>JAHYIQ010000008.1:2167500-8134896 GCA_030673865.1 Melipona bicolor
AAGTCACGCGAAGAAAAGCACTTCGTCCAACCTAATCTCGCGTATGTGCGCTCATCGGTCAGAGAATTCAGAAGCCGCTACGGGCACGCGTGGTTATTGTTATTGTCATCGGCGGTATCGATATTTGTTGGCATTATATACCGCGAGATCGCCAGGTTTGTTCTGTTGCTGCGTTGGCTGGGACAGAGGTAGTGTGCGGCGGTGGCTGCAAATAACGATGACGGGGGATCCTTGTGTGTGTGTGTGTGTGTGTGTGTGTGTGTGTGTATGTGTGCTTGTGGTAGTGGTGAGATGGCGGAGGAGGAAGAGCGATTGGAATGCAGCCGAGTGAGGAATTCCGGCCCCTCCCGCATATTTATCTGAACGCTGCACGCCGATCCGCGGGGCCCCGCTCCGAGCGAAGGGCCCCCTTTTATAGTGCGCCAACTACTCTCCGCCGGTCGTACCCATCGGAGAAACGAAGAAAGAGGGATGTGGATAGATAGAGCCGCGGCCGCGCGGTGCCGCAGTGTCGGGCCACTATGCGTACAGATCTGTTGAGGAATGCCCGCGGTGTTTTGTAATTGGGCGCATTCGTGGCATTTTCTTCTGAATACGCAACCGCGGCAACGTTTCGAAGGCAACATCTTCCGGCGAATGTTTAAAGGCACACGGGATGCAGAACCGTTTCCTTCGGGAATTTTCGAGATGATTTATAGGGAAATTATGGGGGTATAGAGAGAATCGTGTCTCGATGTACTTTTAAAGATTGCCGTCGGAACGGAATGACGTGGAGGGGCTCCACGGCATTCCATGGAAGGAAATGGAATTTATGACAACTTCTCTCTCCCTCTCTCTCTCTCTCTCTCTCTCTCCCCTTCCTCTTTCCGAAAGAACCACGTTTCCATAAAATTTAGTAAATCTCATTCTTTTCTAAATGTTTTAGTGAATCATTTTATTATTTCTGAATTAGTTACGCCAATATCTATATCAAAGGCGCGTTAAAATAAAGCTTTAATTGCTGAAGATTCGCAAATAATTGTAAAGAAAATATGGACAGAATTTTCGTCTTCTTAATCGTGAGTCTTAACCTTTTCCCTTGCACGAATCGATAAGAGAAGACCGGGAATCGATAATTTAATTCAAACTTGGACATGGTGGCGAGCAGAAAGAAAAAAGGATCAGTAGAAAGAAGCAATAAGCAGACTGACGATGGAGAAAAGCATTTCTTCGGCCGGACAGCTGTTGCCGAACAAAGGCCGAAGGATACAAAAGAGGAATTTCTTGGGGCGCACGTGGCTTCCAAGAGAAAGAGAGAAGAAGGGACTGAAGAAAAGAAAAAGGAAGAGCCACGGCTAATGCAAGAGGCCGACTATACACACGTGACCTGCTGCACCCTTTCGGGCATTCCTCTCCTTCCGTCAATTTCCTCTTTTCTTACTTTCAATGCGTCATCTTTCATTCCTCTTCACTGACTGTTTCATCCGCCTCTTATCAATCTCATAAATGAAATGATAACAGTGTATATGTGTATGTGTATATATATTAACCATGAACTTTAAAGTTAAGAATTGCGCTTTCATATTAAGAACGTATAAAACAATTTTACTTTGATATAAAAGTTGTTGCAATGGATATAATATACATATAGATATCTATACAATAAACGAAATTTTCACAAGCAACGATTTCATGACAAATTTGTAGCTACATTATGTACTCGCGTTTGTGGCCTTGTTTATGGAATTTTATTACAGAAACTGTTACTCTGATATTAAGGTTGATATTTGAAATACCAAACGAAAGAAATACTTTCAAATTCAACATCTTTTTTTTTTATTAAAAAGACACAAGACAGAGAATTAATTTGTATACCATACCAGCTCATAGAGACCCACAGCAGTTATACTTGCGGTACACAATCTCACCAATAGAAGTCGCCACGATCTATAACTTCGCACGTGTTCAAAATCGTATTTTTTGTACATCATTAAATTAATACATTATCACTTGAAATATACGTTAAATACTCAGTCGCTAGAAATCAACGAAAAATCTCATGAAATAAGATACGATCGTGAAAAAATGAAGAAATGCTAAATCCTGATCGCAAACTTTTTAAGAGATTTTCTTTCTTATTCCACTTTTCTCAAGCCTTATAATGTTTTCACAGAATGTATTTCAGAATTATTTTCCATTTATATAGTATAATATACCATTCATACACGTTCATGCATATTTATATGTCATAATTTTGTTCTTTGAATCATCGTTTCTTTTTTTTTCTCCTTTGACAATTCTTGAATGAATTATTATTAGCATAATGAAAACTGTTAACAATGTATTCGCGGGATAAACAGAAACAGTTGAACCATTGATTCAACGAGTTCATAAATATGTATAAGAGTTTGAATAGATGCAACGCACACCCACGTGTACAGGTAATTTATAAATTATAATGTTAAATTATAACGCCATAATTTCGTCTCTCTTTCATCTCCCTTCTTCTTTTTGAAGGTTGGAAAATTGATTTTGAAACCAGTACAATTCTTCATACTGTCGTATTGCGCTATGAGCCATAAATATGAGGGTATTTAATTAAATCTTCAATTACTCAATTGAATTTCATTAGTACTCTGGATGAATAATGCCAGAAAAGAAAGCACGAAGCAAGTTGACAATTCCTTTCTTTATCTCGGAACGTAAGAGTTCGACTTGGTACCAATTTTGATTCATCGAACGATCAACACTCGAATGGACAATCAATTACATCCTAATCACGGAGATTTTCCTACCAAAAAAATTTTACTAATTACAAATATGTTCTATGACAAATCTACACATTTACCTGTACTTTTGTCCCTATCATAACAAATTAAAGATACTCATTTACTATGAAAGCCTACAGATAATCAATAAATCCACGTTACTCCATCTAATTAACATTTTCTTTCATTTTGCACGTTTCGAAAATTTTCCCAACGAAATGAAAATTAAAAATGCCACAAAAATCTATATTTAACGCGTTTAATGAATTCGCTGAAGATAGAAATTATACAAATGATATCATTTGAATTTCAAAGCGCAGAGAAAAATGTAAATCTAACGCGTGGTATTTTCTCAAGATCGTTTCAAGATGAACATTTTTAAGATTATTTTCTCAAGACCGCTTCAAGATGAACATTTTCGAGATTATCGTATCTTTTATAAATAGGCAAAGTGTTATCGTTGGATTTGTATGCATTAGATTATTTATATCGTTCGTAGTGGTTATTAAACTTCAATAAACGTACAAACAGTAATTTAACACGCGTACATGTATAAATTATACAGAAGCGTATAGGGAGGCAGACACGTTTGTACATACGACACCTGGCACCGTTACCTTATCAGTAAGATACAAGAATTCCCTGTGGAGAAAGTTTGGGCATATTTTGTGTTTGCTATTTATCGTCACGATATACCAAACACAGTGAGCGTATATTTAGATGTTACAAACTCCATATATTCTCAAAAGCCTACGTATTCGAGTGGAAAGACAAGAGATAATTATTGTTGACCGTGAACAGGTACGTATAAAGATTCCGTAATTCCGAAACAATGTTTCTGGATTAAAAACTCAAATTATCGTCAAATCAAAAATGTGAAAATACATATTATATAATAAAGTATCTAGTAAAACAATCAGAACGATGTCTTAATAATTATCATCTCATCTTCGAAAAAAACCATGGAACTAAAAAGAACATCGCGATTCTTTACTTCATAATAAGCTCTCAAGTCTCGTTCTCAATTTTACATTGAGCAAACTTTGCACGAAATTTTCCACGGGAATAAACAAATTTCGAAAGATTGTTCTCCTCCTGTATTTTCATCCTTTATCATCGAGCCCCTCTCTCTCCCGAATTTCCTCGGGGAGCCGTTTTCCAACAGTCGCAGAAGGAATGCGCACCAGGTGAAGCCAGCATGACCATCGGCCGCGTAAAGGTGCGTTCACATTACGCGCGTGTTCGGATCGTGTCAGTTCGCGGCGCGACAATGCGCGCAACGCGACGGAACGAGCCTGCGCATACGAGCGTCCCAAAGACAGAGGGGAGGGGAAGGTAGTAGGAGGCAAGAGAGCGGGTAGGCTGCGGTGGCGAACGAGCGACGCTGATATGAATGGAATGCGATGCCATTATCGTGGTGTACATACCGATAACTCGATGCCCCGTTCAGCGAACGAAGGTGTCTGCGCGGACCGAGCAAAAGCTCTTAACTTTCCAGCAATCCTATCTCCTCACGTGAAACACCCATACACGCACATGTACAAAAGGATGTTCTTTCTTTTTAGCATTTTCGCATCGAAAGTTCCACGAAACTCAAACTCGAAAATCAGACGATCCAAACTATCCCCCCCCCCCCCAATCTAGGCCGATAATATCGAATTTTGGAGCGTACGTTTCCAAGCAATTTTTCCTTACTGGCAACGAGACATTGTAAAGTTGTATCGAACATACGATTTATGTTTATCCAAAATATATTTAACACAGATGCAAAAATACAAATGATAAACTCTTGACCGATTCAAACGTTATTGAAATCTTTTGACACTCATTGCAGAGAATCATGTTATCAATCGTGTTATGCAATGTGAAACTCGAACTATTGATCATGTACTGCTAAATATCGTTCGGTAAAACGATAGCGTGTATCAATTAGACTCACGTCAACATTTTTATGCCAGTTTTTATACAGGCAATGAAAACGCTCTGTTTCATCGTTCTTATAAAATTTGCAGTTCTCTGCGAAACATATGATCGCAGAATGACTCTACACTTATCTTTACGTAAGAAAAATTTCAAAGGAATTTACGATTGATAATTTTCCATAATCTTAATGACTCTGTAAAAGGAAATCATGTTTACGTGCAATACTTATTTCAGTGTCACTGCTAATTACTTTGATGTTAATATACCTTGTTATCCAGTATATTCTAGCCTGATATAGTTTAATGACACGCATATCTTTCTGGTAACTTGACAATAACGTGACGTAATTGAAGGACAATTGTTGATCATGATTAATTACGATCAGTGGACTATGGATAATTTTTACGTACTTGTGGGGAAATTAAGAATGCAAAGATATGTAAGAACGTAAAATATAAAAAATGAAGTATTTCTTGCGACATTTGCCTTCATAAAGATATGACATTGTCTGTGTTCCTGTCTCGATAAAAAATCAACATGCTTTCGCTAATTGCAAACAGTAAAAATCTGGGATCTTCCGAATATCGGAAAAGAAAGAATAAGAAAGAAAGTCGAAAAGGGAAGGAAAAAAGGGAGGAAGGAGGGAAAGAATGCATTGTGCACATTTGAAAAGGGCCTACGGTACATCCACATTTTTGTGTCGCCCTTCCAGGAAGAGCACCATAGAGAAGAGGCTGAAAATCCTGACGAACGTATGCGGTATGCATATCGCTTTACGGGGAGCTCTCCCTTTCGAAGAAATCGGCATCTGATGCTCGTGCATTCCCTTTGGATGAATGTCGAGCTTTATATTGAGATTTCAGGGAAATCGACGTATCAGCCAATTAAACATGACCAGATAAAAACGGGCACGGGAGGGGGTCAGCACCCCGGTACACGATCGTTACAACGATCCGTATTGTTGTCGATTTTCTACCATCATTATGTCGTTCAAGAGAAGGCGCAGTTTTCGTCGCGACAATTCGCCTGAATATTTATAACTCGCGCTTTCGTGATTCATTAGACGCGATAAGGAACGATCTTGAAGATCGTGGAAAGTCCTTGCAAAAAACCCGTATACTTAACTGAAAAGAAAAAGATTGATCGCGGAGAGATAACACGTCGACACGTTCGACCAACAATTTCGACGATACTCGGAGAAAAAATTATATTAACAACTGATCGAAATGTAACAATTAGAAGCGTACCTATTTAGCGAAACGCGTTTACTTCTATACAGATAAGGAAATGTTACTAAATAAATAATTTGAAAATATTTTTCAATGAGAGATACACGCGATAATATTGCGGAATTGCGACAATTTTTTTCTCGGAATTCGACGATAAACAGTAGTCAGATCTGAATCTGGGGTCGTCATATGTAGTTGTTGGTTATCAAGCGATGATAACTCTCTGATAATCAACCTTCATGCATTCCTGCACTGATAAGGAACAATCGTTTCGTGATTCAAGCCCGTTCATATGGTCCAAGGCACGTACGCATCATCATTATTATATATCAGAAGAAAATGCCAATTGAATGCAACGGAAATTCTGGCGAACTAGTTGTACGAATCAGAATCAATTTTTTTAGTTAGAATTGGATTCATTCACTTGGATTCTTAATGGTAATTGTAACTTAGTTAAGACAATATCTTCTTAATATATTATTATTTAATATATATAATATTGAATTCTTTTTTTTTTTATATTAGAAGGTGGAAAATTTCCAACATTCCAGATCTTTAATATTTGCTTTTTTTAAAAAAATAACATGATTAGATATCTGACGATTAAGAAGAAAATAGTTAGATTAAGAAGAAACTTCTTATTGTTATTCTTCATCCCACTTCTTTGAATATTGAATGTGACAAATATCCATACTTGTATCATAGATAGTATCATAGTAGAGTCGCTGAGAAATAAGAGAAACTCGCGACATATGCGATAACATGATTGATTGATTACCCAAGGAAAAATATTTCTTCAAATGTTCGATATTTCCTTGTTAGTAGTCATACTCGTGAATTCCTCAATTTTCGTGTCTTTTCTTTTCACATACGTTTCCTCCCTTGCTCCATTTTAATAAAATAAAAATTTATTTTTCTGTATTTTCAATAAAATCATGAGTCACAATTACTTACTTTTATCCCGAATTTCTGTTAACATCGAACGTTTCTAGATAAAATGAACTCTGCCAAAATGGTACTGTAAATTTTACGATGAAATTAAAAGATAACTATGAAAATCAATTCAAGCAACGTCATTGATTAATTCATTGAATTAAATCGTCGTAAATTTACTGTTTTAGAAAATACAACTTCGCCATTCAGTTACATAATCTTCGAAATCAAACCTATTCATATTCGATAAATTGCGATCACGACATTCTACTAGTCAATACGATTTCCTCGTCCGGACATCGAACTCTTGTCGACAGTTTGTACATGTTTCTCTAAACTTGTATTATGCATAACTATATACTGCTAGTAAATGAACGGTTTTGCATCTAAAGTCTGAATAATATTCTAATAGCATTTATCAAAAATATGAGACAATATCGTATGATAATGTAATCTTTAAAAAAAAAGGGCGTAGTCTTTATATATCGGCATAGTCTTCATGTATCTTTTGTATGTCTTTTATATTACAATTGACGACAGTAACGTTCGAAGGAGGTAGACGGAGGAGATTAAAAAAAAAAAAGAAAAAGGAGGGATGAAGTAAAGGAAGAAACGTTAAAAAGAAAGAAAAAGAGGAGCGTGAAATTCCGGCGGGTGTCTAAAAATAGTCGGTTACAAAAAGGAATAATAACGCAGGTACGTATATATCTGGTCGCCGGGTAAAAGCGTCGGCCTATTTATGTATCGCTCGGTAGAGATGGAATCTCGATCTCTTCGCGTGGTCGTTAACATTGTTTGCCCCTGGAAGAGAGCCTAAGGAATGTGAAAAGCTGCGTCGGCAAATCGCGAGCAACAACGCCGTAAGGCCGGTCGCGCTCCTTACCGCGCTCTCTATTTTCTTCTACATTCTACGGTATTTTTTCTTTTTTCTCCTTGAGCTGAACCCTTCCCATCGCGTTCGCCTCGACTCGTGTGAGAATTTCACGCAAAATCTTCTGTTCGTTCCCCTTTAACGAAAGCGTGATGATCAAGCAACGAAAGAAGAGAGGAGTATATTCGTAATGTATTGTACATCTGTTTAGATACTTGTGCAAACGTCTCGATAAAAGAGAGAACGAAATTGCACTTTGGAATTCGTCTAGCAAGCATGCGTACCTATTTGGTTCGTTCGTGCCCGAAGAACTTGAACTTGATGGGCGTTTTGAAAGAAGAAGCACGCGACAACCGTACACGAGCGAATAAAGAAGACGGGCTAAAAATGCGAACGGCGAGCCCACCATCGATCGCTATGTAACGATAATATTCTGCGTTCTTTGGCCATCCTATTTCTTTCGCGCGCTCGTGCAAAAGAGCGAACGGTACAGCCGATTCGCAGCACCGCGGGGCATCATCCAGAGTATCGAAGGACAGTAGCACATCCGCTCGTGCACACGATCGTACACCCTCGGGAGTCCTCGTAGCTCTTCGTGAATCCGTTCGTGGACCGCCTGGGGGCCCTACGAGCGTAACACCGGTAGCCACTACGCCAAAAGGGTCGCATTCGCGCGGGAATAGAGAGAAAAAAAGAGAAAGACAGAGGGACACAGAGTCCGGAGAGAGACGGAACGAAAGAAGCAGTCGAGGACGGAATATCCAGGGCCGAGGCCCGAGAGAGGACAAGCTCGAGACTTGGGGGGAACTGGCATCTTTTCTTCAAGATGCATTCAAACTTGGGAGAAGAGTACGCGCCTTAGCGATGGGATCAATATCCTCGCGTACTCTTTCCGCGCACCATCCTACACCATTCATCCGCGCCGTTTATTTTTCTTTTCATTCCATCGTCCTGTCGATGTGTTCCTGGCAGGTTCAACTCCGATTACAAATACAGCATCGCCACACTTATCGATAGACACGCGTCGATCGAAAAAATGTTTCATCGTCTCATCTACATTCAACGCTTTGCTCAAAATAAAAAAAAAAAAAAAAACTCTGAAGAAACCTTAAAGAAAAATCGTTCAACTTGTGGAACAATATCGTTAAAAATATCATATTCTAGCTCATCTTAATACCTCTACCGACGTAAGCTGCAAAGCACCGAAAAGCTTGAAAACTATATAAGATGACCACTTGTTATAAATTAACCCCATCGCTAGCCAGAACCTTTCGTCTTTCTTTCTTTCTTTCGACTGTTTCTTTCTTTTCCGCTATAGTGCCACGCATCGACTTGTTCTCTCTCTCTCTCTCTCTTTCTCTCTCGTTATTTGCCGCTACCTTGCACGCCGGGGACCCAACAGAGAGAAACGATGAAATAAGAAAACAGCGTTAGTAAGAGAGAGATAGCGCGAAGAGTAGAAGAGAGAAGAGGAAGTCACTGGCAGGGGCCAGTACAGGCGCAGAGCTACGAGGGGGCAGTAGGGTGGGGGCGGAGAGTGGTGGAAAGGTGGGGAAGGGTTCGAACGGACGGGAGACATTCCAATCTCTCATGGCTAGCTTGCCTGCTTTGCTTCGCTCGCATGTCTGCTTGCCCACTTGCCAAGATACCGTCGTCCTAAAGCCGGCCCACGCTACATCGAATGGCACACGAACATCGTAACCGTGTAATCTCGCGACGCGATCGTTATAGTCGATTTTGCGGGGATAGTAAACGAGTAAGAGAGCACCTTCTCCTCGAATAGAGCCTCGATACGCGTACATGTAAATATGAGCCAGCGTAAGACGAAAAAAATTGTTTGGTCCTCGAACGGAGAAAAGAAACTCTGTGACACGCGTTCAAATACCACAGAGACCGAATATCGACGAGAGATCGGTTACGTAACGTGATTCTATTGTGTAGGCCGGATGTTCCACGTACTCATGGGAAATTTGAGCATGCAAGAATGCACACGATGCACAAAAGCACGGGAAATGTACGAAATAAAGTATAAAATTTATATACTCAAGTTGCGAGATTTAATGGATGGAGGGCAATGCTGCAATGAGGAATAAACTCTATTTTTCAGCAGTTTAAGCAATCTTGTATAAACCAACTGGATGGTCAAATCATCTTTTGAAAATGACGCGTGTAATAGACTTTTAAATTTCCAATATGCAACCTTTCTCTTTCGATAGATATCGACGATCTAAATATCGCGGCAATATACAGGGGCGGCATTTCTTTTATACGTTCACGCGCGAGAAGAGATTTCGAGAGTAATAATCTCCGAAAGAAACTACATTCGGAATTTGGTTCCACTATATGGCTAGATCGATGACGATGTCAATGACTGCGATCTCAGCCTCTGAAACCGTTATGACGCGTATATGTACATATAAAAGGATGTCCTCGGCGAAACACGCGCCTGTGCACATATACACGCACGCGGTAAGCACTATTTCGAGCGTGAAGGTACAAAGATGTATATACGTGTTATACGTATTTCGGTATCCGATACACTTTCCTCGGCAGACACATTCGCATTGCTAGGTAGAGCCAACATCGCTCTGGACTAGACATTACACCTGTCGGTACGTTTTAAATTAACGGCCAGACTAAGCCGGTTGCTCCTATTTGCCAAGAGTTACGATATATTTCTTGTTTCGTTTGCATCGTCGACAAGAATGATTGGGACTGGTCAGTGATGGGAGCTCGATTCCATCGAGTCACCAACGAAATTCGTACGTAAACGACCCAGCAGCCTGTACAGGGTCACCCTGCTATATCACTCTTACGAAAGCACAACAGACATAAATTCATCATGAAAAATATCAAAGTCGTTTGAATTTGTTTTTTTATCTTCATATTTGTTGATCAGTTACAAATTGTCAAATGGTATTATCAGCTGAGACAAGAGATAAAATTAACATTGGAACAAGTATAAGAATCTCGGTTAATTTCCCTTTTGTGATATGTAAGGATTATTATTTTACAAGGGGATGAAATCGTATTATGAACACACTCCGTTTTAGTTAAAAATTCAGAATTACGGACATCCTGTTCTAGTAATATTCAAAAAATAAAAGTTCAAATAAGAAAAGAAATTTTATTTTCAAATACGATAGCTTTCTCAACAGTGTGTGTAGTTAAGTTTGGGGATCACTGTGCCCCCCATCGCTTAGGCTGCCCTGTATTAGTTCGTGCAGAGAAGTTTGCCGAACCTCGGGGACATTTCGATCCTTTTTTTTTTCCCCTCTTAAATAACTATTATAACAAACAAAGTCTGAAACGCGCCTCCTTCGTTCTACATTTTTGTCTTATTTCGGCGTTGTTGGATGTGCCTGTTCAGATTTTCTACCATCTGTTGTCCCAGCATCCTGTATAATTTAAAGCATCGAGAGGATGCTTCCTCCGGCGGTGTCATAATCGGTTTTGTATCTGTCTGCGCGAGACGATGCGACCAGCGGTACGAGAGAAACGACCGGGCAAAAATAAATGGCAATTAAAATTCCACTCGCATCTCGCTGCCTCGTAGAGAGTCGTGAGGCATCGTAGAGACAGGAGGAAAGGAGCCAGCAGAATCCGCTGCCAAGCGAGAGCGAGCGAGAAAAATTAAGAGAAAAAAGAAAATACTGGAGAAGGATGGAGAGACGACGAGATTCTCACTGTCAGTGAACGAGAAAAAGATGACCAGAGTTCCACTAGTTTGCAAATTCTATCTTTGATTTAGCCAAGCTGTTAAAAATCTCTAAATATATGGATACGATATTGCATCTATAAAATTTCAATGAAACGTTACAAATTAATGATTTTCTCGTAGTTCTAGCGTTAAGTGAAAAACGAGTCGGAGCCAAGAAGGACGTTATACATCAAAAAGTCAGAACCAGAACAAACAGAAATAACTGGGATAAAGACCGTAATAATTCTATTTGCTTATTCATTTTAATAATTCATCGATCTAATTGGGTCAGTGTTATTCTTCGCGGTGTTTAATTATTAATTAGCCGAGTAGACTGCCAGGATTAAAAGCTAACGCTTTTTTTCTCTTTCTTCTTTTTCTGAAAGAGTTTAAAGATCTTCAGCAAGAAATTTATTGATGTAATTCACCGACGAGCAGGATGGTGGAGTATAGCGAAGAGTCGAATATTTCTATCGCTTCATAAATAAGAAACCGATCGTATAACTTTCGTGTAACCTTCCCACGAAAAAATAAACTCCTCGCAACCAAGGTTAATCTTCGTCTTCGTGAATTCCTCTCTATGAAACTTTCAAAATTCTTCAGAATTGCGTCATGGCCACAGTGCCATTGCCGTCATCGGTGTTCCTTGGTCTCATTGCCATTGAAACACCGAAAACTTCGTTAGGAAAACATTAACGGCACACTTAACAAAATTCGATAACGAGGAAGGTGGGATATAATCTCGAAAGAAAAAAATTTTTTTTTTGCCGAATAGTTTGGCTTTCTAAATTATTCCGGTATACAATAATTGGAATGAAAAATTACTTTGTCGTCGTTCGAGAAGTTAAAAGAAGGAAGAAGAATAAAAAAGCATCGTACTGTTCGTAAAAAAAAAAAAAAAAAAAGATAAAAAGAAAATAGAAAGAGAAAAATATAAGGCAAACAGTTGTTTAGTCTGCGAAAATTCCTCGCGCCCCGCGAATTCTAAGGCTGCCGGCAAAAAGTCTCCAGACAATCTCGAAACTAGAATCGAGCCGCGAGCCAATCTCGAAAATCGACGATGACATCACACGAGTAGTATTTCGACCGAAATAAATATACCGTACATCGACATTCTCCCACTTCCTGTCGCGTTCCACGTGAAAAGCCGTCTTACTTTCCTCGAGGCGATATCTTACATGAAACTCGTCAAATATCGTCAAAAAAAACCTCCCTCCAGATTAACACGAAATATTAATCGTAGAATTTCTTTGCAACGAAACTTATGATTTTACGGTGAAAAAAATTTCTTCGATATATTTTTAGACAGCAACAGACTGCGGTTTTTATTAATTCATATTTCTTGACAATATAATTAAAAAGATAGAGTCCAAGTAGAAAACTGTGTCTGTATGAACATAGAATTATCGTCTTTTAGGGGTAAAAGATTCAGTTCCCCTTCCAAGTGAAAAACTTTTGTGTTTCACGGAGATATAAAAATAATCGTGCGAAGATTACAGAAAATATGAATTAAAATTGAAAAAACGACAGAGCCGTCAGACCTATCGCGATATATTCGCATCGACAGCGAGAATTTCGCACAGTTGGCATTTATACTTTTGGAAATTCACGTTCCGCGAATACGCGAAGTCCACACGTCGACGTAATGGCATTGCCGAAATCGTTTCACGAGAAAATTTCCTGCGACGAATCGAAGGTAAATTGTATATGCGTGCAGTTAGACGTGCCAACGAATTCCTCCTTCCGACGAAAATCTTCTACCTATTTTAAATTTTGTTAAACCATAATAATATTTTGTCAAACACCTAACGAGCGAGATGAAGGCGAACATTACGAAACCTACACAAAAAAGAAAGAAAAAAAAAGGGAGGGGGGAGGAGATTCTGAAATGAAACTCTCGTTCGATTTTAATGTTGATTGGATGCATTAGCTAAGTACTCATTTCGGTTACGGTGACACAATGAAAGTCCAATGAAAGACACGTAAACTCATCGCAAAAGACTCGCTTTTCGAATGATGTAACTGCAAAGCGCGTAAGAGGAACAAGAGCGTTATCCCCGACCCGAGACGACTCAAGAGGGGAAAACTAGTTAATCCGGTGTTAATCGTCCGATCCGGCGACAAATATGAATACAAGCTGGCAAAGGGGAACGACTAGTGACCGGAAGTAACATGATTTCTCACGAAATAACTTCCTGTCTACAGCTCCCACCGTCCCTCGTTTAAAAGTTCATCGGTCCCTCGCTGCTTGTAATCACCACCACTGCAGATGAGAATACCTCGTAATCCTTGGTCGTTACATTCGAACCTTTTACACTGAACATTTCCAATAGTATTTCCAAGTATAATGGAAGTACATATATTCCTATTTTTCTATGCGCAATTTTCAATTTTCATTTGTTGCGTTCGCGCGGTAGACATAGATGGAGAGGAGAGGAAACACGTGTCTTTGCCAATGTTCTGTGATACCGTTCAATGCCACTGTCAATGTAATTTTTCACCTTAGTAAGAAAAAAAAAAAAAAAAAATTCGAGGCTAACTCGTGAACAGTGTATCGCGAAGAAGTTTTCGTCCTGAGAATTAATATTTAGCGATGAACGAGAATATCTTCGTGAAATTCAAACAAACTCGAGTAAAATTAGACCGGACGAAATAGTTTTGGCGTTCCAGATTTTTCAATGGATATGTAAAACAAACTTTCGAGTAGCAACGTTTGCTACTCGATTTCTTTGGTTTTCGAGATAATTTTCTCGTCCGCGCGGATAATCAAATCTTATCACAAAATTAATCACATCCTCCTCCAGATTAATAAAAATTATTCCTTGTCTGAAATACTAGTTTAAAATTAATTATGATATCCTCTTTCAGATGGATAAAAATAAAACTATTCTTTCTCCTAAGAATTCTAGATGAAACTAGAATAATAATTTCCTGAACGTTTCGATAATACGATTTCTCGCACAGGTACCAATTTCTCTCAAATATATGGTACAGCTCGCTAAAGTATCGTATTAAAGCGTAATTAATGGGACGGTTGACGCGTAAAAGTCGCACTATAAAACACGAATCGATGTATCTCGTTAAAAACCCCTTTTCATACGGTCGAGTCGCCTGCTCGAACGCGACGAAAATAGTTAAAAGGATACATTCAAGACTTACCTCGAGTACGTCCTGTGCGGTCTGGAGGTATTCTCGAAGCATGGCCTCCTGAATGGCTCGCCATTCTTGCCTTGGATCCTCCAGTTGCGTCGTTTCTGAAACGATCGAAAAAAGAAAATGACTCAACTCTATAAGTCTTTATTTCCATGCATCTTTCACCCGTTTGCATGTAAATGTCGGTCGTGCTTTCAGCAAGGTATCTCAAACAGTCTTTCCATTAACCCATTAAGGGGCAACGTTGCATTAACGAAACATTTCATTTGCAATTTTCTCCAATCAGCATTATCGAATTCCGTTCTTTACAAAGAATTTCAAGGTAAATTTTTACTATTTAAAGAGACCAACGTCCTTGTAACATTGTGATAAGTTTTCCTGATAAGTAATTTTTATCACTGTGATAAGCAAGTTTTTGGTTCTTGAAACTTATTGTTAGATCACAATTTATGTTCGAATTAATAGTGAGACAGACAGAAAGAAATGATCCTAAATTTAGCAAATATTTGAGAGTTTCGAAAAGTCGAACTTTGAGATGAATTTCGATGTGATACTTTGGTGTTTATAAAACAAAAGGTTGTTAATCTTATTATCTTCGTATTATCTGCTAGATAATTTAAAGAATAAAACTACAAATTTTAAGAATATTTTTGATAAGAGAAATATGCGATTTCTTTAGATAAATATAAACTGGATAAATACTTACGATTAACGTGATTAATGTAATATGCGCCCACATGTTTGTCGTAAGCTTCCTCCCATCCAAGTGGAAGCTCGTTTCCAATGCAGTCCGCAAATGTTTGAGGTTTCGTGAACCTGTAATTAAAAAAGAAAAAAAAAAAAAGAGTTAGAAAATATTTAATTCATATCGCAATGTTAAATATAAATATTAAATATTAAATGATACGCGTTAAACGTTAAAAATATCGAAAAAATAATTTCATGACGTATTACAGCACAAAAATAATTTCTGCAATCAGTTTGCGTCAGTAGCACTTAATTGACGTCACAAATTTGTCAAAGCGATTTAGCCTTTAAATTTTATTGTACTCGGTGATATACCTAGAAATAGTTGCCAAAATGTAGCAGAATCGTTATTTAAAGTGCCAACGAAATATAACGCTAAGACCGGTGGAATTTCGCGAAAAAACTCTCTTTTTCTAGCAACTTTAATTAGTTTACACTATAAAATTTCGCTTCTTTCTTTAAATTTAATTTGCTTTGGACACTTTACAAAAATCTCCGAAAATGAGAATAATTTGTTTTAAACTGATAATTTTTAACAATGTTACGCCAGTTGATTTCAGTGAATCTATTTTATACTTGTATCAACTTTGCCAAAAATGCATCGCCGACAATGCGCAGAATATGAAAATATATTCACTAGACTCTGAATACTTATGCAAATTCATATTTTTATAAATATAAAGAGAAATTTACTTTATTTGCTAAATACTTCAAAAAATAGTATATATATATATTCAATGTATTCCACGTATTTCACATATAATGCAATAATATAGGTATTACGTATTAATTATAATATTATAATTATTAAACTAATATTATAACAATTTTCTATCTAGATTAAGCTTCTTTAACCACGTTCGTAAAAATATCTGCATAAATATCCGCAGTCTAACAACTAAGATTCAATTATGCTTAAGATTCATTATCATTAGTAAAAATTTTAGAATTTACACTCTAAATTAATGTCGACGGAGGTACGAATATTTCTGTGACTCACTGTATGTACACGAGTTATCCCAAAAAATTCCTGACTCATTTTTACAGCAACTTCGACAATACTTTATCCCTTGTAGCCCAATCTTTAAATTCAACTATTCGATTTCTTATTTTAAAGGCAACGAGATGATGGCTATGACATAATCGTAAAAAGATTTTGAAAGTTCAACAAGAGGAATTCACCGAGAAGCAACCTTGACTCAAAAGGTTTGCTCAACAATCGGGCAATCGTGCAATCGACTCTCCGATCCTAAATTCCAGAATGTTTACTGAATTGTAGATTTTTTAAACGTTGGCTCAACAAATTATCTTTCCCTACCTTCAAGGAAAATAATTGTAGAATAAAATCATATCCCCTTTATTACTTTCTAATTTTTCATTTTCTATTGTAAGAAACAATAGTTGTGTCAAAAAGCTAATTCGACCTAATTCAATCGTATTTCCATTTTTTAATAACGTACACGTGCAGTGAGACTATATCTTGCATATAAAACAAGCCAGTGATCAACTTTAGTTTATCTTGAGGAAAGTGAAATTGATAATTATCGTAGAAGAATGTGAATGAATAGAAAATGAATCAATAGAAAATACAATGGAAAAAAAAATGTAAAATATAAAAAAGATAAACCGAGCTTTTCTTTGACCTTGCTGTATACGGAAAGCTATTTATTAACACCGGTAATCTACAACTTGTTACTCGCAAAATTTCATGAATAATGTCACAGTTCAATTGCCCAAGAGGCCCAGAAGTATTGAATGTAATGATAATGTTGCATATTATATAATAGATACTATAACACGTCATAAAGTACGTCAGTAACATTATTGAAACAATTGACGTAACGTACAACGAAAGTGTTAATAAAAGATAATGCAAAGACTTTCCAACGACTTGTCAGGGGAAGTAAGTAACAGCACGTGCTACTTAAAAGAATTATAAACGACGAACACGACGTAACAGACATTCTACAATCGGGCACGGTTAAATCTTTGAAAATGTTTGGTCGATGTGGATCAAAGAATTTTAGCGACATTATTCCTCAATTCCTTTTCCGCTGTGTGATTCACGTTTTTAATGTGCCCTTGGCCTTACCGCGGCGCTGTCCTATAATACGAAGGAGGAAGGCAAAGGAGGGTCAAGAACGTACATCATGACGGAGGAATAACGTGGACAAGAGAGAAGGGGGCAGTTGAAGAAGCAGGGGGAGAGGGAGGACGACATTGGAGGCGGCGGAAGGGCAACCGGAGGAGGTGGAGGAAGCGAAACTATGGGACAAATCGAACGATAAAAATTGCATAAACGTACGCTCCGCATCGATAGAGTCGCCCTACACTATTGTTAACACTAGCATGTACCATGATTCGAACATTTCAAGGCGAAATTTCCTAGAATCAGTCAGCATTTTGTCGTTTTTTTTTTATCACTCTCCAGAGATTTTTAACTGGACCAAGTATGTTTCGCGATTTTCAAATGTTATATTTATATTGTTATAATGTTATATTGAAAAACAATTAACAATGCATCCTTCAATTTATGGAATCCCCAAATGTTATTAAATTCAAATCTAGATATAGAATCGTATATATTTTACATATATATATATTGGATATTTCATATAATCCTTCAAATTTTCCACAACACGCGTTCTCCAGATTATAAAAAAAATCATTTGGAGTCTTTTAAATAAGTTTTTCATACTCTTTCTGTCTGTACAGAGAACAAAAAATGAATTCATTATCTGTGACAATATGGTATTGTTATCTCGAAACAATACATTACTAACGCCAGACTATCATGCTTGTTAGGACTTTGAAAGGCTGCTTTTATGATACATTCACCCGACTTTACCTCTGCTACTAGTCTTCTTCTACGAAGGAAGCTAAGAAGCGATGTTTACCAAGGGAAACTTGCAACAGGAGGCATAACAACGGCAGGAAGCATGAAGCAACCTATTACTGTCGCGTTTGCTTCAATTATGCTTGGTATATCACAAACTCACGGGATAGAATGATGAAAACATCATATTGTTATAGATTGTTTAATTCGATTCTTCGATTATTGAAGATCGTATGAAAAGAGAATAAAGCGCTCCGTTTCCACAAGAGCAACGGCTAAATTGCGTTTTATGAATTTGATTGAAAAACTGAAATTTAGTTTAAAATATTTGAGCATCTCGCGTGTAGTTATATCCATATAAGTACGTTCTGCAAACGTTCGATTACTTTCGTAAACAATATTCGTGTTTCAATCTTCTCCCGAAATAGCGGACGCGGCAAGGAGAAAAGAACGTTTTCCTTTTCCCTCGGTTGCAACAATAATAGTGTGACACGACAAGAGGTAATGTAACGTTTAAAAATACATCGACGTTCACGTGAATGAGATTCTACAATCTACCGGCGCATACCTGCGTCGTGCATTGAGAAACAATGGGCTCAAAACATGACGGATTATAGCTATAAAGTAATCTCGTTGCGTCTCTCGATGGATAAGCGCGGAAACACACCCACGCACAACATCCCTGCTCGTTCTTTTTACGAATGCCATAAACTCGATTTTAACATTCATATAAAGTCGTATCGTGTTAACCACCAGTGGAAGATTCGAAATCTTAATCGTTTCTCTCATTAGAATTTCTCTTATTGCAACAGTGTTGCCGTTATAATCGCAGCTATAAAATACATTTCAAGAATAGTTTCTATCGTTCTGTGTGCACAATAAAAATCCGTTTATATGAACTTGTTGGGGGATAAGTAGTTCACAGCAACGACAAAAGCATAACTTTGTATGCATTTATGGAAAATTTGAAAGAACATTTACTATTTATTATAATATTCTATCTTGATCTTTTTTCAATTATATTAGTAAAAATACGCGTAAATATCTTTATTTATAACATTTATACACTAATGGAATGACTAAATATACTAAATTTTGTATTATTTAACATTTGGACATACGATAAATATGTTAGTAAAAATACAAATATTCGATATAAAAGAAAAAAACTTAATTGAAATTTTCTTTTGTTATCCCTGGATTCGATTCTTCAGTGTTCAATTTCTTAACGCACGTAGCCACACCTAACTTGCAAATTCTAGCATTCCTATGCCTTCTGTCTGACACTCGATACGTTCGCTATCAGCAGATTATGAGAGATCTAATGGTACTAGAAAGTTTCGTTTAGTATCGATAGTGTCGAATAATTTGTGCGTTTGGCCAACTATTTCACGCGATGAATTTCAATCGAACAGATTACGTAAGACTAAGACATAGCTCTTTTCGAACATTCCTATGACGGCAGCAACAACTTCACGTGCAATTTCACCTATCTTCCTATCTATCTCTTTATCACAAAATATTTGAAATCAAGTGGTCATAGCTTGTTAGATACTATGAAAGGATCAGGTTACATTTCTATAATTTCTAAGATAAAATTAAACGACAAATAATGAAGTTTGTAGTTAGAAAGATGTTAACTCATTAGGTAGTTGCAATAACGTATCTTCCTCTATTCTCTAGATTTAATATCAATAAATCTTTATACATTTTGATCGTCATTAATAAAAAGTAGATAATACAATATAATAAAAGACTCCTAAACGTCCCCACTTATTACTGACTATATTACAACTATTCCTGATCGATTGAAAGAATATTAATGACCTTCTACCAAAGAAATCCCTCTTGTAAAATACAAGATAATAAGAGATAAAGGTAACAATGTGTGTTAAAGTGAAGGAAATGGTCGAAAATAAAATCGTTGGACCATTGAACTTGGTTAGATTTAAGGGTGGTTGCAACGCTGGAAAGCAGGTGTGACTATTTATTTCGCGGCTAGGTGAGACACACGGCCCTGAATGTAACGTCAACCGCGAGCAAACAAGCATCTATGCGTGGGCATACAAATCGCGTAGGTGTCCCTCTTCGACTACCAAGCTTTGACCCAAGGGCACTAGCTGTGCATTACGGAACGCATGCAACGTCGTCGATATCGCTCGCGTTTTCGTATTTTTACCTGTTCGAAGTGCGAAGCTATTGGACTGATTCATAATTATGCTAGTATTATTTTTGTGTTTAATCCATGAAGGGTTGCATCAACCCTTAGACAGCGGATAGTTTTATATTCGGATTTGACCCATATTTCTTTTTATACCGTGCCACATTTACACCCGCAAGAACTGAAATCAATTTAATTAAACTTAATCTACTGCGAATAACTTTTAATTCCATAACTTACTAATCTTTGACTGAAAAATGGTTCAATTAATGCGTATTTCCAATTATACACGTGTACCATACCATAAACAATTAACAAAGTACTTGATTAAGTTTTACTTTGAACATTTTCTTAGGTTATCGAAAATATTTGAAAAATTTTGACAATTATCGCAATAAATATTCTGTACATACTTTCCTAACTTAACCTCCAAAACAACAAACCAACGAATTTTTTTCAGTAGTCAAACGACGTTGAAAGCTTACTACAATGGGGAATACCAACACAATTAATCATACAGTTGATGGAAATATGCAGAAACGAATTCGGGGTATTTAATTGCAACGAAGATATTCCGCGATCGGTCACGTACACGTCGGTTAAGCGTATAAATTGTGATTGCGAATGATAGCTGAAAATATTTCTAACGACATAATGACTGTTTGCGTTGATGGAAAGAGAGACGGTCGGGTTGCCGAGTCGTTTTGAAACGTGTTCGAGCGTAAAAATTCCAAGAAGAAAATAATGGTACTCAGCTTACAGGAATCTCCGTTTGCCTTCGTTCTCTGTACGTGAATGTGTCACGGCCTAGGAATGTCTCGAATTTCCAAGTTTGGGAACACTCCTGCCTCGTAATTCGTGCCATGGCTTTGGTCACGCACGTGTGTACGCAATATCACGCTGTCTGTATATTCCTTTAAAGTTATTCCTTCCCGCCAAAAAGTTTGTAAATTTCATCAGACGAATATTTTGATCGATCTCAATCTTGATTCACTCCTCACAAATGTACATAGATATAACGTAGCCAATTTTCACAATACAGCTTTCTTGAATCTTTCTCTTTGTATCCAAAAAGGAATGACAGAAAAGAAATTAATCACAAAATTCGTCTAAAACGTGTTTTTACAACTATTAAACAATATGGCGACGTATGATGCGACACCAGCGCCACGTGAATATTGACACGATATACATATGCATATTTATTTTCTTATACTTACTTTTAAATTATTATTATTGCTACCATTGTAAATGATCAAAGTTAAAAAATTAATTTCATTCACTAACAACTTCATAACTGAAAGTCAATTATTCTTGTTGAAATAATAAGTTAGCTAATTATATATGATATAATTAGAGTTACAACATCGATTAATTTATAAATAAAGAATGGAACCAAATGGAAATATTAATCTCAAGTAAATGAATAATTCTTATTAAATAAATTATGTAAACATGTTTATGAAATATTCGATTTAAAATAAATTGAGTCATCAAATCAAAAAAAATTATTACAAATTCACAAAAAATAAAACAATCTTCGTTATAATATCTCAACCTCATTTTTGACGATAATTTACAAACTCTGCAACAATTAATTGTTGAACATAAAGATTAATTAATTAAATTAATAAACTACCACATGCTTTTCAATCAATTAAAAAGCACACAGCATACCTAGAAGCACTACAAACGATTATCTTTGAAAGTTGACAGCGTATTGATATTTTCTCAAGTCACAACATTGCATAATACAATCGAGAAACGACTGTTCTCTCTTTCCTTTTCACGGACATTCCTGCAGCCTTCGCACGTGGAAATAACTTACGTTTCAACATGCTTTAAACAAACTGAGTAACCAAATATGTAATAAAAATCGTGTATCCGATAAAAATTTAAGAATGAAATTCGGGAAATACCAACCACGAATCTATTAACAGTTGCGTATCAATCGTATAAATTTACGAAACGATGTTACAAGAATCGAGCTCGAGTTGAAAGAATGAGAGAGAGCAAAAAAAAAATGAAAAATGGTGGAGGCACGTTGGCACGCGAGAGAAAAAGAATTTTCCTAAACACAGATGTCGAGCAGATGCCACGCGTTGCTGCGAGGAACGCATAGTGGGAAAACCGGCGAGTTCGATTCGAGTTTCCAAAAAGAAACAGGCACCGAGAGGAGAGACGGCGAGAGAAGTTTACTGGGTTCGAGGAACGAAATTTCGAGATTTCGAGGAACGCGAAAGTCGCCGGCACACGGAATAACCGTACACCGGGCTGCTCTGTTGTTCGCGTGCCAAATGTGCAAACAAAAACAGCAGCAAACGCAGGTCGAGCGTAATCTGCGCTCAAATTGCTGGACGATAACTTAAGCGAAACACAAGTATCAATTATACGCCACCGATGTACAGTATTACGTATTGAAATATACGATTTTCAATCTTTATCAGTTCATATGTACATAGTTATGAATATATAGAAAGTTCTTGTAATTATATTTTGAAATAACGTGTTCTTAATTGTTAATGTTCCCATTATATCTAGTAGTTAAGAGTAACTCCCTTTATATGCAATAACTTACAAAACTATTTGAACATTTGTACATGCTACATGAAACTGTAGTGAGAGGCGAAAATGAGAGATATAAGTAATATATTAAGAATTTATGTTTTTTCTTGAACTGAACGAAAGAAGAACTATTACATGTAACGAGATCAATGCTTAATGGCGACATCGGAAGATCAAAATCGGAAGAGTAATACCCTTGTATCAAGGTCTATTTTTAGGTATCAGTCACTTGGATGTACGTTTTATACCGGTCAGCCCTGTAAGATGGTTCACTTACACAACGCTCCACGGCTCCACGCATATACACATTAATCTAGGCAACGTAAACACGTGGAACACGGTGTCCATGTAAGCCAGTTTTATAACAAGATTTTAGTCTTTTGCTCGATAACGAACGCCATTCACTGGATCCATCGCGAGATTAATACTGTACTTGCTTCATTTATCCTAGTCACGGATCGAAAAAAACTATTTTGTTTCAAGCGTTAAAAATGCGAGTAAATATTCCAGCATCGAAAGAGTAATAATTTCAATATTTAAAACGTTAACTACTTAGTAATCAAAAATTAATCTAACATGTAAATTATTATTACTATTCACATGGATTCAGAGATCATTCGTATTTTATCTATTGTTAACCTGTTAATAAAATAGATATTATAAAATACGTGTATTTGTAAATTCTTCTACGCTCAATTTATAAATTATGAATTGTACGTGTTTCTATGTATGTATGTAATGAAATTAAATATGTAATGAAATTACATACATGTATTATTTACCGAGTAATCCTAGTACATGTTAAACTCATATACTGTTTAACAACAAAATAAGAGAAAATAAAAAAGTTTAATGTTTATGAGATTTAAAATAAAAAATTCCACGTCTTCGCTCGCAATAGTAGCAGCTGGTTAAAACGCAATGAAATTGTTATTTTTCTATCAGAAAGCTCAAACGTGAATAGTAGTTTTATTTTCGCATGCGACCGTGGTCACCAGATTTCTCGAGTTTTTCCATCGACAGCGCGGCGGCCCTGGCGACTGGAATGCGGGCGCGGCGAGTCCTCGGTGTATGAATATACGCGTACACATAGATACACACGCTCGAGAAGTTTAAGGGACGCTCACACGAAGGGGAATGTAACGTCAAAAATATTTTGTATTCTCGCTCGTGCGTATATGCCTACGACGAATGTGCATGCTGCACACGTGTTAATTATCACAGTATCATGAAACGTTCGTTCATCCGTGTCTGTAAATGCAGAAAAAAAGGAAAGAAAAAAAGAAAAAAGAAAAAAAAAAAAGAACTCGAATGCGATCTTTAAATGGGATAATAAGGTTCGCGCATAGAGATCGCACGCAATTTCATATATACTCTTTGTTTTAGCACGTGTACGCGTGCATACAAACATATACATAGAAAATGGCGTACCTGTCTCTAGGATCGATCCACGTTGTTTTTCTTGTGTTGTGATCGATGAAATACACTTTTCCATCAAAGTCTTGCGCGACGTCCCACCCTTCCGGAAGCGGTATCTCCCCATTCCGTCTCCTTGGCATATTTCACTGCGCTCTAAATCCATCCAAAACTCTCTATCACCGACCAGTCGACAGGCACATATCTGTGCGCGCGTGCACACACTCCCCGTGCCACATACACGCTGTATTGATGAAAGAGAAAGAAAGACAGTCGATGTAAGAGAGACAAGGAGAGACGATCGAGTTGGTAAAGAGAAGGCACGCAATAGTAATACACACCGATACACAGTGGAATGAAGATAGAAAAGATGTGTTGCATGCCACTGAACGCACACACGCACGCACACACGCATGAACATACACGCATACACAACTCTGTCGAAAGAAAAGAGAAAGAAGAGAAGGAGAAAAAAGAAAATAGAGAGGGAAGGGGAAGAGAGTGAGAGAGAGAGAGAAAGAAAGAAACATCACGTGCATATGTATACATATATGTAGATTCGTGTAGTATATATAATATACACACATGTTCTTGCTCTCTCTGTCTATGGGCCTATCTCTCTCATACTCTATCTCTCTCTCTCTCTCTCTCTCCCTCACGCGCTACTCCGCCATCATGAATACCTCATTATCATGAGCGGAGTGACGTCAGAGTCCCCGCCTTCAGATTCCTCTCGAGCGGAATTCCACCGTTAACATAGCTGGCCGTCGAAGAAAAGTCCACTGTTGGTATTCTTGCCTTGAGACGGTACCGTGGGTCCTACATTTGTACAAGACCGTCCGTATGAATGCCCGTTACATTATCGTATCTTGTATCTTCTTTTTTTTTTTGCACTGGTTTTTCACTTTGCAATATTGAGATGGAAAAAGAGATATATGTAAAATAGCACACAGCCTTCACACCACCAGTCGACGACCGAATTTGGTAGAGAAAATAAAAAACTGAAAAACACTTTCACCCTTCCTCTGTCGTTTCACTTCGTCGTTCACTTTTATTTTACACTCATCCCTTTTTGTTCGTAGGAGCTTACAGCATCACGTGCCGATGTCCTTTAATTTCTGCTGATTTTAAAACGGACGTAAATCATCCGTTTTACGCCATCGGGAAGCAGGATCACTCGGAAAAAATACTTACAACACCGTACCGGTAATCGAACAGCGAACACTTCTCCGGCTAACGTCGTTCAGATGCACCCTCTTTCATTGATGAAATTTTCGAGGAAGGCGAGCAAATTGTTCAGGCGCGTAGCAATCACGTCGTTCTCCTTTTGAAGCAACAGGAACGACGACGAGTTTCTCGGAGCACAGACGGGATAGCATCTGCGTCTGGCGACCCGCTTTAAGAAGTGCACGCTAATGCCGGTACTATCGAGTACATTTCACCGTGTGCTCCCTTTTCCTTCTTGCATTGAACCTTGCTGCTCGTCGTCAGCGAAAGACAGCGCGAATCAACGAGCGACGTTCGCCTTCGAGGAATGTCAGAATTCGCCTTGCATTTTTTCTCCCCCCCCCGGGCGCGTTATTTCATTCCGTTTCTTCTTTTTCTTGTTCTTTCGTTTTTTTTTTCTCTCTACTTACGCGGAAACACTGTTCATGAGTTACCGTAAGACACTTTTCCTCCGTTGATGGATCGAATTGAACATGGCTTCGGAACGATTCTACACTCTATCGAGTCCGTTGTTCCAAGTGCCAAGAATACGCGTAAACTACTCTTTCGTTTCGACGATACTACAACCTCGCGCCAACTACAAGCATGTCGAGTGTTTGAAACATGCCACTGGACGTTCATACCGTGTGCGCTTGGCAATGCTTCTCACTCACTCTCTCTTCCTCTTCGCCTCAACGCGTACACCGATGAGAACAGAACGTAATCCCCTCTTCCAGCCACGGTATTCTCCTTCCTTCTTTATCTTTCTGTCGAATCGCCCCCACTATTAGGAACGAAAGCTCTCGTGTCTCTGACCGCTGTAGACGAACGACGACGGGAACAGACGAACGCGTTGCCCTTTCCGCAGTTTCACATATTTTCCGTTATATTACGACGGCGGCACCACCGTACAACCCTCATGGAAACGCAGGTGCACTCAAGACCGTTGAACATCCGGGACGAATGAATAAACCGATGGTAATCCGTTGGTGCCCCTTCGAGAATGTCTCGTACTCATAAGCCACTGTAGCATTCGCGTGTATTGCTTCCTCTTTCTTTTCTTTTTTTTTTGTTCGCTGTTATCTCACTCGACGTGTAGCTCCCAAATGTACCAAATGTCAAGATTCAGTCGAGCGGATATTTTTCTATTTACGTTCTTTATTGTTGTTTAAAATATTGTAATTTTACACGAAACTAATCTAATTAACTGTACTCGAATATTTTTCGTGTCACATTTTTATGATTCTGTATATTAAAATTTGTTTTTTTTTCTTTTTTGTACTTTTTGAACAATGAATGTCTTTCAATGATATACAAATAAGTCTTGCAACGTTTATAATTTTTTTCATTCCTTTTCACCTAAAAACAAATATTTAATTTTGCTTTAAAATGTATTTTCTGATTTTTGCAAGTTCTGTATAAAGTTCTATCTTTTGCTTTCGTAAAGGAAATTATATATTTATATAAGACCTTATAGGTCGGAATGTTTCGAGCATGCCTTGACTTTTTACTCTATATATGTATTGTAAATTTTATAATTTAAACTCTGTGAATTATTTCCTCGGTGAGACACGTGACGTGTATAATCGTATATGTATATACGTATGTACGTGGATAGGAATGCGAACGTATGGACGGGAGTTTTCTAAACGCGGTAACATTTTTAATCCAAATTTTGTAAACGACAGAAACTAAACGTAACAATTGTAACTAATTACACTAGGATTCAAAGATTTCATAAATTGCTTCTGGTAGATTTAGTGTTTTAAAGTTAATATGGCAACGTCTGAGAGCGATGACTTTGAAAGCGCCGACGAAGAAATGAACCACGATATACCAATAAAAAGGCATACTGAAATGCAACAGTGGAGTTCACCAAACACAATAGGTTCAGAATCTGACGATGATATGGAATATGTACCTCGGCAACCGTGTACAAATGTAAATTTGAGTAGAAGAAAGGAAAAATATTGTCCAACAGCAGATACGTCAACTAATAAAAAAAGAGTTGATACAGATATCACTATTAAAGATACATATAATTACAAGAAACATGAGCAATCAGTTATCAGTGTTGACGAAGCCTGTGGAAAAAAGGATGAAAATATCACATGTATCGATTCACGAAAAGTGGGATGTGCACAGGCTAATACTGGTGATATGGATCTGAAGGTGGAAAATAATAATAACACAACGTTAGATAAAACTAAAGTAGAGAAACCTCCTGGAAAGGATATTAATATGGATTTAAGTTCTGAGGCAACAGTTAAATTGACTGAAAAAGAACAATCTCAACGCAAAGAGAAAAAATTAGGTGCAAAGAAATTGGGGACAAAGGTTACGCTAAATAGTAATTTTACGACTGATATAGATAACAGAAACAAAAGGGATATAATAATAACAGAGGAAGATGTATGTAATAAATCTTCTATAAAGGATGAAATAACTGAATCAGATATGCCAGAAGAATTAAAATCTGAGAAAACATTTAAAGAAGTATTTAAACCTGAAGGTTGGGAAGGTCTTGGAGATTCGATTGAATTACCAGATGAACTGACTGAAGAAAAATTACAACCAGTATTAAAAAGATTATCATTAGTTGGTGAAGAAACAAGTAGCTCATCGGGTTGGGGTTGGGGTAATTGGGATGTAAGTTCTTTAATTAATACAGCCAGTGCTGGAGTTTCTACATTAACTAGTCACGTATCACAAGGATTTACACTTTTGGAAGAATCTATGGCTATATCCGATGAACCTAAATCTACTACAAATGAGGAAGAAGAAGAAAACCAAATAGACGGTTTTATAAGCTTTTTATTATATATTTATAAATGACATAGAATAAATATACTTAATGATATATTTGATTATAGCTAATTTGTGCGACTATTATATTTTTATTTTAATTAATTCAATTTTTAGATAATAAAGAGGAACAGGCCAAGGAACAATCTTCTTTTGGGTTTGGAAATTTTATATCAAGTGTATCGTCAATAACAAAACTGGTCGAATCAACTGGAAGCAAAGTTATGAGTGGTGGATTAGACACATTAGAAGCCATTGGTAAGAAAACAATGGAGGTTTTACAAGAAGGTGATCCAGGATTAAAAAAAAAAAGGGCTTTTTTCATGAATGAAACAAACAAGCCAAATTTATCTCAGATTCTTCGAGAGGCTAAAGAAAAAGCAGACAATACTGAAAAAACAATTGAAGAAAGACAAAAAATGAGAAAAATACATTTTGAAAGTCTTGTTGATGATTATCAAGGGCTTGTTCACATAGAAGCATTAGAAATGCTATCAAAACAAAATAATATTAAAATACAACAGTATTTGAGTGGTTTAGATTCAAATGAGTTAAATTCTGTCCAAAAAATGTTGGAAGAAGTTGAAGAACTATGTGAATTAGGCGATGATGATGAAAATAGTGATGAAACAGATGAGAAAGATCTGAAATATAAATTACAAGAAGCTTGCAGCGATCTTGGAATTAATATTACTTATGAGAAATTGCACGAGGTAATTTCTATTCTACTAATACATACATGAGTTTATTAAATAAATATTGATTTCAGATATATCTAGACTCTAAGAACTATAATACTTCAGCCATGACGCCTAATGATCAAGAAATTTTTGAGCATGCCATTTCTATTTTGGCACAATTTACAGCATTTTCCATAGAAAGATTTCATAAAACTGCAGAATTACTTTTAATCAAAGAACATCGAAGTACTGTGAATGAAACTGATTCATTAGTTCAGTTAACGAATATTCTAACTAATCAAATTGGAATATTAGCTAATATTTACTGCAGTGCTTTGGATAAACTTGCTGAAACTTCGGACAAATCTGATAGTATTAACGCTAATATAACAACGATTTTCATGGAAGTAAGACAATATTATTATGCGTTTTATCTATAGTTAATAAAAAATTAATTAAATTTTTTTTTAATAGGCTTCAAATGCAAGTTCTTATATTCAAGACGCCTTCAAACTATTGATTCCCATTATACAAGTTGGTGCTATATAACGATGGACACAAATGCTTTCTGAATGTATGTTCTATATGTATTGTAAAAAATATAAATAACCTTTCAAATAATTAATTTCAAAAAAGAAATATTAAAAATTATCTTTAAAAAAAATTTTTTTAAACTGTAAGTAAAGAAGATTGAAAGAAAGAAGAATATAAATGACAATTTTTATACTATATAAACTGCATGAATTTATAATATAAATAGTCTTAATAAAAAATTGAAGCCTCAACATACAAATAACTCTCAAATTTCCTATCTTACGTTATTCTCATCAATATTAGTAGAAAAAATAAAAAACTATTTTTAATAACACGTTTGTTAAAAAATCTTATTATCTTATAAGTATTATTCTATTTAATTTTATGTTTAATATTTGAACTAAAAAATGTTTTAAGTAAATATTTTTTTAAATAATGCTGAATGGGAATATCAGCATTGTATTATATAGTAAAAAATAAAGTAGAATATTTAAAACGTTTTTAACCATACGAGAGTAAATATAAACTCGATTTAATGTTTTCCTCTTTTATTACCAATAGGAGGTTTCTGAAGTTGAAAACTCGAGTTTGATTCACTCGTTGGTAAAGGTGTAGTAAAATTTGACGGAGTATTAAAAGTCAAACTTGCTGTTGGTGGTTTCAATGACGAACTTAGAGTAATGTTAGTGGCAGATGATGTTGGTATTGTATTTCCCCAAACTGTAACAACATATATACTGAATTATTTTGCATCTATTTCTAAGAGTCAATTTCATTTGCGAATATAGCTAAAGCTGTGTTTCAATGGATTAACATGTCACTGAAAAATAACAAAGTAGCAACACTAACATTATTATAAAGTTAAAACAATGTTCTTTTTTCAATAAAACTAATATTGAATATCTCCAGATGTATATTCTATGAAATACACAATTTAATTAACACGGACATTCTTACTAAACCACCAAAAAGCAGAAGCAATTATTAAAGCATATGTAAAATATACAGCCATTTCTTATCAAGCACCAATTCCAACCTCCCTTTATTATTTGCTATTTTGGAATGCAAATTAAAGAAAAAAAAGAAACAGAATATCATTTTTTTTTTTATTATTATCAGAAGTAAATGTATAATTAGTAAATGCTAAACACAAAAGCTATGCATCTTTTTCGTAACACAAACAAAAACTGTAGAAACTGTAGAAAAATTTAGTACCTCATAAACTAAAACAGATTCCTTACTCTTTTCCTGGAAAGGTAAAATCAAAATCAAATCACAGAAATAAAAATTTTAAACCGATCATATTTACAGAATAAGTAGTTGCAACACTCTTACTATTGTATATATATGTGAAATTCTACAATACTTAAGGGCGTTATATGTTAGTAAATCTACCTCATACTAAATCCACGCAAGACCTGAAGGTAGGAGATATTTATGGGACAGTTGAAACAACGAAAATACGTTGTTTTAGGGATTTTGTTTTTAACAAAAAAAAAAGAAAAAATATATTAACATTACAAATTTATATATTAATTTCATTTACCTAATGGATTTCGCGTTTCATAACTTCCTGGTCTATTAGAATTTAATGCTGTTGATGAAAGAAAACTTTTATTTCCTATAAAAGTAAAGTATATAAAATACATGAAATAAAATAAATATTATAATGAATTCTAAAAATTATCAATTACCTGGACCAAATGGTGTAGGACCACTCGTAATTTTTCCAATACTATTTCGAGATGTTTTCCCATCCAATTTAATATCTTCAAAAACATTTGTATTATCTTTTAAAACGTATTTTCTAAAATTCAAATATTGTTCCTTTTGTTGTTGAACTTTTGAATGTACACCTTGTAATTTACCAGCAACAGCAACAAGAGATTCGTGAAGTTTACTCATAGCCATTGTCAATTCTAAAAACAGATTGTATTATCTGTTATTGCAACATTTTAGCAAACACTAATATCAGCACAAATTTACCTTGTGGCGTTAAAGTTTTTGGAGTCATCATTGTTTGTATATGTTTTTCTGTTGTTTCAATTTGAGATCTAAATAACATTAAGTCATGTTCAAAGTTATCAGCCAATTCCATAAAAAATAATAATGGTGCATTATTTTCATATTGTAAGCCTGGTGGAGTATCGTGTGTTCTCTGAGCTATTTCAGCATTTTGTAATGCTTTTGCTGTATCCTGTTTTAACTTATCAGCAGCAGAACGATCACGTTGAACTGATCCACCTAATGTTGTTAGAAGTTCCATCAATGATGCTGTATCTTCTGCACATCTATTTAATGGTCTTGCAGAGCCTCTTGCTATATCTGAAGACAATACTTTTTGTTCTTTCACAAATTCCCTATAATTGGAAACATATATTAAGTTAATTCTATACAATTTTAATATAATAGCTTTGCTATATAATAATTACTTGAATTTTTCTATTGTCTGTAATAATTCTGGCGGCCAAACATTTTCTTTAGCAGTTGAATTAGTATTTCCTTGTGAAAGTCCTTTATTACTTGATAATACATCTAATCCTCCTAGTCCTCTATTTATAATGCTTGTGGTAGTTATAGTACCAATAGTACCTAATTTTGATCCTAATAAATTACCACTACCAAAAAGTGATGCTACAAATAAAAAAGATAGTAAATGGTATTATTATAATTAGAGACAATACTATTAATAACATTAAATAATTTTTAACTATCACATACTTGTAGTAGTAGGCGTTCCAAAGCTAACATTTCCAGTTGTAGTTGTAGCGGATGGAGCACCAAATGTTAATGCAGAACTTGTTGCTGGGGTACCAAAAGAAAGACTGCCAAATAATGGTGCAGATGTAGTTGAAGCTGAAAATAAACTGCTCGCGGTTGTTGTACTAGTTGTATTTGATCCCAAAAGTAATCCACCTGATTGTGTTTGTGCAGTGGTTGCAGGTGTATTAAATCCAAAACTAAGCCCAGTTGTTGTTGCTGGTGTTGATGTAGCGCCAAAAGTTAATGGTGCTGAAGTACTTGAACCAAAAGGAATACTATTTAAGTTAAAACCTGTTGCAGGTCTAGAACACAATGAATTATCAATATTTCTGTATATAAATTTTTGATACGAAAACCTATATTGCAATTTCACAACGTAAGGTTAATAAATTTAAATTATGGATACAAAACGTAAAACTATGTATTTACTTTTGTCCAAATCCGAAACTTGTGTTGCTCGAAGTTGCAGGTGTTCCAAAAGTAAATGTTGACATAATTATAATATGCAATAAACAAGAATACAAGTAAATGTCATGAAACACGCAGTATCTTATATTTAAAATATCAACTCTTCATGCACATATTAAATTGTTTTAACTGTACGAAGTACATGGTTATCCGAAGAGCGCCATCTGTAACGTAAAGATGCATGCTTTAAATTTGAATCTGCTTTCACAATAATCATATAAATATTTATATATATTACTTTATGTATATTTTTGTAGAAATATGTATGTACATTTAAAATATTGTTTACTTTAAATTTTTATATTTAAGATGTTTTACTTAAAATAAAAATTTAAAGTTAGGGGAAAATAAAAAAGCGTATATGTGTATAATATTAAAAAATTTTTAAAAATACAAAAACGACTGGAAAATCATTTTAACCGTCATTGATTTAGCTTCAGACTAAATAACGAATGATTTCTAGATAATATTTCGGTTTATTATTAAATGTACCTATACTACTATATTATATAAATCAAGGGACAATACAATGTCTTTATCATTTCATAAAGTAGTAAATATTTTCTTTGTATGTACGCGACAAAGTTCTAATAATTATACATTCCATCTATAGGAAATGGGATCAATTCAACAAAGTTTGCCAAATCGGTACACTATCACAAAGTTGATTGCTGGTTCGGGTTCGTACATGGGCGTTTCTAAAATGATCACAGTCGCGTAGACTAAAAGAACGCGTCTAAAAACAGTTTCTTTCTATCAATAAACTTTGGTTTTTTTAACATCAGGAATTACTTAATCTTTCTTTCTTCGTTTAATAATTTAGTAATTTTTAGATATTGTTTGCATTAATATTCCTCTTGAACGTGTAAATATTTCAGTCTCATTTAAAATGAAGAAAAAAGAAAATCACATTTATAACGCTTGTATACAGTTTAGAATACACCCGGTACGCAGTATCGTACAGAGTACGAGTTACTTAATAATTGTAAAATGACACCGCAATATTATACTCTGTAATTACAAATACAATGAGATACCGTAGTTCTTCTTTTTTTTTTTTTAATTTTCTTTGCATATTAAGAATATATTCCTAGATACTTTGCGATGGCGTGCGATTATCCTACATCTTTTGCTCATTTTATATAAATATTACTAACGCCGTGCTGAAACAAACGATAAATAATATTTAACAATATTTAATAATATTTTCGAAAGATCGGCAAAATTATTCATTGACTTTAAATATTATACTCAGTGATTTTAAAGATAAGCGTAACCCCCGTACAATTTTGCATATATAATAAATTACCTTTCTGAAAGCTTGATGCAAAAAAAAAGAAAGAAAAGAAATATTTATGTTTCACACATTACCGGCTTTTCTTTGACCCCGATATATTACTAATTTTGCTATATATAATTTTCTATTTCTTATTTTTTAATCGGTTTAAGCGCTGTTTCAACAAAAATGTATAAGCATATGCAAAACAACTTACGTGTACCATAAGCGGTGTATAACTTAATCAGCTTCACCCATCCCTTAATATAATAAATAATTCATTTTATATACAAATTGAATTGTTTCTTAAAACGCTCAAATCCACAAAGACAGTTTTTTAAAATACCAAACACACTTGTTCGTTCGCTGTAGCGTTGTGCATACTCAACTACGAACGCTGCTTTCAGAATAATGTTACTTCTTGCAAAACTTTTTTAAAGTTTCAACAATCAAAATCCAAATATTAAATATTTTTACGTTATATCCATTATTCTGATAGTACCGTCGAAGCCACAGGAGTCATATTCTAAAATGGAAATATTATTTATAGTATAATTTCTTTCAGTAATTATACACACACATTCGCTCAAATACATACACCCATTCGACGCACGCACACAATATTTAAAATAGAATATTTTCTTCTTTGAGAAAAAGTACTATAATATCATTGTAACAACGGAATGGGCTTCTATAAAATCATTATTGATTAAATATTTGTTTACAGATTTTTTTTTTGTTATGCTTTGGTATGGCACTAAGGATTATTTTAAATTCTTTTAATTTAATGTTATGCAGATGCAAGTTATGCTTAAAAAAAATAAAAGAAAATGAAAGAGAAAAAAAAGGAAAGGAATCAGATGTTATATTTAATTTTATGATTTCCTTTATCGTCTTTGAATTTTTATTCACGTCCTGATGAGACTTATCCTAACTCTGAACAATGCTGCAATTTAATTGTTGATGTTTTAAATTATCATTTAGCGAGTACAGCAGTCGAATCTGTTGATTCAAATTAAAATTATAATAATAATAAAGATAAAAGTTATTTGCTAACTGTTTTACGTTTTTTTAAGAAAATGCACAAATACAAGAAATTTTCCTTTTTTTTAAAATGCTTTTATTCGTATAGTAAACCAGGCCAGAGAAACTATTGCAAATAGTTGTAAGAATAATTTTTCTCACAGTGTCTAAAACTTGCATGTAAATTTTAATCACTGCCTAACTTAAAAAAAGTGATTTATGTTAATATAGAAACATGTTTTTTTTACTTTGAAAGTTTCACTTTGATAATTGATTGCCGTGATATTATCACAAAATGCAAGGGGTTTTAATAATATAGTTTAAATGTAATATAAATGTAATATAATAAGTGTAATATAGTTTAAATAAATCAAAAAGAGTTCTTAAAATTATTAGGCCACACTTAACAGTTAGATCCGTTTAATTGAAGCCGTTGGGTATAACCAATGCTTTTTTACTATTTCAAGTGAAACTCAACTAACAATAGTATTAGAACCAGAATTGGAAAATGTAATTAAATGTAAGGAATGTTCCATTTAAAAATATATATATATATAATTGATCTAATTAAGAAAGCTATTGCCAATAAGTCTCATAATGCTTATGTGCATAACTTGTTTCTTCTCCTGCATTTGAATTAAGCAAATGCATCTATAATAAATACTTTGTACTATCATTGAAATAATATTTATGTGCTGCCTTTTCATTTATCGAGACATTTCTTAACTGACATTTTAATGACAAAAAATGTCATTAGCTGATCACAGCATGAGATATTGTCACATCACCACATTCAATGTGTATAGAAAGTATTAGACAAATTGTCAATCAGATCCAACTGCCATCAAAAAAACATTTCAATGCCAATTTCATCATTATTCGAAAATATGAAACATGGCAGTTTAATGTTAAAGCCAAAGCACTGAGCTTTCCATATAAAACTGGATGTTTGCTAGTTTATATAATACACAGTATCTCAGTAAAGATCAAGAATATTTTTTAACCTTCATACAAATAAGTATGAAAGAAAATTCATATAAACTTGTATCTGCAACTGCTTATTGTTTTAATTATACTTTATGAAAAATATTAATAAATATTAGATATATTTTTAAATTAATACATTGATTAAAATTATATACATTAATCTTTGATTTAATAATTCGTTTATATATATATACGTATATATATAAACAAGTTATTTATTCACTGCTATTTTTAATTAAATATCCTTTAAAGATGGATACCATTGCGCAAAAAATTAATTTCTTCAGAATGCTTTAAGAGTATAACTCATAAATACAAATAAAGCTGTCTTAATACTTAAAAAATACATATTGAAAACGATTTGTTTATTCGAGTAGTTCAAAAGAATTCCATATTCTTTAATTAATTTAAATGGTGTATTAGGGGAAAAATTAAATTTCTTTAAATAAGTTTAAACAACTATGATATTTAAACAATCCAAATTAAAACAATGGATGTGAATTTTTTCGAGCTACTCGAAGTACTTAATTAATCGAATATTCGATTTCAAATATCCGAATATTTCAGGTGCTCGACAACTCTAGATACAAGATTATACAAACTTTTTCATACATACAATCAATAACAGTTTCCATACATACAATCAATACTTAAAAAAATGTTCTCGATTTTTATTAACGCCCTGCGTAATACATATAAAAAAGAATTTGAAAGTGCCGACATACATCGCATTTAATACATATAATAGATATATTTAAAATTACTAATTGAAACAGGATTAATAAGAATCAAAATTTTTAATTTCATTTTTTTTATATAAAATTTCAACAATAAATTAAGATGCTAATGCAAAAATTTCAACAAACAATTTTTTAAATCATTTGATGCTACTAGAAAAATTACCCTTCTAACATATATTCATCAATTTAGAAATTGTTCTGTTTAAAAAAAGGGAATGTTTCATTGAATTATTTTTTACGTAAGATTATAATTTGATAAATTAGGAAAAAATTATTCATATATTTCATTCCAGGTTGTTCTATTTATAGATAAAACTCATATGTATGTGTATAAAAATAAAACAAAAATCTATTCATATAAAAAAAAAATTTATAAATGATTGCGCCTCATAAGGCTGTTCTCATGTCATGATTACAAAATGTACAAGACTTATAAAATTGACTAATTCGTTAACTGCCACGCTTGTGTATGTATAAAGCTTAAGATATGTATTATAAGTTAAATGAACATAAAGTACATACAACAATCAGTGATAATAATTTTGTTAATAATTCACTACAAAAATGTTCAACAACAATAAAGTTAAATGTACATTGCACAGAATGGCAGTGAACGCGTCACTATACTGTAAAACTTTCAGAGAGATTTTTGGTTCTGTAGCTATGCGCTACGTCCATTTTTAGCACAAGCATTCCATCCAGTTACAAGATGGAAACAACAAAAATACAGATAAGATACAGTTTTACAATGTGACCAATATTCAAAAACTCCCACTTAAATGACCAATAACACCAGCTTTCATGCACAATATACGATACATTTATTTCTAAACGTGAGTTCTGAATATGGCCTATGTATTTGAAAATAGGATCGATTTGTGAGATGCAAAAATTGAAAAAATTTCGACCCATAGTTATACCATACTCTAAGCAATTCCAAAAAGAGTGTATATGTTTTTCATTATCAATGGCTGTTACTTATTTCACTTTATATATTATTACTGTATAATCTTTACGCTTTGTTACTTTTTATGGTGCTTATATGTTACGTTGAGAAAATAATTTTTTTTATATAACAAGCAATGTGTTTAATTTGTTCTTCCATAAATATTTAATTTCCCTTAAGTCTTCTTTATAGATCAATGGTTCCCGTAGAAATGCTTAATTTGCACGCAAGTTTAAAGTATTTCATTTTCATTGATACAACGAATGATTTCTACCTAATTAAAAAAAAATATTTCTAACCACTGATCTCAGAATCATTGTATATTAATTAATTATTGTATTATATCCAATAGTGAGCTTGTCGTAATGCTAAAAATTTTCGTACAACACGAATAGCTAGAAAGCACAAAATATGTTATGGTTTCAGTACTATTTCTTCTTCTGTACCAAAATCTTTCTAGCTTGCTTTGGTAAATTTTTGGATATCACGAGTATATAATAAATCTCTTACTTGACAAACGAGATACATTTAAACATTGTCCTATTTATTATTAATCACTCATTTGTTCACGTGATTAAACGAGGACTATGTAAACCTTCGACTTGAGTATCAATTTGAGGACAATGTTGAGTATCTGGCGGACCCCAATCATGCAAGTTTCCACTGTTAGCTAGTCTGTGCGTAAGTCGATGTGCTATCGAAAAACCTCCACTACCTTCCAATTGTGTTAAAACTATGATGACTTGTCTACAATAAGAAAATTTCTTAAACTTGTTATCGTAATGTTGATTTCGAAAAGATATATATACAAAATTTGTATTACCTGTGAAGCGGGGGAACACTATCGGCAGTTCTGAGTTGTCCTCTTGTGGATACAACATTATAGCTTTCATGGCAGTCACATTTTACATGAATCCACTTATTTACATGACGATTCTCTACCATTACTACAAGACCAGCCCAACCTTTAGTTAAGTAATAAGCAGTCATTCCCTCTCTTCCCTGCATATAAATATTTTACAAGATATTTAGTTTATATAAATAATTACCAAATTAAAGTTGCAAGTTACAGAAATATTCTTACTTCATGTCGCTGTCCTTTTGCCAGAGTCAAACTTATTATAGCATCAGCTAAAACAAATGCTGGCGGGGAAATTTGTTCAACTAATAGTCTCTTTGAACTATGAATGGCAAGAACGTATTCAGGATAACTGGAAGTATCTTCCATTCCTGTGTGCCAATGATTGAAGGCCAAACATACAACAATATACAAGTCCCTTTCTAACATTTTATGACATCCAACGAATCCACGTACTTGTCGTTTACTATGTTCTACTAATCTTCCCACTTCAGGCGCTGCTGGTGAACGTGTACGAAAAACAACTACACACAAGTCCAACTGAGAACGTTGTGATTTTTCAGAATTCCTAAATACATGTACAAATATTATACGTCATATACTTATATCTGACACAATTACACGAATATATTAAATAATAAAATGAGATAATAAAATTTACCTCTGTCCTTCTTGAAATAAAGTAAATTCTGTTTCAGTAGGTTCTAGTACCGTTAAAAGTACGCATGATAAATGTCTAAGAGATGATAAGGGTGGAAGTGTTCCACGCAATCTAACTTCACTCCACCCAACTCTAGTTTTACAAATATCGATACAATCAAAATATTTTAGTACATCATCAAAAGAAATCCAGAAAACACCATCAGAAGCACCATGTGGCATAAGCATTTCTCGCAATTGCGGTGTCCAGATAGGACTATCATCAGACCAATCACCCTTCCAACTATAGTGACCCCATGGATTACGTAATCTCAATAATCGTATTCCCTATCAAGTATATTATTCAAAATACTTGTAAGTTTTTAACTGCGTATGTATAAATATATGTATCTTTTTACCTGTACATCCCGTACATCAAGAACAGAATAAGCATGCCTAAAAAAATACATTAAATTTTTTTATACAAAACTAAGTAAATGTATTTTAAATTTTTAATATTTGTTGAATATTTTCTACCTTGGCCTTAAACCTTTACGTTGATATTCTTCCTCATCAACTTTCATATTACCACCTCCACAACTAGCACCCATTAAAAACATAGCTTGCCTTGAAGATAAAAGTTGTGCCCATATTAAATCCTTATCAAGTTCATCTTCACTTGGCAAAGCAGATGGTTGTAAAGGCACACTCTCACAAGGGGCACCTGTAAGTGTTGCTAAACCTTCTATTGCACGTCCAGATACTAAAGCTTCGTAGCAACCATGAATTTTAGCCACTGCTTTTTCAATTAATGGCACCCAAAGTTGTTTTCTTTTTGCCTACAATATATTTCATCAAAATTATTAACAAAAAAAAGGTGAGTTTTTCTTTATTTTATATTTTATATTTAATAAATATTAATTTTTTACTTATAAGTTAACATATATAAGATATAAACCTGAGAATATACAAGATGGCCTCTTTTATCACAGGGTAACAAGTCATCAACAAGTACAGTGGTCCATTTTCCATCTTTACATAATCTTACTTGATAAGCTCCTTCTGGACAGGTTTCTCTCATTACTAAGACTCTCTTTACAAGCTCATCACTTTCGGCTAAAACAGCTAAAGCTGAAAGTAACCAACAGTTTCCTAATACACCTTGCGAGATATCAGAAGGTAAAGGTTTTCTAAAAACAGCCCAAGGCAGTTTGGAATCAACTGTAGAATCAACATTAATTTGATGAGGCCTTCTCCACTGAACAACATGATTATCTTTTGTTTCAGCTGGATTATAATATAAAGATTTTGGAGCTGGTGGAAATGAGTCATCAACAAAAGGTTCATTTGTCTATAAAATAAGTAAATTAGTTACTACTAGAAATATTCTATCCTTTAAGAAATTTTGTTTTTTTAAATTCAGATTAATGTGTTAGTAAAACACAGATTTTTTTTAATTATAACAAAAGTTATAACACAACCATATTTTAAATATAATTTACATATATAAAAACAAATCAATGTATTGTATTTTTTTTTGATTGAAAAAAATTGTCCTCGTTTATACTGCATAATTATTAATTAATCGATATACCTCTTTACAATAGCGAACAATTCGCTCCCACTTCTCCAAAGCTTCTCTTTCTTCAATTTGTCTTAAATTTTCCATAACTACACTTTCTTGCCGTTGTATCGTAAGTGTATTTATGCCAGATTCAATAATTCTAGGCCTTTCACCTGGTAGTTGAGATAAATTTTTTGAGATTTGGCACATTTCACAAATTCCATTTGTACTCTTATTTTCATACGTGCACAGTTTACACTGCCACTGGAAACATTGTAATGTTTCATGTATAATAAATTTATAGTAGATAAAAAGCAGAGAGGAAAATATATCAATAACATATGTTTGAATAGTTTATTGACCTTGAGCTTAAGGAATGCTGAGTTGGTTTGATCATCTAATCGTAACATGTTTCGAATTTAATTATTTACCAAATATTGTATATAAATAAAGTTATATAAAAAGTTATTGTATATTATATAACGTAAAAATACAATAAAAATAATAATAATAAATTTTGTTCTTAAAGTTGTTTGGAAATGTATGCGAATAAGAAACATTTATGATGGATCAAAATTGCCCGGCATTCATATGTCGCGTCGCTACACAAGCATCTGTAGTTCGAGTGTTCATAAAGATATACAAAACAATTGTAAAAAAAATCGTACTTGACCATGAGTAGAATCTCTAATTCTTGAATGTCTTTTGTCTCCAATTGAAGAACCGTTCCTTCTCACAGAATTCCTATGTCTTGGGGTAACAACTTTTGAATTTATAGGGGTTGAACAGAGTCTCGGACTCGGACTTCTTGATCCAAAAAATCTGCTATCTTTTGGTACATCTAGAAAATCTGCTAATGTCTTACAAGCGTTACAAGTTTGTGCTGATAGCGGATTCCTTAATGTACACGACGGGCACACCCAACTTTCTCCTTTTCGTAGCGTAGCATCTTCTAAATGCATGATACTTTTAAGCTTTGAACCACCGCACGCTTCGCACGTTGTTCTTGAAGCAGCATTTAATAATGTACATTTTTTACAAGTCCACACTGGAGAAGGTGGATCGACTTGATCATCTAAATCAGATTCTGCTGTAGCCAATGTAGCAGTTTTTTGCGGAATGTATCTCACACTATCCCTGGATACTACAATCGGAGATTGTGTATGCATTGAACAACTTGTTTCATCTTTCGTGACAGTTATTAGACTAGGTTGCATTAATGAAGGCGGTGATCGAGAAGATCCACATATATCGCAACCAGTTGACCACAAAGGATTATACGCGTAAGAACATTTTCGACAAGTCCACATACGTTTCAACGAACTTACATTTGGTATATCCCCGACAGGACTAGTTGCTTCACTATGTGCTTTCGTGGGTACAAGGCCCAATTTATTATTTTGTTTTTTTGGCAATGGTGGTGGTATATCAGGGTCAGTAATTCCAATGTAAGAATATTTTGGTCTTGTACTAAAACCAACAGAATGCGGTGGTACTGCAGGTGGTTCATCTTCATTGAGACTCCTACGATTGACGATCTTTTTCTGAGATACATTTGTAACAGATTCAACGTCAGAAAAAGATCGTCTATAGGACAGTGGACCTGCAGAAGATAGAGCACGTGGTTCCCAGGCAGGTACACTGATAACTACTCCACTGCAAGGAGCAGGACTTCTAGGGGCTTCACATGCCTCACACTGTTCTAGGCCAGGAGCATTATCAAGAGTACAATTATCACAACTCCAGAGAGCATCATCTTGCTGAGATTCTGAGACTACTAAACTTGTTGGTCTTTGAATTGCATGTTCAGATAATTTATGTACAACAGATCCATTAGATAAAGAGCGACTAACTTTAGATTTGACTCGTTCATAAATTGAAGGACTATGTCTTTTTGGTGAACGTTGAGAGGTATCAGTGGTATTTGTGTAAGAAAGTGTAGTAGACTCCATAGTTTCCATCGGTGGCAAGGTCCAGTCTTCTCTATCTTGTCTCCTTTCACTACGACTTATACTTGTTAGTTGTGCCATGTCTATAAAATAGTAAAACAAAGTAACATATAATACTTATAATATATTAATTTCTTTAAAAATATTTTTGATCAGATAGCACATACCTTTATTAATAATTTTTGTATCACTTGTAGAAGAACTTGTTGCATTGACACCATCCAAAATATTAGCCAGAAGTTCAGATGCAGCTTTGAGACGATTTGTTTTGCGTAGATTTAATTTTTTGCTTTTACGTGCTCCAATCTGCCGTTTGTCAGTTTCAGCAATAGAAGAATTTGCATCGCAAGCTACGCAAATTATGCCAGAACTGCAACTGTTGTCTAACAAACAACGAACGCAAGTCCATTGTGTTATTAAAGAAGGTAGAGAAGAAGATCTTTTAACTGGCTCTTTTTTACAAGACTTTCCATTCCATGAATCATGATGAGATTTCTTTATATGATTATTGGGTAGAATTAAATTTCCCTCTGAGCTAAAAATTAATATAAGAAATAATATAACAATTATTAAACAAACAATAACCAATGTGCATATGAAAACATAATAAAATTAAGGAAGAGGAAAGAATTAAAAAATATACAAATTTCTCTTATTTCCTTTTTATAACGAAACTATGTATTCAATCATTTCCTAAGTATGAAAAAAAATCTATCTAAATATAAAGAAAAGGATAACGACTATAAAAAAAAAAATATATATATATATATGTATGTATATATGCTGACTTTGATATTACTCTAAGTATATATCATATCAATAATAAATGAAAGCCTGTACTCGTAGATGCAATGGTAACTTATCATATCTACGTTTATGTGAACATGCAACAAATAAATTTGTATTATATTCCCCTTACAAACCATTGTTTTGCGCATTGTGTGAAATCCTTGGCACAAAATTAAACTTGTTCAGTGAAAGGTAGAAGGAAAGCTCATACTATGAAAATACTTTTGTTCTAAAAACGACATACTGCACCAAAATGATTGGCACTAATGCAAACATAAGGTATTAGATTCGGAGAAGTCGACAAGATTTGCGGAGGGTTCGGTAGACTGTATACAAACACGCGAGAAATCGAAGAACGAGGGAGGGAAGGGAAGGGTAGGAGAGGGGAAGGGGGTTGGGTAGGGGTTGCGGACAGAGAGAGAGAGAGAGAGAGAGAGAGAGAGAGAGAGAGAGAGAGAGGGAGGGAGAGAGAGGGAGGGAGAGAGAGGGAGAGAAAGAGATATGAGTTAACAATTTTCTTACCGATATATGAGATCGGTTTTGACGTATTGATAAGTAGTTGGACGCGTATCGCCCGTCGCTGGCCTCTCCAAACGAAGTTTCGGCGGAGGTGTCGGCGGAACCGAGACCGAGGAAGAGCCACTTTCCTCGCCGTCTTTTTGCTTCTCCTCCTGCTGTTTTTCTTCTGGAAGTTCGCGCTCCAAGCTCAGGTTGAGCCTGAGGTTCGCTTTCTCATCACTCCTAAGCCGTGTAAGGCCGCACCTGGCGCATCGCGTGCTCTCCGTTGGATTTATCAGAGCGCACTCCGAGCAATGCCACTGCAACACCGATGCGATCGAGCCCATTCTTTACACGTAGTCATGGCTCCTTTGCTAACAGGATCACTGACTTTTGTAGCCACGATCCCTTTTGCTCGAAATTACACCGCACCTCTACGCGAGGACGAAGATCAACGATACCGTGGAACACATTCCGAGACGATTCTTTTCGGCAGCGGCGGTTGCCCGCCGTTCTTTGTCATATGTTTCAGGACGGCCATCTTTTTATGCCCCTTCCACCCTTGCTCGCTCGACGTTCTGCTCTATCTCTTTCCTCCTTTTTTCTCTCTTTCTTTCCGCCGTCGCATCACACAGTGAAAATCCAAATGCACACACGGGACATCGGGTGCACGGACTGACGCTCTGGCTGTTTCTCTCTTTTCTCTCACCTTTCAGGCATCTTGTTTATCTCATTTTCTCGGTATATTCTCACAGTTTATTCATACACGCGCAAACATAGTCTGACATCGGACGACACACAAACCAATTCACTGATCAATTCATATTCGTTTGCTCGTAATGCCAAAGAACGAGACAAAACGCGTCAATCGTAAACAGGGTAGATATCGTTCGTGTACATGACTGTAGAGCGTGGCCTGAGCTGGTGTGTTGACTACATTGGTTGCAACACAGGGCTGTACGATTATTATTATTACATGTACGTATACACGTAATGAGAATTTCTAAATTTTCACATTACGTTCTTATTCTTGCACGTTATTTGTTTATTACGTGTGCGGATCATTGATTTGTATTTGTTATTTTTTTGAAGTAATTCAATTTAAAAGTACCAATATTGGTCCACTTTGATTGCAACATTTTAAATAAGGATTTATTATTTAATGTACATTGTTTAATTTTGGTAAATTCAATTAATTATCAAGTTTCATACAATGTAAAAGAGATGTTATGTTAAATTATAAATTTTTAACCGAGATTAAAACAGCACACTCGCACCTTGTCAGACGATCGATATTTTATAAAATTTATTCGTTGCATCGATCGATTTATTGCGTTCCAAATTTTTGCGCTCGGAATTATAATCGTTTCATTTTTTTTTATACGTCACTGGTCAACATGAACTATTACATACATCAGCGACATCTATTTATTATGTTTCACAGTAATATAAAGTTATAAGAAAAGTTACACCATCAAGTCCCTGTGGCGCAGAGGATAGCGCGTTGGACTTCTAATCCAAAGGTCGTGGGTTCGATCCCCACCAGGGATGGAAAGAACAAACTAATAATTGTTCCAATTTTTTATCATTTTTATTCATAAATTCTTACGCGTTATACTTTAATTGTTACTATTGATTTTTTTATGTGTGTTACGATAATTTTTGTTCTGTAAAATTTGTAGAATTAATCAAAAGTATGTTAAAAATATTGCTTGCGTACATATTATTTTGATTTATACGTTTGAATATAATTTAAGACTTTAGAAATCATAAATCCTCTTCAATTTTATAAATTAAAAAAAAAAAAATGATACAGATGTTCGATTAACGAAATTGTTTATCAATATAATAAAATAGAAAACCTCAATGCTAAGAAGTGTGTGTGAACAATTGATGTGTGCATTATGTTAAGATAATGATACAAGTTTCACGAAGAAGGAATACTCTAGAAAATTTAAGAACAATAAAAATTATTATTTCCATAGTGTTCCATTTTTCAATAAATGTTCATGATAGAAATTTAATTGCTTGACTCCTTAATACATTTGTTAATGAAGTACATTATTGTTTCTATAGATCAAGTGTTATCACTAATTACAATTTATGATATCTTTGGCATTACACTGTATATAATTACATATAATTTACATATACAATATAATTTAATCTTATGTAATATTTGTAATACAGTATAAAATTTATTAGAAATTAATTTTTGTTAATATCTGATTGAGATAATTTTTGCTGATTGAGAAATAATAAAAGAGAATGTGGAAAATTGGAAAACTTCAATCATATGAACTAAATTTGCTTTCTGACTGGTACTTAGAGAAATCGAGCTCTATATTAATAAATATTTGGAAATCAAGTTTTTTGAACATCGTGAACACTTATGCTCTATTAGTTTTAAATTGAACGTTATCCAAGAGTGACTCACAGATCAATTAAAAGATCGATTACAAACGGTATATGTACACATGATTCACTAATTAACGTCATATCTGTTGTTACGTAAGTACGATTTAGAATCATGTTTCTTTTTCATTAACAAAATTATATCATTATATATCCATTTTTTCTTTCTTTTTATATTAAAATTTTATTTCGGCCGATGTAGCTGGCCATGCAATTGGAAAGAATTGTTTTATACTTTGCGACGATTGCCAATTAAAATTTTGTAACCATTACAGAGAGGAAGATTCTAGTTTCAAAACGATATAAAAATTAATTAATTTTCACACTGGATGAGTAAGAAAATTTAAAAAAAGTGTAAAAGTTTCTTACGTTCACAAGCATGTAGTCCGCTATGAATATTTCGCTCTATATGAAACATATTCTATAAATATTTACAATTAATTTTTATATCGTTCTGAAGCTAAAATCTCCTTTTGTTTACTCGATTATAAAATTTTAATTGGAAATGCTCGGGAAGTATAAAAAAAAATCCCTTCCATTTGCAAACAGCTCACCGTGCGTCGGAGAATACATATAAAGTCTATTTCGAACATTGATCAATATTCATTCATTATTAATGAGCGTCTTCTCTTAGACTTTCGATGGTACCAGTACACTGTTGGAGACATAGTTTCCTTTTAATCAATAATTTATGCTTGACTACTTAATTAAGTACTGATTTTGGACGAACAGCTACGTGCATGTTTTATATTAATTATAAATCATTACGATACATAGTGTATTAATATCGTCAAGCAGACACTTTTGACCAACTCAATGATACTCATACAGCGAAGAGCATGACCGTAACGATGAAAAATGTATCAGAGATTTTGAATTTTCAAAGATTGCAATGGTTTCAATTTCTCATGAAAGAACATAATGGGATAAAGATACGAAAGAGATAAAATACAATCGGAAATATAACGTTTACTTTGGGATTTCCAGAATTATCAAGACATTATGCAAAAAAACTTGATCGCTGTTTTTTTCAGTAAATCTACCGGTGGAACACAGTCAGCGTATTACAATTTTAATTATCTACGTATACGGAGTGTAGTGTGTCATCCAATTTGACCACGTTGTGCCCCATTTACACGGTTGTTAGCAGAAAAAAAAAAGAATGACGTGGAGAGAAATCGAGGTAGTTTGATCGTTCCTTTAATTCGACTGCAGATATTTATGACAATTTATTATTTTGTGCGAAAGTAACTAAAAAGAAAAAGAAAGTAAGTGTTTTTACACAGAGACTTTTCTTCGTCTATGATTGCTATTTGTTTATTTGCATTCTTTATGTTTTCCGAATGCAGAAAGATTTATTTATAACATGTCTATGCAGTCTTTATAATACGAGACTTGACTTTCATTCGACAGGTTGTACAGACACAAGCACGAATGCAAATGGTAACGAATTCACATGACTCATATCCGGAATTAATTCTTTTGCCATCTCGATGTTGACACGTGACAAATTTACCGCTAATCAATTTTGCAGAGTCACATTTTTAAACGATGTTATTCGTTATTACTTAACTGGTCCCATTGTTATGTTCGATGTTAATAAAAATTCAATACAAATTTTTATTTCTCATTGCAATTTTCTAATTCTATTCTTTCTACACTTTTGATATAAATTATGCATCGATACAACAAATAAAGTTACATTAACGTGACCGATGATGTTACTATATCATGTGATTGTTAGTTTTCGTAATCGTTATGTGATTTTTGGCAACTACTGACCGTTGAAAAATATATATTACAAGTATAAACATATATATTTATTTATATTTATTCTATCTTACTTTTTTCATTCATAGTCGCTGATTATTTCTTTACGCAAACTAAAAGTCAAGTTTCGTAAATTTTTGATAGAATTTGTTAAAAATTATTAGCGAAACAGTATGAGTCACTTATTTTATTATATGTAAATTAATTCTTTAAAATAAGATTCTGTATTCGTTTCGTTGCAACACACTTCAAAATGAATAAAAAGAATGAATATCGTAATGATCTATTTCAGGCTTGAATTTTATTTTCTTGCATACTCTTATCGGATAGCGATAACGCGTATGTGCAGATATTATTGTGTACTTCTTCTGAGAAAAGGTATAGAATCAAATTAAAAAATGATAAAACGAAACAAAGACTTGTAATGTAGAAAGAAATAATAATAAAAGACATTGATGAAAGACTATATTTTTGTACGAATCATTTAATACGGACGTCCAAAATATTTGAAAAATAATTTTTCAAATTTAATTCTTTAATAAGAAGTAACTTCTACATTAATTTTTGGCGTAAAGTTACTGTATTAGTAACAGTATCGGGATCGTCTTTATTTTATAATGATATTTTTATCTTCTACGTGGATGTATATTTAAAGAGGAAGTCAATATGATAGTATCATGTCCAGTAGACAAGTTGGAGCAATAAGAAAAAACACGACACGTAACGAATAAGTGCTACAACCTGAACAAAAAAAGCATAAAACGAGCACTTCAGGCATAAAATTATATAGTCGTACCTATTTAAATATCTGGAAGTCTACTAACTGTCTAAAAACATTGCTGTACTTCTAGCTGATATAAATATTCTAGTTTATTTCTGTTACGTGATTTCCTTCCTATACAAGTATCTAATTATTCTAATTATGTATATTTTTTTGTCTCGTAATTATTCTAATTATGTATTTTTTTTTTTTTTCAATACAAATATTCCAATTCTTGGTTTACAAAAAATAGTTTTACTTATAGATCTGAAATAAACTTTGTTCTATGATTTTCTTAAATTTTTGATCAAGAAAAAGGAAAGAAAACTAATTGGCTGAATCAAAAAGAATTAAAGTGATCATCAACGTTTCATAAAATCTTCTACAATTTGCTTATATTTTTAAAAATATGTTTATATTCAGACTATAAGGATGATTTTTAAATTATTATATTTACGAAGATTATTACTGTAGAAAAAAATGCAAAATAAGTGAAAGATTATAGCAAAACAAGGTGTTGAAAATAACTTTTGTAAAAAACATTAAAGATATCTGATCATAAATATACAATTATCGTTGAAAAAATAAGAGGCACCAACGAATAAGATATGCAGAAATGAAAAAAAAAATATAACTGTTAATGTTAAGTTAAAAGTGATACAACAATCTCTCTGAGTGAGCATGATTTTATATATGCAATTATAAATTACAATTAGAGGAATATTATATTTATGAACATTAATCGATGAAAGATTATTTTCTCGTTGTCGAATTATTAGAAGAATAATTTTATAGCTACATTATTTTCAAATCTAGCTATATTGTACTGCATGTTAGTCAACCGTTAGTCAATCTATACAATTACTCGTGAACTTAAGCTTATTCAGTCATGTTATACTTTCGAATGAATTTCTCCTTCATGATTTTCGTGTACGAGATATGTGTATCAAGCTGCATGCGTTATAATCGTTAATTAACAGAATAAACGAAATCTCAGGAAAAAAAATTCATGTTATGAACGTAAAAGGAAAAGAATTTTTAGAATGTCGGGTATCTGATACGAGTACTCTATTTGTTTAGAAAATGATATCAAATAAAAATATAGTTAATAAGAAGAATAATAAGGTATTTAGCTTTGGCAAATATACTTTTTATGCAATGTCAAATGATATCTCGACCTACTTTAGTAGTCATTTTTATCGTTAATTTTTTCTACATTAACAATACTACTTTTATTGTTAATGTACCCAACTATAATTACAATTAAAAATTAACGACGTAATAAATATTGATAATTAGTATCTTTTAGGAAGTACAGTGATATTTCATATCGGTGAAAAGAGAATTTGTGAGAGAATAATATTATTTTCAAGAGCAAAGTAACGTTATCATATGCGCAAAGTATAATAAAGCATCGTATTTTCTCAGAGAGAGCTAAAATTATTATTTATCGGTGTTATCAGTGCAAGTTTGACGTAAGTATGCAGTATTTATGCGTTTCCAATCATTTATCGCTAAAAATACGATTACAAATAAATATCTGCTGCAGTAAAATAGATAAGTAGTAATTTGCAACAAGCGAAAGACGGATGACTGCAAAATTTATGGGCGTAACGCTTGTTTATGATTGATTAAAGTGTCTCTGAAAGATAAAGAAAAAATTTTTTCCTACTATTTTCAGGAAAAAAGATCTCCGAATTAAGAAACTATAATGTCGACGTCGTAAGAAAGTTGATACATTTCTTAACGAAAGTACATGTCAGTATCGTCCAAATATTTCTAAAAAAATATAAATTTTCAGTATTTGTTACATCGTTGATTTTTAATTACAATTATGCATATAATAATTAACGCTCAATGATTAACTTAGATTGTTATTAAAAGAATTGTTTAATAAATGAAACTAAAAATATTTAGAATTATAGCTAATAAAAATTACCGAGAGCGTAAAAGTTGAAAGAAAAAAAGTAATTTTGTAACCAAATTATTCCTATGTTCGTACCGATAACATGAGTAACAAACATTGGCTTTGTTTTATTTTGGTTTGAAGGATATTGTTAGTCCCATATGACAACCACGTAAAGATTAAAACTTGTACTGGACAACACTGAGGGACTGTTTAAAAACACTATTGAGCAATGAAGAGAGAGAAAAACAAGACACGAAGAAGCAAACATCGCCCGCCGGAGTCTCGAACCTGCGAACTATCGCTTACGAAATTTAGTCTCTATCTGTTTCACCATTCTATTTTCGAAGTTTCTCTCTGCTTTATAGTATATTAACCGGAGTATTTCATTTATAAATTTTATAAAAAAGTGAATTTCGAATAAACAATTAATCGTGTCAAAAATTAATTTTTATAAGAGGAATAATATTTAACAATATTGAAATTAAGTAACATTCAGTTTTGAATTTTATACATCTTTAATATCTTCAATATATTTTTAACATCTAAATGTAAATTTTGTTCAACATCGAAATTTTAGATTTCAGATGAAATTTACAATTATATTGTCTTTATACCGTTAGAATTACCAGAGCGACCGAAATGACTAATTCATTTCATTAGAAATGATGAAAGAGAAAAAACTTTCAAGAACATTGACGTGAAAGGAGACTGAGAAATTATGATGGTAGTTAGACGAACGATGATAATGTCATTCTCAAAAGAAAAAAAAATACTAAAAGAGAAGGAAAAAGAGAAGGAAAGGAAAAATCAATTTGATAATATTCTTACACGTTTCGGAGTGTACGTGTTGAAACAGCGTGCAACCCAGGAGAAAGTAACGACATTGATAGGATGACATTAAGACCGTGTCAGTTTGCAATTGTGAAAGAACAATGTGAATGGACAACGCTGGAGATTATATTTCTTGCTCAGTTAGAAGATTACTTTACACCTTTAAACATAACATCTCGAGTGTGATCGTTTCATTTCAGTCGATTAATTTTATAAATGATTTTGCGATTAAAATTTAACTTAGAATTTAAATAATTTTCTAAAAAGAAAGAAATTCTCGATTGATTGCTGAAAATTGCACGACGCTACAATAATGACACCGGTTATTATAATCAGCCTATTACAATTAAGTCTATATATTTATATTAATTTATATTAATTTAATATTAAAAAGATTAATTACATTGGAAAATGTTGTGTCATTCGAATTTTAATGCCGCCTATTATTTTTCAAGCGTCCATACGCACAGGAATAAATTATCCATTACAGCCCACATAATACCAATCACATGGTTAAACAGTGCAACTAGAACCAAACACAACCGGTTTGCACCGTCTGGAAAATTAAAAGGAAGTCGTGCGTGTAAAGTTTTGCCGATAAACCAAATTAAATTCAGTTTTACATTTGATGAACGAAGAGAAATGTACTTTCATTTGTTTTCTTTTATACGAGCAACGATAAATTCGATTTTACAGACAAATACATGTTACGTAAATTCACAACTTTGCAAATTTGATAAAGTCTGTGTTAAGTCTTTGTTAAATGTTTATGTACATTTACAATATGTACACGAATTAGATAGACGAGTTCGTCGGATGCGATTCTAAACGTCTACCATGCATGTGCAATAATGTCGAAGCACGTGTATCTTAATATCACGTTTCACGGTACATTAACAAGTAATTCGAAACTATAACTTTACAAAGTAATGCGATAACTACGTTATCAGATGAAAAACAGAAATTTTTCAACAATAATTTAAATTAAATTTCATTTGAATTTGTTCACATTTTACTTTATGAAATTTTGCCCATTATTTGATAAATGGGCAAATAAAATTATTATATAATGCATCTTTTCTTTCATTAAACGTATAAAAAGTCTGAAAGAACAAAATAAAAGACGAATCAGGAAGGTATGTTACACAGTACAATTTGCAAAAAATTCTTTCTAATCTAAATTTCTAATGAAGGCTATTATGTCTTAAGTGTTTACCAGACAATTCAGACACTTTTTAGCGTATTTCTTATTCGTTACGTTTGTTACTTTTATATAATACCGAAATTATTTCGATTTTATGGAAGCTTTTAAAAAGAATTGGAAAATACACCTTCTATTTATTCAAAGCTCTCTCAAGAAAAGAAAGGAAATTACCTTTTCAACTTCCTTTTGACTTTTAAACTTTTCTTTCTCTTTTGATGTTTTCTTCGTTTCGTACAATCGATTAAACAAGAAAAAAAATTAAGAATTTCGTTTCTTTTTTTTCATTGATACTGTATATATCTTATGTGCTGCACGTGATAATGGACATTTCTTCTCTAAAAAAGTGTTTTATTAGAAAATCTCCTACTTTTCATAAAGGACGCAACTATTTTGAATATTTTATACATTTTTGCACATTATGCGAATTTTGTGTATTTTTGTGTATCTATAAAATCCTCACAAATATAAGAACGTTCATATTTAAAAATTTTTGCAGTTAGCATCGAGAAGTGTGCATACCATATTACATTTTCTTCAAAGAAATTCGCGATTTTATAGTGTCACGTGAATTCTAATATCACACAATCAACATTCGTATGCATAAAAATCGCATTTCGTGACACGAAGTACAAAACACAGACTCGCAAGCAAGAAAAATAAAACTACTTCCGGCAATTTTAAATTCATTGATTTTCGAAGAAGTATCTTCAATTTGCCAGAGTTAGTCACGTTCACTAAAGTCACGTTTGATTTATACGAGTGCGTCAAGCTTGATATCCCGTTGAACATTCTGTCGATGTTTCTTTATTTATTTTTACGCTATTATCCGAGTTCATATATTGAACTTTAAAATTACACCATGAATGGATTAGGTAATAGAAGGTAAGTAATGACGTCAAGTCAAAGGACCAGCTATCGATGCATGAATCGAGTATCGTCATCGTTAATTAAGTATAGCCAGATAGGCATCACACACCTCGAATGACCTGCAACACTTTCAGAAAAATGAAAAATCGATAAAATCGTTGAAGCCAGTATGAGCTCATCAGATCGTAAGTAATAAAGAATCTTCCAGCAAGTTTCTTGCTTTAATGATCCATTGATTATTATTTGACCGTACCGCAATTAATGACAGCAGAGAAATAATGATAAAAAATAATAATAAAAAATATAACGTAGAATAGAAAATAATGGAACGAAATGAATAGGTTGCATTTGCAAGGAACTCAAAAGTGCAAAATTGCAATCCTTTTCTATAATATTTGACTAGCGAAACAATTTTTCATCGAGATTCTCTTTTTATTTTCTTATTATTCTTAATTATTTTCAAAGGTATGAATTTGCATAAAAATTTGCAATTCATCGTATTAGATTGTGGATAGATCCATAAATACATGTGAATATTTATGCATTTATATACTTTAAAATCATCGAAAATAAAGATTCCTTGTTCTTTCCTTCCCGTGTTCTTTCTGATTCTAAAAAATAACAATTACAATTATTTTTCAATTATCCGAATAAACAAGCATCGTTCCAACGTTCTAACGTAACCGAGAATTCTCAATGGAAATATACCAGGAAGCTTGTGGTCTTGTCGATGCAGCAATTGGACTTTATTATTTGTTACCATGCAGTCGTATCGAAAGAAATTAAAATCGTCATCTCAATTGACCTGATATAAATCACTCAGACCCCCTGTGAGCGTATCTATGTACAATCGTACATATGTAAATTAAAATCAATTATACGCGAACAGTTACGTGAAAGAGGTGATATCATATTGTATGTACAGTACGATATAACAGAATCCGGTATACACCGCAGTGAAACTACTCTACAAACTGGATTACATAATCTTAAATCACGTCATACTGTATGGCAGAAAAGCAGCCGGATTTTGAAAGACAAATTTCGAAAGGTATCTCAGTAGTGGATTAATCTTACTTTATTTTTCACACTTTTCTTATATTCAGGCTTGCTTACATTTTACCTGCATTTCAAAATAATTAAATTTATACTTTTATTGATGCGCATCTTCTATTGAAATTATTTATTTTCTTCTTGCATTATTTTTGATTTTATTATATATTATTCTTACTTTCATTTTATTGTACATGCATAAACAATTGATAGAGATTTCAAATATATTTATAGAAATATTTATTTTCGTGAATCTAATTAACCTGATCTAATTAGCCTGTGATTTGTTATATATCGTGACACATATGTTGTATGTATTTAATATAATGTTTTTTTCCTTGCCATCAGATAATGGATATTTGTGCAAATCCGAATCATTAGTGAACGTAATTACAGAAATAGAAATGACGTAATTACAGAAATAAAAATGCATCGTGTGTTTTTACGTATTATGATATAAAAGATCGACGATTCATAGTGAGGAGGAAGAGAGAGAAACTCGCCTCTCCTTCCGGTTCCATTATTCCTGTATATGTAAGAACTTACACGTACGGAAACCTCATATTCGCAATGGATAAGGTCATTATGCAAGAGGTTCGTATCTCCCACGACAGTAAAAATTACTAATTTCAGAACGTGAGATGTTCTCATCATTTTAACGCCGGATTGCTCTTTTCCTTTTCTTTTTTTTTTTTTTTTTGAAGTAATGTTTTATTCGCGCGTCGCGAAAATTTCCAAATTCATTCGCGTGTTACATAATCGAGAGAAGAACGAATGTTCACTGCATGAAAATTAAACATTGAACAGTTGAGAAATTTCAGAATGAAGATAGTAAAGAATCGGAAGCAAAATGTTTGAAGTTATTTATAAAATGTTTTGCCTCAATGACTTAACGCAAAGATGACACAAGAAAAATCAATATTTGCATTTCCGATAGGCAAACAGAATCTTAAAACTCAACAATATCTCAGTAAGATTGAAAGGTAATTTTGACAAAGACAATATTTATTTTCTTTTTATTCCTTAATTCTCCGTCGTTCTATATTTCACTTTACTTTTGACCTAATTGTGAAACCTTCCAAAATTATTGGTATAATTATTAGTTGGAATTGCAAATAAAACGAAAAATTTCTTAATGAACTATCAGCTGCATATTCTGATTGTGCATAACAAATGACATTAAATAGATTTAAGATCTATACACGCGTGTCCAATTTTTAAATCTGACATATTTAATAAATCTTGTGATATTTGCAATTTAGCAAATTAATTAAGCTTTTGAACTGGCTTAAATATAAAGTCAGATTAAAGAAAGTTCAAACAGAAATCTCAGTGACATAAAACTCTGTCAAGAGAAGAGAAAATCTCCTGTTTCGAAGACACGGTGTTATATAACAGAATCAAATGTCCATAATCTTTATTATTATAAGTAATGACTACATATGTAGTCATACAGTGGATGGAATGTTAAAACTTACATATATATATAAGAAGGGGGTAAAAAGACGATAAATCGTCTTAACGGAAAGCAAGTTAGCAAAAAACATCGTTGGACAGATAACAGAAGCAATCGCAAGCCTTCAAAAAGAATAGTAGAAAGATTTGCAAAAATTAATGGATGAAGACAAGGGGAGACGAACGAGATGTTCTTTGACCGCTTTCTTGGGGTCTCTAGTTGGTCGCCATGACGACCTGAAGGGTCCATGCTCTCTAGCACTCTCGAGGTCGACAAGGACAAGTCGTCAAGGGGTGCCAGCAACACTCGTTTCTACCGCTCGTCACATATTCGCGAGAACTCTTTTATTCCGACAAATACCGTATTTCTCGTATACAGCAACATGCAGTCTCAGTTCTAAGAATAAGAAAAATATAGATGCCTTAATTTTGTAGAAAGATTCGAAAAACAATTGTGCATTTACTAGAGAAAGATACAGACTTAAAGAGTAAATTTAAGTTTATCAAAAAATACTTGTTTTGATTTCAATTTCATTCGTTAATTTTTAATTAATTTATCTGGAAATTTATTGAAATAAAATGAAAAGTTTAAGGGATACTCGAGGTGAGACTGCAGATCTTTAATATCAAGGTAAGATGTAATTTTTAAAATTCCAAATTAAGATGATGCTTAATCTCGATTATTTATTCTCTTAATTTCTGGAATTCTATCTAAAATTCTATTGCAAGTTTCGCTATGAATTCATTCGAAGGAAGTAGAAAATAGCATAGTACCAGTTAGTACAGAGTCGTGAAACTTTTCTCACGATCTTTTTAACGTCTTCTTAGAAGGCAAGTAGAAAGGGCTTTGATATAGATGTACAAATAAGTATGAAGAAATTTCTGCGATTGTTTCTTAAATTAAAATATTTTGAAATTTCAAACAGATCACTGTATAATTTTTTTTTTGGTGAAATTATGGCAATTAAAAGACTGAATTTTTCAATCTTTACTGAAGTTAGTATAATTGATTAACTAATTTATTTTGGAATGTTAGCACTGTCTGAGAAAAAGAAACATTTAGATGTCGGAGAATGCAAGTCTTGTTAAAACGTTGAAAAAAATTTCTGATGTGAGTTAATCACTGCTTGACTGTAATCTGGTTGTAAAAAATGCAATTTCTGCAAACATACATAATGTTTCGATTTTTATTATTTGACGTAATTCCATTCCTCGCATAATGCAAAAATCTTTTTTTACGAATAAAGCAGAAAGTCACATGTAAAGAGAAAATAAAATTACACACTTGCAGCATGAATTCTAAATATGTTTTACATTCTTTTCGCATTCAATTTTTGTTCCTTCGAGTTTAAATGTACAAACAACACAAGTTGGTTTATTATTTTTGAATGAATACCTTTTTTCCTCTATAATTAATTTTCTCAAATGGAAATTATTTTTAATTAAACTTAATTGTTTTCAATTTTTAACTTTTCCAAAAAAGTTTAATATTGAAACAGTTAATTGCGCGATAAATATCTAATGATTAAATATATCTAACAGATTAAATTTTTATTTTCGAGCAAGACTTAAAAAATGAAGATAAATATCTGTATCGATGACAATTGTTTTCTTCGAATCTTAGTAAAATACAGAAGATAGAAGGATTATTTATTCACTAACAGAAGCTTGCTACCCGGAAATAGAAAATCAATATAACGGGTAGATGTAATCTACTTCAACCCTATAATCAACGTATATAAAGTTAGAATTAAGAATCCACGTTACAAGGAATGTTATTCTTTATTCTTATTATCGAGCAAATGAATGTCTTGGATGCGACTGAGAATAACATATAACATATAACATGGTCGGCAAATTTAAATATTGTGTTGGGGCTTCGTTGCAAAGATAGTATTATCGAAAGGACTGACTCATCCTCACAACTAAGAGATCATTGGAGGGGAATAGCGTGAAGTAAATCGCGTTCTAGAATTAATTTTACTATATATTTGTGTATGTACTAATCCTCATCTGTCCTTCAATCTCCCAATTTAATCTGTCTCTTGGTGTCAAATTAATATAGTAAAGAATTAACAGGTAAAATGAAAAGAGAAATTGCTAAATTTATAAATGCTTTTATTAATAATTAGACTGCGGATGTTTATGCAATATTATGTTCCTACGAATATAATAAAAAAAGTCTGTCTCGTTTATTAAATATTATAATATGTTTCAAAGTTCCACTTTGAATATTTTATACATCTTTAAATACTATTACATGCACAAACATCCCCCGTCTCGTTACTGCGTTTTAAAATTTATTAAATTATTCAGACGGCTCAGGCAAAACATCTTGTTGACCTGTTTTCGTACTTAACGTTCGAGAAGTTCAACAGCGTGTTTTTCTAAAAACCTACACACGTATCTTCAGCGACGTGGAAGAAACAATGAAAATGTAACGCAGAAAAGAAGCATTGGATCAAATTTCACAGTTAACTATATAAAAGTTAACAGTTAACTATATAAAAAATGTTAATAACCGAAGAGAGCAGAATGCAACGAACGCAATGTTAAATAATGATATTTAAAATTTTCAAAATATTGTATACGTGGCTAACGTGATCGCGTTTTATGCACCGTTAAGCTTCATTGCATTTTTATTAATAAAAGCTAGGATTATTGGATGTAAGTTCTCACCTTTAAACTTTAGTAGCCTTTATCCAATCGTGTTATACATGCATCGTAATTATTATCTCATATAGGGTATCGAACGACATTAAACAAACACCGTGGCTGGCCATTCTAATCTTTCTTTTAATCTTTTAACTATAACTATACAGAAGAATGGATCAGAGACTTTCGCATCGCACAAAGGCACCGATAATAGACTAAAATGTTACGTCAAATATTTTACAAAGGCGTTCACCACATCCACGTTTTATTCTTCGGAAAAGTTTTCAGAGAAGCTTTCTATACGCTTTTTGTGTACGTGCACGTACGCACGTACAATTTACGTCAACGATTTTATCCCGGGAAATTTACGTAAAAGATACCTAATATTGCAAAGAAGCGTATTCTAATCTGACAACACGGGTGACTAGGGTCAAGTGCCGATATAGTTTGGTCAAGCTGAACTGATAAATAATAGAATCGTGGAGAATACGAGAGAGGATCGATCACGTTCCAATATTAACAAAAATTAAATTAATTACCGCGATAACAAGACAACTTCAATGATCTGACAAATTTAAAATCAACGAAGATCAAATCATGTACGAAAACATTAAAAAATTGGAAATTCATCGTAGGCGCTATTTATTTATTTACTAAAATTTCATCAAATTTACTGCAAATTTTTGTAATCGAATGTTCCAATGTTTTCTCGATTGACGTTGTATCTCAATACTGTAACGCCGAATGGGCCAAGTTTATTCGATCCTGTGTTTCCGTATTGTACATATTGAAGCTTTCGATTGCCGAGCAAACACAATCGTTGTGTTCAACCAGTCTACTAGACCGCAATCACGGCTATTGTTCGGTCTCGGGTCATGTTATCAAAATGAAATGAACAAGAAGACGCATCTCAAACATGATAAGACAAAAGTTTTCGTATCGAGCATTCGAGTAACTTTATGTATATGTAAGTATTTATACTTTGTAATGATATACTAATAATTGCAAGATATCGCTGAGAAAAGAAAAGGTCATTCGCGTAATTCGTAATTCGTACAATTCTACAATTGAAAACAAGAAAAACATTCTTTATTAATGCAAAGAAATATAAGAAAGTGCACAACCTTAAATAAGAATTTCTCTCAAGAGGAGTGTAGATTATTTATTCAACATCGATACAATAAAGTGTTCAGAGTCGTGGTCGCGTAACGCTTGATTAGCAAGAAAAAAAAACCATAGTACAAGGTTAGACACATTTTTACATTTCATGCCTTATTCATTAGGAAAGAATATTTTTCTTTCAACAATCTCTATTGAGAAACTCGCTTTCAGTTTGTTTTCGATTTTATTGAAGTGTGCACGCAGCGAATTCTTCGCGCAATTTAAGCAAATGTTCTGGATGTTTCCCATCCTTCGATTATGTAGCTCAAACAAAAAAGATTAAGCAAAGAAACGCAGATCGAACAAAATTTGTAAGAAAATTAACGTCATTTGCTTAAACAAGATAAATAATCTAAAAAATGATATTTGATAAATGATTTATGATCATTAGTAAATAGATTAATCACGTAAATTTTTAAATAAATAATTAAAATTCTTCATTTATTAATTCTGTAAGAGAAGACGATAAAGATTGCTTTTATCACAGAATTTTTGTACCTAATATGAGTTTTACTTCCATTAACTGCTGTGACCTATCATTGGCTTGCGTGAATGCATTAGTGATTTTTATACGATTGTTATCTTCACACGTACATAGTTGACGTTCGTCACATACAACGATAGTGATTGCATTACGTAGACGAGAATTCTTATCTCACCACACATTTTTTTAGTACGTTCTGATATTCACTAGTTCTAGTCAATACTTACGATAGTTTTTTTATGTACATTGATATCAAAAAACCTTATCGTTTTACCGCTTACAAAAGTGTTTCTCAGTATTTCGAATTTCTAGAAATTTGTTACTTTTTTAATCAAATGTCGCTAAGTATTGGTAATGACAGAAAGTATCATTCAGTAGGAAATTTTTGTCGGATTAAGAAATTTTTCGTAGGAAGAAATTCTCTTTCACTCTCAATGGAAAATTCTCAAGGAAGATTATTAAACGCGGAGATGACTCGATTTTGTCCACGAAGGATTAAGAAACAAATAAATGATGATATAAAAATCAATTACGAACCAGGCATAGAAATAAGGAATACGAAGAGAAACTGAAAAAAAAATGATAATTAATTGAATTAATAACATTGTCGGAACCATGTACAAGTTCTACGTAATTTAACGAATGCTCTGGAACCTTGTCAAGCTATGTCGAGTGAAAGTAGTACATGATTTCAGATTTGCAACCGTCTTTCCTATACATCATTATATAAATTATTTTTGCGTCAAAGATCGATCATTTCGCGATAGCTTCAAGTGAGTCGAAACAATAAAACGTTCGATTCGATCGGAAAATAAGATAACACGCTTGAAATAAATGTTCCATACAGTTCACGACTGTGCCACAGTCTATAAACGTGACGATCGAGTGTCATTATGTCTCATATTGTACAAAGTTGCAAAAAGATAATAAGAACAAAAGTTGTTACTATACTGTGAATTTCTATGTAAGTTCACGTTCCTTATTAAATATTAAATATTAAATAATTAAATAAATATTAAATATATGAAATATTTTTGCATTTGTGTTTTTGCATTTTTCAATTTCTTACAAAAGCATAAAAATATTTCATTATTTTATTAAAATAAATGTGATAATTTCGGGAGTATCTATGTCTTTTCGCTTGTTCATAGAATTTTATTATTATGAAATCAATTTGATCTGAACGCTTCTAAGGCTGCTTTATATTTCCAATATTTCATAACGAGAAGGAGGACCCTAAGATTTGACCCTATTTCATTTACATAATTTACATTATGTAATGTATGTACATCGTTAAATCCGTTTTCCATTTCTCGATGATTTACATATGAAAGAAATCCGCGGTTCTCTTCAAAAACAACAACGACAAATGAAAATTATTGTACTTTTATTTTTATTTCCATCTTTCATACAGGATATAGAGATAAGATTATTTGATTCTCTTCAATTACACATGCACCGATAAGTAGGTATTAGTAAATAATAAAGTACTTCTTCTATTACTTTTACTTCCTAATTATTTTATTATAAATCTTATTTCATTCGAATCGTATTACGTTATATTATGTGATGTATTAAATAATATACAATGTGATAAATTTGACAGGTGTTTTAATATCTATTTATACTAACAGTATAATCCTCAAAAATAAATTATCGTTATATCATGTTATCATTTTAAACACCGAATTTCATTATATCACCGAGACTGCGTTGTTTTTATCATTTTTTATCAAAGCTAATATTTTTAATACTAATTTAATAGCCGATCAGATTGTTTCTTTCGGATGATCAAACGATTAAGAAAGTTCTCATTAACAGAGCAGTATTTACTAGACTGCTGACATTAATTTGAATTCGTAATTTTAAATTGTCCTTGCATACTCACATTTATCAGGAATACATACATATGTAATTATCTACAGCCGATTAATAACGAATCGTAAATTAGAAAGGGGGAGAATGTATAACGAGTTAAGGTTCTCCGATTTGACAATGTCCGAAAAGCATACGCATCGTCAGCTTTGAATTTATCGTTCTCGCAGTTCCGGTTTTTCAGATTTTCTATCAAGTCGTCACTGCCAATTATTCGAAAGAAATTACGAAAGAAATATCTGAATCGATATCGAAAAAACGTTGACGTTATTTCAAAATTATTTCGAAATTGTCGAATAAATGAAATTCAAAATAATTTGACTCTTTTATCGAAACGTTTGGAAACGGAAGAGATATAATTTTGGCTTCGACGAGCAAAAGAATAAATTATCATATAGTATCATATATCTTTTATTATAAAATTCTTTGTTGAAGAGAAAAAAGGACACGGATATAGAATTTGCGACAGTGTTTACTGAGAAAAAGCGATCTTTATTGTATAATATGCTCTTTCAAGTCAAACGTTCTTTTTATGCTGTATACAATATGCGTGTCAGGTGTAGTATAAGTTATATATTATACATATAATTCTTAATATATACAAAGATGTATTTGTTGCACGTACATATGCATATATGTATGTATATATATTTGATTAACGCGAAACGTGAAACTACAATAATTGGCTTATATATATTATTTTCAAACGGAAGAACTTGGAGATAGATTGTTGCTGCTGATTCATGCAAATTTTATCAAAAAACCTCTTCGAGGGGTTGTATACGCTTGTACAGGATCGTGATAATTTTCAATGAATTCAATCAGGAAATGAGAATTCAATCAGAAACTCAATTGCAATATATACTTTAACTTGTACATATATATATATATATACTATATATTATATTATGCGTAACAGATTCATTCACACAAATGACAAAATCTTCAAAATTCACAATCACGCGTTCAATATTCGCCTACAAAAAGTATGTACAAAAAGAAAGGAAATTAAGAAAAGAAAAGAAAAAAACGCTGCGATCGGTTGAACCGACAACAGCAGATTCGTTTCGTTTCTCGACTCGTGCAATAGATACTTAACGAAGGAAATCGGAAATAAACGTACGAATTAGACGATGACTAAAAGCCCTTCGATGATCCTGTTAACAATTTCATTCGATTTTTTTTTTTTTTTTTTTTTTTGTTATGTTCACCGTGCATCGGTCGCTACAACATAAACACCGTACATGCTACCGTGAAGTCTATTGTTAACTACGACGCCATCGTCTACGTAATATCACAGACAATCTTAAAATTTACCATTACCGAAATGATACATCAATACGACTCGAGACAATATCTATTTTACAAATGCTGCTTCGAGATCTCGACCAGTTTTCTTAAGTAACACGTCCGAACGAAAAATATGACAAAATGTCTTTGGACAACATTTCGCAGCAACAAATCGTCTTTCGTCGCCTCCCATCGACGTGATGATTTTCGTACTACGGAATGGCGATCGAATTTAATCCCATCTGAACTGTGAAAGTGAGATTTTAATTGTACGAACGATCTGAATCTGCGAATCGAAGGTCACGCGATTGAGTCCAGTCGGAAATTTCCAAGAAAGTTTTTCAACAAATCAAGACGTAGATAATAGTTGTAGATGCTTTAAGAGAAGTTTACAATCGTTTCAATGATATTCAGTTCGACAATGCACGATAATTTGTGTTAGTGGATTTGATACGAGTTGCCGATGAACGCGAATTTCGTACAGAATGAATAACTTGACATAATCCAGTGGCCCATTTATTAACCATGTTACTCGTATAACCTACACATTTATTCGTATTTATTCGTCGCACAATACATGAGATCGCGTAAAGGACCATTGGATTATAAATGAAAAAGCTGTCTGCCTCTGAAATTAGCCGACTTACTTTTATAAAAAAATTCTACTCCGATTACACGATTCAATTTATGAATTTATACTCGAAAACGAGAAACGAACCGACTCCCGTTCGTTTTTATCTGCAGATTCTCGGTAAGTGAATTTCGATATCGCGTTGTAATACCGATATGTATCGTTAATTGGCAGCTTGATCATTCGCAATCATATGATCCATTTCGAAACGTGGCTATTTTAGATAATTCAATCTATACTAACGGTACTTCAAATTTCAGTTTCATCGTGTCGATGATCAACAAAGTTAACGTGACACGTTTAGCCAATCATTCTGTCGAATAGTTTCGAACAAACCCTTTTACGAAAACGTAAAAAAGAAAACGAAAGAGTTGGTTTGATATATACCTACAAGGAGTCGTCGAGATCAGGTTCGATTCGATACTGAAAAGTCGTTCGGTGCCTTGACAAAGGCTACCTACGAACCTTTCAAAAGAAACCCTTCCAACTCCACTTTTCCCCAAATTTCATTGCGCGGATGTGATTAATTTAATCCATTAAGAACCTGACGATAATTTGTCACAGTGCTCCAATTAGTTCAAATTTCATAAAATTGTATAGAATTTAGAGTAAATTGGAAAGAGAAAAAAAAATAAGCTAACGTTCTATTCTCAAAAAACAAATGATTTCCATAGAATATCCATCGCATAAAAAAAAAAAAAAAGAAAAGATCTAAATACTAAATACTAAATTGAAGAAAACCAGCGTTCGTAATCGTTTTCTTCTGTTTTTTTTTTTTTTTTTAATTCGTGGAGTTGATCAATGTAGCTTCTGAACGGCTGATATAGCAGAGGGCCGATCCTCTCTCGCTCAACCGAATCACCTGGAAGCTCTTTCTAACCGGTGATCGGTAGAGCATAACCACGGTAGCTCGCGGTTGCCAGGTCAAAGTTAACGGTTATTTTCACAGAGAAAGAGAAGAGGAATCACACTAGTATGCACAGTCGAATCGCGTAGGTAGTCTGATGAAAGAAAACGCTCATCTCCCTTCTCCTCCTCTTTTTCTTCTTTCTTTTTTTATTCTTCGCTGCTCTTCTCCGCTCCTCTTGCCTTCCCGTATTCTCCTTTCTCGTTTTCTCTTCTAGCAGAGTTTGATCCTTCCTCGTGTCTTCTTCTCTCCCTTCGAACCTTCTCGTTGCACCGGCTAGAAGGAACGCTGCGATTGGTCGCAGCTGGCTAGGATCGATGATGCTGCTGGCTGTTAGAGCCCCTAGTGGCAACATGGCCTCGCGCCATAATTCCCTGGACCCTTAACACGGATACACGAATGTCGATGACATTTTGCCGACGATACAACTCGACGCTCGATCAACGTTCCAACGTCCCGGGTCCTAATAAAATCCGATTGTCTTTTTTCTTGAATCGCCGCAATCTGGATGAAGTCGGTCTCCATGGCCAGTGTTGTCTGTCCCTTCTGTCAGTGAAGAGACACATATCTAGATTCCTCTGGAACCTGAAGCAGGAACTCTCTCTCTCTCTCTCTCTCTCTCTCTTTCTCTCTTTCTCTCTTTCTCTCTCTCTCTCTCTCTCTCTCTCGATGCAAACGGATGAAATCAGCTCTCGAAATTGTAACGCGTCGCGTGTAGAGAGTTGAAAACGTGTCGAGTCGAGAACACGTACAGAAGTACATCGGATACAGTCGGATAAATTAATACTTTTCTTTTCGTCGAGCTTTCCTTACCAATGTGTGAAGAAGGATCGATCGGTTTTATCGCGGCTTTCGGCCGTTCGTCGTGTGAATGACACTGGGGTGCATGTGACACGACGCGCTGGCTGTTTACTCGAATAATATAATTCTTAGATCTCCTCCTCCTCGACGATCGGCAGGCTGCTCTGATGCACCAGAGGACTTGTTCTCGCGGTGAAGGCCATCACCCAGTAATCCAGCTCCTTCTTGTTCTCCATGAGGAAGGTTAACGCGATCGGCGAGTCGAAACCTTTCTGCCTAACCAGAAATCCTTCCTCCCCGTACCGTTCGATCATCGTGTTTCTCAAGTTTAACACGCCCAATGGTCTGCATACCTTTTTCTGGGGGTAAATTACGGCGAAATGCTCGACACTCGTCCGGTAGACCTTCACTTGCACGCCTTGACGATGACCATTTGGGCCGACCAAGGTCATGTAACCGCTCATGTTCTCGGTGTTCCAGCAAGAATCCACGTTCGAGTCCTTCAAGCTCGACTGGTTGAATTGCAGGAAGTTAGTATGCATTGCTACGTCGGCTGGCATGTCGCCTTTTTGATTTCTCTTTCTGTTTGTAATCTTTGGTTCTTTTTTTTTTTTTTCGTGTTCTATTTACTCCGATCCGGTCAGACGACGGACAGATCGGTCGTTGATCGGAAAAAATTCGAGACGAACGGTACAGTATGTATGTATGCGAATAATTTGGAGCGCACGGAGTCAACGACTCTCGTCTATGTAACCTTTCTCTACGTGAGGAGAAGATACACCGTTCTACCAACCTCGCGACACTGTTACTCGCAGTGAACTGTCCGCGTGAACTTTCGCCACCTCTATTTATACAAGGTGTGCGTTTCGCAGAAGCGTACGCATGCGCGTTGCTATACGCGCAACTGCTCTCAGCAGATATGACATCGCGAACAACCGATAGCTATTGGGGCACGAATTATTATAATTCAAAATCGTCGACCGATATTGTGACAGAAATAATCGGCTTTCAGGAATAATTTTTAAATATACATAATGTATCATATAGTTCAATAACTTATGCATCTCGCTTGCTTTCTGCAATTCGCGACGAAGGTTATTAAGCTCTGTTGCTCTTTTTTATCTAACGCAAGTGCAACGACGTTCTATTTACTGTAAACAATGTTGGATTATACACATGTCGCAATAAACCGATTGCAAAAAACACAGTATCAAAAGGATTCTTGCTCTTCTCTTCGAGTTCATTATCAGTATCGAGGAATATAAATTTCATTGATATTTGATTAGAAATTCGAAATTTAATTTAATTTAAAATTGAACTTGATTTCAATTCAATTTAATTTGATTAGAAGCGAAATTTAATTGTTGGAAAAACCGACTAATATACTGTAAGTACATAGTACGGTTTCAATGTACATACTAAATTCCTTTGATTTAAAAAATGAATCATCGTGCTTTTCCATTTCTTTCAATTTACTACAGAAAGAAAAACTATAATCATATACGATTATTTATCAAACATAACTAGAAACGTATAAAAACTATAGACCAAGATTATTACGTAACACAAACAAGTCTAACCAAAACATATTTATTTGATACGCACAATATTAATGCGTGATTAATGCATGTGCACTCTTAATTATTCTGCCTTGTGTTATGAATTTTATTGCAACAGTATCTCGATCGAAACGTTTAGTGATGGGACGAATCGTGATACATCTCTCATATAAAATTTTCAGTAATAATTAAAGAAGCCGCTACAATAAGAAATCTGCTTCACTTTTCAGTAATTTAACCAACTCCAAATTAATTGAAGCTAAAACACTTTTTCGAAACGTTCTACGAATTCGCAATATTTGTAACGATAAATCTTTATTGAACTACCAAATATGAGATCTATGTTTTTCTTCAATTGTAAGTTCTCCAATTCCTTGAATCGTGCGTATTCCGTGTAGTATATAACTACAGCAAAAGTAAAATTCACGTTGAGCTTAATGCATATCATTATTTTGCCGGTGTAGCAAGATCTCTGGCAAGCGGCCAGGTTTCTCGTGTCTCGCTTAGTTTTTGGAACGTACTTCCCTTAATTTAGAGGAGGAAGCGAAACGCTCTGGCTTCCACACAGTGTGAATCAGAGTTCAGAACTCATGTGTCCCTTTGCCAAAGAACCGGTCGGTACACTCATCGGTATTTATTAAGCGTCAGACGTCCTCGTTCGTTCTATCAAATAAATAATTTCCACCGTAAAGTCCACGTAATCGTTTCTTCTCAACCAACTGTTTATTTTCTTCGCGAGCAATAAGTTGCAGAAGCAAGTCGATTCCACGAATTTCTACTTTTCAAGAGTGTGGCAAAAGTAGTCTTCCGTGAAAAGTCCGCGGCAGATGCTAATTTCCTCTCTTCGATTTCCATGGAAACAATTTCCACATAGACAGCGTGATATAAATGACAATACACTGTAACTTTATGTTTGGCAAATGGTACTTCTTCTCAATGCAATAAATAAAAACCCTTTTTTTCTTATCTTTTTTTCCTTGAACGTTAAATTTTGTTGATGTTTGAGAAATGTGCTTGATACAATATTTGTTTAATACGTAACTTTTCTTTTACAATTTATATAAGAAAGAAAGATCTTTCTCTAAGATGAGATTTAATTCAAGTACTAAGAAGTTTAATAGATTATTAGAATAATTAGAATTATTAGAAAATGGAATTATAATCATGTTTATACTTGATTTCTAAAATTTTATTTAGCGATATAAATTTCTATAAATTCGATTCGATTTGTATATGAAGATACCTCGTCTGTATCTCTGCTGTGTTCGCATAAATCCCTGTCATACCGATCGTCAGTTAAACAGACATCGTTTGTATCCCTACCAAATTTTTTGAGAGGGAAACCAAAGTTTCGACAACAGAATTTTCAACAGATGAAAGTAGATTTACATCGAATCAATGAGCAATACTTATTTATTGGATTAGTAGTTTAAAAAATTTAGCACAAAAATGCCATGCCACTAGAACAATCTCAAATATTTGGGAAGGGTACTAAAAGAAAGAAACAAATAATTAGCCAAAAGGGTTATTAAAGAATAATCAGTATCCTCTCAATGTAAACCCGAACAATAAACCGCAAGTGCAACATCCTTTTCGTTTCGCAATACTAGTTTATTGAAATCAGATATAAAATGGAAAATTTTCAAAATAAATCATGAAGAGTGCTTTGTAAATTTGCAATTAATTAATTAATTTACTATTTAAAAAACTGCTAAAACTATAGGAAATTTTATTTTTGCAACGATAACAAATATTAATTTATGACTTATGTTGAAACATTCGCAACACTAACTAGAGAAATAAAATTATGCTTAGACAAACTTTCATTAACTTTCATTTACTGAATTTAGAATTAAAATATTATAATATTATATTATAAGATAAAATTAAATAAAGATTTATTTATGTTAATTTCTTTATATATTATTTCGTGTAATCCTTGATATGATATATAAAGTAATATAAGATATGTATGTATTTTCAATAAATACAAACAAAATAATACATTGTGAAAAACAAATAATACAAATCTTAAACAAGATTATTTTCATTTTGATATAGAACTTCATTTGTGTCTTTTTTAAATCTTTTCAAATTTTCTCTATTAAAACATACATTTAATATCCATTTTCAAATTTTGCGCTTATTTTCACATTTTGTAAATTACATGTCCATGAAATATATAAATAATAGATACTGCTTTACGACTTTACTATTATAAGGTATATATACTATATAAAGTATTATATATTATATGTTAATATTAACAGTATGGTATAACTTTTTAAAAAAATAAATTACAACTTAACTATTCGTTTGTATATAAACTATTTTTTACAATACATGTCTTTACTATTGAAGAATTTATATTGTTATATATTAATTGTTTTGTGTACTAGACTTAAGATTCAGTTTAAGTTTTATGACACTAGATGACGCTGTTTCTTCTTGAACATTACATTCTTTGCCTTCCATTTTCCAATTCCTTTTTATATGATCACGGGACAGATGAAAGTAAGTTAAGTTAGAAATACTAGAAATTATTGAAAAATTGCAATTATTTTAACATCTATTTAATTAATTACTTTGTATTTTTTTTTTTAAGTCCTTACTACGCTTACAGTAGTAATATTTCAATATTTATGAGATGCATTAAAGTTCAACACATGGCATGTTGTAATAAACGTGGTTGTAGATGTAGATTCCAAAGAAAGTATGCGAATATAATTTATCATAATTTATAATTTAATATTCATTTTGCTGATACGAAAAATTATTTACGAATTATATGAATAGTATAAGAGTATCGTATTTGTTTTAAATATACAGTGACATTGTATTGCAAAAATGCGTGAAAAACAGATGCAATAATTCTATTACTGTTATTTCTTTGTTATTTAGATTTCTTTATATCTATATTTCTTCTAGATAATATCTAAATATCTTCATTATACAAATTTCAAACTGAGAAACAAATAAATTTTTTTTAGAGTTAGAGATTCATCATGCAAATATTTGTGAAAACCCTAACAGGGAAGACTATTACGCTTGAAGCTGAGGCGTCAGACACTATCGAAAATGTTAAAGGAAAAATTCAAGATAAGGAAGGTAACATTTAAAAAATATACTAAATATTCCTTCAATTTCCTTCAATGTTTCTCAAATCTTAAATTTGCAATTGTTTCATTTTCAGGGATTCCACCGGATCAGCAAAGATTGATCTTTGCTGGAAAACAATTGGAAGATGGAAGAACTTTGTCTGATTATAATATTCAGAAGGAATCTACATTACATTTGGTGCTTCGTTTAAGAGGCGGAGCCAAAAAGCGGAAGAAGAAGAATTATTCGACTCCCAAAAAAATCAAGCACAAAAAGAAGAAGGTTAAACTTGCTGTATTGAAATTTTACAAGGTATTTCAATAACCATTCTAACTTTAATTTAGTTGACTTGATTTGTAGAAAAACTGATTAGGTTGAAGAAGTTAGAAATAATAAAAAGAAAAACAAATAAAACTTTGAATTTTGTTAAATAGGTGGATGAGAATGGAAAGATCCATAGGTTGAGAAGAGAGTGTCCTATGGAGCAGTGTGGTGCAGGAGTTTTTATGGCCGCAATGGAAGACCGCCACTATTGTGGCAAATGCGGTTATACTCTTGTATTTAACAAGCCCGAAGATAAATAAATATTACTGAATTAAAGAATTTTCTAAAGATAAAGTTCTTTTGTAACTCTATATATCAAATTAAACACCTTACATAACTTATTTCATAATGTTGAAAAAAGTAAAATGTAAATAAATATAATATTCATATTAATTATTATTACATTATAACTAACAAAAAAAACGCGGTGTGCAAGAAATCCTATCTAATCTATGAAATAACAAATAAAACGAACAAGAAAATGTTACTATTGACAAGTATAATTAATATACCGGTCACTACTATGCTCGTCAAAAATTCTACGTGATACAATCAATCACCCGTGTCGATTCGAATCTTTCATCCTACGACATGATTAGTCTCACTCTGTCTTCTTACTCTGTCTCTTACCTAAAAGTAACGCTTCTACGTTACAATTTCAATAGATCGATTATATCGGAATGAATGTAGTGAACTAAAATAGGACAAAGTAGAATAAAGTAAAATGAAGTAAAATTATATCAAATAAAATGAAATAAAACAAAACAAAATTACTGAAATAAAATCATAAAAGAACAAAGTGGTATAATCAGGATAGGACCTCAGACATGAACAAATAAGAATTCAATTAATTGGAAAAGCAAAACTGTTTATATAGAACATATATTATGTTAATATAGAACATAAATGAAAACAATGCTAGCACAAAATACAATTATTTTTAATAGAAAATTTGTATTACATTATCTGTAAATTTTACAAAATACTTATCTATTATTATTATGTTAATAAGCCTCAAAATTCAATGGCATCATCTTTAATTTCTAAACTTAAGTAACTTTATGTACTGTAAACTTGTATTTTCTATATATATTTTTTAGTTTGATTTCAAATTTGTTCAATAGTCCTGCCTCAGTTATATTGTAACGTATTTTGTAAGACACATATAATATACAAAAGTTTTTAAAAGCTTTCTATGGCAAATGTTTAAATATGTTATAAATTTAAACAAAAGCCGATAGAACTAAACGTACTTTTCAAAATAATATTCTATATCGCAGTAGAATTTGACAATGAAAAAACAAATCTAAAAGGTACTGATTGTAGTATTTACCTGACAAAGTTCTGGATGTGTCCCGCCTAAAACTAACGCTTTTACGTTACATTTCGATTCTTTTTAATTGATTAAAATAGATGTATCGCTTAATATAAACGTAATATCGATTATTGAACGCCGCGATATTTAATTGCATACTTCGCCGTTTCACTGGCGCTGTAATAGAAGTATGACAAGTAAGGTTAAGTGTTTGTGTCATACTGTGTAAATAGTAAACACATGAGTAAATAATAAATTGTCTTTATTTTCATAAGTATAAAATAATCTATATGCTATTCATACATTGTATATTGACTATATATTCTATGTTATAATACTACTTTCTGATTTTTGAAAATATCAAAATGAGGCAACAAATAATTGACACGAAAATTAACTTACACGCATCTGGTGAAGCTGATGAATGCCTTTTTGAATATTTACACGCTGAGATGGTTAATTATGCTCTGAGTAAATCATGTAAAAATAAGGTAATTATGGAAAATACAATAAATTTAATAATGATTTGATAATTTCGTTTAATCTGATGTTATGTAAGTGTTTATTTAAGTATGTGTATCTTTATTTTACATTTTACTAATACCTGTATATTTTGTCTAACAAAATGTTCTCTCACATGAAATTCTTCAATATTGATAGGATAATATATTTTAAAATAATATAATAGTAAAACTATTCACAAATCATAATGCATTTAAAAATACATATTACTAAATGAAAAATATACAGAGAAGTATTTTAACTCTGTAAAAATATAATTAATATATTTTTAAATTCTAAACCTACATGTTATTCATTATAAAAAGAAATCATAAATGCTTAATGATTTTTTACAATATCATCGATATAAACAATAATTATCAATTTTTTAATATATCATAAATTATAAAGTACAATATTAAACTTTACAACTTGTTTTAATATTTAGATTATGAAAATCTCAAAATCATAGAAAACATTGTAATTTTAATACCTTATTTGTAATAATTTAATTTAATTAACTTGTTTAATATATGAAGGAAGGGGAAGAAGAGCTATCACGACTAGAATGGATGGGATTCAGTGTTGGCTACAGAATTATTGAACGATTGACACGGGAATGGAATCGATTCAAAGATGAATTGGATATGATAAAATTTATCTGTACTGATTTTTGGTCCAGCCTTTATCATAAACAAATTGACAATTTAAGAACAAATCATCATGGTGTGTATGTATTACAAGACAATTCATTTCGATTACTGAATAAAGTAGGTACTAACAGTAACAAGCAATATCTTCAAGAAACTCCACGTTTATTGACATTTACTTGTGGACTTTTAAGAGGAAGTTTAGCAAATCTTGGAATTATTAGCACTGTTAATGCAGAAATTTCTACATTACCAAGTTGTAAATTTCATGTACAAGTTCAAAGAATTTAACATTAATAAATACAAAGCAGAATATGTATAATAAAAGTTTATGTATGTTGTAAAAGAGTAAAGTAAAAAGTATATTAAGAAAAGAATATTATTTGTAATATTATTTATTTATAAATAGTAACAAAATAAGTTTTTCATATTAATTTCACAAATAAAATAGTTTTATGTTTTAGCTATAATAGGTAATACATTAAAACATACGTTTTATTTATATTTCAAAAATCGTATATTTTAATATATAAATTAAATTAGTTATCTAATAGTTTCTACATTTTTAAGTATTTGTACTTTAAATACAATATGTATTTAATTTAAGTTACTAAATACATCCAATTTGTATTTGTATTATAATAAAAGTAAAAAATATAGAAAACACAATTATAATCAAATAATTCATTAAGATAATTTTAAAATTGATTTAATAATTATATGTTAATATCTAAGATTTAAGTTGTTAAATAATTGTTAGATACTGTACCGTTATTTTTGGTAATAAAGTTTAAAATATGAAACTGGTTTACAACTCCGACAAAAGCATCATTACATTTATCATCTAAAATTACCGCATATGGTTCTTTTTCAAGAATTCGTGATAAATATCCAAGAGATGCTGAGTACTTAACTTTAACATATTGGTTACTCATAGCCTTTTCTACAAAGTCTGTATATTTTACTCTGCCAGATACTATATTTGACATGAGTTTATTCAAACTAATAACACCTTTTATATGTATATTATTCTCACTAATAAGTAATAATTGTAAATCTGCATTCTTAATCATATGAATAGCTTTTTGACATGTTACTGCATTTTCTTTCAACAAAGATTGTTTATCAAAAATTAAGTTTGAAATTTTCATATTCCACCACCATTTATTTGTTTCATTTTGACATGTGGCTTGCTGTAATTCATTATTCAATCAATAATTCATTACTCAATTTTATAATAAGAAGATGCATTATTATATAAATTATGATTTACCAAAAATCCTTTAGCTTCCATCCAATGATCTGATACAAATTTAGTTAAATAATTCCGTATTCCATCAGGTAAAATAACAACCATACGTTTTCCTTCAGGAACGTCTTTAGCTATTTTAAGAGCAGCTGCAAGTGCAGCACCACTACTAGCACCGCACAATAAACCTTCTTGACGTATAAGCTTTCTAGCGATATTACATGATTCATAATCATCAGTTTTTATCCATTTATCAATAACACTACGATCCAACACTGTAGGTATAAAATCATAGCTAAAAACAATTTTATTGATTATTTAAAATGAAAAAAAATATTATATCTCGAATGGAAAAAAATATTATACCCAATTCCTTCTACTTCATAAAAACCAACTTCATCTTTCGATTCTGGATCTAAAATACTTCCTTTGGGATCTGCAGCAATTATTTTTATATCTTGTGACAATTCTTTCAGTTTTCGTCCTAAACCTGAAATGGTACCACCAGTACCCGCACCAGCTACCAAATAATCTAATTTTTCATCACACTGTTTCCAAATTTCAGTTGCTGTTTGATCATAATGGGCCAATGGATTTCCAGAGTTAGTATACTAAGCAATATAACATATTATAAACAGAAAATAATAAAACAATATAATACAATATACTGACACATGTACATATTAGTGCAAGATGTTACCTGATCAAGAATAATGCTATCTGGTATTTCTTTCTGTAATTTTTGTGCAACGCTAATATGTGATTCCGGACTATCCCAACTTGCTTCTGTTGGAGTTCGAACAATTTTAGCACCAAGTGCATAAAGGATTGATACTTTCTCATCAGACATTTTTTCTGGCATAACAATAATGCAACTATATCCTCTAACTGCAGCAACCATTGCTAAACCAATTCCAGTATTACCACTTGTAGGTTCAATGATAGTGGATCCTGGTTTTAGCAAACCTGCCTCTTCTGCATCTTGAACCATTCTATATGCAATTCTATCTTTTACAGAACCACCAGGATTAAAAAATTCACATTTTGCATCTAAAAATAAAAATTATATTCATTACATTATACAATTGAACATATTAAATGAACAAAATTAATACTAACACATTTCACATTTAATTCCATAAGATTTGGGAATATTATTTAGTTTTATGAGAGGAGTTTGTCCAATAGTAGTTAAAATATCAGGAAGTATCTTGGTATGATTGCCATTTCTGAAATAAAAAACATATATTAATTAAATGATAAAAATAACATTCAACATAACAATAACAATTTTAAAGAAACTCCATAAAATATGAATTTTTGTACAAGAAAGCAAATAAATATACTATATAAATATTAAGAATAACAATATTACATTTTATTTCAAATTTTCAATTAATTTAAATGTAATCCATATTGAATAATCTCTTTGAAAATTTTATAATTAAATATTTCAAAAATGTATTTTTTGAATAATTTATTTCAAGTTATACAGTTAGTTGGCGCTTATTTAAATTTTGCAAAATTGAACTTGTAATTGAAATTTATTTATTTATAAAAAAAATTATCAATTATAGTTCTTTGCCATAATTTAAAATTTAGAAACTGATCATTCATCATCATCATCATGATGTTAGTTTAATAATATACTAACGATGAACAAATGTAAAAATAAAATTTAACATACACACGCATCATGATGGATGAAAATGGAAAACATATGTCCTGTAATATATTCAGTATTCTCTTTATCAAGAAACGTAACATTTATTTATAAAAAAAATATAACCTACATGAGTAAAAAAAAAACAAAATAAATCAATTATATAACGATGTGATTATTACATTTACATTTGATGATAATTAGATGACTTATTCAATAACATGATCGTAAATACAAATTATTACGTTAGTTACGTCCTTCTTATATCGCAAAATATTATTTAATTATAATTTTCCTATTTATCATGTATTTAAGACAATAATTTCAATAAAATTACACAATGCTCTTAGTCTTTTTTTTCTTTTGTTATAAACTTACTCCATTCTACATGTATGCGGCGAATTTGTTGCATTTAATTTCCACGTGCATCTACTGGCTCGATTAGGCTTCCTAAATTCCATGATCAAGATTTAAATTGCACTTTAATTTGCACTTTAATTTGCACTTTAATTTTGTAAATTCAATCAAAATAGATAACGAAAGGTGGTACGTTTTAAGATTAATAAAAGCAACTACTTGCAACTTGGACTCGTGCTACAAGGCTTTTGAAATAATCCTCAACCACTGAGCAATAGGGTCATGCGACAATGCGAGAAGCACTAATATTTACTATTTCCTGATTATCATCGTATTTCACTTTCAGCTAATAATATATCTTATCGCGTATGAAATATACAATTTTTTGAAATATGAAAATAAAACGTACACAATTATTTGACGAATCGGTATTCATGAAAACTATTATGTAAACATCGCATTGAAAACATTGCGCTAAGATTTAAATACTAATATTGATTATTTCTCAATAATCTATAATTATATATCGCACGTGATTTTTTCCCGAAAAATTTCGTTACTGCGCATTAATTGTGTTATTTAACACAGACATTAATTTAAAAAGAAAAAAAAAAGAAAAATATGCAATTACGAAGAGACTACAATTAGATTCGTAAAATTTGTTTAGCTATCATTTAAATAGTTCATATGTTCTATTCTATTTTTATGCCACTAGATGTTAACTAAATTATTACATTATGTTTATCTCCATTGCATTTGTAATATTTTGAAAATTTTAATCTACATCACCGGAAAAAGGACGTAGTATTTCAATATGGTGGGTCGTTTTTGAAGTACATGCTCTAGTGTTTTTTGTTTCTGTTTTAAACAGCGATACCCATTGATGAAAATTCTGATAAGAGAGTGGAAACTTGATGAATAAATAAAAATCTTAATAGGAATATACAACTTGCATGAATGACAATTGATGCATACTTCATAACAGTTCACGTTTTGGCTTGAAATGGATTATCATTGCCGCAACGATTGTACAGTTCGTAAAAAATCACGCGTATGTTATATTTCCAAATGTATTAACAGTGAAAATAGTGCACTATATTATTGGTATACTATTGTATTGTAATGCTATCGTTTTGTACTGCGACAAGTTCGTAAATCTACCAAACAAAATTTACAAATATATTGTATAATTATTATGTACTTTGAAGTGGAGTCTGTTCAAAAGTATCCAACCACAAACATGTATGTAACTTTACAAAAAACTTTACGCTAATGTTCTTATCTGAAATTACTTTGTACTTTTATATTCTTTATTCATTTGCTTTGTATTCTTATTTTAAAACAGCTGTTTCAGTGTGCTCTTCGTTTCAATGATTTGTAATTTTATCTTAATAGGAACAAGTCAGTGGAAGATTTGCTAATATCTAGCCGTGAAGTTATGACTAATGTAAGCTCCACTGGGTTAGAAAATCAGAATCCAACAATGAACATAGGTAATGGTATATCGGATAATGTTCAAGAAACATGTACTGGCACAAGTGGAGAAAAAAATAGCCCAGTTTCAAGTCCAAATTTGTCTCCACGTCCTAGTCCAAAAGTACGTAATAAACGAGATCACTCCAAAGCAAATCATGATTCAAATGCCAAAGAATCTAATAATGTGAACAAATTAGATGATCAGGTATATGTAAGATATTACTATGGAAATATTATCCATTGCAAAATTTTCATTGTTACAAAATAATTTGTATTTCATTTTAAAAACATGATGTAGCAACAACAGGATATAACAAACAAATCATCAGATTCTTCCCAAACTGTAAAAAGTTCACATGATGGAAAAAAGGAAACACGGAGTAGTGAACGAAATAAAAAGAAATCTTGGTATCATGTTTTATATCCAACATACAAATCTAGATCAGATGACTTTAAGCGTATATTTAAAGATGTGCCGGATGATGAAAGATTAGTCGTTGGTAAATAATTAATTTTAATATACAGTAAATCATTATTGATATGTATTAAGTAATAATTTTTATTGTTATTATAATAATATTAATATTAATCATATTAGGTTGCAAATATGTGTGCGTAACAGTACATAATTTTTAGATTATTCATGTGCACTCCAGCGTGAAATATTAGTTCATGGAAGACTCTATGTATCTCAAAATTATGTGTGCTTCTATGCAAATATTTTTAGTTGGGAAACTCTAGTATGTTTACGTTGGAAGGATGTTACATCTATTACCAAAGAAAAAACTGCACTTGTGATTCCTAATGCAATTTTAATATGCACTGCCACTGATAAGTTTTTCCTGACATCTTTTGGTGCAAGAGATAAAACATATGTAATGTTGTTTCGTGTATGGCAAAATGCGCTTATTGGCGAGGTATGAAAATTATGTAAAATATTTATAACATTACAACAAAGTAATGATATTAGAAAACAGTGCAAATATTTATTTAAATTAATTTTATGAAAATAATTGTTAATGTAACTAACTATTTAAATATGTAATTGTTTAAATAAGAAATTAATTCGTTTAAGCCAATGAATGCACCTGAAATGTGGCAACTTGTACATTCTTGTTATGGAGATGAATTGGGTTTAACATCAGATGATGAAGATTATGTTCCGCCATTACCACCAGCTGATGACGAGAAATTATCAACAAGATTATCTGTAGAATCTTTTTCCGAGGTAATTTATATATATCAGAGATTAATGCAGCACGCTTTTTCAATTGGTGTATAACATTTTTATTTTTCAATATCCTGCATTAATTTTAATTTCATTCTGCTTTAAATCAAAGGTAGAAAGTGGTAATGTGGAACATTCAGTAACTGGAGTGCCAGATACAATCACTGAAACAAAAGCAGAAGTTCATCATTTGCCTCGACCGGATCCTACTATTGATGCAACCGATCTGAGTGATACAACAGAAAGTGAAGCAGAAAAACATGCATGTAAGTTTTTAATAGTGATGCTTTTTGTCAAATCCTTTTTTGAAATTTCTCTACTATAGAAGAATATAATATATTTGAATGTAATATATGTTTTATGAATTCATGATTCTTAAAGATGTATTTATTTTTAATATTCTAATTTCATAAAATGCAAAAGATGTGCCATGTATAATTTTATAGATATCAGATAATTTTTTAATAATTTTTAAAAATATAAATTAGAATGTATATTATGCTTTTTAGATTAATAATAAGTATATATTTAAATCATATATTAAATTTATATAATTATTTAGTTTTAAATTTTATTATACATTTATGTTGTTTTATTTACCTTAAATCTAAGAAACATGATATTGAGGTAGGTCGAAATATAGCCTCAAACATGTAAATAAATAATTTTGCTGTATAAAATTACTGTATTTACTTAAATTTTTGTTCTATAAGAGTAAGTAATAATGTTTATAATGAACTAAATTAGTTGCATATTATTACTTTTATTATTTACTATTGGAGAATTTCTATTGAAATTAGTTTTTTGCTACCTATACTTTATAATAGTTATTATAGACAGTTTTTTAAAACAAAACTGCTTGGTTATTCTTCTAACATTTCATTGAAACTAGAGTTAAAAGATATAGTTATATATGATTTGTATACGATAAATATTATTTAAGAATTATATATCTAATAATTATGTCTAATGTTTTTTATAACAATTTACTTTAAAATTATATTGCTATCTATGTTTTATTAATAGTAATGAAATTATTTTCCATAGTATAAATGTTATATAAATGTTAAATTGTTATGATTTCAGTAAAATTAGGTGTTCGAAGCAGTATTGTATGTACTTCACCACATGAAGGTCGTCAAATAAGCAAGGCCACGCTTCCTCTTCATATCGATCAATTATTTACCTTATTGTTTACAAATTCAAAATTTTTCTTAGATTTTCAAACTGCTCGTAAAACTACTGGTGAGATATAGAAATTACGTATTTAAAAAATCTAAAAGAATAATGTAATTAAAATGTAGAAATACTTTTGCAATTTACTTATTTTTAACATAAAATCTTAATTTATGGCATTATCTTATCAAACATTTTTGGTTTATTTAGATTTAGTACAATCAGAATGGACTCAAAATGAACAAACCGGTCAAAAAGTTAGAAATCTGTCATTTACAATAGCACTATCTCAAGCTATTGGACCAAGAACTTCTCATATTTCAGAAACTCAGGTTACTTTTATGAAACTGAAATATTAATTAAATATATATTTATTATGGATTACTTCGATCAATTTCAGTTATATATAATGATAACTTATAATGAATTTTTAGATTATGTTACCATGTAGCAGACCAGGACATTTATACAGTATTGATGTAGAAAGCGTGAATGCTGGAATTCCATATGCAGATTCATTTTCTGTATTAATTCACTATTGCATTATGAGCATTTCTGAAAATGAAACAAGTATTGTAATTTATGCTCAAATAAAGTACAAAAAGAATGTATGGGGTTTTGTAAAAAGTAAGAATTTATGATATGTGTTGATTTTATTTATAAATGGTAATTATATATCTTAATCAATAACAGGCGTTATAGAAAAAAATTGTTGGGCTGGATTAGATGAATATTTTTCGAGCTTAATAAAAGCGTTAACTATGGAATGTGAAGAAAATAGTGGAAGTGTAGGAATAAAAAGAAAAGCAAGAAGAAGACGTCGTGGTCCTGGTATTTCTTTACAAACTCATTCCTCAGATCACGCGTCTTCCACTCTACAAAATTCTTTAAATTTGCCACATATTAACGATAATACTGGTATGAAATCAATGGTACAATAATCTATTAAAATATAACATTAGAAATATAATAATCACATCTTAAAAATAACATAAATTTTTATGTGCAGTTCCTGCTACTCGAGGTGACTCTAATATGATAATTAGTTCGATGCTATTGATTGCTGTCTTATGTTTGATGATAATTAATGCCTTATTATATTATAAATTATGGAGTTTAGAAGAAGCAGCAGCTTATACTATTATGGATTTACATGTATTAAAGTATGTATTATTCATATTTTATAATATTTAATTCATATTTATGTTAATATTTAAAACGCTTTAATGTACAGGAATACACCAAAAACCGATGAAGATTGGATTCAATTATTACAACAACAAGAAAGTCTGCATAATATAGAAATGAGAAAATGGCAAAGAGTATTACATACTGCTGCACAATTGCTTAGACAAGTAAAATGTTTTATATATATAAAATTATAATATTGCATTATAATCAATTAAAGTTTTCTTTTTAATTTTAAAGACAGAAGAATCGTTAACAGAATTACAAATGAGTATTCATCCAACTGCGACAGAAAAAATGTTCTCTGTGTTGAAACCGAGCTTGAAAACTTTTAATTCGCGTACGGAACAGCGAACTCATTCAGAAATGTAAGAAAGAATTATGTAAAAATATCCCGATAAAAGTAACGTAAGTATTATGATGCGATAAGTCATTTAAAAAAGTCATGATTCTAGTAAACTTTAAGTGTACTTAAGAAGAATATTATACCAATTATTGTTGTACTTGCTATGTACTAACTTATAATTAGGTACACAAGTGCGCTCTGTGATGACAATTGTTGATAACTCCAAATGCACAACACACATGCAAACTATTTATGATCAATAGAAATTGCAATTTAAATTTGTTCGTTTTTATTATTTTCAATCTTTCCAGTACATTATATGTAAAAATTTTTTTCATATAGGATATTAAATTAAGCTAAGTTGCACTTTTAATATATTCTTTATATCATACACGCCGGAACATATGAATATGAATATAAATTTATTTATATTTATATGTTTGTTTGTGTGACGAATAGAAGTTGTATATTAGCACAATGTAAAAAAAAGAATAAATAATTTTTAGAGCATTATTATATTGCAAATACTTTTTTCCATTACTTTAATAAAATTCTGTTTTTCCCTCTAACATTATGAAAATAATAAAAGTACGAAAAGTATAAAACATTATGAAAAATAATAATAAAATAATAAATAACATAAAATAAGAGTATATGAGGTATTTAATTTAATAGACATATAGAGTTATAAAAAAACTTTATCTTAACGAAATTCTTATTAAGTAATAAGATAAAATATTTATCTTTGGGCTTGTTAAATACAAGAGTATAGCCGCATTCGTCACAATAGTGGCGGTCTCCATTGCGGCCATAAAAACTCCTGCACCACACTGCTCCATAGGACACTCTCTTCTCAATCTATGGATCTTTCCATTCTCATCCACCTATTTAACAAAATTCAAAGTTTTATTTGTTTTTCTTTTTATTATTTCTAACTTCTTCAACCTAATCAGTTTTTCTACAAATCAAGTCAACTAAATTAAAGTTAGAATGGTTATTGAAATACCTTGTAAAATTTCAATACAACAAGTTTAACCTTCTTCTTTTTGTGCTTGATTTTTTTGGGAGTCGAATAATTCTTCTTCTTCCGTTTTTTGGCTCCGCCTCTTAAACGAAGCACCAAATGTAATGTAGATTCCTTCTCAATATTATAATCAGACAAAGTTCTTCCATCTTCCAATTGTTTTCCAGCAAAGATCAATCTTTGCTGATCCGGTGGAATCCCTGAAAATGAAACAATTGCAAATTTAAGATTTGAGAAACATTGAAGGAGATTGAAGGAATATTTAGTATACTTTTTAAATGTTACCTTCCTTATCTTGAATTTTTCCTTTAACATTTTCGATAGTGTTTGACGCCTCAGCTTCAAGCGTGTTAAGGTTTTCACAAATATTTGCATGATGAACTTGTAACTGCAAAACAACAAAAAATTTGTTTCCTGCAGTTTGAAATTTTTATAATGAAGATATTACTTACTTAGATTATTTATGAAATTTCATAACATAAAAGTTATTAAAGAAATATTCCAAAGTTAATTAAGTAACAAAATTTTTATTATAAATATCAACGTACAGATGCAGCAATACAATTCACAGAAATAATTTATACAAGCAATACAGCATTAATGCATCCATCATTTTCAGGATTATTTGTAACTTGTGCATATTTTCCCCAAACTACTTTTCCAGATTGAGTTACAAGCCCTAATTCTGAAATATTTATTTCAATAATTGTTCCTTTCGTAATGACACCTAAGCTTGTGTACATTGGTGAACTTGGATTCTTTTTGACTCCAATAATTGGTAAACAAAATGTGGCTTTTAATTCGGGGTGAGTCACATGTGCCTTTTTGAAACGGAGTGCCATTGGTCTTATGAACCTCTCAAATTTTGGTGGTTTTCTAGTAAAGTTCTCGCCAACAAACGTTACTTTTGTTACCATCCTTTTCCAAGATTTACGTTTAGATTTCCCAGTCCTCATTACTTTAAAAACTTCAGATTCTGACTGCGTTTTAACTTTTGGTATTGGTACATCCCATTTTCCAACTTTTTCCTTACGTTTCTGTTTTATCATGTTTGATAATACTTTTGCATCTTTCTTAATGTCACGATCCAATAAATATACAGGTAGTGCTCCTTCTGATACATTGGACGACTTTTCTTTCACTTTCTTTTCCATGTGAGATTTGATTTTCTTTTTCATTTGAATCTTCTCATTTCTTCGTTCCTTATTGAAAATCTTTGCTTTTAGACCACGCAATGTACGAGCACGTTCTGCTCGTTTATGAGGCTCTCGAGCCTCCCTTTTCCTCTTTCTTTCTTCATAATCCAAGCGTCGTCCGTACAGTTTACGATGTCTTTCAATATACTCGTTTTGCGGCATGATGGATGTTGATTTTTTTTACTTTCTTTATCTGCAAACTAATTTTTTTTTTTTTTTTTTTTTGAAAGATTTATAATTAAAAGATAAAATATTTCAGTTTCAAGAAATATTATATGTATTCTATTAAGAACTTACCTAATAAACTTTTTGACATTAACTTATTTTGAAAAATTTTTTTTTAAATTACAAAATGCAATTGAAATTATTTTAATAGTATAACAATGTTTTTTATATAATTACAAATGTATTTAGTTTCATATAACATATAATAGGTAAAATTCAAATTTCTTCTTATATTTATTGTTAAATTGTAAATTGTAAATTATATGTAGAAAATATTTATTACATATTTACCTGTGTATATATTTCTATTCTTCAATATTTATATACACTCAATGTTATTCAAAACTACTATATTTTCATTAACTTCAATATTCAAAGATTTGGTATAAAGAAATGTAAATAACAGAAAGATAACAGTAATTTTTTCACGCTTTTGTGCAATACTGTATAGTGTCACTGTATATTTAAAACAAATATGATTCTTAATTCTTAAGTAATTTTTCGTACCAGCAAATTGAATATTAAATTATAAATTACAAATTACATTCACATAATTTCTTTGAAAAACATATACATACAACTATGTTATCATATACAACATGTCGTGTTGAACTTTTATACATATAAGTACTGAAATATTACTACTGTAAGCGTAAAGACTTTAAAAAAAAGTGTATACAAAGTAATTAATTAAATAAATATTAAAATAATTACAATTTGTCGATAATTTCAAATATTTCTAACTTAACCTACCTTCACCTATCCCGTGATTATATAAAAAGGAACTAAAAATTGAAAGGCAAAGAATGTATTGTTGAAGAAGAAACAGCGTCATCTAGTGTTATAAAACTTAAATTTAAGTTCAGCACACAAAACAATTAATATATTAATATATAACAATATAAAGTTTGTAATTGCAAAATGTAGTTTATACGAACGTATAGTTAGGTTCTAATTTATTACCTGCTTAATCAAAAAATCAGACGATACTATTAATATTAACATGTAATACTTCATGTAGTATATATACTTTCCTTTACATTCTAACTTCTTTAAGACGTTAAAAAAACGTAAAAAAACATAAAAAATAATTTATAAACAGTAAATAGTGTTATTATAATAGTAAAGTCGTAAAGCAAATCTATTATTTACATATTTTATAGATATGCAATGTATGTAAAAATAAGCGGGAAATTTTAAATTGGATATGTTAATGTTATTTTAATAGGTAAAATTTTAAAAAGTTTAAAAGAAGATACAAAAAAAGTTATACATCAAAATGTAAATAATCTTGTTTAAAATATGTATTATTCTTTTTGCTAGTATATTATTTTGTTTTTTATTGAAAATAATTGCGTATCTTGTATTATTCTATATATCATATTAAGGATTACAGATACATATACACGAAATAATGTATAGAAAAATTAACATAAATAAATCTTTATTTAGAAAATTTTTGTTAAAAAATAACATATTTAAGTAATATCTATCTTTAATTAGCGGTAAAAAAGCTTTTTTATTTATTATTTACAACTAAGATAGCTTTGGTCACTTTGTCTACGATGCAAATATGTTAATGGCACAACAAGACGACTATCTTTACTTTTATAATACTCATTGAAGTCTAAACGTACACTTAGCAATTGTAAAGACACATCTTCTGCTGATGCAAGCATTATAAGAAATTTTTTCACTCTATCCTGTAAAAAAAATTTTTTAAATACAATTATGTTTAAATATAAGATATTGAAAGATTTTCTTTATAATAAATAATAAAAGTCAGATTGTATATAATTGTATGATTACTTGAAAAATTAATGTAATCAAGAAAAGAATAATATTACCTGATATGTTCTTGAAAGTAATCTAAGTTGAATTGAAAGTGTGTTTAAGTATTTCGAAAATACAGCTTGACGTTTGACTATTTCTGCATCATTTTCTGTTAAATCTGACCGATTTTTCACAATAGTTACATTTACTGAATTATCATCCTTTAATCGGGCTTTGTATTCGTGTGTTGCACGTGTAAGAAATGTTTCTTCAAGATTTTGCAAATCTAAAATTGGACCATATACAGAACGTAAATGATCCATAAGTTCCTGTTAAAAGCAATATTTATATATTATGCACATATATATATATATATATATATATATATATATATATTTGTTTTGTATCAGACACATAGCAAACTTAATAATATAAAAAAAAAGTTATTTCACATAAAAATAGATATTAGAAAATAGTAATGGTTCAGAGAAAAGAAAAAAATAACATATATGCTTACTTGTGATTTTTCATCTAAAAGTGTACCACGTCTTACAGTATCTATGAAATGAGTGTGTGCTGTAATTATATCATCTAACGATGCTGCTTGTGCTAATTGTTTTGCAAATACATCCCAAGAACACTCGATTACCTTAACATTGTTTAATGTTTTTAATATTAAATTAATTAAAATAATTAATTAGCTGATTATTAAGAAAAAGAGTAACGTACTGTTAATCTTAATTTCCAATCTTACCTCAAATAAAAAAAAATATTGCATTTGATGAACCAAATGTACCATACTACTAGTAATTAAATGAATATGAGTTTGAATTGGTAATACTTCAGGCATTTTGCGAAACATTTTTGCTGAAGTTATTTGGCGTTTCCAAATCGCAGATAATATAGATTCCATTCTCTTTGCTCTCCATAAAGCAAAAAATACAGTTTGGTATATTTGCCTACAAGGTTCTAAAATCTAAACAAATAAAATATTTTTTTATAAAAACATGATATTCTAATATTTTAACATCTTCAAAAGTAATTGAAGAATATTTTTACGAGTTTTACAACCTATTTACATAGTTTAGTGAAAATTCATAAAGAATAAAAGTACTACTTAATTTTTTCAACAAAAAATAGGAAAGTAGAATTTTATAAGTAGATGTGACATCAGGCTTTAAAAAATATAAATATAAATTATTTTCATACATACTGTTCCAATAGGACCTCCTACATTATAATCTAGAATAAAAACGTCCCATCCTCTTTCATTTTCCGAAGGTGCTAATAATCTTACATCAAGTCGCCTATGAATATCTAAATCATCTATTTTTGTAACAGTCGCTCTTATTCCAGTTTCCAGAATAGAAGATATGTTATGTGGATATACAGAACTGGCTGGTTTATCTAATTCTGGTCTATAAATATAGAAATAAAGAATAAGATGAAAATTAGAAATAACAGAATAATTAAAGATAATTATTTATCATTTTTAAAAAATGTTATTTACTCTAATAAATGCATAAGATATTGAATGAAATTTCCTTGTCCTAATAACAGATAACCCTTGATTGCGTGTAAATGTTCCATGAGGTGATATTCTTTTGTTAACACTTCAACTACTCTGGTTGAAGTTTCTTTGTAGGCTGTATCCATCATCGTCTGTAATCGACCATCAGGATCCATATCGAAAAGAACATCAACTAAGAACATATTAGAATATAGTTTTTTTGCGGCGAGTATATATATACATATATATATATACATATACGAAGATGTACAAATTTATATATTTATTCACTTATTTATTTATCAGAATTTAAACTATTAAATATAATTACCTTTATATTCCTCGCTGAAACTTTTGAACATTTTTGTATGTTTTCCCTGCCATGGAGTAAAATCTTTACATACTTCGCGCAGAAAGTTAATACTCTTTCCTGTTCCTAAAATTTTTTTAGCTTGCACTTTTGTAATAAAAGATGGTAACATATTATTGCGAACTTGATATTTCTCGTGCCACATTCTCTCTCCAGTAATATCAGCACAAGCTTCAATAAAAAATTCTCTATATGGATCGTCTAATTCACCATCTGCCATCCATCTTATCAACATATTATACAGAGGATCGCAGACACTTTGCAAAATCCTCGTAACTAATTTTTTCACACTAGCATCACCATGATTACTAAATTCATATACTGCAGAAGCTAATGCACCACCTTTTTGTCCTTGACAAGCTTTCACTATACTTGCTAGCCATTTTAAGGTTTCTAAAGGATCATATGCCCAAAGATGCAAGTGAGACAAAGTAACTCTGTATAATCCTGATTCAGATTGAACTCTATTACATATTTAAACATATTACCATTTATAATAAACTAATACAATGTTATATATTTTCACATTATATTTTTGGTTAATACCTGTTTACTTCTTCTTGAATAAGAGCTATGAATCTGTAGTATTCTGATAACTCAGAATGTAATGCTGCAACAAAACTATCAGCCACTTGACCATTTGAAGCAACTGACATTCTTTCTAAACCTTTTTGAATTATATTATGTAAATATCCAAGTTCACTTAATCTCAATGTAGCTTGTTTCCGTGGCCTATCAATACTAATCATTGGATCTATTTGAAAACCATAATTGGAATCTAACTTTAATATCTTTCCTTCAATACCTAGGAAAGAATATATAAGATCTTGAACCAATATATCCTCCGAAATGTATTCCTCTCCATATATTTTATTAGAACTGGTTAAAAAATCTCGTGTATTTTTGTCTGAGTTATTTATAGAGACAATTTGTGTTGGTGCACAAATTTCAGATGGCTGTCCTAGGAAGTAAAGCACATTGATATTACATATTTTAAATTGCATTAAAATTTTAAATTAGTTAAAAAATTAAAAAAATATATTGTTTACCACTAGTACATGCAGAAGATGAGCATAAACCTAATTTTAAATCAGGTGCTGAAAAAACTCTATCCCTTGACTGTTCTGCTGATTGACACATGTTTAACAAAAATATCAGGATTTGGGCTCTGTTCTTCAATGGCTAAACAACATATACAAATATATAATGATGACTTGTCATTTTTAACCAAAATATATTAAATATGTCTATAATTATTTTTATTTCTTAAAATATTATGATAAGAGGTAATTATGATCATAAATTTTATGAAATATAAATATTTTATAGAGTCAAAAATTAAATTTATATCATACTCCAGATCTCAAATCATTATATAATTTGTCAAACTGTACTGCATCACAAACTGATAATTTTTCTCTTATTTGACTTCCTATAGTAATTTCATCTTCTTGTAACGTTTCTACTCCTTGAGTTGATGACAATAATCCAAGACAGAAACGCATCCATTTCCTAATTATTTCTAAAATCATTAATATAAAATGTGACTTTTCAAATGGTTCTCATGGATTCGCTAATAAAATGTTTATATATAAAATACAATATATATATACAATATATTATAATAAATACAAAATATGCATACAATATATTGAATTTATCATTCTTTAATTGCAGAATGTCACTTCATTCTAAATGTCATTCAAAATTTTAATTGTTGTTGTTTATTTAATGTTTGTTTACATAGTATCATATACTACAATATAGTAACTTTTATGTAGTTGTCGAATTTGTTTTTGCTTATTTTGTTTATATATTTGTCCTTACGGAAAAATATACGTATATTTCTATCTTAACTTAGTTTGAACCAATATGAAAATAAAATAAAAGTAAAGAGCAGAATGGAAATAAGTGAAAAATGTTTTATTCATAATTGTTATTATTTAGTAAATAATTTTCAAGCGTAAAAGAAAGTTATGTTTTACCTGGTTTCTGTTCTCCACAAAGTGAAATAATCATTTTTTGAACAAGATTGCCAACAGTTTCACCCTCCATCACGTTTACGATGTTTATTTCAATAATATTTAATATTTCATTCAAAGAATCTCCGTATTTGACATATTCAAACTGTCACTGAATAATCAAAATTCAAGTTTGGGAATATTATTTCGTATGGTCAACAAACGTACGCGCATTAGTTTATCATGAAATGACAATTATATAGAGTGAATACGAATCTCCTTTTCTGATATAACAAATTAATACAAATTATATATAATAAAATAAAAGTTGCATTAAGAAAGATAAATATTATAATAATTTTTACGTAATATTACTTGTAGTTGTAACTTTCAAATCAAAATTAAAATATAAATTATTTATTCGATTTTTTTCGATTTGTATAAAAACAACCAAATTAATTTTGGTTAGAAATATTTATATAATATTTATACAATATTGTATGATTATATATGCATATAGTTTCAATATGAATATTATAATTTTGTATGAATTACTTTATAATACATAATAATATAGCCTGCATTCAACCACTAACTTCTCTTGCTCCCCTCTAGATACAGTCATAGGTTAATGTACATATATAGATGATTGAAGAAACAAAGCTTTTTAAATAAATCAATGTTATAAAAAAGAATAAGAAAAATATGAAAAATGATTGTATGATATATTAGACACAGATATTTATTTGGTATAATATTATATTTACAAAAATATTACTCTTATATATTTTATATGCAGTATATCATATATGGATATATGTTTTTTTGGTAATTAAATTCTATAGAAACATTTATTTAATTAATAAAACATTAATATCTTAATTACATCGTTTATTAGGTTATTAAATAACCGATATTAATCCTAAAGTAAGATATACTATGTAAAACTTAAAAATGTATTGACGGGATATAATTCCGTAACATATTACTATTAAAAATTAGAAATTGAAATTTTTAAAGCTATAAATATACGAAACATTAAAGTTATATTATATTTAACACAGAAATTAAAATAATTTAAGATTATTAAAAAAAAATAAAATAAAAGAATAAATTTAAGAAATAAGAAAATATTCATTAAAAACTTTAGCCAACAAATAGTAATAGTAAAGTAATGCATGCAGAGAATAAATATATTAATAATAGAGGTACTCAATGTAATAACAATAAGTAGTCAAAAATTTCGTTATTTTGTAACTCATAATGTAACAAACTAGTTAAATTTATTTTGATTCAATACATATAATTTTATATAATTAATTTTTTCATCTTTTGTACTTTTGGATAATTTGACTAAATATAAACTTTAACGTATAGGCTGTCCAATAAAACAATTATCCAAATAAATATTAATACAAATAATTTATATTAAAGTATCAATTTAGTTTTATAAAATTTTAAAATATATTGTAAGATATTTAGAATAGTTTGGATAATTGTTTTACTGTAATAGAGTCAAACATTGGGTTCAGTATTAATACAAAGGAATTAAAGATAATATTTCAATATACTTGTGATTGTAATATTGCTTTCTGTAATAACATACAAAAGGTCTCATTCACTTCTTGACATAAAATGTCTGCAGATTTATCTCCCAATGCTGCTTGTGCAGAATTAACTCTACCAAGTTGTAACAATAAGCCTGTAGTATCCTCAGCTAATGGTGGAAAAGCTAAACATATACGCGTTAATGCTGATAATACAGGCATAAATAAAATCACCCGATCTTTAGCAGATAATACTCCTAAGAGTGTAATTAAAGTGTTAATAGCTAAACGAGAAACACTTAAAGCTTTTGGTAAAGCATACTGAATTGCAAGATGTGAAGCTAAATCTACAGCAAATATTTGTTTTTCTGGTTCTGGTTGTGATAGTAATTCAGGAATCCAATCAAGACAAATATGCATAGATGGAATACCAGCAACTGTAATAGGTAATAACTCTCTTGGATAACCCTATAAGTAAAGATAATATTAAATCATTATAAATTAAATATTTCGTATAACATATATTACAAACTATATAAATATTAAATATTTAATAATAATTAATATCACTTGAATTATTTATTCTTGTTACTTTAATAAGTAACTTTAATAAGTAATAATTTTCATCACTTGAATTATTTATTCTTGTTACTTTTAGATATCGAAGAACATACTTTCTAATATGTATATTAGTAATTAATATGCAATTTTATTCAAAAATAAAAATAAATGGATTTAGTTGTACATACTTGAAAATGGACCAATTTAGCCAATGATGGATCTGCTATGAATACTTGATGTAAATATGAACAGATTATACTTTGTATTTCTCTTAATGACCACATCTGTCCAGGGGTTTCTCTATCTTCTACTGTTTCTAAACATGCCTCTAATAATATTTGAACAGCAGCACTTTCTTGACCTGCCACTAATGCTATTCTTAAATCTTCTCTTTCAGCTTCACTTGATAATTGACCAATTTTTTCTGTTAATGGTTTGTCCTGTATATGTCTAGATAACTGAGATCGAGAAGCTGCTAATGCAGCTTGTAAAATTCTAAAAATATTCATTATAAAGTAGCAATTGATAATAGATAAATAAATGTTAAATATTTAAAAACTTACTCAATTTTCTTTTTACCTTAGAATAACAGATAAAATTGGAGCACATCTAAAAACTCTTGTATCACATCTCAATACTTGTAAAGGATCTAATACAATATTTTCTTGTGTTAAAAAAACATTTTTTACAAGAGAGTTTTCTATCAATAAAGCATTTATTGATAAAACCCATAAACATCTTGGTAAAACTGTATTTAATCTAAGCCATACTTGTTTGTATAATTCTGAAAAATTACGATAAGTGAAAAAGATTATTTTCAAAATGTTCATGATGTTGATGTTAATATTTTACTTAAAAGAATAAATCATTACCTTGAATGTATCTAGGAACTCTTGGACTTATAGTTGCTTTGAAATAATGAATTATAATTTCAGCATGTGGCCAAATGTCAGTCGGTTTCATTGACATTAATTGTCTTAAGAGTCTTCCTGTTCTTGAGGGACATGTTTGAATATGCGAAAATGTTTCAATAATCATGATGTCAGTAATTTTCACATCTTCATAATTTGTTACTGTAGAGTCAATGTTAATCATTTCATTATCAAGCCAATCATCTACTAATGAAAGATGAGGAAAATGTGTTGCTAGTAATCTGAGAAGAGGTGAAAATAATCCAGCATAATTCATTTGATCCCTTTGAACCAACTGAAGTAGATATTTTATTGGCAACTCTGATAAGAATTCAGTTGAATATGACTTAACTTTTCTATCTTGTGATATAAAAGTATGCATATTAGATAATCTAACATCTTCATATAGCAATAAGTAATATAACAATAGTAATTGTGATGTAAGAGAAGGTTTTGAAATATCAATATCCATATTATCTATTTCATTTTTGGGGACACTGTTGATATTTTTCTTAAAATCAAAATTTGCACCAAATACGCTATTTTGAAACACTCTTCTAATTTCATCTTCAGTAATTGGTTTATTTGTATGTTCTGATGTTTTATTATTTGTTACTAAAATTGAATTGACATATACTTCAACTAAAGCAGGAAGAACTGGATGCAATGGTGGCACACTGTTGCAAATTTGTTTATAAATCCAATTTTTTATCGGTACTCGATGTTTAGCAAATGCTCTTGACTTAAGCAATTGGTGAATACAATGTACAGGTAAAAATCCTGGAATATTTGCATTTAAATTGGCTGTTACTGGTACTTTTACAGCATGAGAAGTAACGACCTGTTCAGTGAATATCTCTTGCATAAAAATTTGCTTCATTCTAGTTAAATTGTTTGGTCTAATTGGTATTTTCATCCCCAATGTAGCACATACAAGTTCACAAATAGCTGACAGTTGATTGCTATGAAAATGTATTGCCATTAAAAGTAACATTTCTCCAAAACTTGCTGTTACACCGCTGGCACTTTCAAAATAAGCTTCTTCACGTACAAGCCACTGCACCCATTCTATGCTTCGTTTTTCAAGATTATGGTGACCTATTAATGAAGAACATGCAATAAGCATACAAAGACCTAAAGAAACAAATCTCACACCAGCTGGTGATGGAGGAGGATGAGATGTTAACAATTGCACTATCATTGCTACTTCGTCATCTTGGAATTTAATACCTCCAATGCCTCTTAATGCACAATAAAGACGTAACAATGCACTGGCTTGTACAACTTGACTTTCTAATAATTGACCTGCATTTTGAGATGTTATTGTTTGCAATCGTTTAAGTAGTTCTTCTCTTAAAGATTGTAATGCTGTATGAGATTCCCATTTACGTTTCTGACCATTTCTAATAAACATTGCAATCCATGTTCTTACTTGTTGATCACTACCAAGTAATAATCCTGACACAAAGGCAACTATATCACTTTCTGCTAATGAATTATTTATATTCTCATGTTCCAAGCTTAATGTTATTGCTAAAGCAGGCATTCTACAAAGTTCTACACATTTAGCTCTTACTGCTAATGCTTGACTTGGATTCATTTGACACAACATTGTCAAAGCCATTGTTCTAATCCTGCCTAATGCTGATTCTTCTTGTCTTTCTCCATTAGCTATTAAATGTGCACAAACTTCAGAGAAACTATCAGGGATATTGGCAACTATCCAACAAATTATTTCTGGACCATATTTAACATGTAACAATGTTTCTGCAATATCCAATATTGATAATACTGTGGGCAACTCTGATAATGCCACACAAATCACATAACTAATTTCTTCCATGTAAACTGCATTATCAAATAAATCAGATTGTTTAATCTGAAATTCCTGGTTTTTCTGTTGTTCCTGTACTTGAGAAGCTATATACAATAGTTCACTTAGAACTAATCTTATTCTTCGAGTAGATTCACTGCGTTCAAATTCTAAAGCAAGGCCACTTTGCAGTGACTGAGCAAGTACACTGTCTCTTTGCAAACTTCCCATCTTTTGCCTAATGAAGAGATTATATCAGTTTTATAAGTACACATCATGTATTTTATATTTTCAACAATATTAAATAATAAAAGGTAGATGTTTATGATACAACTAACCTTAATTGTTGTTCTTTCCGAACATCTGTTTCCAATGCATGAAAGTCAATTGAAAGCAGTGCAATTATTGAATTTACTGATTCAATACCAGATAAAATTGTCAGAACCTGTTTTCTCTGTTCTACACATTCTTTTGTTACGTCCAATGGAGATATAAGACTCATTCGAACTAAACATGGTAAAATTGGACGTATTTCTTTGTGAGAACACACAGCTAAAATAGGTATGTCTACATTTTGTATTGCAGTAAAAACCCGTGGTGATACACGTGTATTCTCTTGCATGGTTATCATTTATCTACCACTGTTTAAAATTAATCAAACAGTAACACTTCACATTACAAAATTTGTAATATAATTATATTTTTATTTAAATTACAATATTATTAAATTTTAACTTATTTAGTTTGGAAATAAAATAAAATGTTTATTAAATCCATGGGATTTATTGCAATTACTTTATTTGAATTCAATTCAGGTTAGAAAACACGAGTCTGTCATCCATTTCTAATTATGCCGCCACCACACACACACACACACACGTACGCGCGCATATGCACACACAGAATTAGATAAAAACGTTATTTGAATATTTTTTCAGTAGTAAATTCGTTTATTCATAAAACAAATTATATTCTTTCTTTCCTTTATATATGAGAAAATATTACAGATGAAAAATAAAAATATTGAATGGAATGAAATATTTCATTACACAAAATAAATTAAATATAATATTAATGTAATTTATTTTTACATGGTTTTGTATTTTCAATGTTTCGGGGTAATTAAAAACAAGTTTTTACAGTTACATTTTTACATTTTACAAATGTTATAACATGTATTTCAATATTAACGAAATTATGGATAAATAAGTATTTGATTTTCAAGAAAAATTTTTTGATTTGTAAAAATTTTATGAATTATAAATTTCCAAGAACTAATAACTTTTCATATTCCCTTGTATGTAATAATAAATATTATTATGACTGCCATCTACAAATATTATAGTAAACGTGGAAGTTTGTTGTTTTACGAAGCAACGTGGGAATGTTGTATCGTGTATGATCTTCCAATTTTGTTAAAATATGGAATATATTTACCGTTTACCGTTTTTAGCGCTAGAAGTACCTAACTTAAAATTGAAAAGACCATCATGGTTTGTGAAACCTAGTGCTATGGTAGTTTTCTCGTTTATACTTTTGTCATATTTTCTAGTAACTGGAGGTTAGGATTGTAGAATATCAGTTTCTTATAAATTTTTTGAATGAAATAAAGGTAAATACTATTTATATTTCGATGATAAATTTTTTGAAGGTATAATATATGACGTAATTGTGGAACCACCTAGTGTAGGATCAACAACGGATGAACATGGTCATACGAGACCTGTAAGTAAATGGAATAACTTCATCTTAGAAATTTTTAAATTAACGTGCACTACTTTTATTATAATTATGTATTTATTTTTTATAGGTGGCATTTATGCCATATCGTGTGAATGGTCAATATATTATGGAAGGACTGGCATCTAGTTTTCTTTTTACTTTAGGTGGAATTGGCTTTATAGTACTAGATCAAACACATAGTCCGTCAACACCTAAACTGAATAGAATTCTTTTAATATGTGTTGGATTTATTAGTGTCATTGTATCATTTATCACCTGTTGGATTTTCATGAGAATGAAACTACCGTAAGACTTTTATATATTATGCATTATATAATTTCTACAAAAGATTTCTCATTGAAAATAATATTTTCTTTCATCTTAATAAAATACAATAATATTTGATAAATATTACAGTATTGTTATTTTTTCAGGGGATATTTACAATCATAAATTCACTGAATTTAATGGATTAAAGCTTGCTATTTTTTACACATAAAAACTGTCACATTTTGTACTAAATATATTTAAAATGTAATTTACAAATAATAATATAAAAAGGTCTGTCAAATATATTTCAAAAGACAAACAATTTTCTGTTTTTATCTCCTTGTTATTATTATTTAATTTTTTTATTAAAAAATATGTTTTATAGGTTTTTCTTCATGATGATTAAAGTATATTGTGATATACTATTTATAAATAAATATATAAAAACAAAAATAATATTAATTTACTGTTCATATGATGAAAAAGGATGACATATTTGTAAAATTGTTCCATTGTATAAAAACAATAATACTATGTTGTAAATAAGTGATCATGAACAAATTTATTTTAGAAATTACATTATAAGATGAATTATAGTAATTTTATTGCAAAACAATAATTATATTACAATTATAATATAATTTGTCCTTTTATAAAGTACGTAACATATATTTTATTTTTTAAATTTCCAATATAAACTTAATATCTTACTGTCATATGTAACTTAAATTTAAAAAAAAAGTGAAATTCTTGCAGGTATTTATAATTTATTGTGATTATTTCATTAGATTTGGTTGAAATTTCAATATCAATAATTGCTAAAACATTTTTTACTATTTATTTATGAATAGTTGACACCTGCAAATGACAACAAACAGGTTGTTATATAGTATATACACGTAAGTTTGGTTATGTAGTAGTAGTATAATTGTTAGTAGTTTTCAATATGGGAAATAATTTTTGTTTTAAAATTTTATAAATATAAAATATAATGCAAATAACAGTAATTAAAATATTATATTCTTTTTATTATTAGAAAACATGTTTTTTGACATTTTATGAAATATTTTTTATATACAAAATGGTATGACCCTAAATGTACAAAACTAATGCAAGTGCCATAATTAGAATGGAAAAAATTCACAAAAATTGCACTTGTATATATAATGTAAGTAAATTTTAGATATCTCTGCAATGAAGATTTTAATTGTTATAATAAAAAATAATATATATTTTTCCAGTTTAACAATTATTATAAAGAGGACAAAACGTATAAAAAAAGAAATTATATATTTTTATATAAACTAGAAAATAATATCAAATATTATCTAAATTGTGTTAATCTACAATTAAAAGCAAATACTAAATATAGCTAAGCTAATTTAGCTATGATCGTTGAACTATTTTAACGATTGCATAAAAGTATATAAAAATATGAAGAAAGAACTTATTTTTGTAATATTTTGTGTCAGCACAACATTCATCTCATTAGTAACCATAGTAAAAATAAATATTATAAATAATACAAAACTGGAATTAAAATATTTACACAATACAAATAAAAATTTCTCACTTATAAAATTTATCATTGAACCAAAGTGTAACTCTAATTTTGTTGTTTGGATTGTTACATCTCCAGCAAGTGATCCTTTGTACAGAACAGCATTAAGACGTGCATATCCAAATGAAATGTTAAAAAGTTTAAATATCACAAGAGTTTTTTTATTAGGAATGCCTAAAGAAGAAAGTAAATGGGAATATATTAATCAAGAATCGCAGCAGTATAACGATTTGTTGCAAGGAGACTTTTTAGAAAGTTACAGAAACCTTACATTAAAACATTTGATGGGTTTAAGATGGGCATCAAGTAACTGTAGATCTACTTTCCTAATAAAAACTGATAATGATATTGTATTAGATGTTTTTGAAATGTTAAAACTTTTACAAAAGAAAACTATAAATGAAAATGCTATAGCTGGATATGTTTTAAGAAAAATGAAACCAATACGAATATCAAATAATAAATGGTTTGTTACCAATGAAGATTTTTCTGGTGATGTTTATCCTGATTTTCTCTCTGGATGGTTTTATGTAACCAGTTTAAAAGTTGCACAATTATTAGTTTATGCAAGTGAAAAGATTAAGAATTTTCTTTGGATTGATGATGTATTTATTACTGGAATTTTAAGGCAAGAATATGATATTAAAATTGAAGAACTAAATAGTTTATTTGCAACAGATTATAGGTAATTAGTATAATTACTATTGTAAGATTATTTATTTCATAATATTAATCTCTATTCAGATGCTTATTGAGTGTTAAATATAAAACTGTTTGATTATTAAATTAAATCAAAATTTATTTCTTTTGAGGAAATATGAAAATATTTTTACTAAATTATAAATTGTAATAGTTATTTTATTTGTCTTTTATTTTTCATTATTCAAAAAACATATTAATTTTGTACAGGTATTTGGAATGTTGTATAAGAGACAAGAAACGGAAGTTGAAATGTGAATTTATTGCAGGACCCGATGGAGACAAAAAAGAATTACATATTAAATTTAAAGAATTTTCTGAATATTGTCAATGGAATTGTTCTGAAAGGATGAAAAAACAATTAGTATCAAAAACTTGTGTAGCTACTTATGAAAAAAAAATAAATATTATAAATTCTAAAGTTCAGGTTCATTATATATAAAGTTTAAAAAATTACTTACTTTTATTACTAAAGAAATATTACAGTAATGTATAATTATTTTTTGTTTCCTAAATAAAAATAAATTTTTTCTAAGAAAATTTCTATTCCTCAGCTTGACTCAAATAAAACTGTGCTACTATTAATTCAACTAAATAAATTATTGTAGATCCAAATAGTGATGAAAGTATTCTTTTAAAAATATTTAATTCGTATTATATAATAATAAATTATATTCAAGATATTGATTACTTTATATTTGGTTGAGGCAAATTCATTATAGTGTATATTTTAGTACGCAATTTACCTTCTTTTTGATCCTGAAAATTAAAGTTTGTAAATATTTAAAAAATGAAATACATGGGCTAATAAGGACACAAATTTATATTTATCAACATCTTATCTTAAATCTTTTATACTATCACAAAATTCATTATTGAATTTATCTTAATTTTTTCTAGCTACTGAAGTAGTTAATTATATTATTTTTTATATTACATATTTATAATATACATTAATTATTTCTGATTGTTCATCCAATATACGCAATAAAAAATTTAATATACATGTAAATAATGATAAATACAAATTTCAAAATATATTTTAACATATTTATCAGATCTTAAATTGAAATTACTTTGTAAATAAGAAAATTAAAATGTTTTTGCAAATTGAATTATAATTTTAATAGATAATTTATCTGGAAAAAAACGTAATGTGCTTCGGCATATTCTATAAACAACAAAGATATTTTAAAATAAAATTATATATAAAGTAATTATTTATGAATTAAAAATTTATAATAATCATACTTCTTCTGTTACAAAGTAATTTCTATTAAAAATTTTATAATATATTAAAAATTAACATACTTTATAAAATAACTAACTCAGTTCAGATTTTTAGTTAGGCTATTTATCATGATAAATATAATATATATAATTTTATATACAATCTATAATAATTATAACAATCTTGATAACAATGATATTAGGTATCCTACAAAATGATTTTTATAATTTAAAGAATCGCTAATTACTAATTTGAATGAAGTATACATCATTGACGGATAAACTAATATATTGAATATTTTGTTTTCTGAATATGTAAAATAAAGAATATTTTTTAAATATTTAGCAAGGGAAGACTCTAAATAGGGATAAATGATCTTAAATAATTTTGGAAAATCAATATATCAAAAGTCAATAAATTGAAAAAAAAAAATAAAAATCATTTTGAAATTTTATTTTCATTTAGGTAATACTTATATGCTATATATATCCCTTTAAAGCAAAATAAGTTTCATTTGAAATATTGTTTTGAATAAACTTCAAGATATAATAATAAATAAACTTTTTAAGATAACTAATGATAAGTATGATAGCTAGACTGGATGTTTACAAATGTATATTTTTATAGAAAATAAATAAAGAAATGGAATCAACATAAAAATTTTGTCATTAGAAACTTCTAAAAAAATACTTTTTATTTTACATATTGCATATATTTTGAAAATTCGTTTGAATGAATTAATTATTTTAATTTGTCAGTAGTGTCATTAATATTCTTTAAAGGATGACAGCTATTAGTCCTGTTTTATCTAGGTGGAAGTTTGGCAGATTTATGACACATTTAGACCATTTACAATTACACAATAGACAATGGATGTTACAGTAAACTAATGTAAGTACTTTGAATTTCACTTTCACTAGAAAATTATCAATGTCTCAACTATGCCATAAACTATATTGATTACGTGCTATTAATAATATATTGTATTTTATATATTTTGTTGTCATATTTCATTTACATAAATATCCAAAATCTAAAATAATAATATTAAATAATATAAAGTTATAATAATAAAAATTAGAATAATACATAAATCAGTCTAATATATTATAATTAAGTAATTTAATTTTAGAAATAGTTTTATGTAAGAGATATTTTATCTAGTAATTATATTTATATCTATCGATAGAACATTTTATACAAACCACAATAATTTAATATTCTACAATGTATGTATAGACGTATAGAATTGTCTGCATATAAAGTTTCTAGAGACAGTTCATGATGATTCATGATCAGTCAATAAAATTTTATAAGTCTGTATATATTTTTCAGGAATATTGTATGAGAATTGTGTTTCATATACTATAATATATTATATATTAATTTGTTATAAAATTTTACTGACTGTCCGACTATTTATAAAAACATTGTATTATGACATAGGCCTACAGATAATATCCATACGACTACGTACATGTTTTAAGTGATTTCATACGAGCAAAGCATTCCAACCAAGTGCATTTTATGCTTAAATAGAAAGTTTTACAAGCTCCAGCAATTTTAAACTATTTTTCCAACCAGCCATTGTTGGCATGTCTATTTTAATCAAAAAAATTTTCTCACCATTTTTCTAAAACCAGTGCTTTTTTTCTCCTTTTTTTTAGAGATTGATGTTATGCTACTACTTCTAGATTCATCACTTTGATCCATTAACAAACCGTTAGTAGCTGTATCACCATCAGTATAAGTTTCTTCTGGAGATAATTTTGAAGGAATAGAACTTACAGTCTTATTGTTAGGATCACTTACATTCTTACTCCATTCTCCATTCATATCATTTGAATAAGCTTTTCTTTTTTTTCTTGTACTTAAAGCAGTTTTCATAAAGGAAGGTGTCACACTTAATCTCGTGTTCTTTAATGTACTAATATTTTTAGAATTTAAAAGATCTTCAGATCCAATGATGGTTTGTTCGTTATAAGCATTTCTTTCTGGAAATATATCTGTTAATAACAAATTTGATTCATTTGAATTCTCAGTACATGAATTATTTAGCTGGAAATTTTTAATAGAATCTGTTTCGGCACATGATAACCTTAATTGTATATTGCTCTCTTCATTTTGCCAGTCAATCATATTTTCTGGAGCAGATTTAAGTCTCTTGCATATTTGTTTTTGAGAATCAGTCGTATGTAATACTTCAACAGATGAAGCAATTTTCGGTGCTATTTGCATTTCGTGCGTAATATTTGTTGGAGATTTATACTGTATAATTGGACAAATTTCTGTATCATTAGTTACATTTGTTTGACTATTAATTAAAGCAGTTGGTTTTTTACGTTTCCTCTTCTTCTCCTTCTTTGTTTCATGAGATTTATCAATAATCATTAAGTCACGATATGTACCTGTAATGTGAGAAGCTATTTCGCTTGGTCTTCGCTTTTTTGTTTTCTTCATATGTGTACTAAAGTTTTCTGCACTTTTACGCCGCATTGTATCTTTATCTGACTGTTGTTTCTTTTTTACTTCAACTCCTTTATTGTTATTTGCCCACACTAAAATTAAGTATATCACAAAAACTTCAGAACATAATAACAATATATGTTGACCTATCATGGAAATTTTGCTATGCCAACTATCACGATCATACAAAAGATTTTTCACTGAGTTTGAAAGATTAACAACTGTTTCTTTTAAAATAGCAATTTCTTCTGCTCTTTTTGATTCACGTTCGTCCCTTTTTCGCGTTTCTTCGCTCATTGCTGAGACTGTGCGTTCAAGAGATCTTTGCATTTCTTCAACCTGTTTCTTGTATCGACGACTTAACTCTTCCAAGTACTGTCCACTCAAAGACATATTTCTTTCTAATGCCTAAAAATAATGAAATACTAATAAAATTTATATTCTAATAAATGATATAAATTGATATTACTGATTATACGAACAGTGGAAATGAAGTTATTTAACAAAGAAATTTCGTTTTGAAATATTCCATTTTAAAATTGTCAGTATTATGTTGTAAAATGTATGTTCTTATTAACTACATATGTACCTTTATTCTATTTGAGAGTCTTAGAAAAACAGATTCTTTTTGTGGCATAGTATTCGTCGTTGATTGAATTACTGAAACACTTGCAGTAGGACCATTATGAGCTGTTTCTCCTTCTAAATCCTTTAAGTCTGATAATAAATTGTCAAACGTTAAAGAATCTTGCGGTAACTTAATTTCTTGATCTAGAATCTCTGCTGGTTCTTGTTTTCCTTCTTGATCCAAACGTTCTACTTTCTCCATTTTATTAGGTACACTCGTAAACTCCAAAGGTTCCATATCTGATATTATATTATCATTTGAAAATTCATTGCTATCAGTAACAGGTATTGAAACAGAAACAGTTGTTTCAGGTGAATTTTCAATAGAAATACTAGAACTTATAAATGGCTCTTCGGAGGCCTTTATAATTGAATGTTGTTCCATATTTAAAGTTATCGGAACAGTTAATATTTCAGCTGGAATTGTTTCCTCAATTTCTAAAATTGGTGTCAATGTTTCATTTTTCATTTCTTCTTTTTCCAAAGTTTTAGTAGGCTTTATCTGTAAAACTATATTTTTAGAACTAGAAGAAATCTCAATTGGTGTACTAGTGAATATGTTAGTTTCTTCACTAGATAGTTCCTGAGTACTTTTTTTAAATTCTCGAGATGTATCAACATTTGTATTCAAAGTACTAGTAGCTGATGTATGTTGAAATGATTTTGTGTTACTATTATAATCTTCTTTATGTTTATGTGATGTATCTTCTTTAATAACTTCTTTGAAATCATTCAGTGGTATTTCATGACTTGTGTTCATTACCATCTTACGTTCTTTTATCGCTAATACATTGCAAAGTGCTGCAATATATTCAGATTTAAATATAGATGTTATGAATGTCAATTGGAAATTCTTACTTGAACTAAATCTTTCATTAAATTGATCATCTCTTTCCGTATCTTGTATATTTTCATTTTGCGTTTCTTTTTTTGCAAAAGTTTCAACTCCTACACCATGAATTTTACATAGTCCATTTTGTCTTAAAGTTCTATTCACTAGATCAATTTTAAGCAACTCATTTAGTTGTTTCTCCCTACAACTAATTAATTGGAAGATTTTTGCAAATTTCTGATCTGAGCAGCTATCACAAAGAATGGTATATCTTGGTGTAGTACAACTAACAAAAGAGTTTTCAAAAATATTACCACTATCTATACTTTGCTGAATTTTTGTGATATTATTATAAGTTAAATCACTAGATTTTACTAATACCTCAGCTGCTTTTTTCATGATGCTCAACACAGCATCTCTGGCACTACCAAACAAATTTCTTGGTGGTTCACCATTTTCAATATCTAAAACCTCTTCTTCGTCACTATCTTCATCGTCATCTATATTCGTATGTGATTCTCTCGGGATTTGATTCTCTGTTTCAGTCTCAAGAACCTCAAATTCACTGGTACCATAAGCACGAAACAAAGAAATAGGACAAAAATGCTCAGATCCATAATAAGTTTGTAGTTCTATTTTTATAAATTTTCCAAAAAGATGTGGTTGTAGAACAAAACTTTGAATATCCTTTACGTGTTTTGCAGTAAACTGACCAACTGGACTCCAATCTCTTGTAGGAAAACGATCGCTAATATACACTGAAAAATCCTTTGGTGACGAACTAAAAAGCTCAAAATTGGCTAATTCGATTTTCTTAGCTTGAATCGCTTCACAAAGTTCTACTACGAACCATATACGTGACGTACATGTATTGAGCATATATTCATCCCTGGTAGAAACTAAAACGCTTCCAACACTTCGCGCTTCTGGATTTGCTGCTACGATTTTTGCACCACAATCTGGAGAAGCATAATTTTTAGAACGAACTTTCATTCCACCAATTCCTCGTGTTGGTGTTCCAGAATTTTGAACAGAAGCATTTGGATGTGCTACAAAAAGGGTAATTTTTAAGATTTTAATAAACAAATTTATAATTAAATTATAATAAAAATATATTAATATAAATTTTCTTTCAATTACAGTCTTTATTTGAGAAATGTTACATAAAAAATATATTTTACATTAATTTTTTAGAGCATTTAGCATTGTTGAATTTACAAATAGAACTCACATTTTTTCCTTTCAGCTTCTTCCAATCTTTTTTGTGTCCATTCACTGAAAGATGGAATATCTTCGTGTGGATTTGAAGATCCTACAGTTACAATTCCTTCACCAAGAACAACTGCAGCAGTGTCATCTCGATTATCTCCCACTAATCGCGCTTTAGCATCAGTATCACTTAATTCTGGGGTTGTTGCAAATGTACCATCAACTTTAGTTATCTCATCAGGGAGTACTTTAACAACATTATCTTCAAGTTTCAACTCTAGTTCATCAGTATTCATAGAAGTTTGTTCAGCTCTTACTACTACCACTACCTCAGGTGTTTCTTCTTCTCCAATTGAATTTCTTAATAATAAAGATTCTTCTTCAAGATTGGTTGTTTCATTAGATTTTTCAGTAATTTCATTAGTAATAGTTGGTGATGGTGTTTGTATATTAGATAACATTTCTCCTTGTCTCTTTTTTGTTTTCTGTCCTATATTTGCATTTTTTTTCAATAGAGATGATTTCTTTGAAAATAATCTGGATTTTGGAAATTCAGAATTAAGCTTTGATTCTGTTAAACTTTGAAACTCCCCTTGTACAGTTGTATTTATCGAAGTTAAAACTTCCTCATTTTCAGAAATTCTATAAAAAGAGAAAAATTTCTTAGAAAGTTTAAAATTCTTTAATTGAAGTAAAAATTTTATCTATTATTCATATTTAATAATAAAATATTTAAAGTAATTAGTGACTTATCTCTTTCTGTGCCTAAAAAAAATGCATTCTTAACATTTTTATCTCTCTTTGTTAATATATTTAATTGTTAATTTGTTTTATATTATATAATATATAATATATGTATATATAAAAGTTTTTGTTACATAAATTAACTATTCAAAATATATTTGTTGTTAAAAAGATTCTCTTATTCTTATTTTTACATTTATCTCCTATCTTTCTCATTATTTCTTTTCAATTTATTCACTTAATGCAATCATTGTCTTATCGGCTATTATCTTATCTTTTATTTCAATTGGCAAATCATTAGTTATTCGCATTCTTTGATTTGTTGTAATCATAATTTTGACAAGCCTATTGAAACTAAAATATTTTATGCATTATGTTATAATATTTTTTATATTAATAAATTTTCATTATTTTAATAAAAAATAAAAATAATGAAAAACCATATTATGAAAACACAACTTTGTGTACAATTATGATTATTAATACTTTTAATACATAATATGATAATACTTATCTAATTTATATTATTTAGTATTTTAAATATCATTATATCTTACATTTTATCTTCAAAATACTGTTAATGTTCCGCAAGAATATTTTCCTAAATAATGAATAATTTAAGAATTTTAATAATTTGATTTTTTACTTTATTATCTTATTTTTTAATCTATTAACTAATTATTAAGTTTAAATAAATGTTAGACCAAAAAGCTTTTTTATAACATATTGACATATTTTTTGTTTAAACATATAAGAATTAGAAATACTCAACATATATTAAATAATATATATAGGCTTTACTTTTTTTTCACAGCCTTATATAATCAAATGTAATAGGATTTTCTTGTGTAATGTTGACATAATAAAAACTTACCCCTGAGATAAATTAGGTTGTTGAGTAAGACTTTCTGCTATAATATCTGGATCTTTATAAGGATTCTCTTCTCTTTCTGCTTTACCATTTATGACTGTTCCAAAATCAATGGAATCCTCAATATACTTTTCCTAAATTTTTATAAATATAATTAGATATTTTTGTGCAAATAAAAATTTTATAAGATAAGAAATTATCTAACAATTTTTAGTAATGTATTAATTTATATATAGATTTTCTTATTTTGAATCCTTACTTGATAATAATGATCTTTATAATTAGTTTCAAATTTGTGTAAATCATGTAGTTCATTAATTGTTATAGTGGATGTGTCTAAATTATTAATTTCCATATTATTTAACGTATCATTATCATCAGTCTCAGAAGTTTCATTCATTCTAAGAGATGAATGATAATTGCTTTGTGCATTTTCAGAAGCAACTATGATGAACAGAAGTGCACTGCAAATGAAAAATATATCATATATTAAAAGATAAAAAAGAAAACATAAATTAATTTTCTTTACTTTACTTATTTCTGCAAGTAATCAATATAAATATTATAAAAGATGAATTATTTTGTTTTTAATTACTCTCATTGTTTATAAAGAAAAATCATAAATACCCTGTTATAAAATTTGTCTTACATATTGGGTATTCGACCATTTAATCTAACTATGTTAAATTAATGTTTTGTATAATATTTTATAAGTTTATTATAGTAATATATTATAAATATGCGTATTATTGATATTACTTTTAATAGACTTAAATAGACTTAAAAAAAAGAAATGAATTAAAAAAAAATCTGCAAAATGAATTTAATTTTAATTGTTAATTTTTACAATATTTATTGAATATACTATGATTTTATATATTTATATATTTGTTCCATACAGTTTGCTTTCAAATGTACAGAACATTAAAATGAATTATCTTTCTTACAAGTCAATTGCAACAGCAATTTGAATTTGTTGAATTGAAATTATAAATGCAAACTTTTATACTTTCTTTTGTATCAAATATCAGTAATTCATATATTGACGAGGTTGTAAATCAAACTTACCGATGAATATTATTATTGCATATTTAAAACATTACTTGCATGGAGACAATTAGCAGTAACCTTGTATCTTTTCTTCTTTCTTTTTTTTTGTGTGTTTAAATAAAACTTACCGGTCAAATATTAATATTATATTAAAAATATAACACATGACAAAGCTGTCGGTAATTCTGCATGAATTGTGAATTTGTTAATAAAAAAAGGAAAAGAAAATGCTTACCTAGATGCAATTGATATAAAAAGTAATGTCCAATACACACAGGTTATACAAATCTTCATCTTTTTAAATGCTCACATTACTTTTCAAAATATTGAATTGTCAATAGGTATTTTTATAAATGTACAAACATATCATCACATCACCACTATACTATCATCACTACCGCTGTTACTACACTATCATTACTGTCACTACCACCATCTTTTTAAACCCTTTTATAACCATCGCTATTGTCACTACCACAGTTACTATATACCAAAAATCTGACGTGGTCAAATTAGGATGGTTTTGACATAGAAATAGTTGAATTGTCCATAAATTCATAACACATCCTCCATCGTGCTGTAGTATTAATCATTTTGTGCAAAATATCTTGTAACAAATAGTGCAATTTTGAAGAAAAAAAAGACACTTTACATCAAAAAATTTTTTTACATATAACGAAAACAGCTGATTCTATTAAAGCATGCGCTGTAGGTACTTAACCTTAACACTAACCTTTTTATCCAATGATTTTTTATAATAAAATTTCGAGTGAACATTGTTAAAATAAGTAATATTGAAGCAGATAGTTTTTGATAGTAATTAAACTACACTATCGTGCATGTTGAACAATGTAAATATTTGTTATGTATCAATTACACAAATTTACAACCTTTATTTACTTATGTCCATTTTATTATACAGTATTATATTAGCTGTATTTTCAATTCCGACATCTATAGGTTAAAAGATGTTATAGGTTAGAATAATCATTTAATAAAAAGATGAAAAATTTTTATATCACAAATGTATTCAAATAATTACGCATTACTTTCTTTTGAATTATATGTTAAGATTTTATACATAAGATATAATCTATTTTGTATGTAAGACCTATTCATTCTTAATAAAATAACAATTAAATTTAATATTTATACTTTCATTGCCATGTTTTATGGTTTAATTTGAATTTTTCGTTTCATAATAAATATTTTTCACTTCAATTATAGATATGTGTAATAAATTTTTAATGAAAAATAATCTAATCAAAATGTAAATTCACGTGTTTGTTTGATTTTTAATAAAAAAAAAAACTACATTTATTTATAGAAAAAATATTCCAAATATTATTTTGCTAAATTAAAAATAATTGTTTTGTACTACTTGTTTTCAACAGTTATTCTAATACTACAATTTTGTGCAAACTACTCTAAATAACACATTGATTGATATATAAAAAGAATTATAGTTTTATTTTAGAAAATGATGGTTTTAAAATTTCTTAAGCTATTCGATTGTTTTATTATAATTTTTTAACTTTTTTCATATGATAGTTAACATACATATTGTTATTATATTACGTATTAAAAATTAGAAAGCTATTTTTTTGTAATTAATAATTTTATGATGAATATAATTTTATTAATATCTTTTTATTTCATTGTAATTTTACAATATTTCTAAATATTAAGTTAGATTTGTTTAACAAATATGTATATCATTTGCTATTAAAAATGTTGTTGAAAATAGCTTTAATGTAATATTATAGAAATTCAATTTATCAAATGTCCAGAAATTTTAATATGTATGTAAATTCATATGAATGTGACTTTAAGATTGAATATTTAACGCTTCACATTAAATAATTCAAAACATTATAATTTTACCAACGGTTTATATTAGTTGAGCATTATTATTTCATTAAATTTTTAAATAAAGTATCAGAATCTTTTCTTTTTTTTTTAATTTTATGATATGTTTAAAAGGTGATAATTCTGTTATAAAAAGATTAAATTGACTGGAAACTGAATTGGCTTTTGTGAGCAATTTCAAGCGACTATTTGAGTTTACTGAAAACTTCATATATGGGCAACGGATATCTAAAGTTTTGTCGTTATTTTTTTATAATATTATCATGTTATTAACAAGGTATTGTATAAATTATTTTCAATGATCTTACAGTAAAATTATTTTAAAAAAGATTAATGTTGTTCATTAATTTACTTGCATTTGTCTGTAATAAATTTATTGCATAACCTTTAATCTTTAACGATTAAATTTTACCTAACATTATCGTAGTGTGTGAAATAAATATATATTAATTTTCTTGCAGAATACTTTACTATCATTTATTACAATTTATTTGAATATGTATTATATCCAATTGCGTCTACAGACTTAATATTATTTATCAATTGCTTATTGAATTATGGCTGCACGTCGAGGAAAAAGAAATTTGAAATTGCAGGTTTCTGAAGAGACACCTGTATCTGTGTATGTAATATTATTACATTGTTATTATATTGTTATAATTAACTTAATTTTTGTTTGTTATCTCCTGTTATAATAATATGTTTTTATTAATATGATACATTTTTTTTTAAATATATGTAGGAAACATTATGTATTTAAATGAAAAATATATAATATTATGTCAGAACTGTTTGATTTTTTAATAATAAGTTAATAATTTTATAAAAGTAATAATAAATTTTATGTATTATAGCGCTCCACCAAGAAATCTAGATAAAAGAACTACAATAACCATAGGTGATAAAACATTTGTGGTAGAAGCAGATGATTTAGAAACAATTTGTATTCTTGGACGTGGAGCATATGGTATTGTGGATAAAGTACGACATAAACAAAGTGGTACTATTATGGCGGTCAAGGTATAATGTGTTCTTACAAAGATATGTGAATAAATTTTCACATATTCGTTATTCATTCAGTTACTTTATGTATTTTATAGAGAATAACTGCAACAGTTAATACACAAGAACAAAAACGTTTACTTATGGATTTAGATATTTCTATGCGTAGTTCAGCATGTCAATATACAGTACAATTTTATGGAGCATTATTCAGGGAAGGAGATGTTTGGATATGTATGGAAGTTATGGATATGAGTTTGGATAAATTTTATACAAAAGTATATAAGCATGAACGTGCCATTCCTGAAGATATTTTAGGAAAAATTGCTTTTGCAGTAAGAGAAAATTAAATAACTTATTGTCATTACAGTACTGTTATTACTTATTATCATAACTTATTGCTATTATCGTTATTAAGCGCCATTATAAATATTTACAGGTAGTAAGTGCATTACATTATCTATATTCACAATTGCGAGTAATTCATAGGGACGTAAAGCCTAGTAATATTCTAATTAATCGAAAAGGAGAGGTTAAGATCTGTGACTTTGGTATTTCTGGTTATCTTGTGGATTCTGTTGCTAAAACTATTGATGCTGGCTGTAAACCATATATGGCTGTACGTAACTTTTTAAGATAGATTATAAAGTCTCTGTTCCTGTCTATTCAATAAATTCTCCATCGTAACCTTTTCTTCAGCCAGAAAGGATAGACCCGACAGGTAACCCTTCACAATATGACATCAGATCTGATGTTTGGTCATTAGGTATATCTCTTGTTGAATTAGCAACAGGAAAATTTCCCTATGAATCTTGGGGAACACCATTTGAACAATTAAAGCAAGTTGTAAAAGATGAAGCACCAAAGCTACCAGCTGGTAAATTTTCCACCAGTTTTGATGAATTTATTACTAAATGGTAAAATCAATTATTTTTAATGTTTAATTTTTAAATTCATTATATATATACATATTATATATATATTATATATATATTATATATATATATATATCAATTAATAATTATTTTTTCAGTTTAATGAAAGATTATACTGCCCGTCCAAATTATGATCAACTATTGAAACTTGAGTTTATCACAGAACATGCCGAAAAGGACACAAATGTTGCTGAATTTGTTGGAGAAATTTTGGATCTACCCGAAGTTGAGTAACCAGTATAATATACAAATATTTTTAACACGGTGTGTTACATGATTTAATATAACTTCGTATTGTGTATCGAGGTTATTTAATTAGTTCTCTATATTTGTCTTCGTCAATCATATTATCCACTCATTCATACACTGTAAACAAATTGAAGTATAACGTGGAACATAATATGTGTAACTTTTGTCTAAAAAATTATTTCTTCAAAAGTTCACATTTTTGTTTGTTCAATATGTAACCTATGTATAATTTTTATTAATAATCTCTTCAGATTAATAATTATCCTTTCAAGAAAAAGTAAAATCATGTAAATAATATACAAATATTTTCTCACGATATAATGATAGTTTGTTATTGTAATAATGAAATAAATAAAATCCAAATTATAAAGACTTGATTAAATTAGGTATTATATTTCTATATAACACATTCTATACAATACAATGATAATAAATTAATGGTATTAATATAAATAACATGAACAATAACTAAAAAACTGTTCACTTATGAGAAAAAATTATACAAAAACTATCTGGCTTTTTAGAGAAGTTTCAATAAAAAAAACTAAATACATTTTTCATTTATATATATCTATTGCAATAGTATAACAGGTATTAATTGATAATACATTTGTGAGATATATCACACAACACAAAACGTAGATCAATACAAAAGCTTTGTTTTAAGCATTGAGGCATTAAATAATTTTTTATTTACTGTAATAATAGAGCAAAATAATAAAAAATTAATTTAATATTATTTTTTTGTGTACAATTATTCTTGCAATACACATTGAAAAAGATTAATTTTTTGAACTTTCAGTTTTTAAGATTAAAATTTTTTTCTTTTAATTATTTAATGTCAAAAATTAGTTGTATATAATATGCATAATCATATCTAATTAAAGGAAATTATTTTATACAAAAGTTTTTAACAAAAAAATAGCTGAAGATTGTATTACATATTATACAAATATTATTAACATGATATATTGTGTTTGTGACTTTATATATATATACAATTAAGAAATGAATGGGAAAATGAAATAAATCAAGTATATATAAATGTTTTGTGCCTTTAGAATTATTTTTTACATGGGAATGATAAAATACATATGCACATGCATAATATGGCAGATTTAAATCTATTTTCAGTTTTCAAAATTAAAATTTTTAAGGTATTGGTGGCATTAGATTCACTCCTTTACATTCAACAGCAATCTTTACGCCTAATATAAATAAACCGATACTCTTAACTATTGACCTGTAAATAAAAAATTGTGTATAACTATTTACATAATGAATTTTACTTTTATTTTAATAGCATATATAATAATTACAAATTTTAATAAATAATAAATGTGCACTACACAAGATTAGATGATCATAAAATTTAACTCGGAGGTTATATAGCAAATAAAGAAATTTTTTTATTACATACCATTTAAAAGGATCATAATAAATATTCTTTACGAATTTTATAACACGTGCCATTGTGATTCCTATTTTTGAAAAATTAATTTTCACTTGTTTCAATTGTTTCCAATAAAAGAGTTTAATCGAATTAATCCGAAAATATAGTACCGATTAATTCGAGTACCGATAGAAACATGAAGCTTAAAGTTATTTCTAATGAACTACATGTAAGAAGGATGCACAATTTAAAATTTAAAGTTATTTATTATTATTTATGACTTACTGAGTAACTTCATATAAATAATAGAATTCTTGAATTTATTAGTATATTTAATCGAAAATAAAGTTATAATTAATTATATTTTATTTTTTAAATTATTTTTATGATTTTACGAAAATTGTCTGTATCGTAAAAATAAATGCAGGATAAATAATACTTTACAAATAAATTTGCATTTTCTACAGGTAAATTAAATCATGCGATGAGAAAGATTTAACACTGTAATTTTAATTTTTTTTATGCAGTATGTTGGTAATACAAATTGTTATACAAATATCTAATTCATATAGAGTGAAGTGCAATGCGGTAGATGACGAATGAGATTCAAATGACTTGATGATAAAAAAAAGTTAGAGAAGGTGAATAAATTTAATCTTTAATCTATTCTATTTAGTGTAATTCTTTAAACGGAATAACGTTTTTACTATTAGTATATTTTCCTCGATATATGAAAATATTTTTGCCTTTTATTTCTTTTATGTTTGTGTAACTACTATCATTGAATTATTGAATATAATTTATTTCTTTAATTAATTAAATGAAATATATATTTACTTATTTTGTAGTTTTTTTCCCTCGATACGAAATCGAAACGAAAAGAAAGATGTCAAATTATTTTGGATGATATGAAAGAAGCTTTTCTGGTATAAAAAACTGAAATACAGAAGAATACTTATAATCTAATAGCAGTAACCATTTTATGTATTGTGATGACTTTGGAAGGAACAAAATTTATTTAATAACATGTTAGAGGACGGATGTAGCACCATTGTTCTATGTGCATTGTTTTCTATATTTTTTATACTTATATTACACCTCTTCCGATATCTTGTAAAAGAGCCACATATTCATATTAGAGATGTTACCAAAGAGCATAATTGGAAATCTATTAAAAGAGAAACAAAGGTATGTATGTATCAATATATATATTTATATTTTTTTCATAAACACATTTAACTCATTTTTATTTATACATGGAAAATTCATCATCATCATCATAGTGATGTAAGTCAAGATTTTGAGATATTGAATTTTGTAATTTATTTTAATTTTTACAACTATTATTTCTTTAGTATCATGGTTAATTAAATTATAATTTTATCTTTTGCCATTATGTAATGAAAAATTTGGGTATAATTTGGATATATTTTAGGTATTAGTCGATCAATTAGGTACTAGTCAATAATTTTATTTGTAATTATCATTGTTATCTATCATATTGAAGAAATGAAAATTATATTTTTTTTTATAAAATATTCTAATTTTAATATCATGCAATTATATATATATAAATTAATTTAATTATTTATGATAATAAGCATATACATTATTGTATGTACTATGTATTTGTTTCATTTTTAATGTAAATATACATTAATGTGAATATGTTATCGATTATAAAAATACAAAATTATTGATTTATAATTAGTTTTTGAGTATGATTCAAATCTGATCTTGATTGAGTCAGGATGAAATAAATCTATGAATCAGTTGAAATAAGCAACAATCATTTTAGACAGCATTAATTTAGAATGCTAAATATAAAATTTAGATTATGATGAGTACATATATATGTATGTATGTACATGTATGTGTGTGTGTGTGTAATTATATATAATATGTAAAAGTTAACAGTATTGCTTCTATCTGTAGGCATATTACTGTAGCATTTGTGAAAGCTTATTATTGAATATTAGTGGTTTAATCTGTGATTCATGTGGTGTTTGCGCGGATCCTGCATGTGTCAAGATTGCAGATAAACAATTAAAGTGCAAACTTATTACTGTAAACACAAATGAGCCAATGAAACATCATTGGATAAAGGGTATGTTTTATCTTTTTATGTTTGTATATTTTATAAATAGTATTTAAAAATTAAATTATTTGTTTTTTTTTTTTGAATATCAGGTATTACTTAAATTAAGGTACTAAATTATTTAAATTAAATCACTAAATTATTTAAGTTAATTTGTGCTCATTTCATATAAGGTAATTTACCTCTAAATGTTATGTGTGACATATGTAATGAGGAATGTGATGTGGAACCTGGACAAACAGATTGGTGGTGTTGTTGGTGTCAAAGATGTGTCCATAATAACTGCAAATCTAAGCTTTCTAAAGTATATTCCTTCTAATATTTTTTACAATTATGTCTAATTTATAAAAATTATTAATTAATTAATTATATATTAATTATTATCTCAAAAATTTTTCAGATATGTGATTTTGGTAAATTTAGATTAATGATAATTCCACCAAGTAGTTTAGAGGTAATAAATTTGCGAAGTACTGTAAGACGTAGACTATATCTTTGTTCAATTATACCTCCAAGTTGGCCTCAGTGGAATCCTCTTATAGTTGTTGGTAAGTTAACATAATGAGATTATAATAATATTATAATCATATAATTATATGTTCAAAATAATTTTTTGATAATTACAATTCGACTTAAAAAATTTTCAGCAAATAAAAAATCTGGCAATAATGATGGAGCAGAAATCTTATCTTTGTTTAGAAGGTTATTAAATCCTGCACAAGTTGTTGATTTATCAGAACGTGATCCAGTTGCTGTTTTGGAATGGTGTCGTTTACTTGGGAAAGTAACATGTACAGTGCTTGTTGCAGGTGGAGATGGAACGATAGCTTGGTTATTGAATGCCATTCATAAACTTGGATTAGAGGTAATATGTGTACACACATATATTTTATAAATTAAGTTAAATTTATGTATATATGTTTCATTATTTGTTAAACTAGCAACAATTTCTTTAAAAGAAAGATGAATATATTTTTATTACATTTTTTTTTAATAGAGATTGCAATTTTATTCTTTTTTAACATATGATGACATTAGAAAATATTTCACATAACAGATATATTAATTAATATCTTTATCTGTAACAGGCAGTTCCATCTGTAGCAATAATCCCATTGGGAACAGGAAATGATTTATCAAGAGTACTAGGATGGGGAAAAGAGCATGATCCAAATAAGGATCCTAGAGATATTTTACAAGAGATACAACTAGCACAAAAAATCGAACTTGATAGGTGCACAGGAAATGTCCAATATAATTTGTTTTAAATTACTTCTGATATGTATAATGAGTTAAATATTTTATTAGATGGACTGTGACAGTTAAACCGTATGGTGGATTAGGACTTAGAAGTTCACAACAAATATTTTACATGTATAACTACTTAAGTGTGGGAGTAGATGCACAAGTAACACTAAATTTTCATCGTACAAGAGAAAGCCGGTTTTATTTTTATAGCAGTAGGTTATTCAATAAGGTACTTTCTGTTTTATTAAATATTTACTTATATAAAATGATACGTGATTCGCGTCTTTGATAGCTACTATAAATTTTAGCTACTATATTTATGCTTTGGAATGCAACAAGTAGTTGAACGAGATTGTAAAAATCTTGATAAAAATATAGAATTATATTTGGATGATGAAAAAGTGGATTTACCATCCATTGAAAGTATTGTAATATTAAACATCCCATCATGGGCTGCTGGAGTTGATTTGTGGAATATGGGATTAGAAGGTATTTATACTTTTTATATATAACATAATTGAGAAAATGTGAATGTCTTATATTGAATAGGCTATGAAAAATATGGAAAACAAAGCATCAATGATGGTAAATTAGAAGTAGTAGCACTTTATTCTTCATTTCATATGGCTCAACTTCAAGTAGGATTATCTCAACCTTATCGACTTGGACAAGCTAGCAGTATAAAGGTATTTTATTCAAATTAATAGATTAAACTTTTAAAAAGATTTTAAAGAGGAATAAATAGGTATACTGAAAATATGTACTTTATATCTATTATTTATTATATATCTATTGTTTTACAAACATTTTATAAAATACAGGTAAAAATAATAAAGTCTTGCGCTATGCAAATTGATGGTGAACCATGGTACCAACATCCTTGTGAATTCAATATTAAATATTGTAATAAAGCAACCATGCTTGTAAACATAGATAAGAAAATTATCTAATTCTTTCTTTTCGAAATATAAGAAGTTTCAGTTATTCGCACATTCCAAAGTTTGGCTTTAAATGGAAAAAGATTTCCTATATTTTATGAATAAAAAATATAAATAAATACGATAAAGATAAAGGTATGATATAAATTATTTTTATGTATATGAATTGTATTTTTATATTTTATCAGTTATATATTTTAAATTTTATTATTAATCCGTGTTATTAAATTTTGAAATAAAAAATATATTAATATTGTTTTCAGATACGTGATTGTTTATTTTTATCTATTTTCCTTAATATAAGAAAAGCCTAAGTTAGCTACATATTATGCACTTGAGTTATAATAAATCATTATTAAATATATTTATTTCCAATGTATGTTTATAGTTGAACTTCATGAAATTTTATACTCGGTAACGTAATTGTATATTACTGTGACAGTGCACATGTTAAATTTTACAGTTTATTCTTACAGGTCATTGCTTATTGTTTTTTAAAATATTTTTTACAATTATTTTTTTACTTTAACGATGTTTGTTGATAACTCTACAAGAATTTTTGAGCTATTATTACGTAAGTTGAAATCTTAATCTTTTGTTTGATATTATATAAAATGAATCGCATAATTTATGTTTCAGTTTTGACTAACGAATCTTCTATTTATATTTATTCTACCGTTTAATTAACTTTGGCATTTTTAAAGTAATTTTAAATTAGTTTACTAAATTTATGAAATGAATATTGAAACAAGTGTTTCTTAATTCTAACAACGAATGAAGTATGTTGCAGAAAAAATTAATTATGGTATTCAACAAGCATCAGTGATCAAAATTTTATTTATATTTAGCAATTCGAGAAAGTAATTAACAAAACACAGGAATTATCAGAATATTGTGAATTATTACACATTTGAAATTAGTCGAATACTTAATTCTGATTAGAAATTTGACGATCGTTGATTTATTTAAGGAAATGATGACGATAATTTGACTATGACAGAACGACAAATAAATTTTCTCCTTGTATTAATGACAATTTGGTTGATGCATGAAACAGCGAGAATTATGAGCAACATGAAGTAAAATTTTTCTACTTGGATGGTATTATTGAAAAGATCATACTGATTCTAGACAAGAAAAAATTAAGTAACATTCAACAACATAATATTACACAATGGAAAATTTAATTAAGATGTATCATTAATTTTAGAAAAATATTAATGATAAATAGGAATTTTATAAATATATCTCGTAGTAGTACATGTAATTCTCTTTTTAAAAAATTTAAAATGATTCTTTTCTGAAGTTGAAACCGAATTGATCACACTTATAACGTAAAATTCTTGCCAGTTGCGGTGGGCCACAATAGAAGACTGTCACTTTACCTTTTTTCTGTTCTTGAAGCTGTTTGAATACCTTATCCCAATTTGGTCGGCCAGCGTTTGTCCGTGTTTTCAAACCTGTTATAAGATCCCGCTTTTCCTGAAAAATTAAACTATTTATTTATGTGGTGACTATTTATGTATATAATCATCTAATTCTTCGTTGTATAAAATCATCATCTTCGTTTTAATTCTTTTACTACGAAATGTATGTAAGTATATATACATATGAAAAAATATATACAGTTATTTGTATTGTGATTTTCATAATATTTTAAAATCATCGGATAAAATGAATAATTTAATTCTGCAATTACTTAATATTGAAAATTTATAGAGATATCTTTAAAAAACATGGTCTCTTTATAAGAGATGGGATAAAATAAAAAGAATCTTATCAATAGTAATAAAAATTGTCTTATTTTATAGCCAATAAAAGTTCTTACTTTCATAGCGAAAGAATTAAGATTATTTCAAAACTGCATTGATTTATTTGTAATACACTCTTGGGAAGAAATTTTTTGAGAAGAGAATAGAAATTTATTGGTTTCGAACCATTTGGTGAACTAAGTCCATAGCTAATTGTAAAGTAACAGCTTTCATATCATTTTTCTGCAAAGCACTCGTAATATACATGTGCATCTCAAGAAAACGTTCCATAGCAACGCCCAACTCTGCTTGTTCCATTTCTAGTTGGGATAATAAATTCACGAACCACTCGAAGGATCGTTGATCTCTATTAATCCAGAAAAAGTCTACCTATAAATGAAACGAATATTAAACTAATATTATAAAATTAATATATGCTATAATAATATTAAACTAATTTTATAAAATTAATATATGCTTCAAAGATTTAAAAGCCTTTAAAAGTAAATTTATTGAATTAAAGAACCATTAATATTTGCGATGCATATTTTAATTAAAGCAATAGAGATTGCTTTTAAAATACATTGATCTTATTTATGATAACGGTATAATTTCATATAATTATATATTATATTTTATAAAATTATATTTCATATGATGTATTTATTATATGAAACAAATGTTGGAAATATTAAATAAATTCTTGCCTTTCGAAGATGCATCACAGTAGGAGGAATTTCACTGGCCCAAGAGAATTTGCATTTTGGACAAGTATGCCTGGCTTTCCAGTAACGATGCATAATTGATTGTAATATTGAAGCGAAAGGTGTTACTCCAATTCCTGTTGCGATTAAAACTGCGTGTTGCGCTTGAAATATATAACTTGAAGGAGCTCCATATGGTCCATCCAAAAAGATCTGAATAATAATTAATTACTAATTAAATTACAACTTTCCTGAATTCATAATTTGTAAGTTATTAAGTCATTAATTAATTTCATAATTATTTTCATTATAATTATTTTTACTAATACATTTTAATTTTTCAAATTTTTTAATTAAGAGCGTAGTAAGAAACAGGAAATGTTTTGTGATCTTGAAATTAAAATTTTGCATATTTGTACCTCCAATGGCTTTCCAACGGTATAGTTTAGTGCTAAACGTGAATCAAATTTGACATCATCATCAGAATTTCTGTTTGAAGTCTCTTGGAGCCTACCTTCCTCTGCTGCTTGAATTGTATTTAGATTGTTCGATGATTTTCTTCTGTATTCATCTGTAGTTGTTTGTGATACTGCTGTTTTATTAAGGATTTTGTTAAGGATTTTATCAATTTATTTACATATCAGAAATTTTTTTTTCTACAGTATAAAAAATTTAAATTTTTTGGAAATCGCATTAGAAGAAACTAAATAGAAAACAAGTGAAGATAGTCTACGTATATATGTATATATTTTTTTACTGAAACAGAAAATTACTTTGAATATACTATTAAATATATACTATTTACTTTAAAAAAACTTTAATTTTGAGAAATGTCGAAACATGTTGACTTACTATATTCGTTTATAGACGTTCCTGATTCATAATTTTCCAGACTTGGAGTCTTGAAAGCAATTATAGTGGGTTTGTTTCGCATATATCGGAAGCTTTGAGCCAATTCCTTATTCTGCGGGCTGGAATAAACCTGGTCTAAAGATTTTAAACGCGCATGATGCATTTGACGGTCGTTGAAGTTTCTTTCTGATTCTGATCTCGTATAATCACGAAGGCTATTAAGCAAATAACGTAAAATTAAGGGAAATAATGATATTTTATATTCTTTAATATTTGAAAGGATATTTTGAGATATTAATTACTCACACTGTTAATCTGTCATTTTTCTTCTCTTTTGGCAACATATTAGGTACCGAAATAGACTTTTCCAAAGGCATTTTACTAACAAATAGAGAGTGATGTAGTTTCTTCTCGTTCGAAATTTTATTAATATCTGCTATATCTGCATAAATGCAAAGAATTAATTTTGAAATAGAATATTAGTAATGTGGGATTGGGAATTCCGGGAAAGAATTCGAAACTTTTCTCCAGTGCCCAACAATCGTCGCCTGCGTGACATTTGATTTAACATAGCGAGAGTTAGATTTGGGACCCTGGAATGTTTATCCTATTCTTTCTATTCTTTTCAGATCCTAGCACTTAAAATATTTTAGGGTATGGCTGTGCTTCTGTGCATGTGTGTGTAAACAACAAATGTTTAGTGCGGATGAGCAAGAAAAGAATTAGATAGAGAGTAGTGAGCTGCGAGGGCGAAAGGACACAGAGAGTTGAGTCGCGCGAGCGGAAGGATATAGAGTAGTGAGCCGCGAGAGCGGAAGGACTGAGAGATAGCGAGAATCAATGAGATCTAGCGAGTTCAGTGTGCAGTCGTGTGAAGAAAACCCAGCGAGCATATCTAGATTATAGCGATAATTTTAATTTTCAAATCTTAAATAAACTCTTACTTTCAACTTACAATAAACAACATCATTATTTTAAACAAAAATTCCTACAAATTGAGATCTCAACCGAGATTTCTACAGTAATAATATTTTTTATTGATACATACCGATTGCAGACTGCGGCGAGAGCGTTATTTTTTCATTATCGGAAACAAATACAGGATTGTCGAAACCACGATGATTTCTGTTTGTTTTAGTGGATGAAAGTATCTTGTCATTCGCCGTTAGTTTTTGTTTTCCGTTAAGATATCTGTATTTAAAAAAAATTAAGAAACAATTAAAAATAATATTTCATTTTTCATTTAGAGTAAGAGTTTCAGTAGTATAGGTCAACCAATAAACAGAACTGTGGGAAACTTACATTTTCTTCGGAGTATCAGTATTGCTGCAATTTTTGTTAGGAAATATACTGTTCCTCTGAAGTTTCACCTGTTCTTTCTCAAAATATGAGTAAAGGCTATTCGTCCATTCACCTACTGCTCGTATGTGTAGCCATATATATTCTGTAAAAACGAAATACTTGAAATATTTGCTGACCTTCTCACCTGATCATATTGCCTAAATAAGATATGAATATTTGTTTAAATTAAAATAAAAAGTGAGATGGCATAACATGAATTATTATTAGAGGGCATATATTTATGCAAATTTATATTATTACAAAATATATTAAAAGAGTATTCTTCTCTAGATATTTTATATATATATTTGTGTTTTACACATATGCATTCTATGAATTTTTATATCTTTTAATTTTGCATAAATACATCAAAATCTGCAATCTAATAATTGCTAATTCTGGATTAATTATTTAAAATAAACCTTCTTGTTCTGGCGCGCTGCTAATAGTGAAAGGATGCCATTCATAACGAGCTATAACCGGAATGTTGACGAAAACATAATCGCCGGGATGAAAGACGAAATGTGGAGGTTTCTTGATGACTAAATGAGTCACTCTCGATGGCAACAAAAGACCTGAACTTATATATGTTTTTCCTAATTGTGACCGAGACCAGGCAATTCGTCGTATTTTTTCCAGTAAATACATGACGCCTGGCCCTACGAACCATTTCCAGAAATTCGGTCCATGTAATATCATCAATATCCAGAATGGTACGTATAATAAATGTGACCAGTAAAATACCTGTAAAATATTAATATTAATATTACTTATTAATTCAACTTTATATGGAATGATCATTACTTTGGACTTCCTTCAAAAGTTATTGTTCCATACGCTTAATTTTCTTCTCAATGAAGATTTAACATTTGCAATATTAAGAAAAGTTGCTTATCACCTCGAAACATCCACCACGTCGAACAAACGGCATGGAGCACATCATTATTACGATAAGAAGAATGATGAGAATAACTCCAGTTGGATTTGCGAAGCCTTCTATAAGTCCAAATAGAGCTGGACGACTTGTTAACAGCCATTCAGATATTGTATAATTATTGGAATTAAGAATTTCGTCATATACCACGATAGTACCTAGAAAGATTTAACAAAATTTTCAAGTACAATTTCGTCTGATAGAACACAAGTACAATTTCAGTAGAATTTTACAATCTGCTGTACTTTGTTCTAAAAAAAAAATCTTGAATTTTATTTTATTTTAAATACTTTTAAAATAATAAAATAGTATCGCACCAAAATTGAGAAGATGCATCAGTGTGTGTACTATACTGAAGATACCGATTAGAATTCCAGTTAGCTTATGAAGATAGATGTGTTGATCCAATGGCAATATAGAATTAAAACCATGAGTTCGTAAAAAGGTAATGCACTGACGCAATATAAGAACCAGGATAAAACTGCAGTTGAAATTTAAGCACTGACCTGTTTTAATAATAAAGTAACAATATTTGCATGTATTTAGAAAATAGACAAATTCAAATAAGATAATTGCATGTATTTGGAAAATAAACAAATTCAAATGTTTTGCTATCTCAACTTTTACTATAACTTTGTAAAGCGAAAATATGAATGAGATTCTATATGATCTATTTCAGATTTTTAAAAAGAAGTCTTACCACAGGCACGCGCAACCATGACGTAGCCATTAAATGTTCTATATTCGTAGAGTCTCGTTACGAATAAGGCCATATTGATTGAGATGAAGATTGAGATGAAAAGGATATAAACATAATTGTTCTTCACATACGGCTTTGTTAATTGATAAGGGCGCAACGAGGTAAGGAATTCTAAGCGTGATTTTTGTTTCATTTCTGGTTTTGGCGGTACTAGCCATCGGTCAATACTGTGATTTAATATTTGGTTTTAATAATTTAACATTTAAATTCTAACTTGAATTTATTTTCTTATAAATTGTAACTTCTAATCATTTGTAAATTACAATTTCTACTATATTCTCCTGTAAATTAGTATAGCGACCATCTATTTTCTATATTTTAATTAGTATTAATTAATGCTTTTGGCAATCTTAATTTGTTAATTAGACAAAACATCTTTTGGTACAGAATAAAGGTAACAGAACAAGACAATTTTGAAGTAAAATTCACCTAATCGATAGATTTTCTAATAATCCTTCATGTTTCTCTAATTGTTTTTTCAAAGCTTCAAAGGTAATGGCACCTCGATTAGCTTGATCAGCATCATCAAATAACGCTATAGTTAATTCCTCAATTTGTTCTTCATTAAATTGTATTCCATTTTCTTCCATACAAGCTCTCATCACGTGTTCCAATTCACGAAGTTGTATCAATCCGTCACCTTTTCTCGAATAAATTTATAAGTTTGACCGTCTCAAAGATAACAATTTGACATAATTGTCTAAAAATTTACTTTAGTATTTAGATAAATTCAATATTATTTTACCGTCTATGTCGTAAACTTTAAAAAGAAATTTGATTTTATCGTCAGGACTTTTCCCCGCAAACTGATGCATTGCATCGAGGAATTCTTGAAGTGATATCGTTCCAGAATTATCCTTGTCGAAAATTTGGAATACTCTATCAGTGAAAAACGGCTGAAAGAAATTACATTGTCGTTAAATTTTAACATTTTTGGAGAATTTATGATTATATAATATTTTAATATATAAAATCAATTAAATAGAAATCTAAACAGAAAGTAAATTCAAAGGAAAGAATATTAAACTGCAAATTCGAAATGAAAAATACTTATGCCTCCTGCCTACGTTCTTCGAAATGACGATTTTGTTAAATTCTTCGCGTCTGATTTCCTTTTCATTGCCCACCGTCTGTTTAAAAAGCTTTTCCAGCCATTCCAAACTGTGCTTGTCGAAACCAGCGAGTGGTCTTCGAAAAAATTATTGATAAATATTTCAAAGATATTAAAAAAATTGTGTATCATTAATAAAGATAATTGCTAATGCTAGCATTACCTTGTATTACTGATGCTTGCGAGAAATTCCATTATTTGAAAGGATGTGACATATCCTAAATTTTCTTGATCAATTCGTCGAAATAATTTATCTACGATCTGTAACATAGGTGTCCTAACAAACATATGACCAAATATTATGCAAGTCGAATTATGTGCAATTAAATGTAATATTTATTATTCAAGTCATTGACTAATTTGGTTATTGTGTAAATAAATAGATATTCAGAAAAATATTTTGAAATGCTCTTTATTGTTAAATGAAAAATTGGAAAAAGTATATACTGCACTATTTTTAATAAAAATGAAATATGAGCATTGATTAATATATTGATCACTTACCTCTTTAGTAGAAAATATTTGTTGAAATTTCACGAAAGTTATTGGATTATCACCACATATGCTATATGTAACGTTCTCGAGTTGGATAATAAAATCGTTTGGTTTGTCATTTCTATTAAAATTTATAAAACAATAAATATAGTATTTATTTGTAACAAAATTTCGTAGATATATAGTAGCTCTTACTTCAATCTCCCTTTTAAGAATTCGACCCACTCATCTTGCGTCAATATTTTATCCTGATTTTGATCGAATAATGAAAATATTTTCTCCATCAAGGTCTGAAATTTATTTTTTCAAATTTTTATCTCAAATTTCTGTAATAATCGTGTGTGTATGTGTGTGTGTGTGTGTGTAATTATATACAATAGTGTCTGAATAAAACTACTGTTATCACTTTACGAATAGATAAACGATACATATAAATCAGTCTTAAAACTTATATTTCCGTGTCTTGGTAAATTTAAATCGTAGAAAAAAGAAGACTCTCTCTTTTTTCATATTTACTTATTTTAATATTCAGTGCGCTGAAAAGATTAATTTAAGTCATACTGAATGATCCTCCATCTCATCTTTAATTCGAGAAACGTTATGTTATCATTGAGTAAAAATTGATCGATTACGGCTATTGAATAATGAGCATTGCCGGAGGCGTAAAGGATCGTTAGCTACAAGCAATCGGCCACCTTGATCGAAATCTTTAGCCCTCGACAGATCCCATTGCCGTTACCTCCGGTCCCATCTCCGTTCTCTTTCTGTTTCCTTCTCTCTATCCTTTTTCTCCAGTGAACGGATTCTTCGGTCTTAAATCATTTCTCTGCTCAATAACGATTTAACCTTGGTGTTATTTGCTTTCAATGGTAGCACGACCTTGTCTTATTTTTCATCGTTTTGTCCCTTTGGAGATTCTCTGAAGAGCTCTTCAATATGCGAACTTCTTTTTAGATTAAAAATTAAAAAATTACATATTTATAATTACTTCGATTTTAATTTGCATGAATAACAGATACATTGCCGGATTATTAATGGTATCCACGATGCTTCGTGACATTTTGACAATACATTTTCAGTGACGATTAATTCTTAGTTGCGATAGAAGATTTTACAGGAGTTTTCTTGTGTAGTAAGGTATGTTAGAACGCATTAATTGGTTCTAGCACTAGTACACGTATTAAAATATCCTTTAGAATAATTCGTTTTTAGAAGACTTTAATATAACATATAAAAATAATATGAAATTAATATGGTTGCATACACAGACATCATTGTAGGACATTATTTATATTTCATTACATATATTTCATTACCTAATTTGGAGCTACTGATTTGGATAACGAACAGATAGAGATGGTTTCAAAATTTTAATTAAAATATTCCCTTCCGATTGACTCGATTATTAAAAAGATAAAATATTCACCGGATCCAGCAAAAGTTGTTTAAACGCTTCTCTGTTGTAACGAGCCGCGCCGTTCACCCCGATTATATGGGAACATTCTTCCAAGGTTGTCACTCTCCTTCTTTCGATTGATTCTTCTTCCATATGGCCAATGTCGTTTTCCATTTTAAAAAATAAATTTTCCTCACAATTTCGACTAAATAATAAATAATTTCTACTAATAAAAGACTTATAATAAGTAGAAAAAGAATAGATATGTCGCTGTGCACATCACATTTATAAAAAAAGATATAAAAGAAATCACTTAATAAAACACAATTATATTAATTTTATAAAATTGTAATATCTCAGGGATATTTAAGTTAACAAATCGAATCGTTTCACCTTGAGATTCTTGTTTATTTTTTCCACCGTATATCCGGTTGAAATTTTTTATTAACACTTTACAAAGAATTTTTCATTTTGATCATAAAAACAGTATTTTTTTTAATAACCGTATACAGCTTCTTGGTCGATTAATTTATTTAACACTTTATCACTTATTATTTGTATTCAATATTTTAGAAGAAATACTTTATTTTGTCGGTTAAATGATATATCAGAATCACACCCTTGTTTACAACTCAATGCGCGACACGATCGACTGATAAACGTGAACTGACGAACGAAAATCGGTTGAGAAATCCGATCGTTTCTATTAAATCTGTTCTGACGAGAATTTTCAGATCTCTGAGACAGAAAGGGAGGGATATGCCTTTTGATTTTAATAAAAGATCATACGTTCGAACGGAGAAGCAGGCAGAAGAATAAACAGTGAACCTTTCACTTTTTTGTGAGTCATCGTTTCTCTTTTCATCCTTTCCATTTCTTTTTCTCTGCCTACTTTCTTCTTTTTCGATCTTTTTTCTCTTTACCATTACACCCTTTTCTTCTGGTAATCCTTCAATACATGCTGCTAATTTTATAAGGGATTTCATGTTTGTATAATTCTGTTATGATTAATCCTTTCAATGTATAGAGGATTTAATATAGATAGATAATAATAAGTAAACTATTGAACATATCTTCTATCTTGACGGTTGAAATCTTTGGTTTCATGACGAAACTCGATTTTCAAGTTTTAATACAAGTATTCGATTAGAATTTTAAAATACCTTTAGCCTAAATGCTAAATACAGCCAAAATCTGTAACTTACGTAACTTAAACTTTAGTATTTAACATCTATATTAAAAGTTCTTATATTAAAAAAGTGATTCAGTGAAATGAACTTGAATTTATCAGACTTTTGTTTTTAAAACTATTTAATAGATAATTTATTTCCAATGACAAATCATACTTCGCTTCAATTAAACGATTTTTTATACGAATTCCAAATGTCTTTTTTTAGTGCTAGTACATAAAATGATTAATTAATGATCATATGTTATATGATCATTATTACACCCGGTGGTTTGCCATTTTTCACATAAAGTTATATATGGTAATTGGTTTCATAGATTTTCATAGAGCGACATTAGCCGTTCGATCTTCTTTCGTTTCACATTTGATTACAGATTTAATTGTAGACTACAATTGAAATTTAGCATAAAACAATTATTATATAATATTGTTCCATAATATTGATATTACGATGGTTATACTTTTCGAAAGAACTTCCCGTAATTGAGATGAAAATCGGTTGATTGAAAGTGTTGCTCTAGAATAATTTAATTTTTATGGATGCGGATGGCCACAACACTTGCTTGTACCAAAAGGAAACAAAGACTTGGATCTTTTCATTAAAGTGTTTGATTATAGTGGTGATATTGTAAATATTATTTATTATAATCCAAAAAATGTTAATACTCAAATATGAGCATTTTGCACTTATTTCATTCACACAATTCTATATCATTCAAAAGCACAATTAGCATTCGACGATCCTTGGACATGCATGTTAATGAACATAACATCGTTATTTCATTAGATATTTAATAAATGTTTGTGAACTTTTTGTATTAAAATCATAAGTCACAGAAAACAAATTATGATTTTTATTGAAAGTTATCTTAACATAGAGTGAACAGCCAATTAGCTGTGGGATAAAAAATAAAAAGTATCCAGATGCGCGTTCCATAGAATATTCATTTGATTGTCAATTTCAAGGTGTTAGAATTAGTTCAGTTTCTACTGGGAACATGGCAATAAGAAAAATAACAGTTCGATTCTCCGATACGATTACGCCTAGAACTAGTGCCGGAAATATGGAATCAATCAATACGAAACACATAAATTTTTGATTAATATTATACATATATCTTTAAATCGTTTTTTATAATTGTTAATCAATCAATAATTTAATAATATTTAATCGACGAATTAATAAATCTTGGAATTACTAACAATTGTTAATTGTTAACAATTTTTGGTAATTTTAAGATAAAAGATTATTAGGTAAAAAATATTCAAAGGCTATATTATATTTAAATTAATTGATCCTTTATTTTTAGCTTTATATTACTGTTTATTTTTTATTGTTTATTACTTATATTATAGCATATATATCTTATATATTATGAGAAACAAATTCTAGATACAGAAATTAGATATAAAACAGAAAAAAAACCAAACAATTAAAAAGAAAGTTTTATTGAATTTAATTTCATGTTTCATTATGTTTTGTTATATCATTAATAAATATATTAATACATTGCTGACACACCACAACTCGTTTTTTCATATAAAATTTGCTGGTCAACAATGTATTAAAATATTAAAACGTTTATAAAAAGTTAAAAGTGCAACTAAGAAATAAATAAAAAATAATTTTTGTAACAAAATATTTTTGAATATAAAGTATCATTTAATCACTTTTCTTATCACCACTTGATTGAAGACATTTACTATGTTCATTATTTAAGCGATCATACTCTTTTGTAAGAGATTCTGCTTGTGATTTTATAGCTTCTTTATCTTTCTTTTCTTTTGTAAGTTGATTTTCCAATTCTTGATTTTTGGTTTGCAATTCTTTAATTTGATTTTTCCACTCTGACATTTCTTCATCGTGAGCTGCATTTGAATCAGTTTTCTCAATTGGTTTTTGTGACAGCAAATGTTTTGCTGTTGTAGTAGCAGATTCAGCTTGCCGCAGAGCTGCTTCATTTTGTGCTAACAGAGTGGCTTGAGTAGAAATTAAGATCACAAGGCGATGTATAACAAGACTTAAGAACAATGAGAAACCAGATAGATAAAAGTTTCGTTCTGCTCTGAATAATCTCATATTACCTACATAAAATGATAGTAAGATTACAAATAAATTCTCAAAATAGACCAAGAATATCAAATAATAATATAAATACATACCTTGCATTTCGGTATCTAAATGATGGTCTTTGTGCTCATCAAGAGAAGTAGAATATTTTCGCATTTCTCTAATAGCATCCAATAAAAATAAGACTAATATTCCAAGTAAAATTAAAAAATAAATCGATGCTTGATTACTTAAACTTTTTAAAAATCTAGATTTAAAAAGTTTTTGCCATGATTTGGGTGAAATAATTGGTAGTATCAATAATAAAACTACCACAATTTCAAGATATAAAAATCCAGCAATTAAAGTCCACTGCAAGCTCATATTTGTCTGTTTCTTTAATGTCTGTGTATATCTAAAATATTATCAAAAACTATTAATAACAATGATATATACAAAAATAAATAATCATAATTAATGACATAAGTATTAACTGAATAACTGAATGTTAATCTTCTTCATTAATAATTTAAATATAAGTACAAATATGATTTTAGAAGGCGTAAAGTAAAAATGTTGAATTCATATTGTCACATAATAACAATTTAATAAAAATTATGTGATTAGTTATTTATAATATGATAATCTTATAATTTTTCAAAGTGAAAATAAAGTTTCAAAAAAATTAATAAATATTTGCATATTCCACTTTTTTGAATAAAATTTATTTCCAGATATGTAAAACAAGAAACTATAAAATCGAGGCTAGTACAAAATCGACAGATATTTTCTGTTTAAAATATTTTTTTTGTCTTTAAATGTATATATAACACAAACAATTAATATACTTAGACGAATAATATAAAGATATATCCGAGATTTAAACTAATTTTTTAAGGTGAAAGATTTGTTAACTCATCAACAGGATTGCCAATATTTAGACTTGACAATTTATTTATTTATCGAGTCCAAAGTTCTTCAATAATAAAACAGTATATTATATATCATATTTATATCATATGATATATCAATGAAATGATTCACCAATTTGATTAATTCGAAAATGATTTGTAGCAGTCACTGTATTAATTCTTAGCAGTCGGAGAGCTTGCTGTCTGAATACTGACAGAATAGATTTGTGGTGAACGATCAAAAGAAATATAATGTAATAATGTATAATATAATCTTATCGCCAATAAATCACTTCACTTTAAATAAAGAGTAAACATGCAACTATTGAATTGTCTTTCCTGGCAATGTAACGATAAGAATGCTTTTAAGAAACATGCCGGCTTTCGACTGCCAAAGGTTAAGAATTTCAATGTTTTCAATAAATTGGCAAAAGTTAATTATTTTAGTCTAATTATAATATACCAAATGTGCCAAATTAGCTAGTATTCATCGCGATTGTTGATAATTAAATTAAAAGTACATGATTTTATAAAAAAGATCAATCGATCAAAATACATACCAATAATAAGTAATCAGTGACTTTACATATAGCATAAGAATAGATAGTACAAAGTTCACATTTATTTTACATGTTTTATGTACACATTTTTTGTGAATTAAATCTTAAATTTATATAATATAATTTAATTTTATAACTTACAAAAAATTTGCGGAAATGAAATAAGTGTGAATTAAAATGTGAAGTCTTCGCTTTTTGGTACAGGTTTCACTATGTTAATTATGAAAACTTTTGGTTTAAAAAAAAAAGAAAATTATATCAGTAAAAATAATTATTTAAAACCCTATATGGTATTAAAACTGTGGTAACTATGGTATCAAAATATAATATCCTAAATAATTTTTGTTTTGTTTTTGTGTTATTTTGTAGCTTAAGTTTAAATTTGGATTAGATTTGCTGAAACATATATTATTATTTGGAACAATTAAGTTAATTGGAAATTTATAAATCACACTTCAATATGACATACGATCATGTTTATAGATATAGCTTGCCTAAACTTTATTCGTATCAAAACAAAAAGTATCAAAAGATTTTTATGAATATATTAGAAATTAACTTCTAATTATATTATTATACATATGGGAAAAGTTGCATAGAATTACTTTCTTCTCAACATATCCAAAAGTCAATGAAAGTGAAGTTTCTTATTTAAAAGTAATAAAAAATGAAATATCTTATGTAATATTCTGTGACTCAAAAAATTATTTATATTTAGTGTTTTATTTCTAATTGTTATTTTCTATTTTTTTCTATTTCTTTATTGTTTTCACTAACTCTATTTTTCATATTGTTTAAATTTTATCTACAATAGAAATATTATATAATACTTATTGTTATCAGTATTGTAAAAATAAGTACACAAAATCTGATTATATATTATATAATTTATTTTTATGAACTAAAATTTTTTTATTAAATAACATGATGTTTAATTAAACTACTAATGATTCAATATTAAAATTTATTAACAGCGTGCTGCAATTACACGTGCACGACGCTGATCTACACAATTAGAAAATTCTTCAACTAAAGTAGAACACTTCAGAATTTCTTTGGGATGTTCTTGGAAACATTGGAACACTTTTTCAGAACTGTTTTTACATGGTTGGATAGTATCATGAATATTTACTTCTTTTTTATCTATAAAAGAAATAATAAAAGTTAAAAACAGTGTAATAAATAAACAGTACGAAATTTCAGAAAACGATAAACATATATATAATTACTAGTAAATGTAATTAAAAAGTTAAGGGTGATATAAAAATAATTTTTTACAATACTTTAAAAAATAAAGCAACAAGTTTATGCATACCACCAATATATATTTCTGCTGCTTTTTTATACTCTGTGTTAATGATATCATTAATTTCTGAATGCTTTTGTTCCAATCTTTGCAAACGTCTTTGCCAATAATTATCCTGCTTACGAAATTCTTCCTCATTCTGTTGCTGTATTTGAAGAGCACTTAAAGTTAATTGTGGGTGATATACAGGATATCCAGCATTTACTGGTATATCACCACTCTGAGATAATTGTGAAGTTTTCTTAGAAGACGGTTCTGTTAAAGTAGCAGATCTTACTTCATTTGCCACATTTGTTTCCGACATTTTTTGGGTTAATCGTTCCACAACAGATTCCGATATTTCTATTACACCTATTTCTTCATTATTAATAGTAAGCTTACGAGCACTTTGTCCAGAACCCATGTTGGTTGTTTAAATTTGTTCCTAATAAAGTCACGACTGATTGTTTCCAATAATTACCTTTATTAGTACAAATTTGTTATTATGAGCTACTAAATGAAATGTAAAACTGGTTACCTGAAACATACATAAAATTAATATAAACAATGTAATTTTTGTTTAAATTCCACATTATTTGAATATTGAATTTTTGATGTATTTATGAATGTAATAATATTCAACATGATTCATATTAATTAAATTGAAAACAATGCTTTTTAACCACAATTTCAAAATTACATTTCTTACTATTAATATATATTGTCAAAAAATTTTGTTATATACCAACATAATATTTTATAAAAAAAGAAAATATACACATTTTTGTTTCTCGTTTTGTTTTAGTAATTGAATGTTAATAGAGTTAAATGTAATGTCAATATGTGTCTAACAACAAATATAAGCATATAATGTTTCTTATTCTTACAATAAATATTGAAATAAATATTGTTTAAAAAAAAAGTGCTGCCATTTATTAATACGGTTATTACCAAATTTTAGAATACAGTACCAATTAAACTTAATGTTTAAACACATGAATAGAGTAATGCAACATTTAGACAATTATTATAATTTTTTTTATGTACATAACAAAACTATTGGGATTATATAGGAAAGCTACAGTTTTATTATACATTAAATATTTAAATATGATTTAATACAAGAAAAAAGAAAACATAACTTACACACATTGCCTATGTACAATGATCTGTCATAAAGCTAAGTTCACAATATTCAAATTTCATTTTGTAACTGATAATAAATGAAAAAAAATGAATTTCTCCCAAATTATTATTGAATTATATTCAACTGCTTTTATAACAACATAATTACTTATTGCAAGATAATTTATTTATTGTAAGATAGTTATTTATTGCAAGATAATTATTTATTGTTAAGATAATTATAGAGATAATTAAATAAAAAAAATATTTTACATTTCACTTATAAATGCACTCTTGTATTCACACTAGCCATTTATGTAATAAGCGCAACTGTAATTGTATCCCTACTGCAACATCAAACAGTAGAAATTAAACATTTAAATCTCGATTTAAAATTTGGATATCTTTAGGAACAAAAATATAGTTCTTTTTACAAATTCGATGGTTATAAATAACAGCAATAAATCCAAACGTAAATTTTTTTTGCAAAATGAAATTGATTGGTTCCTTAGTTAAACATAAAACATTAATGTTTGTTTTATGTTAAAAGATTATTAATACTTTTAGATAATAACATTTTTATGCCGTGACACTGCGTTTTCACTCTTTTTTTTCCTCTTCGTTATTATCTTCTAGCATTTGTGTGTTTGAATTCACGTGAAATAGAATCTTCTAATATTCGCGACAGTATTGTTGTTAACCTAAGCTTGGCAGTATGCTTGACATTTATATTAAGGATATGATTTCATCTTCTAATACATGTCAAGTGTATGTAGATATAAATATGACGATAAATTTTGAATGAAATCTATCACATTGCAATATATAAAAATATATTGTATTATGTACTTCTATGTGAATTAGTACGTAGAAATATTGGCAAACCTGACGATGAGTCAAAACACGTATCTAGGTAACAGGTCAGTTTAGTTTTTAAATATATATTAAAAGAATTGTTTTTAAATTGCTGTTCTAAGTATATAAACATTGCTTACGACAAATGCAGTATGTTCGATAATATAGAAAATAACTTAATTAACATTTGTCTTCAATTATTTCTTTTCTTTGAAAATTTCGATTACATTATTTTTAATTTTGATTTTTGTCATTATATGTAACATTTTAAAATTTATTACATTGATAATAATTTTTTTATTACAGCTGTGACCTAGAAGAAAATAAATAGAAGGTAAGAACAATGGTACATTCTTTGTACTAAGATAATATTATGTAGGTTATATTTAAAAATAGAATTTATGGAGTTGGTAAAATCTTGATTAAGGGATTTTATTTTTATTTGAAATAATTCCGATATTGCGACGTTGTATATACGTTTAATTATATCACTTTTACTAAATCATTTAATGAGATTTATAAAAATTATTAAGGAACATCAGAATACTGAGTATAAGTTTAATATTTACAATAATGACAAATTTTTTTTAATATCTGCAATAACATTAATGTTTCTGCGATTTTTTTTTAGATATTTACATAGATTAAACAGAAATTAATCATGAGTCTGCAGTGGACTTTAATTGCTGGATTTCTTTATTTTGAAATTGTAGTAGTTCTATTATTAGTATTACCAATAATTTCACCAACAAGATGGCAGAAATTATTTAGATCCCAGTTTCTGAAAAGTTTAAGTGATAAAGCGTCAATTTATTTTTTGTTTTTGCTCGGAGTATTAGTTTTGTTTTTATTGGATTCTATAAGAGAAATGCGAAAATATTCTACAGTTCATGAAACTAAAGAGCAACATTTGAATACTGAAATGCAAGGTATGTATTTGTATTTGTATTGAATATGATATGTTGACGATATAATATTAGATATTGTATAATAATGCTGTTATTATTTTATGTAGGTAATATGAGATTATTCAGAGCACAACGAAATTTCTACATATCTGGCTTTGCATTGTTTTTAAGTCTTGTCATACGCCGTCTTGTAATTTTAATTTCTGGTCAAGCCACTTTGCTAGCGAAAAGTGAAGCTGTTATGCGTCAAGCTGAATCAGCAACTACAACAGCCAAACGTTTGTTGTTACAACAAAAGATTAATACAAAGGAGACCGCAGAAAATGATTCAAACGAAGCTCATGATAAAGTACTATCAGAATGGAAAAATCAAATTAAAGAATTGCAAACGAAAAATCAAGAATTGGAAAATCAACTTGCAAAGGAAAAGGAAGATAAAGGAGCTATAAAATCACAAGCTGAATCTCTTGCTAAGGAGTATGATCGTTTAAATGATGAACATAGCAAATGTCTGCAATCAGTTAATGATAAAAAAAGTGATTAAATAGTATTTTTGTTTCTTCCTTCTGTTTTACTCCTATTCAATCCTCATATAAAGATTTGTTGTGATTGATATTTTATATTATACAATATTGTATGTATGTACTGCATAGGTAATAAGATAAACAAGAATAAATAATATAAGTAACTCTAAGTTATACGATCATGTATAATCAAGTTGCAAGATATAAACGCCTCAATATATTTATTTAATATTGTATTTTACTGAAAATATTATTACAATAACCATATATTTATAAATATAATAATATTATTTAAATATGACTGTGACGACTGAATTATAGTTATACTGTAATGTATGTCATTTCATTGTCTAATTTAATAACTTTTTATTTGAAAATTTTTTATTGTAGTTTCATAATATACTTTATTCGAATGTTTCTTTTTTAATAAATGCAATCATTAATTTGAAAGCCTATGCTTATAAAAATGAAAAATATAAATGAAATGGATTAGATACTCATTTAAATTTTCTTTATTTTCATTTAAATATCTTTTTTGTCTTTTTAATTTGTTTAAATATCAATTTCATTATTATGTATAAAAATTTCTGATTTTTAATTACAGAATTAGACACATGGAAACAAATAATCAAAGAACCTATGAGGAAATTTTAACTGTGCACATAAATCAGCACAAATCGTGCAAAATAATTTCCGAAATATTCACCAGGAGTGCTAGTGCTGTTCTATTCGAGGTCGTCGGAGACGGACGACAGGAAAAAATATTGGTCTTTGTTAACTTAATATATTGTTTATATAGCAATATACAGTTAACAAGGATGTCTAAGGCCAAAGGACCTCAAGATTTACCTCCAAAGGGAGGATATATTCCATTTCAAATCGAACGAATCAAGCTGCGTTCTATTGTAACAGGTACAAATTAACCTATGTAACCTATATAACATTAATTTGTTATCTAAGAGATGATTGTAATTTAATTCGAAATCTTTTGATTAATAAAATTAATAAACATGAATGAATTGTACGATGTATCAAATATATACAACTGTTTCTTCAAATATATTAAATATTATAATTATTTTAGGTAAAATGGGTATAGGTATATTTATTGCTGTTAATGTTATTGGAATGCCACTGTACATGCGTACTTGGCTAAGAGAACGAAAACACCTTATTGAGGCCAGAAGTAGGGAATTAGCAACACTTCCTATCTTGTTTGCAGAAAACGATAGAAGGTAAATATAATTTTATGCTATGATTCATGTTGTATAATTTGCCTTTAGAAAACTATCTTTATAGATTGTCAGAATTTCATTAACATTGTTAATATTTAACGCTGTCATTATCATGTATTGAATTTTTTCTTACTTAAATATGTGTTTCTTAATTATACTAGCGTTATTATATTGTGTGTGTACGTTGTTATAGAACGTTAAAACAATTGAAACATGTGAGAGAAGTAGAAGCTGATGTAATGAAAGATTTCCCATATTGGGAAGTGGGTACATTTTTTGGAGAACCAATATATGAAGATGCGCAAGCAGATACGTATATTAAACCCATTTTTGGAGAGCTGTATGTGTTCACAGATCCTAAGGACAGGCCAGTTTTGGAACATATACATTTATTGCCATAAACTTACTATTGTAAGTTATATAGAATAGTTTTGTTGTATTATAATAAATATAAATAATAAATATAGTTAATATTAACGTATACCGAGTTATTAATTTCATCATGTTCCTACTATCTCATATTCACAAAAAGCGAAAATAACATCCCCTGATTTGAAGCAAAATACATGTGTGTTTGTGTGTGTGTATGTATACATATATATATATATATCTACTGCCAGATATTGGGTTTGGAATCTAATATTATAACAATTATAATTAATTTATAACAATTATAATTAAATAATTATAATTAATTGTTACATAAATAGTTATTAACGCACATTGCATATTTTATAATAGTGTATATTATATAATAGTGTCATAATTTTCTTGTAGCGGCCTATGATTCCTCGACTACGAGTTCCGAACACTGACTAGCACAAGCCACAAGTGGCTGCGCGCCTAGCGTGACTCCGAGACGAAACGCATCCTATAAACGTATAACTTTCTTCTCTTCTCTCACTCACTGCCTCAGCCCATATGTCCTTCCATCTTCCTTCCTCCTACATTCTAAGGATACGTGCTGTTATCTATTGGATTGCGACCAGAAATTCGAGAATATAACAGGAATATAGAATGTGCAAGGAGGTATCTGAACTACTGTTAGACAAGGAGCGCTATACCGAGCAACAAAGACGGATATATATCACGTGACAGACAAGGAGCGCGATATTAAACGACAAGGACAGACATACTTTTCTTTCTAACCTATTGAATTTTCACTAATTATTTGAATTTCAGGAACAATTCATGCACTTTTGAAATTAAAGAATACGGAACAAACCTTAAGCAACATTCTTATACCGTTTTTGATATGATTCTTTATTTATTTAATTAGTTATTAACGATTTTTTCGACAAGTGTCTGGGCTTACGCGATGCTTGTCTACGATTTTTCGTTACTATCGAGCTTTTGTAAGATTAAAGCTCGTTATTTCGAATCGTAGAAGCTTCCTTAGACTCTGCTCTTTATACTCAATGCATAAATATTAATAATTAATTATCTGTAAATCCAAATTATGCGAAAATTCATCGCATCGGTTCTCTAGTACCGGATTGTCGTGGAACAATAATTAATAACGCACAATTTAAGCAACAATTCCGTATAAAACTATACGTGAATATTGCTTGTAGTCTAAATTTTATTTAACGATTCCAAAAGTGCACGATTTCAACCTAGAAATCGAGTAATTAATAAACATTCAATGAATTAGACAGAAAAGTACATGTATCCATGTCACGTGATATCGCTGTTCTTTCCCGTAATTGAGTGCTGCCATCTATTGGATTGAGACTGGAAACGCGAAAATGTAACAGGAATATAGAATATAAATGGAGGTATCTCGACTACTGTTAGACAAGGAGAGCTTGATACTGTCCAACAAAGACAGACATGTATCACGTGACAGACAAGGAGCGCACTATTGTAAGACAAGGACGAATATATTTTTCTCTCTCATTTGCTGAATATTCGTCAATTATTATATTTCTGGGATAAATTTGTGCACTTTTGAAATTGAATAGTAAAGTATAAATTTTAAGCAACATTTCTATATTATTTTGAATGTTATTTTGTGTTTAATTAATTAATTATTAAGAATTATTTTGACAAGTGCCTGGTCTTACTCGATACACGTCTATGATTTTTCATTATTATTGAGCTTTTGCAAGAGTGGATTACTTGGGACCGCAGAACGACAAGATTTCTTAGACTCTGTACTTTATATTCCATGCATGAACATTAATAATTAATTATCTGTTAATCTAAATTATGCGAAAATTCATCACATCGATTCTTTGGTATCATCGGTAGCAACGGACTGTCGTGCAATAATAATTAATAACTCTTAATTTAAACAACAATGCTGATACAAAACTATACGTGAATGTCGCTTGTAGTCTAAACTTTATTCCACGATTCCAAAAGTGCATGATTTCGTCCTAGAACTCGAGTAATTAACGAATATTTAGTAAATTAAACAAAGAAATATATCTGTCCTTGTCATTCAATAGTCCCCTCCTTTTCTGTTACGTCACGAGTATCTGTCCTTGTCGCACAGTATCGCGCTCCTTGTCTAACAGTAGCTGAGATACCTCCATTTATATTCTATATTCCTGTTACATTTTAGAATTTCTGGTTGCAATTGACAGATAAAAGCATCTTACTCATAAAAAGAGAATCGGAATACCGTGCGACACTGACATTATTTGCAGCGTTTTACCGCTACGTGAACATAATGTTTCAGTATCCATAAATCGAATAAATTCAAGTAAATTTGGAAAAACATTTGATTAAGAAAGTCTATTCTCTTTCTTCTTGCATTTTTTGATTATGTTTCAGATACAAATTTTCGACTAGTTATTGATAATTATTGCGTTGAATGTTAATAGGTACACACTCGTAGCTAATTTTGTAGATATATTTGTAGAGATATTATTTCGTACAATTTGATAACAATTAATGTATAAATCGGGAAATGATTACTAATGTAGACTCACAAAGCTTTGTTGCAAAAATAATATATTTATTGATATCAAATAAAAATTATGTACACTTCATATGAGGAGAATTTATATTTACAATTGTTTCCATCTATAACGCAGGGAATAGAAGAGATATTTATAAATATAAATATATGTCTATGTACATAAATAATTACACACAAACTACCTTAATTAATTTTCATACAAACATTCATCGATAGTATTACAATATTGTACGATATTCTTGTCAAGTACAAGCACAAAATTATGTCTTTTCTTACATCATACGTTATGTAACACGTTAACAATTCTCCTTCAATTTTCTTATTATGGAATTATTCATAAAAATGAAAAAAGTATATATTCCTACGAAAAAATTCACGATTACTCGGTTCACTGTTTATAAGAACACATTTGAAAGAGATAGGAATTTTCGTAATAATAAACGGTGAATTTTTCAGCAAATATAAAAAGAAAAAACAAGATGATTTATAAATATATAGAATAAATATATAGAACGTCTATATATACCTATCTATGGTATCGATAAGATATCACAATATAGGAGTGAAGTCGGAAAATATTTGTATTCCTACTAATCGAAGGGCTCCTAATAAAAACAATTCATGTCAAATTCTTTTAGATTTTTAGATAAGGACGCTTCTAATAATCAAAAGCTACGCTTACGATATGATGAAATTAATATTACAAAAAATGATTTACATCTTGACTGATAAAAATCTTTAGTTATTTAAAACTTGACGATTCATAGTAGTTCTTCTGCGATATAATTGTAGAAAGAAATTGAAATTTAATCCTTAAGTGATATTGCTATAGTATAATTTGCGTTATATTACAAAACTTTGTATTTTATATTCTCTCCGAAAGAGAATTAAATCGAGAAGTAAGTTTAATGTAAAACTTAACTTTTATATAGCTGCCAATGTTATATCCAACGATACCAGTTAAAAATTAAAAGAGATTAACATCTATCGAATAAAAGTTAAAGATATTCTTTTGCTCTTTTTTGGAGAGAAATGCGAACTCGTATGTTGCGTGCTTTTATCACGAACTCTTCAATTATTGGCAATCGATTACTTATACGTATACGTAGAAAAACCAGTCCATTGAAATTTATAATTTCTCTGTATTTCTCTAGAAATAAATATGTTCCAACGAAACGGTATGAGTGACGCGATCCGTTTCGGGATCCTTCGCAGGCTCCGTATTTTTCTCTATATCGTCGGCGGTTAAATCTATACAGAAATTATCGTAAGCATACGCGTTTGCCGTGATGTTGTGATGCTTCTCTTCGCCGATGGAAGCGAATTTCTGAAGCGTGATGTTCTTGGTTTGAACAGAAATGGTTGGTAGAACGTCGACGGAGGAATCTGTTACTGATTTTTTCAGGAATTCATTTTCTATCTCATCGAGGCTTCGTCCTCTGGTCTCGGGCAGGACCGTCAGGGCGAACAAAGCTCCTAAACTGGCAGTTACAGCGAACGTCCACATCGTGGACTCGATACCAATTAACGCGTTCAGATCAGGATACATCTTAATGGTGGCGAATGTCAGCATCTGTGCCATGCTGGTAGTTATGCCTCCAAGAGGTCCTCTAAATCTTAATGGATAGAGTTCAGAAGTCATTACCCACGGCAGAGTGAGAAATCCTATCATAGACGAGCCAACGTGGCCTCCGATGCATGCCAAGGATACCACAGATGGCAATTTGAACCTGAGAAGAAAAAAAAAAAAGAAAAAAAATTAGATCAATTAGTTCGGTTCGATTTATGTCAATGACGGAAAGAAGGTATGTAGTTATGTACAAAAACGAACGACGCCGATTTAAAACGGATAAACTTTCGCCTTTTCAAACTTGGTCGCTTGATTGTTTCAATATCACAGTTCTAGTTAAGCGATACCATTTATATACCAGCAAACGTTCCAAATTAAATCCAGAACTATTGGTCTATGAAACGATCATTAAGCGTATTTGAATTTGTACATAACTATCTCGTCTAGAAGGGTGCATAGAAAGCATTCTAAAGAACTTGTGTAATATTTTGAAATTGTGGTAATCAAATAAGAAAAATGAAATTAAAGAATATGAACCTGTAGGAAAGAGCAACGCCTACAGCGGAGATCGCCATTCCCAGGCCACTGACGAAGGCCAGCGCTTTTCTGCCAAAACTATTCGCTAGGCCAGCGCCGGCTATCGATGAGAACAATCTAATCACACCGATCCCAACGCTCGCAGAATACTCGTTCAAGTCGATACCGATGTCTTTGAGGATGTTTACGGTATAGAACAGAATTATATAGATCCCTGATATTTGCTGGAGCGCGAAGAAGATGAGCAAGATGAGAAAAGGCTTCCAGACGCTTGGCATGTGAAGAGCTTTCAGCAGACTCTCTTTCCTCTCTTCCCTTTTCACGTTTGCCTCGCGAAGTTCGTCATATTCTTTGTCGGTACTCAAACCAGATCCTCGTAACCATAATAAGGATTCTTTTGCTTCCTCCGTCCGTCCCCGAGCGATCAACCAACCTGGCGTTTCCGGAATCATACTGCGCAAGAAAGAATTATTAAGTCTCCCGAGAAGTTTCATGTTAATTTGGAAATTCGTAATTCCCGCGCAGAAATTTTAAACTTTTTAGAGATTTGATTGATTTTTTGTAAACGTACAAGTAGAAGTACAAATAGAAGTCTGTTATATTGCAAACTTCTTCCTATCTCTTGTATTTTCTTTTCTCTGATAAAAGTTTTATATTTGTCGCGTTAAGTGTTAAGTTTGTAGCAATCATCGAGAAAAAGAAATATTAAGTTTCGGTCGCGAGTTTTTGAAGTGATTGTTACCGTGTCAATGCTAAGGACAGTATAGCAGGTCCTATACTAATCGCAGCGGCTTTTTCCCAGCTAGTAAATGTCCCCAGCGAGTAGATCATCAGAACGCCAGCCGAAACTAGAACTGGTCCACAGCTTCCCAACCAGCCTCTCTGGCTTGGCGCGGCAGTCTGTAACATTTCGCGAAGGATTAGTTATTATAATTACTAATACAACTCGTGGCTTTCTAAATTTATTCCTGCTCTGATCTTTCAACTTTTGTCTCTCTCTTATCTATTTTGTCTTAAAAATAATTCGCCTTGCATGTTTATTCAATTCAGATATTACGTTTTATTCAAGAATAGATTATTCAGACTACTTAAATAGAAAAGTTACCTCATTAACGTAAAGATACAGGCCATTTGCCATGCCCATGCCGATTCCACTGATGAATCTGCCCACGTACAACATAGGCACGCTCTTCGACAATGCTATGAACAACCAGCCAGCAGCGTGAGGAACACTGGCTAACGCGATAGCCGATCTCCTTCCAAGCCATTCGGCGCACAGTCCAGCGACCACGGATCCCAAAGGATTCGAGATAACTCCCAGTGCAGCGATCCAAGTATTTTCATCGTTGTTGGCAAAGCCTTCCTCCGTCAATTTTGGGAGTAAAATTGCACTGAATCCCTGGCCGAGTCCTACGGATATTTGCCCAGAATGTGCCGCCAGTCCAGCGAATATCTAAAAAAAAAGTACGAATGCGTTTGAAAAATTTCGTCGCACGGATGCTTACGCTCGAATAATAAGCACGTCCGAATGTATTATTTCAACCGATTATCTCGCACCATATTTGGGGTTTCCACGTTCGAACCAATTAGCCTTACGTCGCGTGCGATACGTGGCCAGAAATCGAAGTCAGGTTCCGCGTACGTGTACTGAAATAATTATACCACCGGAATCACGTCGCGTTCACGTAAGCGATGCACGAATCCGACGTTTTCGCGTATCTTTTCACGTATCGAACGTACACGACGTATATACGTATCTTTTCACGTATCGTCCAGCGTTCGTTGGAATTCATGATCCTCGAAATCATTAATACCGAATAAGATCGCGATTTTAAACGTGAAATTAAGAACCCGTGTTCTCAATACACGTACTCCTCTTTTAGTACAGGGAATCTCCAAATGTTAGAGATAGATGAAGCTCCTGTTCCTGTTTTCCCTACACGTGATTTTCACCTGTTGCGTTCGCGTCGATGAAGAACTCGTCACTTCTGATGAGTTTCGTCCACTCGTTCGCGCTGGCTAAGAAGCAACAAGCAAGCAAAGAAACTAGTTTCTCCGGAGGTCAATACGAAGGTTCGCGGTCGCTCGGAGCGAGCGCCGATCTAAAAAAGCCAGGATACCGTGGAAAGCGGTCTGGTTGCCGTACCGGAATCTCGAAAATCTCATCGAACGTCGCTGAACGGAAGGACGAGCCTGGTAACGTGACTTATTTATTCGCGGACCTCGTCGTTCTCCCTTCGCTGGCCTCGTTTAAAGAAGCCTGGAGAGATATTCTCGACAGATACACGTCGAATCGCAATAATTACCGGACAGATCGCAATCGTTTAAGTGCATTGTTGTTACGCGTACACTTTTCCAACGCGGGCTGATCATGTTTCGCGTCTTTCCTGTCGTGGATACTTCCGAATCCCTCTGTTTCAGCACTTCTCGTATCCTCCTGTGTATTGATCTCCGTACGATTGCTTGCGCGATCTTCCTCGTTTAATTAGTTATTACTTAATGGAAAGCTGTTGTAACGTCCGATGTCGAGTAACGACTATGATTGAGATATTACGAATCTGACGTATAACCGATTCTATCGAATCAGATAACAAGATAAACAGCGGAACAAAGATATTTAGAAACAGCTCCTTCGGGAATACGCGCGCGGATCAATCACGACACCGCGATAATTAAATACGTTGCACGTAAGCGTAAGCTTCTTCACCGTGTAATATTATTTAATATTATCTATATGTCTCTCATATAATAAAACGATAGATTGTCGAAAATGATTGAAGTTCCTTACACCTTTCTGCTCGGTGCATAGAAGTTTCCACCAGAGTTTCACTCGATTGATCATCGTGTTCGATGAATCTTCCGGTATCTGTAACAGACAGAGAGGTATTAAGCATAGTTTCACGATGCAAATTCCTCTGTAGAAGAGAAATCGCGTACATTTTTTTGGCGCCGAAACAAGACTTTAACAAGATTATTTCTCGCAAGGGCCACCGGAGGGAATTGAATAATGAGACCAGTTTAAGTGTTCACTTGTCCCTACGCGGGCCGGAACACCAGAGGAACCACACAATGGTCTTGTGAGTCACGAGACGCGCGTGATTTTCTGTCGTGTCGGAGGCAACGCTTACTCGTGACAGATTCGCACGTGAGTCGCAATTTGTCTATTAACGAATTTGCCCGCCCATTAAATTTCGACATTAGCTCGTTTCTCGATTATACTTCTCGGGTTGATTCACCGCCAACGAAATGGTTCCATCCAACGAACGATTATCTTTTTTTCCCTCCCAAAATGATCGATTCTTGAGGGTAAAAAAGAATCATTGCCAACACCGCTTTTTAGGAAAAATTAAACAAATGTATGTAAATAAATAGGTTTTCCATCGTTCTCCGTGAAACATACAACAAACAAATGTATTTTTCCAATTCGCATTTGCTTGCCAACACTTTGCTCGTTACTGTTAACTGACGGTTTTTCACGCGAAACAAATAATTGGATTAGGCTATTAGCATTTATATAGTTTTATGTTTGCTCGATCATTCAAAGCTTGCTTAAATATCTTCTTTGTTTTTTTTTTCATAACAGCGTGACAATTACAAAGATCATTGACAGGAAAATTCAAAAGGAAAAATTAGAGTAGTATCAATTCGTCGTGCAAGATACGCGATAATCCTCGAAAATGGGGGAAGATGGAATCACGAGGATGATTGTTATTTTACGTGAGACGCGTAGTGGGTTCCGTTACGGAAACGATGGAATTCAGCCGAACAGCATGGAAGGAAAAATTTTGCGAATCGAGCGAGTTCTACGGCGAGTTCTTCGTATGTTTCTTTATTTATAAAAATAAACATTCACCGAATTTCGAGAACAAGCGGTGTATTGTTACTTTTTCTAACCGACGGAGATGTTTTTGTAAGTGTGACAGAAAGTGCTGGGCGCTGAGTAATCGCGATAATCGAACCACTGTCTAAATAAATGATATCAGTTTTATTTATTCCCAAAGTATCTCGTAAAGTGGTACTTTTATTCTCTACAAGAGTATTCATTTAATGATAACGTTGTCGCATGCGGAAGCAATAAAAATTTATCGTCAAAAGATGTATGACGACAACATACTTCCTTTAATGTTTTCTCAAATGTTTTTTAATGAAGGAAATGAATTGTCAATATTTTTTGAACATTACTTGGATATTAATAAAGATTTTATGCAATTTCATGTTTTTATAACTAAAAATTATAACGGGTAATCCATTTTGAATATTCTATATATTATGTTATATATATAGATGTAATGCAAATATAATATATAAGTGCATCTTAAATGTTTTTCATGAAGTTTAATAAATCATTGTGTCATTAGATTATGAGGATATAAGGAAACGAGTATTCGTAACGATCGTTCATTTTCTTTGGCATTAACGTAACTGTGAACGTAATGCAAGTAAGTGCTATTTGGACAACTTCTGATATAGTAATTTCAAGTAACAGGTAACGTTCGCGGCAGCGTTATCCGCATAATCGAACGATCGATCGATCGGATAACAGCGCTTAAATGCCAGACGAACGATTCAATTCACGCGATCACGCACAGCATTTCTATTCTAATTCGAGAGACGCTACTTCGCGATTGTTTTATTTTTCGACGTATCAATCTGTTTACAAAGTTAAAATCGAGCCAATTTCATTACAACTGATCGTCGAAACAGAAGAGCCAATCATACCGATTTATTAAATTTTACGTAATAATCGTACATCCGTAACATTGCATGAAACATCGTATGCACGAACGCGTAACATTATACGAATAGTATCTCATAAAGGCACTAACTTTTGGCAGTTATATTTATTGAGAATTTCGTTAATGTGTCTGACAAATTCCGCGAGTTCAAGTTTCCTTCTCTTTCCTTTCTCTTTAAGTTACATTATATGTCCCCGGAGTTCAGCCAGCTCTCCATTCCTGACACAATGTACAATAGACAATACGCTCGAAGAGTTTGAACGAGACTAGAGTTCGGAGTCTCACGGTAAGGTCATATCATCGATCATCAACAGAAGGATCGTAAATCACTTTTATTAGTCGCGGTTGAATGTCACCGCGCAAGGATGTTCCGCTACTAGATTTCGCCACGGAACGATCTGTATTACCGCGGTCACGATCCAGGACAGGATCACGGCGGAATGTCGTGAACGCAACGATGGCACGTCGGAAGGCGAGAGTGAACACAAGTTACGATCGAAGTTATTCTGATTGCGATCGGTGTCCTCGCCGGCGACGATCAATGTTCCTGTTTCTTCCGCGTTAAAATCGCGACAACCTGTGAACCAACGATGTACAACACACGTGCTCCCGAGTCATCGAGAGACTGTCCCGTGCACGAGTACACATAAACACGTACACACACTAACACAGGAGGTCCGTCGTGGGTTTTTTCGCTTCTCACTTGATACTGAGATGATTTTCGCCGGCGCGTTCGCATTTATAGTGGAGGGAAGGCGCCTCTCTCAAAACGGCGCTTCTCGCTGTTGCACCCTTCCAGGGACGTCTCGAGGTCTCCCGGTCTCTTTTTCACGCTTCACGAAAACGTTTCTTGCCACTGTCGGAACGATTCCCTCTGACCCTTAACTCTGTCTCTCCTTTGATCGATTCCCTTTCCTCCGTCTCTTCCTTTTTTCTGCGAAATCGTGTCATCGTTTCTGCAAGAAGAAACAACCTAAAAAAGTAAACTGATTCGTCCTTGATTCTCCCGCGGGAAGAATCGAGCAGCTTGGGAAAGATTTCAAGCAGAGATGACGCAAAAGGAGAAGATAATTCGAAGAAAAGTTGTTTTTACGCCAATTTGAGGCAAGATTTCTTTCTTTAATTATCTTCTTCCTTTTAATCAGGAATCGATCTTCGTTGTGTCCTGGCAAATTGACCTCTAATAACGATTGTGGTTTTTCTTGGTAGAATAGCAGAATAATTGCACGCTATTTTAAAAGTTTACATCGGCACAAGTAATTATTAACATAACAATAAACACATTCTTTCCAGTTGCAAAAGGACCTATTAATTTTTCTAAGAAGTCTATATTGTCGAAATGGAGAGTTAAGACAACATCTGATATTTAACATTTTCCGAGAAACATTTTTTCGTCCGGAACCGATGAAATTTAACGTTAAAACGTTTTAGAATACGTAAAAATCGACAATCTTACGATAATTTCGATGTACAAACTCACTCTCTTAATTGAATTCTTTCATGAATACAAACTGTTCACTGTGATCGACGAATCCTGATTAAAACTATCTAACGAAGCTGGTGATATAATGAAGTCTTTGATCCAGAAACTTGTACATTCTCAACTGACACGGTTTCCCATTAATCGCGATAAACTTATTTTGCGATCACGGTTACGTACTGTCTACCCGTTTGCCGATAAAAGCCATTATATTATGCATTTGCGACTATAGGTAATGGTGATTGTACTTCTACGCTTGCGATAAAATGCGACGTTAATAACACGTAACACACAACACATTATCCCACCTCTGGTCGGCGACAAATAAGTTTCTTCGCGAAACGCCTTTAAATTCGCTTTCTAAGTAAACAGGAGACCACGTTGATTTTTTTTTTTTTAAGACTGATTATTGACAAATAATCCACCTGACCTCTGTAAATGATTCATACTAAAATTATTGACCAATCACAAATTATACACACAGGTACTCGCACCTGAAGTCGTATAATAAGAAAAAACAAGTATATGCAATAACTCAAAAAAGTATCCAAACGTTCGTAAGAAATTTATTACTAGGAACTATCGGCGACCAAACTTGCATATAAAACTTGCATCAGAGAAGTAAAAGTACAAAGATTAGAAGACAGTTTGTAATTTAGTAGAAACGCTCGACTTATATACTTTGCAAAAGTTTCGTACAACGCGTAAAAATATTCGAATACTTTCGTGAGCAATTCAACAGTCATGCTTCCACAGAGTCGAATATGTGGCTGTTGCGCGTAGAATTTCATGAAGAATGGTGCGAGTGAAATTTCTGTGAATAGAGACTCATCGTCTGATCACGATGGCACGTTTTCACTGTCGTTTGGATGTTGCTGCTAATTAAATGTCGAATCGTGATAATCATCGTGTCATATCGTCACAATTGAAAGATTCGCAAGCTCGTGATATTTTGATTGTATGTTCTAAAAAGAATTTACAGTCCCAGAGAAACTGGGAAGTTTTATCTTCTGATGATTGCCGTTAATGAGAGACATCGTGCACGGGGTGCAATACACGCAGTCGAGGTCTGCAAGTATCCGTTTCTTCGTATCGTTCAAGTATTGACCACTTGTTATCCCTTTCGAACGGTGTTTCTTTGAATCACAGTCGAGCGTTATATGATCGCTAGGACCTTCGAATTCGATTTTTCCAAGGAGAATTCTGCCTGACCTAAAAAATCGCGTCTCGAACTGAAACGGGAGCGGCCGTGTACGTGAAGTAGTAACTGAAACTGATGATCTCGTAGCTACAATCACAAGTGAGTTTTTCATTTCGATCCGTCCATTACACCGTGATTCTCACGTTCACACATTTATTTTTACGAATCGAATTGTAAACGATAGTACCACTATTTTGCCTTAGCTTGAACCAAAATGATCGATCAACCGCAACAGATTTACGAACTTTAACGAACATAAACGCCGCTCACAAGCCATCTAATAAATATTAAAAAAAATAATAAATGTTAAAAATTCGTTGTAAATTGTTGTAATTGTCGTAATGAATGTTAAAAATTCGCCAAGACTTCTTTGCTTACATGCGACGAAATTATATCTAATTTGCGCGGATCTACAATTTTTATGGAATTCATGTGTTGAAAACACGTATTGGGATAGTTGAACGTTTACTTCCCTGTAAATAACAGGTCTAACCTGCGCAAAAGTTTATTTCGAGCCTCTTGTTACATAAATGAAATAACGCTATTTTTCAATCACCAAAGATTGTGGATATGACTGCTATAAGCAAAGATAATGCCTTCCGGTGTTTAGAGCAATAATATTTTCATTTTTATTTTTTTGGTTTCCTTGAAACTTCATGAAGCAGGAACTCTCCATGAAGTAGGAACTCCGTGAAAGAAGAACTCTTCTCTTTCATGAAAGAATGTAGCATGCTGATCTTTAAAGTTAAGCGGATTCGTTAATTCGCTAGGCGTTTTTTTTTTTTTTGGCAGTCTGCTCTTAATCACCGGTGACCGTCACAACGGTGAATGTATTAATTGATAATCGCGGAACCAACGTTACGAACGCGATGTCAATTGGAAAAGTATTCTCAATTAGTGCCTCGTTGCCACTATCACTGCGTATACCGCACGTTCTTTCGTTAATCTAATCTATTTGTTATTATTTGTTACTATCTTTGCATCGTTTTGTTTCAAGTTCTCTGTGCAATAATTATCGATCATGCAGGTATTTATATCTTTTTTTCTTTAAGCGATTATTCATTATCTACAACTAACGATATTTATCTTTTTTTTCAACTAACGAATAGATGATCGACTCAATTATAAATGAAACAATAATCCATTTTTAATTGAAATATAAGTCGTCATTCTATCGGTTGATTTTTGATAAATCTGAAAACTTCACAGATATTGCATACGACGAATCGGCGCATCAGATTGTTTCTTTATTAAGTTCGTCATGTCAATTAATCGATGTTTCCTGATTCTTGTACGTATAAAAGTCTTCGTTTTCACGATGAAATAACAGGGTGCATCGTTCATTAATCTTACGCATTATGGTATATGGCTATTTATGGAATGCCGCACCATACTACAATAAATATATTTTTCAAAGTATCTGCTCAATCCTTCTAATCACATTGAAAAGCCGCAAGCAATAAATCCTGTTCGTCGTTGAATCGTTTGATTCGACTTTTTTCCCCCTCAACTCGTAGCTTACTTTTTTCATACACATTCTTCTTTCTTTGTTACTTGATGCGACATGCCTTTCTTCAACTGAATGATTGTCCAGTTATTTATTCTTTCATCACTGATTACGAATCCGCGTTCACTTTTTTTCTATCTGATATATCTCAACGATAATTGACGAGGACTTTCCGATATATGAATTTCAAAGTGTTGTTTTGTCGGCACACGCCATTTAACGGTAGTTCTTTTACGAGACAAGAATATCTTTATCGTTACAATACAGTTGATTCGATCGTTTAACCGATTCATAATTCTCCCCTGTGAAAATCGTATTGATTGACTAATTCATTTGCATTTTATCTAATCATCAGCTCCAAATTCTTTCAAACGTCAAAATAAACGGCTGGACATTTATTTTATAATACTGATTAATCCTTTCCCGTTCTAAGTGATTGGAAAAGCAATTGGAAATATCGACACAGGGTCGTTCGCGATCGCGGAAAATTTATGAAAACAAATCGTTTGCATTCAATGTAAAATTACCAAGTAAACAAATCTACACTTAACGCAACATTCTACGTTTAACGCAACGAATCCAGGTCGAATTAGTTATTACAGTCTTATGAAGAAACGTAGCTCCAATGAGAATTTGAATTTTCAGAAAATCATTTATCTCCTTTGCACGGCGCGCGGCGGACATTAAATACAAAGAGTATAATTATGTAATTGTAAAAATACAATAATAATATTTGTAAATATGTTTCCCTTTTAATTGCTATATATAAATAACATAAAAATTTGCTTCTGTATACGTGGAAAAAGAAATATATACTACTGAATTAAGTTTCACTTAATCATCAAGTGTATACATGCGAATATAAAAATTATTCGCTATCCCTGGAAGTTAAAATCAAATTTGATAAACACTTGGAAAATTTTATAAAATAACGAACGTGAAATTGCGTAAAAGAAGGGTATGATTATATCATGTATTGAAACACTGAATCTTGTTCGCAAATGTACGATCGAGATTATTAAAAATACATATCGGGGACTGATCTTTTCTCTGAGCACACACTTGGTCCCTGTCAGAGACCTTGCCATTGATCCACCATAATGTGAATGAACGAAATTAACCAGGAAATAAGTCCAAGGATCTGTTCAACTCAGAGAGCCGCTATCTCCGTGACGAATGGCTTTCATGTAAATCGAAGTCGAAGCCCTCCAAAGTCTTCCGTTTCCGATTACGACTGACCTTACATTGGTAACAAGATTCCCGTCTTTTATTCTCGTCCTTCTCCCCTCTCTCTGTGTTCCTCACTGTAGTAGGTATGTAAATAATGCGAGTTATCTAGATCTCGAGTATCAAGAATTATTTAGTTTGTCTTTCTAGAACGATCAGAAATTACCCTTATTTGTATTCTAATCAATTATTGTAACTAGTTTATGACGAATCAAATGACGTATATGCATATGACTGTATACGTTGAGTATGATATGTAATCGACGATAATTAGACGATAACTAGTTCAAGATAGTGACGATGTTTCTGATAGCTTTTTAAAAAGCAAGTAAAAGAAAAAAGTAACTATAATATTTCTCGACAACTCGCGTGATAACAAAAGATTTATCTTTGTTTTAAACTCTATTGAGCAAAAAATAATTATCTATACACGCAAAAAGTATCAATTGTCTTGATCGACAATTGAAAGAGGTTTTGCAAAGGTTTGATTCATTATTCGGAAAAAGTAAATATCCTCGATTACATGACGAACGATCAGTAACACTTTTATTGCCTAATTACGCGATACGTATGATTATATTAATTCTCCAGATTATTATCTCATTGCATAATGGCCATCATGTCCACCGAAGCTTCGACGAGATCCTCTCATTTTTTTTTTTTTTGTCAGATCGATACCGTGAATCAACTGCTCGTTAATTTACCTTCTAGTTTATGATCTCCTCATCGCACCTTAAAGTGATTTGTGTTCGACAACGCAAATTAAACGTGATAACGTTTGCAGAGAAATTGAAAAACTGAAAGACAGACTTGGAGGGAACGATCAAGAAGCCGAGTCGTGGATGAATTGCTCGACGCCTTTCGAGTGCAGAACGATATCACGTAATACTGATGTAATACGAAACAATTCAAACAATAGATCGTATTGCGGTCGTAGGAACTTCTGTCAGACCGAGACAATTAATCTGCATCGTCAGTGATTTCGAATTGTAATTTTATGAACGCTGATTCAGTTGCATTGTCGATCTAAACAAAAATTATATCCAATTATCTAACAGTGACGGAATCGTTGTTGAAGATACGAGCACGAACGTTCCTCCATTTTCATTTTACATATGGCTATATGGTCGACAAATTGTAATTTCACGGTTAAAATATCGCTATCGCGATAAGTGTCATGGTGATATAGTGACAGCCACGATATAGCAAGGTTACAAAAACGATGGTACTTTAACCTTGCTGGTACTTTAATCAATTGTATTTTCGTATAATTGAAGAATTTCTGAAATTCGAGGAAAATATGAAAGACAAGTCATTTTTAATTCGCTTTTAATTTGCTTTTTCATTTTCACTTTATGTTATAGACATTTACGTTTTTCAATCAAGGAATAGATTTTGATTATATTTGAGATGTTTCTTAGCAGTAGAATCGTAAAATACATGAATGTGGTATCTACATGGTATTTAAATGCCACGAAATCGATAAGTGCTAGTTCTTGATATTGTATTTTATGATTTGGATATAGATATCGTGACTGCTACTGTATTCGTAAAATTACGTCCACAGAGGCAAAGCCTTGAGACAAGACGCGTATACTGTAATACCTTCTGATTTCTGCGCACAAAACAATCGGATAATCAGTTGCGAATCCATCTTGTTAGCGCGGGGCCAAGAGAAGGAAGAAATCGTGACGAAGCAGCTGAGGATGTCACTTTAATTTGCGATTTAATTTTTTATTGTAATTCGCAATTCCGGTATTAAGCAAGCAGATTGAAATTAGAGAACGAACGAACGTCACGTTCTGATTTTTTTTCTTGTTTCCTCGCCTTTCGTTCCTTTTAATTAGGATTAGAACAATGACAAGGCAATTTGATATTTTTCCTGGCAGGTCGTCAAGTTTTTTTATTCGGACTTTTGTACGAAACATTATGAATAGGAAAAATAAATTTTAATTTTTCCTATTCATAATGCCATCGCTGTTTTCTCATATGACGAAACGAAATACATATGTTTGTTACGTGATCCTATTAACACGACGATTAACTCGATAACCATCATCTTGGTATCGAGGCTGAGGAGCAATAAAGTAAAAAAACAAAGATGAAGAAAAAAATGAGAAGAATTTCCGGAAAACGGACACCGTATCAGGTTTTGTTTCGTATTATTATGTAATCCCAATGCACCAACGATAGAAACGTAACTAATGTCATAACATTACAAATAACACGTAATCGCTTTTCTTATTTTTTAGAATAATCAGCGATTTTTCATACATTCACAGCATTACTTGCTGGTCAGAAAGAATAATTTAGAATCCGTTAAAATTTTCAGTGAGAACCAATGTTTCGCTTTTCTTATAGCATTTTGAAGTTGATGACAATTTCAGTGCATAATCTATAATATTCTAGTATCTTAATAGTGTTGTAAATCTTTGTTGTTGCTACATTACATTTCTAACGATGGAAGTGGAATATGCATTGATATCTAAGTGTGTAAAAAGTGCAATAATGTAAAGACGACATAAATCAGTAACATATAATTTGTACGTCATGAATAATTCACAATAAACATGTAACTCGTATACTCCTATTCATTGGTATTAATTTCCCTTTTTTCGCATTATTACAATTTCGCAATATGCCAATCAATAAAATACGATCATAAATTACGCAATTTATCAATATATCTCGATCCCATTCAAGCTGTTCGAATTTTCTTTGCATTGTTTTTAAACGTACAGAGACAATATTTTAACATTAATAAACCTAATATATATAATAATAATACCTAAATATTAATAAACCTGCATTGTACTGACGGTGAAGCGTAGTTTATCAGCGACAATCTCCCCTAAATGTCCACGAATTTTTCACTAACGCGGTCGTTTCATTGTATAATACATGAGCTTATACTTTATGCTTGCTTATAATTATTTAATTAATTATCATCGCATAATTACTGCGACATTAGTAAACTATGATCCTCATAACGTTACATTACAATGTGGCAAACACTTGTTAATAGGATAACACAATTTTTCTCGTCAAAAGGAACACAATGTATTCTGTACTAACAGTCTCGAGACGATTGCTTTCGCGATCACAAGAAACATTTAAGAAACCATTAAGTTTGTTTCGACCATTCAAATTGAGTAAACGCTTTCTAATCTGTAGAGTGGAATGAAACTTTCTCTTAAAGTTACACGATCGTTTAATAAAATCGTAATGATTGTTAAAATATTAATTTCATGATCTTAATCATCTACAGATTCGAATAACTTTTAATGTCTAATTCATCTACTATTTATCTAATAATTTATTAGTAAATCAAATTAGATTCAGGATGTTTTACGATCAATAATGCGCGAGACAAAATTTAAATTTAATAAAAACAAGTTACTTACACTTGCATCCTTATGTGTAATATTTTATTAAAGAATAATTGATATGAGTTGTGAAAATGCAACATTGGTGGTATCAGATGTTATTCCAGATTAAGCTCATTAAGGTTTAAGGAAGTATGGTCGATCATGGAATTTTCAAAGGATGGTTTGCTGCTTTTGATTTTTCTACTAAAATAGGGTAAAGTTAAGTTTATTTGAGTCGTGCTAAATAATTTTCCTTGTGATTTGATTACGAATCAGATTATTTATATTTTTATATGGTATACTTACGTTAATTACGCTCGAGGACTATATTTTTTACATATGACACAATTTCTATTTTTCAAAAGGAAAATTTATTCTGCTATTCAGTTGCACTTGTTATATTATATTATTTTATTTCTAAGTTATTTTGTTGTTTATTTTATTAATTCTTCATAACACGTTCCTTTCAAGCTGAAATAATCTTTCCATAGAGTTGTTCGAATCGTTCATAATATATTTTCTTGCAGGACTTAAGATATACAAAACTTGATGAATTCACGGTGCGTTGCATCGCATAACTGTAAATATAATATAATGATTGTGCATCGTGTATAATATATAATTGTGTACTTGTTTACTATGAATCAATAAAAGGACAATTAAAGCACGACAAATTATCAGCAGTATTTTCCTTTTTTTTTTAATTTTGATACATAACGAGCAAAAATGATTAAATGAGTCAAATTACTTTGCTTTTAATAAATTTTTTGCTCGTGAGAGGTAAACATATTCATATTTAGTAAAATAGAGCAATTAAGTAATATTGAGCAATCGTAATTCAAAATATATAAGATTCATATAACGCTATATAAATGAGATTCATGTGTGTGTGTGTGTTTTGCGGAAACTTTATAGGATTCAACATGAAGATTAGGCAGGTCGGGATTGAACGTAGAAGTAATTACATAACATGAGACAATTGAGTATCATGTGATGCGCGTAATTGACATGGGGGAGAAAAAGAAAATGAAGACTCGCAAGAATAATTGAAGATCGATTTGCGTGAGGAAGTAGCTGGAAGCGACGACGAGGCGCAGAAATCGCATATGCACATGCAAAGTCCTCCACGACCCATCTTCCTACTATCGTAGAAGAGAACACCGAAGCATTATGCAAGATATCGCGATCTAGCCTTGACAATGACCACTAACTATGAGTTGCGTTGGCACCGCCGTATGTCGGGCTGTGTCATTAACTTGCCGCTGGAATAATGGTCTCTTATTCGTGACTACCTCTGGACTTCTTAACACTACTTAGGAGAAAAAATGTTCCTGAAAAATAAATAACTAAAATTTTTCACTTTACTAATAAAATGTTCGTTTCATTAATTTCCATGATGTGCTAATAACATGTATATGTACAATTGGGAGAAGTAATATCAGATTCAGATAACAAAAAAGTCAATATATAAATGATTTTCAATAGTAAGAACAATTGCAATTATACTTGGAAAACCGACATATTATTTTGTTTGTACAAGTATCTAATAACTTTGGATTTCAATTATCATTTCATTGTGGTGTTATATGAAAATTTCGTATTTCGGGATAAATAGAAATTTGATCTTGACAGTGTATTCATTATGTGGAGAGATCAGAATCCAATTAGTGTAAATTATCTCTTGTTAGAAATAATTTATGCCTTTTGCTATTAAAATTATTATTTATTAATATAATATAACGAAACTGCCCCATAGATTTATAAAAATATCTTTGTATCGTACATGTCACTTTTAATGAAAAATACACTGATTAGCTCTGAGCCTTCCATATATATATATATATATATATATATATATATAGATTGGATTCGAAAACTATTTAAACAAACAATATAATTTTTCAAATAAACTTTAATTTATATGTTAATTAATCTTCTTATACTTCCAATTTGAATTCCAACATTGAAATTGAAATGAAAGAAAGGAATTTGTTTTCAAGACGTCAATTTCTTTTATTAAAGGAAAAATATTATTGAAAGAATAAAAGGAAAGTATTTTTATACTGTAGTTCTTAATTCTTATTCCCACAAGCTATGAGAATGAAAACAGGATAAAATGATACAAGAAAACAAATCAATATAGCAACATCTGGAACTCCTATGAAAACTTTTAATAAAATCCTAATAAAAACTGACATATCGAGAAATCTAGATTCTTCTAATGGCTTTTAAACCTATTGTATAACGACAATTATACAACATCTAATGAATATATTTAATCCGTATCTTATTATCTCAAGCAAGTATATTTATTTATCACAGTGTACAAATTATACTATTAAATGAAATTTTTCATTAAACTATTTTTCAGCTTGTCATTTAATGCTTTGTGATCCTATGTCCAATACAACCATTTTATTAGATCCAATGTAGTCTGTTTGGATAATTTCATCCTAATAGACCCATTATGAAAATAGATACGAATCTATCGAATAGCAATTTGAAAATAATTACAGACCGCAAAGAATTAATAAAATGAACTTTAAAGTTTGAATTTCATTACTGTATCATTGAATAACGATAGAAGTTTATAGCAACATCTATTGTTTCTGTGTAGGAAACAACAAAAAAACAGAATGTTATCGGTAGGTACAGTAGGATAGTATGCTATGTTACAGTACTATTACTACAAACGACTGTCTTTAATCAATGCTTTTTGATATTTTACCAATAATTTTACACAAACAAAGGAAAATATACATAAAATCTATGAATTTATTCCGTTTTCGTCAATGAAATGGGGAATATGTTATAATCGATAGAGAATATACACAATATGAATCGATAACGCCAAAAATGACATGAGAATTGGAAAAGATATTTTTAGATACGCAATACAAAATTATATTGAATATTAAATCTATGTGATATTTTATTAAAGTGAAATTACAGAATCCCATATTATTATGCTTAAAAAATCATTGACTTAAATCAATTGCATGTTGATAAGCTTTTATTACTTTTATTGAATTCTCTATGTTAAATTTATTTTATTTCTAATTTATAATAGCTACAAGTTACTTACAAAATATTAAATATTCTTTTATTTCACGGTCTCATCTATGAATTTCCGTAATTCTATTATATTTTGTTCGTTACTGGGAGTATAGGACCAATATCTATAGTCCTGATGTTCTCGTATTAAAACCTGTATCTGTCTCTCCAAGGCAAACAATTGTCTTTTAACATTAGCAACGTGTGTCTTATGAAGTAACTTTTCATATTCCATCTGTATATTTGGATAGAAGTATCTTGAAAAAAATCTTACAACAGGGGTCTGTAAAAAAAATATTGATTTTATACATATAAACTTTGATCTGATAATACGTTTAAAAATATTTTTTAAATATTATATTACCCTATAATATTCCCATTGCTTTGGAACATATCCTTCTGGTATTTCTTGTAATGTTGCTGGACCTATAAATACATTCATATAAAAAACAAACGCAGCAGCAGGTATCGCACCCACAAAGAAATAAAAGTGCAGCCAATCTTTAGTTTTATGCCATTGCCATCGACTTGGAGTTATTTCCATTGCGTGATGTTCCGACATGCATCTTATTGATCCTAAAAATTACAGAAATTAATTTTTCTAGAACAATTATTCAGACATTCTCAATATGTCTAAATAATAAGTTATCTCAAAAGTTTCTTTTGTTTTATTATAAATAAATAATGAATGTATTATACAATACTTTATGTTTTATATCAGAATTATGTTTATTTTTCATCTCTCTGGAAGTCTCATAATTTCATCTTGCCAAAACTTCTGTGATTTGCTAATTAGTTTAGAGATGCATTTTTTTCTCATTTATTGAGCCAAGTCTGTAAAGAGAATATTTTAATGAAAGGAAACAAAATAATAATCAAACGAAGCAATGTCTGAAGATCAAGGAGGATAAAATAGAATATCCCAATCAAATTCTATTTGCAAATCTTATTATTGCATATAGACCACGAATGAAACTTTTAAGACAACTTAATATATCCAATCACGTTTAATTATTGTAAAAGCAATTTTAAACAAATTGTTCAAATTCTTGTGTTATGTAACAAAATATTATCACTCTTTAATAAACTGTTCTATTTAGAAAACAAATTACAATTATTTTTATTACCTAGGTTTTTGAACACATGATTATAGTTTTTTGTTAATAATTTCCCCGACAATCCCTTTGTATGAAATAATTTTTGATTAATTGTAAGCAGCAGCCTACTTAAGGCAGCCATTTTGCTCTTTCACTATAAAATGAAGTGTGTCAGTTAGCTGACAAGTATCGTGACTCTACTTTATCGATAGTATCCTTCTTAAACCGCGAAACTTTGAACTATATATGACTGAAACTTTGATATAACGACCTTAAATATATTTGAATGTTAAAACAATTATACAAATTGCATCCAATAATTTGTATATTTTATCTTAAATACCTAGATTCGAAAGGAATTACCTTGCATTATGAAGTATTTATAAAAACAATTATATTAAAAGTCTGTTTTTAAACGTGAATGACAAAAAAAAAAAAATTAACGTGAAGCTTTTGCGACGCTATGTAATATAAACGTACATTTAGCATCAATGAAGTTGGGTTAAGTGAGTAGTTGAACTCGAGAAACGATTCTAAATTATAAACACTCCTGAATGTTCACGATCGTATTTGAAAACAAGAACTAACAATGGAAAATGAAATGATAATTAATTAAAAGAGAATAGAAAGATTAAACTTCATTAATAAATTTCATTAATATTTTTACAAAATTTTCTTCGCAGTCTACATATACTCAATTTAGTATCATTAATGTTTTTGCTATCAGTAATATTATTGGATCTTGTATTATAGATTATATGACTATTAGTACCGAGTAAAATTTTTAAATAATATTATTATTTTTACATCTAATAAGTGTTAAGTCTGTTCGTCATTTGGAAAAAATAATAACATTTTAACAACTATATGCAATATATCTTCATTGAAATAAATATAGTATCAATACGAATAAATTAATAAATACGAATAATAAATAAATAATACTGATATTAATCTAATCAAATTGTTGAAAATGTTCATATTTTCACATTCAACATATCAATTAATACACTACATAACAACACGTTATTTGCCAGTGCTATCGAATGAACTAGTAGTTGCAAAGAAATATTAAGAACATTGCGATAATAATTAATTGTTTTAAATTTTCTATCTATCACTTTGGCGGAAAGATAATAGGGATGTATATCAACGAATTAATTGTTCACAGATAAATCATATGAACGTAGATCAGCAGACACGATACATTTATATCGAATCTCTTAACAAGCCTATTATTTGTATCGTCTAGTAAAATGTCGTTTAAGAACTATTCAATCGAAGATATTTACAATCTTCTTTGCGAGACACGTTCCCTGTCTTTTTATCTTCCCCGTAGTATTATTTCCTAGAAAAAAGCGTATCTACATTTTTTCTTTTCGTTGATTAAAGGTACAAAAATGCTCGATTATTACGATGGAACTCGCGTAATAAAGAAAAAAAGAAAAAAAGGTGTCACGTCGTAATAAATCAAATAGATCGCGATGATAAGATCCGATGGAAAATTCTATGGAAATTTATTATTGTTAAACGTTTACTATTTTGGATGTTCAAGTGGAACGTACTACACCTACTGATTCTACCAAGAAGGCGACCCTGGAAAAATGGGTTAAAGACCGCGAGCCTTTCCCCGTAATGTCTTTCGAGTTGTTTCGAGATATTCGGTCGCTTCGCGAATCCCCCTTCTACCCAGCTTCACAAAGAAACCTATGCAGAATTTATGTATACCGTGCACCATACATCCAATGCACGTATCGTGCACCACACGCCTCCGTGTTCGTTGCTGTTTTCGTAATACATGCTGTCGTACACGTGAACTTACATGTACGTGTTCTTACATCCGACAACTTGAGAGATCATCAATTTTGTTGCCTCATTTCTAGAAATAAATAAATTTTGCCAAAATACAAATTGACAAAACTCCCTTGAACAAAGAGGCATCATTTCCAATAAATAAAAGACGCTTATTTCACAGTCGAAACATTCAACGCGGAACTGTGTTTCGTAAAATGGAACGTTAATAAAAGTTGAAACGAATCGACAAATGATTTGCACCATTCGAATCGGCTCACGTCATCAGCCTGGGAATTGCCCATCGACCGAACGTTTCAAGCGAGAATAGGTCATCGTCCAAGAGTACTTTATATCATAAAGACTGTTCGTTGGTTTACCCGTGTAAGTATCAATCGGAGCTCCATGCTTTTTATGCACGTAAGCAACCCCTAAATTGCTTGCTTTGTCGTCAGCAATATACCGGCATAGAAAACAGGCATCACCGAGAGGAGACGATCGACCGCGAGGCAAGCGTTCCCAGTTGCTAGCCTTTAGTTGCGTACCAACCATCGCGCACTACACGTCGCGCGGCGTTCGTACGCGGACGAACGAGGCTTTTGCTCCATTCCACTGACAGTAGAGAGAAAGAGAGGAGAGAGGAGAGAGAGAGAGAGAGAGAGAGAAAGAGGGGAGAAGAACATCGTAACTAGAAAGTAAAAATCAAAAGAAGAGACGTTTTTGCCCGAGTTTCTCGAAAATTTTCTTCCGATCTCGAGATCTATTCGACCACTTTATCGAGGCTTCAGGATTGAATATAAAATAAAAGAAGAAAAATCAAGACTAAAAGGTGAGTACATTCAAGGTACAAAAGGTATATTTACGATTACATTTAGAAAATGCTTTACCGGCATCTATAAACAGGGATAAGATACGAAGTTTCTTTTGAATTAGAAGCAATTTAAAAATGGACAATGAATATGGGTATACGAAGGCAAAGACCAGAGCCGTTGACTTTTCGTCGATCGATCCCTTTGTCGTCTCGTTTCTTCAACAGAATTGACCGAAACGGCAGTCAAGTGTTTTGCCTCGACGAGCCCTCTTATTGAAAGTTAGACACGGGAAATCATATTAAACCAAGCAAAGAACCGCCTTCGAGAATAATCTTTGTCGGAGGTTCAAGAGAGCTCGTGTTGTATGAACATTTCGTACTCGTGAACAGGATCGATCGTTTAAAAATAGACACTCTCTGTGACAGTGACCTACGCTTATTTCGAAATCTCAATTAGGATGATACACGACATTCTAAATAATTAGATACACAGTAGGATATCCTACAACGTGATCAGATTTGTTATTGGTTACGTATAACGCAATTTGGAAAATAAAGTATAATACTTTTTAAGGAAATACAATACATAATGTATAAACATGCAAACATAGAAATTCCGAAGCTGAAAAGAATTCAGCTGACTAAGAAATTGTATTAACGCTAAAAAAAAAAAAAAAAAGATATCGGTTATACGATAATTTTAAGTGATTCCGACAGTTTGTCTTTTCATTTTTAGTTATTCTATACGTACATATAACGAAATAAAAACTTCACATTTCTATCGTTTAAAAATAAAATAAAATATGTATTATTTTCTGATATATTTGTTGGAAAACAAAATCTTTTAATTTAATTTCACGTTCTGCTTCCATGTAACAGGAAATTAATAATTCCATCAGTTATAATAATTCTATATTCTATACCGTAATTTTCTTACGAATTCTCATTCGAAAATTCGGTGAAAATGATATTGTCTGTTGTTAAACTACCTAATGTTCCGTTCTCTGAATCTTGCCGAGTTCTTTTGTTTTGTTTCCATTGCTTTTTCTAAACGACGTTAGACTACGGGTTAAGTACATTACCATGGTTACAAAGTACATGAAAATACCTCTACCGAATGATTTAATCGTGTAAATGACGTAATATTTGCTACGTCGCACCTGTAAACCGTATGAATGTCGCTATACCAATCTAATTTTACTTTCTGATCTCTGACCTGATCGTCTATACGTACACAATGATTCAGGGATATTACCGCCATTTTACATTCAAATGAAAAACAATAACAATATGCAAATAATAGTGCTTAAAAGTTATTATATTTGCTATTATACTGCTATTTATTCCGAAGTTGAAGCTTACGTGAGAATTGTAAAAAAATATAAAGAGGACGTGACGCAAAGATTAAAATAATTACACTAGAACATTACATTTTAGAGTGAAATGTGAGTAAATTCCCACATAAGTCTGAGAAATGGATTATCTTGGAGTGTTGACATTATAGTAACGCGACGACTATGCGAGATAACGAGCATCGTAAAATTAATCTATATTAATACGTTGTTTAACTTGAGATTAATAATAATAATATTCGATAATTAGTGTAAGTATATCAAATATCATTTACGCATTAAACGATTATGTCGAAAAGGTACTCCTATCTGTATATATCACATGACAAATAATTACTGATATCTATCCTTAATTATGAATCACATGACGGATCTCAACATGTGAATCTCTTATGTAACCGAGCACAAAGTCACTATCTCAGTCGTGATTCAGAATCGAACGATTTCAAATATGATGTCGTATTCGTAAACTCCTAATCTCGCGGTGAAGTTCTTGATTCCAAATACGTATGTTTAACGACCAAAAAAAGGGAGGGAAAAATGTTGACGATTTTCAAAGATCGAGAACTTCTGATTTCCCCTTCCCTTATTCTGATCGAGAGGAATTCCACATCACAGCTTCGTATCGTGATTTAACGGAGATTTTCCTTAAATCGAATCATTATCGCTCAATAAGTGCTCGTCAAGTGCCGATTTTAACTCTGATAATGTTTTCGCAAGTTAATAAACCACTCGTCTTTTGAAGAGCGAAATATGTACTTCCCGTTCGCTCGTGACTTTATCGATTAATCTAATGGCGCAGCCAACTGATTGTCAGAGCCATACTCGAGAAAAATTCGAAGGAAAAGCGTCGATTGAAGAAAAACGTTCGTTCCCCTCGAGGCGGTGTATATATCTATGTACGTTCCACGAAAGTCATAGAAAGTCAATGTGCTGCTATGAAGGTGGTTTCAGCTGTGAAATTACCGTATCATTAACTATGGTATTCCATGGTCTCCTTCGAGACGTACGTTCGTGACGACAATCTGTACTTTGCACGGAGAATTATGCAAGTTAACGAACTGCGTCTGCCACGCGACGTTCGATTATCTTGCTTTTCTTTCGTGCGACGAAGAAAACAATTGGGACAAGTTATAAAACTGTACATTTGATGTTTTCTGTTTCAGAGTATACATAAGATGATGACCAAGTACGAGATCCTCGCTCTCAGTTGACAAGAGTTCTTTTCAGAAGAGGTCAAATCAACTAACGCGTTAACGAAAGAAAAAGGGAGGAACAGCTAAATAGAAGCGTGTAGTAGTCGTGTCAACGAGAAGCGTTAAGAAACAGCAGCTATGGATCCTTATTCACTAAGGTTAGTTTTACTTAAGAGAATATATTTACACTTGCACGGACAACGATTTATGGAGATAAATTGAATGCAAAGGGGAAAAGAAATTGTCTGATTAATATAATAATGGCAAGTCCAAAGCCTTTGTGATAAATGTCGGAATAAGAAATGATGTCATTTGATCTTCGAATTATCTTGAGTTGTATGTATGTACGGAGGGCTCAGAACCCAATCAGTGTCTCATTAGAAGTAATTTATGCCATGCATAATCTTTTATTAAATAGCCATGTTCTTTTGTTGTGAAAATTGTCGCTCGACAGAACAGCTTCGTCATAATATGGTTGTTAGAATATAATTATTATGATATTACAGCTAAACTTCAGTCCATGGACTGAAGATTGTAATAAGATAAAAATACGGTTTATACGGTTTATATCTCTATTTAATGGAAAATGATTTACACTGATTGTCAGTGGCCATACAGGTAGAACGAAAGAAAATCGTCCTTCCTTCTGGAGCAGATGGTAGATAAAAAACTCAAAAAATAGGTCGATTTTCGACTTACCTTAGGTATCTTAGGTATAATCTGTCAAACTTCTAAACTGGTTTTCGAAAGGTAGCAGAGATTTTTTTTTTTCCTTTGTGGCGATCGTCTACTGCCTCTCCATTCGCGAACAATTCGGAGAGATCCTTCTAAAGCAAACCCAGCTTTTCTCTCCACTCCTTCGATCGAATCACGGCCTTTCCTGAGGGTAGAAACGATAATCACATATTCGTCGAAGAATATTTTTTCGTGACTCGTCAAATAATTTCTTTGTTAAACTTTGTTAAACATTCGACGTTATTTACCATCGTAATGACATACTATCGAAGAACGATAAGCAGAAAACGCAGTCATTTTACTAATAGTTTTTATTTTTTTCTTTTTTTATCGAACGGTAATTAAAGCTCGCGTCGTTGCAACGTTAGCTGGCATGCTATTGTTTTGCAAGAAGAGATTCTCAAAACCGTGTGCCTAGTTGACTATTTAGACCGATCGGTTTCTATTTCATAATAACGAACAAGGATAATCGAGAATTCAGAGGATGACGACATCTTATAGCGAATACGTTATTGTGATTCCTTGGCTGTCCTCGAACAATAAAACCCAATCGGGTCTGTTTTCGTTGTTCGCGCACGTATAATGACAATACATGATGTACAACAAAATGTGAATTTTGGAAAGTGTCCTTCGGCATTCGTCGTTCTCTCAACGAACGGGCCTGTTCGTATTCGATTAACAGGTAGCGAAAATTTCGAATTTAGAACGTCAAGTCGAATGAAAAACACACGTGGCTCGTACGGGTGAATAACAGGAAGACTCATTCTTCGGAGAACCAGTTTTGCCAGCGTAAATCGTCGATACTCTCGTTTTGAACGCGAAAGGAGTTAAATCGCCCGTGCTTGTCGCTTTCTGTCCCTTTGAAACGTTATCGATATCAATTTTTCAAAACGCGTTCAAAAATTGCTCGTTAACACAAACAACGAAGAAGAAAAGAAGTAAAGAAGAAAAAAACGAAAAACTTTAAAAAAAAGAAGAATTAAATCGATCGATGAAACTTTGACTAAGAATACGTCAAAAAGGAAAATTTAATTTAATTTTAAATACAAGCAATTTACAAGCGTGTTTTCACGATTCCAATTTCGGAAATTAACCTTTGGTCTAACATGTTGATATCGCACGTGGTACCTACTAATATAGTTAATTTCTCGAGACCTTGTAAACACAGAACGAGGAACAATCGAGCCAATATTCAAACACTGTTCTCTAATGAAATTGCTAGTGAAATGACGATAAGTATCGTTTCGTCGGCAATGGTTTCGTATTAATTAAAACCGTGACGTTATACGATGAAATATCTCCGGAGTTCGTTAGGGGATAAACTTGGTTGCATTCTCTTGCTACGATATAGGAAATACATGTATACCGGTAGGTGTTCTACTTGCACGTCCATTTACAATCCATCGGTGAATAGGTCAATTACTGTTACCGTGATACGTACTAGGCTGAAATGAAATAAGGCACGAGAATTGATCGATTCGAGTCCATGATTGGAAAATGGCTGATCACGAACCTATGCGTGATCAATACAATCATCGAAATTTTTGCAGTGTGTTGTCCAAATATCTTTTTTATCTTATCTGTCTAGTCCAACCAGTCTGGTTAGCTGTGTCATATAACAAAGCATGTACGTTTAATTCATTTTTTTCTTTATCACGACATTGATAATGAATCCAACAATAACTGTGACACGTTGTGATGCAACCACTCACATCATTTTTTTTTTCTCTTCCTAAGATCCTTTTTAATATACACATCATGACACGACAAAAATGCGAAAGAGAGAACACTATCGCTACCAGAAGGTATAAAATAACGTAAAATGACGTCAGTTGATAATTTTTGGTGCGATAGAAAGCTCAGTGTCGAGTTGTTCAATAGTAACAATATTCATGATACGAATAACTTTGCACTATTCCCATCATATTTTCCCATCACTTTGAAATTTCAAAATCTGTAATACAGGCAAGACGATTGGGACACGACCCTCGTAAGTTCAAATTTCGCCAGACGTCCGTTCGCATCTTGTTATCTGCATGATCGTATTTGCCGCTCCGTTTTGCGTTTCAGCACGCTAAGATGGCTAAAGCTAAAAATGTCAATACTAAAAAATATATATGTCTGCAAGTACATGCCTAGTCAGCGCATCTATTTTTAGGAAAGTCGTTTAATATCATTAGAACGAGTATTTTCTTAGTGTGAGTGTCGTATGAACGGTACACGACAGTGAAATATTCCATGCAACAGCGTGAAAGTTTATCAGGCCAATGGAAAATTAAACAAATTATGAAAACAAACGGCTCTTGATGTTTATTGAAGCATCATTTCTTGGCTGGCATTAAATAGTCGCGAATATCAATTAGTCTTTCCGTGTTTGCACATGCACGACTCTCCCAGCATATACACGCAGTACGTAATCGATAATATTTCATTGATAATGCATACTATCGCCTTATTGATTTCTAGTTTAGACTTATTACTATTGTATCCATTATTACGTGCTTATTTTCACCAAAGAAATTACTGATAGCCCGATTTCACTGATTTAATTGCAATTTGAAACTTATTCGGTCGACGAGTAATTTAATTCTGACAAATCATTATTAGAGTTATATTGATAATGTACAAGAGTCTATTAGTGCCTAGTCACCTTGACCGATCGTAAGGAATTCATATCTATATTGCTGTTTTCTTTTGGCAGTCCTTTTCTGAATCGATAAATGCAACAGATAAAACGTAGGTATTATGTGATATAATTTTTCTCGATCTTCCTACTTCGTGCAATCTATTCGTTTAGCGAAGAAATTATATAATTTTTATCTTTTCGATCTCATGCTTGGCAACGAACGTTAGACTTGTCAGTTGACCAGCCGAGAATGTATTAAATTGAAACGAATCGCCAGTGTCATGTAATAAAGCACGCAACTGTATCGAGGATTACTGATTGCGTTTAAATTCATCGACGTCAAAATTCACAAATTAACGCCTATTAATCCTTCGAGCACTTAATTAAGCTGACAATGCGTTAAGACCCGATAGCTTAGCCGTGAATTTCCAGCTGCTGTTACACAACATTCGCATATTGTTCTTGCGTGAAAAATAATTCTGGATATCGTTTTGGATATCTCACCTCGAAACAAAATATTCATGTCACTGAATCCTCTTTATATTTATTTTTTATGCATAGAAATTAATTCCTATTGGTATACAAATAATGTAAAGTGTATAAAGAGCGCCAGTAAAATAATAAAAAAACGCAAATAAACAATAAGAAAAAACAAATATAAAAGACATAAAAAGATAAGAAGTGATAAAAAAACAAAGAATCAAGAAACGTGTTGTAAATATAAAATATTACAAGATTTTATAGATATGAGACAGGAATGCATGAATGGAGTCAAAGAAAAAAATGCAAAGCGTTATTACGTACATACAAGAAACGGATGCGTCTTACTCTTTACGAGTGCCTACAAATTATTTAGCTTCAAGAACTGAGGATAATCGATAACTCCATTAATAAATTTAAGATTTAAAAAAATCCTTCGAGTTTCAAAAGACTTTAAGTTAATCTATTCTCTACTTATAATAGAACTCTACTTAGAATAGAATTGTAACTGTAATGCAATAATCTGTTATTTTTTATTCTGATTGATAAAGATGTCAGAACTTAGAAAAAAAACTCTTACGTCACATATCTCCAAAATTTGCGACAGAATCCCACCAAGTTCATATTCATAACCAATAGATCAGTCTCTGAAAAAATCATGCAAGAAATCATTTATCACGATTCAGTGACATAATGTTAATTTTACATCAATATGAAGAGTTACAAAGATAGTGTTGTAATAGGAGATAATTCGACGTGCTTGGAGATATTTTTTAATGATTTTTACATCATCAACGTACAACATGAATCGACTATGATATACTCATCGGAAAGCGGTTTAATTATCGTATATCGTGTGTAGTACCTAAATGATGCGCGAACTTGGTTTTCCACTCCATTCTCGGTCATCGATCGATTTAAGTTGCATCAACTTGTCGCAATAAATCGGCAGCTGCTATAAATCTATTTGTAATTACCAACGTACGCATAGACATCGCGCGTGCACGATAAACCGATTCGCGTGATATCACTGTTACGAAAGACAATCATGTGGAAATTATATATATGTATATATATATATACACACACACACACACACACACACACACATATATATATACATATATAATTATATATATATATATTTTTTTTTTGACATTGCCAATATTCGACAGAAGAAGAGTAGTTAAACGGGAAATTAATCGGTTTTGTAGCGAGACAGTATGAATAAACGAAAACACTATTCTAATCGCAAATCGTCACACGTGTTGGTCTTTTCTCCACAATCTTGAATTGAAATCGACATTCAAATAAAGAAGCGAACAAGTTCATTTAGTTTCGTAAATAATTTATAAAGAAAAAAAAAATATCCACAATGACAATGAAACCTATTCCTTATTGGCCGTTTCGTTATCTTTAATGCTTTAATCGCTTGCAGGAAAAAGTGATAAAAGAGTTCATATACGGGCTCTTTGTGTTTCAGTGTGGAGCGCGAGGCGTCGAAGAACATCGAGGAAAATGAGAGGGAATGTTTTAAAGATGCGATTGTGTCAAGCAGAAGTCTCAACAAAGGCTTCGTCGAACCTACTACTATTAAAAATGCCATACCGGAGGTATAACATCATGGAAGGATTATAAAGAAAAAGCAATCGAATATCTAATCGAATCTATCCTTAGATCGCTTCCTGTATCATTGCCGCATCTTTCCACATATCAGTAGGGCTAGCTATGGCATATTCGGCTATTCTGATTCCTCATCTTGAGGCTGAAGATGCGGAATTGCATGCAACGCAAGAGCAGACTTCCTGGATCAGTAAGCAAACAACTTCCCACGTGCTATAGATTCGATAATAAAATGACTATTATTATTAAATTTATGAAATAACAGAATCGTTGTGCAAAGTTATATATATTGAGATTACACCTACGAAAAAATAGTCGTCAAACAAAAGAATCGCGGTTTGCGAGCAATAAATATTTTTGCTATGACTATTATTACAATTCTAACAACCAGCAAAGATATAGGTGAAATGTTAAGATTGGATAAAAACCAATTTAGTAAATATGGCTAGTTTACACGAAGAATTACGATTCTTTAAAATGACTTTTACCATTCTTCGAATTCAATTGTTATATTTTTCATATTTATATTTATATATAACTGCAAGGAGAAAATAAACATATAGAAATGTTAAACGTGATCGATTTTCAGCTAGCGTGGTAGTAGTCTGCACACCTTTAGGCGCCTTGTTAGGTGGGTTTCTCATGGAGACGGTGGGAAGATTGCGTACCCTTCAATTCGGCTCTATTCCCTTCATCGCAAGCTGGATTCTAATAGCACTTTCGACCAATATACCAATGGTCTTAGTGGGTCGATTGTTAGCAGGACTAGCGACAGCCCTAGCAACTTCACCGGCAATCGTCTACATCACCGAGGTCGCACGACCAGAACTTAGGGGATCGATGATATCTTTCGGTCCAACTTTGGCCTCGTTTGGCATGGTGCTTTCATACTTAAAAGGTGCATATATCCATTGGAGAGTGGTGGCCTGGCTTAGTATAATTTATGCAGTTGTACCAATTATTTTGGTACAATTCTTTGTCCCGGAATCGCCTGTATGGCTCGTTTCTAAAGGACGATTGGAGGATGCGAAGAAATCCCTCGAATGGTAAGTAGAGATTAATTGAAATGGACGATACATAAGAATGTTTTGAATAAAGACAGAAGGATAATTTTTTTTGCAACATATGCGATAGCAGATAGAAATTCGATTTCACTACCGAAAGATACGAAAGCATTCTGAACGTTTGTATTTGAAACATAGGCTGTACAAGCACGAAGCGAAACAAGGGAAAATGTGCGCCGCGGAGGCACAGTTCAATACGATCGTAAAGGAGAACGAGATCAAATTAAACGAGCAAAGGAAAAGCAAACACGGTGGTGTCTCCACTAAACTTAGAGGATTCCTGAAGCCCACAGGATGGAAACCATTAACGATACTCTTCCTATTCTTCTCCTTCCAACAGTTTTCTGGCATCTATATCACTCTCTTCTACGCTGTCACGTGGTTTCAAGTAAATAACAACCTTCCTTCACAGTATTGTAAATCGTCGATTTGACCGTTATATTCTATGATCATCGTAATTACTGTTATTCAGGAAGTCGGTTCCGGTGTGGACGCGTATATAGCCTCGATTCTAGTCGGTGTAACTCGTTTTTTGTGTTCAATGGTGAACACTTGGTTGCTAAGGCGATACAAAAGGCGGGTCCTCTGTATAATCTCGTCTTTGGGAATGACTCTTTGTATGGCCGTTTCCGGTTATTATACCTATCTTATTAAGAACGGCGATCGTTCTGGATACTGGGTAAGCTTTCGAGATCAAACGATACACATATCCTTCAATAAAGTTGATGAAATTGACAATTATCTTTAATCATGTTGTTTATCTGCCTGTTTATCAGGTTCCTGTTCTGTGTCTATTGCTTTATGTTTGCACATCTATGGTCGGTATGCTGACTATTCCATGGACCATGACAGCCGAATTATTTCCCACTGAGATCCGAGGAATCGCACATTCCATTAGCTACTCTCTGGCCAACATGCTAATGTTCGCTGCTCTACAAAGTTATAGAAGTTTACAAGATTTCCTTGGTGGTATGTGTACAATATTTTACAGAAGCTATATTTACTCACTAAAGTTTGCCTAAGTCATCTAAACGGTGAAGAAAGATTTCACCATCGATAATGGTTATCAATAATCAAAAAGAGATTCTGTTATTGATAATAATTATTGGTAACTAAGTAAAAATTGCATCATCGATAATGATTACCTTAACGATAGTAAAAAAAAAATTTATAATATTCATTCGTAACCGGAACTTGAAATAATTATCAATCTCGTTCCAAGGCTTTCGTGACTTAAATACTACAAGTTTTTTCAATTCCTTCTATGGAAATGCATACTTGAGCAAAGATATTTTCATACAATTCTGTTTTCTGTGTACTAGTTTCTCTAGAATTGTTACGTAAACTCTTGCATCTGATTCTAAATGTATCTTTCCTATTTTTATTTTTATTATAGGATCCCATGCCGTGCAATGGTTCTTCGCTGGTATTTCAATAGCAGCCGCCGTGTTCGTGTGGCTGTTGCTTCCAGAAACTCATGGCAAAAAGCTCTCAGAGATCGAGGAATATTTCCAAAATCATTTCCTAGCAGTTGGCGCCGAGGCGAAAACGAAGAAACGACACGCACAAAGAAGGAAACGGCGTACTGATAAATCCGCCACAGAGCCATTGAATCCGAAAACAATGCAGAACGTGTAAACGCTTCCTTTTATGTGGCTGGGGAATCACGAGGAAGAATTCCTAGCTGTGTATGTACATATAATGTTTCCTCTATACATGACATACGGATTATCTTTTTTCAAGTTGTACTACATAAAACGCGAAGATGCGAAGATCAGATTATTACAAACGAAGTACAGGTCTACTTTAGTATCATTAAGATCGAATCAGAGGAAAAAAGGAAGGGAAAGAGAGAAAATATGAGAACGAGAGAGAAAGAGAGAGAGAGAGGAGTGATATTGATTAATTACATTACGAAGCTACGTAGTTTCGTACTTAAATATTTTTGTTTAAATAGCTGTAAGAAACAACAAATGAGGAGAAAAGTATCATGATAGAAGAAAAATTAGAAAATCTTCGACATATTCCCACGTTAAATGGAACACGAACATGAATAGCATGAATATTTCTGAAATATCTTATCCACGATATATGAAGTAAACGAATTACCTCAGTTATTGTTAATACGAGGAAAATTTTAAAACAAATATTCATACAATGATATATGTATGTATATATATGTATATGAACCAACGAATTGGTAAATTCCTACTGAATTGCTGATTACGTTTATTTCACGATACGAAGAACAGAAACCAAATGTTTGCATGTGAGAATTCATCAATATACATATGGTTGGTGTATACAAGAGGAGAGATGATCGATAATACGCACATGTGCATACAACGTGATATTACGAAGGCAACCAGACGAGAATTTTTTACCAAAAAAAACTAACGAATAATCCTACGCGAGATCCAAAACAGTATTATACGTTGATCTGATACAGCCATCCTTATAAAATTGTATATGGATGACCGTAGAAGACGATAAAAAGATTCTTCGTTTGGTACGAAGGTTAATGGCTAACTTTATTTTTTTTCTTTACGTTGTAGATTGTCTCGCGAAACAGCTTATGATCGTTTGCCACTTTTAGGCGTTTTGTAGCATTCCTTTCTTTGGAAACCAATTGTTAACAACTTTGCTGTGATTTATCAATATTTACAAAGTCGCGCAACGAGAGGAAAGCAGTATCCTGTTTTATCTGCAGAGCGTTTCAATTGTGAATATTGTACAGTGCAAGCGCTGCCTGTATATATAATGTGTATCATTAATGCTACCCATTGATTCGTTCAAATTTGCTTTTCTTCTAATAGCGCCCATCTACTTAAACTACATACCTAAATATTACAATCGTCACTTTTTTATACGATCTTTTTGTCACGTTTGATATTCAAGCTGATATACAGACCATTTTTTACAATATCTTTTTGTAGCAGATTCTCCTTGTTTATCGAATGGCCAAGAATCAATTATTAATCAAACGCACAAACGTACTTTTTTTACTAGTTCATGTACCATTGTCAATTTACGGATATTCTATCGTTGACTAATCGAACTTTTATTGGATGTGATAATCGTAATCAGTGGACCAGATCAAACATCCAGTGTATCTTAAGATGTCGGGTGGATGCTCGATGAACTTTCGATTGATTTTTATCGAATTCAGTTTGTCCGTAGATTGTTAAATTACACATAATGCGGCCAAATCCTCGATAACTGTTGTTATTAGCAAAAGGAAAGATGAGCTTACGATTAATCTCTGGTTAGAAAAAAAACGTGTGTATCGTGCGCTAATTTCATTTAGGAAAATTATTAAAAAATATATATGTCAGGTTCTTTAATTCGACAAGTGCCTTTCTTTTTTTTTGTCGACTGTTTGATCAATTTTTTCATAATATAAGTATGCGTGAATATACGAGCAGAGTAGAATTTATATGAATAAATACTTTGTATCGTACTGTATAGCATGCTTGTATTCTTCGATTATACGTGTATGTATACATATATACTTACATCTATATGCGTATACGTAACATTGTAAAATTTAATAGAATGTTTTTAATAAAATCATATTTTTGGAAATTGTAAAATATTGCAATTTATCACTAAATCACCATGTTAATCGGCAGAACAATCATCATGAAGGAAGGTGAAAATAATTATCATGAGCGTTTGGTTATTGACGATTTCGAATGAAAATTATAACTTTTACTCACCCATTTGGATGCAACATGGACGAATCTATGAAGTTCAAGATAAAATTAAATCAACTAATAAAAACTTTCTAAGATATTTTACGTTTTTACAATGATTACTAGTCAATTACACATTTTTAAATATTTCAAAAAACCGTTAACGTCGATCGCGGATAGGAAGTATGTAACTAATGAAGTTTCGAAGGAATCATGAACCCTGATTGGTCGGCGTGAAATGTGTGCGAACATTAATATTCCTTTTTGAGTTTGTTTTTTATTTATAAGTTATATATACGTAATATATTTTGTATACGTTGAAAAATATATACCGAGACAATCTTGTAACAAAATATTTCGAGAAAATTGAAATATAGAAAAAAATATAGACGAATGTATACATTACGTGATTATACGGACATCACGTGATACTTATGGCGGTTTATATAGGAAATATAAATTCAAATAATTTGAAAGTATACGACAATTGGCTTTATTCTGACGCGAGAACTCATCAATTAACGAATGAAAATTAAATAATTTAAATTACACGAGTTTCGTAAATGTACGCATACGTATATGAGATATAAGATCGACATTTAATAATAAAATATCGCAACGAAGTAGCAAAGTTATTTATTTAGGACTTTTTGCTGCAGTATTGCATATTAATTCTGTCAATCCTAATTTTGTCTTATTTATCAGACAACATTCTATGTAATCGACTAGTGTGTCTTGTCAAATCATATCGGAGGATATTTCTAATTGAAGATCCTTCAAGAAGAGAAGGAAGTCTTAAAAAAAAAAAAAAAAAAAAAAAAGAAAAGTTAAACTACATGCTCAATACGGGACTAGACGTATTTTCAAATTTCATTTATTGACAGACATATGAAGCAATCGACCACTCATCGTTTGCATATAAAATATATTCTCTACTATTAGTAAGATCAGCGTATTAAATATATCAGTGATTGAGATAATATTTTGTTCCTCATACTCTTTTTTTTCCAACAAATCGACTTTCATCGATTTGTTTTCGCGGAAAATCGGAAGAAAATTCACGGTCGGGAAATTTTATAGAATGAAATATTTGTGCGTATAAGTATTAAATTAATACGTGTGTATTAACAGAATTAATAGCCATGTCTGCGGTGCAAAAGTTATTTCATTTGGTCGCAAATGAATACCATATAAAGCGAAGATTCAGCACAAATTGACGTGCGATAATAATAATAATAATAATAATAATAATAATGATGATGATGATGATGATGATGATGATGATGATGATGGTGATGATGGTGATGATGATGATGATAATGATGATGATCATGAAGATGATGATGATGATGAAGATGATGACGACGATGATGACGATGACGATGACGATGACGATGACGACGATGATGATGATGATGATGATGACGATGACGATGACGACGATGACGATGATGATAGTAATAATGTTGATAATACCGAATACCAAAACGAACTTCCTTCCATGTAGAGAAGGAAAAATTCCTCTAATTTCATTTTTATACGCCAATACGGTTATTGACGCCACACGTAAAAGCGTATATTCTTTTTACATTGCAACGATTTCTCAAGACAGACATATACCCGTGCTTAGTCATTTCCGTTTAAATTTAAATCAATTAAAGCATTAGTATGTGCTAGATTGGACTGCAATAAGCACAGACATTGATGTAGAAATTATTACGATGATCATTTTTTAATTACAATGAAGTATGTTTGTTTTTGCTTTTCATGTTTTTCTTTTCCTCTCTTCTTATCACATCAAGTATAAAAGCAAAAGTACACTACACTGGTGTAACAAATGAATTATACCTATGAATTAATCTGATATAGCCTGATCATCGTCGTGTTGCAAATAGAGTGGCAAGGATCTCAATAATATGCCGTAATATATTCATACTTACGTATCATACACGCGTTAGTAAATATAATATAAATCCCGTTGTCAATTATAATGCTCAAAAACTTAACAAAACAAGCTTTCTTCTTTTTTCTCTTCTTTATAAACGATCGCGACACTACGCAGAGTACAGCAGTGCCAAAGTCCGTGTTCTCAGCACGACCAACGCTGCAGGCAGTGACGGTGAGCTACCTAATCCGTATTAATATTACATTAGGTTCTATATTATTTAATAATATGTATATATATACACGATCCGCACACACCAATTCAAACTCTAAATCGTTTCTTTTTTTTCCTTTAAATAATTACGACGAATAATGAATGAATAATTAATTGTGAAAACAGTATCGGTAAACGTTAAAATAGTTATGTAACAAATCACACTAAATCCTACGCATGTATTCTTCACTCTTTCCCTTCGAAAATCCATCCACGGAATACTGTAAAAGCATCATAGCAATTTCCCGTGAACGAAAAAACTATTCATCCTGCCCGTAATCAAACCGCAATAGATAAAAAACGATTAGTATCCGTACAATTTGTTTTGCGATTATCGCAATTTATGAAAATAGACATGATACATTCTTAAATGATGGTAATGATACATGTATCAATTCGTACGTTCTTCGTGTTTTGTGACAAAGTTGCAAAACAAACACGAAGATTGTAGATAATCCGATTCCTTCTTTTCTTTTTCTTTTGCATTCTAATAATTAATGAAAAACTTTTCAAAGTTCGATCACTGTCCATTTTACGCAACGTCAGCAAATACAGGAGCTCTCTAACTAGTTGCAGACTACAATCGCTTCAACGATAGTTTTTTTCTTTCTTTTTTACAAGATGATGAAAGACGATCTCCGAAATCTCGTCCTGACGACGCCAAAGGCACCAAGTAAAAGAAATAGCCTGACTATTCGAACGTTTGAATCCAATTACCTTTTTGTCGCACATAGTCAAATACCATTTTTGGCACTATTTGGCCACCTATTGGAAAATCAAAAACACATTATCATCTGTTTTATCACGTCTGCGTCCTCAAATCTCGAGAATATTCATACGTGAATTTAATTTATGCATAATATTTAAAGAACAAGGTCAAATTTAGTTAATGCAATATCTGTTCCTTCTTGTTCATTTTAATGTTTCGATGATCCACTTTCAATTTTATTGTGAAATTATTTTGTTACTTGAACCTACTAGTAAGAAAAGACGAAGAATGATCTATATATTTTGTATATAATTTTATCCTTATATATAAATAAAACAAAAACAACAATGGCACAGAATATTACTAAACTCGTTATGTTAGCTTTGATTTAGCATTCGTTTAATTATTGGCAACGTGACGAATAGTTTAAATATTAAAGTTAGTTTCGATTATCATTTCCCTAATCATTCCTACTCTAATTTTGCTGATTTCGTCGCATATAATCTCTCATTCACTCTATCACATTCTCTCTGTTTTTCTCGCAGGCTCTGTGTGTTCAAATATTATTTCTGTTGTTTCCTCAAGAAACTTCCGACTATCTCTCGTCTGCATTTCTTGGATCATTGTGCGTCCTTGGAAATCTGACTAGCACACGGATTTTTAACAAATAAATTCATGGTTTCATTTTCGACATTTCGATTTACACGTGTATAAGAGCTCCCGTGACAATCGTATTATGCATACGTGTAGATTACTCGCGCGAGCCTTTTTTGTTTCATTAATGCTGAAATGCGAAAAAAATATTTTATATGAAATTTATTCATCCTCGCTGTGTTCATATAGAACCGATACCAAACATATCGCCTATTCTCAGTTTGAACTTTTCATCAATATCTTTGAGTGTTTACTTTCCTCCTAATTTATTCATTACAAAGTGCACAGTAACTTATTGCCACGTGCAATATTATTAGCGATGTTTGTAGATCGGCGAACAAGCGTATAATGTATTTTTATACAATGTTTTCTTGGTATAATTGGCATTCACGTACATTCTGCTTATAAAGTATATGAGATCTCTCAACAGTGATGTCGCACTATCTTCTTATACTTTCATTTGAATCAAATCGATAAGTCATTGAAATCTCATTCCTATTGAACAATCGTAATCAAGTCTAAGAGACGCATAATATGCAGAAACGTCTAAATATGTACAATATCCTAATAAATAGCAAATAAAATTCAAAGTATATAAAATTACAAAGTGGACAGGAGGCACGATACTATTTTTTTTCAAGTTTTATAAGATATGAAGAAGAATTTTTTAAAGCTTTCTCTTCATTACCACAAGAAACTTAACATCAAGATATAACGTATTAATAAAAGATACATGTGTTGTGACTGGAGAAATCTTACATCTAAAACGATTCTCTCTTTGCAACAGGTATAAATTTTTGGCAAACAAAACAATATACGTAAATAACTTGTATACTACCTGTTTTGATGCAACATCACTGTCAGGAGTTCAGGTATATCATACATTTTTCCGTGAAATCGTACAGATCAGTCTATCGTATTGAAAAACATCGACTTGTATCGTTTTATTGTTTGACTGTAATTGTCACGGATTGGACTTACTCAGGAAGTCAACCAATATTCGTTCGTGTCTTGCACTCAAACGAGTGAATCTCTTAAGTATCGCGATTCTAAGTGTCGCGGAGTTTGATGTTAGTTAATTTTTGCTGTTACTACGTGGGCTTGCTGGTTGACTGTTTGCTTGTTGTGCACGTTGTATGTAAATATTTAAAAGTTTCAGTTTGCTGGTATATAAACAGCTGAGATGTGGTTTCAACAGTTCTTCACCAACTGCCAAATGTATTGCTACCATACAAAACACGGCACTTTTACGTACTGCGCTTTCAGTATCATCGTACGCCTGTTTTAGACACGTATAATTAACATTGTATATTATAATAAAACAAAGATTCTCTACATATATAGATTACATGTTAACTTACTTTGATGAGACCAGGCATGACTTTCGTTAAATGGGGTTCTATTGCATCACGACCCCAATGCTCCACAACCTTATGAAGCATTTTTATCGCGCCCATATTTAACGGGTATGGTTCGGTAGTTATTATAGTCGATACTAAGTGAATTACTTGTTCTGGTTTCAAAACCATCGCTATTGTTGCAGCACATTTTTCCGCCATCCAAAGAACCTGATAAAAGCAAAAGTAAAAGTAATAAAACAATAATCATTGATATATCATGAAATTAATTTATACTTACCGGAGATCTTGAATTACTGCTACCGGAATCTTGTTTCTGATCATCTAACTTATATGCGTTAATTACTTTTAAAACCAGCAATTCAGGGTAGACAGAAAAACTGTCTACAAGTTCTTGACATTTAAGCATATCAATTAAGGTTTGAAGCACTTCTACTTGCATTTTCTTGCTATCGTTAGTCAAACTATCTAATAACGTTTTGAGCAGTTTTCTAGAAAATAAAAATAAATAATTAGAATTCTCTTAATCATAGTAATAGAAAAGTAATCCAGTTAAATAGCATAATGCATACTTAAAATTTTGCTTAATATATAAGGCATCTCCTTCGCGAACATACAATTGAAATTCTTGTAGAGCTGTTACTTTTTCTTCGGTTTGTGTCATTTTAGATTGCAACGTTTTAATCATATTATCTAATACTTCTGGCCTCTTTATCGAATCAGGTGATGAACCTGTGATAAACATTTAATAGAAAAAATCAAATAGAATTACACGAGTTGATGAGTAATTTTTCTATAAATAATTTTATACATACCATGCGTTTTATAACTATTATTCTCTTGAGGTAAGATAAGATCTCCAGCGATCGTATCACTTGAACCATTAACTGTAATATTAGTCACACTTCGCCCTCTTTGTGTAGGCGAAGAAACAGAAGACGAACGACCCTAATAAAAATAAAAAACGACGTGCTAATGTATTTCAAATACAATGTATTTTTAACACACTATCGGCGGGAAGGATATTAATACCTTTCCCGCAGACTAGCGTCGAACGGCAGGTCGGGTATTAATACCTTTTGTGTAGGAAGTACATTTTTTTATGCAACACAGTGCACTATTTTTGGGTACAATTTTTCTTTCCTCCTGTAATTAACCCCTTGACGTATTTTGACGAATCTGACTCGTAATTACAGTTTCGGGCCAAACATGTCATGTTTGTGCAGTGAATAAGAAGAAAAGTTTGAATTCTTATATGTGTAAATTTTGTGAGATTTCCCTTCATAAGAGTGACTGTTTCCAAAAATATCATATTCAAAAAAAAAAAAAAAGAGTAAAATAAAATTACTATATATAAAACTGGACAAAAAATATTTGTAAAAATTAGTATGCTCGTCTTGTTATTACCGTAAACTCATAAAATCTGTAATTTTTTTGTCTACGTTATTAAATGAAAAAATAAAAAATTAAATTAAAAATTTCATTTTTTTTAATTTTATCAATACGTTTGAAATACTGTATGCTACTTATTTTCCAAATTTCATTAAAATCCTACTAGTAGTTTTGAAGATATTACATGTTTTCATAAAGGACATTTTTTTCATACTTCATTAATTTTCGCCTGCTAGACACGCGAGTAAAGCACACGCTGTATTCCGCCGATAGTGCGTTAACAGTGTATATCAGCCATTTAATTACCGAGTTACATAATGTAAGTCCCTCCATTTTTTCTTCTACATCAGCCATATTACTAATTCCACTGTCTTTACTAGTAGTTGCTCTTTCCAAACGTTCGAAACCATAATTTTGTATCTCTGCCGTCGTACGTCTTAAAGATCTGTGGGAAGCACTTAAAAATTAAAACGACTAAGAATTACAAATTGTAGACTCATCGAGTTAAGAACGTCACTTACTTATAAACTTCTTCCAAGTTTTCATCCGCATTGTCGATATCACCTTTACCTTTTGAACGAGCTGGTGAACTTTGCGCTCTAGGCGGCGGAGTTCCAGGAGATGCGGGATTACTTGAACCTGACGATTTTCTTAAATGATTTTGCACTAGCGGCAGTGCTGTCTCCTATAATTTGACACATTTGATAAATATATAATAGTATAAAAGTATAATTTATTTTTTGTTTGTAATAAAAACTGCTGATGTATATAACACCTTACCTGATAATACTTCGGTAATTCAGCTAATATCATAGTCACTTTCGGAGGATTTAAATTATACAACGATATAACAGCGCTTTGTGCATGCCTTCTAACATCTTGGCTTTTAACATCCTTTGACCAGTCGAGTAACCTTGCCAGCGCTGTTCCTGCAGAATTATTAAGCGCAGACGGTTCTGCTGTTTCTGCTATTTGTGTAATAAACGTAAGTGTGGCTATTTTGACGCGAGAATTTGGTGTTTGTGTTGGATCCGTCAAATACCTCATTACAGCAGGTAAAAGTTGTTCTCCTGGGAAGCATTCTCTAAAAGTTCGAAGAGATTTAAGCAATTATTTAAAAAAATTAATAAAGTATTGACTTCAATAATCTCACATTCAGTCTTACCTAACAACCTCGAGCGTTTTGTGAATTTTCGCTTGTATTGATCCAAGTAAGTCAGTCCCTAATTTATTTAATAATCTCGCACACAATACGTAAAGCCAATCACCAAGATCTTCACTATGAGTAGCTACTAACTCATTCAGTGTGTCTAAAAATAAGCTGAATACTTTTGTGTGAGAATCCATAAACATTTTCGTAAAAATGTCCGTTACTTTGCGCAATTCCGTAGCTGTAAGCGTATTTCCATTTGAAAGAAAATGTTGCAATCCGACTAAACCTTCTTTCCTATCGCCCCAATGTTTATGTGCACAATTTTCTATGATTTCCTTAATATCCTGTAAGTTAAAAAATTTTTTTTCATAATATTATAAACAGTAATGTATAAATTCTTGTTTTTAACGTATGTTTGATAGGGTTTTACTATATTTTCTCTTTTGGCAGAAGTGTGACATAAATGAAAATGAATATTAAATTTAACAAACCTTTGGGATAGATTGATCCCACATATCACGATACAGTCTCTGTTGAGAGCCACTCCATGAGAACGACTAATGGGTAGATGGACGATGGACAGATATGAAGAACAGAACGGCGCATCGCGTTAGTCCAAACCAAACAAATACGCCGCAACAAAACCAAAAGAAAACATGACATGCGTTATCTACAATATAGGATGCTGAAAGCCTGTTTTTTAAGCTTGTGGTCTAATTCTACTCTGGTCGTCGAGTTTAGGAACTAGGATATTTTTACAAATCTAAATATATGAATTTAATAGAAGAAATCTTGAATAATTCGATTCACATAGAGTGATAAACAATTTTTATACACGAGCACATAGCATGATATTCATGAACTTGTGTTTGATTGAAGACAAATATGTTTAAAGCATCTTCAAATTGCATGACAAATAAAAATAACACTGCAAGCATTTATTTACATAAACGTAAAATAAGAAAGCGTCATGATACAATAATTGCATGTATCATGTATTTATAACTAACGCATAAGTGATATTTGTTATAATAATGTATATTGTTCATGAAATCAATGTATTCTGTATTAGATACTGGATACTTTGTATTAACTTTACTTTTCTACTATCATTATGATGAGGTGATCACTACTCTATCTTTTAGTACAGAGTCCACACCATTCCATCTACTTACATCATTTGGTCGCCTAAAGCTGTCCATACTTCGTTCAGAGCATATGCTACTAGTTTCACTATCATCACTGTGATCACCCTTTCCTCTTGGTGTTCTTGTATAACTATCAATACTATCAAACGTAAGTGCATCCGCCAAAGCTGATTCCGCTTCACGCGACTGTTGCAACATTTTCTGCGCCATAACTGGTCTAGATTGTGGCCTGTCCGTTGGAGACATATGTAAACTTCTTCCCCTACATTTCATTATATTTTTTATTTAATCAGAATTAAGATTAAACAAGAGTATCAAAGTGAATGCTATACCGTATTTTGCTTGCAAAACTTCTATCCATTCCAAACCTTTGTGGGCTTGGTTCACGACTATTACCAGTACTTCTGATTCCATGTCCAGATAACCGCCTAGGTCTTGCAATTAATGATTCTCCTTCACGATTATATGTTGCATAACTCAGTCTTGACGATGGCGATCCTGATCTACTGCTAGCTGTTACGTATATAAGATACAAATTATACTAATTTTTGTTTCTTTTTTTCTCAAAAAAGTTGAACAATTATGTTTCCTTTTCTCTGAACTTACGTTGAGATTGCGACACTCCAGATACTCTCGTTCTTGTTCTTGCGGTTCTTTCTGGACTGGCAATGGCCGTTGTGTCTGGTGATTTGTTAGGTCGAGCTAAATGAAGAAAGCATAGGTATGTATGATTTCTTTAATATAGTAACAGTTACACTGAAAATTTTAAAAACTTGTACTCACGGAGAGATGCTTTTTGTCGGCTCATATTCGCGTACATCATTCTTGCTTTAGCTCTTTGTGCAGCTTGTAAATCTATTGCACTGGTAGACCTAACGCCAGGAGTTCCACGATCTGAAGAAAAGTTAAAAAAAGAATTGGAAAGATCGTAAGAAAAAAATTGACATCATACATATTAAATACAACAGTGCATATTCTAAGACGCGGTGATCTTTTAAAAGCATCGAACGAGAAGGTAACAATTACAATGACTATCAGTGGGTCTTTGGAGAACTGGAATACCAGACTGACGATAAGACCGTGGCAAGGACGGAGTTCGTCTGAGCGGGCCATGAGGTTGACCCGAAGTCTGATGCAAATTTTCCGTACTACCTTCATACGTTAATGCAAAGGAGAGTCACAAAAGCAGCATGAAAAAAAGTGAGAAGTATTTTATATACCGCACTGTCTTGTTACTTGCGTCTCTGCAGTTACATCTATACCTAGTTCCTATTCTACTCCAAATATCGTTTAATAACGATTATGTAAAAATATGAATATATACCTGTAGCACTTATTACTGGTCTGGATGTTCGAGGGCTAACGCTCGCCGATCTCGTAACTACATTTAGACTGTTAATGCTACCGCTATTACTAAGAGACATCAACGAGCGTTTATATGCAGTATCGAGACTGTTGAGCAATGCTTCTGCTTGTTCCGGAAAATGATCTTTGAATGCCCAATATGATCTGAAAACATTTAAAATGTAGTCTGCTACTTGCTTAAAGAAGCAAATATTGATAGGAAGAAAAATATTTACTTCCTAGCGAAAGCTCTTGCTTCTGAATCCGAATCAGCGATACCTTTCTTGATCGTATCTTGTAATATCGTCACGTGTTTTTGCAATATTTGAGTAGGCCATATTTGTAAAATTAGATTCAGATATTCACATGATGCACGACGTATGTCTTTACTCTTGTGACTTAAACACGACGTGATAATTGGCACGAAACGACCGCAATGCGTATTCTGAAGAATAAACCTCACTGCTACGGCACCAGCTGTTGCCACAACCTATATGTGCAAAATTGTTAACGTAAGTTTCTTCCATGTTATCACAGTTCTCTTTGATTCTCTTTGGTATTGGCGTTAAATAATTACGAATCTCACCTTGGCACTATTTTGTATGAGGTTCATTAAGGTGAGTAAGACTGCTTCTCCAAAAGTAGCGAATTTATTTTTTAACTGTTGACTAAGAAACGCTAAAGTAATACACGCCTCTCTTACCACTTGCGATCTAAGATCTGTGCAAGCCACTTCGAAAGCTCTTTGCACGCTTTTCAAGTTTTCTAAAAAGTTTTCATAATTCATACCACCCGCAATAATGATTGCTCTTAATTTTTTCATCTGTAAGACAATTAATTTTATGAAATATATATATATATATATATATCGCTAAACTAATTAATAGATAACAATTAATGAATGATGAATTAAGTAAGCAATATTAGAACAATATTTGGTACATTACATACACTTTCTGTCCTTTGCTTCCAATCTTTCTTATCGTCACCAACGTTATCTTTTATAATTTTCATCTGCTCTTCCAGATCTTTTGCGGAAAACAAATTTACGGATGGCACATCTTCGAACGCTGTAAGAAAAGTTTCCTCGTCGACGGCACCAGCTTGACCTAAATATATTAATTATACATGTATATAATTTATATGTATTAAAGCAAAAATTAAGATTCTATTTCACAAAACAATGTTATCTATAGTTCTTACGCACCAAAATATAAAATTTCATAAAAAAAACAAAAATTTTTTAATTTTATGAATTTTATTTAAATACTTTAATTTTACCACGAAATTTATTATTTTTTTTATAGAGAAAAAAAATTTTTGCATGTGTTTTTATTTTACCTTATGGCAATGAACACTTTATGATGCTTCAAAACACTTAAATGAGAATGACATAAAAAGCAGTGCGATTAAAACAGATTACAAATGTACAGCGATCTATTTTACGCGTGAAAGGGAGATGAAGCAACATTGTATAAGGGATTCGAATCAAAGGTGCATGATACGTATATGATGAACAGATATTGAATTGAATTTGACAAATTTCATATTATTTTCTTGTACTTATATCATGATGGATATTTAGAGTAAAGCGAAGGAAGAACACAAAAGCTAAAATCGTTCAACGAAAAACATAAAGATTTGTGCAAAAGAAACCATCATGATATAATATAAAATTAGTAATGCCAATGAAATTTTAGATACCTGACGTCGATTTTACTGACAAGTTTCTTTTGACGGTTGTAGCCCTTGGAACCATGGAATGTGTATTACCAGGCTGAGCTGTCATGCAAGCGAATAATTAGCATTCTCGTCAACGAAACGTCAACAGTTTATCGACAATTTGTCGGCGGATGTTGCGATTTGTTGCAGAAAATATCATTAATATTATACGAAGTGCTGAGCCACAATAGGAGAAAGCAAAAGTTATAATGTTAGCACGCTTCACACCTGTGCGTTGGTTGGCAGGAGGAACATGTGCTTTCATAATGTTAATCTTAAAAATCATGACATTCATGTGTATTAACATTTGTCTTATACATAAATAAAGCACTTATAGTTCACAAAGTGTTTCCGTTTACATACAATACAACACGTGAAGAGGCAAAAAATTTATAAACGAAGGTGAATAATTAAATATATTATTAAATAATTCGAAATTAGATTGAATTATAACGTTGAGATCTAATTTGCATGGTACTATTTTTATCCCGGGTTCTCTATGTATATAAATACAGTTGTAAAGTAATTCGATACAATTACATTTACCAATACCAATTTTACTAACTTGTCTATATAGATTATGGGACTACAAACAAAGAGTTATTTTAGAATAAATCTGCGTTAAATGAGTGTAATATATCATGCTTAGAATAAATAAAAAAAGAAAGATCTTTATACTTGGACATTATCGATTTATACAGAATGACAAATAGCATTGAGTCTGTACGAAATTCGTGTGTACCTAGAGCTGAAGTTGGGGTTTTTGCTGGTCCGAATTGTCCTCTTTTTGGTGTAGCAGCTGACCTTTTCATAGGAGCCGATTTAATCTAAAATATTTCAATTTATTTCGTGTATTATTTCACGTAAGTATATACGTAGTTAAAATTTTTTTTAAACTGATACTTACAGCTCTATCTGTTTCATCCGTAGTCTTCCCAACTGAAAAAAAAAAAAAAAAAAATAAAATATATTCAATGGCGCAAGTTCAACAGAATTACGCAAACATCTCTTAGAAATGTAACAAAATTATTCGATTCTATTACGGTCAAAGATCTTTTTCTCTCAGTCAAAATTTATTTTTTTCTAAAAACTTTATACCTAAATCTGGGTATAGCCATGGCGGTTTGTGAATATCGCAATGGCAACCTCTTGCTCGAGCACCTGGATGTTTTACGATATTATCCCACTGAAGAATCCATTTACTACTTGGATCCCACAGTTTTTTATCGATACTGGGATATTTCTTTAATCCTCTGTGCAAGCAGCGATGGTTGCTTGATAACAACATATCAGTGTCGTTCATCGTAATGAAGAGGACTTTTCTTTTTTTTGATCGAAATCACTGAATGACACAATTACGATACATCTTGCAAAGTACAAAGTGTAGTTTACACTTTAACACTAACAGTTTGAAAGAACACCATCACAGTATGAATAGTCTTCATTATAGCATAGCTAAATATACCTTCTCACCATCCTTTTGCATTTGCATGATATTAATCAAGATTCTACACACTCGGAAGTCAAATTTGTTAAAGTTATTAAGGAGATATTCTTCGCACGAGAAACAACAGATATTCGCTTAGAGAAAACTGAAAACTCTTGCAATCCGTTTCTCCTCGAGTCTAGAACGAACGAAATAATCGGCATGTTCGTCAGTGAAAGTGATTTGCATTATTCTTTAACGAAGCCGAGAACTTTCGTTACCGAAATAATTACCGACTTTTCGATACTTTTTTAATCAAGGAACTCGGATATAAAAAACTTCTTATCGATGAAATTCTTCGACAGCACAAAGATTTAAATTATCCTGATCTTCAATCGATGAAGAGAAGAAAGAAGAAAAAAAAATAATTCCATCATGATTTTGGAATTTTATTATCGACTTTCATTTCTTGAATTACTACGTGAAATTCTTCGTCTAATACATACATATTTCTGGATAAACAGAATCATTTTCACTTCATACGTAATGTTTATTTTTTAATTTTCTTACTTCTGACATACATCGACATTCGAACAATCTAAAAACAATCGAACAATGTCGGAAGAAAGTTTCGTTGGACTCTAACGGTTGGAGGACGTCAGCCATATCAAGTCCACGCGGTGTTTCACAATTAACACAGGTTTCCATTCATCGGGTATAATTACTGTTACGTAGGGGATCAGAAATGCGAATGCAATAATAATCAATGATCATGTAGAAGTGTGTAAAAACCGATTCTAACGCGAATGTAAAATATCGAACAACGTTTTCAACACGTTGCAGCGTGCTCGGCAAGAATCTAGATTCACGATATCACTCGTAATAAGCACGGCAATGAGACGCGAGAGAGTTATTTTCTCACGTTACAGATAACGCATGCAGCATCCTCGTTATGTTTGGTTAGTCGAGATTTTCCCTCGATCAACATTCCAAGTTTCCGTTTCTCGTTGAAACTTTTCTACAACCGACGAACGAGACAATTGACGAAGCGATTGAAAAAGAAAAATAAATTGCATTTCCAAGGATCGTTGCGTCACGAACACGACGTTACACGTAACCATCAGAGCACACGTGTACTAACACGCTTTATCTATGCTTTATTATAATGACAACGAAGATCACATAAAGATTCTCAGTTTATCTTTCAGAAACATGTTACACTATTCAAGAAAAATAGAAAATAAAACCGAAGAACTGGGAACACTAGGAAAATTTTCAGTTTTTTGAAGAAAGCGAAATTGCACGTGAAAGTAAGCACGCGTCGATAATTTAATTGTTGATCATTTTTCATTTCTGTCGATCTCGACCTGGGATATACACGATAGACCAAGTTTGTTTGAAGATTTTGCACTTGAAACACGTCGTTCTCGATGAAACGAAAATCTGCAATAATCTTCTTTCAGAGAAACAAATCCATTCGTTTTTCTTGCTTCTCCATCTCGAAACACGTTAGTCGTGATCACTATTTCCCAGGACACGATTTATCGATATATCCTTCGATAGGTCCTTCGTATTTTTTAATTTAAACAGCACACGTCCGTTAACTCATCGAGTGGAGAATGCAGAACAAAGGAATTAACTCATCTTCCACTAGAACAACGGACTGACGATATTTTCTTTTTCGTGCCACGACCACGTTGCACTACCTTGGTATAATCTTTATCGCACAGTATCAAATTAGCATGGTAAACACGGTAGGCGATAATTCGCGTAAAATAACGTTGCAGTTTCGTTCGAACGATCGAGGGCAACTAACACTGCGGACGCTTCTACAGCGAATCGTTCTCCTGGTAACTCCACCTGTGAGATGTCGTAACGACGATGCATTTCGTCGCTACGGTTATGTTTGATCAGGTAAACAAACGCATGAGTAGAAACTGAAACGATCGTCCTTGCCCATTGTCCGTGAATGGTAACAACACGTACTGCTTAGGATATACTATGTCATACTCCTGACCAGATCGTGTTCGACCCGTGACATAAAGAAAAAAAAAAAAAAAAAAAAATACGATGAAGATCACCGAACAGCCGTCACGATTCTGAATACGTTTTTTTAATCGAAGAAACTATCCAGCAAGACTATCTCAAAAAGACAGGATACGCAGAGACACGCGTCTCTCACGTTACTAAACACGCGACTCGTTTACAAACTCCCGTAAGCGCTGTGAGACGGTCGCGAGACCCGAGACTAAAGTTGGACAGGAGGAAGGGGACCTTCCCCTATCGGGTGCCCCTCGATGGGGGCCAAATCGAGGGACCTACAACATTCAAGAACCCATCTGTCGATTACAGCAGCATCACATATTTTAAAGACTCGAGAGCGGTGTTATTCGTGATTATGTAAATTTGCAGTAAATGATGCTGAAAAATCAAATCAGCAGTCATTTTGACTCTGTACTATAAATATTCAACATCTATATATCTTTTGATTACAGTCTTAACAATTTGAGAGAAATTACTTACTATTATACATATGCATTATCATTCGTGATTATTTAAATACTTGGTATATACTTCATTTTGATAATTTTAATATTAATGTTGCTTAATTCAGTTCTGTTCCAGCAGAATCAATGAAGAATTTCCATGTATCTTTAATTTTTGTACTTGTTACTTAGAAGAGTACACATATTTATGGACAATAATATAAATATCATACTTTAAGTTATCTGTACCAGAAATTCGAGCGAGAAACGCTAATGATAAACCTATTTCTTAATGTTTTTCTTGTTGCAATTTCGCTTTCCATATGTGTCAAGCTATATTCGAGATTTTTAAATTAAGACTGCGTTATCGATTGATTTATCACAAGTATAATTAAATGCATACCATATTGGCGATCGAATCAAAATAAAAAAAGAAAGCCGAGCGAAATGAGCAGATTGACCTGATTGCGAAAGCACGAACAAATTGTCCTGGACCCAGGTGTAAAACAAGGTGACTGATTAATGCGGTCTCATTCAATTTGCAGTCATTTAAAACGTTTCCCCGCGTTTATGGAGGATCGACGGTACGAATAGAGGGAGTAAACGAAGATTAATGTTAATGCGGGCAAGAAACAGGTCGTACGATGAATAAGGTAAAAATTGTCCCCGGTTGTCTCCGAATTGAATCTCTAACGATGGGAAACGTTTAAGGATCCCTCGTCCAAAATTCAGCCGCAACCACCTGCTGAAATGATGCAACCCGTGTTTCTGACAATCTACGATTAACACGGGTTGCTGGTATACGGAGATATAATTAAATTCGGGATCTACCGCAGCATGGGAAGAAAAGTAAGTGGATCGCCGTTGCAATTACAATGTTTATCTGTAATAAACCACTTGTACCGTCATCGAGAGTTCCCCCTCGCTCTGCGGCAAGAAGTTAATCCAAACAGGACCGTGAAAGAAGGAGGTCCCGGCCGGCCGGCCGAGCAATAATGCTCCGATGAAGAAATAATCTGAACTGTAGCTACTACCCCAGCGCCGTAATTACATGTTTCGAATTAAAGATGCAATTAACGTCTGCTTAATCTTCATTCCGTAATTAAAAAGGGACAGCCTTTAAATTATCCGGAGTATGTACTCGTATATTGATTCATATCATTTTAAACGCACCATTGAGCGTGCTTCAGATAAGTACGGCAATCGTTTTATAGGTCATAACAATTCGGGATGAGTGACGAAGGGAGAAAGAGGGAAGAAGAGAAAAAAAATAGAAAAGTTAATCGATCATTCTTCTTAATTTGGAAATCATCTTTCCTCGATGATTTCGTGATTACATCTACATTTGCACGTATGGCGAAAATATTAGTAATTACGAGAGGAGATTCATTGGTATGATTAATGTGTACGAGACAATACTGAGTTGTATTATTATTATACCTTTTTTCTCGACGAGTCGCGACGATCCACTACTCTTCAACTTCTTAGAAATTGAGTGCGGATCGAATGCAGAATAAATTATGGATAGAAAACGAGATATAGTCACAGGAATTTCTCCAGAAATCGTATTTACACTGTCTGTCATTCATTGGTGAAAGTAATGTTATTTATTATTCTTATCCATCAGCAAAATACATCGGTGATTCTGATTTCCCATCGAAGAAAGCTGCAAAGAGAGAAGAAAGGGAGAGAAGAAAATCTGATGTTTCGCGCGTATTCGTGCGCGCGAGTCTCATTGTTTCGCTAACTGCTATTGTAGCTGCGATGCAAGAATCGATGGAAGAAAAAGGAAAACACGAAACGCCAATTCCACGAAACAGTTATTAAACGCTTGTTATTAAATTGCTGAGGAGAAGAAGAAAAAGTAGAATCGCCCACGCGTACGACACGCTTTGAACACGATAATATTCTCCTCAATATTACATAATATTACGTACAGACTGTGTGTACACAATTATCGGACGAGAATGTGGTTTTATCGTTTCAGGCAAATCGAGTATCGTGGATCAAGCAAACAATTATTAATTATTCTATTAAGGAAATTAGTCGATCGAGTCTTTTTTTTCAATGAAAACGCTCGAGGGGAAGCTCGTTTTGCTTGATTTAGAGAAACGAAAGATCTTTCACACACACGATACACTTTCTTCACACCGACATCGCCAGTCTATAAGAAAGCGTGTACAATGAACGATGAATCTTCTCAGCCAGGTCGTTACTTTCAGTTTTCTTGCGTTCCAACGCTGGTAATCTTTTATCCACGATAGTCTCTAGCACGATGTTAGCTACTTGTCTCCTGCGGAGTCGCGGCTTTTGTCAATAGGCTAAGCGCGAATGTTGTTCCGCGAGCCGGCGCAGAATGTCAGCAAGAGTTAACGAGAGAGGATAAAAAGGGCATCCGCGTGCTATCCCGCGTTTAATATCTGATCATGCACGGAGAACACAGAACAGTGTACCGTAAAACTGTGCACGGTATATGAAGATAAATCTACGTTACCACCCTACCTTTCACTTCTCTCGTGCACGTGTACCACGCGTCTTGCGCGCTGTCCCCAGGGTAAGGTCGTACAATAAGAACGCGAGTTCAAGCTGAACGATGTGGGTGCTAATTTCGATCGAGTAGTGAAGGGTAGGGTGAATAATCTTTCTGCCGAGAGACCGGTGCGGCAGAAATACACCTTATCCTATCGTGTCTCGTAAAGAAAAAAACGCCATGTTTCTTGCCATCACCGGCGAGATAAGGCTAACGAGATTGAACGAATTAAACCGTTTAAATGAAATTATGAACCAACCGATGTAAGCAATAAGTTGTCTCGATGTAAAATACGGCACGATATAAAACGACGGAGAAATCAGACGGTATAATACCGATTCGACACGAAACATCCTTCCACCTCAGAGGCAGGTCAGAAAGAAAGAGAGAGCGGAAATGAGACATATGCAAATTTTTTGTAGCGCCATGTTCGTTTAACCTTTCCGTGTCACATTCCGCGTACAAGAATACTCGTGGCGCCAAGTTGTACACAAATATCCCATGCAAATTACATACAACTGAGAAAAATGCCGGCATTATCATATGACAAGAGTTTACTAAAAACGAAAAAGCGTGATATATTCTTTTTTTTCTTTTTTGTAGGTTTTACAAAAGGAAAAAGAATTTTTATCTCATGACAATTTAAATTATACAGGGACTCATCGGTAGAAAAACAGGACAGGAAATCACGTATGAGATCGATGTTACATCTTCATGGTAATTTGGTGTTCTATTAATATAGCTGAAATCAAGCGAAGAACCGTAATTCTCCTGCCAAGCCCAAGTATGACCTAATCGTGATTAAGTGACAGAGAAAAAGAAATGCATTATGTCTTCAAATGCAGACGTATTGTCGCTTGCAAATACGAGGCGTAGAATAGAAGAAACAATTATGATTATCGTGCCGTGTCTTTTTTATCAATTGTTGGTCGTGAAAAATATACTAGATACAGCTACGATTAAGAATATTTTTATCTGAAAAATAAATAAAATTTTTACAAAAAATATTAATTTTTTATCTTGATAAGTATATTGTATCTCAAAAATATTTGCGAGAATACATCGACACAATTTCTTCGAAACTTTCAAGATTATTTACGCCAAGATGTACATTCCTCCAATATATTGTTACGTAAGAAAAGTGTCGGCACATTTTTTATCAAGGGACAAAGATTAATTATACAATGGAATGCATGTATGCGCATCATGACTCATCGAAAATCTCGGTTTACTTGTCCTTTTTACTATCTACCGGTATCATAAAGTTGCATTTTTTTCGCAACGACAGCTTTGGAACTAATATGTTAAGTATTCGGTTGCTGGAGATATGTAATATTTGCAATCGAAATTCGAACACCCTGGCAGTAGTCTTACAATGTTACAAGGCCGTTTGTTTGAAGCAGGACGGCTTTACAGTATGAATTACAGAGAGCGTTTGAAACAATACACCGCCGATATTGCACAGTACACCGTACCTATCGATGTGTGTAATATTATGTAATGTCTTAGAATAGATAACGCGAATTAGTGATATTGTCGTGTTACCCGCTCAAGGAAATGACACTTTATGCAAGAGGCACAATTTTTCCCATACTTCGAAGCTCCAAAACCGATAAATAATTATAAAGGATCGCTTCATCGAATGATCTTATTGCTTGAGAACGTGTTCCACAGTCTCCGCAGATATTACGGTCGACAAAAACCACTTGGCATTTCTTTCACGAACTGACCAAAGACGTGATCCCTTAATCGCCTCGAGTGTAGATACCTCTTTTTGTTTTCTTTCTTAGGGGCATTATGCCCACATTTGCCGGAGAAATCAATCTCGAGGAACGAAACGCTGTGTAAACTGTTATACAGGTGAAAAATCGAAATGTACACGTTGGTTACAATCAAACCAGAAGTTCGGGCAGAAAACGTGCAAGTGCGACGTAATTAAATTCAAATTGCCGTGCTGAATTAAGTGAATATTCTTATCACGTTGAAGAACAAACGGTCCTTGCTAAATATTCATCGTGTGTACTAGTAACGTGAACAAAGAAAGAGAGAGGAGGAGATAACGAGAGGAGAGAGAGAGAGAGAGAGAGAGAGAGAGAGAAAAGAGAGAGTAAGAGGCAAAGAAGGGAAGAATGAAGGTTGGTCTTCTCGAATGCGAAGGTATTTCAACGCGATGGCGTTCATGGCTGCGGGATGGCAGCACGATACAGCTTGAATAACATAACGGAGGTGACGCGCGTGGCATTGGTTTTTATACGTTTTCTGACTTAATTTACTGGATACCTGCCGAGAAGGAAATTCGATGAATTTACTCACCGTCTGAAGACATTGCCAGAGGCAGCAGGTCGCCAGCAGCTTTCAGCTGATCGAATTTCTCTATTAACAGCAGTAATCTGTAACACAAGATCAAATGAAATTACCTTATTTCAACATACGTGATTAAAATTAGCTAGTAAGATTCTTATCATTGATGATTCATGTTTCTCTAAGTAAACCACAAAATGGTCAACAATAGAAGATTTAAAAGAAACTACCATTTAATCTAACGAACGTTGGCGAGAAGCCAGGAATCGATTTCGCTTTTTCACTTACTTAGCTTGCGGTACATTGTGCTTTCTCTGTAAATCCACGCGCAATCTTTCACCAACGTGTCTGTAGATATCCGCTAATGTGTTTAAAGCAGTCTCACGGACTTTTTCAGATGGATCAGACAACAACTTCACGATACTTGGAATCACTCCTGACAATATCATTTCATCAGCTCCGTGTCTGTAAAAGGATTTATTGTTACAAAGAATTTATACCGAATATTTCAACGACTATCTAGCTGTCTCTTTCATTCTCTAACAAATCATACTTACTCATTCAACGTCGTAGTTAGTAGAATTAGAGCTTCTTCTCGTAATTTGGCATTCTTGTGATTAAAAGCCGGTCGTAGTCTGTCCAAAAGTTGTTGAGGAGACATACATCCTTTCTCCATTATTTTAAGAAGTACTAGCTGCGCCTTTTCCCGTGTCGCATCTTTACTGTCACCTATCGGACACACATCATTGATATTCTTAATTGCGTTTCTTACTATCTAAAGCAAGTTAAAGGAAACAAAACTTGCAGAGACCGGTTCTGCGTATATTTATATCTTCCGTCATAATATCTCATCTCGTAATACGCAGCTGACGTTTTGTGCCTATTTCATCCGTAGCACATCTAACCACGATTAACGATTCAAAGAGTACGAGACGAAGTCCATCTAACATTATAAAACATTATAAAATAAACGAACGATATACTGCCAAACTACATTTATACAATCGCGCGAGTCGATAATTTCGCGAGCAAATAATTTTCAATGCAACAAATTCAGTTACCCTCATTAAGAATAATTTATAAGTACACGTGACAAATAATCACAAGAAAGTTCAAGACACCTACCTAGTCGATCTATTGTTGGTTGAATAATAGTGGAAATATAAGGCTTGAAGTCGTGACCCATTCGATCTGCGAGAAAGGTGAGGATTTCTAAACCATTCTGAACGACCTGGAACAACAGAATAAAAGGATTTTAAGATCTATGTCACATATATCGACGATTATAGCGGAACAATTGTCCCCTTTCGTTCATACAGAAATTGTTCTAAATCTTCCATGACTTTCTAGCCGTCCTACCAAGGCGATCGGGGTTTACTGGCTAATTTACTCAACACAAAGATATGTTTATATGCGCTCTTGTGGCAAGAGATTAATTAACGACTTGGCGAGAAAATCTGTACACGGAAAATCAGTTTGTCTAATGACTTGCACGTAGAACGACGAACTCACAAAAATAGCAAAGTGATTACATTAACACCGAATCAAGATTGATAAAAAGAAATAAAAAATACGTGTAACGTGTCGCGTGTTAATTAAAAAACATATTTCTAAGGCAAGATTTCCTGCCAGTTTAAGGGAGGTTAATGTTTCCTGCACCGCGTTTACGTTGCATCAGAGGGGGTTCAGGGCATATTGATCCAGGCAAGATAAACTCTGCTTCCCTGAAAGCTAAAAAATCGTAGACCCCTCACACTTTCCCTCTTGCTCGTAATTATACTTCGTCTGTGAGCTCTCCACGTGCACTCGTAATGATTACTTCACGGCATTTTTTTCGCCTTCCTTTTTCCACCCTTTTCTTTTGCCTCTGCGCTTTCGTCAAAATATAATTACGGAGGTTTGAACGATTTACACGCATTCCGGTTCCGTGGTTACATGCGAAATCAATAAGAACCTCTTATGCATGTAGTTCACTGGTGAAATTCAGTAAGTTGACTATGCACATCATTGACTCTTACGAAGGTGTATTTCTTCTAAAATAATCTAGCAATTATATTTTTCTTTTTCTTTTTTAAATTTTCATTTCGCAAAAATATTTCTTTTCTATTCAATTCTTTTCTGGGAATCGTTTTCAGCTTGTGAAGGAAACGAATTTTCATCAATTATTAAAAATAGAAAGACACTTCTCAGATAGAAATTCCATAAAAGAAATACATTTTACCGTTTAATTAATCGATAATTTATAAAAGTATAGCGTGAATATACGTATGTATCATCGAAATGATTAAAAATGCATCAAGTTCTTTAACACATTCTACAATTATTATCATTAACATCACTATCATTCTTGTTGTTATTTTTAAAAAAATTTAGCAAGACGAAAATATCCTACAATTATTATGAAAATTTAAGGATGCAAAGAGAACGTAGAGAATGTACAACATTCTTCATAATATACAATGCGATTGTTACATCATCTAATGCATTTATATCTGTAAGTTGGTCGACGTGTACAGAAAATGTTGAACATTGCTAGATCGACCTGGGATTCGAGGGTGAACGAACTGCTCCTCCGGGAGGTGGACAAGCAGCAGATTAATATAGAAAGTGCAAGTGTAGCATTGGGTGCATTTATCGTAGTAGAACCCCTCAAAAGTAAACCCCAGTCGACGATAACGAAAGGGCCAAATGAATATTCCTCCCAACCAGTCAGCAGCAGCAGCAGCAGTGGCAGCAACGGCCGTTCGATACCAATCGGCATTGGCAATACTCCTCGGGTCGAACCCGATGTCTCAAGTGCACACGGCAAATCCAATGTCACTGTCTGCAAAAGCGTCCATTACTCGGCGACAGCTTAAATACATTTAACGAAGCGCTATACATAGGCATATAAACCTATTTTAGAGTCGCGGGGTAAACGTTCTCTCAGGGTTGTCGTCTGGCTGTGACATCATTGCTCAACACCGAGGCTTTTCGTTTCTCTTTCTGTCTTAACTTTCATATAATTAGCACGCAGTTTAATCGTTAACAGTCTGCTCGAGACGGTAAACGCATCCGCTCGAACGTGGTAAATCTCGATGAATTTAGATGAACCATCTGATATTGAATTCGCGCATTTGAAGGAGATAATTATTTTATACAGCATTTTTCGAAAGTAATCGAAAGAAGAATGAAAGATGACAGAGCACAACAATCGCAGATGCAAAATGTTCAGATGATCATCAATTTAGTTGAAACTTTGTATTGACTTTTAAACAATGGAACTTCTCGTTGCATGAGTTTCGTAAAAGAAAAATAGAAAGTTTAAAAATATGATTAATAATAATATGAAATTTATCAGCGTTCGAAGTTTCAACTAAACTGATGACCCGAATATGTCTTGCATTCTTCATTCAGCAGTTTCCTTTCTCTACCTTAAAATCACTTTCAAAAAACAATGGAATATTTTCGTAAGTAGATCAGCATTCAAAGTTCTGATTTGAACTTTACTTGCAAATAGAGAGAGCATCGATGCAACTTGAACTTCATCCGATAAATCAGCTACTCCGAAGGGTTCCTGATTCGATGTTATAAAAAAAAAAAAAAAAAAAAGATAGAAAAGGTTGATCAAAAATTGACCACTGATCTGCATGCACGTCAAAAACAAAGACTATCGACGTCGGACACATCTTGAACTTTATCTTCAAAATCTGTCTCCTCTTTGTCAAATAGATCACCGAGGGGAGATAACAATAGATCGGATGTACACGATGCTTCGAAGAACGTACCGAAGTCGGCGCATAGACGCAAAACGTGTGGGCGAGTTGTCTGGTCTTACTCGTCAAAGTTGAGAGCAGGGTCCGTTAAAACTGTTAGGACCACGTGGGAGGCGGCTACTCCTTGTTACTCTTGAAGAAACGACATTTACTGCTAAATGCATTTGTGGTTTTTGTTGCAAAGCGTCGACACACGTCGAACAACAAACAGGAAAGGTTATTTGCGAGAATGATCTCCTGTAGGTAGAAGTTTCCTTTCCATCCTCTTATTATGGGATGACGAATCGGAGCAAACAGATAACACTCTGGTCGCATGCTTCTCGCGACGAGTGTATGATGATTTCGCGGTTTCGTTATCACCCGGTCGTTACGAATTCCTTATTCTTAGTTCGGCTGACATCGATGCTTTAAAAAAACACAATTATTAATCGCACAACATGAACTTCGTGTCACGTATCCGCCTAAAGTAGCGCGAGAGCTGACGTAATAAGTAAAATGAGCGATTACTGTCAGACCGTATTGTCCGGGTAAGTTCTTCACTGGTTGATCAGACGACATTGTTTAATGGGATAAGTGGATTTTGATTTAATAACAACCGATTATGATCAAAACGAGATAAACCGCACTGCGTCAATTATGTAACGAGAAATAAATATCGATTTAACAAATATCAACTATAATCAGATAATGGGCTACCAGTGTGTAACTGGGATAAAATAGGAAGAAATCTATGTGTATACAGACGTAGAATGATTCTCGCTACGGCTGGAAATTACTCTCCTAGCGACCTGAACATTTGAAGATTTCGTTCGTTTCTAAATTCTAATTCATCACGGAGAAGACATATATGCAAGCCTGATTTTCGTAGCGAAATCCCGATGCATTCAGTTAGCAGCGTAATTGTCACTGTGCAGCTATTAATAATTTATGGAGTAACAGCCAGCAGTTATTCCAATCGTTTCGAATTGCAATTCGCGTTATCAAGATATCTACCGTTTTTACGGCGACCTTTTGCATGAGATATCGAGCGTGACCAGTTCTGGTTGCACAAAGTTGCACAAAGTAACACAAACTAACGCGACTACGTGTAAAAAAGCATCGAGATCACCGCAAGGCGCGAGTGATGTCATGCTTTAAATTCGAAAAAGGAAATGTTCGCGGCAGAGAAAAAGAACGGAACAATGTCAGAGGGAGAGAGAGAGAGAGAAATTATGGGCTGCAGTTAACGTTGTCCTGTGTCCTTGACACCGATACGGTGCACCGATGGTTTGTAAAAATGGTACAGTTAAGATCTACCATAATGAGACGCATTGTGATTCAATTGTAACGAGATATGAGGCAGGTCACGCGGAAATATTCAGAATATATCTTACGACTACCTTCTAGTATCTTATTCCCTTGAAAACCACAGAGGAGAAGTATGATAAGTCCATTTTTGTCGATTTATTTAGTTTTTAATGTAAAAAAGAATTTTAATATAATATAAACCTTTAAAGACAGATAATGTTTTGTAAGAAGCAAATAATATTAATTATTTATGTTATTAAAGTTAATATTGTATTGCTTTTAATTTTAACTGTATGTAGAACTACTTGATAACTTGATATTTAATCTTAAAATTGTTCTTTTATAAAAGATTTAAGCAATCATGTTTTTCTCTAGTGACCTCCAATCTTTAACTATTACACTGTAGTAATCAATGACCGCCTTAATTAATAGCTACTGACCTAGTCTAAATACAGTCCGTGTTCTTTGCGAATTTAAATTTTACGATTAATAAACTTCAAGTTATAAAATCCTATTTCAAAACTTGTTGCAATTTACTTGTTAGAATTTAAATTTTAATAGGTTTAAGTACCATCGGAATAATTGAAAAATAAAGTTTCCGAGATGAATCAGGTCTAGAAGAAAAGTCCAGTGGAGCCGCAACATAAGAAACTTTAGTCCAGATCGATAGAGAGTATCCTAACGAAATAGGAAGGCTCATCACGTAACAGGCTCCCTGCCAAAAATTTCGACAATGGTGGGCTCGGTGAAAATTAAAAACGAAAGGTAGTCTGTATGCCTTATTCACGGTACTTTTGTTAAGAAGACAACGAGACCTTTCTTCAATCCACGACCAATGAATTTTCCTATTCTCTCAAGATGTGACGCGAAATTTTCCAATAAATATCGGAGTGTGCCTTTGTCATTTTTTCTTTGATTAACCTTTCTCAATGAAACAACAGACTCCCTACTATTCCACTCATAGTCGATATATTACATATTTTTGAAGATCTTAGTAATTCTAAGGCCACCGTCAGTATTCATTATCTTATAAGAAAGTTAAACCTTCGAAACGATCCATATCTCTGATACGAACAAGTTCCCATTTCAACAACTCTTTCACATGTTAAGTTGATATTTTGAGAATAACAGCGAGCTTTCAGCAACAAGTGGTACTAGATAATGACATACGATTAGCTATTACTTTCTAGTCTACTTATAAAATGAAAATTCTCTCGTGTTATCAGTACCGTATTCGTAAGAGTAGCGAAAATTCATTCAACGATGTATGAAGTTCCTCAATTATCTGTGCAATCATTTCTACTTGGTATCTCTACAACACTCAGATTATAGCGTTAGCTCGAAATTTTCTTTCTCTCTGCAGACTAGCAATGGCTAGAAAAACTTAAGAACGGCACAATAACACGTACAACAATAAAAAGCTACTCTAAATATAGAAATGAACGGGCAAGCATACTTCTAAATGTGCCTGCTTAGCATGCTTATTCGTACATTATAAGCGGAGAAATGTACCGTGCGTAGTATAAAAAGGGGATTGGTAGCTCATACATTATGTACGAAGCTGAATTTTAACCGCAAACAACGATTTGGTCAATTGCACGTCGTTCATCACTTCGAAGGACATGTTTTCTTCTTTCTTTCCATGCAGTCTCGGAGCAGGATGACGTTCAACCGATTTGATCAACTCAAGTGTCCAACTTTTGACCAACATTTTGACCAACGAGTCAACGCGTCTGTTTCCTTCAAGAGGAACTGTTCTAGAGGTTCGTTTCCCTTTTGATTCTCTCATGAGATAAATAGCGAGTTCGTAGAAACTCGCCCGGAAATGGTAAGAAAGAATTGAGGAATTTAATTTCACAACTTTCCCTCAAGTGCTTGTTAATGAAAAAAAAAAGAAAAAAAAAAATATTCATATAACACATGAAACAAAATTTCTTGCAGTTAATTACTTCGTATATAACTTCTGTTCGTGTCGTTCTTATTCATTAACCACGTACTTCTACAGTAAATAGAAATACATATACACTGCCGTCCATAAACATTTAGACACTTCCAAATGACTACAAGTACATAAAATATACAACTCTGATTTTTTACTCTGTCTCAGGCAACTGTATACAACAATAAATAAATTTAGTATTACAAATAATAAATAGTATTAACTAGTAGAAATAAAAAAACTAATTGGAATAAATAATTGAAATAAAAATTGTCTCTTGAATTAAACAACTTTAAATATGTTCCATTAACTGTCCAGTTTAAATTTAAAGAGAATTTTTTTTTAGTTCAAAGAGAAAAAATGCGAAATAACAAAAATATGAATCTTCTGATCGAACTATGTCAGATGTTCAAATAATTATAGCCAGTAAATAATTATGTCCAGTATGTCTTCTACCGCATCTTGGTTGGAGAACAACAAAGATGATTAAACACTTGACGGAGTTAGACGTCGAGAATATTCTGGCCTGATTGTCTTTATTAGGGAACGATTGTACTCACGTACAAATGGATTCGACGAAATTGCCTACGACTCTGTAGGTTTTGATGAACTCTCTGAATCGTGTGTCGATTCGTTGTGTATTTTCGTGTTCTTTCTTGTAGATATTCTCGCATCCAACGTTTCTTTATCTATTGCCAATGAACATTTAACCGATTGTGAATGCGATAGCTCTGATTAAACGCCGATCGTTCAGCAACATACTGACACAACGTGACACACTGTACCAAAGGACACTTTACGTACATGGTGTGAAAGTTTTTCCCTTATACGTTCCTGATGCAGAACCAGCTCAAGTTTTGCAGCATCTTGTCGAGAAACCAATCTCGTCGTAAGTAATCGTTTTCATTTAAATCTCATGATGCAAACAATTATTGTAATTGGGAGTAACTGGTTAAAATACGAATAACATTGAAACTGAGAACGTGCTACTGATTTTTAGTTCTGAAGAAATAATTCTCAATATAAAAAAGAACATGAATTGATAGATGATCTAAAACGATACGTAACTTCTCATGCAAATATCATAAATTTAAGATTAGATAATTTAGAGTAGAAAATAATCTGATGATGATCAAATTTAAAACATAATTCCCGTTACTATCGATTGTTGCCAGTTTCTATCAAATATTTTAACTAAGGAGAGTTGACACAACACAAGGTGAAAATTATTTAACGAAGATACGAAGGATAAAAATTGGTGTTGATAATATTGGTAAATCTCAATCTCTCGCTAGAAGATTAAAACTAAAAGCTCGCACGGACTAATATTAAGATCGTAAGATTCTTGTCTAAAGCAAGTCTCATGCAACACCTGTCCTCTTCCATCATATTTGAAGACCGCGAAAAATTGACCAAACGTAAATTCAAATTTGATTTACAAATCGATCACGTTGATGTCGCGAATAGCATCGTCCATTTCTGAGTATTGAGCATATAGAAAGTTTTGAGTGCACGCAGAAAATATAGGTCGACCAAAATAAAATATACGCAAACACGTATGTCTCTTTGGCCCGAGGGAGAATTTGAAATGTCATTAATCACACATCATTCTCGTTAATTGCAACTTACTTCTCAATGTTTCGGCGATGATTACGGTTCTATGAACCGTTCAGCAGTTAATTGTTGTACATGCACCCTGATACGTAGGTATAAATTCAATAAATGAGCACCTCTCTCTGTACGAGTACAATCTAACCGTTTTGTCACCCGGTACACCCCGCTGATTCCTTCCAGTCACATTTTTCATTACGAACCTTGCATTTTATTACGTTCCGTTCCGTGCACTGTGGAGAGATTCTGCACACCATAAATACTAAATGGCATGAATGAGTTACTCCAAAGAGTAAACGGTAAAAAGTTGGCAGATCTCTTGCACGGTTTTGTTTACATAACAAACAATAGACATTCATTGTCAACGTTGAAAAGAACAGTAAAGAAATTTGAACGTATGAAAATGTTTTATTTGACAACAAACCCCGATGACGATGGTTACTCGCTGATTCATTCACTCTGTACTTAGAGTTAAGCTACAACAAAAGAATGTAATATCTTTTTTTCTTTTTGTTTTAATAAATCAGTTACCTATAGGAATGATTTGAATAATATTAACGCGTAAAAGGAAAGATTATAAAAGAGATTCGTTACCTTGGGGTTGCCGTTGCTTAACCACGGTATGATGTTGTCGATAAACTGTCCGATGTCTTGACACTCGATACTCTTCGTCGCGTCTCCCAAATAATTCAACAATAAACTACCAACGTTTAACTTTTTCTTGATGTCCGTCGTTGACAGGAGCGGCATAAAACCGTCCATATCATGCGGATTCACCGCCATGGTGGCTAACACGTCGTCTCCACACCTTTGCAAGTCTTTGAACGAAACTGGATCTCACCCGTGTACGTCAAAGCACATAGTTCACCGTGGTTTCACGATCCACGAAAATGAAACACGCGTTGTTCGCCATGTCAGTGACGTTCACCACCAAGAACAAGGTTATCGGCGAAGCGAAACTGTTCGTGCGGTTTGAAAGCCATACGCAAAACAGTACCTTTTCCCCCTTGGTTGTCTCGCACGATCGTTGTCGCGCGAATTATGCTGAAAATTAGAGCGCCAAGCGAGTGATATTGCTCTACGACACTTTACACGAGATTCCGTCGAGCCTTGCACAGTCTAAACAGGGAACATTGCTCCCGTTTTAATTGTATCGCGCACGAAAAATAGCAACGAACATTCTAACGAAAATTATCGGCACCGTGCACGCGACGCCATTTTAATTTCTCAGTTGTCTGTTTCTCTCTCTCTTTCCTGAACGATCGCAACGCCGATTGTTTCGAACGGTAGTCGCAGCAACTATCGGCAGTTCGTTATTTCAAATATTTTACGGATACGTTTTTGTCGCCTGTATACACGCCAGGTAATCGTAAACATATTGCAATCGTAATTGTCAATTAATTAAGTTTTCAAAAGTTTTATATATACTTCTAGGTTTATCCACGATTTGAGATTTCCTTTCATACCGCAATTTTTGAATCATTTTCCAAAAATGTTTACCTACTATTTTCTCTACCGAGTTTGAATATTTAAATACGATAAAATTCAGAATTTACTTATTGATATTAATTGATTTTACCTATTAGATTCTATCTTCTTAAAAAAAAAAAAACAAAAAAAACAAAAGGAGATCTTTAAAGGCAGAGTAATAGAAATATATATGAAGGACTCAATACACTTGTCTAGCTACATGTGTATTTCTGCAACCGTACTTTAATGAAGATGATAATATATACATAGTTACAATCACATATACAACATTATATATTTACAATCACATAGTATGTATTCGCATTATATGCAATAATGTCAACCTTGTCACACTTTCACAGCTAAAAAAAAAATCTAAAATATTAAAGAGCATGATCACTATCAACTCACATTAAAGATATCAATATGATTATGTCAAGTTTCGACGGCAATGGTTCCAAATTTTAATTTTAATTATAGTTTATTTGTAACATGTGGTTGAAAAATTTCACATCATTTGTTCAATAATCTGTATTTTATACAAAATTATATAATCATGACTAGTATATTACAATAGAATTTAATATATCTTTCATTTTGCTTTTTTCTCATGGACAACTAAAACGATTAAAAAGATTGTTTATCAAATTTCTCAAATAAAAAATTCGAAAATAATTACTTTAAAAAAATACTTTTCATTAAAAGATATAAATTTTTATACTTTTTGTACAATCTATGTTTATATATACATATATATATACACACAAATTATAAAATCTTTGTGATGAAAAAAAGCAACAGCTACAAATCAATATTAAAACTTATTATACTTTCATTTTCAAGTTTTATAAGATGAAAAGACAAATACTCTAATCACTATTAAATATTTTTATTGCACTTCTTTGTTCATTTTAAATTGTATTTCACTCATCTTTGGTATAATTTTTTGTATATAATGAGAAGGCCATTTGTTAAACCTTGCCCTAGTTTATTCATAGAAAACTCTGTTTTAGTCTTATTTAATACATTACTATATACTTTTTACGCAGAAAATTATGAAATAAAAATAAATAATATCTGCATATGTATATATACATATATATGTATACATTACTCTTTATAAGTGATATTTCGCATGCATCTTTCATGGAGTACTCTTTAATGTAATTAGACAATCCAACATTTTCTGAAAATATCAGTATCCAAAGATATTTTATTGTAGAATAATTAAAATGATAGGAGTTAGTCTTAAGTTATCATCAAAATGTTTTTTTCCAAATTATACTTAGATGTTTAATAATAAGGTAATTGGCATTGGAATGGAACTGATTTGCAGTTAGATTGTCTAAATCCATGGATAAGTATTCAAATATATTAATTATGATTTGCATACATATTTTGACAACTATAAGGTACTTAGTGATAAATATTATCTATATTCTCATTATTAGAGTCAAGGAAAGATTCATTGAAAATGTTTTGTTGAACCTTGGCAGATGAACATTATTACAATTATATTAAAGCTTGGTATGTGGAATAGCATACTTGTCAAAGCTGCCAATTTTCTATTTAGAATTGTATTATCTTACTTAAATAATTCTATTTAGCAGAAGATTATAATTATTATATCTTAATTTTTGACTGGCATTTGCTCTTGCATACTTGGCAATATAAAAAATGAATTGCTTATATAGCTGTACTCTTAATGCAGAAAGACAAAAGATTTTCTAGTCTGTGAATCTTTGATGGAAAAATTATTTCTTTCACTCATTCTCTCTCTCTCTCTCTCTCTCTCTCTCACTTACTTTCTTCCTCTCACAGGTACTCTACTATGAAAATAAATGAAAATATTTTTAATACATAATCATTTAAAACTTGTTAGATATTGCTTCTTTTACTGATTAAATATTGCATAAAACAATAACTAAAATTAAATAATGATATGATATTTAAAACTTCTATGAACGTCATATATGTACAAATCGTGTATAATTTGAGTGAAATGTTGTATATAACAATTTAATGGAGCAATTCGAATTGTGATGATTCTCTCAAATACGAGAAAAAGATCCATGCTCGAAAATTAATTCTTTCTAATATATATGCGTAATAAAAGTGCAGAAACTAATTATACGCTAATTTTCATAATAAATAAAGCCTTATTATGGCTTAATTAATTCGTTTCTTTATCATTTTGAACATTTTTTATGGTTGTATCTTTTTCAACTCGATTAAATCAGTAACGTCAAAAAAAGGAGTGCTATTGTTGTTGTTGCAATTGTTGTAATAACGGACACACTTCAACTAAAGGTGTCCCTAAAATTTCTTGACATACTTGATTCATGTCAGGTTCCATCATGAGTGAAGAAATTTGATCCTCAGTTAACATTTCCACACTATTTTTTATACAATGGAATTAATAAAAATAAAGATTTATATAATAAAAAATTTACAAAGCGATACGCACCTTGCTAAGCTTTCACTATCAGATGTTTCTTCATCAGCATTAAGATAGGTCATTGTTTTTTCTAATGGACTAGGAACTTTCTTTCCTTTTCCTTCTATTTTCTCAAACTTCTCACATTTTTCCTTGTCTCTCTCTGTTATCTTTGGTTCGTTAGAACGTCGTTCTGTAAGGCTAGATATGTTCAACATCATCATTCCGTGATTGAGAAATTCTTTTACCCGTTCTCCCGTGCCAGCGCTCCATAACATATCAAGAGACTGTCTTCTACTCGAGCTTGCTATAGCAATTAATACAAGTTGGCATCTAGGTTTATAGATTTTAAAAAATATATAGTCAAATATACTTACTTGAACTGCCTCCACTAGCTTCGCCACCAGCTGAACTTCTGGTTATCCAATTAGCTAAACTATTATCGAGTTTGCTTTTACTTTTTACTGATGGACTTCTCGTTACTTCCGCTTTTTTTTCACTGCTTAAACTAACTTCGTTTCCTTTCGGCATGGTAGGTAATGACTTTTGTGTTACTAATTTCTTTTGACTAGTTGTTTCACTGAATAATTGAATATTTGCACTGTTGGTAGGTGGATTATTACTTTCAGGACTTAAATCCATTGGTAACGGCTTATAAGGAATTTGATCTTCTTCGTCCGAGTATACTTCGTTATTGTAATATACTTCATCTGGAGAATTATTTAAGCTAATTTCTGTCCATTCCTCTCCATTTTGTACAGTAGTATTAGTGTTTTTTGAATCCACCGGTGTTTGTATTTTCACTCGTTTCTCTATTGGAGAAAGAATATTCGATAAGTCTGACAATCGTGAGGTTGAAGAGCTTGTTTGATTTAGTGTTATGATATGTTTTGTATCAGTTGTTGCAATGCTTTTTGGACGGTCTCGCTTTATATATTTCCGCGGTTCTGTCGATGAAAGATTCAAATTACTTAGGCCCAAATATTCGGAAGAAGGTTCTCTATTAATCTGGATAAAAATACAATAAATATAAAAAGTTATTAATATATTTATAAAGTCATCCAATATATCCTATTGATATATTCATAAAATATAATTACTCTTGCAGGGACAGGACATTGTGTACTAGGACTCAGCTTCTCTGGAAGGCGTAAGTATTCGTCGCTAGTATAATCTGTACTGTCAGGTGATCCAGTAACACTAGAATCAGTCGGAGTTCCTGCATTTGGTTGTAGAGAAGGTTGGTCAATGGTATCCCGAGATTTATCAAAATCATCCACTCCATCATACTTTCTAGTCTGTAGGTAAGAAATAATAATAATTTATTTCGTGTTAAAAAAAATTATAGATTTAAAAGAAATGAGAAAATAACTGTACCCTATGAATTTCATCACTGATCTTTTCTAAATTTCTCAATGCTTCAGCATAAGTCATTTTAGCTTCACCCACTGATCTTTCTAATGCACTTACTCTTAGCTTTTGCTCTTCCAGCATTTGATTAAAATGCGCTTTCATTTCATAATATGGCCTATGTAACAAACCAGTTAATAATAAAATTTAGAATGTACATAACATTTTAAAGAAAAGCTTGTTATTTTTATTAAATTTTATTATTAAATTTTATATATATATGAGTAAAGCAGAATTTTTCTATAAAAATGCTTATCTATAAAACATTTCATAAAAATATAATTTGTGCATAAATAGGGTGATAGTTTAGAAAATAAATTGTTAAAATAGGGTTTATTCATAGCCAACACATAAAATAAATATTGTGTAAAAAAATAAAAAAATAATATCTATCCTACTTACAACATGAGCAAGTTGTGCCTGTAGGCGATACTGTTTATCAGAAGCAAGCTGCGACGTGCACCCATACTGCCAACATGAATATAAACCAAAAGACATAAATATTCTAATATCTATATAAAATTAACGTAAAATATTAAACAATAAAAACATAAATCACTAAATATTCGTATGGGAAGAAAATAAATAAAAATGTTAAGAATTATTGAACTATTAGATTCTAAAATTAAGGTATATATATTAAATTAAATGCAACACATCTCATGCATTATTAAGTAAATTAAAAAGTCGTTCAATATCACTTGCTAAATTGTAAGGAAGGTGCACTAGGTACACACCTAGATTTAGCAATTGCACGTTTTAGTTCACGTTGCAATCTTTGAACTTCGTGTTCTGCTTTGTGATATAGAGCAGTAGTATGTCTATGTTCTGCTTCTGATAAAGCTCTTTCATGTTCAGATTCATTAACTCTGGCAGTTGCATGATTTAACATCTCCTACAATAATTTTCAACGTTATAAAATTTGGATAAAGAATTTTTTTGAGATAATATGGAAATTACCTGCCAAGCATGATCAAAACATCTTCCCTCTGTTCTTAATCCTTCTTCAGCTAGGTAAACCATTTCTTTTGCTGCTGCATGCTGACTATTTGCTCTTTCAAATCTAATTGCAGCCTTTTGTGTTTCATGTAAAGCCTTAAAGTATACATTAAATTAACAATTATAAAATGTACTATGACAATATTGAAAATATTTCTTACTTCTTTTGCTTTAAATCTGGCATCATAATATGGTCTAGATTTTTCTATGCATGTACCAAGCTTTTTAGCTAAGGTATCAATTTTTAATGTAGATTCACAAAGTAATTCTCTAAAAGTTGCTCTTGCTTCCTGAAAATAAAAGTTCATTGAATAATCAGTGGCTGAAATATAATCATGTTGTTGTACATCTTAATTCGCTTTGATAAATTGGGTAGGAATAAGGTTTCAAGTCATAAAGTGTTTCTTTAGACCATGTTATAAATGACTAAAAGATGATCTTTGAAGCCATTATCCATTTACTCGTACGCTTTATAGCAATCACCTCAATGAAATGTAATCACAACCAGTTTCAAGACTTACTACTAATTTGGTCCCCCAAGAAGGCAAATAGTTATTTTAATTCGTTGTACAATCAAAAATTGTTTGTGTAAGAAACATAAAACAAGAATTATTCAATTATACTTACATCCAAATCAACTTCAAGTTTGTTGATATCATCAGTAGCAGTATTCAATCTTTCAAGTTCAATCTAAAACAATTATTATTTATAAAAAGATTAAATGCAACGTTTTATAAAAATTTAAACAAATAATATTATTTAAAAATATTGTTCTATCTAATGAAATGTCATTAAAGTACGTCTCTTGATTTGCAGATTGATTTAATAAAATAGATGCGGCAAGTGATTAATCGAAAAGAAAAAGACTGAAAAAAATATAGTAGTATTTTATAATGTCAGAAAGAAAACTTATATGTACAGAAGCATCGAACATTTCATAATAAATCCAACAATGTGAAGAATCTGAATAATTAAGGTTGGTTAAGCCAGAGTTTCGCTAAAAATTGGATCCAATTAAGTCTTCTTTTTTCTCTTAAAGCAACGTGGAAATGTCAATATCACAAGTATCTAGGTTTTAAAGCCTATAAATTATTCCCAGAAGTATGCATTGCTTTACCTGAACTCTAGGATCCACTGCATCATCGATACGATCAGAATCATCGCCACTTTCTTTTTGCACACGTCCACTCATAATTAAAGATAGTACTGAATTTTATTTACAATTTTTCATACCACCTGTATCGTCTGCTACATATCAGGTGGCCATGTTGAATGTTAGAGCAACCAACAATACCGTCCACGTTAAAACGGTCAAGGGCACTTGTAAACCGTCTACTTTTCTTCTACAGTATTGATAAAAGTGTTGAGATATTTCTTAAAAAATTATAATTAACCATCTGATACTTTACATCGCAAAAGATAGAAAAAATGTTTGTTGATAGAGGAAAGTCTCGCACGAAGGAAGAATTGTTCCCTTTAAAATTATTCTTCGATACGAGGCAATGTAATAGAAAGGTATAAGTAAAAATAACTACAAGGATTGTATTTCAAGATGGAAAATGCATTATATATAATTTATTTTTAGAATAACAACAGTAGTTTGATTTAACCAAATTTAACTATACAAAATATGCCGCCATACAGTAACAAACATGGCTGCCGAAGTGATTAGACATGGCGGCAAATGTGTATCTCGCTACTAGAGGGAGCTATCTACTCGGCAGACCCGCCTGACTCTTAAACAGATTTTTTCTCATTCGCATTGGTGGGTTCTGTGTTGTTGGAACAGGTGAATCACGTCCAGGGAAAGCGGACGACAGTGTAGAAACGTCAATCGCTGGAGTCGCACAATAATTCATCGTTGTCGGTGAGTGAAAACATTCAATTACACCGCGACCTCGCGGCTTAAAAAATGTTGGGTTCTTTTTAATTGTTTCATTGTGTTGCACTGGTATTTGCACGAAAAAGAAAAGAAAAGGGAAGGGAACAAGCAAAGTGTTTTTAAACCAGAGACACGAGACTTTCTATTTCGGTATTTTTATGCGTTATGAGCGAATACGAGCGGCGTAGGGAAAGGCAATTAATAGACGAGGATAGATCAAGAACACTCAGGCAAACGCAAAGATCTGCTCGCGATCTAGACAGCGTTGGAAAATGCAACGTTCCTTTAACAGAATGGCAATCGTAAATTGTGCATTGTACTTCTCGTGAAAACATTTTTCCATTCCGCGCTTTCTGTTTTTTACGTGACTCGCGATGTTTAAGATTTCAAATCGCATCGATTCGCGCTCCTTTGCCTCATGTATTACAACTATTATTCCGCGCATCTTATTTTAGCGATGCTTCTCGTTACATACATTTGCGACAGTTAGAAATGAAATATAAGTAGAAATTTCTTCAGAAAATAAATATGTTTCATTGATACATCGTTGAAATTCTATTGTAATCGTTAAATTCGTAAGTTTTAGATTGACTATGATTTCACAAATATCGAGATGTTGATAGTTTAAAACCGTAAACATTGGAAACGGTTTCAACGGACAAATCAAAACTTCCGATGTCAGATAGTGAATTAACTCAAGGACAACGGGAATGATGCCCTGTGGATACCATGAACGTCATAAAGACCTCTTATAGCTTGTTCCGCCGTAGCCGTATCACAGTTAACTTATTTTGTATTCGTACGGCGAAAATGTACTGATGTCACGACAAACGCATGATACGTACGTGCAGGTTCCGTTTTTCGTCGCAACTAATTCGATGAAGTAGTTGCCTGTACCGAGGAAGATCATTTACCGTATTTATCATTTAATAAATACACGTATGCATATTTGCCGGGCGTAGATAATTTTTCATATCACATGAACGCCTACTCTCAACTCGTTCGAATCATCACCGCTCTTCAACGAGATACAACTTTCTTGCTTTCTATCGATTTCGTTAACAATCTTCGTACTTTACATTTTTACGTGTCAATATTTTGGAGGTAATTTAAAGGAAGCTTAATTCTCTGATCAACATAAGATCTGTGAAAAGGTTGATGAAACTCGACTGACAATGCGTTTTAAAGGATCACCCGGTGCATAGTCGGAAAGATTCGAGGTACATCGTTTCGTAGAATAAGCTACTGAATGAAGCTTACCTACCTGTCGTCCGGGGGAACTTCCTTTCGGAGGAACATTATCCCTTTTCATTGTATCTTTTTCTTCAAATACCGTACTAGATTTCCTTCTTTTTTCCTTCTTACATTAAGAAGTTGGAAGTATTTGATTATAATATTGTACACACAAAAGAACAAGTCTTTTTATATTAAATAATGTCTCTGTGAGTCGATTAAGTTGAACACTAGTAAACATTTTTCTTCGAATGTGTATACACACATTCCGAAATGATGATTAGAAGTAATAGTCGGTCAACAGCAGCAATCTGCAAACGTGTAACTAATGTAGTCGCACTTACGTAAAAGAATTTATAAGCGAATACATACATACATTTATAAGCGATTACTGTACTTTTCGTAATTCTGTTAACTGTGTTTTGCAAAATCACACTTATCTTTTGATCGGTCGAAAAAATTGCGACCGCTACTCCAAATAATCATGGTGTCAATCTTTCAAGAAAGTAGAGAGAAAAACAGTGTTGCGAAATGAAACAAGTTGCTGCAAGTGATTTTGGCAATCTGTTTTTCAAAATAGAATACAATTCTCTTTTTTGTTCTTCAATATTTATCGATTTTTCTTTACAGATGAAATATTATTCGCTCTGATGTTTCTCTAGATTTTAATCTGATCAAGACAAAGCTGATAATCTCAATGAACAACACATCTCGAAAGAGGTAATGGACCATGAAGGCAAAATATTTCCTTAGAAAACTTTCGACAATATACTAGCTACGGCACTGTGAGAAAGTCACGGAGCAAGAGAACCTACGACGTTGTCGTTTTCGTTTCGCTTTGTCTCCACGTTCTACGCAACTGTGAATCATGTTGATGTGCATGCTTGTGTACAAATAAATGTGTATTATTTCTATTTAAGAGATGTTCCAATAATATCTCAATGATCTGTGAGGATGTAGAACGCATTTGCTATTCTTGTCCAAGGAGAGCAGCGTGATGTTTCTTTCCAAGCAGTCTTCGCTTAGTGCGCAAATAATTGTTTGCGAGAAACTCGTTAATGACTGCTCATCCGGATCGTCTTATTCTAATACGCACAAGTTTCTAATTACATTGTGTCTTATGAGATGCATCTTGCCTCTGAACATTTATGCACACTTGAATATTGCAGCCTGAGCTACGTGTCTTGTATAATGATACTGCGGAAATGATTCTTGAATGCAGCACGTGGCTAATCCTACACCATCAGAACTATATTTTCAGCTAGAATTCTCAATATTTCGTATATATACAAAGATTTTTCTAAAACTCTCTGAAGCTCAATGATTTCTCTTTTTGTAATTAATAAGAAAAGAAATTTCTTTTATGTTCTCCTGCAACTACTTTATGCTTTGATGCTTTGCATAAAAAGTTTGGGATGTTTATTATTCCTTAGATAAAATTATCTATGATAATGAGTTTAAGAAGCCAGTTTATGACCTGATGTACAATGTTAGTGTACGAAAAACAGTAGACAGAATAGTTGCTGACGGTCAAGGGCATGGTCGAAGGAACCAACTGATTACATGCATGGTATATGGCATGGGAAGAACATGTAATTAATCTGTGACCGTATTTTTACGTACACATTTATGAGTGGAAACCTCACTACGAAACATGTGTTGCGAAAAAGGTCATTCTTCTAAATAAAATATGTTGCATTCTAGAATCGGAGCATTGCATCGCGTCGTCCGTTACAAACACGGAAATTGCATTTACAGCTTGACCATTAACGTGTTAATTACTCTCTCGATTGTTTTGAGACTAGTACACACGGATTTGCAATTGTATACGACTCTATTACAAGCTGTAGCGTTTGACCTATAAAAAAAATTTAAGAAATTTTCAAATTTATTAAACCAAGAATAATTTAACACTTGGGAATCTCTCATATTAAATTCTCCGAGATTCATTTCTGCGCATATGAGCAACTGTTCTCGCAGAAATGCTCGTCTCTCTTTTTGATAACCTTCGTTTAAATATCGTTGACGCTGAAATTATATGTCATGAATCTATCAATTCTATTCTTTCCTCTTCCGCGATAATGCTGAATTGCGGACTTAGAATGTACCCATTTAAATTATACGGGTAGTTGAATATTCCAGCTAAGGTTTTTGCAGTTTTTCAACAATTTTATGGGTGAATGCTTCATAGAAATTGTAATTTTGTTAGAGAGCGAGAGAGGGAAAAGAATATTTGCTGGTGCATAGATAGGTGTAGTCGTTATTAATTATCGCTTGGATTCATGTTTCCTATTTATCAAAACTCTACGAATATGTACATTAATAGTTTCCTATTTGTCGTTTATCAGATGGGCGTACATTATTGAATGAATTCTGTTCATTTACTGATGTATTAAATTCTCAGTATCATAATGGAAATTTATTTTTTTTTTTTAACTGAAACATTTCTACTTTTTAAAGATAAAATTTTTCTTTTACAGTTCTGAATATTCTTCTTATCTAAGTCCTTTCCAACCAAATGGATTTCCCGACCACGATATCAACGATATACAAGGAATGTTTATGTGTTGTCACTAATATGTATGTCAAGCATAGTGAATTGAGATATACTTTCCCTGCTTTCGCGCGTACCCACCGTCCAAGACGAGTTCACTAGCAATCGACTATTGTCCGGGCTAGTAGTGAAACCGGAACTTGAGAAAGTTCCAAAAAGATTGATGTGTCGAGAAAATTTGCTCCACCTGCATAAGCACGTGAATGCTACTAGATGTACACACATACATTTATCAAGCGTTTATCAACGTGGAAGAATGCGACGTGAGAATGATATTCGAGGATGGCAGATGATCAAAACAAAAGTTGTGTAATCATCCCTTCGCTATTTGCTTGTAGGTACACATAATGAACGAGGAGATGTATATGTATATGCAAAAAAACCGGTTCTCCATTGTACCGGTGCTGAATCATATCTAAAACCTGTCGTCTTCTTTCGCATTCACATTCACATTAATTTCACGATGACGTCTATTCAATACTCGTGCAACAGGAAAACATTAACAGTTCGTGCATAAATGGATTTTTCTCTTAACAATATTTTATCTTGCTGTTCTTTCCGTCACGTTACGATGTTACGTCTATTTGTTGGGAATTCCGCTAATTTGTCATTTAATTATCGGTTTAACAAAATGTCGCTTCAGATATCGAGGATTATTTTTATTGTTACCTTTCCTTTTTGGAATTTTTTAAAAATTGACTTTTGTTTGAAATTCCAGACATATATGGACGGTCGAAAATTGAAATTTTATGGAAAAAAAAGTAATCGACATGATTATACGTAAGAATTTTGTAAAAGGAAGCAGTCTTCATTATAAGTGTGAGATCCATTTGCGGGCTATTCGCATGGAAAATATTTATTCCTGTTGCGCCAAACTCTTGAAGCTACTTTCATACGCTCGGCGATTTTGTAATCCAGCATTATTTTCTCACACATAAGCTATTGCAGTCTCGTTCTTTTAGTTACAAAGAAGGTAAGACGAGTCCATATAACGCAGTTTAACTGACGCGTGTTACATACACGCGTAAATATAGCGCAAGCATCCTGTTGTAAAGTCTCGTCCTAAATTTCTCTGATTTTCATGAAACCTCGGAAGTGGACAATCTTCGTGTTTACTCACTGAAAAAAGGCCCTCTAACGAAACATACGATGCATCAGTGTCCTTCGATTGACGATATTGCATTACGACTTGATCTTGTGAAAATCAAATTAATCGCGGTCAGGATCGATTACAGAAAAAAATTGCTCCAAGCCGGAGGGATATAAATGGATCTTGTCGTAAGAATACACTGTCCTTCCCCCTCGACGATCCGCGACAGAAGAGGATAGATGGCTTTGGTCTCGGTCGTGGCTGGTACCACCATCCTCTTATCCCTTCTCGTTCTATCGAATCATCTACGATAGTTGATTGCGCCTCTGTCTTTATTCTGGTATTTTCTCTGTAAAATCTTCCTGTTGTTTTATGTTATTTTTCTAATTATTATCTAGCAATTTTTGCAATTATACTTTAATTATGTCCTTCGTCAATTCTAACGGCAAATCTAATCTATATGTTTATATTTCAGTAACAGTCTTTGCGAGAATGAATGAATGGAAACTGTGAGCGATAGAAGATGAATGCTTTCATAAAATATCTTTAATGGCAATCAGTCGCAAACTCAAACGAAAGTAGATGAAGATAGAGGACCATGGTCTCGACCGTGGCTGGTACCACCACGTATCAAGCCTTCTCATTCTACCGAATAATCTACCAGCACCGATTCGACTCCCACGACTGGTTCCGCCAGTAGAGTCGGTCGAGATCGCTAGCGTTCGGTCTCTTCCGATAGCACTCGCTGCTTCCAAGCTTGTCTGCTCGACTTCGTTCGGTTTCATTCGGCTAATCAACGTGCGCGCCGCTCAGTCCACCAGTCCACCATGAGCCGTCGAATGGTTCGCGTTTTTTGAGTTTCTCATCTTTTCCTTTTGTTCTTTGGTACTTCCCTTTTGCTCGTGAACTCATTGCTACTCCTCCCTGCAATTCGTTGGCGGACCGATCTCATTCGTGGGCATGTGTTACGTGCAATTCGTTTAACTTGTCTGGATATACGTGTGGTGAACAGAACGCCAGTACGGGTAAGTTTTCAAAATCCTACAAGAATGTAGCTGCATTCTTTTGTTGCATTCCACAGTCCTCTGAGACTGTATTTCCTGAATTGCTTTGATATTCTTGTTCGTTTAGCTGCGACGGATTTTAGTTCGCAAGCTTGCCTGTCTAGATTCTTACAGATTCGAAAGTCACCGCTCGTGTGCGTGGCGCGTTCCTAACTATGGAAATCGCAATTGTCCTTGCAATTTAATGCATCTAAATTAAAACGAATCATTGAGAGCAATGCTTCTCATATAAGAGAGAAAAAAAAATGCAACGCGTTCAGGATTTCACTTTTCATTGACCAACATTATGACTGTTTGAAAGGTTTACGATCAAGATTACGTTATGTTCTTTGCAAGTGAAATCTCCAGTTCTTTCATACGTTCTACTTTCTATCAGCGTCGTGCTATTTACTTTCTTGCGTGGAAGTTGTTCATAATGGACCTATATACTTTGAGAATCTGATAAAAGCAATAATAACACGCAAAACATTTTGAAGTCGCAATATATTTACATGTAACGCTCGTATAAACTCAAACTAGCAATATCTTGAAATTAATTGGGTCGTGTAGTCTGTCTTCATAACTGCATAACTAATTTAAAATTCTCGAAATGGTTTTAAAAATTGCTGTAACCTAAGGGTTATCAAGAGCTATAATTATTTATAAATGAATGTATAGACTATGCAATTATCGATGTTAAAAGGTTTGATATGTAAACTAATGTCAGAGGTCAGCGTTTGAAAGAGCATGTTGCGTTTTACGGAATTGAATCGAAAGATAATAAGTCGACTGGCGCCTTTATTAACTTTTTCATCAATACAGTTAAGTAACTATTGAAGGATGAAATGTTTGATTATAAAGAATTTCCTTACTGCCGTTAAGAAATACGTTCACAAACCAGATTCATGTTTTGAAATGTAACGGTAATGTTCGCATTATGCAATGATTTGCAGTTGTTCAGACAACATTAAATTTCTATCTTCTTTTCCTTTTTTCTAATCTCTTGCTTCATTAGAAACTCATACAATACTTGCGTTTTCACTGTAATGAAAAATATGATTCTTCTTAAAAGCACATATAGAGCGAGTAGAGACTGCATAAATGATTTTCAATTAAAACTTATCAACTTGCTGGAATAACTGACTACTTACCAATTACTATTTGTGAAAACAGAGACATTTTTGTAATAAAAATGTAAGAAACGAGTTTAACTGGGACAATGAGTTTTTATATTGCCGTTGGAAAGCAGATAAAAACGAAAGATGCATCGCCTCAGGCGACAAAACGTTTCATTGCTGATAGATTGTTCAAAGATCAGTTTTTTCTTTTTTTCTTATAAATTGTCGAATATAGGTCATGACCACGATTTTTAACACCAAGATGCTTTTTTTCCCCTAAATGAATCAGCTGAGAATCATTCACGCTGCCAGAAATCCAAGAGAAAGTGCGACCAAGCATTTTCTAATTGTCCGCATCCGCTGGAAAAATAATAGCAATTATGGTTCACCTTGTTGAATGTATGGTTAATCGCAGATTAATGGTGCTACATAGATTCTTCGGGTAATGACTCGCGAAAGGTGTTTGTAAGTTCTTCGCGTTCCTTCTTTCTTCGTGCTCCTCCGTTCTCTCGTTCGTTTCACGCGCTAATGATTTCGCGTTCGATTTTACACGTTGGTCAAAAATACTTTCGATGAATTTTCTGTGGTCGTTTTAAATTAGAAACTTTACTACGGCTACTGGTTGTGCATTAATATTTGGATAATATCGTAGGAAATACGAATTTGAGAGCAAATTCTTCAGGCAACAAGAGGTCAGGATGATCAGCTCGTGGTCGAGATTGAATTATCAACAAAGGCGACAATTAATTGGTTAATTCTGCAGATGGTGACCAGAGGATGGTAAAACATGGCTCACGTGTCTGTGGGAGAATCTCACCTTGAACGTTATGCAACCCGTTATTAACATACGCATAGCTATGTTAGGTAGGATTAGTTCATAGAAAAACTACGTTGTGTTCGTGCCTAATCAACTGCATTTAAACGGTGTCAATGTCTTGGCAAGCAATTAGAAAATTCTGTAGAATTGTTTTTCCTCGTCAATCGCAGCTTTTTTCTTCTCTGGTACATCCATAGTTACGTTGCTGACAATAACGTCATGAAATCATCCATAGCAGTCCTTAGATATAATTGTTGCAATAATATTCAAGTTGCATGCAGCATTCTGCCCTTTTTAATAGATTAAGTCAAGGCTAGCGGATGAATCTTCACGTTTTATCTTTCTTCCTTCCTTCCTTCCTTTCTTTATTTTCATACTGTTCATTTCCCAGTGATTCCTCTATTCTTTCATTATTTTCATTCATTTTTCTGTATTTTCCTTTCTTCCTCTTCTAGAATCAGTGATGGTAATTAATCAGTCCACAGTATCTTCCTCGAAATCTAATGAAACGCAGTTTATTCTGACGAAATTAAAACGAAAAAAAATCTGGATTTGCAAGGAAGCAGGAATTTTAAGGATGAAAAATGTGAATACCTTAAAAAAGGAATTTCAGCAATAAGAAAGAATAATTCACGACAGAATAAAAAACGAATTCTAGCAATAAAAAAAAAAATCATACGCTTTGCCTTAGAGGAAATAGCAGCAAGAAGAATGGAATGTTAAAGGTTTCGGATCTTTATCTTTCCCGGTTCCTGTCAGTTCATTCGTCCCCTCGAACTTTGACGCTTGACTGATTCTAAAGTCATGTTATATCGTGGAAGTTACTATAGTGTGTCCACATTCTATCACCCAATAATGTAACTATGTTGTCTCGCGTGAGATGTGTATGAATTAAAATGGCATTTCGCACGAAACCTCCTGGCACCGAAGGAAAGACTGTCCGAAGAAGCAATTGTATTCATGTGACCGACAGTTGTTCGCGCTTCCATCATCGACTATCGAGAATTCATTCGCGGCTCGTACGAAATTGGTGGCGAAAGTTGTTGACATTATCCGGAGTACGAGTAGGTACGCGCAGTTATGGTCTCGAGATACGGCGAATGTTTATTCATTATTCATGACGGGAACTTCTCAGTAATTATACATTTTAATGATTTGTAAATGGTCTCGATAATGTCTTGCAATTGAATCGTTGCATTGTTTTTTTCTTTTTTCTTCAGAACAAAAAAATTTTCTAATCCCGTTTGATTTTTATAGAGCAAGAAAGTTCAGTCAGGAGACGTCTGTTACAGAGAACGAGTTAAGAAAGATACTCTGCCCGTTGCTAAACTGGATATGTACTTGTAATGCGATACTTCGCAACGGTTGTGACTTTCGTATCGTGTCAGTATTATTAGCATACACTTCTCGATGGTGCACGCATGCGATGCGATGGTGCATCATTCGAGTGGAATTTAGGAAAAGTAGCTAATATTTGTACATGCGTCACGATTTTCGTGAAGATACGCTGGAGAAATTGAACATAGCATGCCACCAGGCAAGCGTATAGGCACGTATAGAAATAATACGTTCCTCTCACTCGCATTTAGAATTCATCCTTGTATTTTTCTGCAAACATTTGACGTAATTGACAAAACGAAGTAGAAGTTAATTTTCAGTCGGTGAAATAACTCTTGTTATATAATTCGTAATAGAGAGTCAGAAATTCTGTTCAAAGTAAATTAATATAATATGTTTCAGATACGGAGGAATGCAAATGCTTATTCGTAGAGAGTTCTGGCAGACTTTTATTCTAATATATCTAATATATCAGCAAAGTCACCGTTAACTGTAAATTCTTATCAAGTGGTACTTACAATTAGTCGCGCAAATATCACGCACGTCAGTGCGATACACGATGCACGTGTTGTGCGTGCAAGCTGCGCGTGTCACACGTGGCACTTGCTTGCTTCCGATTCTTTTTTTATTCTTCCGTCGGTTAGGGAGCATCAAGAAATGTATACCGAGCATGAGCTCACTTTGAAACGGAACACCGGGTAGAGCCTGCAAGCTGTCATGCAACAGGTGTTGTACGCACCGGTATTGGGAGTTGAAGTATGCTCTGTCCCGCTTATGAATCTTCGCGTAATTCGCGAATTTATAAGAAAATTTCCAAGATCATAGTTTAAACAGTGTAAATTGCAAATCTGAGTTGTAATTACCCTGAAGCTTCCTGCATATTCTTCACCGACAGATAAAACAAGAAGTCTGATTTGAGACAGATTTGTTCACATCGCTTCTTTTTCGGATAATTCCTTTGACGCGAGGTTCTTCGCCTTCGCGGATGAGCGTAACGATGGGAAGTCATTGTGTCACCGAGAGAACAACGGAACCCAATTCTCATGAGTTCCAAGACCCAGCGTGTAGGACGAATGCACGCAAACTGAACGAACGCGATTCGAGAAAAGAACAAAGAAGATAGTTCTGCGAGTCGGACAGAAAAGGATTATGATATAGGCGCAGGAAGGCAAGGCAAGTCACGGAAAGACACACCATTCCTGATTATATTCTGGTATACGGTACGGTGGGTTCATATAGTGAACCACGGCAACGACCAACAGACAATACGCGCAGACCAGGCAAATACTTTGGTCCGACCTCTTTGTGGCTACGTGGGAGGAATAGGAAGTCGTGCATTAAATCCGAACCTCTACCTTTCAACGCTTAAACGTTTCTCAAATAGAATGTACAGGATACTGGCGTGAACCGGCACGCTCTGCGCACAAAAGCGAGATCGTGATTGCGCTCATTTTTCAGTTAACACGCTGGAGGAATTCTCCTTCTTTCTCGTTAGCTTCATTCTGCTCGAGTTACTTCGAAACTAGCCGTTCGAGCAAAATAGACCGGGTTAGAAAGAAACTCGATGAAATCCTTCGAAATTTCATCAGCTGATGCTCGTTACACGATGAAAGAACCCGAGGCGTGGCTGCAACGACCGATAATAATCCAGGTTGCTGAATGCACGATACTGTGAGCCATAGACTCCTGTTCTTTAAGTAACGCGTCAATGCACATTTGGTCTAATTGAATATAGAGTGGTCGCAAAGTGTAAATAGTGTCATGTGTGAGATGATGAAACGCGAAAGGATTTAGCCTTCGTCTCCAAGGCTGACTGCTTGAACAGCGAACAATCGTCTGCACTTTGAGTCGGTTTTATGCGGTTTACGAATCCACTCGAGGAACAATGTATCATCAATAGAGATGTTTGCTCGTTATGGTTATCCCCTCGATTATCATGTCCATTATCATGTTCAAATTTTCCAGGCTCGAGTGACAGGATTGCTGAAAGAAGCGAGTCTTAGCTCGCTTATTAAAGGACAGCTCGTTAAGGGAAAAATGTTTGTGCGACATAGAATTATGAAGAACACGAAATACTTTTTTAAATGAACGATAGATAGATATTATTATAAACAATATATCATTTGCGCTTATTTTATCTATATACTTCAGCTCGATTGCATAATCGAAACAAACTAATTGTAAGAAAAAATGCCGCCAGACGCTTCCCACGATTACTTGCATAAGAAAAAGTGGTTTCGTTTGCTATGTTATGTAAACTTAGCATTTTCGCTTTTAATGAAAAAAAAAATTGATGATTCCTGCTACTTCTCTTCTCTTTCATCCGAAAATAAAACGAGAACAAAATTTTTTTTTATTGTACATCGCATGAAATAATTTTTCAATTTTTTTTTTACAGGTGTTGGTGAATAAGTGAAAATTTTAAAAAACCGACAATATGAGAAACTCAACGTTATTGAAATGGGCGCAGAACTCAGCGAACAGTAAAAATCAAACCAGCAAAAATGGTGAGTAGATTTCTTTATGATCGCACGTATGACGTAGTGTGCACGATTATGGATAAAATCGATGAATTCTATTTGCAGGAACGAATAGGAACTGGATACACCCATCAGATGCACTCCAAAAGGGCCACATCGCCTACTTGGTCAAGGTACAGATTACTTTCATTGTCATAGAACGCAAAAAAGATAGGAGTAGTCAAATAAGATTTGAAAGAAAAAAAATCGTCATTCTGTGATCTTTTGAAGCTTTAGATCATATTTTATAAACTGCATATGAAGGTTTTGACGATATCAAAGTCATAATAATCGAGTTTGGTAATACGTCGAGGTCGTGTTCTGTTGCGAAATTGCCAGATTGCAACCATTCACTGAATATTTATCTAGATATTGACTTTTCAAGAAAATTTAAGGTCACAAGACTCTTCATGATTATATTTCTGAAAATTTAGATGAAAATTACAGCGAATGTATTGTACAAATAAACTTGGGAAATGGATTAAACTAAACTTGGATTGTTTGATTTGCGCAAATTGTTCAAAAGCATCTGATGTGAGAAAATAATTTAGCGTTCTACGAAAAAAGAAATAAACGATATTTTTTAAAGAAGAACGAATAAGTCATCACTGCGTATAATATTGTTTTAATTACTTTTTATAGCTTGTAGTTTTGGACATCTTTCTAAAAGAATATTCAATATTGTGTTTAAATTTTATTTTATCAGCAATTTCAAATTCAATTTAACAGAATGCTTTGTCTAAAGATAACATAATCAAATTAATTGTTAGTAGTTATAAACTACTAATTGCACGATTTCTTTGTATTCACTTAATAAATGTTAGATATTGCCTTGACCATTGATCTCGATTGCATAATACATATCTTTGTATGTCAGTCGAATAATTATCATGAAGCAATAGTTTATAGTTTATGGTAGTCGCTGTAAATGTATATAAGCAGTTGAAATAAAAATATAAATGAACTGAATGAATAATGAAACATCACGCAACATTTGTATACACGATTTTTCTTTTCTTCGTTCATAAAATAAATAATTTGAATTATAATTTGTGCGTTAAACTTTTTAGTATTTGGGCAGCACAGAAGTGGATCAACCTAAAGGTATCGAGGTTGTTAAAGAAGCTATTTGTAAACTGAAGTTTAATCAACAGTTAAGGAAAAGCGAAGGTACGAAGACTCCTAAGGTGGAATTGACAATAAGCATTGATGGAGTTGCAATTCAGGAGCCTAAAACGAAAACATCGCCAAAAGTATTACAAATTTTTAACACTTGCTATTATACTGTATCATTATTGTACCTTCAGCGGTAACCTCTTTTATTTTTTCAGCGGATTATGCATCAGTATCCACTACATAGAATATCATACTGTGCCGATGATAAAGGCGAGAAGAAATTCTTCAGCTTTATCGCAAAAGAAGAAAATGCTGACAGACATACTTGTTTCGTTTTCGTTAGCGATAAATTAGCTGAAGAGATTACGTTGACGATTGGTCAAGCCTTCGATTTGGCCTATAGGCGGTTCTTAGAAACATCCGGAAAAGATTTAGAAACGCAAAGACGCTGCATGGTACTGCAACAAAAAATAAAACGATTGGAATATGAGAATAACGTATATCGTCAGCGGTTACAGGATATAGCTGCGATCAAAGGATCGGTTGGTTTTGAGAATGACATTTTCTATTACGTTTTTAAAATAAATCATAATGTTTCAAGGGAATTTTGCTCTAGGCTGATGTGTCAGCATATTTATCGCAACACAATCTTCCGGATATCCTGCATGTGCCTGGCGCCACAAATGATACAGTGCAAGTAAATGGATTAGGAAGCAAATCGTCTCTTGGTATAAACGATAGTAATGGAAATACATCCAATGGATCGCAGCAACCACCTCCAGTTCCTCCAAGAAGTTTTGAAAAAACGTTTGATGACAATTTCATGGGGTATTTAAAATTGTACAAACAAATTTACTTTAAAATACTCAAATTTAACAATTTAATTATTTTCTATGAGAAGAAGTGAATCTACATCAACGCCATCGGTTGGTACCAAATTGGAAGGACTTTTAATGGACGAATTCGAGGAGGATTTTAATCCTAGGGCATATGAAAGTACGGCCAATGGTTTGACAAATCATCAAACGAATTATAATAATCTTCTAAATGGCCAAGTATCCTCGAATTCCAACTTTTTTTCACAAAGCAATGGCACTACGAGTCCTCCACCATTATGTGAGTTAATTTCTTTCTATCTTTGATAGTAAACATTAAATATCTCATTGCTGTTGTTATTTTACATTTATTTAGTGGCACCACCACCAAAAGCAAAGGATTCCAGACGTCAGAATGGGGTGAAAGAAGATTTATTTGGTAGCATCCCTTTCAATCCCACACCATCAGTTAATACAAAAAATGAGTTCAATGATCCATTTGAAATGGGCGAATTCGGAGCTACAACTGCGATTTCTAATCCTAGCCAACAAGAATTGGAAAACGCGATTGGCCTTTTAGATAAGAAACTGCTCGAAATGAAGGTATAATGATTAATATAATATTTACATATATTTAAATGTTGTTAATTTTTAATATACTGCAACTATTGCAGGATGGTTTTAGTAGAGGTCTGTCAATTGATACTGATGATTTCTCGTTGGAAAGTTTGGATCCATTGCGAAATTGAATCAAATTATTAATTCCTTTTTTAAAAGAAAAGGCAGTTGTTCGTTATCGTATGTTCGTCGAGAAGCATGAAATTCCAGGAAATGAATAGGCAAATTAGGAACATACATTTATGTGAAACCAAAATTAGTCAATTACTATTATAATTATATTAATCATATATTTATCATGATGTTTGATATTTATCATATGAATATCGATAGTAGCTTTTGTCTCAATGCTAAATACAGCAGAGACTTTTCATTGTTAAAAAGTATAAAAAAACAAATGGTATTAATACTCGTATAATGCCTTTATTAATACTGTTCATTTTTTTATAAAAACTGAATTATTTTAACAACATATAAAAGGGTAATAATACAAGACATTTTAACAAATGCATTTCCTATTGCAGTTTATTCTATAAGTTAGATGAGAAATTTTCAAATTAAACATTCTTCTTCGTTTTTATATACATATATAAACATAAATGAATGAATCAACCTTCCGCTAACTCGAAATTAGTCATCAAGCTTATAAATCTAATTCTTGTTGTTAAAGTTATTATTTGTAATATATAAATTTTAGTGTTGGTAAATAATTCATTCCGTAGGAATCTCCAATATGAAGTATATTTAAGAACACGGAATCTAGAGTCATGAGAAACTATCATTTTTAATCTCATTTAAGTGAATAAAATGAAAAATTCTATCATTTTTAATCGAGAAATAACTAAGGTTTTTTAAAAAATGCAATTGTCTGTAAGTATCATAAAATTCAATGAAGAGATGTTAGTAATATATTTTTATACAGATATAATTAATTATCTGTGTGTATCTTTTTGCTGTGGATTAGCAAAGGAGAAAGATATTGGAGCATCAACTAAAATAGTAGTAGATATCATTCCTTTTAATAGACAGTTGTATATCTAACACCTAAATTTCTTCTATCGATCTATCATTTGTCCTTCTATTTCTTATTATGTTTATTTGGCATCATAAATATATAAATATATATAAAAGAACAAAAAATATAAGAAAAATGTAAAGTGGTATGAGTGTGTGGAAGATTTCAGTCGTGCAATTTCACAGATACTTATATATACATATGTACGACATGCTAGAGGTCGATGTTTGATACAATAAGAAAAATATTAATTATGTACATATGAAATGCTGTTTTATTATTGTTGCTCTATTGTTTAAGTATTATCGTTAATAATATATTGCATAAATAATGTAGCTGAGAAATTCGTTTTATTTAACCTACATTTCAGTTTTAAAAATATCTTCATTTGAATTTCAAATAATTGAATTCAAAGTATTCAGATTACCTGCCCTCTCGATACATCGAAAATATTTTTTTGAACGCTAATAGATGTATTGAGCACTAATAGATTTGTAATTCGTTTGTCGCTTTCATTGTAAGAAGCTATTGAAACATTAAAATATATTTTCAAATTATTTTACTTTCAGAAGCGCGTATTGAAAATCTTGCAAACATACATTTTAAATTATGATACGTTGCTATTTATTCCATTTACAATAATACGTGTTAATATATAGTTATTGGCTCATAAAAATATTTCAATACTTGAATTAAATTGCGAGAATATATACAAAAGTTACACCATATATTTTACGGACATCGCAGAAACAAATGATCAATTATCTATTATATTGTCTACTATCTATCGTTTAAATTAAGTCTCATGTAATTAGTTTCAAGTTCTGTCAATATAATGTCCTAACAGCAGCAATAGCAATATAATAGTAACGTGCATTTACATTTTTAAGTAATGTTCATAAGTTAATTTAAAATTTTGAAAGTTGCCGCTGCGACAAATGTCGCGGAGAGCGTTCGCTAAATTATCGACCGTGGTCGATAACAGCGAGTTGCAGCGTTCGTTGTTATGCGGCGCTGATGTCGTAAACGTGGCGAGGCACGCGCTGCGTCAGTATTCCGCGAGCTTCCATCGTGTTCTGTTGCAGTTGATCGTCAAGGAGCGGGCTATCCTATTCGACAGTGAACTGCGAAGTACGAGAAAGTGTCTTTTCGTTGGAATTGAGGAAGAATGGCGGACGACAGTCACGAGAACGGCACGAGCAACGGCGATGTCCCCGAGATCGAATTGATCATCAAGGTGAATTTATACTACGCGTGGAACGAAGATGAGGAAGAAGGAAGAGACAGAGGAAAAAGGCGATCGTTTCGTGCACGATATGGGCGTGGAACGAACAACTGGTTTTCTTCTTGTCGACTTTCTTCTTCTTCCTTTCGATATTTCTTCTTCCTCTTTTCCTTTCATCCGGCGGCGAAAAGTCGCCCGTCGAAACGACCGTCCCTGACAAAGATACATCGCGCGCATCGTTTACCGAAAATAGAAAAGCTGCTTCTTCTGCCGACCGTTCGTAAGTAGCGTCGAACCCCGTCCTCTTTCATCTTTGTTTTCCTTATCTTTTCTACGATTCGGTCGGTCGATCAGTCCGTTGATCGATCGGACGTCGATGTTAGAATCGATCCCGATGACAATGAAGTCGAACTTTGATACGTTCGCTCGAACATGGTGGCGGAGGAAGAGAGGCGTTGTTCCAAAGCTTTTTTCATATTCGTCGATGACTAATTGCAAGCACAAGGGGCATCCGACGAATGTATCTATATAGATACGGAACAGCATTTCTTATAGAGGAAAGCGATGTAACGCTACTCGAAGGAACACACACGTATGTATACTTGTAAGGGGGATTCTGGTTGGCCGCGTTTTCTACGTCATTGGCTCCTTTATAGAAGAAAGAAACCCTCGACTCTTATCTCTTGCATGCGAGATATATATATTTTTCGCGATAATGCATTTCTTTTTTTTTCTTTTCTCTTTTTTTTAGCTGTTTCGGTTTTACTTTGGCGGACTCGAGCGTTTCTTACTGACTCATCTCTCTTTTTTTTTCCGCCTTCGAAAATGCAAGCAAGATATCGCAGTGAGCACGACGACGCATTTACACGGGCGGTATATTAATTTAACAAGATTAGAAGCATTTATGCATACAGTCAACGCTGTACAGAGGATGAGAAAAAAGAAAAGAAATTGCCAGAAGGTTCCACTCTGTTTTCATACTAATTAATGGACAGAATCGAGTATACCGCGAAAATCAAAAATCTTTGCTTTGCTAACTTTGTATGCAATGTTCCGAAGGTATAATGTAATAATCCAAATTAATCACTGATTGAAAATCAGTCGATCAACTCAATAACTTTCCTTTTTTGGTTTTTCGTCTTGTATCGTAAGTATTATCTACGAATGAGACATATTTTGAAACATGAATCTTTTTTTTTCTGAATATAGATATCGACCTAGACTCGTTCAGCGTTCGATTCAATCGAGAACGAACTCGATTCTATTTCTCGGAACGCTCTTTCACCATATTTTCTGGGAAAACATCTCCTTAGAGGGAAAGAGGCTTCCTTCGATTGTCCAATTACGAGTCGTCGATTAAACTTTCGCCAATTGGATCGGTTGAGTCCGGCCTCGGACTTGCTTTACCTCTGTACGTCGTTCCTAATCGTGTGTTGGCTATTTCAGGCAATGTCAAACGCGCTAATCTTATCGCATTTATTCATTCGACAATGTGACGCTTGTTTTCTCGTAAACAACTCTATTTCGCATCGTTGCTCGGATCCTAATACATAAATAAATAATATAGGTGAATATACGAAAATCTATTTCGTCACATATGTACGTTTTGCGAGACCATTCGCGTTTCAATTTTTAAATTTTTATTGAAGGGTCGGTTCACGTCTTTTTTCTTTTTCTTATTAATGGAACTGTTGTTCGAATTTGAGAACCGCTTGAAAAAGTTTTCATGAATTCGAACTAGTTTGAAAGTATCCTTGGAAGTAAGTATTACACTGTTCTTCAGATGTTTTAGGTTAGATACGGAGAGATCAAAGTTTTGAGTTTAAAGCGATTCGGTCGTTGATATCAGATGTTTAAAGCGCTTAAGGTTTTTAACCTATTAATCGGATTAAATCTATAATTAACTTATGATCGCAAAATGAAAGAAACAAATTAATCTTTTGTATTTACGAATTGGTAGAATTTATTTTTATAGCTGAAATGAAATTCCTTATTCAAATCTACAAGTAAAAAAATTATGTACTCTGTATGTCTGAAAGGTTAAGTTCCTATAAGAAGAATTAATTCGTTTTCCTCGGTTAACAGGTTAAGAATTTGTAAATGAAAGAAATGTTGAAGCTGCATACTCTTCCGTAGTCCTAATTTTCATGCTTCGAATGCCTCTGGATTTCTTTGCAAACTAAGAGAAGGAAAGAATGAAAGAGAGAGAGAGAGAGAGAGAGAGAGAGAGAGAGAGAGAGAAATAATGGTGAGAATTATTTGAGAATGGCGGATTTATGGAGATTCAAATTTTTGTGAACAAAATTAAAGAACGAAAGGTAGAATTTCCTTTTATCTATTAAATCTATTACGTACGTTGTATGGAACATTTTGAAATTTTATTTATGGGGCATTCAAGTAAGTCGAAGATGACAATTTTTGCTGCTTTTTTACTAACTATATGTTTACATATAAATATATATCGTGTAGCATATACATATATACATTTTTAGATTGATTTTACCAGTATAATGATATGTATGATAATCATATCTCGCATGTATAAAATTTCTTTTTAATGAGTAATCAAAATACTTTATAAGCCATTTCATACAGCCTGAGTATTTTTAGATCTGTAAATTTCTCGCAAGTACATAAAAATCCGCAGTCTAGCAATGAGAAAGCAGAGAGAGCCTTATAAGTAGAATCCTACAGGAACGTGAGATACCCAATGTTCGTTGCAAGAAGAGATTTAATGGTAACTGGCCGACCTTGCACTCGGAAGGCGATCATGCGAGGTCTTCGTAAGTGTGTCAAACGGGATGAAACGACGGGGAGCTCAGCGAGGTCTTCGAGATTCTACCGTTAAACGATGAACTCCTTTACCTTCCGCTTTCCTCGCTCTTCTGGCTTTCCCCGTGCGTAAACATCTCCTCTTGCCTCCTTTTCTCTTTATCATCCATCGTTATTCTCTCTTTACCTTCCTGATTGACGTTACTTTACATCGGTCCCGCGTGACTGTGGATCTTGTTTCCATTTCGAAAAATGAGTCATCGTTGCGTTTTTATTCGCATTCAGAGTACCTGTGAAAAATGGTGGACGATGAATAATAAAGGGATAAAAAAGTTAAAAGAATGGATTTGGATTATAGGTCAGTAGACGAGGCGATACGATTGATTACGCTTTGGATGCAAACTATCCTATATTGCCATCGAGAACGAGGAAGTATCATATGACCGCGTGCGGTTATAAAAAATCGATCGAATGTTGCGGCTTAATCTTCCCTAAGGTCATTACGTGCGTTCCCGGTCAGGAGTAATAGATAGAATTATATTCCGGTCTTTGAGCAGGGTCGCAAAATCTGCATTGAGTCAGCAGAAATACGTAAATGCAAATTTTCTCGCGCAGGAGGATTCGTAGCGATGTATCAACAGTGCTCCAAAAAAAAAAAAAGAACGATATGACGGTTTTATTCTCAGCACATGCAAAAAACGTATGACATACATAATATGTATATCATGAAACTGAATTCATTATCCACGTATACCGTTGATAGACGTTGGCTTGTGTGAGCGCATATTCACCTATTTACCGTATGCTGTGCATTATACGGCAAGTTGCCCGATGACGTGTATTCGTGAGCATTGTTCCCTTCCTTTTTATATCTTGTTCTCTTCCATACTAATATACTGAAGTCAAGCATTTTAATCGTGTGTGCATTACAGGTAAAAGTTAGAAGAGCTTCGAAAAGCTGCTCGATGCAGTTTTATAAGTTTATTCATCGGTCAAGTTGAAACGGGAATCCTGTGCACCGGTGCGCAGAGAAACGCGCTTATTTCAGAAGTAATCAGGAATTTGCTTCGATCAACTACAAGCCACGTGTCTCATATTCGACTCATCTACAATAGCTTGCTAGGCAAAAATTGAGGTTTTAGATTGTGTTATCTGAAACTTTTATCGCTGCAAAATAATATATGCGATAAAGTAATAGCAATTGAATTTTCAAGTGTTCAAGAGAGAAAGGAACTCGGCGTTGAGCGAAAGATTACTCTCTTGCGTTCAGAGATGAGAGACGTTCGATCACGAGATGCGCCTCGTGACATTTGATCCAGCGTAAACGCTTTCCACGCCATTGATATTTGATGACACAGATACTCTCATCGATTTCCAAAATTAATTGAATCTATGCTTGTAATTTATTTCTCATCGTTCTCTATCGAAGACCATTTCCGGTATTTTTTGAGAACGATTCTTGAACGATATAATTTTTACGTATATCATATAATTGACGTAATTAGTAATTAGTGTTTGCCAATCCGCTACTCATTGTATCCTCAAAAACACGGAACTGACCAGGCACAAAAGTGCCGCATTTTAGCCTTGGCCGAAAAGTTGCCGAGTTTGGCAGACGAGAGATTGCTCGCATCATTCTGCTCTTAAAACTTGGACTTACGTCATTGTGAAAAAAATAATCAGCTATATACACGAACAGACTATTCGCATATGTTCTTCTCCCTTCCTGTTGAAAATCACTCTGCAATGGTTGCCGATTAATATTCAGATTAATAGTTTTGGATATCCAGTCAAAACGTATGATCAGACTGGAGTAAAATGGTAAAAATAGAAACGACGTTCTTGATGAAGATTGGCACGCTATCAACGTTTAATTTACACAAATTACTGAATGAGTAATAATTATTTTTCTTTTTTAATAATTAAGATAAATATATGTACCTAGAAACGAGAAAATAAATTCTGTAGTAGTTACATACATGAATTAGTGCGTTCATGATTGATCATGAGAGTTACGATAGGTATGTAACTAAAATACGGGTTTTTGACTCTTCAACAAGTTTAAAACAAAGCATATTTCTTTTCATAGTTATATATATGCGAACTAAAGCTTCGAAGAATATGTTCTGGTAAGAAAGAAAGCAGGGTGCGTCATCGAGGGGAATAAATAAACCGTGACATCGAGAAAATGAGAGCGGAGCAAGTACGCTAGATACTCTCAATTTGCTCAATCAATTGGAGAAAACAGATATCGTTTCGCGTTTGCATCATTCGCTTCTTTTGACTGATTCTTGACACTTGGATGTTTTATTTTTAAAACATAGACTAAGTAGTGAAAGTCAATATTGATAACGCGCGATAAATTAACAGTGCGAATATATTTTTTGCAGGCATCCACGATCGATGGTCGCCGAAAGGGTGCATGCCTCTTCTGCCAGGAGTACTTCATGGACTTGTATCTTCTCGCTGAATTGAAAACAATTTCTCTAAAAGTGACCACGGTCGACATGCAAAAGCCACCGCCTGATTTCCGTACCAACTTTCAGGCAACACCTCCGCCGATTTTAATCGACAATGGCGACGCGATATTAGAGAACGAGAAAATCGAACGACACATAATGAAGAACATTCCTGGTGGACACAATCTCTTCGTGCAGGACAAAGAAGTGGCTACTCTTGTTGAAAACTTGTTCAGTGTATGTATAAATACTAAACCGCTTTGCCGAGAAATTACTACTACTTTCTCGTCTCTCAAGACTCGCCGCTAATACGTTATTTTTGTTCTAGAAATTGAAACTATTACTATTAAACGCAAAAGATAAGGACAAAGACCCGAAGTCCTCGTCTCTGATGGCACACTTGCGCAAAATCGACGAGCATCTAGGTCGTAAGGGTACTCGTTTCCTCACAGGCGACACAATGTGCTGTTTCGACTGCGAACTTATGCCACGACTCCAACATATCAGGGTGGCCGGCAAATACTTTGCGGACTTTGAGATTCCAGAAACTTTAGTGCATCTCTGGCGATATATGCACCACATGTATAGGCTGGATGCCTTCTTACAAAGTTGCCCGGCAGACCAGGATATTATTAATCATTACAAATTACAACAGGTGTGACATATTTTAAAGAAACTAGAGTTTCTTTTTTATTTATTATTCCATTGTACTTTATTGATGTTATCGTTACAGAGCATGAAAATGAAGAAGCATGAAGAGCTAGAGACCCCAACATTCACGACTAGTATCCCAATCGAGGTCAACGACGACTAGGCTGGACCTCTGCCGTCGGGTCTACGATGTCGGGTTACTTTGATGCAAAGAAAGTCGTCGATATCGGTGTAGACGTATAAAAGAAGTGCGAACGATATGGCGCGAAGTATACGTATTCAACGAGAATTCTAGTTCTTCCAGTGGACGATTATGTCTACTATTTATAAAAAAGTATACTACAGAGTCTGTTAGACCACTCTTACGAAAAAATTTTCATCATCTAGATTCAACTGCGCCGATCTCGCTACACCGATTTATATAACACTTTTGCTACATATATTTGACAAATTACCGTCAACACTCTTTTTATGGTCTAAACTGATGAAGAACAAGTAGCTTTTTTACCGCTGGAGACAGAAGAAGATGCATATATAAATGTATTAAAGCTTTCGAGAACGACCTGTAAGCGTATCCAGAAAACTTAAACAATATTTTCCTTTCCTTTCTTTCCTTTTTTCTTCTTTCTTTCTTTTTTCCACTGTATGCGAATCCGCGTACGTAATCTTCGTTTAAGTAATATTATTCTTAGAAAAGGTATTTTAATCTTTTACATATACTTTAGATCGAAGCTAATGTATTTTTTGTTTTTTTTTTTCATGCTCCTCTTTTTTTTTTTAACAAAGTATTCCATCATCGTTTGATGGCAAATAATGTTAATGTAAGTAGAAAGTGCAAAAGGAACGTATGCATTTAAATTACAATTAACAATCGATACATTAATGTATTGTTCCTTTTTTCTTTTTCCTTAAAAATTGCATTGTATTTATTATGCATCCAATGACTAATCAATAAATTGACTTACTGATGGTTATTTTCCAGCAGCTGTTTACACTGACCACTATAATCCTTCATTATGTCAACCTGTTTGAATATAAAGAGGTATTCTAGTCTCATGTGCCGCGTGTAACGTCAAAACTTTAAACAATTCTTTTCAAGATGTTTTTTTTTATATATACGATGGAATCCTAGAAAATTATAGTGCATACGTTTCTTCTGATAATCTCTACATTATAATGAATTCAAATGTACGAACAATTTTTAATCTGGTTATTATGAACTTCCTTGCAGATGCTGTGTATATTGAAATGGAAAAAGTCATCGTAATTTTCATTAATATTGTTCAACGATTTGACAAACTCGGTACTTTGTATTAATAATTATATTATTATTATTGTAAATCGTTATTATTATTATTATTATTATAATACTATTTTGGTTTACACATGTAGAAACGAATATATTAATATTTACATATTAACTGTTTAGTTTTTAGATACTTTTACTCGTTTTATCTATTTCTAGGAATTCGAGAGAACAGAATACTATTTTTATAAAGATTGAGAATAGAATTTGATAAAAACGAGAAACAGTACGTCTATCTTAAAACGACATTGCTGTCCATTCGTATTGAGTTTTAAAATAGCACGCGGTTTCCCCTTCCTCATGATTGCGACTGACTATTACGACGTGTCTCCCATTCATAAATAGGGAAGCACTTGTCGTATAGGCGGCCATCTTAACTACGTAGTCAATAGAACTTCTTTTATTTTGATCGTTCGAAATGCAAACTTTCGTTCGACTCTTTGATAATGGGTAAATAATAAATTAAACAGATACCTTTTAAATGCATTCAAATATTTTCCTCGAATGAGAGTCATTTGAGAACGTATATGGTTTTTGTGTTGATTACTGTCGTTTCAGTACGCAGTGCACAGCTGATCAGTGGTTCTAACGGACGGTCACCGCTTGTTCGTGCTTCAAAATCTTCGAAAACGACAGAAAAGTTACTGTTATTCGTTTAATGTTTATACAGTGACAGTTGGAATTTCACTGTTCAATCGGTGAATAAAGTTGCGGCGCGTTTGGCAAGTGTCTTCATCGAGTATTCGAAGTGAGCGGTTAACTGGTTTCTCATTCGTCGGACATTTCCAATGGTTGCCGTCCGGTGAGTTTCAAGCTTACGATTTAAAATCAGAGTGCACGTTGAAGTAATACGATTGAAATTCAAATTGACTCTCAGAAGTTTTTTCGTCGTCGAAATTTTTGCAATACTGACATTGTAGAAGGGATAAAATCGACGAAAATGAAAAAGAAAATATAATTGATATTCTTAATTGCATTTTCTCCACGCGATGCGAATTACGTTGGAATATGTTAGAGATAGTAATGCGTTAACATTAAGGTTCGTATTGACAGATATTCGCCGATGAATAAATTAAATAAATTGTATATCGAACTTGTTAATTAATCACTTTTTATCTTTATTGTAGGTTTTTAAATTACATTACAGTAATATAGTAACGCAGTTGCTTACATGTATATATAACGCAGTTGCTTACGACATGTATATATAAATTAAATCATAACATAATGTCAATCTTCTTATCGACTGATGCAGCAATATATGCATCCAGTTAAATATTTTTCATCGGAATTCTATTTCTATGTATTATAGCGGTTCTTCTATTTATATATAGTGTCATTATTCATTTCCTGTGAATTGGTTTTTCTTTATCTCGTATTAAAGCAGGGAAATGTCGTTGCTCTTCTCAGTATCGGTATTTCCAAAAGTGAAGGATCGTTATTAGTTCTGTCCTTTTTAAGCGTGTTATAGACACAAGAAGAGCCAGTCAATCTGGGTGTTACGAATTTTAATTTTTGCCGACGATTTTAGTCATTGTGCCTCTCGATTTAAATGATTATGCTCAATCAATTGAAAAGTTTCGAGCAGCCATTACGAGAGTAAACATCGTATGTATCTCCACTTCATTCCCTAATATATATCATACAGTAAATACTGCATATAATATACTCAAAATAACATTCATTTATAACAATTCTATTATAATTCATTATTTTTTTAACTATCTACTTCGAATTATATAATTGTTCATTAATTACCGCAATCTTTTCTCAATTTGATATAGGTGATCGGTTTTGATTCTCTTTAATAACTCTCGGACCATCAAGGAGTTTCAACCGGAAGGTCTAAATTCAAATTTTTTGGCACATGCGGAAACGGAATTTAAAGGTCAACGATATTTATAATAGCGTGAAAAAGCTGTTTAGAGAGTTAATAACGAGCTTTACGGATGCACGTGAATTATCGTAAAGAACTGGTGTTTGTGTGCACGTAAAGCCACGTTCACATTGCTGACGATTATCGCGTCATTCTGTTATCGCTTTTTACTTCAAGTAATAATCTATTGCGAGATATTAATTATTTCAAAAGTAGATAAGAAGCAAACGAGTTGCAGAAAAGGAATTAGTTTTCGAAAGGTTTACGCAGTGGTCAACGCTGATATTTTCTACGCGAAAAAAAGTACAACATTATTTTCAGGATAGTGTTTATTTTTGCCTCGAGGCGTAACTTATCGTAGCTCTGCTTTACGTTAGCGTTGCGTCCCCCGTCAATTATTATTCTTGGTTCCTTATTTTTGTCTGCCACTAAGCTTGACGCATTTTTTTTCTTTTTCTTTTGCTGTAGTTTCAGTCGGCCACGATTGCTCTGTTTTTATGCAGTTTTAAAATATTGTGCGTAAAACTGCGAGTTATCGACGGCTTCGGATAATTTGCATTTCGTTGCTCACGTGTCTGAGAATGTAAATAATTCCTACTAGCAGGAGAAATCTCATCAGCTCCTCTTTGCGAATAGACTGCGAATAGTCATTGCTATTAGTCTTTTCAGATTTGTTGCGTTTTCTTAAGCGTACGTTTATGGATACGTTTATCAGTTCCAGCTGATGGATGTGTGGTTTTATGAAGCAACAGGTGTCAACTCAACTGAAAATAGGATAATTTTCTACATCTCGTACAACTACCACGTTGATGTAACATTATCACGTTGAAGAATATAATCTTTATCTCTTTGAATTCTCAGTATATCATTAACCAGAGTTTTTATTAATTTGCACATTGTCGTTGTAGGATGAAAAGGAATCTGCCAAGAATTTAGCAGTGCGACGTTGGAACAAAGTTGTTAGAACGTTTTCGAACGATGGAACGGAATTAGGCTGAACAAGTCGCCATAGTTTAAAAAGAAACTTTGAAAATTATTCCAAATGCGTGAAAATACTCGTGGAATTTGCTTTTCTCCGCATTGCCAGGAGTAGACGAAAACAGCCACGCTGTGTGTCTCCTGGGTATTTCATGACACAAATATCTTCCCGGCATGTTGGAATTCCGCTTTTCCTTTTTCGCCTGTCCCGACGAACGACGTTCTCGCCGGCCCCCTTCCCTTCTCCCCCAGTCTTTTAAATCCCCTCTGTGTCACTGATGGAAACATCCTGCGTCTGGTGTAATTAAAAGATGCTTTTCCTTTGCTCTTGAGCCAAGAGGAAAATATATTCGGCCCATTGCCGATCGGAAACAACGCTGCGATATCGTCGAATCGAACAGCTCGAAGTTGCGAGTGGTTCTCACATTGGTCGTTGAGGTTGAATCGCGAAGTATCGTTTATTTTTCGTCGATGAGAGGATTCCGTTTGGCAGAGGGAAGCGAGTTCGGCAGAAATTTGCACAATCCATGGTGGAACGAATTCGATTCGCTGTTGTGTTTCCGCATCGAATACTTGCCCACACGCGTTTATTTGCATTTTCGTCATTTGCGTGTCCAACACCCGACCGTTTGGCAGTGGAACCAGTAAAAACTCTCTGTGTGTGACAGATTCAGACGGATACAGAGTAGCGCGGAAGTTTGCAATTCCAAGTTTATATAGCACTAATTTTATACTCTTGTAACAAAAATACACTAGGTAAAAAAAGAAAAAGAAAAAAAAGAAAAGAAAAACAAGAAAAGAACACCGCTATTTTGTAACGCTAACTTTATAAGTCTTTTTGTTGCAAATTTTGTACTAGGCTGTGCGTTTTTATTTCATCAGTGAAGAAAAGCCTCGGATCACGAGATTTTACTGCGATTTGATTTGCTCGATCCGGAACGGGATTGGCGAAATCACGTTAGAGAGTAGCGATGTTTGAAAGAAGACGCTCCGGTTAGGGCGAACGCTCTCTGCCCGGTGGCCTGAATACACGGCTGCGTGCCAATAAACAGTTTTCCCTCTGATTGATGCCTCACTCACCTGATACACCAAGACCTGCCAGGTGCGAGGCGACGGAAGAAAGAGAGTCAAATTATTAATTCTATCTAGCACTTTATTCTCTTCCATGGCCCGGTGCCAAGTGCGAATTGCACGCGCACAGCTTCTAACCTCTTAGTATCTTCCGATCGACCGAACGACCCTCAGCCCTCTCTCTCTCTCTCTCTCTCTCTCTCCTTCATGACTCTCTTTTCATGGACTTTTGGTTGTAATGCATCTAGATCCGGAAATGCGTAGGAGTAGCTGCGAGATGAACGGTATGTCGATTTCTAAAATTCTCTTACGATTATTCAAGTGTGATTTATTCGAACGAGATCCTCGAGCACATTTTCAAGGTTTAACGTCGTCAAAGACGATACGGCTAAAGTGTTTTTTCATACTTAAGCGTAAGTTTTGTAATCTTTGTTGTTTCATTGCAAAGGGAGTCGACGGTAGAATTGAAATTAAGTTAAGAAGGAATGTTGCGCGAATGTTCCATTTGTTTGGGAACGTTGATAAAAACTCCAAGTTTTTTTCAACGCGATGATGCACCTGCAGATATGCACAGGCGCATGCGTTTACGCGTGGGAGCGTGGCACGCGCAGTGCCGGCTAATTATGTGGCACTCCTACGTGCCACGCGGCACAGGTGTCCACCGTTTCTTTACTCGCTGCCAATTCCGTAACGTAACGGGTGTCTCGAAGTATATCGACCCTTGAAATCTTGTCAAAACGAGGAACGAGTCTCTCAGTCACGGCTGAGCCTTAAACGTGCCGCGTCGTATCGAAACCTCTGCTAAATCTTTGAATTTGTTAAAAAATCGATGGCAAATGTAATTGTGAACGAATTAAAGTCAGATTGTGCTATGTTGCGTTACATGATATTATAGATTGAAAGCAAAGTGGACAATAGTAAGTTGAAAGCAAAGTATAGCGAAATGATTGACAAGAGATTTCTGTCTATGCACCGAGTGGTAAATTTAGCTATAGGTAAATTCATTTGATTTCAGTTCCCTTGAAAAATAGGTCAAACAGTCGCAGCTTTAAATAAGGAACGACGACGCGTCTCGGGAAGCGGAGGAACGCTTTTCTACTTTTCTTCCTTTTTTTCGCGGAGGGAGAAAAAGTGGTAGCAGCAGCTCCGGAGAGACACGTTCCGAATATATTGTCGAAACGATCTGAACAACGAAACGATGTCCAAGGACTTAATGTCCGTCCCGTTAGGGAAGATTAGCAAAGATAGGACTCCTGCTTACCAGTCGATGTTTGGTGTGGCCTTCGCTATAATTAAGAGACCGTAACGCATGATCATGTAATATTTCAATGCGTCTCTAACAAGTGAGACGATTTGCCCCGGCAGGTTCCACGGTCTTTCCTTTTCATTTTCTCACGACTTTGTCTCCATTAATCGCATCCCCGTCCACTCATCCGTGGTTGAATAATTTGAAACACTTTCGCGCACCGACACGAAACTGCACGAAACGTCGTATTTGGAGGCCATCCAAATCGTTTATCCACTAAACTACAAAATTTCGACGATCTCGCCGGATTTCTGCTTCTCTCGCTCTCGTTCGAATTTGTCTACGAAACATCGCGCGTTCTTTCAATACTCGAGAACTGAACGAATCTCGGTGAAACGAGATTAGCCGGTACGAGATATGCATTATTCTCATTTTCACGCACATCTCGCGCGCTCTGTCTCGAACTGAGGCCGATTCGGTGGCCAGTGTGACCGATAGGTTCGTCAGCCGTGGACGTATTTGTTCATTCGACGTATCATATTCAATCGAACTAGTGTAACGAGAGACCTGGCACCCACAGGTAGGCCTTGCCAGGAGGATGGGGGCCCACGATGGGGGAGTGCCATTGCTCTAACATCGCTATCATGCAGCTGTTCCATGAGCTGAAGCAGCAGTTCCCTGCGCTCCCTGATCACGTCGTTTCCCAGTGCATCGCCCAGGTATAGGTGCTCTTTGTCCACCAGATATTCTGCTCCTATGCTGGTCTCTTAGAAAATTCGATCTACAACGCAATAACAAAAGAGTTTGGACATTGCACACTGTAAAATGACGATGTTGCCTCGAATTTTCCGAGATGGGCTCCTTGATTGTACAGTGTGCCTCATATAACCAGTTTAGTGAGATTTGTTCTTTTCGCTCATCCATCATGACTAAAACGATACTGATCACATTAACGACTAACCACGTGGACACACCGCGAATATCATAACCCCTCGCATTGCAAATTAACGGCTTAGAATTTCTCTCCTCTTTCATTGCACGAGCGTGGAACCTGTGTGTATAGACGTTCTTTGTGTTGGTCATTTGGTTTTCTTTTCTTTTTCTCTAATTGCGCATTCGGAAGATGTCTCTTAATCAGCAAAGATTGACCGCATTAAACTAAATAATACAGCGTCTTTTATTCGTATTGGAATTTCTGGGTTTCTTAGTAGTCACCAAAGGTCTAATTGTAACAGAGTTTGTCCTTAGTTAAAATGGGCATCTATCATTCTGAAATCGAAGAAAACTGAGGTTTTATCAATTTCATTTTTCTTTTTCTTTTTTTTTTTTTTTTTGCGCAATTTTTTCTCTTTTCATACAACCTGAAATGTTTAATTATTTTGTAGTATGTGTGTGGTATAATTTTATTTAAAAAGAAATAAAGAAATGCTAGATGAGACATTTTAACTAAAGGAGGAGGCGGTATACGTGCTACGGTATATGAATATTAAAACGTTTTGAGAGTACGAATAGACTAGAAAATCCCAGAATCTTCCAGTATCCACAAAACTATCAAGGATATGCGCGAAAAAGCCTAGCATCGTTTAACCCTTTGCCGTCTATCTTTCTCGCACCAAACAACCTCCTCCACTTACAACAAATTTATACCCCGGGATTTGAAATCAGAAGCAAGTCCGCCGTTCGTATCTGGGTAATCCAATTGGACCGTAAATGGTTAACTCGCATCACTCTTCCAGGAGGTATTTGACTGACGAATTTTCCAGCATTCTATAAGATCCTTTGTTAGGATCCAGGAGAGGCAAGAACATTTCCTAGTTAAAAACTAAAAAAGAAAATGAAATAAATAAAGAATCCTTCCGGTGTGCTAGAGAGTGACGACCGGAAATCAGTTGATGACCGAAGGTGCATCTATGCGTTGCAGAACAGCCACGATCGGGAGACATGCGCGAGAAGTCTTCGTGCTACTCAAGAGTCACGACAGTCTCCGGGCGCATTCCCACCGGCGACACTTTGCGCCGTCCTTCAGCAGCAGCAGCAGCAGCAGCAGCAACAGCAGCAGCAACAGCAGCAGCAACATCATCAACGAGCGAACCACGTAGCCACGCAGCAACAACAACGTTGTTGCACGATGAATCAACTGCAGCGTACAACAACCATCAACAGCAACAACAACACGAGCAGCAATACGCGACCGCACAGGCCAGCCTCGCTAGACATCGGTATGGCAAGGCGTTGTCCTGTCAGCTGTACACGAGCAGTTGCGATATCAGCATCGTCGCCGATTGCTGCTAACTCGGCCAACACGCCTTCCTCAGCGCCAGCTGCCTACACGACGCGCGGTTTCTTCGACGATTGCGCGGGACCGAGCGACGCGAACCCCCTTAACAAAGTCCAGAACGCAGGAAACGAGCCAGCCGGATTCGAGCTGAACGTGAACGTTGCCTGCAGTCCTGCTGGCAATCGCGGTACGCATCTACCTGACGTTTCATTACCCGAGATAGGGGAAGTCGAAACGAACGAATGGATATTCATTATACATATGGGGAACTCTGCTTGTATCAGGTCTACTGATAAGCGATTGGAGTAGTGTTACCTATAAGGCTAGAATTAATTACAGTGGATGACACTGGATAGAATAATGTCAGGCAGCTTTCTTCTAATGAATTTTGAATTTATTATTTTTAATCGGATGAAATATAAAGGAACGTCTACGTAAATAATAGGCTGTCGAGGTGTATACTTGTGTAAGGAGGAATCTATTTACTCGATGTTAGAAACCAACACGTGGCGAATCGCATCGCACAAAGTCGGTGACAGTAGATTGCAACATTGTGGAAAAGTATAGTTTGCGGTGATAAATTTGGTTCTAGTACCTTCACAGTTGCGCAGCGTGTAATTACGTTGTTCGAATGCGCCGTGATTGTATATTCGTAGAAGAGTTAAACAGGTTTCTTACGCATGCAACCGATGGTAGCGATTTCAATCTCGATCACGTTACGTCGTGGCCTTCTGCGGCGGAGATCCTGTTTGTCTGTTAATCATACGAAACGAGGTTTTAACCGTTGCTACACGCCGTCGACTTCTTTTGATCTTACACCTTGTATCGTCGATCGCGTAATTTACTTGAGCTTCGTGTGTAATTTGTTCGTATATATTCATAGTATGTATTTTTCTTTTCTATTTCGACCGATGACGATGGTTTAGATTTTCGAACGGTGCCTACGATCGGTGGTGCCTGTAAACGAAACGATCTGCTCCTCGATCCACGAAATCATTATGCCGAACCATTGTTGAACACGGAGAACACGGGGCCGCAGATCGATCACACACGAAGCTACACTTCGGTCAGCCTGACACTGAGGCCGCCATCCTCGGAACCACAGCCGCCAATCGACATCAGATCACAAGGTTCAAGCCTGACTTATTCGAGCTCCTCTCTGGATCCTCGGGGCTTTCAAAGCCGTCTTCAGATCAGCATCGGTGCCGGAGCCGTTGGCGGTGTGGCGGCTGCAAGAATCCGACCTCCGATGGGCCCTATTAGGCCCAACAGTTTGATACCCCCGGTACAAATCGGCCCTCAAAGACCACCAGGTCTGTATTTCATGTTTTCTGGAAGCAAATCTAGTCAAATTTATTACACATAGGTGAACTTTTCAAGTCCAATTGAGATTGAATTGTCTAACTTAAATTTGAACGTTGCAGGTCTCCCAGCAGGGCCACCTAGTCAATTACCGAGGCCCACGACAACAATGAGCGCCCCGACCACACCTTCTGTACCATCGACGACGAATATCGTCCATCCCATTAGCCTTCCAACGACACCGTCAGGACCGACGACGACCTCGCCGCCCTCCAGTCCCATTGGTGAACGGATATCGGCCAATATCGATCAAAATCAATCGCTGTTGAATCAAGGTGAAGTCCTTACCCCGTGTGTATATCTTACCAAGCTTTGGAAATAACGTTTTAGGCTGGCTATTTTTATTTTTGGCTATGTATTTGCTTCCGTTACCAGAAAAATGGCCTTTGTTTTCCGAATTCTCATACTGTAAGAATCGCGTACACGTATATTTACCTGCGAAAACCACTCCGTCGCACATACTACTCCCACGCATGTAACACTGAGAACGATATTTACGCATTCCTGACCCCACGCTCCGTCTATACATAGCCACGCTTGCGGTTACTCTACGTGGACCACCTGATCTGCTTTTCCCTCTCACGAGCAGCATCGTCTCGATGTTGACGCGTTTCCTGAACGCTACTATTCCCTGTTTCCGCTTTAATCGTTTACACGCAATGAAATAAAACGTCAACAGAGATTGAGTCGAGGCTAATTTGTAGCTATGCAATTGTTGTTGCCAGCTGAACATTTGTAAAATCGGTCAAAAATAGAACAACAAATGCATTCTCAAATAAAACAAGTTCTATTCTAATTGATTATATTTATTTTTACTGTAATATCAATTATTTTATCGCAGTGGCGGAGCATCAAAAGAAATTGGTCGCAGAGCAATTAGCAAGAAAGGAAAGACTCGCCAGGGAATTGAGAGCCGAGAAAGGACGACTCGAAGCGATGAAAAAAGAATTGCAGTCCCTCACGAGACCTTTTGATTCTTCGATGCCTCCTCAGGTGCTGTAATTCCGATACATAATATTTCTAATGTCTAACGTACTAAACGTTATGTAATTATTTGTAGGAGCTAAAAAAAAAGTTGAGAAGCGAGATTTATCAGCTGCAGGTTGAATGCGACAGACTCGCGGATGAGGTAGATCAATGGTCTGATCCAAGAGGTAATGACTTTATTATGGTTTCCCTTTCCATTCCAAATTTTTATACTTTTCCAAATTTCATTTTTTTATTTCACTTTTTCACAGTACCTTTGGGCGAAACGAACGAAACGTTTTATCAACGTATTTACACGGGTCAGCCTTTGCCATCGAGGTCTGTCAACTCCAATCCACCGCCTCTGCCAAGTCAGCCACCCGTCTGGCAACCGGAATCGAGTGGTAACAACAGTGACAGAGAAGAACGAGATGGACCTTCTTGGGTCTGCAGAATGTGCACGTTTGACAATCATCCATTAATGAACAAATGCGAGCAGTGTGACATGCCGAGGCTGTTGGATCATGGAAACACAGGTACGACTTCTGGAAAATCGATAGACGACTTTACAACCTCGTTAACACGCTTGAACATCGATCCATCACCTCCGCCACCTCCGCCGCCTCTAGGATAGAGGAAACTTGAGTACCTTAACAGCATGTCTTTTCTGTGACGTAATTTTATAAATTGATAAATATCTTTCAAAGAATATTTAGTGAAATATGGAAGATGCATAAATACTTCGGTACTATGATATGATAATATGTGCAATTGAAAGTTATATTTTCTGTTGTTAAATACTTGCTCCTAAATGAGAAAATTGCGAGGACCGCAAGAATGAATATGCGATGAATAAATAAAACAGATTTATACTTAAATTTGTACTTAGACGCATGGATGTGTGGAATTTTTTAAAATAAATCTATTTATGAATTTTAATTAATCTTAGCATGTCTAATTTAGTAATGTTTCAGTGTTGTTTTTTTTTCTAATTATTAATAGTTTAATTCAATTAGTTCGACGAATTGATAATCGCAGATTGGTAAGTATCGAATCTGTAAATGTTAATATTGTTAAATAAAACTATTTGTAAATATATTAATTATGATACAAGACGTAAATGTATAATATACGATTTGCAGGCGAAACTCAAGATATTCATATACGAGTCACACATCATCATAACTTCTCCCCAAGCCGTGAGTATATTTCTTTTTCTTTTTTTTTAGATATGTTAATACAAAGATGAAGATATCAAATTGATACGAAAAATGTTTGCTTCTCTTCCAGGGATAGTGCATAGTTGGGTGGTATGATGTGAACTACGTTAGAAACGTGAAAACTGTATATAAAATCATTATTTAAATTAAATAAAAAGTTGCAGCCAATATATCGGGAAAGGACAACAAAAATTTGAATAACTTAATTGAGTTTAATTTTTTATTTACGAAATCAATATATAATTTGATTTTTTAACAATGAATGCAGATTTAAAATTGGTAAATATCGTATTGCAAAATGTACCATTTGCACTTCTAATTATTAGATAATCAACGACTTATCAGTAGTCTGAATTCTATTTGTATGAGTTTTGAAATACTATTTAAAATACAAGATATTTGTAGTAAGTCCTTTAGTACAATATTCTTCACTTATTATATAGCTGTACCTCGTTCCAAATTCAGCTTTGTTTCACGCGTATATTCCCCATAGAACCTTTCTAATTTCTGGTTGAATTTAGCATTACGTTCGTTGATGTAATCGATATCGGCATCGTCATTGTGCATTCTTCTTCTGCTATACCTTTCTCTCTTTGCAATTCTGGAAAAGGCAAGAAAATTATAATATACAAGAACATTGTAACAAGGCTATAAAATACTGATTAGCATATAAGATACTAACTGTTTTTCCAAGTTTTCCACCATTTTGTCAACAGCCTCTTTCTTATCTTCATGCAGACCATGTAATATAGTGTTTCTATCCCCATAAAAAGCTGGACCCAACTTTTCTTTAGCTTCGTTATATGAATCCATGTTTGGTTTAATATTTTTCACCAGCCTATTATATTGACGAATAGCTGCTTGTTCATAATCTGAAAAACCTGGATCTGGATTCTTTTTATTTTTTTTCTTTCTTGCTATACGTTCTGCTTCTGTTGCATCAATGTGAAGTAATTTTGTTCTCTCATAATCTTCTCCCTGTAAAATATATAAATATATATGTATATATAAACGTAATTAACATATTCTACAACATACAGTACTTATAATAAATTACATTTTCTTCAGCAGCTTTTCTTGCAGCTTCGTCTTGAATGATCCATTCTGCTTGCCTTTTACGAGATTCCCAATTCGAAGGAAGTTTATTCCTTTTGTCCTCCTCGACAACTTCTTTATGATTTTGCTGTCTAGCCTCATTCTACGAAATCAACATTCCATAAGAAAACTACGTTCACTCCCGAAAACTACGTTTCGGAAACAAGAAGAAGACGTTGAAATTGAAATCCAAACATTCAGGTTAAACTATAATTCTACATTACTTTATACTTACCCTTTTCGTGTGGAGTTCTCTCAAGCGTTTCATTCTTTCAGCTTGTTTCTCCGCGACTGATTTCCCATCATTTGCAGTCTCGTTTTCCATCTCTAAGTTCAAATCAGTTTCAATATTTCCAGAAAAAAAAGAGAGAAAAAAAGAGAAACAATAATGACACAGTGTCACTCGTCGAAAGGTTAGAATGCAATTGCTAGCCGAGCGATATTAACTACCGTCTGCGATACACGTATTTGTCGGAGACTCCGACAGATGTCGGCAAGTTACGATTCGTCGACGAAAAAGGCGAACTCCATTTGCCCGACTTCTGTAGGTGGTGGATCGATTGAAATTGATCTGCTCTGGTGTGGAGTCGGGAGCGCAATAGGAGCGCGGATCCTGTGATATCCTGTCGTTCAACTCGTAGAGCGCGGTGATAGCCGTCAAGGGGAGAAGCCAGGTGATTTTTCATCCGCCGGTAGGAAATCGAAGAGGACGATACCGGTCGATCACAAGTCGCGTTGAGTTAGCAGCAGCACTCATGAAAGGTTCGCGTTTGCGCGAACCCCGACGGTGAAACGTGACGCAGAATTGTACGCTGGCGGCGGTTGTGTCGCAGAAGAAAGTTTCGCGCTCTGCGGGCTTTTAGGGATTACCCGCGAAGCGCGGTCACAGGGTGCCGCGGAAGCTCTCCTCGAGGCGATCACAAGGGATAGAAGAGGCACGCACGCGATTTCTCAGTCGCGGTACATTCTCCCGGACAAATTAATTTTCCCTGTACCGTTATGGAGACTCTCGAATCTAGTCGCGTCTGCCGTCTTTGCGGCAAGCAATCCGGTATCTCGATTAATATTTTTGACAAGAACGAGAGCCACGTGAGGAAAATCAACGCTATTCTCCCGATTATGGTACGTCATATCACTCTACTCCCTTCTACATTTGTATCGTTTCGTTACGAATTTCACGTGTATTCGACTCTCCTCCTGACATTCACGCCCCCTCCTACAGCACCTTTTTCTTTTTTGCCAGAAATTCTACTTCCTGCTAAAATGGGACAATGCTCCCTTTCAGTGTAAATTAATACGTGTGCCGAATCAATGCTTTTTCATATAGTTTGGTACTTAGGTGGTTCATGTTTGCCAAAAGTTGAAACCTTTTTGTAAATAAGTTTATTACTTGTGTAAAGTGAGGTTATTGTTACTTCGCGCCAATGAGCTTCATAATAAACACTTTTAACATATTGCATAACTTCGGGATCGTAATTGTTTCTTTCAATTATTTGACCACTGACGAAGCTACGAACTCGAAGAGGAACATTTAAAAGTAGAATTTTTCTTCAGTAGAATATCAAGAAAATAGGAAATATCAAAATATGTAAGTAAAAGTTGAATATTACAAAGGGTTGGTTATTACTTTCCAACCAGTGAAGACCAGTTGAATGTTACATATTTCGTTAGCTTGAATTCTTTAGAAAGACGGAAATGAAACATACAGAAGAGGAAAAAAATTGCGTTTCTCGCGTATCAAACGAAACAGCTTACATCACATTATGACAGTTTTAAAAAAAAAAGGTGTCTCCTTAGAATCGAAACATTCTTTTACTGTACTTGTTTTCTTATTTTCAATTGAAGTATAATTTTCAATTGTAGTTAATCGTTCCCACGAAGCTAATTTTATTACTCATATAAAATCATATTACTTATTTTGTATTCAAATATTCTATTGTAAATTTTAACATTTTAACGTTTCAAACTTGTTCTTAAAAAAATTGTCGGAATTATGAAGAATGGAACACGATCCTTCAATTCCTCGCCTTTAAACTTCCTTCGCGCATTTGTGCAGCACGTGCAGTAATCCCCCACCTCGTTTCTTAGAAGCGATCACGTGAACTTAACACTCGCATTCGCATCGGCTGTGTATCCTGCAGGTGCACGAAATGGACCTGTTGCCGAAACACATGTGTCATCGATGCAGTTACAAACTCGAGGAGTTTCACAAATTCTACGTGGACTGTCTGAAGACAGATGCGAGTTTGAAGAGTCAGTTGTCATGGATGCGAAAGGAGGACTCGAAGGAGAGAGTCGGTGTGCCAATGGTACACATAGAGAATATCAAGATCAAAGTAGAGCCACCGGATTACGACTTGTACGACATAAACCCTATTGTCGATGATGACGAATACATAAGTTCAATGAGCTCGGTAACCTATCCGGTAAACAGTGTTCAATCCAATAATATTCCCGAGCGTATAACGTATACCACGTATGCACATTGCGGTTGTTACTGTGATAAAGCGGACCAAAGTAATCAAGCTGTACCTACGAGCTACGAAAACAAAATGTCGAAATGCAGTAGGATAGACGATACGAAACCAGATAACGATGACCGCGGCAATGCATCACGAGCTGTGCAAGAAAACTTGTTAGCGCATCAAACGCTCAAAGAACGGTCAAATTTAATACGGCTCACCAATGAGGCTACTAAAAATTCTAGATGTACTTTTTCTAATTTGGATTTACCGGAGGATAAATCCGGCATCGTAAAGAAAGAAACCTCGAGAGACATCATAGTTCATAACTTGAGGCCTAGAAAGAATTCTGTAGATTACGTGGGAATTAGAAAAAAACGTTCCTCTCGTTCGTCACTGAACGTGAAGAGTAAATCAACAATTGTAAAAGAAAAAATGCCAACTTCAGTCGAGTTCGATGTGACGCAGATTAAAGTAGAGAAACTCGATTTTGAGGGACGTATCTTGAGACCGAGGAAAGGGACCATTAATTATAGAGGACCAATACGGAAATATTGTAGGTCCACGAATAAGAACCAAAGATTGCAAACTGATCAACATCTAGCGGATATAATGAAAGTTCAGAATGTTGCGAATAAATTGAAATTACCGTCGAAAAAGGTGCCGAAACCGGTAAAAAATAAAATAAAGTTGGATATAAAGGAGGAACAGCTTTCAGATCTCGAGAATTTAGTACTTGATGAATCGGTATCGGCCGCCATGTTATCTCTAACCGATCAAATTGATGCACTGCCTAGTAATTATGATATAAATGTACAAAATGATAGAGTTAACTGTAATACGTTAAATCGTACGCAGCAGCACGTCGGTAATATTAGTATAGCAAAATGGAAACCATTGCGATATCTACCTAAGGGTAAATTAAAATCGAGAAAGATCGATTCGAATAAAATCGAAGGGATGAATTATTCGAGGAAATATTTAAGAAGTCAGGATATTTGTCTGAGAAACGGTAAGATAAGGAGACTCGATAGCATGCATATGTCGGTTAGAAAATTACGAAGGAGTCTTCGAAATCTTATGGCTAGAAATAAAACATCCGATACAACGTTAATGAAAGCAATCGGAGGTACTGTTACAACCAAGATGTCCACTGCGATGAAAGTGCTCGATATGAAACATTACTGTGAGGAATGTAACACAAGTTTCGCTAACAAAGAATTGTTCAAATTACACGCGTGCTATGGACATTGATCTTTTTACAAAATTGCGGGTAACGCAATGTATAAATCATTATTTTTGAAACAATTCACGTTATACATTTGTACAATTCTATTGGTATAAATACAATTATACGATCGTTATTTGTATTCGAATGAATGAGATGATTATGTAGATTTCACTTATCGTTGATCATACGTATAAATATTTTCTTTTTCTAAAAAAAAAAAAAAAAAAATATATATCTATGAAATTATTTTAGAATACGTTATGTATTCATACCATTCACATATATTAATATTGTAATATTATTTTTGTGAATGAAGATGTATACTTATGAAATTGTTAATAGTGAGTAAGATAAGAAAATGTTGCGATGTACGCTTAAGAATTTACGTAGATAAAGATTTCACGAATCGCCTTCAAAGTTTAAAATAGGACCATATATTCTATATGAAAAGATATATACATATATTTTAAGAGATATCAGATATTCATATACAAAAAAATTGTGATACATAGTGAAAATGTCTTAGGTTTGTATTCATCTTACGTGTAATCATAAACTCATCTATTTTTTATTTCACATTTTTCTTATAGTCTAATTAATGCCAGTAATCTTTATTATCGAACAAACTGAACGTCATTATGTATGTATTTCATGCATATTCATAGCTTTCGTACATCAGTGATATTTCGATGTGACGGTACATATCATTTTGTGTTACACTGAAAATGTACCATTGGTATTGTTAGAAAGGATGATGATCGGGTTTGTGCAAACTAATCGTAAATAATGATTAATGCTTTGTATTCTAAAATGTTATTAAACTCTGATTCTATTATTTATTGTTATTGGATACTAAGTGCACTCGTCATTCCTTTGACACAATTCGTTATTAAATAAGAAATGTTCTTTACTATTACCTAACAATTTAATGATTAAAAAGTTGCAGTTGCAGTTGCAGTTATTACACAACAGTTATGCGCTTATACCAATGGATCGATCAATAAATTTTAAATAGAACAATAAAAAATATATTTCTATTAATTACTTCCTTATTGCTTTATCTCTATTCGTTATTCCATTGCATAATTGTTTTATTCTTTATTCCTTTTTTTTCAGTGTTTTAAAATGTATTTTACGTCATTTGCCAGGTGAGGTCGCCACGAGACGACCATTGAGCGAATTAAAATTGTCAAACAAACAAAAAAGTACTCTAAGTGTCAAATGACTCCAAAAAAATGATTGATTATCTGGATTACATTCTTCAAAAGTGTTGTCAGTGAAAAATCCGAATGTCTTCAAATCCTCAGAAGTCCCCTCGTTATGAGGATGTAAGTGTTCTGAATATTTTTGTTCAGTTGTATTAACCTATCTTACTTTCTAAATGACAGTTAACAGTTGACTCACTTTGATTTATCAATAGATTTATATTTATTAATATAATATATATATTTATAAAATATATATTTAGAGATAAAAATATGTATTTTATATAAAAATATCAAGTTTTGTATTTTCTTACAATAATCAGTAATTACATACATGCATTTTTGAATCACTTACAGTTGATCTCAACGGAAGATGATACTTTGGGTACATCTATCAGTCTTAGTGTAGGAGAAAATTCAATAAGAATAAAAGAAAAACCTAAGGTGGTTAAAAAATCAGAGTCAGAAGATAAGCATGAAGAGGAAAAGTGGTGGTTAAAGAAACCAGATATCTGGCTTGATATTTCACATCCTATTCCAATAGATGCGAAGGCTAAACAGTCTCCATCTCCTTCTCCGGATGTTAGTTCTTCAATGAAAGAATTTCTTGAAAAAGAAAAGATGTGCAAGGTAATTACAGTTATATTTATTACTGAATAATAAATTTCTAAGTAATGAGACATTTTATTCTGTGATTTTTGTTCTTTTACTTTGTATAGGCTATGCATAAAAATGAAGTTGAGATGAAAGATAGAGATGATACTCTATGTGATATTTTAGCTTCTGCAGCATTTGATAAATATCCTTCGGACTTTGAAAGTGAGTATTAAGAATTGTACAATTTTCGTGTAATTTTGTAAGTATAACCAAATTAAAATCTTCATTGTTCTTAGATGCAACTGATGAGGATATTGGCAGTATTTTAGAAGAAATGAGTAAGATAGCTGGAGCTCTTAGTCCTAATTCAACCACAGATCATTCAAAATCTCGAGATTCTGCCAAAAATCCTACAGAGGAAGAGAAATCTGTAGAAGAACTATTAGAAGAGGCTGAGAAACTTGTAAGACAAAATAATAGTAGTTTATCTAAGAGTGGATCAAAATCTGACACTTTAGTACCTGAGAATATCCCGGAGGATATAGAAAGTCTTAGCAGGGTTAGACAAATAGAAGCTGATATATTTCAACTAATAGAAAAGGAAGTGCATAAAGAGACTGAGAAAATCAAAAAAAGTCCAAAGAATGAAAAGAAAAGAGACAGTAGTCCTGGTATTGAAGTTATATATGAGAATGTGAATGGTTTGAAAGCTCCGAAATCTTTGGAACTTCAGAGAAAAAAATTTGAAGAGCAAAAAGTGGAGGTATCTAGCAGTTCTGATTTAGATGATCCTATTGAAAGACATTCCAAGTCAGAAGAATTAAAAAGTACAAAGAAGCTGGAATCAGATAAAGATAATTTGCAGAAAGAAATAACTGACGTAGACAAGGATTTTTTTGAAGATTTACTGAGAAAATCTAAAGAAAAAGCAGAGGGTGGCATGTCAGGTAGTTCAAGTTTTGGACAAGAAGATTTTTCACATTTTTTGAAACTTTTGCAAGGGCAGACTAATAAAAAAGAACAAGAATCAAATCATTCCAATCCTACACAACCTTTCCTTTCGAAGTTTGCAGATGAAAAAATATCCCTTTTAGATGGCGGGGCCATGAATAACAAAAGTCCCGAATTTCCCGAGAAAGAAATTTCTGATATATTAGAAAAAGAATTACCTCAGACGAGTAATATAAAAATCGGACATGAAATTATGGAAACAGATTCCAGTGCCCACAGTGAAGAACAAAAGCAATCCAAAAACTCTAACAATAGTGATAAAAATGAGTCGAAAATATCTGATAAAAAAGATCAGATATCACCTAGGAATGTAGCTGTGACAAAAGATAACAAAAAAGCACCTAATTCCAAGGAAGAACTATATTCTGTTGATCTCACACCAAGGTTAGAATTATTCGTGGATGCTATCCCGAAGTTATTAGCTGAAAAGTCGACAGAAAATGCAACGCAACAAAGTGAAGAACCCACAGAAGAACCAAAACTAATCGCACATAAAACAATCTCAAGTTCTGAAATTAAATCTGGTATCAATGTCCCATCATCTCAACGTAGCAATATAGAACGTAAATCCATTCATTCAGTTAGCGCGTCGAATAATAAAACGCAAAAGAAAGACTTAAAGTTTTCTAAGTCTAAAAGTTATGATCAGATTTGTAAACCATCATCATTCAGAACGTCTGTCGAAAATTTGAGAGTAAATAAACCTTCGGATACTGCAAAAAAATCTAATACTTTGATCAGGAGATCGCCAACATTGAAGCCAAAATTACAACCTACGGTTAAGCCAATCACGAAAACTACTCCGAAACCAAAAGTGTTATCAAATCCAAGGAAAAATTCTGTTAAGACTGGTTCTAATCTCACATTGTCTTCCACATGTAAATCGTACCAAGTAAAATCACCAGAAACTTACTTAAGGACTATGATGGCTGGTGGTGACACAAAACAAAATTTAACAAAAACGAATTGGGAAATATTGTGTCGCGAAGAAAGACACAAGAATGCTCTTTTGAAACAACAGCTAGAGTCAGAAGTGAAAATGTACAAGAGTCAAATCGACAGGATGCGTATATCCTTCGAGGAAGAATTGTTTGCACTAAAGAAACAAAACATCATTTTAAAAGCGAAAGTAGATGAGCTTTCCTTAAATGAGAAACGATCAGAATTTCAGCCAAAGAAAGATACGAAAATTATGCTTCTAGAAAAAGAACTAGAAAAACAAGAGAATCTGATTCGGGCCTATGAAACAGAAAATAAGAAGTTGATGCAAGAAACGAAGAGAATGCAAGAGGAAATGAAGCAATTGCAGAAACAGAAAAGCACAGCATTAGAATCAGGTAAAATGCAGGAACTTGCAGATAAAATTAAGGATCTCGAGGAAGAGGCCCTGAAACACAATCTCGAAGTTTCCGAGCTTCGAGAGAAAAACGCAGACTGTGCTTTGAAGAATGAGGATTTGTCTCAACAAAATAGCCTTTTGAATGATGAATTGGAGATGTTTAAGGAACAGTTGAGGACAAAGAATGATTTCATCACGGATCGATTGCAAGCAATGACCACGGCAGAGCTGCAATTGAAGAAGCAAATAGAGGATTTGACGATAAAACTTGGTTCTAAGACGGAGCAATTACGAATAGTAAAATTGGAGCTCGATAAGATTCAACAGAACGTGCTCCCACTGGAGAAAGAGCTGCTAGAATTAAGAGTCAAAGAGGGCAATTTACTGGAGAAGCTGCAAGTATCCAAGAGCCATGTGGAACGTGAGAAACAGTTAACACAGAAACTTAAGGATCAAGTGATTCTCGATAGCAAGAAAATTACGGACTTGAATAGACAAGTTCGTGAAATGGAGAGGATACTGAAGAGGAAGAATCCTGATTCAGTATCTGCTCTTATATTGACTGCGAATTCCGAGCAGGAGAAGATTGGCGCAGAGAAAGTGAAGTTATTAGAAGATCGAATCTTGAATTTGGAAAATGAAATCAAAGCGAAAGATGATTTGGTACAACAGAAGATGGTTGAATTCCAAAAGAAATTTTCGGATATGAAGGAAAAGTATACCACTCAGGTAACTGAATTGGAAAGGAAATTGCTGGAGGCGAACGTGAAGGATCGTAAGATATACAATGATATGTTTACGCAGACGGCATCAAAACCTGTAGAGAACAAGAGTGTAGAGACAATTAGGAAAGAGGAGAGGACAGGGTCGTTTGAAAAAGAAGAGAAGAAAGATCTTCCAAAACCGTCTTTGAAAGCCACTTTAAAATCTCAGAACTCTAAAGAGGATGCTCATCTTATGGCCACGATACGTGGATTGAAACTAGAGCTCGCGAACAAAGATAAAGCAATGTCGAAGATCACGAAAGAATTCCAAGATTTACAAAAGACGAACACAAGATTACAGAAGGAGAGAGAAAAATTGTTGAATGATAGAAGATCTGTGAAGACTATGAACTTCGAGAGGAATCGCGGTATGGTGTCCTCGGATTCGAAATTACTGACTTTGAAGTCTATCGAAGGAAACGACCAGAACTCGAATGTCTACCAAAACGGACATGTGTCTGACACGAATACTCAACGACTGTCCGCTTCCGTACAAAAGCTTTATGATCCTATGCAGTACACCGAGAATGGAGATACCAATTTGATGAAGAGATTGACCGACGAGAATGATATTCTAAAGGAAGAACTGAGCAAGATGAATAAGGACTTCATGGCTTTAAAAAACAAACGACTTCACGACCTGAACCTCTTGCAAGAGGAACATGAACGTGAAATGGCCACTTTGCTGAAGGAGTATAGCGTGAAATTCGGAGATTCTAAAGTGGTAAAGTTACAGGTTCGTAGTATTACGTGCAGTGTTTATTTCATTTTTTTAATTTATTTATTAATAGACTGTGGATATTTGTGTAAGTTTATACTTTTATAAACTTAACTGAAAAAATGGAATAGAGATTTAATCTACTTTGATCTACATTTTTCTTTTTTTCAGTACTTCCATAATCGTTTTATACATTTTTAAATTTCCCATAAATGTATAAAAGTCTACAGTTTATTTATTAAATTAGTGTTATAAAGTGTTTGCACGTAGTACTCTTATTATCTGTATATAATCAATTTTATTAAGGTTTTACTTTTATTAATAGGGTCAGATAAACACTCAAGTGGCTGTGATATCCCATTTGAAGCAGCAAATTGAGAAGTTAAGAGACTACAAGGAACAGGTAGTTGTTCTGAAGGCTGAACGAGATCATTTAGAGAATAAAGTGAAAACGTTGAATGAAAAAGTGAAGTATTTATCAACACCGGTATGTAATAAATAAAAGATACGTTTTAATGCATTCTTGCGTATCTGTTCGTAATCATTCTATCAATTCTTTTAGAGCACAGAACAGCTACAGTTGTTGCAGGACAAGATAACAATTCTTCAACAACGACACGAAAGCCGTGAAATGACGTTGCAGAGTTTAGTGCGCGATTTGCTAAGAAATAGAACCCAGTGTAAGGATTGTAAAAACGAGAAGGGTAAAAATCGACAATTGTGCTATTTTCGACAGGAGCTTGATCACATTCTTGGAATGCTTCAGGAGATAGCTAACGTTCATTGATTTTAGTTGAACTAAAGATCAGATATGCGTGTAAAGTGGTGCTCATGAGATGTCAAGAAATCGATAGATTGCAATTTCTTGATTCGATATCGGGCATTGTGATAATTCGTATCTTCGAGTGTACTGAAACGAATCTTAGATTTTTGCTAGAAGAAATTATCATATTGGTAGGTACTTTATACATGTGTAAGAGGAAGCACAGTCAAAAAAGATTTGATCGATATTTTTCATCGATCTTGCCATGAAAACGACACGATTAGTTGTTCACAGTCTGTTTAGTCAGTTTCTTATTATAGGATATTCAATGAAATCATATCGATCCTGGAAAAGTTCGCACATAATGATCGACTGGGATCACTGCCAAAGTTATAGAAAAAAAGATGAACAAATGACGATGTTACTATTTTATCGTAACTTTTCGTCGACATTCTTTCTTGCCACTGTGCATGCAATACGCATGGACAACGTCCATAGTTGAAATAATAAAACTAATAGTCAAATATCAAATGAAAACATAGAAATATTTTGATCTATGTATATTTACTAAGAGCAGACTTTTTATTTATCTAATAACGTAGGTTTAAAAATTGTTGGAAAAGAACTTGACTGCTTCCAATTCGGAACTAGCTTTAGCCTTGTACTTACTGTCGTTTTGGCGAACGGTAGACTATATAAATATAGGGGAAGCATCTTGAAAAAGAAAAAGAAACGAGAGATCTCTTCCGAAGTTGCGTAGGAATTAATTTTTTACATGAGGCTTTTTCAGAATATGCTAAATATCGTATTAACTTGTTCGAATAATTGTATTTATTTCCTATTTATATTCATTCATTCTTCGCCATCAACGAATCCATCTGTAATCGAGTCGTCCAGTTGTACGATACGTATATTTATATACGCTTTAGAGACATTCATTAAACATTTTAGCAATCACACGTTGACTTTATACTCTCACGACGAAGCACATGCATATCGCACAAATTCGACATGTCCTAGATATAATGATATTTAAAACTTTGTTACAGAATGATTGTAGAAGATAATTCTTTGCTTTCAGGTTGTACCTGTTTTTATCAAATCATTATAATCACACAGAATATAGTTACTTCTTCAAGACTGGATATATGTCAAAATCACTGCATTTTTACTTACTTTTTAATTACTTTTAAGCCAAACAGCCATAATGTACAAACCATGAAATGATGACTTTAATAAATTACTTCTCTTCTCTTTGACTATCTAGCTTAACATGCCTTTAATATGATGTATATTTATGCTATCATATTCGTTTATAGTATTATGATTATTATCATCATCATCATGATTGTCATTTTTGTGATGAAAGAATTATTTCGGGAAAATACTTATAGTGAGTATACAATATTTGATTTTAATTTGAACAATTTATTCGGATAAAATATATCTTTTTAAATACATGCGATACATTTTTGTCTCTATGCAGGATACATTTATCAGCTGTACACTAATATACACGTTTTCATTTAAGTACAATGCATAGCGCTATAATGCAAGAAAATATTACACAAGGACAATGACTAAAAGCAGGCCTTGGAAGTAGCGAATCGTTGTTTTCCGTTGAATAAGAATCCTACCATGTAGTAAACTGTGGTGCCTGTCCTACGAAGTTCCTGTAACAAATGGTCAGATTTCATTAATTTATTAATTAATCTTTAACTTTATTACGAATACAAATGACACAAGTAAATAGTTGCTCACCTAATAAAAGAACGTTTGCCATAGAAAATAGATAATCCATACATTGTACAAAGTCCAATTATGAGTGCCTGACGAATCATTTCAAATGTCAGAGTGTTTAGATTCATGGAATTGTCTCGTTTTAGGAAGTTCGCGGCACCCAAAATTTTCATCCTGGGTATAAAATCATTGCTACGAGCCAGAGCTTTCTCTCGTACTGCTAATGTAGGTGCATTAACGGGGATTCTAAAATTACGTTGTTGAGAGCGGGGTTGTCTTCGGAGGAAAGTTGTATCTTCCATTGGTTGGCTTCGAGAACGAGAATCTCTGTCTGCAGAACGAATATGCTCCCTTTCTACAGAGCGTGATCGTCTGATATCATTTGCAAATTTATCTTGAATTCTTTCAGCGAATCGTTCTTTTTGGCTAGACCGAATGTCATTCGCAAAACGAATAAGCATAGCGCCAATTCGTTGCGATCTAGTGTCGAATCGTCTTGAAGTTAAGTCTCGTCGATCAATCCTTTGCTCTGCGAGACGACGTTCTGTGAATTGGCGATCAGCTCTCTGTTCAATAATTAATCGGTTAACTCTTTTTTCCATAAGTTTGCGATCAGTTCTGGCTTCTTCACGGCTTCGAGATTCGACAGATATGGATCGTTTGTCCATAAGTCGTCGATCAGCTCTTTGCTCTGTAAGTCTGCTATCGGCCCTTTGTTCTGCAAATCGATAGTTAATTCTCTGTTCTATAAGATTGCGATCAGTTCTGGTTTCTTTGCGGGCTCGAGATTCGACAGATGTGGATCGTCTTTCCATAAGTCGTCGATCAGTCCTTTGTTCCATAAGTCTGCGATCAGTTCTGGCTTCTTCGCGAGTTCGAGATTCGACAGATGTGGATCGTCTTTCCATAAGTTTGCGATTACTTCTGGCTTCTTCGTGAGTTCGAGATTCGGTGGGTGTGGATCGTCTTTCCATGAGTCGTCGATCAGTCCTTTGTTCCATAAGTCTGCGATCAGTTCTGGCTTCTTCGCGAGTTCGAGATTCGACAGATATGGATCGTCTTTCCATGAGTCGTCGATCAGTCCTTTCTTTCATAAGTCTGCGATCAGTTCTGGCTTCTTTGCGAGTTCGAGATTCGACAGATGTGGATCGTCTTTCCCTAAGTTTGCGATTACTTTTGGCTTCTTCGCGAGTTCGAGATTCGATAGGTGTGGATCGTCTTTCCATGAGTTGTCGGTCAGCTCTTTGTTCTATGAATTGTTGATTAGTTCTTCGTTCCATAAGTCGACGATCAACTCTTTGTTCCATAAGTCGACGTTCAGCCTGTTGGTCCAACAGACGACGATCAGTCCTTTGTTCATTAAGTCTACGATCACTTTCTTCAGAGAGTCTACGATCTACATTTTGATGTACGATACGGTCAATTTTTCGTTCCTTAAGTCGACGATCAGCTCTCTGTTCCGTAAGACGTCGGTCAGTCCTTTGCCCTATAGCTCGACGATCAGCTCTCTGTTCCACAACTCGACGATTCTCTTTCTGTCCCATAAATCTACGATTAGCTCTATCTTCCTCACGATTTCGAAATTCAAGATCAGATGTGGATCGCCTTTCCATTAGTCGCCGGTTAGTTTTTTGTTCCGTGAGTCTACGATCAGTCTTAATCTCTTCGCGATTTCGAAAATCAACAGATGTAGATCGCCTTTCTGAATTTCTCCTAGAATCTACAAGTGACCGACGTTCTGACGTTCGATCATTAGACAAATTCCTAACTCGTCGTTCCTTTAAATCATTCTTAGTAATTTCAAAGAGTCGAGATTCACGTCGTTCACGAGCCGAGTTCTCCAAGTTATCCGTAGAATGTCTTAGCGATCTAATGGAAGAATCTCGTCGATCGTTTGCCCTGGTATCCATATGACGATTTAAACGGCTAATTCTTTGTCGTTCATTGGTTACTTCTCGTTGTTCCAATTTAGTAAGAGATCTGCGGTCTTGGTCCAATCTAGAATCGCGTCTGATTGTCATTTGCATACGATTACGTGTATCTACGTTCCTCAAAGATCGTTCGTTCCTTTCTCGACGAAAGTTGATAGAAGCAAGTGATTCCGTGGATCGTACAAGATTACGTTCTCGATCATTTACTCTTCTGTTTACTTCGCGGCGTTTATCTGAGTCAGTAGACCTTTTGAGCAACCTTCGTTCTACAAATTCCTCTGTAATCTTCGAATTGAGTGATCGAGAAAGTCGATTCGCAGGATCGGACATACGTCTTGTACGATCTTGGGTTCTGTATTCGGTATTCGTTTCCTGCCTGCTTGATCTCTCCATGCTTCTAAAATCAACTCGAGTTTGAGATCGAGCCCTAGAGACGGGATCTAAGCTTCGAGATCGAGACATTCTGAGATCAGTTGGTATCAGGGACGTTCTGGAATTTCTAGTTCTAGTACTTTCTCTGGTCGTCTTCGAAATCCTGGTCTGGTCTTGCTCGAAAGTCAAGCAAGAAGGCATCTTGGTGAAAGGGTTCAAATTTGGGCAGGCATCCACTCTGCGAAGAAGACAATGGATGTAATAGTGTATTAGAATTCTAATAACCTGGATTCCAAATCCTGTAATCTTAATAAATTAAATTTAGATTTGAAAATTTTAACGATCTAAACCCTTCGCATAAGCTAAATTCTAAATTTGTAATAAGCTCAAAGTGTCAAATTGCAAAATTCTAGATTTTGAGATTCTAAGAAGTTAAAATTTTACTCGTGAGGAGCTTGATGTTTTAATTCAGGCCCTGCCAGACTTCCTGCTCGGCCTTCCTTATCCCTGGAGACCAGCCCTAGTGTCAGGCAGGCGAGGGATACCACCAAGAGGCCGACATACTGCCAAGCCCGTACTGGCAATGCAACGTATCTTGTACGTCGCATCTTCAACACAAAAAAAAACTTCTTCTTAATTTTGAAAAGGTTCATGCTATCATATATACGTTTCTAAAATATTTTTACAATTTTCCTTAGATGTTACTTACCTTACTACTGTTTCTGTGCTAGCAACTGCTTGGTCGTACGAAGGTGTGCAGAAACTTCTTCCTTGGAGGAGGATTCCTCGTGTTCTTCCTTGAAGCTCCGGGGAATTGCTAACGCTCTGTCCGAAGGAGCCGAGCTTTTATACCCGTAGAAATCCACCATAATTCGATACTCGTTCAATTCAGTGCTTATCAGCACCGACCACATGGGACCCCATATCTCGATAGGTGAAAATCACCGTGAATGAAATCGGGTCGAGAACTATTGCAAACGCCTCCGTAATTGGTTAACCATCTAGAAAATTGCAAACCCGGACACCTGTGTGGCAGCTGATATATCGGTTACCCGGTTGCCTCGTGGCTGAGCTTCAAAGCAATCGCTAGATTGATCATGAACTATCTGGACTTTTCCTTACTCTGCAAGTGAAATGCAGCCGGGCTAAGGGAAGCTCGGCAATTTAAAAGTTCAATATTATTTGAAATTTAACAGAAGCTTAGCTATTTTCACAAAATTTTTATTATAAATTTCTTTCTTAATTTTGCGTTGTCAATTGATATCGTCAATATTAATTTTGGGGTGAGAGAATTTGTAATAATATTTGGCAAATACAGTTTTTACAGACTGGTTTATTTTTTATACAAATCTCATGTAAAAGGAGAGGCTTGTAGCGCGGATACCTTATAAATATATAGATGATATATTTACATTACATTATATTATACATATATATTATATTATATTTCTATATATAAATTGGACCGTCAACATTTTTCCAAAATCTTGCCGTCTCCCATTGAAATGGGAGAAATTGTCCATGAATTATTCTGTTTTATCCGATTTCGTTCATTTTTAGCCTGTTTCGAACAGTCTCTCGTACACAAGACGAATAAGATGAATTGATTTCATTTGGATTGTTAATGCACAATCAGTTAATCATAATTTTAGGAAACAATGATCGTTGCGATGAGAATCGTGAGAATTGAAATATTGAAGTTCAAGTTTCTCGATGCACCCGATAGCGTTGCTATTTCGCTACATGTCGTTTCGTTCGTTTCTGGCAGTGCTGTGAAATTTGGGAACGTTTGTATATCTGATGGCTGTAAAGAAAAAGTCAATCGATAATTCTAAAATATGTTATAATTGACGAAGGTATGTTAATTCTTTAAGAAGATGTAAAGATCTTTTTATTATCTTAAATGTTGCTTTCAAACAATTAAAATCTAACATACCAAAGCAAGTTTGTCGTCTCTTTTCCTGCAGAAGGTCATGTGTCTGCCATGATATAAACTTCGTTCGATGGATCTAGCAAGGAGTTCTTCGGTCCAAGGTAGTGCCAGCATATGTTCAGCCAAAGTTCGTCCTATTGGAAATAATAATTATTAATATAACTATATAAAGGTGAAACTTGTCTTGAGATTAGTAATAGGCGTTTGTATTATTTACCTCTGAACTCTTCAGGTTCCTCAATGATCAATCGAGAGAAAACATTATCATTATCGTTTTCTACCGTGTAATCTTTCATGGCCATCAATGCAGATTTTGCCTCTCTTATAAGTTTCTCATCTATTTCTTCGCTGAGTCTTGTAGCAGGATAGATAGGAAGCTGTTGTTGACCGGTGGAAGAAATGGTCACAGCATCCGTTCTATAAGAACCAAGAATAACAGGTAAAATGAATACGTACATCGTACATACTTATTTATATTGCTGTTGCTACATTACCTAGTTGTTAGAAAAAGTTTTTCTAGATGGTCCATAGTAACACCTTTGAAGCTGTATACGCCAAGTGTTTTGAACAGATGTTTTATCGGCGTCATACTGTAACAAGCTGCAAGTGGTGTTCTCGGATAATGTACCACGAAGGCCAGACACATTTCCTGAGATGCTGCGTACCCTCCCAAAGTGGGTTTCGTCCTATCTAGGGTACCATAAACACATTCAGCCACCAATTCGTCTCCTGGAAGGACTTTCACTTCCTTCTCAAGTGTATGAGACTGTTGATAGTCAAAATCAAAGTGGTTGTCCTCGACTATTCTGGGTAATTCTTTGCCTTGGCGAATATGTTTCAGGCTTAGACGACGACCGGCCAAGTGGGAATGCAAGACTACTGAAACGATGTTTACACCACCTTTAGGGAACATCTGTAAGAATAATTCACAGTTAATGAACGAACGATAGTGTTTACATACATTTACTAAAAATTTAAAGATGAACAATTAATTATTTTAGTTAAAAATATGAATATGCATGGACATCCGTAATCTAATTTATGATTATCAAAAGAATGACATTTACGTACAGTGTTCGTACAATGAGGAGTACAGTAACCTGCCGTGGCGTATTCCTTTTGTTTAGGAGGAATCAGGTGAAGAGGACTCACGGCGACCCCAGCAACGAGAATCCCCGCTTCCTGTGGACGAAGTTTCGGAGTCAAGTGAAGACGTACTCCGCTGCTGTCTACCACCTTCTTCATACCCGGGTTATTATAATGCACTTCCAGCATGTAATAAGAACCTTCAGGATGCTCCGCGATGGGAAAGCCTACGTGTTCCGGAAGCCATTCACCTGTAAGATGCATCGTATTGTAATGGGAAAAATTGATGACCTTCCATTATATGAACTGTTTATTCCTGAACGTGTTGCATAATTGAAATTCATATTTCGCGACTTTTCTTTCAGTTTACCTGTACTACCGCGCGCCCAGGCCAGCACCGGCTGCAAGCAGGATTCCCACTCCCGTGGCATTGTAGGACTGTAACAGGGAGCTCCAACGATTCTGGCATGTTGCCCTAAGATCGGTAAAGTCGAGGCGCATTCGTACAATATAATATGATGAACCAAATCTTCGTTTTGCTTTTCCACGAGTGGCGTATACTGAAACATCAATCAATTTTCACTCAGCGTTTCAATATATCGTTAATCGCCATGAATTCTAAGAAGCAAAGTAATCGCGTTGCGAGGCAGTTTCGGAATACTAGATTGAACCGCGTGTTCCTCTCCTGAGAAATCTCCTCAAGCATTCGAGAGATCCCCATTGACAATCGAGGAACGTTTCGGCCACGGAATGACATCATTCCGAAACCCTTCTTTATTCTAATGACGTCCGTCGACACAGTACCATGTCCGGCATGGATGACCGTGATTCGTGGAGCACATACGAATCAGGCCCAACCTTATGGCATTCCTCCGTGTTCTCATCGCGCACGAAACTTATTCCAGAACATGTATCAAAATGAAAATATCTATTTTGATAAATTTCGACAAACTTTGATCACTCACCCCGATCATATGGTGTTTCTCTTTATGAGGTGCTTTGAAAATCTTGCACCAGTAGGTAGTGTCTACGTTGTCTGAAACTGGAGGCTGGTTGGATAAAAAGGAGAAACACAATTAATCATAATATATATACAATTTCTTGTTATAGGAAAAAGTTACTCGAGATAAAATTACATTATTTCATAGAGTACATGTTTTTTTTAAATTTTTTATATTTTAATGTTATTAGTTTTTAGGGTGAAATCCTATATTTCTTATTTAAGCACCAAGACTGTGCAATCTAACAAATTAAAAAATTATTTCTAAGTTCTACTTACTTGATTCAATTTTACGTCCCAGTGTTTGATGTCCTGAGTATATCGAGGAGGTGCGTGAGGAGCAGGTGTCTTGAGTCTTAAAGCTCTACCACCACGTTTGTCACCAGGCCAAATAGCAGCATTTAATTCAGGGTCACTCGAATGAAGCGTCCACAGGACTCGAATCGTGTCTCCCTGCGATAGCAAGCGAGAATTACTTTTTTGTAATGGCCTTCTTCTGGTTAGGATTGTTCGAAATGTTCGATATAGGAAATAGGTTCGTTAAAAAGTATTTTAATGAGTTGGATATCATGCTGGTTAGACCCACTGTGGATCGCGAATAGGAAATACCAAGGAGACGCATGAGGGTTGTGGACGGCATGCTAAACGCCTAAATATCGCTGCGGGAATTCGGCGTAGCGGGGTCTTAGGGCCTCTAAAAGTCGCAGGCTCCCTTCGTGCCGGGCATAAATCGAAAAAGAGAGGTGGTTCTCTCCGCGAATTCTACCAGCGCTTCTGTCTCTACGTTGTAAATCTTCTCGGCTATTGCCAGTTCCCAAACTCCGTCAGGTGGAATCGAATATCGGACAATTTGTTCTCCCGTGACTTCTAATTACTCCAAGTCGAGTTACGAGGCAACTTGATCTTTTATCTCGAACTTTATTAGCATACAAACTAGCGTTCAAAATTATCTGAACTTTTAGCTATCTTTGACTTTCTTGACAAACTTGTAAATAGATAGCGTGTAAGTAGATAGTGTAACTTTAAACGAAAGAAGGACAAAAAAAAGAACAGCGATGAAGACAAATACGAATCTTTGGTTCAATTTGATCACAGTATTTAAATATTTATGAACGTTAGTGATTTTTCGAACGAAAGAAGGATAAAACCGGGACGACAAGCAGCATAAAATATATAGTAATTCAAAGAAATCGAAAGATTTAAATAAACAAAAAGTCTCTAATATTATTCTTTATGCTTCTAGCCTTACCGTAAGCCGATGATCCTGAGGATCACAAGTCTGCCAATTTCGCGAGAAGATTACGCTCGTGTGGGTTTCGTTTTGCGAACCTCCCAGCACTTTGACATCCTGAGACGTGTCCGTGATCAGAGCCACCTCTGGATCCTCGATTCCATGCGAGTCCTGAAAAACGAAAAAAAACAAGTGGAATCATAAACTGGGTGAACGTACGTGAAATGTGTGTTCAGCGGGCTTGAAACTGGTCGATTCGCCGCTGAAACGAGATCGGGAAGTTTATCAGGTCAGGTGAGCGCCAGGTGTTTATATTCGATGGCGGACCAAGACTTTTTGTCAGGCGCAATTCATTTCTCTTTACCTTCTGCACTTTCTCCTTTACACTTTGGAGAGGGTGTTCGAAACAAGTCACGTGTTAAATCGCACTAACTTTACGCAGAGATTCGTTCTTTGACATAGATATAAGATCTTCAGAAGGTATATTGATTAACATCACTTGAGATTGATCAGTAGAGAAAAATGACGCTACAAACCTCGTGGTAAACGAACTTGTGGGAGTAAATCATCTATTTGTTAAAAATTGAAAATTAATTTTATTAACGCCGGTTGTTAAAAAATGAAGTTGATCAGTTACAACTTCCAAAATTTTGTTAAATTCCAAACTAATCAATTTTGCGATTAGAAACATGATAATAATGTTCCAATGGCAATAATAGTAATTTTTTTATTTTTCAAGATCGATATTAATGATATTCAGAAAAGTATCGATTTTAACGATATATCCTGAAGCATCCTGCACGCGAAGGAAAGAAAAAGACCGTCAGGCGTGACGTTGACAATCAGAAGGGAGGCCGCAGGCGTTTGGGTCCGTTGGATTCCGATTATGGTTGGGTGCTAAAGTTTATAAGAGGCCGAAGGGAAGTCCCCTTCCTGCTCTTAATGAATCGAAATAATTGGTCGAGCATCGTCATGCTTGTTGCGTATTTTATAATGAACACGTGGAAAGAGGAAACGGTAATAAAGTGGCATGTATATCGCGAAAAAAGAAGCCACGTGAAGAATTGTAACGAATAGAGAAACAGATCAGGTTGTCAGATTGACAATCTCGAAGGTACTAAATTATAAAAGTTACAGTGACATGATACTATTCGTGTTTTATACGAAAGATCTTGAAATTTCGTTAGTTTGATTGTCACGATTGATAAGGTTTGTAAATTTGAAATTACGTATAAAAATTGCAAGACAAGCGATCACAAAGATATTTACGCAGTCAGTTATCAATGATAGGCGTTCAAATACTTTTGTGAGCTATAGTGTTTGTTGTAAAGTAAATGTAAGAAAGCGATGAAGATTTCATTGTCGCGTAAAGAAACGAGTCGCTTTCAATGAGAATATCAGCGACAGTTTATCGGCGAGGAATCGTGAATTACAACGCGAATAAATATGCGTTTACCGATTTCCGATTAATTTGCGTTTAATTACCGGCTGTGACTCGCCATTGGAATGGAGTATGCGTTCTCATGAGATTCGCAAGGATTTTCTCATGGCATCCGGATATTCTCATCGTCTGACTAATTAGCACGTCCGTGGCATTGCTGGTTAGTGATTAAAAAACTTCGAGATTCTACCGATTCAATGAATCGACTCATCATTGCAACATTTTAATTGCGGTAATTTATACGTCATGCCAATGAACAGGGAAAGCATCTTTTTTTTCTCAATGTGAGGCGTGTTTAACGCGCGGAACGGTTTGATCGTCGAAATTGATTGCGAAAATCATGCGAATGATTACAGAAGCTCGTGTCGATACTTGCCTTTTTTGTATAATTTGGGGAGGATCTTCGTATGTAAATCATCGATTGAGAAGATATGTGACAGGTTTTCTTTCTCAACGATCGATTGATTTTGTGATTTGAACGTGAAAAGAAACGGCAAGAAGTATTGTTTAAGTATTTGCTTAAACTTCTACATGAATTTTCTTGAAAAAATCTATAGTGACTCATGAAAGTATTTGAACACTTAACATAAAAAAAATTTTTATTCGATATGCGGGTCACGAAATTAACAACAATTCTCTCGCGTTCTTCTTTCAGGAACGGATTTCTCTGGACTTCTGAGGAGGCTACAAACGCACACGTAGAGACAATATGGATAATCGACTGGATATACCAGAGGAAACGTAAACGCGAAGACGAGAGAAACGGTGAAAAGTCAGATGGCATTCGTTCGGTATTTTTTTCAAACGAATCGAGTCACGGATGCATGGGAAAAGAGGCACACGTGCGTGGATGCGGAAAATTAATTCGGCGGATGTGACGTCATGGATCGGTACTCGCGTTTCCTGTGGAAGTCTTCTGAGAAACCTGTACGTTTCAGAAGACCCTTGCTTTTATCCATGCACGATGAATGTTCATTAAAACGCGTTTCACTCGGCGGGGAACGGTGGAATTAACTGGAACGAGAAATACATATTCGTAACGCAGCATCGTTTATCTGTACGATCTATCTTGAGAAATAGTTTCCGATCTATATACGCGACGCAAAAAAGAAACGGTTCTCTTTGTGCCCCCGGAGGATCGTCGGTAGCTCGAGGTTCCCATGGGCCAGAAGTTTCGAAGAAAAAGAGAGAAATTCTCTCATGAGGCGCCACTAGGAGGACGATGCTTGCCAGGTGTTTTGGAGGTAGAGTCCCTCCTCTTCTTTCCCTTTCTCTCTTCTTTCAGAAACCATTTCGGCTATGTTCCTTTCCCTATGTTTTTTTCTTCTCCGTCCTTCTCTCACCGCTCGCGTTTTCTTACTTTTGCCCTCTATACTTTTCTCCCTCGAACTTTTTGCCATCTCGTTTCAACGCTTCGCTTCGAGAAACCCGACTACTTGGTTCCTCCAGTTCTCTTTTATACATGTACACACATTCACTCTTTCTCTTTTCTTCTTCTCCGAGGTTTCCTTCGTTCTTTCTCGGGCTACCTTTCCTTTTTGTGTAGTGGCTCTCCTTTTTACCACCTGGCAGAACAGCAGCTGGTAGCGCAAAGAGATCTCTCGAAGGGGATAAAGGACCTTCCTATCGTCCTTAGGGAACTCCGAAGAACACCGTCATTGGTCTCTAAACAGACACGGTCAAACAACAGTCTAACCAAAATTGACGTCTTTCCTAATCGCTGGGAAAACACTTGTACGTTTTAACGGCGCGTGTCTTTGTTAATGTCTTTTGCTGAGTAAACAATTTCTTCAAACCTCTAACACTTATTTAGGCGAATAGGCGATTTTGAAATCGATTTTGTGACATTTTCTTTAGAAAATAAAAAAATTGGTGAAACAAAATAGAAGAATAATAAATGTGGACGATCATTGGAATTAAACGCTATTCATATTAACCTGTTTACTTTGGGAAGTTGTAGGAACAAAACGACCTCAAGTTTAATTCAGGATTCCTTTTCCCATATAAAATGAGAGATAGAAAATTGTAAATGACAAGGAGAACGAGACGCAGTCAAGTTTTCCCGCAAATGCAGATCTAGAATTCGTTTTCATAAGCAATACTAGGTAGTTTTCAACACGTCATAGTGCAACTCGATCCGGTTCTCACGTGTCTTAGTGCTAAGAAGGGCGTGCGGTTACGCGCAATTAAGCTCACTGACTCGTTATGGCTTACCGCGATTTATTTATGCGCGTACGTGGAATAATAATCGACGAATTGAAATATATTGGAAATTTCTGTCACGGTCTTCCTCTTTGAGAAGTGAAAATGTCATTTGCTTAAATATTTTAGCGATCCCCGCATTCGCTCGTATTTCTGTTTCGTTTCTATGTTACTACATACCGAAATTATTTTCGTTCACTTTCGTTCCATTAGGTATTTACATATTTGCAGACGTACGAATAAAACTTTAGAAAGAATTGCAGAAATCATTTCTTAATGTTCTACTTGAGAACTTAGTCATAATGACAATTTTAAAGTAACGTTCAATACGATATTAAAGTTAACATTTAAGTGTATTTAGTTAGTCATCATCAGGTAAAAAAATACTGTTAATAAATAATTGAATCATAATTGTAATATTATTTTTTTCTAGTTGAATCAAAGATTTTCACTCTCTACGTAACTCTTTGTTTTCAGATCGAAGAATCATCGAAGTTTTCAGAGAAGATACGAAAGTTCTAAGGGAATGGTCGATTCGAAAGAAGCGCGAGTTGCCGGAATTAGCTTCCGCGAACCAGTTTGGCGCCGGTTTAACCACCACCGGTGCCAAATCGTGGTTGTTTCACGGGCCTCGCCTCAAGCTCCAGGCCATACTCAGAAAATTGATGGATAACATCTTCCTTTTCTTCCTTTTTCTCAAACGGTAGTCTGTTAATTTTCACTGAAGTTGTAATTGGTGCCATTAATAACAGGTTTGCCTTTATCCTTTGAAGTCCCTTTCGATTCTTTGTTAAGGAAAAAGCCTTTTGAAGGACTGATACAAGTAGTCAGTGTCTGAGGGTCGTGAATACGCTTATTAAACGTGAAAGAAGTCTGAAAGGCGATGGTAAAAAGAGAATGATCTGCAAACTCCGGTTCATGACGTGCACAATGATATGTCGCCAATCACCATACTGATCTATAATATATCTATAAAATATTCAGGTAAGTCTCATCTTGCTGCGCTATTTGGCAGGAAGAGAAGGTGGTTGAATCAAGAATGATAGTGGTTAAATTATTGATTAAAAGTCGTTAAAAGAAGAAAATGTTATACAATTTGTAGGTATAAATGTTTAACAAAAGATATTGGCATTGTTATCGATGACGTTTTACATATTTTGTTATGCTAATACTATTTTCTTGAGTTTAACGAGGTCTTGAAAAAAGCTTGTGTTGTTTCAATTCAGTGACCAGAGAATGTATTCACGAGTCCGAATATTTTTTTCGTTTTATTACTTTTCAGGTTCACGAAGTTTGGAGCGCGGGAAGACGAAGTTGAATCGGAAACGAACGAAAACTGGTTAGCGGTGAATGAAAAAAGACGAGCAGGATATGTCGAAGATAATGAAAAAAAGATCATGGCGATGCGAGAGGAGAATGTGTGCGTGTTCATCTATGCAGCGAGTCGGTCTCGAGCTGGACCTGTTGGACCATGAGATGGACGGATTGCAGATTTCCTGCATTTCATATTCACTTTGCGAAACGTGCTTCCCTGCCTGTAATAAATTACGATTGTAATCGTTCTACGTGCACATCCCGTCGCTCGCGGTGAATAATTCAGCAACTGTTGAATTTTTTTCGAGTTTCGTCTCTCTTTGAAACGATCTCAGTTGTATTTTCTGCAATAAGGATTTTCCAGTGTTCAAAGTAAACAAAGAATCTAAATTGCTTTTTAATAAATATATTATAAATTTATAGTCAGCTAATATTCTAGTAGTAGCAATAATAAAACTCTCGCACTTGAAAATCGCAGAAGAAGAGTGCGGTAAGTTCGATAATTTAATGTTAAAGCTATCTCCTCGTTACTGCAAATCCTCCATAAGAATTAAATAGTTAACAACAGGTTCGATCTCGATACCTTTTCTTCTTTTTCTAATTTATTCGTTTCTTTTTTCCTATCGTTCCAGGACTGTTTCTTAACACATGTTCAGAGATCTGAGGAGTGGAAGGTATCACGTGTCGGCCGATTCATTGGAGCCAGGACCGCTCTTCATCTTTCTTTGCAACGATGCTCAAAGATTCGCGTAGCTTCTCCCCCCGCCGATGCGATGTCTGGAGGCCTTGACTGGGACCCTTTGGAACCAACTCCTCGGACATACCTATGGCCGAGGAAGCCTTACATACTTCCATGGTTTCGTTGTGGTCGTCACACATTCAGTCACGCAACCTTTCGCACACTTTGAGCTTTTGGCTTGTATCCTACACACATATCCATGCGTTTCTGTATCCATGTCGTACACTCGGCCCTGTACCGCTGCTTGTGGCATTACTTCCCTTCAGGCTATTCGCACATTCGAATTTACACGGGGCTTACTTCTGTACACGGAAGACACTTATTGTCTGAATGTGTAACGCCAATTATTACTGATGCAGGAAAAAAGTTCGAGCGGCTTCGGTTAGTGATAAATTCAAATTAAATTTCGCATAGTAATTTGTGAATGTAATGTGTAAGTTATTACTGGAAAGTTTGATCAACTCCATAAAATACAGAAAGATCGTATAACGTTACTTGCTAGGAGTTTGAATAGAGTTCAAATAATTAGGTACTGATATTGGTAAAATTTTATTGTAAATTTAGAAGTTGTATTCTTCAGTTCTTTTCTCGTCTTTCGACATTCCCATCGAAATTCGCCGAGTCATGGAATTGACAAGCGGTCAGATTCGCTGGTGGATTTCAAATTCGTCAAGGTGGAAGAGGCGAGAGAAAGCGAATCGAAGAGAGACCGGACAGAAAGGCCTCTCGCTGCCCTTGCCGGACGTAAATTTATCACGACTTTATCTCGACCGGCGGAACGACGTTCGTTAATTTTCTACCAGCGCCGCTTCAGACTCCTCTTCTCCCACCTGCGTTCTGCCCGTTTCTTTTTTCCAGCCCTTCGTTCTTGCGGATAAGTATTGAGTAAATCGAGCCGAAAAATCCTGCTATTCTTTTCTTTCTACTCAGCTGGTTTAGATTCCACGTAATTGCCAATTTTATCGGACAGTGTTTCTTCATTTTTCAATTTGCGATTGAATCGAAGGTGTGCATCATTTTTCGTAAATCGTACGTGTCATGATCAAACGGAGGGTAGGTTCACATTCACGCGAGTAAGGAACGAACGTCGCATACCTCGGAGAGTGGATATAAATTTAATTAAGATTAGGAATTCGGAGAAGCCGAAGAGAAAGAGAGAAAAAGAGATGGAGCAGGTTCCGATAACCAGTTTCTTTTTAATTCGTTCGTTGAATGGAAACTTCAATGTTCATTCGAATCTCGATACTTCAACTCGAAAGTCTTAAACTCTCTGTCGTAACAGAGAGTTAGTTATTTTCGTTGATAATTTATGTGCGCTTCTTTATTCCAGGCGAAGATACCAGGGTAGTTTCGTCGGAAGGTAAAAGAGAAATGGCAATAAGTCGAAATTCGTACGGGAATACGGATATCTTTGTTTCTTCGTATCTTTTCAACCATTAGTATTATATTATTCAACCATAGCTATTATATTATGCATCGTGCACGACGAGAGAAGAAAATCGTTTCAGATCTTCCATGACGCGTTAATTAAACGAACCTCATTAATACGGATCGTGCGACTGAAACGAAACCACGAGCGAGGGGGATCTCTTTCGAAAAGGATTTGGTGGTTTGGTTGGTGGAGTGAAGGTCGATACCTCGACTCGCGATACCACGCTTTTGTTTCTTGTTTTTCTCCTCATCCTTCTTTCAGCTTCGCAGGTCCTTCAGACTGCTGTTTCGACCTCCCTTTCTGCGTCCATCCAGCCGCCTTCTTAATCTTCCTTTAATTCCCTGGCTTTTCGTTTCTTTCGGTTCTTTTTCACCTGGGTTTCTTTCTTCCTCCTCTTCTTCTTCATCGTCGTCGCCGTTGTCGTTGTCGTTCTTTGTTGCCTCTCTTTCTTCTCGCTGCTTTTTTGTATTCCGTCGAATCTCTCCCCACCTTTGCCTACCCTTCTTTTCTTCGCCAGCCCGATTCGCGGCAACGAGGGATCCATGCTGATAGATCTCCAGCTGTCTTTAACCGAAGGAAGAATTGCGAAAAACTTGCCAGTCCATTAAATCTCGTGGTGTGTTTCGAACGATGGGACGCATTCACGAGAATCGTCGATGGTGATTCGTCCCGTTCTCTATCGTCTCTATTTCAGAGTAGTCGATTGCCGCCGGCTCGAAAGCGGAGAAAATAGAACCACACGCGAGCCTCGAGAAATCTAGGATTGCATTGCGATAAGAGAATGAAACGAGTTCTTCCCACGCGATTACCAGCGACTCCCGTAGACTTACAGTTAGACGTTCGATTATTCTCACGCATCCTAATCACTCTCTTGTCATGCTAATTGACCATTAGAAGCAAAATTGCACAAAGAGGAAGAAGAGTGCGCGACAAAGGAAGGAAAGATACACGCAAATGGAAAAAAAAGTGGAATTGATTTCTCCTGAGATCGGAAACGATCGATCATAGGGCCGAATACCTTTGTCGACGAGTCCCTCATCAATCACTGATGATTGAGATCGAAAGGAGAAAGACTTACCAGCAGATTGACGGTACCCGTGTGATCGTCCACCCAAGCCAGTAGAATATCAGCCCCCTTCATGTGGTTTTTATCGTTGAAGCCGATACCAACGTATCCCAAGGTCTTGGCAGTGACCTTGAAGATGACCATCTCCTTGTCTGAAGGATCCCACTCGAGGATAACCTCGCCATCGTCGTCGAGTTTCTCGTGTCTGGTGAACTTTGGTTCCTTGATACTTCTTCGTGGCCTGTTGTCTATCGTCTCTTCAGAATCGGTATACTTAGCGCCACGAAAGAATTTGGCTAATTTATTCATCGGTGGAATGTACTTCTTAGGGACTCGATCTCGCGTTCTTTTCAAAATAGGATCGTCGAAGAGCGTTGGACCAGCGGTGCCGGTCTCGCTGATAATTTCGAATTGAGAATTCTCCTCTATCTCTACGTCGCCTTGAAAATCGGTCGTCTGAGTAGTCTCTTCGCGAGACTCAGCCCTCGGATTCTCGTTTTCGATCGATTGTCTGACGGACAATGCCGTGCCGTTCGACCACGTTGACTCTTCATTGGAAAGTTCGATATCGAACGCGTCCATGGTTTCATTGATCTCTACCGACATGGTGGTCGTTTCCTCGGATTCTCGGCCGAGAATTCGACTCGCGTTGTTCACCAGCTCGTGTTGACTCGGATCCAGATTTTCCTCCCTCGAATTAGGAAAGTCCAGACCGTCTTCTTTGTAAGAGATCTTTCTCTTTGCCTTCCATTGCGCGTACCATTCTTTATCAACGTCCAACCGCTGTTTCTTAAACGTACCCACTCTGAGAAACGGCTCCTCTCGAAGGCCTCTCTTTATCCTGGATATAATGTCTTTCTGATGATGCCTGTTTCTGTAGGCCAAGGTCCTCATGGTCTCGTCCATATGCTGGACGTACAGGTCCAATAAATCGCACCTGGCCATCCAACAGAGGCTCAACACCACAATTAGCCTAAGTATCAGCATCTTCCTCTTCTTCGTTCGTTCGTCCCTTCGTGAACCTTCATACGATCGTCGAATCCACGTTCTCCGTTAATTTCTTCACGATCTCCAAGCCATACGAGCTTTGTTGTGAAACTTCACTCAGAACTATCCCTTGCAGAGCGACTATTAATCATAATCACTAAAATTTCTTAGAGTAAAGTCCAATATATACCAGCGCCAAATATATGATTATCGAGTTCCAAATGTAGATCTCTCTTCAAAATTCAACTTCTGTCATCTTTTTTTTTATTTATATTTTATAAGTACTCAATTATTTATTACATTAAAATTTCACACACGTTTCTTACGAATGTATTATCGGTCGATCGGTGTCTGTTTCTGTTATAAAATTTTTCACTTCGCTTCTCAAAACACAAAATCCTCTCTCCTCACATGTTACGCGAGCGACAGTTGTGCCGGGACTAATTTAAGCACGCGGTCGTTGTTGCCCCTGCAGATGCTTGCAGCTGCTTACCTGAGCCCGAGTCCCCTTCTTTGGGCCCTCGGGCTCAGGCCCGTATCGTCACTTTTCTGGCTCCCTTTTACCATTTTCTACCTCTCGAAGCGAGGTTACTACTCGCAATTTCAACAGTTTCGCGTTTCTTCGTCGTTTTTCTACGTATTTGTTGCAGAGAGAAAATTTAGGGGAAAAAATAATCGAAGGCAGAATGATAGGTTGCGAAGGCAGGACCGATGGTCATTAAATGCTTCCACAATGGGCTTAAGAAGACACTGCGAAGCCGACAAATGAGAGGACACGCTGAAGAAAGAAAGAGGAAATCGTCATACTATTTGAACGCTCCTTCTCTTATTATTCCTCCTCTACGACTATTCTCTACGACTGGACAATTTGTTGAGAAAACGTTCCGCGCAGCGTAGACAATGGGCAATCATCATTGAAATTTTTCTATTGCCAAATGGAACGTAGGAATTGACGAAGTTAGACGTCGTCTAACCAGTGTGTGTCTCAACTTTCTGCACTTTGTTCTTTTTGCTTATTTATTTCTTTTTTTGCAGGATAAGGACTGATAGAACAATTGATGAATTTTATGAAAATTTCTTGGAACGTCAGGCCTCTTTCTTTCGTCCCAAGTGATTTCTTTGGAGTCGATGAGGGAGGAAACGAATAGATCGTGATAGAAAGATCTGGTACTGCTTCCTGCGGAAGCTTTTTTCTGAAACCGGAGACGCATTTATCAGTGGTGGTGGTGTTCCAGAATGAAACCGAGGGGATGCGAAAACAACTGCGGCAGATGTGAACTCTTGGCACGCGCCCTCCTGTTTAACAGTGGTGCTCCCCCCGTTTCGATCGAAACGAGAAAATTCGATGGATTTCGAAGCCAAAGTTTTAACAGTTTCGAAATCTTAAAATTCCGGTTGGAATTTCGAGTACGCTTTTGTTTTGATAGTTCTTATATCTTAAATTTTATAAAATCTAATTTATTTTTATATGTATTAACCAGGAAAAATGAGTTAACTTGTTGGTAGTTAAATCAATTGTATCATGTTTGTATTTGATGATCACGTGTAAAGTATTGTAAGTCCATCTTTGTCAATTTCCTCAATTGACTTTTTTGATATTTTTGATTTAATTAACAATTTAAGAAGAAAATGGTTGTTTTCAGTAAGTTTCTTTGTTTCAGATCGATGTCAGTTGGAAATAGCTAGTTTTCTATTCTTCTGAGGCTGATGACAGGAATTCTCTGACAAGAATCTAAGGCGCATGATCGTTACAATTATCTGTTTTAAATATAAATATAAGGCATAATAATACTTGGCCAGATATGAATAAAACGACAATGTGTTAACAATGAATGTATAAAAAGCATTATCATTTGCAAAGCGTCTACGCGCGCGTCGGAAGCCAACTGTATCAAGTTCCTTCCTGTGCCTGACATTGAAACATTATAATCTACACAGTAGAAGAGTTATCTTATTCATTCGTGAGTGAGTTCAAATACTTACTTCGATATAAGAAATATCTTTCGACTCACAGACTGTTTTATTGATATCTAGAAAGTACTATTCTTTTCTTCAACATCTACTACTTCAATATCCTGATTCCTTAAAGTATTAAACTCGTATTAAAGAAATGAAAAAAATCGCTCAAATTCGTAAAAGCGCACTGTTGTAAATTTATAAGAATGAAAAATTTACGAACTGGTGATTTTGTTTACTGTGCTATTTCTAGTGTTGACTGCGTTTTTTTTTTTTTTTTATAGGTTACAGAGAACTAACAATTAGCTAATTGCTTCTAAAGAAACCGCAAATCGAATCATCACCGGATCAAATTAATTAACCGCTCCGAAACCAGTTTGACCAGATGGATGGTGGACGGACAGATTTCAAGTTTGCTTGGCTACGGCACTCCTTTTGATTTCTCTCTCGCGATTCGACATTAAAACAGGAAATCGAAGGAGGAATCGATTTTCCCGGAATCTCTGTCGGTCAGGTATCGTTGCTTATTATAAGAGAGAATTTCTTTATGCGAAAAGATGCGCGCATACACGCAACCGTCGCCGGGCAACTATGCTCACTGCATTATTTCTTTGTTCGTTGGAATCCGAGGATCGATTGGGATTCGTGCCAGAAGGAACCTTTCGTTTTCTATAAGGATAAATTGCAAATTCTTCGGCGACAAGGGGCTAGGAGGAACGTGGTTATTCAAACAATCTTTTTTTCTGTTTTGCGAGACGAATCGAAGTTTATGGAAAATCGTCGCAACACACCATCCAGTATTCCCCGTTTCGAGGAGCTGTTCACCACAGAGGATTAAAGTTGGAGTACATGGCCGCCACTTTGTATTCCATTGGCAAATTTATTCGTCGTCCTCCACGTGGATTATTTATCAGAGGAGACGTTGTATCGGATCGGAAATCTCGTCGTTCTGGGAAAAACCGATGGCTCGCAATATGTATCCAGCATAAGAAGTGAACGACCAGTCATTTTCATCACAATCACGAACTCCATGTCTCTGTTCGCGGTAGACTGGTGCAATCATCGTGGATTCCGAGCTCGTTGTGTCCCTCCTGATTAGCGATTCACAACAATCGCTTAGATACGTTTTACAGTTATTATCACCGATAGATAACGACCGTTTCATTCAGTTTCTCGTCGTTGTTCGATCGCCGTTCTCGATCTTTCGTTCTCACGTTTGATATCATCAATCCTAAAAATATACGTATGTACGAGAGAAGACATACGGTTGTGACGTTCACCTGTCGCGTGCCAAGCTACACCTGCTTAAGTAACTTTCCTCATTCGAGTTCTCACCATCTGCTTCTTTTCCGAGTTTTGGTGACCGATTGGCAGATGCCACGGATTTGACGGTTTTAAATAATTTTATTTTAAACCTTCTAAACACCGCCGACAATTTTTCTGTACGAGATTATAAGTGAAATTTATATCTTGTACAAATTATCGTAGAGACTCCACTGCAGTGCAAAACAGGAAGTTAAAGTAACGAAATAAGTAAAACGTGATTTCGGCGTCGCTCGCGGCTACAAAGTTTATTACATATATATTACGTTATCACGTTCCTATTGTTTTATGTTTTTTTATCGAGGGAACTTTGAAAAAAAAAAAAAGGAAAAAAAAACGTAGTGTGTGAACAATGATTCCGGAGTATTTATTCTGGTCTTGCACGCAGTGTATCATACCGTACGCGTATGAGAGATGCCTTGGCATGCGAACTTGTCTAAATTGAGCTGGGAATTCCTTTGAATAAGAAATAACTTATTTCAAGGTTTTACTAACTTAACTTGAGCAAAAATTCACATGATTCTCTCATTAGCAACATTTCAATATACAGTAAATATAGTATACACACACACACACACACACACACACACACACACACACACACACACACACACACACACACACACACACACACACACACATATACATACTATAACTGTTAATTATTATGGCAGAATAGATATACTTGTGTTCTGAATATCAGCGAACATAGGAACAATTATATTTAACTTAATCAGCAGTTACAAAAAGATTTTTATTCATTAAACATTCTGGTTTAGTTTAAATGTATACGTACCTATTATTACTTTAAATAGTATTTTTACATTAATTCTCTAAAAAAGAAAAATGTATACAATGTAATGAAAAGAGTGCTACTTGAAATGAAAAACACAAGAAAGTTAAAGAATACAGAAAATGGTTAAAAAGTTTATAAAATGCTCAATGTTCGAATTCTATTAAATATAAAAAAGAAAAAAGTTCAAGCTCCAATTTGACAGAGATGTAACACGAAAAATTACAAGTTAATCCAATTTTTATAAATTTAAAGTTTGTGCAATTTATGGACACCGAGATGTTAGCGCCGCGAAGCGGTGAAGCAATGAAACTAACTTCTTTTTGTCGATATCACAAGATGTAATTAATTTCAAGTTTTTACGCGGCCAAATTGCATTCTGTACATATACATTTCAAAATTAACTCTTTCAATTTACGTTCACGAGCAGATTTGACATTTACGAGAAATTAAATGAAACTTAAAAATGGATTTCAATTTGTTGAACAGATATGAAAATCTTTATTCACATGTTTTGTGCATCAAATGGAACGTTGGAAAAAAGTTGAGATTCTCAAACTGACGATTCCAAACAACAATTTCAAAGTTTGTAAATTAATTCTAATTAGTATTTTTTCAAGTAAAGTGTGTTGGACATCTATCGGTAAACATGGACACTAAAATTACCGATACTTGTAGCATTGACATGGCGCCACAATGCAAAAACGTGCATCGCTTTAATTCTAAGAAAAATTAATTAAAAAGATTAATTTATCAATTTTTAATGTCATCAATTTTGAATTGTAGTAACTATTTTTATTTATTGCACATCCGATCTTAAATTATTTTGTCGATAGTTCACAGTCACAATTCACAAACACAGTGTGTCGTGCCCCCGTGTGGCAGCACTTGTACGAAGGAAGAAAATTAGGTTAACGTTTATAAACGAAAGTAATTGTGTCGTATAATTTGTGACAAATTAGAAGACTGATACAAATGTTCACATAATAGAAACAATTAGGAACAGATTTGTTTTGCTGTTAAGTAACATCATCGATCATGGTTCGAAGTAGCGACAAGTACGTATAACGTTTTGTTCAAGTACGCTTTTTAGGTTAATTTTATTAACCTAACCTTTGCTATTGTACAAACTACGAACTTTTAAATCAATACCAACCATTTCGAACGTTTATTCATGATGTAAACGTCAAGCATGGAATTTAATGCCTTTGCTTTTTAGAGATAGGCATCACAGAAGGCGGTCTAGATCGCGTTCTAGATCACGGTCCGCTACTCCGGAGAAAAAACGGCGGCGATCTCGAAGTAGAGATAGAGACAGAGAACGAGATAAAGGACGACATAGGGAAAGAAGAAGTCGTTCTAGAGATCGTGACAGAGACAGAAGAGATCGTTCTGAAAGGGACAGGGATCGTGACAGGAAACGGTATATTACAAAGTGTGCCAAAATATACACGTTATTTTCTAGTTTCGTATGATTATAAACGACAAATATTTCTTAACGTTATAACTCTTTTGAAAAGGTTTCCAAGGTTTACAAGTGAAATTATGTTAGTTACCATGTTTGTTTTTTGTTTTCATTGAGATGCACATGTTAATGGAATAATGTATTAACATTGATTGTTCTCGGTATACTAGTGGAGACAGTAAAGAAAAGCGTCTTACAGGCTCAAAGTCTTCGCGTTCAGGAAAAGATCGATCGAATAGATCGAGATCAAGAGATCGAAAGGAGAAAGAGAAGGGTGACAACGATGAATTGCCGTTTGACCATACTAAATTAGACAAGGTAATTTATTTTAATTCAAGTAAGACGTACGATTTGCTTGAAAATTATCTCTCTATGTGTTAGGAGGAAGAGCAAAAAAGATTGGAATTAGAAATGCAAAAGAGGAGAGAAAGAATAGAGAGATGGCGTGCAGAAAGGAAAAAGAAAGAATTGGAAGCAACTAAGAAAGACGGTAAGGCATCTATTTTAGCAAACCTACAGTTGCCTATGAAAAAATGGTCCCTCGAGGATGACAGCGATGAAGAGACGCCTGTTATCCAAAACTGCAATAAGGAATGCAAAGAAGATGGAGAAATGAAAGAAGAAATGGAAGAAGTTAAGGAAGAAACCAAATGCGATGAAGAAGAAGTTGATCCGCTCGATGCCTTTATGGCGGAGGTATTTATCACGTTATATATTACGTATATGTTATATACAAGGAATTAAAAATTTTTTTTTTTAAATAGGTTCAAGAAGAAGTTCGTAAAGTGAACAAACTCGATAATAAGGGTGGAAAGAACGCGAATAACGGCACAGGCACTGGAGGTACTCAGAGCGGTGGTGTTGTTATCGTTACTGGCGTAGCCAAAAAGAAAGTGCAGAAGCAAAAAGGGGAATTAATTGAGCAGAATCAAGATGGTCTTGAATATTCTAGCGAAGAAGAAGGCGAGAATCTTCATGAAACCGCCGCTGGCATTGCGAATAAGCAGAAGCGAGAATTAGCCAAAGTCGATCACGCAACGACAGAATATCAGCCATTCAGAAAATCATTTTACGTTGAAGTACCTGAGATTGGTAAGATTGCATATCGAAATTTTTACATAATATTTTTTTATAACGTTCATTGGCATTTAATCTTTTTTAGCGAGAATGACACCAGAAGAAGTAGAAGTGTACAAAGAAGAATTAGAAGGTATTCGTGTGAAAGGCAAAGGTTGCCCGAAGCCCATTAAGTCGTGGGCACAATGTGGTGTCACGAAGAAGGAGTTGGAAGTACTAAAGAAACTCGGTTATGAGAAGCCAACTCCTATTCAATGTCAAGCCATTCCAGCAATTATGTCTGGCCGTGATTTGATAGGTATAGCAAAGACAGGCAGTGGGAAAACGTTAGCCTTTTTGTTACCAATGTTTAGGCATATTCTTGATCAGCCTCCACTAGCAGATGGTGATGGCCCAATCGCATTAATCATGACACCAACTAGAGAATTATGCATGCAAATTGGAAGAGATTCGAAGAAATTCACAAAGTCTTTGGGATTGTCCCACGTTTGCGTTTATGGCGGAACTGGTATATCAGAACAGATAGCTGAGTTAAAGAGAGGTGCTGAGATAATTGTGTGTACGCCAGGCAGAATGATTGATATGTTAGCTGCCAACAGTGGAAGGGTAACAAATCTACGCAGAGTGACATATGTAGTTCTTGACGAAGCGGATAGAATGTTTGACATGGGTTTCGAGCCTCAAGTGATGCGTATTATGGAAAATGTTCGACCAGATCGACAAACCGTATTATTCAGCGCGACATTCCCTCGACAAATGGAAGCTTTAGCGAGAAGAATTTTGACCAGACCTGTGGAAGTTCAAGTTGGTGGACGATCTATTGTTTGTAAAGATGTTGAACAACACGTGGTGGTTCTTGAAGAAGATCAAAAGTTTTATAAGTTACTTGAAATTCTTGGCCACTATCAAGATAAGGGTTCCACTATAATATTCGTCGACAAGCAAGAAAACGCAGATACTTTATTGAAGGATCTCATGAAAGCTTCGTATTCCTGCATGTCGCTTCATGGAGGTATCGATCAATGCGATAGAGATTCAACGATATTAGATTTCAAGGCTGGCAGGACAAAGCTATTAGTTGCAACGTCAGTCGCAGCCAGAGGTCTGGACGTGAAGCATCTTGTACTTGTAGTAAATTACGATTGCCCGAATCATTATGAGGATTACGTGCACAGATGTGGAAGAACAGGAAGAGCTGGGAATAAGGGGTAAATCCTTTTTTTGAGATAGTGTTTATATCAGTAAGACAGTAAAAAACTAAAAATTTACTTACTTTCATTCACAGGTATGCATATACTTTCATCACATCAGAACAGGAACGGTATGCAGGTGATATTTTACGCGCTCACGAATTGGCGGGAGTCCCTGTTCCTGAACCATTGCGACAGCTTTGGGAAGGGTATAAAGCTCGACAAGCAGCAGATGGCAAGAAAGTTCACACCGGCGGTGGTTTCAGTGGCAAAGGATTCAAGTTTGATGAATCGGAAGCAGCCTTAGCGAACGAAAAGAAGAAATTCCAGAAGGCAGCTTTGGGATTACAAGACTCCGATGACGAGGATATAGAGAACGATATTGACCAACAAATAGAGAGTATGCTTGCTCCAAAGAGGACGGTTCGCGAAATTGCTAGACCTTCTGCCACTAACATCGCTGTTCCTGGACAGCCTGTACCTAGTGCAACTGACAAGTTAGAATTAGCTAGGCGATTAGCATCTAAGATCAACATAGCGAAGAATTTGGGCGCCGAGGCAAAGGGTGCAACACAGCAAGCAGCTGAAGCTATACTTAAAGGTGCTGGTCCTACTAATCTTATTACAGCAAAAACAGTTGCAGAACAGTTGGCTGCAAAATTGAATACCAAGCTTAATTACCAACCTCGCGAAGAAGATCTTGTGGAAAGTGACGCAGAGGCTGGTGAACAAACCTTCCGTAAATACGAAGAGGAATTGGAGATCAACGACTTTCCGCAACAGGCTAGGTGGCGGGTTACTAGCAAAGAAGCTCTTGCCCAGATCTCCGAGTATTCTGAAGCAGGTCTTACAGTTAGAGGAACTTACATTGCACCTGGTAAAGCACCACCTGAAGGAGAAAGAAAGTTGTATCTTGCTATCGAGTCTACAAGCGAGTTGGCAGTTAGCAAGGCCAAAGCGGAAGTATCACGATTGATTAAGGAAGAATTGATCAAATTGCAAGCGTCCGGAGCACACACTGCATCTCGTGGTCGATACAAAGTTTTATAAAAAAAGGAAAAGAAAAGGAAGAAATATTCTTGTCTTGTACATGCAATTCTATGCACTATAAAATATTCGTTTCAGTGAATAACATATGAGTAAACTTAGAAATTTATTAAACTTACAAATGTCTATACAAAACATTTTGTATTTAACAGTACAATAACGTGCAAAACTTGCTTAACAATTAACGGGAGTAACGATCGAGGTATCTGCGAGCGGTACAAATTTCTCGGCTTAGGAAATCAATTGGAAAACGTATGATGTGACATAAAATTTGAACCGCTTGACAGACTTGGGTTTTCTATCGATTATTGTATCTGCGAAGGATATAATTTTTGGTAACTTAAGTTAGGACTTTAACTTTATTTACATCTTACAATGAGCAACATAATCATCCTTTAACGATTGTTTAGCGATATTTTCTTATTTGGATAATTATGTGCTTTTGTACATGTTTCACGTACTCCCTTTTCTTTGGCAATATTAAAAAGATGAAAAATACACTCTAATTTTTTGTATATTACGTTAGGCACTAGAAGAATCACAGTCATGAACTCGACGATACCGCGAAAATACGGTAAAGCCATTAGGTAAAACAAATGTTTTAGCACCTTTGAAAAATGCGAGTAAAAATCCGCACTGATTACGACAAACGAATCGCAGTCAGTGTCGTCTCTTATCCTTATAAGGGTAGCTGCTGTGTGTATTTCGATTTTCACGAAATTATAATATATACGAGAATCCCAAGAAAGACCTGCGTAACGGATCCTCCAATGGTCATGGCACTTGATATGTAACTGTGAGCAATTTCCGCTCTGGTGAGCGCGCCTAAGAGTACTTCGGCCGTGATCCTAGGACTTCTCTCCGAAATTCTGGTAACTAATTTTTCAATCTCGGCCACGCAAGCTCGTAGTTGTAAAGTCGAAGGCCTTTTCGACGTAGGCTGTACTAGAATGAATATGTCAAGGTCTGGTGTCATCATACCTCGAAGAACACACTGTGCCACTTGGATTTGTCGTGCTAGAGCTGATAATAGGACCTCGAGCGTAACCGAATCTTTGTCCACGTCCTCATCCATCGTGTAGTATATCCTGTCCAGCTGAAAAATCCAGAGAGTAACATTTAATTTTAATAATAATAATAATTCAACTAAAAGAGTAAAAAAGAGAATGATATACCTGTTTTTTGGAATAAAATAGTTTAGCCGCTCCACCGCACACAGGACAACAAGCACCAGGTGGTGTGACTCCGACGCAGTAGAGCTCGATTAATCGAGGACACTGTACTAGATCACCGCAACGAGGCTTAGCTTCATCACCTATCAATCCAACAGCTACGCAAGGACCAAAGTAATCCATTACCGTCCTTTCTGCCCACGCCGCACATTCGTTTGCATAAACCTCTCCATTGATGCCGCAAACGGGACCACGTAAGCTACATCCTTCCAGGCAATGTCCTCTATAGGCCAAACTAGCTCCAGCACGAATCATAGCGCACACCGATCGATATTGGCGGTTCTCTTTGTCGCAAACTGGACCGCTCGCTTCATCTCGAGGATCGCAATCGAGGGGAATGCATTCGTACTGGCGACAAGATTTATGAAGCCTGGACAAGCATATTCTGGTTCTTGGAACGCACTTTTCTGTGCTGTCGCAAGGATTGGATGCGCAGGCGTTTCGAGAGGAACAGCTACCGAATTCCACTTCGTTCGCCGACATCTCCGCGCACTTCGCCAGACAACCAGACGCAAAAGTGAAGCCTAATCTTCCACAGACAGGAACGTAATGAGCCGGACAGTCGCAGGGAAGGGAGGGAGCTCGGACCTCTCCGCAGTTTTTTTTAGAACACGTGAATTCGCCCTCGAAACAATGACAGGGATTACATTCCAGATAGAAATTGGCTTTATGAGCGATGAACCGATCGTGTACCCAGCAGGAGTTGAATTTATAGCAGTTTAACGTTCGGCACTTCTCCAAACCGTGCAGCGTGCACTGGCAGATTCTGAGACAACCCTGTTGGTCGTATCTTGGGATCTGTACCCAAGATTCTACGGGTACTAATTGTTTCGACATCTCTCCAAGAGAACAAGCCGGTACACAGCGGTACAATTGACGGCCAAAATGAATCAGCTGACAGATTTCGCCCTGGGCGCAAGGATTACTTTTGCAAGGGGTCATAATGTCTTCCTCGAGATGAATCACGGACTCGTTATCCTGAGGATCTTCTAGAAACGGTCTTAGAGACACGCAGGAGGCGTCGGATCTAGCTGGTGAGAGTTTCGCGCATAACGTGGCTGCTGTATGGGGACCAGTAATGGCTGACCAGTCTACGCAACTGGCCATCAATTCTAAGCAATCCTCTCGACAGAGTCTCGTCTCGTGGATCTTAGTTTCGCAGGGTCTCAATTGTAATAGACATGCGGCTGCTCGTAGCGTTTCCGGTGGACAGGAAGCAGCAGCTCGAACAGGCACACCTAATCCTCGAACGATCCCACCTCTGGACCAGTGATCAGCTTCTAATTTAGCTGCCTCGTCAGCTGCGGCCGAACAACTTCTAAAATGTGAAATAAAAATAGCAGTTGGACCAGGTTTGGCTGTAGTTTAAACGTGAGTTTCTACCTGAAAAGTGTCGTTGATCTATCGTTGAATCGAGTGCAATAGGACAGTCCAGAGCAACCCATTTCGCATGGATCGTCGGTATCCTCGAGACACCTCCTAAGTTCGCCTTCTAAGCTTGAAGACAAGCACTCTGCGTCGAGCTGAAGCCACGCGGACTCCCAGTCTGCTTGGAATGCTCTCCAACACAGATTTTGGCACGATGGCTTGGTCGCTTTGGTGCAGCACGACAACTTGCCCGCATCTAGAGGTAAACGTGCTGGCTTTGACGAGCCAGACTTCAGCAGGCAGCTCCAAAACGGCGATTGAGGCAAAACTGGTCTGCATTTCTCTGTCAGCGCATCCATGATCTCTTGATCGGTAGTTGCTGTATGCAGGATTTTCTTGCACGTTTCTAAACAGGCTGGGGTCGTAGCCACGTTGCAACAGTGCAAATCTGTCGTAACAACACAGTAAGAGTGACGACGAGTTGGAAGCTACAAAAGTAGGAACTTTTTGCGTTTCACTTACGTTGTTTCGGGTCTTCAGCGTGCTTCACTTCAGCCACGTTTTTTAAACACTTCGGAACTTGATGGAAGCACCCCTTGCTACTGTATAATTTCAGATTTGAAATTTTCCCGGGTTTATAGAACAAATCTTGGCAAATTGCTCTACAGGTATCGTTAGATACGTTACTGCAACAGTGCTCGGCTTCTTCTCGCCTTTCCAAGCAAGAATAAAATTCAGGCTCGTCACTTGGCCGACAGGATTCGTTCAGATCTCTTCTAGAGCCTGAGAGAGCGCACGTGGATCGGCATATTGGATTCTGTACCAGGTAACAACAACCCCTTCCAGTCCAATTCTCGTGTCTCTTCACCTCTATCGGGAGAGAAATAATTAACAATTTTGCGTTGCTTTGAAAGGGGTTGACAAGATCAAGTTGAGACTCTCACCGTTCAAAGTCGAGTTGACGCAGCTCCAAAATTCCGTCTGAAAGGAAAAGTAAAGAAAAGTTGAAGACGAGGGTAATCCAGAAAAAAGGCGAAAATTGAGCCGAACGTAAGAAAGAAACCATCGCGAGAGAGTCTTTTGTAACGCGAATCTATCGATCTTAGCAGTCCCACGTTCCTTCTTCTCGTGTCGCTAAATATATTGTCGCCGGGAATCGTTTCAGATTCGACACGACCTCTGGGTGTCGAGCATGGATTAAAAGGATCGATTAAAAGCCGCTTACCAGCTCTAGGGAACAAAACTCCAGCAACCGTCTCGTCGCATTCTCTCTTGCTTCTGCCTCTGCTCCCAACACCACAAGAGAGATCTGAAAGCACCGCCAACATATGTCTTTTTTTTTTTTAGTATTATATTTTTTCGTTCGAACATCTATCTATCGTGTAAAGACGGATGGAAAAAGTTGGAAGGATTCACGGAAAATGGAAAGAAAGAAAAAAACGGCACAGCTGTGTGTCTCTCGATGGGAATTTCCACGATTCTGAATGCAAGGTACGACGCATTAGAAGTTATTAAGAATCAAGGACACGAGTACGCTTCGGTCGCCACGATTTCCTGTTGCTCGTCACTGAATGACAATAAACCGCATAGACATCGACTGTTCTACCATTTAGGGATTCATTCGGAATTCAATCGACGTACACTACGAGGACATACAAGTCTATTCCGTAGTCTCGTCACGGTTACAAGTTACGACTATCCATCGGCGTGTGGTGGGTCCTGTTAGGTTCTTGGACACAGCTTGGATTACAGGTTGTATATTAATACTATATTATACCATCGATCGTCGCTTTTCTTCCTATTTTTCATTGAGAATTTTTTACGAAACGGACAAAAAACGATAGCTTGTAACAATCGAGCTATCGAGGATTTTAAATAGAACTATCCACTCGAACTATTGCAAATGTTAAGGGCGTAAAAGATAGTGAACCGGGGACGACGCACGTATTTCTGTCGCGGTATATTCTGGGAGCTATGCGCCTCGTCGCCACTTCGAAATAGTTGCAGTTTTCTCGCAAACTTTTCCATGAGAGACGCCAAGCAGTCTAGTCGCGGTTGTAAATTACATGTACAGCTTGTTCGCGAAATTATTTGAACGCTTGTTAAAAATTTTCATGATTATATCCATGTATGTTGCATGAAACTTTCTGAAATATTTTACTGATATAATTTATACAAACGCAAGACGCAATTTTATTAATTTTAATTCTACTATTTTACTTGGATATAAATACGTGCTTGGATATAAATAACCGTGGGCATTACACGCTACGGCTAGAACTTCCGGCCATTTCGACCGGACGCGACTGCTAAACCTATTAATCAATCGTTTCACGTTTAGCAATAATAATTCATCGGCGGGTATATTACGCATTATCTGTGAAAAGTAGCTGAAATATTTATCAAACGCTCAGACCACCCTTAAAATCCGTAGTCGATGGAATTTTATAGAGAAAAGTAGTCACGTTCCACGTTCCTAGACGTGAAAGGCAAGCGATCTAGAGAAGATTCGCTTTCGCGAGTACAAATTGCAGGGAAACACGATATCATTGATACCGTGTCTGGTTCATGGAGCGGAGTGCGTCAATTCGTAATATTTGCGTATGAATGAGCTGACCGGGACCCCCAGGGGGGGTCGTGCGTAAATCTCTCAGCGGGCCCCAGTGTCTCCGATATTATCTCGAAAGGGGCCCTGCAGCCACTTTTAAAGAAGCTACAACCACGCGTGCACCCCACGTCGCGTCGCTCGGAATCGGGGCCCTGTCGAAAAACCACCGTGCGCTTCCTCTTTTTCTCCTTTCACCTTTCCACCGCGTGCTTCATCCTTCTCGCGCGCAGTTTCCTTTTTATTTCGGTGAGAGAGATCCTAATATATCCGTGGACACGGCATATTTTGTACCCTTTATCGTCCCGGGGTCGGGCCACCGATATTTATCAGCCGGTCAGCGATATCACATTCGTCCGGCGAAATTATATTCCTCGAAATTGTCTTTTTGACATTCCCACGGGGATCTTTCACGCGCATAATTAATAGACACGGCCGAAACGACGAATTAGTGGGACAGCAGCGGTTTAGCTAAATCCTATGGTGCGTTCTCACAAATCGCGAATAATTCGTTGCCTGTTTGTCATCTGTTCATTTCACGTACTGTTTACGAACGTCTAAAAACTTCAGCTATTGAACTGAAACTATTGCAAAGCACACTGCGCTCAATATTATTTCAAACTATATCTATACTTTGATCTATTTCCAACGATAAAGTATGAAAATCATAATAAATGATTAAACTTCACGTATATATGATACTTTTTTTTTTAGGAAGATCGAGAGTTTGTTACAAACAGTGTTCGCAAAAGAATCGTAGAGTAATCATCAAATATTCCTGAAAGTCTTGTGAGTATTGTTAGCGAGTATTTTTGTTGGTGAGTACGCACTTTCGTAGGATTCATTGGAAAGATCTGTTTTTCAAGTTGAAGTGTTACCACATGTTTTTCCAATTGTGAATGTACAGTAGAAAATAGAGAACTACCTTGGAGCAGACATTGCGACAAGATCCGGCAGCCAAAGAACAGCAGGACATTTCTGGAACAAATAAAGCATAGTCAGATCTTTTCGATACATGCAAAAACATATGGCAACGAGAGCATTCATAGACAGGATGCACACTGCGATCCTTTCTCCGCTTTTCCTTAGACATAAAACAGACCCGTGTCCTGCGTTACGTCAGTTAGAAAGAGAAAGGATCCGCCTTTATGGTATCACATGACGGCACGCAACACGTCAAAATTGCAAGATTCTTCAAAGCTCTCTTTTTCATTGTAAAAAAGAGCAATTACCAAAAATGTCGAAGATCGTTAACAACTTTAGTATTTGACTGTGTAATAAGTTTGTTGTTGGTTTTTAAAAGAGCATTAAAAATTGTCCCTAAGATCTAATTATATTATTTTATTAATCCTTTGTAAATGGATTAAATAATTTATTTATCATATTGTTTTTCAAAGCTTTTGCCTTTTTATTATGCTATTAAAAAATTTTAATACCCTTTAATAGTTTTACATTTTTCAAAATATTAAACGATTATTTACAAAAAGACATTGTTCCATTAAATAATTCAGTAATATTGTAGAATTTATTTTATAATGTCTTTTAAAATGTAACACAGAGAGGTGAACGAACTTATTGCACAATTCAATATTCCACATTTATCTCTGCTTTAGATACTTTTTCAATCTTCTTCCATTATTAAGATTCCTTTTTTGTGAAATGTAGTTTCTATTTTTTTTCTTTTTTTCTTCTATGTGGATATCATTTTTATTAAAATGATATTACGGTGGGAACATAAAGAGACGCGGTCACGTCATATCTTCGTTCTCTGGCAGTCTCGCGTAAGTGATCTTTTACGACTTTACGGGTATAATATGCGGGCCCAGTCAAACTGGCTTTTCAACGACAACCGAAATCATGAATGTTGAGCACAATAAACGATGCACACGAAGTACAGAGAGCCCGGAGACAAGAGGGTTCGAAGCGTGTTACAATTAAGTTAATAGATACCAGTCAGACACAAATTGCGGTTGACTATGCTTCTCTGCGTGACTCGCTTCGTATATCGTGCACTTTCCATCGCGAGCAACCAGTCCGATCGTTTTAACTTGCTATTACTTTTTATCTCTATCCTGCTCCCTATTTTTTTCATTCTTTTCGTTCTATCCTAGCAATCTACTTTTAACGATTGATAAGTTTGCGCAGCTGATGAAATAGAAATAGCGAGATTTCCTGTTTTCAGATACACGACAGCTGGCCTGTCGAATATCGATTTCACGGGGGACAACACGCGAGCTGTCTTCTATCTTTAAGGAGCCACGACGAAGAAAAGCTAGGAAAGTCGTCTTTGATGTCAGTGGCTAAATTCGGGGAGTTGTGAAATTCGTCGTGGCAAGTGCCGTCTTTTGAAATCGTAACGGCGTTTGTGGCTTCTCTCGCGGACGACACAAAAATAGCCGACGTCGTTTGCGGCCATTCGACTTCTACCCCGATCTAATTCGTGAAAGTCCCTTTAATTTTATCCGCGCGAATGAAATAGAACGACCAAGACCTCTGTGTCTCTTTGAACGCGGTGTTTAAAAGCGGCTCGAGTCTTTTCAAATAAATTTAGGTCTGTACGTTTTCGGCCCTCTTTGAAATTTCTCGGTCCTCTTTCTCTATCGATATCGGTCGGTTCTTTGTCTCCTAAACGTCGAAACATTTTTCTTTAACAAAGCAAATCGAAAGAAATATGTCAACGTGAATTTCTTCAAGTATGCCACACGTATCGTGCATGTGGGTGAGTGCAGTATAGTTGCATATAAAAGGGACATGCCTACTCTCGCAGCTGCGCCTTCCATTGCCATATCGTGCGCGAATGGTGACATCCACGTCGTTGCACTCGTAAAACTCGCACGATTCTCCCACGCCTAACGATAATAACCCTTCCACCAGATGGAAGATAAGCCAGGAAGTCGGAAAACCTTCCACGAATTTGCGTACGAATCATATGTATCCCAAAGTTTCGAAACAACATTGTACAATCGATATCTTTCATCGGTATCTAAAAACTTGATGACTTGATCAATTCTATTTTTATTTCCTGATTAATAGGAAGTTAAACAACACGCTTCTGTTTATCAATGTAACAATGGAAACCTTTTGTTAATGGTTATGTACCTAATGTATCTTTTTGCTGCAGTTTCTGGAGTTCTCAAGATCAATTGATCAACGACTATTCTTGGCTCGTTCAACCTGCTAGCATAATTAGTTCGTTTGTATGTGACTATAAGGATGCTCGTTACGACTGATACCTCGTTACATCACACTTATCGCGACGATCTAGTCACATCAAGCTGAATAGCGTTCGATTCGAGAATTTTTCCCGGTGATATCGCCGACAAAAACGCAACGCAGCTCGGTAGCTGAATGGAAATGTAATTACACGGTGCCCGACACGAAAAAGAGTGGAAGGAAGCCGCGAAGGATACAGTATTACGCTTAATTAATACAATCATCAAATTTGCGAGCTGATGCCTGTACCAAGAAAGAGACACGCTGCGTTTTAACGTAGAGCAAGTAATGCCAGTCAAACAACAGAGAAGAGGAATAAACGATCGAATAAAGGGCCGAAGAGGGAAGACGAACGATTTTATAGAAGGATGAGAGAATGAGAGGGAGGAGAGATAAAAAGGAGAGGATCGAGATACGAGTGTCTCTCGACATGTTTTTATCCGCCGTGAAGCTGTCACGGGGGTTTTATGTGTTTATTTATCTCTCCACTCTCTCTCGACACGCCACGAACATGTATCGAGAGGCAAAGAGAGTATGCCTCTGCACGCGGCTGACCGACCGTGTCGGGGCCCTGCCGATTGGAAGTCGCGTTCTCCTTTAACCCCTTCGTTCCGGCGTCTCGTTCGTTTTTCTCAGCAACGCGTTTCGCGACAACCGGTCCAAAGAAATCGTTCCCCCGGAATCTCTGCCACGGCAGCACGGACGTAAATCCTTCAGGAAGCTCCGAGTGTCCGTCTAATTGCGGACACTGTTTCGAAAATCGTGTAACGAGATGCCATCTCACGGGTGTTCGGACCGATGGTGGTCTGATCGTCCTTGAGAGATTGCGACAATGTCCAGATATCGCGATCGAACGAACAAATCAGAGATCCTCTGTGAACCTTCTTCTAACAGTGTTACCATTGCCGCGTTAAACGGCACGTACGACGAAAGGGAGATCTTGACCTTTACAAAGAAACGAGTCAGATCATTCAACTGAAATCACTCACTTGGTCGTAAAAGACCGGAGAATAAAGGTTCCAAGAACGTTAATTGTCTATCGCGATAGTGATAGCGGCTCATGAAAATATTCGGACTCGTTTATGCGAAATGTATTTTATGGATATATGTATTAACTTTGAAATTTTTCATAATTGCATTCACATTTGAAACTGGTCAACGTATACACGTATTATTGCTACGTGTTCGAACTTTTATCATCATCTAATTGCTGACACGTTACGAGAGGCAAGATTTTAACGTAATGTTCGATATACGACAAATGGAAGAAGAGCGAATGAGGAGCAGGTTGAAAGAACTTCGCCGATTAATAAAGCTAGATCATCTATTTGGCGAGTGATCAACAGAGATCAGAAATTGAGGCCATTAATTAATAAGTTCAATCCCCCGATCGATGTACTCAAACTGTTGCCATAAATCGCTTGCGCAACATCGCGTTCCAATTTCCAGCTGAAAGACAGGCGAAATTGCACGCGCGGCATAGAAAGGATTTACGCGCAGAGGGGTATGGGTTGAAATTACTATGATCCGGTTGCTTTTACGTATTTAAAAGGCGGCCAAAAGCCAGCGGTGCAACGGCTTCAAACGGGACAACGATCTTTCTTTCTTTCTTTTTTTTTTTTTTGCCTTCTGTCTCGTTCATCACGCGGTCAGATATTTCATAGTCTTTCATTGATGGTACGTCTAGCCTAAAATTACTCCAATCAAATGACATCTTAACGATGTTTTATTACGATATCACCAGCTGGCCGACCGAGAGAACTTATCCATAATTTATCGAAGGAACTTAGCCACGGCGAGAGCTTGTCTAGGTGTGTATCGTTGACAGAGATAAGATGCCCAGCTAAACCGCGACTCCTTACATCGGAATAAACGCCTGTTCTACCGAAACGACGGCTTTCTATCGCTGATAACACCGATAGCTAAAGCTTGTCTAGCGCATTAGCATTGTATGGCATAAATATCGGAGCTGGTTCTAAGAAACTACACTCGTTCCTGCCCGCTGCAAGAAGTACGGCTGATAGACGTAGACGTATACCGCAGAGAGAAAGAGAGATTTCAACTTCGCCTTCACCTCGGGAAGGAAAAAAGGCCCCAAGCAGAATTTATGAGATATCAATTAGCACGAAATCATTCCACTCGCGTGTGCACCGAACGGTGATGCTGTGGCAATAAGTCACTGGCGACGGGGGGGAGGGGGGAGGGGGGGGGGCGCAGAGAAAACGCGTGCAAGGAAAAGGTGAGAGGATTAGAGAAATGCGTGACACGTTATCACCTCGCGAATTCTGTTACACGTCTATACGTGCGTATATGCAAGAATGTGCGGCTGCCAATGGCTCTTTGCTTATACACATAGCTCTCTTTCCTCTTATTGTACAAGACCCGTGGACGCGCGTCCGCCGAGTTGAAGAGAGGCAGAGGCAAAGGACCGTTAGCGACACCTCGTTCACACGCACGTGCACCATGTAAATTTCGAGACAGAAAGAAAGAGAGAGGGAGGGAAAGAGAGAAAGAGAGAGAGAGAGAGAGAGAGAGAGAGAGATTAAAGATCAGCAGACTGGGTGACGGAACGCGGAACGAGCATTTTTCACGAAATTCTCCAAATCGCTAAGTCTTCCATTCGTCGTTGCGTGTTTCAATAAATACATTAGCAATCTCAGTCACAGAGGAAAATTTTAGAAAGAAATGTGCGTGAGAAGCAAATGTTTCCATCGACACTTGAGCGTACTTGGTCACGGAAATTCGATAAAGAAGCCCCGACTCGCGTCTTGAGTGCGTTGACGATAACGTCGAAGAAGGGAGAGCATTTAAGATCACCGCGCGAATCGAACGGTGGAAGAGGCTGGAAAAAGTGAAACGCTGACAAAAGGAAGGCGAGAATTAATGCGGAAGGAGAAATCAAGAGGGAAGAGGAGGAAGGCAAGTGCGCACATGTGGCCAGAAGTTGTCGTCGATATCTACTCCAGCATGATGACAAAGACTCGCGAAGATACGGGCTCGCTGAATTTGCCCGTCGCGACGTGTTCGTGTTTTAGCGCAGACGCGAGAACGATCGGTTGACATTGGCTGGTTTAAATATAATCGCGGTTTATCTGGCGCCGCGATAGGGGCTACGGAGCAAAGTTAACAACTAATATTTCACTCTTTCGATCTTTTTCAAGTGGAACGTCCCGTTGCCCGACGTCGCGTTGCCCGACTCATAAAAATCACCACAAAGCAAGATAAAAATAAGAAATTAGGAAATTACGAAATTACCTTGCGCTGCGTCGAGGAAAGGATCGGCGACGACGACGATGGCAAACATCATCGTCAGTCCGATCGTCGGCATCGTTGAACGATCAGCGATTTTGCGAAACTGCGGTCGAACCTTGAGATGCATGATCACTGGTCCCATCGGCGCATCTCAGCACACGACAACGAGGGCGTGAAATGTACGAACGATCGCGAATGATAGCGACAGTGTTGGCATGTCGGCGAGAAGCGGACTCGCATGAGAACCAAGTACCACACTGGAGCGCAGTCCGCGAGCGACTGAGCTTTTCGTCGCACTTGCGGCCTCGAGGCTCCGGTAAGCTTTTTACTCGACTGAGTGGGTGAGAGGAAGAAAGAGACCGGACGATGTTGAGAGAGAACGAGAGAAAGGCAAAGAAAGAAGAAGACGAGGAGCGAACCGAATGCGAGATAGGGACGGAGCGATTGCGTGTGGGAGGAGGGAAAAGACGCGTGGCGCGTTGTCACGCAGTGCAACTGCTATTGTGACATCTTCGGGCTGTACCCACACGATCCTCCGGTATGTATTTTTTCGTCTGTCGCTTCGAGAAGCCTGGCGACTCTTTCCTCTTTCGATCGTTGCGTATTTTTGCATTTCAAAATTGAGAGATTTTCACGCGCAGCTCGATCGAGCAGTAGGAGACGAGACGAAGGAAGTTCGGAGTCGTATATCGACTGATATCGGTCGTGAACTGGACGATTTCGTTATCTTGACCCAAACGGATTAGCCGAACGGTTACTCTACTCCGAAACGAGATTTCGTCGAAAGTTATAAATTCGAAGGAACCACCTAAGTTCTGCCCGTAGGGTATAAAGCAACATTCCTACACCGGATAAACTGATAACTCGTAACTGGTAACTCGTTGCCTGTACTTCCTTTGATAGTGATTGAGATGTATTATGAGCAAGCGTGGTTGTCGTGAACTATCGTTGAAACACGGGTATCGTTCATTCTACTAAGGTCTTGACAGACCAGACTTATGATTCATTCTCTGAAATTATTCACTCTAGCAAGAATATTTACTCGCAGCTCTACTCTCTTTACACGATAGGTACATATTATTTTCAATAGCACGATGTACAGCGAGTAAGATTTCATAGGGAATAAACAGATCAAGTTGTCTTTACGTAGGCATGAAACGTAATTGTTATTGCAATATACGCGCAATATTTAAGCGTATATTGATGGAATACTGGAAATGGAAATGTAAAGTTGCACGATTGAATAATCTCAAGATTCCTTGACGGAACTTTGGTTTGGCTGAGTCGCTACGGGATGGATTCCGTTCGAACCCCTCGCGAATCGACTCGATAGCCGAGTAATTTATTAATTTATTCCGCCGATAAATCCGTTTCAATCCGCACGTAGGCCGAGGATGAATTGTTCTTCATTCGAGCTTCTCTCTTCCTTTGCATCTTTATCCACTTTCTTCCGCTGGTGGTTCCCCTTAGTGCAAGCTTGTTATTTCATCGTGAACGCGCACACCCAACGCATCAGACCGTTATTTGCGATAACAATTTTATCGTCGGTAATCATATGATTCGTACGACCGTGTAATTACAATTCGTGAGTGGCGAGATGGTCGCGTGGCCTTGGTGGGAAATGCAAAAAACGTCGATGGAAATTCGTAGTTCATAGACGGGATGGAAAAAGATCCATGGATGAAACCAGTTCCGAGTTGAATATCGATAAATACCTCGCAGAAGTTCGTGCGAATGTGTACCGGTTTACGGTGCAGCATTGCCACTTTGTACGCTGTAAAGACCATTATTAATGTAACGTGCTACGCTCGACGACTAATTTGCAAAATGAACGGTTGATGGCATTATTTTCGCGATGTTTACGAGCCAGTTCCAGCTCTTTTAACCATTAACGAAGACATTTGCGGCTAGAAAACTCTTCAGGCTTTCCTTTCTGAACAGTGTCTTTTTAAATAATATTTGATTGCACGTAATCAGCTACATATTGCACACTTACACGATACTTTCGATATTATGGAAATAATCAGGAGCATAGTATTGTTAATCTTTGGTCAATCTATTTCAACTCGTTTTAATAGAATATTTGTCATATCGTTTATTACTAGATTAATATTATTATTATTAGACTGGGAATACTACATGTAAATGACGATATGTATATTTTCTGATTAAGTTTTATATGAAAATTTTCCCATCTGTTTTAGGAATGACTTGCCTCAACGTTTTTTATCGATGTCAGAAACGTTTTTGCAACACGGACTTCGCTCGACTTCGTTTAACTCACTTAAGTAGTCGCAATGGTTATTAATTATCCAGTAGCGAGCATTAATTGGACGGCATCTTGTGCATCCATCAGAAATTATGAATTCTAATTTCCTGTAGTAGTTATATAATCTATGATCTTTAAATAATATTCCAAAGGAATTATAATTTTTAATTTTAGTCACAGAACTAGAATTACGTGCTCCAAGGAATTTCGTTTCTCCAAGTACAGTATATATACAGTATATATACATGTGCCATATACACGCGTATATAATTTTTTTAAAAGAATAAAAAATATTCCAAGTTTTGAGTCGTTATAATTCGATGATCGGGTACTGACGTATGATTGATCGAAGATTGATTTTCCAATTTAAGATCGGTCAAAGTTGATCAAATCGATTATGCCGGGCAATGTCTGGTGGTGAAATAAATTTGCTGACAATTTACTTTCCGCGCATGCACGTTTCAAGTATTTGACTCACGCACCCTTCGAGCGAGCGAAAGGAAGAAGGAGGGACAGGACAAGCGCGCGACCAAGGGGAAAGACCAAATAGTTCTGTGAACATTGCATCCTCCGTCAATCGTCGGCTGCATGTCAATGAACTAGCATCGAACATTGGACAGAAATCGAGGACCAACCACCTGACCATCGTGAGAAATCGAGTTTCTCGCGTAAATTTCTCGCGCGTTTTCTGTCGTGCCCAAGGAATGTCTCAATCACGATCAGAACTTGCAATACCCTGCCTCCATTTAATTACACTATAACAGGAGCAACGCGAGGTTCGTTCCACCTGGATAACTCCGATTTTTCTCTTATTTATTATACCATAAGCGTAGTATTATGACCAAGTATCTCCTTTGTGTCTTTGCATGTACGATTGATTGGACTCTTCAAATTATCAAAGTTTCTACACCTCAAAGTAACACAACGTGGAAATTAACTCTACCATTGAAAGCTGAGTGCGTTCTGCGATTTGGATAATGCACCGTGTCGACCGTTTCACCGTTTGCCGGCTTGTCATTATGGAAAACTTTGTCGTCGAGAAACAATAGGAATACAATGAGAGAAATTGGAACGCATCGAGCCGGCGATAAATGCCAATTTCGAAAAATGAGATGTCTCGGGACTTCCTCGAACCCATGCGTAGAGAAAACGTTTGAGACAAAAGGTCAACGAAACGATTATAGATTTTGATTAAAACATGAATTTAATTGTATATTTATTTACAGTAGCTCACGAAAGTATTCGAGCGCTTCCAATCTACATCGTTAATAAATAAAATGCACACGTTAAATTTAAGTTTTCAAAATAAGATTGTACGTAAAGTCACATAGGAGTCTGGGAATGTATGTAAGTAAAATTACAAAAAATCTGACAACACATACAGGATTTACACGGCATTGAGTGTAAACATACTGATTTCGGACGTCTCAAAAGTATTCGAATGCGTAGACAAGAACCGTATTTCTATTGAACAAAATGTAAACATTACATTTTAGTAGATTCCGAGACATTGTGTGGTTCGTACAGATTTTGTGTGCATTTTATTTATTAACGATGTAGATTGGAAGCGCTCGAATACTTTCGTGAGCTACTGTATATGTATTGGCTATTGGAGATCACTTCCCAATAGTAGGATTCTAAGAGAAGATTTAAGTTTAGGATCGTCGATAGCCTCGATTTGAACAATCGCAATTTCTCAATAGATCTCGTTAGTCCCGACAACGAGAAATCTGCGAGTTAGCGCCGTGTAAAAGCTAGAAAAGGCGGCCTCTATAACGCGGAAATATACGCCGTGTGTCATAAATAAGATTTAAATATCTCGAGTCTGCGCGCTAAAACTGCCTCCATTGAGCGCATTGTCATTGTAGTCTGATATATGTGCTATTTGTTCTCGTGAAAATTTGCCTCGCTGCGCAACGAAATTCTCCGTCGTTCCCCCCGATTCGAATAGATGTAACTGTAAGCGAAACTTCGCACGTGAAACTGTGCACGATACGAGAAACGAGAAGAAATTGTGTTCAAATCGAGCGAGTGAAAGAAATTGAATCCAATTGGCCGTAAAAAAAATAATTGTACGAAGTCACAGATTACAATGATTCGCGAACGATGTTTAAATCGTATCCGAAAATCGAGAAGAAATTTAGTGAAACAAAAGTAATGAAAGCAGAGCTTTGCAAAGAGGTTTACCGACTGCGTGCAACGAGGACTTGCAACGAGGGGTGGCGCCTTCGGCAAAGTTCACTGTAGAAGCGCAACCCTCTGGAGAGACGGAGTGGCGGAGGATCGACACGGTGGGGTGGTGGAACGAGAAACTCTTTCCGTGAAAGTGTCAGGGTGGACTGGCGCTGTCATATGGAAGCAAACGAGGCGCCGTGTTAGGCACTCTGGCCTGCACGGACGCCTTGCTGTGTGGAAAAAAGAAAAGTATTTTGGCGGAGAGGGGTTGGAAGCGGGCCGCGCGCTCAAACAGATCCTTATTAATTTGGTGAGTGCGATAGTTACGGAAAAAATTAGAAACGCGAGTGCGAAAGTACACGCGTTAACCGCGACCCTAAATGGGTCAACCCAACCCAGCAACCTAACGTGTACTCGTTTCTTCTTGCGATTCACTGGCTGGCCTAGTTTTCTCGAGAGTGAGCGAGCGAAAAGATACGCGACCTCCGCTTGGTGAAAAACGACATCGAAAGTGTGCACTCTTCTTCACCTTTGATTCTCTCTGTCGGTTGTGACCGTGGTTGTCGACGTCGCCATCGTCGTCGCGGTTCATTCTGATCGAAAGTTTCTTATATACGCGAAATAAAAACCATGGGATTCTCGCCGGCTACGAAAATGCATTGAATGACATGCGAACGCGATAGCGAGACAAATACAGATGATAAAGGGAAGCGGAGGTGAGAAGTCATGTTACATTTTCTTTTACACGCGGAAACCACAATTCAACAAACGCGGCCCATCGTATTGGAACGTCTTCCATTCGTGGAAATCGTTGCATCACGGATGAGTTGTGCGGGCTTTTGCCAGTAAATCAGCCGACACAATGCATCGGAAACGAGTCTTTGTGCTCGTGTTATGGTGTTTTCGTGTGCTACGGGTCGAGAACCACGCGTTCGTGATATGCGATTCGCGAGAAAGCTAACGAGTAACCACGGTACAACTCGCAGACACTTGTACACGACCCTGAATTCAATTATCGATTCTCCGAGGAAAATACTCAACGGTGCAGTTTTGATGCACCGTCGCTAGTTATTCTGACTAAACCAATAACATCTTTGCTATTTGTTTCGTCGAACAGAGTATCGTGCTGCGATGTTTGAATACATTTTCAAGGATTGATATAAAGTTAATTGCATCGTTTTAAAAGTTGAATTGTTATTCGATGCAGTTATTTGATATCTGAGCGAAGATTTAATCCAGATTCAATCCGGACACGTTGGATACATGTTGATTAACATCTTGTGCAAATAATCTGTATGATTGTGAATTTAATAATTTACGTTCTTATTTTTATTATAGATCAGTAAGTGTTGATTGTATATAATAAAAATGGCGGCCAGTAAACCACCGGAAATGAATTACACGTGCGAAATTTGTGGCCTGGAAGGTTTCAATGACGAAGAAATGAGATCTCATATGGTTTTCTATCATCTTCAAGGAGCCGCAAATTGCCCCTTCTGCGATTTAGGTGAAATTTCGCCAACAGAAATGTTGACCCACGTTAACAGTGCTCATCTCGATTACTTAACACCAAGGTATATCTATTGCAATTGTATTTTCGATTATATATGTTATTTTCTTTATAAATATTCTCTAAGTACACCATAAAGTATTTAAACTATTTTGATTGCGAGGGAAATGGCGGCAAAAATGGGCTTTAGATGTCGCTATGATATACATTGTATACAAAGTTTGTGAATTCATAACGAAAATGTTCACTTGCAGAGTATTTCTTTTTTTTCAGACTTTGATTTATTTTATAATTAATTAAATTTTATTCGCTTTCAATGTCCTTATTTTTATAGTTGTATTACACATATATATAAACTTGGTTTTACTAAGCTTTTGTGATTGATTATTTGATCATGTATTGATTTCTACAGATTCAAATAAATTATGTGAAATATGATAAAAGACTGTGAAAGGAAGAAAGAATGTGATATTTACCATAAAAAGTATAAAATATATTCATTTAATATATTCATGTATTTAGTAATAATAATTTATATTAATTATTACAGTACTCCAGAGAATGATATGATGGCATTCATTGATGATGATTCATTAGTGGATGATAGAAGAGATGATGAATGCCGTGGTCCATGTCCTTCTCCAACTATGTCACCAAGTCCTCCACTTCTTCAAAATGGTTGGAGTAGTTCATTTAGTGTTCCACGTGTTAAGCAACAGCAAGAAGTACCAAAAGTGGAATCACAGATTCCTAGTGCTAATGTGAATAATAACAATAACAATAATAACATTGGAAATGTTAATAATGGTACTTAAGAATTAAATGAATCTTTAATATCCATGGCTAAAATAGATATTATTGTGATGAAATAAAGGTGAAATAAGTAAAAATCTCTTTCCAGTTATTGAAGGTGCAGCTGGGCATGGGTCTCCACTGCGTTCAGGCCTAAATTTACAACTACGTTCTCATGCTTCACCAAAACTTCCAGTTCAAGAATGTCCTATGTGTCCCTACAGTTCTGACAGTCCGTTAAGGCTAGAAGAGCATATCAACAGACAACATTTTGATCTCACTTCGCCGTCCTTTCCACCTGAATCTCCACCACCACGCGATGGTGTTTTTAACTGCCCTCTTTGCATCACATCTTTTCCAAATTCTTCTGATCTTGAGTTACATGTTAATATAGAACACAAAGATATTTTGAGGTGAAATAGAATTTATATATATTGCATGTATAACAATTGTGTATGAATTGTAGTCTACAGTTGATAATTTGGTACAATTTATATATTATATGTTTTATTTATTTTACACAGCCCTGCAAATGGCGCAGGTTCTCAGTCAGCTCAAGCAACTATTGGTAGTGATACACCTGCATGTCCAGTTTGCTTCAGTACTTCATTTAAAAGCAACGACGAATTAACTGCACATATTGAAGAACATTTCAGTAAAAAGTGCACTCCATCTCCTATAACTCCAGATTTGTCTACTGATAGAATGTTAGCAAAAGATATGGAAAGACTTGAGAAGGAGCTTAGAAAATTACGTGAACAACGTGAATTTGAAATGCTAAGGGCGCAATATGGAATGGACAATCAGGGGAATTTTAGAGAACAAAGTGTCACTAATATGCAGCGAGCTGTATATTCAGGGGAAATGACGATTGCTGATTATTATGAAAGACAAACCGAACTTAGAGTCGCTGAAAGTAGCGGCATCGATGATGGCAGCTCTTGTACACGCGGTAATTAACTTTCCTTGAGTATATTTATTTACAACGTTAAGAATGTTTTTTTTATTCCTTTATCGATTCTGCATAGGATTAGTTCCCAAGATACGAGCTGTCAGTCAAGCATGTAGTAATGTATTAAGCACCTGGATGTGTTCTACTGTAGACCATTATGCTACTACTTATGGAGATAAAGGATGGGGATGTGGTTATAGAAATTTGCAAATGTTAATTTCGTCACTTTTACAACATACAGGGTACAATGAGTTAGTTTATAAAGCATGGAATTCTGGTCTGGGTAGCGGTAGTTCTGCCAAGATTCCACTACGAAGCTCTATACCGTCGATCTCTAGACTTCAGAAAATGATAGAATGGGCTTGGGCCCAAGGTTTTGATACTCAAGGAGCTGAACAATTGGGAGGAAAGTTAGTGAACACCAGAAAATGGATTGGCCCCACAGAAGTAGTCATATTATTGTCTAGTTTAAGAATAAAGTACGTTTTTTAATTTATATTGTTATTATATCTTTTAGAATCATGTTGTACATCATGCTTTTATTGTAGATGCCAGCTGGTAGATTTTTATACACCAACTAATTCTGATGGCGGACATCCGGAAATGTTTAATTGGGTTTTACAATACTTCCAACGGTGCGATGATTTTAAGCCACCTCTTTATTTGCAGCATCAAGGTAGGAATTTAAAAGGAAGTTAGAAAAACAAGAATAGAAATAAGATTAAGAAAGAAATTAAATTTCATCGTTATTTTTAGGTCATAGTAGAACAATAATAGGAATAGAACAGTTAAGAGATGGTTCAATAACAATGTTAGTACTTGATCCAAGCCATAGTCCAGCACAAATGGCACAATTTAACAGTACAAGTAGTGCACTTGGTGCAATGCGTTTGGTACGCAAATCGATTGCAGCAATGAAAGCAAGACAGTATCAAGTCGTTGCTGTTACTGGTATCATGGAAACCGACTTAGAATATCATGTAAGCTTTCATATATTTACTTACTCGTTTATTTTCTCATTTATTATTATACAGATATGATTATTTATTATAAGAGCATTACTCTTCAGATTATAATCTCTAATTTTAGGAAAGCAAAGTATTACGTTTGATTCGAGTGCCGCAAGATAGGTGAGATTTATTGGCTCGAAAAGAAATTAAATATTTTGGGAAGACGATAGACTGCCTCAAACCAATTTTATCCAGCATTCTTAAAGTTACATGACCGCAATGTTCTAGGTTTTATCATTAGGAGATTTGCTCCATTGTAGTAGTTGCAGAAGTATTATTTAACAATATATTCTTGCATATTTCCGCCATCATATGTCGGCTCCTCAAATTATGTGTATCTAAACCTGCGTCGTGATTCAGAATTTTTGGAAAATTGACCGACGAACCTATAAAAATTGTAATTTCTAAAAAAGGTGTCTATATGTCGCGCGTATTGATCTTTTTTTAATTCAGGATCGGCTCTGAAAATATTGTATTAGGATGTGTGCTTGAGAAAGAAAGTTACCGTCACGATGAATTTTAAAGACAAAATCAATTCGATCGCCATTTCTTGATCATAATGTTCTGCTCAATTTTCGTCGCACCGAACAGGCTGTGCTAATTTTTAGTCGACCAATCGTCCTATGCCGATCGGTTGCATCAGCGAAAAAAGCCATGGCAGAGCTTAAAAAATGAGACTCTTTCGTAGCTGTGATGCTGTTATCGATTTAATGCTAATCACCGATTTTAAATATTTTTGAAGACACTCCACGTGATCGAAATATTAAAGAAAGCATTGTCCGCGTTTTATCTTCTTTTTCACTTGTATTTTACATTTTTAATAAACGTTGTTGTCAAAATGTTGTCAATTTTTAGTCAATAAAAGTACCAATAACAATACATCGCAATACTCGTGGCGATAACAAATTTTATATACCGTTAAAGAAATTATTTTCTAATCAATTTTTATTATTGTTGCTTTTATATAGTTTTTGGGGTGTCTGCAAGAATAGATAATATATTTCCATATATTATATATACATTTATCTATATACATATACACATACTTGCACACACTTCGTTATATTATACTTCATTCACTCATACATAAAGTACAACTACTTTCATACTATTTATGAATATTCTATTTAATTATTGAATTACTTTAAGGCTACCCATACCTTAATTTGTAAGTCAAACACAATGTTGTGAGAGGAAATCAGAGAATGAGATAGTACAGTCCATTAATTGGACATTGTACAACGAGTACATTGTATGACGAGTTGCATCGTTTTTATTATTATATTTATAATCATCAGCATTATTGTTATTATTATTACACTTATTGTATATTATAAATTATATTGATACACATTTGTACACATTTGTTTTTTTCGAGATTTTAAAAATTATTGAAAAATTTGATGTTTGTTACTGTGGAACATATTTTAAGAGAAAAATGTATTATCATTTTATAGCTTTGGTCATTTAGTATTCATAAAATGCACTAATTGGGTGAAAATTTGTCTTTCTCATCAGTAGGACTAGATGTAATTATTACGACTGACAGCAAAAATACAATTATTACTTGATTATATTTTGTCATATTGCTCATTAAAAATATGTTCAACTTTTTGGAATGTTCAAGCAAAACAAGCTATGGAATTGTTAAGCAAGTGTAAAGAAACTTCAAATTATTCACATGTCAAATTAAAATATATGCTTTGTTAGAATTCCCAATTTACGTGTGATTGTTTTATACCATTGAAGAAACAGAATATTTTTTTCATCTCAAAGCTTACATATTATGTGTAAAGCTAAGAACATTGAAATAAGCAACACGTTTGATATAAAATAATTGGTTTATTTCTAAAGTAGATACTTACATTAGTATTATTTTAAGAAATACTAAATTAATTAAACAAAGTAAATATTATTTACTTCATTTACACAAAATGTAATCCGAGCATTTTTTACATAATAATTAATAATATACAGATAATTTATATATTAAATCCTAGTGATCTCATGCATGTTTTATGCGCTTCTATTAAATCTCTACAGTTTTCTTCACCCTTAAGGATAATGCTGAAAAAAAAATTAATGTTTCTAAATATAGTTGTTTCAAGATGAGGTTATGTGTTAATTCGTAAACAAAAAGGAAGTAACTCAGTATTATAGATTCCGTTCTATAAATTAGATTTAAATTTTGGAACTTAATTAAGATATTTGAAATAAAAATATTGTTTCTTCAATATGTAAATATATATGCATACCAATCATCCCTTGCTTTCTTTGTCTCGGGACAAGCACAACAAGGTTTCAATGGTTTGTCAGATTTCGGTCCTGCATTTACGGTTTGACTTGGTTTGTCATTTATAATGCCCATTGTTATATATCAAGTACAATATTTTGTACTGTATCAAATGTTTTATAACTGTTTATAACTGTTTTATGCGTTTAAGACTAATTGTAAGATCATTGGTAAAGTTATACTAGCTCCAGCGCCTCCACAACATTTATTTTCGCGAAATTCAAAGTACAGGCAAATTATTTCTTCGTAAAATAACGTTAATAAGCAACGTTAGGATCTTAAAAGGAATAATTGTATATATCAAAACGCAATACATTTAATTATCTCTTATAATTATTCAAGCAAGTTTACTTGTTCAAGTTAAATTAGTATAAAACAGTAATCTGTAAATGTAAAATTTTGGAGTTTATATTGTTCATATTATAAAAGCGTATGTATATAATATTCGTCTATTCTTCTGCCGTGTGAAAATACTGCAGAATTTCCAAGAATCGATTGTTTATATATTTTTTTGTGAAACTTCGATTCAAGGTTTCTGTAACATGTTGACCAAGGTGTTTCTACTGCGCATAAAATTTCTGTCTTCTGCGCAATTTGAAGTGGAAGGGGAAGTCAAGCCTCCCCACTCCATTAGTACTTTGGGGGAGTACATGATTCGCGGGGCGTCAGTGCGGTGTCGAATATTGTGGTGTTGTGCTTCTTTTCTTTAGGTATCTGATCTTGATACTTTTATAATTACTTTATAATTATTATTTTATACATTACCATTAACTTTATATACTTTACTTCTTTATTTGTTGAATATTATTACAATTTGTAACTCAGTTAGTGACAAAGTATATTTAGTATCATCGGTATTGGCGGTTACATTTGCCGGTAACGGTCAAAGTCAAAAATTGATTTCGGATCGAGTTTAATCTCATTCATTTCAACTTTATTCGATCTTATTTCATTGATTGACGTTAATTTCATACATTTGTTTTAACATTTTGTTTTTCTTTTGTGCAGATCATTCGTTAATTACGAGAATATCTTCCAAACAACTTGTGAGAAGATTTCACAAAATTCAAATGGCTGCCATGTTTGCAGATAAGATTTTTGAGCGATATTTTTGACGATTAATTCAAAGTATTCACATAATTAGTACATAATATTACGCAATTACAGATAATTCCAGAATTTATTGAGAATACTAAGATGAAATTAGATAAAATTAAAGAAATAACTTTGAATATATCAAATTTCGAATTGCTTTATTATTAACATTAATCTGACATAGATTCTCTAAATTTTATTTGATTTGAATAGAAAACCGAAATATTTTCACATTTTATTAACATTTACGCGAATTTTATTTATTATTTTTGATAATTTATACTATTTTCGAGAAAAGACGCTACTCGTTTGATTTGAATTCTGCGCATTTGAACTGCGCAGACAAGAAAAATGCGCCATATTTGAATAATATAACGTATATTTGAAACTATAATGGCGCGCATACAGAACTGCGCAGACAAGAAAAGAGCGCCATATTGGAACAATACAACGTATATTTGAAACCGTAATAGCGGGCATTCAGAACTGATTCTTATGAAACAATTATATTATTATTACGGATTATTGGATATTTTACAATATTAAGAAGTATTTTACGATACATAATAATATTTTAAATATACTAATTCAGTATTATATTTCTTTATCCGTGTTAATTAATTTGTGTTAGTAATTTTTTAAGAAAAGCAGTATTTTCCTAAACAAATAGTCTTTTATGATCGCGCGCAATGCGGTTGTCAGAGTCAGTGTTTGCTTCGTCATATTTTGAATATTTTTTATTAAAGTGCAGTGGGTCTTATTAAACTTGATTGTAATAATTATACGCGAAATTAGAGTCAGTGTGTTCGCTGATCGTTATTTACATATCGCGTTAATAGTCTTTTATTTATTTTTTTTTTTTAAATACTCACTTTCGGTAGTAGAGTCACAGGTTTCGCAAGAAGATACAGCCTTTTCTGGAGCTTAAGAATGTAAGTATTTTTGTATGTTGTACTCTAATCTATTTTGTTTTAACTATTATTGCTTCCTATTTCATATTAAAGTTTCAATTTTTACATTAATTAGATATTATTAAAATCTCAATTGTTATTATTATTAAAATCTCAAGATTGAATAGAGTTTCATTTCATATTTAAACTTTTTAAACAATTAACGTTTGTTAACATAAATTATAATATTTTGCACGTTTTGTTAAAGGTTTCTCACAATTTCCATATTTTCCTGCTCTTGAGGAAGGATACAGCAGTGCTTCAAAATTAAACATGTGTGTACTTTTATATTGCAATTAATTCTATTTCTTATACTTTGCTTTAATTATTATTATTTCAAAATAAAGTTTATTTTTAAATATTTGTATTAGTTTTAATTATTGTAACAATTAAAATTTATTATAGTTTTTATAATTTTTATTTCAAATTTTTTGAAGTATTATACTATGTTTATACTATGTATATACTATGTTTTTCAGAATACATAAGTTATAATCATTTTTATTTTGTTAAAGGTTTGTCATTTCTTCCTCTTCTACTTGTTCCTTGGAAAGGATTTAAGAGTGTCTCAAAAGCCAAGAATGTAAGTAACTTTGGAATTTAATTTCTTGTTTTTTACATTAATTATTATTAATTCATAAATTGTTCAAATTGTTTTATTTTTAAATTGAATATTATTGTTATAATTTTATGTTTAATATCTAATATTTTTTTACTGATTTACAGATTTTTTCCAGACTTCATTCTTTTTTGCTGAAATTCCATGATTTGATGACAGACTTCATGATGATTGTTAAGGCATAGCATAATCAATGACAATTTTATTTGCATCTAATCGTGAGTCGCATGCTTTTTTGTTCCTCTGGTCATTCAATCATGTCGTAGGATGAAAGATCCGAATCGACACGGATGACTGGTTGTATTACGTAGAATTTTTAACGAGCATAGTGACCACGGATATTTATTATACCCGTGAGTAGTAACATTTTCTTATTTATGGTTTATTTATTAGTTCAGGATAGGTTTTCTTGCACGATGTTTTTTGAATATTAATAATAATACAATAGTATCTAATATGAATATATTAGACTATTACTGATATATTACTATACATAATATTACTATAATTGAAGATCATAGAGTTACAAATATTCATTGTATTCCAATAAATGATGAATGTTACAATTATACAATTTAAATATATTGTAGTGGAGAAGTCGGATACCCTCCGACTTCGTTGCTGTGAACATTGCAATTATTAATTGAAGTTATTACGGTATTAATGATAATACATTTTATAGTTGCTTAATTATAAATAACAGTTTATGACAATATCGAATTAGATTATTTCTGCATTTAATATGATTTCAATATATTTCTTATTCAATATATTATATTTATTATATATATTTACAATATAATATTTATTTATTTGAAATATGAAATTTGAAATATGAATGTATTAAAGTACAATTTTATTCGTCCAAGAATGTATCAAGTTTTATGTGCAAGAAGACACTTCGCGACAGGCAGATTTTAGTATCAGAGCAATGATTTTAAATCTTTCTTGTTTTCAAAAATGTGCTTTGATTCGAGGATCGCCTGAGGATATTTTTATCAATATTCTATTTAAAGTCCATTATTACTCATTTATTATTATATTATTTGCATTGAATCTTTGTTTCTTTTTCAATAAATTTATTCATTGTTGATTTATTTTATTCAAATGCAGCATTTCAGTAATTTATTAAATTACTAAAAGTAAATTATAAAGTAGAGTTATTGAAAGTTGAAATAAGATGAGAGAATTCAATATTAGCCCGTTATAAAATAAATATGTTAATCCTATTTTTAATTCAGGATTTTCAGGTTTGATTCTTTCCATGTTTATTGGCAGGATCTCATTCACGTGCCCAGGTGCTACGTGGGTGGGAGAAAGCCATTGGGCATGATGACTATAGTTTATAAATTTAATAATTTTGCAGCGACTGATGATGTGTTAATGAATCGTGCGCGACGTATTTTTCACATTGTATGTGTGGTTAGGCTGTGGAATTGCGTCGTTTGTTTTATGATATATCATTAAATTTTGTACCAATTATTCCAATAATATCATTTCTTCAGATAATGTACATATGATTATGAATATTTATACAACAGAATCGTAAATACGTATTTAATTCAAATTGAAATTGAAATGTATTTAATTCAAACAGAAATCTGTAGGTACTTTCATTACATTTTACGCAATTGGTCATTAGCCTTCGTCAGTCGATTTCAGGAAAATGGTACGTAAATTAGAGTGTGAATGTTGCGTGCGACACTCGGGTGTCGGATGCGTCCCGGGACGTCCTCTCTAGATTAGGTTGCGCCCGGGTGTATGTGTGAGAACCGTGGAGAGAGTGTGTTGGTGTGCCTGTTCTTTTGTCATCTTTTAAATATAGGGTCCCTGAATAGGATAGGTAGCTTACTTCTGGTGTGCCTGTGTTTTAATTATAAGTAGGTAGGGCCGGGCAGGTTGGCACAGTCTCTGGTCGCGTGTCCCTTTTTCGCGTGTCCAACCTGTTTCTGGAAATCTAATTTGAAAAATCGACAGTGAAATTGGTACAAATTGAGCATGCCATTTGTTTCTGGTTTTACTCTTCGATTTTTCGAATTTAGTATCGCGGTCGCGGTCGCGGATAGGTCGCGAGTAGGTCCCGAAACGAACGTTTATGTAGGTATTGCTCGAGCACGCACGTGTGAACGGACAACGATCACTATGATCGATGATCGTCCATGTGTATTGATATCAGTTTCCGTGGTTTATTTTTTATTTTATCTTTATAAGTTATTTTTTGGTTTGCGATTAGAAAGACTCGAGCTAGACATAAGTTTCAGCGGGCATGGCGCTCGAAGAAAGAAGGGGCTAGAAGCCGAAGAGGCCCGGCAAACTGCCACGAAGAGGGCTGCAACTAATGGCTTATCATCCTCTGGATGGGAAATCCATCTAAAGCATGGAAAGTCATTCTTGTTACTATTTTGTCACTATGCTCACTTTTAGTATTTGTAGTATGTATTAGTAGTATCTTTTTTTTTGTTTTGGCCGATGTATATGTCGGCTCATCACCACATTGGGCAAATCGCGGTTTTTCAGTAGTGTTTCGAGAAGTTGATTACGGTTTGTATTAGAGTTGCGAAGTAAAGATTTCGTGTTTTGATCTTTGGATTAGAGTTGCGAAAAAATATTTATTTCGGTTTGTATTAGAGTCGTTGTATAATGATGATCGTATTTGTTTTAGTATTGTGAATTATAAATCGCGATTATTTTTATTATAATATTTTTAATTACAAATTACTATTTAATTTCCATAAATTAATATTAAAATTTATATAATTTGTTTGTGTATTTTATTTAAAATTGAAATAGAGAAATTCTTTATTATTTATTGTGAACAATTGAAGTAGTTTTTCTTTTATTAATCTTTATGTAGTAATTTTTAGTGTTGCGGTATTTTTCTATCATGGTAATAATTATTTTTCCAATTAGTGTTGCGTTAATAAATGATCGCGTTTCTTTAAGTAGAGTTGCGTTTATAAAATGCCCAAACTTTTTCCATTGAGATCATGGAAATCATCTGTTGAAATGAATTGCATATGATGTCTGTTGGTACATAATTACATTTTATAAAAATTTACTAAATCTCTTATGATTTAAGTTTGTTTCAGATATAATTGTATCATCAATAAAAAGATTGGATTGAAGAAAATGATTAAATAAAGAAGAAATAAGTATAATGATGTGACGTTTAAGACTCTCCTGTTGGTAATTAATAATAACTTACTAAATAGAATTTTACTAAATTTTTTATAATTTAAGTTCGTTTCAAATCTTATTCTGCCATCGACAGAAGGAGACTATATATACCAATAGCATTGCTATTTATTGTTACTGTTAAATTCAATTAATACAATATAATTATGAAGTAATATCTTCACAGTAACCTGATTTTTTTGTTTGTTTGTATAATATATCTTCATTGCAGATCTTTTTATTTTGTCTTTTTATTTAAACTATAATACTAATCCAATATATAAGTTTGTTTCAGATACATCAATTTGCAAAGAGTATTAGTTACAGAAAATATACAGGGATACACTAGTTTTAGAAAGATGAAATATGAATCAAAGAAAGTGATTAAGTGGTAAAAATTGTTACAACAAAATGATGTTTCATCCGATTTTTTACTATGTCGGTGTTTCAGGTTACAGGCCACGAAATCTTGCAAGATGCTTGGTCTATTTATATACCTCGTCTATGGTCGTATAAAGGAATTCCTTAATCATGAATTAGTGAAAGTTCTAAGTGATTCATTCATTTTGTACAATATAATAGATCCTCTCTTCCTCGTTTTTCTTAATTTTTGAGTATTAGTAATTAATTAATTTGTTATTATTTCTATATATATATATATATATATATATATATAGAATCGTAGCATAAGTAGTTAAGTATTTAACACGTTGATTGCTACGCGAAATTTATATGTTTTGTCCATGGATCAGAATATTTAATTTAAAAATATTATATTATAATAAAAGTGCATTTTCCATTCCATAATGTTGTCAAGTTAATTTAAAATTCTTTGGTCGATGATATTCATGTCAATCATTCTGAAGTGTGTCTGGCAGAAGAAACTTTTGATCATCGTGCTAGCAGTCAACGTACTAGTTTGAATACGCTTATTAGTGCTGCTTGTTTGATGTGCTTTGCTTGTATAAGTGCTTTGTATAAGTGCTTTCGTATTTAAATAAGGGATAATTAATGTACACATTAAGGGTTAAGTAGTTAAAGTAAAGTAATGTAGATAGGTAGGGAAGTAAAATAGTGTAATTCCTTATGGGATATATTTCATTTATTTTTTTTTCTTTTTTTTTCTTGAACTACAACTATTCATGGCAATGAAAGTGTAAAATATTGATACAAATGCGAAATAGCATCTCATATAGAATTACATTAATGTTTTATTTTCAGCTTTGGATTTTCGTGTCGGTTTTCCATGAAATTCCTTTTGTTGCTCGTTTTGCATAACGATCCAAAGATTTAGAGTTTTGCAAACGCACATCAAAAGGAGAATTTTTTTGAATAAATTAATGTTTTAAATTGGTAGATTTTTGTACGTTAAAAGGAGGGTGGAAGGGCTGTGGATAGGGCGGGTCTCCATTCGCAGCAACCTCCTTGCGGTGAGACCTGGGCAATCGTATTATTTGATATATATTACTAATTGCATCACTGTAATTATAGTAACTATGCTACAGTTATTAATTGATATAGCAAATAATATGAGCGAATTGTCTGCGATTAGGGCTGATTATTTTTTAGCCAGGTAGTCACCAGATTCGCTGGATTTACTATCAGGCAGATTATTAAGTTAAGTCAGATCGGATTTAAAGTTAGATTTTTTTTAGATTAAGGAAGCAACATGTCGTTAAGTTAAATTTTCTAGATTAAGCAGACAGGTTTAGGTAAGTTAGATCTTTTGAAATAAATAGGAAGGGTTATTTTTAAGTTAGACTTTTTGATTAAGACAGGATAGTTTTAAGTTAGATTTTCAGGATTAAGCAGGCAGGGTATCTTTAAGTTAGATTTACTTTAAGAGTTACTTACTTTTAAGTTAGATTTAAATTAAGATAGTTTACTTTTAAATTAAAAGTGTGCATGAACGGGTGTGTGTATACGAATGTATAAATGTTGCGAGTGTATAAATTCCTGATTCGTGTTTGAGTATTCAAATTTATTCGTAAAGAGGGGACTAGCCTTATAAAAAAAGTTCGTATTTCTTGGGATTTTATTGTACTCTTTTTAATTCACACTTGGTTAAGAAGTTATTTTGTATGAGAATAAAATGCATAGGAAATAATTGGTTTATTTCTAAAGTAGATACTTACATTAGTATTATTTTAAGAAATACTAAATTAATTAAACAAAGTAAATATTATTTACTTCATTTACACAAAATGTAATCCGAGCATTTTTTACATAATAATTAATAATATACAGATAATTTATATATTAAATCCTAGTGATCTCATGCATGTTTTATGCGCTTCTATTAAATCTCTACAGTTTTCTTCACCCTTAAGGATAATGCTGAAAAAAAAATTAATGTTTCTAAATATAGTTGTTTCAAGATGAGGTTATGTGTTAATTCGTAAACAAAAAGGAAGTAACTCAGTATTATAGATTCCGTTCTATAAATTAGATTTAAATTTTGGAACTTAATTAAGATATTTGAAATAAAAATATTGTTTCTTCAATATGTAAATATATATGCATACCAATCATCCCTTGCTTTCTTTGTCTCGGGACAAGCACAACAAGGTTTCAATGGTTTGTCAGATTTCGGTCCTGCATTTACGGTTTGACTTGGTTTGTCATTTATAATGCCCATTGTTATATATCAAGTACAATATTTTGTACTGTATCAAATGTTTTATAACTGTTTATAACTGTTTTATGCGTTTAAGACTAATTGTAAGATCATTGGTAAAGTTATACTAGCTCCAGCGCCTCCACAACATTTATTTTCGCGAAATTCAAAGTACAGGCAAATTATTTCTTCGTAAAATAACGTTAATAAGCAACGTTAGGATCTTAAAAGGAATAATTGTATATATCAAAACGCAATACATTTAATTATCTCTTATAATTATTCAAGCAAGTTTACTTGTTCAAGTTAAATTAGTATAAAACAGTAATCTGTAAATGTAAAATTTTGGAGTTTATATTGTTCATATTATAAAAGCGTATGTATATAATATTCGTCTATTCTTCTGCCGTGTGAAAATACTGCAGAATTTCCAAGAATCGATTGTTTATATATTTTTTTGTGAAACTTCGATTCAAGGTTTCTGTAACATGTTGACCAAGGTGTTTCTACTGCGCATAAAATTTCTGTCTTCTGCGCAATTTGAAGTGGAAGGGGAAGTCAAGCCTCCCCACTCCATTAGTACTTTGGGGGAGTACATGATTCGCGGGGCGTCAGTGCGGTGTCGAATATTGTGGTGTTGTGCTTCTTTTCTTTAGGTATCTGATCTTGATACTTTTATAATTATTATTTTATACATTACCATTAACTTTATATACTTTACTTCTTTATTTGTTGAATATTATTACAATTTGTAACTCAGTTAGTGACAAAGTATATTTAGTATCATCGGTATTGGCGGTTACATTTGCCGGTAACGGTCAAAGTCAAAAATTGATTTCGGATCGAGTTTAATCTCATTCATTTCAACTTTATTCGATCTTATTTCATTGATTGACGTTAATTTCATACATTTGTTTTAACATTTTGTTTTTCTTTTGTGCAGATCATTCGTTAATTACGAGAATATCTTCCAAACAACTTGTGAGAAGATTTCACAAAATTCAAATGGCTGCCATGTTTGCAGATAAGATTTTTGAGCGATATTTTTGACGATTAATTCAAAGTATTCACATAATTAGTACATAATATTACGCAATTACAGATAATTCCAGAATTTATTGAGAATACTAAGATGAAATTAGATAAAATTAAAGAAATAACTTTGAATATATCAAATTTCGAATTGCTTTATTATTAACATTAATCTGACATAGATTCTCTAAATTTTATTTGATTTGAATAGAAAACCGAAATATTTTCACATTTTATTAACATTTACGCGAATTTTATTTATTATTTTTGATAATTTATACTATTTTCGAGAAAAGACGCTACTCGTTTGATTTGAATTCTGCGCATTTGAACTGCGCAGACAAGAAAAATGCGCCATATTTGAATAATATAACGTATATTTGAAACTATAATGGCGCGCATACAGAACTGCGCAGACAAGAAAAGAGCGCCATATTGGAACAATACAACGTATATTTGAAACCGTAATAGCGGGCATTCAGAACTGATTCTTATGAAACAATTATATTATTATTACGGATTATTGGATATTTTACAATATTAAGAAGTATTTTACGATACATAATAATATTTTAAATATACTAATTCAGTATTATATTTCTTTATCCGTGTTAATTAATTTGTGTTAGTAATTTTTTAAGAAAAGCAGTATTTTCCTAAACAAATAGTCTTTTATGATCGCGCGCAATGCGGTTGTCAGAGTCAGTGTTTGCTTCGTCATATTTTGAATATTTTTTATTAAAGTGCAGTGGGTCTTATTAAACTTGATTGTAATAATTATACGCGAAATTAGAGTCAGTGTGTTCGCTGATCGTTATTTACATATCGCGTTAATAGTCTTTTATTTATTTTTTTTTTTTAAATACTCACTTTCGGTAGTAGAGTCACAGGTTTCGCAAGAAGATACAGCCTTTTCTGGAGCTTAAGAATGTAAGTATTTTTGTATGTTGTACTCTAATCTATTTTGTTTTAACTATTATTGCTTCCTATTTCATATTAAAGTTTCAATTTTTACATTAATTAGATATTATTAAAATCTCAATTGTTATTATTATTAAAATCTCAAGATTGAATAGAGTTTCATTTCATATTTAAACTTTTTAAACAATTAACGTTTGTTAACATAAATTATAATATTTTGCACGTTTTGTTAAAGGTTTCTCACAATTTCCATATTTTCCTGCTCTTGAGGAAGGATACAGCAGTGCTTCAAAATTAAACATGTGTGTACTTTTATATTGCAATTAATTCTATTTCTTATACTTTGCTTTAATTATTATTATTTCAAAATAAAGTTTATTTTTAAATATTTGTATTAGTTTTAATTATTGTAACAATTAAAATTTATTATAGTTTTTATAATTTTTATTTCAAATTTTTTGAAGTATTATACTATGTTTATACTATGTATATACTATGTTTTTCAGAATACATAAGTTATAATCATTTTTATTTTGTTAAAGGTTTGTCATTTCTTCCTCTTCTACTTGTTCCTTGGAAAGGATTTAAGAGTGTCTCAAAAGCCAAGAATGTAAGTAACTTTGGAATTTAATTTCTTGTTTTTTACATTAATTATTATTAATTCATAAATTGTTCAAATTGTTTTATTTTTAAATTGAATATTATTGTTATAATTTTATGTTTAATATCTAATATTTTTTTACTGATTTACAGATTTTTTCCAGACTTCATTCTTTTTTGCTGAAATTCCATGATTTGATGACAGACTTCATGATGATTGTTAAGGCATAGCATAATCAATGACAATTTTATTTGCATCTAATCGTGAGTCGCATGCTTTTTTGTTCCTCTGGTCATTCAATCATGTCGTAGGATGAAAGATCCGAATCGACACGGATGACTGGTTGTATTACGTAGAATTTTTAACGAGCATAGTGACCACGGATATTTATTATACCCGTGAGTAGTAACATTTTCTTATTTATGGTTTATTTATTAGTTCAGGATAGGTTTTCTTGCACGATGTTTTTTGAATATTAATAATAATACAATAGTATCTAATATGAATATATTAGACTATTACTGATATATTACTATACATAATATTACTATAATTGAAGATCATAGAGTTACAAATATTCATTGTATTCCAATAAATGATGAATGTTACAATTATACAATTTAAATATATTGTAGTGGAGAAGTCGGATACCCTCCGACTTCGTTGCTGTGAACATTGCAATTATTAATTGAAGTTATTACGGTATTAATGATAATACATTTTATAGTTGCTTAATTATAAATAACAGTTTATGACAATATCGAATTAGATTATTTCTGCATTTAATATGATTTCAATATATTTCTTATTCAATATATTATATTTATTATATATATTTACAATATAATATTTATTTATTTGAAATATGAAATTTGAAATATGAATGTATTAAAGTACAATTTTATTCGTCCAAGAATGTATCAAGTTTTATGTGCAAGAAGACACTTCGCGACAGGCAGATTTTAGTATCAGAGCAATGATTTTAAATCTTTCTTGTTTTCAAAAATGTGCTTTGATTCGAGGATCGCCTGAGGATATTTTTATCAATATTCTATTTAAAGTCCATTATTACTCATTTATTATTATATTATTTGCATTGAATCTTTGTTTCTTTTTCAATAAATTTATTCATTGTTGATTTATTTTATTCAAATGCAGCATTTCAGTAATTTATTAAATTACTAAAAGTAAATTATAAAGTAGAGTTATTGAAAGTTGAAATAAGATGAGAGAATTCAATATTAGCCCGTTATATAAAATAAATATGTTAATCCTATTTTTAATTCAGGATTTTCAGGTTTGATTCTTTCCATGTTTATTGGCAGGATCTCATTCACGTGCCCAGGTGCTACGTGGGTGGGAGAAAGCCATTGGGCATGATGACTATAGTTTATAAATTTAATAATTTTGCAGCGACTGATGATGTGTTAATGAATCGTGCGCGACGTATTTTTCACATTGTATGTGTGGTTAGGCTGTGGAATTGCGTCGTTTGTTTTATGATATATCATTAAATTTTGTACCAATTATTCCAATAATATCATTTCTTCAGATAATGTACATATGATTATGAATATTTATACAACAGAATCGTAAATACGTATTTAATTCAAATTGAAATTGAAATGTATTTAATTCAAACAGAAATCTGTAGGTACTTTCATTACATTTTACGCAATTGGTCATTAGCCTTCGTCAGTCGATTTCAGGAAAATGGTACGTAAATTAGAGTGTGAATGTTGCGTGCGACACTCGGGTGTCGGAGGCGTCCCGGGACGTCCTCTCTAGATTAGGTTGCGCCCGGGTGTATGTGTGAGAACCGTGGAGAGAGTGTGTTGGTGTGCCTGTTCTTTGTCATCTTTTAAATATAGGGTCCCTGAATAGGATAGGTAGCTTACTTCTGGTGTGCCTGTGTTTTAATTATAAGTAGGTAGGGCCGGGCAGGTTGGCACAGTCTCTGGTCGCGTGTCCCTTTTTTCGCGTGTCCAACCTGTTTCTGGAAATCTAATTTGAAAAATCGACAGTGAAATTGGTACAAATTGAGCATGCCATTTGTTTCTGGTTTTACTCTTCGATTTTTCGAATTTAGTATCGCGGTCGCGGTCGCGGATAGGTCGCGAGTAGGTCCCGAAACGAACGTTTATGTAGGTATTGCTCGAGCACGCACGTGTGAACGGACAACGATCACTATGATCGATGATCGTCCATGTGTATTGATATCAGTTTCCGTGGTTTATTTTTTATTTTATCTTTTATAAGTTATTTTTTGGTTTGCGATTAGAAAGACTCGAGCTAGACATAAGTTTCAGCGGGCATGGCGCTCGAAGAAAGAAGGGGCTAGAAGCCGAAGAGGCCCGGCAAACTGCCACGAAGAGGGCTGCAACTAATGGCTTATCATCCTCTGGATGGGAAATCCATCTAAAGCATGGAAAGTCATTCTTGTTACTATTTTGTCACTATGCTCACTTTTAGTATTTGTAGTATGTATTAGTAGTATCTTTTTTTTTGTTTTGGCCGATGTATATGTCGGCTCATCACCACATTGGGCAAATCGCGGTTTTTCAGTAGTGTTTCGAGAAGTTGATTACGGTTTGTATTAGAGTTGCGAAGTAAAGATTTCGTGTTTTGATCTTTGGATTAGAGTTGCGAAAAAATATTTATTTCGGTTTGTATTAGAGTCGTTGTATAATGATGATCGTATTTGTTTTAGTATTGTGAATTATAAATCGCGATTATTTTTATTATAATATTTTTAATTACAAATTACTATTTAATTTCCATAAATTAATATTAAAATTTATATAATTTGTTTGTGTATTTTATTTAAAATTGAAATAGAGAAATTCTTTATTATTTATTGTGAACAATTGAAGTAGTTTTTCTTTTATTAATCTTTATGTAGTAATTTTTAGTGTTGCGGTATTTTTCTATCATGGTAATAATTATTTTTCCAATTAGTGTTGCGTTAATAAATGATCGCGTTTCTTTAAGTAGAGTTGCGTTTATAAAATGCCCAAACTTTTTCCATTGAGATCATGGAAATCATCTGTTGAAATGAATTGCATATGATGTCTGTTGGTACATAATTACATTTTATAAAAATTTACTAAATCTCTTATGATTTAAGTTTGTTTCAGATATAATTGTATCATCAATAAAAAGATTGGATTGAAGAAAATGATTAAATAAAGAAGAAATAAGTATAATGATGTGACGTTTAAGACTCTCCTGTTGGTAATTAATAATAACTTACTAAATAGAATTTTACTAAATTTTTTATAATTTAAGTTCGTTTCAAATCTTATTCTGCCATCGACAGAAGGAGACTATATATACCAATAGCATTGCTATTTATTGTTACTGTTAAATTCAATTAATACAATATAATTATGAAGTAATATCTTCACAGTAACCTGATTTTTTTGTTTGTTTGTATAATATATCTTCATTGCAGATCTTTTTATTTTGTCTTTTTATTTAAACTATAATACTAATCCAATATATAAGTTTGTTTCAGATACATCAATTTGCAAAGAGTATTAGTTACAGAAAATATACAGGGATACACTAGTTTTAGAAAGATGAAATATGAATCAAAGAAAGTGATTAAGTGGTAAAAATTGTTACAACAAAATGATGTTTCATCCGATTTTTTACTATGTCGGTGTTTCAGGTTACAGGCCACGAAATCTTGCAAGATGCTTGGTCTATTTATATACCTCGTCTATGGTCGTATAAAGGAATTCCTTAATCATGAATTAGTGAAAGTTCTAAGTGATTCATTCATTTTGTACAATATAATAGATCCTCTCTTCCTCGTTTTTCTTAATTTTTGAGTATTAGTAATTAATTAATTTGTTATTATTTCTATATATATATATATATATATATATATATATAGAATCGTAGCATAAGTAGTTAAGTATTTAACACGTTGATTGCTACGCGAAATTTATATGTTTTGTCCATGGATCAGAATATTTAATTTAAAAATATTATATTATAATAAAAGTGCATTTTCCATTCCATAATGTTGTCAAGTTAATTTAAAATTCTTTGGTCGATGATATTCATGTCAATCATTCTGAAGTGTGTCTGGCAGAAGAAACTTTTGATCATCGTGCTAGCAGTCAACGTACTAGTTTGAATACGCTTATTAGTGCTGCTTGTTTGATGTGCTTTGCTTGTATAAGTGCTTTGTATAAGTGCTTTCGTATTTAAATAAGGGATAATTAATGTACACATTAAGGGTTAAGTAGTTAAAGTAAAGTAATGTAGATAGGTAGGGAAGTAAAATAGTGTAATTTCTTATGGGATATATTTCATTTATTTTTTTTTCTTTTTTTTTCTTGAACTACAACTATTCATGGCAATGAAAGTGTAAAATATTGATACAAATGCGAAATAGCATCTCATATAGAATTACATTAATGTTTTATTTTCAGCTTTGGATTTTCGTGTCGGTTTTCCATGAAATTCCTTTTGTTGCTCGTTTTGCATAACGATCCAAAGATTTAGAGTTTTGCAAACGCACATCAAAAGGAGAATTTTTTTGAATAAATTGATGTTTTAAATTGGTAGATTTTTGTACGTTAAAAGGAGGGTGGAAGGGCTGTGGATAGGGCGGGTCTCCATTCGCAGCAACCTCCTTGCGGTGAGACCTGGGCAATCGTATTATTTGATATATATTACTAATTGCATCACTGTAATTATAGTAACTATGCTACAGTTATTAATTGATATAGCAAATAATATGAGCGAATTGTCTGCGATTAGGGCTGATTATTTTTTAGCCAGGTAGTCACCAGATTCGCTGGATTTACTATCAGGCAGATTATTAAGTTAAGTCAGATCGGATTTAAAGTTAGATTTTTTTTAGATTAAGGAAGCAACATGTCGTTAAGTTAAATTTTCTAGATTAAGCAGACAGGTTTAGGTAAGTTAGATCTTTTGAAATAAATAGGAAGGGTTATTTTTAAGTTAGACTTTTTGATTAAGACAGGATAGTTTTAAGTTAGATTTTCAGGATTAAGCAGGCAGGGTATCTTTAAGTTAGATTTACTTTAAGAGTTACTTACTTTTAAGTTAGATTTAAATTAAGATAGTTTACTTTTAAATTAAAAGTGTGCATGAACGGGTGTGTGTATACGAATGTATAAATGTTGCGAGTGTATAAATTCCTGATTCGTGTTTGAGTATTCAAATTTATTCGTAAAGAGGGGACTAGCCTTATAAAAAAAGTTCGTATTTCTTGGGATTTTATTGTACTCTTTTTAATTCACACTTGGTTAAGAAGTTATTTTGTATGAGAATAAAATGCATAGGAAATCTTCTTTATCATACATCTGTAAATATTAAATTCTGATGAAACGAGTACTTCTATATCGACGTGCGGTATGTTTCGCTATTTCCATTCACAGAGGGCTCTGTAGTATAGAAATAAGCATTTCCCTCGCTGTATTTAAAGTCTTTGTTTCCTATGCTCTTTTTCTTTCTTTCTAAAATTCTTATGGACACTTTAAACGTTTTTTTTAAACATCACTCTGCAATAGAAAGATGTTATAATTACATGTACATTCGTAATGTTCATCGATCATCTCCCAAATCAGATCGTGAGTCAGAAAGTTGGAGGTACATCTAAGTATGTTCCATTTTTACACGTAGAACAAGTAAATCGATCACTTTGCCGTGTAATAATTTGTTTTTACAAAAGGCATTTTTGTGACAGTCGCTTTGTACGTTTTCCCTCGAACTTCGACCAATATTCCACCACCATAGTGAGCCAGTTCCGGTGGTACATATCCCATAGCGATAGACCGTCCAAGAGTTGGACTAGGACCACCTGAAGTAATTTTGCCAACACGTTCACCTTCTGGAGTTAATATACACGCTCCTTCTCTAACCGGCGGACCATGCACGACCGTCAATCCTATTCGTTTCTTCACAGTTCCTGTTTTAATCTGTGAGAGTATCCTCTTTGCACCTGGAAAGTTTGCTTCTTCTCTTCTTCTTTTGGCTATGGCAAAATAAAAGAATGTAGTGAAAAAGTCAATTGTTTGCTGATAAAAAAGATACCATTATTTAGTATTTATTATTTATGCATTTATAAGCAATTTGAAGATGGAAAAATGCATAGATAATACATGTAAGAAATGTATGAAAATACAATAGAGAAGCATTGAAAAATATTATTAAAATTATTTAAAAAATATAAGGAGAAACATTAATTTATGCCTTTACTAAAATTACAAATTACTCTTTGAATAGATGATTTTCACACGTCCATAAGACAGCCGAGAATCTCATAATCATTCTTGACACATAATCGAAATTCGAAAGTCTATCTGACTTTTTCTACGGTTCTATTAGCTGATTCAGAATCTATTACACCTATGAATCTTTCCAAACTTACTTCTTATAAGTTTGCATCTTTTTTTTATCCGGTTACGTTAATTTCTTAAATGTTCACATTAACTCTAATTAATCCCGGGTCTTTATCCTATATATAAAATAAATGAATTTGCATAAATATACGCAATTTATTCATTACTGACCTATGAGCCAAGTGAGTCCAGCTTCGACTGGTGTAGTTTCTTCATCGATATCATGCCCATAGAGGCAAAGACCAGCTTCTAATCTAAAAGTAATTGAATAATGTTACAATGATAGATTTTTAGTACCAAATACTAGTAATAAAAACCGGTCAATGACGAAAACGGAGAGATAACTTTAGAAGCAGATTTGGAAATTATTTGAGAATTGAATACCTTAAACTGTCCCTAGCTCCCAAACCAGCTAGTTTCGTATCAGGCGTGTCTAAGATCGCTTGTACCAATGTACGCGCAATTTTCGCTGGCATCGATATTTCGAAGCCGTCTTCTCCCGTGTATCCGCATCTAGTTACTCTGATTGGATTTCCAAATACTGTAGTTTCCACACTGTTCATAAACGACAGATGTGTCAGGTTGATTTTCATAATTGCTCGAAGAACCGACGCAGCTGTAGGACCTTGTAACGCAACGAGACTTTGCTCCAAAGGATCTAGGAATTGCAATTTTACCGATTTCCCACGACGTTTGTAGTTTTCCTTCAAATTAAGAATATTGGAGTAACGAAATTTTTATGTTATTTCTGTACAGAATAAATTCCCACGTCTACCTGTTGTTGGAGCAACAACTCGGTGTCTTCGTCCCTCCTTGCAGCATTAGACACCACAAAGTATTTGTCATCATTGTCTTTTGTAATTATCAGGTCATCGAGAATTCCTCCATTCTCATTGGTGAATACCGTGAGTACCGCACTGCCTGTGTTCAAATTCTTCAGATCACTGGTGGTCAGAGATTCCAAAAACTCGGTTACGTCTTTTCCAGAAACTTGCGTTTGCAACATATGACCGACATCGAAGAGCGATGCAAAAGTTCTCGTGTGTTGATGAGACGCGGCTATTGCCTCTTGATATTGCACCGGTAGCAACCAGCCAGAGAAGTTGATTATTTTACCTAGAAAAACACACAGTTGATACGTGCTCATGTTCTTGTATCTTAAATTTATTTGATAAACACGGGCAAAAATTTAAATTTAAATTTAGATGAAAGTTTGCCTGTTCGCGATAATATTTCAACACTTGCCACAGAGTTTTTGAATAAGAGTATTGTATGTGTTGTACGGAACTTTCTGAAATTTTATTCGCACTAGAATGGGGTTATTACCGTGATTATATTGATAAAATGTGAAACGAATACACACACACACACATACTTTGTACGTCATAATTACAGGTATAATTATGCAATGGTGCTAAAGATAAACGTATGCTAGTATACTGAATAATTGAATATTCAATCACTAATCGATCGTGTATGTTTGTGAAGTGTATGTTTGCAGTAAATATAATCTCATATATTTTCACGTTAGTTTCAAATTTTATCAGTTTACGAGCATTAATGAAATTTCCAAAATATGTATCCTATCGCACGCTCAACAATTTTTTCTGAAAGTGTTTGAACACCATCACGAGCAACTGTATTTGAAGGAATATTCGTCGCGGGAAAGAATGGAAAAATTCGCGACTCTCGTAGCGGAATACATAGCGGAAACTCGAATTCCAGAATTGAACATTCTGCTTGCGACTCTCGCTACGAGATTCTCAACGTCTTAACTCTGTTACACATTACGTACGAAGCAAAGAAACGAGAGGAAAGAAACAAATTTCCACTGATAATTACCTCTGTTTTCCACGTGAAGGTCGTGCAAGCAGGTTTTCCTTGGCTCTGGCGTCGGCGCCGTGGACGCGGACGCCGTTGACGACGAACGACGGCCCTCAGTTTCGTTTGACCGCGTTTCGGAATCGATCAAACATCTTAAACGCTGTTTCGGTATCGTACGTTCCGAGCTGCTTTTAAAAATCGTGGAGGACTCGCGGATACTGCCCAACTTCAGATGTTTATCGAGACTCTCGAAGCAAACCGATCTCCCGCGAACGCCAAAGCGAATCATCGTCTATTCTCCGCACCGATCGGTCGTGCACTGACTCTAGTAGTATCCCGGTTGGAAGTAGTAGTAACCGGCGATACTGTAGTCTCTCCATCGATGACCCCACTGACACCAGGCGTGAAAAATCGGCCGATGTTTCCGATGCTGACGTAAATGTTAATGATTTCACTTGATTCTGTATCGACCGCCAAGAATATTCGCAGAATAGCCGTTTCTTATTTTTCAACCTTTATCTTTATCTGCGCGCCACCCGAATAAATAATGTATTTCGTCGAGGTGAGTGACGCCGGGGCATTGTTTCGAGTGTGGAAAAACACGGGTATTATTTTAATCGCTTCGTGATCGTCGTCGCGGGGCTTCTTAAACGAGATGTCTCTCCCATTTCTTGCGATATTTCGGAACGTCTATTCAAAAGCTCGCGAAGAATCTCGCCGTACGTTTAAACGCGATATCGGTGATATTTTTATTTGTCTACCACCGGCGCGTTTTTGATCTGTTGTTGCACCGAACGTTTCGTACGCGTATGTTGAAACGGAAGAAAAATAAAAAGAAGGTCACGAGATAAATTGATATTCTCTTCGTGCGATGAGAAACCCGAGAATAGTAACATTGATTACGATATTTTCACGGGTAAGAGGGGTCAACACGCTGTTACAGTCGGAAGAGATAAGACAATTAAAAAAAACGCGCGTATGATTTAGAGGGGAGAGATGATTGTAGTCACGAGACTTGAGCGCATCGGATGCTTATTAAATTTTTATTGTACCACGTAATAATAATAATAATAATAATTAATAATAATAATAATAATAATAATAATAATAATAATGACAATAGTAATAATCGCAATAATTATCATCGCAATAATAAATCGTGATAATGTCAATAATAAATGTTAATAATTAATAATAATAATAATAATAATAATAATAATAATAATAATAATAATAATAATCATTTCGTCACAATAATAATAGCAATAGTTTCGTAATAATAATGACAATTCATCGTCGTCGGTAATAATCCAATGACAAATGTCAATAGTCATATAGTAGCGTGTCGAACGGAGAAACGACCTTAAAAAACGAAGACAGTATCAATTGTTCGTTCGTACATTTTGTTTTTTTTTTTCTTTTAGCTTCCGTCGTCTTATTCTTCTCGCTCGCGCTTTTTCCATTTTTTTTTTAGTCTCTTCTTACCTCTCGCTCTCGCTCTTCCACACGCGCATTCTCTCTTGACGTTTTTTTTTTTTTCAAAGTTTTCTTTCTCTCACACACACGCACACTTTCTCCCTCTGTCTCGTGTTTACACAATTGATGCAAAATGTCCCTACACAGTCCGACGAATGTGTGTGTGTGTACGTTTTTCCGATCGATCGATTTTCTTTTTTTTTTTTCTTCCTCCGGGTCGTAGTGTGTTTGCTCGACGCTTTCTCTATGATATTACTTTTGCATTTTCCGCCTTTATCCTCTTTGAAATCCGCTATTTTCCCTTGTAGCACGTGTTGACACATTCACTCACATTGGTTAATCGGTTTGCTAGTGGAGGGACTAGGGTGGTAGTGGTGGTGGGTTGGAAACGTGAGGTGAGGGGGTGTGCAGTTGGTGGAAGATTATCAGTGAAAAGTGCGTTAAGGGGTTGGGGGTGGGAAAGGTGTGAGGGTTTTGTTGGTTGCGGGGGTGACGAATAATGGAGTGCTTTGGATGAATTTTGGAAAAAGGACGCGTGATAAGGTATCGCGAATTGATCAATTAGGAACGCTTAAAGGAGGAAAATGGGTTATGCCGCGGTGAAAACAGAAGGCGCAATTATATATCAGGCCCCACCGGTCAACGGATCTGCTTTTTTTCGTAATTTTAATCGTCCCGTTAATTTTGTCGTCCGATTTCTTTTTTCTATCTTTTCTTTCTCGTTTTCTCGGTTTGTTCGAAAGGTTGTTCGACAGGAATCGTTAGAGAGGCCGAAAGACACGATATTTTTTGTTTCGGTTTGACGAAAAAGATTGACGAATCGCGGCTGTCGAAATCCTGTTGAAAATTCGTCGACCGAGGGACATTTTCGTGGTGCCGAGAGCGTCGAAAGTCGATAACAAGTCGCCTACGATCGCGAGGGGGAAACCGAAGTTCGATCAAGGATGGGTGGCGATCGGGAAAGTATATACTGCCTATCGTTTCCGCGATTTCTCGTGTCGCGCTCGTCCTACGCGTTTTATCGAATTCGTCCTGTCTCTCTGCCTGAGCTATCTTTTTTTTTTAAATTTTCTTTTTTTTTTTTTTGCCTCTGTCGCCTCTCCTCCTCTGCTCGTCCTGGAACGCGACAACGTGCCCAATTGCGATTTCGAATCTTTCTTTCTTTATGTGTGTGTTTCCGTCGGGTGGTTTCAGGAGAAAAAGGTTGAAATGAAAACCGGGGGTCTTGAGAACGAGCGTGGGGATTTCGTCGGAAGTGGAAGTTTGATATTGGGCTACGTTGTCACGAACGAGGAAGCACATCGCGTACGCGTTCGCGTTTGTTTTTTTTTGTTGTTGTTGTTGTTTGTTGCACTGGTTGTACGTATGCGTGCGTACATACATACATATATGTATATCTTTATATATAGATATATAATATTTTGTTATATCATCGGCTATTTTTCCTTTGTGTTTCTCTTTTTTTTTTTTTTGTCGTCGTACAAAAGAAATGAGGATTGAGTCGTTTTTCTTTTTTACCGAAATGTTTCTGTGCTATGAACCGGAAGAAAAGTAAATCATTCCAGCGAACCCAAACTATTGCCTGCTATTGTTTCTTCTATTATGCGTCGGTATCGAAAAGTGTGTGTTTTCTATGAATTTCTGGTTTTTGTTTTTACGCATGTGCTCTCTACCTTTCCTCTTTCTCGTTCCTTCCGTTTGGCCGTGACGTGTGTTTTTCTTTCTTTCTTTTTTTTTTTTCCTCTTCGATTTTTGCTCGTTTTCGCTCGAGGGGAGGGGGACTTTTTTTTTGTTTGCTTTGCCGACATTACAGTGTGCAATCACCGTCAAAAAAAAAAGATTTTTTTTCTCTCAACTCTCGCATACTCTCTCTTTCTCTCGCTTTCTCTCTCTTTCTCTCACTATTCGCGCTCCCTATATACTTCGAGTTCGATAATTTCGTCTAAAATTCCATTTTCGCCTTAACTATACACAATAATCATAATATATAATAATAATAATAATCACGACTCGAATACATCATCGATCACCTCCGAATATAGATACAATAATTTTTCTTCTCATCTTCTTCTTCATCCTCTTCAACTTCTTTCCGCCTTTCTCTCTCTTTCTCTCTCGCATTACATCTCACAATAATGATCGTTTAGGTCGTCGTATATCTATACATATACATATACATATACATATACATATATATATATATAATTTATAAAATGAAAATAGGTACAATTTTGGACGCTTTTCTTCGTCGAAAAAACGCTCCGAAAATTTCATTTTCGCTTAATAATGCCCATCGGTTGCGATTCTAGTCCACTTGGTAGTAAAATTTTGTTTAGTTTTTTTTTTTTCACTCTCGCATTCGTACACGTTCGCTCCCTGTGTCGTTCGCTCGATCTTCGTTCGCTCAACCGTTCGCAACATTCGCACTTCGAATGCATTCGTACGCACGATCTCTCATTTACGCAGCTTCAGATTTCATTTTTACCATTCCATGCTCTCGTTAATTTCTTCTTCTTTTTTTTCTTTTTTTTTTTTTTTTGTTTTGTTCGACACTCAGACCAGTTATCCTTTCATACAAAAAATTTCAGCGATAATCGCTACTCGCGATACATCAGCCTTTTTTCGCCTTCGAAATTTCGAAAAGACATGAAATTTTAGGCTGGCCAATCGCGTGCTTCCGGAATCGACGAGCTTCCAACGGCGCTCGCAACTAGAACAAAATTTTCACCGTGAAATACGCGCTTAATTTTCTACTCTACATCATGTTATAGTATATTTACAGTCGTTCGATTGCAACGTCAAGTTTTGTTCTTAGAGAGTCTCGAAACTCCAACTTCGAACGGCTTTAATTCTGATTCAGCTCGCATACAAGCTCGTTCAAACGAAAGTTTCAGGACTTTGCACAATTTTCATCGTATCTCGACAGTTTCTTTTTTGCCTTTTCCTCCTATTTTTTTCTCTCTTTTCTTCTTCTTTTTTTTGGTTTTTGGTCTTTTCATTCTGCGCGGAAAGTAATCTCATTTTACGCGGGGATTCGAAACGATCGGTTTCAAGAGTTCAAGAGCCGTGAATTTTTGGAATGATGAAACGAGACCGACCCGTCGTCCCATGGAACTTTGTCGAAACGAACTGGTATGCCTTTAACAGGAAGCCCGAAAAGACGCTTTATACATAACATTTCTCTGCTTTTTGCATTCGCAGTTACACTATAATTCGCAAAACATTAATCCGCAGTGTTCAATGGTATCTACTTGCAAGTATCTGAAACACTGCACGTGGACTTTCTGACGCTTTTTCTCTTTCACCTTTTTTTTCTTTTCCTCTCAAAGAGTACATCCTCTTATTTCTAAATCGTCGAAAATAATACCTTTCGCTTTTTTCTTTTTTTTTTGCTTCGCAATGGCGTCAAGTCGTTACGTCGTTTTGATATGTCTAATTTAAGAAACGAAAGTTCTGTTTCAGATAGCTTCCTTTTCCCCGTCGCTCGAAGTATCAAAAGTAAATTTAAGCGTTTTCACGCGGTTTCGAGCGATAGCTGTCGAATTTCTTTCTTCTCACCGAACAAACCTCCGTTTCGATGCGGAAACTACGGTGAAACAGAATTTTCCGTCGAGTACAAACGATACTCGAAACAAACGATTCTGTTTCCAAGACGATCGTCCGGCGATGAGTCTGCTAGTTTCTCGCGACCAAAAAGTGACGGAGTCGCGTGCACGTCAAAAGCGACGTCGAATCGCACGGAAGATTATCCGCAGAAACGTTCCTTTCACTTTTTCTTTTTGGACTCGATCGTCCAATCGTTTCGATAAATTCGCACCAATTGTTCGATTCCCGATACCAGAGTAGTTAATCTCATCGAACACTGCCCACCAACGTCATTCAGGTGTATGACGCGGGTGGCGCGGAGAAAAACTATTGAATTTCGAATTGTTCTTCCGCGTGTGCCCGGAAGTTGTTCCGTCGCACGGAAGCACTCGTTGACGAGTAATAACGATCCGTAAAAAAGGAAAAAAAAAGAACAATTACGTTTGAAATCCTAGATCCCAGGATTTGTTGTTATTTTGCATGTTGAGTTACGCAAAAAGGCTCTCGCGATTTCGAAAAATTTTCCTCTTTGTTCTCATTTCATCGTTTCTCGCAATCATCGAAAATGTTGCTCTTTCTCCTAGATATTGCATCACATGTATATCATCATACATAGAACCATTTATGAGAAATCCTACACAATGCGGAACTTGCTCGTAACCGAAAGAGACTGCTGAATTATTATTATCGTTCGACATATGCTTTCGCTTATTACATATACTTATTTCTTTTTTTTTCTTTTTTTTTTTTTCGCTCTTTTCATCATTTTTTCACGATTCTCGCTATTTCTTCGTTTTCCTTCCTTTTTTTTTTTTTTGCTCTAGCTTCTCGCTCGTTCTCTTCCTCTCCATTCTATCTCGATATCTCTTTTCGCTTCTTTTCTCAGGATTTATATCATCTAGATTTATTTATTATATTTTTCGTTTTTTCTTTTTTTTTTTTGCGCGTCGACCATTTCCGAAAATCGAAATTGTTTAAAACGCTGCTCAACTACGTACGCGGCGCTTCGAGGATTCTTGTATATACGGCTTCTTCGAACGTGATAGTGGTTTTCCGACAAAGACGACGTCGGAACGAAACGAAACATCCGTCTCGTTTCGTTCGCGGCGAACGTCATCGCGGACCGCAAAGAAATTTTGTGTGTGTGTTTTTTCTTTTTTTTTTTTTTGTTTTTTTCTTAGCTCGTTATCGCACTCTGGATGTTAACCTTTCTTCGTAATACTTTTAATCGCACGTTCCCCTTCTCGTCTCCGTCAGTCGTGTTCCCGCGTCAGTGCTGCTCAAGCCACGATCCCGATTTTTCTAGACTTGTCTACGCGTCTCGATTGCTCGCTTGTTGGTCAGTTTGCGTACCACTACACACAGTTTGTCGGATTGTCGATGACAGATCGCGCGGTGGAACAGTCCCACGAAAAGGAGACGAGAAGCGATCGAAAACAGTCACCTCACTCGCCGATCGACAGTAGGCTCGCATCAAGAATCGATGGCGATAACTGATAATAGTGGTAATAATAGTAATAGCTGTAACTAATGTTAATTAATAGCAATAACTGATAACGCCGGACTGAAAGTAGCTGGAAGTGCGACTTCCCTTCGGTCGACGGATTAGACCGACCGACTGTTTCTTTCGAAATGACGTTCGTTTCGTGAACATTTCCAAAATTTCGTATCTCTCTCCTCGCTTTGCCAACTCTCACACGCCAACAGCCCGAAAAATTGTTTAATCGTTAGTCGAATCGGCACTTCCAACGTTTCGCCGACGGAACAATAGGTAACGATAATATTCAATAAATGCACATGTCCTGAACTTCATTGTCTGTGACAATCGTCAGCGTATTTCAGAGAACTCGTTAGTCGCGATGCAATCCCATTTGTTTTCTATACGGGAGAGTAAAAATTCTAGTCGGACTCGCCGACAGCGAACCTCGACGTCAAGGAACCACTTTGATGAGACAAATTAATCTAAACGGAGAAAAGAAAAATAACTAACGATGGCCAGACTAACGTGGTGAAAACAAACGTGTGCGAGTGTGTCTTCGACTTAACTTGTAATTTCGCGATGATGATGTGTATTGGGTACGTGATACTGTGTACATGATGACGGTGGTGACGGTGATAATAAGTAATAATAAAACTAAACGTAACTATGGTAAGTAATAGTAACTAACAGTACGAAAATCAAAGGCAATAAAAAGTGACAAACTAACGTGTCTCCTAACGGTTTGCGGTAGTAGTAGCAATAGTAGTAGTAGTAGTAATAATAGTAGCAGTAACACCGGTTACAATAGTCAGAACAACACTAGGACTGATAAAAGAGATGTCTAGCATATACCTTCGAGATGTTACAAAAACAAAAAAGAACGAAAGAAAGTTACTGAACTGGGTACAAAAGAGACGAAAGTATACTCTATCTAAATAAACTCGACGTGTACGAACAATAAATTGTTAATAACAAGTTCTTTCTTTTTCTTTTCTTTTCTTTTCTTTTAATAAAAGAGTCGGCGATCCGGCACGCCATTTCTACGCGAATAGTAACTAAAGAACCGTAGTTTTGTGTACGTTCTACGCGAATCTGCGTGTACGTTCGTTTCATTTTCGTGTTCTTACTTTAAAGGACGCGGTATGGCTCGAGGAATCATCGGAGCCGTGTCACTAAACCACTAATTACACGATAAAACGACGAATCAATAAGGCAGTAACTAATCGTTTAAACTCCCTAGCTTGTTGCTTCACTCTTCGTTCTAACCAATTTCTGACTAGCAAAACGTAACTCGACGCGGTGTTTGTATTCACCGATCTTTCAACTTTTTACTTTTTTTTTTCTTCGTTTAACGTCGCAATTTCGACGAGAATTTTTTTTTTCTTTTTTTTCTTTTTACCTAAATCTTTCTTTTCTCTCTTGTTTCGCGTTTTTTTCTTTTTTTCTTTCTTTTTCTTTTGGTTCCTCTCTTTCTCTTTTGCATCTCGAAATAGAAATTCGAATTGAGATCAGACGCAACGAACGATCTGTCCCCCTCGGTTCGCACGTGACGTACGTACGTGACGATCAGTGAATAAAAACGTCGCGAAGTGCAATTGAAAAGTACGCGGGAGAATGCTTGCCGTTCGAACGAACAAAACGATCGAATCAGTCAGTGTTCTCGTTCGAGGACTGAATTAAAAAGTTTCATCGCGTAGCGGGAAAAGTTTCTCGTGTCATCGTTTGATCCGGGACGGCGAGACTCGACGTGACGAAAGTTAACTCGAAACAAAACGGCGCCCGGCTGATTACAATTTTTCAAAGGAAAGAATCGAAAATCGTTTCGTTTTCTCCCGGTACTCTTCGAATTCGAACGAGGACGATATATGTATATATACGTGTGTGTATGTATGTATGGTATACATAAAAGAGACAAAAAAGGAACGTATAACGCAAACGTGTTTTTTTCTTTTTTTCTTTTTGTCCAACTCCTCGATCGATTATTACTAACGCGCGCGCGATTATTCTTCGAAGAAAGGGGGAGAAGAAAGAAAAAAAAAAGAGGACACAAAGGAGGATTTCCTTTCATGCTAAAATAATAGAAATAAAGCTTAACAAACGACGCGAGTTGTCAGTGCCGTGCGCGGTGTTACGCGTCAAAGTCGCGAGAAATGATTAAAACTATTAAAACGTTAAAGGGAAGACGATCGAAATTAAGATCAAGTACCGCGCGAACAGTATTTTTCTAGTAACATTTTCGTGTCGCGTTCCGACGTAACGCGAATTATTTGCGAATTAATTTTACGAATAGCAAGGTAGCAAGAAAGACTGAGAACTTGATTGTTTCAAACGCGCTCCTTCTACGTACAACTTTTACGTACCGGCTTTGCTCAGGTATAAATAATAAGTATACAAATAATATATAATATTTAACGAGTATAACTCTTTCTCTCTCTCTCTCTCTCTCTCTCTTTATATATATATATATATATAATATAATATAAATCTATATGTGTGTGTTCGTGTATACATATACAAGTATATATATATTTATATATATATATATTTGTATAAAAAAGAAGATAATAAGAAAAAAATTAAACAGAAAAAAAAGGAGAATCTCGAAACGTGGCTACTATCCTTTTACTACCGATTCTTCGTCGATTCGCTTCTTCGATAGCGTAACATTTTCTTTTTCTTTTTTTTTCTTTTGTATGGCTTGGATGATTCGAGCGAACTTGAACCGAGCACTCGCTCTTTTCTCTCGCTTCTCTCTAAAAAATACGCCTCCAATTGCCCTCTAGCAATTTCTTTTTCTTTTCTTTTTCTTTTCGTCATAATCAACTAATCGTTATAAACTAATAGCAATAATAATAGCAATAATGATAATAATAATAGCGGTAATAATAGCGATAATAATAATAGTAGTGGATTAATCGCGATATTCAAAATGCTCGGACCGTTCGACGGACCTTCGTATCGCGTTTCTTTTTTTTTTTTTTTTTGTTTTTTCCATTCTTCCGACCTTGAAACAACAATTTCTTTTTCTCGTCCCATTTCACAAGGGAAATGGCAAAGTCTCGAACGACGATTTCGCTTTTCTTTTTTCCTCGAGATAACAACGAACGACGATATTTAAAACGCGAACGACGATCCGTCTAGCGCCCTCGCTGAAAAGCGTGGATGGGCAGGCATTTTTTACAAAATAAAAAATAGAAGAACGCGAAAGAACAGTAACAATTTTTGTTTCTTCTTTTGATCATCGAAGCTTTCGAAAGTTTCATTCGCACCGTACATCCATATACTTTTTTTTTTTTTAGGATTTTGAAAGAGTGTCGTTTATGCTCATACAAGGATCGATCGGACTTTGGCCGACTTTTGATACAACGAAAAGAGGCTACTTGCTTTTGTCAACAACGCGGATATTTTTTTTTCCAGTATACGGTCCCACCGGCCCATTTCAGAATTCGTCCTCGAGATTTCGTTGAAGAAATTTTCTTTTTCCCACGCCAATTTCGATCGACTAGACCGTCGAGGTTCTCCGAGCTCTGATCTCTCGTCTCGCGTTCACTCTCACTCACGAGCCTCGTACCGATCGACTCGAGTTTTTTTTCTTTTTTTTTTAACGATAAATAAGTACCGATTTTGCCGAAACGAGCCGAACTCGTTTACAGCTTTGTACCCTTTTTTGACTAGAATTGAATTTCGAATTGACGAAAAGCAGGACGAAAAACAGGCTCTTCCTCTTGTCCCGTTTCTTTTTCCCCGATTGTCTGAATTTGGACGGGCCCGCGGAACCGGAAGTGCGTCGATATAATTTGCCCAAAAGGGGACTTCGACCAAACTCAATCGATACCATTAAACCTGTGCACGCACATTTTCGTCGCATCGTGCGATAGACTGCCGTTTCGCTATCAATTGCTTCGCGGTTTCTCGATAAGGTTCTTCTTCATCGGAGACGAATAGGAACGCGACGAAAACGGGCGCCGAAAATTAACAATAATCTGCGCTGTGTTACACGATAACTAACTGTACGTAAAATGTCTGAAATTCGAAACTTAACTCGTTTGCTTTTTCATCGATACAATCGACACCAGGCCGCGCCTCGCATCTCACATTTTCATTTTTCACTTTTCTTTTTTTTTTTTCCAAACGATCGTTTCTTTAATTTGTTCCAAAAGTAACTTTTAACGTCTCTCTTTTAAGTCACGATCGTTTGAATTAATCACAATGTTCGAATTAAATCTCTTGTTCTTCCATTTTTTTGTTTCGTATCGAAAATGGAGCAAATTTTAGCGAGAGAATGCGGTATAACTCGGACTGGTGCCGCGTGAAACTCATAACTGAGACATCGCGAACAAATTTGAAACAATGCGTACACGTGAAACTGGGGGGTTGGCACTGAGAGGATTACCCGTGGGATGAGGATACGGTGAATGGGTTCGATCTGTAAGGATGGGTGGCGGGGTGTTTTGTATTGTGTTGAAAGCAACGTCATAAGTGAAGTAACTGAACGCTGCACTTGAAAGACTAATGAAAAACGGGGGAAACTTGAACGTGGCGTAGCTTCGCGCCCTCTTTTAACCTCGGCAAGCGCGCCGCTTTTGGATCGCTTCCGAGCTTTGCTATTTTCTTTTTTTTTTTCCGCTGTTTCCTCTAGGAATGTATTCCGCGTCCCGAGTTTGAATCTCGATGATTTTCACAACAGTTTCAAACAACAGTTGACAATGGGGGAGCTAACGCGCGTCGCGACGCTCGTTCAAGCACCCTCCGATCCGCGTCCGAGTCCCCGTAGTCCTTTGCTTCGCTTCCGTAGTGAGTGCCTCCGCGATTTATCGAATAAATGCGACGCTGTGTGCGATCGCTGCTGCCCTTAGAATATAGAGTCGAGTACGTTTAATTAATAATTATGCGTGTATGCGTTACGGTTAACTGTTAATTAACTTGACTTGACAAATGGTTACGGTACTGTAATTAATTAATTATTATCTGTTACTTTAAATATGTGTGACTCCACCGTACAACCGTCTCTTCCTTTTCGCGCTCTCGCTCTCGCTCTCTCGGTTATCCTTCTCTCTCACATATTCGGAGTATACAACGTACACGTTGCCTAAACTACGAACACTTAGTACACTTAGTAGCATATTTATTCTGTTAAATACTGATTGGATCTCGGGTGGAGGAATCGGGACAGTTGGAGGGTAGGGGAGAGGGTAACGAACGACGCGGTCGGGTCGAATAAATGAGGATGAAACCGGGTCGTTTTTTTTTCTGGGGGGAGGGGTCTTTGATCTTGGGAATTGGTACTTTTTTGTTTTGTTTCTTTTTCGAGGGTAATTTTTCACGTAATTTGTTTTTCTCTCCGTTGCGATACGGACCGCGCGTTCATTGAATTCCGAAAATGTTCAATGTCCGAAAATTGGTCGGGGATAGCCACGACAGTATTCGAATGTATGGAAGGTGATGTATTTTTCGGGGCCGGAGGAAATTGCGTACGAAATGAATCCGGTATTTCCGGTCGTTCCACTACGCGATTGGCGGTGGTGTACGACAAGATTGTAGACACTGAAAAGACCACGTGCTTCCTGTATACTTACTTAGTTAACTGTTTATTGCGGTACACTGTAATAACTGTTCTACAATAGTACTACTAGTTGTGAGTTATACTTGAAAACGTCTGTTTAACTGTAACAGAAAACCCTGACGAAGGCACCCACTAAGCGGACATTTTATCTTTTTCTCATGTCATCCCTTAAATTTAGCCTCTGTCGACTCTGTCATGTCGCATTGTTTTTGTTGCATTAATTTTTCGTATTTACAAGTTACGATTACACGTTCCGAACTTTTACGCGTTCCGATTCTTTCTTTTTTTCTCCTTTTTTTTTTTTTGTTTCTCGTGAAATCTTCCAATGATTGCCATCTGGACAGGTCAGACTCCGATCAGAAAGAGAAAGAAAAACTTTGGACTCGGTTTTCCTCCTCGAACGCGTATACGGGGGGTCGTAAATAGGGGTTGGGGTAAAGAAAACACATTCCCGTGAACAAAAATTTGGAGAATATTTTGAAAAGAGTATCGACTCGCCGCGAAAACCGAAAGACCCGCGGAGGGGTCTCTTGGATTACAGCGACGAGCCAGCACGGTGGGTTCGCACGTTCGTCGCCTGCGATTGTTTTACCGATTGACGTCTCGATCGATCAAATTCACGGCACGTTACTACTCTGCTGGAGTTTCAGCATGTTCGTAGAAAAATTTTGGTCATCTCGTCTTTTGTTTTTTTCTTTTTTTTTTCTTTTGTCCCGATACGTACTAATCGCCAAAGTGCCCGAAAGATCATCAAGACGAACGACAAGAGAATTTGACGACAAAGCTTTGTCGTTTCTATTGCAAAAAACGAAACACGAATTTTTTCCGACGCTGCCAAAAATCTATCCTGTATTCCCTGTGTGTCAAGCCCGTGGAAACGAAACGCAAGAGATTTTCTTTTTTTTTTTGGTTTTGCACTTTGAACTCCGGGGGATGGTGTCGCAGCCTCCATTTCGTACTTGCAAAATATTTCGTACGCCACGAACGGACCGGATTTCTTGGTCTCGTTCGTTTTTCGTCAAAAACGCGTCGTGGGTCCGGCAAATACGGCGATGCATCTACAGCAGCGTATTATCTCTCGTGGACGAAGCGGGACGAACGACTCGACGAACGGCGAACGCAAACCCACCGCCTTACCAGCTATGCCTCTTCATTTATATAGTGGACATTGAAATAACTTATTCCGGTTTTTAATCACGGAGGCTCGGTCAGGGACACCGCGTGAAAACGCGAATGCCGCCGAGGCGCTCGCACTGCTAGACTGTCGGTTTTATCATATGCTGCGCACTTACGATACACACTGCCACGAATATACACATACGTCTTTGCCCCATCTTCTCTCCATTGGATCGATTAGCGCGCGACCGTACGTGGTATATTCGTTGTGAGATTATTTCATTAAAAAATTAAAACCCGATCGAAAACAAATCAACGGTTTTTGCTTGTAAAGCCGCGAATTTGAACAACGGCTCTTCTAATGCCGTTGCTACTTGCTAGGATGGTTATTACACTGGTTTCTGCACGTGGGACAGACTGCTCTTTTTTCTTTTTTTTTTTTTTTTTTTTTTTTTCTTTTCCTACGTGGCAAACCACGTAGTAGTAGCGTATTCGAGGCGTCGTCTTTGTCGTTTCAACGTCTTTCTCTTCGGACGTTTTCTTACACTTGTTTGTTGATTGGTTCTTGTTCTTTTTTTTTTTTTTTTTTCACAAACGCCTCGACCAGTCTGCCCACGTTGGTTTTTCTTTTGACATTCTTCGACGAAGAGTATGTCACGTCAATTCCGGGTTTATTGGCGTCAATTCCGGGATGCAAGGTGTGACGTCCACGTACGAGACGCGAACGTCGTTTCATCATCGGTTCTGCATCCAAACGTATGCCAAAGGCCGCGAATTTTGCTTCGATTTTCGTGCTCGTTTTCTTTTCTTTTCTTTTTTCTTTTTTTTGGGTTTCGTATTATTTTCGAATCAATTGCTTTTTTTGAAATTATTTCAACCGTAAATCCTCGTTCACTGCCGCTCGAAACGATTCCTTTCCGCTTGAAAAGCGTGAACAGAGAATCGGTGACGATCCTCGCGCGGATCTTTTCAAACGGATCGGTAGTAAACGTTGTATCTTTTTTGGTTTTTTTTTTTCTTTTCGCTTGTTTTGATTTCTTTTCCGCAATGCAATTTGAAATGTTATTAATTAACGCTCGTGAGAAAGTATATGTGGCCGAATGTCGTTCTGGTTTCTTTTGAATGTCCGCTGCATTTTTTGTTTCGACAATTTACAAAATCAATTGGCTTTACATATCCGTAGCGTGTGTAATCAAGTGTAGCTCAAGTGTACGAAGTGTAAGAAGTGTGTAGAAGGTGTGCGTGTGTCGGTGCATGCGCCAGGCGCAAGAGTGTAGGCCACGCTCGCGTGCAGCCTGTGTATGAGATGTGTGTGAGCGCGCGGGGTTGCACGCTCGAGAACCAGGGCAACTTTGATTTTACTCGTGTATTGGCCGAGATCGCGGATCGTCCGCGACGATTCGTTTCCTTCACTTCTCGTGTCTGTGTGTGTTACGTCACGGTGAAACGCGAACCTCGGTTTTGTCTTCATCTTGTGGTGTGCTTGTCTGTGATCTGTCAACTGTGCAATTGTGAACTGTTTGCTCCTTGGCTGAGAATACCAATTTTACCGCGCGCCATCCATCGATGAACTGGCGTCGCGGATTTTTTGCGTTTGATTCGTGAGGTCGAGTCGTATTTGTGAGTGTGTATGCACTGGGAGTATACACCAGCGCATCCGGGCTATGGCATTTTTTTAGATTATTTAAACATTTAGCAAATTTACATGAAAGAGATTAAGATTATGGGTAAGGGCTGGTTTTGCAGAACACGTGCTTCCCTCTGCTCGCGTCGATTTTCATTTCACCATGTGATTCATTTCTCAACGGTATTTTAACTCGCTTTTTCTGTCGCGGTTTCAACACTTGCTTCAACGACGTTCACTCGTCGCGCCACGCTCTCTCTCTCTCCTCTCTCTCTTTCCTCTCTCTCTCTCTCCCCTTTCTCCTCGATTAATCACACACTTTCGATCGTCCATCGTTCGCGAACAGCTTCGCAAGAGCTGTTTCACCGCGGTGTGTGTCGAGAGAGTCGGTCGCTCGGACGACAAGCGTCGAGTCGCTTTTTCCTCTTTCTTCTCGGCCGAGTCGGATCGTGTCTACGATTGCTCGGAGCACATCGTGTGAAGTTTCTCCTCGCGACTCGGCTCCTCTTTTTCGTCTTCCTTTCTTCGCCTCTTCCGCTTGGGTCCCGACGTGTGTTGTTGCGTGTTGCGTGTTGCGTGTTCCATCACGCGCGACAGTGGTAGCTTGGCTGAAAATCCGGCGAAGGTAGACGCGTTGCGCCACCGGCCCGCTTACGAGTTACGGGCATATGTAAATCAATATATTTGTAAATTATTTTTTTGTGCTTTTTTTCTGCCGGCACGCCTACGACGGCGAGCACGCCATTTTTTTTTTTTATTATTTTATTTCGTTATCTTTGCTTATCATTCTTCGATTACAGAACATACACTACTAGAGCTATTGTAACTTGCTTGTGTGTTTTGTTTAATTTTTAATAATTATGGTACACGTTCGCGGGGCACGGGCCGGCGCCTCGGGAATAATTCCTCCTTCTCGCGCGGGGATGTGATGTGTGCGGGGGAGTTGAGTCGGCTGCCCCTTTTTCTTCTACCGATTCTGGATCGTTTTCTTTCTCAATCTTCTTCTTCTTTCGCATTTACCATTTCTTCTTTTTAACGTATGTTTTTGATGTTCGATAAAAAAGCAACCCTCGGCGCACGGCAGGATGCACCGGTGAAAAAAGCTTGTCGTCTCGGAATCGTTTCACGACCACGATCAATGGGGGTCGCGAACGATCTCGACGTTGTGCTCTGGTGGTTGTGTTTATTTATGTATTGTTGTTGTTGTTAAAATTTTTGTTCTTTTTTCTGCTTTTACTGATAACGGCGATAGTGATGGTGAAAAGTGGTGATTGCTGTTGCTTTTTTAAAATCTCTTCGTGTCATCTCCTCCGCTCCTACTTTCGTGCACCATTATTTTTTTGATGATTTTTTTTGCTCTGCTTTCTTTCCGCTGTTTGCTCGTTTTGTCGAGGGACCGTAGAATCATCGTTTTGTCTTTTTCCTCTTTTTCTTTTTTCTTTTTCTTTTTCTTTTTTTTTTTTTACCTCTTCGTTTGTTTCGGAAAGATGATCCGTGAATGAATTTTCTTCGACTTCAACTTCTCTTCAAGTAGCGTTTTTTTAATCTTTAGTTTTAATCTTTAGTTTTAGTTTCTCAGTTCGATTGTCAAATGGAGTCTGATCACTGCCTAATTCGAAACAGATACTCGCTCATTCACACTTCCATTCAAAGCACCTTTCCTCTGAAACTGAATTTCGATCTGTTTGCGAAACGTCTGACTTTTGTTCATCTCGTTCCACTTGTCTCTAAAACTTGTCCCGCCGAATACTGTCGCGTCACACCTTTGCCGAAAACAAACGAATCGCGTTCGCGCCGGAAAATACCGTTTTTAGAAAAAAAGCCAGTTGTCACGTTCTCCTACGTATGTATATCCATCGGAAAATTCTCGGGAAAAAATTATGTTCGCCAAACGTTTGGTCCCTGTCTTAATTTGGAGGCTAGTCGGTGCCGGTGGTGCGAGTGTGTGAAGAATTGTGTTGAGGCTTACTTATCTATCCTATCGTAGCTGTACAATCCATCGCAATGCTGTGTGTGTGTGTGTGTGTGTGTGTATGTGAGCGTGTATGTGTAACTGTGTGTGGGTGTATCAGTGTCGAGAAAAAAAAATTTCCCGATCAGCGACGCCCATTTTGGAGAACGTTCTTGCTCAAACCCCCATTCCGTGGATGACGATTGTTGTTCGCCGGACGATGTTGCTTCGGCGAACGGGAGTTGTACAAGGGCGATCACCAACGACCAGGCGTACACCGATGACGAACAGAAGCATTGGTTCGATAAAAACGATTATCGTTGGTTGCGTGAACGAGGTGTATGCACTCGTCCAGCTTTAGGTATTTACATAGAAACTAACCCTATTTCGCATTATGTACTTGATTTAAGTTTACCAGTAAATTCTCAGTTTATGCTTGTGATATCAAGGTGTATTTACATACTACTTAATCCGAGGAAAAAACGCCCTGTAACGCAAAAACTGTTATAATAAGAACGATCAATGATCGACCCGCGTGCACGCCAACAGGAACTCGAGGTGATCTTTGTTTCTCTGTTTTTCTCTGCATTTTTCCACGTTCCAAATACTACTCGTTTTTTTAAAATTTCTTTTTCTTTTTTTTTTCATTTGCACCTGTATCTCGCGTTTCGAATCGAGTACGAGGGGGAGAATAGTCGGTTTTTAGAGTAAAATTGAAAGCTCTCCTGGCGATCAGTTTTTTTTCTTTTTTTTTCTCGAATTTTCGGTGCAACTTTTGGCGGCTAGTCCATCGAGTTCCGGTCGCGAGGCGAGTGCAATCGTTAAATGTAGCTTTGACGATGAATCTTTTAGCAATCTTTTCTTCTCTCGTCCTAGATGGTGAAAAAGCCTGGCTATCCGGCGGCTTTTCGGCGCGTGTCTTTTACGTTCAACGAAGATGACGACGTTAGGCTACTTTCATAATTGGCGAACAAAGGGGTTGAAAAGAGGGATCCCCTGAAGAGAAACGGAGAAGTTAGGGATACAATTCGGAGTTGAAAGAATTTCCTTTTCGCGATCTTCCGAAAATGCTTGGAATTTCCTTTCTCTCTTTCTCTCTCTTCTTCTTTTTTCTTTCTTTAAATTTTCTAAATCGTCGAAATCGTTCATTTTCGAAATCAAAATCGTTCGTAATTTAACAAAAGGGATGTTCTCTTTTCTTTTTTTTCATCTTTACCTCGGGACAGAATTAGGAAAATCGTCGAAGGGATCGAAGCGATCATGGAGGCAATGGAAATTGAACAGAGTATAGAAAGGTGGAGAGGAACGGGGGATATCCGTACGAACGGGTCACGGAACGAAAGTCTCGTCGAGAATCTCCGAACAGGGGAACAACAACAACAACAACAATTGCGGTCGACGTACGATGTCACGGGGAAGAAAAAATTCGGCACGCTACCATTCATTTCCGCACTCTTCAGTCCGCGATTGCCAGTCGAAGAAACGAAGAAATCGAACGTGTCGTAGGTGAATCGTCGATCAAACGATGTATACGTATATATATATTTTTTTTTTCTTTTTGGACAATATTTTTGCGTTGGAAATTTTGTTTTGGACCGCCTCTCACTTTACTACGTTAATTTCTTTGTTTTGTTTTCGTCGTTAAAAAAAATTTCACGTTGAGTTTCGAATAACCGTCCGTATCGGTCTTTTTCTTTTTTTAAATATTTTTTTTTTCTCATTCTAAACGAAGATTCGAATTCGAAGAGTGAAACGCGTTTCTTTTCGGATGCGCGTGTGGTTTTTACGGTCTAACGTATTCGTTTCATCTCTGGTCTGGTCTCGTCGAAAGAAACCCCATCGAAAAAGTACGGACAGTCCAGGAGTTTTATGAAAGGTCGGAAAAAGGGGGAATCGGGGTCGAAATTGATGGGGCATCACAAAGAGGTATTTAGGAGTAAGGGGCTGGCCCGAGTCTCTAAAAGTTCGCTTTACGGTCAAACCTACGGACTTTCTATATATTCTTCTTCTCCTCTCCCTCGTCATCCTCATCTTCGTATCTTATATTTTTTTCTCTTTTCGTTTCTTTTTTTTTGAATTGATCCACCTCTGTTCTGCTTCTCCTTCTTCTTCTTTCTAAGTATTGCGAGAACGTAACGGTATATTGCAAGTAAAAGTTCGAAACGACGCAAGTATTTTTACGCGTTCAGATATATACCCGGAAATAAAAAAATATTTCGCTTATAACGATCACAGGACCTCAGATTACCTGAAGCACGCCACTCTAAAATCTCTCATTCGCTCCATTCTCGCATTCGCTCTTCCTTGATGCTCACGAAGCATTCTCTTTCGCGCGGCTCCTCTTTCATTCAACCGCGTGCCCGTGCACGTACGCGACAATCCCAAGGTCGTTCATTCACGAAATCTTGCACGTGCTCTTCCTCTCTCTCTCTCTCTCTCTCTCTCATTCTCTCTCTGACACTCTCTTCCTTTCTTTCGATCTTTCTCTCGTGTGCGCATTCTGGCACCTCTTTCGATTCTCGCGCGCGTGTCTCTCTCTCTCTCTCTCTCTCTCTCTCTCTCTCTCATTCTCTCGTCGACGTGGCTTGGTATCGTGTACCACTGCCCGGGCACGCGCTTCGCATTCATTCGATTTTTCTCTTTCGCCTAATTTATCCTAGTCTCATAGACCCTATATTTATTATTTATAATATTTATATATATATAATATATATAATATTTAGCATTTAGTTTTTTTTATTTCTCTCTTTTCTTCATCAATTTTTCATTTTTTTCTTGTTCTTCGTCATCTCTCTGGCGTGCTTGTTTCACTAAAAAAATGCTTCCGTACACTCTCACGATTTACTCTTTGAAAATGTGCACGTGTACATTGGAAGGAGGGGGGCCCCCCTCGGCAATCATCCTCGGGCCCCCGTCCCATCATGTGTATCGTCTTCATTTTTTTTTTTTTTCGTTTTGTTTCCATCATACACTCCAGACTCTCTGTATGTATATATAATATATATAATATAACTGTTTGTAATAATTATATTTTGTTTGTTCGCTTACGAGCTAATAGTTTTCGTGCTGCCGACCAGCACAAGTTGCGCGCATTCTTTATATCCTTACGTGGAGTAGATTTTTTTTTTTTATTCGCGTGTATATTTAAGGTGTGTATTGGTGTGTATTAGTGTGTATTCTGTGTAACAAGGTTTCGTGTGTACATTTCCTCTCTCTCTCTATCTGTGTACATGTATCACTAATATAGTCGGCGGTCGACGATTATGTCGTGCCGCACGATTACGCGGATCAGACCGTCCGTATATCTTTTTCTTCTCCTTCTTTTTTTTTTTCTTCTTGTAACTTGTTCCGCGTTTGTCCGATAAACGGGAAGGGGATGCGTGTACGCGTATTGAACCAACGAACGTACGAGGATTAGCCGATCCACCTGACCGCGTTTACACACATATCAGACGCGTTGTTTCTGCCTTAAACGTTACGGGAGCTAAGATTAAGGGTACCTTAAAGTGGTTTCTAGGTATGTATACATGTATATATATATAGTTTAGTTTGTTGAGCCTAGACCGACCGGCTGGAATCGGCTTCACGATTCACCCGTCGTCACCTATCCAGCTCGGCCGAGTCTGCGTTTGGCTCTTGTACTAAAAAAAACCATAGTACTCTGCGCGACCTGACGTCGTCCCCCTTTGATTTCAGGAACGAGGCAGGCACGCACGGTTGGTTAGCAGTTTTCATTTCGATATAGTATGGCACGTCTCAGGGGTGATCTCGGAACAGCGGCCGCGGCAATGCGTCCTGTGAATTCTGACAGAGCGACTCGACGAAACAAAGAATATCGCGCGAGGGAGAAAACCGACGATCGTCCGCTCGAATTGAATCGTCGTCGAATCGTGCTCGAAGGACGAGCATGGGCCTTCTCGCTCGGCGAGCGTTGTCGTTCTAGGAACTCTAGATCCAGGACTCGAGTAGGAACAACGTGATCCACGCGAAGAATCGCGCACTGCTAGAAGACCATTGCCACCGCTGTCGTCGATCACGCACCGTCTAACGGATTTCTAGATACCGTATGTGATCGTTATCCCTCCCTTTTCGTTCGTCACTCGAAGAGAAGAGTGTTTCGCACAGTTTGGCGCAATTGGCCGGCGCGGGGCCTTTCGACCCTCGTCGGCGCATCGGCGCACCAGTGAAAACAGGATTCTTTTCGTCGAGATCCTCAGAAACTGAATGTAATTTCTCAGGAACCCGTTGATTGAATTGGAACAGTTTGTTTCTACTACTGAGACAGGAGTAATGTCGCGGATGACCTCGCTTGGACGCCCGGGTGTGCTGGAATCGACGCAGAAGACGACAAACGGTTCGCACGGTTTATCGTCGATGTACGTCATTCTTTACACGTTGTCAGAGTTACCGATCATATCGTCGGCCTTCCTCTTGACACCACGACCTTCAGGATGCTGCTGCTGCTGCTGCTGCTGCTGTTGATGCTGTTGGTGTTGCTGCTGCTGCTGTTGTTGTTGCTGCTGTTGCTGCTGCTGCTGCTGCTGCTGCTGCTGCTGCTGTTGATGGGGATGAAGACCGATGCCAGACGAACCTTGTTGCTGCTGCTCGCTGAGTGTTATCGGACGCTCAACGCCTTGAAGCGTTTGCTGCTGGAGGCCCGTCTGATCTGACGTCCAAGGGGTCCACTCGTCTCAGTAGTAACTGAATTTTCATGGTTGCTGATTGTTCTGCTGACTGACGACGTGCTGGAGAGTGAAACTCAAGGCTCGAGGATCGCTGTGAAGCCTCAGGGCCTGTTCTAATCGCTGCTCTTGCAATCGCAGCGCTTCCCCTGTTAAAACTTTTTATCGTCATGATCGTAGGATCTTGGAGTTCACGGAGAGAGCTGTACGAAACTGACCAGACTAGATTTGCGGATGTTCGGACAGCAGGTTTCTAATATGCGGAATGCAATTGTAATTATATATATAAATGTCCGCAGTCTGCCAATGTTTGAACCAAGCGGATGTTCATACGTCTGCTGAAACGTTTAAATATCGAAAGCAGAATGTTGGATGAACGAGACGTCTCCATTAATCATATTCCAATTGTCTGGTACAAATTCACGCGAAACATCCGCAGTCTGCCGATCACGATCTCAAAGGATGAACTTACCAATATCGGGCGGTATGTTGTCTTGCTGAGACATCTGCTGGTTCGTGTGATGTCCAGGTATCCCGGAGGTGCTGCCTCCATTGTGCTGTCCCAAATGATGTCTCACGTCTCCGCCAACAGCGGAACTGGCTGCCGCCGCTGCTGCCTGCGACACCTACCATCAAAGTACCAGCAACGTATACTTTCTCTCTTTCGCGACGTAATCGACGACGATCGATAGTATTGGCGAAGAAAAACGAATCCAAATTCCGTCATAAATTCGATGATTCGCGAGAAAGAAAGCACAGTGTACTCACAGCCAGCCTGAGCGCGGCTTCGGCTTGAGAACGCAGCAAGGCTTCCGCCTGCTGCATCCTCAGAGTCTGTTCCGATCCGGTTGCTTGAACTCCCTGCTGCTGCGGTCCCGTTGATCCTTGCGCACCACCGCTCATGTCACCGTTGTTACCCATCCTCATTGCCGCCGCCAGGGACGCCATCTCCACCGGCGATAAATTCGGCGACACTGAATTCTGCAAACCTGTCGATCATATGCAAGTTGAGATCTCATCTTCGAATTACGCCAGAGATCGCGTTGCGCGTGCTCGTCGATACTCTCGAGGAGTGCGTGTTTGAAATCGTGATTGAAATTAGCAGTTGAGAAACAGGCTTCTCTCGTTGCATGTTTCGATGTCATCTGCTCTAAATCAGTGAACTATCACCCATCGATACGTTCTGAGATCGAGAGGGCACCGTGCGCTTGGCGACAGATAAGAAAAGATCCTTGCGTTGGGAAGAAACGTTAATTATAAATCAATCTTTATCGCTGGTAATTAGAACGAGACAGGCGTATCTTTTCGTCGTTGAAGCATTGTCGTTCGTCTCGATAAGAGCGGTATCGACGGCCTTGAACGGACGGAGGCTTTCTATCGCGACGATTCCTCCAAGCGATCCGGCCGATCGATTGATCCAGCGACGACGACGACGACGACGACGACGACGACGAGGACCGGCGACCGACGATTCGGGAACGCGATGCGGATTCTTACTTACCCGCTGTCACCGCGGCGGCGGCCATCACTGCCATACGTTGTTGTTGCGACTGCATCTCGTCGTGGTACTGTTGCACGGAGCCTGGTTGACTTCCTGCTCGCAGCATCTCGCTCAGCTTGTTGCCACTCGGCCCCGGCGACGCCATATTATTGTTGTTGTTATTGTTGTTATTGTTCAGCAGACCGGTACCTGCGCAAAAGTCTGCTCTCGTTAGTATGCTTTTGCACGGCCCTGGTTCCAGAACGGTGTGAAGTCGCGCTATACAAAACTACAATCTATAGAGTCGCATTAGTAAAAAAATGAGACGATTATAAAACGACGGAGAGTGAGCTTGAGCGTTCGTATGACGAAATTACTCACACAAGAATTCGTGGATGATTTATTTTACTCAGATAAATGTGTAATAATAGTAATAATAATAATAATAATAATAATAATAATAATAATAATAATAATAATAATATTTACTACAATAACTCTCTCGCTGTGGTATCATCGAAGCTCGGCGGTCATTGCTTAAAATGGTATAATGATACATTTCAAAAAACGTGTGTACACGAGAAAAAGTCGGTTGTCGGTTCTCGGTGTATCAAGACTGGGTTTACTCTAAGATATATATTCACGGCACTCTACACGGATTATTCCAGACGACCATTTGCAAGAAGACGAGGAACAAGATCGGAGCGTACCAGGTTCACTACCGGCCGACGATAACCTTCCATTTCCACTGCTGCTGTCCGAATGAGCCGACGGCGAAGGGCACATTGGTGGTTGTTGTAAATTTTGAGGTCCGCCTGTTTGGCTTCCCAAAACACCCAATCCCGCACCTGTACACGAGAATCGTACATGTGGTTACTACGGTTGCTGCCCGACCTTCGAAATCCTCAATTCTCAACGTTCAAGAGTTGAAACGAGTAGCTACGATTAACCTCATACCTAGACTCGAAGACGCGAGGATTTCTCTCTCCCGCCTCTCGGCGGCGGCGCGACTTAAAACGTATTGCGCCGCGAACTGATGCTTCGGGTCCATTCTCATGTGCTCCATGTGACTCAACAAACCTACCACAGCAAAGTAAATCGATCTCGATTTAGAGTCTCGGTTAGTTGGACAATGGTTAGATCGCTATCGACTAAACGAAGAGATTCGATAATGTCATTAGAACGAAGGATATATATATATATATATATATGTATATGTATATGTATATGTATATGTATATAACGTACATCAAAGGACGAAAAATCGATAAAAAACGAAAAATGTAATAGCATGATACGTCACTTTTGATACATGATTTCTTTAGAATGGAGGATTATACTTACCGCTCTCGTGAGTGAAGACGGCTTGGCACACCGAGCACGGCCACATCCTGAGGCTTGTGCTAAGTTGACTGGTCTCAGGATGGCAGGCCAGGTGTTTCCTAAGACTACCCTCGTTGACGTAGTGTTTTCCGCACACTGGACACGGGTGGTTGGCGGTCCGTCGCTTCGCTAGGTAAACCCCGGCAACGGAGGTTGTGCAGTCAGCGGAGGGAACAATAGGGCGACACAATTTCAAGGTCAATGCTAAGCAGGATAAAGCTTCCCAAGGAACGAAAGCATCCCTCCTCCATCATCATCATCATCATCATCATCACCACCATCATCATCATCATCATCATCAGCATCATATCATCATATCATCACCATCGTCATATCATCACCATTCTTATTATCATCCTTCTTCGTTCTCTTTTTTCATTATCATCACCATTATCATCACTACCATCTTCATCATCATCATCATCATCATCATCATCATCATCATCATCATCATCATCATCATCATCATCCTCCTTCTCCTCCTCCTCCTCCACCTTATTTCTCACGCATTCGCGTGTACATACGCGCGTACGTACGTCGACATTCCAGTCGACCTCGAAGGCGAAGGGAGAATCCTTGCAGACACGGATAGCCGAGGACCAGGAGAGCACTGACCTCGGACGTACCGCGCGCTGCTTCTGCCGTTGCTGGCTCCCTTTCACGAGCGAGGTCGTCGGCCCAAAAACCAAGATACACACGCACGTACGCGCGCTTGCACGCTTATAGACGCACAAAGAAAAGTTCGACGAATCTCTCTCGCACTGTTTTTTTTCCCTTTTCCTCCCCTTGCGGAGGAAATGTTCGCTCTCTATTTAGATAGTTAGTTCGCTTCTTTCCCTCCGTTTCTCCGTTTTACGTATCATATGTATATATGAGTACACGTACGTATATATATATATTTATTCACTCTCCGTTTTTTTCTCGGTTTCTCTCGAAAGAGAAGAGATTCCGGCAATCATCCGGATGGACGACAGTGGAAAACGTTATTATCCGTTTTATTTTATCTTTATAACGGTGTATTCCGTTAACGAAAGGTGGGTTACTTACATTCTCTCTATATCACTATTACGCGAAAAGACACCAGGTCGATACTGGCACTTTGGTTCTACGTTACTTTGTTAGAAAACGATGGAGGAAACGAGACACAACGCGTTCGGAAAAGAAAAAAAAAAAAAAATAAAAAATAAAAAAGAAGAAAACGGTTGCATGCGGTTTTCGTAAAGAGATTCTCATTAACTTGGCGCACGTCCGCGCACGTCGATCGTTCTTCTCTGTACGTCTATCTTATATTTCATCTGTATGCCCACACACTTGACAGAAACACGCACAAAAGTCGGAACGAGACACCCTTTTCTTTTCTTTTCTTTCTTTTCTTTTCTTTTTTTTTTGAAGCACCGGTTTTTATATTAGCGAATAGTAGTACGCATAGTATTAGTTGGGCGAGTGCGCTAAGTGCTACACCCCCTTTTTCCGTTCAGCGAAACAGTACGAAGAAGTGACAGGACAATGTGTGCATATCGCCCGCGCCAAAGCAAGTTCTTAGGTGGGGGATGTGAAACGTACTTAAATACTAAGGACGAGCTACCCCTCGTGTCTCGAGGAGCGATCGTTCCACCTCTCTCGCTTTCTCTCTCTTTTTAGACTTACTCGCAATTAAGGCACCCTCGTTACGTCTATCTCCGTTCTTTCTTTCTCCTTGGCGGGAATTCTCGCGAGAAACCCTCGTTAGCCTGGTGTGTTAGAAAGGACGGACGGAATCCCCAGCAAAAGTCCTGAGAGACCAACGGGGCTAAGAACCGATCGTAGAGAACTCGAAAACGTCTTGCGATTACCCCGATCTTAATCTAACGGAAGATCGATCACTTTCCTCGTGTCTATGCAATTCTCCAACTAGGTGTACATACGTACGTACGTACGTACGTACGTACAACGCGTCGCGATCGTCTACGAGTCGTTGTTCTTCACCCCGTCGCGTCTCCCAAAGACGGAAGCGCAAGAAAATTTGATTATCGCGTTTGAACGATCGTGCGTTAGTCTGAGAGACAGATAGTTGTAGCAGCGTTAGTGCGTAACAAAAAACAGATGTAAAAAAGTAGATAGTTTTTTTCTTTCTTTTTTTTCTACGGCATCGATACATGTGAAACAACAACAGAAAGAGACAGAAGGAGAAAGAAGAAGAAAAAAAAAAGCCAGGAGAAAGAAAGACCGAAACGGACGAAGATCGAGGGTGCGCTCGACTATCGTAGATACTTACTGGCAACGCCGGAAGCATTCGGATCCTTGTGGGTGTGCTTCATGTGCTCCATGAGAGCTTCGCCACCGAGGAAGAGTTTGTGGCAGACAGGACAGCTGGTTGCGTTCGGGCCGCCGATCAGGGCGGCGTGTTGCTGGAACACAACACGCTGTTGCAACTCCTTTTTTGAAGGCCGGAAGAAGAGGAACACCGGAAGCAGGCACACGCGGCGCACCGGTAGAGAGCCGACCCACAGAATACCACCACAGAGTCGCGAACCAGAAGCGCAGGACAGGCAGCGCACAGAACAGAACGATTGACCAGTGAGAGTTAGGGTACCGATTTACTGCCGCCACCACGAACTACTTTTTTTTTTCTTTTTGCAAAAGGGAATTCACCTCGAGTGTCTGGCAGAGGGGAACGTTTAGGGAGAAGATTTATTCGGGCGTCGAAACTGACTGACGGATCGTAAGTTGATGGTCGATGGAACGGGTGATGACGGATGGAAACGAGACGGATGGATGGAGTTGATTGACATGACGCGTGGTTGTCGCGAGGAAAGTAAAAGTGTCATCTTTTTTTTCTTTCTTTCTTTCTTTCTTTCTTTCGTAGATTCCTAGAATGTAAATTGGCGATAGGGGAGTGTACGGAGTGAAAGGACGTGTGTAGAAGAGAAGGATAGGAAGGAGAAAGCAAAGCCCAGACAGACGAATGTATAAAAGCGTGAGGTCTGAAGAACGATCGGAACGAACAAACTGAACGCGATCAGAACAAGGATTCTGTGTGATGGCTATTTGAAACAAAAAGAAAAACGTACAGCTTTGGCGGAACCATGGATCTCCGATTGATCTCGCACGACCTCACAGATGAACGGGAATGCAAAGCATAGATCAAAATGACTAGCTACTACGACACAATTGCGATGGCCTTTGCCGCAGTTATCGGTTTAATCGTCGATGATCGGTAATTCTTGCAATATATACGTTTCTTTGTATCTGATACAATCGACGGATTATGATCGACGAGTGCTTGACAAAGACCATCCTTTAAACAGATAATATGAAGAGTAATGAACGAAATTCGACGTCCTCATTGCAATAGTATCTGTCTCCGTCATTGGCGACCTCGCGTTAAGGCACAATTCCGCGATCGAACGTTGTTTTGAATCGTTCTCTCGTTTTCTTTCCGTCTTTTTTTTTCGCGGATATTTTTCTCTACCTCGCCTCTCTCATTTTAGTTCCCTCTCTTGTCTCTCTCGCACACGCGCGAAGGTCGGTTATACGCACACGAGGCGGTAGGGGCACGCGCTTGTAGGAAAAACATGGCGGTCAACCTTGCTCGAAAGAGTGTGTTTAAAACGGAGAGAAAAAGAATAATACGAAAAGGAAGGAAAGAAGAAGGAGAAGGTGGGAGGAAGGAAAGGCTATAACGAGACCAGACGGCAATGACCCGAAAGTTTTCGGGTCTTTACTCCTCGGGATCTCGTTCCTTTCTTCCTGCCTGCCCTCTCTCCCCGTCCCCATCGCTTTCGATACACACACGACGCATCCTTCTTTTCTCTTACGCTTCTTCCATCTCTTCTCCTTCTCCTCCTCTTCCCCCTCTTTTCTTCTTTTTCATCGCGGGCGAGTCGTCCTTCTCTCTTTCTCTCATTCTTTCTCTCCCCCTTTTCCCTGCCTGTCCCTTCCCGGCCGCAACCGACCCGAACCCGTGCCGTTTCTTTTCTTCCCGGACCTGGGACAACCGCGATCGAGTTGGGAGCGATCAACCCAAACGAGGAGGAGAAATCCGAATCTCGGGCAGGACCAGTTTAAAATAACACCAGACGTCGTTGACCTGCGTCTTTCGGCTGGCCTTTTTCTTACGCCTCGACTTCCCACCTTCTAAGATTCTTCACTCGCGACGCCAATTTTCCAATGAATATTTTTAGCTACCACTCGCCTGCGTTTCCACGTTTCGCACGCCGTTTCGGTCACACACCTAGCCTCTCTCCACCTAGTTCGTTAATTTCGTGGATCAATTTAGTTAATTTCGTCTGTATCTTCCATTCGCTCAAGGCGCGAAACGATAAAAAGACCGAGTGTCTTCGAACTCGATCTCTGGTTGATACCCCTGGTCCGCGGCCTAACTTCCTTGGCCTAATTGAGACTGAGAAGCCGCCGTGAACGAAAAACCGCATTTCGAGCGAGAAACGAAACGAGAGAAAAGTATATACGCAGGAGAATATCGGGGCAGGAGAACGATGGAACATCAACGCGGGAGCATCAATGAACCGCAAGTTTAGAGGGTCCTTGCCCCTTGGCCGTTCCCTCTGCGCGCGGCAAACCGCTTTCTTCTTTTTACTCGCGGCGAAAACACCCACGCTCGCCTCCTCGTCGTGTCGTCGTCGTGTTCTTCTTTCACGATAGGCGATATTCTTCCCAAGGCACGCCTCTCCGGTTGTTTTTGACGGGCCAAAGCCCCGGCGTCCTTCTTTCTTCCCGGACCTAGGGCAAGCCCGAGCCGGTTGAACCGACACACCACGAAGAAGCTGCTGGGCCATCGACGTCGTCGGCGTCGTTGGTGCTGTTGTTGTTGCTGCTGCTGCTGATGCTGGTGCTGCTGCATGTAAGTTATTCTCGGAGGGAGGCTGCGGTCCGTAGGTTCGACGCCCCGACCTGGCCCAACTGGAAAAAACCGGTTTCTTCGTTGCGCTCTTCCTTTTTTGCCTGCATCCTCGCTTTTTGCACCGCGAATACCTCGACTCTCCTTCTGCTGCCCCGCTCTCTTTCTCTTCGTTCCTTTTCCGTGCGCTCCGTCCTCGTCTTTCTCTTCTCTTTTACCCATGCCCCGATCCTCTCTTTGCTCCTTTCTCTTTGCCTCTCTCTGTCTGTTCTCTCTCTCTCTCTCTCTCTCTCTCTCTCTTTCTTTCTTTCTCGTTGCACGCTGGTTGCAGGAGAGTGGTGCAGCAGCAGCGTGGGCGAATCCCCAAGGGACTTTATGATTCTCCGTGACCAGATTCATCTCTGCTCGACTGTACGTGCTTGCTGGCCGCGAGCTCAGCGCACCTTTATTCCGAATTCCACGCTTCCTGGTCCTTCGAACAGGCTCGATGCGTTTCTAGGTTCAGCTTCGGCTTGTCTGTCTTCACCACTAGAGAGCTTTCTCAGTTTATTTTTTCTTTCCTTTTTTTAACAGACAAAGCATTCTTGTCGTTCTGTTCTCTCGTCCTCCCTCCATCCCTCTCTCTCTCTCTTTTTTTTCTATTTTGCAACGAGATAACGCGTCAAATTGCATCTCCGCTGTCCCCGCGCCTGCAGCGATAACTATTTATCTGGTCAAACTCCTTGGTGTGTTTAAGCTCGGGCCAGGGAGTGGCGTAAAAAGGAAGTGGGTGTGAGCACACGCGTAGCGATGCGTGACGCTGGGCTTCGTGGAGCCATTTTGTGTCGAGAGAAAAGGGACCATCTTCGATCGACTCGAAGAAAATCGAGTGTGAAAACGACGTATCAACGACCTCGACGTCGCCGCGTTCCATTTCACGCGTTACTCCTCCGTTCGTCGCGTCGAATCGCTTCCGTTTTTCCTGTTTTTTCTCTCGATCCGCCACGGATCCGGACACGTGCTTCGCGCGACAATTTTTTGACGAAAGAAATTCGCAAAAATTGCGGCGAAACGGCAGAGGGTCCCACTGTTTTCCTCGAGCAAAGCGATAAAATCCCGAAGGTCGTTCTCGCGGCGCGCAATTCTTTTCGCGTCATTTCTCTCTTCTTTTTCCTCTTTTTTTTCCGCCGGCCGTGCTCCTTTCCTTGGCTTTTTTAGCCGCAACGAGGCCGCGAGCCTCGCCGGCAGACAACCTTCGTACGATACTCGGTTACACCAACAAACGAAGTCTGTAAAAGATATTCCGTTGACCGGTTGTCTTGCACTTTCAGCGTCGGGTCCCTTCGAGAACGACGCTTGCCTGGAAACGATGTTTGTTTCTCAAGCGCGCGTGATATCATCGCGTTATCTATCGAAATCCTCTTTCAATCATTTTTCTTCCTATCTTTTCTTCCTTCTTCTCTGCGTATTTTTCTCTTTACGTAAATAGCAGCGAACGATCAGAACGGAACTTTTCGAACGATAATTCATTGCGATCGTTCGACCGTTACGAAAATATCTGATATTGTTGTTGGACCACCACGCTTCGTTGACACGAGCACGCAGTTAAAAAAAAAGTATGATCGCGAATATTCAATGAACGCGATATGAAATAATCCGCGGCGAGACACGGCGTGATTTCTTTCATTAAGACCTGTTTGGTTTCATTCCCTCTCTCTCTCTCTCTTTCTCTCTTTCTCTCTTTTTCTCTTTCTCTCTTTCATTTTCACTCTCTGGTTGTCTCTTTTTTCTCCCTTTTGTGTCACCTATCGCGTATTATTCCAGGCCGACGTGTGTTTTTTCTTTCCGAGCGTATCACGCGCTGGTAATCCGCGGGTTACGCGTGTCCGATCACCTCCCCCGAAGGAGCGAGAGGAGGAAAGACGAGCGGGGATTGGGAGAAAAAAAAAACTGTAACTACCAGCGAAAGGATTGAGAATGCAGCTTCCCCTCGTGTTGTGCCAATAGCAGTTTCGACGCGACCCTCTAACGCCTTCGTTACTAGGAGAGTTTAAAAAAAAAAAGAAAAAACGCAGGGGTGTTGCACAATGGAGAGAAATCCCACCCCAGTCGAATCGGCGCGGGAATGATTTCATTAGGTCTCGGTCGGCGATGGAGTGTGTGTACACGGTGGCGTAAGAGAGAAGAGAAAAAAAGGGGCTAGCAGAGGCGGAGACTGCGCAAAAAATTAATATCGAGGGGAACCCACGCGAGGCTGGGGGGGTGAAGAAAGAGAGTGTGAAAGTGTGTGTGTTTGTGTGTGTGTGAGAAAGAGAGAAAAGAAAAAAAAAATGGTCGGAATAGACGAGAGGAGATTTCATTAGATTGAAACGCATGGACGCGTGGATTTCTGAGTTGATCTTACTCTGATGGTGGACGAGAACGAAACGACATGGCGGTCGCGGAAAAATCTGACTTCGCCGCTGAGATCGCTCGAAGGGAGAAAAGAAGTTTCGGACGGAGTGGTCCACTCCCCGCTTCGCAAGAACGCACTTCGCCACGAAAGGCCGTGTCCCACATTTCTATTTTAACGCCGTAAAAGAAGCAAAGAACGAGATCCTTCTGGAGACTCGCCAGGCAACGATGTTGCACCGTCGAGGGAACGTTAACGTTCGGAGAGACGTGCGGCTTACACTCGCGCGGGTAGCGGCGCTGCGGGAAATCGTCGAAATCACAGAAAAAACGTGTGTTGCAGGGGTTTAAAAAAGCAAAAAAATTGCGTGCATCCTGTTTCTCAGGTGATTCGGAGCAAATTCGGCGCTTCGATCGATTCGAAGGACGACTCTTAGAGGCAGATACAAGTGTGTTAACACAGAGGCGCGACGCGGTGTACGACGAGGCGAACGCGTACGATTTTCTGGAGCGATAAGACGGAGAAACGACGCCGAGGAATCGTTAGATCGTGTATGCGTATCGAGGCTTTTAATGTAGCCAATTATCACGGCGGATGCAAAGGACACGATCAATTAACGAATGCCAGATACTAGACAAACATGGAACGTATTTCGAATTTCCTCGTAGTTTCATCGAGTTTAAAGGAAGGAAAGAGGTGTTGGGGGGGGGGGGGAGGAGTAGAGGAAATCGATGGAAAGAGAACGACTCGCGGTTTCCTCGTTACTCTGCCATGGACAAATGAAACGTGAAATTTTGCAAGCATATCGGAATTACACCCGAAAGGAATTCCCATGGACACTGCCGCATTTTGACCCGATCATTTTACCTTTAATCGTTGCCATGGGTACTTGGAACACTGCGACAAAGAGAGACCAGCATGAAATGAAGATCAATTTGCATTAATTCGAGATAATTAAATATCGTTTAGATTCAGTTGCATTTTTTTTTTTTTTCAGAATGCCCACACTCCAACGTCCCTTGCTCGATTGCAAAGAGTATAAACAAGCGTTTCGTTCGCAATTCGACGGTGCTTTTACGCGCACTGAAACTCGTTCTCGCGCGACGAAGTGAAATTTGGATCAGAATGGCGAATCAGAGTTTCTCCTCGATTGAAAAATTGTACGAAACAGAAAGAACGAGCGAATACCACAACGGGGGGAGAAACAAAAAAAAAAAAAGAAAAAAAAAGAAAAAAAAAAGAAAAAACAAAGATGTAAAAGAGATGTAAAAGGTACGGTAAGCAAAGTTAAAGAAGCAGCGTAACGGACGCGGCACGGTTTTTAAAACGCGGGAATGAATCCCCGTGGCGAGGAAAAATAAATCTAATGGCTAACGAGTTTTTACCGAGCTCCGCGCTTGGGCAATTAAGAAGAGGGTAGAGGGGCACGATGGGAAGACCCCGGAGGTGAGTTGGAAGAAGGTCGAAGGTACGAGAAAGTCCGCCAGCAGAAAGGGTTGTATCGTGTTGCACGACATTCAACCCTTGTACCGCTAAACTACAGATAAATACGAAAGCTCTGTGCCACGCAAAAGTGGGTAAGACGTGACGGAGAAGCAGCGAAGAAACCAGACACGGGCGAGTTCGCAGTGCTTTGGGATTTCTGACGCGTTTCTGCTACTTTTTTTTTTTTTTCTTTTACTTTACTATCGTTTAGCTTTTCCTTTCTCTCTCTCTCTCTCTCTCTCTCTCGCTGATCGCGTCGAATAGATTTAACGCTCGAGAGAGAGAGACGCCCGACGAAAAAGGGTGGGCGGGGGGTGAGATCCGTTTGAAATTGATTTCCTCGATCGAACTAGTCCGTTCTTCCCGTCGAATGGTCTCTTGTCTTTTAACGGGAAGTTTCCGAACGTGTAAAGCTCACGTGAATTCGAAGAAACATCGGCCCCGGTTCTCTCTCGGCTGGCTCGGAACAAAGAAAAGGGATAACACAGTTCATAAGACGCACGAAGGAGGCGTAGAAGGAGGAAATCTAAGTTTCTACGGCTGGCTACCGATCGTTCCTGTATAATACATTTACGCTCCGGCCTATTATAATATTGTACTCGGAGTGTATTGTCTTTCTCGGCTCGGGATAATGTTTCGTCGACACGCCAGGCCTCGACCCACAGTGTAACTCTTTCATTTCCCCTTTCTCTTGCTCTCTTTCTCCTACTTTTGCTCTCTGCCTCTCCCCCCTCCTTTTTCTCCTTCTCCTCCTTCTTCTTCTTCTTTTGCTTTTTCCTTTTTCTTCTTCTTCTTCCTCTTCTTCTCGTTTTAAACAACGATCCATTAGCTATCAGGGTAGCTCGACGAAGAGGTGGGGCTAGATAGCCTGGAATAGCGAAAACAATTTCAAGAAATCTGCCCCGGCGAAAATTCGATTAGCCGGGCAAGATGGGCTCGAGCTCTCTCTCCGTTTGTTTCGTTTCGTTTTATTTTCGCCAGGCGGACGGACTCTGTTTCTGTCGCGCTGGCGGCTTTTAATTACTTCTCCGCACTCTCTCGCGACGTTCTCGTGCTCGTGTTTCGTGTTCGTCTCTCTTCTTCTTCTTCTTCTTCTATTTCTTCTTCTTCCTCTTCCTCCTCTTCTTCTTCTTCTTCTTCTTCTTCTCCTCCTTCTACTATTTCGTCTTCTTCTCAGTTTCTTTTTATTCTCCGGAACTCGCGCGCTACAAAGACGCTCACTGTACGCGCGGGCTACTTTTAACTCGAGCCGTTTTCTTTCTCTCCTCTTCCCCCACCCGCGCCGACGCCGCGCCTGGATCTCGCGTTATTTTATTAAAACGCGTTTGTCCGTGATTTCGCGACAAACACGAGTTCCGCGTGCACGTCCGCTTTCCGTAGGTGGAAAGTCGAATCCCCGGTACAGTTCTTGTCGGAGATTTATCGGGTCACGAAACGTGGGAGGGAGGCGCAGGAGAACAGGAGGCTTTAGCCGAGGATTAGCTTTCAATTAAAAGGATCTCGTCGAGCGGAGCGTGTTAAAAGAACGGATATTTATTGCCCAGAAAGCGGCAGTGCAACTTGGATTACGGTCGCGTGGCTTGCGTTCGACGCACCTGATTCCGCACCGTTTCACGAAACGATTAAAATCCTTTTAAAGGGGTTCTCGAGCGAAAAAAGAAGAAGAAAGAAGGAAAGAAAAAAAAAGAAGGAGAAAAAAGTTGAAAAGAAGAAGAGGAAGAAAAAAGAAGAAAACGCGTTTCGATCTCTTGCTTCGTCCAAGAGGAGCAAGCGAAATACCAAAAGACGAGAACGGACTAAATTAATTAGACTCGGTGTTATCGAGAACCAGGCACGTAGCAAGAGGTGACTTTACTGGTACGTATACCGGTTAGAATGTCGTTCGTCGAACGTCGATCACGGTATTAATGATTGAAACGGTTGTCGGAGTTTACCGTGTATCCTCTTTTAGACCACTTACAAGGAGATGGCCAGTTTACGACTGGTTACGCAACATGCCTGGCCTAATTGGCCAGGATAAAAAGAAGCCGATTGGGTTTTTCGCTACGGCGAAAGAAGCGCGAGAAGACAAGCAAAGAGGAACAAGAGAAAAGACCCGAGTCACGGACGGCACGTCGACAGATGCCTTCCCACGTTTTTTCGTCAAGACATGTGCCTGGCGCGGCGAAAGGGTTGAGAAATTCAGTTGGTCGACCGAACACCGGAGCAAAAAACCACCCCACGGTACAAGATTCCTCTGGTAATCGCTACGTGCCGCGATTCACCGCCAGGGGTGAATTCGATTAAGTGTCGGGGGACTGCGATCTTTTTCCCAGATCATCCGATTTTTTTTCCTCCTCCTCCTCCTCCTCTCCCTCCCTCTCTCTCTCTTTCTCTTTCTCTCTTTTCTCTTTGTCGCCACGTCGTCCGATCTGCAATGCACGACGCTGCTTAGGTAGGGTTCTGTTCTCCAAACGCGGCATTGACGCGTCAATGAACACCGATTGTTCGTTCCCGTTGCTCCTCGAACTCGAGGAGTTGTTCGAGTCGTCGTGTGCTTGTTCGTTGGGCTCGTACGCTAAAACGAACACTACTGCGCTTTCGACATTTCCTTCTTCTCCGACGATTCCTTTTTTTTTTTTCTTTTTCGTGGCGTTCGTGAAACGATCGATAACGGGCGATAAAGCGAAGGCGTGATGTGTGCGGAGGTTGGCCTGTATCGCTCTGCGAACTCGAAGTTGATTGCAAAGTTCGAAGCTGGTTGATCGATGAATAAGAAGAAGAAGAAAAAAAAAAGAAAAAAAACCACAACCAAAGCAGTCCCAAGCGTTATACGAAGAAACCCAGCGGAATGATCTAAGCTACCGTTACGGGATCTTTCTCCCTATTGTCAACGACGTTACGTCGTCGGACTACTGAGAATCGGTGAATCGCGAAACTCTTTGCACGGTTTGACGTGAGTCGATCTTCTTGCTCCCGCGAGATGATTTCACGGAAACGCAACGAGAGAGAGACGTTGATCTCTCGTTGTTATCCGTTGCAGCTCGAACTGCTACCCTATTGTAATATCATCGCGTTTTAAAGAGCGATATCACCGTGCATCGGTCCCGCGAGGATGGACGACTACAAGAGTTAGTTGCTCCTGCCCTCTTGCCGAACGCTCAAAGGCTCGGGTCTTTCTGCCTTTGACGTTTCAACGAAGCTACTATACCTACTAGTTTATACTACGCGCGCGCGCGCGCGCGTATGATCGTCGATGGAGAAAAAGAGTAGAATGGAGCCTGTATCGTAAGATAAGACGGAGTCTGCTGACAGAAATTGTTCGGACAGAAGCGTGACCCGCCACCATGTGTGCACTCAGAGAAACGTGTTCCGTTATACGGAGACGGTTATAAGGAAAAAGATATCTGCGTATAATAGCGTATAATAATCGGCCGACAAAAAGGTTATCCCAGCGGAGAGAATTTGGCGAGTTACGTTAATGATAATGCATTCAGTTTATACAATATAGGCAATGTACGAGTTACATATCGCACGTGTGTACAACCGTCTGAGATTGATATTTTCGTGATAGACGACTCGGTTCTCCGGATCTTTCCGACCATGGTTCGATTATTATCGTGTGCGAGCACCGCGTTAAGTAGCCAAAATGCCTGTTGTTGTTGGACGTCGGATTTGGTACATACATGACTGACCTTCGACGTGTGGGTACGAAGGCTGGATTCTGTGGCGAAGCCTTTGCCGCAGATGTTGCAATGGAACGGCCGGTTCTTCGCCCGTTCCACCTGGGCGTCGTGATTCCGAAGGTGTTGCTGCAAATTCGATAATTGAATGAACGCCCGCCCGCAATCCGGTAGATGGCACTTGTACGGACGTTCACCTGCAACAAAAAAAAGTTTATTTTCGTACACGGGGCGAACACGGCTCTCCACGCCGAAGGATCGATAGTATATATATATATATATATATATATATATATATGTATATGTATATGTGTATCGATAGGAGGAGAGAAAATCGATCGGTGTTTGTCGATGTTAACCACGGTTGATAGGTCGATTGATGACGCGAAGTTTAATTCCAGTTGACGGATAAAAAAAGAGGAAAAAAAGAAAAAGGAGCAAAGAGAAAAAAAAAGCGAGTGCAACGTCGCATCGGTAGAACCGCGCATCGATCGCTAATGATAATTGCATCGCTGTCCATGAAAGCGTAATGGTTCTCGAATGGGTGATTAATCGTGAAACGCGTTTGAGATATACGAGAACACGGTGCGCGAGACAACGGAGGTCGGTGGTCGAATTACTTGTTTTTTTTCTTCTTTTTTCTCTCTTTTTTTTCGTCCCGGGGACGTGCAACAGGTATCAGCGCCGCCAGATTTAGGGATGAGCGTAAAAAATGCCACTCGTTTTAAAACGACCATTAGAGAGTTACCGGTGTTTTAACAGCCCGTAACCAGCGCATCCTGATTTAAAACGATGAATACGTTATCTGTTTTTGTCGCGTGTCATCGCGACTTCTCTCCTCTCTCTCTCTCTGTCTTTCTCTTTTTTGTTCTTTTTTCTCCTTTCAATCCGATTCGCACGTATTAACGCGGCGCGTCGAACGATCCGATTTTAAGAATTTTAAATCGGACATTACCGATTCGTATTAACGCGAGAAAGCCAGCCAATTTATACGAGTAATTTTCGCTATCCGATCTAACCACGCGTGAAATATTTATGCAGATTCTTTCCTGATTATTTCACAAGCCGATTAATATTAAATTGACGATGTTAGCGGGGAAATATCTGTTGAAGCTTTTAATCTATTCTATCGATTCCGCGCGCGCGCGTGGAAGGAACGGAACTCTCCGGCGATCGTTGCAATTTTTATTACGCTTTTTCGCGTTCGCCGCCTCGCCCGTCCACCGGATCTCGATTCTAATTCCCACAAGCGATTGGTTCAATTTAACTTTTATTAATATCGACATTCTTCCCCGTTTTCCTTTTTACCCCGGGCGCTCGTTCTTTTTCTCTTCCTCCCGTTTCCCGTCCTACTTCCGCCACGCTTCTTACTTCCTTGTTAGACCGGATTCATCTTTTATTCAGGCACGATCGAAGTTTTAATAAAAATAACTCGATAACATCGGCCGCGTTTTTCTTTTCTTTTTTTAATATCTGTTCGCTGTTATCTCACTGGCGTTGCAGCCACACCGGACAGATAAGATTCTCCCCTGAGCGAGTACGACACGGCACGCCACGACACGGAAAAACTGATTTAAAAATATTCGAGCTAAATGGAAATTGGATTGACTGCCCCAATGACGGGGATGCAAATTTCACGACTTGAGCGTCGTCGATCGAAGGTATCAACCGCGGATGTTTATGCAAATCCGTACTTTGTTTGTTTTATTTAACAAATGTTATAACTTTGAACGTCACGGAAGCGATTTTGCAACTAAACTAACCGGGGAGATGTTGGAAACGTAAAAAACGATACTTAAATATCTTTCAACGTTGCGGATGACGTCTCCAAAATTACAAGAGTGGAAGGATGCGTGTTTAGCCACAAATGAGAAGATAATTTTGGTGGCGCAGGATCGATTAAGAATTTAAAAATTCAATAATCCATTTCACGTTATCAAAATTACGTTCTTAATGGGCTGCGTCATTAAACATGTATTTTCGCATCCTGTAAAACAGTCGGAGAATGACGATCGGTTGATGTTTATTAAATGATTATTTCATCAGATTTATCGTCTATTTTTAGAAGACTTGTATCTTTCAATCTCTAATGAATCGTTTGATATTAGAAAATATAAGACGCATTAGAAGTCTGCGAATGTTGAAAAATATCAATCAGTGATCTTCTTATGGATAAAGAGTTAATCGTTCCCTCATTTATTTTTAATTCTCTGTCGTTCTGTTGCATTGTCAGGAGATTAAGACACAGTGTGAGAAACGGCAGAATCTCTCGATGGTCCTGTCATCGGCAACGATGATTGTAACGTTTTCTTTATAGCGTACACGGCGAAATAACGCCGCAATAAGAGGAACAGCGTAAAACTTATTTATTGCGTCGCGCCGCGTTGTACGACGAGACACATCAGCATGGGACTCTCGTCTCGTTAACGGATGAAAAGAGAAAGATAGACGCGATAGGAAAGAAATTGGAAAGACGCGACGCAAGGTAAACGACGCGAGATTGGAGAAAGGTTGCTGCGCAAACCGTGGCAAAAGTTATGGTCAATGTGTAAACTGTTACTTTTACAAGCGTTAGTTTGTCATTTTTACAAGTTCGAGCCAGGCGGCTGTTTTACGAGTGACGTTTATTTAGAAGCCGCGCGTACGCGCGTAAAATTTTATTGTGTTTGCATTTACTCGAAATACGCCCATTTTACGTATCGTGTTATGAATTTATCAATGATGCGCTTCCGTCGAACGACACGAAGCTTTCGAACGATGGATACACGTACGTACGTACGCAAGAGCCAGTGCTACAAGCGCCATTCATTTTCCGACGCAACGAGAGCGATACCGTTCAAGATTCTGTCAAAAGAACTGTGTCGTATCGTTTATAGCGATGTTGCATCTTTCGTTTCGTCAGCCAGAACGACTTCAAAGGTAGCGAATGATGAATTATTACCGACGAATTAATTGAAAAAACGAGTCAATGTAACTTGTCATGTTAATAAATACTGGGGGTCTCGCGTTTGATTAACACGTCGCGATTCTTTCATCGCGAAATAAAATCGAGTGGTCGATTAATTGCATTCAATTTGGTTAATCGGGCGACCGATAATGCCGGGGTTATTTTTTTTTTTCTTTCAGAGAGAAAACACCGGCGCGGCCGGTGAGATCGATGAGTTTTTTAGCGGATGCTCGTTCGTTCTGACGCTCTTTTTAACTCTTCTCCACCCGTCCGCCCCCGGTTTAATGCCTTTTCGTGTATCTCTCGTGGCGACACTAAACATGCATCGACATTAAATTTTGCTTGACGACCGTAATTCCCCGACGGTGTATAACGTCATTACATTCATCACCTACACTAGCTCGGAATATCAAATGAGAGTGGCGATATATTTGATTATTTGTCAGTGCCTGCGGTTTCGCAGGCGCGTGCATTTCACGTCCCACCCTCTCTGGCCCTCGTTTTCCCGGTTGGAAAATTCCCAGCACGTTTTTCTCAGCGAATTCGAACGGCGCGACGCGACGCGACGCGGTGGCACAGCGCGTGTGCACTTTTTTTCCAGCGATGCGATTCGTCTCGTCCACTCGTCAAAATCACCACCTCGCCGAGCTCGGAAAAGTAGGTAGAAACCTCGGAAAAAGCTGGCACGTGCTTGAATGTGCATGTACGGAACAGAGCTTGGCCGTTAGGTGTTTTTTCTTCTCTCTCTCTCTTTCTCTCCATCTTTCTTTATCTTTTCTCCGTTTCTCCCTTTCTCTGTCTCTCTCGCTTTTCCCTATCTGACTATGTCTTTCTCTTTCACTTCCTCTTTCTCCTTCTAACTCTCTCTTGGATGCTCGTACATACACCCCCTCCCTGTGCAACCCTCTTGCCTCGTCCGTGGAAACGGCGAGCCCCCTCCGGCCTGGTAGCACCGACCACCCAGCGGCCCTCCACGGCCCACTACACGTCCACGGCAGAAAATTAATGTCCCCTGCAATCCATGTATAATGCATTCGCATTTCGTTGAACGAACAAATGAACGCACCGCTAGAAAATTTACGTCCTATCTCTTTCTCTCTCTGTTTCTCTTTCTCTTGCTCTTTCTCTCTAGTACGCTTTCCTCCAAGCCTCCCTCATTCTCTCTCCCTCTTTGTGTGCTCTCTCTCTCTCTCTCTCTCTCTCTCTATCCTGTCCCTTCGTTTGTTTCTCTTTCACCGTTTCGTGTCTCTCCCTCGATTTCTCTCTACTCTTCTTTGTTTCTCACGTGAGATTTTGCGCGTGTGCAACAAGCCGGCCCTGACCAACCCGTCGTTGCACACACGCGGTCCCCTCCCCCCTCCCTCCCTCCCACCCTCCCTCTCTCTCTCTCTCTCTCTCTCTCTGTCTGTTTCTCCCTCTTCGTCCCCCCTCGCCGTCCTCTCTTTCTCACCATTTTCCCCTCCATTCCGATGTTGCCATCATCGAAATTCCGGCTGGAAATCATTAAATTGCACGCACTCACACGCACGTGCGTTGTGCTCGCGCTGCGATGACCTCGTCTCTCTGCCCTCCTCTCGCACTCTCGCCCCTCTCGCTCTATGATGCTCGTCGAGCTATTCGTACGAGCGATACCTTGAATTTCGCGACAAGGGGGAGAGCAAATACATAGTTGCCGGGGAAAAATCGGGGATGAGAATGCCGCGCGCCAACGACTGGAATGTTTGTATATTGCGATGATATTTGCCCAGTGCCGCGCGTCCCCTCCGTTTCTCGCTCGATGACGATTTTTCTTTCTTTTTTTCTCTTTTTTTTTCCCCCATTTTTTTTCTCCCTCCTGCCGCCCTCCTACCTCCGCTTTTCTCGTCTCGTCGAATGATCAGCGACCGGTTGCAAAAACGAAGAGAAACGAGATATTTTTACGGGAGGGAGGGCGGCCGGGGGCGGCGAGGGGTTGGGGCGGAGTGAGCGGCTCTCTTTGCGCTTTCGTGTTTTGCGAATGGAATCATCGAATGGAATATACATATATATATGTTTACATACATATATATGTGTATGTATACGACGGATTCGAGTTGGAATTTGTTAAAATTTACAACGGCGCTTAACTGCCGGACGAATGGGAAACGCGGCAACGGCAGCACACGCACGCACACCGCAGTCATCGGACTGTGGAGGGTTACTTGGTCGTGGAAAATTTACAGCGGAACCAACCGACGCAAACGTTGATTACGTTAACCTTGGTTCAATCGGAAAGTATTTCTGGAGGAGCGACGTTACATCCATTTTCGTGTTAATTAAAGTGCGCTTATCCTGGGATTTGTCCCGGCAAACGTTTGCCAGTTTAAGGGTAATTCAACTTCGAATGTAGATTAAAAGGAACGCGCGACGTTGATCTTCGATGGATCCTATTAATTTCCATCCGCACGCCGGAATTATCCGTGGCATCGCTAACGACGATATTCCCGATCGTCGATAGCTGGTAATCACTTAGAACGATATAAAAAGACATTGATCAGCCCTTAAGGCCGTCATCCGACCTGTCATGCATTAATTATTGCAACGATAATGCGGAATCATTACGGATTTAACAATCGAATCAATGATTACGAATACCGTGAGCTATTAAACAAATTACGGTAATGAAACGGAGCCAAATCGGTCTCTCTCATCCATCCGACCAATGTTGCCTTCGCTTTTATACCCCTTCGTTTTATCATCGCGATTATAACGCTGTTCTTCGGACACGAGGAGGTGCTCGTTATTATTTTCCTCGCGGCCTTTGAATCAACTCGTTCCCAAATGATTCCCATTCGGTTCGATTACAAACCCGAATCGTCGTAATTTAGTTTTCGTCGATTTCAGGAATTCAGGCTTCCTCCTCAAAGTCTCCGATGAAACGGGAGTGTTGCTCGACGCTCTGCCATTCGGGATTCGGGATGTGCTGGCCTCGCCGCATTTTCAGGTGGACGCGAAGGGGAATCACGCCCGGGGAATTACTTCGTGGAAATCACGGGCAGGAAATCGTATGAAATTTATCGAAAGAAGGAAGAACATTAACGCGGATGCAACCGAAATTTATAGGCTTTGAAATTACCATGAAAGCAACGTTAGCGGCGCGTTCGTCGCGATGTGTGTACGTGTACCGTGTATTGCGCTAGGAGAACGCGTTACCAGGCACATAGAGAGCGAACGGGCAAGCTAGAGAGAAGACGGAGAGAGTGTGTGAAAGAGCGAGAGCGAGAGAGAAAGAGAAAGAGAGAGAGAGAGAGAGAAAGTACAGAGCGAAGGAGAAAGAGAGCAAGATCGGGAGAGAGCGAGAGAGAGAGAGAGAGAGAGAGAGAGAGAGAGAGAGAGAGAGAGAGCGAGAGAGCGAGAGAGCGAACATCCCTTTCCCGAGCGATGCAGCCGAGCGTTTCACGCATGCATGGAAATCATTAAAATAAAATGGCCGATAACAAATGACTGTTGCAAAGAGGGGAGCCCTCCCGCTTGGCGGCCATCTTGGTTCACGTGACCGTCATCCGGGCAACCACGGGCACGCCACGCCCCTTTAATGATTTCTACCCCCTGGCGAATGTACCGCACGTACGTACGTGCGAAATTTCACGAGTGTGTGTGCCTATATCCCTCGCATACGCGGGGTACAGTCATCATCAGTAGTCTAGGCCAAATCACCCCGGTACATCCTCTTCAAAACCTACTGGCCACCATGGCAACGCGTAACCCCGTGCAGTACCTTCCTTTCAGGGGTTTTTATCCTTTTCCTTTTTTTCCTTTTCAATGACTCGCTTCAGAAATATACGAAATATTCCCTCTCTTTCTCACTCGAGGGGGGGTTCTGCTCTGAAACCGTGGCCCGTTTCGAGCAAGGAATAATTCCCCACGTGCGAAACTTTCGGGCGGAAACGATTTAAACGATGCTCGAAATGGACGAGGCGAACATCGCGTATCCGCAGGGTGAATGACTCGAAAACTGGATCGTATTCGGCACAGTCTCTCTCTCGCACAGTGGCCGTTTTCTTCGGGGTACGTTGTTGCTCCTGGTCCGTTATCGTTCCCATTGGCTCCGGGGAGTTGGAATAGCAACGTCTGGCAATCTAGGTTCCCAGATATCTCCACGAACGATGACGGACAAACGTGCCGGGAGTGTTTGAGAATCGTCGAGTGGCAGACGTTCGAGCATCGGCGACTGTCCATAATCGATATTCTTGTGCGCCCCGCGTTGTTCGAATCATTCTTCGCGATCAGCTTCAGACCGTATCTTTCGGAAGACATCCGTTCGCGAGGATCGGAGATCTTAAAGTAGAATATCCTGTAAGTGTCAGACACGTACTGCCGGAGACGTAAGTGTTGAGACGTTTAATGACGTTTAACACGAATTGAATGCTTCCCACTGTTTCTATCGGATGCTATCGCGTTTGACGAGGTACTTTAATAAGCACTTAACCGTATCTTGAGGAAAGAAGAAACGCCAGATAGGACACTTTAATTAAAGAGGGTAGTATAATAAGTCTCGCGATTTGCGAAGAAATTGAAATTTATCAGAATTTTTCGATAGATGTGCCGAGAGAGTGTCCTAACAATTACGACTAAATATTGTCAATATGAAAAGTGCAGTTCTCGCGAAGATGAGGGAAGAAATAATTTAAATAGAAATTTTATTTTATCTCTGTCTGGATGTTCTACGCATCCCCGATTTCAGTTTGATAGTTTTCATGATCTGAAATTTAATACATGTAACGTTATATTCCATCAACTCTGCTAGCTTTGGACCATTTTTGATCCAATCCTTTTCGCAATAAAGGACAAAGAATCGTGATAGTGTTTAGAGATTTTGTTTAGAGATCGAAGAGATACATTTTTCTTCAGTCACAGAGACACGCGAGACTCAATTTCTTACACGTCTGACGTTTGTAAGAAATTCCATCCATTTGACGCGCCGCTTAGTTCACGTCAAAAGATATTCGGCCAGTTTTCCCTGTTTAGGATGATGGCAAAAGAAACGAGTTGTGCCGGTTGGTCGCATCGTACGCGGGTGGAACATTATTCGGGCATATGGTAGCTTCTTCCGTCTCGCTCGCGCCACCCTCTCAGACCGTTTCACCTGCCCTGTCCGAAACTCTTTATCGTTTTTTTTTCCTTTTCAACCGATACCTGCGCTTTTTTCTTTCTTTCTTTTTTTCCTTTTAGACCGCCCAGAGCGACCGTGTCAGGGGTCGTTGACCCTTAAGGTTCGAAACCCTCTCTTCCTGTGGTTTACTTCTTCCTGATCGAGGCCGACGAACTCGTTTCCACCGATTTGTTGTGCACGCTTCTTCTCCTTTCTCTCCCTTCGGCGAACATCCATGCGCGTGCATCGCTATTTCCGCCAGAGAACGTCCAAGCGCCAGATTCCTGTCTCGTTTCTCGAGATATTTAATTAGCGAGGATTGTATAAGAAGATTCGATCGGAAGCGCTCTCCAGCGACTTCCTTCTTCCTTTTTTTTTCTCAGCCAAGTAGAAGCTGTAATTTCGGGGCTTGGTCATTTTTCTGGCGGACTTGGCCGAGCATAATTTATTCCCGATGCCTGATGAGTCCCATTGTTGCGGGCGGTGTGGCTGCTTCGCCGCTTGAAGGGGGTGAAAACGAGCCAAGGGGGTCGTCGTCGTCGACGTCGTCGTCGTCGTAGGAAGAAGGGTTGGTGCAGAACGTTGGAGAAAAACGGACGAGGAATTATGTAAGACACCGGAAGGAAGGAGTGTACACGGCACACCGGCCCCTTGTTCTGGCACATCCGTCCGAGTGGTAACGATCGTTCCTTCTGGATGCAGGACAAGATCTTGAACCTTTTCCCCGACAACGACGATTCTCGCCACTTAACGGGCATTTCGTCGAGACCTTTTTTTCTCCCTTCTTCTCCCGGCCACTATCGTTTCTCGTCGACGTCGTTGTAGAAGCAGCGGCAGCAGTAGCAACAGCAGCAGTAGCAGACTTCGGGTCATTAGGCAGATGGGGGCAAAAAGGGGTAAAAATTAATGTCTCAGAACGAACGTTCGGGCCTGTAGAGTGGCCAGAGCTAAGTCCTGACGGTTCTCGTGTCTTTACGATTTTTCATCGCGAGCCATTTGTTCGAGAGAGAGAGAGAGAGAGAGAGAGAGAGAGAGAGAGAGAGAGAATGATCTCGACAGTTCCTACCACCACTTTCTCTTCTTTTCAGTTACTGTTACACTCATATTCTTTGCCATCTCTCTACTTGTTCTAGGAAGTTCACTCGTAGATACCTCGAAGGAGAAACGCAAAGGGAAACGACGAGGTCTTTAATCGATCGCAACGTAACGAGATCCTGTTAAAAACACGAGAAACTCGTCGAAGGAGGTCAGTAGGTAGATAATGGTCAACTAGCAGGGCGGAAACACGAATGAAATTTAGTACCTGCTATTGACAGCTCGGAGATCTTCAACGGCGAGCCTCGTTTCTGGTTTGTCGACGTTGAAAGAAACCCCGATTGGTAGCTTTCTTTCGCGCAGCTCCAGATTCACGGCACAAAGGATCGCAAGGGGTGAAACTGGCGCGTTCCCTCCCCTAGCGTACATTTTTATTCCTCGCATTTTAATCGCGTCCTCGCGTTTCACCCTTGTGAAACATTATCTGTCTTCTTCGTTATTCATTTACTCCTCGCGACACGACATTTCTTTTTCATTCGTTCCTCGTCGAATCTCTCGGATCATCCAGAGAACGGTGGATCGTTTCGCAATTGCAAAGTTTAAATCATGCTGTTCTTTAGATGATTTAGACACGAACTCTTTGTTGCTTTTTCGGGAATATCAAGTAGATTGTTCCATAGTAGGAGCAAACTTGGTCTCCCTGTGGGCTCGGAGGTGAGAATTGGCCCAACGTAATCCCTGCGTGTCGTAAAAGGCGACTAAAAGGGATCTGTCTTTGTGTAGATGTTCGTCATTAATTTCATCTCTTACTTTGGGATCAACGAATCAGTTGAAAATTTTGCAAAATTGTCATTAGCGATACCAAATAAATGTTCTTCGGTCAGCAAGCTGGCATCGGTTCCTCTCAATCTGGCATTCTTTCTCGTCGAATCTGAGGTAGATCGTTCGACGTTAGAGCGAAGTCATCGTTGAAATCATTTACGATTGCGACACGACTCTTTCGTCTGTGGCCTGGTCGAATCTGAAGTTTCAGAAAAAGACTCGTGGGTCGTCCCGGCCAAGTGAGGCCGGTAGCAAAGTTGAGATCGGTGCCGGTTTCGAGTGCCCACACTTTGTCTTTAAACCCGTTCTGCTTGAAGCCTCGGCGCTCGAGGTGTACGAAGGTGTGCGAAGCGTACAACTCGAGTGGTGCACACACAACTCAAGGCTGCGCCCAAAGTTTCTAACGTAAGACGCACGAAGCTGTTCTCCGTATGCCGTATGGCGTTCCGCGTTGCCTCCCACACATGCCGGCGTAGAAAGTTTACTAGATGGAAATCTATATCTTATTTTACGGCCGACCGTGCTCAATATTCTTGACCCGCCGGCCCGAGACTGTCCGATATAAATGGTCCGTGTAAATCTTCTCTCCTCTCGAGAGAAACGCGACGGAGAGAAGACGAGGAGGAAGACGAGAGGGAAAAGAACAAAACGCGCATAATACGGAGGACAGATAGAAAGTATTAAAGTTAGGATCAATAACTTTCTAAGAATTTCTTATCGCGATATAATTAGCAGCCGTTTACCGGAGAATCAGGGAGTAGTCGTTTTGAGAAACAGGTTTCCAGAAGCTTGCCTGCTATTTTATTTTATCGCGTAAGCGTGCAGCCAGACGGAATTGCCATTTTCCGATTGAAAATTTTAATTATCAGACGTATTATCCGATACCTTTGATCGTTCAACATGGCTTCCGAATGCTTCTTTGCGCTAAGAAAAGGAACGAGTTGTCCTTTGAACGATTGATACGCGCGTGTACACGACAGAACATCAACGTGGAAAAGAAAAACGTTGATTCAATAAACGACCGAATGGAATTTCGGTCTGCGCGAAATTACTGCACCTGGTGGCCAGAGGAGCACGAGGTATCCTTAACCTACAGACCGGTTCTACGCTCGAACCGCGATCGTGCAGTCCTCGCGTTGAAGATCGTACCCGATTTTGCGCAAAAAGTCGCTTTCGTGCCAGCTTAGAAAGTCAATCTAGATTTCGTAGTCCGTTTTACCACATGCGAGTATGCATTAGATAGAGAACTGGTATGAAGCGAGATTACAGCCTTCTGGTGCTACGCTTACACATATCGCGCGTGTATCTTGCCCCTGGCAACGGGAACACTTTTTCTTCGCGAAAAAATTTCGTTTGCGGACCTCGTGCTCCAACGCTCCTTCCACCCGCGATTCGGATTTTATTTTCTCAAATGCGACGAGTACACAGAGTCAAGAAGAGGGAAGAAAGACGCGAGAAGAAGTTGCGAGACAGGAGTTTGGTTCGTCGTTCGGTCGGGCCGGAAGAGTTGGAAAAGTAAGTCAGTAATGCGAAAGGGTGAAGTCTCCGTCGATCTTAAAGGTCTGAAGAGTCGCGTCTCTTTAAGAATTTTAAAATGATTCGTAGTCGTCGACCCTACGGTGATACGACGCGCGGAGGCTCGCGCTGAAATAATAATAGCGGCTCGTTTGAAGGCGACCGAGGGTTTAATTAAGAATCGGTTCCTGTTTCGGTTGTCGGGCGAGCGATGCTTTTTAAAAGCGAGAAGCTCGAAGCCGGCATCGATTTTGCTTTTCACGGCTTTTTACGATTGAAGAACAGCTATTACTTGCGAGTGCATCTCGGATTCTATTCTATATCAGTGTAGCGCGCGCGATAAGATAACTCGTAGAAAAAAATCACTCTCATGGCAACAATCTGAGAACGCACTGCAGATTTGCACGCTTTTGAAAAACTAATAGCGCTGAATGTGAATATTGCAGAAAGAATATTCGCTGAAAACTCGCTCGTGAATATTTCACTCGCGGGTTATTTTCGGCTACAATCGAATCGGCATTTTCCCCGCGTCTCACTCATCGTTACGTAAAACTCTGCTCATCCGACGATGACGAGATTTTCTATTAATCTCGCATAATTAATTCGCGATAAAAATTAATTCTTATCTTCGAGTAGCTTTATCTTTCGCGTCTTTTTTCTTCGTCTACCTTCGTCGACCTGTTTATCGGTGCGTCGGGAGTACCGTGGAATTTTTTTATTCTTTCGAGCCGCGAACGAAGTGAAAATTGAGAAAAAGAATCGGTCGAAATAGAGACAGTCGTTCCTTGTACGAATCTATCAACAAGGTTTCGAGCAAACATCGCGTAAACCGAGATTACTTATCTCGGATCACAAACGGTACACAGTGACAATAGTGCGCGCGATCGTTGAAAGGTGACCTTAAAAAAATGACGTGGCACTTTCGCGTGATCCCGAATCGCATGTTCGTTTCATAGTGCGTTTCCACCGCTGATCCCCGAATCGAAAGGCGGGAGGGGGGAAATGGAAGACGATTCGTGCGAAAAAAAGTATCGGGCCAGGCATTGACCGAGGATTTCGGTCGATGAGAAAACAGAGAGGGAAGATAGGTGAAAGGAAAAAAAAGAAAGGGCAGAGAAGAGTAGGTCGAAGAGGAAAAAAAAAAGAAAGAAAGAAGCGTAGGCGTATCGAACGATTTTTCCCCCCCGTGCAGAGGCAACGCAGCGTCCCTATTCAAATTAACCCTCATGGAAGAAGAAATGCATCGCCGCGGAAGGGTTCGTAGAAAATTAGAATAGACTCATCGGTCGGTCGGCCTATGCATATGCGGCATGACTACGTTAATTTTCTGGCAGGCCATACGGTATCTTCAACTTTTAATTATCTTTACCTTTTACCTTTTAACGGTTTAATTGCCTTTCTCTCCGTTGCTATCGGGCAACAGAACTTTCTGACCGTTACTTTTTCTCTCATGTATATATATATCTGTGTGTGTGTGTGTGTGTGTGTGTGTGTGTGTGTGTGTGTGTGTGTGTGTGTGTGTGTATTCCTCGATCCATCGATATGATTTTACGTAAACCACCGTATGTACGTAAACGCGTAGTTGTTCGTTCTATTCAAGAAACGTACTTTCTGGACCTATCCTTCCTTTTTTTCTTGTTTTTTTCACCGATAAATTTAGGTAATCGGTTTCGAGCTAGCGAGACGCACGGTGTTTCCAGCCGACGTGATATAATAGATAGCCAGGAGCAAGCGCCGCTAGATTTGGAAGCGTAATTTCCCTCGGTAACATCTTGCGTAACGTATTGTAATATTATACAAATGCTAAGTGGCGTCGATTCGGTGTCAGCCGATGAGTTTAATCGAGAGATGGAAAAGAAGAGGAGAGACAGAGAGAGAGAGAGAGAGAGAGAGAGAGAGAAAAAGAGAGGGAGTATCGTACTCTCTCGACATTTCGATTCGACAACCTTTTCACCATGGAGATCGAACCGCACAGTTTTGATATACGAGTAATTTACGATGGTGGCGCATATACTAATATTAGGATTAATATTGCTCGTTAAAATATTTACGATACGGGCATGGTCGAGTTGATTAACTCATATTACGCGAATTAAGTAAGGTATCGAACTACCGAAAGCTATATCGCGTTCTCCGCCCGTCGATCGGTCGTTTCTTTTCACAACGAAAATAATCGGCCAGTTGGAGATTAATCTTCGCTTAATCGGCGAACGTTTATCGGAGAACAAAGAATTATTCTCGCGGATGCCGGCTGGGAAAGAAATTGTTTGTTTCGTTTCATATCAAACAAGGCAGAATTTTACGGTTTTCACCGTCGTTGAAACCGTCGTCGTCGTGACGAGTTTTTCGCAGACGCGTAAAACGCTGGCCGCCTTTTGTTTAATCTTTCATTTCGCGTCATTTGTGATAAAGGGTCACGGGCGCTGGCGAGCGTTCTTTCCGCTGTGCCGCTTTGATTTTTCTCGAGACGTCTGGCCAGACATTCCGTCGCATAAATACTTAACTGGGTGAAATTAGCGAATTAAAAGTAGAAGAGGAGAGGGGAAAAAGGTGGACGAGTCCGGGCAAAGAAGCAGAGGAAAAGGGAAGAGGGGTGATTTCGCGGTGCCGGAGAAATTTCTCCGTCCTGTCACGCGGAAAGGTCACCGTCAAACGGCGTTGCCAAAGAGGAAACGGAAACGACGATGACGGGGAGAGAAAAAGAAGAGAGAAAGGAAAAAAGGAAAAAAGAACCAAGAAGCGTCACTCTGAATTCTGGTTAGCAATTCGCGAGTCCTTTTTCGTCGGTCCTTTCTACCGTCGTCTCGTCTAAATACGAATACCGCGAGAGCTCGTTTCGAAAGCGTGTCGATGGCTGAGCTACCTCTCACCCAACGGGGAACCCCCGCGGAGGACTTAATTTTTATTCATGCGCCAACGATGCGGCAATTTTTCGCAGTCTTAAGTGGGCTTTAAAATTGTCCGGTCAATTTTGCCGCGAGGACGTGCTCCTTTTTTCAAACATCGTCGAAAAAGGGGTGAACTCCACCGCCGCCTCTGGTGGTAGTTCTACGTCATTTGTATCGGTATTAATTGTCTTGTAACGTTCTTAACCGTTTATTGCTCTATCGAATTTTAACGCGAACCCCTTGCTCCTCCCCTTGTTGAAATCCTTCCGTGTCTATGGCGCGTCAAAGGAAAAGAAAAAGAAGAAGAAGAAGAAGAAGAAGAAAAGGAAGAAAGGAAGGAGGAAGGAAGGAAGGAAGGAAGAGGATGAGAGAAGGGAAAAGGAGAATCGGTGACACGAGCAAACGGGAATCACCAGTGTTCCTAAAAGCTAACGCGACCGCTCGCAGCGTTCGGGGAAAACCGATTAATTCCGCGCGCGTAGGGTGACCGATCATTAGATTTCGCCTCATGAAAATTGAGTTTTCCTCGTTGTCGAAGGGATAATCTTTGGTAGCCTGTGGCCCGGTTGCATACGAACTCTATCGTCTATCCGCCAACACGCTCGCAAATGCGTACGGCTATTTATTAGGCTGCTACGTCCTAGTGCGTGTATATATTGTATATATATATATATAATATATATATATATATATATGTATATATACATATATTTGTATGTGTGTGTGTGTGCGTGTGTGTGTGCAGGTAGACGAGGACAGAACGCGGTAGTGTGTTTGGCTGATGGTGTTGGTGGCGGTGGTGGTGCGCGTGCGACGGTGGCGGCGCGTAACTTCGGTTCCATTATTGAGCGATCGGGCGATCGAAAAATTCCCGCGCTTTTTCGCGCGCGACGTGCCGAGTGGGGCGAACTGACCTCCTATTGGCCACGCGCCCAGTCACCCTCGTAAGCTCGCGAAGAGAGGGGAGGATGGACTCTACACCCTCGGCAGGTATTTGTCTAGGCTGCAGCTATTGACCAGCTATCGATATCGTGGACACTCACCGATATTATATTCGCCGTCCTTCGTTTCTGCCACTCTCGCCAATGTTTCCCACCCGCTCTTTCCCGCATTTTCATCCCCCTGTACCCCCTCCCATCTCACCGTCCCTCCCACCCTATCTCCCTCTCTCCCTCCCCCCCTCTCTCTCTTTCGCTCTCTCTCGCCCCGCTGTTTCTCGTTTTGCCGGTACCCGCTCAGCTCAGCGCTGAACTCTGTCGAATTTCGATTAATGAATTATATGCATATACGTTGCAAATTTTATAGGCGCGCGGAATATATATTCCGGGCCGTCCGAGGGAAATTGTTGTAATGCGCGCGCTGTGCCGGGGGTGAGGGTGGCAGGAAGCAAGGGAGGTGTGCGAGATAGGGGTGGGGTACGCTGGGGGGTGGGCGCGTGAACGCGACGGTGCGGCAGTAAATTCCCGCCGTTTTTTGACTTTGACCGGCCAATCGCGGTGAGGCAGCGAGATCTCGCTGCGAAACGAGAAATCAATATGGTATGCAAATGCTGTGAGGAAGCGGTGGTATCGTTTGGGAAAACAACGGTCGAAGGGGGAATTCGGAAGGAATTTCAGAGCGGCGAGCAACGCCGATTTTTCGATCGCGAGAAATTGGTATGCTGACGGTTGCGGCGCGAGAGAGGGGCAGAGAGAGAGAGAGAGAGAGAGAGAGAGAGAGAGAGAGAGACGATGCGCGATCGAAAATGAGAAATTTTCTTCGTCGGCGAGAGGGGTTGATAACGTTGGTCGGATGCCACGTTGGTTGGTTGATCTAGAAACTGGGATCCGGTGTCGATAGACGAGATAAACGTACACGGCCCTGGTTATATCGGTCGATCGGGGGTCGGTCGCCGATGTGTCTCGAAGAGAGAGCCCCTCGCACGTTTATTTAAAACGATTTCACGTTTCATCGATAAAGACACGGAAACCGAAAGCCGTGCATGCGATAGATGCGCGTACACGCGGACGTTAGCTGAAGTACCAGCCGTAGCAGCGTAGAGTGGGAGCCTCGCTACAGTGGGAAGGGTGATTATTAATGTAAGGGGTTGCTGAGCAGTAGTTACTTGCTCGTTGGTAGTCGTCGAAAAGGACGAAGGGGGTGAAACGCTGAAATCAATGTCGGACCTTTTTCTTTCTTTTTTTTTTTTCCTTTTCGTTCTTCCCTCGTTGAACACGGTCAAGGAACACGGGTTCGGATTCGAGATGTTTTTTTTCTTTGGATTTCTTCTACCCAGGTCAAGCTTTTACTACGAAAATTCGTTCTTCTCTCTCTCCGATATAATGATTTCAAAGGAATGTTTTGTTAAGAATCGATCTGTTATCGTCTCGCGGAGCAGCGAACGAGAGCTCTTGGACCTTTCGATTAAATAGCTGGCATACCGACGAGGTTTTGTTTTTTCTTCCTCTTCCTTTTTTTCCCCTCGCCCCCCCCCCTTTTTTTTCTCAATCGGAAGAGCAAATCTCGGGACGAGATGAACGAGACTTTTCCAAGGGTCCAGTCATACGCGGGCGCTGACCGGTTCGCTTCTCGAGGCTAATACCTTCCGATTGACTACGCTCATCCCTTAATGAAATTCTTTCTACCCGGGCGCGACCCGTTGGCTGGCTTTGCCGTCGAATTTTCTCATTATTACCGGTCCCTCGTCGGCTTCTACGTCTTTCCGTCACTGCTATTCTTAGTCGAGCAGCCGCTCGATAAATTCGATCGTTTCGCCCGGCGCGCGTAAATTGAACTTATCTGCAATACGCAACTTGTATGCATACCGAGCGACAACGTGTTCAGTCAACGGTGTCTTGGAAACCACGGTTCTGCCTGCAGCACCGAGGCGCATTGAGCAATCTCGCAGCATGCATTAAAATTAGCCACAATCGGAACGCACGATCGCTTGTACAGATTATAATAGTATATTAATTTATTGATTATCGACTGGCCGCGATGCAATGCGGTATTCATAGAATTTACTATCAGTCCCGGGGATACTGAATGCATGCATTAAGCTCGCCGAGTCGATTTTCCCCGCGTGATCATCGCGCAGCAAGATCAGCGAATTGTTTCATTCTCGTTAGAAGGAAGAAAAAAAAAAAAAAAAAATGAAAAAAAAATAAAAAAAAAATAGAGAAAAAAAAAGAAATTTCACAAGAGAATTTCAAGAGTAATTTCAGTATCAAATCGATCGACGAGTCTCGAACGTTTCGAATCGATTCAATTTCCGTAATAAACATACATACAGATTGCGTCATCGTAAAAAGAAAAAGAAGAAAAAGAAGAAAAAGAAAAAAAAAAAGACAGAAAAGAAGATCAAAGTCTCGAGGGACACGATCGACGGTGGCTAACTCGCGAAAATATAAATCCTGCCGTGGACTACGAAGTCGGAATGGTATCGTCGGTCCAGCAGGATTTCGAGTAAGGCATCGGTCGGTAGGAGGGCAGGACAAATACTCACCCGTATGCAGGCGGGTATGTTGCTGTACATGACTGAGCTGCTTGAACCTGCGGTCGCAATAGCTGCATTTGTACGGTTTCTCGCCGGTGTGGACCCTGATGTGCTGTACGAGCTGGTGGTTGCTGGAGAATGACTTGAGGCATTGCTGGCACTGGTGTGGCTTTACCTCGTTGCCGGCGATCATGCCGCCCGGTCCGACGCCGATCGGACCAAGGCCTGGCAGTCCACCCGCCACGCCGCCGCCAGCTCTTCCCGTCAGTGCACCCGCCGCGCCGAGCTCCCTCGCGTGCATCTGCATCGCGCTCTTGTGCATGAAGATCTGCGAGAAGAACTGCCACAGTTAGTTGGTACGCTGCACTTTTAGTCAAAAGACGGAGGATGGCCAGTCGACGGAAGTTTTGACCGCTCCACTCCCGCCGACCGCCATCGCCTCCTGAACTCTCGAGAGGCTCGGCTCGCACGTTCCTCCTCCGTTTCTTTTATCACTCTCATTGCTTTCTCCCGTTGCTACGACAATATTCACAGCAGGACTTTACCGGTACGTTACTTGTTTCAAGAGGAAACCGAATAATTATTTTTTTTATAGTAGATTCTATATTCCCACTTACATTATCTAGAATGGAGTGGCATCTTAATGTTTCTTTCGTCCCGTGTGCGAGTAAAAATGAGATAAAAAAAAAATAAGAGAGCTACTGCCGTGTTCAACAAATCGGAAATCAACGAACCAAGATTCACGGTGTATCTTTTTCAAACGTGTTTCTACAATGCAGCTTCTGCCTCCGCGTTCTCTCGTAGAAAAAACGAAGAAAAACGCAGGTAAACGATCGAGCCTCGCCTCGTTTCGTTGTTCGTGGACGGTTCGAGCGATCCTCATGATTTCCTTATGCAATAATAGGATGACGAGAGCCAGAAACTGGCGAGCGTGTTATAGACTAACGTGTATCGCGTTAACGTTTACGTTTTCGATTATTCATCGACGAACTGGCGGTTGCCTGTTCATCGTGTTCGGCTCGCTGACCGATGCTAATTGTCAGCCCGCTGTTTATTCCCTACGATTCCTGTGCTTAAAATTTCACGTGATTCGTTAATCAAACGTTGTTGCCGCGTTTTGTAGTCGGCATACTCGCGGCAGTGTGTGTTCAATGTCGTCGTCGTTGACGTCTGTATCGTCTTGCCGCGAACGCGTCGCATCGTTGGAATCGATTCATCGGTACTTTTCACGTTATATTTTCGGCGGATATACTTTGCCGAAACGATGCACTTAACGGGCGTTCGTTCGATCGGATCTCCATCCAAAATTCATCCAGAATTCATCGAAAATTTCCACGTTGCGACAATACGGAACGCAGTCGACTTTCGTTATTTGCAGCACTCAACGTACAGCACGTAACGTCCCATTCGTTGTCTCGTTTAATTTATTAAATTCGTTAATGCAAATAAAATGAACGCAGTCAGACTGGACGAGCGCGACGAAATATCTAATGATTTTCTCGTATCGGAGTTCGATACGTAGGTTCTCCACGAATTTAATAGGAAGTGCGTAACAGCTGGCCACAGAGAGAGAGAGAGAGAGAGAGAGAAAGAGAGAGAGAGAGAGAAAGGGGTCAACGACCATCGCCGTGGTTTTCGAAAGCAACCATCCGATCGATGTTTTTCGATTTACAGCCGCGTGTACGATGCGTCGTGTAAGGCGCAAGAAGCGCAAGTTGCGCACTCGGCCGGAGCACTTCCACCGTTCCTCAACGCGATGAACAGGAACGTGAAACTGCTGGAAGGGCCCGAATACAAGCGGGTGGAACGTCGAGGAGGAACGCTTGATTTCGGGTTTTCGTTGAGGGAACAGGTGTTGCTCTTGTAGCCGGTGTGGGTGTAGGTGAACGAACGAAAGGGTTAACGTTAAAACGGGCGTACAGTTCGTGGCAAAAGTCGGGAGAGAATATTGAAGAGAGAGAGAAAGAGAGCGAGAGAGAGAATGTCCGTTGGAGAAGTTGCCGAAATTAAAGAAGGTACTGCTGTTTCTTCTCTCTCTCTCTCTCTCTCTCTCTGGCAGTCGCGAGTAAAGAAACCGGAATGGAAGGGAACTCCCAAGGATTTTATTAAAATATGTTAAAACTGTAATTAAAATCGAAAAATCGCGCGAGAAGTTTTAAGAATCTTAGGCGCACCCTTGCCGCGCGATAAAGAGAAGAGGCGACAACGACGGCCACCGGCTGGAGAGAGACAGAGAAAAAGGTGGGGGGGGGGAGAGAATTGAAATTGTCACCAAGGGTTCTCAAGTTTCTACGACTTTCAACCCTTTCTTTCCGGGGAGACACGACGTTGGATATTTGACGGGTGACCTTCGACACTGGGCATCCCTGATTCTTAATCCCCGTGAGAGTGGGAGAGGCTGCAACTCGATTTTGTTCCTCGTTTTTTTCCCCTCCCCCCTTCCGGACACTTTCTTTCTTCCCCGGAGACAAATCAATTCGAGTCGCGTTCCTCGCCGAGATTTTGAATAAAATTGCTCGCGTTCGTCGAGTCGTCGCCCGAGTTCGCCATCTCGATCGTTAATATTATACGATCGGAACAGATTTCCCGTTCTCCTCTCGCTGTGCGTTCATCGCCCTTCTTCGTCGACGCGCGTCGAAAGCGGAAAGAAAGCGGAAGGGTGGAATCTACGACGCGAGAACATTTTTCGCGCCGATTAACCGTGGCCAAGGGCTGTCACGAGGGCGAGAGAAACGAGATTCGACGGGAGCAAAGTCGAGTTACGAATTTTTAACGACCGTCTCAAGTGGACCGGCGAGATTTTTGCGAAGTCGTCGTCGCTGTACACGATCTAGCTAGGTCGAATATTATTATTCTTTCCCAAGCTTCTTTCAGTCCCGCTCGCTCCTTTTCCTTTGGTAATTTTCGAACAGATGCTAATTAAGCTGGGTGACATCGTACCCCAAAAGGTTCCTTGGGTTTTTCTCGAACCCGAACACCACACGTTCATTAATCACATTTTTATCTGCGAAGGCAGACGGAAAATTGCGGTCCGACGCCTGGCCATACCGCCGTGCCGGTTTGAATCTTTTTTTCTGATTTATCGTTGTCGCCGTCGCAGGGAGGAACAGGAAGGGGGAGAAAAAAGGAGGAGATCGCGAGAAAGGAACGGCCAGGTCTGCGAGCAGAAACGAAAAGAGGAAGCAAGAAAACGGAAGGAGTTGCTTGCCTGCGGGCCGCCGGCTTAATGTCCTTAATAATGGAAAAATATATCAAGCGACACCCACTGTATTTCCTAAAAGGCATCCCTCATCTCGATTTCCACCCCTCTGCCTTCGTTTTTCTTTATTCTTTATTCTTTATTCCCAAGGCTTGCGGTTACGGCGTAGACGCGTGTTCCAACCAATGGAACCGAACGTCTTCAAGTCCAGTTTCCACGTACTCCACGCAAGAGTTTGTGCGAAGATCACAAATTTATCGTCTTTCGTTTCGAGAGCAGTTACAGAATTCCAGCGATATTACACGTTAAAATTATCTTTGCGCTCAATCCTGGAATTTATTGTATCTCTCTCGAACGTTTAAAATACATTGACGAAAGGCAAAGGCAAATACGTGTAAATTATGCGAAGTGCTAAAATATTCAAGATGCTTTCCGTTCAGTGGGACAATTTTCTGTCGAACTTTCATTTCTTCAATTATAAATTTACGTAAAATTCTACGATCCATTAATAACGTTAGCTCCGACTGACTTCAATGAAATTAAACCAACAATATCGTTCGCGCGTAGATTCGTTACTCATTCATCGAATCCATCGAATTTATTCCCCTTCTCGTTTATTCTATATTAAAATATTGCTGCCCCTAGCAGGTGATACAATACGAGTCAAGAAATTAACGGAAAGCGTGATCTTCGCGCACGTTTCACCGTTTTGACACGTTCGTTGAAACGACGGTTCACACGTGTCAGAACACGCGTGCATCCCCCGCAATCATACGCGTCTCTGTTCCTTAAACGTTGCTACGTCGTTGCGAATTTCTACGGACCCTCTGTCTATGTGAAAACCTTCAGAACCCCCCTCCCTCCTGATTTGAAAAACTGCATCGTTCGTAATCGGGCGTTTCTTTTCTTCTCCGAGCGCAGAGAAAGCGTGGGAGTTTTGAAAGTTTGACTGCGCGTTTTTTTCGGAAGGGATCCGTAGGATCTGGAGAGACGCGAGACCCTTTGTCTCTCTCCCTTGACGCAGTAAATTACGACGGAATAACATTGGTCACTGGAAGTAGGCTACTTTATACACTTGGAACACAAAGCAAAGGTCTCACCTGCTGACCATATGCCTTTTCTCCATGGCACACATACGTACGTAACGTGTTCCGTCCACCCACGCACGCCGGCCATCTAGCACTTCGCATGTGCTATTAACTCGAAGGTATGTGTGCCTCTCTGTACGTGCGGCTCGAGCGTTCGCGCGCACCTTTCCATCTCTACGCGCGCGCACCGTATTCACACGTGCACACATACGTACGTAAGTACGTGCGTGTGTGTCTACGCGGAGAGACAACGTCCAATCTAACCTACCTAGCGTTGCCTGACTCATTCTCCTACCTACCCACCTATCTGTCTAAACTGTGGCCGCGAATAGTGCCGTAATATAAAGGAAAAGGTGGACCTTCTCCGCCTCTTTCTTTCCCTCTCCCTCTCCCCCCTCCCTTCCCCTCTCTCTCTTTTTTTTTGCTCCTTACACCCGTAATCATCGGTTTTAATCTATCCGAATCGCGGCACCGCGATCCGCGCTGCTTGGTGTTCGGCTGCGCTTCCAGCTACGGCTCAACCTGTCGATCCTGCAGATCCTCGTCCTGATTCCAATCCTGAGCATCTTTTACGGTCCTCTGATTAATAGGTTCGCGAAAATGATACTCCGATTCGATCGGACAGCTGACGAAAGGAACAGCGCGTAATAGTCGCGAATTTGGAGTCGGGGGGAGACTCGATCGAGGCTTTTGCGAGTTCCGAGGGACTTTTTTTTTGCGATGGAATGATTGTGAGAGGTACGGAAGGCCTTGAGGAAATTCTACGTTTGCCTTCAAATACGCGGTTTGCAGCCTTTGCGGTTAGAGTGAAAACGAGGGGGTGGGGAGTGGCGGGCGGCCTAGGTTTGGCACCGAACACAAGCCGCCTTGGAAGGATTTCGCAAGAAATCTATCGTAGGACGAATGAAAGGACGTGACAAGCGACGAAGAGGTGTCGGTTAAATTGTTTTCTCGATAATATCGCGGAAAGAGAGGAAGAAGAGAGAGAGAGAGAGAGAGAGGGAGAGAGAGAGAGTCAGGAAAGTGTCTCGTCAACGACGCGAGTGAGTTCGCTTCGTCATTCGCGACGTCGCAATAATCGAGAAACTAATCTCCTCGATGTGCTCGCTGGTGGATATACACGCGAACCACCGGTGACCAATTAAAGATGGAGAATTTCCTGATGAAAATAAAGCCACAAAGTAGCAACCACCGGCAAGCGACCAAGGGAAACCCGTTTAGGCGCGTTACCGGACAGTTACACCCAGGCTGGTGTCAAAATGGCACGTATAGGTAACCTACACCGGCAAACGGTTATAATAATCTTCTATAGTTGGGTCTGCCGGTGTACGCTCTATAGTCGTGATTGTACGCCGATGCTCGTGGTGTGGTGGGAAGCGAACTTGTGCCATAGGCAGTTAAAGTCATCGTTGTACGTTTCCCTTACGATATTAATCACGCGTGCGCCTTGCCGCGTGTACCCACGGAGTAACAATCTCTAATCCTCGATCAAACGGTGCTCGATTAGCCCAATAAGAGGGCAACGACAGACGGCTTTACATACTTCAACCTCCGGTCACTTTCTCTACTCTACGGTCTGTAAGATCCTTAAACAGTTGAACGCCGAGTTCTACCATCAAGCGGCTTCTAATTCCGCGGCTTGCCAGATTAGAAGAGATCGATGGGCAATTCGCCGACGAGAGGCGTTTAGATAAAAAAGGTCAGAGGTTTCCCGATGAATCGTTTCATTTAAGATACTCATTAGCGTGAAAGAAGAAGCGTTTCGTTCCGCGAAACGAAATATCCTTTCGTACTTCTATCGTTGTTCGTCTCTCTTTCTCTCATTACCGGAAGATCTCTCGTTCGTTTGATACGTAACGTGATACGTGATATTTGTTCGTAAGCTCGGACAAAAACGACCGAACGCGCGTTTAGGCGCGTTTAGAGCGACGAAGGAGAAGGCGGGGGGGGGGGGGCGTCGAACGGTTGCATCGGCTCGGACTAGCGAGAGTTTCGAAAGATTCTTGGAGTCGTGTGGGAAGATGATAGCCGGTCGAAGCAGCCTGGAATATCGTCAATAATTACCTCGTGCGGCAAGTGGTGATGAGGATGCTGATACGGCGGCGGTACGTACGGCGGGTGGCTCGGATGATTGTGGGGGTGAGGTCGGGGATGGTTTTGATGCTGGGCTTGCGGCGGGAGCGGTTGGGGCGCAGGAGGCGGTGTCCAAGGCCCGTGGTTCGGCCCGTGGCTTTCATTGGTGCCATACATCTTCAGGGAAGAATCTCGAGCACGCGACCTGAAGAGTCCCTCCCGCCCTCCACGCACGGTGATACGAAAGACTCTGATACCGACATGGCTACCCTTATTCCAGGTCGCATTGGCGACACGCTTGATTCCGTACCAGTCCTTCGTCCGCAAGATGTTTATCTACATAGCCGCCCACCGTGTTTCTTTCGATTTTCTTTGGATTCTCTCTTTCTTCTCTCGGTCTTTCGTTTTTCTTTTTTGGTTTTCTAACCAGTCCCCCCCGTTCAGCTGTTCAGGCTCTTATTCTTATTCGTTAGTCCGTCGAATCTGCTTGGCTATCACATTGAATGATCGTCTGTGGACGGTGAAAAGTCTCGTTCGACATTTGCGCAACCAACGTGGAGAAACCGTTGCGTGAGAATGCGACACTCGACGAAGCACATGCACGCGCTGTGAGGGCGTGATTCTTCTTTTGTCCGACGACGACTAGTATCCTGCCGTGTGAGAACAGTATCGTTCCACTTTCACGTGCTTAGTTTTTGAGTACTGCGCGTACTTTCCAAACGAGAAACGCGGTCTCTTTCGAGCGGCTCCACGACCAACCGGAAGGATCGAGCGATTTCTTTGCCCTCATCCACGGGTCACGCGCCTTGATCGATCCGATTTTTCTTTCCTTTTTTTTTTTCACTTTGTTGTGCGATCGAAGTGCGAGAACGAATTACGCTGCGTAAATTAAAACGAGGCCAAGAACGCGACCAAGAGCAAAGTTCTCCTTTTTCTCCGACGACACGACGACGAAACGATGTTTGGGACGGACGGAACGGCGACGATCGTTCGATGCTAATTGCAGGTACATCTTTGGCGTGATTTCGTCTCCTACGGCACGGTCGAGCCCTTACGTTCTTACTCGCGAACGTTCTTACTTAAACGAACACACACGGTGATTTAGAACGCACTGTTTTTCACAGTTGTAACACGCGGGAACGCTTCTGCCTTGAATCACTGTGTTGCCACGATAACTCCCCCCTTGAAATTAAGCAAAGTCGAAATGAAACGACGAAGGGAACCGGCGGGCTAGAATTGAGCAAAGAGAAGGATGGATCGTCGCGGTACGAAGGATAACCGAGTAGCGCGCGTCTCCACGGTGTGTCGTTACACTGAAGGAACTAATCACTCTACACCGACACGCGCGATTCCGACATCCTCGTGGTTTCTTTCCCTTTCGTACTACTCTTCCTTTCCCTACGCTTTTTCCTGTCCTCTCTTTTTTAATTCACGGGGGTAGCTGGCGCGTCCGTACGGAGAAAAGCGCGGACGCAGCGCTGTACGCCAGCGTGTGGCGTCTCTCGCGAACTAAGCCGGTCGAAGGGGGGGACAGAGCGATTTCTTGGTCTCTGGCGGCTGTGCGTGTGCTAAACGGGGGAAGAAAAAAGGTGGAAAGGCGCTGATAACGCGCGGCGACGAAAAATCGCCGGCTACTCGAAGAGATATCGATTGAAATAACACGATTCCGGGGAACGCGAGCCAATCGGCACGGCTGACACGACGGAAGGGGCCAATCGTGCCCGGTTCTATCTCTCTTTCACAACCTCCCTCGCTCGCTCCCCTACTTCTTCTCTCGTCATACGCGTCCTCCGCCGTTCCCCTTTCTCTCCTTCTCCTCCTATGTGTGTCTGTTCCTCCACTACTCCTCATCGTCGTGGCTATGCTCGGTTACTATTGCCACCGCTGCAACATTCGTTGCTGCTTCTCTTCCTCCACCCTCGCCTCCACCGGCAGCAAGTAGAAAGAGAGAGAGAGAGAGAGAGAGAGAGAGAGAAAGAGAGAGAGAGAGAAAGAAAAGAGCGGATTCTGGTCTAGCCAGGGTACCAGAGACGACGGAAAGCCCGCCGTTACGCCGATCAGGAAGTACGTACGTACGTCTGCCACGGTTCCGAACCGAACCGAACCGAGTCATCCTCCGCGACCGCTCCGCGGTTTTTTTCCACTTGGTCGAAGACGACGCGACGTCGAATTCTTTCCCTCACGGGGAGAGCTGCCCGCGCCGACTCTACGCACTGTCGCGACCGCTACTCGAGCGACCGACGCGACGTAACGAAGCACCATTGTGTAACAGATAACCGAAAAGATAGACCAGTTGCGGAAAAAGTAGGAGGAAAAAGAAAAAGAAAAAGAAAAAAAAAAGAAAAGAGAAGAAGAAAAACAAACAGGAAAAAGAAAAAGAAAGAATTATCACTGAAAATTGATAGCGCGTGAGTAATTTGAGTTATCGGGAGTTATATAGAGAGATTACACGTGGAATTCAATGGATTTTCGCGTGACGTGATCGCGGGGACGGGGGCATCCTCTCCTCGTTAATTCAATAATCATTCTTTCTCGTAGACGGAGGTGATTCCGGAGGACTTTTGCACTTGGCGCGATTCCAACGGTTTGTTCGTAATTTAGTCAGGCCAGACGTAAAAGGTTTCGCGAGGAATGATGAAATATCATCGTTTTATTCGAGGAATCGTTTCTTTTCTCGGCCGTTTCTCCTTGATCGTCGTCCCGACGACGCGGTTGATGTCCACGGTTGCAACCCCTTACGTAATTTCGGCGATTTCGCGGCGAGCGTACGAAAATAAGACGGTACGAAAAATCGCGGGGCTGCGATTCGATCTTTCGTTCGGACTGCCTCGATTCTGGCTCGCCATCTTTCTCCGAGAGTGGCTCGTACAAATTATTTTGGGCGTGGAGCTGCGGCGAAGGTTAGTGCCATAGTTTAACCGCGCGCTAAAAGTGCGTCCGGCTAGAGGCAGGGAAGAAAAAATAGGGCGGGGTCTCTTTGTGAGCAGACTTTGCCTATCCATCATGGCCGCTTTATCAATGACGTCATGATAAGACATTCACGCACAGGCATACGCGCGTTCGTCGTTGGTGAAACTCGAACGAGAACGGAAGATCGAACTGGACGATTTCCTCGTCTTTTATCTGGTTTGACTATTTTCGCTCGCCGTCTCCTCCTGCTCCTCCTCCTCGCTCTCTGTCGCTCTCTCGCTCGATGGAAAAAAAAAGGAGAGAAAAATACCAGGCTGATTTTCATCGAAACTCGATGGATTCCGCGCGCGTCCCAACGAAAACTTTCCAATCGGATTAGCCGCGCTCCTCCCAAGACCTCTTTTCTGTCCGGACAGGTTCGAGTTTCACGGGGCAAAGGGAGAAGTATGAAACACGGTCTTCGAAAATAACATCACGCGCTACATTTGATCGGAGCGCGGTTTCCGAGACGCAACGGACATTTTTATGACGACACACGCACGCGGGGGAGAGAGACGGAGAGAGAGAGTGAATGAGAGAGAAGGGGAGGAAAGAAGGATGGGGGAAGCACGTAGAAAATGCAAAGAAGTGCGACGATCGGCTAGAACGAGCGCTCGTGTTGTTGTTGCATCTCGCGGCTACGGAGAAAGTGTATCGAACGATATCGAGCACGATGCAGGACAATCGAGATATCGCATTCAAAGTCCGCCGGCTGCAGCGAGTTGACCAAGGTATTAAAGGTCGGGCAAAAATAACGCCAACTTTCGTTTACTCATTGTCTTTTATCTCCGGCGTTTCAGTTTTTCCCCAGCCGGGGAAAAGTTGAAAGACTTTGCCAAAGGGTTTTCATTGTCCGATGACAATTCTATGGCTATGGATCTTCCAAATTCGACGAGAGAAAAAGAGAGAGAAAGAAAGAGAGAGAGAGAGAGAGAGAGAGAGAGAGAGAGAGAGAGAGAGAGAGAGAGAGAAAAGTGGTGTGCCGTAAGTTGAGTCACGGTCGTCGGCGTACAGAGGAAGATAACAAGACTTCCGTCCGTGATTTCTTTCCGTCGTCTCTCCCGAGTTGTTTATCCTTCTTTGCATTTTTGCACGGCTCGGCCGAGAGTCGAGCGTGGCACCTGCCTTGATTATTTTCGTGTTTGAACGTCCTCGCGCGCTCGCGCGTGGGATTGTCCGGCGGGTAAATAAAGCGGCGAAAAAACGAAGGCAAGGAAAGAAGGAGGCATGGAAAAAAGAAGAAACAAACCGGCGAAGGCCGAGGCGCGAGAGCGTGTTCTCGTCGCCATCCCTCTTTCGAAAGTACTGACCACAGACAACCGCGGCACGCGGGAGGGAGATAAGGAAAAAAGAAGGAGGAGGGCGGGAGAAAAAAGGAAAAAAAGAAGAAGAAGGAAGGAAGAAAGAAAGGAAGGAAGAAGAAGCGCGCGGTTTTAGAGAGGGGGCGGAGGGGGGTAGCGGAAAGACGAGGCGGAGAGGCGAGAGTAGTTACTCGGCCAAAGGGGGAGAGAAGATGGCAATAAAAATAAAGCAGCGTGGCGCGGCGTGGCGCGGCGTGGCGCGTCGGGCACGGCGCGCTCGCGAGGGGCTGAAGAGCAGCCACGGAACCTAAGTTGCGTGGCTCCGGCGCTCGGTTCGAGAAGAAGAAGAAGAAGAAGAAGAAGCAGAGCAATGAAAGAAGAAGGTGCCGCTGCTGAAGGCGGGCAAGAAAATAAGAGGAATAGCGAAAGAAGCAAATAAGAGTCTCTGTGTGCCTCTTCCTCTTTCTCCTCCTCCACCTTCTGCCCCACCACAGTGGCGTAGCCTCCTCTTTCTCGTGGCTGCGAACCACGCTGTGCCGCGTAGGGGAGGGGAGAGGCAATGAACAAGAAGGCGAGAACGGGACCCGCGGAGAGGGAAGTCCTGGCATCGGCAGAGAGAAAGAAAGAAAGAAAGACGGAGAGCCCGGGTAGAATGAGAGAAAGACGGTCGGATACCGACCGACGAAGACGGAGTTCTTCGCAGTCGCGAGAACAAGACGGAAAAAGAGAAAAAGCGAGAGGACCAAAGAGAGAGAAAAGTCTGACAGGCCTTGGCTGCTGCAGTCGCGTTGCGAGCCGCGTTGCCAAGTCTCATTTGTTTATCATAGTTCGCCGGCCTGGCCTTTACTATCTGGGAAAAAATCACGCCCCAATTTTTCCCCGCAATCCGGCAGATTGCGGTCTTCGTCGAGAGCGAAACGTTTTTGTCTTTTTTTTTCACCACGTCGGGTCCTCGTCGGAGGATTTTGGAGGATTTCGGGTCCTCCCTCGTCGCTGTTTCGGAGCGTTGTTTCTCAGACTCGAGATTGGCGGTACACGCGTACCACGGGGGTGAAAGACGGAGCAAAAGTTTGAAAGATTGGCGTAACGCGCGAGTGTCGCTGCGCCAGACCGTTTGGCGTCGCAGTGGAACAAGCCGAATCGACACAGCCATCGATCACGCGAAACAGTAGGTCGTAAGAAACGATCGCGATTTCTTCGTTTCTCCTTGCTACTCCCGTTCCTCGTCATTGTCGTCATCCTGCTCCTCCTCATCATCATCATCATCGTCCACTACTACTACTAGTACTGCTACTACTGCTATTGCTACTACCACTACTGCCTCCATTGTCGCGTGGACTCGTTTCTGAGTCATCGTGCGTGCACGCATGCACTCTCGCGCGCGCATGCGTGCTCAACGTGCACGCGTTCCGTGCTTTACACTCTGCACGCGTATAAATATGTACACGCACATACATACGTGTACGTGTTGCGTACAACCGACGTCGGCAGTCGTGCATTTACACTCGGCCACTCTTTATCCTGCTCCTACCACCGCCCCGCTCCTTCCCTCGCATTACAATCGATTTGCATACAAATATACCGGGCATCTCGATGGGTGGTATGTTTATTAGCAAATCCACGTGGAAATTCTGCCGCCTTATTTATGGCCGTTTGTTTTTCGGAGACACGCATCGAACACGGTATTAAACAAGCCGGTGTACATTCTGTACCCGGACGAAGAAAACCGCAACTCGGCTCGATAATCTCAGAAATTATCCGAGAAAGAGAGAGAAAGAGAGTATCTCGTCTACGAGCGAGCCTGAGATATGTAAATTTCTACACGAGAGTCTGTCGTGCCGGATTTCAGTAGAGACTTTACTTCTTTATCAGTAACGCGTTACACATACGCGCGTGTGACGTGTGGGTACACAGACCGGGAAGCGTGAAAAGTAACGCGTAGCCGCGTCGGTGGAAAGAAGATGGGAATAACGTACAATGGGACTATGACGATATCCCGATGAACCTTTTGTCAGGGAACTTTCGCGTCATCTGCCAAATACATCGTTAATCATTCCGCCCCGTAATATTCAATTAACTCGATGTCAGCGGAGGATGTGTACGCGTGTTAGAGGAATATCCCTAGGAAACACACTTCACCACGTTCACAATCGATCACGTTCTTTCGGCCCGGAGTTTCAAACTTTCGCCCGTTTGCGAAACGACAAGAGCTCGCCAACACCGAAATTCCCGCCTTGACTCGAAAGTCCGATCCTCGATTTTCCGTAATCCGTCGACGAGGTTTACGGTTTTACCGACGACTGGAATTATAGCGGGAAGACGCGGCGAGTCGATGACACGCGGGATACGCCCGTTCGATCGTCGTGCTTGTTCGTTCAGTTCTGTCGCTTCGTTTTCTTTAAAAATTCGCACGTAGAAAGAGAAAGAGAGGGAGAGAGAAAGAGGACGCGTTTTACACGGAACTCGAAGAAGATACTCGGTCAATGTTTCCGCATTCTTGCGAATTATAAGCGAGGACGGGATAAGCGGCGGTGGCGTGTAGTGGTCGAGGATGCACACTCGGGATCGCGTCATCTAGTTTTGCATGCGACTCGAAGCGGGCAAGATCCTTTCTCAACTAACGGTTCCCCCATTGACTCCCCGGATCGGTCGTTCTCTAGGCCGAGCAGTTATCTTAATCGGGCCGGATGATTGGCGATCGATCAACGTTACGTCGCCAACGAGTAATTATCGAACAAAAGAATCGAACGACGCCGCGTCGCTGGTCGTCGCTGGTCGTTGCTGGTCGTCACTGGTAAAAAGTACGCGTGTATTGAATTTAAGATCCAGCTGCATCCATGTAAGAACGTGTCGGATTACGCGCTAGATTCTCTCCGTCTTTTTCCTCTCTCTCTCTCTCTTTTATCCCGCTGTTCTCTTTCCTTTCTTTTTGCGCTCTTTAGATCGCGCTACACCGACTGCCTGTTGCAGAACCACAATCTCGGAGGCTACGGATCCGAACAAGCCGCCTGTAAGTGCGCCAAGCGATATTAATTGAGTCGAAACACGGGGATTTGCATACGATTTGGGTATTCGAACGATATTTATTCTCCTCGCACTTGTATCTTCTTCTTCGGTTTTTTTTGGATATACAAATATTGAAATATTTTAGACGTTCGAACGGACAGCGTAGAAAAATGTTTATATTTTGTTCGTGTTGCGTGAAACATTTTGTAATTTCGTCGACACGAGAAACGCAACTGGTATAGTCACATATTGATAAAATTTGAAACCAATTTGGAAACATATGCAAAAGTTGCAATATACTTATGTTTAGTAATAATTACTACAGAACGTGAACAGCCATTTTGAGCATTGCAAATAGCTCATAATAGATTATGACTGTTTGAGTACTTTTGTTATCTCTTGACCATTGTACAATAGTCGAGTTAGTAATAAAATGTTCCAATGTTGCAAAAAACTACTATTTCTACGAAAAAATGCCTCTTCAAAGATTAACTTTTACTGAAAATTTACTCAAAAATATTCTCAAAGTCGAAAATATCGATTGGTACAGAACGATAGAGTCACATGAACGATAGAACAGAAACAGAAGAAGAAGAATTTGTTGCGCGTTCGTTATGACATTTCACGAAATTCTTTCGTCGGGAAATTTTCCACTTTTCAAGATCCGCGGTCTCGGAAGATATTTTCCATCGTTGTATTCAGTCAGAATCGTCTTTCGTGCAAATAGAGGTAATCTCGAGAAATGCGGCAACAGCCTTGATGGGGTGGAGTGCGTATCACCGTCTCGTGGCAGTAACCTTGTGCCCGCGTCAGAGAGTATTCTTCTTTTCTCTCTCTTTCTCTTTTCCTATTCTTTTTTTTTTTTTAATCATATCGTACGTATACAAACAGTCGACACGCCGACGCGCAGACACGTTGCGCCCGGTCGCGGCCTGGCAGGTAAGACAATATGAACGGGTTTGTCCGTGGTCAGTTCCACTGCCAGAGTTCGCGGCGTACAATTTCTTTCTCTATTCTCGCTGCCTTTTCGTTCACTGCCATCGTCCGCTATCTCTCCGTGTATTTAACGCGAACGAGTCTCTTTGCACCTCCGGGTGTCTCTTTGTTTTGCTCCGTTATCTCTTTAGCGCGACGCGCGACGCATCAAGGGTGAATATTTTTTGCAAATAAGAATCTTTCCCGCGACGCAAGTCCGAGAAATTCCGATTTTGCGAAATCGCGTCTGTTACGATACACCGTTGGCGAAACGTGCTTTCGGAATGTCGGAATGAGCGACGAGAACGAGAACGAGAATGGCTTCAGCCCATCAACAATAAAAAGTGCAAGCTCTCTCTCTCTCTCTCTCTCTCAGTATCGCCGGAATGTTTGCCCAGTGGATCAACAAGGTATTAACGTACCGATAATCGCGCAACCTTGACCGAGTGTACGACCGATTGCTTGAATCCTCGACACTGCGGACGACCATGAAGCATTCGCGTAACAGCGGTACAAATCATGACCGAAGGACACAAAGAAGTTGATGTCCTTCGTGGCTCTCGTGCGGCGGACCGTGTTGTGTCGGGCCGAGTTTTCATGAAATTTCGTTCCGTTTCGTTCTTGTTGCGTTCTTTTCCCTGTTTCTTTTTCCTTACACCCGAATATGTAGTCCAGCGGAACGGACTCGTTTAAAACTCGAAGCGTTTCAAGTATCGAAAGAAAGGCTCGCGACGATCGCTCTTTGTCCGCAGCGATGTTTAATTTATTTTAATAACGAAACACGCGATGACTTGGGAGAGAAAGAGAGAAAGAGAGAGAAAGAGAGAGAGGCCGAGTGTTGCGCGGAGGCTTGGACGGAATGCCGCCGACGCCGGCGTGTATTGTCGGAGGTCAGGTTCAGCAGCCACGAGATGCGTTCGTCTCCCTCTCTTCTTCGCTCGGTCCGTTCAGGCGAGTCACGGCCGGGGAGATAAAAGAAAGGGGTTCCGAAGCCGAAAATATCGAGCCGTTCTCCAAGTAGAGTTAAGGAGATCGTTCGGCCGGTTGAAAAATCTGCAAACCCCGCGTGTCAACGACCTCGTTTCTCGCGGCGTGCGCCCGCGCGCGCTATACAGGGTGTGTGTTCTGTAACACGTGGTTACGAGCCACGTGTAAATAAACTCGAATCGCGCGGAGAGATCGCGTCTAACGTGTTGCGCGTTGCGAAGAAGGAGAGCGGTTTCCATCGGTGAGTTCGCGTTGTCTCGCGAAACGAAGCGAATTTTCGCGAAAGACGAGCAATAATAATAATGATGATAATAACAACAACAACAACAACAACAACAATAACGTCTGAAGAGTGGCTGCGACGGGAAAATAACAACGATCGATCCATCGATGCACGTGTTATAGTTACACACCCTGTATACCTCGGTCGCGATAAACATCGATCGCCGCGAAACGTGTATCGAGAGGAAGGCGGCGCAGCGACTGTGTTTTGAAGGGAGTTCGCAGACGTTTCTCGGAGTAAAGTTGCGTCGACTGACTCGTCGACGTCGTGGCAGCGTTTACAGTACTCCTAGAAGAGAAGGCTGTCGGTGGATGCTGCTCGTTGCATCCTGCATATATGTATGTTTTATGTCAGCGTGCATTCTGCATTTGCGCCGTTGCCACGTCTGGTGGTTCTCCGCGGTTCTCTCTCTCTCTCTCTCTCTCTCTCTCTCTCTCTCTCTTTCTCTCTCTCCTTTTCTATCTGTTCGAGCCTCTGCTGCACTCGGCTTTCCGTCTCTTTTCCTTTTCGCATTCGTCTCCCCCCCCACTACCTCCGTCCTCTCGCTCTACGAGAGACGATGCCTGCATTTCTTGACATTTCTCAAACCCAGAGAATGTGTGTCCCACCTCGTGGTCACTGAGTCGTTGAACTCGAAAAAGAGAGAAAGAGAGAGACAGAGAGAAACGGAGAGAGAAAAAAAAGAAAGAAGAAACACAAACTACTGCGCAAAAGTCGATCGGGGAAAACGTTCGTTGTTCGTCGTTCGTCGGAGAAGGATCGATCGTCGATCGCGATATCGACTCGCGTGGTCGCGGGTAAAAGAAGATTTCCGAGCACGGCCGGCTACGAAGGAAATCTGGGGTGTTTTTTGCCAACGGGGCGCGATCTCGAATCGGAGCCCTCTCGTTTTCGCGCGTCGCCAACGAAATTTCCCACGGCCGTCACGAGCGAAGGGTCGAGTTTTTGCTTTGGGTAAAAAGTATTTTTCTTTGAACGATCCGCCGCGATCTGCATACGCGTCGCTATCTCTCTCCCCGTTTATCTGTTCTCTTCCTCCCGGCGGCTTGTTTCCTTCTCCTTGCCTCTCTCTCTCTCTCTCTCTCTCTCTCTCTCTCTCTCTCTCTCTCTCTCTCTCTTTCTGTCTCCTCCTTCCCTTCTTTTTTTCTACCACGCGCGAATGCCGGTGTTTCTCCATCTTAGAATCGCTTTCCTCGCGCGGTGAAAAATGCCGACCGTAACGAGAACCAGCGACGGATGCTGCGAACGATCTCTGCGGCACAAGAGGTTCGGTTGGAGTAGGTCGCGGTTCGGCTCGCGACGTCATCGCTACATCCCGAAAAACAAATCATCGCTCTCGAGTCTCGAGAAATCATCTCGATTATTTCCTTGTCGCGTAAATAACCTAGCATTCTCATTGGAATGAAGATCGATCCGAAACTCGGACGAGTGGCAATGCGAGAGCTTCTGAGAGCGTGGAATTCGTCGAAGAGAAAATAGACAAAGTGTATCGGGAACAGAGGACCTAGTGCCGAGGTCTAGTGCGAAAAGGCCAACTATCATCGAATCACCGACCGGATAGATGAATACTTTCTTTGTATCACCGGCAAGAAACGAGAAACGGGAGCTGTGGTGCGCGTTCGATTTCGAGAAAGAGAGAGAGAAAGAGAGAGAAGAGAGCGGCAGCGTGGAACGCACTGCCAGAAGCGTACACGTTTCTCTGCCGTGTGTGTTGGGGGACGACGACGAAAGGATCTTTCTCCCGCGAGATACGTTGACTTCGAGTCGATCCAGTTGGCGGTGTTTCGCGCTCGAAGGAGCGCGTCGTCCTCGTTCTGGAATGCGTGCGCCGGCGTGCGCGATTCCGCGGAAGGACGGCTCTGACGGAATCGGTTGTTTGCTCTCGGACAGAACGGAGAGACGCATGCGGATGGTCGGCGAGAGATCGTCTTTTCGCGGTTCCTTTCTCTCTTCTCTTTTGAGTCGAATTTTCAGTAGTGTGAACGGTCGTACGATCGCGCCGCCATCCACTGATCTCTGGTCACAACCCCGTTACAATCTTTTCTCCTTGTACTTTCGAGAATTTCACATTTCTCCGACGAACGTGTGTCGAAACTGTTCACGAATGAGCACGCCGATAATTTCGCAACGCACGTTTCTTTTTGGGAATCTAAAGTTCTGGAAACGTATAAGAGAAAACGATCGCAACGGGGTTGAGTTGGGGACTTCCTCCAAGTGTCAGCATCTCGAGATATTCGAACTGGACGGAGCGTGTCCCTTCTCGTCTGTGCGTGATTTTCGTACACGTCGAGTTTGTACGAAGGGCGGCGATGCACCGAAAAAAGAAAAAAAAGAAAAGAAAAAATCACGCGCAGAAACATGGAGGAACGTTCTTCTGAGGTCCGACTACGCGTTAGGCTAATACGTAGGTCCGCGATTAGAATTAGAGATATGTCTCCTTACCTCTCGTGCACGGTTTCTCTAGAGTAGGTGGATCACAGTTAAAACGCGGTGGTAGGAGCTAGGTAAAAAGATCACAAAATATGGCACACTGTTGCCCGAGTTCATCGTTCGGCACTTCGCGGCGCGGTTGCTTACTGGTGGGGGCGGCGAAGTTACGGGCGGAGGAGAACGACGCGAAGAAGAAGAAGAAGAGAAGGAGGAGAAGGAGGAGGAGGAGGAGGAGGAGGAGAAGGAGGAGGAAGAAGAAGAAGAAGAAGAAGAAGAAGAAGATGTGGAACGAAGGGAGCGAGCAAGAAGAGAAATAACACACCTCGTCGGGACACTGGGATCCGAGGAAAAGACGAGGAGGAGAGACACAGGACGAGAAAAGGAGCGTCGCGCATATAACACCGAGAGAGCGGCTACAGGGAGAGACGAAGAGGAATTCCTCGCGCGCTGTCAGCTGTCAATGTCGCGCACGTTGTCACTCATCTTGCGTGCTTTTTCCTCGCGTCTCGAGTATTCTCAATCTTCTCGATCACCACCATTGAACGATCCGGATCCAACTGACCGACATCCTCCTTGTAGTCCTCTTGCAGTCTCTGTGATCCTCAGGTTCCGGCGAGTTTTCACGTTTTGCGGAATTTTTTCTCTTTCTCTCTCGGTGTTGTTGACGTTCGATTGCTCTCCAATTTGTCGATGGTAAAAAAAAAAAAAAAAAAAATGTCGATGGTATCGAAAGAAAGAGGAGGAGGAGGATGATTTGGAGAATCTTGTCACCGGTCGTCTTGGTCTTTCGTCTACGTCGTGATCGTCGTCGTGATCGTCGTCGTCGCGGTCGTCGTCGTGGTCGTCGTGGTGGTCGTCGTCGTGGTCGTCGTCGTCGTCGTCTTCGTCGCACTCTCGCCTCCCCGTGTGCGTGTGACGCGGTGCGCGCGTGGTGTCGCGTGAAGTTGGTCGTGCGTGCGCACCTTGTGCTTCGTTAAAGAGTCTTTTCCGTATAAAATGCTGGGGCGCCGGCGAGAATCGGCCTGCCCGCCGCCGCGTAGGCTTCACGCCGGCGTCCTCGCGGCCGATTGGCCGGATACCGGCCGGTGGGGGGCACTGGCGCGAAGGTCCGAAGGTAGAATACTCGCCTCGAGAAGCTACCAGAGCGGATCCACGAGAGTACACGGAGTGGGGTTGCGTCTTTACCATCCCGCTAACTCGGATCGTGCACGTTTTACATACACGGCTAACCTATCGGGGATGATCCTCTGGCATCCTGAGATCCATCTCGTCGAAATCAAATCGTGCGAGCCGAGCGACGTGGACGACCAGAATTTTCACCGACGACCAGAGATCGTCACTGGATCGAGACGAGGCGACGTTGAACGAGAGTATTTCCCGATAATCGATCACTCGTGACTCGTAGTTTACTTTCAAGCGACAGTCAAAGCGTGAAAATTTAACTCGCGTTGGAAGAGTGTAATAATCGAGAACGAAACTAGGAGGAAAGAAACTCTCTGTGTGGAGCCAGTACGCCGGGCGTCTTTCTTTCTCGCGGACCCCTCTTTGCCCCGCTTTACCGCGCAATGCTCGCTGTCTCCCTTTCGCAAGAACTTCTCATTCTGATCTCTCAGTTTGTTCGCCTTCTCTCTCTCTCTCTCTCTCTCTCCCCTCTCTCTTTCTCTCTCTCTCTTTGTTGCTCGTTTCTCTCTTCGAGGCTCTCCTCGTCTCTCTGTCTCGTCTGTATTGCCCGAGACCGGCCAGGCTATTCACCCACGCATGCACGAGATGACGATGACGATGACGCCGACCGCTCGCCGCTGCAACGTGCGCACCAACGTGAACGATCCTCTTTGCTCTTTCATCCGCCTTATAGGACAAGCGCAGTGTGTACTCGTCGAGAAAAAAACATCGTCGCTCGAAATTCCTCGCGGGTCGTTTGAACAATATTGCGTTTATTGGTCGAGATTCTTGGACCGAACGGTCGGGGAACGGTGATTTTCGAGCATTCAGCCGGGTATTCTTAGATTCTCCTCGAGTTTTATCGAGAGTCGTTTTATCGGAATGGCGGAACTTGTTTCGAACCGAGTGAACCGACGACGAGGGATAATACCGATGCTCTCGGATCGGGCAGGCTTTTTCGCGGCTCACGATTTTACTGGCCTTGCGATCTACGCGGCTGACATTGGCACATCGCGATTGCACAGCCCCGCTGACCCAGATTCCGGCTCGGTTATTTTTTCCACGCAGTCGGATATCTCTTTTCTTTTTTTCTTTTTACATCTCTCTGTCTTGTCGACGGGCTCCTTGTCTCTTTCAATCTCAATTTCTCCCCGTTCTTGTTCCTGTTCGCGACCGATCGCCTACCTTCTTCGGGTAGTAAATAGTAAACGCGCGACTTTGCTATTTCAGGGGTTCGATCAATTTTTTAATTCCGCCTCCGCGGCGACGTTGGCAATCGTACTACTCCCGTTTTCAGTTTTTCCTCGAACTTTCGGCTCGGCTCGGCACGGCATCCGCGGAGCACCAGGGGATAATAAAAGAGACCGGGTGCATATTTATATCGGGGAGACGCTGGCAGCTGTATCGCGAGGCATGAATCTTTGAAGGCTGAATGCTTGATAACGAGACGCGAAAAATCAAAAGCATCCTCGGTGCCCGTCCTCCGCTTCATAATTGATCGTCAACGAGGTATCGAACGAGGTTGCAGTTCCACTCCGTTCAAACGTTCTCGAACGGTTCTCGTATTTTTCCTCGTTTCGTCGGCCGAAGGCCGAAACCGGGGCGAGCGAGAAGCGAACGAAGGAGCGAGTCCGCGAGTTTCGCCAGAAGGGGTTCCCGTACGGGATCCAACGGGTGGCCGTTTGGCGCGAAACAAGCCGTGACGCGGCCTGTGGATCCTGACCTACGACTACGTTCAGGGGAGCCAGGCGAATTTTGTCCGAAAGTCAACGCGAACGAAAGAGCGGATTCGCAGGCCTTCGAGGTCACGAGGCTGCAGTGGGGATCGGTGTCTGAGGGAGTCGAAGAGGGGATTCGAAGGAGGTGGTAGATATGGGCGAAGATTCGAGGGAGTAGGAGAGAGCCGATGGAGGATACGCTCTGGCGGAGGAGGACCAAGCAACGCGTTGGAAAGAGGAGCGGCGAGAGCAACGGGCAGCCCAGTAGAAGAAGAAGAAGAAGAAGAAGAAGAAGAAGAAGAAGACGACAACGACGACGAAGAGGAAGAAGAAGAAGAAGGGAAGAAGAGAAGAAGAGAAGAAGAGAAGAAGAAGAAGAAGAAGAAGGGGCTGATCTACCGGCAATATACACACAGAGCTGCACAGACCACGGCAAAACTCCGCAGTTTTGCTGTTCGATTTTGCAAACTTATATTTAGAAGGGCAACGATCTTTTGCCGCGGCAGCTCCGACCGAGAGGAGAGGAAAGGTTCTGGGGATACGCGCGCGGTCTCTCTCGTGACCGGCCGCCGAGATTTCTCAACTCCGCGCAGATCCGACTCCTCTCTCGAGGAGTCGATTTTCATCTTTTTGCATTTTCCTCGTTTTCCCCTCTGTCCGTCGTTCGATTAAATTTCTTTCCCGCGGGGACCTGCACAGGGTCCTCGGCCCTGGCTTCTTCTTCGGATATCGGCTATTACGCGCGCGCTCCTCGGTGTTTTGCATTCGAGCAGAAACACCGCACCGGTTAATGGCCGTTGCGTACGCGTCACGTTTCGAGTTTGCAATAATTACCGGTGGCACGTAGGATAACGGTTGTTTAATAAGTTCGGCATTCTACAAGGTGGCTTTCGGCGGGGAAATTATGCGCGGCTGCGCGACGTGAAACGCGAAGCAACGGCGAGCAAAAGGCGAAGGCACCGTGTATGAGGTGAATTTCAGAAAACTGCCGGAGTATCGGCCGGATTACATCGACTTCTCTCTCGTTCGCTCCGCGAAGACAGAGCGTAGATCTAATTGGTCGATTGTACGGTCGATTGTCAGGTTGAAATGGCAGGCAACGAGTCGCGGAATGTTCGAGCGCTTGTCGACGATTCGATAGAGGGAAATTTCCATAAATTGATAAATACCAGATATAGATCGTAACGCTCCGACGAGAAATCGAGAGCAAAAGCACGGAATCCTCGAATCTTGGGACAGATAGGAATTCGAAAGTGCGATCGAGCTCGAAGTGAAAATCTCCAAGGCGGAGGAAAAGCGCGCGCCGCGAGACGTTTTGGTGCGCGGCAACCGAGCCTGAGCGTGACCGCCCCTGTGTGAATGTAATCTTATCGTGGCCGAGCGATGCGGCGAACGCGACTGCAGAACCGAGCCGGAGTCAACGAACGATAAAAAAAAAGCACGTAGCCATACTCGCGACACAAAGAATAAACTCTATTCCGTGCGGCACCGGCCCTCCCTTTTTCCTCTCGGGCTCACGATCTCGTTCCGTCTCGCTCGTTCGTTACCGGCGTGCAACTCTTCTCCTGGTCATCCGCGTTTGCAACTTGCCCGGAGCCGTGTGTGGGCGCGCGAGTTCTGTCTCCTCCTCCCTGTCTCTCTCTCTCTCTCTCTCTCTCTCTCTTTCTCTCTGAGGCCCTTCTCCCTCCTCCCCTTTTACTCCTTCTTTTTCTTTCGTCGACCGCGCTTGGGGTAGGTCATGGCGGAACCGCGCGCGAGCGAATGACGAGGTAGGAGAAAAAAAGAACGAGAGGAAGAACGAACCGTACGCGCCGCGTACAGAACGTTCCGCCGGGCTCACGACTTTGTAACGCGCACCTTTCTCCTACTCCGCTTTCGGCCGGGCCACGCTTCTCGAGAGATGCTTATCGTCCGAACGAACGAACGCCGGTTCCGTGTCGCGTTATCTTTCTTTCTTTTTTTTTTTTCTGAATTTTTCCCGAGATTTTTTCTTTTTCCCATTCGACTCGTTAAAGAAACTCGCGAAGACTTTTTTTTTTGGTTAGTTGAATTTCTTTGAAATTTCACCGCTCGCCGCTACATAGGTTGGTTTCTTTCTCTTTCTCTCTCTCTTTCTTTGAGGCGTTGGTTCGCGAATTCGCCAGAGTTTCGCCGAAGATCGAACAATTCGATTAGAAGGATCTTAACAGCCGGCACGGGGTCGGCCTCGTTATTGTTAGCGATCATGCGATCTGAAAATCATAGAAAATTACTGAAAAGCCAGGAAACTTTGTAGGTAGCGAGCCGGGCAGAAGGTATTGGTTGCCCGTGGACTTGAGATGTCGTAATTTTGCCTTCGCCATAACGGCTACGCGGCACGGAAGTTCTTCCCTCTTCCCGCCCTTCTATCTTTCATCCTCCGGGGTTTTCTTCTTCGACTTGCAACAGAAAGCTCTCTTTCTCTCTTCCTCCGCTCCCCCTCCCCCTCACCCACCCTCCTCCCGCCACCCTTTCCCGTAATAGTAGAAGGGTTAGCGAAACAATGGCACGCGCGCGAACACCGTTATTTAAATAATACGATGGAACCTCTTCGGGGGTTGGAGGCAAAAAATAAGTTACGCTCAAGGGGACGGAGAAACCGAACGTGAGAAAGACGCGCGCGTGTTTCGTTCGGCGAAAATCAGTCGACGCTTTTGTTTCCTGGCGCACGAAACGTGTGCTCTCTTCTCCTGGTGCGATCTCTCCTCGAAGAGGGACAAACGTTTCGGAGATCGGGTAAGTTTGAAAGAAAGTGCCAGATATTGAAAGGACACACGTACCGGTGTAGGAGGTTTTCCACTCTTTTAATCGTCGATAACGACTTCCTCGATCAGAGTACTTAAACAAATAGACACGTCTGTCGTTGTATAGCCAAAAAATATGCCGATATTGTTACACCTATTACGAGATGATAAGTGAATTCGATCATATGCAACTCGCAAGAGAAGTCGAGATAATTGATCTCAAATTGAGCATTTTTTAACATTTCAAAACGATCGTAGTTATCCGTGATCCGTGATAATTTAACCCAGTTGAACGATTCAAGCTGAAAACGCGTGCCCAAATTTCCTCTCGCAACTGTGATTACTTTCTCCTCGTCGTTCCAAGACGCATCTCGTGCGTCAAAGATTCTGCGAATATCGATCCGTACCCGTTCATATTCGCCTTAACCCTCCCCCTCCCCCCTTTTCTTTCGTCGTCTTCGTCTTTCCCCTGTAGCGGAGTTCCGGTTCTGGCAGCTGTCGTCGATTCAAAATCGGGACTCGGAATCGGTCAAGGGTAAGCCCGTGGTGGCACCGCGTTACGTTACCTTGTCGATGCCGAACCGGTTTAAAGCCCGGGGTGAAAGAGAGATTTCAGAGGGAAAGAGCCGGCGCAAAAAATTCATTTGAATCGCCGGAGGGTCGCGCAGAGGTGTCGAAATAATTGGATTTTAATTTTCGAGCCGGTGAAAGAACAAAAACCGCCTTTCTCTCCGTTTCGCTGGCTACGACGACCCTCACCCCTTCCCTTGGATCGGGTACCATGAGAATCACTCGGGTTATGAGTGTTTGTACAACGCGTTCGCCGCGCATTAATGTTTTTCGACTTTTCATCTTCTTCTTTCTCGACGCCCTTTGTTTTCCCACGATTTCCCAGTGCCGCGTTTTTGTGATCGTCGTCGTCGGCTCGATTTCCAGAGTCGTCAATTTCCAGAACGCGTTGAGAAGGGGATGACAGAGTCGTGAAAAAGTCGCGAGCATCGACAGCGCAAATCGTGTGGCCTTTGGAAAATGGCAATGCGTGCGCGTTTTGCTTTTAATATTTTGTCGCGAGCACTGAAAACGGCGCCTGCACCCTCCCTGCCGCCGATGAAAATTCACGGCTAGCGGGGACGGGGGCTTACAAAGGAAGCGAACGTTTTAATTAAATCTCTCGGCAAAACGTGAAAACTTCGCCATCGCGCGGCGTTTTTGCGAATTTTCCGAAAGTTTCGGCCTGGCTCGCGATTCGCTTTCAAGGTGGCGATGGACGAGAGAGAGAGAGCTGGTACCGCCGCTTTCTCAACCACCTTCTCGCCCACCACCGTCTCACGCCCATTCATCCCCCCGCAGTTAGCGGGAATAAAAGAAGTTGGAAAAACAAAGGAGCGCCGTGGCTACTTAGCGAAACAAATTGTTGCTTTCTGTGCTCGGTGCCGAGAATTTAAAAGTTTTGCACGAGCCGCTTCTCTTTTTACTCGCTCCCCCCTTTATATACCTGCCACCCTCCCTACTCTTCGCGGCCTCTTCTCGTTTCTCTTTCTTTCGTCTGTCTATCCAGGCGTCTCGTACCTTCGGAGTCTCCCGAGACGGATTCTCATCGAGTCGAACTCGATTCACGGCTCGTTAGCGGTGCTTCCTTTTCCCTTCATTTCGGTTCCCTGCCTCGTAAAAGGACACAACGCCATATACGCGGAGAATCGCGCTATCGATCGGGACGGAGTGTCCCATTAAATCGGCCGCGTCGTGCGTGGAATACGCGTACGGAACAATTAAACGCGGTATTGTACCTCTCGCGAGCTGTGCGAGGTACCGTTGCCCGAGACGGTCGTCGGTCATCTACCTACGGAACGTGTTCGTAAAAATGTGCGTACATGTACACGCGTGTCCACGATCTTCCCGTAATCTTCGCTCAGATCGATCTCGAACCGCCACGGCGGTCAACGCTTTGTCATACGTCGAGGATCACGGCGCGCGTCGTCGTCGACACGAGCAGGCGACGACGCTGCCCGGACGAATCTCTTGGCGAGCAAGAGGATGCTCTTCCTTTAACGTTAAGATTAAAGGTGAGATAGAGAAAAAATAAAAAAAAAAAAATGGGGAAGAGATCAACTTACAATGAAGCACATACACGCACGTAGAGCATGCCAGGCGCTGCGACAAGAACAACTAACGAGAAAATGTACGAGTGGAAAATAATAAGGGGGGAGCGGGTGGAATGGGGGGGGGGAGAAAAAAAGAACGACGAGAGACGGACAGAGCGATCGCGCTCGCCGTCGCCGAAGTAAACTCGCGATCGAAAACCAGAAAAAAAAAAGAAAAGAAAAGAATTGAAGTGATAATCGCGAAACCAAAGATAATTCGACTACGGTGAAACGTGCGGGAGGGACATGTAGAGGAGAATGAGAGAACAAAAATTTTACTCAGAGAGAAGGGTATTGCGTCGAAGAAGAGCCTCGAGTACGATTTGGCGAGTAAAAAAAAAAAGAGAAAAGAAATTAAAAAGTGAGAAGTTGTTGCAGGAAGCTGTGTGACGAGGAGAAATAATAAGGGGATTTTGAACGGGCTGAGTGTTCAACTCACTCGTTGCAGGGTAGACCAGCATTCCTCGAGGGTGCGTTCGTTGATGTTGCCCATTCCTCCACCTCCGCCGGCGCCTCCCGCACCTCCAAGTCCCGCCGCACGAGACTATCGGGCAAGACAGGAGGCTCGTGTTAGTTTACTTTTTCTCGTTGCCGTTTCTTCTAGCCGGCAGTTACTAGAAAATCTCTTTCTTTTCTATCTCAGACTCGTAAGCTCTAGCTTGCGATAAATTCGTGCAACTCGTTAATTCCGACGCATCGCTGCTCTAAATCTTTCCTCTCGGACCGGTGAGAACCGTCACGCTGATCGAGAAGACTGAAGGAGAAGACCGTAGAAATTTTCTAGAGGTAGAGGAAACAGTTGAACGTTCCCAACAACGTCCGAAAAGAGAAAAAAAGAGCAGAAAGAAAGAAACGAAAAACCATCCGTAAAATCGGACGGTCGAGTCGCTCAACTTTTTCCTCTACCAGAGTCTCTTTTTTTTTTCCTTGCGTCATCCTACTTAATAAAATCGCGTCGAAACAGAAAATCAGCTCGAATCGAGCGTGCGTGTTTCTCTCTCTCTCTCTGTGTATGTAATTTAAAGCGAGCAAAAAGAAAAAAAAAAAAAGAAAAAAAAAGGTTCGGATTCCTATTAGCGGTGAGACCGAAGCGGATCTTGCGGGGATATATTTACTTAGTTTCCTCGTATCGAAGCTCCGCGGACTGTGGCATCGCAGAAGCACGCCGCGATATTTTCTCGAGAACATCTTCTCGGCGTACCGTATGACGTATGCGTATAGTATTATCTGTGTTGCGCGGGTCAAGAACCCCGAGAGACGACGTATCTGCATCTCCTCGCATCGGTGTGCGTGGGCCGCGTTTGCATTTGTGGCCCCGTGACTCTAATGTGTGCGTGGCTGGCTGCTTGCTCGCCTGCTAGCTGGAGAGAGCGCGCGCGCGAGCGCGCTCTCGCGTGAACGTTCACTCTCTCTTATTCTCTCTCTCTCTCTCTCTTTCTCGCTCGCTTGCTCGCTCGCTCGTTCGCTCGATCTCTCATTCTCTCACATTCTCTCTTAGACACTCTCTCACTCTCGCTCTCTTTCTCGTTCCGTTGCGTGCGTGTACCGCGGTGTACGTGTGTACCGTGGCGTACGCGTGTGAAGTACGCGATGTGGTAAGTCAACGTATTCCGATGTGCGTGAACCATGGTCAGTGTATCTCGGTACAGTCGCAGATTCAAACAGTCAGCGAAATTGTCGACGATGTAGCGCGATTTATTGAAAGTCATCCAGTTAAGCCGATACGGACGTTTTCGTCGTATCCTGTCGATTCTGACAGGTCTGACATCTGGTCTTTTTTGTTCCTCTTTCTTTCTTTTTTTTCTTTCTCATTTTTTTCTTTTTTCTCTTTTGTTTTTGTATCGCGATCGCGAGACGACCGAGATCCTCGTTGTCGGTACTCCTCGCGATGGGCTTTGTCGGGGAATTTTTGACTCGAATCTGGGGCGTGATTTCGTTCAACGAAATCGTGGAACTCACGATTCTACGGTCAGTTACGTTCGCAAGAACAGAGGATAGAACGCCGATTCGTTCGTTATCGAGAACTCGCGGAATAGGCGAGTAGCTGGGAGTATGGAAAAGATTCGACGTGATCTCGAGACGAGAGGCGTATTTTTCACCATTGATAGAAACTGTTTGAAAGTATTGTCCGGCGTCAGTCGGCCCTGTGTGAATGACCCTATTTATCGGCGCATTATGCACTTTTATCGCGGTTGCCTCGTCCCAGTTATTTATCTCTTCTCTCCGTTAGCTACCGACGAGAGTGGCCTAACGAGAGATCGAGTAAATAAAAATAGAAAGAGAAAAGAAAAAAAAAATAAAGAGAAAAGGAGCGAAAGAAAAAAAGAAACAAAAGGCGAAAAAGTATCGGTTCTATCGATCGTAATAAAGGTATTTCTCACCTGCAGCTCGTTGACGAGTTTTTCGGTCAGGTCGTGGGAGTCCTGGCTCGTTGCACCCGGACTCAGCATCGAGTTCTGGGAATTTTGTTGTTGGTTGGTCGACATGTTCATCCCGGCGAGAGCACCGTTCTGAGCGATGCTGCCGGCCATGTTGAGCGCCTGTTGTTGCAGATTTTGCGTGAGGTTTTGCGCTTGCTGTTGCGTGAGGTTCTGCGCTGCCTGTTGTTGCAGCGCTTGTTGACTTAGACTCTGGCCGAGGTTCTGAGTCAAATTCTGAGCCGGTTGCTGCAGCGTTTGCGACAGATTTTGCGCCTGACTTTGAATGTTCTGTTGCAGGTTCTGATTCGCCTGGCTCAAGTTCTGCGGTTGATTGAGCAACTGTTGCTGCTGTTGCGGAGACAGGCTCGGCGTCAGGCTCTGCGCGAGATTGTGCTGCAAGGTTTGGCCTAGGTTCTGCTGCATGTTCTGCGACAAGACTTGACTCAACGCCTGTCCCAGGTTCTGATTGATCGCCTGGACCGCTTGAACGGACAGCGAGGGACTCGAGGTTTGGGACATGGTCTGTTGTGCCTGTGCCAGGCTGTGAAGACTCTGGGCCATACTGGACGTGATGCCGCCCTGATGGTCCGCCTGTGGCGAGGGCGTCGTCGGTGCCGGGGAAGACTGATGCTGCGCTGCTTGAGCCGTTTGTTGGCCCATGGACATGGCGTGTTGTTGTTGTTGCTGCTGCAACTGCTGCTGCGGACTGGCGGTCTGTCCTAGTCCCGTGTTAGCGGTTTGCTGCACCTGCGAGACGTTCTGCTGCTGCGGCTGTTGTTGTTGTTGCTGCTGCTGCTGCTGCTGCTGTTGCTGCTGTTGCTGCTGCTGTTGCTGCTGCTGGCCAAGAGGGCTGTGCATTTGTTGTACCTGCTGCTGGTGTTGCTGCTGTTGAGTCGAGTTGGAGATAGGGCTGTGCTGTATCCCCGGCGAATGTTGAGGCGGCCCCCGTTGCGGTTGCTGCCAGTAATCGGACATCTTGAAAACATGTTGTCGCAGCGCGTGAAGATTCGCGGCCGCCGCTGTCGCTGTAACGGCTTGGACCTCCATGGGTTCCGGCTCGTTTTCGAGGTCTGCCTCGGGCGAGCTGCAAGGATCTTCGTCTTCCTCCTCGTCCTCCCTCTCGGTGATATCCTCGTCGTCCTCGTCTTGGATCCTGACGGCTCTGTCAGCCTCCGGCCCGGCCGATCCTCCTCCAGCAACACCAGCAACACCACCGCCACTTCCGCCGCCGCCACTTCCACCGCCGCCACTTCCGCCACCGCCACCGCCACCTCCACCGGCTCCACCGCCACCTCCTCCACCTCCTATCCCACCCCCCGAATCGCCAGAGTGGAGATGATTTCCGGGATGGTGCTGATGATGATGATGCTGTTGAAGGTGATGGTGTGGACGCGACTCTGGATTTTGGCCCTGTTGCTGCTGATGTTGCTGCTGCGGACGCTGCTGTTGCTGTTGTTGCTGCTGCTGTTGATGGTGATGCTGCTGCTGCTGCTGTTGGTGGTGGTCCAAGCCAAAGTCGGGGTGGGTTAGCGTCTGGGCACGTAGGTCCAGGGCCGCCGTCGCGTCCGAAATTTTGAGGCCTTCGCGAGAAGCCCGGGCTACCCCCTTCCGGCGCAGCTTGCCCGCTTTTTCGCACCCCTTCCGGTAAGCAGCTCGACGGCCGGCACACTTCTGCGCTCGCCGCCGTTCCTTCCTATCTTTCTCTCCGCTGTATCGCGCTCTTCTTAGCCCAGGATCGTCTTAAGGACAACGATCCTCGCTCGACGTGGGCGGCGGGCAACGTCAGTTACTCGCCACCTGCTTCGACTTCCCGGGCCTGCTGCTGCTGCCTCCCGCTACTTGGCTCATGAAACTCTTTCCCTCGATACACCTCTTCCCTCTTTTTTTTTCCTTTGCCTCTTCCTCGCCCGTTTCTCACTCGAACTCGCGTATACCGCTCGGCCTCTTTCCTCACTTCTCTCTTCGTCGTTCGTCGTTCTTCCTCCCCGACCTTTCTCGTCTTATTGTTTTTCGCGAACACCACCGATCCGTTGTTCCCGGATCTACGATCGATGGCCCTTCCACTTTTCTCGATCTTTCGAAACGTCTCGATCTCCCGTAACTTGATCGCCGATCGCTCTTTGTGTATCTATCTCACACTGATCGTAGTGCAGTAGTGCGAGCGTCTCCGCAGTTTGGTGGTTCTATCAAGTTCTTCTCTCTCTCTCTCTCTCGTCTCGTTCGATGTCGCGTCTCTTTGTCGCGTCTCCTCTGCTTCTTCAGCTCCTCCTTCCTATGGTCTGCATTTACGTTTTTGATACGTACGTCTTTTCTCTTCTACGTGTGTGTATGCGTGTGTATGTGTGTGTGCCTGCGTAATGTGTGTGTATGTGTATGTGTGTGTGTGTTCGTGCCTGATGAATCGATGCGCGCGCGAATGGACGTCCTCCGTCTCTAGCGGAGAACACCCTATTTCTTTGTTCTATCTAACTTAAAGTCTATCATACACTTAAGTTCAGGTTAAAATTCAGGATTGCCCAGCCCGGACGGTGTGAACGAGAAGGACAGTCCGTGCAGACGCGAAATTCCTCCGTTGGTCGAAGTATACGTAGACGTTCTCCCTCTGTGCTGAACCGCAGTGAGAAATCGCACTCGCGGATGATACTGCTCGTCCCGTTTTGCCCTGAGTAGTTAGTAGCCCCGTTATGTCGATGTGCGTGTGTGTGTGCGTGGTGTGGCGCGGAACGTGCAAGCCCTTCTTCGTCGATCGTCAAACGTGCGAAAGGGACTGGCGCGTCGGCCGTGTGTGATACGTCGTGTGATTTCTTTGAACCGGGACGGCAGTTCTCCACTCTCGAGATTTCGGTCACTTCGTCTGCACAGCGTGTGTCGAAGACGCTTCGGTTGGCATCCGCCGCTCCACTCGATCTCTTCCACTTCGTTGACAGCTTCAGCCGTTACCTGCGTCTTCCTCGTGTGCGTGTACGATCCTTCGTCCTTTCTCTCTTTCTTTCTCTCGCTCTCTCTCACTCTGATTCGCGTCTGTTCACGACTCCTCCTCGAAATGCGACTCTAGGGTATTTTTTTTTTCTTCTTTAACTCTTTAAAAGGAATTCTATTCGATTATCGATTAACCGCTCGTCGTTACCGATATCGTCGATGGTAGTTGTGGTTGCTTCTTATTATCGTTTAGGTTTAATAATATTGCACTTAGGTACACTCGTTTTTTGAACACACTGAAATATATATGTATGCGGCGCGAGGTTCTCTCTAACGAGCTTCTTCTTCTTCTTCTTCTTCTTTCTCTTCTCTTCTCTCGTCCTTCCTCTACCGATTTCTTCCACTCTTCCAGATCTATCCTTATCTTCTATCCGGATCTTCCGCTCTCTTGCTCTCTCTTTCTCTATGTTTTTCTCTTTTTCTCATACACTCTTCTTCCCTTCCTTCCTTCCTTTCTTTTCTTCTATCTTTCTTTCTTTCTTTCTTCCTTCCTCTCTCTAGTTCTCTCGTTCTTCTTCTTTTTCTTCTTCTTCTTCTTCTCGTTCTTTCTTTCCTTTCGCTATTGAATCACTTCCGTCGCAACCCCGCTTCTACGCGTCTCGCTTTCGCTCTTCTTTTACTCCTGTGTTCCTTCGCTTCTTCTGCTTTGCTCGTCTTATTCTGCTTCTTCCGCTTTGTCCAGTCTTCCTCTCCTGCGCGGGAATCTCTTGCTGCAACGCGTCTCCCGCTCGAAGCTGCAATTCAGAAAAGAAAACGCTATTTTTATGGCCGATGCGTTTCTCACGTCGGCGACGTGCGCGATTCCGACGATTCTGTGTGTTTGAAACCGACGCACGTACTTCACGACTCGAATCGCACTAGACTCAATTTCACTAGATCTCTCTCTCTTTCTCTATGCTTTCACGCGTTTCTAAGCATGCAACTAGACTATCGTTCTCAAAATTCGAGGGTTACAGGATCCTCGACAACCTCGCACTGAACGCTTTCATCATCAACAAATCGTGCACGATCGTGACACGTTCTTTCGTTTCGTTTCACTCGCGACGAAATCGCCGTTACATCCGACCCCTCGGTTTTCTAATTTCCGCGGAATTCACGACACTAACTCTCGACGCCTAAACCGCGTTTTCCAATTTTCGTTTCAACATTCGCGCGATATGATTCGTCTTCGACCAAGGGTGCACGAGGATGGGAGAGGATTTTATTTTGGAATTCACCGAAACGTCGAGTTTCGTTCCAACGAAGAGCTACGAGTTTCGATTCTCAAAGTTCGAACGGCTATTAAAAATTCTCAGGTTATTTTCGTTCGGAGGAGGAAAAGAAAAATCGCGTCTCGCACTGTCTTGCACTTTTCGTCGCCTCGTCGATCGAATGATCCGTCAGTGTAATTTCACGACACAACACGTGAGCCGAGAAACGTTTTGCCGTCGCGTCACGCGTTACAGTCGACCGTCGAAATTCTTTCCCTCGTGAAAATCGCGAGTACTCCGGTAAAGTGTTCATCTCGGTTTTGCACTGGCTTCTTTAAACAAGTCGTCGAACGAGAAAGAGTCAAGAGGAGGCGAGACGATCCTCGCGATATTTCAGCGACACGTTTCATCGAACGAGCACTCGTTTCTTTTTCACATCGGATCATCAGCGAAACACTGTTCTTTTTTCTTTTTTTTTTTTTTTTTTCTGTTTTGTTTTGCATGGTTTAAAGCATCCATCCATTAGCGAATCAACGAGACCTTCGCACGGTCCGCTCTCGTTTACCAGAATTAATTAATTCGATAAAAACAAATTGCACGCGATTACGGGCGCGAGTTGGTGAAAATTTTTCATCGCGGCTTTCATCCTGTCGACTGCCGCGAACAACGAATCGCGAACAAAAGCTAGAGAAATGGAACGTCCAACGACACGGTGACACTTGGGTGACATTTTCTACGAAACGTCTCTTTCAAACTCGATGACGAATCAAAGTTTTTGAAGATTTGGAAGAAGATCTACTCTCGTTTTCGTACAAGATTGTCGAGATCGAAGGGAAGATGTTTCAGTTTCTCATCACCTTCCAAAGAGTCATCGGCATCGTTCGCGGCATCGAAAATTGTTTCTTTTGTCATCGACAGGTTCTCTCGTTGCCGGAACGGATATCGTCGAATGGTCGGCGAACGGGTCGGTCGAACGTTTCAAGACATTTTCGCGGACGAGTGTCGGAGCAACGGCTCGTTCGTGTAATTCCTCGACGCGGGTTTTTTCGTTCGTTTCGTCCGTATCTTAACAAGGCACTCCATCGCCGGCCTGATGCCGGGATTAAGAAAGGATCGAGCCGTCCACGATCGCGACGAAACACTGCAGACGACGATGACGTGTACCGGGCATGTCAGGCAAGTGGAATGGAGAGGGGGTGGATCAGCGGTGGTTGGCCGAAAGAGGGGAAAACTGACTAAAATCACGATGGAAAAAATAAACGATCGGGGCATCCCTCGGACATATCCTCATCTGCGTGGGAGCAACGTTGATCACTGTTTTCGTCTAAGTCCCGCGGCTGGTCCGAGCACTGAGGGGCGAACAGTCGAAGAAGAAGAAGAAGAAGAAGAAGAAGAAGAAGAAGAAGAAGGAGGAGGAAGAGAAGGAGGAGGAGGAGAAGAAGAAGAAAGAGAAGAAGAAAAAGAAGGAGAAGACGTCACATCGAGGACGAGGAATCGAAGGAAAAATCCAAGATCCCTTACACCGTTCCTATCGGATCGGATTCCGTGGTCTCTCACCGGAGAGAGAAGCATCGAAATCTGGTAGCATAAACGACGATCGTAAAACGCACTTGGTCTACTTCTCTCCTCGAAGTTGGAGCGTCGAGAGAGTTTGTCTCTGGTTGTCTTGTCAGGCAAGACGATGCGTTGTTCCCAATGTGTATCCCGTATTGCAGTTACGAAGACGATGAAGCACCACGACGACCACGGGAACGACAACTATGACGACGACGACGACGACGACGACGACGGCGACGGCGACGACGGCGACGACGATGATTCGCGACGACGACGACGACGACGACGACGACGACAACGGCAACGGCAACGGCGCGTGTACGACGATCGAGGAAAAAGCTCTCTCCTCTTCCGCGTTCTCGAGTCCTTGACGGAGGAGGAACCGAAACTGACTCGGGTCTGCGGCTCGCGAGAAACGCTAAGTCCTTCTCCGTCGGGGGCCGGTGGTGGCGCGCTTCTCAGACCGCGTGCGTCTGACTAAAAGCCACCCCCTCGTGCCTTAAAGAACGCGTGTTCGGGTAGGGGCGTTGTCTTAGGTGGTGCGCGGTCGCGAAATTTCTGGCTGCCTCCGGCTCCGTTTGCCGGCTCGGTTTTCCGCGTAAGAGGCTCGCGAGCCAGGGTCCTTAGGACCTGGGCCCCGGCCCAGGTCACTCACGACCGACGTCCGACCCTTGACCGGTACTCCCACGGCCAAAATCTACCTCCGAGAGGACGAAAAACTGAGCCTGCCCTAGGACAGCAGTTTTCAAGCTACCCCTCTTTTCCTTCGCCCCCACCAGACAGCTACGACGAGGCGCGCGCTCTGTCTCCCCCTTTTCCTCAACACTCACGGCTACCCCTCGCGCCCTGCTCCTTCTGCCCAAGCTCCTCGCTTGTGGGTGGGGGACACTCGGCTGCCGACTCCGCCGACGTCTCCGACCGGGGGTAGCTTTTCTAAGGGGTGAGAAAGAGAGTGGGGCGGCGGTGAGCGGGTGTTCCACTCTCTTTCTCTCCCTTTTCCTTCCTCCTTTTTCACCTTCCCTTCTCTCTATACCAGCGATATATGCGTCCTTCTCTTTCTCTCGATCCTTTTTCCGTTTCTCTCCTCCTCTATCCTCCCTCTCGAGAATACCCTCCAGAAAGACAGGGTGCAAGAACTCGTCCGATCATCCTTGTCTGTCCGTGTGTACCTGGATCGCCACCCACCGTCGTCTCATCCGACTCGCGTTTAGTGCAACGAATATAAACACGCGCCTACTTTTCTTCCCTTTCGTTCCTCGGTCAAGATTGCCCTTGAAAATCTCATCCGAAGCTTAATAAATATATACACATATATATATATATATATATATATATATATATATATATATATATATATATATATATATATATATATATATATATATATTTATTCTATGCAACGTCACTTTTCTTTTTCTTTTTTATTTTTTCCTTTCTCTTTTCTCTTTCCGAACCGACGTTCGCGGCCAACTCTCTTCAAAATCGTAAACACGTAGCGATGTAACGTGCGAACGTCACGACGCGATGAATTCGACTGACCGAAAAATTCTTGTCGAGGGCTTCTGTAAGGGGGTGTAGCGGCAGTCTGAGGTACGAATAAAAAGAAGGGGACCGTCGTATAAAAATGGCCTCCTCCCTTGTGCTCCGTATGGCCACACACGCGTGACTAACCAGAACGAGGGGGAGTGAGACGCGCTTTCTTTTTTATCCCTTCCCACTTCGGTCTCGACCCTTTTCGAATCGGATTTTTTTCTTCCCATCGACCGAGCACTTTTTTGCCAATTCGAAGCTCGGTACTCCACCGCCAGAGAACCACCTCGTCATCGTTGGCCGTTTCGCGTTACCCAATTCGAGCGACACAGCCGCGAAGAAGAGAAGGAGGGTGGCTCTCGTCACCTTCGTCTCGCTCGGAGATCTCGATCGAAAGATGGATCGTCGACCTCGACCGGGGAGGACGTCGACTTTTCAACAGAGGCGCCCGATGTTCATTTCATAGTCGCGGCTGGTCGATGGTCATCCTACTCGTCTTACGCACCCTCCTCGTCAAATAGACGAGGCCCCTTCCCTTCTTCTCGCCCCTTCTACGCGCTACCTCGTCTAACGTGTCTACCCCACCACGCGATATATAAGCTTTCCATCCCTTCCTGGCCACCGCCAACGTCTTTCCCCTCTACACTCGTTCTTCTCTCTGCCCGTCCCTCTCTCTCTCTCTCTCTCGCCTCTTCCGTGGCTGTCACTTGCTCCCGCGCGAAACAACCCTCTTCCACCCTCTACGACGAATTCTGTCCTTTCCTCCGCTCGCTTTTCCCTCACCTTCTCGCGTTCGCTCGCTTTCATCCCCCACCAGCGGCCGGCTCAATCCCCACGCGCCGCATTTTTACGTTGGTCTCGTCCTTTTTTCCACGTGGCGTGCACGTGGAAGTGTGAGTCCAGGGGGCGGAGAAGCGCACCCTCGTTTTTTTCCGCTCCAACCCCACGGCCGCGTGCCGTGTCGCCTCTCGTACACAGCGTCCACCCTCTCTACCTGCCACGAGACGCTCTCCTTCTCTCTTTCTCTGTTTCCACGCTCTTCAGGTGGACGCGTTGTTTCCCGGTAACAGCGAGAAAACGAGACCGTCCCGTAAAGTCTCCGCTCTCTTTCCCTCTCTTTCTCTCGTCATTTCCTTTGCCACCCTTGCACGACACGCACGTGCAAACGTCCGATCATGCGTGAAGATCGTGTTCGACGGACCTCGAGCTCTCCTTCGTCGCGCGAGTTCAAAGAGTTGCGAGAGACGATCTTCCGGATCACCCATCCCTTTCCCTTCCGTTTCGTTTCTTTTCGCTTCTCGACGAAGGAGAGAGAATGAAAAGGGAAATCCGTTGTGCCGTTTCGGGAACACGCGGACACGTGCTTCGCGAATCTATCTGCGGGCGAATCTGACAGATGTCCGTAATCGTACGAGCATTCTTTTCTTCTTTTTTTTCTTCCACTTGCACTCGCATCTGCATAAACACGCAAAACTTCGGTGCGGGGGTGTGTACGAGAACGAAGAAAGGAGGGGACCTGTACCACGATCGCGATCGAACTTCCGGTACGCGACAGGCTGTTACCGAGGTAAGAATTTCGGCAAGGTTGCGAAAGAGAAAGTACCATCGCGCGCGTACGCGTCCCTCCTCTTCGCTTTCGTAACGTGTGACGTAACACGTTCGATTTCGCAAATTGTTCCGTGTTTCTCGTAGAAAAAAAAAGAGAGAGAGAGAGAGAGAGAGAGAGAAAGAAGAACAGATTCACGTCTCGTCGTGAACGGAACCAATAGCGCGAAGCAACGCATCGAGTTTCCAAAGGAAGCGCCCTGTCTGCTAATTCCCCGTTTACTAACCGATGAAAGCTATCTACAATCAAATAACCGGGTAGGAGAGACCGGCGTTGGCCGCGGAATATTTTTCAAGTAGGACTCCGCAAAACTTTTACGACGGGAAAAATACGCACAAATTTATGGACTCACGGCGATACCGTGCGGCCGCGCGCGCGGCGGGTGGAGGAGGGACCGGGCATTGGGCAATCGAGGCTCGTTTTAAATTACAAATGAACCGGCAGGGTAAAAACAGGTGAGAGTCGAGGCTCTTTCACGAAGGGTGGGTGGATCGCGCGCGAGCTGCATGCGCACATATGCGCCGGAATAGCGTTCGCACGGGCCGGCCAGCGAACCAACTCGACGACGACGACGACCAATTGCATCTACGTACGTGCACACGTTCATGTAACATTTTAGATCCCAATCCCGATCCCGATTCCCCCTGATCCCGATCGGCAGCTGGAACCTCGACCGAGCCAACCGACACACAGAGAGGGATACCAACTCGAGTCGGTGCATACGAACGTTGCACGTGCACTTGCATCTTGGCGGCCAGTTGTGGCCGTTGTGCCGCCACCGCCATCCGATTCTCTCTCTCTCTCTCTCTCTCTCTCTCTGTGTCCTTCTCTCTCAGCCATACTACGTCCGCTCTTTTTCTCCATCTCGCTCCTTTTTCTCTCGGTGAATCGACTCGATCGACTCCCCTGATAGAACCGAGCCGGCCTCCGCGTAGGAAGACATTTGTCTTCCGGCCCTGATCTTGCCTTCTTTCTTTCGATTGTCCGCCTTCTCCGCCAAAACGAGACCCTCGACCTGCCTCTCCGTTCAGCCGCCACCGATCGCCAACCGCGTTCTCTCGATACTCTCTTTGAATATCGTACGCGTACCAGTCACTTTGTCAGACGGTACCTCCGCTTCCTGCTGAGCGTATAGAATTTTGCCGGTACCGCGTTGGCGGTGCGACCACTTTTTCTTCTTACCGAGCCGTCAGACTCCCTTTGAAATTCCCCTTTTTCGAGGGGAATTCAACTCCTCGCCGATATTTCTTGCATTCTTTTAATTAGTGCGCCTTGGCTCTTTCAAGACCCTTTTTCTCAGATGAATTATCTTGCAATTCTTGTCGATTCTCATTAAGTTGTATCGGACTTGCTCAGAATCTATCTTTTCGTCGTCGGTTCTATTCGGATCGGTTGATGAACGGTTAAATTGGAGTGTTTGAGCGACAGCAAATTTTTGAATGCTGTAGCATTACTGTAGCAGATTCATCCCCTCGAGAGAAAACCACCCCGTGATGAAGTGACGCCTGGTGGCGGGCCAACGAACAAGGGTCGAACGAATACAGAAAAGGGTGACTTGTTCTTAGGTTTCTGTCCGTGCTAACCGTCGCGCGGGATTATCGATCGCATCGCGCGGAGGCACGCGATCCGCGTTCGATCGAAACAGCGAGAAGAACGACGCGACAGAGTTTCACGCTGAAACTCACTCGCGTCCCAGCAAGTGTCGAGAAATTCGTAAAAAAATAATTCCAAGCAACCTGTAATTACCTAACCTAAACTCTCTTCACACGACCTGCAGTGCAAAACGTCGAATCGTCGGAGGGGGAGAAAAAGAAAAAAGCACGACGCGAAGTATCGAAACGGCAATCCGGATTAAGAATTGTAACGGTAGGAGTGCTGGCCAGTAGGATGAAATGAGCGACGCGTCCGGCGCATTACGCAATGAAAGAAACAAATGAAGCTTAATAGAAAAACTGCCCGCGCTAGAAAAACCGTTCCATCGTGCGTTTAGTACAGCTGCGGCAGAAAGTGCGGCTGCTTTCCTACCCTTTCTCGAATCGTCGCGCAAATTCCCTCCCCGGAACGAAACGGATGAAAAATTAACGCATCGTTGAGATTCCCTCGATATATTTCCCTCCGAGGAGATCTAAATCGTCGATTCGATTGAGAGAGAAACACGAAAAAGAAAAAAAAAAAAGAATCGGGTCAGTGGATTGATTCGATCGATCCGTAACAGAATCTCATTGCGTTGGAATCGTTATACGGAGCGGCGAGACGCGACGAATTTGCGGCGGTTGTTTGCACAAACGTAGTATTGACAATGATCAACAAAATCCGCGCGATGTAGCAAACATCGATTTGACAAACATCGTTCCGGTTACGCGCCTCGACGGATCGGGCGAGGTATCGATGAATTTCGATAGTAAAAAGACAGCGGTCGCGTATCGGTACGACGTGTCGATCGGTGATAAAAGAATCGTCGAATCGTGATGGCCGATGTCTCTCTTTCTCTCTCTCTCGCGTACGCGAAAGATCGATTTTTCACGTTTTGTCGCGACGAGGAGGAGGACGCACGCTCGAAGGGAAACAGCGTGGACGAACGCTCGATTTCCTATTAATTCATTCTGTCGGAAAATCGGGATGCTAGCGGACGCGACGCCGTTCCCCGAGACCGAGATCAAAGTGTCGACGAAACTCGGCGCGGACACGCGGCGACGAGGCCTGTGGAACGCGTCGCTCGCATTTTTCCCGACTGTACCACCACTGTAGTCGTCTGTGGCTATGTCAATAGGAGCCAATCTAAGTACATATGCACACACAGATGTAATGCAACGCGCGGTGCACGCTCCGCAGACCGTGATGCAATCGTGCCTCGTGCCTCGTGCAGTTTCGACATTCTCTTTGCCCCGCGTTATGCACAAAGTGCGGCAACGAGTGCCGTGCCGCAGAAAATTGATGCTCTTCGATTCAGAGACAAACATTGGCTCGATCGTCCCTTCCACGCGGTTTCTCGTTCGTTTCTTTCCCCGCGGTTCGATCGATCGATCGATCTCTCGATTGAATCTCTGCGTATGTACGTACCCGTGGAGGACGGTGGAGTGCCGAGAAACGGGAGGCGGGGGGAAAAAAGAGAGGATTTCTTTGCGACGACAGTTGCCATTTTTCGCGACTCGAACCAACAGATAAGATAAGAAGACGCGGATCCAGGATCAAGGTGACTGAGATAAGAGCTCGGTTGAAGAGATTGAATCGCGTCGCGAAAGATTGTCGTCGTTCGAGATTCTCGTTCGAAAGAAAAGAAGTCTCGTCTCGAGAAGTTTTCGACGAAAAATTCAAAGAAGAGCTAGATTGTGAGCAGAGAAGATTCATAAAGAGAGAGAGAGAGAGAGAGAGAGAGAGAGAGAGGCTGATTCTTTCGGAGAGCTCGGCTCCCGATTGCTGTTATTTCGCGAGGGTGGAATAAAAGAGGGTGGGCCGGGGAGGAGGTGGTTGGGGTAGGCCGTTAATCGCGGCGAATGCGAACGGTCTGGACGGAAATAGCCGGGCGGCCGAGCGATCGTTGGAAAGTTTGACGGTTTTTTAGGGGGTCGAAATGCAGCTCGACCGGACCGGGAAGGGGAATTTTCCGTGGAAATCATCGACGTGTCCCGGGTCATCGACGAGCTCGAACCCGGAACACGAAACAGACACGCGTGCAAACGCATGTGCACGTACTAGCGGGACTAGGAAGGTGGTAGGCCGGTGTCTCGTATATCGGGGTGGTGGTTCCCGCATAGAACGCCGTGCGACGGCCTCCCATTGGCCTCCCATTGGCCGGTCCGGGGGTGGCTCGCTGCAGTCATCGATTCAGGCAGTCATTGGCTGACTCGGCCCCGGCCGCCATTTTGAATGACTCCGGGATCAATACGCGGGGTGTGGAAAAAAAATGCATGCAGGCCCGCCACCCTACTCTCCCTTCTCTCTCTCTCTCTCTCTCTCTCTCTCGTTCTCGCTCTCGCTCTCTCTATATCTCTTCCTTCTCTCGCGTTCTCGCTCGTTCTCTCGCTCACCCTAGTTCATGCTACCACCGACACACACCGGAGTTGCATCGCCTCCTCTTTCCACCGAGGGGCACCCTAACGCCTTTCCGCTCCTGTCCACCACCCCCTGCTGGTATTCCCGGCGCAACAACAACGACCATCGACGAACCCAGCCAAATGGGATGATAGACTCACGCGCGTTCCTACACGTAAACCCTGTGCAGCCCCATGCGTTCGCGTGTGTGCCGCTACCAGCACCAGCTACCAGAAGCAGCAGCGGCAGCAGCAAGCACCCCTTTGCTTGAAAATCATCGAAAAAATGCCCGACGAAAGCGCGTTGTTGCCGATTCTCTGCAACCCGCCCACCCACTCGCCGCCCAATCGCCCCCATAGTCGTCATTTTCGTTCGTTCGTTCGTTCGTTCGTTCGTTCGTTCGCCGAACGGACGGTAACGTGTTCGCGTGTTGCGCGTTGCTACGTTGCATGCGGCAACGGCGACGGCCGGTTTTCAGAGCCAGGCTTCCAGAGTTGCGAAATAGGAAATTTCGAATCGAACTCCGGTATAACCACCCTTCTCTCGCCCCGCCGCCCTTCTTCCACCCGCTCGCGTTTCGCCTCATCCCTTCACGATCATCGGTACGGGGCTCCCGGGGTCTGCCCCAGCGCTGCGTCATCGTCCCACGAAAAATAAAATGATTTCGAAGCGAGGTATCGTCCGATTCGCAATTTTTTTCGCCCGCTCCCCCTCCCCCGTTCCGTTGCCCGCTTCCGCCTCGCTGATTTTTTTCTCCATCCCACTCTCGCCCGTGCATTTCGTTCGTTTTCGTGCGGTGCCTTGCGTTCCCGGCTATAAATTTTTCCCGGCTGTCCCGGCCGATCCCCGCCGATTTTACGAGCCGCCTCTGCTCGGCAGAGGCCATGTTCTTCCGCCATTCGGTTCGTTTTGCAACGAATTTTGGCTGCCATTTTTCCACGGGATGGAAAATGTACTCTCTTGCCGAAACGAGTACTCCCCCCCCCGATACTCGATACCAATTTGCTCGACGCTGGCAAGACTCTCGATACACGTGCCACGATCGCAAGTAGTTAACAACTTTTTTACCGCTCTGTCAATCCCGTAATTCACGATCCCCGCCGAGAACGCATCGAAAACTATATTACACGATGTCGTTGGATTTTTGAGAAGACCGGGATCGATCTGTCCGTTTTCGACGGACTACGGTAAAGTTTGTTTACTCTCGTAGAAATTCCAAGATCGTCGCGTGTGCGGCGATTCGACGCGGGACAGCCCAGTCATCGTACCCGTCGTTGCATACTACTTAATAATCTGCGAATTATAATGATAATGCCTGTAATGGCAATGCTACGGGGTAACAGTAGTGATTACACCGTAGTTGCTATGATTACGGACGCTCTCGCGTTTAACCGATTTACTATAATAAGTGTTGCAGCCGTGGCGAGCGGTGCTGCATGCACGAAAGTATACAATTACAGAGAGGCAACTTTGTGGCGGTTGTTGCTGGGTGTGCCGCTCTGTAAAGGGCTGTCATTATTGCAAGTGGTAAGAAACGTTCCACGCGGAAAGAAACCTCGCGCGCGCGTTCCAGTGATTTATCGTCTTTTCGGATTCACGGTTTTCGGGGAGATCGTACGGAGAGATCGTACGTTGAGAAAAAGCTGTGGATGGGATCGCGTTAGTGCGAGGTTTTTTCTGTTTTCTTTTTCTTTTTTTTTTTTTTTTTTGTTGGGTAGACGTAAACGAGTATAACGGATTCGGTTGGAAAAGAGTATCGTGCAAGCATGCCATGCAACTTTTTCAACGATTTTTCTTGTGCGTTTGGTTTGGTACTTACGTTTGGAACCGAACTAATTGAAACAAGGACATAAGGCTTCTCTTGGTAGCAACGACTTTTAGATCACATTTTTAGTTATTAAGAATTTTATGGTTTTTTTTCATTTTTCGCTTTTAAAATTTACGTTTAAAATCTAAAGTTTCTCAAAACTTGTTAAAAATATACTTTAGTCATATCTTTACAATTTACTTTGTTAGGCGTCTAAAGTGTTTTTTTGTTATTTTTTTTTTATTATTCTTTTTCCCCCCCTGTGTTTCTTGCTTGTTCCTTCGACAGTGTAGGTATACTCTTCTTTTCTTAAGGCAATGCTTTTTTTTTGTTTTAATTTCGTTTCTTCTCTTTTTTTGTGCTTTTTTTGGTATTTTTTTTCTTGGTTATCCTTCTTTCCTTCTTCTTCTTCTTCTTCTTCTTTCTCTTCTTCTTCTTCCGTTTCTTCGTCGTCTTTTTCTTACTTGTCGTAATTTCGAAATGAAGAACGCTCGAACGAAAGCTTGGTCTAAATAATCAAGTCCGGTTTCGGCAGAAACTTAAGAGGAGTTGTTCAGACTTTGTGTTTCACAGACAGAAATCGGTGCGTGTTTCGAAAACGGTGAAATTAATTTTTCAATGAAATAACTATGACAACACATAACAACACAGTGCGACGCGTCTGAAACAAAAAGTATACGAAGGGGGGGCGGATGATCGTCGAGAATCTGAGTCGCCCTCTTTTCTATAGAAAAGTTAATCTAGTCGCGCGATTTACGTTTTGAATTTTGACGTGTTTCGACGCGACTCGCGACGCGTTTCGATGGACCGAGAATAGACGAGCAAATTGGACAAATTCGTAACGACAGAAACAAACTTTTACCTTTTCAAAAAAAAAAAAAAATATATATATATATATAAAATACGAAAAATTGAGAAGAAAGTCAAACGTATCTTAAATGTATCTTGGAAAACGAGAGTAAAAAACTAAAGACAGGCAATACTATAGATAAAATCTAGTTGAAAATCTCAAACAAAAGAAAAAAAGAAGAAAGAAATAATATTGGGGAATTTGAATAACGAGGGAAAAATCCTTGGTATCATCGATACGTGGTAGGAAGATCGTGGCGTCCGTTATCGAACCAAGACCTCATCCCTTTCCAAGAGGGTGAGTGGTCGGCGTAAGGGGTTCGAATTTCCCGCGGGACGAAAGGAAAAACCTTGCTTATAAGAAGAGGCCCACGTGACCCGAGGAACGAATGAGCGTCTTTGCTACCCCCGCCGCGGCCACCCCCTTTCCACCCCCTCCAGATCGTGGTTCCCCTTCTAGAGAGGCGCGCGGCGTCGCTCCTTGCGCGTCCGTGGTAAGACGCGTTGGGAGGCTGGTTCTGTCTTTCTCTCTCTCTCTCGCTCTCTCGCATCGGGCTCTCGCTACCAGCCTCTTTCTCTTCCTCGCTCCTCATGCTTTCCCGGACTTTTCTCCCCCACGTGCTTCTCGCGACTCGCCAGTGTCTGCTGGTACGTCGCGGGATGGTGATCTTGGTAGAAAGCTTGGTAGTCTCCTTCCTCCTTCGTCTCTTCCTCCTTTCTCCTTGGACTTTCCCTCTCCTTCCCTCTCCTTCTCTCTCCCTCTTTCTCTCTCTTTCTCTCGTTCCTTCCTTCCTTCCTTCGCCTTTATCTTTCTCTCTCTCTCTCTCTCTCTCTTTCGGCCTCTCCTTTTCGGTCTTTCCCTTTCTCTCCCTTTCTCTTTCTCTTGGGTGGTGTGTTTCACCTCTCGTCCCGCGCCCTCGTTCCCATCGCGCCAAGTCGACCAAGGCGAACACGCTCCGATCTCTCACCACCGGACGTCCCACGATCAACCCGCGGGTTCTCTCCCGCTCTTCTCGGTCCTTATACTCTTTCGCGATTCTCAAACGCGAATACGATACGAGGCGACGCGCCCCCAACCGCGCGGCCAACCAATTCTCCCAAGAGATTGTTCCGTCGACTCAGGCTCCCGGACCCGAAACTTCTCTCTCCCCCCCTCCCAAACGATCGGAGGAACACCTCGCGCGCACCGGACACGATTTATCCGCCGATCGCCGCAACGAAACGCGATTATTTTAAGAAAATTTCGGTAACCTTTGATAGAGGCATTGCGAGCATCCCCGTGTCTGAGTAGCAACTGCGCCGTGGCCCCGTGCCGGGCACCCCCACCTCACCTCCTCGCCGCCTCTATCACACCACCGAGCCACCAACCCTCTCTCGGACGCGCACCCCTCGACCTCCCCAACAACCCCGCGGCCCTCTTAGCCTCTCGCTCGCCCCATCGCAGCCCTCTCTGCCGGACCTTGTCCCGTTCTCGACCATCCACCCCTTGCCCACCCCCTCGCGACCAGCGCTACTGCCCCATGCGCTGAGAGCGCCTCTCTCTGCGCTCTCCTGCGTTTGCGTTTTGCGCTGCGCAAACCCCGCCAGGTGGATAACGACGTATACTCGGCGCCTACGCCGATCATCTCGTCCTCTCTCTCTCTCTCTCTCTCGTTCTCTCCCTTCCTCCCTCCTTCTCTCTCTCTTTCATTCTCTCTCTCTCTCTCTCGTTCTCGCTCGCTCGCTTTCTCTGCTTCGTTCCTCGTTCTCTCTGTGTGTGTCGTCGTCTTTGGGAACGATCGGCGTTAGGGTTACATCCGATTTCCTCGATGAATCACTTTTCAGGGATATCTCGTGGCAATAGGCGTTGGTAACGAGAACGTCGCTCGTTCGCCTTGCCGATATTTGGCTGACGCCAAAAACCGAGGGAATATTCTTGGGCGCGACGTTTCGCTCTTTCGAACGTCGTCGTCCGCGTACCCACCGGGGTGCGTTCGTTTTATCGATTATTTCGATTGCTACGCCGGTGATTCGGCTGTACGAGCATTCATGACTCCGAAATTCCTCCCTTGAATTTCATTTCGCCGATGCACCGTTCGCTATTCCGCCGATGGTATTTCGAAACGAACGCGAATTCTTTTCCCGGCAAGACCGGATGATTTCGCGTTGCGTGCACGGTGATGAAGTAACGGCGGAATGAAAACGAGTGCGTTAATTTTGCAACTGGGTAATAACTCTCTTTTCTCGAGAGTTTTATCTCGGTTTCATAGGACGTAACTTTGAAACTGAAACTGTTCGACTCCCCAGCAACTGTCGCTGATAAACAAGCAACGAGACACTTTTAAAGAACTTGTTCGAAATAATAATTCTCCCTTCAGTCATTTGCATTAGCGCTTTTCGTTACTTTTGAACGAAAACTCCTCAACTACGTGGCTGAAGAACAGTTTCGTCTTTCGATCGCGATACATTTTTTCAAGAACACTCATCTACGAGCGCAGAGGATTTCCAAAGTCTCTGTAAACTACTCCAACTAAACTATCCCGTTTTGAAACTTCTCTACATCGTCGACTCGATTTTTACAAATTTCATACCAAAGGAAACGAACCTGGTATTTCTCCAAAATAATAAAATAGATAGACGAGCGTGGAGATTAATCGCGCGACAGTTTTCTAGACGTCGACGGCTTTCCAGCTGTTTACGATGCTTCGTTTCCACGATAGAGTGGTTTGTAAACGTTGAGGGGTGGCTTCTCTATCACACCCAATAACGATTCGGAGGCGTTATCGCGGCTTTACATCCCTTTGGCCTCGGCGTGACAGTAAGGTTAGCACGCCGTTGTTGCGTACACGCCAGAATGGACTTCGCGTTCGCCGTGTATTTCGAATACCGTCGTTAACCGCAGCTCGTCTCGTCCTTGCTTTATGAGACACGGATCGCCCACGTGAAAAACAAAGTCAAGTGAATTTCGTGATGCGCGAAATTACGACCGTCCGTCACCGCGATTAGAAGCACGCCGATTGAAAACGACGGCGATCGAATGAATTTGGCGGAGCGATTAGCTCGCAGGGATGATTCGATTCACCGTGACTTTGATGCGCCGCTCTGTTAACGCTGTGACCAAACGTTTGTCTCTTGACACGCGCTTCTGTGTACGCCTGCTTTGCCTGAATTTCATCCCGAGGAGACTAAAATTTCATTCGCCCTTAAAAGACGGGGGAGAGGATGCGCGAGCGATATCGCTCCAGTTAGGTGGATCGACATTGAAATTTCGATAAACGCGATCCACTCGGGGATAAACTCCACGGCGGAGTTGCAACTTGTTCTCTCGCTCGTTGTGGGAGTTTAGAGGCAAGTTTTACGGAGAATTCCAGGCTGAACGCGCGGTCTGGAAGATTTCGCCCTGCCGTCGTGGCAAATAGCAATTGGGGGGTGTTAGCGTGACACTACGTGCCAACCCACCATCCCAACGATAAGGTTAACATAACATCGTTGCGTACGCGACGTAACAGAGTACGTACACCGTCGTATTTCGAATCCTAGCGCTGACCGCAACTCGCTCCATCGCGTTTCCACGGGGGTTGATCGACCACCCCCAGAACGGCGTGCCTCGCCTCTGGAAATTCTCGAGCTGCATTCCCTAGCGCGAGCCTTTCGTCGATAGACCAGATCTTATTACGATTGGTAGACTGCCACGAATCGAAATATAACCCGAATAACACGCGGCCATTTTTCTGGAACATACTTTTATCCGAAATCGATTCGTGATTTTCAATGAATTTCGGTATTTCTGTACACGGCCTTTCCGCTGTCAATGATCTCGACGACTCGTACCGTTGGTACGGATTTATTCCTTTACATTTTTCATCGAATATCGCAAACTTCGCGTTTTGTTCGTTGCTCTGGAAAATCTCTTTCCGCGGTATCTTTCTTCAATGGTCGAGCAACTTGTAGCTTGATAACTGACACGAGTACGCAATACGCACGAGTAATTACTGCAACTTCAACGTCGTTGAATATTATTACTTTTTATGGATTCATTTTAAATGTCTTAATTAAATGATCGTTCGTGTCATTAACGCTTTTACCAAGATTATTATTTACAGTTTAAGCGCGTGCGCATTTTATTTTTCCTTAAAATCTTCTTGGACTTTATACCTGATCGACAGCGTCGAAAATTTTCGACACCTCTTCAGCGATATTTTTACCCTTTCGTCGATCGTCGTATCCTTCATCTCGTACGTTCCACGTCCGATCACTATAACGCGATACAATAATTTTTGCAATTCGATCATCGATACAACCTACTTATTTCCCGTCTGATAGAAATCGGAACTGATCTCGTCTTCTTCTGGAATCTTTCACCCTCTTTCTTTCTTTCTTTTATTTTTTTACGCGCGTCGAGGAAGCGAGGGTACGCTCGAGGAGGAGGAAAACTCGAAGGGGTAGTTTCTGCCGAGGGAGAAAAGAGGGATTCCAGCGGCCGACCCTCCTAGCTTTCGTCTTCCCATCGTCGATGGCGGTTCCCCGGTAATTGTATCGATTGTCTTAGAACCGACACTGTCCCGACCGTTGAGCGTCCTAAAAAGGTGAATGCCGCTCCCTTCCCCACCTCGATCGTCCCTGCCGGTATTTTGCCTCGGCCCGTCACGTCAGGGTTGACCCCTTTTGTTGTTTCGTTGGTCGAAAAATAAAAATTCCTAACCGGATGAAAGTTTGACCTGGATCTTTTTGTCGACCAGCGAGGGGCGGCGGGGAGGGGAGGGGTTGCAGGGGGACACAATGGACCTGGTTGATTTGCATACGTGGACACGTGTATCGGTACATCCCAAGGATCGCTCGTTCCTTTCATCGACCAACGATGTCTCTCTTTAATCGTCAACCGAACGCGAGAGAACGCGTTCGCAGAAGATGTTTATGAAGAAAAAAAAAAAAAAAGAAAAAATCTGATCTTGGATGAGTTCTGCTGCAGTCTCTCTCTTTCTCTGTCCCTCTGGTTTCCTTTCTCAGCGCGCGTTGCCACGACTTCATTCGAGGGAAGAGAAAACTGACCTCCCGAGTCTCTTTCGAACTGAAGCTCGCGTTGAAAGAGGGACGATGAGACGGCGCAACTCTCTCTCCCCTTCGACGACCCTTCGCTAGGATAATCATAATATAAGGAGAGAAGGACCGTCTGACCAACGGATAGACCCGTTGGGGACGATAAAACAATCGAGGCTGATTTTTTGCCGGGCCAGCTGCAACGGTCCGCTGTCGAATCGTCCAATTCCACCCCGCTGGACCGACCGTCCGAATTCTTTCGCGTACTCTCGTCCCCTTTCACGCGGTCCGGCCGATTGTTCTATTTACCCTTTCCTCCGACTACCAAACCGTGAACCAACAACGTTGAAACAACGAGCGGTTGAAAACTACTACCCGTTGGGTAGCCACCGCGCGTGGCTCCGTGAAAATTTTACGTATCCTCGAGACACCGTCCGAGATCCGTCTGATGGGACAATGGCCGGAACAATAATTTCGCGGCTTCTCGTTTAAAAGAAGAAGAAGAGGAAAGGAGGTATCCGGGCGAGGACACCCTTTTTGGCCGGCGGCCTAATGATCGGCGGACAAGAACGGCGGAGGGTAGGAGAGAAGGAAATGGGAGGACTGCTCGATGGCTCGCTTGTCCTGGGTAATTAGTAAAAACAAAAGGAGAAGCTTTCGGCCGAGAGAGCGAAGGAGCGAGGTGAAATGGCCGTCTGAGAGGAACGTAAGAAAAGCGGCGCGCGCGAAACGCCAGATAAAATCTAAATGAGAAAGTAATCCCTGAGGAAGAGTCTCCGCTGCCTCCGAGACGGCAGAAAAGGTCTCCGAGAAGGTGGAAAACCGAGGGCGAAACGACGGTGGAGGGAAGGTCAGTGGGGAGGAAGATTTTGGCCACGCGACTCCTTTTTCGCGGTAGGTCATGGCACCTGAATTCTCGCGTGGTCTCTTCTCCCCGGCTGTAAACACCTAGCGTGCGATGTGACCTAGCTGCGCTATCGGGCTAAGCGCGTGCTTAACCTAACCCAACCTAACGCGTCGACACACGCTCGCACGCATGCACGCTCGCGCACACGAAGCCACGGCCACCAACGAGTTAACCAGCGTTTGCGTGTGTCCGCGCGTTCGCGCGTGTGTGTGTATGTATGTGCGTGCGTGTGGGTGGCCCCTATCGATTCCAGTCCGTGAAAATAACGGAATCTCATGGCGCGCTTTCGCTAACTTCCACGCTCCCTCCACGTTGCTAACCAGCCCGTTTTCCACCCCCTCGCCTCGACGCTCGAACGAGAACGAGCCCTAGCTCGCAGCAGCGGGGCGAGCGAAGGTAATCAAATGAAAACAAAAATCACGGGGCAACCTCCGCGCCCGGAAGAAAGTTACGCGGCCAACTTTTACCTTTTTCGCCGCAATTTGCGGCCGATTCAACCGTACAGCCACCATCCCCGCCTCGAGAGCCTTCCCTTCCTTGCCGCCGGCTATTCTTCCAGCACTTGCTCTCCCCCCTCTCCGCTCTTCGACATCTTCGCTGGACACTTTGCTCTCGAACGATGTCGGGACGAAGATAGTGCACTCGTTTCTCCTCTCTTCCCTCCTCCCTCACTACATGCCTTTATTACGTTCGTATTCACGGCGAAAGCTGCTACGAATTTGTAGAAGAAAATTTGCTTTGCTGGTTATTGGCAAAAATTATCCCTTCCCTGGAATTCACTCGATCCCATCCTTCTCTTATCCTTTTGTTTTCCCGATGGAAGCGACTCACCACCTTCTCGTGGTTTCCATCGAGCAACGACGATTTCGCTTCTGTTTGAAATAAAATATATCGTTTAAATTTGAATTTTCTACTTTTTTTTTTTATTTTGGCTCCGCGTATATAAACGAAAATGAATTGATCGAATTAAAATTATAACCAAATCGTCGTTGGCCAAGAGTGAGTAATCTCTGCCAATGTTCCAACTCAGCAACGCAAATTATTCTCGGTAGAAGGAAGCTCGCATTCGATTCTTACAATTACAATAGTTTCAATTTCTGTAATCGTTCAATTTCACCCTTTTCTTTTTTCTCGGACAAGCAAAGAAAATTCGGAATGAAAATGAAAAATTAAAGAAAAACTTGAAACGAATATCGTTTATTGAAATTTCCTGCTCCCGCGGAGAAATGGTCCGAGGGATAGATAACTAGTTAACGCTGCTGCAATACTGAAAAATTGTGTATCGTCGGGTCAATAACCTCTGGGGGGCGCTTATGCTCGTAGAAAATCTTTTACCTGGGCGAGGAAAGAGTCGTTTCGTCACAGGCGTTGCATCGCGTGTTGCGATTCGAAAATTTTCCATTCGAAAAACTCTTTCGGCCAGGGTATCGCGCGTATCGGGCGTCTATCGAGTACGCGGGCAGCGAACAAACGAGCAAATAATCGGCAGAGCACCGCGGGCAGGCCAGATGTCCATTCTCCAAGGTATACGCGTAGCATGTGGATAATCGGAAGAGCACTGCCGACCACGCAGCATATGCCGCTACCTCCGTTAGCAGCAGCTGCACTCTTCGCCATCGAAGAATCGCGATTACGCTGTGTGTAATCTCGCTAAACCTGAGAGAGTCCGGAAGAGGATGAGAAATGGGTGTGTTTATGGGTGTGGGAAAGGGGGGTTGGAGTCGAGAATCTGGCGGAATCCTCCTCAGAGTTCTCCGTCTCTTCGTGATTTTTCACATTTTCGTCGTGAAAAATTGTGGTTAACCGGCTCGTCCTCTGGCGGTTGGCCCCGTTTCATCTCGAGGTCAGAACCGCGTCGCCGAAACCTTCATTGTTCCACTCTCTTCCCTTTATATTCGCGTGTCTGGTCTGTCTTGGGCGGTGAACAAAAGAGGCAGAAGGTCGTGAAAAAAGAGAGACGAGTGGAGGAGAACTGGAGGACCCAAGTGCGGCATTGTCTCCGAAATGTGAATTTGCGAAAAGTGCACGGTGACTAACTTCCGAGTGGTCGATGCTCGCGTTCTTTGGTGCCCTGCTAGTTTGCGTAATATCGGAAGAACGTACGGCGTGAAAAAGGTAAGATAAATTCGACTCTGGTGTCTGGTCTTTCGATTAAAAAGTATTCGAATACGAGGTGATTGAAAAAGGGATAAATTAATTTGGCAAACTCAACCTAAACCTAACCTAAACCTAACCTAAACCTCTTTTCACCTAGACGTCCTCACGTTCTTTTCTTCTTTCTCTTTCTTTTACGTTACGCAACAGTTGACTTTGTTCAGTCAGTTTCCGAATAGTTGGAAGGGTTTGGAAACTCCGCGGCCTGTTTCAGAAATTGTACGACGTCGTCGCGATAATTTTTGCTCTTCTTTCCGTCTCCACGGAAACTGAAGGAACAGAGGAAGAATCGCGACGCTGATTACGAGCCATAGACTTTATTCCGCGAGTTGCCAGAGTTTTTCCCTCCCCCCCTGGAAAGTGCACCGGCTTGCAATTCGGAGGCGATATTTCGGTGGCGGAGTTGGCAACATGTTAACTTTGTTTATCTATAAAGTGGCGGCGTCCGCGTTGATTAAGTCGTGGAAAAGTCGCGGGGGCCGACGAACAGAAGGAAAGGAGCGAGGCGGTGAGAAATCCACGGCGATATTTCAAAAGGCCGCGATGTAAAGCGGGCAGAGCACGCCTTGGGCAAGTTGGCGTCGCCTTATCGCCGCGACGAGAGAGAGAGACCGCGACACTTATAATGAAATTTCCGCGGCGAAGTAAGTTTTAAAAGTGCAAAAGTGTCCAGGGACAAAGGAGCCTGGCCGAGGGGAGGACGCTCGAGATTTAGGAGGATCATAAATCGAGGCAACGTCTTCGCGACGCGAGAATCTCGCGGAGATTAGAGAGCCACTCTCACTCGTTCTCCCTTTCTACCTTTCTCTCTCGAATCGACTCGACGAATTTCGAATTTCCAGAAACGCCCTCCTAGCCGGGTGAAATGTCTCTGTCAGACACGTGGATTCGTTTTTTAATTTCGTCCTTTGGACTCGAAGATCACTCGGGGTTCTCGCGATGAGTCACGGCTTGGAGACTTGAAATATTTCCATCCAGAGACATTGGAGTCAAGGAAATGGAGAAACTTTATAATACAATAGAGTGTACAAGCTTTTATTTATTATATATTTTACGAAAAATTATTGAGATCATCAAAAAAAAAAGTGCTGTTTTACCTCTATAAAATATCGAACAAAAATTATAAACTGGTCAGTTTGACTACTTTGGTAGTTTTAGCGTTAAATTTCGACGTTGACTTGTAGTTGAATAGCAAGTATGTATTTTGACACGATGTGAGTTGAAAAATTAAATTTTACAAATAACCAATTCAAAATCAATTAAAGTCATAACTGGATCGTGTGATTTGAAAGACGAAAACTTTTACTCGTTGAATTGTACGAGTATGAGAATCAATTTATTTTTACTTGTTGAATGTTACAATGAGCAATCTAGTTTGAATTTCTCACGTAAATTCTTGCACGTTCTGTTCTTACATCTATACAAGTGCATAAATATCTGAAAGATATTCACGGAGACCAAAGAAATTATTATATATTTAATTCCCAGATCGTGTAACAACAAAGGGGAAAAAGTCTTTTATCACGCTTTATTTCCCTCTACGCTCTTCGTTTGCAGCGCGCTTTCGTTCTCTCAAACGTTCTTTGCTCGAGTTTGTTATTCTATCAATAACCGGTTCGATCAGCAAAGACGTTATTTCGTGGTCTCTGCGGAGGAACCGGTGAACCGGTAACGAGCGAGCCCGTGGCATTTCGGTTTTTAATTGAAAGCAAAGTCTGTAGATTTTTAATTAAGAAAATTCAAGATCGACCTGTACCAGTCCATCCATCCGTCTATTCCGTCCATCGAATACTGGCTGCTCCTCGGAGTCTCCTCAAACAGTTTTATAATTGATTTCATTTTCATTTATTTTCGCGCGAACCCCCCACCCCCTCCCCCAACCCCTGTCTTTTCCTCCGTTTCTCCCACCGCCCTCTCGCCGCCTCTCTTTTTCTTCGACCCCGTCTCTCGTTACTTCGTGCCGCCTCGAAGAAGACGGTATCTACCCCCGTCGTCGCCGCCACGACCTTACGCCGCAATCAATTTAATGTTTTAATTAAGAGAGTATCCGTGAAAAATTAGATTTTAATCGGATCGCGCCTCTCCATCGTTCCATCGCACGCCCTCTCTCTCTCTGTTTACTTTCGGCTGGTGTCTTTTTAATAAATAACTTTAATTGCCTCGGATGCCTCGAAAGAATTCGACTGATCGGAAGAAACCTCCCCGCGAGAGACACGAAATCGAATTTTTCCGGAATTCTTGACTAAGAAACCTCTCGCTTCGTAGTTAGTTCCCAAGAGCCAAGATTTTTACACTGACCTGTTTCCACGATAGTAATTCGTAATATGGTACAGAGAAAATTTATGAAATACTACGATAACCTTAGAGCTATTAAATAACCTTAATTGTCTCAGACGCCTGAGAACGAAGAAACCATCCTACTGTGGACTTTAAATTTATAAGATCGAGATTTTCTGAAATTTTCGATTTTGATGTTCCGTGATGTCCGAGATTTTATATTCCATCGGTGTTTTTTAATAGTGTCAATTGCTAAAAGATTCGACTAATCAAAAGAAACCTCCCTGCTATTTATTTTGGATACGCGAAATCGAATTTTTCCGAGGCTCCTGATAATTCACGTAATTTGAACGTTTCGTAATATTCGAGACATCAGCGTTTGGCTAAAGATTCGTCTTTGATACATCTCTCTCTCTCGCGAGTCCTTCAAAAAATAACCGCTATTTCGCGCGGTATTTTTGATCGCTTGCGCAACACGCAATCGCGAATCGAAGCCGAGATTAATACTTACATACAGAGAAGCGATCGTATTTTGATTTTTCTTCAAGAAGAATATCATTCGTCTACTCTTTGCGACAGCGGTCGAAAGAAGCCTCGATGGTCGAGTTGTGATCAGTCGTTCGGTCACTTTTATCACTTTCCAACGCGTGACAAATGGATTTATTTATTCGAAGCAAGGCTCGTTTAAGATCGAAAATAGCGTGGACAGATTGCGTTCTAAATGGCGAGTCTGCCAGTGCTCGCGTAGACGCACTGTTTTCGAAAGAAAAGAAAATGGTTCGATTCATCGTGCACGAGGGATTTATATTTTCTGCCGGAACTGATATATTTTTGGCACCAGGTTTCATCGTGTCTCACCTAGCTAACCTATATAACGTCAAGACGTTTGTTTTCTACTCTCTATACTATCGTCCATAAGTATTTGCAGATGTCGGTTTTTTTTTTAATCCTCTTGATCTAATTTCCATTTTTGATACGCGTACGATTTTTGTTCTGTTAAACTTTTGCTACACGATACCGCATTATCGCACAGTGTCATCTTTTCCCCCCTGAAATTTCCACGATTCTCACATTTTATAGTTGACACGATAAAACCAAGTAGCAATTTGCATCAAAGACTCAAATTTCGACTCAGTGGACATTGTCAAGATATCTCTGGAAATCAGACAAATATTATTAAATTCCTAAAGGAGAAACTTACACGAGAGAATTGGACGTAATTCTGAGATTCGAAAAGTCAGAATCTTTCCTTTCCCTCTTACTAGAGAACTGTTACAATGAGAGAGCATGTTTCGCAATCTCGTCGGACGTGACGACATTTGAAAATAGTCGCGTACAGAAGAAATTGCGTAAAAATCTCTATTTAGTGGAAATTGATCTAGCAACGTGTACAGTACCACTTGAAAGTAAAATTGTTTCAACGAGATCAGAGCTCGCGTACGTGCGAAGAGAATCGTACAAACAACGCTGCGATAGTCATTTTGTTAAATACGAACAAGCGTACAGTGATTTATGGACGGATGCATCGTCGACTAATGTCGCTCATCGCCCTGACAATCTGTCCCCGATTAGCGGCCATTTCGGATTCAACGCGGCAAAGAAGTAGCTGCGAGTCGGTATATTTTCCGCCGTTTTCACGACGAATATCGTTCAGCGTTCGCGAGAGGAAGGGAGCAAGCGGCAGCCGGCGAATTCCCGGTATTGAGACGTAGGACGGGCCGATGCAGACCGAAAAAGAAAAAGCCAGCCGCGAGAGAAGGTCCACCATTTTCCGAAGCTATTCTAGAGTGTTATGCAACTGCCGGCCAATGCATTTGGCCGGGCAGAGCTTTATGGCCGAAGCTCACACGCGCAAAAATGTTTGTTTTAACTCCGGTGCTGGCCTCCCTTCCTCCCCCCGCCACACACACACACACACACACACACACACGCCCGTCTACCTGCCAGCCTACGTCCGCAGCCTTGAATCACTCGGAATGTGCGAATATTTGTAAAATTAGATCTTCCGCTTTTCCGATCCGATATTCGCCACCACCTCCTCCCATTGTCTCATCGAATCGAACCGAATTTCTTTCGAAGCGAAGGAAACGGAATCGCGGAACGTTCGTCGTTTCTGGACTTTTGATTCTGGGTGAAGATCGACGATTGGAACGGGTTATCGTTTTTGTTTACGCGCCGATTAATTACGTTTGAGTGTAACGAATTTGGCATTAGCAGCAGCTTAATACGATTGTAAAAATCTCTGATGCTGTGAGAATGAAACTGCTGGGTATTTAAATTTGGCAAATTCCTGTTTCCGTTCTAATTGAGGAACCTTTAAATTTTCTATAAACCGCACGGTACTTGTGCGAATGTAAAAAAAGAAGAATAGAACTTTTGGGCTTTACTGCGAAAAGAAAATGATAGACAAGAAAGTTGGCGAAAGTCAGAATCATAACGAAGGGAATATCTGTGATGTCAAGAATTTATTTGAGAATTTCTATATATTAACTTGCAGTCACACAGGAATTTCGAAAGTTCGGTTATTGTCTTTTTGCGAAACAGAAAATAGACTCGCGCGAATAGTATTATACTCTGGTGCGTCTCACGTATGTATTTCTGTACCTTCCAACTTTTCGTAAATACACGAAAATCCGCCTACCGATCAACGATTTTCGAATTTTAAAACTCTCGCAGAGACAATTTCTCGTTAAAGGAAAGAGAAAAAAAAAGAACATTATTTACGAGACGACTACATTAATTTTTCACGCCGGCAAAATTGTTAAGCCGCGATCCTCTTTGTTCGATGAACGGTCACGACGCCTCTTAAGGTGATTTCCATTTGCAAATCGTGCGACTAAACGATCCCGTATCGGTCCCTCGGCTAATGGAAAACGTCTTAAAAAGTTGCCACGCGCCTCGGGGATACGAAATTTGGAAACCTTGCCGTGTATTCCCGCTGGAACGGCGGGAAAAGGAGCGTCGAGAGATGGTGGGGATTCCCGTGACCCCAGCCCATTCGTATTTTTCACCCTCCATTTTTACGCCATCTTTTCCCGCTGTCGATCCACCCTCTCTCCGTAGCTCTCTCTCCCCCTCTGGGACTCTGTCCGTTTCTCTCTGTCGCTCGTTCCTCGCTCTCCTCTCGAAAGTCGCGTCGCAGAACGAGGTCTCTCTTTGATTGTTTTAATCAATAACGCCTCGATGATTCGAGCCGCGGTTTGTTCTTTTGTTTCTTCTTCCTTTCTCTTTGTTCAATGAAAATTTCAATGAAGTTTCGTCGAAATGGAACTTTTGAAACTCGATTCGAAATTCGAATGATCTTTTTTTTTTCCGAGTTTCAGTTTCGACTTTTGACAAAATTGACAAACGTTTTTTTTGAACAGACCTTTCAATTTGTTGAACAGCGTTGAGGATAAAATTGGCTCGGCTAGGCTCGGCTTGGCTCGAAGAGGCTTTAGCAGCTCTCTGGGCCTGTTATTCGGAACTTTTATAGGCGGTTCAGTGATAAGAAGATGGGAGAGAAGTTTTTGTCGCTTAAAAAGGAACGAGGAGATCCAATTTCCGTCGCGATGATTGGCCGATTCGATCAGTCGTAACGATAATAGAATTCTTTCGGAACGTTTTTCCGTTCGTTCGCGCGAACTGGAAAGCTATTGTCTCCTTCGATCGATACCTGCGATTTTTCCATCTTTAAATTGAAGGAGCGGCGAAGAACTGCTCGCAAGTGCATTCGCTGTTGTTGAAACATACCTGATTATTATTAAATGTTACAACAAGCTTTGGCTATTTGTACGCGTGCGTTTTGTAGATTTTGCACACTTAAATTCTCCAAAATCATTGTTTGCATGATTAATTAGTATTTGAATTCCGCTAAATTGCATTTTGATACTACTGTTATTGTTATCATACCGCACACTTTTGCCCATTTCAACGTGCAATGCAACGCGTCGTAATCTCTAACAAATAAAATCTCTGTTTAAGTTACTCACATTTAAGTTCACTTTCTACGATCGTCTCTGTTTTTTAACTGTCGTAACATTTTCACCTTCTGTCTTACAATTTCTTTAACACGCGCATTTTGCTGTGTTCTTCCCGGTTGCATAATTTGAAAGCAAAGAAAACGAGATCGTGACTCAACGTACGCGTCAGTAGGAGCGAATGCACTGCCTCGAGATATCAAGGAGTTTAAGGCTAGAATTTGGAGCTTTCCCTTCGTCAAAATATTTTGTCCAATTATCCCCGCGGTCACGGATAGGCGGTCTTTGGTTCCCTGCGTGTACGAGTAGAATAATTATTTTTTCCGGTGCTTCATCTCTTACCCTCGTTCCCCGCGTCTCTCGCAACCCCTTGAGATTTCTAACGTTTCGCGGACCCTTTAACGTCTTTTCCTCTCTCCTTCTTTGTCTCCTGTCGTCCGTCGCGGCCGAAGCGCCTTGGAAGGAGGAGAACGGAAGGGCTGGAGCCCTTTTTGGCTCGCGCGAAACGGGAGAAAAGAAATTAGCGAAATTAAACGAGCCGATATAGCCGCGCTCTCGTTTTTAGGGGTTGCTCACCCTTTCGCAGCTTTCACGGAAAGCTGTATTATTTGCGATTAATTATTTGCACGACGCGAAACGATTGGCACGGCAAACGAGGGTAGAATTGACAGACTGCGTTTCAAAGAAGCGTTCAAATTTCCTGTCACTGGGTAGCTTTTCACGGGCGCGCGGGCAACGCGAATTTCTCGGGTATAAAATTAACTCTTGCCGAAATATAATTTATCGGCGGACGTTTTCGAAAACACGCGCGCACTTATAACGAGAAGTTCTCCTTTGCCTTTTTTTTTTTTAAACCATCTTCCGGATGGAAAATCCAGTTTTTCGAGCTGTGAAAATTGCAACAATCGAAACTGAAAACTGAAGAGGTCCCTTATAGCTGGACCACGAATTTTTATGTATTTTTACGTATTTTATACGTTTCGTGTTTCACGAATTTTTATATACGTATATATATATATATATTTTCTTTTTCGAGTATTTTTATGACCACAACTAATGAAATGGAATCCAGATAGAAATTTGTTTCGCCCACTACAATAGGATTTCAAATTCCTCGCGAATGCATAAAAATTCGCAGTCTACTTACTGACAAATCTCTTTTCTTTCCATTCCTAGAAACCTTTCGAACGAAAGATAAAAAGTCGGCAACGAATTCTCGCAACGAACGTAGCTTTTCAAAAACACAGGAATATCGCGTTTAAACGTTATACGAAAGTTACACAACGATAGCAGTAAAAAGGAAAAAATTTGAAAAACACAGGGAGGGGAAAAAAAGTTTCTGCTGCTTAACCGAGTCAAAGTTGAAACCGTGTGTTCGCACCGTGTCTCTCTCCGTCGTGAGTACGATCAGTGTTCGGCAAATATTTGTTCATGGAATTTCGAGCAACGATAAAACGACAAAACGAAAAAGACAAGAAGAGCGAGAGAGCGCTAGAGAGCAGAGAGAAGAGAGAGAGAGAGAGCGAGAGAGGCGAACGTTTAATATTTCGGATCGTCTGGCTCGCGAGCGCGGTCGTGTATTTGTTAAAACCTTGCTCGCGAAAAGCAGCAGGCCCTGTTGGGAAATGGAATTAATCTGTCGATGCGTACCGTGCACCCATTTAATATCCATCACGCGTTCATCACTGCAGAAGCAATCCGGCGATTGTTCTCGCGCGCCACGTTGTTTTTTCTTCCTTTCTCTCTCGCGCTCTTCCTTCAGCCGCCGTCCCGTTCCTCTCCATCGGGGATTTTCAGTGGGTGGCGGTAGGGGGGTGGGGGGGGGGGGGGTGTTGGTTGTTGTTTCGGCGGAGGTGCGCGTTCCTCCCGTTCCTCGCCACCTATGCACACTGGACGCGAACGAGCGAGCGAAATTTTCACGCGGCCACGAGACACGACGACACGAGGTCGATGACAAATTTTGAGCGTAGCATCTTAATGCGCCGCGCGCCCGTCGAAAACTGACCCCGCAGCTGGCCGCCTTAAAAAAGGGGGGTGGAACAGGGCCCCGCAGGGAAGGGCGAGCCCTGGTCGCTGATGCCCCGTGTCCAGAGGTGGTGGGGGGTAGCAAAGGGGAGAAACGCAACAATCTATCTCTCACAATTACTTCGCATTCCTTTTATTCCTCGCCTTTTTCTTTTTCTCCTTTTCCTTTTCCTTTCACCTCCTTTCAGAGGAGAGTGTACTTCTTACCCTTCTCGAGGTATCGTTCTTCTCCTTCTTCTTCTCCTCCTTCTCTTCCTCTTTCTTCTTCTTCTTCTTCTTCTGCTTCTGCTTCTTCTTCTTTCTCCTCGGTGTATTATCTCGTCCGCTGGTGGCAGACGGAACGTTTCAAGGTGCCACCAGGTCAGACCTGTTTAAGGGGTTTAATTCGAGGGTCGCGAGAGAGGCGGCGAGGCGGGGTACGAAACAGGGGCGAAGCGAATATACGCGCCGCGTGAATTGCAACATTGCCGCGTTTCCAGCCAGGTAAATTTACCTCGCAGCGCACAGGGGGAACGCGTTTGCCACTTTGTCTCCGTTTCTTTTCCTTTTTTTTTTCCTCCCTGTTTCTTTTTTTTCCTCTCATTTCTCTCGACCATGCCAGGTTTGGAATAATGTATACGTATTCGAGGACAGGGTACGGGGCAATAGACTCTCGGTCGCATCGCGTCAGGATCGGTTGCGTCGCGTCGTCAACTGTCGGGAGAAGGTTGAACAGGCTGAAGGGACACAATGAATGTTTCAAGTTTCCAAACGACCATCTCTGTTCCCGTGCTTTATTTAATTTTTATTCGATAATGGACAATACATATGCCTGCGTTGTTTATTCATACGCACGCGAGAGCTGCGCGCCACTTCGCTTGTTTCCCTTCCCCATCCGACGTTACACTTTATTTCTCTCTTTTATTATTTATCACCGGCGAAATTTCGCGCATTGTTTTCCAAAACACTGCAACTAATCACCACGTTACCTCCCTCTTTCTCCCTGTTTTCCGTGCACACCACCCTCTCTCTCTCTCTCATTCCGTGTGAACCTATTCGATCGATCGTTCCCCGCGAAAGCCTCCGGTATATAACTCCGTTTACGGTCGATCCTCGATTATTTCGTGCGCGTTTCGCACGAATTTTCCACAATCTCTTCCGTACGTTCGTTGCTAGTACTTTAGGTATTCTCTCTTTCTTTCTTTTTTTATTGTAAATTGCGGAGCGTAGTGAAAGCGTGAGTTTTGTGAGATCAGCTGAAGCAACGAGGAAAGCTAGAAAACTGACGCGACGAGACAGAGCAGAAGAAACGAGGAGAAAGGAGAGTAGCGTGAGATTTTTTTCCGACTCTAGTCCGGATCAGCCATTTTCTTCCAATCCGCGTGCTTTCGGTTTGTTAGTTTGCGGCTAAAGCGTGTAGCGGTCAGACTTCTGCAAGCAAGGAATATTAATAGTTGTTAGAGTCGAGCGCGGTAGACAATCGTCGAAGAGACACATCAACGTTCGATCGATAGAACGAACGGCGATACAAAGTGAAACGAAAAAAAGAAAAAAAGAAAATCGATCGTCACGATCTTTGCGTTACTCGTTCAAATTTCTATCTCGATCATCGATCGTTCGCGTCGAAGTGTCTTCAACGTCGTTCACGACGAAGCACGAAGCTCGAGATTAGTAGAAATCTTGTCGTAAGATCTTAACGATGCTTTACCTGTATCTAAACTCGTGTCTCGTGGATCTTCGATTTAGTAGTCTCTCGTCATCCTCGTCTCGATCATGCTCGTCACCGTTGCTGTTGTCATCGTCGTCGTCGTCGTCGTCGTCGTCGTCGTCGTCGTCGTCGTCGTCGTCGTCGTCGTCGTCCTCCTCCTCCTCGTCGTCCTCGTCACCATCCTCTTCCACTTCGTACGAACCGTGTTTCCAGTTCATCCGACACTGATTCGCGAGACCGATCAGTTTTCCTCGTTTTCACTCACTCGCGCACCTATTTCACCGCGAAATTGTGTCTCACGAAACTTGCCGCCCCGCTAGGGCGGTGGATAAGAAACCAAGAAAAAGAAGGATAAGAAAGGAAAAACGAAAGAAGAGAAAAGGAAACAAGAGTCGGACGAAACTGTGCAGATCACGCGTAGATATACAACGACTCGGCTCTTATCGACTTAGCGAGCCGCCGAGAAGAAGAATCGCTGGCCCTGGTGGTAGACAGCGCGCCGATTCTTCCCACTTTCTCTCGTTTTCTTTCAAAGATCTCTCGGCTGACGAGCACCGATCTCCGCGTGCATCGCTCCGACCGCACACTCGTTGGCGGTTCCACACGACGACGCTAGGCACGAGGACGAGACACACTGTGGTCGCCAGTCGCTAGTCGAATCTCGTCTCCTTCGTGCGCGTGTCGCGGAAAAACGTGCCCGCTTCCTGATTAACCAACTCCGCCGCACTCCGGCGATGCTGAATTTTTCGTAAGTGGTGCGTGCCGGCGAAAACGTGCACCAGGGCCGTACCGCGGCTGGACACCGCAGAGGGCGCCGACGAACAACGCGCGTCCACCCGCGTTTTCCCGAGGCGGTGAAGCACTCGTTGCTCGCTCCCGATCTCTCCCCTTCGATTCACACTTCGATTCGCAATCCCTCGTCGCCCACTGTCGGCGACTCACCGTTGCGATCCTGCGAAATTTCTCTTTTTCACGGCCCGGGTTGATCCTGGTGACGTTCCTCCGAAACGATCCCGCGTTGCGTCTTCGGATCGAGTGATTTCTCGATCGCGAAGGAGGAGGCAGAGAGACGCAGTTCGGATGAAACGTAGCTGCTGCTCAGAGAGGTTCGCGATGTTACGATTTTCAGTGCACTGAAATCCGCGGGCACCGTGTCCGCAAGTGGGAGGGACTGGTTCGCACGTGACTCAGTGTGTCGTATTCTTTTCTTCCTCGTTCGGATATGCCGCCGCATCCGTGGCGCGGCCCTTTTCCCGTGGAAATCGCCCGATCGCTCGCTCGCTCGCGGGTCGCTGAACGTAACCTTTATCACTTCCTGCCCGGTCAACCACGACCGTCCGTCATTATTCTAATTCGACGTTGGACGTTCGACGACGAGAGTCGAGAGGCGGCGTTGTCACGGGCCCCCCCGTGATCACTGGCGACGCCTCCGATTTTTCTCTCTCGCAAACGGAGAAGAAAAAAAGAAAACTTTCTCCGAAGAAACGTTCTCCGTGCGAACCCCTATCCCCACCACCACCACCACCACCACCTTGGTCCCGGGTGAGAGAGGGATTTACGGGATACACGCGTCGTGAAAGACGTCACCAGTTTCGCACGTGCGTGTGCGTATGTAGCACGTACGCGCGAAATAGCCGATGTCGAAAACGGATCTGAGCGTTGTTGTTATCGTTGTTGTTGTTGTTGTTGTTGTTCTTGTTGCGTGGTCTTGCACCTCCCTCAGGATCTCTTGGGTCCCGGATCGAGAGAACGATCGAGCGGCTCGGCGTTGGCTGGAACGATTCGTTTCGCGCACCAGATTCTATCGGACTCTGTGAAAATCGAGCAACCAGCGTGTTTCTCAGCCTCCCTTCCTCCTCCTTGCTCGACGTTCTCGATGCTCGGACTCGCGTTCCTGGTCCCTCGGGTGGATGATCTCTCTCACCGCGTCGTCGTCGTCGTCGTCGTCGTTGTGTCGTCGAGTCGTCGAGTCGTCGAGTCGGTAACACGCCACCGGTTCCCTCGGCCACCGGTTTCCCTCGGTTTCGCGGCAGACTCTCCACTCTTCGATATTTCTGCGATTTATTGCGGCGCGACTTAGAAATGCATCTAATGCGGTGCACGCCGCATAGAATGCATGCATGCACCTTGGCGGCGGGGAGGGCGAGCCACGGAGAGCCGAGAAGTCGGGCCGAGGCGAGTCGAGTCGAGTCGCGGCGCGCAACGCGTCTGCGCATGCGCCCCCGATCAGACCGTGTGTACTCTACTCGCGCGCGCGGTTAGGCGAGCGCGAGCTCTAGCGAATATGAGCGAGCGAATCGGCCCGCCACCGCCACCGCCACCGCCGCCACCGCCATCGCCATCGCCATCGCCACCGCCACCACCGCCGCCGCCGCCGCCACCGCCGCCGCCACCGCCGCCGTCGTCGTCGTGTATCTTCGCTACGTCATTCATTGGCGTGGAGAGTGAAAATCAGAGCTCGTTGCAGCAGCCTCTCTGCAACTGTACCAGGAACGGTAAATCAGCGACACACCGCGCTTTCCGCGCCTCTCTGCGCCTCTCCGCGCCTCTCCGCGCTTCCTCGTCGCGAAAGTTTCGCACATCTTTTACCGTCGAATCCATCCAGTCCCGTATCTCCGAACGGAGTAATATTTAAGACTGAAGGGCCGAAAGTCGATACGAGGATGCATTTTCGATTCGGAAAACGTGCGGACGAACGAAGCGTAACTGTAATTCATTGATATTAATTTCCTCCTTCTACTACTGTGAGTAATTGAAATTCATTTCTTGTCGCTACAACAAGAATTGATCGAAAATCTGACGACCCAGTCTGACAAGTCGTTCGTTTGTCAATGACGATTAAACGGAAGGATGTATAAACGTGCAACTCTCAAGTTACGCAGGGTTGAAACGTGCGTTTATTCCAGGGAATTCCCAAATGGAAGTAGACTTAAACATTTCGCAAATGTTGCCAACGCGTGATTAACAAACTTAGAGATGGCGAGGAAGAGAGTAGTGTTGAAAATTGGATCATTCATAGAGTTGTTGAAACGGATGTTTCGCGTGGCATTAAATGGCACCTTCCGAACGATCAATCGTTTTGAATACGGTAATCTTTGAACCATGCATGAACGAATTATACAGCGCCAGATGACACCGTCCGAAATATCATTGCGAATCTTTATATTCTGTTTCACGTTCTTACGAATACTCAAAGACCAAGAAGAAATAGAGTTCATTTCCCATATTGCACATTCGACGTATCTTGTGCATCTTTGCACCCGTAAATTTTCTGCGAGTGCATAAAAATTCGTAGCACTTTCTCGAACGATATCGCTCGAGGAAATTTTGCAAGAAGCATCCGTGAGTTTGCGAATGCCCCGGAAGCGTGTACGTCTGCGCGCCACGACTCGGTGATGCGCGGGAAAATCGCCTCGATACTGTCTTCCGTCGAAGCTCGAAATTCGATCGACGATCGGCAAATCTATTTCACAATCGCAGAGAGTCGTACACTTCGATATTTAAAAGGCACGTGGGAGAAATACGTATTCGTATCAACGATCGATAAAAATAGGTCGACTACAAAAGGAGAAACTACGGGCGACGTTGAAGTACAAGTTGGAAGAAAAATCGCAAAGTGTTGCAACAACGAGTGGTGAAAAAAAGGGGAAGAAGGCGTACGGCGGCGTAGATAGATACGAAACGCGGGAACTTTGTCTCGCGTGGCGGAGGAGCAGGCCACAGAGCAGGCCGCGCAAAATGGCTTCCTCCTTTTCAGGAATTATCGCGATGTAGGAAGTCTCGGTCGGCGTTGGTGGGGGGTGGAGGTGGCCGCGGAGCCGGCTGTCGGCCGAAAGTTTAAAATAGAATATCTCGCGAGTAACTTTCATCGGTCGTTAAAAAATCATGCAGTGTCGTACCTAGCGGGGGGCACGAAAACCTCCCACCCACCTCGCGGGGCGGCGTGGAGCGGCGAGAAGGAGAGGACAGAGGGGGGCAGGCGGGGGCAGGCGGCGGCTGGCGGGGAGAGGTGAAAGGGGAACGACTCGCGCGCGAGAAGAAGGAAACGGACGGGGAGAGCAGCCCTCTCTTCGCGCCGCGAGCCGAACCGCCGAGCTCTAGGATAGGCCACGCGGTTCGACGTTGGAAACGTAGTTGAACCTACTCTCGACGTCGTCGGACACATGCACGCGCGCGAACCGAACCCGCGCCGAAGGAGGAACGCGGCTCGCGCGTGTGTGCCACCGAGAGCGCGGCGCGCGGCGTTCCGCGCGAGAATTTACCGCCGGTGAACTGCGCCCAGGCAGGAAGTTCTCGCACCGCCGAGGAAAGATATTTCAGAGCTTTTGCGCTGATCGCGTCGGCCGATTCCCTATTAGGAATTACCTAGGGAGGCCTAGGGACGTCGCGAGTTCGACCCTGCACGCTCCGAATCGATCCGCGTGACGCGAATGCAACGTTCGACGTCCGTGTTTCCAACGGGAAGGGAAGAACGTGCCTCTCGAACGTCCAGTTTGAAAATCTCCGACACACGCACGCGACGGGAACGACTGTGAACGTTTATAGCTTTTTAGTAGAGCCGCGTTCGATGAGAAAATAAAGTAACAAAATGGTCTCGACTATGTATAAAATAGATCTCTGGCATTTTGGCGTTTTTCTTCGTTATTCAACGATTCGTCGTCGTCGTCGTCGTCCGTTTACGCGCTCTCTGGTCTTTGGTTCAGTTTATTTCAGTCGCGTCGTCGCGTCAAAACAGAAGGAGAGAAACAGAGAGACAGAGAGAGAGAGAGAGAAGGAGACAGATGCTACGGTACAATCCATTGAAAAGCGAACAAAAATCTATTCGTTGGAAACGTTTTCCGGATGAAACCAGCTGTTTACCGTACGCGGAAATCTCTGTCGTGACGTGCGCGCCGGGAAAGCAGTAGTGGGAAAAGGGGAGGAGAAAGATAGAAGCTGATAGAGGTAGAGAGAAAGAGAGAGAGAGAGAGAGAGAGAGAGAGAGAGGAAATAAAAATAGAGACGCTCTCTGGATGGAAATGCATTTTCGGTTGGCACGCGCGGGACAGGAACGCCGAGAGAGGCGAAGCGTGCGCGGCACAGAGCGGCGCGGATAATCCGTCGGCTGGTCCCGCGGTGCCTTTTTCTTTTTTTTCTCCCCCGGCGGCCACCCCGGCATCCACCCACCCCCATTTGCCCAGGCCGGCCACCCTGTTCGCTTCTCTGGACGTAGCCGGTCTCGGCCGTGTCGCACCGCGCCTGCCCGCTCGCTTTTGTTTTCCTCTATTTTCCGGTTTTTCCGGGCGGGCCACACCGGTCGGCCGCTGGTACGCGCCGCGCAACAAGTAGCAGATTATAAAAATCACTCGTCGGCTCGGGGGCGTGACAGGGGAAAAAAGCGGTGGAGTAAAAAAAGGAAAAAAAAGAACCGCGGCTAGGGAGGGAGGGAGAGAGGGTGGTAGGGAGGAGAAAGAAAGAAGAACGAAGCGAGCTCGGCTACGTCCACGGAACGGTCACGCGAAACAAAGAGGGCAACAGCAGGAGGTGGAGGAGGAGATGGAGGAGAAGGAGTGATCGCGAGATAGAAAGCGAGAGAGAGAGAGAGAGAGTGAGAGAGTGAAAGATATAGAGGTGCGGGTGAAGCGAGAAAGCACGCGAAAGAGGGAAGAAGCGGAGGCGATCGAACGGGCGCGAAGGTGCGACAGGGATGGAGCTGGAGAACGAAAAAGAGAGTCGACCGACCACCGACGCGGGATGGAAGTATCCAGTGAAAGAGATGTGGGAGGAAGAGAGAAAGAGGGAAGCGAGAGAGAAGCGAAAGATACAGGGGCGAGGGTTGGGAGGGAGAAAGCGAGTAAAAGGGAGAGAGAGAGAGAGAGAGAGCTTGCTCGCGGTGAAAGAGAGAGAGGAGAAAGGAAGAGGAGGAGAGAGAGAGTGATGCGGGCGTAGGTACACATTTACCCATACATATGTATGTTTCTTCGTCCCTCGCGTCGCCCTCTCGCCGATCCACACCCTGTTTTGCTCCCCGCCGGCCCTCTCGCGCTCCAAAGCATCCCTCTTACTCTCGCGCGCGCTCGGCCCGTGCGTGGCGATTTACATTAAACGCTGGTCCGTTGCCTCCCGTTCCGCAGAGACGCGCGAGCGTTGCCGAGGGGCGAGCACGGCGGCGGGACAGAGACGGAGAGAAACGAGGTAGAAAAGGGGAGGGAAGAGAGAATGGCAGCAGGGAGGAAGAGAAGAACCCCTCTCTCTCGCTCTCACTCACTTTCTCTCTTTCTCTGTTTCTCTCTCCTTCTCTCCCTCCTGTTCTCTCCGCGACGGACAGAGGAGAAAATCGTCCGAAAATACGCGGATACGAAACACGGCGAGCCAATACGCGCGAGGTTCGCGCGACAAAAAAGATTTCCTCGATCCCTGGGTTTCGATCGCGACCCCCCGGTGCACCTCGACGCACTTGTACGGGGAGAATGCACCGGTACTCGCGCCTGTGTGTACGTGTATATTCCAACGCCAGTTTTCCCGGGTATTTGGGAAATTTCTGGATCAGAGCCGATGCTCTCTGTTCCCTCTGTTTCACACGTTCGCGACTGTTTCGTCACGTATGTACGTCATGTCTCTTTTCTCCTTCTTCTTCTTCTTCTTCTTTTTTTCCTCTCTCGTTCGGTCTTATTTTTATTTCATGAACGAGACTCGATCTTTTAATGGATGCAATAACGAGGATACGTAGTTAGTCGCGTTGGAGCTCGGTCTGTAGCTATAACGCCAAGTAAATTGGTTTCTATTGGTCTCTAGCATCAAAGAACTCGAATGCTTTGCTGCAAACGTACGATAGAATACGGCTTGCATTATGCTCGGATAAAAATCTGTCTAGTTTACACGGAAGAAGAATATCTTCTCGCCTCTTGTGTCTTCTTATAATTTTTTATCGATGGTGTTTCTTTTAATTTCAGCTGCTGTCATCGTCGTTTGATTAATTTCCCTTCTGAAGTTACCTGATGGAGCACTATTGATATTTTATATCACGTTATCACGTTCGTACATTTATTTATTTGTTAAAAACATGAGCGAATACCTCACGTTAGGAGCAAAAGTACAAAAATAAAAGTGTCTAAGAAATTTCTTTGTCGGCCAAAAAAAAAATACGATCGAAAGAACGAAAGAAAAGATTCGAATAGAAATTCTTGTCGCTCTCGCGCATATTTTTTTTTTCTCCGCGCGTCGAGCAACTCGTCCGCGAGTTTTTCGCGCCCTCGAACGGCGATCTCGAGGCTCGATCATCGGGGAAAAACTCGCTGCCGCGACTTTTATCGACGACGCGTGGTTTTCGCGCGGTTCGTTATTAACGAGATTGCAATTTCTACGTTGACCCTCGTCCTTTCTGATCTCGAGTCGATCGATTTTCCGTGAGGTCATTGACCCTCCTTTCGCTCCCCTCGCTCGCCACGTAGAAGAAACGAAATGCGCCCACTTTTACCGATAGTCATCATCCCGATGGATACACTATTCCGCCATATTTATCGACATATTAGGATACACTAGGACGCGCTAGTGCAAACTATATATTTACTACGAAACGATCAATACTCACAATTCTGATGGGACTGCACACATTAAACCGGTGCAACGCTTCGCCTCGGTGTGTGCGTGTGTGCGTGCGTGCGTGTGCAACGCGCACGTTATTTACACAATGCGTAAAATAAATTTTCCACCCCGCTACTCCCTACCCCTTCGAATATATCGAATTGAATATTTTCGGTGACTGCCGCGCGTTGCTCACCCCTCTGTGCGCGTTTCGTTTATGAAATCCCAAATCCTCGGCTCAGTTCGTCATTTTGAAAAACGATCGAACACGAGAGAGAGAGAGAGAGAGAGAGAGAGAGAGAGAGAGAGAGAGAATGAGCAGAGCGTTGGCAAATATGTTTTTACCTGTCTCGAAAACGAGTACATTGTAGTAGATAGACTCAAACATTTGGCAAGGCGCGGACGGAAAGATTCTCGAGGCGAAACGTCGCGTCCGACGAAACGACCGTCAAAAATCGCAGCTCGGCTGTGCTTTTTGGCAGAGTCGGTAGATTTTCGCTCGGTAGATTTTTCGCAGTCACGCGTAAGAATAAATTCGCGACCGTTGGTTCGCGGATCGCCTCTCGTTGAACGTTCGTTGGTTGCCAAGACCCGGAAAAAGGAGAGGCGGGTTTTCTAGAACGGCCAAAAATAGCGGCCGTACTCGTGAAAATAAAATGGCAACCCGCGCGCGAGAGAACGCCGCTTGGAAGAAGAGGAAGAAGAGGAAGAAGAGGAAAACGAAGGGACAAGCAGCGGCAGGCTGGCCGTGGTGGCTCGCCGCGACGACGCGGAGGAAGCAGAGGGAAAAAAAGAAGGCGAGGCATCTAAAATTGGCGGGACCGAGTTTGCCAATACACGGCGATCCTCCTCGGTTTCTCTATGGCCAACCGGGAGGAGAGAGAACCACTTTCCTCCCGTCACACGGAGTGGCACACGTAGCTAGGAGTCGCGCGTTGAATCTACGCGTGCTGCAGACGGAGGGAATGGCGGAGGAATGTTTTCCCGAAAGCGGGAGAGACGAAGCGAACAACAGGAGCGAAGGAAAATTCGAGCGTCGATCGGCGAATAACGAGCGAACGAAACGCATTATTATTAGACCGTTCGATATTCTCGAAGGCTTACGCAACGCGTAATAGCGAGTAATAAGTGCGAGTGGAATATCGAGGAGGCCTCGTCAGGCGGGGACAGAAGTGATGCACGCGATGCATCATCCCCTCGGTTGTTGCAGCGGGCAATTGATATATCGAGATGGTCGCAGGGTGAATTCTGAACAGAAGGCCTAAAGCAGAAGGACGAGACGAAGCCGAAACGAAACGAAGCGACGAGAAGAACCTGGTATAGGTACACACGTAGGTGGGAATGCGTATAATAGACAACTGTAGCGCGGGTCTTTGTAAAACGTGGGATATCGAGTAAGGAGGCTTTCGACGTTCGTTTTAATGGAAGTGGTATCGGTCGAAAGTTTGCGCGAGACTTTGCGCTTCCGAGAGAACACGCCGGCTGATATTATTGCGTGCAAAAGAGTTCAAGCGAGAGGGATGAGATAGGCTGCGTCGTTGAAAAAGAACGAGAAAGATACCGCGCCGGGGAGAAGAGAGTCAAGACTGAGTCGCGACCTTGATGAAAATAACTCGTCGAACTGACCATACCTTGTATGCGTTAAATTGAAAAAAAGATCTTTCGCTCTCGCTCTCGAAGAAACTCCTCCGACAAACGTTCATCCGTCTCACAATCTTTGCTCCTCCCTTTTATTCTAGGCTTTAAAGTTCAAATCCAATTCCGAGTCATTTCGTCGTTAAGAATTTTTTAAACGTTTATTTCCGTAAAAAAAGAAAAAAGAACAAACTCTCCGAGCGTGTTCGTATTTTTCAAGCTTCGTACGCTGGCAATTTTGTCCGCCTTGAAAAGTTTTACCGATCGTAAAATCGTGGAAATTGTCCGTCCTTAAGCTTAATCCTTCCGATTCACAACGTTGGAGCCAACGCTCGCGTAATGAAAACGCCATACCGCGAGGAAGATTGCTGTCGCAAGAAAGGATTCTCACCCGAGCGTGGGTGGCTTGGGGGCAGGATCGAACAATCCACTTAGATTAGACGAGATCCAGGAATAATACCCTTTTACCGACTCGACTCGCTCGTTTCTGGATCGAGGTGACCTGTGGCGCCTCTGCTACCAACTGATGATCGTCGAACTACATTTTGTTCGTTCCCGCGCGGTTTGCTTCTCGGCTATCGCCCGAGGCTGTTGTGACACGTTCTGTTTTTCCTGAACCTGTCGTACATTCTTGCATAAATTAACAGCGAAGCAACGATCTTAATCTCAGTCGCGAGATGAAGGAAACATCGTATACTTGGCAATTTCTAATTAACATCTTCTCTCTTTTTTGTTTTACTCTTTTACAATGGCAAGTTGCAAAATGACATGTTGCTATAGAGTTAGAGTTTTCTTTTTCTTTTTTAAAAGAATTGGAGAATAAAATTAACTCTCTGGCGATTACGACGGAGTGAAATGAGCATAGAAGAGTAATAATTATAGAATCAGATATATTGGAATAACCTGGAAAGAAAAGAAAGAAATCTAAAAAAAATTTTCGTTTATCTAGGGAAAATTAGTCGGTCAAATTTGACCGAGCATAAAATCAAGGGTTTAGGAATAATTTGTTACATTTTTAATTTTTCAACTGTTTTGTCGTGTTACATATCTGTTCGTTCGTATCAAGAATCGCAAGAATTCCATTAATGAATTAAAAGAATAAAAAATTATGCATTCATTGACGTGCTAAGAATGGCACCAATAGCGGCGGAGTCTTTTTCAAATGTCTGGTGATTTCATTCTGAATACGCGACGCGTCCCGGTATTTCAATATTTCTATCCGGTACGGATTCCACCGGCCGTCAAATAGCGCAAAATAGGCTCCGTTTAAATTCCTCGCCGTGTTTGCTCGACCAATGGGTTTTTACTATCATCAGTCAACACCCGGATGCACGAGATTTTATATTTACCGAACGTTTCAGGCGAACGCGTGCATCCCTGCAGATAAATCATCATCGTTTGGCCAGCACAGCGTGCCGTATAAATATAAACACCAGGTTGTCATCGCCATTCCAACCGAGATTTAGCATTTTTTTTTTTTCTGATTCACTGTCTCTCCCCGTAGCTTAACTCTGTGTACCTGTACATTCATAGCTCAACCGAGAGGGTGCGAAAAAGCACCGGTGAAAAAAACCTTGATCAGAGGATGAGTAGAAGGGAAAAACACCGATTAGGGGGTACGTGAAAGGAAAAAACGATGTTTAGGGTTAGATCTCCACCCTTGTATTCCGACCGTGATTTTTTGCACACCTGTTCGAAAAAAATTTGGGGTGAGTCACTCGTGGGGTGCCTCATTTCAGGGTGATTATGGTGGTACCTGTGAGGGATGGGGTTTTTTTTTGCTGTCGATCGTGACGGGTGTTGGATGGGTGTCTGTGGTCTTTTTTTTTGGAGGTTTTTTCATTTTTTTCTTTTGACAGATTGGAAATAGTTTCGAAGCATTTATAATCAATCGCTGTCTGTGTCAATTGTTTTTTTCTACTTCAGTGGAGTTGAAATTGCCAATACTTGCTTTCTGAAATTCGACGAATTTAGATCATCTATCGTTAATTTTGTTAACTCTTGCAGCACGTGTATTTTGAAAGTGATACAACTGCAAATAATTCGGTCCTCTGTTAGAACATAAAAATCGCGAAGAAAGGGATTTCAGGAGCTAAGACTGGACAGTTATATAATACAGGTATAATGTTCGATCATCGATAATGTCCAAATATTTTCTTTAAGAAAAGAAACAATGGTTCTCTGGAAAGTTTTGTTTTCAAATATCTTCTTTTTTGGAATAGAATTTTTACAGACAAAATTTAATTTAAAAACTATTTTCGTTCAAACAACGTCTGCTAAAGTGTAACGTCGTTTCGAGTCGCGGTGAATCAGCAGATTAAATTAAAGAGGACAGTGTAGTCACTCTCAATCCCTCTGTCGACATATATTTTTTTCTTTCTCAGCGAGATCGCTTCTAACGCTCGAAGTAGCAACCATCTTAGCGTCCACTCGTCACGTTGAAATTTCGAAATTACCCGGGGCGGCCTCTTGTCGCGTCGTGTACTTTGCAAATTAAATAACATTGCAATGGGTTAACGAAGTGTAGACTCCGTCGCTCGGACGCCTATCGGGACACCCCCGACTCACCCCCGGCCGCCGCTTCTTCCGCACCCTCTCTACACCCCCTCGATTTAGCCATCTAAGTGTCGCCCTCTCGTCCCCACCCTGCGGCCTATTTTACCCCACTTTCCAGTCTTTTCCCCTCTTTCGCTCAAGGCTGGCCATCCCACTCACCCTACCGCCTTCGCGACTTATCCCCACCCTCGCGCCACTCACCCTCCTGGAAAAATAAGCCGCCGGACACCTTGCCGGGCCTCTCCACCAAGCTACCATTGGCTCTCCTTAAGCCGTGGCTAACTTCGACTTTAGCTTGTCTGCGGAAAATTCGACATTCAAAATGGTACTGCGTTTCCTCCGGTTCAGGCATTACCTCCAGATACCTCGCGAACAGTGACACTCGCACGAAGAGGAGAAACGGAGAACGAAAGTTGGGTAGAAAATTATTTTACTCGTTAAATGTTGGGAGGAACAGATATTATGTTGTATCAGCTAATTCTGGATATTGCACCCCTACATCTTTCACAAATGCACAAAACTTCACGGTCCAACGACGAGTTGTGTTTTTCGTTCAATCTTTGATAAAAATCCTTTTAGCAACGTACTTTTCAAATTTAGTATGTTTTATTATTAAAATTCCATCCTTCTCGAGTGTTTAAAAATGTGCCTTCTATTAAAGGCTTCGACAACTTTGTGTCTTGAAATCCAACAAGTTCATTCCGCGTTTAATTGCGTATTTAAAAGAAACGTTGGGATCGATTGTCGACAGAAGTGGCAGTGATAATTAAGCAACGAGAGATCAGTCGAGTTTCTCAATGGCGACGAAATAACAAAGCGCGTCGAATTTCTCTCGAAATTTCGCCGCTGTTTTACACGATTGGCGAATTTTTCAGTCTCTCTTTGCCTCTGGCGATAAATTTCCAAACGATTCCAATCGCTCTTTGCAACTCTTCTCCCGCCAGCGTGAAATTCTGCCGGTCGATTGTTTATTAGTGTACGCACGCCGCGCGCGAAAGAGAGCCGAGCGTAGAAGTGCGTCGCGGATTTATCAAGTGCTAATTATACGGTCGGCCATGCAACAAAATGCAAACTGTTTATCGCGTTCGTAAACGTTGTTTGGTGGCTCGCGATACGCGGTGTACCCTTTATAATCACCAGCCTCCCACCTTCGCCCGTGCCGGTAAATACACCTGTTTGCACGCCTTTGAACTTTTCGCCGATAGCCAGCCGCGTTTATTTTATAATTCATCTACGAGTTGTTGAATTTTTCACACTCTGGCAATAAGTCCGGGAGTGTGAAAATCCCGGTACGGAGACCGTCCCGTTGCGTGGATCTCTTGCTCTCCGGCGTGGAAATCTTGCAGCGGCCTGGCCGACACGCGATAAAGAAGCGAATCGGTGGCCGGCAGAATCGAAATGCAAATGTCCCGGAGGCCTTGGCAGAGAGAAAGAGAGAGAGAGGGAGGTTTAAATCTCTCGCGCCCGTTTACCAAGTCTCCTCCTCCGGCTCGCTTGTTTATTTTTTAATTAAAGTCTTCCGCGGGCACAGCTTCTCGTGGAAACGGTGCCGGGATTAAAAAAGGTCCCCCGGAGTTATTAAGCTAATAATGTGTCCCGTGGCGCGCGCGTTGCGCTCTCACCGGCAACAGGGAGGAAAAAAGGTGGGCCACGCGAGAAGAGGGAAGAGGAAAAGGTCCAGTCGGAGGATCCAGCGGAGGGTGTGAGGATTGAAAAGGAGAGCTGGAGGAGCGAGCAAAAAGGGGCTGAAAGCGCAAAAAAATCACTCGGCCACGCGTACGCTGCCACCTCGATCCTCTTTCATTGATTCCACCCCTTCGGTCTCCCGATAACCGCGGAAGTTTACAGGCGGGGGAGGGGGAGGGAAAAGAAAAAAAAGGCGACTCGGGCTTTTAAAGCGAGCTGGAGCGGTGACGCGCGGTCGTGTAGTTTACCGTGCGTACTAATGAACCCTGCTGACCGTCCCATCGTTCGATTAAGCCTTGGGGAAAAAACGAGCAACCGAACAGGGACCGTTGGGATCTCGGTTACCTGGATCGACTCTTTTTTGCTGTTTTGCTCGATTAACCTGTTACTGGAGAAGTTTCATTCAGATTTTTTTTTTTTCTTTCTTTTAGTACGAACTAAATGTGTTAGCAAAGAAGCTGCATGCAACTTCAAGCATCTTGAATGAACGAAATGAAATGAAATTTATCTGTGAATGGAAAAAATTTTTCTGCGGATGAGGAAACTCAACTATCTTGAAATAAAGTAAAATTTATTCACAAATGAGGATGACGGGGAAAATGTTGTCTAAAATGAAATAAAGTTATTCACAAATAGAACAAAGACGCGATTTTTCACGCTATCGGAATCAATTTTCTAAAATGAAGATTGCCTCTTCGAGGAGATTGCAAGCGTCGGGAATGAAATAAAATAAAATTCATTCGCGAGTGGACGAACCGATACGACTGTACGGACGAGTCGAGGGCAGCTGTCGAAAAAACTTTGTCGAAACGTCTGAAACGAAACGGAGAAAATAATTTTTTACGCGCGAGCACGTGAAAACGATAGCGAGTGAAAAGCGGCGAGAGGCGAGATAAGTGAAAAATGTTTCGACAGCAAACGTATCGGGCCTTGGAGAGGAAGAGGGGAGAAAAGAGAAAAAGAAAGAAAAATATCCCTCGTCAAAACGAGTGTCGTATACTTTATGGAAAATGAGCGGTGGCCAGAAAAGAAGACACAGAGAGAGAGAAGCGGGCGAGGCGTTGGAGGGTGAAGCGGTTGCAAAGAATGGCTGGAGGCTGTGGAAGGATGGAGGAAGGAAGGTCCGCTCGGCTCACCCCCTTGGAACCATCCTCCTCCCCCTGCCCCCGCGCCACCCCCTCGTGCAGGCACCCTCCTGCCTCTTCCTGGCCGTCATCTCCTGGGCGATTTTCCACGGCACCTAAGAGAAGGGGCCAATGAGACGCTGGGCGTCGGTATTGATCCGAGGCGTCGTCCAGGAGACGCCCGCTCCAAGACGCCCGGCTTGCCCGGCGCGAGAGAGCGGCACCGCAGTTCCAGATAAAAGGACGAAAGCCGTTCCTGGAGACGAACCGCGGGACCATCCGCCGACGTTCTATAACTTTCATGAAACCTTCTAGGATTTACGTGGACACTCTCGCCCGTCCGCCGGGCACTGTCGCCTTTCACCCTGTCTATCCTCGTGACAGTCACGAACAGTCTTTCTTTTCATCTCGCTTTAGTTTAGTCGCTCGCGTGAAGTTTATTTCATTCTGAAAAATTTTGATGTGTTCTTGTTTTTTTTTTTTCTACATCTTTTTGTCGTTGTCTTTTTTTTATCCTTTTGTGTTTTTTTCTTCTTTGGTCCGAAAGTTAGGATCGATGTTTATTTATTGTAGAAAAATTTTTATTCTTCGTTTTTCTGTTTTTTTCTTTTTGTATTTTTTATCACTCGTTCATTAACAATGGATATTCTCTTTTTATCTTCTTTAAATTCGATTTGAGACCAAAGTCTGTTTAGTGAAAAGATTTAAATGTACGTAGTTCTTTGTGCCGAACATTAGACACGGTTCTCTCACATCTTGAACAAAATTAGATTTACAATTTGTATAATTGATAAATTTCACACGTTGATCTTAAAACAGCAATTATATCTCAAATTTGCTATTTTCTAAATTCCTCAAAATTTTATCATTATTCACATCTCATTTATGTCATATATATATATATGAATCAATTTATGAAAATAACGATTCGTTTGTTTGCGATTGAATCGTAGTCATTCTTCTCAGAGGCTCAAGTATTAGCATTCTCTGTAATCGACGTTTGCCAAATCAGTTTCCACTCGGTGGGATTTTTGGTGGAAATTTCTGGGATACAGGGGATGCAAGAGCAAGCGAATCATCGATGCAAAAGATTCGACTCTCCTTCGGTGCGATCGTCAAACGACTCTACGTCTATGGGCAAAGGCACGGTCTTTTGATGCGGTCGTTCATCGGAAAGTTGCGTTTTCCGAAACGAGACTCGTTTAAACTTAATTACCCATCGTATTAACAATCGGAGGCTGCGGTCGTTCGCTCGACCACCGTCCGCTTTCCAACCAACTTTTCCTTCGTTCTCTTTTCCCGCACAGATGGTCCGATGGCGATGGTCGATCGAAGTATGACACGTACGTACTGCGTAGAATCGAGAATCATTCCAGCTTCTTTAATTAGATCGTCCGGTCTCTGGCTCCTCCGATTTGTTTTACGTGTGCTCGTCGGGCCCCCGCGATTGGTCTCGCGCGCTTTTTGCGTCAATTGGCTCTCGATACACGTCAGCTGAGCTATGAATTAACGGGCACTCGATGCATTGTCATTTCCTGTCGATGAGAACGGTACCTATTAACACGTCAACGATCAAGGCAGTAATTTATCACAATATTTTAAATGCCTCAGTTTCGTGAAATTTCGGAAAATTAACAGAAACCGAAGCGAATCTCTTTGGAATCTCTTTTTATAGTTTTAAATATCAATTCTAATTACAATTTAATTATTAGAAATTATCGAAAAACTCGTTTTCAATGGTTAAAAGCCAAGCAATTTTCTCGTAGAACGTACATTGAAGGGTGGTTGAAGAAATCGAAAGATATATTTCGAGGAAGACTAGACCTAGAGATGTAGTAGTTTTCGTTGGAACTTGGATATTTGGATGCCTCTCCTTTTATTTTCCTTCAATTTCCTTCCTTTCAACTCTCCCATCAGCCTTTCCATTAATATTAAAACGGTAGCGCGGCCTCGCGAGGGCTGTTTCAAAGAGGGGTGCTGGTGTATACCAGACTGTGCTCGCTTCTCCGGAGGTGAACGTGGGTGGAGGTTGAAGGACCACGCCAGCAGAGAGAGGTGAGGAGCGTTTAGCTCGTTTTTCATCTTGATCTTCTAGAGTTACCAATTTGAACCCCCTTCTATACTCTCCCCCCACCCTCTCTCTCTCTCTCTCTCTCTTTCCATCTCTCTCCATCTTCTATCTCTTCGTTCACCCTGCACTATTTCGAACGTGTTTTCCTAGCGAAACGATTCCACGTATTTCCACGTAAAATCACCAACGAGAAATATTTCACGCATTTTTGCGCGACGAGCGTCTTCTCGAGCGAAGCTACGCCATAAGTGAAATAAAATATTCCATTTCGTCCGAAGGGAGAGAGCAGCCAGCATCTACGCGATGCAACGCAACGGAACGTGATTCGTACGAACCGTGCCGCGTGACACGGAATTAAGAAGCCGGCAGCCGTTCTGCGATCGAGGGTCGATGAAAAGACGGGGGGAGGTAAAAGAGTGACCCGAGCCAGGGTGGCCGGAAAGTGACCACCTGGACGTGTGGCGTACGTTTGGCTGACCGGTCAGACGGGTTTCGCGATAAAAATTCGATGGAAAAATCCGGGACCGTGCCACGGTGTCCGAAAAACCGGTTCCCATAAAGCCGAAAGCCGGGGGTTCGCTGACCGTTGGTCGACCCTCAAGGGTTGCTCGCGGCGAGTAGGGTCGCGTAAGAAAGGATCGGGTCACGATAAAAAGACCGGCTCTAGTCGTACCAAGAAGCGGAAGCTTTCCCACGAGCGCGTTCCTACGATTTTTCGTACGTGGAATTTGGCTCGACGGTACTTCCTCGAGCAGATGCAACCCCAACTCCAACTCCGAGCAAAAAGGAGACACGCGTGACACCTGAGAAGAATAGAACAGCGAATCGATTACACTTTCTGTAAATTTCACTTCAATTTCGAAAAGAATTTCGAAATCGAGTATTCAAATATTTAATTCAGTTTAATTGGATTTATATCAATCCACGATTCAAAGTTAAATTAAAAATGAATTCGAAAACAGTTTGATTTGATGGAGCAAGAACGAAACGTATAATAGTTTGGAAAGGTTGTAGGGATAGATAGTCTCTCTCTCCACCTTCTCCCATGATAGTTGCTGGACAAAATTTCACAAGAACCCATACGGCGATTCCTCGAATCTTCGCGAGTCCGTCCAAGTTCCGCAGCGAAACGAACGGCGCATGTTTCCTCAATCCCGCCGCGATTAATCTCGATCTTCGTACGTAATTCATGGTGGTTTTTGCGGTTCGAATAAACGCGCGACACCGGTTGACGCCGCGTTGAAGGAGTTCAGCTCGCCTCTTCAGTGTTTTACATTTGCATTCGATGGCAAGTCACCGTTGGGTGGGCCAGCCGAGGGCGAGGGAGGGAACGCGGGGGTGATGTTTTGCAAGATCTGCTCGAGAGACCATTCGTCTTAGTATCTGCCTCGGGGGGCGGTGAAATATAAGCTAGATCTACGGGAAAGATAAATGAATCCATCCTCCTGCCCCCGCCGTCGTCGTTGTCTCTCCTTACCTCGCTCTTTCTCCACCGCCACCCCTTTCTCCACGCAAGAGAAGAGAAAATCAGCCGCAACAAGAATAGAGCGAGCGAGCTCGCGTTTCCAAACGCGATTCGTAAAACGTTTCCATTTCCCACGGAAGAAAGACTCTTCGCCTCGAGGAGGGGGGGAGAGATCGAGGTCGGTTGACTTTTATCTTGGTAACGCGTAATCGTTTTATATTCCGGTGTCGCTCCCGTCCTGGAAAATCGCATCAGGCAGTCCTTCTTGGCAGCGGTTCGATGTCACGCTGGGGCTTTCGAAAGATGAAATTTCATTTACAACTCGATTTCGTCGCGACGCTACGATGCCCCGGCGCACTATTTTCGCAACTTCTCGAATATTGTTCGCGAATTTATTCAATGACAGTTGTACGTTACAGTGTCTCTAACTGTGTGTTCAAAATCTATATAATCTCGCTTGTTTCTCGTTTTATTTTCACTTCTGACGGAGTACACAGGGTGCAGCAGGAATTGCTCCAATTTCTAGTCTAGTTCTTTCTCTCAAAATTCGCGTGACTGTTCAAAGTCTTTAGTTTAGAAAAACGCTTCCTCGACGTGTTCGCTAAAGTTGCTCTCGACTTGGAGAATTAAATATTAATTCCATTTTTTCGCGTGTTCTTCTGTTTGCAAATTTTCCGCCAATGATCCATTTTCTTCGAAGAGAAGTAAGAGACGTAGGAAATTGCGTGCACGGGGACAGACGACACGCAAGGTGCACGAGTACTACTCGTCGTTTGTAAAGAAAACGTCTGAGGGTGGAGTGGAGGGGGGCGCAAGATTAAGAGACGGTGGACAGGACAGAAAAGAAGAAGCACACGACACTGAAGACAGAGGTAGGAAGGGAGGTGGACTCGCCGGCATCTGCAAAGTCGGCGCCTCCTTCACTTTCTACACCGTTGGATAAGCATCGCTTTGCATACGATCGCCATTTTGCGGGGAGCATAATTTAAATTTCGTTCCATTGTTTTGTCGCTCTTCTTACGCCCTTCCTGGCCCACCCCCGGTTTCTGCAAGAGCTTCGTGTCGCCGGCTGGGGGGCCACCACCGTTGCCCCACCCTCGCGTCACGCAACCCTCTCTGTGCTCGGCTCTCGCCAACCCCCTCCACCCTCGGCGCTCGGTGCCCCGGCACACAGGCGGCCATTTGCATGAAATTAGAATCAGAATTTTCTTGCTAGAAAATTAGCCTCTCCGCCGCCCACCATCTCTCGACTGTGCGCGCCTGTGAAAATTTTAATTAATTCACCCGAGGCCCCCGGAGGTACGAGCGAAGAGCTACACGGGGGCAAGAACGAGGAGCCAGCTAACGGATGATGCCCGGTGACGGCGAAACGATTCTATTTACAATCAGGAACATCGTTCCTCAGTTGATTCTTCCGAGGATAATCGAAAGGCGAAGGTTGTTAGTTTCCATTGAAAACGGGGATTGTCCTCTCTCTCTCTCTCTCCAATACGTGAATCCAACGAATTTCTCGAGTCAAATTCTACGCGTGTCCGAGTTCCGTTTCGTGAGTTTCGAATAGAGTCGTCGAGCGCGATTCTACACTCGTGTCGCGATCCACCGGTATTCGTGTCTACTTGGTAGTATCTCGTTTTCATTTCTGGAAGTGCTCGCGAAACATTCGTAACCATCCCTGCTGGAAATACTGGGAATGGTACTTGCAGAGAGAAGATTCGAACCCAGCGACTGAAGGTTCGAACTTGCTACTTGCGAGGTACTCGATCCCCCATAGACCGGGCCCGAGGGGGAGGAGGAAAGAGAAAGAGATATGAAGAAGATTGCGTTTTCAAACAAGAGGAACACACACATATACGTACACACAGAGGAGGAAGATTGCATATCGTGGCTGATGAAGGCTGGCAAAGGTTCGAATGCATGCCGCCGCCGTTCCTTTGAATTCTTGAAAGCCCGGCGCACACACACCGCGGGTTTCTACTTTCTATAAATGGGATTTGTTAATTTGAAACGATGCACGGGCATAATTACACGAGCTCGCGATACTTATAGCTGTAAGTATTTCATCGTCGTATTAAGCTCGTAAGCTCGTTATCTCCGCAAAAGGTACGATAGACCCTTGGCTCCGGCGAGAGGCAATGTACGGCTTGGTAGGAGGACCCGCGGAGCGTTTCATAGCGTTTAGTCTTTATGGCGTGTGGTTCTGCAGCCATCTCGAGGTAGCTCTTCTCTCTACATTACCCCCTCACCCCCCTCTCCCCTCTCTCTCTCTCTTTCTCTTTCTCTCTCTCTCTCTCTCTGTGCGTCTCTCTGTGCGCGAAGCAACCTCGCAAGCCTGACTCCGCGCTACTGCGAAACAATGGACCGAAATAAATAGCCCGTCTTTCGTCTTTTGTTTCTTGGGGGCCCATTGTTGCCGCCGTAGATAAGAAAACAAGAGACTCTGTCGCTGTGTTTACGAGCCCCGGCCGAGGCTTCTGGATGCTGCGGTCCCCTTTTTGCTTCGTTCGCCGAGCCACCTTCTTCTCACCCCGTCTCTTCCAACCCCTGCTACTCCTTTCGCGTCTCTCGTCCACGTCTCTCGTCCTTCCACCGTCTCGACTAATCCTTCTCGTGCCACTCCACGTTCCACGGAATCCTCGTGACGCGCGAGCCATGTCACCCTTCCGTTTCAGGGTCACCGCCAACAACCTCCCTCGATAAACTCTCTTCGACCGAAGAAGCTGATCGTCCAAACGCGATTCCTTTCCCGATCTTTCCCGTTGCCTGTCGGTATGTCGTCTCACCCTCTCCTTACCCGCATCGTCAAACAGTTCTCCGGAGAAGAATCAACGAAACTTTCGACCCTACAAGGATAGACACAGAACTCCGTTCTGAGAAAGAGCTATGGGAGATTGTGAAAATGCGCTACAAGCTACTCTCACCGAATAGCTTTCCGAATGATCAAAATTTCCAAAATGCTAATCTCCCAAATACACCAACTTTATCCTTCCCTCGTCGTATCAAGTAAAAGTTCTGAAGAAAAATTCGAAAAGACGTAGATTTAGCGTTCGAACGCAACGAAGGTGCAACTGTTCGACCAATAGTAGCACCAAGCTCGTACCGAGCTCGTATTATATAAATTTTCGAGCCAGTAGCCTTGGCCGGCGACAATGGGAAAGGAAGAAGGAACCGGTCGCAGGCACGACATTGTTGCAACGTATTCATGAACGCGCGTACACCGGGTGGGACTGGGGCCAAGCGGTTCACCCCTTGGACACAGTGGACATCGGCCAGTCTAGGCACCGTTTCGCCGGGGGAGCCTTATTTCGTAAACGGCAAACTGGTTTGTCCAGTTTTCGCCTTTTATACGATTGTGCCGGGGTTGGCCGGCCACGACTGGACCCAAAAAGAGGAGGTCCACCCGGCCCATCCGGGGGGGAAACCATTGCGACGGTCACTTTTTCCATCGAGTCCAGTCTACCAGTCGACATTGAACGCGCCATGCTGGACAGTCTTTGCTCGGTTCACGCGCCGGTTCGCGAAATTCTGCGACGTGATTGTTCATCCACGCGAACGTTCGCGTTTCGTACGTTGGACAGCAGGAGAGGTTGGCTTCAACACTACAGTCTCTGGCCATTGAATTTAGGATCTTTGAGAGATTTGGCAGATTTTATCAACTATTGAAGTACACACGCGGATGTTGATAATCTATATATTACCATTGAATATTTATCGTGACTTCATTTGGATTTTCAAAAATTGTTAATTGTGCAGAGGCAAATTAGGGAAGGGATGTTGTAACGGGAATGAAGGGAGAAGGTGTGTGTACTTTGATAACTCGTAAAATTCACGATTACGTTACATCATACTCTTCGATATTTATAAAATATCGAAAGTTGTTCGACTAATACCGTCTTTGACCAATTTTTATCTGTCGATCTAACGAGCTATGACCAGTCACGATCAACTGGGATCGTCTCAGCTCTCCAAAGGATAATTTGTACGTGAAACAACAAAAAAGACTCGGATCGATACTAGAGAAGAAAAGGGATCCTCGAAGGTGTAACGACGCAAGAGAGAGAGACAGAGAGAGAGAGAGAGAGAGAGAGAGAGAGGGAAGAAAATACTGGAAGGAATTTCAAGCCTCTCGAGGCGGTCGTTACGTCACTTTTCGCCCCTCGCGCGTCTGTCCCTCAGTTCACCGGAGGGGGGGAGGAGCTCGGTGTAATTCAAATTCGGTTAATTCCGGTGATTTTTCAAAGTTTCATTAGACCGAGTTGAAGCAAAGGGTGGGTGGGCGAGGGGGAGGGGAAGGGGTGGAGGGGGGCCAAAGGAAGCAGCAACGGAGAAGCCCCCGCGGGTGAAGTATGGCCCCATACTTTACTCTGCGGTCGGCGAAGGCGTCTTAGGCAACTGGAATCCTGGAATAACAGGACTACTCGCGAGGACGGAAGAGGAAGGGAGAAACAGCCGAGAGAATACACACACACCGGCGCGAAGGGATCGTCGCGGAAAGAGAGAAAAGCGCAAGCCGAACGAACATCCGAAATTGAAGCCCGACTAAGATTTAGATCGAGGTCGAATTTATATCGCCACCCGCGCACGAGCACGTGTCGCGATACGACGTTTCGCCAGCGAGCGAATTCTCCGTCCCGCAAACGAGTGTTTCCATTGCGTCTCGAGAGGAGAATTTGACGCTGTTATGAAGAGTTTTTCTGCAAACGTCAGGCAACGATCCTCGTTTATCGTCGTCGGTCTTTTCAGTCTTTTCATCTTCCATTCAGCTGAAATCGCTTTAAACATGCAGTGCAACTTGATCTGACAATTAACAAAGAAGATTACAAGTGTATAAAATTTTTAGTGTTGCAGATGGACGACTGTTAGTGTTGCCGATTAATATTTCGCCGATTGCATTAGAAACTCATTCGTAATTCAGTTTTTTGCAAACTTGTTTCTCTCGATAAATTCAGCGAAAGGCCCGACCGATGCGAATTTGACGTTTTCAAATCGCGCGTGGGAAGAAACGCGATCTGTATCGGTATGAAAGACGCGTGTCTGACGCCTGTAGGAAATCCCGCCTTTACGCGTGATAACTCGAAAACGTGCGACGCGATCCGAACAGCCCGGGGAATGACGAAATTCGTCAGGCAACTTTCGTCAACTTCTCGAAGAAAGTGGAAACACGAGTTTCCGTGTCGCTGGTCGTTTGTAGGCCACGGGCGGCTGCAATTTGCTCGCGAAGGAGGAGGCTCGGGCGCACACGCGTCCACATGACGCGGCATCTGGCCGATATCGTGATTTTTTTCACCTAGTTGTTTGGATTTTTTTTTTCACGTGGTTGCTCCTCCTTCCGGCCCACTTGCCTGCACGCAACGTTCCTCGCGGCACGTGTTACGACTCCCAGCCTGAATAAGTCACCACCGTGACGGTGGTTCTGCAATTTTCTTCCGTGGCCAGAGAGTGATCACTTTCAATGACGTTTGTCGCGTTGAGGGTGAATCCTTTGACACGCGAACCTGCAGAAATTTTTGTCGACGTTGGTAACTGCAATTGAAGATTGCTTATTTTCTTCGGGAAGTATATTTCGTTGACGTTGGGTGTCTCAAAGTGGGATTTCGTATGGAATTTCTCGATGTCTCGACGTATATGTTGTTTTATCCATATTGATAGTTTCTAGAGTTGATCCATTCGATAAAAATAGACGAAAAAGTAAATTCCTGGCGAGTCAGACAGGATTATGCTTCCTATACTTACGATGAAAAATTGATATCGAAATTTATCCTACTCGTACAAGTGCACTGCCCTTCGTGCAGTGTCTAGTCGTCCCCAGCACCGCCTAGATAATAGACGTCCAATCTTCGTGCGACAGACCCAATCCACAAACGTTGCAATAATGTCGGTGATACTTGTTTATTTTCTTCCTCGACTTCTCCCCTCTCGGCGAAGAAATTTCGAAATCCCACGGAAATGCGTGATACTCCCACCGCCCGGTCGTTTATCGGATAAATAATAAATCGAGCGGCTGATACACCGGATCTCAATTAGAGCCCAGCGCTCCTCCGTTTGTCAAGGAGGTAGTTGAAATCTCCCTCGTGTCGTGCGCTACGCGGATCCCCGCGGAAAGAATCTTCAGAAGCATCATTCTATGGGATAGGAATTCCCAGTCTCCGGCGAGGGAATCCTCCAACGAGGGATGGTTTTAATGATTTTTGGGGGTTGCCAGGAAAGGCAGAAGCAGAAGCAGAAGCAGAAGCAGAAGCAGAGGCTTTTCCTCTCGTGACGGAGCGAAGGAGGGCGAATGGAAGGGGCATTTTTAAGCCTTTACTTTCGCCAGGAACCCTTCCGTGGCTCTCTCGCGAGCTCGTTCTCTCTCTTTCTCTCTTTCTCTCTATCTCTCTCCTCCTCCGTGAGCTTTTACCCCCGGCGAGGCGCGGCGAAAGGTTCTCTGGCTGGCGCGGTCGGGGGTGGTTTGTTTCGGGCCGGGTGTACGACGAGAGAAAGAGATACGCCGCCGAGGGGAAAGAAAAGCTAGTGGAAGCGGAGGGTGGGTTAGGCGGCCCTGCGCGAAAGATGGCTGGCAAAATGGAGGGATCTCTTTCTATTATGCCTGGGTCCCTCGGCTTCCCTCTACGCTTCGAAGAACTCCCTTATCGATCTTCGAAAAACGGGACATCCGACCACGCGGAGATATCGTCGTGTCTTTGCCGGGCTCTTTGATCGTCGACTTGACCAACCATTCCACTCGACGTCTGTTTTTCTTCTTCTCTCTCTTTTCTCGAGAAAAGAAAAATATGCGAGAGTACCTTCTTTCTCTTGGACTTGACTCTTTGCCGATACGGAGAAAATTGCAGATACCAGTTACGTAACGTCTGAAGAAACGTGTTTGAAGAAAAAGTCAGAGATTCGCCTTTTTTTTCTTTTTCTCTTTCTCTTTCTTCCATGTTAAAAAGTTAAACACTCTTCCTTTTATTTTTCACGCAACTACAAGTCCTTTTGTGTGATTCGTTTTAATATTGGAATTAAAACTGAATTTCAATCAGTGTCTAATTAAACGAACCCTTGTTTGTTGAATCCATTTACGTATTTTATTAATTTGTTCACATCACGTTTATTCGTTTGTTTCTTTTTATTATTACACTTCGTATTGTCGTACCAGTTTTATTACGTGGATTTCAATTACATAAATTATTTGTGCGATGAGTTCCTATAAACAGAGTTTTACTGTAGACGGTTGTTTACCTTCGTTGACACTGTTATTGTCATGCTTGGAAAAAATATGATCTTCTTTTCATTTTTCTCAATTAACACAATTTATGACAGTACAATTCGATTCATTAAAATGGCGATCCAGATTTTTTGATCGTTGACTCGACAAACGATTTTGTGCTCCATGTGTTTTTTTTTCTTAGTTCTCTCTTGGATTACCAACCCTTTGTCAACCTCGTGCAAATTCAACCAATTAGTGCATGTACCTGAGTACTGTTACGTTTCCAGGAGAAAATAAAGATCCCTCCGTTTTTCACAATTTGCCTAAGGCAACAATAAAATGTTGTATCAAAGTTTTTTAATTAGAAATCTTATAGAAAATCGAGTACATGTCATTTCAATAATTGTTCATCAATTCTCGTACTTATGTGTTTCCATTCTCTTCAAAATATTCTTCGTTGTAATAACACTAAAACACCGCATCAACTTGCCAGACAGATTGTTCGATCTTGAAACTTTGTTCAATCGCTTAGTAACATTATGAAGTCAGAAAAACTGGCAGAAATATCCCCCTTGCGTGACTCAAGTATCGGAACTTCGTATTAAATCCACGAAACATCACCGACGAACGAACGAACGAACAGTTCCGTTCCGAAACGAAACTGAGAAAGTCGACGAAAATACGCCTGTCCGGGAATTGTTCCTTGGCAATCTTCGATTTCTAAAAAAGGAAAAATGGACGAGGTGCAGCCGCTATACAGCGAGAAAACGAGGAAACGAGCTGGAAGATCGAACCGTTTCAGCGCGTCGGCCTTCTCGCCGATGAAAGCGTCGCGGAGCGCATTGAATGCGGCGAGAACGCGCAGGAAAAACACATTTCCTCTCTGGCTCTTTCTCTCTGCGATGTCTTTTCGCGGCGTCGCGCATCGCCAGCCTCCATTGAAACAGCGGCACGTCCGCGAAAAAAGAGGATACTCGAGAAAAGTCTGGTCCATAGAGGAGGCAGCCGAGCGATGAAACGCGTAGAAAACTACCAGCGGGGAAAAGCGTGGTAGCGCGCGCGATTTTCCTCCCGCGTCTCTCTTGCCGCGGTCTCCGCGTTGCAACGTCGGATGCGGCGGAGGGCGCACGGGGCAGGGGGCGGTAGGTCGGGGGCGGACGAGGGCGGCAAGGGAAGTCGCCTTCATTAGTAAACTTTCGTTTAAAATTTCTGCCGTTTCCCCTGGCGGCCGGGGGTCGACGCTGAACAAAAACAAACGGTGTTCCCGCCCCCTTCCTACCCCGCCTCCCCTCCCCCACCCCCAAACTCGATTTTAACTTTCGAGATATAATTAATTTTTCGAGACCGCGCGCAACCCGCCTCGACCCCGTGTATCATCGTCCCCCCCGAGAAAAAGAGGAAACGAAAAGGAAGAACTCGTTATTATCTCGAGATACTCGGCCTCCGCGCCTCGCCCTTCCCCCCGCCCTTCCCTTCGCCCACACGCGCCGCAGGTTTGAATTTTAAACGAGATTCTGCCGCTGCCGGCCAAGAATGCTTTCTTCTGTTGTCTGCTCCGTGCTTTTCCGCGTGTGCACCGGGATTTCAAAATTGTGATTTTCTTTTTTTTTTTCTCGCGTAGGGCTTTTGCTTTAACGTGTGCACAAAATCTGCACGTCGAGAGCGCGTTTGGTTTTAGTGCACGTTCATGATGATTCTCTTGTATCTTTGGTGAATCGATGTAACTTTAGAGGGACACGACTCAGTTCACTGGGAGTGAATCGAGTGATTAGAGAAATATTTACTTTCAAATGCTCAGGAATTGTATTATTTTATCACATTGCTCAATGGTTATTGAAACGGATGATTAAAATAATAATAAAGATACCCAAAAAGTTGCAATTTAATAGTCGTCAATGCTCGTTTCCTATAAATCTGATAGCAAACAAATTTCGAAGAAGAGACAGTTATTCATTTTCGATGATTCACTGCGAAAGAATTGACAACAACGATCGTTGTACGTTGTGTACACACGGTGTCGCGAAGCGAATCGAAATTTTCGCCAACTATTTTTAATTGGGATGTTTCACTGGGTTCGCTCTCGCTTTTTTCCCCCCCTCTCGGTTTTCGTAACGTATCGCGGTTGTCTGGTACTCGAAGCGATCTCGCGCAGGGCGTGTGCCATGAAATAAATAGTAACGGAATCCCGTACGTACGTGCCACCCCCTACGACCGCCGACGTCGTTGCAGCACGACGTGAGAACCCATAAACCAGGAATAACAAGCTGAGAGACGAGAAACCAGGCCAGCTTTCTCAAATACACCGGCGGATTTTCACCAACGGGAAAAACTACCATCGCGCAAATGTTTGCGAAGCTAACCGGTGAGCGAAGTTCAACCACTTCGCGGGGAGATCGGTGGCGGCGCAAGAGTTTTCGTCGATTTATTCCTTCTTCTTTTTGGAGGTCCGTCTGACCTCGCGCGAACAGCTGCTTTTTAAGTCTTTCTCCGAAAGCTGGAAGGCTCGGAGCAAACATTTGCTTGGGACAGATTATTTGTTAAGCAAAGTTGTTCCTTGATGCGTGGAGATTGGCAAATATTGGATTTAAGACGTCAGAAAGGAGAGAGAGAGAGAGAGAAAAAAAAAGGGAAGAAATGGTTCGGTGATCTCTCTTAAATCTTTGCAGTCGTGGTAGCGTTTGAAATTTCATCGCAGTTGGTTCATTCGTTTTTGAACGTTATGTTGCGTAATTAATTATTGTAGATGAGCAGATTTTCGTGCAAAATTTTATGTATAATATATAAAAATCTATCCTACGTATTTTTGTGGATTGTACCTGTATGTCTATTAATGATGCATCGACGTTATTACGTTTCTGCTAAATTAACGTTTATATAATGATCCTCCACTATTTGTAGACTATTTGCAACTGAATCTGAATTACACTTAAATTATCTCATTTTCGATTTATATTTTATATGCAAATTTTCCGTCTAACCTTACTTCTATTTTATATCTTCGATTAAAATAACGTTCGTTCATTGATACCCGAGCAGAATCGAATGAAACGGAATTCGATACAGCGGCACAAAGATTGTATTTTTAAAGTGTCCCAGGCACGGAAAGATCCAATTATCATCGACAAAATCCCCCCAGGGGATAGGCACTTCCTTCGTATACTCTTCGTCTCTTCTTTCCGTGGTCTAGCGTTTCAACCACGAGAAAGCGACTCCTGAATTATTCGCCAAGATGAAATAATGTTAAAGCGAGGATCGTGTGCATATTTAATGGACCACCAGGGTCGATCGTGTAGCCAACGTTATATTCTTCGATTCTCGTTCCATCCATTTCGTCTTCGGTTATTTCCGACAAAACGCCTCTGCATAATTTACGAAAAAACGAAGAAGACTGTCGAGAAAAACGCTGGTCGTTTAGAAAACAAAAATCACCTGCAATTTCGTACATTTTAGCTCGCAAATAGTTCGATGTTTGCAAGAGTCAAAACTTTCGCAATTACTCGAATCCTGGAGATTAGGGGATCATTTGTAAAAACGAGGAAGCAAAAATTGTTCATTGTTAATTGTCAATTGTTCTTCAGCGTTGTTTTCTTCCTCAATTGTTAGAGAAAGAGAGAGAAAAATAATTATCGAAAGAGACGCGAGTCGTTGGCTACTGTTGCCGCCTATAGGCGCTCAACTTACTTCAGTCTACTGAAACAAAAAGTGTCTGTAGGCGCCTGGCAAATGTTATCGACAATAGTTGCAATAAAAAAAATATTGGATCAGACGTAAGTGAATTCTAATTGAACAATTACATCTTCTGTTAATTATTTCATTCGGTAGCCTTAAAATGAAAAGATGTGATAATAAATTAATCACAAAAAGATACAAATACGTAACATCACGAAGGGAAACACATTACGAATGTAAGAAATGTGACACAGGATTATGCATTAATCCATGTTTCGAATTGTACCATACCTTACTAGATTATTAGATATATTACGAAATAAAGTTTAAAGTTACTATGAAATTTTTTTTTTTTAAAGTACGTGCACTAATTCAACACAGAACGCGAATAAATAATTAATTGGTTTAATGCAGTGTAACTCAGTGTTTTGATTATTTCAGTATACTTTCTGAGAAATGTACGCGGACGAAAAATTTTGCTGTTCTCAGTGTAGTCTGTCGTAGCCAAAGGGTTAGTCTGGAGTAAGATCATTTTCAAATTTGTCCGTTCTCTCTCTTTCTCTCTCTCTCTCTCTGGACGAAGCGGATTCGACAGGCGATTTCGAGAGGAGTGACGCGAAGCGAAGCGTATCGAGCGTGCTCGCAGTCTCATTCAGCGGCTCGTCTCCAATTTTCCGTCAGTTTTTCCATCGGGCGGATGGGCGGCCGCGCGAAAACCCGGGCTGCCGGCGGTTAGACGCGGCGGCTATTAGCGCACAAAGGCTGCGCGGCGCGGTGGCACAATGCGAAACGAGAAAACGATGAACGGCGGCGAGGCGGGGAAGGCGTGTAAGCGGCGCGGCAAGAGCAGAAGAAAGGAGAGGAACGGGAGAGCGCGGGAACGGGAGAAAGAGGAGGATGCACGCACCTCGTGCGAGCTTTCTGCGGGCCTCCGCATTAAAACGAGAGGCGAATTCGAGTCTGGCAAAGTTTTAAATGATTTTCGCCGAAGTTGCCTCGCGAGTTGGTTTATTAGGAAAAGTCAATTTGCCCAGAGAGCCGGGCGAACCGGCGAGGGTGGAACGGAGAAAGAGAAAAGGGTGGGAAGGGGGGGGCGACTCTCTGCTAGAGAGCTGCGCCCGCTAGGAAAAGTCCTACAAAATTACGACGTTGCCTTTCTCCTTCGAGAACGTTACCTTCGCTTCGAGAAATCGGCGAGTTTCCAGCCCCCCCCCCTCCTTCCCCACTTTCGTGTACTTTCGTCGAGATCCTCCCGCGATCGGTTCGATATCGATGGATGGAAGAGAAGCGGATCACCGGCTTCTCGTGCGATCTCGATTCGTTCGAATCTGGAAAATTTCGCCGTTCGTTTTTGCAGCGGAGATAGAAGGTTAGAAGAGATTCTACAATATCCGCGTCTGCTGTCGTTTAGATTCTCCTCGTCGTGATCGCTTTGGTACCGAGCAGTGGAAAAGGACGAGTGTCGCTCGCGATGTCAGTTCACGTCCAATTGGGAATCTTCGCAGTCGGTTTTTCACGATAAAAACTCATGATTTGGGTTTACATTTAGCTCAGAGACGGAAGGCTACAAGAATTATTCTTTTCTTAGGTTCTCTTCGAGATCCTTTCATCGTAGTTCTTTGATGTCGACGGAATGGACAAAGATACGAATGTACGGAATTATTACGCTGGCAAGTGAGATTCGCGCAGAGCGTAGAAAATTCCCCAGGGTCCGCGTTTTCGGCGCGGAGACAGAAGGGCAAAGTGGCGAATACAGGGCGCACGGGACGAGGCTTTTTAAGGGAACTCGTTTTATATTTGACGACGCATCAGCGGCGAGTAAACGCACACCTGCCGACAGGAGTCGTGTGTCGGCAGCGTAAACAAGCGTCCCGGGGAAAAAGTGGTTGAAACCGCTTTTCCCTTCCGTAAACTCTCTCTCAGGGGTTGCTCTTACGAGAGAGAGCAGAGTAACCGGTCGAGGCAGAAAGTCCGAGTCAATTTGACCCGTGGGCCATCCTCGCAGTTAACGGTAAACGCGACCGAAAGTGGGAGGACGGTGGATGATACACGCGGGCGTGTACACGCTCGTAAACGAAAAAAGGTAGCTCGGCAATTATGCGCTCGTTTCAATCTAGCGACTGGAAAAACCTGGGCTACCCTTTAATAACCGGGGCAAACTTTGTACGCCACGGTCGCCGGCTAAGGGGGAGGGGGCTCGTTACTTTTTAATCGCGGGTAAATGTTGACCGGTGGCCCAGATTCTTTGAGACGCGACGGTTTATTTTGCGCTGATAGGGAAGGGGAAGGGCGAGACTTTAAACGAATCTCTTGCGGGAAGGAAAAAGGGAGAAGAGAAAAAAAAAAAATAAAAAGCTAGAGAAGGGAAGGAGAAATAAATTTGGAGAGACAAAGAATGTTGACCGGTGGCTCAGTAATTAGAGTCAACGACGGCGTGACTTTAAACGAGCCTTTTCTGAGAAAAGAAAGAATTAAAAAAATACCTGACGAAGAAGAAGAAATATTTGGAGAGACAAAGAATACGTTGACCGACTGTCCAGATTCTTCGGACAAGACGACCAACGACGAGACTTTGAACGAATCTTTCCCAAGGGGAGAGGGTGGAACGGAGAAAATAAAGTAAAAAAATGAAAAAAAACGCGCAAAAGGATAAAACGAGGAAGAGGGTTGGAAAGAAGAACAACGATGGAAGGGTGAAGGAAAAGGTCGAGCGCAAGTGACGGAGATCGCGAGCCCCCGTTCGTAAAAGGCGCACTGGCTGACGCGCGCGGGTGGAAGAGGGAAGATCGAGAAGGAGAGAAGTCCAGGAGCGGGTCCACCAGGCTTTTGCTCCTCCGTGAGGGTGGCTCCTCTGAATCAATAAGAACTGTTTCCCTCGCAGATGCCCCCCTCGGCTCGTCGCTGTGTTCGTTCGTGGCACCCCCACAGGCCAACCTACCACCTTCAGCTCTGCTCCTCAGTTTTCTCCCCTTTTTCCTTTTATTACCGCGAGGAGAGTAAGGTGGCTTCGAGTGGGTGGCTCGGCCCCGGAGGCACGAGCGGCCATCTTTATTTCTCTCCTACCCTCCACCTCGACCCTCTCCTCATCCTACGACCTCTCCTTTCGTCTCCTCCATCTCCTCCCGGCTTGGTCCTACGACCTCCATCCGTCTTGCCTCGCCGAGCTCACCCTCTTTCGCTCTCTCTCTCTCTCTCTCTCTCTCTCTCTCTCTCTCTCTCCCTCTCTCTCTCTCTCTAGACTCTCTTACCATCGTTCTTTCTCACTCTCTTTCTACCTCGAGCCTCCTTCTTTCTCCGTTCTCTCACCCCTCTCGTGTTATCTCGCTCTGGTGCACGTGGAAGCTCGACCTTTAGGAAACGAGTATCCTCCAATCCTGTCTTTCCACGTCTTCTTATTCTTGCCACGCCACCCTCTGCTACTTCTTCCAGCCGCTTTCCCTCCAGCCGGTCTCCTTTTCTCTTCTCTTTGCTATTTCCAAGCTTTCGAATTTGCACATCGGCGGATCGTGGAAGTTTACCCCGCGGAATCTAACGCGCGAGAGGAGAGAGAGAGAACGCGTGGCGGAGATCTCGAAAGTATAGTCGAGACTCTGAGCTTGTCCCTTTTCGAATTTACGATTAGTTTTTAGTAGTTTCCGCTGAAGTTGACGACGCAGTTATCTCTGACGCGAAATTAGAAATTTAGGAATTTTCTCGTCTTTTTAACGACAGACTTGGAAATTCCAAAAATCCGGAACTTGGAATTTCCAATGGAATTGAAAAAAATTCAGGAACATCAGGAATTTAGGATGTTTTTTAACGACAGAGTTCCGAGAAATTCGGAAAATTCCGAAATGAAATTTAAAAAAATCTAGAATTTCTTCCAATCGAAAATGTCGAAATTTAAGTTTTAAGAAGAACTCGTCTCTGCGTCAAATACACCGAAAATTAATTTCATTAAAAAAGCAGAGAAAGGAACCTCCTCTCTTCTTTCTTCGATCGCGATTACTTTGGTTCGACGAGATCATGCACGGACGAAATCGCCGCGGAGGGTCAAGATCCTCGAGGACGTACCACAGGTGTCCGCGTGGCTAGAACGAGAACGAGAGGATGTGGTGGCGGTTACCGATGGCGGCGGAAAGGGAGAAAGAGGGATCGAAAGAGGAGAAGAGAAGAGATCGTGGGCGTAGGGCTTTGGAGAGTGTTGGAGACAGTTGCCGCGGTGTTGCCGGATCAATTTCGGTGGACCGCAGACACAAACTGTTTCAGTGGACTCAATCGAGCGGTTCTATCTCTCCGACTCCTTTCACTCGGTCTGTCTCCCTTCGTCTTACCGTCCTCCTGCTAGCTGGTTCTTTCTCGCGGGCCAATCTGTGCGTTTCAATCGGCCGGAAATGTTTTCAGGGACGGCTATTTTCTGCTGTCGCGGTTCTCTTGTTCTTGAACCGAAACGAGGCTTCGATCCTCCTCTGAAAGAAGTCGCGGCGATTGGCTGGCAATTGTGGTTCGTTTGCGAAACCGAGGGAAGGACCTCGCCGCTTTATCTTCGAGCGATAGTCTCAATTGTCGTTTACTCGAGGTTTCGTTTCGCGAATCTACTTTCGTCAACTTTACTAGATAATCTTCAAGTAGATCAGCAATTGTGATTTGTTTACCGAACGAAAGGTAGACTTTTTAATTTAAAAAGTTGAGACGTGATTTTGGTTTACGAAATGAAAGGAAGGACTTGGGATCGTTTATCGAATTTTTAAACGACACCTTCAATTGTAATTTAAAAATTGCAACGACTGGGCGGTTGTGGTTTGTTCACGAAGTCGAGGGGAAAAGCCCTGCCTCGATTCGATTCCCGATTCTTTTGGCAGCGTTTTTAAACGCTACTATAATCTTAAAAGAAATTTTTCGAAATCTGCCGTCCGTCTGCCAAAAATTTTCGTGGAAATCGTAAGAAGCACGTGCCGCGACAGAGGGCAGGTAGCTGAGAGGCAACAGAGCGAAACTCAGGGTAATCAACCGTCCTTTATTTCGGCAGCAAACACACACCGTTCTGCTTCGACCGTCCATATGTATACACGCATGCACGAGAACAGGTCTCGTCGAGTGTCACAAATAGGGGGTGGTGGTGATGCGTCAACCCGGTGTTTTTAATTAAACGACGACCAAATTTTTCCTCCTGCGAACCATCTTTTTTTCTTTCCCCCCCTCTTCGTCCCCTGGCTCGTCTGTCGAGGAAGCCAGCCATCTTCTTCGCCTCGTCTCGTTCGTCTCCTATCGATTTTGCAATTAGTAAGAAAGTAATTCAACCCCTTATCCCTTTCTGCCCACGAGTCCTCCGATGGAATCGACGTTCCGCGAGAAGATAACGCAATTCTAATAACGACAACTCAAGGAGGAATGCCCTTCGAAGAATCGCTCGACACTTTCCTTAAAATCCTCGCTGTTACACCGTGGACGATCTTTGTTCGTCGAAAGTGAAAATCGTGCATAGAAAACAGCAACTAAAATTAATTTAGGTAACCTTCTTTTCCTACAAGCGAACGAAATTCTGATTACAGAGGGTTGATCGTAGTTATTTACTCCAATTGAAAGTCTGACAAGCAATAGACGCTGTGAATCGCTAATTTGCTACTTTCGTAACGGTGTATCGACAAAACGAAACGAAACACGCGAACGTGCAACTTTCAAGTTACACACTCGCGAGTTACAGAGGGTCGAAACGCACGCGTTGTATCGATATAAATACGTCTGATAAATGCGTTCTCCGGTCGATGAGGAGAAGAAGAAGATCGATGCGGGAACAGCGATAGGCTTCGTTTAATATGCATCCATTTACCAACCCGTGGAGAAGACGACGACTATTGGATTATCGGTCTTGTTCGAAGTCGCTGGGGTTGCACGAGGGACCGGTTCCTTGGAGTCGCTGCGCGCGAAAGGGAACGAACCATCGTCGAAGATGAACAGAAACAGAGCGAGAGCGAAAGAGAGAGAGAGAGTGAGAGAGAGAGAGAGAAAGAAGGAGAGCGAGACACGAGCAGAGTAGAAGGAGCGCAACGGTGACAGAGAATGGGAAATACTGTCTAAATTCCAATTAAAATTTTCTTCTCTAAAAACAGTAGATACCGGAGGATGAATAGATAAAACGAAGCAAACTGGGAGCGAGGGGGGACTGGAAGGTGGCGTGTCGAGTCGGGTACGCGAAGGGTGGCTCTCGCTGCTCGGAAGAGGGGTACCTCGTGGAGTAGTTACTCGCGAGGGGTGGCTGAACGTAATTAAAGAAGGGGGCGTAACACAGTCTTGCAAGCCCCTGCACACTTATTCCAGATACGGAAAATATAGGGCGGGTAAGCTTCTTGGGACGAGGGGGTATTATACCTGCGAGAGAGGGAGGGACGAGTATAGCGCGAAAGACTCGGTTGTTTCCAGGACATTTTACTCTGTTTCCTCCAGGCTGGCGCCTGCTGTCGGCCTCTCAAAGGACGAATTCGAGTTCCCTACCTATTCCACCCCCAAAACCCTCCACCCCCCTAGCCCTGGTTCTTCCTTCTTCGCGCCCTCTTCCCTTTCACCTTCTTCCTTCCTTTCAAGCGCACGGCAACTACCCCAACCCCCTTCTCCCGCCGAGCCAGCCGCCCACCCACCTATGCCGCCCCCAGGCTACCACCACCCTCGACGATCTCACTCTTGAGAATTTTCCTTATATAGATTTTCATAAGTTTCCTTACTTCCGTATCAGGCCCTCCTCCGAGGAGCAACGCGAGGAATAACGCGGTGAATAATTTTACGAGGCTCGCTTACTACTGAAAAGCGACGGGCTGGAGGGGGCTGACTAATATTCTCCACTCTCTCGCGGATGTTGGAAACATCGAGCGCGCGTGGAGATTTCGATCGGTTGTTCGAATGTTTGTCTTCGCTCTTAACCGATAGATATCCAATTCTGGAACCTTCGATTCGATTTGAGCTTAATTTTATAGTTCATATCGCGAAGGGTAAAATACAATTAATTTATTCTGAACTTTGTATAATCCCTCCCTCCTTCTCCCCCTCCCGATAAAACAGGAGACGTTGTATCAAGATGAAGATTACGAGTCACTTATTGACAAAAACTTTACGTTCAATTTTTTCGGCACGCGTTCGGGGGTGGAAATTACGTGGCAACGAGCCACGAAATGCTCGTTATGCGTTGGACCACAGCTAGCACGTTTGAGAGCAAGTGCATAGTTATTTGATTTGTGGCGACGCGTTTGGAGCGGTGTCCGTTGCCGAAGACATTGACCTACATCAAACACGTGACACTGCACACTTGATGCGCCACACGTGCGTTTCACAGCGATGGCAGTCTGAGCTCCGGTACAAAGCATTCTCCTTGCAAAACAAACGCTGCTCGTCTCCGAAATTTAAAATGAATTTTCAATCTAGACGACCAACGAAGTACAGGACATGCACACCTTTGTGGATCCTTTTGTTCTTCCCTCTCTGAACAAAGGCATAATAATTAGCGCTCATTGTGTGCATCCGCGCACTCTGACACAGGGAATATACGGTATATAACACTAATTACGTGAGTTTCGGTCGATGATTTCGTCTCTTGCAAAAGATGGGTAGCAGCAAAGTTTCCGCGGACTATGAAAATTGAAGGTGTCGCCAGAGGATTCCGTCCGAGAGCAGAGACAATGGAACGCCGTGTTATTTCAGCGACACCCGGGGGGGAATTGTTTCTGCGTAGTTTTTCCAAATTATCGGAACGCCAGCGGCATTCAGCCGGTGGCATTCTAAGGGAGGCCGGTGCGGAACACTCGCGAGCAACATCAGCACCAGCAGCCGCATACTCGTCGGCGCACGGTGTCATTATATCGACGAAGTTGGTGTCGGGTCCAAGGAAGGACAAAAGCGTCGGCAGGGGCCGTCCAATTAGCACGTAGCACTGCCTTAGCAGCGTCCTCCGACGTCGAACCGGTCTAAGACGCCTTTTCTCTGGCCGAGGATCGATAGACGTGTGTACGTGTCTGTGTATATAGGTCCGCGAGGACGCTGGTGTAGGTGCATAAGCGAAGAACGGCAAAGGGTGGAGGGTGGTAATGCAGGGGGTGGGGAGGGGAAGGAGGAGGAGGAGGAGGAGGAGGAGGAGGAGGTGGAGGAGGGTGGTGGAAGGAGGGCCAGAGAAAGAGAAGAAGCGAAGAGAGACACGGGAGAAAGAGGGTGGAAAGAGTGAGGAAGCAATGGTGAGAGGTACGACGGGCGAGAACGAGAAAGATGGGAAACAGAGAGAGCGCGCGGTGGTCCGCCCCTCGGAGCTTGATATTTAAATCTCCCCTTTTCTAATTTCTCCCCTCTCGCCGCGCCCGGTCCCCCTTAGCCCGCCTCTGGTACTCCGTTCCGCTTGCCCACCCTCTTTCATCCACCACCCCACACCCAGCCACCCTCGAGCTACCCACCGCCACCCAACTCCCCATTTCCAAGCGGCTCCGCCAGCACACCGGCCGCCATCATGAAAATATTAAGAACTCGGGAAAATGGCCGCCCCCACTCGCGAGCTAAGGAAAAGCTCCGCTCTCTCGCCATCTCCCGCCCGCCCCTCACCCTCTTTCACCCTCCGTGTCTTTCTCCTGCTCTCTTTCGCTCGCCGCCGCCGCCGCCGCCACCGCCGTCGTGCCGCGTAGCTTCGTTCTCTCTCTCTCTCTCTCTCTCTCTGCCAGCCTTATGTCTCCGTGTCTCGCCCTCTGTCTTTCGCCGTTCTCCGACACCGACGGCACAACTTCGTTCTTGCACACCTACGGAGGTTACACGGACGCCACCGGCGCTGGGCACACGGGGCTGGATACTGCCACCGCTCTGTAGGTGTGGGCTGGGGTGGGCTGGGGTGCACCGTGCCTCCACACGAAAGGGGCTGCAGCACAGACTTTCCGGGCAGAAACTCGTTTTCTCGCCGGCAACTTGCTTCCACCTGCCCCCTCCACCCCGTCATCGTCGTCGTCGTCTTCTTCTTCTTCTTCTTCTTCATCTTCTTCGCGACATGGTCGTCTTTGGAACTCTTCGAGACCACCCTCCAGCGTCCAATTTCTCTTCACTTAGCTCGTCGCTCGTCTCGTTTCTCTGAAACAGACTCTTTCTCTCTCACTCTCTCTCTCTGTGAAGGATTCATCGTTGCTCTGAAAGATTTTGAAAAATGCTTTGTTGTGATAGAAACTGATACACGTATATACGTATGGGAGAAGCTTGGATGAAACAAATGTGGTTTGGAATAGGAGAGACAGATGGAGAGAAAGCGAGAGAGAGAGAAAGGAAGACGAGAGCGACAGAGACGAGGCTTGACGACTTTCACCAGAAGGCAAACGCGGCTAGCGTGGTTCGGATGAATGGGGTATGAGTTTGTCCCACATTCGGCTTCCTCCGTGCTCTCGGCTTCCGGCAGCAGCCGGGCGTGTGTGTGAGTACGTGCGTGCACGCGTGCGTTCGCTCGTCTCCGGATTACCGCGCGAGAGAGGTGAAACACGTGGCGGTAGCTTGCATGTGTACGCGCGCTTTCCGAGATTAATGAAAGCGATCGAATTAGGAGGATCCTCCGGGTAGATGAATGAAACCCAACGTCGTAAAACATTCTCTGTATATTTCACTGTACGCTTCAACGTCGCTTAATCAGCTGTTCGATCGTTTATTTTTCCCGTCGATTAAAACGTTCGCCTCCAGGCACTCGAATCTTATAATCCCATTCGTTCAACGATTGAAAATTTCTCTCTTTGTTGAGTTCGATCGCGATTTTACGAACTTTTTTTTTTAATAAGAAAAGTAGCTGTTTTAATGACGCTAAGAGAAAATTGACGTGCGACGAAACACCCGAATCTAAATTGAATTAGTACTCAAGTAGTCGAATATACTCGAATGTTCAGAGTTTCAATTGAACATGCGAATGTTCAAGAGTTGGATATCACCTGGGAACTGCAACGTTCAAAAATGTACAGAAAGCTTCGTCAAGTCAAAAACCTCTGACCTACATCTTGATTGACGTTGACACTGGAAAATCCCGTCTCTGTACAGTCTTTTCACGGAATGATACTCGTAATGACACGAAAAGTCAAGATTTCTTCAAGAATGAGCTTCTTTTTCAACAAAATTCCTTCCGTCCATTACCATCGCCCGAATTTTGTTCAAATTTCTTGAAACTCGCCTCGGTGAGTATCGGAGGAACAGAGAGTCGCTCGCTAATCCGATTCGCCTAAGGTGGCAGGATTACCAGGGCGATTGAATATGTAAAGAATCTGTTCGTTTCGGTGGAAGCGAGTCCAATCTCTTAGAAATCCGCAGCCGATCCCTTTCAGCCGGCAGCGTGCCGGGTAATACGTCTTCGTCAACGGCGCCATCTTGGCCAGCGAAAAGGGTGTGAGAGAGAGAGAGAGAGAGTGAGTGAGTGAGTGAGTGAGTGAGTGAGAGAAAGAGAGAGAGAGAGAGAGAGAGAGAGGTAGGCGGCGGTGGCGGAGAGAGGGTGGCTGGGAAGCGATTAAGAAAATGAAGATAGATACTGCAGGATAAAGGAGCTCCGAGGAAGGCAGCCGTGACGATGGTGATGAGGAGAGAAGACTGCCGGGTACCGGGCTGTAGCTGGCCCCGGCTGGCTCGACGATCAGCAAGAAATAGCTCAGAAGAGGACTTGATCGCGCGGAAGATTTCCAGCACGCCGGTGTGTAATCGTGCGGCACCGCCGCGATCAATTTCGTCCCTTCTTCGGACGGGGTTCGGTGCTTGTGCCGCGGTCGCCGCCAAAATGCCGGAGACGATCGCTTGTCACCGATATATGAATACCGCTTTCCGAGACGAATCGCTGCTATTCGTTCGATGGGACTATCGATTTAGATTTAGTTGTATCATCCCGGGGGATTCCCACGTTCGCTTGGGGAGCAAAAGTGTGAGAGATCTTTCGCAACAAAGTGAATCAGTAACAGAGGAAAATCTTAAGGTCGATACCAAGGCGATTTTTTTTTCGTCGTAGAGAGTGTAAACCGGGGCCTGATACTGTCGGCTTTTAGGCTACAACACGTGGAGCACGCATTAAAGTGCGATCAATCTTACGGAGTTAACTCTGCAAAGTTACGTTTAGAGTTACTCGTGGCGTACGTTTGTTATTTCCCCCTTGGCGCGATTCAATTGCTCGCTGTGCAAAAATTCGTCGAGTGAATAGCTTTCGAAAAGTTTGTAGATTGTGAAACGTTCCACGACAGAATTACTATTTAGGAATCGAGACGCGTCCAACGCAGTAAGAACCCTGTAAAAGCGTGCGACATTTGGGACGCATTCTTTCAGCGAGAGTGATTCAACGATCCCGTGAGACTTGCCATAAATGAAAACCAGTCATCCCTAAGCGTCCGAGTCCCCGTTCTACCGTCGTTCCAAGTTATACTTTAATACATAATATATATTATAATTTAATATATAAATTACATAGTATAGTTTAGTCTGAACATAGGCGTCGTCGTCGTCGTCGTCATCGTCGTTGTATGGGAAATATGCTTGGCTTGCAATTCATCTTTTTATAGGGTAGTTAAGTGGAGTAACCATGGCGACCGGGACACGCTATCAGGGACAATCGTAAAATTAAGTAATGAGAAGATAAGAAAATATCATCTCGCCTCGCCTTCTAGCCATCCAACTTTCCACCCCTGCTTGATTCTCTCGTTCTCCGCGCAATCATCCCTCCCCTGTTCGACCAGCAACGTTTCTCTTTCTCTGTGCTCGCGACGACGCTGGCTGGAAGAGTCGCGGAGCAGCAGCCTTCGGGCGGTTAACGGAGGCGGTTGCCGGAGATGCTCTGGCACTCGTAGACTGGGTAAAGTGGTTCGAGCTACCGAAGGGACGTGACGCGGGGCGAGGCGATCTCCGGGGAGCGGAGGAGAGCGGGCAGGGGCAAAAATGGATAAAGTTTCGTCCAATCCTCTTCAGCCTAGGCATCGGGGCTCGCCGGTGAATTTTCAGATAAACGAGGCCATTTTCTTCGGAATTACGTCTCGCCGTGATGCTCTTACCGCTGTTTTTCACGACGTCGGGTCGTTCGTGATGCTGGTTATCGACTCGCGGCAGTAGATCGTCTTTTTAGATCATTTTCAGAGATCGCGGTTTCGAACGGGCTCTTGTTACATTTAAATACGTGTACGTGTCTTTTAGTTCAGAGTATTTTTTATTTTTCGTCGAAACACGTTCCTGATTTTCTGTAATAACTTTCAAATTATTGAGTTCGTGACTGTACGATTGCATTACGACGGACTGAGATGGAAACTCGTTTCTATCTGGTTCTTTTTGCGTGGAATAGTAATTATTAACTGGAGTATAAATATTCTATAAATCCTATTACTAATTGGAGTAAAGCGTTTCTTTGTAGTCTTTATTATAAGCACTGATGATTGATTTCAAGAAATGTAGTTTTTATGTCGTTCGTGAGATAAATCAATTTCTCTTTCTTCCACGGATTGATCATTGTTATCGGATAATACAGCAGGACCTCTTCTTCTTATTAATTAACAAAACGAAAAGAGAAACGGTGACTAGCCGTATCCATATTGATTTCAATAAATGGATCGTCGTCGGACGATTCATCGAGGCACACAGGGGCGAAAGAGAAAGAGGGAGGTCCGGGTCGGCAGCATTATCACCGCTAACGTTCGACATTAATGTTTTTGTCGGCGGTTTGCGGCCTGGTAGTAAACAACTGATACACCCTCTTAACCCACCCCTCGTGTTCGTTCAGACAGGGATGCAGTTCAGCCACCTCTTCTACCCCTTCCTCACACCCCCGTTAGCTGCTCTTCCTTCTCGTTTCCCTTGCTTTTACTTTCTCTCTCTCTCTCTCTCTCTCTCTCTCTCTCTCTCTCTCTCTCACTCTCACTCTCTCTTCCACATTCTGCCACTTGCGCTACTTGGGTGAAACGTGAACGTATACACGTTACATCGCGCTTCGTGGTTGCCTGTACACCCCTGTAACGTAATCGTTTCCACTCCAAAAAGAGGCAAAGAGAGACAGAGACGGACAGAGAAAGAGAGACGTGAAGGAGAATGAGGAAGAGCGGACACGCATCTACACGTGTGCGCTAATGGCCTCTTCAAAAATGTCGCCTCTTAAAACACAACTCCGTCGGATCGCCTAACGCTCCGTGTCGTGGCACCACATGCTCAGGCGGATTTTATACTGCCGGTCGTCGCCGTCGCCCACTTTAAACCCAAAACCGGCGGCTGAGAAATTTTCTTCCGCCGGAGTAACGCGAAACTCGTGCCACCTGAAACGCCCGGCAAAGTCGAGACACGCGGCTGGAACGTTTAACTATCGCCGCTGCACACACCGTGGCTTTCCTAATTGAACGTGTTACTTCCTGCCGAGGTATTGAAATTTTCCTTGGAAAAAAATCTGCGGCATTTGTCGAAAAATTTGGCGATCACCATCTGCGCAACCCGCAATACTGAATCTCTGACTTCTAAAACGACCAGACCTTGAGGTTTAGAAGTACGAGAAAATATCTCGACGTATGTCAAGCGTAATTGAATAACGATGAAAAGTCAGGAAAGTAAAGGTATTTTTCTCGAAAGTTGTAAGAATTTAAAATGTTGACAAATTTTTTTACAACTTGATCCGAAGTCTTCTTTTGCTCGGTATGATCTTTTTTTGAAGTTTGAACATTAAGACGGCGAGATGTTTGGATCAGGCCACGTGTACACAGGTGTACTTTAATACGCGTTTTCAGAGCCGCGATCACTGGTGCAAATAATCAACGATTGCTAATCTAACCAGCTCGCAAAGTTCGCAATGGAATCGATTCGCGGAGGCGATTAAGCGGCGCACGTTCGCGAAATCGATCGGGCCCCCGCGAACAAACTTATCTTCGTCGTGATTTTTCGCCGGCTGCATTATCGCGGTGCAAGTTGGCGGTAAGTTTCACGGGGGAATTATTGATAGAAGATGGTGGAAAGATATGTGGCGGAGGCGAGCCTTCGCGTTTGCCCGCGGCCCTTAACTCCACCCTCTCCTCCCGCAGCACCCTTCCCCACTACCAAGACCGGGAGAAAATTTACGGCCACGCGAACTACCCTCTTAAACTCCGTGAGACCAGCTCCCGCCCCCTTCGACGCCCCCAAGACCCACGCCAGTGCGCCGCCATTGCACCGAACTTTCAAAATTCGGCCCATAAAACTTTTCGAGAAACTACTCCACAGCGCTCGGCCACCCGATCTCCCCCTCCCTCTCTACCGAATTTCGTGATCGGATTTTCAACCCTCGGTCTCTCATCCCTATCTATCCAGTGGCCGAATTCTGCGATCATCCTGTCGTTTTAGAGCGGAGATGCATTCTCTGCACGAGTGATATATCTGAAAATGCAGCGCAAGTAGGTAGATACTCACAGAAGGATCTACGCGTTTATAGATCTCTTTCTTGGGAAATCGTAGGACACATTCGTTTGTAGGTTCAACTTGATTATAAGGAATTAAATTGTTCTAGATGTCGAGTATTGAAATTCATTCGTAGCAATAGTTTAGATTATCATCGAGCTGCCAGTGCAATAGCAAAAAATTAAATTCTTCTTACAACCAAGAATGAAAGTTCATTCCTAGTAACATTTTCTTCGTGCAAAAGCAAGAGTCACTTGTTTCTCGAACCTCGAATTAAAGGCAAATCAACAGGATCGAAGACCCAGCCCCCGTAAGAACGTGAACTACAGTTCGCGAGCCGTTTGTTCCTCAAACTAGGAAACTTTCCCAGTGCAGCGCGGTACTACGTCGGACGACGACGTGGGAAAAGTATGAGATACGAGATTATCATCGAGCTGCAAATCAACGGGATCGCTGAAAGGGGGTTCGCGCGGCCGCGCGACAACGGACGTGGCTGGAGTCACAAAGTCGGTCGTCTCTCGCAACCCCTTTCTGGACGACGGCAAAACACACAAGATCCCTTCCAGGTTGGTGCATGTACTTACTAAGTCGAGGACACTCGTCTCGCTGCACCCCTCCTGGTAGCCTCTTCGCGCGGCAGCCACGACGGCGGACGTAGTATGCAGATTCGTGAAATAAATGCTCGAAAGTTTCACTATAACTCTGCGCGCAAAATCTCCAGCTCGTCCTGCTATCCCCTCTTTCCTTGCGCCGGCTCCCTTCCGCCCCCGGTTTCCCCGTGGCCTAGAGTAGAGCCACATCCTCTCCCCCCTGCCTCTCCCACCGCCCCCGCCTCCCCCTCTGCCCCCTTCTTGCCACCCGTTCAACACGCCGGGAGCATCCGCATTATTTAGTGCTTCCGCATAGTCCACGGAAAATGGCCAGGAAAGCTACCGGAAAAACCTCACGTTGCCTCGTCCGAGGCAAGATGGCTCCCATTGTGGCGAATACATTTTCGCCCTCTCGCTTCTAAATCGAAATCTATCCTTCGCCTACGGAGAATGACCTTTTTCGATTCGCTGTTTTGTGAAGCAACGACGAGAAAGTTTTGGAGTAGTAAGGCTACTGATAAAATTTCTTAACGTATTTCGAGGGTATGCTTAGCTCTTAGTGCTGCCATTTCTGCTGAAAGTGTCTTCATTTCTTAGATACTGTACATCATAGGTTCCTTTTTCAATTCCATAATCATTGCTCGATCCTTTATATTTTCAGAGTACTTTCATTGAAATGTTATCCCAATCCAAGTATCGTTAAAATCTCAGCGATATTTGAAGACATTGCAGCTACTACTCTCAAACTTTTTAAAACAAATGACTGTTTTTAAAAAACACCTTCTACCTGTCGTCTAGAAACAGCAACGAAGACCAGAAACAAAGTGAACAGTAGGAAAAAGGAAAAATTCAAACGATGGAAGAAAGATTTTTCCTACAACACGACGTCCACGCTTTGCGCAACGAAAATATTTGAACATTCGCGGTTCCGAGGGTCGAGATCGAACGTCGTCTTTTTTTTCTTTCCTCTCCTCCGCGGCGGGAGAAAGAAAATAACAAGGTAGAAAAGAGAGAGAGAGAGAAAGAGGGAGTGAGAAAGGGGGACGTGAAAGGATACACGGCAAAGTCCCGTATCCTCTCGTTGGCGGCTTGCGGTTTGAAGCAACAACCTCCTTCCCTTTCGTACCGCGAACCAAACCTCCCCCGCCCTCCACTCGACGAGCGAATGAGCACCGACAGAAAGGGGGTGGAGTGTACGTGCGGGTGGCCGCTCGTTATTTTTATTGGCCACGTTTATCGGAGGGCTTACCGGGGCGAGGAAAAAAGAAGGGAAAAAAAGAAAAGAAGAAAAAAAAATGCGGAGCAGGCGAGAAAAAAGCGGGGCGTCGAGTGAGTCAATCCAGTGATTTTTTTCCGCCCTGATTTCACGGGGGATGAGCGAATCTCACCCCGAGGGGTGTCAGCGGGATACCAGTAGGTATTTTTTTCCCTCTGGTTTTTTTCGGACAATTGCTGTAACCGACGAGCATCGACCTGTTCCCACCTGCTGTTCCCTGCTGTTTACGTGCTCGTTTATTTTACTATCAGACCTGTAGGATTCTTGTACGCTAGAAAGTTTGCAAGAAATTTGGAAACGCAAAAGTGTGTGGAATAAAATTGCAATGTTCAAATCTTTGTACGTTTTTGTAAAAATACGAATCTGCTTGTTGCGTCGACTTCTTTTAAAAACTAATTTCGTTTGTCGGTCTCTGAATTCGACACAGTTGGGCTTCGATTTTTCGTCACTAAACGTGAAAAACTTGATGGTAAACTAGAAAAATCTTTACAAAATTCTCTTCTAAAACAGGGTGAAACAATTCCGCCTACTAACATCTAGTCTATTGATAAAGTATAAAATTTATAATCCGCAAATTTACAGTCCGTACCGATCTTGCCCGAGTATCTCTCGTATAAAGGAGTATTGGAAAAAATGCTGGGACATGGAATCGAGAGGAGTAAACGAGCCCCGCGATCTGGGCTCGGATATAAATTCAAGACGGAGCGGAGGTGGGACACGTTCGCTCGGAGAGAAGGGTGGATTCTCACGTTTTAAGCACGCCTTGCAGACAAAGTTGGCGACTTAGCTGAACATTTTTCGGGGTTATCTTAATCTCGCCGGGATTAGGTGGCTGCGACGTCTATGGAAAGGAACGGGGCGAACACGCGCGCAGAGGGAAAGAGGCTGGGGGACAAACGTGAGTGCAACCCCTCCGGTGCACCGAGCGTACACCACCAGCCGCTGAAACGCCGTTCGCTCCTGCACTTGCACGCCCGGCAACGTGTGTGCGCGCCCGTTATTGTGTACGTTTCCGCACGAAAAGTTCGGGAGCCGCGGATACGGGAACTTCATCGCGCTAGCCTTTCCGAAATCCGTCGCCGGAACTTGCCGCGAAAGTCGTCGTCGAAACGACTCGGAATAAAACTCGACGTTCTCGCACGAGCGTCCGACAGAATCGACTTTCTCGATTTTGCACCATCAAATTTTTTCCTTTTTTAAATATAAAAATTGGCGATCCAAATGAGATTGTTGTGAATCGGCTGATTTGGAAGGTGTTACGTCGAATAATATTTAGTTAGTTGTTGCAGAAAGCAACAATGTATAAACGATCATGTCCATCTCGAAGATCACAGGTTTGTGAAATGATGAAAATGATATAACTGTTTAGTAAGAAAAAAAAGAACGAAGATTAATATCTAATATTTAAATAAATTTCTCACCTATGAATATAATTATAGAAATAACCTACGGTCTTTAAATACTCCAAGAAATACATTTCCAACCTTTGACATATCCAGTGGAAAGAATACCCACGCATCGAATAACTCACAGCCTTTAAATATTACAAGAAATACACTTTCAACCCTCGACAATATCCAGTAGCAAGAATCACACGTCAAATATTATTTTACCAAGAACTCATCCACGTAAGCTTCGTTAATGTCAACATGCACAAGTTCGACAGCGTATCCTCTTATTGGACAGTATCAAATTTTCTCCAGAATAATTTAAAGTCAGTTTAAACTCGAGTGCTTCCTGCTTTCCGTGTTTCTCATTCGAATTGAAAAAAAATTTGGCAATTAGAAAATGTACTGCCAAGAAAGAAGCATGAAAAATTGATGAGAAGATTGACAAAGAGTGTGGAAGCGCGATGACGTGAACGAGGGAGGGAAATTGGAAGTGGTTGATGCCTGCGCGCGTAATACCAATGCCATCATGGCAACGTATCATTGGACTGGATGCAATGAAATTACGTCTCCGTAACGTCTTGCTACTCGGCTAGATTGGTGTACATCGCGGGAAGTGTGTCGTAGGTCGGTTTGCTGCGTGGATAGATTACAGAAGGCTGCCGTGCGCCGTGCAATCTCGGGACTCGATTAAACGGCGAAACTTCTTTGGGAAAACGATTTTACCACTCTGAGAAAGCCGGAGGAAGTACCCAAAGCGTGCCGAGATGCCGATTAATTTAAAAAGGATACAAGATTTTCAAAACCATCATATCACATTGCATGACATTTCGTGTCGTGTCGTTTCGTTAAGTATCAAAAGAATTATTTCAGATGGTAGAAACATAAATTTTGTGCATCGCTATTGGCGTGCATTTAATATACGTAATTTTTATTTGCATGAAATTTTACGTACCAGTGTGTAAAATATAATACAAAATGAATGGAGAGCGTATATTGTTTATTATCCGAATTCTTTTGCAAATTTTAAATTTCCCCATTCTACAGGGCATTGAGTAAATAATAAATTTTACATTTCCACCAACTGCAACGGAGGATATTTTAATGGAACGAACGTGAAATGATTCGGGTTTCCTTTCTTTCTTTTTTTTTTTTTCAAACGACGTTCGAAAATACCTTCCGGCATTTGTTCTTGATAAATTTATGCGAATGACGTTATTCGAAAACGATGGAAACTTACAGTTCATTTGTCAAGTCACTCGTGACGCTGCGGTTCGTTGATAATTTCATCAACAATAGCCTGTTCATCCGTAGGGATGTACGTTGTTATCGATCGAATCACCATGTTGGACCACCATAATGTTCCCGCGTTCTCTCCCGTAACTTTAATTACATCCATCGCTCGCTTAATATTGCCCGGATCAATTAAACCCTAAGAAAAATCGCGCCAGCCGTATATAGAAGCCAAATTGAACGGCTCCGCTCGAAATTCATTGATTTTTGGAAAATCGCGCGACGAGTACTCTCTCTCGGTCTTACTATCGATCTTCTGGAAATTTCACTCTTTGATGAAATTGGAAATTGTCTCTCGGGGAAAAGGAAAGATTATAAATATCTATAAACTTTTATTTTCACTATTCGCGATTGTAAAATAAAATTGAATAATAATTCGATAATATCAAAGCACTCAAATACAAACGGTTAAATTAATAGACAACCATGTATTCCGATTAGTTAACTCTTTGTGGCATCTCGTGTAATTTGACAGTTACGTAATTCATTCATTTTGCCTGCTCATTGTTATCAAAATGGCAAGTACAGAGATAGTAATTACCAGATTTTAAGTAGGTTGAAGTAGATCGAGAGATCTTTAAAAAAATTCAAAACTTCTCTGTCGTCGTTCAAAGAATTTTCCTCTCGTTTCTCGCGTTTTTTATCTGATAAAAATCCGTAGAAAAGAAGAATAAGAAGTAACATATGCACGAGGTTGAATCTTTTAATGGCGAGACCTTTGATCTCTGATAAAACCAATGAAACCTGGTTTCTTCGCAAGGGAAAGAGAGCAAGGGAGGAAGCGAAGAAGAAGGAAAAAGCGTGTACGGGCCGTAAACTTCTCAGAGGGCGAGACCCTCGTCGACATATGTCGCGGTAAAAAATGGTCTCGAAAAAGGGACACCGGGGGCACGCCACAAGGGCCGGACGAGTAATAAAGTAATTTTATGAAGTGGTCGGCGACGTCCGGTCGCTGCGTTGGGGCTCGGACCGAGTGAAAAATTGCCCGGGACACCGCGTCCCCGTGCCACTGGAAATATCGTGACTAAACCGCCCTTTAAGTGAAAACATACTGTCTTCCTTGCTACCGGACAAAAAGCACGGCCCGAAAAAGGGTTTCCCTTAACGTTCCCAGTCGCTACCACCACCGAGCCAGAAGGAACGTGTTCCCAGTTCTGAACCGTGGAAATTGTACAACTCCCTAAACGCGAATTTAGAAATCTGGCGGATTTTAAAGGATTTTCTCGTTGAATTTTCATTCGATTGTATTATCTTTTATTTATTAGCTAAGGTTACTTTTGGCGTAGCTAACATTCTGATGAAAATATAAAATGATTTATGATTTTTATGATTTTTTATGTATACACAGTGAGAAAATTCTTGAAATTTTTGCAAGATTATGGAATCTTGTACAATATCTACTCTCGGAATGAATTTCTTTAGTTTCGAACCAAAATTAAATTTTTAGTTTGCAACAGCCATATCTAAAAACAAAAACTTGCCATTTTTTTTTAAAGAGGAATGGTGATGCTCTGACTTTACGATTGCTGTCAGTGACACATTCGTTGAACTGTTTGTCGCTGCAAATCCTAGAGCTATCATTTTTCAGCGAAAGTGAAAAGCGTTCCATAAATAAATTTTACAGAAGCTTTTGCAAATGTTTACACGAAATTTGAAATAAAACAACTGACATTTTATAAATAACTCTCAAGTAATCCGAATTTCTCACGAAATATCTATTCACCCTCACGTTCGCGAGTGAATAAATTTCGCAAAACTCCCACAATTTTTATCCACCTGTAAACACACACACCCATCTGGCCCAAGTACTCCTCCGGCAGTTCCACGGAGAGCGAATTTCAGAAAAGTTAGCCCACGGTGGTAGCAAGAGGCAATACCGCGTGGAAATAATTTCGACCTGCGTAGGTGGAATCTGTCTGGGCGAGAGGGAACACGAGGGGAGGCGAGTCTCTGAGTCTGGTCTGCGCGGGCGATATAATAAATTAGAAAAAGCCACGGGGCTGCCCCGTGTCTTACCCTTGGCGCGGTAACTTCGCCGGCTATTAGATTACGCGGAGCATCTGCAGAATCTCGGTTCGCGCCCGTTAATTTTCGTTAAAAAGCAAACGCCGCGCGAGAGAGAAGAGTCCCGTTTCTCCGCCCTTCGCTTTTCTTCTTCCCCCGTTGCCCCTGCTCCAAGCCTGAACCTCTCCCACAGGGACTTATCCTCTCTTAGAGAGGATAAATAAGTACAGTTTTACATGGTTAGCCGAACATTAACGCGGTCTTGCCGACTTCCATGAAGATATAACGCGGCGACGCTTGTGTCGCGTGCCACCGGGCGAGAGGGTGAGCGGCTCGCCCCTTTGCCCCGCGAGCCACATCGGGGATATTTCATCTCGGGATTCGCTCTCGGCCCTCGAGACCGATACTTCCACCGTGTCGCGATGCAACCTGTACGCGAATTTAGTGCTCGATCGTTGCGCGAAATTTATTGCATAATTGGGGGTGGGGGGTTGGGGTGGCTTTCGCGCGATTGGTTTCAGGTGCGACCTTAATATCGGCACGAAGACACGCATTAATTAACGCTGGCACGGCGCTCGTCGGTGGTTTTATTATGGCAAGTCGAAAGCTGAGAGAGAGTATTTTTGTACGAATTTGGAAATAAAGAGTCCAAGGGAGTCGGAAAAGCGTGAGCTTGCTACTCGCGTGCAGCCAACTCGCGACTACGAAGTGCGCCACCATTTCGTTAGATGGCAACAGGAGGGTTGTTCTACCCTCGTATCTCTGGTTCTTGTCTGGGCTACGTTGGAATAAATTTTCTATCTTGGAGGTTTGTAACAAGCTCTTCCATAGTGAGCTTACTATTTTATTTATACCGCTGGAATTTTCATTAATTATACTTGATTAGAATATAGTATTCTCACAATGTTCTTTTCTTTCTCAGAGTAATAGGTTCTTTTTTCCAAAATCTAAAGAGCGTTCCAAGCTTTCAAGAGGTTTAAATATATTGATAGATAGATAGTTAAGTTCAAATATATTGACGAAAAATTGTGTCCCTGAATTGTTCATCCTCGCGTAATTTGCATAGTACCGCGGAGAAAAAATTGGAGCTCTGTGCAGATTTTATTAGGAGTGTTTTAAAGGTGTTTCAAATTTATTATCCAATCCCCGGGCAGCTTTACGAGCACTCGCGTTTTACCGTGGTTACTAGCGAAGTATCCATCCCTTTATCTCCCGTCTTTCTTTCCGCAGTTTTTATCCTGCGACGATGGCAACTTCCCCTTAATGGAAAGCGTTTAATAGCCGGACAAATTAGAAACCAGCTGCGTTGGCAGACCGTCGCTTACATTTTTTACAAGCCTCGAGAAACCTCGCGTTCGTAAAACACCAGGAAAATTGTCGGAAAATCGACACAGCCACACGTTCGTCAAAGATTCGAAAAAAATTTTGAAAAATTCCCGTGGCTTGCGTTTCGTATGGAAATAAAATGTACAAAATACGATGCTCGTAACTTTTATTTCACAATTTGGATCTGTTAGATAAAATTGAACGGTGATTACTAAAGTCTGCAGTTAACAAATAAAAAAGTTATAAATGAAATTGTATGAAAACGATCAATATCTTAAAAAAGAAATAATCCATTGTAACACAACATTTTTAATATTTCCAAGTCTACATTCGCGAAACGATCTGACATTTTCTGCATACCTCTAACGAAAGAAATATTTCGCAATTCCATTTTTTGTAATTGCATTTACAAAAGTACCCTTGGACCATCCGTATATATAATAATCTCCAACAGTTTCCCATGCACTTTCCATTTCTTTCAACAGCACACGATGGAAACCTAAATTTGCATAAACACGTTAAACAAAAAAAAAAAAGAAAAAAAATGCACCCTTTTACACTCGAGTGGAAGGTAACTTGTCCGTATACTGTTGGCACGTGGCACGCTTCGCCACTCCAGTACACTCTCTCTCGTCGCTCGTCGAATCCCACGTGCTCCCGTGTACGTGCAAGTACGTGTGCGCGCGCGTTCCTGGGTCTCGTTTTTTTTCCTCTCATCCCCCAGCGCGCGATCCACCACTGGAGGGTACTTTTTCTAACAGGTGGTGGCCCACAGCGGCACAGTTTTTTTCCCTTGCGTTTCTCCACCCCTTCTGCTCTGTTTTTCTTTTTTCTCCACTTTCTCTCTCTCTCTCTTTTTTTTTTTTTACAGGTGCACCCATTATCCCCCATTCCGCTTTCGCATCGGTGTCCTATTCATCCACCGCAGACCCGGAGTGGCCACTTGCTCCGCGCTTTTTCACTTAATTAGAGGTCATAAACTGCTGCCCCGTTCGCTTTACACGGCCACGGAAAAAAGAGAAACAAGAGAGCCAGAGAGAGAGAGAGAGAGAGAACGAGGGAGGGAAAGCTGGACGTTCTTTTTCTTTCGCGTTCCGTAAATTACTTTGCTTTGTTCTTTTTTTTCTTTGTCTCTTTTTACTCAACCCTAACTGCTCTCTCTCTCTCTCTCTCTTTTTCACTCTCTCTGTCTCTACCTTCGTCGGTTTTTCACAGCCGGGACTTTACACGGCGTGAAGAGTTAATTAGCATGCAGTGAAAACGAGCCTGAGATGCTCGCTGTGTAATTAGCGTCACCGAGAACGGCTCCTATATTTTCTTCGATGACTCGCTGCGAAATGTCGTAAATTTATTCTCACCGATGGAAGACAATATTCATTTTTTTTATCGAAGAATGATTGACAGAGAATACCTGAAATCCACAACCTGACTCCCTGATTCATTTTCAGTCAATTGAAAGCGAACTTGGTGGAAACTTGAACAACTACTACAGAAAGTCCAACATCAAGTTCAATTGTTCTTGGACTATATATATATATTATTCTTAATTATAACTGGACGACAGCAGATGCTTGAATTAAAAAAATATAGAATTAAGAATATACTTTTGGAACGGAACATTTATTACACACAGTGCGTAAAAGTACAAATCAATTAAGTTTGATTTTCTTCTTACTTCGTACACTAACGACAGAGAAATTGTTATTCCATCGAACGCGTGGAGAAGCGTAAAATAAAGAAAGGACGAGCGAAAATCGAGAGACAAAGAGGACAGTTTCCGGAAAGTCTTACGAGTCGTAAATCATTGCATCCCGTTGCAACCAGTTTCTCCTTGTTCTCCTTTATCCGCAACACATTTTGCGCAGGCAGACGTTTTCACAGGGAAACGTTCCAAACGTTTCCGAAAGGCGGAATATCCCCTTTGATTGAGAAACCGGCGAGAACGATTACTATAAACGATAGAGAGACCTTAGAGGCGATTCTTTATTTTAACCGAGTTGCCGGTGAAAAAGGAACAACGAATCCCATTAGATCCGGAGGTAACTGGCGTGGTGGGAGATCGCCCCCTCCCCCTCCTCCATCCCGGTAAAATGAAATCACGCCGCGCCAAGTTTTTGCAGAGGAAGGATTCGGGCGAGGGGGTGAGAATCCTCGCGGTGAAAAGTTCTCGCCGATGCTATTTCTTTTCTCGCGCTCTCTGGCTCTAGACTTCCGGCGGCCAATGGAGACCGTTCTCGAGGAAACTTTTCACTTTTCTCACCGCGTTCGAGGCCCCCGGTGGACCTCGAAATCTTTTCGCCCGCGAGCAATTCCACCGTGCCGCGGTAAAATTTCTTTGGCCGCCTCCCATCGAGGCGAGCCTCCCTTCCGCCGGAAAAAGACGGCGGGGCCGCAGAAGGGGGTGAAAAGGAGGGTGGAAGTTCTTTCTTTTTCAGTGGGTACTTTTCTTTAACGGCGTCTGTTGGAAAAGCCAGCGACGGAGAAAGAGAGAGAAAGAGAGCGAGAGCGAGAGCGAGAGTGAGAGAGAGGGAGGGAGGGAGAGAGAGAGAGAGTTCGTCCGGTGGCCAGGGTGGGGAGGTTTGAAAGGAAAAGAAGCAAGGAGGGAGGTAAGGAGAATCCATCCCCCTTGGCCTCTCGGAAAAAGGGGTGGCTGGGTCGCTGGACCAACCGGGTGGGGGTAAGACTGGTGGTTGGCGCCCCTTAACTACCCCTTACGAGGCAAATCAATAAAAATACGAAAGTGTTCTTCTCCGGTGCTGGCCAAGCTCTCGTTCCCAAGTATGATTTCTCCTAATGTTCGCCGAAAATTTTTTTCTTTTTAAAATCTTTTTCTTTCTTCGATCGATTGAAGAACGCGAGGCACATCGGGTCACTTGGCAAAGAATTACGGTTGGTTTAAAATTTTTCAAAGTGAATAGAGTGTATGTCGTAGCTTTGAAAAATTGTTCTCTATGTCCTTTTCCTTTTTTTTAATTATCGATCGTTTTGAAGTCAAGTATTATATAGAGCATCGTACAACAGTGAACGGAAGAAAGTTCAAATGGTGCGAGATAAGATGCAATTTTATAAAACAGAGGCATGTTTAACAATGGAAATGAATTGATACAATAGATGACTGATATAAGTCATAATTTTATTAACACAAAAAAATTTGCATAAAGATTTCATTCCATCTTGCTATTAATTAAACTAAATTCATAAACACCCACAATCTAACCATATGAATTCATTCCTGAATCTAACAAGTCTCTAGAACTCTGCAACTTCTGTTTGCTCGTTTGCTCACAGTCCTCTGATTGTCTTTCAAACAGTGTAAAAATACAAAATCAGATGGAAATAGGGAAAAGTGAACAAAAGTACAAAAAGTATTGCCGTGATTGCGTTTTATTTTCACATCGTCGGAAAGTACACGCTGGCTATTATTCATTTCATTGCACGTGACAAAAAAAAAGTGAGACTCGCGAGTAGAAGAGACCGTTTCACCTTTTCGCGCGTGATCTTCATTCAGCAAACACCATCGCGTCGCGTTCCTGTCGCGCTTACAAGTGTCGTGGCATGTGTTTTGCGCCGCGAGCGGCTCTTGAACCTCGTTGCGTCCCTCGAACTAGCCTCACGTCGCTGCTGGATCGTGGCAAAGTGCCTTCGAGAGTCGAGGGTGCTCGTAAGACAAAGTGCTTCTCGAAGAAGCTGGTAAATGTTTGACCGATACTCCACGCTCGCACCTTCAAACGTTCCCAACTATTTTCAACTTTTCTAACTTCCTCGGAGGCAATATATCCTCGAGATCTCTCATTCGACGGTAACGTTATCGTCTCGTTTAAACAGTTTCTCAAAAAGAAAAATTGGGACACGAACGGACGAAAAATAAGCGCGATCAGTCGTGAAATACAGTTCCAATGTTCGAGGAATACTAATTTATTTATCGGTTAAAATTGTACAAATACATTTGTACATTTATTGAAATTAAATCGTGGAATCGTTGTATTACAATTACCAATGTTCTTCTACTATTACTGGAATTGTAATAGGGATAACTCTCTCGTTTATTTACTTGTAAGTGCTTTCAAACAGGTATTAGGAACATTGTTAACATTTTATGTTAATCAAATCAATCCTTGGTACGTTCGAAGTACTTCTTTTTTTGTTTCAAGTGTTTGAAACTCGACAGATGTACGCAGACTTCTGTGACTGATCGTAGATAGGTTAATGTCTGACTAGGGACGGCTCGATTCTACTGAATCAATTTCCTGCCCCGTCCGAGAAGCTTCTCTTACATCTGCGCTTGGCGTCTATCAACAAAATGTAGATCCACAGGCACTTAACACTAGAACTATCGACGATTAACCTTCGAATCGTTTTATCTATTCTATGTAAATTTCTATCGTATAAAATTATCAATTGATAATTTTAACCAGCCTGATGGAATTCTAGTGTAAAATATCGGTTAAATGGACATTGGAAACTTTTCTATCGATACAGAGGATTAATTCTCCTGTAATCATTTTCAGATTATTCCACGTATTACTTAGAATTATACGCCTTCGTCGTAGGAAGAGAAAATCTTTGTGTATTTGGACTTATCTAACAAGACAATACATTCATACACACATTGTGTGTTTTATAAAAATGAAATTAAAAATGAAATCGGTTCTTGAGAATTAATTTGTCTTATAATTTAAAAAATCAAAGAGCCTCAAGACTCGAGTTAAAATTAAACTTATACTTGTCAAATCGGTTCTCGAGTATTATTAATTGCAAGATGGTTAGTCCATATAGTCTTATAATTCAAAAATCAGACTCGAGGCTCTCCAATACTTCTACTCGTTCCAACAAGAGAAACAAAAGAGACCAAATAAGTATTCGAGTATTACGCGGAGTAGCGTAATCGAGGCGTAATGCATCGTCTCTTTCTCTGGACGGCTGAGTCGAAGGAAAAATCCATCCCCTCGCCGATAGAGCGGCAGAGATAGCCGAGGGTGAATCTTAAAATACAGCCCCTTCGAAGACCGGCGAGGCTGGCATCTCCCCCGCTTCTTTTACCCTCGTTCCTTCGCCGATGCCCCCTTCGCGCGCCCCCGATCCACTAAACCCCCCACCCGTCCCTGCGCGCCCTTCTACGCCCCTCGCGATCCGGCAAATCATCCGGGGCTACGTTCTTTTGTTCCTTCTTCGTGCCGCGAAAGATTTTCTGGGGATGGCGAGGAGAGCGCGCGTGGTACTTGAAGAGCTTCGTGAAAGCTCGGCAAAAACCCTCGAGCGAGCCCCGGCGTCGCGTATAAATACAGCGTTAAGATGCAAAGCGAAAACACACCAGCCGAGGGAAACGTTTGTCGTTCGGTTGTCTCGATCGTTTCGAGTGGTAAAGAATCCTCGAGGATCCGCAATTGGTTGAGATGTTTGCTGGATGCACTTGCCATCGAGATGACTTGTCACACGTACGTTGCAATTTTGGAGAGATTCTCATCCTTGGCGTTTCTTAGAGATTCGATTGCGCTTTTCCTTTTTCTTTAATTTCTTTGAAGCTAAGGAAAGCTTTGACGCGTGATTTTAATCATATTAAATTTATCCTGAAGTATTTCCTGAAGATGTTACGATAGTGATATGATGGTACAATCCTTATTGATTTCGGACTCTGACTCGAGCGTGGGATGTTAACTAATCGTTGTAGGCGTTGCATCACGTGATCTGTCTCGCATTAAATACAGCGAATAAATTAATCATACGTGAGATCTTAATTACTGTACACGACATGTGAAGACATTCAAACTGCAAATATCACTGCAAACTTTCGTTCAGTTTTATATCTCTACTATTACAACAAATACTTTACTCTGAATATCTATATATATTCTATAAATTTTCTAGTATTCTATAAATTTTCTAGTTTTCTCAAAGATACATCAACACCTGTAGTTTACACATCACTTTCCAACTATCACGCATTAACAATATTTCAAATATTACGATTATTCACCTACATGTTGGACTTCTTTTCAACTCACAAACTTGAAACTAAAATTCACATTCAAGGATGAATTCATGGCAGGCACGTTGATAATACCCAAAAGACTGTTGTTCAAAGGGAAAAGAAAGAAAAAGGAGGGACTTCGCATAATAATTCACGCCTGTGTCGCCAGACATTATTGTTTTCGGGCAGCGCGAGATCGTCGATCGACCAGAAGTTGACTCGGCGCCGTATTAAAGAAGCACGACAAAAGGCCCGGCGAGAAGCTGGCGAGAGGGTAAAAATCTTAAGACCCTTTGTCTCGGTGACGCCATTTTATCATCCCTCGCACCCGCAACGAGCGAACGCACCCCCTTTCGTTCAACATATTTCAAGTGACAAAAAGCGTCCCTCTTCCGAAGACCGAGATTCATCCCCCTTCTAGCGCCCCCTCTTCCCTCCCCCCTCCCACCCTTCCTGCCCCCTCCCGTCGCTCTCGACCGTTTCTTCTCTTTCGATATGCAGCGGTGTTTCTAACTTTAATTACCCTTATCTGGCGGCAAAAAATAGCCTGTTACAGTGTCTGTAAAACGAATCACTGCGATTAAGGGGGCTTTCGGTGGAACTTTGCAAGGTGTTTCTTTTTTCCTCTCCTTTGTTCTTCTCTTTCTTTTTTCCCTCCGCTTTTCTCTTGCTCTCTTCTTCTTCTTCCCCTTCTTCTTCATCTCGTTCTTTCTGTCGCGGAAACTGCGAAAACCGTTGGCGATTCTTCGCACGGCCAGACTACGCGAAGTATAACTATCGGGAAATTAAACGATAACGATGTTAGTACGAGCAAATCTTGGGGCAGGGTTTCTCTAATCGGAAACTCAATATGGAAACTTGGTTTGGTACTTTGCTTGCTCGCGGAAAGACGCTGAATTCGATTCCGGCTTGTTTACGCGATCGAATGTAACGGGATATACTTCTCACCTACGTTACGTTCTCTTCTCTCTTTCTTTTTCTTTTTCTTTTTGGTTTTCCTTTTTTCTTGTTTCTAGAAAACGTTCCTCGCCTTTTGATACTCTTGATCTTGATGCGAGAAGGGAATAATTCGAACGCACTAAATTTAGATATAACTGTGTTTGAAAATTTGCTACGAGGATTAATTTACTATCCAGGAATACTTAATCGCTTTTTTAAAGGTATACGTACGTTGCTTGATGATTATATTCATTTGTTAGAAACATAAATGCTTAAGAGTAAAGTAAGTAAAGTAAGTAAAAAGGAAGAGTAAGTGTAATAAATAATGCAACTTTCAGATGCTTGTAACAAAGGTTAATTTATCGCAACAGATCTTTTCGATGATAACAAATTCTGCCATTCTTAGCTTGAACAGTCAATAATTTGAAGAAGCTGCCAAACATACCTTAGATTAAATTCCCTTTATTTTTGATAACGAGATGGGATTCGTTCGCGAGATGGGATACGTCTAAATAAACTTTCTTAAAAGTTCTCGTTATCCATCCTTTAGTAACGTTACTAAAGCGTGATGACTGAAAGTTTAATTATTAAGTCCCAGCAAATTAAAATTTTTGACGCATAATAAATCAAATAATTTCTAATACGAATAGTATAATATAATTAATAATGTAATATAATATATTTAATATACAATTATACAATAATTATATAAAATAATTATATAATTATTATATATAATTATTATTATATTTATAATAATTGTATAATTATAAATATATTACAATTATTATATAATAATTATATATAATAATTATTATTATTATTATATATTACAATTATTATATAATAATTGTAATATATAATAATAATATAATATAATCCAATTTTAACATCAGAAATTTTGACATTTAACAAAATTTCCTACTCTGTTCTTATTCCTAACCACTTTCAATACACAAAGTATTATGTCCAAACAAAATTTTTAGAAATTTTTAGAAATTTTTAGAATTTTTAGAAATTCCGCCAAGTTAAATGTACGTATTATTTCGAGAAGGGGGATTATACGTGTAACATACAAGCCAAGTGCGTAGCGGCAGCTAAAGGTTATTCTTGTTTGGAACGTTCGTGCGTCGAGTTCTTGCGACGTGTCTCCCCACTATAACGACGTTCAAATCACGAATAAGTGAAACGAAACGCAGTTCTCTCGCAGCTTTCAAAGAAAATCGCAATCGCTAGGCATTGTAAGTATTAAAGCAAGCCATCGGCCATGTTATTCGTCTTTCATTCCTACCGAAAACCGAGGGTGAGGCCGGTAGACTGAGTTCTCGAGGGTGGGTTGACGTCAGAAAAACCACCCCCGTCCAATTCAGCCACCCTTCCGTCCCCCGAGTTTTCTTCCATCCCCCTTTCGCCATTGCCGACCACTGGCAGCCAGTCGACGAGGGGATTGCCTGGAAAAAGAAACTGCCAAGTAAAATGGCCGTGGTCGGATTCCTTTTATTCTTCTTTGCGTTTTTCGTCCTCTCGTCTCCTTTCTCCGAACTCTGACCAGATCGTCCCCTCTTTCACCTTTCTCTCCACCTTATTCCCTCGTTCCCGAATCGATGAATCGCGAGGCGAACGAGAGAAACAAGAAAGCAATTAATCGTCGGTTATTATTTCTCGAGGCGATTCTTTTCATTTTTGACGTCTCTCGTTGAATTCGTTTCAGCGCTCGACGCTTCGTTCAAGGCCGCTTTGCTTTGGAGGTCAGTTTCTCGGTTTGTTTCTCAAACATCTGCTTAATTTCGTTAAGAAATTGACGTGTACGTGCTGCGGAGGAATCTTACAAGTCGCGAGACAGAGAAGTTTAAATGATTTTTCGTAATTGCACGCCTCTGTTCGATAGATTAATTAATTTTAATTCACTTTTATTTGAAAATGTGTGTGTGTGTAGCTATTAACTGGGAATTTTGCATTTACAGAAAATTAGAAAAAAGATTACGTTTCACTCCATATTTTGGACGTTTTATATATTTTTGCACGAAACATGCACTGCGTGCATTCTAGCACTTTGAAATTCTCTACGAACAATGCACATAGACACCCGCAATCTACTTATTGATATAACAAATAATTAAATATCGGTTCAAATATTTTTATCATTTTTATGAAATATATCTTTGCTCCAGATGTCTTTCAATTTTCATGTACATTTTCAGATTCGTTTCAGCGTAATCTTCAACATAATCGACTCTCGTTACAGTGTTAATGAAATTTGGAAAGAACTACACGTGTAAGGCATGTAAAAGATTTCTTCGAATACTTCTGCCAGCATCTGTATGTAAGTAGTTACATATGTGTTAACACTAAAATAGACGGCGACCAAATTTGCATCAGAGACACGAGAAAATTTGTAATACGTAATTGTAGCTTTCACTCATATATTTTACAAAAAAAAAAGAACCGTTTATATACCTACAGATACAGAAAAAATCACTTTCGTAGCTTTAGCGTGTTTAATTACTACTATTTAGCAGGTGAAACAATTGTGAATTTGCATAAGATCCTGTAAAATGCCCGATGATAGTAATTGAGGGCAAACAGCGTTGCCGCTCGAAGCTGAAGCGAAACACCAAGTATTTCACAAATCTCAAAGCGAATCGCTCTGTCGATTCCACTATCTTTAATTTACTTTCCAAAAATTATTTCAACGTTTCGCGTGTTGCTTAAAAAATTATATCGATCTTCCGAGATCTCTCGTGATCTCTCTCGTGATCTCTCTCGTGATCTCTCTCGTGCTTCTACGATGATAAAATCTACAAAAAGAAAGAAAGAAACAAGTCGGATAACCAGTTGGATAATTTCGATAATTCCGCCGTTAAATAGAAAATCAATTAAGAGAATCAAACTTTTCAGCTCGATATAAAACACGATATTCGCAGTCGGGCTTCGTCGGGGAGGCCCTTTCGGGAAGTTGCGTTTTACTTGGAGATTAACGAAGCTTTCGCGAAACTTGCAGTTTTAATTTCGTTTTAATCGCTCCCTCGAGCCAGGGAAAAATCCACCGGTTTTCCATTTCAATCGCGGGGAGTCTGTTTTGCACTGACCGGGAGATCATCGCGACGGGGGCGAGAGAGGGATGCGAACGATCGCGGTACATTAGCCAGTATTCGCAGAATTTTCGACGAACGTTCGAAGCGACACGCCGGAATCAAAGCGATTCCGAAGGGAATTTAAAGCGACGCTGCCTCGCCGGATGGAAGTTTAAAGTCGATCGCGCGTGCAACTTTCGTCTCACCGTGTTCGCCGAACTTTCTCGCGAATCGGTCGATCGATTCGCGAGAATTTGGAATTTTTCCTTCCCTTGCTCGCGTCGTCGACGCTCGTCACTAAGCAGCCGCGAAACTTGCCGCGCAAACAAGGCTCGGCAATCGATCCTGCGAACGCGAGCACTCGTACGAGCTTTCGTTTCGCAAGCCTACGATTTACAAACTTTGTCACCGATAAAAGTTCAGACGCTCGATGGATCCGCTTTCTTCCGCTTCGAAGACCGAGAAATCGTACGGAAATCCGTGGCTTACTCAAGCATGATCGTTCGTACGCGAAAGTATTTGAACTGTCTTGGAAAGGAAATTTTTGTCAGTGTGTGTTGTACGAAGCATTTTGATATTTTGTTAACTGAGACTCGAGTGCAACCATCGAGTTTTGAAACGAATTTGAAAATTACAAATTGCTCAATACGAGTATATATTTCGTAGAGATCGAACAACCGTTGTATGCTATTCCTGGTTTTTGAATATCTTGCAATTTTTGTATTTATCAATTTGACAAATTTTGTCGCGATATAGTCGCGAGTACCACTTCACCGAGTTTCATGAATTTAATCATGATTACAGTCTCTCTCGCATTCGCAGTACAGTGTTAATGAAGTTTACAACACACGCGTAACGTATGCACGAAAGTTTTTTCCATGGCGAATATTCGAATACTTTCACGAACCACCGTACATGTATGACAAGAGAATAAGCTCACGTTTTCACATTGTCGTCGATCTGAATCTCGAAACTAACAAGGGTAACATACTTTTCGAAGTTTATCATTGAGAAACGAGAACCAATTCAGAAATTACTAAAGTATCACGTTATCAAATTGTCACCATCAATATCTGAACCGATAAGCTTCAAAACTATGATACTACCTTGTTCAATGATTCAGAAAGAAACAAGAAATTACAAAAATCCGTATACAACCTTTACCACGTTATCGCACAATCACTGTCCGAACGGAACGTCAAACTTGTACAAAAATACCATCTTACTTAAACTTTATCATTCTCGACGAGGCAACGACGATCGAGAGAAATTACAATTCTTTTTACATCGATGCAAACGCACAGTATCACCAAACTGTTTGCGAACCATACTTGCAAACCTAGGTACAGCGGTAGGTCTTAAACTTCGTCGTCGATCGAGAGAAACGCGCGAGATCACGAGAGATCATAAGCGAGAGGCGGTTGATCGCGCGTGTCCAGCAAACCGTCTAACCCGGTTTTCGTGGTGGAAATCGCGCTGGCCATTCCCCACCCTGGCACCCGGGGTCCCTTTGATCGCAGCGAAAAAATCCGGAAACCCGTTTCTCAAAAGTGACCCTACCTGGCGTGCGTGGCTTTTGTGGAAGGACCGTAGGTTGGAGGGAGAGGTTGGTGGCCGGGCGGGGGGAGGAGGAGGGGGGGAGGGTATGGAAAGACGAGGAGACGCACGAAAGAAGAAAGGGGCGAGAAAGAGAGAGGGAGAGAGGAGAACAGCTTCCAAACGGCCCTTTCCGCATTAGCATAACCCTTGGCGCGAGTGCCAACGTGTGTCCACGTGTGTGCACCGTGTTGTATGCCAGGGGGCCGGAGAACTGGTCAGGTAAGTTTTTTCGCACTTTTTAATTCCCGATGACCAGATGCCCGGCCTGTGGCGGCTCTCGTAAAAGGGGAGATCTGACCTCAATGAGAGATGACCTCCCCTCCCCGGGGCCGACCGGATGACCCCATAAAAATTGCGGAACCGGTTTACGGAGCTCGGCCCTCGGGATTTTTCGGACGTTTAACGGTCACCGGGGACCGGGTGCAACTTACCGCTGCCTTCAGGTAAACGCGCGGCGAGCAACGCGTTTTATCGGTCGTTGTGCTCCTCGACACGTGTTCCTCTCTCGTGCTTCCACGTACGGGACTCCTTCGAGAGCTGTTGCACGCAAGAACGAAGGATCGTTTTGTCGTTGCTTTGGAAGTGTACGCTAGATTCTTCGTACGTTGGACGAAGAGTTTGGGGAATTTTGGGCTTTGGAGTTTTGGGGTTTTGAGAAATTTTGAGGTCAGCGAGTAGTCTAGATTTTTAGACATTGATTTTGGTAAATTTTTGGGATTGGTAAACTTTGGGAAAAAACTCGAAACATCAAGTTTGGCGTATTTTAAGCTTCAACTTTAGGTTTAACGACACTTATACTTTGAAAGGGTTTTATTCTACGTTACAACGTAGATCTTTTTTTCCATCGGCAATCATCTATGTTGAAGGAATGAGAGTTGGGGGTGTGGAACATATTTTGTCAATTATTTCAGAAATTATCGAAGATACTGTCTTCGCGTAAATTGAAATGTGAAATGTGTTTTTTTAACGACGAATTTCACGGTGTATGACATTTTGGAAAAGTTGCGTACTCTTCTCCTTTCGATGCAGCTGTACGTAAACGCGAGGAGACACGTTGTTTTTGGAAAGTCCTCTCTGTTATTGAAAAGTCTGAAAATACTCGAAAAGACAGGTATTGGAAACGAGGTATCGTACCGATGGTATTGCGGCGAAATAAATCAGAACCGGGCCGAATTTCCACGTGGAACATCGTTTCGCATCCGGTTGATCCAGATTCTGACGGACGAGTAGAGACGACCGCACGCGGGGACCGCGATAAATCGCGTTCGGAGCGTAAGACGTATCGAACGCGTCGAAACATTAATTCCGAGCGTCAGAAAAGCAAGTTGGAAACTTGAGGAATCTCCAAGGGGAGGCAAAGAACCGACAGAGAGACAGAGAGACAGAGAGAGGAAGACAGAGAGAGATAGACAGTGGACTCTGGACGACGTTGTAACTGTAACCTATGCACGGGGAAAACGAAATCGCCTTTGAACGAGGTCCTCTCCTTTGACCCGGCCTTCTTCTCTCTAACAGGCAATTTGCTTAATGACTTCTCGATAGCGCTGCCCCGGCGAACAAACGATGACTAGCGACGGGATCAAGTTCAATATGTAATTACGAATTCGAGTCAAGTTCAACGCGTTCGAGATTCATTTCGTGGTTTTCGAGTGTCTATCTGGCTCGAAAGTAAAAAACGTTTCGATGAGTGCGTAACTCGCGATGCGTCTGCACGATGCAAAATTTCGAAAATTTGTACTCGTAAGTGGTACTCGACGTTTGGGAAATTTTAAATACAGGAACTTTAGAAGAATAGCGCACGAATCGTGGAAATCAGAATTCCTCAAAGCGAATTCTATAGAGAGTTCCCCTTCCTAAAGGGCCATCTACGGAGCCGTACAAATACAAACGAAGCGCGCGAGCACAACCAGTGCAATTGCAACGATTGAAAATCGAATGTTTGATCGGAATCGTCCTACAACGTTCGTTCAACCAAAAGATACGTGTATCGTCGATCGTTTCTCATTATTGTCTTTATTACTGACGAAGCAAATCATCGCCACGAGAGATGTACCTCTCTGCATACCTAGATATGCTTGCGGGATGCTCGATCCCATCTCCAACGATGACCCCGAATCTTTTACCCTGGATACCGAGTTCCGGAGAGGAGTCTCCTTCGTGAAAAAAAATAAAGCGTCCTTCTCTGCTCTGCAGAGAAGGGGGTGGGGAGGGCGAAGGGTAGCAGCGGGATGGAAACGCGATAAAACGTTTTGCCCGGTGAGTTTGAGCCGGTGAAAAGAAACTCGAAAGCAGTGGCTGTGCTCCGGTGGGTCCGAGGGAAAAAAGCAAAGCTCAGGGCGGTTCTCGCGTTCCCTCCCTCCCTGCCCCGGAGAATCGGACAGGGAAGGCAGCGGCAGAGAGAAAGGATCCGGGTGGAGAAGGGTGGTGGAGAGCGGGGGGCGGTGGGAGGGGGAGGGGGAGGTGGTGTCGAGCCAAGGGGTAGGTAAGAAGAAGGACGGGGCTCTGGCGGCGGCGGTAGAAGGAGGGCGGCATTAATTACGGTCTTTTATTATAAAAACTGAACTCCCTCCGGCCAGGAGAGAACGAAGAGAGAAGCAGATAAGGAGGGAAAAAGCCCCCGACTCCGACGACTGCCACCCTCCTCCACCTCGTCCTCCTTCACCTCCTCCTCCTTCTCCCCCTCCCCCTCCCCCCGCGGTCCACCCCTTGGACGGCCTTCCCGGCCACGGGAACCTCTCCTTCCTCTGTTCAATTTAAAATACTTAATCTGTCTTAGTCGCGCGAGGTTGTCAAATGCAACTGTTGTTCCGGGATGACGATCGCCCCGCTGTCTCCACGCTTGCGGAACACGCAGAGAGACGGACTCTCTCGTTTCGTCGCGTTTCTGCAGGTCGATCGCCTGTTTCTCTTTCTCTCTCTCTCTCTCTCTCTCTCTTTTTCTCTCGGCCAAAAGATTCTCTCTCTTCGAGGAGGAAGATCTGTTTGTTACATGAAACTGGACGAAGCGAAGAAGGCTGCGGTGTGTTCAGAGACGGGCTCTGTCTTGTTTCTGCGGCGCGATCAGGAGAACGAAATTTTCGTTCACGGGAAGTTTGGTTCGTACATTACTGGGAAGATTACGGGGTATTGTATATTTGAGAATGAGAATCTATCTGTAAAGTTTTGGTAATTGTTACGCGGTATTACGCTGGCGCGTATAATTTGAAACACACGTATTATATATATATATATATGCAAAATTTCCCCAAGAAATGGAACTTTTAAGCGGCAGAAACTTTGGATCTACAACAGAGAGTGCCAAAAGGGAAATCTCTCCTCAATCACACGTCTAGATCACACCATGTTAAAAACGACCGTGTGATTCAATAAACCACACGTTTCTACGCGAGATGAGGTACGACTCCGGTTGAGAACCACCGCGGAAAATAAGAAACGGGAAAACGGCGAGGATTTTAATTTGCATCCCCCGTTCCCCCGCGGCAGCCACCTTCCATCCCACTCGCCACCCGGCCGCCCTTGTCTTCTGCAGAGCTCCGGAGAGCCTAGCTACTTTCTCCAGAGGGGTGGAAGAAGGAAGGTAAGAGGGATAGCGAGCAGGGGGATGAAGAAGAAGAAGAAGGGGCCAAACGGTTGGAAATATCATAGCCGCACGCGCAGAACGAAATTACCGATTTGCCTTGGGCGTTCCTTCCTTTTTTCCGATTCCGTGCTCTTCTCTTTCGCTCTCTTTCCATCTTCTCGTTCTCTTTCGTTTTCGCTGGCTGGCTGGCTGGCTGGCTGGCTGGCTGGCTGGCTGCCTCGCTCGCTCGCTCGCTCGCGCGTCTCATCCTTCTTCTTTCGTCGGCCCCTTCGGTCCACCGACATCATCCTCCTCGCCGTACCCACCCTTCTCGCAGTGCCTCGGCATAGCAAATAACTTTCATAATTCTCGATTAGAAAGTTTTCCTTCTCGGCCTGCCTATCACAGAGAAGGGGTCATCCTTCGTTTTGGCTAACCCTTTCGCCCGCTCCTTCGGGCTTCTCTCGTAATTTGGCCGATTCGATGAGAAACAACCACCAATGAAACGTGTATTTGTTTTTCTTTTACTTTTTCTTTTTTTTTTTTTTTTTTTTTTGGAACTCTGCTTCTCTGAAGTGATTTTTCACTATTTCCGATGGTCGTTATTAATTAGACTGTAGGTTTTTGTGCAGGATGCTGAAAAATAAACAGTAAAATATTGAGAAAATATAGCACAAGGTATGAAATTCGTAAGAATCTGTAAAGAATTTGTCGTAACATTTAACGAAGAGAATTTCTGCTTAGGCTTCGTTTCTTTAATCGTTTCTTTAAGACCCTACTTATAATTCTCAATTGAGTTCGTTTAGCGCTGCAACTGCCCACGATTAAGATATAAACGAAAGAAGTATTTCTTTAATCGAGCCAATTCTTTGTTAACGATCGTTCTACATTAATTTTGTAAATTTTCCACGAAAAATTTTCAATTCTGTCGTAACACGAGAATGCTGCATTGCAATAAGTGCAATGAAACCATCTCGTTCTCTAATTGGAAATGCTCGTTTAATTAAAAAAAAAAAAAAGACACGTGGCATGCGACATGACAGAAGGGAATGAAATTGCATAATATATCCAGGACTGTACGCAGATCCTATTGAAAGTACGAAACGAGCCGTTTCGGACGAAGGCAGCCGGGTCAGCAGCAAGGGTCACTCGACATATGGCCCAAATCCTGGGCCAAGCACTCATTACGCTGCACGAATTCGATCCCCTCCCGGTTTCTCGACAATTCTCGAAACACGCCCCCTTCCCTTGTATATCTCTCTCAGATACATACATGCTGTTCTCTACGCGACTCTTCCATATTCCCCTTTCCACTTAGCTCGCGATAACATTTCGCAATTTAATCGCCGTGCAAAAATTTCGTCTGAAGAACAGCTCGCCCCTTGTTTCTCTCAGTGGACGCTTTCTACGCTTCGTTTTCCAGCGCAAAGATGCGGAAGTCACGCACAATCCAGCGTAAACATTCGTGATCAAAGACACTGGGCGAATACGGCGAATACGGTGAAAATTCATTGACGAGAGATGAGAAAGAGAGAGAGAGAGAGAGAGAGAGAGAGAGAGAGAGAAGGAGAAAGATGGTAGTGGTGGTGGTGGTGGAATCGGTGGGTCAAAGTTCCAAGCTCGTTTCTCGTCGGACGCGTCCCTCGACTGTGAGGAGTCAGTCGAACGCAAAGAGTACCCCGCTTAACAACGTGAGTTTCGCGAAGATCAAAAAACAAGGAAGACGCGTTCGGCAGCCGAGTGGGTGGTGGGAGGGGGGGGGGGGTCGTCGAAGCCAGAGCAGAGGAGGTCGGGGAATAAAGAGAAATTGAGAGAAAGAGGAAGAAAGAGATCAAGGAAAGGCTGCTGCTGCCGGCATCTCGGCCATGGTACCCACTTCGCTTCATTAATTTCTCGCAAAGACAGTGTCAGAGTCACGGGGGTTTTCCGGCTGCCAGGGGCTCCCGGAGACCCGAGGCTCCGCTCTCTCCTACGCTCTGGTATTTAAATTCAAAAACGAGAGCGAGCCAACTCTCTCTCTGGTTCCTTTTCTCTCTCTCTCTCTCTTTCTCTCTACCCGTTTCTATCTGTCTCTCTCTCTTTCTCTCTCTCTCTTTCTGCTTCTTTCCACTCGTTCGTTCCTCGTCAGACCAGCGAGCTTTCCTAATGTTTTTCTCTCGTTTCTCATCCTTCGTTCGAGAAGCTCGCCCCCTTCCCCCTAAACCGCTCTCCTCCAACAGTACCACCAGCCACCCCCTGCACAGCCACCCTCGTTCCACGAAGGCTCAGTCAATAAAGTATTCTAAAAACCCCGCGCGAATAAGAGCCGTCTTACTTCCTCTTGCCCCTTCGCCGGTTCCGCGCCAGCCATCCTCATCCCCCTTTTCGTTCGAGCTAGCAACCCACCCTACCTCCTACTTCTTCGTCCCTGAACCACCCCCGTCAACCCCACCGTGACGATGGGTGGAGAAGAAGGGGGTGGAAAAATAGGGGTGGCAAAAAACGTCAATAATATCGGCAAGATGGAAGCTGCACGAATGTTTTAAGGGATTCCTACCCCTGCGGTTTTCGTTCTTGCTTCTCGACACTTCGTCCTTCTTTCGCCTTCCTCGTTCTCGTTTCGTTCCACGAGACGCTTCTCCCGCGCCTTTTATCTTTTCGAATCGCTCCTCCGCTTGCCGTAACTTCGTCCTCCTCTTTTTGCAAGTGTCATCGTGCCACCCACCACCGCGGAAATATTAATGTCCCTCTTGTAATACTCTCACGTCTTTTTCGATCGCTCGGACTATCTCTGAGACACGGTGTCGCTTGTTTTTTTTTCTTCTCTTCGAAGGAGTAATATTCATGAAAGTATATATATATATATGTAAAAACCACGTGTGGATTTTCGCGTTGCTGTACAACTTTCTAAGACCATCTAGTTTATTTCGCGAACCACGCTTTGCGGAGCCAAGTTCCTAAATTACTTAAATTCGTCTCGCCGTGAGAATTTAAGTTGTGTCTTTCGTGATCACCGGAAACGTTCTGTCGAATTGACACAACACGAGGAAACGATATATTTTCGTTTGTTTAATACTAACTTGATGAAACTGTTCCATGCATAATTTAATACCTAGAAAAATTCATCTATACTTTGACACACATGTACGAGATTATAATTGAAAGCACCAAGAATATTTTTATCATTGTCACAGAAATTTAACGGAGAAGAATTTACATTTTTGGTAGATATGTTCGTTCATCCCCTATTTATAGATATGAAACTCTAACGCGATTCTGTCTACCTGTGCGCTTCTACGTCACGTTCAAGGCCACGTTGTTGGCTTGACTTCAAAATACATAAAAGCGTGTATACTCGGTTCGTGATACACACCGCACATTATCAATTTTCTTACGAGGACACCATCAACTGCCAAACCAATATATAGCCTGTAATTTCAATACAACGATAAATCTTCGAGACCAGAAATATACTGTTTAACCCTTGGATGGTGGATAATTTTGTACATAAAGCGGTCAAACGTGACACGCTTTACACACGCGAAAGCAAATCTCTACGTAAAATTGTTCTTTCGTTCGATTATTTTTACGTAATATTCGCGTATTCTTATGAAATAATTACGTATATTAATTTTATCCTTCTATATCCTGCTTCGCCTGCTTCGACACTCAAATATTCTACACTGTCGCTAAAACTGTCGCGTCTTCCGAGAGGGTTGAATCTTGCACTCGAAATTACGCGTGCTCTCACGCGTGCCACCGTCTGGCCATAATCCGAATCGAAGAATTCTCCCCCCTCCACCGAAAAAAAGAAGCACACCCGTTGGAAAACGGCGTTCCTTTCAACTTAACCACCGAAGCGTTCCTCGGACGTCTCTGGCCTTCCAACTGCTCTTTCCGTGAAAGACCGTACGAAAACAGGCTACGCCGTATTTTTCCGCGGAAACCGATAGCTAGACGTTCCACCATGGTCGATCGAGGGGATGGCTGGCCCGTTCACGCGTATACACACTCGCTCACGGAGGCAGTATCGTTGGGTAATTAGCGATGCTGAGAGGACCTAAGTACCAGGCATCTTCCTCTGCCGCCACCCTCTCTCATCTCCCTCTTACCCTTCCTCTAGCTTCCATTCTACCTTCCAATAAATGGATGGATAGATAGATACCTAACGTACGAGGCAGCTGCACAGAGGTCGCGTTCAAAAGACCAAGAGCGGGCGACCTTATTGGGTGGTAGGCTCGCGCGTACATAGAAACCACCCCCGGTGCCCTCCGTGCACCCTCTCTTTAACTAGCGCGTTTGTATACGTAGTGGCGCCGGTGTGTAGAAGGCGGGCGCGTTTGCATCGAAACGAAGATACACAGGCACAGAGAGCGAGAGAGAGAGAGAGAGAGAGAGAGAGCCGATGTACGCGCATGGGAATATCATTACCCCAGTCGTGTGTTTTCCATTAATTGCCATTATCGACGGAACTTAGTTAGGGCTTGCGTTCCAACCCGACGTCCCGGCAAGACCTTTAAGAACGGACACGGCTCTCGAGTCATCCCTCTCTCTTTCTCTCTCTCTCTCTCTCTCTCTCTCTCTCTCCTTCACCTCTGGCATCACTCTTTTCTTATTCGCGATACATGATTTCATTTGCCGTTGCTTTGGGGACTTGTAATTCTGTTGCATTCGCGCGATGCTTTTGAAAGTCCGTGGTCCCGTAGTCTGTAAACAGGACACCAGACTGCACACTCTAGTGTTACGTGTCATCATATATATATACATTATACATGTCTTTTAATATATCTTTTGGCTCAGGGAATTCCCAAATATCGCGATTTTTGTCGCAATTTGACAAAGTGTGTTCCCGTCTTGCAAACTTTGCATTCGTGACAGCGTGCGAATATTACAAATTACACGAATCGAGATTTCGTTTATTATACGCGTACACGTGAAATACGAGCCTCAAATAGATTGTAGACTGCGAACTGAACACCAGACTGGACTTGATCTTTTCGTGCGAAACCTACGAAACTTGAACTTTGCTCGTTACTGGTATTCGAAGTAGATTCGTGCAGTGTGTGTTTATACCGAGAACGATCCCTCGAACGTAGCCAGTTTCGAGATCGAATCAGTTTCTCGGCGGCGGAAACGGCGCGGCGCGGCGTCGGATCATCAAAGTTGATTATTTTTTTTTTTTCTGCCAGTGAAAATTTCTCGAAACACGGATGGTTTCTTTCCCGGCCGCGTCATCCCTCCGGAACTTCCTCCTCCCTCCCCGGAGGAGTCTTTAGTTTCCCACCTTGGCATCGCTGCTGCTGGCCCTCGCCCTCTCCCTCCACCCACGCGGCCTCCACTGCCTACCAGCTACACCACCTCCGCCTCACCTCCTCTTCCGGTTCTTCCTGCGAGCACAATGGAGCCCGAATCCATCTCGGACAACCTTACCCTCCTCTTTTGCCCGGCTTCTCCTTCAGCTCTCCGCCGCTGCCGCCACCCTTCTTTTTCTTCGTATCTCGCTGGAACAGCGTCGAGGAATAATTCCATTTTCTTGTGCGAGTACAATTTTGCTTTCAATTTATTTTCCCCCCTTTTTCCTTCCCTGGTGCTCTCTCGCGCACCAGGAGATCCCAACGGCCGTAGATCGCCTCTCTCCTCTCTCTTTCTCATTCTCAATATCTCGCTCTTACCCCCGTTTCTCGGTTGCCTTCGCCTGTGTTGCCTTTTCCACGAACCTTCTTCGCCACCTCCAACCTCCGTCTACGGAGGTCTCCCCCTCGACCCGTCGCTCTCTCTCTCTCTCTCTCACCCACCCACCCACCCATCCCGTTCCGTCTCTCACCCCTTCTCTCTCTCTGTCACTCGTGCTCCTTCTTTCGTTCAGACAACCACCTAGCCTCCTCTCTAGCATCCTCGTTCTTCTTCCCTCTGCCCAGCCTCCTCGGAGTCTGCCGTCCGTTCCTTTCGTTCTGCTTTCAACCACCTACCCGCCACCCTGCACACCCTCTCTCGCTCTGGCCGCGTTACCGCGCGCGTTCTGTCTTTCTTTATCGTTTCCTTAGTTTCTGCCGTTCCTGCCAGGCCCCGTTTCTTTCTTCCTCCTTTCGGCTCCTTCCCGGCCCCCTCCTCACTGCCCACCCCTCTCGGCCGTTGTAATTATTAAACATTGCGAGAGCCAGCGCCAGTAACAAGCGTTTTATAACTGCGCGGAGCGAGCTGCCCGGGGTATTCTCTCCTTTTGTTGCCCTTTCCAGCCGCCTGGCCACCGACCGGATCGAGAGAGCGCGCCCTTGAAAAAGGGAAACCTGTCCAGGGTGGCCGGATGCGCACCTCTCTCGCCTGAAATCTGGCTGAATTCCTTCTTCCTTTGCGAATTAATTATCGAACACGCCCGTTCTACCGATTCTCTGTTCATTCTCTGGGAAAAGGGTTGCTTCTTGCTCGCGAGGAACAACAATTTTTCAAGAGTTTACAACAGTCTCCTCCGACGTCCGTCAAATACGGAACGTTGCTTTCCAGAATCGAATCTGTCAATTCTTTGGAAAATTAAAATTCCCCTTTTCCCTGAAAGAGAAAGTTCGGACAGGAAAGAAGATTCGTGAAAAGGAAATTTTCCAACACGATGCTAAAAGAAATTATTCTCATTAATCGACGTTGCGTCCAAGTCCATTTTCCGAAATATCGACATTCTAGGTGGCGAAGAGTTTCTTCAACGTCGATCAAAGACGGTTGAAAACTCGAGGCATTGTTTTGCAAGTGGAAGTTGAGGCATCTTCTCTCGCGCTTGTACGAAAAGAAAACGAACGATCCGGGGGAGAAGGGGAGACTCGTCTCGGACAGATTATTCCGATTAGCAAACGGAGGGGTCGGTCGGTTTTGTTTCGTGGCTACGGGCGGGATTTTCGCGAGCGATCGCTCTCTCGTCTCAATCTGGATTTTAATAATTCCCCGCGCAGGGGGATGAACGCACGAACGAACCGAAGAATTCGAGTCGAGCCTCCGAGGGTTGCGAATAATTGCCGTAGGTTTCGAGGGCGCGTTTTATATTCACCTCGAACGTTTATCAGCGATCGTTTCCACCGTTTGAGTCTTTCCTTAAAAATTTCCGTCATTCTCCTACCCGTCTAATTAAATCGCGACTGTATATTTTTCAATCGTTGCTATGTTTCTTGCGAAATTTATTAAAGTACTTATATTGGGGGTAGAAAGTTCTTAAAAAAGAATACCGTTACCTCTGGAATGCGGTCTTAGTTTGGGAACGTACGTTCTGTACGAGATCATTTTTTCAAAGGGTGGTTGAAAAAAGCCACCCTATCATCCCTTAACTTTTTTATGCGGGATTCGCCCGACATCTGCTGGTCCCGTTGGAAACTTTCCAACCCTGCATTACCGTCTGGAATTCTACCATCCCGTCCTCTGCAGTGAAAAGAGAAAAACCCTTCTATTTTTTTCCTATCGACTGTCTGCATAAAAGTTCTCTAATGCAACCCCTATGCAACTCCTGGATACGCGAACTACTTGCATACAATATTTGTTACCTTCTTTGTGTTTTTCTACTCAATATCCTTATTTTCAATCTCTAGACGACATGTATTTTTTAATAGTTTCGTTTCTCTACAAATTTGCGTATATATACAATTTTACGTAAGAATTTGTACAGAGACACAATGATAATAATCTATTTATTTCAAAATATGTACAAAATTCAATTCGACGTTGTACAGAATATAAAAGAACTTTTTTACTCGTCTATTCACTTTGGTGTTTGTACATTTCCAAAAATTTCACCCCATTTTTCCTCATTATAAAATTGCATAGGAAATAATAAAATTGCGCGCTGGTTGATCGAGAGTCCATGATTCCATGACACAGGGTAGAATTTTTCTCCAGCGTCGACCATGTTTTTAAGCAGTCATTCAGACGATTAGGGGTGGAACAGGCCCCGCCTTGGTGCCCCTGTGTGCTTGGCTTGCAAAGGTACCCCTCGTGCTAGGGGCGTCACCCTTCCGATTTCAGATGATCTAGATAATTTTTCTATAGTCCGACTCCTTTAACTCCCTTAACTTCACTTTCAACAGTAATTCTTTTCTTCTTTCTTCGTTACTTTTCAAGAGTGATTACTTACGAATTTTCAGTAATTCATCTCCTTTCGTCTTGTTGCACATTTTTTCAAAGCGTAGATTTTCCGAATTCTTCTATGGACCAACATTTAGTAATTCTTCCCCCACTTATTACATGTTTCGCTATAAAATCTTAGCTTCCCTACCTTTCGAAGGTCTACAAATTTTTCTATAGGTAATTCCAACAATTTTTCTGTATCCCAAATTTCACATTATCCTATCTCTGTCAATCCATCCCAAAGTTCACATCATCTAAAAATGACTACTTTGATCTCCAAAGACGCTCGCGTGTATTCCATTATCCCCCTTTCAACCCTGATGCAACCACCAAATAACCAAATTTCTTCGCCGCCGTTTTCAACGTCCCCGAGACGTTTCGAAACCAAAGTTTCTCAGCGGAAGATGATATTTTCGCAGATGCGGTCGTTATCAGCGGCGATGGTTTCGCCCAGGTATGTGTAACGCTTCCGCGGCGAGACAAGACCCCTTGTAGGCAGTGGCGCAACAGAGGGCCGCAGACAAAGCATCGATAACCACGTCCTGCCTACGTTAGTCCTCTTTGCAATTTGCCTGCTACCGTAGATTGCACCTGCACGGTCTATTACCGTGCAAGTTCGTCTGCGAGAGAGTAACCTAGCCTCCGAGCCTTGCTTGCGAACCTCATCCTTCTCGCGATGCCGAGACAGGTGGGGTTAGGGGGGTGAGGGGAGAGGAGGGGCGAGGGTGGGGAGGAGGAGGTATCCCTATTATAAGTTGCGAACAAACTTTACTTATATGCTCGCGACTACCATCCGCATGCGCCCACTGCTGGCCCGCATCCCTTTCTCTCTTGGCCTCTTCGCCGGTCTGTCTCTGTCGCGACGTGTTATCCTTCTCTCCTGTCTTGCATCATCGTACTCACCCTTCCCCCCCGTGCCACCTCTTGCTCGTTATTGTATTATTTATTAACATAACTCTCGGAATTTCGAACATCTTCGCTTGGCAAAGGGGAGTTAGGTCTTTTTTTTAGAGCGACTTTTCTTCGAGCAGGTATGAATCTGTTGAGAATGGAAGCAAGAGTAAATTAATTGTCGTGACACGCGCGTGAGAAGATGGTCGGGTAAGTTACGTGTGCGGTTAATACACGATTTTGTGCCTTGTACGAAAGATTTCGATATTACAGTAGTGTGATTATGTTGGTCGAGTCTGAAACAAATCTGCAAATGTGTAGAGAATTACTAAATATTTAATGCGATTATTTAAGTCGATTATTCACTGCTTTTTTATTAAATACACAGTTGCGATAAATGTGCCAACTTCAAATTACAATACAGTTACATCTCGTTGCAATATTTTTTTCAAAATATTCCATACAACACACACCCAACATCTACGCACGTAAAAGTTCTATCCGAATACTTTCTGAATACACGAGAAATTATACCTAGAGTGAAAGTAGGTCTAAAGGGGTTAACTCGAGAATTTCTTCGCTTTTTACAATCGTGAATCACCTAACATACATAATCCCTACGCAATGTCCACCGAAACGGTGCGTAGGTCTCTGCACAGTCACAAAGAGGGTTGTGCACCACCGAAGAAAAAGAGAAATCGAGCTTGCGATCCGGTGTCGACCAATGGTCAGCCGGACAATTTCTCTTTTCTCCGGTGGCTCGTTATTAGCACAGCGGTGTCGTACCGCGACAATAAAGCGGAGTCTCTCTCTCTCTCTCTCTCTCGTGTGCGGTCAGTCGATCATTAATAAGCAATTATTCAACGGCTCATTAGATCGCGCGGACGCATAAGATTGCGACAAAAGGGCTGGACCGGATGGCGGGAGAGGGACGCGCGTGCTGACCACGTTGGAACACGCGATGCACACGGGCAACTTGTGTGTGCCTTTCTATTAGAGGCAGCCATCGCCCCAAGGCATCGGCACCCCTCTGTCCAGTCCTTCTACCGAACTGCCACTGAACTAGTTCCTGGCCATTGGTCACTCCGACTGTGATTAATACCGAAGACTATTAATCCATCGAAACTGGCCGGCGATCGTTGAATCTTGCGAAATGCTACGCGAGCGCATCGAATTGTTGAGATCATGTAAATTGGCCACTTTCCGTCCTACGAATGCTAAAGGAGAGACTAGGAACTAATTTCAAATTACCAATTTTTGGAATTGTCGCTTCTCGACTTTGATTTTTTTATCGGATGCGATGGATGAGAAATGTTCGGTCCATTATATTTAAATTTAAATTTAAATTTATCTGACTGATGTTTGCTGTAAAGTACATACACACGGAGCTGTTAAGAAAATTTATCTAGTCATTGGTCATTAGAAATGTCTTTTCTATTGCATCCGAGCAACGATCTCCGATTTTATATTATCGAGAATATTTTAATTCCAGAATTGAAAAGTCTTATAAATCTTGAACAATGAATCACGAAAATGAATCATAACGTTACACATTACATTATAACGTAACAGTGAACAACGTCAGTGAAGAAATTAACACATTCGGAATGAGCACACATGATTCATCAATAAAGTTTTGTACAAACGCGCAGAACGCACATAATTCGCGGAAATATAATACATAATATTTTATATTATATTACAGGCAACGCACTTTCTTTCATCAAAGTTCTGTCGTAAAACTGTAAGTTCGCGTCCACGGTTGGAAAATTAATTTTCTACATTCGCGTGATAGAGGGACCAATCAATCATCTGCGAACGATCGCTGAACGATCGAAATTTCGATGAAAATTCATCCGGATATTTTGTCACCGCGAAATAATCCACGTCAAGGGTTTGGAGATCCGTGCGACACTGACGTCGATTTTAACGCGAGAAGGACTTCTTATTCGTCCGCCGTTTCGCTCGAACTTGATGGAACTTAATTAAAGTTTCTTAATGAACGTCGCTGGTGCACCCGTCATTACCTTCCGGCGTATCGGCACACGAAACTCCACGGGGAACTCTCCATTATTTTCACAGACGTGACACGTACGTCGCGAATCGTTGTTGTTCCTTCTTCCTTTATTTTCTTTTTCCTTTTCTCCCTCCCTTTCTCTCTCTCTCCCCCTCTCTCTCTCTTTCTCTCGTTCTCCCTTTTATCCTTTTCGTACGGTTTCGAAGGAAGGAACCGATGGGAAAAGGAGAGGCCTCTCGATCGGCCGGTTCGCGATAAATCCTTTTCGCTGCGAGACATTTGAATCAAAAAGTAAATTTCATTCGGGGGAGCGCGGGCTCTTTCATCGTGCGCCGCATCTGCCGCTTCCTCTGGACATTGTCCTGTCCCAGAAATATTTGAAAACTGGTCGAACTAGACGTCCTACCCGAATAGGCGCCACGAAACCGAATCGTCGAAACTGGTCCCAACTGTCCGGCTGCAAATCCGGTCGCTCTTGTCCCCGGTAAAATCAATGGTCGATCCTTCACGCCAAGAGAATTGCATCGCGTTATCGTGGAAGACCGTCTCTCTTGGAATAATACCGTTCGTTAGCAAAGAAATGTATCTTGCTTAAGCAGATGGAAACTTGTTTTATTGCGGCGAAATTTTAGGTAATGTTGCATCAATCTATTTATGTGGACAGTTTTTCTTTCTATCTCGAATATTTTTATTTTTAATTTCTTTTTAATCTCTTTTTAACTCGCGTGTATTTTATAGCGTAATTGTTAATGTATTATCACTTTAGAAATTCTTTGCTGCATAAAATACACATACCTAATGCAATTTCTCCAGTATTTGAAATAAATACAAGAGTTTTCGGTGTATATTTGTTATCTGGTATGTATGTAGTAATTATGAATATTAATTACTTGTGATTATTATCTATATCGTAAATATTAAAAATGTTAGAATATCACAGCGACGAATATTAATTTGAACTTTCTTTCGTTCACTATCACATTAGAACGAGAAATAGTAAGAATTGAAGAAAATTATGTGAAATTCGCCTACTGCGATTCTCTCGTTAATGTCATCCAAAATCTTTCGGACGAAACCGTGGCAACGTAAATGAAATTCCAGAAATATTCCGAATTTTCTATTTTCGTCGACTGCCATATGATTTTGCCGCGAGGAATAATTAACCGGGGCTGCAAGATTGAAATTTCAGACTATTCCGAGATGATAAGAGAATTTTCAAGGAAACTCGAAATGGAAGTTCGGAATACATCTCGATATTTCGATACACTTATCGCCCAAATATCAGTATAAACGAACGAGGAATATTTATTGAAATAATACGCGTGAATCAGAACACTGCAGTTTCTAAGGATTCTAAACCGTGCTTGCAAGTATAAAAATTTTTGCCCGAAAGTATATCATCGAGAAAGTGTGTGAAACACTTTCCCATCGATTACGCGATGGATACGACAAGGCGGTGGGATTTTGGGTGGAAAGGGAGGAGGAGGGGGGAAGAATCCCTTCTCTAGGTCAGAAGGGCCACAGATTGACCCAGAACAGGTTTACGTCTCGTCTCCTTCACTTCGATTTCCATTCTTTCCTTTTTTTTTTTCCTTCTTTCTTTCTTGTCCTGTCCGAGTCAGATTGACCTCCAGCCGATTGTCCATCTTTCTTGGCCCGCTATCCCAGCATGGAAACTGGTTTTCTTTCCCACATATCCAGGGGTCTGGCCGGTCACTTAGGGGGAAACAGGAAGAGTGGGGCACCAGAAACTGACCAGTTCCCGGATGCGTGCCCGTTCTTTGGTCAGTTTACGATTTTGACCCGTGATCGTCGGTGCTTCGTCCATCGGACTCGTTCAGCTTGATAACCAAACATGGATAAACCAAGGTAGTACGGTATTTAATTGCCAACTTTTTTTGTTAATCTTCGTTCTTATTTCGTGCGGTCTTTCCTCGTTAGTTTTTTTTTTGTCTTTATCTTTACTAAATGAAGAGAGTGCGATTTTAGTATCTGTTTAGTATCTTTTAAAATATCGAGAAAAATTTCAAGGTAATGTAGTTATTTTTTAAACGACTTCCTTCGGTTAGTTTCCCTTCTTGTTTCAATTTATCGACACATGCCCTTTCGATTAGACTCTGTTTCTTTAGAAAATAAAAAATATCGAGATTAAATTCCCAAATTCTTTGTCAATTGTCATTTCGACTCAATTATAAATTTCGATTTATCGACGTAGCCTCTCTCGATTAGACTTCTGTCTTTTCGAAGCAAAGGAAAAAACTGATTTCTTCGATCAATGTATAATTTTCTTCCGACCTTTCTCAATGAAATTTACATCTCTTCCAAAATGATCATTTTTTATTCAATTCCATCTCTTCAGTCGCGTATTTATACCACCAGTTGAGTCGAATTAGAACAGAACGAGCAGTGGTGAGGGAATTATGAGTCTCTTCTTCGAGTTCGATCTTTTCACCATCATTTCAAGTTTACGTTCGTTGAAGATGACCCGCGATAGCAGTTGGCGACGCGATAAAAATAAAACACGTAGCTCACAGCAAACGCTTGCCTAGATGCCACGCATCGGGGACGACGTTTTGCACCCAGCCTCCACCCGCTAGGCGGTTGCTTCGCCCCCATTTCGTTTCGCGCTACTCCGTAAGTACGTACTTTGTACTACCCTGTAGGATAGTCAGGTTTTCCAAGTTCTCTCCCCTTTCGAGGGAAGCCACTCGAGGGCGGAGTCCCGGAGTAAAGCGGCCATACTGCCACCCCCGTCTTACCGACCCTCTTCTACCCCCTCTGGCAAAATAAGGGATGAAAAACAGGATGAGGGCAATGGTGCTTCTAGAGCGCTCTCAAGCATGCCGCCTTGCTTGCGAAGCTTCATCGGGAATTCACCCTTCCATGCTGCCTTTATTGCTTTTCCTATGGTAGAAATTGCGCTTTGCGAAAATCTCTGAAACGGATGACTCGGTTTTCGAGACAAATTGCGCCTTGACTCGCTCCAGACCGTTCCCTGTCCCTTCCAATTATTCACCCTTCCCTTGTTTTCCGTGCCTCCGAGCAGCTCGCGAGTCACCTCCCGCTTTCTTTCTTTCTTCGCGTTCGTTCATTCACGTCTCTGGTGCGAATGCACCTTCGCAGCACTCGCACCCAACGTTTCTGTATCGGTGAAGACTTGATCGTGCGCCAAGCAGTTGGTATCCTTCCACTTTTCATTGATATTTTTTTATTTATTGGATTGAAAGTGAGTACACCTTTCTACAAAAAGTAATTGCATCTTTTTACACAGATGTATACAATCATTTATTGTGTAATCAGACAAAGAAAATGCACGATCTCACATTAATAACTGTTTGTTCGGCGTCGATTTTAAAATGGAAAATCAAAAAGGAACATTTTCCTCATGTTTTTCTTAAGTTGTACAAGCTCATAAAGAATTATCTGACGTGTGCGGCAAAGAAGACTTAAAACTACGGCAGTGTCAGAATTGGTTTGCTAAATTTCCGAGAATATCAAGTCGTTCTTGAAACTATTTTTCGTCGAAAAAAAAACCAAGAACTTCTTTGAACGTGAAATCATAAAAAACAATCGAACGATATATTGTCTAATAAGACTCTTTTTCACGAAAAATTTTTTCATACAAAGAAACCTGGTGATTTCTTACTGAAAAGTGTCGCAAGTGAATTTAGAAAATTAACGATTTTGCATCGGTGAGAAAAAGAGGGGATCTTTTCTTTCTTCATCTGACATTTTCGCAAATACATTGGGGATACGTAAAACGGTATCTCAGTCCACGTAACTTTCACCAGAACGTGTTTCCACGATTCTCGAACGTCTGCATCCTTCTGAATTCCCACCCTCCTCCTCGAAACGCGCAAAACTCCCAAACGTAATCGCGACGCGTTCGCCAATCGTGAAACCCATCCTCGATCGTTTCACCTCGTCGGATAATAACGATAATAACACGGTGGCGAATGCCATTATCGATAACGGGTGAATTACTACTGCGGAGGCTGGTTGACAGAAGTAGAAACGGTCGTCTAGGAACGAGTAGTAGAGAGACCTGGAAGGCATCGCGCGTTAAGGAAACGGAAGGAGACGGGTTTTCAAGGTACGAGAGCCTCTCGCTCGGATGGTGCCCTCGGTGAGTCACGGACTGAAGCGTTTGCAGTCGCGCGTAACCCGCCGCGCTACAAAGTCGTAGCTCGCGGCCCTTTCATTTGTAAACGAAATTACAGAATAAGGCTTGGGCTAGGAGGTGCTGCAGGGCTGAAGAAAGAGAGGGAATAGAGAGCTGGCGTCAGCATCGAGCTCTGGCGACGGTTATGCGACGAGCAGTTGCCGTGGCACGGCGAACGGGGGTGAAAGGGGGGTGAGGAGGGGGGGTCTGCCTAGAAAAGCGGAGGAAGGGCGGACAGAAGGTTGGGGGGGAGGGGGAGGGTGGATTTTACTACGGAGCAAACGGCTCAAAGGAAATTAAGGAGCATTCACTCTGCGAGAAGCTCCTACGGAGAAATATCTTCTCTGTGAAGAGAGGCGCGACTAGAGAGGGCGAGAAAGAGACAGACAGAGAGAGAGAGAGAGGGAGGGAGGGGGAGGAAACAGAGAGAGCGTGCACAAGAGCTGAAAGCTACGAACTGGTTTGGAATACGAGAGAATCCGGTCTGAATCTTTCTCTCTGCAAAGGACAAGACTTCCCTTTCTGTCTTTGCCGATGCAAAACGCGGCGACGGAGGCGTACCGTTTCAATGAATACCGAATATCGTCGCGACCCGATCCTCAATAGAGTCTCTTGATTATCCTCAAGCGCGCGCGCGTGCGACTCCCCGCGGTGAAGCGCTACGAAGATACTCGAAGAACGTGTATACTTGAGAAAGAAGAGAGAGAAAAGAAGGAGCTTTATTAATTGTCAGCAACATGGACCACGCGTTCTGACTCTCTATTCACTATTGAACAAAGAAAAACACATATATTAGAAACAGTGTATGTCTTTAGTCCTCGACGATTTTTAAAGCGGCAGAAAGTTTATTATCCTGACCAAGGCAAAAATTATCAATTTTACAAATTTCTCATGACCTCGGCTGCGAACGCTGAAATGCCCGATGATAGTAATTGAGGGTCAATAGCGTCGCCGCTTAAAGCAAAATCCAAAACGTCAAATATTCCTCGAATCTCTTCCGTGAAAGTTTGTCTGGCCGATTCGCAAAATTAAAATTATCGTCCATCGATCGATTGGTAATGGAGAATAATAGTAACAAAGACCTAGGTTTCGCGCGTGACAGTTTTTATCGTCACTTGGTCGTTTTATCGGCAGGGAGGTTTCGTTTTTGGAAGACAGATCGTTTGGTACTTTGTGGCAACTAGGAAAACCTCGGCAATGCGAGACACCCCGCACGTTCGGCACGGTATTTTAATTCGCTGGGAATGTTGGCCGACCGCCAAACGTCCGCAGAGATTTCTTAATACCCGCCGCAAATGCCTGGCGTCTGTGCCTGCGTCGTTCAGGAATTGGGGGTGGTCCCTGTCGTGCACTGGATCGAAAGAGGGTGCAACGAGCAAACGATGCCATAAACGTTCTCCATTTCTTCTTAAGCGCCATCGTTTTGTCCTCTTCTCAATTTCAATTTTCGATCGACCAAGAAAAAAACCAAACTGGAATTTTTATTTTATTTCTGTCAATTCTAATCAATTTAGTCACACACACACATATACACATGGAACGATAGAATATTTTTTTTTCTTTTAACTTTCCTGTCAAAAATCGATCACTATTGAAGAGATCAATTCAATTTATCAGCCGAAATTATCATCTGATTTTAAAATTGAATTCATTGGGAAATGTAATAAATAGTATTAAATTAATATTAGTTAAATTGAGCTAACGTGATTAATATTGTCGGTGAAATATGAAACAACATGGTTCATTTTCAAGAGGCCTATATTTTTGTTCCCTTCGCTTCTTTCAAGAACAGTTAATATTGCAACATTGTCGTGTTGTTTAAAGTGAGAAAATGTTCGGTGACTTGTGGTCGTATCTAGAGGTTTCGGAAACATACTCGTAAGTAATTCGATGTTGCAACTTTCACAAGCAGGACCATTTGTATCGATACAATGGTAGAAACATTTGAAAGTATAAAACGGAGGTTCCTCGAACCAAAAAGACACGCATATATTGAGGATTAACGTGTACGAAGAAGACGGATTTCCGGTTCCTCGACACACGGTTTCACGTCTGTGTTTCGAATAGCGCTCGTCGAAAACAGCGATCTCTGGCAAACAGATTCGATCCAGACGATTCGAAGTATCGCGTCGTCTCCTTCCCTTTCGAGAAGGCGGCTCCCTTATATTCCGTGAAAACAGCCCTCTCCTCGGTCCTCGACTCCCGCGCGCTCTGTCTTCGTCCTCTTTCTACTTAGCGATCCGCGCGGTCTCGCTCCTTCACCCTCTTGGCCCCTTGTCTCATTCTCTCTCCGACTTTCTGTCGTCGACGGCTTTTGTCTCGGCGGTGCGCATTGATTTCTGGGGCCAACTTCGCTTCGTTGCCGGCGTCGTTAAATTATAATCGCGAAACACCCGGCTCTGAAGTTGCAGACAAAGCCGCCCGTGGCAGAGGACACGGGCTGCAGGGTAGGACGGGCACGGGCGAGAGACAGAGCATTCCGTTGGAAGGAACAGTGGAGTCTACGCGGGGGGTACGCCGAGTCCTGGCGTCGGAGATACCTCGAAGAACTTCGGGGCACGTCGTCTCGTTGCATCTCGCCGCGCAACTGCCTCAAAGCGACCGGTTTCGAACCATCCCCCTCCTCCTCTCGCGCCCCCCGTTCTGTCATTACCGCTGTTTCATCCACCTTTTCGTCTTTCACCTCCAACTGGAACTCGCGAAGGATAAACGAGCATCCTTCTGGGTCAAATGTCTCGCTTCGAGCAGGTCGTCGATCATCTCCAGCTCCCTACCGTGGTTCACCCGCGAAGTTTCGAGCACCCTTTTATTTTCCGACGAGGCGACTTTGTATCTACGTATATCCTTCGAATTCGAAGTTTTACCTCGAAATGTAACTGAAGAAGGCGCGATTCTTTTCGCATAATTTTACATTTTATTTCAAGAAAATGATGTGAAAAATTATTAAAGTAAAAGTTTATTAGTGTGAAATACGAATTAAGTTGACACTGACTTTTAATCGCTATTCGAAAAGTGCCTCCTTATCGCCCTTTCAATTCATTCTCGAGAGTCGGTATCGTTAGTATCAATAGCAATGAATATTACGTTGTAAAAATTCAGGATGTCTAATTTTCAAGAAGTCGTCATTGTTTCTTTCGAATCGTCGTGTCGTCGGCCTCGAATGCGTCAACAGAGACGCGTCTACTTGACGATAACAGTGCAGCATTGACAATTGACTGCGTCGTTTCGACAGTGGTATAAAGGTTTCGTCGATCAGATGAAAAGATATAAGTGTCGTTTGTGTGTAGTTTGCAGCCATTTATTACTGGAAATACGTAGGTTCCATTTCGTACCGATCGTCAACTTCGTTCTCTTCGGAACGCTCGTAAATTTTCTCCCGGAACGAAACAACTTTTCTCCTCAAGAATGAATTCCACGAAGAAATCGCACTCGAAGAATTGCAAAATCCAAAAGTCCATGTTTCTAATAATAATCGTATTATTAATTAACCTTTCCAAATCGGTGTCGGCGTTCGAGTCACTTTCTCGGCCTCCCATTAAATTTTCCCGGTTCAAGGGTTGAAATACGAGGTTGACCTCGCGCGGTTGACACGAGCATAAGGCGCTCGACCACTCAAATTCCCATGGTAAGTCGAGTTGAGTCGTGGCGGAAGAAAGCTAGCGAAGAGGGGGGGGGGAGGGTAGAGGGTGCGACAGTCAGCGAAATCCCGACGTTCACCCTCTTCTCAAGGGGTTGCTTCTCCTCCTCCTCGCTTTTGTACAAGTTGCCTTAAATAAATGAAACTTCTACCATGCCACGCAAGAACAGCCGGCACAGGCATATAAATTCTCTCGCTTCGTAATTTCAAACTCAAACACCAGCGGGGGCCGGTTCACCCTATTTGCGTCTCTCCGTTCTGCTCGCGTCTTGCCGTTTCATCCGTGCAACGCCAGGAGGACCAAGGGAGAAGGGTATCGAAAGACGACTGAGATTTCCTTGGGCGAGAATCAATGACGATAATTATCACCCGGAAACTCGATTAGTATCCTCTCTAAATATTTTCTTCCTGACGTCTCCGTTGATTTATATTTTTTTTTATTATTCTGGAAGACGAGGTCTCCTCGAAGTACTTCTTTAAAATTCGAAGTATAAATAATATAATAGTGATTAGTGACAACTAATCGCCTTGAAAATTGGTTATCATTTTCATTTCTCATCTTTATTAGCATCTTTTTCTCTCGAGGAATTAAAGGATTCTGGATGGTGAAGTTCAAAATTCTGTTTTACTTAAGACACACATAAAATTTCAATTTTCGCACGCTATTGATTGAAAGTAAAATCACATATCAAGTGAAATTTTTCAAACTGCGTAGAATCGTTCAGATTCGTAAAATTTCAGAGGAAAAAGAAGCGTCATTTTTAATTCCTAGTTTTACCTAGTTGAAGAGTGTTGTACAATTTTTCTCCACGATGTTATAGGAGTTCAAAGATCGACAATTTTATAGTCCAGTATTTTTATAACGTAGCGTACGTATATTTGTAAAAAAACGTTCATTTGCACGAATATCCACAAATTTAGCTGTTCGACAAGAGGAAGCGATTTTTAATCAACTGTAACTGTCAATCTGCTAATTACTATCAACAAATCTCTCGACATTTTTACAATACTGTGACTGACAGACAAAGAGGAGGATCTTTGATACATGAATGTCACGCATCGTGACGTAATTACGGAATGATTAATTAAGATTTAGCGCAAGACTGATCGTCAATCGACGAGCAACGATGAGAAAATCGCGCGCGTCGCGAATCTCCCTCCCCCGTTAGAATCCCCGACAGTTTGAAAGGGCGCGAAGCCGGATGGCAAGGTCGATCGTAAAATTCGGCGTGCTCTGCCGACCTTTCCTCCACCCTCCGCCGCCCCGCCCTTTTGGAAATTCACCGAAGCAAGCCGAGATTCACGAGCAAGGGCCGCGTGCTCTTTCCACAATGGCATAAATTCATGGTGAGGCCTCTTTCGTCGGCGAGGCACACCACCCAACCACCACCCACCTATCCACCCACCCACTCACGTCTCCCTCGGCAAAAGCTATCCACCCGCGGCCTCCGTTTTCTCTCCTCCTGCTGCTCCTTGCAGTAATTTCGCAAGCCAGCCCCGCCTAATCTCGTCCTAAAATCTAATTCCGCCAACAATTTCTAAGCCGGTCCATTAAAATTCTAAGCACAGTGCCGCGGCGCGCTGAGAAGAGGGAGTAAACCTGGTGGTGGAGTAGTACCCGGTAGGGTGGTTGCCGAGGCTGCCGAGGGGTGGTTGCGCGGGGTGGAGACGCGGGAGGCGGGGGAGGAGGGAGAGAGCGAGGAAGGAGGGTGGCACGGGGTGGCTGAAACAATAAGAACGTTGCGGAGGCAGCGGTCCTCCCTCCCCCCGCTCCAACCTCTTTCCAGCCACCCTCAGCGATCCCCGCCATGCCGTAAGAACGCCGTAAAAGCTCGCCTCCGCGCGCTTTCATTGGCTGAGCCGGCGCCCAACGAGCGAGATATCGCGCAAATAGCGACGACGAAACGACGGGCCACGAGCACACCACCGGGAGAGAGAGAAAGAGAGAGATCCGAGGGAAACAGCTGGATTCGTGGCGAGCGGGAGAGAGAGAGAGAGAGAGAGAGAGAGAGACGAACACCGGCCGGAGAACACGGCATATAAGCATTCACGGTGCAGCCGCAGTAAAGGACGCTTTTCATTGAGCCGTCTTATTGTGCCGGTCCCGCTCAAGTTTCCAACGACGTTAGCGGCTCTGTTTGGCTACGTCCGCTGTTTTCCTTTCCTTAGCTTTCCGGGCGCAGCATCCACCTTTGCCTCTTCCCTCCTCCCCCTTCTCCTCCTTCCCTCGGTTTGCTTCTTCCATCGTTCGAGGGAAGTTTCTTGCGTCTTTCTTCCTTTTGCCGGGTTTGTTGCCTTTCGTTCAACTCATTCACCCCTCGACCGATGGGTGTTCCTTGACAACGTTCAATGCAAAATCAAGCTGGTTTCGTCCGATTTCTCTTTCTAATTGCTCTATTAGACATATTTTGTTAGCTGATTGCGTGCAAAGTGATTTTTTTTGAACGTTCCACTGTTTAAGGAGCGTCGAATTAGTCGATAGGAATTGACAGGATCGTACGATATTGTAAGTTAGAAATTGATCAAATCGCAGTTACAAACTCGCGAGTCGATAAAAAGCACAGAGTGATGAGAAAACGTGAAAGGAAGAAATACTCCGAGGAAATAACATTAACGATATACAACGTCTGAAAGACGGAACCGATAAGAGGGGAGAGCCGGTGGTGTACGGTGCAGGTAGTAACGGGTCGAAGAACTCGCGGAGGAATCGGCAGCTGGGATCCAGGATGATAAATCGATGGCGCCCGGAATGGAAACGTACGATCGGTCCGAGGCGTTTCTTTTCATAAATCAATTTCTCGATCAACCGGCGCGAGACATATACGCGCGTAGTCGTGCCATTATTGGCAATAACAGTGTTACGGCAGCCCATCCAGCCAGCCAGAGGCCTTTCTCTCCTCGTCTCTCTCTCTCTCTCTCTCTCTCTCTCTCTCTCTCGTCTGGAGGTGCGCGCTCTCGCAGCACACCGGGGGCTCTCTCTATCTCGACGGAGCCGGCTCCGCGGCAGTCTCCTCGCTCTCTCGTGGCGAAACTCAATTCCCCAGGCCGAGGCAGAACGGAGAGGGTGCGCGCACACTTTGCTTGCTCCCGCTACACAAGACGAAATTTCATTCCCGCCCGCGCCCATCCTGTGCCCGGTAATTGTGCACGTGAAGCAACCTGAAACCTGCATTTGCCCTGTAGGTTCGCAAAGGAGCTCACCTCCCCTATCTACGTCGTCCGGGTCGTCGGGCCGCTTGCCCTCAAGACGTTACCTCTCGCTATCGAGATTCCCCGCTCGCGAGGCGAAAATTCCCGTTTTCCTACCCCTTTTATTCTCTGCTCGCGAGCGCATCTTTACAATGTCACGTCATTCTCTTTACGAAGTTTTAGTATTACGATTTTTAACGTTAGAAAGATCGTGCCAATTTGACGAGGTCAACGTTCATATCTTTCTGCACACGATTTTGAAACTTGTTGCTTGTGGAAAAATGAGAGCATGCTCCTCCGTTGTGTCGACATTCTATGTCGCTGTTGTATGAAATTTTTGGTTACACGACTTCGAACAGTCGAGTTTCGAGTAATTCGATTCGTACTCGTTCAATTTAAGCGGAGATTCCCTGAACTGGAAGACGCAGTCCGAAGACAAATATTAAAAGACGCTCAACACTCAATATGCGTGTAATATACAGAGATACGTATGAATACTAAAAGACGCGTACAAGTGTTAACGCGTTAACAACTCGTCAGTTCCCCGATACACGTTTCGCGTGGCACGCGTACACGTGTGTTTCACTGTACACACGTTCGAAACCGCGATCTCCAGTCTCAAGTTGAGTGCCAGTAGAAACGTACCGTCACGGTCAGACGCGCGATGGTAGAAGCTCCGCGGTTTGCACGCTGAGCATTTTCTTCGCGCAACGAACCGATAGTTGTCGTCGTGGCCCGAAGAAGCGAAACGAGGAGGTAAGAAGCTCTTGGTGTCGTTTGTAGCAAAAGCTCGGGTGGAGGGTGGTGGGATTCGGAAGAAGAGGCGGGGGAAGGGGGAAAAGGTTGTGGGCACAGGAACCGTGGGGTCGAGGATGGTTGTGGATGGTGGCGAAGAAGAGGTGTGCTCGGGTGGAAGCTCCCTCATTCCCGGCTGGAGACTTAGAGTTGGTAATTAAATACAAGGAACCTTGCCTCGCCTCGTCTCGCATGGAGTCAGCTCGTGCTCGCCGTCTCTCTTTCCCGCGCCGACCCCCTCACCTTCTTGCATCCCCCTTTCGGTATGCCCGGAATACAGAGAGGGCTGTATTTAATTCGAGACTTCATTCGATTTACTTCGAGTCGCGGATTAGGCGCTGTCGAACTTGGAGCAAACGACCGGCTCATGCCATCGCGTCGCCGCGATTGCCGGGTAACGACATCAACATCCATCAGGTTCTGACGGCAAAGGGCCGTTCCCTTTGAATTTTCCAAATTTTCGTTCGACAACGAAAAACCTTTGTCCTCGCTCCGTTCTTTCCGGCGAATTTTTCATTCTTGCGGAAATGAAATTCGATTACACCTGAACAACGCGAACGGTTGTTCGAAATTCACGAGACAACACTGTCCATATTCTTTGGAAATACTTGTCTCTTTCGAACGTGAAATTTCCAACTGCGAGTCGACGAAAGGATTCGCGAAAGACGAGAGACAGTGATAACAATTAGGTTCTTAAGAATTAATTCTCCCGGGGTGAGAAGCGAGAAAGATCGAACGAAGATCAAGATCCACGAAGAAGTTTCAACGACGCGGGTGAAAACCAGACGGTTCGCGCGCGGACGAATAAATTTTTCACGCGACGCCGGTTGAACTTTCGTCGCGTTCGAGTTCCCTCGCATTAATAATCTCCTCAAGGAGGCATTAATAATTTTTCGCGCGTCTTTCGAGTGGGTCGCCTGAGCCGGGGTGAAAATTAGGCGGCAGGTCGAGTGACATCAAAGAGCTCTCTGCCGGAGGCAGCAAAGAAGGCTTCCTGCCCCTTTTCATCCCTTAAATCCCACCCGAGTGGTATTTGCCGGAGCGACCCAGCCTCCCTCGCTTTCCATCATTAGCGTGCAAGAAAGAGCGCGCGCGAGAAAGAGAGAGAGAGAGAGAGAGAGAGAGCCGAGGAGATGGAGAGTAAGAAAGGAGCGAAGCTCGACGGTGTCTCCTTTCCCCTCTTCGTCTGCCGGAGCCTTGCCACCTCACTCTCTCTCTCCCTCTCCCTCTCTCGCTCTCTCTCTGTCTCTCTCTCTCGTCCCGGCGAACGCCGGTTCTCTGGTCCTGGGCTTCGCGCAAATATCGCCTTTCATATTCCTTCGAAGGAGCAGAAAATCGTTACGGTGCCTTTTGCGCGCGCGCTACGGGAAATACCTAGCTCCTACGTTCCTTTTCCTCCGCATCGAACCTCGCATCGTTTCGTCTCGGGCTACGGACAGAGAGAGAGTGAGAGAGAGAGAGAGAGAGAGTGAGAGAGTCTCGACGAGGGTGTAAGTAAGTAAAGTCTCTCTCCCTCTCTTCGCCTTTCGCTTCCACCGTTCTCGTCTCTGTCTTTTGCTATTTCTACCAGAAATGCTTCTTCGTCCAACTCGTGCATCTTTCTCTCTCTTTGTTTCTTCCCACCCTTCGTACGAGCTTTCTATTCTCTCTCTCTCTCTGTCGTTTCAACGCATGTCGTTCCCCCTCTTTCGCTACGCGATGTTCCCGCCATCCCTCCCGCTTTTAGCCATCCTCTCTCTCTCTCTCTCTCTTTCTCTCTCTCGCTCTCGTTTTGTCGTCGTGCGAAAGAGAGAGCCGCGACGATGAAAACCCTCGACGGGGCTGCAGAACCGCTGGAGCCCGCTATTAACCCGCTCCTTTCCCTTCTGCTCCACCCGCCGCTACACCGCCAGCCACCCTCTTTTCTCCTGCCGCGTTTCGTCTAAGCGCGAACAAAGATGGCGGAAAACTAAACAACTAGACGAGGGCGCAAGGAACAACTTCCTTTCTCGCTTCCTCTTTCGCCCTTTTATCGCGATGAATTTCATCTCCCCTCCCCCTCCCACCCCGGTTCGCCCTCCTCGGCTGTCGGTCCTCCTGTCGGTGCTCTGCTACGCGATACCAACGAGGGAACGCGACCCTTTCTGTCGACTTTCTACGATGACCCCTTGCCGACGCTGCGAGCAATGACCAAGAGATCTTGTTGCGGTTTTCCCTGGCACGGCCGTCCGACCAAGTACTTTTTTCAGGGGTTGAAAAAGTCGGTCAAACGAAAGAAGAATGTCTCGAGCTAACTGTTTCCGCGTTTTCCGGTCAATTTATTTTCTACGTGACTCGCAACATCTGTATATCTATATATCTGTGTTGGAGATTTTATTCTTTATATCATTTATCGTCTCATTGATGGAATCACCGATAAAATTCACGAAATATTACTTGTCTCTGCAGCCTCGTTAAAATCCAAGTACAGCGAAGAGTTCCTCCTCCGACGCGGATTCTTTTATTTCTCGGTCACCCAATTTCTCTCCTGATTGAGCCTTCGTGGATGAATCAATTTTTCACGGGGAATAAAACGCAATGGCTGATTAAAATTCAGTTCGCGCGAAAGAAGTTCTGCTGCACGATGAAGATTTCATTCTTCCATTCTTGGAAGAATTCTCGGTCACTTAATTCTTTTCCTGATTGAACGAAAACGATCTAATCTCTCTCCCGTTTCGATGGATCAATTTTTAACGAAGGATAAATCGAAAAGATGTTAGTTTCTATAAATGATAAAAAACATCCCGAGCATCCAATTTTCTTCCTAATTGAACAAAAACTTTCTGCTCCCGTTTCTCGGTCAATTTTTCACGAAGAACAGAGTGGAAAGGCGACACGGGGTACGGGCGAGCGCGTCTCGGCGGCCTCGTGAAGAACGACGCCGGACGCTGGACTCCGGGCCTGAATAAACGATGCTTAATCTTCATATCAGAAAAGCGGGCGAAGCGAGCGGCGGCGCGCGCCAGAAAGAGGATACCCCCCCAGTCGCGTTGGTGGATCGGCACACACGTACACGCAGATAGAAGTAAGCGGCGAAAGAGAGACGGCGAAACGGTTTGGCTTGGAGGGTATAGACCGGTTCGGGGGGGTGGTGGCGAGGTTAGGGGCGCCCAGGAAATTTCTAGAAACTTCAGGTTTAGCAATTAACGTCAGAAATTAACGACGCCCGCCTGCCTCGAGCGCAAAGCGCCGGAGAAATTAGTCTCGGAAATTCTCGTAAAATTTCTCGTTCGCTCGCGGGCGCCAACCACCCCCTTCTACACCCCTTTTCCTCCTCTCTCTCTCTCTCTCTCTCTCTCTCTCTCCATTGCTCTCTCTTTCTCTCTCTCTCTCTATCGCACGCGCACACATACACACACACACACACACACATACACTCACACTCACACTCACACTCACACTCACACGTGCATATACGCCCCCGCCTCCTGTGCCCCGGCGAAGGTAACATGGCGTCAGCAGTCGAGGCGAGCGGTAACTTTCCGGAAATTTTCATTAAGCCTGACAGTAATGACGTCATCAGTCAGTCGGCCCGACCTCATTTGGAATCGTTCGCAGCCATCTCGAACCCATCTCGCGCTCTCGGCCTCCGACTCCCGCTCAATGGGAATATATCCTTTCTTCGTCCGCGGATTGCCGCCTCCTTCGCGGATTTATTTCCCGATCGAGTTCGATCGGTGCTTAACGTGCACGTTCCATTCACGTTAGGAGGATTGTCTTCCGGTTCGACGATCGCCACTTGTCGTTGTTATTCAACGAGAATCGCTTCGAGCGTGCATCGCAGTCAGTAACGAGTCACTTTAGCTTTAGTCTCAGAGGATTTTTAAGCGTTACAGATGGACAAGTTTCAATTGTCGATTTGACAAAGCTCGAATACGCCGCGGGTTTCGATAACAGAGTTACAAGGGGTTTTAATATTTCGCGATTAAAATTCAACGTTTAAAAGTCGTGTATGGAAAAACGAGGAAATGTTTCTGCTTGTGAAAGTTTTTTGAATTTCTTCGCATTTTCGAACTGCTTGCGTGTACCTCTTCGGAAGCCAAGATATAGAACCAGGATACAGGATGCGAGTGTACTTGCTGAAACATTGAAACGAATAACCACTCGTTGCTCCACATTAAAATATAAATTTGAGCCTTGCGCGAAAGTAAGGAACCCAGGGACATTCCTCTCGCTCGCGAGTGACCGGGAATTAATTCCCTCTCGAAGAAACCCACCTCGGCTACTAGCCGAACGTTATCGCCCGCGGTCACGCGACACGAGTTCCGGTTTGCAACGATCCACCCTCTTCTGTTCGTCTCTTCGATTATCCAAGACAACGCGAAAAGAAGACCGGCGAAGAGGGTTCTCCAACAGGTCGCGTAGACCAGGACAGGTCGGTCCGGTTCGCGGAAGAATCGATAGGAGGTCCTTTTCGGCCGGTACCGAGCGAACGCGACATATCCGTTTTCCCAAGTAATCTCGCGCCGCTTCGGGCGATTCTCAAACAATTCTATACATCTCCCGAGTGTCGGAAGTGGCTGGAGAGTGGCAAGGATAGCGAGAGAAAGAGAGAGGGAGAGAGAGAGAGAGAGAGAGAGAGAAGCGTAGAAAGAGAAAGAGAGAAGAGAACAAGAGAAAGCGTGCAAGAAGCGTCGGATGAAAGGGGAAGGAAGATCTATAGAAAGGCGAGGGTAGGTGAAACAGACAATACACCTTCGCGGTGGGTGGCTTATCTAAGAGTCCATGGCGTAGCCCCGGGGGTGCAGTAATAACCGGGAGGGCGGGCTGATACCGGGCTAAGAAATGATAACGGCACTCGCAAGCCAGCCACCATTTTCGAGTTATATTGCCTCGAAAGCCAGAAGCGGCAGAGAGGAGAGTGAGAGAGAGAGAGAGAGGGAGAGAGAGAAGATAGACGCGAAGGAGAAAGAGAGAGCTAGCTCAGCTACCACCTACAAACCTTACTCCTTCTCCCCCCTCCCCCGTCTCTTCTCTCCCAGACCCTCTTCTCGCATCCAGTCCTCTCTTGGATGGTTCGTCCTCCTCTTCTGGTACACCTTTCTCGTACCTATAACCTCGGTAGTCGTTGCTGCCGGTATCTGCCGCTATCTGGGCCCACACTTCTCCACGTACACATATACATGTATATATACACACACACGTACGAACCGGTACCACCTATTCGGCCGCCTGGAGAAACGTTTCGCCTTCGAGTAGCAACGTTCGTCGTTCCGATTCAACCTCTCGACTCACCCCCTCGGGGGAATAACGGAGCCAGAGATACATCGGTTCCGATGCAACCGCGATATTCGATTCCTTCGTGCGACCCATGAATTTTCAGCTAGTTGCATCTTCGATGGAGCCCATGGGTATTGCATCCTCTGTAATCACCGATACGCGATAGCCGGCGTACTGGCTAAAAATGGCCCCCATTTAGGGAGGACAACCCCCCGTGCCAGTCCTGCCATTCCTGCTAGCACTACCGTTTACTGCTTCTTGGACCGGATGTCGAGCGACAATGGTCCGATCGCCGGTCGAGATTTCCACTTCCAGGAAGTTGTTGCCTTCTCCGTGCGCTATTATCCATTTGAAATAGCGGCAACGTAGCGCGCTGGTTGGATATCGTCGGCGAAAGTGGCTCCGAACCACGCACCAGGTTTCGTTTACGGAGATAGAGACGAGACAAGTCCGACATTTAGGATGTTTTTGATCACTAATTCCGATAATCCTTTTCGAAAATCAATGAAAATTTTACGTCCGAGATTCGACCCATTTATCGTCCTTAAAATTTGCATTTAATTTTCGGGGAAGACGGGACAAAGAGCCGCTCGAAACCGAGCGAGGAGAGCGAAGGCGAGGCACGAACGCAATCACGGTAAAATCAGAGATAATCGTCCGAGTGGGGAGAGGAATCTGGGTCGGGTGGCTCGTGCAGCCAGAGGATGGTGTGTAAAAAGAGAAGAAAATTGGGGTGTCGTGGGAGATGGCAGAGCAAAGAGGGCGAAGAGGAAAAAAGAGGAGAGGAAGAGAGTGTGGCTCGCGTGTAACCGGTGGAAAAGATCACAGGGATGGGAAGAGGGTCCGCGCTCAATTTACCGGCCGCGGAAAAAAGGAACGCCAGGAAAAGACGGGAAACAGCTTAACGGGGTTAAAACCACCCCTTCGGGAGCTCACGAGAGAGAGAGAGAGAGAGAGAGAGAGAGAGAGAGGTAGGAGGTAAAAAAGCTAAGCGGCGTTTTATAGACCCAACAAGCAACCCGCGTATACCGAGCCGGGTGCCAACCCCCGTTTTTACACCCTCGTTGGAAATTAGAGGCTTTTTGTGCTAAATATACCCTCCCACCACCACCACCACCACCTCCTTCTTCTCTTCCTTCTCTCTTTCTCGTTTCCTCTTCCGGCAACCGGGGTCCGGCACCAGTGAATCTCACATTAATTTCAACTCGCACGCGAATCTGACCACGCCGCAAATTACTGGCCGACACTCTTTTTAATTGTCTCCTAGTGAAAGACTGGCTTTATAGGCGATAACCGGAGGGGGAGGATAGGCCTCTCTTTTTTCTTTTTTTACTGGTTTTTCATTGCCATTATCTTTGTCCACTCTCCTCTTCGTATCCACGTGTCCGTGGTTGACTTACGACACGTGGATTCACAAAGGACTTTCTTTTTCACGAGTTCGAGGTAAATAAAAGAAAATTATTACGAATATTAGAGAAATTAATTCGTTAAAAATATTAATAATTGTTGTTTCTTTCCACGTTTCAACGCAAATGCAGTTGATCAGCGAAACATAATTTCCCTAATTTTTCTAATTTTCCTAAAAATATTATAGTTTTGAAACACATGCAAGAAAAAAATATGTATAACGTGTAATAAATGTACAACTCCATCGTGCCGCGTCTTTGAAGAGCAAGAGATCGCGAACGATTCATTTTGCAAGCGATTTCATTTAGTTTCGAAACACGGTGAAGATTTAAGAACCGTGACAAACGAGAGGAGGAACGGTGAGGGCCGTTTGAGAATCTCGTCGGCGGGTCTAAGTGAAAATAAAACGCTCGAGCTGCCGGTTAAGAGGGTGTGAAACGAGGGTGGCATTTCTCTCACATAAATTAGCCCGCGGCGGTAAAATGCAAAACATTCGTTCAAACCGCAGTTCAACACGGACGAGATTGGTCACGTCCCGACTTTGTCTGTACGAGTTTGCTCGAGGATGAGCTCATCCCTCTCCTATCCTGTTTCTTGATCCTCGACTCGATCCGCGATCGCGCGAATATCACAGTTTCTTCTTTCTGACTCCACAGAAACATTCTATGCTCTTAATTTAATTCGACTAAAAATTGCGAAACGAAAATTTCTCATGGGTTCGAAACGTGTTGTTTGAAACATTTACGAGGAACTTGTTGCTACAAACATGGCTAAAGTACATGGCGCAAAATCTCTTTAGTTGCGTTAATGAAAATAAGAAATTACACAGACGTTCGCGGTGACGTTGGTTCGAGTTTATTAAAATATCGTCTTGAAATATCTGTCGGCCGGAAACGTTTGCACAAATTTGGAGCTATAGCATCCTAAGCTTTTACCTCAATTTCAATATAAACCTATCCGGCGAATCAAAAATTTGAAATATTCTTTGCAAGAAAGTAAAAATATTTCTATTAAAAAAAAAAAAAGATAGAAGATTCTCGCGGAGAGTGCTCGATCACGCACGTTAGGATTGGAAGGACTCGAAAAATCATCTTAGAGGACGATTGGTTCTTTTCGCAGTCGGTCTACGACCGGTTGCTGGAAGTACGAGATTAATAGACGAACAAATTAGCGCAAAGTTTGGGCAGCGGCCCCGCGTGCACCCGCGCCACTAATCCCGTGCATTAAAAGTTAACATCGGGCTGGCTGGCGTGGCCTGTGTGTGTCCTCCTGGCATTAGATTTCTGAGTTTCCCCAGTCGAGTTAGGGCAACACCAGATCTGCGTTTCAACTGAAAACTACGTTAGGGACAGATTCGAACCGATCTCCCGGCCAGTGGTCCACTGTGTATCTATGCGGCCGGCTGCAGCCGGACACCCTTTGGCGTCGGAAGTGTTGGCCAACTCGGAGGAAACCGTCTGGCTGATGAAAAATTTCCTCTTCTCCTTTGCCAGTGGAACCGTTCCGTCATCACTCTTTGGGTGATTGAACACTTGCAGAAGCTTTTTAATTGTGGCGAGTAAATTTCGCGAGTGGTCGGAAGAAGGAAATTTAAACGTTTCTTTTTCTTTTTTAGAAAAACGCTTGTTTCGTCTGATTAATGACGAATTATTCCACTGTCCACCATCAAAATTTAATTATATTTTCGTCGAACAGACTAACTGATGGAAAATTCTTCATCGGTACTTTCTGTGATTCTTTTAAAAACTCTCTACGGTTAGCAAAACCTTTCAAAATTAGTAGAAGAAGTTTTTTATAATAAATAATATTAGACAATGAATTTTCATAATTAGAAAAATTAGTGAAAAAATGGTATTTCTTCTTACAATGATTACTTTGTCTGTTTAATGATAGTTTGTTCTACTGTTCGTAAAAGTTTGATTGGATTTTTGTCGAAATTCGATAAAATTGACTAGCTTCTTCGCTTCATTCCATTCTCCATTACTGATTGCTCAATAGTTTCAATAATATTCACTCGTAACAAGAAATTTTTATAATTAATATGAGATCGAAATAAAAGTTTCAATTTTTACTTTGTCCGATAAACAACAGTTTGCTCTACTGTTCATAGAAATTGGACTAATTTCTTCGAAAAAACTCTTCTCCCTTCATCAAAGAAACTATTCGTGATCGCTAATCAATTCATTATTAACGAGAAATTATCGTAATTAATACAAAGAACAAGGTGAAATTTTTCTTGAGAATAATTCCCCCGTCCGATAAATAACAGTTTGTTTTACTGTCCGTAGAAATTCAATTAATTTCTTTAAAAAATTTCTCACCTCTTCGTTCAGGAGCCCATTGTTTCTTACCAATCGCTAAATATATCTCATAAATTTTATACTATTGCGAGAAACGAGACAAACATTTTTCTCAAGATTTTCACTTCGTCTGAGTAATAACACTATATTCCACTGCCCACGAGAATCCAATTGCATTTTAACATTTCGACGTGATATACAAAGGATTTTCCTTCTCATCGTATTTATTAGTCGGATTGTATATCGGAGAGGGATCTTTAAAATTATAAATTGAACAGGGTAGAACCATAGCCAGCAGTTCGCTCCACGCGCGATATTAATTCTGCGCGTTATCTAAGGTGGCGGCCGCCATTGTAACCGAGTATCCCGGACCGCTGGGGGTGAGTAAGAAACTACCCCCAACATTAATCAACCGTCATCTTTGCAGGAAACCGAGCGTTCTCCTATCGCCTTCCCTCGCGTGTTTTTAGCCCCCTTAATAATTCTCGCGTTCGTTAAATCTTTGAACAACCCCCGAAGAACCATTTCTCCTATTTTCGTAATAATCGTTGTCCGTAATATATCATTGACATTCGTAAATTGTCAGCGAGATTTCTCTGTCAAATGAGACTAATTATACCGAACGAGCGAGATATCGAGAGTGGCTCGCAGTGACCTTCTATCGTTTAGAGAAACCGGTGACCTTGACGTTCTCCAACAACAAGGCAAAACTTCAGAAGTTTAGACAATGTCTCCAGAAGGGGATGAACTTAATTCCAAAGGGAGAAGGGTTAGCGTGGAGCGCAAGCGAGGACGTGTAATACTCGCGAGGAGAGAGATCTTTAATTTTGCGATCATGTGGCAGGCAACGGGACGTTTATCTCATAAATTCCGTACAGTCGTTACACCAGTTACGGTATGTGAAAAGGTAATATTTTATTCAGAATAAAAAGTCACGATGTGAGAAACTTCTGAAAAGCCTCTGGTCAATCTTTTATGTGAATAATATTCGTTTTTCAAAGAACAAATTACTCATTCATCGGAAGAAGATGACATAAAATTCGAGAGAAATTTTAAAACCAAGTGTAGTTTCTTGTGCTTTTCAATAAAACTCATACAGGTGCATATCCCCAAAAATTTCAAAAATACTCTTTAAAATTGGGGAAATGAAAGGGTACCATTGCTATTATCAAAATACCAAGAATGATCAATTAAAAATTCTCCACTGTCCTAATTTTACTAGACCATATTTAATTAGTCCATGTTTCAGATTGTCACGCAACTGCTTCATCCAACGCATCTCGGATTCTCGCCGCACGCTTGACAAAAGCAACCGTGTGCGTTCCCTAAAACGCGGAGCATCCCGGAAAGGAGATCGATTCTCGATCACGGTGGGTAGAGACACGTCGATCATCCTTACCCCCTTCCCGGTGGTAGCAGCGGATCGTCTGGTCCGGGGGAGGTTGAGGACGATACAGAGAAGGAAACAAGAGGAAGTAAGAGATGGTTTGAATAATGACTCGGTTGGCACGTGGTGGGATGGGGTTTGCCAGTCGACGGTGCGCCATCTTGCCTCGGCTCTCTACTTATAATTATTGATGTGGCCCGAACTTTATATAAACTCGAAACTCGTCTCCCTCGCACCGTCGGTTCGCCATCACCACCGCCACCCACTACCACCACGAACGACGACGACGACGACGACGACGACGACGACGACGACGATGGCAACGGCGACGACGACGACGATGACGACGACGAGGAAGAGGACGACGAGGAGCACCAGGACCGGCACCAGCATCAGAGCAGGCACGGAACCATCTCCACGTAGCACGGAGTAGAAACCACCCCCCTGAGCCCCGGCCGTCCCCCTCGCTCCCCCCGGCCCACCTCCTCTTTCGGCTCTCCAACCAGGCGGCAGGAGGAAATTGTTGGAGTTTTCAAAGTCTGACGTGCAGGATATTATGAACGAGGGTATGGCGTCGTCGAGGAGGTGGAGAAGGTGGTGGAGTAGTAACTACGAGCGAGGGGGGCGGCGGTGGCGGCGGCAGCGGCTCGGGAGGGACGACCGGGGGATGTGCAGCGGCGAGAAGGTGGGAGGGAGGGAGGGTGGTTGGCGAGGTGGAGCGGAGGTACCCAGGCAAAACTACCCGCCTCGGCTCACTCTTCTGCCTCCAGAGCCACCCACCAGCCCATTCGTCTAGCTTAAACTATATTCCGACCTAACCTCCCGCGTAGGTACCTTCCTTCTACCCAAGCCCTCTACCCACTCTACCTACTACCATCTGACAGCCGGCCAATACTTGCCGGATGCACCCGATACCTAGCCGTTCGCCGGCTTTTCTGCCCCCGCACGTTTGTTATATTAACGCCGACCGTCTCCCGATTTTTCCTTCTCTGCCCTGCTGATATTCGGAATTGTTGGAAAAACCGGGGATTGAATTTATTGAGCTAGGTCTCTTGGATTCTCTTCGATTTATCGTTGAACTTGTTCGAATATTTCCTTTAACCCTCTGCGACATAACTTGAGAGTGGATACACGTTGTACTTTGCGAATACGTCATTAAAAGAAGCATCGGATGAAGAATTTGAGTAAACGACTACTAATAATAATTTCTTTGTATTTCATATATTATATTTTACAGCAGAAGATTATCACTTGCTCACATAACGATGAACCAAAATACGAAGAACGTGCTTCGTCTGAAAGTCTCGAAAGTCTCGTAACAATTGAGGATTCTTTCAACGAAACGTTCGCCACAAATATAAATAAGATGTTTCTTAGATCTCAGATGTGAAAAATTGTTCCATTTTTCTCCTGGATGCGTATACTATTTTCCTTCTTCTTGGATTTCTAAAGTCGTCTTCTCGATAGAGAGACGACTTGGAAAAAAGTTTCAGATACGATAAGCGACTCGGTTTCGCGACGAGGTTGGAATATAGCCGGAGCACGTGTACGAGTATATTGTAAAGGGGTGGGTGGTTAGGTGAGTGCACATATATCTATATAGTGTCTACAGGGGGTAGAAGTATAAGCTTTCCTCTCGCAAATGAGGTAATATATATACAAAAGCTAATACGACCGAAAGTTGCCAACTTGGATGAGTCTCTCCTCCGCCACCTACACCTCCTGCGCTTCGTCCTCTCTCTCCCTCTCCCCCCTCTCTCCCTCCCTCTCTCTCTCTCTCTTTTGTTCCTCAGCCCAGATCCTCTAAATATTTGAAAGGATCGCGAGAATGCAGTTTATGAGTTTGTCACGCCACGCCGCTGGATACACTTCAATTTAAAGACGTGGCAGCCAGCATCATGGAAAACTGCATCCGCGCTGATATTAATATCCTCCTTCGACCTCCACCGGGACCGAGCCGGTGGAACCAGTCCACCCTTTAACGCCGCCATGGGGTTCAAAGGGCCCTTAAAGTGACCATAATTAACCTGTGAGCTGACATTTTAATTTGATGTTGCAGACTACTTTGACCACAGGATGCCAGTCGATCTTCGATAATTCTGTTTCAATGGTGTTTGAGACTCACAAGAGACCCGACAGACGCATACATACATACATACGTACATAGATACATACGCCGGTTCACGATGCACTTAAATATAATCTACGGTCCCTACTTTCGTTTCGTTTGATGCACGTAGTTCGTCAGTGGAGGGCGTTTTAAATATTCTTCGTGTGCATCGCGTATGTGTTTCACGGACGAACGAGCAAGAGGGACTCTTTAGATTGCGGACTTTGAGAGAAAATTGGAGATGCGCAGTATGCAGAATAAATGAAATATCGAAAGCAAAGCGGAACTTGTCCCTAGACAGCGGAAATAAATGACGAAGAGAAGGAATTGCCGAAGGAAAAAGTCACAAGAAAATTCTGGTAATAAACATTGCGCAGAACGTTTCTCTTGAAACTTGAAAGAAATTGACAGTGTAATTTACAGCGATTCAATGTGAAATTCGAACATTAACAAACTTGGTTTCGACTTGGAACCAATCTAAAATTTATCCGATATTTAAAAAGAAAAAACAACTTTTTCTCACAACTTTTTCTCTCAGACGCAGATATCTTTGTCGCGAGTATCACTCGGTATCGCGTTAAATTCGAAACGGCCGAGGAGATTGATTTACGAAGCCGTTAACGTGTCCGATAAAATAGGATCATCAGTTTTATTGCGGCCATTCGGAAACGAGGGATTCCCACGGCGAAACCTATCTCCTCGACCATTCTCGACTTCTCTGCGCGTCTTGGATCGCGGTAACTTCAATTGGTCGTAACGAGCGCCAGTTTCCTACCGTTGGAATATTTTTGAGGGGTGGACCAAAGAACGAGAGAGGGTGAGACAGAAAGGGAAAGAGAGAGAGAAGAGACTCGCATATAGCGCGCCCTCCGCGATTTAATTCACTTTGATCGCGCGGACCGAGCCAACCGCGGTGTATAACAGAAACCTCGAATTCAGATCCGAAAGATAGGATTAACTAGGCTTCGCGGAATATATCGTCCGCGTTGCAGTCTGCTGGAAGCCTTCGTAGCTCTTTTAAACGACCGTTTCCTACAAATTTTTCCTGCCCGCTTCTCCACCGTAATTGGTTCTCTGTTAATTTTTAAAATTCTCGTCGATCGTTCTGACGTGAGATACCGCTAAGTCTGGAAATTTCAGACAATCATTGAAGCATTATTCTTCAAAGAATAATCGAAGGCAATTCATTCTTTTTACTTTGCGGTTGCTTATGAAAAAATTATTTATTTTTAGGAACTTTCCTTAGATTCCTTGGATTCCCAAGTTTCTAACAAGTATTTCAGTTTCCCAAAAACTTGTCATTAATAAATTTCCTAGACCCTCCCCCCCTCTTCAAAAAAGTATAAAATAAAATAAAATAATTTTATTTTAAAATGGCAAATGTATTACCAAAACCAAGTTTCTTACAAATCTCCCAATTCGTAGTGAATTTTTTAGTTTTTTAGTGAAGAAACTAAAAAATAAAACAGCATCTTGGAAATAATTTAAATTGCTAAAGCGTTCTTGAAACGAGAGTCAAGTTGAAACGAGAGGATTCAAGGATGAATGGAGATCGGAGAATCCGCCGTACAGTTTACAGTTTGTTGCATCAAAAACAACTGCGAGACCGGCGTTGAAAGGGAAATCCAGGCGCGGTTACGATCTCCGAGGACTCGGCTGTACTCCCGGGGGACTTTTCGCGAGGGAGGAGAATCCAGCAGTCGATGGCTGAGGCTCGTGGCGTGCGCAACGGGCCAGCGATATTTTTCACAATCAGCGAAATGGCGGCAGCGAAGTGGAGTTGGATTGAACAAACACGAGCAATCGGTGCGCGCGAGCGATTCGCGGGCTAGGCGGGAACGAAATGGAGAGACGTTGGAATATAATCTATCCTGTTTGAGGAGAACTGGCACCGACTGCAAGTTAGAACAAACTCCCAGTGTACTCTGGGAACGTCGTAGCCGGCAACCAATCCACCGGCGCACCGTCCCCCCGTTTACCCCCCTTTTGGTCGCTCTCGTTCCATCTTCGTCTGCCGCAAGCATCCCTGAAATTAGATAAAATAACATCTACCGCGGTCTATCTGGAAATGGAGATGTAGCCGGCCTCCGATTTTGTCCGACTCGAGCACGCTTGATTTTTCTTCTGAGAATATATCTTCGATCGGAGAATGAACGTAAAAGGGTCTCCGCAGGGGGATTGTTTTGGGGTGTTTGTAGAAAAGAGATATGATATGATACCTAATTATATTATTCAAGTCTATCAAATTCAAGTCTATTGATTGTACATTGGGAAAAATATAAAGCAGAAGAATAAAAACACGAAATAGAAGAATTATATTTAAGGCAATAAAATTGACTTAGAAGGGAGATCAAAATTTTACTTTTTCGTCTCGATGAATTGATTTTCTTAATCTTTTAATAACTCACAGAAAACTTTCCCGCTTTTTTATATCACGGTGGTCCAAATTGTTCCTCAATCATTATTTGTTGTTTATCCTAATTATATGGGAAATTTGCAAAGCTGGCATGTACAAAATGTATAAAGTACCCAAAATATGTTGTTACAATTCTCCCTAATTAAAATTTTCTCCCTCAAATATTCTCAAATTAAGAATAGTAATTTAGTCCTCCCTCGATCTTGATCTAACACTATTTCTCCCCAATTTAAACATCTACGTAATACAATTTTTAAGAGCAAAAAAAAAGAAAATTAGTATCACGTTGAACACTGTTTCACAAAGTTAACGAAAACAACGACTCGCAACTTTCCGCAGTAAAAGAGCTTTTTAACGTGGGATTCAGAGGTTGGAAAATAGAGAGGGGGAACGTTTGGATAAGAAAATATGAAATCCCGCGATAAGAAGAGGGTTAAACAGGCTCGCGCCAGTTTGCGATAGCAAGACGAAAGGAATTCTTCTGTCGAGTAGCTGCGTATGCGCAAATTGTATTAATCAGACTCGGTATTAATCGTAGGAACGAAGAACGGAGAGTCGGAAGTTTATAACCTGGCATTGACAACGTCACTTTCCCTTCCATACGCGGTTCTCGCCGATTAGATAATTAGATAAAGCAATATCCTGCGACAGTAAATAGAAATAGGATTGCTATAATTAGTGTAAACGCATCCGAGGTTGGTATATTTCCAGCGGAACCGATTCCCTGAATTCCCACTCTGATCGACGTTCCACCGTTAATTAGATCTAACTTTCCCCCTCCTGGAAGAATTACGCTCGCTAAGGCTGTAAGATTCGATTACTCCTCGACAAACAACTCACTGCCGTGCAGCGAGAGTCTAAACTTGTATGATATTGCCCGATTATTATTATATTATTACGTATTATTATGGGAAATATAATCGCGGAATAATATATTTTCGGAGTTGTGCAAACAGTTGCAAGTTGGAAGGAATGTGAAACTGTTGTAAAATTTTTTTCTTTTATGAGAAATCATTGATTCAGTGGTGACTTGTTAAATTACCAATATTATTATTACCATTTCAATTACGAGTCAAGTCAAGATGGTCTCACTTTCAATTCAACAGTCGCGCAAACAAGAAGACAGATGCATTACGTAAATTACGAATCGCCCAAATATCCCATCGGCAAAAAACTTATCAAACAATCTGCCACGCGAGATGGCCTTGCTCTGGTAATTCTTTAATCACTCGAGATAAGGAAATAAATAATTAAACGGTATAATCTCACGCAAGAGGAAATCCAGTTGCACGAGCGCGGCAGTGTAATACCCAAGCAAAGTCCCTGAATTATACGACGAGGAAGTATGGGAGTAAATAAAAAATATCCACGGGCGAGCAGCGGAGGTTTAGGTTGGACGTTTGCAAAGTTTGCCCGCGAAATTTAATAAACGTCGCGTATCTTCCTGCGGAATATCCGAGGGTTTTTTCGCCGGCTGGTTGGTCCGGGTCGAATCAAGAAGGTAGAGACGACGAAGCCGGTGGCTCATGAATATTCATTTCTTGCCGGTTTCTTACAGGAGGTCGACACGGGGGTGAGCACAGCGCGGAGCAGCCAGGGCCGTACTTTTAAGCACGAGAGTGGGGATTCTGGATCAATGCCGAGGCCACGCCTCCTTCGTCTTACATCCTGCACCCTCTTCCTCGCCCCATCGCACTACGCCTTCCTTTCCTTTCGCTTTTCCACCCTCTTCGCTGTCTTCATCCTCTCGCCTCACCCCTTCCTTGCCCCGGAAAATCCGCCTGGCGACCGGGGTAAATACGCCATCCAAGCCAGCTGGGAAAAATCCTGAAGAGGACGAAGCGTAGCACCGCTCTCGTTAGTATCGTTGTTGCAAACTGGTTTTTCCACGGTCGGAAAGAAGAGCTTGTCCAACCCCCTCCCCTCTCTATGGATTACACGCGCTCGAGTTACTCGCTGCTCGAGCAAATTATAAATTCGACCCTACGGTTATTCCAGTTTCTTCCCTGCGATACGCACGGTGTGCGACCGTTCGAATATAATTTTTCGAACTTTCAACTCGTTGTTAAATAATAATGGTAAATAGACAGACCTGTTTTAGTGTTTCGGTCTTTAGAATGTTTTGAGAAACTTTTAGGATAGTCGAGGATAATTGATGTCTCCGTCATGCACGATCGAAAAATTTTTTTCGAAGAAGTTGAAGAATAATTCGCGTGTAGCGTAACTTGTCGAGGGAGGGTTTAAAGGATCTTGGCGCAGTATATCATTTTCAGAATTTAATTTGCTAAACAGAGAAGCAATTTAGCATTATATTAAAATTTTGTAATATATTACATTATATTGTTATATTATACATATTCTGTAATATAATACGCTATACTTTTACTACCACAGAATAAAACATAGATCTGTTTATTCTATAATATAAAAATGAAATTGAAAAATACAAGATGAAACGCGTACATGCATTCATTCAATCCATACAGAGTCTGAAAGATACAAAAAAAAAAAATTTTGAGTCTTCCACATAATTCTTTAATTTCAGAAATTCTTCCGTGATAAAATACAATCGAGAATTACGACGTGTGATATTTCACTTAAATATTCCAGTCGTGGGGAAAAACACAAAGGGGAAGGTGGTGAACCGCTATCAGAGACGCGGCGTGTTGTTATTGCAAGCGGAGAAGACAGCTCGCGGGCCAGCTTTGTGCACCTTTACCGCCCCTGAAGTATCTCATTCCGACGTTGCTGTTTCTCATCTTGTCTCGTCGCCGTTCCTCTTTCACTGTGTCTCATCTCATCCGAACTCGACGACTTCGCCGGCTCCTTAAGTCGCGTTCGTCGTCTCCTCTGCCTTCGTCTCGCATCATATCTCAGAGGGAAAGGCCCGGGGCTGTTCTTTCCTTCGAAAGCCAAGGTGCCAGCCGGCGTAAGTCTACGCCAATCAGAGCTTCGAATCTTCCACGACGTTCAATTCAAACAGCACGACTAATTACTGTCTCCTCATCCTTGCGGTTCTCCTTCTTTCACACTGGCTTTTCCCACGTCGTAAGGAAAGTTCGTGTTACCTCGTTGAAAGATTCGAACGCCCTGCGAGACGCTGTGACGTGTTACGAATTTTTACGTAATTGGTATGATCGAAGAGATCAGTTCCAGCTGCTATAGATATTACGACAGTTATTTCATTTTGGATCAGTACAATTGCGTTGCTTCCATAATTATCTTTTGTATCAATTTTCCCGCCGTTGTAGATGAAACGGAACCTGATAAGATGCTACATATTACAACAATTGCTTTACTTTGGATCGGTATTACCAATCACTTCGAGTTGATTATTTAGGTAAAAATACAAATAAATGTATATTTAGGTAACCGTTATCAAAAGACACTTTTGCATAGATTTGACGCGCGAAAATTCGTACATATTCCCCGGGAACTCGAGGAATTCGTCGGAGATAAAGAGACGAGATTAAAGAACGTGGTAAGAGGAAGGCGCGAAGAACCGTGTCAAGAAGTCGATGTCCCTTAGGAGCGTGGCGCGTAGGCGTGTCGAGAGTGTTTTGCTCATTGTTGCAAGGCGATCGATCGAGACGCGTTGATTGATAATCGAATGTCGGTCAATCGGTCGAGCAGCTCGCGTGGACGTTTGCCGCCTCAAGCGGCAAGCCTCTTCCGAATGGAAAATCAATAGGGTGAACGAAGAAGGGGGCATGAACCTACCGCCGTACACCCAAGGGGTTGGAATCATTGTCCGAAGGAACAGAACATTGACGGTAGGATCAAATCAATGGGAAATCACCGCCACCTAAGTACGTCATTTGTGGTTAATGGCGAAGTTCGATTGCCACATTGCGCCGCGTACTCGGCTGTTGATGATCCCTCAAATCGATCGATCGATCGAGTCGGACCTTTTCGCGATCGAAGACGATCCGTTTGAGGAAATCGACCGCTTCGAAGGGCTGCTTACCTCGATTTGGAAAGTCGTGAAATATTTTGGGAACTTTATTGCAGAAATTCGTGGATTTCTCATCGCTTCAGCTATAGAATTTTACGTCACGGTGATGTTAGGATATTTTATCATTTGGGTGTTTTTAAAATTCTCTGGATTTTTTTCTTTTTTTAGATAAAATACTGTTATATCACTTTGGAACCTCTTGAAATTCTCTGGGAATATTTTAACACAACTTTTTTTTCAGAATTTCTTGAATCTATCTAGTAAACATTTTAGTTAGGTTGATAAAAATCTCAAAGCGCATTTAAAAGAAACCTCGCATTGTACTTTGGAAGCTCTTAAACTTTTCTACAAATTTTTTCAAATACTGGCTTCATAAAATTATAGAACCTCACATCAGAGGCAATAAAAGTTACATTTCCTAAATGTAAACATTCTTTGATGAAAGAAAATTACGTAACGTTTCAGAAAAAAGAAAGTCGCGTGTCGTTTGTTAAAGTATTGTATTAAAAATATTTACAACGTCTGTATTCTTGCATGCAAAGAACCAATCCTTGACTGTCAAATCGTCCACGATGTGGCAGCACCGACTATCTCAGCCAAGTTTCAAACCAGTAACCCCTTCGTTTCGTCTCTCTGCAGGCTGGCCAACGAATCACTCTGATCTGGTTCGTTACCCAGTGAGCGAAAGAGAGTACTCTGCGGATAATCGAGTGCGATCACCGGCCACGCATAACACGAAATTACGCGATCATTCCATTTTAACTACTACCACCACCTCGTATAATTACCCGCAGATTCGATGGATCAACTATCAAACGCCTCAGGTGTCGATGAGTGGTTTAATCGTATTTCCCTTCAATTTCGATTGTAATTGAAAATCAATCAAGCATATCCTGCAAACGAAAGAAGGCATCGATTGATTATCGTAAAAGTACGTAAAAGCAGATTTCTTTAAAATGTTAATGCCAGAAAAATTCATAGATGTTGTTCGCAAAAAAATCCGGAGATTCTCGAATCTCTTGGTAAAAGATTCTTTTGAAATAGCAACATTTGGAATGTCGATGACTATTCCATAGTTATCGCATACCTCTGTATCTTATATCATTTAACGCACTCTTAGCAGAAATGTCACGACTGCGGATTTTTTTTTTTTAATTTAATTTAACTAGAATTACGATTTGGCTAGAAAAATAAAATTTCTGTCAGATATTGAATATTAAATATTACAATAGATATTCCACTTTCGATATTTTTATTATATTTAGCTTATTTTTTGCATTGATTAAAAATTTTCTTAGCTGTCAAATATTCCGAAAAGTACTTGCATATCTCATAAAAATTCCAAGGATATATGAAGGATATTTCGTACTCTCAAATTCCTCCAAAATGTATAAAAATTCCAATCGCGATCGACTGCATCGTCGTCCCGTCTTACTCAAGATTACCTAATCATTTTACCTTCGCGAAGATTATCCCACAAAGAAGCAAGAAGAAACGCGGACGACGCTCGCTTTCGCCGGGCGAAATTGAAATTTTCGTCTCGTTCGAACTGCACAAATGCGTCTAGACGCGTCTAGTACGTGTCTTCGGGCTCGGTTTCCTCCCACCTAACCGCATTGTGTAATTTATCAATGTAATTTACGGCCGGAGACGGTGGCAGGGAAATTGAAAAACTTTCGCGGCCAATTCAGGCCTGCGTTTAATAATGCGAATCAATTTACCGGCGAGCGAGATAATAGACCGGCCCGTGGAACTCGATCGAACGGCCATAGTAGTCACTTTTTGTCCGTGCATCGGGACTCGTATCGAGTATTTTTTCCTCGGCGCCGATAAACGTCACTCTCGCCAACGAGGACTGCTGTGCAAGAACGTCTTCCAATAATAGGCGCGGACGTCCGACCACGCATCGTGCGATACTACTTGAAATTATCGACGACGCGTTCGACAGCGCGCTTCGGTTCTTTTTCAAGCTGCCAGTTCCATTTCACAGAATCTAGGAAATTTATTTATATATATACTTGCAGCGAATGTATTTGTATTTCGGATGTATCTATATACAAAGTAGATGTCTGTTTTTTAAATACTGAAAATTTTTTTTTGCAAAGTCATTTGTCAAATCTATTTGAATTAACATGCCAGCTAATTTTCTTGCAACGTTTTGTAATTTTTATTGCGCAGTTTCCATTACGTGCGTATATTTTTACGCGATTTGAGATATAATGTGTCTGCAGTACTTGGCCCTTTTATTTTTCCAACTTTATGAAATCTTTGATTTCCTATCTTTTCGTGGAATAACAGCGACGTGGAAAAGAGACGCAAACTTTAATACAAATATTCTTTTCGTCTCTCGAGGAAAAAAGAACACCGAGAAGCAAAAGAAGGAGTCACTCAAAATTGAGAAATAAAAATCGACACAACTGTAAATAACTATTAACTTTCAAAAACGTTTCGAACTGTTTCTTCGTCGTTTGCCTATCTACGACAAATAAAAAGCATCGGAAAAGAGCGCATTGCCACAGGAATAAATAAGAGGAAACGATAAAGATAAGTGAGAAGGGTGCTGCAGGAAAACTAAAAATAAACGAATGCAGGATTACCGGTACAAGAGTGAATACCAGCTAAAAACGAACGAAAAGTAGCGATATTAATCCATAAATATGCATAAGCACGAAGACTGAAAGAGAGGATGTTATCTTAGATTCAAGGAGCTCGAAGGAGCCGTGGAAGATGATCAATAAGAAAGCAAGGGAGCAAGGTAATTCCGCAGATTCGTGGCAGCTAAGACCGTGGCTCGGCTTGTACACCGATACACCGGGAAGTATAACGGCCCCGGTAGCCGCAGGCAACCCTTAGGAACGTAATTAATATTTATCCCACCCCCTCCCTCCCACCCCCTTTTAGGTGGCTGTGTACGAGCCAACGGTGGCGTCCCTCTCCGTGACCCCTCTAAAATCCCAGCACGCTCCTTGTAAAATCTAATATCTGAGGAAGCGCGCGTCGTCGTGCTACCAGCGCGCCTCGCACAGTTCGAGCTTCGTCCTCTTCCTCCTCTTCCGCGTTACCTTCCTCTTCTTTCACGCGCCACCTCTTCCGGCAGCCCCTCTCTCTCTCTCTCTCTCTCTCTCTCTCTCTCTCTCTTTCTCTCTTTTCGTCCTTCGATAGAACGCAGCAGCGGCTCGTGGAACAAGAAGGAAACGGAGCAAACGAAACGCTTAGAGGGTGGAGAAAGAGAAATGAAAGCTCGAGAGGTAGAGGGGAGAGGTGAGGTTGTTCGGGAAAGCCGGCGCATCGAGGGGGGAAAGAACGAACTGTGGACGAACGCGGAGGATCGCGAGAAGACCAGGGCGAAAGAGAGAGCGTCGAGAGGAACGACCCGGGAGAAAGAGAGGAAAGACGCGGGCTCGCCGCCTCGTTCTCTGTGTAGTGTCTGTCGTCGTCGTCGACGACGACGACGACGACGACGACGGCGACGACGATGTCCACGTTGCCGGTGGAGAGAGAAGGAAGAGCTAGAGATGTGCACCGGGTGGCGGACGAGGAGAGAACCGGAGAAGAAACCGGGGTGCAAGCGAGAGAAAACGAAGCGCGGAGGAAGGAAAAGCCGAGTAGAGAAGAGAGACGGAACGAACTCGGTCGAGAGAGCTCTGTTTTCCCGGGTTGTTCCTCGAGGGGCGGCGTCAAGACGCTGCTGTTCCTCCAATGGCTGGCGGCCTGCCGGATTTTGCGCCGCTGCGATTCGCTGCCGGCTGCTTTCTTAGAGGCGTCGCCGCGCTGGAAAAATCGTCGTTGGGGAAAAAAGGCCTGGAGGGCGAGAGAGCGACCTGGCACGGCCATTGGCTCCGCGCGTCGCTTTTCTTCGCTTTTCGCGAACCTTTAAGGGGGGCCAATGGCATATCTGGAAGCCCGGCGCGCGCGAAAGGAGACCCTGAGAAATCGATAAGTTAGACGCCGAGGAGGACCTCGACGAGGAGCACCCGCCGCGCTTCTAACGTGCGCTGTCTCTGCGCCGCAGCTCGGCCTCGGCTTTCCCTCGAAGCGGGGCGAATAACCCTTCCTTGTGTCCTTCGATTCCTCGAGCGCGCGCGAAAGACGATATTTTACTCGATTACGCAATTACCAGGGTAATCCGGTTGCCGGTGAAATTTATGTAGCCCCGAGTTCCAGCAGTCTCGGTTCCAGCCGTCCCTCGGTCCTACGTGTTATCCAGCGACGACGACGCTGCCCTTAATTCAAGAAACGAGACTCCGACCCTGTCGCGTAACCCTATTTTTCAAGGCAGAAATTCAAGTCCCTTTTGGCGGGCCGAGGGTCGCTTCAATCATGGATAATCGTCTCCTCCAATTTCCAGGCTACGTTTAATCAATTTTATTCAGAGCCTGAGGTTCAGGCGGATTGTAACTTATAATCCGGGATGATTTTCTCTCTTTTGAAAAGAATCGTACGTTGGGAAGTTGTTTTCCTTTGGATTGAAAGGAGTAGCGGGTTTGTGGTCTGTCATTAACACGTGACGAGATTGAATCCCTTCTACGATGTTTGACCAAAGACGAGTAGAAAAGGGTCCGATAAGAAATACCTAACTCTACGAAATAATTCATCTTCCGTAGAATCATACATCACGAGATCGTTTTCTTGCAAGTCCATTTATTAAAAGAATCGATTAATAGAAAAGCATCTAAGTAACTTTCTTTTTCCGAAAAAAAAAAAAGAATCACACGAATCGAAACAATCGCCCTTCTCTCTTAACACCAGCCAAAACTCCATCGATCACCATGAATAAGTAGGAAAATCTCGTTCGTTCGAGCTTCCAGGCCGATGGCAACCGTTTCCCTCGTTACTGCCGCTCGAATCGTCAGCTCGGCTGAACTCGAACGCCGAGTTGCCTCGGGAAACATCCCCGAGACAATTAGCAAAGACTAAAGGACAGGCGGGTGGCGGCGGGACTCTCGTGAGCAGCAGCAGCAGCAGCAGCAGCAGCAGCAGCATCTCCGAGCGTAGCTCGCACAACCTCGTACAAGCAGCAACAGCAGCAGGCGTAAGTTCGTTCGGCTGGCTGACTGCTGATCTTCCCTCCGTTCGCCTACCTCTTACGGTACCTTAGCGCGCCTCTCTTCCTAAATCCGTCTTATCCGGAAACGCGGTGGGCCCCGGAATGGCGTTCCTCTCCGTTGCTCTATCGTCCCGGCGCTCACGTGTCTCGTAACATTAATAATGCGAGCGAAGAGGGAACGCAAGCCGCCTCCATCCTCTTGCCTCTGCCCCTCGTCACCGCGAGGGTGTGCACCGCCCTCCACCTGCAGACTTCAGGGCTGCCTCGGCTGCGAGCAACTTGGACTGGAAGTAAGTTCTCGAGAGCCTGGATGGAAATTGACGTTAATGTGCCCCGAAAGCAGCTACACCATCCCCCGGCCCCGTCCTCGCCCCGCCGCCACCACGATCGTCTTTCTGCCATCGCACCCCGCTCCGCTGCACCGCTTGCCAGCGATCATCGTCCTACCTCTCACGAAAGAACCCACCATCCCCCCCTCCCCCCGGGGGCGCGAATTCTGTGCGCGAAGGTAGTTGGCGAAGGTAGTTGCACCGAGAGATGGATTATCACGCGGTGTCGTGCGAAGAATCTGCGACCTGGTGTCTTGCCCCGGTCTCTGTTTCCAATCGCTCTTGCCCCTCGATCGGGACTTGTGAACTTTGAGCGAATTTCTCCGCTCCGCGGGTTTTTACAGCTAGGAATAGTTGGATGGTTCTGACGTTAATTACTGCAGCGATTAATAGGCTTTTTTTCTTTTTATATACAGAACATTTGTTTGCTGAGCGTGGTATGGTGGGATTTCTTATTACTCACGAGACAGGCTCGGTGAAAGGAAGAGTCAAAAAATCTGCTTCTTGGTAACTTTCTTTTGGTTGCAGAGATTTCGTCTTGGTCATTTATAAATGGAACGCTATCTTTCAATTCCTCCTACCGATTCTCACCAATCTCCTCAAATTCTTCGCTATGATTCTTTGCAAATTAGTTCCCAGGTTAGCTTCTACACATCTTACGAGTGTATAAAGACGAGATACAGATCCCAAAAAGACATCCTTCTTTGCTTCTTAACATACAAAGTTAATCTCCTTTTGGACACGTTCAACTTCTTATTTGCGGCAACGAAGCCGCAAGACGAGGCAAACAGGAGTGCAGTTAGGGAAACAACCGGGACAATTTTGAGGAAGCGGTCTTCATCAGCGTTTCCTCTGGCCCTTCGGTCTTCGCTAATTGTCTCGGAGATGTTCCTTGATGTCCAGACGACGTCAGTCGTGGAACTCGCCGCTCGACAAGGCGACCACAGTCCTAACTGAAAAATCCGATTTACCGAGTTAAACGGGATTAATTACGGTAATTAGAGTTTGTTGTTGCCGGGGCCGTGCACGCGTCTCGAACTTCCCTAATGTCCGAATAGGATTTTCGGACTGCAACTCTCTCGCCTCTCTGACAATCCGTCGCGTTGTCTGCCAGCCACGTTGCATGCAGGCGAGATCGATGAAGGATCGCTAACCCCGCGTCGCGAATTTCAACCTTTTAATTTCTGTCCTCCGTCCGCAAAGCCAGTCTTCCATTCGTGTGTAATTTTACCTTGAATTTATCAATTGAAGGTACCGTGGAATCTCGTTCGTCGGTTCAGATGGAGAAACAAAGTAATTCAGATGACAGATAATTAATTTGTATAATGTCAGTGATTGTTATAATTTGGAAAACTGAAGCTGAGTATTTTACAGTTATCACAAAAATGAGAATTACTTGTGTTTTCCGTAGTTGAAAAGATCTGAAAACATTCGTATAACATTTCTAGATTGAGATTTATATTATTACAGCAGAAAATTACGCTTTGTGAACATCGATCATTAACGGCAAAGATTGAAAAGTAAAGAAAATTACACTGAATGTTACTTTTATGAAATAATTTTTATTTCCTGTTAATCGCGCAAGCTTGCGATTAATGGTGAAGTCTGGTTTCTACTTACTCGTACAAACGTACGTTTAACAATGGTCCGAACGAAAGGGTGAAAAAATATAAAAATGCCGGAGACAGAAGCGTGATTGTATTTCCCCTTATTCGACCCCTTATCTGGAGAATAATCTCACCGGTTCGCTCTGTAGAAGCTCGATACCTGGGGCAACTGTTTCTCCGTATTCGCTCGGTATCGGTTACTACGTGCCAGTTCAAGGGTCTCCGGTGTTGCTTGACCACTGGTCAGCGGTGGGAAAGTGCCGTGTGCTTCCTAGAAACTCCTTTACTGGTATTACTGGTTCCGAATCGTTCCCCCGATGCATTACTTCTAAAACTATTCTCAGGAACACTCCGTTTCACTTCTGGAAAATAATTCAGTTAACCAGCGCCGGATTAACACCCGTCTGGAGGATAATTTTTAATCGAGAATTAGGCGAGCTAACGTTCCGTCTTAAATCCAGAAGTGAGCACGGCCATTTTATTTCTGAAAAGCAATTTTCACCCGAGCAACGGTGAATCAACTTTTCATTTTATCTTACTTACGTACGAGTCGATATTTTAGTTCAATTGTTATGGAAAATAATTTAAAAGTAATTTGAATAATCAGGCAACAGCGAATTAACGTCTCGCTTTACTTTCAGAAAGTAATTCAATTAGATAATCTATGATCTAATTAGAGTATTCATTATAGATGAATACACAGATTATAATTTCAACCGCAAAATAATTATACGTACGTATCGTCGAGAAATTTCTCGAAATAGCGAAACAGTGGTGAATCTTTGATACACTTCGATCGAACTTAAAATAATTATCCTCGAAATAATTGGCTGTTTTAAGACTGGACGATCATTTATAGCTGGCAAGTCAATTTGCTCGAATTTTCTCACGAAGCCGGGATCGCGTAGAGTCCAGTTTCTTCTCACACCGTCCACGTGATATCTCGATAAACTTGTTTCGATAAAAGTTTCCACGCAATTTTTGTCAAGACACATGCGCCGCGAGTTTGGGGAGAGCGCGAACAGGTTTTCGTCGGGGTGGTCCGCCACCTTGGCATCCCTGAGAAAAAAGCATCCACAGTTCCTTCATGCAGGATACAATAACTACAGCGACCGCACGTTTACTCGTCTGACCAGAATCAGTTTACTGGTCTAGTTTCCGAAGGACACGCGAGATTTCACGACTCGTCCTTCGAGGGTAAGACCGACCAGTCTGGTAAGACTTCTTTTCAAAGTTCGCGTAAATCTCTCGTTTGCCTAATTAAGGGCGGCTTGTCCTTCGACAATCGTGCGGTGAGGTTCTTCGGGATTCTTAGCCTTTCCGGTTCTCAAGTCGTTCGTCCGTCATTCGCAGATTGTGTTTCATGCGAAATTCGCCTTATGAAGAATTGAATTCACGCGAGATTTCGACGGTTTCAGTTTCAGACTAACGGTTTGTATAATTTATTAAAGTATATACTCATGCAAGAACACGTACGTGTAAATAAATTACACGCGCGTATATAGTGAATTTCTGTTTAATAATAAAGTAAACTAACTTAAATATTGAACGAAGTAAAATATTGTAATCTTCCCATCCACGTGGGAAAGGGTGCGGAGAATTTTGAGAATTTTATTCAACTTTGAATATTGGTAGATGATGAAATCTAAGTTTCTTGAATTTTCTAAAGAAAATCGTACAGGGTTCGATTGAAAATTCCAATCTTCAAGATCATAGTGGATTTTGGAAAGTTCTTTTCAAGTTTACCACTGATGAATTTCAAAAAAAAAAAAAAAAAAAATCGTAGAAGACAATACTGTAAAGAGTTTTCGATCAAACGCAGTAGTCGAAAGTATTTAAAAACATTGAAATCCTTCGTGTCAGAGAATTCGATTGAAATTGCCAATTCTATATTTTCACACGTATCGAGCAAACGGAATAATATTTTATTCCAAAGAGGTTTCGGTGTTTTTAAATACTTGTGTTTAAGTATTTGCGTTCGACGAGGGATGGTGCGACATTGTTCGCCGTTTTATATATATTTCACGGATCAAAAAAAACGCGTTTGATCGAAATCTTAGAGGATTCGTTAGAGGGAACTTTCGAGCCTCTCCTCCCTCTGCGAAGCGGTGCCGGACGAATACTTGAGGGGATTGGGCCGAGACGCGCCTAGGGGATTGCAATTTAATTCCGCCTTAGCGTAATTGATGATACGAGGAAGTAGAACGTAACGAAATTTCCTTGCAACGGTCTTCAGACAGAGGACGCTAATATAGGATTTACGTTACCCAGCCGACCGCGCGCGTTCTCTCCTAGTACCGAGTACATAGCGATAAATATATAGCCCCGCTATAGTAATGAAAGTTTCCCTCTGAACATCCAAGGCTCCTGGGATCCAACATTATGATCCCCCCACTCCCCCCCCCCGGCCACCCCCCTCGGTACCCGACCAGCTAGAGGTGGCGGCTTAAAACCCTCCTCTAGAAAGTGTTGTCCGTAGAAAGCTAGACCAAATATTCGCGCGCCCTTCAAGGTCAATATCGACGACCGTCCGCCGTGGACAGACGCGACGGTGGACAACGCTCGCGAGGTTGATGATCGAAGAATGGGTGAAAAACGGTGGCCCGGCGGAACGCCGGCGGCGTGTTGAAGATTTTTCGCGCGTCATCAGGAGAACGGGCGACGTTCTCCTTTCCCCGGTATGCTAATAAAACGGATCTTATGTGGCGAAGACGCCATTTTGAATAATGTCGACCAATCAGAAGCTCAGCTCGGGCGTCTTGGGGGGGTGGCGGGTGTCGACGAAGGGGGAGACACGTGCACGGCGTACTACCACTAGCTGTTCCAACACAAACTACCCTTATATTATGCTGTACTGTAAACCCCAGGCCACCCTTTGCACACCCGACCATCCTTTCCTTCTTCCTCCATTCCCCCCCCCCCTCCTGCCTACCTCCCTCCCTCCCTCCTGCAAACACCCTTTGCCCGTGGCCCGATGCTCCTTCGTCTCGAGTCTGACGTACACTCGTCCTTCTATCGGCTTTCCAATCTCTTCTCTCGTAAGATCCTCGTAAGGGAAGAGCGAAGATCCTCTCTTTGGAAGAAACCAGAGTTAGGCAAGATTCCTCGAGACTTTCCCTCAAAGTGTTGCGAAACGTTCAGTTTGGCGAGCCGATGAGAGAGGGAACGCGAGGGAAATGAAAAGATCGGGAAGAAGTTGAAATCAGCATCAGGTGCACTTGCAAATACAGCTAATATTTACTAATAAATACTACACTAATAAATAGTACTAATAACAATTATACTAATAAATAACTTGCAAATATAATATGTTCTAAGCTCTGAAGATTCGAAACATAAAAAAACCTGCCGTTGGAAATGTAAAAAATTTGGGAATTGACGTCGGAAAAGATAAGAAAAAGGATATGCGAAGTACGACTATCGTTACATCCGGAATCTGTAGAAATTCCGAAAATTCTCGAAATTTGAAAATGCAAGAGCTTCGAGACACCGCGCTCTCGATACGAGAGTAATCACGTCGCCACAAAATTCGACCAAATCACTGTCAATGTTTCGCCCGACTTGCCATCGCTGCGACTTGCGGTACACGGAACTCCCCAAGTCAGTAACAATGCAGATTGCATAAATCATTTAGCGGGTGGAGCCGGTGTTCTTCCTCGGGGAGCGATGGAATTCCCAAGCAAAGGGCAGCATACCGTAGGAATGTCGTTTCTGATTGCGCGAGACGCATCCAACGCGTTGCGTCACTTTGTCATTCAAATAGGAAGATTCCTTGGAAACGAGGCTGTGTGTGCGAGGTTCGGGTTTGCCGCGCTTTCATCAGGTTATTCGTCTTCAACGGATGAATATACGCGGGAGGACTGACGACTAGAGATGGGAACGAGTGCCTCACAAGTTACAAGTGTATTCGAACCTTTTGATACATTGACAATCCGTATTTTAGTTCAGGGAATTGCCGAATGTTACGAGTCTTTGACTTTAGGAAGAGTGTTACTATTTGTGTATAGAATATCTAATAGATAGAGACTTGTATGTGTAATAGAAAAATAGGAATGAGCTTCTACATTGCATCTGTATACAGTCTTCTAGCGACTTTGCAAAATTCTGACTTTCAAAAAATATCTGAAGTACTCTACTACTCTCCTGATGATTACTACGACATTGAGACATTAATGCAGTTTGATTTTATTACATTTATCTAAGCTCACAGCGACACGAAATTGACATTGATCGACTCGAAATTTGGCGAAATTTAAAGTCTTAAAGCGACACGAAACGAGTTCTTTTTTCTACGACGAAGACCAAGGAATTTAAAGACAATGACTAAAATTACTTAAGATTAAGGTCATTTCGAAATCGCAACCGTGTGTCAATTTTACCGAGTCTCCGGTGATACGTTACTCATTCTCAGAGCCGAAACCAACTTCCCGTACTGACCGAAACATTTTTATTTTTCAGGTGAGTCTCGCCAAGACTCGGATTCGCGGGACTTGATCCCATCCCTACTGACGACGAGGACGCTGCAAAGAGGATGCTGCAAAGAGGAGACGAGCTGGTTGACGGCGGCGGGTCTCCGCTCTACTTAGTCTCTCATGTTTCTCGTTTCATTGTACACAGCCTCTCACGGAAATCTAAAGGCTCACGTACACGTGCAGATGGATAACGGCGGGAGGACCAATGTTGGAAGGAACGACGAACGACGACGTGGCGAGGGGATGGGGATGGGCAGGGGCGAAGGGGGTTTCGATGCCCCCGCGAGGTGGCGGGTGGTGAATGAAAACCGAGGGGGAGAAAAGAGGGGAGGGATGAAACGATGGGTTGGATGAGGTACGGGTTCTGCGCTCTCTTGGATCTCATACATACATTAACGTCGCTTGTCAGGCGTACCGAGCCACCCTGTAAGACTTAAGATACCGTCACGGGAGGAAGGGGCAACTTGTCTGTCTCCCTGTCTTCGTTCTCCGCCCACGAACCGCCAACCCTCCCTCCGGTTCCGTCTATCTCTTTCCGCAGATCCCGGCGTACATTCCTCGATGCCTTGGTGCACCTCCGACTCGTTACTAAAACCACCCACTGTCTTGGGAACACCCCGCTTCGTTTCCTCGGAATATGGCCGCCACCCGAACACCCCGTTTCCATTTGCATCTGATTATGCATTTTACAAGTTTCCGCCCGGGTCCCGGGCTCTCCCGCGCCGAGAGATAGGCGAGAAAGAATTAACCATCCGCGTCCGCGTTATCTGTCAGGGGGGAATTCAGTTACTCGAAATTGAGATGGATGGCGGCGTCTTGAGTCGCGGTCGGACCGAATTCGTACTGTCGGAGGTCTGACGATTTCGAGCATTCGAATTTGTAACCTGGAATTTTAAATTCAAAGTCCCATTTGTCTGAATAACGTGTCAGGAACGAAATATTTATTTACTCGAAGAAGTTTCTTTTGAGATCTGAATCCTTGTGCTCGAACAATCATAACAAACCGGGAAAATCTGAGATGATTTTTCAGATTCGTGTGCAATTTAAACAAAGTACAATTTCTCGTAAATTTGTAATTTATCTCGAAACTCAAAGTTAAAAAAAAAAAAAATGTTCGATGCGCGAAAGGATTGACAGGGTGAGGCTCGAGGCGAGCAGCGCTTTGGTGTTCACGCGGTACGATCTAGTCGCGGAACAAGGCATCATCAACGTACGACAAGCAATCCTCTGAAAATGCGCTAAGACCAAACACGACGGAACTTGCGGCGAACGTTCCAGGGTAACTGGCAAGACAACACCACCCGCGAGGCTCGTCTCGTGTAATCAGTAGAGACGCGTCTGATTTTCATTGCTGAAGCGTCATCCTCCGCCACCCTCTCCTTACGGAACTGTTGTTTCTCTCCTCCGAGCAACCCCATTCCGTTTCACCTACCATTCACAGAATCCCCCGGAAAAGGAGTCGCTAAGCTGAGATATACGCGCGTCGCCGATGACGTGAGTGCTTGCATATTTACTTAACAACGCGGCGTGCAACATCGATTGCAATTACTGAATTACTTTGCTCGCTGTAACTAGTTAGTACAGAGTTAACATCCGGGCGAAAATCTGTCTCGTAGAACAGTAAACATTTCATATTCCGTAGATTTCTTTTTTTTTTTGGTCCTTTATACTTATAAATTCGTCCGTTTCGATTTATTGTGTTAAACAGTCTTTAAATCTGAAAATTTAAGCATCGTATCGTGAGAAGGAACATTCGAGGAAACTGAGAAAAGTGAGAGAGAAGAGAAATCTCGAGGAAGGAGATGGAAAAATACAGAATAGAGAAAGAAGATGCTAACATCAATACGTTTTTTTTTTTTTTTTTTTTTCATGACAAATACATTTCATTAAAAAATTAGTAAGGTAAAATTCTAATCAGTACATTGGTATACTTCAAATTTTCAGCCTAAAACCAAGGATTCAAACGAATGTTGACATTTTTATTAGAAAATTTAAAATTGTCCAAAAAAAAGCACAGAAACTGATGGACAGTTGCTTATAGCAGAATCTCTTGAAAGGGTGTGAATTCCTAGAAACGTGTTTTAAAACGTGTTTAAACGCAGAGGAGCGTGAGATGGACGCGCGAGACGAAAAAATGAAGGGGTGGAACGCGGCGAAAAGAATATCCTTGCACCCTGCATCGATGTCTCCGTGACTCAGTGGGTGTGACTTTTCGTTTTCCGTCGACGAATCCCCGTTTTTTCCTCACATTCCACCCTTCCACTACTTCGCGGCGCAGGAAAGCCGGGAGAGAGCGGGCGCGGGTAAAAACTTTCCATGGAAACGTGCGCGCGATGCTGCGAAAAATCTGACTCCTCTCTCTCCGCGGTGTGTTTCACTAACTACCTACCACTCCCACTCGAAAATGCATTTCCGGGATTACCGAACCATCCTCCCAGCTTGCGTTTCCTTTTAATTGCGTCTAATCGCAGGAAATTTTCATTACACGTATTTCATAAACAACTTTGGCTCGTAATTTGAAAAAGGAAAAATTAGTGAACGATTTGATTTCGTTCGATCAAGTATCTTTCGCTCGTGATTTGAGTAAAAAAAGAGAAACTTAAAGGATAATCTATTGTACAAAGAGCATTTAAAAAGAGAATTTTCACTCGTAACTATCTTTCGATTAAAATATTTTCGTAACTTGTACGTTACGAGCTGTTTAATAAATAACTTCACTTGTAATTAAAAAAAAAAAAAAGAAAGAAAGAAAAACAAGAAGAGGTTAATAATATCTTTTTCAACTATCAACAATCCTTTAATTAGAAAATATTCGCATCGTCCGTGACCACGAGATTCTCAATGAATAATTCTCACTGACAATTCTGAAAAAGAAACTAGTCGGTGTGATTTTTTCCCGCTCAACTATCGTTCGATTTCATCCGAATTCGGCTCACGTGAGAGCAGCAGCTTGCAGGAATCAGGGATGGCGGCAGTGGAAAGGGGTTGACGGCACTGCTGGGGGGTGGGAGGGGGGAGGGGGAGAGGAGGACGGTGCCCCAAGGGTGTGTTCCGGAATCGGGGTAAGATGGAGGAAAATCGTTACTCACTAGTCGCGGGGAAGTCGAGGGTTGAGAGGGCAGAGCGAGGGCGTAGGGGAGCGCAGAGACTCCAGGGCTTGAAAGAGGGAGATTCGTGCGCACTCACAGGCGTCCACGTACACGCACACATACATATACACACACACACACACGCACGCACACACCGTCACACACGATTCTCAGTCTAGGTTCAAGCAAGACGATCCCGGGAAAACGCCTAAAATACGTCGATATGAGACGACCTGAGGAACCCTCGTCTTTGCTCCGCCGTCCTCCCTTCTATCCCCCCACCCTCCCGGCAACAGCTTTCTTTGAACCGAGGTATTGCGAAAATTTAATCAGCGTTGTTCTACACTGTTCCCTCCACGTATTTCACGTATCCCGCGATTTCCCTGAAGAGCTTCTATTTTCGGTGTTCCTCTTCTGTTCCTTTCGAAGAAGAAAAGAAATTTCCTTCAATCGGTATTAATTTAAAAAAAACGAATCTGAACGGGTTTCACGTAGAAGATTTTCGTGCTGTGAGAAAAAAACACTACGCCTGCTTGCCATTTACATTATATTTTCCATCACGTGTGCTTTGTTTCTTCAAAATTTTGTCCAAAGAAAAGAAGAATATAGATCCGCAGGGAGGAAGTAACGTTATTTTTGCATCCCTCTTCCCAATTTACTTCTCTCAAGTCCCTGTCGAAAAGAAAGAACCGGTCGTATTATATTTATAAACGAGTCTCCGGCTCGCCCTCGGCTGACGCTGTTAATCGAAACGGCGAACCCCGGAAGGGATTGGGAACGAGAGGTGAAGATAAAACTTGATAGTTTCCAGCGCGGCGCAGCGTCCGCCATTTTCCTCGATAGGTACAAGGCAGAAGAGGGAAAGAGAGTGTGGGTGGAGAGACGCGGAGGTCGCGGAGGGGTGGAGCTGTTCCTTTGAGAATTTCGATGTAAGACACTCGGGTGCGCCGTGGCAGCTTCAATTTAGATAATTAATGATACGAGCGTAGGTTAGGTACAGTTAGTACAGTAAGACCAAGTGGAAAACAGTTTCCAGCACCCCCTCTCCCACTACGTTCCTCGCCACCCCTCGCCTCGCCTCGCCTCGCTTCGCCTAGCCTCCAGCTACCCTCGTGCACACTCTACGAGAGTTTCTCGAGACGGCGTAGTACCTTCTGCCATCGTGAGAGAGTTGGCTGACGAGGGGGGTGAGGCGGCGGCCGGGGGTGGCAGCGGTACCAGCGCGGATGGCAAGGGGTGTCGTTCGCGGGGTAGCGGCGCAAGGGCTGCCTCTGTGTGTGCATGGCTCGTTTTATCTCCTCTTAGAGATGGCGAGGAGGTAGGCGGTGGTTTTCAATGCTGCAGCACCCTGCAGCCCACCCTTTCACCTTCCTATTTTCCAGCTTCTCTAGCCATCTCGTTGTCTCTCTCTCTCTCTCGCTCTCTCCCTTCCTCCCTCTCGCTTTTACATGTTCTCTGTTGCCCTCTTTCTTTCTCTGTCGCTCGTCCTCGTCTCGCCCTCGTCCAATAACTCGCGATTCTCGCTGCGCTGCGACGCCGACGACGACGACGACTACGACGACGACTACGACGACGACGACGACGACGACGGCGACGACGACGGCGGCGGCGGCGGCGGCGGCGGCGGGATACCTACAGGGAAATTGAATTCAATCTCGAGATGAATATCGAATCGAACGAACAGCGTGCAGAGCCGAGCAGAGCGAGCTTCGACCTTCGCTTTCCACCTTTCTCTTTGTCGGTCTTACGAAGCGAACCGCGTCGGTCTCCACACCCTCGCGATACCTATGTGCCCGTACGTCAGCCTCACACCCCGACTCGAACGAGTTTCGCTCGATTTCGTCGAGAGAACTGTCAAGAACCCCGAGAGGTACGTTGGAGAAATTCGTGTTTTCACGGAGAAAGAAACAGTCGATTGGTTGTGCTGGTTGTCGGGAACGATTGTTCTTGCGGGAATATTCTGTTCCATTTATGGAGAACTTTGACGTACAATACCCGTTGTAACATTCAATGGGTATTGAATCCAACGAACACTTGTCCCGATTTTTTTCATCGTTTCTACGAAAAATGCGAATTTGGATAAAAGGTCGACGGCCTTGCACTTTTACTACGACTTTCGTTAAAAATAGTGTCCCGTAGGAATAGTGTCTGTTAAAAATACTAGTTGCTGAAAAATTCTGTTCTTCAACAACCAAAAAATTATTCAATCTCGAGTTGTTGAGTATTCGAATTCTCCGATTAACAATAGACGCGACTCTTCTAAAAAGCCGAATTCAATACAGTGAAATTAAAACGAAATACTCAATTATCGGAAGGAATAAAGAAAATAAACAAAACTGAGAAGACATAACGCGAAAGCTGACAATTATAAAATGTTATAAAAATACACACAATATAGAGAAGACATCTTCTATTCGATTCTTTGATCACATTGGCCACAAGTGTTCTCTGCATACTTACTCATATGTGTAACATATTTAATAATATTTAAACATGTTGATAATACTTAAAATTCGCGTAACGATAGAGACAATTATGTACTTACTGAAAACAAAGAATAATATTTGCAACGACAATAAAATTTAATAACGTAATTTTTACACGCCGTGCAGAGGTGCAGCGAACTAAACCAGTGATCAATCCAAGCGGTGGACGCGAAAGGGCGACGAAATTGCAATTTGCAAACCGTTTAACGGCCGCTTAGGTCCATTCTCGTGCGAAAACTTGCACTGTCCAAGTTCCCGGAAGTCCCCCTAACGACTTAATTGTACACTTGTCGCCTTTGAGAACTTAAGTTTCTCCTGCGGGCCACGACAATGAGCATTGTCGGCCTTTGTGGACGCGCCGTTGTCCACAATGGCATACACGAGTCTCGCTGTCAATCGCGATTTATACATGTACGTACCACTGTCAAGAAAGAAAAAAGAAAAAAAAAAAAAGAAGAAGAAGAAAAGAAAAAAAAGTTTCGAGAACAATCCCGAAAGCTGGACCTTTGAATCAATTTCAATTTAAATGGAATAGGACTGAGAGAACAGGAATTTCTTTTCGCAGGAAGTTGTATTTATTGTTGTTTATTTAATCGTGTGATCCTAGAATATTTCGACGTGGCAGAGGACGAAATCTTCGAGACGTCTCGCGTGGGCGTCGCGACGTTCATCTGCCGTCGGAAAATGGCTGCGCTGCGCTAGTAGCATCTTATTTCCAACCACTATTTCTCTGTTATCTTGTGAATTTCACGAGTCATTTTCCTTATCGAAGTACTAGAATCTTGATTATCTACGTGTAGTATAAATAATCGAATTTTTCAGATAATCGAAAAACTTTGTTTTTTCATGGAATAAATTTTCGTTCATTTTGAATAGAATTTTGTGAAAATTGATATTAAACAGAAAGAGGAGCTTTCGAGTAAAAACATAACAACTTTCTTTAGTTTTCAATCGTGTTTTTCAATTTCTTTTGCAAAAAAAGTCATCTCGTGATTTTTTATTAACACAAGAAAAAGTGATACTCGTATCAGACAAACGTATATATAAGGAACAGAAGGCAGTTTGTGATCTCTAAGAATTCACTTTTGTAAATCTACAAAATTTCTCTGAAGAGTCATCAATCACCCACTTTCACTATTCCGCCAGTTTTAGAGTTAAGAAACGAAAAACATGTTAGACAGGAAACTTCAAGTGGTACGAACGTATAAATATTCCTACAATCTGAGATATCTCTATATATTTTCAATAAATTTTCACGAACTGTCATTTCACGAAAAATCATCGAAACGTCCGAAAATCCGTTGCAAGTCCGTAAAGTTTCTCAAGAAAAATTACTAAACTGGTTGTCCCAACAATCGTTGGCGAATGTTCCGACGATCGATCGTTCCACTGAGTCAATATCCCGATAATCAAAGTTCTACCGCTAATTCGATAGTGTTCGAATCAAACAACGATTCGGGAAGACTCTCCTGTCGCGCGATATAATTTTCGCTGCAATGATCTTTCAATTTGCACGCGGTCGATGCAAGTTTCCAAGGGACGTTTCCTTGGAAGCATGACGAACCGACTTGACCAGTCGTTGACTGGTCAGTATCTATTTGCGGAGCATGCAAGTAGAAACAACGATAACAGGTTACTAGGACCAGTCCTGTGGGAATTCTGGCAGAGCTGTCCCACATTCATGGCCCACGGAAAGCGAATCTGTTTTCACAATGCTCATCGGGCCACCGCGTAGCGATTCTCACGTGACTGGTCAGCAACGGGTGTCCAACAGGTTTATCTTTAGAAGTGGACGAGACGCCGGTGACGCCGATCTCAGATACGGGACTTGACAGTCTCGTATCGTTTCTGGCCGAAGAAACATCGCGATTTTCGCATCGATCGTCGCTAACGCGCCAAGACAAACAGCCGACACGGGTTTCTGAAAGTTTTCAATCTCCAATCGTTTTGAATTTTTCGTCCTCTTGCAAGAAGATTTCTCGTGTACCTGTCACTAGTAAAAAGATTTTGATCGTCTTCTTCGAGAAAATTGGCCACCGTGAGAATAATTCGATTATCGCAGCTTTCATCTTGAGGAGAATTGATTAGGTTAAAGAGGCTTTTGAATTTCCCGGTCCATCCTCAAGTAAAGAGACAAAAGGAAAATAATGCTACGCAGCTTTGCTACTAACTCTCAAACTTCCAATTTCTTTCAAAGAGAAATTTCTCGGGGATCCCATTGTTGGTAAAAAGATCTTTGCTACATTTTTACGGGGAAAAAAAAAAGAGAAGCTCGTTCGACGCGAAGATAATAATTCGACGATTCGAAACGTGTCTCGTCCCGCGAAGAAAGAAAACCGATCAAGCGCGTTGACCATGAGGCGTCCACGAGTTGAAACAGAGTTGAACGGAAGGTTAATCGATCCGCGGTTAATGCAACTGTACGTGCGAGAATTAAATCATTTTCCGCGATACTCTCGTGGGCACGAGGGAAAGGGGAGAATCCGTGCAAAATGGAGAGTTGCCGGACAGACACCTTCTTTCTCATTCCGGATTATGTAACCGAGGAGGGTGCGAGAGCGAGGAGGCGGAGGCGGTGGAAAACGACGGTGCGAAAACATGCTCTCCGTGAAACAGTCGGACCCTCGTTTCGACGTTTTAATTGTTTCGTGCTCGCGGTGCGAGAACGTGGTGGAGAGACCAGGGCGAGAGAAAGGGAACCTGAACCTCCGTGAACGAGGCTGCTCCGGCTCCACCGGGGGTGGTATAAATATACGGGACGTTTAAAAAGTGTTTAAACGCGTAGCCGGCTACCTAACCCACCCTCTCGCGTTTGCGGTAACAAGGGTGAGACCAGTGAAAATTTAGCGTAAAAACCCGCAGGTTAAGTGAGAATTAAGAACGGACACCGAGGAACCGAGGGACGGTGAATTAAATCGGCTTTTTCCACGTTTTCCACTCGGACCGGTTTCTTAGCTAACTTGTCGATTTCTTTTTAAAATAAAACCGAGAAACCCTTTGAATCTTTGCATCTAATCGAATTAGTAAAATGGTTGTTTCGTCACGCGGGTAGTAATGAAAAATGTCAGAAAAATGAAGCTACTTAAATATTTTTCTATCCTTAGAAAATTTGTCAAAAATACGTGGAAAAGCAGTATTTGGTGAATTTCTGATTTCCAAATTGAAGAGTTTCTTGCACGCAGAGAAGATCTACATCTTTTGTTAAAGTGAAACAATTCGAAATTCAAAGTCGTAACAGGTTTGAACTCTACATCCCATGCTTGTCAAGGGGATAAAAATTCCTAGAGTTCCTAGAATAAAGATACAGGTCACCAACATACGAAACATTATTTTATGCATTATTTTTGCCAGACGATGCGACAGAAGCTGATTTTCTTATCTCACGTCCGCGACACTTTCGCAGAATGCAAATCGATGGTTTGACGTGTAGTCGATAACAATGAGAGGGGTGGGGGGGGGGGAGGTTGAGGCAAGCACGCGACTCGCGGTGTATGCAGAACCGATCGACGAATAGAGATTTGCTGGAGTTCGACGACGTTCAAAATTCGAATTTACCACCGGGTATTCATTTCGCGGCGGACTCGACTCGGCCGGGGCTTTCTCAGATATATGGAAATTTCCTTAGCCAGCGCCGTATTCAGAGGGGAGGCCAAGTAATATAAATTCAAATCAGTCCCTGTTTTCTCACACAACAAACTTGGAGGAACTCCGAAGCTGGTTCTCCGACGGTAGTTACTGCCTCCTTCCTGCACGCCCCTGCCACCTTCCGCGAACTAAGTACCCTCCTGCCCTGCCCGGCTACCACCCTCTTAATGAAGATATGTGACAGAACCAACCACCATTATGTATCTCCAACCTATCTGTCGTTTCGTTCTTTCGAAAACCAACATTTCTTTGGAAATTCTTTGAAAACCCAATTTCTCTATCGTTCACTTCCTTCGGAAAGAGCTTCTCTGTTTTTTAATTACTTCAAAAGGAGTTCTTTCTTCGTTTCGTCAAGTTCTTTTTGGACTTTACCGACAACGAGAATCAACGTCCATGGTGCTTTGATCTCGTTCGTGGAATCGACTGTTCTTAAATCAACGAGTCGTAAAAACTTCTCTTTGTCATTACGTTCTTTCAAGTTCAAAATTCTAGTCGTAAATTGCGGAGAAATTGTGCCGTGAAGATCGTCATTCAACTCTCGAGACTCTGATCGCGAATTGTAAATAAAAAACGTTTCGATTAACCACCTGTCACGCGAATCTCTCACCCTTCTTTCTTTCGTCATTCGCTAACTCTTTCGACTTTACAAGCTCAGAGTCACGAATCGTTCGAGCTTTCCAGTTTCACCGAGACCGTGTCTACAATTTCGGCAACCGTTTTATTGATTTTCCCAAAGTTGGCCGTGATAAGAAATTCTGGGGTTATATACAGCGAAATCAAGTTTTGCTCCTAATTTCAAAGGAGCCGGTGGTAGGGATGGGTTGGGTCTCGCGTTCCTTTCCGCTCCCTTTCCAGCTTCGCCACCGCCTTCCCTTAATACCCATCGCGATTTCCATAATCTTGGGAGGCGCTCCGGCACCCTCTTATAATATAATAATATTCGCCAGAGAAGGCTTCGCATACGCGCAGCACGCAGTCGCTCTGCAAAATGGCCGACCACGTTAATGCCCCCTTAATATTTAGGGATCTTGCGCGACTATCCGGCTCGAATTTTAAGTCCCGGCACTTTCGTCCCTCTCAAAATCCCCATTTCATCCCTTTCGGTGGTTAAATAACTTCCAATTAAACTTGTTTACCTTTCTCCATCCATCTGCCACGAACGAAAGAATTTTCTTCCGTCGTAAAAACTCTCGATTTTCGTTCGTCAGCGAATCTACGAATTCGTACGATTTCATTCTTGCCAGAACTTCAGAATAAAAGCACTAACTTCCATCAATAGAAGAATTCTCCTCTCGTCGTCAAAGATTCTACAAATTCTATACGTAACAAGAGAATTCTCCTCCGTCTTTTCGTGAAGAAAAAAAAAACCTTCCTTTTCATCGTCACGAGCGAAACTGCTACCTCTTTCATCCTCTCCGGATTAATCATCTGGATCGAATCGATCGCCGGCTGCCAAAGAAGTTTCTACGCCGGCCAGCGTAGTGGGGGGGAGCCGTGGCAACAACAATCCGTGGAATCTGAAAAGTGGAAATTCAGCGTCGGATCGCGGCGAAATTTTCCAAGGCTGCGGGACGCTGCTCTCTTAGGTGGGTAACGGGCGGCTGCAGGCAGAAACGTAGGTATTGCCGGAGTTCTCAGGGTTTCGAGTCTGCTGACGACGCGGGGAGGGTACGGCCAGGGGAGGGTGGGATGGCGGTGGTGTCGGTGGTAGTTGGAAAAGGGGGACGCGCCCACCCTCGCGCTGCCACCCAACGAGACCCCTTTGCGTCTTGCCTTACCCCTCCGTCAACCCCTGAACGACGATACCACCGGGTACGAAGAGGGTGGAGGAAGCCGGCAGAGAGAGTCTAAGGTAGATTATATTATTTCTCCGCCCCCGCCGGGGGCTCACCCGCCATTTTGTGAATGTTAAATCATTTATTGATCCAAGAAGGTGGCACTCACCCTCCTACCTCCCGGCTCGACCTACCCCCGGCTAGAACTCACGCCACCCCCCGCTGCCACCACACCACCCGGCCGACGTCTGAAAGGGGCCGATCCTTATTCCGCGAAGCGAATTTATATGTTCACCCTCTTTGTGCATGTGTGCGAGCGCGCTATACGTGCATGTTATACCACGTTGCGCCTCCACAGTCTTTCTCCCTCTCGCTCTGCCTAGCGTCTCGTGTTCCCGTACACCACGTACATACGCGGGTGTGTGTATGCGGGAATTTCGCAACGAGCAGCGAATTTATGGTCTCGCGAGGCTCGATTCAATCCCCTTCGCCTCGTCTCCGGCTATTCCTTTAGACTTCGTCCGGCTTCAGACGGCACCCTTATCCGATCCCTGCCTCCCCGAGCGCGCCCGGTCTCTCTTCTTGAATAATAGTTGCCCGCTTCTACGCTCGCTTTGGGATCCGCCAACGCGACTCCAAGATCCGAGGGCTTTCGCTGGATTTATTCCTTGACAGCGAACGTTCACCACCCCTCTTCTCCGCGATCCGGGCGCAATTTTCCCGTTTATTTATTTAGACGTTACGGAGGCCACGGAAAGCATTTGCGGAACGCGTTCCCAATTTCCCAGTGACGAGTTTCCCTTTTTATTTCTATTTTTATTTTTATTTTTATTGGTAACTACCAGTTGATGATGTGAAATTCAATACACTCGGTTTTAATTAAACAGCATATTGATTCTACGTATTTTACACTTTTCCTGCTTCTCTCGTTGCTCTCGAGAACAACGTGCACGAAGCACTAAGCAACATGTAGCTATTTTGTATTGCAATTTACTCCCCATGTGTGGATGTATCCTTACGTGCGAAGAGTTTTTATACCGTGTAAATAAGTAAAATTAATCAAGTACGACAGGATTGTAGTTTGAGGTAAATAGTTTGATAGAAAAGCGCTGTAGCGGTTCGGCCTCTTGGTAATTTATAGACGAAATCGTAGCTCGAGACAGTTATTAGCGTGAAATGAAGATGCACGATGACAAAGTTAGATGATATATTACATTACATCAGGGCTCATTGTTATCTGAGGCAATAGCTGAAGTTCTGACAGTAAATGTTCGCCAAGTTAGGTATTCCGGCTATGAGATTTACCTGTGCCAACACAGGGAAGAACCAACTTCCGTCTAAATGGAACTTCCACGTCCGAAAGGTGCTTGTGCTGATTTTCTTAGGAATTACCGTCAGTCGCGGGTGTCAGTCCGGAGGGGAACAAAACGAACCCTGTTTGCCTGTGTTTTGTAGGTCAGTGGAAAATTTCATCCACTTTTCTCACCTCCCCCCCCCCCACCCTTTCAATTCCATTGAAAGAACGTTACGCGGAGGATTCAGGGGATAAATTGGGTTGAAGAAACCTCGCCGGCAATCGGCGCGCAGGCTCAAGTGTTGGAAAAAGGCGATTTTTCCATGCGCAGAATCGTAAAAATCCCGTAGCGGCGGGAAGGAGGGTCGGCGAGGGGGGGCGAGGGGCAAGGAACAAGGAACGAACAGGGGCGAAAAATAAGGGCGAGGTCAGTTGGACGCGAGCCGTGGAAAAATTCACGCAATTTCTCGCGACGCTGTCTCTCACCCTCTTGCAACCACTCCAACGAACCAGAATTTTAAGGTGAAACATTTCGCACATAATGGATCGTGACTTGTGTATCGACCTTCCACAGTGGATGGAACCATCTTGGAGGATACGACCATAAGAATCACCCGAGAGTCTCCGATAATGTTTCTCGATCCGTTGGATTTTTACTTAAATTTTCGGAAGCTTGGAAGTACGTACTTTTTTTATGGATTTTTTTACTTTCCCAAGGGTTTTTGGGGGGAGATTTATGAATTTTGTGGACACGATGATCCAATGCAGGTACCCGCACGCACATCCTCAGTCAAAGATTTGCTTTTAACAAACGTAGAGTTGTTAGAATTATTAACAGACTGAGGATTTTTCATATACAGATGCATAATTCACATTTTTGAAAATATATTAAGTTTTGACAGGTACATATGGGGAGGAAAATATTTTTACAATTTTTCAATTAAAATCCACAGTTTGTAACTTAGCATATTTATTATATAGGGTATCAAATTAAATATTGTTTCTTCACATGTCTCTTAACTTTAAAATAGGTGTAATGATTATAATAGGACTTTAGAATAGGAGTGCAAGTCCATCTGGTATAAAATATGACGTTGTGAGTAGAAAGAAATTAAAAGTAGTCAGTGAGTACAAAGTCATATTAAAGTACTTGTTCGTTTGTTACTCTTATTGGGTGATGACACGATGAGTAGAGAACAATTTTAAAATTTAGTACCTTTTTAATTAATCTGCCTGCATTTTTATATGTCATTTATCATTGCAAGACTTATTATTGGACGTCAGAGAGAATACCATGATTTTACAAAACGGGCAAGAACGTAATAATCCACATCAATTATTTACTTCAGTGAAAATGTCAATTACGCGCGAAATTATTTCAATCATTGAATAACAATTCAAAAATCACAACGAGCGAACACGTCACGCGTCAGAAAAAATTCCGCCCCCTGTCATGTGCCAAAGTATGCAGAATGCAACACCAGCACGACGATCATTCGAATCGTCAAATTCCTCGTCGTCTCGATGGTGGCGAGAAACGCGAGCCAGGGGTGTGCATACTGTGTCTTTTTTTCCCCGAATGCCGGTTGGATGCAAGGTGCGTGGCCGAGCATCCGTCATCGGACGGCCGCTCCGATTATGCGGTTTAGCGACGAACGACGATTATGCACCGTAGTGGCGCGACAATTTCGCTGGCAATCCGGAGGGTTTAGCAACGGCGGAGAGGGGGAGAGAGAGAGAGAGAGAGAGAGAGAGAGAAGGGAAAAAAGGAAAAATCAAAAGAAAGTGCGAAAGTGACGCGCGAACGCCACAAGTGCCCTAACTATCTCGGGCGCTGGAATTCGGAGCACGGTGATTATATGGACAGGACAGCGAAATCTCGGCGGTCGTCGAAATTTGCGGGACGGACGCGGCCCTCCCCCTCCCCTTAGGCCCTCCGCCACCCCGGAAGGATGTCCGAATTCGCATTCCAACACACCAAACCGAGCCATCCCACCCTCTTTTGCCACCCCCTTGCTGCAACGCCGACCCCACACTTCCTGCTTTCCCACCCGACGATCAACCAACACACACACACACACACACACACACTCGCACACAGACTTGGCGTGAAAATTCTACGCTACAGTCCGGATTCTCTGTCGGCTACGATTTCGTCGAACGAACGACGGCTTTCTGGGAAAAACTCGTGGAAACGTAATTTGCATTTTTGATAGTTGTTGGCTTTTGAGCTTTCAGGGAAGAATGTTTAGAACGTTTAGGAGAGAAGAGCACATTGTTCTTTTTTTTTTAATTATCTTTTTTTCTATAAGGTTTTATGTAGGTTTTATATTTCTGGGAACTAGATAACATCAAGAGATCCTTCTTTAGGGTTGTTTGTTTTAGAACCCGGAGAAGGATATTTTTTCGATCGGTAGGTTGTACACTCCTGGAAAAATAAATGGAAATGGGTGTTTCAGGATACATTCCGACACTTTGTGTATTTTTTTTACATTATATCTGCATTTCAAGTTTTTTTTTTTCTTCTTTTATTCGATACATATTGACTTCCTTTCATCGGATGCATAGAAAGTGAAACCAGTCTGAAGAATCATTGTCAAACATTTCACCCTGTAAGCAACAGTACAGTAAAAAATATTACGCCGCAATTTCTCTCAACTAAAAAGAAATTGATGAGAAAGGAAAAGATCTAACATCCTATAAACAACATGACATTTCTAACAACATGCAACAGTGATATTTCAACAGCGACAATATACTCCGAACAACGAATGAAGCGCGACTCTCCACACCTCTCTTCGTTCGTCCAAAAAAGAAACCTTCTTCGATCTGCAGTCGATCGGAAGGCAACGCGTGCGTTTTCCGCATTCGTCGAGAAAAACTGCGCGCGGAGGATGGCGCGGGGGTTAGCAGGAAGCCCCGCGGGAGATCGTATGCGGAACAGACGGAAAGCTAGCTAGGCTTAGGCTCGTGGAAAATGCGGGATTTCAATTTGTTGGTCGAGTTCCGAGACGCGAGGAGCGTCAGGATCTAGGGTGCAGGCTGGAGGGTGTACGCGCGCGGGGCGCCATAGTTCGGTGGCCCCACCCCTGACGCGCTGCCGAGACTAGGGTCGTGGATCGTAGAAGCGGCAGGGAGGGCGCAACGGGGGCCAGCCAAGGCTGCGAATGATATAGGGGCTGCGACGCCATTTTGAATTAGCTGCGCTTAGAGAGCGAGCGGGAAAGAGACGCGAAAGCGAGGTGAAAAAAGATAGACACTTTCTCTCGGCGTTCGTTCGTTTCCCTCGGCGCTCTACGGTTTCTAAGAGAGAAAGAACGAAAGAAGGCGAGACGGGCCGTATACGCGGAAGGGTGGAGAGATTTTTAGAAGCTCCGTTAGCAATGGTCGCTGAACTCCTCCGCTTTCCTCGTGTCCCTAAACGCAGTTTTAACCCCTCTAAACTGACCAGGCTTTCCCTTTTACGGAAAAAGATCGCAGACCCTTCCGACCACCTTTCGGGCCTCGACCCTTCAAATTTCCTTTGGGAACGGTTTGGTAAACTTGCCGCGACGTGGTCGAGCGAATTTCTGCCCCGTTGTCAAAATTTCGCGACGTGTAAGCGGAAACGATGTCTTGCCTAGACGTTCCCTGTGGTTCTTAATTTCGGTATTATTCGCTAAACCGAGGAGTTGTGTGATTAATTTTATAACGTAAAACATAAATTTGTCTTTAATGGAAAGATCGATCTCCACGAGAATAAACTTACATAATGGTAAGTCATTTGTTTCTTGCACGAACAGAAAGTCACAGAAGAGCGTGTGAACTCGAGGGTGCGTTGATGAAAAAAAATTTGCAGAACGCAGTTAACGTGGGAAAAGAGTGCGAAAGCAAATAAAACGAATCTCTCTATATACGTGTATTGCCTCTTTTACGTGTATTACGTCGATGAAAACACGAATTTTCGCAGCGGCGTTCGCGAACGCGAGAAATTCGAATAATATTTCCCCTGAAATTAAGGCAATATTTATCCCATAATTCGCGGTGGATTTAAGTGGGAAAGTTGGCGTGAAAACGAGACGTGAAAAGCGAATTAAAAGTGCGGAACAAAAAGCGAGAAGCTGCGGGGAGTTGTACGAACGGCGGGTGAATATTAACGCTTTTTAGAGGAAATGAAGGCCGCGGGGCAGGCGGCGGCGGTGGCGCAGCGGCGCGCGTGTGTGTTTGCGCTCGATAAATCGCGAAATCAACGGGGCAACGGTGGAACGATGCCGCGATCAGTAGAAATTAGGTCGGCTGACTTTTTATCGGGCTCGTTAGCAGTCGTTTAATTTCGCGCCGATACATGGAAACGCGCCGAGTGAAAATGGATTACCGGGAGCTGGCAGTACACGCGTATCGAATTACAAGCGGGTCCCGGAGACGCTTACAAAAATTAATTGGCCGATCGGCTGAATAATTAACCCCGGCCGGGCGGCGTATAATTGCGCGTATTTAATTTCCCACGCAAATTCGAGTCCGCGTCGAATCACGCTCGGGAATAATTTTATCATAATTACGCCATATTGCCGGCCCAACGACCGTGGCACGATATCTCCCGATAAAAAAAAAAGACTCTGTCACTTTTTGTTTGTTCGTCCTGCGAGTGAAAAGTTTCTTTTCTTTTTCTCGCAAATTTGAGAGAAATTGTACAATGATTTTTTACAAAGAGGTTTGTTCGTGCAAATGCAATAATAGAATAAACGAACGAAATGTTACAAATAATAATAGATAGAATAATTATTCTAGATTGTTCAGGAAAATGTCTAATCGAAAGATTTCATGTGTACAAAATAGTGAACGATAAATGAACATTCTTCTGTGTATCTAAATTTTTATAGTAAATTTTTCTTTCGTTGAATTTTTCAGCTTATTCTGGTGTACAATTGTTATTAATAACGACAATTTCAAACGATTACGTCTTTCTTTTATCGAATTTCAAGATATGTAACAATCGAAGAAAGAAACGCGTAATAATATTTTTATTAAAGGATCTGTCATTCGTTTTTCTGACGATAAAAATCGACAGCTGGACGATCGGAGTCGGAGAGAAACAGCGTGCTAGAGAACGCGATCGGCCAATTAATTTCGTCGCTCGATCTCGATGCATACGCTCCCCAACGTTGAATTTCACGGGGCAGTCAGCTGATAATCGTTTCATTTGCCGCGATTCGTTTGACACGGTGTAATCCGGTTGCGTTGCAAGCTCGTCTGTCGCGTTAATTATAAAGTTCATTAGCGCTCGTAGCCAGTATGACATTTAGGCACCGCTGGCGAGTACACATTTTTCCCGGGCAAACGATGCGCGTCATCGATCCGTTGCCGACTTTATTTATTCAAAGGGTCTTCACCGAATCTATTACGAATTTAGCACAGGCAGCAACTGATCGAGCAGGATACGTTACTTGCGAATTAATCAATTTAGAGGAACAGACTGTCGAGTTGGACTGTCGTTTCCCTCTTTAAAAAAAAAAAAAACTCTCCGAGTTTGCTAAACGCTTTTGCTCAAAGAATCGACAAGGAGCTGTTTATTCAAGTTTAATCACGTAGATATCTTTGACTCGTCGTTTGCTATTTTTCGAGCAAACAGGGCTAGGAGGCAAATTTTTGTAATATTTTTCCAACAGATAGAGGTAGAATAGAATACAAGGATGAAATTAGTGATAGTTTTACGTTTTGTATTTCAGAAAAGGATCGTTTTAAGTTTAATGCTCTTTAGAACGACAGAATGTTTCCGACTTTTTATCAAATTCTTTTATCCTGCCGCCCTCTGTCTTCCATCTCTTATCAGAACTTTTCAGGTTTAAAAGTTTCTTTCTTAATCGACAGAGAGGTAAACTCGGTGAATGTTTTCCGCAAGCATCACAGGTGGCAGCTCCCATTGATTCTAGGGTCGGTAAAGCAGTCACCTTGGTTACTACTCTCGTAAACTACTCCCAAGAAAGATTGTACATTCTCCGACTTTACTTGCAATTCTTAAGCAGCGTGGAAAAAGGAATTTTCTAATCTTAATCAATCCAGGACGAATGGACGTCAAGCGAACGTGGAAAGTGTCGGGAAAGGGAGAGCAACGAGGAAGTTAAGCGCGACCATGCCACATGCATCAAGTGGCTTGTAAACTGGCCTTAAATTTCCCCGCTTTAAGCGGTGTAGCTACGCGGAAAAATCTATGACCTGGCTTAAAAGACGCCGCTTCTAATTGCTTGCCCGCGTTGCAGGCAGTTAAAGTAAGTCCCGCAGGGAGTGGGAGCGGGTTCTCGCGAAATAAAAAGGAGCACCGAAGGCCGGAAGGTGTTCCAGGCGTTTCTCGGATACAGCCTTCCCGGGGAAACGAGCCAACGGTACGGGTAAACCCTTGATACGATTAATTGCACCCGTTTCCAGTTTTTCGCAGATTCTCGACCGTCCCCCTCTGTTCTCGTTTCCCTTGGCCAATTTAGCACCCTCGATTTCTCGCGTTACGTGATTGAAACTGAACGCGTTTCAAGGGGGAAACTATCGTAGACGTTTCTCGGAATGATGGAAAATTGATGAAGTTTTAGTAGATCGCGGATTTTTATCTATTCAAGCAGGAATTAAAGATGGAAAATTATTACAGAATACGTGTGATGTGTGAAACATTCAAAGTAGAGTAGCTGTTACGACATTTAATAGGATAACTTTATTTAAATTGGATTAAATAATTTAAGGTAGCTCTGTTTCTCTTCTGTTTGAAGTATAAATTTGCATAAAAGTCCGTAGTCTTGTCAGCAGCGGCGAATATTTTATTTTCTAGAGGACTTTGTATTTCTGTGAATGATAACTCTAATAGATTAATTACTAGAGTAATTATGAACGGAGAAAATGCTTTCTGTGCATTTTCGCATCATGAGATTTCGTACAAGTGCATAAAAATCTACATATACCTTTCTCGAAGAAAATTAAAAATTGATATTTACGGATGATGATACCGAAGATATGAAATTTAAAGCGCGCTTTCTCTTTCTCTCTCTTGGGTCGAACTCTTAAAGAGTTGGAACGCGCTCCAACTTCGTCTGGCTGCAATTCGCAAGAAGAAATTCACTCGTTCGCGGAAGCAAGGTTTTCACGTTCTCGGGGAGAAAGAAGAGAAAAGAGGACAAAGTGGGGCGAAAAGAAAAATAGAACAAGGTACAAGAGTGTTACCCTGTCCAGGAGGTTGTGCCAAGTCCGATGAAATTCATAATTTGCCGAAGTTGCTCGTGGCGAGGGGCGATAATGGGGCCCTGGGTTGCTTTGGGTCTAGCCTCGTTCCTTTTTAAGTTTTAAATAGTTTCCCGCGAGTTTTAATTAGGAAATTCATCCTGGCCGCCCTATTCGCCTCTATTACGCCGGAGCCGGCTTCGAACACAGCCCCGAACAGAACAGCCAGAGGAGGAGGCGGGCGGTGAAAAAAGGGGTAACGATCGTCGTTTTTCAGTTAACACCGAGGAAAATTGTAGCGAACTTCTAACGAGTATTAAAACACGAACTTCTCGTCGAGGAAATATTGTTTGTACGAGGCTATTACGGAACAACGGACGGGGGGTCATGGTGGTTTAAGTGTCTCTGGTTTTTCTTTCGGGACCCGGCCGGACTTGCGCGAGTTGATAATTTATTGGGTGGTCGGTTCCTATTGTCAGAAACTCGTAAAAAAAGAAGTCTGTGGTGCAACTTTGTTCATATCGTGGATAATCGATTGGATCCTCTCGTTGTTAGCTGGAAGTATGAAACAAATAATGTTTATCATCTTGCTTTACGATTTTCTTCTCAGTCTTCGGTAAATGTTAGTTATTACAACGTGTTATATCGTGTCACGTGTAAAGTATTGGAAGCATCATTTATTAATCTTTAATTCAAATGCATACTCCATACTCGATACTACAATTTGCTTTTTCTTTCAAAAACGAAACCGTAATTCCTTCTACAAGTGCAGCTCGATAAGTTAAAACTCAAAGGGTTTTAACGACAACTCGTCGTCCCTCTCATTTTCCAATATAGCGACTAAATTATCTCTTTCATCGAGATCCCGAATATGCATATTATATATTTCAAAAGTTGCAATATGTACTCGAGTGGAGCAAGCTGCCGCGGCTCTTCTCTCCGAGAGATCGTCTTCTCCGAACAAAGAGGAGGGGGCAGTGAAACACGGGGGGTGGTGGAAAGAAGGAAAAGTAAAGCGCACAGTCTTCATTGTATTCCGTGTGGCCGGTAGCATCGATCGTCGTACTTTTTGCTTCACCCCTTTTCGCTTTGATACGGCCCAGTCGGAGAAGCATCACCCTCCCCCGTCATCCTCGCTCACGGCCTGGCCTTTACTGCAGCCACCCCTCCGGCAACCCCATTCGCCGTTTACTTTATTCTTATCTGAAATACTGGAGCGGCGAAGGTGGTCGACAGCGATCTCCCTCGCTCTTTCTTCCGGGCTCTTTACAACCCTTGGCCACCTCCAAGCCGCCGTTCGCTCGCCTTTCTTCGTCGAACCTCCTCGACCCGACCCGGGTGGGTGGTGGCTCCTTCCCTTCTTTTCTTTTCGCCCTCGTGCTCGGCGGGACGGCGAAAAATCCTGAGAAAGAAACGAAAGAACGGTGGGGATGACCTGGTTGGAGGGGATGCTTTTACTTCTTCCCTCCCCCCTCCCCCTCTCTCGTTCTCTCTGACTTGTAAGCAGGTTAGTATGCAGTGCTCGTTACTCAACGTTACGAACTAATCACGATTAAAAGTAATGTAACGATACGCTTTAGGAGATATCTTTTTGTTCGAGTACCACATTCGTACACGTATGCGAGTTTAATCGTGTAGATTTCAATGGAAATAAATGAAAATATTTGTTGAAATAACAGGGGCGCATCCTGCATCCAGACTATGCAAATTCATATTTTTGTGAGAACAACAGTTAGAAATCTAAAAAGTCTGGCTCATGTCTTTAAACTTCCCACAAAAATTACCAGTCAATTGTACCACGATTTCAAAGATGATATTTTCACTAATAGCATCTCTATACATTAAATTCACTGACACATTTTCATTTAATACTATCAAATGAACATGACACGATAAAGAACACATCATTCGAAGATAAGAGTATGCGCTAATATTTTTCGTAGCCGCCACTAAATTACTTTCAGTTGGTCTTCACGTACGTTTTACAGTACAATATACGCATGATCTCAATTTTCTTCACTTCGTTCATAGAATAGAAATAGAAATTATTTCCACAAGAAGGCTGAAGAACTTTGCGAAAGAGATTTTCAGGATTTTTGGACAGATCTCGTTTCGTCCTTTTTACGGCAGGACCTTAGGCAGCCAGTCTTTTCTTCGGGTTTACGAGGGCCACTCTTTATCTCTCTGGAAGCGCGTAAAAGAGCCAAAGTCAACGCTTAAAACCGGCAGAGTTTTTAGTGTCGCACGATCAACGGCATCTATATGCTTCCCGACTCGCGGGGGTGGTACTCTCTGCAAAGGGTCGTCCGTTTAATGATCCTCGAGTTTTCTTTAATTAAGAACGTTCGCCAGCTTGCCCCACCTGTTCTGAAATTTTCGTTTTCCCCCTCCACGAAGGGATTCGTTTCGCCCTTCCAATTTAGAAATTCAAATTTCCCGCGATATTTCCATTTCCATTATACAGAGTTGTATACACAAGTTTTATATCATGCACGCCTCGAGGAGTTAATGTGCATGGATTTGTTATACAATAAAAAAAAGAAATACTAGATTTTATAGAAATATATTTTCACAAAAACACCACTGTGCCAAATGTAGAAAATTTCAATGAAAAATTACGAGCTGGCCGTTTTCACTCCGCTCTGTCAGTGGGATGGGAGGAGGAAGGTGATATTTCGTTCTGGACAACACTGACGAGGGGTCTGGCTCAGAGATGCATGAAAAAACACCGACTCAAAGGCTTCCGGGTGTCCGAAACCTGTTTCACGATACACGAGTTTTCAACTCTTCCTCTTTCGTCCGCAACCCCTCGTATCAACTTCTCACACTCCTGCCCTACTAACCTTCCACCAAGGAATTAACAGTCTCTCGAGAAATAATTTATCGCCACCTACGAATTTATTTATTTTCTTCTTTTTTTTTTTTTTTCTCGAAGCATTGTCGTCAATCTCCCTTTCCAAGCATTACATATACTGGTTCTATGTTTCATTAATTCTTTAATATTTCGCCGGGGAATTATAACATAGTTCAAATATTAAAAAATAATATATTGCTCGATACGTTTATTGAAGTGTTAATATCGATCGTCGCTCGTATCTGCAAGCAATTCGAAAGACGCGAAAAATGCAGCGATCGAGGAGCGCGTTTCGGGTCGCAAGTTTCGTAAAAACAAAGCCTCTTGAATTTATAGTACGATCAAAAAGTCCTTATTATTTTCTCAGTCAAGCCGCCATCTTTTGTTTTTGCCACTCGCCTCTCCTTATCGCGTCGTAATTTATCCCGATCCTCACCCCTTCGTGCTGCACCTCTTCGTTCCTCTCGCGTCTATTGTCCCTTTCAGTGGGCTATCAAAGGACCGAAATCCTCGTCTTGGCCACGCGAAACTCTCGACAGCGCTCGTAAGAATATCAACGATCCACATAAATCCGCGCGTCCTCCTCACCCTCTCCGAGCGTCGATTCGAATATCACAAAAACTCGCGTCGCTCTGCTACGAACGGTTTGTAAGCGCGAATTCCTACATTCTCGCATTAAATTCTGATCGCGTTTCGATTGACGAGTACTTTACAAACAGTCAGTTTGAAACAAATGCTTGGAACAATAATATTGAATAATTTCGTACGAGCAATATCACGGGTAATTTATTCTCACGTATATTTTAATCAATCACAGAACTCTTTGCGTTGTCACGTCTTTCACGCTCAAAAACGTGATGTGATTAAGTATCAGACAAAGAGAGAGTGAGATTCGATGATTCAAAATTTTCTTCGCTGCGACTTAAAAGAGATAGTACAATATATATATGGCAGAAGGTCGACAGGATCGATCGGCAGCGAGTGAAAGGCTCATTTGGCGGCGCAATCGGCAGAATCGGGCGAACGAAAGACAGATCGTTGCGTTTTGCCCGCGGACGCGTTTAGGTTGCCAGCCCGGCGTCGTGTTCCAGGATGTTCGCTGGATAATCGAAAAGCCAAGCGACGGGAAAATTGCGAGGTGGAGGGTGACCAATCGCCCGTGAAAATTGAAAAACTATTTCGATCGGCACCGGATGAAGGAGCATCAAAGTTGCACGGGGCTCGCGTGCGTAACCGCTAATGCCGATCGATAGGTAATGGTGTTTCGAACGCTCTATGGCGTTTCTGGTTTACCCATTAGCGTCATTTGTTGGCTGCAGATAAAACTGGCGACGATTAATCATTGGTTAAATAAGCGAATCGCTGCTTCGTTCCGGATGAAATTTAACGACAAACGGCTAACTAATTGCCGTGCAATTAAATCAATAAACTGCCTGTGCTCTGGCTGACCCGCCCCCGCCAAACCCCCCTGCTAGCACGACCCGCGTGTAATTTTATTCCCAGCCACTGGACTTTCCGACCGATCCTGCGTTTCCTTTGTCTTTCTCGCCGCTTTTGGAATTTCGCGTGTAAACACGGCGCGAGCTGTTGGGGTTCGCCTTCGTTAGGGTTCCTCGTTCAGCTGTTATTAAGATAGACGAGAACTTTGAGAATTTTCTTTTCCACTATTTTTATGTGGAAGATCGAGGCTCTTTCTGTGCGAATGATAGTTTTAATTTCATTTCATATTATTGTATTTTTATCTTGAAGAGATTTTTCCCGAATAAATAAATAATATTACATTAATTCTACGGCTTTTGCCAGATCTTATCATTCGTTCGTACAAAGATAATTTTTATCGGCAAGTGGATTTCCACGCATAATTTTTGATGGCAATCGGGGATCTTGGAAAGGGACGAGGGCCAACCGACGAAGGGATGAGAGCAAAGGGACAGCAGCTGCACGGGATTGAACCCTCGGCAAAGATTTTGCGGAAGCGAGTCTTTTTTCAAAGCTGACGATGGTCAGCGCGGTGTTTCGCATACCGGTCAAACGCGTTGGCAAATGTATCGACCAACGCTGCACGCGTTTATATCACGATCGCAGCATACTCGGTTTCAGTGTCGCTTCGCCCTTCCAAAGAGTGCGTTTAATTATAAGCCGAACACTTAGTCTCCGTAATTAATGTGACGATGCGTCCCGCGAGTGGTTTGCAGCGTGAATTTCCTCTGGGGCATTAATTTCCCCCCCTCCCTGCTACGATTGATCGTTACCCGATATTTTCGAGTAATTTTCAAGCGTATTTTTTCAACGTTCCCCGCGCCCGTTCGGCGTAGAATATTCCATGGGTGTACAATATCGTAGTTTAACTAGTTATTAATTCACTAAACGATAAATTAGCGGTTGTTTTTGATAAGGTTAATGCGGTGGTTTAACGCGATACCTCTCGTTTGTAAAAGTAGTGGAAAATATACGCGCATTTTTATTATTAACAGCGTGATGATTGATGGAACTCGAATATTCGAGTGCCGACACGGTACGCGCTTCTTCAATAATTTATCACGTATTTTATACATACGTACGTAGAAGATAATGTTTAATTTAATTCGATCGAAGTCTCGTTTAACATTTTACTCGGCTTTTTATTCATTTCTTTCAATTGTTTATGTGACTCTTTTGCTACTCGATTTTTCGATTCTAATCTAGATACGGAATACCCAATTCAAAAAGCGTAATAATCTCAAATCAGTAGTACAAAAAAAAAAAACAGTTTAACAGTAATTTGTAAGAACTGGCTCAGCAAATGTGTGCTTGACGAATTTTTGAAATTTTTTAGAGAAGCAGCTTGTGAAAAAATTGACTTACTTTTGCACTGTTGTTTGTTTCTAACCTGTCCAAAGTTCGCTGCCAAATACACGTATTGTCGATAACTTTTCAAACTCGATGACTTTTCTCTTTTCCACTTCGACTTATTTTCAACTCCTCCGGTTGTATACATCTCAATACGATCCTCGCAAAGGGAAAGCGATAATCAAAAGATACTCAGGTCCGATTGATTTCACTCGTTCTCGATTCGTGTTCTTTTAAAAGCGGCGGCTCCTTCGATAAGTTTTTGCGCCCAGAGAAGGCGGGAGAGGAAGAGAAAAGAGAGAAACAGGAAAATAACTCGCGATTTCCTGCATACCATTCGCATTACTGGCTGCATCCTCCTCCTCCTCCTCCTCCTCCTCCTCGTGCTCGCCGTAGCATCGAGTCTCATTTGCTTTTCCTTTCGAGCTTTTCTACCCCTTCCGTTTTCAGCTGGCCTCCTCTTCCTTACCATTCTACCGGTTGCTCCTCTCTCCGCTTTCCGCGCTCGAGCAATAAAAACAACGGCGGAGCGTTTTCCCGAGCGGTCTCGAGAAACCTTGGAGGAAAATACTGCGATACCAGTCGGTCGATACTCGCTGCAATGAGGGAAAAGAAGACAAGAGAAAAAAAAGGACGATGGACTCTGATGGATCAGGAAGTGAAAGGGATACACCGGGGTGGTTTCCGAATATCTAGCGTTTGATTGAATCGTGAAACGTAATGTACTGCTCAAAAGTATGATATTTATAAGTCGTCAGTTTTAACTTGTCAACTACGTGATGTGATAATGTTTAAAAGAATTACAGAATCGTTTCCGCTGTCACTTTAATTTTTTTGTATCTTTGTCCTTGGATTGTGGATCCTTTTCCTCTTTTAAATAATTGTTTCATAATCAATTTTTATTGCAATATCGATAGCGCGATATATTAACAGTATTAATTCACTTTTGTGAATTACATATATCCGTGTCTGTATAAACAAAGAAGATATGTACTCTTAATATACTCTTCCTGGTAGAAGTTAATATAGACCAGAGATTAATAAGATTACTAAGATTATCTTATTTCATTTGTTATTAAAAATTAAATCAATATGAAATCATTTTAATCGTTTAATTTTGACAATCGTTCAATTAACTGACCAATTTTTTCTTTTTCAGATACAACGATGGCAGACATTTTGATCGTCCACTACCATCGTTCAGTCCCTCGAGCTAGCCCAGGAGAATGGACGAGTACACTCACCCCCACTGTGATAGCCTTGGAAAATATTTCCAGCCATTTTTCGCCCCACCAATACGAGCCACCCTTCTAAGAAGTCCAAGGGTGGACGGAGGGAAGGACGAGGTAGAAACAATGGAAAAAGTACCGCCATCTTTAATTCCATCTTCGACCACCTCCACCCCACAGACAGTCCAAGGTCCCAGTCTTGAAGGGTGAAGAAAGAAAATGCCAAGATCGATAAACTCTTCTTCTCAACACTGTCTTTTCCATCCGAGACGAAACTATATTTTAAAGATGATTCTGTTCTGTAACTTACTTTTTAAATCACCGAAGAAATTGGAGTAGTAAATGATACACGATATTGAATTAGAAAATGTATGTATACTTGTGTTGGATAATTCAATGTATTCGAGAGTTTATTATTTTTGTGTCCGAGGGCTTTGAGTGAAGGACTTGCAAGAAAAAGCAGGAATGTTAATCTTAATAAATTTTGAGTTCAACATTTTGTCACCTACTCCTGTACCTGCTCCTTATCGCTGACAATTATTCATTGCGAATTAAAATATTCTGAATTTCACGTCTATATTTCACACATGCGGAAAGAAACTGTAACGTTATGTAGTAAAATAAATTTTCGTTTCCTAAGGAAAAATAAAATTTCCCTCTTTCTCCTGTAAAGCGTGTTCATTTCATATTGTAAATTTGACGAAATTAAAATTGAAATTCTTTTCTAAACTAAGCGTTTTCTAATTGTGATTGAATCGGAGAATCGAAAGTGCTTGGTTTAAGAAATATTTTGATTCTAATTACGAATGATTATTTCGAATAATCATTTTCTAAGGTCTCGGTACATTTATAAAGAAAATTAAAAATCGCATTTACTTGAAATACGACAAACAACTGAAATCATGCATGTAATCCCCTTCGGAGGTTACCAGCAGCCAGAAAGGAAGTTTGCAACAGCAATCTTCATTACCAACACCCGTCCAGTCGAAAACTTGGAATTCTTAGAGCCACAGACAAGATGTATAAAAAGGATCACCATTAACTAGGATTAAAATCAATGCTAGGATAAACGGGACAACCAATGTTTTTCATCAACAATGGGACATGTCCCATGTTTTGGGGGTCACCTGATTCCCTACCATTTTTATGTCATGTTCTACAATATTGATTTAGGCAGATTCTGGACCGCAGCGCTACCAAATTTTAACTAGCTTATAACAATCGACTACAAAAATGTAGTGAGTTAAGACAACTAACGTGAATTATTGAATGAAATAATTAATTTAATTATTTAACCATAATATAAACGTTGTGAAAATTATTAAATAATGTTTAGAAATATTGTAGAAATAAAATGATTTAATTGTTTCAAATAAATTAAAAAAAATTGTTTCAAACTGTAAAATAATGACATTTTTGCATGTTATTAAACAATTTTAAATATTTACTTATAACAATTGAATCAATGACTGAATTCCCTTATACCTATGCATTATTTCATAATTTGAATGATTCATTTATAATAGTTAAATGAATTAATGGTACATATATTTCTTGCTCTCTGAAACAATAAACGAGCGAAAATTTTTATATGTCGCGCAATTATTTTGAAGCGACGATCACTGCTTAACTCGATTTTTCACTGTATAACTTTTCTCTACATAAATTTCTATTTAATATACATTAATGCAGTTATAACTTAAAAATTAAAAATATCATGAAAATGTAAATTTAGTTTTAGTCCATAAAAAAATTAATAAATTATTACATTTAACATTGTAACATATTCATGAAAGTGTAACTTTGCGATAGAAATATAAAAACCATTAAATTATTCATTAGTATAATAGAAAAACTGTTTTACGAAATACTAAAAAAAAATTATCAATTATTCCGTATCACTGACGATCGAAATATATATTAACCTTCAGCGGTACGAAAACACGTTACCAATTAAACTTCCGTCGTGTACACATCGACCGAATTTTAGAAGTGTGAAAAAAAATTATCAACGTTCTGGATCGCGACCCAAATATATATTAACCTCGAGCGGTACGGAGACTCATTACAGGTTAAACCTTCGTCGTGTACACATCGACCAAAACTTAGGAGTGAATTTTTAAACAATATTTTTGAATATTTTAATTGTTTAAACATTATATATTCTATTGTTTTCGTTATATATTCTATTTTATTCTAATTGTTTAAACATTATCTATCCTATTGTTTTCGTTATATATTTTATTTTATTCTAATTGTTTAAACATTATCTATTTTATTGTTTTCGTTATATATTTTATTTTATTCTAATTGTTTAAACATTATCTATTTTATTGTTTTCGTTGTATATTCTATTTTATTCTAATTGTTTAAACATTATCTATTTTATTGTTTTCGTTATATATTTTATTTTATTCTAATTGTTTAAACATTATCTATTCTATTGTTTTCGTTATATATTTTATTTTATTCTAATTGTTTAAACATTATCTATTTTATTGTTTTCGTTATATATTTTATTTTATTCTAATTGTTTAAACATTATCTATTTTATTGTTTTCGTTATATATTTTATTTTATTCTAATTGTTTAAACATTATCTATTTTATTGTTTTCGTTGTACATTCTATTTTATTCTAATTGTTTAAACATTATCTATTCTATGTTATTCTAATTGTTTAAACATTATCTATTTTATTGTTTTCGTTATATATTTTATTTTATTCTAATTGTTTAAACATTATCTATTTTATTGTTTTCGTTGTATATTCTATTTTATTCTAATTGTTTAAACATTATCTATTCTATTGTTCTCATTATCTATTCTACTCTATTCTAATTGTTTAAACATTATGTATTCCATTGTTTTCGTTATCTATTCGATTGGATTCTAATTGTTTAAACATTGTCTAATATTTTTAATAATATGTAGCAATTAAACAACACACTCTTTTCCAGAATATTTCTATGAACTATTTAAAATTTTTAATTAATCATTTGTAGCAATTGAGCCACTAATACATTTCTTTCCATTCCTTATTTTTATTAAATCCGACGGTACCAGCGTGGGACGACGAGGGATCTTGCATGGACACCGCAGGGCGACCAGGGATCTTGCATGGACATCGTGGGACGACGAGGGATCTTACATGGACATCGTGGGACGACGAGGGATCTTACATGGACATCGTGGGACGACGAGGGATCTTGCATGGACACCTTGGGACGACGAGGGATCCTGCAGGGACGTCGTGGGATGCGTGCGTCTTAGCTTTGAGTTGCGTGCGTTTAGTTTTAGTTAGTTATAAGATAGTTGATATTTGTAAATTCATTGTGAGCGCATTTTGTACAAAGACACGTTTATTTAACTTGACAAGAAATTAGGGACCCCTGTTCTCCTCTCTTCTTTCGTTCGTTGTTACTATTGTTACTGTCATTGGATAGAGTAGAGTTTCCAATTTTCGTGGTCAGTGTGTCAAGTCGGGGAACTGCAGCCTCGTCCGAAACGAGGTTAGGATCTTGTAGTCCGGCGTCCTTGGTAATTCGACTCAGCGGTTCTTCGGAACCCCACTGTGTTGTTGGGGGTAGCGCTTGGCTACTTGCCTCTAAGTGCTCGAACCCCGATTTGGCACACTGACAAATCGCGGCTTCATTTCGCGTTATATCCCTTGCACGTCACGATATTAAAGCGCGTCGATAGTTGCGTTTCCCTTATTTCGTTCAAAGTTCAGTAAACGTGTCTTTGATACAGAATGCGCTTGTAGGGCTGCGAATTGTTATACAATTATTAATGTAACGTATGCATTGTATGCATCGTATGACTGTACGAGAGTATGTGGTGTGATTGTGTGTATTATATGATGGCATGCATTGTACGATTGTATGTAGTGTATGTATTGTATGATTGCGTGAGGGGTGAACTATTGTTAACGCGATCGTTGTTTGGGAGACAGAGTTCCATAGTTCAATCTCGTATTTGCGTTTTTAGAGTTAAGACTTAGACTTAAGTTTGAGATTGAACTATGGAACATCTGTCTCCTTTTTATGTAACCCCGGGCCAAGTAGAGTAAAAACTCGGCATTCATTAAGTTGAATGCCGAGTTGCTTGTTTTTTAATGGTGGGTGGTTGGGATTAGGGCCTAGGGTGGGTCTCGAGCGTAGTCACCTCCTCGTGGTGAGACCTGGTAATTGATATCGTTTTACAAACATTACAGTTTGTAAAAGTTTGTAATGTTTGTAAACTTTAATGTTTGTAAAACCATATCAAGCTAAGAACTACGCAACCTACAGTTCAGTTTAGATCGTGAAGACTTCTTTCCATTCTTTATTTCACGATCTAAACTGGACTGTTGGGACAAATTAGTTGATAAGTAAACTATTAGACCCCCCGGGGCACCGTGGGACGACGAGGGATCCTGCAGGGACGTCGTGGGATGCGTGCGTCTTAGCTTTAAGTTGCGTGCGTTTAGTTTTAGTTAGTTATAAGATAGTTGATATTTGTAAATTCATTGTGAGCGCATTTTGTACAAAGACACGTTTATTTAACTTGACACGAAATTAGGGACCCCTGCTCTTCTCTCTTCTTTCGTTCGTTGTTATTATTGTTACTGTCATTAGAGTAGAGTTTCAAACTTTCGTTGTCAGTGTGTCAAGTCGGGGAACTGCAGCCTCGTCCGAAAGGACGAGGTGAGGATCCTGTAGTCCAGCGTCCTTTGTAATTCGACTCAGCGGTTCTTCGGAACCCCACTGTGTCGTTGGGGGTAGCGCTGGGCTACTTGCCTCTAAGTGCTCGAACCCCGATTTGGCACACTGACAAATCGCGGCTTCATTTCGCGCTACATCCCTTGCGCGTCACGATATTGAAGCGTGCCGATAGTTTCGTTTCCCTTATTTCGTTCAAAGTTCAATAAACGTGTCTTTGATACAGAATGCGCTTGTAAGGCTGCGAATTGTTATACAATTATTAATGTAACGTATGCATTGTATGCATCGTATGACTGTACGAGAGTATGTGGTGTGATTGTGTGTATTATATGATGGCATGCATTGTATGATTGTATGTAGTGTATGTATTGTATGATTGCGTGAGGGGTGAACTATTGTTAACGCGAACGTTGTTTGGGAGACAGAGTTCCATAGTTCAATCTCGTATTTGCGTTTTAGCGTTAAGACTTAGACTTAAGTTTGAGATTGAACTATGGAACATCTGTCTCCTGTTTATGTAACCCCGGGCCAAGTAGAGTAAAAACTCGGCATTCATTAAGTTGAATGCCGAGTTGCTTGTTTTTTAATGGTGGGTGGTTGGGATTAGGGCCTAGGGTGGGTCTCGAGCGTAGTCACCTCCTCGTGGTGAGACCTGGTAATTGATATCGTTTTACAAACATTACAGTTTGTAAAAGTTTGTAATGTTTGTAAACTTTAATGTTTGTAAAACCATATCAAGCTAAGAACTACGCAACCTACAGTTCAGTTTAGATCGTGAAGACTTCTTTCCATTCTTTATTTCACGATCTAAACTGGACTGTTGGGACAAATTAGTTGATAAGTAAACTATTAGACCCCCCGGGGCACCGTGGGACGACGAGGGATCCTGCAGGGACGTCGTGGGATGCGTGCGTCTTAGCTTTAAGTTGCGTGCGTTTAGTTTTAGTTAGTTATAAGATAGTTGATATTTGTAAATTCATTGTGAGCGCATTTTGTACAAAGACACGTTTATTTAACTTGACACGAAATTAGGGACCCCTGCTCTTCTCTCTTCTTTCGTTCGTTGTTATTATTGTTACTGTCATTGCACTAGAGTAGAGTTTTCAACTTTCGTTGTCAGTGTGTCAAGTCGGGGAACTGCAGCCTCGTCCGAAAGGACGAGGTGAGGATCTTGTAGTCCAGCGTCCTTTGTAATTCGACTCAGCGGTTCTTCGGAACCCCACTGTGTCGTTGGGGGTAGCGCTGGGCTACTTGCCTCTAAGTGCTCGAACCCCGATTTGGCACCTGACAAATCGCGACTTCATTTCGCGCTACATCCCTTGCGCGTCACGATATTGAAGCGTGCCGATAGTTTCGTTTCCCTTATTTCGTTCAAAGTTCAATAAACGTGTCTTTGATACAGAATGCGCTTGTAAGGCTGCGAATTGTTATACAATTATTAATGTAACGTATGCATTGTATGCATCGTATGACTGTACGAGAGTATGTGGTGTGATTGTGTGTATTATATAATGGCATGCACTGTATGATTGTATGTAGTGTATGTATTGTATGATTGCGTGAGGGGTGAACTATTGTTAACGCGAACGTTGTTTGGGAGACAGAGTTCCATAGTTCAATCTCGTATTTGCGTTTTTAGAGTTAAGACTTAGACTTAAGTTTGAGATTGAACTATGGAACATCTGTCTCCTTTTTATGTAACCCCGGGCCAAGTAGAGTAAAAACTCGGCATTCATTAAGTTGAATGCCGAGTTGCTTGTTTTTTAATGGTGGGTGGTTGGGATTAGGGCCTAGGGTGGGTCTCGTGCGTAGTCACCTCCTCGTGGTGAGATCTGGTAATTGATATCGTTTTACAAACATTAAAGTTTGTAAAACGTTATCAAACTAAGTTGTAGAACGATATACGATAAACTTTTATGTTTGTAAAACGATATCAAGCTAAGAACTACGCAACTTACAGTTCAGTTTAGATTGTGCAAATGTCTTTCCTTTCTTTATTGCGCGATCTAAACTGAACTGTAGGAACAATTAGTTGATTTTGATCATTAGTTGACATTGATAAATTATGCTCCCAGCAGGGCACCGAGGGACGACGATGGACGATATTGAACAACGTGAGATGTCGTGGGATTTCGCAGAGTTGCGATCGTGAAGTTCGTGCGTTTTATTATTAAGTTGCCTCCGTTCAGTTTTAATTAATCAGAAAATAATCAATCTGCCAATTCACTGTAAGCACATTTCATATTCTAAAATGCTACTCTTATCGTTATAATATATATATTAGCCAGCTATGTGAAATCTAACAGTTTACTTATCAAATAATTGTTCCTACAGCCCTGTCTAGATTGTAAAATGAAGAAGGGAAAGAAATTTGCACAATCTAAACTGTAGTGTATGTTACGTAGTTCTTAGCTTGATATTGTTTTGCAAACGTTATAATTTGTAAAACGGTATCAATTACCGAGACCCACCACGTGGAGGTGACTACGCACGGGTCTCATTATAGTGCATTTTAAATCAGTGCAGTTTTATACATGTATCGCAGGAGTCATGATTGACATTGAATTGTATTGAATTTACGTAATTTGTCGAAAAAAGAGAGCGATATCCGAAAATGAATAATATAATGGTTAATTTAAAGCATTGAAATAAATATTCTTGTTTAACTAATTAGTAGTAAATGACGTAAATTATTATCTTCTAAACACCGTTCACAATGTCGCTTGTAACTCACTTTTGATACATTCATTTTTAATATTTTTAGCAAATTCATTTTAAACACTTTTGTCACATTCGCCACTTGACAAGCACAATTAAGATACAGAAGCACTTTTTAGATATTGGGTAATTAGAATATTAACAACAATTGGAATATTCAGAACTATTATTTAATTATTTACTTTTATTATCTAAACAATGCGTACGCGAGGAAAGTTTGATTGATAATGAGCTCTTATCTCCCTATCGGTCGTGATTAACTTGATTTTCCAGTCAACGTTAACAATGCGGAACAATTGATTAAAATTTCAGAGAAATGTATGAGTGACTCGATTGTTGCAGATGATTGATTAAAAATTATATCTGTAGTCTGTTCATTGTCTTGTACGAATATATACTTTTGATTTATTGAAGTTTTTTATTGCTCGATTTGTTCACAGTTTATACGAAACCGGAACAAAATCATAATTTTTGTTGGTCTGAAATTATTACGCACGCGATGTATGATTTCGTAAATTGTCGACACTGAAATATCTCCATCTCAGAAATTCCTTGATGTTTGACCCAAGTAAGTTCATTTCACTCTCCGTAGAGTTCACGGCCACGAAATTTATTAAAAGGGACATTGAAGAAACTGGTTTCGCTGAAAAAGGAAAATAAAGGAAATATCTACAAGAGGTGCTGTTCTTAGCATCTGGATGCAGCTTCTCTCGTTGATTATTTTTCTGCTGAATGAATATTTCTATACGGTCGTGGCTTAACACGACTCATAAGTATTATAGAAAAGAAAAAGGAAAATCATCGAAGTGAGAAATTTTTGATTAGTTTCAATTATTGGCTAACAAACTGTGAATTATTGAGTGATAAAACGCTTTATGTTCCATGAACCATAGTCCATGCTTCATTCGATAAATAATAATTAACAATAATAGTTGTACGAATAATATATATGTTAATAAATAGTATGACAGAAGTAAAATACCTGAATAATTGTGTGTTATTATGTATTTGAAATAGTATAATAATTATAAATATTAAAATACTAACAATGTAAAAGGAGTGAATCGTAGTAAACTGGTTTTTACATTGTAAGAAATTAATTTTATTCGAGTCTTTTCATTCACTCAAATGCTTATTAATTCTTTATTGCTATATTGCTAAAAAGAAGAAACAAGTGGCTTCTTCAAATATCTTAAATTAATTTATTAATTTAGAAATTAATCTACATATTTCGCGTGAATTAGAAGAACGGAATTTAGTAACATAATTACTACTGACAGAATATCTTTCCTTTTTTGCTGAGCTGTTACGTATTAATTATATTAATCTCTTGCTCTTTAACGTATACTACATACAAATAAAATGTCAGATTTAAACTGCACATGTATTTGACAATCGTGCGTTCTAATAAGCGGTAGGAATTCAATTGTCAATCCTGTTAGCAATGACAGACAACAGTCATACTAAAATAACAGGTTTGAAAAGATTATTACAAATCTAAAATAACAAACAAACAAACATAAAGAAATTTCGTGCTTATCTTTTAATTGAGCATTGGTGGATATTTCATTATAAATCTTAGCCATTATAAATCAAAAACAGAACAAAACTGAGTGAGTGATATTGGCGCGGCAAATTCTGAGGATTTTGAGGTTTTAGGCAAATTTTAAGGATTTTTCGAATGATCAAATATCATAAATATCACGATATTTCATACGTACCGAGATAAAATAATAATTCAACACATGCAACGATAAATAACACACAATTTCTTATACTTACTAATAGATTATAATTTATTATAGATTACAATTTATTATAATTTATTATAATTTATTATAGATTACAATTTATTATACCTACTAATATATTACTTACTAATATCTACTGTACAATGCAAGTGTTAGAATAAAATTAGAACATCCATTTTGTTAAATTATCGTTTCTTGTAAGAAAAGTCAAAAAGTACAGAAATGTTTAATTTTTAATGTTTAAACATATCTCTTACTTGCTGAATTGTACTAGGTATGGAATTTTTAATGATATTAAATTTCAAATGATATGTGTCTCGCGGTTGAGTCATCTTGATAAATTTCGAATAATATTTTGATTTGTTTTAGTTAACTAATGAATAATAACTTTGTTGTTAGCAGGTAATTTACAACAAATTTCATCTTCCTACACTCAATTGTACGCTGACGTGACACTATATATAATACATAATAATGTGGAATTTCAACAGAAATGCAATGCAATAATTCAACGTTTAATATTCGTATCGTATAAACATTGTAACAAATAACTAATATTTTATTTTTGAATCTGATTAATTCTGTGACTGAATGAATGCTGTAACAGACATAATCCCGTATGATTACCATAATGAACAGTTTACATAAAAGCGTTATCCACTAATCTGATCGAATCCGTAATGCTTTAGTTTTTCAAGTGGAATGAATTAACATTTAATCTAGAAGGGGATAAAAATAATGCAAACGAATAAGTCTTGAATTAACGCGAGAGTTTACCGTTTACGTATTGACGGAATTAGGTATTAAGTAAATGCAAATTTCGTAATCGCAGCAAGTCTTCTTACATTGACAAAAGTAAATGCAAATTCCGTAGTTATTCATAAAAAACAGCCATCTCATTTGTTCGATTTGTCTGTCGTCATCAAGGGAAAAGTAAAAAGCTCAAGGAGACAAAAATATACTCTCTCACAAAAAAAGACAAAATGGCGAATGAAATAAATCGCGTGAGAAATTTTAAATTTTAGCTGCTTTGACACTAGCTACGTTTCAATATACATTCGTTTCAATTCACCGCGATAAAATGACGCGAGCGATGTCACAATTTGAGATTCTCGATTTAAGGCTCAATTCCGAAACTATAAACCTCAAAGTGTGGGATCTGAGAAATTACGATTTGCCAAGGAACAGAAACTGAATGTACCAGCGTGTACGAACGTGAATATCGCAATATGTGGGATTCTGAAATTGAAAGAACTAGGGAAGAACTAGGGAAGATTTCTAAATCCGCGAGTCGAGTTTCATAAGAAACAAAAATTGCAAGTCACGAGCCCGCAAAAATCCACGGCGGGGACTTTGAAATCTCCGTGCAGCTCCAAACTACGCGCCAAAATATAAAAATTGCCAACAGGCAAGGAACTCGGAAACCCGCGTTGAACAATTAAAATTCCTACCAAACGAGTAAAAAGTAAAAAAATAAAACAAAGACGGAAACTACCAGTCGGACGGGTAGAATTTATGAGAAGTGCAACCAACGAAATTAAGGAAGCGAAAAAAATGAAGCAAGGTACAAGGAAAACCGGACGAACGTTGAAAAACAGGTTGGCCAATGACGCAGATGTTCCGAAGAAGCGCGTTCGTAGTAACGAGCGGGGAATATCAACCTGATTCCCTAGACGTATATATGGTACTCGCTCGCGACTCGCACTCTCGGTCGCGCGGTGTTTTCGACTTAACGCACGACTCGACTTTTTCGGGGCTGTTTTCGTAGGAGTGAAACGACACACGTGGAAATCAGGCTTGAAAGGGTGGTTGAAGTGGTGCGAAGTTTCAACGAAACGAAGCGACAATTTCGAAGAAATATTTGGAGTGCTCGAGTTTGCCTTCTTTCCGGTGAGTGATGATCGATCGTTGGAAAATTTTTCTGAAAATGTATAAACAAAAGGGTCAGAAGAGATTGACTTCAGGTATTATGAAATAATTGATGGAAAAATCCAAGTGGATGTCGATATGATAATAGTGATATACTGTAGACAGGAAGCTGTCGATCGCATCTTAAGTAGGTATGAATTGAAATCTTTGCTCGGACGTCGTATTTCAATCGTGGAATAATTGTTGAAAATATCAAGTGGTCGAAAATAGAGTGGTCGCGACTGAGATACAAATAATTGCGTAATTTTAATTTATTTATAGAAAATTGATTGGTGCGCAATGAGTAACAACGTCTAAAAATATATAAAATACCGAGAATAGAATAACTATTGCGACGAATAGCGAACAAAATAAAGTCTTGATTAGACGTGTTTGTAATTATTTTCAAACATAAGAGATCCGCGATTCACTAAAGAAAATGTAATAATATCTCATGATATAACTTGGCTTTAAAATGTTTTTTATGAATAATGTAGCATAAAGGTCACAAAATCGACTGCATTATCACACGTAGACTGCGTTATTTTTCACAAGAGATTACAAAGTATAAACGGTATGTAGAATAAGAAAAAGCACGTAAAATGTACATCGATAATTTTCTATTCAGATTTATTCATTTCAATTGTTCTCAGTTGCATGAATTATGTAATTTTTTTCTTACAACAGTCTGCAGTAAAACTTTTCAGTTTATTCGCGACAGATACACGCAGAGTCCGAAACGTAATTTTGCCTTTTAGTAATGAAACAATTTCGAATTTTCGGTAACATCTCTTTCCTTATAATTGTATAAACAAAAAAAAAAAGACACTCGTGCTGTTCTCACATATTTCGATCGATTATATTAATTTTACTATTTATAACTGAATATATATACTATTTATAATTGTAATTATATAATTGTAATTATATAATAGTTATACTATTTATAATTGAACGAACGATACAATTATATGACAGTACGATTAAAAATTTTACGAGGGAAATTTGAAAACGAGCCGAGTTGCGCGTCACTCGTTCAGAACGTTAGCTTGGTTAGATAATGTTCTTACGGTAGAGATGCATAAAAAGTCGTATCGAAGTCAATTGAAATTAATGCGGTCAATTGCGGTCTCAGGAGAGATAACAATTATTGTTGAAACTGTCTTGTCAATTATACATGCTGTCACCTCGTAACATCGACACGTTCGCTGTCGATTCGATTTTGAATCATTTGATTTCCACGTAAAAGAGATCCACGCGTCTTACGTACCTCAATTTTCGAAAATCGCGCGAAAGTTTCATCAATCTGCGTCTGACGCTCGAGGTTCGATATCCCTGTTATACGACACGCGCATTAACTCGCGTGTTTTTGCAAAATGTCACGACGACGCTGACGTCGACGCGAGAAACCATAAGTCACGTAACGTTATATATCGTGGTATTATATATATTATATAATATAGAATAGAATAGCGAAATCATTTGTGATTCATCTGTACAGAAAAGTCCGCGCGTCTGTCAGACTTTCGATATTTAAAACAGAGCGAAGTGTATATATTTGTATTCTGAGAATTTCAAAAAAATTTTCCCATCAAGATTAAGCACCGAAGATATAAAAATGACGTTGCAATAATGACTCAATAGGAAGTAGTACTGCCCCAGATAACGTTAATGAGGTATCTATCGTATATGTATAAGGTGTGTTTCTAGAAGCTTTTGCTGAGAAACGTCACCAGCGCATCCTATGAAAAAAAAAATAAAAAAAAAATAAATAATAAATGCAGTAAAAAATTGTGACAAGCAAGACCAAGACGCCTTGTCGTTTAACGCGAGATGAATATGTATATCATCCATTTGCGTCAGCAATCAACAATCAATAAAAATGTTAATAATTATGCATACGAAGCAGCAATATTCTCATGACATTCATATTCAGCCTATTATCATTTTTATTACAATTTTTTTTAACAAAACACTCAAGAGCCTACGTTTATATAAGAAATTTTTCTTATCTCTATATATTTTGGAACATGCTGGCAAAGTTTTGGGAAAAACAGGTCTGAGACGCCTTGTGTGCGCTGAACAGGAAGTAAATCACAAGACATTCTCATAAATATTAAAAACAGAGTGCCAGAGTTAGAATATATTTTACATATTGTTAACATATTATATACTGAATTTAAATTACATTACATGTGTATCATATTTGCAGATAGTGAAAACAGATTTCTGCTTAGGCTTCGTCTTTTTTTCAATTTACAAAATTACGAAATTTTACAAAGAAACACATTTCTCTCATCCAAATCTCTCTGTTGAAAGTGTTGATTTGCAGACGATAAAATCCGCACACACTGTGCATAAGAAACTGCATCCATCGTTAAAACATAGTTCGGGGATATGCATATGGAACAACGCTCGCGAGAAAAATAATGCATCGATAACAATTATGCAAAAAATGACACGCGCAGGAACGATTACGACGCAATATGACATAGGAATTATTTATAGGAAATAAATAATCATATTATATCATTATACGCTGTTCTTTCCGCATTCTCGCCACATTTACATGTGTGACAACTCAGACTTCACGAGTGTATCAACTATTATACTTTTTTTTACGTATCTGGTACGTAAATTTCCAGTGGAAACCAACAAGATGGAAAAAACAGGAACTAGGAGGAACTAGTAAACGTTCTAATAATTCAGAGATTTACATATAACGCAGTAATGATATAATGAACACTTCATCAGTATCTGATTGTCAATTACGGAATAGAATATATATTTACTGAATGACGATGTTGGTGGATAAGAATCAAGGATGAGTATGGGACATGTCGTAACGACGGAATGTAGAAATCCGAAGAAGAACGCACGTTGGTTAATGGAAGTAGAAGTAAATAATATGATAATTTCCGCGTTCGTTTGACTTTTTACGTGGATTGATGGCAATCGAGCGTGGAACGAAGTAACGAGATTGAAAAATGAATAACGAGATCACGGATGCTAAATGCTATGTCGCGCGTACAGATTGCTAGAAATGGCAATGATCGTTTACTTCCCAACTCGATCAAATTCTTATTTGTGACTTTTGCGAGACGCGGATCGAACGAGGAAAAAAGTAAATAAACGATTATTCTCGTGTCATCGATCGAGATGAATTTACAAAAAACTGCGTCAACCTGTCTGGCTGCGTGTGAGATCGTCGAGACAGAAACGAAAATTCAAGAGACACACGTTAGTTACGATGTTTCACAATTTGATATGAAATTGTAAATTACACACTATGTCTAACGACATGCACGTGTTCTTACTTAACCTACTTAATTACTGGTTTCACTAATAATGGATACTGGCGCATACTACTTCCAAGCGACACTTGCATGAACTTCAACTCTCAGACGTCGATCAAACACGTGATCCATGGTCATTTCTTGATTTCACGTGCGTGCATGAAGGATAATGTATCATGGCTCGTTCGCGTAACGACGTTATTAGGTCAAATGTATCGAAGAGTTACATTTCTGTATTACATCTCGTGTCACAAATTTCATCATTCGTTATTACAAACGCTCATTCATTGACCAAGATACACTTGCGTGCTTTCCTTGTTATTTCTGTATCAGCTTCCTTCTTCTTCTTCTTCTTCTTCTTCTTTCTCGTATCAGTCCGGAATGTTTCGTACACTTACTTGGCAATCGAAAAGTACAATTGTACAAGTCGCTTGATACTTTTTTCTTTCATTCGTATTGTGTCATGTATATTTATTTATTTCTGATATATGACAGTATCGTATTTATTTGTTGCTTCGTCTACTGTGCGTATTGCTTTGTTCATTGTACAACATTATTTTATTTATTAAAGATAAGCAAGACACGAATTATAAACGAGCGGACTGTGATTAATTGCAAATACGACGACTGCCTGATGAAAATTGCTCGATTGAATCGTTTGGCAGCGTTTGGCTTGCAACTAACTCTCTCAAAAGGGAGGATGACGCTCTATAATTTCATCTCCTGTCCTTCCAAGGCCTTTTAAAATCTGTTTCGCGACATATCGTACAATAGCGACTCGCGTCGCTTCGAAGTGAACAAAAGTTTACGTAACTGAACGATCTTATTGTTGCACTTGATTGTCGGTTACGTATAACAATTAACTTTGACGTAGTAGGTAATTGCAAGAGAAAAGAGAAAAAAAAAAAGAAAAAAAAATGTGCAACGAATTTTATTTCGCTGATTTGCTATAAATACGAGCGCGCATAATTACGATGCGTGATTTAAATTCTTGTGAATGAGATAAAATAAATGACGTTACTGATTAATCTAATCGACAAAATTTTAATAGGCGCAGATACGAATGGTTGCACGTACAATTTCATTGGACGATTGAAATTGCAGCAAGATCGTAATATCTTGGAATGAAACTAATTAACACGCATAAAAACTACAACGTATAGTAGTAGGTACTACGCTTTGAAGCGTTGATGATTATAAAAATTTATATCAATTTTATTAAAAAAAAAAAAAAAAAAAAAAAAAAAAAAAAAAGAGGGAAAATAAAATTCCTAATCTATAAGAAGAATCAAATTTCTAGCACCACGGTAAATGACTTCACCGCCTTGAAATCATCGTTGTGCAACGCGTTTCGTAACATTCCTCAGCAATGTGAAAAAAGACGATATAGTACTATTGTAAAGTCACATTATTGTATGTGTATTCTATAGTTGTAAATAAGGCAAAGAATACCTCAATCTTATCTACGGTTTTTATTACTTTGAATACTAGAATAGATCCACGTGGAACATTAGAGCACTATAAATAAAATCAGCAACGTAGATTATGAATAAAATGGACACACTCTTGGCCTAAGGGCAAAGTATCTCTCGACATTTCGCATGTTAATTGTAACAAGTTGCGTTACGCTGCAACTTTACGTTGTACTATACCTATAAGCTGATGGAGCCTTCCCGGAAAATTGCATAATAATATCCTCTTTTTGCAGAACATCGAGTTTCGAGAAATCAATTAATTTACGATAAATTTATATTTTTACCTCTTGTTTATTCATCACGTATTCTTAGCTCCTTTTTTTCGTCAAGTTCTTTTTTCTTCTGTTAAATCGTCGTTTCAGTACGTTCCATTTACAAAAATAGTCGGACGATTTATTAAATTGTCGTTGGAAGATTTGAAATTGTAAATAACTGATATGAATAGCAATTGGACTGCGAATATTTTTGTAGAATATTTGTTACATTTTGTATAAAAATAATTATTATATAATATGCATTATATAATAATGAAGCTTCAATTTAGTTAATGAAACGTAATAATTTAACGAGTGTTTATTTACTTGGGTACAGACTTTATTATTCTTATCTGCTTATTTTTTAAGAAAAAGTCAGTAGCTTTAACGCCGAAAAATTCGTATTTTTATTAGACACTTTGCCGATATTTTCACAAATTGTCATTACGAAACTAGCACTTGTAATAACTATTTATAAAGCTCTTTATATTATTTTTAACAAATGCGTTACAACTTCTCTAATTGGCTAATTACATTAATTTGTCTAATCGTATTACAAATAAGTTACGTAATTTTAAATTATTATTTCAGTAATGTATGGATTATTTATCATTCCACACGTTAGCATATGTAACACATCACTCAGTAAGTCTTTGGTCTAGCTAAAAAGAACAAACTGTTTTGTTAGAAATTTTTTATTCATTAACATACTCTTCTTCAAAAGTGATACATTCATTCCAACGCTCCTCTAACTTTTCCATGCCTTTTTTGTAGAACGATTTGTCTTTGCTCTCAAAATAGGTCTCAGTTTCGGCATCCACTTCTTTGGTTTGAGCCAAATTTCTTTCCCTGGAGCATCTTTTTGATGTCAGCAAAAAGCCAGTAGTCGCCGGAGGGCAGATCTGGAGAGTACGGTGAATGAAAATATAACTGACAACAGGTAATTTTCAAACGTTCAAAGAATTATTTGCTACCGTAGAAAATATTCGACTTGATCACGATTACGAAACTCTCGAGTTTATTACCAACAATGGAATATTCATAATTCAAAGAACGTGGAGATGCACACGTTACGTATTCGTATACAATTTTTTGATAAAAGGGATCTTTGAAATTTTCAAAGCAATATCTAATTTATTTATGAAGAATAATCGACCAAATAACACACGTTAACATCATATATCATCCGAAAGTTGCGAATGAACTTGTCACACGATCTAATAAATCGCCGAAACCGCTTTAAAAAAATTGTAAAATGATCGTTTCGGCCATTTTGGTATTCCTCCAGCGTGATTCAACGACAGTGATTCAAGTAAATTTACACAATTATATTTCTGTTTGTGCGGAAATCAATATCAATTTTAATAGTCGTTTAATCTTTGAAACAGTTTAATCTGCGAAAGCAAAAAAAAAAAAAAAAAAAAAAAAAAAGAAAAATCTGAAATCATATTGACGAGTTCGTTGATGGCCAACCGCTGAAAATCAGAAAGAAGATGCTGCAGTCCCGTCATTAGTTCGTCACCGTAGAAAATCACGCGACGCTACTATAACGTCGCTGGTTCTCACAGCGGATTAATAATATCTGTACTGGCCCTTACGGTATCCCATAGAAAGAAAAATACCTGCAAATTTTCGCCAGCGACTCGAGAAATTCGGAGTTTGGTCGTCGAGGTGTTAAGTGATCTCTAATTGCTGAAAAATCGAAAGACGCTGGAGTCACGTCATCGGTCATCACCGCTGAGGATCGCACGACGCTACTGTAACGCTATTGATAACATCTACAGTGTTGATAATATCTACGCACTAATACTTACGATGTTTCAATAAAAATATCTGTAGATTTTCAGTGATTGTAAAAAAAAAAAAAAAAGAAAATCTGTTGTATTTAGGAAAAACAGTAACGTCGTAGAAAAATAGACGTTATTAATCGTTCAACTTTTCCGTTTATATAATTCCTTTGTTTGTAACGTTTCACGCTAAATTCGAGGTATAATTCACCAAGGATGGGTTACTCCAAACGTCGGAACCTCGAAACCCACGAGAATTTCGAGTTTTGAAGATTTAAAGCTTCGTACAGCCTTCGTACAGCATTCGAGATTTTAGAAACTCAGGTAAGAAAGATTGAACGAATGTTTAAATGCCTCGTGCATCTCGAGTATTTGGTGTTTTTCAAACTTTTTCGATTGATCGTCGAATATCTAATCTATAATCGCAATAACAACAATAATAACAATAATAAAAAGTGTCTTATTACACTACCACCAATGATACAAGACTTTTCTCTGAAAGACTTTTCAGTGCATCCGACGAAAAAAAAAAAAAGTAGATCCAGAAAATGTTCCTCAAATAAAGAATATTGGATATTTTTGGATCTGTATTGGATATTTTTGTATATATTTGTCCAAATGTGGCGAATAAAACTTGATACAAAAGTGTCAATTTCGATTCTCAAAACAAGAAATTCCGCTTGCAAAGTGAAATCGGCATTCCGAGTTTCGAGTCTTTACAGAGTAAAGATCTTGGATTCGAGTATGGAGAACTGAAAAATTAATTTCGAAACTATTCCTAAGCTAAATTTCTAATTTTCTTGAGTGTCACTTTTTCAAGTTATCTAAGAACACGATGATAGAGAATTTTCTAATAGAGAATTTATCGAATTGCAACACAAGAGATAAGACTAATCAAAACTGATGATATATTCACTTTGCATATATCGTGCAAACAAGATGAAGATAATTATTTGTGTCTATATGTATAATTAAATCAACGTTCATGTGTAATAGCTGCTTAATTCGCAGAATAAGTAGTATAAAACTAGATAGACATGGATAAATTGCACGACGCGAACATTATATCGTTTGCAAGTACTCTCTTTGACTCTCTGTTTCATTCAGTCGCGGCTGTAATCATCTATGTTGTAACGCGTTTGCTCTTCGTTACAGGTGTCTGCGAGATATTTGCAAAGTACGTTGGCTCGAGAGAAGCGCGACGGACACGAGAGAGAAACAGGACGATGAAAACGCGGACCATTGGCCAGATAACACCCGAGTGATAACTCAAAATAGAAGCAATAGAATTAATTCCGTCAAGTTCCTGTTTAAACTGATAGTGACAGAGGCGAATGAACTGAAGAGGATGAACAACGAATCGAAGAAATTCGGGTACGAATTGAAATTGTAAAAAAAACAATGTTCACGGTCGATTGATCGTTGTTACAATTTTATAATTTTAATTGTAAATTGTTTCGAACGTTGTCACGGCAACTCTCGCGTCTGTCTCTCGACGTTGTAACGGGAGAAGAGACAAGTTGCTTTAATCAAAAATTGGTCGTTCGTGATTTATTCGTATCGAGAACGTGCGTTGAGATTTATCAATGAAAGTATCGTAACATTCAGTCCGCGAAAACTGACAAGTCCACTCGAGACAGGCAAGTGTGTTTGAAAGCTCGTTTAGAAGCTTCCTTCTTGGAAAATAAATGGGTTACGAGTAAGGTCGTGGGACGCGAATTAGAGCGACTCGTGATTAGACGATATTAACGTATTAAATGAATACTCGATAGTACGCCAATCAAAGCTGAAAGTCCGCGAGAGTCGAGTTATCGAATCATCTTAATACAAGTGAAAAAATACGCGAAGATAAGCGAAAAGATAAGCCAAGTATACATGCAAAACCGAATAGTGGCCCCGAATGTGCATGATTCTGCAAAAATTCCTTCCCCCGAATCTCACTGAAAACTGAAAAGTTCGTCGAAACGGACGAGCGCAACGCTCAGCGTTGAAACCTCGTTAAGAGTTGTAGACTGTTCCAGTTAATAAAGAGTAGATAAACGCTGCGCCTAGATCTGCACATTCAGTGGAGAAATAAAACAGAAGCAAAACACAATAAGGAGGAGAAGTATCATTCAGTGGGTGAGACAGATCAGTAGGTCGTCATGTATCAAAGAGTGATGTTGTTGAGTCTACCGAGGGCCGAATCCATCGACATCCAGTTCACCGATCTGACTTGCGAGGTGAGAGATGGCTTCAGGGGTTCGTTGAAGAAAATCCTGAACAACGTCAGCGGAACGTTCAAAACTGGAGAGCTGTCCGCTATAATGGGACTGTCCGGCGCAGGGAAATCCACGTTGCTGAACATCCTGACGGGATTCCGGCGAGACAAGTGGACAGGGAAGATCGATTACATCGGCAACAGGAGGAAACACAGCTGGAAAGAGTACAGGAAACAGTCGTGTTACATACAACAGAACGACTGTCTGCTGCCGCTGTTCACCGTGTGGGAGACGATGTGGATGGCCGCGAATCTGAAAATCGGCGACAGCCTCAATCGAAAGTCGAAGGAGATGGTGATCGTCGAGATGCTGGAGAATCTGGATCTGAGCAAAACGAAGGAGACGAAGTGCGGCCGGTTGAGCGGCGGGCAAAAGAAAAGGCTGAGCATCGCTCTCGAGTTGTTGGACAATCCGCCGGTGATGTTTCTGGACGAGCCGACCACCGGCCTCGACTCTCTGTCCTCCTACCAGTGCGTCAAACTGCTGCGAGGCTTGGCGAAGGCTGGCAGAACGATCATCTGCACGATCCATCAGCCAAGCGCGGCCATCTACGAGATGTTCGACACCGCGTACCTGTTGGCCGGGGGCAGGTGCATGTACGAAGGAGCCACGACCAACACGATAGCGTACTTCGCCAGTGTCGGGCTTTACTGTCCCAAGTACCACAACCCGGCCGATTACATGATCGAAGTGGTGAGCAAGGAGTACGGCGATTTCAACGATCAGCTGGTCAAACTGACCAGCAACAAGGAGAAATCGTGGCGGTTGGACACCTCGCGGTATCTAGCGAACAACAATTCCAATTTCGACGAGAGCAAAGTCGGCGTGCTCGTTTCTCCACCTTCCGAATTCCAGAGATTTCTCGTGCTGATGCATCGTTTCGCGATCGCACTGTTCAGAGACTGGACCGTCACCCACCTGAAGATCGCCAGTCATATTTTAATAGGCGTGATATTGGGCCTGTTGTACACGGACGCGGGCAAAGACGGCAGCAAGACCTTCAGCAACGTTGGATTCCTGCTGGTCACTTCCACCTATATCTGCTACACGAGCATCATGCCGGCGGTGTTCAAGTTCCCCGGGGAGATCGAGATATTGAAGAAGGAGAGATTCAACAATTGGTACCAGCTAAGGACGTACTTTGCCGCGTCGTTCGTGTGCAACTTACCTATACAGATACTGATGGCCTTCGCTCACATCTCCGTCTCGTACTTTCTCAGCGGACAGCCCACGGAGGTCAACAGGTACTGCATGTTCCTGTTGGTGGCTATTCTGACGACGCTGGTGTCGGAAAGCATGGGCCTCTTCATCGGCGTTCTGACCAACCCCACGAACGGAACGTTCCTCGGTGCCATTATACTCTGCGCAATGATGGGTGTGTCCGGCTGTCTGGCACTTTTCAAGCACATGCCGCGCGTTTTGTATTACTCCAGTTACGCCAGCTATGTCAGATACTCGTTGCACGGTTTCTTTCAAGCGCTTTACGGCTACAATCGCGAGAAGACGCCCTGCCCGGAAATCTATTGCCATTACAGCGCGCCCAAAACGTTGATGACGGAAATGTCGATGGCGGATGGAAACTACTGGATGGACATCCTCTATTTGCTCTGCTACTACGCGTTCTTCAGAATCGCCGTCTACTTTTCGCTCAAGAGGAGACTCTCCAAGGCGTGAAGGAATCCCTCGACGCGTGTGAAGGAATCCCTCAAGTTCACGAACAAAGGACGACTGACTAGTTTTTTTTCTTTTTTTATTGTGACAAAGCGGGTATGATATATCTTTCGTAGGATGACAAATTATTCACGTACGTGCAAAAATGTTCGTACGCTTCTGCAATTATCAACATTATTCAACGACTCGTCTTTGTCGATAATTTCTAGATTGCCGATTTCCATGCAAATTTCGAAAGTATAATGGAAAACATAACAGGAAATTATCTTGGCTATTATACTTTGGATATACTGTATTATGTTTCTCCATGTTACGTGTAAATATAAAATTCTCTGCGTATCATCGTTGGAAAGAATTCCGAAAGTCTCGACAAATATTTATGACGAATTCAATTTTGTGATGCTACTAGAGAGTATTTACGAATTAATGTATTATTGAAAGCATTTCAAGCCTGAAAATAGTGCCGAGTAACTGTGTAAATATAAACGAGTGTATTTGAACGATATTTCCTTGGTCTTTTCGCTTACGTTGATTAGAATACTAGAATCGATGAATTATGTAGTATCTATTTGCACGGTTATAAACCGTTCTCTCATTAAACGTAGCGGTTCCCTCTCATTATATTATTTAATTATTTCATGACGTGGATACGAAAGTCGGAAACATAAGAAACTATTTAATATTCAGTAGCGTATAAAAATCGAAACAGGCGATTTAGGCGGGTCGTTCTTGATCCTGATGGCGTGAGAAGAAAAAAAAGCAGCAGAGTTGGATATTTCGTTAATCAGCTTGGGACTGAACGACGAATATCCTCGTAGCGTCGTCAAAAGTTTCGACGTATCTACACTATGCATATGCTTTTGTATTTATATGCGTAAGTAAGGCGGCTGGTTGTTAGAACTTAAAAACTTAAAAACGAATAAAGTGACAAAAAAAAAGAAAGAAAAAAAAACACTAACAGCACGATGGTTCGTCTTGTCTAATACTGGGAATGTGTACAATATGTACAGAACGAAAGCTCGAGTGAGAAAGAAAAAAAAAGGGGGGCTAGGGGGGGTACACGTGTTAAGCGGTGAAAAACGAAAAAATAATTAGCATAAACAGAGAGAAGAAAAAACAATAAAGATGATAAAGAGAGGCCGCAATCAGGCAGACACCCGTGATTATGGAAAAAATGGCACATTTATTATATTATTAGTGATAATAATATTACTAGTGATAATTATACATTTTTTTTTTCTTTCTCAAAACGAAATGCTCTCGACGCACACTCCTTTAATTCTTCTTTCTCTCTCTCTAACTCTCACACACACGCATACTCTCTCCCTCTCTTTCGCTCTCTTTCTTTCTTCCCTTTCTTCCACATTCTCCCAAATTCTCTTCCAAATATATGCATAATTATTCAGCTCGTGCTTCGATCGATGTTAATACGAGACCGCACCTGATTTCTTTCTCTTCTTTCTTCTCTTTTTCTTTTTCTTTTTCTTTTTCTTTTTTCTTCAGTTAACAATCGCATGCATTGCCGGAAATATAGTTTCTTTATCCTCCTAAGGCCCGGTGTCACGCGAAACTTTGCCACACGGCCAGACCTGCGTACGTTTTCTTCTTTTTTTTTCTCTCTCTCTCCTTTAATTACATATTATACAATAATGTTCGTTAAGATCTAATATACACGTGTGATTTTTTATCTCTCACTTGTCGACAATCAGTGTCCTGGGCGAACGAGAGGATTCGTCGGCGTCGCCGTACGTCGATCGCGCAATTATTACTAATTCAGTTAATCGTGCGAAACTTCGTAGCGCACTCTTACTGTCGTCCCGATACACGCTCTCGATGTTCGTTCTCTTTTCTCCTTCTCCCCCCACCCCCTCCCCGATCACTAATCGAGAAAGATTAGACCCATCGATCCGGGTCGTTCGGCGAATTTCAAAGTTCGAGCACAAAGAACTTTGAAATTCGCGACGATCGATGCAATCCTCCGGGCTCGAGAACGATCCCCGCCCGGGCCCCACACCACGTTGCGATCTGCGGATCCGTTCGAACGAAAAGAAAAGGGGAAAGGGCCAGAGAGAGAAACGAGTTAAAGCATAGAACCGAACGAACGAACACAACTTAGAGAGAGAGAGTGTGTGTCGAAATATGCAATCGTTATATCGTGACGATCGAACGTATTAGAGAACTGCGCGGCTGGACGCCCTTCTTTCAGCGATCCTCGAACCCCTTTTCCTCTTTTTTTCCCTTTTCTTTCTTTCAAACTTGTTAGCCGAGTTACGCACTCTCTTCACCTTTTTTCTTTCTCTTCGTTTCCTTCGTTTCCTTCATTTCGACTATCTAAGACTATCGACAGGTGTGCCTAGCTTAGAGACGGGCTTACGAGCTATTTATTGTCGTTATTATTTTACATGATTACCATTCGCGGATATAAGTGCGTGATCGCATCTGTGTAATGCGTGTTCTTCGTGCCTAGTTTTTTTTTTTTTTTTTTCTTTCATCTCCCATGAATCTCGCCGATGATCTCCCAACGCGTCGTTATATTATAACACATAGAATCTCGTCGTCTTGGTTTTATAACTTTCTCGCGTTTTTCTTTTTTTCCTTCTTCCCCCTCCCCTTTTCTTTCATCTTTCCTTTTTCTCACTTTCGGAGATAATAATACTCGCGACGCGGCGCGATCTCGACGTTGAAAATTTCGATTTAAAAGTTAAAGCGAGGTTGTGCGAGTTACCTATCGATCGGGCTGCGTACGATTCTTCGATATACTCATACACGCGGCCTGTTTCCACGGTCCTGATCCTACACGTTTATATTCTCGTTTCTTCTTCCTTCATTCTTTTCCCTTTTATTTTTCGCTTCAATCGGTTTCTCGTTCAATCGTTTTTTTTCTTTTCCCCGTTCGTTTTCGACGAGCGAAGAGCAAAGGAAATAAATAAGAAATCGGTCGGATTCGAGAGAACAGCGAGAGAGAGAGGAACACAAAAGGTAGAGAGAGCGAGACACACGCATGTAAAGAAATCCCTTGCCTTCCCTAAGGACCGTGCGAAACGTTCGATATGCCTTTGAAGAAAAATATAGCTGTGTGATTACGCGTGATATGTTCTAGGAGAAGTCGATTTGATCGCGTTAACGGCCGGAAACGCGGGCCGGATAGACGATGGAGACAACTTTCCTCTTTCTTCAAGGGGCAGAGAAAGTAATAATAATAATAATAATAATAAGATAAATAAGAAAAAAAGGAAAATTAAAAGAAGCGAGAAGAAAAAAGAAAAAAGAAAGAAGAAGAAGAAGAAGAAGAAGAAAAAGAGCGAAGAACGGAAAGAGACGGAGCAAAAACACGGGCACTGACGACAACAACACGCGTGTCAATCGTTTTGGTTCCTTTATTTTTCTCGCTGTCGTTGTTCCTTTCCTTCGTCATTTATTCCTCCCTTTTATTTAATAAAATTTATTTTAGAATCTAAATAAATTAAAATACATGGCAACTGGGTACACATTGAGTTGAGCTATATTTTTGTTCAAAAACAAAAATGTCCCCCCTTTTTTTGTTTTACTCTCACGAAGGATCTCCTCGGCGATTATCAATCAATGATAGTAATAATTAATAATAATTAATAATAATTATTAATAATAATAATAATAATAAAATCATTATCGTGACAATAATAATAATAATAATAATAATAATAATAATAATAATAATAACCATCGTCACGTTGATGACGGCAATAATAATAATAATAATAAAAATAATAATAATAGTAATAATAAAAATAATAATAATAATAATAATAATAATCGTAATAAGGTAATTGATTAGGCGTACGTTACTGCTGTATATATACAATTCTGCGAAAGATATGTTTCAACTCTTTTTTTGTCCGCATTCGATGGATAAGGTGATTCATTTTTCCACCTGTCATTTACATACTGCAATTTTAACCGAAAATTTTTGCACTTGCGCTCCATAAACTTCGCCGCGTTTTCACATGGTTTCCGAATCGTTAATGGTTTTGTGCTTGCACCGTTCAACACGAATTTCTTCTCCTCTCTTATTTGTGTGTTTATGCGTGTATACGTGTGTATGTATGTGTACATTTCTTTTTTTTTTCTTTCATTTCCTTTTTGTCGGTCGTCGTCCCAACGACCATTCCGTCGATCATGCTCGTACGCGTAAGTACAGAAAGTTTGCCAGAACGAACTTCACGCGACTTCCATTCACACTTGAACGCTCGCGAAAACAGTCGTCTCTTCTATGTACAGTAGTTTATGTTCTTTTCTTTTTTCTTTCTTTCTCTCTCTTTCTTATCACCAATCACCGAGGACCATCGTAAAAAAAACTCGCAGTTCTCATTGCCTTTCAAACCTCATTCCGATATCTTTAACGGTTTCCAAATAACCGCGACATCCTCGTACGATTTTCGAATCATTAAGGTTATCGGGAGATCTTGAGAGACAGGAGGTCCGAGCCTCGTTCCAGGATATCTTTAATGCTTCAAAAATTATACGAAAACGTCACTAAAATCCTTGATCCGGCCCAATTCGCGCCGCTGAGCCGCTGCTACTGCGGCTGCGATGGATTGTGTTGAAGTGGCGGCGGTGGGCCCTGAAACAGTATATTTTTTTTGTTAAATCACTGTATTCTCATTCTACGTTTTGTTATTTCATAGGAAGGGCACACTACTCTGAGGCGTGTAAATGCGTTTTATAAAATATGTATATATATAAAATTAAAAGTTGGTTAAAATTGAATTACTGAGACGATACGTCAAACAGTCATTCTCTCAATTTGGAACGAGTTCCTTCAATCAAGTGTTGGATAGAATATTCTACAGACGTAGTATTAGAGATTATGATCCTCATCAGGTCAACAAATAAAAATCGTGAACTGAACTAAAACACATGTACAATGGGCATAGAAAATTGTCGATACTTTAAACTCTTACAATTTTATGGAAAAGAAAAAAAAATCGTATAACAAATTTTAAGGGATTATCCGAAGAAAAGACTTCAATCTTCAAGATTACAGTAGACTTGGTCCCTTAAAACTTGTTGTACGATCCTTTTCACAAAATTATTTTAATTTAAAGTGAGTTTAATAAAGACAATTTTTCATCGAATATACTAAAAGTATGAATACTTCTTATACGCGTATATTTCAATATCTACACTCTCAAAACCATAATAATCTCTACCTAATTTTACAATTCTGTATTTTTCAAGCTATCAGAGTAGCGTACCCTCGACGAACGAGGAGGTATTATATTGTAATATTTACAGGCATCGCGGAGAAAGGTGGCTGAGAATGCGCGTGAGGATGAGGATGAGGGTGAGCTATGTGCGCCGCTAGGTGACCAGGTAGTTTAGGCCCGTCCTCTGCCTTTTCCTCTTCCCTCCTCTTCAAACACGCGGCCTTTGGATTGAGGTTTCGTTCTGCGAACATCAAAAGGAAAATCTCGCTCAAATCTCGCTCAAATCTCGCTTTTCAATTGGTTTCAAACTGTGTATTAGAACGCACCTCTGACTTGCTGTTCCAGCGTCATGATCACTTCGACAGCCATGTTGAGGATACCCAGTTTCGTCTGAGGTTTGTCCGTCTTTAGATGCGTCATACACATTCTACCAAGCTCTTTCAACGCCTCGTTGATGTCTCTGATGCGTATCCTGAGAAAGCAAGTCTTGATTATAACACACCACAAACACAAAACGGCAAACTTGTAATTTACAACAACGAACTACTTTAGCAAGTGAACTCTTGTTTTCTTTTTCTGTTAGTTTCAACAGACTTTTGCGAATACGCTGAGGGAAATTCAACATGTGTAAGAATGTTAAGAAAATTCTTTTCGTCGCTAGATCCACCATCATTTTGAAGACTGAAGTCTCCTCTTTACAATGACCTCTTAAAACTAGTTGTACGACTTTTTTTTTTCCTGTCATTTTATTGAACATTGAACATTAGAACTAAGCGATAAAAATTTCAAAGTTCAATAAAATCGTGCAGCCAATTTTTAAGGGGTCGTTGCAAAGAGAAGACCTTGATGATGGTCTGGCTACGATCTGGCTATTTTAACAGTTTTACACATCTCTTACACATCTCGAAAGGATTGCAACTTTTCGTTTAACAACTAGTTTTAGAGGAAAAATTCGCAAGACTGTTGTTAAAAATATTTCCCAGCGATACAAAGTTCAGTTCGCCATCCGCAAAAGGTTGAAAAATGCGAAGAAACACGTTTCTAAAAGGAGACACAGATTTTTCTACATAATAGCACGACAAGAGATCCGGATCGTTCCACAGAAGGAACGATCCAACTTCAACTTTGCTTCTTTGTCACATATACATAGAATACGGGCCAAACTATCCTCGACTATCGCTGGTGATGCGACACGAGTGGGTATATACTCTCGCGATCGGGTCACTGCAAAAATCACTTTCTTTTTTTCTCTCTCTTCCGTCTGCATTCTCTTACCTTTCCCTAGCGTTATTCGCCTGCCGCCTCTCTTTCTCCCTTTGCGCCTTCACGTCGGGATCGTCATCCTCGTCCTCGGCGCTCGAACAACAGTTGCGCAATAACAATACTCAATTAATCACCTGACGTGCGGAGGGAGGGGGGGCCGAGACTTGTTGCGTCCCGTACCGGGCGCAACGAAGATCGAAAATTCGACAGCTGTGAGAAAATCGACGACCCTCGGCCAGAGAACGAGAAAGCTGACGCAGAGACGATCGAAAATACATATGCACGCGCAATTTATATAATTTCGATCGCGACTGCGACTTCTTAGGCGAACACGGGACGCGACTTCATTGGCTGAACACACGCAGAGCAGATATATCTGATCGACTTGTGGTTATGTGGACAGAAATCAGGTTTCCAGTCCCGAAGGCCCGTATTCTTTGCACAGAGAACATGTATATACCAGTGGTAAAGAACTCGCGCGGCGAGAGAGAGAGACAGACGCGTTTCTAACGCTTAAAGGCTGAGTTCGTGCTGTTACCTAGAACATTTTAGAATTTGATAGGTGATATCTATAGGGAGGTCGTGAGGTCGTGAGGTCGTGAGGTCGTGATTGTTGGAACAAACTGAGAGAGAGAGAGAGAGAGAGAGAGAGAGAGAGAAAGAGAGAAAGAAAATAGGGGGGGGGGGGAGGAACAAGGAAAGACAACATATCCTGAAAGAAACGAATCTGCATTATACACAAGAGGATCGGTTGGTTGCGTCGCGAGAGAGATCGTTCGATCAACAGTGTGTGACAGAATGACTCGCGGATATGACGGGGGATAATACAAAGAGTCTAGCACTCGATGCAACAACACGTTCAAGTAATAATGCAGAGCATAGAGCATTGTACGGTGTGCTTTGTACGTTCTAAGGGAGAGTGACAGAGCATGCCTGGAGGAAGAATGAGAGGAGGAAAGGGATAGGGGGGGACCGAATCGCAGCTGAATTAAAATGAGACTGATTGGTGAGGTGAGCACGAGAACTTGGTGGATCTTGCGCCTGGTCTCGTATCATTTCTGTCCTTAACCAGAAACATTTTAATTGTCACGCTAAGGAATACGGGCCTCTCGTGTTGAAAGGAGCGTAAACATGCCATTTTTCCACGCGTTCAAATTGTACTTCTCATTTCTCATTTCTCATTCGGGGCATGCGTACGAGAGGAGAGTAAAAAAAGAAGAAAAAGAAAAAGAAGAAGAAGAAGAATAAGAAGAAGAAGAAGAAGAAGAAGAAGATGATGATGAAGAGGATTCTGGATGAACGGATGTAATCTCGAGGAAATATTATAACAACGGGAGTGCTTACTGCGTGTGTTCACTAACCTTTCACGCACGTTGTTGGCCTGGCGACGTTCCTTTTCGCGCACCGCTTTGGTGCTGGGATCGTCGCAGTCTTCGTCAGCGCTCGAACAACGGTTGTTTGAATACAATCGATTAGTTACAAGTCTACAACTGCACGTGAACAACGAGAGAGACCGATCTCTATCGTTCGCGTGTCGTCGATCGATTGAGGAACCGACACAGTCCACAGCGTTATCATCTCGAACTTTTTGCGTGCAAAATTTCTCTTTGTCGTCGTTTGATTTTAACGCAAAAACGTGCGTCCCGATCGACAGAATTTTTAGTCAAATGTTCGACACTGTAAGGCTGTGTTCTGATCGAGAGAGAGAGAGAGAGAGTTCGCGACTGGCTCTGCCTCAATCGCAACAACGGTTCGGTGATTTTTCACTACTGTCGTTCTAACGATCGATGTTCGTTACACCTGAATCACGGATCAACGCTGCACATCCAAGATATACTTACTATCTACGCGACCTCTTCGTCCCTTTTCCCTGAGACGTAGAGTTGACGGTGGCCGCGCCGATCACGCCCGCTGCCGCCAGCTCGCTACTCGAAGGTTTCGTCTCGCCGCCGCTACTGTCTGGCGGGTCCTTTCTCTTTTCTAAAGAAACGTATTCTACTCATTATTAATACCGCCGTTTTACATTCCTAAAAAAAAATATTTGCGATATCGCGGAAAGGGTAGGCAAATGAGGTACTACGGTATACACAGAATTACAGAGCTCGAGTCTTTGAGGCTGTAATTATTGAGAATGGGCAGAATGATCAATTTGTAATCATTTTACAGATGCATAACGATGCCCTGAATAATTCTTTTGTAAATAAAATAACTGTACAAATATTGCATCAAGGTACAAAAGAAGGTTTAAAAAATAAGTGATATAGATGTAAAATATATGCAACAAGAGGGTACTTTAAAACTACCACCAATCTAGCCTAAAGAACACAATTCTGTCCACCATCGTAACACTGTTATAATTTTTCGGATATTCGCCTCAAGACTCGATCAAGCCTCATATTCCTTCCCTTCTCACGGCATTCGTGGAACACAGAAAACTCGCGTTCGTTAAACGCTTCCCATTCACCGACTCGAACGATGAATGGAAACCGCGTCGTTTGCCAGGAAATCGATCATCGATCCGCGTAAGGACAAGTGCCGCAAACGGTGAGCAAGAAAGAAGGGGAAAAAGAAACGCAACCAGAGGCTCGCATCCGGAAGCGCGCGTTGGCGACCTTCGCCGTGTACGGCGATACCGAATAGTTCTTGATACAGAGCATACCCGAGCTTTGGGCAGTCTGCTTAGTCACGAAACCGTGAAAAGTGTCCAATTACGAGCAGGAAGCGCTTTACGCTTTACGCTGTACGCTCGATACACACTGATTCAACCATCTCCTTAAACGCTCGCTGCCTGACAATTCGCCTGCCTGCGTTTCACCAGTGCATTTAACCGGCCTACGTGCCGCGCGCGTTTCCACGAAACTCGCGCGCAGAATCGCGCCAGATAAATCAGTCGCGCGATTGTGTGCAAAGGTCCGCGACGCTGCGTTTTTCCTTGGGAACACCGCTCGCTATCGACCCGCCGCACCGGTGAAAGTATCGCAAACGTTCTTTTTTCCCATCGTCGGTGTAAAAAAGAAGGAAAAGAAGAAGAAGAAGCAGTAGTGATAGTAATTGGAACGACAAGCGTACAAAGTTCGACGCGGCCAGAAAGAGAATCTTGACTCTGCGCTCCGAATTCCAATGGCCAAAAATGGTGGCCAGCCAGTAGAAAAGAGACGCTGCTGCTGCTTCTTCTTCTTCTTCTTCTTCTTCTTCTTCGTCGTCGTCGTAGAGGCGATCCCTTGGAAAACTTGTGCATTCCATTAGGCGAGCAACCGAGGCGAAGGATTACGAACGTTCACCGGTGAGAGGGGCAACGCGTGACAGAGAAACGGAAACAAAGAGCGACGAAGACACAATACACCGGAGACAGAGGTCTCTGAGAATAATAAAGGCACGACCACGAATGCGGGATAGCAGCCACTTCGCGCGATTTATCTAATGTTTCCTTATCGGGCTCTAACTCTGACTCTAGAACACCTGGGAACCTCCTTCTCCTCTCCCTTTTTTCTTCTCCCTTCTCTCCCGTCCCTCTCCTCTGTTTCTCTCCGGTTGCACTGCACTGCGACTCGCGAGAAGAAAAGAAATAAAAAAAAAAAAAATAAAAAAGTATTTATCCGATGATGCGACGCCGAGAATAGAACGCAGCCATTCCAATTAGCTATTGTCAATGCTCATTGACACTCGTCTTTCGCCATCCTTTCCGCCAAACGACTTTTTCTGCCTTTTTCAGTTAATCTCTCTCGTTTATCTCCGTGTTCCACGAACCTCCGCGCTCCGCCGCGAGAAAACTGGAAACTTACTGGCATTCGTCACAGGTAACCTTTCGATTTTGATGGAGCCGTCCGTGTCGGGCGTGGGCGTCAGACCCGAGTAAGAGCCCTGTGGTTGCGTTACTGCTACAGCAGGGTGGGGACTCGTCTGTTGATAAAAAAAAGAAAAAGAGCGGTCGTAAATTTCTGTTTGACGTGTTTGTTAAATAGAGACAGATTGAAGAGCTTTTTTAAAGGAAAGGATCCATAAACCTGTCGATCATTTTTTTCTTTTTTTCTTTTGTATATGAATTCCCTTCGTCGTACTTCTTTATATATATTCGCGATGAATTGCATGGAATAAAGTAGCTAAAGTACTGCGACTTAACGCAGAGTGAAACAGAGTTTCTAAAAATAGAAACCCGCGGTCTATCATTTTGTTTAATTAAACGGCTGAATCACCGATTCACTCTCAGTTATCGAACCGGAATTTACATACATTATATCCAAGTGTCGCAGAAAAAATAAAATTACAAATCCCGACGAAATTCTGGAATCTCTGTTGGATCCTCTTTCCAAAAAGCTTTCCAATTTTTCCAAGAAGTCGGGGAAATCTCACCAAATGGTCTAGCTGAGGTGGTGATGTGTGAGAGTAGATGGAACCGTGTGGACCAACGGGACCCAGATGAAGGCCTAATTGGCTCTCCGCGTGGTTCCTCAACACGTTTATGGCATCGTCCAGTCGTTCCTCCATCCGCGTACCCTGTACCAACAGAATATCCGAAATTCGACTCGATTACACGGCTGTTTAACACTCGTTTCGAATCGTCAAAGATACCAGTGTCAACGATACGCGACTAATTATGCGATTGTCCGACTTTTGTAACATGTCGCGGTATCGCTGACACTGGTTTTTAATGGGTCAAAGATATTCTCTAAAGACGATGGAAAGCGTGTATGTGTGAAATGAGACAGGATTCTGTTTAACACGTTGACTGCATACTTTATTCTAGGAGATAAAAATTGTGGATTAAATGTGTATTACATCGTTTAACGTTTAACTTTTGCGAAATATCATATATTTCGATCGTCTGAATCATCCTTCCTAAAGCAATTTAGAAACCATCCTCTAACAGCCAACATGTTAAAAGTCAATGTGATGAAAACTGACTAGAGTGACGGAAATTCGACATGCCATTAACTCTTACAACGCAACTTTAATTTCCTTTTTCTTTTTTTTTTTTTTTTCTTTTCTTTTTCATTGTTATATATTAATCCTCTATCGCCGAGGCGACTGTGCTTGCGGAATCTACGAAACAACTGAAAATTGTATTTGTAACGCACGTATAATCGAGTTATAAAAACGTAAGTAAAAATAAAGATATTACACGCACGTTCTCCTCTTGCATTGATTGAAACTCGAAGCTTCATCGCTAATGCTACAGCGATTGGATATTTTTTGGAGTATAACCAGAGGCTAATAGTCCTTGAAAAATCACACGACGCCACGATAATGTCATCGTATGTGAAAAGTCTCTGTGACTCTCCACGCTCGGCGATAGAGGGTTAACGATAAAATCGCTCGAGTCGCGATTAATTCGCCAAAAGTACGAAAGAGGTGCGCGGAATCGAGGTGTTGTCGTTCGCGCGTAAATTCCGCACCGTGATGGTCAAAGTTCATGCACAGAGTTGGCGTGTTAACGAATGAGTGGGTGAGAGGATCAGAAACAAGAGCAAACAAGAGGGAGGGAGGAGTAGAAGAAGAAGAAAAAAAAAACTAAAAATCGGCAGTCCTCACCTCGGCATGGTCGCGAAGAAAGCCGATGGCATCGTCTAGCCTCTGCTGTTCAGGCGCCGGCTTCACACACAACACCAACGCAACAACAAAACCAAAAAAAAAAAAAAGAGAACAACCAAGTCAACACAACGTTCACAACAAACAGAGGGGTAAAATGAAAGAATCGAGAAGAAGGAGGAAAAAGATATTGATATTGATAACAATGTAATAATAATATAATGGCGAAATAAAGTATGCAAAACGAACGACTTGAGTGTAACTGAACAGGGGGGAGGGAGGATGATTGAGAAAGTGATCTGCAGCGTGAACAACACACGAGATGAAGTTGTCGGTGCGTCGAGTGCATGCTACTTTGTGTGCGTAATACTCAAAGTGCGTAAGGGTAAAGTTGAACGATGAAGAGAGAGAGAGAGAGAAAAAAAAAAGAAACAAAAAATAATTATTAATTATTAACCATTAACTCTGATTGTCTCTGATTTGATCTTAACCCTAAAAAGACCGAGAGAGTATTATACACTTCCGATATAACAAGAAAATATAACAAGAGTCTAGTGTCGAAATTTCCACGTGACGAGGCACGAGCAACAACAACGTAATTGTACGGGAATTTTTCAAAACGAGAGGAACAATTTTTTATTTTCAATTGATTTGGATTCTGGATGCTCCTCGAGAGACCTTCCTCCCCTTTAGTCGTTCTAGGGTTAAACGATTCCGATCCTCCCCCGAGCAGAAGTAAAGTCAGTGCGTGTAACAACGGGCGTACACTCTCGACGAGTGACCGTAGTGCAAACGATAAAATATCGCAAGAGAAGTGAACGAGCACGAGAGGTTTCTGTTACGAACGTCCTTGACCTGTTTCTAAAGCGCACCGAAACGGTGATGAAGCGTGTCTGCGTTCAGAGATGCACCCGTCACTTTCCAACGAGATCCAACGATGAAATCTAGTTCACCAATAAACTCGGCACCATGTGCGTGTGCTTCTCCAACAAACAATCAAATTCGACTCGTTGCAAAGTGTAGGGTGAAGTAATGACAGATAAGTATATATATATGTATATATATATATATGTATTTGAAAGAAACAAAATTGTAACCAAAAAAAAAAAAAGAAAAAAAAAAGAAAAGAAAAGAGAGGAGGAAACTGTCGAAAGAGCGAAGCTTTGATGCATACCATGTGGATGGTTCCACGGTTGGGATCCGCCGTGAAATGGGGAGAAACAGGCGCTGTACCCGGTGCCCAGCCTGGCGCTGAACCTGTCAAAGGTGGTGGCGAACTGACTGGAGTGGATGGGTTGCTGCTATAACTCGATACTGATTGGTCCGTGGGGTAAATCTGTGTAGTTAAAGTGAAAAAGTGAAAAAAAAGAAAAGAAAAATGGAAAATTACGTATAATTGTTAAATTACGTATAAAATTGAAGAGGAGATAAAAGTTTTTTTAAGAATTCAATCTTATACAAATGACGTACAGTAGAAAGATTGAATCGTAGAGGTCCAATGTACAATGATTATATTATTCCATCCCATTCATATTCGAGCACTAAATATTTAAACTGTTATAATGCCTCGTTTTGTTCGAAAATTTTCACATCGAGTGATTAAGGGAAGGTGTCGCAAATTGCTACACCGTTCAGTAAACTGGCGAAAAAAGAAAATCACACGGCAAGATCTCGCAGGGGTCGTCGCAAAAAGGAAGTTTCAATCTCCAAACCTGTCGCAGACGCAGTCGTGAAAACAACTTTTCAATGTTTCTGCACGTTACGACGATTTATAGCGTTTTGAAGAAAAGTACGTAATAAAAGTCCGCCGCTACGTAATCTAAAAATATCGCGGAATTTTTGAAGTAGCGGCTTCGAGCTTCGTTCAACGAGTCCAAGTTTATCTCTTTCGGCGCAATTATAAAAATTCCACCATTCAGCGTCCGAATATCAACAGTTAGATCGAAATTTTGAAATTTTGAAATTTTCGAGTGAAACGCGATCGCAATTCGTCGTACGATGAATTAACTAGGGAGGCTGTTGTCGAGGTATCGGAAGAAGCAAAAACAAAGAGGAAAAAGAAACGAACAACTTACTCTGGTGCTTACTACAGATGCGAGAGTCTTGCCAAGGTTGTCCCCCGTGGCGGGTTGCTGGTTCGTCGTGGGAGCAGAATTGGGGGCGGAGGGTGCGGTGGTCGGTGCACCAGGACTATGACTATATTGCAACGATGCCGGGGATGGTGCACCGGTACCACTGTTTGCCGCAACTGCGCCGCTACCCCGGAATGTCGACATTGGTGGCAACGAGGCCGCGCTGGTCACCGCCGAGCCCAGAATCGGCGCCGCCGGTTCTCCGTTTGGCGACATCGCCGAGTACGCCTACAATTATTAATAAAATTCAACGATACCGGGCCGCAGAAAATTATTCGTTTAGCCCTTTCGGCTGTTATTGCGCTTCTAAAACGCTCCGCTGTTGTGGAACCGTACATCTTGCAGAAAATTATTCATCCCTTCAGTTCTGTGTTACATTTCAAGATCATGCGTTGTAATTCGTTTTCGATACGATATTATATATTAGCAAATTCAATAGAGATATTGTTTCAGTCAGTCACTTGAATATTTCATATTGTATGAATTTGATGTATATAATAAATTTATTATTATTATCATTATTATTATTATTATTTATATACATTCTTATTATTATATCAATGTACATTTATTGTATTGCATAGAGTGTATCTGAAACAGGGATTGCTTCCTCACGCAAAAATAAGTCGGAATGAAAGAATCGTTTGAGATCTCGTTTTTGAAAATTTGCCAAGTACACTCAAATTTTCAACTAGTCCTCGATGAATGAATATTGAGTTTCCGTTCATTTTTTTTAGTTGTGTTCGTAAAAATATACCTTAACGATCTAGTCGCGAAGGAAGTAGTTTGTGTACGCGTTTCGTTTCGCGAATGGTCCACAGCTGGCCCGTGTTAGCTATCGGTCTGACGACTAACGCCTGAAAATCAAAGTAACTCTCCCCGAGGAGATAACAGAAACGAAGAATTATCGAGAAACATCTCACGAATTCGATTCCCTCGCGCGTGGAACGGAGATTCGCTCGACTTCTTTCGTTCGAATCGGCAATCGTCTACTTCATAATGGAAGGACAGGCCAGAGCAGCTTTGATATCGGATACGGTTAGTGGCGTGTAGCCCTCGCTCGTAAAACGTCTAATTTTAAGTCATCGTCTCCGGCTCAACAGCGAATCGTATTTATCAACAAATTAGAGGGAGTTTGCGCGCAACCATCTCGCGCCGTTTCATGACCGAGAAACGTGGTTAATTGTTCGCTTCGACGAACGAAAGAGCGACAAGGCGACAACTGACGGCGACTGCTGCCCACTCTTCTCTCGTTTCTCTCGTTTCTCTCGTTTCTCTCGTTTTTCCACCGGGCGATTCGTTGAAAATTCAGAAACGCACGCGCACGCGGCCCGTGGCCGAGGAATTTCGGTGGCAGAGAGGACAGTTTCTTGGAAGAAGGGATCTTTAAAGGGGTCTAAAGGGATCGTAAATGTTGAACTTCTCTCGAGCGGAGAAGCCTTTGTAAAGCGTTCGCTTCCATTAGCCTACGATTAACGCTGAATGTACGTTATTCGAAAAATAAATAGAGTTACACGAGGTTTCCCTAATTTCTAACTGGAGTAATTAACTTATAATGCCGAGTATAATTACCAGTTACAAATTCTTATTCGACGTACCAGAGCATGAAATCTCTAATGAATAAACTAATTGGAACATCTAATAGATAAAGTAATTAAGTACAATTGTGATAATTAACTACAGTTAATCGTTCGAGTGATTACCAATTGCCTTTTGATATTCAACGTATCAGAGTATGAATTTCAAAACTAATTATGACTTATTATAACAGTATCTAATAAACAAACCAAACAAATTAAACATCTCAAATGTATACGTTATCTCAAATTATCCATTATATTCAATAGGTAAAACAAACTTCTACTTGGGTTTCATTTTTTTAATTATTTTCAAGAAGACCATTTAATCTCTTAGAATATTCGACAGAACGAATTCGCAAAATAATGTAAAAGAAACAAGAAGGAAATTATTAGAATTGAAAACCACGTACCAAAGAATCAAGAATAATTCATTCTTGGTTAATGAGTCAGATTTTTTAAATTACCTTTCTAAATCTGTATAAAACTCAATGAAGATGTTTTTTTCCAACAGATGGACATAAATCTTAGAATAAAATGTAACAAACTTAATTTTAAACAAATTCGCTATTATACTGATACTCGATTGTTTATTTTAGAAAAGAAAATGGACGATGACAATTGCTTGTTTGGCGCCAATTTCAAAATGGAACATCGGAAAGGAACCAAGTTCATAAAAAATTACCCGACGGCGAAGAACTCTTCGAACTGCAACAGTGTCAGAATTACTTTGCGAGATTTCACTGCCGATGAGAATATCAAACCCTTCTGTTTTCTATCCTTTGGAAAAAAAAAAGAAGATAAGAACGTTTGAACGTGGAATCGTAAAGTTGCACGAAAATGGGCAATAAAGTTTTTGTCTCTCGTGAAGAAATTCGTCGGCACAAAGAAAAACGCAGTGAATTTTTGACCTGATGCAACCTGATGCACATCGTAGAGATGCGAACTGAGCGATCAGCGTCAGAATGTGTACAGCCATATAAACACTATGGATATAAATATACTCATTCCCGCGGTTTGGCACGCTGCTTTCGTGCTTATTGACGAATTCCACCAAACTGTCAGAACGTCGGGACGCTTTTTCATCTCTGGATCTTTACGATTGGAGTTCGGGGGGGAGGGGGGACAATTAGAGAGACCGGAGGAGCGCGGAGAGTCGATGCGTTGAACTCCTTTTCGAAGGAGCTCGGCGGAACGTGGGAGGAGAATCCGTGGTGCCGCGAACAGGAGGATTTCGTGGTAACCATGAACGGCGTAAATCAAACGAAGGCTGCACTTGACTAGAAACACCGAGTAGCGGGAGAGTCGTTCTATATATAGAAGCCGGTGAGTCATTTGACGTTGCTCCGAGAGTACACCGAGCACTGTCAACAGTGTTTCTCAACCGCTTTGGATCCACACGCGTCTCGAAATCGGTCGAGTATCGTTTGAGCATCGGTGCCGCGAGATTCCCAAAATTTGGGAGAAAACTGAGGACAACTACTTCGATACTGATTTCTAACAAGCGTTCTCTTTTGCGTTGATTCTTCACGGTCGGATCTGACGCGAGTCGGTTGTTTTATTGGATACTGTATTCTTACAGAAAATGGCGCGAAAATGGGCTCACGATGGGGATCTTTGAATCTCGTATGCAAGTTAGAAAATTTCAGACGTCTGGAGAGAGCTTGATTCGTGTTTGGTGTTTCTTTACTCTAGTCGAGAATCAGTTGACAATAATAATATTATAATAATCTAATAATATTATAAAAATCTCAGTACAAAGTACAAGATACGTTATCACTTCTCGTGGGTATTATTTTCACGTTAAAACAGCAAAAAGAAAGCAAAAATGTATGATCGAAGATACGGAGAGAATTTTTTTCATGTAGATCGTCGTGTACACATCAGCGCAGAAAATGGAAAAATTAATAAGAAGACGAGTTATCTTATCTTCCGTAACAGAAGATAAAAAAGATCACAATCGCGTCTGTCCCTCCTACGTCGCATTCCATGGGAAGGATTGACCTTAAAAAAATCGATCGACGAATCGACCTCGTCGAGTTAAGCCGTCGTCGATAGGCTACACTCTTGACTCTGACCATGTCAAACGAGTCGAACGTCTTCGAAGGAGTCGGAAAAATGGCTGCGAATCGGCTGAATTTATGACGCTGCCAGCGGAACGCCTAACCGGGAGATTGCAATTTTTCACAGGCAAGTTTCTCTCCCTCACGTTGCGCGACCTCCGCGATGAAAATATATCGGCCAACATCCCGGAAAGTTGCGGAGCCGAGAAATTCAGAGCCGACGTGGCTCGCGTTATTAACAGACTTACTGCAAAAAAGAAAGAAAAAAAAAAAAAACACATAAAAAAATATTTTTATAAAAATTAAACATCTCGTCCCGTGAGCGAAACGTGCTAAATCAAGGACGTTTCTCTTTTTCTTTTTTTTTTTAAAGAGAAAGACGACGTCGATCTTCCGAAAGACGACGACTGTAGTTCGCCAGCTGCTCGACCAACGACAGAAATTTTTGGGGGGAGGTGTCTATCACGAAGTTGCCGAGGGTGTCAAGTCCGAAGAAACGGGCGCAGTCACGCGTGATTGATCGTCCGTTGGGTCGCATCGAGCGACGAGGGTGGCGCGCGTACAAACGAGAGGACGGAAATAATGAAAGAGAAGAAAGAAAGTCGTTTACCATGGGGTCGTGGGGTAGGTGCATGGGGTATGCTGGTTGGGCCAGGTGAGGGGGTGCGTAGCCGCTGTACGGAGGTTGCACGCCACCTCCACCTCCCGTCCATGGGTCCCCTGGACCCGTTCCTGCGGCGTTTCCATCTAGAAAGAGAAGAAAGATCAAACAAGTTCGTATTATCTGTAAAAATGATTTTACACGAATTATTTTTACTATTTATAGATGAAGAACCAAGTGCAACGATTTACTAAATTTCACTCCAAATCCTGTTGCACGTCTTATTAGAGTTTGAAACACGATGCAGGTCGATTATATTAATAATCGTTTTAAATTCTCTCTTGATTCTCCAAATGAGAAATAAAATTATGCGTTGGAATGTCATTCAATTTCCGAGCGAGTCGTTTGCATCCGCACGACAGTGGTGCAACAAATAGTAGCACGTGGTGTTCGGTGTCCAGAGAACGTCGTGCATGTCCCCGAATAATGCTTCTCACCGAATCGAATCTACTCCTAAAAGTGTTCGATATTATTAAATAGAATAAAGAAAAAAATGGAGAAACAGTTAACAAGAATTCTGCCATCAAACCGAATAAAACGAATTGAAAACGAAATTATGAATTATGAAGTAATATTTTTCGTTTAATTACAACGCGCAAGAACCAATCACTGAAAATTGTAAGAGACAATCGATGGATAGTTTTCTGCCAATTCTCTCTGAAGAAATACTCCAAAATCTCGACGAAGAAAATTCTATCTACACAGTAAGAAATTTAAAAGCCACGTACGTATACTTTGTCCAAATTATCGTCGTTTAAAAAAAAATGGAACCGGTGTAGTCTGACAAAACTGGAAGAAACACGAAAATTTAGCAATTACGAAAGTTTAGCCAAAATTTGGCCAACTGTTTAAAATTTCGCGCGATCAAACGACTCTATGAAATTTCATTTGCCGGCTTATGAAAAAAACGTTTCACCCCCGACGAGATGAAAAACCGAGCCGAGAGAGCTTATCGGACGAGCGAAACTCGCTTTTCCTCCCCTCGAACATCCGTTAGAGAGGGTAACAGCCACGACGCCGGCCATTATTTCAGTTGAAAACAACAGCAATAAGCTTCGGGGAACGTATTTCTTGATACTTTTGCTTGATATAATTCCGTGGCCGGGAGAGTTTCCACGACGGAGGGAAACTGAAACTAAGCCAAACTACTCGTCCGTTCCTACCAACTACCGGCATTCGATGTCTGATAAAACTTTTTCGCCGGTTCGACCTGCCGGTTCCCTCCCCATTTATAAGGTATTCCGCTCGCTTACCGGGTGTCACGAGCCGGTGAACGTATTCGAGAAGCTGACCAACGAGCCTCCTTTACCCTCTGATCTTTAATAACAACTTTACTCGGCGAACTTTACCGATCTTATTGATTTACCGCCTCGGTAATCCATCTGGGAAACTTTGGAAGCGACCGTCTTTCTCTTCCCACTTTTCTTTCTCTCTCCCCCCACCGGTTCTATCTTTAAAAAATATCTCGCGCAACCACTCGAAACGAATTTCGAGTTTGCTCGGTAGATGTTAGAATTTATAGAAAATCGAAAATCGGTGCTCTTACGTTTGAGGACGAGGGAACGTAAGAACGCAGAATTTTTCAGAAGAAAATTTGTGAATTTTCATTAAATACTGTAATTGATGTTCGTAGTTTTAACGCCGATGTCATTTGCTATAATTTAATGCATTTGATATTATTTAATATATATTTAATGTCTAATATAATTTAACACGATACTGATATGATTACGAGAAATCTAAAGTTACTACTCTTTTTTATTAACAATAATAAATCCATAAAAATTATTACGAAAAATCATGAGTACTTGCACCATTGATATCACTGTATTGTAAATATGTAGCAGTAATAAATTATTACAGAAATTCGATCATTTTGCTTCTGCGATATCTCGAAACATCAAGATACAATTCTGAAAACTTGCGAATTGATTGACCGCTCTATTGCTTCGAATATCAAATTAATTTCATCGCGTCGCACGACACTTGACCAGCGGCTGCCGCGGAATAAAGTTTAATACCGAGGCGCATCTACGCGGTTTTCCCGCGCGCGCGATCCTACCCCCCCCCCTTTGGTCCCCGTTTAGCCGCGAATTTCAACGCGATAGCAACGCGCGCGGGTTTAAACGAACAACGAGAGATTGTTATTGTTTTTACTGGCGACAGGCAGAACGGCGAATTTTACGAGGCGAGCGTTAAACAGTTGAATATTACTGCACCTCGTAAAATCGCTTTTATCGTTCGTTCGAATCGTTATGCGATTCCCAACAGATATAGAGACGCGTGCACGCAAGATTATCAACGATGTGTGCGACGCGTTGGTGAGCGTGTTTCGATATGTACGTGCACGTGTACGGGCGTCGTAGATCGTTAGACGACACGTCGATCGATCGTACGAAACTGGCTCGATGTTACTTTTAGTTGCGTCCGGTAACGAGCGGCCTAGATTTTCGACTGACCGATCGATACCAGTTTAAGAGAACGCGGTAACCGGGATAGAAACGACTTTTCCCTTTTCATTCGTGAACGCTGCGAACCGCGAATCATCACGAACGTGCGCGAAGAAACAGAATTTAGAAATTCTGAATTCCTTAAAAAATTTCTTTAAACGTTGTTCAGATGCGGAGAAAAGACGAGGAAATATCACAAACATTTAAACCTTGGACGAATAATTGCACGTATAACGATCGTAGGATAAATGTACGTTTAATAGTAGTAATATTTTATGAAATAATAATTTTTCCCCTCCCCTAGTAAATATATTAATAATTAATATAAACACACGAGCAGCCGCAGTTTAATTGAAGATATAAAGGTTGGAGATAAAAGGTACTGTACAACTTACCGATATAGTAGGGATCTGCATAGAGGGCTGCAGCTTTGGGGGAGGTGTATCTCGGAGAGTCCTGGCCGAATTCATCCGAGCCATACTGAAACAAAAAGAACGAACGAGGTTATTAATTTTCGAGCGAAAAAAACGCAGAGAGCAGTTGTTACGAAGCAGTTGCACCAATAATACACTCGTTAGAATTTAACTGCAACGTAATGTAACTAATTCAATATCGATAATTAACAATATGCATCTATATTTGTTTTTTTTTAATTTTATCTTATGGATTCGTTTCTTTCGTTTTATCATCTCATGGATTTGTGATATTTCTTCCGACGATACACTTTAAAAAAATCCCGGCCGCAAAGGGTTACATTTTCTTTTGCGCGACATTGCGTTTTACAAAGCTTGTATAAAAAAATTCTGCTACGCAAACACGGTAGAACTCCATCGAGGCTCGAACACTTTGCGTAATAACTTTTTCACTGGCTACCATTATTTTATTCGTTCACGCGGCTCGAGTAAATAAATTCTCGGCAACAAAAACTCGGCAGCAGACGCGGAAGAACTCGAGGGATGAAGTTCTACCGTGCTCTCTGTGTCCATGTCCCGCTGCACCGTGTCCCGGAAGGATCGTTCGCGTTTCCACCCCCTTACCATTTTACAGCCACCGTAGTCAACAGGACGGACAAACATACCGCCGCCAGGGGACGAGAGGAGGATCTCCTCCTGCTGCTCTCAGCCTCGAAGCAAGTCAAATCGCGCGGTGGGACACGGCATAACCGCGTCGAAGCGGAGAACCGGCGATTTGCCAGCGGGAGGCTCGCACCGGGGTGGAAAGTGGCGCAGAAGGAGGAGAGATTCGCGGCAGCATACCCTCGTCCCAATTTCACCGTGATATATGTTAAAATATTCCACGCCGCTTCCCTTATTCTCCCGGCGAAAGCTTTTCTCTATCCCTCTCTCTCCTCTTCGTTGCTGGCTTCTGCCCGAAAACTTTTGTCCCTGTGCTTCTCCTCTCTCGCTCTCCTCCTTCGCGCGCCCCTCCACGACACCAGCAGCTTTTCCACAACCACCTACACCACTCCACCTGCTGCCACGGAAAGTACGACGAAACGAGAGGGACCGGGGAAGTTTCGTTGTAACGCGAGGACTATGGCCGTTTAGGCCGAATTTAACGGGACTCGGAGGCCGAGGAAAGAATCCTGTCAACTTGCACTTTTGCTACAACTTGCGGGATCTGCACGAACAGGCTTGCGAGACTCTCTCCTCCCCCCCTTCTTCTTTTCGAACACTGTTTCGAGTTTCGAGCCTTCGTCTCGACGATTTGATCGACGTACGATTCTTCTGACGATGCGAGGTAGGTGTATGTTTGGTGTTTGGAGAAGATGGCGATGCTTCTTTCGAGGCTCTACGGGGATTTCTGTGCGCGTGAATACGATGAAAAGTGAGTATACACGGTATAAAAGTGTAAAAATAGCAACGTGCCCGGTTTTCTCAATTTTCTTCGGATCTGATATCTGTAACATTTCAAACATGCATGGACACACGTGTAATGTACATTTGTGGATGTACCTACGAACTCCAACAAGTACACGGCAACTTCATAACCGAGGAAAAGTAATTGGAATTTAACTGCAGATTTACAAAAGTTCAAATTATTATATTTGAACAGGATCGATTCTTGCACCGCAATTCCCAGATCGCAATAAAAAATTTCTGAAAGATATTGGACTCTAAAGACGTGTATGCTCACTTTTGACTCTCACAGTATAAAACGTGTATTAAAAAAAAAAAAAAAGGCACGGTATTTCTATTAACTGTAAAGATTGAGCCGGCTCGATGGGAGTGTTGGAAGGTTAGAAGAGGCGGGAAAGAAATTAGGGGAGGAATTCGATACCGACGACGCGAAGGGTGACGCGAGACTGCGAGCGAACTTGCAGCACGTCGGGGCGCCGATTAACCGTGCCCGGTAGTGGGGTTGATAGGGACCAATAGTGGAACTCGCTTCGTTACCAATAAGCTTAACACGCGTTTGGATCCGTCCTTTTCGACGACGCGAGTTACCGAGCAGCTCTCGATTTTCCTCAGAGGCAACCAATTTGTATAATTGCAGCTTGTAGCTCCTCGATCGTTTCAAACCAAACGATATCTCCGAGCGTTGCGACGAAGTTTGTGAAAATAACTCGAGTTTGTTCTTTTCGAACGTCACGCGATTTTGTGAAAAATGAATTATTACAAATATCATAATATTGTAACTTTTCTTATCGATTTTTCGTAATTGCACGCAAGCAAAAATTCTGTAAATTCTTGATGGAATTTTCTAACCAGTGACTACTAACATTACGTTTAACTTTCAATTAATAGACGGACAGAAAGAAGATCGAGGGATAAATATTAAGAAAACATTCCACATTTTTAAGAATCACACTACAACGATAGCAGTGAATACTTCAAAAACAGATTACCAGAGAAACGTAACGTTATACATTTACACGTACGTGCAGATGATTACAAGAAAATGTAAGAAATAAAGCAACAAGTTGCAATTAAGCAAAACTTGGTAAAAATTACGATCGATAAGAAAGCTGAATGCACAGAGTAGACGAGTACGCTCGATACAAATTTCAGTATCAATTGCAACTATCTTCGGAGCAAAAGGGTTAAAAACGAGGAGTCTCGATAGAAGAAAAGAGAAGAAAAGGAGAAAAAAAATTGCAGAGATGGCGGAGAAACAATCTTTCTTTGACGAAAACGATGTCATCGAGTGCGGCAAAGCGGAAAAACGCGATGCGAAATCTATGTAGTTCTAAGAACAAAAGATCTTCGAGAGCGTTCAGTACGCGTGAGTGCGTATCTCGCGAGGGAGGAACGGGGGCACATAATTGTACGCGATAAAAGCATCGGATTTATCGTTGGCAGCAGTCGATAACGCCAGTACAAACACAAATAGCTGGCCGTGGTGGGGGGCACGGAAGAAAAAAAGCTGCTACTAATCGCGCGATAAACGCACGGCCTCTGGACCTATTAATTTAAATGAATTGCTTTGACATCGGTGGCTTTTCAGCCTGTAGCTCCATTTGCATTCCGATTTTCTCTCTCTCCTTTCCTCGCCTTTCGACCATATTTCTCCCGATGTTTAAAAAAAGCAAAGCGTGCTCGGTATCTCATCGTCATAGAAAGAGAGAGAGAGAGAGAGAGAGAAATGATATTCCAAGTTCAATTTTACAAAGAACAACTCGCACACTTGGAGACAATTTGGAGATTGAAACTGCGCTGTTCTGTCTCTCTGTTGGTCTGTAACGATCCAAAGAATAAATCTGCTTCTCACGAATGAAAAATCACGGCTAGCGAGGCGAACAAGTGGACCGCTATTACGCAAATTCATTGAAAACTCCAATTGTAATTGCTCGCGAAACATTTACGGCAACTTTTAATGAACGCGGAATGCGTCGTGTTCCGAGGTGGATTTTGAAACGGCGAAGAACTTGTTCGCCAGGTTTGAAGCAAAACTCTGAACGATATCTTGTAACGAGACAACTTGATTGGTCAAGCCTAAAAGGAAGCTGAAAATACGCGCGAGAAATTACAGGTACAAGCATATCAGAGAATTCGATTAATATTCGATAATATTCGTCGTATGACACATGCCGATTTCAAATTTTATACAAATACAAATAACCAAGACGTAAATTGGCATTGACGATTAATCCGAAAACGTTTTACAAGACGCGTAAAACCCTTCTTCCGCGACAAATGTCCAAATTTACTAGTTGTCCCCCCGAAAATTTCCCCGCAGACAGATGCGATTCGACCGATATTCGAACGGCAGAAGCGAGAATCGGATGGAATCGGCGGGAGGACGCCGCGTGGCCAATAATTCACGTTTTATTCCTCAGGTTCGTGCCTCGGGCGGATTCCGGCGGACACGCAATAATAAAAATGTCGGGCCGGTCGGCGAGAGAGAGAGCCCGATCAGAAATCTTAATATGTCCCTGTGGGTGTCCACAGTGGCGAGAGGAGTCAGCGATTTCCAGCCAATATAAATGTCCTACATTGATTTAGTTCTCTTGTTCGGCCGGGGCTTGCGGCCGGGGATGAAAAAGGAGGAAGGGTGAACGAATGGAAACGTCTCTGTCAGGGAAATTAGCTTTCGAAGGTTTGAAATAGGACGGGAAGGGTCGAGGCAAGGCGAGCTACGCGTGTTACGTGACGTCTTCGGAAAATTGAGCACGTGATGTTCGTCTCACGTTCTCGCAGCTAGTACACTCTCGGCCACCCCTTTGGAAATTATTTCTTGCCTTTTCCATGCCTCTCTCCGTCGTGTCTGTTACATCATCGTCTGACGTGTCGTTAAAAATTACGCCCCAGGGGGGGATTTTGGAAAATTTACCGAGAGCAATATCGCGGAGACGGTGGCAATTTAGGGAAATATTCCAACGTTCAATATTGCAACATCGCGTGGAAGGCAATTTTATATTTTTGTACTTTTTACATTGAACAGAAATACTTTGTTTTATTTTATCAAGTACCACGCTTCGTATTTTTTCATTGCAACGAGCGAGTTTTGTAGATTTTTTGTCTTTTAAATAGTCTATCCCAAACGAGACCAATTTCGTCTAGCAACGAAAGAAGGTACCAACAACATTTCCGTCAGTCGCTGCAATTCCAAGAAATTCCATTCGACGCGACGAGAGAAATATTTAAAACGATAATCAAGCACCACCTCCTAACTCGTCGGACGTCGGCGTCGGATCGGCTATACGTGGGCGGAAATGAGTTTAAAAGCGGAAGGCGAGGACTGCGTGAGCCGAGAGTCACCACCGGTATAATGGATCGTCGATTACTCCCTTATTAATTGCTACACCCAGACGACTTCCTATCGAGAAACGAGCAGGCCGAAGGCAGGTGTGCGCCTCCGTCTCCACCCATGAGAATTTTTCTACCAGCCATCCAACGTTGCGTTTACACGTGCGTTTTTCTTCGTCTTGTTCTACCTGCATGCGATTGCGACGATAAAACGATCACCTACGATCATCGAGCCGCTCGTGTGTAAACGCGAATTTCTCAAAGTGCACGTAACGCGAGAGAGAGTTTACAAAATATTCAAAGTAACGTCGTATTTAGAAAGGTATAAGGTTGAATAGAAGCTCGTGGTCTGATTACTTGGCTTGATCGATCATTACACTGACGCGTCACTGACTTGTAAAGACATTCAGACGGATTTTCAAGTGTAAAATTCCACGGAAAATGTAGAAATATAAAAGACTGTAAAAGAATTTTTTGATCGAAGTACAAGTTTGCTTTAAAATCTGCAGTTTAGTTGCAATTCGATTAATTATTTACGTGTCTTTATTGTTCTTTACGAGTCCTTTAAACTAAATTACACGAAAATATATATAGAATATATATAGATATATATAAAATATCCGAACGTAGCGCGGTACTTTTTAAAACAATTTCCTATCGCCGTTTTGCTCTACCAGAAATCAAAATTCGCAGGAAAATCCACAGTCCGCGTATATCGATTCCCTTCTGACTTTACAATGCAAACTTCGAGCCTCCGATTTTGTTTACCGGCGACGTAGAAGCAACAAGTCCGCCTCTCGGTAATAATTGCAACCAATAGATAACGGTCGCGCGCGATAACGTATCTGCTTATCGATTTAATTAAATTTTAATGGAAGACACCTGGTTCCGCGAGATCTTTTTTTCTCCCCCCTCCTCCCCCCTTAATTTTCCTCCGCACGCGCGCGGAAGAATTCGCGCACACGCGAGGAATCAGCGACCGGAGTCTTATCGACGAAACGTTTCGCTCGTCTTTCTCCTTTTGCTCGCGCAACCTATTGAGAGAAATTAATGCGCGGCGATTTGTAGGAAAGAAAAGAAAGAAAAAAAAAAAAAGAAAAGCTGGATGCAACGGTCTTTAGGTCTAACGACCGGCGTGTCGCAGATGAATGCTGGATAATTTCTAACGAGCTTCCGTGCACGCACCCCTCCGAATGAAACTGTTTCCTTCTGCGCGAATCGCTCGTGTCACGCAGGCTCGTACATTGCTGGTGATAAAAGGGGGTTTCTTCGTTTCAAGTGGCAAAGTCCCAAATACCAGGGGTTAAAAGCGGAAAATAGAGTTTGGAAAATGGACGAAAATAGATGTTGAATTTCGTTTTGAAGATTACGTTGTACTAATATTGTTTCAAACGATGCACATTACATTTCTGAAATGATTTCACAATAATGAAATTACAAATAACTTCGTTTCGAATAGTACGTGTCATTAAATCATGGTGTACTCATCGTTCCAAAAATGTTCGATAATATGTTACATTATGGAGTACAAGGTCAAAATTGGTACAAACAAATATTTTTTATTTTAATTTATTTTCAAATAAAAAGCTCTATCCTACGTGCGATTTTAAAGAATAACAAGCTTCGCGTTAAAAGCTAAATATCGGGTGACAAATGAAATAAGAACAATTCGGTGTACTTCAGAGGAGAGATCAAGCGAGATGTTCCATTATCACGAGCTATTTTCCGCCGGCTATGGCGTGCCTATGTAGGAAAATAAAAATTTTACGTGACGTTACGACGCCTGGGTAAAAGAATGTGGGAACGATAGAACGTCATGGTAATTCCCGTATTTTCTTTTTCTGAATTTACGTTACTTCGGCTCGTGTAGGACAAGGTCCCGATGGGTTCCCATGGAGGAGGGAACGGCCAGCCATAAAGGAAATACCCGTAGATGGAATAGGCATGTTCCTGACATTGGACGACTTCCGGTTCTGCCATTTCGAACATCCGCGACGAATAGAAATTGAGACTGTCTCCCTCTCTTTTTCTCTTCCTTGTCAAGTGTGCCTACTTCTTTCGCCTCGAGTTTCCAACTTTTATACACAATTCTCGAGCGAAGAAGAATTACACGATTTACAGTGCTTATTAATTAATCCCCTTACAAATGTCTCTTCAATCTTCGCAAGTAATTTGTTACATAATTTGTGTCATCAGATGTAAAGTATTGAAATCTTGCATGTTTATCCATCACCAATTTGAAAAACTGAAACTCGATTGCAAGACGAGCAGTTGACTGCAGATTTTGATGTATTTAAGCAAAAACAAATTTCTATCGCGACTGTGAAAATGTAAATCTGCATAAAAATTCGCGGCCTAGTTACTAATCACCCCTTTCTACCAACGTTCCTATAAATGTTAGGAAATTCCCTAGAAACTTCCCTAGAAACTATAATATTATTGTACGGAATATAATATAATATTACAAGCCAATCTGAGCTTGAAATCGTGAAACTTTTCCGCAAATCACGGAAATGTTGTTACCACGGGACTTTTGCAAAATTGAAACAGAGAGCCCGATGTAACAACTGTCGATAAATTACCAACAAATTCCTACTAAAGCGTAAGCAAGCGTCTGGATACTTTCGAAAGAGTGGGATCGACAAGTCCGGGACGAGAAGAAAACGGGATATCGAACTTTACACTCCTTAACGAAAGCCGATTCGGTTTATATCTGGATTGGCTGGCGTTCTGCGGCTCCGATTTCGCAGAATCGCTTTTATCGCGTCGTAGGAAGGAGAAGTTGGCGGAAACGGAGGGAGTACACGGAGGTTTTGCAAAACACGAGATACAATGCCGTCTAATATTTGAGATTTCATTAGTGGACGTTATTCCATCCGACACCCGATCGGTTGTTGTGCTGACGTTCGCGCTAACTTTACTTGGCCCGACACTCGCCGACATTGGCCGTCTATTTGCGGAATGTTTAACAATTGAATTCTAACCTTCTTCGCTCTACGTTAATCTCGCACTTTTGCTCGCGTTTCCGAATATTTTCCGGGAAGATAGCTATCGATCGTAGAATTACGAGCAAATCGAACTGCGACGATTTTGTCGTTTGTTGGTACTGTCAATACCCTGCCGATAAATAATAATAATTTTCAAGTTGCACGAGATTAAAAAGGAATTTGTGAATTTTCGGACCATTTAACTCGTCACTTCGTCTTTGATATTTTTGCAAACGAGATTCCACGAATTTCCTCGGTGTATCTTGGATCTCAACTTCGTGGAAACGCGTAATTCCGAGCGATGAATTATTTCTCAAGCAATCACCTGCAGGAGATCGGTAACGTGGTATTAGCAAACTGCAGTATCAACCGGAAACGCATTAAATCACGAATAATATTTCGCGCATTATCGCTTGAATCTCCCCATTCGAAACAAAGAACTGCCGCGTTTTTTCTGTTTCTTCTTTTTTCGATGCAATTACATCTCTCGTTCCGCGTAAAATCTTTCTGTATCTTTAGACGGCGGATGACTAAACCGTTTCAAAGAGTAAATTTCCCCGAGTCTGTGGCGCCGAACAAAGAAGCCGCTCGCATCAATGACCCACACGTACGATAAACACAAAGAAACGGAAAGGGAAACGGAACAGAAAAAATCAAAAATGAAAAGAGGGGAGGGTGAAATGGTGAAATTCAAATCAATGGGCGAAGATAATGCCAACTGCTGATTCAATCGTGGAAAATTTTAAATACGCGAAATACCCAAATCGTAGTTTCTCGCAACAAGTTTAAGACAAAATAAAAATACAAAAATTCCCAGTTAATCAAAAAACACTTGATCAATCACCAGACTGCCGTGTCTTTTAAGCGGTCTGCGAATTCTCACGAATTTACAGGAAACTTCGAGCTGTGAAAAGACACAAAAGACACGATACTCGATGACTTTAACAAAAATAATTCTAGAAAACTACTGAATTTGCAGAAAAATCGGCAGCGTGCCGATAAAGACGACACGGAGGAGAGACGACGGCGTCGGGAGGACTCGCGGAGGAAGGCGGCGCAAGGATCGAAAGCTCCTCGTTTTAATTGGCACCCACTAATTGGTAATTATCAGGCGTACCCACTCGTGGAAACCTGACGTAAGAGGCTTAAGGCCGTTTACACGGGATGGAGAGGGATCCTCCGGTGGCAACGGTACCCGATACAACCGCCGCAGGGCGTAAGGTGCACGTCGGTTTACAACGTCGGTTCGGTAACACACAGCGCAGGTGTGCATATGTAATTCCGAATGGGTGCCTCTCCGGCCTAGCGCAGCGCAGCACGTGAAAAGAGACTAGAGGATCCACCGACGTCTACATTATTTATCAGGCGTACACACCGCATCGTCGCGTATATAGCGAGAGTCAAGACAAACGGCTGCATAATCAACAATTAGTCGGCTGATACGGCCTACGTGATCGGTTTTTAACGAACCATCCCTCCCCCTCCTGGAGGCCCCCGTTAACACGCGTCTTCTCGCCTCGCTGTCATTGTTGAACGGTTATTACGGGAATATTACGGGAAGAGATAGATTTCATTTGTCTTTTCTTTTTTTTTTAATAATTTCCTAATGAGAAAAAAGCAATTGACACTGCACATAGCGTCGATTAGCGGAGGTTAGGTTTATTAGAGGAAAAACAGATTGGAGCGTGTGAAATTTCATTGTTGAAAATGACGGTGATTCCTCCTGGAATTTTAACGAGACACTACTTCTTTTTATTACGAATCTTTCTGACGTTGATTTACAGCAAATCTCTTCTCGCTTGATGCGACTGTCAATTTACGACGGGAAATAATTTGACAAATCTTACGAAAAAGGAATGAATCATATGCGTTGCACGAAGTCTAAAATTTTACTAACGTTGTGTGTAATGATATTCGACTGTCACTATTGAGAATATAAATATATATCGTATCAAAAAAGAAAAAAAAAGAAAAAACTCAAAATTTACTAAATATATATGCTTGTAATATTCGAAATATTTTACACAACACGCGCTTATACGACATTACATACAACTTTTTATATAATAAACAATTTAAAATCCACGTTACAAATAAAAATAAAAAAAAAAGGGTAAAAGATACTAGCCGACAGAAGCACAAGTGCTCAACTTGCCTGATATTGCTACAATTCGGCATTGTTCTAAATGTAACTTACGCGTCCAGCATCCACGGTTATCGTAACTGCGCGCGTTACACAGTGTCCCAGAGCCAGATTACCCAGACTCTGGATTATACTAAACCTATATTACACAGTGGGTAGATGGCCACTGTAGGTATAAGTTACGGTGTGCGTAACGGCCACGCAGAATCGGATTGTCGCGGTGCTAGATTATAAGGTGGCTATCTGGCAACGCGTGGCTCGCGTCAAAATTATAGGAAATCTAGATTGTGCCCCTGTGTCTGATCGGTTGACGAGATCCTCCTGCTCTGCTTCTCGCAGGAGAAATTCGGTTGCTACAGGTTGAACCATTGTTGAACTATTACCCAGAGAGCTGTGGAACGGCGCCTAATATCCACGCGGGGTGGACGTAGACAGCCGACGCGATGCAGCACGCGGCATGGTGGATCCCCTCGTCTACGACGAATCTAGGTTACAATGAGCTTAACTCATGGGAAGCCTAGCTAGCGCGCCCGCGGCGAACCAAGTTTCGTTCGGATGCTAAATCAGTGCTCGCTTGGCACGAAAATACAACTCACCACGCAATTCGTGTTCCGCTCGAATCAATTTCTCTCGGCAAAATCTCCCGAGCGAAATTAAACGAGGGATTTTCTTCTTATCACTGAAAGTGATTTTAGCGGGGCTAACCTAGAAAATCGGGCCTCTTCAGGTGCAACGCTGATGCAACGAAAATTAGCGATTGGTTGATTTTGGTCACGTGATTCGCGAGGGGGTGTGGCGTAGACCTCGAGTAGGAGTGGCGTTGTCTGCTACTGAGCGATCGCGCCTGTAATTTGTTTTCTATCGATTCAAATGTTTGCATATCAATAAAATTTTATGGTAAAAAAAAGTCGTCATTTCCTAGTCAGAACAGTTGTTTCTGGATCTTTCAGTGAGACGAATTGTTTTCTTTCTTTTTCTTTCGTGGCAATAAAAGTACAAACACGAGCGATAGAACGTGTAGATGGAGTCTCTTTGATTACAAATTCTTTCCATCATCTCTCCACTTTTTGCACTGTAAAGAAGAAAACGCCGCGAAAACTTCCACGACGAGTGGATCGAATCCAACATCATTTTCAATCTACAAACTTACAAGTCACGATATTTGGATATTTCCGTCTGCGACAACGTTGGGAAACGTTCCGAAACTCCAAAGACTATTAATTAAGTCTAGTACAACTATCGAAACTTTCAGGAATTCGAAAACTTCCGAGAGACTTTGAGGAGCTCCGAGATTTCCAAGACTTTCGATACTAGCGACGAATTCTACTCAAAGTCGCTTGAATTCTTTTCCACGCTTGCACATTCGAATCCGGCACGAGGTGGCTTGATGATCCATCGCTAAAGATTTTAACAAACATCGATAGATACTAAGCAGTAAGAGAAAGAGAGAGAGAGAGAGAATTTCTTTCTCGGCTGTGCAGTGAGATTGACTCACTAGATGAGAATGCGATTGAGACCCATGTAAAGAGTCAGCCTCCCGCAAAAGGATCAAATCGACGGGGAATCGTGCGAGCCGCCGCGTTGTCTACGCCAGCTGCCTCTAATACGTACGTGCCACGCAACGAGACGTTCGGAATCGAGCGCGATTTCGTCGAAATCACCCGGTAGAATCGACCAAACGCGAGCGTTTCTCCTCTCTTCGGAGGAGGGTCGAGTCACTCCTCGAGAATGTGATTTAAGTCTGCATAAAAGACGACCGTCCGCGCTGAATTACAAGCGGCGTGCAGTTCCGCTCGCGTCGATATACGCTCCGCGGCGAGCAACTTTCCATCCTCTCTTGTCACCGCGCGCGCGGAATACCCAACGATCGCTTATCGCGTTCTCTCTCTCCCCCCCTCTCTCTCTCTCTCTTTCGTTGGCACATCGGACCTCGTCGTCCCTTTTTTTCACCAGTCTCAAACGGGAGAACTTTTCTCCCCCTCTCTTCTTTCTCTTCTTTTTCTCTTCTTTTTCTTTTTTCTTTTTTTTTCTCCTCTTTTGACCAAGGAAATAAAGCGATTCCCTTCAGGCTCGAGGCATCCACAAACCTACCCACTTTCTCACCCCTATTTAACTTTTCTTCCGGCGACCACGGGCGTGTTCCACGAAAATTTATTCCCCGCTGGAACTTCACCGACCGCGAAGAATAAGAAGTTATTCGGCTATTTCGATCCGATTTCCGCGAGAGAGCGCGCGATATTTGTTTCGTTTCTGCGCGCGATTAATTTTGCTTCTAAATCTTCGAAGGACATCGGCGATGATTTTACCGCAATTTAGACCAAAGTGTGTGCTCTTGTTGAACTAGAGAAAATTTGAAGCTTGGAAAAGACAAATGTAAATAAATAAATAACGCTCTACTATGTTTTTCTCTAGTGAGGAAAAAACGTAACAGTAACATTTCATTGCATGCTACAATAGCTCAAAAAGTAGAAACCTACCATAAAAATTTGCTTCAAATTGCGCGGCTGGAGAAAGGAGCATCGGTATTGTCGACTGCGTGTACAAAATTATCCACGGTCGATAAATACAAAACATTCAAAACCCTCTTCTTACAAAGGTCCGCGCAACAACCTGCGGAACTTTATCCGTATTATTTCGCGCGAAAAAGTGACGAGAAAAAAAAGAAATCGTCCGCGCGTGAAAGAGATAACAGCCGTTTAACCGAGAATGACAGCGAGGAATGACAGTCGCGGAGGGAGAAATCCCCGAGAAATGCAATTTTCGCGACACGCCGGTATCATCGCCTCTGTGCGACGCCGCGTCGATCGACAGGCTCCGCAAGAAGATCATTTTCTGTCATTTCGCGACTACAGCCTGCATTTTTACCGAGGGAACGCGTGTTCTTCTCCGACCTCCGATTCGTGGAAACGATTTCGTAATTGTAACCGCGGCGACGAGTCGCGTGAACGGGATGCCTCGATAAAGAGAAAAAGAAGAAGAAAACCACGTTTCATGCAAATGTATTCCCGATTCGAGAGACGATTTCGTTTAATGAGCGAGCGCTTGTAACTCGAGGAAATATACGCTCGCCGACGGCGAATATATACGCGAAAAAAATTCATAGCCGAGCGTTACGACGATAATTAACGACTGACAGATCTCTCGCTGACTAATAGCATCTCGCAGTTATGGAGAGCTCGTGGAAACGAAAAAAAAAAAAAGAAAAGAACGTGTTTGATATTTTGAAACGACTCGGGTCGAGAGACCCGATGTCGCTTGGAATACGTAGTTGGAACACGCGTTGCGGAGCAGAGGATAGAAAGGCGAGAGACAGGCGGGACTCTACTCTGTGTGGGACGTGCACCACGCCCGATCCGGAATATTTCATTTCATTTTTCCCCCCTCCCCCCTCCCCCCCCTTTTTTTGTAATCGCGTCTTATTATTACCGCAATCGGCGCTCGACGATAATTGCGCGACGCTGAAACACGCTGGCGTAACGCCGCGAGTCGAGATCCGTTGTTCGGAAGTTGCTCGACTCGACTTCCAAACGTGGATTTTCACGCGAATCCGCACGTTCGAGAATGCGAACCACAGAAATAAATAGATCGGCTTCCTCCGTATCGGCGATTACCGAGAATTTTATTTTTATTGATCTTCCCGCGTCGACTCGACATATTTCTCTGGCGAGAAATAATATTACTCGGCGCGTTCGACCGATTGCGAGAGTCCGCGAGCGAGCAGTGGAACACGAGATTGAGCGTTGATAAAATTTCAGATACCTTTTTACCGAGAGAGAAATTAAATTGGAAAAGGGGGTGGATATTTAACGCGATATTTAACATTGGTAGAAAATTGACAAGCAGAAATTAATTAATCGGTACTATTTTTATACAAACTTGCCGTTTATTGGTTTCGTTTCGAAATAATTCCGATAGAATGTTGCTTCTTCTTTCGATGGATTCAAATGGGTCTTCTGTCCAAGTTCTTTGAATTTTTAATTTTGAAAATTTTTTTGAAAAATCTTCGAAAGTTAAACGAAAGAAAAAGAATAAGAAAAATACACAAATATGTGGCACGCTATATTTCACAAATGCGATAATCTGTACTGTGAAATTAATTAATCTCCGCTGCGCTTACTGTTTCTACTGCGTTCTTCGAGGCACGAGATATCGTCGACGCTCTTCGGAAGCGTCACTCTTCCGGGAACTAATTCGCGATCTCCGGCGTATTTTAACGTTCGAGGAACTGCCAGAGCAATAAATCCGGCCGTATTTTTCGATCCGCGTTACCGTCAACGATTCACCGGGAAAAATCGAGATCGAGAGGGGGGGGGGGGGGGGGGGGGAGAGCGCGTGTGGCGAGGAAAGAAGAGCTATCTTAGGAGTTGTAAATCTTATTCACGGCGGCGGAATACCCAGAGATAGGGTACGCAGCACACAGAAGCATCAAAGGCACTTTAATGATCTCGCCAACTAATTAATATAATTGTCCTCGACCGACGCACGTCCAATTGCTCGTTTTTACGGCTGCGCTGCCTCTGTTCATTTGTCTCGAAGGCGAGCGATACACCTGCAACTTGACCCTTCAACTGAGCCGCCCTTTAAATAGAAACTGCCGTCAACCGCAGAATTGCAAGTTGACAAAAGACAAACGAATTTTCGATTCAGACGCGGACTGTGTAGAAATGAACTCTAGCATCTCGCGTGTCGAATCGAAAGAAACACGTTCTTTCTTCGATTATCAGTTGAAGATTTTTCAATGGTAACAAGAACAGAATCCTCGACGAAAGAATCGAATAGGAAATTAAAAAATTAAAAAATCCGACGAAAAAGAAACTCTCGAGTTCACTCGGTAGGTACGCCGAATTAATTTCTACACCCAGTGGTATCGTATCAACAAATGCAAATAAAATACTCCGCAAAGTGCCGTCTCTTTGAAAGAAGAAAGAAACGCGCGTCGCCTGGATCGATCGCGATCTGTCGTAAATTTCGCCCAAATGTTCCCAGACCGATAAACTTTCTCGGACCGAGCGCTAAGTGAAAGGGATCCTCCTCGCGAATGGAAAATACATACACGATGTCGCGAAAGAGGCGGAGAAAAGAGCGGCACGATGCGCCGAAGAGGATTCCTCGAATTCCAACGAGCGATTTTATTTTTCTCTCTCTCTCTCTCTCTGTTTGTCTGTCTTCGCAGGTCGAGAGCGAACGATAAGCGACGCGGCTTGCGTTGGTCGCGCGTCTTTCGTATGCAAGTGTGACCGCCGTCTAATACGTGCCACCACGGCACATACTAATTAGCTAGTCGAGCGAAACGCGTCGTGAATACGACTCCACGTGGAGAGACAAACGTTAGATACGAGCCGCGGCAGTTGAGGTTAGGTCGAGGCTAAAGCTCCGGAACTGCCAGCCGCTTCCTGCCTCGCCGAAATCCGCTTTGCAATTCTTTCGAAATACGCGGAGAACCGCGCGGAAACTCTGCCTATAGATTATGTTTTATTTCCCAATGAACGCTCGTGGCGGAAATTTTACTCGGATACACACACGTGCGAGTTCGACCAACTCCGCTCTTTGTTAATTTCGTAATTTCACGAGCGCGGGATTAACCTTAGAACTTGTTGTGTATTTTGCGAAAAATTATTCGAATCTTTAAAAAAAAAAATAAAAATAAACCGTTGTAAAATATCCGAATTTACAACAAAAATTATAAACTGGCCATTTCGATCATTTTGGTAATTCTGGTGTTAATACTCGATTTGCTTTTGCGAGTTTACTCAGTTCGAAAGGGAACGATGCGTTACTAGCAGATTGCTAACAATAGCAGTTCGGCTGCAATTTTTTATACCGTCGCAGACTTTCGAAAAATTTCAGGTTACTCGATAAAGTTCTTTTTTGAAGTGGAGTCTTTGAAAAATTCACGAGAGAAATTTCGCGTCTCTCGAACACGACCGAGCCTTGCCTCTGGAAGATTAAGATACTCGAACAATAAAGGGTAGAACGTGGAGGGCTCTGCTATATTAAATTTTTCTAGTCGTGCGTGTACATGAAACTATGTACGTACGTGCAACGACCATAACGTAATCTGAATTTAGAATATTCGAAGGCTGTGTAGAATGGCGCGACATTATCGAAACCCTTCAGGAACAACGTCCCTTTCCTTCAAACGAGCGAGCAGGCAAGCAAGCAAGCTGAACGTTGAATCTGCCCGCGAATAAACGACGGCAAGTGCGCGCTAAGAACGCGGTATGTGCAATAAAAGGTTCGAGTCCGGTTGGAAGTCACGTACCGAGTACCAAACCGGTCCCTATGCGGTCCGCGACTAATCGGCCGGTCTTGTGCCACGCGAGACTTTCCTCCGACGCTCGACTGTCGTAAAATCGTCACATCTACTCGCGCGGACCCCGCGTAGGGACGCCAGCGCAAAACCTACGATCCGATCTAGTTCGAGCGATCGTGATCGCGACCACCTACTATGGGCTTCCACGACGGTAACGAATCGATCTTCGTCAATCGAATTTCCACCATTGTCCTAGAATTCCAACGACATGTCCAGAATTCCAACAAAAAAAGACACGCGAGACCGATTTCGCCCGATTCCGACACACTGCAGATATTTCAGGAGTCTAGATAGAAATTTTCTACTTGGAAGTCTAAAATTGGAATCTTGTAAAATGGAAGGTTGTACGTTATAATCTTCGAAATCTGAAAAATGTCCCAAAAATTCGTACATTCACGAAATATTAATTAATATTTATATATTAATATTATTATATATATTTATATATATTATATATTATATATAAATTTAAATATTACTAAAATATAAATACTAAATTATATGATTTAACTCTCAGAATCCTAAAGTTTCAAAAATTCATAATAATTTATATATATTATATAATATAAATATATATACTATATATTATATATTAATATTATATATAAATTTAAATATTATTAAAATATAAATACTAAATTATATAATTTAACTCTCAGAATCCTAAGGTTTCAAAAATTCATAAACATCCACAAAATACTAAAAAGAATGTAAATATTAAATTGTAGGCCCTAACTTCTCAGAGTCTTAAAAATGCTAAACATCCCTAAAAAATTGATAAACGTTCAAGAAATATTAAACTGCATGTTCCAGCTCTCAGAATCCTAAAAATTTAAAAACATCCACAAAATATCTAGTCGATTTTATTCCATAGGCACAAAGAGGCTGAACGATCGAAAGCAGGCTAATGATCGACCGGCGCGACGACATCGCCAATGGCAATTATTCTCAGCGAAACGGTCCCGCTGATCGTGAGACGACGTTTACCCCGCTCTCCTGTCCGCCATATTGGTTCCAATAGCCAGGGGACGGCACCGACGAGACGTTCGGCTGCAACACACTTCCGGCCAAGTTGTTCGGACTGGACGCTCGAAATCGATCCGCGCTCTGCAACTGATTCGGGCTCCGTCGCGGCTGACTGTTGCACGTCAGCGTGGCGCAGCTCGAGGGCAACTGGGAAAGATTACAGCCCGCTTGAACACCGCTCGAGCCGTTGTTCCCCGGAATTGAACCGGAGAGTCGTCCGGCTCTCATTTGCATCTGCTGCGACTGGACACCGACGATCCGGTGCTGGTACTTGGCGGCGTTCTTGCACCGATCCAGCCCGTGGCACGGCTCCATCTCGATGCCAAAGTCGCTCAGTTTAAAACTCTGCAGATTCATCTTGAAATCCGCGTTGTTCTTGAAACCACGATCCATGGTGTCGAGTCGCGCTCGTAGACACGAAGGACGGTTTCAATACTGATATTGATCTGATACCGAGCAATATTTTCTTTTTCTTTTTTATTCGTCTCATAAAGCTCTTCCTCGTAAAGCAGGCACTAGGACGATTTTGACATCAGTTTCTGCTGGTTCTGGTACCGTTGATCACGATCCAGGGAGTGAGGATCGACCGATCGGCTCTTCTCCTTGACACGGATTCAACTCTAACGAGTGGATCCCCGATAATCCAGTAAAATCGATAGGAAAGCTCCCTCGAGCCAGAGTGTATCGCGTCCATGCGTGGCCACATCGATCGTGCCAGAGAAAAATCGCGCAAAATCGCGAGGATTCACGAAAAACTCGTAGCCGAACGTGCACGACGCGAGGGTAAACAATCTCGCGTAGGAAGAGGCATCCCCCGTCAGCGTTCCTCTAGCGTGCGGAGAGAACGTCTCGATGTTTAATACAATTTGTCGTCGCGCGGAGGAACTGCGATCGTTCGAATCACTGGCGACGGCGTTTCTCTTCGCTCGCCTCTTCGCCCGTTCACTCGGTTGAGCTCGTGCTCGACCAGCGACGATCATTAATCAGCGACAACTCTCTGTTTCTCTCCTCTCCTCTAATTTGGATTCTTCGAATCGCTGGCGACATTCGTCGAACCGGAGGAACTCGCCCGGAGAGTCGACCCCCCGACCGATGCCGACTACTATTTTTGAACAATGCGTTTACACTCGCGTTTCTGCGCACTTTGCCCGCGCGAGACTTTCACGACCGCGTTAACACGCCGCTCCGTTTCTCTCATAGCTCTCTTCTGCAACGCGTACATACACTGGTTGTCCCACGTCTCTTCAGTCGGTTCTCATCTTGCTTCTGCTCGTTTTGGTTCTTTGACTCGACTTTTTACTCAAAAGATACTCGCTCTTCCACCTCTGTTGAAAAACTGAAGAAATTGTTCTTTCGTTCCTGCTTCAAACTTCAAACTTCAAAAAAAAAAAACACACAATCGTAAGTAAACCTTGTCACTGCTCGTCATTCGACGTCGATGATAAAATCCTTCTCCTCCTCTTGTCAACAAATTAGATGTCGATCGATCGGGTTATCGGGAGAGGATGATGAATTCGAAGATTCGAGCGCGCGTAACGGTATTACGTGTCCGAGAGAGTGAAGAGTGATACCGCGGAGTGGCCGGGAGGGCCGAAGCGAAAACAATCGCGGAGAGGATTAGAAGGCAAGAGGCGACGGGCAGCTGGTCAGCCAGTGGAGAGACGACTGGTTTTGTTACTCGGCTCATAAGCTACGCGCCACGGGTTACCCCTCCACGGGAACGTGGCTTGTTCCGTGTGCACGTAGAGACACGACCCCTCTCTCTCTCTCTCTCTCTCTCTCTCTCACACTCTCTCGGTTTCTACACCGTGCCTCTCGTCGTCGTCCCGTTTACACGCGTCCGTTGCACCGCTACACTCGCCCCGCGCCACTTGCAGTTTCTCCAACTTCGTCCAACATCGATAACAGTTTTACGACCACGCTTTTTTTATGCCGTTCTTTCGAGGAAAATAGTCTCCAAATGGAACTTGGGATCAGACGGATTAACCCTTCCCAGGGACCGGGCCGGAGGCTTTTTACATGAAAAGATAAACGTTCTCTCTCTCTCTCTCTCTCTCTCTCTCTCTCTCTTTTTTTAGAAATTTATGTATGTATTTTTTTTTTTTTCATTTTCATTATTCGCATCGACCACTTGTGCGGGTTATTAGCGACTAAATCTTACAATTTATTTATAGAAGTTGGAGTGTCTTAAATATTTATGAATGCGTGTACTTTGATGGTTGGAAGTTTGGGTACACTTGGCGTGTAATTTAATCGGACAAAAATTGTAATAATTTTTTGATTAAGCTGCACTGTATATTCAATCTGTAATCTTGCGCACGGAACGCACGCAATCGAATTTCTGACCGATTCAATTGAGAAGAGGAAGAAACCTGAACTCGAGCGTGTGTCTGACCTTCGTGAAGGAACATTCTACTGAACATATTTGCGTGAGACGTTTTACAAATCTCAGTCGCCAACGTTGTTGATATTGGCATCGCTAAACAGTAGCAACAGCGATTTAAAGATTAACTTGTAGACGGTTCGGTAGAATGTTCGCGGCCAGACCATTTATTCTCCTTAATTTGTTACGCTCGTGAGTGTATTATTACGGAATTACATTGTATAAAAAATTTTTCTGCTGAACAATGTACGCACAGCTTGACCATCTATCTATAAATTTTTTATCTATCCGTAAGTTTGTTTTAATAAGCTTCTATTTTTATCGTCTAACGATGCCAATAGCGCAGACGTGAATATAAAAAAAAAATGAAATGAAAGAAAACGTTTTCTTTGTCTGATGACAAAGAGAATTATTATATTCTGAATTATATACCGAATCTTCGGATAACTCTGTTTGCGAATCATTTTCGGTACCAATAACCTAAATGATACAACAACTTGAGACTCGAGAAGAATAAATTTCATCGCGTCTGGCCACGAATGGGAGTACTCCACTCAACCTCCTTCAGTTTAGAAACACTTGGAAAATAGAAGCCCGCGGAGTAAACGCCAACGATAACACAAATATATAAATCCGAGGAAAGTAAACGTTGCCGCGTCCGACCACAAAGGAACATTTCACTTCTAATCTTCTATCTCTCTGCGAGAAATTCCAATCTAGATGTGTAAATTCTTTCACGAGTCTCCATTAGTATCACTTAACGATACTCAGTCAGGAGGATGTTATTTGTTGCCATGAAGCGAGAGGATTTCCTAGAACGATCGCGGAAGAGAGAGAGAGAGAGAGAGAGTGGGTGGTCGCGAGCTTAGCCCTGTCGCAAACGAAACGAAAGCAGTTCCGCTCGTTCCACTCGGTCCTTCTTTTCTTTGCCAGCGACGGTGGATCAACAGAGAGATGACGCGGCCGATGTTTCGGCGAAGGAGAAAAGGGACCCGCGCGCAGCCACCGAGTGCGAGATTTATTCCGGACCGTGCCACTGGGCATCGTCAAAAACAGAAGTGTATATTGATCCATCGTGGCGGGCGTTGTTTGCTGCAAAACGGTATCTGCCCTCCGTCGGCCGGCATTAATCGCGATATCTCAATCGGCCGGCTAATTCTTCCCGTTTTTACCGAGGGGTCAAGCACCTCGGGCAGCCTCGTCTCTCCAGTCCGCCGCTCGACGGAAAACCTAGCTGAAGATTTTATCGGTGAATAATTTTCTGCCGAGGTGTCGTCTCGTCTCGTCTCTTTCGCTCGTCGTCGATCTCGAACGAAAGTTTCTCGAAAGAATGGATCTCGAATTCGGAGAAATTCTAAATTCTCAATTTTCCAGAAAATTAAGAAGCTACGAAATATATACAACTCAATCGCGAACGTGACGAAGAGATTAACGACAGACCTCGTCAAACGAGGAACGTCGTTCCAGTCGACGAGAGAGACCCAACTCGCGAGATTTGAAACGCATCGCGATCAGCGGAAGGAAACAATTCGATTAACGAACCTTCCGCGCGCGTTGGATCTTCGACGAAACGGCGAGATAATGGCTGGAGGATCAGATCCGAGAGACACGACGTGCTCGCTCTCCGGTTGGAAAGTTCTCGCGTGCATCTCTCGCTGCAGCGGCAGAACGCGCGCAAGCGAGTTGCTACAGAAATAGTTCATCGACGGCGCGGAGGGACCCGCGAGGGAGTCCACGGGGGGAGAGAGAGAGAGAGAGAGGGGGGAGAACGGGAGAGAAAGAGAGAAACAGAGAGCCGGGAGTTGCGAGTTACCGGCGGAAAACGGTGGATTATGTGTGTTTAACCCCCCACTTCCGAAAGGCAACGGTTATGTTTGAGCACGAAAAGTAAACTTCGACTTGGCGGCGACGCGAGGCGCTTTGTGAGGATTAGGAAGGAGGCCGCCACCGGGTGAATCGGCTCTTTTGTACGGCCCACCCCGACTTCCGCGATCGATTCTTCTCCCGAGACGCGAAAAACCACCCGTCGTCTCATTCCGCGCGTCTCTTCTTCCCGCAACAAGGAAACAAAGGATGGCCAAATATGGCCGAGCGCAACTGGTTTTTGGTTCGCAGCGCGCAATTGGAATATTTTTTTTCTTTTTTATTTCGAGTATCGCATTTGCGTTGCAAACGAGAGAGATATTTGCACTCGTCGTTTGTTGCGATATTTACACGAGTAAACGAAGCGAAATTAAATTTCATTTTTCGAAAGGCAGGAACGAAAATTTCCAAACACACATGGTGCTACACTTGCGAGACTTTAAAAGCGGGAATATGCGTGATAACGACAGATTACGTTCGATCAACGAATTGAATGGAAAATGTATTTCGTTCTAAAGAAATCGCGTAAAATTTGAAAGATTAAACGTTTTACGGTCAAAAAATTAGATCAATGTCTCCAAGACTTTGACTTGGAGATTGTAGTGGAGATTGGCGTCGCGAAATTGATCAGAGTCTCGTGAGAAAATAAAAAAGGGAAATATGGGCGCGCGTTACCACCCCCGCGGCGCCGAGAGCGGGTCACGGCTTCCGGGGGAAGGTAATCCCGAGGAAAAACTGGCCGACGTGCAACAGGTAGGAAAGCGAATGCACAGGCCAGTGCAAGTCCAAGCAACCTGTCAAATATCGGCGAAACGAAGGAGGAGGTCGTTCAGTTTCGCCCGACAGCCGGAAATATCGACGTCCATCAAACCTCGACGCGATCCAAATTATCGTTTTATTTTTATTATTTTCTCTTTAACCTCGCTCGACGGAAAATTTTATCGTCAGATTTTTTAAGTGTTTCCTCTCCTTCTTCTTCTTTTTTTTATCATTAGTAGGAAAGCAACAACTGCGTCGAGTTGAAACAACTGTGTAAACTGTCGATTCGAGAATTTTTTTCTTGTTATCTCTGGCGAATTTAAAACGACGTGGCAAAACCGATGTGATTGTCATCAATGAATTGTACAATTTTGTACATTTTTTTTTTTAATTTTTCCAAGCAAATCTTTTCCATAATTCAATAATTTTCTCTATATCAAAAATAAACACGAGCAGAGAGACAAACCGGGAAAGGGAAAAAGAATTATTCCGATCGGCGTTTGCGCAAAGTCAAACGACAGCGAGCGAGAAGGGGAACATCGGCATGCGTAATCGAGCGACAAACGCGCTCCAGAATCGGCTGGCGCGGTTGCTCAACGAAAACTAGTATCGTACCACGGTCCGCGAGGTGCCCAATCGTACACCTTCACCTAGATATCCGTCGAAGTTTGTTCGCGACAACCCTTTCGAATCGCAGCGCGCGCTCGTGTTACGCCGTGTCACGAGCCAACTCAACGCTATGCACAACTCGTGCTATGGAATTCCTTATTCCTTAAAAAAAAAAAAGAAGCCTAAAAAATTCTCCTAAACTTCTAAACTGAAAATTCTAAATTTTGCTATGGAATTCTTTATTCCTTAAAAAAAAAAAGAAACCTAGAGAATTCTCCTAAACTTCTGAACTGAAAATTCTAAATTTTCTTCCAAGTTTCTAAATTGAAGTTCAACTTTCAACTTTCGGGACTGGCATCATTTCACTGTGTTAGTTTGATATTTAGAAGTCGTCTGGCAATTCTGGTATCAAAGAGTCACTTTTAGCTTTTTCTCGCGACAGAAGAAAATTCACAAAGAGAAGTCTCGAAAATTACTGTATTTTTTCTTCTTCTTTATCCTTACGGAATGAACTAGACTCGGTACTTTCTTTCAATCTACTTCTTTTCACATCAAAAAAAAAAAAAAAAAGAAAAGAAAAAAGAAGAAATGGTGAGAAATTCGAGGCGAGCCAAAGGTCAACCTTCCGGCGGGGGGGAAATTTTCCGCAGTCGGTTCACGAATCGAGGGAAGAGAGATAGATGTGCGAGACGATCTCCGGACAGGTTCGATTCGCTCGAGTGAAATATCGTCGTCGGGACGAAACGAGGAAACGATAAAACGCCCTCGAGAGTATTCGAGGTGCAGAGAACCAGGAGAGAGAGAGAGAGAGAGATGCGAAAAGACGAAGAACGACGCACACGCGAGAAAGCTCGCGGAGGAAACGGAGGACGAAGAAGGGCGTGTTCGAGGCCTGATGCTTTCTACCGGTATTGTACCGGTTTTAAAGGACTCTGGCCAGCGGCAGAAGAGAAACGAGAGAAAGAGAGAGAGAGAGAGAGGTACCGAACGGATACGGAGCGGTGTGTAGTGCATGAGCGAGCGTGTGCAGGTACGAATCGCGTACCTGAGCGAAGCCTTCTCTCTCTCTCTCTCTCTCTCTCTCTCTCTCTCTCTCTCGAGTGATCGTGCTACGCGACTCGGCAAATAGACGATAGAGAAGGAAAACGAGCGGAGAAGGCGAGAAGGACGGTCGTGCCGAGAAGAGAGGCGGACTAGCCAGTGAAGAGTTAAACTGGCCAGACTGCCTGCCGCCGTCGACAACGTAACACCGTTCTTCAACCAGCGACAGATCTCGGGAGGGGACGTAACTGCTCTCGGAGAGAGAGCAATCCGAGAAACTGCCGAGAGTCACCGCGGTGAAATAATATTTCGTTAGTTAATACCGGTGGCTACGAAAACTACTCGTGCGTAGTATTTCCTCTCTTTATTGCCTCATCTTTGTTGCGTGATCAATTTTTGTAGATATTTTGAACGATAGTTCAGAAAAGAAAAAAAAAAGGAAAGAAATATTGTAGTTGTAGTTGAAAATTTTGTCAGTCATCTGCTACGCTAATAACGCTTCGACGTTCTTTAATTCAATTCAATTGTATGGTTCGATGCATTTATATTTTTACGAGTCTGAAATGATTCAAACAAACACGTATCTAGGTAAAGAAACGTGTAATAAGATAGTGTTACATTTTATACACTCGTAGATTGAGAATCACAAATATTTGCTTTCTTCGATTCGTTCTTTTTCCTATTTCTCTCCCGTAACACCTGCCGTGGTCTATGTACGCAAAATGTCCCATCTGTTTTGTTGAACATGTATTTCTTACGATATTAAAAATTTGTACGAGCCACTTGTACACGACGAGAAGAGTTAAACGAGGTAGTGTACACGACTAACGAACATTGGCTAATATCTGAATGAATCTTGGCAACAACGGGATGCTCCTCGAGCGAAGGAACAACGGTGGATCAGTAACGGGACATTCTCCTTTTGTTCAGCCGGCGAAAGAATTAATCAACGAAGAGTAAATTGGCCCAGACTGCCTGTCGCCTTTGGGAACGGTGGTTATACGTGCCAATAAAACTGGCCAGAGAAACCGGCCGTTCCGTGCTGGCGTGCACACCTTTTCTGACCTAATTCCACCAAATTAGAAATCCATTGCCCGCGGATGAAAGAAACTGATCTCGCCGGGGGCTTGAAAATTCATTGCCCTCCGAATTCAAACGGAAGCTCGAACGACGTCGTAAATCTTGTCTACTCGTCTTGGGTCACTCTGTTCCAATTTACGCAAGTTTCGATTCAAATAAATTACGACGAAGAGGAATCTGACCGACTGCTCGAAGAAAATAATATCGTCACGTGGATTTTTATACTTTTATAAGAGAATCACGATCCTCCCAGCTCGCGAATTATTCCACTATTAGTTTTTGATATTTTCTACTAAATGCGCCAAAGATCTGTTAACTAAAATTATTTTACACAAAATTCAGGATTGGAGGGTTAAATGATTCAAATGTACAAAAAATTTGATTATACCATACAAAATTCAAGAGCAAGTTCTAGATGACTCAAAACTGAACTGTTGCAACACATCGAGAGTGTTACATTCAAAGGTAATTATTTTAAATATTCTAAATAATGCTACCAGAGGATTATATATATATTATATATATATAATTATATTATATTAATAATAGATATGTATAAATTATTATATAATAATTATATATGATAATATATAATATATATATAATAATTTATATATATATAAATATAAATATATAAATATATAATACTTTACATATATACAAATATAGATATATGTAATTTACATATATATATATAAATTTGATCATTCTGTGCAGCATTCGAGAGTGAATTCTAAATGATTCGAAGCTAAACATACACATTGTAAGACAGCGTAACGTTCAGTGGCTGTTTAAAGGTACTCTCGCTTTCTACATCGTTTGTCAGAGCCACCCACGCGTCAAGCTTTAATTGCCACAGGCCGATCCTTTGTAACTCGGTTTTTGGCTTCGCACACTGTCGCCGACGCGCCGACACGCAGAAAAATAGCACGTGGTCGGTTCAACGATCTCGCTAAAATTCGGCCCTGGCCTGCGCGAAACGACCCTGAAAATTTACCGATATCGCGCGACGACACTGTGTCCGGAAGAGCAGATTCCTCCGACAGATAAAATTGGCTCGTACAATTAGAAGGCGTTCCTCTCTAACAGTCGGCCCCTGTACCGTTAATCCACGGCCGATTCGACGATCGCGAGAGCTTCCTGATTCACAAACGACCGAACAATCGAGCCAGACCGATCGATGATCCGCTCGACTTTAAAAGTCGAGGTCCCATTCTCGTCTCAATCTCGAACGAAGAAGATACATACATGGATTTTTCATCTATTAATATATTATTAAAAGATTTGAGCTTTTGATCAAACAAACTACCCCCGATTTCGACAGTTCTTTAATATTTTATCCACTAAAAATTGTATTATTATCTAATTCGGAAATTTAAAGACGTAAAGATACTCAGAATGCACTGTGCTATACGATATATCGTAAGTAAATATTTAATACGCAAACTAGGTGTCACTGTCATATTTCAAATATTTGTCAGATGAAACAATCCTGTACCTAAAATTATTTGCACAATGAGATATCCATAAATGTAGTCCAATAGTTGCTAATAATATTAATTCTCTCATAAAGCTCTTTACGTCTGACAAGAAATTTCAACATACGTATTCTACTATGACCAAGCCATCTAACATTCGTTTCTCTCCAATTCCTAGTTTCTCGATTACCGAAGAGCGAACGAGCAAAGACCGAAAGGAATTTGGATCAAAAGAGAGGGATGAACTGGCCGACCATATAAATATCGTATCGACGCGCGACTATATAAAAAGTCCTACTTATACCACGTACGTAGAAGCCGTGCGCCGCCGCCGCCGCGGCCGACACCGATGTGCGTAACGCGAACTCGCTCGCGAACACGACGATTTCTAACGACGAGATTTACAGATCGTTTCACGAGGCGCGGTCAAAGATTAATGATCCAGTTAGGTAAACACATAAAATCGCGTGCATATTACAAACGGCAGCTGAACAAAGAAACACGGCACGAACGTACACGAATGACAAACATTTCCGCGGCGAACGTGGAAAATATCGGGGTGAATAGGCCGGCCCAAGGTATATAGGCGCGGTGCTAGAAAGTTGAATGAATTAAGCACGCCTGTTTATGATTGTTAGCGGCTGCCCACGTGCTTTCCGTTCGCGTCCACTCCGCGTGTTTCCTCTGGTTCTCGCCATATTCAACTTACCTTTTCTTTTCCTCGTCTCGTTCCTATATTTTCCTTCTCTTTTTCTCTCTCTCTCTCTCTCTCTTTCTGCTAGCTTGGTGCAATATGAAACGTCGATCTCTCGGATGAAAATTTACCACTACTACTGTGTACTTTCCAGGTTCATTTGAGCGATTTAATTAAAATTCACCGAGGACCAATTCGATTCCTTGAAATTTGATAAAATCATAGAATAGAACAGGAGGAAAGCATTTTACTTGTTATTAGATGTGAATTTATAAATATTGCAAAATTAAATCTAACACTGAAATTACGAATTAATATATATAACTATTATTATATTAATTTAATATTAATAAATATTGATGAATATTAATATTAACAAACATTGATGAATATTAATATTAACAAACATTGATAAATACTAATATTAATAAATTTATTATTATATCAATTCATAATCTCGATATTAGAATTTGATGAAATAAACTGATCGACAGAAAATTAATTGATTCGTGTATAAAAATAGGTACACGCATTCTACGTATTTTTGTATCATTAAATTTCTCGCAGATACGTAAAAATCCGCAATCTATTTTCCAGAAATTTTCTCGACACGGAACGTGATTCAAAGTCAATTTTGCTGTTAAGGACGACAAAGACAAGATAAATTTTGATAGTTGGTCAAATTCCAAGCGAATTCGAGCAAACGACGTTTCATATGCATCCTGACTCCTCTCTGTTCTCCGTTCGAACAAAGGAACTCGAGAGCCAGAACTCCCCGCGGGCTTGCATCTCGATCACTCACCTGAAACAAAATAAAGGAATTTTAATTAGCAACGACGTGGCACGGCGGGGGAAAAGACATCGATTGCACGTACGACGAGCTAATTACGCGCGCAACGTTCAAGGTAACCGGAAGTAACGGGCGAACAATTTTCGCAGAGTCCTCGAGCGCTCGTTATTTAGCGCTCCCTTGAAAATCGCGATGGCGGATTCTTTCAAAGAATCGAGAGAGAGCGAGAGAGAGAAATCGACACGTGGAGAAAGAGAAGCGAAAGAAATCATCGTCATCCGTTGATCCGACGCTACCAAGGACGCGAGATTACACGATCGGATAAATCGAAATACCAGTCATTCGCTCGACGACGGTTACTTCATCAGTAAGAACGAATCAGTGTTACCTTTCTTTTTTCATTTTGGATATGTGATACGTACGATAGATTTTTGACAAAGTTTTTAATATTTTAGTTTTTTCTGCGACTTTGAAACAAGTGTGGTCTGCTTCATTAATTTAAAATTTGCGCGCCAAAAATGTCATTTATTTTTACTAAAAAAAAAAATAAGTATCCTAAAGCTTCTCGAGTGAGTGCTGATTTTCGCAGATGTAACCTACATCTCGGAATGAAACGTTACTATGATAATTCCCCCCCATACGCGTATCAATTTCACGCAAATAACAAATACCAAGTACCAAGTAACAAAATGGCACTCGCAGATAACAGAAGCTCAAATACCCATCCATCTGAAACGGAATATTAACTCGTTGACACGGCTAAATCAGCTTCCAATACGATTCCAATGTCCCGAACACGTTCGTTCCGTCTCTGGGCTCCGTGTCTGACCAGGTACGCTCCCTTTCCACTGCGCCCACCGGATTCTCCCACCGTCGCGCGACCGCGGTTAATATCTGCACGCATCGATCTGACTTCCTCTCCGAGGACGTGTTAATCGCTACGAAAGAGACAGACAGACAGACAAACAGAGAGAGAGAGAGAGAGAGAGAGAGAGAAAAGGGAATAAAAACCACCCTCTCTCGCCCAAAGAGGAAGTTATCCACCCCTAACGTTTCGTAACGATCGCCGTAACGATACGCACTGTGCGACACATGTTCGACGTAGAAAAGCACGTTCGCGGAACGTTGCGGCGATTCTCGGACGCACGCAGTCCCCCCGGGGCCGGAAGTCCCCACGCATCGGGTGACGCGACAACACCGATAACGGAGGAAAGAAAAGAAAAGAACTGGAGGAGGGGTCGACGATGGCGATAACGAAGAGAGAACGTCGATTCGGCGATACTCGCAGAGCCGGACATTTAACGATGGCGATTTAACTGTCGCACAGCGTGGCGCGCGTACAATTGTCCCTCTCTATGCGCCGACCTGTACAATGATAATTATGGCCCTGGCTACGATTGTTTATGGAGGCGGCAGTTAAATTACCGCCGGTTGACGTTACACGGGCATTTCGGTGGCTGCTTTCCCTCGTCGCGTTGTAATTGTTATTTAACAGTGGTTTGTACCATCATCGTCGAGAACAATAAATTTCCAGAGGATGGAAGGAGGGGCAGAGAGCAAAAACAGAGAGAGAGAGAGAGAGGATGAACGAAGATTAACCATTACGCGATGCACGTTTTCATCAAAGGCTCGTTAAACTGCAATTAAAACCACGGCCACTTCGCCGCTTTTCCAAATGCCTGCACGACCCAACCAACCCCCTATCAATCGCCGCATTCTCTCTTTCTCTCTCTCTCTCTCGTCGAGCGAACCGCCACCCCTGTGCCCCTCCTCCATCGTGTAAACCAGCTTTTTCCCACGACCGGCGTCGTTTTGCTTTTCCTCGCCGGATCCGTGATTTTTCCTCGAGAGTCCTCGAGGGTCCGCTCGGGGGGGAGTCGGCGAATTTTCCAGCGGAAATTGGAACGATTTTAATCGGCGGGAGCAAGCACGCGGAGGAGGAGTCGTGTTGGCTTCCCGTGAAATTTCGCGCGCGGTTATACGACACTCTTGCTGACGGTTGACGTCATACTTCGCGAGTCCAGCACACCTCTTCGACACGTGAGTTTCTTTCTTTTCCGCGCGTCGCACGCCCAAGTACCGATTCCCTGCGTGGGAAGAACGATAGCGCGCGTTGCCACTGTCCACGCTGGGAAGACCCACTCGAAAGTTATGCCTCCGCTCGTGTGTACTTGTCTCCTCCGTGCTGGCTACGGAAATGACAGAGTCGCGTTGGAAATTAAATTTCGCATCGCGCTAGGATTTAAAAAAAAAAAAAAGATTTAAGTAACGAGCGCAAACATCTCGTCCAATTCGAGATTCGAGAAACTGTAGCTGCTGTTAATTACGATATCCATGTTTTCCTAAAAGTGCTTCATCTTTTGAACGAAACAAGATTCTTCGAAAAATGTTTGACTTTTAAATCGACAAGTATAAATGATTCAGCGCGAAAAGAAGTTAGTCGTGATCTCTCGAAGAAGAGGTATCAAACATATAAAAACACACATGTATAGTAAAGGAAAGGTTCAATTTATCATTTGATCGCGGACGTTCTACTATATTTCGACTAAACCTCGGACGAACGATCGATTCGTTAAAATAATCGGAATTTTTGCGCGGAAGGTGTTCTGCGCGACACACGACATGCAAACAATCCTTGACAACCGTGTCACTTGACACCGCGTCAAGTGTTTAATGAGAACGCACGGTCATCAGCCAACTATCTCCCGTCTATCGAGTTACGTGAGTCACGGGCTTGCAATCTGAAATAACGTTGCACGAAAATTCGTCGAACGCCGAGATCTCCGAAAAAAATCACTCGCCCGCTAATTGTTGACGCGAGTCGCGTGTAATTTTCGTAATTTCTCCTTTCGAGATTCACATTTCGCGCGAGTTTCTCGCCTAATTTCTATTTATCCAGTCGGATTTGATTTTGATCGAGCCAAATTTCCTACTTTTCATTTATCATTGATTGTTTGAGAATCAATTCTCAGATGCTCGTACATTTAAAATTAAGAACGCGTAACATCGTAAATTTGCAAAATAATAGAAATTCGGCGAAACTCGAAAAATTCAACGCGACGAAATCTCCTGCCTCGTCGATGTTAACGAAATACAAATGGTCGCAACTTTGTCCATGTCCGGCGGTACGATCAAATCCGACGGGAATCCCCTGGGAAGATCGAGAAATCGTCGTACAAATTCCTTTGATCTGTCGGTAAATCCCACGTACGTGTTTACGCGGGCGTCGGTAAGTGGCTGGGGAAAGGAAAAAGAAAAAAGGGGAAAAAAAAAAAAAGGAAGAGACACGAGGGTGAATTTCCGTTAGCCGAAGAGGGAGTTAACGCGATTGGCCACGAGCTTCCATGTAATTGGGAACAATTCATAAATTTATTGCGACAGACAACACACAACAGTTCTTCCCTTTCTCGCTCACCCTCGTTCGAGTTCCTCGGCGGACGACCCTCCAATACTCGTTCAACAGAGAGGGGTTGGAATCGTCGGCTCGAGTGGCCCAAAAGGGGCCACGAGAAGGAGAGAATCGAGAGTTTCAGACGGTGAGAACAAGTGAGAGAGAGAGAGAGAGAGAGAGGAGGAAGAAGCTTTGTCGAGGCTGGCTGTATCAACTTAGATACATTAAAAATTTAATAACTCGCCTTGGTCGGTTGGTAAAGTAGGCAGCTTTAACCACCATGGGGATCTCTTTAAATCCAAGGGTCTACACCATCTACGTAGTCACTGGCTTTCAATTTTCATTCCACGATCATAATTTTCTTTTTTTCTTTTCCACCCTCGCCGCGCAATTTTTGTAATTCCAAGTAACGCGTCGAAAGCAAATAATTGAAATCTTCGCGAATGGCGTGAAATTTAAGGAAGTAAAGTAGAGGATTGGTCTGAATCATTCAATTTGTTAATTATCGTTATGTCTATTCTTGGAAGAAATATAGAGAGTATGCGTAATACGTCCAAGTGTATAAAACGCTTATTATACTACAGTCTATATACACCAATTAAATTTATTTCAAACAGAAAAAAGGTTTTGTATGAATATTAACTTCATTTCGTAAATGTAAATTAAAATTAGAGGTTCTTTTTTAGAATATTGACAACGTTTCTTACATCTATTTAAAAGAACAGATAAATAAATTGAGAACAACAATTGTTACGAAAATTTATATATCAGACAAAAATAAATGACACATTTTATATCCTTTGATTTACTCGTAGCAACTATACAACAGATCATTTGCACTTGCCAATAAAGAAATACAAGGAACAGCCATTGTCTTCCAAAAATCTCTCAAGTTTTAACCAATGAATAAAATATTTCAAACCTTCAAATATTTGAGAAACTTGCAACTGACTGCATCTGTCGTGTAAAACAGTTCCCTTTAGTTTAAATCCTATTTATCTGGCGTCACTATCACAAAGATATGGAATTGCATAAACATCCGCAGTGCAGTCATAAGCTTCCCCCCTTTCTCACTGCTGCATTCCAACCAGGAAAAAAATGAAAGAAAAGCCTTAAAATCCGAACGGTTTTAACGTACGTGCAATTTTCGTAGCCGATACAAGAACGAGGAGACGAGGGGTTGCTTTTTCCCTGCGCGCCTTCCTTCGCCGCCATAAATTCGTCTTCTTGTTGATCTTCGCCGAACTTTACGGCCCGGCTACGGCTCGGTATACCAATAAACTGATCAAACTGTCCAAGAGCTACGAATTCTTGGCCAACGGCGGTATCGCGTTCGCAGCCACGATGCGAGCAAGAATGATGATGGCGAAAAATCGACCTCCCCCTAGCGATGGTCGATAGCAGAGGTCCCTATTTCACCGCGTATTTACATATACGGTATATGCGAACGAGTCCGGATTTCGATCCACGTAATTTTTTACTTTGCAAGTGTCCGCGGTGTTTGCCAGAGTATTTAAATGCACAGTTGCACACAGGACAAATACTGCAACGATACTATGTACATACGAGAAAGAATCTGCGTTAATGTATTGACAAATTGCGACCGAAAAATTGTGTTGTCTACCAGAAATACTGAATATTAAAGGTAAAAAATAGCCCAAGACTTTCATTACGTGTGTAATTAGTATGATTAATAAATTGTCAGACTAAACTTTAGTAAACTAGTTGACACATAGGCACGTGCGACAAACACGTGCGAAAAAACGCGTGTACGAGGAGCATGAATTCTTGATTCCTTAATACGCACGTGTATCGTAATACGCGATTTCCGCGCGGGAGTCAGCGAAAACTACGGACAAATTTCCTTCCGCGTCGTGCCGCTAAATTATTCCGCGATTAAGCGCATCGGCGAATCCATTAACGCGAGGCGACCTCAACTTAATTAACTCGCCCCGTCGCGGGAATTAAATACTATCGCGGACGTATATGAATTTGTTACGCGGACGGAGATAACGGTCAGCCGTTTCATAAATTTGCCCGGCGCGTTATTATCGCGCGTTCGATCTCGCCACGGGATCGTGATTTTCGCGCGCCTGATTGTTTCCCCCAGTCAGCGGTCGAAGCGGGACACCAAAACCATTCGATCTTCGAGTGAAATAAAGTAATATTCTTCGAGATTCTTCAAGACGAATATTCTTGAATGGTCGATTGTAAAAGAGAATGTGAAATTACAAAAACTAATCAAACGTACATCCAGCTAGCGGTACTGTGCCTATGAATATTAACCATTTGCGCTGCCAACTGATTGCGGACCATAACGAGTGACCAAACCGTATACGATAATTCGTCGCTTTCTCTTTGAACTCGTCGCTACGATATCCACTGGATAGAAATTATCGAGAAGTAATAAATTTATTATTCGTTTCGCCTGGGTTATACTTAAATATACTTAAAACTGAGAGAATATTACAATTTTGGGAGAAAAAGTTCTCGACGTGCGCGAGAGGTTAACATCAGTAAAATTCGACAACTCACATCTAATTCGATGAAAATTCCAACCAATATCTGAACAAACATTCTTAATTGCCAAGAGTTCAAGAAACTTTGCAAATTATTCCACGAATAGTTACACAGCACCCGAGGAGAATCAAAACCACCGCCGTGCAGCGTCAGAAAATTCGAGAAGCTCCGATGCACGCTCGGTAGCAAGACGAACGAAGAAAAAAAAAAGAATTGTAGCGAAGGGTGAACAGCGAAAGAGAATGGGAGGAGGGTAGAGGGGAGGGCAGGGGGGGGCAAAGGGGGGCACGTAGTAACGACGTGTACACCAATCCCAAAGGGTCTTCGTGGGGTGGCAGTTTTCGGGGGTGCGCCACCCCTACTTGCACCAACGGAATATACAGTACACGGAGCGTGTAACGTCCCACTGTCAGGCGACCCTTCCACCATTACACCGAGCGTACCCAACCGCACGTACACACGCGCACACGCGCGTGTATACAAGTACAGACGGAGTGGCAGGGGTCTGCCCTATGATTTGTAGCGGCACTATAATGCCTCAACTACCCGGCACCCTGACTCACCCTCCCCTGCTCCTGCCCCCCTAACCGCCGTACCACCGCCCCTCATCGGCTGCCTGCACAAATACAAGCGAAACCAGCCGAGGCAAACACGCAGGGAATCCGTGAAACACGCGGCGGCCGTTCGCTCCCTTCACGGCCCTTGGCCGATGTAGCAACACGTAGCAACGTTTTCCGTTGGAAAACAAGAGTGTACGGCGAGTTCAACGCGATTCGCGTTCGCGCCACTGCGATGGCGTTGCGGTGTCGCTTTTGGCGCGAATGTGAGAGTGGAATTTTATTAAACGAAGGATGGAGATTTGTTTTTTCATTTGGAAATATTAACAGCCGGGTGGTTTTCAGTTTTACAGAATCTCGAGGATAATTTTGGAATAAACATTAGAAACTGTCTACCATTCTAGGCAAACTGTATAAAATAATTTCCTCTACAACCGTAATTGCTTCCTACCTAATTGCCGATGCTAATAAAATACACCGATAGAAAATCGATCGTCGTTAGCGTTGAGAATCCTCGGAAGAACGAGATTGCTCGAAACATGAATTTTCTATGATTCAACCGTAACTTCGCAGCACGATTCTATTTGTAGAGAATGAATGGATAGAGTTATTCCTTGCAGTCTGTGTTGCAGGGCTTGATAAAAAAAAGCCGGACACCGGTGATTGATACGTCGCGCCACCGAGCCGCCACTCCAAGATACAAGGGGTGGACGGAAAGAAAAGCGAGAGAGAAAGAGCGAGAGTGAGAGAGTGAGAGAGAGAGGGTTTAAACCGTTTCAATTATTTGATCGACCGATAGAATTATACGCGTGGAAGCGGATTTCGATTGGTACGAGGATAGGCGGAGCAGAGAGAATGAAAGAGAGAGAGAGAGAGAGAGAGAGAGTAAAGGGATAGAAAAAAATATTCGAGAAGGGAGTCACAAAAGCCGATCACGAGGCAACGCACCCCCGGTTGCCAAGATTATATACCGTGTCAAAAATAAGCTGGCCACGTCCTCGTCGTCAGGCGTAATCCTTTCGTCGGTTGGGACTCTTTTCTCTTTTTTTTCGCCCTCGAGGCGATTAACTTGGAGGAATTCGGTTCGATTCGAGCAACCGGTAGCCTCGATTAATTAAAACAGAGAGGAGGAGAAGTCGATGCGGTTGAAACGTCGTCCCACGAGTAGCGACGGGTTTGAGCACGCTGCAAAGAGGATCGGAAACAAAGGAACCCAAACGTGGTTGATTAAAATCTTCGACGAGTAATTTTGAAAACAGAAACGAGCATTATCTACGTGCGTTTTATACTTGTGTGTGTATAGTGTGTATAGTTGATGAAATTTATTACCAAATTTCACTCGTTTCAATCGAAATGTGCTAAAACTGACTATATATTGATCAGGAATCAATCTCGTTGGGTTTGGTGCATCTTATGGGTAGCGTCCGAACCCTATAAATTTAACTGAAGACTGAAAGTACACTGTCATCAAAAAGTGCAATAGACACGTAAATTTGTATGAAATTTATGATATATTATCGAACGATATTAAATTCTTCAACTAATATATATATATATGTTAGTACAGTATATACGACGATAAAGGTCTCAAAGTCGAACGAAAGACCAATGATCGTCGCAAGTATCGACGATCCCTCCCCCCCTGTTTCCGTTCGAACTGTGCAAAAATCGTCGTACGCTTCATCCGAAGTGGTTTGATTTGCACATTCTCCGCGTGCGTTACACAGGCTTCGGTCGGGTTCGCGAACGAGAGGATAAAAAAAAAGAAAAAAGAGGGGGGGGAGGGAAAAAATAAATAAAAAAGCTTCGGATAAAATTGCATTTTTGTGCCACGCAGTTGCCACACTCCAGCTCGTTCTTTTGCACGCGTTTGGAAAACTCTCGTCTAGGCGCGCGACCAGAGAGAGAGCAAGAGAGAGAGCGAGAGAGAGAGAGAGAGAGACTGTCGGCGTAATTTGCGAGCGCGGCCGAGAGGGTAGCGTGCACGCGCGCGTTTCTCTTTTTGGCGGAGGCTCTCGCCACGCGCGTTCAAGTTGTACAAGTTATCGACGAACACGCGCGTTTCGCCCCGGCGAAAAAAAGTCGCGGTGCCAGGCCAGAGAGGAGGGATGATAGCGAAATAGCCATTAATTACCAGCGTCGGGGCTGCTCTTCCAATTAGCTCGAAAAAAAAAAAAACCCCGGTTTCGGTTCTTTTCTTCCTGCCCCTTTCTCGCTCTTCCTCCTTCCATCTTTTCTGCAAACTTGTAATTTATGAGCCGACTAACAAGCGTCGAGAAGAGGAATCGATAGATTGTAGTGCAGCGATGGACTCTCAAGATCGATATACACGCCAGAATGCTGGAAGGTAGACATTTTCTTAACAGTAAGTATAGATTTGAAGAAAAACAGATGCAAGAATCTCTGTGTGTGTGTGTGCGTGTTGTTCTAGGTTGAATATATTTCAACAATAATTCAATTACAATAAAAGTAATAAGAGCATGCACTGGTGTATCATCGTACACTCTCATGATTCTTTGTGATTCTCACCGAATCGCGGTGTTTTTTCATTTCTTCAAAACCAAACTTACACGACTGTCGCTCGTAACTTTCCGCGGAAAATTCCTGGCCAACGGGGAGAGTCAAATTGCTCCGAGATAAAATAACGAGAGATCGGTGGCAAAAGAGAGGGATTAAAAACGGAAAAAGACAAAAGGGTGACGGAGAGAGAACAGGGTAAATCTGATTTGCAGGGAATTTCATTCCTCTCGGTGACTGGTTTTCATCTTCCGTGAAAGTTGCGCTCGCAGCTTACAGCTTTATCCCCGCGAGTGGATCGATCACCGATAGAAAAGCTGCGACGCGCGCGAAGCTCGAAGCTCGGCGAAGCACCGAGCCGCGGAGATCTTCGAGAATCGTTCCAGACGTCGTAAGTATTATTTCGTGCTCGACTCTTTTTGACAGCGCGCGGATAAACCCGGCCAGCGTTTCTCTCGTTTTCTTTCTCTTCCAACACCCCCCCCCCCTCCTATTTCTTATCGTACGCGCAAAGTGTATTAAAGGTAAAGTATAAAAGTTCAGCGGCGCGCGAATTTACGAGGCGCGTGCGAGCACCAGATAAATATCTTACGGGTCGGTACCTCGCGCTCCGCGTCTTCTGACCCTCGCGCGGAAGCGGATATCGACGCGAATTTCGTCGACAATCACCCCAGTTCCGCTACTTGGAAAGAAGCGAATGTCCGATCGGTGTTGCAAAACGTGTGCTTTTTCCTTGTACTTTTCCTTGGTAACTTGGTGGAGAAAACAATACCGAACGAACGCAATGTACGTATGCGATGTATCTCTTGGGTTCTTCGAATCCCCGGCTCGCGATTTTGCAGTTGCACGTGAAAAGCAGCAACGTGTTTCTTTATTGTGTCGGTATAAAGACGTTTATAAAGACACCGAAAAATACGTGCAACGACTTACGAAAGTGGTCAAACACTCACCATCGGAAGAACCGTACGACACGTGTTAACTGCAGTTGATATAACCGAGTGTTGAGGCTTACCGATATTGTTTAGATGCTTTTATGACGTGCAATTGATACTTGCAATTTCTACATACGGGAATTAGCTAATGAAACCACGACAGATGAATTTTCGAAATATTTCATGTAAATTTCGTGTCGTGAATTTTCCTGCAAGTACCTCGATGTACGCGTATATCAACGTTGGTTTATTGCGCGGAATGCTGCGTGCGGTTGATCGGTAAGAATCGCCGTGGTTGAATGCGAAATACACACACACACACGCACGAGTATCGTAGGAAACCGGGATTGAAATCGATGGATCAATTCCGAAGGGGCCACGGGGTCGCCTAGACACTTCCGGTCCGCTCGTGGCTCAACGTTCTTTCTATCAACCCCTCTCTCTCTCTCTGGTCTCGATTTTCTACAAGCCAGTTCCGTATACATACGTAACTACTGGAAATACGAACGGTATCTCGCGGTCATTCTTATTTGTCTGGCGTATAGCCTGGAAAACGACGCAAATTGTTGCGTAAGACGGGTTGCAACAACCCGTGATTTTTAATCTTTGATGAGCGTGTGCATGTCGTTTCACCCTCCGGTAGAGTCGGTCCGTATTTTTCAAATCTGTCGTTCCAAGAAGCAGTTTTTTCCTTTTTCCTACATATTTCCAACCCTCGGCGAGGCGACTTTCAAGCGCAAAATTTATTACATTCTCTCTGTAGCTCTCGCTGCCTTTTTATTAGCGTTCGATTAGCTTTTATCAGAAACGATCGGACAATTTCGTCGAAAAATTCCCGTCCGTTTCACGTTGCCTTCCTTGAAATAATCTTCATTCAGTCGTAAGGCGTTTGTTCCAATTTGGTTTTTCCAGTCTGAAATGTAGCTTTCAGCTAGCTCGGTGATTTTCGACTCGTACTTCTATATAATACGCTTCCAAATTATTTCTAAATTTTTATTCAACTCGGAATTTAATTCCAGAGTGTTACATACTCGGCGAGAGAGGTTATTCCACGCGTGAAAACAAGTCGCGAATGAAAAGTGAAGTCTCACCGCAGAACGATAGATTTTTTTCTCTCTCGTTGAAACAACTCTAGCTCTTCAAACCGCTCTAGGATATTTATTATCACTGAAAGTGATTTTAGCGGGGGGTAACGCAGAAAATCGGGCCTCTTCATCATCAGATGCAACGCTAACGCAACGAAAATTAGCGATTGGTTGATTTGCGTCACGTGATTCGCGAGGGGGCGTGGCGTAGACCTCGAGTAGGAGTGGCGTTGTCTGGTACCGAGCGATCTCGCCTGTAATTTGTTTTCCATCAATAAAATTTTATGGCAAAAAAGTCGTCTTCGTTTCCTAGTCAGTGTACTGTACTGGGGTACAAGTGCAGTTTTTTTATAATAATCTCTCCCCACTTTCGCTCAAATCGATCCAACGAGTAAATACTCTCCTTCAAATAAATAAATTGAATTTCGTTTCATTTCGTACGCGAATCAGTTAATTTTCCTCCGACGTTTCTTCCTTTTTTCTCTCTCTTAATTCGACGCATTGTTTCGAGGCTTGTTACCGCGCGCAATTTTTCTCGATCTCGACTCCGACGGCTTTCCTTTCCCGCCGTCTTGCACGCTTCCTGACATTTTCAGATATTCAATTACCGCGACACAAGATATTGCGGCCGAACGGGGCCGGGCCCGCACCACAAAAACGCAATAAATCGCCTCTCCTTTCCTCAGTTCTCGTTGCTCGCGGTGTATACGCACGCGTGGCACGTATCGCAGCTTATTTACATGTGTCACACGTAAAAAAAAAACTCGACGTGTATATCGTTGAAAATTGGTCGGTGTCTGTTTCGAAAATATAACTTCTGTGCAAACACTTTCAATTATCGACGATTAGAATATCGCAGAATCCAAAAGTCGATCGACTCGGACGAGTCGATGATGAATCGCTGTGAACTGCAATTCACAACAATTGCAAGTTGCAATTACTGCAAACGCTCTGTATCAAACGATCTATCTTTTCCCGGTCCGTTCGATCTACGAACGATAGAAAAGATGAGCGGGAATACACAGTAGACAGGTTGGCGTGAGCATTTTCAATTTTGTCTGTTTTTCTTTCTTCCTCTCCGATGCGAAGAGAGAGAGAGAGAGAAAGAGTGGAAATTGCGAGGAGAGACACCCGGTGATCTATACCGGCCAATTGATCTACGACGAATTCGCGAGGCGGCCGCACAAATCATGCTTCGATCGTCGAAGCCAGGGAGATGCGACTCTCTCTCTCTCTCTCTCCTCGTGCAAGCAGAAATTGCCGGCGATAAATAATAAAACGAGCCGTGTAATTTGAGGTAACGGCTTTTCTGTCTCCCTTTTCCCTTGCTTCTTCTTCCGCGATCGTTCTATGGCCACCGGGAACCAGAGAGTGCCTTTCCTCTTTCTCCTCTCTGTTCATCCACCGTGCTCCCGCCGATATGTTTTCCTCACCCATTCTACACACGTTACGTAGCCTCGCGAGGAAAACACACACGTCACGAAGCTTCACGTGCGTCCGCCAAGCGCGTGCTCCAAGCTCGTAAGTGGAAATTACCTCTTGTCTATCGTGACGAGCGCAAAAAGATTGGGACGACTCTGTACGATCATCGAATGATCTTCGATTAACCCCCCGAGCGCCTGCCAGGAATTACTAGCTTAATACTTGGAACGAACGGAGAATTCGCGAGACTTACGGTTATTTTTCGAGCCGAACGTCTTGCGCGTTGTCTTTCGGTAAGTTGAAATTATTTCACCAGAGCTGAAGCGCAAAATCTCCATCGGGGACGTTAAAAAAGAAACGGGGAAAAAATTAAAATCTCTGATGAAAAATTTCAAACGAGAGTTATATCTGGGGCACCCATAAATTATCTCGTTTTTTGATACTGTGTAAAAATTATTGTCACTAGATGGACAATGTTTGTTAAATTAAAAAAAAAACCGACATTACTTGCCTCTGTTATAAATAATTAAATAATTGCCATTTGTTACAAGTAATTACAAATTGGTCAGTTGCAGTGTAAAACGTGAGATTACCCAAGATACAGAATTAATTTAATTGATCTAAGATTATCAGCGATACAATGAATTAAAAGGAGGTTCGTAACTCTCGGAAGACGCGAAATTCTCGATCGCGATCGATAGTATCGAGCAACATTCGATCGTTTCTAGCAGCTTGCAAGTAAATAAACGCCGGTTAGGCGCGATTAATTAAACGATAAGGAACAACGACGACGCGGTGACTGCACCTGCTGCAATTGCGCGCTTGCGATTTTAATGTCTCGACCCGATCAATCCTATTCCCGCGATAACGCTCTCGGCGCAAATTTTCCATCGACGCGGAGTCTTCTCTGTATATGTTTATCAATTACCCGACGAAATTGAACCTATCGCCGCGTCTTTTAACCGGTGACAGCGACACCGGTGCTGATAAATGTTTCGATCCACCGGAGAGGACGATGCGAGACCGATTAATTACAATAGTATTCCAATATCGCGAAATTACGTTACCTTGAGTTTACTACTCGTTCTGCACTTGCCAATTTGACGTTGTTAACACTGTGCGCAAGTGCGCAATTAATTTTCGCCGAAATTTCAAACTCACGCGTTATTGCTTACTATGTATTACGTATTATCCAAGCCACAATGATCGAACGACAGTCACTTGGATTTTTCTCCCATTTATGCTGCGAATGTCATCGATAAAAGTCTAAGAAGCGTAGGCGGCGAATGTGTTAATCATTCGGGGTTCGCTATGTTGTATTATAATTCCTACAGGTGTTTGATAATTTATTCGAAAGAAAGTAGATCTAAAGATTCAAGCTCTGCCGCAGTGTTTTCCGCGAATTGTCAATTCACATTTTACAAAAAAATCTCCAAAAGTATTTCATCAACGCGACGATAAAATCATCGGGACGAAGAATGCAGGAAAAAATACTAAGCTTGAAGAAATTTGTAACAGCACGTATGATACCCATCCAGCTCTAAAATTGAACAGAAAAGAGCAAATATTCACCAACAAGAGTAATAGACCACGCAGACTGGATACGTTTCTACTTAATCTGTGACAGATGCAATTTACCTAACTTTATGAAAATATGAATATGAAAATATTTGTTGACACAAGTATGTCAAAATATTCTACGTATAAATGATGATTAAAATAAATAAATCTCTGTCCAAACAGAAATTAATATTAACTTGGAACAGCTGTATCTTTCAAGCAGTTCAAACGAAAGTCTGAAATCAATCGTATCGATCAGGGTTCGATTGTTGTAATACAAAAATAAAATTATACAATCATTTATAACACACGTGTGAAAATAATATTCCTTAGACGTAAACTGTCGTTTCGAATATCCCTTGTTCCAAATGCGAAGACAAAAGGAACAACGCGATCCCCTTATCAGCTGGCTCAAAATGTTGCCAAAGAAGATCCAGCTTTTCGAATTTTTAAAAAATTTTATAGGATCCATTCATCACAGTCGTACCTGCTATGGTCACTGATAACCACAGAAGATTATTAACGTAATAACTGCATCACATCGTTATCAAACCTAATTAAGAGACTGTTTTATTAATTCTTCTCGAACACGTGTATACGTGTACAGAAGCATCACAATTTAACGCAACTCTTTGAACGCGTCGTGCTCGGAGTATCGGACGAATAAAATAATTAGTTCACTTCTCAAGGATCCAAAGAGAATAGCGTATCGCGACGCAGTACACCGAACAATTGCGTTATATTATATGTACATCGTCGTATCGATAATAAACTTTCCGTCTCCTCCGGTAATTTCTCGCATTCGAGCGAATTGATACACGTGCAAGAGAGCCTATTTTATTAATTGTTCTTTAACGCGTGCGCTCGCGCCGACGTAACGACCACACATACGCGACAGAGTGGCATCGACGCGCGAGAATATACTGCTGCACTGCACGTCCGTGCGCGCGGGCTGTTCGATATTTGCATAAACACGGCCGCACACCTGTAAATTATTTCTTTTTCACGCGGCTCTAGCGCGGCGCCCGCGAGCGCGTAGATCATCCCTTGACGCGTTATGGATCCGAGGCGAGCACCATCCTCTACCCGGGGATTTCTCGCATCGGAGAAGAGTCCATAGAGAGAAAGAGAGAAAGAGAGACAGAGAGAGAGAGAGAGAGAGAGAGAGGTGAAGGCAACCGGCTGCCTTGTATTTTTGCAGGAATTAATGAGACCGCGGCGAGAAAAGAGAAGCAGAAGAAGCTCGTAAACAGGAGAGGAGCTTTTCCTTTTCTTCGATTTTCCCACCAACTACTCCCTCTCCAAGATAGAGAAAGAGAGAGAACACAATGCCACGGAGACGCGCTGCTAACCAGGCTAATTAGCATATAGAGTGGATAATTAATTACGCGGAAACGACGCTTCCGTTCGCGCCCTCTTTTTACCCCGTACAAGTCTCGTAGGACTTGGTCCTCTGCGTGCAGGTCAATCGAAAACGCAACAGGGGGAATCAGGTTGCCACGACTGGGAAAGGACTGGGTTCGCTCCATTCCATTTAGGTGAAAGAGAAGCGATATAAAACTGTTCGATCAAATTAATCGCTGCAATGCTCGTTCGGAATAGGCTTTTGGTGGAAATTGTTCAGTGACGCCGGAGATGACAATCGTTTGCAACTAAGTTGCTCGATCTCGCAAGTTTTCGTTACAATTGTCCAAGCACTGTCGCAAAGCACGCGATACGGAGATTATAGTTCCTCGTCTCAATTTAGTTGGCAAAGTGACGATGATATTCAATCATACGCTAAAACTACCGATGATTAAAATATAAAATTGCCGGAAATTCAGAGATGCTAAAATAAAAAAAAAAATATAATAAAATAAAATAAAAAATAGGAAACTTCAGAAAGATCATTTAAATTTCTAAAAATACACTGTGTTTCGTCACATCTGTAAAATGTTCAGCAAAAATTATAAATCGGTCGTTTATAATTGCTGGTCCTTGCGCAAAGTGATCCAAAGATGACTTATCCGCTGTTTCTTTTTACCCTGTAACTAAGAGAGATCGGAGCGGAGATGCAAAAGCGCGAAATGGAAACGCAACGGAGAAGACACAACACACGGCAGAGAGCACACAGCACACGAAAACCGTTTTCGCAGTATCGAACGGGGGTTCGAGAGGGCACTCGAGCTCCCCCTACCTCCCTCCCGCCCTTTCGCAAATCGAGGGTGCGTTTTTCGACGACCGTCAGCCCAGCCCAGTCGAGGGCACTTTACTAATTTTTCGATTATCCCACGGTATCATCGAGTGGAATATCATTTTTGAAACGTCGATGACCCTCGAAACGACAACTGTTTCGCGATTCCCAGAGCACCATTCGATTCGATTAATTCGACCAGCGGGAAAAGCGAGTCCATTAACGCTTTTGCTCCGCGGACCTCCGTCCAGGTGAAAAATAATTTCCGTTCGCATTGTCTGTAACCGCCAAGTCGAACAAAAATATATATACTAATTTTCGTTCAAAACTATGTGAAACTATCACGATCTTGCGGAGATCGTTTGCAGTACCAACAAACCCGTAAATCCAAAAATACACGTCGCTGTAAATCTGTGAAATCTCGTTTTCTGGCCACTTAAAAGAAAATTAACAATAAGGACTATGATCGTTACTAATTGCGTTCTTCGCCGCTCTCTAAGTAGTTAACTAAACCTAACCAAGGCAGTACCTGTTCCAAAATATATTTGCCAAAAATACATACACTCCTATTGTTCATCTCTCAAACTTGACTTTTCAAATGTCTGATTGTTCGAAAGAAAGAAAGAGGAGAGGCGAGAACTTACGGGGACGAGTTTCGGTGCATGTAACCCTCCGCGAGAGGGCAAAGGGAAACGCGAGGGGGACAATGAGAATCGATCGGAAGGCATGGGGCTGCTGGAATTTTCGAAAGGCACTCGCCTGCCTCGGTGAATTTCCTAGGGACACAGAAACGTACTTAAGCCAGTTTCTAAGAGAGCCAATAAAACCGCGATTGGACTCGGCGAGCCCCCCGTCTGCCGTCGCCACGGCGAGATATTTCACGGATAAAGATAAGGGATGCTCCGAAATGTCTTCGCCCGGCGTCTTCGCGCCCATCGATGTACTCTCGCCGAAGTGAAATGCCCTGTTACTTAAATATTTAACCAAACCGTGCAAATTCCCCCTCCCCCTCCCCCACCCCTCTCTATCACTCCGTCTCTTTCTCTCTCACGCGCCAAGAATATCTCACGGCGAGCCAGCTTTTATCTTCCGCTTCCTCCAACTTATTAAAACGAAACAAAACACGAACGGCCGATAATTCTCCCCGCTGCCGCGCGAGTTCCACAGTTATTCGCGAGAATGAATAACGGTGTTTGCGACATCATCGTTGAATTTATGGGGGTTGATCGATGCAGGTAAGAAGGAAGGGGCGCGCGATAAATTTCCCTTTTAGTCGCCTTCCGCGACACGCGGGGATTACGTTGGGCCTATTCCACTCCCGAGTCCGCAGGGGGGGGATATATATTCTCTCGATATTAGATAGAAGAAAGAAGAAAGAAAACAGAAAACGGTAGTGTCGTTGTTTTAAATTAAAATCTGTCCCTCCGCCTGAAATTGCGCAAAAGTCCCCAAAAAATTAAGACCAGATTTCCGCGACTCCCAACTTTCCCAAACATTATTACACAGAGACAAACGTGCGTAGCAGCGAGAAATTCCGACGCTTCTCGGAAAATCATCGTTCGTGTTTCAAGTGAGAGTGAAACAACAAGTCAGTGTCAACAATCACGGAGAGAGAGAGAGAGAGAGAGAGAGAGACATCAAAGAAAGAAAGGAGAGATCAACGAACGCATCGTGTCGATAAACATTTTAACGAGTTTCAAGCCGGCGCGTGGAAAAACCCCGTGGAAATCCGGCGGATCGGCGCCCTAAACGCAGCCAACAACACAGAGCCCGATGATCAATGGCTCGTGCAGGCACCGGCTCCGTATGAAAAGTTACATTCGCGGATGGCCCCGTGGTCCAGCGTCCCGTGGCCATCCGTTCGAAATCGCTCAAAGGGATTCCACGCGCGTGCTAACGTGCGTGTGCGTGCGACTCCTCTGTAGCCCCGTGTCCGTATCGTGCGTGGACGACACGCACGCGTGCCGTAGCTGGACTTTTCGAAGCGCCGTGTACAATCGGCGAAAAGTATCGGGGGTCCACGGATGGTCTCGGTCTCGGGTAATGGAGCGCCATTCGTCGAAAACCGGACGAAACGTTACTATCGGTCAAACGCACGCCGAAATATGTAAATCGCGGCGGACTGAACACGACCCACGCCCGCGGAGGTGGGGCGTGTTGCACGCGTTTCCGATACGCGATCAGAGAGAGAGAGAGGGAAAGAGAGAGGAAGAATTGAAATCGGGGCGATGGAGTTTTCCACGTATATCGTCTCTGCCCGACGATATCCGTGTTGCGTGTTGCGCGTATTAAAGATCCAAAGCGTCGACCAGTCGAGCTGATAACGTTTCCAACCCCTTTGGAGAAGCGCTGATTTAATCGCGACCGTTCTCATCGAGTTGACGGATGTTATCAAAACGTCCGTGGGATTTAAAGACGCGATTCTGGCGTTCAATGTAATTTTCAATGTAACTTTGCATTTCAAGAAACACGGGATGACATAGAATTCCTTGTTCAAAGAGAACTTGCTTGGAGAAATAGTAGAGATATTACAACTACAACTAGTTTAGTCTTAATTAATGTAATCTTAATTAATTGGCTCAAGTTTCAGTACAACGGAAGAATAATCCTACGAACGAAATGATATCGATAAAGTTTGTTGAAATCTTGGTCGTGTTGCAAATTTTTTTCAAAATTATTACGAAAAATTCCTGCGGATATTTTCACGCGCGTGAATAATAAGGACGGGCCGTAAATGTGAAACGCGCGTCTGTAACTTCAATTTCCATGCAAATACACGAATTTCTCAAACTGGAACCGTCCGCGGTCTACTTTACTTTAAAGCGAGAGAGCTTCGTTAAACGGTGCAAACTTTCACGCGTTTTTAAAATAACTGTTGCGCCAGTGCGGGCACTGCGAGTTTAAAAAAAGGAAAGAAAAGCGGCTTCGCAATCGCTTCTCTTCTTGGATCCCCTGTTCCGAGGTGCAAAGAAAAAGAAAAAGAAGAAGAAGAGAAGAGAAAGAAAAATAATATTTCAATTCCTACGATACAATATCTACGCCTACGTGTCTCGAGGCGACGCGCGTTCGCCCGGGAGTCGATAAGAAAGATACTTATCTGACCGGGGAATAATGGACGGGCATGAATTCGATGTAAACGAGAGTGGTAATGCGATGGCAAAGATGATAAGGAGATAATAACGATGATCACGACGAGGGGGGAACCTGCACTTTGTTCTCCGACGATAATAATAATTACAATTAGGTCCGGGCCCGCGAGGAAAAAGCGCCTTTAATGGTATGCACACACACCGACCGATCCGCCAACAGCCAGAAAAGAAAAAGATGAGAAGAATCGAGTTGCAACCTATTATCGGCTCTCCGCAGATTTATAGCGAAAATACGCGAGGTGATGAACGATCTCCCCTCGTTCCGAGCAAACACGAATAACACAGGTACGTGCCACGGTGAATTTGCATTAAACGAAATACCACGGTTATATTCCTTGTTTCTGGTCTAATGATATACAATTATACATTGGGCTATTTTTTTTTTTCTATTTTTCTTCTTTCCTTTCTCTCTTCTTTTCTTCTTTTTCTTTTTTTTTTTTTTTTTTTTTTTTTTTTGCAAAGACAATAGAATCTCTCTCTTTCTCTCTCTCTCGTTGAAAGGAAATCTTTCCATCTTGTATATACCCCCGCGGCCATAATCGCGGAGAACGTTCCCCGTACTCTGTCGCAATTACCGCAGCCTTGGCACGCGTAATTGTGCCCGTTGATTGTTATTTATTTTTCTTGACGGCGTTCTCGTGGGAACAGAGAGTTTGCTAATTATTTATAATGGACTACTACTCATCGATTCCGATTACCTTTTGAGGAACCTTCTTCTTACACGTGTAACCAGACTTTCAACGTTCTTGCAGAGAACGTTGCGAAACGCTCGACAATTTTCTAAACGATATTTCCGAAACGATATCAGCTGCAATTGGGATTATTTGAAAATTTTTCTACCTTTCGATCTTTTACATTTATATTTATACAATCGTTAAAATGTTGCTCGTGAATTTCGAAATTCACTTTTCGCCGATGACTCGGAGGTGAAAAAGGCCGGTTGAGAACTACGTATCAGGGTGGATAAAAATGATGTTTGCGCGGATACGAAAATTACGAGCGATAGCCAGGGCAACGAGTGACCGCCTCGTTATTGGCCACTTCGGTCGGCTCGCGTCTGCTTTATTCTCGCGATATTCCGCTTTAATTTTCCACGCCCGGTGTGAATAACAATTATGTAATAATTTCACCCGGGTCCAATACGACGTATAACACGTACACGCGCGCGCGCGCGATGGCCGGCAGCCTCGAAAATCGCACGCGCGACTACTACACATCCGCGGCAGGATAAATCGAAAATTTCATTCTGTCGCGACAAATGAATTTTTGAACTCTCTTTCTCTCTGTCCCCCTCCCCCCGGCCCACCCTTCGCCAAACGCTGTAGGTCATATCTCAAAAACCACGATTCGAAAACGCGCGGCGGAAAAAAAATAGCTTTCGTGTGAATACATAAAAAAGAGAGAGAGAGAGAGAGAGAGAGAGAGGCAGTTTAACGAATTTCATTTCCAACCTCCAGCACGAGCTGTCGCGCGCGCACGCGGCGGCGTTATCGTCCGCGATTCCGATCGTCCCAGATCAAAAGAGATTTTAATTTATCGCAGTCAATATTTTCGACGATTTAATTTAATCGGAAGGATCGGCTTGCTTTTGAAAATCGTGGCTACGCGGAACAATGGAGGCTGGAAAATGGCAGAGAAAGGAATGAAAAAAAAAAAATGGATACACTCCCGTTCAAAAGTATCTTAGGATACCCTTTACGTTTTCAGTGCTCAACTGCGTGATACAACTACACTTTGCGATACAATTATTGACATGTCATGTAGTTTAGTCTTTCCAGTTTTGTAATGAGACTTTTGAACAAGGATGTACTATATTCGACGAAGTCGAGTGTGGCGATAGGCGTATGCAGACGCAGCGTATCTTTGGAAAAATCACGCATCGCGGTCGTGACTTGACTCGCAACTGAGCTTGTTCCTTTTTCACCAAGCAACATCCATCTAGCAAGTGAATCCATCTGCTTCTCTTCCTAGTTAAACGTCAATCACCGACGACCAATGAAATGGCGATAAGAGAGCAGACAATATGGCGCTCCTTGGTGATCCAGAACTATCGGTCGCTTCTCTGATTAAAATAAACGGCCGGCAATCTTTATCTTCGCCCACCCCGAGGTTATCTAATTTCCCTCCCTCGGCCTCGTTCCGCCGGTTCTTCTCTAGTGCCTCGGCATCGCCTACCAACGAATACACGAGCGGCTGAAATCGCGAGGTGGGAGTGAACATCATCCTCGAGAAGAAAACGAACGGCTAATCGCGTTTCTCAGAAGTGACGACACGCTATATATGTTACTAATTACCAAGAGCTCGTTTCTTTTTCCGCATTCGCGCGTTAACACGGGGTTACTGTGTATAAACGAGATAATGCGTTTTTCTAGCGGGATTTTTCTTGCCCCGCGGCAACTAATAGATTAACAATATAATCGAGTAGCGTGCGCAATAAATTACGTGCCAGTTACCGAGCGAGCTGCGGCTACCCCCTTTGCGGGGCCAGGACACAAAAATCGGAAAATACCAATTCAATTTTTCTCTCGTCTATGTTTGACGTCGCAATGGACACTAACAACAATTATATCTGTACTAAAGCGTGTTCGCGTGTTTCGTTAAGAACGAAACCACCGGATATCCATGACAAAAATTTTGTTTCACTGTACATACATCACCCACCCAGTTTCACGAATGTGCGCGACTATGACTCGATTTAATTTCTTAATGCACGTGTGTATACGTGTATACGTGTACTTCAGAGCCGCGATCTCGGAAGGAGATTTCTCAAATCAATGCTACCACACGTATCGACAGAAAAAGTTACAGTTTCTCCGTTTTGTGTGTGTGTGTGAGAGAGAGAATAAAAGTATTTTTCACGGTATCGACAAATTCCCGACTTCGAATTTCCTGTGCCACGATACCGGGGGTACGGCGGGCGATTGTCCTTCCACTCGCAACCTAATCCTTCTTAAGACGTTTTCTAACCCCTCGGCCGAGATTAACCGAAAAAGATCCCGGATCTACCCAGTTTGCTTGATATAAACGGCGTCCGCCTTACCAACCGGGACGTATAATTGGTTGTCAGTCAAGTAGTCAGTGGCAACTCCCTCGAGGCAGCCTCTTGCGCCGCTTTTCTCCGCTCTTTCCTCCGTATCTCCAGGGACACCCGGTACATGTACCTCTCGTACGTACGACAACCGACGAAACTCCTAATGGGATTTCACGCGCGATCGACCAAAGAATTTCGATTCTGAAATTTCGAAAATCGATTCGGATCTCGGTGTTTGCAGGCTGCGAGTGAATCCAGTTTTTTTTTTTTTTTCAGAAATATAATCGAAAGAATAGAGTAAATACGCGTCGCTGCAATAACATTTCAATTTTAATTCAACATTAACTTCAATTTCAATTTAATCCTGTCCCTAATTTTATGTCCAACTCCACTTTACCCCGATCTTAATTTACGTTTGTCCTCGTTTAATTTCGATTTTAATCTCGATTCAACTTGAATTCAACGTCGACTCTAATTTTAATTTGGAATTTTCGTCACGTCCGCGCGTGCGTTTTTTGCATCTTCTTCGAATTCCCCGAAAGTCGGCAGTCTGCCGATGAATTTCACGGAACGGAGGGGAACTCCAGAATCGATACCCGGATCGAGAGGATTGACGTACGCACGGGACGGGAAAGGCGGTGTCGCGAAATTAGTATGGAAAAGTGAAAGTCGTGGAAAGGGTGGGGAAAAAAAGGAACCAGTAGAGGAGAGAAGGAGAGAGAGAGAGAGAGAGATACCGATCGCAGGCTTCTCAAGCTAATGGTTTTTGGCACGGAGGAGACGTTTCAAAGTACCCTTGACCCATCTAACGGGAGACAATAAATAATTCATCGGCTGATTTCATCGTACCGTGAGTCCGGTTATTCGCCTGGCAAATTATCGGAGACCAATTAAGCACCGACTCGCTGAATAATTTGCCACCCGTTTTCACAAAATTCTCGGCGGCAACAAGCCGACATCCGTCCCCGTACGCAATTTTCTCCGGTGGTTGTCCAACCAGCATCGCACGAAACTTTGAACACCTTTTGGTCTTTGTATTTTAACGAAGCCGAACGAATTACTTGAAAATTGAGAAATGGAAAGGAAAACTTGTACAGTAATATTTTTCCTCTGGAATCCTCTCTGTTTGACAAGTGCAAAAAATGCAAATTCATTTGTAATTTTCTTCAAATGAAAATGTACGATCTTGTTCAGAGTTGTTTTTTTAAACGAGTAAATAAATGTTTCAGTAGTTTGGAGAATTTTTCATATTTATGGAAAATCTGAAGCAAAGACTTTACGTGATAAATAAATGTAACATACAACACATTTTTACGAATTTTCAAAACACTTGAAACATCCAAGTGGAGCTTGATAATTTTCGGAAACTAACATTTCGCGAAACCCGAGTGACCAAGAACGAATCCCGAAACGTAACGATCGTTTTCGTCCGGCTAGACGATCGGCGCTATTAATAACAGAATACAGAGCGGTAGATGGAATCGTCGGATACACGCAACGTCCATCGACGCACCGTGAAATCGGTTGGTTTACTATCAAACGATCAAACGTTTCGCGCATCATCGGGCATGCTAGTGAGATTAATGAGAAGCTTTGATGCGTGCCAGTAATCATTAATTACACGCATTACGCGACGCTTACTGACTGCAGCTTCTCCTCGCCGTGCATTCCAAGTGATGTTCAATCGCGTTAACTGTTTGCCTCAATGTACCAGGAAATGGATTTGCCTTCAGCGGTCACATGGCTTCCGTATATCATCCACGTAATTCGCTCTCGCGATTATATTTGTATCGTCGTCATTCCGCCGCCGCTGCCGCTGCCGCTGCTGTTGCTGCTGCTGCTGCTTCTGGCTGATGAAGTAGACCGGATCGGGTCGTCAGTTTCTCGCGCACGCATCGGCAATCGAAAGATTGAAATTCTGCTCGACTGCGAAATTCACGTTTCTACCATTTACAATTTTCTGTAATTAAATTTCTACAGTTTTATAACAGACAACTGTTTCATCAGTATTCGTCGAATATTTCGTACATTGTAAATTTATTTGTGCGATCCAAGTGATCCAACTTTTCGGGAAAGAGAGGAATTTCCAAGTTCGTTTGAAAAATTTTCCGAGAAAACTGCCCAGTTTTTCTCTTTTTTCAGCAGCGAGCGTGACAAACGCTTTCGCGCAAGATCGGAGAACAATGACGTGGAAACGAGTAAGAGAGCGCGCGGACAATTCCACGGACGTTTCGCAATCGCCGGTTCCCATAATTTGCATTTTCTCCGCCGGTAAAGCCACCACGGCGAAGAAAATGTCATTTCCTGACTGCCTTCCACGGACTGCTCTTTCTCCGGGCTCACCCCCCTTGTTTTCCACTGTCGCCATCAATCGTTCCGCGGGCCTAAACTCGGGCTGGGTGCACGTTGCACGTGCACGTGTCCGCGCACGACATTTCCCCGACGTTTTCTCGGCAAATCAGCGGCGATCTAGCGCGGGCGTTTCAAAGGTGCCGACGTTTTCCCTAAACGGTCAGCAGCTCTCTCTCTCGCCGTTGCTTCTGAACAACGGAGAAAACATTTCTAAACAGCGTGTTCGCCTTTTGTCACTTTCGCGAGTAGAAATATCAAAAATTTACAGTCTGGTAATTAGATTTCGGAATAATTCCGGAATCTCTCTGTGTTTCTTTCTTCTTTCTTAAACAATTGCTCTTCGTCGTATCGCATATTTTGAAAGAAAATTTAAAGTACAATTGTCTCGACATATAATCGTGATTCCTCGATTCCTACACTTACACGCGTGTCAATTCAAAACTCGCTGTTGCGCAGACGACTTGAAACTTGGAGCCATACGTAAAGAAACCGCGAATTGCAATTAATCTCGACCAGAGCACCATACGAGACAATCCATCTCCGTCACTTCTGCTCATCTCGTTAATGCAGCGGTAACGTTCCTCCAGCGATCCGCTAATTGCTTCGAGCAGCGTTATTTTTCTTTTTTTTTTCTTCTCGCGACAGATTAAAACCACTCTCACACAGCGCGCGCGCGCGAAAGAGAGAGAGAGAGACAAAGACAGAGACGCCGATTTCACCCGGTCCGCCAGACATTTGTACCCTTTTATGTTTTACACGGTACACCTATCGTCGAATAATAGTAGCACACGGGCCGGGCTCTCGCTCGCGAGACTCGCACAATAAGTGATTACGCCGAATGGAAGCTGTAAAAATTTTCCTCGTGTAACAGCACCACACGAGCCACCGCGACGTCGTTCCCTCTCTCTCTCTCTCTCTCTTTCTTTCCTTCGGGAGAGCTCGTCTATATCATTCTTTCTCCCCTTTCGAACAATAAGACGGAGTTGGGCGTCCATTGTCGGTCAACCCGGGACAATTCGCCATGGACAAAGTTAGCCGGATCAGCCAGCTGAAGCCGATCGCCTTTAATGGATCGCCTCGTTCGTTCCGATTCTTTGGTCGTTAGGTTAGCTTCTACGGAGCTAGTGGATGAATATCTCGTTCCTCGTCTACTCGTTTCTAGAGCCAAGGGAGAAAGAGAAACTTCTCGTTTCGCAAGTCGCGCGTGCACGGACCCACGTGGACGAAAATTCATAGTTTTCTGGCGCTCAGCTGCGAGAACTATACACGCAGTTCGCGAGAGGTGAACTGGTTAAGTTAGGTACATCACGGACGCGAGATAAAGTAGCGGCGGTTATTGGCCGTGCTCGGATAACGCGGCAATTCACGGCTGTTGCCGTTATTTGGCCAGAGTGAATTCAAAGAGCATCTAGCCGACGCCGCGTTGCGGGCAGAGAAGGCGAAATCGTGCCCCCGTGCTTCGTTATTATATTACCGACCAGAGGGGGCCAGGTTATTCGCACGTTCGTGCTTACGAGAAATTGCCAACGTGCCTTCTCCTCGATGTCACAAACTCGAAACGCGCTCCGCGATGCTGCTTCCGAATCTCGAAACAACGTTCTACGCGAAGTAGAAGCATAGTTGAAGATGTTTCAATAGTTGTAATTCGATTCCCTCTTTTTTATCACTAAAGGTGATTTTAGCGGGGGTAACCCAGAAAATCTGACCTCTTCAGGTGCAACGCGGATGCAACGAAAATTAGCGATTGGTTGATTTGGGTCACGTGACTCGCGAGAGGGCGTGGGCTAGACCTCGAGTAGGAGTGGCGTTGTCTAGTACCGAGCGATCGCGCCTGTAATTTGTTTTCTATCAATAAAATTTTATGGCAAGAAAGTCGTTTCCTAGTGGGAACAGTTGCTTCTGGGCCTTTCAGTGAGACGAATCGTACTGGGGTACAATTTTTTTTCTTTTCATTGTAACAATGAATTGAATAATTGCACTGAAATAAATAAATTCTCAGGCAAAGAAGTCGTTCGACTTTCAAAAGAGTCTCTGGCATTTTCGATTCTGGAATGAATCTACCACTCTCGACGAAGAGATCTGTTGCTTTTCCAATCTTTCGCCAGTTGTAACGTATTTTCGACATCAGAGAAATCTTCCTCTCCCAGACTCTCGAAAGACTCTCTTGCTACACGCTCGCAACTCCCGGCAGAGAATTCTCTCAGTTCTCGAATGAATCTCTTTCGCCACTCGTAATTGTCGAAAAGGCCTTTCACTACTTGCAACTTTCGAAGAAGTGGTCTCTGGTCGACCGTGGGAGTCGACGAAATCCTCTCTTTGACGCGAAAGTAGGAAAGAAAGAAAGAAAGAGAGAGAGAAAAAAGGGAACGGGTGAGTTTTTCTCAAAAAAAAAAAGAGCAAAACGTGGAACAAGGCGTCACGGTGTTTGCCAAAAGCAAATAAAGAGGCAAATATTTCGCGAGGGAGGGAATATACGCGTAGATGAAATAGGAATTGGGATAACTCGGTTGGGACAAGCAGGTTACAAGAACCTACGGGAAAAGGGCGCAGGTAATCGAGGGCACCGAAGGTTGAGCACCCCCCGGTCAAGGGGAGCCCCCTGATTGGTCGAACGATCCACACACCTGGCGGACAGCTGCTACGAGGCGACGTACGCGCATGCGTCAGCGCCGTTACAGCGAGTACGTGTGAATGCACACGCGCATGCGCGCTATCTGCCCTGCATCGTTGTCATATGAAGACCCGAGGCGCGTCCGCCGTCTGCGCGAATGTAAATTCCGCCTGTGTCGAAGGAGAAAGAGAAAAAGAAAACGATTGCAATGCATATAATGTGAAATTTCTTATATATATATGTATATATATATAGGAAGAGGATCTTTTCAGGAACGCTGTTCGAGTTTTTGAAAGCGAAGAAAATCCAATGAACCTTCTGATAAAAATATCAAGATGCAAAGATACTCCATTTCCTTTGAAACAACGACAAATCTTTGTCGAAGTTCCCTTTCCTCTTCCAAATCATTCTCATTCGTTGCTGTAACACTCCGAGAATTGAAATCTCGAGAGTATTTCTTGTATTTCTCTCTCTTTCTCTTGGTCGGAAGGAAACAAAAAAAAAGTTAGACAAAGGAAAAAAGAGAAACGTTCTTGCAGAACGAAAATTCGTACAACAAACGTTGGGTCGTCAAAGTTCACGGCCCCTGACACGAGGGAATATACACACACGTGAGAATACCGGGAACAGGTACGGACGAGGAGACGCAGAATGGATAATACGGTTGCAAAGAGGGCTGCGAAGAAACAAGGAGAAGAAAGGCGAACGGCGCAGGCGGTAGCGCGCTATCCTCTGGCAGGTCTCCTCAACCAGGATTATGGGTTTTAAAAGCGTGCGACCGGTTTTCGGAGCGGTGCTAATCTCATTGTTTTACACAGAGAACAGCAATAACGATGTTGTGCGCAAGGAGAGACGAGGGGGATTAAGAAAGACCTTCGAAAACCTAAATCACCAGCTTCGCGTCGACCGGGCCCAAGCCAGAGTCGACGAAAGATCAGGCGGATAGATTTTCCACAGGTTACCAGCGCGAAAGATGAGAGAGCGATAACAGTGGAGCGGGGGGAGGAGGGAGCGAAAATTATGGTCGGTCCGACAGAAAATTTCAGCCAACTACCCTCAGTCCGTAAATCTACCCTGCTGTAATTACTCTTACTAAGTTCCCCCCTTTCCTCTCGCCTTTCTTATTCTCTCTCTCTCTTTCTCTCTTTCTCTGTTGGTTTTTCAGGTGAATTGGAGAATAGCGCAAGTGCATGAATCATGCTGACGAAATTGTTTCAACTCTTACTGTTGTACACGTCGCGTGAAATAGTTGATAGTTTCAAATTTGGTTTCAAACAGTAACGAATTCGTATAAATGATCGATAAAGTCTCATTGAATACTGAATTTTAATAACGACCGTCCAAATACTCTTGCGCTGCCTGCACGAGGGAGTATTTTAATATATTTAAAACTCCGAGACACGTGTGTCCATATTCCAAGTGATCAAGCAGAAAAGATAAGATTCGCTAATTCACGCGACGGCGCACTAAATTCTTCGGGCTTCTCTTCTTTCCCCTTTTGCTCTTCGCTAAAGAATATTTTGATTCTCCGTCCGATCCCCGATTGGAGAAACGATCGAGAAACAGTGAATGAAAAGCAACGAGAGAGCCTCTCGAACCAAGCTGGCTATCAACGCGATTGCACAATTTAATCGTCGATAGTTAAAAAGAAGTCCAGATTAGGCACACCTGTGCAAAGAGAGATCGACGCATCGAGTCTGGAACGTTTGCAGTTTTTTCCTTTTTTTCTCTCTTCTTTCTTCGACTTATTTATTACGTTAATCTCGACCCGTTTGAAAAATGGCGAATTCATCGCGATATCCGCGGATTGAGAAGTCTCGCCGCGAAGGGGAGTCCCCCCTGTACAGCCTCGCAACAACACGAAAAGAAAAGAAAAGAAAAGGAGGAAAAGAGCAAAGAAAACCAAAGAGAAACGAGCCTTATCGATCCGCCAACGTCCAGTTCAACTCTTTGACGTAATCTTCTCCTCGAGATCTACATATTGACCGGTTTCCAATCTCTCCTTTTCTTTTCTTTTCGTTTCCTCTCTCTCTCTCTCCCTCTTTTCCTCTCGCGAGAAAAAGTATTCGTTTCGTCATAATGGAAAGTCATTTTCGGCGCGGACCGCGTTCGCCTGCGAGGGATCCTTTCGGTTCGACCGCGAACACGAGGGTCACATTTTTTCCGCAGCTTCTCCCTTTTCTCTCTCCGTCGGTAATTTCTCTTCTCGCCCGTGTGAAACGAAGCGATCGTTTCTTCTTGCGAGAAGATGAAGAAGAGGTTAAGGAGAGAAAAAGGCTGGATGAGGGGAGGAAGAGAGAGAGAGAGAGAGAGAGAGAGAAGACCGAGACTCAGGAAATGACCCACCCATTGGCGGAGCAAAACCATAATTTTTGACGGCCGAAACCATAATTCCCCATCGGGTCCATCGGGAATATTCTCGTGTTTCGACGGGGGCTGCGGAACTCGCCCGGGACCGTCCTCCTAATTTTGGATCGAATTTCAGGACCGGTCACCAGGCTCGAATTAAAATCCCGGTCTTGTCGCTTAAACGGCACACCGTGTGAGAACAGATTCGACGTGGCTCGCACGACATCTATCCACGCCACGACTTCGTGACGAACGATCGAGCTACCATAAAGAGACGCTAAAAAAAATAGAAGGCTAAAACTGCCAAGGAGGAAAATTCCTTCTCATCGGGGAAGATACTGAAACGAGATACGAAGAGAGATTGTCACGACAGGAAGAAAGATCTAGTTTGACATCGTTTGAACAAATCAGTAAAGATTATCACTTTTTTCCCCTCTTCCTACTTTCATTTAGATATTAGCAATTAGTGGTTTCGCGATGCATTTGCGAGATTTAAATTTTTTAAAAAGATAAAGACCTTTCAAGAAAGTTTCCAAGAGCAATTATTAATCGAGTCTTAAGTCGTATCGTCAAAGATACGGATGATTAAAGTAGTAGGGAATTTTGCACTTTACGCGCACAATTAAAAATTGTCTATCGTCTCTAGAAATTGCGAACGATAGCGAGTGAGAGTTAATCTCGAAATTTAGTCGAGTGCTCCAAATTCTAAGGCTGACCTAACGTGAATTCACCACTTGCAATCCGGCGACACTGTTGCATCTTCGTTTCGAGGAAAATCAAGTCGCAAGGAAAATAAATTCTGCGCTACAAATTGACAGATTGTTAATTTCTCCCCCCCAACGAATAAAACGCGAAAATCGGAAGCCTCGAATAGAGGGATAAAAAAACCACGTGGAACAGGGATCTCCATATTGGAAGGTTCGCTTCGAATAGCTATAGCAAGCGTTCGCGGGTGTATTTATAGCAACAGTCAATAATTTCGTCGTAGAAAGCAGCGTGTTTCGTCGAGTACAGAGTTCGAGAAGTGTAGGAAGAGATGGAGAATATTTCCGAGAAAACGACGTCCAAAAATGTTTTCTCGCAAATGCACAGAGTACGGGGGGAGGGAGAGGAGGGGGGGGGGGCGAAATTGCTCTATCGACGATGATTGCTAGCTACTTGGCAATTCAAGATGTTGCTCGAATCGAGAGATGTCGTCCATAAGTTAATTTGAATCGATCATTTGCCGTTCGCGACCAACGTACACGTGTCTTTTCAGCAGAGTATGTCATCCACGAGGGGGGGGGAGCTACCTTCTTTTTCGTAAGTTACGTGTCATTACGGACGACACCGTTCGCGACGAAAAAAATCGCCAAATACTCGAGCATCTTTCGCAACAATTTTGTATTTTGTAAAATTCGCGGGGCAAATTGAACCCGGACCGTGAGTCGAATCACGTCACGATGTGAAAATATTCCGAGATTAATATTCGGGACACTGATCTTTGACACTAGGTTTACGGGTCTATTTCTTATATACCTATTTCTACGAAGACCGACGTCAATTTGACGAGTAAACAAAAATACGCATTTTAAAAGGCATAAGTATACGCATAAATAAACTTTTTTCAAAAATTACCGCGGAAATGTTAACAATAGTATTAATGGGTCAAGAAGGAATTTCCCGACTCGCGACGTCTAAACAGAACACAGCGAACCATAAAACAGCGAAACATACTGTTACTACCATTTTCACAGATAACTCCTCCGGCGTAACAGCTCCGTTGTACGAAGAGATAAGAAATCTTTCTCGCAATTATTAATTTGTACACTTTCTTCTCCTACCATAAATCCCCAGTGTCCACGAACGTGTACGACGACTGTACGCGTGTGTACGTGTATACGTGTCGCTTTCGACAAAGATTATCGGTCGATGCGACAAACTTTATCGTTTATCACCGGCCGTTTTTCGCGTTAATCCCCGACATATCGATTACGTCAGGCAAAGACACCGACGAGAACAACGACGACGGCGAAATAAATTTCAATTAAGCAACGATAAATCGTAATTAACAGCGAGCCCGCTTCTTTCAAGAAACTCGCTCTCAGAAAACTGCAGGGATATTTCGAAACATGGTCGCGCCATAACTCACGAACGGAGGGGGGAGAGAGGAGAGTTGCAGCGATAAAAGTGCGAGCATGTACGTAAGAAGGTGAAAAGCTGCGCGAGAGATCGAAAATACACACACACACACGTATATACAGAGAACCGCCGCTGTGGCGAATAAAAGAGCGAAATTCAGACGTTCGGCGGTTCTATCCTTCGAAAGCGAAAACTTCTTGCTTCCCCGTGACTATCGCGTGGCTGCGAGAAGGGCGAAAGAGAGGAGAGAGAAGAGAGGAGAGAGGAAGAGAGAGAGAGTCTCGCGACTGGAGAAATCGAGAAAAGTTTGCAGCGCTTAAACGCGCGCCGAGGGGAGGAAGGATCGTTGAAAGGGGGGAGGGATAAGAAGGGGTGGCGGTGGCGAGGAATAACAATAGCAAGGAGCAAACAGCGCACGTAGGGACGTAAATTCGCCGGAGGATCTAGCAGGATATAATCTGGAGGCTGGCACCGTGGTAGGCACCATCTACCGTGAGATCTGCACGGAAATCGGAACTGGCTCGGGGGCAACCCTAATCCGAACCTGATACGATGCGCGCCGTGTACCGTACGGGGGGGGGTAGGGTACGCCACACGCCACGAGTTTCTCTCAATTATTCAGCCAACGATTTCGACGCTGTTGGAATTAAAGTTTGATAGGAAACGATAAGCTCGTTTGGCGAAGAACGAGGACGAGAAATCGGTTCTTCGGCGAGGCTAAAGTCGCGCTTCGCGAACGAGAGGGGGACGAGATATCTGAACGACGCGATATTGCTCCGTGGAACCTTCTTTCATTACAACCTCTTGCTTGTAATTAGAGCGATCTTTTCTTCAATTTATCGATCGACGCTCAACTTTGAAATTTTGAAATCACTCTCGGCGGAGAACCGGCTGAAATAAAATAGGCGGAACTTCGGGGTTAACGCACGCTACGAGATCTCGTGCGTCGATACTTCTCTTGCGAAAAAAAATCGCAAGATGATTCGCGTCGTTCCAACCGATCATCGTGGAACTCGCGGCAAAGGGGCACGACCGGTACTCGATCCAGATAACGCGGAGAAGCATAAAATAATGTAATCTCCGCGAGCGGTGCGTGTAATTGAATTACAAAAGCGTCGGGTACTCGAGCATTTCGCGGACGAGCAAATTGCACGGCGGAGGCACGTTGGAGAAAAGCGCGAAGAGAAGGAAATAAAAATGAGAGAGAGAGAGAGAGAGAGAGAGAGGAAGACGAAGGAGGAGTCGAAGCGACGCAGAAATCTCGACGGAGGTAGGCACCGAGGTAGGCACGATCTAGCGTGAGATCTCAACGGAAATCGGAACTGGCTCGAGCCAACCTAATCTAAGCTCGATCCAACCCCCAAGACACCCTAACCTGTGTTGCACGTTCGCCGCGTTATGGAGCTGCAGGCACACACACACGTATACAAACACGCGTACACAGCGGCAGACAGATACACACGTACAGAGGTGAATCCGCATCGCGTGCATGTGCACGGATACTCTACACGCGTCCTCTACATCCTAACGTTTTGCGCGATTATGCGAGCTACCACTATGCAGATCGATCCCTCGAGTCGAAGGTGAGGACCGTTTCGGTGGCAAGAACGTGTCTGTACATACGTGTGTGTGTGTGTGTGTGTGTTTGCGCTTGTGTGTACACGCGTGCGTATATTGGTATTCCGTGTCAGCCCTCGCGCATGCATTATATCGTGTGGAATTTCGGATACAAATGTCTGAAGGGCTTAATAACCCGTGTTCCAATTTCTGCGACGATAATTCTGACTTCTTATCGCGCATCTTGAGCAACGTCGAGAAGGAGGGAAATGGGATTTGTAAAAGGGAAGGTAAAATCTGCGGATCCGAGAGAAATCGTGCTGGGAAAACGTTGTTGTTGTTGTTGTGATACTTTAGGTACAAATTTCCGAACTCAACCTACCAAGAACCAATGTAATCGCAATGTTACAAATACTTTGACTTTGTTTGAAAAAGAAGATGGAAAGGCGCTAAAAGCTGAAACTTTGTCTGGTAGCTGCGATAATCACCGATATAATCGCAAATATAAATAAACTCCAATTTTCCGAAAATTTCCCCGAAATTTCGTCTCGTAGCTGCAGTGTCAGAAATTGTGAAAAAAATATTCTCAACAGACGTTAGAAGGGCGAAAAGATAGAACGGTGAATTCGAAGGAAATTGCTGGCCGCGTTTAGGCTCTTCTATCTAAAGCCCTTCGTTTCGTGACTTCAGACCGAAACCATTCGTCGTTTAAGGGCCTGACGGTTGTTGATTAAGGCTCCTGTTCGAGACGAGGGAGGGAAGGAGAGGGAGGTCAGGTTATGTCCATGAAAGTTTTACGGTGTTTGGGTATCCGTAAACGCCATATGGCCCGAAAGTCGCCATGTTTCCTTCGTTTTCTTTCGTCTCGGTGCGGACCCAACGTCCCTCGTTTCGTTCCTTTTTTTTTCCCTCTCTTCTTCTTCTTCTTTTTCTTCTTTTTCTTTTTTTTTTCGCGCTGCTTCCCTCTCGGTTGCTTCTCGTTAAAGTCCCGAGTCACGGTTACGCTACGCGTTTATTCTCCCGTCTCGGCCGGGAAAATTAGAAAAGAACGTCCGAAGAGGTAATAACGAGCTGCTCCGGAGGTTAAAGAAGAAGAAAAAAGTCGATCGAACTTGCGATCGAAGCGAGGAAACCGAGAAAGGCGGGACGAGCGAGAGTCGAAAAATGAGTATGTCACGAAAATATATAGGCCGCGTAGTAAATTCGTTCTTGGTTTGCCACTTCAAATTGTTCGAAATTTATTTCATTCGTGTAAAAGAATGAAAGTTGCACGATATCGAGAAAATGGGATTCGATACTTTTCTTTCTTTCGAAAGCGAGAGATCTTCTCAGAGACGTATCGCCTGAAAAGATTAACGTGCCTATAAAATTACATCACTGTTGATCACTCTCGTGAAACTCGTGCGTAAATGTTCGTTTTCGACGGTAAAAAATTTCCGGGAAAAAATTTCGACGACAACGAGGTGCGTTATACTCACTTTTGGCTCTCGCTGTGACACGGCCGCACACGGCCGAGAATCGCGTCGTCGAAATCGACAACCGTACAACGGGATGAACTGTTAACTCACCTGAAAGCAGAAGGCGAAGGAAACCGTTAGTGTAAAATAGGCCCGAACGTGCGTAATTATAGTGGTACACTCTCCTTTGTGCGGAGTGACAATGTACACGCAACGTTTCTAGACACAATCGACCACAGGAATACGCGCATATATCGGGACTATTGGACTATTCCGTGGCGTACGGGCGACGCCCACTCGCGTCGCATTAGTAAATCGCTGGTACACGCCTCGGCTAACGCGGCTAATAATATCGACGCTAATAACCATTGTTTGTTTGTTGGCACCCCGGTCGCGAAGAAAAGTCGCGCCTAACGACGTGTAATTATCGTATAAGCCGATTAAATCGGAGGACAAAGAGTCCAAAGTTTCCCTCTTCCGCCGGTCGTTATCTCCTCCGCTGTCCGATGAATACGTTAAGTAACCTTCTGTAACGTTCTCTATCTGCCTTCTAATCTGAAACAGCGCGCTTGCATTTTCCATTTTGTATTTTGTTGAAAAGACGAGAGTAATCCCGCCGTACTCTTCCATTCGTCTAGATAGTTGTAAAATTTCGAGCAGAGTCCCGATACGTTTCGCAATACCGCGTTACACGACGGTTGTAATTAACCTAAACGAAAATAAGGAAAATTATCAATTGTCGCGACAATTTCACACACAAGACTGAACTCGCAAATTGCATTTTCCATTTTGTTGAAAAGACGAGAGCAATCCCGCCGTACTCTTCCATTCGTCTAGATGGTTGTAAAATTTCGAGCAGAGTCTCGATACGTTTCGGAATACCGTGTCCGCGACGGTTGCAAATTAACAACGACGGCTGTAATTAACCAACCTCTACAACCAAAATAAGGAAAACTGTCAATTGTCGCGACAATTTTACTTACGCAAGACCTTCAATTACCTACAAAAGCCACGAAAAATTCGAAACTCGCAAATTTCTCAAGTTCAACTCAAATTCGGTAAAACTCGGTAAAACTGGCTGGGGATGGTATCGTCGGCCGCGTATCATCATCAACGTCGTCATCGTGCATCGTGCATCGTGCATCGTGCATCGTGCATCGTGCATCGTGAATCGTACCGCGCGCGCGGGAACGAGACGGCAGATAGCAAGGGATCGCTGAAGAGAGGAGGGGCTGGAAGGGAGGGGGCGGGAGGGGGTGGCGCGTTCCGAAACACATCCAGCTGGCGCCTCTCGGCGCTATGGCGGCCGTTATAAGCCCGCTACCAAATCAAGCGTGTGTGACACACTAATAATCGGACGTATATATGGTGTCTATACAGTAGCTCCAGGCACATGTGTATACATAGACGAGAGGGAGGGTGAGGAGGGTGAGGAGGGGGGGAGGGCGGTTGGTGTACGGTTGGTGTACCGTTTATATACGTATCACACATTCCTGTCGAGCCTCTCGTCGTACGGCTACTACTACGTACTGTGTAGCCTGGCGCTCGCACGCGCGCGCGAAATCCATATAGACGCGGACATATACGTGTACATCTTGTCAGGGGGGCCGATACGTGTACGAGATCAAACACAGGTGAGCACGGGTATACAGGGCAATTAGAACGAAACGAGCGACGCGATTTTCCGACGCGTTTTCGCCTTGCTTTATTAATTTCCGCTTGATTAAATCGCGCCTCGGCGAGGCTGTCACGCGTACACGGCGAATATTTCAGCTGTTGTACGTTGTTTCCTCGAGGATTCAGACGTTGAGGGCGGGGAGGGGACGCGTCAAGAATTTCCGATCGAATCACAATCCGTCGTTGCGAGGGAATTCGTTTTCAAAGATCTCGACGCGAAGATGCTCTAGCCGTTGAAGATTTTTAATGGATAAAGCGAAAACGAATCATGATTCGTTAGAAAACTGAGTAAAACGAAATATACCGAGAGTTCAAATCCAGCTTCAAGAGCTTGCGTTCAAGTTTTGACGAATGTTGAAAAAATTGAGCCAAAGAAATTAGAATGCAAGGAATGGGAAAAGATTTGTACTACGACGACGATGAACTTATATTTTACAAGTATTCGAATCTCTAAAAAAAAAGAGAAAAAAACGCAACTCTGTAATTTGTAAAAAATTACAAAGTTACTTAAGTCGATCACTCTGACAATTTTGTTCGTTAACGACGAAACCATCAGAGCCGCGAAAGCGAGAAATTCAAAGGATCGCGAGCAGTTCCAGTTTTACTGCTATTCTCACACCGCGAGTCCGCGGTATTTCTACGATCGTCCGCAATTTCCAAGATCTCGCGCTCTTTATCGTATCCTAAATCTCTCTCGTCGTTGCCCCGGCTCTTTCACTTCTGTCGTTCTAATCCGCCAACTGACTGATTTAATTTGCCGCTCGAAAAACAATAAACCGAGCGGCAGGATAGGCGCGTGATCGCGGGACGACAAAGAGGACGACAGCAGCGCGTGCACGCGTGTCTCTCCGCGTTACGTATCCGTGCAAACAGAAGCGAGGGATAATGGTTACGAGGAATGGATATATCAGTGGACCGCGCGTCGGATCCTAGGATACTGCTATTAGCGGAGCTGCAGGCGCAAGGGATACAACACCGTTGTCACGCGAGTAGCTGGTATGCGAGCCGAATTCACGTGTGTCAGTCTCGCTCGCTCGCGTGCGTGCGTGCATGCGCACGCGTGCGTGTATACGCGTCTAATTACGCGTATGTGACGGTGCGAGTATATTCCTTGCCGGAGTATCTATTTACGCGTGTGTACTTGTCGGGCGCAAATTGTCGTAGTGGACTGGGAGGGTCGGAGGCGCGTGTGCGCGTGTGGCCGATCGTCGCTCGTACGTGTGCCAAGATGTAGCTACAAGCGTGATCATATGGGTTACACATACGTGCCTAAGTACTAATGCTAATCCCAACCATAGATTACGAGAGACGAGCAGCGACGATCAACCGGAACCGTGGACACGCACGGAAATTCGCGCGCCCAAGGCCCTCCTCCGTTTGGCTTCTGGCTTTTCGTCCGCGGTTCACGATTCGAATATGCTAAACGAGGGATTCGTTTCACTCCGTGCCAACTAGCAGTTGATATTGGTAATTAAATCTTATCTACGAGAAATGATCCCTAAGAGATCAAAAAGAAGAGAAATTTTCGAGAAAATCGAAAACAAGGATGAACAGTTACTTTACGCGTGAAGATACTGCGAGATTTTATTTTATTTTATTATTATTATTTTTTTTTTTCTTTTTTTTAAAGAATAGTAGGAACGAAGGATAAAGACAGAGGGACAGAAAGCATTTCTCGCTACCGTTCGACAATACGGACGAAAACGCACTGGTCGCAGTAATAAAGTGGCACTTGTCGACCAATTCGACGATAGGGGAAAGAAAAAACAATCAGCTTCGAGACCGGAGCCAGGTCGCCGTCCCATTTATATCAATTCTATTCATTGCCGCTTTTAACCTAGCCCTCGCGACGCCCAGTGACTCTCACTCTCAAGATCTCCGCCTCGATATCCGGCCATCGACGTTTCATCAACCGCGGCTCGCGATCACAGAATGCGGTTACGTCGGGCACACGTTCCGACAAACTGTCTCGTTTTGACGAATGAGAGATTCGTCTCGATGAGACCAAACTTGGAAATTTTTATTCGTGTTCAATTGGTAATGAATTGGTAATGATCGTCAGTTGATCGCAATTATTCAAGATCTATACATAGATACACTGCTGCAGCATAATTTCGAAAATGTTGAGTTTCAACTTCCGAGAGGGGGTCGACTAACTCTCTAACTGGAAATTTAATTTCCAAAAGCAGAGTTCTCTCCGTCGCGATATAAAGAGGCTCGGGTTTCAGCTTTGTGACTGTACATCGATCGCGAATTTAATTACACGAACGTGCATACACGCGTCTGGAACGGCGAAAGGGTTGTCGATGTTTCGCTACGAATGGCAAAAATCAAACCTAACCGTAGGCCTCGGGTCTTCTTCGACAAGATGCGACGAACGACGCATCTTTTGCGCGAGTGAATATGAAAATCGACCGGTTCAATTACCGGAGGATATATATATATACACCGAGACGGTTCGCGATTCTAAAGCCGTCGAATAGATTATCGCGGAAACGATCGATACCCGATCGGTTCGCACGGTCTTTAAGCCGAGCGTTACCCGTACGTCGCGCGGCGCGCGCTCGTGCCTCGATTTACATAAAATTCTGGCCTCGGAGCGGCTGCGTCGTTAACCGAGTGGACGGACAGGTGAAACGAGGCGACGTAACGGGTCCTATCGGTTTCATTCAATCCCCCTTGGTTTTCAGCGGCAATTACGCCCCGACCTCCTGGAAGTCGAACGACGCCGCTTTTCTAACAACGATCGCGCCTGGATAGCCCGTAAAATCGGCTCCGATCGTTTCCCTCTACCCCCCCCCCCCAACCCCCACCCTCGGACAGCTTTCACGATCGAGTCGAGGAAGCACCGCCGCCACTTGCCACGATCGCCTCGAATTCGAGTTTTAATCGAATCGTTGAGAACACACCGCCATCCAGCACACTTTCGCTTTCTCGTTTCCCTCGTTCTATCGTTCTTTCCTGCTCTGTCGACGCCATCGGCAAGTTCCTCCCCTAACTCTGTCTCTCTCTTTCTCCTTTCTCGCGATTTTTACGTATAACACACACGATGCGTGTTTAATAGAGAACGTGTGTGCACGCGTGAAAAAAATTACACAAACTAGGATACGGATTGGCGTGGAACAGAGACAACGCGAGTATGTCAGAGCTTTGTTAAAAGATGGCGGAAACAAGTTGAGAGAACGTCTAATCAAAGACGATTACCGCGCGAGAAAAACATGATAAACCCACTTTGATCGATCTCCCAATTTAATTTTACAATCGGTGACTAAAGCGACATTATCAGAAGAGGAAATTCCGATTACTTCAGAGTGCAAGTTCAAATTTCAACAATCTCGTGCACTCGTAAACACCTGTATCTCGTAGAGCACGGTATCGCGAAAATATCCGCGCGTTTCAATTTCAATTTCATTTCGACGCGCAAGATCCAAATAGAATTTCAATCTGACCGTCATTCGCGACGTGACAAACATCCCCGAAAGAAAACGCGATCGAGAAAAACTGACAGAGAGTCGAGAGAGAGCATCGGCGCGGATTACGAAACGATATATCCCCGTTGGCCGCCACTTACACGGCCAGCGAGCCGCTAATTTAAACGCTTAATTTCAACTCTGCTTTTAGCAGAAAAATGAACGCGCGAGCGCTCGCTCGCTCGCTCGCTCGCGCACACGCGGCTAATTAAGTCTGGCCCAAAGAGAGATAACGCTTTCATAACGCACCGTTTTTTGTTATTGTATTTTCAAGTGGCCGCCTCCTCCGACGATGACTCGGCCAAGATTTTACGCCCGACAAAAGCGCGGAAAAAAGCTCTCCTCCAGAGAAAGAGAGAGAGAGAAAGAGAATGTTTCAAACGTTGCAAGTGTCGTGCCGAATATGAGCCACGGACGAGGGGAGGAGCACCGACCGGAAATGGCTGGCCTTACCTCGGCCCGATCAAAAACTGGTTTCACCAGAAATCGAGATCGAGGGGAGACATACCCCCAAGAAAAAAAAGGAAGAACAAGAACAAGGAGGCAGAGTAACCTCTGCCCTCTTGATAGGCGATTCTACAACAAATTTGTACAACGATGTACATTCGTCGTTGTATCTTCGTCAGAGTTACGTCCGAGTTATTTTCATTGAACAAATACGTATAATTTTCGTTCGTAGTATAATAGACCAAGTGAGTTTTTATGCACTTGAAAGTTACTTGAAGACGCAAAAATATTAATCAAATTTCAGAGGAATCTGAAACGTTGAATAATTTAAGTAAAAGTTCGTAGCAGTTTTGTTACAAAGTATCATTCGAAATTCTCTAATGAGATGGGTTTTCACGAAGAGCAACGTTTTATACCGAATGTAACACAGTCTTCGTGTTGTATATCAAATGCATATCTGCAGCTGATACGTATAATGCATTTTCAAATCGGCTTGAGATTTCGTGCATCTCCCCTTGCCAGCTTGTTCAACGAGTACTGAATTTCGCATGTGACACATTAACGTACAAACGCATAAATATCCGCGTCGATGAAATTTCAAAGTGGCCAGACCCCTTCTTCGTGAGCCAACGATAGAAAGAAGATAGCAACTTCAATTTTTTAATCGCGTGCGTTTAATGCGAATTTCGTTACGTTCGAGCAGCAATCAACGTATCTCTCTCTCCCGTAATTGGCAATTTGGCGAAGCTATTGCAAAAGTTTGTGGAATAATGGACCGGCAGCTGTCGATCTAACGTCATTCAGGTAAGAGAGACTAGCCGAGGCAACCTGTTGTCTCGCGCGGTGACGCCAGTCTTTTGTAATGATCGTCGCTTTTGTACCGCTAATAAGCCGGCCGAAAAAGAGGCGAGAATTGCTCGCGAGGCAAAAATTGCTCGACAATTGCGCAATTATCGTTCCATCGGGGGAAAAAAATTACCGATCGATCCCTCTCGCATCTAACGCAGATCCGGAGCAGATCTACTCCGTAGAAGCGAAGAGATGAAACGCAGAGATGGAAGGGGGAAAAAGGAAAAAAAAAGAAAAAAAAAAGAAAAAAAAAAGAAAGGAAAGAAGAAGAAGAAGAAGAAGAAGAAGAAGAAGGAGAAAGAGACCGAGAGAATAGAGAGAAACGTGGGCGCAGTTGCGTTATAGAGCAGAGTAAAACACGCTCGGCGAGCAACGGGAGAGATTTATCGAACGATGGAACTTCCGGAGGCGGCGATTAAGAAGAAATTAAAGTTCCAACTGGAAAAGGAGAACCGCTGCGACCAGTCCATAAGCCAGAGAGGATCTAGCGGCTGTGTGTGGACTGTACTGAAATAATGTACAGTGCCGTACAAAACGGCAAAGTGGAGGGAAGCGCGGAGGGTACACGGAACATCGAGGCTCTTTCTCTCTCCCTCTCTCGTTTCTGTCTCTCTCTTTACCCCAGGTTCGTTCGTTCGTTCGCTCTCGTTCTACCTCTGCCTCGTTCACCGTCAGGGTGACAATGGTGTGCAAAGGAGATTAACAAACAGAATAAGCTAACGCATAATCGCATTATTTCTGGCTAAGCCGCATTTAAATTAGATAGAAATTCCATTTAACGAAACAATGCAGGGATGATGATGACTCACTGCCTGTGCGCCGGCATACGAGTCGAAATAGACGACTCGGATCCCTTGCCGAGTTTCTGATATATATTCCACGATGCCTTATTACGCGCGCTCCGCCTTTCCGCCGCGAGATAATCGCGCTAATTCGCGCGTCAATTTCCGCGTACGTGCGTTGCAAAATCCCGCTTTACCGCCCAACTGCTGGAAAAGGGGGACGCGAACCAACACGCACCCTCCGACACAGAACCCATTTCAACAAACTGGTCGAGGGAAATTTTAAAACTTTGCGAATTTTTACGAAGAACGAAAGTGAAAATTCCCAACGGTGGGTGAGGGTGGGGGGATCCTGCGTCGAGAAAAAGAAAAAAGAGAAAAAAAAAAATAGAGAAAAAAGGACGCCGGGGTAAAAAGAGCGAACGACCGACGTGCCCGCCCACGTGACGACGGCCATGCTTGTGACGTAATCCTGACGTCAGTGGACCGATGGCGTGCTCCGCACGCTCCGTCGGATACACAGAGAAAATCGTAAACGTGCCCCTATTTTCAATCGACGCACAATCGGATTTACAGGGAAACTCCGGAGCACCGTGAAAAACTTCCAGATTGAAAGGAACTCGTTTCCAACTGGCGCATCCGGTCTACCCCGTTCCACGACAGACACGAAATCAGCAACCCCAACGAGCAAGAGAAACTCTCTCTCCTCTCTCAGCTACGATGAATCAAACCTTTTCCTTCCTCTTCCCGCACTACGCACTCTAAATCGCGACGATCGTATCGGAGAATCGCGTCTCGAGACATCGAGAACGTAGTACACACACCATCGAGGAATATTTCGTCGAATTGTATATTCCGTTAAACAGATTAATTTCTCCCCTTACCTGAGCACTACCACCGACGATCGACTGATACGCCGACTGGAAGACGCTTCCGAGCTGCGTTAGACTATCATCTTCCATCTGGAACATTATATCAGCGCCGGGCGAGCCGTTGTTGTTCAGATTGTTGTTGTTCACCATCAATTTCTCGGTGCTGACGACATCGCGCACTATCGTGTTCGACTGCATTCTGCGACTACAACGCGCAGGATTTCTGGCAACGCCAACGAGTCAACCGCGTTCGAATATCAAATCTGGCCGACGATCGCGTCTCGATACAGATTGTTTATCGCTTTCATCGTCCAACGAACTCGGTGTTTGCCCGTCGCCAGTATTTATAAACACGAGACGCCCGGCTTCACGCTATCGGGCCGCGAAACTGCGTACGTGCAATTCCCACTCGACGAAAACGGAGCAGCGTGCTGCTCTCCTGTGTAGTTAATAAAAACTTCCCCGGAATACGTATCAACAACGAACAAGGTATCGGCGGCAAACGAGGCATTACCGTTCGAGAAATTCTTAGCAAACGTAACACGTATGGCGAAATTCTCACAAGACACTAGAAATCATCGTCGTCGTGATGGAGCGAGTCGTCGATACGTGGATGATACTCTGTGCAGGGGCCAACGCCGCGTGCCACGAGGACGCATCGCGTAGCAGCGTTACGAATCACCCGCCCACCACCGCCGCACCATCGTTCGCGTGGCGTCGCTTTCCGATCAGCCTTTGAACACCTGTTTCTACCACGGTCACCGGGAGAGAGAGAGAGAGCGATATTGCTTCGTGTATCGATATTACGATTCCGACGAACGCAAATACCGATACGCAGAGACCTTCGAGGCCGAGAAAGCTCCGGATGTACGCGTCGTGTTGTAACAGTTGCACGTTGTACACCGTGTACGCCAGAGGTCCGCGCGAACAAACGACAGAAAAACACCAAAGCGATCACAAAAAAACCTTTGCGAACCTCACCCGTTTCGCACGAAACTTGAGATACAACGAATGGAAGGAAACGGGAGGGGGTGGGGGATGGAACGAATAAAGAAGACGCGAAACACTGACGAAAGCTCCTCACCGTTCACGGTACGCGACGAGACTGACGCTTCCCGAAGGGAGGCAGCCGCTTCCCCCACCATTCCTCTTTCGTACGACGTTCCCCTCCAACAGCATCACCGAAACCGACCCCACCACCGCTCTTCCAGCGACGCGCGGATAGCGATGGGTATTTGAATTTCTTTCGAACGAGTCCTCGAACAAATTTGTCGACGAAGCTGTTTAACGAGCGAAATGGCGGATATTAGATTAATTCGCCGATCGCGGACGACAATTGACTCGACGTTTAAATTTTATCTAATCTCTCGAACAAAGTAATTCTCTCGTCATTTCTCATTGAAAGTGAGATATATTGTTGATATTTTGCAGAAATCGTTTTCGTTCACTTTTGTTTTGTTATAATTATAGAGGTTCTCAATCGAAAAACGATTTCGTTGAAGATTAGAATATCGATTTCCTCGAAAGGCGCAAGTCTTTATCGAATTAACGCGAAACTCCAAGGTTTTACGTAATATTGTATCTACGTCCGCGTGATAAACGAATATTTCAATATTCCTCCTGCTGCTTTCTTTGCATTTCAGGTGCTGCTATTAAATGTCTTTCACAACGAGAAACTTGTCGATTTTAGAACTTGAGGTCGCAAAGCTTACAAAACCAGATTTTCGCAACCTAACTCCACTGCTAGAACTACCAGAATACGTATTTATAGAAGTATCAAGGACTGGAACTAGCAAAATGAGTTTCTTTCATACCTGACGTTTCGGTTTACGCTGGTTGGCCCTCAATTACTATCACTGGGCACTTCGTTGGGACTTGCAATTGTTCAGACCTATTTTCGAATCTAAGTTTAACAACCTCGAAACAAGAAACAAATAATTTTCTAATGAAATATACGCGTCTAAAGCTAATCGTCCGTCACAAATGTTTTTCCAAGTTTGCAAAACTTTGGAAAAGTCGAAAGGTGTTGAAGAAACGTTCGAAAGATTTCGAAGCTGTCGCTAGAGAGACGGGCCTCCCTCCGGACCCAGAGAGAGAGAAGACATCACGTATACAACACTCTGTTCTTTGCAGGACGTGCGGTGGTCGGGGGCCTGGCAACGTTTCGGTTTATCCTCCCCTCGCCTCGCTCGTTTCTGATGCTCGGCTCACAGGAAGCAACCCCTAGCGCGAGGGGCCAGCGTTTTTGCCCGCACAAGCCGGCACTCACTCGTGTAGCAACGACAAGCTGAGCTACGAGTGTGGGTGGATGGCTCTCTGGCTCTCTGCCGGGCTATGTACCGCGCCGAAAACATCGGTCCACTTGTTGAGTCGGAAAGAGAGCAGAGAGAAAGAGACGCGCTAGCGCCGACATCTTCTAGTCGTGCACGCGAAAGTGCCGCTGTTTCAGGAGACAAAAGCTCCGTGTGTTACATCGAGATCCGATGATGGGGAAACAAAAGTGAAACGATTCGTTCGATACGTGGATGCGAAAACGAGCCTGTATCTCGCTTACACTTTGGAAATTTCTATTTCATCGAAACATCATCAAACGACCCATCAAGGATCGAGCTCGAGGATCAATTCTATCTAAATTTAACGAGCTCGATCGCGTGCAAATAAGATCGAGAGATTACGATTGAAAAATCCACGGATGATTCAACGGAGGAACAACTGCGCGACTGTTTTCTCGAAAAACAGTCGCATTAACGAAGTCCAGTTCGAGGAGAGGCACCGGCGGGCGCGAAACATTAATTCTGCGAGCAGTTGGACGATGTTTCTGCGTGTTGAAGTGTCGCTAAACGATCCGTTAGGCGAAAATATCTTTATTCCGCGGGACGAAAGGCCCGCGACGATGCCGCGGTTTCGGAAAATCTGTCTGGCAAGACAAACGAGATACCGCTCGTGGCGCCGAAGGTAGAGCTCGTTAGTTGGAAATTCGTGAGTAATTTTAGTGTCGTACCCACGCGACTGGCCGAAGGTATATAATTACCTAACCTCACCCGACCCAATCTAACCCACTTGGCAAACGAACGAGAGTTCCAGTTTTCCTCGACTGAAATCCGGATATGGCCAGCGCAACCTCTCTACGATGGGGGAAAAAAGCCTCCCCCCTTTTCTTCTCTCCCCCTCCCACCCCCCGAGATATCGCGGTCATCGAAAGACACTCGTTCTGACCGCTAATTAGTTGCCAAAACCGAATGATATCCAGTTTTCTCCTCGTTCTTTTCTTTTTCCACGCAAGAAACATAACGGTCGTAAATACGCAAAAGTACACGATTACTCAATTACACCATCCCCCAAAAATGGATATTACTGTTGTTCAACAAATTTTAAACGTTTAAAGAAATGACGATGCTTTTCCTCGTTTATTAGATGGGAAATCAGAATGGAAAAATTACGAGATTAAGGTAGCAGAAGATGTGCGCACTTGCAACGAATATCTTGCTATATGTGTTTTCAGCTTTGTATCAAACTTTATCGATACGGTCGTAATTAGCAAACGTAAAATATCCAGAGAGAGAGAGAAAAAAAGATAAGATCTTTTCCAACTACTCTTCATGAAAATATAAATCTGCACGAAAATATAATATCACACATCAGATCGTGTATCACGGGGTCAATGAAATTCCAAAATGTTTCTATCGTAGAAACGTTGGAATACTTTCACACGGAGCGCTGTATTAAACCGGCCAGCTCGTTTCAACGACAGCCGAACGCGAATTGACATCAATCGGTTGCCAAGACCTTCTCTATTGAAATCACTTGATCCAAGTTCCGATCCTCCCGGAGTAAATCTCTTCGATCTCATCGAATCGATGCAGAGATAGTGGTCTCTCCGAGCCCGAAACGAAAAGAAAAACTCTCACCTGAAGGTGATTCAAGGATAAAATAATAAATGGACAAAAAAGACAATAAGATACCGAGGATGTTAAAACGGTTGGCTGTGGTCTTGCGGGGAAGACAGATGTAAAGACACTTTCCAGTGCTTGTGAAACAAAATGATTAAAACTGGACAGGTAGCCGGCGGGTGGTGGGTACGAAACCTGAAAGAAATTACGCCGCTACAATGAGACACCAGCAATGCACAAGGGATGCCTCTTCCCGGTACCTGTGACGATCCTGCAGAAAACTATTCTACGGTTAGGTAGTTCCCTCCGCCTCCTCAAATAATGTAATTTTCGAAACGTGCAAAACGGCAATTTCTACGATTTAAACGCACCTTGAACCGTGGCGTCCAATTTTTTACCAGAGACCTTAACGAATGAACATTCGCGGACGGTTACTTACTGGCAACGTTTCAGTTGAAAAGTGAATTTTACTGCCGGCCAGAAGACGAAAACGCGAGAGATAATTTCGCACGTGAAGATCACAGGGAAAATTTAGCAGGTGCGTATATTTTTATTCCACTCTCTGTACCGTGTAAAAATTCAATAAAACCGTGGATGCGAATTTATATTTAACGCTTTTGATCTTTTGAATTATCCAAGAGTATTAAATGCCATGTCTTTTGGCGACGTGAGATCCCTCCAAAAATATATAACTACAATACGTAGGCTTTACACAAATTCACTCTTTTTAGAAATAACATTTAAAGATAACAATCGCATAAAATTACAAGCGAAAATATTATATAAAAGTAAAAAAAAAAAAAAAAAAAACTGCACGACTAATACGATTCGTCTCACTGAAAGGCCCAGAAGCAACTGTTCTGACTTTTTCGCCATAAAATTTTATCGATATGCAAACATTTGAACAAAACAAATTACAGGCGCGATCGCTCGGTACCAGACAACGCCACTCCTACTCGAGGTCTACGCCACGCCCCCTCACGAATCACGTGACCCAAATCAACCAATCGCCAATTTTCGTTGCATCAGCGTTGCACCTGAAGGGGCCCGATTTTCTATACGGGTTACCCCCGCTAACATCACTTTCAGTGATAAAAGAAAGTAAGCAGATTCAAATCATACGAGCAAAATTTCATTTAACCGGACGCTGACTGACATTCCGCTCGAATAAACAGAGTCCATGTTCAATTGTAATGACGTAATGACGTCGCCACGAACAAACCCGTTGCGCAATTCGGATTCGTCGATCGAGTTGATAAGCTAGACGGTGCGTAAAGTTGCTTTAACGAGAAATACGAAAGGCAGGATGAATTTTGTATCTGTGAGACACAACGTGAGAATTTTAAAGTTACGAGACACGGATCCAAAGGACTGCAATTCCTTGAACTCCTGCTGGTGCACTTGTCGGTGCGTTAGAATGAGCCGTCGTAAATTTCGGAAGGTACTTGCAGCGCCACTGGTCCTACCTTGAGGTCACTGGTACATGGTCCGTTCCTGAATATCATTTCAAACGACCATGGTCGGTTTTGAAGAATCGAAGGAACAAGTGCTAGGAAAAAACACCGGGTTGTTCTCTTCTCCGTGCAAGCTAACTTGCTGTACGTGTACCCTTTCGAATTTCCAGCGAGAAGAGTCCGAGTCGGTGTGAAAAATGTAGGAGAAACGTCTACGCAAAACTATGGGTTGCACGTCTAAATTCTAAATAAGATTATTCTACTCCGAGTATTTGAAAATATTGCGCCATTATTTGGCCGAGTGCGATTGTTCAACATTGTCTTAATTTCTTTGAACGAATTTTCTCCTCTAATTTCATTCAAAAAACTCTCTTGGCAACAAGTTCCATTGTCTGAAGTCTGGTCTAACATAATTTACATTCAGAACGGTGACAGAATGTTTGGACACGAGAAAGTTCTACGCTAAGTGTTACATTTTCGATGGAAAGAAAAAGAAAAAAAAGAAAGAAAGAAAGAGAAGAGCAACGAAGAAAGTGACGAAGACACGGTGATAACCTGGCAGCGGAGGAGCAGCGTTTCGTCATTGGCAACGGGCAACAAATAATTAGGTAACCTCGCCTGGCCAACTGTGTAAACTGCAACTCCTCGCGATCATCGACGAGGCTCTTCGGCGATCGTCCGATGTGTGAAGACATCCCGATCGTACAAGGAGGAAGAAACGGCGCGGAACACGCGAGCAAGAAGAAGAGACGAAGACGAAAACGAAGACGAAGACGAGAAAGAAAGAGAGAGAGAGAGAGGCGGAGGGAGAGTCGTCGACCCGGACGCCTCTCTTCTCCTTCTTCATCGTCGTCGCATGGTCCCCCGGGTTCGGAGCGAGGGGAGAGAAAAAAAAAAAAGAAAAAAGAGGAAAAAAAAGAAAAAATCATAAGACCGCGGTCGGTCGGTTGTCGGCTGATGCTCCTTGTCGAGCGTGTTCACGAGGATCCGACAAAAAGCCTCTCTGGCAAGAAGACGGAACTCCGTACCTCCGTGCCATTCCGAGCGTCTCGCCGCGAGACTCCCGGAGACTCGCTCGTCTAATTAAGGTCGATCGTTGGATAACGCGAAAATTGACCGAGATCGCGCGACGATTGATAAGTTCCAGGGAAAGAGACTCGTATCGTCGGAAACAGAGAAAACTAATTTCACTCGACCCTCGGGTATCGATTGCTCGAGCAACGACGCTGCGGCCGTGGAAGATATTTTGTAACAAATTTCGCTGCACTGTTCTGTCGTTTCGTACTGTCTTATTTAACAATAAAAAAATAAAAAAAAGTAACAGTTAAACCTGCTAACGAACTTTTAGTATCAAAAAAAAAACGCGATAGACAGAGACTGAAGGAAGGCTCGTAATTCCAACTTTGCGTGGAAACAGATTGTCCATCAGTGTGCATGTTCGAAGATGCTCTGAACATTGAAAAAAAAAAGCTGATATCACAGCTCTTTTATAACACACGCCCCGTTTATTCGACGGAGAATGAGCACCCATGTCCCTTCCTCCCCCCTTAAAAAAAAAAAAAAAAAAAAATTCAGCCCCATTATACTATTCGCGGGTGGAGGAGAAAGAATCGTCGCGAATACAAAGTTCCATAAAAGTGATTTAATTTCCCGGTACAACTCGTTCGGAGTGCGCGAGGGGTGAATGGCTAAAAGGTAATAGTTAATAACAGCGCAGCTGAAAAGGGGATTCGGTAATCCGCTTCTAATTTCTAAAACAAAGAGAGAACATACGCGCGCGGCGGCGGAGGAAGCGGGAGGCCGGCGAAAGAGAAACAAAGAGGCGAGAGGGAACGAGAGAGGGACAGATAGAACGTCCGGAATACGGAGCGTAGAGAAACGAATAGCAATAGGGAGAGAAGGGCCTCGGCAGAGGGAGAAACAGAGAGAGAGAAGTATTCTCTCGCTGAGGCGAAACGAGACAAACGGAGAGCATGGAGAAGGGTCTCGAGAGAGAGAGAAATATTCTCTCGTTGAGGCAAACCCGAGATCCTGAGTTGGGTGGGTTTCGATGTGGCAGAAGAGAGAGAGAGAGAGAGAGAGAAAGAGGGGGAATGGTAAGGGTAGATGTGGAAAGAGGGCTGAAATTGGGGGCGGTCTGAGAGGAGAAGAGCCAGAGGGGGGGAGAGGGGGACTGGGTTCCACCCTGGAACACATTAACTGCAGGGCGACGGGGTATATAGAGACGGGTTGGGGGCGACGCCACTGGCGTAAGCTCAATGGAAAACGGAATTGCTCCAGAGAGAGAGAGCCGTGGCAAGGAAAAGGGCTTAATCTGACCTTTCTTCCGAGACACGGAGGTGTACTCGAGTATCGGCTTTGTGCACCCTGAACGCCGCTCCTCCGCCCGCTTCCATTCAGAAAATTATCAAATCAATCCCGCCACTCGAAAAGACCGTCTATCGCGCAAAATCAGCCGCGAAATAAGTCCGAGGCGAGCCTCGCAGCCGGCGAACCTTCTTTCGGAGCGAATCGAATCTTTCCTGGTGTTGCGCGCTCTCCTATCCTTGCCCGTGAACCCGTTTATCCTTAAAAACGAATTTTATCATTAAAACACTCTGCTTTGAAAAATCATCTTCGCGACCATTGGAGTATTGGAATTAAATTTCCGTTCCGTCGATGATTACGAATCATTTTGAAAGGGTGTGGCATTTTTGACGAAAGGTGTATCGTACCGATGGGTTTCTGAACCCTTTGTACAATTTAAAAAAAAAGAGTTTCGCGAGCAACTCGGAAAAATTACCCTCACATCGCGATATTAATTAAATAAACTCGGGGGGATTATCCGCGGGACGATTAACGCGTCAATTCGAACCGAAAGGACAGAGGAGCGTGGCGAGGGAGTTAATCGAGCAGAGGAGCGTGAATTTTTTCTCGATGAAAATTCTCTGTGAAGCGAGAACGATCGATAAGACGCGAGCGCGGGTAGGCAGGCTCGCATCGCTCGCGAGAGCTCCTCCGTGCCTCTGTATAAAAGAGAATTAAAAGAAAATATAGAATGGCGCGCGTAGCCAGTAAACAGAGAGAAAGAGAGAGGAAGAGAGAGAGAGACGCGTCTTTCTTGATATGGTGGTTGGCTTTCGTTTCCTTTTTAGGACATTCTGACTTCATCCACCTATGAGCAATACAAACGCACGTATATTCGCCGTCGAGTATTATACAGAGTGTCCAATTGGTACAATTGGTCAAGGGGACGACACCACACGCAAAAAGTCCAGAACAAATAAGAGAATCAACACCAAAGCTGAAACTATCGACTTGCATCGAGCAAACTTTTCTAAATACAACAAAGGATCACGAGTGTACGAAGAATTATTCAAATTCTTGGAAACACATCGTCGTAAGTCTGCGAGAGAGACTTGTTACAAATGGAACCATTTGCAAATTGGTCACACTGACCATTCTCAGCGGTCTAGCTTCCCTCGAGAGGGAAACTTTCGTGTTCCACATTTTTCAGAAATGTTCGCGCACCGAGTGATAACTTGCAATTTCTATCCGCTCGGGAATTAATCAAATTCGAGCACGCTCGATGAACTTTGAAACTCAATTTTCGCGAAGAACGTGGTTCCAAGCGGGAAAATATCGTCCTTCCTTTGCGACTTATAGTTCCGCTGTACGCGGACCATCCTCCGGCGAATCGTGACACGGGATGGATCACAGGGACACGCCGCGTGTACGTGTCGTGCGGCCGCCGCGCGAGCGAGGATCTACGGATCGACGTGGCCGGATACCGCGGCACGCCGCTGGTTCTCCGGCGATCGAGATTCGTTAGGTCGATCTATATTTGGACGAATCGATCGACGGGTAGGGGGGAGATACACCGCTAGAACAGCCTCGATTAAGGCTAATCGGGATTAATCTTGCAGATCTCACAACGAGCAAAAGAGAGAGAGAGAGAGAGAGAGAGGTTTGTTTCTTCTGCGTTCTTCGACTCGACTACCACTCGGGCAAGGAATTAAAAAGAATTAATTAGAAGAGATTAGATATCGAGTCTCGCTAACGACTACGAGTCTGCAGCCCCTGCCGCGGCGAGTCACGCAGTGATTCTTTTTCGCTCTGGCCCGCGTCTCTACTCCTTGCGATGCATAAATCTATCGAAAATTGACCCGTCGTTAGTGGCTTAATTAACCGAGCGGGCATCGCTGGAACGCGGAACGCGTATAATCGAGATTTATTCCCCCATTCAGACGACTTTTCTCGACGCAACCGGGGGGCCCTTCCGCCAATCGAACCCCGCTTACCGATTACTGTTGTCCTTCCGCGTCTCGCCATTTCCCTCAAACAGCGAATCTTACAGCTGAAGTTTGATATTTCTCGAGCGAGCAAATTTTGTAAAATCGTCAGAGAAACACTCGGCTTGGAATACTCTTCGATTTATCTGAGATACTGATTTGAAAACAAATCTTCTCGCACGTTTTACTTTGCTAAAAAGAAAGATACTCGATCTATCGCGAGTACTGCGCTGATCATAAATTTATATCACGAGTGCTAATACTCTTTCTTAGTCTTTGGTTGGTTTACCAAAATTAACCTTAAACCCCCGGAAAGTGGAGCAACACCTCGAAAAACGTTAAACGGCAGAGGAGAAAACTGTCGTGGCGAAACTGCAGAATCCGTAGGTCGCGATAGCTACGCCAATGCGAGACACTGAGCGAGGGGTGGCAGGAGCACTAGTAGCGTAGTTAGGGGTGGCTCGGTAGGGATGCTTTAGGGTGAGATTTAGTACCAACCTCCGCCGCTTAGTCTACCCATCCTTGGCTATATAGCGTACGTCCCAAACTATAGTCGATACTCATAGAGAAATATCAAACTACTGCAAAATATTGTCGCCGAAATTGATCGGTTGGCCGATTTTCCTTCGTCAGCGGTGCGGAGAGTTCGATCGGCCGACCTCTCGCCTTCCCAGGCCAGGCTGAACTTCGCACACGCTCGCGGAAATAACGCGGATCAACGCCGACCCGAGGCGTCGGTTTAGCCGAAAGGATTAAATTCAACTGGAGAAATCAATTCTCGCTGGTGTCAAGAGACAGGAAGGAATACGTCCGTGTATCGCGAATTGTTTCGACGATTTCCGATCCCCGCCGGGGAAAGAAACGACGTCAGATATTAAAAGCGATTACTTTGCGCTTGTGCACGTGCCGTCAGATACTCCTCAATGCGTTGAAAGACATTTCGTTGCTTGTCGAATCGCGAGAGGATTTGTTAAAATCAGCATACAGCGTGCAAGAACTGTTCAAGTTGTGTTTAAGCGTTTATTGAGTTAATATCTTCTTGAAGCGGTTGAATATTTTGCTCCCACCTATTTTGTTTCAATTGTATTTAGAATATTTAGTATTTCTCCCATCTATTTTATTTTAATAATATTTAGAATATCTAATTATATTTAGAATATTTAGTATTGCTCCCATCTATTTTATTTTAATTGTATTTAGAGTATTTAGTATTGCTACCATCTATTTTATTTCAATTATATTTAGAATATTTAGTATTGCTCCCATCTATTTTATTTTAATTGTAATTAGAATATTTAGTATTGCTCCCATCTATTTTATTTTAATTATATTTGGAATATTTAGCATTGCTGCTATCTATTTTATTTTAATTATATTTAGAATTTTATTTCAATTATATTTAGAATATTTAGTTTTGCTCTTATCTATTTTATTTTAATTATATTTAGAATATTTAGTATTGCTCCCATCTATTTTATTTTAATTGTAATTAGAATATTTAGTATTGCTCCCATCTATTTTATTTTAATTGTATTTAGAATATTTAGTGTTGCTCCCATCTATTTTATTTTTATTATATTTAGAATATTTAGTATATCTGTACTAGGAAGTTAAATTAAATTGTATTAAATTTCTAAATATAATCAAATTACGTTTAGAATAATTCAACTTTGATTAATTATATTTAGAAATATATTCACATTAGGAAATTAAATTAAATTACATTTAGAAAATTTTCCAGAGTAAGTATACTGAAAGTATACTCTGTATACACGCTTTCAGATCCTTTTCAAATAGAGTTTCGTTACAACGTCCGAATGTTTTAGTAATATCTTAAGTGTCTTTGACTGTTGGAGCAACTATACTCCCAATCCCTCGTGCTTAAATTAATGTAAATGGCTTTGACGTTCGAACGGAACTCCGCTCGAAGATCGACTATCGAGAGGGAAATATTTAATAGGTGGAAGAGAAACACCGCGACAGGAAAGAAACGAGGATACGCAAGGTCGTGCACGGGAAGCGTAGGTCGATCGTAATAAATTACCAAGAAAGTTGGATACACGCGAACCATCCCGTAGGTGACTACGGCGTTATCCATCCTAGTTCACCCCCAACTTGCTGTTATTTTATATGGCTGTACTTAGGGTACATTGCCGGAATACGACGCCGAGCCAAAATTTCTATCGGTAGTCTCTCCACCGGTGGAGGAAACCACTTCACGAAATGGGACTCTCAAGATTCCTAATTCAAGTCGATAAAAAAAGAAAAGAGAATAAAAAAAAAAAGATGAAAAAATATTCGATTCCCCAAGCTTGTATACGTGTATTTTATACAATAACATCGCAAACAAGAAGAAGACTAAGAATAAGAAGAGAAAGTATACGATGATGCATCGGGTCGTCGAGTCACCGGCGAGTACCGTTCGAGGTTGGGAAATTTCGAAAAGTTGGGAAAGCCAGCTCGGCCAGCCGGGGGGGAGGGGCAAATTATCATCGCGACTGCTAGAGCAAAAGGTCCGCCGGTCGTCCAACTTTTCCCAGAGTGTCCACGGGGTGCTTTCGCGGTGAGTTAGGCTAACTGCAGAATTCACGCGGATGTTTGGCCAACGTTCTCTCCCCCTTCCTTCGACCCCGGGCGGTAGTCGTTTCGAGAGTTTGCAAGACAAGTCGAGCCACTCGGAATCAGAGAGAGAGAGAGAGAAAGAGAGGAGGGAAACGAGAGGGGATTGTAGTTCGTTCGGTGAGTAAGGGTTCGAAGGAAGGAAGGAAGGAAGGAAGGAAGGAAGGAAGACGAAGAGGAAGAAGAAGAAGAAGAAGAAGAAAAGGAAGAAGAGAAAGAGGGAGAATCCTTCGGAGGGAGGGACACAAGAGTCAAGTAAACTCGAGAACTCGGCGGCCTCTTTCATCCCCGAAACTTCAAAAGCTGGAAGAGTCCGCGCCATATGCCACCTTTCGGGAACCTCTTCCACTTCTCTGCCTTTTCTCTCCTCTCTTCCTTCCCTCCTTCGCGATAATAAAATTCTAATCAGCTCCGACTTGTACAGGGTTCGATATTTTTCAAAGATAGCAGAGGAGGCTGTGAAGGGGGGGATAGGAGCGCTCGCGTGAAATATACAAGTGGAGGGTCCATAAGAGGGGGGGGGTCAGTCTCTTCGGAGATGGGGAAAAAGAGAAAAAGAAGGAGAACGATTTTCGACGTCTAGGGAGCGAGCTCCGAGTTTCGGCCGCAATTACCATAAATCGGCGGCTCGCGCTTAACCATCTATGGGAATGAACGGGCCCGGGCATAAAAGTGAAAAAGAAAAGGAGATTCCGCTCTTGCCTTGGGAGTGGTGGACGCGACCGGGGTCCGAGGAACCGATCAACGTTTTCAAAAGACCGTAAAGAAACGCCGGCTCGGGGGAATTAATTTAACGACGCTGTTTCCACCGAATGAATTCACCCCCGCTGTATGAATTAATTTTGATTTTAATAAGAAGATTCGAACACGCCGGTTAAAGTATCACGCGATGAAATATTAATCCTTGGACGGTAGGTGTAGAAGTGTGTTTGGACTCGTTCGTATATCACAGTTCTCGATACTTTGTTTCGTCTCTTGATCGACAAAATAAAATATAAAATGGTAAAATAATATACGGATGGAATTGAAAAATTTCTCGAGAATTGAAAGTGTAACCTTTACGCTTTAGAAGAAAAAAATTTACATTTTATAAATACAACGAATAGAAATTAGTAACTTAAATGCAATTTCAGCCTACCGCTGGGGGCGTAGTTGAGTTATTTATTTCACAAGAGTACACACACACGATCGCGGCTTTCCCGCCGCTGGAAGAGAGTTCATCTTTCTGGACGAAAGTGGTTGGCTGGCCATTTCCCTGGCGCATCCGCCAGAGCCCAGAATTCGATTCTCCAGTCGGCCTGTACTTTTCAGCCCCAACCTTGTTAGTTTTACGCCCCGCTAGAGCTGTCAGTCTATATTTTCCGCGGAATTATAACGTCACTGGGTATTACAGTACAGTCGATTCGGTAGCTTTCCAAGAAATTTTCTTTAGTAGAAACGTTAACAAAAAAATAAAATTGATAAAATCTAATGACTCTCCTCCAACACACAACAACAGAACAACAACACCTCCCCCAGTCGAAAAATCTGTTTTCAAATCAAACAAATATCCCCGCGCGAGCGAAAATTGATCCAACCTTCGACGTACATTCGAGGATTAATTCGTCTGACTACTTTAACGCTTTAATTTCGAATCTCTCTCTCTCTCTCTCTCTCTCTCTCGCTCGAAATCGACGAGTTGCATTAGTACAGCGCCAACATCCGGGCAACTTTTCACCAACGTTATAACCCCCGGCAGTCGACAAATCATCGTGAGCCGAGGGGTAAACGCGCGCTCGGGGGTGGCAAAGAAGCAACCCCCGAATTTCACAGGCCGGTACGCCACAAATGAAGCACACTTGGGTGGTGCTCGATTTAGCTCGTATCATCCCGCACCCTCGGCCGGGATGTACGCATCGTGCAAACACTGCCGCTTACGTAGAACAAACACACACACACACACACACACGCGCGCGCGCGCGGCCTGTGTACACATGTAATTTCAAGGAATTATGGATACATACAGCGACCTGGCGACTGGGTCCCCGTGTCTACCGAAATCTGGCACAATTTCCAAAAGTACATTGAGAGACCGAGGATTTCACCGGATACCTTTTGTTTGACGAGACAACCGCTTACTGCTGCGTTTCTTTGAGTTTAAACTCCACCGTGGCTGTAATTTTTGTGCATTGAAATTATCCGAGTAGAAATTTCTTTAATTCACATTCAATATGTGAATTAACGAATGAATCGAACACGCCAAAATTGAAAACACAAAATACGAAAAATAATCGTCCACTTCGTCGATAAATCGTCCAAACAAACACACACGGCACGCGCGATTCGTTTCACGTGCTCAAACACGAGAAAACTCTGAAGTGAACACCACCCCTCTGGTATATTCGCTCAAATTCGAAGAGGGGGAGAGGGGGGGCTGCTATCGAGCCCCATCATCGCCTTACGCAATCGTCTACGCAACAAAACCGGTGCGTGCACCCGCCGTATTATACACTCGGCGCATTATTGTTTACCTTTGCGTGAAATTTGCCCCGAGACCGCCAAGAGAGGCTGGTATCGTGGCGGGAAACCTGAAGCAACGACCAGAAGAATCATTGTATCCGAGGTCTGGTACAACCGGCGGTGGTTCCAGGGCCTCGAACGAAATAAATCCATTTATCGCCGATTGATATGTTAATTGTTCGCGGTGCAGTTCTCACCGTGCTCGTTAATCCCCCATGAAAACTATCGCGGGGTGCACGTGAAGTGCCCACTCGAGTACGAAACCCCTTGGAACGAGGCCACGTGACCCTGGCCAAGGGGACGGTCAGATAGCGAGAGTCCACTCGAAATTTCGTGCCGGTCGAAGGTAATAGATTAATCTCGTTGGCGGACGAGCCAACGAGACGGAGAAACGGATCGTTAAATATGCCGCACACGGCCATGGAAAACTCAACCGTCCATGGGATCGAGCGTATGCGCCGGTTTTCAACCCCTTCGCGTTGCCCTCGCCCCCGTGTAATCGCGCCATCTTCCTTTTGTTGGGACGAGTCCGAGAAGAAAGAAGAGAGCACCGTACCGTGGATGCAAAAAGATTCTTTTTCAGTTGATTTAGATTTTTGAGAGAGCAAATTGTGATATATCATAATTGAAAAGTGTACAATAATATATAATATACTTCAAAACTCGGATTGTGCTAATAAAAAAATCTGTTGAGAAGAAATATTCAATTTTTTTAAATCTTTTTAGAAATTTAAAACGCACTTTTAAACGATTTAGGATTTTAGTTGGTTAACCCCCCCCCCCCCCCCCCCCCCCAAAATTGGCCCCTCTTGCCAATCCGAAAGTTTGCGACAAACGAGAACGAGTGTATTATTTTGCAATTTGCCGAGCGTCGGTCGAACCGATCGGTTAAAATACAATGGAACCGAAAACAAGCTAAAGTTTCGCGTTTACAATTTCGAGGAAAATCCCTCGGCCGTTTCGGTACACTGGTAATTATTATTGATACATTCCCGGTAATAATCTCGACGACCCAATTAATACTATCGACATACCGATAGGCGCAGTTGCGATACACCCAATAATTTATCGCGATAATCCCACAATGACCGTAAACTATCGCTCACGCGTGCATTTTCGGCCGATCGCTCGCCAGATATATATGTGTTTCGTGTCTTCCGTGCCCAGCCGACTGTGCGCGTCGCTCGCTGATCTAAATCGTCGCGACAAAGGGCCTGTTTCCTCTTCGAATTCGCTTCCTTAAAAAAAAAAAAAAGAAAAAACCTCCGGTCTTCTTCTTCCATCGCGGCGATCGCGGAATTTACAGTTGGCTCTAATCGTGGCTTTGAATTAGGATCGTTCGAGGTCGATCGAACGTTACGACGTTAACGACAGCGCGTTTATTCGAATAATTATTAACGATAATTATTGTCCTGAATTCTCAATTAGTATTTAGCCTCTAATTTTTCTACTTAACGATAAAAAGCTTGGAACAAGTAGGAACAAAAAAATAAATATCAATTCCACGATTAATCTCGTTCGATCTCGTTTCCCTTCCACTCCCGATAGATAGAGAGCCAGAACGCTCGCTAGTCGAGAAGGATAGAACACTAATTGCCACCGGTGATTTCGCAACGATGATAAAACTTGATCTACTTGACGACGGCTCGGTTAAAAATCATTCTCCGTTTCAATTATCCGGCTTAACGACGTCCGATATAACAAATTAAAGTGGCGCGGGTGGAACAATGGTGGAGCGTGCGTACACGGTGTGCGGTTACCGTATCGTTCGAAGCCAGAAAATACGTGTATAGATCATATCTCTCCTCTCTCCTCTCTCTCTCCTCTCGCTTTATCCGCGCCGATACAACCCTCCCCCCTCTCTTTCTCTCTCTCTCTCTCTCTCTGTCTCCACCCACCACCCGCCAACACGACCGCTTCATCGTGCCAGTTTCCCCCTCGTCTGCGACGGGTGGTTTACCCGTTGTAAGTCGACAACTCACTCCATAAACTCGTGCTGTGTCGCGCTGTGTACTCTGTACACTGTGGCGAGTTTGCACGCCAACCAAGAGAGAGAGAGAGAGAGAGAGAGATCAAGCGAAATGTAGAAAGGGAGAAGGCGACGAGGATCGGAAGGAGAGAAGGTGAAAGGTGAAAGAAAAAAAAGGAAAGGGGTAAATACGATAAGAGCCGCGTGATAATTCCACGTTTGCTTGCTTCCTTTTTTTTTTTTTGCCCCTTCGGCGAACTGATTCGAGCCCATATATAGACTTCTCTCTGTTTCCCTTTCCTCGATATCCTTCAGCAGTCGAAACAACCCTCGTCCCGTGTTCGTCATTTTCCAAGAGAACGAAAGGAACTTCTTTTATTCTCGTGGGACACATTTCGGTTTTTTGAATTGACCATTGTATCCACGTCGCGAGACTACGTAATTATGTTAATAGGTAACTGCTGTAATTTGTGCATCAGCATTATTCGCATTCTTACATTGCAGCTAGGGGTTGATTTCAAGTTAACTCAAGTTGACCTACGTCTTGCTGCGATCACTGAACTTTTATATTTCGATCCTTCTCTCTTCTCTCGAGAGAGTCAAAATTGACCAAGTCCAATCTCTCTTTCACTAAATCTTACTCTTGTCTATTTCTTGCTCCTTCCCTTGACGTATAATCGTTGCTAGAAATGTACCTTTTGGCCCTCCGTCGATAGCCATATATACATATATATAAATACTGTTGTAGCTCGCATAAAACTGAGAACCAGTCCAATTGGAAAGAAACGGGAACTTTCAGCCAGATACACGCGGATTTACTGCTCGTCTGGGTCTGTAAAGCACGAAAACGGAAGCTGGACACAATGGGGGCTGGAGGGGTCGTCGAAGGAGCGAAATGCATCGCGGTTCCTCGACAGGGTAGCACTTTGCCAGCGTCAGATAAGACGCGGGCAGTCGCGGACAGTCTGTATTTGCCGGCGTAATCGTTGGTTCGACATCTCGGTTTTACGAGTTTCGTACACCCCGCAAAAATACCAGATTTCTCGAAGTGGCCGCGACGTTAACGCGCGTCGTTGCGTCACGTCGGCGCGGCGGCCCAATAATAGCCAGTCGGAGAGAAGGCAGCCGCTCGTAAATTATGGAAAATTCTCGACATATTTCCGTCAAGCGGCGACCAGATCTATCTATCTGGTCCAAATACAGCTGGGTCCCGAGAGAGATTAGTCGCGAGAGTAATACCTAAAAGAGTTTTCAGCCTCTGTACTACTCTCTACAGGTTTCTCTGCAGAGGACAATCGCACACTCTCGAGCGCAAACTTGTACCGCAATTCGGAGAATAATTGCAGCAAGTAGAAACGTCAACTAGAAATTGAAATCTCGGCGTTGCACTTTACCTATTTACTTCTTTTGGCCGTTTCTGACTAATTTACACAATTTTAATCGTTGATTTGTAATTAATGTCAAGTACGAAAGTGCAGATTGCAGTTCCGTCTGTGCATTTTTGAAAATTCGAACGCGAGATATATTTTATCTATCAAATATATATATATACATTGTATTAAATATATATGAAAGAGAACGAAAAATCGAGAATGTAAAAACGCGGCGAGTTTGCAACGCCGTGGTCGATCGATGCCATTCGAGAATGGATCCGGATGCGACCGCGGCGACCGGTCTGCCCCGACCGCGAAACGAAAACGGGGAGAAAAAAGAAAACGAAACCGTGCACGTAACAAAAGGTGCGACGAGGTGAAATAGCACGCGGCGGCCAACGAAGGAAGAGACGAAAGTAGCACACAAAGAGGGAGGCAAGGGAACGGGAGAGGCAGAGAAGGAGAGTGCAAGCCAAAGAGGCATTGGCTCGTGTGCTACCAGCAACAGGTGCCCGTCAAACAACGTTCAACGTCTCTAGCAAACCATCTCTCTCTCTCTCTCCCACTTGCGTTGACCTTCCTCCCTTTTTCCTTTCTTTCTCTTTCCCCCTTTCTCTCTCGGCCCTCGTGTTCCTCCCTTATCACGCACGGCGATTCCACGTCGTAATTGATTCGTTGACGAGACAGCCCCGCGGTGCTCCCTCCTGTCCAACTGGCGAGCCGTTCAACGACCGATCTCCACGGTCAGATTCTACTAGACGTTTGGAACGCGTGCCAGCGTCTACCCACTCGCGTGCTCGATGGACTCTCGTCGTGTTACCATTAGGCGGCCGTTCTTCCCATCGAAAGCAATGCTCACAGTACTCACCGCACTGTCTTCCTTTAATTACCAGTTGAAACACGAGACGAGAGTTTCTTCCATTTTCTTTGAAGATCGATCAACTCGTTACATCGACGACTCGCGATCGTTCTACGACCGTCCTTTGCCTTTGATTCTCGCGAAGAAGCGAAGAACGTAATTTCAAAATCATGGACCAGGCCCGTCCGTATTAACGAGTCCCGTCAGATTCTGACAGAGGGTGTGGAACGCGGCTCTAACACATGACGCTTTCGAATCCAGTTCCCATCATCGGTTGTGCCTAAATCACCTGGATCGAGGGATCAAACAGAATGATACAGCATTCTTTCTCAATCTCATCGATTCTCTCGGAATCGAGAGAAAACGCGTCGTTCTCATTTCGAGAGGGACTCGTTCCTTTCCTCGTGCAGACGCGGAAACTCTCTTTCTAGCCGGGACGGGCGAGACAAACGGGAAAGATCGAGTATTTCTCGTTTGCAGTCGGCGACGTAACGCAGTCGGGCTGCTGGCTGCCGAGATATGCGCGGCCGATAAACGTCCACGGGGAGACAAATGAATATCGAAGATTGCTCGCTCGTAAAGCTGTTGCACTTTGTTTGACGAGGCCAGCGGGAAAAATCGCACGCCGGTTCATTTATCCTACACGCGCGATTGACCACGTCGCGCGGCGACAGTATCTGATAGCTTGACTGAATCATCTAAAGGCGGCAATACTCCGTCACGCCGCCGCTCTAAATGCTCCATTTACGTATAAACTTATGGATCGTTCTCGAAAATATTCTACTCAGTGTGTGTCACTGAGCAAACGAAACAAATTTCCATTCATTTCGCAACTGTTACGATTAATTTAGTTTAAGACTTTAGTCGTCGATAACTTATATTTGTATTTTCTATTCTAAGCTATTTGCAGGACTGGCTGTCTCTTCTGTTAGAATGAAATTTTTGTTAGTACTGTGCGAGTAACTAACGTTCGTTCGTTTTGATACATTTACAGTAAAATGGCACTTTAGAATGAAACAAGTGAACGAAACGCTCGATCGCGTTGCACTTACTCCGTTAGTTTCAAGTCCGAGATCCAATAAGTCTAATAAATATTGTTCAACGCCCAAATGTTGAGATCCGAATGACTTTGCGTTGCTCGTGAAATTGACCATTTCTAGTTCGTAGAATCGGAGGACACTGCATTTACACGGTAAAAAATCGCTCGACTCTTGCGAGACGTGGAATTCACGATCTTACGAAACGCGGCGGCGATACAAAAATAGCGGGCTTAATGGCCGCCGCTGTAAACTTTCCGCGGCCCGGAGGATATTACGGCGCAATTAAAAGCGGAGCCTTAAAAAGTCGCTGCAGTTTAATTTCTTCGAGAAAACACCTGCGTTTGCCGCTGACACTGCAAACTCGGGCCGACTGCGTTGCCAATTTATCCGTCAATCAAAGCCCGCTACGGGGCGGCCGATGCGAACCGTCGAATTTTACGATCTTCGAGATGTCTCTGGTCGATTCTCTCGATCTATCCCTGTCACTGTCTCTATGGAGGAACAACGATCGAAAAAAAATTGAAATAAGAAACGAATGTTAATTACACTGAACTGAAGTGCAATTACAGATCGAGATTTCCAGCGTGCGACAAATTTCGCTTTAGAATCGATTGATGATCCAATTTCCCTTCGGAAATTCTCAATTGACTCTCGATCGATTTACTGTGGCGAGTTGTTCGAAAATTTGCACGTTTTTGCGAATGCTCCGAGAACGTGAGAGAAATCGCATCAGCTGTCGAGGCGAACGAGGGAAACAGAAGCCAAAGAACGAGGAGGATCGGTCGAAGAAGAAGGTTTTGAAGAAGGTGGTCCAGCAAGGCGTGTGGCGTGTGGTGGTGGTTCGCGCGAATACGTGCCACTTACACGGGAGCACGGGAGTAGTTTTCGGGCTGTCGGGTCCCTCGACGCGCGCGGACGACGAAATTCCTCGAGGCAACGAATTAACGAGAAGCCATTCGGGCAGCCATAGCGCGAGCCACGGACCGACTCCAGTGGAAAAGGGCTCCACGGTCTGGCGACCGTAGCACGCGACACCATATGGTCTGCCCGATACCCATGACCCCCCCTCTACGCCTACAAACACGCCTTCCTCGGAGAAAGATAGAGAGAAAGATACGACCGCGAGAGAACTTCGCCGAAATGAACGACGAAGCAACGTTCCAACCAGAAAACGTTTCGGCCAGATAACGAACCGAGAAAACACTTCTTTACGAGCGTGTCGAGCAACGTGGAACGACCGAGTGGCACAGTGCGCCCGCTTTCCTCCCGACTGCTGCTGCTCTCCTCCCCGTGGGTCGATCGTCGTGCTTTCGTTCGATCACACGACTTTGTTTTCCTTTTCTCTCTTTTTCTTTTTCTTTGTTGCGCTTGTTATTCTGAACCAAACACTCTTACTCTTTCGAGAGTGAGTCAAACGACGAATATTTTTTATTATCACTGAAAGTGATTTTAGCGAGAGTAACCCAGAAAATCGGGTCTCTTCGGGTGCAACGCTAGTGCAACGAAAATTAGCGATTGGTGGAGTTGGGTCACGTGATTCACGAGGGGGCGTGGCGTAGACCTCGAGTAAGAGTGGCGTTGTCTGGTACCGAGCGATTGCGCCTGTAATTTATTTTCTATCGATTCAAATGTTTGCATACAGATAACATTTTATGGCAAAAAAGTTGTCGAAAGTCGTGCAGTTTTTTACTGTTCTTTGTGCATCGAAATTACATTGTAATTTCAATAGTTTCGCTTCTTTGGAAGAAGTGCTTCTCCACGGACAAAATGTGTTTCAAATTTTTAAGCGAGGGATATTTCTTTTTCTGAAGCTCACACGTTTGAATCACCGATTCCCATCAGCTGTAACTTTTATACACTTACTCATTCTTGGTATCGATTCAGTGATACTTGGTAATTTTCAGACTCTCTCTTTTTTTTAAATATTTCTCTCGAATCGTTCCCACAAAATCGTCCAGCAAAGCCGATCCTCCAGGCTCCAGGACAATATTTATATTTCCAAAAACGAACTAGGGTTCGTTAGTATTTTCTTTTTTTTTACAGATGCACCGCCCCCGTTATGATACACGATCCAGAGACCTCGAAAGAAAGAAAATAAAAAGACAGACAGACAGAGAGAGAGAGAGAGAGAGAAAGGGAGAGAGGAAGAAGGGTCATGGCGTTGCGGAGAGACGGTGGTGAAACTGAACGATAAGTGAAACTCCCAACGGAGGCAAAGCGGGAATACGGGTTACGGCACCCTCGAGGACACTAGAACGCTCATATCCTAATAGAAACGTAATCGCGTAGTCCTGCACGCTGAATAAATTATTAGCAGGCTTACGGTATGGTTCGGAGGGTTCGCGTAACACACCATATCGCCTGGATTAACGACGATCTGCACCGTGGGACAGTCGAGGATTTATTCGATCGTGACTCTCCACGCTTATTTATTATTATTTTGGCCCCATTACCCATTATTGCCTCGCGATTTTTCGAAGCACCAGCCAATATACTCTGTTATCCCGAGAATAATCGCCGCATCAACGACGATGCATTCACTGTTCTTTTTTTTTTTTTCTTTTCCCCCAATTTATCACTCTGCCGGAAGCTAAAGATCGCAGTCATTTCGACACGGCTTAACGCGAAAAATTTCGCGTCGATGTAACGATGATCGTTTTATCAACGATCGACTAGATAATGCGGATTCTCGTGCATTCGTGGAAAATCTGAAGATTGGAGAGTGTATAAAATATCCAAGACAGTTTTCAGAATGAATTTTAACAAACTTTGAGAATTTCCTATATTTTTTTCAATAATAAAAATACAATACGCGTAAAAAAATCTGCAATCTAATAACGGACATACGTGTAATCAACGGACTGGAACACGTTGCCCAAACTGTAATAATTAATCTTATCGATCATTCCCGAAACGAGTGGCTTATCAAACTAATTTGCACGGAAACGTACAATCGCGTGACTCAGATATTTTTAATCATCCGCGACCCTGAATCTCGTCGAACCTGGAATTTTAGATACCGAACCGGTTCGATAAATTATCGATCGCCACGTTATTATCAAGAAAATTGTTGTGTAGAAGAAAAAATAAAATTCATCGAAATTTAGCCATAATATTTCTAATACGCGCCTAAATAAATAACTATACATGCAGATCGTTAAAATTTAAATAACACTGATTCAATTTAATTTATTCGAGATAACGATTAAAAATTAATGAACCGTAGTTACGAATTTCGGCATTTTGGAAGAGACAAAGAGAAAAAAGGAATTGAAATAAATACTAGAAATACTAGATTTACACAAATTGAAATGAATAGACTTACAATTACGTGTTTGTATTTAAATAAAAATCAATATTAATTCTGTATGTTTCCAGTAACCGTAAGAAAAAACGAAAGAAAATCAGTATTAATAAATAATAGCAAAGAAACTTACTACCAAATAACTCTCCAGTGTTAAATTACTGCTAAATTACAAACAATCGCGCCAAGTTTTACAGATTACGAATCACTCGACCACTCCACTTGCTTAGAAATTATAAAAATCATAGAAGCAACTTAGTCTACAACTTGTGAGAGAAAAATTGCGAAAAACCAAAACTGACAAAATTACAAAATGAAACAAAAATACAAAGCAAATCTGGAAGTCGTAGCTTGCAGAGCTCTCTCTGGATTTACATTAAGCAGTAAATTATTACACGACAGAATTCTAGCGACTTCAATTCAATAACTAAATTGCCCAAGTGTCTAAATTAGTTTAAATACACCATCTTAAATTCCTCAAGTTCCCACAATTTCGCTCAACTCACAGATATAATACGCTAATGACACGCAGAACGTTAAAGATTCGCAACAGTACGTCTCGTTCGTGACGCGAGAGACGTTTCTTCGCCAGATCATAGAAAGTCGATCTTTCGACGATTGGAAATAATCGACGTCGAGGGAGAGTGCGAAAACACCGCCCACGGCCCTTATCCGAACCCCCGCCGACGTATTTACCCCTGTTTGCCGGGTAATCACGGAAATGGTAGTTTATCGACTACCAACGTGCCCAGAGTCGAATAAACGGCAAACAATCGCGCGACACACAGAGCCAACGCGAAAAGAGGAAACGGAATTGTAAAACCTCCGGCTATACCCGCAGATTTATCCTCCGATAAATCATTTAAGAGGGTGCAGCGGGGGAGGGTAAGGAGAATTTAAACAAGCGCGAGTGCGTATGTTTGATCATCGAGAAGCGATTTATTTCAGCCTCTTTTTCTTCGCCGCTCGAAGGAGAATCTCACGAACGCGGACGACAAATATTTAACCTGCTCCTACATCGATCGACGTTGCATGTTCTATTTAACGAAAGCCCGTTCGTTCGTGTACACGCGTTTCCTATTTTCAAGGTTAATTTTCCAAAGCTGCTGCTGTGCAAATTACTGTACAATTTCGAAAACCTAGACTGTGATTTTTAACTGGTCTCAAATTTTGCAGCTCACCCCATTGCTGAACAAAATTGGCATCGAATCGAAATTCTAACAAACTTGGCTCGCTTCTAACGTTGAAATATCTGGTCGTCCACAATTTTATTGTTATTCGTTCCATGTACAGAAGATTGGCGTAGAAGAGACTCTCGAACTTAAAAATACGAAAGAAAAGCAAAAGTCCTGTAGAGCACCTCTCTTTTTTATACCGCGGAACGATAACCACAAACTTGAAAATGTTCCTGTGCGAAGAACATTATTAATTTTTTACCGACAAATATTTCGTAACTCCTCAAATTTCGCGCCTTTTTTTTCTACGCGGTTCAATAAAAACTGTTAAAAAACACTCGAGAGCCGAGGGGTTATCGGCGAGTAAAAACGAAATAACCACCGTCGGCGGCCGAGAAATGAAAGTCGCGGGACCGCGAGGAGAACGGCCATTCCGATGGATAAAAAACGAGAAGCGCGCGACCACGGTGAATTAGGTTCACTGGAGAAACAGACTCGGCGAGATCGTCGAGTTTTAACTCGAGCTTCGACTCTTGGTAAAATCATTATACTCCATAACTCGGCTCGTAAAGATTACGATCGTGAATGGGTCTCCCTGAGATCATCCGAGCGTCTTGCACGAGCCGCGCGCTCAAGAAACTACCGCGAGAGAGAGAGAGAGAGAGAGAGAGAGGAGGGGAAAAAAGGAAGTGTAATTTACGAGCTAACCTAATTCCATCGTTTTCCCCGTCGGTGGCTTTTATCAATCGCGCCGCTGAACTCATATGGTCCCGATACGTTCGGGGGGCCATTATCGAATCCCGATGTCGGGACAGGAAACACACATTTGCTATCGACCGGCATGCGTTTATCGAAACTTCTTTGAGTCACTCACCCAATGCTGCGTCGTTACCACCTCGCCGTCCGCTCCGTCCAAAGCCTGCCGAATATAAACCAGTACGAGATCAGTTTTCACTCTGATTTTACCAATTCTACGTATATACAGTGGTAGTTTAAAGAAATTGGAAATTATAGAATGCAAGAATAATCTACATTAGTCAAAGTCTGAGGGTCTAAAGATACAATTTAGCCGAGCTGCTAATACTAAACTTCGTATCTAAATTTTAAGATTCATCGTTGAATCATTGCTAAACCTTCAAACAGAGGGAAGATGATACTTACGTCCTTCTTCCTCTTCACGGTTGCGGCACCTGAAACAAAGTGTCAAAAGTCAACGATTGAACGCACTTTCTCTGGTATCTGGAACGATCTCGCAAAAGTCGGAAAACTCGGAAGAGACACGGAAAAGACAAAAAAAGAACTGACCGGCTGTCGAATTTGGTAACCGCGCTGCACCGTTGGTGCCGGCGGGTGCTGCAGGATTAGCAGCGGGGGTGGGCGTCCCCACGGAGGGCGGTACGCCACGGCTCCCAAACGGGAAGTACGGCGAGTCCGGGGGGTAAGTGGCACCCTCGACACCTCCGCCGCCTCCATTTCCACCGCCACCTCCGCCGCCACCGCCTCCGCCGCCACCTCCACCTCCCCCCGGCCCCCCGCCTGGCCCTCCTGCCGTTGGACCGAACGTTCCTCCGCCATACGCCTGGAAAAACAAAATTGTCATCCTTACTTTTCTTCATCCGTATACCGACGAAAAGACCACCGTTCAACCCTTCTAACAGCCCAGATTACTCTGCGATTTTTCTCTTATTTCAACACTTTGAACATTTCTCTCTTCTCCTTTTTTCCTGTACGTTTGAATATTTTCTGACGTCTCATCTCTACAAAAGTAGCGTGTCTGCTGCTGTCTCACACCTTCTCTTTCTAGATGACAATCCTTCGTAGATACTAAAAGGGTTAAAAAGATAGATTTAGCCTGAGCCAAAGACCAGATGAAATTCGCGAATTCTTTTCATAAATTTTTCAAAAGTATACAAAGTATACGCAAGCTTCGTTATAATATTTAGCAGGTAAATTGAAAAAATCCAAAATTTAAAAGGATAATAGATAAATTAAATTATAAAATAAAAAGGATAATAGTAAATTAAAAGGATAATAGATAAATTTTAAATTTCGACTTTTGTCTCTTTATTCGATGAAATCTGCATGAATATCCGCAGTGTAGAAATCGTAGAAATCTACATGAATATCCGTAGTGTAGAAATCGGTAAATGACAAGTTCCAATTACGTTCTTCAAAGAACGTTACAGAACTAATCAAAAAGAATTCCTATCTTCTCGAAAACGGAGTCTACCCTTGCTACACTTGAAACTGGCGATCAAACGCGAGTCGAAGTAATAAGAAATCAACCTTGCGCCCGCATTCGTCACGTTGTTCCGATTGTCTCGTCACGACCTTCCACTTGTCAGTGATTACGGATGTTTCACGGTGAAAAATCCGCCGGCTGCCTTCGTTCTCCCGAGGAAATGTCTCGTTTTTCAAACATTCTTTTTCAATTTCTTTTCCACCCTAAAAACAAGGTGCACACAGGCGCGAGTGACGAACGCAAGGTTTCTGCGAGGAAACGGAGATAGCAACGATTTTTTCCGCGGCGTCAGGGAGCAGAGCGCGTATCTAATCGGCAGTCGTTAAACCATGCCTGATAAGAGGTATTGATTTTGATAGGTTTATTGAAGTCACCTTCTATTGGTTTCTTTCGACTATCTTCTTCCTCGTGTCTCTCTGCCGCTAATCCTGATCGACGCGAATATCGATCTAACTCTTCCAAGAATTATTATTCACCCTCTTTGCGTACGTGTCTATGTGACTAATTTTGAAATTGTTCTCTCTGTTTCAATAAATAAATAAACTGTCGAGACTCTATTTTTTGACGAAGATTATCAAATAAAACTGAAATAGAAATAAAAAACTGTTGCGATTGATTGGAATAAATAACAATTATTTCAATATTCTACACCACGTAATGATGCAATGATAAATCACTGTGATAGCTCGACTGCTGGATTTTTATCCATCCGCTCCAGCCAGAGAAAAGAAGAAAATCACGCGAGACAAGAAGTTAAACTATCACCGCGATCGCCGTCGAAAGAAAAATCCGTGAAGAGAGAGAGAGAGAGAGAGAGAAGGTTAACTCACGCTCCATATAAGCTCTATCAAAAACGTTTCGCTTCGATCGTTCTTCCGGGAGCGTAACTAATTAGCAATCGCCGCGAAGGTTACGCGGAGGCGAAAGAAATAGATGGGCAGTAAGCCACGGAGGAAGAAAGTACGAGAGGGAGAGACTTTATCCACACGTACACACACGCTCGGTGTAACTTTTCATTCGAGCTCTCTCGCTTAAACTCGCCGCCTCTCCCCTCGGTTCCTTTGTTCGGTACAATGTATATATTAATATATGTATACATATACGCGTCGGTGTGCGCGTGCACACGTACATAAGCGTATAAATACATCGTCGCGAACGAGGGAGAGCGTAAGTGATATTAAAGCCGGAGGTTGACGACGCTCAACCCTCGCGAAATTGGGCAATTCTTACATCCGAGACAAAATGAACTTCCACCGCGAATTAATCTCATTCCCCGTGCAAAAATACTCTGTGTCCTCCGAATTCACGGGGGCAGAGGAAAAAAAAAAAAAAGAACAATCACGCGTCAATCAACGCGCACGTGACCAGACTGGGAAGACAGAAATTTTTATCACCCTGTATAAATGCTTTAATTTAAACGAGAACATCTGAAGTTGAATTTACCAACGATCAAAGGAAAGAAATTTTCTAATTCGCGCGAGGAAATTATGGAACACCACGCTGCATTAAAAACAATTCAACATACCGCAGAGTATGTAAACAAAAAAATAAATTCCGCTTGCCAGAAAAGAGTAGAAAAATTCACGATCCACGCGTGACGAAGTTTCTGCATTTCAAACGACTAGAACCGCGGGAGGGAGAAATTTTAAGAACGTTTAACGGATGCTGTTCCCTTTGTTACCGAGGACCTGAAGAAATTAAATCCCGGCTTTACGGATTTAAGCCAGTCCGGAAGACAGAGGCGCGGCCAGAGGAGCGTGTTTTTGCCTCGGAGAATTTCCTCGACACACGATGAGAACCGCTTCCCCCAAAAATATTACTCGGGCTAAAGTTTTGGGATTACGTTGGGAGGGGGTAACCGAGGGCGTGCGCTCGAGAAAGAGAGAGAGAAGAAGAAAAGGAGTAACTTTTTCTCGGATAAATTTGCCTCTACGACTGCAATAATTATTGCGCTCTTGTTTCTTACGTAATCCTGCTTCGAGATGGTCAACTCTTATCCCCTCTCTTCCCCCCGGAGCGCATCATCCAGTTTCTGCCTCGCGTTTTGAGAATAATCAACGAGTCGAAATAAATAAATAAATAAATAAATAAAGAAGAGGAGAGAAACGAGACTCACCATTCCATTGTCCATTGTGGGGCCATACGGCGACTGGAAGCCTAATTTTTCTGCAACAGACAAGAAAACCGGATTAAAATTCCCTTGTCACGACAGGTCAGAGTCAAATCAAAGCTGAGAAATTTTTATAAATTATAGATTTTTATAAATTTTTATATTAGATTTCTAGTTTATCAACTGTTGTAAATAAAAATTTATATTAGATAAATAACATTCTAGCTTTCTAGTTTATCAACTGTTGTAAATAAAAATTTGTCTTTCTAGGACATAATACATTTACATTCATTTCTCTCGTCAATATAGTTGGTTTTGTCAAATTGTTGCAACAACGTCCAAAAGAATGAAACGAAGGAGGAGAGGAGCGTCGTAATTTCACGAAACTGAGTAACAATCGACCAAGAACAGATGGATCGAATTTTAAAGCAGCCGAAGCCCGGAACGACTCTCGAGCAACTCCTATTTACCATTCCGTAAATTTCGCGCGACAATTTTTCAAGATCAGTCGAAGGCGAGTGGGAGTAGTATCGTAGGAGAGCGATACTAATAACAAGAGGGGGGGCGTGCATTATTCGCAGTCTGGTTGGCTGGTCCCGGCGAAAAAGAGGGAGCAGCGGGAATAAGAAGAAGACACGAGGGCTGTTGCGGAACGTTGCGTCGCGGCGAGCAAGCGGACTCGATGCAAAATTAATGCCAGGCATAAATTCGCGCCGCGTCTTTATAAATCAAAACCGCGGATCGCGCTAAGAATCCGAGCACGGGATGCACGCGTTTTCCGCGTTGCGGCTGCGACGCATGCGGAATAAACAACGAGATAAACATTACGAGGTTGCCGCAGTCGAGGCTTCATCCGTTATTAATGCCCACCCTGTACGTACACACGCGCGAGTACAGAGAGAGAAAGGGAGAGAGAGACGAGAACGTGAATCTACGTGCGCGTGTCTTGCCAAGAATTTATGAGGATCGGCTGGATTTACCGATCTCGAAAACCGCCGTTCAAGAATTCCGATTAATTTTAATTCGGCGATATTTTATCCTTTATACGCTTTATTATTCCGCGATTCGATCATCGTCCCCCCCGGACTGCGTTGCAAAGAACTACGAGCTCTAGCTTTGAATAGATCTCTGACCCTAGAACAGATTCTTCCATATATTGAAATTTTGTAATTTTTCTCTCTCTCTCTTTTTTTTAAGAGAAATATTATGAAAATACTGAAATAAATCACGGAGAAACAAGGATCAAAACATTTCTGAAATCATGGAGAGGAATGACCAAGGTTCCATTTTCCTAGCAAGCTCTTTCTTTAAAAAGATAAACGTTCACAAAATTTATATTATATTATCAATATTACAATGAATCGCAAGGAGACACGGCTCAAAAATTTCTGAAATCACGAAGAAGAATGACCAAGGTTCCATTTTCCTGACAAACTCTTTCTTTAAAAAGAAAAACATTCACAAAATTTATATTATATTATCAATATTGCAATGAATCGCAAGGAGACACGGCTCAAAAATTTCTGAAATCACGAAGAAGAATGACCAAAGTTCCATTTTTCTGACAAGCTCTTTCTTTAAAAAGAAGAACGTTCACAAAATTCATATTATATTACCAATATTGCAATAAATCGCGAGAAGAAAAACGGCTGAAAAATTTCTGAAGTCAAGGTTCCATTTTCCTGGCAAGCCACAAATGATACGACTAGTTTTCTTTAATTCGATCAATGACGATGGTATCGCGGAGTATGCGTAGAGACGTGTGTAGATCTCGTCGATGGACAGAGGGGCAGAGACATTGTTCCCGTGAATCCGCGTGAAACACCGCTCGGACAAGGACGAGCAACTCCCGGAATCTCGTGGAGCGGAATCCGTAGTAATTCTTCATCGAGCAATATTCGATAGAGGTGACGCCGGCAGGAGCCAACGTGGAAGACGAACTAGTTGTGACACGGAGGCCCGGTGCTCAACACTACGTCATAACGGTCGAGCTGGCTTGCACTTGGCTCTGAGGATGACACGATGGACCATGGTTTAGCTTGTACTTTGATGCATGATATTGCAGGACTCGGTACTGCACGCTTCGGCAAACATGTCACGAGCAAGCCGAAACTGTTAGGATTCATAGTTACCTCGGCCGATCGTGGCGTAGCTCGGACACTCGCCCTCCTATCATCCACGCACCGCTATATCCGTTCTCTCTGTTAATGCGATATACCTCCTTCCGTACCACCCCCCGCCTCCCCCCTTGGTCACCAAGCCAGCTGTGGACTTTCAGCTCTTACAACTTTAGATAAGAGGATCGTACCTCCCTCCCTCCCCCTCTCATTGAACCGCTAGGTGAATTGCTTGGAATAATTAATACTCCCCCCCCCCCTAAGTCACTGCCCTGTTTTATCCCCCATCGCGATACCGTGGCTCGCTCGTAGGTGAATGTATTGTACATGCGCGCCGAAAACTATATTCCATTATAATAAATTATATATATTGATATTACATTTTACGATTATACGGTTGATGTTTCAAAATTGTTCGCGCAACGCGAAACGAGTCGAAAGACACCAAACCTGACGTTTGATCGTAAACGAGTTACCCATCATAAATCGGCCAAAGTGTCCAGTCGATTACACGCGCAATAACAATAATAATAATATTACAACGAAACGTCACGTTCTCTGGGCAAGCGGCGTTTGCAACGTTTCTTGAACGAGAGAGAGAAAGGGAGAGAGAGGGGGGAGAAGGAAGGAAAACAGGGGCGGATCGTGGAAAGAGAGAACGCGCGTATCGATAGCGAATTACGCGGCTACATCCGGCGGCTGGTCGCCACGATACCATCTACACGGATTTCGGCCGACATCAATTCGGCATTACAGCTCGCGAAATGCGCGACACAACCTCGAAAACCACGCGCCACGCCGCGTTGCGCGCGGCGGACCAGCGATTTTCAGCGCGCGAGACACGACCGCGATTTCGTGGTCAGCCTACGCTCGGCGTCGTATATCAGCGCGACACCATCGAATTAGAATTATCTAAAATTATTTCTCCTCCCTCGTCGATCGCGGTGTTGTTACCTCGCCAACATCCCTCCGCCGCTGTCCCGGTCCGTTCCATTTCATTTAGGCGAAGCAAATCCGTCGACGTCGACGTCGCCAAACATCAATTCCGAAAAATTCAGCCAGATTACCTACGTTCGTTCTTTCCGGAACGCGTCACTCTGCGAATCGATCGATCGATCGAGAAAAACCACGAAGGTTAAACTTGCAGATATATCTACACCTAACATTAGTTTTACGCGTTCTTGCGTCTTCAAATTTCCCACAAATGACCCACGAATGTGGCAAATTTTATCACTGAAAGTGATTTTAGCGTAACTCAGGAAATCGGGCCTCTTCAGGTGCAACGCTGATGCAACGAAAATTGGCGATTGGTTGATTTGGGTCACGTGATTCGCGAAAGGGCGTGGCGTAAACCTCAAGTAGGAGTGGCGTTGTCTGCTACTGAGCGATCGCGCCTGTAATTTGTTTCGTATCGATTCAAATGTTTGCATATCGATAAAATTTTATGGCAAAAAAGACAAATCGTACTGGGGTACAAGTCGTGCAGTTTTTTATACAGTTGGAGACTCTCTTTAACAGAGAAATTTAATATTCCAAACATTTGCAAAACGTGCATACAACGTGCAAAAGTACATGAATGTAATATTTGATAAATGAAACAATTCCACTTTTATAATTACATTTACGAAATCACGAAAATTAAAAAAAAAACTGATAAATATTAAAAGTTCGTACCGTAGGTATATTTCACCGCGAATTTCCACCGAATAGACGATTCGAATAAATAAACGTCAATCTGTGTATTAATTAATTAACAACCGAACAAGGTTGTTATTTTAAATCTTCGATTAATTCGCGTCGACGGCGCGTTGCGAACGCGCGAAATTTTCACGGTAGAAAAAAACGCGGGGGGTGGGTGGGCGGAGCGGGTAAAAAAATATCGGGCGAATATTACGGCGCGGCGGAAGTGGCGGACACTTTCGGCGTTGACGATCTCGTAAAAAAGCGCGCGTGCAACGACTAAGCGACGAAAAACAAGCGTGCGCGCGCGTAAAAAAAGGGAAAAATGGTGGAGAGGGACAAGGCGCGACGAAACGGCAGAGCCGTGTGACGTATAATGCGTGTATTTGCATTTCGCGGTGCTCGGAAAAACGCAGTCGCAAGGGCTCTCCTCTCTCTTTCTACTCTCGCTTTGAGCGTGACACGGCTCGATCTCGGCGTAGAATCTTCAGGCACCCGTGTTTTCTGGCCGACAGAGCCGAGTGAAACGAAAGAACAGGTGGTAAAAAATGCGGCTTAGGCCTAGCGAGAGATTCGGGGTTAACGAAGGAGGGTTTAATTAACGAGGCTCGTTCCACCGGTATGGCGAGCGTTGAATTTCCATGATTCAAGGACGATCGACGGCGGACAGAGACGTTGAAAGAGAGACGATCGATTACGCGCTCGATCGAACGTGCTCTCAACGTGCAACGTTGGATTGAGTGACTGTACTTTGACCCTGGATTCCAGCGACAATTTGACCCGATCATTTTTTTTCTCTCCCCCCCTCCCTTCTCGAAAAACGATCGGTCGCCCGATCTGCGTGGGTACGCTATCGAACTCTGGCGAAATTTCGTTCCCACAATGAATATCTCCCAGGTAGGTACTTGGAGCGTAAAGTCTGAGATGAAACTCTCCGGAATTTCTAGGGAAATTTTTATTAAATCAGTCGGCGTAGACTTTGTCGTTCTACTCGTTATTTTTTTGCGAGTATAATGTCATCTGGTCATCGAATTTAGTACACAGATTGTCTCACAACTGGTGATACAGTAGAAAGTGATTTTCTATGTAAGAAGAAGAAAATTTTTTCGTTGAGGGCTCAAACTTCACAATTTATCGCGTATACTTGAATTCAATTGATTTCGTGCCGGACAGGAGAAATGTTCTGTGCGCGAAAACGAGTGAAAAGTAGTTCTCATTTGCGTAATTTTCAACAAAGCACGTTTCGTTAAAAATTGCCTTGATACGTTGCTTGACGCATTATTAAACTCGAATAGAAATTTTTTTTACTCATTTTCGCACATACAATAACCTCCTGTTAATTATTACATTCCTCTTGTCCAAAATTAGCCAATTGGAGTATACTTTCAAGTCCGATTTTCTCGAAAACGAAGAATTTAACGAAAAAATTGTATTCTTCTTTTTCACGAGCAATCACTTCTTATACTCAGTCGCACCGCTATTTATGGGACATCCCGTATACATAAAATCATTTTACTTCTTTTCCAATCCAGTTTCCCAGTGACGTCAGTTGAGATTAAAGATTCGGACTGCAAAACGTCAAACAAAAAGTTGCCCGTTGCGTCGGTTCGGCAAAGCAGAATCTCGAGCAATTTGCCTGGAGTACGCGTAAGATCGAGCGGAAAAAGAAAGCTGCTGGCCGAAATCTGGCCGATCGAATTTCTAACGTGTTGTATCACCACCTGCCGAGAGCACGATTAACCCAAACGTAAACGAACGCGGAGAAAAATCCCGGTCAGAATGAGCCGAGACAACGGCCAACCGAGCTTGTAAAAACGGTGAAAGAAATAATGGAACACCTGCGCGCCCCGCGAGGCTTTAATTCGATTATCTTCCTCGGACGGTCGCTGCATTCCTTTCTACGTCCGCGATTGTAAATTTTGTTAATAGCCGCGCTTGACGGTTTCATCGCATCGACGGTTCAGGGAATCAAGACATATTCCGGAAAAAACGAGACACCTAACGAAAGTTATTATCCAGGTTGCACAATTATTTTCGTAAATTTAGTTATCGTAAGATGCGGAGATTCCGAGTTTTTGTAATTAATTTACGAAGATGATCAGAGCATGGCTCGTAATACTATTGGTTCGTGCCGATTTTGAAGGAAAATTGAAACGCAGAAGATTAAAATTTTAGTATACATTCATCAAATATTAAATTTAATCTATATTAAATCGGCACGAGCTTTACAACTATTCAAAATATTACGCAACAAGTTTACAACAAGCGCGATTATTTCACATTTTATTACACGTTCCATGTACTTTTGTATTATCTTTGTATTATCTTCAAGTGCAAAATAGGAACTCGAACAGTATCGAACCTCTTTCGCAACGATCCTCGAATTTCTTTGGCCTTCGCCATCAACAACCTAATAGAAAAGAATTTAATAAAAAGTGGAAAAGAACGACGCCAAAAAAAAAAAAAATAAAAAAAGGGAGGAGAGAGACGGTGGAATCGTAAACGCACGAAACCTGTGACCCCTTCGGATATCAGTTTTCTCCTCCTGCCGAAATCCTTTCTTTCTTTTTTTCTGTCGTATTTGCGAGACACTCGATACATAGACTCGCCGCTGCGCAGACCCACGCACCCCGACGAGCCATTTCAATGGGAGAATTCGCGTGTGTACCGTCGTGCCGGTGCACGATGCCACGCGACCCAAAAGGGTGTTGTTCCAGGTTCTCGCGTGTGAGAAGGAGAAAAAAGGCGCGCGCGCGAGAGAGAAAGAGAAGGGGGGGGGGGGGGGCGAGCGGGAGGGAGAGAAAAGAGGGAGGGAGAGGAGAAGAAGGAAGAAAAAAGGAGTTCGCAGCCGGCAAAGAATAGGGAAAGAAGAGGAGGGGGAAGGTTTGCCACCCTTGGGGCCCTCGACCCCAATAGTAGAGGGGGCACACGCACCAGAGGGAGGAAGAATAGAAGAGAAAAACGAAAAAAATGTGAAAAAGAACTCAGGTAGACACCGGTGCTCAACCAAAGGAACGGGCTACGACGCACGTATCGAGTCGTTCGATCGTCCTTTCGCTTCAATCGCGATCGCGTTTTTAACCCCCTTTAACGCGTGAATTTCTCTTCGTTGGGGATTATATCATTTCCGCGACTCGTTATACTTTAATTGTCGTCGAAAAGAATTTCTAGCACGCCCAAGTTTCCAAGTTCCCAAGCTACTCCTCCCTGACGCCAGAATTTCGAGTGCTCGTTCGCAAGGCCACGCGCGGTGTGTAACCGGCGGACCGAGAGTAATCGGAAGAGCATGCACACCGTACAGTTTCGCGAGTAATATCGTGTGTAATAATATGTTTACACGCGCATATGCGTACGTTACCCGTGACTCCCACGGGCGACGAAAAATACAGAAATTGAAATTGCCGACTTCCTCAGATAGGGGCACAAACGTTGCGAAAACGAGACACGGTTCAGGCTCGACGCAGATGCCGTGTGCAGAAGTGACGTATCGCGTACGTGTAATTGCTACAAACGTAATCGACCGCAAGCAACCGATACCCGTATCCCGGTTCGTTTCTTCGTACACTGCGTCTCGCAGATACGAAACCGTCCCGAAACGGTTCGATTTTTACGCGAACACGCTCGGAGAACTGGTTGAAAGTTACAGATGGAAATCCAGAGCAAAGTTCAGCTATTCGACTTTGGATCGTGTCGCGTAAAAGCTGAAAACTTTTGAGAGCGACTTTGAGTTTTGTGACTTGCGAAACGCGAAGAATTATTGTGCAAAACGGGACCCTCGACGAAACTCGTTCCAATTCCAATTCCAATCAACTAAAAATTATTCCACGATAATGAGCGCTCAGGGTGGTTCAAATCTCAATCGGAGAGAGAGTCCAGTGCGAGTAATTTCGAAACCGTTACTTTCCACGACGGAGGAACACACGCCAGGAGCAACAAAAATTCCCTGGCTAAAGAAGAAGAAAAAACCAGCGGGCCAGGGGCCGGCACGTATTAATGCGAAAAGTCGAATCGAGCGTACGATTCGCAAGGAGGAACGAGGCTGGTACGAGCGTGACGTTTCAGATCGCGAGGAGAGGAAGCGCGCTTGCAAGAAGAAAGAAACAAAAAGAGAAACAAAAAGAGAAAGAAAAAGAAAGAAAAAGAAAGAAAAAAGAAGAAAAAGAAAAAGGAGGAGAGACCGTCCGTTGCGGCGTTTGGAAGTAAACGGAACAGCGAAGGTGTATTTTGTTGAGGAGAAGGCTGGCTGCCACGCGACCATGGGCCGCATGGTGGGGATGCCGTGGTGGCAACGGGCCCCGCGGGACCAAGAGGGCTACGAGTTACAGCAAAAGGGACCGAGCCGGAGCGGTAGAAACGTGGACGGCGAGCAGAAGAGATAGAGAAAGAAAGAAGGAGGGGGAACGTAGCAGCAGCAGCGGCGGCAGCTGTCGCTGTCAGTGCCCCCCTTCGTGTTACCCTAGAAGGGGCCCACCGGAGGACAGTGGCGCAGACCACGGGGGCTCCAGTGGCTCTCAAACAACACCTCGCCGTTTCGATCTTTCTTCCGAGATCTTCGTTTCTACTTCGTCGTCTCTTTGGAAACGAAGGAACATCGTCAAAAAATCGTTGAAAAAGAAAAATTACTGGACAAGTGTTCTTGAAGCGGGTGTACACTTTTGTGTCGACTTGAGTTTTATTGAAATTCTGGTCTTTAATCCCGAAAACGATCCGAAAACGATTCGAAATCTTCCTGAAATGGATTGCGCATCAGGAGAGAGTAGCCTTTTGCTGGTATCCCTTAGAAAAGAGTCCAGCTCGATGTCTCTCGAGCAACGACGAATGCGAACGACGTAATTTAGAATTTTAGGTGTGAACTACACCTTCGAAACTCTCCCAAGACACGAACGTTAAAATTTCTCTATTTACTTGCGAAAGATATAAAGTTGCACAGAGATACGTGCAGTCTGGAATATTTCGCACGATTGTCCGAAGACCCTCGCGAGTCGCTGCACGCGCGTAAAGAGCGAACCGAAGCGGAGCACGCTGGCGAGATTCAGCCAAGGCTGCCGAGTAAAAGCGAGAACAGGTCGCCGGTTGCACCGGGCGAAAACGGTGAAAACCAGCGAGTTGCGCGCGTGAAATAAAATCGCGCGGAGAAGAAAAAAAAAAAAAAAGAAAAGAAAAGAAAAGAAAGAAAGGTGGCAAAGGTGCGTGCGTGTGCGTGTGCGCGAGCGCAAGCGCTCGTGCCGCCCATTGGCACGTGGCGTACACGTGCTCCGGTTTCGCGCCGTCTCTCTTCCTCTCTCGGTAGCCGTTCGCACGGCTAGGTTAACGCGGCTTTTCATTCACGGGTTCACGCGAACCAACGCGGCGCGAGAGGACCACCAGGAGCATTAACGTTCGAGGCAGGAGCAAATCTTCTGCATCGCCTCGGGGTTGCGTTCAACAGGTGAGACGACGCCAGCCGCCATTTTCGCCTCCACGTTTCGTCGGAACACGCGTCCTCGCGTCGATGCCTCGCTGGTTTCTTTCTGCCGGAGAGGTAAAAACGGTGTCGTATGCACCGAAGACAGTTCATTCTCTAATAACGGACGAGGACGAAAATCTACAACGAAGACGAGTGTAGAAAACGCGAAAAGAACGCAGTGCGAAGAATAATTTGAAATTGAGTTCTCCAGCCTCCTTTCCGTCCAAAAACGAAAAAACCAAAAGACTAATAGACACCGTTGGAGAGCTGTTGTTTCTTCAGGAAAATTACAACCAATCAGGACAAACAGAATCGGCCGAAAAATCGAGTGGCAGATGATCAGAGGGGAAATTGCAGGGAGAACGCGAGTTCGACGGACGAAACTGACCTGTGGAATCTCGCGGTCGGATCGGACTCGTGAAATTCCAGAGAAATTTTCGGTGAGTCGTCTCCTCGGCCGGGCCATTGAACGTCGGAAAGTGACGCTGGTCGAGGACAGTGGCACCTGCCAAAAAATCAGAGCCCCCTTTTCGGCTCTGGCGCCAGCAGCCGAATGCACATTTGTTGTTCGAGACCCGGCGCGTGTGTCGCGCGTACACGTACATGTGTCCGCGTACCGGAGAGGTGCGTACACGTGGGCTAAACTTGACGAAATCTGGCCAGATGTCTATTCCGAACGGTGGTGCAGGTCGTCGCGCCGTACAGACCCACCAGCGGCGTGCACATTGCGTGCACTTGTGCGGAGCCACCCAGCGTCGATGTCTGCACGCGCGTCCGACGACACCGAGCCAAGCGCTTTTCGCCGATTACGAGCGAGCGCGCGCGCTCACGATCTTTGTTACAGGTGGCATCGTTTCTTCCTGCCCGGCTCTCAAATCGGCCTGCTGCGATCAATTTCTTCGTCTCTCCCGTGCCGAGACCGTGCCCCGCGACCATTTCCTCCTCCTTTTTCTTTTTTCGCTTCTTTTAGAAAGTGCAGCTACTTTTGGAATCTTTGCCGAGGGAGAACAGCGTATACACAACGTTAGCTATTCGTAATTGGACTTTTTCTTGTTAATCGGAAGAGTTAATCTTGATCATCCCGTACATTTGCGTAGAAAATGCGTGAGTAGCAGTACACAGTAGCTACTCGTTTACCGATTGAAACAAAATTCTCAACATTTGGATAATATAACTTTTAAGTTTAATACGGATGTTTAGCTCTAGGAGAGCTAAATTTTGCGGTCCGTCTGACGACACAGAAGAAAGGAGCAAGTTGAGAACGGTGGATTCTACGCCACTGGGGCAAGAGGATAGCAGGATATGGCACTTCGTAGGGTGGTTTCAGTCAAACTACCGAGAGATTCACTAGCCGTCTAGCGGACGCCGTCTTCTGCCAAGCAAAGACTAAGGTTTCTTTCCTCCAAAGGAACTCTGGGATTAAACAACGTGTGTCAAACGGCAACAGGGAAATGTACCACGATCTCAGACAAAAGGAGAAAGAGAGAGAGAGAGAATTCCAGTCTCAGAACCGATCAGCGAAAGGGAACAAACCTCCAAATACAGAGAATCGTGATGAATCTTTTTTATCGGCGCGAGAGCCCCTTTTCGGTAACCCAGTTCTCGCGGTGGCTAATGGACTTTTGCTCTTCTACTCGCGAATTCACCGAGACCAGTCGCCACCGCCACCGCCACGATACGCGAGCGAGAGACACGAGATTGCCGGCGAGAAAGATAGAAAGAGAGAGAGAGAGAGAGAGAGGAGCGGAGAGAGTTTCAGGACGATGGTGTTTCACGCTGTGGCAAATTCATATCGACCATAACGGGAGCACGGCGAATGGCGGCGTATGTACGGTAACGAGGGACTTGCATTAGTCAGGAATTCGAGTCGCACCGTGCGCACTCGCGCCCGGTTTCGCCAACTTCTCGAACCCCTTTTGCGCCCGTTCTCCGCCATCGAACCCGCCGCTAATCCAGTTCCGGAGCCGAAAAGTAAATCTCTCCGTTGAGCTCCCAAGGTCCAACACCTTCCAAGATCTCCTCTTCGGAGACTCGACGAAGGAAAAACGAAAATTCTCGAAAATTTTCGAAAATTTTTCTCGACGATGCGTACAACAGACACTCGTCGGAGTCGCCGCATCTTCGTGCACAAGCTCTCGATAACCTTACTCGCGATCGAGAGACGCACATTCACCTCCGACTGAAAAAATCCAACGGCATATTGAATTCGCAGTCGTATCATCGCAACACGCTGGCATCGTCTTGTATATACAAACGGCGTACAACTCATTAGGCATTTTATCGCGTCGCGCGTTTTTATCCGCGACGCGATAACGAAACCCCGCGAGTACAAAACTAAATGACTAACATCTACGCAGATTTAATAAGAACGCAGAAAGAGGAATCTCGCCGCCGATTTCGAAACGACGGACAGACGCAACACGGAGGAATCACTTCTCGCGGGGGGGAATCGCGATAAATTGAAAAGTGAACGCTCAAACGATCGCGAATTTTTTTCGTTTTTCAACGACGTATCGCGACATAATAACGTTTCAGAGATAAACGCGGCAGCTCGAGATCGCCGGCGTGACCTATCGACACTGACGTTGTTACACACGCGCTACGCTACCATCGTCGACAGGAGTTAGACAAAATATAATGGAAATGTTGCTCGTTGCTTCATCGCGAATTTTTATACTACCTTGAGTACTCATCTACATTTCGTGCTTTGAAAATTAACAATAATATTTAAAAAAAAACACTAATATTGAATATTAATAATAATATTAAAAAAAACACTAATATTGAATATTAATAATAATATTTAAAAAAAACACTAATATTGAATGTTAATTAAATTAAAATATTAAATAAAAATACTGAATATTGACTAATATTGAATATTAACTAACATAGACTAATATTGAATATTAACTAATATAGACTAATATTGAATATTAACTAACATAGACTAATATTGAATATTAACTAATACAGACTAATATTGAATATTAACTAACATAGACTAATATTGAATATTAACTAATATTGAATATTAATACTAAAAGTATTTATACTGATTCTACATGCTAATTTTAAGAAGAGACCAACAAAGAGCAGAGCGAAAGTAAAGAGTGAAACGCAACTGAGGATTTATTATATATGAGATTCCACTCTTAGAAAAATTCAGATTTTGACATTTGGTACAATTCGACATTCGGTAAAGAAGTTCCCATTGTAATTTTTCCAAAAGGCTTCTCGCGCGAGGAGGAAACGAGAGGCGGACGAATTGGATGGACGAGGCGAGGAAGAAACGATCACGATCGAGAGAATATGTACGCGCGTGCACAACGGTGGGAGGATGCTCGTCGTGTCGGTGGAGAAAGGGATCGGAGTTAGGGCGTCGGGGGATGAGGGGTCGAGGCCAAAGAGGGGTGGAAGCAGATGCTCATCGGGCCCCTTCTGTAAATGTAGATTATGCTCATCCTTGATTTGTGTGTGCGCGCGCGCGCGCGCCCGTACACGAAACGCACTTTGGACTTGGCCTTCCCTAAGAAGAGAGGATCGAAAAGTTTCGTAGCCGAACCCGCGGCAAACTTTTCCCCTGATTTACTTTCAGACCGGACTACAGCTTCCGGGACTTGGAGCTACACCAAAGAATAGCAGCCCCCGAGAAAGACCCCATATCCTCTCTCTCTCTCTCTCTCTCTTGTGACTTTTCGGATGGCTCGTTAACGAGTTGTTCCAACATTAAGAGTCTCCAAAAATGGAAGAAATTTGGAAAGAGATTGGAAAGTCTCGTTTTTGGATAAAACTTTGAATTGTCATCGTGTAACGTGGTACAAGCAACGACCAACAATTCTCCTGCAGTTTTGGAGCAAACGCGACAATTGTCCCAAGAGTGATTTTTCCCAATTTCGATCCCTCGGTTGTTAAACCACGCTAGAAAAAAGAAAATACTGGACGTTGGGTCGAGCCTCACGTCACGTTCGGACGTCGCATTACATTTTCATTCGCGCTGTTGCGAAATCGTCCGAGCACCATCGAGAATTTTCATGCGCGAGCCACTGCGATAGCGAGTCGTGTGCGAGGCGCGTGTGCGTCCAATAAGCAAGATGAGAGGAAAAGAAAAAGAGAAAGGGAGGGGGGAAGGAGAGAGACCGAGAGAGAGAGTAAGAAGACGGCAGGAAGACAGGGATGTAGTGGGAGTGAGAAAAAAAAGAGAGAAAGAGAGAGAGAGCAAGAGGCAGGTGCATCACGGTGACACTCCCTCGATAATTCTCCACAGACAGAGAGAGAGAGAGAGAGAGAGAGAGAGAGAGAGAGAGAGAGAGAAAGGTAGGGAGGAGAAATAAGGCAAAAAGGGAAAAAGAGAGAAATCGAAGGGTACGCGAGATGGAGAGAGAAAGGGAGAAAGGGAGGAAGGAAGGAAGGAGAGCTAAGTCACGAGTGTTGTGTCTGGAGCTCGTTTATGGTTGTTCGTTCAAACTCTCTCGCTCCGGGGAACGAGAGAGTTTCAGAAATGGCGCTCTTGGGTCAGATCGAATCAGCCGCGTTTCCCTGCGAGCCAGGTAATCCTCGTAATACCGGCGAGTATCGCGCGGATTCGCCGCTACTTCGTTTACGATCGCCTCGGATCGACGATTCGATTTTCCAGCCAACCGTCGAGAAACTGCGCCCTTTACCCGAGAAAATACCCTAGCCTGGAATTGAGAGTTAACGAGACGTTTTAATAAAAAGTTGGGACCGAACTTTGACGACGCGTTACAGTACTTGTCAAAACGAGCAAAGATGTCTCTGATCTGCACGACGATCAAAACGCTATGCCGCAGTACCTAGACGTCGTGTATAACTTTTACCGACATTTCTGTATTTCTGTATTTCTTTGAATTTCCTATAAATAAACAAAGTGTTTCGAAAAAGAGGAGAAAATATTCGAAGAGATAGTGCAAAATGATGATGGAGATGAACTTGCAGAGAGTCGAGACCTTTTTTGCCCATATTGACGAGTACACTATGTACGCGTTCCCAAAGTACAAACTTCAACTGAATGAAACAACTTGTATATTCATCCACGCTTCGTCGATCAACAATGAATAATGAATGCCCGTGGAAATTATTTGCTCTTAGACGAGCGCGTGGCGGAGGGTGAACGCTTTATTGGTCCACGGTTTCCCGAAACAAACTCCGCTTCAGGTAAATTTACCCGTGAGTCACTGTCTGATAATTTTAGATCGAATCGAGCATTAAATCTACGGGCCGGTGTTTCCGCGGCATTAAATGCAATTTCGAGAATGTTTTCCCCGTCTCGTGGCGCGAAAACCTTGAACGATATACGTACGCGCGTATAAGTACGTAAAAGTACTCGCCATCGACGAAAGCAAAGATCGAAACGAGCTTCTGCCGGACGAAAAGAAATATTTGTAGAACGTATATATCCGCGAAGACTCGCGTGTGTGTGTGTATTTTTAGATACTCTTGCACTTGAACGATCCTGACCCCGGTGGTTATTAAATAATGAACGAGAATTTGCGCTCTCGCTTAAACCGAAGAAACGCTGAGGACTGTTCTTCGAGCTAAAGCTCGACTTCGAGGAAAAGGGATTTCTAATTCCAAGAGGATCTCTCTCGGGAAACGTAAAGAGATCAGAGATTTAAACTTGAAATCCATCTATGACTTTCAATATTTTTCAATTCAAAGTTATTAAGAAATGCTGATGAATTAAACTGATCGGAAGAATCTCAACTCTCAACTATGTGACGTTTGGAAACGCAATAATTCGTTGCGAGATTGAAAAATGTTTGTTGAAACTCAAACAGCGATTTTGATCATAGAAAACACTGAGTACTGAGGCTCTCTCCCGCAGCCTTGCTTCGAGTCGTCGAGCAAGATGCAACTAGCGATTTTCGCTAGTCAGTCGGTACGATAGTTTCAGAGGGAATTTCGCGCCGATAATGAGAAGTTTCAAGTTACTCGACTTCCGATCGCCGCCGAGTCCAGGTGACAAAGTCCAATTTGAACGAGGCTGTACGTCAAATCGTACACAACGTTCCCGACCGAAGTGGCAATCGTTCGGCAAACGAACAGGGAGAGGGGGGAGGGGGCCGAAACGAGCGAAGAATTAACTGGATTGTTGGCAATTGGTGGCCGCCTCGTCCGAACAATTGTCGCTTAACGAACCCGACACCGCGCGTTTAAACAGCGTTTCGGGAATATAAACGAGTAAGACGACGATCGATCCCAAACAATCGGCACGATATTTTCGAGATTGCTCGGACTGCTCTTCAAACATCGTGTAAAACCCGACACGGCCGGCGAATCGTATATCTAATCTTCGATTAAACACACACGAGCTCGCCGCGTGTGTCGACGCGGACACATCAATCTCTAACGCGTGGCTCGTCTACGCTGAGAGAAACGAAAACCGTTTAATTCGGACGAAGCTCCAAGCACACGTGTGTACCGCGTAATAATACTTTGACGACACGAAACGTTTCGTTAGCGGGCAGAGAGCGCATTTGGTTGGGAGAAGCGGCGCACCTCCAGCGTTTTCCAAACAACATCCGCAAGCTAAACAAACAACCGAGACTCGGTTGACCAACTATCTCGAGCGACGAGCAAACAGCCAACTTTACGATTCCCTTTGACCCGACAATTTTCCCAATGATTCCGTGGTCGCCGTGGTCACCGACGAAAACTGCCCATTAACCTTGTCGCCGAGGAATCAAAGCTATAATAATAATGCCACTTCGTTGGATAGATATGACGTGATTTTTCGAAAACAGATAAGGCTGTTCGATCGCGAGATAATCTAACCATCAGATTGGCTCTGAGAGATCGAGTGACATGTGCTGGGACTAACGTCAAAAAAGAAACGGGCTCACGCAACGAGAGAGAGCAAGATGCTCGCGGTGAGTTTGTTCCTTTTTCAAGCAGGTGTATGATGAAAAGGGGAAAATGAAAAAAAAACCGAGAAAGAAAGAAAGAAAGAAAGAGAACGTACATACTCTCGAAAGATCTTTCGAGGCTGTGCGCGGAAAGATCCCGATTTATAGTCTTCCTCGCATTACGTTCGAGCGATTAACCTCTAACGATTCTTTTAGTGGCGTCGCGGAGAGGACACGTGGTACGTGATCGAGGCTCGCCCAATCGGGGGCCAACTTTTGAAAACGAGTGTTGTATCGCCACAACGACGAAGAACATCGGCGACACGCGAAATAAATAGCGATCCAACCAACGTTGTTCACCTCGATGTTATATTAATCGTGCAGATACGTCGCAAATATGTCACAACAGCATGAAGCGACTGAACGCTGTTGCATGTGACAGCGAGAGCGAGGGAGCGACGAGTCTCTGTGGTGTGGTGTCTAGGTTATGTCAACTATATTTCCAAGGTTTAGCGGGTTGGCTCGGCGTACGAGCAGTATCGAGCAACAACGAGAAAACAATAAGCAGCGATGCATAAAGCAGAGAGAAGAGAACTGATCTCTCTAGCCAGGGGTTAGTTCACTACGACGGGGCAGCACTGTCCAAAGCACTGACAGGCAAACCAAAACACAGAACTGAGCGAGAGAGGAGTCCAGTTGAGAGAATTGTTCGGCACGGATCGTCGACATGGTCCGGAGTACGATCGACCGAAACGCGACACAGGTGCATACTACCCTAACCTTCGTTCGGGACGATTCGTCCGACACAGGGCTACCACCGGGAAGCGACGCTTGCTGGATTTAACGCACGGTGCTTTCGCAGAAGACACTAGACACAAGAGACTCCGTCGCTCTATTATTCACACGACACACGCGCAGCACAGGATTCTGCCGATTCTTTGTCTAACGGGTATTGCTTCGTGGCTGACGACACTCACCGGGATGTTTGTTGGCGATCTTATTGAAGCAGTTCTGAAAGACCTCGTAGAGATGCATCGGCTCGTCGTCGCTGGCCGCCATGTTTTCACGAGACGAGAAAACGAGTGGACGTTCGTGGTTGAGGCGAGTGGGCACGGTTTCGCGGTGTGGCCGCGCGTGGAGCCACCCTCCTCCCGGAACGGTCACGCACACTACTGAACCACGCCGCCTCACCGATGCGGCTCTTATAGCTCGCCAGTGGCGCCACCCCTCTGCCGTTCAGCCGCGCCACCGTCGCTACGCGCTCGTTTTGAATCTCGTTCTCTCCTCTTTCGACACCTTTGCAAAAAAAATACATTTACCGTTAAATAATTAACCGTGATTGTCGCTGTACTTTGTATTTTTATTGTTATTTTGTTAATCGATCCGACGATCGTTTGTATATTTTTCTTTATTAGTATCATTATAATACGATTCTAGAGTATATAAATTGGATTGTAATATAATCGAGATCACGGCCCCTGAAAACTGAAAGAATCCAGGCACTCGATTGCAGTGAGAGTTTTTATTCACAAGTTGCGAGTACAAATAATTGTACAAAATAAAATCTATCGTCCGGATGCGTATGAAACGTACAATTGAGATTCAGTTTTATTACAATAATATAATGTATTATAATGTATTGGTTTCTCCGTGTTTCGCGTATCGACAACAGTATTATGTACATAAAATTAAAATCCTAGATTGTATTAAACGTTATCGTTGTTAGAGAGAGATTCTGAAATACATGTATAAGTAAAATAATATCTAGATGTCAGTAACGTGATAATCATACGTGCGCGTACTTCTTACGAGCTACGAGAGATGTGACAATGTTGTTATCACGTATCGTTACTTTGGTAACGTCGTATCGTGTGTTTTTAAACTCCGGCAAAATCGGAATTTTGTGGAATTGGGTGAGATATATCCTCGTAATCCTGTCGACCAAAGCCTAGAATAAAAAAACGTTCATGAACCTCTGTTCCCACCCCGTTCAAATTGTAAAACCATATGCACAACAGAGAAGGACATGACACAACGCAGTGCGCAGTGAGCTATTCAAAATAGTTGCAACTGAAATGCATATACGTCATAGACAGTTTGTATCAAGCGCTACATATTTAAAAAAATTATGCGACACAATATGCATATTTGAAGAAAAGAAATGTCATGCACCTACTTAAAGCACAACATTGAAGAAGCAATGGAGGCCTACAAAACATCTGTATCCAATGTATTACTGACCCATTGCGGCACTCGTAGTGAACACTGTGGCTAAACATCCACCTCTTGCTTGGCCTATTCGCAGAAGATATACGCTTGTGACGATGCGAACAATCATGTTTATGATCATAATTCCTGCGCTAAACTTCTCAGATGGATCTACAAGTTCGTGCGATCAGATAGATATATCTTCTGTATAAGGAGGTTAATCGACAATATAATTTATCAAGCTTTAAGTATTAGTCTTAAATTCAATAATCAAGTGGCAACAACTTACACGTTGTTGGGAAATAGACTGCTAGTGTTATTATGTCAAAAAAGATGGAAAGTATATTTATAAAGAGTGCCTAAAATATATAATTTTGTTATAAACTCATATCAGTATTGTACATTGTGTATATCAATAGGAAGATGCTTACAAATTGCAAAGGTTCATCTGATTCAATGTTGTGAATAGCCCATAATAAGCAGAGGAAGAAAAGAAAATTGTAAAACATTACAGACTTGGGGCACCAATGTCCCTGAACGCTCCTAAAAGTTCATCATTCAACCATGTAGTGTACGAATGCATTCCACGCATTGCAGTGCTTTGTAACACTTTCTAAATTGTACGTTAATATACAGTAAACAAAAAATTTATTCTTACCATGTTACTAGGACTAAATGAATTGCAAATATCACCTGAAAAAATCCGACAAGATCATAAAACATGATCTCAAAATGCAAAGTGAATAAAATGTTTCTAGGCAACGGATACTTGAAAATGCAATTGCGATACGGTAACAACTGCCTTGATTGAACACGAGAAACTTGTCAAACGGGTTACGAAATTGTTTCATTGCCGTGCCTTTACATAATTCTGTTTCATTCTTTAGGAAAACATGCATCACCGAAAAGCGTTACGGTAAAGCATCCGTGAAATGCAATTACAATTTCAGAGGATTATTCGACTGTTCTTATCTGGACACATTGGATATCGGACAGAAATAGACGCAATCGCGCGGGGGAAAAGCGATAACAAAGCGAAATAAACGAAAGTAGAGAAGTACGACGTGCAACGAATTGTACTTTAAAGAAAGAAGCAAATGAATCTAGAGTAGGATTATTCAAGGAAGTGGCAAATTCAACGTTGGATCGACGATATTTACCTTTAAGGGGTAATGAGTCAAACTAGATATGTCCGGCATTTTTTAGCTCTCAAATATTTCTCTTTGACTTGCTCTAATATTTCAGGTTCTTTGCTTTTGCGACAACTGTTGCTAGGTACTTGTCAATCGAGACAGGGTGTTATTTGTTCACGATTATCAGAATATTCTACAAACGTTTTCCTCCTTCTCTCCCATCGATGCAACACACACAAGAAATACTGTGCAACGCCGTTTCTACAGCGACATCTATCACGCAACACCGATCTCAGCGCCATCTACAAACGAAAGACACATAAATCAACAATAAACTAAGGGTTTCAAATTTATCTAATAATTTTAATATAATACCGTCTTGTATTTCGATTGAAAGAAAAAAATAATGCAAAATTTACTCCGATTTATTAATAACAATAATGTATTTCTATGTTTCGTTCTCGCGAAAATCAAACGAAAAAAACCATAAGAGTTGGCATGTTTTTCATCGTGAAAATGACCCTACATGACCCAAACGCTGCGTTATCTCTCTTTACGACACATTGATAAATAGTCCGCTGCAGTTGCACGTTATTCTTGCCCTGTATCACGATGAAAACAGCCTCCGAACTGTGAGTAACTTCATTACGATGGCAGTGTGACTCGGCTTAGAAATACATATATTGTTGCAGCTCCTGTGCAAACCGTGCGTAAAGTGTAGTGGATACAAAAGATACTACAGTAGTAGATAATTCACGAAAGTAGAGTGACAGAAAGATCGATAAAATGATGCTGAGGAAAGGAAATCTTTTTGTGAGAAATTTACGTTATATTACAAGAATGTTTCACAACGAGGCCATTACTATAGGCAGCGAGCAAGACACCAAGTCACCAGAGTACCAGGTTAGAACTAGAGACACGCGCATTTTGTCCCTAAACGAGCCTTTCTGAAGCTGAAGAATTTCGTTTAATTTTCGATTGATATTACCTTGTCGTTTTGAAAGGGCCGTAAGCTCTTGCGTCGCCAATGATGCAAATTTCTATTTTCTTGAGCGAGATAAAGTTGAAATTGTTTATCTAAACACGCTAACGTGTGACGCACGACTGCGCAGCCGACTCGCGACAATTTGGCGCGTAATACGAACATTACGAACGTCGCGCGCGCGTCTTTTTTCACAATTTATAAATAAAATAAAGCTTTAAGTTTTAAGTAATAAAAACAATTGAGCCTCGGCTGTTATCAAAAATCTAATTAAGAATATCTCGTTTCATTTTATATTTTATCGACAATGAGCGTTGGTAATCTTTGTCGCATAAAGTGAAACTAAACGAATAAACTAAATTAAAAAAAAAAGTGAATTAGAATTAGATTTTAACAATCTATGAAAGACGAATGTGGAGGAATTAAAAAGAAGATATTTTCAGGAAAATTACGTACAAATGAAATGTCTGGTAGACAAGTTAAAAAAGACGGTCGAGAAAATCGTAGAAGGTGGAGAATACAAGGCGAGAGAAAGACACGTAAAGAAGGGAAAACTTTTACCGCGAGAGCGAATTAACACGCTTCTCGATGCGACATCTCCTTTTCTCGAGTTCTCTCAGCTAGCTGGTTTCGAATTGTACGATAACGAGGAAGTGCCAGCTGGTGGAATCATCACTGGCATTGGTAGAGTAGAAGGGTAAGTAATGTCCAAGTTGTCAAATTCGAAAAATGTTTGTTAAAAAAAAAAGAAAAGTATGTCAAAAATGTATATATACCATCTAGCACCGAATGCGTAATAATTGCGAATGATCCAACGGTGAAAGGGGGCACCTACTATCCAATCACGGTGAAAAAGCAGCTAAGAGCGCAAGAAATTGCGGAAGAGAATCATTTACCATGTATATATTTAGTAGACAGCGGTGGTGCCAATTTATCTAGGCAAGACGAGGTGTTTGCTGATAAAATGCATTTCGGACGAAGCTTCTACAATCAGGCTATCATGAGTTCAAACGGGATTGCGCAAATTGCAGTGGTAATGGGAAGTTGTACGGCAGGTCTGACCACGCTTCGTTTATTCCACTTAAACCTCTCACTCGGTTGCTCTCACTCAGTTGTTACACCGCAATTATTCGCAACGACATCTGATCAATTTATGCAGGTGGTGCGTACGTGCCAGCTATGGCCGACGAGAACATAATCGTTGGCAATCAAGGCACCATATTCCTGGCTGGTCCACCGTTGGTGAAAGCTTCAACCGGCGAAGACGTAACCGCAGAGGATTTGGGCGGTGCAACGCTTCATTGTCGGTAATTGAAAAGTACGTTTGAACAGGTCGATCTTTTTTACGATTATAGTTTCAGAATGTTCGTTTCAGTACCTCCGGAGTAACCGACCATTATGCCGTGGACGACACTCACGCTTTGTACTTGGCACGACAGGTTGTAAAGGATTTGAACAGGCAAAGACCGATGCACGTGAACGTGAACAAACAAGTGGATATACCGTTGTTCCCTGTCGATGAAATTTATGGCATAGTCGGTACTAACTTAAAACGACCGTATGACGTAAGGGAAGTGATCGCGAGGATCGTCGATGGATCGAGATTTCGCGAGTTCAAGGCTCAGTACGGGGAAACGTTGGTTACCGGGTTCGCGAAAATTTACGGTTACCCTGTGGGAATAGTGGCGAATAATGGCGTGCTGTTCTCGCAGAGCGCGTTAAAGGGTACACATTTCGTGCAACTGTGCGCCCAGAGGAAGATACCGCTTATTTTCTTGCAGAATATTACAGGTGCGTGTGTCTCATGGAACGAAATTACTTCGTTCCCACGATTAATAGGATTGGCCATTGTAAAACTGCAGGGTTTATGGTGGGCAAGGATGCAGAATCCGAAGGCATTGCTAAAAATGGAGCAAAATTGGTGACTGCCGTTGCTTGCGCTCGAGTACCAAAAATTACGGTGATGATCGGTGGCTCGTACGGGGCAGGAAATTACGGTAACGTAACATGTTGACTGCCACACGATTTACATACTTTGCACTCTTCAATTTATGGCATTGTATAATTATTTATGTCGTTTAAAATTTTTGTCAACGATATTGGCCTTGTTCAAATCGTTCTGAAACATTTATCATCAACGTGTTAATAAATTCACTAATTTCCATACGTAGGTATGTGTGGTCGAGCTTATTCACCAAGGTTCCTGTATACGTGGCCGAACGCCAAAATATCCGTGATGGGAGGAGAACAGGCCGCTGATGTATTTGTACAAATTACCAAGCAGAAACGCATTCGTGATGGGAAACAGGTACGATCTTTACAGTTCGTTATTAATTTTCGATATTAATGTTGCCCATTGCGACAGTGGACCGTGGAGGAGGAGGAGAAACTGAAAAGACCGATTCTAGAGAAATTCGAAAGGCAGGGCAGTGCATACTACGCTAGTGCTAGGTAAATTTGCGCTATTTCTCTGTTACTTCTTTCACTTTCACAAGAACAATCATAACGATCAGCCCATTTGTTAAGTTACAAGCTAATTTAATTGGCTTTAATGCAAGTACATTATTTTTCAGACTTTGGGACGACGGCGTGATCAATCCAGTCGACACCAGAGTGGTATTAGGTCTCAGTCTATCGGCAGCGCTGAACGCACCCATACCAGAAAGTAAATTCGGAATTTTCCGAATGTAAAACATGCCTGTTCAACGTTGAAACCAATGACCTGCAATTATGAAAGTACGACCGACATCTATAGCGCTTTTCTGACGATATTTTTCAGGCCAAAGATATATATATATTTTTTTTATACAGAGTTATCATCTATACATGATTATTAAACATTCCATGTATATAAGTATCTTGAGTGTTTCTATGCTCGTGTGTCTTTATTAGCCTTCCTCACTTTCTTAGTTTCTTAACGCGACTACAATGTAGAGACGTCTGTTCGTGGATTGCGAAATAACGAGCACGCGTCCTCCTCACGCTTTATTACGAAGTTATTTTACAGTATGCGCGTTCCGTTATAATTATCATTGAGATTACAGCAGTAATTAATTATCTGGTAATTGTCTAAGTCACATCACGTTGTTACACCTCGTCGCGCGACTAGGTCTCTTCGACATTCTCCGCTCGCAAAGGCCAATTTTCTTCTGGCAGTATAGAGGCGGCTGTATATGCGGATTACAGCTGAGTAGCATAAAGTGATGCGGATTAACGAGAGAAGAGGTGAGCGAAAATTTGGCGGTCGCTGAGCGGAGAAATTTCCTTGAGCAGATGCTAGTTAATCAAAACTCGAAGCTTTGCGATTATCCTCCCTATACAAGGATCCTCCTTCTACATCTTTCCAACAGTCAATCACAATTCTAAGATCATAAGGCCGCCTATTCTTCCTGTTGACATCGTTCGTAACAGTCAACGATGTCAACCGAACGGAATATGCTTGATTGTCAACTCGATCTCCGACATCGTACGAAGTAAACTCACGATCAAATATTTCTTCCTACGTAGAAAAAGGGAAAGAATTATACTAACGTCTCCGGCTGGACAATCGATCCATTCTTTCCACGGTATACTCGAATCCTGCCGGTTTTCTCAAGCTGCCTTCTATTTACAGTCAGCGATGTCGTTCATCGGTCTGCAGGATCGTTCTCTTCGAGTCTTACAAAAATTTGCAGAGACAGAAGAGAACGAGGACGGAAGGCAGAACCGCCGTTCTACACGTGGAGCTGTTGATCTCTGTTTCGGTAACCTTGTACTTGAACTGTTCTTTAACTTCTTGCGCTATGAAAGCTCTCTCCTCCGTCCTGATCGTCGTCGGAGCTGCTTGCTCTCTAACTTCCTCCGCGATCACAGCCCTGGCTTTTGTCCTGTTCTTCCCTCTTCTAATGTACAACTCGGACAGAGCTGTTAAACATGGAAATTTAATTAACTGGCGTGAAACACGTGAATGACGTGTAAAGATACATTCACAAAAGCATGGATCTGCGTAAAAATCCATTAAATCTAAGTAATTTCATTACCTTTATCGACCACCGCGTCTTCTTCAAAGTCCACTTTAATAAGAGCGGACATGGTCACTTCGAAGAGCTTGTTGTTGTCGGTGTTTGAGACATCGATGGCTCTTCTCTTCCTCCCGAATCCAATTTGGCCGTTGCTGCACTCGATCTGAAATATCGGTAACGTCAGACATTGACACAGGAAAGTGACGAGATTAGATATTGACATGACGATTCGAATAAGCCTCGCTCAACGATGCACAAAGATATTAATTTACCCCTTGGCACTTGTCCAGACAGACGTTGACAGTGCCACGAAACTGAACGTAAGTGCTTTCTGGGAACTTGAAAGCCCGGAATTTCGCTGTCAGAAAGTCACCGTCTACCGTGTTGAAGTTTTCGAACAAGTACGGATCCACGGAACATCTGAGGACAAAAAGAGTGTTGCATATTTCTTCAGGAAAATCACATTGTGCAAAAGATCTTACATACAGAGAAACGTTTTCCAATGCTTATTTACTAAAAATTTCCAAGTCAAGTGGAAATCGAGCTCTTACCCATTGATAATGATAGTTTCCTCCTGCGACTTGGTGTCCGTGACCAGCATATATGTAACCAAGAGTCCGTAAACAGGCGCTGAGCCATTGTCCAGGAAAATCTCCATCTGCAAAGGCGTTCCTGGACTGACGTTCAACTCTCCGGTGACGAGATTGCCACCTTGCCTGACGCCGACTCCCAGTATCGGTACCGGTGCCGACTCGGAGATCTCTCCCCTGATGTCGATCACGCTGCCGGAGGAAACAAAAGACGACGGCGCATTAAAATTCCAGCTGGCGAGAGAGAAATAACTTTGTTTCCGGTTGGAATAATGGAATAACCGCGCTGCCATCTGGCAAGTAGCGAATTATCGAGCACCGAGAATGAAGATGCATTTGAATGTAATTTCCGGGCAAAAAATACGGGCAAACAACATCAGGTCGAATTGCAGCGTCGAATCCCAAGATTACGATGATCTGTGTGATTCACAGTGGTCAGCCGAAGCAAAATTAATCTGTTCTCGACACGGAAGCCGCTGGCTTCCGCGACCTCCGTTCACTCTTGACAGTCATCGAATCACAACATCGTCTCGACCTGAATCGCGTTTTGCGCTTCTGCCGAGTCATCCAGCCGTTTCCTTCAAACCACGTACACTTATACTACCTCTCTCGATAATCGAACAACGCGAACTACGAAACGGTACCAAAAACGAGGAGATGATGACGAAGCCCGAGGGAAAAAAAACCCGGAGACGACGACACACGAAGTGTTCGAGTCGACGAACAGTTTCTTTTTCTTTATTTTTTTTCGTTTGTTCGCATCTGTTATCTCGCGCGGATCTAATGGACGTAAAACGGACGGACTGGATCGGAATTTTCAGTTGTCCGATCATCCCTCGATGGTTGGCGAACGAGGCGGTGGCGGTGGCGGCGGTGATCCCTCAATCGCGATGGACGCGACCGATCGAGCAAGGCACGCAATTCTATCGACTTCGTGGAAGCAGAAACGGTTATCAAGATCGAGAAAGAATTTTCCCGTGGTGCGTACAGCCTCGGCGACCCCGCGGGTTCGGCCACGCGAGATTCCACGCGATAATTCAACAATAAAGATTTTACGGCTTCCTGGTTTGAGAGGCGACATCGGCCATCCGCGTCTAGGTGGTGGACGATCGATTAGTTGCCAATAAATTAGCGCCGAGGGAAAGGAAGAACGGGAGAAAAAATTCAAGGCAAGCACGGCTGACCAGCTGCGAGGATTCTTCGAGGGTATACCGGGGAAGAATGTCCGCTCGGCGAGGTAACCTTCGTCGTAACGACGGGAAATAAGAAAGACCTGCGACAAGCGTTTAGCCCGTTGCTGGCTAATGTTGTGTATTGCTGGTTTGACCATGACCAGTTGGTATGCCGACAGCTGTTTATTGCGTCGTTGTTCCAAACTTGCGGCACAAGCGAAGTCGTAACAATTACGAATAACAAAATTACGTTCGTGTCTCGTTTAGTATGAATTTTTCCTAGATACAAAATAAGTTGAAACGAACGATCCTAGGTAAGTCAATAGTCAAACCAGTCGTTTCGAGTCGTTCCTCTTTCTTTTCGCTATTCTTCCTTTTAATTCCCCGACTTTACGATTTTACATTTACGCGAGATGTATTAAATCATCGTACAATTTGGCAACGAGGAGAGCAGAAAAGTGAAAAAAAGAATGGGACGAAAAGTCGACGGACGGTTTAGGTTTATTCGAATAAGGTTTCAACAGGTCGTTTAACGTTTGGAAACGTGGAGAGCTGCTTCGGAGGGATCGTTAGTGCCTCTTCAGCGACATTTACATGTTCCGGGCAAACAAAAAGATCCTCTTGGAGCGGTCGCGCGCTAGTTGAAACGTTTTACCAGGAACACGCGGAGAATACGAATGACCGGAGAGAAGTTGGTTTTATCGAGTAACCGGGGAAAGGAAGAATAGACTCTGCGCGACGTGATGTACGCGAGGCTAAAATTACATTTCTGGTTTTCCAGCGCCAGCTTTGGCACAGTATCCGTGCTGATGGATAAATGGAACGTAGAACAGTGAATCAACTTGGGGCGACCGCGACTCGCGGAAAAACGTTCGCCGTCATTTAGTTGGCGCTCATTTGCATCAGAAAGCGACCGGGGCTTGAATTTCCTCTGTTCGCGCGGCACGCTTTGCTTCCCTTATTTCCACGTCGTTATTATATTCCGTGGATCGCCACTTCCTTCTGTGCAATTCAAACTGGAAATCATACTACCGACGACCAAATTGATACCTGAGAAACTCGAATTGTACGTTAAATCAGAGTCGGAATTCATTTCAATCTAACCTAATCTCTCTTTCTCCCTTTCGTTCAACTATAGAATTAAAGGATTACAGAGAATACAGAGTCTTCCTTTTATAACACACGAGGAGAAAAATAAACTTTTGTTTAAAACTATTAAAAAAAAAAAACATTCATTCATTCATCATTTTTTAAAAATATTTCAAAAAATAAACGATCATTTTGGCAAGAACACTTTAGTTACTATTAAATTTCTTATTATTATTAAGAATCAACGTGCTCCTTTGATTAAACACAGTTTCGCTACCTGTCTGTACGATCGTGATTAATCGCTTGCTGCGAGATCCAGAAACGAAATTAATCTTCTCCGACTAATTGCAAGTATGATCTAGTTTTCGCCGCTGCCCGTAATCCGGGAAAGTCTGAGCCGCTTAAATGATCGAAGAATTATCCGAAGCGATTCGTACAACAGCGAGTCACGAACGGATGAAAGTTTCAGAGATAATTTCATGCGATACTTCTTGCGGTTGCTTGGAGTGTATTAGACGAGGTTGTCCTTGATGAGAATACGTAATTACGCGCGGTCGTGATCGCTTCGAACCCGCGAACAGCGAGCGAAGGCTGGCAAAATCCTGACTCATGCGGATATTTTACATATGTTGCTTTCAATGTTGAGAAACGTTATTGCTCCATTGTAATTTTATTGCGTCGATGATTTCATTTCGCTGTCAGTTTTAAAAGTTTTCATGCATCGGTGAACGTCCAAACGCGTTTGAACGAATTGGAACGATTGATAAATGTAAATTTAGCCAGCGAGGTGAACGGCAATTGAACGTAATTGAAACAAATTCGAACGAATCGGCGTATAAAACAATAAAGAAGAGAGGAGGGAAACTGAATATTAAGGCGAAAGACGAACTCACTCTGGTTCCTGGAAACCTGCTGGAAGAACGCTCCGTCGTACCACGGTGTGATTGGCTTGGATCGAGATTCCAGGTTTCACAACAACTTCGGTGATAACACACTTTACGGTGAACGTATGCTTGCTGGAATCCGCGGGCTCCTCCACTATTATCCGATGAAAGTACACCTTCTGACCCTGTATATCATTATGCGTCTGTAATTTCGCTCGAATCCCAGGGATCTCTGATCGAAACAATGAAACGAGTCCTAACAACTTATCGCTAACTCTCAGACCGCAAATCGTTCGATCTGTTCGTCGTTCGATCGTTCATCGCGATCCTTCCGTTTTGTTTTACAGCTCCGATCCAACCTCTTTTTACTCTGTTTTCGCGCAACACGTGGTTGGAGAGAAAATTTTGACGGGATAAATTAAAATGTAAACGCCTTTCGTTCTCCATCGAGACGAGGATTGATCGAGGTTTCTCTTTACAGTTTACTCGATTTTGCCAATAGTAATGGTTGGCAAATTAGGAAAATCGAACGACTCGTAATTTAATAAAATTTCATTTCAATTTCGTCGTCAAATTTACCGTCATTGTATGATCGAGTAAAAAACGATCAAAGTGAAAGGAGCGGATCAGATCCGACGAGGCCGATCGAACGATCATGCAGCGTCGCTGTGACCATTTTCGATGAATTATTCAGTCATTTTGATTATTCGCGAGTGACGCGTTCTCCATCGGCCATTCAGAGGCTCGTAATTATGCCTTACCGTGACTTTGTTAACGACCCTCGTGATACCGCACCGCAGCATGTCTTGCTCTAACAGCGGTAATCGGAACGTGGCGATGCCGTTGCTAAGCCGTGGTTTGCAAGCTTCGTCTGCGGAAACCAAGATACGTTTCAGAGTGTAAAATACGCGGCGTACGCTCGGCTTCCCACTTCTCCGCGCAATATCTTCCGACTCGCGGCTATGCGCGCCGGCAACGTGAAATCGGATCGATCTTTACCTGGAAAGTCCTTCATCTGTTGCAGATATATCCTCGCTTGCGGGCTGCTCCTCACGATGTCAACCTCCATCCACTGCTCCGAGCATCTCACTTTGCTCTGAACTGGAAGCAAAAAGAAGAGAAGGAATTTCAGTCGCGTTCTGTTTTATAGCGCGACTGAAATTTAGTCGAATTCGTCGAGAAATAAAGTAATAATAGTTGGTAGATGTTAGTGGTATCGAATACAGGGTGAAAAGAAAAGTTTGTCCGTGGCTATCACGGATGATGAACTCTTCTACACCTTCGATTTGGCGAAGAACTTGAATTTCAAAGTCGAAAATTTGTTTTTGCATTGTATTCTACTCTTCGCAGAAAGACAAAACATTCCCAAAGAAAACCGCAGGTTGTAACCTAATAGTTCTCTTGAAAAAAATTCCTTTCTTAATCATTTAACACCGTGGATGCGTGAGTTCTAACACTTAGTTTCGTTATTCGATTATTTAGATTCGCACTGACGCTGCAGCTGTGCAACAAATCATATGTTGGTGAAACCTAATTCAGAACCATAAAGTCGCTGTTAGCACGCACGCGTAGGAAACTTTTACAGTTTTACGTCTTCGTGATACAACGCAGAAAAAGAAAAAGAGAAAAAATGTTCTGACCTTGAAATTCAAGGCTAACGTGATTCTTTGCGTATACATTGCATCGTGGTACATCGTGGATTAGACGCGTTTCGGAAAAATGGGCGAGAAGATGGCGAAGGAAGGAATCCCGCTTGGGCGGCGAGCGCGATGGAAAAGAAGAGGAAAAGTACGACGTAGCCGCAAACTAACTTGCAGTATACCACCGTAATTGCCCCATAAAGTCGTAAACGTCCCGACCTTGGAAAGCGAGCAGCCCGACACCGCGCGCTCGAGAAACCCGCGCTCCTGATGTACATACATCCCCCTCGGCTTGGACCCTGTTTATTCGCGGAACTCGACGATAGATACTTTCACTGTTCCGCGAGTAATGTCCGTGCGATACACCGAAACCACCGGTTTACATTATCGCGATGCAGCAACGTTCCATTCTAGTTGCGAAAAACGAAACGCGACCGGCGCGGCAGTTCGTTCCCTCGCTGGATAATTAAATCTCCGACGATAAATCTCCGCGCGGAAAGCAAACGCAAACTGTTCCCATGATTCGCGGGTTAATACGAGAACGCACAGTCGATTCGATATCTCGCGATCGTTAAGTTTGCACCGATAATTGTGTTTGATTCGGCTAATTCTTTGGCGACTCGATCGATAATTAAGATCGCCGTGTTCGATTACGAAGATTACAAAAAAAGAACCATTTCATGGAATGGTTGAAGTGAATAGTATAAGTGAAACAACATTGTAGCTGTCGTTTGACAAAAATGAAAATTAAATCTGTGTCTCCGTACGAAGATGCAGTTGGCTTTCTTGTAATTTGACGAATTGAGACGATTAAATTTTTGGTCCAAACTTGAACCTGTAATCGCCTGCGCCATCGTGTAATCGCAGCGTTGATCTCGGAACAACAAGCGCAATATCCCTGCGAGACTCGGGGACACACACTTCCAGCAACGAGCAATAATTCATCGTGAAGTATCATCGTCGCGGGACCAGCACACCGTTAAAGAACACCGTCCCGTATCTTCTCAACGCAGTCGGGAAAGTTTCACGCACCGTGTAGCTTCGTTTGCAAACGAAGGACCGAATAACCAAAGAGACCGTGCATGCATCGTTTCAAAGATGAATCGATAACGTCGACACGAATCAACAACGTTCGCCTCCGAATCAACGTTCTGAATCGCAGCAAGCAATTACGGACGACTCTCCAACGTTTGTTTCTCCCCCCGTGGTTCAGACGCAATTACTCGTTAGAGTAGAAATTTCGCGACTTCCTCTTAAGGGGAGTAAAAATTCATCGCGGTCGTTAAGCCGGTCGCGCTCGTCTCACCTTTGACCGGCCGCGCTTCGTGACAAGCCTCAACGATGAAACGTCACCCGCATAGCTCGTGCATAGCTTGTTCACGGTTTCCCGTGCGTCCATCAGGCCGCGATTAACGCGCAAATTACGTGACTGCGCGGTGTGTGTCACTTTCAAATAGCCGGAGGGTTGGCCGTCTTTTCCATTAGCGAGTTTAAAGTGTTTCCCCAGGCGGCGCAACCACCTGTACGATTCTCCAGCAATCTCCCGACAGAGCTAAGGTCTCTGACCTTAAACTCCTTCTACTTCTTCTGCTTCTTCTTCTTCTTCTTCTTCTTCTTCTTCTTCCTCCTCTTTTTCTCTCATTTTTTCGTTTCTCTTTATTTTTATTCTCGACGTCCATTACGTTCTTGCCGCAACCTCGCTCCTTTCTTTGTCTTTCTTCTTCCCTCGTTTCCGTCGCTTTTTCACGTTCCGATCTAATGTCGCAGTGACTTCAAATTGAGCAATCTAGGTAAATTTGGTGGTTTTATCGCCGAAAGTGATTTTAGCGGGGGTAACCCAGAAAATCGGGCCTCTTCAAGTGCAACGCTGATGCAACGAAAATTAACGATTGGTTGATTCGCGAGGGGGCGTGGCGTAGACCTCGAGTAGTTTTGTATCAATTCAAATGTTTGCATATCAATAAAAAAGACGAATTGTACTGAGGTACAAGTCATGCAGTTTTTTTCTTTTGTACCGTTTTACATATTTTTCATGCTCGTTAGTAACTTGTGCATTTTTTATCAATGAACGTAGTAGCATTCAGATACTTGCGTCGTAATTCGAGCGATTCGCAAATAATTCGTAAAATTCATAAAATTGAAACTCGAAAGAGATCCTCCTGGCCTTCCCATTTCTGCTTCTCCACTGTCCTCTGCCTCCATCCTTTCCTCGAGTTCTCCCTCCGCGAGAATGTCATTTATTTACCCTCCTGCTGTCAGACTCGCCCAGCACACTTCCTGCTTCGGTTTCTTCTTTTTTTTTTTCCAATCTCGCCGACGGTCCACCAAAGAGTCCCAAGTTTTTTCGAGAGCATCCTCCCTGCCTCCTTGGGTTCGGACACTGGGCCCATTGTCTCGGTAATTTATGCCGCCGATAGGAATCCGCTTTCATTACTGGATAATCGTTTCGTCCGAATGTGCTGCCGGTTCTCCGTTCCGCGAACGATCCTCAACACCGTGGCGAGAGAGAGAGAGAGAGAGAGAGAGGCACTACGTGACCCTTGTGCCTCCCTTCTTTATTATTCTCGCCGAGTTTCCGATCTCTTCCCGTACTCTTTACACCGCCATTAAGTCCGAGAAGCACGCATCGCGTCCTCGCTCTCTGAGAATTCCCCGTTCTCCCCCAGCGTGTTTCTACTTCTCCGAGCGCGTTTCACTTCCTTCTCCCTCCCCCGATCTCTTTCCACCGCGTCCTTCCGAGAGATTAAGATCTCTCGGTAAGTTTACGAACAAGTCGAAGCGGAGACCTATGCTCTCGCGCGGTCTCGAGCGACCCGCGACCCGCGACCTGCGCGCGCCTCCTCACTCGCGTCTAATTGCTTCGCGCTTTTTAACGCGTCTGTCGATAGGATTTCCCTCGTGCTTCGCGCGTCTGCAGCAACTGCCCGAGCCGTTGTTGTCTCTTTCGTGACTTGTTGATCGAGTGAGTCTCTTGCGATCGACGACGATCCGAGGATGCGAGCATCTCAATTTTGCATCACAATTTTTACGCGGTTTGTACAAGAAATATAAAGTATCCGTAATAACGTTCTTCTCGACAGAGATCTTCGTTATACAATATAATTACATTTGCATAAATATATTGCGAAATGAAAGATAACACTCGTCGATGACAAAGTAAGACGTTGCCTATCGTCTTGATAACTATACATCTTCCACGAAACTTCCCCGATTTATCGGCCATTTTCTGAAAACAAAGTTGCACATTTTCATGTGGCTATATTATATTCCTTCGTTTAATCAGAGAATTTTCCCCATTGGCGATCTTTCACGCGCCGTGCAACAGTCCAATTCCAGCCTTTGACACGCCCCCCCCGTTAATCGTGATTCCACGGCTTCACTTCAGATCTTTATTTTGATTCGAGATTCAACGACGGATAACTGCAGGATCGATATCCAGGCGAATTCATAGATCTTAACTTCTTCCCTCTCTCTCTCTCTCTCTCTCTCGAGCAACACGCAAGCTCGAGGAAGGGAATCGGTGGATCGGTCTCACTGTCGTTCCACGTATCGTCGATGCTTTTCGCCGGAATCGCGTGGCGAAGCCCTTCGTGAATAGGTCTCGCTCTTCCGGTTTCTGTTTCTCTCTTTCCCCCGTCTTCTAGTACCTGGCCCTTTCTCCGACTGTTTCGCGACGTTGCCGTGGAACGAGGAGGGACCGACGTAAATTACCGCAACGTACGATCCGTGGGATTACAATAATTTGAGGCCATTACTGACCTTCGGTGTAAAGACGAGAGCGAAGCCGCGTAATTACGCGTCATCGCGGCGTAACACGCCCCGCGACTGCACAGATTACTGCTATCGAGGATCAAGGACAAATGTGTCCTGAGAGAGAACGACTGGAGAAAGATTGTACGAGTGCGCTGTCACTTCAGAGCACGAATGGCCAAGCAAGAATCTGAACCGTGGCTTCTCAAAGTAGATGTGTGCATCGCGATTCTGTATGGGATCCCGTAACAATAAATTTCCTTTATGATTTATTATCAGCGAATGTTTTAATTCGTATTCCTTGGGTTTATATACCCAAGGTAAATGTGTCGCGAAAATATTTGCTTGACAAGCCACGAAAACGTTTCATCGAATATATATCTTTTCCAAACAGGATGTTCCAAATTAAGCGAATTATACTCGACTATTGGGGGCCATTTCGAATCACGAGAGCAGAGAAAAATAATTAAAAATACCGGGCTGAAAAATTCTCACACGTGGGTTCCTCTCGACAACAAACGGTGCAGTCGACCCCGTTTTCCACGCAAGGCAGACAAACGACGCGAAAGGGTGGAAATCCGGTACGACGCGATTAGCATTCGCGGTCCGTCGTTCATACGTCCATACGGCGTTAACTGTACAACGAATAACCGTGAGTCGAGAAGGCCAGGCTACGAACTACTCGGTGTAATATCCGCGGCTGGCAATTAAACTGGCCGATAGACAGCACCAAAGAATCGGTCGGTCGAGCAGGAAGCTCTTGAGCGAGTATTTACGTAGGCGTGACCTTTTCTGTACGTACTGCACCGGTTCTTTCGCACGATATATCGCGTTCGAACGGTATTTATATCAAATTTATATTGGCAAGTAATTTATTTACATGAAATTTTTGATTTCTCCTAACTCTTCAAATAACTCGGAATAACACTACAAATATAAAAGAAGAGAAAGAGTTACGTCTCAACAGATAGATAAATAGATCGCGTTTCTTTGACTAAAATATTAAACAAGTATTTACTTTTTCGCTAAATTCGATTGAATTCAAGTAAAGGAGACAAACAAATCTTTATTATGTGACGGTAAAAGTACGGAGTAATACACGAAAGTGTTCAGCGACAAGTCAAAGTATAATAGTTCGGTCAATCTGTAATAAATTTAAAAATGACCGATTAAGAGACAACCGTGACGAAACAATAACAAGTTGTAGCAAATCGATTCACTTTCACATCCATAAAATCGACATCATCTTCCTGGCAACGTAACACCGCAGTACTCTGAGAATTGAATTTCACCGGTGAAAAACTCTAGGGCGATTACCCTAACCTTCACCCCATTAATCCTGATGCGCGATACTCAACTGGGAATGCTTCGCGGAACCTTCGCGACCGAGTTGACTATTCTATAATAAGTTGCGCGAGTACGCGCGGCAATAATAATCTCGTAATTTTAAAACCTGACTTGCACGCGCGATACACGTATATTGTATCAATCACCGTAGACGCTGAATCACCTAATCTCCAAGGAAACGACGGAACGAACGAATAAATTCTTTTCTACGCTCAACGAGACCGAATTCTCAAACGAGGATGAACCGAAAGCTGAATTAAAGTCACTCGAGGTTATCGAGAAATTTCCGATCTATTCAGACTAATTATACGTCGCGTTATACAGCATTACGAACGTTGAAACTTGCTCAACTATTACAGAAAATTACGTACACGCGTAATGGATGTAGTTGGAAACATTATGCCAAATAAAAGTTAAATTCGATTGTTCTTGCGTTGCACGTTGATGGTAAAGAATTCCAAGTGAAAGGTAGTGAAAAATATCGAACGATACACGAAGATAAAGACGAACGTTTTAATGATCGATCATATCTATCATACTTACAAGGGTTAATTAAAAATAAGGCGGATTCATTTCTATCTCTTGCGTTTCATCTTCGTTCCATCTTCTATCATGTAGCATTAATAACAGCGATATTTAATCGATGGTAAAAATGTCGGAATGCAATCTTGAGCGCGAGTGTATCAATTAATGTCGTTGCTCGATCCCTCGCGTGAGAAATGGACTGCACCTTGCGACTGTACGTATTGTAATGAAACGAAACAACATTTCATTTCGTCGACAAGAAATTAACTACGGAATCAATTGGTAAGTCTGCGATCTATGCGCGTCGTGCCGCGATCGTGAGCGTCGTTGCTGCGCTGCTCGGGGTACGTTCGAGCGATGCAGAGTCAGCGGGGGTGCCGACACCCCCCGCGGATTTCTATGGTAATCGAGGAATCAGTCTCGGAGACACCGAGCTCCCCTGAAATTGTCTGCATCGCAACTGACTTTTACATCGACAAGGGAGCTCCTTCGAGAGCTATCCGGCTACTTCCGGTTGCAAACCGAGTGCGCCGCTCGTAAATTGATACGCCTTCAAAGTTACAGTTAGAACACGATGCTGTTGGTGGTTGGCGAGTTTCGAACGTTCGACTCTGGCCAGTGTCAGTGTCAGGGCATGTCATCTTCTTGCGCTCGAGTTATTTATTCGCGGGCGTGAATAACGAAATGGAACTGCACGACTCGTACCGCAGTACGATTCGTCTCACTGAAAGCCCCAGAAGCAACTGTTCTGACTAGGAAACGAAGACGACTTTTTTTGCTATAAAATTTTATCGATATGCAAACATTTGAATCGATACAAAACAAATTCGATACCAGACAACGTCACTCCTACTTCAGGTCTACTCCAAGCCCCCTCGCGAATCACGTGACCCGAATTAACCAATCGCTAATTTTCGTTGCATCAGCGTTGCACCTGAAGAGACCCGATTTTCTGATTTACCTCCGCTAAAGTCACTTTCAGTGATAAAAAGGGACAAAATTATTGTCACCACAAAAAGTCCACAAATTTGTTGAAATTAAATCAATATTTAATTAAATATTTAATTTACGTTAAATGCTCGAAACATGCCGGTTTCAGCAAACTAAAATTTTGTTCCAACGAATCCACGAACCGTGAACACTGCAGGTCTGCGTCGGTTGGTAATTAAGAACGTGTGCGATATTAATTGCCACGATTTCCAAGGCGTCCGTATCGTAGGTCGACCCGCCGATCCTCGTTATCGAACGACGTTAATTAAACGGGCGCCTGCTACGTTTTTTTTGCAGTTATGCAAATAAATTTGCCACTCGCGTTCCATCTTGCGAGAACCAGCTACGAGAGCCTTTACTAATTCAAACGTCACTTCGCAGCGCATAATTCAATTACTCGACTAACTCGGTTGTCGTTCTCCCTCAATCTCCACGCGCCAACGCCGGTTATTTTCCCTTCAACAATGCAACAGTTGCGCGCGTCTCGCATTACGCTTTCTCAGAAAAAGACGCGAGCAATTTCAATGTCTGCTTAAGGATTAACCGTTGGCGAATGACTGGAGGCAACAGCTGACACGTTTCCCTCTATGCGGGACAGGTTGCAACAGTTTGTTCCGTCAGTTTGTTTCTCGAACGAATTTATAAACGAAGAAAGAAAGAAAGCAAAAAAAGAAACGTTACGAATATACAATACTTATTTTTTACGAAGAAAATCTGTGAAACTGTAAGAAATTACTCTACCAGTTCTAGCTCTAGTTCTGCCATTTACTTTTCTACATTCTACAATAAGATTCTAAGAATAAAATGACAACCAACGTGGAAGAAAATGACGCTTCTCTCGCTGGGATACCTATTCTTTTTTAAAAATTTTTTTCCCATCAAGAGCAAGAACAAGAATTTCTGTCGACACTCGAGAAAGAAAATCGAAGTACGCAGAGCGATACTCGTGAAATATCATAATCGGGGGACGAGAGAAGTCCATCTGTTCTGCGCCGAGCTAGCAGAACGAACGAAGTGTTCCACGACTGCGTAACAGGATCGAAAGTTCGTAATCGATGCGAGGCAGGTTGGCCGCGAGAGTGATAAAAGAGGAGCGGATTCTGTAACGGTGATTTCATTCCGGTTCCTTTGACCATGGCGCGATTACAACAGCTGCCGAGCGGTAAATCACTGATCAACAGCGATCATTAGCGCGCCACTATTCTGCCGATCGAAGGTGGAAATGAAAAAATCGCGACCTGTGTAAATAGTCACGCAGATCATTCTGGAATAGGGATCGAAAAAAATGGAGGAACTTTTAAATAGGTTCTGCTTGAAACTGCGGAAAATGTTCTTACAGAGGCATTCTTAAAAGTAACATTTTCAAACCAGAACAGAAACTTGTAAAAAAATAATGTGATACAAGAATCAAAACTTTTCTGTCGGAGATAGAACAGATATTAAAAAAACGTTTTCGACATTTGTAGCAAATTAGCATATAGACACACTGAATGCTACTCAATGAATAGCACATATACTCGAATTTTTAATTAAACGTTGTCTGAAATAATTTTTTAGATTTCACGAGAAACACTATTTAAAAGTGTGTTCCTAAAGTTCGAAATATACAATTCTTTTAAAAACGAACAGAACCTGTTGAAGAAGAGATCTCTGCTTTGAAATAACAAGGGAGGTTGAGACAAGTTGGCACGTTTTTACAGTTTTACCATTTTTCTTTCAACGATGACAAATTCAAGCTTGAGTAACGACATCTCTGTCGCACTTTGCGCGAACAAATTTCACGTACGACACGTTCATTAACTCGTACACGCATTCGATCTTGCATACTAATGCAAGTAAGAATCCCATACGCTGTAGATCGATCTATTTCTGTATCAAGTTGCCACCATTTCGATCAACGACAAGTGCAACGATCGATACCTAATCTCTGTCTTTTCCATCCCCTTGCTATCTGCTCGATAAATCCCCCCCCCCCTCGTCCTTTGAAATTAGATAACTGAAGATAGCGGACCGGTTTCGATGATGAACGTGCAATTTCGGTAGATCAAAGTGATTCCACCTTTAATCGTCTCCAAGATGCAAAGAGACGTTCCTCGTTCGCTAGAGAATCGTTAGAAAGATTCCACCGGGAGATTGGCAGAAAGTCTTCTTCGAACGCCACGGGCGAGTCTGAAGCACGCGTTTCGCTATTTTCAGCCTGGCGTCAGGCCGCGCCGAGTTGTTAAACGATGTGCTAGGAAGCAAAGATTGCGGCCGTTCGGCCGTCGAAGTGAGCGATAATGTAGTAATCGATTGCCAGTGGCGACCGAACAACTTCTATTCCTTAACGGTGGAAAGAGAGCTAAACTTGAAATTCAATGAAAGAGGGAGAACAGCACTTTGGATCGTCCAATTTAGGAGGATCTTCAGAGTACGATTCGTCTCACTGAAAAGGAAATGAAGACGACTTTTTTTCCATAAAATTTTATTGATATGCAACCATTTGAATCGATAGAAAACAAATTACCAGACAACGCCACTCCTACTCGAGGTCTACGCCACGCCCCCTCGCGAATCACGTGACCCAAATCAACCAATCGCTAATTTTCGTTGCACCTAAAGAAGCCCGATTTTCTCGGTTACCCCCGCTAAAGTCACTTTCAGTGATAATAAACAATCAATGTTCCGATTGTACAGTCTAGCAGACGAAAGAACGTTTAGGAGCGTTAAAGAATTTAGATGGAAAAATCTAAGGACAATTTTTAAAGAATTTCCGAATATTGAAGCAAGGAACGAAATCAATGCTTCAAATTTCCTTTTGGTGGTCTTTTACGACACGCAAAGAACGATACGTTGGATCTATTCTATCCCGAAGGCCACGGGAAGGGATATAAGCGACTGTGGAATTCGGTGCTGAGAGCTGTGTCGTTTCTATCGCAGCTACTGTTTCGACCCTGTCGGGCGTAATCGATTGCGCGGAAGCGATCGGCTGTGCGTTGCATACCAAAGTCAGCTATCCACCTATGAACGCGAGCAACACGAATCGTAGAAATCCTAGGAATATCGTGTTCATGCCAGAGGGACAGGTTCCTTATCGAAATTCTTCGGAACGACGTGAAATATAGCGGCTCGGCCAAGTATTCGAGCAGTTATCTGCAGAAAGTCTCGCGCGATATATATTATGCACGTTAAAATTTCGATAAACGGCGTGTATTATTTGAATAACAGAACTACCAGGGACAGAATTTTATCTTCCGCGTCAAATATTATTTAAAGTACTGTGCTTTGTACAAATATTTTATACAAACTTTGCTCGTATCGCGTGAATACTCTGCGTAGTATTGTTTTAAAATTTCTACGACATTTTGAACTTTATCTACCTACTTTTATTAAATTGGCGCAAAGAGTAACTCCGTTTGTGTGTGTGTGTGCGTCAGCAAACGAATTTTTCACAAAAAACATAAGCTTTATTAACATACTGACCATTCGGTTCGATTACCTTTTGCGATCTATCAGGCAAGTTCGTATCTTATTCGGTAAAGAAAAGTTTTCAAGAATAATTTGATACCCTCCTGATCTAGTAAACCAATTTTGATTCGCTGCCGTAGCTTGACTTTTTATAAACTTATCCAGCTCGGGAAAACGAAATCGAATTTCCATTTCGAAATCTTGTATTTTCTTTTTTTTAAACAAACACGATCGCTTCCGCACAATCGATGATTAAGCAATGAATCTGCTTCATGGAAAAAGAGACGCAATTTCTTGGCCAACTCGACGTTTTTTTATTTTAGTTACATCATTTTTCGGAATAAATTTCATCAAAGGACAACGTCCCTTCCAACGTTCTTCTCCTCCTTTATCCGTAATTTAATGCGCAGAATGCGCCGTTCTCTTCGAAGAAGGTTCCTACTACGTACATCGAGGGGGCTGTCGATTTCCTTGCACGATTCGAAGAAATAATTGTCCAACGGTGAGGATGCAAATGCGATCGGAGGATTGGTCGGTCGTAGGGTCGCGGCTAGTCACGAAACACAAGAGACACACACACACACACACGCGCGAGCGCGCGCGCGCACACACGCACACACACAGAGGGAGCAAGGTGCATCGCGCACTCGCGCGCCAAATGCAGAATGAATAATTTATCATGGCGGCGATCCGTGCACAAATTATGCGCGTAGCCGGCCGACTACCGTTATGCACATTTTCGGTAATCTCGGCGAACGATTAAATCGGCGGTCCAACCGCATCCCGACCGGCTCCCGATTATTTAAACAATTTCACGCCTCGACTCGCCGGTGCGTAAAAAAACGTTCACACGCGTCGTTACGCGGTCGCGTTTCCTTTTTTCCCTCTCGGTTTGCATTCCTTCGATTTGTTGTACGCGCAGACGTAACGAACCGCGCCGATTTTTCAACCGTGGTATCCGCGGTATTCCGGCGGTGAACAAAGTCGGCGGGATTCCTTCGTTACCGCCGACGCGTGACGGAATTTCATCCCTGAAGTTAACGCGTAGTTAATCCTTTCGATTGTAATTTCAGCACGCCGTGACGGAAGTTAAAAGCAAATTTATAATCGTTTGAAACGAAAGGAACGAGTGGCTATCCTGGGTTGTATCAATTCCGCTTTTTTAATCACATTCAACTTCTCGGATGGAGGGAAAAAAAAAAAAAAAAAACTCTTATTTAGGTATTACCCGTCGTAAAGAGACAGCAGGCGAGTAATTGTGCGAATCGCAAGCGCCACAAAGAAATTAGATTCCCCCTGGAAGAAATAATGGGCGAGTAGCAACGAGGACGAGGCAACGAAACGGGAGTAAGTTTCAAATGATATTCAGAAACCGAGGCGTCGTTCCCTCGTTGGAGACGTCCAAAGAATCAACGAGGAAAGGACGAACTCGCGGAAACAATTAAATCCCGTGATCAGATAGGCGCGCGAGTATCCTCTGGAAAATGTATTCCGTGCTCGGGCCTGCAGTAGCACAAAGTCTGGATAATAAAGCGTGCCGGAAGTCGCCCGGAGATAGATCCAGCCCGATTCGATGTCTCGACGATGACAGTACAAGGAAGCCTCCCCCCTCCGTGGAATGACAAAGGATTATTCTTCCTTAGAACGAGTGCTCGCTTCCTCAGGACGCCGCGATCACGCAGGCGAAACTTATAGCCGCGTCACGCCGCGATACCATCTCTCGAATTCGATCGATGTCCAACGTGCGTTTTCTTTTCTTTCTCGGCAGAGCCGGCGGATGCAACGAGAGAAAAGAAACCGATCACCGTGGTTAGGTCGCAATTAGCGATTAAAGTCGAAGCTTACTCCATCGAGGCGATAAAATATTACGATTAACATCTTAGCTGCGAATAACTGTCAGTTGTACTCGTCGCGAGGAAATGGCAATTTTTTGCGCAACGAGCATACTCGAGAAATGTAAGTATTATAATTTATGTTGCTTGGATTAAATTTTTCGTGGAAGAGAAACGTATTTGCAAATTTTAGACATTTTAGAATATTTTGAGACTAGACTTTTAAATATTTTTTTTTTTTCTTTTTTTTGCTATTAATATTAAAATTGTTGATTTTTCAAAAAATTAGTGTGTTATTTCCTCGTAATTTGATTCAGTAGCATATATATATATATATATTTATATTAGTCTGGATTCAAGTTCAACCGCATTCTCACAGTGTTCCCCAAGACTCCTGGCAGCCAAGAGAAAAATGACACTCGGTTTCATGGTATGTTCGCGTTCAATTTATTTTTAATTCGAACGGTGTCGTTGCCACGGCCCATAACGTGCAATTATTGCCGCGTATAAGTAAATGTTGCCGAGCGGAGCAAAGCTTGAACCAGCGAGGATTTATTGCCGCTGATAGCGGCAAGGTAACGATCACCGGTGGTAGAAAAGCAGGATTTTTCGATACAGTATCCGCGCGTTCCAACACACACGCACGAATGACGTCTCGTCCGTTTCGCAACTTGTACACGCGATTCCCACTCGATAACGCGAACGCGTAACGTTGCATATTCGACACGATTCTCCGGTGAAACGTCACTTTTTCATTCTTTCGCGAGTACTACTTGGAGTATCCAATCTCTCCGCGATTTTCCCCGTGAGCCAGAATGGCCAACGTCACGCTCGCCAATCCGGTTAATTGCCGGCAATAAATTACGAGCGGGAGAATCTTATTTCGATCAATTGGCTCGCCGATCCCGGATTTTAAACGATCACGCTTAATTCGAGTGGGCGTTTACGCTCGAGCCAGAATTCCACCGTTTTATTAATGACCGTCGACAATCGTTCTTGTTAATTTCTCGTTAATTCGACGTGGCCATTTTTTGAACGAACTATCTGACAATTATCTACAAGCGACACTCACTTCTCCAAATTATTTTACATTAATTGGACTGTCAAGCAATTTTTTATCTATATCGATAAATTCGAGTGAAATTCATCCGATTCTGAAATCAATCGGCGTTGCTACGACGTGGCTCTGATATCTGATCGAGAAAATTCTCGCGTGACTCTTTTTTTTCGCTAATAGAGGAATTCTTACACGCGGGACTTTCGATGGTATTTCTATTTCTATCTCGTTAAGATTGCCCATACCGTTCAGCGTTATGGCACTTCCTTTCGAACGCTGCGGTAATTATTACGTTCGTTAGCATTAATTCTTCATTAATCTTGAATTTCACTGTAAAGTTTGCGTTGAAGTCGATCCCCCCCCCCCCCCCCACCGTAGAGGCATATCAATTTATTAATGTTTCCGCGATTGTAATGGCATCCACGCGAGCATTTTATAGCCGACTCGTTCGCCTGTGAACGATCTCCATTCCGTCGTGAAAACGTGGAATTAAACCAAACCACCTCTGTCTCTATCTTTTATCAATCTCTCAATTTCGTTTCTCTCTTTCTTCCCGTTATTTGTCCAAATTGCGTAATTTGTCGTCAAAATAAAGTTACAACTGCTGAATGGTAATTGAAAGAAAAGAAAAAATTCGTAACATCATTCTTACTCCACTTTTCAAAAAATATAAATCAAAACTCTATTGTCTTTCTCGTTTTATTCTACGACGTCGCGTGACGTTTCTCTAACAAGATTCAATTTCCACTAAATCAAAAAGAGTTCTATTTTCCCGATTAAAATTGTCAAAGAATTAAATTCGAAAATCAAAAGAGTTATTTACTCCGTGTTATTTACTCGATGGAAACATCGTCTTTGTTAATGAATCACGAATGACTGGTTAGTTTCAGGAATCAGTGAAAAAGGAACACGCGCGAATGATTAATGATGAGACGTACGAGCAATAACGAAGCGTATGTCGATCGATTATTATCAGCGGCGAGATGGAGCGCTGTTAAGGCTAGATCGACTCCTCGTAACAGGTCGGATCGAATAGAAAGGCAATTATTCGAGTGAAGTTGCAAGTGGCCGGCGATGAAAACGTCGACGAGCCGTCTTGAAAATTGAGACACGGCTGAAAAAGAAATATACAGCACGCAGAGGTGTATATATATATACAGAAGGCTCGATTATACTCCACTTCACGAAAATTGCTGCTTTATACGCGACGCGAGACCAGCTTGAAAATTACGTCCTGGATGCGTAAATCCGGTAGGTGGAAATCCTTGGAGCTGAACTACTGAACTCGTCTCTCCGCGCGTCTCCTCCGCTTGTCCGACAAATATCGCAAGAGTTCCCAGAAAAGTTGAATTTCTCCAACCCCGTGTAAGCAATGCTGAATGCTGAGAAACGCGGTTTCAATTAACAACAAAATGTGAAATTCCTCGAAAATCTCTCGTCTAAGGAAGGAAAGACGATTTCAGAAGAAAGTAGGCGTGTCGCCCGAAAGAAGAGACGAACGCTATCTTTACGTGTCGATCGTCGCGTAAGGCTGTTGTTCGAGCTGGCAAGAAGACACCAGCCGCCTAAAACGGAGGCGGAGCACGATTTTTACAGCTCGTTTCACCTTCGCGATGCTTATACGGCGTCGAGAGGACGATCGAACGGAAGGAATTCGCCCGTGGGTGCTCCTGTCTGTCCTTCGTCTCCACGTACACGCGCACGCACACGCGCGTGCCCACGCACAGTCCGTGGTGACACGACACGCGTGCATCGCGAGTGGTTCGACCGGTATCCGCCATATTTGGCTGGCGAAAGAACCGCGTGAACTACGGAGACGCAGAAATCCGCGGCAGGGGAAGAGAGGTCACCAATGCGCTATCGACCCGCTTCGGGTCACAAAGATCCTCCGTCAGTCGGTCGTTTCAACGAGAGAGAGAGGATCCCCTCCTCTCGATACGTTTTGAATTACAACTAAATGAGGATCGTAAATTAACCGAACGCGGCGAGTAAATTCAACTCGCGGCAAAAAGAAAAATAAAGAAAAAGCTCCGCCTCGGCCGGAGAGGATCGGTTGCCTTCCTCGTTACCACCCTGTCGATTCTTTGCCTCCTGCAGCATTCCTCCTCTAAATTTAGATAGAGTTAATTCCAGCCACGGAACGAACCAAGTTGCTTTTTTTTCGTTCCTTTTTCGAAACTCGACGATACTTTTTCATCGTCGCGTCGATCCAGTACTTTTTGCGAAGAGAATGATTCTCTTCGTCCGAATATATGTAGAATCAAGCTTCAAGTGTTTACAATATCTCGTACAACGTTAAAGTTACACTTGAGGAAATGAGAATTCAATTGCTGTAACTAAAAAGATATCTTCAGCTAGTCTCGAATGTGTTGACAAGTTTGAATATCGCCAACAATCGTAGCAACGGATCCTTCTATCAACGGATCGTCAAAGATCGCTTTAATCGGAAAAATCGGATGCGTCGCGTCGAGGCGTCGTTCAACGACCGGCCAGAGCCAAGACCCAGTTACGCCACACCGTGCGGAAAAAGTGGAAAAAGTTTCCCGCCGATCGCACGTCTCGACGGATCGTCCTTAAAAAAGTAGATCCGCTAAATCAGCCATCGGCTAGACGACGTAATCGAGATTGCCGGATAGAACGATCCCCGATCGTGTAATAGCTTCATTCCAAATTCCACTTTGAAGCGACTGCGATCTTACGTTCCTCGATAGCCGACATAAATGATTCATACAACACTGATCAACAGGCCGTAGGTTTTTTTTGCGGCATTCGTACGAAATTTCAGATAGCAAAAATGCATCAAAACTCAACAATGTGACGACTCTCATCTCGTTAATAACAACGTTTAGGAGGGTAAGACAAATCTATGGTAAGACAAACCATGAAAAAAACTCGCAGGAAAATTCGCAGCGTGCTGGAAATTGGGTTCTGCGATAATTTTTTTAATGGGGAAACTCCTATCCCCGCAACGGAGGATGGAATGATCGATCGATCGGCGTCTAGACCTTCTAACGAGATCAGGTATCCAGTTTCCGACCTGGAATCCTTGAGGATCGTTTCGATTTCAAACTGGATCGACGACAGCCTCTCGTTCCAACAGTTTGAATCCTCTCTGCACTCTTCTCCTCGTTCGTGCACAGTTGCTTTCCCTGCTTATTTCCCACCTTTCGTCCATGGGTGGTCTCTCTCCGTCACAAAAATCGATGAAAATCGACGAAAATCGACGGGTGGATCGGTTTGCTGAAAACCGGAGTGCCTTCTCACCCCTTTTTTAACCTTTTCTCCGCCGCTGTTTGCCGATGTCCAACGTCCGTGCAGATTGGCAACCGGTTTTCCTATGGCCTCTCCCAGCCGATTCCTCACTCCCACTCTCACTCCCACCTCCGATTCCCATTCCAGCGTAGACCCTCTTGCATTCTCCGCGTCCTCTTCCTCCAGGGTCGCCGGCGTTATCCCATCTTCTCCCTCCCGCCTCTCTCTCTCTCTCTCTCTCTTTATTCTCTCTCCACTCTCGCTCCCTAATAATTCTTTCACCGAATCCTTTGTCCCTCGCGAAAGAAAAGCAGTCTTGCGTCGAGAGGAGAGCCTCGTCACGCCGGATGTTACGCGACCGACGTCGGCGAATTTTTCGTTCGACAGACCGGATACGTCAGGGAACCAGTCCGAGCCGCAGGATTCGTTGGACACGCGACTCACTGGCAACACCCACTCGTCTCACTTTTCCGCGAATACTTCTTCTACATACAAGGCTCGATCGCGAGGCTCTGTCGTGCAATTAAATGCGAAGCGAGCACGGATGACGAACCTGCCACGAATCATTCTTCGCGAGAATGTCTTGTCTTCCGAATACGATAGTACGTCATAGTACGTAGGAATTCGCGGGGTCTCGGGTTTACAAATGAACCTGGCGGACTTTGCAACAGTTTGATTTTGTTTATTCCTGCGAGTGCAAGGAACAGGGACGAAATATCATTGTTATAGTAAAAAGCACAAATCGCTCTGAGATCTGTCAATAAATTCGTAAATTTCGAAACTTTCAGTGTAAAAAGAAACTGAATAGCCAAAGTTAAAATTTATCTCGTTATCTTCGTTTGAACAAAGTGTCTTCTCGCGCAATTTGTTCAAAAGGGAGAAAAATTTGAGAAAATTTTTCGTCCCTTTCGCGCGCTTGGAAATCTCGGAGTATACTCGCGAAACAATTCCTGCGCTAAACGTTCAAATACTTTCACCGCGTCGCGTTCGAGCTTGGAGAACATCGCACCGACGCAGGTACCGCGGCAGCTTTTTGCCCCCGTCCAGATTGGCAGCGGTAGAATTTGCCCGGTGAATTCCTCTCGCAAGAAGCGACAGAGAACGGCCTCGGATAAAACTGAGCAAGTACCACTACCGCGTCGTCGTTCGAAATAAGAACCAGAGGGAGAGGAGAGAAAAAAAAGGAAGGAGAAAAGAAAAAAAGAAAGAAAAAAAAGGGAAAAGCTCGAGATCGATGTAACAGTGTAGAAATCGCTTGGAAGCGCGTCGATTCGATATCCTCTCCGGTGAGGTCGATAGGAGGAAATGAAAAAGCGGAGATGGAGCGTGACGCAAAAAGCATGTTCAATCGCGCAACTAAATCGAGTTGCCCGATTAAAATAAAAATAATGTAACGAGTATAGGTATATGTCGGAGGAACATAAAATGATAATCGGCGGTGGATTCGCGCGCGCGCGCGAGAAATTGCGAAGCGAGAAAGCGAAAAACCGACTGCTGACCCGGCCGGAAATGGTATCTTCGAGATCACGGTTGGGTCACGCGAATACTGGCAATGAAGACCAACGAGAGAGGTGTAACCATAAAACCAAAGACATCGGTGTAACGAAATTGCAAATAAAGAAACACGGAGTGAAGAGAACCGATAATAAGTGTTTTATGCAACGAATGTGTATAATAGGATTGCAAATGAAGAAGCACGTGTTAGAAGAGGAGGAGCGGTTCGATTGAGACGTAACTTTGCGAAGTTTTATTGATCCCCGAGTAAATAAAATGACTATTAACCGAGCACGTAACTCTACCAGGAATAATTCTACAATTATAGAGTGAGCGTGGGTTTGTAATGATAATGTTTGCCAACGTATCTCTTCCCTCGATTATATTTATTTGTTTTATATGAAACGAAATGAACGTTGCGTTTGCCTGTATAAAATTACCCACGTTGTCCAAGAATTAATGCGAAAATGAAATACGATTGACAGAGTTGCGTTCATAAAGTTTGAAAGCAATTTGAGGAATGTACGTACAAGCCGCGGGACTTTTTCTCTGCAAACAAACGCTCGTCTTTAACCGTTTATGTAACGACAAAAAAGGCTATTAAATGCTGAATCTTATTAAATACGCACGTCTGCAATTAACGTTTTATAGCCTCTGTGCACTTTTTATCGTTTTGTCGATACAAAGTACAGACGATAATGGCGTCTCGTTGCTAGATCGCGGATTACAGAGTCGAATAAAAATTCAAAATGCTTCGATAATGTTGATATTATTGCCTATTCTTCTTCCCAACAAATAAACAAATACTTTCTGCACTTGACTGACTGCAGTTCAATTAAGTTTCACCTTCTCTTTTTACGATTCTGCTGTCCGCGTGATGCGAATCCGAATCGACAGGGACGCTATGGAACGGAATAAAAAATCCAGCTTTCCCTCTGACGTAAGAAATCTTTAAATACGCGAGCAATTTTTCACGAGAGGAAACAACCGACTTTCGCACGATTTCTAAATCGACGCTTCGAAAGAGCGAAGAAGCAACTACACGGGATTGAGACGTGTCGTGTCATCCGGCGTCCAGCGACGTGTGTCCGTTTCCGCGTGGAAAATCACTTTCGTTCTCGCGCATTCCCTTTCTTTCCGCGACAGAAGGAATCTGAGCGGCTGTTTCGATCTTGCTGGTCAGAATGAAAAAAATCCGAATCCGCGTTACGTTCAACTTCATAAATTGTGTTTGAAGAGTGTTTGAGAAAAGTGTCGGTATTGCGAGCGCTATTGTTCAAATTTACTTTGGGATTCATCGCTTCTGTCATCTCGCGATGAACAAATTTATGGAGGTAAATAATTCATTTCCTTTCTTTTTTCTATCCAACGAAAGTGTGAAATTAAGAGATCATGGAGTTGATGAGTTCTCGTTGAGATTACGTAACTTGTTGGAAAGGTAAATGTTATGTAACGTCTGCTACAGGTATTGTTAGATTCTGTTCTATGGCAAACGTTCTTTCAAATGAAATGGAATTACACGTATAGAACGTTAGGTGAAGAGTTATTAAATGAATCCTGTTGCGCTAACAACAGGACTGTACAAACTGTAAATTAGTCTTGATTGCTATTACACCGTGGACGTTGACGCATTTTTGAAAAATTTAACACTTCAAAAGCCTACTCTCTACAAGAGTGCGCGTGTAGAAATATGCACGCAGACTGTTCAAAGTGAATTAATCGTCTCGATCAATCTGAAAAATTTAATAACGTCAGTCACCAACGACTGACCATATGGCTCTATTAACAGAAATCGTGCAATCAATTTTGTCGCCGGCAAAATTAAACTCGATCGATCAAGCCTGAGACGATGCAGCCTATTTATTAAGCTCGCGACGAGGAATTAACGCGAAGGAACGAATTACCACGAGGGAGTAATTGTGTACCGTGCGTCTTTCGTTTTGATTGCGCAAAAACGTGCCCGTCGTTAAACCAACCGGTGCGCAGAGATCTGTCACCGCACGACTCGCGACAGTTCGACGAGGAAATTAATTTTTTTCTTTTTTTTTTGCCAGTGACAAAGCCAGCTGTGACAAAAGCTAATAGACAATTGTAAGTACGTGAGTCAGTTGGAGGCAACGATTGACGGGTAATGAGAGATACATGTTAGGTACGAGAAGATCGCGTGATTCATCGGGCAATGTTTATTGTTCGCACGTAAATCACGCGAATTGCCAGCCTCTCACGCGCTATGATTAACATTCTTGCGTAATTTTCCCCGGCGCTTTTCCGCTTGCGAAACGGACCGATCTCGCAAACTAAAACGCGTGGACTACTTTTCTATGAGAGTTCTAACAGGCGACAGAAAAAAAAAAGAAAAGAAAAATTCGTGTAACTCTAAAAACACGTAACGTAACTCTTTCATCGTCTGAAAACACACACGTCGGATAAATGAACGTGATCTCCCGCGGTTGAAATCAGTTCTTCTCACTTGGCGCAACATTTCCGTAAACTATCGCAACAAAACAGTACAATTACCCTGAGCTAATCACCGCGAGCGCGAATCGCTACGGGTTATTGTACACCGGTTCGCACAACATTCTCAACAGTCTATCCGCGAGCGAAGCACGCGTTTTAATGGAAACCATCCACCAGATTTACCAGATGCGATATCGTTGCATCGAGGCCGATCAACACGTCGCGCGATGAACGAGTGAACGTCCGTCGGCCTTGAGCCACGCATTTACCGTCCACGTGACGTTCCTACGTTGAAATTTGTGCCATGTTTCCTCTCGAGTTTCTACTAACAACACATTTGCCGAATACTCTGGAGGAAAATTGACAAAGATGTCGTTTTCGCAGAAAAAAATAACTAGTCTGCAATTGCGACAAAATTCTAGAGTCGATTAGTATTGATTTAACGTCGCGTTTTCAGAGAGCACGATCGATGACCCATTCAGCGTCTTCCGCAAGAATCGAACGCGAACGTGGAATAGATAATTCTGCACGACGCGAGATAACAACCTGGCCGAAAGATAATTTTTTTATACAAAAGAGAAAAGTGCAGCGTGAACTTGCTCACCGTTCGCTCCTGCCACACTAAGAACATATATCCAGCAGAGAAGCAGTCTCCGGATTCCGGTCTCCATGTCAAATCGCCCGATGAACCTTGCTGAGGCTCCTCAAAGGTCTGAACGAAGGGAAAGGGAGATGGAAAAAAAAGGAGGGAGGAAAAATAGGGAAAAAGGAGAAGGAAGGTGGGAAGAAAGGGACAACGCGGTGTTCTCGCTCTAACCACTCGAAACTCTCATTTAGTCGGATTGTTCGGTCTCCTTTCGGAATCAGCTTTCGCGACGCCCTTAAGGGGGGTTATTCTCACTTTTTCCTCTTTTTTTTTCTTTTTTCTTTTGGTTTAAATATCGATATAGGTGGTACGTAGCAGACAGCGTACAACTCCGATGGAACGCGCAGAGACACTGGGGAAGAAAGGGGGATAAAGTTGCGAAGGTGAGACGCGGCGGCGCAATCGAATCGGAGTTGTTCCCAGTGCGAGAACGCGAGAGACACTGACGGGCCCGTACGTTCGTGCACTGGCGGGAGAGTTCGAACCACACGCACACACACAGACGCACACGTATACATAATGCACACGCACACAGCGAAAAACGCACACCGGAGCCACAGACAGACGGTGCGCGCAGCCGGACGTCGACGCGGAACGGGGCAACATCTTTTTAACGGCGCGCACGTGAGATCCGTCCGATGGTACTTTGTGCAGCAGGTACCCTTGCCGCTGATACCGGCATTTTTCGCAACCGCTGGCTTAACCTCTCGCGGTCCACCGGTATCCTGCGGTATCTATCCGACAGAAAACACGAATAAAGCTGTAACGCTCGCGTAGCAATCTCGAGAGCAAGGGGACAGTTTCTCATCTTTCTCGTCATATTTCTTACCAGGGGACGGTGAAACGGATAAAATTTCAGAAGCAGTCCAAATGTGGTGTGATAAACTTGGACAAGATCGAGGAGTAGGGCCCTCTGATTCAATTTTAAGACTCTACGTTTGAAAATGGACGATTTGATTTGGCTGCAATGTGCCAGCGATCGAAATATATCAGTAGATTTTGACTACACTCAATTTTAAAACTATAGATCCGTCGACTTGAAAAATTGACTGGAACGATCAAAGTGATACAAATATATCTATGAAACGATAAGATTTTAATAAGAAGATAAATAATCTCTACAGAATTATCGAAATAGGTGTGAAGAAAATTACGAACCGGTCTTTGGACCGATCGAAACTAAATATTCCACTTCGGGATCGAACTACTTTCGAAAAGTTCTGATATTTGGTCCGTCAGCAAGAAGAACTTGCTCTCGCAACGTCGCTTTTCGTTCGTCGGGACATTTGTAAGCGTAACGTGGCTGTAACGGAGTCAGGGCTGCAAGAGTCTCATCCTAATTGCTCAGTGGATCGATCGACGCTGCGAGATCGATGGGAGCGATACGAAGAAGAGATTATTCCATCCTCCCACGAGCGCGAGCGTAGTTGGCGCGAAGCTGCCGAAGAATTAACGAGCTGCGCACATTTTCGGCCCGATGAACGCTCCGATATTTCAAACGGCGACGTGTTTATGCACGTTTGGCTACGAAATCGAGTCACGTAGGCCGGGCCCAGCCTTTTCGAGGTTCCTCCTCGTTCGATCGCTCCTTTTTATCTCGCAGTTTCTCGACTCGTCGTTTCGCCGTAGGCGTATACAGGTCCAGGTCCACCAACAGAGAGAGAAAGAGAGAGAGAGAGAGAGTCTCGGACGACGTTGGGCCTTACATGGACACGTGTGTGAGTCACTGTCCAAAGTGAACTATGTAAATGCGTTCAACGAACACGAAGAAACTGGTCGTCATCTGTTTATCGCGTTAAATCTTTCAGTTTCGCTCCTTTTTTAATAATTATTTGCAGCCAGCTCTTGCTTCCTGAATTCATGAATATAAATCACGAATTAGAATAAATATGGTCGATGAAATAAAAATGGTCGATTAATTGTCTGGCAATATCAGAGAATCTTCAAAAATGAAAAATTACAGGCCATTTTTCTGGCAGCTTTAGCGTTAAAACAAAGATTAATTAACAAGTGGAAATCGTACTTTTCATCCGACACACGTCACTGCGTTATACAACAACCGAAGAATGAAAAGAAAGCGGCGAGGCAAAGTGTTAACGAAGGAAGAGTGGGCAGGTCAACGAAACCAAAGTCTGGTCGCGGCTCGTTCGACCGGGAGGATCGGTCGCGCATAAATTTATTCAAGTAAAACAGCCTTGGGGGCCTTATGGTCGAACCGAGGCCAGACAAATGGATGTCTGCCGCTGATAGACACTGCCCCGGCGCGCCATCGTTCGTGCTCCTTCGTACAGGATCGTGCACGCTCGTGTACGGTACCTGAACGGAGCCACGCCATACTCCTCCAGGCCCGGAGGTGAAAGTGTCCAAGGATTTCGTAACGAGCAACCGATTGCGGATTACGCTGGGCGACGAGAAATCGTTCGACTCTGCAACGATCGCCACGGTTCGATGCTAATTGGACTCCTTCCTTCGGACACTGCCTTAGATAAAAAAAAGAAAAAGGATTCGATAATTAAAGCGATCGCACGAGAGGCTACAACACGTTTCCGGTAACGTGCTATCAAAGGATCCGTACCGATCTCGCGCCAAGATCGCAAATAATAAGATTAACAACGTGGGGGATAAAGAGAGAAGACGCTGTTCCAGAATCGCATCTTCTTTTTCGCGATCCAATTCAATCGTTCGCAGTTGTTGCAGATTAATCCCTCAGACAGAGGATTTAAGGATTGAGGATCGAACGATGATGATTTATCGTGACGTTACAAATACGTATTCCCTCAAAGTTTCATGAAATTATAAGACACACACACGGATGGAAGACATTTAAATTGGAAAAAAATTGCGTCAATGAAACGACATCGGTTAGACATTGACGAATCTCTAGTCTTTGGGATGCTATATAATCAACATTCAAGTCGAATGTTTAAAAGATGTTTGAAGAAGAATAAAAAAACTTGCTTGAACGTGCCCAAGATAATATCCCTTCTTCGAAAACGCTTAAAACGATATTCAAGTATCACGACGCGTCTCAAATATTTGCGAGGATACCGCCCGAAGAGAATTTCTGCCAAAAGAAGCAATTTTTTCTAGTAAGAACAAACGTCTAAAAATAAAGTAAATGATCTTTTTTTCCTTGCGCGGTGACGATAACGATCGCGCGCGTTGCGTGTTCACCGATCCAAAGTCCCGTTAATCGTCAACGAAACAGCGTGGTCGCGCCCTTCCTCGTCACGTATCTCTCGCGAATTTTTCTCTTCGACGCGTAGAAAAACACGGCGCGAACGGATCCATCGAGATCCATCTCGAATAATAGCCGAGAGTGAACGAACGGCGAAGGAAAGAACGAGGCGGAGAGAACGTGTCGCGTGGATGATCGTGATCGGCTGTGACGTCATTAATCTGGCCGCAGGATCGTTTTGCGGAAGCGACGACTTCCACGGGACTTCGACCTCATTAGAAAAGCCCCGAGCCGTTGCTCTTCCTCCGGGATAACCGTGGATGCTAATTATAAAACGCGGAATAATGAAATCATCTTACTACGCGCGGCTCGCGAGCCCCGCTGACTTCCTTGAGAACTTTTTCAACCAGGAGAAACGCCTTTATTAGCGGCGGGACAACGCTCCGGGCTCGAGGAATTAGGCTCGTGGGATTAGCCGACAAAAGTTATTAAGACAAATTGTCCGCTAATCGTCCCGACCTCTCCGACCACCTAACGATCTCAAATTACACAGCCAACTCTTTTCACCTTTTGTCCCGATCCCATCGATGGATCTTCCTTCTTCCTTCCGTTTTCTCCTTTCTTTTTCCATCGATCGCTTGCGATAAACGAGATAAACGAGGATTTTTGAAAAGAAGCACTCTGGGTATTCCGTGAATCCTTCCGTGAAAGTTCGATTAAATTTTTCACTCGACGTATTTTTCTAGTTCACAGTGAGAAAAACAAGAATCGTTTAGGTTTGGTTCTATGCGACTATATTTTTACAAAAATAAATACACGACGTTCAACGTCCTGGCGATACATACCTCGCTGGTAAGACACAACCTATGTACAGCCACGATCCATGCCACGACATCGATTTACGATCGTATCGTTATTTACATGCGTTAATCGTGGGAGAAGCGAAAGAATCGCGGGGAATGATCTACGGTGTACGCGATGTCGCGACGCTCTTTTCTTCCAGCGTCACGCTAGAAAGCCGAAGGACACGGTGATTAGGATCAGGAACGCGTTCACCGTGAACCTCGACGCGGACGAGTCGAATCCGTTCTGCGCCAATATCTGACACTGCGAGCTTCGAAAGTGCTTCACGTTGCCCTCCGAGTCCCTCGCAAGCACGCACAGCTCGTACTTTGTCCCAGAGTCCTGCATGTCCGGAATTTTAAAGGACCTCTCGCTGTAGACGAGATCCTTCTCGATCGCGGATTTGCTACTCCCGGACTCTCGAACCACCACGTAAAAGTCGCCAATGTCTTCTCGCGACGTCACGTACCACGTCGCCTTCCAACTCTTGTCCTCCTCGTTACTGAAAAATATTCATCGTTGTCACTAATCTTTATTTTACAGTTTATCAGAAAATCTAATTTGTAACAACTTTCGAAAAGAACGCAAGAAACTGCATCTGTCACAAACGAATTAAAATATTCGTCTGTATCGATCACCAAGATGGTCGTTTCGTTTGTGAAATATACGTACTACTCGATGTTTCGGTACTTTACGTCTGGCGTGACGTCAAACTCGGGATACTCTTTGACGTCCTTCTGGCCACATCCCATCAGGTCCTCCGTGACCTCCGTCAGAAGTTTGTGAGACAAGAAATGCGGACTCTCGCAGCTAACGTTCGACCATTCTTTTGGAATTTCCGTGTGAGTGCTCAGCCATCTTTTCAAGGGCCTCACATAGCAGTCACAGTGCAGTGGATTTCCTAATAATAATTCATAATTCCTAATAATGAGGTTTCCCAACTCCTAACTCCTAACAATAATACTTCCTAATAGTAATAATAATTATTTCCTGGCAGAGTTAGAGAGTGATTACTACAATCACATTCTATGATCGCTATTCTCGCGAAAGAGAATATCGAAAACTTCTGTTGCTTCCCTCTTACCGTGATATCGAAGCTTCGTGCCATTTCCTATAATGTTCATGAACATGTCGCTGAACACTCCGATCGAGTTGGACTCCACGTCGAAAATCTTCAAATTTGGCAACGGGAGGATTTTGTCCAATGGCAGGTGAGTCAGACGGTTGTGACTCAGATACAGATTAGTCAGATTCGTCGGAGGATCAAAAACATCCGGTTCTGAGAGGTCGTTGATCTCGTTGTAAGAGAGGTCCAGTGTCTGTATCGCTGTCAGATTCCCAATCACATCTAGAATATTCGTAAATGACAGAAAAAAAGAAACGAAAAAGATATTAAATTAATACCAATTTCCTTTATACATATTGGAAATCTGTATTGAACTGTACTCACATTTTCGAATCTCGTTAATGTTATTGTGACTGATATTCAAATACTGAAACTTCTTCGCTCCTACAGTGAGCTCGTGAGTTAAAACCGGCATGGAATTATACGAGAGATCGACTTCCTTCAATCGATAAGGGATCCAAGGATCGTTCGGAAACGTCTTCTTCGTGATGAAAGATATCTTGTTGTGACTGAGATTCAGTCTCTCCAGGGACAGACAGTCGTCCAGAAGCCCGTGAGTTTTGTTATCCAACCTTTCTAGCTTATTGTGAGAGAGGTCCAGAGATCTCAAAGAGACGAGAGTCTGGAATGCCTCGTTCGGTATATGCGTGAGTTTGTTATTCGTCAGATTCAGAGTTAACAGCTGCAGCAACCCTTCGAAAGCTCGAGTGCTCACGTTTTGTATCTGATTGTTGGCTAGATTCAGCTCGAACACTATCGGAAGACGTCCGAACGCGGATTTTCCCAACTCGGTCAGCTGATTGTCCTGAAATCATAGTTTGTACAAAGTGTCGATTTGTTGAGCCAGAGGCGTGATATGAATTTAATACATTCGAGACACGGTCGAACCTGCACATGAAGATATTGCAGGCTGGTCAGAGTGCTCAGTGCTTCCCAAGGTGGTCTTGTTATGTTGTTCGACTGTAGGTTCAAAGTCCTCAAGGTAAGCAGGTTTTCAAAGCTGCCGTGTTTCAGATTATCGCCCAATCGATTCCTCGAGAGATCCAGGGAGAGAAGAGCGTTCATCATGGGCCATACGTCCGTCGTGGGGATTTCCTCCAACCAATTTTCTGAAAAATCCAAGTTACCCAGAGAAATCGGCAGCTGAAAGATCTTCGTCAATCGATTGTTCTTCACCGTCAAGCTCCTACAAATCGACAATTTAATTTTCATTCGAATGAATTTGAATTGAAAAACCGAGAATTCGTTCTCCAACGAATCATTGATAAAATCATTAATCACCTGCAGCTTGGTAATCTGGTCAAACTGCCGCGTGCAACATCGTTCAACTGATTGTAACTCATGTCCAACTCCAACAGCGTTGGCAACGGGCCAAACGTGGACGGCTTTATCTTCTCCAGAGAATTGTGCGACAGATTTAAGAAACGAAGGCTGAACAAAGTCTGAAATACGGCATTGTGAATCTCTGTCAGGTTGTTGTAGGACAGATCGATCGTGTGCAGCTCGTACAGCTTTGGGAACGTTTGACGAGGCACCGACTGCATCAAATTGTGCGACACGTTGAGAACTCTCAACCCGGTCATATTGTGCAACGGCACCTAGAATCATTAATACGATCATTTCGCTCGGGAATTCTCGAGGAACATCTCCGAATCACTCGATCCCCGAAAAATACCTGATTAAGGGCGGTAAACTGATTGTAACTCAGTTGAAGCTCCGTGGCGTAAGTTGCACTGTCGAACGAGTGTCTGGAAATATTTTCCAGCTTGTTGTGACTCAGATCCAATACGGTGATGTTGACGCAGTTCTCAAAAGCTCCCGGCTCTATCTTTGATATCTCGTTGTGAGACAAGTTGATCTTCGCCAAATAGAGATCTTTGAACGATAACTTTTCTATTACCGTCACGAAATTTTCGGACACATCTATCAGCTGGAAAGAAAAATAAGTCTCAATTTTGCTCTCAATTAATAGTGTTTTCTTTTTTTTCTTTCTTTAAGTATTTGTACAAGCATAAAAAATAACCGCACGAACCTCTGCAAACTGCAGTTGGTTGAACATTTGAAAGTCGATCTTCTTGATGAAATTTCTAGCCAGATCGATGGTGCCTATTCTGGTAACAGGACCGAAGGTTCCTCTTCCAACGTCGTTTATCTGATTGTCACTTAAATAGAGTCTTACCAAGAAGCGCATGCCACGGAAAGTATTCGAGTCGAGTTTCCTGATTTTATTATGGTTCAGATTGAGTACCTTCAGCAGAGAGTTTCTCGCGAATGTTCCTCTATGGATAAAGGACGAATTTTCATACATTTACGTAGATTTCTAAATTATATCATACTATTATTTATCTCATATACAGGACAGAGTCTCGAAGAATACCTCTTCAAGTCTGCAATGGCGTTGTGAGATAGGTTGCACCAGCCCATCTTCGTCAAATCAGCCAAATGAGAGCCATCGAGCTTGTTGATCTGATTGTGAGACAGATCCAAGTATTCCGTGTCTCGCAAACCTTTAAACTGATTCCTCTTCAGCTCCTTGATCTCGTTATCGTGGAGGTCCAATCTTTTCAGCTTTTTCAGAGGTGTCAACGCCTCCGCTGGCAAAGAAGTCAAGGTGCCTACGAAAATGAAAAACTCTAGAACTATTCCTCAGACAGATTTACTTTCCCGCAGAAAACAGCATTGCAGTACCGTTACTGATCTCCAGCTTTTCAATTTTCGCGGCTGCAGCACTGTCAGCGAAGCTGTCCACCGGTAAAGTGGAGATCCGATGGCCAGCGATACTCAGGATACTGAGATTCCCCAAGATTTGCAATGCTTGCCGCGGGAACTTCTCCAGAGTACTGTTTATCACATAAAGCTCTTGCAGAGTTCTGTTTACGCCGAGAAAGCTGTGCTCCTCGATCAGTCTCAAAGGAGTGTCGATGAACCGCAGCACTCGCACGTCCAGAGGATAGAGAGCGGGTCCGTAGAAACGTCCTTCGAACGCAATGAAATTCTAATTTTAATCGTTCTTCAAAAGTACACTTCTTCTTTTAATAAATCTAATATCGATTTCATACGGATACTTATACTTGGAATATTAATTTCTTCTTTTTTTTCTAATTTTAATTTATTACTTAGAGATCTAATAATATCGATTAATAGATCTAATATCTCTAATAGATCTAATATCCTAATAGATCTAATATCGATTTTATACGGATACTTATACTTGGAATATTAATTTCTTTTTTTTTCTAATTTCTAAGATTCGTTTTTCGAGAAATCGACAAAAGTGATAGTATATAATCCGCGATAGTGTACGTTTTGAGTGAGAGGGAACCATGGCTCACCTATGTTGCATTTGTACAAAACGAGCTCCTCGATCGGCATGCCCTCGTTGCCCAGATTAGAGAAGGCCAGGCTCAAACTGGCCAAATTCGTGTTCTCGCAACGGACGTACAATCCTCTGTCGCTGCCGCGAACGCACGCGCAAGGATAGATGTACTTGGGCTCTTTCGGGCACCTGAACCGTGGCCCGGGAGGGACGTAGCCACCCATGATCGCAGGCAACAGCAAAACCCATAGTAACGGGAGTAGTATCATCTGAAAAGCGAGACAACGCGTTCGCGATTAAAGTCTCATTCCCGTTGCTCTCGACGAACAACCGCTAACAACCGGGAACAATTGCTCGAAAATATAATGTAGAACTTTTATTAGTCACCGGTCTTGTTGTAATCGGGCCTGTGTTCCACGCGAAACGTGAGAAAGTTTTCCCCGCGGTCGGTTGATCCTGCGTTAGATCGCCGATAACGCGCTTATAGACGCACCATGCGCCAATTAAACTTTTTCCACCGATTCGAAACGATTTCCACCGATCGGCCGGCCGACCTTTCCATTTTTCCCTACCTCTTTCCGAAACCGTGACGCATCGTTTCTAGAAACTTGCTCCTCGATTCCTGTCCTGTTTTTTGTTTTCATTTTTTATTTTTTTACGTTGGAGGGAAAATGGCGAAAAATTGGCAAAGACGAAGTTTCAAAGAGAGAAAGTATGCCCAAGGATAAATGTAATGATAAGATAACATTTCAATGTCTACGATAATTTGATTTTGAATCAAATTCAATTTATGATTGTCAAGCACATTATGACGTAGCATTTATAATATTAATATGTTATACATTCAATTAATAATATTAATAATAATACATATAATAATTAAATAACATTAATAATAATATAATATTAATATGTTAAAATTCACCAAGTGAGAAAGTCAACTATGAGGAAAATCTCGAATAAGATAATAAGACGATAACAATCAAACTATTTAAACTTCGAGCGTGTACAGCATCCCCCTGGTACTTCCTCTGAATTAATTTAAAATTTCATCGCGCTGCTGCCAAATTGAAGGATCCACGGGACACGTACATACATATGACTCGAGTATCTAAATGAGCGCGAATCACGCCGAGGCGCGACTAATTCGTTTGCGGATCGGCGATCACCGCTCGGAGAGGAGCCCACTAGAAACAAAGAAGTCATAAAGAGACGAATGACCTCGTTGCCACTACTACCTCCTTGGCATACCGTCTTTGCGAGGAATTGCGTGCAGCCACTGTTATCCGTGTATCTATTTAAACAGTGTTTTCTACCTGACAATTCCGTCCGCGATCGGGAGATAAATTGAAATCTGTTCGTGGCAGATAATCACGTTAATTAAATTTTTACCGGTTCCCCGAGCAGAAAGCTGTTTCATTTTTCAATTTCATTTTCTATCCGTCTACGATCGTGCGGCGGCTGTGAAAATCCGACGATAGGCTACTGGGACGACGGATTATTGACGATCGCAAGGGAACGGGATGGCGATCGCCGCCGAGTTCCCTCGCTGAAAGTGAAATGGCGCTTCGCGATGCGCGGCTGAATGCAAATACTTTCCATCGAATCGGTGAAGATCGACGAGGAAGCGAACGTGTCTGTCGAGCGAAACGATTCTTGAATATTCGAATTACTCGGAAAATTCGCAGCAACGACCAAGTAACTATAATTTTTAAGTTCAATCTCGACTATATATAAAATCAAATATATAATAATATAAATATAAATTTAAGTAGAATTAAATTTTGGATAATTCTTTTTTTTAAACTTTGAGTTCAATCTCAATTATATACAAAAGTATCGAATATTTCATTATTTGTTAAAAGTTGAAAAAAAGGAAAAAATGAGAAATTTTCCGATCGACCCAGTGATCGAAAAAAAATATGATTCAAAAATTAGGCATTCGATTAACCGTTAGACGGTGGGCTAGCATTTATCTTAGAGAGGAATCGCGGGAGGAGAGCGTGGGCCAGCAAGATGACTTTGAGTATTTTTATTTCAACCGATGCGTTAACGATGGCCTCGATCGTAAACGTTTAAGGGGGTCAATGAAGAACAGGAGAATTCCACGGTGTAACGAAAGATTCCACCAGCTAACAGCTTGAAATTTTACAATTAACACGCGAAATTGCCTGTGAGACGGAGTGTTTAATTTATAGAGAACATTGCGTTAAAAAATAAACATGCAAACGATGGTTCGACTTCCATTTCGTAGTTGTTTGCGTTATTCGAAATTCTTTCGTCGATGACGTTCGTCGTGTTTTGATCTGAAACGAGATTTTTAGGCGACCGATGCGGCGACGTGTTCGTTTTATTTCCAGCTAGAATTGGAAAGGATAAACAGGCTCGCGAGGCCCACTGACCTGAGAAACGAACAACCATGCTTTATTACGGTTCCAGTAATCTAGTAATTCAGCGAGCGAGAAGGTAAAAAGAAAAGCGCGGTGATCCAGTTTCGCCGCGCGTTTATGCAACGTTCGGAACATAATACGGGTCTTCCACGACACAGCCGGCCGTAAAATACGACGCGCAGCCGTCCAAACGAGCGTTTTCTATTACAAAGCGTTTTCAACTGGCGTTTTTTCGCGTTATTGCGCAATTCCGAAGCCGAGCAAATGTACCGACGAACAGCTTGTATAACAGGAAACGCACGGCGAAGGAGCGCAGGTTAGACGCGCGTCAGTTCGAAAGCACCAGGTCTCGATCCTTTCACTTCTTCAGGATCCAGACCTTAGCCAGGCTTGCGTGCAACACGGGCGACAGGCAATGAACCGAATCACTCGGCGTTTCAAGCTCGCGCTGAAAAAATATTTCGCTGCACCGGTTCTTTTACTGACGTAACAGCCGACTGACGTTTGACACTTGATATTTCTTGCGGCCTTAGCGAAATGTTTCGGTCTAACATTTCTAGCGAAATCCGCGGCACCGTGTCGAAAGTAAAAACTCTGCAGGGCCCCCAAGTCGCCGTTTTCACGTCGATTAATTCGAGCAGCCGCGCGAACAATTCGCCGCGTGAATAATTAAGAAGAAATCTAAGAACACGTGAGAAGAAAGACGTTTCCGTTTCTCCTGGATCTCTCGGTAAGGAATAATCGAGGCGCGAGGAAAACACAATCAACCACGCTCCACTTTCCGCGGCCAATTAATGTTGTTATGACAGAGAGAAAATTCGAAATCGCTGGAACAACGCGATTTCGAATTCTCATCGTCCGAGATTCGTATTTTCAAAAGAATCGAAATCTCGAAAGTAAGTTTCAACTTGGTGTCTGTTTCTTTTGTTTGCTTCGTCGGATACTGATACTTTCAAGGATATATTTTCATTGAGCCAGCTGTCCTTGTAGAGCAAGGCTTTCCACCAGATCGGTGTTAGAAAAAAAGGTTCAATCTCTTTCGAAACTCGATAGGTTTCAATGGCGATTCCGCTCGATGACAGTATCGATGACCAGCACGACACAGTATAACAATACCACGAACAACAGTTTAGCTCGACTAGAAGCACGTATTGCAAAGAACGAACGAAGAGAAATCGCGAGAAAAAGAGACAATTGGGACGAAAGATGCGATACGCCAGCGTAATAATCGGTAATCCCTATCCAGGCGTTGAAATCACCACTCACCGATGCTACCGTAACAGATGACGTACAACGCACGTGGAACCGCGCTCTCGAGCATCACCGCGCTCTTCTTCCTCAATTTCAAACGAAGCGTTCAAATTGAATTCAAATTTCAACCGTCTAGCCTTTTAAAAGTCCGCGTCCTTATCGAAGATATCGAATACCTTGTCGTGCCTCGTCCGAAAAAAGTTTTGACAGAGCGATGACAGTCGTTGGATTCAGGACGAGCCTGTCCTCGAGTCACATATTCGTCGTTCGAGCAGCTTTCTTAGTCCTGTTGTCGCGCGCGTGATCAACGTAGAAAGAAGAAGAAAGGTGAAAGAGGAGGAGAAGTGTCGCGTTTTAACGTTTTTCACCACGTTCCGGTCCTCGAGACATCCTGCGAATGGTTCCTGGATGAGGTTGCCGTGAAAACTGAGTCGTGACTCGAAGCTAAAGAGAAAGGTAGCTCGAGAAGTCGAGGCCTCCCTCATTGGCAGTTGATACGCGCTGTCCTTTCGTGGACACGCGGGCTCTCTGCCTCGAAACCGAGAACACATTTCTACGAGACGAGGACGGTAAGGTTGCGCTTCATTGGTTCGTCGCCTCTCAGGGCCGTATCGAAGCCCGTGTGTCTCGACGTCCGTTCTCGACAACATCCCTTTTTTTCTCTTTCGAAAAATTCAAATTATCGTCGAACACTTCGGGGAAATTCTAAACGTCACACAGTAGAGCAACTTTCGGATTGAAAGGTAATATTTTGAAATATTTCTAGATAATTTTGTGTGTCGTGTAGATGTGTAGATGTCGGACGGAGAGAAGGAACGTTTCACGTAGAAGAAAGTCAAGAACGACGATCGCGATTGGCCGGCGCAGGTGAAAGTCACTTGCAACACGGTTTCCTAACTTCTTTCTAAACCAGTGACATCTGTTGGTATGTAAAATTGCTCGTACGGAGATTTTCAATCGATGTGACAGTTTAAACAATTTGTACGAGCACAGACGAGACATATAAATACAGCAAGCATCTTATGGGATTTCGCTCTGAAATACTGACACAGTAAAAAATCACTGGGTTTTTAGTACATTCTACGCTTAAACAAACGGTGAGTTGGAGAATTATATGAAGTAAAACGATCAAAGTTAATCAACTAGTGAAGGCGACAGAAATATGATTTTTGAAATCAATTACAGTGGTGTCAATTTTCAATACAGCAATGTGAAGCTAATAACTAACCGAAATCATTCTACTATGTATCAGAAGGAGCTTTATCCATGTTTTATGGTATTACGATGGTATTTTTCATACAGTAAATAAAAATTCCAAAATTATTAATAAAACATTCAAGAACCTATCAGCTTAAATAAATTTTATCAAAAATTCGAACATGAAAGAAATTAAAGAAAAGAAGAAAAAACAGCCCTCTCATTTACAGATATAATCAATGTAGAAAAAATAATTAATCCTACACATTCTAAAATATTTTTGTACCAAAAATATACAAATTCGCATGAAATATTTTCCGTACGTTTACAAATTAGTTATCCAGATATCAAAATAGACAATCTAATAGACATGTACATTTACACAAACACCTAACCGAGATCGCAGCCAATCAACTCCTATTACTTCAATCATTAAGTCTTGTAACGAACATTCTATTTTGGATATTTCATTAATCAATAAAATTTATAGAGTTTATAGAGTTTATAGAATTTTCTATATTTAGTGCATTCCACGTACAATCTGCTTTTGTTGACGTCAAAAAGATTTGTGAAATAAATTTAATAAGATGTATTTAATTACCATTAAGCAGGATCCAGGCATTCCCTTTAAATTCCACAATCCATGTTATTCCATCTTTTATCCAACCACATGGTCCCATTGATAAATCTGTAACACACTTGTTGTTACTATTTATTGGATTAGTACTACTAATCCACTATTTGTTGGATTAGTAGTTTAAAAAACTTAACACAAAAATTCCACACCACTAAAACAGTCCTGACATTTGGAAAAAAAAGCAAATGAATAGCCAGAAGGACTAGACTATTGAAAAGGAAAGGGTTAAGGAAGGGCTACTGTACAATTATCTACATTATGAATCCGAGCAACGAACCGTATCTTGTTTCGCAACACTAATTCACTAAACACTAGTTATGAAATAGGAAATTTTCAAAATCAAACGCGAAAAATGTTTCATCACGTTTAAAACTTCCGAAAATAAGCACGCAACGTTATTAATCTATGCACTCATCTTTAAAAATGCGCAACACTAATTACGACACGTCCAGTGTAACCACGCTAGAGGTTGCTGATGAATGACCACCATGTACAGCTCTTGTAGCTGCATTAGGTGATTCAGAAGCAGAAACAGACTTCCACGACTTCAGTGGAAGAATTTGGGCATTTTGTAAACGCAACGCTACTTCAATAATTGAAAATAAATGATTGATTAGTAAGAGGGGGAGAGGTACGGTACAGGACATTCATTTACTGCTATTTTTCTAGAAAATGATAATAAAGAAACTTGAATATATATTAAAGATATTGTAAATTATAAACTATTTCTCAATACTGAATACTGAAATTATGTAAATGAAAGACAACTATTTGCAGAAATTGTATTCTGAATATTCGTTATTAGACAAGGTATGCACATTAATAATATATCACATCGTGTGTTATAAATATTCTAGCTAAATGTACTTAAGAAAGAATATTACGAAAAACGCGTGTGAAATCTTGCTTTGAATCCTTCAATTGCGCATTAATCGTTTGGAAGAAGCAAGTAGAGTATAGTATAGTAAACTTTGAAGTATAGCATTAAACTACTCTGTCCGAAGCAAAACATTAACTGATTTAATCTTTTCTATTTTCATTCTTGTATCCGAAATAATAACGAAATTACACATTGTGAAATATATATAATTATATATATAAATTGTATACCAAATATTATCCCAATGAATAAAATGCTGCCAACTTCCCATCAAAATTCGTCAGATTGTCCATCAATAATCACATGGCGTCTGTGTGTTCTATCCTATTTCTGGAATTACGAAATAACCTACAAAAGAAACTAAAAGTCAGAACAAATGTGCCAAACGAAAGCAAATGAGTAAAGATATAATCAATTTCAAGTTTCTATTAAAGAAACATAAGCTACACAAGCTACCGGTAACCGTATGAGTGAAATCGACAATCGAAGTGAAAATCTGCACGTATAGTTTCAAAGCATTATACGATTTTGATATCATAATACTCACTGAATCGTTAAACACACGCGTATTAATTAAATTATACTATTAATGAGGTATAAATAGAAGTAAAACAGTGTCGAAAAAGCGATGCTATCGAAGGGACGCCACCGACAGGTTAGAAAAAGTTACGTACCTAATGCGACGTAATACATGTTATTACGATATTCGATAGCCCAATGACTCTCCGCGGCACGTCTTGTCCACAATTGAGAAAGTAGTAGGGGATGGGGTGATCTTGTCCCAACTGACACGACAGTCAAGTCGAACATAAACATTCTGTTCGTGTTATTGTTTTAAATTTCGCGCTTCAAGGCCTTTTATGTCTTGCTCTATGTGAAATGAAAAATTTTATTATATTACGCAGTAAAATTACTTTAACTATTAAATATATTCTTTACGTATATTCTTAATAAATTATTGTTGAATTTATTATTAGAATTGTTAAGAATTACGCAGTATGAAGTTAAAGCATCAACAAATAAGTAGAAAACGTTATAATAAAACATGCGTGCATATATATATAACAATGAGTTAGTCAATTACAATATTTGCACTGGTTAGAATTGAAATTACATTTTGATATAAAATTATAAATAATTTTAACATGATATATTCTGTTTAAATGTTTATATGCTATTATTTCTTTAATTGTTGAAAATTATATGTAATAATCATTGGTTAAACCTTACCTTGAATTGAAGGTAAAAATGCAAAAATGCATATTTTTTATTAAAAATTAATAACATAAACACAAATCTAACAACTATTGATTTAACTTTTTACCTAAGAACTCCTGAATGACATCTTTCAGGATGATTTTTCTGGATAATACTTCCTTCTTCACAAGTGAGGTGTGCTACTCTCCGCCATTTTTAACCGCCACTTTCCAGTTAAAGATCGATCATGAGAAATATCGATTACGTTCGAGAATCGTAGGAAGTGTATTCCGTATTTCATCGTTGGCGCTATAATCTTTAATTTAAACTCAATACGCGCTCATTTCGCACGAGAGGTTAACTGAAAATAAAAAAGAAAAAAGTCTGGTCAAAAATCAAAAACAAAAACACAAAATTTATGAAATGTTCTTAGAAAAGCACGAATATATTTAACCACTCTGTATTCCGTTCTATTAAACAAAATTGGGAAATCATTATTTATACGTTTTATAGGACAAATGAAACATCGCAAGACAGTGGAAGATCTCCAATTGGTGACGCAAATCCAAAACTTTTTGAATTAATTATCTTGATTAGTTTATTTTGCACAAACGCACTCATTTTGAACGTGGTCGCGCCATCTATCAACGAATATCACTATTAAAAATATCGGAAACTTTATTACCAACATTTACCGACAGGTGATATCACCATATTCAAAAAGAACTTGCTTCAGTTACAAAAAAAAAAGTTACGTGGCGCTAGCGTTTCAGTGTTCATAAATCGCGCAAATTTTAAATTTCTTAAAAAAAAGCTAATGAAGAGGATTGTTTGATTGAAGTGTCAAATGATATTGCGCTTAACTTCTAACGGAGAAGAACACACAGACAAATATGCGTCGAGAAGATTAATTTGTAAACTTTGTAATTGTATCTTTTTAATTAGATCCTCAACTCACATCTTTAACTGAGTTTGGTAAGGATATTTTGTTACGATTTAATTACATGTGAAGACATATATTTGCAATTAATATAATTAATTATTATTATTATATAAAACCCAATTATTAACAATTGGACGTATGGAGATACATTCGCTTATAATCAATAAGTTCACTGTTCTAATTATTCCTCTAAGTGATACTCACAAATATATCCGAGTATTGTAGCTTCCTGCTTCAATTATCTGTCAGTAAAAATTTACAAAATAATAACCGGATATCTCGGTTAACGATCGTTTAAAACATAACGAGGAAAATAGCGTTACGCTTTTCAAGAAATTACGCGCTCATTAAGGTTGATAAGTTGTCCGAGTAGCATGATTCAAGAAGCAAGAGTGCCAGTAAAGACAGTTATCGGAGTACCGAATTGGTGCACAGACACCATCATTCGTAACGAGCATCGCAAATCGATTGAAAAATAGTCTTAAGTTTAATTTCAAATGTTTAAAAATATGGATTTTCCGGTGATATTTATATCGAATCTGTTGCTCTGGTTTCGTAAGTAAAATACATTTTTAATCTCCTTTTGAATGAGTGAATTTTAGTTCTTTTTTTCATAGGTTTGTTCATCGCAATGGATGCCTTGCCAACTTTGGGTTACGTTGTAAGTTAAATTTTAAGTTATCGTGAACTGATTAAAGAATTGATTAAAATTTAATCTTTTAACGAAATTAATTAAAATACTTGCTCGACAGGATCGACATCGTCTAGAAACGTACGAAGACTTATCTGAAGAGAAGGACGACCTGGACATTTTTAACAATCTTACATTCCGATTTTCTTGCAAGGGCAAACCGATTGGTTTATACGCTGATTTGGACTACGACTGTCGAATTTTCCACGCGTGTGACGACTCAGGGAAAGGTTTCCCCGTCATTTGTCCAAACAACACGCTGTTCGATCAAAGGGAACGAGTCTGCAGTGACGAAGAACACGCTGACTGCGAACGTGCAAGCGAGTGGTATTTCAAGTTTTGATAACGTTTTCACATCTCGTTCAATGTTGATCCATTGTTAATGACGCGACAAACATTAATCTAGGTTCTACTTAAACGAGTTACCATTCTCTGCGGAAGTGACGGAAGAAAATCATACGCGGTCAGAGGACGTGGAAGTGCCTTCTGTGCTGCCGCTTCTGCTATCGTGATCAATTACTTTTTAATATAAAAGTACGCAACGGAAGGAACTTGACTGCGCGTCGAAAGCACCAATCTCTGTGGTGAAAACGACCACTTCTTTTCATCCAAAGAGCTCGATCTTGAAGAATCCAACCGCGCGTAGTCATCAGAGTATAAAAAACACAAACCAGCAAGTGTAGTCTAGATAAATAAACGAAAAGAACTGAATCTTCGGGGCGTGAGTTCTTGAAATTCCATCCCTGCAATCCTCTTTCCACGATTTATTTTTCTTCGCCGGCAAGAAGCAAGCCGCTCGCGAGACAGGAGCAGCTGCAGATTACAGAACGAAATAATCTACAGTGGAAAGTGATGGATCAAATTGGGGGGGTGCTGTTGCGAATGGAAACCGGGAGTGGGATTCTCAAGCGTGTTTTATTGTTTCGTAAACGGGGGCTATTATTGCGAGAATCGCTGACAGTCTTACGAGCTAGAGGCTTTTACATTACATATATAACCATCTACGCGTTGTCTTTAATTATTGAGCACATAGTTTGAATACATAGAGATCGATAAGAGAGAACAGTGCAACGAAGATACTTGTGTTACCCTTCACCATTAAACCTTCCACGAACGAACAAGAGCTGATACGAATTTCATTGAGCAAACTCGTCGAAACTTTGTTCCTAACTAACAATCGAGTCTCTGCAGTCCGTGCTAGATACGTGTGTTATTCGTGTAGGAAGACCGAGGGAGAGCGACCGACGACCGCGATCGGCCGTCAGCCGCGTACGGAAGAAAATTAAAGCTAACCCAATACAACGTTCATTGTTATTCAGCCTTTAAGGTTAAAACGAACGACGAACCCTCGAACAACGAAATTATTACGTCTGTCAACTGTTAACGCATTGACCACCGCGAGATTTATGCATTCTGCGTGTAAGATGGAACATTCGATTTTTGTAAAATGTCGTCTTACAACAAGAAAAGGACTTCGTAGTGTTATCTTCTCATTTGCGTTATTTACAATTTTCTCATCGATGAGATTCATCTTGTTTGTAAAATGTCAATGGGAATAGAAAAATTGGCAGTCAACGTGCTAACAGTCGTGCAAGTGTCGTACATACTTTAACTACAATTCTACCATAGTGTAACCATAATCAATAGACTGCGGATTTTCAGTGCATTTGCAGAGAGTTTGAAGATATGAAAAAATTCTCAAAGACACAGTACTAGAAGAACTTTCTGTCGAAATTTCAATGACATTCTCAAAAATATGAATTCGCTTGAACATCCGCAGTCTAGCGATCGGTATGTATCATAGAACCCTCTTATTCGTGTAATATTCGCTCATAGGCGAGACTACGCACCCGAAATCCAGATTTCGCGTTTCCAAACATCCGAAATCCACGCGATCGAACGCTCACTTCGAACCTACGAGTCGGAATCGCTACGAGTGAAAAGACATCTACATTTTTTTAACAAGTACATCGACGTTGATTGAAAAATCCACATTGATCAGGTATTTATCGCAAAAACTATGAATAGTAAGGGGAGCCAAACTCGTGCTGAGTAGGCCAAGAGATTCCTGGCCCGTGCTTGTCGTTGTCGTAAACGTACTTGATTTTTGGATGGCTGCTCGTCCCGAGGAAGGAGTCCCGTATCATTCCGAATACCGCTGCTCCCAGAGCTATATTACTGATCATACCGGCCATTGAGGCGGCTGCGCGAGCATGAGCCAAGGCCATCTGAAGGAGAAACGACAGAACGAACCCAAATCCCGGCACCATCTGCGTCATCTTCATCTTGAAAGCCTTACCCGCGTGGATCATCGAGTTCGTCACCTTCCTCGACACGACCTCGTCGTGCAGACGCGGCAGTCGAACGACCAACGTGGATTTCGCATCCCTTTCACGCTCCTCGACGATTTTGTTGTCCTCCACGCTGTCGAAACTTTCCACGCCGGGCTCCTTCGAACGTCTGTCTGAATATTTTTCTAGAAACGACTTGAGGTAGTTTCTAGCGCGTTTCTCTCTCTGTCTCTCTTCCTGGTCCCCTGAGAACTCCTTCTCGAGATCGTACGTCACTTGGCCCTTCGTCGGTGGAACCTTCAGCTCGTCGAAGTCCTTCCGAGACTCCAAAGACACGATGTCCACGTCCTTGGTCGACTCTACCGGCGCGTTCCCCTCGTTCTCCACTTTGAAGTCAGAGCCGAGAGACTCTACCCTGCTGGGGTTGAGGTTGTCGTGCAGTTTCGTGCCGAAGAGAACTCCGAAAGCGTCGTAGGCGTCTTCCGAAGTGTAATACCTCGTGTCGTCGTCGTTCTCCACGTCGGAATCGTTCGATTTGATCTTGTCGAGGAACATCGTTATGATGTCGTCGTCGTTCATCGATCTCTTAATGTCGACGATCTCCTCGGTGTTCTTCAAGAACTGGACGTCGGCCTCCCTCGAGCCTTCTATACTCCTCTCCTTCTTCTCCTTCTCCTTCTTCGTTTTCTCAGATTCGGGACGTTGGTCCAGAACCTCCTCCATTATGTCGCTTATGATCGTCAGTATGCTAGGGAGATTCTTGTTGTCCTTGAGCTTCGCGCCCCTGCCTTCCCTGAAACCGGAAAAGCTGATCCCCACCTCGTTGTTCCCGTAGCCCTTGATCTTGAGGAATCCCAGATCCGTCTGGAATTTGTCCTCGGTCAGCTTCCTGTACCAGTCGAGAAAGAAAGCCTCGATCGACTCCTTCCTCTCCAACAGCCTCCGCTCGAACTCGGCGCTCGACATGCCGAACAAGTCCTGCACCTGACTCTCCGTGTCCAGGTTGCGTCCCAAGACGCCGAAGTTCGGGAAAGAGGGCAAACTATTGACGACGAGCGGCCAGACGAAGATGCCCAGGCATCGAATGAAGCTGAGACTCAGAAAACACTGTATAACCTGCTGCGTCAGCCCTTTGCTCGACGGCCGATCGTCCAATTCGTCGACGACCTTTAGGATCTCGTACTGATCCGCGGTCAGTGAATCTCTAATCGTGGAGTTCAACGTGTCGACGAGATACCGCTTCGTGTTGGAGGCACCTGCGCCAGAAAGCCTCGACTTGTCCCTCACTCGGATCAACAACCGGAGGTACTCGGATTCCGTGATGTTTGGAAACGTCACCGGCGACGACGACGAGGACGCGGAGCCATCCTCCGCTTCCTCGCTGTCGTAGTAAGTATTGAGAACGTCCATAGCGCTTCTACGTTGTCTACTCTTGACCCTCGACGATTTCGACTCTATCATCTTCTCCAGACGGTCGGGGAAGTAAATCTGGTCGGGGAAGTTTATGGGAATGCCTGGCGGTTGGTCTGCGTATCCTGGGACGGGTCCTTTGTCATCTGCAAGGATAAAGACGATTAGAAATTCTCAGGCTCTGCCAGCTTCTACGATTTAAGTTAATCAACGATAGATTCACCTACTGACGGCGTGATCGTTGGGTTTTTCGATTTGCGTTCCTGTGGCGCTGCACGTACATAATTTCTCGCTGATTTCGCGTGTCCATCAACTGGCTGAGACTGCGTGGTCGCTGGATTTCTCGATCTGTTCTCCTGACTCTCCAGACGCAAACTGCTTTGTAAAGCCTCGGAGCTCGGTGTCGCGAGTTGCTGCGACGTTAGATTGGTCGAAGCAGCCAGGCTAACAGGCACGAGTCTCAGCATCTGCAAATTACTCGGAACGTTACTGATGGCAGGATCAAGATGGCTGATGCTGGAAAACTCGGGCAAAGATTGGTTGTATTGCTTCAAAGTTGGCCAGGTAATGTTGTTCACGCAGGCTATGAAGTTGTAAAGCGTTGCACAATCCAGCATCCTGGCGACGTAGGACTGGCGAACCGCGACTGGCACTCCCCTCTCCGACAGTCTGACGATGTTCACCTGTCGTCCGTTCAAGATCGATGCGACAGGAACGGACAGATTCAAGTACGATCGCTCCAGTTCCGGAGTTTCGGCCAGAACGTTCGACAAGACGCTCTCCACCTTCTCCTCGGCTGCTTTCAGCGCTTTTGCCTCTTCGTTCGACTCGAGCTGAGGAGCCTGCACCTCGGGACTGGAAGGTTTCTCCGAGAGAAACACTTGGAACCTGATGGAGTTGGAAGTGGACGCCTGTGGCAGGTTCTGCAGCGTGCCGAAATTTGGGAAACTCGGCAACCACGGATAGTATTTGGCGATTGTTGGCCAAGTCACGTCTCGGGAACACTCCAGGAAGTTCCTCTCCCTGATGCACGAGTCTATTCTCTCGATGTACTCGGACCTCGTCGATACTGGCAGCAAACTCTCGGCGATGTTGACGATGACGATCTGATGTTCGGTCAGAATCGAGGAAAACTGTTGCGTTCTCGCCAGCGCCAGCGAATCGGGCAAATTGGGAATGGACAGTTGAACGGCCTTGAGGATGTTCAGTATGATGGTTTCCGGCAGGTCGTTGTAAATCGGGAAGAACCTGGTGTCGGTGACGGTGACGGTGGTGTCCCCGTGTTGTCCCGTCTTCACGTCGGTTTCGGAGAGAGGGGGACTCGACGTGGTCGGCGGCGAGTCACCGGGTTGCGTGCCGCTCACGATCCCGAAATTCGGGAAATTCGGCAGCGAGGAGAAGTACTCCGAGATCGCCGGCCAGATCACGTCCCTGGCGCACACGAGGAACGTCTCATTGCGAAGGCACATGAGCAGCTTGTCGGCAAAGTCCAGTTGAACGTTCATTGGAAGCAAATTGCCCACGATGTTTACTATGTTCACCTGCTGTTGGCTCAGCAGCTCAAGGAATTCTGGAGTTTTGAACGTGGAACTGGCGGTCGCCGGGCTGGATTTGATGGACTGCAGCTGAACCGATCGGAGAAGGTTGTAGATCACAGACTCTGGATGCTCGGCGAATATCGGGACGAATCTGGTGCCCGATACGCTGATCACTGGCACGTTGGGCAGCTTGTTTTGCGACTCCTTCTCCCTGGAGTAGAAGAGATCCGCTCTGTTCTCTTGCTCTACGTTGGACACTCGTTCTCGTATCGTTATTCCCGAGTTTGTCGAAGCTTCCTTCGTCTCGGCCAGACCTTGCCTGTTTGGCAAATCGATCCGATCCTTTGTACCGGCAACGTCAGACTGTGGAAACTCCGGCAAGTTTGGCAAGTACTTGGCGATCGTTGGCCACACGATGTACCTAGCGCCGTCGATGAAATTGTTGTACGTCTTAAGGTAGGAAAGAATGTTAACGGCGAAGTCTGCTCGGGCAGACTGCGGCAGGAAACTCTCCGCCAAGCACAGGATCTCCATCTGCCTCTTCGTAAACGCGATGTTGCTCCGCGCAAAGACGAACGAGGATATCTCTTTATCGTTGTTAGAATACCTCAACCTCTGCAGCGTCCCTAGAGCTTGTATCTCCAATTCGTCCGAAGATTCCAACAAAATTCGTCGATCGTCTGGTATCGCTGCCAAGTTCGACCCTGCTCCGATCGGCAAGTAGTAGTTGACGTTCGACTGGCTGGACAGTTCGTGAACGTACCTGCCGACGTCCGACAGTCTCGGATCCTGAAACTCTGGCAGGAAAGTAAAAATGTCCGGGAGTGTCGGGATGAAATGTCTGACGGTCGGCCAGGCGGAATACTTGAAGCAGGAGAGGTAATTGTACTCCTTCATACATCTGACGGTCCTCTGAACGAACTCTGGCCGATAAGAGATCGGGATCAGCTTCTCGGCCATGTTGATCGTCAGTAACTGGTCCTCGGGTATCAGAGTTATGTACCTGTCGATCGATTCGTCGAGGAAGGACGGGGAGCTGGGTACGAGCGGCTGTTGCTTCAGAGTGTTCTGAAGCACCTGGATGATGAGAGTTTCCGGCCTGAGAGTCTTCGTTCTAGTACCGTCTGCGTCCACGACTTCCGGCAACTCGGCCAACTCTTCCGAGAAGCCAGGGAACGGGATGATGGGGTACTGCGGGAACACGTCGATCACCGGATACCAGCCTTCGTAGTCCGGGAAAGGTGGCAGCGACGGCAAATACTGTTTGACCAGCGGCCAGGCGAAGTACTTGACGCAGCTGTAATACTCGAATCTTTGGACGCAGGAGAACATTTTGTCGGAGTATTCTCGCCGCGCGCTTTCCGGCAAGAACGTCTCGGCCATTTGAAGAATGGCCAACTGGCCGGGCGTGAGGAATCTCCTGAGAGTGTCATTCTTCGGGTCGATGTACGAAGGCAGCGTGTCGTTCTTCGGATACGATTCCAAAGCGTTCGCCAGGATGCTGTACACCACGAAATCCGGCGAGAGGATGCTGATTCGACGGAGGTCGTGCGCCCTGCCCGACTTTTCTCTGGCGCCCTGAAACAAGTTCACCTCGATTGGAAAGTTGCCGAAATTCTGGATGGATTCGGGGAGATTGTCCGCAACGATCGGCCAAACGAAGATTCGCAAACAATTGAAGGCACTCAGTCCTCGAATGCATTCCACCAGGTTGACGACGAACGACTGCCGCTCTCTGGTCGCTAACAATTGCTCGGCGCATCTGATTATTCGAAGCTGAACGTCGGTCAGACCGAGTTCTTTCAAGCTACTCGCGTGAGTGTCGTTCAAAGGCTCTAATCGTTTCGACTGGACAATCCCCTCCAACGTGTCTAGCAACTGATTCTCCGTAAATCTCGGAATATCCGGCAGCACGTCCCCTCTCTGCTCTTTCAAACGCTGCACGAACGCGCTGTTCCCGCGAATCTGCGTCTGCAAGGAAATCGCCTGACCCTTCCACCTTTCGAGAAGAACTCGAAGACTGTACGCTTCTCCCGATTGTCTAACGTCGTCTGATAGTCTGACACCTTCTTTTACCTTGTTCCTTCGCTCGCTGTGGACCCCTTCTTCCTGGGTGAACGCGACCTCGTCCATCTCGAGCTTCCGTTTAAAGTTCAGAACCTGCGCCTCGTCGATCTTGTCGGTCCTCTGAGCGTCCAGCGCGTCGTCCCGAATCGATATCAACTTCCTGATCTGTCCGTCGACGATCGACTGCTGTTCTCCATCGGACACCTTCTTCTCCTCCGCGTTCAGGTAGACGGTGGAGCTCTTGCGTTTCGACTTGACACTCTGAGACTCGACCAGAGATCTGAATCCTCTGTTCGCGTGAGACTCCTCAGAATCCGAGCTCTCGTTCGACGAGATTTCCTCCTCACTCCTGCTATCGTCATCCTCGAGCTTTCCCGACTTTCGATAGTAACCGGGAAGTATTACCTTCGATCGTTCACCATCCTTTTCAGGTTCGTCGCCTTCCTTTCTACCCTGCTGCTCGTCGATCGCACCGTCAACGTCCACTTGCACGTCGAACCTCCTGATGCCTTCGTCCTTGGCCTGCTCCGCTGAAACCCCTTGGCTCTCTCGGACCTCCTGATCGGGTTTACCGATCAGAGCAACGTCGTTTCTTCTGCGCTTCTTCACCACGCCAACCTCCTCCGTCTCCTTTCTCATTACCTCGCTGCCTTCGTCGGTCGCTCGAATCTTGTCCATCTTCCTCGCACTGGATCCCTCCTCCAACACCGAGGAAGACTCTTCCTCCTGACCGATTCTCGGATTCGTCGATCGCGAAATTTCTTCGTCCTTGCTCTCCGACACTTCGAACGCGAGCTTGTCGCTTTCCACGTCGCGCGCATCGAGGTTTCCTCGCGTCAGTTCCGGCGCGTTGTTCCCCGAATCTACCTGGCCAACGTCGCCAACCTCTTTACCGATCGGCGAGAGTTCGTCAAGCTGCGCCCGGTCCTGCTCATCGTGCGGCACGCTACGCGATTCGACAACGCGCAGGACGAACAGAAGGAACAGCAACAGGCCGAAGAGAGACCGAGGGAAGAAGCGGAAGGTAGTACCGATGGTTGGCTGTGTGCGTCGCGAGTTGAGTGCTCTCATGGTCGCGGTCGAGAGGCGAATGTCTCGGCCACTTGTGAGCCGGTCTATGGTCAGCCATGGCCGAGAGCTATGGTAATACATATAGCGTATTGGTCCGCGGGACGCAGCGGACGCGGAGATGGCCGTGAGAGTGTACGTACAGGCTCGACCAACGAGACGCGCGGATTCGCGAGACTGCGAGAAAAAAGAAACAAGCCGGGAATTTCCATTTTTACGCTGCCCCCTCTCTTACGAAGTGCAGCCCCCCCCCCCCCATCCTCCGGGGTTGCGAGCGAATCGAGTTCGCGGTCTAACGGGTGTAGACGCGTTTTACCTTTGCGCTTCTTACGACTGTCCGTCCCCAGGGAACCAGAAGATTCGCAAAATCACTCCATTAACCCCTCAACGACGTGGAGCGGTAATTTTCCTTCTACGTGGACGGAGATGATTTATGTAAAGTTTCACAAGAAACTGGTCAATTTTGTTTTTGTTCAGAGTTATTAATAATGACCGTAGTCGTTGTCTGGCATCGTCGAACCGTAGCAACGTGAACTTTTACGTTGTTTCATTTTACAACTTCCAGAGTCGACGAATCTTTACGCGTCGAAATGAAAAATTTGGCGCTCATTTGTCACCCTCTGTCGTTGGTAGCCAGCCAAAGGCTGAGAAACTTCAGAGAAGTTCCCAAGAAATTGCGGGATTGCGAACTTGCCGAGCAGATTGGGTTAAAAACTCGATCGCGGAGGTAATAATATCGCTTCTCTTTTATGGTTCGACGTCGTTCGAGCGACGAATCAGTTACACCGGCTGCCAGGTCGGTTTCTTCTTGCGACCGAAACGGTAATGAGCCATCTAACCTTGAGGCAGTGGTGCTTGGAAAATAACGCGGTTCGCTCTTCTGCGCGAGATCTGACGCGATTCTACTCTCCTGTCCCTCCGGTACCGTTTCTGCAACGGTTGACCTACGATGCTCCGCGTCGATCTATCTACGAAATTATACTGAGAATCCTCGCACGAATTTTCTTCGCTAAGACTAAGAGAGAGACTGATCACAGAAAATGAGAGAAACAAATGTCCCTCTAGATTTTATATGAAACAGAATTCGAATCCTCCTTCGTATCTCTCCATTGTGCTTTGTTTTTCTGAACTTACTGAGAAAAGAAAATTAGGCGAGTTTTTATTTAAAGCGGATGGTAGCGGTAGCGAAAAAGAAAAGAAAATATCGTTTATCAGTTTCTTTCATCTTTATCGCACTGTTAAAATACCCGAGCCGAGGTCAACGTTTCAAAGGTTTGCCACGTTCGAGTCCCGAAGAGCCGAGAGAGCGGAGAGAAAAAAAGAACTAGCGCGAGGGAAGAAGTCGCGACGGAGGGACCAGCGTGGAATACAGTTGGCAAGCCTCGAGTCTCAAGCTCGCCTTTAATAGTTCGCCTTTCTGGTTCTGGCGCAAGGGGTTGGATTTTTAGTCCTTGAATCGGGCGACGGCCAGGGAGAAAGAGGAGCTACTCGGCAACAGGATGCACACCTGCGGAGGGTAAAGAATTTTTACGGAGCGCATTATTTTCCAACATGGCCTCCTCCGTTTCCTTCTTCACCGGCTCTTCTTCCCTTTCTCTCTTTCCTCTCCTCTTTGCCGGGTTCACCGCGCAAACCCGACGCCGGTAAACCTGTACCGCCTTTCTTTCTTTTATCCGTCCTCAAGAGTACTCGGCTCTTAAGGTGTATTCACAATCGGCGCGCGACGCCGTCTTCGCTGCAGCAACAATAACCGGGAAGCTCGTCGGAAAGAATTCGCATCATGCAAATATCGCTGCTTTCGCTCGGCTACTTTTACCATTTCACGCTTGTCAGCTTGTCGTGACGTTGTGTCGTCACTTGATTATCCGGCAGATTTCACGTCGTCGTGCGACGCGTAATATCGTGCCGGCTTAATGAATTAATCTGTTAACAAGGTCCTTAAGTTACCGAACTACGTAATTTACTCGATATGCTTGATACGTACACTTTCGCTCAGAAGATTCAAACACCTGAGATCGAATATCGAATATTCTTAAAAAAAAAAAAAAAAAAAAAAAAAACAATTTTTAAAGTTGAAAATATTTAACACACTAGTCAATAATAATTGATAAACTTTCGTGGAATCACTGTGCCATCAGTGCGTTAAAAATCAACTAATCGATAATAAAGGTCGATTACATCGCTAGAAGAATTACTACAATTGTAATTTCTTCGAAAACTACGGACCACGATCGTGTATTCTGCTGCTCGACTGCATTAAATTAGCAGGGCGTGAAGCCACTGAGAGTGCATGATAAACGAGACTCTATTCCATGTTCGTTCGCCTCTTTTATTTTATAGTATTTCCACAGTTTTAAAGAAAGGAGGCTTCCTTTCCACGCCACGACAATGAGCATCGCGATGGACGAACGTGTGATGCAGCTGACGACCCAACGATCCTTAAAACACAGGTTTCCACGGTCGAACAGACCCATGCGAAGCGAGGAATGCACGGATGATTGCGGGACAGTGACCGTGACAGTGATACAGAAAGTGGAGCATGGTGCAGAGAATATTGCAAACGATTCGTCGACTGACAACGCGTGACACGTTAAATATAGTGCTATCAATTTCAAATAATTTCTCCTTCGAAAGTGCGATCGTGAAATTATCGAAAGGAATGCGGAAATTCCAGGCAACACGATTCGAATACGACGAATTTTTGAATCTACCTATCTGACTTTACCTTTCAAGGGTCATCGCGAGAAAGAAGAAGAGTGATTGATAGTAAAAAAAAAAAAATGCAACTCGGCAAACACGCAACGGGACCCACGCTGGACACGCTGGACACGCGGCACGTTCTAATAGCGTTGTTGAAAAGTGTTTCAGCGGCGCGGCGCGGCGTCCACGAAATTCTCTCGAGTCAGTCGAGGAGGAAATTCGAGGGAATGCGCAGATCCAGCGCGCAACACGTAGGCCGATCCTCTTTTCGAACGGCGTTGTGCGCGTCTGTACGAATCGTACGTAGCGGCCCGTCCGAGCTCGATTAGCACACGCTTGTCGATTCGTGGTTCCTGCTCCACCGTGTACTCGATCGATCGTATCCACGCATCGAGCAACGCGATCCCGGCCCGCCCCAGGAAAATTCTTTCCCTGGGAACGGATTCCCCGTGGTCTGATGAAGAGAATCACGTGATCGCAACCGGTTCGATAATGCGACCGATTGGTTGGACGTTGGCCTGCGCGTTCCTCGCCGCTACTTTTCCAAAAAGTGCAATCCTGCCGGGCGTGCAGAGTGTTGGTGTCGCTGCGTCGTCGTATCAGCGTGAAGCTGGACGCGCCAATGTCACCGAATCGCTGCCGATAGTTTCCAAGGACGCGGGCGTGGATCCCGATATCCAGCAGCTGAGCAGGTTCCTCGATGACGCACTCGTTGGTGGGTGGAACCAGGTTCGAGGTAAGCTCGGAATATTAATATTATCAAAATTATTATTATCATCGTTATCGAGTATCATTGATCGTCGGATAAGAAGATGATTAAACGAGACGTTAAATATTTAGAAAAGACAAGCAGGCAAGCTCGAACGTTCGGCCAGAAGCGAATCCAGTTTATGTTGATGCCGATGATGTACAAAATGGGAGTGATGATGACGATGCTAACTGTATTAACGATCATCTCGCTGAAGGGACTGCTCATTGGTAAGTGTTTGTTACACTAAATAATTATTCTAGCTATTGTACTTACGAAAAGATAACGGTTCAGCCGCGATAGCGCGTACGTCACGTGCATACAAAATCAGGAGACATCGACCCGATTATCGATAAATGCCTCTCGAGACCTGCCTATAGAGACGACACATGTCGACTCGCTACACGCGGCTGAAAAGGAATTTTTCCTGTCGCGGAATAATTTGAACATTGAAATTATCGATCATTGCAGGTGCCATATTACTGATGCTGAAACTGAGCACGATAATAGCCAAATTCTCCTCCGGTTGGCAGCATGGTGCACAACCTGCTCAACCGATTCACGTGCACGTACACAATAGCCCACCAGTCGCTCACAATCAAGCGTACAGCGGCTGGATGTCGGCAAGCGGACCAGAAGATACGGGAGAGCATCACTACTACTACAGAAGATGAATTCCTCGACGATAGCCTTCTCTCTCGGAAAACTGCCTCTTCGATCGTTGGCCATTCGAACGAGGCTATCGCGTTTACCACGACTGGCGATTCACGTTCAAGAGAAATAGAACGATCGCGTTGCGGTTTTCGAGCAAACGTCGACGATACCAGAGCGAACCAGAGCTCGTTCTCTCGCGTACCAAAGTTCTGTTTAAGTATTCCGAAAATATTCCGTAATTAATGGCTAGTGTTGTCGTGTCGTGTCGTGTGAAATCGACGAAACGGACCAAACCAAAATTGCAAGCTCGTACGTTTAAGCAACAATCTCAGGTGTTACCTCAAGCTAGCGATAACGTTTATTTAACGTAATTTATTGTACAGAAGCTGCGTCTCTCCTCCTATTTATACGAAACACATGTACCATCGTAGTAATGTATTTATTAAATCATTTTCTAGTAATTTTTCTTTGTAATTTCTTTTTTAAATTAAGCTTGACTCTCGTAGAAAATTTTTAACGTTCAATTCTTTTTTTCTTTTTTTCTTTTCTTCTTCGACGAGAGCTCAGAAAGCGGGGAAGGATCGCGGTCGTTTTTAACGGTGAGGAAGCAAATTTGAATTTTGCGCGTTTCAAGGCTCGCTGAACTCACACGCGTCCGCGACCAACCGGCGTTTATTACGCCTTCTGTGACATGAATCCCGGCAACAGACTGCAGAGACCCAGTTTCCTGGCCTTAAGGCGGGGTAAGCTTAAGAAAAAGGAACATGTCTGTTCTCCACTTGCTAGAATCTACCTCTAGTAGCCTCCTCGCCGATCTAATGCAAGCACGCGCGCGCTGCTCATCAAACTACTGCAAAAGATCGACGTTGGTCTTCCGAAGCGTGTGAAAAATTTTGCCAACCCTCCAAATGACAATTGTTCTGGAAATTTAAAAATTCGAGATAACTTGAACACTTGTTCCGACAGTTGCGTCGATTTGCTTCAAGGAGCCGGAGGTAAGGAAAAACTCACGCACGCGCGAGGCAATAATCGAGAGGGCACCTTCTTGTTTCCTCTAACGATACCGATAGAATGATAAAGGCAGAGGTAAGGAATTAATCGTCGTCGATTAGAAAGGCGGCTGAAAGGATGGGTTAACGGGCTCGCGTTTGTATCGAGTGAATGAACTTTCCAGGCGACCTAGCCATGAACGGACTGGACGCAATATTTTGGTGTTCGTGTGTCGTCGCTGTGTTCCAAACTTTGGCTCGTGCCGAGGATGTTGCAAGTAAGTCGAACGACAGCCTGAGGATCGACGTTACTCGAGGAATTGCGCTGTACGTCGGTGACGACGAAGCGAGCGTCACGCTGAGCCTGTCGTCTCTGTTTGAAAGTAAGTACAAACCGTCGATCGAAAAATCGACATTCGCGAATGACGCGATTCGTCACGATTGCGATTTCTTTCCAAGGAAACGGCGTGGAGCAACGGAGCGGAAGGAAATTGAAATTTGACAAAGACACGCTGAAAAGAATCGGAATGGCGATGATGATGGCCCCCGTAATGTGGCAGGTTTAGATTTAATTTACACTATATTATGCACTTTTAAACGAAAATTGGGTAGTTTAATTCGATGATTGGATAATTTAAAAAGCTTCAAGCCTAAAGATGTAATTCTTGAAATCTCAGTTGGCAGGATTACCAGGCGCTCTTGCTTCCATCAAGCTGAATTTAATCCGGAGCATCATCGTCGGGAAAATCGCGCTAGCAGTGATGCTGTTCAACGCGCTGAGAAATTCCCAGAAATCGGAAGTAGTACTGGTCCACAAGCCTGAGTATCACGAGCATTATCACACTTATCACAAACCGGAAGATGACTACGAAGGCTGGTGAGGACGACACTCGTGAGAATGGCACTCTTCAAGATAGAACATGCTTCGATTAATTTACTTTATTCGAATAATTACTATGGCCTGTCTGTGATACGTAACGTTCGCAAACGTAAAAACGATTAAAGAAGAACACACGATCTCCAAGGTGCGACGAAAGGGCACCTGGTCGAGTATAAAGCTAAAATTAAATTGATCTTCGAGGAAACGTCGAGGAAGCCACTATTCCGAATGACCTACTTCGAGTTGGTAACGGCATTTTGGTCCAGATTCTGAAGCGATTCGCCTCCGACTACTACGTACCAGTTTTCCCTTTTCTCTGCCGTTCAAATTCAACGTCGAAATCGAAATTAAAACCGATGCCGATCGATTTCAACGGCGACTCTTGTTGCTCGCGCGTGAACCCGATTTTATTTCATAAATTTGTACAGCGACTCGCCAAAACACTTGTCATAAGAAACATTCGTGTATCTGCTATTTGTATACCTATGTACTGTGTGTAACTATGTGTTTTATATGAGAGATTTTGAAATTTTATTTAGATTGTAATTAGGCAGGACTTATATTATATTAGTTATATTAGTAGAATTTGAAATAGATACAGGAACAAAATATTTGTTGTTATTTCGTAGAGATTATGAAACCATTCGTATTAACGTTTCTAAATACTTAGTGGGTCCACTTTCGGCATTAATAATTATATCCAAGATTATTCACGCTGTGTACTAATTTTCTGCACTATTAAATGTATTTAGTAAAAAAATTGATTTTTTTTTATATATATTATTTCTATTATATGAACTCTGGTTTCTGTCTCTTTCAAAAGAGAAATATTCCAACATTTTTAACTTCCCTTCAATTTGAAAACATGATCAATCCGATATCCAAATCATTTAAAAAATCACGATTGCAATACTTCGTGGAACATTATTTTCGTGGACCAGCGACTCGGTCCTGATTTAAAAAAATCTGTCACGTTCGCGGTAACGACGTCCGCGATATTCGAATGCAAAAATTGCAGCAGAAGGTACGTTCCACTTCTCGAGAAACGAGCAAACTGCCGCGTACGACGTTTCCCAGCAGACGTTCGATCGTTAGATACGGATATAGATCGACGGTTAGGTGGCACGTAACGAAAGTATTGTCAATGTCGAATTTATTTCCCCAAGGCCTCGATATTCGCGGTGCGTATACGTGCCAGAAACCCACCTTCCGTTCTTATAGTTAGTATGCCACCGCCATCGATCCCTACGTATCGACAGCTCGCCAATACGAATCGTAATCCTATACCGTTTTCTAAACTACAAAATGCACGATGCACCGCGCATACGTGGCAAATCAGAATAGAACCCGGATTAATCTCTGTATGCCTGCGAAGCTTAGATCACCGCCGCGCGACGTGAAAGCATTCGGCTTTTTCGACAATTCGCGTTTCTAATTTGGTCCTGACCGTAGAGGACACCAATTCATCCTCAACAGATTTTTAATCAATCGTTTCTCCTTTACGTAATCACGACAATCGTTTACTTTTGATCACATAAATTATCAGTGATTTGGTATTTAGTTTCGTTCAGTTTTGTGAAAATGTAAAGATTTCCGACGAGAGAAACGAATACGCTACGTCTGATGATCGAAGATCAGAGGAAATAAACGAGATGAATGATTAAATTTAAATTTTCATCCTGTAATTATTAAACTTTAAATTAAATTTTCAGCCTATGATTATTACGAACGATGATCCCTTCGTTGATCGTACGTCGATGACGTATCGTTACTTTATCAAACAATGCGATGTGTATTTATATCTCAAGTGTGGCGTTAATGGAGAAGACAAAGCTCTCTCTATCAGGCGTAAAAGATTTAAACCTGTTGTACATCGTCGTGCAAGCACGTAAAACACGTTTGAGGATTCTTCTTTGCGTTCGTTTATTGAACTTTGTTGCCAGCCAACAAAACCTAACAAAATATTCTTTAATACCATCCACGTTATTGTTCAACTTTACTAACTTCAAATTCAATAAACTGACCAAATGGAGACTTCGTGTGACGCAAAGACACAAAGAAGCAAAAAGAAATACGAACGATCGCTAAATGTCTCTATTTGAATTCTCCTCGATCTTTAACTGATGGATCTTTGCCCGAGGTATTTTGCATAGTCGATGAAGTTCTAGCGGGACGCTCGTGCCTCGAGCATTAAGTTTTTGCATCATGTTAAAAGAGGATCGAGTTCTCGATGATTCATCTGTATAATCATTCATAACGTGTTGTGACAGTTTCTCTGTCACGTTGATTATTACGCTTTCAAGAGTGGAACGCATCGATTATGCTAATTGACGCAGATAAGTAGCGATACTCGCGGCACTCGGCGGTTCACGTTCGTTCACACGTTTCGTTCACGCAGAAAATTTTATTAATTTTACAGAAAAAGATCTGGACGACTACTGATAAATATTCAGCGTTCTTAATCGCTGTTAATTATTCTTAATTCATGGCTGTTTCGAAAGTCAACGATTTCACTACAGTTTCGTGCCTCTTCGTACTTTAACGATAAATATGGCCAGAATTAGGTTGTATTAGCATCCCGACACTGTTCTAATGGAATTTCTGTCATCCGGTCCACGCACATACGTGACTCACACGCGTGCCAAGTCACACGCATCAGTACAATCCTAAATCCTATTACGCTTTTCTGCAATACGGGGAAAAAAATCGCTGACGTGCCATTAAAAATTAATTTCCACCGTACCGTACGACAAAAGAAGGATCCGTCCTTCTAATTTTAGAATTCTTGGACCTTTTAATTTCTTGGAATTCTTTCTTTGGAAGTTCCGAACACGTTCGCACGTTTGAACGATCGAACTCTCGAGCCTTTTTTCGTTTCTTAATTTTTCAACTTCAGAATGTTTTAATTCTGAAATTTCGGAATATCCCTTTCAAGCTCAGAACTTTGAAATTGTTTCTAAAGTGAATTTTCAGAGTCTTGGAAATTTCGAATTCTTCGAATTTCGTCGCTTCTCCGTGCGTCAGACTGAAATAGGGAAAGTCGTCTGGCTGGGTAATAAAAATCTCTCCAAAGCGGTACGACAAATTAATCGACAGAGACCCATTCATTAACCAGAAGCCGTGACTCGGCACGTTTCGCGTCTTTTCCTTTTTTTTTTTTTTCCCTCCGTGATCCGTCTTCTTTCTTGCCCAAACATCCACCGTTGAAAATTCTTTCCCATTCGCGGCGTCGTCTCGACCCCGACGTCGGAGGTGGTCAGAATTCCTAGCGTACGAGGCCTCCGTTTCAACGAGTCTCCGTGTGCCCACGAAAACACGACAGTGGGGGGATGCCGGTTGGTTCTCGCTTGAAACAGGACCAACTTGATTGGCGGAAGTTCAGAAGGAAGGGGTTACACTCTCATATATGTTCGACCACGCACCTTCCACAACCACTTGGTGCCCGTGACACGCGGTCCAAGGATATAAAAAGCGGAAGGTCGAGCGCGAAACCGGAGAAAAAAACGGAGAAGGGCGAAGGACAGGGAACGGATGACCGGTGATCTCGCGTAGTGCAAGTGTCTTTGGGAAAATCGAAATCGTCGCACCACGATAAAATCGTCGTATCGCCATGAGGATAACAGTGTCCGTTCTCTTGCTGCTTGGGCTCGTTCTCCGCGTTCAGGGTGACGTTACCGAGACCAAAGACGAGGACGAAAGTTACCTGAACTGTCTGCTGCGGGACAACACCGTAGGATGCCTGAGGACGAGGCTAGGCAAAAGCCTGGATGAGATCGAGGTACGAGTGACTGGGAAGGACAGCGAGACGCCGATGAGTGCGGTCATCGAGCAGGCTGGCAATTTCGTGGCCGAGGTGATCGACGACGTTCAAAATCCCAGAAGATCGGACGAAGTCGCGGAAACCGCAGACGCTGGTGAACAAGGTGAGAATCAGGAGAGAGAGCTCTGTGAGTTTCACCTAAAAAAGAGAAAAAGAGTTTATCAGATGTTAGATATTTGCGAAACGAGGCGAAATGGAATTTATTACGGAAAAAGACATCATCGTCAGAGATGGGATTTACTGCTCGATGAAAAAGTAGAAGTAGAATTTATTTATTTCGAGTATCTGTTAGACACTCACGATTGATCGGTAGAGAAGTAGACAAAGCGCGGCGAGCGTCGATCGGGCACGTGGAGCGCATGATAAAATCAACCGTGAACTTTCCTCCTCCGTGTCTTTCCAAAGCGAGCACCGTTAAAAGCTTGGCTGACTTTTACCGGCCTTAAACTGCTTCCTCTTATCGAAACTCGTCTCGAGCCTCCTCTCTCGGTAACCCTTTCGATGTCTACGAAATTTCGCCAACCTATTTTCCTCGTTTGTCTCGACGATTCTCGTTAATTCGAACGCGATGAATGACGCGCACGTGACTGACTTTTGTGAATGAGAGGCTTGGGAAAAATCGGCGCTCGGTTTTGAAACGATCGAAGAACAAAAGGAGGACAGCAGGGGGTCCTCCATTCAGTCGCAGCCGGAGCTCCTAGATTTACTAATTGCATTCACACGGGACATTTAACGTTCGGAGATGCGCGTTAACATGGAAACGTTAGGAGACGAGGACGTGCTCGCTCGTGCACGGTAGCAACGCGTACAGAATGCGTGTCTTTAGGTCACCGGCAATCGGCTTCGAAAATTCAACATCCGATACGTCGCCGACATATTTCTCAGTTTGCACAATATTTAATGACACGACTTAGGCAAATTTGCTCTAACGGTACCGGCGCGCTCGTTATCTTCGTTGTCTCTTCAAGAAAATCGCCGCTAGGAAATTGAACAATTTGACGGACACTCAGGACAATCTTCCGGGTTATTGAGACAAGTATCGTCGCTCTGATTTTTTTTCTTCTTCTCCGTTTTATTTTCCAAATGTTCGTCGACTCGAAAAGCCACGACTCGTCCTTATTCCGTTCGAGGAATAAAATTATGCGTCCGTGTCAGAAGCATCTGGGTCACCGGACTGGTTTATATGAAATTGTTGGTTACTCCAACTATTCGTATTAATCGATGCGAGCTGTCGAAGGGGGAAGTGAATGAAAGTAGAGGCTCAGAAATTAGCGAGGAAATCTATGCTCCGAGCCGTGCTTGTTACAGTTAACAAACCTCGCCAGAGGATTTGCGGTGGTGTGGGAATCGCGGCCATCGAGTCGACCGAAGAGAGTGAGCTCGCGGTGAAGAGTCAACCGTCTTTGTGTCGGTTCGTGCGTTAATACGTATTCAAGTAGAAGAGAAGAACTCGATGAAAGATCGACCTCGTAGGTTTCAAGATCGTCTTTGAGATTCAACGATGTATTCAACCACAAATTTAAATACATGAAATTTAAATGCGCGAATATGACATTCAAAGATATTGAAAATCATAATTACTAATTATGACGTTTGCTTGCATTCGTAAAAATAATAAATTTTCATAATACCGTCGATACATTCTCGTTTCATTTCTCGTTTCATCTCGACTATGGACAAGACGTGTCCAATTGAATTAAACTTGACACGTCACGAAATCAATCGAACAGATCTCACGTTCATCAACCTCACACTTTGATTACAGAGGAAGGACGCGGCAAGAAGTTCGGAAAGAAGAAGAAGAAGCAGCTGCAGAGACTGCTCGGTTTGGCCATGTTGTTCAAAGCGAAGCTCAGCCTGCTGCTTCAGCTGATCTCGACGCACTTCCAGCTAAAGTTCTTCTTCATCGCCATCATCACCTTGGTCCTCAACGTCGTCAAGTTTTGGCTCGACTTGAAAAAGTCTCACCCCGCCAAGGTTGTCTATTACGAGCACGCGCAACACCAGCACCACTACGATCACGATGATTACGATCATAGCTGGGCACGATCGACCAACGACTCTCCCCAAGATCTTGCTTATTCCGCCTACGCTCCGAAAAACTGAGAAGATCAAACATTTTTCCATTGACTAAGTGAATATAAGTAATAGCAATAATAAAGAGGTAACAAACGCCTCCATGCTCAGGTTTCTAACTAATTATTAACTCTTGATTGGTATCGTTGGGTCATCGTCGATCAGAAAAATTTGAAGATTTGACTCAAGTTTGGAATTTCTCATCGACATTTTGGAAATCTTCACGATGCAACGTAAATTGCTGATAGTCGCCCGTGACCCAAGGATGCTGCCTGAGGGTTGAAAAATTTGTTAATCGTCGTTCGTTTCACTGGAAATTAACTCAAACAGTGTTATCTATATTTAATCCTGTATTTATATTAAATTATTTATTTTTTTATTTATGTTAAAACAAAAACGCGTCGACACATCGGCGCTGCGTTTTGGAAAAGTGTCTCCACGTACCTTTTCCCAAATCGCATTCGATGGAGAACCCAGTCTCGTACCAAAGTCCACTTTGCGTGTCTCTGTTATCGTATTCCCACGCTCCATATCTGCCGAACTCTTGTTAACTTGTTGTTGAATAACACCTGTAAGAAGCGTTACAATAAATTATTTTGATAGTAATTTAAATAATTCTGAAACGATCTTTCTGAGACGAAGAACTTTGACAAGGTTGTGAGATCCAAGATGGCATTGATGACTTGCACACCTGAAATAACTTTTAAATTATGCGTCAGAAATTGTTCAATACAAAAGTTGTAGAGTTTAATTTTTTGCGTGTGCTGAGGAGCTTCGAAATTTCCAAGTTCATCTGTGTTTCTTTTTAATTGGACCATATATTTTTTTCATCATAAATTGAAAGAATTAAATTCCAAGTAAAAAAGTATCAAGCTAACGATTAAGGAGATATTTCACTCATCATGTAATAATGAACGATACTCATACGATTTAGTCAACGTCTAGATTAATGTGTGGCAAGCGAATGATCTTAATGCTCTGTGCAATTATTATTTCACGCGAATCACACTGTATAGTAGTACGAAAGCGCACCGTAGATCGTCGATTTATCGACGGTGAATAAGAAGCAACTGAGGACGAGACGAGAAAGCTTGTCGGATTGACTACGACCTTCTTTCTCCGTGGAGTGTGGACCAGCCTGGAGCGACCAGTTTTTGTATTCCTCGTGACAGCGCGTAGGGAAATGCGACAAGAATTTTCAACGAGCGCCAATACTCTCGGGCTGTTCGCTTTGCCGTGATCGCGATCGATCGATAAACACGCGAGATTTCTTCCCCCCTCAACGACGATCTTTTATTTTTCTCTCTCGACTGAAATCGAGAAGACCTCCGTGAGAGATTCAGATGCCAATTTCACATTATTGATTTTTAAAAAATCGAAACAAAACTAAACGACTCGGTAACTTTGAATTTTTAGAAAACTTTAGAACGCGGATTTTTGTGCAATTTATGGAGAATTAAAAGAAAAATACGCAAAAATACACTCAATGGATGTAGAATATTAAATAAATAATAAAAATTTCAGTCGTAGGAATATAAAAATAAACATCTAGTAGTCTAGATGTTATTTCGACGAGAATAGAAAATAGCGACAAAAATCGAGCGTAAGATTCCTGTTCGAGGGAACAGGTGCATAGACGAGTAAATCAGGAATGGACGCGTATCGCGTCCGTCATGGTCAATGACCAGAAAACGGCTAGGGTTTCGTAACCGATGAGGCCCCCATGGAAACTCTTAAGTATTCACATCCCGAAGAGGATGGCCGGTGGCGGTGCGACCTCTAACGAAGCACGAGGCCCGGCTCCGACTTGCCCTCGGTTTTCGACGGCTAGAAACCTCTTTTCGGAGCTCCGATTGGACCACGGCCAACGGCGGACTATCGTCCCGGCATCGAAATCATCGGAATTCGTGTATATCCTCCCGTCGTTCATTTATAGAATTTCTTTGCGCACCAGCTACGTCCAACTTTTTCTTAATCAGCTAACGAAATTCAATCTCGCTTGTGCGGCGGGGCTATCTTCACATTCCAAGTCGCATTTGCATCTGTCCTTCGAACGTCACGTCCTCAGGATATTCCTAGAGAAAGAGAGGTGGGTTCCTTTCTCGAAGGAAGAAAGGAAGGAGGTACTCGTTCCTCCAACTCGAGACTTGTCCGTTTGACGTCAAATTCTCGTTTAACTCTTCGACCAAGGTTTACGTCAATCCTACTTTCACGCATTTTTCAGGTTTTCAATTTTCTATAGATCTTAGTCCCTGCATCATCATTCGAAGCTTGTATGCTTTCTACGAAAAGGTGGAACACCGAGTATATAATAATTTTATAATAATAATTGTCTGTCAGAGAACTTGAAACTGTGCGAATGATGAAGATCAATGTTCAGTCAAAGAAAGGATCATCTCGCTTGCAACTCGATCGAGGAATACCCACCCTCATCTTCACTCTGCACGAAGAGTTCGATGGATCGAATCACTGAATGAATTTTCAATCGAACAAACGATGAATATTACGCGAAACTGACCGAAGGAATTGGCGGTGGTTGCACGGGGGAGGCGTATCACTCAGCGCACATCAGACGGAGAAATTTGCATCGGGCCTTCGAGGATGATGTGGACGTCTGGATGGTCATTGGCAGACCAAACGTGATGAAATTGCTAATTTCTGTCTACCGAGAATTGGCCATTCATACAATATTCAAGATCTTTACGCGCAGGTCACTATATAACACCCTTCTACGGATCGGATCACCAGTCTTCTCAGGATCCCCGATACATACGAGACAAAAGACTAACAGAGGAGAACGACAAAAGCATTTCATTCATCATGACGAACCGACGGACTTGTTTAATTTTATCACTGGCTGTCATCGCCACCGTCGTCTGGGGTTTGCCTCAGCAACCCAAGTCTAGGAGGCCCATCCCGGAGTTTAAGGTTTGTTTTTTTGTGAGAATGTGTGAATTTTGCATGAACGTATATAAACGACACCTTAGAACAAAATTAGAGTAGAATTAGAGAATGCAGTAACCCTGGTGTATCGTTAAAATGTTGCACATTTAATTTCATTTATTGCATTTCACACTAGTAATAAAATTAAATGGAAAGATTAGAAAGATTGACAGACACTGATTAAGCGTTGAATTTCAGAATAAAACCGGTGGGTTGGAACTACCGGACAACGCCACGCTGATTCGAGAGAACATCGTGGACAACTTTTCCTGCCAGGACAGAATTTACGGATATTACGCCGACATGGAGAACGAATGCCAAATTTTCCACGTTTGCTTGCCGCAGACCAGGGGTGCGTCAAGATGGAGCTTCATCTGCCCCGCGGAGACTGTTTTCAATCAAGTGAGTAATCGTTTCGCTCACAGATTTCCCCCCTTCCTTCATCTTTCTACAAAGTCAATTTATTCGTCCCATTAGGCCACGTTCGTTTGCACGAAAACGGAGAACTCCATACCCTGCGAGGAGTCTGAGAAATTCTACAGCTTGAACGAGGCGATTGGCAAGGAAGTGGAAGAGGAGGAAAATGACGTGGAACAGGCGACGAAAGAGTCGGACGTGGAACCGATTTCGACCAGACCACCAGCCAGGACGTCGAGGATCTTGAACAGGAAGAAGTCCCGGAATCAGTGATCTCTTTCTTTCGGAATTGAATGATAATCTTGTGCGAAACTATGTGTGTTTGTAGAAGAGACGAAATTCGTGAACGAAAGAATTAACTACGTTTACTATTTCTGAAACGAAAAAAATACGTTTATTTGGTATACTTAGGTATAAATACGTATATTTAAATTATGATGAACAGACTGCGAACTTTTATGCGAATTTGTACTTTCGAGAAATTTAATTCAGTGTAATTATGCATCAAAAATTATACTTTAGACATTTTTATATAAATACATCTTTCGCAGTTTTGAATTTTCTGTAAATGCATAAAAATCCGTAGTCTAATAACGAAAATTGTATGATAAAACTAAAAAAAAAAAAAAATCGTGTAAAATACAGAAACGTGTTGTAAATTTATAAATACCTAAAGTAAGAAAATCGTTGGAATAAAAGTATGTCGAAGTCTCGGCGACAAATTTATTGCGTGCAGTGGTTATACAAGTTAATTAATACTGCTAGTTTCCATATTTATAACTAAGCAAACACGCGCGAAATGAAGTTACACGAATGTCCCAAGCCTAGAACGAAACGAAAAAACAACACAAAGTACGACGGTGCGGAAGTAACAAGCGAACAATTACTTAGTGCCTAAGTAGAAACGTTGATCGTTACGAAACTAAAGAAGCGTACGAACGCCTCCGTTAATCATTTATTTACAACAATTGATATGTGTCGATATTGGTCTTTGCGACTTGATGACAAGTCAGGAATAAATTAAACGAGAAACTCGAACTCGGCTACTGTACATTAATATAATAATACGACGAGTAAGACGAAAGAAAGCAAACAAACACACACACGCACACGTGCAAAGCGGCTAGAAATATAAAATCCAATCTCTTTTCGTTTGAAACTCTGGTGATATTTATTTATGAAATTGCAAAAGTCACCGAAACTGCTTCTTCAGTAATGTTCGGTAATCTTCGGCTCTCGTTTCTATTCGATATCTTTGGATAACTAGCCATTGTATCGTGGACAGGCGGTGCCTATTCCTCCGTTCATAAATGCCGATAAAATAATCAACGACGACAATCCTATCAACTTCCGTGCCCACACACACTTTCAGAATCCTAAAGCGCGTATCAGAACGGCGATTCAAGTACGCTTTAACCGAAAGAAGAAGAATCAAAATCAACGTACGTCTCGTTTAGTAGCCGTTGGCTTCCTATTAAAACTACTGTACGAGTATAATATGTATAACAATGGTATAAAAATAATATTTAGCATCTAAACGATTGGTCTGAAAGTACGAGTGCTCTCGCATAAGATAATGAGTCACGGGATGAGCACTTGTATCTTTGAAAAATCTCTCGAATCTTTTGTATCGTAACTTCTTTCTCAGACGAATTTACACAGACTGATTTCGAGATCGTGGTATAATTGGAAGCGATTTTTCGCGTAAAGACAAGTCGAAAATACAAAGCAAAGTATTAATTTCGAAAGAAAAAAATTCTCGTTGTACGAAAATCATTCCATCCTACATCTTTACGCGAAAAATCAAGACCTTTCTAATTGCACGAAAATTTCAAAATCACCCTGCATAATGCAATCTTCCATATATATATTAAGCATTTTCGACAATGTGTACCCTGTATTGTCCAACAAGTAGACATCCTACGTATAATTCTGACACTTGTGCCTATTAATTTCCTCCCAACAATCTTGCCATATCGTAACGTAAACGAACGAAGAACTTCTTCCCGAATTTCTTCTGAAATTTCCCTTCGTCAAAGAGAGAAGAAAGAAATCTAAGCCTCGGAATCCACCGCTAAGTCAGCCTCGATCTCCTCGGGGCTCCTAAGATCAATGGCGAACCTCTTCTTCGCGTTTTTGCCAGCCATCTCGGCCATTTTATCCTGGGCTTTCACGGTCCTCGAGTAAATCTCGAAGGCCGCCGCCAGGGCGTACGTGAGCTGTCTCGCGTGATGCTTCGACTCGCAAACGAAACCGTGGCATTCAAACGGCGAGACCCTCCTGAAGTTCTCCGTCTCGCGTACGACGATCATGGAGAACACCCGCGTGTAGACGAGATCTTGAACGCCGTAAGAGATCGTCTCGATGGCGTACGTCTTGGTGAAGTTCGTGTCCTGTTTCCTCAGAGCGACGCCGTCCTGAGAGACGACCAGTTTGATCAGGGGGAGCATGGTGTTTGTCGGTAAGGCCTTCGCGGCAGCAACCATATTATCGACTGGCCTTCTCGTGTGCTTGATGCCCCAGAGGCCCCTGGCAGCGTGAGAGCCCAGATATTTCACCTGAAAACGGTCCCCCCCCTATAGTCAACCACGTGTGGCCCTATACGCAGGTAATAATTAAACCTATACGCGAGACCTTGGACCCCTGACGTGACGCGTAGAGAGCGTAGGCGGCAGTTTCGGGACCGTAAAGCTTACGTTAGGAAGACAATATGATAGAGATAATGTTACAGTTTGGTTGGTTAAAAAATCGAAGAGCTCCGAGGTATTAGTTTTTGGAGATTATGCCGTGAATTTATCCTTTGTCCGAGTGACTGAGAGAGTTTGAAGGAAATACAAGGTAAGGAAATAGAGGTACATGGTAAATATACCTGAAACACCTGAGGAAGATCCGTCGAACCCTCGAAGACGTTGTTGTCGATGGATAAGCGAAACAGCTTCGACACTAGGTCCTTCTTTTTGTCAGTGGAGCTCGCAGGACTTTTGTCCTTCTTCATCTCGTTCGCCTCTTGACTTTTCTGCGTTGAGAAACGTTCAATGTTGAAAGTTGAATTTTACAGAATTTCTCGATGCCTTTCGTCTTGTGAAAAACACATGAAAAAATATTTGAAATGCGGTACGAACCACTATCTAAATCCTACCTTTCTTATTATTCCCACAAAGATACAAACTTGCGTAAAAATCCGTAGTCTAATGACAATTAAATCACGTTTCTACGAGGCAAATTGTTATTTGACACTTGGTGAGTCTCAAGAAAATTGAGCAAGTTAATTGATTCGTTTCGTCTCGAAGACGTTTGAGTACTCACGATACTGTTATCAGGTTGACGTGTCCTCTGTGTTTGACCGGGCTTCACTTTCAGGTGATATTCGACCACGTTCGGTATGTACGGCGGGTTGGAAACGACTGAGGAAGCCGGAGAGGATGAAGAGGCGGTCGCTGGCCGCTCAGGGACGGTGTTTCCGGCCTCGGTCGCCCCGAATAACGGCGCTGTCATCACTGATCTATACCCGCCAACTGTTTCTCCCATCTGAGAAATTCAACATTTTTTTGTTTTTGTTTTTTTTTTCACTCTTTGTTTCAAATCCTGACCAATCTTTTTCGATCCTATACATACAACCAAAGCTTTCGAACCTTTCTTTCCGAACAATCATTTTCAGTCTTCGTTGCACCTTCCGTGTCGTTATTAACATTCTTCAGGACACCGTCAGCTCTTTTCATGAAGCCAAAATCCTCGTCTTCCATGGTCCACCCTTAAATTCTTCTTCAGAAATATCTTGCTTGCTTCACGTTGCTCCTCTTTCCCTCACCGTGTTCCTTTAATCAGACAGAATTATTAAACAAGTGTGTTTAATCGACCATCCTTCGCAAACATTCGCAATCTAGCGATGATTACTCAACTTCCCAAAAAGATAGTCAATTTCCCGTTTATTTAGCAAGTTTGTTCATCGCAAACAAATGAAGAATCCATAAATTCCGAATACAATGGAACATCATCAGTTTCTTCTCGTTTTTCAATTCAATTAGATAAAGTTAATCGTTCGATTGACTGGGTAATTAGATATCTTCCGCCTCGTTATGCCAAACAAAATGCAAAATACTTTTACTTGTGCAAAGTCGGGTAATCACAATTCTTCGACAACCTCGTACGATCCAACGAGGAGAGGAGAGGAGAGGAAGAACTCACCCCTGCTTGACGTTATTATCGTCGTCCCTCGTTGTATTCGAAAACGCGTTCAGCCGCGAAATTAAAAATGTGCTTAACGTGCTCGGACCTAAACCCGGCGAAACAGCTGTCGCGCAGCACGTGTTGCACCTTGCGCTCCGGCTCGATCGTTTTCGTTCGCTCTCGATCGCGTCTCGTTCGCAAACATAGAAGTTGGGTAAACTCTGGCCGGGCAGCGAAACAAACAAATCCGTATCCGTAGGATGTTCCGGCGGCACAAAGAGCGCGCCGTTTCACCTGCTCTATTTCGTACAAAGGACAGTCATTGTCCGCATTGTCACAGATTTAATCGAACGAAACGGATGCGCGGCGGTACACAGAGGAAAACGCGCGATACCATCGAAAAATCCTAAATACCCGGGCAGGGCTTGGCCTAACGCGGGCAGGAAATGAGTCAGGTGACCGATAGTCAGGTGAAAAAAAAAGGGATTCATTAATGCATTCACCGTCGGTTGGTCAGGTGTGGGTATTCTGTTTTATTGCGACTTGCGCGCCGGTGAATCGACGTGCGCAGTTACCGTTTCGGAAAAAGAACGTGCGCTCGGTTTCCGCGCTCTTCGCGACCGGGAGCGTAGAAATTCAAGAACGAAGGTCGAAACGAGCCGACCGAGCTAGAAACACATTCGTGAAATTTTACTCCAACGTAGAGTATGTTTGTCTCCTTCTCTCTCCCTGTCTCTTTCGCGAAATCTGACAACGAATTTATTTCTCTAAATAAAATAAAATAAGAATGCAGCGCGTACAACGAATTGAAGAATGATACCAAATTCAGCTGACTTAGGAGGTCTTAGTTATTGGCAAATAAAGAGTTTATAAAGTTTTCTTAAATACTGCGTGGATGACACATGATTTGGCTTTTTATATATATTTAACTCTTTTGAGCCTAACAAGTCACAAAGATTTTTTGTACTGCGTTGCGTCAATGAGTCTCAAAGGTACGTTGATATTAGCATTCCCATCAATCGATTGTTGTGAACAGTGTACAGACGACGCAGTCGAAAATTAAAAATTGATATTACAAATACCAAATCCTTGGATGAATTTATTTTCGAGCACCTTGTATATACCCCGCCTCTGTACACCTGTCGTCCAATTACACCCGCGTACGATACTGAAACTGTTAACGCGCGTGGCCACGTACCGGGTGTTGTAATATACGCAGAAACAGCAACCGTCTGTGGGAAAAATGTTCGATGAAAAGTTGCGGGAATTCATCGCGTATTTCGGACACGTCTATGCAAAGAGACGAAAAAGCTTGCAGCATTAGTGGTAACGGTACCGTTCGAGAATGAAATGGAGCTGCAGATAGTCGCTGATCGTTATTACGGTCTTTCAAGACTTCCGTTACCTCTCGGGATATCGAGCCTTATCAGTTCCCAATTCGAATGACACGAACTCACAAATTCCACAGATAGGAGGTATTTTTGTTCCTATTCTTTTATTCGACGACTTTTGAAAAATTGCGGTCGAAAAATCTCTAATATATATAGGTGTGTGTATATATAGATGTATGTACATATATAGATATATATATAGGTGTGTATATATATATAGATATAGATGTATACTATATATATATATAGGTGTATGTGTATATATATATATACCTGATGGTTATAGAAAATTTCACTTCAAATACAGGCGACGATAAAAAATATTCGAGCTATCGAAAGCTCGAGATGGATGTGAAACAGAGAAAGGGAGAGGGGCTCCCTTTTCGTTTCGAGTTCACGAGAGGGTAACAACGATACCGGAAATGTCGGCAGAGCGTCTGACCGGAAGCTATTATACCCGTGTCACGAACGAACTGCAACGTCTCGGCTCGTCGCTGGAATTTCAAAAATACACGCCACGCACCGCTGTGTTTACTCTTCTTAATCGTAGCAATGCTCTTTTACTTTAATTACAAGTTAACGCGCCACGTATCTGCCGATTAATTAACACGGGCGCTGATAACAGCGGGCGGATTTCTCGCCGGATCTTGAACAGAAATGAAACGCGCGGTAATTTATCGCCTCGTTCCCTTCCGCGCGATTTCCCACGATCCCCGCGATACTCTTTCTTCTGTAACACTTCGGCAAAAATGCGGAAGAGGAGTCTTGCACGAATCGTTCGAAGAATCGATCAAACCGCCGTAAAGTAAACTCAAGAAAAATTCAAACGCAATTGTTACTTCTGTACAAAGTTCTATCATCAAGTTGTTTGTCGTTGATAACTACCACTGAGAAGATAACGAAAGCTTACGCGTGTAATCCCCCATCGTTTTTTTTCGAGAAGACGTCTCTATGACGCGCGAGATACGAACTGAACGATATCGAAGAACAAGGAGAATTATTAAGAATTACTCACACAGCAGTGAGTATTTCACTCTCAACGTTGAAAAATAGAGTCTGATAATGTGAATCGATGCGAATCGAGGGAATTGCAAGTGGAACATCGCGTTGACGCTAGAAGTAAGCTCAAAATGACCGATTCGAAATTTGATAGATTTACAACAAAGTGATAGAACCTTGTACTGTACAATTATTAATTAACGTAATTATTGGGTACATTTGTAACACGCAATGTGTATTAGGTTTTATTCCTTGTATTTTAGTTCTTCGAATACGAGTCATCGGTACTTCTTTCTGGTGTTTAAAAATTAAGATAATTTTTGCTTGAAAAACAATACAAACAAATGGCAATTTAACTGATTACTTTCCCCTATTTACCTCCTGAATTTCCGCTCGTTGGACGATCAACATCACTGGAGAAGAAACGGTCACCAAAATTGTCGAGCCTTCCCAAGTGCATACACAGATTTCGAAACGCGAATGCGATCGCGATACGAACGCGACTGCGGACGAACGAGACTCTGTGCTCGGAGTATTCGGAAACGCAGTCGTGGACGTGGCTACCGGTCGGATCGATCCGCGCTCGTTCAACCGCGAAACCGTTTTAAGGATGGACCGATCTAGGATCCGCGAACGATCGACAGCGCGGATCTCTGGCGCACTGTGCACTGTCGCGTGTATATACGTGCGACTGAAAATCTGGGACACGACAGCTCGCTACGGCTCGCGTCGACTGATAAAACACGCGGCGAGTCGCCACCATGAGCTGGATGCCAGCACGACGCACGCCTGCGTGCACGCGTCCATTATCAACGAGCTTGTGATAAATCTGAAGCTGGCGAGATAATTCTATCTTGCCAGCGTATTGAGAATCGTACGAAAAGGGGAAGAGGAACAGACTATTTCCTCGGAGAGAAAATGAGCGAAGAATCCCTTGATACGCGTACAGTTTAACGACGACGATTATGTGTCAGCAGAAGATGACAGAATTCGTACAATGTGCAAAAATACGTGAAATCACATCGAAGATATCTGATGTGATACTTAACAGAAATTCTAACCAAATATCGCAATAATTGAATTTGGAGCTAGATTACTAAGATTCGGGGTATTTGACTTTAAATTCAATTAAATAAAATATTGTAAAACTCTCTAAACTAAGAGTAATTTGAAATCTCTGAATTCTTATTGTTTCCAATGACTCGATGATACCAATTAAGAGCCGGCGATAGTAGCCTTTGTTTTATTATAAAGTGAAAGATTCGCGTAGCTGTGAATACTCACATTTCTCGGTTTCACAATGAGTTTCGAGTGCCTGTTTAATTCACCAGCGAACAGGTGTCGCACTACTGAATGTGGGACAGCCCCGGGCAGTGTCATTCAAGCACAACCGGAATGAATCATAAACTATAAGGCAATCGTGTCACCGATATCACGAGTACAGATATCGACGATAAAACCGTACGTACACGCACACGTCATATCTCTCGTCGATGTGAAAAATACATCCTACAAATAGAAATATACATCGTACAAAGAAAAGTATTCCCAAATATGTACTCGGCTCGCTCAATTCGAATCCCGCCAAACGAATCGAAAGACGTTTCCTAGAATTCGTTATAATTGATGTTATATTGTTTACGTAACTCCGAGTACAATAAAATCCATACGTTACCAACACAGAGTGTTACGTAAAAAAAAAAAGAGGATAGTGAAGCTTCGATTGTGTACACGTGCAACGGGTACCGAGATGTGGATAAAAATCGAGATATCAATTAAAATAATTAGACAATCGGCGGACGTGCAACCAAGTCGATAAGAACTTCCAGCCAGGTTCGGAGAGCTGTCGAAAATCGACTGATCATCGTTGGATGCAACTACGAGTCTGACCTCGAGGGAGAGGAGTAATCGACGAGAACGATTATGACCAATTGAATTTGTTATTACTCATTAGACTGATACGTGTGAAATTTCGTTTGTTGCTCTTTTTTTCGAGTAAAACTTGGACCAGAAGTACGTTTAATTAGATTTAATGATTTTCACACGACTCAAATCTGTAATAAATCTGTCTCAGAATTATCGATTCTTGGTTGAAGTTCAACAATTCTTAACAAATTTCAAATTCTTGGTTTTTTTATTTTCTTTTCAGCTTCTTTCTCGAATAATTTATATACGAAAAAATTAAGTATAAGATGGAATAGAGAGAATCTCCTCGAACGTTGAATTTAAATTTTACTTTACAGTTTTAATGCCACTTTTTATATACTGATTTATTTATCCAATAATACCTGATTTATTTCAATGTTATCGATTCAACTTTCGGACATGAACGACATCTCCTATGCGTTAAATTGATAATGCCACAGCCTGTACTAATAATTTATCTCGTAATATCGTAATTAAATGTTTAATCGGTCGACAGAGTGGTAGAAACGTGAGAAAGACTTTCGCATCGCTTTTGTGCGACGACAGGAAAGATGCTCGGAAGTCAACTCGTTATGAAATTATGAAAGCTTATAGCAACTGAACGTTGCCGAGCGTGTGAAGATTCAAGATGTAGAGTAACCGTCTGACGAAAGTGTCCATTAAAACAAATGGTTTCCTTCTGATTATCTGTTTCAGAAAAACACACACGCATAGAAGAACGCGTCTCGCCCATTCTTGGCGCAATAACGCATAATATAACAGTATGTACTTGCGCTTTTCCATCGCAACCTTCGGATTATGAAAAAAAAAAAAAAAAAGATTACGAACGTAATGCGACAATTTATTTAAAACTGAATCCTACACAGTCGCTGCAAAAAATTAAGAATTTAATACAACGCTATTTTCGCAAATTAAAAGTTCCAATTCAAACGTTTAGACACACTCGAAATAATATTATTTAATTTAATGTTCTTCCATCCATCCGGAATTTTTAATATTAGAATTACTCTTCAATCTTCTCTGACATATTCCAAAAATTCTCAATGGAATTCACTACAGATAGAGGAATGGATGCAACAATTTTTAAACAATTGTACGATCATTTGTACGATAATAATACAAATATTAGAAAGTCAGCGAAAGAGAGTCAGAGAGAGAGAGAAAGAAAGAGAGATATTCTGCAATGTGACCATAATATCGCTAATAACAGGTTTCTTAACAAGGGAGAAAGACAAAAGTTTTCTTCTCCATCAACGTTGGCATTTCCCTCGCTATTCTCGTTCGCAAAACAGCCAGACAGACCTTCCCACGAATGTTACAGGGATTTTGTAATCCATCTGATAATTAACAATAATTTAATTCAGAGCGACAACTATTCTCCTCTCTCATCTCCCCCCTTCCCCTCCATTCTCTCTCTCTCTTTCTCTTTCTCTCTCCGTGTTTAAAATATACAATTAAAACACAAAGGAAGTTTTGTTATTTGCAGTAACGAGCAGTTGGTCGCGGGAACAAATCGAAAATCAAGCGAATCGTTTGATAAATCGCCGTGGAAAATGAAACGTCAAGACGGGAAAATTGAAATAGAAAGAGTGAATCTTGTTATATATATACATGTATATATTTAGAGTACCAAGTAGCTATGCGCTGCGGGAACAGTTTGAAAACAAACGTTTGATAGATCGTTGGGAGGATATATTTGAGAGTGACGCGGTGTTTTGTTATCTAATTCGAAGGTAAAATATGCGAGCCGTAGCTAAAATCAGCCATCCAACACCGTGGAATTTGCATGTCAATCTCGAAATGTTCGCGGTCAGCAATTGCGCCGCGGCTAATTGGCAGTGAACGCGCCTCGAAAATTAAGGGGCTCCACTGAGAAGAGAATGAAACAGAATGAAACGGCATGCAAATGAATGAGTTGATCGTGCGCGAGATTTCCGTTTTCCGCCTGTTTAAGCTGAGACACGCGTCAAGATATCTCGATATCGAGAGAAAAGAAAATGATTTGGCGCTTCCTGTTTCCTTGGACGACATCTTTTAAGTTGCAACGAACTTGAAATTTCTTTCATCAAGAAATTCTCGAGCGTAGCGTTAAAGTAAATTTTAGAGTTGCATTCCTTATCAAAGGATGCTGAGAAAACGAAACATTGATTTGTAAACTATATTGGAGTACGTGTATTTCAGACATACCAACTATCTATAGTAAACAGTTATAAAATAATAAATATAAAATTAAATTGATCTTTAATTTTATATTTACGCAATTAAATATAAAATTAAGTTAATATTGCAATTGTGTAAATAAACGATAATCGCAGAGTAAGGATACTCACTCTAATTCTTGTCGATGAACCACAAATATTAATCCTGCTCTCTTCGTTTAGTCATTTTTTGAGTCAATCGCGCTCTCCCTGAAAAACTAACGACAGCAATTCGATCGGAGGGGAGGAAAGTCCTTGATAAAACGAAAGCGAGATTCAAACAATACAAACAATTGGAGAGACACAGCAGGGTTAATTAAACCTTAATTATGCACGATAAGGCCGTGAGTTATTTCGGGGGACGTGACGTTATTTGAGGATTTTCCATCCTACGGAGGATCCCACGGAAACAAAAAGCCTGGATATCTGATCGATGAGATCGGAGAAATAATTTAGACCATCTTCTCCGCGCGAAGAACGCGCAAAGTGAAATTAACCGATACGATCTCGTCGAATTTCTGAAAGATATCGGATTCGGTGGATAAAAACGTCCGTCGAGAGAACTATATTAGATCGATGCTGCCTAGAGGTGAGCAACAAGCAAAATTTCAAAGGAACCAACGCACGGTTTTTGTAACGCGATTTTCACGGTTGTAGGAGCACAGACGTTGCGTAAACATTGTACACTTCGCGTTCGAGATAGAAAATTAACGAGAGTACTAGATTACGATGATAAATAACATAAATGATATTAATGATGTTAGAATTCAATACCGTTGACGACGATGATATCAATAAATATCAATAAATTTGATAAAATATCTAAAGTTAATCGCTGTCTACGTCGATGACGCGCGTTCTTACCTACTCTCTTCCTCTTCATCCCCTTTCGACGAAGGTGTCCAAAGATCCGATTACGCGTAGAAACGAAGTCGCACAACCCTGGCTCCAAGTACTTGGTTACGATCGTTACGACTGTTTTCACGGGTGTAAGAGCACGGGAGATATTGCGTAAGAGAGGCATCTGCGGCATCGCAGAAACGAATCCCTCCCCTACCACCTTGGGATCTTCTCTCTTTCTTCGTTCGTCCGGTGTGGGAGCCCCGGAAAAGAGGGGCTCTCAAGAACTCCCCCCTTGTTTCTGCTCGATCTCTAAAGCCATATATATACCACCACTTCGTGGTAGCATCCTTCGAGAAAGAAACTTTGCCCGCAACACCGTGGAGACGGGAACTTGCTGGCGGAGGTCCAGCGGATCCGGGGACCGGTGATCGTATTCTGCCAAGATCCGAAATCGAAACTCGTCCCTAAGATAAATGAACACCACGTGGAAGGACACTGCGGATTAAGGTGATTGGATCTTTCACGAAAAGGTAAGATTTCACCTTGGGGGAAATATCCTTGAACCCCATCAACTTCCACTGTTCGGGGATAATAACGAGCAATGATTCCCATCGAAGAACTAATTTGGAACCTAACTTAGATATTGATTGACTAACTATCGGATCGTTAGATTCAAGTTAAATTACCAGAGCTTTAGAGAAGATATTCTAAAAAATCGAATCGTTTTAAAATATTTATCTCTTATTTTAAATTTACCCAATTGCTTCTAGTTACACTTCGAGCCAAGAAGTTCGCCTGATTTTTCCCTCTTTTTCTTTTTTTTTTTCTAGATGATCTCGCGGTACCAAGTGTTGTGCGCGCTGGTGCTGTTCGGCGCGGCCCTGCTGTACCAAGCGATGGCGGTAAGTGACACGGCGCGCGGCGATCCGCTCGGTATTTCCCTCTGAAAATCGTGTTCGATTCAAGCTTGCGTAATGTATTCACCGGAGAGTATCACGCGCACAATACCTTTACGAAACCGAGTGTTGAATCAAAGTGCGGAATTATTATATTCATTGTACTTTCTCACGTGCAACAATGACAGAGGGAGGATCTGGTATCTTCCCGCGTCATCTTCGCTAGGCTGGCGGCATGAAGTAATTCATTAATTAACCCGTGTTGCGCGAGCGTGCTTTCTCGCGCGGCTCCTCGGACAAAGTCGTTCAGCAACGAGCTGTTTGAATTTCCACGTCTTCCCTCTGCTGATTCCCTCCGATGATGAATAAAGTTACGCAACTCTGCGTAGAAATGGATCCTGGTTGAAATTCATCCAGAAACCCGAGAATTATGAAACGACGAGACTCGAGCGCTCAGGATGTGCACGCGCGATCATCGACAGCTCTTTTATTATAGCCGGTATATCGAAGGGCGATCGTGCGTCTAGCGAACCGCGAGCATGTTCATTTTCACCGGAAACGATGGCCGTGAACCGAACGCGGATCGAAACGGAAGGGGACCGAATTTTCAATGCCGAGCCAACGGCCCAGAAAACTGAGAATGATTAATTAACCCGCCGATTATTATCGCGTTCAACATTCACGGTACGCGCCTCCAGAGATTCTTTCTTAATTCCTTGAAGAAATCGCGACGTTCCGCGCAGAGACGTCTTCGACGTCCAGTTCTTTTTCGTCCAGAGGTATCTCCTGAATTTAACAGTCGTCCATTTTCCTACGAAATCGACGAAAACGTCTCCAATGAGATATCTTTTTTAAAAAAAAAGTTTTGTTCTTCTCAATCTGTGTGAGATCAATTTTAGAAATTATCTCCATTCAACGATCTTAAATCCACCAATGTATTACAAACTCTTCAACCTCCAATTTTTAATTTTAGACGAGATTAAGTTAAAGAGATTCGATAATCTTCGACACAATATTTTGTTGCAATATTTCTCAGAGTTCTTCGACATTCGTTCCTTCGTCCATCCATTTTTCCCAAGATCGATCCACCTGCAACAGAGCAGTTTGAAAGGTTGCGTCTCTTCTTGCGGACGAAGGTTCAATGATCTTCGAGCAAAAACCCTGACCTACCCTAATCTCGCGCGCGGTGACTGCACGGCGGAGTGCAGTCCACGGCGTGCTTTCCTCGCCGAGCGTCGAAATCACCCGTCACGTCGAGAGGGTGGAGGCAGAGCGTCTTGCGGTTGCGCGTCGTCGTGGCTGGACGGCAGCTCGAATACAAAGGCACACGGAGATGCGCATCCGCTTGCGGGGAACAATGTAACCCGACTTCCGGTCAAACGGTCGGCTCGCGCACGCACTGGAGTGGCTCGATCCGAGTGGCCGTTTCGTCGTGTCGCAACCGTCTCTTCTTTTTTTTCTTCTTCTTTTTCTTCTCGCTCCGACCGATAGCCAATTGCGAAAAAAAAAGATCGCGCGGCGAGATTTCCCTTCGAATCCGCCGCGGTTTAAACGTTCCTCGGGAGCTGCTTGGACCATTAACTCCATTTGCTTCTTTTTTTCTAATTGTTTCTTCTTGTTTTATCTTTGACGATCGGATATATAAACTTTCCTGTGATGTTTCTGTAACGCCGTTTTTCATTTCTAGAAATATTTTAGAAAAACGTACCAGTAAGAAATCTTTGGCATTTTATTTGGATCTGAGATGTCTTTTAATTTCAGAGAGACGCGAGAACATCGTAGACGAAACGTTTTTCTGAACCACAAAATGAAAAACCCTTATTAGAAAAATCAAATCATCCCTTGTCAGATGTAGACAAAAATTATTGCAGGCGTATAATTTACAGGCGTATAAATAATTCGCGTGACAAATCAACGCGTCAACATTCCGCCGTGCATAATAATCACTCTGCGAAAGGAAGTGCAATTTATAGCGTGCATCCTCGCTCGGTCCACATTCCATTGTGAGCGATAATAGATGACGAAATTGCTGTCGGCGTTGTTTCGACAGAGCAACGAGGGAATCGCAATGTAAATAACGCTTTTCACTCTTGCGTCTAATTGTCTTTGTTCCGAGAGAAATCAAGATGTAACTCGCACATCACGTTCGAATTGAGAGAAGTAGGTTGTAATTCGATTATCCTACATGCACACAATCGCTCCCTCAATCGCGAGTCTTCGTCGTGGCGTTTGTGAGTTGCGAGAAACTAGCGCCGTGCGCGTCCCTCCTAATTAACCCTAATTAAGACGTTACAGTTTCAATCGGCTCGCCTGTCCAATTTTCTTTCAGCAAGTAGACGGTTACACACCTGGCGTGGACTACCCGATCTACGATTCAGTACCTTTCGGCCTCACGTTTACCTGCGGAGGCAAGTTACCTGGTTACTACGCCGATCCCGAAGCTAGATGTCAGGTAAGTTTAGCCACCGTCGACCAGTGTCCCCGTAAATGGATGGAATTTCGAACTTTTCTTCTTCAGGTCTGGCACTGGTGTTTGCCAAACGGTCGTCAGTTCAGCTTCCTCTGTCCAAACGGCACAGTTTTCAGCCAATCGGCTCGCGTCTGCGATTGGTGGTTCAAGGTACCAAGTGCTTCCTCGATCCATTGGATCATCCCACGAGTAATCTAACTGTTCTGAGAAACGAGCTTTAAGTTTCGAGAATTAAAACAATTAGAAAGCTATAAACTGGACAAATTGGAGTAAGAAACTCAACAGAAAGAAAAAGATGTCGATCGCTGACGGGTCATCTTTCATTTTTGTCTAAAGCGTTGCTCGTGGGATGAATGTCTCAATACTCGTCATCTCTGTCCAGAGTCTGAGTCTTGAAATGTTTTCTTCGTCGTTTTTTTTTAGGTTGATTGCAACGACTCGCCAAGATTGTACGGCATCAACGACGACCTGTACAGAGACGTGAACGGAAACAAGATCTAACGCTAACCGCAAAATCCGTGAACATTTAAACGCGCTGAACTTAAGCAAAGAGTATAATTTCTGTGTACGGTTTGTTCGAGGCACGAGAATGTTCGAATAAGAAGCGAGATTCGTCCAAGCGAGTTGTAAGTTCCTAGTTTGCCGGCAGAGAAACGCTCGTGCAGAGCGCTATAATATTCTCGGATGCTAAATTGCTAACACGACGACGACCGATCGCTCGCAGCTACACATTCGTCGCAGGTGAACCACGAAAAATCTCCGATATATTTTCCGAAAAATGATTCGAACAACTCTTATATACCAGATCCGATTCTTCAATAAAGAACAACAGATGCATTAACTTTTCCCTGCGTGTCGAATGTGATCGATGCACTTTCATCGATCGTGCTTTTGTCGCGCTGGTCATCGTCGGCTTTTTGTCCTAAAGCTAGGATAGCTCGAGAGGGAACGATCACTCTCGGGGAGAGGAGAAGAAAGAAGGCTCGATCGAAATCACGTCGAACAATTTCTTGGCATGATCGGACAATAGAAAGTGAGTCGCAAACGGCCAGTTTGTTCCCTGCCTTTTTCCTGTCAAACGTTGCCTTTTCCGACTGCGTTTTGCATGCACGCCTCGTCGCTCTATTTTTTTTTTTTCTACTCGTATATCTCGAGATCGGTCGGGGGAAAAAGCTGGAGTTCTGCTAGATTTATGATATTTTAAGAAGACACAAAACTTTACAAAATCCTGTTAATGAGAATTTTTTTGTACTTAAGAATACGAGATTTTATAGTTCTCAGATGTTTATATTTTAATATCACACTCAAACGAGAAGGGAGGATTTATGATATTTTAAGAAGACACAAAACTTTACAAAATCCTGTTGATGAGAATTTTTTCGTATTTAAAGATACGAGATTTTATAGTTGTCAGATGTTTATATTTTAATATCACACTCAAACGAGAGGGAAGGATTTATGATATTTTAAGAAGACACAAAACTTTACAAAATCCTGTTGATGAGAATTTTTTCGTATTTAAAGATACGAGATTTTATAGTCCTCAGATGTTTATATTTTAATATCACACTTAAACGAGAAGACAGGATTTATGATGTTTTAAGAAGACACAAAACTTATTAACCGAAAAATCATGCTGACGAGAATTGTTTCGTACTTAAAGAGTACGAGATATTCTTTAATTTTAAAAAAGTATAAATAGATCTAAGATAACTGAAAGAACAGAAACAGAAGGATTAAGATACAACATTAGAGGCATGAAAATAGTCGATAATTTTCGTAAAGTTTGATGATTCTCTCCAACGTTCTAGTGTTAAATGTTCGATGAAATCTCCGGAAGCAACTCGTTTTTCCCTCGATCGGGCAATTTCGATACCTCGGGCGTTACATAAACGAATAGAAATTTGGCGCGGCCGCTTATGAAATCTCGACTTCCGCTTTCCGGACGCGTTTTTCAGAGTGGCAAGGCCAAAGTCATCGGCAAACGCTGTTATTCCGATTACGCTGCGTCGACGATTTAATGGAAAGTTCGCCGATAGCTACCTGGTTACGCGTAATTGCAAGATTGTCTCGAGACAATCTTGCAGTATCTGTTGAAGGCCGCGCAGGATCACAGACGCAATTTGCATGAAACTTTCGAGCGACGAACGTTTAAAATTCCGCGCGCGTAAAATAAAAAAAAAAAGACACGCACGGAGACAATCCTCCTTGGGGCGAATCGCTAGCGCAAATATCACGGGCGTATGCTCGTTCTGAAATTCTTGACGATCCCCTTTCAAAGATCAGCAGGCGTGTCGAGCTTGTGGCAAATCGCGTTTCAAACGACCACCGAGATCGTTGGAATTTGCATTGGCGATATGAGAAGAGATGCGTCAGTAATCGACGATTATTTGTTTGAAAATTTTAAGAAGCTTCGTCTCGTTCGACGCTCGATATATTTTGCATTTTGTAAGATACATTGGAGTAGTTGCAAAGAGTATTTTCATGTACTCTCATTTTGCAATTTCTTAGTGACTAAAAATGAGACGAGATTTGATACGTTTAGACCTGATTGACACAGTATAGGTAAATGCTACAAGAACGCTGACTTTTTAGAAACAAATTACAATATTAGAAAATTTTAAGAAGCTTCGTTTCGTTTGATACTTGATATTTTGCATTTTGCAAGACATTATAGAGCAGCTGTAAAGAATATTTTTATATATTCTCATTTCGCAATTAGTACGTATTTAGACCTGATTGATACAGTACGTAAATGCTACAAATACACCGATGTTTTAGCAATAAATTGCAACATTAAACCGCAGATGTATGTAAATATGCAATTTCATATTCCTTTTAGGAAAGGAAACTGGGGCAAAAAAAATCATAGTACGTATATATAATACGTATATATATATATGTATAATTGCAAAATACGAATATGTAGATTGTAAATATCAGCAGGTATTCTCGTAGATATGGCCGAACACCGTAGCCTCAGTCTCGATAAAGTTTTACGAGTCCTTCGGCCATAAAATGGCCGACGATCCCTAGACAGAAGTGGAACTTGATTTCGAGGGGGGAAAAGAGCGCAAGGAAAGGGAGAGACTGGAGCCTTCGAGTCTCGGAAAAGAAAGGACTCGTTCTCCTTAAAGAAAGCAGCGAACTTCGAAAGAAAAAAAAGAACAATCGATCTCACGGACACGCTCGGATTCTAATTTATCGCGATACGATCCTGTTTCACTCCGAATAAGACGCCGAATAAGAAATAAAACGCAGCTGGACGGCGACACTTCATCGGAGGTTAACGGGACACTCATCGCGGATTTTTTTCTCTTCGAACAAATTCCGAAAACGGTCGGCACGTACGCGCGTCGATTCCATTGGCATTCCCTCAAGTGTTAGAAAGGACCTCGGTTCGAAGAGTTGGAAGCAGGTTAGAACACTTTCTTCGGATAGGTATGACTCTATCGACTCCGACGGTCGACCCTGAAGGTGATTTATTAAAAAGCCGATCAGCTCGCTCCAACAGTCCGATCGCTTTTTCACGTCTGACACGTTCGCATTACGAAAGGATCGGTAAGCGCGTAGTCTCTCACGGGAAACTGAACTTCCTATTTCCAAACAGCTGCGGAGAAAACGATCGTTATCGATTAATAGGATCCTCGAGGCGTGATGTGCGCTACGACGACGACGACGATTTCGTCCTCCTCCCTGTTCTTTGTCGTCGGAGACGCGTTCCACTTTCACTTGGCTTTTTCGATCTTTCGAGAAGTTAAGACGATCGCGAAGAATTTATTGCGCGCGTATTATTGCCCACGTGCGTCATTTTCAAAAGATCATAGAGATGCGCGAGTCAAGACACCCTGAAGGCGTCGCAAGACCTTTACGAACATCTCTTACGCGATACATTCTTCTTTACAAGTGTTAGAACACTGTTCCAAGCTACGTGACAATTCAAATTCGTCTATCGAGAAGACCAAGCATCGATCTATTTCAATTTGTTTAAATTTCATAAAATTATAAAATCTGGAATTGAAAAATTGTCGTACGCGAAGACGAGATTTTCGTACCGAATTCTTATCTATTTCGTCCATGTTTCTTTGCACAGAAGAAAAAAAAAATTTCAAATCAGATCTCGACTTCTACTTTCAAGCGAGAGTGTACCCTCGTCCTTTGTTCAGCTGCGCTGGAAAATGAGAGGACAAGAGGCGAGAGAATCGGGTGGTAAAAGTAAGACCGCAACGACGCGCCGATAGAAACGGACGGCCTTCTGTAATTTCTGCGTTGGCTGCCGAGAGAGTCAAGTTTGAAAGGTCCGACGGAAAGAGCGTGTTATTGGTTCGATTCGGCTCGATTCAGCTCGATTCAGCTGGCGACTGTATCGCGCGTTGGCTATCAGGTGGCGACGCAGGTGGCTACTGGCGAGCCTTTCGCTGCCGGCGGGGACCGATTTTTCGACGGAGCTGCGCCAATGCCGAGACGGAGACCGGCCAAGAGACGCCAATGTCCGTGCAGGCCCCCTCCTCGACCTTATCCTCCGCCGTAGAAAGCTCGACCAGACGACGCTGCTCGGAGCACAACGCTCCTGCTGCTGGCTTTCCCACTTCCATCGCGCAGTCTTCTGGCCGGACCGGACCGCGGTCTTGCCCTCTACCAACTACCAAACGCAGTGCGCCTTTCCACCCGAATCCAATTCGATTCGTCCTCCTATCGGGAAAATTCGAGGCACCGAATTTCCATCCACCGCCAATCGGGGATCGAGCACTCGGATTTCGAGCCGACGACACGCGCAAGTGCTTTCTCAAGATCGTTTCCTCGCTGCAACGGTGTACAGGTGTGACAAGTATACTCGGGAGTGAGCCTCGATGTGAGGACGGTGCTTTCATGAGGGATTAACGAAAAATCGACGGAGCCGAGAGACAGGTCTGTGTGCAAACTTCCTTTACCTAGGCTAATTTTAAACGAGCTGCTCCCTTCGAAGTCGACGCGAACGTTCGAACAACGGAGAGTGAGACTCTGCTTTGTAAAATTCTGCTTTGTAAAGGCGAGATTTTTGGAGACGGAGAGAGACTCTTGGAAATCTGTCGAATTGTATATCTGACACGCGATTGTTCGTGCGTCTTGACGGACCGTTCGAAAAGAAGATTTCGAAAAGAAGAGACGGAACGATGGAAACGGAGGTTTTGTTAGAGCTTACGAGAGTTTACGAGATTAACGTGGCGAAAGTAGTGGCAATTCCTTCGCTATTTATACCACAAGGCGAAGCGTTGCCTTCTTTCCACGAGCGAGCAGAGAGAAGAGTCGGGGAAATTATTAAATTTGGATTACTTAAGCAGCGGTAATCACAGTGATTTGTTTGAACGGTTAAAAGTGCTGGGTTTCTGCCCGCGGCCAGAATGTCAGCATTTTCTTGCGACAATCCCTCCACGTGAGCGTTCCTCGAGCCCAGGCTCGAATCGTTTTAGCTCGCGGCTAACGAAACTGCTCCAACGGACTCGTTGCCCCGATATAGTCGAATAAAAAAGATCAGAAGCGCCACGCAACGCTTTGGCATTCAAGTCTCGCGTTCAATTTTCGTAACGCGAGGGAAAACCCTTGGCTCGCGGTTCAAGCCGTTCCAAGCTCTTAGTTTCGCGAATTTGAAATTCCCTCGAGAGAACTGAAACTGATTTCCCCTCCAACTGCGACTGAATTCGAGTCAAACTCTTTGGAATATCAGAATTTCAAAGTCGAATCTTTTCGAATATATAAAATTCCTTCGCACCAATCGAAACTGAATCTCGTTCTAGTTTAAAATTCTCTAATTCTGCTGAAAGTTGAAATTCTTTCGAATTAAACACGAAATTAAATTCCGAGGAGACGCAGCTCGGTCACGATCGGCTTGAAATCGTGAAAGGACGATGGAGCGGCGCGCGAGAGTCTCAGGAGCAGAGATAAAGGCGCCAGGACTTTCGCTGACCATTGGATCTTCTCTCTTCCGATCGACTCTTTCGGCCGAAAGAGTCGTTTTTACATCTTCGGAGGTGACAAACGAAAGCGAACTGGTCCTATCGTCGAATTTAAACGGCCGCCCGACTTTCCATTTCTCCTTTTTCTTCCTTTTTTTTCCCCCTTTCGTGGAAAAAAGAGCGCGACTCCTACGCTCGCTGTTTACCTCGAGGTTGCTCAGTAAGGTGAAAGGGAAAAAAGAGCATCGCCGATACGTTTGCCTCGCGTCGATCGTATTTTTTTTTTTTCTTTCTTTTTACGCTTCCAGCGTTACACGTGTATTTTCATGCGTTTCGAATTAATTTCGGAATAAAAACGCGAGGATCGCCGATTAACGAGCGTAGTTTCGTTTTCAGGAAATGGAACCGCGAAGCACGTGTTGTTAAGAGAACACGCACGCGAACGTGTACAAGTAAATACATACATCAAGATAACCATGATCGTATGGTACACGTATTTCCTTTTTTTTCTTTTTCTTACAGAACTCGAGTTCTCGTTGACCTCTAGGAAGTGGAATATCTTCACGCTCTTTCGCTCCCGCGATTTCTGATCCGCGAAGGGGAAAGAAACACGCGGGCAAATAATCGAGTTTCTGCGCGAAATTGCCGCGAAATTCAAACTTACTTTCGAATCGAATCATATTCTTATTTTTATTTGCAATAAAAGAGGCAAAGATCGACGGAAAAATTACAGAAAAAATAAACAAGATAAAGATGAAGCAAATCAGTAAGCTGAGTTTAAATACGTAGTGAAAGAAAGAAAAGGAAAGAAATCAAGAAATATAGAAGTATAGAAAGTATTTGGTTAATACCAAACGAGTTTATGGCGCGCTTGGGTTTCACGTCGAAACTACAAAGCGCGGCGTAACCTTCTCGACGAATTACGCGCGTTACAACACCGCAACACGACGATTGAAAGAAGCGAGCGTAAGTTCAGCCGTTAATGAAATTACACGCCGGCTAATTGTAGTTTCGATTTTTCTCAACGGTCCATGCGAAAACGAACGAACCACGGCGTTCACGGCGGATCGACTACTTTGCCGATTAATCTCTCGCGCGGTTTTCCGTAACCTCGACAGTGCCTCGACCAACCACTCTCCCCCTTTCGGTGTCTCCCCTTCGTTCTCTCCTTTCCTCCTTGTTGCATTCTAACGCGTCCAACGTTCACTTTCGATCGACGGATTCCGTGGCCGATTCAACACACGCTTGAAAGTGAATTTATTTTCGCGAGCAGCCCGTTAGGCTCGCGACACGCCTAGATTGCGGCGAACCCCCAATCAAATCCCTGCGAATCTTCTGCGAATGTTATCTACGTGAGCCAAGTCTGCCGAAGCTGAAAATTAACAACGTTCGCAGGAACAGGACAGATTGAATCAGAAAATTAATAATAAATACAAACTCCAGTTGCACGAAACTGCTTATTCTCCGGCAGTAGAACACGTCCAATTAGATGAAACATCGAACGAAATTACGCACGCACATGTGCAAGTATATTTCGAGACGAGGAGAAACTATTGGTGAAAAAGGCGCGATGTGAAAGCCTTTGGGGATTCGAGGAGATCCGTGCGAATACGAAGGAAAGCGAGGAAAGCAGCCTCGAAAATGAACACCTGCCGAACTTCCCTCCAAAGGCAAGAAACAGGCTCGTCGTCTAGTAATTACAGGTTACTGCGAGCCGCCGACACGTTACGAATCGCAATCGGTTGCGCAATCGGTTAGGGGACGTTTTCGCGAGCTTACGTTTCGCACGTACATCGGCCGATATTTTGTCGTACGCTCCTTCTCGATAAGCAATATCGAGAGGCGAGCGCGAGCACGAGCGCCAACGCGAACGCGAACGCGAACGAAACCCCGCGTTACGACACAAGAACGCGCGGTCTGCTTTCTCCCGCTATACGCCGTCGGAAAAATAAACGAGCTGTGCAGTTCGTCGTAATCGAACAGCCGGAATAGGCTTAATGGCCGTGGGTCGGCGATTCTCCACGAAAAACCCACGGTTTCTGAAGTTTTGCCCCCAAGGTGCGTCGCGACTCCAATTAGGCACCGACAAAAGAGAAGAAACACGCGAGAATACACGTTGAATACGATTTAATCCACAGCGTGGAGTATGGGGGTCGAATAATTGTACGCTAGTACGATAAGTGCGATAAGTGTGATATAAAATTATCCGCTATGTTCGAGAGTAAACTTGGCGCAACCATTTTCCACGTATTGAATGCCATAATTCAATGAAAAGGAACGAAACGCATTCGAAATTGAATTTCACGAGGCGTGATTGAAGAAATATGACTATGCGTATTTCTGTGGTTTCTTCGTCACTTTCATAAACTGTTCGAGGGAATATTTTAGTACAGAACAGCTAAAAGCGTTGGTACGACATACTGAACTTTGAAATTGGTAAATTCAATGTGGTTCAGATCGATTTGTCCTTCTCGTTTAGAAATACCCAGGGGAAAGAAATAAAAATAAATTTATCTCCTTCTCGGAGACATTCAACCTCCGTCCTCGAAAGGTTAATGATGTTTCGATCGAGCAGCGTGGGCCTTGCGGAGAATTCCTTTTACAAAGAATTCTTTCGAAAATGAACATCACGCGTCTGGCTAATGAACCATCATCGTGGTACCGACCAAGTGGCGTTAGAATTTATTGAATTGGCTCCCATGCGAGAGGACGACGTTTCGAAATTCACTTTTGCTTAAACAATGGCAATACGTAATATTCCGTGGTCGTCTCGAGACGCTGTTGGTTTTGTCGACGATGAAAACGACCTCTCTTTGTCTATTTTTGCTCCTTCGAAAGCACGCGTCTTGCAATTCAATGTACGCTTGTCAAAAACTGGCGAATCTGCCTTTTCTTTCTGACTTTGAAAATATTGCCAAATGAAATATTGTCTCTCCAAAGCTTTCGTTAGCCACCGTGTAACAAAGAAATTGATAATTCTACGAAATGAACCGTTTATTTGGAACGAAAGACTGGTGAAAGACGATTTTAACGACTACTAGCTTGGGATAAAGCGAAATTTGACCATCGCTTTCGAAACGAGACAAAGTGTGTCAGAGTGTTCTACGAGGCACGCGTGAATATCGCACGATGCCTACTTTCGATGATGCTACCGCGATCTGCACCGATGAATTGGATTTCGAACGATACCTGAAAGCATAGTAATAAGCAGCTTTTGCGAAAGTGAGAGACATATCACGAAATTTGCACTCAAGCGGGGACAACTGAAATAATTTTTTTATATTCTTCAATGCGTCTGTATTTTTGGCAGTTTTCCAATCAGAGTTAATTCTTTTAACGAAACAAATATATCAGTGAACTCTTTCTCTTTAAGAAAGTTCCTTAATTTCTTTAGAGTCTAACAGTCTTTTTAGACTTTGGTCTAAAATTCTCACCGCGAGAAGGCTGCAAGTCCGCGATTTCCTATTTTTCTGCTATCTCGTGCCGTTCGATATTTCAAGAACTCTCCGTTTCAACGGTGTGGTGTAATTTGTAGACGAGGGTATAATTTACGGAGCGGTAGGAAGCAATCCGTGAAACATCTCTCGTGTACGATTCAACATCGGCCTCGTTATGCTCTCTCTCAGCGCGCAATTGTTCCTGCGGCTGAGAAACACGAGAAAAGAGGCGTAGCAGCTTCACGACACATTAATTGCGCTAATTATACACGAAGGCCTCTCTCTCTCTCTTTCTTTCTCTCTTTCTTTCTCTCGAGAAAGAACGTCGCGGGAGGGAAGAAGAGGATGAAGAAGACAAGTCCAATTTCCGATTCCGGAAACAACGTTTCTTCCTCTATAGCAATACGGCTGCGGTCTCGAGAATTACGTCGATCTCCCTCCCCCAGTTACAAAATTTTCTCTGCAACGATGGCGAAACTGCATTCTAGATCGTCGAACGACCACCGATAAGCGAAATACTGCTGCGATATTGCTTGTGAAAACAAATGGAAAGCGAGTGTCTTTCTTTGCTTCGTATTTTTCTTTCTCTATCTCCAATTACGAAATTTGCATTCTGGATCATCCAGAAGCAACGACCAGCAGTGAGCGCGTTAGATGCGACGATAAATAGAAAGCGAGTGCGTTTCTTATCATTAATATCGTTCATTTCGTTGACCTGCGGCTCGTTCTTGCCTTTTACCGCCAAACTAACGACGGGCGAACAAAAAAGTGGTAAAACCGCGCGAGGAGAAGCCTCGCGCACCGTTCCAGGGTTGTAACGCCGGTTTATTCGCCACGGCGTGCTTGCACAATGTGCCGATAAAACGTCGCGAACGGCACTTTACGGTCGGGTAAATTTTATTCACCGAGTGGAGAGTGAAATCATTTATCCCGAAGCCGGTTCTAACCGCGGCAAAAGCGGACACGTCGTCCCACAAAAATTGACACGTTCGCGCCAATTAAAATGAGCATCACGCCTTCCTCCCGGGTTCCTGGTTGAGCGAACTCGAGGCTCGAGTGAATTTTAGAAATCACACAGCAACGACGAACGTGCTTCGTCGCGAAGACGATGTTGCCCATCGATGAATGGAATCGCCGCGAGCGATTACGTAACGCTGGCCGCTTTTACCGAACACGAGATCGATTATGCTCGCTGAAAACGATCTTCCAGGCTCGTACTTGCAACGGAGAAAGACATCGCGGTGATTGGCACCAAGTATTTAAAAACCGTTGTACAATGGAAAGAAGTCGCGACGAATCGAGAAATTTTTTGGAGAAAGAACGCGGGAAAGTGTACGAGTTTTAGTTTTTAAAAGCACCAGCTAACAATAAGTCGGAACACGAGATCGATTATGTTCGCTGATTCGTCTAAGGAAGAAAGATATTATTACGAAGAACTGTGACGATTAGTAATTAAAAACCCGAACCATCAACCTACAATGAAAAGAACTCGCGACGAATTCAGAAATTCTACGAAGAAAGAACGCGTGGAAGTTTGTAACATCTTTTTAAGAAATAACAGCCAAGTTTGAATCGAATCGTCGTCGAGGTCGAAGAGATTTCGAAATTACTGCGAGCAAGACAGCTTCCTATTCACGCGATCAAACGATTATCGCCTGACGACGATTAGAACGCTGTACGTGTCAACTTCTACCAGCTTTACACGCACGCGTCCAATCCGGATAATTCTGGCACCTTGACACGAAAAACCAGTCAGCATTAAGGCGCACCTTCGCAGCACAACGATGCTCGATTTTTCACGTCTCCGTGACTGAACAGGATACGTTCGAATGCCAGTTTCCATCTCTCTCTCTCTCAAGAAAACGTCGGGAAATTTGTACAACGATGCAAATCCTTATTACACTGTCGCGATTGCGACAACAGCTGTTTCGAGCCAGCAGGTGAATAAAAGCAATTGCGATACGGTCTCCGTTCCATATTCCTCCTCCAGCCTAGCGACGCACGTGTTCGCCTGCACAATCGAACGCTTTCTACGTACGAAGCAACGAAGAGTCCTTCTCTCGAACGGCTCGAAAGGATCAGGAGATAGAGAAAGAAACCCACACTCGTGGTCTGCCTCATTATCCTACCAACACCTTCGTGAATAACTGTAATTCGTGATTGTAATTGAAAGCGACAAACGAGAGACGGAGGCCGAGAGTCTGATAGCGCTGGCACTCGCGCGCGCACGCGAGAGAGGTCTGACCACAGCCGTCTCAATCTACTGTGCGTAATTACGTTGCTGTACCGCCGCGAATGCAACAAGTGTCTAACGAGTTACGGCGACGGAGAAGACCGCGTATATACACACGTCCGCGAGGAATGCATGGTTATACACACCGGTGTCTCGTCTCGGCGGGACACTTTCTACCCGCGATACGTGGTAATCCGTAGCCACCGACCAACGCGGGTGAAAAAGGCGAAACGCGCGGTATTCCTTCTCAAGTTTGAAATTTGGAAGTATGACACTTTAAGTGTTTACGGTTAAGAATTGATCAATATTCAAGTGTAATTTTCGCGAAAATGAAACATCCTCGTGTACAAATTGACAAATTCTCAAGTTTGATTTCGTTGAAAAAATGGTACTTTTATCTGTAGAGTCGCAAGATTTCAAAAACAACCCGTACACGTTGCATGTTTGGATTCCCAACGGCTGGGAAAATATCGCGTTGCCTCTCTTTTTCAGGATCGAGTTTAATTGCTCCGCGCCTTGACCTCACCCGATCACGTTGCAATCGTGATCAGCTCGCACACGCGCTCAGATCGACGCCAATCGCGTTACCTAACGGATAATCTGAATCCTGGCTGTGGGGAAAATCTGCGAGAAAGTAAACGGCCTCGCTGTGAAAAACATTTCCGTGGAATGTCTGAACGCGACGAGCGGAATCTACTTGGAGGCGCAATGATAAGCGCCTGGCTGACTGCTAACAGCTCCTTCTACTGCACAATGATCCGCGATTCGAGTATCCGGTAAATGTGAACTGTGCGCACGATTATCGGCCAAAGTTTAATTTTCTAATTTAACATTGAGTTATAATTAAATAAAATTTAAAGTAAATTTTTTGGCTAAGCAAAATGTTCATTTTATACATGTACGCAACATGGTACAATACTCTAATTGTAAGTAAAGAAATCTATGTACATATTTCAGACACGAAACGTGCACCAAACTTACGATCAATAGTGTAACGATACGAGGAGTTAAATGAAACTGGAAAGGAGAAAATAATTCTCACGTTCTGCTTTTAACCGATTACAAAAGCTGTCGAGGCACGTGGCGCGGGAAAAATGTTCGAAAAAATGCGGAAATTCGTCAGGAATCGACGCGGAACGCAGTCATTCGATTTCAAAAACAACCCGTAATCAACCGTTTTCCATTCGTCACCTCGTCGTTATTACCGCCATCGAAACGTAGCTTCTTCGTAGCAATTTGCGATAACGCAACTCGTCGATAGCCGTCTCGAGCAGCAAGCACGAGGAAATGAAAGCTTGCCGCGGCAACCTGTACGACTTTTGAAGGCTATCGAGTTTTCCTAACCACGCCCTCTGCCAACGCTTTGTTCGAAAAATAAATCCAACGTCGCGCGGTGCGTTTAGAATAAATGTATCGAAACAAATTCACGCCCACTAATGAAAAGAGCACGCTCGTAAAGACAAGCGGAAAGGCTTGTTGAATTTCGTTCGTTTAGAGGAAAAACAACAAAGTTGTACCACTAAATAGTATCTTTATATATATTAATTATCTAGTACTGGATGTTACAATGGAATTTATTTAGAACTTCCTGGAACTTTCAAGAGGAACGCTAGAACTACCGACGTTTTAGATTCAAATGTAAAATTTCCATTAGAGACTAAAAGAAATAGAATAACTTTGTAATGCAACGGAGTACAACAAGCTTTTATTTTTTTATTTAAAAGTACGTTTTACACCTGTTGTTGAAATTTCCAAAAATCATAAATTGAATATTGGAAAAATCACACAGCGTTTAAAAAATCAAATGGATCGAGCAACTAGTCGCGCCAGCCATTACTTCCGGTGACCTTTAGCGGTCGTGGGATGACCGTTACGCGTGTCGTAACATAACGTAATTTACCGTAAGGTAACGTTACGAGCCCCGCGTTCCCGCGCGCAACTCGATAAAGTAGAGAATTCGATTCCACGGAGAAAACGTATTTGCATTGGTCATCGTAAAAAACGGTACACCGCCCGAGAGTAGCCGGAGGATGTTTCATCGAAATTTCTGCGCGACTCTGGAAGCGGGGAGTCCCGGGCGGCGGGAGAATCGTACGGTACTTGTAAAACAGACGCTCGTTGAATCGCGTGATCGCGTAATCGCGGCTTCTTCCGAACGAGACGAACAACGCCGGCTGAACTTTTCCCAGCTGGCCTGAGAACTCGGCACACACAGCGTTCGTTGTGACACGAGCGAAGAAAGCAATAACGAAACTTGTGTAACCGAATAATTTCGCGATTCTCTCTGTCTCTCTGCGAGCAACGCGGCCATTCTACTCTCCTTTCTGGCTTTTCCTGCCGCTTTTACGCCAACGATAACGATCCGTCTCTGCGAACTGGAGCGCGATACAGCGCTTAATTAATTCGAAAATATGCCGCGATCGGCCCGAGCGCTCTACATTTTTTTTAATCCAAAAACGAAGCGAGACTAGAGAATTCGTATAAATACCCAGACAAGGAAGTCGACTTTCGACGAATTGATTTGAGACTTTAACTTGGGACTCTATTGATTTAGAATGTCACGCAGAATAAAGTATCAAATTGGGTATATTTTCACTTTTCTGCTGATCAAAGACAGATCAAAGATTTATCGAAACTTGCAATTGATTTTCTGTTTGAAATTAAATCCTGCCTCTTACGTATGTTTATGGATAATATTAATTGAGAATTTTACAGTTTTGCCAACTCGGGAGAAAGAATTCACGAGAAACAGATCAAACGCAGAGAATTTTTAAATAAAGAAATTGCCGCATCCAAAAGACAGGATTTAATCCTAAATAGAAAATCAATTACAAGTTTCGACAAACAGTGTCTTTGATCAGCAGAAAAGTAAAAATACACCCAATTGCGTAGTCAAAACCTATCACGAGATCCAATCTTATCGGCAAACTCACTTTCACCGAGTTTCCGTTTCACATTCTTTTAAAAACCTGCGCCGAATATGAGCTTCGAAACTGAGCCTCGAAATATTTGCCTGCTTAACGAAAGACTCAATAAAACGCTAGACTTAAAAAAAAAGAAGTATTCCCGTAAGATTTTCGTCGCCTATGCTAATTTCTCTGCGCGGCTGTTTGCTCGTAGAAGGCCGGCCAGTGGTTTCGAAAAAGTTTCATCAGTCGAGTGTAGCGGAAGAGAGATATACCGGGTACCCGAAGAGTAAAGTCCTCTTTGTTTTAGTAATTAGCAGGAGTAGCATGCTCAGCCAGTGACGACAAAGTCACACCCGGTATTACGTGATCGCGCATTTATATAACACCTACATTATCCTTGCATTATATGGTTAGCAGTGGTGACAGCACAGAGAAAGTTCCTAACCGTTCCCATATGCTCAAGTGCCTGTACCGGTCTATGCCAGAACTGCGTACGTCTCGATTAATACAGTCTGTACAACTTAATATCGGAAAGTTTTGGCAATGAAAAGCTGTGCTATCGATTCTTTTTTTCTTCGACCCTCGAATGGCTACGAATGCTCGCCTTTTCGAAATTCTTCGCGTGGAATTAACTAGATGCAATTCTGTCTGTTACAGCAGCGCCAACATGCGGGAGAAAAGGTGGCTTCTGCTCGCTCTGTACGGTAAGTGAAACGAATTTTCAATTTTCGAAACTAAAACATACGAGACGTCATTCGGAATAGATTTTGACCCCCAAATAGTATCGTTGGATCATAGCGATTTACAGTTTTGAAATTATGAAAGTAGCAAATCTGATTTTGCTTTGCAGATGTTAGGGATAAGATTCGATCGAATGAAAAACGTTCCAACTAATTTAACTCTGAATTGTTGTAGTTCCCAATGGTCCAACGATACTAATTGAGAATTAATTAATCTCGATCGTATTTAGACGGAGGTAAAAGTCCTTAGTATTTTCGGGATCCCCATATCCGGAGAGGAATGTCGAAGACAGCGGTCGACCTTCCATCCGAGAATTTTGCATCGATGTTGTTCAAGGTTCGTCATACTCACTCCTCGATGCGACTCTCGCTTCATTTGTGAATTTGACACGAAGAAAAATCTGTAAAACCGACCCGATGCGAAAAAGAGAAAAAAGATGTTACGTTTCGTATTCACGACGCAGAAGAACGCGCGCGTGACGCGCGAAACAGCTTGACGAAAAAGATTCCACGAAGGAAAAGACGAACCTGCTGCGCATATCAAGGAGCTCGCTTCCTTTGTCCTATCGCGACGTGCAGCGCGAACCGACGAGCTCCGAAATTTTCTATCGAGACGGGACATTTTCGACGAGCAATTTCCATCGACGACGATGCAACTTTTTTTTTAACCAAAAGATTCGCGATCCCAAGCCAGTTTGGGACGTTTCAAAACGCTCACGTTTTCTGACATTTCTTTATCCGTTCCTCGCGTTGAGAAACAGCCGAGGCCTTCGAAAACTTGTTTGAAAGCTACCGAACGATACAGCACCCAATAACCGCATTTCGATTCCTCGGGATCGGAAAAATTTCTGCGCGAATATTCCGTTCTCCGGTACGCGCACAAATTTACTCGCATAATCTTTGAAACACCAGTTCTCGGATCACTGCCTCGAACAAACGAAAGATGTACTCGTAATTCTGTCGTACTTTTGCGATTCAACCTCATTTTCGTTTCGTGCGAATGAGAATTTTGACTTGAAAATAAAGAACAAAGACAAAAAAAGATCAGATTTTTTGTGTCTTGTGGAGAAACAATTTTTAAATTTAATAATTGCCGATCAATTTTGCCAAAATGTCGTAAGATTATATCACTAGTTTGTTGCAAAACTTCGCGCTCACTTTTATCAACTGTAAATTCTTTTCCAATCAGTATACACGCCCTCGAGTAGTACTGAAATTACAAAATTCCCATTTTTCTCCTTAATCTTTGAACTTTACGATTTCTTCGATAAAAAAAGAAGAACACGATTGACCAAGCTTCCCTTCTGTCTTCAATCTGAAGAAATTATACGATGAAAGAGAATACGATCGAGCGATTGAACGATTGAACGAAAAACAACCAATACGAGGGAGTGAGATCGAGCACATCGAGTAAAACCATTCGATATCGTTACGCCCTTCTTTAATGAGAATGTCACGGCGTTCCCATTCGGAGTGGGAATCGGAAAGACAATCGTTAGTCGAACGATATAAAATCGGAATGGAGCAATTTGTTTATACCGCCGGCAGGCTTGTTTCGTCACGAAAACGTTTCGCTGTTACGTTTCCAAGCGAGGGGTGCGCCCACGCCGAGCGTTTCCCACAAACGGAATGCGAGCACGTTCCCATAATTCATTTTTATGCAACGTCGCCGGTTACGCTCGTTATCGATCCCCGCTCGGAAAACCACGATCCCGTTACAAAGCTGCACAACCGTCGCCGGGCTACGTGTTTTTTAAAGGCGTCGAGGACGTCCCCTCTCCGAGAAGGATCGTAAAAGAGATCCTCACGCCGAAATCGAACGTGCCCGGGGACCACTTCACTGTCCAAACACCCCTTGCGAAAGTGTGTTGTGTTGCGGTTTCTGTATCGTATTTGGAACGACGAGTCGTATCCCGTCTGGTTCGAAAGGTTGTCGCCGACCTTGAACCGGTTTGATTTAATTAGACTGGAGGCTGACGGGCAAAGATTTTGCGAATTAATTTAATTCGAGTTTATTAACGGGACATATCGTTTTGGCGAAGAGGAAGAAAATGTAAAAAATGACGTAGAATTTAGATTACAGTTAGGATTGTCCGATAGGGACTGGTTCCCGCCTCTTTTGTTTCACGGTTAAAAATATATATATACTGAAAGAAAGGGTTTAAGTAAAAAAACTGCACGACTACCCCAGTACGATTCGTCTCTGAAAGGCCCAAAAGCAACTGTTCTGACTAGGAAAGACGACTTTTTTGCCGTAAAATTTTCGATAAGCAAACATTTGAATTGATAGAAAACATATTACAGGCGCGATCGCTCAGTACCAGATAACGTCACTCCTACTCGAGGTTTACCCCACGCCCCCTCACGAATCACGTGACCCAAATCAACCAATCGCTAATTTTCGTTGCATCAGCGTTGCACCTGAAGAGGCCCGATTTTCTGGGTTACTCCCGCTAAAATTACTTTCAGTGATAAAACGCCAGTTTGTAAATAATTTCTAGGTCGCTGATGCTTGTACAAATTTACAAATTACATTTCCATTAGTACGATACTTCAATACTAACGCTCCTTCAACTCGTCAATTGAAATTCAAGCAGTCGTGAAAAGACGGATTTCGATTTTCGACGGTCGCGGAAGCTAAGAAGAATCGGTCTCAAGACCTTCCCCAACGGAAAGATCAAGTATCGTATCGTACGATCTCCTCTCGTAAATTAACAAATCTCACTGAAGAAACGAATCAATAGACAGCCTTGAGCTGCTTAAAAACAATTGCCCAACCGAACACGTTCATCTGCGCCACGGAAAATTGCAACACTTTGAACCGAGCTCTCGCTGATCTTCTCATGTGCGCAGATTTTGCAACGCCGACGCTTCTTCGCGACTTGTGCAACCCGCTTCGCAACTTGTGCGTACCAGCCTCTGATTATTTACCTACGTGTCGGACAACTGTCCCATTCCAGCACGTTCCACCGATCAAACTCAAACAAATTACAATCGTCACGGTTTCGACGCTTACCGCAATCTCGGGGAAAATCGGGAAAAACCAACCCAAGGCGAAAAACCAACTACGAAATCTCTGATCGCGCTTCTGTTACATACTTTCTTCTCGTTTACCTTCCAGGAATCCTATTGACGAACGCGATCTCAGCTGAACGAAAGCCCACCAGGCCAAAATTCAAGATCGCCACAACCTCAACATCAACCACTACCACTACTTCCACCAGCACCACCACCGAGGACAGCCACGTGCGCGAGAATGAAAACGAGGATACAGAGGTATTTTCTAGATTCCAGATCATGGGTGTCCAACCTTTTAGATCTTCTGGGCTTCTAGCACATAGTTTACATAAATTCTTTATCAGTTCAATTAGAAAAATATATTTACACTAATTAAAAAAATATGAAAATTTGTAATGAGAACACTGAGCTTGTTTTTTAGATACCAGTTCATCAATATCTGATTTGATACAATATTTTCGAGATGTTCGTCTAAAATTTTTGTTTTTATTTTATTTTCTGTGCGCTTCGTGGGAACAAAATCTACTCGCAAATACAAGTACTCCCCAAAAGTCATGAACGTTCATGTTCAATTATTCCAATTTTAGTTATAAAATACGGTTGGACACGCCTGTTCTAGACTGAGTGACTTTTCCAATCACTCCGATAATTACGATTTCAGTTTCCTTTTGGCTTCTTGAATATAATCGAACGGAGAAGTTGCTCGCGTATAGTGAAACCATGGTGCGAAATCGATAGTTCCGCCACTCTGTTGCCACTCGATTTACCAGTACAGGAATAGAACCAGGGAGATCGTTCATCGCCGATGATGCAAATCGCGCCGACGATGCCACAGTCACGATGCTTCAACCACGCGTTCGTTCCTATTTTCCAATTATACATCCTCGTGCGCTTGACGCAACGACGCGAAGATAGAAAGATTACAACGATGCCAATAGCTGGACGATATTTCTCTCTGTTCGTGAGCTTGCAATAAACGATAACTCACGCGTTGTCTGCTTCTGTTTTCAAAGCACACGTCCTCGTGTGCTTGACGCAACAAAGCGAAGATAGAACGAAAGATATCTAAATTTTCTGATTCCCCCCTTCACGAGCCGTTTTTTTCTTTTCTGCAGCTCGTTCCAATAGCCGACAATCGCGCGCGTTCATGTTAAATTAATTAACGTTCATCCGAACTACCGTCAGCAACAAGTTTACCTTCACATAGAAACGACAACGTGACATCATCGAGGTAGCATCGCGAGCTCATCTCTGACAGTAGAGCCGGTAAATCTACGATCCGTTAAATAACAACTGTCCTTTAAGACAGACCGAGTAGCTCGAAGCAGAGAACGCGACTCGTCCATCAATCCTCATCGAGAGTAACGACAATTTAGAGTTTCGATTTTCTAATAAACGCAAAAAAGGAAAAATCCTTATCACGGTGAATACGAGATGTAAAATAGAATTCGAAATTGAATTAATAGAATTGACTATTTAGAGAGTTGACACGCTGACTACTATGGTGTTTCTGTTCCTATAAATAAATATCTTAGAATTGTTGAAGCAAGCTGAATACCACTGATAAAAAAAAAATTTTTTTGAATAACTCGACTAACTGGATAATACGGTCATTGCAGTTTTAGAAAAGAATTATATATTAACAATTTAGTGATGCAGATTTGGCGCTAAAATGCTGTTTGTGACTTTGTCCAGGCAACCACGACAGTGGCCACCGAAACGAACGCGACGAGCGGACACGTCCTCACGGGAATCCCGCAGATCGATTACATCTGGGACCCGAATCTGCCTCGCGAACTGAACGGCTACAATCTCAGCGATTATCCGTTCTACAACAGCATACCAGAGGACATCGACTTCAAATGCGACGGTCTTCACGACGGGTTTTACGCGAGCGTGCCGCACAAATGCCAGGTGAGAACTGCGACCGTTTTTGTAATTATTCTGCTTGACGCGGTATCAATCGGCTGGCTATTCCTGGCGATGAAAATTGGCGGGCTTTCTCTTTCTTCAAACAACGTCAGCGTCTCGAGGAGTACACCCGAGCTACGATGTCCGCTCGAAGATGCCTCGAAGAAAAGAGCAAACGATCCTTTATTTTCGACACTTTGCACTCACAGCAATGGTCATTCCGCGCAATTATGCAAAGTTTACTGTTTCTCGTTTCGAAAGGCAAGCGAGCGAGACGAAAAATCAATGAAACAGCTCGCTTCGAGAGTGCAAGCGCAAGAAACTGTGAAATTAAGAACGAAATAATTCGCGTGGAAAAACGCCTATCGCTTCTGGACTAGATATATACGGTAATCAGCAGCGAACCTTTTTAGACTGGATCTAATAAGGTGCAGTTTCTCGAGGTAAATCAGTCCGCACCACCACGTGCATAAAGAGCGCATACTCCACGTGATACACACGTATGCACAGTGATTCGCGAAAGTACCCAGGAAAATTTTATATTTCGTGAATATGTTACTACATATTACGAGTGTTACGTAAAACATTTTGGAACAGCTAACGTTTATAAAATTTTAAATAAAATCGAAAGTGTACATTTATGTTGTGAAATACGCTTGTCCAATCGAATATTATTTTACGAGTAAATATTTCGAGTTATAGGGGAACGTTCCGTGGTTGATTCAATTTTATCGCAAAAGAAATAAAAAGCCTCGCGAACTAGATATCGCTCGGAACCTGTTTAAGGTTTATGTATAAATACTACTTTTATAGTAACGACTATAGTCAGACACCGTATTTGGCTACACAAATAAGAAATTTCATTGACCGTACGTGATAGCGAGACTTTTCCTTGTTTAGCTTAATGTATATTTAAAGAAATTTGTCGTTACTAGTTATAGTGATGGTCACTTTTTAATGCGTTCTATATAAATGGCGAAAGTGAAATAATGCGAATTGTTTGAATTTAATTTCGTATGTCAATTAAATATTTAAAATTTTTAAGATGAAGAATTAACGAAACCACTTCGATACTAACTCTATACTTTTGATCACTATTTGTGCCATTATACTACTTTTTTACCATATCACAATGTTTCGCAATTTTTACGCGTGTAAACTGATTTTAAATTTAAGCAATATGATCCTTCGCTATACTATAAATTTACTATACTATTAATAAAATTTTTTCAGAAAATCGTTTATAACACCCTGTATTCGTAAAAGTTCGAGTATCAAAATTTTTCGCTTTCGCGAATCGCGAGTAAATCTTTGCCCAATCTCAATGCATTTACATAACAAACACGAGGATACTTTTTATCAGGATAAATGCAAGACGCGTGACGAAACCTACGCAGGCATTGAGAAACACCATGTGTGCCATTCTTTCGGAAACCAGTTGTTAATCGCGTGTAAATCAAGAAACGCGGGTCCGATCGCGACTCGTTGCAAGAGTAAAAGTGGACACCGATCGCGACCGTTCTCTAGCGAAAAGGAAAGTCAGTGTCATCTGGATGAACGCCCGAGAAAGATTTTCTGACAAAGTGTATCGTCCATTTGCACAAACGAACGAACGTCAACGGTCCGTGACTGCGGTTCCCATCGATGGAACAAGCACAAACGAAACATCTTCGCCCATCAGATCGTCCAATAAGTCGTCCATCCTGCCATGATACGATTGTTTTCGTATTTTATGAACGAAGAACAAAGATAAGCAATCAAAATGATTCCGCAGGGAGTTGTTTCTCAAAAGTACTTGAAATGGCAATTGAACTTTTCATAACGAGACTATAGTTTACAGATACCTCAAACAAATATCAATGACTGTTTGACGCTTTTAATCGAATGCTGATTATCATCTATTCGTTGCTTCTTGAATTTGTACACTAATCTAACAGTAGTCTAGTTATTTGAACTTGATTAAATTGTTGCTAAATCGATATTAAGTTCGTGCTAAGCACGTTATACGCGACTGAAAGTCGATAATTTCAAAAATAGTCCCAAGTCCAAAGTGTATTTAAACGAAATAGAAACCAGGAGCTCCTAAGTAACAGGAAAATTCTAAACGACAGAGCGACAAACAGCACGAATTTCTCGGACGATTTGATCCTCCGTCCCGCGAGGAAAAGCGAATCTTTCCACGCTCGCGAGACTGCGAAAACTCGGTTGGAAAATGTGAAGAGAGACGGAGGTCTCTCGCGGGGAGAGGGAAAAAGAGACACGAGAAGAAAAGAAGAGACGAGACTTTCGCGGTCCGATACACTTCCCGTCCCTGACCGTTCCAAGATTCACGCGCGGCGATCTTTGGATTGTGAAAGCGATTGCAGAGTGCCCCTTTCCGTCGTTCCTTATCGATTGTTTAGCCCCGGCTACCGAACAAACGAGCCTATTGTTATGCAAATGTTCGCAGATTCGCCTCGCACAGCCCTCTTCGTGGGGCAACGATCTCCCGACCGGATATCACGTGGAGGAAAAGAAAATGCAAGAAAGAAAGATTAATGAGAAACAAAAACGGCAAGAACGTTTCGTAATTAGACACGCGTCCCGCTTCATCGAACCTACAATCGCTGGGGAGATATCGATGATCACACGACTCTCTAACGGCTACTCAAATTGATCAATCGTACACTTTTGCTCAAAAGTGCTGCGTTCGTCTCGAAAGTGGAGCAGTGAAATGACTTTTAGTAACCAAAGAATCTGTATTAATATATTAACACGATTGTAATTAAAACAACTGTACCATCTACGATAAATGCTACGCACTACATAACTACTACTAATGCACTACTCTACGCAAAAAAAAACATCTACGAGTGTCAATATATTAACAATTCTACTGTAAAATCCACAAATAGTCGAAGAATTTTGCTCTCAAACTGGGTATTAAAAACGAGAGACGTCTTGGGAGACTCTTGAGCAGTAGTGTACGTCTGACATTTAGCAGCTAAAAGTTAGGCAATAGTCGTGACCCATCATCGCGAAATCGCTGGACTAACACGGTACGAGATGCTTGGAAACAACGACAGCAATTTCAAGCCGACCAGCGTTCTTGTCATGCAGATACGCAACGAGTTACTTCCTGCAATTTAGAACAGGGGACTCGGACTTTCCAATAAAATTACCAAAGCATAGAGAAACTCGAGGCTGTCCCCTGTTGCTAGCGACGCTCGCGCATGCGAAAAGATTCGATTGAAAATCAGGATAAACGAAGAAAAGGGAAAGGGGCTTGACGATTAACTAACGAAGGAAACGGCAGACGTCTGTCATTCAGGACGGCGAAGAAAAAACGGATGTAGGAACGTTTTGAACAAACGAAGTCGAACCAAGCAGTGGACGTGCTCTGAATGATTCTAGATGATGCCTTTAGATAATCCGACCGGGCGATACGTGCCAGACAATCGTAGGATACTTTTACAGAGGCAAGTCCACCTATACGTGTAATACCGCCGTTTGCAGTTGTGTGGTCTCGGGGCAATTACTCGAGCACACGTAGTCACGGTGTGAAAGCTACGATGGTGTCTAGCTACGTTGGTGTTCGGTGAAAAGTGTGTTACCAGTGTGTTGTTAGATCCATCCTGTCCTGAAGTATCAACCGAAAAAAATTCTCGTTTCTCGAATTCCAAGTGACACGTACCTGTAAAAAAAAAAGTAAAACTTTAGTTAAGGAGAGGACAGAACAATATGCAACTTGCAACTTGCTCGCTTTCACGAACAATCCGAGTAATCCATTTTTCTGCATCTTCTTCCAGGTGTACCATCACTGCCTTTTCGGCACGAGATACGACTTCCTCTGCGCCAACTTCACAGCCTTCGACCAGAAGACCTTCATCTGTCACTTCGTCTCCGAGGTCGACTGCGCCAACTCGAAGAAATACTGGCACAGGAACGATGCCCTGTACAAGGCCACTACAACCTCCACGACGTCCACTTCGACGACTACGTCGGCACCGGTGGCAGCCGCCGCCGGACGCCAGCAACCAAGAGACAGGGATCTACCAAGGAGAAGAAGACCGTTTAGGAGACGACCGGCGTACGATTACTACGACGAGGAGTACTACGACGACGATTACAGTCGTCCGCGCGGCTACAGCAGGGACGACTACGACTACGACGATCGGAAATACAGGAGAGACAGGGATCGTGACTTCAGAGATCGAGATCGTGACTTTCGAGACAGAGACGCGCCAAGGTCTAGGGAGGGAGTTCCCAGGGACGACAGAGATCGTGAGGCGAGCGTGAGGGATCGATACCCAGGCAGGAACAACAGGAGGGATCCTAACAGAGCGAGAGATTCTCTCGACGAAGACACGAGAGTCAGACCCAGAGATCCCGATCAAGGATCGAGATCCGCGTCCAGGGAAGTCGACGACGCGGAGCTGGAAGACCGGCGAACCGAATTCAGGCTCAGGGGGGACAATGACGATCGTCGCTACTCTGACAAAAGGTGATTGCATTAATCAACGACAGAAATTTCCCAAGATAGTCGAAAGCTTGCATAATAAAAATTATTCGCCAAGAATACACAACATTGACAAAGAGGAACATTTTTCTAATTTTCTACTTCTGAAATCCCTCTTTGACGATTTTTCTTTTATCTGCAATAATTGAACGACTTGTAAGCGACTTCTGATTTCTTTACAGGTACAGAGACGATTACGAGGATAAGGAAGCTGTTTCTGCGTCTGCAGGTGCAACCGGGAATCCGGATAGTTTGGTTAAGCCTGCAGCACCTGTAGCATCGGTGTACGCAAGACCGAGAGCCCCTCCCAAGATTCGGAGGCCAGTACCACTCTCTGAACAGGACAAGTACGCTTACAAGTCCACGACCGTCCAATCGACTGGTAACTGTTATTCCCTGGAGGGGATTAAACAATTTAGTTTAAGATTAAGTTTAGTAAGATACATCATTCAGCAAATCAAACTAAACGCATCGGAATTAAGCAGAGGAACCTCGAAGAAGACCGGTAGACATTGCGGAAGACGACTACTACGAGGATGAATTGGAAGATCTGAGGCCAATTCGAAGACCATTGAGAAGAAGGCCAACCTACAGAGACAGGGACAGAGATTTCTACGACGTCGTAGACAGGGATAGGGGCCGACCCTACAGGTAAGGTAACGTACGTACACAACACCGATACAATTATATTCGCTGTCGTAACTAATTGTTCGCAACACGTCTAACGATGCATACTGTAACACGTAACACGAAATAACATACATCGATCAACATCTTCAAACGTACGTACGTACGTCGAAAATATGATTGATTCGAACAAACGAAATTTCCAATTTCAGACCTCGGTATCGGGACGACGAGGACGACCTGCGACCAAGAAAACACCCGGATCGCTCGAGAGATCGTTACTACGACCGAGACAGAGATCGAGGCGCGGAGCGCGGAAGAGATCGATCCCTCGACCGTGGAAAAGATCGTAACGCGGAAAGACCAGTGGTGGATCGTGATCGAGGAAGAACGCAGGACGCTGATAAACCAGAGAGACAGTATCGACCGCAAGACAAAGAACGCGACGTCGATCGTTCTAGGATAGGCTCGAGATCGAAGGATCTGCAAGAGGCTACGGACTCACCGCCAAGAAGAGGAAGTAGTTATGATCGTACGGAAAGGACCACCACCACCACCACCACCACGACTACCACTTGTCTGCCCGAACAACTCATTCACAAAATAGAATCAACGTCGAAGGAACCTGTGAATGACAGAGAAACTCCTACCGAGAAGACAGCCAAGTCGAACGCGCAGAGTCAGACAACGCGAGCGTCGATCGAGGACGAGGAAGAATCGTATCGGACGAACCAGCAGCAGTCGGATTATCAGGAGAGAGACCAGGATGAAAAACGTGATCGTGGCCAGTATCAAACCGCGTCGTTGGAAGAATATTCGCAGGATTACTACGACGAACCGGAAGATCCGCCCGCTCCACCGCCGCGAACCACGGTTCGCATCGTTAAACGTCCCTTCTTGCCATCCAGGGGCGGGAATCCCAATCCAAGAGGCTTGTCTCCGGTCGGTGTGAAGGCTACCACGCCTAAGAGAGAAGAGGACAGGCCAACGGAAAGGACGAACGTTCAGGAGAGATCCAAGAACTATTACGTGCACGAGGCAGCGCAGGAGAACCTCAGAGAACCGACCCAAGAGCCTAAAACGCAGCAGGAGGAGAAAGAGACTCACGACGCGTACAAGAACGTTCAAACTGAGGGTCAGCACGAATATAACGACGAATACGATACGTCCGTAGCGAGTCCCGCGATTAGAAGGCCGAACGAGAGACAGAGGGAAGAGGAGTCGCAGAAATCTCTGGACGACGCGTTCGTCAGAGGAAGTTCGAAGCAGACACAGGCAGAAGACGGACAGAACTTTGAGGCAGGATTGGCTAAATGGCCCGCCGAAGAGTTTTCGGATCAGCAGAACAACGAAGGGAACGTGCAAATGTCGGGCTCGTCGTTTCGAAGTAAAGGAAGGCTAACAGCCAGCGAAAGTCCGAACGTTTACGGGTCGACGTTTAAGAACGACGAGACCCAGGAACAACCGACCGGGCCTCAAAGCTACAGGGTGAAGCAGAGGCTCAACGAAGTAACGCACAGGCTGCAGGATATCCCGGAGAGCGAGTACGACGTCACTTTGAACGACGCGTTGACGCCTACGCTGAATCAGGAGGCAAATCTGCCCAGCGGGTTCGTCCTGCCTCTGCACAGACAAATCGGAAGAGACGCGGTTCTCCAATCGTCCGAGAACAATTACAAAGTATCGAGGCCCATAAACCAACAGCAACAGAAACCGTTCGTTCCTACTCCTCAATTTCTGCCAGCGGTGAACAACGACAGACTGAGAACCGTGTATTACAGAACGCCCGAGGCGATTCAATACAGCGGGGCGCAGTACAGGTCGCAAAGGGGATCATGGCACGATTACACTGGCTACTGAACGAAATTCGAATGAAACGGGGACATTTTTGGAGGAAATCTTTGGAACTATAGAATCCGCCTACTCGGGCATGAAATTCATCACTACGAGTGAAATTCATTTGTACCAATGTCGATCGATCATTCTTGGAGGGACGGTCTTCTGCAGAAGCTGGCTTCTCTTCGGAATAATAAAGGAATTTATTAGATCTTTACTCGCGTGGACAAACTTTTTTCGACGTCTTTCGTACGAGGGGACAGGACAGCGGATAGTTTTCGTGTATAAGGTCTTGAAAGTAGAAAACGAATATCCGAATAATCAAACTGTCATACAGATTCGAGCAAATAGGGATTGTCTTTTATCCAACTGAAACGTCATTGTTCGATATACATATACAGTTCTTTAGTATTAGTTAGAGGCACCTTTTCGAAAACTATAGTCCAACTGTCAGAATACACTTCTAGCTATCCAACGGCTATGGTATAAAACTCCGATCCAAGATGTAAATTGCAAACGGTTTCTACTTTCGGCTAAACTTGTAAATATGCGCACGATTATATGCCTAACTTTACCATTCCTTCGGATTAAATTATTACTCTAAGCGCGATACGCACGTGCAAACGATTTTCTACGAAAGCACATTTGTCGTCTCGATTTTTTTTTCTCGATAACGGTAGCGAATAAGCTTTCTCGAATATGCATTTTACACCATGAATATGTTGTAAATTAAAAAGCCTTGACGTACGATATTAAATAGCGACAAAATGAACAAATCTATTTCGTATATCCTAATATGGTATTTCATTACGAATTATAGCAATCGATAACTAAATTCTCTCCCCTAACGACATTAAGATCTAATTGATCAATCCTCGAACACATTTACAAAAACACGATTATTAAAATGACTAGCAACACACGCATATAAATTTGATTATAATATATAAATTTTATATTAAAATATAATAAATTTTTTAAAACTCTTTTCCGAAAAATATATACAGTGAACGAAGATTAATCTCGTAGCCATTAGCTCGATATTACGTATAGTATAGTACAAGTATTACATTATAAATAATATCGATTTCCCAGGTCCCACCACATGGAGGTTGCTACGAATGGAGACCCACAAAAATAAGCTCATCTTTCATCTCATTTATATAGCAAGAATTAAATTAAATAACATTAACGTGAGAAATAAATAATTAATTCGACTCGATGTTAACTAAACAGGTTGATTAAAAGGAATATCAATAATCAATGATACACCATTTGAATGTTATTTTATTTATTTTCTATTTCATATTTATCGATGATGAATATTTACAAATTCTTCGTTGCGGTCATTGCTGACCGAATTCCGATGACACGTTTCGTACGCATTTATTAGAAGTAGACGAATCAAACGACTTCTAATTGGATATGTTTTACTTTTTAGATATGTGATTTTAGATACCTTTTGGTCACCGACAATGAAGAAACGACGTTTCGTTGTCAGAGAAACGAAACAAATCTCTCGCGAACTGTTCGGTTCTAGAGCAATTTACACAACCTATATACGTACAACGCAGCGTAATCGAGTGAACATTGTTCCTAACAAATTTACGCCAAGAGAGTCATCGATTAATCGATGATGATGTTTCCTCCGATGTCATTGCAAGTTTTCCCGTTCAAGTCCCCACTGTCTCATTTTAATTTCAATTTCAATCTCTCCCCCTGACCAGCAACCAGGTTGGGGATAAGGGTCTCATTTGGTGTCGAGTCCCCACAGTGTACAAGTTCCAAACATATATCCTCACAAGTCGCAAAGTGGATACGGACCAACTAACGGATCGATGGCGATCAACTCAGGTTAAGCAAGTAACGTGAGGACCCTAGGATGGGTGGTACCGTTTTTTATATACCCAGCCTAAAAGTTCCCCTACCCAAGTGTCTGGGTCCCAGGGGTCGGCCACCGTCAGCAGCTCCACTGAATGAATTGGGTTGGTGAGGTGTAACTCCCGAAATGCGCTTTCCTTTACTCCTGCATTACTTTATCTTATCGACACGATGACGTGTAAGTGGTATTCCCTCTTGGCTATTTATAAAAAATAGCAGAATCCTCCCCCAACCCCTGGGACGTGACACAGTTTATACTCTTGCAATCGAGTAAACATTTTTCCTAACATTTCCCCCAGAATCGTCGATTAATCGATGATGATGTTTCCATCAAAGATAACATAAAATACATCACAGAATAAAATTTATTCAACAAAGCCACGTACACACAAAAACTAAGAATCATCCTTCAGAAGTTAACCCAGGAGTTAACGTGTTCCTCTCATTCATATCGCCTCGATATAATCTCGGTCTACAAGTTGTACTGCAAGATTGCGACAAGATCTTTTTTGCGTAAACGTGGCTATGATTATTAGAAACGGTAACAACAATTACATTCGAATATAGTCGAACTTCCCTCGCAGATGTGTTGCCTAACGAGACGTGTCGTTAACAAGTGAAAATGAACAGTGTCGTGTCGATGCCTTACCATCTTCCATCGCAAAATACAAGAGAGAATTCCCGGTAATACGGAACTGAAAAACGATAATTCGCTAGTACCAGTCGCACCGTTTCAATTTGTATTTGCGAACTATAAAAATATCAAATCTCGTCCCGCGATGCCGAACGGTCTAACGAATCGGAATTGATATATCCCGAGCACCGACTAATTACTCCGATCAATCTCTAGTACGTAGTTCTGTACAAAAATGATAGAATACAAGAATAGGTTAAATATATATATATATATATATACATATATGTACATATACATGTATATGTATATGTATATGTATATGTATATGTATATGTATATATATATATGTATGTATATATATATGTATATGTATGTATATACGTATGTATATACATATACTATATAAATCTCGCAAATGTGCGCGCTTCAATAATCTTTCACGTAGAGATTCCTCTTTTCTTATATGTGTATGCGATTTTTCTTCTTAGAATCACGATTAGATTATACACTATAGGAAAGAGAATGATTGGCTGGCAAGAATACGCACCCGCGGAATGGCGGGAAGTTATTTACAAGTTTTCGCTATAGTACAAGAAACAATATAGAGCATGACAAGAAATGCAACATTCTTTTGGTATGAGTGCAGCAGCAGCGTCTAAACGTCTTGTAATTTAAAAGTTAACTCTTTTCGATTCGTAAGGAAGACTAAGAATCGCCCACTCTTCTCGCGTAAAAGCTTTTCTCTTCCAATTATCATTTAAATCGAGCACACGTAATTAATACCATTAGTGAAGTAGATGGGTAATGTACTACGTTCACACGTAGCAAAAAGTTCAATCACAATTAATCAATTATATATTAATATACGATGCACTTCATTTGCAATTATGAAATTACACATAACACAGATTCTTTGCGCGTTCGCTTACAACTGAGAGGTATGCGTTAATTTAGATCCTGAAACGTTTATTCTTTGGCAAAGTTACATCCATTTTGAGAGTTACCCTCGAAAGAACAAGACATTCAGAGAGAACGATCAAAATTCGTCCACGTGAACACGATACAATATCCCGAGTATCATCAATTTTCAAGGAGAAAGTCAATGCTATCAAATAATAATAATAATAAGAGTCTTATACGTTTAAAAAAATATAAAATCTATGAATATACCGGATCGATATTAATCGCATCACGTGTACGAATTTCATTGTATTATCGGAGACTACATCGAGGACATAAATATGTAATTCATTCTAAATTTTGTATACAGCGAAAGGTGTACTGACAATCGTTTTTATACAAATTTATTAATTTATATAAAATTTACTGACCAGCTTCTTAATATCATCGTAAAAAATTATGCTTTCAATATATTCTTACAAACTATTAAAACCGCAGTCAATTATCCCTCGTCCCTTACAACCATCGTATATAAACATAGGAATCGGTGATCGTGTAAGTAACAATATCTTTATGCAAATGTTCTCTACGAATCTTCCCCATTATTAAAAAACAGTAACGTAAATATTACATAATTTTTAATAATGGTATTAGTAAGGCCATTTCTAAAAATAATTGCCATGTAAACGCAATATACGTCATAATAAATAGCACATTGGTGTGAAAAAAGAGGAAGTTTCGCACATTAGCATAAAATAGACTTACTTACACTAACACTCGTTTACATTTAGCCTCTTAATTCAGTTCGACGACATTTTGCCTTGCATATTTACCTCGTATTTAAACTTTGCTCCATATATTTACACACAGTTACACAACATTGTTCCCTAAGCGTAACAAGCTCCAAGAGAAAACTTTCGCGCGTATCATTCAATGTTCAGCGAAATCCTCGAACACCATCCTATAGAGAAACGTATAAGCAATTAAATGCAGTGCGTGTAGAAAATCGATAGAGAAATCGATCGAAATTCTCTTGCAACTTGTCCGGAGATGAAGAAAAATTGAATGTGAACCGGTATAGAATTTTTATTGCGGTTAGTCAGTAAAGTGATCCTCGTAAAGGTAACTCAAAGCTTGTCGCTTTAAATTATAAATTGTGTAACTGAGCGTTTCTGCGTACAAAAGTTCTCACTTTTTATTTCAATGAGAGCATTCGCACGTTTGTACACGGCACACGGTATTTTATTAGGCACCTGCTTACGGTATTGGTGGATCGTCGTCGTCATCGTCGTCTCTTGTGACTAGGACATTGCCGTAATGATTCGGACGAAGTTGTCGAACTCGTTGCAACCATTTGTATCGCCTCGCAACGAAATACAGTAGCACACTCATCACTATGAGGAAAGTCGGTATTAACAAACCGGCAGCTACAGAAGTACCTAAACAGAGTGTAAAAATAATTTCATTCAGTAACGTCCACATGCAGAACTGCGGCCATCTGTTGCTTAAGCATTTTTCTTTCTTCCACGATAACCCCATCTTATCGTTGCTCTATGAATAACGAGCTAATGCAACCGCTATATTTATCAGACTGAAGAAAAAAATAATGAAACAGTATTATCGTGGAATATTTTCTGTTCTGCTCTCTATAGTAGCAAGTATTATTTTTAGAAAGGCTGTTTATAACGCTCGTCGGTATTTCTACTCCAGCATTCACATGTACCTCTTGAATTGACTTCGACTTCTGGCTGACCGACAGTTATGCTAATAATCGTGGTAGTTGTAAGCTGGACACACTGGCCTCTCTCAAATTCGTAACCCAGCTCGCATGTACACTCTCCCTCTGTGTCCTTCGTAATTTGAAAGCACCTTTCATTCTCACCACACTGCTTCTCCGCCTTGTGGATGTCGCACCGTTGAAATTCGTTCGTAACGTTCCCTGCTGAAAATTCAAACTAATTAGTAAGTTATCCTCAATCGCCTCATCGAGATCAATAAGTTAACATTGTACAAGATAAGGCCCAATCAATCGACATATCGTGTTACAAAGATTGCACGAACTGAAAGCAAAGGATACAAAAAGCTTAGTTACTTCGTCTAAACAAAGTTTAATAGATATGGATCTCAGTACGCGAACTACGAAAGAAACGAAGGCTTTGCTACGCTACAATTACGACCGATGATAAGCAACGTAATGAATATTTTAACTCCGAAAGCACGTATGAGATTAACATAATCTCCACGTCTGCTTTAATTTCACGAGTGAAAAATAAAATAAATCTTTTATGAATAAATTATACGCGTTACGTGAATCATTAACATTGTAACAAGAAACACGACTATCAAAATTATATTGATAGAATACATACATGTATTCGTAGAAGCTAAGATTCAAGTAAAATTTTAACGCTAATTAGATATATAAAATTTCTCATCGTGAGCCGCAATATGTACGAACAAAGGCTATATTTTATCCTCTACGCTCTGTCCCCCTATTGAATCGTTATTAATCGATTTGCATTAAATGGACGCAAAATAATAGACGCCAGGGAAATGTAAAATTGTCGTTAATGGTACGATCGTCTCGCTTGAATTAAACAATAATTCGTCGTCACGAGTTCGTCATTATCTCCTCTTCCTATCACGATTATTTCTCGCTTCGTTTGAATAAAAGGCACAAAGCGCACGCAGAGAGTGATATCATTGCTCGACTGTGTATCGACACTGCGTGAGCCGAAATTGGCTGAATCAGTTAATTGAGGCGAATTCGTTTTTATCAGCTACAATACAGAGGTTAACTACACTGTGGTTGAGTCAAGCAAATTAACGGACTTTCTTTTGATTTAAATCGATGGCACTGTATTAATTGAATAAGCCGCATCGGTGTGATCCACTTGTCAGAATGCGACGATATTTCCGGCAATTTTGCTCAACGTTTCAAAACGTTTCAAAACGTTTCAAAATAGCCTCGCAGCCTTCGCTTCGAGTATCGCGTTCAATTTCTTGCAATTAATTTTATATCGTTGATGTCCGCCGATGAACTTTTCCATGATAATCGTCACGGAATTCATAGCTCGATCGAACAATGAGACCTTTCATTTGAATTCTACGTTATGCGTGTATGCGTCTATTCAAGAAACTCGATTATTCTTCCTGTTGCTAACGAAACTTGACTGAAAAAAAATTGCATAATTAAAGCCAGAAAAATTTACGCATATACTTATTATTTAATAAAGTATTTCTTATCACGTTTTATATTCAAACAGTCCAATTTTTACAGTCATGTGAAAATATGTACTATGTATATACTTGAAACTAACCAGCTATAATAAATATAATAATACTCAGTCATAGTCACTGTCTATGAAATAATAACAAATGTTTTATTTTATTCTACACATTGGAATGTGATGCAAAAATTCAACGTAGTCAATAAACACAGGAATAACCATGTAAAGTAAATTTCATGGTCAGACAATAATACAAGAGGAGTAACAAAATCGTCGCGAAATATTATTCATTCGCTGATAAAGCTAATTGCAGCCATTAAACATAAAGCATTTATGTGTCAACTGAGCGTTTATTATTTCTTATGAGACGGAATGCGAGGCATAAAGTTACATTTTCAATTGAGCGAGCTCGTGTGTGTATGATGGTAAAAAATGGTATTAATACTAGTACCAGTACTAGTATTAGCAGTGGTATTGATAATGAATACTTTTGGCACTGATAATGAATAATACTAAACGCTATGGATCGTCTTCTTATCGTGTTGACTCATCTCTTTCAACAGATGCGAACGTTGTACGTCTTGGCCAGGAAAATGAACAAAGGTAATTTAAACATGTCAATTATACGTTGAACAAGCGATATATATTGAACGACCTTTGTACCTTCTGACTAGACGATAACAAATATCTCCAACGTATATATTTTTTTCTGTACAAATGGAAATGCCTGGAAAGAGAAAAATTGCCAAACGTATAATTATAACGAAAAGTACGACATTGTACATCAACAACCAAATCAAATTGATTATGCGATAACGAGCGTCTGCTACGTGCTGCGTTAATCATTTATCTTCCATTGGAAGAGACAGTACGTGTAGATACAAGGTGCGATAATTAATGTTTGAAAAATCGAGCACGAAGTATGTACATATGTATATATGAAACGAGAGAAACGTGTTCCATCCGGCGAAAAACATTGTAGGACTGAAAAACACAACACCGGAGGGGGGCACAATTTCTAGACCATAAGCATCGGTAGAGGAAAGAGACACACGGACGTGCTGTCGGGGAACAAGAGAATCAGAGAGAAATGGAAAGAAAGAACGAGTGGGCGCGCGAAAGAGAAAGAGAGAGAACGGGAGAGAGAGGGGTAAAGGGAGAGACGAAGAAAAAGCGGAAGGAGGCTATTGTGGCCTTACAGGGGTGACCCCAATGGTTCGATTAAACGAACCAATTTTGATCACACTTGATACAGAGAAGCTCAATTTACTGGCAAACGAACTGGAAATCGTTTCGAAGAATCCATGCTTACCTGCGTGACTGAATGGCGCTAGAAAAAGCAGTACCACGATGAGATAGCAGAAAATATTAACTCCAATGTCTCGCATTTTCCTTCCTTTTTCCCTGATCATGCCCGCGCTTGCTCTTTGTTTCTCTCTGCGTTTCTTCTCTCGATTCACGGCTCACGATCACATAATAACTAACAGTATTGCTCAAAGTACACTCACGATCGATGTGTGTATGCCACTCGTCAAACGTAATGCTGAACGCACGGAATCTACACGCACGTCTTTCATCAAAGCACTCGCTCAGATAACCTAAAACCTTAGAGCGAAACGATCAATAGGTACGCGTAAACCGGCTCATTGCCGATCGGCCGGTCGTCACCAGTTTTGACAGATAAATGCTAGGCCGCACCGCGGAACGCGTTCAATCATCTGTTATTAAACGACCATTTACACTTATCGAACTCAATTGGCATCGAGAATCGCAGAATACACTTCGATTTCGAGACATCGAGGTGGCGCTATGGTGCACGTCCATTGGCGCGACAATCAAAACGAAATTTCGCACAGCAGCTGTTTAAACCAATTATTTCTAAATAATTTATCTACAAAAAAAAGAAAAAAAGAAAAAAAAGAACTATAAAACGAATTAATAAACGATAACGATTATGTTCGACGCGTCTATTTAAATTTAATTTGAATATTTGCGTTTAACCGAGATACTGAAAAATCGATTGCAATTCCGAGCACTGTCTCGAATTTGTAACGAATAGATATTTTTAGATCAGGCAACTAGGGCAATAATATATTTCTCATCTTCTACATAAATCCGACAGTCAACTGACGGAAATCGATTTCTCGGGTTATTTTTAAAAAGTAGAATCTCCGCTCAACTTTCCTCAAAAAGCATAGAATTCCAACGTTTTTAAGCGTACTTACGTCGTATGAAAGGTACTCTGCACACGATATTAAATCGATCGTTGCAAATTCAACATTGTTTGCAATTTGTCTTCAACACGTTCAAAAATATTCTATCTGTTGGAATGTAGAACTGCCTAAAAGGTAGTTGCGATGACAGCGGCACGTGTCATGGCGAGTGTGTTGTTATAAACGAAAGTCGTGTATCGTGAGTTCTACGTGAAATTCAAAAGCTATCAATTACAAGATTCAAGATGAGGGAAGAGACAGTGTTAAGTTTAAAGTGGCACAGTTTCCCATCGCATTTGGCGGTTTCCCTCGATACATGCTACGAGAAGCAACAGTTTGTAGATCTTTCTTTAGTATGTAAAGACGGAACGATTTTAAAATGTCACAAAATGGTACTGGCCAACTCGAGTTCGTTCTTTCGTCGTTTGCTTGTTGCCAACGATCATCCTCACCCTATGATTATTCTTCATGATATCGAAGCAGATGATCTTAAGACTATCGTTAATTTTATGTACTGCGGTGAAATACAAGTGGTCCAAAGTGAGGTTAGGAGATTGTTAAAGTTGGCCGAAATTTTGGAAGTCACTGGATTGCGGCACATTCAAACTTCTGTTTTGGTAGGAGAATCGAACAATACACCTCATGATGCATCCAGGAAGACGACCACGGTATCTCGTATAAAAATCGAAGAAACTAAAGGTTTATCTACCAAAACCGTACCTGAGCATGATTCTAATGTTAGACCACAGAATAAGACAAACAGCCAATCGACAAAGTTCCCATCGTCTAGTCATCTTCACAAAAATAGGAATAAAGTACCGTTAGAAGCTACCAAGAAAAGTGAAGAGGGTAACGTTAATTTATTAAGTCAACGTTTAGACACTGGGCGATCTGGAATCAGTATTGTAGACATTAACGATATGCCAAGCACCAGTAGAGGAATTTCCAATCCACCAGCTCAAAAGAAAAAAGACACTTCTGAACCTGTTATTAGTTGGCCTCATGTTCTATCTGCTATATCGAAGGATAAATCTTTGCCTTTGAAAAAACTATGTATTATGGATGAAGTTGAAATTACAGCTGGAAAGTCATCGATAAGTAATCAAGAGTATCAAAGAAATGAACCCTTAGACAAAAGGAAACATAGGACTAATTCAGAAAGCAATGAATCTATGAAATGTGCAGTTTATATAAAAGATGAAGTGGATATATTTGAAGTAGAAGAAGATGAGGACATGGACCCACTTGAAGTTGAAGAAATTGAAAATGAGAATTTAGAGACTATTATGGGACCATCGCAAATGTTTTCTGTTACAAATATGGAACAAAAATATTATAATACAGGAACACTTTCAGAATATCCTTCAAGAAAGGGATCTAATGGTTAAAAGATAAAATGATGTCTTAAATTTGAGATTGATATATTGCTTTGAATATAATACTTAGACTGAATAAGACTTTTTTGCAATTATCAATATTTCTTTGACACGTTGATTGTCTATTATGAATTAGATATTTTCTAAATATAAAATTTCTAAAATATATATTTAGATTTAGTTTGATTTATAATTAATAAATTTGTTTCTTCAGCATAATTGAAATTTGAAATAAAAGAAACTTTTTTTTCATTTTTCTTTAGAATATTATCATACTGCAGAGCCAACAAAACTATAAGGTCAAATTATTTCAATGACATTGTCACTATTAAATATGTTAGTGAAAACTGTTGCAAATTATTTGTATAATCCTATCTAGAATCCTTAGGATAGAAATGTAGCGATCAACGTGTTAATAGAAAAAGCTATGAAATAAATTTTAACATATATAAATTAACGACAGTACATCATCTTACTTTCTTACATGATCTTGTTCATTTTATAATAAATTAATTGAAAATAAATAGTTTATGTTTCTTTAATCATCTAAACCACTCCACATATATGTAATTCATGTTACTATGTTATCTGTTTCTATGGAAACCTTTCATTACCTTTCAACCTAGTTATTCTCATGACTAGCTCAATCTCTTTTAATTATTTTTATTAAAAAATATTTAGAATATGAATCAGACAATAGATCACAGTAATTTGGACAAAAAGATAACAGAAGGCCAACAAATTATGGATAACTTAACAATTGATAAACATGTAACGGAAGAAGAATTTCAGAACTTCATGCATCGCGTTACTGAAGTCGGTAAGTATTATTTTCTTTTTAAGGATTATGAACACAATCTTTACTGTGTTCTAATTTTTTAAGAAAAAATTGTGAAAAAGTTGGCATCTCCTAATCTTGAAGAACAAAGGCACGGACAAATACTGGCCGACGAAATTTTAGAGGAACGATCAGAAAAGAATATATGCGATGATGCTGAATTAAAAATAAAAATGAATCGTACAGTGATTAACAAATGTTCAATCAATGAAAATTCTACCGAAGAACAAATGTCTAAAGGTACCGAATAATCATCCTTGTATTCTGCACTTTTATACTAATTGAAATTTTGTTTATATAGAAGCGTTCATGAGAAGCGTGGAGAAAGATGCGAAAAAAAGGACAGAGAACCGAAAGATTAGAAACGAACGTGCAGAAACATTGAAAACAATTGGTAATGGTGCATTTAAGGAGAAAAATTACGAAAAAGCGGTAACATATTACAGTAAAGCACTTGAACAACGAAAAGATTCGACTGTGTTATGGAATAATAGAGCTTTGTCATATATTCAGCTTGGATTATTCGAAAAAGCCTTAGCCGATTGCGAATGGGCATTAAAAGTTAATAACACGAACTTGAAAGCACTCCTAAATAGTGCTAAATGTTATAAACAACTTGGAGATGAAATCAAATATAAAGAATATATTCAATTAGCAAAAGAGAGAAATCCACATTTCAACAAATTTATTAATGGTATACTCAACATTTTTTACATTGGAAACATTTCTGTTGAAACTAAATTTTTACTTAATTTTTTTTACAGAATTTGAAGAAAGTATGGACATGCGCGTTAATTACCAAGCCTAATAGTAAACAATAGAAATATTTCTTATGTAGCCTGAATATTTCCTTTGCAATAATCTAAATGTATTTAACTGGTATCAAGATGAACCTATTTTTGTTGCATAACCTTCTTTAATCTCTGAAAGAGATCTAGGTTCATGCAGAAAGACTGTACACTCAATACCCTGAAAAAATTTATTAATTGTTTGAAACTGTTATACTTTATAGTATAAATACTTATACCTGCATACGTGCTGCTCTAACAAACCCCTCATTTGCTGATACTGTAATGCTTTTCGTATCTTCCCCCGTTGCAAAAACCAATCTAGATCTATCTTTAATTTTACCACCCAGACTAAGCTTTTCCATTATTCTGCCCGTTGATATATCTTTAACAATTTGAACTTTATTCAGTAATTCTTTTGCCCTAAGAGTCTCTTTGGGTCCACCAATAACATCTATAATGTTCATAAAATTTTCATAAGCAGTTTGACAGACAATCAATTCCTTTCCCTTGAATAAATTCTCTAAAATTGGTTTCACTGGACGTTTTCTCTCCATTTCTGCTTGTTGTGTGAGTAAAGGTTCACGATAAATAAAATGATCATATCCATTGGTCATATTTGTCACGTATGCTAATAAAGTTGACACATCCAAATTAAGAACATTTATTTCGGTTTTAAGCGAAAATGTATTCAAAGTTTCTAGATTTGACTTTATGTTCTTTTTGTATTCATCCAAAGGTTCCTCGGCAGATTCTAACGAATGCATCCACGTTGAAAATCTGTCCTCGCTATCTATCTCCAGAAGAACAGATACAACCATGAATATCATTCCTTAATTAATGGTATTATACATACTCATCATGCATTTACCATATTAAGAAAACATTAATACCATGTATATCTATATTTTTTACATCTTCACACTGTATCTTATCCCCTTCAATGATTACTCCCATGTGTTCCAAACGTGTAGCTAATGGAATTTCTATGCCATAAGCAAAATGGAATATAATATCAGGTGGCCTATACAAATGTGGATAGCACTTTGCGCATTCCAAGTAACTCATTGCTTGATCAAGCACAGATTTTTGCCCATATTCTCCGTTACCCATTGAAATCATTGTAAGAGCTCTAGCATTTCTAGCGATAACCTTTATCCATGATGCACCACCATCGCATACAATATCTACTTCTAGGCGTGATTTTTGATACTTAAAGGGTTTCATAATATTGGTGGGTTCGTTAGCACAAAAAAGTCGTGCTACAATCGCATTCAAATGAATCAAATTTGTACTTTGTAGATGTTCTTTCTTTACATTCTCTGTAGATTGTACCTTTATTGAGAATAGTATATAGTTATAATCCTAATTTTCTTAATTTAATTTAAAAATATAAAACAGTTCAACAACCTTTCATGTTTATAATCAACAAGATTAAGAGAAACAAATACAATGAATTGTTTTACAACTTGCCCAATTGTAGATACATACAACCGGTACCCAACTTCATGAGAGAAATACATGTACATCGACGAATGAAACTTTAATTGTAACTTCAAAGTGACATACCTTTTCTAAAAATCTAATTTCTTGTTGAATCTTTCGTATAAGTTTTTCAATCCCGTCAATCTTTGTCGCAAGTTTCAGTCGGTCTATCGTGGCTTTGCCACTCTCTATTTTTTCCTCGAGACATGCTAGAAGCTCAGCCTTTTCCTCCATCCTTCCAGACTAAACGACTTTCAACAAGTTGGCCATAAAAAATTCTGTTTTCTGTGGCAATTCGAATAATTTTGGATAGTACACGACCGACGAACGTAGTGTTAGCAGCCATCTTGCATCACAGTTCAATATCGCGTAATGTCGTCGGGTCGCTTGTCAAACTCGCCTATTAACCTCACAAACTTTTGTATTTCATTGAATAATTGACAGTCAAACATAATACATGAATCGTAATGATACCATGTTCCAACGAATCGTGCGAAATGTAAAACTACAGACAGAAAACTAATGCGCGAGTGTGAAGCGAACGAAAACGAGCTTTCTTATCGCGCCGTAATTATCGCGCGCCGTCAAGTTTTCTCTGACAATAATAGAGAATATCGCGTACATAGAGTATTTACGCTGCAAAATGTCTAGTGCGAAGATCATCGAAAATCCAGAAATACCGGGTGAGTTTTTATCCTAGGAAAGAATTTTCCTCATTGATTCACGTTGTAGAGGCATATACCCTAGTGAATCTAGTGTATCGAAAATATGCAAACTTGTGTGAATCTCCCGAACATATCGAACATTGAAAATATATACCCAACATTCGACGTTGACATTGATATGTCTATAACAAAACATTTTTTTACGAATAGAACAACGTCGCTGTAGACACATGTATCATACGCTGTATAGTATAACGGGTTCTATTACAAATAACCGGATGTGACTTTTGATATGTCTATATCAGTCAATTATCAAAACAATTACTCAAAGCACACCCGTGTTGCACTCTACATCGGACACGTGAAATGGAAAGATGAGTTAACTGTAGAATACTTCTGCGCTCACTGTCAAAAAAATTTAGTATTTCACTGTCGAAATCAGCTGACAGCTTAAAATATGAAATAACAAACACGTACATACCAATGCAACGGCGTGACACACACCTCTGTCGTTTTTCTGCGAAAATGCAAAATTTATGAATGGAATCGAAATTTATCGATGATTCGTAATTAATTAAATGGCGATACAAATATAAATGCATTATGCTATATCAAGTATAGTATCCGCAATACACGTATAAACATTTGGTTTACCATTTAAGCGTAGCACGATATGATCGCTGATATTTTATGAACATTGCATTGGCCATTACCATCCACTGTTACTTCCTACGCGCGATACTAACTTTTTCGTCAAATTTGCCCAATATATTATTCCCGTTATCTCGATGGTACAAAGTTAATCGCCGGTACTAAAGCAGATTATTCGATCCTGAGGTGTAGAGTGCATACAACACTCGTTCGATAAGCAAAATGCGCTTACTGTCGTTCACAACTACTTGGAAAATGTATCTTGCACGTTGCAAATAAAAATTACCAACATTACGGGTTTTACGTTCGCAGTCTTGTTCAAAATTAAGTGAAATTAGTCACAGCCAAGCACGCGATTAAATCTGATCTTCGAGCAAATTACATCGATACGCATCTCTTCTTCGAACTTTGTTACTTTTTATTTTCGGTGTGTTTTATTCGCGCATTTTTATGCGTGTCCGAAACGTGCTTAAAATCGCTCGGTCATTTTATTAACGCCATAAATCCAACGATTAACGAAAGTTCTTTCAGCATTTCGTTTTACGTGCCGTCCACAAAAATTTTCGTTGTTGAAATAAATTTCCCATTTGTGTGTGTAATACAGGACTAGAATGTATTCTGCCACCACCTCCACCACCTCCACCTCCAGTTACAACGTCGAGAAGCAACAACCTACCAATTACGACGGAGCAACAGCAACCTGTAGCAACAAAAGCAACAACGACCGATTTATCGACCAGCGAAACAGCGGGAAATTTAACGGCGATTCAAACAACGGCCCCGTCGTTTCCAAACATTACTGTGCCAACATCCTATATCATGCATCCGGCGATGCAGCCACAAACGCCTGGACAACCGACTACTCCCTGGTGGATACCTACAGACGCCGACACGTCGGACCTTTATGCACGATGGTATAACACGACCTACAAGGCGGCTGCTACGGCGGCCGTATCGCCGACGATACAAGTTTCCAACAAAGCCAAAAACAAGTATTACAAACGCAAGAACGAATTCATCGATCCTGCGCAAGATGCAGGTAATTAGAGAACATTCAGCGACGTATCTAGGTAATATTGCGACATACGAAACGCAAATGGAATATATTTATTTCAGTTAAGAATTTGCCCGACTTGTAGAATAATGGCATCGCTATGCACATCAAATTATCATTGAGAAAATCCAACATCAGATTCCTATGGCAGTTTAGCTAATTAAAGATTGATTTATATATTTCTATTTCGTAGAGAAAGTTGCAAGCGCCCAGAGGGAATTGGCAGCACTAATGAAACCGCTGAAATGTGATCTGTGTAATGCAGTTGTAAGGCTCGATTACTTTATCCGATAAAAATACGTACAAGACTCCGTTGAATACGCCGTGTCACGCTTGTTTGACTAACACGTATTTAACTAAATATGCCAGCGAATATGTGTGTTGATATAAAAAATTGAACGATTTCAGATGAACTCGACGTTACAAGCTAAGTTGCATTACGACGGTAAGCCGCATCAGAAAAAGGTATCTATGTTTTTGAATCAAAGCGTAAAGAAACAAAAGACCGAAGACGGCCAAGTTAGTAGCACGACCACCGACTGGCAAAACTATTGTGATGTAAGCAGTTGAATTTCGTTTACCGAGTGAAATTAACGACAGACAAAAAAAAAAAAAAAAAAAAAAAGAAAAGAAAAGAAAAGAAAAGAAAAAACATTGTTGCACAAGCAGAGCTCGTTTGATTCTTGCAGATTTGTAAAACGTGGTTCACGTCGCAAACGGATGCGACACAACACTACGCTGGTAAAAAACATATTAGAGCAGCGAACGGCGGACGTCGTGCGAGGTACAGAGATGTATACTTGTCTCAAATTATTCTTAGAAAGATAGCTGTGTCAGCCGAGATCGTCATACCAGAGAGTTGAATTCTACAGGCCGTCGAAGAAGTCGCAAAATCAAAATCAGTACAGTCAAATAGATCCCAGCGGCCGATTCGGGATAGGAACGGCTTTTCAGGCGGAAGTGCAATCTACACCGGCACAGCCGGCAGTACCTGACGGTACCAATACGGTACCTGCGCCAGCAACCGGCCCCATCTACACACCACCTCCTTATCCGACGCCGTTGCGTTGCGATCTGTGCGGAGTTTCGGCTAATCGGCAGGACCAATTAGAAACGCACAAACGTGGTGCTAGACACTTGCGAATGCTCAGGATGAACGGGTTGCCTGTCCCCGAGCCAGGTTAGTATTTCATCTGTAATCTCCTTTGTAAATATCAGGACATTTGTACATATAACATATATGATACTTATGATAAAAATCCGCAGTTTGTTGATGAGATGCAACTCTCTCGATACTTATGAACAAGGATATACATTGATTCGTGGCAATATTTATCCTATGAATTTTTTAGCTACCGAGAGCGAGGTGACTCCTACTATTCCTGTACCTATAGATTATTCTATTTACCGAACACCATCAGGTAGGGACGACTTCTCGCATTTTTAAACGACGCGTAATCCGTAGCAGCGATAGTTATATCCCTTAGCAAATTGTTTTGTTTGCAGGCCAGTATTATTGTGCACCGTGCAATGTATCATTAAACTCCGAGAGTACGTTTGCTCAGCATATGGAGAGCAAAAAGCATAAAAATCAATCAAATCCAAAGTCTCCGTCGAACACTGTGGTGGTATCGAAGAAGGCTAGATTCAAGAAGAAATAAGGTTCCGGAGACATTCTGTACGCGCTATTTCTACGTCTGTCCATTGTTTTCACTGAAATTCTTCTCTCATTTTTCGGGTAGGCAGATGTATTGTCGTTGTATCGCAGGCAACATGCAACGATCTGTGCCTAAATATAAAAAAATAAAACTCTTGTTCGATAATAGGGTGTTGCCGGGGAGAGACTCTCGAAGAAGTCAGTAACCTCTGAAACGTTCCAAGATCATCCGCGAGACTAACGAGAATTATGAATTAATACGAGGATAGATCCGATCGTCGCGCGACTGATGAGAAAGATAAATCTGTTAGCGTTAATCGGTATTTTAAATTAAATACCGATTAACTCTAAATTCGATTTTCAGTAAACCGAACGGTTATTTAGACGGTAGCTCGTTAATCGTCTCGGTGGCTGCACGACTAATCGCCCACATTTATTCAATTACGAAACCATTAGCTCGAACGCTCCCCACCGTTCAATTCGCGAAATCACGCGCGCTGGTACGAACGCGCGTTTGTCGCGTCCAAGTGAAATTTATGCGTCGTTCACTCTCGACCTTCCACAGAATTTATGACTTGAGCGAACGAGCCATACCGAACCCTCCTCTATTAATTACCTCCTAAGACACGTATGACGGATCAACGTTTCCAGCCTGTTTTTACTGTCACTTCCCCGCGACGAATATATCTTTTGACAACGGTGACCAAATAAAAATGTCGGTGTAAAGCATGAATCAACGAGCAAGAAACCCTGGAGCTACATTCACGATACCCAAAAATGGCATGACATGTAAAAGCTCCTCTGTTTTTTAGAAAGAAGGAAGAATTAACCACCGCGCTGTATCCACGGAAAAGAATTTCTCAAAGGGATAAAATTAGTCGTCGTTAGTATATCACTGAGATGAGAGGAGTTCTTTGTAAAAATTTCAGAAGTAGCTCGAAGCTATTAAAAGAAGACCAAAACTTTAGACAGCGTGGATGTCTTGCTCTAAAAAATTCCTATGAGAACCATTTTTTCTTTTCCCTTTTGTTCCTGCGAGCGTTGCATTCCGCTGATTTTCTAACAAGCTCAATTGTCTGACTATTTTTCTCCGGCGCTTCTCTCCGGCTTTCCGTCACGGAGCTTCGATTCCTGCTATTCTAACAACGTGTAGAGATTAGGATCGTTCTCGCACGGACTTGTAGATCGTTGGTTTATACCTGGGTCTCGGATTTTTATGACCCTTGGTTTAACATGTTTCCTTCCTTTTTTATTCCTCGTTGCGTCCTCCTACATTACCAAATTCCCTTTTCCATCTTCTCCTCTGTCGTACACATACCTACGTGCCATTATTTCTTCCTACTCGCGTGTTTACGACAGAAAGAGCGAGAGATGTTGATTTTTCAATGTAACAGCGTAGAAGATGCCGAGAATTTCCAGCGGGGACGAAGAACAGAAGTCAATTCGTGAGACAATCATAAAGGTAATACTCGTACACAATAAGAACGAGGGACGGAAATCGATTTGTCACGGGATCAGGTGCAAATGCGCGTAAAAACTTATTAATCACCGCGCGTCCGCTTAGAAATTCGATAAATTCCCGCCGATGACTGGAGAGAATTTCTGAGAACCTGAAAGCGGTCGTGAGTCGTCTTCCTCTGAAATTGCTGACACTGACACGCCAGGATCGTGCAATAAACGAGAGCAAACGATCGAACCTCGTTCAAGTTCGATTAAAGGTGAAAAGAAAAGAAAGAATTTTTCTTAAGTAGATCAAACCTAGGGTATCTTCAAATCGACAAATACGATGAAATGAATCGCCTTGCGAAATGTATAACAGACTCGACCGTATGAAGAACGTAACGAAGCTCGTAACCCGTGATTATGCAACTATTCACGCAGAAATCCTCTTCCGCGATCGCGTGGACCTACGTTATTAGCAGGACATATCGATCGAAAGATCGTCTCGGATAATGAACACCGGTTGAACTCGGATGTAAGCTCTCTAAACAATCGAACGAATAAGTTTACAGTACGCAACATTCGTTTGGACGGTATATTGTAAAGATTCGATATTGCATACGTAGATTAGAATTTTCAATATTACATAGATCACATAGAAATGAAATGTGAGTTAAAAGTTATTCTCCGTTAATCCTTCTGGTTAAAGCAGAAGACAATTCCACAGGCAATTTTAAGTCCACGGCTAAAGGTAGCGGTCACGAATTTTCTTTTCACGCGGACGAATTCATTTCTAATTCCGCAAACGAACGGCTAAGTTTGTTAGCGCGAGAAACGGTACTGGTGCCAAGCAAGAGCAGCCGCTCCTTTGTCTCGCCGAATCCATTGTTTCATCCGAGAGTAATGAATTGGTAAAAAAGAAAAAGAAGAAAAAAGCAGCTCGGAGAGGCAGCAGGCGAACGAGAATGCAAGGATTTCTTTTCTGTACCGTTCACCAGCCCTCGAACAAATTCGTACAATTATTTCTCGATTAGGCGAGATCGTTGGCCACTGCGTGGAACAAGGCCAGATTGTCAGCCTCTGTTACAGAGGACGAGAAGAAACAACACGTGTGTTAGTGCGGCAATGCGGACCGCCTAATCGTGGAAATTTCGCAGCACGACACACCGGCTTTAATAAGACGTTTTTGCGAATCAGCGCGTGGAAAGATGTAACAGTGACGCGACGAAGACCAGGGGAACGCGAGACGGGACGAAAAAAGAAAAGAAAGGGAATAAAAAAGCGTGTTCTCGGGCGCATCTCGGTGGGGCTGACCTTGCAAGTCTTCACGGGCCACCAATGTAGACCGACAAGAAAATAGAAAATCGTGCTCCTAAATGCGGGCGGTGTGATGTCATGCGGAAATAGCCGTCCGTCTATGCTCTCCACCGCGGCGACATAGAAAGGCGAACGGAGAATCTTGATCGGTCGACCGATTACCTCGTCACTGGGCTTCCAAACGAACCGATAGACAGTTTTGCCTTCGCAATCCGCCAACGAAAGTTCGTTTGCGAACAATTCCAATCATTTTCCGCTCGATTTTGTCCTACGCTCTTAACCCTCTTATCTTTCTATCAACCGCCAATAATTCTATCGTTCGTCGAACCTTCTATTTCTTCTCTCAATATTCTCCGTGTTTCGTTAATTTGTATAAATCGTCATTTGTATAAATGAATTTCTTGTCCCGTAGTTTTAATATAATGTATGTTGTTATTTTAAATTTTACTAATATAGTATAACATGTAGTTAGATCTTGTCGTGTACAGTGTTGATAAAATTATAAGAAATTATTGGAAAGAATGTTTTCACGACTTGTTTTATGTGTGGTGACAACAGCTGAGTATACATTGCTAATAACAAAAATATTACAAAAATGGATCGCACTTACCAATAACAATCATACAGTGGATTCGCGTCGAATGAACTATAGTTGTTATCCAATTCTGGGAATTCGTGGTCGATGAGATAAAAATATTTACAAGATTGGCGAGATAACAAGCTTGCTCTTCGTGTGATGTTTCATTCCGGCAATGCACATAATCTTTTGTCGCATTGAATGACGAATCAATTCTCACTGATTATAAAATATTATCGATATTTTTATATCTCATAATTAACTTTCTTATATATAGACGCAAATACTTACATAGATTTGAAAATGAAGCATTCGCGAAGCATTCTGTTAGTCGTCTACAGTCTTCAAAGAATTTTGCATCAGTTGTAGAAACTCTAAATGAAATGAAATGTTCTCACGTACCAGCACTATTCGTAAATAACACGGTGGAAACAAACACGGATTTTAATTCGGTAATGAGAGACATTGACAGCGACAGCCCGACCGATGATGAATGCGCTTGCAACAATCAAAGTTGCAATAAATTACCCATGATGCATTTCGAAGCGATCACGTGATCGAGCGGTTTCAGAAATTCTATAATTCGGTTCGATCACGTGATTTCAAATTGCAAGAAATTACCCAGTTTGCATTGCGGCAGATCACGTGACAGTGGACTGGCTGATTTTCGAAAGAGCAACGGATTCGTCGCGTGGCTAATTAATTAGACAATTACAAGTAAGTGATCAAGCATTGCGTTTCATTTACGACGAAACATCATTTACGTTGTCGAGGTTTACATATATTTACATATATTCCGTACGAGTGAAGGTAATTGCATCATTTTTTTTGCGATTTTTGAATCGTACAGGTCGCCCAGGTTAGAAGATGTATGGCTTCTGTGTACGGCGAGGGAGCGGCTCGATTACCAAGTTCCCGAAAAAAAGGAGGAGGCAGACGACAAAGGGGAACGAGGCAAATTTCAAACGATATTTCGTCGTGGTCGCCGTCGACTAAAGTCACCAGGAATTCAAGTCCGGAACTTTGCGGATGTGTATGAGAACGCTCGCTGTCATACCGCCAGCGTGATTGCGCATGCGCGCGGCTTACACTTGACGGGCTCAAAAAATCAATGACCCCGCTCGGTCGTGTGTCTGCTCGCATCTTTTTCTCAACGAGCTAAGAAGATCGAGGAATAAAATCAGGGAAACAGCACGAAGGAGAACGTAGGACGATCGCAGCACCGATCGGAGTGCGATCGAGGCGGAAATTTCAGTTAGGAATGAGAAAGAAGCGATCGAGGAAAATGGACGGTAAGGGTGCAGCCCCGGTGATGGCGCTGCTGTAAACCGGCCGAATAGCGGTTCGGTGAAACTAGCCGAGGGACTTCGGCTCGTCTCGGCTCGCCGCGTTAGTTCGTGTTCTCTCGCAGCACACGGTGGACGTGCTCTGATCCGCGACGCGTCTCGTGTCCTCTGCTCAAGGGAGAGAAGAAGAGAAAAAAAAAAACTGACTGTTACTCGTCACCGAATCAGCGTGGAACACGTAATTCAGTGTAATTCGCGTGTAAACGAAAAACTGTGTTGCAAGCTTAAGAAACAGAGCGGAACGCGTGTCTCGCGAGAACGACACACGAGGTCGTAAGTGCTTCGACCAGCGATAAAGTTTCGTAGTGACTTGTGTAAGAAAAGAAAAGGAAAGAAAAAAAAGGGAAAAGTGGTGAACCAGAGGAGTGTGCAAATAGCAAACATCGTTCGCGTCGTGTACGACTGGTAACGACAGGCACGGTTCAACGGCGAGAAAAATCTGGTAATCGGATCGATTTTAGTTAGAACGCGGTTCGGTGAATTGTCAGGGGAGAGTATACCTCTACCGTCGTAGCCGTCGCCGCGCTACACACCGTCCATCCACCTTTCGCGTTGCCGCGAGTGCACGGGATAAAATGGCGCTTGCTTTCGTCCGTGTACCTCTATCGACCATGACAAACAATTTAACGACGGAATCGCGTCGACGCCAGTCGCGACGTTTTTGAGCAGCGAACATTTCGCGGCATCGCCTCCCCTCTCCGCCCCACCCTCTTGCTTCGTTTCAATCGTTTTAACACGTTCCAATCGTTTTTCTCCGCGAATCGAAACGCCACATCGCCGCCAACCACGAGTTCGCGACCAAGACCACCAAGACACTTTACTTTGTTACTCGGCAAAAAAAGACAGTCTTGCAGATCCGCCGGATTCTTCCAGGGGAATTTCGATCGGACAACAAGCACCGAATATTCGACAACGCTCCTGAGGTGAGTCAATATATCACGCACTATATATTAATTTGTAAACGTAATTTGTGTAAACGCATAAAATCGAATGGCACTGCATTGGAAATCGAAACCATTCGTCGTTATTTTAGAAGACACGTTTACGATCGCTACGAGTGCATTGCGAGTTGTAAATCGCGTCACGATGAATCGCGGTTCGAAGGGAAATGTTCGTTTTCCGTTTGTTATCCGCCACTTGCGACACCAGATATTAACGCTCGCAGTGAAAGGCATTGATTCGTTGAACCTCAGAACGAGCTGTGTCAGGAGCGCGTAGATTCCATTCGAACAGGTTTGCCACTTGATTCGCGTTGCCTTCCCCGACGCAAGAAGTAGCGACCGGCGAGACCGATTTTACAATAGCGATCCAAGTCTGGTTATGTCTCTTTTACTTTCTATCTTTCCTTTATTTTTTTTTTCTTTCTTTTCTTTTTCTTTTTCTTTTTCTTTTTCTTTTTCTTTTTCTTTTTTTGTCCTACTCTCTCGAGGCTACAATTTTTGAACGGTCGTACCACGACGGAAACTGCGCAGCGTGTATTGACGATTTCATAATTACGCAAATAAATCCTGAAAGGGTTTTGGGGGTCGCTGGCACTATTTGAAAGTTTTGAGTGACGCACGTACATACGAAGCTAGCCAATGTGTACATAGGTAACGCGTGTGTGCACAGTCGACTGTGTACACACGCGCTTTCGCACGCGCCTAAACGTGCCAAACGCGGTTCGCTCGTACGCGCGCGGAGCTATATACATACATGTACTACTCGGAAAATGACAGGCCATCGGTGAGCCGGTCTGTTTGAGCTCGCCTCCTCGTGCAAATATTTTGCGCGGGCAAACACCGGTCATGACGGATCATGTGCCCTCCTAGAAGGTAGACGAGAAGAAAGGTGCTTCGTGTCCGCTGAACAACGGGATATCCTGCCGGGCTATCCTGCGTAATCTCGCGAACAAACAGTCGCCAATTGATTGCACGGCGGATCGAACTTGCATTCGAAATCGAAGAATCGCGGATCGAACCGCGACGAAGTTGCGCCGCGAGCTTTGCGATGCGAATAAGATCTCACTGCAAATAAAAGCAGCATTGCGTGCTGTGTTTATCGTAACTGCAAAAATTCTGGAAAAACTTAAAATTTTGAACTTGTCGTATATATGCGCATGTAGCGAAACTCAAACGGTTTAGACGAACTCGAGCGAAATTCTAAATAGTGCTCTTGAATCAATTTACTCAAACGCGTGGAGAATGAATTATTATACGTGTGTTAACTAGTTTCAACTATAAGTGGATTTCTACTATATATTTTTATACGACAGACTTAAAAATCACGACGGTGTAAGGGATTTTCTTGGATTTCTCAAGTTTTGGAACTATCGTTCCTTTAGTTAACCAAGTTAGTTCTTTGTTGCGGTAACACTGCTCTTTCACGGGGAAGATAGTTATCGCGTAACCGAATTTTGGCGAGGCGAAGAATGGTTTATGTTCTGAGGTTGACCAGATAGAATGGTAACTTTTACGATAGGCAGTCGGACAACAGCAGCAATAGCCTACGGTCTGTCTACCTGTTGGCACAGGTAGCTCCTGGTTCCCAACGCGCTCGACCTCCGCTTATCGAACTCGTCACGTCTCTAGACGTGACAAAATTCCAGAAATCCTGCTTTTTGTTCTTCCCAAGCGTGCACTCGCGTTACGCCTCGATTACAGGCGAGCTTACGAATCGTTTAATTAACAATCAGCCAGTTAACAATTAGGGACGTTACTTTGTACGCCGCGCCGAAGCGCGGTTAATTTGCACAATCTTGCGTTTCGCGGTATCGCGCGAGAATACCTGCGTGATGTGGATTGCGCCAGGATACGCGTGTGACCCAACGTCGCGTGATCGATAGACGTTTTCAGCATAATTTCATTTTCTGGCGCGCAACGTCCTGCCGGAGACACTCGCGGTAATTAGCCTCGATTTCGAGTTCCGTCTGGAAGCCGCTAATTCGTGGTACGTAACGTTTCTTGCTCTCCCGGTACCGGCGCGCTTGTCCCTCTTTCCTTTCGCGCTCCCAAAGACGCGGTGAGAACGGACTCCCGATGTTTGTCTTCACGCTCGTAGCACCATCCGCTGCTACGTCAGATCTGCCCCGATAATCGTCGAACCGTTAGACGAAAACGACCGTGTGCGCCAAGAATCTGGCAAGAACACGGCCAAGAACCAGAGGAGCGAGCCTCATTACGTGTACAAAGAATCTCTTCGTCTCCGTTTCGCTCGCGTAACCGTTGAACGTTGGCGTCGGTGGGAGCAACCTCCTCCTCCGGGCATCGAGAGGATTCGAGCTATTAATTACGATTACTGGTATTATCAGAGACGTGCGTGGCGCGCGGTTATCAGCTCGAGCCTGTGTTGTACGCGTTCGAGCACCGAGTTGTTAGATACGCCGCGCCGCGTTACGATCCAGTCCGCAGCTAGTCCGTGGAACATTCTGCGCGCACTAGCGCGTAATTGCATCGCGAAAGTGTTACAAAGCGATACCCGTCGTCGGCCCTCGTGGAAACGCGCGCGGTCGCTCAATCGAACGACCGACCTACCCTGCCACCGGCAGACCTCTGGAAACAGTGAAAGTAGCGCAACCACCTGGCTCGTCCTTTGAAAATCACTTGCACCTATCTACCTAGCGCAGCACCTTTGCCCATACGCGCGTACGTTTCTTTGTCGCGCTATCGAGTTACCTCTTTCCCAGGAACTCGCTCTCAACTCTTTTTCTTTATCCCTCGCTGTTCTTTCGGAAATCGTACGTCGAGCTGCTCCCCTTGGAAACTGTGAACGCTAGATATGGACGATAGATACAGTCTCGTTCCCGTTCGAATCGAAGCGGAAATTTTACGTTGTACGTAACATACGTACGTTGCCTGTATATGGTGCCGTGGATGCACCCGAAAGGAGGAGCCGAAAGTGCATCGCGCCCCGGGATCAGAAATTTTGGAGCAAGTGGCTCCTCCGAACTGTCGACAGACCGATTCCAATCTCAGTTTACGTTTCCAACAACAGGTCTCTTCCTGCTCCTGCGCTAATCTCACCGCTCATCTAGGATCTAGAGTTACCCGGTTGTGTTATACGGTTTGCCGGGACCGGCGTTTCATGCGCGCTCACATTCTTGCGAATATCCACGTGTGTTACTCGCAAGGTCGTATATTCGATTTCTTTGTACGCGCCGATCAATGGCCGATAATCCATCACCTGTCAATGATATCATATCTATCCAAGTATCAGGCTATCCTGTAGGCCGTGGGCATGGCGGTCTTTCCCGAGAACTGTGTTCAAAGTTTTGTAAACTTGCGTAGCATAAGTTTTTATAAACTCGAAATGAAAAATTTGTTAGTCGATTTTCAACAACTAACTCCTCGTATTCGTCTTCTTCCGAATTAGAAGTCATTGCCTGTAGGGGTTTTACAAAATTGCAATGGAAATTAACGCAATTATGAATCTTAATAAATTGTAAAAAGTAAAAAGGAAAATTTGTTTGTCGTTCGTTGAGTAATTTCTTAGTTTCCAACGATTACGATTGCGCACTGTACTCGTGGGACGATCTAATGTAAAGGCTCCGCGAGTGAATCGATCTCGCGATTCGGAGATCCTTTCATTAAACTTGACACGCCGATATTTTTCGTAACAAATTACAAGTTACTCGCCACACGTGTAACTTCGCTACCGGAATCCTTAATGAGTCCCCGCTGATTTCCATACTTTCGAACACTCGAATTGATTCCTCGCGCAGACGGCGGAATTAATAACAGCGTGCGTTGAATTAATAAACCGCTTGATTAAGCTTCGCAGACCACGGATACGGGACCCGCGGCGCTGGACTTTCATTTGTCGCCGCGAACATATTAGTCACGATACCATCTCGAAATCGGTATAATACCGTTCGGGATCCTCACGACGAGGAATAAGAAAAGCACTTCCCCTTTGGGAACGATGGTACGCACTCGCCTCGCGTATCAAATTTCACTCGCGCAATATCCAGATAAACACACACCGTGGGCTTGGCATTATTAATTTCGCAATAAAAACCAAAGTACCAGCGGGGACACGATCTTGCGCAATTTCGTTTACGTGGAATTTTTATTTCGTCTGTTTCGGTGTTTCGCGAGAGGGAAATACGTATATATATATAAATAAAAGGGAACCATTGAAATTATCCGGATCGATTCCATTACCAGAGTCGTAAATTCCATTATCGAGTCGCGATCGATCCGCGATCGGGAACACTTGTGACGTAACGATGATGATAATTAGCGACGCTTTAGTTAACAGTTGACGCAGTTGCGAAACGTATCTCGAATCTCGCTTCTCGCTCTCGGAGGGTGAAAGGTCTTCCGACCTACTTATCTATCGGACATTTTTGCAAGAATGACACTTATCGGCTTGGTTCAGACTTAGAGACATCCCAGATCGACAATCGACGGAGAATCGTAGAGTATTTGTGGCAAGCTTGTATCGACAGAGAATTCGTCGTTATTCGTCATTGCTTTTCTAACGTTCAAAGTCGACCGTTTCTCTTGATCGACCGTTAACGATGACGCGCTACTCGTGCCCCAGTTGAGCGACATTCCGCCAAAGGGAGAAACTCCGTCGCGTTTGACGGCTTTGCATGAATCACGACGCGAGTTCTCAGACGAAATTTTATCACACTGTTATCGTCCACCGTCGTTTTCTTTCATCGTTTTTATCGCTAACTGGATTTCAATCGATCACGCTCGTTGCGTTCACGTCACTGTGTTCCATTTAAACGTAGAGAAAGAAAAAGGGAGAGAGAGAGAGAGAGAGGAAGAGAGAAAATTCTTAATAGGGTAGATAGACAGTTTTTTCGGCTCATGAATTTTTCCGCACCGTGGTAAACGACGATTCATTGTGTCCAGCCACGTGGACGTGCATTCTGGCTTAACGATAGGCCACGTGTTCCCTTTTAATGCGTGATTCTCGACCGATCGGGAACGTCGCTCAGATGCCGGATTATCGGCGTTCGTTTTTCCTTCGGAAAGGGGACGGTCTTGCGATAAATCCAGTTAAATCGTTTCGTTTAAATCTTCGACGGCTGACACGACATTATTATTCGAACGCACGTCGAGAGAGAGAGAGAGAGAGAGAGAGAGAGAGAGAGAGAGAGAGAGAGAGAGAGAGAGAGAGAGAGAGAGAAGGGAAACATCGCGCTGGGTTTTTAAACGACGGTTTTGCGATCTCCGCGAAAAAAAAGTAAATAGTCGAGTCGAGGAGGATCGTTGTTATCATTTTTATTTCCATTTGTTATTCCGCCGGTCAGTTTACGTAGAATATCTTTGCGTTAATTTATTTATTTGCCCTGCCTCTTGCCTTTTGGTTTACATTTGATTTCCGGCCTTGCGTCCTCTATGAATTATTTATCTCGCCGATTTCTTCTCCTTTGTCGATTATTTGTCTTATCAACAGCGCACGTTGAACGTACATTATCAAATTGAAATTAAAATTAACACGGTTGAACTTTATCGGTATCGGTGTGCTCGAAACTCTGTACGAGTCAGTTTTCAAAAATCGCGCCCAGAAAAAGATGAGATTTCGAGGGAATTGGCGTTTCTTTCTTGCAAGTGGTCGCAGCCGATCCGAGGTCCCAGCTGCTAATTCGGAATTTAAAGTATAATGTTCGGCGATGTTCATTGTTTCGGGTAGCTGGCTTAGCGCACACGTCGGCGAATTGCCAGAACAATGGCAGTAATTACCAGGATTTCGGTGGAACTCCGATTATGCTCCGGTGTACAGAGGGCGAGTCGCCCGATGAATTTAAGTTTATTTTCTCGTTGACAGGCGAGCGTGAATGGATATTCGCCTTATATTCGCTGCTCGAGTTTCATGGGAATCTGGCCAATGGCCGTGCCACCCCTTTCCTCTTCCTACCTTTCTTGCACGTAGCGTGCAGTTAGCGATGTACATATGGCTGCGTTTTTTCGTTTTCATTCGAGGGACCATTTTTTTGGGAAGTGGGCGTACCTCTTTCCGGTTTTTGGGCCATTGTGTTCCGCGCCTGTCTGATTCTTCTTCTTCTTCTTCTTCTCCTCCTCCTCCTTTATCGTCGTCGTCTTCTACTCCTACTTCTTGTTCTTCTTCTTCTTCGTCTTCTTCGTCTTCTTCTTCTTCTTCTTCTTCTTCTTCTTCTTCTTATACTCGCCAAGAATGTACCCGAACTGGTATGCGTGGACGCGTTTGTGTCGGAGCACGGCTGCAAGTACCTCGCACGCAACGCATGCATGCTTTGCTCGCGCGCGTGTCTACAAATACGCAGACCGGTGGTTCGTTTCCTTCTTGTTCCTTTTTCTTTTCTTCGGCACCGCGGCGGGGACAAATTCGCTCGATGAATTCCTCAGTTTCGAACGGCAGAAGCTCCGGCCGCTACTTCCAATAATTGATAATTAACACGTTGCCGGAGCGGGACAGCCGGCCGTTTTAAGGTCACGAAGCTGCGGCGCGGGGAGCCATTAGAGAACTGGATAAAAGCGGGTGGTGGACATTGGTTTCGCTCGTCACCTGGGAGAGACACTCGAGATACGTAGAGAAGACTCGTCGACGACAAAACGTAGCTCGGTCGGCCAATTTCATTCGAAAAAGCCGTAAAGTACAGGTTAGGTTGGTCCGGTCGAAAAAGAAAGGCTCGCTCGCATTGTGGCTCGAGACAAAGGGACATTTTTTTGTGCGCGATCAAAGGAACGACGAGAGAGAGAGAAAGAGAGAGAGAGAGAGAGAGAGAGAGAGAGAGAGAGAGAGAGAGAGAGAGAGAGTGAGAGAGAGGGGGGTGGGAGAAAGAGGAAAGAGCCTTTTACGTGGCTCTGTATCGAGCGAGTTTCTCGACTTGGCTTCGACACGCTCGAATTAATGATTTCCTCATCCATGAGCATTACTTTTTCCACGGGGTTCCATTCCACCGCTCGCTCTCCAACAGAATCAGCCTAATTATTTTTCCGTGCTTTTGCTCCCGGCATTCGTTCGATACGTTCACCCGCGTGTTCGTTCGAAACGAGCGACGACATTCCTAATCTGACACGGAAACGTCTGCGCGGCTCCGATGATTCGTCAAAATCTCGTTCCCCGTACCTTTCGTACAAACCTCATTTTGTTCGATCCTGATCACGTTAGGTCAACAAATTAAGGTTCATTCGATCGACGGAATTAAAACTCGACACAGATACGGATCTTCCAAACACTAAAACGTGCAATAAAAACGTGCAAACTTGATTTGTACGAACTTCGTTTTGTTTGATACTGATTACGTTAGGTTAACAAATTAAGGTTCATTCGATCGACGAAATTAAAACTTGGTACGGGTAACACTGTACGATAAAAATGTGCAAATTTGATTTATACGAACTTCATTTTGTTTGATTCTGATTACGTTAGGTTAACAAATTAAGGTTCATTCGATCGACGAAATTAAAACTTGATACGGATAACACTGAACGTAAAAATGTGCAAACTTGATTTGTACAAACTCTTGTTGATTTCAACCAAATTTTGGTCAGTATCCGATGAAATAAATTCTTGCTTACTCGAACGCGGAATTCTACATATTATACGAGCGAAAAATAACCGGTCTCTCATCTCTCTATTGCATGAACTCCAATTATACAAACTGTCTCTCTCCCGATAAATTGCCTGTACACGTCGAAATACGTTAGATCGTTGGAACGTGTTGCCGAACGGGAACAGTGTGTTCGCAATGGTGCGCGATAAGGAACGACGTAACCGGGCGAAACGCGTTTTCACGAAGGATTGTGTGCGGTAGAGAACGGTTGCAGGGGCAGGGAGAATGAACCGTTAGAACTGGTGCTTCTCTCTGCTTCTCTTTCCGAGCTCGCGAACGGTTATCTCACGGAGAGGATCAAAAGATTCGGGTCGAGGTTAATCTCTGCCTCGTCGTCCGAGACACCTGCGATTAATTTCGTATCTTTCCCTCCGAATTCAACGATATTTTTCTTCCTTTCTTTTTTTCTATTTTTATCACTGAAAGTGATTTTAGCGGGGGTAACCCAGAAAATTGGGCTTCTTCACGTGCAACGCTAATGCAACGAAAATTAGCGATTGGTTGATTTGGGTCACGTGATTCGCGAGGGGGCGTGGGTTAGACCTCGAGTAGGAGTGGCGTTGTCTAGTACCGAGCGATCGCGCCTGTAATTTGTTTTCTATCAATAAAATTTTATGGCAAAAAAGTCGTCTTCGTTTCCTAGTCAGAACAGTTGCTTCTGGACCTCTTTCAGTGAGACGAATCGTACTGGGGTACAAGTCGTGCAGTTTTTCTTTTTCCTTTTTTTCATTCAACCAATGACTGTCGACTTCATCTTTGCGAAATATTTTAATCGAATCACCGCTCGAACGAAGAGGAGAAGCGACGGTTTACTTTAGCGATTCCGATCCGCTCCTCCGGCAAGATAAACGAGCGTATTCGCGCATCCGTCCTTCGACGACTACTTTATTTGCGCTTGGCCAACAACCGACCGATCGGTTGGCTCTCCAATTTCCGTCTTTTTTCGCCGCGACTCGTCAGACCGTGAACGAAGGGGAAATTTGAAAATTCACGGATCGAACGGCACGTTAATCGAAACCGGCCGGCCAGGATCGCTAGAAAAACCGCGAGACTCGGTTCGTCGGAGAACGGTCGCGTCGATTTGGTTGGTTCGTTCGTTCGTTCGTTCGTTGGTCGGTCGTGTTTGCTCTTGGGATCTTTGATCGCTGCCGTTCATCTTCCGGCGCTTCTTCGTCGGATCGGTGGATCCACGGTGAAAAATTACGGAAGAATCGAAAGGTAGTTTGCTGCTCTCCGTCCTCCTTTTATTCCGCCGGGCCTTGTATGCTCGCCAGACCTCTCCGAATCTTCGAATAAATATTTGACGTGCGAACAGCTGCCACGAAACAGTTGTATGTTTTTCGTGACACGTCGCGGAACCTCGCGCCCGTGTTCCCTTCTCCGCCCCCTTTTCTTCTCCTCCCGAGGAAACGAGATTAACGGTGAGCCTCCGATACCACGTTCGATTCCACGAGGCTCGATTTACGAGGAACTCGGCACGAACCGCGAGTCGCCCTCCTAACTTTTGTTCCCGCGGAACAGCCGCTCCGGAATGAATTTCTCCGGCGCACGCGATCATTCGTACCGTGAAGACCCGAACGTACGCGCCGAAGAATCGGCCGAGCAATTTGCGGCCAACGGTTTAGCGCGCAGCTGACGGGGCTGCCGAGTCGACGACGTGGAATGAATTACCGATATATAACGCGGGCTGTATAACCCACGTGATCGTGGTACAAAAGGATGCAAACACAAGTCGAGAAAGAAATACGCACGTAACATTTTTTTGTTTAAGCCTTCGTTTCTCTTCTTTTTGAGAAAGCAGACCTCGAGTCTGTTTAATTAAGAGTTCAGACTCGAGATAAACTCGATCTTGCTTGAAAACGAAACCTCGAGTGAAAAAAAAAATTACTTAATTTTGTACAGACAGAGTTATTATCGATTGTACCATACGACAAAAAGAATCATCTTGCACATGTTGTCCATCGTCCAATAAAACCAGCACCAACTTTTCCACTCGACGAAGGGCCAGCCGCTCGATTTCACCGAAATTTCACGGTATTTAACGAATCACCATGGCCATTTCGTCCGACCTGTGTGAGAAACCGACGATATCCATCGTCCGCAAACAGTCTCGACAAATTTTCCCTTCTTTTGTGAATCGTGGCGTTTCGTATCCTGCGTAAATACCCCAAATCGCGGTCTGATCCCTTCCACAATGATTCTGTAAACTACATATACACACGCATGTGTGTGTATGTGTGTGTGCTTAGACGTTTTCCAAGTAGCTTTCTTCCGAACTTTTGTACTGGTAAACGTAGCCGCGGGACACCTGGGCTCGCCGAAACGATTTTCTCCAATTCACACCCCTGACGAACCCAATGGATTCAAAGCCAGCCGAAAATAAAGAGAGAGGAGGCGAAGCGTCCGCGCGCGCTGCCTCCGCAGGTCAATTTGTACGGACGATTTCGAAATACCGACGGGGCCGATCCTATTGTCGGCGAGTTTTACGCGCGTGAAAATTCGAATCGATTCCATTCTCTCTCTCTCTCTCTCGCTCTGTCTCCAACTATCCGTATACTTGCGTTTCTTTCCCTTCCGTTCGATTAACTCCGACACCGAGGGACACAAAAGAGTAGCACAGCGCGCGCAACTAACTCTACGCATCGTTTCAACGATCGTTATCGGCGTTTGCTCATTTCGCTGTTCTGAGAAGCGGCGGTGATTCAATTTTGTATTACGCACGGCGGAGATAGCCGCGTTAATACCGAGAAACGTTATTACAGGACAGCCAGCTTTTTATCTATATTCATTATCAACGCGACGAGAGATAAGGGGACGATGGAATCTCGCGGAGGGTACAATTGGATTCACCAGGATCAATCCCATATTCCGTTCCGGTTCTTTGTCTCCGTTTTTTCCTCTCCTCTCGATCTCGAAGCGCGCTGCATAGAAGTGGGTTAAGTCAATGCCGAGCAGAAGACGATTTAAAAAAGTCTATTACGGCATGGTTCTTCCGTTGTTCAAACTTTTCATTTTCTTTTTCTTTTTCTTTTTTTTTTTTTCAATCCTCCTTCACTCTTGCCACGAGCGAAGCTCGAGTGGTTGACTGATAAAGTTGAATGTGCCTCCGATGATTGTGATATGATCCTCTTGCTCGCGAGGCCCAGAGATTAATGATTTCGAACGTGTGTCTAGTCGAGGAAGATGAAAGGGAACGCTCTGTCGTGTACGGCTTTCTATTATTTATATATACGTCAAACTCGAGATCTAACGGAACGCTGTGATTAACGTATTTGTTCGTAATTGTCGGTAGCAAGGGTATCGCGACGAAACCGACAGCGAGCAAGGTCTTCGTTAAGAACCTGATTTACACATTCCTCCTTTTTACGATGTCGCTCGTCCGTTGAAAAGTTGGTGGTTAAACGTAAATGTCAACGGGTGTAATCGACGCTGGAATTCGTGACATCAGCAATAAAAATAGAAATATCCGTCTGTAATTTACATCTTGTAAATTATTCGATCAGACGTGACAGCTAAATGATCGGAGCATACGTCGTTGAACGTACCCTACCGGTCATGGGTGTTAGGACACCTGTCCATTTGTAAATCTGTTATTTTTCGTTCGTAGCGTGCGTTATTGTGCGATTCGATCGTTAAAGCGTGGACATTTTTGTATAAATGTATATTCCCCTTGTTCCTCGCTGTTTAACGACAACGCACGTTACTTCATAAAACAGGCTTTTAATTCGATCAAAATTTGATTTGCAGCTTGACGTTGCTGGCGTTACGACGAAACGAGTTTTATGTAATACAAGCCGATTTTTACACGTTTATGACAAATTTAAAGCTACGCGAAACGATTTTTACGCATTTACGATCAATTTAGAGCTACGAAAATACATAGAATGTGTAGAGAGAAATAAAATGTCAAGGAGTAATTTTTTGTAGACGAAAAAACAAATGTCGAAAGTAGGCAGTGGTAGTTTTTAACAGCTGAAACGAATCCCTAGTTATAAACGAACCTCGTAAATTGCGCTCACGAAAGAGATAAACTTGCACGAAAATCGTCTACTTATCGCGCAAAGTACCAAACGGGGCGAAGCTTCTTCAACGAGCGTGTGCCAAGTAGATGTCCCAATATTTATTATCCGGCAACGTGTATTTCCGTCCCGGTTCTTGGTTCGATCCAACAGTGTGAGAAAAACGCGGATAGCGCGCCCCGTGTGTTTAAACGTATGACAACGTGTCGCTGAGTTTATCGAGACGCGTCCTATCGAGGGGATAAAAATTTCTTTTTCGGGACCGGACTACGGACGAAATAAAAGTACGGAGTGAGAGCTCGGAGAACGGGAGCTCGAGCTGCCCGGGAGCAGCGGCGGCGGCGGGTCTCTCTCTCCGGGAAGATTGAGAAATCAGGATCGTGCATACGAGAATGTGTGCTGCGTACGTGTACGTATTTCTCTTCTCCCCCCTGCCTCTTCAGCTTCTTCTTCTTCGTCTTCTTCTTCTTCTTCTTCTTCTGCTTTTGCTTCTGCTTCTGCTTCTTCTTCTTCTCCTTCTCCTTCTTCTCGTTCACTGGCAGGATATATACAGAGGGCACGTCTACCTTCCTATCAGGCGGCTACATTAGCCTTTGTAGATAGCGCTAAGTGCCCCTGGATATTTCCAGGCCTGCCAATGCCAGCGGATCAACCGGATATCACCGGAGTGGTACGTGCAAGCGGTTCCTCGTCACGAGCTGACCGGTAATAACCGCTGCGCCTGGAACAACTTCTTTTTAGAAAGCTCTCGCGTCGACTCGGACACGAATCGTGTCACGAAGAGAAGACTCGAGAAATTCTGTTTAAAATCGCCCGTCCCCGCGTTTCATCGCCTTCTAATCGATCCGTCGAATAGTAGAAATAATTGGATCGCTCTTTAACTTTTTATTACTGGGCATTGGAAGCCGCGAATGTTCAGGCTTTTACATACAACTATAATTTTGGAATTGCTTGGAGCGTAAATGCGTAAAGACAGAAATACGCGTGTGCAAAATTTTCGCCATCTACGATTGTTTATGTCCGTAATCATCCTACGATGCTAAATATTTGAGATACGGAACCGATCGATTTCGCAATCGATCCTCTTCAACTCGAGACTTATCTCGGAAAGATACGTGAGATTTTCCGAGACTCTCAACAGAGATTTCGGGAGGAAATGTGTTTTCAACGGAAAACGTCACGTCCAGTTGAAAAGTCTGCGGCGCGTGTGTCACTGACGGTTGTAGGAAGTTTCACATGGCGCGGTGAAGAGCCACGGGGCGCGAGAGGCCTGGCACAGAGTAAAAAGAGAGAGGGACCAGTCGGCCGCGGCGACGCTGCACATTATCGCGTCCAAGGGAGTCGTAGAATCGCGGTCGCCTCGGGACAGGAAGAGGGCTCGTAGACCACGGTAACTACGGGGACACCGGTTACAATGGTGCTGCTTTACATACGAAATTACAGTGGAACCCGTGACACGTATATTTCTCTATGCACGACATTGTCATTACGTTTATTAGGTTCTACTCGTTTTACCAGCCACGATACGCGTACAGATTATTACTTCGCACGTCCCGACAGTGCCGGTCGTGTTCCCGACATCCTCGCAGACGCTGCGCAAGAAGGTGGACGCTGACTAAAGATCTCCTTGCCAGCTTCGCGATAGCCATTAACCCTCCGATCGGTTTTATTGCGTTTTATCGGTCGGCTGACATTTAATGAGTCGCGTGTCTAATTGGAAATCGGAAAAAATCGCGTCTATTCGGGATACGCATCTTACTGTGGCGGCGCCATATGTTCCATCCGGAGAGGATAATTAGTACCTTGGCGAGAGGGATAATCGATCCGCGAATATCTTTCCGCTTAAATGTTTTATCGCAGATCCGCTTACCATTTGAAACACGCCTCTCTCTCTCTTATCTCTGCTACGATTCTCAGTTTTTATTTTCTTTTCTTCTGTTTTTCAATCTTACCTTTATTTTGGTTTCGTAAGAATGAAGTTAAAAAAAGTTAAAAACGGAGTCCGATATATTATCCTGGAATATATATATAGGGGTCACAAAATTCTTCCTTTGTTCTTCCAGATAGAATCACCCGCATTCCAATTGCGCTGCTATTTCCGCCGCACCCTGTACACTGTGCACAGCGGAGCCAGCTAAGCTATTCGTTTGACCGGCGATAACGCGCGGAGTCTATAGGTGAAAGAGGAGAATGATCGAATAGGAAACAGTGTACCAGACGCGTGTTCGTGAGAAGCTGTTTGTTGAAAAATTATTGAATTATACGTAAATGTCGAGATACATACCCTCGGTTGAATAAATAACGAAACCGGTTCCCCACCGGGGTGATATTTTTCTGCTTCTGAAACTGGTCCATGGGTTATTCGCGAATATTTATGTAACCGGCGCCTGCCGAGACACCCCATTGCCCTAATGTTGTCAGATAAACCAACAAACATGCAAATATTATTTTACGCGTGTCCACGCGCGCATATGTAGTGGATTGCCCCGGAAATTCTCCAAACATTTCGCTTCGGCTCTCCCATTGTCGCGGGAAAATTGGGATACCAGGCAGGGGTTGTCGTTTAAATAAATAAACCTAAAAGCAAGTTTCCAATGCAAACGACATTCACATTAACGAGCATGTCTCTCTCTCTCTCTCTGTCTCTCTCTTTTCCTCTTTGCTTTTCTCTTCGTACACGCGCGTAAAATTCCACGCAAGCCGAGGATTGTGTAAGCGGTTGCTCGCTTGCCTCGTATCGCTCCGCAAAAAAATCCTGCGGTTCCCCGAGAAAAGCTTTGCCAAACATTTATTTTTATTCATTCTTTTTTTCGTTGTGGCCATTTTCACTTGTGATATATATATCTATATATATATTATATATGTATTTTATTAACATTGCAACAAAACGTTAAAACAAATTTCATATCCATAATATCTGAACAAAGAACAGACTTTTGTGCAAATTCGTACTTCTTAGAATGTATTTCTTTAAAAAGTAGGATTGTGAGAGACTGCACTTTCTTTATGCTTCTTCGAGCACGAGTTTGCATTTGAAAATTTCGCCCCGAACGCAAGAAAGAATTCCATTCACAAATTACTACGTGGCATTCTTTGTACGAACGAAGAGAGGGCCGACGTTCGACATTCGGCGAGCGTTCTTTTCCACGGTTAATCCGCTTAAAATAAGATGCCAGTTGGTTGGGAATAATCTGTAACTGTTCATAATGAATTTATGGTACCAATTACGAGGTGACGGCTGAAGTCTCACGCACAAGTCCGTTTTATGTCACCTCCGCCGCAATAATTCTGGCATCTATTATTAGAACGTGTCGTAAAGAGGTGCGCGTCGCCGGGCCGGCTTGGCCCGGGCTTTTTCTCCCTTTCCGAATCGAAATAAACGCGGCAGTAAAGGGCCGAATAAATAAATGAAACGCCCACCGAGCGTTTCGTCCAACGGGTCGAGATTTCGGATAGCGCGGCCGCGTCGACGGCAAAAGCTCGCGGAATGTTCACAATGAAAATAAACGGCGGGTGGTGGCGGCGCGTTGGAGAAAAATCAGAGGAAGGGCACGACTCGTAAAAGTCTCGGTGAAGTCGTAAAAACTGCAGCCGACCAGGGCGCTCGCGAGGTCCCGGTAACGCGATGCAACGACGCGAGTTGCTACGAGTTACGACTTCGACGATATCCGCGGCCTTTCCGACCAGTCTCGTCTTCACTTTCACTCTTAGTCTAATGAAAGAAAGAGGAGATTTCGCAGAAGCGAAACGACACGGCGAAACCAGCTCGCAGCCCCGGTGCTCTTACCTCTCCTCCTCCGTTCTTCCTTCCATCGGCAACTTTAACCTTTCCTCGTTTACTCGGCCACGGAATTTCTCCGCTGTCGCGCGAACGCCTATCGTTGATCAGCGAGAAATCCGAAGATGCCGCGCATCAATTCTAGAGATCCTAAGGGAAGGGCTCCTCGAGGTCTGGGGACTTTTCACTTTTATAAATATTTTCGAATTTCGAGTGACACGAGGTACAGACAATCAAACAACGCGTGCTTTCGTTGTACCTTCACTGTATATATTTCGTCGTATTTCAATACCAAAAATTTTGTAAGGCAAAGTCGTGTCGAGTCACGTGAAAGACTCAGACAAACTTCTTACCTCTCCTCCGTGCCCTCTGCAGATCATCCCGAATTTCCCCTGTTTTTTTATCACTGAAAGTGATTTTAGCCAGAAAATAGGGTCCAATGCAACGAAAATTAGCGATTGGTTGATTTGGGTCACGTGATTCGCGAGGGGGCGTGGGTAGACCTCGAGTAGGAGTGTCTGGTACTGAGCGATCTTATCGATTCAAGTGTTTGCATATCGATAAAATTTTATGGCAAAAAAGTCGTCTTCATTTCCTAGTCAGAAGGAGAAGTTGCTTCTGGGCCTTTCAGTGAGACGAATCGTACTGGAGTACAAGTCGCGCAGTTTTTCTGCTTTCCCACGTATCGTTTTTACTTTCGTGACGCGATGATATTGCGGGTTGCGCGCGTATCGCCTGTTTCCAGATACGCGTTAAAAGTAACTTTTACAGCACCCGTGGGACCATCACGCGCGAACACGCGGCCCCGGGTCCGTGTGTCTGTGACCAGAGGCAATTCAGACCACGTATGCGCGATCACTCCCGGATGACTCGGTCTATTTTCGAAATTCCATCCCCCTCGGCCAACCCTAAAGTGCACTCTCGTGTAGCGGCGACGCGTTACAATTACTTTCCTTTTTCGCCGTGTCCTCTCCTTCCTTAAGGAAAGGGGACCCCGTCCAAATAATCGGCCAACGAGAATCGCCTACTTACACGTGGAGGCTCTCTCTTTCTCTCTCTTTTTCTTTCTCTCTCTCTCTCCCTCTTGGTGTTCATCCTCCGGTCGTTGGTAGCCGCGGGCCATTGCGCGCCGTTGGAGATCCCTCGTTCGTTTCAAATATTTGCAATTTGGCCACGCGCTTTTTTCTTTTTCCTTCCTTTTTTCTTTTTGTTCTCACGTTCGCGTATCTAAATATTTTAGCAGGCCCGTAAATATCGCGCGAGCCTTTACAACGCGCACCGCGCGGCCATTCTCCGGTTCGCGGACGGCGAACGCGCGCGCTGTACATTTTTAATTTATCTGCAAACATCTGCCGCTTATAATGCGCCCCGCGCACTCTGCGAGCACGGGGCCAACTCTCCTCCCCCGTGCGTGGAAAAGGAAGAGGAGGAGCGGCCTCCGATTTATATGCTCGTCCTTATTTCGGCGGAACGTTGTCGCGGCGAGTAGCCCGGCGCGGTCCCGGACGAAATGAAAACGAGTTTCGGTGCTTTATACGAGTCCTCCGCTGTTTCTTCGGGCGTCTCGCAGGAATTTTAAAAGGGCCGATTTGTCATAGTTTCCGGCATCCTGTGTGCCCGCGCGGCTACATCGTCGCGCGCCGGTCCTTAATTGGGAGACGACTAGGTGGACGACGGGCGAACAACGAGCTAACAACGAGCGCACGCTGGAGGGAGGAGGAGAAGGATAGTTTATTTTTCCAGTAATTAAAAAATTCGAACATCTCGACGAAGGTTCGGCCGCTATTCCCACAGCTCGATTAATTATCGCCCCGAGTGGCTTTCATTGTCAGGATCATTCATTCGCGGAGCCCCCATTACGCGGTAGGACCGAAAAAGGGAAGGAAGAGGAGAGAAAGAAGGACCCCGGTGTGCAAAAAGGCCGGCTCGAAAGGTCTTCTCTCGCACCTTCGGGCTTGTCGTAAGGCACCGGTCGACCGTTCGTTCGTTCGTTCGTTCGTTCGCTCGAACGTGACCGTAGAGACGCGAAAAATTCCGCAAAAAAGGCTACCGGCTGCTGCTGCTGCTGGCTTGCATTTAATTTCCTCCCGAAGGCTGTGTTCGATTCTCTCCCTGAGAAGAGGTACACGCCACCTTATCCAGGCTGTACCGTTAATTCCGTCGGTTTTTTCCTCGCTCGCCGATCGTCCATCCGAGTGCTTAATAATTAATAATTATCCGAATCGGAGGTGCGCGTAAGTACTTTGTTTATTTTCGAGCTTCCTTTGTAAACGAAACGTTGTTCGATTAACGGGAACGTTGAGAAATCTCGGCAAGAAACGCCGATCAACAGTTTTAATCGACCACGCCTTCTCTTGAGCCAGCAACTTTCTGCGAGCGTCGGAGATTTTGGAGACTGGCAACGAAACGCCTTTCCTTTTTCCAAGCGTTACGTTCGCGTCTTTTACTCTCTTCTATTTCATCGATCACTGAATGCATATCCGAGTACTAAAAAAATCATACGAATGAATCAATTACGCACATATACACGTATATCCGTGTATATGTACTTGAGAGCGAAGGAAATGCCATCCATCTACACCTTCTTCACCGGCATCGATTTTTCTCGCTCGACGGCGATCCTTCCTACTCGCGCATCGAAGTCTCCTCCGGTGTTTGGCGTGCCGCGTCGTCGCGTATCCTTCGGTGAGATAGCGAAGCGCTCGATTTCGGTTCTTTTCTTTTTGAGCGAAAGCCAAGCAAGCGGTACGTAGTACGAAAAAAAAAAAAAAAAAAAAGAAGAAGAAAAAAGAAAAAAAGAAAGAAAAGAAAAATTGCAGCGCGCGAATAGCGGAGACTTTCAGCGGCGCATTATCGGCCCGTGCGCGGCACGAAACGAGAAGCGGCGAGTAGAAGGAAAGAAAAGAGGCCTGGCGTATTGTGTAGTGTCCGTGCATTAGCGGGACTCCGGCACGCTGGAGTATATCATTAAATATGAGAGCCGCTGAGTCGGGAGCAGCTCGATCGTTTCTTTTTTCGTTTCCACGTCCTCCGACCCTCCTCGCCCAGTCCACCTTTCTTCTTTATCCACCTTCCTTCGACCTTTTCTCTTTCTTGCTCTCGTTCCGCGTATTCTCTCTCTCTCTCCTCTCTGATCTGGCGTTCCAGCATCTCTCGGAACAACGCCTGGCATCTCCGTCTCTTCCACAGAGTTGCTTCTCTCTCGTCTTTCCTCCGTTCCTTTTCCTCCTGCCCGGAGCCCCGACTTAGGTGTACCTGAATTCTCGAGGTCTCCTTTCATTCCCATCCTTCTGTCTCTCTTCCCCTCGAAACTCTTTCTTCTGTCGCGCGCGGCGGATCTCCTCTTCCCTCGGCCTCTCTCTCTCCTTCTTCCTCCATCAGCGTCTCTCGTAATTGGCGTGACATGCTCTCTCGGTCATTCGTTGTACGGTCGGTCTCCGCAGGAGAAACGGAGCGTGCAGACGATGGACTCTCTCTTTTTCTCTCTCTCTCTGCGCGTTACGTCCTTCGTCCTCGAGGCCTCCGCGATGTTCCCGCGTCGCAAGGTTGCCGCTGGTTCCGTCCATCTCGAATTATGGATTTCCAAGCATCTCTCTCTCTCTCTCTCTCTCTTTTATCTGGCGATTTTCTCACGGAACACGTAAAAGGAGAGAGGGAATCGTTCGGCCGAGCCAAGTAGATGGAAAAACTTGGCAAATGAATTCTTCGTCTTTGCGTTTCAAAGTTTCAGCCCGATGAACTGACGGCGCGCGAGAACCAGAGACGGCTAACTGCTTTACTCGCGTTTCGTCCCTTCCCTCCTCCCGCCTCTCCTTCTCCCCGGTTTTGGCGGCTGTATTTTTATGATGATTTCCCAGTTAAGCGAAACCCCAAGAGCAACTTTTTTTTCGCCTCCTTTTTCGCCTCTGGTGTCAGCCCTGGTTTTTAAACTTGTAGCTTCGTTAAGAAGCAGCGGTTACTCCCTGGAAGACCCATTCACTTTGCATGGAAACGCCTTATTGCCGATTGTCTCGACTTTCCATCGTTTGCTTTTCGCGCGCTCGTTATTTTCATCCCTGGAAGGCCGTATTCATCGGGTCTTAAAAAACTGCAGTTGCGCTCCTAGGTGCAACGAGAACGAGAAGGCTACGGCAACTGCAATTTACTTAAAGATCGCCGGTTCTCTCTTATCGTTTTATATGCCAAGGATCTTTCAATTTTCTCGCCCAGACCCCCGTCCGCGGAGGGGGAAATCGTTTCCTTAATCGCTTCCTCGACGCAATTATTTAAATACCCCCAGCGACTTCACCGCGTCTTAACGATCGCAACGGAGGCCCGCGGAGCTCGCACGAAGAATCACGCTCGATGCAAAAATACACGGACTCGCGTGGCGATAGACACCGCTTCGGGTTCGAATTCTCAACGAATCGCCGTTACCATTAATGAGACATTTAGAAAGGATTTCGAAGGAAACCATCGATTATCTCACACGCGTGTGTACGTGTGTTTGCCGCACGAACGCGAGTTCCAAGCCGGACTCTGACTATCTTGGCCTCGTTTCCCTCTGTAAATTATAACTTACGCGTTCGCGCCATTTCCAGGTTTTTTCCACGTTAGACAGTCGGTACGTGTAAGTACGAGGTGCGAACAGAAGGTAGCGGTCGCAAAAGTTGTTCGTTTCAATTTTCATCGGTATGGAGATCGTCATTATCCTTCAAAGGATGGGTCAACATCTGTACATTTACTTCGCGAAGTGTTTCCGCGAATGCAGAAGATTCCTTTCGCGCATTATCGTTTACATTTACATCTCTTCCTCCGTGGAGTTTTTTTAGCCATTGTTCGTAGTTTCAGTCGTTGAGTATATTTTCTTCGCACGTCGCGTTCACTGCGTTCATAATCTCTAATCTTCAATTTCCGAGTTTTGCGAGAGATTTGATTTTAATGGGTCGAAAGATCCCACGACGCTTTATCAACCCTTTGCAGTCGAGTATCCCTTCCAAAGAGACATCGTACGCTAAGACTTTCTTTGTTTTATAATACAGAGAATAACATTTGGCATTGTACGAGATGTCATAATACGTGAACAGACGCCTGGGGTGAAAGTCGTAATAACGACGTAGGAAGGATAAAAGAATTTCAAAAGGAAAAATTTCCAAAGGCAGGGGCAGTGGCGAGTCAGTTGACACTCATTGACACAATTCACATAAACTAGACTTCTCATTGCTCTTTATGGTAGTTTACAAAATGACAGAGAAGATTATTTTTTTTTTCTTTCTCTCAGAGACTGAAAGTACTGTATGTATCATTAACTCTTATATACAATAGTTGTTCTAGAAAATCCGCAATGCACGATCAACGTGCTTTAAACCTAAACGATATCAAATTTAATACTGCGTCATTTCATTTGACACTAAATTACTATTTCGCAAATAAATTGCTGGTAGATGATAAAAGTTTCCTAAGGTAAAAAGTTAATTCTCTGAAAAATACTATTACGTGTCCAATAAAAACGACAATAAAGCACGCACGTGGCTTTGAAATTACACTAATATCGTCGATACAGGAGAAACGTCTTGTCTCAACAGATCGCGACATGGAAAAAGCACGTACCCACCTACGGAAAGCGTAAATTTGTCCTGATTATTCGCGAGTTATTCGCAGACGCGACGAAACTCGGTAATACTCGCTGATGCATCGCTGGTTGATTGGTGCGGCACTAGTGATCGTTGCATTTCCAATAATTGCGTGGTCGATCCTTCTCGGATTCTCCCCTCTCTCACCCCTCCCCCCTTCCTCCCTCTTCTTGCGCTCTTTCGGTTTCGGATTCCTGCTCGTCGTTTTTTCGGCTGCTCGACGAGGAAATATCGGAACCGATAGCTCATCCGACGTGAATTACGCCTGGTTGGTCGCTCGACATTATTTAAGCGGCTGAGTTGCGCGGTTATAACCGCACACCCTTTTTCCTTCCCTCTCTCTCTCTCTCTCTCTCGGTCGTCGTTTCCCTCTCTCGGTCTATATCTACTTCCACTTGTGCCTCCAATCTTTTTTTTTTTCCTTCCCTCTTCTCTCATTTTATCGCTCACCGACACCGCGTCGGTAGGACCCCCGACGGTCGCGTATATACGATTGGACGCAAATCGATGCCAATCGAGAGAAAAAAGGAAGGAATCAGACGCCTCGATAAACTCGGGGAAACCACCCCTTTTGCAGGCGAGATGCTCGCCTGTCCTTCTTTCTCCCTCCTTTTCTCTCTCCCTCTCTCTCTCTCACGCGCGCGCGCTCTCCTTACTCTCTCGTCGTTCCAGCATCCCTCCCGGTCGCGCTCAGAGTCCGTTTTACTGGAAAAATGCTTTCCGGGGCCGACGAACAGCGAACGATCAGAGTGCGCGGCTCGATCGTTGAGTTTGAAATTCGTCGTGAAAAATTTATCGCGATACGTCTTTCTCTCTCTCTTTCTCGGGGCGATATAGAGAGCAGAAAAGATCTGGTTCGAGAGCAGCGGAGGACATTTTTCATCGACGCGACCGAGAGAAAGGATTACGCGGGAATTCCGTCGGTCTTCATTATCGTCTTAAGTAGGATCGTTCGAGAACCGAAGGAGAACTCTCCGGGATGTGGTGGTTGAAGGGTTGAGCACTTGGGCAGGGAGGGGACGCGCGCACAAAGTAGACGGTAATCTCTCTTCCGGTCTTGAGATTATAACGAATGTCCTCCCGCTCGAATGACAGCTTTATCCCGATAAAATATCGGCCCATTAGAATTAATACGGAGTTTTTCTGGCTTCGGGTTACCGGGTCCCAAGACCCGGTGGAAAAGACCCAGGCACCTCGTCGATTCTTCCTTTTTCTCCCAAGGAGGAGAGAAAGGCTCTTTTTATTTCTCGCGCGAAAACGCGCGTTCGCTGGAGATTAAGCGAGAAAACTTGACTTCCACGGGAGTCGAGAGCGAGTTGAGAAAGAACCGGAGAGAGAACCGTGTTCTTTCTTTCGTCCCCGGCCGTTCGAAATCGAGCGTGAAACGCTGGAACCGTAGCCTTTCCTCCCTTGACGAGCCGGTAATCGCCATCGTCATCAGTCGTGTGCGACGGACGCCAAAAAGAACGAGGTGTCTGCTGTGTGTACGCGCGTGTGTGTGTGTATCAGCTGTTGCTTTCCTCCGCGCGACGGCCTCCTCCTGTGCGTCTGTTCCTCGTCCTCTCCTTCGTTCAGCATCCGTCGCGCATTCCCCCCGGTTTCTCCAGGTCATTAAGAATCCATTAAGAGTTTTCCAAACTCGGGAAACTAAATATAAACTAGCAGCGGCGAGGCCTGGCAGGTGGCGAGGTCTCGAAACGCAGACAGACAGACGGTGCCTCGCACCGGGAAAAGGGGAGCAACGCGAGTGTGCGTTGCGGCGGCCTTTCGCGACGCGGCGTGGCGCGGTGCTGCGCCGTCGAGACGCGACGCTGATGGAGGAAATCGTAATTCCGGGCACGTACGTTTCGTACATTGCGCGTCTACTCCCGACCGTCGACGTGTTTTTCCAGAAAATGACATAACGCGCCGCGATGCTATAGTTAGATCGAGATGAATACGCGGAAACGACCCTGGATGAGAATACGTGTCCCCGAATACAACGGACGAAATTATGTCCACCGGCCGCACACCGGAGTCGGTATCAAAAAATTTATACATCGTCCGAGACTTGAAGAGGGGAAGACGTACGTATGCAGCTTGCGTTATAATCGTCGACGGGCTCGACTCGAACAGCGATCGTTAAGATTCCACGGACCGTCACGAGCGCAGCACGGTTTCACAAAAGGAGGGTATCGTCGTTGGTTTTTCGAGATGCTTAGTCATCGGGAGATGTTTCCGAATAGTTTGATGTAGCTCTGACAGAAAAAGTGAAGTCTCGAAACTTTCGAAACAGATGTCCTGACAGATCTCGACAGATTCGGACAGATTCTCGAGGGTTTCGATAGATTTTGAGAACTTGATAAATTTTAATCCTACACACATCGGCACTTTTTAGTAATCTCTCAATTTCGTTATTTACAAGCACCTGCGCGAGTGATGTTCAATTCTCGAGGAACAAATGACTCACTTTCATAAATTCATCCATCGCAAAAGATTTTCATGTTTCAGAAAATTCTGTCATACGTAGTTTTATCAGATTTAACAAACATTGCTATCTAGTGATAATAATTTAACTTGTCACAACGTAACCTGTATTCTAGTTAAATATATCGACATTTAGCGTGCTTATTGTTTTATTAATAAAATTTTCTACAGTGTCAAAAACCGACATTACCCCTGATATACTTTATAATTTACAATTACGTATAATGAACGTCGATATCAAGATTCGTCCACCGGTGTGTGAATGTTTCGAGGTCTCAGGCGTCTTCTCCGAAGAAACGGGCGAATCGATGACGAGTGAAAGTTCGCCTCGAATCCGAGCGAACGCGTTCGACCGCGCGATCTCGTCGGGACCTGTCTTATCTGTCACGAGGTGAAAGTCTGACCGGGTCTGCGGCGGTTCGATTTTAATTGAAAAACCGAAAGGCCTTCAAAAGCGGCCGACGTGCGAGATCCTTCTCTACGATCGGTCCTACGCCGGACAGACGCCTCTCGTGAACTCGTCTCTCTTTCTCATTCCCGGGGGATTAATCATCTATTCACGTGCGCGAAACACGGGCTTTGTCCTTGCGGCGACAGAGCGTTCGCTCGCAATTCTCTCACAATTCTCGACCTAGAAACAGGCACACCGCGGTGGTTCTGCGGTGTATCCACGACGCGCTCGTCTCTCAAGAATTCCACCTCGCCGTGTTTTTCCCCGGCGATTTTCTAGCGCCCCGCTTCGCGTTGTATTTCAATAGCGCCCGCGAGCGGGTTCGTTGATCCGCGTGTCGTTGATCCGCGCGCATATCCACGGGAAGTCCCTCGATAAAACCATTTTCAACCGTGTACATATTCGGATAGTAAAAAACGATCGATTGAAGAGATAGGTGTACAGCGGATGGTTTTACGTTTCTTTTCACACGGGCGTTTATTATTTCTTTCACTGAAGAGCACTTTTCCATTGCTTTTCGGGCTACTTTATGAATATTTGAATTGTTCTCTGAGAGCTATTCCAGTGTGTAGTGTTTCTCTTATAATTGTACATAATCATTGTTATACTTTTACGCTCGAATCATCCGAGGATGAAACGTACGTGTGTGTCGCGTCGTTGAAAGTCGTATCGTCAGATTCTCGATCTCCGAACGATATTCCAAGAGAATCGCGCGACTCGATTAAACTGCATTGTACGCGAGTTCTCTCTCCCCCTCCCCCCCATAGCGGAAATGCAACCACGTTGCTTCCAGGAACGAGGAAACTGTACAGCGAGAAACGGACAGAATCCAGAGAAGCAAAACCATCGAGAGAGATTAATTGCTACGGGAGTGGGAAGAGGTGAAGAAGAAAGAAGAGAAAAAGAGAGAGAGAGAGAGAGAGACGAATGGACGAGTGCGCACGGTGTGTCAGGTGCGTGCCACCTAAAGCGACGCAGGCCGACTTGACCTCGACATAACCATTACCGGCGAGTGTACGCGACTAATGAACGGTTGCTCGTTAATGGGACGATTCCCCCATTGTGGATCGGTGGTCGAGCCCCGGTTTGTGTATGGGGCTGCGGGCGGAAACCCCATGCTGCCTTTGCTTCCTCTGGGATGAGTTTGACGCACCGATCGTCCGTGGGACCCCCTTTTACGATTCACCAATCTCTGTGTTCCCTCTGTCGCCCCGGTGGACACTTGGGTGTCGTTTGCGGAAAACATCCTCCGAACGATCTCGTTGCTCCCGTCTGGTGCTCGACCGAGGAGATTGGTCGAAGAGGGTGCCTCGTTTCGGGACGCGTACGTGTAATACACAGATGAAAAGAACATACCGATGAGAGGGTGTAGACGAGAACATTTTTTTCTCTCTTTTTTTTTTGTTCTTAACTTTATCATTCTTTGTTCTTTACTTTCGAGTAAATTCAAGGAACGTCAGTTTGTGGAAATGTTTCTGTGAATGGAACAAGGGACGACGTAATGTTAAAAATATATATTTAACAAGCACAATTAGATACAAAACAGTAAAGCTTTAGATTCCTCACTCTCTTCACTAGTCTTAACTCGCTATTCTTTTCTCTCAGTTGCACACACCGCGATTTCTCCTTTACGACTCGACTCTTACCGGCCCAGTACCGAAACAATAACACCACCCATGCCATACACGACATACATACTCGCATTCTCATCGCATAAAGCCAACACACTCGCAGTTTCGTCCATGCTTGATTCTTTCGAAAATTATCGAATATCATGTACTTTTGTTTTTCCTAGCAAAAAGCATTGCCGTCCTCCACCTTTGCGAAGGCGGTATAAGACATTCGCGACGATGGATCGCTCGATACTGGCAGAAAAACGCAGGCGTGTCATTATCGTTCTCCTCGCTCTTTGTTTTTACCCGGGGGATCCCCGGGTTCAATTTTGCCGCGCATATTTGCACGAAGTTGCTTTATCGACCGCGGGCTTTTGAGAAGTTGCTATTGGCCGGGCCGGTATTCGAAATGAATTTTTATTGAAAAACGAGAATACGAACGGGCATTTGCATCGCTGTTTCATCGCCGGCTGTATTAAAATTCAGCGAGTCGAACTGGCCCCGAGTCCCTTTGTCGAATGGCGCGGCCATTTATCGCGTAGAAAATTCATCCGGAGAAATATTCCGTTTCCCGACTCCGAGTTTTTTTTTTCCTTTTTTTCTCTCTCTCTTTTTTTTTTTTAGAAAAACCGATACGTGGCTGGATAACGGTAGTATGGACGCGTTTAAGGGGATTATTACAGAGATCATCTCGAGGATCTCGATTCGTACGCGATTCTCGATCCCTCGTCCCTTTTGTAATTCTCTCGGGCGACATGGCTGTTCATCGTCGATCTCTCTTGGGAAAGAGAGAGAGAGAGAGAGAGAGAGAGAGAGAGAGAGAGAGAGTGTAGATACCAGGGGTTGAAAATATCCAGCGTCTAGTCTGTGTATGACAGCATCTCGAAGATCGCTGAGACTTTATCTGCAAGGAAAGCAACGTATATAGGGTGTTCTGCAAACTAGGGGATGATTCTTTGTAAAAAAATGAGTCGACAGAAAGATTTCCTTTTCGAGAGAATCGAGTTTGAAAATTTATCGAGCGTGAAAAATAATAGAAAAAAATAGAATAAAATTTTTCCATTTTCAAAGAAATACAATTTGAACGTGTCCAATATAGTTGAGAGTTGATTCGATAAACAATGGTGTCTAAATTTTCAAATTTATTATTTAATTATTTAATTAAATTTTATTTATTTATTTAATTTTCTCGCAAACGAGGCGTTTCGCGAACAAATTTCACTCCTTTTTCCATTCATTTCTACACTTTACAGAATCGTCCCTGGGTCGGTTATTTGTGGAACGCTCTATACGTATCTATATAGGCGGTCAGCAAAATGTATCCCGAATCCCAAAGGGACTCTACAGGAAAACGTAGTGAAGGGAACCTTCCATATGTCACGAAATGACACTACCCCAACGCCGGAATACTTCGGTTGGGTCTGATCCGAGCAAAAATTCGGGGAGAAGCAGAAGAATTCTGAACGTACACGGACAAATACGTGTATATAGACGGACAAAAGTCTGGACGAAGAAAAAGGCGGATGAGATAATCCGGAAACGGTGACTAGAATTCCAGAACGAATAGCCTCGCTCCTCTGCCGGATTCTTTTTCAACAATGCGAAAACAGCGGCGAAAGAATGAAAGGAGGAGCCACGACGAACTCGATCGTCTCCGCCGGGAAGAATAATTTCGATTGCGCGCGATTGTTGCAGCGGACGAGGTGAATAACGCCGCCGGGAAGGGGGAGGAGTAGAAAACAGAAATATTACTGTCCTTTGAGAAATAATTTCGTTTCGAGGAGGCCGGGAGCGGAGGACGAGACCGACAAAAGCTCGAAACTTTCCAGTCGGGAACTTTCGTTTGCCTGGTACTTATTGGATAAAGTAAGTACGCGTCGCTTCATCGAGGGCGAACACGCGTACGCGACCTCTCCCCGGCTCCTGCTTGATCCTTTGTTGGCTGCAATTTAACTTTAAACATTAACATTCCCGGTTAATTAAAAAGCGTGGAGATAGAGCCGCTTTATCGGAGGGGGTGACGAGCGAACCCGGTGGAACTTTGAGAGAAGCTCAAAGTGCGCAGAGATTCGGTTTACAGAGTGTTTTAACGGTGTTTGCGACGTAGCTACGTACACGCGCATGCACGTGTACACACGGAATGTCTTTCGACTGCAAACACCAACAATGTCTGATGTTTAATTTGAGAATTAAATCTTTTACGGAAATTCATATTTTTGCCATTTAGTCTAATGACTGCTAATCTGTTTGAAACTCCTTTGATCGTCAACTACTTTCTGGTTGACGTCTCTGTTTAGTGGTTGGTCGTGGATCACTTTCTCCAAAATAGATCCTCTTACTGTAAGCGTTCCCGTAATTTCTCTTCCGGTTCTCATTATGTACGTTCACGAACATAATGTGCAGTCTACTTACAAAGCAGCGATGGTGAAAAATAATCCGTCATGTTTCACGAATGGTATTTCAAGTACTTCTAGAAAAAGGAGAAAATTTCAGTAACAAAGCGAAACGATAGAAAGCGTCAAAAAGAAAATTCCAGGAATGCGAAGAGCTCTGAAAATGACCAGGCAGAATTTTTTTTTGTAGAATTTCAGTTGTGAAAATGCCGCAGCGGAGAAGTTTCAGAGCAATAGAGGGAATAGAGCTGCGCAAATAAAACAAACACCATCGTTGCACAAAAAAAGGAATTGCAGTCATAAAAAAGTGGCGCGGGTTTCAGAAAAAAAAAAAAAAAAATATTCCAGCAATAAAAGGCATAGTGAAAGAACAGTAGTAAAAACGGGGGTTTCCAGAAATCAAACAAACAATCCAAGAACGGGATTCGAGCGGTAAAAATGACGCCCAGTAAAAAAAGGGACGAGGGAAGAAATAAAAACAGAACGTGACTTTTAAAAAATATATGTAATAAAATATATAATAGTTAAATTATGTTAAAAATATCAGAGAAAAGATATTTACCTCTGATAAAATACGGAAACAACTAACAATGAGATCATCGTATTGCCGAAGATTGATTCGATCGATTGTTGTCATGTCTCACGGAGAGGATAACTGTATTTTGATTTAAGAAAAAACAAAAGACGAGCAAATTTCGCCGTTTGAGGATTAAAAATTCGATAAAAATTCCCCTCTCCCTCTTCTGGTATAATTAACATTTAGTCGTTAAAAAGAAAGAGACGGAAAAAGAAAACATCCGACCGACAATAAACTGTTATAACGACGTTGGTGCGAACGGTAGTTCGGGGTGGTCCGGTTCGGTATTCGAGGAAGTTATCCGCTCGTTCCAAATATAGAGCAAAAGATCCGCGAGGTTGAATGCCGCGAGAGAAGAGAGAAGGAAAAAGGAAAGAAAAAAAAAAAGAGGGGGGGAAAAAGGAAAGATAACTCGACCGAGAGGAAACGAAAGCCATATGGCCCTCTCTCGACGCGGAGCGTGCCTGATGTGGTGTCTAGGAAAGAAAACCACGCGGCAGTGGTGGTGGGGTGGGTGTTCGCTGGCGGAGGGAAGTTTGGGCAACCCTCCGTGAAATATAGGGCTGGCTAGGCCTCGGCAAAGTAAAGTTACGAGGCACGCGAGACTCTCCACCTAGAGAGAGAGCGTTATTGCCGCAAAAGACACGAGTATATCACCCGCGCTTTCCTACACTTTTGCCTCCTTCTTTCGTTCCCGATGGAAAACGCGTTCCCGGCATTTAACGTGACCCCGAGGCGCGAACGACCAACAGCTTATCGTCCAGATTACAGACGTATAAATTACGACCACCGTTATACCGAGAACGCTACACCCGACACAAGCAGCTTTCTCTTCCCAGTTTTCCCTCTTTTTCCCCCGATTCTTTTTCTTCTTTTCTCCACTTTTTTTTTTTTTCTCCCCCTGCCGAGAGACGAGAATGCTCCTAACTACGAGACGAATCACGGACCACAGACCACTAATGGCCGAACTATTTTGACGCATGCGAGGATCGCTCGACACGTATGTCACACGGCGACACGGGATAAGAGAGAGGGAGGAACGTGGTTTACCATTAGCATATCACCTGTGCACGCCGGTGTACTCTTCCTCCTTTGGTTGCTCTCTTTGCTGGCCGAGAGAAGCCTTTTCCACTCGTTCTTTTTCTGGGTATCGTGGCGAAAACTTGATAACCGCGTGTTCGTCGCACGGCGAACGAGTTTGCTCGTTTCCTTTCGAGGTCAAGAAAGCGAGGAGAGGATAAGCACAGGCCTCGGCACGAAGCTTCTTAGGATCGCGTGACTGATCACCGATGCACTTGACAGCGGCGCAGGACGCCATTAGCTTTATCATCGGCCGGACTCGCCGGCAATATTCGATAACTGGCTTTACAGTTACATTAAATTTGCACGAATTCTTCGCGAAATTCTTCCTTTTACATACACACACACACACACACATATATATATATATCGTTGCGTTTGGTTTCGTCAAAAAAAGAAAGAAGGAATATGTTATATGTGTACTCACGTTGAAAGGGACTGAAAATGAGATAGCGTGAAAGCAAGCATCTAAGAAAGAGGCAAAGATCGTGGGTGACGAAGTGCCGAAATATTCGACGACAGCGACCGCTGGTATCTACGAGTCAAATTGCGACGAGTTTGCAAGTCCAACGGGAGAGTCTAGAGACGAGGAGGTGTGAGAAAAGGATCTGGTTATCGGGGAAGGGAACGGGTGATTATCGAGGCACGTAGATATTAAGAGAGCCTTTTCTTACGGGTTGTTAAGCGGCTGCTTCCTTTGCGTGAACCGGACGATTTTACGACGAAGCCTCGTACACCGGCAATCTCGCCGATCTCTGATAATCCCGCGGTAGAAAACCGACGAGAACGAGGAGTTTCATTTCCACGTAGTCGAGGGTTCGAGGGCGGAGGAACGAAGGTGTTGCGCAACCCGGCTGAAACTCTGAAAAGTTACATTTGCAAATATTACCTCTCGGTAATAACGACCGAACGCCGAGAGCGAAACAAAAGAAATCGCACGTTGGTTGCATTTCTCCCGAGATTTGCCTGGCCGAGAGTTATAATTATCGGCGCGGCTCGCGATATGACGCTCGATCGGTTCTAATGGTTCGTACGTTCTTAATTAACCACGAAAGCGAATCGAACCTCCGTTCGGAGCAGTTTGGAGCCGGTGCGGAGCTCGGCTCGCGGGGTTCGCGCGCGACTTACTTTCACCCGCGGTGGAAACGACCGCGTGTATCTGACTTGCGAAACAGTCGGCGGTTCTCTCGGCGTCGATACCGCGAGAAGAAACGTAGTTTCGTACTTGCATGCCGCGCACCGTGGCGGCCGATGCGGGATTATTGCACGAGCAAAATGTACAAACGTACACCGCGCTCGCGCGCTCGATGGGAAATTTTCGCGTTTCCGTTGATTAGTTGGCGATCCATGAACGTTTCGTTTCGTTTCGTTTCACAGCCTCGGTTCGAAACACGAACGCGTGGTTTACGACGAGGGCCAACCGTGCACGGTTACGACGACCAGTTATTGCATAGCTGTTCGTATCAGTCGTTCGTTTCCTCATACACTAGTGAAACGCGCGCTGGATTCGTCATTCGTTTTCAAAACCTTGTATCTCCTTGTAAACCGCTGCAAAAGTCGGAAAATGAACAAAAATTATGTCCCGCGTCATTCCTGTGCGGTTTTCATACTTGTTACATCGTAAGAATGTTTACGTGACTGAACGTTCGATCTCAATACGGATAACAGAGACTTGCAATTAGCGAGTTGACGGATCGAAACCTAGATTCTGTCGTACGTATTTGTCGAAATGACTGTTCGTTGGGCTGTAAGTCTAAACGGTGCAAATATCACGATCGACGCGACGAACGCGTACTCTCGTCGAAGGAACACCGGCAACCCCTGTGTTTTCGTAATGCGAATTGCCGCGCAGCTGGCGTATTTTCGCGGACCGGAACGAAAATACGCGAGGCGTTCCGATGAAACGGGGCGCGATCGCAGCCCCCCCGACGTTATTGTTTTTAATTAACGGCCGCCGTTCTGGGGGAGGGGGAGAGAAAGGGAAGCCGCGAGCAGCGGCACGGATTACAACTGGCGTCGAGACGTCAAAAAAATTCTATTATTCTCGATTCGCCGTCTCGCTCGGTCTTTCTTGGAAAACGGGACGACGACGACGACGACGACGACGGCGGCGGCGAGCTTAGACGAAATAAGAGGAGTACGAAGAGGAGCGGAGGCGGGGGGAAAGGGTGAGAGGGGGACACACGTTTCTCTCTAAATTCAAAGGGCTGTTTTTAAATTCGTACCACCGTAAAACCTGACAACTCTGAGCAAAATCCTTGGAAAATAAATCCGACCACCACCGCGCTCCTCTTCTCCGCCGTTCCTTTATCCCCCGAGTCAAATAATATTTTTTCTTCACCCCTTCCTCCTCGCGCTTCTCGGTCGAAGATTCCCTCAACGCTGTTTGCATTCTTTGGGTCACACTTGGCTCGTACGTGATTGAAAATCAATTTTTAGTCGTTCAATTGGATTTAATTTCACTAATTTTACTAACTTTTACCGAAATACCCCGACATTTTATTGAATTGGAATTTTAGCAATTTAACAGCATTGAAAGTCGTTCGGAATTTAGCGATGCAAATGCGAAAAAATTATTTATCTTTTTATTTAATTTCTCGTATCTCGTGTATCGAACGTTCGCGAGATGCCGTGCTCATCGATCAACTTGCAAATTGGGATTAAATTCAGGTCGGAAGACAGAATTTGTCTCGCGGACGTCTTTTGCAGTCGCCGGCCGCTCGGTTCGCGACATGGAGCGACGAAAGAAAAAGTTGGAGGCAGAAAAATACCGGGTTGGTTTGGAGGCAACGTGGCGCCCGGCAGAATTTCGGGGGAAAATAAAAGTAGTGCGTCGTCCGTAGTGGCGATCGCCCAAGGTATAGTAATTTCGGGGAACTTTCTCCTCCTCCCTGCCGCGTCCTTCGCTCTATATATATATATAAATATTCTTTTTTTTTCTCTCTTGCTCGTCTTCGAAGTAGACGTCTTTCCCTTTGTTACGTTTACGAGTCTCCTCGGATTCCGAGGAGAGTAAAATCTCTCCACCCTCTGCCACGCTTCCATCCTCCCCTGTTCTTTGCTCCTCCCCCCGTCCCCGCCGTCCCTCGTGCTCGCTGTTCGTCTCCACCGAGCGCAGCCGTGAAATAAATCCGTATATTCCGGAGGGTCTTAAATTCAACCGGAAATAGAATTTGTCCCGAGGCGGTCGCGGAAGCCAATGGCGCGAGGCGAAGACGGCAAAGAAACTCCGGGAGGAAACTCGCAGAAGAAATCGAGAGGCAGAGAAAAAGCAGAGCCCGGATCGGCGAAGGGGGAGGGGGGGAAATCTGGTGAGGTCGCGCGCGCGAACCCGTGTTTCAAACCGCGGAGAAGGGTGACATCCCGCGAGCACGCGCAAGTCCTGTTCCCTTTCTTTCCCGGAACTAAGTCGTCGCTAGGAAAAAGAAATGCCGAAACGGCAGGGAGAATTTAATTTTCTCGCTAGGGAACGAAAACAAGCCTGGCTGATTTATGATTCGGATCGAAAGGTTAAGATATCCGCGTTGTATTTCACAGAGAGAAAGAGAGAGAGAGAGAGAGAGAGAGAGCGTAGCAGCGATGGGTGGTTCGCAGTTTTTTACGTTTAATCCCTAACTCGTAACATCGAGCACACAAGGGACGTAATAATTTAAGCTTCCACGTTGCCTCTTGGAACTTTTATTTCGATTCGATGTTATCAACAGTAATCTTCATCAGAGAGAAAAGGATTTACAGTCCGGAACGTTGAAATATTTGACGTTGTATTTTGCAAAGGAACGTAACGCGCGGATGGTGGTTAGTTGGCAGAGAAGGAAGAGGGAGGAGTTTTAAATATCGATGGTTACATCTCGTCCGTTTCCAGCGGTGGGTGAAAAGTTCAAAGGACGTTTTATAATGCTCTCGCCGTTGACGACGAAGAAGTGCTCGTTAGAAGCAGGCGCGCGCGGCGAACGTCGTCGCGTAGTCGTCTACGGTTGCACCTGTTCGAGTACTATTAGAGACGGCTTAAAATTTTCACGAGCCACTCGAGAGCGGCGAGGCCTCCTCTCTCTCTCTCTCTCTCTCTCTCTCTGTCAAGGCTGCCGAAATCTGCAATTTGGCGGGATCCATCGTAAGCAGCCACTCCGGAAGGAAAGTCTACGTTGGAAGAGAATAGAAAAAAGAACCGGGGCCTTTGCACGCTGAAGAAGGTGGCCAACCACCTCCGGAGTAGGGCGGCCCCACGCTGTTCCGCAGACGATCCTCACCCGTTGTGTTTACATCCGCCTCGAAGGAGGCAAAAGTAACGGAGGAAGAAAAAAGGAAAGAGGATAAAAATGGAAATTCGTGGTTTATCAAAGGAAGGCTAGATACTTGCCAACCACTGCGAAAGCTCCGGCTCTTCTGACAGGCTTCTCTCGCGCGCTCCTCCTTCAGTCATCTTCTCTTTATCTCTCTCTCTCTCTCTCTTGAGACGCCGAGCTGTTTTCGGCAATTGCTACTGGATCTTGTCAAAAAGTTGAAAGAGAGAGGCTGGTGAAAAGAGGCACTACGGATTTCTAGCTCGTCCGAGGCCTAGAGGAGAGAGAGTAAGTGGGAGAAGGAGAAGGACGATGAGAAAAGAGTACAGGGCGAGAGAAGAGAGAACGATGGAACGATGGAGAGAAAAAGGAAGAGGAGGAGGAGGAGGAGGAGGAGGACATCTTAAATTTTTTACGAGGCCACTCGTGAGCAATGGCAACGGAAGAAGGCGAGCACACCACCACCACCGGTGCCGTAGACCTAGGAGGCGCTGTGCACAGCTACCAGCAAGCATTTCACTGAAGTCTGCAATTTCGCGGATGCATCTTGGCTGGTCTCGGCTAGAGCAAGAGAACGCGAGGGAAGGAGGGGAAGGTCTTTGCCCGCTTTAGAAGAACTCCTAAAGCGCGCCTTCCACCTCCTTTCTCCCTCGGTCCACCTCTTCCCACTCTCTCTCTACTATATTTTAGTACTCTAGAATTTCGTGCTTCCTCCAGTCCTCTCTCTGCCCCCAGCCCTCGCCTCCTCTCTCTCTCTCTCTCTCTCTTCGTTTTCGAAGCTCTCTCTCCTCCTCCCCCCTCCACCCAGACTCTCAGAGTTCTGTGCGAACCTCTCTCTATCTCTTCTCTTTTTCGCTCGCTTCTTTCCTCTCATCTTTGCCATCACCCTCTTCTCTTCTATTCTCTTCTTCTTCTTCTTTTTTCTTTCTTCTCTCTTTTCTTCTTCTTCTCTCTTCTCTCTTCCCTCTTGTTCGGTCTCTTTCCGCCCGAAGAATAGCAGAGACGCCGGCCAGACCTTGCGGCCTATCACAGGGAGAGAGAGAGAGAGAGAGAGAGAGAGAGAGAGAGAGAGAGAGAGAGAGAGAGAGAGATCGACCCCCGAGCGAGAAAGCTCGGTGTTCGAACGAAGATGCTCGACCAGCTTTTCTCCTCTCTTCGTCCTCCGGCCTTTCCTCTTTCTCTCTCGCTCGCGCGTTCTACGTCTCGCAGGTTCTATGTGTGCACCGAGAGGGAAGAAGGGTGAGAGAGACGGATAAACGCATGGTATTGATCCTGAAACCCCTTGCTTCTCATCCCTAGCCTAGCACCCCTTCCACCGCATCGACGAACCCCAAAGTTGCGTTCTCTCTCTCTCTCTCTCTCTCTCTCTTTTTTTTTGCTTTTGCCGAGTTCTCCCCCGCCTTTTAGACCACGCTAGATGACTGGTGCAACGAGTTACGCGAATTTCACCGAGCTCGGATGCATGTGTGATGCAGGATGACCTTGAACTTGAAGTTACTCTCCGACCACGTATGCACCACCGTGCGCTTTTGTCGCGCAGACGTTTCCTCCTTTCGCGCTTCCCCTATTCCACGCGGATTTTTCTCCGCCGCGCTGCCTGAAGCATCTCGATCTCGCAAAGTGAAACAGGTTTTTTCCAGGTGACAGTCGCTCCGTTTTGACGAACGATCAATGTTCGTCGAGCGGAAGGAAACAAACGAATTGGTCGATGACGGACAGAGATGATGTCCTGCTCGAGATCTCGCGATCGATCCTTCCGAATTTTCCACTCTTTCCCTCCCCTCCTTCGCCACTTACGTTATTATTGACTCGCGTAGAAACACTTCTGCCCTGCCGGTTATTCGATCTGAAGAATGATCGATGCACACGGAAAGAAGCACGAAAGCGGCCGTTACGAGGAAAGAAAAGTACAACACCCATTGCTTTCTATCGTTACGTGGAGATCTTGGCCAGAAACCACGCGGTCTTCGAACACGCGATCGTCCATCTGCCTGGTACTACGTCATTTGGCACGCTCCGGGGCATATCCGGAGAAACAATGATCCCTGCAGAGTCATCGGACTTAACAGTACAGGTGCCAAACGATCGTCGATCGTCGATCGTTAACGACCGGTCCTGGTCGGGTTGCTTCTCCAGCCAATATTCGCCGATATTCGATCGATTTTCGCGAACCAGTCGAAAATCGTTCGACGTCGTGCGACGGGGGACGAGGAACGAGAACCGATCGGTCACGTTCGCCACAAAAGAAGCTCGTTTCCACTCGATGAATCTCGATATACGAGAGGGGTGAGAGGTGGAAGAGGGGGAGCAGAGGCACGACTTTATTCGACTTTATTCGGTGTTGAGCGAGGGTGGAAGACTACTCCCACGGCAGTCCGATGAAAGTAAACCACTCGGTAAAGCCGCGCAAAAGCGTCTCCGAAGTTTCCCGTTTTGGCTCGGGGCTTAACTTAATCGAACCTGCCTGTCGTTCTTAACCTTCGAAACGGAACTTTTCCGTATCGAAGCCGGTATATCGATTTTCCGCCGCCGATCGTGGCACGTCCTCGATGAAATTTACCCTCGGCTCGTTCGTTTTCACGCGCCGCGAAGGTTCCTCGCGATTCATCGCGAGATCGCAACGGATAGATTGCGAGCGTTTATACTTCTTGCAAAATAAACTCGTTGTATCGCTCCTCATAATATTTGGCGAGTAAAACGATTTTAATTATCTTTGTAGAAACGTGCAATTTGTCCACGTTCTTCTTCTAATCTTTATACTGAATTTTAAAATTATTGGGCTGTCCGGAAAGTTTGTGCCGATTTTGAAGGGAAATTGAAACGCAGAAGATTTAAATTTTAGTGTATATTTGTTAAATACTTCTTTAAAAAAAAAAAAGAAAAAATTGTGCAGTCTTCGTATAAAGATACAATACTGGCATCTTTCCTCTAAGTTTGACACAAACGTACACACGCCCACGAGAAAAAGTCGACTCATCGGCGGCATCGAGACGTACATTCCCAACTTTTATCCTTCCGAGTTTCCAACAGTTGCGCGTAATTCACAAGCACTCTCGTGCGCAACGGTTCTTGCACGCCGTAACGTGGTCAAACCGCGCCCGATGCGACTTTCCACTCTCGCAACAAATAAAAAAACATTGCGTAGGAGCGGAATGTCCGTTCGGAAACACGCTTCATAAATTCGGGGAGGGAAACTTTTGCCAAACCGCGGACCATTTAAGCCCGAGCGAAGTAAGAGACAAAGAGCGTCCAGAGACGAAGAGATACGAAAGGAGGGGGGTTGAGGTGGAGATGAGATGGTCGGAAAGCGTGTAAAACGATATTCCACTGTGTGTTAGAACGAACTCGATCGTCGCGACCGCGAAGCAGAGCCAAAAAGAGAAGAAAAGAAAGAAAGGAAAAAAAAAACGACCACGGCCGCGTTGTTTCCATTTAGGGATGTCATTAGAGCGGCGCGGCTTCGTTCTCGCGAAAAGAGATGGAAATAGAAGTCGCCGGTCTGCGCTCGGCGGTCGGTAGAGATATCAGGAAGAAGGCGCGGAAGGGTAGATGGCAACCGGGAATGGGGGAAGGATATTTCGCGGATTTTAATTAATGCGGTTCATCTTTGTTTCTTTCAGACGAACCCCGGAGTCTCGTGGAGTGTGACGAGCGTGCGCGCGCGCGCGTGCGCCTCTGCCGAGGAAAATTCAGGCGTCGACGGAAGAGGCGGGAAGAGGAGTAGAAGAAACCCAGAGGCCGAGGGGAGAAGGAAAAGGCACGAAAACGGAGAAAGCGGCGAGTGGTTCGCGTGGGGGCGGCAGGGAGAGGAGGAAATGCGACAAATCTCGGCTCGTCATTAAGGGAAGCGGCTCTTTGTAGGTGTGCGCGGGTGCAGGGGGGGCGGGGGGTAAGATCGGACGGAGTGTTTCTGGCAGTTGTGCAAGGGGCACCTGGCTGCTTCCGGTGGCATCGCGGAAGTCGGTAAATGCAGCCGAGCCTAGATTCGCCGCGAATAGTTTCGTGGAACCGAGAGAAGCCTACCGATCGTACGACAGAAACCCTAGATACGCAACGACGAGCTTTCAACGAGCGGCCTAATCGCCGTTAATGGCCTAGGAGGAATTCGGAGACGACCGTTTCTCTTTCAAAGAGAGAGAAAGACAGAGGGGCTAGTAACTCGCGAGCGACAGTAACTCGTGGACAGACAATAACGAAGAATAAGAAGAAGAAGAAGAAGAAGAAAGAATAGCCAGAGGTTTGTTCGAGAGGCGAAGTTAATTTTCGGAAGGGTAAGAAACCGCCAGTGGCGAGCACGGCACATCTGGAAGGGTTGCACGACCTGGAGCAGGAGCAGGAGCAAGAGGAAGAGGAGGCAGGAGGAGGAGGAGGAGGAGGAGGAGGAGAAGGAGAAGGAGGTAGTGGCGGAGGAGAAGACGAAGGTGGTAGTAGCGTTGAGAAGCTGGAGGAGTCGGGCGGCTACGAGGGTGGTTGCACGTCGTGGTCGCGTGACGTGCGGAAAGAGCAGACGAACCGTGGAGGAGGCATGAGGAGGAGAGAGTGACGACGCTGCCGGTGCTGCAGCCTCGCACAGATCGTGAGAGGACCGGCGGCCCCACGGTGGGGCTGCGATAAGAATGGCCCCCTTCAATATGGCGGGCGTAGCAGGCCTTCTAGCCACCTGCGCCGCCGCTGCTGCTTCCGCTGCCCACCTTCTGCCGTTGCTGCTGTTGCTAATCTGCCCGCGAGGGACCCACGCGGAACAAGGTAACCCTCTTTTCTTCTCTTCTCTTCTCTTCTCTTCGCTTCTCTTCTTTTCGCTTCCTTTCTCTACAGGTCGATTCAAGAACGTATCGCACGTTCTCCTCTATCTTGAGGGAACTTGGTTTCTTGCTCGAGTCTTTTTACATTTCTCGAGTTTTTGGAAATTTTGACGGCTAAATTCGCGAAACCCATTTTGGCACTCGAGTCAAGTGCTTAATCAAAATTACACAGAGATGATCTAAAATCTCGAATACTCCAAAATCGACTGTCCATTGATATTTAAAAAGAATAAAAAACGCAACTAAAGCTCCAAATAATAAAAAGTTTATTGGACGATCTGGTAATTATCAAAGGAAAGACACAATCATTCCACAATAGTATTTTACTCGATACGTTCGTTGAATCGCCCTGTAGGGACTGCACTTGGCTCTATCTGAGAATCATAAAGCAAGATGATAGTCTAGGACGACACCTCAGGACACGATACGCGAGTGCGATTGCTACTTCCTTCTGTATACTTAGCTAGATGCATCGATTAAGTCGTACGCCTGCCGCCAGACGTACTACACCCGTCTTTCTATCGGGGAACGATTGCGATAGAAAGTCCCTACCGACGCAACGAACTGGTGTTTGAAGTCGTTTTATGTACGACATAATTATTAGCTTCCCCGAGAACTTCGTGATACGTTCTCCCTATTTTTTTTTCCTTTCTTTCTTTCTGTCGTTCTTCCTTCCTTTCTCCGTCGAAGCGGCGGCTAAAAGTCGGCTCAATAGATTCTTTCGATACGACGACCACTGGTACGATCTTTCGCTTGTAAATAACTTAATTAACGTTGAAGCGACGGCAACCAGTGGAATGTCGTTTATCGAGTACTATTGCTCGACGTTCCTTCGACACTTCGAAATGGCGTTACTTCGCCAGCTGTCGCTGGATTACGATCTGCTCGGATTACTCGAAAGAAATTCCTGACGACGCGATAAATTCTATTTTCGTAATGAGAATTTCATTAGGCTAGAAAAAACAGTATTTCCTTTTTTCATTCTCGTGGTATTAAACTTGTGTGAAAATGGGCTAAAGAGTGTATTTAATCGTTAATTGATTAATTATTAAGAATCTATGGAAGATCACACTTTTGAAAACATCGTGAAAAAAGTAGAATCTCCGCGTACTTGTGTATATGCAAAATATTTAATTTTCGTTTATATATCTCCACTTTTACTTTGATCGAGATTTGACGTTGGCTACTTAAATCTGATTAATCGATGGCGTGCGAATAATTTATCCAGACACTGTACGTGGATTACGGGAATTAAGATTTTGCTATATACACACCGTCGAGATTAGCCTAACTTTCTATGGATCCACCAAATCGGACTCGCGCGAATCGATATGCATTGATATGTACGTTCGGCTCCGTCGAAGATGCAGGGAATCAACCTCCTGTGAGAGAATTTGCTCCGTGTTGGCCAAGACCTATATAGAACGTACTCGAACGTACGCGACTTAATCGGTATTCTCGTAGCCTAGTGCAGCGATATTTACCGAGAACTCGATCTATACCTCGTCGAATATTTATTCAACTCGGGGGGGGGGGGGGGGGGGGGGGACTCGACGAACTGGTCTCGAAATCTTTGCTTAATTAATTAGACGAAAAAGTGTTCAATGTCAGCCGCTCACACCTCCGATGAGTTGACACCGGTGACACATTTGGAAACGCGTTGATGATTAATAGGTCGTTAATATCTGACAAAGCAGAGCTCTTTTATTGAAGTGGATCTTTACATTTTATATCTCGCACCTCTCTCTGGGAACTGACATTCACGTTTGCTCTCCGGATCGCCCAAGTACTTTGTTTCGTTCAAATTTTTACTACAATATTCAACTGAAATTTACTCAAATCGAAAAAAAACGTAGAAAAATACGATCTACGGATGAAAATGTTTGCTAGGAATCGAAGGATTTGAACGTTGAAAAAGAATTTCTAGTTGGGCTACGTTTGTTCAACTACGCTCGCAAATAGTGTAACGTAGTAACGAAGTATACTGTGCGCGTTCTATAAATTTCACGCTCATTAGACAGTGTCGATTCAACGTCCGTTAGCTGTTAAAGGATTGACGATTGTAATCCTTCAGGATTCACAATTTAACTCGGACGAACAGCCTCCTGGGAGACGAGACTTTTAAACGTTTCGAGCATGCGAAGTGCACGGGGATCGTCTGTATCGTGATCTATAACCACGGCCAGAAATTTATTCGAGCGATAGGGGAACCGGCTGCTTTTTTAGCAGAGTGAGAGAGAGAGAGAGGGGAGGGTTTCTCGGAGATGGAGAGCTACCCGAAACGTTTTCCATATTTATGCGGAAAGGAGGCTGGCGCCCCGGGGTTCTCGATGGGTCCGTTTCTGCACCCCGTTCATCCCTCTTTCGCCGGGAATAACGATAATTTCGTAATGTGGGCCAATCTTCCGAATTGCGGGATCGTTTCGAGGTGCCGGTAGTTAGTGCCGCGGCATTAAAAGGGGATCATTTCGAACGCGCGTTCGTCCCGGACAGGAAGGAAGGAAGGAAGAGGGTTGGAGGGGGAGGGAAAACGCGCCGCGCCGGGGATATATAGACCGCTCTCCGAAATTGACCGGCAAACTCAGCAGGCCCTGTTTACTCTACGTGAGCCGATTTCTAGATGAAGGGTCTTCGCCGCGCGCCTTTTTTCGATGCGCGCCGTGTGCTCTTCTCCGCGATACCCAAAACCACGTTTCCCCTCCCTCGATTAGATTCTCCTCACGAACCGCCAAGTTACTCTTTTGAAAAACCGGGCCAACCAGTTCCGCTCAAATTTTAACCCTCGACTCATCCGCGCGGAAACCTAGACTCGAGCCTCGAAGCCTCTCCGCCTTCAGTCGCGTGTTTCTTTCGGCCAGATTCCCTGAAAATGGAAGACGATCCAAGGAGATCGTTTCGAAGCGCGTGACTTTTTAACTAACAACGTTATCGTAACGAGCAAAGTTCGAAATTAAAAATTTTTTTACGGTCGATGTAAAATTGTCCACAGTTCTAAGAAAAAGGAGGGGGAGGGGGAATCTTCTCGTGATTTCAACGCGACGGAACGCGGCAAGTTCTGGTACCGCAATCGCTCGGGAGTTCCCTCGGTGCACGATGAGAGAACTTTGGGACGTTTAATGGAACTTGTCAAGAATACGCATCCCCAGTGGACCGTGTCCGCGCAACGGAGACGGCTAACTTCGTTTCCCTCGACCTGCACGAAACCCGAGCTTCTCGTTACCCTTGCCTATTCGATATCTCGGCTTCGTGCCTTTCTCTCCCTCCCTCCCTCTCTCTCTCTCTCTCTCTCTCTCTCTCTCTCTCTCTCTCTCTCTTTCTTCACTTCTCCCGTTATATCTCTGAATTTCATTCTTCGACCGGATCCCTGAGAGAGGTCGACTACTCGTATTACAGTATCCGCTGCTGGACTCGTAAACACCGATTCTCCCCGGCGATAAACTCTGCGGCTAAGCGAATTTGTCCAGTCGACAGCTTTCTTAATCGATCTCGCCGCAACTCTTCCGACACGCAGCTCAGTCTCGCAAAATTCGAGATAACGCAGAGAACGCGGGAAAGAAAGATTTGGTCGAGTGTCTGTGAGAATCTGAAACAGCAGAGAACCGAACGTGGTAACGTTTTTCGCGAGTCGAAAGGACACGCTTCAAAAAAATTTGGAATAACGCAACGTAAAAAACGATTCGTCTCACTGAAAGGCCCAGAAGCCAACTGTTCCGACTTTTTCGCCATAAAATTTTATCGATATGCAAACATTTGAATCGATAGAAAACAAATTACAGGCGCGATCGCTCAGTAGCAGGGTTTACCCCACGCCCCCTTACGAATCACGTGACCCAAATCAACCAATTGCTAATTTTCGTTGCATCAGCGTTGCACCTGAAGAGCCCCGATTTTCTCGGTTACCCTCGCTAAAATCACCTTGTTCAGTGATAACAAGAACAGAAAAGAGAGATCCTCGTCGGGTCGATGATCGATACGCAGTCTCTGAAAAATTTGAAACAGAGGAGCCAGAGAACAGAAAGTAGAGAGTTTCTGAGTGGAAGCGACACGCGAAATCAGTTTTGGTCCGCGATCTGGATACAGAGTCTTTGGTTTCTTCTTTCCGTCGAATCGGACAAACCCCTCGGAGAGTTGGAGCCACAGAGGTATAACACGGTGGCTGAAATTCGATTACTTTCTGGAACGACGAGCAAGCCACTCGGTACGGCATGGTTCGTTCGCTGTGTGGACACGCTTACGGCTCGATTACTTTGTCCTTCCACCCTCGAATCTGTCCTTTCGATTTCCCTTTAACAGTGAACCGTAACGACGCTCGGCGAAACTGGCAGATCGTCTAATATGATTTCGTCGTACTCGTATCCCCATATCCCCCCCCCCCCTCTCCCTTTCTCTCTTGTTGGTTACTTAGAAATCAAATGGAAAAACGAAAATTCAATATACCATCTGCGAATTTGGTCACGCATACCGGTATTAAAGTTAAGTTTGAGTACGCTTGTTACGTTTAATTTACTGTACAATGACAAACACATTTCGTTCCTCGACACACAATCTAGTGAAATAGTCCAAGCCCTAGGCAAAGAAATCACTGTTGATGTTAACCCTTGACGCAGATGACTATCATAGTTAGTGTTTTTCTCCTTGGCCGCCTCGTCATTATCATCGTGCGTCGTGTCACCGGCGATCTCGTCCCTCTTCTCGAGGGACCGATGCTCAATCACAGAACCCCGCCTCGCGAATTCGTCACTTGACATTCCTCAACGTCTGCCGCGACGAAACGTCGAAGCTCCAGTTAATTTTCCTCACACGTGCTACTCTCGACCAGGAAGAAGAGGACGAGCGTGCGTGATTGTGTAGAAAAAAGCTGATCGAACGCGGCGAGAGTGGCGTTGTGTCGCGGTCAGGGGTCCGGCGAACGCGCGGAGGCCGGTGGATCGCGGGTACGCGGTGACGGCGCGAGCGGGAGCTGGGAGCGGGAGCAACGGCAGGAGAAGTCTCGGGAGCAGGTCGAGCCACAAGGAGGCAGTCCTCTCTCGAACAAACTCGATTGCCTCCACGAAAAGGCAGAAAGACTCGTTCGGTGCTCCGGCTGTGTGCGTATACCTGTATGCAGCAGGCCTCTCTCCGCTCTGCTCCTTTCCTCTTCTCTTTCTCTCGATTTCTCTCCCCGTGGCCTCCTCCTCTCCCCCCCCCCTGCTCCGTCGGTCGAGTCGGTCTCTCCTTCTCCTTCTCCTCCTTGTCCTCTTTCGCCGTCTCTCTGTTCTCTCTTGCTTCGTCCCTGCCGGCTATATCCTCGTTCCTCTCTTATTCTTACTTCACCGGGGCCTTACGGTGGGTAAGAGACGCGGCAACGCCGCAGGAATGCCCGGCCAGCCCACCGCGTGCATACCTGTACAGCCTACTACTCTCCTCTCCGGTTCGGTCCAGGTTCCAGCCGCGTATACCGAAGCCCGTGGCAGCAGCAGCAGCATCCTATCGAGCCGACAAGGACGGACTGAAACTTGCCCCCTGCCGGTCCACCGACCAACAGCCAGCCAAAGGCCAGCAAGAACGCCGGAAAGAGAAAGCAAGACGGCAGGAGAGCACGCTCTCTCTGTGGTTCTCCAGTGCGTGTGCTGCCGCTCTTTTCTCTCTCTCTCTCTCTCTCTCTCTTTCTCTCTCTAAAAGTTGGTCGCGTCGTGTCGTTTGCGTGTGCTTCGCTGTCTCTTCTCACGGGAGAACGCCGTACGTGTATACGCAAGTACGTACGTGTGCCCGTTGCCAGGTTCGTGTCCTTTCGTATGCGGCTGATGAGCGCGCGCGCGCGCACGACGCGATGCACCGCGTCCTCCGCGGGAGCGACGAAGAGAGGACCTTACGGTCTCCAGCAACCGCGTGCGTGCGAGCAAAAGATCGCGCGACGTCGAATGTAGGCTACTCTCATTGACCGAACACCCCGGAAAAGAAGCGTGTAGGCTTCTTCGATGGGACCAGGATGCACGTAGAGAAACGGAACGCGGTGCTCGAGAGAAAACCGCCGTCCTCGCTGGAATTTTCGAAGCGGCAGTACCGCAACAATGTACAGTTACCTTAATCCGCGCGAGGAATCGAAACGCGTTTTGCTCGCGCTGCGACAGTTCCTCTCGCGTTTTCCGTACGTTGCGCCGTTTCGCGTGCAAAACTAGTCTCTCGTTAGCCGAGCGCTCTGAGAGAAGTGAACGGACGCGAGTAGAGACGACTGTTGTTTGGATTTTTCAGTGGCTACGCACGCAGTGGTTCTACAAATGGTACCTCGAGTAGGATAAATTTCAACTTTTCTCAGTCCCGATCCGACTCACAATCAGTAGCTACAAAGAATTTACTCTTATTGTCGAACAGATTAGGACACCCAATTGTATAATAGGTTCTCTTCGTGAGTAGAAACCGGGACGAAAATGGAAAAGATCCCATCTCGCAGAAAATCTTTGTCAAATATCTTCGAGTGACGCCGATCCTTGATTAAGTCCGTTGGCATTTTCACAGCAATAGTACCGCAACCTTGTACAGTTACCTTCCGATCCACAGGGAATCGAAAGGTTTTGCTCGCATCGCGACAGTTTCTCCCGCTTTTTTTACATGTTCCAGCGCTTCAAACTTCCTTCCTCTTCTCTCTCTCTCTCTCTCTCTCTCTCTCTCTCTCTCTCTCTCTCTCTCGTTGTCTGTGATCCGCGGACTCGATTTAAATTTTCGATATCCATCGGCGTGGCAGCGCAATATTCATCGTCGGATCGCCACCGGGTCACAAAGGTGCGGTATAACGGACCAGATTAAAAATCAATATTTCCTACTGAAAACGCTTCGCTCCGGTCCGCCGTGCCGCTCGGACATAACCGCCGCGTCCTTTGCTTTTAATGCCAATCTTATTCGGTTTCGGGGCAGCAGCAATAGCGATCAGTTTTTCGCCGCAGCTGCCGCAATTGCTCGGCCGATAAAAGCGAGTCATCATCGGTGTGGTCCCTTTGCGAGCGCCGATGGTGATCCGTCGTTCTCTCTCTCTCTCTCTCTCTCTTTGCGACAACTCGATCCGCGGGGACAAATGGATCTCTCTTCAGAGCCGGGGCAAACGTCCGGAAAAAGAGGAGAGAAAAAAAAAAAAAGGAAAAAATACCCAACTAGACGTTGGAACAAACATCGTTCAACGAACCTCAAACGAAGTCGAAATCCCGATATTGGAATATCGCTCTCCGTGTGGTTTATACTCTTTATCGTCTGATCGGTTACCGGTATCGGGATATCCCTCTCTTTCTCTGGCGTGTGCTCGGTGTATGGATCCGGTGAAAGTGCCGTTTCTTCGGCCGGTTTCTTACTTTTCCGCGCGATTCGATCTCGGTTCATCGTTCAGTCGAGCCAAACTTAGACTTGGACTTCGACTCAGGCTTTGACAGCTCTGTCTTGAGATTCTCTGTCGGAAATACTTTTGTTGCAAAAACAATCGTACAAGTAGAGTGTGTGAGTTTGCAGTTTTCGTGCATTTGCGAGAAATCTAAAGGGCAAACGTGCACTCGGATACTCGCCGTGATATTTAGCGTTCCATCTATGCTTCCCTTTTCCATTTCAAATCGCACTCTCGAAAAATACGAATCTGCATAAAAATCCGCAAGTCCACTTACAACGCGGAAAATCGATTCTCTCTCGAGAGAAAACTATCGAATAAGATAAGAGTTGGTTAGTTTTCGAGAAACTCGAGCCACGAGCAGTAGAGGGCGATTTCAGGTACTCGTAGGAGGACCAGATCGCGAGGAACTGTTAGGCGGGTCCGTACTGCCAGCGAGAAAAGACGCGCGACGCTGGGCGTGTGCGTAACCCGGCGCAAAACGAGCATCGCGCGAGACGAAACGCGATACGCACGCACCGGGAACACGAGTGAGCATAAATTTTAATCGCCAAGAAAAATCTCGAGCAGAGGAGAGATAGAGATAGAGAGAGAGAGAGAGAGAGAGTGAGTGTGAGTGTGAGTATGCCAGGCTGAATAAGGAAAGGAGAAGACGGGTATAGAGATATAGAGAGAAGTTAGGTATGCCGGCGAGTAGAACGCCTGGAATAGCGGGGCTCCGAGGTACGACAACGACGAGCAGCATCGAGCAGCCCGTATTACGTGTTTCTCGCTTTCGAGAGCGCTGCTAACAGCCGGGATTTGCACGATTTTGCTCGTGAACTTGCCTCTCGACGACGGATCAAACACCACCGGCACCACCTTTTCACGAAAAAAAATTGCAGTTACAGCTGCTCGCGAGAGCGTTCGAACGTAACGCTCGCGAGCGCTCTTTTGTATTTAAAGTGTTTCGATATTTCGTCGACAGTGTCACAGTTACGTTCCATCGACGTTTCGTACAATACGTGTCGAAGATTCTTCCCCGGGTGATGGGCATTCGAATACTTTTGCGAGCGGAAAATCGAAATATGGTTTCAGAGTATTTACCGAGACAAAAGACACGGAAGTAGAATGGAAAAAATCGGAGGTGACGTTAGGACAGATTTGGCGTGGCACGACAGTGTCATTTTTTTTGACATCACCAATTTTTCGGATAGCCTCAACTTTCGGATGAAAGAGAAATTCGCGTGAAACTGAATACACGGACGGCAATACCGTGAAGTAGGGAGAATACATACATATTTCACTAGACGGACACCTCGATTCGGTGAGAAATAATACGGAAAACGCGGAGAGAAATGTGCTTCCCTCCCCCTTCCCCTGCTTGCCTGGTTCGCGAACCCGGCAGCGTATATCCGAGTAGATATCGGTGCAACATTTTATACCGGTATTCTTTGTTGGTTCGCACCCTGTTTTCCGTCTCCGTTGCTCCCCTTTATACAGAGAGAGAGAGAGAGAGACAGGAGGGGGAGAGAGTTTTGTCTCTCGGCCGCTTTTCTTCGATTTCTCTCTCTCTCTCTCTCTCCCCCTCTCCCTCCCCCTGAAGTGAAGTCTCTCGAGGCGTCGCGACGAGGGCGTGAGCGTCGGCTGGTTACATTTCCTAGCAGACCATTATTTCTCCGCTACACCCACGCGGCTGAACCGGCCTCACGAACAGCCCGCCACTCACACGACTCGCCCAGTCGCCCAGGCACAGGCACACGGGCACACACGCGCGCAGGTAGACTGCATTTTCTCCCTTTTTACCCCTGCTACTACATTACCTTTTCCCGGAGCAGGGAGTTAGGAGGGTGTCTCGCTGCATATTAATGAAAAAATTTGTGACTTCCCTCCGTCATCCAGCAGCCGCATCCGCGAAAAGAAGACGAAGGGCGGGAGAGGGGGAGGCTTCTTTCTCTACCTGTGGTACACAGGGCTGCGCCTATCCATCTCTCCTTCTCCCACGACTCTTCCGTTCGCAATAAATGAACACACCGTCGCCGTCGTCGTCGTCGTCGTCTGGCCGTCTCTCGCGTGCACGCGTACTCCAAAATAAATTTCAACGAGAGAGACGGCAATGTTCTTCCTTCGCGCCGCACCTATCTTCGCTCTACCGAACGCACCGATACCGCACTTGTCTGCCGCGATCGTATCGATCCGATTTTTCGTTGGATGCTAAAAGTGTCGTGGAATTATCATTTTTCGGCGATTCGACGAGTAAGACGCGAAAGGGAGAGAGTAATACAAGCTGAAAGGGTATTTCGAGGCGAGTAAATGGGAATTTCACGGCGGCGGAGGGGCTAGCGGAATTTCAATTGCTTGGATTTTGCTAACGGGACTAATTCGTGGGAGGCTTAGAATATAATCCAGCAGCGAGCTGTTGGAACGCTCGTGCGACGGAACTAGCCTCGGGTCGTTCTCTCGCACGGTGAATTCCCGAGTGAAACTTTTTTTTGCAATGTCAGTTTTTGCCGCTCTCGAAAATTTCGCAAATTTTGCCGCTTTGTTCGCAAAGTGTCGTTTGTCTCGTCGTCGTGCTTGTTACTCCGTCGCGAGAGGATTTGTTTTAGCACCGCGCCTCGACGATTCGCGCGAGAGGAGCTTAGTCTTGTTCCGACGATGCGTCCTATCTCGGGTAGTCGATCGATTTCGATTCAGAAGGCGTTATCGAGCCGTAAAGTGCTCGCCGATTGCGGACGTGTGACACGTGTCCTTGGATGCGAGAACAACGCGACAGTAGCTCGCGCGAGGATCAAAAGCCGCGGGAAGTTGGAGGAGGAAAGGGCAAGTAGATAAGAAAGCATCGAGAAGGAGAGCAGCAGGCAGAGCTGCGTTTTCCCGGTATACGTCAGAGCCAATAGAATTTTACGAGGCAAGATAACCTAAGGCTGTTTTTCGTCCCATTGTACCCGGAGGCCACCATTAATAATACAGGTAGTTCGAGGTCGGTGATAATATAGCAGACTGGCGTACCGAAGGAATATAGCCGGAAGAAAGAGACAGAGAGCGAGAGAGAGAGAGGGAGAGGGATGGAAAAGTGGTAAAAGGACGGCCTCTAAATTTTCCCTTTTCCGAGATAAAGCGGTCCATTCTTTCCCTTCTTGCCATCCTGTCTCTGTCTTCCCGTTTCTCGCGGTCAGGATGGGTATATTAGCTCTGCCACTGGCTTTTACGACTACCGTCAACTACCGTTGCTTTTGCTTCTCTCTCTGCCGGAGTTTGCATCGCGCGGCTGCGAGGAAACGGAATTCCTCGCGACTTCCTTATTTTCCGCTGCGCCTGCGAGGCCAAAGGAACGCTCTCGGTCTGATTAGCCCTTTCATTCCCGGCGGCGACTATAGCCGGCGTCCACGACAGGACGACTACAGTCGGCTACAGTCATCCGGCTGATGATTTATTCGATGCTAATTACTGCAGCGCCTGCGAGACTTGACTCGAAAGATGGAATCTAAATGCGAGTTTGTCTCGCACATTCTTCCTTGGACGTTTCGACACATTCATTTTTTCGCACCTGTTCGATAGTTGTTTCGTTCCTTTATTTTTCTATTTAGTTGTTTCTACCAAACAATTCTCGCGACATTTTGGAACGTTATTCCGCAGAAATGTAAATACAATCAGAGCAAGTATCACTTCTGAATATAGATTGAAAAATCAAAAAATTGCAGGGAGACGTGAAATTTGCAATCCCCCTTGAATTCTTACGTCCCCGTAGAGAAAGACAGACAAAAAGAAGGACAGAGATAATACCGTGCACAAAGAACGCACGGCGGAGTTAAATTCCCCGATGAGAAACCATTTCTCAAGATCCGACGATTCTTGTAACTCCGATAATGGCCGACCAGCGGAGGGAACGAGGGACGAAGGGGAGGGAGAGACAACTCCTGCACTCAGTCACAGGAAAAATTAACAAGTTTCCCAGGAAATAAGACATCGGATAGATAGGCGAGAACGTAATAAGGCTGTACAAGGTCCGCGGAATAAATGGAATCTGGCCAGATCTGGCGTGCACCGAAGGTCTCGCGTCTCTCTTCAAACGAGTTTGATATCGGCGCTGGTGGCGCAGGTGCGTTCCGATGTGTTTCTAAAGCGGCATAATGGACCCGCGTTTAAGGGTTACAACGTCGAGCGTGGCAGAAGCGTTCGACGCGAAGCACCGAAGCGAATTTCCGCGACAAGCTCGCGGCTTCGTCGTGTCGTAGTCTTCTGCGAGACTTTTAACCTTTCGCCGCTTTCCGATCGCGGAAACACACTCTCCGCGTGCATGAGTACGCGCAGAGTCGATCGCACAGATCGTCTGGAGAAAAATTAACAGGACCCTCACCCACGGAGAGCGAATGGAAACTCTCTTTCGACTAGTAGTTTTTAGAGAATCGACGTACACGGTGTATTCTGATAGGTAAAAGGAAGCTACGGAATAGAAAATGTCACGTAGCGAGGAATCTAAATGCCAAAAAGTTGTGATAAAAATGCGAATCGCGACAAACAGGTTTGATACGTGTACTTCGGTCCAGAGCGGCAAGTTCTGAGAACAAAACAGAGAAGAAACAGACGAAATCTTAAATGGAAAAATGTTATTCCCTCCTTTTTATTTTTATGTTTATGCACGTGGAATCACCTTCGGTCACAACCTGTGTACGCACGTTGAGAACGATAGCATCTCGCGCATTATATTTTTCAATTATGACAATACCGGAGTGAACAGGATCGCCGTGGTTTCTTTCTCTCTCTCGTTCTCTTCTCGTAGTTACGTTCGTCATTCACGAATGGTAAACTGCAAATCTTCGTAATCTCCGTGAGAACGTAGCAGCGGCGGCAGCTTGTGCAGCCTCGATTCATCTTGTCGGTACGCTCTGTCCGCGGTAATTATTTTTAATTCGGTCGTCTAGGCGAGCCAGCTAAGTGGGAAGAGGATCGACGGAGAGAAGGTTATTGAATTAAGGCGCGACAGGGAGACGAGATATATCTAGGGCGAGATGGATCCCTTTGTGGGATCACCGTTTCTTAGGCAAGAGCGCAATGTTGAAAGCGTATTTTATTAAAATGATTGTTCCAATATATTTGTGAAACATTTTAATCGAAAAATACTCGGAAAGATGGAATGTAGCGTCACGTGACTTTCAACTTCAACACAGTTTATACGTTAATATCGCGAAATATTTAACAGACGGATCGTTTAATTTTGTTTTAAAAATCCGCGCCAACTTATCCCGACGCTTAATAATTTGCCTCGAGCCAGAAAACGACGACTCGGCCAATCCTCCAGAGGTTAAATGATAACTCGAACGGCGAAAAGGGGAACGTGATAAGTTACGCGCGCCTGATGACTCAGGTTTCTCTCGTTATATTTCGGATCGCGTCGTAAAATCTTCGGCCTAACAACACGCGCGGGAATACACCCCGATGGTTCGGAATTAAAAGATTCCTGACAGGGAACGGAGTGGATGGAGGACGAATGAAAAAGCCAGTGGCGAATCGAGCGAGAGAACCGGGCGAATATTTTCTTCGACCGCTAATGAACGCTCGGGTCCCTCTCATCGCCTCCTATGGCCGCGTGCACGCCGTGATTAACGAGTCTTTCGAAAGAATCGAGACTTCTCGGAAACGTCCTTCCCGCTCGAGGAACGGCCGCTCCAGGTGTTTCTGACCGATTACGCTTCCACGCGCCCGAACGCAGTTCAGAAAATTATTCGCCGGTGCGCGAGCCTTATCCGCGTGAGTCAGACGCGCGCTTCTTTCGTCGAATCGAGGACTCGTTAATACCTCGGGGACGATAAAATAAACGCCCGAAACCGACGAGCTGTTTCGCCAAGCGATATGATACTCTTTCACCGCCGTACAAAAGTCGCCGTTGTTCACCGAGCGAAACTCGAATGGCAGCCAAGCGGAAAAGAAAGAACGCTTTTGATGCTGCTGCTGCTGCTGCTGCTGCGAAGATTTCAAACATTATCATTACTTTCGAGACTTTACTGATCGTCTCGAAACTGATTCGTATTTCTCGAGAAAAACGTCGAATCGTTCTCCACACGATCGCTCAATGATTTCTTGAAGAAAGAAAAAGGAAGAGGAGAGGGGGGGGCGAATCTAACCGTGGGAGTAATCACCCCCTCCTCCCCCGCCCCAGGAAAAAATAAAAAAATCACGTGAAAGAGGGGGGTAAAAGGAATCGCGTCCGAGAGAAGAGGAAAAAATATGAGGTGCTCGGAAACTTAACCCCAGTCTCGGTTCTCTGCGGGATCCCGCGGGCACGGGATGTGTGCGCACGATCTTTGGATCCAACTGGGCGGCATGGGGAGCCTAAGGGAACAGTCAGAGGAGAGGTGGAAGAAGGGTGAAAGAAGCTCTTCGAACGTGGCTCGGCCCACGCCACAACGTGGGCCAGCACCGCAGACCATCGCTGGAATTACCATTTACATAGCGTTATTATGTTTGTGCATAATGTATGTACACATGTTAAATCAATTATTTAAACAATATGGGTCCCAATGGTGACCGAAGGTCGGGGAGGGATGCAGGCGCGAACGAACCAAGAGGGGAGGGGTTAAAAGTCTCTGGATACTGGCGTGTCCACGGAGATGTTGGATTACCCGGTTCGTCTCTTTTTCTTCTCTCTCTCTCTGCTCGGTAGTGTTCCCTTTTTTTTCGAACCTGCGTTTCTCTTTCTCTCTCTGTCTCTCACTCATCTTTTCTCTCGTCTATACGCCTCTCTCCTCTCCTTCCCTCTCGTTCTCTCGCAGGTTCTCGCGGGGCTCTTTGCATATGGATCTTGAATTTCAATTGTGCTTTTCAAGTGCAGCAACCCCCTCCCCACCCTTTTGTTGCCCCCGCCAGTCCGTCCCCGCCGCTGCCTTCACCCTCGCTTTTATTCCGCGCCTCCGCCCCTCTCGCTTCTTTCCCTTTCAATCTTCCCGTTCTTCCTTCGCTCGTTTCGCGACAGAGAGACACACGAGCGACAGACAACGCGATGAGCGATGAGCGAACGGCGAGCGAGAAGCGCGCGTACGAAAACCTGCAGCCGAATAAAAAGCAGCCAGCGGCAACCGGCAGTCAGCCGGAGGGTCGATACCTATAGGGCTGGTTGCTGAAGTATTTCAACAGTTATAGAAACGTTTTTCGTCACGCGTGTTGCACGTAATATCGTGTTTGGACATTTCCAAAAAAGTTGGCCAACGTTTCTTAGTATTCGACATACTTCGACAAGCTCGCAAAATGTGCCTTGTACCTTGTACTTCTAGAGAAGCTTCAAAGTTTACCTATCGCAACCACGAGCGATATATTCCCTCTAATAAAGTTTCAAAATGTTTTCCATGGTCCGAATACCCTCGACGGCCAGTGTACACGACGAAAGCGAAAAAGACAGGCCACCAGTGACGCGCCATCGATCATTCATTGGCTCGAAGCCAAGTCATCCAGATACTTATTTGTTTCCGTGGCGCTCTACGTGTGATGTACGTTCTTCCTCGCCCCTGGATAGATAAATAAAATTCTTTCGTGACGTTTCTCTCTCTCTGTCTCTCTGTCTCTGTGGCTCGTAAATTTCCTCTGACCGGCGCGGCGTTTAGCGCGACCATCCGGCTCGGCTACGAACGTCCCCGCTTTTAATTTATCCCGCCACCCTTTGCCCGGAGACGTCTCGTCTTGGTTCGCGTCGCCGCATTAGCATCTAAATCACCCCCGAGTCCGAGCGAGACTCTCGCGAAAGAATCGGCCGCGACGAAACAACGGTAATCAAATTTATTATCTTAAAGAACCGTTTAAGAGGAGCTCGTTCGAACCTAGCGTTTCGTTCGACCGGACAAAAAGACGCTCGCTTCCTCGATCCTCTTTCCGAGCAATTTGCCCCGGCGTGTCTACCTGACCGAACGAAAATAAGCTCGCGTTTTCCCTCCTTTTTCCTCTCTTTTTCCGTTCCCCCGTTCCAGTCCCCTGTTCTTACGCATCAGCATGCAAATTAACCTCCGACAACAATAATCAAATTAATCGTACCGAACAACCGGATACACCACGAAACAAAACCGGGGTCCGATCATCCTCTGCCCTCCTTCCACTTTTTTTTTTTTTTTTTTTTTTATTCTGTCTTCCAAACTCTCGTCGATCAACTAGAAATTCCTCGTTATACTCGGTCGGTGGCTGTCGATGGCTTGGGTATACACACACACACACACATATACATATATATATACATATATATATATATATTTTTCCCCATCGATTCGTCGAAGCGATCGGCAACGGAAATCGCTGGAAAATTGATAGACCGGCGGTCGCTCGGCACATCGGACCTTTATTGGAAATTTATGCGGATCAGTAATTCTACGCGGCTGCGATATACTGTTAGGTATTTCCGAGAGGATCGTTACCGCTTCGGCTCCCGATCGTTTCCACGGGATTATACGGACACGAACGCGCCAGTTAATTAATAAAATGAGCAGACCGAGAGCAGGCGTACGGCGGAAGGAAAGAGAGAGAGAGAGAGAGAGAGAGAGAGAGACAGACAGAGAGAAAAAAAAACTATTCCGATTCGCGCGGATAGACGTTGCACGCGGTTTTAGCAACGAGCGTGTGTGTCGCGTCCGTGCGCCGGTTTCCTCGACTCCATTTGTCGGCCACCTGTCCGATCGGCAATTTATGTCGCTCGGTAATTTCACATACCGAGAATATTAGACATCGACACGTTCCGCACCGGCTACTAGCATGCGCGACGCGCGCGGCCACGCGGGCCCCGACCGACCAAGCGAGTAAGCGGCCGAGCCACTCCGCTTCGTAACACGCCGCTGCGGGCCTGCCTCGCCTGCGTGCAGCGCGGCACAGCGCATTCAGCTTGCTTTATATACACTATACACGATCTCTTGCACACGGTGTGCGCCTGGCCAAGGCGCGCGCACTGCTTCGTTATCCCAGCTCTCTCTCTCTCTCTTTTTCTCTTCGCTGTACACACGCGGTGCGCGACCGCGATTTATCTCGACCGGTTAATGCGTTCCGAGAATCTATTACTGGCCTTCCAATATTATAATTATTTTATTAGCGGGTCGCTCATTATCCTTCTTTTTACAGCCGCCCTAACATTACGATTATTCCCCCTCCTTCTCCTTTTTTTTCCTCTTTTTTCTTTTTTCTACCGCGAGCTTTTTGGAGCCCCGAGCGCGTTTAGTACCGAGCCGATGCGAGAAATAGGTTTCACTGTCGTGTCTGGAAAATTGGCGGAGCAGCATTTTTAATCAATTTACCATTTTATGTATCGCCTTCCTTTCGACTGTCGACTGTCGAATTAAACAGCGATACGCGTTTGAAAAGAACGGAAGCAAACGACAAACGCACGTGCGTAGATGGCGCGTTCGCAGGAAACCCGAGGTTGACGCGTCCGTGTCGGTTGATTTATCTCGGGGATCGACTGGCCCGAGAAGAACTTCTCGAAGACAACTGGCGTCCGAGATGCGAGCGATACCGGGGGAGTAGGACTCTGTCATTACTATTCGACAGAGAGAAGGAGCAACGGTGCCCCGCGTGGCACCGTGTACATTACATACAATTAAGACCGAATTCTCTATCATCCTGCGCGCTCTTCGCCGCGCTGCTACGTCGATGCACGAATTTGGCAGCGGCACCGAGCCGCGACCGATCGGCCGCGCGCGCTCTCCCCGAGCACGCCCGTGTTCGATGGGTCAACGACATCCTTGGTGAACGGTTCGAGGCGCGATAGGATATGTCGGGGTAGAGAGGAGCGAGCGAGAGGGAAGAGACGAGGAGCCGGTGGGAGACGGGGGGAGAAAAAGCACGCGAGAGAAAGAAATGAGAAGTAAAGGGACAAGAGGGTGGCAAGAGAGGAGAAGAAAGCAAACGAGAGAGGAGGGAAAAGACGGAGAGAGAAAGAATGGCGAAACGGCGGCGGGAAGGCGAGGGCGAGGGGGGATGGGGCGGACGACGAGGCAGGAGGAAGAGAGATCCTGACAAATTGGAAGGCCGTTAAGCCAAAGGCAGCAGAGGTGTCGTTCGTTGCAAAGAGAAAAGAGCTTCGATGTTTGGCGAGGAGAGCGCGCCTCGGTGAGCCGGGAAAAAGACGAGTCGCGCGCGACATTGGTTGTCAGAGGACGGGGGATCCTCGGGGTCCCGAGCATTTTTAGAGCCGAAATAAAGTCGGGGAACGTATATCGTTGTATATTCGCTGGCCGCGCGCGCGTACTCCGCGCACGATCGTAGGTGGTCTCCTCTCACCAGTCTTGTGGTCTTGCATCTCTCTTTCTCCCTTTCTCTCTCTTTCTCTCTCTTTCTCTCTCTTTCTGTCTGTAGCCTTCTTTCCCTTTGCCGAGATCCACCGAAACTCGTGCATCTTGAACCGAACGACGTTCCGCCTCTGGCGGACTTGTACAAACACCGATAATCGAACGCACACGCGTTTCTCCCTCCGCCAGGCTACAATGTGAATACACGCTCCTCCGCCTCCTCCTCCTTCTCCTTCTCTCTATCGCGATTCCCTTTGACCTTTCGAACGCGAAACTCCACTCGCGTCTCTGGCATGATCGATCTCTAGTCGCTGGAACCTCGTCTAATATCTCGTGCCTCTCGCGCGTAACGATCGCTGCCGGGAAATTTGAGAGATTGAATCGTCAGAGATTTACGCGGACTGCCGCGGCGGCGGCGGCGGCGGCGGCGGCGGCGATCGCGGAGAGCCAGCGCGAGCCCCGATAGTTCGAACGGCGGGGAAACACGCAACGCGAGCGCCGGGTATTTCGAGGACGGGTTCGTCGTTTACGGGCGGCGAGATAAGATCCGAAAACGGGGACGGGCCTGTGCTCGACTTGTACGCGAAACGTAAATTTCACCGGCGCGATAACATCGGCCATAACCTATTTCCGGCGAGAGCAGGCCGAGCGAACTCTCCCTCTCGCGAGCGCGGATATTCCCTCTCTCCGACCGCGCGTGTCTACTCGCCAAACGATTGTTGCTCGATTCGATTCGATTCGATTCGATCGCCAACTGTCGCCGACTCTTGACAGACAGAAGGAACATCCGATCCCTCGAAAGAGAGAGCACTTACTGCTCGTAATTCGTTCGGGAAAGTCAAAGTCAGCAACTCCTTCCTCGTCAGCCTCCTTCTTGCAATTTTGCTGCTTCGAGACAGTTTCAACTATTCGGTAGTTGAAAATCTCACACGTCCGGTGTGTTTGCTCCAGTGAACTGGCCAGCGCGCTAGAGGACAGAGAAGACTCGTGACCATCTTATATACATATATATATATATATATATCGTGAAAGATCGAGTCCGGCCGATCTCTCGGAGTCGTCTCCCTCTGGGGAAAGAGGTGGTCGGAGGCGCGCAGGTGTGCGTGCGCGCAGGAGGCGAAATCGTAATCTTAATCGCCTTGGAGTAGCCGCTCGTCTCTTGGCCGATCGGGCAACAGGTTCCCCCCGCGCGATTCAATCGTACCCTCTCGGCCCGGTTGTATACGCGGAGCCGAGAGGAGCCGACCTCTCGCAAGCATATGGCAAGAACAGGCTCGTTACGTCACTCATCCATCTCCTTCGTCGACCCCGGCTATTGATTTATCGTCGAACCGGGCATTTTCATTTCTTTCACCCCGCGTGGAACGACGACGCGGCTGCGTGCGCGTGAGCGATCGTCTCCGATTAGAGGAACGCATTGTGCTCCGACGGGAATCGAGACGAGACTGCGTCGTCCACGTACCTCGGAAGGTGAAAGCAGTCTTTTCTTGCGTAACAGCAATTGGAAATTCAGATTGTTCTTCTCTTTTTTTTCCTTCTTTCTTTCACGATAACCTCACGCCAAGAATCTTACGGGGGTCGACGACAATCTTTACACGACAAAATTGTGTGAACTTGTAAGATACGTGGGATAATAGGGAATGACCGAAGATTTAAAGAAAATTTAAAGAGCAATTTCTTTTTTTTTTCTGGAAAATAACCCTGAGGATGAAAATACCTCTCCGAAGAAATCTCGACGTTTTTATATTATCACTAAAAGTGATTTTAAGTAACCCAGAAAATCGGGCCTTTTCAGGTGCAACGCTGATGCAACGAAAATTAGCGATTGGTTGATTTGGTTGATCACGTGATGGGGCGTGAGATTGTCTGGTACTGAGCGATCGCGCCTGTAATTTGTTTCGTATCGATTCAAATGTTTGCATATCAATAAAATTTTATGGCAAAAAAGTCGGAACAGTTGCTTCTGGACCTTTCAGTGAGACGAATCGTACTGGGGTACAAGTCGTACAGTTTTTTTATATCGTGAACATTATCGCTTTGACCCGAATGTATCCCGTGCGAATGTCGGCCAATCCTCTTTCGCGGTCGGATTTCATGGTAATTTTCGTCGGGTCGCTATCTTTGGAATCAACCGCGAACCAATATGGACCGATCTTCCCACGTTGAATTGAATCGTCGATCTTCCTACGCATTGGGATCCCGTGGCCATTTGCATCGGCTCCTTATCTACGAAATCGACCACAGCCCCCCTCCAGACCCTCAGGCAGGAGATCCTGAAACATCGCTCCGTGACTTTCCCACTTGGAACGAGGGAAAAGCGAGCCATCCGAGGCTCTCCAATTTTTTCCTCCCCCTCTGTCGCACATCGATGCCCGACTCTGCGATCTCTGATTTGAATAATATGAAAAATCGAGGCTCGCTCGTTCCTTCTTTCGATAGACCAGAGAAAGGGAGGAGGATAGAAAGCAGGAAGGAAGATAGATAGACGGATAAATGGGGAGAACGCTGGAGATGGACGGATATATGGTAGAGAAAGGAAGAGAGAGAGAGAGAGAGAGAGAGAGAGAGACGAAGAGAAGAAAGACGCGCGATCGCTGTGGAGTGAGTTAGGGCCGGCAGGCAACGCTATGCATACCGTCACACCCAGCGACACGCTCCAAATTTGAAATTTAAATTCGGTACGTCTCACGGGACCGCGCCGTTGTACACCGGTTACTCACACATACGCGAGCGCGCGTGTGCGTCAAGCGGCGTACTCGCGAGAATGCGTGTTCGGGGTGGAAAGGGAATCGAAGGCAAGAAACGAGGGTAAGCGCAACACGAAGCGAGGAGAGAAGGAGCCGTCCGACGACGACGACGACGACGACGGATACATCGCCGTTTCCACGACGATCCTTGCCCACCCATTCCAGTTCGTTTCCTCTTCTCCGTAAACACCCTCGGGAGTGGTAATTCGACGCTGACCCTGCGACTTGTCCTCTTCGCGTTGAGTCTCGAGACCGGTAATCTCCTCGCTCGTTGGGCGAGGTGTCAACCGATGAACTCGACGCGCAACTCCATCCCCGCGAACCTAACGTCACTCGCGAAGAAAATGACTGCGGAAATTATTGATTGACCAACAATTTATTTATCTTCAGGAATAGAATAGCATATACACAACGACTCGCGGGAGTACTTTGACACTTGCAGCAATTGTGGTGAAACATTTTGACACTTTGTTGAGACTCGACGCGATCGTTTTCAACGATCAAATATTTCGTGACTATATCGGTCAAATTTACGATCATTACAAGTCCAAAAGTATAGAGTATGGAGAAATTGGCGGAGCAATTGCAGAAGGCTCGAGTTCATCGAGGTTGAAGCGATCACTTTCGATTTCATTAGCGATGGCAACGCGACGAGTGAGATCTTCCCAGACGTATCTTTCCCTCGGTGGTGGTAGCGTGCACGACCTACCTCGGTTTCTTCGTGCAAGTCCGGCCACCGCCAGTCGCACTCGAAGAATTCCTCCACGTTGCCCGGCCATACGAGCAACTTGCGTAACGTGACACGTGTCGTACCAGGTGGCATAATTTACGTGTCGCACGCGCAAACTACCGTGACTGCTCCGCCACCGACACGGCACCTTCCTCTTCTCTCATCTCGATAATCTCAAACGTTCAAAAACTCGAACAAGTAACACCTTGCAATCGTCGATTTCAGAGGTTACAGAGCTGCACTATGGCAAACTTGAGATCTCATTTAAAAATTTGAGCGTAGAACGCCAATGCGAAATATTTACAATTTTACTTCAAAACTTTGGAAATGTCGAGAATTTAATAATCAATTGTTCTCGAGACAGCAGGAAATAAGATTATACTGCACGTTTCAATGTCTCCACAATTCGAGATCCTCGTTTGGAAAAAGCAACGTGTTACTATATACATTTAGCGACTATATACACACACACACACACACACACATATATATATTTAGAATCTCGTCGTTTCCATGTTTGAGACGCCAAACGGAGGAAACTCGGAGTAAATCCTGGAGGCAGTACGGAACAGCGGGTCAATCTCGGAAGCTTTACCAGCCCGGCAAGTTTATCGGTGGTACGCGAGAGAAACTTGGACCTTACTTTGCGAATTCGGTGTAGCCGCGTTCTTGGATGTATCTGAAGTACTTCTGGAGAGTGCTCGAATTAGGCCGGGCGCGCTTCAAAGCCTATTACACACAATGAGACGACTTAGAGAGACAGAGGGAGATAGAGCGAGGAGAAGGAGAAGGAGAAGGATCGACTCGAATGGCTTCGACTCGAGCGTCTACTCGCGAGAATCCATGGATACCTAACTGTGTGTCCATTACGAAACACCTAGCTCCCCCGCTGCACGAATTCCGTGGTTCATTCGATCCCGTGTGCCACAGCCCGACGAAACACGAGAAGATCGAGGAAGCTTAGAACATTAACGCGTAGGCGGTAATAGATTAGATAGGTACGAGGATTAAGCGAAGAGAATTAATCCTGAAACCCCCTATGGGATGGGAGAGAACTGCTCCCCGAGCAGATCCGACATGCTGGACCGCGGATTTTTACGCCAGGTCTTTACTTTTCAGAGCGTAATTAAAAAAGCAGTTGAACCTTGGTAGAAAGTGAAAATTATTTTACGTACCAAGCGTGTCGCAAAGAGTTGTCACCAAGCGTTTATACTTTGGACGTATTTTGTTATTACGAATTGCGCATCGCCTGCAGTTTTCCACTTTTAACTAACGAACGTCTCCACCGCTGCGCGCGGTGATCCTTAATTTCTCAACACACAGTTTAAAACTGCGATCTCCACTGCCTATTCACGAGAGAGGGGGCGCGAGATCCCCTTTTGAAACGGGACGAAAGTGAAGCTGCGACGAAAATTTGGCGGCTGAGAAGGGGTGGAGGGCAGAGGGAGGGAAGGAATTGCCGCGGAGGTAGGTGACGGCGGGACAATTATTTTCACCGGCTCCCCGGTGTTTCGACGGTGTCTCGATGAGGTCGGATAATCGCGGTACGCGTGAGAGCCCCTGGGATTCTGCGTGGCTCGTCGAAGCCAGCAGTAGCAGCAGCAGCAGCAGCAGCAGCAGCAGCAGCAGCAGCAGTAGCAGCAGCAGTAGCAGCAACAGCAACAGCAGCAGCAGCAGCAACCGCCGCTGGTGGTAGAAAGATAGGGGGGTAGTGTCGATGGCAAAGAGTCGACGACGGCGGGGGCGGGGGGACAACGGTCGGAGGGCGGAGGACGGAGGGTGCGAGGGCTCGGATGGATTTTACAGCGCGCAGTTTTCACCTTTGAGATTCCATCCGGCGGCGAAGGGGTGGGCCGTGCTGCACCCGCGCCGCGTCGGCTCGGGTACTTTGGTCTAGGAATTCAAGGACCCACGGAGTCTGGGGGGGGGTGGGATTCGACGACGCGGCTCTCGCGCGTCGGGGGCGGTGCGGCTGATGGCTGCTGCTGCGTGGCGCTGCTCTGAACACCGTGCGACGAGGACACCGGGCACGCCGGTAATCGAGAAAAACAGGAAGATAGAGAAGGACGAGGCGCGGCTGAGACGCGAGAGGGAGAACGAGCGCGTCGCGCGAAACGGAGCAAGACCGACGGCGTAGAAAAGCTGGAGAGAGGCATTGAAGTCGCGAGAGAAAGAACGAGAGAGAGAGAGAAAGGGTAGGTTGCAGGGGGAAGAGAAGAAAAAGAAGAAGAGAGGGAGAATGAACGAGCGCTAAGGGAAGGGAACGAAGAGGGTTGGACCGATAGCGTCGCGGCGATGGTGAACACCGTGGAAGAAGGACGGAGGCAAAGCGATAGAGAGGAAGGCTCGAGTGCGGTGGTTAGGAGGAAGAGGGAACCAGTGCGCACGGAAGTGAGACAAAAAGATGGAGAGAGATTCGAAAACGGGGTGAAAGACACAGAGAACGGAGACGGAAGGAGGGAGGGAGAGAAAGAGAGAGAGAGAGAGAATTGGGGAGAGCGCGCAGAGTGAAAGAGGAAAAGCAAAGAGGGAGAGAGAGAGAGAGGAGGAAGGCGCGAGAGGGTGGTGGGTGGTGGTTGTAGCAGCGAGCAGCAGCCGAGAGAGCCGGTCGATACACGACCACCACTACAGACGTGTCGCAGGACACGCAACACAACCTGCTGGCTGTTCTGCGTGTGCAACGATACCGCTCCACACGGCCACCCTTCTTCTCTCTCTCTCTCTCTCTCTCTCTCTCTCCTCCCCCTTTTTCTCTTTCGCCGTGATATCCTCTCTTCTCCCTTCGGGCCGGGGCTTTCTCACCCTTCTCGTATAGGACGGGAACGAGAGCTGCCGAGAAGCAAGGTGTTTTAGCACGGTCTCGAGGATCCGCCATTTTGAGAGGGAGTCGTTTCCCCTCGTTCCCCCTTGAAACGTTGACTTTTCACGGTAAAATCTTCGCTAGAGCTCTCGCCCGCGTTTCGATACACCGACGAGTATATTTCGCCGAGCCAAAGGAATTACCTTGACCAAGCGTCAGGATGTCACTCACTCTCTGTACTCGTTCGCGCATTTAACGTGAGAATTACGTGGGAACTAAAGTGGGAACTTTGCTCAGACGTCGCAATGCGTATCTTTTTTCTTTTTTTTCTTTTTGTTCATTTTAAAGAAAGTTTTTACTCGTCCCTTCCAATGAACGAGGGTAGCATTCTTCCATTCTTTAACCCAACGTTCTTCCTCTTTGATTGCAGTTGTTCTCTTGGACACGACACAGGAGGAGAAGCTCGAGTGGACAAAGTATCCGTTCGGCGCGGAAGCTAACACCCCAGGGGTAAGTTTTGCTATTAACGCGAGGCAATCTCGTTTGGCCGGTGCGTGTCGTTGTGGGACCTCCGTAAGAGGATTCTACCAGATTCTGAACGGTCTACGGTTTTACGCGAGATCATCGATCGCCTTTGCGAAAGTAGCGTTCTACACGAGTACGGTCTGACTCGTCTCGGTCTTACACGTTGAACTCTCTCTCTCTCTCTCTCCCTCCCTTTACCAGCGTGCGACTCTACGAGCGCAAGTCTCGCTCGGTGATAAAACGGACGAAAAAAATTCGGAACGCAGCTGACACTTTCTCGTTCCGGATGGAAAAGTGGCCGCGTCGCGTATATATATATATATACAGTGTCCGCGGGGACACACACCATGGACACGTACCATGGTGGAAGAACAGCGGGTTCCGGGGGTATCAGAAGCGCTTTATAGTCTCGGTGCGCGCGGCATACGTGGGCTCCCGCTGGCCGGTGCGCTCTCTCGGCGCCATGTTTGTTTTTCAGTTGTTAAGCGCGCAGCGGGCCGCCAGACAGGTTTAAATCAGCCACTACCTCCTCCTCCGCCTCCTTCACCACCCGACCATCCAGCCAGCACCTCCTGCTCTCTCTCTCTCTCGTTCTCTCTGCTTCTCTCCTCGTTATACGCGTGTCCACGCCGTTCCTCTCTTTCCGTTCCTCGCAAACCCATCTTGCTTCGCTCCTCGGACGGCGGATCCCTCTCTCTGTTTCTGCGTGCTCGTCTCGCGCGGGACGTGCACCGCCGGACCAAGAGAGAGTCAGTCCGCTGGGTAACAAATTGCTTTTTGTTTGAACGGACAAATTAGAGAGACGGCCGCCAGATAGAGGGAGGAAAGGGGAACGGAGCGGAGCGGTGCACGCGAGAGCGAGAAAAAGAGAGAGAGAGAACGTGCAGAGGATGCGTTTATTTAACATCGCAGGACGTACAGTTTCCTATACCTCCGCGTATAAATACCGTTTCGCGTACGAGTTGAAAATTTCACTGCGACCCGGCGCGCGCGACCCTACGTGGGTGTCACCCGCTAAATATCTCTCCGCCACGCCAGCCGTGCCAGGTTTATCGCCGATAACCGTCCGGTCGGAGCCGCTTTTACACCGGCCGTGAGTTTCCACGCTTTCTTTTCGTAGTTTGCGCGCGCCTACGGCGAAAGTGGCACGATCCAGGAAACGAGATTTTGTCAGAGTCGAGAATGTCCGATGGAAGTCCGATTCATCCATCTTCGTAGCTTCAACAGACAGCAATTACGTCGTTCTTCCTGATACGCGTGACAACTTATTTTCAATTGCGTCGTTAATTCGTAATTTTCCGTAGAAATTTTTCGTAAAGAGATTCGAATACTAAGTAAGAGTCGTTTCAAGGATACTTTTTCCAGTTGTATCGCTTTCTCCGATTCTCTGTCGATTCTTAACCGATCGAAACGATCGATAAAGTCCAGTTTTACCATCCAGCGCGAGATACTAGCGATGATAATTAAGCGACGGTTTCGTATTGGCGGAAGAACGAACAAGAATAATCGGCTGTCGATCAGTCTTATTTCTCGTTACTTAACAAACCTTGACAAAATTTGGAGGCGGAGGTCCAGTGAAGAGAGATATCGGTCGTGCGCGCTTCGTCGTCGACGTTTCTCTCCTCACGGCGTGGCTTTCAAGCGTTGATCGTTAGTGCGGCGCCGCTAATCGAACAGCGAAACGGTTCCGTTTGAAAAGGTTCTTTGAGTTTGCTGTTGATTTTACTAGCTGCTAAACGTCGTCCGCGCTTCCTTTCGGGAACGGGATCACAGGAACGCGCACCACCAGCTCGCCTCAGCACGGAAGCTCGACTTCTTTTTTTCCTTGAAACGCCACGGAAAAGAAAACAAAAAAAAGGGAGAGAGAGAAGAAAAAACAAGCCTTGTGCTCATCGTCGAGTACTCGAGTTCACTTCACACCTCTTCTGTCTACATGTGCCCACGACCACCGCACCGAGAAACCGGAGTCGAGCGTCCAAATATGTGTTCACGGGTTTCCTACAATCTCAAGGATCTATCCATGCGTGGTTTGACACCTCGTCTCTGGAAAATCGCTCGACCAGTTTTCCACCGTTTTACATTCGCCGTGTCCGCTTCTGTCACCATACAGAAATTTCACCTTTTTTCAATCCTTTGCCCGAGACTATTCCTCTTTTTACAACTTGTCGATAATTATAAAGTGTACATTTGGTGTCGTAACATCTGAACAAATGTTCTAGAATGACAATTAACAACGACGTAGGAAGAGCAAAATAATTTCAGAATATTCGCATAAACTTGATTTCTCGCGAATGTTTAAAAAATGGTCGAGGATATTATTTTTCCAGAGAATGAAACCACGTGTCGTTAACTCTATATTGTACTTATTCTAGTAAACCCTGCACGTTGACGATTAGAAAGATATAGTCGGCAAAATTTCGTGTTAAATACCATTTGAACGATCATTTCCAACGTTACGTCATTTTATTTGAAGTGACGATGCTTCGTAAATAAATTGCTGATAAATGCCTTTGTCGAAAGCAAAGGATTAAAATTTTTTACTATTATCACTATTTTAGTATTTTAGTATCAGATTTCAATTCAAGCGTCTAATTTCAAAAATATCGATCTGCACAAGTATTGAGTTTCACAATCTATTTAGTGTTTGATAGTGCCGACCGCGAAAGATTAGTTTCAGGTCGCGAGACACTAACTCCGAGGGAGATAACCTTCCCAAGGAGGTAAACCTGCTGGAGCTCCTCTCGCGGTGTGCATGATCGATACCGAGATGAGCTAAGGACCCGTGGAATTCGAAGGGCGAGCCGTTCTCGGAATCGTCGCGTGTTCTCGTTTCACGCGTAATCGCGAACAAGAGAACGGGCCCGATAATCACGAATAATAACACGTTTCGCGATTAAGCACGATCATAGGCGACTTTGTAAATATTAAAACGAATCGGCCAGGAAACGACCCCCGCTCCGATGACGTTCGTGCTCCGAGTCATCCGATCCGAGCCGATCGCGATGAGCTAAGACCTCGAAGAATTTCAGGGGTGGCCAGTCCCCCAGTTTCTTTATCACCGATACTGCGGTCAAACCGGATGAATCGCTCTCTCCACCTGCGTACACGCTACGCCCGACATATTACGCCCGTGTATTACGCGTGTGTATCGCGTTATAATCACGGCCAGCAAACTCGCCGATTTTCTCCAAATTCGTAAATAGTCCTCTAGTGACGCAGGTGTAAAAAAATTGTTGAACCGCTCCAAGTTATCGCTTTGCCACGTTACACAAATTTTTGCAAAGAACAAAATTTCCTTTGATTGACCAAACAAATTATTACCAGTTTTAAATTTTAAACCACCGACTCTGGAAATTCTCGATGTTCACGACGTATTTCAACCTGCGCAATTTCCTAGCGACATTTCAATCTGAAACGTTTCCTCGGATCGGGTGGAAGCCCTGAGAAAATCCTCTTAGAGAGTGGTCCAGTTTCTTGATCCGCTTCTAACTGACGGCTCCGCGAAGGAATTGCGTGAATAGAATGCGAGACACATCGCGTTCTTCCCCCAAGAGCGGGCCCTGAGCCCGTCTAACGAGCACTCCGAGAACGGGGATTAACGTGTTCCGAGCACCGCTGTGTTTTTGCTCGAGTTTGCCTCGAGATTCGTCAATGATGCACTTTCTCCTGTTTGGTTAACGAGTATCAAATCAACAGTGGTCAATTGCATTGTATCGCGCGTTGATGCCGTTTGGACTCGAGTGGTGGTAAGGAGTCTGCAATTAACTCATTGCTAGCCACCCAAGTAGTTCTACGTCACTTTAGATTCAACCTCTCGGCATCGGAAGGCTTCGATTGTTGTTTAAATATCGAGAGATTTCTATACGCTGGTGGAAATATTCCAACGTAATTTGTGTTATTTTTAAGTGACGTGATGCTGAAAAATGATTATTTTTAGTCGTTTTCGTGTAAATTCGTAAAACAGAGACAGATTATTACAGATTTATTACATTTCAAAAAAAAAAATGGAACGACGTGGAATTTCAATTTTGTTGGTGGAAGGGAGGATATTTGAGTCTCTTGACCCAAAATATAAAAATCTACGTTGTCAGAATTCGAACAAAAGAACCTTGCCGGTAGATACGAATCGGGGACAGAGTTTGAAACACGTTTGGAATTTCAACGTCAAATTCCTCACATTTCGGAGGTAGAAACTTATTTAATTTCTTAAACAAACAACACTCGGATAATTATTTTACAACAAACTATAAATTCTTTAATTTTTTTAAAAATATTCCACTTGTCCCGATCACGCGAATGATCTCAAACTTAACCGAGATAAGTATCAAAAAAATGTTCACGCAGCAACGTCGTCGTCGTCGTTCGTTTTTAATTGACGTAGTTGATCGATATAACTTCTTGAACGACTCGCGTAAATGGTAAATATGGGCAAAGAGAACGAAACGAGAGGAAACGTGTGCAACGCTCCCCACGAAACATTTACGTGGGTTGAGTAATACAGAAGAAAGGGTTAATTAACCGAGGGAATCGAGGTCGGGGTAGTGGACTGAAACAGGGAACGGCCTGTTTGCCGGTTTCCTTACGCCGGTTCTAATCACTTTGCTTTCCGGAATCGAAGTCCACACAGTGGCCCGTGTAATAAGTGCGACTAGTGCCGGGGTTATTAATATACAGGACCAAGAGAAAGAGAAAGAGAGCGAGAGAGAGGGGGAGGGGGGGGGGGGGAGAGGGAGGGAAAGGAAGAAGAGCGAACAGCGTCAGAACAAACAAGCCAAACAGAATTAGCTCGGAGTATTTGAACAACCTGATGGGGAGAGAAGGGTTGGCGGCGTGCGTGGCGAAGCGAGTCGTCGCTTTGATGGCGTTGCTGGTGAGCCTCGAAACTCGTATAAAGGGATCTCGAAGATACTCTCTCCTCCTCCCTCCTTCTCTCTCTGTCTCTCTTCGTGTACTACACTAATCTCGCCTGGTGCAGGACCTCGCAAAGAGGCCGCGTGCTACCCTCCAGCTCTCGAGGATCGACAACCCGAGACTTTAAACAAAACAGAAGGAAAGAAGAAAAAAAAAAAAAGAGAGAAAAGAAAAAAAGAAAACGAGAGGAAGGCTCGACGGCTTGAATTAATTGAGAATGCTCGAGTTTCCAGTCACTCGATCAACAGACAGATGGACTATCGCGTTCTCTCGACGACCCCTTCGAGTTTACCTCATTTCCATCTTCGGCGTGCGGGAGAAGGGAGAAACGCGTCACCCCATTATTAAAACTCGTATCAGAGAGAGAGAGAGAGAGATTAAATCACACGGGGGATGGAGAAGAAAGTTTTTTTTACAAACGAAGACTAAACGCGCGACGGGAAAATGTTTGTTCGAATCTCTTTGGAAATCCGTCGTTGTTAGATCTAAAGTCTAGAGTGATCGTGAGTTTCTGAGATAAAACAAACGCGCGTCGTTCCGTCGGTGTCAAAAAGGCCGCCGCCGCCGGCTTCAAGATCTTTGGAATCTTTTCGGTCTCGAATCGATCGAGAGATGTCCCCTTTTTCTCTCGGTCGTCGATCGGGGGGCACCGAAAACACGAAGTCCCCGAACCCCGACTAGATCTCCGATCTTCCTCTCGCTCTGGGGAAAAATTTATCGTCCGTTTGGCGACCCGCGTTCCTCGCTCGTTTCCCGGCTCGTGTCGTGTAATCGTCGCGCGTAGGAGACGATAGCCTATGGTGAACGTTTAGAAAGTCCACATAAACAATGATGGGACAATTTCGGGAAACACAGAGCGTCCACTGTCGTCCACTACGTTTTGTGCGTCCGTGTACTTTATGGCCGATGCCTCGTTAATGTAAATTATCACCAGGTATATATACGTACCCCGCACACATTCACACACGTGTACCGATCGAGGACATCCAATCTACGGTTGGAGAACATTGAGAAAAGTCGTGGATGGCGGTCGACAAAGAGGCGCGCGCGACGCGACGCGACGCGATTTATTTTCACGGAGATAAAGTTTCGATAGAGCGTGGCTGCGGGGCATAGGGGGAGAGGAGGGCGGCGGAGGCTCGGGACGAGAACGAGGTGGAGGGAAACGCGATCGAGGGCTCCGTTCGACGAAATATTTAAATCATTTCCTCGCCCGGGGAACAACGAGCAAGGATATTCAAATGCGGCGACCAAACCAGTCCGGGGCTACATTTTCGTTCGAGTTTTCAATTTCGTTTGACTTTCGAAAAGGGTTACCAGCCGAAACGAGCGAGAACTAGCGACCAACTAACGGTACCCTTTCTCTGTCGTTGCGATAACTCGCTCGTTTGGTTAGAGTGTCGAGAAAAAAAGTAAAAAAAGAAAAAAGAGGAGAGAGAAAGAGAGAGAGAAAGAAAAAGAAGAAAGAAATACATAAAGAGAGAAATTTGGCTCCCGAAAGAGGATCCAGTGTGTATATCACCGGGTGTGTGTAGCGTGCCGGCAGCCAAGTTCATCCTCGGAGCCGATGAAACGTGGCGATCGTGTCTGCAGTTCTGGCGAAAAGGTCTACTCCAGTCGCACGTGGCACTCGAGCCTCTATCTGACCGTTTCATCTCGCGTTTCCTTCATCTTCATCCTCCTCGTTCACCTCTGTTCAGCTTCACGCTGGTGCCACTCCTCCTCCGTCTCCTCCTTTCTTTCTTTCTTTCTTTCTTTCTTTCTTTCTTTCTCTTTTCGTTCTCCAGCCGTACACCGTTTTCCTCTCTTTCCTCTTTCGCTCTTCTTTCCCCCCTCCTCCCTTTTGCTTCTGCTCTTTGGGTCCTTCGCCCTCGCCACCCTCTTTTCGCTTCTCGTCGTTCACGTGGTTCATCGTCGTCGCTTCTCTCTCTCTCTCTCTTTCTCTCTCACTCTCTCACACATTCTCTCTCTGGTCTCTGCGGCGGGTTGGTCGTTTTAACCGCAGGCGTATCTGCATCTAAATGCGCTCCTCGGATGCGAAATTCTGAGGACGTCACGTGGTGATATGTGACTCGGGTAACCGCGTCTTCGGGGGCTCCGGCTCGTCAAGGATCGCCTTCCCGGAATGCGAGGCGATGCGACGCGCGAGAAAACACTCGGCGAAGCCAACTCGCGCGCCCTTCCCGTCCACTTTCGCGTGTATTCGCATTTTGCATACCGGTAGCGACGCTCGTTCGCCAGAGTTTCTCGAAAATTTTGAAACGAATGAGTCATCCATCGCCGCGACTCTTCTCGAGCTTCGAAAAATCTTCGTCGTTCATTTCTACCCGCCCGTTTTTATACCATGCAAGTAAAACGCTCGTTAGCTCGTTTCTTCTACCAGGGGATCTTCCAGAGACCAGAATCTCTGATTTCTGATCGACGTCGTTGGTCGTTCCTTTTTAAGTCAGATTTTTAATAACTCTGGCTGGAAGTGAAGATGTTTCACTCAGGAGTCGCGTTTGATTTATTTGCTTCAAATAGAATTGCAATTTATTATTTCGTTATATTTAAATTCTGCAATTTTCTCATTTAACCGGACTTTGTATTTTCGAGTTGAAGATGTCAGGCAATCCCAACTTGAATATATTCCATCAGTTATAAAGCGATAGTAGACCGATAGTAGACTTTCCCATGGATTTTCTTTTTTGAGAAAGGGCGGGAAGAATTTTCTCCGTAGAACGTGTCGCCAACGGGACGACTGATATCGCTGATAGATTTTTATGAAGATAATCCGGGCGCCTAAGTAATTACCCGTAGCTCATAAAAAGACTACATAAATAGGAGGGTGGAGACAGGCGCGTGTGTCTTTCGGACCCGGACGCGTACCGGGTGGAGCACAATGATCGTACAGCTGTGAACATTTCGGGGCGCCGAACGGGGAATAATAAATATCGGGTTACCTTCTCGGGGGTGTGTCTAGAATAACTGGCTGGCTATTAGCTAAATATTTATTAGTCAGATAAGTGGATGATTTATATTTTTCCCTCCTCGCTTTATCTCCTTTTTCTCTTTACGGTCTAGTAAAAAAAGGGGACCCAGTGTCACTCGTGTGTGAGTTCTTGAACTATAGAAAAAAGGCCAATCGTTGGTGGCGTGTCAAAAGTCTCACTTGTTTCTTCACATTCTACACGAAGCATCCGAATCTTGATAGATTGTCCTCCTTTGGCTACTTTGGCCAATTAATTTCATTCGTATCTACGTTCGTCTTTCACGCAACATTTTGGACTTTTTTCACAACTATCTTGGATTTATCGGATCTTTATCTGTCGCTAGAATATGCAAACTGCGCAAACTATCAATATGCAGAGGAGCAACTACTGTTATATTCCTGGAATAAATAAATGAATAAATCCAGTACCGAATACTTCTACAGAAAAATTTCATCCAATTTGATCCAGTTTGAAAAGAAAGAAACAGAAGAGTTCCAAGTCCCTTCGAGATCGATCGATTCTCCCGATACGAGTCTCTCGTTATCGAGATGAGAGGACCATCCGCGGCATGCTTTAAATTATTACCATCCGCGACGATTACAAACGATGTCCGGATGGGGCCAAACGAACCTCGGTTTTCTTTTCCTTTTCTTCTTTTTTTTTTTTTTTTTCTTTTTCCTTCTCGACATGATTTATCGGCTCTCCGGAGACTGAAATTCGAGAACCACTTGTCTCCGATATGAGGCGCTTCGCGCACGCAGCTAACCCCGTTTATCGTTACCCCCTTTATCTACGGAAAGGGATACACCAGCCGTTCATTGCACGTACGTACGTGCGGTCCGATTTTGCCAATGGAAACCGATCCGGGTTCCCGGTATCGTAATCGAGTTTCCGTTTCTTCCAAGTATACCCCGTATGAGTCAGCCTCATTCCTTTCTCAACCCTTCGTCAAACCCTGCTCCAATTTTAGTGACGAAGCAGCAATAACAACAACAATAATAATAATAATAATGAAATCCAAATTTTTTTCAATGTGAACTTCTATATTTTTTCTAAAACTTAATACCATGCTTTGCCACGCTTTCACGCGTCTTTCAGCTATTCTCTCTCCGTTCTTCTTCTTTGTCGCGATGACATTCGAGCAAAATGGAATGTAATCGGACTATAGCGGGGAATGAAAGAAGAAGGGAAACGAAACGGGTGGAATTAAGCGAACGAGTTATCGGCCCCCGGCGGAATTAATTCCCGACGCGGGGATCTCGAGGCTGGTGTGTCCAGGAAATTGTAAAACTCGCGCGCCGTCGAGTTCTCGAATTGCGGCAACGTACATGTGTTTTCGGCTCGTAAAGTGTCGCCGAGGTCGCGCCGGGGAGAGCGAGTACGCGTACGTGTACGCGACCGCGTCGAACGAAAAGTATCGATTACAGATTTCTCATCGAGGCATCGTCGAACAAAACGAAATCTCGCGCTCCGATCGATAAACGCGCGGGATCCCCCCCGTTCCCTCGTGTCCCCCCTTCTCGAGCCTCCTCTTCGTGTTACACGATCGGACTTTTGCTCGTCTTCCATCGCGAGAAACTCAGCCGGGGCTTAACCTTGCATGAATGAAGTTACGTGAATGGGGGTGAAGAGAGACACACAAGTAAATTTGTCGTGTAAATTCACAATATTATTGTTATCGTTGAATTGGCCAAAAAGTGAAAACTGCCTTTTCTTTCAATATATAAACGTACGTGTCTCGAAATGTAATTAATTTTGTAACTATTCGAGCTTGTTCAGGAAATGCACTATTTCGTTAACAATTGTTTGGCGTCGATTTTCTTAAAATGAAAAGTCAAAAGGAACATCTTCCCTTCCTTACTTTTTCAGAAAGGAAAAACTCACGCTCAAAAAATTACCTGATGCGTACAGTGAAAAAGGCTTAAAACTGTCACTATAATTATAAATTTCACTGTTGACGAGGATATCTAATCCTAGAATTGTTTTTTTTCTTTTTAATCGAAAAAGATAGGAACGCATTTGGCACGAGACAATATATTGTCTAATAGACATCTAGAGTTTTTATTTCTCATGAAAAAAAGAACGTTTCTTGGCCAATCTAATATTATACAATTCAAAGTGAAATGTCTGTGTTTAACACTTGTTTATTTCTTTCACAAGAAACACAAACGTAGACGACAATAAAAAATTTCCCAGGTCATGGAGATGACATATTTTCTCTATTTTATTGCGCTTCGGCCCTTCTTCGTCTTCGGATTTCAATATGACATACATCCTTGGTTCAGCCTCGTGTCTTTCAGGGAAAACATATGTTTCGTTTACAGATTGAAGATAAACTGTTATCAGCAGGGGATAGTTTGACAAAAAAGATGGGATGCTTTGAAAGGAGGGACATAAATATAGTATCACATCTTCCTCCTCCTTTCAAACCTAAAAAAAAACCAAGCGGAAGGGCAAGCCTGCAATTTCGTATTTTTGCAAACTCTCAGCTGGAAAAAAAATCGCCAACAGACGCTCTATATCGGACAGTTTACATATTTTTACATACTTTGTACATTCATTGGAGAAAAAAAGAAGAAGAAGAAAGAAAATATAGGTCTCGCGTTTGAAAATCAGAGAAGCATGTATTGATGAACCCGTTTCAAATAGTCTCAACTGATTAGAATTTCTTTCAATCAATTGAATCGATTCACTGTAACTGGAAACTGGAGCTGCTGGGATATCGCATGCCCTTCGATTAAAAAAGAAAAAAGACAAGATAAAAAAACACGAGACGATAAGAAAGACATCACATTTCCCCCCTTTTTTTCCTTTAAATGCAAAAGCACGACGTTTAGAGTCCAGATTAACGTCGTAATTCTTTGAAATGCGATTAGCCAGAAACAGCCGTTGGTTGGCGCGGCGCGGCGCGGTTGAAAAATCGCGGAAAGGCGAGAGTCAAGCAGACGTGTAGCGAGCCACCCAGCTATTCTCTCCTTTCCCGCGGCGGATGGGTCATACGCAATTACGAGAGAGCGTCCTGGGACACGAAGGCTCCATCCTAAATCGTTAGCGGGTAGTGTCGGGATCGATGCTCGTAACCGGGCCTGACCCAAGAGTCGCGCTTACGCATCTGTTTGCTGATTTGTGGCCCGGCGTCGCTGCTTCGCCGAGGGATTTTTATCACGGCCAAGCTATCCGATGATTGCGTCGTTAAGACGTTCCGCGGCGGCAGGTAGAAACAGCTCTCTCTCACACGCACGCACGCACACACTCACTCTCTCTTCTTTCGCTCTTCCTTTCCCTTTTTTTTTTTCTTTCTTTTTTTCATTTTATCGCGACGCGTACCGATCCTACATACGTGCGCGCAACATCGTCTCATCTTCTCCTCGCGACGTCCATCCAACATTTCCAACGTGTGTCCGTCTCTCCCTCCTGTTTCGCCATCTTTTTAACGCGTTTCTTTCACCATCGATCCACGCGATTTACACGCGACTTACTCGCGCGGTCGGTGCGGTCGGTTCGTGACGCGATAGCATTAATCGCGATGCATCGATCGCGGTGATTGATTTCTCTCGAAAGCTCGCGTGCGAAAAGGATAACGTATTTTAACGTGTAATCTTCGACTCGAAAAACTGAAATTTCACAACTTCCCACGTACGATACTTTTCGTTTCCAAATTTGTGTCACTCATTTGTACATTGCGAGACAAAGAGGAATTAATGGATAGGAAAGCAGAAGAGAATGAACGTAGAGAAACGCGTCGTTTCGTTCTGCTGCTCTTCTCCTCGCCGTCGAGCGTCTCCGGCTTCCTCGCGGTCGATGAGCCGAGACGTTTTATCGAGACACTCGATAGATGTACGATCCCTCCTCGATCGTCTTCGGTCAAGACTCGGGGATCGTTGTCGCGTGATCTGCATCGTCGGTCCTTTATTTCATCCTGTTCCTCGTGACTATCCGACCGTGTACCGTTCTCGTTCACGGGACGGCAAGAGAGAAGCCACGAAGTATGTACAGCGTGTAAGAGGAAGGCGTTCGTGGTTCAAGAAAGGAGAGAGATACACACACACACAGGGTCGTGTTTTTCGTGCGTTTTCCTCTCCGTGAGGAAGTCGCGCTCTTTCGTATCGTATCGGAATCCTTCCGTCGAACTGTGAGATAATTCGCGATTTCGATCAGAAATTTTCGCACGGTCTGTCGTCAGTTGAAAGCCGATTTTCGCGATCGTTAATTGTCATTTCGCTAATTTCACTTGGCGTGAATGAATCCAGACTTCAATCTTGTTTTATAGATAGCGCGCATAGAAAAAGCTGCACTACTTGTACCCCAGTACAATTTGTCTCACTGAAAGACCCAGAAGCCAACTGTTCTGACTAGGAAATGAAGACGACTTTTTTGCCATAAAATTTTATCGATATGCAAACATTTGCATCGATAGAAAACAAATTATTCACCAGCCACTTCTACTTGAGGTCTACTCCATGCCCCCTCGCGAATCACGTGACCCAAATGAACCAATCGCTAATTTTCGTTGCATCAGCGTTGCACCTGAAGAGGCCCGATTTGCTGGCTTACCCCCGCTAAAATCACTTTCAGTGATAAAATATTTGTAATATTTAAGAATTCCTAAAACCAAAAGGTGCATTGTCGATTGTCTTTCAGCAGTTCTTTTTGCAACAAGCAACACCTACTCGTATCTTTCAATAAGGAGGGAGAGGATCATGCTTCGTCAAGTCGAGTAAAAATCGCCTAAGTATACCAAAGGAAAATTATAAACACGCGTATATACTTGCATTTCGCTCAAAATTACAATCTCTAATTGCCGGTCTAGTATCAACCGATCCTTCGTTCCAACCTTCGGAAACCTCCCTCGCTCTTTATCGTTTTTGCACGGGACGTCGTAAATTCGTGGAATTCGCAGTGTCGTAAATCTAGCTGCCCTCGAAGCGCTACCGTGAACGTTCCCCGCGATAATTACCGACGCCGCGGAACGAAAAAATCGACAAGCCCGGTTCAACGACACGCGAGTCCGAGCGAGGTTCGTGAGCGAATCCGTACGCGGTACGATTTGTTTGATCGGCTAACGGATCTCGCAGCAAGCAAAGAGAGGACCAGGGGGTTCCTCTCACGACTGCGAGAGGCCATTTTCTTTTTTCTTCTGCTGCACCGGTGCCTCTTTCTCTTCCTCCTCCTCGTCACTGCTTCTTTCTCTCTGCCTCGTTTCTTCTCATTGCGATTATCATCTCCGCTTCTTTCCCGCTCATCGGGAAATTCCACCAAATTTCTGTTTTCGCTTTCGTCGATGACCTCCCTGACGCGTCGAGCGTTGGCCGGAGACACACCCCGAGTAACCTCGGATGGAACGAAATTAATGCTAATCCCCCGAGTTGGAATTAATCCCCCGAGCCAAATGAGAGAACGGAGGTGGGTTACTCGGAGACACGCCATCGGTCACACGAGCGTCAGACCGTTTCCACCGGATTAATCATCCCTCGTCCCCCTTTTTCTCTCGGCTCGTATTTTTTTCTCTTCCTCTGTTTTTCCGAGGTGCGTGGGGAATCGATAGCGTTTCGAAGTTTCACGACTTGACACTGGTTTGCTGTTCCTCTTTCGACACGATAACGTAAGATAAGATGTTCCTAAATGCCTACGTCTTTCTTAATTGACGTACAAACCCTCTCTCGCAAAAAGGAAAAATTACCACGACTACTGTTCTTACGTTCGCCCGTATATCATCGACTTGATTCCATAATCAAGAAAGTAAATTTTTGATCAAAGATCAAACTCGTTATCTTCTTCCCAAAATTAAAAGGAATATTCTCAAAATATAAAGAAGGTAAAGAGTATAAAGATCGATGCCGGTTCTTTTATTATTAAAAGCGTTTCGAGCTTGTGCCACGTCGAACGTTGTTCGCGAGGATGTTCGTAAGGGGTTGGTCCCGGGTCATCTTTTATTGAAAGTGACGTGGAATCGGGGCATCGTCATCCGTCGTATCTTCCTCGATCTTGACATCTGAATCAGTAGTGTCGATCCCCTCTCGTATCGCGTGACTGTGCAAGTCGAAAGAAAAACCTCCGGCTCTCTCGATCTTTCCTGCTAGTTCATTCCTCTGCAAGTGCCGCGTGTGCTTCTTTTTCTCAACCGACGTTGTGTCCTCACCTACGGCGCGCTGTTCGGGACTTGAACGATACACGAAACAGAGAAGACGAAACGGACGAATGATCGTTTATTAGAACTGATAGCGTTTTAACTGGCTGAGATATTTCAGGCGGCCGTGGAGTTAGGAAGATGGAGACGAGGACGACTAAAAGGAGAAGAAAACAAAGCGAGGAGGAGGGAGCAAAGAGCACGATCTGTAGCTTATCCAGACCAATCTACGGGCGCGTTCGTTTATTACGAACGTTGGAGCAGCGTGCGCGAGCGCGGTTTGGCCAAGATCGTCCTCGTTACGAAGCGTGTGGGCCGAATTCCACTCGATTAAGATTTAATTTTTAAATCACGACCACTCGTCGCAACGAATTTACATCGCGACACGTGCTCTTCTCTTCTCTTCTCTTCTCCATTTACACAGCAGAGGCTCCTATTACTCGGACATATATTCGAGCAAAATATTTATCAGATGATTTTGTTTTTGTACCAAAATATAAAATCTTGCACCTCATATTTTCGTAAGATTATAAAAAAACGTGTAATAAAATATATATGATAATATATATATATTATATTTAATGTGCATTATATAAATATATATAATATAATATAAAATATATTGTAATCTCACTAAAATATGAGATACAAGATTTTATTAAATTAAACATTAATAAAGAAGCACGGATGGAATTTTACAAAAACATATAATACTGATTTTCACTTGGTATCAGAAAAGGGTTTCTTCTTTTTCCTTCTTTTTTTCTATTATTCGAAAATTTTACTAAACCAGACACTTTTGTGCCCCTGTTAACACAGTTCGAATGTGGGAGAGACTCTGGTGTACTCTTCTTTTCCTTTCTCCCGGTTCAACCGCGTGCCGAGCCCCCACGATGTTTACGTCGTGAATTTCCCTTTGACGAGGGGCCAAAGGATTTCGTGATGGATGGAGCTCGATCGCTTCGCCGATTGTCCCTCGATATATCGTCACGATGATTGCAGGCCACGAGTCGTCGACCTTTCTCAGCGACGCAAACAGTTTGACACAGTTTTAAGCGTCGTGTGATCTCCGCCGCGAGACATTTCCCGTGATATTCGATCGGCGAGGAGGCGAGCAATTAGACTGGCTATCAGAGAGAAAAAAAGGACCCGTCCGTAGTACATACACTCGCGAGAAAAATGAATTCGACGAGCGTTTGTCAACGAACGTTATTGCGAAATTACGTTAAATAATACGCCGAGTTGCCACGCGGCCCCGTCTAATTAGCCTAAAGTTTATTACAACGTGAACGATTGTTATTAAAGTAACAACGTTTCATTTACTTTTTCCTTTTTTTTTTTTTCTCTTCAGTCTCGTGGAAAGGCACGATCATCGAATAAAGTACATCGTGCGCGCGCGCGTTAATTAAGAGAGGAAAGGCACGGTTCGTTGCTTATTGCAGTTTTCTGCGTCAATCGGTCTGGCCGAGGTTGGCAATGAAAGCGCGCAAAGGGCCTCTAAAAGACTTCCACCGGAGAGAATCCGCTGAAATATACTGCCAGCGTATATCGTATACAACGAGACAAGGGATTACGATCCGCGCGCACCGTGTTCCCGATCTCTTCCTCCCTCGCGCGTTCATCTTCGAACACCAAGAGGGAGCGGGAGACAGAGACAGAGCGAGGGAGAGAGATCGGTCTCGGATTCTCTCGCGAATGCTATCAATCAACCCGCGTTCTTTATGGATTTTCCCATCGTCTTTTATTCATCGACGTGTGTGTGTAGCTCGCATCAACGTGCGCCGATGAAAAATTTGTTGCCGATTTACCCCCGCCCAACCCCTCGATTACGCTTCGTCGGAGTGTTTTCTTCTCAGGGAGGAGAGTCCTCTTTTGTCCGGCAAACGATCGTCGCCCCTCCCCAGAAGGAAACGATTCAATCTCCGTTTCCCGTTACGTTCGTCGTCTGTCACTATTACGCTCGTTTAACCCTTTAACGAGCGAAGCTTCGAAAATTGCGAAAATGATCTTGCGTACGTGCAACGTTCTTCTTAATGAGTTGTCGCTATAAATTGTGACTCTGCTGCGTTTGAGATCAAAGAAACTACGGAAGGAACTCCTCGACAGAAAGTTACGCGTGACTTTAATCCTGATTCTCCTGCTCGTCATTTTATTGTCGATAATTCTTAGAATATATACCGATTTTGAGACTGGGAATCTACGCGGATAAATTCTGGTCTACACAGAGCTATCCAGACGAAGACAACGACGACAACGAGTGTCTCCACGGCGGTTGAATCACAACGATTCGCTGGAAGCCCGCTCGAAGGGACAGACGCGTGTGTGCGGGCAAAGCATTATGCGCGCGTGTCAATCTCCGAGCGGGCGAGCGTTGGCCCCTTTCGCGAGGATTAATGAAAGCTGTATCAAACTCCGAACCTTCCGCGTGCAGGACGACGCTTGCGCAAACATCGCGCTTAGGCTTCGATACGTTCTCCAAAGCATGCAGCCGTCGTATTCCGTCGTCCGTCGTACGTTTCACTCATGTTCACTCTAGCGTGTTCCAAATAATTTTTTTTTTTTTTTCTTTGCCCCCTTCCATCCTCTTTGCCTCTTTTCCGTTTTCTGTTTTCTCGCGTGCACTTTGAAATTCACCCCCGGTCCGTCGCGTGATATTTTCGATATACGACCGGTATCAAGACCACGCGGCGGTGCATTTCCTGTCAGATACGCGCGTGTGTTCCTCCCCCCGGTGCTCTCGGCGAAGCACAAAGTTCCTGCCGACACGTCGCGGAAAATGTCAAAAAAGTCACCGTCGTAAAACGCGAGCCGGCTTTTTGTTGCCAGAGGGTTTGCGCGCAACCTCAAAAGTAATTTTCAGGAATTAAAATCATAAAAATGACAGGCAACGCGAATACTAAAATCCGCGCGTTTCCTTTTTTTTTTCCTTTCCCCGCGCGACACAAAGAGAAAGAGGGCAGTCCGACGAGCACAAAGCGTACAAACGCGCGCGCGTATTCCACCCCCGAGTCACCGAGACAGCATAAATTCAACCTTCTGAACTTTCTCGTTCCTTCCACTTTCGTGTCTCTTTTCTCTACTTTTCCCTCTCTCTTTCTCGTTCTCCCGCGCATCTCGAATTCACGACGAATTAATAAGATCGCGCGCGGAATAATTCCGACGCGGCCACCCTTTGATCAGATCGCGCCACCCTCGGCAACTTAACTCCTCGACGCTTCGACGCTTAAAAGTAGCCCCGACTCGCTCCGCGAGTTCGCGGTCGTTAACTCGATTCTCTCTTCCCGTTATTTTTCTCCGTCTTCCGCGAACCGAACCAATGCCTAAAACACACCGCGGTGCTGCTGCACCGCGGTGCTCCAACGCACGACGTGTACGTGAGTTCTTTCGTCGAGTGGTTCTTAGGTCGAATGTGTCTCGAAAGTTAAACAGCCGAGCGGGACGCATCGCGCGGCCTCTCTGATGTCTCGACCTTCGCGGTAACAACGAATTTCATGTACACATGTTCCGTATCGCGGAACAGATCACGGATCGAGATTTCATTTCGTCCGGAAACGTGGTAGCCCGATGCAAATGATTTTCGGATTTAATCTTGGGACGACATCGTCCGATGGGAGACAACTTTGTTGAATTTTAATCGCCTCTACAGGCAGTAAATAATCGTGTCTACAGTGTGTCAAAGTAGATACGTACATCTTAGAATGGCGTTTGTTAAATTCAAAACGTCTACAGTAGTATCAAAGCGCGATATCTCAAAGTGAAGAAAAATGTGTCAAATTGTGACAGAGGGTTAACAAGAGCTTGCAATTTATTTCAACAATCATTTTTCGTTAAACGAGAGACGATGGTTTCCTCTTTCGTCGGTGTTCTCTACCAACCAGTACCAACTGGTGGCGAGACTCGTCTAGCTGCGCGTTTTTCCAACCGACGGAAAATTTTATTACCACCGTGTGTTACGAGCGGGTAGCTACAGCTGGAACAAGCCGCGTTTCCATCCACGAACTTCGTGGCCCGGACGAATTCAATTCCGGGGGCCGTCTCTGCAGCCAAGCAGCGGCAGCGAGTCGCTAGTTTTTCTCGTTGCGCTGCAACTTTTTCGAAGGGTCTACCCGGTGCTCCCACGTGACCTCACGGTTGATTTAACCACACACTCTCTCTCTCTCTGTCTCTCTTTCTTCTCTTCTCTTCTCTTCTCTTCTCTTTACCTAGTGTATCCATTTATCCATCCCTTGGCTCTACCCTTCTTCCTTCTCCTTTTTCTTCGTTGAATCGGAGGGCAAAAACGAGAGGATGATACGTGTGTGTGTGTGTGTGCCCGGTATCGCACCCGCGTGACGCTTTCTCCTCTTCTCTCCTTCTTGCCGATCCCCTTGTCTGTATTCGTCTTTCTTTCTGGCTGCATCTTCCCCAACGGGCAACGTGGTCACGTTCCAGTCGCTATGGAAACCGGGCCGAATCGAGATGGAAACTCACCCCTCCCCTATCGTTCTCCTACACGTACGTCCCTCTTTCTCCCTTAACCGGTGTTTCCACCGCGCCTTCTCTTCGTCACGTATTCCACCACCTCTCTCTCTCTCTCTCTCTCTCTCTCTCTCTCTCTACACCTTCTTCCTCTCTGTGTTCACGATCGTGCTCGCGCTTTCCATCTTTCTTTAATCCAACCTAGCTAGAGCCAGGCAGGCAGGCAGGCAGGCAGGCAGCAGCCTGGTTTCGTCTTCCGCCACCACGTTGTCCTTCCCTCCCTGGCTCTGATCTCTTCTCACCCTCTCCCGCTTCCAGTCGCCTGGTCTCGTTAGTTTAACCCACGCGCACCGAATCGTAATGGGAAACGTACAGATGCATTAGGAGAGGCTTTGCCATCCTAGATATCCCCATGGCAGGCAGACAGGGTGTGCGCTCCGTTCAAAGGTATTGCCGCCACCCTCCCTCTCTCTCGCTCGCTCTTCCATTTCCCAACCACCTCGTCTCTCTCTCTCTCTCTCTCTCTCGACTTGGTTCGTCTCTTCTCCTTTATCTGCCACTGCAGCTTTTCGTACGTGTCGTTCGATCCAGTTCTCGATCGTTTCGAAACGAATTTAACCCCTTTCGCGCGGGAGAGGAACGACGAGCGCGGAGGAACGTCCGGAGAAACGGAGAGTGCCGGTAGCTGGAGGAGCGGATTAAATCCGCGGCGCGCACAGTGTGCAATCAAACCTCGTAAATCGGATTTTTACGTTACAAACGAGTGCTCAGACACTCCGGAGAGTTAACCACTTCGCGGTATAAATCTCGTCAAAGGGCCAGAGCTCCATTATTCGAGTAACTCGACGGCCTGGCCGGTACGTTCGTGGCCGGAATATCGGGACGAGTCGAAGAGCGTGTAGAACGACACGCTGTTTTATTATCCGGTCATGACGCCGTTGCGGATAACTCGAAGCGAAATGCACATACTTGGAACGTTGGTGAATATTTATAACGTTGTTGAAAATTCTTCTTCCAGCGTGCTTGAAAGTGCAGGCAAAACGGGCAGTTTTATAGATTCGCGACGACGCCAGCTCGACTCAATTTGAAAATCACGTATCAGAGATGTGTCTGCGTGTGTGTGTGTGTGTGTCTGCACGTCGAGACGAAACATCGCTCGCAAACGAGTTCAAGCGTGTACAACGACACACGCTGATAGTTGCATACAGTGAGAACGCCACGGTGAATGAAAATTGCGACGATCCGACCGAGCCGTCGTTTTCCATTGGCTACCGTACGAAGGCGCACGCAGCAATCTAATACGTGTCCGTAAAGTGTGCCTTTGGTCAAAAAAATTCTTCTCTCAAAGAAGAAAGAAACGATCCACGGGCACCACTCGAGTTGCCCACGTCCCGCGAAAAAGAGAAAGAAAGAGAGAGAGAGAGAGAGAAAGGCACTGCCAATTTGTCGAAGGGGTCTGAGGCCAGTACCGGTTGGATTGGCACTGCGCGGTTCAAGCCCCTCAAAGGACCTTGCGCCACCACGAGAGATCCCTCGTAAGCGTTGTGCGCCTCGCACACAAACGCACACGTTAACCACCGGCACGTACGGTTAACTGGAATCGATGATTCATCTCGTGGCGTCGTTGTTGCTCCGAAATAAGCAGCCGTGCCTCCGCGCGAGTTTTCCCTCGCGGCACGAGACACGCATACCGAAGTTTACGTGCCTGCTAAACTACGTAGGAAGGAATACGCGCGGGCTGACAGCAGGGGCGAAAGTCAATTTGGAAAACCTCGGCGTGTTCCGACTCGACCGGGGGAGGAAAAGAAAGAGAGAGAGAGAGAGAGGAAGCTCTCGAGGGTGAGACGTGTGTCGGACGGACGGCAGAAACGCAATCAACGACACCCGCGAAACTGGCATTTCGGAAGAGAGAGAAGAGACAACCCCCTCGATTTAGCCGCATCACGCAATTTCGTCGGATCGTTGGTATTTCGCTTTTATGTGCCGACCGTTCCTTCCTTTTGTTCACCCGGGTTTTCGCGAGGTCTTTTCATCTTTATTGGAAACTAATTCTTAACCCTCGGATTTAGAATTTCTCAACTGCACGCAGCGCGTACGCGGCGATAGAATCAGATTGGATTCGATAGTTTAGCCCTATTTTAGTACACGAAAATTTCTTTTATCGAATACTTTAGTTTTTTCTTTATCACTGAAAGTGATTTTAGCGGGGGTAACCCAGAAAATCGGACTTCTTCAAGTGCAACGCTGATGCAACGAAAATTAGCAATTGGTTGATTTGGGTCACGTGATTCGTGAGAGGGCACGGGATAAAACTGGAGTAGGAGTGGCGTTGTCTGGTACTGAGCGATCGCGCTTGTAATTTGTTTTCTATCGATCCAAATGTTTGCATATCGATAAAATTTTATGGCTAAAAGGTTGTTTCATTTCCTAGTCAGAAGTTGCTTCTGGGCCTTTCAGTGAAACAAATGGTACTAGGGTACAAGTCGTGCAGGTTATTCTAGAATATGTGTAACTGAGGGGAAATAAGTTTACAAGTAACACGCATGATATTATTCTTCTTTTATACTTGAATTCTGTTTCGAAATCACACAGAAAAATCACGCGGGTGAAAATCTTCGAGGCTGTTCTTCGAAAGTTCTCGCGAGGAACACGAAAGAATGCTAAAGTGAATTTCTCATTGCCAGCGGAAGTATTAAGTCACATATCGCAATCGCGAGAAGGAAGCAGATATTCTGGTACGCCATTGATAAAGTAGTCGTAATTCTATCCTAGACGGGAGGGAATCTGCTCGTTATCGTTGGTCCGCGTCGTTGCGCCAACGATCCATCCACGCGGTTCGCCTGTAATATCGCGTGATTTTGTTACGTCAAGTATACAAACGAGCTACAAAACGACGAGTTGTTTGAAATTCCTAAAAAAAAAAGAAAAAAAAATGAAAAAGATTGCGCGATCGTTAAAAGATCGAAATTCGATCGTAAACGATGTTTCTTCGTCATCTTCGTCACCTTCGTCACCTTCGTATCTTTCGCCAGATCCTTCTAATCCGTGGACGGGTCATTTCCCAGAGAAAAATGTGCCGCTCGTTAAAATTATCTACGACACCAGAGAGAGAGAGAGAGAGAGGAAGGAAGGAAGACAGCCTGAGTTAGAGAAATCGGGTGAAAAATAAAAAGTCGTAGCTGATAAGACCTCGCCACTGTACCGAATCGGGGAATGGTGCAAGGAGAAGGAGAAAGAAACGTCGAGAGTACATGTGTGTGTGTGTGTGAGAGAGAGAGAGAGAGAGAGAGAGAGAAAAGGAAGAGACGACAAGAAGGAGCTGCGAACCGACAACCGAATTAACTTCTCTAGGTATTTCGACCTTTGCTCGTTTTGTCATTGTCCCCGCGGATAAGGATCTACCGAGCTCGCGCGCACACCCTACCTACACATATATTTTTAGTCCTTTATGAGAGGAAGAGGAAGAGGAGGAGGAGGATGAGGATGACACGCACACGGAGAGACCGCGTGTGCCCTGCGAGTGGTTCTATAAAATATGAGGGACATTAATATTCCGTGCCTCCCGAGAAGAGGTGGCGGATGGAAGAGTGGGCAGAGCGGAAACCCTGCAACGAGAGAATTCACCGAGGAGGCAAAGTGGAAACTACTGTCCACTCGGTATTTCGAGAAACCGTGGCCTGCTTTCGCCGCCCTGTAATTGCCCTCTTCTCCGCACCTACGTACCGTACGTACGTACAGCGCTCCTTCTTTTTCTCTCTTTTCTTTCCCTCTCTCGCACGCTCGAGCACTCCCTCTCGAGCGATCTTCTCGCGCGATCCACGCGAGTCGCAAGGATCCTTTGATTTTCTTTCCTTTCTCCTCGATTTTGGCCGTGAAACGCGAGTATCGCGTAGTTATTTTTTAATTCCATCCAGTTTGCTGTATACTGCTTATCTGCTGTGTAATTTGCAACAGCGAAACTTGCCACGAGAATTACAAGGGCCTTTGATTTATTAGAATTTACGTTGCTGCGTCTCTGCTCGTGTCCTTTGAAACTGGAACGTTCCAACTTGCGAACCACTTGTTACCATTTCCACTCGTCTTAAAACGATAACGTTTAAAAGCTACCGAGTGTTCGTCGACGTATTCTCGCACGATGTCTGAAAATTTCAAAACCCTCCGATTCCTCTTTCAATTTCTCGAAACCAGTTACTCTCACTCGGAGTTTCCGCATTCGGAACTGAAAACGTTGGAAACCATGAAATTGATCCTTTATAAAAGGGTACGAGTTTCTCGAAAGAGAGGATGTTGTGTAGGTATCACTCGGAGCTTTCGAGTTTTTGAACCACTCGCCCCCTCGCATCGTTCCCATTTTTCGGAAAAATCACGGAAGGAAGGAAGGAAGGAAGGAAGGAAGGAAGGAAGATGGCGGAGGTGAAACGCGGGGATAGCCGGGTTACGTATCCCGTGTCTGGCGACTCGCGGTGGTCCTTAATCGCGATTGGACGAGATCCGAGGGAGATTGGATCTCGCGAATATCGATCATGCATCGGCCGGGGCTCTCCTCCCGTTCGAGTGTACTAATGGAAAGACTGGTATTCATGTGAACGGCCTTCGGGGCTTCTGCAGGCCGTTGCCTGCGCGCATCCGTCCTCCTCTTGCCTTTCCTCGCTTCCTTCCTCCTCCTGGACCTGTTACTCCTTCTCCCTTCCTCGTCACAGCCTCCTTCGTCATCCGCCTATATTCTCTTCCTTTTCTACTTCTACTCGCCCCCCGTTCGCTTTCCACTCTCCTTATTCGCCGTGCTGAAGCTCCTCCGCGTGCTTTCTCCTTCGCTCGGGCGCCCCTGATCCCCGTATATCTGTCATCCGGGCCGCGTCGTTAGAGGAGAAGCTCTGTTTATTGACACGAGTCGTCGAGTGGCTTGGCTGGTCGCGTTTTCTCTCGCTCTCTGCCGCCGCGCGTTAACGCGCCACTGGAGAATTTTCTATTTTCTACCACCTGACAATGGCGAAACGACGAGGAAGACCACACGACCAGACCAGGGAAATCAAATACACGCTGTTGTAAATGAAATTTTAGTGAAAACGATATCGAGCAAAACCGCGTCGACTGGATCTTTCCGCTCGAACGCACTCTAAACTGCTCTGAACTATCAACTATTTCCATCTCGACAAGTTCGTACGAGCGGTAATTTTGCTGTATATTCCCGGCGAATTTTCCCGAGCGAAACACGCCTCGCAAAGATCAAGCGTTCGGGGAAATTGCCCGAGTATCGAAGTTCGATAATCGGCGAAGGAACCGCGAAATCTCCGGAAGATTCGCAGGAACAAAGGTCGGCCGATTTTAATTGAGTAAGCTGGCTACGCGAATCGGAGAGAGCCTCCGGTACACCTCTTTCGTACGGCTTCCGCGGGGTTCTACTTTATGTTATGGATTCCTCACCGCGCCGGTTATACACTCTGGCAGCAGTTTCCCCGAGGGAGCGGCAATTTCCCCGTCCTTTCGCGGATGCGGGAGTTTCACGGAGAACTTTTCGAGGAGATTAATTCGGGAATTTATCATCGCTGCGAGAAAGAGAGAGAGAGAGAGAGAGAGCGTGGAAGGTGCTGACCGCCATTGCGGAGGCTATCCTGCCGAAAGAAACAAAGGTTGCGTGCAACGATAGGTTCGAATATTTTTCGCTCGCGAAACCGAGGCTAACGAGGATCTCGAATTCTCTCGGTCGTGTTTCTTTCTTCCTGCTCCCTTTTTTCGCACCCTCCGTTCATGGCCACTTGACCACTGGGGCTGTCTCGTAGACACCGATATTTAGGTACACTTTCGCGCGAGATCTCTCTGAAATTTAGAGTTTCCTTCTTGGATGTACAATTCCACGAATTTTTCACGCGCGCGTATATGACGAAAATCCAGCCATTAGTCATTAGGTCTGTTTTAGAATCAGAAACTTTTGTAACTGGGAAGTTGAAGGTGGAAAGAGTCGATCATTATCAAACTGTGGATTTTTATACATTTATCCAAAGTCTAAGGGTGGAAAAAAAATACACGCAACATGCGATACACCCAAAAGTACAGTCATTCGTTAAAATTTGTAACAGGCGTGCTCTGTATTCTATATTTCTTTCCTTAGAATTTTTAATAACGGCAGGCTGTGTAAAATTTGTCCCTCCGATCTATAAATTTGCATAGAATTCGATTTAAATATAATTACCGCGATGTAGCGTACCGCTCACGGTAGAATCATTCGTAGAGTAAAAAACCAAGCAGAGCAACCCTTCTCCGTTTTTCCAGTCGTGTCGCTATCTCTGCAAAGCTTATCTCGGCGACGATCAAACAGGGTGCCGAGGCAGCATTATTTCTTTTTTTTTCTTTCTTTCTTTCTTTCTTTGTCGGCCGGCTGTCCTTTTCCGTTTCCTTAGAGCGAAGAACGCGGCACAGGGTGTGCTCGAGCCCTCGTGAAATTCCTAATTAAGATTCGGGAGCCGAAACCCGCTCGGCAGAGAGAGAAGAGAGGAAGACCCTCTTTCGCCACGCCAGCTTCTCCTCTCGTCTCTCCGTTGCCTTTCCTCCTACGTGTGAGAGAGAGAGAGAGAGAGACGTAGCCGCGGGCCATTGTGACTGGAGCGTACCCCTCGGTCGTTACCCACATTGTTCCATTGTTGGATTATCATAAACACAGTTTCATTACTACGATAAAGATGGCACGTAGCCTGGAGAGCGTGGCCATCGTCGAACGAGAGTCACCCTCCCCACGGGGGAAAAGCGAACTCGGAAACTCAATTTTCCCTGGCCAGGAAAAGGGACGGAGTCGCGTTGCGCCGGTCCCCGCTCGAACTTCCGTTCGTTCTCCGCCTGGACCGCGTCGCGCGACGTCGTCCCAATAATTCTCGCAACGTTCCTCTGTTACCGTAAACGACGTCCGATTCGGAAACAAATTGCAACTTCAATTTTTTCCGCCCGTTTTAATCCCTCGAGGCGTCAACGTCGAAAAGCAACGCACCTCGCTCGCACCTCGCTCGCACCTGCGTTCAATCAATTTGTATCGTCGAATTCTAACTTCGCTTGACAACGTGATTTCAAAGTGCGCGGACTCTGTGGACACGCCACACCCTGAAATCTTTCGTCACTCGACTATTCCATTTGCGAACTATGCGAGACATTGCCTGAAAAAATAAATACGCCAAGTCAAACAGCAGCGAACCGCTGGACAATCTGCGTTAATCCGCACAATGTCCCGTGACTTATTCGCAGCCGGACAGCCATTTTAACACACGGTGCCGTCTCTCTTCCCCAACCTGCCTCGACATTTTTCCTCCCATTCGTTTTCTTTTTTTCTTTTTTTTTTTTTGCCGCGGCTTACGTATCTAGCGCTAGATATCTTTCCAAGCCGAGAAAGGGCGAAAGAGAGGAGAGGAGGACACGGGCATTGTTCGCGAGGTAAAGCCGTTGGGAAAATATTTGACCAGGGGGAAAGAGTCGGCGGAGGAAACGCTCGGTTACCCGGGAAATTGTATTTTTAATTTAATAATCTCTCGACGGGACGGCGATACGCGGAGCCGTCCGTCCTCCACCGAGGAGGACAACGAGCCCTGCCGCCGCTACGTTCCGCCAGAAGCCGCGGGAGGAGAAGCGAAACGGCGCGCCGTTTGATATTTCCCCCGAATCGAAAGGCAATTCCGATGAAATAACTCGGGGCGTCAAAGGTCGCGAGACGGCGGGGGGAGGGGAAACCGAGCCTCTCTCGAAGCACAATGGTCGTAGGAAAGCCGTTCGCCGGCAGGTGAGGATCGTTTTGCCGCGCGCGCGTACCATCTGGACGTCCATTATGGACTCGCGCGCGCGCCGGGGCTCCGTGTATCGACAGCGTGTGTTCCGACCACTCGATTATTATCCAAATATCGCATCCATCGGCGGAACCGCAGTCGGCGACCATGCTAAACCAGTTCAAATGGTTAACGAGGCTTCGATCCAGGCTTCCGGCATACATGCATGCATGCATGCATGCAACCCGGCCGTGCAACTTGGTCGAAAAATTCGCTCGCCTCTTACGATCGACTGTGTGCGAGCCCTGCCCCTGCACGATACATATTTCGTTCGCTTTATTGGCATCCTTTATGAATCCGTAAATTTTAATTAACGCGCCGTAGCCGACGAGTACTGCGTGCACCTATATATACACACACCTATATATTTCTCTTTGACTTGTTTCTCGTTATTCACAGCCTTTGCTCGTTATTCAAAATAATTGAAACACCTCGTACGTTCTTCGAAAATTCTTCGTCGAGTTATCCCGAGTAACGTTGAGAACGAGACAGAATCGTATCGATTCTTCGTTCAAGCGGGAAGGGGTGTCTGACTTTGATCTAATTCGATCAAACCCTGTGCAACCCTGATTTTTGAATTACAACCGTGCATTTAAGGTAGGCTTACGCCGCGGGTTCGTGGGAAATTCAAAGGTGCGAAAACGCGCGGATCCGGCGTGCCATTGTCACCTTTGTTCAGGGAGCAGAAGCCTGGGAAACGGTGGAAGAACGGTGTCCCGGTGGACAATTTTCGCGTGGACATGGAACGCGCAGGTCTCGTTGGGACGCATAGGTGCGGCGGCGAGTGCACTGGAGGGCGTCAGATGCCTCATTCGTGTGCGCGTTCCCTGTCACGACGAGTAATTGAGTATATAATGGATTCCTGCGACTGCGATACGTCAAACTGACAGGTCCAGGGGCGTGCGTCGAGGGCTCCGCTCGACCAGGTCCTTCGATATTAAAGCACCGAACCCTCGGACTCGTTCTCTCCCCCTCCCCCTCCTCCAGCCAATTCGTGACGATTTTATAAAGCCGCTCGTTTCTTCTCTCCTCGTTCCGCTCTAAACGACAACCAATATGGACAAATTCGCGAAGCGATGTTACTTTGCTACATTTACGGTCCTAACCTCATGGCGATAGAGACGTGTCTTTGATCGAAATCGCACGAGTCATCGTTTTCAAAGAAAGAAGGATATTTTCAAAGTACGATAGTTTGTACGTTGTCCAAAAGCGCACAAGACGATGTATCAACGAGTCTGTCAATGAATGGAGCGTGTTCAATGGCTTTACGAATCGACAAGATTAGCCACTCCGCGACGAAAGCGAGTCTCTCTCTCTCTCTTTCTGTCTCTTTCTGTCTCTCGTCTCTCGCGACGAATTAGCACAAGATCAGTTGCAGCGGCGCGCATCCCCCGTTCTGCGACTCGTCGAGGGTTGAGGGATCGAGCAGGAAGAGAAAAATTACATCGAGTATGCAGTCGAACGATCGAAGCCTGGCGGGAGATCCGCAATTTCACCCCACGCGGCTCGATCGCCGGCTCGTTGCAGCCGGCGGAGAGCTTCGTAACCCGGCGTGCCGGCTCGTCTGCTTCACGATCATTGCCCGGCTACGCCCCTTACGCGCCGACACTCGCGTCCACCCGACTCGAAATAGCACTCGGAATATCGAGCCCCGGTGTATCTTTGGACCAGACTCCATTCACACTGCCGAACTCCGCGCAACTCCGCGCCGCGCTCTTCGCGCCTCTCGTCTTCTTCTTGCCGTTCTTCTTGCCCCGTTCGTTGTTCGTTTTATTGCTGCTCCGTCGTCTGTTCGTGTCTGTTGGTTGGCTAGCCGAGGCTCCCGACGTCGCGAGGTAAATCGCGTTCCACGACGTCGCGTGCGTTCTCGGGGAAGAACGACGTCGTTGGAGAGAGAGAGAGAGAGGGAACTCGGACTGCGATCGCAAGATATTGCCGATATCGCGACCAGACTAGCTGGTCGAGGCTAGCTGGAGAATTTTTCGAATTTTTCAAATTTTTGTGGGACTTTGAAGAGAGATACGTAGCCGAGACTTACTTAAGCAAGTTTTTGTACTTTAAAAATTTCCAGCGTCTTTTTCTACGAAAACTGGAAAACTAGAAAATTGGCATCTTTACGGATTCCGCGCGTATCGTCGCATTCCGTCTATTTTCAATTTCGAACTTGACCAAACGCTTGCCGTGAAATACATGCCCGGGGGGAGAAAAATGAGAAGCCAGAGACAAGTCCAGAGTTGATCGAAACGTCGTCGGGGACGTTGGATATATATACGCGTGTACGTGTGGAGTTTTCAGAGATCCCCACGTGACCGAGCAACCCTCTTCGTTACAGCGTGACGTGCCGTCTCGTCGGGGGCGACGGTCATTGGCGCGTTCAGCCCTTCCGACACGCGACACTGACGACACGCCGAGTTAACTCGAAATATTACGACGCCTGTTAGGCTCATTATGGATGGATAGCTATCGATGGACGGCGAGACGTCGCCGCTGACACCCAACGGCGAGAGACAACCGGTAAATTCCCTCGACGACGGGAATTCTTCTTCCACCGTTCCACCACTGACGCCGCGAACTATATATATATATATATTATATACGAACTATATATACATATATATATATACATATATATATACGAACGAGGGATTAGCGTGACGCGATCGTTTCTCGCGGAACGCAATAAACGTTGATTTCTCGCGATTATACGACGGTTCCCCGACGATTCACGAAGAATGCTATTCAGAGTCCAGTCGCCTAGCGAGCCGTCGACGAGCCTCGTCGCTGAATCGTCGTTGACACGATTATCGAATCTTCTGCGAATTTTCCGCAGCGAGGGATCGAGACACGCGAGGCGGCGTAATCGAATTTCGCGCAGAGACCTTTCGCCGTTGGTAGTCGATTTCCCGATCATAAATCTGACGGACTGAAAATTGCTTCGGCAACGCTCCTCGGCGCCGCGAAGGAGAACCGATTTGTCCTACTGCGGGATCCCTCTGCCGACGAATAATCCAGAAATAAATTCTCATCCGATCCGTTCCCCCACACCCTCTTTCCTTCTCTCTTCCGCTCTCGCGCAACGCGACCATCGCGAAAAGAGAAATCTCAGTTAACGACCCCGAGGCCTGTGGAAATGCTGCTTAAATGGCGTTTCCACGCACTTTCCCCGACGATGGCGAGGCGCCGGGGCGAGGGTGCCGAATAAACGGCTACATAAAGTTCGGGATTGCCGTGCAACCGCCCTTGCACCATACGGAGGGTGGTCAGCTTGTTCGGACGCACATATGTGCACTTGCTCGAGCAACAACCAACCCTCCTTCGTCTCTTTGTATCGGGATCCCTCTGGAATCCCTTGCTTCCGAAAAGGAGAGAAATATTTCTTCGTTAAATCAGTCTCCCCGGTAAAATTGAGCCGATCGACTCTGCTTCTCCTTCGTTTCCCTTTCTCTCGCGAGCGTTTCCATTTTTCGGTCGGAGACCGAGCTGCGGAAATAATTCGTTAATTTCATTGCAAATTCCCGTTCTCTTTAGCGGAGAGAGAAACCAACTGGTGGTTTTGTTTTCTAAAATTCCTCGTCGTTCGAGTCGTTCACGCTGTGTCGAATCGACTCTTTTTTTGAGTCGAGAAAAGATTCCGCAAAAAAAAAAAAAAAAAAAAAAAAAAGAAAGAAAAGAAGAAAGAAAAAATTAAGGGAAGAACGATCGCGTATTGTCGATAAACGCGCAGAGCTCGTTCGATTGGATGTCTGGTCGATGGAACTTGCTCTCGAGTTAATTTAACTTTCGCGATTCCGTGGCCCCGCGGTAACGCGCGTTCCTGTGAAACAGCCGGTAGAATGTGATGCACGTAGCACGGGCCACGAGAGCAGTGTACGTGCGCTCGGTTGCAGGCAACCCCTGCAAGGGCGGCGAGGGATGGTGGCCGGGAGCGGAGAGCTCGATATATATTAAGATCCGCAAGCCCTCCGCTAGACTGAAAGTTCGTCCAACCCCCACGCGCGACCCCCCTAAGTCTTCCCTTCCGAACTCCCTTTGCCCCGCACGGCCGAAGCTACACCATCGGAATTGCGATTATGGTGGCAATATTACGGTTCACCGAGGGAGAGAGCAACCGTTTCGTTCCTAGAGCCACGTAGCCATGGAGCAAGAAAGGAGAACGAGCAGACTTCCAGCTCTCTCTCTCTCTCTCCCTCTCTCTCTCTCTTTATCTCTCTATCGTGCTTCGTCTGTCCGCAAGATTCCTCCTTCCAACAACTCGCGCTACGAGTCGCTCACTCGCAGAGCTTATTGGCTTTATTTCGAAACCGGCAGTTCATATCTATTTACTGGCGCTGGCTGGCTGATCCACGAGGAAATAGAAAACGGCGAGAGACCCGACCGAGGCTCGAGGTCTACCTGCTGCGGGGCCTGGGATGCCTGGGGTGTTCCCGACAAATCGATAGGCTTTAATGCCCATCGTTCGTCTAACGCGCGTTACACTTTATTGGCGACGAGTGAGTTTCATCGTTCTCCGGGTACAAGACCGCGGAATTCATCGAACCGACGAACAACAACGCGGAACGGAACGAGCTTCTTTTCCCTATTTCGTCCGTCGGACGAGATTTGTTCTCAGGTCGATGTTCCTTCTGGTATTCTTCCCATTTGATCTTCTCCTCCAGTTTCTTTTTCCTTTCATTCTTATCGCTTTTATTTTTTATTCGTCGGTATTACGTTCTAGTCAATCGAGAGACGAGTTCTTTGCCATTTTTTCTCAGAATTAAACAGAAAGTCATACATTTATTTAAAATGCAATTAAGAAAATGTAATGTAGAATTTATGAATCGTTCCAAGTGGAGAAAGTACATCCGCAATGGTTCTCCTAAATCGTATTTTCGATAGTATTCCGGACGTAAAATATCCGCCGATAAATTGTCCGTTTAATAACAAATATAATAATTGAAATAATTAATTGTCAACTTGCGTCAAATCTAAAATATAATCTTCTTCTTCTACTCGCGTCGAGAATTTTTTGTTTCGCACGAGGATGGCTCATTTTCCACCGATGTATCGGTTCTTTGTGCGGAGGAATTAGCGATCGGAAATCGAAAAGATGAGCTCGGCGTGCACCATCAACGCGTCGACGACCATCGAGAACGACATAATTTCCCGAAGCGAATTAATAACCATCGATCGACATCGGTGGCGGTATTTTTTCCGGTGGACGTAGACCGAGAGAGCTCCGGCGTAGAGCAAATATCGCGGCGCCATTACAACACGGAGCAATTAAAACCGGCCGGCGGAAATATTTTTCGCCCTGTTCACTGCTGAATTCTCATTTGCCTCTTGATTAACCCCTCGTCGCCGATCAATCTTTCTCTCTTTCTTCCTTTCTTTTTTTTTCCCTTTTTTCTTTTTTTTTTTTTTTTTTTTTTTTCTATCTCAACCGATTTGAAAAACAAGATTCTCGACGACTGAATTGTTTCGATCGATCTCGGCTAATTGAGAAGCGCTGCGCGAGATCCGACAAATTCTCTGTTTCACCCGATAAAGGGGCGAAGTTGCCCGTTAGCGCTAATCTCGCATGCGGCACGCTAACGTGCCCGAGCCGCGAAACACGTTAATTGGCGTAATTAATTTCATTTAAAATCTCGCCGCCGCCGCTCCAGAAAGAGATTAAACAAGTAGCTTGGACATTGATATACCATATTCGGTTTCCCTCTCTCGTACTTCTTTCTGCTTCATTTTCTTTTTTCTTTCTTTCTTTCTTTCTTTCTTTCTTTTCTTTTCTTTTTTTTGTGTGTGTATGTGTGTGCTTTTACTCTAGTTTGCGTGGCGATGAATAATTTCAGAAGAGAATCGCGCGGCCGTCGTCGGGAAACTCAGCTCGCCGAAAAATCGACGCGGTTCGCGCGGCGTGTTTAAAAAGAGGACGTCTCTGCGGGACCCAATTAAATTCCGCGGGCGTTAACGACGCGCGTACTCTGGCCTTTTTTCGGTTCGCGGCTGCCTCTGGCGAGCCTTTCGTCTCTGGACGAAAGAACCGAGTGAAAACGATTGCGGAGAAAGAGTCACGAAGAAAGGGAATGAAGAGAAACGGACAGACAGACAGACAGAGAGAAAGAGAATGAAATGGGTAGGGGTGGAATTTATCGTGCTAACGCAGTTTCCCAGACGCCCCACAGCTACCGCGTAGGCGTCGAAATAACATCTCTACGACTTTTCTTCGTTCCTCTAATAGTCTCTAGCGCCCGTGCGATATTACCTGACGCCTTCTGCCTCTTATGATTCCCCACCCCGTCGGATATATAGCGGTCGGTCGAACGAATGCCGAGCAAAGCCGTTTCATTTCGTAAAGTAATTGCGATCCTCTCCGAGCCACGTTCGTTAACGAAGTATCGACGTGATTTTTCCGATCGCAGCGCGCACGGTCGACGAGAGAAAAGGAAGAGTCAAGACTCTTCGTCTCGTTCATCCACCGAAACGAAATCGTTACTTCTTTTTTTCCCTCCCCCCTCTCTCTCTCTCTTTCTTTCTTTCTTTCTTTCTTTTTCTCTCTTTTTCCCTTTCGTCCCCGTAATAATCTCTTTGTGCTACTGAGTAACCGTACGGCTGAATTTATTGCGGCCTCCCTGCCGGAAACACGTCCGCAAGAAAATCCTCTCCGAGTAAGAAGCCTGATCTTCTCTCGATCTACCCGGTTTTTTGCCCGTTCTTACCTACGTAGCCTTTCCTCCCGTAGCCGGCAGAGCGAGTGTATCGGACAAGAGAAAGAGAGAGAGAGGGAGAATAGAGTCGAGAATGAAGAGAACCGTCGCGTCGTCGTCTGTCGACGAGGAGATGGTGGACGATGACGACTACGAGGACGACGATGGCGACGACGACGGGCCCCTCCTTCTTGCCCGGTCGGAACTTTTTGCGGTCTCTCTCGGGACGAGCCCGAGTCGCAAGGGGGGCAATAAAACTAATGGTAACGCGCGCCGGTAATTCCTTGCGGTCTGTTTGTCGCAAGTCGACGACCTGGCCACTCCGCCTCGTCATTTGCCGCGGGAGGATACCCGCGTTCGAACGTCGACGGACAAGTGGTTCCTCGGGCTCGGACATGCACACGGGCCATCGCGTGAGTCTCTCTCTCTTTCTCTCTCTCTCTCTCTCTCCTCTCCCCCCCCCTCTCTCGCTCTTTTTCGCTGATCGCTGTCCACCCGATCCAGCCGATAGAGATCGACGAACAGCGTCTCTATCCGATTCTCCCCTCTTCCTTTATCGAGAGGATAAATCTGTCCAGCGACGTGGACACGCGGGGAACTAGAGCAGCTCCTCGACTCGGATTCTTTGCCGATTTCTGTAATCCGTCTTTGTTGTTTCTGTAAATATCGTCAAACCAGGCAAGTTGAAATCAATAGAGAGAGAGAGATATATATATATATATGTATGTGCGGAGGAACTCTCGTCAGGGAAGGTAGTTGCGACTTGGGGGTTTCCCAGGGCAAAGCTGATTTCGTAGATGCTGACTCGGTGAAATCTCGCGTAATCCGAACGCAAACAGCCAAAGTCCTCTCCTCCGGAGAGGGTTCTCTCGAAAAGGGGATCGAAGCTCGCGTCTCGCGTTATTTAAACAACGTTTATCTTATCGAAGTTAATTCGGGCGAGCGCGTGGGTCAAACGCCCGGTCGAACGAAAAGACCCGGCGCGGCACGTTGTTTTCGCGGTTAATCGGCGGATTGCAGCAAAATTAACATCGTCCTGTGGTCTCGTTTGATTGCAGTGGGTGGAAGAGTCGTTCACCAACTTCGACAAGGGCATCAATTGGCGGAGTTACGTCGTCTGCGACGTGGCGTACAACAACGTGAACAATTGGCTATGGACGCCGTTCATCGAGAGGGGACCGGCGAACCGCATGTACATAGAAATCCAATTCACCACTCGCGACTGCTCCCTGTTCCCCGGGAACGCGCTCAGTTGCAAGGAAACTTTCAGTCTACTTTACTACGAGTTCGACGTGGCTACCAAGGAGCCACCGCCGTGGGAGACGGATAGTTACAAGTTGATCGGTAAGCTTCGCCAAAACGTTGCAGTTACAGTTGAAAGAAAGAAAATGCATTCGACGTAGGTTTAACTAACTAATTATTTGTTTCAAACGAATCCAAAATTCCAACTTACCCAAGCATGCACTTGAAAAGATCAAATCTTACGCGCTTATGCAGCTTGTAATCTTGAAAGTCAAAAGTCTTTACTACCACAGTTGGATAGAGCCATCTCGTCAACGTTTTAGTTATTTCTCTTCAACTCGTTCGACTTCTCGTTGTCGAAGTCGCGTGACAGACAGTTGACTGTTTGACCAACAGGACGCATCGCCGCGGGCGAGGGAAGGTTCAACACTAATACCGGGGTGGTGATAAACACGGAGGTGAAGTCGATCCCGGTGACGAAGAAGGGCGTGTACTTTGCGTTCCGCGATCAAGGTGCTTGCATCTCCATCCTGGCCATCAAAGTTTACTACATCAGCTGTCCGGAGATTTCCGTGAACTTTGCGCACTTCCCGGCGACGCCGACGGGTCGCGAAGTGGCGCTCATCGAGCAAACGATCGGCACTTGCGTGGATAACGCGGTGGTCATCGAGCAGCCCACCTTCCTCTGCAAGGGAGACGGCAAGTGGTACCTCCCCAACGGTGGATGCCACTGCAAACCTGGCTATCAGGCCGACGTTGAGAAACAGGCGTGCACCGAGTGCGCGATCGGCAAATTCAAACACGAGGCTGGATCTCACAGTTGCGAGGTCTGTCCGGCTCATAGCAAGTCGTCCGATTATGGGTTCACGGAATGTCGGTGCAACGCCGGTTATTACAGGGCCGAGAAGGACTCGAAGAAAATGCCTTGCACACGTGAGTTTTTTTCTTACTTGTAAAACAGCTGTCTAAGAGAAAACTGAAGAGTTCAAACGTCAATTAAAAGCAGAGAAAATTATCTTGAAATTTAAGTTGAAATAGTTAATTAGCACAGAGGGAAGATTTGTAATAATACTTACCTTCTAAGGGTTGAAAATTCCCTTAAATATATGTTACGTCGCATTTAACTGTTTTGCGTGTTTACAGAGCCACCGTCGGCACCACAAAATTTGACGGTGAATTTTGTCGATCAATCAACTGTGATTCTGTCCTGGAATGCGCCACACATGCTGGGTGGCAGGACTGATACGACCTACAGGGTGGTCTGCGATGCCTGTAGCATGGGTGTCAAATACATTCCCAACACCGTAAGCATTTTCTCTCCCCCTTTCTTTCTTCGCTTTGTTTTTGCGCGAGCCACGAAATGATTCTCAACTCTGATCTCTGTCGAGCAGGAAGTTTTCAACGACACGAAGATCACGATAACGGGTCTTAACGCGGTGACCACGTATCGATTCCAAGTGTTTGCCGAGAACGGTGTATCGGCGTTGGCTGGAAAGTCCGAATACGTGGACATCACCGTCACCACAGAAGCTAGCGTACCTAGTTTGGTGAGCAACGTCAGGATTACCAGCGTGAAGAGCTCGGAGCTGAGCATCAGTTGGGACGCCCCGATAACCGAAGTTGGTGGAGACAGCGATCTGGTTGAAAGATACGAAGGTAACGTTGCTTCGATACGTCCTGTTTGATCTCTGGATTTTTCACGAACGTCTAAATAGATTCTGTTTCACTTGTTAACTCTTTGAGCATGTAGTAAAAAGATAATTAAACGAGAAATTGGAAAGAAAGATTCAATGCATCTAAAGCTCGAAATTGAGTACAATGTTTTCACATGCTATGATCTTTTGAAATCTGTTTTAAATAATCGACTTGATATTTTGTATATTTGTTCATACTACGTGCATTCCATACACTTCTGTGCCTTCAAACTTCTCACAATTCTCACTCTACCTATAACTAATCTTAAACTTGCGTGATTTCGTTTCAGTGAGATGTTACCCACGTTACGACGACGCTACCAATGCCACAGTTATTCAAACCTCCGAGTTGTCCGCGACGTTCAAGGGTCTGAAGCCATCGACGGACTACGCGATACAAGTACGAGCGAAAACTACGCGAGGTTGGGGCGAGTACACGCCTGTAGTTTATAAAAAGACGCCTCATGCCATGGGACTAGGTGATTATTCGAATTCGTTTGATCAATTATGCGCGAGTGTAATCGAAATACAGCGCCTCGATAGAGCATTCATTCGTTGTTTTTTCTCAGATTACGTCGAAGAAGATGACGACATGCAAGTGAGGATCATAGCAGGAGCTGTCGTAGCTGTGGTAGTTCTTCTGGTGGTCATTATCGTCATGGGCATAATGTTTATAAGAAGGTAAACGAATTGCTCTTAATATCGAACAGTGTTATTAAAAAGTATTAAGTAAATACAATGAAATGTATATTCTTCCGAGTATTTACTTTTCATATCCTAGTGTTATTTGATTCTATTTATGTGATATGATTTCGATGCAGCAGGGCCTCGGACGAATGCAACAAGAAACAGCCGAGCGACTGCGACACGCTGGAGTACAGAAACGGCGAAGGTACGTTTGTCCGATGCCGATAGGCTTCCATTCTCTTTTCTTTATAAATTCATTATCGCTACAACCCCCTGTCACTTTTATAGTTGTTTCACTACGCCCTCGTGTCTTGTGACTAATATTTTTGGATCACCAAACCCCCCGTTAGATCCAGCAAGTATCGACCCCAGCCCCCCCACCCCTCTTCATGTATACAGTACCCCATGATTATGTCTTGTCGCTAAACATCCAATACTTTTAGAAGTATACTTCTCTCTATCTCTCTCTGACGAAAGAAAGATTACTGAAAAGTGGTTTCGTTTAAAGAAAAGAAAAAAAGAAAAAGAAAAGAAAAGAATATGCGAAGAGAAAGTTATCCAAGTCCGAGAACGGCTTCAGGCCAGCAAGTTAAAAAATGAAAAAGAAAGAAAGAATGAGAGACGATCGTTTTCGAGGAAAATTCATACCGATCTGGCCCGCAATCTACGTACCATTATTCTAACAAAATTCTTTCGATTCTTTCTTTTCATGTGCGATTCCCCTAATCTATCGAACCTGCCTCCATGAAAAATCCATGAAAAAATCCAATGAAACAATGTACACAATCGCCTGCTACTACAGGACTAGTTGTGACCTACAGTAAGTCTTCTCCAACACCTCAAGTTTTTTTTCTAGGAACTCTCGGTTTTGCGTAGTTACTTTTTGCACCCCATTTTGTACGCGCATCTCTTTCATGCGTTCCGAGGTTTTTTTTTTACGTACGGGCACGCACGATCTTCCTACTCGCGGTATCTCTGGTCGAATAGACACGAACGCGATACACGAGCTTTCACATATACCAAATATCACACGAGAGACGTGCGTGTACGTGCTTTTTGTGCTTGCGTCATACAGTGTGCATCTACAGTTCTGCATGCGTACGTTGTTTAGTGTGTTATCGTTGGCACTGCACTTGTTTCATTTGCGGTATGTTGTTTTATATATTTTTCCTCTTCTTTTTTCAGTTTTTTCTTTTTTTTTTTTTTTTTTTTTAAGTTACGCCCGAAAACTGAACGAGCCGAAGACAGAGCGAGTTAAACGCGGTTTTTTTTTATTTTCAAAGATTCTCTCTCAAGTCGTTGCATCAGTTCGCTTCGCGTCATTAAAAACTCTGTTCATCGCAACACCTTCCGCTTCTTTTTTGTTTGCTGTTTGTCAATCAGTGTGTTGGTTGTTGTGTTGTTCACAGTGCACTGCAAAATGGACAGTTCACCGATTGTGACAACCCACACCAACGACAAGAGCAAGTCCTCGCGTAAGTCCGAATACAAAAATTTAGCTGAAATCGTTTGAAATCCGGGAGGACGCGAACGATACTCTCGACGTATAAAATAATCATTAATTTGAAACATCTCACGCTCGATCAAACCGACACACGACACACACATACATTGCCCTTTTCTTTTCTTTTCGCTCCGGAAACTCTTTCCTTTCTGTCTCTGTTCTTATTTTTCTCTTCTTTTTTCTGTCTTCCCCTATTTTTTCTCTTGATCGTTCCCCTAAATTTGAAAACGTAGATGAGAAGCACGAAACGAAAGCATGAAATTCCTTTGTTCTCTTATTAAACGTTGCCGAAATATGCATCGTGTTCTTTCTCGTATCTCTTTGTATGGTTCCATTTTTTCAGCCAGTCACCAATGATCTCTTTCCAATCGTCCGCGTAACGCTCTGTGCGCCGACGTGCGGGAAATATACTGGGATGTTTCGGTGGAACTCGAATTAATTTGGCTCACTCGGGAGTGTAGCGAGCGGTCGCAAATGCATTCGCGGATGTAAATTAACAGGCGACGAAGTAATTCGATTCGACCGGAGCATCCTCTGCCGCTCCGTACTACGACTAGCGTCATTCAATCTGATGCATCGTAATTGAAATCATTTGGCGTATATTAGGCATGCGAGAATTTCTACGCTAGCATGAAAGTTAGTTAGAGCGCGACTTTTCTTCTTTGTTCCTTTTTTCTTTTTTTTTTTTTTTTCTTTATTTACGTTATAGATCATCTTTTTTATGATTACATAGTGGTATAACCAGCAAGTCAGTTTTTGTTTACTCCTTTTCTTTGTTAGCGAAAGCAAATCGTCTTTTTTTTTTTTACTCATCAGAGCTATCGCGACAGAGAAACGAAGAGAAAATGAATTTCTCGCGCGAATGGAAAATTTTATCAAGCATCGTGATTATTCAAAGACGAGGAAAGTGAAATTCAACGGGTTTAGCTTTCTTTCAGTTGCGTTCCTTTTTTTTTCCAATTTTCTCTTTTTTTTGTTTTTTGAATATGCCAAATTCTGTTTAAAAAGAGGAAGGGTGTGTGAGTGTTTTCACGGGATGATACGGTTGACAGTCACGGAGCGAACGGTTGTTACAGTCTCGCGCTCCGAGATTCCGTCAAAATTTAACACACCGGCCCTCGTGTTAATATAATGAACTCTGTTTTGGTGACGTTGCAGTGACCACGCCGCTGTTCACACCTGCAGTGGGAGTTGCCGCCGCGAGTGCAGGAGGTGCTGGTGGCGGTGGCGCGAGGAGTTACGTGGATCCTCACACTTACGAGGATCCGAATCAAGCCGTACGAGAATTCGCTCGTGAAATCGACGCTGGATACATTACGATAGAAGCTATCATAGGTACAGATACTCCTCACGTTCTCTCAAACGTTTGTACAGTGGCTCCCACCCTCGTTCCTCATGTACGAAAGCGTCCTCTTTAGCAGGTTCTACGTTTCATTTTCGTGGTCAAATTTCAAATTATCGTAGTCACACGAAAGTACTGCCAAATGATAGAAAGAAATCAAGTATGTAAATGCATTTTCGTAGCCACTGTAACTCGACGAACGAGCCAACCCATCCTCGATTTTTTTTTTTAACAAATATCTCTCTCTCTCTCTGTCTCTCTCACGTTTCTCATTAACGCGCCAGGTGGTGGAGAATTCGGCGACGTTTGCCGTGGAAAGTTAAAACTACCCCCCGACGGTCGAACGGAGATCGACGTGGCGATCAAGACACTGAAACCAGGCTCCGCGGACAAAGCACGCAACGACTTCCTCACTGAAGCCTCGATCATGGGTCAGTTCGAGCATCCGAACGTGATATTCCTGCAAGGTGTCGTGACCAAGAGCAATCCAGTGATGATCATCACGGAGTTTATGGAGAACGGCAGCCTGGATACTTTCCTGCGTGCCAACGACGGCAAGTTCCAGGTGCTGCAGCTGGTGGGCATGCTTCGCGGTATCGCGAGCGGCATGCAGTATCTCGCCGAGATGAACTACGTACATCGAGATCTTGCGGCGAGGAACGTGCTCGTGAACGCCGCGCTCGTCTGCAAGATCGCCGACTTTGGGCTTAGCAGAGAGATCGAAAGCGCCACCGAAGGGGCGTACACGACCAGGGTAAGTAGCCAACTCGCAGGGAACGGCTGCTCGTTGTGTAGTGGGACTTTGTTTATCCAAGCTTTAGCAATACTATTTGTTCCAAAACGGAAAGTTTTGCTTAATCCAAACAAGCATTGAAATCTGGGACTATCTCTATCTTGATTTATGTACACTGCGTTTTGTATTCCCTTCGCGATAAGTTTCAGATAAACAGAGTTCCATCATATCGACACGTTACTCCTTTCTTTCTTTTCTTTCCTTTTTTTCCCGTTTGACGAGACGCGGTTCTCGTCGCTCGAACCGAGACTTTCAAATATCGAATCTTGAAAGACTGTTTACTCCGGCAAAAAGGGTGGAAAGATCCCGGTACGATGGACAGCTCCGGAAGCGATAGCGTTCCGAAAGTTCACCAGCGCTTCCGACGTATGGAGCATGGGCATCGTTTGTTGGGAGGTGATGTCCTACGGCGAGAGGCCGTATTGGAACTGGTCTAATCAGGATGTGATAAAGTCGATTGAGAAAGGATACAGGCTTCCAGCGCCGATGGACTGCCCCGAGGCTATCTATCAGCTGATGCTCGATTGCTGGCAGAAGGAACGAACTCATCGTCCGACATTCGCCAATCTTACGCAGACGTTGGACAAGTTGATACGGAGCCCGGACACGCTGAGGAAAATCGCGCAGAACAGGTAAACGTTTTTCACATCTCCTTCCTCTCGACGTGGAAATTTCTCCGCGGTTCGCGTACACGTCGCGTTACCGGCGCGCCAATTTTCGAATCCGCGTGTTCGATCAACATCGAGATTACTCGACTTATTCGCAGGAAAGAGGAAGTACCGAGAAAAGCTTTAGTACTTTTGTGTTTCGGATGTTGACGTAGTACGAAACAGTGCAAAACCTATCGTGTCGTTGCTTTCATCGTACGAACAATTCGGTAGGCTCCGTGAAGTGTGATTAATCGATTTAAACGCGATACACAGGTATCCTTGGGAACGCGTTTAAAAGTCAGGGGAGCCTGCATCACCGAATTGTTCCATCATCATCTCTTAACACGAATCATGCCGCATGCCATGCGAATCACACTTCGTGTCCATAAATTAATTTCTCTCGACAGCCAAAGGTATATTTTCCGTTCTTTCGCTGAATACTGTAAGAAGCTCACAGTATGCTCTGCGCTCTTCACGTACGCTGTTTAGACTGGGCTTTGATGTTGTTGCTCATTCGTAATAGGATGTATACCGCCTAACCGATGAATATTGGCCGTCCAAGGAATAATCACGATGTGTGTGTGTCTACACTCCCGACAGAGAGATTCGTGTGCACGTGTGTATTCGAGGGCGCCGTTCGTTCCTCGACCTGATTGGCATTACTGGAAGCGGGCATATAGCATAATAATACTGGACTGATCTTTTTTTCGCATCTTTTAGTTCGTGACTTTGGACATTTTCTTTTTCTTTTTTTTTTTTTTTTTTTTTTTTTTCTTTCAAAGCTTTTTACGTTACACGTTACGTTTCTGTCATTTTTCTCGTAGCTATTTTTTTGTTTTTTTTTAATTTTTCTTTCACTTTTGTTCACATTTCCCGTAGCTGGAAGTCGTCAAAATTGACTTTGTACAACAGCGCCTTCGCTTCCTCGCATTCTCGCGTTCTCTTTGAAATTCAACGACGCTAAATTAAACAGCAGAGAAACACCGAGAAACGATGCGAAACTTCGAAAACGAAAATGAAAACGAAACACGCGGCAGACAAGAAGATTTCTGTTGGTTTTTGCTTGTTTGTGGCACATATTTTCGATGAATCTTGCAACAAGTTTATCTCGTTAATCTGAACGTCCGTACATCGCGACACGATGATGATAATAATAATAATAATAATAATAATAACAAGCGGCTTTTCGCACGTAATTCTGCTCTCACTGTCAGTTTGAAAAAACGGCTTAATTTCTCTTTGGAACGTGCAAAAAAGATCTGCCATCATCGTCATCATCCTGCCTTCCGTTTCTGTTTCCGCGGTTACTTGCTGGAAGGAAAAATTAATTTATGGACGAAAGTCTCTGGCGCGATTGTTCTCGCGGGATAATTTTTTCGTTCGCGTTTTCAAGAGAACGGCGAAAAGTGCGCATCTCGTACTGCGGTGGCTTTTCAGAGAGCTTTTATCGCTTTAGTGCTTATCGTTTCTGTAATCCTGGAGCCTTTAAACCCTCGTCCCCTTACCTCCACTTATTTCCACCGCGAAACACAAGAGAGAGAGAGAGAGAGAGAGAGAGAGAGAAAAAAGGCGAACAAAGGCGAGATCAAACGATACTCGAGAGTCGGACGTCTCGGTTCCACTTTATCGTTGGACGATCGTTAATGAGAAGAATACGAACAAGACGTCTCCGCGATGAAATGTCTCGCGGAACAACAGACACCGTGAAAAAAAAACTGTCAAAACTTTTCTCTCGATCGAAAAAAAGAGAGTACGTGGTAGAAAGAAAAGCGTTTGATCTGTCTTGGAGACGAATCGATTATCATTAATCTCGCTATTTCGTCGTTAGAACGTCTATAAGAACGAATCTTCGCCTCGCCTTGACTCTGGACCCACCGACCGTCGAGATTCTATTCTGTCCTTTTTTTAGTTAGAACGTCTTAAACTGATGAAAATTGAACTATTCTTTTTTTTTTTTTTCATTCAATTTGAAGTGGAGATTCGTGTTCGCCGATTCTCTAAAAATCGAAAAGGTTCAGAACACGGGAAACTTAGAAATACCAAAATTTAATTTCGTTTTGTGTTGATACTCCGAAAATTCGAAATTCAGATTAAACATTGGAAAATCAAGTGAAGAATTAAAGAAACGAAAGTACATTGGACGGGGACATTTTTCGACTAAGAAAGACATAAGAAATTCATCTCGACGTCGATCTTTGCCCCTCCTCCTCCTCCTCCTCCTCCTCCTCCTCCTTGACCCGAGAAAATTTCAGTTTCTCTTTTGCTGACGACATCCCTTTTTTTCTGGGCTAATTCTTTGTGGTTTTGGTTTTGTGGTGTCTTTGGTACCCGACTACGAACTGCCACCCAACGCAACTGCGACAACTACCATCTACCACCAACTACAACTCAACAACTACAACAACAGCGTGAGGCCACCTGCACACAATCCGTACTATGTCACAAGCCACGCGGCTGCCGCACAGGCCGCGGCAGCGGCCGCTGCGATTCCAGCCGCGACAACGGGTCCGTTCGTAGACGTAGTCGGCCATCAGGCCCATCAAGCCCAGTCGACGATTGCCGTTCCAGTAATGCCACCAGGAGCCGGCCGTAGCTTACACTACCACACACACGCAGCGACACACGCATTGCCACAACAGCCACCGCTTACCTATCCCAACTGGGTCCCATTCACACACTTCGGTTAATAATCAGACTCGCGATCGTTTCTTTTTTTTTTTTCTCGATCGAAGAGACCAAGTGTCTTCCTGCTGCAGTGGTCGTCGGTTTAGACGAGGGAACGTCTAGAGACGAAGGGATATCGTTCGCGACATTTTGCATTTTATCGATGTCGATAGATTCGAACTAATTAATTAATTATCAACGATGGTAGATTTATTGTTATATCTTAGTGATTTAACTGTACCAATATTCGCGTTTAGCGGTGAAATTTATTCCTTTTATTTTTCTGTTTTTTTTTTTTTACTGAAAATTCTTTTGCACGTGACACGATTGTTAATGTTTATTTCTTAAGAATCTAAGAAACTTTCTTTTCTTTCTAATCTTTGCGACTCTGTAACCCTGTAAAAGGGTTAATAACGACGAACAAAGACTTTTGCGTCTTCAGTCTTTTCCTGACGTTACTATTTTCGTCCGAGGTCGGAGCTACACGGATTTCGTCCAATACGAAGCAGGATTCGTATGATAAAAAAAAGAAAAAAAGAAAAAAGAAATTGAGAAAGAATCGGAGCGAATCTCTTTTTTCTCTTCGTCTCTTTCGGTCTGTTTGTACAACATCTCTGTGCAAACAGAGATTGAACTTCTGTATACGTTTCGCAGTTTGTCGACGACAACTGGATTAACTGGTTGGTTTTTTCTCTCGTCCGTCGACGTTCGCCAAAAGAGACGCTCGTGCAGTTTTGGCCAGACGTTGAACGATGCACCAGGAATACGTCTCTCTCTTAATGCGAAGAAGCGTAATCGCGGATAGGCACCGTTCTCGCGCGTTTTCTCTTAGAGAAACCGCGCTCTCGTTAAAAAAGAAAGTTTAGGTTGTCAATTCTGTTACGAGGCGTATGTAACAATTTATTGTACGGTAGAAGGAAATTAGTCGTTGTAGAAGAAAGATTTTTCACGGTTTTCGAATTATATACAAGATTCATTATTGAGAGCAAACGAGTCTATATATATATATAAAAATATACATATATATATATACTTATTTAAAGAGCAAAGTGTTTTTTATCATGACGTTCAAGCAAAGCGCCAGGCGCGGTAAATTTTATCGATCTTAGCTGCCATCGTAGAAGTCACATAGAGAATATTTATGGTTCTAGTTAGAGGGATTTAAATGGGAAATTTTATGAGAGTATATATATATACACACATATATATATATATGTACCCCCGCAGTTTTTTCTCGTAGAGCTAATGAGAATTTATTAGAGGACGAATCGAACCAACGAATAGCAATATAGAGTGGATTTAAGCTGCGAGAAGGCTTAAGGACGAGGGCAAGAGGGTTTCTTTTTAAACCGCGAGCCGCGTTGTCATAGTCTTTCAGATGTTTTTTCTAATTCTCGATATACGTAATGTATATATATATATATATCTCACACACGAGTATACGTAAACATATATTATGAAGAAGCGGATATATATATATATAGTATTTATTAACGTCACGACTTTTACCGTAACAAAAAAAGAAAAAAAAACAAAAAAAAAAAAAAAAAGAAAGAAAGAAACTGCAAAGACTTATTAGCATTTAAATCACGCGAGCTACCATTCGACCAGATTAGAATTAGTATTTTTCTACTTGAAAACTCGAGAAATACCAGGAAAACCGTACACGATATACCCCGGGCTGTTTTCACGCCGAGGGAGAATCGATTCTTCGCGAACGCGCCACGCGTGTCGCGCCTACATTATATAGCGAAAAAATTTCGGGGAAAACGAGAAACGGAAAAAAAAGAAAAAGTCGGTCATAGAGCGGAATGCGTCGCGACACACCATTACAGGAAAAATGATGGAACGATGGATAGAAAGAAAGATGGCCTAGAGTTTGCGGCGTTTCTTTCCAACAAAGTGAATAGAAAATCTCGAGCGGCTTTTCTCCTTTTCGAATCGATTCGACCCGCGTCGAGAGACGACGAGAAATCATAAACGGACAATCAAGCTTAGACGCATTACGCCCGCGGAAACCGAATCGATGCGCGCTAATTACCTTAGAGTTTACGCTGACAATCGCGATAAATTGAGCTTCGCACAAGCACGTGACCATACACTTGCACAAACGTACACGCCACTTCGGTATACGAGAATGAGAGAGAGAGAGAGAGAGAGAAATCAGAGTGAAAATGAATGTGACGTACACAAACATACACATGTACAAGCACACACACACATACACACATACACACACCAAAGTGTGTGACCTCCATCGCACTAACAAATGCTAACAATTGTCAGAATCAGGGAAAGGGGTGCTCCACCCCCACCCCCACCCGCCTCGTCGACATCCTCCAACGTGCATTTGAGAAAAAGGTAAAAAATCAAGAACAGCTTTCAGTCGACCAAAAAGTAAAAGAAAAAAAAAAAAATAAAGAAAATACGGAGCGAGCGAGGAGCAATAAGGCAAAAAGAAAAATCAATGGTTCGAGATGCTCCTTAATCAGAGATTGTTCTCGTACGTGTACACGTGAGAATCGCAGAAATATCCCTACTATCGTCCCAATCGCGTTACAATTTCTGGCTTTTTGTCAACGATGTTAATCAATGGTTTGAAACTTGTATTACGAATCGTTCGAATCATCGACAATTGAGGGAGGTACGAGCAGTACAAATACTTCTGCGATTCACTGTATATACACCTGTGCGTGCGCGTTCGATTCCGTTGCCTTCTTGCTCCATTTGCTTCGTTCAAATCACCACCGAGTACTGCTGCCACGTAGACAGCATTTGCTCTGCTTGTATCCTATTAGTTGGTATCGCACTGCTTGCTTTCATACGCACCATTATCCATTCACGTTCTAACGTAACACCGATCCAGCTGATCTCTCAAACTTTGTGCATATCATCAACGTAATCACACCGTCATAGTAACTCTCATTACCGTCATTAGCAACTCTCACTGTCATTTCACCATCGATCACCAAACCAATCGCTAGCAACGGTTCCACGAACTCCAGGCTCGAGTTTTCCACGATCTCGCCACGCGTGATCCTCGTGATTCAATCGACTTTTCCACACGCGCGAGCAAACAAGTCTCGCTTTTCACGATCTATACGATGTGAAGTATCGTGTTCAGGCGCGGTCGTGAAAAGTTATCGAGCCTCGATCGAAAAAATGTACATAAAAGGATATTTTTACCAAACCCTCTTCTACAAGATCCGTTTTTATATACAGTATTTACCCGTAAATCCGCCCGTAAGAAGTCTATTAAGTAAATAACCACCACAATGGAATTACTTCTCCTAGAAACGAATAGTAGAACCTCTGATACTCGATTTCTGGATCACACTCTCCGACCCTAACCAGTCACCTATTTACTCCGAATTTTTGATATCTGCTCGCAGAGTGTCTCTCGCGTCTGGATACGCATCGGATAGACTCGGATTTCTTTACGAAAATGTTAAATTTTTGTTCGTAAGTACTTGACTTTCTGCGAGCACGAAAATCAAAACGTCTATGTATGTTTTTGCTAACCGATGGACATTAGTGTACATATATTTGATATACATATATAGCTCCCGTTTGTGTGAACAGATCTAGGGCCATGTATTTACGAGTGTGGCTGTTTCGATGATCGGTGTAAAGCGCGATCGTCGAAAGGGCTGATCCCTCCTTACTAGAAATATTTCAACAATAGACTCCGAGATGAACTCGAAATTGTTCTTCTCTATACTTCGAACGTGGAAAAACGAAAGCGTTTCCTTAGAGTTTGGCTCACACCGTTGAGCGACAAGTTATTTCTTAATATTTGTTTCATTTCTGCGTGACCTGATTTTTCTTGACTTTACAAATTTCCATTCCTATCAGATATAAATTATCTTACTTTGTTTATTTAGTTTCCAATTTCAAGATCGTTAAAAGTTTCAAGATTCTAATTAAAAATTCATAATTAACTCAGCTAGTTAATTGGCACGCTTTCATTTTCCCACCTTGTCCTTAGAATCCAATCAACGACCTGTAGAAAAGCTCGAACGAATCTTTCTTTCGAAGGTCTTTGGTTCTCCCCCATACATATAGTGCTCCTCCCCAACGAATCCCTGCAACGTGTAACGAAAACGACACAACTCTAACACGAGATTTTCGACAGGGGCACCAATCCACTGGCGCCGGACGCGGTGGACTTGACGCAGCTGACCTCGGTCAGCGAGTGGCTGGCTTCCATCAAGATGTCACGGTACGCGGAGAGCTTCGAGAGGTCCGGAGTGACCACCTTGGAGGCGGCCGCGCGTGTCACCGTTCAAGAGCTGACGGCGCTCGGCGTCACGTTGGTCGGGCACCAGAAGAAGATAATGAACAGCGTGACGGCGCTCAGAGCGCAAATGTCCGCCACCTCGCAAGGCTTTCTCGTTTAAACCGCGTTGACGTTCGCGACCGACGCAGCGACATTCGATAGAGAATCCCCATTGACCAGACGACGTTCGTCGTTCGTTCGAGAAGCTCTCGCGTGTCGATCGCCCTTTGAAACAGCTCCACCGAAGACATCGACGATCCTAGCATCATCCTAGTCACAGGGCGATGGACCTGTTCTCTTCTTCGAAGGAAACGTGCCCTTGCCTCGCGGACGCCCAACGCCACGGAGCGCAGAATCGGGACAAAAGCATCGAGAGACGTCGGAAGAGCTCCTCCGGCCAGTCTCGGATAGATCGGCCGGCGACCGCATATCGCAGACATTCCAACGGAAGAAAACAAAGAAAGAGACGGAACTCTCGAGGTCCGTTCGAGTTCTCCCGCCTCCCTCGTCAGACAGAAGACGACGAGAAATTCGTCGCGACGAAATTTCTGCGACTACTCGTCGGAAACGTAGCTTAACTAGAACGCGAATCTTCTTTGAGAAACGAACAAGTAATCCTCGCGTAATCGTTTACGAACGATCGAGGAAGCTCGCGACGGGATCAACGCGCAAACGTATATATATATATATATACACGCGACTCTGTGAGAACGAGAGTCGGCCATTGACATTGTCTTTCTCTTCTTCCTAGAAAATCTTTTTCGCGCGATCTCGCGCCGAAAGGAACTCGAACTGCCACTGTATTAATCACTGCCGTAACGAAACTCACGCGTTGCGAGAAGCAATCGCGTTAATCCTATCTTAAATCCCCGAGAAACATTTCGAAATCTGGTCACCGTGTCGAGACTGTTCTAACACGCTCAATTGTTGCTCACGCGTACATTACATTACACACACGAGACAACCGTCTTGCCAGACGTTTACGTTTCGCATACAGTCCAAAACGTTTACTGCATTTTACTGTCAACGAAGCCAACTCTATTGTTTTACAGTTGTTCCTAATCTATATCGCGCGACGGTATTCTTCGCGTCGAACGGTGATCGGGTCATTCAACGATTGATCATCAACACTGTCAAGTGTCACTATGGTACAGACCAATTGCACGAACAAATAGACGGCCTAAAGTATTAACGACCCCTCCTCGAGCAGGTTGTCTCATCGTTTCTTCCATCTACGCGAATGTTTCGGACAACGATTGATCGTGTAAAACCGTGACGACGATTCGAAAGGTCTAATATGTACGTTTTAAGATGTGACGAGCGTAGATCGAGGGAGAAACGGGCAGATCAACGTGTTCTCACATTGCGAGCATTTAACGCCGCATCTTACGTCCTGTGCAGCGAATATTTTGTAGCTCTTATTAATAAAGCTTAATCGATGTACAAACACACCATACACGCCTCACACAACGCCCAGACACCAGTCACACACGCATGTAGATATTGTACGAGTATCGAAAAACGTTGCCCACTCCGCTCCGCTTTTGCGAAACGATCGAAGGAGCAACAGTAAAGGTAAATAACGTGAGACTGAAAGAAAGAAAGAAAACAAAAAAGAGCAAGTTCATTCGAAATTACTTGTAGATGTTTAAATAACGCGACGACGGAACAAAGATTAAAGGAATGATACGAGAGGATACGATTCTTGCCTTCGCGTTACCTATATAAAGTATGTATTGTATACGCGATCTGTATAGGTACTTGTCGATTAAAACAAATGGAAGAGAGAGCGAGAGCAGGAACATGTGCCAATAAAGAGAAAGAGAGAGAGAGAGAGAGAGAGAGAGAGAGAGAGAGAGAGAGAGAGAGAGAGAGAGAGAGTGTGCGTGAACGGGGGAAAATGTTCTGCGTGAGAGAAACGGCGCACGCTATCGCGCGTAAAAAAGAATGGATCCCTATTATATACGTATTAAAAAAGAGATAGATTATATTGTGCGTAACGCGAGACAGATTTATCAGGAACGAATCGGATGGCCAACGAACGAACGTTTGAAGAATCGGAGGAAAGATAGCGAGGTGATCGGTGAAACGTGTCCCTCGACATCATGAACATATCAAGGAGTATTTAAAAAAAAGAAAAGGGTACGAATCGAGAGCGACGAGGGAGTTCGAGATCGACGACGGGCGTACCGAGTAAATTTTTTCGAAGCAACGACGGGTTAAAGATTCGGCGTGATGATTACGTAGAAAAGTATTCGCGAGAACACGAAACGTCACGTTGTTTCGCGAGATGCGAAAGCGGATACACACAGAGACAGAGAGAACGTTAGCGAGATCGGCTCTAAAGTAGTAGATTTACTTTTTTCAACGAATGCTGTTCGAATTGTTTTACATCGCAGACGCAATGTCCACACCCCTGCGTGCACGCGTAGCGACTTCATACGATAATTTAGGTTCGGGTTAACGCTATAACGACCGGTGACGTGACTGTGATGTCATATGATTTTAAGCGGTTAGCGACCGTTTAAATACACGTATCTGTTTATATTCATTTACACGTTTAGTAGTTCTACCTTCTTACTTTTTACGGATCCACAGTTACTGACTGTTTCTTTATACGGTAAACTCTCTCTCTGGCCAGCCTCCGGACAAACGAATAATATAATTCATAGATAAATAGATTTGGTGACTAATGTTACATCTCTAACAAAGAAGCATTGTACGATCGTCAAGTGCTTTATGTTCAATCGTATTACTGCTATAGAAAAGTCACGATCCATTTCTACAGCAAGTATTTGCCGGATAAGAAGCAACGTAGTAAGTCCGCTGTACATAGTAAAAATTAGAATCTGTAAATTCTTAATAGAGTTCGTCGCTGTCTGGTGAAAGTCACTACTGTAAGTAACCGGTCGTTGTAGCGTTAAGGTGGGGAATTTCTTATAAGCGTCAAGTGCATTTTATATCGATGCAACGGAGAAACATGTTTCTGTTTTGCTATACGCCGTTGATCTTCAAACGTATGTAGGAAAACAGAAACATGCTTCGGTCGAAAATCTCTGACGCACACTTAAGTATAAGAAATCTCGTCTTTAGGGAGATGGAATGGCTTGTTTCGTCGCGATGGATGGTCTGTATCTTGTCTACATCCACGTTCGCTGATCGCAAAGACTGCTTCCCAGGCGCACCACGAACCTGGGAAACGACTCGTTTCAAACCGGCGAACCGTTCGTCGAGTTAAATCAATAACGAGCGACTCGGACGCTTCCAAGCAAGTCGGGGCGAGCCACGGGAAGAATTTTTTTAATTCTTTAATTTAACAAATTACGCTAGAGATATAGTTGACAAAGGCTCGACGCCGCGATGGATGGATAAAGAGAGAACGAAGAGAAGAAGAAAAAGCGATCGGTAGTCAAAATTGCTCTGCGTAATACAGAGAAATAAACGTATGTAACGTGGAATGTGTAAGCTCGTCTCTCGGCTGCGATTCATCGGTGCGTCGGGCCTGTCGATTAGGAGAGTCTTACACAAGGTCGTTCCGTTTGCATTCGAAAAATGCGAAGGAAGGTCCTGCGAGGCTACCCGCGTTCGATCGTACGTACGATCGTTTCGTGCGTGACACGTCGAAACGTCGCGTGTGAGCGAGCGCGGCCAGCCTCCGTTAGAGGAGAAAGAGATCGAAAAAGCTACTGAAAAAAAATGGCGACGATTAAGAAGCAATAAGTGAATACACGCAAATGCAGATTTTTATATAGAGAATGTTAAACAATTTCAGAAAATATTAATTATCGATAGCGCTATCTTCCTAAATGTTCGTATTAAAGGTTAAAACGAGAAGTAAGATAAAGCGTAAGGGGTGACGGAGAGTCACACGGTGGAGTCCCAACCGAATGAGACAGGAAATCGTTGCGTAGATGATTATCGAACGATACGCGATAATCGCACACGTGGGCGAGGTTGAAACGAAACGAAGAGGGAAATGAATAAAAATTTCGGCCGGGACTCCAGCAAAGAGGAGAAGGGGGAAAAAAAAAGATTTTAAGAACTTTCAGCTGTAACTATTTGTGTCTAGCGACGAACCTGCGAGTGCGACCTGAAGTTTTGAGAATGTCGATAGTTTCCAGTGAATTAATATTTAGATTTCATAGATCTCTATCGATATTACACGATCGTAGGCACGAAACGAGCAGATGATAAAAATTAGTTAGAGCGTAAATGATATCTTATTAGAGAGATACCTTTTCGATTTTCACTTTTCAATCTTTCGCGTTCGAACGCCTAGAGCTGTCCCTTTTTGTTTCATTTTTCTTTTTCTACTTTCTCTACTTCTTTCACTCTGGAGAACCATCGTACGGCGCCTGCTTATAACACTTTCGAAGCTTTCGATCATACTTGATGACCACGTATTTTAATTCTCTCCCCTGTTGTCTCTCTAGATTTCCTTCTCACCGATTTCAACACGCAGTGCGCTTTTATGTTTTATTTTGTAAGAGACGAGAATCCAAGATGCGAAACTGTCGAGAGAAGGAAGAGCGATAGGAAAAATAACTGCGTAATCCGAATCAAAATTCACTACGATTCACGCGAGAACGAACGATTCAATAATTGCATTTCCTCTCCTGTCGTTTTCCTTTTTGTTCGTCTTCTTCTTCTCTTTTTTTTTTTTTTAATGTATTATTAGTTACGTCTGTTTCTTTTTTTTTTTTTTTTTTTGTTTAAGTAATCAATTTCCATCGAGGAAACGCAGCGATGAGTTAAAAAAACCGAATAGAAAATCGTTGAAGATAATTTTCCTCAGACGCTCTTTTACTTAAATATCTTTTTTTTTTTTTTTAACTCGATTAATACTTTCTTGTACTACTATTTATTAAAAAGCAAAGAATGCCTTATTTATTGTTTAGAGATCTGACTAAATTAAAGAAAATTTATTATAAATTAAAGCAAAAGAAAGACGTTCTAATCGTGGTAGGTTGTCTGTATTTACCTAACTTAGAATCGTTAGAAAGGGGACAAAAGAAGAAAAGAATAAGAGGAATTATTATTTGTTTATTTCGGAGTTTTCAAAAGGAACTCTGCCAGCATTGTGTAAAAAACGAGACGAAAGGATAGAAGGGAGGGAAAAAAAAAAAGAAAGAAAAGCGCGAAATACAACATCATAGATAACGATCGTCGAGTCTCTAAGCAGTTAATATTAAACGATTAGTTAAGCGATATTTTTTTTCTTAAGCGATCTACGTGCACGATGTTTAATATCTCATTTTCAATTGTTCTTCCTTTCATTTTTTTTCTTTTTTTTTTTTTTTTTTTTTTTTTTAAATACCGTCTTCTTTATCTTCGCCAACAGTCTGTTTACAGCGAACTTTGTCAAAGTACCTGCTTCGGAAACGAAAAGCAAACAAAAATAAAAAAAAAAAGATAAAATAAAGGAAAGAAAAAGACATATATTAAATTCGCGAGAAGACAAAGAGCACACAGGTACCGTCCCGTATATATTATAAATAGCTCATCTACTATTCACGTAACACGCATCCCATAATTTATGTATCTACTCATCGAACTGAGTTTTTAAACGCAATTGGTTCAGCGAATCACCATCGTGTGTCCTCGATTTCATTGTATAAAAAAGAAAAAACACAAAAAAAGAAAAAAATACAAAAAAGCGACAAAGCGCGACAGATGCAATAAAAGAAGTTAATGTCGACAAATTTCGGAATGTGTCTAAAACAAAAAAGCATTTTTCCTATGGTGTTGTCAAGACGATGTTGAATGTAAATAAGATATAATAAATAATATACCTTATACGATGTAAGAAAAGAAGAGAATATTTTTTGTTCACTCATGAACCTCGTATGCATAAGACGTTAACGCAGCATTTTATTTACAATTTTTTATGCAGTTGATTTAATGTATATTCTTAATTTTACCGATTTTTTCGTACCATTACTCGAAAATATTGATTGAACAAAAATAATAATTTTCTTTCGATTTTATTACGAGAGCTCAGTTTAATCTGTGTATCGTTTAACAAGCTTACTCTTTCATTAATAAACTTTCGTCAATTCCTAGACAGTAAAAGCGACTTCTTTGTTTTAATTATCTTCTAAAGAGGCTGCTCTTACCGTTCAAAAATTTATTTCACAATCTTTAAAAAAGGTACTACGTATTACTTTATATTACACATATAGATATAGTACAGATGTGCAATTTTTCCTAATGCATTCTCAAATGCTATAAAATCTATATAGATGGAAAGTTGAGAATCCAATTGTTGCAAAAGTTTTAATAAATTGATCCTGGTAATTAACTTCTTTTTTGCAATTGAACATTTGTTCAATTTATGGACATTAAAAACACTAACACCACATAGCAGCAGGAAGGTGGAACTAATTAGTCCGTGTTTCTGCAATATTTTTCTAATATGCTTTTCGTTCATGGAAGAACGTTTCTACTTTTTCAACACCAGAGGGCAGTTCTGTTCAAGATACAGTTCTCTACATACAGTTTGCACACAGTGAAATTCTCTCGAAAAAGTAACTTCCTTTTCCGGTTCGTTCTACTGAAGGTTTGTTTCAGTTTTATGTTACATTGTAATACCCAAGTGTTTTAATTTAATCCTCAAAGGTGAAAATGTTTTTATAATTACTCTGAAATCTACACCCTTTGACGATATAATTTATTGTTATATGAACAAACCTTCGTGCGAATTTAGATTTCAGAACCAAAATGGTGCAGAGATTAACATATCGACGTCGGCTCTCCTATAATACAAAGAGTAATAGGAGACGCGTGTAAGTATTTTTTAAGTAATAACATTGCTGTATTTAATGTAACACTGTACTATTTTCATAATGTGGGAAATTTTTTATAAAACTTCTGTCAGCATAAACATTTCATTATTTAAGGTTATGTTTTGGTTCACTTCAACATGTAAAATTCAGATGTCCACTGTTTAAAGTCATGTCATTATGAATTCCATTGAATATAAAATATTATTTGTTTCAATTATTTATTATTTTAATTAATTTATTAGAAATTTGCATGTTTGTAAGCATATTGTGTTTGTAAATTTACAGTGTGCGTACCCCTGGAGGAAAATTAGTATACCAGTACCTTAAAAAACCGAAGAAAATCCCCAGATGTGGTCAGTGTAAGGACAAATTAAGAGGCATTCAACCAGCGAGACCTATGGAAAGGTCACGAATGTGTAGGCGAAAAAAGACTGTGAAACGGGTATATGGTGGTGTCCTCTGCCATAAATGTGTCAAAGAAAGGTTGGTTTTCTTTATTTTCAAATTATTTTCAAAATAATTGTCTATAAAGATTTATTATACTACTGAACTTATATTTGTAGGATTGTTAGAGCTTTTCTTATTGAAGAGCAGAAGATAGTCATAAAGGTGATGAAAACACAAGCTTTTGCAAAATTAAAGAAAGCAGAGAAGTAATTATATATTTTCATTTTATAAATAAACTGTATTTAAAGGCTCGATGTGATACAAATTATTTTTTTATAATTACATTTATTTAGTTCATTATAATTTCATAATTTAGCACATGTAGTTATATGATCGTATAACGTTATGTGTCTAATGACATACAATAAGTAATGAAGTCTAATCATTTGTCAGAAATTTCAGAATTCGTCTGAAATTTCTGACAAAAGTATAAAGGAGTGTAATATATTGTTCTTGTTTCACTATTCATCTATAATGTATATACTGCATATACGCAAATATACCCTGGTGTGTTTTCTGTTCTTACGATTATCTTTGGAAGAGAATGATTTTAATTTTTTCATTAATAACCAATATAAGAAAAGAAATGCAACCAATATAACAAAAATAGAACGATGGAGTGTATAAACGACGAACTTGTAAAACTCATGGCAAATGAAGAAGAAAACCAATCTCGCCTATATCGACTGAATCGATCATAGCGATTGCCTCTTCGAAAAACGAGCAAAGGACAGGATTCTCGAAAATAGTTTCGCGAAGTTATCTCAGAACATTGATGAAGAGGAGCTTCCCAAAGATCATCTTCCCATGATGCTAGAAGCAGAGTATAATCTCCTTTCCAATCAAGACTAATTCTTGCTTTAAACTTCAAAATCGCTGGAGCTTCGAAATCGGTTCCAAGTATGCAATTTTTTGTCCATAAACCTGCTTCAGTTCTTATGTGCTTAATTTCTTTAATAGTTCCTTTGCAACTAGTTGGATTATCTATTATCTTATCAACAGGAATTAATGAACATTCGAGAATTTTTAATTCTAATTCACTTGTCCCAGAAGGTAACTTATCCTTCTGGGCCTTAAAATTACCAACAACAGATTCTTGTTGATTAATCTTCATCTTCTGTCTTTGTTTTAATTCTAAACTATTCAGTTCTTCAGTACCTTTGAATAAACGACGATATATATTCAATACTGAATTCTTCTTAGGTTTTTCCAAGTCTTCAATATTGGATGTCTTTGTATTCGAATCTTCAACATCTCGTCTTTGTCGAACAACACGTTGAACGTAATTTCCAGCTGCATTGATTGAATATAACGAATTCGAACACGTAGAATCAACGTAATAAGTCCAACGCGCGAACCATCTGCTGTCATCGGAATGAATTTGAAAAAATCTCTTAGACCAAAATCCTCCATCAACACTTTCGCATCTGATGCTCAACCAAACACCGCCTATAACCGCTGGAAGTGGAGGCGCTTGATGAAACAAAGGTGGACTATACTCGGTAGCGCGATACACACTTCCACAAATCGGACAGTCAGCAGCCTACAATTTAAAAAAAAAAAAAAAAAGTTTCATCTATCAATTATTATAGAAATTATACTTTTCTATATATTTGCATTCTGCGCATTTTTACCCTGTCGGCACGTAACAAAGACGTAGATTGCAAATGATTTGGAGTCTGTTGTATTTTCTGGGAACGAATATTTCGTGCAAGTCCACCAAGCAATAATTCAACTTTTATACGCATCTTATCTTCACCATTATCTTCATTCTTCAGTGACTTTGCAACGAAATTAGATCGTTTTATTTCTACTCGGAGTAATTTTAATTCCGAGAAATCAATTTCAAAAGATTTCAAACAGTCCGTTGTGTGTCGTTTCCTTAGCCGCGATAGACGACGTTGAAGAGAATTGGAATTCAAATCATACATATTTAAATCCATGGGTGATGAAGAAGAAGAATTTGTAGATCGTTCATAGATAAGCTGTACTAAATAAGGACGCCACTTTGTTTCAATACCACCACAGCTTGCGTTCATTATACGCCCAAATTTATGAGCAACCTGACAATTTAATGAAACGTAAAAGTTCTCTGTCATTTGATCTTTGACTTTTTAACATCGAAAGAACGATTGATCTACCTGTCTATTAAGTGGTATCAAATAAACTGAGTCCAATTGTACGCTAGTTTCTACAGCGCCAGAAATTGCAATAGATGGAGATAAAATTTTAACAGAACCACGCGCTACAACGGTATATGTTGCGATGCTGCATGATTCGTCGTCATAATGATATTGTAATAGAAGAAACGAGTCGTTCTTAAAAAAACTATATTTTCTTATGATATATTTTGGACCAGCTCGTATTTCACATCTGAAAAAAAAAAAAATAATGTATTTATAGGAAATTTAAAACGTTATGTTCAATAATATTCCCTTAGTCGAAAAATATTTAGAATGTTTAGTCCCGAAAGGATCTATTGTAAAAACTTTTACTCTTGCGATATCCACGTTGAATGCAATCTAGACGGTGTATTGTCTGTTATAATTCCTTTGTCATCAGAATCAATCTTTTTCATCATCATCTCGCAACGATCATTCTCTATTTCTTCTTCTAGTGAAACTGTACAATCGAACCCTAAGAATAAAACAATTGGTACAAAATATTAAGTGATTTTGAAGCTTTTCAACAATCGACTTGTAATCTCGTGACAAAGAAAAGATAAAAGAAACGATGAAATTTTATGTTCTGCTGCATTTCCACACCCATCTTTTTCTGTCTTTTCCATTGGTATTCCAATCGGATCGACAATGAGATACGATGAACTTCGTGATGTTATGCAGCTATCCAAGAAACGCGCATCAATCAGAAGTAGAAGGATGTTAAGTAAATTTTAAAGAATAAAACAGTTGATCTCGTCATGTTGAAATAATACAATTTATAAAATAAACTTCAATTGACTTACCAATAAATAAGTATAGAAGAGAAACTGTAAATAATGGTTGCATTTTTGGTCACTGCAGCGAAAGTTTCCAATATGATATTTTATTAGCAAAAGTGAGTTGTACTGAGATCAAAAATTTCTTACACCACCATAGAGAGAAATATCAATAAATCGTATGTTCTGTTATAAAGTTATATTATTATCTCAAAACTCTTTCTGAGTGATCTGGGCAAACTCAAGTATTGTTCAAGTCACCCTCAGCATATATAGCTTTATCCCTTCCCGACCTTCTTCGGTCAACCGAAGTGGTGGACACAAGTGGTAGATGCATCTATTATTTACGACATAAATAACATCTAATTTGCAGTTACTTTCCAGAAGGAAAATTTTATTTATATCAGTCAAGTTCAATTCAAACGCTATTGATTAGATTTTTAATTATCAAACATTACAATATAATTTTAAGTAAGCTCTACAAGCCTTATATAAAGATATTTTAGTTCGAAATATTTATATAATACATTTCCAAAATAGTTTCGAACGAAAGTTAAGTGATTCATCGTATGGATTAAACGTTATAAAAAAGAAACGGGAGTTAATGTATATTTCATAAAAATATTTTGAAGCCTTTTACGTACATACTTTGTTAAGATATCATTGATCTAATTTAGACATTTTATAATTCGCGGGAAACTTTATTTTTAAAATTTGAAATGAGCATAGTATGTGTCTCAGAATTGTGAGGGCGCTACATTTTGCCTCGCAGAACTAACCTGTTTGAATTTCATAATTCATAATAAAATTCGCATTCTGTTTTTTGTATCATTTAATTTCATTATTCAACGTAATTATATTAATATAGAATTAAAAACTAAATCATTGAGAAAATATTCATACATATTCATTGTTATTATATGAAGATGTTGAAGGTTCGAAATCAAATGCTAATTGGTGAAGCGTATACCGTTTTGTTTTAAACACGTGTGTGGAAAAAAAAGCTGCCTTAAAACGTTCGATATGGCAAAACTTCATTCGTATTATACGTTATGTCCCCTTATCGACCAACAAAATTTGTTAGGTGTCGAAAGAGATTCAGAAAGTGGATGTGCAATCGTAACATTAGGAAGAAACATTGTAATCCGGTATAAGGTAAATTATTGTATTAACAACGTTTACATTATGTGTTTACATTACAATAATCAATGGTGTCTGTTATCTGTAAATGATATAATTCATTTTACAGGTGCAGGATTTAAAACAATTAAGTAGTTGGACTAGTAAAGATCGTTTGACGACACAGGTTATTTATGATGAAACAACGTGTCAATACGCCGCGGTATTTAATGAAAAAAAGATACGTCTTTGGACGGCCGATGAAACGGATTTAAATAGCATCAAGGGCTATAAATTTCAGTCACCCTTGCATACCATTCTTACGCTTGAAGATTGTCCGCCTATATTGGTACGCAAAGATGGAGCTACAGCTTCATTAGAAAAAGCTATAGAAAACAGAAAATCTTGGTCCAAAGAAGGAATATTAAAAGTCAATGAGAAAATATTGGATTGTTATTTGATCCGCGTTAGTGGTCAAATAAATTTGTGTATATTAACTAGCATTGAAGGAACATACAATTGTGTTATAGTTAAACTGAACAATGAAACCTATTCTGGAGAAGCAGATTGTGTCAAAAGACTGGAGTTAAAGAGAAAATCAGAAGAATTAGTTGGCCATACTGTATTACAAGCTAAAAATAAAGCTTGTCTTTTAACGCTATGTAAGCTTTTAAGACTTTTAAGTCTCTAGTTTCTTTTTAAATATTTTCATGTTATATAATTTATGTATTTATTTCCTGTTATTCAGGGTCACATGGTCGATTGTATAGTCATCCTTTAATGGAAATCAATAGTGAATCTACTTTAAGTACCTTAATTGGTATTATTAATAATATTAATACTAAACATCCAGTAGTTATGACATCTCTAAATGAGGGAACTGTGGCAATTTATGGGGCTGATGTCTCTGAGGAAGGAGCTGTATTAATGATGTATAATGTACAGTTCAAACTAATACAAGATGCTCAGAAATTGAAATTGTATACAAGAGATGCAAAACTGTGGAAAATTGAGGACAAGTTGTTACTTGCTGCTAATAGACATTTAGCAATTGCTCCCTATCACCTTGCACCTCAGAAAATAGCAACTTTACTTGGATCATCTTTGCGTTTCAAAAACGATGATGAGAATATTGATGATAATGAGATTATGGTAATACAAGAATCAACAGTTGCACAGTGGGAAAAGAATGAAACAACTTTGATTAAACCAAGACAAAACCCTACAAAAAAACTTTTCAAGCAAATATCATCTTACATAAAAGAAGGATTAAGCGATGCCGCAATACAAGAAATATTAATTCCGGAGTTGATCGAATCGAAAGACGTTGAGTCAATTATCTGGTGTTTAAATAATTTGAAAGATTTGCCAGAGAAGTTATTGATTGATCTCCTAATATTTTCGTTAAGAAATCCCGATGAAACTTTTCTACCGTTACAGAATGGCACAACTGAGGATTTATCGACTGTCAAAAATTTATATTCAAGAAATGATTTTCTTGACAGAATTTTTAGTCTTACTTATTCTGATATTTTTTTATCATCTTATCTTAAGAGTGGTTTGAATTTTGATGAAATACTTCGATTATTGCAATACTTAATCCAAAAATTAGACACTCAAGATTTTTGTCACGATGTTGTACAGCAACCAACTGACAAACAGTTATATGAATGGTCTAGTATTTTGTTGGAGTCCCATTATCAACATTACATACTATCACGAGATCCAGAAGTATCAATGCTACTTAATAAACTTAGTTATGTTTTAGACGATCATGTAAGTTTACATAAAACTTAGTGTAAGTACTTTAATAAGTATTTTGACTTTTTTACTAATTAGTTTCTTTTTGCAGTTACAAGTATTCAAAGATATGGAAAATATGAGACCCATTTTGAAAAGAGTAATTAATGGCAAATCATCAAAATTGTTACAAAAGAATTGTAACAAATTTTATACGATAGAAGAAATAAAACTCTACTAAAATACAACATTATTTAACGTAATTATTTTTTTTATCATTATTAATATATAAATGAAATCGTAAAATATTTTTTTATACAAATATGTAGATAACAGATTTAGTAATGCGTTTGTGGTAGAAAGTCATTAAGATATATAAAATGTAAAACTCGAAATAAATTAATTTTTATTTTTATTCATATCTACAGAATTACATTCACTGCAGCAAAATGCACATGAATATTAAATATGTTGCGCCGATTGAGATGAGCAACTTTCGTATATTTTAATTTTAATCTTCGCAATATTGAAGAAAGTTGGTATCGATTTCGTGTTACTTGTGTGATTAAATGTAAAACTACTAAATTTATTTTAATTCATCAAGATATGGTACAGTTTTCAAATTTCCAATAGAAGCTAAGGATAATCTTCCTTTGGCAAGTTTGTCTGCAACCTGGAAAACATTTATTGTACAACTGAAGAATGTAAAAAATATATTACAGTCTGATACTATTGATGTACATACAGCTTTAACATCAGATGCAGAAATTTTATCAACAGCATTAGCTATTGATATTGGTGAAGAGACTTGTCCTTTTAACAGAGCTTGTTGTTGCAAGCTTTCTAATAAACAAACTACATTATCTGCTGCATCCAGAATTTCAGTTTTCAATATATTTTTACCACGAGCAATCTCATTTTCAGATACTTTTAAAGATTTCAACCATTTGGCAGTTTCTTTTGTCAACTGCAATAAAATGAGATTAATACTTATTGGGATAATATTTATTGTTATAGTTACGATATTCTATGTTACTTACAGATCCTATTGTATCGGGTGTTGAACATAACACAACACCAAAAAGTCCTGAATCAGTATAGCTAGCATTGAAGGTCGATGCACCGAACGGTTCTGATCCTGCAACGCTCGAAAGTTGTTTATGTAGTGATGTTGGACTAGATCCCCATTTAACTCTCGTCGCACCACTGGAAGTTCTTTGCAATATAGCACATGCTAAAGCTTCTTTTTCATTTTTCAAGCTTACACCTTCCACAGCTAATGCTACATTAGTCAAACTTGCACTAGTTTCTTGACGAATTTCATCACCATGATATTTTGTTGCTTCATTTGGTTTATCTGTTGATTCAATACTTAAATTTGATCCTAAAGCACTAAGTTCTGCTAGTGAAACACCAGTACCAACAACTGCACATCTGGGTGCAGTACACCAGGTATTGACAAAATGTAGTAGCTATAAATAAAAAGTAAGTAATAAGTAAAATATACTAAGGATTTTTCATTATTTGTCAAAGTTATTTATAAGAATTATACTTACACCTTCTGAATTAATCGTGCCTACTCTGTGTTCAGGACAGAAAAGAGAATATCCAAGTCCACTGCGATACGCTGCTTTATGCAATAATTCAATTACCCAAACTGTATCAGATACAGAACCTAGTTCATATTTTAATCTGGGCAACTGATCCTGTACTTCCCATGGCTTAAAAACTTGCTTAGTAGCAGCACATTCTAGATATTGAAGAGCATCTTCCCTATTAATTAAAAAAAAATAGCTCATAGTAAAAATTTCAGTAAAATGCAGGTAGCAAAACAAAAGATATTTACAGATTATTTCTGGTGATCTGCAATGTATATGCTATACTTTCACGATCAAGAGTGGTTATTAAATTTCCACCACGTTGTTGGATATTCCTTGTTATAGCAAAAGCACTTGCGACTGATGTACCCAATCCTGCAGCTATCCGCAAATGATGTGCTATACCTTGTGTATCATATGTTTCATTTCTTGATCCAGCTCTATAAATTAAATACTCGTATACAAGAAAAATATTGCAAATTAATCTATGCATATTATTCATTCAGAGTTCAAATACCTGAAAACAATGGACACTTGTGCAATTGGAGAATTGTTATCATAAGCTGCAACGGTAACCTTATTGCCCAAAACTTTACATTCTGGAGTTGCTGAACAAGCTGCACTTGGTGCAGTTGCTGCAACTGCGTAATGTCTAACCTAGTACATGATAAAAATTGTTCTTAATCTTGGTAGAAGATCTCAAAATTTTAAAAGAGCAAACTATTTTCAAAGTGTACTTAGTACTTAGTGGAATTAAAAGAGCCTTACAATTAAAGATAATCATTGGAAAATTATAAGAAACAAGAAAATAATTAAAATTCAATTGCAGGAAAAATACAATTGCTGGACTACGACAGAAATTGACATTCAGAGCAGTATCAAATCATTTATATAACAGCTAGCTGACTGGATTTATGTTAATAAATAAGGATGTTTGTTTGACAAATAAAAAACACAGAAAAAGGAATTATTATTACCGTAGGATTACGTAGCAAAGAAGACCGCATTTTCCTGTTTTTTGAAAAACCTCCTTTTAAGAAGATTTAATATGAAATTGCACTGGTGAACTGCAAGATTATAGATCGCAGTTAGCATATACCTACGTTTGGTCGAGTGGGAACGATTGCTGTAATAATCAGTTGGTGTCGCTCTTCAACGAGCGCGAAAATACGCATCGATTTAAACGACTGTACGACGATCAAATGAGGTTAGTAAATAATAGTATATGTTTTGTTCTTTTCTATATACTAATTCTTATTACGATAATAATAAATACAAAAAGGTAATATAACTTTCGTTGCGATCTTATTATTTTTATGGTTTATTCTATTAATTTTGCTTGTCATATTAAGAAATCCGATACAAATGTATTCCGTGTCGTATTTGTACTCGTGAACATTGTTGTTTAAAAGTTTTGTGTAATTGTAACTAGTAGTACATGAATATACGAACAAGGGAAAAAATTGATACTTCCTCGGCTATTTCTGTTGTTTCTTACGAAAGAAATAATATTAAACGTGTCAATGCTAATTAAAAATGAATGGGAAGCCCTAAGTTGCAAAAAAACGCAATAGACAATACAAAAGAAATAAAATAGAAGAAAATATCATTGTCATTAATAAAAAGATAAACAATTGATCGATATTTACTTCAGAAATGAGAAACATAGTAGTTGTATCACCTAAAAAGAAAAACGTGCAATGTACATACATCTATCCAATTATGTACATACATACATACATACATACATACACATACGCTTGCACACATCATACGTACAACTGTATATTTATATACTTATTTATCATTAATACTACGAGTATTTCTATTTAATACAAAATAATCGGTGCGTTCATGTTAAAACTGTACATACAGTGATAAACGTCTCATCGATTTGGCACAAAGGTTGCACGATTCCTTATTCTTTGGTAGTAGCAAATGAAATAGTAAAGAAGATTGGAGAAAGGTGTAAACTACTCTCATTTCTTATATGTGTGTGTTTATGTATCTCGGTATACAACATACTTGTAAATAAATTCGATTGTATCGTTAATCCAATCTTAATCAATATTTATATGATACTTATTTTAACAACGTTTCAAAGATAAAAAAGTGCGTTTTTATGCAAATGAAGTAATCGTTGCAATTTTTTGATGGTACTGACATTTCGAATGCCCGAATTTCAGGATATGATAATAATAACTAATATTACTTATAATACAAATGTATAGTATGACTAGAATAAAAATGAAACGTTTAAGAAAATTTAAGTTTCATTATCATCGCATATAAATACACTTATAACTATCGTTAGGCAACTTGATTGATTCATTTCGCGGATTGTGATTTGTCGTAAATGATCGAAATCACGATTCACAATATTTGTCGAGAGGTAAAAATTTCCACGCGCATTAATAATATCGCAGCTTTTCACTCATTCGTTCATCCACTGTTTCTTTATCTTATTACGACAACCTGACTATGAATTCTTAATCTAAATTTGAAAACAAGGACGACGTATAGAGGAGACGACGCCGTTGACTAATTATCCGAAAAATACTGTTGCAAAAATTTATGGCAACTACCGTTACATCTTACGAGTACTTTCTTGTCTCGTACGAACAAGAAGTAGAAGAATATACATATATATTAAAAGTTAAGTAACATTTCACGAGAAGTATCACTTACATCGAAAAAATTTATCACCAGTTAACTAAAAGTATGATTACTATATTCAAGTTTTATATGATTATATAAAAGAACGTGCGTACTATAAATGTACGATTCTGAGAACTACACAATTGAGAAATTAATCTTCTTTCTAATCATGCATTGTACTTCTAATCGCAGAACGAATTTCTACAATTTTGTTCATAAATAGTTTAAAAAAATAAAGTTCACTCCAAAAATAATAGATACACGTCACTTTTTACTATATAATTTTGTGACACTCGCGTTCGACCGGTTGACTAATCCAACCATGTGCATTAAACCACTCGAAAACTAGACGATCTAACATAACTGGTTTTATCATATTTGTGCGCATCTCTGTTTCAGAGTTGTACTTTAATTCGAATGGTAAGGTTCTAGAAATTTTTACTGTATCTAACGTTGACTTTGCATTATCATATGTGTGCAAGAAAGACCAAACCAATAGTTTCGACATTCCGTAATTGGTCTCCATTGTTATTTAATTTAATATACAAGTTAATGTATAAAAGAATTTCGCTTCGACTAGCTCATGGTCTTGAATTTCTAAATAGAAACGAAGGAAAAAGACAGTTTTAATACTACTGGATCGAACAGAAAGTTCGTTCTGTTTTTGTAGTCGAATTAAGAATCTTCTCAGTAATTTCTTTTCTTTACTTTATAATGGTAAGCAATCATCGATTTAAAAACGCAACAAATTTTCCATTCAATCCAATATGTATGAACATTCACACCATAGTGATGTAGCATATTCTTTGATTATTTACGGTTGAAATATTTTTATAGCAAAAATTATATTAGAAAAGTTACTCGGTGGGTACTTTAAAATATAGGATAAAGGTACTGAAATTATCTATGTTAGTTAATAATAACTGGAATAATGATGGTATCCTGGTCTTGGTGGATGATACGGAGTAGGACTTACAGGATAACTTGGATTATATCCTGACAAAGAAGGCGGTGGAGGAGGAGAAGATAAAATTCGTCCATCGACCGCGTCAGGTACGATATGTGGATTGGCGGAACCTGCAGGTTGAGGACTTGTTATTACACGAGCGCCGGATCCATGCAAATGATGTGGTCTTGAAAGAGTGAGATCTACCGTGTGTCGTCCACCAGGAGTAAGATCTAAACTTACAACCCTTAGAACATCGCTATGAGGATAAGGTGGAGGAGGTGGTGCAGGTGGTGGCGGTGGCGGAGGTGGTGGTGGGGGAGGAGGAGCTGAAGGAGGTGGCGGCGGCGGTGGAGGAGGAGGCGGTGGTGGTGGTGGTGGCGGTGGAGGCGGTGGCGGAGGAACTACAGTCACTGAAGAACCAGATGACACTTGAGAAGGTACTGAAAGTGGAGTAGGTGATATCGAGTAGCTTCCAGTCCTGCTAAGATCAACACTTTGTCTTTCTGCAATTTCATATAAATGATGATGATGATACCGTGCATTTTGTATCTGTACACCAAAACTATGATGAAATCCTCTAGCAGACATATCCAAACCCTGAAGCTCTCCATTTAGAACAAGAGGCTCGAAACTAGTTCTTTCTCTAGCAAACTCTTGATCGAGAGAATCATATTTATATGATGTCGAAAGATCTAATTGCATTGTCTTCTCTTTCACGGAAAGACTGAGATTTTGTGCAACTGAATCGCCTTCATCACTAGACAAATTATCCTGAGATACCTGATGATGATGATGGTGATGATGGTGATGATGATGATGGTGCACATCTTGATATCTGGGATTTGGTGTTCCTGAAGGTGATACTAAATCTTCTTGTTGAATATGTATGTAACCGTTCGGCGAAGAGACACGTGGTATTTCTTCGTGATGTAAATACTGCTCGATATTATGCGTTCTTGATGCACCGATATAATCAACGGGTCGATGCAGTTGATAATCGACATGTAAATGCGTGGGTGGTGTATTTCGGCTATCTGGCGTAGGTGCAGGAGATATCAGTTCCTCTTGTTGTTGTATATAGGAATCTAAATGGTTCGGTGATCTTTGAGGTAATGGAGATTGTAACTGACTGGATATTGAGTAAAGATTTGTGTCGCGATCGTTATCATCCAATATTGGACTAGTTACTGCTCCTATATCCCGTTCAGCAGCATCAAGAGCAGCTTCAACTAATAAGCTAGCATTCGCGCTTTCAGTTCTTCTATAGACGCTAAGTCCTAGTTTGGTATTTTCCATAATGTCTTGCGTTCTATTATTGTTTGTTGATATTTTCTCATCAATTTCTTTTCGAGTATCCTCAAACTCGTAAGTATTTCCGGTAACAACATTTGTTGATAAATGAGAAATTGTATTAGATACTACTGTTACATCTGAAGAAATTGGAGGATTGAATTCACCAAGCCATTTTTTGCTTCCTTTACTTTGTAATCTGGAAGTACTATATAAATCTGTTTCTGTGCGAACGCTTTCTACTGTCGATTCAAGACCACTTGACATTGATGCACCCATCGGAAGCGACGATGATGTAATTCGGGAATTATGCTCAATTTTATACTTGGACGTAGGACTTGTACCAAACTCGATTATGCTTGAATGTGTAGAAATGTTTGGCGTTTCAATCTTTAATTCGTTTTTGGGGCTATCATTCACGCACATTTTATTATCATTTTCACTCTGAAATTATAAATTGTAAATAAAATATTGAATTTGAAATGATTTCATTCTGCTAACGAGCATGAACAATATTGATGAAAAACAAACCTGAGAGGTTTTTCTACTAGGTCGAGGTGTTTTTCCACGACCAACATCTTCAACGAGTCCACCGCTATATGCGTCGAAAGTATAAGCAACAGATCGCTCGATTTTTGGCATCATTTCTTCTGTAAGACCATGTACTTTTTTGTAATGAAATTGTAAACACTGTTTAGTCGTAAAAGCTGCTTTACAACCATTTTCTTTGCATCTGTAATTTAATAGAAACGGACACTTACTATTACATTTAGTAAAAAAATATAAAATTAATTATCTACAGAAATATCATAATCCTACTTGAACGGTTTTACTCCACTGTGTGTCAACATATGTATTTTGAGATTACTCTTATTTTGGAACATTTTTCCACATCGATCGCAAGTCGCGGCACCAACTACATCTTTATGATGAACTTCTTTCATATGACGTTGAAGAGCAGCACGAGATCCCAAAAGTTTCAAGCATAATTTACACTGAAACTCTCTGAGCACCTCAGACATATCTAAACATTAATTTAAATTAGAAACAAATGCTATTAATAGAATTACTCAACTATTACTTTATTATTATTCTTTGTTAAATATTTAATTTATTATTATTTATTAAATATTTACCACTATGCATTCGTTTGATGTGCACTTTTAATTTTTGTGGCTGACAAAATTTACGGCCACAAAAATCACACAATGGTCTTGAACGTTGTGGATTTTGTGCGCATCCATACGTACGATGCATCTCAAGATAATTCAAACGTAAAAAGAATTTTTTGCAATATTGACACTGATATGCACCTCGACCTCCGTGTAATTCTGCTGCATGTTTCATAATGTTATCTTTACCTAAGACAGCAGCTCCACATACCTAAAGATATGAAATAGATACATATATTCACCCGTTCAAAAATAAAGCATGTAAAAAATGTTGATACAAAATGTAATTCAATGTTGCCTACCTTACAATGATATTTCCTTATAGTTAAACTATAGTTAGTATCATGAAAGATACAGCAATGTAACCGATAGTATATTGGATGGGCAAAATTTAAATTACATCCTCCACAGTCTAAAAATATAAAGTTAAAACATGAACTTAAAGAAATTATATAATGTAGACTCTTAATTTATTTATATTTTAAGAAGATGATACTATACTCGTCTTGTCTACTTTATTCTTTCTTGTCCATGCAGAAGATTGAGAGTCTGCCCAATAAGTCAGTTCCATTCCTGACACAATATTCTGTGTAGTAACAAGATGTAGTTCTCCCTGTTTTGTTATTACAGCTACACTTCTTTCCTCTTTTGTTTCAGCAGGTCTAATATAACGGATCCAATTACTTTTTAGTGGATTAGTGGTGCTTATATAGGAAGTTTTACCATCATTATCTATCTAAAAAAAAAAGAGGAAAAAGAAAGAGAATTGTCTTATTATTCGAATGCTTGACAGGTAATACATTGATTAATTAAAACAAATATAGTTTATACATACAAAAATAAAAAATATTGCATTGATTTTACCTCCCAAATGTGTCTCATGGGAAAATCATCAGGAATATCCATTTCCCTGACTGGTTGTCCAATGAGAGGACCCAATTTAACATGCATTGGAACAGAACTTTTTGCATATATTCCAAGTCCATGTTCTGAATTCGTGATTTTCAACTCAAAACATTCAGGTAAAGAGTCCCTAGAATACAATGGTCGATCTATGTCTACAGTTAATTGTTTCTCCTCCTTCTGAGTTTTCATTTTTGTTTTACATTGTTCAGTTAGTAAAGATTCATCATCTGATTCATTATTATCTTCTGTTATTTTCCCATATCCTTCAGACATAGGATCATCTGATTTTATGGCCTTTAAAACTTCTGTATTTTCCTTGTATTTATTTAACCAACTTTCATATGATATAGAATCTGAAATGGCATACAGAGGTGTTATTAGTGGACATGCATCCTGCAAGTGACGATTATTACATTCTTGGCAGAGCTTTATTTTAATAGCTAATCTCTGAGGCTCAGATATTAGGTTCTCAACATTTGTTTCATTTTGAAGCTTTTCAATTGTAATTGAAGTTGTATCATTTATTGTAGAACAAGTATTCTTATCTTCTTGCACAATTATTCCATCCTGTGGTGCTTTTCGTACATCATGATGTTTGCGATTTTTATGCTCATTAGTATGTTTGTGCCTTTTTCTTCTATGTTTATGTATGAAATCGTCTACAATGTCTTCAGACGAATCTTCTTTTAGGTTTTCATCATCATTCTCCTCAGCATCATATTTCAACCGTTTTCGTTTCTTTTTCAATTTTCGATCTTCTATTTCTTGATTTATATTTACATTGATATTTGAACAATTAGAATTTGTATCAACATATTGTATATTATTTGGGCTGTTCTTATCATCTTTCACCTCACTAGATTGCACGTGAGAAGTTATGGTAGATGTTGAATCTGTTGCATTTGAGATTTGTTCTACCATACTTTCACTGTTACTCTTAGCATCAGATGATATTGTTAAACAATTAGATCTTGACTGTTCATTTTTGTCACTAACCATCATAATTCTTTCCATATCAACATCTTCAATATCATGATAAAGTACATTTTTGTTAATATTTACATTTTCTATATATTCTATGCTATCTATGTGTTCAGTCTTTGACTTAACAGATTCAACTGTCTTCGTACTAATACGAAGACTGTTTTTTAAATTCGACTTCAACTCTACCTCACTGGCTGATTTAGAGTTGTCTTTTTTAAAGGAAGTTTGCTCCTCATCTCCTGATGTAATATCACTAGAAGATCGTTTAACAGATTCTAGTGGTGAAACAATATTTTCAGTTTTAAAGCGCCTTTTCCTTTTCCGTTTATCTTTATGATGCTTAGCTTTATTTTTATGATGTTTAGATCTTGAAGTACGCCGAACATGTACATCAGCATCATTAGATAACTTGGTTTGTGCTACCTCAACAGCAAGTGTTTCAGATTCTGCAACTGTGCCACTGTTTTGTTTCCTCAAGCTTCGACGAACAAATTCCCTTGTATCCTCTATCAAATCTTCAGTTTGCATCGATTCTGTTTTGCTCTTTTTCTCTTGACCCATTTCCTTTTCCTCTTCTCCATTGCACTTAATGTTGTGTCTATTAAACAAAAACACATAGGTGAATGCACTGCATAAAGTATAGATACAAAAGAGGTATTAAATCACAACAGTATAAATCATCAGTCTTTAAAAGTCTTAAAAAAAAAAAGGGAGGAACAATGATTCTTAATACTTTTATAAATATTACATGGAAATTGATTTACCTGAATGCATTTCGTATTCGGAGTTAAATAAAATAGACATTTCTTCCGTATCGATCCGTGTTCTCAAATTCAAAATCAATGAAAATCAGTGAAATCGATAAAATTGACAACTATACTTTTGACGAATAAAAAAATTATCGATTGTTTCCACCCCTGTGACATCAACCCTACAAGATGGCGATTCGAGGGAAAATTTGGACACGATAGAGGGGAAGTCCCGCTTTTGAGTGACATGTACGTTTAAGTATTGATTAAAATAGTGTTCGATGACACGAACAGAATATTTGACAAACGTTGATCCAAACAGATTGCAATTGAAACTGAGAAAGAAGTGCGAATTTAATCCGACGCAAGCATGTATTGGAGTCCTACCTGGAGACAGATTCGGCAAGATCCAGCAAATAGACTGCAACATCTTCATCCGTTGACAGACCTAAGCGTTTTTTAAGAGAAAGCCAACGTTTACCGTTGGTAAGACCAATCCGAACGCTCAGAAAGTGTTTCGTTTTCGGTTCTGCTGTTGCTTCGAGATTATTGCTTTTATGATAAGAACTTCTCGTTAACCCCGGCTCTCTCACATGTCTAGTACTTTTCTTCGGCATAACTACATCGTAGATCTGCCGGTATTAAAGCGGCGAACTTGAAGCTACCGCGGAGGTCGCGCACCGATATTATCCTATCCTCTTTATGCCCACCGCCTGATCATTGCCGCCCACTCCGCCCTCTCCGCCTACCCTAGTCACAACCCCGGCACTCTCCCATCCACTCACACTCGCCAAATCTCTATTTCACTCTCTCTCTATCGCTTCGTTATTCTACTTTCCTTCTTCGTAGCCTGTGTACCCCGTGACCACGATCTTCCTCTTTTATCGATCCTGTCGTTCGCGCTCCATCACTACGAACTTACGTGCGTTCGATGCATGAACGTACTTGCACGAGGAGAACGCACGTACATGAGTATACGTGCACGATCGCGTATACTCCTGCATTGGATAGGTACGAATTTATACACAGCACGTATACAGACAATGCGAATAAACTCACGTCTCGTCTGTATGTAATTGTTCGTCATTTGTACGACGAGTATGTTATTATTAATTAACCGCTTTTTTCTTTTTCATTTTATAATACGTAGCACAAGTTCTTTCTTTCTCATTAACTCTGTATTTGTTCCATTTCGTAATTGCAATTACGAAAGTAAAGGTTACGATTGACAATGAACAATTTGGAGGCAACTTGTATTTTGTTAGATGCGCGTACGATAAGTAATTGGTATTTCAAGGTTCATACACTAATACAACAGGAACTACATATACATGTATATTGTACATATTTTATAAATAATTCTTCAATTTACTCGTTTCTGGTTCGATAAACGAACAACACTTTTTTCGAAGTGATGCTTCCCTTGTATATTTGTTGTATACGTCTTTTTTTCCAAGCACAACTTATTATTTTCATATATTTAAAAAAAATCCTAATTGTTCGTAATTACGATATCTCGCAATTATCTAATACTTGAATTTACAATGGACAAATATCGACTAGGGTAATATCTCTGAATCGAACATTTATATCGACTAGTCTGCAAACGATATCTCGTATATGTAGAAATTCGATTGATCGATACCGCTAATATATTCTATAGTTCATACTATGTATTTGCTCGGCATTCGCGAGTGTGAGGAGTGCATTTCGTTCGGATCGAAGAAATCATCACCAGAAAAATGTCACGACAAGCAATTAAAGCGATAAATTGGGCTGGTCTTGCTGAACGAATTCCGGAAGCTGAAAAAGCTGCTTATAATGCTTTTAAAGTTAAATCTGATAAATATTTACAGCGGTTAGTAAAATCCGTAAGATCAACTCATTATTTGATCATTTATCCCGTTATATAATATTTTCACATATATGTATTAAATCCCTGTGTTAAAATAATCGAATGATTTGCAAAAAATACACTGTTCCTCTTTTACGGATTTTTAAAGAAATAATTTTCTTTTGCTTAAATTCTAGTTAAACTTTATGTGAGCAAAGTGTCATAACCTTGTTGGTACTAATTTCAAAATAGCGATAAATATATTAATCTCAGCATTGTAGTGACTCCTGTGCAACTTTTGTCAGAGGTTATTTCAACAGTACCAAATTTCATAATTTATAAATGAAATCAACATGTGACCATTTATATCATTTAAGACTATAAAAATTGTTAAACTTATTAATATACACAATATATAATTATTATTATTATTAATATCATTTAAGTATATGAAAATAATTTAAATATTAAAAAGTTAAAATTGTCAATGTTAGGTGTCATCCCTTAAGATAATTGATTAAAAAAATAATCTAAGAATAATAAAGAAAAAGATATGTTATTTAAAATAATCACTTTATGTCAACAAACTATTTCATTTGCATTAAAAATATGTATATTTTACAGGATGATGGCTAATCCAGAAGCTTTACCAAAAATTGATTGGGCGTATTATAAGAAAGTTGTTCTGACTCCGGGTTTAGTGGATAAGTTTCAAAAAGAATACGAATCACTATCAATACCATATCCACCAGATAATTATACAGCAGAGATTGAGAAAGAAAAACAAGAAGCTGTAATAATATATTTATCTTTATTTTTCTTCATAAAATTATATTTTATAAATATTTTATATTCTGAAATTATATTTTACTAATATTGTTAAATATATTACAGGCTAAGAATATAGAAAATTTCATTCAACAGAAGAATGAGGAAATCGAAGAGACACGTAAAGCTATTAGTGAGATAGAAAACCTGTTACCATTCTCAGAGATGACAATGGAGGAGGTAGTTGATTTGAAACCAGATGGAGTCATGTTACCAGGTAGAGTCTCAACTTGGCCTCATACTGAAGAAACGCAAGAACATAATATTAAAGATGACGACAAGGACGACGGTCATTGAATTTAATCTTAAGATCTACTGTATAGTTCTGTTGTAATGTTCATCATATTTTATCATTGAGCTACTATGCTATCAATGTATATTATTGAACTGTTCATACAAAAATTCAGTAAGATTTTGATAGTGAAATTAATCAAATATTAAATCCATGGAAAGCATAACTTTGTTTATTATGATTACTTTTAAATAAAAATATGCTTAATCTGCAAGTAAATCAAACTTGATAACTCATCAATGAATACTTACATAAACAAGAAATTTGTTACACATTATATTCAACATTATACTTATTAAATTTACTACAATATTATAATATTATTATCATTTGGCTTTTTGTTCTTTGTTTTTTTTCCAAAAAATACTATTTAATATATAACTCCATATTAATCGATTTATAACTTGGATATATATATATATAAAACATGTTAAACACAATATTCAATTTTATAATAGATGTCTTGCAGAGAGTATGTAATATATTTGGATAATTTAAAATCTGTAAATCTGTAATTCATCAATTAATGAAAAATTAACTCTATTTTATAATAAGTTCGTGTCATTTTTGATTGGCTGGTGACAAATGATTATTCATCATTTGTATGACAGAAATCAAATAAATATATGTACCAAAAATGGTAAGCATTTATTAAAGGCTCGTTTTCAAGGAAATTAAGTTCAGTCAGAAAATCAATTACGATTACTGATACATTTTCGTTTGATACCAAATACCGAGCCGAATTATATACTAGGCTAAAATGGAAAGAAAATAGTAATTAATAATTATTAAAATAAAATATTTCGAATTGTTAAATAATATACATTGTAGAAATTGTTGTGGCATACATGAAGACAGTCGTAATAAATATATAGTTTGAAATTATAGAAAATATGCTGTTTTTCTACGATTACACATCAAGAAGTATGATTACGCATAATTATATTTATTTATAAATATATTTAATATAAATTTCATGCAGTATAATTATTTGTCAACAGTATCATCTGTGGTTTTCTTAAATTGATTCTAATGGCATTGGTTGATCCAGACCAATTGGATATCAGAATCGATTGAGATATTTTTTTCAACAATATTTTACATTGGTTCAAGTTTTATTTAATTGTTTCATCGTTTCATTGCACTTGTAGTTTCATTTCAGTAAGTGTGGAAGAAGTATAACGTAATTACATTACACTAATTATAACTAAAAATCGCGATTTATGTATATGAACATAAAATAATTACATTTGTTTTGTATAATTTTTCTCTACAAACACAGTAGCCGTTTGCTTTGTTAGCCAATACTATTTACAACTCGTCTAACGTATTTAATAGTTCAATTGTTGTTCTATGTATATATATTTCCTTACTTTATCTATATATTATACATTTCCTACGCGTAATGTTTCACGAATTCGGGGAAAAATTTTAGAATTAAAAATAATAATGTCAGAAATGCTGGCCGATGTTTACAAAAAGCATGTCAATGAACAGTGTGGAAGGTACCACTTGTAAATAGTGGTGAATCCTTTTCAATTTCGTGGTTGGTTCTTGTGTATCCACCTAAATAAGTTAATTTAAACGGATACACACGTACGATTTTTCGGAAATTCCAAAGAATCGTTTATGTCTGTATTAGTATACAAAAATAAGATCGTAATATATTTTGATTTTTGCCAATTTATTTCGTTTCTGTAAAAATTCTCGGTTCTGAAAAAGTTGATCGGTTGTTGTCGATACGGTGTGTACCTATAGATCGAACGCGTGGAGATCGGTTACAATACCGTTTCATCTTTTTTGATATCTCCTTTCGATTATTTTCCACAAAATATTTCCCGAAAAAAAATCAAAGTGTGTTCCATGCAATTACGATATTACTAAACGAAGTTATACTTATGTAAACTGAAATAGATAGTATGATAGTTAAAATCACTCTACGAGTTATCGTATCTTTTATACGTAAATAACTTGAACGTTGCTTTTATTTTCGAAATTTTGTAATAGATTTTTGATTGTATTGTACAATTTATCTTATTTTTCATTACTACTTTTCATTTATTTTATGGCTATTGAACTTTGTACACCAAAGATGTAGGTGCGAATAATGTAACCTTAATTTGTGAAAGTTCTTGAATTTTAACAAACCACTCAACCGTATAGAATACTTATGGTTTTTAATATTTATTGATATAAAAAATTATTATTACCTGTGACTGGTACATTATTAATGCAAAGTGTAGGTCATGCAGATCATCTGCAGAGTAATGTAATGAATAGCTGTGGGAACTCTAATATTAGCACAAAGCTACGTGGATCCAAGTGTTCGGAGATACAGGAAGAATCTGTTAGTAATAATCGAGCTAGTGTGCTGGAGAAAGGCGATGTCAGTGTTTTAAGTGGATATAATTCAAATGATTTCAATACTCCAAGAGGCACTTTGGTCATTTGTCCAAGAAGTACAAACAACTATTCATCTGATCATAGTTTCTCTAGATTTAAACCAAGGTATTTTTCTGGTCAATTATCAAAATCTATGTGTATTTTCTTTTTATTTCTTTCTTTTTCTTTAATCAATTGTTTATTATTATAGAATTAGTGGTGTTCCACGCAATGAATTCCGAATGGCTCGGGGAGGTAGCTCTGGAGATCGTGCCAGAGGAGCTTTGCGGGGTAGGGCCTTCAAAAAAACACCACCTATTGAACGTGATTCCAATACAGAAACTAGCTACTACCCTACAGCTAGATCAAAATTTCAAGAATCGCTGAAGAATCAAGAAAATGTGCAAGGAAAATATTATGATGACAAAAGAATAAATGGTCTGAAATATTTTTCTATTTTTAGAATTGTTTTTTCTATTTCTAGAATGATGTTTTAATATATAATTTGTTTTTTTTATATTACAGAAGATTCTAGAATTTCTAAACTTTTAAGAAGATTGTGTCGAGAAGATGATTATGATCATTTTATAGTATTATGCAAACAAGCACAGGAAGGTATAATAGCGCTTGAAAATCAAAGATATATAAGACGAAATTTTGAGGTTATCTGTGAAAGCCTGTTAGATGTATTACATACTGGTCTTGGACCAGAAGCAAAACAACAAGTTGCAAAATGTCTAGGACGTGTGGGATATGCAACTGAACAAGATTTTAAACGGTAAACAAATGATCTAGTAATGTGATAAAACATCATATAATGAAACATTTTTCATTAAGACGATACATAACATTTTCTGGTTTGTAAATCCACAGATACATAGATTGGGTCTTTAATAAATACTCATTGGAACGGAAAGATGACATAAAGTGCCTTTTAATTAAATCATTTGTTGAAGCTTTTAAATTGGATGCAGAGGTGCCAAGGCTAAAAGAATTTTCAGTGGTATTTAAGATTATTTTTCTTGTTTGTAAATTTACGTAATATAAAATAAAATATACTATATTGCTCTTTTAGCTAATGATGTCACAATTACAATCAACGCTGGAAAATGTTGATCGATCCGATCTATTGGTAGCAACAGTGGATGCTATATTACTAATAATGGAGTCTTACCCTGAAACATTTTCAAATCATTTCCGTGATACAGTTGATATATTAGTTGGTTGGCATATCGATTCGACACAACAGAAGACAATTGCAGCTTACGCGAGTCGCAGTTTGCAAAGATTACGAACTTTCTGGATAGCGGATCTACAATTTACTTTAACTTTATTAGGACAATTTTTAGAGGATATGGAAAGTTACGATGAAGAATTATCTGTACCGGAGTGTGGTAGAAGTTCTCCTGGAGATGAAGCATCTCCCACACCTAGAGAATGTATTCGACGCATTACATCTTTAATTTCAGTGTTTAATACAGTTACGAAAAGTATATCTGAGCATTTGAATCCTAATCTTACGCCAAATGTGCAATGGTCATTTTTGTCTGATTGCTTATCAAAAATGTTGAAAACAGTCGTTAAAGCGATCGAATTAGATGACGATGAGATCTGGCTTTCAAATTTTACTATTACACCTGAGATAGCCGATGAATTATTAAAATACGTTAAAAATATAGACATTGCGCCATCAAAAAATTCCAATAAATCGGAACTATTTGAAGAGGACATTATTAATATGTTTAAATCTTTGAATTTGAATAAAAATGAATTGAAGAATTTAAAGCAAGACATTGAAAAAAATGCTTCAATTAAAGAGAAAGAAATATTGTTAAAGATAATACGACGAATGGAATTAAAAGCGAAGAAAAATGTAGATTTAACAGAAGAAAAGGAAGAGCTAATAATTGTTGCAAATGAATGCGCATTTTTATTGTTAGGCCATCTTCAAAGTCGCATCACAAAAAATCATGATCTACTTTATAAATTTATTGATCTTCAATTGAAAAGGATCAACATCTTCTGGGATGATACAATAATTTCCATGTTAAATACTATTTCAAAAATAATAAAAGAAGTCTCTGCAAATTTGCCTTTGGAACTAGTACATAAATTGCTTGGGAAAGATTCTGCGTTACTCAAATTGAGATTCCGTGATTCAATTTCTATCCAAAACGCCAGCCTCGGAGTATATCATAGTCTCCTTAGTCTAAAGAATATTCCATTATTGCAGGAATCATACCGCTACATATTGTCGGATTTGGAAATTGCTTATAAACTTATCTTAACAGATATCGAAAATTTAGTAACAGATAATCCATTACTTGATGGTATCAAATACAAAAAGAATGACGCAGAAATTGTAGTCACCTTTTTATTAAGAGCTCTTTCTGATATAGGTAAGCGTTAATATGTCATAAAATATGGAAATAAGTCTATTGTATATTACTTATCGATTTATTTTATTATATATTGTTTCTAGCAAACGCGAGTAATTCTATCATTGGTATGTGGGCATTAAAGCCGAGCATTTTAGAACTGTTGGCAGTCAAGCTAAAACCTTACGATAGCAGTTTATCATCAACTAGTCCGTTTTTGCAATATAGCATTTTGTATTTGCTGTACGCGCATTGTTCTAGGTAAAACATGAAATGAAAGAAAAGATTCAAATGATATTAATTTATCAGTTTCGATTATACTATGTTTTTATTCTAGATATAATCATTTCGTGCCAAGTTCGAGTTTAATAACTGGTACTACTGCTTGTCGTCCAATAGATATGTTCCCAGGAGCATTGGATGTTCCAACAACATCACCTACTAGCGGCCATCTCTCTATAATTCTAAACTTAATAGCTAAAAGTTATAATGAATGTACGCCAGAGCAAACATTATTGCTTTTATCAACATGGATGCAAGAAATTTGTATACAAGCGGAAAATTACATTGGCATTTTAAGTAAAACAAAGGAATATGAGAATGTTCTTGCAAGTCTTATTGCTTGTGGAGCTAGTATCGATCGAGATATTTCTATTGCTGTTTGCAATCTCTTTGAAATTTTAATGAGCGCGAAGAATGTTATTTGGAAAGAAGAAATGTATGCCTGCATTGTGGATCTGGTGATGTTACATTTAACTTCGCGAGACGAAATCGTACGAGACAAATATGGTTCGCTATTGACGCAGATACCTTTAAATATAGTGATACCAAAACTCAACAGAGAATGCTTATTGTCAGAAACGAAGGTAAGTTTATGAGATATATATGAAGCTTGATTTACTTAAATTTTTCGTTCTGTTACAGAAATATCAAGGAATTAGAAATTACTCGACCGAATCTTTAATTCTTGCTCAAAGATTACACATGCGAGGAACCAATACTGGAGAGATGCAAGCACAACACTTCAGGACTTATATGGCTTTTTTGTTACAAGAACAATATCTAGATGCATCTGGGTTATCAGAAATATTTACTTTATGTTGGCCAATCGTGTAAGTAAAGATAGACAAAATTAATGCCAAGTTCTAATTGTACGATAATGGTACAATTGTATTTATATTTATAGATCTGAAAGCGAAACCACTAAGAAAATGTATCGTTTAGCACTAACAAATAGATCTTTTTTATACTTTTGGGCTGGTTTCGAAGCAGCTCAACATTGTGTGACAAACAAACTTCGTACTTCATTAGGGAAGCCTCAAGAAACATTTACGTCAATCGAAAGCGCTCTGAAAACATTAGCACGTGAGATATCATACAGCTCTGAAACAACAAAGAAAGAGAAACGAGGCTTGGATCATCTATTGAGCGAACATACTCGCGTACGATTATTCATTGAATTTCTTGAACATCTTGAGAGAGTAATACATAATGCGGCGGAAGGTTGCGCCATCGCTCTGTTACCATTGTCGAAACCAGTCAGAACATTCTTTCATACGAATAAATCGACTTGCAAAGAATGGTTGAATCGTATTCGATTGGCATTGTGTGTGGTGTCGTTACATTCTGGATTAGCTAGCAGTGCTTTGAGAAATAGTCAGAAATTATTGGAGGATTTAAGTAACAGCGATAACACACAAGGTATCGAATTTGAGAGGGCAACACTCTGTACGGCACAAGCTATGGTAATGCTAGGGGAAGCAGAAGCGTTACAGGGACTTTACGTTTATACCAAGGAGAAAGATCGAAAATTTCCGTGGTTAAAAGCTGCCATGGAAGAAGCTGCAAATCGTTACGAATCAGCTGCCGAAGCATATAAATTGATTGTCGAAGAACATGTGCGAGTTGCGAACAATCGACTTGGAAAAGACGTGGATCAGGATGAGGAGGCGGAAGATATAGCTGATGGTAACAATGTTGAAGGCACTAGTGGGAATGAAGAAGTTCCTGATGGGAAAAGCAAGTCTTTTAAAACCGAAGGAGATAATCAAGTACTTGGTTTTTGTATGCAACGATTATCTCATTGTTACGAAGCTGTTAGTGACTGGACCCGCTTGGACGCTTGGAAACAACAAGAGGCTGAAATTTTTGCCCGAGATAAGAATGCCATTCTCAGGAAACAATTATTCACGGAAAACAGCGTTTCTCAGCAAGCGAAATGTTTAAAAAAATTCGAAGATGGTGAAAATATATGTTTAGATGATCTAACCGATTGGAACTTATTGGACGGAGGAATTGGTAAAACCGCAAATTGGAATTGTGCGAAAACGCTGGTTGAATGCGGCAATACTTTGACTAACATTGCGCTCAGGACACACATAAATGAATATAAAGATTGCTTTGAGGAAGAAATTGAACGGTGTCGGAAAGTGGCGGCTAAAATCATGGAGGAAGGTCTAAGAAACGTGCCTTCCGAATATTTAAATGAATCTATATTGGTACGATTTTCGGCAGATGGATTGAAAAATATGCTTTCCGGTAAAGAAGAAAATATATTTGAATTATATAAAAGCGAAAAACTTGATCACATGGACTCGAGCGTATTGACACGAACTTTATGGTGGTCGGAATATTTTGGCAGAGCAAGGAAGAATAATAATCCTGAAACGCGATTGGATAACAGCGACGTAGCTGATTTAAGATTGCATATTGTTCGAATTGCTAGAAAGGAAGGTAATTTCGAGTTGGCGAAACGAGAGTTACTTAATTATTTGAGATCCGAACGAGAGCTCTGTCAATTTGAAGGAGGCGAACGAAATTACATTAATCCCGATTTCGACCAAGCAACTGACGATGTACTCAAAAACGTGATGCACGTGAAATGGTCGAAGAATAATATACGCGCGTTCCGTGAATTTTCAAAGTTGTTGTACGATATGGAACGAGTCAATAAAGCGTTGAAAGTATGTAGCGCAACTGCACTTGGAATATCACGAACTATCGTCGATGGAGAACAGTCAGCTGATTTACGTGAGAACGGTACAATTTTACTTTTAACTCTTGGCAAGTGGATACAGCAAGAAGTGGGCAGCATCGAAAACGGCCAGCTGGAGCAATTGCTGGAATTCGAAGCCACTCATAACGATGGCTTGATGAATAAGCTATTCGGACCCACTACGAGTTCAATACCTGTTTCGGATATGATAATTGGCAGATTGACGCAACTAGGTGTAAACCAATGTCCCGATTTGCCACTTGCGTGGTGCAGTTTCGCGAGCTGGTGTTACAAATGGGGAAGAAAAATCGTGGATAATTCAAATTCAGGTCAGTTGACTGACGCGGACAGAGTAACCATACGAGAATTATTACCATTCGATACAAGTGAATCTGACTTGAATGCAATCTTCTCAATCTTGTCTCAAAGCAAAACGATTCCTGAAGACGAGGGCGAGATAACGGACACTTCCAACGACGTTAATACTTCAGACATGATAGAGAATCAATTACGTAGTGTTCCGATACTAAGTCGTATTAGTGCCGATCGTCTGGTAACATTGGTCGATATATGGAGGCAGGCACAGAAGAGAATTTATTCGTACTACGAACTTTCTGCGAATGCATATTTCAAGTACCTGCAGCTTGCCGCAATTAAAGAGGCCAACGATTGTGCTACTATCACAGCTACACTCAGATTGCTACGATTAGTTGTGAAACACGCTCTTGAATTGCAGAACGTTCTGGAGTCTGGACTTTCCTCAACTCCTACTGCTCCATGGAAAGAGATAATACCTCAGTTGTTCTCCAGGCTCAGTCATCCCGAATCTTACGTACGCACTCGAGTGTCCGAATTGCTGTGCAGAGTTGCGGAGAATTCACCACATTTGATTACATTCCCAGCGGTGGTTGGAGCAGTTTCTGGCCAGAAAAAGAATTGCGACAAAGTTCTTTATGAGAAAACGGAAACTGATTCGTCTCAGAACGATTTAGATTTTATAGAAGAAGAAGAGGAAATGGGTGCCGAGAGTTCTGCCTATCAAGACGAGCAAGAGAAATTTATGGATTGTTGTTTCTCACAGCTGGTAGATTGTCTATCGAACAGGATTCAAGATTCCATTGAACAAGTAAAAATACTCGTCAAGGAATTGCGCCGGATTACGTTATTATGGGACGAGCTGTGGTTAGCAACGCTGTGTCAACATCACACCGAAATTTCTAAACGGTTTGAACAACTGGAAATGGAAGTACAAAAAGTACAAGATAATGCTTGGTTGAGCGCTGAGGAAAAGGATAAGTTAATTGCAGAAAAGCACAGAATTATATTGAAACCAATAGTTTTTATACTAGAAAACCTTTCGGCTATGACTTCTGTCCCGGCTGAAACACCGCATGAAAAAAGTTTTCAGGAGAAGTTTGGTTCTTCGATAGAAGAAGCAATCAGTAAATTAAACAATCCGAAAAATCCGGCAAAACCACAGATTGCGAGTATATGTTTAAAACAACTGGAAGGGAAATTAGCTCAGCGTGTACATAGACGAGCTGCATATTCTCTTTCTATGAATGATATCAGTCCAGTGTTAGCCAATTTGAGAAATACGTGTATTGCTATGCCAGGTGTTGCTGCAAACGATAACAAAATTGTTACCATAGAATCTGTAGATAATAACGTTCAAATATTACCAACCAAAACGAAACCGAAAAAGCTCATGTTCCACGGTTCTGATGGACATATATACACGTATCTATTTAAAGGTCTGGAAGATCTTCATTTAGATGAAAGAATCATGCAATTCTTAAATATATGCAATACTATGATGTCAAAAAAAGGCGATTCGAAGAAAGTATATAGGGCGCGCCATTATTCAGTTATACCACTGGGCCCGCGATCTGGATTAATACAATGGGTCGATGGCGTGACACCTTTATTCGTTTTGTACAAAAGATGGCAACAGAGGGAGAGCGCAATGCTTAATAAAACTGGTAGTTCTGCGGTATTGAGACCGTCCGAACTATTTTACAATAAATTAACTCCGCTTCTGAAAGAGCGGGGAATCGGTTTGGAAAATCGAAAAGAATGGCCTGTTCAAGTTTTGAAACAAGTTCTAGCCGAATTAATGGCCGAAACTCCCAAGGATCTGCTGGCAAAGTTAGTTCTGTTTTCTTTCCTTAGTCCCATTTACTTATTTCTCCTCTTTGTTTCCTCATTACTCCTTCCTACACAGGAGAATTATTAACAATATTTTCTGGTCTTTGTTTATCGTTATAGAGAGATTTGGTGTAATAGTATAAATGTTGGAAGTTGGTGGCAAGCAACTAAAAATTACTCCTACTCAGTGGCCGTAATGTCAATTATTGGCTATATCATTGGTCTCGGTGATAGACATTTGGATAATGTATTAGTTGATCTTAATACGGGCGAGGTTGTTCACATTGATTATAATGTTTGCTTCGAGAAAGGCAAAACCTTACGTGTCCCAGAGAAGGTACCGTTTAGAATGACTCCAAATATTAGAACAGCTCTAGGAGTGACTGGAGTCGAGGTACAATAATTCTTTGTATCGTTATTATGATTTTATTATTATTACATGTATATAAGTAAAATCATATTACATGTATATAAGATATCTGTTTTTCAGGGGATATTTCGTTTAGCTTGCGAACATACGCTTCGAGTAATGCGTCGAGGGCGAGAAACTTTGCTGACTTTGCTTGAAGCGTTTATATACGATCCATTAGTCGATTGGCGAGCTGGTGCAGATAACAGCATTGCAAGTTACGGAGCCTGTCAGGCTAGAGCACGATGTACAGGAATTGGAAGAAAACAATTGGAACAAGAACTAACACGAGCTATGTTCGCCGTTCGAACAGCAGAAATGCGTGCCGAATGGTTAGCAAATAGGTTGGTAAAGTAACAATTAAATTTTATCTTTATTGCACTAATATTGTTGCATATTTTATCTATATTTATATTAATGAATTCTTAGAGACGAGTTGGTAAAGATCTTTCCATCATTGTGTCATCATTTGAATTGTTGGGTGGAAGCAACAGAAATCACGCGTCAGTGTCAAGACTTGTTACAAGACAGACATCAACAGCTTGCTCTAGTCAAGGAAGCACAAGCAATGGGACGTAATCATCCACTATACTCCGTAATAAAGCGTTACAATTCTTTTAAAAGAGCACGCGATGCTCACGAGAAAGCGAAAACTGGATTGAAAGAAAAGATTGACGATTGTGAAAAGCAGATTAATATGCATAACGTAAGTTTCGCCTATTTGTTCGCTTATTTCATTTATTTTGAAGAGATTAATTATTGTTTCGTTATTTTAGCTGGCTCTTTCAGCCGTACGAGGCCCGCAATTAGGACAATGGTTGGCAGAATTAGGAACATCTACGAATCAAGAGGATCACGTAGTTTTTGATCTTGTCAAAGAATTCTTACAGAATGCTGGCCAAAGTCAAATGATACTTCAGTGTGAGCAATCAGAAAATGAATTAACACAAATGGCTACACAACAATCTATTCTAATACGAAATTGTTTGGATTTATTGAGTCAGTATTCAGCAATTTGCAGTCTATATCCATTAAGTAACATGTCACAACATCGTACTGTACTTTATCACGGTTGGGCTAACAAACTTTTAAACACTGGATGTGTCGAAACGTGTCGCGAAGTTATGATGCAATTTGAGAATACTTTTGATCCAATCAAAAGTTCCAACAATCAGCAAGTTCAACAGATAATAGCGTTCTCTTATCAAATGCAAGCAATTCTAAACGATGCAAATGAAAGACTAAAGAAAGCATATGAGAGAATGGTATCAGAGGGATTGCCAGAATCAATCACTAGAATAGAAAAAGCATATGGAGAATCAAGAGTACAGATACAGAGTTTCTTAAGACGAGAAAAAGGAGCAGAAAGAGCACTTGAGTGTGTTAACATAACTGCACTCTGTGCTTTAAATAAGAGATATTTAATGATGGAAGGTGCTGCTAAATGTGCAGGAGACTGTCTAGTTGATCTTACGTCCAGAGAAGGAGATTGGTTCTTAGATGAAATGCGTTTAATGTCATCGTTAATTGCCGAGCTGGTTAGCTTGATACCTGAATGCCATAAAACTAACAATGATCCCAAGATATCTCTCATATTAAAATGTTTAAGAGGATCCGATTGTATCTATAAAGGATTGCAGGAACTTAATTACAATTTTCATACGATCATTTTGCCTGAAGCAATGAAAACAATTATAACGGAAGAGCCAACTGTGATTAGAATGATAGGAGAACTAACAGAAATAATTGTATCATCCGGTATACCACTTGGTGAAATTTTAGGACAGCTGGAAATGCATCTAAGATTTACTGTTATGGAAATGGAAAGTCCTCATGCAATGATACAAAATGTCGTAAATAACATGAGGCTGAGATTCGAGGCAATGTTGTCTCGACCTGCTGAAATTCAAGAACCGAATCAAGATGAGACATTGACGCCTGGTCAAATGCTTTTAATGGGTTTCAATGGCTTGTTCGAGAAGCTTCAGATGGAAGGTAACGCGTTAATCGCTACTTTGAGTACGCTGGATATTCCTCCATCCTGGAGAAAAATTGATCAGATTCGAGAAGCAAAGGAAATGTCTGCGCCAATATTCAACAAAACAGCTTGTCAGGTGTTAGAGGATATATTTTTGGTTAAACGTTTGCATACCATACAAGAATTTTTCATGATGTGCAGAGATATTGCAACTGCGTTTAAAGGCGGTTTAGCAAATATTTACGACGACGAAAGACTAAACAAACCAATAAGAATCTTTACAGCGGATTATGTATCACGACAATTGCTCGGCGTTACTTCTCAAACACTAGCCATCGCACTCTGTTTCTTACTGCAAAGAATGGGTTTGAGCGTTACTACCGAGATCGAGCAGAGAGATATCGGAGCTGAAAGTAAAGTTTCGATAGAAGAATTATGTAGAAAGGTCGTCGATCTGTGTTTGAAAAGAGGTCTCTTTTCTGGGTCTGTTCTTGCTCAAGCCAGTGCGCTCAGCAGCACTCTCGAAAGTGCTTGGAGAAGAAAACAAAGTGCTAGATTTGCTCAACAATGTGTAGAAGTAGCTAGGGCTAGTATGCAGAGACTTCAGCTACAGCTAACAGCTCATCATTGGTTACACGAAGATAGTTTACTGATGAGATCAAATGTTAATTTAATGAATCCTTTGAGTGAGTTTCTGTTGGGACATTTTTTTTCAAAATTGTGCAATTTTATTCCTAGATATTTATATTTCTAATTTTCTTTTCAGATCGTTCTGGATTTATGTTAGAACTTCGTAAAACAGCAACAACACTGTCTGCTTTGCAGTCTCGAGTATGCGAGGCACGAGACCAGCAACAAAATCTTGTTTCTAGCGCAGTGCAACGATTGAAGTGGGCTGCTGGAGCAAATCCAGCTCTCGGAGAAGTTATGTCTGCATTTGATAACGCGGTGCTCTTGTCTTGCGAAAAATTAACTCGACAGCATAATCTTGCATCTAATGTTATCAATACTTGCAATTCTATATTACATTATGAGGCTTTAAGAACTAGAACATCCGAAAGCGTGACACACGATACGAATTTCGTTAAACTAATCAAGCATTGGGAAGAGAGCTGCATTTTAACAATAAATCTAAACATAACAGTGACCGCAATTGAAGAGAGTCTAGTAGAATTGTTACATATGGAAAGCAATGTTGATATGAACTGGCTAAAGCAGGCCGAAAGATTCATTTCCGAGGCAATACTTGATGTTCAAAAGAAATTGCAAGAAAAACAGGAAGGTCTGCTCTCAGCTCAGGAACGTTTGAGAGAACAAGTATCGAACCTGCAAAGTGTACTGACCGAACATCATAGACTAATGTCAGACGTTCGGATATTGTTACGAACTATGGTGAAACAAGAGAATATTGACGGCTTACAAGAATTTCTTTCTTCGTATCGGTCTTTTACTGAAAGCATATCGGCCATCGTAAAGGAACTTGAATCTGAAAATTTAGATGTAAATAGAGGAAGAACGATTAAAGAAGAATTGGAGAATATGGTAACTATAGTACCAAATTTGTACAACGAGTTATTAGAGTTTGCCAATGAAAGGAAACTAAACCCAATGAAGATGTCTGAGAAACAAAAGGATATAGATAAAGAAAAAGAAAGAGAGGGCGAAACTGAAATTTCGATAATTAGTTCAATGAAGAAGAAAGGGAAATTGATGAGGCAGGAGGGTATATGTTACAGTCCTAGGAAAGGAGTTCCACTGACCCGAGATCCAACAACAGGAAAAGGTGATCTTATTGAATTTTCCAGGGGTTACATTTTTATTTCTTGTTTCTCATTTTTATTTCGTTCGTAGCTGTACAAGAGCGGAACGCGTATGCACTGAATGTTTGGCATCGCGTACGAATGAAGCTAGAAGGATGCGATCCTCATCCAACAAGGAAGTATACAACGGCTGAGCAAGTGGAATACGTGATACGCGAAGCTCAGAGTACTGACAATTTAGCCCTTCTGTATGAGGGTTGGACACCATGGGTCTGAACGAAAACGGATTGACGCAATCGCGTCGATGGTTTAATGCTCGTTACACACGGTACCCGAGTTGGTACCGTTCTTCGCTCCATGCTCGACGGAGTTAGCTCTCTGTCCGACCAGGTGTGAAGTACACCTTCGTTGTCACCTGGAAGAGAAAGTTCATGTCTGTAAGGAAGCCGTTTAAGTTCGGCAGCGCGCACTTGCATACAGAGAAATTCCAGCGCGATTCACGATCACAACTTCGATTCTGGCACCGATTCTATGATTATCTCAAAAATCTCGTTAACAACACGTACTATGCGATTTACCAAGGTTTCTTCTTTCCTATTTTTTGTCTATGTAACCTTTTAACTGTTTTCCTTTTGATCAAAAGTAGATTAATATGCAATAGTCGGGAAACGGAAAGAAACAAAACAGAACAGAACAGAACAAGAAGAAAAGCGCGCACATACTGCTTACTGCAAACAAAGTAACAAAGAATCCTTCGACAATTAAGTTAAAAGATGAAAGGAAGAAAATATAAACCGACGTTAAGTATAACTCAAGTCAGCGGTCTTATTGCGTATATTGCTTGTATGTTTAAATGTCAATGTTAGATTTGGGAAAAGCATAGAATCTGCCGCATCTTTAAAATGATAAAAAATGACGATAGAATGTTTCGACAATGATACGGAGAAGCTCGATGACGAATAACGCGACGATGGTGACACTGCCATAGACATTCGTTCGAAAGAAGAGCCCTTTTTTTTAATGATCTCTATTATTTATTTATTTAGTAAACGTATCAATTCGGTTGGATTTTATAATTGTAAATTAGTCTTGGAAGAAAGAATGTGTTGCCATTCGCGAATGATTATACATTTGGAAATTCAGCGGGACCAAGAACGATATGTCACTGTCGAATCGCGTGCAAGATAAACGAAAGTATCGAGATATAGAATGAAAAACAAAGTGTATGTTTCATGTTTATATTCGCTACTCGATATTAAGGTATCATGATCAGCACTCTTTTTTTTTCCTAAAGTGGGAGTACATGTTTTTCCGAAATTTCAATTGATAATTGCCCAAATCATACAAATTTATTGTAAGTATTATTTTTTATATTTGGTAGAATCTGTCATATTAATTTTGTAAATTTGTTTCAACAAATATTATACAACAATTATAGTAATCAGTCAACGTGCAATAGTTTATAAAAAAGAAAATCTTGCGAAAAATGATATTACAGATGAAAAACAAAATTTGTTCCTTTTATTAAATATAAATACGTGGTCATTGAAAGCATCAGTTAATCATAGCATTTTTTTTTTTTTTTTTTTTTGAAAGGGGAGGGGGAGGAAGGGAAGGTCGTAGTTTATAACCAATAAAATTTACGATATATATAAAAATTATGAAAAAGATGTATTCCCTTCGGTTTAATTACACTTTTGAGAAACAATCATGTCTACTATTCATTTACTTCAGACTCCTATTTAGAAATTACATTATGATTTTTCTTATTCTATCATTCCTGATAGAATAAATCATGTTTAAGACTTTTTTCAAGGTATTCTTTCTAATTTTTTATGGTACTTTTTATTTTATCCCAGTTTTCATAAATATCCTAAAATATACATTATTTTTTGTCCCACCCTTTCTCCTAATTCTGTCGAGATTATAAATCACTGTTGCATCAGAGAGAGTGAAACCATAAAAAATACAACTTTCAATAAAGGAACAATAAATTTTTTTTTAATAAATTATATCATAATTTGAATTCTATAATACAATATCGAAAATGTTAAAGTTATATTACATTATATATCACGTTGTTTTTCTTATTCTATTTGTATACAGTGTACATGATTAATTCCTACGACTAATCAAAGAACCGCCCAAATTTTACATTGCATATATTGGAATTTATATTTAAATGTTAACGTGATTACTATTTATCGAAAGTCTAGGAAATGAATCATCTGTAAAATTTACCAAAGCAAAAATTTCGATTTTCACATAAGCATTCCCTGTAGAACATGTATAAACGAAATTTCATATTATTATTTCGTTAAATTTTAAATTTTAAATCACTAAGTTATATTAAGATGTAATTTCACATCAGTCTCTTTCTATATTATTTTTTTTAAATGATATCAGCAACTTCGTTGCGATAACATGATGTAGTATCGTTGGCAAAATTATCACCGAATCTAAATTGTCATAAATTGTTAATTCTTTTATGGTTTTACATCTATTATATTGGCTCAATCAATAAAGAAATTTTATCTACAAAAAATTTCAAATATCTCGCTTTAAAAGCTGATCAATTTGTGTTTTGTACATTTCTTTGACATCTTGAAGGTCCAAACGCAGTTCCTGATTCTCTTCCATTTTTTCACCGTACATTTGTAGTAACGCGTCATATCTAGTTTGTATTTCTTGTAAGCTTTCGTTTAAAACTGCAACATTCATAACTTTAACATTTAATTCTTCGATCTTTAAAGTTAATGTTGATAGTTCTGAATTTAGCACGTCTCTTTCTATGTTACGCCTCGATAATTCCCACTGAAGTTGTTGTATTTCACCTAAAAATTTAAAAATTATATTAATATAATTATTAATATTATAATTAATTATAATTATATTAATACTATCAAGTATCTAAATCAAACATATAGTTTATTACTGATAGGTATCTAAACTCGTACCATCTTTTTGCTTCAATTGAGCTTGTAAATTCTCAAATATAGAAGTACTGCTAGATCCTGCTCTGATAGTATCAAATGCTACTGTATAGCTTTCAGATTTGGTTTCGGTATTGGGATTACATAACTGAAATATAAAGATAAAATTTTTCAATTCTAATTCTGGTAAAGAAAAAAAATAAAGAAACAATAATCACTACATATATGCACACGCATTACCGTCCAAATACTGTCTATTTCTGTGTTCACGGAATCTTGTTCTGTGCTAGGGGTAGGACTAAGCCGTTCGTTGTCATCAATATTTTGTTGTTCTGACATTGCATGATTTTTTCTTCTTTCTGCATCCGTAGCTGCTTTTTCTACAGATAATTTATTTTCTAATGCAATAATTTCTCTTTTTAACTCCATTATTTCTGAAGTATGAGATTGGTCAAGTGTTTCTATCGTTTGTCGTTCCCTAGAAATAGTTATGTTATCATCGACTTTTTTTTACAAAGATTGATATTTTTCTTACCTCACATTTTGTTCAGTGAGCTTTTCCTTTTGTATTACCAATTCATCGTATAATTCTTGTAACCGCGTTCTTTCATTCTCTTTGGCAGTAAGCTTAGCTTCTAATTGAGATATTTTAGATTTTAAATTAATATTCTCTTCCTTAAGATAACGATCCGTCTCAAGTAAATTTTCTATTTTTGTTTGCAATTCGATATTCTTGTCTGATAATGTCTTTTCTTGTTTCATGAAACTATTAGTTTTGTGTAATAAATTTGCCTGAAGTTGTTCCAGTTGTCGCAGTAAAGGTTTTGTAGCCGTTGATACAGATTCTGAAAGTTCTTCGCTTCTAGCTTCAGCAGCTTCTAAGCGTTTTAGTAATTCGCTATTTTCGTGCTTCAAAAATTCTTCCTTTCTACATCGAATATAAAAGACAACAAAATAAATACTTCGAAAACTTATTAACAATTAGGAGAGAAGAGAATATTTCGCAGAGAAATACTTACTTCACGTGCATTTCCTCAGATTCTCTTAATTTGATTTTTAATTCCTCTACTTGCACAAGTAATTGACATGATTCTCCAGCGTTAGTTGTTGCTTCTTTTAATTCTGCTTCTGTTGCAGTCAGAATTTTCTTTGTTTCAGATAACTCCCTGAAATGTACATTAATTGTACGCAATTACAAATCATAAATAAACATTAAAAATACTTTTACCAACATTTTTGTTGTTTCCAAATTTTTTTTAGAAGTTTCGGTATTTTGCATCGCATTTTCTAATTGTTTTTGTAACGTCGTAACTTCCTTTTCTAGTGTTTTTGTTCGTGCTGTTAACGAATAAACAGCATCTATCTGAGATAGTTCAACTTCTTCTTTTGCACGTAACGATCTTTTTAACCGTTCTAATTCTGAAGTTTGTTCTTCTATTTGCTCCCTGCAAATGTTTCATGTTGAGATATCGTATTATCTTATATTTGTCATTTATTTGCATTTATTCTTTTTATTATTATAATTAAAAAAAAAACAAAAGGAATATACGTACTTTTGACTTTTTATCAAAGTATCATTCTCTTTTTCCTTAACTCGCAATTTTTTGATAATGTTACTGTGTTGAAGTTGTTGTTTACTCAATTTTTCACCTTCCTCTCGTAGTTCTTTAATAATTTCATCTTTTTCCGCATTTAAAGTAGATAGCTCTTGAGATGACAGACGCGTAGCAGCTTCTACTTTTAACTGTTCCAAATTCTTTCTTAACGAATCTCGTTCCCGTATCGCTTGCTGAAATTTTCTTTCTAAGGCAGATAATCGTTGCGTATATTCATCAGTGATTTGATTTAAGTTTTGACTTTGTTCTGCATGTTTCTCATAATTATCAAGTTGCCTATATGAAATACAAAAATAACAATGTAAAAATACGCCATGAAAATAAATGAGTAATTATGCATTGTCTGATTATTACGTACTTCTTCAAAACTTACTTCTTCAAGTTGTTATTTTGTTCGTGTAATTCCATATTCATTCTACTAACATCAATGAGCTTCGATTCTCTGGCTTCTAATATTTCCGTCATCTCTTGTATACGTTTCAATAATTTTTCTATTTCAACATTCATTTCATCAGATCCTACGCTGATTTCACTCAACTCCCTTGAATGTCCTTTAGTTTTTAATGTTCTCATTAAGAGATCACAGCCTTTTGTTGATTGCATTTTTTGTCGCGATTGTGTAGAACTCGAATCACCATTTGGACTTTGTTTCAATAAAAAAAATTGCTATTATATTTATATTTATAACAGTAAATTATATAGCATACGTTATATAAAGTTAAATTATAGATAATTGCTATCTTATAATTACACCTATACCTGGATATAACTTCGATATCACTGGAAGTGGTGGTTTCTAATTCATCCCCACTAGTGTGACCACTGGTTTGATCAGAACCAATTTTAATCAGATCGGACCGACTGTAATAAGTGGAATAAAATTTATATCCTTAAAAGAATTAAATATAATTTTAATGGAACGAATTCTTCGAATACAATACCTTTCTGATGAGATAGGTGAATTTTCTCGAGGTATTTCCACACCTTGTACTTCTGCTTCGATGATTTCACCACCTTTTTCGATCATTGCATCTTCTAACATTGTCTTTACATAGGAACTAGAATTCAAGGGAGCTTGTAAAATTCTTTCTTCCGATTTATACTGCGGATTTTCTTCTGAACTCTCTATCAATGTTCCTTCACAACTTGAATCTGTTGAAATTAAATGTTGATCTGAAACTTCGAGCATTTCTGATTTAAATGGATGGATAATTTCACTGGCAGAATAACGTTCCGTTTCTGCCGGTTCTATAGTGGAATTCATTAATCGATCGTAACTTTTTCGGTCGGGTTTAGTTTTTTGATCTACTCCATCAAAATATTCAGGCTTACGAATCGGTTGCGTTGTAATTGCTTCAATTGGCAGATGTAAATTATGCTTTTCGCTTGAGGAATCTAGACTCAAATTTAGCCTTGTATCTGTGTTAGTTTTTTTCGACGTCAGTTTCTCATCTGAACACGAATCCTGCATGTTTTCGCTTGTACTAAGATTTTCTGTTTTATTATGTGCTTGTTCTTTCTGCTGAAATTTTTCTAACATTGTTACAATTGTACTTTCTGATGCAGAAGTGTAAGAATCTTCTGCCAAATTCGCTTCATCTCTCTCATCATCAGTGTAAGGTAATACTTCTATGCTTTCTGGGGAAACTTTCGTTGAATGGCTACTGGATGCGCTTTTATATAAATGCGATCCTATGCCTTGATATGTACCAGTAGATGGTGTACTATCCATACTACTCATGCATAAATTTTCATGTGATGTCTTGATTTCATCCATTGGAGGTTCATATGAAGAAAATGATGGATTTATTTCATTTTCTTTATTCATAATCTGGGGGACGTTGATATCGTCCCAGCAAGGGGTCACTGTATCGTCTCTGTCTAAAATTGATGATGAATCAGAGTGTCTTTGCTCTATGGGAGATAAATAAGGACTAGTATCACTTTTCCAATCTTCTAATACTTCCACTCCAGAGCTTGGAGATGTAACCATACTGTCTGGTAATACTTCTATCGACTCAGAATTAACTTTGGTACCCTTGGTAGACGGACTGCCATCCAATTCGGGAGTCGTGGTACAATCAGTGTTAGATCGGGAACCTAGAATTTCAATGCTCTCTGAACTTTTTTTGTCATTTTCTGGAGATACAAAAGATAATCTGTTTGATGTAGAAACAGGTGAGTCTAAATCATGCTCACAAGGTTCTTTTTTTTCAAATTCTGGCTTTTCTTCTTCCTCTTTAACATCAGTATCTTTCTTTTCCTCTGAAGGATATTCAATTATTTTAGGACAATTATTAATGTTGTCATCCTTGTCAAGAGTTACACTTATATCAGTTGTTTCAGATAAAGGAAGTTGCTTTAAGTCATCAGATGTATTAGAAACATCTTCACTAGAAACAGTTTGAACCTGATCATGAATTTCTTTTTCTTTATAATTTTCTGCTTGTCTAAATTTTTCCTTAGGACTTAAAGATTTACTTTTGTAATCTTCTGAGAATGATGACGAAGATACAAGCTTTTTATTACTTTCAGTGGGTGTACTTTGTAAGGACTTAGACTGCGTAATTGATTTAGTACTTTGTCCTGGTTCATTAAATTTAGGTGGTTCAAAGAATGACCCAGTAAAACTACCCCATATACTGCTTGTGGCTTCTTGTTTAGGTGTTTTGGGCTTATCACGGTGTGGTTGTACATTTTGATGAACATCACTCTTTATTCCCCATGATGCAAAAAAGTCTGATGTATCCTCTGCATGACTTCCCACTGGTTTTTGATCCTCATCTTTAATATCAAGTGCCTTATCGATTGTTTTCTGAGCTTCTTTTAAAGCAGATTTGGCCAAATTGGCAAATCCAGTGGCATCAAACCAGCTCATTCTTTATTGTATCTAAATAACATGATCATAATAGATATGAATAAAAATGGATATTAAAATTATTACTGCATTATAGCATTACGTTAAAAGAAATTAATTTTATTCAAAAGAGAATAGGAGAATAAAATTAGAGGTTAGAATGTAGATATGTAACAATATTTATAAATTATATATCATATGTAGACTGAAGAATTCATGCGTAATGAATTAAAAAAGAATCAAAAATAATAATCGAATCAAAATAAGATAAATTATTGTTTATACTTTTCTACTAAAAAGGCAAAGAACCTAAGTTTTTACAATTGACTACGTTTGAATATATTTAAAATTATATTAAAATTATTAACGTTAGTATATTATAACGTCATTTGCATAAACAAAATATGTTGAATACCAGATAATGACAGTAGTAATGCAAGAGGAAAAAATTATGTTTACTTATAAGTTTATGTTTACTTACTTGCATATCGTCTTAAAAAATTTTTGCAATGTATAAAACTGATGAATCACCAAAAAATAAAAAGTCTCCTGTAGAATGTTTTTGAACTATTGTTACTGTAAATTCTACGTACTAACTGTTATATTGGAACGAAAATACTCATATGCGCATTGTGACATATTATATAAATGTTTCTTTTGCATAATGCGTTAGAACAATTAAATATACATATATGTTACTTTGACAAAATTTATATGCTGCAGGAAAAATAGCACAAAAGATGCACATAATTCATTGGTTGCTCAAGAATAATAGTACATTTCCATTCACATAATTTTAAATTTCTTTATAACGAGCAATGACGAATCACTCGAACTTTTTCGAATTTCTAATACTATATCGTATTTTGACGTGTCAACAAAGTGTTCACTACGAGGTATATTTGGTACATGTATGCGTACGAATGCACGAACAGTATCAATGTTTTCGATCTTAGAAAATCCTTATCTTCGTAGGAGCGATATATTTTATTATTAAAGTTTCTCTTGCAATATCATAAAAATATCATAAATCGCAGTTAAGTAAATGCAATGTTTTACAATATAATATATTTTTTTTTAATGCAATAATAAAATTCCTAAAAACTATTCTTAGAGAGAAATATTTCCAATAGCTCCAGTGGCGCAATTGGTTAGCGCACGGTACTTATAAGACAGTAAGTCGTGAGCAATGCCGGGGTTGTGAGTTCGAGCCTCACCTGGAGCAGTTTTTTTTATTTCTAAATGACCCTTTTAATAAATTCATTGCACATCATTAAATGTTTTGTACGGCTCCAATAAAATTAATACTTAAAAAAAAAAACAGATAGACAACTTACGTGAACAAACTTCATACTATGAAGAAAATGAAAACCAAAGACAGTTTTATTTACAAGTTTTGCTTGTTTTTATTAATCTGATTTTATTTTACGAAAATCGAGTTGGCAAATACCACGCGTCTAATTCTGTACAAAGTTTCAACCCAAGCGCAAATAACGCAGCAGATGCTAATATGCTCCTAATAAACGGATCGTTTTTTAAAGCATGAATGATGCAGGAAAGAGAACAAGTGCAGACGTCTTCAAAGTAACCCGAACCTTTAGTTAATAAATAATAATCTACGACTCTTTGCCTTTCTTCGAGTTTACGTATTCTACTTTCTACAGAAATCATTACTAATTACTTTCATGTTTAACATCGACAATAACAACAAATAATATAAATATACTTGCTTTGCGATATACGTCGAGGACAAGACGGATCGCATTCGTCTTTGAATATCGCAAGTTCTCTCTCATCGATATCATCGTGCTTCGATGGTTCTCCATCTATCTTTTCCCGTTCTAATTTTTCACGTTCTAATTTTTCACGTTCTAATTTTTCATGTTCTAATCTTTCACGTTCTAATTTTTCACGTTCTAGTTTTTTACGCTCTAATCTTTCACGTTCCGGAAGTTTGACCACCAAATCTTCTTCCCTTATAACAGGTTCATCCACGACATCGGTTTCGACCACCTTATCTTCTCCTACATTAATAATTGTCCGATACGTTTTCAATCTTATACATATCACAATTGAAGACAACAACATAAAAAACATGTTAGAAATCAGAAAATCAACAAGAATTTTTCCCATGTTATTTACCTTCAACGGCCCATTGCGTTGCAAATTCTTTTTTAACTTTTGTAATTTTTGAGAGATCCTCTTTTGGGATATCTGCCACTTTATCTACTAAATCCTCGAACCTTCCATCTGTTTCTATAGGATGGCGATAATAATCTACATCACGTGCTGGCTTCTTCTCCAAATCTGCATCAAATGTTACATCAAATTCTGGCTTCTTTTCCAAATCGTCATCCCGTTCAACCTCCAACTTTGTCCTTATAAATTTTTCATCGATAATGTCTAATTTTGGATCGCGAGGCTTATCGGCTACCGTTAGATCAGTTAAATCGGTTTCCTTCGAAGGAAGATCTTTCTTCAAAAGCCATGGAACTTCGGTGGCTGGAAGCTTCGTCGGTTATTTTGGCGCAGTAAGATGAGCAAGAATATTTTAAACAACGGGTAACATATTTAAATTATACCTATTTTTTTTAATTGACTCTTCACCAGAGGACACCATGGCTCGCATGCAGGCATTTAGATTAATTTCAAAAATCGTTTTTAAAGATTATAACAAATCTGCCAAAATTTACATAATCGTACTTCGTACGATAATCGTAATTTCGATCGAGAAATCGATCTTGTTTGACAGTTTGCTATCGTTATTATTGCTTGACAAATGATTTTCGTGTATTCAATTATCCTGTTGCTCTTTCTCTCTAATTTAAGAAAATATTTTTCACGAAAATGTATTCGACATCGCTGAAAGGAAATTGCATTCGTGAAATGAAATGTTTGGATGATATATCTAAGGTATCTAGTTCGGTTAGTTGCATGACATCAACCTTGCATTGTTGTGATGGAGATTGTGTGAAAGAAGAGGAAGTAAACATCATCATCGAAGAGGATTATCCTTCGAATTATCTTGATAGAAACATTTTTGGATTATTAATACCTGCATTGGAAGAAACACTCATTGAAGCATCTAAACGGAATGTTCTTCGAGTATTGTAGAATTTTTTATTCGATTTGATAACAATTTGAATTCGAAATTTACCAATTTTTATAACTACATGTATGAGAAATTATCAATGAGTTATGACAGGTTCAAAAATGTTGTTTTAATGGTCTCGATAATATCGCGGAAATTCTATGGAATCGTAATCCACGTCGTTCAAAAATATATTCACCATCTCTAAATGTATTTGATATACCACTGTTCAAAGAATATTTACATTCACAGTAAGTGAAAAAATTTCAATACGTGCGAAAATTAATAATTTTCTGTATTTTTCATTTATTTCATTTTTAGTCCTAGATCTTATTTCCCAAAATCTTGGTTGTGGTCTGAAGATGAAGCTGCATTGCATATACAAAGATTTATTCGTGGCTGGCTTGTAAGAAAACGTGTGGATGTTCAAGAAATGAGGCAATTTTGGAAGGTTAGCAATTAAAATACTGATATGTATATCTTTATATTGTTTCTCATTATTTATTCTAAAATTATATCATAAGTTATATTACAATTAATTGTTCTACATATAATCCACAGGATATTACAGTTAAAAGTTTCTTTGGCAAAAAAGAAAATTGTATTGTGCAGTCTCAAAGACTTTTAAGTATGTTCTATTTGGAATTTATGGTGTTAATGATATTAATTCATTTTATTTGTTTGTAGGTAATGTACAGGATAATGCAAAGCATGAAATAATTGATGAAGATTTGATTCGTTGTGAAAAATATCGATCAATGGCATACACATATGATACAATGAAAAAATTAAAGGAAAGATGCACGTTTTAGATGTAAAAGTATATTAAAAAGTTCTAATTGAAAAATACTTAATCTTTATTATTAAATTACACAATCAAATGCATATTGAATCATATTCATGATGCATTCTCTTGTTTAATATTCTCATACAAACTAGGACTTGCTGGCTGTCCTAAGCCTATTTTTATTTCAGTTGTAGGAGCTTCACCTTCTTCAGCAATTCTGTAACTTTTAATACCCAGAGGGCTATATATAAGTTCTAATTTTATATCAGATACATCTTTTCCTTGTTCTTGTGCCTCTTGTATTAATATCTCCTTCAAAAGAGGAGGAAAGTTTGTTGTTCGTGGCATAATTCTTAATTGTGGTGTTTCAGTGGCATTTATATACTTTGCTTCTTGATCTTTGGGAACCAACATAAAATCTGGCTTATAGGTTCTTCCATCCATTTGCACTAGTACAGGAGACTTTTGACCTCTAAAAACTCTTTCTACTAATACTATCACTTTTCGTGGATCCTATAAGATGTAATGCTACTTTCAATAATTTGTTTATTCCATTGATAAACAGAAGAATAGAAAATATTATACATGCGGATGTTTTGAAACATCTGGTAATCCAGCAACTTTCAGTATCTTCATATAGGATATTTCAGGATATCTTTGTTGAGTACCTCGTATTACGAGTCTACCTACACCATAATTCTTCAAATTCCCCAATATTTCCCATAATGGTTTGCCTTTGAGGTAATGTGTCCGTCCAATATATTTTATTACCATGTTTCCTACAACTAGTGTGTTTTTATGTTTGATATAACAAACTAACCTCTTCTTCACAGAGAAGAGGTTAGGTTTGCATATTCTATCGATCAATGTTACACTATGTAGAGTTTAAAAAATTATTAGTGATTAAAAGACAAAATAGATTCGACACTATATGAGACATCATGTTTGGAATATCAGTCTCGAAAAATTTAGAGTATTTTTTATGCTCTCCGCAATTTATTGACATAAAAATTATATTTAATTCAAAAATTAAAAATAACAATATTGGTAGCATTATTCTTATTATGAAATAGTTAATATTGAACGATGATAGCATTGAATCATGTTTAATTTATTCTTAAAAAAAATTAAATTTATTAAATTTTAACAAAAAATTAGTTTAAAAAATAAAATCGCAGATATGAAATTATAGACGTAATTTTTTTCCATTTTGCAGATGTATAGGCATAATTTACAGACTTTACAGATTTTGTAAAAATTTAATGAATGAAAAAAGTTAGGGGAAGGAAATTTTTATTTTTTCTTTCTCTAATGCAATATATTTTCGTACGAAATGCGCGCGCAATAATTTTAAACTTTTGTAAAGATTACAGCGCCAACAAGTAGTAAAATTTCACAATTACGTATTGCGATTCTCAAACATAATCGATGTCTCGATCTAATCGATTTAATATTGGAATGTAACGTAAAACCGTCAGTTGTAGGCGGGAACACGTCAAGAAGGATAGCAAGAAACTGCTTATTCAGAAATTATCAAGTAAAGATCGGGTAAGACTACGAAATTATAACAATTAAAATCTTTCATCTAATGTATGAATATTTTCGATCTTTTTTAAGAATTTCTCGTGAATTTTGTATATTTGATTTAGACTAAAATTTTTATTTTTTATTTTAAGTTACCATTTCGTGCGAAATGCGCGATTACAGCGCCCTAACGGTGAAATACGCAATATACTTCCTACAATTTTCGAAATAATCGATATTTTTCATGATCGATTTTTAAACGGGAAGCATGGCGGAAAAAAGCACGCTTCATCTGTAAAGAAGTGTTACCCAAAAAAATCATCCAGGAAGAAATGTCATCCGGAAGTTCTCAGGTAAAAATTTAAATCAATAATTGTCAGATTTGTGTTTATGTTATGAATTTTTAATATAAAATGTGCATTTTTGGCTCTAATTCAAAGTAAAATTTAACCAATAATTATTACATATAATTCTCAATAATTGAAGAAATAATAGCATATAAACGTTTAAACAGAATATATTAAAAGTTATTTATAAAAATTTGTATAATTTATTTATAACTAATACCAAAATTGAATTTCAATTCTAACCAGCAAAAATATTGTAACCTTATAATTGACTAATTCATTGTGTGTGTGTGTGTGTATTTTATTGTATATCTTTATATATTCACTTCTATTATAACACTTTCTACTTATTTGTTGATTTTTTAACTTCTATACTGCGTAGTTCTTAATAATTCTTATACTAAATTCAACAATAATTTATTAAGAATGTACGTTTTAAATAGTTAAAATAATAATTTTACTGCGTAATATAATAGCAGTTTTCATTTCTCATATAAAGTAAGGCCTTGAAGCTCGAAATTCATAGTTCAAAACAACATAAACACAACGTTTATGTGTGTATGTAAGGTTCTTGTATCTATTTCTTCGGCGTTTCAAATAAACACTTTCGACTGAACGTATCGAGATTTGTCGCGAGAAGTCAACACAATGTTTATATTCGTCTTAATTATTGTGCCTGTTTGAAGGATCTCCCCTTCCCTTATTACTTTTTCAATTAAAGGACGAGACGTGTCGCGGAGAGTCATTCGTAACTTCTAACTTATCGGTGGCGTCTCTTCGGTAGCGTCGCTTCTTCGACACTCTTTTACTTCCATTTATACCTCATTAATAGTTTCATTTAATTAATACGTGTGTGTTTGACGATTCAGCATTACGATACGAAATCGTTTCGTGCTTGAAACTATTTACACCAATTTTTCTTCAATCGTCGATTTGACTCGTATGATTACCGATAGTTTGTCTTGTACGCTTTTTTAATAGAATTTGAAATTAATTATCGTTTTATTTTTACACATTTCTTCAAGAGACTAAGATCATAAGTAATTTTATATATTGTATTCTAATTTATTCAATTTTTCAAATTTAGCATATATAATGTTTAACATTTTGTTACAGATACTTCACATCAGCATTAATTTTTTGGAGGAAAATTCAACGGTGGCTCTAAAGCCAAGAATGTAAGAATCTTTCATTATCCAACTTAAGATTCTGCTTTGTTTTTAAATATAAATTCTAATGTTTAATATTTTGTTACAGGTCTTCTACACTCTCCACTTCCCCTAATCTTCTAAGGATCTTATGATGTTTCAAAAGCTAAAAATGTAAGTACTTTAGCTTATACTTGAATTCTACTCTTTGTAGTTTCTATTGAAGTCGAATGTAAAATTATAATTACAAAATAAAAATATTTCATATTATTAGTCCCAATTTTTGTCATTATTAAAATTCAAATTTTGACAAATAACACTGTGTCTTTAGAAACAAAATGTTTGATGTTTTACAGAAAATTTTTCACGATGTTCACTTCCACCATGGGATTTTCAGTGGTATCTACTTGATGAAGGTCTTCACCGGTAACTTTCCCGGCTTCAGTGCAGCGTGGATGATAACGCATGATGACTTCACATCTATCGTGTGAGTCGCATGCATTTATGTTCCTCCGGTCACTCAGTCATGTCGTAGGATGAAAGGTCCAAATCGGCACGGGTGACTGGTTGTATACGTAGAATTTTTTATGAGCATAGTGATCGCGGGTATTTTTTATACCCGTGAGTAGTAACATCTTTTTCAGATTTTTTATGTATTAGATCAGGATAGGACTTCTTGCACATCGCGATTTTAATAATTAAATTCATAGTAATTACTTATAAAATCAAAATATCTTCCATATAAATGTTCGCAAAAGTAAAATGTACGAATGTCCATATGAATAGATAAATTATAAATACTTATAAATAATTATTATTCAAATGATTTCGTTTGGGCATTTCATAGTAGAGAAGACGGATACCCTCCGACTTCGTTGCTATGAAAGTTATTGATATTGATGATATTTTGTTATAATAATTGATAATTAATAATTTTCAATTTCATCTTCCTTTTTATAGTAGTGTTATATGTAATTATATATAGTTATGAACTTCTGTAGAATTTGAAATATAACAGATTAGAATTTTTTCCGCAAAAAATGTATGAAATTTTATGTGCAAGAAGATACTTCGCGACAGGTAGATTTTTGAATCAGAGCAACAAGTTTGATCACTGTTTTCGCATTTCCGAAAATGTGCTTTGATGAAGAAGTCGCCTGAGATTATTTCCATTAATATTTAATTTGGAATCAATTGTTTGATTGTTTTGATTTTCATTGTTTGAATCAATTCTTAAACTATTTGTAATATCTTTTTTAACAAATTTAAGTCTTGTTCATTGTCTTTATTCTCTTGCAATTTCAATAATTTCTGAAAGAGTAGAGTCATTACAGTTTGAAATAAAATAATACAATAGTCCGTTAGATACAAATTACATAAACTAATCATTTTTTTAATTCAGGATTTTCAGGAACCCTTCCGTGTTCATTGTCAGGATCTCACTCACGTGTCCAGGTGCTACTTGGGTGGGTGAAAGATATTGGGCACGATGACCATAATTTGTAATTTTATAAAAAATTTCTCAGCGACTGACAGTGTGTTAGCGTATCGTGCACGACGTATTTTCCGTATGTATGTGTGTGGTTAGGACGTGGAATTGCGTCGTTTCTATCGTTGCATTTATTACAAGTTGAAATATTTAAAATACTTATGTTTCTGGAAATCTAATTTGAAAAATCGACAGTGAAATTGGTACAAATGGAGCATGCCACTTGTTTCTGGTTTTACTCTTCGATTTTTCGAATTTAGTATCGCGGTCGCGGTCGCGGATAGGTCGCGAGTAGATCGCGAGTAGGTCCCGAAACGAATGTTTATGTAGGTGTTGCTCGAGCACACATATGTGAACGGACAACGATCACTATGATCGATGGTCGTCTATGTGTATTGGGGTCAGTTTCCGTGATTTATCTTTTTATTTCACCTTTATAAGTTATTTTTTGGTTTGCGATTAGAAAGACTCGAGCTAGGTGTAAGTTTCAGCGGGCATTGCGCTCGAAGAAAGAAGAGGCTAAAAGCCGAAGAGGCCCGGCAAACTGCCACGAAGAGGGTCACAACAAATGGTTTCTCATCCTCTGGATGATTTAAATGATTCCAGAGCATGGGAAATCATTCTCGTTACTACTTTGTCACTATGCTCCTTTAGTATTTGTAGTTGTATTTTTTTTCTTCTTCATCATCCATCATCATGGTTTTGGGCAAATCGCGAGTTTTCGCGTTAGTATTGCAGTGTTAGTGTTGCGCGGGCCCTACTCCCAACCACCCTCCATTACATGCAAGCAACTCGGCATTCAACTTAATGAATTGCGGCATATTTTGTGGATATATATATATACATATTTTCACTTTTTGTTAGAATAAGTTTGGCTAAATTAGATTTAATTAGGCTACAGATAGTTTTAAATTGGGTTTTGTGTTGTGTTGTGTTGTGATAGTTTTAAGTTGGTAATTAGATTATGCTAATTTTAAATATGTAAGATGCATTAGTATTTAAGTGCATAGTTAAGGATAGTTAATATGAATTTGCGTCTCTCTCAAACTTGCATCTCATACAGACTTATGTAGTAAGTTCAAACTTTAATGTAATTTCTATTTTCACAGAAATTTATCTTTCCGCGCCGGTTTTCCTTGCAGTTTCTTTTATTGTCCAGTTTGCATAACAATCAAGGTATTGAACGTTTTGCAAATACACAGTGGAAGAACTATTTATTCATAAATTCTTGTTTTAAATTAGTAAATTTTTGTTCGCAAAAGGAGGATGAATGGGCCGCGGATAGGATGTATTTGACAATCACAATTTATGTAATTAAAAGACCTAAGACTTAAGCTGTTAGAAAGATCATTGACTTCTAAAATCACAGGTTTAAGAAACTTTTTAAATAATTTAAAAAATAGTTGAAAATTTATTTCTTTAGTTAGTATTTATTAAAACAAAATTAACAAGTAAATTGCAAATAAAATGCAGTACTTGACGATCCGAATTTACTTCGAATCACGAGCAGAACAAATTCTACCACGACACATAATTGTGAAAAAAAGAAATTAAGCATTAATTTACTTAATAGTCTACACGTTTACACGTTCTTATGATACATTATAAATATTATACGTTATAAATTCTTCGAAACTCGCTGCTACAATTAATGAAGATGTGAATCAATCGAATTGAGACCAAGAAATGGGAAATGAAGCCGAGTAGTATAAATAATAATCGTTCGAGGTAGCGAGTGATTTTTGTCACGGTGAATTAATAACGATTGATAATTTGTTGAATCCAGTCGAGATAATAAGAGACACGGGCGTATACCCCAGGAACGCCTGGTTGTCCACAGCCAATACCCCATGACACGATTCCTGCCAGTTGCCAACCACCATTGCGTTCACAGACCATCGGCCCACCGCCATCACCTTTGCAAGCGTCCTTTCCTTCTTCTCCACCAGCGCAAATAAATCCAGGGTGCAAGTTGAAACTTGGACCTAATCTCGTTCGCCGCATTTGCTGTTCGCAAATCGCGTTGCTAACCACAGGCACGTCCACTTCTTTCAAGATATTTTGATATTTTCCAAAGTCACCGAAAGCATCCTTGCCCCAGCCAGTTGTCCAGCATCTAGATCGTCACGACAACACGGTGAAAAACGTTGCAAAGATATTCACATAGCGGGGAAATTTTTATTTGCGAATTTTTAGCTAATTGCATTTTGAAAAGTTCAAATGTTACTTTTTTCCGCAATATAAATAGAATATATTTCTTGAAGGTTTTTGGAATTGTTATTATGATAGAAAAATACTCACCTGCTTCTAGTGAAATCGTCACGTTTGTCCGGTAAACAGGCAGGGCTAATGTGCGGATTCTTCTGAAAATCGACTTCATGATCGATCCTCAGTATCGCGATATCATTGTAAAGGGTACCGGCGTAGAATTCGGGGTGCACATGAACATTTGCAACGTCACGTTCTATGTAAGGGTAGAATTCAACGTCGTGGTTCACGTCCCATTCTCCTAGTCGCACGCGGAGATCTCGCGCTGCGTGGGTTTTTACACAGTGTGCCGCGGTGAGGATGTGTCGAGGAGAAATGAGAGTACCGCCGCACACGTACACGCTTTCCGTTGGATCCTTTTTCAATATCGCCACTTGCCAGGGATATTCGCCTATTGAAACGAATCGAGCCTCATCAGTTTAAACTCGTCAATTTATTAATCTCATCACTTGGCAAATCACTGTCAGCGAGAGAGATTGAGACTTGAGTTCATGTGAAGATTACGGAAGTACGCGGCGAAGGATTTGAAAATTCAGGCAACACGACGATTGAAAAGTCACGACAGAAACGGAGTACTTTTTCTCTACGCAGTGATCGAAAGAGCAATGAAACAGTTTTTTACCGAATTCAGCGTCACCGTCGACGTAAGAGGGTGTCTTGATCCTTCCATTTATTCCCTGAGTGTATCTGACTCCGCATTGACCTGGTCGTGGCCTCCTCGATGGTTGTCTTTGCGAACAGCAAACGAAGCCAGGACCACAAGCTCGAGAAGAGCCGACGCCTAGATATTGTCTCTGTCGAAAAAATTCAAAACTCTTCGCAACACTGCCGACTGACAAAGTTAATCACCATTGAATTATACTTATTAGGAATGCAATCGTGCGGTACGCACGAATTCCTTCCCCTTCATTACCCACGAGTTCGATCTCGATCGGCGATCGTGCGCGCCGATACTTACCTCCATTATACCTTGGGATAATTGCAACCGCGCCGATTCTACGTCACGCTTTCTTCTATTCGGAAACGAAACTTTCCCATCGGTCCTTTCTTTCGGAACCGTTCGCTCGGTCGCATCGGCAGCTGGCGTTCTGCCGTTGCTGCGCGCGTTATCACGATAATAGCCGTCATAATCGTAATCGTAATCGTCATCGCCGTCTCGATGGTAATCTGAGTACTCGTTGGGATAAGGAGATTCGTTATGATAGAAGAGAGGACGATGAGGTTTCACGTAGTACGGTTTCTCGTGGAATTCGACGGGTTTGGGTGGGTAATAATACGGTGCGTAGTTGGCCCCGTAATTTTCGAACAGCGTTTGCTTCTTGTGCGAGAGCAGATGGCCGAGTTTCTGCACGATATTTCGATTAGGCGTTACGTGAAAATTGACAAACGGTTTTACCACTTTGTCGCCGTACTCGTCTTTGGTGAACTGTACAGCTAGCAGAGGATTCACGGAAACCAGGCCTAAATTAATGCCCTGATCGGCGGAACCGTAGCCTCTGTACGGATTTACCAGGACATTGTCGCCGTAAGGATTGATCGGGTACGGGCCACCGGTTTGCGGTAGACCGAAACTGATCCCCCAGGTCGGCTTGAGGTGTAATTTCGAAGAGTCCAGATCGCTAGCATCGAGTCTCTGCAACCAGAGAGTCGAACAGTCACGCGGATAGAGACCGTGAGTTTCCCCGTATTTCATATCGGTTCGAAATTACCACACTCGGGATCCGTTCTACTCGAAACGCTATTCGAAACGAAGCGACGATGACAATACGAACGATCATGTCGCGAGTACTCTGTCTTGTGATTATAAATCCACCCTAAAATTCTCGATTCTTGTACAGGTATATGACACAAGATTGTTGTAATTTCACTTATCCTTTCAATTTTTGCGTAACAAATTATTAGCTTTCTAGTCACGAATAAATTAAATTGAAAATCTTGGGGCGGTTTTATATTCACGATTCGCAGTGTGTTTAATCTAGAAAAATTAAGTAATCAGTTTCGAACAGCCCTTACCCCTTCTCCGTTCGACTTCTTTCTGCCTTCGATGCTCTCGTCGCTAGTTGTGTCCCTCTTGTTCCTAACATTTGCTTGTTCTTCCGCCGATTGTTCCTCCTCGGCAGAAATTTGGGAAGCGTTCGAGTCGACCTCTCCATTCTTCGCTATTTGCACGATCGTGGATGTTCCATTTGCTCCATTCTTCTCTGCCGCTATTATTCCCTCAGCTTCGATATTTTTATTCAAATTACGAGGATCGATGGGAAGGAACAGGTCGTCCTTACGTCCTGCGTGTTCGCGCGGACATTGTTCGTACGGTACGCAAACGCATTCTCCGTAAGCCGCGGAGAGATCATTTTTGAAGGCGTCGTTGTCGTTGCCGTTCCCGTACAAGAAGTTGTTGGTCGATCCGGAAGCGAGATAATCGTTGGAAGAAGCTTGAACCGCATTGGGGGAGACGTAGTTGCCCGCGGTGAAGTATTTGCCAGACTTGTGGCTCTCTGTCTTGGTGTAGGCGAAGTCACGCGTTGGTTTCTCGTAGACCGGATACTTGTCGGCGTAGCTACTCGCCGACGCGGAACCGAATCCGTTCGCCTCGTTTCCGCCTGGCCCTTTCACTTTGAACGCCTTCTTGTAATCGTCCAACTCTTGGAACCCACCGCCAAGTATCCCAGAGCTAGGGACGTCGTAGCTTGTGCCTATGTTTCCGTAACTGGACCCGTAACTAAGAGGTCCAGCTCCTTGACCGAGCGACGACCCACCAGCTATCGTTGCGCCAACAGTGCCATCGGAGTGATGATAATGGTGGTGAACGTGTTGTTGAACAGCGTCAGAACCGACCGACGGTCTCAACGCGATTTGCTTCTTGTCGATGAACTGACTATTGCTTTCGAAGTCGAAACCTTCGCTTAGGGATCCTGTCTCGTAGACTGGCTTCGAGGAGAACGCTGGAGAGCCAGGTTTCTTGAACGCAGGATAAGAACCGATTAAAGGATAAGAACCGGGTGGAGGTCCGAATGACGATGGAGGATGTGGAGCACTACCGGCTCCGTAGATCACTTCCGGTGGCGGTCCAGACGAAACGAAACTAGGTGGCGGCGGCGGTGGTGGTGGTGGTAGTCCTGGTCTTGTTGAACCGTATGGTCGTTTGATTGGAATGGCTGGTAGAGGTCTTCCAACGGGTTTGATGGTCACCGGTTGGGCGTAAATTATATCTTGGGGATATATTCCGCGATGGGGTGAATAGTAAGGGCGACGTCCCTCGACGTTCTCGCACTGTGAAAATTATTTTCGAAGTCATTTCCAATATTGTCATTTTGTCATTTTGTCCGTACAGTATTGCGTACTTCATACTCACGTTCATCAGTCCGAGAGAGCACAGCTTGTCCCTGATGTACGTTCGAGCAATCGTCTCGTTTCCCAATTGAAGCGCGTTCTTTACGTCCGGGTCTGCGTACAGTTGATCGAAACCCTCGACGTTGCGACCCTGTCGATTAGAGACGAGAATTTCATCGACCACCGATTCCACCTGCGATAGAAACATAGCTGTCTCGTTACTTAACAAAATCGAGGGAATTTTGCTGTAGTTAAATTACATAACAAGATGTTTCAACGAGATTCTTTACCGATCGCTGTTCGTTAGGTGGATTGACAATCTCTATGTTCCCGTTTGCATTTGCATCCAGAATAGCTCTTTTATCCTGAGTCCCTGCTTTGTCCTGATTATCGGACTCGCTGGTCGGTATCGTGTCTTCTGTTTGCCACGACCATTCGGGATTATTCACTGGCACTTGTGTGGCAAGACCATGAACGACTATACCCAGTAACCAAACGAACCGCAACATCATTCTAAAAAGAGAAAAATCAATGGAAAATTATTTACCGATTTGCAATTCGAATGCAACTGTAGAAAGTGTTCGGATTCGTGTCAAAAGAGCATCTTGCTTATTGTCTTAATCGCTCAAGAATTTTCTCCTAACCGAAGATCTAGCACGTTAAAATTTGAGAATAGTTTTTATAGATTTTTTTGAATTTTCTTATAACGTATTTTAATAAAAATCTATCGTATATTCGCTGTTTTATAGTAATAAAATAATAACAATAATGTAATATAATAATGAAATAATAATTATAATCTGATATAATAATAAAATGATAAATATAATAAATTATAAGTAGATATTAAAGATGTAACTTTTAGATTTAACTTACCTCGAACGTTTAGTTTCGAAAAAATTTTCGGGATTATCGATCGTGACGTGATTCGAATCGAAGAAAGTGCCGCGAAAAAGGTGGTTGCCGGCGGATCGTACGGAGGTCTCGAACAATAGTGACGGCCGACCGACAAACCGTTCAACGAAAGCGAGAGGACGTTGGGAGAAAGTCGCTAAACTGGTCTTTGTGTGATACTCCGCGTCTCTTACACGTCTACATTAGCATCTCTGTTTTCCAAGTGGGCGTTCTTTCGAAAATTTAGACCGCGGTGAAAGTTGTTACGTAACATTTTCCCGGTGTAAACAATTTGCGTCGCGTCCGTTGAATGTCAAGCAGAAAAAAAAAATCGAAAAAAGAAACGGATCGTCGAATATTATCGAGTCGAGTGGTGAGTTTGAAATAACGCGGGTGAAAGAAAAAGAGAGAAATGAAAGAAAAAGAGAAAGTATCGAGGATCGAAGAAATAAGAAAAGTAGAATCCTGTTTGGAGATCTTACCTTAAACGTTATCGCGTTTCAAAGTTGTTGCCGCTAATTGAAGATCTTCGTAACCGGTGGCCCAGACAGGGAATCGTTTGCGATGCGTCGAGTTTCGCTCTCTAACCAAACGCTTTCTCCATGAACGAGGTTACTCTGCGCGTTCACCGATGCCATTCCTATCTTATATAGACGTCCCTTTCGAAGATGCTGAGAACCGAGCAAAAGAACTTGCGGTGGGGTTACACTTGTGACTCATAGCAGCCGGACGTCCGTTTCGGATAGGTTCCTCGAAGCACGCGTCGCTGTGTATCGAACGCTCGTGTAAATTTCGCGCCACGCCACGCGATTGGTCAATCGAGTCGCGTCGCATTGTATGATTTTTTTTCCCTCAACTTTTCCACGCATAATTACCCTTTGAACGAATTCACGCTTTCTATCAAAGGAAACGTCGACGAGTAAAAACGAAAACGAAATATCAGCAAATTTCCATGGATGATTTCCCTGCTCGTGATAGTTTGACGTTACAAATTGCGAGGGTGATCCTATCGAGATGATGTTTGCATATCTATGAGGATGAGAGTTAGATCGATAATGAAAAAGAAAAGGAAAAAAGCGAAAGAAGAAGCAGTGACTTGGTGCGTAGATGCAAATTTATAGATCGAATGACGCGACACCGGGCGGCGTAGGTGCGTATAGATCTACGCAAGCAATTGTGCAACGCGTGGATTTTCGTTAACGTACTTACATAACGTCGATCACCAAGCGTCCTCGTTTAAAAACAAACCGACCATGGATTTAAGTACGGTTTGATTCGATCGACTGCTGGGAACATAATAACGTTTAACAATTTTATTATTAAAGTCAGATTATTTGACAATCACATTTAGCCAAAAATTTTTATAACATTAAAGAATCTTACTATCAAGTAGCAGCAAGTATCAACCGAATTTCACTCGGTTTTCATTTTTAAACTTAATTGGTTGCGTTACAAGTCGGCGGGAAATCACGGAGTGCGGCGCGGTTGAACAAGAAAGTTGATGTTTTCTCTCTGCTATCCAGCTACAATGGGAAAGTAAAGGAACCACCGGTCCAGCTTTAAAGCGTTCCGTGTTTGGATGCTTCGACCTTTTGATACGTTTGCCGACTAAAATTTTTTCAAGCCGACGGTTATTTTCGAACGCCTTCGCAAAAACCATTTTCATACCGAGTTGATCGACGTCGCGCTTTCGAGATCCGGGAGAAAGTGTTCCTTGGTTTATTCAACTGTCGCGATCAGTTCGACAAATGTCCACAAATGTCGATAAAAGAAGAAAATGTGAAGAAACGAAGAAAATTGTTTTGATCGCGTGAGATTTTGTCGATTCAACCAGAGAGGTTGGATCCAGGTTAAATTGCGAGCAATCGCGAAATATTGGATACGAATGTGTACGGTGTACAACATCGAGCCGTGTTCAGTGTTACGTAACCCGGATTTTCCACCCTCTCTCGTAACCCTCTGGGTTTTACGCGCGCCAATTTATGCGATCGCAGTGAAATCGTCATTGAATTACCTTTGCGAAAGTTTCTGGGAAAACCAGCAAGTCGGAGAAACGTTCCAATTATTGCATACTTATATCATACTGTCGGAATGTAATCAAAATGTCAAATCAATTCATCGTCTTTTTATGGACATTTCAAAAATTAACGACGTCAGAAATTTATGATTTCTGGGAAAATCTTGCGTTTACTGACACATGTCTTACATCTCAATATTCAGCGACGAGGGGACAAAGATTACGAACTACGGATTACGTCGAACAGGTCGAAGCGTATTGTTATTCCACGTGCGTCATCTTCGCGTCGCCTGAAAAGAGTTTCGTTAGCAGCCTAGAGAGAAAGCAGGCTTCATTTTCACTTTCGATTTCGATGCACGTTTAAGGAAGCGGAGGAAGGGTACAGAAATACTCGAACAAAGCTTCGATTTTTATGAGCTGATGTGTATTTGATATGGATTAAACGTTGGGTGATGCGTCAAGGGGATTTATCGGTGCACGATACATGAGGAGATGACTGGCGAAGAAGGAGGTCGTTTTCTCCATGTTGGTACACGCTGGACTCGCCGAGCCGCGTTACCACCTGAATCCAACGACGAGCGACGATTCACGGTTCACGGTGCTAGTAGATAATGCGATATCCGTGCTGCTCGATCGAGTAAGTGGAAGGTGCTGCTGCTAGTTCGAGCGCTGGTAACGCGTAAGCGTACGGCGACACCTGAAATGGAATCGAAGTTACCTCGAGTGCGCGAGAGAAGCTTGGAGAGACTTGCTCAGTCGAACATGAAGTCTCCAAAACTCGTACCGCTTTATAGAATTGTAATATCCTAATATTTTATTGGACCTGACGATACGCCAGATTCTATTCACCAAACGTCTTGCGATTAAAACTGGCAAAGAGAGGAAGAGAGAGAGGTCGAAATGATCAATATTTTCCAGCAAAAATTTTATGAACTTGAAACGCTGCATTTTTTTGGAGATATTATATTATTATACTTCTATCATATTATATATATATTTTTCTACTACGAGTTTTACATTATCGAATTAAACTCCGTGAACATACCTGCAAAGGCGACAAGACGGGCGCAGCGGCTAGCCAATGCGCCAGTTTCGTCGTCGAGGCTGGTGTTTTTATCTCGGTTATCGTGGTGAGAGCTTTCGCCGATGCGGCGGATCTTGCTGGTGGTAGAGACGAAGACGAGTCTAAAGCCGGTGCTGGCGTCGGTGTTGGGGTTGGCAAGCTGGCAGATTCTTCGGAAATCTCCGCTTTAGGTGCCGACGGAGACGTCGGAGCGGTGTGAACCGTCGCGATCGCGACAACAAGAACGATCTATAAGAAGGGAAGGTGGTTGTTTTCTGACAGACCAAGACAGCTATGATTCAGTGGATTTTTTTTTTTTTTTTCTTTAAATCAAGTCAAGTTGTGGTTATGGTGGATGCACGTTCCGACGAGTAGAAAATCGAATTTTTCAATCTTTCAATTTTCTATCGGCAATAAGTAATTTCAATTCACAAGTCACATTGGTCTGTAAATTAAAAAAATGCAAAAAGAACAGACTTACACTGTTTTTTCTTTTTTTTTTTTTAATTTACCACGGAATTTGCCATTATTTGTGGAAATAAATCGTCGTTTTTCGAAAATTGAAAATCAATCGTGTATTTGTAATGAAAGTTGAACAGTTTATTCATTCAGGACGACAGTTTGTCAGAACGCAGATCCGTTGTAACCATAGCCTTAGAAAGGCCTTTACTCACGAATTTAAGCATGATGATTCCGAGCTTTCTGTATCCACGCGTCAAGATGCTCCTTTATTTCTGGTCGAGGATCGACTCAGACCTCTCGTACTTATACAGATCTTGTTGGTGCTGTAAAAAGGAAACCCGTCCTCGTCCACGAGTAGGGAAGTCCCTACACGACTTTGCATTCCGCCTCGACTTTAGGGGCGGGACTTATCCTGTAACTTGGCTTTACCTTGAGCCGCTGTGAAAAATCCTAAGGAACGTTCTTTTCGACTTCTAGCTCGATACCTCAGTCGAACGGTCTTGCAATATATTCAATCATTTATTGCCAAAAAGAATTTCGGAGACGAAAACGGAAATTCTTCGTACGCTTGAAAATTTCGACGACGAAATGAAAATTTTGACGGTACACGGTCGCTCGTACCATTTAATTTTGCATCAAAGAAATCTTCCACAAAGAACGACGAAAAATAGAATTGTCAAAGAGTAATAGTCGAAAAGTGAGCTCGGAGATAATAAATATCATCGTGCTTATATCACAGCAAGCACTAATTGACACAACCGGAAAGTGACGTAATACATTGGCATCGAGATACAGATGAAAATTGCCTCCATTAAATTCCATGATTATCAATACGTTGAACCTTCTGTTACCGGATTTTTTAATTAAACAACAATAACATTTTTATCGAACACTTTGCATTTTTTGCTATCATTGGATATCGGAGGACATAGAAATTTACTTAATTTTGGAACTTTTTTATTCGATTTAACTTTATCGCTAATTTGTGCCAGACAGAGAATGCAAAATGCCAAATTAAGAGTCGAAAAATTTTAGTGCGTTGCTACGTAAATTTGAGGATACCATTTAAGGGTTGATCACCTATTAAAAGTTCCCGGAAAGGAAGACAATGCAAATATAAATTTTCGCGTAAAACACGATGTCGATAGCCTTAGGCGAGGAAGGGATAAGGGCGTGCCTGCTTGGACGACAAAAATCAAGTTTATAATTGTAACCGGTTGGCGGGTTGCTTGTCCTGAAACTCGAGGTCAGGCAAACTACCCAGGAAATTTCTCGAATATTCAAAATCCTCCTATATTTTCCACTTCTTTATCTCGCGTCATTCTAACTTTCAACCGGTTCTATATTTTCAAATAAATTACAACTCCAGCATCTTTAAATCTAATTTCGAAACTCGTGGAATAAATCAAAAAATATTATCGAAAAAGCCTCGACGCAACATTTCCAATATCGTCCATTTAACTTAAGGAAAACAATTTCAAAAAAGCTGTAGGATAAATTACTAGGAAGTGCTAGAAACCAGACTAGGAAATAATAAGGAAGTCAAAGGAAAAAGAATGAAACGTCTTTAAAATTGAAAATTAGCAAAAAATTTATTGAAGATAATTAGCCGATAGCGTCGATTTCCGAGTCGTGTCCGGATGCCAGGTGGAATGATCTTCGGTCACCGACGTGGTCGTTGAGAGCACGGTCGACTAGAGCTGCTGGCAATGTGGACCCGTTGTTTTTCATCTTGGTGTTTTACGAACTTGGCGTAGCTCAGTATGCGACGACCGGGGCGTGTGCGAGGACGGTTGCGGCTGGTGCAGCGGCGACGATGGGAGCGGCGGTCTTGACGACGGCTGCAGTCGCTACTGGATGCGCTGCGATGTAGGGAGCTGCCACTACCGGACTCCTGACCGAGAGTTTGTAGGTGTTGGCGTAGCTGGTGGCAACGGGCACAGTGTGAGCCACTGCGAGAGGTGCAGCGGCGACAGGTGCCGCGGCGACGAGAGGAGCAGCGTGATAGGCTGCCGGTGCAGCGGCCAGGAGACCTGGCGCAGGTTCCGGTGCTGGGGCGGCCAGGGCACAGGCGAAGAGAGCAAACAGAGCGACGAATTTGTACATGGTTGCGGTAGATAGTCGGTTGCTCGACAGAGAAAAAGATAGTGAGACTTTGAGAAGGTTCGTGCTATAACAGCTGAGATCGCTGAGAGCCGAATGATGCTTGACTAGCGGAGTCGCTACCCTTTTATCCTCCCGAGTTGACCTCTCCCACCTCGTGCTTCGATCATACAGTTACAACACCCACTCCTGATTCGACTAGCCAGAACGAGACTGTTCTACCACTGTTCCCACTACCTTCGGTCACTAGAGAGATTCAGGGTCCTTTCGTTTCGGTTCGCACAACATGTGGGGAGAACATTGCCAAGGACAATGGAGATCTTGATCTGGATCCGCGTGCAACGTACTCGAAACGTTTCGACGTATTTTTTTCTTTTCCTCTCTCTCTCTCTCTCTCTCTCTCTCTCTCTCTTTTTTTTTCTTTTTTACGCTTTGGTTACACATCAATGACAACAACACCGCGAAGACTGTAGATCCTACACCGCTTCTTTCTTACTTCTATCGACATCAACATCGGTGCTCGAATCTAGTTGATTCAGAACTAGCACACCCTCTACGAGTAGCTGCTAACTGTATCTATCGGTGATTATAGGATCTATCGGCGATGTCTATAACGAGCGAATATCCTTCGTATTTAGAGATAATTTCAGTTAGTTATGGATCGTCCGTTAATTAATATACGTTTATGAATCCCGTCCCGTAATCCATTCTCTATTTCCACGCTAACGTAACGCGCCAATACCGATGGAAGTTAATGCTGATACCGATTACGTTATACAGGCATCGTGTTTACTTCGAGCATCGGACGCGATTGAGTAACTATTGGTAAGCCGTATGTTTTAAACGCCCACGCGTAACGAGACGCGTCGCGACGCATCATTTAGAGGGAGGGAGGCCGCGTTGCATCAGGTTAAAAGCGAAGGAAGCGGGGTTTGACGTTGTTGTGACACTGTTGTTTGCGAAAGCGGCGACAATCGCCTTGATTCGATCGTGCGACCGCGAGAACGCACATGCGTGCGTTCACGCACAATTTGCCAGGTGCTGCTGCCCGGCTTCTTTCCGGAACCAGTCTGCCTCATCTAAATCTTTCTCCCGCCCTTCCACCTCCCCGCGCCCTGCTCTCTTTTTTTCGGTCTCATTAATCTTTCTCCTCTGTCAATGACTAGCCGCGTACTTCGTGGCAAGGCCGCGTTTCGTAAACTCGTCCGAGCTCTCAACGCCGCCGCCGGTGAACGCCATCCGACACGAAATTCGTCCTCCACGAGTTTACAGTTTTTTTTTTTCCCCTTCATCATCTTTAATTTTTTTCTCATTTCGACCTTCGATCGTCGATCGACACTTCGACAGCTTTCGATTGTGTACAAGAAACGGTCGATCATCGGAGGCCGAATCGGCGTACGATACGAGACCGCCGATAGCCGTGAGCCTAGCAACACCCAAATCCGGAAGGCCTTGGCCTCACCCGACAGATATCGTGCGAAAGGACTTTCGGATTACGGCACCGCGCGACAGGATTTTTCGAGACTCTCGAGACGCTCCTCTGGGCGTCTCTTTGAAAAGTTGACCAGCTCCTCCGGATGGGGGATGCTTCGCTATAAAAGCGAGCAGCGTCGTTCGTCGATCGAATCGCTCTTTGCACCGCGATCGCGGCAATGTCGCGTGTCGAGAGTATCGTCGTAAGTACTTAGGGCGTTGGCTTTCGCGATTATCGCTTCGGATTAAGCTACTTGATCGAGTCGCTTTCGATGGCTGTCGTCGCCAGAAATCGCGACACGTATCGCGCACGTTTTCGTTTACTGGTTTTATCGTCGATCACGGACGACGACAGCCAATTCGTGGTCTTTAACTGCGCTGCTGCGATCGATCAAATTTCTGTCGCCGTGCAGACGAACGGATTTCCAGTAATAGATAGTTACAGTCTATTTCCATCTGCTTCGGTTATATCGGCGCGCTCGTAACCGATGTTTGTCACTACCTGTTCGACGCACATAAGTACTTAAATGGTTACATATTAGATTCGTGGCTCGATATGATTTTACGGGGGGGAAATATAGCTGGAACAGATATTCTCTTCGATAATGAGAAGAGCGAAGCCTCGGCCAGATTAGTCGAGTTTCTGGCAACTCCTGTATGACACGGCAGTTATGTTTCTGGAACGCATCGTGTTGCGTAATTGGACCGAATTTCAACGAGAAGGAAAAACGGGGGCTTCAAAAATTAACGAAACTGTTTTCTGATTTTTCCTAAATTTGAAAACACGAATAAAATGCTAGAAGTTACAAAATATTTACGACTAATCATCTTGAAACTTACGAACGTAATAAATATTTTTGCAACTTCTACATGCGTTTTTTCAGACCTCGTTATTGCACATTATACGCTTTTAAAAGATTTCTACAAGTGTCCAGCTACTTTCGTAAGCAGCAGGAAACTCGACCACATTGAACGGAGATTTAAAGGATAAAATTGGAACACGCTGTAACTCGAGAAACCGAGAGGAAGAAATTGCGTACGAAAGGACCAAAAAAGATGTACAAAGACGATAAATAACTTGAAAAGCGAGGTCTTGAACATAATGTTGTCTGTTCGTGCCTGGCTAACCACGAATGTAGTAATCTTGATGGGACCTCGACCGATCGAATGTAGAACGCCATAGCCCGTGAAAGAACCGCGAACCACCTCGAATATAACAATACCCCGTTGACAATGCTATCGTTTCATTCTCTCGCGGAATGCTCGATGATTCATGGCCGATGGTTGAAACTTCGACGTGTACGCTTTCATCGCTGATGTATCAGCGGTATTTACTGCGAGACACAGATCACGCAGACGTGCATAGGTGCATGAGAAACTTTCCGCTAAACGGATCAAGGGGAACGAGATTTATCGATAGTTGCATCGTCAGCCGACTATAATTGCTGTATTTACCGAGAACAATCGAAGATCGCACGGGAAAAATATGATAAGTCTATCTTTCCTGACTAACAGCGTCATTCGATGGCCAAAAAGAGATATTTCAACAAGGGAACGTTTCTTTAGATGAAACCTCTTCAAGATATTATACATTTTATTAATTCAGTTTCTACGCGATTCAACGCATTCTTTTAAATTAGTTTTATTAATTCAGATTTATAAAAACTTAAAAACTTAAATTGTAGCTGTTGCGCATAATAATCGTAATTACGTAACATGTATCTCAACAACGATTTTCGGGTTGCTTTTCGTACTCAGAGAACTGGTATAAGAAAATTGCACGAATTTACGTAATTACGATGATTAATCAACGTGCGACGTGCGACGTGCGACGTAAGATCTTTCGGTACTTTTATCGTGTTTTTCACTTGTGATGTTCAACTCGCCAAGAAAAAGATCATATTGTGGTTGATATTTTTTTATATATTATATTGAAAAAACGTAGTTGATGCGTTGTTTTTTCTTTCTCTAGAGATACAATAATGCTGATTTATTGTTAGAAGACAGGTGGATAGTTAGGAGAAGGGTGTGGTGGAAGAGTTGAGAACGTGTGAAGAAAATGAAATCTATTTTAATTCGTGAACCAGTTCGTGTGATACATGCGTATTTTTATAAGGAACGACTTGTTATATATATTAACTTGTTAACTTGTTTTATATATATATGTATACATATATAGTTTTGTAGAAATAATTCAAGCTCACGGATGTTCACCCTCGCCCTCCTCCTCTTCGTCAAATTCGCCCTCTTCCTCGGCGGTGGCTTCCTGATATTGCTGGTATTCGGAGACCAGGTCGTTCATATTGCTTTCAGCCTCGGTGAATTCCATTTCGTCCATGCCCTCTCCCGTGTACCAGTGCAGGAAAGCCTTCCGCCTGAACATCGCCGTGAATTGTTCCGACACTCTTTTGAACAATTCCTAAATTCACGTTTGCAAAAATACGAATCTGTGTAAAAGTGTTTCTCTCGCTTGAATAAACTAATTAAATTGATTCAATTGGAGGTAGTTGAGTGAAATCGACACGATCGTAAAATCAGCAGAGTTAATTTCCAGCGACGATGCTCGCATAATAATTAAGACATTTTGAAATAAAGAGCTCGAACCAGTTTCAGAGTTGTCTTTTTAGAAAGTATACTTTACTTTTATGTGAATATTATGAAAATGAAGAAGTGCAAAAATTTGCATGTTACGTAAAAATGTATAAAATATTTGAAACAGAGTGTACATTAATATCTGTGAACATCTACGCACTATAGTCATTAAGAATTTGTTAAAAACTCTTAGGCTAATCGTTGTGATACTTTGTGATGTTATGAAAATCTCCTCGATTACAGATAAATTGATATTAATGCGAATTTCTGCTTTTATGGGTGCCAATTAAAGAACCGAAGTTCAATTATAACGTTATAATTATCTTTCAATTTAACGACGAACATCAAGCAGAGTAATTTTTGTAGTCCAAAGTCTAAATTGCTTGTAAAAAGCAGGACGTATGGTCCTGGGTGTGGCTCGATTAATTGATACGGCCATTCAACCAACAGTTTCTTCTCAAAACTGGAATTTACGACCGCGTTGCATATTCGAGTATACCTGAATGGCCGTCGAGTTGCCGATGAAAGTTGCCGACATTTTTAACCCACGCGGAGGGATATCGCAGACGGCGGTTTTGACGTTACTGGGGATCCACTCGACGAAGTAACTACTGTTCTTGTTCTGTATGTTAAGCATTTGTTCGTCCACCTCTTTCATCGACATTCGGCCTCGAAACACAGCGGCGACGGTCAAGTAACGACCGTGTCGAGGATCGCACGCTGCCATCATGTTCTTCGCGTCGAACATTTGCTGCGTGAGCTCTGGCACCGTGAGAGCTCTGTACTGCTGCGAGCCTCTGTCTCGAGAAAAACGACACACCCGGAGAAATGACAAACTTTCGTTACTTACTGGCGGTCAAAGGCGATAAACGGTCGTGTGATACTACACCTGGAGGTCAACGGTGCAAAACCGGGGATGAAGAAGTGCAACCGGGGAAACGGTACCATATTTACAGCGAGTTTGCGCAGGTCAGCGTTTAGCTGTCCAGGGAATCTCAAACACGTGGTCACACCGCTGAGCGTCGCGCTCACCAAGTGATTCAAATCACCGTAGGTCGGCGTTGTTAACTTCAAAGTGCGGAAGCAAATGTCGTAGAGGGCTTCGTTGTCGATACAGTAAGATTCGTCCGTGTTCTCGACCAATTGGTGCACGGAGAGGGTGCAGTTGTAGGGTTCGACCACGGTATCCGATACCTGCAAACATGGGTGATTTGTTTCTACGATTCCTTACGGTAGATCGCGAAGTACTTGCTTCAGAAAATTGATGAAATTTCGCTCAGAAATAAAAAGTAATTTCTAAATTTTTTTTTATTGTATTCAACGAGAATGCTCTCCATAAGATTTGCAAATTTCAGTTTTCTGAACTAGGTACTCGATCCGCTACAGGGTGAAAAAAGATACCTTCGGGGAGGGTACCACGCTGAACGTCATCATAATTCTGTCCGGGTATTCCTCGCGAATCTTGGAAATAAGCAACGTGCCCATTCCGGCACCGGTCCCTCCACCAAGAGAGTGAGTCAATTGAAATCCCTGAAGGCAGTCGCAACTCTCAGCTTCCTTCCGTACAACGTCGAGGACCGAGTCAACGAGTTCTGCTCCCTCGGTATAGTGTCCTTTGGCCCAATTATTCCCAGCGCCGCTTTGCCCAAAAACGAAATTGTCTGGTCGAAATATCTGACCAAACGGCCCGGAACGTACCGCGTCCATGGTTCCGGGTTCCAAGTCGACCAGGATCGCTCTCGGGACGTACTTTCCCCCTGACGCCTCGTTGTAATAAACGTTTATACGTTCCAGCTGAAGGTCGGAATCACCGTGATAGGTGCCCGTTGGATCGATACCATGCTCGTCGGAAATCACTTCCCAAAACTGTCGAAAGATCGTGAAAATTGAGACTCTGTCGAGGGGAGTGAAATTAAAAATGAAATTTGAACGGTTTGCAGCGATGAGACGGTAGCTCCGATAGTTATCGGAAAAGATATATTATATATAGTATATTACTTATAGTATATATAATATACTATATATATATAGTATATTAGTAAATTGGTAGTATCAAAAGATCGATTCGATTTTCATTGATGTTTGTGACTTGATGTTCAAAATTACTGACAATGAGACGTGAAGCTGCATCGTTGTCTGTTTATTTTAATTTCAGCAAATGTCGCGTTAATATTTAACGGATGTACGACAAAATGTCGAAGTTCGTCATTTGTCGAATGTTTGGAGTTTGTAAATGACCTTTAAAAAGAAATTCCACGATTTAATTAAGAATTTTTTTCATCGCGATTTTACAATTCTCACTTGTATTCACTGTTATTTCACGATTTGGCTCTCGATGGAATAAATCGTTTAATAAAATACCTTGGCCCCAATTTGATTGCCGCATTGACCAGCTTGGAGATGGGCGATCTCACGCATTTTTCCAGTTTCCTCTTTCTACGACCTTTCTGTCCAATCTCTGTTCACTTTCCTCTTATCTCTATTCTTCTTGAAACTCCTTTGTTATACAAAATTCTTGAAAAATTATCACGATGCCACGAATTCTTTCCGAGCGTATGCAAGAACGTGAAAAAGCACGGAATCAGCGAGATTAATCAACGAGTTGTCGTTTGTTTCACGGTTGCCTTGGATCTTTTGTCTCCCATCGCTTGTCTCGCCAAGTTCAACTCTCTATCTATCTCGCTCTCTTTCCTTTCTCGATACAAGAGATCGAAACGTTCCGAGTTTTCGTTTTTACTGAAGTTGCATCTAAAGAGAGTGAGAGAGAGAGAGAGAGAGAGAGAAAGAGAGAGAGAGGAAGAGAAGGAGATAATAAAATAAAAGAACGGGGTTTTTAATATTGTCAGTCCATCTATTTCTTTTCTCCTTCTATCTCGAGAGAATCTCCATCTCTCACTTTTACGACGGATTCACGACGAAAGAGAAAGAAATTCGATTTAATTTGTTATAAAAGAATGAAACAGACAAAAAACTTTGAAAAAACTCTGAGAACGATAAAATCCTCTTCTTTCTGGATGTAATCAAAATCAAAGAACTCCGAACTTCTCGTTCTCTTCTAACATAAAGAAAAAGGTCGCAGGATAGGATAGAACAGACAATACAGACAAATTTCAAGAGAAATAAGAAAAGAAAACAAATTTTATTCCTTTTTACAAAGCGAGAAACTTGGTCGGGTCGACCGATAGTAGAAAACGGAAAGAAGCATAGACCGAGGAAGAAAACATCCTGAAGCGTTGACGGCCGTCGATTTGTTACTCTAGATCAGTGACATTCGCTGAGGATCCAGGATCCTTGTCACCGTGGTAGGGGAACACCACCACCACGGTATCGAAGGTTAGTCGGTTGTTTCAACTGTTGAGGATGGCCGTTGCGTCGAGACGTAACCGGATGTTTCTGCTGGATTGTCCTCGAATGGTAACGCGGCCGCCGCGGGCTTCTTGGTTACGATTTTCAGCGTCTGCCGGCGATGAGAGTGGCGGCGGGAACGCCGGAATAGGCGAACGAAGCAGCTGGAAGGCTGGAATAAGCGAGGGGGGCAGCGGCGGCGTGGGCGATCACAGGGCTGGCGATGTACGGTGCAGCGACCGCGTGATTGATCGCGTGCGCGTTGTAGCTGGAGGCGTAGGTACCGATCGTCAACGCCGCTGGAATCGGTGCTGCGACCGCCGCTGCTGGCACCGCCGCAGGCAACAAACCGGCGGAACACGCGCCGATCAAACCGGCGAGCAGAACCTATTCGTAAAAAAAAAACAGAGAGCAGATCCAATTTAATTAATTGTTCATTTTCCTCCCACGTTCGCGTTAATACCACGCGAGTGTATATGTTAATTTTGAATCTGTACGTCATTGATAGTGAAATAATCTTGGACGAGTGCGATTCAATTGTACCAATTACCAGTTATTATTATTACGGATATATTAATTTACGAGTTGGCCAGAAGCCACGTTGACCAGATCTACGAATAGAATTGCAGGGGAGGTGATGAGAATAGAGAGATCAGAAGATTAATAGAAATTATGTTTTGCTGCTGTAAACTTTGTAGAGAATTGTTAAAAAGGGAACAGTTAAATTCTGTTCTCCAAACTAACAAGGGTAATTAGAACAGAAACAGCACAAATATGTCAGAATTACTTTTATCTTTTTGAACAGAGACAAGGTTTTATTATGCGTATATGTCAGACTTGTCCCCGGAAGAAGCAACTTCTCGAATTTGCTTTTCGGTCAACTTACCAAGAATTTCACGGCGAACATTTTTACTTGTTGAGGTCTCGAAAGTGGATCGAGTAGATAGCAATGTACAACTGTACTGTCATGTGAATTGGCTAGAGGTCTTTTATAGTCAGTTTCGTCCAGTAATATACCCCCACTGTTGCGGGGCATGGCCGCAACAGTGGTTCACGACACGATGAGGCTTCTGCATACCGAATTACCTTTGCTCGTTTTAGGCCACGCCTGTGAGTATACAGTAACTATCTCTGTGGTCAAATCTAGCCTTAGTTTTTTTCTTTCTCTCTAATTTTTTTGACCTTAACTCACGTTGAGATGGTCACCGATGATTGGCGTTTCTATTTCTAAAAGTATCTTTCAGAGTCGTTGAGGCAAGTCGCTTAGCCGACAAAGAGATAATATACGAGGTAATATAATTTTATTGCAACGTACAAAATAAGATTTGATAAAAATTGGACATGATCGTGTCTCATGGTCGAAATATACAAAATTTCATGTGACGATTAACGTGTGTTAAACTCGTGGTTCCTGGTCACACGGGTTCGCTCGGGTCGTTCACCGCGGATACGCGTTACCTTCGAACGTCCTTTGTCTGTAACATTTTTCTTTCGCCACCGCCGCACGCAATCTGACAGTAATATATTATACATCGAACAGGATGTACGCGCACTCGTATATTATAGATCGTCGGAGGAAACGAACGTGAAACAAAGTGAAAAATGTTGGAAATATCCCTTGCAAGATGCGTGTTTGCTATTCAATTTTCATAGAGAGATTGCAAACCAACGAAATCTTTTATTTTACTCGTTATAATTTAGATTCCGTATTTTCATAATTTCTTTTCAATTTGTTCTTTCTAGTTTTCACAAAACTCGAAAAAGATCGCGAGGAAAGTCGACATTCAATTCAAGTTTAGCAAATTACTTTAGTCATTGTCAAGTCATTATAATCAAAAGTTACTTGACATCTATATAAAAGCATCGATATATTACAATATTTTTTATTGTACGAAATTTCATCATTTTCATTAGTAAATCGAAAGAGAGAATTTTTGCACTAAAAGAATTAAGAATCGTTTCGATCAGTAGAATATTCCGCATCATATCAGCCAGTAGAAGTATTTTTTAACGATACATGTTAAATGTCCACTCGAAAAAAGATTGAGGATACAAGGATAAGTATATATGAAACAACTCTGGTAGCAAACAAGCCTGTCAATTTTTTTGAAAAAGAAATTTCGAAAGTGATTGAAGTTCCAAGAGCGATGTTTAGAATACTTGAACGTAGCTTGATTTTTCAGGATATCCACGATCTTCAAATTGGTGCAATGTTAATGAAGACGTGAATATCATTTGAAGTTCATTTTGAACGTGTAATATATGTTGGGTGCGGCTCATGCTCGTTCTAAATACGAAACGCGGCCGTGCACGCTGAACGATGTCTACGATTGGGACATCGCAAGTTTCGAAGATCGTTCGTCCGACGTGACTCGAATTTCCTACTGGAAACGCCGTCTTGTTCATCAACTTGCTCCTCGTAACTTTCCCTCGGCTCATCGATACGGAATACTGTATCGAACTTCACTCTCAACCCCGGTACGAGAATCCTGTTACACACTTATCATGCATTTAGGTGCTTTGTAAGAGGAATTTCATTTTCTCACTGGTAACGATATCCGCTACCAGTTAGCTTGAATAACGAGAGCCAAGTGATATTCAGGAAATATCGTTTTTTTAGAAATTCTTTATTTCGACAGAAGAGAAGAAAAATTTAAATTACACATGTACAATGAATATTCCTCGACGATACACAGTAGTACATGGTACTACTATAGTTTACAGAGAGTTAGTTATTACGGTATCTAACCATGATCTCAGTGACGCACACTGCGCAGCATCCTTTGTACTATCCCTGACTTCGAACAATGGCACGACGTATGCAAATGATTTGCACGGACCGTAGAGTTCACGAATAGATCGTAAACAAGCAAACTTGTATTTTGCTATATAATTTCTATTATCATTCATCTATCCTCTATCGCAAGAGAGAATCGCTTCGTCATTCGTAAAGGTAACATTTCAATTTCATTCGACTTCCTTCGAGCAGAAGCAACGATCAATTGCTTTGTCAAACGCACACGCTGCGCGTACGAAATGGAAAAGAAGTTCGAGGCGAATAAAAGTGTGTAGTCGTTTGCTTTCTTTTTAAGTTTGCGATTTATTGCATAAAAACAAGAGACTTAAAACTAAACAGATCAGGTAGATGGCCGAAGTGTTAGGGATGAAAATTATAGAGCAGCGTAGGTGAAGGCAGCGTATGGCAACGGTGCGGCTGCTGCAGCCGGTGCAGCCAGAGCAACGTGTGCCGGCGCGGCTGCTGGTAAAGCTGCGGGCACGGCTGCAGGTACGGCGGCATAAGCTGCGAGTGGCGCAGCAGCGAATGTATTGTAGTTCCTAGCCACGACTTGGCTGCTTCTAGCAGTTACGATCGGTGCTGGGAGAGCAGCTACCGCCGCTGGTGCAGCCACCAAGGGGGCGGCGTGGAGTAATCCAGCAGACGCCACGGCTGCCATAAAAAGGACGATGCACTGCAAAGTTTCAAATAGAATAGAGTTAAAAATGGAATTTCTCGTTCTCTTCCAGTGGGTGAAAATAAAGGCAATTGATAGTATAACGAATAATTTACATTTGGTGCAAGTTTTACATTGAAAAGAAGTCAGAAACGTAATACGTATTACAGGACTAAGAAGTAATCTACAGAAATTATATTTTGTACGAAACATTTTAGAAATTAATAAAAATTACAGAATATAATACGAATTACACATTCTATTCTACTACTTTCAAGTTCTTCTAGAGTTCTATCTGCTAGAACTCTAACAATCATATTCGTAGAATCTAAACAAAGTCTCTGGATCACTCGAAATAAACTACTTACCGCTGTCTTGATCATTGTCAGGCTTGGGTATTGCTCGATTCGGCTGTTGAACGATGAGTGCAGAATCGTCCAAGTGTCCACACTTTATACCAGCGTCCACCGTTGGGGTGGTGGACTTACGAAAAGTGGATGCGGCTTGCGAAAGACGCGGCCTCCTCGGCATAGTTACCTTTGGTATCAGTTTCGTTGGTTGCGCCTCGCATTGGAATGCCGGGCGCGCGGCATCGCTCGTTCTCGCGCGTCCCCGCGCGTACAGCCGACGCGTTCCTCATCCTCTATCGTATTTTCAAACCTAGCCGTCGCTGACAGCGAACGGATCGATCGATTTCGATGACCTTGATCGAAAGAGAAAGAAAGCACAGGACGGACACTTCCACCGGTACCGTGAAATTATGTAAGTGACCACGTCGAACAATTGTATAATCTCTCTCGGCTACGTGCCTGTCCGGTTGGAACGCATAACAAGGTTATAATGCCGGCCGGGTGATTACGCAGATACTGCTTCCCACACGATCTATCTGCATCTGCTTTCATTTGGTATTTCATCGTTTTTGATCTCTAATTGTCTCCCACTTTCTCATCCTTGTCCGAATTGTCGAATGCGTACGTTTGACTTGATTATAGATTTAATCTATAATAAACATTTGGATAATGAAAAAGATTGTTCGTGATTGAACGCGTTTCCGTTTTTTTCCCAATCTCGTTGTAGTACACGGATTTCGATCGATTGTACCCTATGCCTTTCACTCGCTGGATCTGGTCATTTGCATCCCTCTTCTGTCTTCGCGTTCCGCTCGCTCTGTCTTCCTGTCTGGTTTACCACAAGGCTGCGCAATTCCAAGGCAAAGCGAATGCTTTTTTCCCAAGTTCAAGTTCGTCGAGTCCGGGTGAGGTTCCAGGTTGTTCTCTCCATCTACGCCTCGTACATCTCCACGAAAGAGGGTACAACACGTTCGTCCGTTTTATCGTACATTACGAACCAATCCGTAATTTACGAGCGGGAAAATTCTCAGTTGAAATCCGTATGGTTTTCAAAGTCGCGTTTTCTCCACTTCCTCGATCTTAATCTCCGCTCCTCTCGCACGAACGTAAAAGCGTTGGAAAAAAGGACAAACGATCACGCGGACGATAATAATTTCGATTGATAATAATTTCGAGCGTGCAGTCGACGAGTCATTGAACGAGATCTTTGGATCATCAATCGTTTTTCGAGGTGGACAAGGACAGCGAGCAATAAAGGGGAATAAAAGGAAAACCTGTTTACGCTCGGTGAAGAAAAAGTTGTTCCCCCGAGTACGGGCTTGAAAGAGAAGGAAATGACGCACATTGTGCTGGGACACGCCTGGTCCTGGTGCAACCTTGAAGAACCCCGCGATTCGCCGGTAGCTGACCGATACATGGAAAACCATCCGCAGAGGCGATACAAAGGGAGAAGTCGATTGGTCAGTTGACGGTGGGAAAAAAAAAAAAAGAAAGAAAGAAAGACTCGCAACCCGTGCAACCTTGAAGCAACGGGTGATTCGCCAGTAGTCGGCCGATACAGAGGAAAACCATGCGCCAGAGATGGTGCAAAGGGAGAAGTGGATTGGTCGGCCGGTGGAAAAAAATTGCACCTACCAACAAGAAGGAAGCGAGCGTGTCTCGTTCATGGTCTCTGCATGGAAGACCGGCTGTTGCCCTTCGTGGAATACCAGAGATGCGGGGAAAAGGAACGCGAGATATTGGGGAGATGGGCAAAAGGGAAGGGGTGTGTGTGTAGAAAGATGAGAATCTTTGTCGCGGTTTCCCCTATATAAGCGGCGTTTCCTCGGGATTCGAGCATAATCATCCCGTCGCTTTTACGTTGTGTGTTACGTACGTACTCGCTCCAAGACCGATAATCATGTTCAAGACGGTGAGTGGCCGGGAACGGAGCGACCGAAAAGAGGGTAAGCAAAGGAAGAATCTTCTTCTAATCGGAACTTTTTTCAACTACATAGCTGTTGTTCGCTGGATTGTTGGCCGTTGCGTTGGCCGCACCGGCTCCCGCTCCAGCTCCAGCTCCAGCTCCAGCTCCAGCCCCAGCTCCAGCCCCGGCACCTTCCAGCGCGGCTGTGATCGGCGCTCCGCTGTCTCCGTTGGCACCGGCTCTTCTCCCCAATCCGGTCGCACCTCTTCTCTACTCGGGCTACCCAGCGTCGATTCCCTATATTAATTACCCCTATAGTGCCCCTTACGTCTACAAAAGCTACATCATCTAACGTTGCGATCGACGAGAGAACGCGGATCAATCGATCGATCGAAACGAATCACATCGAAGAACAATCAACCGATCGTCGTCTCATACTCATGCCGAAACAAATTCAATAACCGCATCTTTATACCTTTAGCGAAACGCCGTCTGCGCTTCGACTCTCTATCACCTTTATTGACAATGTTCTGTCACTGTTTTCAATTCGGTGTCAATAAAACCATTTAAACGCAAACAGAATGTTTTCTTTTTTTTTTTTTTTTTTTTTTAAGGGGGATGTGGGTTGAGTGGCGTGTCTTTCGACGCGGTGCATTCTACATTTCGATGATTTATTTGTTTGTTCGTTAATGAAAGCCTACCGCGCAAATCCTGTTACGCGATTCGTCGTTACCCTATAAATCCATTATGTAAGAATGGACGTGGGCATGATCGCAGTCTGAATAATTGTTCTCCACCCACTTATGTCATATAAATATGTATATGTGTGTGTGTGTGTGAGTGTACATGAACACTTGTAGTTGCACTCGCATGCACGTATGCTCTCAAGTGCATTGAAACGAAAGAGAAACATTCGTTTAGGACAAGTCTGTGAGAAGTGAAAAGTGTTTAAATCTTCGACTCAAATGCTCGTTCAAAGTGAAAAGATTCTTTGTCAAATGTTTGTCAAATACAAAGCTGACGCAACTACGAGAAACGAATCTCCTCTGTCGTTTCTCGATCAACTCTCACATTGTTCTCTTCAACTTTGAAGCGAAGTGCGACGTTACATCGTGTGTCGCACACTTATCGAGCGTACGCACGAGAACTACGATTTCAATTTACGGGTGAGAGAACACGCTGAGAAATGTTAACAGATACGAAAAAGAAATGCACGATGTCCGATAATGATAATACGATCCAAGTCCCAAGAATTTACAGTACACGACCGTGCCATTCCGCGCGTTAAACGATTGGTTCCCATTATTCCAGCAAGAATTTTGACCAGAAATTCGTCATCGATGACGACAGTGGTATCGTTTCGTTTCATTGAAATTGTGCAAGGCCGTTGGCGGCCTTTTGTTTTTACGAACGACAACGAATCAATTATACGGGCAGCAACAATACCAGCGCCGTTACATAAAAGGTAAATGCGATGTTTCTCGCAGCTACGTACATCGCACAAAAGGATGCACGCTGCTGGACATTCCGTTCGAGGTTCGTTGGCTGCCTTGTTTAACCGAGCGCGTCGTTAATTTACCAACGTGGCTTATAAACGGTGTACGAGACGAATTTCTCGTTGAAATCGATACGATTTCCTTCGTTGAATTGTCTCCGACAAATGCCGGAGCCATGTCACGTTGCATTTCACGATGGCAACGTGTACCGCTTTGCAATATTCTTGTTATCGCAGCACGTGCTGGAGTAATAATATCGAGAACGAAACTTTTCTTCGATCATGTACCCGCAAGGAGGGAGATTTACGTATAATCTATTAAGAGTAGGTGGTTACGACGGAGGTGGTTATGGACCTCCCTTATTATTCTGCATTAACAGACGTAGGTACCTAATAATGCACGTTCTCCATTATGTATCAATTTCTGTAGGTGAAGAAATATCAGGCCGGATATATCAACCCTCGAACGACGATAATGCAATGATTTGATTTATAGTAAAATTAATTTGATTTGAAGTAAATATAGCTACATCGATAAAATTAATTAAACAAAAATATTATATTAGTAAAAATATTCGACGACGATAATGCAGTGATTCGAATATAACAAAATTATAAAGTGAATATGGTAATAAATAAAATTTAAGAAAATATATATTAGCAAAGATATATATATATACCTACGCCAGTAAAAATATACATCGCAAATGTACTTCTGAATTTAATTATTAAACGATGGAAGCTTGAGAGAATAACTTGGAAGATATAGCATAAAAATTTTCTTCCGTATACGTGTTATCGATCTGACCCGATCGTCGCTACGCATACTAGAGTATAAAACTACCCGAGCGTTAATATTCCTCGGGTATTATCTTACATTCTGGATTCGCGTTGTTATTTACAAAATTATTGATCATCCGGGTGCATCCAGCGCTGGCTGCGATGCGATCAGCCTGCACGGTACAACCACCCCTTGGCATCGATCGCCGCGTCGAGTTCACCGACCTCGCTACATCGAGACGCGATACAATACTTGCACTGTCCCCATTACTGCCCTCTTTTGTCCTTATCTACTACCTCCGTCGCTCCGTTCCACATTCTCGCATCAGCGTCCGTTAAATCGCGGCATTGCCAATTTTAACGAATTGGTTTCCATCGGGAGAATATCGATCGTCCGCTATACACGAAAAGGTTCGACGTTCTCTGCTCGTTACGTCATTAATGATGCATGCCCCACAGCTTAAAAAGAGAAGCAGCTTCGCATCTTTAAGCAACGATTCTCTTATTCTTTTCACTCGATCCGCCGTGTTCCGCGAGAGTGTATTTCGATCAAGATGTACGCGGTAAAACGTGTAAAAATATGCCGCGGACAGTTCGATTGATGTAGAAATGGTTACGAAAATAACGAAAATGGCGCCCCGATTGGTGAATCGCGTCCGGTAGCAGCATCGGGAAACAGCGTCCGCCGCATTCATCCCGACGCCGCGTCCTCCGCGGAGATACGGCTCGAACCCTCACGTGGTGGAGAGGACATGCGCGCACCCTCCGCAAAGCCGCAACGCTATATAAGAGAAGACCGCGAATCTCCGTGTCTCAGTTAGCTTTCGAAAGCGTGCGAAATACACAACGGCGAACATTTGCCTGCATTAACTTGCGCGTGTTTGCAATCGAAGCCAAGTAACGAGTAACGAAATCGCGTTCCCTCCTCGACAAGGACGAGCAACTAAGAAGGAAGTGCGACAAAAAGTCCGACAAGAATTGAAAGCCGATAAGAATTGAAAATCGGTGAGAAAAGGGTGGCGAGAGGGAAGCAAGAGCAATCAACGAGCAATCGACAACGAACAACTACTGTTTATCCGCACGAACAGCAGTGTGACAAGTGTGTGGAATTGATTAAGCGCACGCGTGTGACAGGAAGCGCGTAGTGACAGAAACTACGAACGTAGTTTCAGAGCGGAACGAAACTTTTGAAACCTGGCTGGTCGAACGGTGCAGATCTTAGTCCGCGATCTCGATCGAATCGGTGGCCTTCGTCCATCGTTAGAAATGGAGGACACGACGAGACTGACCGACCCCGAGGACGATCATCGCCGTGAGAATCAGAAGGGTGAAGCGAAACGACGAGTTAGCCCGACCGGCGGTCCTGGATCCTCGAAGCAGGAGTTCGGGGACGACGAGTGCAGCACTGACAGCGGATGCAGCAGCGGTGGAAGCACCGGAAGCGCGGAGAGGTTGTCGCGTCGCGGTAGCAGCGAACGGCTGTGCCGCGCCACCAGATCGCCGAGGACACATTGCTACCTGGACCGACTTCGCGGCCGGCCGACTCGCTCGCAGGAGAGACTCTTCAGCGTTCAGAGAAGCTCGGAGCGTGTTCGGGCCAAGTCCTCGCGCTCCTGGAGTCCTGGAGACGTCCGAGGCGTTGGAAGAACGTCCGAGTCGATCTCATACTCCTCGAGTCCATCGGACGCGCACAGCAGCACCGACAGCGACTCGCTCAAGAGATCCTCCACCGCGGACACGCTTCGAAGGGCGCTGCAGACTCTCAAGATATCATCGAAGTGGGAGGGCAAGGAGAACAAGCACGCGAAAAAGAGCCCGAAAAGAATTCTACGCAGTCCGGTGTCTTACACGTACGTCAGAGGTCTTTCCGGCCTACCAACGCAGAGGGTTCCGAGGAACGCGGCGCAGCAACTGGCGATGCCCTGTTCCTGTCAAGATTCCGTCGGTCTCTACCGATAGAGAGAGAAAGAGAGAGTGCAATTTCTCGGTTCGTCCGAGCCTCATCTCCGTTTCGACCGATTCATTTGGCTCACTTCAATTCGACTTTCCCTCCCTCTCTCTCGTTTTATTCTCTCATTATTCTCGTCATTGCAGTCGATCTCGCGCGTTTTGTTGCGCGATCGTCTCGAGAACAACCGACGACGGACCCCCTCCACTCTTGGACCATTCTCTGCGAGCGAGATGTTCATCCGCGAACGATCTGCCTAAATTTGTGAAACCCCCCCTACGGCTTTCTGTTTTTTCGTACTTTTTACTTTTGTCAATCGCGGCTATTTCTTCGCCGCCGTTTTTGCAAAACTCTTGACCAAACGAGTGGATCAAAACGTATACGAATCTAGAAGCGAAAATACGAGCGTACGAATTAATTGCAACGAGTCGAAGATTCGGCAAATCTTCGCGTCTACGTAGCGATACGGCGCGATCTTGCACAGCAAGATTTCGCGTCTCTCAGCTCTCCTAGGAAGATTCTGAGCGAAACTTCCTCCGTCCTCCCCTCGTTCTGATTTTCTTTTGTCGAGAACAGATTGGATCTTGTCGATGGTGGTTGTCGGACAAAAGGGAGAGGAGAGAGCGAGAATCGCCGTAGGTAGAAAGTTCGTCGTAGGTAGAAGTGCGTCGACCTTTCACCGCGTTTTAAGTTGTTGGTCTCTTATTCGTAATAAGCGAGATAGATCACAGTAGACACAGAACGTAGTTGTGCAAACATGTATGTACCTTTTTGTAGCAGAGCGATTAGTACACTCGAGATAAGAACATGTACGCTAGCGATACCAATTATGTTAAACGTGCGAACGAATTCAGTAGCTGGACGATCAATTGGCGATCCCGAGTTTCGATCGCGACTACAGAGATCACGTCAAAAACAGGTGGAAAGATCTAAAAGGGAAGGAAAATCTAAAAAGAAGATTGAACACTACATACCGATCTTTCTTACACCACTTGCACCTTCCTTTGTCAAATTCGCAGCGAGGTACATTTTTCTCAACGCGCTTCTATCGAGGTATATACCGTTTCGCGAGAAGATCAAAACACGAATTGGCGCGAAACCGAGGTCGGTTATCGCGATGTACGAGTCAATTACGTGGAGACGCGTGGAGATCGCGCGACGTTCGCGCGGCGTTCTTTTTCTCTGTCAGCGATGGATGGAAGCGAGCGTCGAGATGAAATCGAGGTGAAACGGCCGCGGTATCACACCATCATTATCGCTAACCGTCCGACGTGACGTTCGGTCGTGAATATTTCGGATAGATTAGAGTTAACTTGTTCGTTAAGCGTACTTTTAAAACATATCACGATTCGCAAATGATATCGCGATGTTCGTTCGACGCAACCGTTCGCTCGTAGACCGGCGAAATCACGTCGCTCGAGTTGAAACGAGTTTCTGAAATGTCTGTTCCTTCTTTCGTAAGGTTTGGTGTATCAACAGTCGTTCGGCGAGTATTGGCGAACGAAAAAGGGAGCAGATAGTTCTGCTTCCGACCTCGTTTTCGGTCCGAGCTTCATTCTCGAGTCAGGTAGATGAACCGAGTAAACCTCGAAAAGCAGAAACGAATCGGTATAAATCGAGCGGTTGTGGCGAATCGAATTGCAAACGAGACCTCGTGACAAATGGAAAATCTCTTTCCTTAAATTTAATCGTCGAAAGTTCTCATTTAAACGCGAAGGCGAATGTAAAATGTATGTATGCGCGATCCTTCAGTGCCTTGTAAATATCTATCGCATGAGTGACACGGTATGTCGCGAAACAATTGGCACAGAAACGATTGTACGAATCTATATCTTGCGGCGAGAACGCAGAAAGGAAGAAAATGGAATGAGAGGAACGCGAAAACACGCCTAACGTGAGTATCTCTCCGACACGAGTTCGAATTCGCGTATGCGCGATGACTCTCGCGCCAAGAGATATGAGAGCCAAAAGAGAACGTGAGAATTGAGAAAACGAGAATGAGAACAAGAATGTGCGAGAAATACAGATTCTCAGGACTGAACATTTTATATTAAGTATTATACCTATGTCGATACTACTCGTAGTTTACGTTTCAAATAAACGTTTTTCATTCAAACTATTTCGTCGACGTTTGTAGCCCTCCCTCACCCTTCCCCGTAGCATCGGGTTTCTCGAATTACACGCGCGCATTCATCATCATCTTCCCACGAACCATGTTCCATTCGTTAATTTCATTACGTTTCTGTCCGTTATCCGAGACAGAGCCATTCCCCGAAGGATGAAGTTAAATCGAGTAAACGCCAGTCCAGTTGGCGACATACGACGCGCTCGCCTTGAAACAATCGATATAGGAGACGGAAGACTTCCGGTCCATCATATCGGTGGACCATTGTCAGAGAACAAGAGTCGACCCGGGGCGATCCGTATGTAACGTGCCGTATGCAACGTCCCTCCTCGTACCGGAACACGATTCGCGGAAAGATAGAGTGGAAACGTGGAAGGACGTCCCTGGTCCGTTTATAGCTACGGCCATGACAGAATCAACGAGTGACCCACTTGCAGGGGTTTGCACCCCTCGGTGACGTCACTTGCGGCAAGCGACGCCATTCACGACCCTTCTTTGACCCAGATCACTGCTAGTGTCGTCCCTACGAAATACCATAGTTCATTCAAGGATCGCCATCGCGACACCTCTTATACCTGTCACCGATAGACGCGTGGTTTCCGTCGTTTCTAGTTGGCGGCTCGATCGGTTCTCTCCCGTTCCCTGCTTTTCCCGATTTCCGTTCTCGAACTCCGAGACTCTCCTCTATTCTACGTTTCCCTATCTCCTCGTGTCTTTTCAGTTCTCGGAACTAACTTATTGCAGACTTACGATACGAAAAGGGACATAGAAAGGACGGCCTAGACGGAGTGGATGGATCTAGATGGATTCGTAGGTTTGTCGCGAGAAAGGGGGAGAGACAGGGGAACAGCTAGGGCGACGATCGCTGATTTTCGTGCGACGTTTCTTTCTCTCCGGTCCGTTTGTCCTAGTTTTCCTTCGAAACTAGTGACGTCACCGACGTCATTGAGAAGGCCGTCGACAACGCGTCCTAATTCCCCGAGCTTGCGATTGAATAAACCTGGTTGCAGCTTGTCTTTCTATCCTTCGTACTTGACCCATCCTCGTGCGCGCGTTCGTACGCAGCTGCACCCTGCGTACACACGTTGCGCCATACGTTCCACCGCTGTTTTATAACGTATATGCGCTCTCGTGATACAATCTCCCCGCGTATCCTGCTGTCGTCCTTCACATAGAAACGACGCGTGTACGTGTATGTACGCACGTACGTGCATGTGTATGAACGATTTTCGAGTTTCTCTTGGACCTCGGAAATCGACGAAACAGGGGGTAGCTGCCTAAAGCGAAAGCCGATTGTTAAACAGTGCAGAAAAATGAATCAATCGGAACGGGGACAATCGAAAATTCGCCGCGCTCCGCACCACCCCATTCAACCCTCGGATGTGGCCACCGCCGCCGCCGCCGCGGAGGAACGTGTACGGCCGGGTCGTTGCGCTTTGTCGATGACGTTGGATATTACGTCACGTCGTCATGGCTACCGTCGTTCCGTTGTCGATTCCCCGCTCTCGCCAACTCCGCGAAAATTGGGGCTTCGACCTCGAATTGGGTCGGCGTTGTTCCACTTTGAGTCGTACCTCGCAGGCTCCCAACCGAATCTAGACTAGAGATGGGATCGAGTACCTCACAAGTAGATTCGAACCTCTAGTCATTGGATTCGAGCCATTTCTAAATGCATATCTCTAATGCAACTTTCATTTGCAGCTTGTTCTTCTTTTTTCATTATCAATCGCTTTAAATATACGGTTTGCGATTTAATATCCAAGCAGACGATAAAATTATTTTCTCTCGCGATCTAACCAGACACAAAAATCACAGCGTAGGAGAGCAATCATTCGAATATTAAACACGCGAAAGAAAAAGAGCGCAAGGTTTGGAATATTCCGCTACATTCAATGACATTCGGAATCGGTGACGTTAAAATTTAAAATTTTATTTGAAATGAAATTTCACTATTCTCGAAATGGTCGCAAAATTAAATTAATAAGCAAACAAGTAGATTAAATAATTAATAAAGTTTTGACATGTCTGTAACCATGACTGTAACAATATTTCAAATATGCTGCACTTCCTTTATTATTTGAATCTTATCACGTACTCGCAAGAGTAACCCGTGAGTACTCTTCCTTGCATAAAACAAACAAATTGCAAGTGTACCCAACATGAACTTTGCGTAGTACTCGAAATTTATATAACGAAACTTAGATATGAAACCTGACTAAGATTTATAGATACATATTGGACTTGATCTGATCCCTAATCTAGACGAAACGACCGATAACCGTAAAGTATCTCGTACGCCCCCTTTTCATCCATGAACTCCGACTTTTCACTTCCCACAGCGATCCGCAAGCTTCACTCGTTCATCAATCGTTGGTGTACGAGGTTGATATCAGTTTTCATTTCGGATTTTGTAGCATCTCATGGTCGAGCAAATTATTCGAATATTTTAGCAGAGAGAACTTTCAAGCCAATTAATTTCATCTTGTCAAAATGGTTCTTTTCTCCTTCGTTTTAACTTAACGAAAAATTAACAATTTTATAAATCGAAATATCGCACTTACCACGTTTTCTTTCTGCAATCTTCATGTATGATAATGATATTGTATATAATATTCAAAAACAGATTTGAATATTTCAAAATAGGGAAAAGCAAGGGAAAAGGAAGAAAGATGGAGCCAATAAAGTGGCGTAGAATCATAATCATGTAACCATATTATTTCTTTCAACGTAACACAGTATTATTATCATTATCATCATCGTTACAACACCTGCTGGAATATCACCGTGGTAATGTTTGTCGTACATCAACTATGAACATTATTTTCTATCCTTATGAGTGGTAGTAACAATCGTAAACAATGACGTCGGTAACAACAACAATAATAATAATAATAATATAGAATAATAGTAATAGCAATAATAATGATAATTGTCGTGATCGTAATCATCAATCGTAATAATTATGATTGCAATAATATTTATCAGCCGGTAATGCATATCATTCGAGGATTACGATGCTTTCTTTACGCACGCATACGTAGGCACAAGTGTGCGCGTTGAAGCGTTTGTGTTTGAGTTTGATTGATCGATCGAATTCTGCGAGTAGAACGATCGAGTGTATTGTCAAAAGTATTACTTTCACGGGATAAAGTTACAATATTTCAAAAGATAACGACGAACTTTCGTATCTAGAGGCACTATCGTTCACGCGTTTCGTTTCTCGTCTCGATGTACTACAATTTTCCGCAAATTTTATCGTGCATATCCCTTAACCCTTTCGAGACCAACGGGACGCCGGCGACACATCGAAATATAGAATCACATCCTTCAATGCTCTGAATATAATATTTTCGTGCTTCTTCAAAAAAAAAAAATCAAATTTCAAATTTCAGTCGCATCATTGCCATCCGTAGAGATTTCTCTCTCTGCGTATGTAGAAAACGATTGAATTCACAAATTGTAGAAATTTTTATTCCAAAGGAGGCCTTTATTGTACAGTGCGGCCTCCTTCAAATCGCCTGACAAACAACTGTGCATGCTACTCGAAATGGTTAAGGAAAGGTCGCTCGCGTGTTTCTAAAGGAACGAGCTAGAGAAACGAACGAAGGGGAGAAAAAGGAAAATGATCGTGATCGCTTAAGGCTTAAGATTAAGAATCGATAGAAAATCGGACGTTCCCTTAACTGTAAAAAGTTTCGTGAAAATTCGAGGGGACTCTGAGGAAACTAGAATAAATAGTAACGGATGAATGTTTGATCATTCGTCGCGAACGTTATTTAAGTTCAACCGTTTCTGACGTATCACGTTCACTCCTCGCCACCGTCCGAACCCGAAGAACGTTTTGCTTCTAGAGGAAAGTTATCGGCACGGTTCACTTCCGTTTCTTTCTTGACCTTTCCGTGGACATTTCGAAAGTTTCAGACACACTCGGAAATTGTTATTACAAATATTACGTCACTGTGTATAGATATTCGCAGAATAATTTAAATTTCTATGTGTACTTAAAAAAGAAAACCAAACTTTCCGGAGCCAACTTCGTTCTCAACAATCGTCACGGAATTGGAACGAGAGAAGCGTGAAATCTTGTCCACGGAAAGTGTCGAACTGTTTCGTTTCGTTCGCTTCGTTTTCGAGTATTTCGTATTCACGTTCACGTTCGCGTTTCGTGTTCGTTTTGTATAGATTAAAAAGCGTAATAAATAGCGTAACAGAATGGTGCAGAATGGGCGTTCAAAAGCGCTTCGTGCTTGGAAGCAAATCGTAACGCTTATCGTGTATGTACGTGTAGGTTTGCTGCCTTTTTTCCCTCCGCGCGAGGTTGCCTACAACGTGGCGTAGCGTGGCCGGGATTCGCTTCGCAGATGCGACTACGTACGAAGCGATTTCGAACGACGATTTTCAACAGGGCAAATGATTCGTTTCCCGAACATGATCCCAAGCTGGATGAACGTTTCGATGGTTGTGATCGAACACGTTCGTCGAAGGTTTCATCAGCAAAGCCGACTGGTCGATCTGCGCTCGGCCCGTGGCGCCTTTACGCACGTTCTAAAAGAAATTGTAAAATTTTATTGAAAGTACTCGATCATGTAAAATCTAACGCATTCGAGACCGATGATTTTGGCGGTGAGTCAAGCGATAAAATTATTGGCAGAGATTTGTTACTATTGATAGACTGGGGATTTTTACGTATTTATACGAAAGATTTGTAATTTGTAGCTTTTATTAACACGTTCATTTATTCTTCAATTTGTAGAGGCCGTTTAGCCACTAAAGACAACCTCGTGAAAATTCATCGATCTCGAATACATTAATTTAGATATCTACGATCAATTAGCGTAATTATTAGCTGCGGATAGTAGGAAGTTTGCCTTCTAGCACCGACAAAACGAAAACAGAAGAAGCAAATTATTACTGAGGATTGTAAGATGGAAGATAATCCATCAATGCATCTTTCACAGACAGTCGAATTATTTATTAGGAAGAGACAGATGATTAACCCTTATGCGGACAATACTCCAAACTTTTGCATAAAATTGGAACGAGAATCTTACAAAATTTTCCGTAACGATGTTTTCATTTGAAAATAGAAGAATAATTAAAACTCGATTCAACTCGTTGACCACACCAGGGTTAATAATATTAACGAAGCGTTGTTTTCTATCATTCGAAGATTTTAGACGGATGATTAGTACTTGCAAAAGCAACGGTACGAAACCTCGCGCGTTCCATGATCGTCGCAAGACATTAAAAGTAAATAACAAAATCACATGGAACTGCGTCGAATCAATTTTTAACATATCGCAGCTGTTACAGAGAAGAAAGAGAGCAGATAGATTCGTCGTTCATGCGCAACTACTTGTTATTCAGAGACTTATGCCAATAAGTTCTTCTTTGTCGAGAACTTACCCATCTTATTCACTGAGTACCGGCAGTAGAGACCTTACGCGACAATTAGATAAAAAAAAAAAAGACATGATTAGCTCGTGATATCCGCGAGAATATTTTCTTAGATTAAAACACATAGTGACACACATTCCCTTGATTTTGAAACGACTCGATGCGAAATCGTAGGATAACGAAATCCTATGATAATCTTTGTCTACTTACAGTTCGATGCTCTGAATGGTGGATGTGGGACACGTAGTGTCCACCTTGACGTGACAGTGCTTGTGACATTTCATTAAACAGTCTCTGCACTCGTAACCCTGCTTGCCCAATCTTCGCGCGAGCGTTCGCTTACACACCTCGCATACGGTCCCACTGGAACGAAACGTTTCGTTTTACCCGCCAGCTATGATTTTCACTCTATACTCCAAAGCAATTGAAAGAATTTTAATCAGCACTTCAAAGAAAAACACGGATAAACATCGTTACGCGTGTATAATACAATATTAATAAACGAGATGACGAGAACTGAAACGTGAAAGGTGGAAAATCCACCTTTGGCTAGGAACTTTGCATAACTTTTTTACGCAACCGAGAACATTAGCCTTGACAAGTTAATTAACTTCTAAGCTAATTAAAATCCACGAGCGCTACTCTACTGCAGCGTAACTGTCGATTTCTCGATAGCTTACCCAGGCATGTGTTTCGCTATGAAAGTGTGATCGTTGAATATGTGAAGCTTCGTGCCTTTCTTCCGCCATTTGCTCTTTTGGGCGAGCGACAATGGTACTAGGTAATGCCTGAAAATCAAAGGAGTCAAAGGTCAACGGTCGTTCGTCTGGCTTCTAACAGTGTGAGAACCATAAAATGTTGTGTTCTTTACTTTTTGATACCGTTCTCGAGCGTCTCGAGAACTAAGGTGGAAGCCTCGTTTACGTATGTTCTGGTCGACGCTCCGCTTATACCGGACGCTTCGCTCAAACTTGATCTCCTCGAATGCTCTTCCCTCCCTGGTATCGATAAACGAGCTATAAAATTTAAGCGAAACGGTCGTTTGCACCTGGTCGTTTGCGTTAGTCGCGTTGCGTCAGCGTTATTTGCACGGGGGAAATATCTTGCACTGGCACTGGCGTTAGCGTTGCGATTTTAGCGTGTGCGTGTATCTTAGTTTTCTTTCTTTTTTTTCTTGCTGATTCATCATTCTACGAAGCTCCGAGAAAATCTGCACTGTGTTGCTCGTTGCATCATTCGCTATCAAGATGATCGTACTCACCAACGGGCAATTCAATTCGGGATTCGTGTGCAAAACAAACAAGTAGAATTTTCACTAAAGGCTCGAGTCTCTACTAGTGGGAGTAAGCACTAACTCTGTCTTAAATCAGGAATCGTTTTCACGGGTTGCAACACGCGTGCGTGTACGCGCGAGCAAAACGTACCCGAGCCAGGATCACGCGCTCTGTCCGCGGACACAGATCTGGAGTGTTGATCCTCGTGGTTCGCGTCTCCTTCCGGTCCGACCGATCTGCTTCTCGTCTTCGATCGGCTCAGCCGTTTCTTTATCGTGCCGAAGAAGTCTCGCCGTTTTCTTCTCGTTCTCCCTCTCTCTAGAATGAAAAAGAATGGAAAAGAAGTACGAGATGCCGCTGTCGGGAGATTCATCGTGTAGCGTTCAGTCGTCTAAGATAGAAACTTTCGAAAGTTTTAGACTGGGGAAGAAAAAAATATACTTCAGACGAGTTTGACGATTTTTAGCTGAAACCACTTGATTTCTGTTTAAAGCAGTTTCAACGGTATTTGTTCAGATTCTAGTCTTGGCTGTCTCATCGTGTGTACTACATCCCCATTCACAAGGGTATTAAGGTACTTACAGAAAGTGAGAAACCTCGGAAATGTTCCTAAGATCTTTGAGAATCGTTCAAAACTTATGCGAAGATAAACGGAGATTACAGAATCTGGCAAAGTCACGATCATGCTCGATCACTTCCTTTAACAATTTGAGTCGATTGTATAATATTTACGAACGACAGAGTACACGATGAGCAATACCGATATAAAAAAAAGAAAAAAAGAAAAAGAAAGATCATGCGATGGACGAAATAATAATACCTTCGGAATTGGAAGAATTTGGCGTGCTATCTGGTCCCGACGTCACGCTGGTGTCTTTCGGTCCATGCTGAAACGAAGGAAGTGAAACGTTTTTATACATATAGTTAAGGTCACGGTTGTTTCACAAGCATCGTCATATCGTCACACTGTTCAAAAAGGTTTCTCTTCGTACTCGACTCTAATGCAATTAGCGAGATTGTGCGAGAGACGCGGAATTGGGACGACGCGACGTTAAGAATAACACGCGAAACAATCTCGTGACAACAAGGATAATTACCTCCGGAGAGATTTCCTGCCAGTTGCCACTTTCCGTCAGGGCGACCTGTGGAATTAGTAAACACACGCCACTCAACTGACGATAATTAGTGTTCTCGTGAGACGCATGGCTGCTTCATCTTCAAATTCGTTTCGCGCGACGCGATAGGAATATGGGGAATGTAAGAAAGGCAGATGAGGGGAGTTCGGTGAAAAATTATAAAGGAAACCATCGTGAAAAACGCAGGGAATGTTGCAGCTACCGTGATACTTCCGATAGAGTAGAATCGCAAATTTTGCAGATACGCGTGAAACAAAAAAGGGATGTGAAGTATGTGGTGATGGAAAGTAAGTGGTGCGTGGATTTGGCGCGATCGCGTTGGTGATGACACGATTGAGACGACACGACGTCAAGCATTGGCTTACCTTAACTACCTGCCGCTCTGGCTGCTGCAAAAGAAAAGACACAACGAAAAAAAACGATAGACAATAGGTGTTAGTAAACGGAGAAAAGTTTGCATAGGTCTGATATAACGTAATTGCATTCAAGGTGTAGATTCATGGGGCGTACCCTTTGTTGGCTGTGCACGATCAAAGTTCCTTTGTTCCCGTTGGTTTGACCGGTTCTGTAAGGCGAGTCCACCACGTTGCCGTTCGTCAGGTAATCTGCGGAATTACACAGATTTTATCGTTTAAAATAGTTAAAATTCTTCGGAGAGGAGAAGAATGTCGAAAGATTTACGACTTTCTACGTTCGTCATTCCACCAAAACATTCGTCATTTCGTTTACCAGACGAGTTTTCGCCTGTCTGGCAACGTGACCGCGATTATGCAAGCGCGTTACATTCGCTGTCATTGTGACTTGCCAGGTTTGTTTCTCTGGTAGTCGAAATAACTTCAAAGAGCTATCGTCTATCGTAGAAAACTCGGGCCGAGAGCGTGAGCGTGAAATCGTTTCATATCTCGTGCTGCAGGATCGTTAACCCATTAAGACCAAGCGGTAATTCACATCAATTTCGTGAAAATTCATGAAATTTTGTATAATCTACGTAGATGAAAGATCAATATCCTTGCGTGATTTCCTCTCGTAGCCTCGATATTGAAAAGTAGAATTTGATGGAAAAGAATTTCTGATCCTTAATGAGTTAAATAAAATGGAGTTGAAAGATGAGAAGGGTGACAGGTAGAGAATATCTATACTTGTACATACGAGTAAACATACGTCATGCGAATTACTAGCGGAAGGTACAAATCCGGATACACTAGAGATGCAGGCGCGCGAATGAATGTGGGAGGATAGAGCTGCTAATGAACAACGAGCGTAAACACTCGTACTATTCTATAGTATTGTAGAAGAGAAAACAGGAGGATCTACGGTACAGTTAAAATACACATTATGCGAAACGACGATTCCGTTTCAACGAGATTGTATATCAACGAGAAAACTCGTCACGGGGCCACGACGGGTTTTCAACGGGGCGGTAACGTTACTAATCATCACTATGTTTTCACACACTTGTGAACACGAACGCAATGCCTTTCAGATAAAGTAATTGGTAATTACCCCCTTCGGGTTGAACGGTAGAGTCGTACAAGATAAGTGTGCTGTTACCATTGTTGTAATTTAGACTATTGTCGCTGATGAGATTTGTCGGGGTGTAGGTACGAGGAGTCGGTGACACCGGCTTTATCGTCTCCTTCACCTTGTAAGGTTTGCTCCCAATTTGAGGCACCTCCGCACCCTCGATGAATAAAAACTGAGAAAAGAGAGAGACAGAGAGCGAAAGAGAGAGGAGCAAAGGGGAGAGAAAACGATGAAACAGCGTAGCAAATAAAGAACTTTTGTTAAGTTACGTAGTTACGTTCGTATCATTTTTTTCTTACTTACCTCGACGGTCAAGGTGCCGGTGATGTCCTCTTCCTCGTACGGCCGATTTTGAAGCGGTATTATCTGCCTCTGGCTCGGATTCGCGAGTAGCTCGTCGATCCCGACAATTCCCAAACCTAAGAACCGTTGGGACTTGTTGACGCGATCGTAAATTTCCAGCAGCACTTCCGACGTATTGCGATTAACGTCGCTGCAAATGACATTATGACAGATTGTGAGAGCCAAGGTCTCGCGGTCTGTGAGACGTTTTGTCGTAAGTTTTGCGAGTCACTCTATAATTTATCGCATCGTTTTTGAAATTTTCATTCACACCACGCGATGTGTTTTATTCTGAACGACTTACAATAAGAATGCCTCGTCCCATAGTGGATTGCGCGTGTCCTTCTTAACAGAGGTTTGATTTTTCTGCGATGGTTCGTCCAATTCGACGACACAATACGGCTCAAAAGCACCTTGCTCGCCGCCTAATTCCGCCGCTCTAACCACTTTAACGAGCAATCTTCTGTCACTGAACATATACTGATTCTGCGTCGGAGTTGGACTCTGAGTTTGAAGCCGTTGTCTCGAGGCTTGAAGCGAACCACTCGACGTAGTCTACAAATCAGTTATTTGTCATACAGCTAAGGGACTGTTTCGCTTCTTAAAGAAAAAAGAAAAAAAGAAAGAGAAAAAGGAAAAAAAAATTTACCACGTTGTCGTAATGCATAGGCATCGAAAAGCTGGGTTGAGTGGCCACCGGTTCCCTCCATAACCGTGGACAGCTCGGATATTGGAATAAATTCAGATGAACATTGGTCCCCCTTAGCGCGCCTATTACGATTTCCGTTACGACTTCCTGCAACTGGCTCTCGTCCAGATCTTTCTTTATCGTGCCTACTTGCGCCAGCGAGACTTTCACCTAACGTAAAATCCAAGCAGCAAAAGGATAATGACCCGTCCATGGATTACAAAAAAAGAATTTAAAACGCGAAAAATATGGATACAAACGTCCGGCCAGCCGTCGCATTTCAAATCTAGGAGAAGCTTCTCGGTAATGCAAATGACGTTCAATCGCGCGCGGAAGCGATTCACGTTGACGCGATAGTGGCTGACTTCGAGTTTGTCGGCTTTTCGGCGAGACGCTTTTAGCTGTAACGCTGGAGTAGCCTCGCAATCGCACGTGATCGTCTGAAAGGAAATAAGCAGACGTTCGAAACGATCCTTGACGATGCAGTATTGCCGTCCCTCGTCTCGGAGAAGAAATATTTCGTACGTACCACGTCATCCTTGGAGTCGCACTCGCAAAAGATATTTGAAAGATTCGGTGGATGTGTTTCAGGCAGAACTCGGACGAACTCGACTCCGACTCCGTGCTGCGAAACGAATTCTTTTTTTTTTTTCTTCTTAAATTAAAAAATCGGGAGATATTTAATTTAAAGGAGAAGTTTGGTTTTTGTAAATTCTGGTTGACTATTGCAGAGTGAATATCTGTATTTGTTGAAAGCGAACGAGCCAACGCGTGTAATCTGACGAGCTCAAAAGTTGACAAGGTTGTCGGTAAAATTGTCCGTTTCTTAAACTGGTTAAGCCGGTGGTTTTATTGCTCAAGAACACCTACGCATCACCCAAGAAACTCGCGTTGCCTTATCTAGTCTCGCGTACGACGCAGATTTCGAATGGATCGAACAAAGTCCGATTCCAAACTCCTTCTTAACGTTATTTTTAATTCAATCACTCATCCAGTGACTTATCCAGTGATAAGTTAGTGGTCTCTCGATATGAAGCTGAAGAAGTTCATAGTGAACCAGATCTTGGATCAATGTTGGAAAAAACGTATTCTCGTCGGACGACTACCGATAACGATAGTACCAAATGAGTGAAAATGAATGAAAATGTGTCGGCTCACCTCGTCGACGGAATTGGCGGTAAATTCGTTGAGGGATGCGACCCAAACAGCCAAGAGTTCGTCCAAAACCGCCGGATCGGAATAGAGCCAAACGATAATCTCGTTGACCCAGCGAACTGCATCCGGATCGGCGCCAGTGGCGGTCGGTAGATTCAAACTTTTGCTGCTTCTCGCCGGGCTGATGAGAACACCGGATGTTTTCCGGGCGGTGAGACGTTTGCGCACAGGAGGTGTCGGCGGGACGTAGGAAGAGGGCGACGAGCCGATACCGGAAGCGGAGCTGGTACCGCCACCGGATGGATGAGTGGCGGCTGCGAGCGATCCGGAGCCGGCACCACCGCCACCACCTGCCCCGATATTCGAGGATGCCGAACCCGATGAAACGATTTTTTGCTTGCCAAGCGAAAGTAACTTGCCGCCACTGCCGCCACCACCACCACCTCCACCACCGGCAGTACCACCACCACCACCAGCACCAACACCACCACTGACACCGACGCTATCACCGTGGACGATATGGCCGTCCTTGGCGGTAACTATCGTCCCAGAGGCAAGCTCGTTCAAAACGAACCGATTGTAAACGTATTTGCCGACACAGAGTACCACGAGCCCGAACAACATCCAGCCGAATATCAGCATCGATAGCGTATCCATGGTCGTGTCACCAGCCGAGTCGAAACTGCATATCAGATCGTCCACCCGCTCGGCCAAGTCGGCCATATTGCCCCATCGTTCGGCCAACCAAGTCCAATTGGATTCCAAAAACATTCTTTTCTATTTTCACCCGCTAGCGGACAGCGCCCCACTACTACCGTATTACCAAGTTATTAATAGATGTTGCGTATACCCTGGGCCCCCAGGACTACGGCACTGTTTCCGTCTCTTGGTTTCGCCGACGCCGAAGCCACGCTCTCAGCAGTTTCGCTTTCCCTGGCTCATGCCGATGTCCTCATCTTCGACTCTCCCTCGCCTGCAACTCATTCTCTCGCACGATCTCGCGACCTTCGTCTTTCTCGCCTGAGTTTTCACTTTGATCTTCCTGCTCTCTCCACGTACCGAGGGACTCGTACGCGTTTGGAAAGACGTCGACGTTATTCGTGTCGTTATCGTTTTGCAGAGATCGTGTGATCTGTAGACTAACTACCTCTCTCTGATCGATTTTGATTCTTTGAAATTCAATCTCGGCACCTTGGCGGTGACGTCGCCGATAACAATGTGATCACCGTGATGAGCGTGATGACTGTGATCGTGACTGTAATTGTAATTGTTCCCACTTGATCGAGCCATAAGCACGTTTTCGATTTCATTGCCGCCTCTTCACGCTGAAACAACAATGATCGGTCAATGAACGCGCGCGAACTAAACTGTGTTTCAAGTACAGAACACGCTGATACATATATATTGCCTGATTTGTTGGATCGTCGCGTCCGCGATGATCGTTTATCGATTAGATTTTGCCACTAATCTTCAACCTGAGATAATTACAATACATTACAATAAGATTTCGAAATTGATAGCGCACATCGGTGAAATGTCGTGAAAAACGATTGAGAACGAGATAAGGTGTAACAATTAATCGATCGTTCCATGTTTTTTGCGTGTACGATCAATGGTAAAGTCTTTTCTTACGGGTGTGTTCCGTCATCGAATGCGTCATCCCCTGCGACTTGCGGATCGCGTCATCTCCTATTCGTGGCATAAACAGGTTTCGCCATCGGTCGAGCGTCTGTGACACGATGAACGCGTTGCCTCGATCAATGATCTAGTGAACCACTGGCAGATCTAGTGAACGCGCGCGATCTTTCGTCTGCGACCTCTCTGCTGTCACTCGAGCCCGTTTTAATCCGAGCGAAGCTCCGAGTTTTACAAGCACGTATCCGCTTCTGAAACGTGAAACAAATGCTTCGTTGGCGTTTTCTTTTTTTTAAATCCACGTAGCACTAATCTGAACGTTAACGCGATTATCGAGTTCTCGGAAGCAAAGTAAATAAATAAATTGAATTGTTCTCGCACAAGATTAAAGGGTCATCTGTTTGTCTTGTTCGTCACGTTTGATACAATTAAAGTAGAAAGATATGAGTGAAGATAAATGGGAGAGAATGCTACGAGATTCACACACGTGACACACAAATCTAATCGTATTTCAACGCGTCCAACGTTGCTCATGGTACGCGCATGAAATTCGCGTATTTGGAACGACAGATGTGAAAGAAAACGAGTGAACCGGGGTTAGAAATTGGTGAGCTAATTCGCCACGGTTCCACAACTTCCCATCGATCCAAGTGGCCAACACAACCGGCACATTGTCTACTCTCTTACCAAGTCGTTCTCTCGCGTTGTTTCTTTGATACATTATTTCTAACTTCTCTTCATTCTCGACAAACACGTGTTATTGCACACTGCGCCAGATCAATCGAAACTACACACCGTGTGTAGTATTCCAATTACTCCCCGTTTCGCCCAAGACTCGACACGCGGCGATATTACCTCAGCCGATGCTCTACAATTATACATAGACCATCAAGCTCTCCTTCGTTTACTCGTTTATCACGTGACTGTGACAGTATGCGACTCTGACCGTTGCAACGTGCGCCTTTTCGTTCGTTTGCCGGTGTATTTATCCACGAATCACCTGCGCCTGCACGCGTCGCGTCGTCTACGAAAGTCTCACTGCAACGCGCGTCTGTCTCTCCCTTTTCCGCTGGTCGCCTGTCGCAGCGCGTGGTCGTTCGCGATCCGCGTGGCGCAAGCGCCGTTTTATTTTGTCGCATCTACTTTTTTACGTTACTTTCGTTACTTTCGTTTCCTCCAGTCACCGATACCGCGCGATACCAACGCTAAGTGACGACTGACCTCGTTTGATTCCCGCCCGACCAGTTCGAATCAAGTTTCATGGTCGACGTTTCTCGGCGATTTCCGTTTGTATAGCGCGCGGCCAGCGTGCAGGTAGCAGGCTAGGTGCTACGGATTCCCTCGATCGAACAAACGTGAGATGACACGCGTGGCATGGACGAAGTGATCAACGCGGCGCCAGTCGGCGACGGGCAACCTCCCTCGGCGAGTCGCGGACGGGGAAACGTGCCACTACGGCGAACAGCTGCGTTCCTACTACTTTAGGTCGATCCAGACGCGCGCCGCGCTCTCTCGATACTCTTCGCCGTTGGTATCGATCCGCGTCGAACCGCGAAACACCCATAGGTCGCACCCACGGTGCGTACATGATAGCCTCTCTCGCTCTATCTACCTATACGTACAAATACGTGCAAGAACGTCTGCGAGACAAGCACGTACGTGCATATCGTACGTAGTCGTGTAATCGTCGAACGGAAACGCCGTGACCGCGATCGGCCACGCTAGATATCCTCCGTGATATCCTGCTGTTTTATGCGTCATTCATTCTTTCCCCTTCTCTCTGGACCCCTTCCAGCCAGCCCTCCTCGACCCCGCACGCTGTCCTTCTTTCGTCCACGCGAACCTTTCTGAACGCTCTCCTTCCTTTTCCTGTCCCTTACGTCATGTTCTTGAACGAGTGACGCATCGTTGCCATCGGTGCTAAAAACGATCGAAAAATTACCGGCAAGAAGTGGAACCGATGTGTAGACCCGGTTATCGGCGATCCCGCATCGAGTGGGAAGTCGCGCTAGTTAACCAGATCAGTCGTCAAAATGATTAGTTTGCAACTTTTCAGAGGAATCTTTAAAGATTAACAACACGAAAAGTGAAAGTTTCTGTTTCACGCAACTGCACTTGCATGTCTTTAATACAAGTTTTACACTCGTCGGTGGTTCTAGCGTTAGGGGACACGCGCGGTTCTTGATGGGGATTTCACGGTTCGTCGAAATCGGGTCGCGATCGTGCTCGCGAAACGATGAGACGGATCTATAAATAACTTGATAAAAGTACCGGAGCCAGTGTCGGATCGGAGTGAAAAACAATATTCTCTCTCTTTTTCTCTTTCGTATTCATAACCGCGGGAGGGGGATGCTACGCCTGTAGATTTTGAGCGTATACTTTTTATTGTTTCGTCATTCATTTACATTCAAATATTTTCAAGATACGTCTTAAGAAACAGTGCGTGTTTCGGCATCGGTTCTTCGAACTTCGTACTACGCTGCTAATTGTATTTCGTATAAATTTTCCTCGCGATCGCTTTTAAACGCTAATAGAATACACTACGTGGCCTCGTCGAGCTTCTTTTTCGATGAGTCTAGGATGCGTTCCGTCGTTGTCGTTACAAGTTGCAAGTTGTGAGATAGTTCTCTAGATAGTTCGCTATAAGGGACGATATCGACGTTTCTCGTGGCCAAAACGACACACCATTTTTATTATTTGGCCGCGCGAGGAGGGGTTGCGGCGGCTGTGTTCTCGCAAGTCACGCCGCTCGTTTCGTTTACTCTGTTTATAAACGAGACTCGTTACACAATATACTGATTGCCATATGTTTTTTTTTTTTTTCATATTTTTCCAACTGTTTGTTCTTCGTTTGTATCGCCGATTTACATTCAATGTATAGTATGAACAACGACGGGGAACGGCGACGAGACTCGACGACGATCAGTTTGAGAAGTCACACGCAAAACTTAAAAAAAATATCGCTCGCGCGCGCACGCGTGGCTTTCGCATGCGTGCACAATCGGGTGAGACATAATAGCAGTCGTTGTTTCGGATAGAAAAGGAATAATCAGCAGAAACTGCGAGCACGTTATCGAACTTCAAGATGGTGGGTGGGAGGTTTATTTAGCCACTAAAATAAAAATTCTTCCTCTTTCCCTTTTCTTTTCATTTCGAATTCTCGTTGCCGTTGCGTCGCACGTAATACATAAAATAGCGTTTCACTCGTCATTCTTTTTTTCCTTTTTTTTCTTTTTTTTTTTTTTTTTATATATCATACGTGTATTTGTTTGCTGCTGATACATTAATTATAATACACACCGTTTATAATGGCCCTGGACACGGTATATCTTGGCCGATTCGGTTCGATCCGGCGCCTCGATTCGCAAAATCGGTGGTCGCAAAGACCAACGTCGAGATCCGTTATCGCCATGCTCTCTTTCTCTCTCGTTCTCTCTCTCTCTCTCTCTCTCTCTCTCTCTTCTGCACTTCTTAAATAATTTCAATCGTAACAAACACTCTTTAAATGCTCGCGCGTTTAATCTTGTCATATTAAAATTATCCATATATGATATATGTATATATAAATATACATATGTTAAATATAATTATAAATGCATCTAACGCTAGTCGCTTTTTTTCGTACCCCGTGCGATTCACTTCTCTCTTTTTCTCTTTTATTCCTCTCCCATGCATCCGTCGAACGTTTACTGTTGCCGCGCCCAAACTTTTTCCCATCTCTTTCCTTTACATCATGCTGTATCCGGCATTCGCTTGCACGTCATGGACACACACACACACACGCATACACATACACATACGCATAGGTCATATATCATATGCTCATGCAAAATCATTTATACACTCACACATCCTCACACCTGTTCTACCTGGTTGGATAATCATTTAAAATTTAGTCTTTCATCTTTGAACGAAAGACTACGTCGAATCGTTAATTCTTTTTTTTTTTTTTTTTTTTTTTTTTTTTTTTTTTTTTTAAGTCGACGCAACGTTGATTGCAAGATCGTTAAATTTACTGTGAAAAGCTTAAAAAGTATAGAGTAAAAATGGAAATCATTGGTAAAATATATATATATATATATATATATAAACGCCGATAAGCGCAGGAATCTTGAAAAATCGTACAATCCCAATGATGGAGTGCGACAAACAGAGCGGAATACATTACTTCAATGTAAAATGCATAAAACGGCAAGTAATAAATACTTTTGCCAGAATATGTACTTGTGTACTTATCGTTACAATAAGAGTATCATTTAATTCAGTTCAGTCGGCTGTCGCTTAGCGCCGTATTAGTATTATTACAAGATTGATCGTTTTCTCGAAATTTATGGAACGTTAAACACCTTATAGAACATTTTACGATAAATGCAAATGGAACAATAATGTCTCGAGATCAGGGGGCCAACCTGGAGTTAATCGTTTGTTACACTTTATTCCTGGTGAAAATGTACGTAATCTAAAGGGGGAAGGGAGGGATATGGTCTGACGAAATCGGATATGAACCACGTTCACAGAGAATATTTGTGCGAGAACGTGAGAAACGATGCGCAATCAGTTACATTTCCGAAAGATACGTATCATATTGAGAAACAAGCTTATATCATCGAACATCGATAGTGTATCGGCATGGTTAATACCTTTTATCGTTATTTCCCTTACACGACTAGAAATTGAGATTAAAAATTTAGCTCGATAATACTTAACGTTATCGTTGCGTTCTTAATTAGTGCGTTAATTTAGTAATCAGTCAGTTTACGAATCCGTCTTATGAAAGAAAGAAAAAGAAAAAAAGTGGTAAAAACGAAAGATCGTAATATTAAATACGATGAATCTTTCATAGTGCATCACACGTCATTCGAATTTAGATACGTAAGCATCGTAATTATCGTGTCACAATCGTTTTATATCGTGTCGTGAATCGAATGACATTAATGATATAAGCATTTGACATACACAGATACCGTGAGAAATGGCATATAATTATCTTTTTTTCTTTTTCTCCTCACTTCTCTTTTGCTTCATTCTGCCTCTGATTCTCGCTCATTCATTCTCTCTCTCACTCTTTCTCTCTCTCTCTCTCTCGATTTCTCTTTCGTTCTATCTCATATTTTCGCTCACTTGCGCTCTCCAAACTTTGTTCTGTCTGAATGCAATAAATGCCAATAAGCTGGTGCAAATCAGCGTATATACGGCTATATTATAGATACATAGAATATATATGAACTGCAACGTTAATTTTTCTCATTGTCCGTGAGAATCGTACGAGAGACGATAAAAAAATATAAGAACGGAGAGTAGTATACAATATCGGTAGCAAACATGATCGCCCTGTCATGCATCGAATTTTGAATTTCTTTTTTTTTCTTTTTTTTTTCTCTTTTTTTTTGTTTTCAGCGATCAATGATGCATAAATATAAAATCGATGTAATCGTTTGACGATCAGATCAATGAGTGTATTTAAAGAAGTCGTGAAACGAACATCTCGAATCGATCGAAAGGTTCGTTTGTTTGAAAGTTATGTGGCAGTCGATGATCACTTTTTAATATTCTGTTCTACCTGTTGTCCGGTACCGAAATATTTTGACTTGGAATGTATCGAGCTGTGCGTTATTAATGAAATCTGTACATGGAAGTAGCGGTGGTATGTACGAAAAAATTCAAGATTCGATTTAAATTACAAGTGTGACGTGCATTTTAATTAAAAAAAAAAAAAAAAAAAAAAAAAAAGATTGGAAGAAAATGCTGAAAAATATTAAAGTTGCATCACGATCGCGAAAAAGTTCAATGCACGTAACTTCTATTAGTCTCAATTTAAATGCATCTAAGACTAAAGGAATCTTACAAATGTTTTTTTTACGTATCTTCCGCTAGATTAAATTCTGTGATATTTACATAGAAACGCAAGCGTTTTCCATTGTGCGTGGGATTAGATTTTATGTTACGTCACGTTAGGTTGCTCGATTTAACTATGAATAATACTTGTCAAGATATGGAGCACGGCAATCGTCATTGATTGAAGAGAAAATTGTACGATACCACCGAAGACTAATACGGATGCAAACGTAGGTAGGTGATCCGTGATGTGTGTTGTGCATCGAATTGGTAGAATCAGAATCGATTTTATCCAAAGTTCGCGTTGCTTACCAATCGTTCAGTAAGCAACCAAAAGGGTACGGTTCACTTAGAACACTAGATTAGATATAACGTACTTACACACAAACATGTTTGATATACATGGGGTATAACTGCATTCCATTTTCGCAAGTATGTAGTAAAAAAAAAAGTCGTGTACGTTTGTCGATGATCGTTTCGGTTGATCTACACAGCAGTAGAATTCTTCGTTTTTTCTTTGCTTTAATTCAAACTGGTCCGCGTCTCATCTTTATCTTCTACTCAGTTCTGCTCTGACAACTGAAAATATTTAAAGGAAAAAAGAAACAAGAGAATAGATGAGCAATTTTGAAATAGAACTCGCGGTTTAATTAACCTTGACTTAATTATTCTTACCATCTACAATCTCTTGTTTCATCTTTTGGAATTCTTTGCGCACTTCCTTGATGATCTCTGCTTTAAATGCCTCCATTTCTTGAGCAGTGAGCACAGCTCCGTCATTAACGCCGTTTACTTTTAGAAGCGTATCCTCGGAAGCAGAACCAAACCTCTTGCGAACTGATTTCGGTGATTCGGCACCGTTCGAGAATTTATTATTCGACAAACTGTTCTTATCCCATGATTTCTTATCGGGTGAACTCTCAGGTTCCTATGGAAAAGGAAGGAAGAAATATTGCAAGTTGAAAATCGATAGCAATATATTTGAATACTAAAAAGGGATATTATGACTGACAGAAACGTACTTGCGGTTGTTCCGGTTGTTTTTTCTCAACAGCAGCTCGTCTACGAGCTAAAGTTTTAGCCATCTCATCCATCATAGAAGCCATGCCTCCAGCTCCACCCCTTCCTAGGGTGCCATAATTCCCACTGCTTCCAGCACTTCCGCTGCTGCTAGTACTGGAACCACTATTTTCCACTGGTTGCTGAGATGCCTAAACGCGAGAATAGACATGCGAGAATGAAATAAAAACAAGTTGAAGGCGAGAGACGAAAGTGAAAACATTTCGATTCGAGGCAAGACGCACACCTGCTGTTTCTTTTTGAGGCGAGTCGCTTGAATTGCAGCAGCCAACGAATTGGAATCTGGCGATGGTTCGCTAGTGGCAATGGAGCTTACAGATCCAGTGGAACCAGATGCAGAAAGAGGATTTAGGTTGACGGCGTTGACTTTTGGAGCAGGTGGCGGAGGAGGTGGTGGAGGAGCGGCAGGTCCAACCAGCGGAATCATAGGAGGAGGTTGAGGACCGGCATTGCCAATGGGAGCATAAATATTAGGATTAACCGATGGTACATGGGGGACGGTATTGCCACTGCCAGCACTGTTCCCGCAACTACCACCGCTGCTACCTCCACCACCTCCACTGCCGCTGTATTGATTCACCGAGTTTGATGGTGTTCCGTATGGATTCGTAGCGCCCGAAACTGCCTGTATCTGGCCAGTGCCATACTGTGCCTGTGCCTGAGATACGACACCGTACTGAGACTGATTCGGCTGGCCAACACCAACGTTGACACCTACCCCATATTGGCCCGTTGTCGCAGATCCGCTGCTCGCATATTGGCCAAGCGAGTTATTACTCCCATACTGATTTCCACCAGCACCACCCGCACCACTATTATTACCACCGCCGCCGTATTGGTTTCCTTGTCCCGGCTGACCACTAGGATACGCATTGCTAACTTGCCCGTTGTTATTATAGAAGTTGTTCTGATTTCCTGAGGAGTACTGACATGGACTTTGCCCGACGACAGCCACGGTCGCGTACTGACTATTGTTCGGCGTGCCTCCGTACTGATTTCCTTGATTGCTACCGTAAATCGACTGTGCTTGAGGCTGAGTCGGCAGATTCGATTGAGACGACGGTGACTGCGCGTATTGGTTCATCATCATCGGAGGCGGCGGTACCGGTGCGTTAAAGTTTATCATTGCCGGTGGACACGGTGGAGCTGCAATTGCCATAGGAGGCTGAGGCGGTGGTATCGGAGGTGCACCACCGCTCGATATTTGTCCCGCGCCGGTCCCTATACCACCGGTGATTTGCATCGATTGCATAACAGTTTGCTGTTGAGGCTGTGGAGCTGGTGGTGCCGACGATGTTCTGTGATGCCCGGATTGTGGCTGTTGTTGTGGCTGAGCCTGATGTTGTTGCTGTTGTTGCTGTTGCGGAGGTTGTGGCGGCGCCGGTGGCTGTGGTTGCTGTTGCTGCACGGATTGTTGAGGCGGTTGTTGTTGTTGTTGCTGTTGCTGTTGAGAAGGTGGTGGTTGTTGCTGCTGCTGCTGCTGTTGCTGTTGCTGCTGTTGTTGCTGCTGTTGCTGCTGCGATGCAAGAGGACAACTCGGGGAAATTGCGTTCGGACTGTTCGTCGCTGCAAAGAAAAAAAAAACGCACGAACTGAAATCTATTTTCGATTTCGCAATTTATATCAAATATTTTATCGTTCCAACATCCAAGATCAATATTTGATAATATTGGTTGCGTTGTCGTACCTTGACTTTGCTGAGACATTCTGCGTTCTTGAATGATCGCCACGTCTTCTCTGGTCATGGTTCTGGACAACGAATGTACGATGAAATTTTTTCGTGATTTTTCTAACATGCTTGTTTGCTCGTAAATGCAGAGAAAAGCAGAAAATACCAAAGGATAAAAAAAAAACAAACCTGTATCCCATATCCTCGTCATACTGGGCGTTAGTCGGTTGTTGTTGCTGAAAGACGGATTGCTGTTGGGTGGCTGAGGCGGGCGCAAGGCTTCTCGATATATTGCTCCCATTGCTCAACACCTAAGTCGAATATCAAACAGTTACTAAATAATATACATCCTGATCGACGTTGATCGATAGTTAGAAGTAGAAGCGCAACGACTGGTATACAGTACGCGTTAGCTGATGCTTTTCTTCCAATGTTCGTTTTTGTTTCTACCGGTGTAAACTCACATCGAGCGCTTGCAGCATCGCTCTGGCAAATGCGTCGGCGTCGTCCTTACTGGAGAAATTCAGACCATATACTTGCTTGTTATCTCGCCATTGGTGAAACGTGACTGTCGCCTGATTGTACTTCAATCCCTTGAGGATCGCGCAGTTGATGACGATCTCGTGATCCTGCAACTTTCTTCCCACCACGCGGAACGTATTGTTCACCTGGTGATGATACAACTGTACTTTGGAAAGTCCTGAGGAACTGCCACTCGGTACCCATTTTTTATTAACATCGTCATATACCATTACCGACGCACGAGCGGACGATATGCTCACTTCGCTGAAACATAAAGAGAGGCACGTTTTCGTGATACATATATATCTATCTGTTGCGGCGTTAGAGTCTGCCGTTTATTTCCATGAAATAATCGAAATATAGCAAGGAAATGCTCGAACCACGATCGATATTCTTCCGGAAGGAATTGTTGCGGTTGACGGGAATACGAGTATCGCCTCATCGTTTTCCTCGTTCGTTGGGGGGATCGCGTGGATATTTGTCACTCATACGATCATCGATCGAGGAATCGCCGAGATTTCGTGTAAAACGTTACGTTCGGTTTCACTTTCACCGTGCTACGGGCCACGTTAAAACAGCGCAGAGTCGTTCGCGAAATGAGAACAGAACGAAACGGAATACTAAAAGATACTGCCACTTCCTTCTTTGCTCAGCGCGCGATCAGACAAGGCTGGCTCGAGATAAGAGCCGGAGTAGTATCCGCGATACGCGTTGGTTTTTTCAGTTTTACCGTGCTCGTTGTTCCGTGACTCTTTTCGAAGTTTTATTACGAGCATACGGATTCACGAAAGATCGTCGACACTGGCAGAGGGATTAGTCAGAACAAGAAAAAATACCGAAGCGTTCGATTATCGATATATATATATATATCGCGCAGGAAGCACGATCCTGATAACAAATCTCTTCTTACAAAATACGAAATTGGCAAAGTTGTTGCGCGCGATTGAATGTAGAAAAATCTCAGAAAAGGAACTTCAACTTAAATGATCTACGTGCAGTTAAAAATCTCTATCGTAGAGAGGAGACAACGTTATTCTTTCGCGTTATTTGCGTGCAAGTGGCAGAACAGAGGTTCGCGTCACTAGCCTCTCACGATCATGTTACGGTGTAACCCTTTTAAAACGATTCCCTTTCTTCTTGTCTTGTGTTAACTCACACTCTCGCTTCTCACTTTTCTCCCTCTCACTTGATCTCTCTCTTAGAACAGCAGATGCTTTCAGTTTCTAAAATCTAATTAAAATGTAAAGCAAAATTTAGCGTCAAATTGAAAGAAAAAAAAAAAAAAAAAAAAAAAAAAAACGTTTAGACGTAGGGTTTAGCCAAGTGCAAATTGCTTCGAACGTGAATCATAATGTGACTCACTGATCGGCGTAAGAATGTTATCGGGTGTAATTCATTGATATTTTTTTACCGTGAAATAGTAAAAACGTGTGCCGAGGTGAATGATTCAATGATGATCGCAATATTTCTCACTCTATGTCATTGATGACATTTATTTTGCAAGGTGGAATGATCGAGAACTTCGAAAGTATCGAAAATTTTCATCGTACGTACGTACAACAGAATCCCCCTTGCCTAACATAAACAAATATGCATGCAATGAAATTTTTCGTCTAACGCCAATTCATCTCGGACGTGTGTACACGAGTTTGAATAAGGGTAATCCGCAGGAGCGTGAATAATGTTTTGCCCGGACGTGAGAGGAACACGGTACGAGCAAAAGTAGAAAGAAGTTCCGTTCGCGTTTACGATACACAAAGGCGTCGAGACGCAAGATTTGGAAGCACATCAGAATATCATCCGGACAAGCAGGACTAAAAGAGAACCGACGAATGCGTGAATGGAATACTCGATTAGTAGGGATGCAACCGGCGAAGGTGAAAGAGCTGACACGTTTCACGATACACGATAAGAGGAATAATCGTGTAGGGCCGTACTCTGGATGACTTCCAGCGCGTACTGCTACTTTTCGAAAAGTTTGAACGTCGAACACAGGCATTACGTTCTATCGGTACAGATAATGGGAATATATCAGTAGCGGAGGGTAGTGATAAAATATTCGAGCTATTGAACGTGTCTACCGGCGACCCACGAGATAAACAACAGTGGTCAGAGACCAGGAGAAGCGGTGCTTTGAACCCATGTACCGAACACGGCTCGATTTTGTACGACTCCGACCATCTCTCTCACTGTATCGTATACGTGGAACTTACTTCATGTTTGTTTGACTCGGAAGCGTATGCTATGTCTTCATGCAAGCTGTATTCCTGCTTCTGCACAGTATGTCACCGATTCCATGAAAACACGCGAGATTCGGGCAGGATTTGCGGTAGTTCGACATAAATAACGTACGGCACTAACACCACCCCGACACCCTACCTATGCACATCTAGCCAGCCATATTGCCGACCGACTCCAGGCCCACACTCCTACCACCTTTCGTCGCGATGCACACGTCTATCTAGAGGGAATACTCGAATTGCAAGCGTTGGTACACTCTACCATTTCTTTTTTTTTTTACTCTCTCTCTTTCTCCCTTTCTCTTTCTCTTTTTCACTTATCCCGCTTCTCCGGTGCCTTTTTCTCCATTCACTAAAAAAAGAGATGAAAGAGAAAGATAAGAAAAAGACAGAAAATTTCGGCAACATAAGTTAAAATGGTTCGTTTCAACGTTCGGCTGACAAGGTCTAATTATTCGTCTCTTTAAAAAAAAAAAGATTTATTCACTCTGGAAGCAAGTACGAATAGCGAGTGTTGAAATATTACGCAATTTCATAATTCGATTATCGATCAAAAAAATGACTCGAATTACTTCAGAACTTATCGTTATCGATTTATCAAGTGTTAATCGACGAATTTAGACGTGATTACAATGACGCAACAAACGTAGGTGTATCGAGCGGTTTGAATCGATTATTTCTAGAATGTCCTAGATCGGGATTCTTTAGGAGAAAGTTGAAACTGAAGGCATATGAAACGAAATAAAAAAAAAAGAAAAAAAAACACCGTTAATCCGTATAAAAAGCTATCTGTTAACGCGTACGAAAAATAAAATATCGTATCGATTTTACAAACGTGCTTATACGAATGCGTTTTTCATTCGACTAATAGTTTGTCATTTAATAGCACAAGCGATTTGGGAGGAGGACGTTATGCATCAGTTCTGTTGCAGAGAGTTCGAAATGGAATTCGTACAAACCGCTAGGCAAGATTAATAGTAACGTTGAACATCAGATGGCGCGACAATTTAAGTTCCACTTGAATACACGGGAGTTTCCACGGGTCCCTGTCGCCGACGCATCTGGCGCATCGACCGAGAAACAGAAACAGCTGTCTGTTCGAAGCAACTTGGGAGAATATCGTCCGTTAATCGTCGATACAGAATCGTGTGGATCTTCGTTGCGTTATTCGTGGAATGTGAAGTAACGAAGCCTCAGGGTATTGTGCCTGTCATCAAACGCGTACCAGCCTGCCCCTTGCTTCACCGCTCTTTACCGCTTTAGGCGGTCGCTTCGATGATAACGTGCTTGCCTTTTATTTTTCCGATTTCTACGATCCGGAACGTTTCTCCTCCCTTCCTCTCTTCACCCTCTGCTCTTTCCGTGTCCCCACTTGCTCATTCTCGCGCTCTCTCGTCACTCTGCCTTTCTCTTTCTCTCTCTTTCTCTCTTTCTCTCTCTCTTTGCTTCTCTCTCACCAGTTCTCCGTCTCTCTGTCTTTCGATCTCCTTCTCTCCTACTCGCAGTTGCTCCCAAGATCTGCGTGTGCTTCGTCAACGATGTAAACAGACTGATATTTTTTGGTGAAAATCTTCGTGTTCCTGCCACGATTCACATCCTCATGCGATTGTCCGTTGGTGTTGTTGCTCCGATCGCGGCCATGCGTGCACAGATATGACGCGCCTATAGGTGAAATACGCGCGTATCAACAAGCAGCGTTTCCTTCGATGACACTGTCGTTGATCGGTGACGATTCCTGGGGCAACAGTTGAACACATTTGCGGGGGGAAAAGGTACATAGACTTCTCCGATCGTCTCGATTTTACCGTTGATGCTCGTTCCTTCTATGAGGTTATAGATAAGAATTCTCCCGCGCTATGGGACACGGGTGTGAAAGACGTAGAACGTCGGACGAGAAATGAAGTTAAGTGACCTTAAAGTGCGGAGATCGTGATTTTAACGATTGGCTCGAGTTTTTTTTTGGCGATTGTGATGTTAATTTGCGCAGAAAGAAATCTTGGAAGAGGATTTCGAAGGAGTCACCTTTAATTCTACTGTGCTATAATTTCATTGACAATGTTCCATAGCCTTTTATTTCATTTTCTTCTTCTACTTATTCTTTCTATCTTTCTCTCCTTCTTTTTTCAGCATGCTAATTGCTTTTTTCTAATTTTTTGTTCCAATCATATGCAATAATCGTTATGAAATAATAACTTGCATCTGTTCTTACAGTGGTATCAGTGTGAACGAAGCGTAATCCTTGTACAAGGACAATGTAGGAACTGTTGGTAGAAAGTGCCAAGTAATTATGGACACTCTGGTGAAAAATTTGATAGTTATGCATTAAGCATATTAGGGATATGCCTTGCACGATCAAGAAAGGACTAAATGAGTGAACAAAATTATAAGGAATGATATTCTCTTTGAGTCTATTGGATGTTAGATAAGCTAAAAAATGTCTGGTGATTCAGGATGGAATGCTGTTATTCACCATCCTTCAGAATTAGAATTACAGAATTGGAATTGGGAAGAAAACGATGGGGAGCAAGAAAGGGAGCTCCCTTCGACTGTTGATATGGATGCTATAAAAGGTGGTGGTAGTTGGGATCCGACTACTGAACCTAATGGTATTAATATGTTACATTAGTAGATTATGTAACTGTTCTTTGATGGCAATTTCTATCTTGATAAGAATACTGTAGTATAAGAATTTTCTTTTTCTTTATTTCATGTTAGGAACAGATTCGGTTGATTCCGAAGAAGACTCAGATTCTGACGACGAAAGTTCTGGAGGTACGGAAGGTAGTTGTTCTTATTCAAATTCAGATTCGGACTCGGACGACGAAAGTAGTGGCGACGAGGAGGAGGATACGGGATCCAATTCAGATTGTACATCGGAACACAGCGAGCAAACATTTTCCATTCAAAAAACGAATTTTGAGCCGGTATATATAGTAGAATTTTATAATTTTCGTTAATACCTTAAAGATCTAAGCACCAAAGGCCAACAAAATTTGTAATTATGTTACAGGGAGCTCTTAAATTAAAAATCAGTATGAAAGGTCCGAAAAAGGAGGATCTGGAAAAAGAAAAAGGCAGAAGAAGCCTACCAAAAAAGGTTAAATCGAATCGCGGAGGAAAGGTAAGGATCGATTTTTTACAATTTCAGTTGAGTTTTCTTTAGAGATATATTAGAGATATATTTTACGTGTGTTTTTCATTTAGTCGTCTGAATGCAGCAGTGACGATTCCGATTCCTCAGAAAGTCGCTTACCCTCACAGCACATGCAGCAACAACAGCAACAAACGCAGCAATCCCAGCAGCAACAACAACCTCAACAACATCCGCCACTTCAAGAAATCAATCAGGAAGATTTAGCGGCAATTTTGCCGGATCAAGAACACGAAGATGCTCCGTTTGATGGATTTGAAGATTCAGAGAGCGGTCGGTTAGTATCGAAAGCTATCGAGCGGATGTCGCTCGGTGCAGATTCAGATACAAGCGAGAATGGTGATCAGAACCCTGTACCTGTGTATAGTTCCACTTTATTGCAACAATTTGTTGAAAAGACGGCTCTGTTATCAGAACCGAGGAAAAGGCGGAGTAAGTTAGGGAAAAAATTAAACGATTCGGAATACCCTTGCGTTTCGAATGTGTCTCCGGATTCGGGAATTCAATCGGTGGACAACAGTCCCCTGCATTTGGCAATCAGCCCTGTGAGTCCTCCAGCACCGACACAATCGCCAGTGCAACCCGTTATCACAAAGCCAGCGGTAAACGTAGATCGCGTTTTATATCCACCTAAACGAAAACCCGGTAGGCCGGCGAAAACAGTTTCCACGCAGCCTCGTGGCCCAGGTAGGCCAAGGTTGAAACCGGAGATTGTAGAAAAGATTGAAAAAATAGAAAAGACGGAGAAAACAGCGAAAAATGAGAGAACCGAGAAGAAAGAATCCGCTCCACAACCAACAAAAGTCACAAAGGAAGAACCTCCTAAAAGAGGGAAAGCAAAATCTGCGCCACAGAAAGCTGCTGCATCTCGGGCAGACAAAGATGAAGAAAATAATTCGGCTAAAAAGTTGAAGGAGAAACCAGCTTGTCAAAAGAAACGAAGTTGTAACGTTGCCAAACAGTGTACACAAACGAAGATAACTGGAAAGAGGAATAACACCGGTTCCCCAGCGCGTATTAAGTGCCTAAGTAGAACTGTTACGAATAAGTACGGGAAGGAAGGAGTACAATGCAATGGTGGAACGTGTAAGAAAATGGGAAAGGATAAGTCCGGACCAGGGAACAAGACAACTTCGTTACGGCGACAAAAGCAATCGACTTGCGAGCGAGTTTCGAACGATAGGAAAGTAATCAATTCGAATAAAAAGAGTTTGAAGGAGAATAGAAGCAATACTGTTCCCTTAGCTAAGCGACAAGCATCGTTGAAGAAAAACGTCGCGCCGGTTACGCGACGTGTGTTGAAAGAAAATAAAAGTAGTAAGAAAGCAGGCGCTGGATTCGAAACGAATGGCGTTGGCGTTCAAACCCTGATATCTTTGCCCGTTGGTGAGGTACTAAAGGCCGAGAAAGTTGAAAATGTAACCAATAAATGCGACAAGGCGACGCAACCTATACACAATCATTGTCACAAACATCATCATCACAAGCATCGGAGACGATTACTATTGCCACCTAAAAATCCTATACGTATACATCCATGCCTCATACAAGAGTTAGAAAAATTGATCGATGAATTTTCCAGATTGTGCAGCTTAGGTAGGAACAATTCAAGCTCTGGGTATTCCGAATTACCCCAGATTTTTCGCGTGAAGAAACTAACAAAAAAGAGAAAAGGAGGCGATGTTACCGCGAACGATGATCAGAAACTAAAAAGACGTCTCAAGAAAGAGAAGATACTGTCCGGAACGGATTCGAAGAATAGTATGAATGCAAATGCGAACTCGAATCCAAATGAGCAAAGGTTACCATTAAAAAAGAGACATTATCACGTATCCAGTCCTCATAGTTCTCAAAGTTCAAATGCAAGCGGCATTGACGTGGCTGTCAACGAAGCGAACTCTACCGAGAGTCACATCGAAGAAGCAATCGAAGCTACTATAACGAGATACGGAGGTAGCTCTGCATTCTCCTTCCAAGAAGATTCCGTACCTGTTACTCCTAAGAAAAGACACAGGGATACCGAAGCTGGAAGCCCTGACAAATCAAGCGCAGCGTCTTCCGATTTGTTGGAAGAGAAACCATTGAGTCAGATAGAAGTACAACCGCGTCGTAAAAAGAAAATCGTCAAAGATCTTCGCGTGACAGTTACAAAATTACCTGTCGAGAGTCACGGCGCGTTGGAAAAAGCCGAGAAGATGGACAAGGCTGAGAAAGTTGATAGCAAAGCTGAAAAGTCCGAGAAATCCTCGAGTGATTCCAGAAATCTGAAAAGTCGCGCGGAAAAGAGCAGTAGGAGTGAGAAAGCGGCTACGGAGAAATTAATAAAAAACGATAAAAGTCAAGCGGATAAGATCGAGAAAAGAGATATCTCGCCGGATCATGTACGTTTGGAGAAGAATATAAAGATCGACGCGGCGGAATTTAACGCAATGGAGAGTTTTGACGAAAATGAAACAGCGAACGAGACTAAACCGTCACAAAATTGTCTCAATCCAAATGTTCCAAATCCGTTGAATTCCGCTGCTGTATTGGTTTTAACCAAGAAGAAGATGAGACGGCGTAAAGCTATAAATCGTACAGGCTTCCCAACGTTAAAGAAGAAGAAAAAGAGATCCTTGAACGCAAACGAGACGTCGACAGATACATCGAGAACCATAGCTTTGACCAACGAAGATGGCACCGAAGCTGACGGCGAGAGTTCAACGAAAGAAGGAATCGAAGAATCAGTAGTGGATAGCAAAACTAGTGTATTGAACAACACTGAAATACAAGATGCATTTACCGAAGAGTCTTCTACTAAGCACAGCAATAACAATCTTGTACAAACTCGCGTTCAATCGAAAGCTGATCCGACTGCAAATCCAGATCCTAATTCACCAAAGTCAGAGACGAATAGTCACGTTCGTTCTGACGAAACTATTGAACCCCGATCTGGCCAATTAAGAGTTCGTAAGGATTTAGTAGAAATAGACAGCGACAATGCACTGAGCAAATTATGTCCTGTTAAATTTGAGAAGATACAAGATTCAAGATCGTATGACGAAAATGCATCCTTGGAAGAGTCCCTCGAGAGATTCACTGCGAATCAACGTGTTGCTGAATTAAGCGAAGAGAATGTAAAGAGACTTGAACGCTCAAATTCTCAAACAAACATCAAAACAGAACATTCAAGCTCCTTTAATGGTAATCAGAAGAAACGACGAGGTTCCTCGAGCCCCTGTAATTTGACTCCTAGGAATATGAAGAGATTGCGTAGCTCTGGTTATGATACGGAAAATGACATTCTACCTAGTAATGACATTCTCAATGATGATCACGAGGTAGGGAAACACTCGAGCTCGACACATACGAGAAAGAAGCAATCCCGGTGGAAGAAACGTTACTTACAAGGAGGCATTTTGCAAGAATATGGCAAAGACTTAGAAGGGAAAACGCGTAGTAGCATCGAAAATAGTAACGCCATTGGAAGGAATAAGGTTATATGCGAAACAAATGAATCTCCATCTGCTGCGTTATTATCCGCTACGTATCAATGTGGCAAGCTTTTACGACAAAGAAAAATGCCGTTTCAGTTACCATATGATTTATGGTGGCTACATACACAATCTAGACTACCTGGTAGAGAATCAGTTCCATCATGGAATTACAAGTAAGCATACAATTTCTGCATTGTCGAATGTATTATCGTGTCATAAAAACTATTTAATCATTTTATTATTTCTCTTTTTTTTTAGGAAAATTCGTACTAACGTATATTACGACGTCAAGCCCACTACACTGTACGAAGCGCAAGCTTGCGAATGTAAACCAGAAAGTGGCTGCGGAGATGATTGTATCAATCGCATGGTTTTCAGCGAATGTTCTCCACAGCTTTGTCCCTGTGGTGATAAATGTGAAAATCAGAAAATACAGAAACACGAATGGGCACCGGGTTTACAAAAATTCATGACAGAGGACAAAGGTTGGGGTGTGAGGACTCAACAGGCCATCAAGTCTGGTGTCTTTATCCTTGAATATGTTGGAGAAGTGGTGTCCGAAAGAGAATTCAAATCAAGAATGGCGACCAGGTATATTAAGAGCATGTATGAAAGTCTCGTACAAATATATGTATGAAAAATACAAATTCATATTCTTTCGTTTATTTGTAATAGGTATGCCAATGACACACATCACTATTGTCTGCATCTCGATGGAGGTTTGGTAATTGATGGTCATCGTATGGGTGGTGATGGAAGATTCGTAAACCATTCTTGTGAGCCTAATTGCGAGATGCAAAAGTGGAGCGTTCACGGTCTTCCGCGAATGGCGTTGTTCGCTTCTAGAGACATTAAACCAGGAGAAGAACTGACATATGATTATAACTTTGCACTTTTTAATCCATCTGAGGGACAAGAATGCAGATGCGGTAGTAGTGCTTGTAGAGGAGTGATTGGTAATGACACAATATTTTATGCACTAATTCCTTTTCTGCAATTTATTCACTACAGTATTTTATGTCTTCACAGGTGGAAAGAGTCAAAGAGTCTCAAAAAGTATTACTTCCACTCCATCACAATTAGAACCCACAGAGAGGCGGTCGGTTGGAAGACCGAGGAAGAATGTAAGAAAATCTAATACAGTGCAGTCTGTGAACTCTAAAGGCATTTGTAAATCTCGAAAAGTTGGCGATTCCAGTTTGATTCACGCGCCTGTGCTAAAACCTATGTCCCATCAGCAACGATGCTTTGCTCAGCAACATCATTGCTTCTTGTTAAGAAATTTAGAAAAAGTCAGACGAGTTAAATTGTTGGTAAATCAAGTACAAATGCAAAATGGCAAAGTGAAATGTGGTAACGCGATAAATATAAAAGAAAAAAGTTCAGGAGACGCTAAAATTCAATCTGACGCATTCTTCTCACAATTAACTGCTTTGACTAATACAAATACCCGAACCGTACGAACTCGACGTTTAGCTCAAGCTCAAGATGATCCAGAAGTGCATAAAACTGCAAAATTGGCCAAGGTAAGACACATTTACGGTCTTTTTATTTATAATTAATTATTTTTTTTTTACGTTTATTCATTCACGATTAATCTTTAGGTATTGAAAGATTTATACAGTATCGTAGCAACTGCGAAAGATGAAAATGGGCAATTATTATGTACGCCATTCATTACATTACCTTCAAAGAGAAAGTTACCTGATTATTATGAAAAAATATCAGATCCTATAGATTTGACAACTATCGATCAGTGTATTGGTACAGGTCACTATAAAACTGCAGAGCATTTTGATCACGATATGATTAAACTTTTTGACAACAATGTGAGATTTTTCGGGAGAACCTCGGAAATGGGTATTGCCGCAGCTAGACTTAGAAAGTTATACTTAGGAAGCAAGCCCGATTTCGTGGATGCAATAACTGAAGCAGTGGGTTGTCCTCCATCTCAAGGCTTTTTACCTCCGCGTGGTTCAACTGCGGGCGAAGAAGATGTTATTAGGTGTATTTGTGGTTTGCATAGGTATGCCTGAATTGCAATTTTTATTGTAACTTAATCTGTTCGAACTCTTTGTAAATGTTATCTTGTGATCATAGGGATGAAGGTTTAATGATTCAATGTGAACGCTGTCTCGTGTGGCAACATTGCGATTGTGTTAAAGCTGACACTACCATAGAGTCTTATTTATGTGAGAGGTGTCATCCACGCCCCGTTGATTTGGAAATCCCATTAGAGGGTGACGAGGAAGAAGAGGGTAAAAAGCATTTTGTTACCCTGATGCGTGGTGATTTACAACTTAGACAGGGAGACACTGTTTACGTATTGAGAGATACTCCCGAAAAACATACGTATAAAACCATTCAGAAACCTGATTATGAGCAAATGGACATCTTTAGAATCGAGAGACTTTGGAAAAATGCGGAGTAAGTTATTGCATATGCATTAATTTATTGACAATTTTTCTGAAAATTTATATCTGTTTTTCCAATCTGATAGAGGTGAAAGATTCGTATTCGGTCATCATTATTTGAGACCACACGAAACGTATCATGAACCAACCAGAAAGTTCTATGAGAATGAAGTCGTATGTGCACCACTTTATGAAGCCGTTCCATGCGATTTGGTTGCTGAGCGCTGTTGGGTTCTCGATCCTCATACGTATTGTAAAGGTAATAATTCTTTTTTATTTAATTCTATATTTTATGCAGAAATACTTTCAAAAATATTTTATTATCTTTAATCAAGGACGGCCAGTTGGTTCTACACCGGAGCATACTTACGTTTGTGAGTATCGCGTTGATCGTGCAGCACGATTATTTACAAAAGTTGCCAGAGCTAGACATCAGGTTTGCACAAAACCTTATGCATTCGAAACGTTCCCACAACGCATTAAGCATTATCGTACATATTTGGTAAGTATTAAATTAATACAAAAAGAAAAAGTGCCGAATGTGGAAACTAAAACTTTTAAAAATTATATACAGCCGCATAGTCTTGAAGGAATTCAAATTGGAGGTAAGATGAATAAAGAGAAAAAGAAGGGTAACAATCAAGATGTTGATAATAATCACAAGTCTGAATCAAGTGAAAATACAAAAACGCACATCAAGGATCAACAAAAATCTTCTATGAGTAAAAGTAGACGAAAATCGAATGAAATTTTATCCATTGTTACACCTACAACATCATATGCTCAGGTAATGTTATGAATCAGTATCATGTTCAGTGGTAATTTTCATATTTGGTTATTAATATATTATATTAACATGTGCTATATTAATTATCTTTAGAGAGAAGAACAAAGAAGAAGATTGAACAATATTTTAATCGCTTTATTACAAAAAATGCCGAATAAAAAGGATCCTTTGGATTTATCATTTTTATTAGAGAGAAACAGGCGAAATCGTAAAAGGCCAGGTGGATTAAATCCGTGACATTGGATTATACATGATCGATAATAAGAAACTATCTATACATATATGTGTTGTGTGTGTATGATACCTAGAATAGACAGCACGCACACACACATATAGGTACCATATAGGTAATACATGCCACTCCTAATTTCTATTGCAGTCAAATCTGTAATGAGGGTGGTCGATCGATCGATTTTTTCATTTCGCTATACGTAATCGATGTCATCTAATCCGTTTCGTAAGGAAAACGGTATCGTAATGCGTTTTCTTCTTCTTCTTATACCATGACCCGTCCAGTCGTATAATTTAATCTTAAACACGAAGGCATCCTCCTCTCTAAGGACATTGTATCGGTCGAGATCTTTTTATATGCTTTTTGTTGTTTTTTATATGCTCAAAACTATAGAAAATTGTCTATAGTCTTTTGGCATCGTTTTGGTATTTTAAACTATCTTCGCTCACGCTGGAAGTTATTAAAATGGGGAAATTAAATTCGAATAGAATGGTGAGAAAATGTTCGAAACTTTCTTTCTTTTAGCATATTACAAATGTGTTTTATAAAATTTCTAAAAATTTTAATTGTATCAAAAGTACAATTTGTTTTCGTAAAATGAATCGACTCGAGTTGAGAAAATTAAGTCCCGTACGTGGAAGAATATATATCTGAATCTAACGAGAGCTATTATTTCCAATATAATTCTAATATGGTTAGAATTGCGAAATTGTATAAAAGTAATTTGTAAATTTCTTTCATAGTGAATATACTTAAGTGTACAAATTATATATTACTCGGGATTGAAGAAAATGACAACGGCACACGTAAGAGAACGCTGAAATAAGAAAAAAAATCGAATACATGCGCGAGGCTTTATTGCACAAAAGTACCATTATATTTTTCATAATCCCAGTGTTATTTGAATTAAGTGTAATATATAGGTTTTTAAATTAATAGATAAAACTTGACTAACATATATAAATATATAAATATATAAATATTTAATTTATTAATTATTGCGATGGAATATAGCTAGTTGTTGCTATAACGACGAATATACGCAGGATTTCGTATTTATTATTACATTATACAGTTAGTAAATACATATTATTAAAACTATTTAATATGTATAAGTCTCATTTATATCATATGTTTCTACGTTTTTGCACAGATGTCCGAAACATTTTTATTGAATGAAAATTATATGTTATATCCTATTTTGTTTTTCGATGTAAGTTGAAAGTATACCAACGTAGTGTAGTCATACCACAAAATCATGTAATGGATCTTTTGTAGCATGACAAAAGGGGGTGCCTATCTTTATACTAAGTAGAAGTTAGTGAATTGAGAGTAGGATTTTAAATTTGGATTTATTCTTTCGAAGGATTTTGTGAATGATTTTTATGAGTGACAAATTTTGTAATATTAACTTTCTTTATACAAAATCAATGTAAATCGTTTTTCTCTTATGCAGAAACGAGATTGATAGTACAATGAATGTCTCGAATAAAAGCATATTATTTTTTTCTTTTTTCTTTTTCTTTCGACAATAAATCATGAACCGTTGATATTATTTTTAAATATAAATTAATTATTTTAATGAATCATAAACATTTATCTATATGAGAGGCAGCAAAAAAATTAGAAGAGCTTACGGTTTATCGGTTATCTTGCACGATAAAATATCCGCGCAATTACGTAAAATGCGTTACAAATGTTAGATAAATTGTGTCGCATATATGTAAATCACATTGAATTAATTTAAATCCATATTTATAGATTAATAAAGTCAACATAATCGATTATGTTGACCATTACATTAAGCGTGCGTGAAGACTGATTTACTGTTACAGGATATTTCTAGCAAGTAATTGCGCTGATTAAATCTGGGTTGTAAATAATTTAAATTCTAAATAAATAGAAGATATTTTTTATTTTTACGAATAAGTTTGTACACTTCTGTCAACAAGTAAATTCTTCGATTACGAACTAATTCTGCGAAATTATTCTTATTCGATTGTATGTGAAAAAAACAAATTTTGTTCATTGACTTACGATTTAATGTTATTACATGTTATAATTTGATCTTGGTCGACTTCGAATCGTGGTAATGTGCGACGAACGAGTTTCTTCATACTTTCAATTTCTACTCTTACAAATTTATCTTTTTGTTATACATTGTTCAATATTCAAAGAACACCTTAATTCGAAGTCTCGCAAACTGTACAAAGTATTTTAGAAAAAGGAGGTACAAAGACAATCATCCTGTAACTATGGTTTTTCAGTACTATTGAAGTAAGAAGCATAAACTAGAATACCATGCTTTATTTGTAAGTTTATGCAACAAGGAAAAATGTAGCAAATGAACAAAAAGGTAGAATAAGGATGAAAGGAAACGGAAAAGAAAAATAAAGAGTTAATGACTAAAATGAAAGACGTTTGGTAATAATGAGAAAAAAAAAAGAAAAAAAAAGGAACAGGAGGAAGTACGTCGGGTAACAATCGCATATTCTTGATAGAGTAACGTTATAAAATATAACATCTAATTCGAAAATACCATTTGGTGATCTTGTTAATTCAATAAAATGCGCGTGCATATAAATCAAATTCAATAATAATTTATTATCGTGATACGATATTTTCTTTTTTTGTACATCATCATTAGAAAGTTAAAACAAACTCATGTACAATATCACTCTCGTGTTTTTGTGGGGAACAAATATCTTTTTTTTTTACATGATATTTTTAACTATTAATATATAAACAGACTTCCAGTAAACGTTTTGTGTAATACGTTTGAAAATCTGTACATATTTACACGTTTGTTTTGAGAGCGATAATTCATTGCAAATCTTAATGCTAATTGTATAATATACCCATACATGACATTCTTCCTCTTGATCGACTTTTCGATTAAAGACGTTACAAGATGTTATTTATACGTTACCCCCTTTTTGATTTAAAATGATTTAAAAACTACGTATTTAATATGAATACGTTTTCTTCGTTACGTGCTTTGTTCCGATGATCAATCTCCAATCACAATTACATAATATTACAATTCACGTAATATTGCATTTTGCAACGTAAAATAATTTCATGTGGTGCATGTGTAACGGTGCCTTCACTCGACAAAATCTAAATTGTTGCTCGAGTTATAAAAACGCGACAGATAACTTTGGAATCGTACATTGCAAAATGTATGAACAAAAAATTGTAAATATATTGTCGTGGAAAAATTTGTCCATCTATTTATGTGTGATCAGTACCAGTGCTCGGTATCGACAACACTATGATCTGGAGTTTTCATATTTTCTTCGTCATTTTGGACGATAAGTCTATGTCCCATTGTGGAATTGTTAGATAAAGCAGTTGTGCTTTTCATTCTGCCTGAAAAAAGAAATATACACGCTGTCGTACGAGAAATATCATTTGTATGACAATGACAAAATAACAGAATGAACGAGAAAAATTATATATATATATATACATACATACATACATACATATATATATATATATATATAAAGATTATAAAATAAAACTTGTATTAATTACACTCATTTTCCCGATGCAATAGAATATAAATCAAAGTTATCAAATACGATTTTTTCTCTAGTTTGACTTCAATTCTAATTAATTTTTTACGAGTCGCATATTTATTTAATAAAACTCGATAATATTTGTGTATCTTACTATTCCACTCTCGTGACATAAATCCTAGTAGATTATTGTTTATTTGTAGCCTGTCCACTACTAGGTGTAGTTTGTCCGCTCTGTTGCTGCTGGCCCCAATACTGATTATAATACTGCTGATTCCAACTATTCCAATTTCCATTACCATAACCTTGTTGATTATAACTGTTTTGACTGTAGGATCCTTGTCCATAACTTTTCCAATTGCCCCATGGTTGTGATCCCCAATTATTTTGTTGGCCCCAACCTTCTTGAGATTGGGCACTTGGCCAGTTGCCTTGTTGACTCCACATAGCTTGTTGTGATCCTTGATAATTTCTTATGAGACAATTAACAATTACCATTATTAAATTCAATCATAAAAAATTAATGATAAAAAACTGGAAAAATAGAAAATGTAATTACCCTATTGGAGCTCTTGATCGTGAAACTTGACGAGCTCGACCTCTATCGTTCCCTCCTCTTCTATCAATATTACCACCTCTTCTACTCATTCCTCGATGTACAAGTGGAATAGGTACCCCCCTTCTTCTCCGTGGCATCGGAGGACCATAACCACTACCGTGTCTTATGTGTCCACCTCCTCCTCTTTGTGGTCTGTCTCTCCATCCCATGTTACCTCGCCAAACAGGATTACGATTTCTGTCGGGATCTAAAAAACATTCATTTTTTTCTACTTGTTCGTTTTAAATAATTTAATTAAGATCCTTACAATTGCTTCGTCTGTCACGATAATCTCTGTTGTCGCGATTACTTCTTATGTCACCTCGACTTTCATGAGTGTTTTCTGATCTCGAATCATTGCGTGCTCGTTTAATTCTTTGTCCACCATAGCCTGCATCCTTCCCTTCTTTATTGTATTTTTCTATAAGTTTTTCACCTTCTTCCTGATTAAGCTCGACCCAATCGACAACATCGAAAGATGCACCAACAACGGGAGCTCTAAAGTTCGCTGAAAAAATTCAATGCATATATACATAAGTTACATGCTACTAATTACAATATATATCTTATTATAACTATAAATAAAATAAAAATCATAATATCAGAACCAACCTTTCATCTCTAAAATCATAGAATCAGTAACTTCCTTGCCATCTATTGGTTTATGTTTAGCAATGCGCGATTTAAATTCTTCTTCTGATGGAACTATAACTACTGCCTTTCTTTGATATCCACAGAAATTCTTCAGTTTACGTCGTTGTGCGGAAGGATATACATTTGTCTGTATTTAATTTTATAAAATATAAGTCGTGTTAAATTATGTTTTATTTTAACATGAAAAAATTAATAAATACAGTGAAATACATACCTGATCTAATATATAATTACGTCTTCTGCTAGAAGCCATTTCTATCAATCTGTCCAATGCGTCGGTACATTTATCAATAAGTATTTTCCATTGTTCATTATAGCCTTCTTTTTCAGATAATCCAGGATCCTTAAAAAATATATTTTATCAAATTATTTTTTAAAAATATAGAATATACATATATAATAATATATCACAACGTTTACAATACATACTTTCATTTTATTAATTAGACTACTGAGTCCTAAGATGTTGTACATTTTTTGGGGATGTTCAGTTGCATATTGCATTGCCCAAGTAGTTTTCCCACAAGCAGGTAATCCGCACATCATTATTATTTCACATTCTCCTTTTTTGTCTGGTCTTCGCGGACCAGGAATTTTATATTGAGATTCCACATTTCCAATTGAAACGTAATCTTGCAAAATTTCTTCTGTCCATGGTGTTTCTTGGCCAAAATTGCAAGCAAAACTGCAATTTTTACTTAAAATATGTGGAAATAATGGTTTGTCACTGAGTTCTTCTTTAGAGATATTAAATGCTATGCCTTGATCTTTTCCATTAACAGTATAAGACATAACAACATTTTCAGATGTTGCATCCAAATAACAACCGATAATGTCGTCTTTTCCAAATTCAAGTCCATAATCTTCATATTGGTTATCCGTCAATTTTTTACCAATGCTGCTATATCCAAAACTAAATTTTTCCTCTCCAAGTTGCATCGAGGTGTAAGGAGTTGACCAACCAATTTTAAGTACATGCGGATGATCTTCGTTTTCTGCATTAACAGTACAATGTTCCACTATTTTTGCTTCGTAGTAAACCTTCCCACAAAGAAATCCATAGGATGCTCTTGCTCCAGCCCACATGTGCGAAAATCCATCATTGTGCATAGGCGTAGCGGTGAAATATCCATCCTTATCAATGACCAAATTTAAATCTGAGTCATCTGAAAATCAACAATAATAATAATTAAACAGCATTCAATAACAATATACAATTCAAATACTTTCATTCAATTTGCAACATACACCAAGATAAAATTAAAGCAGAATCATCGATTTCTGGTTCATTTTCAATGAGAACTGGAGGAGGTGAATCATGTCGATGTTCTACAGGGCTAGGGGATCTTTTCCGTTTTCTATCCTTGACGACGTTGTTCGTATCTTGTTCTTTCATATTTACATCTGTATCTTCTTCATGTTTAATTTCAGACATTTCTATATCCTTTCCACGTAAACGAAAACAGGTCAATGATTAAAAATAATATTTCCTGTAGGTACAGTAAGATATTTATGTAATAAAATGTAGAGGACGTAATAATTTTTGAAAAACATCCGCGATCTCAAACGTCCGAATTTTTCATCTTTCTATTCCACATTTAATTTCCAAATATATAAAATTTAAAAAATTAAAATATAATATTATATTTTATACGCTTTTAATATTTAAATAAGAAACAAGTTTGTTTCAATTGCAGTCCTCTACATTTTAGTGAGATCGCGGATTATGCCGTATAAAGTGCATAGCAGATAAAGCTAATGAACATTGTAAAAATACAAAAATGATAGTTTCAATATTGCTAGAAAAATCAAAGCATTTTAATAAATTAAGTTTAAAATAACAGTACAAGCAATATATATTATAATTAATAATGAATTTATAAAATATACCTCTTCATCTTGTTTTTTCTCGATGCTACTGTCCATTTCTTTTTCATTAGTTGACAGGATTGTTTTATCCTCTGATAATTCCTCTTTTAATTCGTCATTTTCATTGATATCTATGTCTTGATCTTCTTCAAGCAACTCATTTATTTGTTGTTCTGGGTCAGGAATGTCTGTAGTTTTAGTATCATTAATAGATTCTACAATATGGTCATTATCTATAGATTCTATATTTTCCTCCTCATGTTCAATAGTACCACTTTTTGTATTTGTATCTATCTTATCATGTGCATCATTAATTATGGTTGATTTCTCATTTTCTTGTGCTTCTGCAATAGTGTTCTGACTTTCTTTTATGTGTATGTTTTCTACTGTTTCTTGAGTCAGTTTAATTACTGTTGATTCTTGCTTTTGATCTGTTTCATTTAATGACTCTTTTGAAACGGAAACATCTGTATCGCTATAATCAACTGGTGATTTTATAGGGCATACTTGTGAAATATTTGTATTCTTTTCATTTTCATCAACGTTTGCATTCTTTACTTCGTCTTTTATAACTCTCATAGAATTGATATCTTTATTTTCTATACTTAGCAATAAATCTTTTGTTTCTTCTTGTTCATCTTTTTTAGGTGATAAAGGCTTTTCTTCTTGTACTGGAGTTACTTCTTGTACAATAGGTTCTTCCTGTGTGATTGTTTCTTCTTGCATAGAACCTTCTGCCATGGCTTCCTCTGTCAAAGCGGATTCAGATATTGTAGGCGATGGTTCACGAGACGTGTCATTCTGATCTGCCTTCTTTGGAGATGTCCTCCTTCTGCTAGAATATGGGACTCTAGGAGTACTCCTTCTAGAGGACTTTTTTACAGAATCTTCCTTTGGTGTCATCACAGGAGCAGTTTTTGACAATCTACTAGACTTTTTTGATGTCTGTGGTGTTTTCGTCGATCTTTCATTTTCTTGCATTGTATCATCATGCGTGTCTTCTGTACTGGCATTTGCTTTTCCTTGATTTACTTCTATAATTTAAAAACATTTATGTTGCAATAACACACGAAAAGTCAGAATATTTAGAAATATAATACTCTCATGAGAGTATGCAGCGTTTACATTCAAATATTTATTTAAATAACAGATAATATCGTAGCTCCATTCTAATCATGGATATTAATTAAAAAGCCAACGACATGATTAAAATGAAGGTAAAACAAAATTTACTAAATTCCAAAATCTATAAGAAACATAGTGGCGTCGTGTACCCATTCCACACGTAAACAGAAGAAAAGCGCGCATAGATCGCGTTTACTCGACACCGAAAATACTGAAACCGAATTCCTCACGATTATCGATTAACTTTAACAGAGATTAATAGGTTATCGCTTCCTATTCAATAATAATTTGGAAAAAAAATAATAATAGTACGTTAGGCGAATTATTACTAGTTCGTTCGAATGTTTGTCAACATTGGAGTGTACAAATACGTCGATCACGAGACGAGAGATATCGTACTTGGAAGAATTTCGGACAGAGCAAGATTAGAGATTAGAAAGAGTAACTTACGATTTGCATTTTCCTCTTCTATTGCCTTACGAAGTCTCTCAACAAGCACTGACTTGACGCCTTTCGTATCGAGCCTACGCTGTGAGAGTTCTGTCCGTAATTCGGCCACTTTCAACTTTTCCAGATCCATTGCGTGTTATATTTCACGATCCTTGTTAATTCACACACTCTTATTCGACAGGAAATCTTGCGAGAATCCCATACACGCGCCAGTGACCCGCGTTAAATATACAATATGGCGATACAACTGCAAACAACGCGTTACGTGTTGTAAATGGATTTTATTGGTCAATGTTGCATTTATTTGAACCAACGCCAACTTCATTGCCGATGAAATTATTTCTTTCCATTGCGGTGGTACAGCGTGGCAATTCTCATTGGTTCTTCGAAGGCGGGATTTTATCTAATTCGACAAGAGAGTATATATGTACACAGGATTCGCAGAATCTGTTAGTTGCACGCAAATTTTTAACCTAAGTTGTCACGCCTGTTGGAACGTGTTATATTTTGAAGTTGATAAAACAAAACAAAAAGAGGATGTTTGAAAAAATTCTTAGAAATTGATAGTCATTTATGATGCAAAAGAAAAAAGCTCTCTCACTGTGCTTGTTCTTTTATTTCTTTCGATAATTGAATATATTTGTGATTGAAATTGTCGAACAGCTTTGAGATAGAATTATTGCGCCGTAACCTGAATCACGCAGCGAATGTAACAGCGTCTTTGATACTGTTGCCAATGTTTATCAAAGATTTATCAGGTTTTCATATCATCTTTTGATTTTTGAAAGAATTATATCATGACAGCAATAAATGTGAATTGGTTGCATTCTGTGGAAGGGGAATCACTAATGCATCATTTTTATGTGAACACGTCAAAAAAAAGGAGATTTTATGGTAAAGGATTGTAGGATTGTCAAATAAATGATGCTTTACATTATATCTTTTATTCGTTCATTAATTCTCTTTGTAAAATTCTTTAGGTATTCTTGAAAGACCTCCTCTACCATCTTCAATTGAAGAAGTTACTTATAAAATTTTTATGGTCGGAAGATCTGGAGTAGGAAAAACTGCTGTTGTATCTCGTCTTGCTGGATTAGAAGAATCGAGTAATTATACAGAAACCAATGGGATCAAAAAGACAAATGTATTTTGGCCAGTTAAGATATGGGATAAAGTTGTACTATTTAAGCTACAGTTTTGGGATACTTCAGAAGCAAGCATAAAAAAATATAATCATATATTGCCTGTATGTGAAATATAAAGATAAGATATATTAGAGTACAATATGTAGGAGTTACATATTATTTTAAATTTTTAGGCATGTAAAGACAAAGTAGATGCTATATGTTCTGTATTTTCCTTTGATGATGCAACAGGATTCAATGATGTCCCATATTTGATGAATACAATGGCAGCTATAAAAGAGAAACCGGCAAACATAGTGATAGGAACAAAGTAAACAAATGATAAAGTCTCTTTTTATTTTCTAGCAAGAATGATTAATTAATTCTTGATATTTTGTAGGTTTAAATCATGGTCCAGTTCTACAATAGACGATGCACGGATAAAAGAATTTGAAGACAAATGGAAAGTTAAAGTTATTAGAATTGATATTAATAAACCTTCCATGAGGTCTGAAATGTTTGATTGTTCTTATCAGTTGAATACTATTTGTAATATTCTTTGGAATAGAGATAAAGAATTTATATCTAAACAAATGGGACAAAACTAATCATTTTTTTATTGAATTTTTACGATATTTCGAAGCATTTTTATACAAGATTTAATAAAGGTAAACGCCTGATAATTCTTTCACATCGATTTTCCTTCTACTCAAGTAGAATAGTAATTTGAACTTAGTATTTTAACTTCAGGGTAGGAAACATTGTCACTATAGTATATCTAGAGATTTTGACTACTTTCTGAGGTTGCTAGTATTGAAGACCAACTTTACGATTATCACGTTTGTTTTGTGGTGGCGGCAAAGTTAACAATTGTTTCAATTTTCACTTTTATTTTTCTTGAAACAAAAATTACAGCACTTTGAAGATTTTGAAGGTACATATGCAGGTATGTTGCATGATATCTGTGATTATACAATATAATCGGGAGATCATGAGTAGCATTAGATTTGCATGTTTTAATGTTGAGGTTATAGTTTTTTAATATACTATTTTTATATTTTCTTAAGCACTGTTTATTATTAATAGTACTTGTAAATTCAAAAAAAATTATACATATCAATTTGTTCGTTGATCATCGTCATTGAATGATAAATTTTGATTGGTTTTTTTTTTTAATTATTCGTTTATGCGCTCTGAAGTATCGTTCAGTTTACAAGCGCGCGTAAAATGAAATACGCGTATATTGATGAACTAGTGAACTTTCTACGATATTATATTTTTGTTTGTAAAACTTCATTTTAGACATGAAAAGCAATAAAGTTCTCTTAGTGGGGACAGTAGTTCTTACGTCGGAAATTCTTTGGTATTTGTATAGAAGAGTTTACAACCTGTGGAGTAATTACACGAACACGTGCGAAGTTCGAAAAGTACAAATACCTGAATCGAGACAAAACATCTCAGAGGTCATGTTTTTTACGAAGGAATCTTCTCTTTGTCGAACACATTTGAACGACGAAGAGATCTGCTCTAAAGACAATTGTCCGGTTCAATATTTAAGGTAATGAGCGATTTATTAATTTAAAAGAAGATATTTCTTTCAACAATGATCAATCATAAATTTTATATTATAGAAAGATAATAAGTTATATCGATCGAGCAACGCGAAGTTTGGACGTCTGTATGTATTTTTTTACCTGCCAATCATTATCAAACGCAATTGTGAACTCTCATAAACGAGGTGTACTTGTTCGAGTAATAATGGATCGATGTATGAGTTCTAACCGTGCTACGCAAACGATTTTATTTTATAACAATGGTGATTATTGGGATTTGCAATCACATATAATCATTTATGAACAACATTAATTCCTTTCTTCAAACTTCGAAATTATTTGTGTTTCAGGCGTTGCGATCAGATTAGCATACGAGGATAATCTAATGCACCATAAATTTCTAATTGTGGACAATGATCTGGTAATTACTGGTAGTACGAATTGGACTATGTCTGCATTTTTTGGGAATTTCGATCACGTGGTAGTGACTAACCAGCACTCGTTGGTGAAACCATTCGTTGATGAATTTGATAGATTGTGGAAGATATTTTCGAAATCGCAAAAAGATGCAGAAAATCTGCCTTCAGCCTTTCTTCAATCTTCCTTCAATGACACTGTCTTGTGAGTATCCGTTTCATTCTTACAATTTTTCCTTTTGATAGTTGAACAATTTCCAAATGGTATACTATATTTGTCGAATCTCTTCTTCCTGATACCTAACGAAAGACATGTTAGCGTCTGGAGAGCGCTCCTTTGACGTCAAAGAAACCGAGAGAGAGATCGTAAAATTCGATGGTATGTTAGTAGTAGGATGCACATACTTATGCGGGGATATATACTTGTGAGGTAGAACGATGGTACCGGTCAACATGTGAAATAGCGAGATGCAAATTGGTACGGTGTTTCGAGCAGCGATCGACGCGATACGTTGCGTCCCGACACGACATGACGTATGGTAACTTGCTGCTCTCATCGGCTGATAAAAGTGGAACATTGTCCGTATATATAAATAGGTTAGCCTGTATGAAAATAGACGTCGGGCTGTTGGACCGGAGGATCGATGACGAGATACTCGGCGACGAGCCGTCCGTTGCTTCAACTTTCTTTCCTTTCCTCTTTGCTTTGAGATTCACGGTCTTTGGTGTGTCGTCATTACGCCTCTAAGATTTGTCGTTTCATTTTTTCTTTCTTCTTTCAAATTTATTTTTCGTTATTTTTATACTTTTGTACAAATTCTTATAACTCCTGGTTATCTAATTAAGACGACAAGACAAAAAATTTTACTTCTCTAAGTATAAGAAATCATGTACGCACATCATATAGATGATTACGTGTACGTAGTAGCAGTTAACTAATTTGTTTAATTTATATATCATTTGAAATACCAATACCAATACCATTGAAAATATTTGGAGCCCGATCAAATCACTTGTGCACTCGCCTTTAAAAACGGTTGATTTGAAAACAGAAATTCAGAAAACAGGACGTAAAGACAACGCATAAAGGAAAGAATATGTAATAAAAGAACACAGATTATTAGCACGTGTATATATAACATCTTAGTAACATCACTATTATATTATTATAATATAATAAGCTTTATTGTTAGAATTCGTTCATATCTCTCATCAGTTTTACTAAAAAAGTGAAAAACATTGAAAATTTTTAGTGATCCTAATTACATGATCAGTAGAGTATAGTGGCTGTATAGATTTGTACCACGAACTGTACTCGACTGTGAAAAATATAATGGAATCAAATATAGATTCAAATATACCATTCTCTAATTGTGTTTTCGCTATCTGATATTATTCTTGGATGTACGCAGGTAAACATGTTCCTACACGAGATAAATACATTTGCACGCTGTAGGAGAAATATGTAACTTGGGAAAGCAAACGATTCAGAATAAACGTGCGACGCGTGAAAATAGCAACGCGCAAGCCTGAAATATCCATTGTATCCAGATACGATAAAAGCCGAACGCAGTTTGACGTTTGCTAATATACTTTTTCCTGGACCGCATCTACGTCAATCTATCGATATTTCGGAAAACGTATAGCCTTTTGGCTTAATCGCTGCTTGTTTGACTTACAGAAACAATTTTCGAAATATCGTTCTCAATTCCGCGAATCGTTCGCTTTTTTCTCGAATCGTGCAATAAATTTTCCGATTCCACTTTAGCTTCCACCGGATAAGTTTGAAGAAATCCACGCACATGGCGTGCAAATATTTTTAGTTAAATTCGAATTGTATCTCATAAAAGAATGTGTGTCCTGTTTACGTCGATATTTTTTTCTCTTCTTCTCGTCATGCTTGTCAGAGAGCGTCAGTTTCTTGCGTATCTGCTCGTGGAAACGATTCAATACGTAGAAAGCAAGTACAATACTTGACAAACGGAGAAAAATAGGCGGCACGTAGGTCAAGGGTGTATCAAATCGGACAAGTGGAACGTTCACGATGGCCGCGAGAGTCGTGAATTCAGGAAAAAGAAAAGGTCAAAGGTCAAGTATTCCTCGATGGCCCTCTTAGTTGCTCTCTTTTCTATTTGAGACGCGGAGATTGAAGGACAACAAGAAAGAAAAATGTTTCGCGTACAGGTAGCAGGTTCGCTCGTTAAAACTCTGCAGGATACGCCACAGAATGCGAAACCAGCTACATTTTTACAACCTTTTTTTCCTCCTAACCAATAAGAAACAGATTCTTTTCAATAACCTTCGTTTGAATAACTTTCTTTCTTTCTTTTTTTTTTTTTTTTTTTTTTTTTTTTGAATAACTTGTAGCTTGTTTGTTGAAGGGAGACAAAGAGTGACTCGGGGGAATACCGTGTCTCAAAAATTATCTGACAGATTATTCCAATTGTTTGTGTTTAATATATTTATTTCAATATCGTTTATATAGAAAACATTGCTTCGCGTTAACGGAGGCCTAACGCGTTGTTGGCGCACATTTCTTCCCTTCTATTTCTCCTCTAACGATTTTCTTTTTTACAAGTTTGCTAATTACAAATTTCGCGTCGCGTCGCGTTGGAGGGGAAGAACTGCGTTACGTATGTATAACCTGATGTTCTGTGGTAAGATAGCTCTACCAAAATTGTGTACCATCGACCATTTCTATATATTCGCTCCTTCTACCGATAAATTGCTAGAAGAATATATGCGCGCTATGTGTATACATACGCTATATCGTTTAATGACACTAAATACATCGCTCAATGTCTGTTCGAGTTCTTTTCAAATTCGCCCCATCTTCGCCTCCTCGAACGTTTTAGAATGTTCCGCGTCTATTGGTTTCTCTTCTCTAACTCTTTCCTACACGATGTCTCTTCTTCCTTCACGATGGAACGAATTCTTCGATTTCACGCAAGGCCTCGTACAGTGACCTCTACCGGTTACCGTTCGTTAAATCTATGTAGTATATAATTATCATAATGTAATAAATTACTAGGAAATCCGCAGTCATTATTGTCTCTATAGTCGACACCGAAAACACCGATCGCAGTTACGTTCGCATTCGCCGCAGTCTTAATGAATTTCTTTATTTCTCTCTTTCTCTCTTTCTCTCTTTTGTCTGTTGGTTTTGTATCACATTCGTTTTGTATTCTTTACTGGAAAAAATGAGAGAATCGCCAATGTGATCTCGTGTTCGTCGCACTCGACTATTTCGTACAGTCTTTTAGGCAATTCTCGTCGTCGAAGATCTTCCACGCGAGAGGGATTGTACGAAAATGATGCTGGTACGTGAATAATATATACGCGTTCCGCGTATATTATTATATACGCACATACGTTTGTCGATAATTGGTCCGCTCATAGAGAAGATTGATGCAGCGAAGAGGATAGTGACGGGGAGGAGAAATAGAAAGACAGGGAAAGTGAAGGAAAACGAGCGTGCGCGGGTGAGTCGAATGGGACGCGATGAACAGGAGGAGAATGTAGAAGGGAGAAGTAGAGGAGATGTCTAACGAGTGGTGGAAGATGATTGAGGGATTATCACACGTTTTCGCGTCCGTATCGGTCGTCGTTCGAAATCGAACGCGACGATACGGAAACGACGATGCATCGTTCTAATGGAAGATCGAAGGCGAGTCGGTCGCCGTTCGTTCGAACGTTGCTTTGGCACATTGTAGAGAGGACGGAGCGTCTCCGTCGCGGGCAGCGTCGAAGCTACCGAAACTACACTTCCGTTCCTGACGATCGCTTCTAAGACAAGGTTCGCTAGAAGCTTTGACTATCCCTCACATGGTTTCTGTCCCGAGGCTACCAACGAAAGCCGGCTCCGCGATGTTCGAGTCGCACTGCATCACCCATTCCCAGATCCTCTTGGTAACCACCTTCTGATCGATCGTCGTTTCCAGGCCGTAACTGTTCAGAAGCTTTCTCAGTTTGTTCTTGTTCTCGTCGACGTTTCTCTGATCGTCGAGGATGGTGTCCAGGTAGAGCAGACTGTCGGCTCTCCTCGCTATTCCCTCGCTGGCGTCCACCAACGTGGAAGTAGCGCTGTGACTGATCTTGTTCACGCACCACGAATCCTTCAGGTATTTGTTGATCTCGGTCACGTGCGGCCTCTTTTCAGGCTTGTGCTCGAACGTTCGCCTGAAGTATCGCAGCAGCCTGGGTGTGAATCGCCTGAACGTTGGCGGTACTTTGGTTGTCCTTCTTTTCAACCATCTCTGAAACGCCGAGTATTCCGGATCTTGGATAAGATCGGCCGTCTGCCACGGCGGGTTCCCGGTCAGGCAAACGAACAGGACGATACCGAATTGCCAACAGTCGGCGCTCCTCTTGCAGGCGTACCTCTCGTTCTTTACTATTTCGTAGATCTCCGGCGGTTGAAACGGTAACCAGGTGCAACGTATTTTATTGACTAAAGTGCCCTCGCGTCTCGTGCAACCGAAATCGCACAGCTTGATCTTGGACATGTCCAGCGCGAACACCAGCACGTTTTCCAGCTTGATGTCCCGATGGGCCAACTGTTTCGAGTGTATGAAATCGAGTGCGGAGCAGAGCTGACTGGCGATCCTCTTGCACGCTTCCTCGCTCAATCCCCCGGCTCTCACGTTGCCCGCGAGGTCTCCATAAGGGGCGTATTCTTGCGCGAAAACGAAACACTTCTCCGCTTTGAACGCGACCGCGTACGAGCACAATATGTTCGGGTGCGGGCTTAAATGATACGAGTAGTGAAACTCGCGGAAAAAGTCCTTCTCCGTGGTTAATTCTTGGTGGACGGCTTTCAGGACGACCCTGGTTCGCGTCGCTCGATGAGTCGCCAATAGAACTTTAGCGAAACTACCCTCGCCGAGCGTCTTCTCCACTTCATACTCCTTCGAGAGATCCAACTCCTCCAAGGGAATCTCCTGCACTCTGTGTATTCCGGACTCCTTTTTCTCGTGAAGTTTCATCTGAAATCAGATCGGTAGGTATTCGTATTAACGTACTCGGTATTATTAACGAACCTTTTTTTTTTTTTTTTTTTATCGCTTTTCTATCCTATGCGCTGTTAAATTCTATTTTAATCTCTCGCAGCGTCGTCACGGGCACACGTTAAGATCGATTGGTCTCTCTCAAGCTATTTCTTTCACCCTTTCATTGGCGTGTAATCGTAACGTTCAGTGAAAGGCCTTTCTATTCGTTTACGTCATCGATGCACACAACTTCAAACCATCATGGTGTCGCTCGTACGGCCGATCAAGCGTGAAACGCGTTTAACACTTAGTTGGGTTTCCATCAGAGAGGGCATCGCACTCTCATCGCTGTGATTCAAGAATCGTCCTTGCCCTTGCACGTTGAAACATCACCGAAGACAATCGGAATCGGATGAATTTTTACGTTTCTCTTTTTTTACATCTGAACGATTAACGAGAATTTTCTATTAATCACCTTCTCATCGTTACTCTTTACACGTTCGGAAAAACACATGCTCGCGGAAAGTAATCGGATTATTTGTTGAAATTTTAGGAACTTGGATAAGGCGATTTTTTTTTTTCCGTTTTCTGATCGAAAAGTCGCCGAAAAATTCGAAGAGATATCGTCCTGATGGTTCGTGTAGGCGAAGGACGAAATATGGAGTGAAGAGGCGAGGGGAGAACGCCGGAGGTTGGCCGGGTGAACCCAGGACCTTTTGAGCTGCCTAGATCAATAGCAAGGATTTCGCTGCAGCAACGCGCGTCAAACCGTTCCGTTATTGTCTCGATTCTACTCTACTAAGATCGAGTACGAAGAAACCGGAGAAAATGGACAAACGATTTCGACGTGGCAAAAATTTCTTAATCGTTGTGCTCCGATGCTCTAGCCATTTTTTTTTAAGACGTCGTTCCGCTCGGAGAGAAATAACAATCGACGTTTAGAGTTCTGTGGTTATACGAGTTGACTTTATCGCCGGTCGTAACTGTCGTTTCCTTTTTCGAAATGACATTTCCCCTGATTTTCTGCTGCCCACGTACGTGTTAGTATTTTTACGCACGACTCTGCGCGAAATGGCACATTGTCGATTCGTAGAAGTCATAAACGATTATTTTTTTCTCGTTTCTCTGCCGGTTCTGACCGGTGTACGCTGACAAACTTTTGGACACAAGTTATATTTAGCGTTTCTGTTTACCGGTGCTATTTTAACGCGTGTGAGAGATTAGCGAAGTAATATTTTCGTCCATGTTTCTATATGTATACTTAAACGAGTACTTTGAGGGAAAGGCCGATTAAAAATGGAGAAGGAAAGGACGGAAAGAGAGAGAGAGAGAAAGAGAAAGGGGGAGGAAGGAAGCGAGAATGAAAGGGCGTCACAAACGCGAACTCTGAATGAGAAAAAGAGCCTTTGTATCTGCGGGATAAACTGCACTTCTGTCTCAGTTACACACTATTTTTGTTTCGTCACGTTCATTTCGTTATGTTAATTGCATCGCGGGTCCCTGTCAGCATCGACGCCTGTTAAAATCGATATCTATATGCAATTCGATTCACGAGGGTTAAACGCTCGAGATAGACTGCGATAGATTCACGTTTCATCGCGTTACAAGCTTCTACGAGACTTACCACGTTGCTAATAACCCTTTGAACGATGAAAAAGGCGTGTCTGCAGAACGACGAGTCAACGCACAAATTCGTACAATTCACCAAGCGTTAGTTCACGTTAGTAACTTGTCACACATTCGCTCGCTCTTACGCGTGCTCCTTCACTTACATCTTCACTGTACGCCGCGATACGATGTACGAACGACAACACGTAGAAAGCAACGGATCAATCGTAAGTCTCAACGTCGGATATGTCCTTGCGACAGCTTTGATATTCTATCAATTTTTCACAGAAATCGGAAGAACTGTCAACGATGGTGAAACGAGGAAATCGCTATGTCCTTCGATGTCACATTTTCAGCTATGCGCGTATGTCGCGTCTGGAGCCGTCGCGACGCCCTGCGTCGCTTTTATAGACCCGGCCGACACGCGCAGACGTAGATCGGGAAAAGGGGTATGGCACATCGATGCGAGGATCAAACATCCCTGTAATTTTCCGACGTTTTTTCCAACGATTAAACGATACGTATTCCTTATACTTTGCAAACAAGGTGGATATCACTTTCTCCAGTTAGTCGGTAATTAAGGATAATTACATTTATTCGCGAGATGTTAACCCTCCTCCTGCCTCGTTCTCGATTGCGTTGTTCCATCGTTAGAAAATTTCTCGTGGCAACGTTTTTTCTTTTTTTTAATCATTAGAGGATTTCTTAAATTCGAGGAAAAGTACGAAAAGTATTTGACTACAAATGCTGAAATTATCATTTAACTTAACGTCAAATATCATTTCTTTCGATTGAAACCAAAGATTATGATCTTAACGTGTTACGATGAGTTTCGACGAATTTCAAAAGTCTTGCTTCGGGATCGATGAATTTCGATCTTGAGACGAAAGATAAGTTAACGATTTCTCCTCCCGGAGTGTCGAGTGGTACCGTTCTTTCTTGTTAGCACGTGCAAAAGTAGCGATCTCAGGTTCGTTGTTCTCCGTTGCATCGGCGTAACAGTGTACGCACACTTGGTAACGAACGATGCTCGAGCATCGTGGGACACGCGTATGCACGATAGGCCGAATATAATAGTATTACTGATGGCCAAATAATACGCATACTCCTGAGGTGGAATTTAATTTAAACCAGAAAGTATTTTTAACATGTATGTCAAGTATACGATGTCCATAGGGATGGATCGTACATACCAGTGCAACGACGGTAATATCGAAGATATAAATAGAGAAAACCGTTACGATAGAAGTAGGTAATACGATGTATCGTGTAACTGTTTCGTTTCGACTCATTAGATCCGTAACACCTCTATCGTCGAGACGTTTTTTCACGTCCTCGGTCGATGCGTTTCAAAAGGAGACTTTCTTTTCGTATGGTTGTAATAATTGAGAAACTTGTAATTAGACTATAACTAGCACCTAGTTTTTTTTTAGTTAGGTACTGGAAGCTAATTGCAAGCATTTTTGTTTAAAAAAAAATTGAATAGATATCGAAGATGCTTTCACTTTCTTAAAAAGAACAAACGTGGGCAAGGATCTTTTTTTTTGGAGTAACAAATAAAAAACTCGATATTTTCATGGGTCCACAAGTGTTTTATAAGCTTCACAGGTTCTTTATTCATATATAATAAATTAAATCAAGGTATAGACAGTCAATACTACTAGAGAATGTTGATAAAATAAATAAAAATTAGTCTCTCATATAAAAATTTGATCCGACAAGTGGTTAATCTACAGTGTTGTCCTTTTCATTTTCGACAGGAACAAGGATTCTCATTCGGAAGAAGACGAACACAGAGTGTACTCTGAATAAGTGTCAGTGTCGCAGCAGGAACACGAGCTGTGAGAACAACAGGAATCATAGAAAGACGATTCGTAATCTGTATCGCTATCGTCATCTCCGGTGCTGGAGTACGAACATTCTGCAAGAAACTGGGTAAAGTGTGTATCGTTCGAAAGTTATTGTTACGCGCATAAAAATCTTTTTTAAAAGCAACAGAATACCTGGCAAATGACCCATCTTTTTGACGATACGAGTGACGTGATGACTGAATTCTTCCATGGCCCGTTCTGCTTTTCTCTCATGCCGTCGTATGTGTCTTTCTCGATGTTTCAATAAACGTTTCTCAAATCTTCCAATTTGTTTCCCCTCTGTTATAAATACAAACGATTACACAAGCGAACATAACGAAATTCAGTTCTGAATCACGAAAATAAAACAACCGATGGCTCGTTTACCTATCTTTTTATTGTCCTGTTTTTTGCATTTTGACTTTGGCTTCTTGTCCGTCGATATTCCCGATGCTTCCTTATCTCCAGATTTCTTCTCTCTCTTCATCTTCTCCCCCGTTTTATGCTCGCGTTTTACTTTTGTTTTCTCAGCCACGGTTTCATCGTGGTCATCTTTCGAATCCTTTGTCGCGGAAATATCTTTCGCGCATTTCTTCCGCGAAGAAGTATTATTGCTCGCGAGAGAATCTGTTTTTTTCGTTGCTGTTTTTTCGTTCTGTTTCTTGCATTTCGATTTTTCTCCCTCGTCCATCGTTGTTTCTTTATTTTCTGCACTCGAATCCTTCTTCTCGTTCATCGATGTTTCCTTGTTCCCTGGATTTTTACCCTCTTTCGTTTTCCCCGTCGTTTTACGCTTGCATTTCGTGTCTGTTATTTTACTGCTATTGCTCTGAGCCACGAGTTCGAAGTAATTATTGTTTATATCTGCGCAGTACGTATATTCCACGTATGAATCTCCCGCGCAATGCTTAGAAACATCGTTACTTAGTACGGAAGAGTCTTTCTTCAACGTCGAAGCATCGTGCCACGAATTCGTGAGCCTAGGGCTCTTGCATTTCGGCGTGCTCGTTACAATCGGCGACTTTGAATCTTTGCTCTTCGACGTGTTTGCGGTTATCGTCTTCTCTGGCGTAGTATTCGTTTTATCGTTTGTCGGTTCTACAACTTTTGTTTCGCCAGCTTCCTCCTTTTCCTCTCCGTCTTTACGCTTTCTGACTGTCTTCTTGCGCTCGGACTTCGCTGTTGGAGTCTTCTTACCAGTTGTTTTTTGGGTACCTTCTAACTGCTGCGTGTCAGTTGATTCTTCAGTTTTGTTCGTTTCGTCTTTAGTCTTCCTTTTCCCAGAATTGCCTGTTTTGGGAATTTTTGCCCTCTCTTCCTTCTGCTTGTTAGCGTCGCCATTCTTCGTCACTTTACCCTTCGGGCCTTCCGTTCTTTTGTTACTCTTCTTCGCGATTTCTTTTTTGTCTTCCGGATCATCGCCTGCCGGCCGATCGGTCTCCTTCCCCTCCGACGATTTTTCCCCGTCCGTTCGGTCCGTTTGACTTTTACGAGGCGATCTCCCGGATGACGTAGCTCGTTTTTTCCCCGGGCTCTTATCTGTGGCGAAAGACGGCGTTAAAACCGCGCGGCTCGTGGAACGGCGAGTCGATAACGTTTCTGCTTACCTGCGGGGGTGAGTTTCGGGTCGAGTGTTATTCGCTCGTTAAATTCGTCCAGCACGTTCTGCACGAAATTGTGTTGCACGAAATTGTCGATCTGGGTCCACGGATCCGTTTGCAGTATTTGGTCCATGTCGAGAACACCGTCGGTCGTGAGAAACGAAAGCGATGCTCTTCCGAGAATCGTTTTCCGGCTCATTTCGGCAGAATTAAAAAGGGAGAATTGAAATAGGAGGTGGGCCTGCTCTGCTCGGGCTAGGAATAATTAGACCGCAAGCTGAGATTAGCGGAACCGAAGTCAACCACGCCCGTTTTCGTATCCGAGTGTGGAGAAAAGAAACAAATACAAGATCGATTTTGCCTGCCCGCTTGCTTACTCGCAACGCCCGTTCTACGTCAAACCGTGTATTTTCGGTTTTCTCCGTTTCAAGATGAAAACGAGCCGATGGGGGCCGCGTGTCGAGCAAATCCACGCTCGAATATAAAACGACTAATTTAAGAATCGTGAAAACCGAGTCGCGTGCTGCCGGTTCCAACGAAAACGCGATCGCCACTGATTTGAAAATATCACCGATTATTAAGAAAGGTCGTTACGTCCTCGTTTGTTTGCCGTGCTGACGATTGTTGTGTCGAATCTAACGACTTTTCACGATTCAAACCGATCGATCGAGCTGTCTGTTGCGAGCGTGCAACAAGCAGATTTAGAGTTAGAGGGGAACGTCGCATCAACGTCAGTTGATCTCTCTTCAGTTAATATTTATCGCCGATATGACTTTTACTTTCCTCGTGAAATTTCTAGGGATTTTGAAGTAAAACCAACCTACGTATATTTTTTTATTTAATTTAATTTGATTTATCGACACGTGTATCTGACTCTTTTAAAGCAAATACGATATTGCACATTATAACGACGTTAGTTTATTAGTTATTCATCGGCAATTTTACAATTTCATTCGTGAATTGAAAGTAATATCTATAAATAATCGTCGAGACTTTTGAACGGTAGAGTATATTTTGAGGTATGTTTCGTTTTCAAATAAAGCTTATTTCAATTTAAAATGTTTTGTAAATGTATAGCATGCATAATGTGTGTAAAAAAGTTTTCTAACGACAAGTGTTAGAACACTCTCGCGAGTCACCGTAATTGTTTCCATCAAGGCAACGTGTGTTACAGACGTTAAATACGATACGTAGAAGAGAAGAATTTATTTATAACGATATCTGAAAGGAGTTGACACGTCGATCAAATTTTCCTATTTCCCGCGCGTAAATATCGACGCGATCCTTCCTCGCTGTACGGCTGAAAGGAAAGTCAGATGCGACGAGATGGTGAGAAATGTCAAGGTACATGGACGAGATGACGTCACGTTTTTCCCTCAAGTTGCTCGAGTTTACGCCAAGTAGAGAGGGGAATCCTGCTTATAATAGCAGGTAATCGCTCGGAAGAGGGATAAGGTGACGTCATTTTTCCAATGATCAGCCCGTTACGCACATTTTCAGTGACATCAAATTTTTCCCACCGCGTACGTCGTTTTATGTTATTTTACTAAACAACGTACGCAGGCGTAGGAGTTAACTCGATTGTTACTTACACTCGTTTCTGCGTAGATACTTCGAACGAGAGAAGAAGAGAAGAGAGAGAATTATCATTCCATGCAATTGCAACGTTTCGAAGAACACGAAACGGATCTCTCTGTTTCTCGAGTTGCCTGTTGCGCTCTGGATAAATAGACGAAATCGTAATCGCGAACATGTTCGCACCTTCACTTCGGTGAAATAATATTTGTACGTTGAAAAAATATTTTTGCGCGCTTTGTTTCGTAACTGCGACTACATTACGCGTTACTACATTCCCACCTATTATTTCAGTGGCTTACTTTAGCCGGTGTATTGTTACGTAGCCGAAGGAAAGCACATAGAATCCCGGCTAAAGGGAACATAAACCGCCACCCAATTCGTATTTTTATACGGGTATATAACTTTCTGGGAAGATTGCAATTTCCTGCGCTCGCTTTTCCCTTCTTCCTTCGTTCGGCCGTTGCGAGAGCCGGCGACGCCGGATTCTCGTCTTATCGAGCGATCGACGCGACGCGTCCCATGGATGTCGGAGAGTGTAAGAAAACAGGTAAATAGGAGGAAGTTGCCGAGGATATCGAGAGAGACACGATCGAGAAAGAAAACAACTCGATGAAGACGTTGCCCCAGGCGACTGTCGCGGCCGCCTGGCTCGTCGAAATAAAACGTCGATTCACGTTCTGGGACCAGTGTCGCCACGTATGCCCTACGTACACGTATAAAAGTACCGTCGTCGTCGGTGTGCCGGATCTGGAAACAGTTGACCGCGGTTATTCGAGCGAACATGATCGAGGTAAGACATCGAGATGCTTTAGAAAGTGAAACATTCACGACACTTGAATCCGTAATCGAATTTAGTTGCCGGGCTTGTTCATTGAATTCTCTTTCTGATTGAACTTTTTGAATTTGTGACTTTTAAACGAAAAACTATATAGGTAAATGATGGTTTTTGACAGGTATTACTTTCATATAAAGTTTATGTATATCGTACAATGTAGTAGCTCTCGTTTTAATTAATTAAGTTTAAATTCGAAGCGTGAACTTTAATTACCTCGTTTGAAATATGCGTCTAGTTATCTATCGGTGCGAAAAAGAAATTCGATATTTTTCGAATCGTTACAGATTATTGGAGTCTTGTTTATCGGAGTTATTGGAACTTTAGCGGTTCCTGGAATGCCCGAAGCGTCTGGATTGCCCGGAACTCCTTACACCTCGGCAGATATCACCAAAGACGTGGAAATGGTCTCTTTACTGCTGCCAGGCTCGGAAAATCTAGACGAAAAAAGCATACCCTTGTCGAAACTGGCTGGCGATCACTCTTTTCCATTGGCGGGTTTAAACTTGCTGGAAACGACTCCTACTGAAATAGTTGTCAAACTGCCTGGGACAAAAAATCTCGCCGAGAAGCGTATTCCTGATCCGGTCTTGCAAAAGTTATATCAACGGTATCAAGTTGATTAGCCGGTTTTTGGACGACGTGATTTCAGAGAAACTGTCAAAGAGATTGTCAAATTGTGAAAGAAGACTTAGAGCTGATCGTCGATTAAACGGTGAGAAATATTATCTTCTCGAAATTAAATTATTGGACAGATAATGCCAATTTTCCTGAACTGTATTCCTTCGCATTTCCTTTGATCCCTTGTCTGCACTTTTGTCTTGTATTCTTCGTTATCTATTCGATCGAGCAGATGCGAAAAATTCAGTTTAATGGAACGATTTACAAGTCTGAATGAAAAAATTAAATGTAACAAGTGGTATGTTACAATGATAGCACGGACAAGATATTTATGTTCTGTGATAATAGCTGTTGATTTTCGTTTTTATCTTGGATGGATAACAACGAGATCTACCTTATTCGAAGAACCGCGATCAAATTCTGTAATACCGACTCTGACAAAGCCTTCTTGCGCCCTCTGTGCAGGTATTTATACATCTCGCGATAAAACTGACCGTAAAGTCGACAACACAGATCAGGGATAGCTTTGTAGTCTCGTCGAAAGATGGTATCACCGGTTACATTCGCAAGTAGCATCTCGAAAAATTGATCGCAGCTGAATTTTCCGCACGGAACGCGGCGACTCTTTTTACTCCGTTGCGAGAAGTTATTCGCGGAATGGAACGAAAGAGGGTTGTTCTCTATCTTGTTTTAAAACATCCTCTCCACGTTAATTCGTTTTCAGAGGTGGATTGTCACACGCCGGGTTAACGGAGTTGTCGGTTCATTGAAGAAAAAGGGGGAGTCGGTGGTAGGGTGGAGGATGAAGGAAGGGGATTAATTCGTCTTGAACAAGATCCCTTTGTACCTGGATCCTTTCTCTTTGTCGCGAGGTTTGCTAACAGCGGTAAATTCGCGGGGGAAAGCAGAGAGTGTTGAAAAGACACAATAAAAACAAAAAAACAAAAAAGAAAAAAACAAAAAAGAAAAAAAGAAAAAGAAAGAGAAAGAGAAAGAAAGGAGGAGAAAAGAAGAAAAGGGCCGAGAGAAGGCATTTTCTCTCCGTTTCTTTCCGAAAGGGCAGCGAGGAGGGAAACTCGTCGGAGAACGGAGCGAGTGGCGCAAACGTGGTTACGAAGGGACAAGAGAACAATTTCGATAGCTTAACAAATAGCTTCGTTATTCTGTCGCTGCCACGCGCGATAGAACGTAGTAGTACAGATTGTACGCGCGATCGATTATCAACGTTGCACGATGGTCGGTTTCCTAACAATCCACAGAATTATCCGACCATACGGGTAATCGCGTTACTTCATCAATTATCCGCTGACGCTGCACGCAATTAAGGCAGCGAAACACCAACCGATAACCTTCGCTTCGCCATACGTAATCGCGACGGATTCGTGTGCGGCGTAACGAGGGGAGAAAGAGAGAGAGAGAGAGTGTGTGTTAGAGAGAGAGAGAGAGGAGAGGGAGGGGGGGGGTTTGGAATGTTTTGTCGCTTATTGCTCTGCGGGCCGGACTCGGCGTTATTTTCCTCTGGTTATCGGCTGCGTGTCAGATGCGTGTTGCGAACATATCGATTCAGAGGGAGGGAGCGGTCTCGATAGCTCGCCGAATATGCAAATAAATCTGACCGTCAAAGGCGAAATATGCATACATACCGATTTATATACGTCGAGGCACTCGCGCCTCTCGATTTTCTGATCGCTGCAAATGCAATTGTCCGTCGCATTCGTAGCGGAGGTTTCTATTTCGCGTGTAGTAAATGAAACCGGGTCTCGATCCGTGTAATTTTTAACACACGGCTTGTGTTCCCGTGAAACGGGAATACATTTCCTCCTCGCGTGTGTATCGAAAATTTCAATTTCAGTCTCTCACGAAAGTTTGTAGGTAACACTTTCGCGAATATATTACTATGCGTTTTATCACTGAAAGTGATTTTAGCGGGGGTAATCCAGAAAATCGGGCCTCTTCGGGTGCAACGCTGATGCAACGAAAATTAGCGATTGGTTGATTTGGGTCACGTGATTCGTGAGGGGGCGTGTGGTAGACCTCGAGTAGGAGTTGCGTTGTCCGGTACTGAGCGATCGCGTCTGTAATTTGTTTTTTATCGATTCAAATGTTTGCGTATCGATAAAATTTTACCTGGCATGATTGTACTTGGAATAGATCTGAAAATACGTATGGAAATTACGAGTACATCGCAAATGTAATTTAAACAGCATCAATAACCTTAATATATTTGAAAGTCGCAAATAAAGAAGAATAAAAAATAAGTCGGCGAATAACAATAGTCCACGTATACAGGGATATATATTAAAATTCTTCTCTTTGTCACGTGTTTTCAAAATCGCCTTCTCGTAATCGCATCTCTTTTTTTTTTCTATACTCCGTTGCACGCAGAATGGAAGGCACCAGTTTTCACGTCGATTCACCAGTAGTACCGTAGAATTTTGTAAGCTGCTTCGGGTTTCGGTTGTCCATTATTCGACACGTTGCCAGCGAAAGCAGTGTTTCAGCGTGTACCAGCGTCTGTGTACGTTGCGTCTCGCAAAGATTCCTGCACCCTCGGGAAGCTAATTATCCGAGAAAGTTGGCTGACGAGCGCCGGATAATGCGGACTAGGAAAGAAAACGAGACGGGAGATAATCGGCGAGCTTCCCATCTACGAACAAAGATTATCTCTCGAACGATGTGTAAAAGCGATGTGTGCAAGAGCGGATTACGCGCGTCGGTGATGCAGTTGGCGGCGACGCGAGCCCGCATTTTGCCCGCGCGTTCCTCCACCTCCCCCTACCCCCTCCCCCCTCCCGCCCACGCGATATACCAAGGAGACAGAATGAATCGTCGAAATCTCTGCAGCGGAAAGATCAAAGGGGTAGAGAAAATCGCGACGGTAAAAGGAAAAGTTTCGGGCTCGGGGATGAAACGAATAGGTTGGTTCCGTCCTCGAAGTCGGTGGCACAGTCGGATAGAAGTTGTTCGGAGGACCACGGAGAACATTAATTCGTTTAACGGGCTCGTTTCTCGTTTTGCTCACACCTGCTGCCTTCCTCCGGCTCTCGGTTACCTCTTCCGTATTCGTCACGGCGACCACCGACCGAATTTGTAGGCACGTCGAGCTATAATCCCTTTCATAAGTAATTCTAAAAGGACTCGGAAGGTCGCGGAAAGGGTGAAAACTCGATGAACCACGTTCCTACCACGTCTTTTATGGAAGAGCAATTTTTAAATCCGATAGCAACAGATGTGACACTCTCGCGAGAAAAATTTGGACCACGTTAATGTATATTTCGTATTTTATTTTTTTCTTTTTTTTTTTTTTTTTTTTTTACGGCACTGAAACTTTAATTAATCACACTGTAAGGATAAAAGGGATAGAACTGCCGTGTTCGTAAGTCGATCTAAATTTTCCTAAGTGTATCAGTACATTTATCAATGGAAGTCCCTATATACATACATACATGTATATATATATATATATATATATATATATATGTGCTCGGGTCACAATCGATTTCTGAAACAGGTTCCACGTATCACGGGACACAGTGCATACTTCGCTTCTCACCATATTCCGTGAGAAAGTTCCGCGGTTACGATAGTTACAACTCGATCAACGTTCGATCAACTATAACCTGTCTGTTATCTATCGTCGGGACAGAAAGAGTCGATCCCTTCGAGTTAGTTCGTATAAAATGTCAACAGCCATTTATATACGTCCCAACAGCTGGGAAATTTTTTATTCGCTTGTATATGCCAAATATAGGCGGTCGTAAAAAAAAAACGATGCAGTAAAAGTCATGCTCGAAACTGCGTACGTAAAACCATACAGTCGAATTTCCGTTTTATCGTCGCGATGCCGAAGTTTTGCGACAACTGGTTCGCGAAAGTATCGACAAAGAGAAGAAGAAGGAGAGGAAAATGAAAATGAACGGTATCGGTTCGAACAGACTTATTCGAGTTAGATCGTCAAATATTAATCATCCACTGTTTTCTCGTCATCGGTGGTTGAAGTTTTCATTCTTAAACAACTTCAATTTCAAACAATAAGAATATTAAAAAATATTTGATCTTAGAGCACATCTTTGTTAAGAACATTAAGAATATTTTATTCAACATTTATTTATTTTAATATTTATTGGACCATAGTGATAAATATTATAACATGTAGCATAGGAAAAACTAAACTGCCTCTCGATTATTTTAACGCGTTAAGGAGTAGGATACGACACCCGGTGCCTATTACAATCTGTAGACGATTTATTTATTTATTTTAATATTTATTGGACCGTAGTAATAAATATTATAACATGTAGCATAAAAAAAGCTAAACTGCCTCTCGATTATATTTTTAACGCGTTAATGAGCAAGATACGACACTCGGTGCCTATTAAAATCTATAGACGATTATCTCCGAAAAAGGAGTCCTCCAGTGTTTGGAACAACCTCGGTATACAGATGCGCGGTGGATCTGATCGTTTCGATGTTTCGATATTTCGAAGGAATATCTCGGCGATGCGAGCGGGGAGAATTATTTTTTTAGCGATCGAGAGAGGGAAGCTGCAATCCTGTCGATGAACGGTGATGCATCGACGGACGACGATTGTTCGGAAGCCCGTTAGCGCCGGTTCGTAACCGGGATTCCACGGGAGTATCGTCTCCCTTCCTTCCTATCACCATTCTCTTCATCCTCCACCTCCGCCTCCTCCTCCTCCTCCTCCTCCTCCTCCTCCTCTTCTTCCTCCTGCCTCTCCATTCCCATTCCTCTACCCCTTTCATGTCCAGATCACGCGATGATACAGGAATGTCTGGGATGCCGAGAGCGATGGCGTAGTGCTCTTGGTTGACCCGGCATGGCCATTATCGTGATTACATTAGGTGCTATCCTACTGGGTAACGTGGCGTCGCGTACCCGCGAACCACCTGGTTTGCTGAGCGTACAATTCGATGGCGGAAGCCGGATCGTCAGATAGCCCCGATCCGCCGCTATCTGATGTCCTTTACACGATTCGCGTCTCGTTTTGCCGCCACCCACCGTACCTCCCCCGCCCCCCTGCCCCCTACGCATCCTATATTAGCTACAATTTGGATCGTTGTCCACGGTGACTTTCGGTACAGGAGCCCGTGCCGCATTACGATTCCGCTGCCCGTCGATGATCGTGCTATCCGCCAGAGACCGATAAACGAATTTCCGTTTCTCTCGATGCCGATTGCTGGACGAATTTTCACTCTTCGTTGCTTAGTTTTATTGATATTAAAACGGTTGGACGCCGACGCACAGACGATCGCGCTCTTCCTCGTATCGATCGATAATCGTCGGGAAGGTGAAAGGTGCGCTTAGGTTGCAAAATTTGAAAAACCTAAACCTAAACATAACCTAAACTAAACCCGAGGCCTAAAAAAACACGATCAGTTGTAATTCGAGGGTCGCAGATTCGAAAGAAAAGGAGAACGAGTAAACAAATGGTTAGAATCGGTGGAGTTTGAATCTAGCCGCGTGATTGATCAGTCTGTCCTTTCGAAAGTGTCATGATCCGTGGAGGTATTGAAGGCACCACCACGTCGACGACGAACGAGAACGACGCGACTCGGCGCGACGCCTGCGAGGAGTTTGCCTCGGTAATAGAGCCGACGTCGTTTATCCCTCCCTTTTTGAGACTTTATTCCGGCTAGATATTCCCGGGAGATCGCGGCTCGAGACTAACGTTTTATAACTTGCAGTTTCTCCGGTGTGTCGTATAGTTGGTTTATCCAACGACATGCTAGACGTCTACGCTTTTACATTCTTTTTTTTTTCGCGTCTCTCCCCCTCTCGACCCTCTCCCAAGCCGCTTCGGGGCGGCTTCGTTTTTCTTTCGTTAGGTCTATTATGTAAATAGCAATAGATCAGGCTGTCACGGCTGCAGAGAGAATGGCGCCCGGGTGGAAGAGCATACGTGCGCCTCGATTTCGCCGTTACGCACGTAGAACGGAAAACTCGCGCGCGTATTTCGTACATAACGGACAGAGGGAACGGACAGAGGCGGCGTATTGTGCCGGCGATCGAAGCACGATCGAACGTTTGAAAGCCGCGGACCATCGTGCACGCTTCGATAATCGCGATTGAGAGGTTCGAGAGTCGAAACGATCCGGACCAGGCCTCCGGTGTGCCTCGGTGTGCCTCGGTGTGCCTCGGTCTCGCGGACGATCCGCTTTCCTCGTCGATCCTCCTTCATTTTTTCTTTTTTTTTTTTTCCGTTTCTCTCTTTCTTTTTTTTCTTTTTTTGTTTTTGTTTCTTTTTTCCCTCATCGGCGAAAACGAAACGAAAGGGTTTCCGCGTTTCCCTTCTCGCGGAGCCTGGCTCCGTTTCACTCGAACGTCCGTTAGACCGGCGTCTTTCGTCGCATTTCGGAGTCTCGTTTCACGTAATTTCGCAAGACCGCAATCTACGCGGAACAGGCGAGGGCTGGAAAATGGCCGGGATGTTTTCGTCGTGGCAACGGTACACGCGGAGCGAAAGGATGTTACCGCGAGAGTTCATTTCTTATCGCTCCGTTCTTCCGGCTGCCCCATTTCCTCTCGCTGTTCCTTCTCTTTTTAAACGCCAATTTTCTAATACACTTACCCGGTCTCACCCGGCGAGCGTTTCCCTCCCCTTTTCTCCCCGTACTCGCCAGCTGCTCCTTTTTTTTTTTTTTTCACTCTGGTTCTATAACGTGATACGCACTTTGAAAAAAAGGAAACGTTTGAAGTTTTATTTAAGAGGGGAATGGGGGAGGGGGGAGGAGGGGGAGAGCCGGTACAATTTGCGGAATTTTGCGCGTTCAGTGGCCAAATGGGCCTCGTTTCTCAACGAATTTAATATTTAAGTAACGCGTCGCTCTTCCTACCACCGGTCCGGACGCGGTTGGTTCGAACTTATACTCGCTCGCCGCCTCCCAACCGTTCCCCCCTGCCCCCCGTCCCTCGCTTTCTTTTTCTCTTTTTCCCTTTTTCTCTCGCCGCGCCGTTCATCTCGGGTTTTCTCGTCGTTGCGTTTGCAAGAGTTTTTTGTGTACGCAATTATTATTAACTTCGGGCCGACGAGCACGGCGGGACCCGGGGACGAGCGGGAAGAGAGCGCATCGGGAGCGGAGAGAGAAAGGCGAGCGGCGAGGGCAAGAGCGAGGGAATTGTGGCCGCGGGTGAATGCGCGTTGTTGTATACATCTCGCCCCCGTGTTTCCGTGCTTCGCGTAATTACCGTAGAGCGAAAGCTTAATCATTGCCGACTCGCCGCGCGGGAAATTACCAACCGCTCGCGAAAGGAGCTCCTAGGCCCGCGTATGCGATAGGTTGAGAGCAATAACGAGAAAGCCTCGAGACGAGGGATCGCGAGCCACCGCTTCTCCGCTGCCCTTTGACCCCCCTCCTCCCTGTCGTTTTTCTCCGAAAAGACAAAGTCACCTAACGCTGACCGTTCGTAGTTTCGTCGCGTCGCGAACCAGCGACCCCGAGCCCTTTCGCGACTCCTTGCCTCAAGCAGCAGTCGAGGCCAGTCGAGGAAACGCGGTCGTCCTTGTAGGCAAAAGGCGAAGTTGCGGTTAGACACGCGAAGACGCGATCCCATCGATCGTCCTCCCCCTCCCTCCCCCTTCCTTTCCCCTCTTGCACGCTTCGCTCGCTTGCTCGCTCTATCCACGCCCCCCCCCTCTCCTCCTCCTCCCCGATGGAAATTGCGACGTACGCGTCATTTGCGGAACTTTGAAAAGTCCGCGATCTCTCTCTCTCTCTCTCTCTCTCTCTCGACCTCGACCTGTCGCGTGCGGGTCGGCCGTGGCCCGGCAGCCACTTCTCACCTTCCTAACAATCGGATCCACCCGTAGCTTTCGTGTCGCGTTTCTACCGACGCCCGAGATCGATCGATTTCCGTCCTTTCTGGCCCCGGTGATGGATCGAGGTCTCTTCCGCCGCGGTAACAACCTTCGTTTCTTCCCTTCTCGCGGGCTCGCGGCGAGTCGCCCGCTTCAACGTGCGACGACCCCGACCGTTTCGCGTATCACGTTCCAACCGCTGTTCACGTCCTCCTTCGCTTCGTTCCGAAATTTTTTCCCATCTCCTCCTCCGCACACACTCACACAGTTTGCTTCGAATTTTCTGGCCTCAGAACACGTACGCCTCGGATGTACGCTCTCGATCTCTCGTATTTGTGTATTTGTACAATCGTTATCAACCTATCGTTGCTATTATCTTGCCCCTGTCTCTCCACGAGTCTTCGGCTTTTAAATACCGATATTTGTAAAGTGAGTTATAAAGTTCTCCGTTTCTCTTGCGCTGAAGATTTTGAACGTCGTGTCTGACTGTGCGAAGGAAACAATTAAACTCAAAGAATCGACTTTGGTAGAAAAGCACCAAATTTCAGGATCACCGTGTGCGACTGGCCGCGCGAGACAATGTTTTAAACCCGTAACGCGTTTCGTGCCTTTTAAAGTCGAGTGGGTCGGGAGAGCCACGCGATTCTCCAGCCAACACGGGCGAGTTACGTATCGAGCTTGCGTTAAAGCTGTACACCTATGCATCGTGCAGGTTAGTCGCAGCGCCTCGAGAATCGATAAGGTGCAACGAAAGCTCAAACTTGTATGCTCACCGTCTACGGCAGCCCGCCCATTTTCCCGTCGCACGAGACCGCAATACACGAGCAACGAATCGTTGTAATTTCTTCCGCGATACACTCCGTCAAATGTATCAATTTACGGGGAGCACTTCCTAGGGGCAAGCCCTACGAAGGGGATGGGATGCAGATAGGCGATCGAGAGAGTAATCGGGGGTGATGGGGAAAACAACGTGGGTATATCGGTTCCCGCGTTGCTTTTCTTAAAAGCCTCGAACTATGAGAAACCGAAGATTCCGGTAGTCAGAGCGTGTCGCGCGTCAATTGAATCGTTGGTGGGACGTGACCGGAAACTCGTAAAGTTGCTATCTTCTCTTAAGCATTTTACCTTTGGGTTCCTTTCTTTTTTCTCTCTCTCTCTCTCTCTCTCTTGTCCTGTCCAAATTCCATTTCTCCATTCTTCCCCTCTCTTTTTCTTTCATTTTCTTCCTTTCTACGGTTTCGACGAAAGCTCGTCGCTATCGGTATTTGTCGATAGCGTTGATTTTTATGCACTTATGGGCAACTTAGTGGCGCGAGATATACGTTTAAAATGTAGCAGATGTTGCAACACGATATTTTATCCAGCTCGATATTTCCAAAAGTGTGAATATCCAGGAATATTTCGGTGTGTATGTGTCTATTTTGTTTTTCTTTTCATCGAGTCGATAAAAATATGGAGTTGAGTAGACACATAATTGAGATATATTACAATAGCTGTTCTATTGTAACATTATTAGATATTGTATTCTAGACATTTTCGACGTCTTTATCTTGAAACAATTTTTAACAATTGTCTAGAGATTATTCAGGTCGGAGCGTCGTCATTTCAATATTTCGCGAGATATAGGAAATACAATATATATATATATATCTGACAAGTAACCGTGATTAAAAACTACTTTACCATAAAACCACTAAACAGACACAACAAGAATAGTATTTTAGATATTTGAAGTACCTTTGCACTTTGTTCTGATTTTATCCGCGTCTTCCAAATTCTCCCCAAAGCCCGATAAAGTTCACCGATAAATTTGTTGCAATTGTGTCGGACAAACACGAGTTCTCATTGGCACAAAATGATCCTTAAAATCCTCCAAAAACAATTTTCCAAGGATCAACGAGGAAACCGAAACGTCGTTATTTAGACACGTGCTTAATTTCCCTCCGGCATTCCTGTCCTCGATATTTTCAATTCGATATCAGCGGAAGGAGCACGCTGGCAAACTGTATTGTCCGAAACTTCTCGACCGACGAGAGAGGAGAGTTTTTTTTTTTCATCTTCTTTCACTGGATGAAAAACGCGAAGCGCGTAGGGACCGTCACTGGACGTATGCGCGTCGGGGAAGGACATTGAGCATATTTTAAAAAGGGCGAGGCTGACGAGACGAGAAGGCTGTCGCTTGTCCGTGATCTGTCATCTCGAAACGAACGGTTGAATCGGTTCGCCGCGGAAATCAGGAGGCGGCGACGGTCCCCTCTTCGGTTTGCATCGCGATGCCGCGCGATTTCAGCGAAACGAAACGAAACGAAACGAAACGAAACGAGAAATAAAAAAAAAAAAAAAGAAAAAAAAGGGAAAATCGCTCGTGCGATATCGGTTAACGCGCTGGTTACGCGTGGTCGGCGGAGCGTTTTATTTTCCAGCGGCGAACCCCGCAGTCGGAGACAAGACAAGGCATCCGACGCGACGAGTATTTCCGACAGTGTGCTCGCGCGACGCGACCAGCTATTAACCATTATGCGAAAGTTCTTTTCTTTCGGCGGTGCGGCACGGGGGTGAAAAAAAGCTCGCTAGCCGGAAAAATGTTCGAAATTCGATGCAGCGGCGCGCGCGTCGGTCTCTGTTCGCTTTTCCGGCCCGGACGACGCGCGCGTCCGACGAAAGGCAGCCGGCGATGCCGCTTCGTTTCTATCAAGCGAAATGCGACGGCATTAAATATTCACCGCGTGAAACGCGGTTGCGATTTTGGTCGGGGTTTCGCGCGTCGCGTTGGTTACCAGTTTATTTCGAGGCTAACAACGTCGCCGCCGAGGAATAAAGGGGTAGAGGAAAGAAAAAAAAAAAAAATACTCGAGGTGGAGCAACAAAAAAGAGAGAGAGAGAGAGGAAGGCGCTCGGCAGGTTTTATTACGAGCCCGACGGAATTTTCTAATTCTGACGGTGACTCGGCGGCGCAGGATCGCGCGTTCGTAATCTCCGTCGCGTCGTCGATTAAAATTCAAGTCTGCGAGCGCGGCCGACCGAACCGGAATCGATAAACCGGAGGATCTTCGCGAAACGAGATACTCTCGGATACAACGGCGCGTACAACCGAAAGACGGTAAACAGTGACGTTGTTACGCGTTACCTCGGAGATACGAAATATCCGCCTCGCCGAGCTCCGGTAATGACGTCGAACGATGACAACGACGTGCTCCCGCGAACCCCCTAACTCGGCGTCCCTGGTCTTCTTTACTTTCTCCACCTTCTACCCCCCCCCCCCCCGTATCTTTTTCTTTCTAATAATTTTCTCTCCGCATCCCCGGACCCGTATCGGTTCGTTTCGACTGCAATCGGATTTCTCCGGTTGCGTACAGCTGGAGATGGAATCGAGTATCTCGTAAATAAGGTTCGAATCTGGCAAGTACCTCGAACGGTACTTTCCCGTGTACGTCTGTTTATTTATCTCGCTGTTTAAAGGCTGCTTCAAATATGCACCGCTTAACTTAATCCGACGATTATTGCAGCGGTATTGCAACTTGACTCGAGTTTGCGAGCACTCGTCGAACTCGAGTCCCATCGCTACCGTACACAGAGCGAGCTCGCGCTAACAAGAACCGTGCATTTCCTTCCAAAAACCGTACGTACACAACCAGGGAGATATCCGACCGATGTTTCGAAGATGGTTCGAACAGACGAGGCGCGGGCTCGTGAGAGGTTCGTTTGCTCGCGAGCATAATCATCGCGTCAATCCATTTTCGCCGGCGTCGAAGGAAAGCTATGGAGGAGGAATCGATAACCGCGGAGTTATTTTAACGACTGGGAACCTCCTCCGACTGGCGATACACTCGCGGAAGATGCTCGAGCCCCGGGTTGGTTCCACGGGACGGAAATTGCTTCTTTTTAATCGGTTCCTCGATTTTTCCGGCGTCCAATAACGGCAGGACGATGAAATCGTCGAACGAATTTTAAAATATGGATTTCCTCGGGAGAGGCGTCCTAAGGTTAAGGAGGTGACACAGAGAAAGAGAGAGAGAGAGAGAGACGCGAGAGTGGAGAAGTTATCCGATGGAGACTCGATATAAAAAGTCCGAAAGAGTAAACTTTGTCGTGAACGCTTCGCACAGATCGAAAGTTGCCTCTATCTCGGCGCAAGAAACGTCCGTCGAACTAGAATTTCCTCCGTATACCGCAGGAGGAAGGTGTCGGAGGAGGAGGAGGAGGAGGAGGAGGAGGTGGAGGAAGGTGTTGGAGCACGGCCCCGCTCGATGCGCGACCCGAGTCGAGGGGTGATAGCCGACGACCGTGTTCCGTGTAGCCAGCCAGAACCCCTCGACTCCGCGACATCAACAAGTGACAAGGAGGGTAGTAGCAAAAACTCCGTCGTGGCGGCGCGTCCCATCGTCGCGCTCGCGATAAAAGCTCGCCGCGATGGGCGAAAGTTACGAACGCCCGAGACTGACTGCGAAAACTATGAGCATCACCTTCCCCCCCTCCCGATTAAAACGATTTAACGCCCGCCCGTCTATTCTTTTTCCTTTCTCCTTTCGCGTTCGCCACCGTTGAATTAACGTTCCATCGATCCGGTTATTTATTCCGATCGAACGCCTGCAGCGTTGCACGTGGAGAGGTGTACGTACGGGTGTGTGTGTACGTATCGCGTCTCGGTTGATGGGCGAAAAAATTCCAAAGAATCGTCGTGGTGACGCGATTCGAGTGGACGATCGGTCTACTTGCCGACGTAAATTGGCGCGGATTAATCGCGGTAAGGAAACAACCGGATAGTTTGTGGACGGCTTGCAGCAGCAGGATGGATGGATAGATGGATGGACGGATGGACGGATGGATGGATGGATGGATGGATGGATGGATGGATGGATGGATGGATAGACCGGATATATGGGTAAATGCGCGCGAGTGGTTAGAGAAGCGGAGTTGGGGAACGTACGTAAGTCTCGAGGTTTGGCGGAAGTCGGTTTGTATACGCGGAAAGGTGGCCAACCGGCGGGTCACTTGAGGCTCGTCCAAGCAACCGGAGTAACCGAAGCTCACAAAACTCTTGGTTCTCCTGTTGCTGTTTCCTGTTGTTCGGAGTTTGAGCGCGTGCGCGCGCGCGCGCACGGACGCGATAGTCACCGACGCGCGCAACGTAGGTTACCGAACGTAGGTTACCGAGCGAACGAGCGAGCGAGCGAGCGAGCGGGCGAACGAACGAACGAACGAACGAACGAACGAACGAACGAACGAGCGAACGAGCGTGCGGCTTCACCGAGCATAAGGAGCAACTCGCACGGTACCGTGGCCCAGCCTTCGGCAAATGCATGCCCTGTAAATTGCCTGGCATTTAATTACCATGAGTAGGCAGACCCTGCACGCTAAAGCCAAGAGCACTCTCTCACTTTCCCCTCCTTTCTCCTCGCTCTTTCTCCTCTTCTCCCGGCCTCTCTCCTCTCTTTCGTAACCCTCCACCACCGAGCTGCTCTCTGCCTCTCTTCCCTTGCTTGTGCATGCCGTTTTCGCTCCCTCGTATCTCTCCTCGTCCGCCCTTCACCTTTTCCGAGCGCCAGAGCGTAGTACCTCTGACCCTCCTACATCTCTCCATCTGCCTTAGGCTTACAGCCTACAACGCGTGTTACCAAGTACCGCTAAATTAAACACCTGCTTCAGTCAAACGGTACGTACCTCTACTCACCGCGCTACGACCTACAAACTACACGGCTCAAAGCTCGCCCCCTCGTCCCTCGGCCAACCTTCTCTCCTCCTGCCGACGTTTGCCGCTTCTAATTGGACGATGCTACGTCCCTTTCCTCTTTTCTCTCTCTCTCTCTCTCTCTTTCTCTTCCTTTCTCTTCCTTTCTCTTCTTTTCTTCGTTCTTCTTTGCGACACACACACACACACACACGCGCGCGCGATTACGCGAGAGCGAAAAGAGCCGAGATAAAAAAAAGACGCGGATCGCACACGGGAATTTTTCGTTCATTACGCGCGACTCGCGTCTCCGTTCTCGTTCGTACGGAAATATCGCAATCACGGGCTGGACGGCGCCGCCTGAGTCTCCCCGGTGAAACGGAAGCTTTGCAACTCGAGAGATCCCCCGAAGTTTGCATACCTCGGTGCTCCGACTAGAATAGCTGCTAAGTTTGCTAGATTTCGACATCCCCTCAAGAGCCACGGCTCTCGTAATTAAGATATTTATCGGCAAAGTCGAGATCGTTTTGTCTCTTCCCCAAAGTCCTTCTATCCTTCGCCCCGGCTTGTCGTTTGTTTCAATTTATCGCCCGAAAGAGAGACAGAGAGGACTCGAAACGAACCGAACCGAGCCTGGCCGCGCCGCGACTTTTCGTGGCCTTGATTTCACCAGACACTGACGTAATTTCCCACCATTCGTCTCACGATGCATTTTAATTTAGCTCCTTTCTCGAGTTTACCGCCGCCGCCGCCGCCGTCGGTGGTGATTCGCGAGTCGGTGTCGCGGGCTCCGAGAACTTCCAACGGGGTGGCCTCTTTGGGGGTGTTTTTGATTTGTTGGCTCCCACGGGACGACTGTTGGCCAAAGAGGGAAAGGGTGGGAGTTATTAGGTGCGACGGAGACAGATAGAATGACGCGGAACCAAGGAGAGGACGATGAGGTACGGCGTGTTGCAGGAGGAAGAGGCGAAAGAGGCGGCGGAGGAGAGAAAGCGCCGGAGAAAGGGAATAGGGTGAAAACCATGGGCGTACGACGGCGCAGAGGGACGAACGGAGGAGTGGTTGGGTAACCGCACATTATGTGATTTCTACAGGGAGCTAGCTAACTTTGCGATTGAATTGTACCGGCGACAATGGCAATCTGCCAGGGCACTCGACGGGTTCTCCGGAACAGGATTTTCAACGATTTCGCCGCGCTATTCCAGCGTCGCACGGCGTTGCGTATCCTTCCCCGCGATTGAAATTCTTTCGCGATGAGAATGCGAACGTGCGCCGCCGACAACACCGATCGACCCGTTTCTCTACCCTGTTTCTTTTTCTTCCTCTTTCCCCTCCGCTGACTCTCTTTCTTCTTTCACCCCCTTTTTTTTTTTCTATTGATAATGGTACTTTTCGACGCGTATCTCGAACGACGATCAGTTAGTCGACGTGGTAGTACACGGCGAAAGCCGATCAATTTTCTTCGAACGCCCGACGATCCGACAGACCTTAATATATAACCCTCTGTGTACACGTTATTTTCCTCGAAGGTGTTTAGCAAGTGATTTGCGCGAAACGAGCAGGAATTGAACTCTTGACGGCAAGACGGAGCTTTGATGTCGAAAATTTTTTCTGACGCACGTCTATCGGATCGACGAGAATAATCATTCTCGTTTTCCAAGAATATACGTCAGAAAAATAAAATACACGTACAACTGAGACACTGCATTATCCAGACTTACACGCAAGCATAAGCAAGAGTCGAGGCTTCGTGTTCGAAAACTTTAGTCCGCATTTTCTGGTTATTCTTTCGGTGAAGTATCAACTGTCCCTCACAAAGTTGAAAATCTTCCGAACGCGAAGAAAGAAAATTGACGAACAAAGAAGAAGAAGAAGAAGAAGAAGAAGAAGAAGAAAACAGAAGGAGAAGAAGAAGAGGAAAGGAAGGTTGTTTAATTTCGCAGAAAACGCATTAGGCGGGGCAGCGCGGGACGAGAGAATAGAAAAGTATGGGTTTAAATTTTGACGGGATCGGGAGCCGGTCGGTTGCGGCTTCGACAGTTAATATTTGAACGGGATCTAACGCCCGTGGATGTCGGACGAAACCATCGCGCTCATAGAAACGCCGACTGTGAAAAAAGCGGCGCGCGAAGGCATTACGATTTTAAAATTCGGGAGGAGAAAAACCGATTGTTTCGCGAAGAACGAGCGTGAGCCAACTGCCTGGGAGTTGCTTCCGAGAGGAGAAAGACGATTTTCAAATATTTACGGGAACCGTTCCGTAAACCAAACGAAACCCCCGTACCAAACCAAACCCGAGGAATATCACGTTCTCTTTCGAAAACGTTTTCCTTTCCGAAAGAAACCGCAGTGATGCGAAACTTTGCCAGTCGTCGAATCTCTCGATATATATATATATATATCGATGTATCGGACGCGCTGAGAGGCAGATTCTCCCCGGCCGAACGTTACGCCGAATCTCGAGACATTTACGAGACATTTTTCCCCGAGGCTCGTTACTTTCGAATCATCCAACTTTCGTCGAATCTCTGACTGCGAGAACAAGTGGCAAGAGAATCTGCATTGTCCGACGGTTAATTTTTAGATTGCACGGGGGAAGAGTTAGACGAATTGAAAGTGTGAAAAAAAAAAAAAAAAAAATGTAGATACGGCAACTCGAACATTTAGGCCAGGCTCTAACTTTTTTTTCGTAGTTAGGAGGCTATTTCAACTCTTACGTGGACAACTGGATAACTCGGTTAGCAGCGGTAATTTTATTTTTGTCCATTATCGAAACTTTCTACTGGCTCTCCTCCGACGTAAAAAAAAAGGGTGTCGTTTTAAGCAATTTGAGCGAAAAAATTGCTCGAAACTGCGCTATAAAAGTAAATCGCTCGTGTCATTCGTGCATAGATGCGAGGTGTTCTTGACTCGCTGCAAACATTTGTTTGTTCCTGGTGTAGCAACCTATCGCATTTTGTTTGTACAAACTGGTGTACGTATCTGTTTCTACTAAAAAAAAAAAAAAGAAAAAAAATATACAGGAGAACGTGAAACGGTACTTTGATTATTCAACAAACATATTTCAAAACTTCAAAATACTGTCTGTCAATTTTTATTCGCCAAAAAAAGGGCGAGTCGCTGCGCAGCAAGTGGTCGAAGAATTCGCGAAACAACGCGTGAAAAGTTCCCCGCGTGTCAGATGATCGTAGACGTGGGAAATTAAAACGCGTCGAGTTCACTCGTTGGAAAATTCCCATTCGAATCGCCGTGAATGGACTTGGCGTCTTCGCGGTACTATCTCTCGTTCTCTCGTTTCTTCTTCTCTCTCTCTCTCTCGTCCCTTCTTTTCGTTCGTTCGTCTTTGCCTCTTTACCTCGCGTGTTCCTCTCGTACGCGGCTCGCAGTGCCGGCCGGCCGGCTCGATGGATGGTCGCTATTTGTTTTTCGTTACGCGAAATTGCGACCCGGTATTTCTCGAGGGCTCGGCAAACTACGCTTGCCATCGACCACCGACCGTAAGCAGGACAGTCGTCTTAGAAGGAAAAAAGAAGGAAAAAGCAAAAAGAAAGCGTATTTATTCTTCGCACGCACAACGACTCGGAGACACACGGAGGAGGAGGTTGAACACGGGGGCAAGAGACACGGCCTGACTAACCGAGCGACGAAAGACGAAAAACCGACGGGCGACGGAGGAAATTATGGTCCCTTAGCTCGCGTTCCAGCAATTTAGCCCGCCTTCGCGAATCGGATGCATTTTCTTCGTTGGCTTCTTCGGCAACCACAACCACAACCACGACCGCCATCACCGTCACCGCCTCCCCCTCGTTTTTCTTTTCCTTCGTTCGCCGGTCTTCATCGAACTCACCTCCGATGCTTACCTTTATCTTCGAAGAGAAAGAAAGAGAGAGAGGAGGAAAACTCACAAATTCAGAAACGTCGGCAAAGAATCTCGATGTGCGGTTCTCGAGGCCGAGAGACTCGATCATCGCCGAAGGCCGACGCGAATATAATCTTTTTGTTCGTAGAATGTTGAACGAATCGGAAAAGATATATGAAGGATAGTGGAAGAGGGATGGACACCGGTGATAGAGGGACACAAAGAATATCCAGAACCGTCGCCGTCGCTAGAAAATACCATCCATTCTTTTCGGCCATTCCACCGCTTTTCCACGCGGTCCGCATGGTTTTGCCTGCGGGCCGGTCACGATTTAGGTTTACCTTTTCCAGGCTTACAGCGGATCTTACCGCAGTCGTCGAATTACGGTCGAACTTGAAACAGGGTTAGACGTGTTTGGGATATTTCGCTCTACTTTATTTTTCGTGATTTTCTTTTTTTTCTAACGAAAATACAAGTCTCTCTCTTTCGCGAATCCGTGTTTACGTATTATTCACAAAAATATTCCAACACTTATTACGGTAAAATTCAAATATCGTAATTATATTGGCCAAGTTTGCAACATATAAAAATATAGAAGCAACTGTTTCGACTAGGAAATGAAGACGACTTTTTTGCCATAAAATTTTATCGATACGCAAGCATTTGAATCGATAGAAAACAAATTAGAGGCGCGATTGCTCCAGTACCAGACAACGCCACTCCTACTCGAGGTCTACTCCACGCCCCCTTGCGAATCACGTGACCCGAATCAACCAATCGCTAATTTTCGTTGCATTAGCGTTGCACTTTCAGTGATAAAAAGTATACTTGCGACTTAATTTCTCAATACCCGCGTCTATATTAATACATTCTTTTCAATTCCTCGATTGTTAAACGTTGTAGTAACGCGCGTGTTTGAACAATTGTCCAAAATTGCGATCTCGAAACGAGGACGAGCGGCTAGAGATCGTGGCGCGTGACGACATCGTTTCTTTGCACGTCCGCGGGAATACGGCGTACGCGGTGGTTTCCGGGGCAAGAAACTCCCTCGCGGACTGGCTCGTTTGCGAAATAGATGACAGGCAGAAAGTCTGTCCATTCTTTTTGCGAAACGGCCGGGTGTCTTGTGGGAACAACAGCGAGGGAAGTTCGACGAGTTGTCGCGGGGAAAGAAACGAGCGTCGGAAGGAAAAAGATTCGCGTCGTTGCGACACTTAGGTGCCGAGCTCGGACAACGACAAAGTCGAAGCTGTAATAAAAGCTCGTTGTCGAGTCGTAGATCGACTATGGCCAATTGGAAAATCAGTTTTCAAATAAGTGGTATTTTCGGATGGAGCTGTTTATTCGTCCATTTCCTTACATTCGGATCGATATCCGTTCATATCCGTAATAGACATTTGAATCACTTTTAACCGACTTATATACGATTCGAATTTAGACGAAAATAATTGAATAAATATCGTTGACTCGTTCCAGAATTATTCTTCCAAAATTCTATTTACGAATCAAATAACATCTCAATCATATTGAAACGTCTTTCGATTCGAGGATTTCAAAACTCTCGACTCTCGTCGACTCGTAACTTCTTCGCGTTTGGCGCGCGTGTCATCGATCCTGGTATAAAATCAGGATGCTACGCAGGCTGCACGCAACGGGCAACGTTGAATTTCAACAACGTCGTTAATCACCCGGCCCGGGGGAAAAAATAAAATCATTCGGATATGCCCGAATCGATCAGGCACGCGTCGTATTTCACTATCATATGTAGATCGTCACGCGTGACGCGCGTAACTGCCCTGTTCGCGAAAAGTTTGATTTATTTTAACAAAACGAAATTCCGATGGAATTTGCGCCGGAACGAGCCAGGCCCGACCGTTACAACCGCAACGTGGATACGAATCGATCGAAAATGAAAAACGTTGTAGTTTTGCGTCTCGTTCTTTCTCGCTTCCCGAGTTCTGCTTCGGCCATCCACCCGCGGAGAATCTGCGGAGAATCTGTTGAACCGATAACGGGCAATCGATCTCGAGGATCGATGTTTCGACCGCAATTAAACAGAGCTAATCTTCTCGATTACAAACTAAGTGCCGCAAAGCGATCTCTGATCGGTCATCTTGACTGCGCAAGTATCAAAGATGATTTCGTTCGTCTTTGGCACTTCAAGTTCCAGAGATTAGCACAATCACGATTTACTAGTACAGTAAGATCGTTTCAAAAATCAAAGATATTTGACGTAAAAATTTTCCTCCTCTCAAGTATCCTCGAACGAAATCACACGTAGCGTGGAGTTTATGTTTGTAGCTTCGCTGCGTAACCTCCTTTTCATCAGGCATTCGTAACGAAAGGGTTAAACGGAGGGCGAGGTACCCTCGATGCATCATCGAGAGTGGAGCTTTGGCATATTAACGCTATCAGGTAGCATATATATGTATATATATATATATATATATACACTGGGGAAGGGTGTTCTCGCCCGTATACACTTGCCACTTAATCGGGGATCGGTAAATTTCCATAGTTTCGGGCAAACTGGTTGCGTTTTATTACCCTTGCGGTCTTGGCGGTAGATTACGGCTTGGAAATATAACTATTCGGACAACGGTGGTGTTGCGCTGGTTTCGCGAGTACGTTTCGCGGGGATAATCAGCGCGGCGATCAGCGCTTGCGAACAGTCGTGAAATGTTTATCGGTGTAAAGCGAGGGAGAGATGATCTGGAACCGCGCTAGAACCAATCGCGAGAAATCAAAGCGCGAAACGTTGCCTGCTAACAGCGAATCGATTCTCATCAATCGGCAGTTGGACGCGACGCCAGATTTGTTTGTACATTGCCGGTTAGAGATATGATCGAATAGATTCGAAGTAGAACCGAATGTCGTAAAAATTGTTGACCTGCTCTACTTTAAGTCTAAAAATTAGAAAGTATTTCTCGCTCCTCTAAAAATAATTCGAAGTAGAAGAAGAAGAAGAAGAAGAAGGCAAAAGGAAGCAACGGAAAATAGGTCGACGCAGGTAGTTATATCGGGAACTTTTTAAGGGGAAATTCGTTTCCGATGGCACTTTGTATGCAACGATCGCGACCACGAATGCGACGCGTATCGCCGCGAGATAGCTACACGAAGGCACGAAGAAACGTCGCGAGTTTCACGGGGGGGGGGGGGCTAAAAGTCAGGCCACTTTGTTTCCCTTTTTCCTTTTTTCTTCATTTTTCTTTCCTCTTCTTGCTCTCTCGGCTTGCCCGGCTTCTTCCTCGGCAAGTGTCAACGAGGCGCATGGAAAAATATTTTTCTCCGGGTTTCCGCCGCGACTACGGGAAAAACTTTCCCCGCGAGTTTTGCTTTCTCTTCTCCTCGTTCCTTTTCCCGTTCCTCCCCCTGTTCTTGTTCTTTCCGTTTCCCTTCTTTCAGTCGCAGCGCCCGTCTTTATCGTCGACGACCAAGTGTGCTGGACCGGCAGAAGAGATACAACGAGCGCGACGCGAGCTCGACAGCGAGGCAGGACATTTGCATCCCTATACACGGCGAAATGTCGTTTTTTTTTTACGAAAGTCTCTCTCTCTCGGAAATCGTGAAACTGTCTATACAGATAGGCAACCGTACGTTTGTCTCGTACGTATTGTTTCAATTTTGTTGCTAAACGGTTAGCCGAATCAAGAGCGAAGATTCACTTGTTGGTTGCAACAGGTAATCAAATTGGACTTGGTTTGCAGCCGTTTGAACGATAAAATACAATTCTTGAATTTTGAACTAGCACAAGCTGCAAGTGGCTGTGCGCCTAGCGTCGAGGTCCTACCGATCTTCGATGTTAAGCAAGCCAGAGTGTGCGGAACCCCGCTAGGATGGGTGACCGAGCCCAACTTTAGCGCGGATAGTTACAACAACCAAGCGTCTGGGGTAAGGAGTCGCTGCCATCAGTCCCACTGATGAGTCCAGGCAGTGACTCCAAGACGAAACGCAACTTTCTCTTTCTCATCTACCTGAAATCTATCCATCCTTCCATCACGCATCCATGACCTTAACTCTTCAAGTTTTATCAATCTTCGACATATCTCTCGTCGAAACACGCTCGATGAAAAACCTGGTTTTCTGTCCGACAACGGACCTTGTTCGTCTCTTCGTTTCCCCGGTCAACGGTCGAAACCCATTGAAATCCATCGTGCGCGGAGTTTCAGCCGTCGCGGCGGGTGAGGTGCGAGGCGGAGTGAGTCGCGATACGGCCACGCGGAGTGGAAAGTTGACTGTTCCCAGACTTCGTGGGGCTCGATGAAAATTTAAGACGGTCCTAGGGTGGTTTTTCTCCGGCTCTCGATTGGCTGGATGCGAGTCGGCCACCGGCACCGGTGGCGGCAGTTCGGCGCGCCAGATCAACAGATATATGGCCTATAGGAAAGTTGTACTCGCGGATGAACAAGCGAACGGACAAACGAACGGGCAAATGCACGCGCGTGCACGTATCGGGGGATTTTCAGGTGGGGAAAATTTATAGCGCCTAGCTGCTCCAGAGGGTACAGCGGGACCAGCCTGCAACGATACAGGGTGGAGAGGTATAGATTACGTACGGCTCAACTATGGAGCAGTATTTTCCTCTGGCTCACGGCCGAGCGAACGCACGCCGGGGCGACGCAACCCCTGGGCTGGGCGCCTAAGCGGAAGAAAGAGAGAGACAGAGAGAGAGAGAGAGAGAGAGAGAGAGAGAGAGAGAGAGAGAGAGAGAGAGGGAGAGGGAGGGAGAAAGCCGAAGGAAAAGACTTTGTATTCCCTGTTGTGACACTTATCTCCTTACGTACTCGCATTTTCCGCCGGTACCCACTTACCCGCCTCTTTTGCTTTTGCCCCTCTTTGCTACTCTCCTTTTTCCTCGCTCCTCTCGTATCGGCTCGTTGCCAATGGCGTAGCAACCGTCGTTCGCCGGATACCGAGATCGCGTCTCCTCAATCTCGCCTCGTTTGCGTAATCGTGTGTACCGTGCCTATCGACCGGGATGGTGACTCGAGAGAAACGAGAGTCAGGCGTGTTAGCGGAGTCGGTTAATTGAGACGTTAACCACTCGTCTCGAGCGATATCGGATCGTGCGCGAGATTAATCAATATCGTTGAAGCGTAGACGAAATGTAGACGTAATTGGTCGTGTTCGGAGGACGGAGGGAATTGTAGGTGACAATTTCAGTTAACCGTGTAGTCGCTTTAAGGACAAAACGTGTCCTGAATCATTCTTGATCTTCTTTCTCGACTTGATTCTTTTCTTTTCACACACGGTGTGGAAAATCATTCGTTTCGTCGCGATCGCGCAACGATCGGTTCCTTCGGACTTTTTTCTTTACCGCCAGCCGTTATTATATTTCTCACTGGCAGTCGCAGCTGTTGCGCGTATCCATTCGCTGGTCACGGGGAATACGAAGTAGCTCTCGTGAATTTTCGATCGTCGAAATTGAACCCTGGCGGCCATCGGCTGGCCAATCGTTTATCGCCTTCCCTTCAAATCATTTTCTCTCGAAACTCGACCCAAGCGACACTTCTCTCCAACCTCGTACACAATTTCTTCCGTTTTTATCCTTTTATTTTTTCATTTTTTCATTTTTTCCTTTTTTTTTTTTTTCTTCTCTTTTATCGCGACGAACGAACGATGCGGTGTGATCGAACGTGACGTCGCTGGCGAGCAGGATCGCGCTCTGTCAAGCTCGCGACAGGAGGATTAAAAAGACACGGTGCGACACACTTACACACACACACGTACATGCACAGAGAGATCTGGCAGCGAGAAATAAGTCGTAATTACTATGTTGCGTTGGCTGAGCGCGGCGATACGAGCGCAATGTATCCGGATCATTAAAAGCTAGCGCATTCGCTAATCTCAACTGGCGAGGCGGATAATAACGAGCGAAACGTTTCGCAAGCTCTCGTATCGATTTCGACCGCAGTGTTCGAGATACGCGTAAAACGCGGCAACGTCGTTGGCGCGTGTCATCGACACCGATCGTATTGTTTCCGCGTACACGTGCTCTCTCCCCCTCTTTCTCTTTCCCCCCTTTCTCTCTTTCCTTCCTTTCTCCCCTCGTTTTTTTTTTTTTTTTTTTTTAACTACCATATTCTTTCGGCTATTCGATCGATCGAACGAGGCGAGCAAGACGAGCGCGATATCTATCCGTTGATCCAGGCTCCCGGCGCCGAAAGACTGCCGTTTCGAACGCCGATCCGCCGATAGCTTTCCCGTAAGCCGTTTAAATTCGTTATTTTACTCGAACGGTGATATCCGAACGATTACCCGCGTCAAACGGTTAGGCGGAGTTATTCGAGACGGTCCGGTAATAAATTCGATTTCCTCGGGAAACGAAGATTCAAACAGAAAACTGTTGTGTTTGTATTTTCAGCGCCGTATTTTGGACAACGCAGACTGCGATTGTTCAGGATACCTCTTGGACGCGATGTCGAATCGTGCCAAGAATCCAGTCCTTCTCGCTGGACCCAAATTGTAGGACGCTTTGCTTCTTCCACGATCAATTTTTTTCTTCGCCAAAGGATCGACTCACAATTTCTCGTGGAAATTTTGCGAGGCAACGAACGAACGACGAATTCTTTTTCGACGGAGATTTGCACGGTCGTCAATAGCCAAGAATACCGATCGTTATCATCGTTCGCGCAACGCGCAAATTATGCAAATGTAATTGCGTGTGAAATAATTGTAGAAATTATAATCGCGTGTAAAATGATAATTTATGCAATCCATTTGAATTTCTCGAACGCAATAACAGCGCGGCCACGCTCTTGATTACCGATATAGTTCTGGCATTAAAAACGAACAGCCAACGTTCCAAATAACGATACACGACAAATTTGATCGACCCATTCGTTCAAGCCGAAGATTGAATTTCAAGATAACGAAGCTTGACCAACTCGAATAACCCCTTACTCTGATGTATCTCTCTTTGTATCATTCGATCGGCATCGGTGTTCCGGTGGAGGAGGTCCGATGGAAATTCGATCGCAATCTCAAGCGCGAATATTCGCGACTTTTGTATCGCTCGGCGAACAACGCGTCCCGTCGAACCAATCACCGCTTATCGCGGCACGGTGATCGACTGCGAGAGTCGCTCGGCCATTCGATCGTTCGTTTCGTTTCGTTTCGTTTCGTTACGTTACGTTCGTTCGTTGGTTCTTTCGTTTGCTCGCTTGAACGGACAGTTTTCACGGCGCGCGCGCGCGCGTGTGTGTGTGTGTGCGCGCGACACAGTAGTCGTGAATTAAACCATCCTCTAAATTTCAATTTTGATTGGAACGCATTCGACCGAGAGATCGGCGAGATCGTAGACCGCTATCGCGCATCGGGACCTGATATCGGTGATACGCGATTACATTATACGCGACGTGAATACCCGAGCGAAAAGAGAAGCCGTTTGACGAGCGACTCGCGAACGGATCGTCGTTGAAAATTTCAAAATGATGATTAGCGGATCCTCCCTGCGCGATGCAGGTCAATTGCCGGGACAATTTTTATTCCCAGCTGAAAAATTGCTGCTCGCTTCCACTTTTCGTATCATCGCGATTTCTCACAAACCTTAAACTTCTCGGAGATTCTTGGCTTGACGAAGCGTGTTCCTGTACGAATGGTAAATGGTCCCTCAGCGAGAGATACGGGAGGATCGCTTTGATTTCTGAATTTCGAGCCCGAGGAAATTCGAACAGCGACCAGTTTGTTTAAGACGAGTAAAAAATTATTTGGCGGTGGATGGGAAAAGATAAAACTGCGCGATCTCGTCGGGAAACTACGAAACCTTTGTTATTTCAAACTTTTGTTGATAACGAAAGACAAGTATCCAAACTCTGGTTCGATTGAAAAATAACACAAAATGACAATTTTCCAGATATCTCGATTTCTTTCACATTTTTGTACTAAAAAGAACAAACGTGCGTTCTCTGTGCGTTAAAAAATTCAAGTCACATATAACGTTTATAACACGATGTTACAATTGTGACGATTAAATACTCGCCTTAAGGGAGTTTGAAGAAAGAAAGTCGCAAGGCAAGGGGGGGAAAAATTCAATTCAAAGTAAAATTGTTTTCGATATATTTTTGCATCTTTGCAGCTTCTCGCGGATACGCGTTCAAGTGTTAATCCTTTCATCCCGATGTGACTGACTGGCACGCGCGCCATATTAGGAATTGAATAATGCAGCTCGCCCTTTATTATAAAACGAACGCGCCGTTGGATGTCGCCGTTTCGCGCGAGCCAGCTCGATAAACGGAGCGGACGCTGAAATCTTCATGAGCCAATGAAGCCAGGTTCGATAACGGAGATAACCGATTATTCTGATTAGTACCGGGGATATACGCGATGTAGAAACGTATACATTCACGGTAGCACGCTCGTGACAAGCTGCTAAATTATCGGTCGAAATTGAGGATCGAAAACGAGGTAAACTACATGTGTACGTTCCTCGTGCGATATCGGAGATCGATCTTTATTTTCCGAATTATCCACCGGCCGCTGCATTCGGCTCTTCGAAAATGTTTGATCAAGTCGGGCTCTTCCACTTTCGCGACGAGAAAATTGGAAATTTCTTCCAGCTGATAAATATCACAACGGACAACCCACTTTGGATATTTTTCCCCGTTAAACGGCGCTCTCCGCAGTTTCTTCAGTTTCAAAATTTTCTGCGAAATAACGACCACGAGATAACGTTTCGTGAAAACGGTTCCTGGAAAGTGCCTTGGTTGATTTTTCGAGCTTTCACGTTCGCAATTACTTTGATCGAGAATTACATCAATTGTTGCGATTAATCACACAGCGATGATTTCGCTATTTTTATTATTATCGCGCGATTGATGGCGAAATAAAATAATAAGTTTTAATTAAACTTGTAATTCATCGGATAAAATCTAACAGACGATGCGAAATTGACCTCTGAAATTCAAACTTTGGACAAACTACGTTTCACACGCGCCGACCGAACGCACAGCGAAAGTGTGAAAGATATTCGCGCAGCGGCGGAATTTCAACGGAAACTTCGCCGAGGAATTTTGCTCGCGACATTATTTATTCATTGTTTTTATAGAAACGTCCGCAAATACTCGGAAATTGAGAATTCGCATATTGAAGGAAAATACGCGCGTATTAAGTATTCGTACAATCCCCGTATCGCGACATTGTGCACACACGGTATAATTACAACATAACGCGATGTGAAACGTCAACGCAATTAGCATCGGGCATATCCGGAGTTTATCCGGGCTGACATTGATAAAGTTCTAAATTGAAACGTAAGTAACGTAATAAGCCATAATTCCAGACTAAAGGAGGAGGAAAAACCGCGATAAATTTGCATAATACGCGTGGAACGCTAATAGAATTACAAGTAGAATCCAAGGAATCATAGACAGATATTAAACGTTCGAACGATTTACGGAACCGCGTAACCCATTTTGCGAGGCGTAACGTCCACGGAATACCTACAAGATTCGATCGTCAAACACCAGTCAACGACAGTCGCGACTCTTTCTGTTGCAACGGCGAAATTCGGGCTCGGTCTTTCCCCGATTAAAATAAATTCATTTGCACGTGGTTGGAAACGTGCCGCTGGTGAAAATTAGCGAAATGACAAAGCGCTTTTGGGGGCGGAAGGGCGATCACGTTTATCCGCGACTAGATATAATAGTTTGATAATGGTGGGGATCGCGCGACCGGACGTGGGGAAAAAAAGAGGGAGGGTGGTGGTGGTGGTCCCAATTAAATTGCGTGCCTGTTTAGCGTGTCGCTGTTGTTTCACATCGATACAATTCCTTTCTAATTAACGTGACCAAGCTCGCGTTCGATCGCATCTCGCCCGGCGTTATTTCCTCGACCGGCCGATCTCCGACTCGGTGTTTCGCGCCGGTGGCTCGATCGAAACGACCACTTTGGCAACTCGTAGACGTCGCCGTTGAGGGGCCACCGGGTTGTTGGCGTGCAAACATACTCGAACCCGTAGTCGTTCCCATAACGGACCGAGTATACTGACTGCGCCCCGTTTCGCGCGTAGATAGAGAGATACGGACGGAGGAGGAGGGTGCACGGCCAAAGGGGGTGCGAACGTTCATGTGCTCTTCTCTCTCTTCTTTCTCCTCTGGTTTTCCCCCTTTCTCTCTCTTTCTCTCTCTCTCTCTCTCTTTCTCTCTTTCTCTCGCTCTTTCTGTGTTCGTCGTTTGCTTGCTCGAAGAGGCACAGGATGAAAAGAGAGGGCGAAAGCGAGAGTGGCGAGAAGGAGAGAGGAGAGCTGTGTGCACTCACACAGGTGTCGAGGGAGCCGTGCAGGGTTATAGGTATGGCCAGGTCGAGCCGTTGGTCTTGCTTAATCTGATTACAAGCGGACCGGGTGGGGATCGATATTTTCGCGTGAGTTTTCCAGGCAATCGGCCGCGAGATAGCGCGGCTCGGCATATTTTATACGCGTTCAGGTTGGCCGACCCCATTTACAACCCTGTCCGTCTGTCGGTCCGTCCGTTCGTCCATTCGTCCATTCGTCCATTCGTCCGATCCGTCCCTAGGTCCCTCCGTTCGTTCGTTCGTTCGTTCGCGCGTTTTATCAACCGTCGACGACCCGAGCTTACGGTCGCGCGCATACGTATATTCTGTTTTCTTTTTTTTTTTTTTTCCCACCTGACCCCTCGCGTATACCGGTTGCGCATCCAGTTTGCAAGATCGCGGAAATTCCACTGCAAAACGAGGAGTCAAACGCAACCATCGGTCTCCGTTGGAAAAAAAAGTTACACGTCCCGCATCGAGTGATTTAAAATTATGCACTTTCTTTCTTTTTTTCTTTTTTTTTTATACTTACGTAGGGAGAGGGGGAGGGGAATTGAAATTCAGGCGCAGCTTTGATAACACGACGGAGGAAAATAATTGCGGCAAATTTCAAAGGACTGTTGCGAAGAGGAGGCTTCGATCTTCGAATTCACAGTGGAGTTTTAGGTTTCGAGAAGCGTTTTGAATTTACAGCGTTCTCGAGGAACAAAAGTACCTTTACTTTCCCATTTGCTACATGTTTAAAAATGTTTTTCGCGAAAAACGAATTCAGGGACCGAGAAAATATTACGGAAGCTCCGCGCTTTGAAACGAGCCCGGATTCGTTGCTGTATGACTTCTCGTTACAAAATTTGCGGGGACATTGGTAAGTAAATTTCTGACCGCTGTTGTAAATGATATTTGTTTTTCAGTAGATAACAGTGCGAGGATACGTTCGGTTCGTACGATGCCTTGCCTGTTGAAGTTGTCACTGTACAAATTTCTCCCGCATGTATTCCTTGTATCTTAAATACTGCAAACTGTTGGAAAAAGTTTGTGCAGATTTTCGGAACAAAAATTCTCCTCTGTCGATAAGATGAAGGATCTTCTTGTCGTAAATTACATTGAAATACTTGCGCGGCATCTTTTTCTCCCGAGTTTGAACGTATATTTTTCCACGCTAATGGAACTTTCTTCGTACACGGCGCAAACGTCGCGTACAGTTGCAGCTGCATCTCTCATTCGAAGCATTACAGAGCAGAGCAGAAAAGCACGAACGTTCATTTCGGACGTTTATTTTTCACCTGGCGTGCACAATAAAGTATCGAAACAATTCAAAATTGCGCGCAACGTACGCATGTACGAAAACTGCGCGGGTGAAACTTTCGTAGCCGATACCAACCGTGTGCATTTGCGTCTGCAAATTATTAACTGAAATTCGATTTTCGTTAATTGCCAACGAAAAACCGCGGGCGAACTTTCCCCTCCCCTGGTTGTCTAATACATTGTTCAGTTTTGCACAATTTCTCCAACTTGCATGAACGCTCGTCTCTCTCTGTGACGGTTTTAAGCGGAGGAGGATATATATCGGGTATATATCGAAGGATCTGATTTTACGCGCGGATTTAGCAGCAGTGACGCGAATATTTGTTCCTCCGGATAATGTATTTCCGAATTATCCGGCGGGATTAAAGCTCGGGTAATTGGAGCCAACGAGCATACAGCCAGGGGGATATAGGCAACGAGTGCAGCGGCCGTATCGTGGCGCTCGCCCCGGCCAACCTGTTATCGGTGGCCGAAGCTATCGCTTACCCGTTCGTCTTCTTTCTTACCTCGTCACGTCACAACTACGGGAGTTCCAGTCCGAGAACCGAATAATCTTTTCCTCGCATCCTATTCCTCGCTTCGTTCGTTCTTGCTTCGAAGGATTTCCAGTCGCAGAAGCGACGTTCCTTTACCATACGTCTCTCGGTAGACGCGGCACGTGATGGATGGCTTGGTCCGTGGACGTCGACGTTGCCCGGGAGTTTACGGGCGACACGAAATATGTCTCCTTTCTTGTAACGCAATGCACCTCTCTCTCTCTTCCTTTCTGCCTTCTTTCTTCTTTCGTTCACGGTTACAGTTTTTCCGCTTCTTTTATTTCTTCGCATCCGTACCCTATTTCCGTTTCGTTGGACCGTCATCGCGGATTTTTATCCTTCGCGCGGAGACACGTTCCCGTGCTTCGCCGCGTTGCTCTTGTTGCCGAGACGCTAGCAATTTTACGGTTAATTATACGTCTGACCGTTTGTCAGACCGAGCCTCTTGCAATTCTCGAGTATCCACATTATCCAAGTCTTGATCGTTGCTCCCGTTTCAATCCAGAGAGTTTTTTTAAGGTGGGTCTTTGGGAAATATTTCTGGGTAAAATTGAAAATGTAGCGACGGATGAATCATTCGATTTGACTCGGTGGTAAGCATCAATTTCTAATTGGCAAATTTTTTCCAAGTTATTCAGATATGTAACAGTTGGAAATTTACATTTTCACTCACTTATGTAAAGATTGCACAATTACTTTCCTATTTCCTCGAAGGTTTACCAATGATTCTTTTCTTTAAATTTCGCAAACTTGCGTGTAAGAAACGTTTCAACTAAGGAGAACAGTATGGCTGCAGGAACGCCGAGTACTATTATTCTCGATTTTCTCTAACTTTAGTGGCGCGTACATCACTTCAATAGTCTGGAGGCAATAATTGTTCGTGAATTCAAGAATTCGTCCATTAAAGTCACGAAGAACCGAGCTATTCGTGACGCAACGCTTATCCTCGAGGTAAAATTTCGCCTCGGATAAAGCGAGTCTCTTCGCTAGAGCAACGTGCGAGATAAACTTTTCTTTTTTTGAAATAACGCGAATTCCGTACAGATAGATAACTAAGACTGGTGTAAATTAGACCACGATTACGAAATTAGGCAGGCGCAAATTACAAATTAGAAATTAGGCTACGAGTAACTTAGCTTCACTGAGACGAGTGAATTTAGAAATGCGTACATTTGCGTGTCACGAACGAATGAACGTTGCAACGAGCCATGTAAATGATAAACGCAGCGAAACAATAACACATACATATCGCTCTTGCACACGTATATAGAGTCTTTTTAAGCAATTTTGTAATCGCTTTCGTTGCACGAAATTGCGGTAGCAATTTTCTGATTGCGTTGCACGGGGCGCTGTTGCAGTCCATTAACCTATTAACGAGGGTTAGGATTGCCATAATAGTTTCTTTGCTTAAAGATCCCCTATCTTTCTCTCCCGAGTCGTTTTCCCATTTGTTGCAAAAGGTAAATTCAACTTGCCCATTCCGATCTAATCGAGATTAACAATGACGACGCTTTCGCAGGCGGGGCCAACCAGCGTTTTAGCCAACGTTGCCTGGTATTTTTTTTTTTCCAGTTTCGTGGTTGGCATACACGCGTAGCTCGCTAAGCGTCCGCCTGTGACCACATGCTGCGCAAATAAACCAAACTGCATATATTATGTGATAAAGCGCGCATTATCTTATCATGGTACGAAAGCTCCGGCTGTGGAAGCTTCTGATTCAGGGATGATGCGATTAATCGATGCAATTAAATTATTAATTCTTGCTGACGCGTATTTGTTTTATAATACACAGCAACAATAGCAAGAAAAGTGTCTAGGTAGCTAAAAGAATCAGTATTTCAGATTATGAGACACAAAGTTCGTGTCTGGTCTATCCTACTCTTAGTCAATGGTAATTTACATTTACATTTACATTTTCATGTACTTAATTTTTTTTTATAAATTTTGTATAGTAGTATATATTAATTTGGTAATTATGCAATTATTCTTCTGTACTCGAGGGAACACGTCATCCCAATCTACGCAACGTTTTTCTCCCCAACATTCTCAAACCAAGGGAAACCTACCAAGGGAACGTTCAATTACATTCGCTGGCCATTTTATTTTTAGGAGAAAAAAAGGAAAACAAAGGGGAAAAAAAGAACAATCCATTATTTTTTCCTCGTACTATATTTTATCGACGATTCAGCGGCGCGACTGCAAAACAGATCGCGCGTAATCTCGTAAATCATCGCGACGTGTCGCGCGTTGCAAGGCTCGCGCGCTGGTTGGTGCCTGCTGTTTCAAACCGTCCGGCTTGCCGGTGACTTTTACACGAAACGCGGGGGAACAGGTGGGCGGTGGGGGAGAGGGGAATAAATTTTAGGTAACGACACGAAACGCGTCGTTGGATGGCTTCCCGGTTGTTTCGTCCCGATCGTCGCGATCGCTCGACGAGTTTCTTCGCGTTGCAATGATCCACGCAGCGAAACAACGCGGCGTGCCGATCCACGGGTGTGGTTTTGCGCGAGAACCTTCGCACTTTCGTGCGAACGAACGACTCTCGTAATCAGATTAAACGCATCGATTTTTCCCCTCCCCTTCGTCGTTTCTTTCTGCTCGGTCGAACCACCCTTCTTATCGTTTTCCTTAGCTTTTTCCCTTTTTTTTAAATAGTTGACGGTACAGGTTTCATTTGTAGCGGTATCGATGTTGATGCAAATTTCATAATAATTATACGTTTCACGCGCAGATGAATATTTAACATGGAAGAATTTAGAATGTTTTTTCCTTTTTTTTGAAATTTTGTTGATGCTAATAAATGGTAGTAACAGGAGATGACCGTAAAAGAAACAATGGTAGATGGAAGAATAATTTTGTAAAATGGAATAGATTAATTTAACCAATTCCGTATCATACGTGTGTATAATTTTAAATTAATTTAAATGTTTCGTATTCAACACGTGTAATGTAAATGTTCGAACACTTTTGCAAATACTCACACAATTAAAGAAACCTACGTACATCCGTGGAATGTGGATTTCTAGATTATAATCGTTAGTTAAAATTATACAGTACTCCGTTTGCTACAAAATTCGAAAGAAAGTTGAAAGCCCAATTAAAAGGATGGCAAAGGATTAGGTGCTTCAGAAATGAAAATTCAAATCGATTTAAAGAGAGGATCCCGTACCCTTAGGTTCAGCGGTTTTCTGTTTCATTCTGTTTCGATCCTTTGTACACGCTCGTTCGTTGATCAAACGACGCGGTTCGGATGTTTCGATAGAAGGGAACGAGGATCGATCGACCGAGCGGTTTTATATTATTCCTGCTCTCCTTATTTTCCTTCCTTAACTTCTCAGAAAGTACTACCTTGAATATACAAATTGGAAAAGTTTATATAATTTGTACCGGAATTATTTTCTTTACTGCGAGAAATTCCCAGAAAATTGTTATATTTTTGTCAGGTTTTTTGCTTTATCATTAAAAGTAAAGGTAACAAAAAATGCACTATCGGGATACAGTCGGAGGCTGAAATCGAACAAACGGAATGTTATAGCTTGCCGAGTACGAATATATATGGGTCGTTTTAAAAGCTGGAAACTTTCGATAAATGCGGAACCATGCCATTATTGTTTAACGTTAATAGAATTACAAATATCAAGTTTTATGGTATTAACATACCGTTTTATAAATACATAATCGCAGAAATTTCCATCGTCAAAAATCGATTTTCATTTCAATAAATTCTTGCGATTCCGACGAAATTTATACTAAATGTGTGTCGTAATTTCAACGAAAAATTTAGAAATACAAAAATCGTCGTAGAATGCGAATTACACTCGGAAAAATATGAACGAAACATCGAAATCCACAGTGGAATTATATTTCGAAATTAAAAGCTTCGTAGTATTTCTTCAAACATCGCCTATACATTGACTATATATATATTTTCAGAAAAAAATTCCCCCCTCCCCCCCGAACAAACGCACGCGAAAAATTGGATCGAAGCTTGGTTTCTTTGTGACAGCTGGAATTCTAGACTTCATTTCCGCGGACCAATCGACGAAAAAGTCGCGGCGGGTACGATTCCCAGCGATTTATGCCCCGAGTCATTTATAATCGAACGACGACGGCTCGGTAACGTTTAGCTCGGGTAATCGACGCGCGATTCAATTAACTTTCACGTCGCGAGGCTCGTACGGCCCGGTCGAATAATACCTGGCGCAAATTCAACAATCGAGTTGAATCTCGTTGTGTGTTCAAGACCGGGTGGGTGGGAGCCGTTCGGTCGGTCTTCTTAAAAATCGCGCCGAGGAAATTGAACGGAACGGGCGGCAGCGTCGACGAAAACGGTAAACGCGTTTTTCCTCCGCCGGCTGAAAGTCGAGGGATCACCGGGACCCCGGGACGCCGCACGTCTTTTCTCTCGCGCGTTTAGCTCCGCCGTTGAACAAAGTCGTCCCGGGCTGCTTTCCAACTTTCTTCTATTTTCCGAGCATTTTTTTCGTCGCGCTTTACGGTGCGCTACTTCCCGAGTACTCTCGAGACTTTGCCGCTAACTAAGTGTTCTCCGTCCACTTTTGTCTTTCCCGGTTCGCTTTCTTGCTCCTCGCTCTACCGGCCACTGCCGCTATTGCCTCCTTGGTTGCTGCCGCTGCCGCTACCGCTGCTGCTGCTGCTGCTGCTGCTGTTCGTTCCGCTTCTTTCCTCCGGCTTCTCACTCTTCTTCCGTCTCACACTCCTGCGTCTTCTGCCCTTTATACCGCGAGACTTTCCTCCGAGTTTCGCGACAGTTTCCATTTGTCTAGTCGGGCCATTCGCGGTTGCGTTTTTCCGACGACCACGACGCGTGCACGCGAGACTACTCTGTGTGTCTCGCGGCTTCGTGGAACCTCTCCTCTCCCCTCGCTAGCGAGAAATTCCTCGCGTGCCTCGATCCTCGTCGAGTCTCCCGGGACGCGCCGTGATTCACGATTTATAAGCCGACTTTGGAAATCTGGAGATAGATAGATAGATAGAGAGAGAGAGAGAGAGAGAGAGTCACTTCTCCCATCTGGCAAAGTAAGATGAAAATCGAGGTCGAAAGTCGTCGCGAGAGCAACGACTGAAAGGATGGCCAGAGCTCTGGCCTTGCTGTTACCAGCGTCGCCACCCCCTCACGTTGAGTCGGGGTTATTCGTACCTCTGGAGGCTCGACTAATGCTCGACTAATTGCCAGAATGTAAATAAATATCCCCGGCAGGGTCGTGATCCAGCTACCTCCGGGGAGTACGTCTATGAGAATATACTGCGTTTGGACATGCATCGCTACTTCAATGCCCCCGGATCGCGCGCATTGCGCCCACCGCCCCCGCTCCCCAGGCTCCTCGAGGCTTTCACGCCAACGTATCCGCCTCTTTCGCTTTTCCTATTCATCCTGCCCCCGACGACTTTTCAGCGAAAATATTCATCCGTTATTCGACTGTTGTCGCTGCTCCTTCGTCGCCTGCAAACATCGTTCGACGTCCAATCGTTGCAAAAGTGGCAATTGGGCGCTAGAACTGTCAAACGCGGTGAAAATGACCGGTCTGTTGATTTTGTTGGATACTTTACACGACGTAAACGACCAAGCGTATTTCTCGAGATTTAAATAATTTTTCGCAAAGTACGTCGTAAAGAGAGATATACTATCCATTTGTACTATAAAGTTTCTCTATTCTTCTTTTTTTTTTTTTTTTTTTTTTCGAGACTATGAATGCCTCCGGTGGAAATTTCATGCTTTAATCTCGTCGACAGTCAACAAGAAATTAAACAACGCGACGGTGAAAGCCGAAATTTCGCGTTTGAAATGTCACGTTTTGTCGCTCAACTTGTCCACACTGTTGTCCGCTTTTTCGTCCTGCATCGGGTATATAGACTCGTCGAGAAACGTACAAACACGTCCACTTAGTCTCGATTGAGCACGAGCCAGCAATTCACTCGACCAAGTTCTATTCCCTGTTAAAGACTCCTCGTTCCCCACTATCTGTTCCCCCAGAAAGTATAGAACATCGAACACGGTGGTGAAAAGTGCGACCACGTGAACACGTCGACCAGGATCGTTTGAAATTGGCCGTAGTTCAGCCGTGCGACGTCGGTTCATGCAAATCTCCGGTATCTCCAGTGTTCTCCGGTAGACAGAGAGCCAACCGTTTGATATTCTTCGCGGGGAATTTCAACGAAGTTCGACGGGACGCGCGCGGAACTTTCGCGGAAACGACGATACGTCCGTGCGGTCGCGAGCTTTCGATTCCGCTTCGCCTTATCGGGTCCCTCTCACCCCCTCTCCCTCCCTCCCTCTCGTCTCGTCTCTTTCGACTGGCTCGAGTCGATAAACTTTCTCCGTCCTCTCCATCCGGGGAGGGAGACTCGCTGCACGCGAGAGTCGGGACCAATTAACTCGAAACCGGGCTATCGTTTTAGCGGTAGTACGAAGAAAATATCGGTGGCGTAGCGTGTGTGTGCGGTTGGTCGGTCGGTTGGTCGGTCGGTTGGTTGGTTGGTTGGTTGGTTGGTTGGTTGCGGACTGTCGTCGTCTCGAATTTCATCGGACATGGGACATGGGATCGATCGGACCGGATGCTGCCGGAATATACACTCGCGCGATTCGCCTATTCGCGCGAGTTGCGACCAGACCGATCCGGCGGCGTGCCCCCGGTTGCCGTGCTACTGCAATCGGAAAATTCCCCGGCTATGTGATTGTTCGGCCGTGACTTTTCTGTCGATACTGCCGCGGCACTCGACTCCGGAGGATTCCGCGGATTACGCGCGAAATTGCATCCAAATCCTGTTTTTAATACCCTCGACCCGTCCACTCTTCCTGTCGATTACTTTCAATCGGACCGTCGATTGCTCTTTAAATCGTAAAATATGAAAACTGTCGAAGCGCATCGGACACGCGTGTGTACAGCACCGAGCGCGTCACCGAGCCACGGCCTATTTTCGTGCCGGTGTGTCTTCCGACCATGGGGCGAGCGATCCCATCCCGGCGGCGAGGGGAAGAGCGCGGGAGGGAGAGAGAGAGAGAAGAGACGACGAGGGTTGCACACCGTTTTTCATTAATTTGCCTTACGCTAATTTAATCGGTCGTTAACCGTTGTACTTTGTACAACGTCGAAACTCTGAGAGAGCGTGCCCTCCTGTCGTTTCACAAAATGCGTAAACGTTGCAAGCGACAGAAGCGTGAAAGAGTCTCGGAACGTTTGAACGCGGGTATCTTCGCCCTTTGGTCGAAAGTACAGAGTCGGGAGAAAACGGGGCGAAGCGAGGGGGGGGGAGGGGAGGAGGAATAGAGCAGTGGCGATGGTGGACGGAGGATGGAAAGCGACGCGGGGGAGGGAGGAGACGAATCGAGAGTCGCCAAATCGAAAGAGCTATGACACCGAGGACGGGGAGTTGTGTTCTTTGTGCGCTCCCGGCCCGATGCATCCGGTCGACGAGAGTAGATTGCGCGACTGTCAATAGCAGAATAATTGAAAGACGCGCTCTTAATTAGTATCCGGCCGGGGAGTCTTGCGCTCGACTGCCGCCGTTCAGGCTTATTTCGACCGGGGGAAATGGAGAAGAGCAGAGAGAGAGAGAGAGAGAGAGAGAGTGTGGTTAAAGCCAAAGTAGGAGAGAAGCGCTCTTCTCTCGTTTTCTTTCTCTCGCGAAAAGGATACAAAGGTTCGAAAAGAGGCGAACGATGGCGAGACACGGGGCAAAAACGGAAGTGGCAAGGCTGGAAACGGTGGTATTTCGCAGTTGGCGAGAGTTGCGCGCGACGAGAACGTGAGGAGCATTCGAGACGTTTGACTCGCGGTTAACCGCGTCCAACTTTCTTTTTCTCTCCTCCTTCTCTGTTCGTCCTCCTGCATCTCTCTCTCGCCCCTCCCGTTTTCTTTATCCTTTGCCTCTGCGCTCTCACTCTGTCAACCGTCGCGTCTCCTTAATCGCGTTAATGAAATTCCGTCACGGTCGGATACCGCGCTCGACGCGCGACGAATTTCTTTCGCAGGGCGAAAAGAAAAATCGGTGCCCTCGCGACTGCGAACCCCGGCCCCCCCGTCGATCGATCTCGAACGTATCTTCCTCTCGCAGATTGGTGGAGGAATTTTTTTTATTTCTACAAATTGGATACAATTCGAGAGAAAGGGGGTTTATTGAAATCTGTCGTCGATCGTGAGTTAAGCCAAAGTTCTACCTTTGGCGGTAAATTAATTATATTATTCATTAATGAGAGATCGGTTATGACAAACGGCAAACAATACAAATAAGTAGCTTGTAAATTAAAGGCAAATTCTGCACAATAAATAAACTTTGGTATTTGCGAAGGCGCAGATTGAAACTTCGGACATTAATTTAAAATAAATTTCACGTCGAAACTTCGCTTTGATGTTATTTGTGGGGATAAAATGGACAGGGGTGTGATCTCTCTAAGCAAATACAAAGAGGTTAACGAAGAATTTAATCAGTTTCGAAACATTGATCAGCGTAATACAGATTCCTAGTTTGGAATTTCGCTCGGGTATTTCCTCTTCGAGAAATCTCTTGGTCCTTTTTTTCCGTTTTACGTCCCCCGTGTGCAACCGAATATGAAATATCGTCAATCCGTCAATACGTCAGCGATTAATTAGATACCGTTAATGCCTTTCTTCACATTATATTTCACGCGTCGGTCGTTGGAAACGATTGGAAATAAAATTAGAACGCTGTAAAATAAAATAAATTCGGTTATTCCCCGTGGCGTACACGTTCCCCGTTCACAAATCTTTATTGACAGATACTTCAATAAAAATATCTGTCGAATGTTTGCCGGATTTTTTAAATCAATCGCGGAAAAATAAGAACGATACGCAATCTCCTGCGAGAGTTTTTCCTCTGCAGCGGGGCGACGGACGTGATTTTTCGAAATTGCAGCAGCGCGCGAAAGTTTCGGAATTTTTGACCGGCAGTTCAACAGCTCGTGATTGTATTACGTGTATCGTTGCAATAGTTGAAAACATTTGTAATTTACGTGCGCATTATTCATATTAGCGGACAGTTTCATACCGGCACTCTCGGTATTAAATTTCTCTTTTTACGCGCGCGGAAATGCAAATTTTTGTGACAGATTTTTCTTTTATTCGACATTTTAATTTTCCGTGTTATTTCCGCACTACCAGTAACTGGAGACGAAACAGATTTGTAAGAATTATCGCAGCATTTCGACCGATAATATTAATAATAACAAGCAAATTTTTTTTATTCCCCTCTCATCGATCATTTTAACTTGCTGTGTCATCCCAGTGTAGGTACAACAATTGTAATATGCAAACTTTCGATACTTTTCTCACATTGAATATTATTTTTAAATTATTCTACAGCATCTGTATGATAATAAATATATTTCCGAATTTTCATACCTTTGCAAACATGCATTTACACAAATGAATGCATCGGTGAAGCTTCATTCGCAGATCGCTGCTTCTCTCTCTCTCTCTCTCTCTCTCTCTCTCGATCATATATTCCGCAAAGACAAAGTAATTTTAGTCGCGGAGGAACGTTCACCTCGCTTCCCTTTCAAAAATGTATAACCCGTTGGCTTCGAGATCTCGTTCGAGAGGGCCGTAAACATACTGGCTGCGAGCATCCAGAGCATCAAGGGGGCACAGAGAGAGGGAGAGGGAGAGAAGTCGAAGAAGGCGAAGGGCGAAACGCGAAGGCGCAAAAGGGCCATCCATTGTAGCGTCCTCGGAGCTGGCGCACTTGGAGGCCGTCGCGCGCGCGACCCACCGAATCGACCCCGTAAACTCGCTCGTCGTTTACGGCCTCGTCTACGGCGAGAGAGCAGGTTGCCACCGTGGCATGCCTGCGCCGCGGAAACGCGCGCACGTACTTCCCTTCTCGCCGACAACCGACGTTAACGATATCTCGTTAAGTCTCGTACCCGATCGAACGATTTTCCCGCAAGGCTAAGCATTTTCGCGCGACCAGCCAAACGCCTTTCCACACACACACACACACTCATACATACGCCTCGTCTATTTCCCGTTATTGCGTTCTCCTCCTCCTCCTCCCTCCTTCCCTCCTGTAGCGCGTATCTCGCTTCTTAAGAATCGTCTAACGATCTTCGACGGCCAGCTTTGATCGGCTTCTCACGCTGGTTTTAAACTCCGTTTGTTCGTTGGCTCGTAGGAGGTAAAGTACACGCGGTTCGTCCGGTAATGGCACTCGAAGAAACCGGGTAAACCGACGTCGAACACTCGACGCCGTTCTGTTAATTGATCCGTCCGTTTTACGTTTGCGCTCGTCTCTTTCTCCTTCTTCTCTCTCGAGAATTATCTTGTATCGGGCATTTGCATTTCGCAAGCGTGAAAGGAACTCCTCGCTTGGAATTCCGCGATTGAAAATACTGTATTGGACGTCGATTTCACCCTTTGCTTTTTTTAAAATCAACCTAGTGACGTGGTAATTTGTATTATATATATCAACTGCGATATTTGAGCGGAGCACTTTGTAAAATTTGAAACGCAAGGTAGCGATTAAAGAAGCAAGTGACGTAAGAAGAAACCTGACAGTGAGTCCGTATCTATAAAACTGGAAAGGACTATGAAAAAAAAAAAAAGAATTTGAGAGACTAAGAACACGTTGTCAATGTGTTTCGGGACAAGCGCCAGATTTGATTCAAAACTGGAGAAATTAATACTTTAACATCATCGTGCTCGCCATTGGCAATCGTTTGTACTATAATTAATAATTATACTACGTTCATTGATAAATGAAATATTTTTTCACATTCCTCACAATCGTGTAGACAATTTAAGGAATTTACCATCAGTTTCTCCATAAATCTCAGTTAATTTCAAATGTGAGTTTTTTTTTCTTCAAGAAATAACAATTGTCACGTTACGTACCAAAAGCCATTATAGGACAGTTTCCAAAAGATATTGTTTTATTAAAATACGAACATCGAATTCGAGTCGCTTGGAATCATTTCTGTGCGTCTTGCGCAAAGTCGCGTTTTCGTAACAACGGCCGACGATGCGTTGAAAAGAAAAAAAAAAAAAAATTTGGAGAGCAACAGTATACATCTTACTGTCGATCTCGCGACTCACGTAGCACTGGCCCCCGTGGAAGTGGGAAACTCTGCGGGAACTTTCAAACTTTCGGTTCCGGCCTGGCGGTCCGCCGAAACTGCTAAATATTCGGTGGATTGGCGCACAGCTCGGGACGCAGGGGTCGGCGGGAGGGGGGAGGGTCCCCAGCGTGATGCACGCGGGCAAAGTTCGGAGGGGACGGATATCGATTTTCTGCCATTGTTCTTAATTCGATCGTCGGCGAAGGCAATGGAGAAGGGTGGCGACGACGTCCGCTCGTCGGCTCGCTTCGATACGAGCCGATTAACCGTTCGACGAAAAAAAAAGCAACCCGTAATTAAGTCTGCACCGGGTATTTTATCGACGATACTCGACCGAGCAGCTCATCGGATAATCGATATTTTCGGCCCGTTTCGGCCAGCCGTCTGCTAGCCGATCTTCGACCTTTCCGCGCCAGTCATCGCGTTGCGAAATTCGCCGCGTGATTCGAAGCGTTTAAACTACGAGGCGCTAAACATTGGTACCCGACCCGACCGACTCGAGGTCGCGGTTTGCGTCACTGGTTGGCCTCCGTATCGCCGATTCGAACTGCAGATCACGTCTTGCATATCCGTCGCATATTTCTTTGCGTTACGTTCATTGTGTCACCGTCTTTCAGTATAATTCTTCCCTTCCAGTTTCACTCTTCCAATTCAAGTTCCGTTGCATTAATAAATTCAGGTGACGTGAGTGGAATCGCGCGTGGAGGAACAGCAAGAAATCAATTTCTCGAGTTAAACGTTATTTCTCTCAGTTTCCTTCGTCAATCAACAGCAGGCGAAGTTGCGCAACACCGGTGGCACGACTGAGGCGATTTTAACGAAATGGAGGATAAAAAAACGCGCAAACCGTGCTGGGCGAGGGAAGGATTTTTCGGGAGTGGAAGAGAAGTAGTCGGATTGAGAAAATCGGCGACGGACGAAAAAAAATGGCATCGAGGAAGAAAGGAAGGAAGCGGAGTAAAAGGGAACACGATCGATCGGGCGCGCGGTTTCCTTTGAGTCGCAAAGTCCGCATCGACGTGACCGCTGGTTCGCGTTTCTCTGTCCCGACTCGACAAATTGTTCGGTAAAACTGGATTCTTCGTCCGAAAAATACGATCGGTGGATGGCGGTCTTTCGGTGGTCGGCGGCTTTAAGAGCCACGGAGAGAGAGCTCGATTCCGCGCTTTGAGGTCGGACCGAATGGAACGCGAAATCGAAGATAGATCGGTGAACCGCGGGCACCAACAAAACAAGGAGCGCACGACCCGGTTCGCAAGTATTAGGATGGCTGATGGTATCTTGCGAAACGCGTGGTAGTCGATATCGGTTTTCGGCGAAATTACCGATCAGATTGCGAATTTCGTATTTACGCGCGCGACGAGTCGTTGGACAACTGAGAGTGGCAAAAGATCGACCAACCTCTATTTTTAGACCTTTGTACACGCAATTCGCGAAATATTGTGGAAACCGTTTGCGAGAATTTTTGGCAGGCGAGTAATGAATTTAGAATTCCACGTTAATTATTTGAAATGTTATTCGTGGCGTGAGATCGCGAGAATTTTATATCACATTAATTTATTAATGATACGTTAAATCTGTTTGATTTAATTTCCGACTTTTTATTATTTTATACATATCGTGTAAAATAAACTGTATGCTCGCGCAACTATACTCTGAAAAGCTTTTACAAATATATTTGAAAGTAAAGGGTGAATAAAAATTTGAAAATAATCCGAAAATGTAGAACGAGTCATTTCCTGCGGATTATACGCTCGGTAAATGTACAAGAGACGACGCGAATAGTAGTTTTAAACGTGCAATTATGTACAATTATACCTGTAATAAAACTCTGGCAATTGTCTACGTGCGTTTTAAATTTTGCCAATATAATCGCGATAATCGTTTCATTAGGGGACGAGCGAAATTTCAAAATGTTTCGCGCAACACGCGTAATACGATGACTACAAACAGTAGAAATTAACAAGCTAATAAATTTATTATGACGTTTGTGTACTAATTAATTAGATTCAATTAATTACATCCAAATATATTAAATTTCGTATTATTTGGCTGAAATTCTGCATGGCCGCGGAAAAAGTTTTTATTTTACGATAAAAATGAAACGCGGTGCTTGATAAAGAAAGTGCGCTACGCTCGCGAGATAGGGGTACGTGCCAATATTTCTTCGTTGTTCTAAATAAAAAAGCGATAAACTGAAGTTAGATAAAAATTACCCCCTCGCGAGTTCAATAACTCTCTCTGTTGAAGATTAGTCACCCAGACGTTGCACAAGAGACGCTCTCATAACGTAGTTATGAGAGCGCAGTTTCGTACAACGTCGCGAATAAATAAGACGAGGAAAATGCATTCAACTTGCCGTTCGGCGATTCCTCTCACGTTTAAGGGAGAGAACGCATTTGTTGAATACACCGAGCTCCACATTAATTGTCACATTCTATTAAGCATATAACTCTGTCAAATGCTCGGCTTTTTCTCTTCCCGGAGAAGCGGGTCTTTCGAGATTAAAGTCAATTTATCTCGCAAGGTGAAAGATATGAAAAAGAGAAGAAAAGAAAAAGAGGTTAATCGAAGAAAAGCAGAGAATTAACCGACACACGCGATATAAAGTCTCGAAAGTTCGCAACGTATGGATGTATTTCTGGTTTGCTCAAGGTGTCGTCCTTGGCAAAACGAGCTCGCATTTGCATCGATAGCTAAAAGCCGAGCTGTTTCCAACACCTGTTGTAAGAAATACTATCCCCCGCAGAGCGAGACCCCGGTCAATTTCGCGTTTAATCGTACGTATCGTTCGTTCTGAGAGTACACGTGACCTCCGAACGAATTCCCGTTAAACAAACCTTCGTGCACGGCGCTGATGTGCGCGATAATTGGATCAGCCATTAGTGTATTATGCGGAGGTAACTACATTTCTCGATCGATAGCTCCGCGGTCCCGCGAGGTCCTTCGATCGAAATTAACACGAAAAGTCGCGTTAATTTCACGAGCGGCAAAGTCGAGTCGAGTCGATGGAGAGGGAAATCCTCGGGTGTCGGTGGAGGAGAAGGATACTGTAACCTTGCCCAGCGAGGGGGCACGGTGCTCGCGGCTGACAAGCAAAGAAGCAAAGAAGCAAAGAAGCAAAGAAGCAAAGAAGGAAGGAAGGAAGGAAGGAAGGAAGGAAGGAAGGGCGAGGAGAACCGGTTGAAAAACATTAATTAATTCGTGCCACCTTAATTGCTGGCTGTGAAAGTTTTAAAGGGGCCGCAATTAACGCTCGATTCCGGTAAAATTCCCGGGCTCTGCCCCGGCAGACGGGGGGAGCCGCGTGCGCGCCGGAATCAAAAGCATCTTAGATAAAATAAACTCGGACGGCCGGCCTCTCCGGTCGCGTTTCTTCTCCGCGGTGGCCTCCGTCCTCGCGCAATTTCGTTCGAATTCTCGCGTTTTTCCGCGAGAAAAATTTACGCTGGGAACTCTGTTAGTTCGCTGGTTCTTTCTAGAGAAAAAGAGAGAGAGAGAGAGAGAGAGAGAGGAGTCTCAGTTTTTGGAAAAAAGAAGAAAAAGTTGGTCGAAACTGGCCACGATTCCCCACGGTCCACGAGCTATCGCTTTTCTATCCTCTTAACGTCCATCCAATCTCTTACCTTAAAATTTCAACGGTAAACCGTGCTTGATAAGAACTCCCTCTCTTTCTCTCTCGTCGCCTCTTTCGAATTCCTCGACGAAATCTAACGAATCTCGAGGCGCGGCTAATTTACGAGCTACGTCTCATCGTCGCTTATCGAGTCTGCTGATTAAAAGACTCGCGGGAAAGGTGGATTCGACGACTCCAAGAGAGGAGGAACGCGGCACCGTTCGAGCCTCGCGGGTGTCTGAGGCAGTCAGCGCCAAGTTTGTCGCAGCGTTGCAGCGTTGGAACGTGTTTTATTCGTGGATTCTGTTGCGTGTAATTTGTTGGAGAAGTAACGATTAATTTGAACTAATTTTGACGCTAGTAGTTACTTCAGGCTATTTTCCAACGCACCGATTTCGGCTGCCGTTCCAACTTTTATCGGCTCCCTTCGTTCTAAATCGCTCTTTACGTGTTTCCATTCTTCGCGGTTGGATGCCGGCAGAACAACAGACAGTTTAAAATCTGTCCTCAATGTCGCCAACGTGGCGATGCGTTGCAAACTTTTACTGTTAATAAAAAAGTATAATATAAAAAAATATAAACTAATCTCGGCTAGTTAATAGCCCTATGAGAAGAATATATCAGCTGCAAAGGATCAGTGATCAGACTTGTACGTACATAATTATCGTATGAATTTCATCTGTTATTAGAGTGTCGGGGAATTGTTAGAGTTGTTAAGGTTCGAAAATTCTGTGGGAAATTTTTTGCTCCGGATAATAGGAAAAAAATATACAGAATATGTCCAGAGCGCGCCGGGTTTTGTAATATTTGAAAGGTAAAGCAATTTTTTACCAAGATTCTATCCCGTTAATTATACTCTCGGAAAATTCGGTACGTGAAATTTATCTAAAATACGCGAAAATACTCGTTTGTTAGAGGCGAACGCTGCATTCGCGCAACGTCTCAATCCGCTATTAAAAATTACACATTTCTAATATCACCAATGTTATTTCTCTTTTCGATACAAAGGTATATATCACCGGTAGCGTATTTACTTTGCTAAAATAGAAAACAGTAAAAATTCGCCTCTTCGCGTTGTACGGACGCTTGTAGAAAATCCCATCTTACAGAAACGATCGAACGTATCGGTGGAGTCACGGTCAGGCTGTTCTGTTGTTCCCCGACAGATTTTCTCGCGCGTGGGAGTCGAGAAGGCCCTCGGATCTATCGGGCGCCGATCGGGGCGAGCGCGGAGCCGGGACGGCTAAATCGCGCTTCTGAATCGATCGCGGAGAGAGCGCGCTGCAAACCGAGAGATGGACCTTGAGATTGTGGTTTCTTTTATGCCAAGGCTGCCGCGGCTGCACGCGCTCTCTCCTTCTGCACAGGGACATTGCGCGAAGTCACGAATACGGTAATTGAAAATCAATATTTGCGCTCACTTCGCCCCTCTCTACCTCCCTCACCCCACCCCACATACACCTCCCTGGTGGACGGAATATACGCCTTGCGAATACTTCATTCCACGGCGATCGAAATCTTTCGAGCGTGCACACGGGGGCGCGCGCGACCGCGTTTCACCGACCTCGACTTTTTCCTCCTTGCGGTGGGCTTGCACCCTCTGCGTCTCTCTCTCGCTCTCTCTATGTTTCGCTCTCTTTCTCGGGATATCGCGAAACCTGTAACGCGCCAGTTGCCTTGCCCCCGGAGCATGACGTTGCGGCGAACGCGGAAAAGTCTCGTCGAGAATGCCGGAACCGGCTCTGATGTTTATTGATTTTGCACGAAACAACCCGCCGATTAAGCAATTTGCCAGCGAGTTCGCCGCGTTATTAAAGCCTCGCTCTTTAGGAAGCGTCCCGACCTTAGTTCCTCGCCATGCTCCGGTGATTAAAAACGAAAGGAGGAGGGAAATTCGCTGGCAGCGGCTTCTTCTTTTTACTCGTTTGCGTGAAATTCAAGCGCGCAAAGATGCGTGAAACGCGTGTGAAATATTCGAGCTGGAGCATCTTGCGGAATTAACAAATTTCCATCTTCAAACTATAATACAATGTGGGGAGAATTTTAGAATTTTCTAGTTTATCCTATTATATTTAGAAATTTATATATAATATTTTAGAAAATGTGCTTAATCCACTTCCTCTTTGCAAAATTTCCTTAATTTTTTTCAAATTCTTTTCAGTAGTATATTTCCGTAAAACAATGTTCTTGTGAATACAATCAATAAAATGATATTTTTGTGTCTTTGAAAGGTCTTGCCACTACCCCTCAAACGGAAGAAACTTGTCGTAGAGAAACCCTTTGAATGAATTTCGATCAAAAGACAGATTAATTCTCTGTTCTAGCATGAAATATTTTATGAATGCGATTCTGTAGAGAATCGAGATGGCTTGTCTGATGATGAATTTTAATGTCGCGTTTAATTTCTAATAATCGCGCGAATCGATCGCGCGAGAATACACTTCTCAAAAGAGAGAAAATACTTTCCAGTGCGACACACTTCCTACACACGGTCTAATAATTCTACCATTCCGTTTCATTCACGTTTTTAACATTCATGTTCGACACTGAAAAAATCGTGGCAGCAGAATTGATATTCCGAGAGCAAGCGGTTAACCCCTCTGGACGTTGATATCGTTAGGTTAGGATGCATAATTTCAACCCTTAGATCCTTGAGCCGGGGTAACCTGCGAGCAACCCTGCATTTGAATATTTTACTCGAGCTTGCTCTCGCGAATGAACCGCCAGCTCTGTTTCCTGCTATTTGTCAATTGTTATTCCAAGTTGTTCCACGTCCCTCGTTACGTATTAGAAATTTTAACGCGTCGAACACAGGATCACGGATTACACGATTTCGTGTATCCATCTAGCATGAATAGGTACGAGCATTTACTTTTATTTCTGGTTCGAAATCTGATATTTTGCATCAGGAGAACATGAGGCTTAGGTTCGAGAAGGTGGCACACACCAGAACGCTAGAACCAGCTGCGCTCCTGGTATTATAAATATTCGAAAACTTTGAAATTTCCCTTTGTTTGCAAACATTGGTCTGTTTATTTTGCTTTCCGATGTTTATTTACATTTTTTTTTATGTAAACACACTTTGTTTTGAAAAATTTTCGAAAATTTGAAATCGGAATTTCGAAAACTTTGAAATTTCGCTTTGTTTGCAAACATTGGTCTGTTTATTTTGCTTTCCAATGTTTATTTACATTTTTTTTTTATGTAAACACACTTTGTTTTCGAAAATTTTCGAAAATTTGCAACCGGAATTTCGAAAACTTTGAAATTTCGCTTCGTTTGCAAACATTGGTCTGTTTATTTTGCTTTCCAATGTTTATTTACATTTTTTTTGATGTAAACACACTTTGTTTTGAAAAATTTTCGAAAATTTGCAACCGGAATTTCGAAAACTTTGAAATTTCGCTTCGTTTGCAAACATTGGTCTGTTTATTTTGCTTTCCAATGTTTATTTACATTTTTTTTGATGTAAACACACTTTGTTTTGAAAAATTTTCGAAAATTTGCAACCGGAATTTCGAAAACTTTGAAATTTCGCTTCGTTTGCAAACATTGGTCTGTTTATTTTGCTTTCCAATGTTTATTTACATTTTTTTTTTATGTAAACACACTTTGTTTTGAAAAATTTCCGAAAATTTGCAACCGGAATTTCGAAAACTTTGAAATTTCGTTTTGTTTGCAAACATTGGTCTGTTTATTTTGGTTTCCAATGTTTATTTACATTTTTTTTTTATGTAAACACACTTTGTTTTGAAAAATTTTCGAAAATTTGAAATCGGAATTTCGAAAACTTTGAAATTTCGCTTTGTTTGCAAACATTGGTCTGTTTATTTTGCTTTCCAATGTTTATTTACATTTTTTTTTTATCTAAACACACTTTGTTTTGAAAAATTTCCGAAACAAAGTGTGTTTACATAAAAAAAAAATGTAAATAAACATTGGAAAGCAAAATAAACAGACCAATGTTTGCAAACAAAGCGAAATTTCAAAGTTTTCGAAATTCCGGTTGCAAATTTTCGGAAATTTTTCAAAACAAAGTGTGTTTAGATAAAAAAAAAATGTAAATAAACATTGGAAAGCAAAATAAACAGACCAATGTTTGCAAACGAAGCGAAATTTCAAAGTTTTCGAAATTCCGGTTGCAAATTTTCGGAAATTTTTCAAAACAAAGTTTGTTTACATAAAAGAAAAATGTAAATAAACATTGGAAAGCAAAATAAACAGACCAATGTTTGCAAACAAAGCGAAATTTCAAAGTTTTCGAAATTCCGGTTGCAAATTTTCGGAAATTTTTCAAAACAAAGTGTGTTTAGATAAAAAAAAAATGTAAATAAACATTGGAAAGCAAAATAAACAGACCAATGTTTGCAAACGAAGCGAAATTTCAAAGTTTTCGAAATTCCGGTTGCAAATTTTCGGAAATTTTTCAAAACAAAGTGTGTTTACATAAAAAAAAAATGTAAATAAACATTGGAAAGCAAAATAAACAGACCAATGTTTGCAAACGAAGCGAAATTTCAAAGTTTTCGAAATTCCGGTTGCAAATTTTCGGAAATTTTTCAAAACAAAGTGTGTTTACATCAAAAAAAATGTAAATAAACATTGGAAAGCAAAATAAACAGACCAATGTTTGCAAACTAAGCGAAATTTCAAAGTTTTCGAAATTCCGGTTGCAAATTTTCGGAAATTTTTCAAAACAAAGTGTGTTTAGATAAAAAAAAAATGTAAATAAACATTGGAAAGCAAAATAAACAGACCAATGTTTGCAAACGAAGCGAAATTTCAAAGTTTTCGAAATTCCGGTTGCAAATTTTCGGAAATTTTTCAAAACAAAGTGTGTTTACATAAAAGAAAAATGTAAATAAACATTGGAAAGCAAAATAAACAGACCAATGTTTGCAAACAAAGCGAAATTTCAAAGTTTTCGAAATTCCGGTTGCAAATTTTCGGAAATTTTTCAAAACAAAGTGTGTTTAGATAAAAAAAAAATGTAAATAAACATTGGAAAGCAAAATAAACAGACCAATGTTTGCAAACGAAGCGAAATTTCAAAGTTTTCGAAATTCCGGTTGCAAATTTTCGGAAATTTTTCAAAACAAAGTGTGTTTAGATAAAAAAAAAATGTAAATAAACATTGGAAAGCAAAATAAACAGACCAATGTTTGCAAACGAAGCGAAATTTCAAAGTTTTCGAAATTCCGGTTGCAAATTTTCGGAAATTTTTCAAAACAAAGTGTGTTTACATAAAAGAAAAATGTAAATAAACATTGGAAAGCAAAATAAACAGACCAATGTTTGCAAACGAAGCGAAATTTCAAAGTTTTCGAAATTCCGGTTGCAAATTTTCGGAAATTTTTCAAAACAAAGTGTGTTTAGATAAAAAAAAAATGTAAATAAACATTGGAAAGCAAAATAAACAGACCAATGTTTGCAAACGAAGCGAAATTTCAAAGTTTTCGAAATTCCGGTTGCAAATTTTCGGAAATTTTTCAAAACAAAGTGTGTTTAGATAAAAAAAAAATGTAAATAAACATTGGAAAGCAAAATAAACAGACCAATGTTTGCAAACGAAGCGAAATTTCAAAGTTTTCGAAATTCCGATTTCAAATTTTCGGAAATTTTTCAAAACAAAGTGTGTTTTGAAATTGCGAATTTTGTATCAGGAGTTCACGAGTATTGAGGTGATAGCACGAGAAGGCCCTCCGCCGAACGGTGCTTCTGATACAGAAAAAAAAATTTCTGAAAAGTTTTTTGAAAAAATTTCAAGCGTAGGAGCGAGAAGATATTTCGCTCTGAAATTTGACATATTGTATCAGGAGAACACAAGGTTCGAAGAAGTAGCATGCCAAAACCCTAGGACTATCTGTGCTGCTGGCATTTTAAGTTTTCGAAAAATTTTTAGGCTCGAATATCTTGAAAATTCGTATTCGTAAAGTATTCTGACTGAAATTCGAGAGTTTATTTTTTATTTTATTTCGTGTTTCAGTTCCACTCGATAAAGGCTACTGGTGACAGTCTGCTATCGCAACGTACGGAAGACGAAAACTGTAATACTCTAAAATTAAGTTTCATTATTCAGACTGTTGTAATCACCTATCAACGATACCAGTTGATGGAACTTTTTAACTGTTTTTAACTTTTCGCATCTAAAACAAGGAGAGAGGGTACCAAGGGTCATTAATAACACGTTTGAAACTTCAAAGTAATCATTTTATTGGAAACCTTGAAATATGAAGAATCAATATATTTTACATTACAGTGAAAATCTTTTTCATTCTTTAATTCTTTCTTTTTTCATGTATATCTTGCTACATGCTGCATCGCCGAAGTAACTTTATTGCTAGATTTTCCTTAACATTTGTCGTTCATTCGTAATTCAATTCGTTTCATCGGTTGAAACAAATTCGGTTGTCGTGGTTCTTTCGTGATTTGTCGAAAACGTTTCTCGAGCAGGAATTAAATTAAGAAATCGGCGGTCGTAAATATAACGTGTAACGCAAATCACCGGTTGAGTCATTTCGCCGTAACTATCGCAAATAACTTTCGCAAATTTCTATCCGGGTATTTTGAATCGTTATCCCGCGTGAATACATAATTTTGACCGATTAATCGTTTCCTCGATAACCAGGGTTAATTATCGCGATTTGTATGTGATCAGCAACTGTTCGATTAGTTACGAATTGACCGCGCATATTTATGCAAATTCGTATTTCCAGGAACGAAAATGGAACTTGGGCTGTGTTTTACCACCTCGGCATGTAAATTTTAAACGACTCTTGTTGAAATCCTGAAGAACGGCGTTTAAATATTTATTAATATTGGTGCAATTGAGGTTCTACTGATTTTTGTTCGTATACTCTTCAGTATACTTTCTAAAAGTTTGAAGAACAATATCTAAAGATACTTGCCCCGCTGATATAAAAAGAAGAATATTACAAAGGCAGAAGGGTTAAACGTTGCAACCAGTGTTTTATTACTTGTACATTTATTTACAATTTTTGCATTCGATATTCGTCTTCTCGAAGCGCGTATGGACAACCTGAAATTGATAAATTTGCGGAAAGAGTACTCGATCAATTCAGCTTCTTCTCGCTGGGCCTCGCTCGCACACGTAGTTCCGCTTCCGGTGCACGCGCGAGCGCATGCATATCGCCATTTTGTTTATTCTCGCAACTCTGCCCCGCGAGAGGCAGGCCGCGCGTTTCCAAAGTCCCTCGTTCCGCCTTCAAGTGGCGTTTCACCCAGCTGAAATTGCCATTGATTATGAAATTAAATGTCGCGTAGACGCGGCGAGTTGCCGCGAAGTTTGCCAAACCTTCCGGAGGATGTAACGAGTCCTCGCAAGTTTCACGGCGCGGGGACGAATCACTCGTCGCTCTCCCTCGCCTCTCGCTCGAGTGCAGTCTCGAGTGCGACGAAAGAACGAACTGTCGTCGAGACTTGGGGGGGGGGGCAGGGGTGAAAATGAAAAGAAAAGACGGGGGAGAGAAAAGAAAAAAAAAAAAATCGTTCGATCGGATCTTCGCTGTTTGCCGGGTCTCCTTTCGAGAGGTCGCGTTCCCCCCCCTCCGAAACATTCTCCGCGCGTCTTCTCTTCGTCGGCAAATCACGTCGGAGCATCTTCTTCTTCTTCGAGCGTAAAGACAGACAGACAGACAGACAGACAGACAGACAGACAGACAGATAGACGGACAGACAGACAGACGAGGAAACAGCGAGAGAGGAGAGAGATATTTCCGTGGTTTGTTTCGAAAGTGCGTTTTCCAGTTGAGATGTTATCTCGGTCTGTTTGAGAAGTTAGACGTTTGTCGATTCGTCCGTTCGCTCGCGAACGAGCAGAAGATAGTGGTTTCGTATTCGTAGCTCGGCGCACCAAGACGCACATATGTATGTATGTACGTACGTACGTGTGTGTGTGTGTGTATGTACGTAGCCAGGGCGCGAATGAAAATTCACTGGCGCAGCAAAGTGGTGGGTAACCGGCGAGAAATCGAGAGGCTGTCGTAACGTGATGCACGCCTTCTTGGAAAACCGACCGCTTTACCATGTAATCCTCCAAGCGGTCCTTGCATCCTCTCCGCCGTACATACATACATATACGTCTAGCATCGTACGTGCGTAGGTGCAGGTCGTCGTAGATCGTGTGCAAGGGAATCGCGAGAAACTACGTTGCTTTTTTTCACCCCGATGCGAAATATCGTGCGCGCGGACTCCCTCGACTGAAAACACGCGCGAAACGGTGTACATTAAGAGCCTACCGGGACCCTCGATACACGTTCTCGCCGGTACGTGTATAACGTGTATAAACCACTCGAAACAGCGATCTCTAATCCGCGTCCTTACAACTGGTGTTTGCCAGACGGATTTGCGTCGCGTTTGCGACGCAACGTTTGAACGAGGAAAGAAAGGCTCTCGCCAAAGTCGAAAACCGTGTAGAGGGAGAGTAGTTTGCCGAGCCCGGGGAGCAGAGGAGACGAGAGGCCTCCTATGGAGACACGGCTCGCGAGAGAAAGGGTGCAATTAAGCTCGCGTTCTCCGTTTATTTGCGCGGCCGTGTCGCTCGGGACACGCGTCGCGACACAGCAAGACGTGCGTGTGAATAGCGGTCGGGAGAGAAGGGTCGCGACGCCAGACCGCCGACCAATCCGGGCCCGGGGCCAGACTATAGAGCTCCGCTCTGCACGTGGCTACTTGGACGCCCGGCGCTGTCAGCTGGCAATCCATAGGTGGCTGGATTGCTCAATAGAGTTGATTATGCGACCGCGATCGGCCGTGCTACCGCGCTGTTTCGTTTCGTCCACGTATCCGGCACGACTTGCTCTCGGTTGCCTCTTTCGCATCGACAGAGGGCAAGTCGACCCAACCTTCTTCTGCCACGAACTACCCGTCGTTTCGATCATTATCGATCATTCACGAGAGTGTGCGCGAGCCTGAGCGTTTCACTTTGGAATTGCCGGTTTATTTCGTTTATTTCATCAGCATTAATTTGTCGGATTAATGGCAATTGTCAGAGTTAAGCGAAGAGTCATTGAGAATTGGAAACGGTATTAATTTCGTTTCGAATCGATATGAAATCGCCGGAAGATTGCGAATTTTTCTATCGATTTCAATCCAACTTGCAGCGGATTCGAACGAAATAGTCAAAGCGTAATGCTCTTTACGATATTTAACGAGCAAAAGTTTCGGCCTCGGTTTTAGCACAAACATTAAACAAAGCTTAACGATAAGTAGACCGTGGATTTCCGTGCATTTTTATGAAGCTTAATGGCGCGCGAACGCACGGAACGTCCACAACAGCTCGTTATAATTTCCAACAGACAAAACGGATCTCGCCGGATTCGAAGATTCGATTCGTTCTTTGACATTTTTTGCACGGAAGTCCGCAGAGGCGACGAGGCGCGTCACGCTTGAAATCGTATCAGTCAGAAATTGAAATGCAAACGGACGCTTGTTCGCGCAAGTTGCAGAAACTTTTGCATCGATGTTCTCCCTTCCGCGAAAATCTTCCGGGCCAACTCGACGTCAAACTCGCGGAACTCTCGCGCGCGTTTTCAAAGATAAGTCCAAATCGCCCATTTATTGGACTTATCGCGAGCTTTCTCGAAAAGCTGTCAGAACGTAGGACAGATGACTTTGTAATAAAACGACACAATCTCAACGTTAAACATTTATTTATTTGAATAAATTCCGTCTAATGTGCCAGCACGTCACGATCCATTCTCCTTTGAACGAACGTAAAAATGATATTGCCCCGTATGTAACGTATCTCGTAATTCCCCGTACATTTTATCACGACTTAACTTCCACTAACAGCTTCCACCGTACGTACGTTCGCAACGCGAATAAACGATTGACAAGAGGCAAAAGCCATGTACGCTGTCCTCTCCATCTTTTATCATCCACCATCTCTGGCACGTTTATTTCAAATAATTCCACGCGAATAAATCCGAGCTAATTGCTAGTAATTTCGGGAATGGCAAAGTGCGCATTGTTGCGTGCGGACGTGTCGCGTGCACTCTATTGTCCGCTCGTCTCTGCAGTCTCCCGGTGGTGTCTGCTGGCAGCGTTGCGTTTCACCTCTAGCCCTGCAACAGGGAAAGAGATCAAGAAGAACGGGGAGCATCGTTACAGGAGATAAACGCTTTGAACAGAGGGGAGTCTTCGAGAGGAATTAAAAACGAAAAGCAGTTTGTTATCGTCGACTGGGCATAATTTCCGAGGTAACAGTCGAACGACGAACGCTTCAAAAATTAGAGGTGAGTAGGAAGATTTGGCCGAAATAGATTACAATCACATCAATTGTAAACCCAATTGGTATTTCAGGGTTCGTACAAATATATATGTAGTGCACGTTAATTCGTAATTGGATCATTGAGAACCATGACGAATTTAGAGTTTCAATTATACTTTTCAATTCTATTACATTGCGGAAGATTCGGAATACAAAGTAAAGTCGAACGTTCTAAATTTTAGTAACTTGATAACATACAGTCGTAACCCTGATGACGGTGTTTGAGCGTTAATGTAAATTTTTGTGCGTCGATCGATTTAGGATTAAATAGTTAAATTCTGAAATTTTCAATTTCACTTCACTTTCAATCACACGAACGACAGTACTTGAGGGCTGATATACATGTAAATGCGATACAAATTAATAGAAATCAAGTTATCGCGTGATCTATATTTCCAACTTCAACGCCGGAACGGAATATACGTGTATAAAGTTCGCGTGACAATGAACCAACCGAATACTTTCGTCTCCTCTGTTAGTTTGGACACGAGAAAGTAACCAGCTCCAGGGTATTTCTATGGAAATTCCATTGCGATCGATTCCTTCGATCCATCTATCTGTCTGCCCGTCTACGTTGCGACGGCAAAGGAGGTATGATACTTTGAAACAAAAAAAAAGGGGGGGAGGGAGGTACACGTAGAACGAAGTTAGGCAGCGACGTGCGACGTTATCTCTTTCTTTGACTGATCGAAAGAATAATATCGAAAGTCGATTTTTCGCGCGGCGAGTGCCGGAGGAGTCTGCCCAGCAAGCAGAAATTTCTTTCAAAGGGGGCGACTTACCGTGCGAGGTGGAATTCCAACGCCGTCGACGCTGCTCTCCGTTCGAAAAATCGAAATTGCTTCGAGAAATTCTCAGCCGGCTGCTCTTGCCTCCCAAACCGAAGACACGCGTCGAAATGTCTTCCGTGATTAAGCCGACGAATCGACGATTATCAAACGAAATCGTGCGTCGAAGTGTTAAGAAACGTGGCAACTTTCGCAAAGAAACAGAAATCAAGGGACGGCGAAGCTTTTGCGAAGGAATCTCTGCAATCTGCGATGCACGGACTCGTTAATTTGGTAACGTTATTAAATCGCGATTAATTCGGCGGCCAAATTCAACGATTTGAAAGTCATTATACGATGCATTATTATCACGGAGGCCATCAGAATGAACGTTGAGAAGCTCGGTGATAATTAAGCTGCAGGTTATCATTATTATTTATTTATTGCCGCGGATATCTATAGGAAATTTACGAGTGCGAGCACGAATCGCCGCGCGATATGCAAAAGTCCATTAAATATGGATACTGAAATTTTTGTTGAATTATTCAATGAGTAAAGCGGACAAATTCATTTCAAGTCCCGTTCTCGTAGCTGCGCCTTGTAAATGCACGAATTTCCCATCAATCAAGAAAGGAAATATTGCCAGCGCCGTGCATTATTACCGAAATATCGTGAATTTTTCAAACGCGTACGAACCATCGCGCGAGATGCGAAGATAAATTTCACAGAGAGTCTGATATCTTGTCGTCGATGATTGAAATCTTTCGTCGTAGAATTAAAAAAAGTGAACGATAACGGATAAAAGTAGCGGAGTCCACTACTTTTCCTTCGCGTCCGACTCGAAACGGATCGTACTACTAGCGCGGCGGTGCTCGCTCGAACGTTTCGCGTTCAAAGATCCGAGTTTTGTCTTCGAATTTTCGTCGCAGAAAATTTCTCGCGTGTAATAGGGTTGGCAATATCGGTGCCGGCATTTCGCCTCTACCAGCAGGAAGTCCCAAGGGTTCCCAGGGACGAAAGTCCAACTCAAAGAGGAAAGAACAAAGAGAAGGAATCTTCAAAACAGCGTTCGGCGAGCAAGGGTTGAGAGCGTACTTTTGTTTGCATGCTTGTGTTCTCGACAGAGAACCTGTTTCGATTAATTAAATGAAGTTGTTTGTGTAAGGAGAACGCCCATGTACTGCATAACACCGGCCCGAGCGCACCAAGCTTCGCGTTTCCTTATATTCTTCCTCGAAAAGAACTGCTGGATAATTATCTTGCGGCCGTTGATTTAATCGAGTTTAATCTTTTGTGCTTTCAACTCTGCTTTCACGTGCACGCGTGACACGTTAAAGAGAGTGTCGAGATGTTCAGAGCTGCGGTGACTTGTGACTTGTGACCAAGAAACCAAATTTCTCCGAGGTCGATGAGTTAAAGTTCAGTTGAGTCGAGTAAACTCAAAGTTCACAGGCGGAACTTGAGAAATTCTACAGCGAAAGGATGCAAAGAAGCTCACTCACCGATAATCCTCCGCCTCTTTTATTCTCGAACAACTGCAGCAAGCGAGGATCGCGTGATGCTCGAAGCTGTCGCAACGTCCGACAGCTTTTCCAAAGAAGAATCTCTCTCTCTCTCTCTCTCTCTTTTTCTCCGTGAGAATCGCATCTCACCCGATGACGTTTCACTCGCGATAATCGAGAGGTCGGCGGTGCCAAAGATCGGGATTGGCAGGCAGCCGAAAGGTATCGCGGTGATCGGAGATCCAATCGATACGAGTGCGGTTGCCCGCGAGCACAGGTGCGCGACCTGCTCGACATTTTATAATTCAGGATACGGCGAGAAATGGAAGGAATTACGGAAAGACGGCGGGACTGATCGTCGAACGTTTGGCGACCGCGCGAAACTTTCAAGAGTATCGATGATTCTCTCGCCCTGTGCGTCTGGCGCGCAAGTTAAAAAAAAAGAAAAACCGAAAAGGAGAAAAAGAGAGGAGATACGAGAAAATACGTGACCACCGCGTAGCTCTGTCTCGCGTGGATAAAAACGGACGAGCAGACAAGCCACGACGTCGAAAGCTAAAAAGTCTGATCTGTTAAAAAATCATTTCGTTCGTAACATTTCCTGAGCTGAGAAAGATTCGTGCCAAAATCTATACGCGTATATTTAAAGTCGCGATTGACATTTGCGTCGTCGCGAGGAAGAGGAGTGGGGCGAATACAAGGGAATAAAAGACAATCGATGAGAGAGAGAGAGGGGGGGGGAGGGGGGGAGGAGAGAATCTCCCTTCCCCCAGTGAAGAAGTTAATTAAAGATACCTATTGGGTCGCTGGGAGAGGGGCCGCGGGCGGAATATCGATCAACTGGAGATTCAATTTCGATCGAAACTCAAGAATTTATTAGGGGTGCTCGCGCGATATTATAATAATTTTAATAAAAGCTTCGGGCCGGGAATGCCTCGTTGGAAGTAAGGACGTTCGACGTGGATGGACGGCATCCACCGTCGATGGTGGGAGGGGTAACTAGCCGCCTAACCGTTCTTTCGTGCTCGGCCGAGTACGAGGAATCGCGGAATCCGTCCGTTTTTAAGGTCGGGTCAGTGGAATACTTTAAAAGGGGAAGATCTCGCGGACGACTTGGGAGATCGCGACCTCGACTTGCCCGGTCGTTGGCCCAAACTACGTACAACGAAGCCAGATATCGACTTTATTCCTCCCTTGCTCGCTGTGTTACGCGTTCCCTTGCGTGTGTATATTTTTGGTGTATCGCGAGCTACACTCGGGGAGGGAAGGCCGAAAGTCAATGATCCGTTTCTCCCGCCCCTCTGTGTCCGGAGAAACAGATGGAAGAAGATGGAAGAATGGACATGGAGGGAGGGAGAAATAGAGCGGTGAAGGGTGGAGAAAGGGACGACGTCACGGGTTATAATTGCCGCGCATCGATTCCTCTGGTCTCCTCGATGCCAAACTCGTCTCTCTCGTTTCGCCAATTCGACTCGTCGACGAACGTCCAACACACTCGCTCGCTTACAAATCGAGCTAATTCGAGCCGGCGCCGAATGCTAACCGCTCGTAATCGGATTCGATGGCTGCTGGCGGGTGTTCTCTCTCGTCGCCCCGTGTCGCCTTTCGACCTCTCTCGGTCGCCGAGAGGATCGCGAGAAAAGCTCGTGCATTTCGATAGATAATGGGTAAGAAAGCCAGAGAGAAAGAGAAAGAGAGAGAGAAAGAGAGGGAGTGCTCCGATCCGGTGCTCCGGTGTCGAAAGGTGAAAATAGAAAGGCGAAACGACGACGACGACGACGACGACGACGACGACGACGAAGGTAGAGACCGAAGGTAGAGCACGCGTCGATACATATTCAAAGGACTGGGCAGGCCGTCTGGTCTGGCACGGGCCATTAGCATCGATCGTCTTCCGGGAGGCTCGCGTCGGTTCGCGTCGGCCCACCGTTTATCCTCTCGAGAATTTCCTTCTGGTATCGAGTTAAGGGGCGCCCCTTGGACGATTCCCTTCTCCGTGGCGTGTCCCCCCCTGCGCCCTCCGCCCCTCCGTATTGTCCTGTGGCACGAACGACCATTAATTCTTTCTCGACCACTGAAACAAGAGACCAAGAGAGAGAGAGAGAGAGAGAGAGGGAGAGAATTCTCCACGTCCGATCGAGCCCCACACACAGAGCATACCCCGGCATCTTCTAATCGCGCTCGTCTGTTTCGCGTAACACGTAAATGGAGGGGGCAGGGGGAGAGATAATGGGCGATGGGTACACGCGCGGCCAGAGGGAACGAACCAGCAACGACCTTGTCGTATATAGCAGACCACGGAGAAGAACCCGGAGCTATCCAACCTACGGAATGGGTTCCAGGTGATATTACTATTTAGCCCGAGGAACGAGTGGAAGCTAGGACTGTTACACGGCGTTTCGGAAGGACGTGTCGGGCTTGAGAATTGCCTTTTGTAATGAAATACGATTTATTTACTAAATATGCGAAATATATATATATATATATATGTATGTATATATATATATTATGTATACGTATATACATTAGGCCATACACACAAGTACGTAATCTCTCTTCCCGATCTTTTCGGGAGTTTCAACGGGAGTTGTTCGACTGCGCGGCTCAACGATCCTAGCTCGAGAGCCTAACACGCGGATTCGGTTCTCCAAAAAAAAAAAAAAAAAGAAAAAAAAACAAGAGAAACAGGAAAAAGAAAGAGGAAAGGAAAAAGAAAAGAACACACCGCGCCACGTTTGCCTACGTCTCTACGAAAAGCACGAATGAATGTTCGCGGGTCCAACGGTTTCTTTTTTCTTTTTTTTTTTTTTTCCATCATCTATCGTAATTTATCTCGACGGGGTACCTCTAGTGTCTTTTTTTTTTTTTTTTTTTTTTGGTTTTTTTTATTTTTTATTTTCTCTTTTTCTGTAGATAACACGGGCAGGTGGTGTACGCGCGTGCAGGCGTCGCAGCTATGTACAAAGTATACAGACACAGAGAGAGAGAGAGAGAGAGAGAGGGAGGGGAGGGGGGAGAGAGGACACGATGGTGGACGCGAAGGGAAGTCGGTCGGAAGGTTGGTCTCCCCTTGATTACGCGTTGCTCGCGTAACTTTTCGCGACGAGCGAGAGCGCCGCGAGCACCACGAGCGAGTCGATTCAGCCGCCTTCTTTCCGGACGTACAACGGGAGTTTAGAAGCTTCGAAGCCGTATAATAACGGGTTAACACGTAGGTATCGTTTGCGTGCTACGCGAGTGCGCGTCATGCGAGAGAAACACGGATAATGCGCGTGAAGGAGGGACGGGGAGAGGAGGAGGAAGAAGAGGAGACGCGCGGTTCTCGGCCTCTCGCTCGTCGCGTCGCTCGTCGATCTCCAGCGGAATCGCCGCGGCGAAGAGGCTCCCATCGCCTTGCCCCGTTCTTTCCAAAACGAGACACTGTGCGACTGTGCGATATATTCGCGCACGATGTCGATTCGTGCAAATTAATCCGCTTACAGGCTCGTAAATCGTGTTTCGCGAGTCGCGCGATAATCCGCGCGCGCGATTGTCCCTGCGATTGCCCCGCGATTGACTCACGGCGACCCCGGCGGTTCCGATCGATCACCACCCATCCTGCCAAGTAGTAGTAGCACTCGCCATCGAATATTTCGTCCAGTTTCACCTGTCTCGAAACAACTCTACTTGGCAATCCCTGTTCCCGACTCGTCCCGAAGAACCACCATCCTCCGGTGCTGCTCTCTCTGGAGTTTTCCCTCTTGCTAAATCTTCCTTCGTCGACGGCGAGTCCCCTTTGTCTTTCGATCTGCCTCGTTCGTTTCGATGGAGGAGTCCAGCCGCGAGTGTGGCAACAGCGCCGGTGTGGTGGACGCGAGAGCGCGGCCAGCCGCGCGCGCGACTCACACGCGACGAGTGGGCTTCGCTACGTGGTACGCGTACGTTCCTAGACCGCAGGCAGTAGTCTGAGAAGCAGCGCGCTGGCCAGTGTCAGGCAGACGGAAGGCGTCGCGAGGCTGGCGTGTCCTTCCACTGAAACATCCAGAATAGAACGTGTCTCGTTTCGATCGGTCGAGGTCGGTCTCTCCGCTCAGCTAGTCGGCACACATACGTACGTAGAAATATGTAAAACGTTTGCTAACGTTTACATAATTTCTACGATTGACACCTCAACGATACTGTTAGAAATTAAGGGACTATCTAGTTTAAAGCGAGAGGAGAGAGTTGACGAGATTCAGGCTCGGCAGGGCTGAAATTTCAAGTTTTTAAGCCGACACGGCCGGAAACTTTGTTCACCGACGTTTATCCCCGATCTACCCTCGGCCAAGTTTCTCGAGCCTACGAGAGAGAATTTGGTCGAAAGGGTAGGCATCGAAAGGAGACGCAAAGGGTAGAGAAGAGACGAGAGCGAGAGCGAGAGCGAGATTGGGGAAATGCGGCAGGCGCGGCAACGCGACGTATACGTCGCTTCCAAGAACGACTTGCACTAACGAGAAAATCGAAGATCGTTAAGAGCAATTTCGTCGAGACGTTCGCCATCCTTTCTCTCTCCGTTTAGAGCCGTCTCGCTCTCGCCATCGTCCCCTTTGGCGATTTCGGTGTCGACGGTTTACCCATTACGGGAACGTCCCGTCCGAGAGGCGGCGACCAAAATTTCTCCAGCCCCTCCCTCCCCCCCTGTTCTCTTTACGATCGATCGATTCTCTGCCAACTCTCTGCTACTTTCATTCGATTATGTTTCACTCCCCGCAGCGCCGCCCTCCCTTTTCCTTTTTTTCAATTTTTATTCCGGATCGCGGCGGTTTACGACGCGATTTCGTTTAGTCGTTCGTTAAATTCCGCGCGACGTGATCGGGCATAACGAGGAGGCTGCGAAGATTATGATTACAGCGAACGCGCTCCCACGTATGCACGCGCCCGTTGAGACAATTAGCCACCGTGAGAGCGTTGTTACGCGAATTAATTGGCAGGAAAAAGTGCCCGGATCGAAGAATTTCAGACGTTTCGTTGTGCGCGTTAATTGGTTAGGGAAATACCATTTGGACAGAAGAATTTCCATGTAAGTGGAGAGAAGCGCTTCTCTCTTTTCCCTTTTGAAATCCAACCGGCGTTTGATTGTACGCGTGCAATACTTGGCGCTTGGCGCTTGGGGGGGCGAAGCGAAGTTGCGCAACCGAATATGAAATCAAGAAGGGACGACAGTATCGTTTCATCCGCGGATACCGGTTTCAACTTTCTTTATTAAATTTTTTGCTCATTTGCTCGCGCTCGGGCGTCTTGCAAATCCCACGCGCATTATTAAATCTCGTTTCGAAGGTGATCGATGACAACCGCGATGGGTCGCGTCTCGTTGCAATGCTAATGAAATTTCAGAACCCGCACGTGTTGATATATTCGCAAAAAGTGAGCGCTTTCGTTCAAAAAGCGGTTCACAACTCGCGACAAGTTTGATTACCCTCTGCGCGAATTGTAATTATTCCGCGGCAAGATCAAGATGTCGATCAGCTAGGCTGGCCCGAGTGAACTTTCACCCTCTCTCGCTCTTTTCTCAACGTCAACGATTAACAACGATATAACAGACGTACGTGTAACAAATTCAATCACTCTGCGCAAAGATCGACGTTGAATTTTAATATATATTAAAGTTCAGTGGGTTAACTCTGAAGTCCTAGTTTGTAACACGTGTGATTTTTTTCAAGTAAACGTGGCCGTGATCAAACCGCGGTACGTGGTACGTCCAGAATTTATTTAGAAAAATTATTTATATCATAATCGTTTATCCAAATTTACAATGTCACCCCGAATGCGTGCACTTATTCCATTGGGCAGCTCTTTGGTCGAAATTGCTTTCGTTATCCCCGTCGTCTCTCGTTTTATCGCATGGTATTTTTCTATTTCGGGAGAACAAAAAGAAGCCGCACAGAGCGGATGACGAAGGATTGTAACGTTGAATCGCGCTGAAAGCTCGTTGTGAAACTTCGCTCGACTGCGTAGCCTATCAAGCACATCAAGATTCATCAAGCGGCCTAGGATTCCTCAACTACGAGTTTCGAACACTGACTAGCACAAGCCGCGAGTGGCTGAGCGCTTAGCGTCGAGGTCCTGCCAATCTCCGACGTTAAGCAAAGCAGAGTGCGGAACACCGCTAGGAGGGTGACCGCCCAGGTAATTACAACAAGCGTCGTCTGGTCATCAGCCCCACTGACGAGTCTAGATCCTAGGCAGTGACTCCGAGACGAAACGCATCAACCAACTTTCTTCTTCACCCCAATTCCACTCGTCCTTTCATCATGCATCCCGAATCTTAAACCCTTCAAGATAATATTGCGCGTTGACTGTAACGCCTTCGCTCCTCTCGCCATCAATGAAAACGATGCTGTGAAGCAAGAAACGACCAGAATGATGAAAAGAATTTCCACCGAAAAGAGTTGCAGCCCAGAGTGTATCACCTTACAAGGGTGAAATCGTAAATTTGGACGAATAATCGCAGGTAGTAATTTTTATAAATAAATTCGGGTGCACCGAGTACGCGTGGCACCACCACCTTCCGCGTGATCGATCGTTTCCACCAGGAGGAGAGAAAGAAAGAGAGAACGGAAGAAAGCGCAGAGCGCGAGGCGAAACGAGCGTAAATTATTGTTTTAATTTTGGTTGTTGGCGCGAGCGCGGGCGACTCTCGGGGGAAGCTCGAGCCACCCCTCCCACCCCCCAGACTTTTGCGGCCGCTCCACGGACACCGAGACGATCGTAAAGCATCCTTAATTCGTTAGAGCGCGCGAGCGATGCTTAATTTCCTGCGAAAGTGACTCCTCGCGTTCTCTCTATCCTTCTCTCACCCCCTCCCCTCTCCCTCTCTTCTCGCTTTCTCCGGGGTTGCGCCTCTTTCGCACGGAAATAACGAGGTAATCGTTTCTCGCGCCGTCAGGCACGCGTTAATTAACGCGTCCGTCGTTTCGACGGTTCGCGTTTCTCTCTCTTTTTTCTCCTCCAAGGAGAGGGTCGAAGGCTAGTTTTCAGACGGGGGCGAGCATTCGCGACACACGGTGGTGTTACGGTTTGAGAGTTTAAGGGCCGTTTCACGCGTCGATACGCGTCGCGATCGTAAGACGCGTACGTAACGACGCGCTCGCGAGCGGAGCGCGCGGCAAATTCATATTTTTACGATGCAACGGGACACCTATGGACGCGATTTTATTTCGATGATATAACATATTCGAGCTCGATTGAAAAATTCCCACTGCACTTTGATATTTTTTTGCACGACTAAACAAGTTGAAGTTTCATTAATTACTCGACTCGACTTTTATTTATTCTCATTAATAAATCGCTCGTTCTATTAATAAGATCTCTCGCTTTGATACGATTCGATTGAATTTCACTTTGCTCTTGTTAAAGAGTTATAAAGGGTGTTCCGGTGCCTTTTGTACACCGCGTTTCACGTAGTATTTTGACATGGAGATCTGTTTGCTTGTTTAATAATATCTTCTCTGTCAATAACGACAGGTAACGAACAGCCATTCTGGAAAAATCGATGGGGTCAAAGCTTCGCGTTTGGTATTCGGTTTGTACGTGAAAGAATCGCTAAAAAAAGAAGAAGAGAGGAGAGAAAAGAAAAGTGAGCAGGAAGTATTGAGTTCGTCTGGTAAATATCGCAAGAGGGCGGAGAGGGCGTTCTTTCACGGGCTATTTCGAGGAAGTTCGCGGCGATTTTTAGCAAATTCTTTAACAATTATCAAGAGCGTGGCTTTCGTTTCACGTTTGACGATTAAAAGGCTCGTCGTACGTACGTTCGCCGTTGCATTAACGTCGGAAATCTTTCTATCGAATTGTTTCCTTAATCCGTCTTTTAACTCGGAGATTAAAGAACCCCGGGGGATAAAGAGGTTGGTCGATATAACGAAATATTTCTACAAAGTTTGACAATCGCAGACCGTCCGTTTCGTTATTACGTGTAATATTACCGTTTAAAAAGCAATTTAATCCTGTCATAGAATTTTATTATACCCGGCTATATAATCGCGGATAAAGGATAAAATTACTGCAGTTCGATTTATCGGTAATCTTGTAATTAAAGCACACGAGAGCGAGTCAATAATTATTCGCGTTTTGCAGTTACGGGGCATCGTAATGGAAAATAGACTTGTAATAATATCATTTCTCAACGTACGGCCCTCTCGTCTTTCAACGAGCGGCTGTTCCCACGCGAGTCGTCGCAGCCGGCTTGTATCTCGATATTATCCCAAGCTTTCGTTTCTCCCTCCGTTTGAAATTCTTCTCCTCGATAATTCGAAAAACTAGAATATCCGGGATAACTTGAAAAAAAAGCTGCTCGAGTATCTTGAAAAAAAAAGGAAGATGCTGAAAACACCCGACAAAGAGAACAGTTCGACAACGAAACCTCGTTTTCTTGAATTCGCTCGTGAATTTATTCCTCTTCCAGTTCGATTATCGTGTACTAAAATGATCGTACTAGAGAAATTAAAACGTTCGTAGAGATTTCGTTCCTCTGGGATTTAATTAAATCTGAATCGATCGTATTCCCAGCGCGTGAAACAACAGCTGTCCATCAGGTTAAATATCCAGGAGACGAGAGTCTAAATAACTCTTTTATGCTGACAATTGTCGAAATCTCGACACTTTATACGGAATGTGTGTGTGTGTGTGTGAGAAATTATTTATCAGAAAGAAACAATTCTCGCGCTGGTAGTGGTAACAAAAGGCAAAAAGCTTACCGAAAACCTCCGTCGTGCGCGTCTCGAGGACTGGCTCCGGGTTGGAATCCAATTCCACGGTCGCCTCGCATCTTCGACAAAATTTATAGAGACGCATTAATCGTCGAGGGGGAGGGGAGAGGGGGTGGGGGGGGTTAGGGTGTCTGTTGACGATGACAGCGATGCCAGTGATGGTGGAGTGACGGTGATGATGTGACGGTCGATATGGTGGTGAGTGTTGGTGGAGTGGCGACGTGGTGATGGTGACGGTGATGATGGTTTGGGAAGGAGTATGTCCAGGACGGAATTACCTGACGTTTATTTTGTCGCCAGCGATGTGATCCGGTTCCAATTGCAGTCGTAAACTGGATATCACCGAGTAGAGTCCGTGCTGCTCGAACACCATTTCCGTGTCTGGTTTCACCTGGAACGACAAGGCACGTGTTCCTCTAGTTCTGTCCAGGGAGAGATCGTAACGACTCGGTAGATCCAACCGAGCTGTATCTTTCTTTCTTTCATTCTTTTTTTTTTCTCTCCTTCTCCTACCGTTTGTACAGTCTCGAGTTATCGCGACGGGAAGTCGCGTCGGAAATAAGTGACAACGGCGGCGACAATTTAACCCTTCCACTTTGTCCAGCGACTCCTTTCCTCGTCGTTTGCTCGTTTTCAATTTATTCATACATACATACATACATACATACATATACATACATATATATCCCTAAATTTAAGACATCGTTTATTTAAACAAAATCACGAAGGAGCTCTTACAATTCTCCTTGGAAATCAAACAAATTTACTTTGATAACAATTAAAGTCGAGAAAGATCGAAACAACGAAATGGAAAACGCAAACAAAAAAAAAAAAAAATCGCCAATAGAGTTCTTTAACACGCTGCAAAGAAAGACGGGGGATTTATTTTTAAACCGATTGACAAGTGCTCAGATTTAATTCTATAACGTTCACATCCGCGAACGCGTTAAATTCACCTTGCAATTTATTATCGCTCGTGTAATTTTCTCGAGGCGAGTGATCCTAGGAACCAGGAGTTTAGCAGGAGCGAAAGAATTAACGCGATGATTAGACTGGCTGGCGGAAGTCGAGAAGGCAGTACGCGTCATCGGGGTTTCCTACGAGTGAGAGGGAAACGAGATTCGTAGCCGCGGGCCAGTCGGGCAAAGACCCTCGTCTTCCTCTCGCGAAATGAAACGCGTGTACCGCGAACGTTATGTGCGAACGTTTGTCGAGCGAATTTGCTCTTGTTCCACGTTTGCGCGCAAACTCCTAAGAGCTTCACGACGTATATACGGCGACGAGACTCGCCGATGTTCCCCGTTTTATCGAGACTACCTTAGCGCGGGTTTTCATCCGCTGTGAATCCGTTCGGCGAAAGGATAGAAGCGGAATAAAGACCGAGAGGTAAACGAGGCTTGAAATTAAATCATTTTTAAGCCGCGTTCGCCTCTCTACCGATCTCTTTGATCCCTGTCTCTCCGTCCTATTTTTGTTCTTCGTTACTACCAGCTTTGGCCGATCTCAAACGTTCTCCCCGTTCTCGTTCTTCGGGCGATCGAATCGTATCGATTCGATTCGATCGTGGCGGCCCTTTTCTCGCAGATGCACGAACGTCGATCGCGAAAGGAAGACGCGGGGAAAGAGTGACGGAGCGATTCGAGTCGCGGTTTCAGAACGACTGGCTCGGATCACCGTTAAAATTCCTGATACGCGACGAATCGCGCGAGCGAATCTATTTACCAGTCGGACAGTCGTCAAACGATCTCCACGCAGATCGGAACTTTGAAGATTCAAAAACCAATCTTGGAGGAATCGGGGGGAGTCGAGGAGTTTCCGAACTTTTTCGCCGTACGTACATATGCATATATTCGAAGTGCTTCGTCTCGTTAGGTGCGGCGTTGCAGAGGATTCCTCGCCCGACCGCTCGAAGCCGGGTAATTGGAAGAGAATCGAAGATTAAGTGCAGCCGGGGGCGGAACACCGCGCCGCGCCGAGCCGAGCCGAGCCGAGCCGAGCCGGCTGGTCGACGCCGCGCGGCGGAAAGTCAATGGGCCGAGACCACTCGCGGCCATCCCCGTCGGGCTTCGTCGCCCGATCTTTCGAGAGTCGTCATCCGGCGGCAGGGAACGGTTTTCGAAACGATATTACACTCGCGTTAAGTGGCGCGCTAAACTCGCTCAACTTCTAATGGACATCGTCGAGAAGGTTGGCACAAGTTTTCGTCGAGACTCGACGACGACGACGACGACGACGATGAACGACGCGAAGACGAAGAGGAGAAACTTTTCGAGCTGCTGGTGGCGGCACGATTCGCTGCGAAGCCCTAAAGGGCCAGCCGACGTTCATCCACGTAATCTTTAAACGCGTACACTTGCGAGCCCCGTGTCTACTCGCTTCAACTGCCTCCGCTTTGCGGATTATATTTAAACCCTTCGAGTGACGAGTGCCGCGAGACCTTGCGACCCGTCTCTCTCTCTCTCTCTTTTGAGAGACAGGGAGGGGAAAAAAGGAGCGGTGGTATCTCTTCCTGTTTTGTTCAACTGCGAATTAACAAGGGGAGGGAGAAAAATAACGCGGGAAAACAACGCGGACGGGTGGATAGGTTTTTATTTGTCGAATTGACGAAGGCGCCGTATCCTCATATCCTCGGCACTCGGTACTGTTTAAAAATATACGTTTTCCCGTTTGTTTGCGGATTTTTATCCATTCACGACGAGATTTCACATTCCACGGGGATTCGTCTGTTGAATAAATTTCCGCTTAGGCTCGATTTCAACAATCGTGTAAAATAATTGCGTAAAAGTTCGCAACCTACCTCTCTTTTTTTTTCTCTAGTTACTCTCTAACTTTTCCTCTTTCTCTTCCAAAAAAGAAAGAGAGAGAGAGAGAGATCACTGTGGGCGATCGAAACGCGGAATTCGATCGCGGCTGCCCCTTTGTTCGACTCGACTTCCACGACTTTTCTCGCGGACAAATTAGATTCCTTTGGTCTACGTGAGGCGGATTAATTAGCAGTTAACCGAGTTGCCCGAATTTCGTTGTTCCGCCCTGCATCTCACCTCCCTTCCACTTCGCGTCGTTTGTTTTTCTCGAGCAATCTCTCTCTCTCTCTCTCTCTCTGTCTATTTCTCGAATCTTTCTCCTCGTTTCTTCGAGCTCGGTAAAAGAGTGAAATAGAAGGAGAGAGAGAGAGAGAGAGAGGGAGAAAAGAGTTGAAAAGTCGCGAGGGTAGACAGGAGTGGTTGTAGGAAGCGATGGTTGGCGGTGGCGCGTTGATGCAACGAGACGGATGTAGGAGTCGACTGGCGCCCTACTATACGCGCGTTCTCCCGCAGCTTTCGGTAGCGCTCGTTAATTGGAGCTTTGGCTCATCAAGCATCGTCGTCGTTGCTGGTATCGTTGCCTCTGCCATCGTTGCTCTTAACCGCCTACACACACACACACACACACACACACACACACACTCTCTCTCTCTCTTTCTCTCTTTCTCTCTCGACGTCTCTTCCTCCTCTTTTCCGTTTAACGATCCCTAGGTCCTGCTCGTCGTTACGGTTCGCCTACCTGCATGCTTTCGGCTCTCCTCTAAAGTCTATCTATAACTTTCGACCGTGTTGAGCTACATACACACATATATATATGTACGTGTGTGTGTGTGCGTGTGTGCGTGTGTGTACGTACATGTACAGGGTGTCAAGGAAAATGGGTGGCCAAACTTTTGCCACGGTATTTCACTGTCTCCGGGGAGGGGAAAAGGTCACGCAGACGTTGCCCCGGAAACTCTTCCTTTTCAAGACGCAGGGTGAGTCGGTGAGAATTTACAATACATAATTACGCGATATGGATGACTACTTTGAACGAATCCAGAGTAATTTCCTTCTACAGACGCATATATAGCGATGTAAATTTACGTTTTTACAATTTGAGTCGATAACGTTCCTCAAGCGCCGAGGGCTTCGTTCGCCTGTCACGTACCAAGAAATAATAGTACTTTATTTTAGTACTTGATATTTAATTAAAAAATCAACAATACGAAAGATAAAATATAATTTAAAACGTCTCCATCCATTATGATTCTTTTCATACGTCGGTACCGTTTGATAAATAGAAGCTTCCAATTTTTAAAAATACATACAGCGACGCACGAAAATTCAAATATCCAATTTGTCGAAGAAATTGAAATGCACAAGTGTCACGAGTGTCGTAAACTAACATATAAAACACAGAAACAAAAAAGACGTTCAATTGTACCCATCTTACGAGTCAATTCGTTTCAAAAACCATTTCTTCGATACAGTCGAATGGTAAGAAACGAGACTGTTGTTTTAGATAACGATTCTCATCGAGTCACCCTGTATGCATATGCACACGCGTATGCATAATTCTCGACGCGTCTTGACGAAGGCGCGGTCGCGGCGTCTTCTCTCACCTGCTCCCCATTGATGAACCATTTGATGGTCGCGGCTGGATGGGACTTGCTGCTGGTGCAGTTCAGCCCAAGGACGTCGCCAGTCGCGTAGACCTTCTCCTCGCCGGTTATCGACGGCCCGTCTTGCGGCAGAACTGCAATCACATCGACAACGTTTACGCGCGATCGCTCCCTTTTTCGCTCTGTTATCTATCCACGCTTCCAATTGCTCTCTCTCTCTCTCTCTCTCTGTCTCCGTCTCCGGTGGCTTTTTAATAAAAAGCTCCTTTTGTAACGCGATTTACGCGAACGGCGATAAGGGTCCCTCCTCGTTAACGACGAAAACGAGAGAGGGAGAGAAAGAGAAAGATGAAATCCAAACGACGTTAAACGTTTTCCTACGGCTCATCCTACCACCGTTCATTCTCCGTACTGCAAAGTACAGCGTTCGATAAGGATTGTCTGGCTGGGAATAAGCTGTAACTTGGATCTTTCCTTTTCTTTTCTTTTTATATCGTACCCGGTGAACGACTGATCGTACCAAAGTCGAGCTTCAATCGGTATTTTCCCTTCGGTTGATAAACTGACAGGGGGACAGAAATTATTCGGCCGAAGCTTCACGATCACAGTCAAACCGAAATAAACTCCGGCGAATCGTTTCGCCGGGGTGAAGTTGCCAAAAATAAATAAGCTCTTCTTCTAAAAATAATGGCGTCGATGCATTTCGCCGTCGTTCCGAAATTTTTGCGACGTGACCTGCTTCGGGATCGAGCCACGTCGATCAACCGCGCGAAAAATTGGAGGACAGAAAGAAGGTGATAATGTTAGAGGTGGGTCACGCTCGAACATTCCGGGAATATGAGAATCTCTTGGAAAATAAGGTGGATTCGAGTTAATTTACGACTGGGCCATTTAGGGATAAGACGTCAAGGGTCGCGGGCAGAGCGCGCGATAATGTCACAGGCAGAGCTGTGCCTCTCTCGTCCACCCGGAGTCATTTAAATATGGAAAGGGAATAATTTTACACAAGATTATATCAAATAAATGTAAAAATACTGGACGCTCGTGTTCGTGATATTTGCAAATATTTCCAAACGTTACCCCGGTCATGTTTAAAATGCCGAGAAGCTGGAATATTCGATATCCAGTGTTTAATGTGAAATATCCGGCAAAGGAGAAACCGGGCATTCAAAAATTCGGCGAACGCCTCGTTGGGAAAGGGATATACCGTTGAATCGAATCTGATTCGATGCCACCGGGCGTGCGTCCCGGGTATCAAACTATCCGTTATCGGAGATTTAATAGCCAAATCAATTCTCTGTCCAGCTTTCCCCCCGTTGCGTCCGTAAAAATACGGAAATATCCGCGATCCATCAGCGACTTTGTGTTTTATAGTTCGCCGTCTCTTTTGTCATTCATCGGCCAACGTGTCGGCCAGCGGATCCTCCCCCGGTGTGTAAATAACCAACATACGCAAGTATATACGAATCGACGCTCGCGACTGCGTTGCGCGGAACCGATCGAACCGCTGCAATCTCTCTCGGATCTCCAGCCAAGATCTCCCACCGGTTCGCGACTGAAGATTTAATCTCGACCGGGTCCGGAGGAAACCCGGGTCCGCCCGTCGCGATCGTTTTCGAGAGCGCGCGATAAGCCACCACCGGAGGTGTCGCGACACCCCGCTTGGAATATTCGACGAATATAAGCCGAATATTCGCGATTCGCGCCGGATTGATTCGGTATACGACGACGGGTATTCCTCTGCCCTCGCCTCTCGATCGAGGCAAGACTTTACCCGGTCGTTCTCTCAACTCCCCTCTCCCGCGGCTAGATACGTCTCTCGTTCGAGCATTCGAGGCAGCGACGCAGCGGTGTGGCACGCTGCGAGGCGGTAAATTGAAATTTACGAGAAACGCGGAGATCTTTGGTTAAGGGGCACCGAACCCTTGGATCGGGTTGGGTAAACCGGGCTGGCAAAGAAGAACTCGTGGAACCGTTCAGCGGCGTGCTGCGGTTTCCTGTTCGTTTCCCCGCTCGCGTTGACACTTCGCGGTTCGAGAACGAGAGGACGCGCTGTCTTTCGCGAAAGGGAGGAAGGCACAAAGGGATGGAAAGGGAGAGAGGTAACTTGCAAGTTTCGTTTGAGGGTAAGGACGGGCTTCTTCCCGCGGAAGGATGCAAGATTAACTATTACGGATCGACTGTTATGGATAAAGAAAGGAGAGGGAAGAAAGAAACGAAGGAGAGGCGTGATCTAAACGATTTAAACGCTGCCTGTCCCGCGGAAGGATGCAAGATTAACTATTACGGATCGACTGTTATGGATAGAGAAAGGAGAGGGAAGAAAGAAACGAAGGAGAGGCGTGATCTAAACGATTTAAACGCTGCCTGTCCCGCGGAAGGATGCAAGATTAACTATTACGGATCGACTGTTATGGATAGAGAAAGGAGAGGGAAGAAAGAAACGAAAGAGAGGCGTGATCTAAACGATTTAAACGCTGCCTGTCCCGCGGAAGGAAGGAAGAAAAGGAGAATGGGAACGAAGAAGAGGCGCGATATTTGCGAGGCGTGATCTAAACGCTACCCCGTCGCATTCCGAAAGAAGGAAGGAACAATCGTTCGATCTAAACGAAAGGACCGCGCCGCTCTCTCGAAAAGGCTTTAGTCGCGGGAAGGAGGAAGGAGGAGAAGAAATGTGGGAAGAGGGTGACGCGGGGGACAGTGTGCAGAGGGGAATTCGGCAGAGGCACGAACGATGGCCGCGGGTTATTTGCCGCGTACCAAATTTTCCACGAGGTCGGCGAAGGTACGGTAATGGCGGGTACGCGGTGGTGGGTTATCGATCGTGCATGGGTCGGGAGAGCGCGCGGCCGGACTACGAGAAGAGGAACGGCGACGCGGAAAGGAAATTTCATCGTTTTCGAAGACGCGGAAGGCGAAGGAGGCAAAGCCTTTTCGAGACTCGGCGCGCGCGGGCCTTTAGTCTGGCGCGTCGCCGCGGCTCCGAACTCTGGAGGAGGAACTCTGTCGACGGATGCTTTTACGGTCGAGGAGCCTGCCTCTCCTCTCCCCTCTCGTCTCTTTCTTCTTATCCCCTCGTTGCCGCGTCTCACCGACCCGCCGCGTTACGATCCCCGTAATATTCATTGGATTTTAGCCCCGTCTTTACGCGATCCTAAAATTTCACGTCTCGTAAACGTGAGGAGGGGCAAGAGAGAGAGAGAGAGAGAGAAGGTCGAAGTTTTCTTACTTGTCGTAGGTCTGGAGTGAAAACGTGTGCCGGTTAAGGTCCAACGTAAACTGACGGACGTACGCGGCGGCAAAGTACGCTGAAAAGTTTGAGCGCACAAGCGTTCTCTGTCCAAGATTTGGTAACGTCAGTTGGAGAGATTCTCTTGCATCTACTTTAGGAAACGAATCTATCCTATCACAATCTATTGGACAAAGATAGATGAAACATATGAAATGCAAAAAAATCCAATATTTATTAGAAAGACTGATAACGTTAGGAAACAAATCGTTGTCCAGAAGATGCTCGAAGAAGCTCCCAACGTTATTCAAAGTCGTAGAAGAGAAACGAATCGCGAAACGGTGATTCCCGGTTCTAGAAAGATTCATCTTCTGCGTTATAGCGCGCGAGCGTTAAAGCCGAAGCCGCACGACTGCTCCGCAACAACGCGTCTCCTTTCCATTTCAGCCACGCTAACTACGCGTTGCGACCCGCGTCCTAAAACCTAAAGCAGAGGTTGACAGCCCATTTTTGGCTCGATCGATTCCGCCGCGTTCGAAAATATTTGACCGGCTGATTCTCATCCTTCTCGCTGTTTGCGGAAGAACGACGAGAGAGCGGGACGAGAGAAAGCGAAGCTCGGAAAACGACGGGGGAAAAACAGCCTGGCGCGCAAATTACAGCAGGCTCGATAACCACGATCAAAGGATTATTAATTAGCGGAGCAGAGCTGAAAACTGGATTTCAAGCGAGACAGGAGATGAGATATAGGAGCAGGAGAGAGAGAGAGAGAGTTGACGCAGACAGGTTCGCCCACCTACGACTTCCATGCTGCCTTCTGCGCTGACCGAGTTGAAGCTTGGTGCCTCCGCGCTCACCTCGCACTTGTACTGTCCGCTGCTGTGCAGGCTGACGTCCTGCAGCAGCACCTGCTGGTGATTGGACTGCCGGTGCTGAAACAAAATCCACGTGACGACGTTAGAACCCGGTGAACTGCTGGTCACTCCGTCGTTTCTTGAGAACGACAAACGCACGCGAGTGTTCTACGTCGATCGCTCTGACGAATTCGAGCGAATAACGGGAGAACCTGCGCGAGATCAGAGGTGATTTTGTAGTCGGAGGATTGATCGTTAACGCTCGTGGTTACGTCGATGCATTCACTGTAGAAACTCTCACCGAAAGCAAAAAATGCATTCTGAATTAGTCTGATTACGATTGTTTTTGCAAATTCATATTTGAACGCAATCTCGGAAGAAATGTGCATTTCATGTACAGTTGTTGAACAGTAGGAACTTCAGATTGGTATTCAATTTTATCAATGTCTCTCGTTAGGGTTTGATGAAATTTTAATTTATGTAGTACACATAATTTGTGTGTATATATATATATATATATACATAATATAATATATATATATACACAATATTAAAGGTACATGCAATATATATACAAATTATATTATTATACGTAAATTATTTTTATTTTATTATTTATAAAGCTATATTTATAAAGTTCCGAGAGTCTTGTTCCGATGTTTGTTCATACACGCGTTTCTCCAAATTTGAACATTGATTCGCAAGCACTCGCACTCCGGCAACGAGTTATTATCGATATCGATAAATTCTGCCGGGACAAGACGACGTTGTCGAAATCGTCAGCAAAACACGGGAGCGTATTCATCGGGGGAGGGGGGCGTAGGAGACAGGCGACAGACACGCGTGTCCGAATAACGTCGGATCAGCGTCGTACCTTTTCTACTTAACGGCGGGAGCAAGTCCGCGCGCTGTACCATCTATCTCGCCGAAATAACTTTCCGTACGTAGAGCCGGCACCGGCGGCAACTATGGCAATAAATCGATATAAGCGCGTAAGCCTCTTACCCGCCTAATAGCGTAATATTCTGTCTATGAAGAATAATTTGAAACGGTGTCTGGAAAACCGGCTAGAACTAACCGGTCGACTGGAGAACTGGACGGCGAGTGAGCGCGTGCGTGTGCAGCCAAGTTGCGAAAAAATCCGAGCAACCGTTCGATCTACAGATTGGTTTGTATCGCCAAACTATCGGATCGGGCAGAGAGAGAGAGAGATTCAATCTTGCGAATGAAACGCGATGATTCGGATCCGCTAAAGAGCTCCTCTCCACGATCGATGGAGTAGCAGCAGTTGTCTCGAATTCGGACAAAATAGAATAATAATTATTCGATCGTTGAATATTCGAAATATTTGAAAGTTGAATATTTGAAATATTCTGGTTATATTTCTGGTTATATAGAGGGTATAAAAATTGAACGTCCAATGAAAGAATAAAATGTAACGGAGGAGGACGTTCTGAATACTTGACGCGCGTCTATATAAAACTGTTCAAACTGTCGGTACAAGACTATCCTGCCCGGAGGTTAAATAAATATTACAATGTAACAAGTGGTGCCTAAAGGATCCTAGAAGGATTCTCCGTTTTTTAGCTTTTTCAAATTATAATAATCAAACGAAAGATACTGCCAGTACCAGCAGTAATAAAACTCGGCACGAAACGTTACGAAGCGATCGATTAGACATCCGATCGCGATTCACCCGTGCTCTGTGTACGCCGATCGGATGAGCGCCAGCACGGAAAAGGAAGACCCGCAATAGATGGAATCGCGACACTGATAATCCATTTACCCCACGCGCTGCTCTTTTTGCTTCGTCGTTACGAATAATTCCCCTCTCCCGTTCGTTCTCGTTCCGCACGCCTCCGTCTTCCGCCGATCCTCGACGGAGCAACTCGACGGAATCTCGCGACCTGCGGCAAGTTCTCGAGCAATCGCCGGCGAAACGTCCGACGCTTTATCTCGCGAGGCGGCGACTTTATCTCGTGACTCGGTTGCACGGCACCGGAGAAGAAGTTTCGTCATCGATAAATCGATTTATGTCCGGCGGAGAAAAGTTGCGGAGAAAACAAGGGGCGAGCGCGATCGGCAGTCGGGAATCGCATTACCTTCGAAGGTTATTTCGTCCGGTGAACGCGGCTCTTCGACCGAACGATTTAGGTCGCTCGAAGCACGGACGAGCAGAGAAAGAAAGAGAGAGAGAGAGAGACACGCGTGTCTACGATTCAGCGAGAAACGCGGCACGTCGTTACATCGAGCGATGCGTCCCGATGAAACGTGACTCGTTTTCTGCTGTTTCGCGCGTGCTACATTTCTTGAAAACGCGTCGTCGCGCGAGAGAAGAGAAAGATCACTGTCTACGAAAGCTCAATTTTCTTTCTCTCTTTTTTTTTTTTTTTGAAAGGGGCGAAAAAGGTGGAGAAAAATTCCAAGAAAGCATTCTTCCGAGACTTCGATTCCTCGTACACGTCCGACGAGAAGTTCCTTTCCGAGACGAAACGCGATTTGCGAAGGTAACCCCGGGAACATCGCCTTCACGGAGGAGTGAACTAACACACGACTGGTTTCCGCTAAGCGCAGTGTATTACAAAAATTGGCAGAGGAATGAAAAATCGCGTTACAGTCACGTCGTTGCTCATTAACATACTGTCTGTCACGATGACACTGACATTTCCATTTCCACGAATATTATTGCTACGATCCAAGTAATAAAAAGCGAACAAATTTTAAATGTTAAACAACGGTACGTGTCTGACTAACGAAGAACGCGTTTCACTTGCTTTTACTCGACTTGCGCAACATTCTGCGACGACGAATAAATATTCTTTTTTTCTACGAGTACATCACGGGTTAGAAATCGTGGCGATTGACGTCGCGTTATCGAGCAACGGATTATCGTGGATCGTTTGGAAAAGGCGGAGACATTCAAGAGACAGAGAGAGAGAGAGAGAGCTGGCGCGCGACCACGGAGAGAGCGTTGCGTCGACGGGAAGACGATCTCTCGCGGATAAAGCGCTTAATCGCCTCCGTTGGTCGTCGATTAGTTTGCCGCGGAACCCTCGAGAGGTGGTAATCGCAGTTTCTCCTCCTCTCTCTCTCCGTCTGTTCTTCCCTTCTTTCCGGGGCTCGGTAGCTCTGGCCAGACGCGCCGCCGTGGAAAGAGAGGGCGAGTTAAATAAATGTCAAGAACCGGGTGAAGGCGGAGGGGGTCGCGATTTAAAATTTTCAGATAGCGAAATTAAGTGTGGCGTTACGTAACGTTAACGGAGCAAAGGGGCGAATGAGAGGGAAAATTAAAAGTCGAGAGCCCGGGAGCAAAAATATACGAGTCTACCCGCTAAATCCACTTAATTCCTGCTACTCCAATAAGTGTCACGCGAGCGTATCCGAGCGGAGGAATGGCCCCGGGGCGGGAGAGGGTGAAAAGACACGCTCGCTTTTGTCCACGGAGAAATTTCTTTGTCGATATCGGAGAGCCATTGGACCGAGTCAGATTAATAGCCATTCTCTCTCTCTCTCTCTCTTTCTCTCTCTGTCTCTCTCTCTCTTGCCCTTTCTCTTTCTCTTTCTCTTCTCGATCTCGGAGAAACGGAGGGCAAAAGGATGAGACCCGGATTCGACTCACGTAATGCTCGTTACGCGTCGGCCGATATTAACGAGCGTCGAGGAAAACGGAACTTTCGTGCCTTCGAAAACGCGAATCGGAAGCGGACGTATCGTACCGAGAATAGACGAGTCTCGTGCGATCCGTTTCTGCCTTCCACCGGCCTCCGGGACCACATCGCGCGCTATCCGTGAAATCGATCGGTTATCCGACGGTTGTGTGCTCGCCTCTATCCCTTTCGCCTGTCTCTCGTCTTACCTCTTCTTCCTCTTCGTCTTCTTCTTCTTCTTCTTCTTATCCCGCAAGCTACTCCTCCACTTTCCGACTTTACATCCTTGTGGCTTTTCGCTTTAGTCACGGCACAGATGGCCATCTCTCTCTCTCTCTCTCTCTCTCTCTTTCTTTACTTTCTTTCTATCTTTTTCCAGCCGCGTCCCGATTCGTCAAACATTTATTCGGCACGATAAACGCGACCTCGTTTCGGCTCGTGCGGGGACAACGCGCGCGCATCCATACTGCGGGCCGACATATGTACGTCGGAACGTATCGCCAACTTTATGCTTTCCTCGCTCACCCTCGTCGTTTCCCCCTCTTCCCCTTATTCCGTCGATTTCAACCGGCTCGATGAAAATACTTTTATAGACGACGTGGAATAAAATTCGAAAAAGGGGGAATTGAACGGAGCGTTCCTCGCGAGTTTTAAAGCCGCGCGCGCGCCGTCTTGGCCGTGAACGCCGCCGGAGTCTCTTTTCCCACGCGGAACAAACTCGCGATTCCCGTTTCGCTTTTTCGCGAGTGGCGCGGTCCGGTGGCGTATTGCCGGTAATCGTTCGAACGCGATTTCATTTCCGGGGCCGTGAGTTTCGTTTAGAAATGTCGGGACGTCGTCTGAATCGCCGCGAACTCGTATCTACGACGCCTCGTGCGCGCTTGTCGATTATTTATTCACAACCCGATTCCGATTCGCAATGTCAGGCCGAATGCGAATTCTCGATCGGAACGCAGTCGAGATATTTAACTGCGCGCAAAAGTTGCTTTTTCGCGCGGTTCTCTTTTTCTAATTTTCCCTTTGCGAGCGCGTCTATCTTCCCTCGTTCGTGCAAAATATTTGCATTTTTTTTTTAGCAATTCTTCTAAAAATCAGAGTACAGAATAATAGCGGGGATCTCGGCAATCCTGATTTACGCGATTTGATGGACTTTTCCAGTCAAAGCGATCGATGCTCCGAGATTGAAAAGTTTTCAAAACGGCGAAACTGAAATTCCAGTGCATCGAGCATCGTTCAAATCCAGCACCGTTTCTGCAATTTCAAATATCAAATTTGTTACTCCATCTCCAATCCATCTGTTGTAATTCCTCGAGAAAAAAAAAAAATGTTACAAATTGGTAGGAATTCTCACCACTTTGCCGCTCGCGGCAACAAAGTTTCTTCAATCCCGACAACTTTCTAACGATTTTCCCGGTTCTATCTAAGTCTCTCTGCGAGTGAACGGTGTACTCGCACGGAACCACCGGTAATGGCTGACCTTTACGTCTGTCGCGTGACACGGGACACTTCGATATCCGAATATACTCTGCCAGTTTATCGTCACCTAGTTGCAGGTCGAACGCGAACGCGGATGTTCTTCGTTTTCTCTTGCGGAAACGCAAACTTTGCTCTCTCTCTCTCTCTCTCTCTCTCTCTCTCTGCCACGTATATATTGGGTCCGCGAATATCTTTACGACTGGCACAGCCGATTTCTCGCCAACGTTCGTTGCGTCTCCATACGTGTGCATACGCGTTCACGATTTGCCGGCTGTTAACGCTCGCGTGACGAAAGAATCGAGGAATAACTTGTCGAGAACCTTGACTACACATTGCCATTCCTTGATCGCTCGGGGATAAACTCGCCACGTGATAAAATCGTTTCACCAGGCTGACCGCTGTTTTCCTTTTTTTTCAGACTCGTCGCTAAAAGTACAGGTCGATCGGTTTTAACATTCTGTCGGAAATAATTGGTACGAATGACTTTATGGCGTACCAAGCAAACAGAAGTCAAAGAATTTTGCAGGCGTGATGAATTGACGCGTGACGCGTGACATTTGAAAAATTGACTTTTACAGTGGCCGAAATGTATGCCGAAGGTATTAGCATCAATGTAAGCGTGTAAATATTAATTAATTAGGTCCGTCACGCAGCAGTAAATTTAATATCATGGAAACGAAGTGAGGATGGATATTAAATGGAAATTCGTTTCGTTCGAGGTATTCTATTTTGAATAGTTGCGAGCGGAGGAACGGCGTGAACGTTAGCCAGAAATTAAGATTGCAAAAAATGGTGAAACACAATGGTCATTTTTGTTCACACGATCTCTGTCGACAAATACACTCGCTATGTGTTCTAAATTCGAAGTGGATCGACTGTTGCATTGCTGTGTAATAATTAGTTTACAAAAATTATCAGCGATGCAAGAGCGATGAAAGATTTGATCAATTGCCGACTATTTTTATAATTGCACGATTCGTGCAAAAGTTACATTTCTAGCTATGTAAATAAATCGCTCGAAGAAATAGTAGATCGACGAATGAATCGATACGATATGCAAATGTTACTTGGGGGGGGGGAGGAAAAAATTCCAAGCGTGGTTTCCGGTGCGGCGAGAAAATTTACTATTGCCGATGACTATACTTGATAGCTTGATAACTATTGATAGCGCCTGTGCTGATATAATTTTCATTCCCTACAGTATCGAACGTATACTAATAAACTGTACAATTTTCACACGTACGTTCAACGTGAAAAAATGTCACAAATGCACAAGACCAAAATTTGCATTTTTAAATTTTACATCGTCCAATTTAATTATTGAAAATTTAGATTAGTTCGATTTGATAGAATCGATCCTGTGCCGATATAATTTTCATTCCCTACAGTATCGAACGTATACTAATAAACTGTACAATTTTCACACGTACGTTCAACGTGAAAAAATGCCACAAATGCACAAGAACCAAAATTTGCATTCTTAAATTTTACATCGTCCAATTATTGAAAATTTAGATTAGTTCGATTTGATAGAATCGATCCTCCTGTTTCCAAAATTGCGCTTACACCAATTGTTACTTAACCCATATCTAAAAACGAATTGAGCAAATGCGTCGCGCCAGGTCAAAATCGATTTGTATCTTCGACCTATTCTGTATTCCTTACCCCCATCGATCGAACCCAATTTCGCCACATTTCGTTACATCGGCGACCACGAAGCGAAAAAAAAAGAAAAAAGAAAAAAAACACTCCCGAAAAAAATGTCATTTACGGGGAATGTTTACCTCAGATCGATCTGCCGACGCATATTCGCAAAAGGTAATTGCGCGCGTTCCAGCGCATTTCGCATAATACACAAAGAAGCCCACATACGTGTAGATTGTGTGCGTGTATGCATATATACGCGCATATATATGTACATACATACATGCATAGATGGAGATATACGGTGGATATTGGAGTTGGATACACGAGATAAAAGAGTCGAGTAACTGCTCGCTCTTTCCCTCTGTACTTTTACCAGTCGCTCGTAAATGGAATTTCTGTCGATGTCGCTCGCTTTGTTAGTTCTTCGAACGTGGAATAGCCACGTACGTACGCCGCCTCTCCGCCTTTTCCTCCTTCCTTTTCCACGTCTGTCTCGCGTTGCGTCTGGCCGAGGATCGCGGCAGGTTAATCGCGCCCAGATCGGGCGCGAGTGCGCCGAGCGAAATTGCGCCGAGTGCCGGCGTGTGCGAGAGATAATCCGTAAAGTAGCAGAAGTCGCGGCGAAACACGCGGACGGCGCGGCAACGCGGTGAGATCAGATGGGAAAGTCGAGACAAGAGCGGCGCGCGCGACACACAAGAGAGGTGCTTTCAACTCACGTCAACTTTAACGCCCTCCACGTGATAGCTGTGCTTCATAGGTTCCCCTCTAGGCACGTATCTGTAGAATTCCTCGTGATCCTTGTACCACGTGATGGAGTAAAGCTTGTCCGCTTCTAGGTCGTATCTGGAACAAGAGAACGAGACGGTGACGAGAGTTGGCCGCCGAGATTTGTTCGTTCGCGGGACAGGTAAGGATCCCGCAACTTCCCGCTCGAATCGAGTTGTCATTAATGACAAACGGCATTGTGCAAAGTAGCTGCCAGTTCAAAAATCTCTGGACACCTTTTATTTCTGACCGCGCAAACTGGGTCGTTAACGTCCCCCGTGAAATTTCACTTGCCAACTTTTCCCAGGCAAATTTCTCGTTCTTCTCTGAGAAACGTTCCGATTCGAGAATTGATTGTATCGCGATGTAGCAACGGCGTCGTTAAGTAATTGAAAAATTTTTTTGTGTTTCTTTGGAAGCTTGTTTCTGTTTCTGGGAGAGTAAAGAAATGCTTCAGTGTTTATTCCAAACTAGTAGCATTCGGTAAATGTCAATGAAATGTTCGATACTCTTGCTCAAAAACCTTATGAACGCTTTTTATAATTGGTAAATAATAAAATTTTTTCAAGCTACGCAATTGTTAATATATCGCTACAGATTCTTTCTTCTTCTTGTACAAAGCACTATCTAATTTAACAGTTGCAGTCTGCATATAGCAGATAGCATAATTTTCCAAGTTTCAATTCGTCCAATTTAGTTTGGAGCGAGAGTGTCACTTAACTTGTAACTAAAACTGTATTTCGAATGTATATCGAATCGATGCCTGGTTGTCAAATACCAAAAGTTTTTTTCTAAAGCCATTTTCTAAAATCGAATCATCCATCAAACCGTCGTTTGTCAGATATTTCTATTTAAATTAACGCGACAATACCGTAGGACTCAATTGTGGCTCGTTCGTCTCGCTGTTCCGTCAAATTTATTATGCACTAATTGTTGGTAAGATTCATTCGTTCGCCTCTCAATTTGGTCGAATAATTGTACATTATTGCGTTACAAATTGCACATCAACGTTTGTTTAACGTGATAAATGATACGAATATGAGCATAAATTTGGTCGTTATACGAAATAGACCAAATACGTTCGTTCGGTCAAAACGCAACGAACGTACGAATTTCGCGTTATTATTGTCAAAATTTTACAATTTCCAGCGTTTAATTCAACACCAATAAGAATTATATTTGCCGATGAAATATTTGCCACGTTGTTACGTGCCTCGCGTGGTTTCTTATCTGGGTCATCGAACATGCCCCCCCCCCCCCCCCCCCCAACGAGAGTCAAAATTTAATTCCATCGCTTTTTGCACATCATTTCAATGCACTAAAAGTCCGAATTCAATTATATAAATTGTTGGTCTCGCGATAAATGGAGTTCTAGTACACGCGGGATACGAAAGGAGGGTAGGGGGCAGAAAGTACAATAGAACAAATTATTTTTCAAAGTGAAACACAACAATCGTCATGCGGTACGATAAAATTCCCTGCTGTGCGAAAGTTAATGCGCAACTACGATTTTTCCGGTTGATTCAAAAATGCACACGTGGTTGCGTGATACGCGAGCGAACGAAGCCAGGAAACAAAGTTTTGAAACGTAAGCGTAAACTCTTGCTTGAAACGTGATGGCTGAATCTCGTCAAAACAGCGTTAACTCGTCAAAAAAAAAAAAGAAAAAGAAAAGAAAAAGGAAATTTCAGGTAATACGTTTACTCTTGCTCTTTAAGCAACGAGAGCGCAACGTCCCCCCTCGTTATATGTAAGGAATAACTTGAAACGAAAAGACAGGCAGAAGTAAAGTCTAACTACTGTCAGAATCGCTCTTGAAGTTATAATAAGTTTCGCCAACATCGCTTTTTGAATATCTACCCGGCAGTTCCCCCGCGTCGGAATTTTCTTCAATCTCCTCAAACTTCAGCGCTCTTTCTATTCGTAAATATCCGTCTCGAGAAGCGGACAATCTCCGTTTCACTTTCGTCGCGAAACAGCTCTCGCGTCACGCGTTAACTCTTCCGGAACCTCTCGTCTCTTTCGAGAGATCAAACAAATTCGATCGCTCGTGATTCGTTCCAAAAAAACCTTTCTCTCGCGTTCCCCGTTGCAATTAGCACGTCCCACGCGCGCAATTGCGAGTTATCCAAATATTTACAAGCTCGACGGAATCTTCTCGCGTTCGTGTAATTACACATGTCATTACATTATACTTCCATCCATTTATTCCCACCGAAAGTACTAAATGCGCGCGTACGGCCGTACCCGTCCATTAAATAAATAGATAAATATTTATATTCCTTTGCCTCTCTCTTCCTCTGCTCGCTGTTCTCTGCCCTCTCTTCGTTAAATATCGATTAGCCGAGACGTACGAACGAAAGCAGATGAAACGACAGTCGTGACGCGTACGACGAACCGCGGAATCGTTTCTCGATTAGTCGCACGGTAGAGGCCGTTTTTCCCCCTTCCCCCCATTCTCTCCCGATGGCTGGGGATCGCGCGAGTAATGGAAACTGTTACCGATTTCCGCCAACGTATTTGAAGTATCGAGCGCGTATTTCGCGTGTTCTTTGCTTTACATATCGGAGATTTCCCCTTCGTTTATCCGATATTCCGTTATGGAATGGTCTCTCGTTCTGTTTCGTCATCTGCCCCGTTGCTCGCTCGCGCGCGCATTCGGGTCGTAATTGGTACGTTCCGCGTTTTTGGAAATTGTCCCGTGATCGTTTACCCGGCTGCTCGTGAAGAAGCAACAGGAGGAGGAGGAGGAGGAGGAGACGCGCGCGTAGGTGACACACACCGAGGGATTGGGAACGAGGGGATAAAAAGCGATCCCAGTTCTCACGCAGGATAAACGAGATTCTTTTTCTCCATTTCCCCCTCGGAGCTTTCCTCCTTTTTCTTCCTCTTCTTGTTGTTAGACGACATCCAATCTGTAAACTCCGCGACGGTGGCGGAGAATTATCCCACTCGTGGCGGGAAAATTTTTACCGGACGCGCGCTCGTTCAGTTCGATCGAGTACGTTTTTGTTGGTGCTGGGACCTTTTGCAACAGTTGATAACAAACTGTTTTAAAATTCGTGCGTTTTTAGGAAGATCGATATAAAAAGTATACAGAGAGTTTACTGTAATTAATGCACAAATAAATAAATTTTTATGTTCCATCTGTTTAATTGTATTCGTCAAGGTTTGAAAGTATGATTAACCATTTCGTCATAATTCGTAAATTTGCAATACTAATGCTTTCGCGGATGTAATTTAACGTCAGAATCACTGAGGGACGACTTAAGTACAAATTTCTAAGTGAACACTTCATTAATCTCTTGCGCTGGAATATTTCCTCAGTTTTAAGTATATTTAAGTATAACTCAGGCAAAACAAATAATAAATTTATTACATCTCAGTAATTTCTATCCAGCGTCGATATTATATCGACGAGTTCAAAAGAAAAAGAAAGCGACGAATTATTGTATACGGTTCGGTCACTCGTTATGGTCCGCACTCAGTTGCCAGCGCAAGCGGTTAAACACAAATAGGAATTCAAACCATGTTAAACGCCAATGATGATCCTGCACGATATTGGCAAAGAATTTTCTCTCGATGCGCGCAATGTTTTCACTTTTTTTTTTAATCCAACCTTTTCGCAAGCTGAGGAGAGTGACACGAAAGTCCATTACTTATATCCGTGTATAAGAGAACAAGTTAAGCGAGACAGTAGTTGCCGAGGAATTGCGCGAGGAGCCGTGTGTTCAGTCATAGGTACGCGCCCGAACGTGATTGCAACGATGCTCGGGCACGAAGGAACATGGGCCACTGTCGCGTGACAAGCTTGCAACGTTGGGGAACAACAATTACGGTAATTGATCAACATCTGCGATCCAAGCGTAGCGTTGCGAATCGCATCAATTTGCTAATCGAGTTCTTTCCTCTCGTTCATCGTTCCTTCTGCAGGGAATAAAAAAAAAAGAAAGAAAGAAGAAGAAAGAAAGAGGGGAAAAAAAGAAGAAAAAAGAGAAGAGAGAAGAATTCACCGGAGGATTCCCCGGTTCGTGTTCTACCCTCGAAAAAAACCTCCAGGAATTTTTTAGTTCGAATAATTCCACAGAAATGAATGAACCGCCCGGAGAATTATTTCTTTCTATTATTACAATGATAATAATGTTAGATTATCGCAAACGAATTGTCTGTAAAATCTCTAGTTTCCGGCCAGTTTGTAGCTTCTTTAAGAACAAATATTGTGATTCATTGCATGTTCGATACGATCAATTTGATTATCTTAAATATTTACGGATATCTTATAATGCGCTATTTTAATATTTATTACCAGGCAAGTGCAAATACGAGAGTATAAATACAGAAATGAATTTGGATTCGGGATTCGGACGTTATTAATTTAAGAGTAACTCCGTTCATCGAATCTCGAGAACCGCAGCGAGAAATCGGTGATTGACAGCGAATAAATACCTGTCTCTCCGCAATATATCTGCTCGCGATCCTTTGGAAAACCGGAGATCTTTTAGCTCGGGATAATTCGACGGAAACGAACGTCCGGAGAATTCCGCAAAGCAAACAGAGGGTTTTTCTCCCTCTTCTTCTTCTCCTCTTTCAGCTGGTTTCCTCCCTCGAGGAACGAAATCGGTCCGTGTCCAGTACCCTGTACTCTCTCTCTCTCTCTCTCTCTCTCTCTCTCTCTCTCTCTCTCTCTCTCTCTCTCTCCTCTCTCTTTCGCCGTAATTGTCGTTCGCCAGCGCCAATACCATTATGCCCCGCTATCGGGATCGTCGATGAGATCGCGAGGCGCAACAGGCTATCCCAGGTGGTGCGCGGCTGAGAGAGCGGCGATAATTAATATTCGTAAAGTAATTAAACTAGCACGGTCGCGTTCGAGTTGGCGACGATGTCTGGAACCACCCAGCGGTTGCGAGAGCTCTGGCTCTGTTTTTCGAATTCACTGCGTGGTCGCGAACAACGAGCGACAGCGAAATTAGGCTCGTTCTATTCGACCGATTCGCGCCATTTTTTCTTCCCCGATTCGTCTAAATCCAGACGATTCTCGCGTGCAAGCAACCATCTCGCGGACCAGATGTTCCACAGACCCGATCAGAAAATCTTGCGACTTTTGCATACATTTCACACATCTCACGTTCATGCTTTGCATCGAACCTTTCAAACTGTTGTAAGCTGTGTTAATTAACTTTTAACGCTGTCGTGCGGCGTTTTCTATTTTCTCCTCTCGTGAGAGGAATTTCCTAACTTTTCTCGGCGATGTCGATAAATTTCCAGTCCTGGTTTCATTTTTTCAGCTCCGGTTTTTAGTCCAAGTTGCCGTAATTTGCGCAGGATAGAACAGCGATGCGTCGAAATTGAGGTTCGGAGCCACTCCTCTCGCTCTGCCGAACAATGGAACCACCGCTGGATACAAAGTATATCCTCGCTCTCGCGCGTTATACCGCGACTCGCAAATCCGACACGCGATAATTTTATCAAAGAACAGAGAGAGATCCTCCTCCTCCTCCTTCTCTTTCCCCGCGCCACTCGGGGGCTGCTGCCGCAGTCGCGGTACGCAGTCGTGGTGATGGTGTAGCGCGTGACGAGCCAGCCGGTCGGGGTCCATTGGCAGTGGCGCACGTGCACGCCCGGCGAATCGAATCGACTCGAATCGAAACAAAAGATTTCCGCTTTGCCGTCTCTACGACAGGAAGGTCTCGCCGATGATGGGGAAACGGCAGGGAACGGAACAGAGAGAAAGAGAGAGAGTTAGCGTGGAAGAGAGTGGAAACGAGGCAAAGAAGCGAGGTACGACGCGGGAGAAAATTGGAAGAATCTATATATATATATATATATATATATATATATATATATATATATATATATAGGAGGGGAAAAAGCTGGAAAAGCCGCCACAAAGAGAAAAGAAAATGGAAAGGCGGAGCGTGAGAGCGCGAGCTTGGAAATCCGAGAGAGTCTCCGCTGCTGCTGCTGCTGCTGCTGCAGGGGGCGACGGAGAGGGTGAGAGGACGAGAGAGAGAGAGAGAAAGAGAGAGGAGCGCAGCTCCCGCAGGACACGACCCGGCAAATGAGCCGGTGGATGCAAATCAATCCCACGACGCAGCCCTCCAAATTGTGCACCTACGCTCGAATGCGGCAATCCCTTTTCCGGTAGCTGCAGCTGGCAACTGGGGAGCCAGAGCACCACGGCGACGAAAACGGCGATGGCGACAGCCAGAGAGAGCACCGGTGCCAATGCCGGGCGTGGAGAAGCCGGCAGCATCCTCCCGTCCCCTCCTCGGAATGCCCCCCTTGGGTACGACGCGATGCAACGACGTCACGATGCGACCTGTGTCGGTGCCTCTGCAACGGTGCAGCAACGATCGCGTAACCAAGTAACTGGCTAGTTGCTCGACAGAATGTACGTACATACGTACAAACGACGTGGCGCGATGCAACGTCGTCGTCGTTGTCGCATCGATGCGTCCCCGTGGTTCGCACGCAGAGATGGGATCGAGCACCTCGCGAGTGACGTTCGTTAGAAGCCGGGATGAATTTTGAATCATTTCCAAAAATGATGAGAGTCGATTTGCTTTGTTATTTATTGAATCGAGATGAGATGAGATCGGCTGTAGCGGGAATAGTAGTGGATGTACGCGTTGATTTTTGACTGTTTACCAAGGTGAGCATTTCCAAGTGTCGCGTCCGTGCCAAGCTCGTGTGCATATCGCACTTGAGACACCCGTTACCCCATTCACGGTGGTAGCTACCGATAATGGCGGAGGGTACGACGTTATCGTACTCTTCTCGACTCGATCGTTGCCTCGACTAGCGCGGCGGTGCCTAGGTTGAAACGTAATCGAGCGACTCTCCGTTGAAACACAATTTAACGAGTTAGAACAGGGCTGGGAAGGAGGGGGTGAAGTTGAAGTAAATTCCGAAAGACGATTACGATCGGGACGCACGAGAGAGAGAAAGAGAGAGAGAGAGAGTAGGGTGAACGACAATAAGAGAGCCGAGAATTACAGTACGAACGCTTGGTCGAAAGTTTGCAACGTCTTATCAATCTTGAACGAAAATTTTGCCACTTTCACGATTGCCAATTAAGCTATTTATTTGCAAACTGTTACCATTATCGTTCATATTAAGTCCACTGTTGCATTGACAATTAGTCAATTTTTCTGAATAGTTATCGCGAGCTTAATCTCATCGTCATTGTTCTTCTCCCTTCGCCCGATCCTTCGTAATTGCGAACAAATCGCAATCGAACAAAGCGTTTTTGCGCGTCGTACCTGCCTATTTACCACTCTCTCGCCGAAAAGAGGCGTCCTCCCGTCTTCTTTGAAACTTTGAAAACCTGTAACGGGGCGAGAACTCGTCGAGAACTCGTCGTCACAGTCCTTTCAGAACTTATTCCTACGAGAAAGCAGCGCGTCCCTGCTCCAGCCATGGACTTCGCTTCCGATTCGAAGACTCCATTAAACGGGCGGGGGCCCGCGGACGCCGTTACTCGCGCTCGGAGGAATCCGGCCGCGATCTTCCCCGCCGCGTCGGCGACGAAATTTCTCGGGAATCTCGACGAATCTCTCCGGAGGACGAGAACGAAGAGGAGGAGAGACACGCGGAGAGGTTGCTCGCTCGCGGCTGTTCCGAAATCACGGGAGGAAGTTGGTCCGTTGGCCGTTGGCTGGCTCGAGGCCGCGCGGAATACCGGTTAGGAACGGGACGGAGAGCCGGCGAACCGGAATTGAACGGGACAGAGGAGAAACGGGGGAGAATGGAAACGGGACGGTTCGGGACGGGGCTTGCTGGCGCGAGACGAGACGAGACGAGACGGGACGACAGCCAGATAGAAACGAGGATACGAAGAAGAGAAGAGAAGAGAAGAGAAGAGAAGAGAAGAGAAGAGAAGAGAGGAGAAGAGGCGACGCGCCGGATAAACCAACAACCGAGCGCGCTCGCTGGGGACGGTAAACTAATTTGCAATTTATACCTGCGTCGGGAAACGATCCCCGTGTCTCTTTGCCCACGTTATGCTGCCGTCCTCGTGGCGCTCGACTGGCACCTAATATCAAAGAACTACGTCGTGTACACGGCTCTCGTCCTTTTTCCCCGCGAGGATGCTGCCGCGCCGCCGCTTCTGTCCAAGGAAAAACAGTTCGTCGACTAGGATAATCGAGAATTCCCCCCCGGGGGAACTAAACAAACGACACGATTCTGTGTTCACCCTTTCGTTTTCACCCTCCATCCCCTCCCCTCCCCCCTCCCTCCCCATCGCCCTCGCCCTTTTACTCGTTTCCGATCGAACGCGATCGAGTTCCACGCTCATTTGAATAAATCAGCTCGAGTCGAGCTGTTGCAAAGTTCCACGTGACGTTTCCACCGTGAAGTTAACTCGAATCCCGTTAATTGCTAAAATCGTCTCACCCGTCTTTGCTTCAGGCATTCGCCTTCTTTCAGATTTATTTCTGGCGCTCAAGCTATCACGGCGGAATGTGTCACTGAGAATCGGAGCGGGTTGGTAAAGAGATCAGAATGGAAACCGTGCATTATACAGAGCGTCCTAAATTTAAATGTCAAAACTTCTCCAAATGTGACGAACAAACAAAATGAGTCCTTTGGGAATTTTCTCGTTTTTCCTTCACTTTAGAAGAAATCCGTTTTGGAGAAAGAAAACGAAAAAGTTTTCGTCTTTCCATTTATTATCACTGAAAGTGATCTCTTCTAGCGGGGCCTCTTCAGATGCAACGCTGATGCAACGAAAATTAGCGATTGGTTGATTTGGGTCACGTGACTCGTGAGGGGGCGTGGGGTAGACCTCGAGTAGGAGTGGCGTTGTCTGGTACTGAGCGATCGCGCCTGTAATTTGTTTTCTATCGATTCAAATGTTTGCATATCAATAAAATTTTATGGCAAAAAAGTCGGAACAGTTGCTTCTGGGCCTTTCAGTGAGACGAATCGTACTAGAGTACAAGTGCAGTTTTTATTTTGTCAATCGTATCATCATCCGTATCATCTATTTAATTGAAATACTGTTCAAAACGCTGACTTCTTGCAGTACAAGTATAACGTCGATTTTTACATCGACTAGCAATTTTGATTGCAGCTAGTTAATTGCTTCCTTCGTCGACTAACGTCGAACGAACTTGTTGAATAAGTGAGAAAATTAAACATTTTTTGTTTCTTCTCGCGCGATTTTCTTTACAATTGGAGCAAGAACGAACCAATTTCTAAAAGACTGTTTCCTTCTTAGTTAGTTCTCTACACACTCCCAAAGTTTTGATATTTAAATTTGGGACAGTCTATGTACAACTGTGTAAGAAAGTTCAACGAGCAAGCGGCAAGAAAACACACGAGTATATTTTTAGAAAAGTAGAATTATACTTGACAATTATAAAATTAATATTAGTGTTAATTGTACTGTTCTGCAAGAATTACTTTTTCTAAAATATACAAACGAAAACTCAAATGCATTCTTCTCTAAAATTTTTTCCTATCCTTTTCTTGCATTCCAATCTCTCTGATGCAATGCTGAGAGAATTAATACGTATCTCGCATACTCCAAAATTTTTGTTTCCTTTTTCAATTCGTCGCACTGTCATTTCCCCGATGCAGATTTCATACTTCAGTCGTTTCGGTCGCAGCGTAGGAGCGACTTTCGGCAAAGCGTCTCGCGACGATCGTTCTCTCGCCGAGAGGAGACGTTGAAAAATAATAGAAACAAACGAGACAACGGGACACGCCGTGTTTCATCGATGTATCGTCTCGGAACGTCAGCGCGCCCGGCCTGAATTTATAAAATTCCATGCCGATCGTCGTACCGTGACGCCGTGAAAATCGAGACGAAACGAGAGGAACGTGGAACGAGAGTGAACCGACACCGTCGTGATATTTTCGTTCGTTCCTTCCGGGACGTGTTGCTCTACGAGCCCAGCTATCGCGAACTGTATTCTCGCGAGGAAGAAATTAGAATACGAATGGCTGAATATTTCGGCGGTGCTGTTGAAAAAAACTGGGGGTGGGAAGTGGATGACGCGACGCGACGCGGCTTCAAAGAAATCGAACGAAAGAGAATAACTAGACGATAACTAGACAAAAGAAGCACGAGAGAGTCGAAAAAGTGTGTGCGTTTCTTTGGCTGATAGACACGAACGGGGGGGGGGGGGGGGGGGGGGGGGGGGGGACACGAACGAAGTCGCGAGTTAGAAGAACAAACGAGACTCTCGATCGAAGGATACAGAGACGACGAGCCCGAGCCATTTTCCGTCCGATTCCTCGAGATATCGCGCACTCCAATTATACGGGTATACGTTTCGTGTATGTACTTTTCATCGTGTATTGTATTTGATCGTTTGCGACGTTATGTACCATGGAGGAGGCACTAGAGTCCTTCTAAGCGCGGGATAAAAAAAAAAAAAATGGAAGGGACATGACGTTCAGTTTTTCACGACCGAGCAGCGACGTTGTATGATACTTGGGGAAAGTGCTTTGAAACACTATCAGTCGATTAAACGATAAACATATTTCTATCAACAACCGACCGACAGAAAAATGATTTTTAAACAGAGTATTCGGTTAAAGGCAAAAGGATATCATTTATAACAGTACGTTCAACGTTCACAAGTATCTTTCGTTTATTTGAAGTATTGTACAAAATGAAATTCAGCCGTTATTTAGTGGCCGCGTGAAAATTAAGAAAATAAAAACAGCAAGGCTGACTCTCGTACATTGTACAAACTGTTTCCAGCAACTGGGTCAAACTATAACTTTAAAGTGGCAGAAGGTAGACGAAAATTTCATTAGACAAACTTAAATTGTTCCGAGTGCCGCGGGCACATGGTGTACGTGTGATTTCTACGGAAACGCGGAGGCGTTTCGAGGATTTCAATTGGCACTGTATAGATTTTTACCACGAGCGACGATCCTTTGTAAAAGAACGTTGCGTCGCCTGCGTCCAATTACTATCTCGGAAAATAGCTTTGACTTTAATTTCGTAGAACTCGTCGCGCCAAAAAAAAGTAGAAAAAAAACTGCACGATTTGTAATCCATTACGATTCGTCTGAAACATTTGAATCGATAGAAAACAAATTATACGGGCGCGATCGCTCAGATCAAACAGCAGACAACGCCACTCCTACTCGACGTCTATCCCACGCCCCCTCGCGAATCACGTGACCCAAATCAACCAATCGCTAATTTTCGTTGCATCAGCGTTGCACCTGCAGAGGCCCGATTTTCTGGGCTACCCTCGCTAGAATCATTTTCAGTGATAAAAAAAAAAAGGAAAGAGAGCGAACGAAACTCCTTGGAATCTTAACTGCTCGCCACGTACGGAGATATCGTCGGAGAATTAACCGTGCGCAGAAAACTCAAGAGTCCCATTTCCCCCATTTTCCAGCAGCGTCCCCCGGTAGTCGAATTTGCCAAAGTTCGTTCCTTGCCGAAATTAGATAATTCGGCATCTGTTAGAACTGGAACGCGTCGTAACGACGTTCGTGTTGCTATCAAGGCGGGCACGAATTCCGATGCCGGGCTCTGTTATCCTTAAGTGGATACGCTTCTATTAAAATACACTGCGAATATATATAATACAACGTGACTGCACTGCGTCGATAGTTAATTCTCCCCGTGCGATTAGTTTGACAATCATCGTTATTAATTTTACACACGACAAGCTAAAAGTTACGAGTTACCGTGTACAGCCGTTACACAGTTCAGTCTTCTTGCATAATGGAGTCAAGGAGAGGAGCGAGATTCCCGGGAACGAATTTTGCAAACGGCGGGTGTCGCGCAAAATTTCGAGCGATAGAATTGCAAAGTCAAACATCTGCAACTTATAACCGGCGACTTGTCTTGTTTAACAGTTCCATCGTTGTTTTTTTTATTTATTTCGTCACATTCGCTTGAAATTCACACGCGTGACTGTAAAGTGTTAAAATTAACGGCGATAATTTCCCCGTAATTTGCCTCCGATCGAAATCAACGTTCGCCGGATGACAAACGCGGAGCGGCGATATCTTTGGATCTCGAGGGGGTGAGAGGGCTCGACAAATCGATCGGTGAGGGGAAGGGGCGGGGTGGGGAGTCGAAACGCAGGAATAACGAAAAAGTTTGAATTCAATATCGGCGGACGTTACGCCGGTTTCGCCGGTTCGCCAAGTTATTGAGTTTCAAAGCGCGATAGTCAATTCGAGGACACGTGCCAGCGGACACGCGCAGGATATGCCACTCTGACTGACGAATTTTCCTCCTCAACTTTGTAATTCGATAACCGACGGCCGATTCGCGAAATCGGACGACGGCGTTCGGGTAACGCGGTGGCGGCCCGAGTCGCGTTACAACTTTCTTTTCAACTTTCCTGTTGCTTTTCTCTCTTTCGCTGCGCACGCGTGTGTGTGTGTGTGATTTCATGACGTTTGAATCGTGGATTTCCTGCCCCCGTGGTGAAACGGAGTTAAAAGCATTAAGATATCGAGTGTTCCGTTTGCAAATTAAACTGTCAATATTCAAAGAACGGAAGAGCATCGTCAATCATTCAATGGAAACCGCAGAAACCTTAAACTACCGTCGGTTATTTTAGTTCTGGAAATAATACGCTCGTCGGGGGCACGATCAATCGGATCGACTCTCTCAGTATCTGTTTAATAACAATTTCAACGATTGTTTCAATACTCTGAAACTTGCGACAATCGTCGTTAACTTTGAGATTCGAAAAATCTTCAACAAATTTCTCTCGAACGATCTGAGAACGAGAAAGATGCGACTGTAACTTTTGTTCGAAAATCGCGTGTTCGCAAGTTCACAAGTGCAAAGTTGCAAAGTCGCGAGATTTCTCGAATTTTGAAAATTGACAACGACTCTCACAAGTTTTGGAGTACTTGGAAACAATCGTTGAAAGAGCATGTGAATTATTATTATTAGAGAATCGTTGCTCGCGTTTTAGTGCACACGTGGCCAAAATCCACGATCCGGTGCTGTTTCCCCGAGGAAAGTAGGGTGGAACGAGAAAATCGAGGAAAACCCGTGGCGTGTCTTACGCCGCGCGGCTTCGTGTTCTGCGAATTAATCTTGGGATTTTGCTCGGCCACGCGGATCGGATCAACGCGTTGACACAATCGATCGGTTTTCGCAATCAGCGGGTCAATTTGGCGCGACGCGCGGCCGTCTCGATTGATATTATCGAACGATCGAGGTCGACGACACGAGAGACGAACGAAAAGAAGAACGCGACTCCAGCGTCGCGAAATCACGAAGGCCGAGCCTTCCCGCGTTGGGAGAGGAACGGGGGGAGGGAGAGGGTCTGTTTCTTAACTTGTTTTTCTCGCGGAGAACAAGTGCCCACTAGAAAATGCAGTCGCTCAGAGCGTCGTGCTCGGGCGATACCCAACGGTCGACCTTATTTTCTCTTCGTGAAAAGTCGTTGAGTCCGCGCCACTAATTAGAATGCATATTCCGACTAGCCGTAATTGTAGGACGCGCAATGCCGCGCCATAATTTCATTACGTCTTAATTAACATGGTGGCACGCGCGGCGAGCTTAAGGATCCACGAAATATCATCGAGGACACGGTACACGGTTAATGCCGCCCGTCTACGGTTGCCCCACGGCTCCTCCCCGCTCTTCTCCCAAGTGGGTTCCGATGTTTAGTCTCATTTTGGATTTGGTCGCGATCCGTTTCATTCGTTACTCGTTATTCGTCGTTGGTATCTGGCCGGAGTGAAATTAGAAAATTATTCCGAATGCTCGGAAAAGTCGGCTCGTGCAAGTTGCTTTTATGGTCTAGAGTGTGAAATTGGCGAAATTGGGACACTTTGAACGCACAGAAGTCGGTTGGTGCAAGTTGCTCTTTTGGTCTAGAAATAAGTCGTGTAATTCTTTTCTCTACACGATTCAGTTACGTTCTGTTTCATTTATCATTCAATACTTATTATTAATTAATTAATAAATCGCGAATTTGGAGCAGATTTGTATTATCACGAGAGCCAGCGAAATTAGAATGTTCCAAATGCTCGGAAATCAAATTGGTGCAATATTTCGTCTTATCTCGTCACTCGTGTAGTTCTTTTGGACTCAGTTACGTTCTATTTCATTTATCATTCACTACTTGTTATTAATTATTAAATCGCGAATTTGGAGCAGATTTGTATTATCACGAGAGCCGGCGAAATTAGAATATCCCAAATGCTCGGGAATCAAATTGCTGCAATTTGCTTCCCGTTAGAAATAGTTCGTGTCATTTCGTCACTCGTGCAGTTCTTCTGGATTCAATCACGTTCCGTTTCATTTATTATTCGCGTGTTTCGAATAATTTATACTATTACGACAGTTGGTTACAATTAGGATGATTCGTATGTTGGTTTCTTGGTTAGAAATAACTCGTGCCACGTTGTTCGTGCAATCCTTTTGTCTGCAAACTGATCAGTTGCCGGAGCGTCATAACGCGATGATCGTATTAAAATTATTGCGATATTATGGCTAGCATTGCTGACTATTTTCAATGAAAAACGACACTGTAGACGTTTTGTTGTACATTTATACGCGTCATGTGCGTTCCACGCGTTTCTTACAAATGCATGAAAATCCGCATTCTACTAATTACAGCGGATTTTACGCAATTTCACAATTTTACGACGAGAATTAAGCAAATGGAATTTGCAGCTTTTGCACCCTTAAATTTCCCATAATTGCAGAAAAATTGGCAGTGTAATTGTCGTGAAAAATATTCTGATGCCACGACTCGGAGAGGTGTTGTCACGGGACACTTGCTAATGTTTCACGTAACTTTTAATAAAATAAACTCTTTTAATTAAATTTTTTAAATACGGTGCAACTGCGTTTTTTCGCCGTTTCCAGACGCGAACTTTAATGCTGAACAAAACGCATCTGTCCAATAAAATTTTCAAGACACGCGGTACAATCTTGTTCTCGTCGATCCTTCGCGCGAGCTTCAATAAAACAGCTGCTTGTTAAATCTTCAGATCGTTCTGCAATTAACGAGTATCAACTTCATTTTATTTTCATTGCCGCCAGTGGTGGAAAAAATGAAATTTTTTTCTTTTCTTTTTTTTTCTTTTTGAATAAATCATTATTGGAGATTCGTCAGATAAACGTACACTTAAATATAAACATACACTTATACGTAAATAAATATTTATAAATATACGCGATTGATTTTCGATTCATTGATGCATTCGTCGAAAAGAAAAAAAAAAGAAGAAAAGAGAGAGAGAATTTTCATTAATGCAGACTTTACATTAATGAATAAAATTATCTCACAAAACGCGCGCCTTTATCTCGTCCTTAATCCCGTTTTGTTTCGCGCGATAAACACGAAATGCAACGCAAGCGTCGCGATTGATACGTGTCACGCGTACACGATCGCACGTAGACATAAGTGAGATCATGTGTAAATGCCCGCGTGCTCCGCGGATTTGTCCCCCGAAATAAAGCCTCGGGTACAACAATGAAACGGGCACGGCTCTCTACATTTTCGACTTATTTTTTTTCCATGTAGCTCCGCTTCGCTTTCGAGCTCGCTCTCCTCCCTCCATGATTTTCTCGGGAAATTCCGCTGTATTACGCGCGCGCGTTTACCGCACAACGCGGGAAACAACTCAAGCGCTCGATCGCGATAATTTGCAGATTGCAGCGCTAGAAATGTTTAGCAACGTTGTTAACACGGCTGACATTAGCTGGAAAGACGGGAAAAAAGAGAGAAAGAGAGAAGGAAAAGTAAATGGAATACCCTCCCCCCGTGTTCTGCTATCTCGTATTACGTATTTTCAAGCTTGCGGATAACGTATTAAAGCCACCGAAAGTTTGCACGATTATTATTCCGAAGTTCTTCATATCTTCGCTATGGTAATAAGCTCGCGGGAAACGGGGGAAATTCTCTCTCTCTCTCTCTCTCTCTCTTCTCTAAAACGATTTCAGTTTTATACTGTTACGACCTTCCATTCGCTGAGATATCATCGTTTAAAGCGGGGCGTAATGTTTAACGTTTTAATATCGCTTTTCCTACGCCATCGCGCGCGATCGAATCTCGCAGCCACGGTTTATTTCCCGATCTACCTCTACGTGCCCTTACGTAACGGAATGGTCAAGAGCTCGAGAGTCAACGACGATTTTTACTATTGCGATTACGCGTGTTGGCGGCACGCATTCCCTCCCTTACACGAGGATCGCCGAGATCTCTTCCCGAGTGTTTCTGTTTGCTATTTCGCGCGATTCAAAGTCCGGGGCTTCGTCTCTCGAGGACGAACCGGCATTTTGAGTCAAAATGGCTGTAGCCACGGGGTGATTTAGGAAACGCACAATTTCAAACACAGCCGCCTTTGGAGGTTTCAGAAAATCGCAGTTTGGAACAGAGCCCTGGTATCTGATTCGAGACGCGTTCGCAATTGTTAGAGCGTCGAAGCCGATTTGCATTTTGTTCGCCGTCGTTTAAATTTCCCTTTGCCACAGTTTAAAGCGCAATTACGCTATGATTAAGTCGTATCTTTTCGAATTTAGCTACCAGGATACAGCGATAGGATTGTTCGTTCGTTCATTGTATTTGAAAATTTATTTGTTCATTTTCCGTGGAAATTTAGGGATACGAAAACGTAGAAAACTGGAGTACCTGTTGCAACAATTTTCCAAAAATACTCGCAGTTTAATTATTACTTTCCGAAGCTCTGTTACTATGTCATGCAGAGTGGGCCAAAAGTTTCTTCTCGTTTATTTATTTCTTTTTGACAAAGCATCGAAACACAAGGAAAGACTAATTTCATTAATTTGAAGAAAAAAAAAAATTAAAAAAATTGACGGATTTGTTTTAATAAAAATTTTGGTGCATCCTGTATACCGCGTACTACATTTGCAACTCTCATTTTCGTATGTCTGTCACTCTACGTGATTTTACCAAAAACCCCGAAGACGGCGATCATTTAAAGCTCTGTTTTAGCTTTGAAACAACTCTTTCCGTAAACTCCTCGCGACTTCGCTAAGACCGCGGTATTTAAAACTCTGACGAAGAGCTCCATGCTGAAGGATTTTAAGACCTCGTGTCTTCCCTCGTATTACACCTTCACCAGCGCGTTTTGTCTTTGTAAGAGGAGCAGATGTCTTCCGTTATGGGGATGAACGGCTGTTTGGTCAACTCTGTGGAAAGTTGCGCGGCAGTTGCCACGGTAGTGGTGGCCGTTAAGGTGAATACTCGTAGACACGCTCTGCCTGCATTAACTAACTCACCGTCAGTTCTAAAAACCTACAAAAATATTCCACATATACGCAACACCACCGTGCCGTCGCGCTCGCACGAGCTTTGCCGCGTGGATGTGCCAAAGAGCTATATACTTCGCGCAAACGTGATCGCGAACAATGTCCAACCAGACGCAAACGGGCGACCAACTATTCGACGATTGTTCGCCAACACTGTGAGCACGCACGTGGACGATCGATCTGGTCGTCGAATGGTCTTTAGAAACTGCGAGGCCATTTGCCGCCGATACATTAGGAAAAGCGCGCAAAGTGGTAACGCGAATTTTAACAAGAGTTTTCACCAGAAAAAGAAACAAGGCTCAAATTCAAGAAACCCTAAACGTTTCGTTATCTAACGTTCAAAGTTCAACGAAACGGCGAAACGAATCATACAAGTTTCAACGACTCTTTTCTTGCGAAAAGGAAGTTTCAATCTTCAAGACTATGCTGAATATCTAGTCTAGAAGAAGAAATTCTTCGATATTTTGAATTTGCACGATTTTCGAGAATATACGTTTCCATGCGATAAGAAAGGAAGAAACAAACTCGGAACTATCAAAATGGAAACTATGGAGCGAGATCAAGCTACGTGATTTTTTTTCCAAGTTACAACAAGAGTTTGAAGCATCTCTGGAGCCGCTGCGTTCACTGCATCTCGCAAACGCGTCTCATTACGAATCCCGTCCCGACTTATCGGAAATATTTATTTCTGCCTGGCTGGACAGAATCGTGAGCTGCTTCGCGAACTCGCGAAGAAGTTTCACCCCCCCCTCCCCCCCTCTTCCACCTCCCGAATTGTCTATCGCCTCGCAATCAATTCGCAACGTCTAACCCCAAATTAGCGTTCGAATCCACGGTCTTCCCACGTCGAACGGGAGTTGAAACGACGCGTAAATTGTGTACAACGTTCCGTGCGTCGGTCATCGTGCTAAGGCGTTCCTCCTAGTCCGGGAGAGGTTGTCGTTTGGCCGGTAATTGCGCGAGTCCAGTAGTTAGCACGGAATCAAAGTTTCTTCCGGTAGGAAACGACGCGACGGCTCTCTCGGCGAATCTCTGTTAACGAATCCCGATTAACCACGATTCACGGGAGAAGACGTTGGAAGGAACTCGAGATTCAGCGAGGTTTGCATTTAAACGGGCAGTTGTTACACGTTTGAGGATCTCCGGGGCAAGAGAGAAGAAGCGCATGTCGCTCGATAAAATTTTATCGATTTTATTTGGAAACGAATAATTTCATTTCGGTAGGTGTCACGCGATATTTGCCAAGATAAAGTTCGTGTCCCGCGATCTGCTAATTGATCCGGGATTTTAGTTCGGAAGAGTGAATATTTCAAGGGGATATCGGGTGGAGCAATAAATAAATAAAGCGTACTTTTGTTCACTCAAAGTATTGCCGAACAGCTGTTTCTGAATTCCTGTTTAAATCGAATTATTACAGTGAATTGTTTCTATATAAATATAATTATTTGGTTATTGATAACTTGAGAGTAGCGCATAGCTGGACACGCGGCGAGAGGGTGAATTTTCAATTCGCTGACACTGCGCGAGTATTCTTTCCAGGTGCAAAACTGCTCCATCTTCAGAGGAGACCAAAGTTGGGCCCAGGAGCACGGGTACGAGAAAAGAGATCTCGCGGGAGTGGAAGACGGTACGCGCGCGGCGAGCATCTTTTTCAGGAAAGCGAGAGCTAGCCAACAGGGGTAAGAGGAAGCTTTCCTGCTCAGATTGCGGTCTACGATATTGCCAACTATAAATAAATAAAGCGCGAAGAGAGAGAGAGAGAGAGAGAGAGAGTGAAAAGATATCGAGATTCCTAGTTCCAAGGGATTACCGATCCATCCTCTTCTCCCTCGTCTTATTTTTAATCTTATTTACCGGCGCCGCTCGGACGCTAAGCGTAAACTCGATACGTTATTGGCTGGCATCTTATCGATGTCTTTACGAGTTCTTCTCGTCTGGTTTCCCAGCGCCGTAAATAAGAGAGAAAAATCGTTCTCCAGGCCGTCTTCGCGTCTCTCGAAGCCGTTCCCGGGGCCACTCACTCGTATCGGGCCACTCGATCGCTCCGCGTCCGGTTCCGGCCAACCGCTTTGTCGTTTCCAACGGATTTATTCGCTGGATGACCGCGAATCGATTTATCTCGCGTGCGTTCAACGCTGGTGGTTGGTTGGTTGGCTGGCTGGCTGGCTGGCTGGCTGGCTGGCTGGCTGGCTGGCTGGCGGCGGGACGCGGAGGCAAAGTACAATCGTCATGGGAAACTGGCGCGTCACGACGTCACGTCAGACCAGAATGCCAACTATGTATAATATGTATTCTATCGCGATTCCGTTAGTAGGTATTAGGATACTTGCTGAGCTTTCTGCGCGCGAAACGTTGCCGCCAACGTGATAGCGAGAAATAGGATTTAATAACGTGGATTTGCGACGTGGAAGAAGATTTTCTGGCTGCCGATTGGCACCAATGGATTTTGCGAAAGGGGAACGATGTTTCTCGAGGTACAGCAGGGAACTTTTGGTATTGTCGGTGAAAATTTGACACGTTTGTCGGTGTCTTCAAACATATATCGGAACGATATGAAATCGACAAGATCGCCGAGTAATAACCGGATAATTCTAAAAATACATCGTTCCTATCCCGTTGAAAGCGAAATTCTTGAAATTTCCTTCCCGAATTTAATGCTACAGATTAATCGAGAAGCACAAAATGGCAGGAACGAACGTTTGATTTAAGAACATCAATCACAATCAAAAAGACAACTTCAACGTGAAAAATGTTGACCCTCGAAGCTGCCCCTCTTCTATATTTTTCACCCGCGATCTTCGCAGTCAAACATGTTCTATTGCTTAAAAAGTGGCGCCTACGTGTACACGTATGTTACATTGGGACAACGTCGCCGAGAGCGATTTCCAGCGTGTCGTGCCGGAACGTGGCACCTCTTGGATCGATGGTCGCCGATCGATCGGAAAAAGAGACGCGGACGGACCAACGAGAATTCCCTTTGAAAACGACACCGCTCGACGACGTAGTACCACGTCCAAGTACTCTTACCTGCACTCGAGAAGCGCACTCTTGCCCCTGAGGGAGTATGCCGGGACGCTTATGTGAAGCAACTTCAGCCCAGTCACTGTAACAGAAAAAGGAAACAAATTTTGTTTTCCAGAGACCAGATTTTCCTGCTCGGGCTAGCACTCTCACACTCTACCTCATATTTTACGAAATCTTTCTATCTTCTATGGCAATTGACACGTGTAACATTAAATTGTAGTTTCAGACAATTCCATTCAAATTTGTCATTTCTTAGACGAATGAGATATTCAGAAATTCCTCGAGTCACGTTCGTCGATCGAAATTGGCAACTCGTCGAATGAAAATTCGACAGAGAGCGAAGTTGATCGGTTTTCGGAAAAAATCGGTGCTGATCGGAAAACTCGCTAAATTCGAGACCGCTGGACTTTCCAGTCAACTTCCATCGCTCGATAACTCTGCTTATCTCTGGCTCGACTCGTTCGACGAACCGCGCCGCAGTTGGAAAGTTGGAAAGAAGCGCGAGAAATCTAGCGCACGCCTGGCCACGGCCGGCATCTTTGTGGCTGGCGTGAGGGCCTCTTTCGACTCGAATCCCAGCAAACGCTTGACCCACTGAGAACCCGCACAATGGAAGCATTAAAAAAACGGCACTCGGTGAATGCCACTCAGCCCCCGAATGATATTTCGACGATAAAATCTCGCTCGGCGACCTTCGAGTCGGGCCCTCCCCCCGGCCGGGTTCGAGCGTTCGGCTCGACTCGAAGCCCACCCCGAACTGTGCTATTACTTAGTACCGGACCGAAGAAAAGCTTGGGAAGTTGTGACTCGATCGAATGACCGAGAGGGGGGCGAGAGGGGCGCAGAGGACGCGAGTGGATTGTACTAGATGCTCAAACAATGCTCCGCAAACTCCATTGTACCGTCCTTTGTGGTCGTTCTCCTTTTTCTTTCTTCTTCGTTTTTACCCCCATCGTGCCTCGCGCGCTAAGGCGACGGTAACTGCGAGAAATTCCATCGCGGACGCTCGATTCTCACCGAACAATCGATAAACGACACGAGCGAGTGCCAATTTTGCGTGACGACGATTTCCAAAACTCGCGTCCACGAGAATTTTAATCAACCCGAGCTTCGACACGCGTGCACTGTTTTTGAATCGTGTCTGATTGACATATTTTCTTGCGAATTTTCATTTACTTTCGCCATAATTTATTATGACATTATTATTAGTATTATATTATATATAATATAAATTGTGTAGAAGATAAAATAATATAGAATATAATATAATATAAATTAATATTCCATTGTATAGAATATATAATAATATAGAATATAAATTAATATTCTATTGTATGGAATATAAAATAATATAGAATATAAATTAATATTCCACTGTATAGAATATAAAATAATATATAATATAATATAATATAAATTAATATTCTATTGTATAGAATATAAAATAATATAGAATGTAATATAATAGAAATTAATATTTTATTGTATAGAATATAATATAAATTAATATTCTATTGTATGGAATATAATATAATATATAATATAATATAATATAAATTAATATTCCATTGTATAGAATATAAAATAGTATTACCGAAACAGTGTCCAAACACGTGGATTGTTTGCGGAGACGCGGTAAAACCTAAAGAAACGCGAGTCTCACTGCCAATTTTAATATAACTGTGTATTAATAGAATATGCGCAGGTATCGCGCAATTACTAAAGCTGACAATGAGACTCGAATTTCCGTAGACATCTCCGCAGTACAGAGAAGCGGATGAGTAAAAGGAATGACGAATCATTGGGCGAAGCCGATCGGCAGAGTGGCCAGTAGCAGAATCGGCGAGCCACGCACAACCGAAAGCGAGACAGAGAGAAAGAGAGAAAGCGAAAGAGAGAGAGAGAGAGAGAGAGAGATAGCAAGCAACGTTCTGTACTCTATGTGTGCACTCTGTGCTCGGTGTTCGGTTCAAAGGGGTTTGCGTTTAATTAAGCTCGTGCGATATTTTACGACGGTGACGGTACGCGTGGCTATTCCACGGAGGGCCGGCCTTTCTCTGGATCGTAAAATATACCGTCCGTAATGCATCGTTACGCGAAACCGTGCAAAGAGAGAGAGAGAGAGAGAGAGAGAAACAGAGAGAAAGAGGGTGAAGCCAGGCAGGTGAGTTTGGTTGAATTATTTCCTTCGGAGAGACGCAATTTTTCGTACGTCCTAACGTGATTTTCGAGGCGAGCCTCAACCGAGGCTAACGCGATTCTCTCTTCTGTTTTTTTTCTCTCTCTCTTCGCCTTCCCTCTCTCCCCTTCCGTAAACGAAATTCCTTCCTGCAGGGGAGTAGTAGGGGAGTACGGTCCGCGCGAGTACCGCGGACGTTCACCGCCGTACGTGGCTGGCTTATAAGTTACCGGTTCCGGAAAAGAACTCGTTCCCGGGACGTGTGGTTAATCTCTTCCACGGTCGTGCCGCTTAATCCACCACTCACGAACCAAGATACATTGTCCTCCTAATTACCCGGACTATGATCTTAATGGACTTGGAAATGCCGGCCGCGTCAGTCCCGTGTGCAAATTACGTAAACGTGGAGGGACTCTTTAATCGCGATGGCGGCCGCGTATCACGCGAAAAATCCCGGCCACACGCGCTGGCAGCCGCCGTGTTTTAAATGCGAATTGCAAATTATCGCGGACGTTGCGCGCGTACTGCGTTTAGGGACCTTGCAGCCATTCAGCCCCCGCGTTTCAAAGGTGCAGACCCATCGACCACGCTCGTTTCGGACGCGACTACCCCGAACAGGGGAGGGGAGATTCTATCGATTTGCATCTCGCCGTTCGAGCCTCTGTCCTTCCGGTTCTGTTTCGATCAGCAGTTTCCCATCCGTGGAAAACTTGTGCAAGACCCAAGTTTCGATCTGACTATCTGTATATGGACGGATACACTTTCCCCTCCGTCGTGGCGACTGGGTCCGTTTATGTATATACTCGCGCGCTCTCTCGATGATTTCGAAATTCTCGAAAGCGATGACTTCGAAAGTTGAAACTCGTTAGTCCACTTTCCATTTCTTCGAATACGTTCGTAGGCGATTTCTCGAGGCCATTCGTCGAAATCCAAAAATGTGACATTCGGGAATTTCTCTTCGCTGGAAGATGGAACGAAGCAGACGACAGAGGAACGTGTGATACCTCGTTATCTCGTCTTCGAAGGGTAACGACGACGCGAGGTCGTGAAAGCAAGAACGAAGGAAGATTCAGCGCGCGTACGTCGTGCACGTATAGGTATACCATTACGCAGATGTGGTCGATGACGCGACGCGGTGAACGGAGGACTCCGAGTCTGTTCGCAGAGAGAAAGCAGCGAGTTTCGGTGGAGAACCCGACTTGGAGTGGCTATTCAAAGTCGAACCGGCGTGCAATTAATTCCTGAGCGTGGAGAAAGCGAATCGAGGCGGCCGATACGGTGCACTTGTGACCCGCGTCACGATCGCCCGGCCAAAAGCTGAGTAGTCCAGACCTCGGCAACTCGCTCGTCTCGAAACGCCCGCGGCCACTCTAATTCAATGGACGATTCCGTTACGTACACCGTAAGCGACGTTATTGTCGTGGCTACGGAACCTTTCGCCGGGACCGACCGAACCCGGGGAACACCAACCAACCAACCAACCAACCAACCAACCAGGCAACCAACACGGCAAAGCCCGAAACGAGACGTCAAACCGCCGATTCTCGCCCGGCGCGCGCGCGCGCCGATGGGCGAGCGGAGCGCCGGTTTATCGATTCGTGACCGGCGAGTCGCCGATTCATTCGGAAACTAATTTAACGTTCGTTAATGCGCGGATATCAAATTTGCGCCTAATCGAGTTTCTTCGGGACAAACGTCATCATTGCTGTTTCTCCCGCGCTTTCGTCCATCGATTTTTCGATAGTTTACCGATTGGGAACCGCCGTTCCGAGTACGCCGTTAACGACCCGCGTGTAACAAGCGCGAGAACGCGAGTTTTTCCACCTGTCGTGGGTGGGAGGGTAACGATAGGGAGGGAATCAACAGAGAACGAAGGCGAAAAATGGTTACCTTGAGGGAAGAAGCTCGCGAGTCTCGCGGGACACACCGAGGCGATGAGTACCGAGGCGTTTTGATATCGCTTGGATGCTCGTAGCGGATGTTCTTCCTTCTTTCTACGCGAAGCAAATCTTTCCAAACGTTCTCTCGAGAACTCTCTTTGTTTCCATGTTACATTAACGTAATTTATTTATTTCTATATTTTTCACGTATAGAATGTAATTTGATCAATTGCATTCTACACTTATGCATTTATTTATTTCTATACCTATTCTGCAACATTAGATACATTACGTTATCTACATTATTTCTAGAGACGAGGAAACAAAAAAACTGCAGTACGATTCGTCTCACTAAAAGGTCCAGAAGCAACTGTTTCGACTAGGAAGACGACTTTTTTGTCTAAAATAAAATTTTATCGATATGCAAGCATTTGAATCGATAGAAAGCAAATTACAGGCGCGATCGCTCAGTAGCAGACAACACCACTCCTACTCGAGGTCTACCCCACGCCCCCTCGCGAATCACGTGACCCAAATCAACCAATCGCTAATTTTCGTTGCATTAGCGTTGCAGAAGAGGCCCGATTTTCTGGATTACCTCCCTAAAATCACGTTCAGTGATAATATTTCGCAATATTCACACTTGCGAACAATGGAAAGAGAATTTCGAAAAATGTCTAGTAATTTCGAAAGCCTCGACGCGAACTCGATCGTTCTGAATCGTTTTGCCCGCGAAAATCGATCGTCGTTCGTGCAAAAGAAACGAACCGCCGAGAGAAGCGAGAGATCGCCCGGTCGATCGACGTTAAAATTCGTTAGGAGCGATTCTCCGTTAATTTCGCGCGAATTAACGTAACGAGGTTTCTTCCGAGCGATGATTCCCGTATCATCTAGGATTGCAATTAAAGCTGCAGAGAACCGCCAGTTTCGCGTCGATCCCTTCTCGAGTTCCTCCGACCGAATGCGGACCAACGTGAAATTAACGAAGAGCTGTTTCGCCAGCGTTTACCCGCCGGTACTTCCTTCCTAATGTCCGAAAATGCTACGATGATATTCGCGCAGAAACGGGATTCGGCTAACGAGATGCCTGGCGCATTGATTTCGGTATTACCGGTTACGCGGTCCTCTTATTTTCCATTTCGTTGTAACTCGCGAACGCCGACGAACGATCAACGTTTGCATTTCAAATTATCAATTCGTCAATTTCGTTTCCCCGTTAAGCGCGCGATCAATGCCCGATTTTCAAGCAATAAATTACGCGCTCGCTGTCCCAAATACGCTGCTGCAAGCTGCGACACCAAATTTTCAGATGACAGTTTGAAGAACGTTTGAAGGCGTTTGTAGCATCGCCTTTTCAGTTTCTCTCCAAAGGAGCTAAAAATCTGTCACTTGCGAGCAAGTCGCGAGTTTGAAAACTCGACGTATTTTACCACCTACACGAAGTGGTAGTACTCGATACAATATTTAATTTCCTAGATTTTACGTCCTACTTGATGGAACGGTAGTACAATTTTCTACCCAGATTCGACTTTTCAATCACAACCGTGAATTCGCTTAAACATCCGCGATGTATTATCCAAAATCTGTTATTCAAGTATCCAAAATATAGCACCGAATACAATATTTAACCACATCGAACAATTTCCCATTTAGATCCTGCGTCTCGTTTCGTACAACGTAGTACGACTTTCCAATTACAATCGTAAATTCGCTTAAACATCCGCGGTTTGTTACAACGTGTTTTACAACCCCGTTTCAACGAAACACGACGACAACGTCACTTGGCTTTCGGAAGTGTGCGTCGCAATTTCCCGTCGGTTGCGCTAAATGCGCGCCGGCAGCTTCCCGGCTTTCTTTCTTTCTTTTTTCCGTCTTTTTCCTCTCCTTTTTCCTCCGTTTTCAAGCATCGGACCAGAGCGGGAACGATACTCGTATCCCGGGCTCGCGTGCCTATGCGCGAGATGTTTTGTCCGCCTCTAGTGCTCCGTTAGAGAAGCTCCCGAGGCCCTCGAATTCCGCCTCGCTTCGTCGGAATCGCGAAAACCAATTTACCGGTGATTCAAGGCAAGCAGGATTAATTGGCACGGTAACGGGCAAGAGCGATACTCATTGAGTCGCGTTTTTCGTCCGGAAACGCATCGGCCGCTCTCTCTCTTTCTCTCCCGAGTTCCGTCTTCGTCGTCGCAGCCACCGGCGCTGAAAAATTTCGTCCACGAAGAATCGGGGCAAGCGTCGCAGCAGCTCGCACGATACAAAGGTAGCTCTCCTCTCTCCTTTCGACTCGGTTTTTCACTCCGGCCTTTCGAACGCTCGTCGCCGAGAAAGCCACGCGCGACAGCCCGGTTAAAAGCGTTTCGTTCGCGCGGAAACGCACAGCTCGCTCTTCCCTCTGCCGGTCACTTCGGTAACGAGCGTCGATCTACGAAACCGTTCTTTGCACCGTCCACAGTCGGTTGTAGTAATTGATCGAGTGGATCGTCTTCTCGGCAACGAGGAAGAAGACACGAAGATAAAATTGTAAAATTGTACTGTCGTGTTATGAAGGAAGGTAAGGATGTTGGAAGGACGAGTGGACTTTGGGGATCGTGAAAAAGAGAGAGAGAATTGCGTTTATACGTTTATAGGATGCGTTTCGTCACTGCCTAAGGACTCATCATCATCAGTGGGGCTGATGGCAGCGACTCCTTACCCTCAGACGCTTGTTGTTGTAACTACGCGCTAAGGCCCGGTCACCCATCCTAGAGGGGGTTCCGCACACTGCTTTGCTTAACGTCGGAGATCGGCAGGACCTCGACGCTAGGCCCACAGCTACTTGCTTGTGGTAGTCAGTGTTCGAAACTCGTAGTTGAGGAATCCTAGGCCGCTACAGTACGCTCAATGTTGTGCGTTTGTCACGCTCGAGATTGTTTCACAATCGTCGTGAATCGAATCCGTCATGACGAGATAAAGGCGAAATAGCAATTTGTTCCAAATTTTGCAATTTGCGTAAATTCGCGGTAACGAGAGCTTTCGTGCGCGGTAACCGGCAATAACAAATATCTGTCATTTGTTATTAATATTTATTATCCGTCATTATCATTCTTGTTAAAATTGTTAATAAACAATGCAAATTCATTTCGCAAATCCGGCGCGCTCCGCATTCCGAAATTAAAACGTGCACTTTTCTACGCTTCGATCGATGCTCTTTCGAAACGCATTTCGAACACGTCTGTCGGACGTCGAACGCCGGAGGACCAACGACAAAGAGAGCAGAAAAGAGAATAACCGTTTCAGTGCCAGGAGCTGTTTGACACACCGTGTTAAACAGTGTCGTGCGGCGCGATAGCGCTTCCTTGATGTAACTGCGAAAAGTGTCAAATATAAAGTGGATAAACGTAAAGAAAGTCGGCGGTGCAATAAAATTCACGTTAAAGGAAAAACATAAAACAGACACGGAGGATCCTTGGATCGTCTAGGACCTGCGAAATCCCTCGAAGGAACGAGGGTGCTACCTGAGGACTATAAATGACGCTTGGAAGTAAAGACGATTGGGGATTGGATTCTACGACGAGCTATTGGACGAATGCTTGCGTCAAATTGCACGAGTGTATGTATATTCTTTAAAGTAATAACGAGAGGAAATTTCAGTACTGACTGACGACGATATGGCGCCTATAATCGCGTTGCAAATTAAACGGATAAGAGGCCTATTTCGCGTAATTCGACGACCATCCGTGTTGCTGTGCTCGCGAAAATGAGGGTCGCAGCGTGTAATTTTGCCCTCTTGCGTGTGCACTTTTTTGCTCCACGATGATCCGAGGAATTCTTCGAGGACGCGCGCTCGTTAAATATCGGAGCGCGGGAACGTCAGCGAGAGAAACGAATTCCTCGTGTTTCCGGGTGGGAAACGCGCCGACCGATTGGCCGAACGAAATTGTTTGGCCCGATATATAGAGAGAGAACGTCCGCCGGAGTCCGTTATCTTATCCTATATAGCGGTTGTCCGGTTGGCCAGGTAGGCAGTTAACTCGTATCTGGTCACGCCACCGCGCCGGTTAAACTCCCCCTTACGTACTTATCGCGAATTAAAGCGCTCCTTCAAAGGAGGCCCGGAGACACGGAAAGGTAAAGGCCGTCCTTGTATTATCGCGTTCGGGATGAGTTTCACGCGACCGCGGCTACCCCGTCAGTCGACATTAACGTTTCCATTATGCGATTACGACTGGCCGCGTCGCGTCGATCCGTTTTATTTTCCTCTCGCGGGCCGATCGCGACCTGCCATCTCCCCCCTTTCCCCCCCCCCCCCCTGTTAATTATTTATGTCCGCGCCGCGCGATCTACTACAGTGTGTTTAATAAAAACGTGGACGCCATTTCTTTGAAAAATAATACTCCCTCTTTGTAAAAAATTTCGCACGGATCAAAAGTATACCCAAAGTATTGTTATATTGATCGTGCCCGATTAATAGTACGTTCAATTTCCAGCCACTACCGATTATTGCTTGGACGCGACCATTTTCAACCGTATTGGCCTCGAATTAGTCGACGACTTAGGCTTTCCGTTGTTAAGACACGTGCCTCTCGCAGTCTGTGCTTCGTGATCAAACATGATCAAACATTTCCAAATCTTGTCAAACATCCAATAAAAGTGCTTTCTTAAACACAGATCTTCGTAAGTATTGCGACATTTGCAGGAGAAAGGAAAAGGTTATTGAGAGCGAGTGGAAAATTATTACGAGATATGATTTCTTTTTGGAAATAGGCAATTTTAGTAAGTAGTTAGACTATTCATGGTTGTAACGAAGGAAATGGAACTTTCGCAGAATTTTGCACGCTGTTGCATCGTCTCTGTCTACGTTTCGCGGAAATATGCAAAAATCTGCGGTCGAATAATTATTGATTAATTTTTTTTTCGATCCGATCGCGCGGAAACACGAGCTTTGTGCTTCGATTCTTTTTCAGGGGAAATGGCAATGGTATTTTTATAAAGCTGATTGAACAAGTGAAATTCGAGGAGAGCATTTACATGTTTTTGCAATTGCAGGCTACATGTATATAAAAGTCCGCAGTCCAGTAATAACATTGTAATGTATATTTATATACATTATTTCGAAAGAGATGGAAAGAAAATCCGAGCATTATTTTAATCAAGTCTGATGTGTGTATTATTAGATTCCATTCGATCGTACTCTATATTCCTTTCATCGTTTTTCCGCAATTCAGATTTGGATTTTGACCAAGCTGAAAAGATACATTCGGTGAATTCGAATCGAGATTAATTAAACAAGGATTAATGAATTATTTTATTTCGAAATAAAACACACGCCATCACTTTGTCGAACAAGTACAAAGTTCTCGCCTTCAACAATGAACGGATGAACTATGACCGGTTCTGTACGAGACCAGCAGCTACCCTAATTTTAATCCTTACAAATGGGGGCGTACGTCTGCGATAACGTTCGATAGTCGTCGGCGATATCCACGCTGCTGATTTCGAGATTGCTCTCCACGTTTATTCTTCCTTCCTCGTCCTCGAATGTTCCGCGAACGATCGCAGATTACGTTAACGATCGTCGGTGAACTTCGAACATACAGACGACCGGCGTAACAGGCGTAAAACAACGATAAAATAGATAGCCGGACGTCGTGTGCGACCGGAAACGTTTACGACGACGTTTAGAATCATGACTGACGTTAAGTCGGTGGATTATATTTGTCTTATGTTCGCTCTTAATATTTATTTCGTATTTTCCATCGACTATTCGCAAATTGACTAAGAGCGTTTTCCCGCTTTTGACATTTTTTTCCTTCTTTTCTCTCTCTTTCTCTATCGACCCACAAAGTACACAGATATTTTCTCATTCCTCCGTTGTTGTATGAAAGACTAACGGTGTCTCGTAATAGTTCGGACTGAGGATACGTCTATTTTAATTAGCCCCGGACGGCTGCGCCGGGGTCATCGTTTAAGGCTTCCCATCGTCGTAACTTTTTAAATAACGGGGTAACTAAAAATGCTTCGAGTAAAGATTCAGTTTCACACGACGTATGAACACAACACGGCGCAAACATCTTGAAAAGAATCTTTTATAACCCGAAAATAACAGTGCTCTTCTCGCTATCGCGTAAATTGAAAGAGAGGAGATATTTTCGGTGAACACTTATGGACTTTTCGGCTTTGCGAGTCCATTGAATTTCAACTCTTCTCAGTACTCGTCTTATTTTACTTTCAATATTATAGTATTTGAATATTAGAGTATTTTAATTTAAAAGATTTTTGATATTTCTCAAGTACTTTAATTTTAAAGAATTTTAATATTTTAACACATTTCCGGAGTATTTCCGGCTTTCCTTGTTAACGCCTCACTTTTACGAAACATTTGCGAAATATTTCGTAACACGTGAAACATACGTTTTGTTGAGATTTCCATTCCGTTTCCGCGGCAATGCTTTGAAGGTTCCGAACGTTAACTAAGAAAAGTTAAAATGTCGTGTCAGATGATTCATCTATTGACGTTATAACTACGAAATACATATGTTACGGTGAAACTTATTCACATAGTCGCTTGGTGTATGTCCGAAATATTTGCCAAATACCCTTATTTCTGACATGAATTTAAATACAACATTACAACTTCATATGTAATATTTTTGTATTTAACTTGCAACTCTTTAAGCATACGTTTTTGACTCTTCTGTTTTGGACCTCCACCAGAGCATATCTGTGATTGTCGACACACACCGCAGAGGGTCCGAATGTACAACAATGTAATGAAATATTCGATCTTTCAGCGACGTATTTCGTATCTGTTGACATTCACCGGTGAAAGTCGACATTCTCCAGATTTCCGAGTTTCACCGTAACACATATACCTAGATAATTATAAAAAGAATCGTCAGTATGTAAAACACTGAAATTCCACAAATTTCCAACGAATTTCTCTCAATATATATATATATATAGCTCTGTCCATAAAAGTCTGAAAGTTCGCAGTCCGGTGATAGCAATTTATCAAAGCGCGAGCATTGGATAGCGTGTGTGCGTACGGGGACGAGGGGCGGAGTGACGCGTGCAGGTTAGGCGAGAGGAAATAAGTGGCGAACACGGAATGTGTGCGTCTAGCCCCGGGGCCGGACAATCCGGGGCCGAGGCGATATAGAAGCGCGTCGTTTCACCCCTCGCCCTCGTATCTTTCGCTCCCTCCCGCGTCCTCCCGTGTCTCCGTGCCACGTAAAGGTCGGCGGCGCAGCCGTGGCGATAAATCTATCCAACGATAAGAGTCCCGATTTTTGTCTTTACGAGCCTCGCCGGGCCCTTCTCGCTTCCCAGAGCGAAGCAGCGAAACAGAAATAGCGAGAGTGGGAGAAAGAGAGGAAGCGGGAGGGTGACTTCCGGGTTATGGCGTGACCGCGTCACCCTGCACGCGCGTGTCCCTCGCTGTTGCGAGCAAAGGGGGAAGGAAAAGAAAGACGCGGACGAACAACGAAAGGGGAGAGACCCGCCTAAAATCGTGGCTCACGTGTATGCACGTTCGCGGTAGTGCTATCGGTGCACATTTTCCCCTCGAACGCCTGCTGGGCGCCGTGAACACACCCCGGTCAGCCGCGTAAAAACCGCACGCGTAGAGATCGCATTTTCCAGGGGCGGAAGCACGAAACTTTGCTCGAGGATAAAAAGAAGGAAGAAAAAAAAAAAAAAGAAAGAAAGAACAAGAAAGAAAGGAAAAGACAGGCGGTCGTGTCGGTGGACACAGCGTGGGTGGATCGAGTCTTTTTTTTTCTCCGCCGGCGGTTCCCGCGAGTTCATCGATTCCCGTTCGCCTCGCGGCAACGCGGAAAACGTCGATGGGACGGAGGAGAGAGAAAAGCGCGATCTGTGTGTGTGCACGTGCACCCGCCGCGCGGTGTTGGCTGACTCAGCTGAAAACGCAGTCTGTAACGCGACATTAATATTAATTATATTGTGTAGAACGGGACGCGTGTCTCGCGTCGCGTCGCCTCGCGACCCGCGCCACTCTTTTTTTCGGCTGAAAACGGGTATCAGCGCGAAGGGGCCTCTCGAGCTAGGACGAGGGCGAGATCGCCCTCGATCGTCATTTTTGCGCGAGGGCGGCAGGTTGGGAGAAAACAGCCAGGTTTGCGATTAATTATTACCGCCGAGAGAGACAGAGACAGAGAGGGAATTTCTGCCGCGAACACAGGTTCTCGAAATGTCTGGCGGCACGGGAGGGTGGAGGAGGATTCTGGATGGTGACAGGTCGATAGATTTTCGGGTTAGAGCACGATCATATATCGCGGGAGAGTCGAGAAGATCCATTAGTCGGCGTAGACGTATTTTTGTTTGGTGGATGTCGAACGGGGGAGGAGAGCGGCGCGGTGAAAGGGACAGTCGGTCATTGGGAGTCAACGGCGCGACGCGCATTGTTTTATTCACGCTGTCTGTTTGAAATTAGTTGTACGTTGTTGTTAATAATAACAAAAATTAAACGGGCGGCGTGCATCATGTACGCGACGCTGGTAATGTAAAACAGACCGTGAAAACCGAACAATCGGATCGCGTTTCGCCAGCAATTTTTTTCTCGCACCTCGAATTTTTCGCCGAATCGAAACTATTAAATGAAACATTCGCGACGGTGTAATTGGCATCGGTTGTTTCAAGGCTGAATTAGTTATTACGGAAACATAATATTCTGTAAACTGTTATTTTACACGTTGCGCGATTCTCCTCGCCGCCATTGCGAGGCATAATTATTATTTTACAAATAATTAAACTCCGGCGGGATTAAATCATCAAAGTGCGAGAAGATACTCTGTCTCGCTAAATGATAATTTCTCAAAATATGATGGACAATGTTGCAAAATACGCGCGCTGCGTTCATCACGTATGATATTTCAACTGGACTGCGGATTTTTACGCAAATTCGATCTTCTCGAACACGAAATTTAGAAATTCGAAAATTAGAAACTGTACTTTGGATATTCTCCGCGGGAAAAATCTGCAGTACACTTCTTTAGAAAAGATGCCTGAGCATCGAGCGTCGAATCATCGATCAAACAAAAATCATCGCGTGATACGCGTAACACAGCGTGGACGGGAATTTCGATCCAAGTGTCCGGCGATTAGAAACACGCACTCTTTCCCGCAGCGGCGGGTAAAAATACAGTGGCAGTGAGGATAGAGGCATGAACAAATGTGTGGACTTGGATAGCAGCGAAGGGAAAGTTTTCTCATTGCGTCGAACGAGATAGGTATCAGAAGTTTGGTTACGAGGTTCGAACTCGTTCTCGCGGCGATATCCAAGATAACACCTCTCTCGCTCTCTCTCTCTCTCTCTCTCTGTCCCTCTTTTGCTAGCAATCTCGCTGAATGGTTGCGAAGAAGGCGAGGCAAAGGTTGCGAGATAGCGAGGGGACCCAATTAAAATCAATCATTCGATATTTATGGAGAGCTCGTGGCGAGGAAACGGGTCGCCTCGTGTTCCATGCGGCTCGATGTTTCCCGAGGGGTGCTGCCGCCGCTTCGGTACACATAACCCTTCCATTTGCCATGATACGATAATGGCGGAGCCTTCGTGTGCCGCGATACACCGAGAGACGAATGACCGTGCGTGTGGGTTTAGCGAACGTGCGCGCATGTTTCTCCTCGCAGTTTCGACCGAAAACTCGTCCACTCGTCGGCAGCTACCTACCACGAGGGACCGGCCAGTGAAAAGAAAAGGGAGCGAGGAGCCGTGGCCAGGAGCACAATACGACCGGGTAAACCTCTGTTTGCAGCCGCAGAAACGAGTTCGGCCAACAGCAATAACGAAATTGTTCCGGAATTGCTACAATCTGGTTACAGACTTCACCATCCATGGCAATTTACTTTTAATTTCTGACACTTGAGAGGCACACACACGATTGTACGTTATTGTATAATACGCACGTATATGTATAACATACGTACGTATATAACACACGCGTATACGTATGTACATTAATTATATCTATAACACATCGCGCAACTTGAAAGTTGCATAGCCACGTGTCCACTTGAAAACTTTGTTTCGCCGTTGAAATTCACCGAATTTTCATTTTAATTTTTGACACTCGAAAGGTGCACGCACAATTGCACATTATTGTATAACGTACGTACATGTGCGTACATGTACATTAATTGTATTTATAAGATCGTAACTTGAAAGTTGCATAGCCACGTGTCCACTTGAAAACTTTGTTTCGCCGTTGAAATTCACCGAATTTTCATTTTAATTTTTGACACTCGAAAGGTGCACGCACAATTGCACATTATTGTACAACGTACGTACATGTGCGTACATGTACATTAATTGTATTTATAAGATCGTAACTTGAAAGTTGCATAGCCATGTGTCCACTTGAAAACTTTGTTTCGCCGTTGAAATTCACCGAATTTTCATTTTAATTTTTGACACTCGAAAGGTGCACGCACAATTGCACATTATTGTACAACGTACGTACATGCGCGTACATGTACATTAATTGTATTTATAAGGTCGCGCAAACGTGTTCGCGTTTTGATAACTAAACACCGAAACAACCTACTCGCAACCGTTTACTTGGTACAATTGACCGATCGTTCCGCGAGTGACCGAAATTTCCGATCGTACAAAGTTCAACTGTCGCGAAACTTGAGGGATCCGCGGATTCTTTAACGATCAGTTAACTCGCCGGGATTAATATCATTCCAAGTCAAACACGCCGAGCGTTAAAGGGTTAATACCACGCGGAGCGCTCAAGGTTTAATAGCTGACTTTACAGTGCTGTTCCGAACAATTACCACGAGTCGTAATAGCTTCGCACAGAGAGAAAAAGAGGGAGAGAGAGAGAGAGAGAGAGAAAGAGAGCCGAAACGAAGGTTTTCTACCGTCGTATCGACGTAAAACTTTCCCCCCGACACGATTCTCGGGAAGGAAAGTATTCCCGACTCGTCTTATCCCGAGTTCGGTTAATTAACTTCGTCGGCTTAATTCCCTAAGCTTTCCGCTAGAAAATTCGCGGTCGGCGAGTTGCATAGAATTTTCGATTCGACCGGTCAAGAATTTCGTCGCGCGCTGTGTCGCCGAATGCCAGCAAGCAGCCCGAGAGAGCTTCAAACTCCAAAGGGCCGCAGACGGCGCGATCGTGTGCGATGCTCGGCCAGCCGACGCATTTGAATGTTTAATGAGAGCCGACGATGGGTAGCCACCGCTGCTAGTTGTCGATTACGTTCGTCGTACAGAAATTTCCATCTAGGATCGTATGCGCGCGGGCACACGAGGAGGGCGCACTGTGTTTTCCACCTGCCCGGCGAACCACAGCCTCCTCCGGTTTCACGATATTCCGGCGACTTGTCTGAAAATCGCGTCGCCGCGATGAATGGCAGAACGTCGAATATCTGCGTCGGGGGTTTAATTCTCGTCGACCCGTGTAAACCGGCTGACCGCGGCTATCCGCGTAGATTCTCGCAGTGTACGTCGTGGTATTTGTCCGGGCACTCGCGTTGCTACCGATCGAGCCGAGGAACTTGACGTCCAGAGACGCGAATAATCACGTTGCAGCGTGCGAAATTGGAAGGAAAGAACGAGGGAGAGACAGAGGACGAGATGTTTGGTGAGCTGAGGAGCCATCATTTTCAAAGGAATAACGTATAGTTTGTGAGTAGAGTAAGACGAGATTTTGTGACATGGCAGTTCACATCGAAATTTGAACGTTACAAGATACTTTTCTAGTCAAAACTAACAATTTATCCGTTCATCAGAGATACCTTTCTTCTCACTAAACTTTGTTCCACATTCTCTCGTTTCGTTTCGAACGTTACTCCATGGTAAGAGTGTTAACTTGCAATATATTCATTTTATATAGAATGATAATAGTTTCGAACGCTACTCCAAAGTAGAGAATTTTCAATAATTCGACTGTATATCATTTATTTGTACATACAAGAATAAGTATCTCAGTATCTCTAGATGTTTGTACGATTGGAAACTTTCGCAAGTAACGCTCAAATCTTGCGATCCTCACTTTCTTCTCGTTAAAGAATCATTTATATTTGTATTTATCAATGACAAAATTACAAATCACCCATCCGTGACATTCACGAAATTTCCACAAATTTCCTAAAAGATTTCCCAATTGCATTCAAGCAATCAGTTTTTCTTATCAACTGCGCGGGTTTGGAAAGTGATTTCAGTAAAATCACAGGAAGACAGGAGAGTGAAAACAACTTGGGAGTACCATTGCGAGATACTCGATCCCATCCCTGGGTACTGAACGAATTACTGCGAAAGCGTGTTCGACGTATGGTTCGATCTTCGATGGACGCGAACTCGGACGAGTTCGACGCGGAATTCGAAATCGCTTTGGACAAGAGCCAGGGACCGGGGGGTCTTTCGTTCGATAGGAAGTTCAAGGGGAGGTGGGTGTAGCGACGCGACGTCCCATTGTTCGTCGACGATGCGTCTTTTCAAAGTTTAAAGACGTTCGATGACGAACGAGCAAGCAGAAACGAACGCGAGACGAAATTTTCTGACCGACGTGTCAGAGTTCGCCGAGAGGTCGTTTCGATTCAAGCACCAGCGCCGACTTTCCTCTGATCAATACTGCGCAAATAGATTTTAAATAACAATAACAATTAACATTTTTACCCTCCACTCGCGCGCGTACCTCGATACAATTCATCGAGAGCGAATTTGCGCGCGTTATTTTCCAAAATGCATATTCCTCTTTTATTTTTTTCATTTTGTTAACAAAGCTGCAAATTCGTCGAGAACATTGAGTTTATCGTGTCCAGCGCTCACACTTGGATCTGACAAAGAAAAAAAGAAAAAGAGGAAAAAGAAAGAAAAAAATAAAAGAGGCAGCCCCAAAGTCCGAGCTACGGTTTATGTATTCATGTATTTTGGCAAATGTCCCCGGCAAAATAGTCGGCGGCATTACGCGGCGGCATTTCCGTTGCTCGTGCATCCAAATTTTCACGCACTCGTCCTAATATAAACGGCGCGGCGCGAAGAGGAAAAAAGGGGTGAATCACGGTTGGTCCCGACGCGGAGAAACAAGAACGAGACAAGTTTGAGTTAATACAGGACGCGCGTTTACCCGGTCTCTCTCTCTTTCTCTCTCATCCCCACACATTACTTTTCCGTATATTTCGTTGCGCCGTGAGCAATGAAAGTATTATTCCTAATTATCTCGGAATATAAAAATATTAATGCCGTTTCCAGTAACGGAGTTTGCTCCTCTCCATTTTTTTTCTTTTTGCAGCAGCATTTCGCCCGCTATGCTACGTACTCTGTGTACGAGTATCGCGATTCTTCTCCTGGCACCGAGTTATCTTTTCACCGACAGGAAAGAGCAAATCGTTACCGGATAAAAATCCGTTTTAATTCGCGACACGCAATTCGAGCATGCGCTTGCGAGGACGGTAAACTTTCCGTTTGGATAGCAACAATTTACATATCGCGAGTAACGCGAATTTTGACGGATTAAATCGGAGAAACGTAAGATGACGAACGATAAAACAAACGTACCTCGACGGAACTGTGAATTTTCACAACGATTGCCATTAACCAACAGCTGTAAAATTAATTAAAAATTGTACAAGTTGTTGTTGCTCGTTTGTCAGAGAATCGAACAAGCACGCGCATTAATTAACCGACAGTGTAAAAGTTTGCAACTTGACGAACGAGCCCGAAAATAACTGTTAAAAACTGTTCAATCACAGTCCTGATTATGTGGTCAGACAGTTACATTACTGACTCGGTCTACTTATGGATGTCCGAATAGATACAGCCTCGTTCCACTGCTGGATGGTCGGCCACAAACGGATTTATTTTTACCAAGGCACGCCCGACTATGTACGGACTCATTCCACTTATGGATGTCTGACCGCATGCGGATTCATTCTAGTGTCGGATGTCAGATCACGAACGGGCTTGCATTACTTATGGATGTATGCCCACATACGGACTCGTTACTCTACTTAGCGATATTTGACCACACACGGACTCATTCTACCTAGGTACGCGTGACCATAAACCAATTTATTCTACTTAAGGATGCGTGACTACGAACGGAGTCGTTCTACCGTCAGGTGTGTCTGACCACACAAAGACTCGTGTTACTTTAGTAGTATCTGACTACACGCGGCGAGAATTTTTGAAAAATCTGCTGCATCAGGAGAATCGTTACGCTTCTGCACGTTTTAAATTTCGACACGTATTCGCGTTGCTGTGCTTCGTTCTCGGAATCGACTTCTTTACGAGCGATCCCGAATCGACCCGTTCAGCAGAATGTGTAATTACGGTAATGGCATTATCAGATCGAGTTGATCTCTTCGCAGGATCTACGTGTACGTGCGCGAGCCTCTGGCCGACATCAATTTTCAATTAAACGAACAAATTAAACGTCGTTTGACGTTGTTGATTTCCTTCTCGAAAGTTAATGCCGTAAATCAACATGCAAATAACGAAAACTTTAATCTCGAAAATGACTCGGGTTGGAATTGCTCGACGATTTCACAGAGTTACCGCGAGTTTGAAAAACACGAAGGAACAAAATGCACGAATAGCTTCAAATAGCCTGATTCGAGCTCTTTGCTAGCCCCCCCCCCAGTTAGTTTAAACGATTTATTACTCGGGATGTTTGAGAGGGATCGCGGAGTCGACGTCGAGACGACCGCGAGACGACCGCGTCGAACTCACGTCGAATTCGCGTCGCGTTGGAATCGCTTAACGAGGCGGGCAGCGCAGCGGGACGCGAACGAGAGACCGTTCCGGTAACCGGCGACGAGGAATCGATTCGCTACCAAAACCGTACCGGGGCGAGCGTTAACGATTCGACGCGGCGCGGCGCGGCGCGGCGCGGCGGCACCAATCGTTTTATCGACGAATTAAGCCGAATTAAGGCTGGCCCTACGGGACGACACGACGGCCATGCGCCATTTCACACGCCAACACGTTTTCCCACGTTGAATTTCGCAAAAATTGTTTTATCATCGTTTTCCCTGTCGTCGCGATATCTGTTGCGCTGGAAATGCTTTAACAAGCGACGGCGGCGGTGGTGGCGGCGACCCATTCGGGAAAATTCGATATTCCTTCGACCGATGCAGAGAGGGAGAATGAAAGAGAGAGAGAGAGAGAGAGAGAGAAAGAGAGAGCGCCGATGACTGAGCGCATTTTCGATCGCGTATTTCACCTCGAGTAAATACGCGGCGCGAGGACTCGACGACGATGACATTCGCCGTGAGGTAAAGCGGAAGCTCCTCCAGCCGAAAGTGGAAACGGAACGAGAATTCGAAGGTGCCCGCTTGCTTCGGGGAGATAACATTTTTCCAATTTCCCGCCTAATGTAAATGCCCTGCAGGATAGAACGGAAATAATTCGTCCGACTAATTTCTCCTCTCTCTTTACCATGGCCGGGGTGGTATTTTCTTTTTTCCTTTCCCTCTTCTTTTTTTCTTCTTCTTTTTCTTCTCCCCCAGACGTCGTTTTCAAGCGTGGATGAAAGAGAAGAGAAGAGAAGAGAGAGAGAGAAAAAAAGAAAGGAGAAACGCGCAGCGCGCACAGAGGCGCGCCAACCGCGGGAGCAAAATAAAACAGGTCGAATTAATTAGAAATGTACAGGCGTACCGCGCGCATAACCGAGGAAAATACGAAGCGGTTACGATTTAATGAGTTTGCAGTTACGTTCTAAATTGCGGGACAAAATTACGGTGATCTCTGACGAGGTGCTCGCGGAGGCGAGACGAGCGACAGTCGCTTTGCACAGGCAGGCGCGACCGACGTATCGAACAACGCAAAAAAATCAAAGCCGCGGAGAACGCGGAGAACGCGTGTCACCTGTCGGCGTACGAAGCTAAAGTTGTTGTCCGAGTTGCGCGGTTGCGTAGAGTGCGAAATTAACGGTGCACTGCGCCGTCAAATATTTTCATCGCCGGGGTAACTTTCGCGCTTCGTCGTTACGCGAAAGCGGTGGTCGCGCGTGTTTGATTTTCCCCCCCCTCCCTCGTTCCTCTAGTGCGACGCGGAGCAGACGTAGCGGCTGGTAACGAGCGGCGAAAAGATTGAAAGACTGACAAAAGTTGTTGGAAAGATGTGAAATTGTGTTTACGCGTCGTTGGGATACTATGCGAGGAAAAATCGACGGTGTCAGTTTGCTTTCGCAAATGATCGAGAAGAATTTCTGAGAATTTCGTAACGCGCCCAGTGACGAGGGAAAAATTTGCCGAGAAACGGCTACCTAATCCGACAGTTGCGACACGTTACCGGCGAGGGCACGGAGAATCGAGGCACGAGAGTCGATTGTTTGCCGAATTTGCCGCGAACACGTACGGAAATGAGTGTCCGTTTCGACGCGTGACGCGCCAACGTCCGTTTGAATTTCATCGATCGGCCGGCTAAATCGAATTCATCGGAAGACCGAGAAATTTCAGCAACGCGACGCGGCGACGCGCGGCGACGCGCGACGACGTACGCAGCGCGGGGATCGGTCACGGGAATATAGAACTTCTGTGTGTGTGTGTGCTGTCTCTTCCTCTTCGGTCTGTGTCCTCGTTTTTCCCACCGTGTCGTTCTCGCTTCCTTTTTTTCCAGCATAGAGAGAGAGAGGGATAGGGAAAGAGAGGCGCTGGTAGCTGGTACGCGCGCGGAAAATTAGAGGATCCGCGCGACGAGAGGAACTGGACGGAGGGAAACTCGATTTACATACCTCGACGGGCCTGGATCGCGTCGGATCAAGTTAGCAGGGGGCGACGAGAGTGAACTTAATTAAGCGCGTGCGCGAATCGTGGTCCGCGGCGTACACGTGCCATACACTTCGTTAAATTTTATTCGCCGTAATTGTGCGACTGCGTGGTGGGTCGTGGCTGGCCCACGCTTCGACTCGAGGCGGCACGGGAGTCGAGCCGACACGCCGGGCTTCATCCGACCTCCTCTTTAATTACATCCTCCCTCTCGCAGCTTAAGACCGACTCGCCGAACCAGGCCCTTCTCCTCCTTTGCCGCTCCCCGACTACGGACGGGATCAAGCCCAATATGTACTCGCGAGCCCCAACGAAATTCGACGTCCAAGCGTTCGTTTCACGAGTTTCGAACGCCGTTTGATAATCGGAGCAGGTCATCTTTGCAAGATACGCCTGTACGTGACTCGTATCGTACAAAACGCGAATATCCACGTTCATTTCGGGACTCGAAATTTTCACAAGTAGTGGCCGCAATTTTGGGAAATTCAGAGTATAGTTTGTCCAGAGTACAATTTTCAACTATTGAATTTGCGACGGGGTTCACCGAAAAGTAAGAGCACGTACACGTCGAGACAGATCATCTGAGGATGATTTACATCTTGTCGTTCATTTTCGTATGTTTCAATTATAACTGATAATAATAATAATAATTGAACGTGGATTTGATAATAATCTTTGCAACCAATGGTGGCAGCAAGTGATAAACTTTCACGGTACGTAAATTTCTCGTCCCCTCCCGAAGAGTTGAAGGTTCGAACCTACGAACCTACTTGCGAGGTGCTCGATCCCATCTCTAGTCGTCACCAGTGTACGGGAACACCGGAGGCGACCGTTTCGAATCGCCCACCACGGGGCTAACTCACCTGAGAAAAAGACACCCTCTTGTCGACGGATCTTTTAACCGGCCCCGGTCCCTCGTTAGTCGAATGTTAATGAGAAAAATCTTCGCTGGGCGAAGGATTCGTTTGCTCGGAACGTGCTCCGTCGCTCACGCGTGCCATTGCTCTCGCTCCGCTTTGAGTGATAATTTCTCACTACGGCGGCGAGGGCGACAGTTCCAAACGGAGAAAATGGCCCTTGTCTACATAGGCGTATGCGACAAAGTTCGTACGATTGAGAAATGAGATTCTTTTACGATTAGAAAGAAAAAAAACTGCACGACTTGTACCTCAGTACGATTCGTCTCACTGAAAGGCAACCCAGAAGCAACTGTTCCGACTACGAAATAAAGATATTATTGATATGCAAACATTTGAATCGATAGAAAACAAACTACAGACAACGCCACGCCCCCTCGCGAATCACGTGACCCAAATCAACCAATCGCTAATTTTCGTTGCATCAGCGTTGCACCTAAAGAGGTTGTCACTCGATTTTCTGGGTTACCCCCGTTAAAATCACTTTCAGTGATAAAAAACGATTTACGCACGTACTCGCGTATCCACAGTTTTACGATTTTATTTTGTACACTTGTTGCTTCGCTGTTGTATTTTATCAATAAATCGTTCGAAAAATTACAAATGACCCGTGACGTCTGAAATTGGCTATAATTTTTCCTCTCTAACAATTCTGGATAGCTAACATGCGTCAGATCACCTCGAAGTTCTGGCTATCCTCACGGGAGGCCGAATTCGATTTTCGATTTCCCCGTACGATGTTACGCGACAACGAGTAATACTCTCACGGTACGTTTGCCTTCGAAAATATGTTTTTAATATGCTTAATGGAATCGAACGTTCATACAGCTCGAAATTCTTTGTCAGATATCTAAACATTCGTACCTGCGTACATACACTCACACGCGCGTATATTTCGAAACTCGTTCGCTAGCGATTTATTCGAGAATTTTCCCCTGCAATTTTTCCGTTCGATCTCTGCGGCTCACAAAATCCGCCGTATTGCCGAAGATATCAATCGAAAGGTGTGTGTCAACCTCCACGTCACGCGCAGTAAACGTGTTAAGAACATGGCCGTCACTCGTAAAGGGAAGAAGAAGTACGACAAAGTTCGTTGAAAGGGGGGGAAAAAAAAAAAATGCGCGTTTCGATATCGAACAAATAACAAAAACAAAAACGTAGAACGACTCGCTATTCGCGCTATTCGTTTCCAAAACGAATCCCAACAGTTTTCCTAACGACGTCGCATTCCATTACACCGCTTTAAATTCGTCACTTTAGCCGGCGTTAATTGAAAATTACTACCGCACGAACGCGTCCCAAAACGGTGCCCGGCGATTGCAACGTGAATATTTAATGCAACGGCAATCATTCGAATTCGGTTGGTAAATTAGCACCATATCGATTTCGCCTGTATGCAAAGGCACGAACAAGCCGGCCGTCATATGTATAGCTAATTACCGTATTTCCGGGACAATGCGCGTAAAAACACGCTCGTGACAACGCGGAACCGAAATCGAACTCGAGCCGACTCTCGCTTCGCGGAGAACACTGGACAGAGAGGACGAAGAAGACGAAGGAAATTCTTTCGGTTTATCGGCGAGCGACGCGTTCGAGCGGAAAGGAGGAACGGGGCTGAATTACGGAAGCGATAAAGAAAAAAAAAAAAGAAGAAAAAAAAGACGAACGGCGGCCGAGTGTGTCCGGTTAAGTAATCGGGGGCATAAAACATGCAACGGATTCCCGGCTAACGAAAACCCGGCTTTTTTCACCGTCGTAATTAACGACGAGAGAGGCGGTGAATCTACGACGAGCGGCGAATTAACGACGGGACGAGAACGATACAGACGGACGCGCGACGCATCGTTACCGGATCAAATCCGATATGCGAACCGCTACTTGCGAGTCCTATTCAACCCTCGACGTCCAAACGGTTTCGTATTCGAACGGATATCCGCTTTGTCCGAGATAAAACGGAATACGTTTTTGAAAACGTGCTCGCAAATGGCTCGATGTTTTCGCAAGTTTCGAATCTTCGGAATCGGGATTCTACAGAGTGATCCTTCCCTTCCTCTCGTTTGTATATAGTACTTTACACACCGATAGAAATGGAGAAACAGATATGCGCAGATACGGCGATTTTTCAAGCGTGGGACTATATTAATGTATAATGTACAATAGTAGCAATAACTTTCAGTCGCAAGTTTAATTGCAAAAACGACTCGGCGAAGGTCAAACCCTGAAAGTAGTTTTCAAGAGGGAAAGCGCATTGAAAGTCAGATGGCCTGTGGTATTTGTCGACTGAAGAAATGCATGAAAAGGGAGAAAATGTGACGGGGAAAGTGCAGCGTTGAGGTGAGATATTATCACTGAAAGTGATTTTAGCCAGGGTAAGCCAGAAAATCGGGCCTCTTCAGATGCAACGCTGATGCAACGAAAATTAGCGATTGGTTGATTTGGGTCACGTGACTCGCGAGGGGGCGTGGAGTAGACCTCGAGTAGGAGTGGCGTAATTTGTTTCGTATCGATTCAAATGTTTGTATATCGATAAAATTTTATGGCAAAAAAGTCGTCTTCATTTCCTAGTCAGAACAGTTGCTTCTTTTCTGGGCCTTTCAGTGAGACGAATCGTACTGGGGTACAAGTCGTGCAGTTTTTTTTCTGTTTGAAAAACCAGAGACAAATCTCCTCGATGGAGACGTGGACAGAATCGTTTGACTCGTGGAAACGAGTTGTGTTGAGCGGTGACCAAGTCAATTAGTTGTTAATTTGTACTCGCTACCTTGTCTCGTTATTTGTTTAATCTCTACAAATTTCGTGGGCTCGTCCGGGATATTATATCACGTTAATAATAACGCAACGAACGAATTTAATGTTTGAAATAACGCTCGATTGCGCTTAAAAACGTTAAAGATTCGAGGTGCTCGATCCCTGGCAGACGGACAGCCAGAGTTTCCGAGATCGTGTATCGATGACTGGCGAGAGGCTGGCGAAAACAGCGAGGGAGGTCGTGCAACGTGTGGCGAATCGGTGATTGGTCGTTATCGTAAGGAGGAGAATGAAACGTTGGCGGCGAGGCTGTGCCGGCAAGCCACTGCGGATATTTCGTCTCCGGTCGGCTCGGGAGACGTCCAAATAGTCGGCGAATCGAAGTTGAAAAGCGCTGAAATCGCACTTTCTCGAGTGCCTTTGCCGTGGGAGAATCGCGAAGAAAACCAGCGAGGCAAGCTACAAAAGCGAACGGGGGAGGAGGACGAAATGGGACGAAACGAGGGAGATGGGAGAGGAGGCGAGTGAAAATTATTAGAACTTATTGCCGTGCGTGTATGGCCGACGAGAGTTCGCCGCAGCTGTGAAACTCGTAAACGAGAGAGATCAACTGAAAATAATTACAACCGTCGCGTTTTTCGGTCGTTCTCTCGCGGCGAATGCGGTGCGAGCGTATGTGTGTACGCACGGCGGGGGTGGAAAGTTCGTGGAAAAAACTCTTGTAAAAACTGTTGATTTTAATCTGTATCGAGATTATCACCCTCGAAGTGGTCTGCATTAGCAGCTACGCTCTAGTTTTACCCTGGAGGCGTTTTTTTTTTTAACGAACGTTCTCCACGTCGATGCGCGACGTGCAAGTTTCGATCTTTCATCGTCGTCCACCACCATCGTCCTTCCTTCCTCGCTGGAATCTCTCTAGTCGTTTATAAACAGCCGCCTCATCACGTTCATTACATCGATAATCTTTGATCTACTTTTCCCCAAGTTCTGCGAGAAATTCGACGATAATGTGTTGGAAGATCCAACGATACTTTATATTAGCTTTCCCCGGTGAATAGCAGTGAATTAAAACTAACAGGCAAAGGCCAATTTCGCTCGAATTCCCGCAATATTTTCAATTAATAACATTCCCGCTCAAAAATTTGAAGTATATTAAAAAAGCAGCAACTTGCTCCGGCAAAACGAAATGAAAATTTCGTTCGTAATATATTATATCTCCTTGTGCCGTTGAAATTTTAATTAACTGCGTTTGAAGATCGAATTAAGTCGCAATATCATTGTTTCACCGAGAGGGAGACGTAAGGAGTTTGCTTCGTCTCGAAAAGGTGACAAAGCAAACGTATCGAATTTTTCTCGCAGATGCTTTGCGAATTTTATCCACGCGTAAATACGTAAATTCGATCGTCGAGCATTCGATTGTCGAGTGTACAGCAACGTATTTTTGAGTCGAAGAATCGTCAACCGATGGAGTTCGACTCCGGGTCAATTACGATGCTCTTGGGAAATAACGATCCGTCAATAAGCGCCGCATCTCCATTTCCAATGGAGAACGAGACGAGACGAGACGAGACGAGACGAGACGAGACGAGACGAGACGAACGACTCGACGATTTCGAAGACGATGCCGGGTGTGCATTTATCAAAGAAGAAGAATATACGGATCGTGTACGAAGGTAGCGAGAAGGGCGAGGAGAGTTCGCGGCGATGTTTGAAAGGGTGGCGAGGAGGGGAGCAGAGCAGAACGGAAACCGCAAGAGGCAAGTTAGACGGAGTGTGGAGGAAACGAGGAGGAAAAATGATGAGCCAGAAATAATTAGCGGGGTTGCAGAGCGCAGTCGACCGAACGCAGATGTGCCAAGTCTGTATGAAAAATTAATGACATCCCGGTTCTCCCGGCGATCTCTCCCCCTCCACCTCCTCCTCCGCCACCCCCAACCCTTTTTTTTTTTTTCTTCTCTCCTCCACCACTTCCCTAGCGCCAAGTTTATTCCCTCTTCGCTACTTCTTTCTCCCTCTTTTTTCCTCCCCTTTCCTTCGCCTTCTCTTTTTCTTTTTTCCTCACCCCCCCCCGCCTCCCCCTTTTTACTTAAGCCCGGTTTCCCTTTATTGCCAACCCCACTTTTGACGATCTCGCGTGTCTCGACGAAATTTAGCCGCGCCACGATCCCCGATAGGCTCTATAATTATCCCGTTTTATCTTCATCAGGCAGGGGTGGGCGCTGGGGGAACAACTCGCGACCAAGGAAGCGATATAACCGCCCGTTCAAACCGTTTACTCCCAAGAACGTTTTCCGTTCGAGTCCGGCACGCTTGGACCGCCGTGCACACGTACTTGCTCTTCCTGCACTCGCTCTGTGTGTGTGTGTGTGTGTGCGGAGGTAATATGTTCGGCTATGTTGGATACGTATTTCGACGACTAGTCGACGCGGGCAAACTTTAACTGAATGCAAGTGGTTACATCGTACGTATTGTTCCGTGCCGTGTCGTTTGTACGCGTATAGTTTAAATTAGTTTGATTTTTGGTTGGATTCGCTGCGACCGAGGCTGCGTCTTTTACGATCGACAAAGACGAACAGTCGGAAAAGCAAGAGAGAATTACGACGAAAAATATGACTGGCTCTCACTGACCGAGGCATTTCTACGTGACAAAGTGAAAGAAAGAAAGAAAGAAAGAAAGAAAGAAAAAAGATTCCGTTGCAAGGTTCTGTTTCATAAAAGTTTCAGCTCCTTGTTGCACCGAACTGGCCGAACGCTCGACTTTTCCAGCAGGCTTCATTTCCAAAATTTACATTTCGAAAAAAATGTTTCGCGATCCGCCGAGGAGAATATTCCCGAAATTCGATTAATCCAGCTCGATTCTCCCCGTGCTCCCTTGCCCGAGGCGAACTTTCATCTCCGATTTCTGAACGAGAATTTCCCGACCAAGGAGCACGGGACGAAAACGAAAAAATATACAAACCGGTCGTAACCGGAATGCGTAACCAGCTGCCTCGAACGATCAAAAAGAATGCAAACTATCGGCCGGAACGTGCTCGGAGCGTTGCTCGTTGCGATAGCCCCGGCGGTAACGGTTTCCGAGCACGCCGCGAAATCCGTCCCCTTCTTTTTAATTTGTCTCCATTACGCGCGTCAATCACTCTTCCTTCTCCCTGTCCCTGTCCCACGTCCCGCCGCGCCGAAACCCCACACCCCTCGCGCGCGACCGTCGATTTTTCACATTTCTGCGCTGCATAACGATCGATAGGTTACACACGCGACAATGCGTTCCCTCTCGGCGACCCGCCGCTCCGTAACAACAGGACCGTGCAGAACGATCGTCGCCCCGTAAAAGCGGAACCCGTTGACGCGTTTAAAACGAGGATCGCTCGCGCCGACGAGCGATCGGCTTCTCTGTCCGGGATGCGTGGCACGTTCTCCCTTCTTTGTCTTTGCCTACGTCGGAACAAACGTCGGTTCGTGGCCCCCCTTTTCCACCCGGATGCGAACCTCCGGACTTGTTTGGCAATGTTGCAAGAGCCTCGAGAGACAGAAAGAGAGAAGAGAGAGAGAGAGAGAGAGAGAGAAATCGTTGGCGCGCGCACATGGTTCGACGCGAAAATCAAAATTGCAGGTTTCCCGCGAACGCCAGGCGCGGACGTGCCTGGTCGTACACGCTCGATTGCCGTACGCGCGCCACCGCAAATGGAGCGGTGGAGAAATATTTACAGTTAATATTATCCCATTATAAAAGCAGACGCGGTTCCGCGTCGCGTCGCGTCCCGTCCCGTCCCGTCCCGTCCCGTCCCGTCCGGGACGAGGAGGGCGGGCAATCCCCCGTTTATAACGGGAAGGTATTGATAAACGAGAGAACCGACGCGTCTGTTCGGCATAATACGGATAATTTATGAAGGGGAGTAGCGGGCGGCGACCGAGTTTCTCTTCCGCTGCCGCAATTAACTCTCGTCGATTTCTATCCCCCACGGATGTGTCTTCCGAAAGCTTCGGGCCAGCTTTTGATACCTCCGCGGCGAGCTGCATGTTTTATTTATTTATGCTAATCCACTCTCTTCGACGGATCATCTTGCCGCTAAGTTTACCCCCGTCTCTGAAAATTTCATATGACGGAATTCTTCTGCCGTCCCTCTGTGCGCGTATGCGCGCGAGCGTACCACCACCTCCCCTCATCCCGTTCGCAGAAGTGTCGAGACGTTCCCGGAAAATGAGATAAACTTCAAATATTGTTAGCGAGTTATTGGAATCTTTGAGAATTATTACCCCCTTTGAAATCTTAGATTAAGATGGATCTACGTATTTGACGTTATTATTTCAGCTTTCTGATCGCGAGATTAAATTCTCTCTCCTCTGTGTCTGGTGTCTCGCGGAATAGTTAATTGATTCCAAAGTGAAGATTGTTCGTTTCTCCGATTTTTTCTTTGAGTTTCGAATTTAATTCGTTCGAGATCGATTTTATCGAAATTATACGCTCGAAGCGTAATATTCTTTCCAAACAGCTGATTTATGTACGTACATGTTACATCACGTGATACGTAACGTAACGACAAAAGTATAAATATTTTAGGATCGTACGTTTTATGTATCGCGTTACGCGATTTCAAAGCGCGACATTTCCACTTCTTTGAAGATACGCGCATTCATAAGAAATATCCAGTTTCATCCGATTCAGCGGCCTGATCGTCAGTTTTCCCTACTTTCCTCAATTAGCAGAGTTAATCAGCGTGGTTTCTTCGATAATTTCCACCAATTATCGCGTCTCGAGCAAAGTGGGAGTGCACGTCGTTCGTCTGAATTTCGTACGCGATTTCCGCGACTTTGTCCCGCGTCGAGACCAACCCGGGAGCCTCCACTTCCGGTGGTTCCATTATCTTTAAATAGTGGCAATTAGTCGATGAGACTTAATTCCGCGATCTCGCGTCCCGCCCGTTTAATAATTATCACCCTCGCGCCCATTCGCGCTCCTTGACGCGAGACTTTTATTTTCTCCTCCCCGCGCTTCCCAACGACTTTTCCTCCCCTTTCTTTCCCCGTTGTTTCCTCTCTCGCCGCCGTTTCTCTTTTTCGCTCGCTCGTCAGACCCGCGGCACCGGAACGTCATAAATTCCGAGCCGTCCTACTCTCGACTCTCTTACTCACCACCCTTTTCCTCTTCCTCTTCCCCTTCCTTTTCCTCTTCCTTTTCCTCTTCCTCCCAGACCCACCCCTCTCCTCTTTGCCCCTCTCTCGCTCTCTTTGTACTCCCGTTCGCTCTTGCCTCGCTTCTGTCTCGTTCGCGTACGAGGACAAGGCGAAAGAAACGCGCGGAATGTAATTAGAAAAAGTGTCATTTTTAAACCGCGCCTTTACGCCCCCCCCCCTTCCCCATCCCCCGAAACGTGGAGTCAACGTTCGCGACTTTCGCGTTTTCGCAATTCCCTCTGTTCTTCGGAGGGGGGGAAGATTAGCCAGCCGGAAGTGAGAGAGACGACGGTCGCGTGTTTACAACTAAACTAAATAATCGAGGAAACGACGACTTTCGAAAGAAAATCTTCCTCGGCTACCTTTTCACGAAATCTCCGAGATCAACGAGAAGACCAACCCCCTCGACTGTTATCGTCATCACCGAGAAGCAACTGAAAACTATAAAAATTTCAGCTCTGATTTAATTCCGTTCGCCCGTTAGAGCGAGCAAAGTACAAAGTAAAGTTATTAAATTTCAGCAACGCGGAATTATCGCGGGCCGTCTGCGCGGTTCGGGAATTTTTTCGTTTAAATTAATTTCGTTAACCAGAGAGTAAGGTACAAGTGAAATTATTAAATATCTGAAATTCCGTTCAGAGGCATAAAGTCATCGCGCGCGCGATTCAGAGTTTAATTCTTTGACTCGGTGTTTGCGTTTGAAACCGGAGAATGCGTTCATTATCAAACGTTAACGACGTTCCCGATAGATCTGTGTTTGGCATTTTATTTTATTCTCTTCGAGTCTTTAACCAGTGCCTGAATCAATTACTTTAATTATCGATCGTGATAAGATTATTCGTGCACGATGCACCGATACGACGTTATCAAACGCTCGATGGGTTGAATCAGTGAAAAGTGACGTGAAACAACTCACCCTCCTGGCCGAGAAGCACGGCGACGAAGAGCAGCAGGAGATCCATCGTCGGGACACGTTCCTTGGCCAACCTCGGGACAACCTTCACCTTCGTCTGTCCAGTGTCAGCGGCTCGGCTCCTCGATTTCCTTCCGGTTGCGATCTACCGCACGATCTACACACACGTACATACGCACGTTCACAACACTGCGTAAACGAAATTTCGTACAAACTCGTCGCGAAGAGAGAAAGAAACACCACGCGACGACTTTCAATTGGCGAAAGATCGGTCGAAATTTGACAGCAGATCGAGGTATGTGCAAGTCGAAATTCGCGGCGATTCGCAACCACCTCGTCTTTGCCTGGGTCTATTTTTTTTTCTTATCTCGCAACTTGTTCACGGCGACTAAAAGCGGACCTTACTCCCCCCCCGTGAAACGGTCGCGAACGCCTCGATTTCTTGCTCCGTCGTGGAAGACATTCCCGAGGACTCGAGTGTCTCCAAAGTCGTCCCTAACAAGCGAACGAAACGAAACGGAACGGAACGGAACGGAACGGGACGGAACGGGACGGAACGGGACGAGAAGGACGCGTCGCGGGTCAGAACACTTGGCAAACTATCGCACTATCTCCTCGGCGTGGAGAGTCGCCGCGTTTTAAAACGTTCGTTCAAAAGTCGTCTCTCGAACGGTTAAATTTCGGAGGAGTTAAATTCCCAAGTTTCCGCGATTTTTGAATAGCGCCGCGTCATCCGATCTCGCCGTCCGATAGCGGCGGCGCGGCCCGATAGTTTGGCACCGAGACAGGTCCGCTTAAGAGGGTTGGGTAATTTCCACCGCGGAATCTGCGACAGCGATCGCAACGTCGACGAAAACTAGACGGCCGAGGATATTCCGATCCGAAATGGTCGGAGCCGCCTCGACAGAGAGCTGAGAAATCCCCGGGAATCAACGGAATAAACGCTCCGAAGTCTCTGCCCCAAGTGCATCGGTAATCGACCTCAGCGACGACGAGGCAGCCTTAACGAAACGAATTAACAGAATCGACGAACTTTTTTCGCCGGAATAATCCCGCGTTGAACTGGTCGATTCCGGGGGAATCTGGCTACCTATTTTCCTGTGAATAGCGTCGAACGGGAGAAGAAGGGCAAAGAGAGAGAGAGAGAGAGAGAGAGAGAGAGAAAGAGGGTGGGAAGGTGCGAGAGCGGACCCGGAGAAGGAAAGAGGCGCGAGTGCAGGAAAGAGAAAAACGAAAGTATGCCGGGCGTTGCGGAAGGTACGGCTTTTAAATGCAACTTGTTGCAATCTCGCCCAAAGCTCCCGAGCTCCTTCGACTAGGAACGCGCACGTGTGTCGTTCCGCGAGCGAGCACGCGTGTTCCGACACGGGATCCCACTGTCGCGTCGAGGAATTAACCTCCCCTCGCCAACTGCAATTTATTTATACGATATTTACACCGAGACGAGTTTACGCGAGAAAGTAAAGTACTTTCGGTTATTTGGTTCCAGATCGAAAGCGCGAAAACTGGAACCAAATTCCATTCCCGAGTCATCGATGAACGTCGATTGATGAATTTATCTGTAGATAATATTTAGATCGAAACGAGTCTGTCGGTCACGTCGTGCGATAGTTTTGGTAGACTTGTTTCACCGCGTTTGTATTTTACACTTATCGTTATATTCGACTGTACTTTGTATATACGACAGACGCGTGCAATGTACCAAAATATCTTAGGCGAGGAAATCACTATCGGTATTGGAGGATCTCTGCACCTCGCATGTAAAATCTGTATCGAAACTCGTGGTCAGTGTTGCGTTGCAAGTAAACTCTACCTTGACTCTAGTCGAAATCAGCGTGAAAACGATTCAAATCGGAGACCGCGTTACACTAGAATAGAATCTATTCGCGAATCGCCACTACTAAATTTAACTCGAACATTTCGATCGAGACGACACGCCGCTTCGCGTGAATACTTGAAACGTGAAATTCCAATTCTTCTTCTTCTTCTTCTTCTTTGGTACGTTTTTCCTCTGCTCTAATCGGTTATCGTGCTCCGAATCGGAGAACGTATTACGCATCTTCGATCCGGACGGTTCTCCCTTTGCGCAAATCACGCCGTGAGACTCTCTGTACAACTCTCTCTGTAGGTAGGAGACTCGGGTCAGTCGTTTTTCGATTCTCGTGAAAGTGAGCCGAATCGGAGAACGTATTACGGGGAACGTAATCGACTAGCGAGTTCTCCTACCGTGGGAACGGAGCTCTAATACGGAGCAACGACGCACGCTGTCTGCCGGTGACAGAGCGGTAGATCTAGAGGTCTCGACCTCGCGCGGACAAACAACGACCAAATTATTAACCGAGCCAGGCCGGCGATGTTTACTCGACGATACCGAAGCCTTTGTTTTTCTCTCTCGTAACACGTGCACGACGGGAGAGCCGGTTGGTGTTTTAGGTGGACACACACACGCACACACACACACACACACCCGCACACACGCACACGCGTGTAGAGACCGATCCGATTCCTCTTTCCAACCCTTTCCAACCCCTGCCTTGGGTCTCTTTCTCTCTGCCTTGGTGAAGGCTCGCTCCCGTTTCCGACCGTATGACGCGAATGCGTATTGATTTGACCGAGACTATTCCCTTTCGGATCCATTCAAAGAAGGGGTGGAGCGTTAGCCAGTGTACCTTGGTTCGTTTATTTGTTGACATAATTGCAGCGACACGATCGATTCTTCACAGTCGACACCCTTTTGTCGCGGCTGCCGGGCCGCACCGCCGATCGACCGATCGATCGATCGATCGATCGATGGATGGATAGATGGATAGATGGATAGATGGATAGATAGATAGTTACCGAGTTAAACCCGACACGTACGCGTGCCTCCTGCCCGTCGCTCTCACAACCGGAGCGCACCGAGAGAGAGCTCCACTCTCTCAATCGAGAATTCTCTCCTCGTACCTGCAGCGATATTCGATTTGCTCGCACGTAACGCCCGCGTCATCTCCCGCGATCGTTTAAGATTTCTCGCCGTGATCGTCCGCGCTTACCCTACCACCCTGTCGCGCTTAATCGAATTCCCAAGTTCTCACGGCGGGAGGAGAAGGGAGGACTAAACGTTGATCTTCGATCGGGATTAAGAGCGGCTTACCGCAACGCCTTCGACAGCGTCTACTTCTGGTAGCAAAGGCTACTTCCGGTTCATCGGGTACACATCGGGCCGTTGTCCTTTCGTTAAGCCACTGCGATCCCCCGTTGCGATTAGATCGATCGATCTACGTCGGAGATGAGGAGAATACAGAGAATACGAGGGCTGAATATATATCGGATCGGATCGAGGCGAACCGACGGATCGTCGAACAGTGTTTCGACAGTGTTTCCGCTCCGACGGGCAAACTCTCCGTCGAGCTCTGGAATCGAGATCTGGAACGCGCGAAATTTGAATTCTTTTCTTCGCGAAACGACAAACGAGCTCGATGATGACGGTAGTGACGATGATGATGATGACGACGACGGCGGCGGCGACGTCGACGACGACGACGACGGCAACAACGACGATCGGCGTCTTCTTTTTCTACGTCGGGATTTGTCCTCGCTGACGGAGGAGAACGCGCGGTTCGCATTAGCGTGGACGCGACGTGACGCGGCGCGGCGCGACGCGGCGCGGCGTGACGAGCTGATTCGAGGACCGTCTCGGAGGGAAAGTTCGCGTCGCGGATGGCCGATGCCGACTACGAAAGCTCGACGTCGCGCCAGTTCAGGTCTGTGCGCCGGTAGGTCGTGTACCTGGGCGCGTGCGCGCTGAGCCTCGAGCAGGTGCGAAACGCACGCGGCGTTTCTGTTCTTCCACACCGAGAGCTCCGACACGCGCGGCATACAACGACACCGAGCCGCCTCCACGATCCACGATCCACGACCTCCTCCTCCTCCTCCTCCTCCACCTTCTTCGCCCTTTCTTCTCGCGACGTCCGATCGAATTCTTTGTCGGTGGAAAAGCTTCAGCAACCATGATCGCGTGCCTCTCTTTTCTCGATTTTTGTTCCCGAAGAATTTATCCAACGTAACGGGCACGACGATCGTTCCGATGTCTCGCGTCGCCGACTACTCTCCAGGTTCGGCTACTCTCGTTTCGCCCGCTCGTCGGTGCGTCGTTTTTCCAAACGACGTACAAATGGATATAACATCACGCCTCGTAATTATCAATATCCAGTTGCAACGTTCGATAACTGGTGGCTCTCGACGCCGCGACGCCGATCGAATATTGCAACAGCGAACAATTAATTTCGTTTTCATTGTTATTAGTATTCACGGCTGGAGTGCGGGAACGCCGGCCGAGCACTTTTTCCCGGTGGGAAAATTGAAAGTGAACGCGGCATTTGCCGTTCGATACCGCGAAAGGTAAAAACCCTTTGATACGAAGATCCGTGTCGCTGCACGGGATAAATATAACCGGAGTCGAACGTGAAATGCAAAAGTCGACGAACGTGCGAAATCGGTGGACGCAAACGCGAGGGACGACGAGTAATTAACCTAGTTGCAACGAGTGACCAAAATGCAAGAGCGCGGCATTCTCGAAAGATTTCAAACGAGCAGAGAAAAGGGTGGTCCAGAGGTTGGCAAACTGAATTTACACGTGTAGAAATTCGGGTAATCTGGACGTGTGCCGGCAAAGGGTTAAGTAATGAGAGACGTCTTAGACGAGAAGAAAGTGCATTAAAGTTTATATTAGATTCGAGAGCTGCAGGTTGCCACCTGGACTTTTATGCACGTCGTTGGCAGATTTTCGCGGATTTTTACCGAGCGACGAAGAGGTGCGAGACTGCATCTGAAATGATGCGAGAATGCGTGATAAAGGAGCACACCGATGAAAATAGGTGAAATAAATTTCTAAATTTCAATATTTGAAATCTCTTTGCAAAAGATTGGCAGTTTAATCGCTGGTGCTCCAAATTCTTTCAGCCGATCAGAGAGACAGAGACAGAGAGAGAGAGAGAGAGACGGAGATGATGGAGGTAGCAACGCGGATTGTACGTCGAATTAATTGTTCGCGAGATCGAAGAGCATCGTATATAGGCCGATAGACGAAACAATTATTTCGAGTTGTTCCGCGCTGGTATCTCTGGAAAGCCCCGATGCGCACGAATGGATTCGAGGGGTACTTTAAAGGCGATAATAAGCTCGGTCGTTTGTAAACGCGTGCCGCGGGGAAATCTTCGCAAATGGAAAAAAGAGGGGAAATTAACTTTCCACCGTTTGCTCCTCTCTCTCTCTCTCTCCATCCCCTTGACGATTCGCGAGTTCTCTCTTCTCTCTCTTCTCGGAGGTAAGGAGAGCCCGCTCTCTCCGTGCGTTCGCTCCCTGTACCGTTGCGAGATCTTACCGGCCCGTTATATAGTCCCGCGAGCGCCCAAGTATGGATCCAGCCGGCATAAAAATTCCCTTCCTAACGGGATAATCGTTTCTTCCCGCCTTCCTGGGCTCCGTTCGCCACTCCACTTTACCTCACTTTGTTCCGCAAACTGAAACTGACGCAACAGCCAATTCCGTTCGTTACGGTAACGATAACGGTAATTGTTAAGCCGTGCGCGTTCTACATGCGGCTGTGTAGTCGACGACGAAGGGCCAGGAGGCTACCACCCTCCTACTCAGGATCAAAGCCAGGGCGCGCTCTCTCTCCTCCTCGATGGCCCGAGACCCCGCCGCTTTTACCTCTCGCCGGTTCGCCGATATCGATGTCGATACTTGAACCTAAACGTCAAGACTGGCGAAAGAAGGGAACGAGCGACGGTTTTCGAGCTATCGAGCCGACGATACGCGATGTAAGAAGAGATTCTACAGACTGGAAATGATATTTGGGTTAGGGCGAGTAATTTACGAGGTTGCGGCTCGCTGAATTTCGTTGTTTGGATATTTTTATAGGGACGTAAATCCATTACACAGAGACAAAATGGGTGAAGATAAGTAGTTTGTATCGTAACTCGCTAAACTGCCGAGTATTTTTGAAAGACTTGAAACTTTTTCGCGAGTTACGTATTGAGGACGCAGCAATCTGTATTTAAAAAACAGATTAGCCAGCACATTATGTCCTTTGATAGCTAGTGAAACTTTCGTAACTTTTCGCGGTGTGTATTGAGAATATTTCCGCGACTCTCTACTTTGATACCTAATATAGACTCCTTCTTTCGGCATATTTTTTTTTTTTTTTGATAATTTTCCTCGACAAGACCCAAAGCACGCAATTTCCTCGAGATATCCTCACATTCTTTCGCGACCGTGTCAAGGCACAACAATGCTGCCTGATTGTTCCGCGCTCGAAATACAAAAGATTGAATTTTATATTTTGCCGCGGAAGCTCGGCCGAGTCGGAATAACCCTAGCTGCGGTTTGTCGCGCAATCAACGGATATCTGAGAGTAAAATCGTTATATCCGGGCACTGAGGAGGGAGAGGGGGGGGGGTGGTAAAGCTAGGATCGGAGCGCGAAGAAACGCACAGCGGGTACACATCGAAATCCCGGTTCCCTTTATGCTCGTTGCGGTGCTCCTTTGAAAACAGTTGCGGTACAAATCCCCCGGTACGTAGGTATAGACGATAAATTCCATTGTGGTTTGCAACGGATTGAGAAGACAGCGAAATTGTTTTCGCTCAAAACCGCGCATATGGTCGACCCGACGATTTGCGGTTACGCCATCAAAGACGTTGTACTTTGGCCGGCAGCTTCTACGAAATTGGCGTAAATCGATTATCCGTTCATTAATCGACCCACGCGCGCACGACGAACGATCGAGTCCGCGGGAACCCGGCGGACCCCGGGTAGGACGGACGCTCGGAAATTACGTGGAAATACCCGGTTCTCAGAGTGGGATGGATAAAATCCATGTATATATACGTCTTTCTTATTGGCGGTTCGTCCCGAATATCGACGCAATTCCACCTCCCTGCGTATTCGTTTTCCTACAACGAGGCGAACACGTATTCATACAGTGGCTTATGAGAATATTCCGACACTTGTACAAACTTTTTACGAACGTATCACAGGCGCGCGTGTTGCGCGAAACATTTCAATATGCTATACTGTTTGACGATTACATTGGTCAAGTTCTTAGACCAGCCTAAAGATGTATATCAGCGTACATTTTATCACTGAAAGTGATTTTAGCGGGGGGTAAACCAGAAAATTTGGCCTCTTCAGGTGCAACGCTGATGCAACGAAAATTAGCGATTGGTCGATTTGGGTCACGTGATTCGCAAGAGGGCGTGGCGTTGCTTCGTTTTCTATCGATTCAAATGTTTGCATATCGATAAAATTTTATGGCGATATTCAAACAGCTGCAATTCGTTGTGTTAATAAGTCTGAATACTCCGCGGGATTATATTTGTCACTCGTTTCAAAATGGTTTGAAACGGTTCTTTGTACTTTGATGAATGTCCCGCGGCTTCCACCGGGATTTTTACCAGTAACGTAATTGTGACGTCTCTCGTTGCAGTGTCGACGCATCTCACGATACACGAGTCTTTAAGACTCTCGACGCTTTTAAAATTCCCAAGACTTTTCCAAGGCTATCGACATCGACAAGAATCCGAGTCAAAGTTTCCAGAGACTTTCGAGACTTCGAAGGATCCCAAGACTATCAAGACTTTCGAGATCTCGTGGACGTCGAATCTTGTTCGAAGTGATTTGAATTTCGCTAGTCTCGAAGTGCATCGGAACGGACTCGAAGCGCATCCGAGGTTCGAACGCCGCGTCGCTAACTGCGAGATATCGTTCGCCATTCTCTCTCTTCCACGAAGGGGGTGGAGGTGGCGGACAGACACAGACCCGTTGGGTAGTGGCCAGCGGCAGACTGCGATCGTTCTTTGTTAAAATCGCGCTTATCTTCGAATGAATAATTCATCGTCTCGTTTATCTTTCGCTGTGGCGGCGGCGCTCTCCGCGAAACGGTCAACGTTAAAAATAAAATTAACATAAAACGAGGCCACCAATGTGATTTAAGGCGCACAAAAGAGAGAAAAAACTTTCTCGCCAGCTAGATTTCACCCGGAGCGCGCGGCCGTTAACGCGGCTCGCTGCCGCGATCAGCTTCCAGTCGCTTATACGCAAACATAAATAAACCAGTCGAAAATATAAATAAACGGGTGTAAACAAACAAACAGACGGGAATGTAAATAAATAAGTCGATATATCACGGCGTGTTGCGTCCGACCTTTTCCCCGGGGGGGGGGATGACACGCTTTGGAAAATTTCACTTTGCGGATTAACCCCTTTGATACTGCACACACTGAAATCTACACGACTGTTGCTAGATTAATAACTCGTTCATTGCCAATTTCAACTATTAATTTACGCTCGTCGAATTTGAAAAAAAAAAAAAAAAGAAGTGAAATTTGACGTTCGTGCAATTTTTAATTTTCATAACAATCAAACGGAATCTAGATCAAATCTAGATGAAAATTCGTTTCCATGTTTCACCAAACGTTGCTCTCTGGATACGTTTTGCACGCTGTTTCGCAAAAACCTAGATTTTTGACATTTTCAAGACGAGAGCGTGAAGGAGAAAATGGAATTAAAACACGTAGCTCCACGGTGTTTGTAGATCGTAGACAGTGCGCGATACTCGAGGGAATTAGAAACGAATCGCCCCGTAAGTGTTACCCGCTTGGCCGTTGACGGAGCGCGCGTCGATGGAAATTCGAAATATATCGGCGGCGCGAGAATCGATTTCGGCGACCATCCGTAGCAATTAGCCGACTGCGTTTACCCGGTAACCAAGCTGTAGCTGCTAAATGACGCGAAACGGTAACACGACATGCTGGCCCCGTAACAAGAACTACGCACGCCCTAGACTCTCTCTCTCTCTCTCTCTCTCTCTCTCTGGCAACAACTCTGGATTACAGCTCCGAAAGTGTTCGATCGGCTTCCCGAACCAATTCCTTCTCTCGTCCGTGCAAACTTTCGCGAGTGTAACGCGCGCATTCGTACGTAGTCAACTCTCGCGCTACTTAACCCGAATAAATAGGAAGGTTCCGCGTCTGCTGGAAGATAGTATCGACCATCCTTTCCAGCTCGTCGCACTGGCAACCTTCTCCGCCTCCTTCTACACCTTTCCCGCCACCCAGGCTTCCGCTGCTGCCTTTCTCTCCCTCTTTCTCCAGCTTTCTCTCCTGGCTCGCCTGGCTGACGCTCGCTCGCTCGCTCGCTCGCGCCCTCCGTCTTCAAGCCCTGTTGCACCACCTCGAGCAACCTGACCGTCTGAAACGTAACCTGGCGGGAAGCGGCGGGGAGGGGGGGAGGGGTTGCGAAGGGACCGCGCCGGAGACCGAACTCGAGGGTGTAGCTTTCACGACCTTTCCCGGCTACGGAGTTAATATTTATCGAGGCTGCCTGTAATTTTCTTGGGAGCCGGCTGCGTACTCATTCGCCCCGGTGTTGCCCCGGATGGAACCAAGAGGGAAGAGAAAATAATTAAGGTAACTCCCGACCAATCTTCGTGTATTCGGCGCTACGATCTATTTCTTTTTCCTGCCGTTGGTCGTCCACCAACGAAAGAGAGAGAGAGAGAGAGAGGGAGAGAAGCACTTAGCTGTTTCCATTCGACGTTTCGAATCGGCACCGAATTATTGACTCTGGCGTCCGAAACCTTTCTTCCCGAATCGAGCTGAGCGTAATCGAGAGAACAGTTCGCGAATTTTTCACGACCGCGCTCGTGCCGCGTTTCCTCCACCTCGCAATCGATACTTTGTTTGCACAGGTATCGAAACGCCGTTTCTCTTCTTCCCTTCTTTCTTGTTTTTTCTTTTTTTTCTTCCTCTCGCCCCCCCCCCCCCCTCCCTCGATTGTATGTACGCGCACGTTGCCGCGGGATACCAACGGGGAATTCATTCATCGCTGTGACTCCGAGGTGGGATCTAAAATCTAGTGTCGGGGAGAGACACCGTAACTTTTAGCGCGACTATCCGAGGAAAGGGACACGCGTGCTGCTCGATCGCGGACGAAACGGCAGTAATTTTGTCAGGAAATTAATTTGGAGAAACAGCTCGCGCTTTAGATAAGAAAACGAGAAGAACGATTTATTTTAATTACTTAAATTATTCTACTGTTTCGTCGCACTTTGATTCCTTCAAGCGCACCCTCTCCTCTCTTCGCACAGACTGTTCGCTTTTCTAAATTACGAGAAAAATCGCAGGCTGTGTTCCGCGAAAGAACGTAGAAAGAAGATACCGCCGTGATACACGGCCAACAACACGTAGAAGATAATCTATCCCCTCGCGTTTCATTATACGCGTCGTGTACCACCCTAACGTGGCCAGAAAAGTGAAAACTAGTTACAAAGTATAGCCATATCGGGCTCTATAGAAAGAGAAGGGGCGGAGGGGGAGAGAGAGAGAGAGAGTATCAACAAGTTCGCTCGTTTCGGTCGGCGAACAATGACAGGCTTGAAGGAAGGCGCACGAGGCATGAAGCACGAGTATCCGAAGCTAGAACCACCCTCGAGCCGTGCACGTTGTATTTCTGCTAGCTACTTGCTGCTTGATTTACAACGTAGTCGGCGCGTAGCGCTCGCTATCGGGCCACGATTCCCACCTGCCTCCCTCGATTAATTGGTCCACCCTGTCGCCGGTGTTAATTTATAGGCGGTGCCAATCGGTCGCCGCGAATTGTCAACAAGTGGCCGATTCTCCACGAGCGCAAGGTGAAAACTTGGATGGACGCCGCGCGAGTTTTCCATCTTTCTCTCTCTCTCTCTCTCGCCAGTTGGCTGTCGCGCGATTCTCGAAATTCTCGAAACGCTTTCGCTACCCTGCCGACATCGATCTCGTTTGGTGCCAGCGGTGAAAAATAAAGCCGACAAAAGACACACACACACGGGGGGAGAGAGGAAATAAAAATTAACGGGGAAACGAACGATTCACGAGGAAAGGAGCAATGTCGGGAGAATCGAGGGCGATCCTCTGGGAGGCCGAAAATGCACTTTTTATCGCGGTACATCTTGTATGCGCCGCAGTATCAGGCCCGCGCATACATATTTCCTAGCACGTTTGCCGCACGTAGCCCGTTTCTACGGCCACGTCCCCTCGTTCTCGATCGTCTTCCATCTACCAAGCTAGGTAAACGTGCAAGGTCGACCGTGCTCTCGTGCCTTTACCAAGTATCGAAGAATCAACGAACCGTTCCACCGAGAAGACAGAAGGCGGCGGACCCACGCCTGGGAACCTGCTGTTCGCCTATCCGAACGACACGTACACACACGACAACGACGACGACAACGACGACGACGACGACGACGACGAACACCATCACCACCACGACCAACACCAGCAGCAGAGCCGCTCTTCTCTCTGTCTCCCAAAAATTCTTCGTGGATTCAACGAGCGACGCGTTTTCACGCAAAAAAGAACTCGCAGCGGCGACATTCCGCTTGGGACAAGTTTTTCTTTAGGAAACACGTAGAGAACCGGAGAGAGTATATTAATCTAGCCAGCGGGCAAGAAAGTATGGAGAAGTAAGAGTCTTTTTTTTTGCGACGCTCGTTCGGACCGAGGGGTCGGAGGAATAAACAGAGCGCCGGATGGCGGATGTTCCGGTGGCGCGCACGAGATTCCGAGTGTACCGGCGACAAGAAGATTAAGCGACCTCTCCGCGGCCGAGCCGTCCCTTCTGGCATTTAGTCGTCCTCGAAAGAACACGAGAAACGAGACGAAAGACCCAGTCCCTACCAACCCGTTGCGGCCAAGTTGATGGGCTCGATCCGCATTTAAATAACGAGCTAATAATACCGAGACGGTCTATGAGGACATGCGACTGGGCGGAAGAATGATGGAAGAATCTGATTGATTAGTTCTGATTGTGCAGTCGCAAAAATGGTTACAGATTTGTAGAGAGAAGTGTGTCGCGAATAAAATATGTATTTATTTCATACTATCGTCTGCAGTTTGCAGATATAATTTCGAATTGGTTTCAAATTATGCTGGAGTATTTTTATCACTAAAAGTGAAAACCGCTTCAGGTGCAACGCTGATGCAACGAAAATTAGCGATTGGTTGATTTGGGTCACGTGATTCGTAAGGGGACGTGGGCTAGACCTCGAGTAGGAGTGGCGTTGTCTGGTACTGAGCGATCGCGCCTGTAATTTGTTTTCTACCGATTCAAACGTTTGCATATCGATAAAATTTTATGGTAAAAATTTCAGTCGTCTTCATTTCCTAGTCAGAACAGTGAGACGAATCGTACTATGCGAAAAATCATAGTACAATTTGCTACGAAAATAAAACTGTACGTCAAACTGTAGCTTTTAACATATAACGAAATGATTAGACCATGTTTTTGTACATAGCGTGATATTGATAGATATATTTTTTTTAAAATTAGTGAAATCGGCAAATTCCGAAGCGTGCTCGTGAAAAATTGTTCCGCGACTCTCAGAATCAGTCAAACGATCGTCTTCTCCCCACCGATTTGTCCATCGCGAGTCGCGAGGATCGAGGATCCGCATCCGTGGTGAAACAATTGTCGACTCGCACGAAGAAAGTAGCGGAAGAAAACGGTTCCATCGATTGAATTCCCGGCTAATGTGAGGAAAAAGGGGAAAAAAGAGGAAAAAGAGATAGAGAGAGAGAGAGAGTAAAATGAAAAAGGAAAAAAAGAGGAAAGATTACCCGGCGATTAAACGAGAACGAAGGAACGTTCTATCGCCGCACATACCATCCAACTTTAATTCGTTAGCATTTACTTTCGTTCCCGCGGAAAGATTTATGAAAGCCGTTTTAAACGCGATTAAGAATCAAGACGTCGCGCCTTTGACTCTCCTCGCTAACGCATGTTGTTCTTAATGACTTATACGCCGCGCAATTTCCCGCTCCGACTCGCCGGAACGCATGCCACCCCCGCGTCGACGCGAGTCTTTAATCAATTATGCAAATGATTTGCGGACTACCGGCGTATACTTCCTTCCCCTTGCGTCGCGAGGATCGTCGCAATCCTGCTGCCGAGTTTCCCTTTCCCTTTGTAGCAGGACCATCCCTGATAGAACCATACCTTCTCCCTCGTACATGTATACACGCGTCTGAACGCGTCCCATACCTCCCTCCCCCCCCCAACCCTTTAGCGCGCGTATTCCTCGAGCGTCGCAACATCCCTACGCCTTCCGCTTCTTTCCGTTTCCCGCGTTGCTGACCCAACCGTGTCTGGCCGGTAGCCGCGGCTTGTTTATTAAAACTTTCGAATTAACTCGTTTTAGGACGCGTTCGTTTTCCTACTTTCTGGTCAGCTGTACATTATTCAGCCTAGGATCTCTCGTCTCTCTCCTCTCTCTCTCTCTCCTTGGTTTTCCTTTTTTCTCTTTTGTACCACTGGAAATTCCCTTGACGTAGCACGGAACACAGCGCTCCTATTCCCTAGCCGTTTCGTCAGTGACCGACCTACGGATGGGATCGACGGTCCAATATGTACAAGCTCGATCGTTCGGAGATTTGCGTCAATTTCGTTTCTCAACGATAGCGAAAATGTATCGTTACCACTTTGTACTGGAACGAGGAACTTACAGGTTTGGAAAGTTCGAAGCGCGGTGTGTTTGGAACATCGAAGATGAATTTGGAACGTTCCAAATGTTGCTCTCGTTTCGTGGAGAACGTTCGAAACTTTCGAAGATCATTTGGAACACCGTGACAAGATCGTAGCTTTTTGACGTTCAATTATTACCTACAGTTTGAAATATTCAGTTTATGTTTTAGTTTCCCTACGACATCGCGCAATTCAGCCTGAAACGAAATGGCATTGCAACTCGAGTTTGTCTACTTGATTCTTGGAAACTAGAATTGACCCTCCCTTCTCTAGCTATTTACGGGATCATTTCCACAGATGCAACGTATCGAATCGGATCAAAAATCTCTGACGTACACACATATCAAGATTTAATACTACTTGACTTTGTCTCTGTCTACTCGCATTCGTTTCTTCCAACTAACTCCCAACTGCTCAGATTAGAGAATATAATCACACGCGTGGAAAGGGTTCGATTCTACCTGTGAGGTACTCGATCCCATTTCTAACCAACACGACCCCCCCTCTCTCTCTCTCTCTAGCATGCATACCAGCCTGACCACCGTCATCATGCACGCCGGTTTCTGGCAACGCCAGTCTCGCTTTACACGCGCATAACCTCTTCGTATCTCCGGTCCCTGTTCCGCTTCGCGTCCGCTCTCGTTTCCACCTTTCCTTCCAGTTGCTGGATCCCTGGCAGCGCTCAGCCTCCGCCGCCCCCATCCGCTCGTCGTCCTTCTCTCTAACGAGTTATGTTTCGCGCCCTCGTCGCGAAAGTTCGGATACGAGATTACCGTGTGCTGGTCGGCTCTCGAGCTTCGTTGCCGATATTATGGAAAACGCGAGAGGCAAAGTCGCGTGAGCTCGACTCGAACGGGGAGGGGGGACGAGGTTGAAACCCGGCGAGCGAGCGAGCGAACGAGCGAGCGATCCACCTCTTTCTCTCCGGGAGACGAACAACCCCTTTTTCCCAAGGAATGAGATTTAATACACGCTCGGCGCTCGCTATCGTTACGCCCGGGAGAAACATATCGGTGTCCCGATAAGAAGGGAGAGACGCGCGTATTTATATTGGCAGTGTCGGCGAGTGCTGCTCGCGTCGTTTCCCTTAACAATGGGTCTCCTCTCCGCGGAAAGGAAAAGTGCATAGATATCGAAATATCCGGGCGTAGCGAAGCGTATCGATAACAAACTCGCGCCGCTACGAGTATGCATCCTGGAGGATCCTGCCGCGCGGGAAACGACGAAAAGTGCGTCGCTGAGGGAACGGCGAGATATTTAACCGTACACTCCCGTTTATAAATACTGGAAATACGTTTTAAATACTGACTTTACGTGCGCGAGACAGGAAAATAAATCGAGGGAATATGACAGATCTACGTGTTAAAGATCGTACGAAATTTATCGTCGTACGCAGTGTTGCGTCACTTGAAATTTCTCCAAACTTTGCGGAAATACCGACGTGCTCTTGAATCTCCTTTCCGCGGTTACGACGTTAAAGGAAAATTATCCGGTAATGAACGTCGCTATTATCACTTGGAGAAATCCTCCGGAAACTGGTCGCTGAAGCACCGAACGGAGACCGTGGAAAAATTTCGTCCGCTGCTCGTAGCTGCTCCGCCGGGACGGCGGTCGTCTGATTAATCGCGAGCAATGTCGCGCTAACCGGGAGGATTTCCCCGCCGAGTTTTACGCGGCGAGGAACGACGGATGTCGTTGAGTTTCGTGCGAAAACACGGGACGTCGCGAAAGAAGGAGAACCGACTTGCCGAGGTATATTTCTCGTGGATAAAAACACGGCACGTGTATGCACGTCGCATTTCGTGCTTCGCCGGTGCTTTGCTCTTACTACCTTTGGGACCTGGCTTGCGAGCGGATAACCGGATGAGCACATCCAGCGCAGGAAGAAACTCCTCCGTAATTTTTCGGATGGCCGTGACGGCCGAATCGAATATTAAAAGAATAGGGAATTACCAATCCATTATGAGATCCACTCTGAATGCGCGGTCGTTTGTCAGAAACGACGCAGGAGAGAAATATTAAAAATTCTTTCGTGCAGTGGAATTTTCGTGCGGATGTGCGCTCGCGCCATTCCGCGTACACTCTCGCTCAAGAGTTTTATTCATTTTGCGTTACTTTCTCGCAACCGCTGATATTTCAATTGATCGCCGTCGAAAGACCGAAAAAGGCGCAATCTCTTGCTTGCTTCGTAGAAAGCAAAAGAGGTAAAAAGAGGTGCAAACTTTTGCACTGCAGTGTTGTACAGTACACGAACAAACCCCATTCCATCGACCGTCGATAATCGTCTCGATCAAAATTACTAAAATTGTACCGAACAATTAGAAACATTCGGCAGAAGCAGCAGTTTGGCGATACAGAACTCTATCAACTGTTCCATAAGTGAGAAGCGTTATATGCACGAGTGCCGAGGACCGGAATATCAAACGAGCGGATGCCACGATTCGGGAGTGTCACTGGTGCTTTTTATAGAATTCGTTGAACCGACGTATCCGTTCAATATTTCAGTATGTCGTTCAGCAAGAACGCCTTACAAATAGACTTTCCTTAGGACAAAAGTCAACCGATCGGATCATCCGCGACGTAATGTCACGGGTCAGTGTTGCATCATTTACGACACTCGATCGCTTTCCGATCACCTCTTCTTCATTCAATACTATTCCCGCTTCGTTTATTTCGCCGCGCGTGAACGAATTTTGGTTGGGTTCGATGGTTAACGCGTTGATTGGCACGCGAGATTTATGAGTTTTGCTCACAGAATGGGGACGCTGAATTTTTATAAATCTGTAGCGGCCTAGGATTCCTCTACTACGAGTTTCGAGTAGGCTGCGCGCCTAGCGTCGAGGTCTTGCCGATCTCCGACGTTAAGCAAAGCAGTGTACGGAACCTCGCTAGGATGGGTGACCCGGTAGTTACAACAAGCGTCTGGGGTAAGAAGTCGCTGCCATCAGCCCCCACTGTGACGAGTCTAGGCGCAAGTGACTCCGAGACGAAACGCCGCAACCTTCTTTCATCTCTTTCTCACGACTTCAAACGTTACAACCTTTCCTTCCTCTCACCCATCTACCTCAATTCCATTCGTCCTCAATTCCATCATGCATCCCGAACCTTAAACCCTTCAAATCATTGCGTCGCAACAACAGCGTTTCGCATCTCATCTTGTTTTAATTGTCCCAAAGTGTTTCTACGAGCAGAAGACAGTCAACGCGACTGCGATGTTGCGCAATTTTCCTACAAGTACGGAATAATTAATTTTCGTAAGATATTACGTTACAGTGAAAATACGATCTTTCGCTTGACAACTATTAATTATCATTACCTAAAGTCTGTTCGCCGGTGACGTTCATCGTGTTTCAATGTTTCTAAAGTAGCTCCGACAATAAGAAGGGAATCGCGCGATACGTCAACGCGTTGATCAAGTAGTTGTTAAAGTTTCGAAGACAGAATGGCGCGCAGTACCGCAGAGAGGCGGAGGAGAGGGCAGGAGGGGTTTGCTGTCAAAAACGAAGAGAGGCGGAATAATAATCGTTCGCGAGGTTTCGTCGATCGCAGAATGAATCGGGCGAATTGGCTGACCAAGATCCGACGAACTGCGCCGGAAGTCGGAGTCGGTGGAGTCAGTCCGAAGGAACTTCCCATCGAATTAGAGAAAAGTGTTCTCGCGCGGCGTCCCGTGCACACCCAGCCCCACGACAAACTTCTCCGTTAATCTCCTGGAAACCCCTACGGGTCTCGATTTATCGACGATATCCGATACGCGAAGCTTCTTCCTCCGATTTATTCTATCCCTTCCCCCACCCGTCCGCCCACGTCCACTTTGTTCTCTCTTCTCTTCTCTCCCCTTCTCTTCCTTTCATCCATATCTTCCCTCTCTCTCTCTCTCTCTCTCTCTCTCTCTCTCTCTCTCTTTCGCGATACACCCTCGATCAGACATTTTACAACGAATTCTTCGTCTGTTTCAGCAAATTGTGTACTCGCGCTCTCCAACGTGTACATATATATACATACGCGGAAGCCTCGACGTTTTTACCAGAACAAGGGAACAATGCGACAGTCTGTCGGTGGATGCATCGCGGATGCATCGCGTCTGCATTCGAGAAAGGAGGAGAAATCAACGAAGAGGGGGAGGGGGGAGAGAGACTCCGCGCGATGGTCGATACGCCGTGTAAGGAACTCGCGGTCGATTAATTCTCCTTGTTACTCGAAAAAGAGACCCCCTCCTCCCTTCCCCGCGGTTAGTAGTAAGTATCGGAAATGGAGGGCTGCACCGGTGGTAAAATCGACCGTGTTCGACGATGTGACGGCTAGGAGAGGAATTGGAAGGAAAAAGAAAAAAAGGAAGAGGAAGAAGAAGAAGAAGAAAAAAAAAGAAAAGAAAAAACAACCGCTGGAATCCAGGCCTGCTCTCGACTCATTACTTTGAATTATTCGAATAATATTTTCCCGTCTGGCTGAGAAATCAATGCGTCTACCCGGCCGATGCATAATTCATGGCATAGTATCGGACAGATCGAAGATTAATAGGCCTGATCAGACGCTCTCTAATCGAACGCTTACCGCCTACTTTCTTCCTTTCTCTCTTCCACCCTGATCCCCGCTGCTGCCCTCCCTTTCCGCTTTCGTTTATCTCTTTCGGAAGCTGTCTCGCATCCCACGATAAAATCGATAGATAGCCTCGGGAGAGGACGAATTCGAATGATTCCCAGATCCAGAATTTCCACCCTCGTTCCTCCGCAACGCGACTCGCCTCGCCGTACTGCAGGCTCTCGCGATTTCGTACGATTTTATTTAAATATACGCGCGTCTGCGTATAAATGTATCGAGGAGCTAAGCATCCGTGTTGTGTGTCTTTTACGTGTAAGGAATGTAACAAGTGGGCGATTTTCACTTGTCTCCAACCTGCCACACCCAATTATTCAAGTCGCGCGTGTATTTTGCACTACAGTTGCTGATGAGACGCATTTCTCTCGCGTGAGGTATCCTTCGATACTTTCAATTTTGACAAATTTAGTATTTGTGATATAACAAATATAGTTTTCATTTTTGAAACAAATACGGCACTTGCGAAATGGAGACTCTTACTTCACAGATCGGCACGCAGTCGGTCAGGTTCAAGACATGGATTTAACTATTTGTTAAATGGAGATACAATTCGAGTTTGACTCGTTGGGTGTTCGAAAGTGGTAATTTAATTTAAAGCAGTGTATACTAGTCGAGATACGAGACATATTCGAGAGTCTACCTCGATTGCAAACAGATTCTGAAGAAACAGATTTTAAATTCACTGAAATTCTGAGAGATTCTGAAAGATTTCGACGCTTGGCCACCCGCGAGCCTGTCTTAATTCGTCCTGGCCACTCACACATTTGTCTAGCAACGTTGATCGTTTCAAATATCTTCGAAGGTATCTTGGACAATACTGAAAAACGTCTCAACGCATAAACGTATTTTCGAAAATGATCGAAAGGACTAGCTGAGACTTCTCAGAGGATGCTCGACATTCTCGCGCCAACGCACCGTTCTCGAAACTCATCGTCGCTTTATTACCGCGAGAACGAGTTAAACGGTCGAGTCGGGCAGAGTGGATTAGTCGATAGTACGTCTGCCGATATGGAACGCGACGCGACGCGACGCCACGCTCGCGAAACGTCGCGTCTCGCGTCGAATGTTAAAAGTTAGCCGGAAGACGGACGAGAGCGGAACGCGGAAACCGCCGCACGGAGAAAAAGTTTGGGAAAACGTTTTCTCCGCGAAAGTTTTGCTACAGCGATTGCTGCCATAGTCGACAAGGGAGGAAGGGGGAGGAGGGTGGCTCGTAGAGGAGGGCGTGCGTCGTCTTGTTCGGCGTAGATTATCCGATTAAAGGCGAGACGATCCTCGAAATCGCGTCGCGGTAATGGTTAACGAGCAAAACTGTTTTTAAGCGAGACGACGCGACGCGACGCGACGCGACGCGCCAAAGTCTCGGTTCGGGCTTATCTCGAACGAAAAGCAACTTTTCCCCCCCCTCTTTGGATAACTAGGAGCGCCGGCCAATAAAAGTTTGCCTTCGCATAATGCGAGAAGAAACAATTTTGGATCGCATCTCTCTCTCTCTCTCTCTCTCTGTGTCTGCCGCGTGTCGAAGACCTAATTGAGACGAGCACGTACCGTCCAATAACTTTCGAGTTCGACTCCGGAAATTAAATGACGTGACGCAAAAGCCAAACGCGCTCCCCCGGAGCGGAGGGGGGAAAAATGGCCGAGGACGGAGTTTAAAAAAGGGGGAGGGAGGCCAAGCTGCAGGGGCCAAGAAGACGGAACACCGCGCGTTTAGTTCGAGTTAACCGAACTCCGGATAAGACGGGCCGAGAATACATTTCGCGCGTCGCGATGGAAAAACTTTTACATCGGGAGGAACGTGCGTTTTGGATCCACGCGCGGAGGTAATTACGAAGGAGGAGGGATTCCGATGAACTTGAAATGCGTCCTCGCCCGCTCGATATTCCGAGTGACTCCCTCGATATTTGTCATCCCTGAACGAGATTCGCTGGGCTTTCGCCAGGGTTTTCAAAATTAATCCAAACTTTCGAGAGTTTCAAGAGCCTCACGCCGTCCGTTCGGATTGATTATAACTTTAACTCGCTGGTGATACACGGTGAAGAGCATAATTGCGACCGCGATGACGACGAAGAATTGTGAACAATTTGAACTGATGTGATTTTGTAAAAAGCGATCGTAGTACAGTAATCCACTTGGTCTTTATTTTAAAGAAGCTTCTCTTTTGACGGCTGTAAGCTCTTTCCTCTCGAAGATGATTTTACGTCACGATCCTCGGCAAACCGAGGACTTTTCTTGAAAATTGCAAAGATTCAAACGTGTGTAAAAAAATTAACCTTCGAAACGATTCTCTAATCCGAAAATCCGAACATTTTGTCACCTAACCCTAAAATAAAATGGTGAGAAAAATCATACAACGAGTTTTAAGAGGCTGTTGTAAAGAAAAAAATGTCAATCTTCAAGACCATTTTAGAGTTGGTCGTAAGAAAAATTTTTTAATGTTTCTACACGCGTTTGAATTTTCACAAAAAATCTCATATTTTAAAATGAGACCAACTAGATCGTTACATCATCTTTTTTTACAAAATTGTCTACAATTTTTCATTATCATTGATGTAATAATGCTCTTCACTCTATTATAATAGAAGAAAGAACGTGCCGTTGAAATCAGAAAGATCTTATTCCAAATGATCATCCGATACATTCCGCGAGAGAATCGGTCGCCACTACGTCACTCGTCGATTCGACCATTCTTCCTCGTCCGACAACGAAGAAAAACGCAAAACGCGACACCCGCGTCGGACCACTTCGAAACCCCTCGTTCTGCTTTTTCGTTCTCTCGGGGACGCAAAACGCAAACACCAACGCGCGAAACTTTCTCCAACGACGTTATCAGTACTTCCTCGCGAAGATTCAACCGGCCGCTATTCCGCACCGCATTGAGACCCGCTGACTCGTTCGGTTGAAATTGCAAGCAATTTGCCGTTTGCTCCGGGACGCTTTAAAACGCTTAAGAACCGTTAAAAGTGCCGCTAACGGAGAATCGATGACGATTACCGTTCGCATTTTAAACGCGACACCGCCGCCGATCGCGGCATTGCCGATCGTTCGACGCATACACGCCGGACAAAGAGCGAGTTGCAAAGCGAAGGAGAGATTTAAAAAATTTTCCCTGCACGTCGTACGTCCGTACGTACATACATGTATACATACGTACGTACGTGCGTGCGGCAATCGTCGATTGGTCAAAGCCTCCAGATGTCGGTTATACGTCATGCTCGGCGCATTGTACGAATAGAAACGTTACGCGCGGCGCGGCGGTAGTTGTATCAATTTTCAGTCGACGGATTTCGCCGCCCTTCGCTGGGCCGCCACCGCGCATACAAATTGCCATCGCGGCTGCTAACTAACCGTTGCGAGCCTGATGAACGAAAAACGACCGGCCATAAATAATCTCGCGCTAACAACGCGCTCTGAAACGCGATCGATGCGACCGGATGATCGCGAAAGAACTGCCGCGTGCTTCGGGTGGGCAAGACTCGGAGGCTTATTTTGTCTCAGACTTATTTAGAAAATAATGTTAATATCGTTAGTTAGATTATTACCATACAGTTTTATCTTCGTTCTTCGTCATTCAGATAAGTTTCCCTTTTAGTCGCCTTCTACGACACGCAGGGATTACGTTGGGTCTATTCTCCTCCCGAACCCACAGGGAGAGTTGCATCGCTATTATTGATATTGATATACATATATATATATATTAACACTGGCATCCGAACATGTCGAATTTCTCGAAACTAGCGTTTACCGATTGAGCTGTTTATTTGCTACTAATCGCGTTATAAACTCCCCGCTTCGCTCTTCAAATATTTTGAAATCAGACACTTCTCTGCAAATGAATCAGAGTGATGAACACGAAGTGCGACGTGTTTTCATTCCATCAATTGCAAGTCGTTAGGACTTGACTGGTAAGTAAAGTACCAGTAATACATTTTTCTAATTGTGAAAGAAACTTGAGCATCCCGAAGTCTCAAAACACCAATCCCTTTCGAACGTTTGCTGCGCGCAACGAACGAGTCATACTGCAAGTAATGAATCACACCACGCTCGACAGAACGCAACGAGAAATTGGACAGAATTCACGGATCCCGAATTGTGAAATGGGACACGACGACCGGGAAGCAGTCTTTTGGAAAGGTTGCTGCATCTTCCTCGAAGATGCGCGTTCGAGAGTTTCATGTACGCAAGTTTTCCCTCCGTAGGGAGGAGAGAGAACACGAAAGAGAGAGAGAGAGAGAGAGAGAGTAGGCAAACGTAGAGAGACGCGTAACGCGAGAGAAAAGTGCCGGTATGAGGCATATAATGGCGAGTATTACGGGCACTTAGTCACTTTTGTGCTTCGGCCGGCATTGTGCTAAGACAAAAGATGGCGAATCCCCGGCAGCGATTCAACTGTCCCACGCGAGCCCAGTCGGCGGGCGGCACTCGAATAACTACGAGGGGCTCAGGGCAAAATTAAGCCGAGCGGTATGGCGCGGCAATTCGCGAGCGTTCACAAACACTCGCTCCTCTTATTCCTTCTCGTTTGTTACGGTCACGATACGCTTGCATATTCGCCGAGCCGTACTACTTGCAAATGGAAGCACGCGCTGCTCTACCACTCCTTCGTGGTTCGGAGTCGTCCGCGCGTCCGTGTCCGGACCTGCCTCACTTTCTCTCTCTCTCCCTCTCTCTCTCTCTCTCTCTCTCTCTCTCTTCTTCTAGCTCGCCTCTGAAAGCTCCGATACGCATTGTGCCACTACCCTTTGTTATCTTTTTCTGTCGCGAGTTTACGCGGCACGTCGCCCGAGCTCCCTGTTAGTTTCGCAATCCGACAATACCCGGTCTTCTTTTTCTCTCCTTCCTCTCTCTCGCCCGCGGCCGACGCGAATTCGTTACGCTTCGAGCTACAGACGAGTTGGTTACCCTTTCCCTGATTATTTTTCAACTTCTCCTTTGAGAAACCGTCACCACCGCTCCTGCTCCTGCTCCTGCTCCTTGCGCTCTTGCGCGCTCGTCGCGTATCGCAAGATTTTCAAAGTTTGGGGGGGGGGGAGAGAGGAGTGGGGAAATTTCGAAAGCCAAGCTTGAACAATATCCAGCGGGAAGCATGGCCGAGACTGTGGTTTCACTTCGTCGTTTCGGCGGCTTCGTGCCCTCAGACGTCTCTCTCTCTGATCGTCCCTGTCCTCGAGGTTTTGCAATTTCAAATCCGAGAACCGACGTCGAAGAATCGACCGGGGGGAGAAAAGAGGAGAAGACGAGCTAAACTTATAGAGAAATAGGCGGAACGATTCGGAGAGACCACTCCGGGCTCGCCGGGGCTCTTTCATCTCCGACATCAAAAGCCAATTCCTGAAATTATGGAGATTTTTCCGAAGAATTTCGCGAAATCGACGGTATTCTAACCGAGGACCGTGGCCTCGTGGCTCTTTGTCGGTATAAAACGGGTCTCGGAGAAGCAGGGGTCGAGGAAGGGCACAGAGAGAGAGAGAGAGAGAGAGAGAAAAAGAGGATGGAAACGAAGAAGGAGACGAGAAAGAGAGAGGAGAGAAGAAGTCAGGCTTGGAACAAATGAGAGGTTATTTCAGGCGGTAGACGTACGTACGTACGTACGTACGTATGTATGTGTATTCGGTATACCGCCGTCTCAGCCGCGTCGGCCCGAGTTTTCGACTTTGCATTTTTACCGTGAAACTCGCGGTTCGCTCTTAAACCTCTCTTGGCCCTCTCTTCTTCCCTCTCGCTCTCTCTCTCTTTCTCTGCGAGGACTGGCTGCCTCCGAGAGCGGGATAAGCGCCAGAATAAACATACCGGCGGTGTAAAGCTGAAAAAATAGCGTAGCGATAATGCGAGGTGGCGGTAAATCGGTCGAGAAGCACGTCCGACCAGTGATCGTCCTTATCTACTTGCCTCTCCACGGTTCCACGTTGACGTTCTTGCGAACGTGTCGCGCGACGTTTCAATCTCGATACTGTTTTCCCTCGAGCATTGAATAAATTATCGACGAGCTTTTTAAGTAAATTTTCGGCTACGTGTTTCTCGACGATTAGATCCGAGATGGATTGACATTTTCGCGGGTACGAGCGAAGCAGAAATAAAACCTTTCGTCTACCAAGTTAGACTGCGGATTTTTACGAATTTACGGGGAATCCAGGGATATTAGAACACAGAGAATCCAAAGATAGTAGGTGCCAGTATATTTCTGCTCAAACGCAATTCTTCAATTATATTTTTAAAAACTCATCGCGCGTCTCTCACTGTTTTAAATATTTTAACTATCCGATACATGAAAGTTCGCAGCCTGTCGATAACTTGCCTTGAAATAAAAGAGATGAAAGGTTAGGTTTAGGTTCTTCTCTTAAATTAAAAGAATTCTTCGTCCAAATGTCGCAAAAATTGTATTAGAACGTTTCTGCCTGGAATTTGACGATGATCGGAGGGTCACCCGAAAGATTTTCAAATTCAAACGCCTTCTCATCGAATGGAAAATGTATTTCGCCGAAAGTGAGAATTGCTTTTACACCCACTGAGATACAATTGGCGTAGCTATTATAGTAGCAGCCGGATAATTGATTTGTTTGTTCCAAGTTTGCAATAGATTGCTCATTGCCAGTGTGTTTGTTGGCAATAATCACATCGCGCGGCGCAAACAGAAAATCATCAATATCAGAGCGTTACTTAACGCGTTAATCAAACGTAATGTCTATTACACTCTATGAATATTTTATGATAATGTTCTATCGTTCGCTGTTATATGCGTTCGTAAAAAGTTCCAATTTGTGGAACACGGCAGAGGCAAACATTGCATTTACGTTTGAAAAATATGATAAATCTACAAAGAAACTACGGTTTTTAGAATTCGGTACGTTGTCGATCGATAATAAAAATGTTACTAAAATTATATTTTCGTTTAATTTCGTAGGGAAACGCGTGTGTTTTTTATCCGCTCCGAAAATTTTAATTAAAAATACTTTTTGCCTGAAAAAATATATTTAAAAATTTTTCGAAACTCAGTTTCAACTTCGGGTGCCGGCTTGTTAATTACGCCTCTATCTTCTGCAAAACAGCCGCCAACTTATCGGTCCTTTTTACGAGATTCCAATTCAATATATTCTCATTTTCAATCAACTCGCGTTGAGACTCCTCTCTTTAATCGGTTAGCTGCATTGAAATCAGAGAACTCTCCGAATAACAAAACCGACGGAAAGCAAAACGTATTCGTGTTTTTTTTTAATTACACCGTACTTCTCCACGCCCCAACTATTACACGTTGTTCGAGACGATTAGACGACGAACCGTCTGCTCGTGAAATTTCGACGCCGCGATTTCAGACAGCCGTAAAACGAAAATAAAATTTTATCATCGACGAGACACTGTGTCGTATTTTCCGCGAACGCAGGATGTTATCAGGCTGGTCTCTAATGTTCCGCCGCATACGGCTGATTCGTTTTGTCGGTGCTCGGTGGAACAAAGAGCCAGAGAGAGGATCGACCTCGCGGAAAGATAACGGCGGAAATATCCGCGTACGTATCAGGAGAACGGGACAAGTAGCGCGTACAATACGGTTTATTGTGCGCGAGATGAAGATCTCTCGGGTTCGTGCATTTTCCGTTTCTTCGCTGCGTTTCCTTCGCCGTGTCTCGTACGAACGTAATTGCGGAGAAAACAGCGCACGATCGTCCAAGCGTGCTCGACAGTGACGAGGAGAGCGGAAAATACGAAATTACTGAATGACTAAATATTTTTCAGCGTCAAAGGTTTCTCGACGTTGCGACGCTTCTGTTTTTTCTCACGCTTTGATTCGTGATTTTTCGGAATTTCGACAGTTTGGCAGTTACGGCGTCCGATTTAGAAAAAAAAGAAAAAAAAAAAAGTAAATTCAAAGTCTTTAGGCTCTTCCCAAGTGGACGTGGCAATCTTCAATCAGCCTGATCGACGCGATCGTACCGCGCACGTACCGAGTGAATTAACGAAGTCGAGCCAATCGACATCCCCAGGCACCCAATTTCCAAAATTGATCTCACCGGCGCGAGAATTGGTCGCCACGCGGGAGAACGCCAACTTTTCCCAAGTGTCAATCGGATTTCGATTGAACCCGGAAATCGCGAGACATTGTATTCCTCGGGGAGGGAGAAGGTACGATTAACAGGGTTGCCGAATTGATTTCGCTCGTAACGAGGAGTCGAATCTTCGGGCGCAGAGAGACCTCCCGCCCCCCTCCCCCCCCATCGTTTCGGAGCGAATAGGGCGCGATTTGAATAATCACGATGGCTCTTGAATCGGGAAAAAGAGTGTCAATCTGCACGCGACTCGGTGCACGGCGACTTTCTCGAGGCGAACGCGCGTCGAAAGCGCGACGCGGGAGGAGGAGGAGGGGGAGGGGGAGGGGGGCGCGGAGGAAGCAGAGGAGAAACGCACAGGCCGCGGCTGCCATTAGCGAGCGCGGCGACTCCGTCGCAACGAGGAGAACGAGAACGAGAACGAGAATGAAAACGAGGACGAGAGCGAGGCACCATCGAGCGGCGGCTGCCCAATTAGCGTTAATCCTTGTTAATCCGCGTCTCTTCAATCTGCATTCCTTTGTTCTTCGTTCGGGCCGCTTCGCGGGCCGACTATCGCGACAGTTTACGACTACGGATGGGGGGGAGGGGAGGGGAGGGAATATTTCGAGTTGGTAGCGAAGGTTTCAGCCGGAAGCGGCGAGAGGGAACGGGAGAAAGGAAGGGACTGGAAAACTAAACGTGGAAGCGGAGGAAAGGGGATGGGAGGGGGTGGAAAAGCGCCGATACCCAGAGGGAGAGAAGTAAGCCGGAACGACGACGGGATTCCTATCTCTCGGCGAGTTTCCACCGGCAATTTTATTCACGACTGTCGATCCTTCCGGCGCGGCGGCGGTGGCGGCGGCGGCAACCGTCGACGAGACGAGGGAGCAGCGAGGAGCGGGGCTTCGAGATGAACTCGAGAAAATATCGGGTAACGAGCATGACTTGGAACGACGGACCACCGGCGTATCGTGCCGCTTGAAATCGGGCAAAAACGTTAATACATTGACGACTGCCGGTGTGCTACAGACAATATCGCGTCTGGACAATGAAGCATCGTATTATCGGAGAATGCGAACTGCCGAGAGTCTGTAACGCATCGTGTGAATTTGACCTATCTCGCGCAAAGAACGTTCGCGGTACAATGAAGTTCATATCAAAGGAAAAGCATAAAACAGACACGGAGGATCTCCTCGGACTTTCTGGAACCTGCGAAATCCCTGCGAAGGAACACAAGGGTGCTACCTGACGACTATAAACGACACTCGGAGGTAAAGATTCTACGAGTAGATTCGGATAAACTGCAGCGGATAAACTTTTGAATAAACATCGAATCGTGCGAGAGCATAATTGTATAAATTGGATAATTATACGTGTTTCTTTACATTCGCGTATAACGAACGAACCTCAATTTGTTTTCAACTCGCAATTACGGTATAATAATTGGAAGGTATATAACAATTAAAAGGTAATCCCTGAGGAAATATTATCGAAAACAAATGTTACTTGCAAATGTTACTCTAATAAAACACGTTTTATTTGTCAAAAACGTCAAAAATCATGCTACACTTTCTTGAAAAAGTAAACGTTCGTACTTATCCGTGCTGCGAACACTGTTAAGGCCAAGAGGATACGTGACACTTGCGACATGGACAGTGATTCGACTCAGCCTGACAAATCAGAAAAGTCCAACCTAGGCAATTAACCCATAAAATCAGTCAAATCACGCATATAGGATTTCTTATGGGAGTGAGTCGAGAATAAAACCTTCCCCTATGCTTCCTGATTAGTCTCAACGTATCTCAACTCAGAGTCTCAGAGTCCAAAGGAAAGAGAAACTCAAGACGTGAAAGGAGGACTCGGAGGAAATCAAAGAGGGTTTTTTCTTTCAAGCAGTGTTTCAAAAGTATTTTAAGTACGAGTTAATACGTATTCAATGGTATTCAGCAAGCAGCATTTTAAGGAGCGATACAAGTAGTAATCTTTACCATTTTGATTCAAGAATCTAGTGGAAGCCATCTTCCTAAGCCTCGCTTAGTACGCGATAAAATCGAGGCAAGATCAATCATAGTTATTGCGGGTGGTCCTTCGAAGCCCGAGGGACATCAGGCAAAGACGCAGGATCGACGCCAGTCGTGACTGTTCCCTTAACAGTAACATTTTGTAAGAAACACGCGTCAAATTGACGGACGAGGGTTAAGACGCTTACTCGGGACGAGGGAAAATGCTCACGCACAGAGAAACAGAGGGACAGATAGAGACAGAGAGACAGAGAACGGGCGAGATCGTTGAGCGAACGAAGGCTGGAAAAAAATCGCGCGCAGGCAGACGGAGAGAGAGAGAGAGAGAGAGGGAGGCTCGTCAGAGGGAAATTACGAGGGTGTAGAGGCCCGATCCGGAGGGGGAGGAAATCGATTGGACGCGCGCTGTCAATCTCGTAATCGAGGGCTCGTTTTGTTATCGGTTTAACCGAATAACGCTCTCAAACCGATCGAAAATTCGGAGAAATTGCGACGCACGTCGGTCGGCGTCCTGAAATTTCACGCTGGCCGAGCGTCGAACCGTTGGTGTCGTGTTGCGTCTCCGCGCGTCGCGTTCCACTCCCCGGAGTGGAACCCTCCCGATCCACTGTCGTTCGACGCGCGGCGTGGCGTCCGCTGTTCGCCGACCACTCTCTCTCTCTCTCTCTCTCTCTCTCTCTCTCTCTCTCTCTCCTGCTGCTGCTACCTACTACTACCGTGCTCACCATATCCCGGGCATCGGCCGCCGCAAACCATTTTTACACGCGGTCACCATTTGGCGCCGTGCGAAATTCATCTCGGCGAGTGCAGCCGCCGGTGTATATCGCCAACTCGGGTTGTTTCGAAGCTAGGCGGCGACCACAGCCTTCGCGCATTCGCCGGATTAAATCATAAAATTGTCCCGGAACGGAGCCCGGAATTCCACTGATTTACGAGAATGGTCGGGGGGAAGGGAGGGAGGTAGGTAGAGAGGAAGGCGGGGGCCGGTTGGTCCGTTGGCGCGTACACTCGACGCGCTCGGCTACGGCCTCCGGTATCCGTTGCGTTTCCATCCGTTCGCGTTGGCCAGTTTAGTCGGCTGGTTGGCGCGTTGCGTTCCGTTGCGTCGCGTCCCGTCGTGTAGTTCCCGCTATGAGCGCCATTCCGCGCGAGAACGCACAACTCTCGCTGCGTTTCAACCGCAGCCAAGAACAGAACGGCGCATAGAGCGTCGGGAGAACAGCCCTCGTCACGAGAGGCGAGAGAGGATTAGCGAGTGTGGAGAAAGAAAGAGAGAGAGTTACATTCCGCGTGCACAGCAAGAGGGACGTGCACGGCAGCAGCGACGTTTTTCACGATTCAACGGATATATTTACGAGCTTTGTTCGCCCGTGTAATTCCCGCGACTTATAAAGCGTTCCTGCCATTGTCCGCGGTGGAAATCCAGCGGGAAAATTGAATGACAAACAATGGGCCCAACCGAGGCCGATTATGGTAACAATGTGAGTGGAGCGACCGGTGACGCCGGTCCTTGGCTCTTCTCTCTTCTCTTCCTCGACCCGAGCGAATTCAAACACTCTCCTCTTCTCTCTCTCTCTCTCTCTCTCTCTCTCTCTCTCTCTCTTCGTTCATCTCGCGTCGTGCCGCGGTCTCCGCGGTGTCGCGGTCGCGTCCGTCATCTTTCATTGATCGCTCTCCTTGTCTCGGGGCTCCCTTTGTCTAGCCCTTGTCAAGCGACGCGAGCGGGGCTACCCTTCGTATTTTTTATTTTCTGCCGTGTGCACGCGCGCGCGTACCCTACGCGAATTTTGTCTCTGGGTGGCTCGGCTCGGAGGCGTCCACACGGACGCGGGATTCGTCGATGAGAGGGGACGACAATGCCTTGTCGCGTCGCATCGGAAGAGACGAATATTTCTAAGCGCGTCTCTCTATCTCTCTCTGTCTCTCTATCTCGCCGTGTATCGGAAACAATCTCTGCCGATCCGGCCGATTTCGCCGATCTCGGTCGGCAACTCGCGTGCATGCACACCGTGCGCGCCAGAGACTTTTCGTCTCGCGCCATGCCTCTCCTTCCCCCGCGGCCAATGTTCGTTTTAGCCGACGTGGTCCACGCGGAAGAGAGAAAGCGGACGAGTTTGTTGGCTGGCTGCCTACGCCGATCGGACCCCGTTTCGCCGGAGCACGATGGAGATCTCTACCGCGCCTTTGCCGTCCACCAACTCTCATTCATCGAAACGCCGTTATCGTCGTCGTTGTTACTGTTTGCAGATCTGTGTATTTTCACCTCTTTAGCATTATACACGTCCTTTTATACACATTATACATATCGCACGCGTTTATTTTCGTATATATATCGCGTACGTGATTTTCAAACGTCCGCAAACAACTACAAACTGGACACGTTCTCGGTATCAGTTCCTTTGTTTAGCGATTTTAACGAGTAGATGCAAGGAGTAAGATGGTTCGAGTAAGAAGGGCGATCTCACCTTCCGAAAACGTCGGCCTTGATCGGAGATTAAGAATGGTCGCGAAAGGGCATCGCGTCACGAAGGATAGGTTCGCACGAAGATCGGTCTCGCGTGACCGCCTAGACTCAGCCGAACAAAAGGTTTCTCCTATTCGTAAATCGCAAATCGAATTAAGCTCTCAGGCGGCACGCCATCCGCGATCCAACCGCGATTCGTCAGCGCGTATAAAAGGAAAGGATCGCGATAAACGAAGTCAAGTGAGTTGCGGAACGTATTCACAACCTCTCAACCGCGTCTCACTTCAAGCCGTGTGCGCGCGTTTCACCTTGTTCCTTTTTTTTTTTTCAACGCGGGTTTTATCGCCACTTTTTATCCTTTCCCGATATTATCTTTTCCGATCCACATACACACACACACATACATACAGACACACACACACATACACACAGATACACACGTGTATCCCATTCGTCGTTCGACGATTCAGTTATCCGAGCTCTGCCCGTGATCGTCCAAGCTATCGCGATCCAGTGCGTATCGCTGCGAATCGAACGTCGTTACAGAATCCCGTGTACCGAGCGTGAAATTTTTCGAGTCGTGCCCGGGATGTTGCTGCGTAATCAGACTTTCGTTAGCGGTCCATTGGCTTTCATCGGCGAGGAAGCTGGGTGTGTACCTCTGTAATCTTTGCGGAGAAAAGTCGAACAAACTGAAAGTCTCTCGACCTGTGTATACTTCTTTCGAAATTGGAAAAATTGGAATAACGATTCCTTCGATTGCGTTTAGTAAGCAGCGCTAGATGCATTGTTGTTGCATCGAAACTGGAAAGAATCGAACGATATCTACGTTCCGTGCTTTGCGATATCGTCCGTGATCAAGACAAGATCGGAGAAATAATAAAACGAAAAAGGAAATTTCAAAAATTTGACGATTCGGCTCTAAATTGTGACGGTACACGCAGCCGAGAGATTTCATTACGCGTGATGAAAAATACCAAAAATATCAAAAATAATTTTGATAAGCGTTCAATCTTCCGAATCGCGCGTAAATGAAATAGTCCGGACTCCGTTACGCGGTCGATGCAAACTCGCGAGAATGGAAACGAGAGCACGACGACTAAATGCGTTTGATTTGCCAATGATCCAGGTATGTTCCGTCGATGCGAGAAAGATTTCTGGGATGGAACGTGCCGCCGGAGTACTCGGATCTCGTGCACCCCCACTGGAGAGGGTTCATGGCACCTGGAAAATATTGGCACATCGGACTTGCGCTCATCTATTCGATGCTGCTGGCAATGTCCTGCGTGGGCAATTGTTGCGTCATATGGATATTTAGCACGTAAGTTGCGAGTTTCCCCGAGCGGAAAGGAGAGAAAATCGCCAAAGTGGGGTCTCGTGGTGCCCTCCGTCGAGAAACGGCGGAATACTCGACCCGGAATACCCGGTGGATCGATCGTCGCCTTTCCCTCTCTCTCTCTCGAAAAACGTACCGCTGTGCGCTCTGTGTATCGACTACCGCGTCGCGCGTTCGCTGAATTTGCGAAACAGGCACAATGTCGCGCGTCGGTAGGACAGAAAATGCTCGAGGTGGTGTGTTTGCAGATCGAAATCGCTGAGGACGGCTTCGAACATGTTCATAGTCAGCCTGGCAATATTCGACATAATAATGGCCCTGGAAATACCGATGTTTATAGTGAGCAGTTTCGTCGAGCGTATGATCGGCTGGGAGATCGGATGCGACATCTACGCGGTGTTGGGCTCGGTCTCCGGCATGGGACAGGCAATCACGAACGCTGCCATCGCCTTTGATCGATACAGGTTACGATCCAATTACGATTAGCGATACATCGTCGAGGTGACGATACCGCGAATGAACGTTTCCCCTTTTGCGCAGAACCATTTCCTGCCCGATCGATGGACGGCTCAACTCGAAACAAGCCGCGGTAATCATCGCCATCACGTGGTTCTGGGTGACGCCGTTCACTGTTTTACCGCTGCTAAAAGTCTGGGGTCGATTCACTACCGGTAACGAGTTCTCAAAGAGTCTTCTCGCAAAGAAAAAAAGAAAAAAACGAAAAAAAGAAAGAAAGATACAAGTAGAATTTCAATCAGTCTGAAAAATTCTAAGGAATTTCATTTTGTAATTCGTCCCATATCTACCTCCCATAATTTTATGGAATTGAAACAAAAAATTTAGGTATAGAATGAACCCACGCTGATTGAACTGGACTCCAATCACACAAACTATCTTTTACAAACCATTCTTCTCCAGTTCATGTAATAAAAAATGGAATTTCTACCGTGTTATTTTAATCGAATCGTTGCAGAGGGATTCCTCACCACTTGCTCGTTCGACTTTTTGACGGACGACCAAGACACCAAGGTCTTCGTCATGTGTATCTTCATTTGGTCCTACGTGATCCCTCTGACCTTCATCGTGTACTTTTACTCTCAGTTGCTCAAGTCGATTCGCAATCACGAGAAAATGCTACGAGAACAGGTTTGGCCAAAAGCCAAAGTTTCGCGTCACGTCATCCGTTTTTCTTTCTTACGAATAAATGTCTCCTCTTCCGCGTCGACAGGCCAAGAAGATGAACGTGAAATCGTTGGTGTCGAATCAGGACAAGGAAAGGAGCGTCGAACTGAGAATCGCCAAAGTGGCGTTCACCATCTTCTTCCTCTTCCTCCTAGCTTGGACGCCGTACGCGACGGTCGCCATAATCGGAGCATTTGGCAATCGGTAATTTCGCAGGAATTCGTTCCCTCCGTTTCCCTAAACGCTAAATTTATAACGTGTCGTTGCAGCGAGGTTCTGACGCCGGTGGCCACGATGTTGCCCGCCCTGTTCGCCAAATCGGTGTCCTGCATCGATCCGTGGATTTACGCGATCAATCATCCGAGGTAACTAATCACTCGCGATTACCCGCGATACGGCCGAGTATCGCTTGAACGTCGAGTAACAAACGAAACGATACTATCGCATCTCCGCATCTCTCTGCGCAGATACCGGCAAGAATTACAAAAGCGGTGCAAATGGATGGGCATTCACGAGCCGGAAACAATCCACGACTCCGCGTCTGCCCAGACTGAGAAGATTAAATCGGACGAGGCATAAATCGAGCGTCCTGAACTTCCAGCACGTTGATGCGCTTACGGGCATCGCGATCGGTCCCCCTCCAGCATCTCGAGATCGAGATACACTGAACAACAAACACGCGAGAAAACCACCACCAGTGTCATCTCGGTCTCTCGACTCTCGTTTCCACACTCTCGATTCCGCAGCACACGTAGGGTACACGTAGGCTACGCGAGATCTTGAACTCACTACACGGTCGATGTTACGCCGTGCATCGATGCTAATACGCGATTGTACTGTTGTTGAAGCATTAATAAAGTAAATTACAGAGCAAAGTGTCAACGATTTTCCTTTCTCCTCTGTTCAACGCAACGACAACTTTCCGATCGTAAACTATTTAATACGGATACAAAGAAACGCGAAGCGCGAAACTCTTGAAAATATAACGAGACTGCAATTGGCAGGAGTTTCTTTTGCTGCGTCTCTCTCGCTGTCAGTGGCGAATCGGAAGGAAGTTACGTATGCAAGAGCCAATGTATATTTTAACGGATAAAGTCACGCAAGTTCCCCGCCGATCGCCTTTCGAACATATTTGCAAACTTCATAGCGTGCCGTTTCGAACGCGAGATCCACGAATCCACGATCTGTCTTAGCCCTGTTGGAGAGATTGCGCAGCAATTCTTGCAACCTGCGCAGTGACGGACGCGCGATAATTGACTTGGATTCAAAGTCAGGAACTTCGCGTTAACTCGTTAATGCTCGGACGAAAATATCGAGCGGCTTTGCACGACTTTTCTAATCAAAGAAACAAGCAACTCTCGCCAGTGTCGGAACAATACGAACAGACGACAACAGTTCTCAAGGATCTTTGATCGATTCGCCGCGAGCCGTTGCGAAATTCACAGCGCGCTGTGTGTTTGTCGAACAAAGCACACACCGCGGGTTTTCTTTTAATAACGAACGCTTCTCCCGCGACACCCAAGTTTCTCCCTCTTCCCCCTGTTTTAGCCAACAGAAGGGGGGAGGGGAAAGAAAGGCGCGGTGGTAGTTAGTCGGCGCTTGTTACGGAAAATCGAGAGGATCTCTCTCGTTATCCCGATCCCCTTAACTCTCTCCTAAGAATTTTTGTTCTTAAGACTCGCGGAAAGGTGATACTTTACGCGAGACTCGCCGAGAAAGAAACTATTTCGTTACACAGATTTGCAGCCGCTATTGTGCCACGTAGATGCCGCGTCCCTTTAGAAGTCGCGTCTTGACACATTCGTGCCGCTGTTGCCGCTGCGAACGCAATTATTTCCAACTGTGCAATTGCGCGTATTCTCCTGCCTGCCCCCCTCCCCGCTCACCACCCCCGCCAGAAACGAGTTCGTTTTAAACACGTTGCTACGCCTGTTGCTTCCCTTTGTCTTTTTAAGTAATTTTATCAGAGTGCATAAACACGCAACAGTCGCGTCAGCGATATTACCTGCAATTAGATGATTAAAGCGGACCGACGTGCGCGATAATAACTTTTCATCGCTGGACCGATCGCGATCTCGAAGATTAAAGTCCCCCATTTGCAACAAGTCCTTAAAACTCGGCGTGCAATTTTTCTTTCGTCGTCGCTCTATTGAACTTTGAATGTCAGGAACTAAACGACAGAGATGGAACCTGACGTTCGATGAAAGTTCGATAGAAATCGTGCCGAGCTAATTTCAAGCTAGTGTAAAATTCGAGTCGTGGAAGAAAATTTTCGAGGATTGAAAACCTATTCGTACATTCCCAACTCAAGCACAATGCGAAAACGTCATAGAATTCGCTAATGAGATTAGAAAAGTAGCAGAGTGCTGTGATGTCTTTTTCACAAATTTACGATCGTTTAAAATAAACGCAGACGAATTTTACCAACAAACAATTTTTTCTCCGTTTGTCTCTTCATCCGCGAAACATTCCCTCCAAAGCCACCTCCCAAATCCGAGTATCATTTTTCACGAGCGCAGGGTCGATTCGCGTTGATTTGTCGCGAGAAACAGGGACGATTCGAAAGGCGGTTCTTTTTTCATGACAGGGGAGATTTTGGGTGCATGGAGGAAGGCGAGAGACGACTAGTCCGGCGACGAATGGGAAGCGGCGAAAATTTAGTCCGGAACGTGGCTCGGATCGTGTGTAGGTACACGCAGTAGATAGTGCAGCCGCGTGGCTCGCCCGGACAGTAGGCGGAGTCAACGGATAGCCCGACAGTTCAGTTAATATGCAGTTAGTACGTCATTTGTTTCTCGCCGCTGGGAGAGCTTATCGTAATCTCGAACGTCGTGGCTTCCCACGATCTCCCGCGCTGGAGCAACGCTCCGACTTTGCGCTGATCAGACTCGAAATTCGCGGGACATTAAGCGCAGCCACGCTGCAACGAGGAACGCTTTTCTGATATCGAAAAAGTAATCGAGAGGATCTGGTTTACCCTGGCTACCGTGCTCTCGATCTTTAACCCGATCTGAATCGATAATCACGTGGTGACTCGGTGGTAATTCGATTCATCCGTAACGGAACGTGCAACGAGGGAATACCCAATCAATCGAAATTTTATCGTATTCGCTGCTCCTCGACAATTTTCTCTTTTTCTTTATCACTGAAAGTGATTTTAGCGGGGGTAAACCAGAAAATAGGGCAACGCTGATGCAACGAAAATTAGCGATTGGTTGATTTGGGTCACGTGATTCGCGAGGGGGCGTGGCGTTGTCTGAGCGATCGCGCCTGTAATTTGTTTTCCATCGATTCAAACGTTTGCATAGCAATACAATTTTATGGCAAAAAAAGTCGTCTTCATTTCCTAGTTAGAACAGTTGCTTCTGGGCTTTTGAGTGAAACGAATCGTACTGGGGTACAAGTCGTGCAGTTTTTTTTTCACTCCTCTCCGCGAAAAGTCCGTTTTGGGCGCGCGACTTTCGCGCAATCAAAGTTTTCCATGGCTCGTCTCCCGTCTGCGAGCACGGGGCTGCTGTTGGAGAAAAGCTGTCGAGAACAAAGGAGCGAGAGAGAGAGAGAGAGAGAGGGAGAGAGAGGTGCGAAGGAGGAGAGCAGGAAGAAGGAAGTGAGTGGAGTTTGACAGGACGAGGGTCCTGGTTTCGAAGAAATCCTTGATTAGATGTTCCCGTCAAAGGGACCCTTCGTTTTCTGAGGATCGAAGAGAAGAGGCAGAGAGAGAGAGAGAGAGAAAATAAGAAGAAAAAAGAAAGAAAAAGAGAGGAAGGAGGAGAAAAAGAAAAAAGAGAAGGAAACGCAGACAGATAGAGCGTAAGTAGGGAAGGGAACGAACGACGGCGGACGTGCGAGCGTGGGAAGCGAAGGAATCGGTTTGGGGGGAGCGAATTAAAAATTGTTCCAGTCCGCGAACACGGGAGGAATCGAGAGCGAGAAGGAGCGAGAAGGAGCGAGAAAAAGGAACAAGGGAGGGAATAAGGGAGGCGTTTTAATCGAACAGGTCTCGGGGAAGGGATTGCGCCGGGACCGAGAGTAGAAAAGGAACGATCCCACTCGGTTTAAGATACATCCCATCCTATTTCCTGAAGTCGCACCGGCGACGACCAGTTATGGATGTTGAAAATTCAATTACGTGGGATTTATGGCCGCCGACGCTGGGCATATTTATTGTCGTGGCATCTCATTCTAAGGGATGGCCTGGCTCTGCCGTCGTCTGTCCTCGATTTTCGCGTCACCGTAACGTCCACTATCCAAATATTGCTTGCAAATACGTACGCGTTCGATCGTATTTTAGAGTCACGCGTATTTTTCTCTCTCCTCTAAATTTCTTCCGTTTCAAGTGTCTCAACTTAGAAACGTAGTAGCAATGTCTCTAATTATTTCGCTGTTTCGGTATTGTCCCTTCGATCGTTACAAAGGAAACATTGCACATTACTACAATTCGAAAAAATTTGCTTCTGGAGAAAGAAATAAACTGCAACCTTCGACTCAAACAATCGATGATTGTCCAAAAGTTTTTTCGATTTTCGAGCAATCGAATGAATAAAATTAATAAAAATAAGTGAAAAATGCGACGTCTGCACTAGACGCGTCCAGGCTTTATTAAAGGGCGACAGATAGTATTTTATAGCGTTTAGGCGCTTCGCTTTGCAAGACCGTCCTCTTTTAAAGCTGTCTTAATCCCCTGTTAAGCGCGGGGTAATAAACTCTGCAGTGCTCATTAAGGCGGACCGTATAGTCTTTTTGTTCCCCGGCACGAGATGTATATTAACGCGGGCAATAAATATCATCCTTATCGGCAGCGTTTCGCCACCTTGTTATCGCGTATTGATTTTCCAGCGCGAAAAATAACGAAGCGAAACGCCACCGAGGAGGGACTTGGTGAATTTTCGATGGGATCCGGGTTCAATACTATGCCTGATACCCGCGAATCTGAGTCGAGTTTCGTTTGGTGGATATCGAACTCGCTACTCGAACCGCTACTCGATTATTTCGAACCAACACTGCCATTCGTTCTGTAATCGTTCGTTAGGACAGCGCGCACATTCTCAATAGGAAACATGCAAAGTAGTAAACGCTTACAAATTCAAATTTTGCACGCTGCTCGTACATCTCGGCGAGACAGTGGTGCGACGCCAAAGCGAAGAAATCGCGAGGTGGCTAAAAGGTCGGCGAGCGAAAACGAAAGTGCACGCGCGGGGGACACGATGAATGTGAAATTACGGCGGAGGGAGGAGGAGGAGGAGGAGGAGGAAGGGGCGCTGTCGGAGTATCGACTCGAGGGAGAAAAACATCTCACCCCTTTCTCTTGCGGCGGCTGCTCCCTCGAAAGAGAACCCTCGAAACCTGGTGGAGAAACGGCGCGGTTAAAAATTTCACCTTTTGTTCGAACGATTCGGCCACCTTTGTTTCGCGCGGTTCTCGCGCAGAAGGCATATTAACACGGTCTGGCGGTTATGCTCCAAGAGGCGCACGTATCCAGCCGGCCTCAGAACGGCGCGTCATCGGCGCGTTTTACACGAATCGGTGAAATCGCGATCCTTTCTCGCTCGAGGCTAATTTTCTTACCAACGCGAGTTTCTACGAGTTCTGGTAAGTTTTTTGCAAAATACGTCGTTGCGTTTCGTTTCGAATTTTCCGTCAGTTTCACAGGGTCGATTGGTTCGAAGCTTCGAGCTTTCTCACTCGACGAGCCAGGACTACGGTTCTCTCGCATCGATCGTGGAGCGAGGAGAACGTCAGTCGCAATTATGATCGGGGAAATCGTGAAGCGAATAATCAAGTTTTTATTTTTCTCGCGCGACTGCTGTGTCAACTGCCGAGAGGAATCCTTGAATCATCGGGAGGAGCTGGGAGGGAGTTGCTGCAGCAGCGTTCTCGAGCGGATAAGAGAAAAGGAGGAACGAGGGAAGAGGAAATTCGTTTAACGACCGTGCCAGCGAGCTGATACACGAACGACACGGAATACATCTGCAACGAGATGCAAATTACAGACTTACGGAAGTATTGTTACGGACGTGCGACAGCATCCGCTGCAAATAATAAATCGAGCAATACTACGCCGCGGTTACGTGATATTTAACAACGGTGGCGCAAGGCGGTCCGACGCTTCTTTGAATTTGCGGTGCGTTTAGACCGACCATTTTAATCAAATTGGTACGTCGTTCGTTTCATTCGATTTATTCGTCGTAGAGGAAACAAGTAGCAGAAGACTGTGAATTCTCGTGCATATTTGAATTTCTACCAGCCTATAATTAAACCTTGATTATTCGTGACTATCTTTCATTTCGTACAACCCATGCATCCATGCATCTGTTCTAGAATCGTTGCTGATGCGGGATGGTGAAATTAATTCTCCATTTTTTTTCCCCCCCTTTTTTTTTTTTTCCTTTTTCGAGGACGAATAAATCTGCGCGCATCAGCCAGACATACAGATATACACCTCTGGCGGAAAGTTTTCGATTCAAAAGTATTCAAAAGTATTCAAAAACATGTTAAACAAATACAATGGTGTTTCGTACCTCAAAAGTTTCAATGTTTGTGAACGTTGTGCGTAACAGTTTCGTTTGATCGAAAACTTTCGGCGAACCTCTCCTGCCCCACCGAAAAAAAAAGAAGAAACAAAACTGCACGACTTGTACCCCAGTACGATTCGTCTCACTACTGAAAGGCCCAGAAAGTAACTGTTCTGAACTAGGAAACGAAGACGACTTTTTTGCCATAAAATTTTATCGATACGCAAACGTTTGAATCGATGGAAAACAAATTACAGGCGCGATCGCTCAGACAACGCCACGCCCCCTCGCGAATCACGTGACCCAAATCAACCAATCGCTAATTTTCGTTGCATCAGCGTTGCACCTGAAGAGGTTGTCACTCGATTTTCTGGGTTACCTCCGCTAAAATCACTTTCAGTGATGAAAGAAAGAAAAAAGAAAAAACATTTAGGGAGGGAGAGGAAAACGTACGCCTATAATAAGCGTACGAAGGGTAATAGCTCGAGTATCGCGAAACGAAAGAGGTTCGTTCTTCGTTCGTCGAGCGCGCGAGTCGAATCGCGCGAGTTTAAGAAGCTGGAAGCGAGCGCGGCCACGGTCGCGAGAATTATGCGGAGTGAAGCGAGGAAATCTCGACGTTGGCTATTTCCGAGCGGTTTAGCGCGTTTCGGAAACTACGCGGCGTAGACGGGACGTGGCACGACCTTCTCTAGCTGCAACCCCATCCACGCTGTTCTCTCGCTTCCCCCTCGACTCCAGCTGGTCCCTATGGCAACGCACTTAAGCTCGCTTTAGTATTTCAGCCCGTGGGAGAGAGGGTTCACAGGCTCTCCCCCCAACTCTCCACCTCCTCCCTGTGTGCTTGGTCTGGTCTCTCTCTCAGCTGACTCCTCTTCCAACCTTTCCTCCGGCAAACCCCTCAACGACGCGACGGCCAACTATTGTCCACGCTGCGTCACACTGGGCCAACTTTACCCTTTTCGCTTTAATCAGTTTCTCTCTCTCTCTCTCTCTCTTCTTTCTTCCCTCTTTTCTCGTCCTTCCGATTTAACTCGTTCACTTGTTTCACCCCTTTTTCTCTCTGCCCTCTCGCCTTCCCCCCTCTCTTTCTCTCTCTCTCTCTTTCTCTCAGCGCGCAGTTTTGTCTCGGAATCCCGGGATTCCCCCGGTTTCGAAAGGATTTAACCCGAGAGTATCTCTAATCGTTGCAAAACGGAAGTCTATCTTTCATCGACTTCGCTCCTGAAATCGCTGCTGCGTCTGCCCCTTTTTGCCCCGCGACTTTTTTCCACCGCGTTGGACGCGCACGTACGCCGCGGCCGTAACTGTTGCAAATTTATGCACGGATGCTGCATCTGTACAGAAATACGCGCGTCTCGCCGGTGGGCGCGCCTAACTACGACGAAGCGCGTCCACGCTCGTCTACGCCCGCCGAGACGACATACTTTCGTAATGCTCTTAACAGCTTTGAAATTAGTTTCACCGTTTTCTTTCCACTTTCGCAACTTCTCTCTCTACGTCTCTGCCTCGGTTCTTTCGTCTTTCCTATGGTGTCTCCCGATGCTCGGAATATATTTAACCGAACAGCGTCTGAAATTGATCGATCAAGAGGAGCAAGAGGCGAGACGCGCCCAACTCCTGTAACATCCAAGCGCGTAAACGCCTCTGCGTGACCTTAGCCCCGCACGATTCAGCGATACCGAGAGCAGATAAATCGTTCGGCCGTGCCGATAAGAAGATCGTCGGAGTCGAAGTTGGCGGCGGTAAGCAAATTCCCCACTCGGGCAGCAAGTTTTACAGCTGAATTCTGCCCGACGCGCGTTTCCAGTGAAATACGCCAGCGTTATGATTTGCTCCGGGCCGCGTCTCGGAACGACGAGCCGATCATATGGCGCGTCATGGTCGGTGAATGATGGTCGATCGTGTTCTTTCGGCCCTTCGATAGAAACGGGATCGAGTACCTCGCACAAGGAGCAATAAGTCACGATCCGCGCGTCAGAGACTCGCGCCGTCTGACTCGGCGATATCTCTGTTCTTCAACCGGGCGTACTTTTCGAATCGATAATCGCCAACTAATTTTTCGTTCTTGAAAAGATTGAAAGATTACGTAGGGGACACAACCCAGGCAGCGTCAAAAAATGGTCCACGACGTGGACCCAGGATGCAGTATTATAGTCAGGGCCGATGAGAGGTAATTGTCAAAAACCACACTGCGAGAAAACAGACGCTTTCAAATCCCTTGATGGGAAAGGACATGGTGAGAGTCAGTTACCCTAAGTTTACTATCAGGTGGTCCACGTCTTGTGAGTCCTCCCGCGTGCGCAGCCTGATAGTGTCGCCTACTTTGCTCTCGCGACAAGCGGACAGTAGAAATAATTATCGTTGAACATTGTCTTCGTATATTTGTATACGCATCTTTGTATATATATTTTACTAGTGTAGATAAAAGGCCTTTGAAAACACTAAAGATTACTTCAAAATGGTTGGTCAATTTCCTCTGCGATTTGTTTAAGAATTTGCGAATTTACGGGAAATTAGGACTCGACGCTCGCTCGAAATAATCCGATTCCCGACCACTCGGTTAGACTCGATAGACGGAAAAAGCAGATAAGAAAACGCGAAGTAGAATCTCGTACCGCGGCACGACGAACGAAAGAGAAACGAACCATCGACACGCGATGAACGGGAAAGGCGCGGCGTTGCGATATTCCACCTGGTCTCCCAGTCGAAAGAGGAAGAGAGGGAATCTAATCGGGCAGAAGTAAGGTAAAAATTTGTTGCGCGTGCTAGGTGTGTCTCGCCCACACGTTGGTCGGCTAGGGACACATGGACGAGGCAAAGAGACAACGAACGTTGTCTTTCGAGAACACCGTTGACACGTTGCACACTAAACGATACAACACATTAACATGATTTTTGTTAAAAAAAAGAATGTCACGATCCACCGTAAATATTTTCGAATTTTTCATTAACGCTGGAACCACCGAAGACTAAAGTATGAAAATTGAAATTAGAAATTTTAAGATTACATCTGTAAAATATTGCTCTAAAAAATTATAAGTTGGTCGTTTTGACCACTTTGGTAATAACGATACTTACACAGTCGATTAGTTGACTCAGTCACAACTCTGATAGTAATGAACGCAAATTGCAAGGAACGTTGTTTGAAATTTTTACGATTTTACGAAATTTGCGCGATACTGGAGGAAAACATTGGTGTGAACGCAAGTTGCCAAGCATGTTGGTCCGACTCGATTCGAATGAGCTACCCGACTCGACTCGACTCGACTGCCCGGATGTCCGCACTCACTCCCGTGGAGTCTAATTTCTAGAGATGAGCGCGGATAACTCGATATTTCAGACTCGGGTCGGGTCCGGCAAAGTCGGCCAGGTTCGAGCGGGTACCCGAGATGCAACGAAGAGTCGGATAACCCTATTGCGTCGAGTAATCCGATCGGTTATCGGCTCAGATCGGAACGGGGTCGGACACGTTTGCTCGAGTTTCCGCGATATCCAAGATTCAATTAAAAATTTCACGCCGACGTTCCAGGGAATGCTCGTTCCTGACCGACCAAAAGTCAGGGAATATCCGAACAGAGTTGGACCAAGTCCGAATATACATATCTTCTAACTAACTCAGATTGGTCTCGAACACTCGTACACGTCTCTGGTAATTTCTGCCTTTTCGTACCCCGAAATATCTTTTTCTTTCTAAAACTGAGTCGCGAATTCTTCGCTCGACGACACGCGCGATCTTCACAGAGCGAAAACGGCGTAAAGCTGCGGAATCGAGTTTTCCTACTTGAATAATTAACGCCAACTCGACTCGTTTATAATTAATACGGCTCATTATCGCGGCCCAGCTAGATTTTCCTCGCGCCGAATCGTCAGATGGCCGACCCAATTAACCGGCGTCATTTACAATTGGAATTTGCGCGGCGAACGAACCCCCTGCTAATTTCATCGAATTAGAAACGGGGCAGGCTGGGGCTCGCGATCGCCCCGCTCGAGTCAATAGCGGCGCGTGTTTGCAAAGTGTTAAAACGGTCGAACGGAGACTTTGTCGCGAGTGCAAAACGAATTTTCGATCCCACAGGTCGAAAGGATAGAGAAGGAGAGGGGGAGGGGGAGGATCTTCGCTGATAAAGCGAAGGCAGCTTCCCCCCTCCCCCCCCGGAACCTGTGTTTCCCTCCTTTCTTCTAATCCGGAATGCGGATATTCGGCCATCTTGAAATTCTCGAAGCCTCGCGCGCAAGTTTCACGAGTTTCGCCAATAAGTTTGTGTATCGCGGTATTGCAGCTGGCCGAGCTCGCCTAGTTTCCGTCCGACGATCTTCCGCCGTTGGTATTTTCTAGAGATCGCGGTTTTGAACGTGTACGCGCGGCACGTGATACCTGTATCAAGGAATTAAGGACCGGCGTTTATAACACACTTGTACATATTAACGCTGCTCATCTTTTTCATTTTTTTTTTGACAAATTTTGTCAATTTGTCAGAAGCATGTTCTTTGAGAATTTTCTGCGGAATTTCCTTACTATTTCAGCTGAATTATTGCAGGTGATTTTCAGATGACTTTTTGTTCAGTTTTGTCAAACGTTGACAAATATTATTAATTCCGCACTCGTACAGCTGCGTGGAAATTGGAGAGGAGTGCTCGTTTCACGCGCATCCCAGCGAAAGATAAAAACCCGCGCGATTGATAATAACAGGATCAGTACGTAAGGTACATCGTCAACAGCGAATTGTACCACGAAACAGCCGAACGACAAATTAATAAACTATTGAAATACCGAGCCGCATCGGTTAATCCCGTTGCGTTCGTTGGAGCATTTTTCGATTCATCCGTGTTCCTTTCATCGTTAACGAATTCCTTTGGCTCCAAAAAGAAACCAAAAAAAAAAATAAAAAAAATTATACACGATCCGAGCAGTTTCCTTCTTTTTCTAAAACTATTTTGTCCGTGAAAACGAGAACGAGAAAGTTCGAAACTCGCAGTTTGAAAAAAAAGAAAACGAAAAACAGCTAGAGAGATAATTTAGCAAACTAATCTGAAATAACAGTGAAATTTAAAGTTCTCTTCAACGTGCAATGCCAAATCAATTTTCTCTACGAATTCCGGAAGAGCGAGCGCTGAGATGGTGTTTATCCGCGAACCGGTGCTGCTCGAGCAACGTAAATTGTTCCTAAAAAGTGGGAAAGAAAGGAGGATCTTGTAAATAGGATAATGCAGAGCTGTCGATTCATGGGGAACGCCGAGGGAACGCCGGGAATAAAGAAAGCTGTCGATACTCCAATTCGGTAAACCGAAAATTGGTAAAGAGAGAAGTGGAAATAAGAGAGGGAGCGTAGCAGAGGGGATGTAAGCGCAAATCGTCCAGCGAATCGATTCCATTATTCGTAATAGCGAGTAAACGACCGCTGTAAGCTACGCGTTTGCTAATATAGAAAAGAGGAGAAAAGGAAGGTAACACGAGGAAATACGAATGTCGCGGGCCGAGCAGGTTACGGCTGAATAATGACTGTTGGCAAGGGGAAAAAGTATTAGTCTGCCGGCACGAAGCTCTCTCTTCCTCTCTCTCTCTCTCTCTCTCTCTCTGTTAAAGCACGTTCTGCACGTCATTCGCCTTTTGTCGATGCCATCCGCTAACGAGAAGTGATAACAAAACCATCCTGCGAAACCTCGACAATTTTTTCTTTTTTCAGAAAGCATCGGCGTGTAAGCTCGTCGAATTTGCGACGACGCACGACCGTATTTTCGACGTCCTTTAAATTCCTTCGCGTCCGCGGCTAGCGTGCGCCGATCGAAATAGGTTTACGGCCAGATCTCGCCGATAACACTGCGATACCAGATACGTATCTTCCGCGACGTCGCCGCAGAAATTCAGAGACAACGATAAGATCCGAGTAAAAACGGTAAAAATCTCGCCGCGGAAACCTTAATTGGTCAAACGTTGATATTCTTATTTCCCGGTAGTAAGAATCTACGAAGAAATTCATTTCGTCGAAAAGGAAAGAAGCAAATGGCGCCGCAAGCTTCTCGGCGGTCGCAGGAAGCCATTTGCACGGACCTCTATTTTCCAGGCGAGGCGATTTTACATTTTCCTTTGTTTAGCGAACGAACGAACGAACTTATTGCACGACCCGTTATTGTAGATCCAGCCCGACGCTCGAATCTCGTTATTGAAAATCATTAATTGCTTCCGGCGAAGATCAACAACGTGGGAAGTTCAATCGTGAAAAAGAGCCGCGTCCGCGTAATTCGTCGACGATCGACTGAAACGGAGGGACGAGGAGAATTCGCGGAGAGAGAGAACGGAACGATGCATTGTACGTTCTCGCGAGGAACCGATAAAAACGCGCGAACGCGCGAAAATTAGAAATTGTCCTTTTTTTTTGTCCTTGCGCGCGCGCAATACGTTTGGTAGTTGCAACGAGTCGGGGCCATAAAAGTTAACGAGCTGTTGGCGAGAAATCGTTAAAAGTTACTGTCGAAAATTCGCGAGACCGGATGTACGGCGTCCTGTAACCGACGTAATTAAATATACAGACACGATTTGGCGTGATTTCGGTCGCGACACTTGCCGACTTTCTCGGATTCTCGTGCATTTCGCAGTTAAATTAAGACATCGTCCGATGATTTAAAATATTCTAAAATATTCACTCAACGATAATTACATTTTCATGTTTGGCGTGCGATTATTGAACGAGGCACAATTGGCGATACACGTGTTGTTCGATTCAGGGAATGTCTGACTGCTAGGATTGGTCGAGCAATTCTTATTTGTCGATTTAACGAAACATGAATCGCGAGTGTAAGAGCAATCGTGTACGAATGTGCCTGATGGTTACAGGACATGCTACCTTAAATCGAGAGATTTAGATTTCTTTATTTCCGGCAGTTGATGAAACTTTCGGTGGTTGTACAAGTAGGCTTTCTTGGGACATTTCTAATGGAAATTCCCAAATTGCACGTGAATTGATGTGCAATTGATGTTACATTAACACTCTACAGATTCTTTCACGTACGTTTAATTTTGTACGCATAATTTTAAGACTTTTGAACAAAAGTGTATATTTGAATACGGGCAAAATACAGGCACAATCCGCAAGATAATTTGTAAGTATCACAATCACACACACGTTGAAGCTGACATTACATTCGACAGTTTTCTAATTTAAATCCTGTCGAAGAGATAGGATAAATTTGAATTATTCATGGAAATGCTATAATAAACGTAGAAAATGTGATAGGTCAATTTAAATCACTATCGAGAACATTTCACTAGAGAGAGAACGTTTATTTCAGTTTATTTAGAGCGTTACATCGAGTCCGATCGAAATGGATTCCCAAATGTAAATAAAAACTGCGAGACTTGTACCCCAGTAAGATTCGTCTCACTGAAAGACCCAAAGAAGCAACTTCTGACTACTTTTTTGCCATAAAATTTTACTGATATGCAAAACAAATTAGCAGACAACGCCGCTCCTACTCGAAGTCTAGCCCACGCCCCCTCGCGAATCACGTGACCCAAATCAACCAATCGCTAATTTTCGTTGCACTAGCGTTGCACCTGAAGAGGCCCGATTTTCTGGATTACCTCCGCTAAAATCACTTTCAGTGACAATAATAATTCTCAACGATTCCTTTCTTAACCATCTTTCAGGTTCGCTCTTTTTATTCAAGATTTCAGAAGCGTCCCGATACCTGCGAACATATAGAACGTACGTGTACACGAAACGTAGTATACACAGATACACACACACACACACACAAACGTGTATCGTCCAATAAAGCTAGCTAAAAATGTAGTAGCCGGCACTCGAAGCAGTGAATTCCCGCGAATTCGGCGAGAGATCGCGGGAATCAACACGCGGGCGTTCTACATTTTCAACTCGCGCGTGAAAATAGCAGCGTTTGACGAGACTACGCTGCTAAATGACACGCCGTGGCCTACTCGACCGGCGATAAAATTTAGATATATACGCGCCTCCGCTTCTTTTTTCTCTCGACCCTTTCGTTTTCGTCCTCGTTTCGCTCCACTCGTCCCTGCCGCGTCCGCGATGGAACACGCACACACGGACAAATAGAAACGGTAACTGGCGGTGTAAAAACGCATCTGGTTGTTCCACGGGACGATAAGAAGAAACCGGAATCGATACAAAGAGAAACGGAAAGCAGCAGAGGGGCGGGAGGGAGGCGGGGGGGGGAGGTAGGGTGTGGAAAAATGCAAGCGAAGACATTTAGGTACAAAGAGCGGTGTGGCGCGCGAAGAAGGCGGAGCTCCCTCCACATTTTCATGGTTCTCTTGTTTGGAATCGAGTTAGAGCCAGAGGCAAAGGGACTCGGGCACGAGGCTGGCCCCCTCGCTCTTTCACCCCTCCTCCCCCCACCCCGCTCCACCTTCCCTGTGTCGATAGCCCGACAAGACTTCTTCGATGGGATTTTGATTCCACGAGAATTTTCTTGACCACCCTTTATAGGTGCGACACACAGACGCAGGCTGCAGGCAGGCTGTGTGCGTACGCCGCAGCACCTACACAGCGCGAGGATAAGCGAGGAAAGCCAGAGCATGCGCTCGCGTATCGCAAATGTACGAGCTTCGGCTCTCGCTTTAGTCGAACCCCGGTAACCGTAGGGGTAGAACGCGCTCGGACTAACCGCTCGACAACGTGCTCGCCGCAGGATATAGAGGGGGTGTTATTTCGTTGTTGGTGAGAAAGCCCAAGCCAAGAGGTAACGTGCCGCTTGCGTTCGACATGATACTCAGATTCGAGCGCGATGTCGTGGACACCGAACAGTTTCCACTGCGATTAATTCTCTAGGCTGTTTCCAGGCCTAATAAATTAAACGCGCGAGGCGCACAGCGTGGAAAGAAAAGAGAGAGAGAGAGAGAGAGAGAGAGAGAGAGAGAGAGGGAGGGAGAGGGAGAAAGAGAGACAGACGAGACAAAAGATTTCCAAATGCATAGGCGCCGATCGTTCGGAGCCGGTTTTTTCTGATAATTGTGACACACCGGCGGCAGTGGCGATATCTGTACTTGGTGATAGTGATACAGTGGTGGGTATAGTGGTGTCGGTGCTGGTGGTAGTGCGTACTAGTGTTAGTGATACCGACGACGGCAGTAGCCTGGCACGTGAACCCTTGCCGAACACACGTTAGAAAGATGCGGTGAATTTTCTTCCTCGCTACCCTTCTCCAACGCACGTCCTCGTTTCTCGATTACCTCGAACAGGTGAGAAAAGAAAAGACACGTATTCTGCATGCTGTTTTTTTTTTTTCTCTCTTTTTTCTTCACACTCGTACGTAACAGCGGGAAAAGCTGCGAGAAAAATTTGTCGAACGCTGGCTGGTATAATTAGAAAACGTTGAAGAGGAGCGGAGTCAAAGTAACACGAAGCAGCTAGACGTTCGTTTAGAGAGCAGCGGCACGACCACGCGTAGAGAATCGTTCCAACTCGTTAACGAGTCCCAAGAACTCTTAACAACGTTACGTTGTTTCGGCCGGCAAACTTCGACGGAACGTAAGAGAGGAGAATTTTCGACAGCGTTGATCGTCGATAGACGACAGATTACGAGATTATTTCCGTTTTTTCGGTGAAACGAAATTTGCAAATCGGACAGGACGCAGTCTCGAAAACCGTTTCTTTTCAACGCCAGGCGACAGCAAGCGTTTAATGCAGATGTTTTAGAGTTGGCAATTAACCAGGATGAAACGATAGATACCGCTTATTCGGATTACACTGCTGCTCTCGCTTTTCCAAAGGTTTGATAGGATTTTTAATTAAAATGAAACAATATTCACATCGTTTCACCTTCGACGATCGAAGTTAATCACTCAAAGAGGAACTCTTTGCGGCACGAAGACGCGAATGAAAATTAGAAAATTAGGAGAACGTTCGTGTCGATTTTCTGATTTATTTCTCGATTAGATTGAGGAGCATTAAGATGTATCACACGAAAGTTTAATGTCAAGAGTTAAATTTTATATCAGCAACACTTTTACATTCTTCGATATTTATTACTTCTATCGAGCCCTCTTAGATTATTGATCCATCTAGATGGAATTTTCATTCTATTAAATTATAGATCATCTCGCGACTCGTGCGAAATTATTTAAACATTTGCCTTAGGACGCATTAAATACACATTACCGCGCCGTGCATGAAACATGGTGAAATTGTTACTGTCGCGATTAATTTTCGATAGATTTGAAGTTGTGTGTCGATACGCTTGTATCGAGGAAAAAAATTAGTACACGATTAGCAACGAAATGTAGTTCATCAAGGTTCTGATTTTATTTTTAATTTTTTTTTTAGCAGCACAAGAGTGCGTCTTCACCTTGAAAATCAAGCAACAGTATAGTAACGTTGAATTTTGAAACTACTTTGTCGTGAAAGACGGAAAATGTAACTTGTCGCGTTCATCTCCTGCAGCTTTCACGTAGTCGTCGCGCCGATTAAAAGATAATCGTTGCGAATTTCAGACCTCCCTCGTTCGGCCTGACGTTTCGGATCTTGTCATCGACGGTGTTCCGTCGATCGATCACGTGGCAGCGGATTTTACGACCCTTCGGCATTCGTTGTTCGATTCTAGCGCGAGATGAGTAAAGAACTGACGTTAATTAGGAACGAACGGTTCGATTCCCTCGACGTGCGGGTATCGTTTCGAACGAGATATTCCTCGGTTGCGTTCGGCTTGTTTAGCTTCTAGGCTTTCAGGCCAGGTCCTCGGAGGCTCTCTAGGCGCCTAATTTTTTAACGAGGGATCGTGCCGACCAAATGCACGCTGCAAACGCAACGCTAACCAAATCGTTTGCAAGTTTATTTTACGTCGTTACACGTATTCGTAAAGGCGATTAAACCTGACAATAAGTGACTCTAGGACAGATCGAATGCATCTCGACGTTTGTTAACGGCAGCAGACAACCTGGATCCTGGAAACAGGATCAAACCGTGGTACACCAGCTCGGTGACAGCGTAAATTTAAAAAGAGGGGAAACTTGCAATTATAAATATGTAACAAAGGAGCATAATCTGCAATTACACGTTATTCGGAAACAGGTGAGTCAAAGTCGCGTGTAGACGATTTAAGGAGACTTTCGACTGCGCCAGAAAGGAATTTCGTATCTACCTTGACGGACGCCTCTTTCAACTTTTGCAAAAGTTGTCAAACGATATGAAAATCTCTGTCAAAATTGTTCGACACATTTTTCGGCCCCTTTTTTTTACGACGCGCTCTTTGCAAGACATTTTTCCATACAGTTTCTTTTTTTTTTTCATACAGTTTAAAAACTCTTTCGAGCTTTCAATTTTTTCCCCATGCACATCGTTGCCAGCAGTTTGCTCCTTCTCTCCCGGTTTTCCACGACTTTCTTCACTTTTTGCGCAACTCGTCGAGATTCTTGATTCTGCGTTATTAAACGTTGTTGCGGAGTTATTCTCTGCAGATATTGAAGTTATAGGAATTTCTTAATGCAAATAGCTCCTCTTTGGGCACTTATTTATCGAAGACCCGACGGCAGTTCCTTGAACTGTGCTTATGTAACGCACAACGCTGCGTCTTATCGATCGTACGTCGGGATCCAGAGTTTCCGGTATTTTTGCGAGAACAAAACCTCGAAGATCCACTTGACCTACTGCTGACGGAAAACTCGCAGGATAATTTTGCCGCTGGGACACGGAGGAGCCGAGGGTGGAAGGGAAATTTCCGAAACAGCTAATTTTCGATGCAATTAGGAAACACGCGTGGAAAATATTTCACGCCGATCGGAGGGTTCGTTCGGAAGTTCCGTTGAATTGGAAGAGTTCGATCGGTTTAAGTCTTTGCAATTTTTCAAACGATCAAAGAGACGGAAAGAGCGGAAAGGTAGTTCCAATTATTGAAAAAGAATTAACAATGAAAGTCCCGGCGAATAATTTTGCTATTGGCATTTCCAACGTTGAAAAATCCAACGAGAAATCCCCAACGAGAGAATCGAGTCCGAGATGCCATAGATTAGCAATTTAAACGGTCTAATCTCGTCTCTAGTGCTCGGTCTTTTTCGTTTCGTCGTTTCACTCGACGAGGATTGATTTCCTAATTCCCAGCCTAGGAACGAATTCATCACGCGAAATTGTCGAGTTCAAAACAATTAATAACGCGAAATTAACAAATTAACGGCTGTTCCTTGTTTTCGTAGAAAGTGATTTTATTCCGGATTTCGATTTATCAGCCATTTCGACCAGCTGTTCCACCAGCGGCAAATCGCCGGACAAGAGAGATCAATCGGAAATTTCCTCTCAATTATCGCGATATCATAATTCACCGCGAATATTATTTTTGAAATGTTTCCGCCAAGAAGAAACTTCCATCAGGCGTGCGGAATATTCGCCAAACATTTCCAGAGCAAATTTCGTTCTAGATTACATCCAACAAATTTTAACATAACATTCGCCGGTCTAATGTTTCTAACTTTCGAGAGCACTAATTTCATCGACGATAACCTACATAGCGATTACCAGACGGTGGATTTACTTTAATTAAAATTAACGCAAAAGTGCGCGAAACGTACGTAACACTACACTCGAGTGTGTGTTACGATATAAAACACCGAAAGCGTTGCCGCGTTGCGATATTTAGGAAACGAAACGATTCTGTTCCCCAAACTTGAAAAAAAATCGTTACACGATGGGACACGACCTCTTGTCTCGACTCAGTTGTCCACTCTCGGTATCGTTTCACTCTTTCTTTTTTTTTTTTCCTTTTCTCGCTCCCGGCGAAAGGGAATTCAGTTGGTAACGAGTTCGGTATCAAACAGTTGGATTCGATCAGAAGCGAGAGAAATGAAATTTCGTCGGGAGCGCGCGCGCGCGCGCGTTCCAACGGCAACGTCGGTAGCAAGGGGCCGACATTAATCTCATCGACGAGATGCCGAGGGTGATTATGGCAGTGGATCGACTTGGTCGGTGTTCCTCGGGCCACGGCTAGGCCACGCTGCTTCATGTTCAACCACGATGGACCGTGGAGGGTAACTGCTGGAAACGTTTTGTATCGCCGGAGGCAGAGACCGAGCGAGCGAGCGAGCGAGCGAGCGAGAGAGAGAGAGAGAGGGTAGGTACGTACATAGAGAAGAGACAAGCAACGAGAGCAAGCACACGACGACTACCTGTGCATGAAGAGGGAGCGAGGGAGACGCGCGTGTGTTAGGCGCGCGAAACCAGGTTGGTCGTTGGTAGTAGGCGACAGCAAACAGTTTCAGGAATGCGTGGCGTGTGTTTCGAGCGCGCTGATATGATTTAGGAATCGCTTCCTACGGCCGCCGACTATCCCGGCCGCCGGTTTGGTCGAGAGCGGTGGCTATAGCAGCAGAGCAGCCAGCCAGCCAGCCAGCCAGCCAGCCAGCCAGCCAGCGTTGCGGGATTTGCGTGCATCGCCGCTAAATGTTTCGCTCCTCTGCGAAACGTTGCTCCGATGCCACTGTCCAAGATTTACCGAGCTTACGTGACCTTTCGGCCGCGAAATTAGGCCGATTCATCATAGGCCGGCTGAATGCTTACGCAGGGATGCCGCGCCGACCCGACCCCCCCCCCCCCCTCTCTCTCTATTCATCGTCCTCTGATCGACGACGATACACGGCCGGTATCGCCCTGTCTCGTACCGCGACGCTCTCTCTTACCCCTCCCTCCCTCCCCCGCCACGCAGCCCTTCTACCACCAACTTCCATCTTCGATCGATCCACCGCTCGCTGCCGAATAATCGATCACGCTATTCCACGTACTCCGACATCGGGTTCGACGATCCTCGAAATCGCTTCGCTGCTGCCGGTTCCTAGGAATTCCTACCAAGTTCGCTCGAATCTTTCGTCCGCGAGGTAGAGATACAGCTGCACGCGCGTAGATGCACACGTACACGACGCACGTATGTATTAACTCGCAGTAATTCCGGCGCCCGGGGCCGTGTTTAAATTATAAATATGCAAAGGCCGAAAGTCGGCCCCCGTCTTTCGCAAATGGCTCATGTTAATTACGTAACATAAACGCAAGTGCACTCGTATAATTTCGCCACTGCGGATCCGGCGTGCCTTGATAATTCGCCGCCGTTTTCCCCGCGTCTTTCCCTCCTCCCCCCCTCGCCGGAACGTTCTTCTATTCAAGCGGGAGGAAGGATTTTAAACGCGTTTAAACGCATTACGATGCACCGCCGTTGCTGTAATCCGTACTTTGCGTTAGTGGTATTGGTCAATTTTCGTTCGTTCCTCGAGCGATCAGTCCCGAGACGGGAGTTTTCTAGAGAATATTCCACGCCCGATCTGATTGCATTTTTACGCTAAATTGCGAAAAGTTTCTCATTATATTTCATCGTGCGAAATTGTTGCCGAAACCCACGGAATAAGTATGGAAAAATGTATCAATCAATAACTGCAGTTGTCGAATTTTATAAAGTACGAGTATGCGTTATAATTAATAACGAAATAACGCTCGAGTAATTTTTTTTACGAAAATTCCGCTCTTTCAGTCTCTCAACACTCTGAAAAAAATACGAATTTGCACGAAAATCCACAGTCTAGAGGCGACGCGATGAAACCCGATTGAATTAAAAATTCTGAATTACAATTGGGCTCTCGAATCGTCGCAGTCAGAGCTCGATGATATCGGTCGAGAGTCGAGCGCGTTCAAACGTATTCGCTGGAATTAAAAGGTACGTGGAAACGAGAGTCGCCCAATTCTGTTAATTCGTTACTTTTAACACCGTCGGATCGCACTCTCTGCAAGCAGCGAGCGGCGCCACAATAAGGGTGGCGATCGTGTCGGGCGAGCACGCTCGATATTGGCGAACACGGGACGATATTCCGGCGAACAAGCCTGGTTCTGCTGCATTAATTTTATTATCAATGTTTCCCGTTAAACTTTTGTAATTCTCGTGTAATCGCTGCGCCGCTTGTTGCGCGGCACGTTTCGCACCTCCCCCCCGCCGTGCCTCACGTCGTGTCGATCGCAAGAGAGCCCCGGCGATCACCGAGAGTGCGACGGAAATTTCCCCTAGCGCGACTCATTTCGTCCCGGTGTCCCCTGGAATCGTCTGTGAATTTCTGCGCGATATCGTATTTCTGTATAAAACGAGCCTAGCCAAGTGTAATACAAATATTGCAACAAGTACCTTACTTTCGATATTTTGCACATTTTTGCACGCTGTGCCCGTCTAAATTAACTCGTTTATAAAAAGACAAAAGAGTGTCATTGACAGTACAATTTTTCGTGCGATTCTTTGCAAACTCGGTGCGTAGGAAAAATTAATATTCGTCACAGTTTTTGTTTTTGATTCGATTCCCATAGCGACGCGTAAACTCCGGACGTAAAAATCAAGTGATTATTCGTCGTTCTCGCGTGGCTTGGCAAACTCTCGCTTCCTTTGAGCAGAGTCCGCTCTACCGGAGACGAATGTTGCTTGCTTTCGTTTTCCTTTCGGCAGATGCTCCCGATACCGTGAAATCTCCTTTGCCTGTGCATTTCGCGCTTCCCTCATTTTCCCATCCTCGGCCTGCACGGGAGGGAGGTACCGGCGCGAGATTCCTCCGGTCCTCCTCCGCTCCTTCTTTACTCTTTGCTCTTTACTCTTCGACCTTTCCCGCTTTAACGCTCGGTGAATTTTTCACCATGCAGCTGCTGGCTCTGGTCGAGTGCGAGTTGGTCGGATTCCCTCTCCAGGGGATACGCGAACAGCCTCCAGGCTTTGTACAGTCTCGAGTCTCGTTCCTTCAGCTTTCGAGAACAGCTCTCTCTCTCTCTCTCTCTCTTCTCTGCTGCGAGAACTTCTGATCGCTCGTTTCCCCTCCGTCTCGTCGTTTCTTTTCTTCACGAGTCGATTCGATGCCACCGTTTTGGAGAAATATCGCGGTACACGCGGGGTGTTAACACGTTCGAAGCTTCCGGCCGGATGCCGAAATAATCCGACGTTATTTCGACGAACAGGAACATTCCTACGACATGCTTCCTCGCACTTTCGAGTTACCAGGTTGCGAGGCTAATTTGACAAAAAAAAAAAAAAAAAAAAAAAAAATGAAGGATTAAACGGACCCTCGAGCTTTGTCGTTCCTAGTAATTTCTCTCCAGCTCTTGCAACACTCTTGGTGTTTAACTCTTTCTTTAATTTTGAGTGCTCGCGAGTGCACGACGTTTACGCGAACGGTGAAAATTCTTGAGCACGTTCGCTCGTCCGGAATTTCGCAAAGTCCGGTATTTTAAAATCGGCGGGGCAAGTTCGGAACGATCCGGTAAATAATAATATCGGGGAAATAAATAAACGTCGAGTTTTGCATCGGCCTCGCAGCCACCGCCGTTCGAAAATCGTTAAAAGCGTGACAACTTCGACTCCGTTTGCGGTTTTATTTCCGTCACGTTCGCCACTAGCATCGACTTTCCTCCAATGTGGATTCCTCCATGTTTCACCGGGCCGGCGTGGATTGACTTGAAATCGAACCGATGTATCGCGAAAACAGCCTCAACACCTTCAACAATGAAACTTCACACACGTGCCCGCTCGTCGTTCACGTCCGAATATTTCGGTCGATTTGCAGCGGTGGCGGTACGTGTGAATTTCGCACGTGCGCGGGAATCTATGACAAATTAATGATTAGAAGTTACGTTTACTATCGTTTCGTGGAATATTCGACTATATCGAATATAGATTGTATCGCGACGCGATGCAGTTTACCGCGCCCGCTGTACCATGCATGTTTTCCATTTAAATATCGCTGATCAACCGTCGCATCGGAAATCTCTTTATCAATATTCGACCCACCGTGATTTCGTTTGCTCGCGAGAGAAAAAGAAATTGTCGGCCAATTGCAGTTGAAAAGTTTATTTAAAAGTTGATTGTTACGAACGAGTAGAGGCTGCTGCACGTTTTTGGAATCGTGGATCTACAGATACGTGTAATTTTAATTCCACCAAAGTATTGCTTTCATTTCGGCAGGTGCTCGTGAAACTGCCCGGTTAGCTTAGGTTCGAGGGTGCCACCGGTGCAAGAATCAATTGGAAATACTTGCAAAGGTTTCGAGTCGAATGACCGAAGGTTCAAACTACTCAGCTCCATCCGTAATATTTATTCGTCCATTGGCGGTGGTTGCTACTACCCTCTTGGATCTCGACTACTAGGCGACATCCACTTTGCAGCCGAGTCCTTTGCTCGCGCTTACGGGAGCTAAGGTCTCTTTGTCTCGCGCTGCAGTTTTAAGCTTGGCGCACACACACACACACACACACACACGCGCGCGCGCGCGTACGTGCATCGCTAACGAACGAGGAAGAAATATTAATCCGGAAATATTTGTTTCTGCAGGAATAAAGCAACCCCCGGTATTTTCGAGCTGCCGGGCGTTATTCTCGTCTGGCAAACAAGTCGGTGCCGGGAGGAAGGCGGAGACGACGCTTCGACGTTGCTCGCGCTCTTTTTTCTCTTCTCGCGCTCACGGGAGGATGCACGCGCGCGCGAAATGTTTGTTTCGGCTTACGTGCTCGCGAGACGATTTAAGAGAAAACGGCGTACAAGAGCCGAGGGTTCTCTCGCGTGCCTCTGTACGCCGTGTTTGCAGCTATTACATATTCATACGTGGACACTAACGATAGTCGTAGGAGTTCCTAGCGGAGAACCAGTTTGTAGGTTTCCCATGTTTACTAACACCCGCGTTTATCGAACGACGATGCTCGTGTATTCTCCCCAAATCGACTTGAACGAACATGGGGATAGAGGGGGAGGGGAGGCTGGTCGGAGGCAAGTTGCAATTTCATTTGGAAAAGCTGATCGACCGCTTCGATGAAGAATGACGGCAGCTGATCGACGCTGCGCCAAAATTATCAGAGATGGAAACCATCGAGAAACGCGATCAGTTCGTAGTTCGTAGAAATTTTGTAAATATGCAACGATACGTTTTTTAGATACATTTGTTTGCAAGAAAGTCCGGAGTAGTTGAAACTGGAATTCCACTTTCCAAAGTCAACTATTTTCGTGATTTGATAAAAAGAAAGACTTTCAGTCTAAATTTTGCACAGTGTACGTACGTTTGTACGGAGCTTTTCAATTGTTTATTCAACGTACGACGCTCACTCGTTTAATTATTAGTTATTTCTTAAACGTCTGTTTTCGAAGTGGCAGACTCCTGTATTACGTTTAATTGTCGAAAACTGGTGATTGCTTCTCTGTACCACGCTCACACTTGCAACCGAAAGTGTCGAGAGACACCGTTTTATCGTTCGCCGGATATATTTTGATCGTACGAGATTAAACTTGGACGAACTTGTACGAAGCTGCAACCCGATCAAATTGATTTCTGTACAAGTAGAAAAACAGTTCCTTGGAAAAATCCGCGGTGGAAGTTGGAGACTCAACTGGAATTAGACTTTTAACCACCTGCAATTCCGCGACTCTTTCCTTCGCAAACTTTTCGTCTTACTCGACAATGAACTCTTACGGGTCTCTGGTGTAATTAATCTTCCGTCCATGTTTTCTCAAACAACTCGATACTTTGCTACTTGGCGATCGCCCTCGATCCTCCGATTCTCCGTCAACACGTCGACGGAACCTGATCTCGTTCTTGCGCAGAGCTCTGATTCTCGACGTTCGTCGAGACCTACGGTTAGTCGATCTCGCGCAAAGTGAATGCTTACGCGTTGATACGTATTTTCGTCTCGTAGAACAGACCCGTGAAACGTGAGTGTCAGACATCGGGGAACCTAACTCGGATTCGTGAGTACATATTGGACTTGACTCCGTCCCTAATAAATATAGGACGGATGGGCGAATGGGCGAAGGTGGAGATCGAGAAAGAATGGAGAGAAGAGGAGAGAGCGACAGAGACTCTCTCGACCCTCCTTCGCGGTCCTTCGCGCACGATGCACCAGTCAGGGCAGCATTGTTTGAGTCGTCACAATGGTGGAACAAAACCTCAACCGGAGGATCGAACTCCACTCGAAAGCCCGACTCCCCGCAGCCGTCGCTCCGCTCGGTCTTTTCCCTCGGAGAATCAGCCCCGCTAGGCTAGCTCGCTCGCTCGCTCGCTTTCTCCTCGTACCGAACGCTCGACGAACAACCACTACGTTCTACATACTCTACGCTCGAGCGCGCCGCGGCTCTCTATGGCGTGGCTCGCCGCGTGTCTCCTACTCCCCTCCTACCCCCCTGCTCCTTTGCCATCCCGTTGCGCTGGCACTCGCGCCTACTCGCGACAGAAGCTATCGCTTTTCGAATGACAACAAGCAGCCAGGAACAAAGGGGAAAGGTTGACGGTGCAAGATGAGCCCATTGTGCCCGCTGCGGCTGCGGCTGCCGCTCTGCCGGCGCGGCGCGTCGATGGTTTTCGACTCCGCCGACCGTGGAACGTCTTTTCTACTTTTCGCCTCGTCGTCCGCCCGAATGAACGACAGGCTCGCGGCCTACTTACACGTTCTTTTTGCCCCCTCGACTCTACACTCTCTCTCTCTCTCTCTCTCTTCTGCTCCCCTCGATTCTTTTATTCCAGGAGGGCAGAGAGAGAAAGAGGAAAAAAAAAAAGAAAATCTCGAATCCACTTCGTTCGAAGCACGGGTTTCATCACTAACCCAGAAAATCGGGCCTCTTGAAGTGCAACGCTGATGCAACGAAAATTAGCCATTGGTTGATTTGGGTCACGTGATTCGCGAGGGGGCGTGGAGAGCGATCGCGCCTGTTTCTGGCAAAAAAGTCGTCTTTATTTCCTAGTCGGAACAGTTGCTTCTGAGCCTTTCAGTGAGACGAATCGTACTGGGGTACAAGTCGTGCAGTTTTTTAACATTTGGAACGACGACAAATTCCTTGTGGAATAAGATCGATGTACGTACACACATATATAGAGCCGAGGCTTGTTAAAAATTGACAGAGATGTAAACAACGGAGACGTGATCGTTATTTGGTTCTTGATCTTTCAGAAACAAATCACTGAAATTTTAAGTAATGTCGTTCCATTTTCGTGTTGCGCGTTCAGCGATAAGATCAAGTCGAAATGAAAGTAATGGCCACGATCGAGTAATGCAAAGGCATAAATTGCGAGTTAAGGGAACAGAGAGTGAAAAAGGTCCGGCAGATATATCGGCCCGGTACGAGTCCGACCAGTTTGGTAATTCCATTAAATCGACGTCGTGAGGCATGGTTGGTTTTAAAGACGTCGCGGCTATAATGCGCGCGACGACCGTAGTTCGATACCAAGTTGGAACGATCTATGTTCGCGGAACCGAACGTCGAACGATTTGGGAGAACCACGGTTTTGCGGTATCTCCTCCTGGAATCCTGAAACCGATACGATTCCGAGATTACGCTACCGTATACTCCAAAAGCCACTTGCACTTGACTGATAGCGAACCGAGTTCTCGCGGTTTTAAGGCTTCGTTTCCGAACCGTGAGCAGGTGGAAAGCCCACCGCCACCCCCCTCCTCGCCATCTCTACTCTGTCAATACTCAGCAGCCATAATCCCTCGAATAAAGTTATCACTCGGAAGGAATTCGGATTCGAAGTACGATTCTTCGATTCCATTTATTCCCCGCTCGACAAAGCGCCCCTGATTTCCCGCCCTGCGAAACCCGATCAATAACACGCGAATCCATCGATCATGCTCGCCCCCTTATGTAATCAAAGATACTCGTATGTGTTAAGGATCACCGCTGCATAGTTTATGACGCGGCTGTTGGGACAATCGAACAGCTTTCTATCGGCCGTGGCAAATATACAGGCAAATTCGCAATCTGCCGTGATAAATGGTAATAAATATCTCGTACTCTGTGATAAATAAATTTACATTTTGCATTTCTGCCTCGTCGCTTTGGTCCTTCATTTTTCTCTTCTTTTTTCTTTTTGTCACACACTTCTCATTTTAAGATTTGAGAGAGAATTATTAATTAATTTTTTTTCGTGATAGATTTTGTCTGTCGAAGCTTATTTTTAAACTTTTTCTATCATTTGCACGTCACGTCACAAATTACAGATTGTCACTCTTAAAAGAGATGGCCCAAATTGCTGTAATCGACGTGAAGCTGTATTAAACTGTAGCCAGAAATATTCGACATCCACCTTTCTTCTTCAATTATCTATATTTAGAAGGATGCAAATAATTCTCGAGAGTGGAGTAACAGAAGTTTCTAAAATATCTGAAAAATTACCAGTAACGCGGGAATGACATTGAATTTGAGTTTTCGAGCCAAGATAATTGCGCCGTTATCGCACTACGATCCTGTCATCACGCTAAATAATGTTTTCATGCAATTCAAAGTTATTTCGTTCATTTTCCTTGGAAATATTTAACCATTTTCACGCGTGAATTTCTTTGTTCAAAATAAATTGTAATTTTAATTGCCGGTACGGTCTTCCAGAGAGACAAAATCTAATTTCGCTCTTGACCGAAAAGAACACTTTTCGAGATTGACAAATATTTTCCATATACCGCGAATCCGCAAAACTTCCCGAAAATTAACTTGTTTATATTTCGGCAGTGTCCCGCTGGCAGTTTATTAACGGATTTACACAATGCAATTTAGCTTTCGTACTTTTGCATGCCACGGTGGCCTGTTATAAACCTCGGAGTTTCCAAAGATCTTGCGACGATGGCTGGTCATCTAGCAGTTTCCGCGTTCACCTCGAATTCTGTGCAACTTGCCGCAAGTTTGACCAAACTACTGTCCACCCCACTGACGGAAAGTCCCTTCTCCCCCTCGCGCGATCGCACTGGGACTGTATTACGATGGAAAACACGAAAATTAGAAAAAGCTCACGTAGCTTTAATATACGGGAAATCCGATCATAACCGGAAATAATGACAACAATCGCAATAATAATTGAATTGAAATTAGTTGAAAAAAAGAAAAACACGGTGACTTTTCTGAATTAATTCAATCACCAACGTGGCAAAGGAACGCGAAACGACCATCTGTCTAATAAAACTGAACAGTTATTCGAGAGATACTGGTCGGGCACACGCGTGCAAATCTCTCCAAGCTCCAGCGACGATCAGTCATGATGAACCACGAGGCGGCAACAATGCGGACGTGGAAAATCGGCGTTGAAGGGTTGCGCGGGGGTGGCGCAGCGACGGGGGAGGAAGATGATGATAAAATAGAATCGTCGGTCAAGTTTCGGCGAAAACATGTCCGGATCTTCTCGTAAATCTCTAGAGTGCTCCGACGGAGGGGAATATTTTTTCGAGAGTGCCGCTTCCATTGGCACTCGAGAGAACGCTTATCCACCCGTAGGAAACGCTCGAGCGCTGCTTCGCCGGCTTTCGTGGCAGGACTCGCAACTGAACGATGATTGGATTAGTCAACGTCGTTTCTCAGAATTTCAACGATCACGACTATATATATATATATATATATATATATACATATATACAGGAAATTTTCGTGAAAATCCCTCGACGAGAAGAAACGTACTCGTCGAATCTTTAAAGTAATCGGTAATCGGCGAAGATCGTTCCAGCTGTTTGGAAGTTCGCCTCAGAAACACGATTCGCTTTAAAACAGATAAATCAGAGTCGAGCACGCGGCGTGTAATTAGAATTTTGGCAAACATTTTAAACGCATCGAACGCGTCGACTCTCAATTACGCGCAACGATCGGACGGCCTGCTCTCGCTCTTCGAATTTTTAGTCAGCTCGTTCGCCGCGCACCGCCGCAACTATCCTCCGACTGTTTAATTTCGAAATTGCGAGGAGATTCTTCACGGGGAACAAACTTTTTCGCGTTGCGCGAGTCTAGGTGGTAGCGCGGCGGTGATTGCAAAAAGTATTTGTATACAATCTTGTTTCTCCAAAAATAAAACGTTGTTCTCCGGTTGAGCGTTTCGTTGTCAAACTTTCGCGGCCAAAAGTGCTATTAAATTTTGACGTAAATTGAATTGAACTAATCAGCACTTGCTCGTTTTGCTGCGACGCAACAAAAACGCGACGAACAACGTGGAATCGATTATCGAATTTAAAAATGTTGCGCTTAAAAAAGTTCTTGCATCTCGCGCGATAATCCAGATCGCAGATCTGCTTCGTTGCTAAGCTCATTAACGTCGTTCGGTGATATTTATCAACGCATAAACGGTAATAAATCGTAACACGGCGGAATTATTTCAGTCGTGCAAGACGATCCTGGTCGAACGAACGAAATAAGCAACTAAACGAAGGTAGAGTTATTTCGATCGATGGAAAACTGGTAATCCCGCGATTTTATCTCGACAATGGAGCAGGGGGGGGGGGGGAAGAGGGTACTATGACTCGCAGATGTACGCGAACGTCGTCGTTGATCGAACTACACGCCGGTAAAGAAAAAAAAAAAAAGCATTTCTATTGTCACAGGAGAGGTTGATTTTACGGGATAACGACCGTAGCTATTGCGGTCCACGATGTTTTACTCGGTCGCCTAAAGTGACTTCGTAAATCACCGGGGGAGCGAGTTGTGCGCCTCGGTCATTATACCAAATTTACGCGTTCTATACAACCTCTGCGGAATTCGAGTTGCGCGAATCGTTGGGGAAATTCTAGCCGGTTCTCCCGCACCGCCACCTCCGTCCTCGCCGGTTCTCTTTAATCGAAACAAAAACTCGGCCCCGCTGCAGATATTGGCTTCTGAACGCGTAGCGGCCGCGCGCGAACCGTGTATGGACCGCCGGAACACTCGATGACGCAGAGATATCGCGAAACTTTCCCCCCTCCCCCCCTCACCAGCTAGTGCCGATTAATTCGAGCGATTATACGGCGTTAAATCGCAATGCACCGTATAATACCGACCGCGCTCCGGTCCTGCTATAATACGTTAAGTCTGGCCAACGAGTTCGACGGTGCGAACGAACACGTTCGCCGCACGGTACCAAATGTCACCGAGAACGCGCGCTGCTGTTGAAATTGTGCAACATTGTACCCGATGATTCTCTTCCCCCCCTCCCTTCTCCCTTCTCCCTCTCTTTCACTCGCTCACTCATACACACACACACACACACACACACGTACACTCTGCGATCCTCTGTCATCTTTCCTCTGTCAAGCACCTCAATCTCTCCGCCTCTCGCTCGCTCCCGCTTCTCTGTTGGCGAACAGAGTCCAGTCGAGTGGCGTGTGTACAGTTAACGCTATTTCCCGACAGCGTTTCCATTCCTACTCTTTCTCTGTTCGCCGGGATACTCAGCGAACGCGGCACGAAATAGCGTTTTAGACGCGACGCGAAAAATCGTTCTCTATGGAGATTCGTGCAAACACCGAGCGAAAAACGATAAATTAATGCATTCGAGAGCGACGACGCCCGCGTCGTTTAATAACTGTACCAGGTAGTTGAAGATGCAACGCGTACGTGTACCTGCGTACACGTTGATTGACCGATACCAACTTGGATTACAATCGAAAAGCTTGTTCGATCGGTGTGAAGTGAGATCTCGAACAATATTTCCGCGACACGGTGTAACATTGTTGGTTTTAATATGGCATAAAAGTGACTGTGCTGCAAGCACGTGTGCTTATTGACGCATATTGTTTTCAATAAAAATCACACGAACGTACGTTCGTCTTACTCGAACGCGAATTTATTTACTAATTGCAAGTCTACTTGGAAAAGTCTCGTCCCTTGTTCGAGATAATTTCTCCAACATCAGTCTCGAATGCGTGAAAATATACCTCGTGTCTGGGATATAGCCGACCTCTTTCACTGAATACGCCGTCTCACAGTTTTAACTTCTCCCCTCTGAGTCACTCACACGCGCGAGTATTTTCCTCGTCCAAATAACGAATCCAGATCTAATCACCCCACTCGACACGTCTCACCGGAACAACAGTTAGGTTTCGGAAATTTTGTAACGAGTTTTCAGCGACACGAGCTCGTACGAGTCTATTAATTTCTATCAATTCCACTGTACATATATAAGCGGAAAAATGTATGGTCTTTGAGTGTAAAACTCGTAGTCGCGAGAGAAATCGTATCGATTGTATTATTATATAAATTTAATGAGAAAGTTATGCGACTTGGTACGACGCGGGGCGAGGCGGGGCGACAAGGAACGAGACCGCGTCTTAAGGAAAAACTGCCGGAATATTATTATACTGCATCATAGTCACCGGCAACGGCGCAGAGAAAAATGTTTTGCATCTGCAGCTGACTAGGATATGATATAAGTAATGGTTGCGCAAATTTCCTTTGGGGCAATGCGTTGCTATCGCGATTCCAGTGGCTCGCTCGCGCGCGCGACGAGTGACACGCGGGCTTTCTTATCAAGCGAAACCGCTGTTTCTCCCTCTGTGCTCGGCCTCGCCGACTCCGAGCCGGTCGGCGATTACATCGAGAGAGCGAAACGACGGCTAAGGGCAACGACCGTTAATAGCCCAGCGCGCGGCCGAATTATTTTTCCGTCTCCGTCCTTTTAGCCGCGATGATATTATTTAATAAAAATGGCAGAGCGTAACGGTTTTTCGAGCTCGCCTGGCCGCTGGCCAGGAATCAGCCACCCCCCCGCCGTGCATTCTACCGGAAGATAACGCGATTGCAATTAGAATGAACCGCGATAAACGGAAGCGCCGTGAGAATGTATATGTACGTTTCGGAAGCTAGTCGGGGCGGAAGGGACGAGACGAGAACGCCAATTCCCCGGGTATTTTTTCTCGAACGTGCGCGCAAGTTGCCCTGCGAGACCGTGTGTTAGAGGTCGTGACTAAGTAAATTGCGGGATTCGGTAGGAAACTGCACAGCAGACCGAGTGACGATACTCACAGGTCGTTTATCCAGCGATTTCGCAACGTTTCCTTCGAATTTGATTTCCACTAGTTTGTTTCAAATTTATCGACGTCACTCAAGGATATTTATCAATACTAGTAATTATTTCAATCGCGCAAGTTAGTTGTAGCAGGAGAAAGAAGATCATCTTTCAAACGATAGGATATTTTCCGTCGGAATACTTTCTCAAAGAAAAAAACTGCACGAAAGGTCCAGAAGCAACTGTTCTGAATAGGAAATGAAGATATCATCGATATGCAAACATTTGAATCGATAGAAAACAAATTACAGGCGCGATCGCTCAGTACCAGACAACGCCACGCCTCCTCGCGAATCACGTGACTCAAATCAACCAATCGCTAATTTTCGTTGCATCAGCAACGTTGCACCTAAAGAGGCACGATTTTCTGCGTTACCCCCGCTAAAATCACCTTCGGTGAAAAAAAAAAAAAAAAAAAAATCCTCAGAGATGTGTGCGCACACTTCGACGCAGCCTCGAAACTGGAAGAGACGGTATCCGTTTGTCGTTTCTCTTTGTTCGAAGCGGAGGAGCGGGAGAGGAACGGTATCGAGCGTAATGCGGATCTGGAAAGGGCCAGCGGTGACTGGAAAGCCAGGGGATTGCGGCTACGACTCAAAGTGCAAACGTACGGCAGAGAGAAGGTTGCCGTACGACGTAGATACGACGGAACTCCTGCTAGAACCGGGGAATATTAATCGCAGCCACTGTCGGTATCCTCCGCTACAGCCCAACCGCTCATACCGCCCCGGCCTGAGAGTTCTCTCCTTTGCTCCGGCGTTTCGCCACCCCCGGTCCCTGTCTCCGTCTCCGTCTCCGTCTCCGTCTCCGTCTCCGTCTCACGTCGAGGTCTCTCGCCGCCGTCGCCACCGCCGCCGCGGCAACGACTTCTCTCTTCTCGACCTCTTCTCTGCTCCTCTTTACCCCCGCCAGGCATCTCTCTTGCCCTCTCAGGACCCTTTTCCGTGTACCACATCAAGCCGAGAGACGGCTACTAATGAGGCCAAAAACATCGGAGCCCCGGAGTTACGACCGTCCCAAAAACGTTACCGGCGTGATTTAGAGGATGGTAATGGAGCGGACCTTACCCTCGACGAGCGGAGGAATGCCAGCGCCGCTGCCTCTGCGAATCTTTCCTTCGCAGCGTCCTGCACGTGCGTTATCCCTGGAAACCTATCCCTACACCCCTCCGTCGTGGAACAAGATTTTGAATAAACCTGCGCTCCTTTTTACGAGTGTCAAACACGCGCGATTGCCTTCCTCTACTTTTAAGTCGTCTGCCTCAATTGCAAACGCTGTCGTTGTTGAAATGTGGAATATGAGATAACGATTGTCCGTGATTTCGACTGTTACTCGTTACACTTGTAAATAATTTCTAGGACACTCAAAGACACAAAGAAGAACGTTGCAGCGTTCGACGGACAAAATATATTTCCACTTGGCTGTCGTTTCTTCGCTCAGTCTATACTTATAAAAAAGGGGATATAGCATGCGTCTGCTACATCTATACCGTCAGTTTCCGCGATTTCGAGTTGTAACGACGAATTATTTCCAAACGGGAAGAGAGATTCGGTGGTGTTTGCACGGTCGAGAGCAATTCCTTTTTTTGCCGCTTGCACGAAAGACGAGCTTTCGTCAACGAGAAAAATGCCGCGGAACGCCGAAGTGAAAGAACCAGACCCGAACGCTTAGTTTTCCGTCGCTGTAATAGCAACGATTCAAACCGCTGGTTCTTCTCCGGCAAAAGGAGAGGAGAGTTAGCTGAAATTCTCTCGAACGAGTGCCGGAGAAACCGGCGGCCGCGACGTTGAAAAGGGACGAGGAAGAGACGCGACGAAAGTGGGTCTAGGCTTCACGGTGCTAGAGAGTCTTCAAAGAGAGAGAGAGAAGAACCGATATATACGTGTACACGTGTGCACATGTATTTCACGCGGAGGAACGTGAAAATAAAAAATGAGAAAAGATGGATAGGGTTTAATTTGATCGAGCGAATCGGTTCTCGCTTGTGCTCGGTACGCAGCAGCCTGAGTCTATCCAATCCGACGCGAAAGGGTTACGCGTGAGCTAAAGGGATGTAGGATGAAGTCGAACAAGATTGTAGAGAATTCAAGAGAGAGAGAGAGAGGGAGGGAGAGAGAGAAACGTGAACTACCCTAGAGTGGAGAGAGGATAGGTACGCAATGTGTATTCCGTAGATTCGAGTGGGCCGAATGGCACCGGCGCACCCATTTTCCGATAGCTAATTACCGTGGATATGCAAGCGCGTCCGTTGCAAACGCGTGCGCTATCGCGTATACGCGCGATACGCTTATCCACCACGGTTCGATACGCGGCAGAGAACGATGAACGCTCGCATCGCCGGCCAGCGCTGCTACTCCGAAAAGTCTCCGAGGTTCACGCTCGAAGCGAACAAACGGGGGCAAATTACTTTTGCGTCGCGCTTTGAAAAAGCACAGAGGCTGCTAACTCGAGTCGATAATCGCGTGGCCACGATGGCCAACCTGCGGCTCTTTTCGAGCCACTCTGTGACCGTGGCTCTCGCAAATTTATCGCAACTTCTTCTCTTCTTCGATCCGACGAACGAAGAAAATAGAAGCGCGAAGAGAAAAATTACAGATACACACGTACGTACGCGAATAATTTGTGTAAATTAGTTTGTTAAACAAAGTTGTTTGTCACTCCCGAGTAGATGTGACTCTCGAGTGGCATTGATAAATATATTAATATACGGCTCTTGTCGTGGCGATGAAATTTGGTCGCCTCTGTGGTACAGTTGTACTACTTAATTTATCGACGACGCTGCAGTTCTCTGGTTACGCGGTGATATTCTGAGACGGAAATTCAACGAAATATCTCTAAAAATATGTACCAGGGACGAACGAAAGAAGGAAGAAAGAATTCTAATATTTAACGATAGCAGTAGTTCTGGACGAAAATTCGACGCGATAAAGCGCAGATTTAATCTCGAAGCGATCGCGGCCGTTGTAAGTAATTAAAGTCGATAGCGGTATCTATACCCGTGTTATCCTGCACGTGTTGTTCTGAGAGAATTTCCAATACGCTCGTTTGGCAGACCGCGGGGATTATTACCAGCGAAACACAGCGGAGAGATTTGACGTTTCGACCGCTGGTACGTTCGTCCGTCGAATAGAAATTTTCATCCGTCGTGAAAAGAAATTTGCCCCGCTGTTCGATCGGAACTGTAATGACACACGCGTCTGCTGGCAAATTCGACTTGGAAAATCTCGCGGCACGTTGGTCGCGCGAACAACGGGATTTTCGTAAACGAGAGGGGAGGTTACGAATCGATAGAGGCGTCAATTTCAAACCAGTTTCCCGAAATGATCGACACGCGGAGGGCCGCTGGAGGCATCGAAATGCCACGGTTGTGAACGGCGCTTAAGCCGACGCGTTATCGACACGCTTGGGAATTGGAGCTGCTAGGACAGCTGCTGCTAAAGTATGCATGAACAGGGACTGTTTTGTATCCGTATACTCGGTGTGCAACTATTCCTCGTACACGTTGTTCCTCGTTGATCGAACTGCTACATTTGTCGCGCTATAGTTAGTTACCGGCCCTGTCCGATTAAGTCCAGGTAGACGCGTATTTTCGGTTATTGGCTCCTTCTCCTTCTCCGCTGGCAGTGGCGGACGAAAAAGACTTGGTTGTCAAGTGGCGAGGAAATGTATCGCATTTTTCGAGAGAAGAGAATTGCAACGGGGATCTAACAACGATGACGAGTAAATAACAAATAAATAATAAATGTGAAATGTATTTGAGTATGACGAAGAATATCCTTTTTTTCAGTTTGTACAAAGTTTCAAACTTTTCTTGTCAATTGCCATTTGATTTAAAACAAATGCCTTTCCAATTTAATCAATCACGCAGATCAAAATTACCAAAAATATTCTCACGTTTCCGACAATAAGAAGAATGGTAGTCCCATTTCTCGTCTTCTCCCAATCGACTTTGACTCTCGCGAAATTCAGCCTGGTATTTTCGCATCCTTTTCATTTCTTTCTCTTTCATTTTTTGGTCGCGCGATACACGTCAAAGCGGAGAAACGCGACTGCCGGTCGTTAATAATCGTTAGACGTTGACGACGAGGCAGGGGACCTACGACACGATCTAAGAAACGAGGCAGCCTGATGGGGCGTCACCGTGGCTCGGTAAGCTGCACGGCTAACGCCCTGAAGCGGATGCGATTACTACGCGATACCTTGTCTCGTCGGTCGGCGCGAAGCCTATTTTCTATGCGACGCGCGCGCTTTCTCGATGACCGGCTAAAAATAATCCCTGGTAGTCAAACCAGCGCGATCCGCGGACAGATATAAAGGCGACAGTGCGACGCGGATGAAAAATAAAATGGCAAAGCTTTACTTACAGGCGGTTTTCTCCGTGTTCGCGTCTGCGATACACGCGGCCACAAATTCGCTTGACCGGTTTATATCATCGCGACGTATCGTCGCTCGCCTATATAGGAAAGTATAGAAATAACCCGATAAAATTTCCCTCCCTTAATAACGCCGCGCGCCACCCGCGCGGGTTTCCTCTCTTCCTTCCGGCGGCGTGGTATTTCGCCCCGCGTTATCTCGCCGAACGAGCGTAGATTTCCTGAATGCTGGGTGGGAAACGCTCTCGAGCGCGCGAAAACCAGGCAGCAAAGCTATCGCGATTAGTTGCCGCGAGTTGTTCTAACAAGTTGTTTCCCTCTCGCGTCAAAATCTGCTTCGACGCACAACCGTCTGTGTCTGCGTGTGTGTGTATGTGTGTGTGTACACGGTCTGTGTAGAGTCTGTAGTTGTGTGGTCGCGTCTTTCGACTCGGAGAAACACGAGGGAACAGGAGAACCGCGGGCGAAAAATGCAGAGAGTCGAGACTCGAGAGGAGAATTCATTCTTACCGCATCGCGGCGGGAAGAAAAACGAGCGATGGACTGGGCAATAAAGTTGACGCGGTAATTTGGCGGGCCACTCCTTCGGATCTAGGTGCGCGTTATTTACGCGAATACTGCAACACAGACGGAGGGGCGAAAGGGAGAGAAGGAAGGAAAAAAAGAAAGAAAGAAAGAAAGAAAGAAAGAGAGAGAGAGAGAGTGCTGCATAGCAGAGAGGTAACGGTGGTGCGATAGTAGCGGACAGAGTCGACTCTGGCGGGGGTGGAGTTGTGCAGAGGTGCTGTCTGCAATGTGCAATGCATTGCAATGCACCACGATACGAAACCACTTGGAGTTTTCACGGAGTTGCACCAGCGTTGCGTCGTTGCACCACCGATGCCAGGTTCGTTCCGCTTGTAACGTGTTTGCGGGCGACGGGCACAGAACGAAGCGAAACGAGAATTCTGGAGAATGGTGAGACCGAGAGAGAGAGAGAGAGAGAGAGAGAGAGAGAGAGGGAAGCGCGGCACAAGAGATGGAGAAAGAGGAAAACTAGAAACGGATGGTCGAAAAAGTTTTATCGAATGCGGTCGTACCGCCTTCGGTGTTGCGAAACACAATTATCTTCGTAACGTCGCTTACGCCCCGGTGGTATCTTGCGAGTATCGCCAGAGTTGGACTATCCTTGGAGCCCGGGACGGGGCGGCCACGGGATCGTATAATTCTCCGTGGCATCGAACCGCGAGGTCGGTGATCTCTTCCAGTCGCGTACGTGCAAACCGTCTCTGGAGGGAAGGTATCGGACCTGAGCTGCTCGTACGACTCCTAACTACACCAAATAGGTTTCGGTTTGAACACGACTCGTACATTAAAGGTTAGCTCCTTGTCGGAAAGACGGGATTCGTAGCTGAAGGAAGCGGCGGCAGAATGGTGGAAAGAGGGGGAGGGGGGGGGGCAGTTGAGGCAAGTCGAGGACTTTAACACCGACCGAGAGAGAGAGAGAGAGAGAACTCGTAGCCACCGCGAAACGGGAACTTGGCCGTGCCAAAAGTCGAAAGCCGCACCGGCGAAATCGATCCCTCGGTCTCTCGCTCCGCCGGTTATAGACGTAATCGTCGAAACCTCTTTGCCTAGTGTTGGACGATTGAAAACGTTCCACGAACGTTCCCTACCACCCCCTCCAACCCCCTCCTCCTCCTCCCGCTCCTCCGCGATTCAGTCCGTTCGCCTTCTCGCCCGAGGAAAATACTCGGGCGTTTATTCAAACGACCGTACACGATCGGGTTTACGATCGTGCCGAGCGTACCACGAGAACTGAACACCGATTGTGTCGTCGAAAAATTTCGCCCCCAACCCCCTCCCCCCCCGATTCCAGATCTTTACTACGCACGTAGCAAACGAATCCCGGAATCTCAATCTGTATAATTTTACTGCATTAGGTTCGTCCGAATCAATGTCGCGTTTTGCACAACGGACCGTTGCAGAATTCGCACGTAAGTCGCAAGCTCGCCTGAAGCGAAAAAACAGAAACACGTTTTATCGAGTCGGTGTTGGCCCTCCGAACTAGAAAAGTTGTATAATACGTAAGAAAGAAAGGAAAAAGGGGGAAACGTGTACGCGCGTATGTTAAGAAAACGGACCTTTTATACGTACATTTGCGACAAACCACGGTCTCCTAGCCGGCTCCTTTCACCGCCGAACAATTTGCTCCGTTTCGTTTCGACGGGAGGATCGATACATACACGCGCACTTTTCCACGCTGCAGAAATTTCATCGACGCGCGAAACAACGACGATGTCGGTGGTCGTCACGGAGGTGGGTAATAGCGCCCAGACCCGGAGGAGGAACACACCTTCCTCTGCCGGTTTATGCACCGGGGGGGGGGAAGAAAATTGTATCGTATGGTATCTCGGCGGCGGTGAACCGGATGCCAGAATTTAAACGTGTTTTATCTTTCAGGCGATGAAACGGCTAAGTAGGTAATTGAAATCGGCCGAGACGCGATGGTGAATAACGCGATCCGATTATCACGGCTTAGCTGCCGAGGGGATTTGTTTCCGTTAATACGTGCCAGGAAACGAAGTTCTTAAACTGTTGAATCAACTCGTGCCGTGCGTATAGTTGAGCGATTATTTCGCCAACGTCCGCCTAGGGCGTCCGTCGTTCCTCAAAGCGTCGACTGCCACCACTGGCCTGGCCATCCAGTGGTGGCAGTCGACGCTTTCTACATCTCTCATCGTCCAATGATTCAAATTTTCCAAATTTCTGTTTTTTTTTTTTCAAATTTCATTACTCTCTCTCCTCGACAATGCTAATTTATTTATTTTCGTTAGCGGTCAACCCCGAATAGCGACTTAATCGAGAGAGAAACGACCTGATTTAAACAGGTTTGACTACGTTTGATCAAACCGACTCGAGCAAGATGTGAATAATCTCTCGATAATCGAGAGATTGTTGCATCTCTTGCAGTTCGTGTTCATGACCAAACACTCGAGAGTATATCACGGTCGAATTAGTAGCAGGCGAGTTTATTGGCGTTTCTCAATTTCAACGAGTGGTATTCCTCGATTCCGCCGCTCTGGCTTTCTTTCGTTTATTCGACGTGCTCCATGAAATACGTCTCGAGTACGGCGACCGGGGGCAACGCGCATGAGCGAGTGCTCCTTGGAACTAAAAACACCGTGCCGACACACAGCGAGGAGAATAACTGTACCATAAACGATGAAAAATCATCGATACGTTAAACTGTTACGACATTGTATCGTGTAACGGTCCATTTGGTCTCATCTCGAGACTCGTAGTCTCGTAATCTCGAGTCTCTTTTCTTCGCAGATATCCTCTGTATCACGCAGACCGGATGAGGAGAGCAATCACTTTCTTCCGTTCTCGACAATTTTTGAAAAACTTTCTTCGCGAAAGAGACCGACCTCGCCAGTAGGTAGTCGCGAAGATTGAAATTTTCTTAAAAATTACTGTGTCGTGGAGCGACATTTTAACACAAATTTTTAACTCTAACGTTTAACGCCAAAGTTCGATAAAACGGCGCGAAAGAATCGCGCGGCGAGTTTGTATTTTCAAGACCGTGGCGGAGTTAATCGTGAAAAAAAAGAAACGAGAAACTGTTCGGGGATCGTCGCGAATTTTTACAATTGGATTTTTCATTGTCAGCCGGCGCGGTGTTGCATGCTCCTCGCCGGTGGTATCGTTACGAAATCGAACGTTCGAATCCGTAGAAACAGCAAAACGAGATTATCTCTCGCCGTGGTTAAGGAAAAACGGAAATCGAACAACCTTTATGCTTCGGCGTCGCTCACGCTGCGGAATAATTTACGTAGCGCGATTTTCACGGCAATTTCGTCTTCGGAACAGTTCGTGCATTAAACCGTGTACGTATTTGTTTTCTGCGTTCTCGCATAGGAATTGGGGTGAGGTATGAGGCTGCATTAAAATTTATGCACGCAACAATGCATTCATTCAGCCAGGCATTCGCTGGTGAAGAGACAGAGAGAGAGAGGGAGAGAGAGAGAGGGAGAGAGAGAGGGGCGGAAACAAGATCGATTTCATTATTGAAAATATTTCAGCGGTGGTTTAGCGGTTCTCTCGACCCAGCGCGAAGAACGCAGTCTTAAAAATTCCATTATAAGTATGCCGGAGAAATTCAATGAATTCAACCCTTTGACCAGGCATTCGGAACGAACGATTTGGAAAATAATTATTTCTTTGACATTCCTCGAGTCAGGCGCAGAAGTTAATTTAATTCGATTCAACGGAAGATTGCGTTAGGCGGTTCGACGGAGAATATCGGCAACAGGGAGATGCGCTTTTGTTAAAAGTAAATAGATCGCAGAGGGATTTTTTTTTGGATTTGCGTTTTTGTTTTTGCGATGAAAAGAGTCGAAAGAACGGAATACGCAGCTAGGTAATTTATTCGCGCAAATTCCTACTTTTACTAAAATATAACGATCAAACATCAACGTTCGTTTCATCATTGTCAAATAAGCCTATCGTACCTTGGACATTTTCATGTATCACTACGTGTCTCGCGTGCCTTCTATTAATTCGTGTTTAAATTAAAAAGAAAAAAAAAAATACGACTCTTATAAATTTCATCAGACGTCAAAAATACTTATGAAATATGCATGCCTCGGATTGAAAAAACAAAACAAAAAAAAAACAAAAAAAAAAAAGGAGATTTAACGTATCGCGCAACAATTCCCCGCTTCGCGATCCGGCAGTGAAAAAAATATCTGCTTGTCAAATCAACCGTGATTTCCGCGGGATTTAAATAAAATACCAAGTTGCTCGAATCCACCTCCGCCCTCCCCCCCCGTTCCGATAAGAATAAAACGAGATACCCCGGAATTCCTCCAACTCGCCTCTCTCGTTTTAAAATCTCTCGGAATTACTCGCAGCTATATACGACGATATTTCTGTTCCTTCTTGTTTGTCTGTTCCTCGCCCGGGTTTTTCCCGGTGGCGATGCGCCGGTTCATCGAGTCGCGAAGTACGCCGATGCAAATCAAGTTTCTACCGGCAAGTTCGTTCGGTCGCGACGAATCGAAGCCGCGAGACCTCGAGCGTACGGGAGAGGCTTTCAACTGAAATGGACTCCGCCAACGGACTGGTCGCTCCCTCTCCAAACAGTATTTCTAAGAAACTTTACCTACACACACACACACACACATTTTACATTGTATTTTTCGAGAATATCGGCAACCGAAGAGATAACTTCGATACGCGGTTCGATGGCTGCGCTTAAACCCTGCGCCATTATGCGTAGAGTCTCGTGGATCTTTCCGCGGGGGAAATTGCAAAGTCGAAAAACAAAGTGGAAAAGCGAAAGTTGAAACGAGAACACAGTTCGACGAGGGAGGGGGGGGGGGATTGCTCGGTAAAGGAATACGAGAAATGCGTAAATCCTAAATTCTTGCCACGCCTAACGGACGACCGCGTCAATTTACAAAAAATGAATGTAACACGCTCGTAGAAATACTTGATAACACGCTGCCGCGCGTTGTACGAGTGGCGTCGTTCGTTTCTTTTTTTCTTTTCTCTTTTCTTTTTTCTTTTTTTTTTTCTCAACAACAGCGCTCGCGCGAGATAGATATCGCGGCAGAAGACTATACATCTCGATGTGCTAGAAAAATTCGATGTACAGTCACAACCCTCGGACAGATTTGCGAGCGAGAAGTTCGAGGTGATAGTCGTAACGAAGATGGACGGGATGGCGCGGAATTTGCGAAAAATTTCCGTAATTAACAGCGACTCGCACTACGGGGGGATCTTGGGCGTCGCGAATTCGCCTATTCGCCGGTCCATTCGAGATCCATCTCCGCGGCAATTACTCGCGGCGGTAATTCAAATTTGCCTCGACGTAGTTACCGTCAACAATGAGAGCACTCGCCAGAGTAGCGCCGCTGTCTCGCGGAGATCGTAGAGACATTACGAATAGCCGTATCCAATTATATAGCGAAATCCTCGCGTGAATGATATCCCTCCGCCCCCCTGCCCCCTATCTCTGTGCTCGCTCTGGTTTCAATCGGAAACCGGTCGCGCGATCGAAAGTTGGGAAATCGAACGAGCGTCGTAAATAAGCGAGTAATATTTATCGAAACACCGACGTGTTTCCCGGTGGCCGCAGCTCTGAATATTCAACGTGCTAACGATCTCTCGTTAATCGTCTCTTCGATCCAGTCGTTCACCTCCGTCTTTCTTTTTTTTTTCTCTCTCTCTCTTTTTTCTTCTTTTTCAACCGTAAATAAAACAAAGCCCGACGATAATCCCTGTACCCGGTACAAACAGAAATCGAAGAACAAGGCGAGCTTGCTTCGATCGCTTCTGAGACAAACGGCGAAAGTAACGACGAGTCGGTAGGGGAGGAAAACAAGAAGAAGAAGAAGAAGAAGAAGAAGAAGAAGAAGAAGAAGAAGAAGAAGAAGAGAGAGGGCAAAAAGAAAGAAGAAGGGAAGGTTAGGAAGGAACGACGGATCGAGTGTCGAGACGAGGATGGGTCATTGCGCGGTCTAAGCCGGAAAACGCCAGAAGACGAAAGAAGATGCTGCCCGGTATTATATCGAGAATATTTCACGGGGCGACTCCATCGACTACCATGACCGTCTCTCTCTCTCTCTCTCTCTCTCCTTCTATTGTTACGCTCCTACGAGTTTCCCGATACTTGGCATTATATTAAATTATTATAGCGTATACGGGTCGGCGCTTCCACTCGAGAATGTAGTCGAACGACCACGTAATACCCTCCGCGCGATCTACGCAGAAGCCTGTGAAACGTTGCTTTACCGAACTTCGAAATCGATAATTACGAATCGGTTATCGGGCGTTTGTTGCAAACCGCATCAATCGCGCGCATTAACGCGGTCGTTTCGAATCGAATGATACATCACCGAAACCCCACCCCCCCACCTCCCCCTGGAGGATCCCTGTCTTGGTTAACGCTTTACAGCGTAGAAAAGAATTCAAAATTTATTTGTTACTCGATCGTTCGACATACGCTGACTTGTCAATTTTCACAATTCTTGTCAGTGTGAAATTCTATAAATAAAAATTCTTCAAAGTTTTTGTTACGACGTAATTTCGCGAGATGCACCGTCGTTATTCACAACAATCGAATGTTATTACACGAATGCACATTGAATGCACGTTATTCAACATGTCGCGTGTTATTTTTATTATCAGTTACCGACAACATCTGCACGAGCGTATAAATGACAACATTCGATCCGAAATGGAAGAATTTCAATCAAAACAATTTCCAATTTTAATCAAAACAATTTGCTTTATATTACAACAGTTAACTATTATACGCAGTTTAGTCGCTGTGAAACTGAAATAAATTGCCAGAAAAATCGAGAAATCGATAACCGAAGATCCCAGAACTTGTTACTCTGAATAAGTTACAGGATGCAATTCAATCTGACGGATTCGTGTTTTTAGCAATTTCCGTCAAATTTATACAGTTTTCGGATAAGTTCGCGGAATCTTTATTCATCGACGGCTAAGTTATGAAACTCTGCAATCTATTAATAACTCTTCTTAAAATTGAATACCGAGCTTGATTTATAGGAAATTTCCTGATGTTCGATGATGCTAGTAACGGTTATTATATTCTTAGAAGTGACTTCTAATATTTACATTATTAGAAGTAATTTCAATTTATTTATACTAATCATCAGAAGTTGATCGCTATTTCGATGTCACTCCGCTTCATCGTTCGACGTTTGAACAGTCCGAGATTATAAACATCCGTACCGCTACATCTCCGAAAGAGATACCTCTATTTTCCGAATGTTTAAATCTGTAGGACAGGAGTTTAAGGGACGAACTTAGTTCGCCCCAAGTTTCGCTCGAAGTGAGAGTAATTTCGCCATCGAAACTCGGCGCCGAGCGGAAAAGGTTTCCGTTAAGAAAGTAATTAGAACGTTCTAATCACCGAGAGCAATTGCATTTGCTCGCCTGCCCGTCGACCAGGTAGCCAGGTACGTTAATTCGAGCCGATTATCATCCCTATAGCTGGACAATAATTAAGCGGGCCCAGCTCGGTCCGTGAAGTGCTGCGGTTTTGCTTGCATACTAACCTAAATTCATGGGATGTATTTACACCCGCATACTCGCGTGCACGTCTCTAGGTCGTTCTACCGACCAGCCGTCTCTCTCTCTCTCTCTCTCTCTCTCTATGAACGTACCTCGTGGATTCAATTCCCCTGTCTATCCTCGTTGTCCCTGCTCAGTCTTTAATAACGTCATTTTCGCGTATAGCCGAACGACGATCCAACCCCTTCGAGATTTCCCGAAAATAAACGCGATGACGCAATAATTCCTAGTGTACGACGTAACAAAAACGTTTATTCGTCGAGCACGTTGAAATGAATAAAGTAAAAGATGCAACGACACGATATCAAAAATGACACACGGTGCATTTGATTGTAATATTGAAAATTATTTACACTACGTCGTGTGCGTCTGTCGGAGATTCCCGATTGAACGGAGCACGTTTCCAGTTTTCTATACGCGATTTTCAAACAGGTATTGCGTTAGCTCTCCTCTCCATTTGTACAAATCTTTCCCACTGATTTCGTTGAATACTGGCAAGTATGTAGCTTAAACAAACGTTCAAAATTTTAAGTATCGAATCGCAGCAGCGAGTATAAACAACTGACATCGCGGACATGCGTTGTCTCGACAAAGACGAAACAAATTCTTCTTGCTGATAAAAATTAAATTCGAGGCAAATTGATTTACACTTGGCAGAAGCGTGGAAAAATTTTTATTTTTCTTTCTTTTTTTTTTTTTTAATCAGTGGAAGCGGGAAACATCTTTGGTCAACCGTACCACACTCCGTACCTACACCCCAGCATATTTATTTCGAGCAAGGGAATTGAAATTTTTTTTTAACCATGCTCTCTGTTCGTCGTGCAAGCGGCATTTTCACGCAACAGGTTACTCGACCACCGTTCGATTCCACCTTCATCGAATATTTGTATCTAAATCTTGAAAAGACGAGAGACGCGACATTTATTTTTCACGGTAATCGATCCCGCTCCGCGAGGCTCGCCGATACTCGACATGAAGAGAACGCTATCTTTCGCGAAAGCCTTTGAGCGAAAAAGAATCTTCATCCGCGATTGAAAGACGTTTCATATTTCAACCGATATTCTCTCATGAAGGAAATTCAAACAGGCAAATGATCTGTGTGTATTGTGTGCATACACGAACGCGCTCAGACGTCGGTAGAAACCCAACATGGTTCGAACATGGAGAGAAAGAGAGAGAAACCCGACGAAAATAAACCATTCTCGCAAATTTGTTTGTCGCGAGAAAATGTCACGAATCGTAAAAAAGAAGAAAAAAAAAAATTTTTTTCAAAGAAAATTTTCCAAAAACTTTGAAATCAAACTTTGAAATCAAAAAGGTTCGTACAAAACGATCGTTTTCAGAACGATTCCTCGTTACTTTTATTCGAGCAAGTAACTGCCGAGATTGAAAAACTTGGAAAACAGCGTCCGCTGCAATTACGACGAGCTGACGGAACATTAGGCACCTGACCGATTGCCGAGGAATCGACGATCCGACGCGATCAGAATATCAAACGGCGGAACGTCATCCGGAACAGAGAGGAGCGAGCGGCGGCTTTTAATTTGAAAGATCAAATTAGAAAGGGACGCGAGTCGACGGTGGTGTGCTTTTGAAAAGGAACGCGTAAAAGCTGTTTAACCAGAGCGGACGCTTCGCCGGATTCTTTGCCAGAGAGAGGACTAGTCACTAGTCTCTCCGTGATAGTTCTCTAATAAGATGCCTCGGGTCAATCATATCACGGAGCCGCCGCCAAATCGTTACCGTGTTCACGTTGCATATTCATCGGGCTGGTGGCTTATGTCTTCCAATTAGTCGGTATACAGAGACCATTCGATTGGACGAAAATATTTTACGTGCAGTTCGCAGGCATCGATGTTTCACTTTTCGTTTTCAATATTCGGTATCTGTCATACGTGTATTTCGCAATATATAAATATAATTATTGACTGTTTTTTGCAATATATAAATATAATTTACAACATATACCATGACTGTTCTTTGCAATATATTTTTGCAATGTACAAATATAATTTACAATATATACTATGACTGTTTTTTGCAATATATAAATATAATTTACAACATATACTATGACTGTTCTTTGCAATATATTTTTGCAATGTACAAATATAATTTACAATATATACTATGACTGTATTTGCAATATATAAATATAATTTGCAATATATACTATGACCAATTTACAATATATACTATGACTGTTTGTGTATTGAGAGTCTACAGATTCACTGTACGAAGTGTTACTTTATTTTCCCAGATAAATTATTTTGTAAATAATCTAACAAAGCTAAAAAAAGTAGAAATAGATAGATAGATAGAGAGAGAGAGAGAAGCGTCTAGGCTGGGAAAAGAGAAATTTCGGAAAAAGAAAGCCAGTCGACAGAGACCCCAGCGGAGTTGTAAGAAGCGCACTAGAAAATTTTCCTCGATAATCTCGACGAACCGTGAAGCTCGTTTCCAAGCTCCGAAGATCGATAATCGGCGAGAGTATTTTCTCTTTAACGGCAACGAGTGCTACTCGAGGGAGAGACTTCACTTTTCAGCTTCGTCGACCTTCGTACTCTATCGAGAGAAGAGAGTGCGAAAAATGTTATTGGTTTCGCGTGTGAAAGCGGCTCTTTGCCGATCTTTCTGAATGGAGATAAGGATCGTTTGAAGAGAAAGGTTCTTCGAGAAGAGGAAAAAAAGAAAAGAAAAAAAAATGGGCTATTCGATTATGTGGAAGGAAATTATCTGGCGTGACAGTTTGACTCGGGCGCACGGTGTTCTACATGCGATTTTACGAGCGAGCCAACCATGCGACATTTTTCTTGTTCAACTTCAACCCAATCGCGGTGTGACACGGGAGAAAGCCAGCCACGCTCACGAACATAGCACCGCGATTAAAAATGAAACTTTGAAAATGGAAACTTTGTCACGTGATTAATTAATCATAAACAGTTGTAAACTTTGCATCCTTGGTTCCATAATGTGCAGTGTAATTATCAATGTATATCTTCGAAAGTAAATAAATAAAATTGAATCGAAAGTGTACATTTCACGAGTGAGAAATGCGAGACGTCGTTATCATATTTCTTTGAATCGTAATTTCATATATTTCGAAATCTCGTTTGACGCGACTGTCACGGCTATGTTGATCAAAATTTCAAAGCAATTTGGAAACGCGTAGCGCGAGATAACAAAATATTTACTGCAATTACTCATTATCGTGCGAGTGCAGAATATCGAAGATTTACTAATACAGTGGATGCTCGTAATAAACATCGAAATATCTTGTAATTCCGGATATCGCGTATTTTCAGATACGTTTCGACATACTTTTCCGATATAATCGCGATACAATCGCGATAGCTCTCGCAACAGTGCCGATGAAATTTCCAAACGTTTCGCGCAACGGAGATTTCTGCAAAGCGTTCCGATACCGATTTACTTCCGTGAATCTGTGCGACATTTAAAAAAGACAAGCTTCGTTCAAGTCCGAAATGTTTCGATTCGCTACGAATTGACCAAACATTCGCGAAACGGCAAGAGGCACGGAATTGCTGAAACTTCGACTATAGAGACGACTCTCTCGTTAGAAGAAGAGAGGCAGGATCGATGAAGCGCAATTTGTCGAAACGCGTCCCACGCGAATAACTTTTGTCATCTGTGGTAAGTCGCGAACGTTCGCGGAAGTTGCGAACGCTCGTTGTAATTACCGGGGAAAGTATAGTTGAACTTGCGCACGGAATGGAAGAAGGGAAAACGCAACGAGGAAGAAGCGGATCGGCGCGGCATGGCGGGAGGGAATCGCGATCACGCGAGTCGAGCCAACGACACACAGAGCGCGGTGCAGGGACAAAAGAAGAACGAGGGAAGAGAGGGAGGAGAAGAAGAAGAAGAAGAAGAAGAAGAAGAAGAACAGAGGGTATTGCCGTAGCTGGGACTACGTTGCAAGTTAGATCGATGGCGTGGCCGAGCAGCGAAGACGAGAACCGGATCCCAGGTGATCCGTCTTCGGTCTACGGTTTAGTATCGGCCGGTCGACCGTTAATCCTACGTTACATCGGCTGTGGACCTAACCCGGGCCACTGTCGATCGAGCGAATCCTAGGCGACAACGCACGCTGTGTGTGCACGCGTATATAGTTCGATATTCCGGAGAGTATCTGGTGGCCATACGGTGAAACGATACCGTGCCGGAGCACGATAGGAGTTTGCTCGGGCTCCGAGCGCTAAGCCGAAGAGCAACGCTTCGCCGAGGGAGCACCCCGTTGTTGCTGGAAAGGGACAGAGTAGCGAGAGGGGGGGGGGGGAGTAGCGACGGGGCGTCAGGAGGAGGCGGACTAACGTTACCACATCCAGAAGCGTCGCGATTTCTCACCCTTATCTTATCTAGCGAACCGCTTTCCTCTTCGTTCCCTCACTCCTTCTTCCCATGCCGTTTCACGCGGTCTTTGGCGACCACGCACCCTCTCTCTCTATTTCCTTCTTTCTTTCTTTCTTTCTTTCTTTCCTTCCTTCCTTCCTTCCTCCCTCCCTTTTTTCAACTCTGACGGAAAATTCAAAATTGCACGTGAACGCGTGCACGTTTCACGTGACGGTAATAACGGGACGATTTTTCCTTTTTTTTTTTCGGCCCAAAGAATGTCAAACTTTTTACACCGTCGTGGACATTCGCAGAATTATCCGTACACGAGGTACAGAGAGAAAATTAAATTTTTTACCACTCGACGAAGTAACACGTTCCCGTTTCCCCTCAAACGCCGGCCCCTTGTAAACGAGTAAATAGCTGCAGTTTATTGACAAAAGCAAACGAAATTCCGATCACGCAGAGGGATTAATCGCGGCTACTTGCTCCCGCGAGCCTGACGCAATTGCATTTTTCAGCGGGGAAACGAAATTGTTTCGTTATTACATACTCGCGTAAGGGGTTCAAAATTTGTCCGATTCTTCCAATTACCCAACTTCCCCCGTAAATCGAGCAGCCAATTTCTTTCCCAACATTCCCCCGATCCTCTTCCAGCCGGGCATCAACTTTCTTTCTTTCTTTCTTTCTTTCTTTCTTTCTTTCTTTCTCTCCCGCTCTCGTTCGACGAACGTCAACTTGAACCTCGTCCGGGGCGAGCTTTTAATTCTACGGATCGACGCGGAATTTCGAACGGAAAGGGCCTTCTCCTCCTCTTGCGAGGGACTGCGTCCAGTTTGGGACAAAGCTTGCAAGCCAGAGCCCCTTGGAGTGTCTCTCTCTCTCTCTCTCTCTCTCTCTCTCATTCTCTCGCTCGTTTCGTGCGAGCGCGCCCCCGAGCAAACGGAGCGGACCGAGCAAACGAAGTAAACGGAGCGAACGGACCGAGCCAAGCTTGAAAATCTGCCGTATCGATCCGAGTACGCCGTTCGCGACTCGCCGGAATTATGGGTATCGATCGAACGAACGCTACGAAAACGACCATCGTGACGATCAGGAAGCTCCGTACGTCCGTACCGTGGGCTTTCTATCCTCCTTTCCGGCATCTAGCCCCCACCCTCCTCCCGCCGATATGTCCTATCTTCTACCCCCTTCCCTCTCCCCCCCCCCCCGCCCCCCTCGCGGGACCAACGACCCTCTCATTTCCGCTGTCCATGAAACGATCCGCGCCGGCCGACGACGTCGTGTCGCGCGCGAGTTCGCGTCGCATCGTCGTATCTCATATCGTCGTGCACAGTCTGCCATTTTTCCACAGCCAAACATACACACACACACACACACACATGCACATACACATACAGTTAATCCGCAAAAGATCGAACCGACCGATCGAACGAACTTCCGCCGTTGCTTGCGGACTCTTTTTCTCTTTTCCTTTTCTCTCTCTCTCTCTCTCTCTCTCTTTCTCTCTCTCGATCTCTAACGCTGATCGTACGAGGCTGGGAAATTAGCCTGGCGGGAAATCGATCGGTTCTTTCGGTCTTCCGGCTAGGCGGTTACTTAATTAAAATACCGAATCTGGATAGACCGGACAGAGCGTTACGTAACGTTTAGCGGACTCGAGCAACGTCGGTGAAAATTTCGATTCCTTAAGGGAACGCTGGATATTAATCCCTTTGAGTCGTTAAAGTGATGGAAAGATGGAAATGTTCTTTCTTCGTTTTTTTTTCTTTTCTTTTTCTTTTTTTTTTTTTCGTTTCCGTTGCAGTTCGAAATTATATTTTATCTCCTTTCATCGCTGTCTCGAGCGAGTTTCTCGAAATTTTCACGAGTTGCCGGGAAACGCGACGGACGTAAACGCGAGAGGAAATTTAATCCTGCGATCATAAAGACAAGACTGAATATATGAATTTTTATTTCCGACGAATTAACGATTCTTGCGCGTTTTAATAACTTCCTAACAACGTTTCAGACTCACCTCATTTGTCCAAGTGTGTTTCAACAGTTGCAAGTGGACTGCGGGATCGTTGTGCACTCTCGCGAGCCTGAAAATGAATGAAACGCGCGTCAAACGTGAAGAATCATAAAAGATAAAACTGAAGCGTATTCGACGACATTCACATTCGATGACAGATCGTCGTCAGATCACAGAAACTCAGCTTGGAGATGCATCTCTGTACCGACTGATAAAAGTATTTCACGACACTCCGTGAAAATCCACAGTTTGTTAACGAACAAATAACCAAGGATTGAATCCATCGAAATTTTTCGCGGAGGAAATAGTTTCGCGTCGGAATTGTGTCGTACAACGGTTACGGAGCGTGTCCGACGCGATTAAAGTCGAGATGGGATTTCGGGGAAGCGAATTAAATATTTTTTTTCTTTTTTTTTTTGCTTTTTATCCTTTTTCTGTTCGAGAGAGAGAGAGAGAGAGAGAAAAAAAGGCGAGAAGCGATGAACGATGTGTAACCCGTTGAATCAATTGGCTTAAAAACTTTTTGTTTCCATCAATTTACGCGACACGCCGGCTGTTTTGATTTCTCCTTTTCCTCTTTCTATCCGATACTCCGGTATCGGTTCGAACGCGAACCAGCGATTTATCAATTTCAACCTATCGCCGGTAGCGTTTTTACGCAACTGGGCAAATGTCGATTAAAAAAATACTATCGTTAATGTCCACGAGCCGTGTTGGCGTGTCCCTTCCTTCCCCCGTTGACGTTTGCGCGAGCCAACCGGTTGCCTGCCACGCGATCGACTAATTATACATTCCGACGAACAAACGACGAGCTTGATTTACGGTCAACTAATAAATACGGATGTTTATCCCAAATGTATCACGTTGTTACGTTATTTAACTTCCTTCAAAGGGGATCAAAAGGGAGTTGATATGATGCGAACCAACTGCGACAAAGGTGTACATAAAATGTAAAGGAATACTTTAATTTGAGTAATATATAAATATATTAATATAAATATAAATGATTATATTCATATAATATATTAATATAAATATATAAGTATAAATGTGTAATATATATGTAATATGTAAAGGAATACTTTGATTTGAGTAATATATAAATATATTAATATAAATATAAATGAGTATATTAATATAATATATTAATTAGAATTATATTAATATAATATATAAATATAAGTGAGTAATATATATAACATATAAAGGAATACTTTAATTTGAGTAATATATAAATATATTAATATAAATATAAATGATTATATTAATATAATATATAAATATAAATGAGTAATATATATAATATATAAAGGAATACTTTAATTTGAGTAATATATAAATATATTAATATAAATATAAATGATTATATTAATATAATATATTAATATAAATGAGTAATATACATAACACATAAAGGAATACTTTAATTTGAGTAATGACGTGTCGAGTTATAATCAGGCATTTAAAATAGTTTCTTAATAGAAACTATTCTCTTGTATTTTTTCTAAAAAGCATTTGAAATATTTGCGCCAAAAATACCAATTTTATTTTCGCACTGAGAGGATTGAATAACTTAAAATATCGCGAATACAATAATTTCGTCTGAAACGAGTGAAGTAAACCGATAAGTGGAATGTTTTTATCCTAGAGAATTATTCATCCTTCGACTATCTATAGGAGAAAGAGGGAAGACATATTACGAGTATTTAGAAATAATTACTCGAAATCAACGTTTGAGGTACTATCGGTGAATCTTTGATAACTGTTGTCGCAAGTATGGAAAACTATTTTTGAAAATAGTGAAACGAAGTAAACGGTTTACGTCAAATTTCGGCTCAACTTTTTATTCACACGTTTTGGAAGGATTTTAGAATTTACTCTTGCACACTGATTTCACAACAACTGAAATCGATCGCATCGTTAAAAACAATTTATTCTAGGCATTTAAAATCGAATAACGCAATAAAACCGAATAATCGAATAACTGACGTGAAATTTTATAGAGAAATTCCGTGTGTATTCACATCCATGTTGCTCGCAGAGAAACTATAGATCCGTTACATAGTGTCGTACACGTTGTCATTTGTATAAATACTTTCTCCTCGCGTCGTATTCTCACACGATACGATTGTTGGCATTGCACCAACAAGAACCAACAAGAGTCTGAAACAGCCAGTTAACCGTCAAAGTGTCTCGCGTTCGCTGTTCAACGTATAAAATATTCAAAGTAATCTAGCGCCGGGACGCTGAAATTTCGTGTCGCGGCTTCGAATACACGCGATTCCAGTGAGAGATTGTCTTAATCGTCAGGATCCGAGCAAACTTCCCTTTCTAACGCGCGGGGGCAACCTCGTTTTTAACGCGAGATTTGAAAAGATACGCTGTACATCGGCTACCCCTTCCTCGTTTTTTTTTTTTTTCGAAGAAGGTGCGGTTCAACAAATCGCACGGCGGGCAATTCGGTCGATCCAACTGGCCAAAAGTTTCACCGGAAGACACGAATTTTGTCTGACAATTTCCGAATACAATTTTGTAACAGGGGCAGAAGAGTGTAAAAGTCAGCTGCAAATATTTGTCGACTATCGAGCGTTTCGTGTGAAAGGCACGAAAATTGGAAGAAATTTTTCTATACTTGGTAATTCTCGATTATTTATTTATAAATGTACGAAAATCCGAAAATATATTCGGGAAGAGATATATCGGAATTCCTGAAATATTTTCAAATTGTCGACACTTTTGAAGCATTCGGGTATTTTTGTAAAAAAATTCCGTCCAATTGCAAGGCTTTCAGTGACGCAAATTCTAAATATTCCACTGTAGAAATTGCTAATCTTCCACCACAACTTTTTTTCTGTCCTAATCTGTTCCTCGCGGCAAGCAAAGTCGAATACGTGACATTTATCCGGCCAAATATATATTTCGTCGTCGGATGCGAACGAGTTAATCGACTGACGTTACGTCGCGAGGCGAAGGAGACGAGACGAGACGAGACGAGACGAGACGAGACGAGACGCGCCGCGCCGGGAAAATTGATCGAGATTGAGCGGCTATCGGCTAGTCGCGAGTCACGATTTACGCGGAGAAAAGAGGGTAAACGAAGGCGGGGGGGAAGAGCGGGGAGGTAAGAGGGGTAAGCAAATACGACGCGAGGGTGGGAACGTGGAACGCATGTACACAACGGAGGTCGTTCCGCACGACGTTCTGCACGCGTATTCCGGCTCACGTACGACGACCACGAACGAGGATATACGGCCGCGCGAAACAAACTGCAACGAACGAGGGAAACGTTCGCCCTCGATCGTGATTTCTGAATGCGCGTCTCTGTCCGTGGTACAAACGAACCGTCCCCGGCATACAACGTTGGTACGTACAGCCAGACAACCGACAGATACAGAAACGAGAGGCAACGAGGGAGAGGCAAAACGACGAGCCTGGCTGCTAAGACGCCGCCCAGCCCAGCCAAGACAACGACCAACAACGAGGGACGAGCCGAGAGACGAGTACGATGACCCGAATTCCGCCGTGGAAAATCTGCTGGGAAAATACACGGTTCATTGTGCCGAGCGACAGTTTGACAAATTGTATATGTCTACAAAACCTACTTCTTCTACTACCTGCTGCACCCCCCCTCCCCCTCGTCGCTGTTCGTCCCTCCAATGAGTCCTTTATAACCCGCCAGCCAGCCGGTTCCTACGTACGAATGAGATCGTGGGGTCGTGGGGTCGTATCGACCGACAGGTTCGAAAACATTTGGAACTTTGCGCTTAGATACATGCAGTTTCTCGAGTAAATTACGCTTTCGAGCAACGGAGAAAATATTTTATTTTCGTCTACAGCTAGATTACAATCGGATTAGAATTCGTCGCGCCGAGCAAATTGGACACTTACCAAAATGAACTCTCGCTTAAACAGCGCGATTCAAATTTAGAACAACAACGATACCGCGCACTTTTTCACTCTCGTTAAACTTTCATTCGCAAGCTCGTATCTTTCCAATAATTTCAAATGACGAAACAAGACCGGAATAGCGAGACTCTCGAAACATCGATCGGCTTCGTGCAACGATTGCTACGTGCCTCGAGAAAAGAAGTCGCAAACTTCCGCCTGGTAAAATAATTAACAAAGTCGGGCCGAAGAGCAACTCGCTCCTCTCCGCCACTGCCGTCGGTGCATTTAAATTCGTCCACGCGAATATCGAAAGAATAACGACACGACGCGAAAGAGTGCGAGTGGAGAGGAAGCGCGCGCGTGTGTGGTAGCAGAAGTGAAAAAGAAGGCAAAGACCCGAAGAGAGGAGAGTGATTTCAGCATCCGGTGCTTTCGAAATAGAGGGTAAGAGGAGCGAAGCTTAGCGCGATGGCGTGTACGTGATCTGAAAATGAAGACCAGGTCGGCTAGAAACGACATCAGGCGGAATCGGTAGTTTTCGTGGCAACCCGTGCTACTTTCGAGAACGTGGACCCTACCCTCGACGTTTTCCTCGAACCGCGTTGGTACGACTCTCCTCCCAAGGATGCGAGCACCTTCGACCTTTGACTCCGCAGAGCCGGCAGAGACGAGGTTTTCTCTGTCGGCAGCGCTCCGTCACCTACCTCGCATAAGGAAACGCGTCATTCTTCGGCGGATTTCCATCTTTTCATCCATAACCTCGAACCTTTGCGTCCTCCGTTCTCGTTCCGTGTCTTTGCCTCGACCGAGAGCCGACGCTGCTGCTTGGAAAAGTAGGCAGACAGTTTCCACGAAGTTTACGATAAATTCTGATGTTAACTGCATCTATAATACAAGTCGCGGTGCGCTTCCCTTTGCCAACCCTTCGAACGGACGTTCACCTTTCTAGCTTGATAGTTGAAGTTTACATCGCACTCGTACCACGGATCGATAAACAGAAGTAAATTTTGGATACATAACGAAGTAACAGGAAATTCGATGGATCCTCAGCTCCAATAATCCATTCGAGAGTTAAGATATCGACGCAAGGTCGAAAAAAATTTTTCGATTAAGGTTTTGCCATAAAATTTTATCTATATGCAAACATTTGAATCGATACGAAACAAATTACAGGCGCGATCGCTCAGTGCCAGACAACGCCACGCCCCCTCACGGATCACGTGACCCAAATCAACCAATCGCTAATTTTCGTTGCATCAGCGTTCGTTGCACCTAAAGAGATCGAATTTTCTGGGTTACCCCCGCTAAAATCACTTTCAGTGATAATAACAAAAATCGGCAGACGAATGACGCTGAACTGGTCAGTGATCGATTTTCTCGCGGATTCGTGGCACGTCGCGAAATGGAAAACGAGTCGCGGAGAGAGATCGTACGATCGTTCTTACAACACCTCCGCCATATTCCCTTGCTTGCTCGGGAAGACCTTAAGGGGGAAAGTCCGCCTTTCGAGAAGACGAGTTCCGACCAAAGTTTTACGGGCCAAGTTAGAATCTCGACAGAGAGGTAAAGAGGAAGAGGGGGAAGAGGGGAGGGCGGAGGAGGAGACGCAGTTCGGAGGGAAAGATTTCGCGGGCGCGGCCCATAACTTTGCTCGTAAATTCGATATTCAAAACAGGAAGTGAACAATGCCCTTATATACTTCCTCTACCGACGAGGCGGTTCACTCGACTTCACCGGTGCATGAACCGTATCTTTGTAAAAATTTGACGATTAAGCGGTCTGCGTCTCCTTTACGGCGCACGGCGACCGTCTTTGCGATCCTCCTTTCCGCGTTTTCGATCAAATCTCGCCGCTCCAACGTTCCCGGTGTCCCAACGGAAACATCACAGTCTGAAAGTCGATTTATCGGAAACGAAATAACGAAAACGTTGCTCACCAGTGGACTATGGATTTTTATGCAAACTGATATTTTCTGTATATCTTTGAAACGTAAAACGGATGAAATTTAAGTAGAAATTTGTCGTCATTGACGAAATGTTTGTCACGCTAAAAATCGTCCATCTGTAACATACACGAATGAACGATTTCCTCTTTTGTAAAAGACTCGCGTACTGTCAAAGATACGTGCACGCTGATAACCGCAATCTCGTATCATTGGCTACTCGCTAACCGAGGGAAACACAGAGGCGCGAGAGATGCAACACTCTCGCGCGTTCCTCGCTCTACGCGTCGAATGTTTCATATCCTTCGAAACGAAAGGCGAACCGGTTCGCTTTCCTATTTACGAGGACGTCGTAAAGCAACGTTTCACTGGCAATAAAACAGAGCAACCTAAATTCTTCGACTCGCGCTTGCTTGGATTTCTCGCGAATGCCGCGAAAGAGGGGAAGTTTCATCGAGTTTGCACCGCGGGGGGTGGGAGGGGGCGAGTGGAACAAGTGGCCATCGATTTCATTGATCAAAAAATTGGCGCAATGGCTGGAACGCTGGAATCGAGCCAGTCCGCGGTTGTAAATAATAAACGACTATTTATTTTTGTATTTATAAAGCTGCGCGCCGTTTCGACACGCCGGTTAATGAAAAAAAAAAAAAAAAAAAAAAAAGAAAAATTTTCCTCCCGCCAAATGTTTGCCGGCGCACCGTATTTATTTGTTACTTTAGCGCGTAAAGTAACGCGCGTACTTGATACACGTTCGCCATCGTCCGTACGATCGCGAACGATTATGCGAACGGGGGAGTCGTCGATCAAGGAAATGTAAAAAAAAAAAAAAAAAGAAAAAAATGGCAGGTGAAACGGTGAAACAGAAAAGGGAAAAAAAGGGGAGGAAGTACGAGCGGTATGAAACGAGCTGGAAAAGGAAAAATGCGCGCGGGAGGGAGAAGCGGGGAGCTTCGCTTCGGTCCGCGCCTCGGTTAATAAATAGCAGCGGTATGCAAATAAAGTCAATCGCGCGATCGTTTGAATTTTAATTCGTCGAAATGCAAAATGAAATTTGGTTGCCGCGGCTGCCAAAGGCGAGCCAGAAACGTACGATCGCTGTACGATCGCGCGTCTACAGAGGTTGGATAAAATAATGGAAACACCACGTAAAGGAAAATCCTTTATCGATGTAAAATGCCATCGCCATTAATATCGCCGTTATGCCGTTTAATGCGATTCGAATTTGTTTGAGAGCAGAGTCGCACGAGCCTTTGAATCGCGTTCCAATGCGAATTAATTCACACCGCAAGAAATTCGTCGAACGCTTTTGGAAAAGTTTGCGAGGGATTGTCCAAACTTTGTTTTTGTTTTTTTTTTTCAGTTAGATCGCATAAATCAGATATAGAAAAAAAAAAGAAAAGAAAAGAGAGAAATACTAGCGGCAATTAAGATGGAAGATTTCGCCGGGGAAGGGGGTGCCAGCCCCCGTTTCGTTAACCGGTGCCTGCCTGCGGTTCTCCCGTTGGAATCGTTCGAGTAGCCTGATTACCTTCTCCCGCGAGTCGTGGGAGTCGACTCCTTCGGAACGTCCACGGAATTGTCGTTCGCAGTGCTAATTCGGTGCACGGTTAAGCGCTGATGATAAACGAATTACTGGCTGGCAGAACGTCGGTTAGAGAGTAAGAGGCAGAGACCGCTTAAACGATCGGGAAGAAAATGAGACGAGAAGACGAGTGGCGTGGGATAGAGGAAAATATAAGATAGATAGATGGAACGAGGGCGAGAGAGAGAGAGAGAAAGAGAGAGAGAGAGAGAGAAATTGACAACTGAAAAGGGACGGTGGAACAAGGGGAAGAGGAGTCGTTCAATTAGAGGACCCGAGCTGGTGCGATCGAATGCGAGAATTCAATTTCTTCGGTCTTTCAATCATTTCGAGTGCGCCAGAGGTCTCTCCTCTCTCTCTCTCTCTCAAGTCTTCTCTTTCCTCCCCCGTTCGCTTTTATCTCGTTCCATATTCTCCCCTCGATTCTAGCCTATGACTCGCTTCGTTATCTTCCCGCGTTTGCTTTTTCTTCCGCTCGGGCCGCGATGCCGCGCCGGCGAGAGAGAGCCACGGCCCGGCAGCTTAACACGCGCAAGAATAAATTTAAAAAATAATCTCTTCTTCCAAACGGTTCCTTCCTTCTTTCCTTCGTTCACTCGCGCTCCACGGTGAATTTCGAATTTTCCAAATCCTCGAGTTGCCACTCGAGTTTCCCCCGAGTTTTTCAACCCCGAGTTTTCCACTCCCCCCTCCCCCGTGCTCCTTTACAGATAGGCAAAGGCGGGAATTACGCTTCGCCATCCTAAATCGTCCGCTCGCTATCCCTTCGCCCGCGCGAAATCAGAACTATAAATCCCTGACTGTTCCCTTCGCGCGAATTCATTGCCCCTTCAAAATGTAAAAATTATTACAGGATCTTCGGGACAAATCTTCGGAGATCGCGGCCGATCGCGAGTCGCAGTTCGTCTCGAGGTGACATTTTGCGAAATGGGGAAAATAAGAAAAACGAATATCCATCTATTCACAAATAAGCAATAATTGCTTTTTTATATCCGCTCGGCATTTCTCTCCGAGCTCTGATTAACTTTGACTTTTTCGGTAAATTAAAAATTGATTATGAAAATTTCACGCGAAATATCCCTGGCTTCCAACCTGTTATATTTTGAGAAAGAAAGTTCAAATCTAATAACGACGACTTTTTTAAATAGAGCGATATACATATAGTATTTGAAGATGGAAATTTCGATCAATCATTTTAATCGATTTCTAATTGACGCGGAAATAGGCTAACTTTAAATAGCGGGACGAGCGGCGACATTTCAAAATTTCATGCGAAATTTTAATTTCCATTAAATCGTTAATTTTACGTTCCGCAAATGAACTTTGACATTTAGAAATTTATTCCAGAATTTCGCGAGTGTTGCCTGCCAACGAGCAGCGAGCAGCGTGCAGCGGCGCGGCGCTAAACGTTACGTTCTTCATCAATGCAATTTTATCTTCCCCATTCTTGAAGGAGAAATTTCTGTTTCTGCGTTGGCTGGCTCCATCGCTATCGCGGAGCGACGACGCTCTTCACTTCGTACTTCTTTACGCTCGCTTTGACCGAGACGCTTTGGCAAACGCATTAAAATCCCCTCGTTTTGCCGCCGCTTTGATCTCGATGACAGGCACACGTATGCGCTCGCGCACAGACCATCTAACCGCAAGAACATTTTCGACCGAAGGAATCAAAGAGAGAAGCGAAGATACAAAACCGTACGGATGAAACTCGAGCGTTTTCACGTTTTCACGTTTCTCTCTCTCTCTCTCTCTCTCTCTCTTTTTCTTTCACTTTCTTCTTCTTCTTTTCTTTTTTTCCTCGCACGACAAATATTAACAGTCGGACGTTGAAGAGCCCGTGTCACGTCTGACCCTTTGATAAGATTCGTTTGTCTAAATACGTCAAAGTACGTGCCTCTCTCGGTATCACGTGGGAAAATAGCATCATCTATTGGCAGACCGCGGATTTTCACTGAAGAATACACGAAATACTTTCGAAATGTTTCAATTTTTATTCGGGTCACGCCACATTGGACCTACCAGAGTATTCAAAGTCATTAATAATTCGTAATTTTTCGCGGAAATGTTCTACATTTATTAACAAAATGTGATTTTTTTTTCCTGCTCGCGCAAATTGCAACTTTACGTTTTACTGGGGAAACCGACCAAGGCCAAAAGTTGCCTACAAGCAAACAACGCGCAATAATAAGCGATACAAACGATACAAACGATACAAACCCAGGTAATTATCTAGCCAGCTATCGTTGGAGCGTGTGCGCGTCGATGAGCCAAACGCGTCAGCCGGCAGTTAATCAAAAAACATTGTTACCATCGCAGAGTGGGTGGGTGTGTTGGACGCGTTGGGTCGTACGTTTGCACAGCTGACATTGACGAAGAGACACGGAAAAGCATCGGAAAGAAGAACGTGCGAGCTTTCAGGCAGGTTTTCAGCGGCAAGGAGCAAATCGTTTCCAAGTGACGAGCTTGGAAACGTAAGAGATAGAAAGAAGGGGTGGCGAACGGAAGGGGGGGGGGAGCAAGAGGCGAGAGAGGGTGAAAGAGACACGAAGAGCAGCGCGAGTGCACACTATTTCCACTAGCTACGGCCGGCTCTCTCATCAATCATCAGAGTTTAGAGTCGGACACGTAATTTCCGGGACGTGGGATTCGTTCGACGTGCACGTCCGTTCGGCCGAGGCTCCGATTGGCTGTTCGCAGCTAACAGGGCCATTCGATTGGTTGCTCCCTGCGTCGGCATGATTTATGAGCCCTAGTGCGTTCGTTAATATGCCCGGTGATCGTTTCGACCGACCAAACCAGTCCGAACGGCCAACCAACCGAGCCGGCAGCAGCCAGCGCCGAACAGCCAGCGCCGAGACTAGCCCAGTGAGACAGTTCGAATGCGACGTGAGTTATATTCGACGATGGCTCCCCTATATTCCCTCAATCACCGGCTATTCTCCTTCGCTCCCTGATCGCTCGCATACCGTCGTTCGACGGTTGTTGCCAGATACCACGAACCATTCGACGCAATCCGATCGCGAAATCTATTCCTCCGTCTGATAATCTGATCGGCGAAATTTTGCTTTTCCCGATTCCCGTCGCGTTCGTGCGCGTTCACGCTCGAGTCGAGTTCGAACAACGATCGCCTTCGTTTCGGCTCGTCCTCGCTAACCATAAGTGCCGTCAAACGTCGCGAGAGGGACAATCTTTTCGATCAATTAACAGAAAGAGACTCGTGTCTCACACTCTGGATCGAACGTCAGGAAGAAAAACTTTTGTTCAAACGTCTGCAAACGCGTTGGCCGCGTTAATTGTAAAACGTTATGATTATTTGAGGACGTATCGTATATACATCGGCACTAGCGACAGCCAATGGTCGTTGGGATTTACATTTATCGACCTTTTACCGGGATAGTCGCTGACGCGGACCTCGAAATTACGTAAACGCCAAGTTTCGTTCGGTCGACTGCGTCGCATTCGACTCGTGATTTTCATCGAGGGTTTTGGATCACACCCAATTCCACCGTCCAGATATTATAATTCCCCGTGTCCCCGCCGACTTTTAATCGCGTAAAACGAATCCGCGTCGGCGTCGCTTTAAACAAAGCCGTGCACTTGGACGAGGCGTGTTTTTTTTTTTTTTTCGTTATACACGCACGCGCTATATTGCGATCGCACGACTATACTCTCTCGTAACCTGAAAATTTTTTGCAAACTGTTTGTTTGTTGAAAAAAAATACGCTTTCGAAATTGAAATGATTATTTTTCGTTTTTTATTTATTTACTTTTTGTTTTTTAATAACTTTTACGGTGTTTGACATACGGCGTTTGAAAAAATACAAATGTTGATTTTACGAAGGGAACAGTTCCTCGGACGTCTTTCTCTTTTCTAAATTTTGTTCAATGAATTCTGCTTGAATTTTATTTCAATAGACAGAAGAAGAAGAAGAAGAAGAAAAAAAGAAAAGAAATCGAGCGAGCGTAGCGAAGGAAATGAAAATGAAAATTAAACAATGGAAATTAATTAGCGGTTAGAAAAAACACGGCGGCTAAAGCGAAATTAATCGCGTCCAATTAATGCAGCTTTTGTCGAGAGATTTTGTTTTCGAAATCAGTCGAATGAAAATTAGAATCGTCGTGAGCATAATCGCGTACAATATACTCGAATCCCTGAAACAAATTGACGTCGTCAGACTCGTACGTACGAACGCATAATTAATTCGATCGATTTCAGAGCGTAGAAAACTTCGAAACCTTGCGGGGATAGGCTTCGATTTCGAAGTTACGCGTTTCGCGCGTTCCCAAGCTCTCGTCGGTGATAGACGTTTAATTTAAACGGCATTAGAACGAAGCTTGGCAAGAATTAGTCAGCTGTAGGAAACAACGCTCACGTCGTCTAATTGTTCGTTCGTAACGAACGCCGCGTTATCCGAACGATCTGGATTATTTACGACCACGGAAGTAATTGTGTCTCCTCTCTTTAGTGCAAAATCGCGATTAACGAGGCTAATGGCTGCGATTCAACGGGATTTCCAAATACGCGCGATTTCCCAGTACGGAAAGAATGTGGGACACGGACGAACGAGGGAACATGAAAAAAAAAAAAAAAAAAAAAAAGGGGAAAAAAATATTACGAGGCTGAAAAAGAAAAAAAAAAAAAAAAATTTCAAAAAGCAACAAAAAAAAAAAAAAAAAACGAGAAGAAAATTAAAATATCGATGGAGAGCGGAGGCATGTGGCGTGATGAAAATTTATAAAAATCATTCTGTTTCTTTTTTCTTTCATTTTTTTTCTTTTTTTTCTCGGCTGCGCAGAGGTTTGATCAAAAGTATTTCTCTCGCTTGGAAATGGAGCCGCGGCTTTCTACGTCTCGGCGTTGATCGAAATTTAGAGGCGTAGAAACGGTTCGCGCGGGTAAAGCGCGAAATGGGGTTGGTTACGACTAGATCTCGCTCGTTACGACGGAAAATGATTATTCACCCTCTTACGCTCCGCCCTGACACTGGTGTGCTCTGGTACGTGCCTCGTCTGACGTTGAACGAACGTTTCCACTTAAAGACGGGACCGGCTTTATCGTGCGTCCCGAGTAGAACGCTCGTCCAGGCCGGATTATCGCTCGATTCCTTAGACCTAATCCTGCCGTCTGCGTCGTTAGCCGGTCCGTGAGGAAAATTAAATACGAGCCCCGGCTGAAAACGATTCCTCCGCCGTTCCTCCGTGAAGAACGTCTGAAAATCGTAGCGTACCGACTGCGATATTTATGGGACACCAGCGTGGTAATTTCATTAAAAAGTCTCTCGAACTTTGTTTCCTCGAAAGGAAACGAGTGGAAGAGAGCGAGAGAAAGAGAGAGGAAGGAAAAGAAAGGCGTTACAGAATATCCACGTACGAGTCGAGTAAAGTCTCCTAGGCAGTACAACGCAGAACTCTACCCGGAAACTTTACTCGCTGGTTCGTCTACGCGCGGTAGGTAGATTCCGAGACTCGGGGGATCTTGCCTTTATTATTTATTGCATAGTCTTGCCGGCGTACAATCGTCCGTCTTTCTCGTTCCACTTTCCCGACGTTTACTTATTCTATTTGCCTCTGAAACCATCTCCTTGACTATGATAGCGGGAGACTTTAGTAATTTCACGAATCAACATTTCCTGTCATTATTCTTATACGCGGGAGCAGCGGCGGCAGCGGCGGCGGCGGCAGTCTCCCGCGGTATTGCTAGCTCGTAAAATTAGCTAAAATTCGAGGCGTCTCGAGGAATGAATTAATAGCAGCGGTGAAATGCTAGTCAGAGTCTGAAAGCTCGGTCGGGGCCGTGATTTAGTTGCCGCTGAAAAAGAGAGAGAGAGAGAGAGAGAGAGAAAAAAAGGAAGGAAAACAAAATAGAACGCCGCTGCGGCGACGATGTACGCGGTCGCATTAATCGACAATGTTGTTTAATGGTTTCATTTTGGACCTGATTATATCACGGAGATTACTATATTATTCTTACTACCGCCGCAGTTATGAATCGTATATGTATCTATTATACGGACTGCACAATATCGTTCAGAAAGTTTAATGCTGGAATTACGGATGACTGAAATATAAAAATCTGTGCGTCAAAACGAATCGTTGCATATATCGATCGTAAATTATACGTTCCTCGAAGAATCCTTTTCTTTTTTTATTTTTTAAGATACTTTTTCATTTATTTTTTAAGATATTTTTCAAGTCGAAAATTCTTTGATACAAGCCGCTTCTCCAAAATTGAAATTTTTTTAATTAAAACGTCGTATCTAGTATTTTTCTTTTCTTTTTCTTTTTCTTTTTTGTGACTTGTAAATACTTGAAGTTCTTCATTCCTTTTGCTGCTCTCTGACGAATCATTCAAATCTTCTTAATTAAAATATCCTATCCAGTATCTTTTTTATTTTTCGAGATATGTCAAAGTACTTAAAATTCTCCGTATTCTTTGCATTAAGAAAACTGTTGTGAAATGCTGATTGAACATCTGCGGTTAAATTAAATTCCTCTTAGTTTCTGGGTAATGAACGCTATAAAAAGCATTACGCCAACTGTGAACGATCCATCTGAAACGACGATATATAAATCCTCTTGCTCTTTTGCAAATAACAAGTAGAGCAGCAGTGGCACGTAACGTCATTTCGCTGGCGCTACAACGCCCGATCGATGTATGCGACGATAAGCCACCTGTTAAGAGATTCAGGGGAACAATGGTATTTTCTGCAATTGGCAACGAAGAAAGTCTCGTGGGTTTGCGACAATAATCCTAACTGTGGAACAAGTGGCTGTTAGCGCCGTACTATAACCCTGTCGTCGTCAATGACGCAGAGCGCTTCTCCATTGTATCATGCCGAAACGAGTATAGTACATTGTTTTCCTCAAGTACCTCCTTATCGTGAATCCCATTCTATTCTCTACCCCTCTCGTAGTCGTTTGCTTTTTACAATTTCGTGCGACAACAACGGCGTTTCATACGGAGAGAGAGAGAGAGAGAGAGAGAGAGAGAGAGAGAGAGACAAACGGAACTTTTTTAATCTTTTCCTCTTTCATTTCCTCCCGCGAGTTGACACGGAGGAAACGTGAAAATTATCGCGAAAAATCGGCCAAATTACGGCCGATCGTTTCGAGGGGTAAAACGGGTAAAACGTGGCTTGTCGAATATCGCAACCAACGCGAGGCATCTCGGTAATTATGGCTGACAAATGAAAGCATCTCGCGAAGTGGTAACTGGCGTTGTCAGATTGCAAATGCTTGCCTAGATGCTTCACGAGCTTCCAAACAATGCGGTGATAGACTGGCACGCTGGATAACTGACGAGTGGGCATTTAGAGAGAATTCGAACAACCGCGGAGGTGCGTTGCTTTTCTTAGAGAATTACGTTCCACAACGAACGGCGCCGCTGGGAAATCCGCGATTTTTCCACTGCGAATTCGATCGCGAATCAAACGCTCGTCAAACACTACTCGGTTTGTATTAACTTCCAACAACAAGAGGATTATTATTTGGGAGACTTGCGGTACCTCGCAAAGAAGTGAAACTTGTAAAATTCATCGATTAATAATATTAAGGGAAATTGATGGAAAAATTACTCTTATTGCTAAAATTTATGTTTTTGTGGAAACGAACAAGTGGATTCACATTTTCTCACACATCTCGTCAAATTTTCTGTAAATATTTTCCATATATCCTGCAGTCTGTACACCGTCGTTAAACTATCCCGTAAGGAACAGCTGAGTGACAGAGTTGAAAAAAAGGGAGGAAAAAAATTAATTAAAAGAGGAGCGCAAAGATCTCTTTCATTTCGCGCTGTTTACTTTCTCAGGAAAATGACGACGCCGAAGAGAATCTCGGTGAATTTTTACAATGGACGTTTCTAATACTTGCTCGACTCTCTCTCTCTCTCTCTCCCTTCTTCCATCTCGGACGTTCAAAATATACGAATGCCGAGCGGTTACCTTTGAAGCACCGATAAACCTTCGAAGCGCGCCACTTTATCGTTTCGTCTCATTACCGGAACAACGAACGAGATTGCGTTTTGCTAACTAAGCTGAAAGTAAATGTCCGAAAGAGAAGCTAAGGTATTAAGAGATAAAGAGAAAGAGAGAGAAGGAATACTTTCGCCTGGGCGTCAGAACCTGGAAAAGTTCTTCTCTCTGCTTCCACTTTCCCTCAGACCAGCGAAAAGACCGGTAGAGACTACAGTACCATTGGAAAACGTATACATTGGTAAAAAGTTTGTCGGCTACTTTTCCCATTTTCAGATGAATCTTTCACACCATTTTCATTTGCAGTTGCAGCACCGCCCCGCGCGCGCGCATATCTTTCGTTCAACCAAGGAGTGAAATCCTACTCGGCGAGTCTTTCTCCTTCAGAGACAACGTTTCATTTGAGAAAAGGAAACAGCCCTGGAACCTTTATGAATTAATCGCGGCTATAACGACGTGTGATTTATGGAGCGCGGTACCACGACGCCGATGCTAGTCGAGAAAATCGGCTCTGGAAGCTCTCTCCGAGCTGGCAAATAACCTCGATGCTGCGAGACAGACCACGTCCAAGAAAGTCGGAGCGTTAGTATGGATTAGCGGTCACGAAGGATCCGCTCCTGTTTGTCGTGGTCGCCCGCCGAAAATCCCGTCAACTCTAAAGTCGACCCTCGTCCCGTCGATGACACGTTCAATCTTTCATTTCTCTAACAAGACCCGCCCGAGTTTTCCAATTTGCAGCAGCAGGAAGAAGGAGAAACGCATTCGGCAGATCGTCGTAAATTATATTTGTCTTATTGAAAATTCTTGGCGAAAGGTTTCTCCGACGTCACAACTGTCTTAAAACTTTTTACTCTTGGCAACAAAATTTTTCAACTGCGCAAGATAATTTTTTTTTTTACGACGCAAAATTCTCAAAGTATTCGCACTCTGTGTAGATTTTGCAGATTTTTTTTGAACGTAAAGTGTGTCGTACAATTTTCCCCACTTTTTCGAAGCGGAAGCTCTCGAGCGACGAGCAAGAAATGTCTTGAATTCGAAATGCAAAATTCTCCGAAAAGTAATTGGCGCAAATGATACTTCATTCTCCGGTCGAGCGTGCGTCGTTCAACGTCGTGCAAAGTGGATGAATAATTGTGTTTTCTATAAAATGAGATGAGTCCTGGTTCGTTAAACCGGGATATTCGACGATTACGGCAGCGTGGCGTGCTGGTAGCAGTTAGCGTGACTTCCGGCAGAGGCGCCGAGCCCCGGAAACCAATCGTACTCTCCGCCAGACCGAATCATCCGCACTTCTGTAGTCGTGCAAGTTGTACGTGTTTGCTGGTAATCTGCCGAGATGCGAGCCGACATACACAACCCCGCTCTAATATTTTCTGCTCCGATTTTTGACGAACGAACAAATTCGCTCGAAAACAGACGGAAAACGCAAATATTCGAAACTAAATAGACGAGAATAAAAACTAACGTTCGAGTTCAGCATCGCGCGCGCGAGAGATTTCAGACTCGGTTCTGAATAGCTTCGAACGAAAACTTTTTACTCAAACTATATCCGGAGAGCATTTTTCACGATATAAATGGCATCTTCTTTATGCCGTGGTGACGTGACAGTCTCCCAAAGTCACGTCTTGGGAAAATACCAAATAAGCGGATAAATCAATAAATATGGCTCGAATCTGGTAAGAAAGGAGCGAGATAATAGGATGATATTTTTTTAAAGGATCGGAGGATAAAGACGAAAACGCCGAGGGGTGCGAGGAAAAAAAACGACACCGGAGACAAAGATATCGAAATTCCGAGGGTGGATTATCGGGCTTTGTTTGCCCGGAAGGCCGCCATCGGGTATCGATATTTGCAATTTCGCGAACCTAGGCTCCGGCCTGATGCAAAAATCAATGAACCAATAACCGAGGTTGGTACTCGTCTAGTTCCCAGTTGTGTGTAGATGGTGTGTCACGAGTGTATGCGCGCGTATTTTCCGTTTGTACTGCTCGTTAACCTCTATGCTTGGAAATCTCTTTCCAGACCAACAACTTGGAAAGAGATAGTTACGGGAGGTGGAGAGGGGGAGGGGGAGGGGGAGAGGGGGGAGGCTAGGGGCGAACTCGCCATTGAAAGTGTGTGTTTTCCTTTGTTTTTGTACGTTTTTTCCCCTTTTCCCTTTTTTTTTTTTTTTTTTTTTTTTTTTTTTAAATTTTCACCGACAAATAGAAATACCGCGGGTGTCGCTTCGTGTCGCTTCGCGTCGCTTCAAAATCGGTTAAAACTACCGGCCGGACGTCCGGCGGCGAAAGCTAATAATTAAACAGCTTGTTGTTTCGATTCGAACGAAATCCGAAGCGCGATAGAATTATTTGAGCCACCGGATTATTTGAATGAAACTAAGTAATTCACTTTGTGACTCGCCGAATGAACAATCCACGCTCGTTGCCGGCAACGTGATTGTGCTACTACTCTCCGTCAGGGAGTGAAAGTTTGTACCTTCAGTTGTAATTATTTCAATTCAGTGTCTTTTTTTTCATCGATTCTTCCGTTCCGTTGTTTACTTTACCTCTGCAGGACATTTACATTTCTGCGTTACTGCATTGAAAACCGCCTCGTAACGATACGCGACAAATTGCACTGTGCAAAGATCAAGATTGAACTCTGATTCACCAAAAATTGAAATTAAACCAAAATTAAAGAAAAAAGAAACAAAAAAGAAAACGAGAAGCATCGTTATCGCGTTTAATCCGCGTAAGTGAGACTCTCTCTTTGGATGAAACGGATGATTTGCCCGAGCAAATTCATCGGCGCGTGAACAAATGTTGAACATTTCGAACGTAAACATAATTTAATAATTACGCGACGGATAAAGGCGGCGAGTAAATCTAAATAGAATTACGGGGGGGGGGGGAGAAGAAAAAGGTAAAAGAGGCGAAATGAAACGATGAAAATGGTATTACGGGGAAAGGCAAGCTGGATTTCTGGCGCAAGCTAGCCGACGAGAGAAAACGGCGGACTCGTCATAAAGCGATAAGCATTTTTCCAGCAGACGAGGCACCGATAAAAGCACCGGGAATTAAAATTCAAAGGCTTCCGGCGCTCGAGATCGCTTAAAATTTACCAAGTTTCCCCGGCTGGGCCCAACTTTTACGCGATAGATACTTTTCGCCGAAGGTGGCGAAGCGGTGGATTCAACCGAGTGACGTTCGGGAAGCGACGGCCGTCGACTTGAAATCGTCGAAACGAGTTCTCCGCGAACCAAACTTGCCCAAACGAGCGCGGAAACATCGACGGATGAAATTTTATCAAACGCGAAAGTTTAATCGGTTCTTCCCTCCCCCTCGCCGGGCCGCAGAAACGATTAAAAAAATCTCGTGCCCGACTTTGATCTCGGGGTTCGACGAACGTTGACCGAGAAGGGAGAACGGGGAAAAAAAAAATAAAATAAAATAAAATAAAAGAAAAGAAAAGAAAGGAAAAGAAAAAGAAAAGAAAGGAAAGGGAATGCAAAAAGTAAGTAAAAGCTAACACAAGATTGTCGCGTGTTCTCCCTCGCGTTTTCTCGTTCCTCCGAGTCTCGGGAAACTGGCTGATGAACGTCTGCCTAGAAAAGACGCGTCGGGTAAAGTTCTTCTCCCGTCCACTGGTAAAAACTACTCGGCTCCGCGTTCTCTCTCGATTTGCTTTCGCGTCCGAGAAACCAATTTTCCACGAGCCGTCGTCGTTCTTGTCGTTCTTTTGCGGTGAAAGAAGACAGAGAAGGAGAGAGAGGTATGAAAGAAAGGCAACGAGCTGGTGTCTGAGTGGCAAGATGGAAAGCGAATGCTACGTCGAAAACCAAGCGAGGAGGAAAATTTTCCTTTACACAGCCGGATGGATAAATCTTCGAGAGGCTTGTTAACAATAATTATTGCACGGAGTTTCCCTAATTTCGTCGAATCGCTTAAAAATCATCGAACACGTCGAGGACCGGTTAACCGGTTAAACTTTTCTCCTTCTTTTCTTTCTCGCGAGGTATTATAATTGGACGTAAATTCACGGGGAACGTTACTTCTTCGGTGAAATTTGAACGATGGAGCAAATCAATTACCAATCCGAAAAGATTGGAGGAGATGTTAAACACCTATCGAGGCTGGTTAAAATGCAATTTTCTGGTAACGCGTGCGTGTGTCGGAGCAAGTACGGTTCGGCGGGAAAATAATTTACGTCGGGAGAGAGGAAGGGGGTGGGGTGGGGGTGTTGTAGGGAAAAAAAATTTCATTTAACCAAGACATAACAGCCGATCGATATCAGTTTCGCTTCCGACGGATATTCTACGCCGATATTATTTCCGACGAAATAACAGCAGAAGAAAGTTACCGTCGGCGGATTCGCTCGCGGCGTGTCGGAAGAATCTGATTGCGAAACACGTTCGCTCAGCCCATTCGCTCGTTGGCGCATGCACGAGGAAATTACAGGGAAAACGTATATTTACGACGCGTCGCTGATTTTTTTAATTTCGAGATGGAGCAAAATGGTACGTTTCGACGCAACGTGTTACAACAAACAGAGATTCGAAATTCTACGAGAAATCAGGACAGAATCTCGAGGCCCCGAAGATTAAGAAAGTCGGTCAAAGTGACTAATTCGTAATTTCGCAAGTTCACTTTGCAACTACTTTGAAAAATTAGCCAAGAAATTTTCCCATTCCTCTTACGTTTTAATCTCTCTTGGCGCAGGGACTCTGGTCGTCGGTGGTCGGGCAGTATTAAATAGCGCGAGCAAGTGACACGAAATTGGCAACGTCGATTCATCGAGGACAACGTGCTCGATGCGTGTGAACATCGACCATTAAAGAACTAATTGCCGCGATCTCTTTTTTTTTTCTTTTTTTCGAGTTCGAGCTCGATTCTCCTTTTCCTCCTTTGGTTGCGGCTTTGCTGAAGCGAGAGAAATAAAAAGGAAGAGCGAGAAATCGAAAGAGAGAGAGAGAGAGAGAGAGAGAGAGAGAGGAGAAAAAATAGTTCACCGTGTTCGGTTGGAAAGACCGATAGCGGGAGAGGATCGGCGCGAGGGGCAGGGAAGAGCAGGAAAAGAGTGGGAAAGGAGGAGACGAGAAATGAGGAGGTTGGGCGCGGCCGAAATCCATGGAAAAACGGGGCAACGACCAGATATCGGATTCCGAAATGAAAACGGGATGCGGATGCATCGACGAGAAAGAGGCGCGCCGGGAAAAAAAAAAAAAAAGGAAAAAGAGTAGCACGAAACGACGAGCAAACGTATCGACAATACGTAGAGACCCGGGCACGAGAATGATTTCGCGGGGCCAACGCTAAAATATCCATGTTCTGCTTGTTAAACGATTACGACAGCACGTGTACCTCTTCTCTACCGTCGGAGAATGGTACGGTGCAACAGCGCGAGTAACTGATACAAAAACCATTGACAACTGGCTCGACGTTGCGAGCAACGTTGACGTTAACTCGAATCGAAAAAAAAGGAAAAAGAAAAAAAGGAAACTGCGCCGGCTAATACGACGAACCGTGTATAGAATAGAGATCGCGGTTTCGAACGTGGCACACGTGAAACGTGCATTAAGGAATTAAGGATCCCGATGTACGTACGTACGTACTAACGTGTACCTTTTTTATCGTAACGTCTAATTAGAAAAATATATAGGAAGCGAACGATTTTTGTTGCTCGAAGCTATAAATATCGTTCGAACACTTTCCTGGGGAAATATACGCGTTTCCTAAACTTTACAATGTAATTTATTGCAGTTATTGCTGGCTGAATTCTCCGTGCATATAACGGCACGTACATGTATCTCTCCCCTGCGCTGCTATCTTTTATATAGCAAAACGTTCATTCTCCCGAGTAAATAAGTAAATAAATAAGGCCGTTCGGGAGAATCAATGAGGATAACCGGGTCGGATAAACGGTATTAACGAGGTGGAAGAAAGACCACACCCAACCTTCTCCTTATCTAGCGAAATTTCAAAAAAGCACGGAGATACCGCTCGCAGCTACTTTTCACCTAGCTGGAAGAAAGTACGCAGAGAGAGAAAGAGAGAGAGAGAGAGAGAGGGGACGGAGCCGCTTGGCAGCGGAATTCCGGCGGAATTCGCAAAGAAATTCGCGCTCGCGGCCTCCGCTCGCTCGTTTGTCTCGAAACGGTGCGCTTGGACTAGCCATAAGGAGGGTCGTAATTCAGGCGACATTCCGCGTTAAGGGTGTCTCGCCAAACCCACCCTCCCTCCTTCTCTCTCTCTCTTTCTTTCTTCTTTTTTTTCTCTTTTTACGGACGCTTCGAAGCTAGTTTCATTCTTTGTCGTTCGATCTCTCTTTGCTCGCTGATTCGCCGGCGGAAAACAAGAGGCGGAAAGAAACGAACGAAAGGATCTTTCAATTATCGACGACGACGACGATTTTCCACGAGCTGCAAATTGCCGGAAACTTGGCCCTTGTCAAAAAAAAAAAAAAGAAAAGAAAAAGTTTAATCGCGCTCCACCGTCAAATGGCAACGCGATAGTTGATATCAAGATAATTTCCACAAATTGCCTCGGCGAGCGTGTACCGGTGCTGTCGACGAAAATACATCTGAGGCCGGGAGAATGATTTCGCGTCACGCGCTTTAAACGCAGGCTTCGCGCCGTTCAATTAACCGCGGGAGGGAAAATTAGCAAACGTACGCGAGTGTGACTACGTTCTCGAGAGTGGTAAGTTTGATTTCCGATACTCGTGTCGGCTGCGCTCGTCCGATTAATTATTAGAACACGATGCTCGCTTCTGTCGAACGTTTCGAGCGATCGCTGCCGAGAGCCGAGAGCGCAGTCTCGTGTCATCGATGAACGCGATGACTCCGCTGGCTGATAATTTCCGGCGAAATTCTTCGCGACGCGAGACGTCTGGTCGAGACGAAAGAGGGATCCTCGACTCGAGACACGAGCAAGGATCCGGCGGGCGTGCAAGTGAAACGGCTTCGCCGCAAAATAAAGCGATGCTCGTTAACGAGCCCTTTGACTCGTTAAACCAAATATGAGCACAGCTACTAGGCGGCGCTCGTTAATTACCTACGCGCGCCACGGTAACGAGATAACTTTTTAATTTGAAGTTTCGGAAGACTCTCGAAACTAGGGACGCCCCGCTAAAGAGGGGAGGCGAGCTGAGGGATCTACGTCGATTCGGTTGATCTTCGATCTATCGCGGAGTGGAAACGCGACGCTCGTAACCGTTTGGTAGCGACGGCCACGGTATCTCGACGCGTTAACACGTTAGCGCGTAGCCGCCGGCAATTTCATCAAACGTCTCATCTTTAAACTTCTGGCGACGAAGTCAGCCCGAAGCGAGCACGGAGTCGGAGAAGATGAAACAGAGAGAAGAGAGTCTGAGGGAGAGAGAGAGAGGGAGGAAGAAGACGGGTGGAAAGGAACGCCACAAGGGTTGGTACATAACGTAAAAATTTAAGACTATTGGGTCAGCCATATCTGCTGGCTTAACAATGCTGACACAGGCATTTAGCCTGCAGGCTCGAACGTATCTTTCCGCCGGTACGTGGAACTTGTCAGGAAGAGAAAGGAGAGGGAGGAGGACGGAAAAAGAAACGAAAAGCAACGGCACGAAGAAGGCGGGGAATCGCGAACGCCCGGTGGATGGCGAGGAGCGAAAGGGTTGGCAGAAACGCCACAAGGAAAAATAAGAATTTCAAATCTAATTTTCCCAGGCATATTTAATAGTGTGTACCGGGCGTACTTTCATCTTCCCTGCCGTCATCGTCGACGCGCGACTGTTTCCTCCGCGATCGTCGATCGTGCCGCCGTTTTTCCCTGTCGTTTCATCCGCCCCCTCCTTCCCCCCCCCCACCTCGCGAGGGAGAAATACATCGAGATTAATTCGAGGGGCGTGTTTTCGCGTTGACGTCATTCGTTAATTTCAACTTTTTCACGTACATGTGGAATCTTTCTATTCGAACATCGTAATATCCGATATATCGTACGTTTGAAGTATTTCTCATAGTTGCAAAGAAAAAAAAAAAAAAAAAAATTACTAAAATGTTACACCGAGGCAAAACAGTATCATCGAGTAAAAAAGTATCGAGAATACAAAAGTAAAATTCAGAAATCAAGAAAATAAGGGGATTCCGAAATATTGTCCGTCCCAATCACGTTCAATTTAATACGAGAAAAATTAATTGTTCCCTCTATTATCCGAAAATTCCATTAAGCGTACAGTTTTCCCCCCGCTCTCCCCCCTTTAATACCCGGCTCGAGTATGAAAGGGACTGCAGTATCGATAAATTTTTCCAACAACTCGGAGCGGAAAATTGCTGAAAACGACAATTAAGAAGAGCTTTTAATAATTTAAATATCAACGAGAAAACGAATCCATCCATCCATCCGTCCAGCCAGTTTTTACAAATCCGTAAGACTGTCGGAACAGCCAGGGGGAAAGTAAAGGACAAATCGTTTCCGTTCGATATCGGACGGGGAACGAATCCGATGTAATCTAAAACCCGACAATCAAGAGTAAAGAGTATGCGAACGTCACCTTTGTCGCTCAAGTAGCGCGAGAGAAAAATCATAGCGATTTTCCTCCGGGAGATTCGTTACCCGTTCCAATTAGCCCCGATTCTCCCCCGGCTCGAGACTTGAATCAATTTCGCGGAACAGTAGGTCACAGATGCCACCAATTACGTTCTGCCAATGGCCCCCGCCACCCTTTCCTATCTCTCTCTCTCTCTCCGTCGTGTTCAGGAAACAGGCTAAATGATTTTTCTCCTACCCAGGAGTCGGTACGGCAAGACCGCTCGAGCGAAGGAAACCCATTTGACGACTTTACCCCAATAATTGTCGCGAGGGTCTGCCAGTGTTACGACCAAATACTCGACCATTTTACTCTGCTCTTTCCTGCTGTTTTCCTGCTGTTTTCCTCTTCCTCCTCTTCCTCTTTTTCTTTTCTTCGTTTCTTCTTTTTTTAATATATATATATAAAACAATTTCTTTATCGGATAAACTTCGTCGTTAGCGAGTATCAACGAAAACTGCGAGTTTCGCAGAACGACTCATCTCCACGTCGTTCGAGGACGAGCGCGACACGCGCGAGTTCAGACGTCGCGCGGTTAATCGAGCGTTATTCGCCGAAACACACTGGGACTTTGTACGTCGGTCGGGGATCGCGACAAAAGTTTCGTCATTAGTCTTCAAAGTCGTCGCGCGACTAACGAACTTATACCCTTATTCCTCCGAGCTATTAATATCGGTCGACGTCGGATGTTAGCTCTTCTTGTCATTAATTATACCACGTTCGACCAGTCTTTCTACTTGTTCTTCTCCTTGTTCTGGACTTACGACGACGTACAAGCAACCTGAATAGATAATAGATGATTTAGTACGAATCCGTTTGCCAACTCGGTAAAGTTGCCATTTTTTCTCTTTTTTTTTTTATCATTGAAAGTGACTTTAGCGGAGGTAACCCAGAAAATCGGGCCTCTTCAGGTGCAACGCTGATGCAACGAAAATTAGCGATTGGCTGATTTGGGACACGTGATTCGTGAGGGGGCGTGGTGTAGATCTCGAGTGGGAGTGGCGTTGTCTGGTACTGAGAAAAAGTCGTCTTCATTTTCTAGTCAGAGCAGTCGTGCAGTTTTTTTCTCGAACGTCGATTATTTTTCAAGTACAGTCGTTTCTTCCTCGAAAAGTTCGATCCAAAAATCAATTCAGCGCCATTTCTGTACGGTACATTGTTACTTACTAATACATCAAGTATTAGCAGTACTTTTTAATGAAATCAACAGACTGCACAAATTACAAATGAGCGCAAAACTGCAAGAAACTTGTAGCTCTAATCGATCGAAGAGAGAGAGAGAGAAAGAGTTCGCGCAGAGACGTGTCTTTTAAAATTTCAAAGATCCGTAAAAGTGATATCCAGTGGAAATACCGCTGCGCGTCGAGGATCGCGATCGTTTTCTCTGGAACTTTTCCAAAACAAGTGGTCGAGAACGTTGAGCACAGCAAACGCGGTTACCGTTCTTTCCCTCCCCTCTCTCCCTCTGCAGTTGAGTGCGAGAAACACACGGAACCGACGATAAATTTTCTTGGCTCGTGCCGATCATTAGCTGAAACTGAAATCGTTGCGCCGTCAGCTCGAGTTATATATTAGAAAATTAAAATCTCGTGTCTCGTTTATCTCCCGTCTCCTCTGCCCCTCCTCTTCTTCATCGCCCTTCTTCGTTTGCCCTTTGCGAAATAAACGGGCGACTCGTATATTTTCATTTCTTAATCCTGCCGCGCCCGATCGGTCATTTTTAACTCCAGATTGAACAAAATATGAAAGAATGACTGTCATTCGTTCAAATTTCACGTCGAAATTTCGCCGGGAATTTGTACGCAAAAGCAAATTCGCTTGAATCGAGCGAATGGACTTTCTCTCTGCTTCTCCATCTTCCGCAATATATGTAATAACTTTGGGGCTGCTAAATCAGACTAATAAAGTTTCGGTCGCTTGTTGTGACTGGCTGTGATTGCACGACACAAAGTGCAATATTATCGTGAAATATTTGAAAATTCTTCACTCGTCCTCTCGTATCTCGTACAGTTGCCACGGATGACACGACGAAAAGTCGAAATTTCTTCCCAGCGGGGGGAAAAAAAAGGGAATTGTTCTCCGGTTGTTACCATCGCGCAAACGACGCGTAATTTGCATAAAGTTACGTTTCGAATTATTTGTGCGGTGCACAATGTTCGAATTATTTTCCATTTGCCGAACATCCCCTGCAAGTATGTAGATCCGGTAGGACAGCTCGCTCAATCCTTTCGGAAAAACGTAATCCTGGCGCGTTGCTTTCAAGTCGGTACCGTCTGGAAGCGTCCCAGCAGGTACTGTCCCCGATGCCTCTGGCGTTTCCGTCGCTGCGTTCCACATCCACCTGTCTTGCCGTTCTTGGCGTTCCTCTGTATCCACCGCCTCTGTATCCACCGCCTCGTCGTGCCAGCCAGCTTTGTCGCGCCAGAATTCTCACCGGCATTGCCTCGCGAATTTGTATTACATAAGAGAAAGAGAAAGAGAAAGAGAAAGAGGAACTTGCTTGTTTCGTTCCTTCGGGGGAAAAGGGCGAGACCTCTGTTCGAGACGTCTTTTAGCCTTGGCCCGTTCATCTCGAAACGGAAACTGTACCCGGTGACTTTGGGGCTACGGATCACCCCATCGCGTCCCATTGTCGTCCACGACAATCGCCAGCCGAGGGTAGACGAGGGCAACTTTATCTCGCCCTCTTTATCGAAAATTTATCATACAGGTCCTCCCGGTCCACACGAGCGGGCTTTGCGCTTATGCTTCTTGAAATGGGACGCTCGATACATCTCTCTCTCTCTCTCTCTCTCTTCCTTTCTCCTAGTTTTCTTTTCACATTTGCCTCGCGTCTCTCCAGGGTCTCTCCGAATTCAAGAGCTGAGCCAGCCTGTGAAAAGGGTCTCCTCGCTTGGAAACCGATCTTTTCGCGAAAAATCCGTTTGAACCCGATGACGGAGCGGCGACACTGGGTAATTGCGATTATCGCGGTTTTAAATACGCCGCCGTCGTCCCGGTGACTGTGCGGAGAACGTAGAGAGCCTGTCGACGAGTGAGAGGGAGAGTGCACTCTCCCTTCGATTCGTACTCGAGGAGCCTCGGTTTGAGTATCGCGCACAAAAGGGCAGAGTTTCATTCAAAGCAACCCGCGGTAGCGGGTGGCAACTTTATCCGGCGTGTCTTTAGCCCCGATGTAGAATGCGTCTCGAGAGTTTTCAAGTATTCTTAAAATTTTTCGACTCCCGGGATCGGGAATCTACTTGGCACGAGCCAGCGATATAAGGAAACAACGGATCGAAAGATCCGATAGTATGCGAGCGGGACACGTCGTCAAGAGCAGAGAGAGAGAGAGAGAGAGAGAGAGAGGAAAGCAAGCGGAGCAGGCAGGCAGGCAAAGGGGAAAGAAGGCGAAAACATTTTCGCTTAAAAGTTCCAACGAAAAAGTTAGTTGGAAACAAATATAATGGAAATTACGGACAACGCGTCGGAAGTTCGCGCGACTCGAAAGAGTGAAATGGAATTTACGACAAACATCGTGGAAAGTCGTAGTGTCACGTCGAGAGGAATCGGGAATATCTCGAGCCTGTGTCGGCAAATCTAATTTAACTAACGACGATGAAAACGTTCGATTTCCTTAAATAATCTTTGAGAGAACGAAACGAGTGTTTAATCTATTTACTCATCTGTCGGCAGATGTAAAAAAATCATTGTCAAAATGTTTGAACAAGTTTTGCTTGACTCTCAGTCATCATTTTCTTTTTAAATTTTGCACGTAAAGGTAAATAGGTAAATTTATTATTAATTTATCAATGCTACGCCGGCCACGATTAAATGTCAAACGCTGGCTCGATCGCGGAGAGCGAGAAATAATCGCATCTATTCGAGATTTGGTCGACCGGAATCGTTCTGTTTAAGATAGAAACGACCAAACGCGAAACATCGCTTTTGAATATAAAACATCGTTCAAAACGTGATGGGAACAATTTAGGAGTCACGCGCATTTTACGAGCGAAACGGAGCTAAAAGCTACTGACCCGTAAAAATCCAACGCGTTTCGGCTGCATACGGAAAGATTCGAGACCGAAATAAAAAAAACGAAAAACTTGATTTATCGCGACTGCTCCAATCTGAAGACCTTGCTCCTTTTTTTTACATTGCCTACGAATCACGGCGTTTGCTTCTCAATTTCTTCGCATTTCATTCGAAAATGAAAATTACTGCGATTCGTTTCCAAATTTATCTCTGAACTGATCGACACGACCGAGCGTTTGTCCACTTGTTTTCATCTTGTCCTAGTTTTACTTCAAGTCCTCGGTTTGCAAAGGCCTCGAGCATCGTCTTTGCGTTTGTCTTTAAATAAAATATTGCCACGATCGAGATATAAACACGTTCGAGTGGCAACGAGCCACGCCGAACGGTAGCTTCGTTCCGCAATTTCCATGCGTAACAGACTTCGTTCTCGCTGATGGTCTAAACTACGATTAAACTTTGCTCTTCCAGATGGAATGAAGCAAAGAAAAATCGATCATCCCGACACGAAGGAACTTCGAATAGAAAAGTTTGATCGAGCAAATTACGCCGGGGAAACTAATTTGTCGAATATACCGAAAGTTTCGGCGACTCCCTCGAGGAGGAGACTCGAAAGTCTCGGCCAGTGCCGCGAATGTTCGATATTTACCAGGTTAAGATGTTTCTGATAAAAATCCCCAGCTCACCGCGTTAACTCCATTTCGTCGAGCAATTACGGTTATGTTCCTCCAAACACGTTTCCGCTTCGCCCTCCACTCGCTCTCTCTTGCTCTTCGTTGCAATTCGTCGCGAAGCAAATAAAAAAGAACGAAAAAAAAAAAAAAAAGAAAAAATACGCGTGGATCTCGCGCTTTTATTTACCGCTTTTATTTCGGGCTCCAATAAGCGAAGAGAATTATTAAAACCGGAACGTGTATTGATTTAGAACACATCGACGTTGATGAAATAACGTTTAATAGCTCGGTAATGAGTCACGAAGCTTTTTCACCGTGGTTTTTCTCGAAAAATTATACAACTTTTACACAGTTTGCACGAATGAAGTAGAAAAAGAGAGAGAGAGAGAGAGAGAGAGAGAGAGAGAGAAAGAAAAACAAAAGCATTTCGGACAAATTCGCAACTGCGAGTCGGCCTCTTTCGATTCTTTCGCTCGCCAACGACTCTCAACGAGAGGAGAACACTCGGCGGCACGCCTCCGGACATACCACAGGCTTGTTCGTGCAAGGGTTGCAGAAAAGATGAAACCCGCCGTCTTACCCTCTCTGCCCGCCTCTTTCCACTTCCGTTTTTCCCCTCCTTGCACGCCCGAGCCCCGAAAGGCCGAAACTGCCTGTTTCTCCTCCTTTCTTCTCTAATCACGGCGAGATATCCCCCAATTAGAAGCGTCGCGATCGAGTATCAGATTCGTTGAAACAATTCCCCGGCGAGGTGGCTTAAAACGCGGAGGACATTAACCCAGTTTTCGCGCTTGGCAGACCGACTACTAGCTACCGGCGACCTACTCTCGGCGAGCTGTCTGCTCGAGCACGAAGACAAAATGCATTTATCGAGGCCAGGGAATCGAAAATCTCCGGGGAATTGGTTCGGATTTCATATCTTCCAGCTACTGCTCGATCTGCCGGAACACTCTCCGTAACCAATCTTCTCGTAAAGAGTACCCTTCGAACGGCCCTCCTCGTAAAGACCGCACCAAGGGTGAAAAATAATAGGACCGGCCCCCCCTCTGATAGAGTCATAACTGCCTTCGACTTACAGGCGGGAGTAACTACGTAGCTTGGCTCCGTGGCAAGGTCGCTCGTATTTTACTCCATCCTAAAAGGAAATTCTTAATATCCCCGCGAAACGTGGCGACGTCAAAATCGATTTTAATTCGTCTGTATCTAATTATCTCAATGTCTTAATCTCTCTCTCTCTCTTGAAGCGTCGAGTTCTGACATTTTACGGGTCTTGGTCCTCTCAATTCAATCTCTTCCTTCAATACGTGACGATATTTGACGGACCCGTTCAATTCGAGCAATACAAATAAAAGAGAGAGGGCGTCGGCGATGGATTTGTATTTACGCGCGTAAAAGCGTGAAAAAAACAGAGGGACGGATCTGAAAGATACGGCAAGTAATTCATCATCGAAAGGGGAGAGAACGCGCGGGCAAAGAGGTGAGATACTTGAAGAAATCGTGCTAGGAACACAGAGGGTTTTTCTTCTTATTTCGGCGGGTGGCTAGCACTCGAAGAAGTGATGACACTGGAAGAAAAATAAAAGCCGGCTCCTCCTCGGGCCAGGTCATCCTTCCTTCTTTTCTACTCGCGACATACCCCCCCCCCCCCGTTCTACCTGGTTCTCCATTCCGTTACCCTCTTTCCAGCCTAGTTACTCTCGTTTTCTCGTCGCCACCCTTCCACGAATTATTAAAGGGAAAACACCGTTGAAATCTGCTTTCTCCTGTCTCCTCGCTCGTTGATAACGCGGCGTGAAGAGAAACTCTGCACGTTTCTATCTTTTGCATCAACCAACACGAGCGAGGCGAGCCGTCGGGAGGAAAAGGAGCGAGAACTTTTAGTTCGCCTGACCTGAACCTTCCGGGTGTTAAAGGCGAGGTCTGTGTGTGTGTGCGTGTGTGTGTGTGTGTGCGTTGCGAGTTAAAAATCATTTCGACGCGACGGTAAATTCCGCAATTACGTGTAAACGAAATCGTCGCGAGCGCGCGACTCGCGACCATTAATCGCGCCGCGTGACAATGATAAAACGTTTATTAGCAACGCGCAGCGGTATTTTTATCAGAATTTATCGCGCGTCAGATTGTCAACGCGCATTTTCATCCACGTGTCGAAGGGAGCTGAAAAAACTGTGAAAAAGTAATAACGTTAAAGACGTTGCATATTTGAAGGATAGTCTCGCGAGGGAAAATGTGCCATTCCGCTCCTACCTTCTGGCTATTATGAATATCGCACGTTGCTTCGGCGCGAGGAAAGCAGAGCTCCAAAGTGTCGTCGTCGGATTCGGCGACAACTTTCGTTGTCGAATATGACACGCTTGTATCTCGTCGAACCAAGTTATTATTATGACCGTGGCAATGCTATACTATTTATACTAAAAAATATAGTAGCTACGGTTGTAAAGAGCTGAGGAAAGAAGAAGCCGAGCGCAGAGGGGATGATATTTGGAAGATTTCTGCGAGCAACGGGAAGAAGCATATTGATCGAAGCTTCGATGGAACGTCGATGAAAGAGGATAGAAAGAGAGAATGGACGGTCGGTGTATACACTGAAAGAGCAGCGTTTGAAAAGAGTTTCTGACCCTCTTCTTCTTGGCATATAGATCGACGGACGAGCAGATACTCGTTTGCTACTCGGTTTACATCGCCTCGAAATGAAACGCTCAGATGGAATCTAAACGACATTTGGACACTCGACAAACAGCACGGCGCGAGTAAAGCGGCACGGTAAAACACTGGAGAAACGAAATCGATCAGATACGTATCTTTGTTGTTCGACGAACGCAGTTTCGGTTCAATATCGTATCGACGTGCGTGCACGGACGAAGAACGGAAGAAGAACGTGGACTAGTCCAGCAACCTGAAGAAGGGAACGTCTGAATGAGAGAGAAATGAAAAAAAAGAAGAAAGAAAAAAAAAGGGGGGGGGAAACGAAGGGAAGAAACGAGAGACGAGAGACGAGCGCGCGACCAATGTGAGTTTGAAAAGCGGCACACACGGCAACGAATCGCTCTAGATAAAGAGCGTAGATCGAGATCGCAGAAGTAATAGCGGTATAAAATCTTGCTGCGACTCGAGCCATATGCTATTTTTCAAGCGTACGTAGCCAGCACGGTGTCCATCTCCTCCATGTACATATCCTTCTACTTCCGCGCCAACCTACCTATATACGTATATTTTATCGATTTTCTTTTACCGACGATTCTCAGCGTGAAACCACCGCCAGAAGCGTCCATTCTTTCTCCCTTCTCGCTGTTTTCTTTTCGTAATCCTCGTTTGTGCGTTCCACCGACAGACCGACAGACCGACCGACCGAGCGCGGCGCAGCTATTTAAACGTCGTACGCGAACCTATCTGCGTTCGATACGCGAAAGCACCTTCCACTTCGTCCTGCTTAGCGTACATTTTCCGAGCAAATTCCAACCTGCGCCGAACACAATATCGCGATACACGCTACAACGATTCTCACAAGTGAAACTCCCCGACGGTCCAATTCTTGTTTACGCGCGAGATATCGAACGCGATCGGAAGAACAATCTCAAAATCTATATATATATATATATAGTCTATGGTCTCGAGCGACACGTGGGTTGTAGAAACTGGTTCCGAAGATTACACGAATATCACCGACTGAGAGAGAGAGAGAGAAAGAGAGAGAGAGAGAGAGAGAGAGAGAGAGAGAGAGAGCGTGGTGCAAGACGCGGCGAATAGAACAGAACAGAAGTGCAAACGAAACGAGATTAGTAGACCGTGTTTCGTTCAAAGATTAATCTCTCGCGAAAACGGATACGCGTTTGGTCGGATCGGCGATACGACGTTGCTAGTTTACTGCGAGCAACACTCCGTTGAATATGGTGTGTTGTACGAAAGAGATACGGCGTATAACCAATACACCGGTAGCAAGAATAACCGAGCTAGGCGAAATTCCAGGACGGTTGCTGCGTGTGCACCAGCTGGCCCATTATACCGGCTTTGTTCCGTCAGACTTCAACAGAGGCTGATATTCCCGGCGATTTCCTATGGGATCCTCGATACCCCTTCATTTTCTACGTTTGCCTCTTCCGTACCGGGAACCCCTCCCGAACTCTCCGTGTTCCATCTTTGCCTAGATAAATAGCCACCCCCCCCCCTCCTCGCGCTTTTTCTTCACGTGGAGCCACGTGATTGCGTGACTCTGCTGTCTCTTAGCACATGGACGGAGCGTGCGTACGTACGTTCGTCGTGTCACTTTGAAAAATTTACGAGTAAATTGAATTTATTACACCGTGCAATCCCCCGAACGTTGCCTGCGGTTTGTGGAAAATTGTCCGCGAGAAGTGTTAAAAACTTTCGAACTTTGTATATTTTGTATTACGTAGAACCCAACTCTGTCGGTGTATCGTCACTTTACAAGTTACACGAAAATTGATCAAAGACTCGTCCGTCTAAACGGTCGAGCACGTTCCTTGGTTCGTGAAATGTCGTCGTTCGCTGGATATATGGAAAAAGTGTGGAGAGTCGCACGTACACCATTCTGGTTTATCCTGTCATATAAAACTTAACCGCAGCGAACGATCAAATTCTTTTATCCCTTCGTCGGGGACCTAACAAAGGGATCGTAACTCGACGAAACGTGGCTTGACCGCTCGTTTGAGTAACTGAACTGAACGAAGACAGGAGAAAAAGAGAGAGAGAGAGAGAGAAAGCGAGAATCGAACGAGGCACTTTGTCAGGTTTTCTGGCTGTTTGAGAGTCGTCTCTACACACGTCGAGAATCACTCGAGAGATCATTCGAGAGATCGACCGCGAATTTACGAAACGCATTTGTTTCTGACGTTTCGTATCGAATCTTGCATTGCACCCGTACTAATTTCTGCAAAACGTCGCAATTGGTCATTCTCGTCAGTTTGTTGATTCCAAGTACACGCAGGAGCTTAATCTGACGTGCTTGAAGCTGCACGCGCGCGTACACGCGTGTCGTTCACAAAGCTCACGTTCCCGATGAAAGGAACGTAAAGGGAAGAAAAGCAAGTTGACGGAAGGAAAGAGGAGGAGAAGAATCAAAGGCAAGGATGTACGGGGAAATGAATAGGAAAAACGGGACACGTCAAATTGCAGCGTACCCTAGAAAATTGCCTTTTGTCGATAATATCGGAGCGAGTTGATAGTGGAGTGGCGGCACCAGGGGTAAACGACCCCCTCTCGCTTCCACGCCCCAAGTCCCATGGCGGCGGTAGCGGCGGCAGCAGCGGCGGCGGCGGTGGCAGCGGCGACGACGACGGGCGCGCGGCTGTCTCGTGTGCACGTGTATGCTGATGTATGCGCTGACGTGCAAGCCTGCTTTGCATTTTTACGGTGCACGTAGAACGAAGCGGTATAAAGCGATCTCTTCGTTCCATGCGCGTATAGGCGTACAAGCGTGATGTGTAGTAGGGTAACCCCCCGCGCCGTAGCGCGCGCGGTCGCTCTCGCGTGTTTCACGGGAATCGAGGAAAATATCTACGCGAGACCAATGGAATTTCTCCTGTACCTAGCCAACCATGTTTCACCGCCAATGCTTCGGGCACATTTATCAGCAGACGATACTTATTTTCGACGGGACACGTGACGACGGCCACTCGCGTTAAACGTGCGAGCTACGAGGCGCAGAGGCGCGCTACACCCGACCAACATTCAATCGATCTACGGCGACTCTCCTCCAATCGATTCTCCAATGGAAAATGAGTTATCGGTCTACAATATGTGTATATATATTATATATATATATATATATATATATGTACCTGTACACATACATACATACACTCCGTAGACCCTATATCCCTGAATTTCTATGATCGATGCGACCAACGTGTATCAGTGACATGTCAATGGATTTATACGCGACTTTTCATCCCGTCGTTAAACTGACGTTAAAACGAACCGAAAAGAGGAGAGCAGCGTTAAAGGAAACGCCGAAAAAAGATATTACGGATTTTAAGCGCACACACACACAAACACTACACTAGTGCAGGCATCTAGTTTACCAGATGCATTAATTTCGCAATCTGCCAAAGGATCGGAAACTTTTACTTGCCCCGACAAACGGAAGGTAAAACAAAGACGGATGACCGATACAACGACAAAAGCTTCTTACAATTAAGTTTCTCTAGCAGCCATCTCGTTAAGAATGAAACGACCGCTCGGCTACTTTGAAAGAAGGCAAGTAAAAAGACGAGCACGCATTAAACGGGCAAATCTCTTATCCAAATTCCTTCCGGAAGTAAACACGATTTCCTCTTCTCTCGCCGCGTTTCGAAGAAATAATTCCTTCAACTCGACAAATTCGAAACGTTTTTCTCTCTCTATCTCTCTCTCTGTTTCGTGCTTCTCGCCGATGTAACGCTTTTAAGGGAAAATGCTTAAAAACGAGAAAATGGGAAACAATCTCGAAATCCCTAACTGCAGCTCCGAGTCGCTCCGACGTCGCTCGTGTCGAAAAGCAATTTCATAGCAGCGTATCTGACGGGACGAGTCGACGAGAAAACTACAATCGTCTCTTATCAATCGATCACCTGGACTTTCGCGTCCGAAATCCAACGCTTAATTCTCGCGTTAATCGCTTCTCTGACAATTCCAACAAACTTGTGCTTTCCTATCGTGGATACATTTTACATTTTTTACAAGCAAAGTTCAATGACGTTCAATTTGTGACACATTCGTTACAGACGTTACGCAATCGGATCGCGTACAAGTTGAAGCAACGCGGCGGCCGTTCGAACTGTCAGCAAGGAGAAAACCTGAAAAATTTCTAATTCGCGGTTGAGCTACATTTTTGTACTATTTATCCTGCGAGGCTGTTCGTGCTCGCTTTTATGCGCCGATTCTGTGGCTTCTATCCCCCCCTCCTCCCTCTCCCCCTCTTTTTTTTCTTCATTTTGTCATTCCCTTTTTCCAACTGCACCTTGTTGCGGTGGATATTCCGGCAACCTCCCTTCCCTCTCACGCTCTCTCTCACTCTCTCTCTCTCTCTCTCAGTCTCCGTCTCGCATCCCTCGAACAAAACCCCAGTTCCGTTGTCGTACCAAACCGAATGCGGCTCTACCCCCATTGCAAGAGCCCACAATTCCCTGCATCCCCGTCGCGTTTTCCGGAACCTCCGGCGCACCGCTGCCGCCGTAGCTTCTCTCTTTGCCGCTCGCTCTTGGCTAGGCTCTCCTGGTCGGACCCACGGCGACGACGGTCGCGCTTTTGTTTCGAATTAACATTAGGAGGCTTCCGCGTCAGGGAATTTATGCGGACGTACAAATAAGCCGCGTTGCCCCGGACCGCGGCGACGTTGTAACATTTCGAGGCAGCAAATTCTTCCTGATGCCGGCTGATTTCATTCGCGCAGCGAATAACGACGAAACCGGCAAACAGCGGCAGGGAGCCATTACATCGCGATAAATAATGTACTCGCGACATGGAAAATGACAATTTGTCAGGAGATCCGCAGATACGGAAGGCTGTTGTTCGCCGTTCCAAGACGAAAAAAAAAAGAAAGGGAAAAAAATTTCATATTGCCGAAAATGCGGCGCGAATGAATTTACGGCAATCCATAAATCTCGGCTTATTCCAAATTATACTGCATATCTTTCATTACTTGCCGCGCCGGTGATGAATCGTCCAGGAGGATAACATTGATATGCAAAAACCGGTGACGAATGACGCGCGAGTGTACGTACATGTACGTACATGCATGTATCATACGTGTATATATATATATATATATATACGTTTGGGAGAAATGAAGTTTTAATTTATCTCTAGCGGAACGCTAATCAGTTTACGCGGCTCTGTCAAGAAACGAGGTAACGTTTCGAGTCGAGAGATTCGTCGTCCGGCTGTAGACGCCCCTTGGAATAATCGTACGAACGGCTTCTTTTTCTTTTGTACTCTCATTGCTGTAGGCTACTCGTTCCCCTACTACTGTACTTCTGCCATTCTTTTTTAGACATCGTCGAGCAGGAACTCGGATATCCTGACCCACATACGCGCCCGTTTAAACAGGTCGTTTTAACATTCCGTTTCACTTGCAAAGCTTTAAACATTGTCAAACAGACGTTCGTTCTCGTCGTCCGGGCACTCCACCGTCGTCTCGAGCTCCTCCCCCGTGGACACGAATTAGAGGAAAAGTAATTTTCGCAACGACCGCTGTTCCGACCAACTGTTTCGTCGTTGCATCGATAGCCAATCCCCGGCCAACAGGGTTTTGTCAATACCTTTATCACATTATGCGATCCATAATCCGGAAATATTTCGCGGAATATCGTCGAATCGGGTCAAACCGAGGATGATGATTGGCAGTGTCAAACTGTTATCGGTGAATCGGGCAGCTTTGCACAACTGCAGCAACCGGATCAAACGTTCCATGTTCAATAACAATTGGAATTACGATTAATTTTAGATACGAGAGATATCGCGGCAGAAAACGCGAACGTAACGCGAACGCATTTCGCTCGGGCAACGTATTAATCGTCCAATCGTCTTGAGTAACGCCGACACGAATCGAATTCGACAAAGACGTATTAATTATTATCCAATCTTCTTGAGTAACTCCGACGCAAATCGAATTCGACAAATACTATTAATGGTACGTGTAATTTGATCTTTTCGATCGGCGGACGTGACAAATGAAACGATTAATATTCACAGTATCGGATGCTGTACAATATCGAGTAATGGTATTAAAATCAAAGATGAATATTCGAAATCTATGAATATTAATCTTTGGACGACTATCGGAAACTATACTTGTTTCAAAACTGGAACAAATAATGACTTATGTAACGAGGAATAACAAATGACGAATTTTCTTTCCACCTTCGTATTAAAAGATCACAAAGTTAATTAAATATCAACTTTATCGTTGAGCCATTTGAGACCAACTTCGATTCGAATTATCAACTGCAACTTTTTAAGTTTGTGGGGTTTGTAAGATGAGAAGGATGCATGGGAAAGATTTGAGGTAGGTGTGACGAGAGAGTGATTCCGAGATGAAAGATACGTCGAAGATTGATAAAACTTGAAGAGTTAAGGTCATGGATAACATGATGGAAGGATGGATAGATTTGAGGTAGACGAGAAAGAGAAAGCTGCGTTTCGTCTCGGTGTCACTGCCTAGACTCATCAGTGGGGCGCTGATGGCAGCGACTCCTTACCCCAGACGCTTGTTATTGTAACTATCCGCGCTAAGGGTGGGCTCGGTCACCCATCCTAGCGGGGTTCCGCACACTCTGCTTTGCTTAACATCGAAGATCGGTAGGATCTCGGCGCTAAGCGCGCAGCCACTTGTGCTAGTCAGTGTTCGAAACTCGTAGTTGAGGAATCCTAGGCCGCAACAAGTTTAATAAAATTTAATCAAACATGAACGAAACACCACGGTCATTTGTGATTCAACGATGATTCAATGCTGTTTAAGAGTTGAAAAGAAAAAAAAAGAGCAAGAGTACAGATGTCGCAGACTGTCGTCATTTAAGCGGTTTCCGCTCGCGACACCGGCGAGAATAGTTGCGACAAACGCGCGAATCGAAACCAATTCGAGTGTTTGGACCAATTTTAGCGAAATTACAACCAAAGACTTTGTCGCTGATAATAGAGAGCGGGAGGGAGGGGAAGGGGGCCTGGGTCGGTCGGTCGTTCGCAAAGCCCCTAAATCGATGCCCGAAATCGTTCACAATGTCAATTCACGCATCGCCGGACTTTAATTCGGCATTTCGAAAGCGCAATTTTCCAAGCCATTCTTCGATGACGCGTTTTCGAGAGCGCGCGAGCTTTTACAAGCGTAAGCTCGGTTAAGCTCGACGCGCTCAGCTTCGCGAATAAGCCTATCTCTCGCCGATAGGCGATAACGTTTCCACAACCGAAATTAAGAGTTTCGAACAGAGGAGAACGACAAACGGTGGCAGTTATCGGGAACGTGGCATCGATCGTACCTACGATCCGACGTAATTATTTGAAAATTGACGTATTAATTTCGACACGTTGCGTCCGAAATGAAATGAAATAATCGCGGCAGCGATTAATTCGCACGGGTGACAGACGATAGAAAACTGGACGGGCTGGAGTTTGTCCGCTGAAACGTCAAATCCGAATGAAGAACGACTTGCGCGCAAAGATTGGGTAACGCGAGGATGTTGAAAATATTGAAACAGGTAAAACATTTTCGCAGATGCTGTTGCCATCCTTCTTCGATTCGACGCGCGCAATTTTCTAAAATAAGAAGTAACGCAAACGGTCCGAAAACCGCGAAACCCAGCGTGCAAACCAAAAAGAGGCAGTGATAAAAACGAGAGGTGAGTCTTGCGAGAGCTCTCACGTGCGCGAGAGTTCACAAAGAGAATTTTAACAGAAACGTGGATTGTTCCGCGAGTTATCATAGTTATTATTTTACCTCTGTTTTATTGTTAAATTTAGTTTCGCCCGTTTTGTTTTACATTTAATGAATTTACCTCTATCTTACTGTTAAACTCAGTTTCGTCTGTTTCGTTTTACGTTCAACGAGTCTCCCCCCTCCCGTCCCGTCCCCCCTCCCCCCGCGAAAGGAGGGAACGAAACAGCGAAATTCAGTTTCGTTCCCGTCTTGTTTTACATTTAATGAGTGAAAACTTTCCTACGATCCGACATTTCTACTTAATTAATTTGTAAGGCACAGAGAATAGGAAGCGACAAAGGAAGAAGAAGAAGAAGAAGAAGGAGGAGAAGAAGAAGGAGAAAAGGGATTGAATTTGATTCGAGTTCGCTTAAAGACGGCGCGATGATAATGCCTAGATCACGAAAGGAAGGGAACAGGGAAAATGCAGAAAACCAAGGAGAGGAAGTTGGCAATATCGTCGTCGAGGATCCCGATTTTGTACAGTGACGTGACATCGTAGGCAATCTTGAAAGCTGCTTCGCGTTGACGAGAACTTTGCCGTCCGGTTCATCGGCAACAAAGGATCGAATCTCCTTCATGCGCGAGATCGGAGATTGCAGAGAGAAAGGTTTCAACGAAAGAGGGAGCAAAAACATGAAACTTTTCTCGAAGAAAACACTGGCAAAAAATCCTTCGTCACCATGATCGTGATTTCCTGATATACCTACACAAAGCTTTGCTACGTTTAAGCCGAGGAAGATTAAATTTTACATCGACGACAACAGTACGTTGAATAAAATTACTTTGCGAGACGAAACAAAAAGTCCGATTGCTTTTTTGCGTTCGTCCTTCAGTGTCTTTAAAATTGTTACACGTACGATACATCTGATATACAATTGCATCTCGTTATTTTATATTTTTACGCACGCGTTTCATTACATTTTGTTATTTTCGAAAGTCGAGTTTCGAAAAGTTTTGAATATTTCGACAATGAATATTTCACGGTGCGAAAGCTGAAAAATTAATTTTCCTAGCGGAAGGGAACACACGATACGAGAAGATAAACCGGCAAAGTATAATCGACCGCCGCATTTCGAGGTAATCGAAAGAAAGGAAAAAGAGAAAAAAAAAAAAAAAAACAGCGCGACGTAACGACGCTGTATATTAATTTTGAAACGAGCAGCTGCGAAACGTGGAAATCTAATTCGTCGGAATCGAAACAAAAGAAATCGGGAACAATGCGTGACGTATGTACCTAAAACGAAGCCACACACACGACGAATCGAACGTGTTGTACTCGCGAAAATCTATACTGCGGAAAAAGTGGTTTTTGGATCCTTTCGAAACCTCACGACGAAGGCAAGGACGAAGCGTTTCTCAATTGCAAATCACGCAAACAGCGAGTGAAGAGAACGCGGAGGAGGAGCAACGTTGTAAACCGCTACTTTGTATAGTTCAATTTATGGATAATGAAATGCGAGAAAAGGGTGTAGAGAGTGGAGGAGAGAGGAGGAGGCACGGGCGGTCGAGAGCAGGCCAACACTCATAATCGCAGCTTAGAATGCATGGAATAATTGCGCGCGTGCATCGCGCGCCGTAGGCGGCTTAAACGCCGCGGCAATCATAAAATATAATTTCTTCAGGTCGGCTTATTACCGCCAGGCTGTCCTTCCCATCCCACCCGGTTCCCGCAATTCTGATCCTTTTTTTTAAGGCAGCTTTCGCCATTACGTAGTTTGTGCCAGGGTTGCGCCCTGGGTTGCGCCCTGGGTTGCTTGGTGAAACAGCAAAAGAGAAAGAATGGCGAATGCAAGAACGTGTGTGCGGAGAGAAACGAAAGAGACGGAGAGAGTGTATTTGTTCGTAGAGGCAGACCACGGGTTACGCGTAAACAGTGGCTCGCAAAAGTGTTTCAACACTTATCGTGGGAAATTTTTTGTACACGTGTATGATGTATATTCCGTGTGCGCGTGTGTTATATAAAACATTTTAAAATTTCATTGATCCAATGAAACACAATTGTCCTGAGAAATCCGAAAATTCACATGCAAGTTACATATCGCGTTTATTGATTTATACGTTTAATGAATGTTGCGTGCTATTTATAAATTGTCGTATGAATTATTTAAATTGATATTAATGCACGGACGCAGTGAATAACTGACTGGCTCAAAGCCATTTTTGCGGTTGCCAACCTGCAAACTTTTAATTCCCACGTACACTTTCAAATTCGTTCCAAAATCAATTGCTTCACTTTTCGAAAAGAATTCCCGTGATACGTTCAAACACTTTTGCGAGCAACTGTTGTGAGATGCTTGCAACGTTCCGCGAAAAGATAAAAGGATAAAAAACTTTTTCGTTCCCCGCAATTGGACGAATTTCATCGAGCTCGTGGCCGCGAATTGCAAATGCGTCATCGTGTCTTTTTTCCGCAGATTCTTCTCGACCGACGGGGGAGGGGGGAGGGGTATGGAAAAACAGCCGTGGCAAAACCAAAACGAAACGTACGATCCAACGTGCCGAGGCGACTCGAGAGGGAAATAATAACGAATGCCAGATATATGTTACGACGGATCGTGACAATTTGCCAATTCCTGCGAGTAGGTTTGTTGACCCAGCAAAACTACCATCTTACCGGAACGAGCTAGAAAAAGGAACGCTGCCGGCTCTACTTGGCAAATTTTATCAATTTCGCGATTTCCTGGCGCTAGTCCAGCCACAACCTCGGGGAACGAGACAGTGCCGCTTATTTTTCTCGACCATCGGGGAACCAGATATATCGATTTAAGATTCCCCTTGTACTTCCGCGACAATTCAATTCGTCCGAATTACGTCAGGCTATGTTAAATTACAATTTCGCTTATAAATCGCGCATTTCTCCCTCGGTCGGTAAGACCACCGCCTCTTTACCGACGGTCGTATCGATCTCGGAATTTCTCTCGTACCTTCGCGACGATTCAATTCGCCCGTATTATTACGGCAGCTACGTTAAATTATTTAACGTTTGTATAATGGATGTATCTAAATCTCGGTTAATCTCGGGCAACGTTTCTTCCGTTCTTTTCTTTTTTTTTTTTTTTTTTTGTTCCTTTTCTTTTCCCTTTTTTCTCCCTTTCTTGAACTTTATTTATCAAATATGCGAAGAATTAAAGCAAGAAGAAGAATGTCTGTACATGGGGAGAACTCTTTGCTCATCTTCTCCTACGTAATAGTTACGGAATATAAAAACTTAAAGCGCCGGTCTTATCGCTTTTTGTGGACACCGCCGGCGGAATTTTATTAGACCGATTTTCCCAGATTCCCTTCGTTCCTTTTCCTTTCAAACCGGAGACTCGAGAATCTTCCGCGCAGACAGGCTTCGGCAGCCAATATCTCCGAGTGCGACTTAACGCTGATCCTTCTTTTATATCCGTTGAATTTAAATAATGGAGCCTGCGCTAATTCCAGAGCCAGCGGTGATCAACCGAGCAGCACCGCGGACAGAATATTTATCTCAAAACGAAAGTACGCGGCGTTAACCGCCTGCCCATTGTCTCGCGCGAAACACTGGAAACGTGATTATACCGCGCATTCTTTTTCAACGGGACGCAAAAATGGCACGAAACTCGAAAGAGTATAAAAAAGTATATTTTTTTCCCGCGAGGCGAAGCGGCGGGAAAAATAGCTTTCGCACTTGGAGTTGGGAAATGATCGATTCGTCATTTTCGGGGGTGAATTTCCGCTCGTTCGACTGGAATCGGCGAGTAGTATAAAATTTTGATCGCACGTGGCAACACGTCGCACGTAGTAGCCTAAACGGGGAATAACAGGAAGCTTTGAAAACGGTCGACGGGGCTTGAAACGGATACCGAACAGATGGCGGCTTGATCCAACTGCTGTAACTCGTTATACTCTGCGGTTATACCTCCGTGATTACCTGCACGAGCAAACTCGGACTTGTGCCTGAGTTTCTCATTATCGCTAGTGCGCAGTGTAACCCTGAACTTTAATCACGGGCCTATCATTAGTCGGGCTTTTTACCCGACTGCACAACTTCTCCGAATCGCGTTTTCGAACAACGTGTGCTTTAATCATTTTTTCCTTCCCGGCCAAATTTATCAAAACGTACGCGCGTACCGTTTGAATTGAAAATAGATTCCTTTCAGCAATCGTCAAACAAATCATCAGATTAATAATTACGTGAACCTAAATATAGTCGTCGAAAGACTCGACTTTTCTTTTTTAACATCAGACGAGAACTGAATTGAACTTTTAGATATATATATATATATCTCGGGACACTGCTTGGAACGAGCAAAGAGCATTCTAATCCACCAATTGAATTTGGTACTGCATTTGCAAGGTCTCGACGATTTATCGAAGAACGCGGGGGGAAAGAGAATGGAGATCTATTCGCAGATACTTGGAGAGAGGGTAAAGAGAGAGAGACGGCGGATGGAAGTGATGGGTAAGCTAACACAGTAACGAAGTCCAAAATGTTTTTCCCCTGCTGGACCGTCGAGTGCTCAATATCTATGCTAATCCGGTCTACCGCTTCTTCGGCGCTACACACTCTTCCGCGTCAGTCCTATTCCTTATCTTTCCTCCCTCCGATCCTCCTTTCGCCCCTTTTACCGGGTTTTTGCCTTCGCCGGGTGGCTTTTGTCTCTCTGTACAGTTAAGTAAACAGCGACTCACCAGCCCATTTTCCAAACAAGAACTCGAATCGGCGAATCGAATCGTTCTCACGTTCCATGGAGCAACCGCAAAAATATACTCATTTTTTTCAGTATTCATTCCCAACTTTTCAATCAGTCAAGTCGAAACGAAAGAACTGACGATCTTTCCGTTACGCGAAAATTTCCTTTTTTCAAATTATCCTCAAGTTGAAAACCACAGAGACACGTCGATGAAAGAGAAACGTCTGAAATAACGTGAAAATTTGCTTCCGAGCACGTGGAAGAAGAAACGTCCGACCCGTCGCTGTCCGCTGCCCGAGAGAGAGTTAAAAATCCTGAGCTGTACGATCTGTCAAAACATCTTCCATCTCTCTCGCGGGAGAGAAAAAAGGAGAAATTAATCAACGACGAGAACCGCGGCGAAAAAGTCCCGGGCATCGATTTCGACGATTGCATTTTGTTATTGCAATTTCTGGCGTGTATCCAGAAAACCAACAACGCCCTATATATATATATATATATATTACTGTTTACTATATCGACCAAGTCTTTTCTTCGTAAACGTTTACTTTTCGCCAACTCTTCGGCAAAGGAATCTTATTACTCGGCTTCAGCAAACGTTTATGTATCACGGAATTACAAGTAGGGTATCTCTTCTTGAAACTCAGGCTCGGTGAAATCTTTTACCTCTGGGGAGGAGTTGCTCCGCGTTGCTCCGTCTATACGCGAGCATGATGTAACAGCCTTATCCAATATTTCTCTCGGTAAATCTCTCCGCGAGAAACGGCTCTAATTACCAGGCATTCGATGCTGCACAGCTAACAATTAAGTGTTAATTATGCGGAGCAAAGGGAAGAAGACGTACCGGTTGCGCGGTATCGATTGTTGCGCGTCCGCGTAAAGTAGATTTCTCTCTCCTGTGTCTCCTCACCTATCGACTGTCTTGGCGAATCACGTTAGTTCTAATCTAATCTTCCATTCACCACTTGGGCGTTATTACTGTCAGCGATACAATAGTCGGGCTAATTAAAGTTCTGCTGCTGCTGCTGCTGCTGCGACTGCTGTTGTCGAAAGCCAACGCCGGTGGCTCTATTATTGCGCAACAATCGCTCAGTTTCTTTCGAAATTACGGAAAATCGTGTCTTTAAATGTAAACTGGTGATTTTAATTATTAGCAAAAATTAACTGCGATTTATTTCGTAAAGATCTACTCGAACAGTTCAATTTTTCTCGAACGATCGTTCCTCTAATATTTTCATCTCCACGGAATCGTAACAAATACCACGTCTAATCAAACTGGGAGAAAAATTGGGCAAAACAGAATCACGCGCGTTTCGGATTTCGCACGAACGAAATTTCCGTCGTTTTAATCGTAGAGTGCAATTACACTCTCGATCCGCGTAGCAACCTCTCGCCATTTTCCGTCCTTGTCTTTCGCCGCGCCGACAGAGAATGTCGGCGATCATTAGCGCGGATGCCCCGCAAATCATTAACGCGATTACGTTGTAACATAACAACGACTGAAATCTACTGCACACGCTTGCCAATGAAAAATGGAAGCGCCAATGAGAAGCCGGGCGTGAACGCTAACGAAATTTCCAGGCCAGCCCGTTGCGCTCTGTAGCAAACGAACGCCGCCGGTGGAAAAATGTCAAAAAACCGGCACGGAGAAGTTCTGGTTTCAGAAAGCAAATGAATTTCTCTGGGAAAGGAGGTTAATCGATAACAACGTTTCTCCCGCTCTTTTTTTCTTCTCTCTCTCTCTCTCTCTCTCCCTTTTTTTTCTTTTTTTGATTTACGTCGCGTCGTTCCAGTAGTACAACCAAGTTGCGTTCTCAACGCTGCCGTATTCTCCGCAACGCTTCGAACTTTGAATCATTCGAAAATATTAAAATATTCGACACGCGAAGCTACGTGTTACATCGGAAGCTGAATATGCTGGATTTATGTGGAAAGAAATATACGTCGAAAGAAGGGAGACGCGATTCGATTAACTACCAAAGTCGACAGCCACCGAGTACGTGCATGTACGTGTGGTACACTCCCGTTCGAAAATTTAGAGCACTCTGTGACGAAATAAATTTTTTATCACTGAAAGTGATTTTAGCGGGAGTGACCCAGAAAATCAGGCCTCTTCAGGTGCAACGCTGATGCAACGAAAATTAGCGATTGGTTGATTTGGGTCGCGTGATTCGCGAGGGGGCGTGGCGTAGACCTCGAGTAGGAGTGGCGTTGTCTGCTACTGAGCGAACGCGCCTGTAATTTGTTTTCTATCGATTCAAACGTTTGCGTATCGATAAAATTTTATGGCAAAAAACTCGTCTTCATTGCTTCTGGGCCGTTTTCTCACGGTGAAACACGAATATTAATTACAAGTTTCGATTCCAAACGCAAGAATCAACCGCAGCTTCGAATATCGCTTATATTTACTTAGGGAAATCGCTACACTTCAAAAGTGTGGGATTGGGAATTCCGGGAAAGGACTCGAAACTTTTCTCCAGTGCCCAACAATCGTCGCCTGCGTTTCTGTTTCAGCATAGCGAAAGTTAGGCCTAGGACTTAACTGGGAATGTTTATTCTAGCTTTCTGCGTTTATGTGCATGTGTGTGTGAACGATGAATGTTTCGTGCTGAGCAAGAGAAGAATCAGACAGAAAGTTATGAGTCGCGAGAGCGAAAGGACATAGAAAGTTGCGAGAATCAGTGACATCTAGTTCATCGTGTTTAGTATAAAACGTGTCGAGATTATAGCGATAATTTTAATTTCCAAATCCAACAATAAACGTCCGATTATTTTAAACAAAAATTTCTAAAAATTCCTACAAATTGCGATTTGAAACGAGATAAAAATGTCCTATAAAAATGACATCCCAACTTTCGAGCAAAACTTAAACTTTCCGTGTTCTGTGTAGCAGAGTTAATAACAACAGCGATTTTCAATTTTTTGATCGAGCTTCGAGTATCGTTTCTCTCGTACGTCGGAAACACAACGTACGTTCCTGTTATAAAACACGCATTACGTGTAAGTGAGTGCCTTACTCTCAGCGACGAGGTAACGACAACACTACACGTTCGACCGTGCAGCCGGAAAGGTTAAATCAAAATCCAACCAACGCGGGTAATAGACAGACGAATCTTTAATTTTCAATCTTCGATGAACAAGTTGTTCATCGATTATCGATTATATCGGCGATATAATTACCCGAGCGAGCGCCGAGCGCCGAGCGCCGAGCGCCGAAATTGTTGATAAACATAATATCCGATGTTAAATCGCGTTAGAGGCGTATAAAATTATGTTAATTATCGGGAAATCGGACAGAAACTGTATCAAGAATCGGGCGAGCAGGAGTGAAAACGTTGTTTCACCGGCGAGTTTCTCGCGAAATTTAACGATCCACTTTACGTATAAGCGGGCCGAGCGAGAGAGAGCGAGAGAGAGAGAGAGATATCTCGTTCCGAAGTAATTCCGCTCGCTGGCAGTCCGATTAACGTTTTAATCCGATTACCAAAGTTTACTCAAACTCGCGTAGGATCGCCGCGAAGAAAACCTAGAGATTCGGTAATACGAGAGAAATTTTCCGTTGGGACGTCTGGATTTCCGCCTTTCCGGCGAGTCTTAGTGTCTCGGCTAATTAATCCGCTAAATTAGTAGGTCGGAGAGCGAGTGTTCAGCAGAGCGTAGAGACCACGAGTACCAAAAAGACTGTCTCTCTCTCTCTCTCTGCGCCTCTCTGTAGCTGATACGCGGCTGCTGGCTGGCGAGGCTTGCGGTAGTCGAGTTGCCTCTCGCGCGCGCCCCGAATATATACCTTCTGTGAGAAACGCGAGGATCATTCGTGCTTGCGACTGCCGTGAAAATGCATAACTAAGTAAACGTGCTCGTGTTTCTGCCGTTGTGTGCGTGTGTATGCGTGCGTGCGTGTGCGTATGTGTGTCTGTGGACGCGCAGCCGATGTATTCATGCTTAACGCTCGCGCGATTACGTACGCGTTCGCGTTAGGCGTTCGCACACGTGTAACGCGTTACAGTTAACGTTAGCGTTCACGTTCAGGTGCTGAGCATCAAACGCAATAATAATGCCTTGTAATGAAACAACGCCGTTTCTCAACGCTCCTGGACACGTTCCCGGCCAACGTGCCGCACAGAAGGTGTCGGTAAAACGTGGCTGGAACCACTAGAACGTAGTGGACGTAGAGAAGAGAGACGGTGTTGTGTCTAAGCAGTATAGCAGAGCTTAGGCTTGTCTAACCCCGATTTCCTAGCACTGTATGTGTCGTGACGTCACGTGCGTTCAACACCCTCGCGTGGTCATCGATCTGCCACCGCCACCCCTCGCCACCCTCGGACGATGAAGGTGTAACACGACCTACCGAGCATCTATTTCCAACACACCCGGAATGGATACGCCGCCGCTCTCTTTTCTCTCTTGTTAGTACCTTCGAAAATCTTTCTCCCCGCTTCCGTTCGCTTTTCGTTTTTTCGCCCGCGAAACACACACCCACACGCACCCTCGTCGAAAAGTCTCTACTTGCACAAGCATTCATCTCGAGACAAAGTATTTACTCTCGGCAAAGTAATATCAAACTTTTAACGAAAAATTTTGTCATTATTGTCGATTATCTGCGCTGATCAAGACTCGATAATTGAAACACTGAATGTCAAAGATGAGAAATATTTTGAAGAAACGATTTATTCGTGTTTCTCGCAGCAAAGCACGTAACAGAACACGGAACAGCGTTGCATCGTTAAGGGGAATCGACGTGATTTCCACGTGACAATACAGACGAGGCAAGTTGCGACGATTCGACTGATATAAAAGAAAAGAAAAAAAGTTACGTCTCCACGATCTAGACGATAGATCTCGATTTCTTTTCAATGCTTGCCGAAGAGGGCCATTCCCCGACTTTCAAGCGCAACTTTCTTCCCTCGCTTCTGTCTCGAAACTTCGGTCCAACTCTGCCTGCAACAATGCTACTCGAGCGTCTCTCGAAACAAGTTCCCTCTCTCATTCACACGTGCCTACTACGCGAATACGTCCACCGTGTATGAAAATTCAGATAAACACGTATCCGTGCTATTTACCACGAAGCTATTTTACACGGCGAGCTGCGACGCGAGTGATTTTATTGGGCCCCGATCGTTTCCTACTCTTCGCTCAAGAATATATTTCAAATTGAACTCTCGTGAAATATCGAGAGAAATTCTTCGCCCGGACATTTAATTTCCCCGGATTTACCCGGGCATTGTGTTGAAATTACCCGACTCGGAGCGCATGCGCGCGGCACGCGAAATAATAAATCGCTGGAAAAATGCGCGATTCGTTTGAAAATTGCCGCGTTGGTTCGAACACTTATAATTTAGTTAATAATTGATTATTTAAAAAGAAACGAAAATGGCCGTCGAATATATTGGAAATTGATTCGAAAACTGAAATAATTTAGTTGGAAGGTACTTTATAATTTCCGAAAGCAAGGAGACGTCACTCTCGCCAACACTTTAATAAACTAATGAATTTTTCAATCATCCTTAAAATATCCGCCAAATAAAACGTCCTGCCCTTATAAAAAAGTCGAGACGAGTCACATTAACAAATCACGCACCGCTAGTCGAACGATCTAGTTGCCTTACCGAGAAGAAGTATCATGATAAATTCTTGAACAGCGTTATTTGAATCGGTACCAAAAGATATATTTTTGTTTAAATTAAGATTTTCAAAAAAAAAAAAAAAAAAAAATGGATACTTGTGCTTCTAAATTCCCTCTTATCAAATCTCATTATCGATTTGAAACGGAATCGTCCATGGAATCGATAGAAAGATGGTAATCGCTGGTTATCACTTCTAATCAATCCTACGACACCTGATAGCTACACGACCTCGAATCGCTATCCATCGTTTGGACGTCTTGATTGCTCATTACCCTAAGCACTTTCTCCACCCGTGCTACCGCACAGGTTAAGTTCATGTCGTAAATTGTAGCAGAGCCAAGTAGCGACGAAGCAATTTCCCCTTCGATAAGCATCTTAAAAACGCATCACCGCTGATAAATAATTGAGAAAAAAAGTCCTGTCGGTGGTCTGTAGACGAGCGAGGCACGGGCGGAGAGAAGAAACTGGAAAAGAGGGAAGTAGAAAAAGAAGGGACAAATACTAAAACGGACGTCTTAGTAAAGAGAGCAAACGATCGTCAAACGCAACATCGCAGAGATGCTACGATTTCTTCAAACGTTGTAAAACCATAGAAATTTGATCGAGAAGGCAACAAGCTTTCACCTGCAACAACCAAATTGATTCATACCGCGCTGATAAAGCTGGAAACAGCAGTTGGCTTTAGTTCGTTACGATCGTCCGGATCTTCAATTAGGGAATTTGGCAACAGAGTTGCAAAGGTTGAAACCACGATTTCCTCTCGCAACTGAACATCTTCCAAGGTGAGTGTATCTCTGTTAGGAAATTTAGCGTAGTATCGTTCTTCAACCATCCCTCGACCGCTCTACGTATGCAACTCTCGAACATAGCCAAGCTTTCGCGAACGTTTCGCATAATACTGGCACACGGTTATACACCCAAGCAATTCCCCGATATTGCAGGCAAACTGAAATATGTCGTCTAGGGAACTTTCGACTGATTATCCTAATTGAATATTCTAGTCCAAGTTCTTCCCTCTGCCAAACGACTGATTTTGCTTTCAACGTGGCACATCGACCACCGGTTAATTAAAACGATCCGTTACCGTAAAAAGCGCGTATCGCGATGAGATTTAAGAGATGAAAATTACCACGTCAATGAGAGTACATCCGGCGAAAAGGACGTAACGAAATCGTAAATCGAAGCGTTGTGTAATTGTTTCAGTCTGACAGAGCTCCGAAGTAAAAACATCCTGTACTTTAGGCTCGTTTGCGAATTGATATTTCAATCTCTGCCTATATAATTGATGTAATTTCCATTGTAAGTACGCCGTAAGTAATAACACTCTGCAGAAGAAATTACCACATTGGTAAAAAGTGGACCAGCTGCTGTAGTTAAAAAAAATTAGTTCCTGGTGTCTTACGTTTCTGGCAAGGCTTTATTTCCTCATAAATCTCTTCGAAATTCTGTTTCAGCGATCAAAGCCCTTTTTTACTTTCAAGCCTGATTAATTTTACAACCCCGCTATATACAGACCTCTCAGAACTGTCGAACTTCACTTTCGGTAAATTTCTCAATCCCATAACCCGGATACACGGCACCGCGCGGCCGTCCAACTACTCTCGAAAAGAAACGATTCACCCCCGCGAGAGCGTTAATTGTTTGCAGGAGAGTGCATAAGCTCCAATGATCGTAAATTCGAAGAAAAACTTTTTAAAAAAGAAAAAGTAGAGTCGCACTCGCGAGTGTAATTTTCGTTTTGTCCAAAGACTCGAACAATGTTCGAACGTTTCAGTACCATTTCCGCTTTACATTCGCTCTGCGCAGTTACTTTTCTTACAAATTTAAAAAGAGAAGGTCGGAAAAATTCGTCAGCCAAGAGAAGATCTAGCATTGCCAAGTATCGAAATAAATTGATACTTTCAGCGCCGTTCAACGGTTGTTCCATTATCCAAAAATTCCTCGTCTCCTTTCTACTTTGTACACGGCGGGCTTTGCCGTATAAAATCGTCTCCTTTCCTCCACGTTACATTTTGTAAAATTCATCAGTTTGGCTTCCGATCGGCTTACACACACACACACACACACACACACACGGATATATATATATATCCTTTCCATCGTGGCTACGTGGTTAAACTACCGAGAGCAGAGTTAAAAATCGAACAATCGCCTTAGCCGTCTTATCCACGTGGAAGAGATTAGTTTTCAACAAGTGAAACGGCCGTAGGAAATTAGTTCCAAGGCAATTACTCCCTGGCACGCGTAAATCCCTTCCGATATGATTAGTGGCAACGGAATGGCGGCCATTTCAAGATAGAGTTGCCTCGAGCAGAGATACAAATCTTCCGACAGGCGCGGAACACTGCTACACGCGTTGAACACCAACGACGAAATACCAAGCCAAACTGTTCTCTTTTGAGCGAGAAGCTGGTAGAAGAGTAGAGAGAAAAAGAGTAGGTGGAGAAAAAGAGAGGCGAAGAGGAAAGAAGTGCCGCCGCTGCGAAAAGGAGGTGGCGGATGAGAAAATGGCGGGGTGGGAAAATGTAGGAACGGGACAGACCGGCTCCAGAGGAGTTTAAAGAACCATTCAAGATTAAGAATCGACGGCAACTCGTTCGTAATCGCATCTGGGCTTTCGCGATCGATTTACGTCGAATTTCCAGCGTGGTTATCCCGTGGGAAATCAGTTAGTTTCGTTCGTTTGAACGAAATTCGTGGCGACCCGGCGGAGGGTAAGGCGACCTTTCGAACAGCGCGAATAATCGGTCACCGAACCGTTCGCGTCGATAGCCGATAGTCTATTAAATTTACGCGGGCATTACGTTTCCCCAATTTCCCAGCTTGGAAAAATCGACTCGACTTCGGTTTGGCAGGCCGGAAGAGAAATTATTGACGTTTCTCTTCCCTCCGTCTGACAGTTTTCGACGAGGGCAGGAATCGAAAAACGCAAGTTTCAAGTTGCGGGGATCCACCGATTCGAGAGCCATGCCGCAATGACTCTGACATTACGAAAGTAAAGTTTAACCAGAAAACGTTGCTCGTGCTTTTCGTTATTCGCGTTGTTCAATCAGAAGCTCGTGGTGATGCCAACTTTCGTAATTCGAAGGACTCCATCTTCTTCCGTTTCAGCCATTACAAATCGAAATACACGTTTACTTTGCATTTTCTACAACTTTCTACAGCTCGAAGAAGCTCAACTCGAAATAATAGATTACACGTGTGCTTATACGTTGCCACTCGTTAGATGCTGGAATCATCTGAATTTAATCAGAAGCAATGTCACCGATGACCGGGAGTAACGTCACGAGCAATTCACTTAAAATCACATCGATATTGAAATTTTTAATGTTAAACGTTACTGTTAAAAATAACTACAGTAGCCTCTCTATCGAGTTTGACCTACATCTTGACAATCAAACGTATCAAAAATGACGAAATCACACGACAAAACTGCTTCGTAACGCTCAATATTTATCGATGCCAATTTTTGCACAAATTTTATCGTGTAACAAATTCCCCATTTATAATTTTGCAACTATTAAATTACATTCTCCCGTCACGAACAAACGAGTGTCGAATATTGTGGAGCCTCGACATCTTGCAACTGCAAAAATTGCACCTCAACCGATTCTGACCGAATAAACGATCGAATCTGTCTTCCTACAGTTTAGAAAATATCAACCCTTGCGCGAATCTTCTTTAGATCGGTTTCGTTTGTTAAAAAATCTCCCTTACCCGAGAAACTCGATAAGGTAAAACCTTCGCAGCCCGAAGGAGACTTCGGAGCTCTTCCCTCGAGATTTGTGTTCCCCGAGGTTCGAGAGACTGTGTCTCAAATATTAAGGGACACGAGCAGTAACACCGCGACGCGCGTAATCGCCAAAGTATTGCACGAAGCACTGTGTAAGCTTCGGCTGCGAGTACGTGCGAGGAAAATTATAAAATTATACCGTTAAATACCTTATTATGCATTCGTGCCACTAAATACGCCGGCTAACCTTACGATGCTTTATCGCGGTTTCGATCGACGATCGAAAGAAGGGAAAACAAGTTGGGATCTTTGCATAATCGCACGTTTTTCGAATTACATTAGAGAGCAACGTGCCGACCTGTTCAACAGGAAAAGTTTTGCAACAGGAAAAGAAAAGAAGAAAACTCTGATCCCACTGTAGCCCGTTGTCTTTCGCGAATTTAATTTAAGCGGACCGCGAATTATGACGCATTCACCGGGCAACTGAAAGCTGGAAGGATATCTAAAAATACACAAAATGATCCGAAATGAATTTTTTCACCACGTTTAGCATGTGAAAGAAGTCCGTGCTCGCGGACTATCCGACTTTTTTAATCTGGCTGATAAAAACACGAGATCGAGCAAATATCCGGCGGTCCATTTATCAGTGATCCTCCGTTCCTTTCGCGGATATTAAACAACGTTGTTTTCCCCGCGACAAAACTACAAATTAATTTTGCACAACCGCGTGACACGCGTGTCCAACGTATTTTGCCGCGCGCGCTGCCGCGACAAGTTGAAAAAACTGAATTCACGGACCGGCTCGGTCGAGCCATTTGGCCGCCTTCGGCTTTCGTAGCCAATAAAAATATCAAAATGAAAGTCTCACGTTTCACAGATGAAAGCCGGAGCGAGAGGGAGTGCACGCGATAATACGCGGTACGTATGGTAATGCGCCTACGGTAAAGTACGTACGGCAGTTAAGTGTTAAATAGAATTACTAATTGATCCGGCGATAGCAAAGGCCGAACATAATCTACATGCACGCACGCACCTGCGTCATGCGTTTCCTTTTTTTTTTTCTTCTTTTTTTCAAATCAATTTCCAGCATCTCTGGTAAAATTGGAGTTTTCTGAATACGAGTAATTTTAATACTTGGATTTAATACGCAATATAATTTTTGCTTTATTGTCGTTTAATGAGAAAAAACAAATTGATCGGACTGAAGATTCTGTGCACTCGTGGAAAACTCGAGGATACAAAAGTAATGTATAATACAAAAATCTGGGAAATATTCAGAGTAATATTTATTTATTAATAACATAATATTTATTAAAGAAAATATTCTCTATATATTACATATATTATATATATATGTATAAATTCTCTATTTATTTCTCACTTTTTACTTATGTTCAAAAAAAAAAAAATTCTCTATATATTCTATATATATATAAATTCTCTATTTATTTCTCACTTTTTACTTATGTTCAAAAAAATATTTGCACAAATATCTGCAGTCTAGCTATACTACCAACTATTCTTTTTTACAAAGGACTACAAGTATTATTATTTTTTAGATTATTTTACTACTCGCATCTGGTTCCAACTTGATATTCCATTGTAAAACCTTGAGTAAGAGTACTGAATGTGCTTGTAATCCTATCGCTATCATTGGGAATTGCAAAACTTTATCCACTGACCGATTTTTCAAGCACGCCTCCACCTACTAGACACATTTCTATATAACGTACATATCCTTTATCCAGGAATGTACGCGAGCGCCGATAAATTCCTCGGCAAACTGTCTACGTGCCTACAATAATGCTTGCGTTATTCGACGATAATTTCCTTTCACGTGCAAAATTTCGCCGAGCGTTGCATAAAAGTGCAATTTAATGGATAACGAACAATACGATTCTTTCAAAACGTGATTTACGCGGGACACACTAAGAACAAGCGTCTAAAAGCTTTCCTTGCATTGCTCGTGCAAAAGTTTGTAAAGTAATCAGAAACATGGAAAGAGACTGCTACACCCCCGCACGCGCTCGCATACGTTCCTGCGAGTTTTAAACTCCACCCCCGCAACTCACCCAACCCTCCGGTTATACCGTCGTCTACGGCCAAGAACGAAAACATATCTTCGATGCAAAGTTTTTGGGATTATATCCGACACTCGTGCGAATTATTAATGCGAAACGTACAGCTGAAAGATACTCTCGATTTATTCGGCACTCTGGCGTTCGGGAATAATATCGACCTCAACACTGAGACTACTAAACGTGAGTTTAGGTTAGGTTTTTAAGGCCCTTATTTTACAAAAATATATACAATAGTATACAATAGTATACAATAGTATACAATAGTGTACAATAGTATATACTTTACAAAAATATATATAATAGTATACAATAGTATATATTTTACAAAAATAGATACAATAGTATACAATAGTATATATTTTACAAAAATATACACAATAGTATACAATAGTATTTTACAAAAATATATACAATAGTATACAATAGTATACAATAGTATACAATAGTATACAATAGTATACAATAGTATACAATAATATACAATAGTATACAATAGTATATATTGTACAAAAATATATACAATAGTATACAATAGTATACAATAATATTTTACAAAAATATATACAATAGTATACAATAGTATACAATAGTATATATTTTACAAAAATAGATACAATAGTATACAATAGTATACAATAGTATATCTTTTACAAAAATATATACAATAATATACAATAGTAACAATAATAACAATACTAATAATAATGATAATCACAATAATACAGTGACTGCGTCTAAGTACAAGAAAAGGTGTACGAAAGTAATTATTGCTATTGACTGTTTAACGCGAGAGTTAGGTAGGAGACACTGTTAGACTGCACACTCACCAGACGTGGACTATCAAATACTAAACTTGCGGATAACTGATCTCTTAACTCATTGGAGTCAGTTCTTTTATACTGTGACTCTCACCATGTCCTTTCCCCTTAAGGGAAATCGGAAAGTTATCTGATGGTGTTTATGGTCAGGCTCATGAGAGGCTTTTGACGATTGCCTCATGGCTCTGCCAATACTGTAACCTGGGTCCACGTCGTGAGAATGTTTATACTGCAGCCTGGATTGTGTCCCCTACAGTGAGAATTTCTTTTTTCCAAAAAGAAAAATGACAAGCCATCAACTAAAAATTAACTGCTATAAATTTTGATAAAAATATGAAAAAAGATCAATTGCCAGAAAATTCAGAAAAATATTCCACGAAGAAGAGATTTCATCTTTAGATCAGTTTATCTCCAAAATTTATATTTTATCACCTTCGCTATTGTCATTTCAAGTATCCTGACATTCAACTTTGAAGGACGACGAACCTCCGCTATAAAAACGACCGTGCTCTTCGGATAATCTTTCCCGAGAGAAAGAAGTAGCCCGGGTGGAAAGTTGTTGTTGAATTAGCGTCTGAAAATTGTCGACGCTAATTAAGTAAGCTATGCGAGGCTGAAATCGAAGCAGGAAGTCACCAAACTTCGTTCGAGAGTTCGTTATAGAAGTTATGTGCTTTCGTACAGCAGCGGATAACCAAACTCAGGTAACGACTCTTAACGCGATGGTCTCCGTACATTGAACGCAAAGTTCTTGCCTTGAGAAATACATGTTCCGACGATGCTCGCAATTTGTCGCGTGAAACATCCGACGTGCGTGACAACTTAAACCCGCGCGGTTTTCATTAAAATTTCCTGCCCCGCGTTCGCCGTTGTCCAACCTGGCAATTGCGTTTGGCCACTGGTAATAAACACTCGACAAACCGGAAAAAGGGACGAAACAATAAAGTTCTGTGAGATTTGATTTTTATTATCAAGGAAATGTAGGAAGAAAGAAAAGAGAGAAAGAAAAATACTATTGTATTCCAAAGAACCTTTCTGCTCTTTACAAAGGACTTGTTACGCAATTATTCGACTACAAGAAAATTATGGAAATTATGACTGTAGAAACTTCTCGAGTCTTTCATTACATGCGCTGCACGTGAAAAAGTTTCAGTGATTAAAGGATAACTACGTTAATGTGTATTTTGTCGTTGAATTGGTATTGAAAAAAGTTTCTAAATACACAGGGAAAAATGCGCAACCCGAAAAATTAAAAAATCAATTCTGCTAGTTGTGTTCTCTGTCCTTTCGGTTAACCTAAGAACCGAAGAACAGATGCTAGGGTCATCTAGCAGCGACAGACGCTACTAACAGACAGATGATAAAGTAGGAAAATCACAATTTCTTAGAGTCCAGTTGGCATTTTTCAACCATCAAAGTTTTAAATTGTAAGACACTTGAGATTAGTTTTGCAATTGTCAATATTTTACTTAATTTTGTCAATTACAAACTGTGTGAATAAAATATGGACGAGCTCGATAAGGACATAGTGGCGACATCTGGTTACGAATGAATGAAATCAATCATTAATTTACAATAAAACTAAATAATCAAATAAGAAAACAACAAATAATATTTTCTAAAATTCTGAGTTTCAAAATTCTAAAGTTCAACATATTAAGTTTAAGAAATAGAAAAATTTATATCGACCAATTCCTGGTAGTCCGCCAAGAAACTCTGAGATGGCGCGACTGTGACAACTCGAGTGCTTATATAACAATCTTTAACTAATAAATTGACACTAAAATTTGAAACAAATTCAATTGTGAATTGTTTATGAATTTTTACATCTGAATTAACTGGAAAATTTTGTCCAGAGATCGAAATATTTTGAGTTCTATATTTTAACACCTAACGATTAGTATCAGTACTAGATGGCACTCTATGTAGTCAAAAAGCTAGATTTCTATTTTAAAAAACATATTGTCTGATAATATTTTAAACAAACAACATTAGAATTTGTATTTAAAAACAAAGAAGAATCTTAATTTGGAAATAATGAAAAATTCTTACATTCTTGGCTCCACCGTTGGATTTTTCCCCAAAAAATTAATACTGATATGAAGCGTCTGTAACAAAACGTTAATCATTATATGTAATTGTTAAATTTCAGAAATTGAATAAATTAAAGTACAATATATAAGACTACTTACGATCTTGATCTCCTGGAGAGGCCTTATCCTCTTAAGCACTGACTCTAATATACCGAAAACGAATGTTGAATAAGAAAACATATAAAACTATGAAAACACGCGTGTTTAAGCAACAATCGGCGAACTCACTGACTCTAACTTCGCGAATTAAATTTAAACAAGTTAACAATTTCATTTAATAAGAGCCATTTCGCTCAGACAAATACTAAAATATTACGCAACAAACACTGACCGACAGCTCTACCGACCACATTGCACGTGGTCATCAAATTTTTTAAAAATAAAGCTGATTAGTAGCGGGAGGATACGTTTATGTAGAAAATACTGCTATTTTTCTAGAACATGAAACTTGAGTATATATTAAAGATATTAGAAATTATAAAGTATTTCTCAATATTTGCAGGAATATTTGTAAAAATTGAATGCTGAATGTCCGTTATTATATGAATTAATGCACATTAGTAATATTCAAAAATATTTGCACAAGTCAAAATTTCACAGTTAAATGTATTTAAAAAATCATACACGTGTGAACTCTTGCTCTGAATCGTTTAACTGCGTGTTAGCACTTAGAAAAAATATATTGTAGCAAAGCATGATATAGTAAAGTACGAAAATTTTGAATTTAATAATACAGGAATATCCATTTGAAAGTATATACCGTCAAGCTACGATTTCTATATTCGAAATAAAACATTAATTGATTTAATCTTTTCTGTTTTCATTCTTGTATCATAAATAATCGTGAAAATACGTGTTCTGAATTGTATATCAAATATAAATATATATAAATTGTATACCAAATGTTTTCCAAAGTGAATAAAATGTTGCCAACTTTCCATAAAAGTTCATCAGATTATACGTTAATATTCGTGGCGTCTATGCACTCTATGCTATTTTGTAATCAAAGAAGAACCTGCACAGAAAGAAACCAAGAAAAGTCAGACTAAATGAAGGCAAATCTGTGAAAATAAAACGATAATCAACTTCAAATTCTATCAAAAAAGCGTACGAGACAAACTACTGGTAACCGTACAAGTGAAATTGACGACCGAACAAAAATTGGTGCGAAAAGTTTCAAAGCACTACACGATTTCGTTGCCGTAATGCTAATTAATCATTCAACACACGCGTATTAATTAAATGATACTATTAACGAGGTATATATGGAAGTAAAAGAATGTCGAAGAAGCAACGCTACCAAAGGGACGCCACCAATGGGTTAGAAGAAATTTTATTATATTACGCAGTAAAATTATTATTTTAACTATTAAATACGTATATTCTTAATAAATTATTGTTGAATTTATTGTTAGAATTGTTAAGAATTACGCAGTACGAAGTTAAAGCATCAACAAATAAGTAGAAAACGTTATAATAAAACATGTACATATATATATATATATATATATAACAATGAGTCAGTCAATTACAAGGTTGCAATATTTGCACTGGTTAGAATTGAAATTACATTTTGATATAAAATTATAAATAATTTTAACATGATATATTCTATTGATTTAAATTTTTACCTCAAAACTTCTGGACGACACTTTGTTCTGGGTGAGTTTTCTGGATAGCATTTCCTTCTTTACAGATGAGGTGTGCTACTCTCCGCCATTTTTAACCGCAATTTTCCAATTAAAGATCGACCACGAGAAATTCGATTATTGCGAAAATCGTAGGAAGTGTATTCCGTATTTCACCGTTGGCGCTGTAGTCTTTGATTAATTTAAACCTAATACGCGCGCATTTCGCATGCTAACACAGAATAAAAAATAAAAAACTCTAGTAAATCAAATGCACAAAATTCATGAGAAATTCTTAAAAAAGGAAAGAAAATATTCATACATTAGACGAAAAATTGTCAATACTTTTAACTACATAATTTCGTGAAAAAGATTGTAGTTTGCTTTTATTCAGTTACGTAACATGTAAATTATACATGTCATGAAATTACGTATAAAATATGTATCATAAAATAAATTGCGCGTAAATATATATTACTAATAATCTAATGAGATTACATACGGATACATTGGTTATAATAAATGAAACATTACCAAATCAAACGTTTTCAAATTCACCGTTAATCATCATGGCATCCATATATTGAACGCAATTATTGCATCCATGTCAATCCCGCCATTAACCAATAATCTGTACGAAACTAAAAATATATTAATATCAAATTAATTATATAATATCAAATTAATATTAATTAAATAACATTAATTATATTAATATTAAATAATAATTGAATTCAAAATTTATTTTTAAAGCAAATAATTTTCAAGTTCTACTTGATTATTGATAGAATCTTGGTTATTGTAACTTTATACACATGATCAAAGGAAGAAGAACAGAAAGATTAAAAAATTTAACGAACCTAATAACAATATATGAGGATATGTAATGCATAATACAGAGTAGCGATGGAAATCTACACCTTTAACAAATTATAAACTTCAAGCGAAATAATACGTCCTAACACCTCGATTTGCGACACACAAATGATGCCCCGCACCTCGCTTTACCGAGCAAATTTTGGTGGGGGGAGTGTTTCGTCCAATGGTAAGTCGAATATTCGAATCAAAAAAAAATGTCGTGCAATAACAATACGTGCGTTCTAAATATACATTTACTGATTTTATTTCATTAATGAGTATAAATACACATATATAATGAATATTTATTTATTACACATATGTAATAAGTAGATATTTTTAAAAAAAGAAAACCATATTTTTTTTAGTGAAAAATTTTAGTTAGTTATATTATATATTATATTAATATTATTTTTTTAATAGTACAGTCAATACTATTCTTAACTACAGTTGTATAATTAACAAGTTTTTTTTTATGAAAAATGCCTTCAAAATATATCTTTCTTATAATATTTAGCAAATTATATACCAATTATATATAAATAGTTTCTTTATATAAGAATTTTGATATACACGACCAAAACTTATTAATAGATTAAAATACTAGAATTTACTAATTACTTGATGATATATGATGATATGTACCTGGTAGTTCTAATAATTAGTATAAAGTCAGTCATTTTCAATTACTAGTAGTGAACACAAAGATACATAAATTAATCCTGCAAGGAGATTAAGAAATAATTTTATTTCATATTTCAAGTTTTCACAAATGTTGAGTAAATTGATTAAAGTAATATTTACTATTTATCTTAATGTTATTATCAGTATATTTCAATAACTATCTTTAATAGATATTATTCTTCTTTCATCTGATTATTCTCAGTGATTATAGAGAAATCTATGAATTACAATTTAGATTATAAATTCATGAAAAGGAAAGTTTTGAAAGGTTTTGTATAAAACAAATACACATTATTAGTAAGAATAACAAGTATATGTGCATCCATTTAAAAAATGTAATGGAAATAGTGTTTGTGTACACATGTGTTTGAATATTAAAATTACTTTTAATGAATTTATTGAAGAATAGATAGGTGGATAAGATCATATATTGTTACATATAAAGAACATGAATTCTAGTAATACATATTATATATAATACAAGACTGTGTACTTGACCTATATGATATTAGAGAATGTAGAATGAAGAATTAACAGTGTACATTATGAAGGCAAGTTACAAAAATATTTGTAGTATTCGTGTGATTAGAAAGCTTTAAACAATTCTTCAGATATATTTTATAAATAGGTATATAATTAATTTGTTTATAATTTACGTATTTATTAGCTTTAAACATTCCAAACCATTTTTATTCAAATATTTATATATTATAAATGTTAATGAATTAGAGAGACTAATTTATATAGATTATTTTAAGGAATAAATAAAAAAACTTATTTTTATTTTTACAATAAAATTTTTGTTTAATATTACGAATAGATATTTCCAATTATTTAAATTTATTGATTTTTGGTGAATTGGCACGAGTCATGTGTAATAATCAAATTCAATTTCATTTGTGAGTAATTTTAGCTTCATGTAACAATTACGTTTTTTTGTTATTAAATCTTATATAAAATTGAAAGTTTTATAATATTTATAATTTCTCTTTTCAATAACTTTTCTTTTTATAGCTACTCTTTTCAACAGATAGGAATTAAGTAGAAAAAAGATGTATTTGACTATGTAGGTATTTTGTATTTTGAACGATTAAACAGTTTCATAAAATCCCGCGAAATGTCAGGTAGAGGGAAGCAAAGCAATATGGCCGCCCAGTACTGAAGCGCTATGGCGACTTTCTTGTCAGTTTCCTAATTATTGCCTTTTTTATATGTTTTACACGAATTTTTTAAGTCAGTGTGTAGTACATAGGTACAGTGCATGTCAGTTTACAATGTGAGGATGGAAATTAGTTAATATCGAATTGGTCGACGTTTATACGAAAGCAGTGGTGAGTGTTTTGCTATTCTGTACATAATCGTTCTACCTTTCCATGGTGGCCCCGTCTAAACAACAGGGATAATTATTTTGTTTACATCGTGGATCAAATTATCACGATGAATCGTTATTAAAATGTAATACTTAATTATATATGATTACAATTCATATACAATAGTACAAATCGTATGAAACGTGTATAAGCAAGCATGCATCGCGTGACAGTTAAGCGCGTCAGAACATATAACCTCTTGTATCTTACAATGCTTCCATTTGTATCGTAGCAGTGTTTGTCGTTTATTTTTATGCTGTCATTCTTCTTAGTTTTTCTCGTGAATGTTTTCCGTAGCATATCATATTTCTTATTTATCATTGAAAAATGATATGTTGTATCTACGTAATTTCGTTTTCCTTCGTTTCGCGAATGCTCCGAAAGAAAAGTATTGATTTTGTAATGTTCCTAAATCATATTTAATACTAAATACATTAATAATTACGTTGCATTTAACTAACATTATAATATTAGTAAACAGTGTTTATATCATTTTATTGTTTCACGTTATAAACAGTTTCTTTTGATATATTTGAATTGCAAATCTAAATCTTCTCTTTTATATTCGTATACGTATCTATCTTTTTTAAAATTTGTATTACAAACAGAAAAAGAATAGTAAAACTGCAATTGATTCCTTTCGATGTGCAATTTTCTTTACTTTCTCAATTAATGCATTTCTTAATACTTGTGCAATTCTTCATATTAAACTAACCTTTTTTCAATTCATTTTCAGAATAAGGAGAAATAGAACCAGTATTGAGAAAATAAACAGGTGCGTATCAACAGTGCCATCCTAGAAACCAGGGGAAACACTCAAATGTTTATTGCAAGTATGATTAGTTTCTTTTCTTTTTTCGATTCGTTTATTACACATGTATTCAGTAACACATACACTTTCATGAAACATGAATTTTTCAATTTGTTAAAAAGAAACACAAATTTCATGTCGTTCAAAATGTCTGTTGAATATTTGATAAATCAGTTAGATATATATTTCTACAAATCAAAATATTGAATAAGAATTAATAAGCAATGAATAAGAATTAATTTGCAAATGAAATATTATAGATTTAAATATTATTAAATTTATACATTTACTTCAATGCCAAATAGTACTGCAAATTATTGGTATCCTGGCATTATTATGATAGATTTTATTCTCAGTATAAAATGTTTTAATTGTATGATAAAACAGCAGTGGTTTATTCTCTTTGTAAATCTCATTAATCACTATTATATGTTTGTTCTACATTTCTGTATGTGTTGTTGCTGAATAATGTGACAATTTTTCTCATTAAATTTTTATTCAATTAATATAACAGTGTAAAATCTCGATAATTAAGAGTTGTTTAGAACGTGTATTTAATATCAGTTGATAATTGATTGTTATTTTCGTATTGTTAATCGAGATTTTACAGAAACTGATGTATCATTTATTTGTTAATTTTTATTTTATTGTATCAATCATATGTTCTTAATTTTTTTCCATCTTTAATGTGTACATAATTAAAAGAACAGTTTATGTTTATTATTTTTATCACGTTAGAGCTATAACATATTATTATCATGTTGAAATTATTTGTTTTTTCACTTGTTTCAATTCATTCTTATACTCGTTTGATTTTTAATAAGTACTAATAAGTATTAGTGAGTATTCCTTCCGACATACCTATAAATCGGGACCCCTTCGTTCTCGAGCTGAGTGATTTTTTGTAACTTGATCGAATACACATTTGGTTTGAGCTTACAGACAATTGCATCTCACTATAATAAGGTAGCATTTCAATTGATATTATTTATTAATCTAATATAAATAATATATTTAAAGAAAACAATATTTTACGAAAGGAATGTAAGGGATGTATATAATTATTTGAGATAAAGTATATTTTTTCTATTTCTTTCAAGTCTGCTAAAGCTCAAACCAAGTCACGGTACATCGCAGTATATTTAGAAATATGCAAAAATATGAAACCAAAATATACCTTTTCGTTTTTTAACGATTGTTTATAAACCTTTCCGTTTTATTACCATAAAATTGCAAGAAACGAAGGTAAGTCTATATACCGACGACTCTCTACCCCTGTTACCGGCGCATTTCTAGAAATTGCATTACCGACCGTGAAATAACCCGTTGTGGGTGCAGTTCAAGTGCTTCCTTATCAACTGCAAATTTGCTTTCAAAAGGAAATTACATAATATAAATCATGTAATGTGATGTAAAAAGGAAGAAATTTATTAAATTTTAACTCGTAATAGCAAATAAAAATTGTAACTATAAGTATTATGACGGTTAAAACGTTGGAACTGTCGAATGCTAAGAAACATGCAAAATAAATTAATTTTAACAAGTTTATTTAAATTTGAATAAATAGTACCGAAACAAACCCATTAATTGGATGATCAATTATAATTTTCACGTGTATATATATATATATAGTTTCAATAAAGTTGACGCAGACACGGTTTCTGATACACCGACTGAAGGGTTGGTGCACTTTTCACGTGGTTGAGAAGAGGGTAAGATGGAAAATCAGGAATAAAAACTAAGCGTTGTAACTCGAACGTGAATCATATTGATTTACACAGCATACATCCTTGCATGTTATTTTTAATTATCCGATATTTCGTTTGGATGATTTTATAAATTTCAAACGAATTACCCATTATAAGGTTATATTTCTTTTTACTCGCATTCGTATTATTTCATCTCATTTTATATTCCTTTCATATTGCTTGAATCGAGGATATCAGTTTTATCAGTTTGTTCTATTTTCATGCTGGTTTTTATATGAAAATTATACAAATCAAATAAATTTCGTCGATCACGTAAAAAGTTTGAAAAAAAAAAAAAATTTATGTTCAATTATGCGCCGTTCGGAAAAAAATTTACGTTAAATTATATACCGTTGTACGGATAAAATCAATACCCCGTTTTTTATTCCGACGAAGAGCATTTATTGGAAATTTCGTAAATGTTATTAATAGGGAAGCTCTTGTTTTTTATCATTAAAAGTTTACGTCCTTTTTGTCGTTGGAATTCAACTGTGACGTAGTAGCGTTGCACCGGCAAAGTAGAATAAAATAAGAACAAAGCAAAGAATGGAAAGTAACTGACCGCACACGAGCGACCGGTAAGCTTTTTTATTATCTTTTCCTTTTTTCCAGAGACCCCGTTCGTTCATTAGACTCGAGCCCGCTCGACATTCACCAACCTAAGCTGCACTTCTAGCTTTCTCGAACCACGTTTCGTAGTCTTTAGTCCGTCGTTTTCTTCCTTGTATAATAATATTTGATATTTCGTAATGAATCGCGTCGTTGTACGCTGTTTCGCGTAATACACCGTCCTTTTCACTCTTTCCTCCTTTTCTTTGCGAGAACGCGTTAAATCCGTCGTACAACGACGAAAGTTCAATGAAAAACTTTCAAATTAAGGTTAAATTATTAAAGTCAATATTGTGAGAATGACGCCGTTTTACGTCACGTTCGGCTTTGCCAAAAGAGAAAGAGAGAGAGAGAGAGAGAGAAAGAGTGTTATTCGCGATAAAGTTCACTATGCGAGTAACAATGGAGGGTGGAAAAGCACGAAGGAAAACGTGTGCAGAATAAATCGAAGATCGGCGAGTGTGTGGAAATAGGATCGTATAGGTTGTAGTGATTTAATGACTTTAATGACTCTGCGATTACGTCGGCCACAGTCACGGCGGGTTAACAGGCGATAAATAAAACGTGGACACGAATAGTGGCAGCATGCGATGGTATGTTTCTTCCTGCCGCGATTTATTTCAATTTTTCTTTTTGCCCCTTCTTCCTCCGCCGAACGTGTAAAATGTTGTATTTTTGACGTTGGAGCGATTGCGCAGATCGCACCGTTTGGTTTTACGGTATTTAACAGCGAATCCCATATATAGATTAATGCGTGTGCACGGAGGAGTGGTACCAGCGATGTGTGCGTTTAATTATGAATCGCAATAACCAAATAGACACGCGTAGACTTGGAGTGGAAACTCGGAGAATTGGGATGGGCAATAAAGAGAGCTGGTTTATCCTGGTAGATCTTTTAGGAAAACCGGGAGATTCGAAGCGCTATATACTCGCGAATTGCGGGTAGAACCTGAACCGAGCCATCGTGTAACTAGGGCCCGAGGCTGATGCTTCAGTACTGGCTTCGGGTCTCTTGGTTTGCCAAGTAATCCCACTCTTACCTTTTTTACCTCCATCGTTTTCACCCGCTTTTGCCTCTCATTTTTCTTTCTTTCTTTCTTTCTTTCTTTCAAGAGACCTACCCCCGGAGTCTCTGATATTTCTTGTTTTACTCTCGTTACGTTTCCCCCCCCGCCATCTATCGTGACTTGTTTTTTTATTGATCTGCGCGCTAATTAATTAAAGAACCCTTTCAGGAACGAACGATTTCCGGGCGGCGGGAGAAAATATTCCTCAAACTTTGTTCATTTGTCAAGATTTTCGACACCGTAGCGCGTCCCTGGACGACACCGTGTCTAGTCGCGTCTAGTTTCACCGAATACCGTCACTTTCTTTTTCGTTATTTCTCTTTTCGGTCGCTTCTTTTTGTTGCAGCGACGTCTCCTCGATCCGCAAAGTGTCGATGGAGACACATGTAGAAAATAGAATGCATTATTCGGAAAATCGATCGACACCTGATTGTATTAACGTCACTTAAAAGTCCGTTATTCGCTCGACAGTGTGATATCAAGTCACGGATGTTCTACTCGTCGTTTGACGACCGCTAAAAATATTGACATCGATGCATCGGCAATGTATATATTCTCGTGTTCCCGTGGAAAGGAATATACCAGTGTCCGATCGGAATAATCAGAAATTTTTCAAGATTTTATTGGACGTCGAATATCTGGAAATTTACAATCAAGGAGGAAGAATATATCGACAAAAGCACACGGGTATATATAAAAGAATGGGCGATCGGGTTGTTTTAACGTAATATTTTCCGAGTTATTCCGCGGTAGGTAACGCCGTGCGAAAATCACGGACAAAAGCAATGCGCGGCATACGTGCTCTATCATATTCTAGCGTGCGAAATATATCCAGTTTACGTGAAACGTTGCACACTAATATTCGCGATACAAGGCAAACTACACGTACCGCGCTACTAATGGCCACTAACATATCACGCGTTGTATTTCCCTCGCATTGTATTTTACCACGGCCTCTGAAAATCGCGTCCGCGCGCTGAAAACACGAATTTAATAACGGTTTAGCCGGCAATACGTGCCGCGGTAAGATGTCTACGCCGCGTTTCGTCGTAAGGATACGACGTACGCAAAGTATCGAGCGAACTCGAGTCAAATTTTCGGTGCGATTTCGAGTGCTTTGAACGTGATCGATTACCCCGTACATTGCCAGCCAGTGTCCACCGAGTGAACAATAGACATTAGCTCTGATTAGGACATGCAACTGACACCGTGTACGTAACCTACTCTGTATTCCTGGAGGGCACAGAAGGCAGGTACGTTCACCACGGTGATCCAAGGACCTGGTTCCGTAATGGTATTAGTGCAGCGGCAGTGCTCACGGTAGAACGCCTAGGAACCATGCAATCATTGGCACGCGAGAGTGCGTCCTGTTATTGCTAGTGATAAGGACTACAATCGGGGCCACGGACCGACCACTGACTCGATGGTTTCCACCCTTAAATCGGTTAAACAGCACTGCTTTGTGCACCTCGACGACAAGAGAGAGAGAGAGAGAGAGAGAACATTCTCTGCGAAAGTATTACGTTGGTAACACAACAACGGGGGAATGATTATGTTGCCGCGTGTAGTTACATCAGGAATGAAGTTTGGTCAGACTGACCGGAATTTACTTACCGCGCACCAAATTGATAGCGCTTGAATGTAGTGGCACGTACGCGGAGGGTGGCGAAACACGTACGGGTGCGAAGTTGATGTGATTTAGTCAGAGAAGCCACGACCAATGGATTTCATCCCCCTATCCCTCCATCCGAGTCGCTTCTTTCTCTCTCTTGTTTCCCGAATAATATCGCCGTTCTGTCTTTAGTCTGGACGTAAAAATAAAAGCAATTTCTACCGTGCGAAATAACGTGCAAGAATCAAAGAATCAAGTTGCTCGATCGATCGATAATCGTCGATAATCGTCGATAATCGTTTCGAGTATCGTCGAGACACACGCGCGCAAACACGTACTCACGCACGAACGGGCGTGTTCACGTATATACTTATTTATGATCATGGAGACGTATGTATTCCAGACGGGTAAAAGGCGGGCTGGTAAATTTCAGAGCAGCACACCCCTGGAAACCGGTACCCAGTACACGTATGAAAGTGCAATAAAGAAAAGTGGCGTTCGTGCCCGGCTGGAAACACGCCGGCGCGGCGTATACTCTTTCACGACAATTTATTTTCGATCAGGGTGGCCATTGCTGATTAGCGCGACAATGCCAGCTTTGTTCAACGATTAACGACGTTTTATCCAATTCCTCCCATTCCGTGTACCCTCCTTGTTCCCGATAATCGTACATTCGAACCCGGATAAGATTTAAAGAGCCATTCCCCGGCGACTTACGACGACGGATCAACCCCCACGGATACGCAACTCTTTTCATTAAACCTTAAAGCCCCCGAGTCTTGTACCGAGGAGAGGAGAGAGACCCCGTCTCTCTGTGTCGTCTTTACGTTTCGCCGTTATTTACAATGGTATAAATACGTGTGTCGTTCTGAAAATTCATTACGTTCGTTTCTCCTCTCTCGCGAAAGAGAAGAGGAAAGTGTCGCAGTATCATCTCCGATCCATTCCCGTATTTCCTTTGTTTAAGTATTCTATACATTCGCGATACGAGAGATAGTTTCAAAAAGAAATTTCGACCCGACCCGTTTCTCTCGTTTTTGAAACGCTTTGATCGCTTAGACGCCGACTGTCTGTCCGTCCGTTTTTTTTTGCGTCCCGTGCAATTACGCCGGTAGGAATCCTTCGAGAATCCTTCGTGGTGCAAGATGTCGTGCGTGCTTGTTTCGTTCGGTAATAAAACCACCCGTTAGGGATACCTTTGTCCCGAGAGGAAGTACGTACTTTGTGCTCTTTACTCTGGCTCGAAAGAACGGAATTCTTCGGAGAGGTTTCTTCCTTCCACCGTTCTTGGGAGTATCACGGAAACCTACCACAGACTTACAGGCTCACGAGGTGTCCTACATTAAAGATGGTGTCGAGTTGTTTGCTCCACTTTCGGCTCTCACGTCCTTTTCCTTCTTTTCTTCCCGAACATTTTCCCTATATCATTGCGTTCTGGAAATATTTCTCTCGGCCGCGGCCGCTCCACCGTGTCGCGATCATTTTTATCCTGTCGCGTAACTGTACTCTCACCACCGCGAGCCGGAATATTTTTCATATTCGTTCATCAACGATTGATCGAGAGGTCTAGAGAAAGAAGGAGCTTCGAACCATCGCGATAAAATTTTCGCGTTCTGTCCACGTATAAATTCAGCAAAAAATCCCGGAGATTTCTTTCAAATATTAATGTTAATAATATTAGGTGGAAAGGGAAGAAATAAAGGAGAGAGGGGTCATAACGTTCGGAAGCGTTGATGATCGGCGACTAATCGCAAAGCAGGTCGGCAAAAGCTCGGAAGACGTGCTAAACTCATAGTCGGGTAGCGCGGCCGTTAGAGATGAGGGAAGGAGATTAAAGGCTCTTCTTTCGAATTTCACGTCAGTCAGCCGTGCGCCGAGATAATCCGGAGCGGTGTGTATTCGCGAGGCGCGTATAAAATAAAGATCCATCGCTGTCGAGCTCTTTTCTCGTTTCCTCGCTTAATAACGCTTAATAAACGGCAACCGATGTCACGCGAGACGTGCGCCGCTTCCCTCTCTTCCCTTTTCTCTCGGCTCTCCTTTCTGCTCTCCTCTCGCTTCTTTCCCCACTTTTATACGAGCAATGAAACGGATTAAGCTCTTTACGCCCGTGCCCGTGGCACGTGCGACAAGGAGGGAAAAGACCGAGCGAGGAAAGGGAAAGAGAAAGAGAGAGGAAACGAGTTGGCGAATCGCGGATGTTTCCAATCTCCACGGCTGATTCTCCACGATTCGACGTAATTCGTAGTTTTCCGTTCCACGTGGATTTCGAAGGTAATTCGCTTAAACGGCACCGAAGTGAAACGAACGCGACAGGTTTCGCAGGGTGTAAATATCACCGAGAAAATTGATCCTCTTGTTCGCCGTGAACCGTATCGCGTTAATTACTTTAATTAATTATAATCACACTGCCTCGGAGTAGTAGCAGGAACGCAACGAAATTGATACGCGCGCGCGCCGAGCATCTCCTGTAACTTTCGACTTTGGCAAGTTCGACTTCTCGTCCGAGAGAACTTCTTCTTTCAGTCGCGTTCGAGCAAAGCGGCATTCGCCAGGCCAGGCCAGGCCAGGCCAGGCCGTGTCATTTATTCGCGACATTTTAGACATTGCCGGACGATTAATTAGCGTCTCTGGCGACCTACGTAAGACAAGAGGTAAAACAGAGACGTTAAGCAGAGACAATTTCTTTATTTGCGTACAGTCGGTTTGTCGTTGGGTCTCGGTTCGACGAGATCGATTTTCGTATGTGTAAGAATATGTATATATATATACATATATATATATAATGTGTGTATTTCGTGGTGTAAATTACGCGAGACTTTCGTTTCCATGTTTTTACCAGCCGACCGTTTCTACTTTGCGCAGTCGCTTCTGTTATCGGTTCGTTGTCGGAATGAATGGTTTATCGATTAATTCGCTCTTCTCGCACTCGTACGCGAAAGCTGAGTAATTTGCTTCCACGGCGATGTAATTATCGTTTATTTCGAGAGGCTTACTCCGATGCTCCGGGGAAATATTCCTCGTTAAATTTATTTGCTGTGTAACCTTCCAAGGTAGGAAGATATTTGACAACAAACCAAAGTACCAGGTGTTTCGTGTACGACTAAACCGCAAGCCGTCGGGTGTACGGCCAATTAAACGAGGCTCTAATAATTTAACCGCGTGTCGTTGCCCTGCCCAGATTTAGCCGTGATAACGTTATAGCATTCGACCTCTTCTCTGCAGCCAACTCGATGCGACCACAGCCGCGAGGGGTGTTGTCTCCGCTTTCGTTGCCACTGGCCACCCATCCCAACGGATGCCGTTTATAGCCAACGTTATGGCTTGCTAATAACAACTTGCTGTCACATTTTACGAATGCACTCGCGCCGACTCACGCGTAACATCTTTTCGGCCCGCGAATTATTTTAATCGTGAATTATTCTGCCTTTTTCGCGGACTAGACACACATCACAACATTCCGGCTGGTTACCGATTGTGTGGAATAAAACGTCGAACGTTCTTTAAACGCGTCGACGGATTAATCAATTTAGTTTGCTCGACGAACAGTAAGACCTACGAATACTCTGTCGACATTGCCAAGCTTAGCGATAGTCCTTCAATAAGCGTCCATTCGATTAATCAGTGTCTTCTCGGGTCGATAGTACAGAATCGAGGAGATTAAAGCGATCCTCAAAATCGATGGTATTCCGCATAATACCACAGACAAGATACAGCCTAATGGACCTAATTGCACTTTTTGCATCATCGGATTTCGAGATTTTTTAGCAAACTTTTTCTTTCGTATTTCGCATCGTTTCATTATTTCAGTTTCGTCTGTTTTGTGATACACATGGCGTATTTTCCTTGTCACGATCGATGTAACACTTGCGAAAACTTGCAGCAATTGTTTCAAGCTGATTCTCCGAAGAATAATTCCACCGCGCTTGCTCTCATCAATTATGTTTCGTTAAGCATTCTTCGGGCAAACTTCAAGTACGCGTTGCAAGTTTCTTAAATCTAGCACGTAGTTCTTAGCTTGGTATTACCTCCTAAATAATAATTTTCGGGGAATAATACCAATTTCCAAGACCCACCGCGGGGAGGTGACTACGCACGGGTCTCGTCTATAGTTCAAACTTTCTTAACAAAGAATCACCCGTTATCTCTCGGTGCAATCTCCACGTGCAATTTTAACAAGCATACATCTCGCAGATTCGACAGTTTTGTTTTCTGCAAGTTTCTGCTTAAATTCGCATTCGTGGCTATACTTTTTTTCTTTTTTTTTTTCTGCTTCTTCTTCCTTTTCTTTTCTTTTCGTCCGTTTCGTTTCGTTTTGCATTTCTGCGGATATCCTGTTTCAAACGTGTTCTCTCCCCCTCCCCCGATGCACGCGCGTTCAAAGAGCAAAGTGTTATTCCAGTAACGAGCGCGCACGAGGTGATTCTTTCCTTTTGGTTTACACGACGGCGACGCGTGCGAAAACTATTTTATGACATTCCAGGATTCTTGCAGAATTCTGTAACTGTGCATTTTCATACAACACCTGCCTCTGTTTCCCTCCCTCCTTCTCCCCACCTCGCTCAAACGAATACATCTGGTTAGAGGGTTTTGGTAGGGTCCTGCCGCGGCTTTATATTTTGCTCTCTTCACGCGTGACGTCATCACCGGAATACGTGAGTCGCTTTACGAACGCAGGACGACAGGACAGGGTAGCAGGATAGCAAGTACAAAACCGTGGAGACCGTGGAGACCGTGGCATCAACGAGCGTAACGAGAACTGCTCTACCTGCTAAGCCGCGGTTGCATTTCATTCCGAAAGAAGAAAACGAGAAAATTGTCCAAGGGCAGATTTACCCAGTTGCGAAAAAAATAAATTTTCTTCGGAGTGTGGATGTCTGCCTTTTGCGTTGACTTGGGTAAAGTTCAATCAAATGGTGTCGACGAACGAGCAAAGAGGCAGAAGGGAGGGGGGAAAAAAAAAAGAGGTGAGAAGAATTATCGCAAAGAACGCTTGCGTTTGCGACGATAGATCAAGTCTGGGTCGATGATCAAACTTGGCTAAGAGCTCGTCGAGGAATAATGCAGATCGCATCTCGTGTTCCCTCCCTTCGGTGCAAGATCAATCGAAGGTACGTGCTCAAAGCTCGTGGTTTAGCTTGCACGGGAAGTTGACGAAGTGAACGGAGATACGAGAGTGGGGGGGAGGGGGGGGAGTAAAACTTAAGAAAATGAATGGGTTTTAATATCGCGAGCTTTGCGAAACTAGGGGAAGTTGTAGTCTAGGACAGAAAATGCAGACTCGCTAAGCTTTACAGATTGTGGGTTCAAGACTCGGTCGAGTAAATCATGGGCGTCCTATGTCCGTCAGTTTGTACTTTAAGGCATGCCAGGACGCAGCTGCCACGTTACTCCGCCGGATCATCCCGAGGGATTAGCGATACTTCAATAAACTCCGCTACGTTCGCCCCCGCCGTCGTTCCGACGAGTACTCTACGGCATGTGTGCATAAGCAGAGACGAGTTGATGGGGATGAAAAAAGAGGGAAAAAGATACCTCTCTCTCTCTATCTCCTAGTCGCGTTCTTCTTTCATTTCTTTTTTTTTTTTTTTTTCTGTTTCTCTCGATTTTCCTCGTCTCCAAGGAATCGTCGAATTTCGTCTCGCGCAGGAGAGTGAGTTTAAACACGAGCGAGTTTTAGAACAAAGAAAGGATAGTTGTTCGGTGCTAATCGCGTATATATCGTTCGCGTGTTTACGTGTTTGCGTTGCGAGCGAGAATTATGTTCCTCCGCGGAGACGTGTTCGACGGAACGCAATGCAGAATTTTCAAAGTCGAGCGGAGCTCTCACTTTGTTACTGCCTCTTGCTCGCCTGCACAGCGAGGGATGAAAGGAGAAAGGCAAATCTCGCGTCAAATGCTGAAGATCGTGCATTCTACAAACGAAACTAATATTCAGCGTGCTAGGTTGACAAAAAAAAAAAAGGGAAAAGGGAAGTGCGAAAGGAAGAGAGAATGGAGGAGAGAACAATTGGAAGACAATACCGAGCAGTTTCGAGAAATTCTGCAGCTCTCTGTGCGGCGAATTTATTGCATTGTCTTATTGCTCAAACTCGATACGGGCGAAAAAAAGATAAAAAGAAGAAGAAAAAAAAAAACAGAATATTTGAAAGATCCTCGATCCTTGGTCCTTATTTTCTTCTTTGTTGTCTCGCCGGTTCGCTTTTGTAGTTCCATCTAATTTATGGTTTCAAAGTAACTTACTCGCAGTTTGTCTTTCCTTTTCGTCGTCGGCGCTGCTCGCGCTTCCGCGAGCCAATTTGTCTTCCATATTTCGTTACGCGAGCAGCAAACGGAATAAAGATACTTTCGTTCTTACGAATTTTGGGGCGAAATACCGCGATAGCGTGTCTCTAGTTACATTTCTGCTAAAAAAAATTTGGAGCATGTTGCGACTTCGAAAGAAACGGGAAGAAACCTCGTTTTATTCGCAATGTTATGTTTCTTTTTGCGGCACTAAATTTTACGTTTCACATTACGAAGATAATTAAAGAAAAGTACGTGCATTTTTCCCAAGTAATGCGTAGAAATTCATAGTCTAGTTTTTAGTTTTTAATTGCAACGTTTTTATCTCTGTCTGAGAATTCTGTAAAAAAAAAAAAAGGAAAGAAAAATGTATTTCGTCTGAAAGGGTGCTTCAGACTTTCGAGCAGGAGCGTGCGCACGTACGTTTATAATCCACCAAAGGAGATTTTTATCCCAATTGTCGAACGTTGAAATTCCGGTTGCAATTTTTGAATCAATATTCGCTCGTTCGTACGAAACGAGACTCTCTGCGCTTCCATCGCCGTATTTGTTCGCCTTGCGCGATGTTTCCCGCTTTTCTTGCGTCTCCCGAGGATCTACGTGGATTCAACGTGATTGACGGCGAGGATTAACTAAATGAAACGTATGTCGCGGATTAAATTCCCCGGAAGTTTGAGAAACGAAAAAGCGAGAGGGCGGATTCCGATTTTGGAAGTGGAGGTCGAAACGTGTATCGGTCGAAAGAAACGGTCAAATCATCCACCTCTCTCGTGACCGAGAGTCGCCAAGGGGATCTTTTCCCCTTATTTCGCGAACGATAATTTATTGGCAACGTTTGCGCTCGCTTTTTCGCCGGGCGAAATTAGGATTCTGGGAATTGGGGAACAGAGAGCGCAGGATAGTTGGTCAAAGCCAGGTAGATGTTTGACCTGCAGGCAGGTACGATCAACAGAACCCGCAGTTTACATAGGTGTGTAACATTAGCCGGTCTCTGAGTAAATATGCATGCTTGCAGCACACCTGATTGAGTTACTCTATAAAGTCCAGGTGCTCGCGTGACGCGCGCGCACCGTACCGTACCGTAAACGAAGCTGCAAAGAGTGAAAATCATTGTCCGCCTATTTGAAATTAAATCGCCACGTTTATTTATTGACGTTATGCGCGATCGATCTCTCTCGTGCGCGCCAACGTGTCGTCCTATTTCGTTGGCAAACGGGCGAAAGAAATTCACCGTGCGCGTGCATACGGCGTACGCATTGTTACGTTTTCTTTTCATAAAATATCGCGGCACATTTTTGAATTTATCCGGCTCGTTCGTTTCACATTCCCTCTCGCGCGTTCCAATTCAACGAAAGCAACGGCATTTGACGTTGAATTGTTACGTACGCTCGGCAAACACAAGGTCGTTATCAACACTGAGAGCTAAGTCTCGTTAACCATTCCTAACAGGCGAATACGAGGCATCCTAGCATTGGATTTGATGCCTTGTTCGAGAATTTCTATTACCTACGTGATGTCTGGAGACATTTGCTAACCCGAGCGATACACAGTCAGATAACACGCGAACGAGAGGTTCACTCGAAGGACTGGCGGAAGGACGTCGGGGGCAATGCTACCAAATGTTTCACCAAATGTACACCGACCCATGTATGTACCAATTTACCACGCACATACACGTTTACCCGCTTCTCCCGCGTTCGCGTCTTTTGCTGCTACATTATTTATCATTCGACGTTTCTCATTATCGTTGTACTGTTTTCTAGCACACCCCCCCCCCCTCTCTCTGTTATTTTTTCCTTTGCTGTATGTACGTCTGTTATCTGTATCGTCTGTATCAAGAAGAATTTGACAACCGCGCAGCACGATCGATGCGTAAAATTGGCGTTTTATTCCGATAACTTTTAACGGGACGCGATCAATCTGTATGTAGGTCGACGAATTAGCGAATTTTCCTTTCGACGGAACGGGCAGCCCGTAAAAGATTCAAAGATTCTAAAATACGCGAACACCTCCGTCGTAACACTCTGCCCGCGCGTTTCGTTCTTCCCTTCGCGCCGCCCGATGTAAATCGTCTCCTGTTAATTCCTTCGTCGTAGTACGCCACGTAGTTAAATACTTTATCGCACGCTGCGAGTAAAACGCAATATCTCGCGAGAATCGAAGCAGAGTGCAAGGGAAGAAGGACGCCGTGGATCACACGTGCGGTAAGCCGGGCCAGTTTATTAGACACCCCGCTGCGATCTTTATTAGCTCTTCTCTGTTCACCTCATAAACGAAGTTGTGCGTGCACCGATATTTGAATTTGCGTAGTCTAACGTGTATAAACTCGACGGGAGCCCGCAGCGCGCGTCAAAGTTCAGGCGCCTAATGCGCGCTCGTTTCTCGCTATATATCAGCGGTTTATGTCCGTGACAAGAAGCGCCGTGTGGTTAATTTCGTGAACACGAGTCAAAGGGTTCCGCAGGTCTCCGTTTAACGAAAGTATTTTTGCCGTTGGAAAGCTGTTTCGTTCATTAACGAGCAAGTAACGTATCCTAGATACTCTCATCTCGTAAAATTGTAGAATCTACGGCGAAGGAATTAACGGATGCTGGATGTATAGGAATTGTTTGCTAGTGTCGAAATACAACTTGTGACGTGTACGTCGACTACGGGATTTCGTATAGAAGACGGAAGAAAAATAAGTAAAAACTGGAAAGTTAACGACGCTTATACAGTTCGATGCTACGCTTTACGACGGCGGAATGGTAAATTGTGAAACACGGGCCTACGAATTTTGGTTTATAAGCCGACTATGAGCGCACAGGGAATAGGTAAAAGCGAGTTCATCACTAAATCATGATGCTTTTACCCAGCACCTTCGTCACTTGTTCGTTTCAATTCTATTTCCCTTCTTATTTGCTTTCTTCGCGCGTTCTCGCGTCCCCCTGTCTGTTATCTGCCGGCGAAGAAGCCGGCGAAGAAGCAGCGAAAGAGAAGGTGATAGTCCTCGTGTTCGTAGTCCTTTGAGGCAGCTTCCTTCCGCCTGCGTTTTCCCTTTTTCTTCTTCTTTTTTCACTCTGCCCTCTGTATCGAGTTCCGTGGTATGTGCCGCGTCGCAGACGCGTTTATGTTCAACATATTGATATTAGTTTCTCGGAGGATGAGGCGAGAGTGCGAAAGAGGCCGCCCCCATCTTTGGAATCAGGTCAGAGGCGGGCGTTGCAAAATTGAACCGTGAGATCCTCCATCAGTTCCCGGTTCATCTAATTTTTATGCCCGCGCGATCGACGACAATTTTTGTAAATATCGTCGTAATTCTTGATCTGGTCGGCGTGGAACTCGCAGAGAAACAAAGTTGTTGTCCTGCCTGAAATGCAAAAACAACGATTAGCGGCAGTGTCGTGACGTGTTTCAGTATATTGCGCGTGTCCTACTCCAAATTTTTGCAACCTGGTTTAATATTTTGGTACTCGGTGGCATTCGGAAAACAGCATTTCTTAACCTAGTGCGTACCGCAGTGGATTGACAAGTCTAAAAAAACGATGCCTGTACAGCTTGCTGTTCATTGAAAAATTATCTTTTCTGGGAATATAAAACAGCCTCTTGTACAAAGATTCACCAGCAGACAAAGAGACTACGTTAAAAAATATCGTTGTCGCAAGAGCGATAACGTTGTTATTTCAACAGATTTTACGATTACGCTGCTGATAATTATTTTATCGTTGCACGTCGACCAGAAACGAATGAAAAAGAAAGAAAGAAAGAAGAAAAAAAAAAAAGGAGAAAAGGAAAAAAAAGAGCGGAAAAGAGGAGGAAAGAGTCATGTCCTGTGGTTGAAGCGTAATTCTTTGAAATACGAATGATTCGATAGCTCGGTTAAATTATTCGTTCAAAGCACGACGAGTAAGTTAGGTACAGAATAAAATCCCGCGGCAGCGTAGCTCGGATAATGGCTCGGCGGTAGTTTGGAGGAAAGCGATGGAAACTGCGGAAGTATGTTTTCCTTTTATTTCCGTTACGACGGCGGTGACAGCGCAGCGGCAAAATAGCCGCCTTCGGCAATCGCGCGATAAACACTACTCCATTCTTCCTTCTCTTATCCCCCCGTTTCTTTTCTTCTGTTTCTTGCTTTCGTTCTTCCTTGCCTCATTTCGCTCGGGCCGCGATTGGAAAATCGAACGGGGGAGTCTCGTAGCTTTTTGCCTGAAAAGTATACGGGATAGTTGGAACAATGATGACTGAAATATTTGTTAGTCCGTTGTTTCGCGGCGAGCGTCGAACGTATTACGCACGTTTACGTCGATAGCCAGTCGGAATTGCGAGGAAGAACTGAAAAAGAACTTGAAAAGCGCCTGTCCGATCCGGATGATTTTACAAAAGAAAGTAGAAATAAGTCGAGAGAAGAAGGAAAAATTTCTGTCAACTAAAATCAAGAAATTAATCTTGCTGCGCGATCGCTTTTTAAATATAATTTCCCTGGAAGCAGAAGCAGATTTGTGAAAAAATTTTACTCTACATTTTCCACTCGTCCCCATTTCGTGAATTTATTCTGCCCAATTTGAAATTGGCCAAATTCAAATGTACTTGAATAATTTTCAAACTTGTTTTTCTCAATGGCCTAAATGGAAAAATGCGCATTTGTACGTTTTTTTAATAAGGTATTTCTACGAAGAAATCTCGAACGAAAGCTCAGCTTTATTTAATTTTATTATTACGGCGCTCCACGATATTAAAGGGATTCACAACAACGACGGATCTTTAGATCCGCCGGTCTTTGAAACATTTTTATTAAACACGCGGTTCTTCCGCGCAGTAGAATCACTCAGACATTCCTCCCAAAGTTCTGGAGTAAATTCCGATCCGTTCCTTATAGATCTTTCACCGGAAAGCATATCCTCGCTTTCCTTTCCTTTCCTTTCCAGCTCTTCTGGCAACGATATTCCAATTCTTCAAAGCGATGCAACATCAGATTGCTCGCTATCCCTATTCTCTCTCTCTCTCTCTCTCCCACGTCAAACAATCAGACCGATAACCGATAACTACGTGACTTCCATCGCCGGCTATCTCTAGCGATCAGCACTTTCACTCACTGCGCATAGCCCAAGTTTCCACCATAAACTGTTTGAAAACAGAATGAGTTTCGCGATCGTTGAAAAATGTATCGCTGCTAACAAATCCTTGCCACTTTTCTCGGTAGAGTGCAGATTTCTGGATGGAGATTCAGCAAATTTTTCAAGATACGATTAATTCTCAACTCTGAGTCAACTTTTTTCTTTTCGTTGTATTTCCAGTCGAAATTGATTCGATTCGGTCAAAGGACTTTGATTGGGTGGCAAGGAACGCAGAACGGCGAATACCGCGGTCAGAAATTCGACAGTCGTGTTGCCGACCGATTCAAATTATGCTCCAAAGGAGAAATCTATATCGAAGGAGGGAAGCGCCACCGTTTAAATTTAGTTGCAGAGACTGCTGCAGCAGGGAAGGTCTTAGGGACCTTGGGGAGAGGAAGCTCCGAGTAGCTTTTGCGCACTTACATTTTCTAGGTGGTGAGGCTTTATGGCAACAGGCATCATAAAATGGATACAAAGAGACTATATTGCCTCTGGTATGAGACTGGGGAAGCCAGGGCGGAGAATCGTGAATCTGCATATGGAACGTGCATTAAGTAGTTTCTTCAGCGTTTAATTTAATACCCTCGGCCACAATGGGAGGGACTGCGACGACGAAAACGTCTCAACGTCTCCCGTTTCTATGAACGCACCGGCAGGTTTATACGTCTTGCAGTTTCGGCATCTAGTTGGCATCTCAATGTTCCTTATACTGCCAACCAGCGCACCAGTACACGATAGCCCATTATCATCGAGATTTTGATTATTCCGCGGGGAATAATACGTGTATATAGTTTCCGCGGCACGATACTGGAAACACTATTATCCAAAGTTTGCCAGGGGGGGGGGGGGGGGGGGGGACTCGAGTCTCGTTACCATTGAATTAATTCCGTTAGTTTTTGATTGGGAGACTCTTTTTTTTTTTTCTTTTTTCTTTTTTTTTTTTCATAGAACCTCCTCTCCCCCGAAGAGATCATGCGCGGAGGCATTAAATATTCAGGGATCTGGAACCAGGTCGGGCGACTTTCCTCTTTTTATTGTTCCTCTTATCGTATTTCGATTCCTCCATTATTTTTATCTTCTTTTCATTCACGTAGTTATTTCTTGCTCGTCTCTGCCCCCCCCCCCCGGTTACCGGATAGTTCTTTCCCCGCAGTCGAGACGCTTTTAGAAAAATCGAGGTTGCGCCGCGAATTCCACGGCCCGATCCCCTTTGGACGAATTTCAATTTTAGTTCGAAACGCAAGTGAAACGGGAAAGCTGCTTTGCCGCGTTGTTACCTCGAGTTATCTTTCCTGCAAATTCGAGTACATTGGTACTTGGAAATGCACGCGAGGAGGGATGAGATCGTTATCCGACAGGCACGTTCTGTCGCTCTCCGTACAGCTATCGTTACATCGGTAGGTTTGTTAACGGAGCAAATTCGGCCGGGAAATTGACGATAAACGACCAAGAAGAAGAAGAAGAAGAAGAAGAAGAAGAAGAAGAAGAAGAAGAAGAAGAAGAAGAAGACGGAGAAACAAGCAAAGACAGAAGATGTGAAAAGACGTCTGGTACGACGGGCACGAAAGGTTAGTCGGTCGTGGAAACAAGGGGCGACCGTCTCGCGCAAACGATTGTGACGCAAAAGGAAAACTCATTTCGAAGTGGAGAGAGGCGGGGCAGAGGAAGAGCAGAGGAAAAGACTCAAGGACAAAGGGAAGGGGAGTAAGACAGAAGCTGGCAGACAGAAGGTGTGTGCAGCAGAGAGCGGCAGCGGCGGAGCCAGCCAGCAGGGCTAGCTTCATTTCTTCGTAACTCGGCGCGACAGTTGAGAGAAAAATTGGTTCTAGCCTCGGTCGGGTCAGGAAGGTGCGAAGGATTCGAGCAAGGGGCCGCTGTCCGGAATACGAAGGGTCGGCTACATCCTCTAATATCTTATGATTTAGTGTTGGATGCAACGACGCAGCTTAAAACGCCAACGTTATACGACGCTACAAGCCGATACTGCTGCGAAATTAAACTTCCGCGGGCTGCTGGCCTCTTTGACTCGTTTTTTAAAAGGGGGCGCGACCGTGTATTTTTCTCCCGTTTCTCCTCTCGCTCCCTTTTTCTTCTCCTTCCCTCGAATTACCTCTCCTCGCCTCGTCGGAGAGATAAATTTCGCAGTCTTGCTCGAAAATTTCGCGTTTGAAACGGTGTACACATTGGCTCCCTACGGCGGAAGATGCTCGCTCGTCGTTCATCGTAAGTAGATGCATCGAACTCGCTATAAATTACTCGCGGCGCGGGCGTGTGTTTTCGTTGAAAATTCGTTAGGTCGGACATTAACTAAGCGAGCGGGATAAGCTGACGGCATTGGCGTTCTCTCTTAGTTGGAACGTGGGAGGACGGACTATCTGGAAAAAGAAAAAAAAAAAAAGGAAAGACAAAAAGAAAAAAAGGACGGGTGGGGCCGTTTGTCAGTTGGCGCGCGTCCATTAGGAGTGAAAAATCGAGTAGCAGCACCGCCATAAACAAACAAAATTATACGAGACCGACGGTTCCTCGACTAGTTTGGAGTTCATACGTGTGTCGCGTCGTGTATCCCGTGGCATGAATTTTTCTTTGCGCCGTGGCATATCGATCTGCATCTGCTTCGAGCGATACCGAAACTATAAATCGGCACGTCCAATTAACCGATGACTCCAAGTGCAAGTCAGACATATATAACGTTGTAAAGAAAAAGCTTCAGAAACGTTTCTCGTCTGTGTTTGCGTTATTTATTTATTTATTTTTTATTGTTTACAACAAGAGAGAAAATTAATGCGAGTTTATTTTGTGTTGTATTTATGCTGTTGCACAGGTCTACCAAGATCGCGAGTATTCCCTGATTTATAGAATTTTCACTAGAGCGAAGGTTAATCTGAAATTCCAATTCCATGTAGATTTTATTCAAAAGTATCGCTATTATCTTCCTCCTGTCTGCCACGCTCAATGGTTTGATCCCAAGACAGCCATTTCGATATCCCGTAGGAAGTTTCTTCTTTCATGGATTTTCTGCTTACGGGAAGGGGAACGTGGACACGCGTTTTGCTCCCTTAAGCGTCAGATCCGCGCGTGCGACGATTAATTGCAATTCCGATGCTCCGAATGGCAAAGTCACAAGTGATTATTTATTTAGGAAGGTTTCGTTACTTTTTTTCGCTCGAAAACGCGAGTGGGAAGATCGTAGGCCGAACTTGTCGCCAGACATCCCGCGAGGATAATCGCACCTTCGTGAGTAAGTAACTAACGAGACGAAAGGAACAATGTTGGAAGCCGGATGTGACCGAAGGCGACGCTTGTTTCGCCGCTTCATACGTTTCATTTTGATTTCGCCCCGGTTTCGATCGATCAGTTTGCAGGAAAATTTATGGCGCAGTAAACGCAAACGAGAATAGATGAGGCCGCAAAGCCCGGCGTTTCAGTTTTCATCTGCGGCGAACGTTGGCGTATAGGCAGCTATATTATCAGGATATATCTTGAACGACGCGCAATGTAAACGAACGTACGCCGAGAAAATAATAAAAGCAGAGGGAACGAGGGAGGGTGGGAGGGGTGTAGGGGGACGAGCACGATTGACAGGAGTAACTGAAAGTTATCGAAGATAATCCCGCGAGAAGATGGAAATCTCCAAGACAGAATCTCTTTGATTCGGCCGATATAAGCGACCGAGTCTCTATATCCTCGGTTGGCAATCAAAAAAGGATCGTATAACCTTGGGAGATCGAGGTTCCGAAGAATCATGTTCCTCCTCGCAGACTTTAAGTTACGGCTTAGATACGGAAAGGGCGGTCCGTGCGCTAGGCGCTGGGATTGATTGTGGCTATGAGCGCGTGATTTATCTTTCTCGCTTCTCTTTTAGAGAACCGTTCTCTTTTATTCTCGTCTTCTTCTCCTGTATCTCGATTTCTCTCTCTCTCTCTCATTTTTTTCTTTCCTTTTGTCTCTTTCACGTCCTTCCCTTACGCTTTTCATTTCGTATCGTGCAAATCGTTCAAAACTCTTCCCGGCGACAGACACTGTTTTTAACGGTTTCGCCGCCGGAGCAAGAAAATGGAAGCATCCGTGGTAAAAACGAACGGTTTCGTTAAGGAAAGTTATAAAATTTAAGTTACTGCTGCGCGAACGACTTCGCCCCCTTTTATGCAGACACTTTGCTTCCGTTTAATTAGCCGCAGATCTTAAATCACGTTCAGATATTAAGAGCTTAGCACCCTAACGTTCGAGGAGCCAAGTAATTTCCCTCGTTTTTCTTTTTTTCCTTCCTTCTTTTTCTTTTTCTCTTCTCTTCTCTTCTCTTCTCTTCTCTTCTCTTCTCTCTGCTGATTCTCAGCTTCTGCAGAAGCGGCATTCGGCAAAAGCAGTTCAGAAGTGAGTCTTACTTACAATTTGGGTCGAAACAGCCGCTAGAGATGATCGGTACATTGATCGGACAGCGAGCGGAACAAAGTCGCGAAACAAAAGGACGAAGGTAGTAAAAGGTGGAACGCGCGGTGGCATCGATGTTTGCGATTACTCGTCCTCGACTCGAGGCTAATACGTATAAGTTGGCTACCGCGCAACAGGCAGTCATGACACACATAAATTCCAACTAGTAGACGGCAAGTAGCACACCTGACTTCCGGGCCCGACGTGTCAGCTTTTCGAACGAGACGAAACACGTGTAACGACGCGTTGCGTGTCGTTCAAGGCGGAGCAAGCGAGCGAAAGTTTTTTCCACGGAAATTCTCCGACGACGATGTGTATAATCAATCGAGACGAGAGGATCAATCGGGCATCTCTCGCGCAACGATCGACTTATAAACACGCCCGCTAAATACTTGGTCTTTTTGTCGCGCGAGGTTGTATCGAGGCAATCAGCTGGCAAAAAAAAAAAAGAAAAAAAAAAAAGAGTGGGAGAGAAAGTTGGAGAGAAGAACATTTTTGTAGATTCCGCGAGCTCCGAAAGTATTGGCCGACGATGACGGGCTGGTCTCGTTCGCGATACCGTCAAAACTTTCCATCTCGCGGCACGACAAAGTGTTGACCGATCCGCACCACCTTTCCACGGCGGTTCTCTTTGCCTCCCGATGGACTATACTTCGCCGCCGGCCGCCTCTGTCTCGATGTAACTTATATTTAATTACCGTCGGTAATATATTAGATTTAAAGAGTTTTCTCGTAAAATATCGCAACATTAAGAAAACCTCGACGCTTCCACCGAGACCGAAGCGGCCGAAGAAAATGATTTAGCTTTCATGAATTCTTTAAGGCCACCGGGCACACACCCCGGTGCCGGAAAGTCTCCGACTACAGTCACTGTATTCCGCGTCCCTTCCTCTCCACCCTTCTCTTTCCTCTCTGGCTTTCCTTTTCTCTTTTTCCCCATCTTTGTCATTACCTCGACAGAGGCTTACGCCTATAGTCCCTCTTAAATTCACGCGATCATTTTCCCCACCCGTGGGCGGCGAATGTTTTTCCCACCGCCCTTCATCGAGTAATTAATAAAGCGGCTGGAACGTGTATCGCGCGGTTCTCTGAATTTCCTCAACTCTCGTCCGTCTCGAGTCCTCCAGAGGTCCTCGTCGTGATCGTCGATCCTTTATCTCGCTGCGGGAAAATCAATTTCGAAATCATTGAACTTTTTAGCTTGGCTGGTATTCGCACGCACGTTAAATCAAATTAAAAGCTGGCAAATCTCCTCGCTGAAAGTCCCAAGTTAAGTTCTAATTCTCACGCTCGGCGATATAGGAATTGGCACGGAAGCCGTTATCTTTGGTTATCGCCCAGTTCCCCTAAACGTCTGCTTCCGGACGTTGCCTTTCCTCGCCAACGGGAATAAATCCGGCGTAACAACCTCGCGGACAGATGCAATTTGTCTGATTTGCGTTTTATCAGAGGATTGTTCACCGCTCTGAATAGACGGAGATCACGGAAATCGGAAGCGCGTGTGTCGTTCCTTTTGTGAAACACGGCCTGAATGGAGGAGACACCGGGAGGACACCGGGACACCGGGACACCGGAGGGGAGTTGACTGAATGCGCCAGGGGAAACTGTTATTTCTCGATCGTTCGCCGTTCTCTTTTTTTCTTTCCCTCCTCTGCCCCTCTCTCCATCCATATTTCCCAGATTCGTTCGCTTCATTAAAACGCAGTCAACGCGGTCGAAGTAATCGGCTCTTTCGGCACGAGCGAGCGCCGGCTGATCCGAAAAGAACGAGCAGCCTAGTAGTTGCGGTCTATTCACCGTAACCTAAATGGATGAACCGTATTTATCGTCGCTACGCGAGTATAAATGAGTTAAAGCGAGAAGTGGCGCGATGAAAAGCGCGGGGAAAACCCGGCTGGTGTATCTTCGTCGAACGAACCGAACGGTTTAACCGTTTCATTGTGCCGATTGAAATCGCCGAGAACACGCCTGTTTTTCTCTTCTTTTTTTTTTTTTTTTTTTTAATCCGCCGCTTGTTCGCGGAAAATTGTCATTGAATTTCCATTCTCTTTTTTCTTCAAACGGGGGAAAGGGGTGGAAAGGTGGGGCGGGGGAAACGCGTGGAGCGTGAAAATAAAACAACGGGGTCAGAGCGGAGGCGGAAGAAGAGGAGCACCGTGGAGGAGCGCGCGTGACACTTCGTGTACGATATCTCGCTGATGTACACGAAACGGCACTTAAATCCCGGATCAACGGTCATGTGGGTTAAGCGAAACCACAGGGGGACCGGTACGCGGTACGGTACGGTACGGTTCGATGATGAAACGAAAAGAGAAAAGAAAGCTGGGGGAGGGGGGGAAAAAACTTGACAAAAGCCCCGGCATCGGAGGAAGATCCGCGGTGGGATATTATCTACATCGATCGTGTTCCGGTTCCACCGTCTCTCTCTCCGATAATTACTTCTCGCCATTTCATTTGTAAATTCATCGACAGACGAGCCGCTCGAGTTGGATCTCGAGCGATTATCGAACGCAAGACCTCGTCTCTCGGAGAGGATGAAAACGGCGAACGAAAATCGAGTTAGACGCCGAAAGAAGTTATAAAAGGAGAGAGCGCGGTGTTATTTGGTTGTCGAAACGAGTTTTCAGAAAGGTAGTCTTGCGGCGGGGTCTCGCAGCCGCGAATCTCGTTTTCTAATAACAATGGGCACGCTCGAGCGTGTCTCATCTGTGTAAAAATTTAATTGCGAAGACTTTTCCTCGTTGTTATTCCTGTTTAACGACCAGGCTGATGCCGCATAATGAGATTCTTCGTTATTCTTTCATGCAGGAGTAAAGCTTCTTCTTCCCCACTTTACGCTCGGTATTATCCTGTCAGTTCCTTTTGCGTTTTACTCTCCACGTTTTTTTTTCTCCTTTCTTTCTTTCTTTCTTTCTCTCTTTCTTTCTTTCTTTCCTACTTTTTGTCTCACGCAAACACGAACACGCGCGGTTTCTGCGGCGAAGCCATCCAAACACGCTGTAATGAAATTATTTTCGCCGAGAAACAATTAACGTCGAGCAAACTCCGGCGACGAAACTTGGATCGAATTGTTTTTTCATTTGTCAGTTTCTGACGGATTTTACCGAGCCCGGGCTCCACGGTAATCCAAACGGTCGGGTGTTGGATGAAAAATGCAGAATTGGTGGAGGCTAACGTTCGATGGTACAATTCCATTAGAGTTCCCGCCAGGGATCGACTGACAGTGTCAGCCTGACATAGGATGCGGGCTGCGACGGAGAACGAATGAGAGAAATGAAAAAAAAAAAAAAAAAGGAACGCGCGAACGAAGGAGAAGAACCGCGGAATAAATTTGAAAAGAGACAGGGATGGAAGAGGGAAGGACGATGGAGCGCTTTTTCGAGAACCGCGTTGGCTCCATCGAATTACGATGAGTGCTCGTTTCGCAAAAGTATATTCGTATCGTCGTTCTGCAATCGAGTTTCAAAATCAGCGTCGTTGCGTTTGCGTGAAATTTGAAGCTACAGAAACACGTAAATTACACACACGGGAATGTACAAAAGAGTTTTGCACGAGTGAAATGAACCACTATCTAGGGGAACGGTCGAAAATTTGGAAACGTAGAATCGACAGTATATAGAAAAGTTTCGTTGCATCTAAAAAAATTCTAAAAAAAAAAAAAAGAAAAGTATCGTCGGTAGGAAAAATTGCGGGTGGTAACTTTTTTAAATCAGTTATGAGCCCGAGTTAGGCACCACGGCATACCACGGCGACGTTGCGCGTGTAACGCGTTAATGACTCGCTTGGCGCGTGTACGCGCTTGCTTATTGTTTATGCTATGAATAGTTTATTCACTATCGTCGTTCGTTATCGAACCGGCACGGCTTTTGCTTATGCGGGCTTTTGCCGCGGCCAAGTGATTTTCTATCCGAAAAAGCTCGCCGATCGAACGCGAACAGAGTCCCCGGTCTCTAAGTACAAGGAAAACATTTTAACCAGCCGATACGACGGCGAGAGCAATTAAAAATATTCGAAATCGTACGAACGGGGAAAAGCGTTTTCGATTCTCTCTCGTTCGTGAGAACGCCGCTGGATGATGATAGTTTTCGAAAAATGGCTTTCATCGGTCTTGCGGCAACGCGAGGAGTGTACGGTAGCAAAATGCATAAATAAAGTGACCTGAAAGCGCAGAGCCTGGTGGAAACTTTTTTTTCTTTTTTTTCTTTTTTTTTTCTTTTTTTTATTTTTATTTTTCACTCGCGTCCAAGTAATGAAAACACGCGGGGGGGAAAAGAGAGAAACGAAACGAAACGAAACGAAAGGAATAAAACGCGCGATTCCTCGAAAATTCTCGGAGAACGGTTCGATCGGTGTATACAATTAGACGTTCTTTTTGACAAACGCGCGTTCGATAACGTTTTAATCCATTTATTCGGGCTCGCGATGTCCGCGAGGGAAACGTTGCTTTTGAAAACAAGCGGGATAAAAACGAGCAACTAGCCGCCGTTAACGTTGCAATACATAGTTACAAAGTGAGACGGTGCCCGAATAAAACGAATTACAATCGCGTTGGATTTGTTTGGCGTCGACTTGGCCATTGTACTTCACCCTCCGCCTCTGTACGTTTTTACGCGCGAATGTCTGAGTTTGTTGATCCTCGTTGTTCGCGTAAATTTCCTCTTTCAACGTCTCGTCGAGGGTTTCCTTTTTTTTTCTTTCTTTCTTTCTTTCTTTCTTCGCGTTCTCGACCACGGTTCGGGCGGATAGAAGAACGATAGCTGCGAGAGGGATCAGATTCAGTTGGTACGCCGACGTTCTCGAGATGACTCTGGAGAGGAGATATCGCGACGTTAGAACGAAAGAAAGAAGAAACGCGGAAAGGAAGGAAGGAAGAAAGGACAGAAGGAGTCTGCTAGAAACGATTGTACGTACGTCGTGTAGCGAGAGAAAGACGCGGCCGAGAGTCGCGACCAGCCGTCGTCGTCGTCGTTTGTATATTTGAGGCACTAACGGCGGACACGAGGGGCCTTCAAAAACTTTTAATTAATACGGATGACGAGCGCACAAAGCCTCAACCGAGCAAAGAATTCCAGAACAAAGAAAAGGGAGGAGTATTGTTGTCGGGTCTTGTTACGAGTGACACGTCGAGACGAGAGAACGAGATGGTTGGCGGGATATAGGGGTGGGGTGGGGCGAGAAAAGGGGAGTGAAGATGAAAAGCGTAAGTAGAAAAGAAACGAGGAGGAGTAACGCGTAAAAACCGGGGGGAAAGAGCTTGCATTTCAGCATCATCCACTTCCCTTTACTCGCACATCTGTATTTCGTCCTTTCACGGCGCGAAGGAGACGCGTAAACAAGAGAAATCTACGCGAGCGAGCGAACGAGCGCTTGCCATTTTACTCGACTTCGTACCACTACGGTACGTCGGTTCACTCGACAGAGTTTCACTCGCGGCAATTAATCGAATTGCCCTTTCGTTAAATCAACCCAGACGAAAATTTCTATCCGCGGGGTTGACTCACTATCCGTCGCGACTCTGTAATCGTCCGGTGGCGTCCCATTGGAGGAAAATGGCGCGAGTTGAATGCCGCGGGTTCGCGAACGTAAGCGATCGAAAACGCAAGCCAAACGTCAAAGTATTGTTTTAATCGAATAAAGCGATACGCGGGGGGAAAGGGAAAGGGAAAGGGAAAGGGAAAGGGAAAGGGAAAGGGGGGGAAAGCGCGAAAAAGAGAGTAAATGGTGATCACCGGATCCATTAGCGAGTATGGAAACGTAATATACCAAAAATACCGTATGCCGGCGACCATACGTTTTGCTGTCGTCGTCGTTGTCGTTTTTCTTTTTTCTCTCTTCTTTTTCGACACGTTGCGAATTTTAATGAAACGTCCAATTTAATGGTTGTTTCCTGTGAAGCGAACTAAGAATTTCGGAACAACGCGCGATGTGAAAGGAACTTTGTTATACCCGCGCGCGAAACGCACGTCAAAGTAATTAAATCCTCGCATTACGCGCAAATGTAAACGCACCGCACGCGTGCGTGTACAAAAATCGTTCCGTCTCGTTTGCTAAATGTGTTTTTTGAGCTTTTGCCAAAACACGGCCAACTTTCGTTCGGCCGTTCCTATCTTTGAAGGAGCTGATGCCAGCTTTTAATTAGTCCTTCCCCCCCCTCCCATAGTCATCGGCATACGCTGAAATTTTCATTCCTTTGCTCGAGCTTGCTCCTCCCTTGGAACTTTAACGATCGACGATAATTATATTTAATTGTGCCGAGAGGGGGAGGAAAAGAAATTTTATAAAACGAGGCCGTCGTCTATCGCCTTATCGTTCGCTTGTTCAACGTTTCGAAGGGACGCGCTGCAATTAGCAGCGCTGTTATTACTTCTGTTAAACTACGGTTGAACGTGTCGCGCGAGGAGGAGCAGACGTTTCTAATCGGACGCATTTTTCCGAACCTCCCTCGCCCCAGCTCTGTTCGGGACCTGCGAGGGAATGATTACGTCGGAGATAAAAGACTGGCGGAAGAGTTCCGGACCGATCTGATTAATGTTGCATCGTACGATCGTTTGCTCGCGTATCGATCTCCATCTGGTGGTAAACGGAAAGCCAAATGAACGCGGGGAATTTCGACGACGAAAGGGTACGGTCGAAGGATTCAGGTTCGTTTGTTTGTGGATGAAATCGTTTACGCGTGTATGTTGCTGGCGTTCCGTGTATCAGCGCGTTGTTAGCTAGCTCTCCTGCGTCGGAATACAAACGGCGTTATAGAAACTTTCAGGCAGATACCACACGTTGAAACGAATCGAACGGTGGTTGTCGTCGATGCGTTGCTTCTCGTCGTAGTAGGCAACGTAGAGGCAACGTAGGAAAAACAACGAAATGGGGTTGATCCTTCGCGCTCGGCAAGTATTTTTATGAGCGTTTCTTGTAATCTGAAAACCAGCTGGGGGTATCGATCATTCCGTACGTACAAAGTAACGACGAATTGATAATTTTGCAAAATTTTATTCAAACACAAACGCTTAACAACAGTCGCGACTGTTGAAAGTTGAAATTAGACGCGAAATAACGCAAGTTACGCGTCGAAAGTTACAAGGGGTTGTAATCGTGCTCATCGATAATCGAATGGTTAATGTTCCATCTCGAAGGAATATCCGACAGACGCTTGATATTTCTCTAGTTCGATATCCTCTTTAGAGACTGAGAGCGAGCGAGAGTGAGAGGCGTCTTTCTTCCGTTCGGAACCATGAAAACTTCAGACTACTTCGGCTCGTCCCGATCTGCTTCGATCCGCATGGCAACGGCGGTACGGCGGTGGTCCCTTTGCCACTGACAATTGGATTCTCCGCACTACTCTCGTCGAGTTACAGATTTTTCCTTTCCGCGAAAATTTCCTTACAGTCGCCTTTGACAGGAGATATTCTCCTCTCCCTTCTCCGTGCCTCTCTGTTTCTTCTTCCTTCTCGTTCCCTCGGCGCCAGCCTTCTCTTCGTTTTCTTCGGGTCTCGGTCTCGGTCTCGGCCTCGGCCTCGGTCTCGAGGTGCGGCGTTTTCTAACTACCGAGCGTGAAGGAAGATTCGTTACCGGCCATCCCTCTTCTCCTTCCTTGGTTTCAAGCACTTCGCGAAATCAGCTTTTCTTTGAATCACCGTCGATGGAGGAGGAACCGTCGAGCGAGGAGTGGTGGATATTCATTTGCCGCTTGCGGAAATGGCAGCGGCATCGACATCGGCCGATCGTTTAAGTCGCGTTCGTGACCATTCTCGTTTTTTTTCCGACGCTTGGTCGCTTTCCACGACCCATTCACTCAGCTGTACGCTGAATTTTCTTTTTTCTTTTTTAATTTAAATTTCAACTTTTAGCTTTCAGCTTTGGACTCGGACGGGGGTTCAGGGTTAGTTCTTGCTGAAAATCGTGACTCTGACGCAAGCTTATGAAAGGCACCATTTTCGTAAATAATCACCCACCGCGTTCCTTTCTGTTTTTCGACGATCATCGCGCCACGTGTCCGTAGGAGAGTTAAGATTTCAAAGGTAATTGGCGTCGATCGGAAAGATCGGAGGCGCCTCTTCGATCACTGGTTACCGATTCAATTAAAGAGGCTATTCCGCCAATTAAAGCAACCTCCGTCGATACAGCTTCGTTCGCTGTCACTCGTTCGCGGCTCCCATGAATTTCCCTTACGGGGAAGAAACGATTCCGTGCTCGGTTGAGTGTAGATTTTTAACTGGTTTCGTGATCAAGCCCATTAAAGACGAAAACGGCTCGGAGGGGGGAAAAAAGAAACGATCGGGGCCGTGTTCTCCCTCGAAGGTTGCCAGTCGAATTTTCACCCGTTTTCGCATTAGTCTCTCGCGGCTACCCGCGCTTGATTACCGTAAATTCGCCGAGGTAATAACGCTCTCGAGTGTTGAAACTCGAGCGTTATCTTTGGCGGATATTTTTGATCGGTAACCGACGTAAGTCACAAAATACAAACACACACACGCACACACTTTCACTCTCTCTCGTGCGCGTTGGAAATCTAAACACACACTTGAGCGACGGTCGATCGATTCGATTGCGTATTACGAAATTTGCGCTTACGTTAGTTGCGAATTACGCGCTACAATTACACGGCAGGTGTGTGCGAACGAACGAACGAACGAACGAAAAGTTCTCGTTACATCGTGCAAATAAGCCGGCAGCAGAAAATAAATGATCGATAACGGCTAAACCGAGGGCGGAAGGTTAACGAATTGTTGAAAAGGTAAATTATATTTAAACCCGGCGGAGAAATTGCTAATTGAACGCGTTTAATTTACTTGGCAAGAGTGTGACACATACCGATTCGATGATGTGATTTTTTTTTTTTTTTTTTCATTTTCGCGCGCAACACGCACGGCGGCGACGCCAAACACGCGTTTATTGCGTCGCTCGAATCGCATTTCAATTTTAACCGCTGGACAGTCTGCGAAACAGAAATTTACAGCGTGCGAACAGCTTGCGTTGTTATTATTATTATTATTATTATTATTATTATTATTACGCTCGGAAATACGGCACGGAAATAACTAGCCAAGTTTTGTTTAATAAATCAACATTGAATCGATAGCACATCGATAGTACATCGAGACAAATTCACTTTTACCGCGAGCGGATAGGGCGCGCCAAAGTGGCGCGTGTATTATATATCAGCGTGACGATCAACTAATTATCAAACGCGACCCAAATCGTGTCAACATTAATCGCGGCCAACGGTCCCCGGTCGCCGAACTAGCGCGCTTTCGCTATATAAAACGCTGCCTGATTTACTATTTATAAATGGGGATGTAAACGTTGAATCGGCCAAATTATTTTATCGCCGACCATGAATTCGATCCCGGCACTTTGATCGTGAAAAAAAAAAAAAGAAAAAAAATCGAATCTCGCCTCGTCTGTTTTCGCGTCGCGTCGGAACACCAGGCGTGAGCGGACGTTTCCGCTTTTTCTTTTCTTTTCTTTTCTTTTTTTTTGAAACGGCGAGGAGAGAAGAATAGGGGACGCGACGAATGGAGGAAAAAGAGAAAAGAAGGAAAGAAAGAGGAGGAGAAGAGATACCAAAGGAGAGAATACGGTAGAAGGATAGGGACATTTCCGAGAGTAATTTTCCACTGGGTGGCGTCAAGAAATGTTTATTCATAAGTTACTAGAACGTGCACGATGTACGATTGTCCCGCGACGTTTTACACGGCCGTCGCTGCCGTTACCACCACCGGCATCCAGTTTTGTCTGTTTGCTCTCTTTCGCTTTCTTTTCTACCATTTTCCCTCTCTTCTTTCTTTCTTTCTTTCGTTTTTCCGTTCTTTCTTTTTTTATCTTCCCCTACGCGCAAATGTGCCAAATGTGCCGCACACACGTGAGCGGAAGTTGGAAAAATACCGGCGACCGTTTGCACGCCGCGCATCCGCGTATCCGAACGGTGGATATCGAAGCTGCTGGAAGCTACCAAACGAATAATAAATGAGAGACAGGGCAGAAGACACCTCTTTCCATATTATTGTCACGTTGTTGCGAACTCTGGATCCAACGCTGGATCCAGCTTCAGCTTCGGCTCGCGCGAGCGGCGATGTTCAGCTGCAGCCGTGTTGCTGTGTTGCGACGAAATAATACGTCCTGTTCCGGATCTTCGCTGGCCCGGAGAATTTGCCGGTTCATCTGGATTATAAATTCGTAATTCCGGATAATCGGATCAGCGAGCGTTGTCCGCAACGCGAAAAACTAAACACGGGGAAATCCCCTGGTAAACGTTATCGGATGACACGCGTAAATATCGGTCGATGCCTTTCGGCGACGCTTTTTTACACTCGTCGAAGAGCATTCCCAAACTGAGGACAAAGCGGCTCGCTGTGACTCTCGGTGGAGTATTTTTGTGAAACGGGGCCGACGAGTTTGGTTACACAGGATACCGAGCGAGGAACGGCCGGGGGTGGTTGTTAACGCGAGAACGAAGAAAACTGAAGCAGGATCTTAATAATAACGTAACGCGCGCTCTGACCAGATCCGACTCGAGTGATTACGGTTGATTGAAACGTGTAAAAAATGTGTAAAAAGATAATACTTGTCTTTCGGTCGATGGATCAGCGAAACACTCCGATTGATACCGCGTTTTCTAATTACCGAGAAGAGGATTAAGAGTGAAACAACTTTTGACTTCCTGAAGACCTTTGTCGACGCCACGCAGTCGACTCGACACCGGACGATATCCCGCTTCGATCGTTTCCAGTCGTTTCTTATTTCCCTCCAAGTCGTTAGCCTGTCTTCTCCGCTTTAATTGAAGTCGTCGCGTTACACGTAGTGGCTCGCTGCTTGCTTCCTGGTTATTCTTACCCGGACCGTGGTCCCTTTGTTCGAGAGAAGGGGCGAAGTAGTAGGCAGATTTTTAGAATGGAAGAATAGAAAACGGCGCGGTCCGAGATGCCGAGGGATTTATCATCGGGGCCACGGCGCACTGGCCACGATATTAAATTAAGTTGCGCGCACCTTGGAATTTTTTATTATCACCAGGAGCAAAGGAACACCCTTCTCTCTCTCTCTCTCTCTCTCTCGTCGGAGATACGCTACGGTGCCTCGTCTCTTTTGCCATCTTTCCTTCCCGTCTCGGCTCTCGCCTTCTCTCTTTCTCTCTCCTCGCCAGCTCTTGCCGACGATTCTTCCGTTGCCAAGTTACGTCGACCTGTTTATATTTCTCAAAGTCCGCCGGTATCTACCACTTGTACTTTATTTTGACGAGCGATATGAAAAAGATCGGAATTGAAGAGAGGACGGGGAAGACGAAGAAAACGAGAGGAGCGAGCGTGTTTATTTTACGATTTGCCAGTTCGACGTGTTCTCGACTCGATGGTTCCTCGATGGTTATTTCGGATATTTTCGGAATTTAAATCCGGGAGTTTGATTCGTTGAATCGACGCGTCACGTCGTTTTACAGCTACCGATGTACGTCGAGTCGTTGTCGAGTCGTTGTTGAGTCTAATCGCGCTAGTCTAATTAGCTTCGATCTCTCGTCGCGATACATTTGCCCCTTCGTTTACCGCGTGGCAAACGATGGTTAAAAGCGGATAGAGAGAAAGAGAGAGAGAGAGAGAGAGGGGAGGGGCGCACTTTTACTCGCGGAAGGAAATTCGCGGAGGCTCGATGATTAGAGGGAGAATAACTTGGTCTCGCTGGTAAATTAGTTACACGGTACGTTCGGTAATTTCGCAGGGCGAATCGGTGTACTTCGTTAGACAAAGGTGTCTCTGCCATGACGAAGGCGGTAGCTAACCGTCGAAGGAGCGAGTTTGCAGAGAGATAGCCAAACGAGCAATCGTAAATTAAATTGATTACGCTCGCCTTAATGTCGTAAATATCGATCGTTTGTCCCGGACGATCGCTCGATACCGCTCAGATTATTGTCGCGTCGTCGGTTTCAAGTCGTGAAATCCTTCCTACCGCTTCGAAATCCCGTTTCGTTTTACTCCAAATTGTAAATTAAGGTGAAGCAAATTTGTCCGCGAATTTTTTGGGTCAAAAGTAACAAAGCGTCAAAAAGAGAGAAAAGAAAGAAAGGTACAACGAGAGGTACAACATAGTTTGTCAATTGTCGAACACACGAAACGCAGAATCCAACACCTGACGTCACGTTTCACTGGAAATTCAAATTTATACCTCTTTGCCCGTCTCCACGGGAGACTCGACGTAGCAAATTCCCCTTTGCTCGACTTTGTTTTTTAATCGAGGAGGGGAAAAAAAAAAAAAAAAGAAAAGAGAAGAAGAAAACTCGATTGACACGAGCGCGGGGGACGCGTTAATAATGAACGACGGGAGAAAAGGCGGAAGAAGAAAGTGTACATACACACACGCGCACATACACACACACACACATACACGATTGGCCTTACTTACCCGCTTCGAAAAGAGCGTCACGTTGACGGCGAGGGCTTTCCTTGTGGCGGCCTTGGAAGCTCGCTGTACTCCCAGGGGCTGCCTCCCGAATTCTTCGGTCGTGGGTTGGACGACGAGCAAGGGGTCCGAGCCTCGCACCGAAGCGGCGAAAAGAAAGAAAGAAGCCGAATTTCGGTGGGTTCGGCGCCGAGCAGCGCAAGCGTCGAAGATCGCGTCGCGGCGATGTATCGGCGTGCATGTTGGTCTCTCTAAACTGGCAAGTTGTCGCGTTCCTCTCGCGTTTCTCTCTGTGTTACGACTCGCCTCGTGGTCGCGGACGAGCAGAGCACCGTCCCTGGGAGTACCACGCGGACAAACATCGAGCTAGAAACTGCGATACGTCGGCCAGAGTACGGCGACGGCTCACCCCGGACATCCTCTCTTGGCGCGGCGAACGCATGCGTCGCGTTTAAACCAGCGCCGAAACCACCCTCCCTCTACCACGTCGCTCTTCTTCTTCTTCGTTTCCTTCTTCTCCCCTATCCACTCTCTGTCGTTTTACTCGCTTCCCTGCCCCCTCCCCCTATCTTTTTCGAAATAGTTCCCGCAGCGCACACGCCACGGAGCCAATTTTTTCCAAAGTTACTCTACCCTAATAAGCTGAGAAGCAGATTAGTTCGGGACTCGGAGCGAGAAAAGCTCAAACGCGAAAGGGGGGTCTGTGAATTAAGGCTGAATTAATGTTCAATCTCCAAGTGTCGGATTTCTGCCGACAGCGTTTTCTTGTTTTCTCTCTCTCTCACTCTCTCTCTCGCCCCCTCCCCCCTCCCCCCTCCCCCCTCCCCATCCAAAGCGGCGGAATATTTAAAGGCGATTGAAAATTTTTCCACGCCGCGAATTCATAGGCGTTTCGTACACGGCGAAGTCGGCGCCCAGAGGGGGGTTTGCGGCGCTTGCGCGTCGTCGGACGGCAGGTCGCGAGGGGGTATCGTCGGGGGGTATGGGGATGAGTCAGTCAAGCCGCAGCGCGCGTTCAGAAAACTACCCTCAACGCGATCCCTCAGCGTGTCGCTGGGTTATTTTGCAATTTAACCTTGAGTGTGCGGCAAGATTCGCACGTGCGCTCCTCTCCTCCCCTTCTTCCTCGCCCTCTGTTCTCTCTCTGTCTCCGCGTCGCCAAAAACCGTCCCGTCGCGAAAGTGCTCCTGTGCCGCGAGAGAAGATCGCCGTGCGAACCGAGTCTCCGGAGCCGCCGCGCGAATTCCTCTTCGATCGTCCCAAGTTCCCAACAAAAGTTCCGGCAGCAAAGAGGGAAGCAAACGCAACGAAACGTAGATCCGCGGTAGCGAGGAAGCGGCAGCCGGCAGAAGCGAGCAGCAGATAGTCGCGAGAATGGTTCGCGTTGTGCGCACAATCGCTTTAGCCCTCAGCCATTTTAAATCGCAAAAATTCTTAGAGGTGTAGTTTCGGTCGAACGATCGACGAAGGAAGCGAGGAAGAGAGCGAGGAAACTACCTCGGAGAGAGAGAGGGAGAGAGAGAGAGAGAGAGAGAGAGAGAGAATGTGACACGAGCCGAGGGAAAGGAAAAGGACGCGCGCAAACCTTCCGAATGAAATTTAGAGTAGCCGGAGATTCTTTCGTCGTTTCGAACGTTCGTTCGTCGACTCGCCGTCTCGTTGTGGAACTCTGATCAATTCCGAACCGAGATCCAAAGCGTAGGTGGAGATGATACCGAGGTGGTTACCTTGGAGGAATTAGCACGAGAGGAGCTGAAGTTGAAAGACGCGGAGGAGCTGAAACTGAAAAGCCAAAGTTGGGATATATTTCGATAGATGAGACGGCGGATAAGATGAAGAGGAGCGTGATCGATCGCGAGCCGAGCGAAAAGTCGGAGGGAAGATTAGAATTCGCCGATCGAAAGATGTAACTGAGGCGATAGAACGTTTCCGAGAGGAGGAACGTTTCTAGATCTAAAGTGAACGTGGTGCGCGATAAAGTTTCAACCGGGGGGCGGAGCTCGCTGAGGGAGATCAGCTTTCGAGCGGCGAACGTGGTGAAAAATATGGAATGGTCGTGGAATCATCGAAAGAAAGAGTGCAGGTAATCGTTTGGAGGTAGTTGAAGTTGCACACGCGAGGAAGGAGAGAAGGGAGAGGAAGAGGAAAAGGAGAAAGAGAGGAAGAGAGAGAGAGAGAGAGAGAGGGGAATGCTGAGAGCTTCGGTGAGAAACGGAAAGGAAATAAGGGACGAACGAGAAGACGAATGTTTTCAATCTTCTTCGCGGGCTATCGCGATATGCGTTATTAGCGTGTCCGTCGTTGGAAGATAACGTGAAAAAGGAATAGAATCGGATCGTAAAGTGGAGTGGCTGAGAAACGTGGGATGGCAGAGAACGGGAAGAGGCAAGTGCGTTGATCTCCGGGGAAATACATCGGCAGGGCCAGGTTTTCTTTTTTTTTTTCTTTCTTGGAGAACGAGCGCTTTCGGCGAACGTCCTCCTCGAGATCGGCGATCCTAGAGCGGAGGATCAGGAAATCGCAACGCACGGGAAGCAGAAGAGAGGGGGATCCGTCGTGCCAACTCCGGGAAGAGTGTGTGAAACAGAGGAAACGAACTCTCTCGATGCGATTAGATCACAATCGCGCGATTGTCAACGATGTTAGTGAAAAACTTGTCGCTTTTCTTCTCCTGGTCGGCCGTGTGCGAGCTCGCGTATCGCGAGATTCGCGTTTCCACGTAGGTTACAGAACGCCGTGCCGGTAGTAGTAAATGGCGAGTGTCGATAGTTGCGTTCGATTTTCGCTGAACAAGCGTTTCCGTTTCCCTCGTCCGTGCGTGCGTGCGTGCTCGTCGTCGTCGCCTGCTGTTGTGCTCGGCTGTACCGACAAATAAATCGCGCCGATAAATAGTATTTTTGTACATAACGCGTCAAGCGCTGCAAGTCGGTAGTGACCGGAGCGAAACTGGAATTTTGCTCAGCTCGAGAAAAACGCAAGAAGAATCTCCCGTCCTGTTCCATTCTTTGGCCTTTCGTCTCTCGTCGGGGCGACACACAGGCTCGCTCGTCCGTCTCTTCGGCTCACTCTGGCCGAAAACGTCCGGCGCAACTGGAGTGTGAAGGTGGTATGTTATGACGAGCGTGATTTGTTTTTTCATAGGTGGAACGCTGCAACGGTGGTATTAAGTGTGCAGTGATCACGGGAGACCGAGGGAAGACGGGAAAGAGGGTGGTCAATATGACTCCTATCTTCCTCGTCCTGTTGGTGGCTATCGACCCGATTATCGCGCAGAATGGTGGTGAGTAATCGACCAGAGAAATCCACTTCTTTTCAGAGACACTTTCGGTGGACACTTGCCGCGTTGTACGAACATTGACAACGAACTAACCGCCCAGTGTGTAACTCTAATGCCGAGTGTTTGACGTTTTGTGGAGGAACTCTGGACAATGCAATCGTGCGGGACGTGTAGCACGTGTGAACTGCTGTTAGATCGTCGACGAGTAGAGTCCGCGTGCCGTTGAAACCACTTGCATATATTTATATATACATATATATATATATTTACCGCGTAGGATATTCAAAACGTTGTAAAAAAAAAAAAAAAAAAAAAGACGAGAGCCGCGTTCGGTCATCGGTACGCGAAAGAAAGAGTGATCGATTTTTGCGTTAGTGAAAGAAAAAAAAAAAAAAAAAGGGACACGGGAAAGGGAAAAAGTGCGCGCCAGTGCAACGTGCTTTTGTCGAAGGTTTGAAAGCTCGGGAACACGCCAACGACTGTTTGTTTGCTCGGAGCGCGGACAGATTTGTAAATTAACTCGGCACGAATGGCGTGACGTGACGGTATGCGCGTAAGCAAGAAGAGGATCTCGTAATAGTCGCATCCTGGAGTCTGGCGACCAGCCGCGTTAAAAAACACTCCGGAGCTGGTCCCTCGAATCGGCGAATAATGACGCGCGCGCTGTGTACGCGGGCATAAACGCTTCCGATGCGTTTGGTTTTAGCACGCGTTAGACGAATTGGCCCGTGGTCCGACCGCGTGCCCGTTAAGTCCCGTGTTTGCTCTAACCGTTGCGTATCAAACGACTCGTAAAAAAACACGCGAGCGTTGAAAATCGCGAACCACCGGGAACGCGCGGATTGCATCGACGAAGAAACGATCGAGTCGCGAGGGAAGCGACAGCCAACCGGTTCTATGGACTCTAAGACTCTGCGCACTGTTAAACGCGACGAGACAGACCAGGGGGAACGCTTCGTGGTCCTGCCCTGTCGCATCGCTGCTCGAGTACTGCGATCCGTCTCTTTCCATTGACGGCGACCTCCGTTTGCCGACGAGTCGAATTTCGATTCGATGATAAATCGCGTGCGACCATTGACTCGAGTTGCATGGTAATCGCGCTCATTACACGGTAATCCGTCGCCTCGATACTCGCTAATTCAGCCACGCTTTATGCTGACTCCGAAATGACGATGACATATCCCTCGTATTTTAGGCAATTAATTACACCGTAATCTCTGATTCCGACTCGGATCGGGGAACGCGGATCCCCCCCCCTCTCCCCATTCGTTTGCCAGAAGTTGAATCGTCGATAATGCGCGCCAGCCGCAATAAGCGGGGAATACCGCGCGCGACAATTTCCAGACGCGCGAGTGGAGATCCTTTGTGGGTTATCTTTGCGTGTCAGAGTCTTTGTAGCACAATTTCCAATTCAAGTCGACTCTGAACGACTGTTGTGTTTGTTACTTCTTACAGTACGGCACTATCGATGACACGACGATTTGCGAAATTCGTTCAAAATTTACGAACGCAAGAGAAACGCTTGTATCTCGATGTGCGCGAGAAAAGGAAGAAAACGATCGTCGTTACTTTGAGTCGCCACAGTTACGCACACTGTGGCACATGGCTCGATGGCACATGGCGTTTCGACGTATCGGCTTACCGGATAGGAAGATAACCGTCTGGTTTGATCGACGGTCAGAAAAGTAGACACGCTCGCCGAGAGGAAACGGTCTCGCGAGGCGAAAGATGAAAGGGGCGAGGACAGGACAACCGCGAGAGGGAAGGTTTCGGAAGAAGGACGAGCGAAGGACGAGCGGAATCCATAGTTAATGCAAATCCGTCCTGTCTGTCCTGTCTGCGTGTCGCGTAGAAGGAAATAGCGCAGGTCGAGCGGGAAGATTTCCTCGGAGGTTCGTTTGCTGTCGCGCGTCCTCGAAAAATCATCCTCGAGGGTAGCAGGAGCGAAAGCTCTGCCGCTGCATGCCGACTCCCTGTCTATCCATCTATTTATCCGTTTCTCCTCGGTGACTCGCTGGCTCTCTCTCTCTCTTTCTCTCTCTGCTCTCTCCGTTTCGGTTTGCCGCGTTCTCGTTCCGTCACTTTTGAAAAGAGCCAAGTACCATCTACAGACTCGACAGTTTTTCCGTTGATTTCGCGGACGAAAACGTAAAGTTCCACTTCGGTCGGTTGGATGGCATTTCGTTCTTCGTTCGTTTCGTAACGCAGCAAACGCGATGGCTCGCTGTTTGCCTCGCGCGTCTGTTAAATCGCACGTACACTCACGTGCCTTCGTTCTGTTTTCCTTCGCGTTTCCTACGCCGGGAGCGTAACGCCGGCTCCACTCTCGCAGGCAACTTTCACGCAAGAAATACGAGCACGGGTTAAGGGGAATGCAAATTTTCCATCAGCCCGTTCCTTACGACGCTCGGTTACGGCTAAAATCGTTGGCCCCGGCTTTCCAAGTTGGGGAATTGCAACGTATTTCCCACGTGGTTCGCTCGGCAACCGCGGAATGAAAAGACACGGTAAATCTTTCGCGTCGAATCGCAGCGACACGAGGAGGGCGCCGGGAAATTTGCGATGACGGGTTTTGTAAGAGCGAGGAGAGGAAAGTTCGTCCGGAAATTCTTCGACTCTTTCCCCACCGCGTTTCGGACAGTAGCGAGTTGCCCCCGCCCCCCTTTTTTTTTTCAACGTGTTTCAGTCGGATCGCAACGACGCCTCCCTTTTTTTTTTGTCTTTTTTTTCTCTGGATTCGCGCGCGTTATTTATCGTTGCGCCAGAGTGCAGCGATAATGCACGTACGTTTCGTTTGGTTGCGTTACGTTTCGTGCCCGTCCTACGTTGTTTTTTTTTTTTTTATTGGTAATTGACAGAGTAGACGAAACAGAGTAGCCGAAACGAAATGGCCGGGAAGGTACTGAAAGAGAGAAAAATGGCGAATGTTTGGCGGATACGCGGAACGTATCCTGCGGAAAGCGACCTGCTACCGATCCCGCCGATAGCCTTCTGTTCGACTTTAATCGTTGATTGAGGATCGATTTTAAAGTTCCGTTCTCGTTTGAACGTCTCAAGAGTGGCAATCGTTTTAACATCCAGACAAAAAAAAAAAAAAAAATAGACTTTGTCTTTTACAAGAAGAAAACAGTTACAAAGTATTAATATGCATATGAGAAAAAGTAGACTGGTTGTAGTTTTTCATCGTGAGATCCTCAATTAGAAGTCGGGAATATCGCAAAGTTTTAATTTCTTTATCGTCTTTCAAAATTTCGCTTTTTGAAAACGTACAGGGCCAATTTCAATTCGTCGGGGACCGAGTCTATCGTACTTTGGAGGGAATATTAGCGCTGAAAAAAGAAAAAAGAAAAAAAATGTGTTAAACGTCAGTTGATTGAAAAAAATAGATTGCATAGGAAACATCGAGCCTAAAGGTTGGCCTATTTGAATCGATGATCTGGGTTTAAAGGAAAAAAAAAAAAAAAAGAACACCGAACAACGCGTCGCAATAAAATACAGGCAGCTGGTGTAATCGCGAGCATTTGCGACTTTGATCCTATTGAAAAAATCCCGCGAGCCGGGGAAAAACCGGCTGCTTGTTAATAACCGGAGCGAACGATCGGTCTAAAAAGCGAACGGCTGATACAAACTGGCTGCAACTCGGAAATAAAACGTCGCGCGTACTCGCTGTGCTTTGGTCGCTGGCACTTGGAAGAAGCAGCTCGCGCGCACAAAGTGGCAAAGTGCGGGTACGTGGAGTGTGTGTGTGTATGGAGGAGGCTGCAGGTATATCGACAGTGTGTTCGCGGGAGGACCGCTGGATGATAAAGTAAAAAAGTTACTCGAGCTATTTTATGGGATCCCTTGACGGGGGGTCTCTCGCGATCCTCGGCTGCCAGGCGGGACGGCAGGCAGGGTGGTAGGATAGCTTGCAACCACCAACATCCCTCTCCGTCTCCCCTTCTCGCTTCTCGCCTCGGCGCATCCTCCTCCGTTTCGTTCTTGCTTCCTGTCCACCCCCTCGCGCAGGCTTTTACGGTATCGAACGAGTGTCGTCGGGATAAGCCGGAGGTTGGCCTAGACTCGCAGCAGGTATCGTGCCGAACGCTCTACCAACCGATGCGATGGTGACTGAGGTGGAGTCGGTGGGAAGGGCGTGAGGGGTTGGGGGGGGTGGGGGTTTAGCTTAGCCGCAACATTCTCGGGTTTACACCCCCGTCGTGAACTTCCCTGCGGATCTGGGATTAGCCCATGGTAGGCGGCAAAGGTTCGTTCAGGAGTTAAACTGATTTTCTCGTGGCGTCGAACGTGGAACGCGTACACGCAGCTGTGCACGACTTCCGGCGCGCTTCTCCGGCTTCGGCCGAATACCTCCTCGATGCTCGACCCGCTTCTCTCTTTCTCTCTCCCTCTGTCTCACGCAGCCATCTCCTCAACACGGAACAACGATGTTTTCGCGCGATTCAGACGTCGCAGACTATACAGCGCGCGTATTTTAATACGATTTTCATTTGTCTCTTTTGACATTGTAGTATCGTTCGGAGCTTTTGACGAACGTGCTTCGTCGTATCGATTGATCGCTGAAAATCGTCCATTTGTAGCTATCTCGTAAAATTACTTGTCGTCGTTGATTGCTCGGGTGTGAAGCCGAATAAGTTACGAGCGATATTCAAGGAATTTGATACGAATTATAAACTGTCGATTGGGCTAAGACGTTGACACACCGCAAACGTACCGACGACATTTTCGTTCTATTTTTTCATCTCTCTCTTGCGTCCGAGGCGCAATTTATGGGGAACCAAAGTGCAGTTCGATGTTCCCATCTAGCTCGAGGTGTCATCGGAGCACACGGGACTCGCGCACGCGAGATCGGTGTAATTGACGTATATATTCGTGGGAGGGGGTGGAAAAAAAGAGGAAATGTTCCGAACGAACGGAGGAAATGATTCGTCGTGGTTTTCCTCGATCGCCGCGGTGTTACGCTCGCCGGCGAGTCTTTTCGACGATTTCCGAAACGATGGGAATTTATGCTCCGGTAAATCCGGCGCCCGCTGCCCTCGGCAAATAAAAACGCAGAAAACGGCGGTATAGTTGGCGGGAAGGAGTTGTTATCGCCGGTGGCTGCTATTAAACGAGAGGCGTAAATGCATTACATTGCATATGTATGACCCTTCCTCCCCGTTTCATAAGCACGAGCCCAGGAATAATAGCTATTGGATGTGTACTTTTCTACGTTGCCGCGGCAGATGCCGACGAATTTTCAAAATTCAAGGATATAGTCGTACCAATAACCCCCGGTCGGTTTCGAAGTTACGATTTCGGGCGGCAGCGTCGCGATTTCGAGCGTCGCGCGGAAACTTGTGCGCGCTGTTTGAACAAATAGTCGGACACGAGCCTCGGGGAAAATCTTTTGATCAAACTATTCGCAGCGTACAAACGTACATACGTACGCGGAGACACGGAAACCTTTTACCATCCGTAGAAAGCGCGTCTCTCTCTCTCTCTCTTCCTCTCCTTCTGTGTCTTTATCTCTTTGAATTGCTAAATTAGCGTTGCGACGTGTCGCGAGAGAGGGAGAGAGGACGGTGCGCTAATCAAAAGATAATGGTATTGACGGAACAAATTTACAATCCACTTATGCAGCCCTCCCAGGTGGAAAACGCGCGCCGTGTCGCCCGCGAAAATTACAACTAATCCGTGAACAGAAATTCGCGTGTGTATCTCGCGTGACAGTTTGATTTATTAAACGCACGGTATAAGCGCTTCGTTTGAATTATATTTTAGTAGTTTTCCTTCGCCGCTCGCCGGTCGGAAGCTTTCATAATGAGCGAGAGAGAGAGAGAGAGAGAGAGAGAGAGAGAGAGAAAGAAGAAGGGAACGGTCCAAGGAAACGCGGCGCGGGAAATATTCGGTTGCCGCAAATTCTCCGTGAAAATAAATTTGTCTTAAATAATTAAATTTCGCGGATGTTGCTAAATATATATATATATATACGTATGTATCGCGTCTTGCATTACGACGGTTCGTTCGCCGCATGCTTCTACGTATATAGAGTGCGCACAGTGAATTTTCAAGTTTGACGCGTAGAAAGTCAGGTTAGTCACCTTTTCGAAGACGAAAACGTCGACTCTTGGCGCCTTTCGACTAACTGCCGCGCCGCTCGCCTAGTATATTATCGGGCGAATTTATATCGCCCGGTCGAAACGGATGGCTCCCAAAGCCTGCGGAACATTCTTGAAATTTCGAATATTAAATTTATGATGGATCGCTGCCTTCTGCGGGAGGGCCTCTCCGCCGTTTTGCCGTGGATGGAGGGTGAGGAACTGAGGAAGGGAGTGGTGGGGGTCGGGGGGGAGTGCGGCGATCCCGCGGGAGATGCGGCCAAGAGACGAAAGTTGGAAAATAAAGAGGCCGAGGCGGCGTTGTCGCCGGAGTAAGATTAACGTTTCGTCGCCGCGCCGCGCCGACGTCTTTTTTCTAAAACGCGATCAATCCGTCGTTTTCCGACTCCATTTGCCCGTGGCAGCGCGCACAACAGCTTGCAGCTCGAATCAACTTTCGTCCCGCTGGATACGGCCAACTGTGCCACCCCATTGCTTCACCATCTTCCTCGCCATTTGTTTATTTCGACTTTACTTTAACCGAGTAAAGGCGAAACTTAGGATTAGATTAGGATATTTGACGTTATTCTGAAAACTCGAGGAAGCTCGACTTAATATCGTTGCTTCGATAGTCTGGGAACGTTTGTCACATTCGAGCTGAAAAAATTGTCGAGTCGAGAGACGCCCGATGTGACGGGTGAGAGAAACTCGATGTTGTTTGAAAGGCTTCTCTCTTTCTCGAGAGAGAGAGAGAGAGAGTTGCCATTACCATTCGTCCACTTTGCTTCGACTTGGCTTCATATCGCGTCCAACGCTTTAAATCGGTCCATTAACCGCACGTAGGATCACGCCGGGTTACTTATCGATTACTATTATAATGAGCTTGAAGAAGTGTAGAGGAGAGGCAAGAAAGGCAGCGGCGGCGGCGGCGGCGGCGGCGGCGGCGGCGGCGGCGGCGGCGGCTCCCTTTTACTCCGCTCTCGTACCTGCATTTGTATGGACGACGCGAGAGTGTCGCTGTTCCACATAGTGGCACCGTAATTCGCAATAACTGCCGTAATAACCGTACCTCCTTACAGTGCCTCGAATAATATCGCGGTAATTCCAGCGATAAAAAAAGAAACCGCCGCTTTTCTTTCCCCCCTTTTTCACAGATCCTCGCGCGTCGATACACGCGATCTCGCGTCGATTTTCGCAACACGTGTCAGCTGCTCGAGAGTTGCTTTTCGCGGATCGAAGGGACAGCGGTTGGAAAGTATACAGCGGTGGAACGAATTTTTGAACTTTTTGATATTCGATCGATGTTTCCAACAGTATCGGTATCGGTTTCCACGGGTATCGTTGAAAAATTTCACCGAGAAAGAGAGAGAGAGAGAGAGAGTCGATCTTTATCCCTTGTTTCTCCAAAGGATAAAAATATAATAAAAAGGATTCTGGACTTTGCTCGACCGTTTGTTTCTCCAAAGGATAGAAATATAATAAAAAGGATTCTGGACTTTGCTCGACCTTTTCGAGATTGATTCCCCGATGGGTAGAGGAACGACGATTAGAAATACAGCGAAAGCAATTCTTGGTCTCTCTTGGTTTCTGCCACGGTATCGATGTAATTGTCGAAAAAAATTCGCGTTTTTGTCGCGTAACGCCCATGCGGCTGTAACGAAGCTGTTGGAGATAGGTTGCGAGAAGATTGCATAAAACGAGAATCTCGATCGTCTTGCCAGTCCAAGGTAGGTGCTAGCTTTCCGTTTCTTGCTTTGCCCGCCTCTCCGTCGGCTTTCCCAACGGCAAGACGCGTCGTGCAGGTGTAGAGGCAACGAGGTCAACGCTTTCCTCGGCAATGGATTTTCGAAGCCCCGAGGCGGCCTCTCCCGGTGCGTGTCCCTGGCTACATTTTCAATTTTACGTCACGTCTATTTTTCATGCTGCTTTTTCTTCCTTGGCTAGCTAACGCATCTCTCTCTCTCTCTCTCTCTGCTTTCGTTTCTCGTCTAGCGGTGGCTCTCTCAAAAGTTGTCTACCACCCATCCTGTCATCGGGTAACGTCGCAACTGTTCCGAAAGTTTCGCTCAGCCAGCCTGATACAAGATCACGTTACGGAGAAGAGTTTACCAAGCACCGACGATGCCTGGACGCGGTGCCTTTCTCGACTTATACGTTCCGAGCGGTAAAACCAAGAAATAAAATCGACGATGTTTGCGAGCCGAGGGGCGAGTATGAAACGCGCGGACGATGTCTTGGAATTTCATCGTTGAGGTTTCCTTGCCGAGGCGGCCCTCCTCTCTCTCCTTCTCTCTCTCTCTCCTTCTCTTTCTCTCTGTTGCTTCTTTTTCACTCCGGGAAACCCGCTCGCGGCTCCGACGGATCAATAACGCCTAGCCCTTCTCATTTTTAAGATTAATAAATCCATTTCCGGCATGCTTTTGTATCGTGTTTCGTTGTAAAAGGCGAGGTGGATGCTCTTTTCGCGCGCGTGAAAGAAAGAGAGAACGAAAGAGAGAAGAGGAGCTGAAATTCCTACGGAAAGTTTTGCCAGAGTTTTCGATCCTCGACGTTCCCGACAGTATCTCTCCGCTGCCTTCCTCTTCCCTTTAGATTTAGCTTTTCTGGCTTGAAAGTGCCAGCGGACGCGAATCGATCGTGCAATCTCTCGAAGGGAATCGAGTGCGAAGGGACGCGGTGCATTAAACCCTTATTGAACACACTGTGTATTTAAATATACAATTGCTCGCGGAATTGCATTTACCGTAATGGATTGTGGCACGTTCGCGTTGTATTAAACATTCTGGCGTTTCGTTAAAATTGTATCGACCGAAATTTGAAACAATTGTAGAGATACACGTATGCACGTATGTACTTGGGAACAACGGTACATTTAACGCAAGTATACATATACGCATTTTGTAGACGTCGTAAAACTACAGTTGGGAGCACGTGTCTTTAATTTCTCAACAGATAGTTTCACGTTCGAAAGTGGTGATCTCCAGGAGAAATCGATTTTGCATCTGACGCATCGGAGAACTTTCGGCCGGTTCTTGGTCGCGCGCGCGCGCGCGCGCGCGCCGCTATATTTTCACGATCGATTGTTCAGCAGTTCTGCGCATAGATAGACGGGCGAATATCCTTCGCGAGATTTATAACCCCGATCCTTTTTATAGTCTGTCCGCTCTCGTTCCACCGGAGGCGAGTGAATGTAATGACCCGGCCCGGGGGGGGGCAAGACGTATGCGTCTAGAATTTCATTTCTTTCGCTGTAATCCGGCTGCGTTGTAACGCTGCGAAGTGGGCGAAGCAGCGACTTGAGAAAGAAACAACGAGACAAACCGAGACAATCTCTCGGTCGGAGGAGCGACTACGGAGGAGAATTCCGCCAATCGAATTTCATGCGCCGAGCAGATTTTTCCGCTCGTTCAGACGTCTCCGGGGCATTTTCCACTTAACGAGCTCGTTTGCGTCGCGTTAAGCTAATTGCTTAAAAAGCAGAGACCGTCTTCTAAAAGCGGCGACCTTTCGTTTCAATTAAACGTCGCGTTTCGCGCGTTGAACGAACTTCACGCGTGATGGAAGGGAAAATCTCCCTTCCCTGTGACCTTCTTCGAGCTTTTGCTCGAGGAAAAACGACCACCGGGGAGGAGGAAGGAACGTATGCCGCGAAGAATCGACAGAGGGTTGCGCGTTGAATACTTTTAGCGAACGTTTGCCTGCCGAGGCAACGAGCTTGAATTACTCTAACCTCCCCCCCTCCCCCTCCCTCATTTTTGAGTATCTTGTTACGCAACTGCGAGAACATTGTGGAAACCTTCTTCTTTTTTCAGCGTTTCTATTCTCCAAGGTTTTCCGCGTCAATGTTTAATTTTCGTTGGCCGACTTTGCTCGTTCCACGATGGTTACCCTTCGAATACTTTTTTCGTCGCTGGCGCAGTGACGAGAAAAAGTTTCTTTTAATAAATCATCGCTCCTTGGCCGCTGTTTTATCCTCCCTCTTGCGATTCAGATGTACGTACAATGGAAACTTTAGTTGCGAGAGGATAATTTCGGGGGCGAAAAAAAAAAAAAAAACAGTCACGATCGAAGGGATACGCTTCGACGAACGCCTTGTACGATTTCGAAACTCCCTTTGTATTCGCGAGTTCCCGCGCCAAGTTACCTGTAAAATCGCCTTATCCGCGAGTGTTCCGCAAAGGAACACTTCTTACCGTAGAGGAAAATTACGCTCGCCGACCTGCACGCGGTTGACCCTCACGAGGTCCTCTCTCTTTCTCTCTCTCTCTCCCCCCCGTTTCACGGACTCCACTTTCGTTCGAGGAATCTTCGCGTTCTTATCTTAACAGCCCATCTACGTTGTCTCGGCCACGTTTTGCGCTTTCCCAGTTCCTTTCTTTGCCGCTCCTTCTTCGATCCCGCCGCCTTATTCTTTCTGCCCCCCCCCCCCCCCCCCCCCCCCCCCTCCCGATCGCCACGGGGAAGTTTATCGCCGACTTAAACCGCGTTCCCTCCCTTCCCACGAAGCGAGCAACTGCAAATCGTCGGGGTAGGAGAGTGGGTGCTATTTCCACTTTGTCGACGATAAAAGAACTTCCCCACGGTGTTTATCCCGCTATTTTCTCTATGTCTACCGCTGTCATTGATTAGATCCTCTTAATCGCCCTCTGAAGTTGTTAGACGGTTACGTCTGGTTCCACCCACGGTCGTTATCGAGCTCCGAGGGAATCGAGGGAATTTCTCTCTCCGATAATGCCCCGATCGCTGCGTACGAGATGGCGGATCTCGCCCCCGCAGCGTGTAAAATTATACGGTGGCTCGTGAAATTAAACGATCGTCGAATATTCAAAACGCTCGGAGACGTAAGAGCTGCTTACGGTTAATAATTTCTTTTGCCAATAAACGACGTTTCTGCGACGTCAATGTCTGTATTAAATCTCCTGTTAAATTGCTTTCGAGTTTCACCGATACATACATACATACATGTATATGTATGTTTGTGTACATAATATAATACACTCTCGTCCCGTCTCGTTAGACGGCTAATGAAATTTCGAGAAGTTCCTCACAGATTCATAAATTCTCCGCTTCTCGAGCACTTTCGCGTTTTTCTTCTCGCCATCTCCAATTATTAATTGCAAGAAGTTCTCCTGGCATAATGGTCACCGGAGACGAACCGGTTCGGTCGCGCCGGGCGAGAGATTGAATTCGCGTTCGCGCGCGCTTGCTTCGACTCGCGACGCCCGCGACGCGAGCCGATCTTTCTCGCTTTTCCGAAGCCGAGGCGTTTTCAGCTTCAGCTTCAGCTTCAGCGCCGGTTGTTGGGAGTTTCGCAAACTGGAAACTCGGCGAATTAAGTGCCAACTTGGCTCCGTGGCGCGGGGACTCGCGGGGCCACGTCCGGAGGAACTGGGACGTCAACGGCAACGTCGACGACGAGTCACGTACTCGAACTAATTGCAGTTTTGTAAGGGGAAGCGAAATTTCGTCGTGCTCCGTGGCAACGTGGCGTTTCTGCCGCGCGCACCGCGCTCGCGCTCGATCCAAATCGAATTTCCTGCTTTCGAACAAGTCGCGAAAAATTGCATCGAGAATCGCATTCGGAGGTTCGATCTCTCGCCGAATTGGCGTTCGTGCGACTTGCTGGTTACTTCCGCCGTTTGACACGACGCGCGTTGTCCGGGGGGTCAGCCCGACAAACAGAGCTCGCCGAATCGGAGCAAGAACTTTCCTCTTTCCTCTGCCATTTCCGTAACTAAATTCGCAGAGAGAACCGATCTCTTCCGGGGGGAGGGTTCCTTCCTCGGAACGAACGTGGTGTACCTGCTTTTCGGGAGGGACGACGATCTCTCGTCGTCGTCGGCGTCGGCGTCGCGACGAGAACCATCGTAACTTTAATTACTTCGCTTAAGCAGAGACGTTATCCAATTTGAAGATCAACTTCAGAAATTACGCGAAAAAGTCTTTTAAGCCTGGGCGGTCTCCACTTTGAGTTTCATCGTGAGGAGAGGAAAAGAGAGAGAAAGAGAGAGAGAGAGAGAGAGAATCTAATTTGACCGAGAGGACGAACCGGTTCGGTTCGTCTGAAATATCCGAATATCTGGCTGTTGACGCAGCTAGAAAAATCGATTCGTCCTCGGCGAAATTCCTCTCCGCTATACGCGCGGAATAATTTCGTTAAACGATAGGTCGCGGAATAGTATGCAAACCAGGTTAGTGTCTATTTAATGGTTAATGGCCATTCCCACTCCCCTCTTCTTTCTTCGTTCTCGCGTCTTTGTCGCTCGATAATTACCACGACGACTGGGTTACACGTCCGAAACGTAGAGGGGTGACCTCGTTCATGACCGGTAAATTATGGAGGTGGTCTGTAAAACGTAGACTCGGCGATGAACGCAGAGCGTCGGTTCGTCTCGGGGCGATTTCTTTTTTAGCGAGGGAGAAGAGAGGAGGCGGTAAGTCGTTGGATCGAGCACCGGTAAGAATCAAAGTCTTCAAGTCGTCGAAGAGCAAAATCTTTGGTAGTCGCTGGAGAGAGAGCGAGTGAGAGAGACGAGACGAGACGAGACGAGATTCTTCGAACGAAGACGCAAAACTCTCTCTCTCTCGCTTAATTGGGAAAACGTGACGGTGGATAATGAGCGGCCGGTCGATCGTCGGTAAACGAAGAGAGAAAGATTAGATCCGTTGCCTCTTTTCGGCATCTCCTTCGACTCGGTAGTGTCGCAGCTTCTTTACCCACTATCGGATTCTCTGTTTCTTTCGAGCGTCATCGATTTTTCATTATACCGGCAGGCACGGTTAACCGTTCAAATAATTTCTCAATCCTTCCGACACCAAGTGCATATATTATCACTGAAAGTGATCGGGTGCAACGCTGATGCAACGAAAATTAGCGATTGGTTGATTTGGATCACGTGATTCGTGAGGGGGCGTGGGCTAAACCTCGAGTAGGAGGGGCGTTGTCTGGTACCGAGCGATCGCGCCTGTAATTTGTTTTCTATCGATTCAAATGTCTCGTTTTGTACGATAACATTTTAATTGCACCTAGTTTCTTCTAAAATATCACGTCAGTCTCAAAAAGGAACGCCTTTCGAAATTTTGAATCGCATGTAGAATCAAAACACTAAAGATCAACCTCAGTTCTTAGTTGTCCTTACAATTATAGTATTATAGTTTTTACGACGTAAAAAGTAATACATCGAAAATTTAAAAGAGTCGAAAGATCGACCAATCGCTTAATCGATTTTAAACGGAATTAGAAGCCGCGGCGGGGAGGGAGAAGGAGAAAGGAAGGAAAGCGAGGTGGTAGAAAAGGGATACAGAGTAGCTTTTACGCGTTTTATCCTCGCGTGGCGTGCGTTGTGAAACCCTCCGGCTATGATAAACGATCGGGCCGAATCCAGCCTCTCGCTTCTCTTCCCTCGCCGGGCCAATCTCGCGGAGGGATTCCTCTTGATGGGGGACGCCCGCGAGGACGCTCAGGCGCAGATTAAAATATAGATTTTATTGTTTTCCGGATGTGTCGCACGCGCTCGCCTACGATTTATACCGGCCGTTACTCACGCGAGTCGTTCGGCCCGAATCACATATGTATAATAATTCATCCTCGATGCGCGTTTTATGAGATTTTCTATTAGATGCGCCGGCAGCCGACATCGATGGCAAATTGCTCGCCGCCGCGGATGGCCGCCACCGTCGGTCCGCGTCGATTCGACTCGTCGAATCTGCTTCGGCGTGTCGAACTCGAAGCGCGAGTTCCAACGAACGCCAATAATGACAGCACGGCGAGCACCGTAAATTTTGGTCGGATAACGATGTCGCTAAAAACGATGATGTCGTCCGCCCTGCCTTCTCCCCCTCCTGACAGATAGACAGAGATATCCGATTGTTTAAATTACGCGAGAACGCGAGTCAAACGACGATATACTGACGAATACGTTTCGGATCTTTTTTTCCCCGCAGCGGATCCGCGTATCCGTCTACCGCGTGTGTTCCTTCTCGGAGCAGCTTCTCGGCGATTTAAGCAGCGCAATAATAAAGCGACGATTCTGGTTTCTCCGTTGATCCTATCGAGTACGCAAACGGTGTCGAGGAGAAATCGGAGCCTAGCCCCGCGTCCACTTGTGGTTAGCTAAACCCAATTAACAAGTTCCGCGGAGAAGTAGGTTAGTTTGTATCGACTGGATCCTCCGGCCTGAACCGAACGCGTACGCGCGTGCATGTGCGCGCATGTGTGTTGTTCCAGCGATTCTCACGGAATTACTCCTCTGCCCTCTAGCCCTTACCGTACGCGCGCGCATATCTCGGCTGATAAAACGGGGGAATGAAAGGTAATCGGAATGCGGGTCGAAAAGCGAGCGCTTATTGCAGCTCTGCGGTCGACCGTATAAAAAAAGAGAGAGAGAGAGAGAGAGCGAAAGAGGAGGAGGGAGGGGGGATTGAAATAAAAACGAAAATCGATCGGCATTCGAGATAAAATGATTGAATTTCGAGTCTGGTGGCCTCGAATTTCGTCTCGTGTTGGTATTGCGACGGTTGGTATCGGCAAGAGGGGTGGGGTGAGATGGGATGGGGTGGGGGGAGGGCTTAGTTTGCAGGCTAACGCAAGGACGGGGAAAAGTTTCTAAGCTCGGCACGCTAGCAAACCACGTACGGCGGAGATCGCGTGCCAAAGGTTACACACCGACCACGCGCCTTTCCTTTCCTTTCCTTTCCTTTCCTTTCCTTTCCTTTCCTTTCCTTTCCTTTCCTCGGTGCTTTCTAACCCTCCGTCCGGGGGGTGGACGCTCGTTCGCGCTGCCTCGTACCACCGGCGATATATATTCTTTCTTCCTTTCTTCTCCTTGCTCGCTCGCTCGCTCGCTCGCTCGCTCTCTTTTTCTTCTTCCTTCGTTCGTTTCTCTCCCGTGGCACGGTCGTTTCACCCGCTTTAACCGTCGTTTCCTTCCTCCATCGGGCAGCCACCGGCGCTGAGCAATCCAACCGGGGCGGCGCTTTATGAGAAAACGTTGAAGAGCTTCTTCGCCCGGCGGACGTGCCTCGTGGCTGTTATTACAACAGAAACCGCAGCGACCGTGCCTTCCAACGCGATTAGAAAAGGTTGCCGGGCGGAGGAGGATCGTTGCTTGAAAGCGGCACGAGGAATTACACCAATTTATGCAGTCTCGCGGCGTGTCTCGGCCGAGAGAGAAGTCGAACGGAATTCAATTGCCAATACTTGTTTACCGGCTATTACTTCCGCCGGCGGCAATCTCCCCCCCGAAACGTCTTTTATACGGTTTCGGATCCGCTCTATCCTTTGTTGTTTCCTCCCCTCTGGTCGCGTCGATACCGCTTTCTAATCTCGTTTCTTCAACTTTTTCTTTTTTCTCTTTTTTCTTGTTTTTGTTCCTTCTCCCGACGGGGAAATTCTGATGTTTCCCTGCTCGCGGAAAGTAGAAGCCAAGATACGAACGGTCGTCCGTTTGAACAACAAAGTGGATTAGTCACTCGAACGAGGAGGGAAGGGGGAGGGGGGGGGGGAGGCTGAAAGTCGAAACGATCGCGACGCGATTGCCGAGCCAGACCCAAGTTGGAAAAAGTTTGCCGGAGCAAAGGGTCTGCCTCGCGAGTAACGAGGATCGGAGAGAAACGGCGACCGGTTTCAGGATCGGTCTTCCTGACAATTACCCTAAGAGGATTACGCGCGTATTACCGCTGGCCGGAGCGTGTACACGCGCGTGTATTTCGAACTGACGTACATACGTCGTCGTCATACGCGCAACGTAATTCGTAACGCGAAGAGGAAGTAAGTAACGTGCCACGGCGAGCGCTAGGTGGCTTTTCGTTCGTTTCGAATTCTGTCACTTTTAAGCGGATTTTCATGTTCACTTTTCTCGTCCACGTTCAACCCCCCCATCCCTCCTCTCGTTTTCTCTTCTTTTCTCTCATTCGATTCGTTCGACGTTCGGCCCTCTCCCTCCCTCTTTCTACCTGTCGCGAAATATTATTTCTTGTCGCTTTCTGTCCTCGTTCCCCCCCCCCCCCCCCCCCCCCCCCCCCCCCCCTTTATACCGATGAAAATTATTAACCTCCCTGGGCTGGGCAACTTCAGCCGAGAGTCGAAACATTGTCCGCAACGCGGAGCGGTGTGTACGAAGCGCTGCGGATACGTTCGAGAGATCTGGTCGGCGAACCAACAGCGACCCCGAAAACCCAACAACTCTCTTAACCACCGGCAGAACTGTTATTAATTATTGTCTACTTTAGGGGATTGGAGTCTGCCGCTGGCTTCCCCGCGGCGTCTGATAAATGTCAGAACAGACGGATACGGCTTTCCAGTTTCTCGTTCGACTTAAAGAGTGTTAGCAGCCTTCCCCTTGCCGGCCGACAAACGATCTTAACCGATCCTCCTGGAGGAACCGTTGCAAAAAGGGTCGAGCAAAGAACCTTTCGTTTCTTCGTTTCTCGTTTTTCTTTTTCCTTTTCTTTTTCTTTTTTCTTTTTTCTTTTTGCACCGCTTCTGGATAGTTATTAACTCTTGGATAGTTTGACAGGAGATAGGGTTGAAAGATTTTCGTTCATTGAATTTTGTTGTTAGCTCCTCGGCCTATTTGATTTCCACAAATACAGATACAATTAATTAAACACACTTGTACACGCACCGTTCTTTGTTGAACAGATTTTCTCTTCATTTACAACGTCGTCGTCGTCGACGTCGATTCGGTTCTACGAAAGGAAAGGAAGAAAATTCCTCGTGCCATTGTGCATTCTTACGATGGCACGCGGCAAATTGTCACGCTAGATTTTCCGTTTATCGAACACTTATCTGACAATTACGCAATTTTTCCCTTACGCTCGAATGACCAACTCCCACGAACGAACGAACGAACGAACGAATTCGCGCGATATCGTGTAATGAAACGAATTCAGCGAATGCTCTCCCGGATTCTTTCTCGCCCCCGGATGCAACGCACCGAATCGAGAGGAATTCGCGGAAACGATTATTACTCCAAAAATGGCGCGATTCCGCCCCCGTGTAAACGGGTGGGGACGAACAGTTTAAGTAAACGAAGGTGGAACAAGAAGTTAGTGACTTCTCCGACGCTGGCCGGCAAACGATAACCGCCCGCGAATTGCCAATTTTTGCTCGTTTTCGACAAAAAAAAACACTCGTTACGGAACGGAGGCGAGGTACTTAAAAATCGTGGCGCGGCGCGGCGCCGCCGCCGTCGTCGGTGTGTTTAAGGTCCGTGTGTTCAATAACCCTTTCCGTAACGAAAGCACACGAATCGAGAAAGCGAGCGTAGATGTGCTCTCGAGGCCCTCGCCTCTTGCCAGTTGGATTTGTTAGCAACGCGCCGCTCCGCTGTGGGGGTTTGCCGAGCGTCGCGGCCCCGTCGTTGGCAAAGGTTCGAGACGAGAGAGCGGCGTGGAGGGCTGGGGGGTCGAGGGGGGCCGTTGTTGCCACTAGCATTTGTAAACTAGCTTTTGATAGCGCTAGGAAATAGCAGGAGGCCGAGCGGCTGAAAGTTTCGCGCGCTCGTTGGCTTCCCCTTTCCACGCGCTTCTTTCTTCGTTTCCTGCTTTTTCTCCACGTTGCCGGGCGCTTCTTCCTTTTATCTCCTTTTTTTCCCCTTTTTCTTCCCCTCCTTCTTCTTCTTCTTCTTCTTCTTTTTCTTCTTTTTTTATTTCGCTAAAGGTTCGCCTTGTTTCTCCCTCTTCCACCGGCGGGGAGGAGTCGGTTTTACCTCGCCGCGCGAATTCAACGAAATTCACCCTTCAGTCTGACCAACGAGAAAATAACCGACGCTACTCCCGGCGTTTGTTGTTTCATCTTTATCCCCTCGTCTTTTCCCTTCTTCTTCTTCTTCTTCTTCTTCGTGGTCGTCGCCGTTGGAAGAACGGAATCGCCCCCGTTCCTCCCTCCCTCTCTTCCCTTTCCGCCGCTCTTCGTTAATAGCGTCGTTGTTTCTTCGTTTTCGGCCGAGTCGCGGGATAAAAGTTTGCTCGTTCCTGTCCGCCGTTTGATCATTTTCTCTCCGGTCCTGAACCGATGGGAATCCCAGAAACGACTCGGCCAACTTTGCCGAAAGTTGCGCGGTAGAGCGCGAGCCAGCCGGTAATAAAAATAAGATCTCGTAATTGTTTTGGTGGAGAATCCCGCGGGACGTTGACGATCGGATTGAGAAAATGGAACGAATCTTGGCTTGCAAGTAAGGTAGGTTAGACAGAGTTGAGACTTGGAAAATTGTCGACGATCGTGTAATTTTTCACGTCGACAGATTTGATCTCGTCAACGCACCGTCCAAAGCGGCGAGCTCCGACGGAGAACCTGGTAGAACGAATATTTTGAACAAATAAGAAAACTCGAAGCGCCGGTCCCGTTCTTTTTTTTTCAAAAGAGGCGTCGAACGGTCGAGCCAGCGTTAAAACTTGCGTACGTCGGGCGCAGCTGGAAAATGTTCGGAAATCCAGCAGATTTCCCGCTGTATGTAAAGCCGTAGCTATCTCGCGACATTCGGACCTGGCTTGCTCTACTGCCTGGTCTTCTCTGTTAACCCGTATTCTCGTCTCTTGCTCGCCGATTCTTTCTCGGCTTACGTCCCCCTCGGCTAGATGAACTACGCGGTTCGGCACCGCGCTCGCCCCCTTTTCTCTTTATCCAACGAAACGAGCAAGTGTCGACCGCGCACATGCTATTTGGCGGCCGTCCAATCGGATAAAGCCGCACACGATAACGCGCGCGCGTGTGCGCCCCGAAACGACGGTCCGCGGCGTTGCGAAACGCTTATTAACGTCACGGGAGAGCCGCGTGACATCATTGCGAAACTCGAAGTCCACCACCATCGCTGGTGGTCCTTTGAGACAGCCGGTCAAACCCCGTACGGTCCAACTGTTCGTCTAATCGTTTAAGAGACTCGCAAATCTGTTCGTAGAACGAGCTGGACGCGCTTGCGCTGGCTTGTAAAAACAGAGTCGCATCCTCCTCTGTGTGTGTGTGTGTGTGTGTCGGTGTGTGTGTGTGTGTGTTCGCCTGCATAGTCCGCTTCGGTTATTTCGTTGAATCGTCGCGCTGGCTCGGTGGAAACGCGCTTAGGTGCACAGAGTGGAGAAGTTGTTTGCCGAAATCCGGCTACGTGAGATTCGCTGCGACGTCGAAGTCGCAGGAGGGTCTCGTGTTCTGTTTGCAAAGGCAAAGGTTGATGCAGAGGTGCGGTTGGAATTTACCGGAGGTTCCACAGTGAAAGGACGTTGCCGTTCCGTAACCACGAACCGACATTCGAGAATGTCTTGAAATACTAGTCTTCTTGTTTCTTGTCACCTCCCCTCTCTCTCTGTTTAATCTCTCTTTTTTCCTCTACGAGAAATCGCGATTTCCTATACATCTTCTTTCTTTTCTTTTCTTTTTCTTTTCTTATCGTATACATGCATCCGTGTACGTCGTTCGATCAGAAGAAATGGCATTGTCAGTTCTCGATTCCAGGTTAGCGAGCTATTCGGCACGCGAGCCGAAGAGAGGGTGGTCGTAGCGCGTAAGAAGCTATTCGGAATCTAAACGAAAGTAGCAGACGAGTGGTATAAAGGAGAAGAAAGGAGGGGTTGAGAGCGTTTTGCTGGCAGGTACGCTAATATCCGGTTACTTTAGTCGACTGCTGCTAGCCCCCGTCGTTAGAGATACGTCGCTGGCTGATAGAGGGTGAGAGACGCGAGATTGAGTCGAAGGAACTCGTTCGCTTGTGTGTAATAGAGTTCCACTGCCTCCTTTCACGGGACGTATTCGCAGGATGGTTATGCCGGAATGGCAACGTATGCATCGAAAGAAAAGAGGCAGGTGAGAGAGGAGAGGGCCGTGGTAGACGCGCGTTCTATAGATTCAAAGGACGCAGCGAGAACAGGGTGAAAAGAAGAAGAGAGAAGAAAAAGAGAGAGAGAGAGAGAGAGAGAGAGAGAGAGCTTTGAAATGACTTTCCGTCTTTTTCATTTAACGTCTCGTCTTCCTCATCGACGCGTTTTCTCGATCGAGCCGGTGGCCGTAAATTTCTCTCGTAAATACAAGCATTATGGTGATCCCTTCCCGTAGGCAGGGCAAAGAGGGATGAAGAGGATCACGGGAACAGAGCCACTCCGTCATCTTGGCTCCGCTCTCTCGCCGAGAAACTCCGGGGGCGCTTACTTTACTCGTTGATAGGGAACAAACGAGAGAAACGCGTTCGGTTTGGTTCGGGGTACCGTGAAGCGCGAAGCGAAACGGCTGGCGGCGCGAGGGGGTGGGACGACGAGCTGTATCGCTTCCCGGGGCAACCGGCACAGATTGCTTTTTCGCTACGGAAACTCGCAAGCAGTTCCAACTATTCTTCAGCCCCGAAGTAAGTGCGGGGGATAATCTGGAAACCGCGACGGGCTCTTGGAAACTCGTATAATCGGATAAAAACGAAAACCCGAATTAATCCGGTAGCTTCGGGGACGTAGCCGTACATCTACCTGCACGACCGGTTCGTGGCCGAGTTCAACTTGCCGGCGGAAGTGGCGTCACATATCCGGCTTCTACGAACTAAGTTCGTCTTCCATCTAGCCTCGTACCTCGTACACTCTGTCGACTGTCCCTCTTCTCCTCTACCCCGAGCGCCCCGCTCGATCCGCGCACGGCACTTTAACCCTTATCCGTCCATCCAGCTTCGTCGTCGTCGTCGTCGTCGTCGTCGTCGTCGTAGTCGTCGTAGTCGTCGTAGTCGTCGTAGCGAGATCTCGCCAGAACGCAATTATCAGCCGCGGAAACGACCAGCTCGCGGAACGACGGGTAATCGCGATTCCTTCCGGCGCGCAACGTTCAATATGCCCCGTGTACTCGTAAACGACCGTGCAGCGACCAATTCTCATCGGGTTTGTCTTCTGTTTCCAACTTGACGAACAAACGTCTGGGAGATGGTGTTCGAGAGATAGGTTGCCTCGTCGGAGTACACGGTGAAATTATAATATAGAAGGATGAAATTGACTGATAAAATCGTACGATAGACGAGTGAAAGAGGATCGCGTCGATCGCGTTTGAAAACCAAGGTGCAGGTAACAACCAACTCTCGACTTCTCGGCGGAACGATTTCTCGTTGAAATTTCGTTCAATCGGAAGGCGAGAATTAGTGGAACCTGCACCCGGGTTAAATCCACGCAACGAATTGCTACGATCGATTTTTGTTCGCGAGGCCGTTCGCGCTCGAACCCTGACTCGTCACATTGACGCCCCTTTCCGTCACCGGGGCTTGAATTTCGCTAATTGGTCGCAGACGGGAGCTGCGGGCTTTCGTTCGCCGATTGTCTTCCCTGTTATTCTCGTCCGTGTTGGCGCGGAAGGTAGCGACGTTCATCGAGTTGGCTCTCCCCCTTCGCGTCGGGACAGCGCGAAAAATCTCGACGGGGAAGGAAATCTCCGGCGAAAACTCGATAATTCGAATCGCGATTGACGCATCCCTTGCTATTTACATGCGTGTCGCGTTGTTTGAATTATTCACGGCACGGTTGCTGGACTTTTAACAAGATCGCTCAGTTTATGGTGCGCGCGTTCAATTTATACGCGATTGTTATTATCATTTACGGCATAGTCGTCGGATTTTCGGTAATTACTTTCGTTTCGTCCGAGCTTCAAAGAAACACTCGAGATCAGTAAACGTAATCAATGACACTGAAGAATACTTTAAACTTTGTAAAAGAAGATCATAGAAGGAGATTCACTCGGTTTCATTCTAAAGCGTGAAGCCTTTATTTTAAAAGTTTTTCGTTCCTTTTTTTTGGAGATGATTTTACATCACTTAGCGAGTAGAAAAGTAAGAATATTTTTTTTTTTTTTTTCATGACTATCACAAATCTATCATAATTTCTTAGAACTGTCTGATGTTTTTTTCACCGCTTTGTTGAATTTTGAACATTGGAATGAAATGACGAAATGTTGGGATTTCTTGAATATTTATCGCTTAAGCCTAATATTCAGTGTTCAATTAAATTGGTGGAAAGAAAATTGTACAGAGATCGTTGTAAAGGGAAAACTTTGATCTTCGAATTAATGGTGGGCCCAGTTACGAAAAAAATTTGTCAAAAATTTGAAAGTATCTTCACTTTTTCATCCGCTAGTTGATCTTCGGAAAGAAGACAAACTTGTTTTTATGAAGTTATGTCAGTTTAAATTGTCGACAATTTTTCATCGTCGTCGGTTGGCAATTTACGCCTCTTCACTGTGCATCACATTTCGAGGATACAACAGGAGCGAACAGCATCCCGTGCAATTCGCTTTTGAACACAAACACGCGTCAACCGTGCTGATGTGCGTATTGCCGGACTGTGGATTCTACCGAAACGATCAATTATGTTAAATTCAAGTTTCAACCTGGCGAGGAACATTAATATTTTACTACCGACATTAACCCCCGCAGCGTCAAACAGCTAATTCACGTGGTTCGAAGGGTATCTCAAGCATATACGATGGCCATAAACGCGAAATCAATGCTTACTTCCGCGCGAGTGGACGAATCCAAAGGTAGAGTTAAAAGCAGCTATGGTGCAGACGACCAAACAGAGGGAGAGGGAGAGAGAGTTCATCGAATGAACGCCGACTGGGCAGCGGCAACGAACAATAGGCCTGCTAGCCGGTGGAAACTGCAGATTGCTTCGACGATGCGAACTCTGGCCAAACCGCATTGCAATAATGCAACGCGTTTCACCGTAACAATTATATGCCTACTGATTTCGCCTGTAGAATCTGCCGTTACACGCACAAATGTACCGTCGAAAATTGCCGGACCGTTTCGTAGCGTAATTAGCGCGCGTCGCGCTCCTGGTCACTTACAGTCGCGAGCTACGAACGAAATCAAAAATTCGGAGGAATGGCCGGTGGTCGGTTTGCTGCCGATTGCTGAGAAAGGGATACTGGGACGGGCGGTTGTTACAGGAAGAAAATACACCTGTCGATCGTTGAACGATCGAGTCTCGAAAGATTGGAAATTGTGACAAATATCGTAGGGAGCGAACTGGCAATTCGCAGTTTGTTTCAGAGGGAATGGCCCTTTCCACGAAATGCCGACGAGTTCGTTTTGGTACAAACTAGCAAGTGAGAATGATCTACATTGACGATTAGTGGTGTAGAAGAGATCCTAAAATCCTTCAGAAAAATAGAATTACACGTTGCGTCTAATCGAGTCTAACCAAAGGGTATTGATATCGATCGGGCTAAATAGCCATGAATTATTCTCACTATCGCGTTGATACGATGTGACACGATATTGAGAACAGCGAATACTCGTCTTGCCCTGGTAACGTTCAAACTGTCATTTTCTCGACTGCCAGTAGCAATGGCTACTCTATCAGACAGCGAGCGAAAAGATTCGCGTACTGGTCGAATAGGGAGTGATTAGCCGCGACCTCGCGGGGAGGGAGATCGGGTTGGGAACGAGACAGCCGAGGCGTACAACTAAACGACCCTTGCTAAACGGTGAACGCGTGTACGCGTTTACTCGCCCACCGAAGAGAAAGCCAACTGCTTTTGTGGCGTAGAATATTAGTCCATTAATGCCGGGCATTGTGCTGGCCGACCGAGTTGCGGCCGACAATACGTCAACGCTTTGACCCCGCTACAATACGGCAATAATCGAGCTTCCTCCTGCTCTCCGTCTTTGCGAGCACTCCCACGGACCCCTGGCAACATGGACGAGTATACTATATACGCACGCACGCGTGCGGACGAACAGAACGAGAGAACGAGAGAACGAGATAGATAGAGAGAGAGAGAGACGAGAACCGAACTGCAAACACGGTTCGATGCGACTCCGTCGGCTTCGCTCGATAGCTTTCTCCGGTTTGTAGCACTTGCGACTAAACTTACCCCTGTTGGTCTTGGTCTTGGTCTTGGTCTTGGTCTTGGTCTTGGTCTTTCGATCCGTCTCTCTCGCGTTCTTCTTCGTTGTCGTGGATCGAGCTAAACGCGCGGATCGCGGTGCATGGCGTGGCGTGGCGTGGCGTGTGGCGCAAGGTGGCGTGACGCGTAATCCTTACCCGTTCCACAGCCCTCGGCTGCCTGCAATCGTTTCTCTGCACCGCGGCAAATATCTTGTCCGCGTTCTTGGCCTAACTTAAACTCCGATTATGCACCGCGGACAGTATCTCCGCCGCCTAGTTTGCATTCGCCAGTCATTCGTGGTTTGCGTCGGAGCGTCCTCGCGTTGCGTTACGCCGGCCCGGGCTTCGGCAAGAAGAGGAGGAGCACGTGCGGGAGCGAAAGACCTCACGAACGGAATTCTTTCTGTTCGAGGACTGGTCAGTCGATACCCGCGACACTCGTCTTTTCTTCTCTCGCGTGTCAGATTTTTGTCAAATATCTCGAGGGAGATATCGGTTGCAACGGTATTTCCACGAATTCTTAATGCCACGGGGATATACTTTTGTCGAGGCAGATTGGAAGTATTGGATCATCACGGACTTTTCAATTGACCTTAATCCCCAACTAAAAATTTCTAAATTTCCAATTGATTTAATTCCAAGTTGTCTTACCCAACTATATACAGTTAGCCGAATTAATTAAAATTGAAATTCATTACAAGCGCAATGTCCTTCCATGTCGAAATTATCGTGGGATTAACGTTTCAGTTTCGTGAACAATTCTCGTGGTTTTTGTCGAGGGTAGTTTGATGAATGGAGGAAAAATAGATACGACGAGGAATTAACCGTCCAGGACGAGAGAGAGAGAGAGAGCTTGCAGAGGATTAGAATAAATTGGCAATGGCGGCGAAGGTGGTAGTCGATGGTAAGATGGTTGGTAGTGACGACGACGACGCGGTGGAAGGGAAGGCGAGGGCGCGAGCAGCCAAGAGAAACCACCCTCATAAATATTCACGATGAAATCTACCCCTCGATAATAACGGGCCCCGAAATATACGCGCGAACCACCACGGTATCTGATAGGGAGAACTGCGGAGGCTGTCGAATCGACGTCTCGAAACCTCCAGCGTGTATTAAGTACCAACTACGGAGCTTTCCGTCTCTCGCTTTGATTTGATCATCCGTCAGTTTTGGATTTCCAGCAATTACCGACATCCGCCCAATAATCTATTCAGATTATCCACTGGTTGCGAGCACGACGATATCAGATATTTTCACTTGGCAGAAACAAGCTTCCAAACGTTTTATTTTCGTTCCATTTCCTGCTTCTTCTTGTCTGTTTGAATCAGCGTCAAAGCGCTAATTAATTACTTCAATTATCCGTCGGAACCTTTAAAGTTTACTCTGCGTTGCTCGCACGTGGAAACACGTTTGTTTCAGTCGAGCTTGAAGAAGATTTTCAACACACTTTAAAAAAAAGTGAATATTTATTATCGCGTGATATCTTCGTTCGTTCGATTTAAATATATATTTCACAATCGAATCACCTTCTCATCATCTCGCCCGCTTTATTATCCTCCCACTGAGGAGAAAAATCGCGAATATCCAACGAAATAACGACGCCATAAATTATACGACGCGTACGTGTACGCTGGAATATACGAGCTGCAATGAAGGACAAAGAAAGCGAGCAAATTATTAACACGTACGTGTGTAAGTGTGTGCGTGTGTATGTATAACACCTTACTAATTAACCGTTTGCGTTCTATTCACCTCGCAACGGGAGAGACACTCATAATGTATTTCTTAATACCATTGTAGGCTCCACTGTGGAGGCACTGATAATTTATTTCATAACTCGGCCAGAGTTGCTGATCGATACCATCAAAAAGAAAAAAGAAAAGAAAAGAAAAGAAAAAAAAAAGAGGAAGAAGAAGAAGAAGAAGAAGAAGAAGGTTAATAAAGTTGGCTATTAAAATTCGTTCGCGTCGCCAACCCCCGCCAAAGAGGAAAAGAAAGGGGAAATATTAAAAGTTTCGAACGATGCTAATTCGTCGTCGGCCAAGCAATATACCGTGTATACGTATGTCCCGACATATTTTTCCGATTAAGCGAACACGAGTGCCACCGCCGTTGAAATCGTCTCTCGTTCTAAAACGTCGTCGGATATTTGCGTTTCACCTTCTTATCGATACTTGGCTCCTGCCTCGTTCCGCCCGGATTTCCTTCCTTTGTTTCGCCCCGTTCTTCTCTGACAAACTGCTACTCCCCCCCTCGTACGTTTGGCAGCGACTAGAATGGAAAATTCCCCGACGTATCCAGCCGGGAAATCGGCTGGGTTTCGTCAAAGTTAAGTCTATAGGAGAAAATCGAAGTTGCACTTGTAAAAAAAAAAGGAAGAAAAAGAAGAGAAGGAAACGAGAAAGAGAGATGTAAGAACGGAGAGAAAGAGAGAGAGAGAGAGAGAGTGAGAGAGGAAGGACGGAGGAGCCTCGATCCCTTCCAAGGGGGTAGTTCGCTTTCCTGCTGTCGCCTTTGTGCTCGTCATCCTGATTCGATTCCTTCGTTCTCTCGTAGGAAACGGACCGCGGATAAAAATCGCCTTTGAAGGGATATCGGAGAAAACGTTACCGCTGCTTGGGCTACGCTGACGTTGAGCCGATCCTTCATGCTACTCGAACGTATATCCGAGGTTACGTTTTAAGGTGGAATTCTTCGAGGCAGACCCCTTCCGTAGCTGGAAAACAACGACACTGCTCTCTGGTAGCTGTACGCGTGTAATGGGAAGAAAAGAGGAAGAGGAACCATAAACACGCGTCGCGAGTACACATCGGAAATTCTTCGTTTAACTGCGAAACGATCAAAGTGAAAAGGCAATGAACCGTTCGTTTTAAAAGGTGCTGTCCCTTTCTTTCTCTCTTTTCGTATCCTTCTGCTGTCAGATGGATAACGAGATTGGTTTGCAAGAGAACAACAAGTCGTAACTTTGATCGTTCTTTGTATTCTATCGAGGATCGTTACGTACGGCGATTGATTCGACAGGGAATTTCGATAAATAAATTTTTCGTTAAAGAAACGATTAAACATTTTTCGGGCCACTTTGCAGTAAAGATTTACAGTCAACTTTGAAAAATTCAAACGAAATTATAACGGAGAAAAGCACGAGTCTCGGCTTTATCGTTCCCTCGTCCGTGTTCTCGAGCAATCGTTTAACTAGGGTCCAAAGAATTTGTTCCCGGAAAGGGAGGGCCTTCCCTTGCGCGATATCGCGACCCTCTCTTCCCTTTACCGTGTTTCGATACGGGCTGGCATTTTTCCGCCCACACGATCACCACGTCCATCTCGAGATACAACCCCTGCTCGCTCCACTTCCGTCTGGTCACCGCGTCCAAATGAGATTTTCCACTTTTCCAGCGGCTCTCTCCGCCAAACTCTCGAGAAATCTCGATCTTCCTGCCCGAGAAACGTCCTGTCGAAAATGACTCTGAAAACCGCTCGATATTCTATAAATTTTTACAGACTTTCGCTGCGATCCCGCCGGCATATTCGCAAGTGGGCTTTTACCTTTACGTTCGCCTTCGTCGTGCGTCCTCGGGGCTCGATCGGGCTGCGATCACAACGAGTACAGCGAACCTCCAGAGAGACTAATTCAAAATTAGAAAATTCCGAAACGAAGTTTCGAAAACTTAGAATTTTCAGTGACAAGGGAAAGTACGATTTTGTAGACGTTCAAACACGTGCATTAAGAAAAGAAGCAAACTTTGTTTTTAGTGTTTCGGGAAGAAACAAAACTTTGGAAGATTTAGGACTTTTAACGACCGAAGTACGATTTTAGACAATTAAACGTGCGTTAAAGAAACAGGAAACAGGAAAATGTTCTTAATGCGCCAGGAATAAAAAGGAAGAATTTGTTATCACTGAAAGTGATTTTAGCGGGAGTAACTCAGAAAATCGGTCCTCCTCTTCAGGTGCAACGGTGATGCAACGAAAATTAGCGATTGGTTGATTTGGGTCACGTGATTCGCGAATGGGAGTGGCGTTGTCTGGTACTGTAATTTGTATCGATTCAAATATTAATAATATCTTCATTTCCTAGTCAGAACAGTTTCAGTGAGACGAATCGTACTGAGCTACAAGTTGTGCAGTTTTTTTAATTCTTTGTATATAAAAGTTTGCTGAAAAATACGTAGAAAAATTTCGATTCCTGCGAGGCATTTACCACGAGCGGATACATAAAATTGATTTTTATCCGAAGCGGCGGTGGCTGCTGAACAACAAGAGTATTTCACGGTAATTCTATCTCGCGCGTTCGGCCGAGAGTTACGACAACGGCGCGGTATTTCTACGGGGGGGGGGTTGGAAATTAGGCTGGCGGTGCTCGATTCCTCGCGGATGCGCGCCGTTAGGACTTCCTGCTGCTGCCGTGCTGCGCGCAGATATTTTTTTAACGGTTGCGCAAATAACGACGAGAGGAAAATGGGTGAACCTGAACGCACGTGATGGCGGAATAGTTTTCGAAATGCAAAAAAAGGGGGGAAAAAGGACGGCGGATAGGAAGGAGAGAAGAAAAGAAAGAAATGTACTGGTTGCGCGCGGCGGTACGCAGATAGCGAAGGCTAAAAAAGGAACGGAACCGTGCGAGTTGAATGAAAATGAACGAGATGCGCACGATAAGCGAAAGCCGCCCACAACCGACCGGATGATTATATAGAAAATGTACCGAGGTTCGAGGCGTTTCAGCCCCGGGGCTTTCGTCATTCCGTTTGTTTCACCTCGACGTATGCTGCCTCGACTCTCCTCCCCCTCCTCCACCTCTATGTTTCTCCTGTCGCTGGGTTTCTCTCAGTACCAGGGAGTTTCGTCCTTAAAACCAGCCTGGATACCAAAGTTTCGCAGACTTCGGTCCCGGCTGTTCTTCGTTTTTCTTTCTCTTTTTTCTTTCTCCTTCTTTTTCTTTTTTTTTTTCTTCTCCTCCGAACAAGTTGTTCCATCCTCGAGATGTTTTTCTAACGACGACTCATCGACGATTCCACCTCCGCAAACTGTCGTCGACGAGAGAAAAAAGAAAGAGCAGGAAGAAAAAGGGGGGGGGGAAAAAGAAACGCGAACGCGCGCGGCAAACGACAAAGCGGCGCGAATCTGCCGACGCGCCCGCTAAGTTACTTTGCTGCCCAACTTTTAGATTTACACGACTTTCGTCGGAGTTTCAAACCTGTCTCTGCGAAACTCGGCGAATATCTCGAACGCGCGGAGGGGGGCAGGAAAGAAGAGGAAGATATATAGGATGAAAGAAATTTCTCAATCGAGAGGGAATATTTCGAAAGCTGGCGAATTCCACCCGAGGGAGTATCGGTGGGCCTCCTGAGCGTGGGCGTGCGTCGCAACGCGTTTTGTCACACGGCGGTGGATCCGCGCGTGATTTCCATTTAATTTGGAACCGGCGGAAAAACGCCGGTTGGAGCGAGAAGAGAATGACTGTCGCAACGAGGAAGCCGCGAGTTATCTCGAAACAGCGGCAAGTTACCCGGGAAATCCCACGTATACACACAGTAATTCGAAGGAAAAACGTTCGTCGTAGCGTCGCGCGCTCTGGCGTTCGCCTGGGCTGAGGGGGAGGGGAGGGAGGATCGAACAAAACGCGAAACAGACGGCGACGTCGACGCGGCCACGACTGGTTTTCTTGCTGGCCACACCTTTGCCAACTTGGTCGCATTACTGGTTGCCGATGAAACCGCCGGTTGTATCTGGGCGTAAATACTACTCTCTCGCAGTGCGCATAGTTATCGTTCCACCGTCTGCTCTCGCAGGCCGCGTATCAGCGGCCGCGAGAATTTTCGTCTGTCCGACTTTTTTTCAGCGCCGCGACTCGGTCGACAAAAACTGTTTGACGACGCGAACGCAACGACGAAGACGAGAATTTTCCTTTATTTATTTATTCATTCGTTCCAATCTGTGTATGACTGTGACAGATACAGTTAAAATACAATTTCACTGAAAATACACGAGAAAGGGGAGAAATAGAAGCTTGTTACCATTTTATGGAAATAATTTAGGCCACATGGGACCAAAGAGACGTAGATGGTCATTCTCGATTTTATTCGAAAGGACTGTTGAGCGATGTGGAAACAAAAGGCGAGAGAAAGACGGGAGAGGATTTTGTTGAAATTTGGAGCACAGAAATGGAAATTAGTGCTTATTTAACGTTACAAAGAAGTAAGGAGACGAGGATCGACTTAATCGAGATGAAAAGTCGAGTGCAACTCTTGTTTTCGTCGAAACACACAAAAAAAAAGAAAGAAACAAAAGAGAGAGAGAGAGAGAGAGAGAGAGAGAATAGTTTCTTTACGCAAAAACGAAAGAAACTGGATGTGGAATAAAAACGAACGCGACGGCCAGCGCGTAGATCGCGTATGAAATATATTTTTTAACGTATTCGTTGTCAACGCACGTATTCTGGCGTTGCGGCTAACGATTTCAAAGCGAGTAACGCTGCGACGTAAAAGAGAGCGAGAGAACGAGCAACCGGAATTCGGGGAAAGAGACGTGGCGTTATTTCAGAGATAAAAAAAGAAAAAACTGCACGACTTGTACCCCGGTACGATTCGTCTCACTGAATGGCCCAGAAGCAACTGTTCCGACTAGGAAACGAAGACGACTTTTTTGCCATAAAATTTTATCGACACGCAAACGTTTGAATCGATAGAAAACAAATTACAGGCGCAATCGCTCAGAGAACGCCACGCCCCCTCGCGAATCACGTGACCCAAATCAGCCAATCGCTAATTTTCGTTGCATCAGCGTTGCACTTGAAGAGGCTCGATTTTCTGGCTTACCCTCGCTAAAATCACTTTCAGTGGTAAAAAAAAAAAAAGGAACGCGAATCTCCAAAGTTTGACTCGCAGTCGTCGTTGTGCGTCTGACGCGATTTCCTGTCTCGCGGAACGAAACGGCAACTTGATTAGCACAATGTAACGCGTTCCATCTTCTCGCAAGCTCTCGGTTCAATTTTATCCCACCGAGTTCTCTCAACTTCCGGCTAAACAGTTTACCAGATTGCTTGGTCTGGGTTCGCCGTGGCGCAACGACGTTGAGTCAATACGATGTCAAATAATACCGGAGCAGGACCAAAGTTCGAGTATACTTGGGCGCGCGTGTTACCGTCGAGATATCAGTTTACCGAGTCTTCGAATGGTTCGGCTGTAGTCTCGCAATATCGAGAGCACAGAGAGCGAGAGCGAGGGTAGTTAATGGCCGATGACGTTGAGTAACAAAGTGTCCGAGGAGAGGAGCCGAGAGAGGAGCCGAGAGAGGAGAGAAAGGGAGGAGAATTTCGAACGGACCGTGTACCGTAAAATAATCGCACGGAGAAGAGACATTGTCGTGTGTCTTGCGTTTCTTCTCTCCCTACTCTCTCTCTCTCTCTCTGTCTTTTTCTTCTTTCTTTCTTTTCATCTTCCTTTTGTTTGCGTTTGATTTCAAGGTACGTGCGCAAAAGTGCAAGGTACCCGGGCGTTTGGAAAGGCGAGCGGTCTCCCTGCTCAGTCGCGCGTCTCTCATTGGCCCGCGGAACTTTATCGCGCCGTAAGACGAAATTGCTTGTCGGCGAACCTTGGAAAATTGCCACGCTCCTCTTCTCGCCCGCTTCTCGCCACGCGCGAAAGAAACCGACGAATAAAAATCGATGTCGCACGATCGTGTTCGTTGGTACGTTCGTCCGTCCGTTCGTCCGTCCGTTCGTTCGTTTGTTCGTCGAACACGGAGCGCGACGCCAGCGGAGCTTTATCATCGTAATTAGAATCGTGGCAGGAGCAGAGCGGCCACGGAGGTGATCCGATTAAACCGTCGGCCGGAGAAGAACACGCCGGGATAAATCTAGTTTTTTCTTGTTCGATTTGTCATCGTACGTACGTACGTAGGTAGATGGAGCGTGTGCTGCCAGGGCAATTCGTTAGCTCCGCGAAGTCGTTCGGAACCGGTCGTTTGATCGGTCCGCGACGTCACCTATCTCGATGCCCGATTCGGGATACATCGCGTTTAGGTGTCCGTCCCGAATGAATGGCACGTGTATGTTTCTCCTCTCACGGAGACAGGTTCCGTTGCTCAAGGGATGGTTTCACACGAACGACGAAGCGGGAAGGGGCAGCAGCAGCAGCAGCAGCAGCAGGAGGAGGAAGAGGAGGAGGTACGAGAGCGCCGGGGACCGATGTTCATTTCATGGGCCGTCAGGTCGTATCAGTCCAATGGCGCAGAGTGTGATTTTTCCCAGGGAATTTCGGTCTGTTTAATAGAGATCCTATATCCGATACAGCTCGCCAGTTTCGTTGCCTCGCCTCCATCTCCTTCTTTCGGTTTCGTCGTTTCCCTCTTTCTCTCGCACGTACACGCGTGCACACACACAAGCTCTCTCTTCGCCTGTCCAGCGAGGAGAAGTCAAGAGCACGGTGGAAGGGACGGTGGAAGAAGAGAATTGTTTTTCGACCTGAATTGCTTTCGACGCTAATAGATATTGCGTATCGTCCATCACGATCGGGCAGCCGGTAGGAACTTTCGCGATCTAGACGCGAAACTAGGGGTCTCGACGGATGTACACCCGCATGAAATACGCTTCTTAGCTTAATATTAATTGCTACGACGAAACACAGGAAACAAATTCAGCAAACATTACTCATTTTCACGAGTAATAATGGAAAAATTCGAGCGCCGATGAGTTGGAAGCTCGTCGCGATCGGTTTCGTGAGAGATTCGCCTCTTGTTCCGCCGGAAATTTCAAACGGTCGAAAAACAGTGGGCTCTCGTCTATCTGCCGGATAGCCAGCCCTCGCCTCGGAGATCTCGAGATCTTTTTCAAGATCGCGCGATGCCCACTTTCGACGAGCGACGAGCGACGACGACGACGACGACGACCCCGCCTCGACTCTCGAGGTCAAGACGAAGGAGGAGTTTCCTACCGGTCGGATAGCTTTGGCTGTTAGGGGAAGGGGGTTCTTTCTCCGACGTTGCTCGCAGCGAACGGAACCATGGAGCCTGTAACCTTGCGAAAGAAGCTACTATCTCCTGAGCGTCCAGGAGAGGAAAAAGGAGTCTCCGATCGTCGAGCACGTCGATTCGTAGCAACGAGCCGGCGGTATCGGTTGGAGGAGAGATTCGATCCGTACCGAGTGAATCCGATCGATCCTCCCCCGCTCGAGGATAGAGGCAATCCAGGTGTCGGACGAACTTACGACGCTCGAGACCCGATTGACCGAACCCGATCGTCCGTCGTCCCTCCCGGGATCGCGCCTCGATTATTCCGTGCTCAACGTTTTGCGGATATTCGAGGCCATTATGGCGAAACGCCTGATACAGAGCTATTGTTTTCATAACGGGGCGCCGTTCTATCGCCGGTAATTAACTGCTTCGTCGTCGATCGAACAACAAGCGGCCAGGTGCGACGGGGAGATCCGCTCCATCTCCCTGTTTAACTACTTTCCGACGTGGGTGGATATCGTTCGCCTGCCCAAGATACGCGAGAGTGGTGAACTCCCCCTCTCCCACTGTCGTCGCGTTTCGAGAACTTCGCCCTCGTCGAAAGCTTCGAGGAGAAAAATTCGAGAACGCGCAACAAAGTTGCCTTTTTTCGTTTCTTCCTCCTCGTTATAAACTCTTAGCGGATCTCTGCCCGACAGAAAGATGCAGATGGATGCGAAACGACGGGGATGGCGGATTGAGGGAACGACGAGGGAACGCTGGAGAAGTTGTCGTTACGCGAAAGCACCCTTACCGAGATCGAACCGGCCGGGTCCTCTGTACGGCGCTGTATATGGTCGTTGGAACGAAATTCAAAGCGTAGCCGAGCAGCCATGTTCGTTCTACGTCGAGTATTAAAACTTCTCTCGATGCTCTCGCCGTGGAAAATTTCGATACGTAGCGGCGCAGATTTTTTAAGAGACGCGTCAAAAACGCGTTAAATCGTATCCACGCGTAACCAAGATTCTTTCGTCTGGTGCCGATAGATCCTCGCGCAAATCCTAGAGATTGTAAATATACAGTAAAACGTGAAATTCTCAATAGTGTTTAATTTCACGATCAAGAACTTGGCATCATCTTTATATATCGGAATTTCGCGTTTAGTATCTATTCGTTTCCATAAGAATAAATTCGGACAAATCTGCGGAATGCGTCAGGTCCCGGGGACTCTTCGAATTCATCGTTACTCTCGAGTAATTAAATCAAAATCTTTCATCTTCTGTGTCAATTTCACTTGTTTTATTAAAAAATCAGAGGCATCTGCTAATACGATCGTAGTACATCCTCTGATCAACGTTGTTGCGTCGTAAGGTTACAATTAAAATAATTATACTGTGCAGTTTTACAAAAGTTTCACTCGAACGAGACAAAACTTCGATTTTTGGATTTCTTGGTGCAACGCTGGCCGCAATATTGGCTAAAGACTGACCTTAGATCCTCGTATATCTACGACTCATACCTGTGACTAATTTCGAACAACGCGGTGGTATTTTATCCGTCAGTTTTCACCAACGTGGCGCAATGTTATATACGTCGCACAGTCACGTTTCCGTACTCGCGACACGTTTTTACTTTCGTACGTTTGCTTTTTCTTTTTGGAAGGTTCGACTTCGTGTTCCGACCGGGCAGCGCTCTTAGCAGCAGTTTGCCGGTATCGCGCGATGAAATTCAGCAGCCGTTTCCCCGGCTCAATCACGAGGGGTGGGGGTTCCGTTCGCGGAATCGCGGCGCGCGGTTACTTCTTACCGTGACGTTTGCTATTTAAGTGGAATGCACGCAGTTTTTTCGTGCTCGCGATTTCGAGAGAGGCGCTCGTTTCACGGAAAACGACCGACGTTTCGTGCTTTTGCTTTAATGCGCGATCAATAAGCCTCGTTGCTAGACGAATATACGGTTGATTGCGACAATTATCCGAAAATTATCCGCCGATTGAACGTTCTTAAGTCCTTCGTTCCTTCGAAACGCGGCACGAGAGAAAGAAGGAGAGCGAGAGAGCCTCGGGGCAATTGCAGCGACGAACGAAAGAAAGTTTAAGGAAATATATATCACGCGGTTGGACTCTGCGGAATTTCATTCCTTCCCCCGTCATTATCTTGCGAAGCACTCGCTGTCAACATTTTAACGTCAAGAGACAAATCCTCGATCGAAGGACGAAGAGACAAAGTCTGAAAGCGAGAAAACACGGGATCGCGCGTAAAACGGTGTATTTCGAGGCGAGTAGTTTTGGTGGAGAACACGCGCGTGGATATCAGCGTGATAAACCGCGCGATGGAATTACGCAGAGGACGGCGACGTGGACCGACCGAGCGGGATGTTTCGAATGCCCGTCGCGATTCGCTCGATCCGGCCGGGAAGACTCGAAGACACCGGCGGTCGTTTCTTTTCCCTCGGCGCTTTGAGTGCCCGCAAACGAAAGGGGACAAGCGGGAGAAAGAAGGAAGTTTTCATAGCCACGAGGCACTCGGTGTCGTCTAGCAGAGTCGCATTACAATAATTGAATTGCATAGGACACGCGGGTCTTCTTGTCTTCAAAGAACGCAAGAAAATAGATAGATAGATAGATAGATAGAGAAAGAGAGAGAGAGAAAGAGAGAGAGAGAGGAGAGAGCTGTGTTGCGGGGAACGAGATGGCTTCCGGAAAAGGGGCGGGTCTCCGTCACGCGGTTCGGTCGGGTGTAGGTGGTTAAAAGAGGGAGGAAAGGGTGCAGCGAGAGAAAGAGAGAGAGAGAGAGAGAGAGAGAGAGGTTTGGAGCGGAAGGTTGTTCAAGGAGGGTTGTCTGAGAAAATCAATAGACACGTTCGTACGTCGCGTGCAGTTAAGTGACTAAGAAATTAATATCTCGATGAGGTCGGGCCACGACCGTGCTCGTCGACCCGAGCGCATAGGTGCAGGCGGTTGAAAGAAAAGGGGGGGAAAAAACGGGAAGAACACGGGGAGTAAAACACGGTCGTAACGACCGAATGCCGCAAACCGTTGTACCCTGGCGCTGCGCTGGCACACTAGCTTTTTGCTCGGTTTTCGTCAAGGTTAATAGATGCGTTCCAATGGCGGGCGGCATTCGTCGCGGAAAAACCGACGATAAAGGTGAGAATAGAGGTAGAAACAGCAAGATGGGAGAGAAGGAAGGAAGGAAGGGAGGAAGGCAGGCGGAACGAGGACAAGAAGAAGAGGAGAGCGCGGTCCGCTTCTTCTCTCTCCTCCGCGCGGAGGACGAATCGGATGCACGACGGCAATTCGTGGCAAGCCGAGAACGCGACAGAATCTCTTGGCTCTGCGGGCTCTCTGTGCTCTCGCGGCATCCGAGCCTCGAGCGAGACGCGCCGCACCGCGTCGGCAATTCACTGGCAATCAACCGGCCGCGTGTTTTGTGGTCGTCGGGGGAGAGTGCCAGCGGACGCGCCGCGCCGCGCCGCGCCGTTTATTCGTCGTTGTCATAGAAGAATTACAAGTCCTGCGGCGCCCGGCTGCGTCGGACTCGCGACGAAACCGAAACATCGATGCCATCCTCCCGAAACGGCGGTACGTGGCTCGCGTGCGTGATAAAACGCGCGGCGAAACGATGTTGGAAAAAAAATCGAAGCTCGCTGGCCTGCAGGCTCTGGCTGCTGTTCTACCTGAACACTCGATCGCGCGCGCGCGCGCACGATTTATCGTCCACGTCGGAATTTAAAGAACGACCGATCGTGCTCGGTCGCGCGACACGTTCCCCGATAGTTGTATGAAAATGACAATTAAAAAGGACCCGGCCACAGCGTCGAACATCGGCCTATTGGGGTACCAGGTTGTCGACTGAATCGAGAGAGAGAGAGCCTCGCGCGCTCTCTCTCTCTCTCTCGACCGTTTCACGATTGAACAGATCCAACGGTGGCCGGACGGACGATTTAATTAATGCGCGTCGTTGATTTTCAGGTGAAATTCGGTCGCTTAAACGAGATCATTGCGTAGTTGTTGCGAAGCCGCGATGTTACCACCGCCACTGCGCCGCTCCACACCGGTGGTGATAATCGACCGAGCATTCCTCGATCTATGGACGCGCGGGCAAAAGAGACGCGCGCCCTCCGGCACATTCAATGCAAGATGATCGCCGATAATAATTGCGTGATCGGCCCCGGACGCCAATTATGATGCGTAAAAACGAACGGCCGACAAAAGGACACGCCCGGTGGAAACCGATGCTGTTCGTTAGATGACCGCGTTTCAATTAATAACCACGCACCGGACCGTCCACCAGGAGCCTTTTGTCTCTCGCGTCCACCGATCGATACCCTCCCCCTCCTTTTTTTTTCCTTTTTTTTTTTTCCACCGTTTCTTTCGATACGATCTTTCCGTTCGTTTTTTCGCTTCCCCGCGGTGAAAAGCCAGGCTTTTTCCCTTCCCTCCCCACATCGATCGTTACGCTCTGTCGTTTTGCGCGTTCGCAGTGCGGTTTTGCCGCGAGTCGACGAAGAAGTAGTTCTTTGGTCTCTCGAGAAGAAAGTCGAAGAGAGAAGACGCGAGAGGAGTGGAATTGGTGCAAACGGCGTTATCAGCGATACGTACACTATAAGTCGAGCGATCGAGGGTGGTGGGTGGGTGAGTGAGTCAGCAGGCGTGTCGTGTCACCTCTCGGTGTTGGGACGTCGCGTGCGAGGCCGCCGACGTTCGGCGGGCAAAAAAATGAAGATGGAATAAAAGGACGAGATGAAATGAACCCGTGAGAGGTGACTGGCATATTGTCGAGGAACTTTTAATATCTTCCACGGCATTTCCGATATGGTACGTCCGTCGAGAGCAACCGACCCGTACGTACCACGTCTCTCTCTCTCTCTCTCTCTCTCTTTCTCGGTCTCTCTTTACCTCTCACCGTTGCTGCTGCCTCACCCCGGGGACGGCAAGTGTCTCTTATTTCCATTCGTCCCGGCGAATTCCATTTTTCGAGGCACCTTCGGTTCGAGCCGAGAGTACCGAAACGAGAGGCGATAGATTTTTACCGGATCGAGAACTCTCGCGACGATGGCTCGGCGGAGAAAATTATTCGCGGTCTGGAAGCGACGCGCTGCTACTACTACCTCCTCTGCTCGCTCGGCCGCCGAACGTGTTTCACGTTCGACGATCGAACGGCACGGCTAATTAATTGATTCATCGATATACCTGCCGTGAGGGCTCCACCGTCGGGTGATTAATTGGACTGCTTCGTTGTGCGAATTTCGTTACGCGACGGAGATCGACTTCCCTCGATGATTGATTGTTCCAGATCGGGCGACAGATATACGAACAGAATGTCGTTCGTCGTTCCTCACCAGGACGGACGACGGTGCGCGCATATCGAACAGAAGGGAATCGTGCGACCGAAATTGAAGAAAAGGAGACGAGCCCCGGTTACGGTTAGGACCACTCTTCTCTCGTATTAGAGTGCTCGTTCGAGTTGAGAGCGAAAAGGATTTCGCGATGATTTCTTCGGCGAGAAAGATACCGAGATTGTCGTTTGTGAAAAGAGTTTGCTTCTTGGACAGAGTTACAAAACTTTTTCACGTATGTTACGTGACGATGTCTCGTGGCCAGTTTAACGTGCCAGCTTCTATTATCACTGAAAGTAATTTTAGCCAGAAAGTAATTTTTCAAGTGCAACGCTGATGCAACGAAAATTAGCGATTGGTTGATTTGGGTCACGTGATTCGCGAGGGGGCGTGGCGTAATTTGTTTTGTATCGATTCAAACGTTTGCAAATCGATAAAATTTTGTGGCAAAACAGAACAGTTGCTTCTGGGCCTTTCAGTGAGACGAATCGTACTGGGGTACAAGTTTTCGTGCAGTTTTTTATTATATATATAATCTGATTGATTGAGAATTTTCATCTTTCGCGCGAATCACGGGATCGAAACCAAGGAAAACGTCAAATCTGTCTCTTGACCGGTGTCTATACGATAGAAACGCAAAGGAAGAGAGAAAGACAGAGAGAGAGAGAGAGAGAGAGAGCGAATCGAAGGACGAAGAATCGTAGGTATCAATCGCGGTACAAGATTGGAAGGGATGGACGCGCATATCAACCAGCCGGCGGTTCTCTTTGGGTCGGTCGGGTCGACAGGGCGACGGCTCTCTCTCTCTCTCTCTCTCTCTCTCTCGCAGTTTTATTCACGGAGCGTAGCAGCGAGGCAGCTACCGTATAAATGGCAGCATTATGCCCCGTCCGACGCACTCTTCGCCTCCTCGCCGCTATTGCCGACCGCTGGGAGGGACGAGTAGTTGCGCTTCAGCTTTCAATATTTCAAACACTTATCGTCCACGGGTCCAACGGGTTTCGGCGGAGAGGCCGAAAGAGGTTGCCGTCTCGGTTTCGTGGCAGTCTCGCAGAAGCTAACGGCAGGGAATCGACCGTGTCCCCTTCCCACGCCCCTCCCCTCCCCGCCTCGGTATAATAGTCGCATTTATATCATCTCCACCCGCCACGGTTTTGACTTTATAATTTAATGTGGAAACTCTCGGGGGCCGCACCTCCCTACCTCCCCCCTCCCACCTTTCCCTCCTCGTCCCTGTCCCTCCACGCCACCCACCCTCTGTAAAGGGTTGCCGGTGCGCGGCCACCGCCTGCGCAGAACCTAACGTAAATGAATTATGCCAAGAACCTCTGATTTTTCTGTCTTTTCCGTCTTTGACTCGTTGACTCTCGAGGTGTTCGCGCCTCGTTCGCGCCGAGTCACGCAGAGTCACGCAGAGTCACGCTCAGAGTCGAGAATGTCCATTTCGAAATATATCCACAGTGTGTGTACACTTGTCACGGCGTTACTGATGGATGACCTTTTTAACATCGATATCGCGAGCGAGCTTCTCCATCGAGAAATTTCCTCCTCGTTGTCGACGCTGCAACATTCTCGAGGGAGAAGTTACGCGTGTTTAACGCGGTTTGTTACCCGAACGTAGGAATTTCTGCTTTCCTCTGTCTTTTCTCGCTCGCAGGGTCGCATTTGCGCGGCGACCGATCGAACGCGATGGCGCGCATAGTCTCTCGGAAAGGTGCGTCGGCAGCGGTAACAGTAACGGTAACAGCAACGGCATCGACGATACGCGGCGATCGTTAGAACGACGCCGGCGGCACTCGCGGCGATGTTGTTGAAGAGAGGATAGGACGCGTCGCCAGGAATATACGTAAACCAAACTAGCTTCGCATCCTGCTCGCTCGGTAATGTACCGTGTGTGACGCGGTCTGCTGGGACCGCCGGGGCCCCGGCTCTATTCTAACCGAGGCACCTTATCTACCGATGCACGCCGTGCTACGTACGACGACGACGACGACGACGAAGACGACGACGACGACGGCAGTGGAGCTTTACTCTGCGCGAAATGGATTCACGAGCGCTCGCCTTCTATAATGGACCCAAACATTCCATACAAGCTATTGTGCGCGTCTGTTTGCCGAGTTTGTGCGTGCATTTCCGCGCGCAAATACCTCGATGACGACGTTGATGCACAAGACGACGAAAATCCGAGGCGACGAAAGTGGCGAAAACGTTATCGACGATCACGAGACGCGACGTGCCGAAGGAAATCTGCCCCGATCTCGCGCTGAATTCTGATCGCATTCCGATCGCATTCCCTCCGTGAATGATCCAGCCACCGGAGGAATTCGTCGTCATAAACTGCACTCTCTCGCTGCTGGCTGCTCTCGTGTGCGCGCTCGCGTCGTCACAGCCAAACTGCCGGGTCGAGCCCGGGGTTTTTGAAAACCAACACTGACGTAAGACGAGATGCACCCCCCGCCGAGTCGGGAGTGGGCTGGGTAGTAGTGGAGGATGATGAGCGGCTGTTCACGAGCGTCGTCGGCTCCCGTTACCACGCCGGTGATATTTCGTCGACGAAAGAGAGAGAGTCCTCTCCTAGCTTTTTGGCCAAATGGAAACTGACGACGGTGACGACGACAGACGAAACGCTTTGCCAGAGAACGACAGAGTACAAACGGGTCAGGCCCCCCCGCTAATCGTGGCTGACCCATTTCTAACCTCCCGAGCTGGGCTCGCTTGCATTCCGCTTGCTACGGAGAATCGTTTCGGGTTTCGCGCAAATTCGGTAGTAAATGTTTTCGATGCGCTGGCTATCGCCTCCGTGGCCGAAAACCGGCGGCTAGAGTTGGAGTTGCTGGCCAAGACCTGCCTCTCCTTCGTAGGTTTCGTCGCTCGAATGCACGAAACTGCTTTTAACAGCGGGAAAGTTTGCGAGCTGGGCGAGGACGGAGAAGACGGTTCTCTCTTTCTTTCAGCCGTGGCTCGCGTACAACAACCGGGAAAACAATTTAAAGAGCAATACCATGCTCCTCTCCGCGGAGTTATACGGGCTTCGTTACGTTTTACGATTTACCGCTGGCTGATATTACGCCCGCTATTGGCTATATATTAAAAGCGCGAAATATCCGACGCGACGTCGGCCGTATCTAAGCTGGAAAAAAGTTTAAGGACACCGAACTGGTAAAGACCGGGGGACCGGGGCGGTTACGACCGATCGTAATAACGAAATACGCAACTTTCCAGATCTTCCACGACCTCGTACGTCGTCGGAGTTTAGGTGGAACAAAGTGAAGCTTTTCTCTTCCGAAAGCCGCGCGCTGTTATTTTCCAGATTACGCTGAATGCGTGTTGAATGACCAGCTCTCTCTCTCTCTCTCTCTCTCGAGTTGGAGCTGCGATTAAACGTGTTACTCGTGGCTTCAAGGAGAAAGATCTAGGGAAAAAGTATAGAGGATTTCTGAAAATTATTCGGGGATCCTTTTTCTCTCTATAGTCAATTCGACGATTTCGAAAGGTTCGTAGAAAATTGATCCTTGTCAAGTTTATTCATTTTCTCCCTTATTTCGCCGGATGAGAGTAAAAATTTGATGAAAGTCTGCCAGGGTTTTGATTTCTTCAGTCGACGTGATCTCACGATACCTGCCATATACTGTGATTTTATTTAAGAGGTGGAGAATCGCCGAGGAGCGTTGAATGTTTTAACACGTCTGGAGGAAAAAGGGACAAGTTTCGGAAGACAACTTTCAGAAGATTCACGAAGCTTCGCGACTTGCAGATAATCGTTAGCTTTCAAAATGCGCGACCTCGATAAGGAACTGACGACGATATAGAAATTGAATTTATTACTCTGTAAAATACGCTTCGATTCTGTCTCGATGAGCAAATGGATTTCAAATTCTTTTTCAAAGTTATCCGCGCGCGAAGATTCGATGAAACTGTCCTTTTTAAATTGGTAGCTTTTTACAAAAGTCCAAACGACATACGTTTGCTCGATCGTATTGACAAAATTTTTGACGCGAAATTTCGCAACGTAGCTTCTTCGGAATTAAACATCGATGCAATGTACGAAAGCAGGCATGTTATTAATTACGAAGGTTTGCAACTGTAGCTAAATGACGACCTTCGAGTTTAATCTGTTAAAAGCGAGGCAGTCGTGATGAAACGTAATTCGAGTCGACGCAACTCGGACCGCGAAGGGTTGAAACTACGATCGATGCTGGATTTGTGACTAGCGCCGTTGAGGTTCGAAAAGGCCGAGTTGGTGAAAGTTTAGAACAGATATGGATAATTCAGCGATAAAAGTTCCGGGAATATTGGTGATTTAAGAAAGGTTATCGCGCCGCGTGCCATTAGAGAACTTTCCCATGTGTTCTATCTGTATGATTCCGTCCGTACTCTGACTGTTGGCTCGAAACTTTTTCCAACTATTTGTACTCCGAGTTCCCCCGACTTCTGTCCTTTCTTCGTTGCACTTTTGGTGCGTTGCTTCTTCGAAAAGGTTAAATTTTACTTGTTGCGAATGAGAATTTTGGTCGCGTTGACAGAGCCGAATAAATTCTGAACAGTGATAAGGCGTGATATTGACAATATTTTAATAATACTCATACAGACGTAAAGAAGAAATGAACAAAAAAATAACCACCCCATAAACCTCGTTTCGCAAATTCTACCGCAAATTCTACTGCTTCGTGTAAAATCGGTCGGGGAAACACGTGAGATTCATCGATTGGTTCTCATTGGGTCGCGTTAGATACTGCTCCCTCGCGGTATCTCGCCCGGTGTCTTGCCAGGTAAGCTCGGCCAAGTATGCCGACATTAAGTATAGTTTGAAAGGGAGCGCAGAGTCCCCGAAAGCATTCATATCACTTAGCGAACGGCTAGAGAGAGAGAGCGAGAGAGAGGAAGAGGGAGCAGCAGCGGCATTTTCAAACCGCAGAGAGTCGGTCTCCAGGAAACGAACTCCCCCCGTCCCGTGGGGAAAATCTCGGTCGTTCCCTGCGCGGCAGTCTCCTCTTGCCAAAGGGTTAATTCACATTTATATCCCCGACACTGGCCGAGGGATATTATTGGGGAGGGAAAGCGATATTTTTCCGACGTCTCTTAAATCCAACGGCGGATCCTTCCGTCCATTACCTCTTGCGGTTTCGTCGCGAAACACCTGCAGACCCCACGTCGCCCTCCGCAATTACGTGCTTTTTCATTTTTACGCGTATATTTTTTTTATTTCTCGCGTTCCAGACTACGATGATACTTTGATCGTAGTAGTCGTAATCGCGGGGATATTGCGAGGCGATTAGATAAGCTGGCCTGGCAGATTTCTCAGACGAGATCATCGTTGTTGCTTCAATTTTCAACCGCGACGAACACGAGTAAGCTGGTATTTTTTTAAAAGGAAACAGGCGAGGCCTTACCGCCGAGCTTCTCTCTTCTTTCGATCCTTCGTCCTTTGCCGCTGCTGCTCGGAGGGTGAGTCTGGCTCGTGGCCAAAGTCGCCGCACCCTCTGGGGTTGCCTCGCATTTCTCTCCCTTTTTCCCCTCCCTCTCTCTCTCTCTCTCTCTCTCTCTGTGTGTGTTCGTCGGTCGACAGAGAGTAGAGGGGAATCGTAACACCGACCAGGCTATTTACGGTCATTTTTACTGGTAGCTTTGCGTCACCGTATAATTGCTGGCTACTTTTAACAGGTCACGCTTCCGTTTCCTGTGTTGAAGACGTTTCTGGGTGTTTGAAATTGTATCATCCGTCGTCGATGTCGGAATCCTGATAACTGGGTCAGGTTGATCGATCTGAAATTTATATTCGTCTTTAATATTTCAGTTTTTGGTGATTCTTCCGCGAATCGCTCGTTTTCTCTCGACAATTATCGTATTTCTCAATACGCGATATCTTTCGAGTGTCAGTAGTGCAAGAGTGTCTTTGGGAGAAGTTGGGGTGGCAAGGTGAATCGCGTGGTGGTCGAGCAACGAGTTTCGGTTAGCACCTCGGAGATGTGCGTTTTCCTGGCCACGAAACACAAGCTCCTGGAGGGCAACGGAGGTGCTTTTAAGCCCGGTGAATGCACCGGCCGAGGAGGTCAATAGAGACTGCCCCCTACCACTGCCCGCTTCCACCTCCGCGTTTGCGTTGGCATGTAACTGGAATTCACGGAAACGTTTGCGCCGTTCCGCGAGAAACTGCCCTCGTTTCTTTCCCTCGGCGATAAGCGTATCGTACGCGCGCCGACTTTCGGTCCTCGACCCAGCTGCGCGTCACGATCCTTCGATCGTGTTGCAACTCCCGTGACAAGGAAAAGAAAGAGAGAGAGAGAGAGAGAGAGAGAGAGAGAGAGAGAGAGAGAGAAAAGAAGGAAGAATTGCCCTCGTTCTTGTTCAATGGCCAACTTGGCGTCTCACGCTAACAATGAGTCGCCACCGCGATATCGAACCACGGCGTTCTCGTTCGCTTTCGAGATGAATTCGCGAAAATCTCCCTACTTGCCGGAATTTTGTGAATCCGGCGTTAACGGTCGCAGTATTCCCCAAGTTACTACTGGATCGCAGGTTTTTATGTGGCAGTGGGGAAATTTAAATTTAGATTTAAATTTCTAGAAATATAAAAGTTTCTAAATAACGTTCTTAATTATTTACTTTACCACTGAACGCGCGATGAATGATCGTTTTAAAAATTTGACTGAAAATTCTACACTCTGCGTCGCTTATTTAACTCTTGTCCCCTGTATCAAATTAAATAATTTATCTATCGTAAATAGATCTTTGTTTCATAATCAGTTACTTGTCCTACACACACACACACACACAGATATATATATAATTAATGTATATTTAAATAAATAAATATATACATACTATATATACATTGTGATTCACGCAACTTGCTTTTAAATGATGCTGTCAGTACCAAATTGCGCACTTTTGTTTCGTCTTGGATCACAGCGTGCGAAAATGTGCAGAGTAATTTTTAACGAACGAAACAATTCTTCGCTCGTTAGTGTCCATGGAAATTGAAATTTGCTTCGGCAAATTTAACGTGCAGCTTGCCGATTGGAGCGACCGCAATGTTTCGACATCGGTTGGGGAGAGAGGAAACAAAAACGCGAAAGATTCCGCGACGCGGTAGTTTATCATAGGCTTAACCCCTTGTGTGTGGGCCATCGGATACCCGGCTAGCCATTTGTAAACTTCCTTAACAGTTTTTTGTTCTCGCCGCGCGCGGTGAAATCCCCGCGCTTAGGAAACTTTTACATCAATTCACGTCTTCGCGATAAAAATTTATGCAGGAAATTTCAACTATTAAACCGTCAAACTTGCCTACACGCTTATTGCGCAACCTGACTATCCGGATACATCCCCGTGTATACGTTCTCCCGCGATTTTTCAGTGAACCGTGAGATAACAGGATAAGATTGTCTTCGTCGCGGCGCTAGAAATAAAAATCTTTAAGGGTGTACCAATATCTGTTCGTACGAACGAACGATTGACCTTGCCTCGAAATTGTATCGAGCTACTCGAAAGCTTTTTCCCACCGTGGATCGTCGAAACTGACAAAAAGGGATAAAAATCGCGCTTGTGTCGTCGATGTAGCGTAGCGAGGATTTAGTTGAAATGGATGATTTCGTTGAAATCTTCAGCCAGCTGTACGCGAGCTGGTTCCGTGTAATCTCGGCATTTGAGTGGCTAAGAGAGCGTACGAAGTGTCTAATTGCGAGATCAAATATAACGTTTGGTACTGTTGGGACGTCCGTCAGTGAGCGGGTGCGCGTCTATATTGCCGAGCTCGTTATTAAATATTTAAACGGCTTTGTGCCGAGGCTAGCCTGTTTATTTCGTTAGTTTATTTTATTTAGTTAATCTACGAGGAGCGCGCGCGCGCTCTCTCTTGTTTCGTTCGAACCATTTAAAACTGCGCTTACGTTACGTTACGTTACGTTACAGGGGGAAAAAGAGGGTAAAAGCTCGGAGGATGTATGTACGTACGTACGCTACGCACAATTGAAGCAGCAACATCTTACAAATCACACGAGTCATAAATTCCCGTTGCTAAATAAATCTTCTCCGACGGTAATAAGTTTGGCACAACAGGTCGGGATTCATGAATTACAAAAATTATCCCGCTGGAAATTATAAAATTACAAACTGGAATTCCATCTGCCGGCTCGTCGACATTTTTTAAAATTATTACTTGCGATTACGTAAGAGAGAGAGAGAGAGAGAGAGAGCTTCCCCCCTCGTGCACGTCGGAACAGAATGCGTCTGGTATCTCAGTTATCCAGCAACCGAAAACATTTTCGTTACCCGCAGCTAACCCGGAGTTAACGAGACTTTACGACGGATATTTTCTCGCGGGGAAACTGGTAATTCGACGCTCGACGCTCGCCATTACCATGGACTCGTAGCGATTTATGCGTGTTTAATCTGCTCTTTTATTCCTTCGAAAGGAACCTATCCTCCCGTGTACACGGTACGCGTACAAATGCACGTGCATCGTACGAAGCCCAAAGTTTTTCGACGCGCAAATTCGTCCCAGGGCGGTCCTGTTTTCTAAGCAATTTCATTAAGCTCGATCGAAGGGCTACCTCTATTATATAACGTTGCCTCATCGGAAGGGGTAGCAATCTTGCTAATGGGTACTGGTCGCCCCGCGCACACAGGCGAAAACGCAAACATACGCGCTGCACGCGCCGGAATAGGACGAACACAGACACACACACACACACACACACACACACACATACACACACGCGCGCGCACACACGCACAGCGAACAGCAGCGCGAGAGGGTGTGGTGAGAGAGACGAACACAGAGGGCTGTCACTCGACGCGTTTCCGGCCGATACTCGCGTGCGGTGTAATACGTGGCAAACGAAACTGTCAAAAATAGGGAGCAACCGTGGCGAGAGGAGGGAGGACGATGGCAATGGTGGTGGTGGCTGTTGAACCATCATTCGGCCCAGCGTTTCCTTTGCCTTTGTTCCTCTATGGCGAACGACAATGGAACGACGCGCGTTACCAGGCGGAACCTCACTCGATTAATACAGTCCATTAGGGATATCGTAGGAAACGGTGTCAAAGACAAGGGTGCGAAACGAGGCCGTGTTTGCCTGCTCGTCGTATCGCGTAACGCAATACCCCGCGGGCTCTTTTGCAGAACGCACGCCTTTTCTTCGCGATGGTCCACCCGCGAACGTGACGCTGGGGAAAATTTCATTTTCGTCGACATCAGACGTTGTTGAATATCGCGCCGGTGATTTTGCGATCCGTGATAATTGTTAATCGATGATCGGAGGAACGCAGTATATAAATAAAGAGGATGGAAACGAGTGATTTCGTAAACGAAAGGAACGTAAAACGTAAACACGATAAAGAGGTAAATGGCCCCCTGGGAGTTTCCCAAATCGGGGAGCGGGGGAGGTGAAATGAAACGCGGGACATAAAATTACAGAGTTAAATGCTCTGTACGTCGAGCACTGTCGCTGATAATTATAATTAACGATATTTGTACGATTTAGTGCAATACGCGATCGGAGTAATTTTTCTGTCGTATTTCAAAACTTTTGCACGACGCGTGTATTTTTACACACTTCTGTATCTCGAGTGCAGCTAGTAATGCTACTTATAATGAATGTTACAGGTGTTTTGCACATCCATCAACAGTGAAATCCGGCTAGTTTATTTGATCGTTCTATTAGTTTATTCCAATGTTCATTCATTCTCTTTTTTTTTTTCTGTTCTCTTCTGAGCCCGCGAGAGGGAATATTTGTATTTTGTTCAACAGTTATAAATTGCGTCTACTTTGTTGGAATTAAGCATTTCTCACGTATTTGTACGGTGCGCGTGGCATAAATCGGCTTCTCGCACGCTCTTCTCGAGTCGCCATTCTCCTTTTAAAATCTTCGTCCAGCGTCCGTGCGTTTCGTATTTAAATAACACGGCTCGTTGCGACAAGAGTAGATTGAATTATCAGGTGACAAATGACGCAGGATCAACGGGAAACGTCACACGTACAATGCTAGAACACGTCGCGATGCGTCTCAAAGTTTCACACTTTGCAGATTGCATCGTGCGCGAGACACTCGCAGAGTTACGATAGTAACAACGAAAATTCGTTTTCCGAGGAAAGCTCGAGAGCTCGCTTCGTTTGGCGTGCTCGTACGTTTCCCTTTCCAAGTTAAAATTATCCCTTTGCGCTCGATTGTTCCTTCTGAGGAAACCCAAATCTAGCCAACAGCTCTGACTTTTCTTTCTTTATAATTTGCTCAACGTATACATTTCCAATATATGTGCCGTGTCGTTTTATTTAAAACGATGCTTTGTAAATATAAATTGCTGAAACGTGGATGAAACGAAAGGAGTTGAAACTAGGAGTATCGAGACGCAAGACGCAAGTGGGTTCGATGACTCTGCCGTAAAAACGTTCTTTCGTCGGACACGAAACACATTCGTGCATCGGTGTCAGAAGAGGAAAATAAATGAAAGTGTATTTATATTCGTTTTATTACACAACTTGTCGAGTAATTGACAAACAGCGATTGTTACATTTTAAGCCGTCTCGTGAAATATTCAGGCGAACCGATACTCTTTTCCCCAACACGCTGTAATTCGTATCGACACGAACGTGGCCCGACGATACTGGAGCGCGGGATCGCGTGCGGAGAAGAACGAACCGAGGTAAATTCCGCGATATTCCGCTGCGAATAAAGAGGGATTCCAAGAAGTCCGTGGCCGTGTTTCTCGGCCCGTGTGTAAGCACGTTGACGCGCGCGAGGACCCGAGGACCCGAGGACCCGAGGACCCGAGGACCACGCTGCCACGAAACGGGGCAACATTGATGCAGAATTTAATAGTTTTCGGCAGAGGCGCGAAACGCGGAGCAGCACAGTGCACAGCTACACGGATGAGTACGGCACGCCAAAGGTAGAAACAATCGTCGTATTGTAAGCGTCGCAATCCGGAGTTTCTCCGGGACAATGGCACCGTCTAACACATATCCAGCGTTGCTCGACTATACCTCGCTCTTCGCTTCGTACGCTGCTTCTGCTCCTTGCAGGATTGGGGTTCCAGCGCGTGTCTCGCTATCAACCCGGATGAACAATGAGCACCGAAAGACAACTCTCTCTCTTTCTCTCTCTCTCTCTCTCTGTCTTTCTGTCGATGTAAGCAACTTTTTGACGTTGCGAATTCAAAGAAGAAGAGGGGAAGAAGACGGCTTGGCTCTTGCCTCCAAGGTACATTTCTTGGATGGCCCTTCGCTCGTGTCTTCTCTCAAGATCGAAAACAATTAGAATCGGAACCAGAGAGGAGGAGCGAGAGAAAACCGGTGGCTCTCGCGCGCTCCGTGTTCCGGTGAAACGACGAGAGGCATAAATCATTCTGGCAATCTGGTTTAAATCGCGGAAAGGAGGAAAGAGAGTGAGAGAGAGAGAGAAAGAGACGGAGGCGGAAGGAAAACCGGATATGATAGAGCAGTCGGGTCGGAATAGGAGGTCGGCGTCCAATATCGGGGCGGATGTGCGGCGATTTTTCAAAAAGTTTTCGTCGGGACGCGTGCCCCGTGTTTCGTGCGGAAAGTTCTCGAGTTGGAGGGAGGGGGGGAAACACGGGCGCGCGAGAAAGCTCGGGGACGATCCTGCAGCCGACACTGGAACGACCGTGGGTAGGCTGAAAACCTATATATACGGCAATACGACGGCGTATAAATCGTCGGCCGCCGATTCGATTAGACGGACGTAATTTACACGCTGTTGGAGGAAGGACGTGGGGGAGGAGGGTTAAGGCGCGCGCGTAAAGTCCACGGCTGTACACACGGCTGCTACGTGTGCGGTGCAAGAGGTGTCTTTCGAGGCGAGAAATCCTTTTTTCTCCCTCGAATTTACCGCGTTCCGAGAAAACAATTGCCTATCGGGTATAAATCTGCTGGCGGGCGTCTACGCCCGCTCGTCCTTGCGCCGCGTCGGAGCTCGGCTGCAACAACCGAGAAGGGAGAGAGAGAGAGAGAGAGAGAGAGAGAGAGACTCTTAAATTCTCGCCGTGGCGATACCGTCGTCGAAGGCACCCTTTATTTCGTTGATCACGTGCCAATCCGGCGTCTGGCTCTTCCATTTTCCCTTGGCTTTTCTCGGCGGGGCATCGTTTATCGATCCTTGATTCGTTCGAACGGGCAAATTCTCGACGGTTCGCCCGTTCCGCTCGTTCCGCTCATTCCGATTATTAAGTATCGGCGCGGAGGAAAAATGCGTCGAGGGTCGAGGACTCTGTCGAGCGAAACTCGAGCACGGACGGTGCTGAAGGCACCGTGGATAGGTAGATGGGAGGTAGGGGCGTAGCGAAAACTTGGAAAAGAAAAGAGAGAGAAGAGAGAGGAAGGGAGAGAGAGAGAGAGGGAGAAAGAGAGCGTGGTTCCAGCGGCGAAAATTCAAGTGGAAAGTTTGGGCGCGATGTGTCAGTGGCGACGCCCGACACAATAGCTTGTTACGGGACAATGGTCGGAGTGGGGTAAATTCGGCCGAATTTAATTATGAGACGCCTTGGGGGTTTGCGTGTAGTAGTAGTGTAGGGTGCCGTGGAAAGAGACGAGGCTGGCTGGATGGCTGACGTTGGCTGACGCTGGCTAGGTACGCGTACCCTCGAGAGAAATTGAATACGAGCTAATTTCGCTTCGCGATACAGCCACCGATTCTCTCTTTTTCTCCCTCTTTCGCTGCAGCTTCTCTCCTCTGACTCTTCCCATTTCGCTCGCGTTCTCCCGCGTTTCCCTGCTCGTTCCGAGGCAAACGAATCCTCTTTCTTCTACCTTTTTCGTTAATCTGCGCATCGAAAAACTGCTCGACGATTATATTCCGCCGCGTCTTTCCCCCGTGCCGCGTTTTATCCACCTGACTGCTTCACCCGCCTTCCACCGTTTCTCTCTCTCTCCCTCTCTCTGTATCTCTTTGTCTCTCTTCCATCGAACCGCTTTCATAAATATTCGATGCTCGGCACTGGGCTCTCCCGCGACTACGAAACTTCCGCCTGATTTCCCTTCTATCGAGGACTTTGCGCCCTTTAAACCGGGATAAGGCTAACGGGGGGGTGCTTCGCGATTCTCCTCCGGAGTATTCGCGAACGATACGGTGTAACCGGAGACTGCGGCTCGATACCGCGATACCCGCGAGATTCGTTGTCTGACGTTTCACGAAAATTCCGCGAAGGAACGTGCCTCGTGTTCAGTCGACAAAATTTCTGTCGCGATTGATCTGCAATGCACGTTTCACAGCTAATTTCAATGGATGAAAGAAAGGCAGAGAACATTAAAAAAAAAAAAGGAAGAATTTTAAAGAAAATAAAAGTCGAAAAATCTTGTACTCGTTATTTGCTATGACCAATGAAGCGCGTTGAGTCAAACGTAAGCGTCCACGCAAGCGTCGTCCCGTTTGGAAACGGGATCTTTCATGCGGCGAAGATCGTGAGGCGAAGCGACACAGAGAAAGAGAGGGATGGAGGGGGGGGGGGAGCAAAGAAAAGGAAAGGAAAATAAAGGAGGAACCCAGAGTGGGTTGTGTAGCCGGAGAACGGCAGATGCCGAGGCGGACCAGGGGGCTTCGCAAACTCGACTTCGAGTTGCTCTATTATAGTTGCCAAGTCTGCAGTAATCATGTTGGATATTTTAATAAGAGGGTGCAGCAAGGAGAAACTGGATCCAGCCTCGTCCTGCGTCTTTCTCGTTCGCGTCCCTTTCGTCGCTTTCGTCTCTCCTCCGCTTCCGCGCTAGCGAGTGCCCGATATTTCGGACTCGGGTCGAGTTGGCTAATTTCGATCGAGCTCGTGGAGACATACGGACACTCTGCCCTACAGAATTGTCCCCGATATCGAGATGCTTTTCATTAACCGTGGCGAAATGAAATTGAATAAAAACTGCACGACTTGTACCCTAGTACGATTCGTCTCACTGAAAGGCCCAGAAGCAACTGTTCTGAACTAGGAAACGAAGACTTTTGGCCATTATATATCGATACGCAAACATTTGAATCGATAGAAAACAAATTAACAATGCCACTCCTACTCGAGGTCTAGTCCACGCCCCCTCGCGAATCACGTGACCGAAATCAACCAATCGCTAATTTTCGTTGCATCAGCGTTGCACCTAAAGAGACCCGATTTTCTGGGTAACCCTCGCTAAAATCACTTTCAGTGATGAAAATAATCTTCTAAGCGCAACCTTTTCGTATGAATTATGTCGTTTATGTAATTATAGCACCAAAGATGTTGGAAACGTCGTAGATATTCGATCTTTTAGGGACAAAATTAGCGTGCTCCACGTTGGTTCGACTTGTTCTTTGATCTTCCACGTCCAAGTATATAACACGTGGCGAGGATACATGGTCGCCGCGGACCAAATTGGACGTCTTTTCGCGGAGACGTCGCTCCCGTTCCGATCTGTGTAATCCTCCGTCTCGTTCGATGTCTCTCGGACGATTTTTCCGTCGAAGCTCTCGCCGTTTCTTTTCCGTACGCAGGATAGATATCCTGCTGGGGATTCGCGGAAGATCTCTGGATCGCTGGATGGCGATCGCTCGAAGAAAGGAGATATCCAAACCGGAGGAGGGGAGATATCCCACGTTTGGATCGCGCGTTCGCACTCGCCCGCTGCCGGATAGCAACGAAAAGAATCGTCGGCGTCGGCGGCGGAACCCGCGGCGGGATTAAAGGCGCGCGCGCGCGCGCGCGCGAGCAGTTTTCCATTTGTAAGAAAGCGCGCTTCCGGAATTCCCAGCGGACGGCTGGGGAGGAGGAGAGCGAGTCGTTCTTCTCGAGTTCCTCTCCTCATTGTCTGGAAAAACGAGGACGCGCCGGGTGTTAAAGCGCGCGCGTTCGATGCTAACGCGAATTTATCATCGTGAATTATGACGTCGATGTTGAGAATACAGAATGAGTAACGTTAATGCCGGACCGTTTCGCTTCCGCTCGTAAATTAAACTAGATCGCGGTGTAAAAGAAGAAGAAGAGAAAAAAAGGGGGGGAGGGAAAGAGAGAGAAAGATGGAAGAGGGGAGAAAAGTCCCAAACGAGGACGAGGGGCGGAGGAGAGGAGAGATTTTAATAATTCCCCAATGTTCACAGACTATGATAACGAAGTCGATTTTTTAGATTCCTCTTACCCCACCGATTTCCATTTCTTCTCCCGACGTCGGCAGTTTCGCCGACAAGGTGGTAATTCTTGTCAAGATTTTTCCACGTAATTATCCGACTAAGGGGCCGCGCCGGCTTCGTTACGATTTGCGACTTCGACGGATGCTCCAAGTCGTTTAATGAATTTTAAAGCAAATTTCCCGTACCCCGCGATACTTCCTTACCGTCGTTATCGTCTCTTGCCGCTTGCTAGCAATCGGGGGGAAGAAAGGAGGAGAACTGTCACGCGACTGACCGACGGCAATCTTTCTCTCGTCGATCCGAGGACGAAGACTCCGACTGCTCGCAAAAGTGCATTTTCCAAATACGCTACGTATTATTGTTGTCCGCCATCGACTCGATGATTTCACCCCAACGGATCCAACGGTTGGTGCGATACGCTGATTTTCGTGCAGTTCGCAATATTCACGATCGCAACGCATTTTCAAAGTTACACGTTTCAAATTTCCCCGATGTAATCGCGACAGCCGTGCAACGTCATTTCGAGATGTTTTTACAAAGCATTAGAGAAACACGCGCGCGCAAAAGTTCTTTCCGTGACAAATGTTCGAATATTTCCGCGAGCGCGCTGTGTGTGCTATCGGAACGTCGTTTTCTACTTTATTTCAACGGGATTAACGCGCGCGTTGCTCTGACAACCGTAATTTAAAGTTCACGGTAGCGTCCCGTCGTTTCGCATTAGGCGTGTTTCGCTTGCCGCGTAATAAACAAACGCGCGAGACACACGCGCACACAGGCCGAACCGCGAGGTGATAACGAGAAGCGCGTGTACGAACGCGAACAGATTAAATATGAATATAGGAATCCGCGACGCGCGAGTCACGCTATACACAGCTACCGCCACCGGCTGGAGAACAGCCGGAAAGGAATCCATTCGGTTGACGTCCACCGACTAATATCGAGGCCGCCGTGCGCGCGCTCGCTCGCTCGTTCGCTCGCTCGTCCCGTCGGAAGGAAAGGAAAATTTCCGTCTGCCCGCCGTAGACGCCCGCACCTCTGCCAGCGACACCTCGATCGATGTCGGATCCAGACCGATTTACAAGCTAATTAATGGACGCCGGTCGCCCGGCCGACGGATTAGAACTTTCGCCCACGAATCTTCTCTCTTCTCTTTGATTAATGGAGGGTGGGGAGAGAGGGGAAACGTCGAGCGCAGAGATCGCGTGGATTCCATTCTCCCCAACACCGGAATCGTAACACTCGTTAGAGCGAAGAGTACGTATCAGTCGTTACGTCAGGAGGATATGCCTAAATTGTAAATAAGGTCCAAACATTTATGTTGAAACTGGTAGATGTAATTTCGACTGAGCACACCCCATAAATCTTGGCGAGTGCTTGGAGGATCGTGCGTGCAGTGGGACCGTTTTCACGAGATAACCCTGAAATGCCACCCGAGTCAATCTCGTGGACGTCAAATTCGAAAACTTTTCCTGACACATCCTGATTGGTGTGACGTGTCTCCCCCTCGCTTCGTAAAGTCCCCTACCTTGGAGAAAAGGTTATTGTGTAAAAGAAAAACAGTCAGTCGGTTGTTACAGTTGATCAAGACGGTGATCAAGAAGTTAGTAAAGGCAGTTTGTGTAACAGTTAGTCAAAGAAGTGGAAGTCGAATAGTTACGTTACAATAACGAGTCATAAGAATAGCAAGATCCTTCGAACCTCGAGGAAATATACGCAAATCTCTGGAAATCTCGTTCGACGAATCGAAAGGATTCGAAGGAGCGAACAGCTGGCGCAGGGATCGAGACGACGCCGTTCTTTGGGCTGTGTTTCTCGGGTCTCGGGGCTCTCTCTCTCTCTCTCGTTGCCCACCGAGAGAACCGGTCGATACCGGCGGCTTTTTGGACCTGCGTCGGAAATTCATCGCGGATGTTTTCCAACGTCCGTCCGGAGAGAATTGGCGGGTGATCGGTAAACGGCAGCCGGTGAATTAATTGGCGAACTCGAGCCCGGTGGCTGCGCGAGGGTGGCTTAACGAACGAGAAGATGGAGCGAACGATCGCGCGCCCGCGCGCGTATCGCAAGCGTGCCAGAGCCAAACGGCCGCGATACTTGGACGGTAAAAAGCTTATCTCTGGCTGGCGCAACTTGCCGTTGGCTGCACGGTGATTAATAGCTTCTCTCCATCGTGAATCGCAGGAAGAAGAGGAGGCGGGCGAGAGAGAGAGAGAGACAGAGACAGAGACAGAGACAGAGAGAGAGGAAGGGAGAAAGGGAGGAGAAAGGAGAAGAAGGTACACAGGGATTAGTGTGTACGTAGAGTACGTGAGAGTGGGTGAGTGAAGTTAGTCGACGAATCGGGAGTATTAATCGTGAGCCTCGCGGTCGTTAAATACAACCGCGTCACTCGCGTTTTTGATCAACGCATCGGGATGCCGCGCCCGGCAATCTGTTATTTCGAACGTTCGAAACATTCCGCGATTTTCGTGATTTACAAACGGACAGTTGGGGGAGGGGGGGAAAAAAAAAAAAGAAAAAAAAGAAAAAAAGGACGGGCGGGCACGCGCGCCCGTGCAAATACCGATACCGCGCTCGTTTTCGAGGTCAACTTTCTCTGGACCGAGAGCCGTGCGCGGGGGTTGCGCATATGCGTACGCGGAACGTTTGTTAGAAAACAAATAGCGTAATTTAATTTCCCTCGAAACTAACGGAAAGCGATTTAATTCGCGATCGGGGGCATCTTAACGCTCTGACCAGCTCGGTCTGTAACACGCATACTTTCGAGAGCAACCTTCGTCGGTTCGATACAGTTTCCCTCGATTCGCGCATCGTTCGGTGGTCGGTCAGTTTATTGCTTAGAGAGCAGTTTACAGCCCGTTTCCCACTGTTTTATTCCACGTTTAGATTTGCGCTAAAAAAAATTCCGTTGCAAATTTGTCGAATAGCGTCGAAGAATTTGACGAACAGGCACGCAATCCGTTGCCTCCAGGAAAACACACGTTTGTTTGAAAATTTTGCCACGATATCATTGGCTGTCAGTTTGCAGCGCAACAACTTTCATCATCGTATGACGCATCCGTACGATTCTGCCGGCATCTCGGCCAGGAGAATCCGGAATCGAGCCGAATCGATCGAGCGAGCGAAAGCTGGCTGGTTGGGAAATTGTCTGAGATATCGGAGGGAGACGGAAGGAAGAGGCAGCAAAATCGCGACGGAGGGGAGAGGGAGAGCAGCGCGATGGCACTGGAAGGATAACTAATGGACGTTTTACGGCGTCAATTATACACCGTCGTAAAATATGAATAATTGCGCGAGATTACGCGGCCCCGCGCAGAATTTCCGCGAGCCTGGCTGCGAACTCGCGCGAGTCGCAAAGTACGCACGCCCCGGTGGTAACACCTCTCGAGACGCGTGTAATCCATCGTGTCCCGCGAGCGAGCGGCGAATCGAGGATCGTAGATCGAGAACGATTCCAGCACGGTTTTTTTTAGTCGTTGGCACGTGACCATGGGCGGGTAACGCGGTGATTACGGACATCGGAAATTCTACGGATGCGTCGCGCGCCAAGAAATTACGGCGGATCGCGCGGGATAGAATGTCGATCCGATCCCGAAACGCGTCTACGAATATTTCGGATTCTAGGATACGTGCATCGACGGGCGTGTGTATACCGCGCGCTATAGCGGTGGACCGCACCCTTGCGCGCGTAGAATCAGGAGCGCGGGGGCACGTACGTATCTTGGCGCGAGATGTAAAACAACTTTTTACGATCCTTTCGCGATCGGGCGATACGCGCCTTTTTTTTTCTTTTTTTTTTTTTTTTTCTCGTCGTGCAGAGAGTGGAAAAAACAAAATGGAGAAAAATGGGAAAAAATGTCATTTACTTGGTGCAATTTCGCGGAACGTTAAAACTCTTGCACTGTTGCGCTCTCAAACGAGAACGCTGTTAACTCTTTGGAGTTAATGGACTTTCAGTTTTAGTTCAGCGATTGGGGGGGTTTATGTTTAATGAGTTGGCGAATTGAAATAAATTTTCCTTTGAATTAGAAATACGACGAAACAATTTCCAAATGACGGCATTACCGTATAACGCGATTATTCGTTTAAAAGTGGATGAGACCGCAACGGCCTCCGATGGTCCGTTCGCTGTGGTTAAATAACGCGATATTTTGCTAGTTGACCGCTAACTTTATAACGTCGAGTCGCGCTCGTTCCTGCGCGCAATACGCGGTTCTTCTTCCATCTTTTTTCCTCCGAACTTTATTCTCAAACTGCGAGATCGCACGGCAGACCGTTGTAAGTACGAATTTTCTCGTTGAATTTTTCGACGCTTCGTTACGACTTTGTAAACGTCGTAATTTTCAAAGAAGAAAAAGAAACGCAACACGTGAGATATTTTATCTCGGACGAAAGTATTCGTCATTTGACGAAGACAGGTCGCTCGCGTAAAATCAGAATTTCGTTCCGGTCGTGAAACTTTCGCCGTGAGAGTTACCGAATCTGAAATTACAAGTTTGACAACGACACTTAAACGCACGCGTTTGGTTCTATCAATCGCGCTTCTCCCCGGTTTCTCTCTTCTCATTTGCTCCGCGAGTTCTTATTCAGCAGACGTGGCCAAGCGTTTCATCATGTCCTCGTCGACTTCTCTCTCGCTCTCGCTGTCGGAGCTTTTTGTTCGCAGTAATCGTGGCAACCAACCTCGGCTGCAGAACTCGATTCGGAGTCGTTCGGTGTTCCAGTCGAGTCGCGATTCACGTACAGATCCGACGTTACGTGACGCAAATGATGCGTCGAGCGTTTCGCTGTAATTTCAGTCGGTCGCCGAGTGAATCGTGCGCGAACAACGATCCGTAAAACACTCGTGCAACGGGTGGAAACGGCGTTCGACGTCGCAGCAAACGGAAATATACCAGCGCCCCGAGCTTCGCCCTTCGACGGACGTTTCTTTTCTTTCAAGCCGTCCTTGTCGTCGAATTTCGACCGTTCCTCCAATTGCGCCGCGTTCATTCACAATTTTCTGTCAGAGTCCGTTAATTCGACTGGTAACTCAAAATTGAAGCGTCATTCGCAATTTTCTATTTCTTCCAAGTCGTTTTTGTCGTCGAATTTCGACCATTCCTCCAATTGTGCCGCGTTCATTCACAATTTTCCATCATCATTCACAATTTTCTATTTCTTCCAAGTCGTCTCTGTCGTCGAATTTCGACCATTCCTCCAATTGCGCCGCGTTCATTCACAATTTTCTGTCAGAGTCCATTAATTCAACTAGTAACTCAAAATTAAAGCATCATTCACAATTTTCCATCATTATTCACAATTTTCTATTTCTTCCAAGTCGTCTTTGTCGTCGAATTTCGACCATTCCTCCAATTGCGCCGCGTTCATTCACAATTTTCTATCAAAGATTCGTTAATTCGACCGAAAATAACTCGAAAAATTGAAGCATCCAGAAACAAAAAGATTACAGAGGAGAATAGCCTTTGCGCTAGACAGACAAGAGGCAGACAAGAGGCAGAGAAGATCGGAATTTTCGAACGTCTGTTTAATTCAATTGACCAGCGGCTGTGCAGACTGCTTGGGATTACGCCGGCTTCTCAAAGCGAGGCGGGTCGGTCGTATCCACGATTTCGTGCAAACGCCCGGCGCGATCAGTTATGCGAAACGAGCGGAATCGTAAATTCACGGGGTAATTAGCGGCGGCGTTCGATACCGCGCGCTGGTAGACGCTCGGAGCGGCGAGAGGTAGTGCGAGTAACCAGCTCGTTCGTTCCTCGAGACGCGAGACGATGTGTGTCGTTCGTGGGAGATGGCTCGATGCGTAATTTAATCGCGCCACGTTACGTTTGCTCGCTGTTGTACGCTCGCTAAATGTGCTCGATGTCGTTAATATCGACCTCTCCTCGGGGCTTCTCCGTCCCTGTTACCTTCTTCTTGCCACTGGGCGAGTCGCTGCTCGTTACGCGACGAGGTCGTACATCTCGCCAGCCACCAGCGCGCCGTACGTGCTATCAACTCGTCCCCTCGTTTCACGCTGATTTCGATCTCCCTTCCTCGCTCCCTCCCGCCGCGACGCGTCTCGAAAACTTTGACCGTCCAAAGGTACGTGTCCGAAAGCGGTCCGTGGATTGACCCGCGACGGCGACTCGCTGCAAAACCTGTTGTTGGCCGACTGCGTCTAATTTCGGCCCGTTGAATTAAGGGGGATCTGCGGGACAGGCGTGGATTCCGAGGGTTCGTGTCTCTGTCGCGCGTCGAACCGCCGCGTTTTGCATCTCGCCGCAAGAAACGGGACCGCGGGCTCGGTCGAACAGCGGCAAAACATCCATCCACACGGAGAACCTCGGTCTGGGATTTTAATCGCGCGTCAGACTCGACAGACGCGTCGCGCCGGAACGAATACACCGAACAAACGCGAGATACAGAGTTATCGACCGTGCGAAATTTATTCGCCAGTTTTATCGACATTATCAAACTGTTACGTTTCACGTTGAGGATTAACGACTTCAAAGATTGAAACTGCAATTAATCGCAAATGCAAATTGTTTACATTTCCCTTTTCCAAAATTGTACCGAAGCGGTGGAATAATCTGATTCAATGATTGGGCGAGCGGCGATATAGGCATGCAAACGTGTAATCTTAAAAAACAAAAAAGAAAAAAAAAAAGAAAAAAGAATAGGCTGCAACGAGAAAGAGATAAAAGAAAAAGTAGTTCTCGCCGTTATAGTTCGGACGTCGTTAATCAGGGAAACGAGTGGCCCACTTGCACGCCAGCCAAAACGAGTTATCATCGACCACGGTCGTTAGACCGTGATCGGCGCGCGAGAGAGAGAGGGGGGGAGGGGGTGGCATCGCGGCCTAGCGAGCAAACGGAAGTCAGGCGGCTATCTTTCTCTGTTTATCTGCCGTGTTTGTTACTCGGAACGAGGGATGGGGTGGAAAAAGCGGAGAAAGATATGAGAGGGGAAGAAAGAAGCTTGTAGGCGACGCTGTATTCATCGGAGGAAAACGACGACGGCGATCTCTCGCCGCTTTTTATTTGCCCGTTGTATCGCCCGGAGACTCGCCTCGCACCTTTTTTCCCTCGCGTCGCGTCTCGACGGGGGTTTTACGATCTTTTAATGGAGACCGGATTTAACCGGTGACCATAATCACCGGCAGCGGGCAAGATCGTTGCTCTTGGCTTTCGGCTCGCGGCGCTGCTCGTCGCCCGGAAGCCCCTCGAGCGTTTCTTCGTTTTCGCGGAGTTGTTCTCGTCTGTCTTCAGACCCGCCGAATTCAGAAACGTCGAACCAAAAACCTTTTGTACTACTACCTCTTCTCTTTCTTTTCTTCTTCTCTCGTTTTTTCGAGATGTCTGACGAGCGATTAAATCGATCGACGTACCACGCACGTATTTGTAATCGATATTCGCACTGCTCTCGGTAGAGTTTTCTAATGCGATTTCTTGCTAGAGAAAAAATTCTTTGACGCGCGGTATCCTCGTATCTCGCGGCATTCTGTCATCTCGTCGGATGAGACAGGAGCGCCCAGGAAGCGATTATCCGGCTGCGGAACACGGGTTGGCGAATTTCCGATAGGCCCGCGTCCGACATACCGATTTCCCCGGTTTTATTTATTCCGTCGATGCCGGGGAAAACCGAAATTCGATGGTATCGAAAATTTGCCTTTCGCGCCTCGCCGTCGTCATTTAATCCCCAATTTGTGCGAGCTGCCAACACCACGAGCGATCGCTTTCGCTTCCACCCTGCCGGCGAACTTTGTGAGCGTAGATTGACGTAATCCCGCTTCAATGACGCACCAACGGAGCACCGTATAACGTCGAAACCGCCGATCGCTCTGTTGCGGGCTGCGGTCGCTCGTTAAAATAAAACCACGGTTTGTCGAGCGCCGGTGCGCGCCGCTTGATCCGCTTTCCGCCGCAGCGAAACGCTGTCGCACACTGCCTCCCGGTAGGTCCTCCAGGGCCTTGTCCGTTCTTAACGCGTTCTTTTTGGGGCGCCGGATGCCTGTTCGCGAAATGGCAAACCCGTCCTGCGGGACTTTTTCGTAGTTTGTCGAGTGATTGTCTGATTGTCGGACTGCGGTGTTTGTTGAAAATTTTCCGGCTGCGAAGATTTGACGTGCCACGTATCGATAGATCGCTGCTGCGGTATACGCGGCACAGCACTTTTTATACATTAGGCGTAAAGTGTATATTGCGGCGAGAAATCATTTTGTTTCCTTGCTACGTTTCGAATGGTACGTTCAAATCAGAGATGAAACTGTTACAGATTTTATCGCTATTCGTTTTCTTTGGTGGATGTCGATGAATTTTTTCGCATCGAAGGTAAAGACCTGGTGTTGTCAGAGGAAATCCAGCAATTAGCCATAAAGTCGGACAGCCTTCTTTATCTCGAAGAGTAAGGTTTGTTAATTTCCCTTGGTAAGTTTGAAAAAAGAAAACGTACGTCCCCAGCACGTATCATCTGAAAGATGAAACTTAAACATTATTTTATTACACTCGAAGAAAAGACGTCGACAAAATTTTCACTTACGAACAAAACGAACGTTTCCATTTTTACCTACCTGATACGAAAGATTCTTCCCTTCGTAGCGAGAATAGCTTGACGAGCAAAGTTAAAACACCGCTGGGAATATTAGAAACCATCGCGGCAACCTTTTTCAGAAATCTCCAATCTCCTCGAGAGTCGCGTTATCGGCAATCAATCGATTCTCCAATTTTCGGTGATTCGTGTTTCCCCATTTTGGTTGCTCGCGTTTTAATTTCTCCGGCTGCATTTGAGATCGGTCACTCTCTTGACCGCGCGTGTGCCCGTAATCGATCGTCCATTACGCGGTTTCGTCACCTAACGTCGTTTGCCGGACGTCCAACGCTTGACTTGCTCAATAACGACGAACAGGGGGGTCGCGAGGGGGGACGAAGAAAACAAGCCGCGTCTTGAGGGACCCTGGATTTGTTCCGGTTGGCGTGATCTATCTCTGCCAGCGTGCAATAACTCGATCTCTATCCCTACTTTCCTACCCCTTCGTATCCTCCGATACTGCCGAAGCCCTCGTCTACATGGTGGTTCGCGCGTTAACGACGAATAGGTGGGGTAGTAGAAGCACGACCGCACGACGGAGAGAGGTGGGACGAGAGGGGTGGGTTGGGTAGGTTGAGGACGACACGGGGAAACATTTTGGTTTCTCCGGAGGATGGTTATTCACCGCGACAATTTATCCGGTAAATTGCATCGGGCTACGGGCTTGCGACTCCGACGGATTCGTGACCCGTTTCTCGAATTCTGCGAGATCGTCGGATCGCCCTGGTTCCGTGAACTGCTCGTCGTCGTCTTCGGTGGGTTTCGATTCGATTAGAGTCGATCTCGCGGTGTAAACACGCCGGAGAGGGTACACAGAGACGTATTTGCGATTAAATTCGATCACGATTCCGCTATCTAGTCTCTCTCTCTCCCTCTCTCTCTCTCTCTCGTGGTGGGGAGAGGGCAGACGGTAGCAGCGGCACTGCCACCACCACCAGCAGCAGCAGCACAGGTCGATTAATGATCCGGAAAAACGATAATTCGTCTCGAAGGTATCGGGAGACCGATTCGTAGGACCGTCTCTCCTCCGCTTCGTTCAACCCACCCACACCCACACACACACACACATACACACACACACTCAGCAGCGTCAGCGCTGGTAGTTTACGCATGCGCGCGCGTAAATCTCTTTCCACGGATTTCGATGCGGAACGAAACTCGAGATTAATTCGCCAACGAGAGGAAGCGGGTGGCGAGCGGGCCGGGCGTAAACGCGACCATAAAATTTAGGTGTTCGACGAACGGATGCCGAGGCTTCGAGTTTAAAGTACGACTTCATTGGCTTCGATCTCTCCGGACCGAAAAAGTCTTCCACCTTCTCCTCCTTCTTCTCTCGGTTAAACGTTTTCGACTCGAACTTTTCCCTTCTTTCCCGATCAAATTCTCGTTTAACCCCCTCTGCGCTCGCCCAAGTACACACCATCATGTACCGAGTATCGTCACGTTTCACTGATTCACGTTTCTCGAATAACGAACGAATAACGAAGGCTAGATAGGAAAATGGAGTCTTTCTCGAAACTGCCTTCTACACATTTCGAACATCTCGATACTCGAGTATCGCGTTGTGTCACAAATGACTATCCCGGACTGTCAATGATCGTAGGATCATAGGATCATCCTTTGATACCGATATATATTGCGTTACGATATAAATCCGTCATCCGCTGTTACATCGCGCGATGTTATTCTGGCGCGAGGCAAGATCATCTGCTGCTAGCAGATATTCTATTCTGGCGGTGGCGCAATTGTGTCGTTGTTGAAGATTGACAACCTTCGGGAGGGATATCGATCGATGATCAGATGAGAATCGACGACCGCGTTTGCTGTTCGCAGAAAGATATGTACGGGCGGAGGTCGCAGGGGCGAGGGGGAAAGGGGGGTGGTTGTGCGCGCGATAACTCGACGAACAGTGGACATTAGGTAGGTGTAACGCGTTGATAGCGCGAAATTACAGCCAGCTGCGTTTACGTGACTGCGATGCGCCCGCGCGCCACGTATAGAGCCAGCCAGCTAAGGCATTCCCTCTGGCGATTATCGTTTGCCCCTAATTGATCGTAATACGTAGATAAACGTTCGAATGACTCAATTCTCCGAGCGGGGCCGTGACTCCAATGATATCCACGATAATAGGAGAGACCTACTTCTAACTTGCTCCCGTGTCGAGAGAGTATCCTTTATCCCCCTTTACGCAGTTGTCTTCTCTCTCTCTCCTCTCTATCAGCGATGTCTCTGTGTAATGGTACGAGGCTTCAGCCTCGTTAGCTTCAGCGTATACCTGCGGAGGACAAAGGAAGATGGTGTTTCGTCAGCGATGCTTCCTAGCAAACTACCTCGGACAATTTCTCTTGCGTCTAGACTGCGGATTTTTACGCTCGCGATGTACACAAATACGTGTGAAATATCCAAGTACGAGTGCTGATTGCAATAGCACTCATAGAAGAAACAATTTTCTGTAGTCGTGTCCGCGAAAATTGGAAATGGATTACGTCCTTCTTACAGATGTCGAGAAACTTGCAAAATCACAGGGGGTGCGTCAGTCCTCTCATCTTTTCAATTGCCGACGATATCGAGATAGGAAGGGAGCTAGCTGTAATTAGCCAGCCTTGAATCTCTGTTTAACAGCGGCGAGTGTGTGTGTGTCTCGTGGCAACGATACTCGAAAGGACAAACGTCCTTGTTCCTCTCCAAGATTAGCAAGGATCGGAGACGCAACGTGAATTAGGCTCGAATCGCAAACGGCTGGCACTCGTGCAGAAGGGTTCAATTAGTCGGAGGCTTTTTAGACAGCGGTGGAAGAGGAGGAGGAAGAGGAGGAAGAGGAGGAAGAGGAGGAGGAGGAAGTGAAAGAGGAAACGGAAGAGGAATAGGACGAGGGCCAAGGGGTAGGTAGCGGTGGTATCTAAATCCGAGCAGGGCCGTAAGGGATGCTGGAATATGTGGGCGAGCGGCGAGGGGTGGAAGTGTACCAGGGGGAGGGGGGGTGGCGACGTACGCTCGAATGGAACGGGCAGTAGATATAGTAGACGACGGGGTGGGTAGGGATGCAGGAGCGAGCATATGGTTAAACCGTAATGGTAGAGGTGATATATTTAAACCCGGCAAAGTTTGGTGCTTGGGTGTACGCGTGTGGGTCGGGTGCCGGGGTGTCGGGCGTGCCTCGCATAAGTTTACATTATCTTACCATCAGATGGCAACTATACCGGTTCTAGGCTCTCGCGGACCGAGCCAAGAGGTTTCGAGAGATTTCCTCGTTCTCGGGAAAGCGTTCGTTTCTCCTGCACACGTACACGCAGAGGCTCTTCTTCGTCCGATTCGTCGATAATGCGAAACAACGAAAATAGGTGCAACATTTTTTTTTTTTTTTCTTTTTTCCTTTTTTCGCCTGGCATTATGGGTCTGCTGAGACGCTAGATTAAAAGCATCGAGAGTTTCGCGAGTGAAGATTGGGATCTCTATTTTCCATCGTCGTGCGATCGCTGAAATCGGTCAATTGCGTCGAAGCTGGTCGAAATAATTTTTAATTTCAGATTAATTTTTGAAATCGGAATTTTGAGAATTGTTCGGGTGTTTGACGTTAAAAAAAAAAAAAGTTGAATTTCAACGTGGTTTCTACAGTTTCGTACTTTACAATGTTTTTTTTTTTTTTTCATTGTTCAGCGCGCGTCTGAAAGTTTAGTATTTTTTTATTATTGATGATGCACGAGTGAGTGGATGCTATTGGTCCGCATTGCGAATGGTAACGTGATGGAAGGCCTCGCGAGACTCGGTATTGCGAAGAATGATCCCAGTCACTGATTTACCGCCAAATGAAAATTGAAATCCTTGATTCGATTGTACGTGCGATATTATCGTGCAACGATTGCGCATTGTGACGAACATTTTGTCGAAAAGAATTGAGATTAAATCTCCCGAAAAAAAGAAAGAAAAAAAAATGAGCGTGCACTGTGGCGGTCTTTGATTGAACAACAATTGGAAAATACACGAGAAATTCTGTGTGTTTTCACGATTATTTTTAATTCATCGATTACTCGTCTGTGTAATGTCGAGAAGACGGAGAGAACAATATGCATACGTTACGGAAACGTGAGTGAGAGGTTGAAATCAATAAAGATTCCACCGTTGAAACCACTTGTGCATACTTAATCGAAGAACGGTTGACTCGCGAGTGTGAAGATACGCCAAAGTACTTGGCAATCAAGTGCCATTCCCGGTAAAGCATCGTTTGCCCCGATTTTGCGGGGCGTGTATGCTCATCCGGATCAGTAGAAATAACAGTGGCAAATAATCTATCATCTCCCGGATTTCTCACTGACAATATCGTGATGAAATATATACACGCGCCAAGTTGTTGAAACGTGAAGCTCATTTTCCAAGGACGGAAGGAAATTTATTCATTCTCTCTCTCTCTCTCTCTCTCTTTTTGACGAAGTAAATAAATTCATTTCTCAGAAATACACTACGAAATAAATTTCATTTATTTCCATCGCAAGAAATTGCAACAATAAAAAGAATTTCGTATGAATATTGCAACAGCCCGGATGTTTATGCAGTTTCACATTTTTATGGACACGACTGGAGAAATGGAACTGAAGTGACTGAAGGGAATGAAATTTGTTTCATCTTTTAAATGCCGCGAGTTTTTACTTTATTTTGAATGTTACGGATTATTTTGCACGTCGCGCGCACACTCAGTCCCAGACTGTCGAATTATTTATTTAATTTATCGCCATACCGCGTTGAAGATTATCCTAGCGTTTCCTATGCAAGAGCGACGACATTTTTCATGCGAAAAGAAATTTCTAACAAAAATCGTTCATATCATTTTGAACAAATACCGAAACACTATAAATCGTTGATAAATAGTATCTTTTTATTTCTTTTTCTGTATCTTTCGATTGTCGTGCGAAACTAAAGTTTCGCTCGAATTCGGCTTTTACCAGAACAGCAGGCAAAGAGAAGAAACATAATTCATTAACCTTGCTTTACAAAAAAATGAAAAACTATTCCGAATTCATGCTGCTCAGAGATTCTATACATTCTATGCAGTTTCAAATTTACCCACAGGTAAAATCCTCTCGAAATCTTTTACAATTTTCACAAAGACGAGCAACGTCTTCAGAGTCGATCAATCGCCATCGAAAACGCAATTTTAACAAGTGCCCCTCGGTTCTTTCGTGACTCCTCGGAGTAACAGTAACGTGCGAGCAGGGCGGGTAAGAGTCGATTTGTGTTCGTTCTCTCGGTAGTATAATCGACGAAAGACACGCTTCTTCTCTCGCGCGATTGATGATCGTGACTTTCTCCGAGGAGAGGCTGCTTTCCGCTCGTCGGACGCACGCGAGTCATTAGCCACGACAATCGCTCGCAATCTAATCGGCGCCCCGATAGAGCGCAACACGCGTGTCGGTTGCTTCGACCTATTGACTCGCCACTCGTGTGATCCTTCGACCACGCGAACGTTTATCCCCGGGGGGGGAGAAAAATTTAAGAACACTCGAGACCGGCACTCGAGGCCTGGTTTCATTAAACCGAGAAAAGAGAGAGAGAGAGAGAGAGAGAGAGATTACCCGGGGAATCGAGTCGAGAGTCCCCTCGACTAAGGACCGAGTCGTGGAAGTTGGTGGTAAGCCAAACAGTTTCGCGTTCTTCCCGCTCGCTCTCTCGCTCGCTTTTCATATCCTTTGTCTCTCCCCCCCACCTCTCTGCGAAGTTCTCCCTCTCTCTCGTTATAAAATACCCAATTAATTCGAACTCGGTAAGAGGATCACGGGATAATTAATACAATAAAAATAGACGTCGCAATAACAATAGCGAACTTGGACGAAATATGCTAAGAGGCTTACCGAAACCTCGCCCCGTTTCTCGTCCTCTTCTTTCGTTCCCGACGACGACGACGACGACGACGACGACGACGACGACGACGATGGCGATGACGACGAGGTCGAAAGGGGGGAAAGAGTATCGACGCCAAAGCGAAAGAGACCCGTCACGTAAGGAACGCGAACGCGACCGAATGACCGCGCTCGCCGAAGGCTATACTTTCGTAACACGCCATTGCGTAATTACGTGCTTCGCCTCGTTAGGTGTATTACTTTCTCTGTAAACCCGTAATCAGATCCAAACGAACGTCGGGCTTGTTTACCGACCAGATCCCTGCCTTTGGATCCCGCCGATAAGGGAGGCTTGTCGGTCGCGTCGATCTCCGACGTCGTAGCAGCTCTGAGAAATTTCGAAATTTCCTTCATGGAAACCCCCTAAACTAAACTCCGCGCCGACCTTTTGCCGCGTCCCCGTGTCGTGTCGCGTCGTGTCGTGTCGCGTCGTGTCGTGTCGTGTCGTGTCGTGTCGTGACGCTCGACGGACGGGGCAAGAAATTGCTGGTTACGCGAATCGTGCCGCTCGGGACGAAGGTGTGTGCCGAATGAGTCGAAAAGTCGGCGAAAGTCGAAGATCGCCGTGGAGGTGGTCGGGGGAGAGGGAGAATGAAATCGTCGACAATCAGAGAGCGATTCGATACGCCGCGGAATCACCGGGTAAAACAAACACTTTTCGCTCTTGACGAGGAGATTCGTCGGAGCTCGTGCTTTTCGTGCGCAGCACCGGAGTTATCGCGCTTCGCGTTGAAGGGAAATTACACGGGGAACGTGAGAAGCTACGTTAACCGTCCGTTGCAGAGGAGCTCGAAAAACTCGATGTAAAAGCGAACTGCTTTCAAATTTAATACCGCCCGGCGGAACTGTTTTTGCGTTTGATTTTGCACTTTTGAAACTTTCGGACGTAGCGGGGCGAAACTTGAAAACGCGTAATTTCGCAACTATAATAATTGATGGACAGCGCACCGCCGAAACGAATTTATTTGCAAATTTCGACGGTATTTCGCTCCGTTGAAAATACTTGGCCGCCGTGTAGAATGAATGCAACGTCGTCGTGTCATGAATTCAACGCAAATGAAAAAGAAGAAACTTTAGTTTTCGATTCGCCTAACGAACGAACGAACGAACGAACGAAGACGAAAGGGTTGTGTCTTCGTCCGTACAGGTGCGGCCTTAGGGGAGTTCGATTGGTCCGGGGATCCCCTAAATCGTCGCGCACGACCTCCCGAGATATTACCCTGGTACACTCTGCGGAGAAGGGATTGCTCGGTATAAATTGCATCGTGTGGTCGACGAAGCGCGGTCGAAATTGGGGAAATTAAGTTCGCCGAGTATAGAGAGAGCGAGCCCGGTCTATACCACCGCCACTAGTACACACAAAGAGAGACCGCACTGGCATGTGGTTCCCGTGTAACCCCGATGTCGATACACTCGGGTCAGCGCGTCGAGGAACGAGCAGACGTAGCAGCCGAGGGATACCACGCATCGGCTGTTTGCATTCGCCGCTAAACGGCCGTCTCATGCCTCGGCGAATTCGCCGAATGTACGGAGACTGTTGGTTCGCTCGCTCGCTCGCTCGCGGTTCCCCGAAACGTCGATGCGAGTCCCCTTCGGCCAAGATCCGGCCGTTTCCCTCTCCTGAGACGATCCTCGATTCTGCTTGCTTGCTTGCTCGCTCGCGGCAGAAATTTCTTGGCCGTGGCAACTTGTAAACGTCGCAAGTTACGAGAACGATCTTTAACCCTTTCGCTGGGTCAAAGCGCCATCACCGAATCGGGAAGCGAATCATCTTTCAAATTCCTTCAATCCGTTTTAAAATTGAATCTTTTTCAAATTTTCAGAAGGGCCTAGAAAGTATTTTTATACGACCTTTTTAGTCGGTCTTTTCCGAATTGCGATAAATTGAGAAAGATTCTTTTATCGTCGTATAAATATTTCACTGTCGCGTAGAAAAAATTGAAGAAGCTCGCCAAAATACGTCGATAATATGCCGCAACGAAAGGGTTGAAATGTGACCTCGAGGGTGAGAAATATCAAAGTTGCTACTCTTTTCCAACTTGCACGCAACAGAAATTCCAACAGACCTTATTCTCCGCTCGTATATTATATACACGCGTGTCTGTTCGCTCTTCGAGTTTTTCGAAGGAACGCCTTGGTTCGGTTTCGCGATCCGGCACTCAGAAAGAAAGTTAACGCGGCTGGGATCGAGCAGTGAATGGCGTTCTAACTAGCAAAACTGTTAACAGCACGCGCGATCGTGGCAAACGTGTTACGAATCGTTCGATTCCGGTTCGGTCAAACTCCGAGCGAGCGAGCGAGCGAGCCCTTTAACCCCCTCGATTTTCGTGCGAATTCCGATTCGTCCGGCTCTTCGGAAAATGGCCTTCTGTGCGGTTCGGGCGACCGTCGATTCGAAATTCCTCGCAGCCTGTGCTCCCCCGGCTTGAATTCTGTTTTGTCAACGCGTGCACGCGCGCGCTTCCGATAAACTCGCGACGAATTTTTTATGCCGGCCTCCGAGGTTGGCAACCGGAGGCTTCAAACGCGAGGGCGAGGGCGGAAAGAATCGGAGCAAATGATACCGCGTGACAATGGCAAAATACCACGTTCCGACCCTCCGCAGAAGTTTCGGGCCTTTGACGTGTTTGCGTTTGAGTTATTCGAGGGGAGGGTGGAGAACGAAAGGAACTGGCTGGGTAGGTCGACTCTCAAGTGGTATCACATTGGGCAACTGGCGACGATTCAGGGTCAGAGTTGGAATTTTTAATTTCGTCGCGGAGAAGCGTAAAGCAAAATCGAGTTACTCCGCGACCGGTCGTCGTTCGGCCATTTCGAGTCAACGCTGTCTACATTTGACACACTTGAACGAGTTTCTTGATCTGCTAAGATAAAACTTTCAAATAAAATTGGAAAAGTCATCGATATATTTGTTAGCTGTAAATTACAAAAGTAGATAAATTGACAACGTGATAATGACAGAGTTAACAGAGAGCGAGCGAAGGGGTGTGGTTGGTTCCTCGGACGAGAGCCCTCTGTCGTCAACGTCCGCCAGCGTGGATCCGCAAATGGATACCTCTCTCGTCTGATTGCCACGAAGCTAATCGAGTTATCAAGTTGAAACAAAGTGCGTTGTAAACGGCCTATTATCTTTCATCCGCAGATGGTATTTTAATTTCCCGGCGAGTTTCGCAATGGCTGGTAATCGGGTAAAACCTGGCTTTGGACGAAGGGAAAATTGTAGGGGCGAAGAAGATGTCAAACCTGGGTGGTGCGGTAACTCGGACGCGCGTTCTCTCGATGAGAAGAAGGGACGAGGGAGAGAGAGAAATCGGCGCGAAGGTGAACGTCGAGACGCGTCGCGTCGTCTCGAGAGAGACAGAGACGGCTAGTTGGAAGAATCGGGGTATAATTTCTCGGTGACAGGGTGGCGTCGGCTTTTCAACCCTTGTAATATCTTCAACGGCCTCTGGTCGCGGTTTCTGTCATCCCTCCTTTTTTTTTTTTTCATCGCCACCGTTTCGTTGGCCTGGCCTCGGTTCGCCTCGATCCTCTTCCTCCTTCCTCGATCGGTCGTTCCTCGTCTACTTGGTTTCACCCTCGGCGCGCCTTTGCTCCCGGGAATACATTTCCATGCATTTTCCTGGGCGGCTTCTCCTGGTCTTTCGCTCGGCCGGTGTGCCCGGTTCTGCCCGTCATTCTCCTTCTCCCTCTCTCTCTCCTTCTCCCTCTCTCTCTCCTTCTCCCTCTCTCTCTGTTAGTTTCTCACCACGCTAGTCGACGATCTCCTCCTCTCTCCCTCTCGTGCTTCTCCACGCGCTTTAATTACCAACTTTTCCGTGTTTCCCTGGAATTCGCGCTCGCTCCACCACCTCTTCCGGGCGTCGACAGTGGTTTCTTTCGTACCCGCTTCTTTATACCCTCTTTTTCTTCCTCTGGCCGCTCGCTCGCGGTCCCACGGGCCACATCCGAGCCTAGCTCTCCACCAATGTACGTACATAAAGTTTGCGCGCGCACACGTACAAATACGTGTGTGTCGCGTATACGTACGTGTACAGTGGCGTTGAAGAGTCGGGAAATCTTGTAACGCTTCGTTCCCCGGCTCTTTTTCTTCACTGCTATATGTACTTCCTTTTCGCTTTGCGGACGAATGTGAAACACGCCGTAGCGTAAGAAGGACGCGACACGCGTTAGTTTACACGATGTCGATCGCCGGTCTGGACTACCGAGGGGCTGGTTTCCTTCTTCCCTCGTTCTCCCTCGAGAAGTCTAGCTCCATTCGTCGCTATTAATTTCTTTGTTCGTCGGAGAATTTTGACTTTGTCGCAGTAATTGAACGATTACAACGGTGGTAAAAACGATGTACGTAATTGGAAAGAAATTGACGTTTTGACATAACAAAACGTGTAAAGGGAAAGTGAGACTGGATAACGCAATTTTATAAAATTGAATTTTCATCTGACGACTACAACGACTAGAACGATCCGCTTATTTATTAACGTCTCACTGAAAGGCCCAGAAGCAACTGTTCCGTTTTGCCATAAAATTTGATCGATATGCAAACGTTTGAATCGATAGAAAACAAATTACAGGCGTCTACGCCACGCCCCTTTACGAACCACGTGACCCAAATCAACCAATCGCTAATTTTCGTTGCATCAGAAGAGGCCCAATTTTCTGCGTTACTCCCGCTAAAATCACTTTCAGCGATAAAAATATACAGCCTCGTTTGGAAAACGTGAAAAGCAACGTTTCGCGAGATAGTATCCCGCTATAGTGTTGGTCGTATTTCTTTCTGATCCTGTTTTTCAACGCACCTCCTGGAGGGGGGGAGTAGCGAGGCAAACGCGAGGGAAAGCGGTTTGCGAGTGGTTGTTGGAACGATTAAAAGTTTTTTCTGGCTTAACGATCCGTTGGCCACGTCGGAATATGGAAGCCAACACGAATCCACCTCCCTCTACTCGTCGATTCCTTCTCTCGCGTTCTCCTTTCTTCCTCGTCGGCTCGTCCTTTCACCCGACCTTTCACCGCCCAGTTTCTACGCCGGTGCTTCTGGCTATTTCCGCCGGTTGGTTCAACGACTTGCTTTTCAACGCGCATCCTTCTTCGCTGTCGATGGCCATGGACACGTTGAAGCCAGACCGGGGACGGCCGCGTTTCCTAACGAGACTCGTGTTTCCTGCCGGAGGAAACTGGTCTTATCGAGGATCTACGAGCGAACGAGCGAGCGGAGGCGATAGCATCGTCTATGGTCGTTCGCGAGCGCGTTGCTTACGCAGCGATCCTCGCGAGGACTTTGAAGTTTCAGCTTCGAAATCCATTTGTTACGTGTTGCCCGCGTATTTTTCAACAGTTATTTCATCGACGGTGTAGAGCAGAGCGCGAGAAGAAGAACGAGAGAACTGTCGAAGATGATTGATCGATCGCGGCCGTTTGTTTTCTATAGTTTTGCATAGAGTCTTTGCAAAAGACGATTAACGTTCTTCGATTTGCACTAAAAAGCGATCGTTCGTTCTCTCGAAAGTAACAAACTCGCGTACTCGATTTATCCAAGTGTACTGCCAACGGAGTAGCACGTTGAAAATTTAATTAAAATCAAGCTCGGGACGAGTTGAAGAAGAAATTCGTTTACGAAATTGGGAAACTTTATGCACCGAAGTGAAAATTCGGTTGCGGATTTCCTTCCGGTGCGAAATCATTGTGGGTAATTGCAGTCACTCGCGGCGATAAAAGCCATCGGATTCGCGGGGGGAAAACGGAGTCGTCGGAACGCGTTAAACGCAACAATATCCATCGCAGATAGATCCACGAACGTTGAAACGTTTCTCAACTGGTGGTGGCTGTTGCACGAACGTGTCAAATTCGACAGACGTGTATGCAGCTCTCCGTAATTGCTCTCACGCGTTCCAATGTTCCATTACGACGTCCATCGTAACGTCTACATTTTGAAATTTCCTTCCCGCCGCCAGTGAACGCCTCTGTCGTCGTTTAAATTGGACAAGTTGGGAACAAATCTGCAAACAATACTTGGAAATTTGGAAATGTATACATTTTGCGTCGCAAAAGTATTCAAACAATCGCGGTAATTTCATACTTTTACTCACATTTCCAGATACATCGATCAGAAATTTTACCAACTGCGAACGTTCGAAATTCCGCGTATAGCGAAACGGGGATCGTGCACCGTCGAGTTGACGTATTTCGATGGACGTTCCATTCGAAACTTGACCGTTTTAACGCGGGCAGGGGCAAATATTTCTCTCGGTGAAGAACTTGGAGGGGGGAGAAGAATATCGTCTTTGCACAGTCTGGCACGTTTATCGAACGGGCGCACAGCCGGTGGATATTCCTCGAGTAGCCGTTGGCTAATTCCCAAAGAGATTATCGAAGACGCATCACCGCGATTCCACGTCCGAATACAAATTGGTCCCTTGCAACCGCGGTGTGGAATGGAAGGCGGAGATGAGAGAGAGAGAGAGGGAGAGCGAGATAGCGGGCAACGTTGCCATGCATAGAAGCGCGTGGTGGCCCCACGTCGGTGTGTAGCAAGAGAGCGGTACAGGTGCGACGGGTCGAAGCAGCGAGGAAATTGCAGGCTTCTCGGTCCCCCAGGTGCTCTTCGTCATCATAAAGCCTACGCCACTGGCATTGTACCTGTATTAAAGCCAGCCTCGAACACGACCCTGCGACTCATCCCTCCTGTATTCTCTCTCTCTCTCTCTCTCGTCGCGTGTTCACTCTCTTCGCGTTGGCCGTGTTCTGCTCGCTTTGCTCGTTCTGTCCAGCCTCGCCGCTGCCAGCGAACTATGTATCGTGGACCAGTCGTCCGACCATTTCTCGAGACCACACGCGCCCAGCACAGACTTGCTCTCTCTCTTTCTCTCTCTCTCTCTCTTCTCTCCTCTCTCCTCTCCCGTTTCCTGGCCTCCACGCGCGACCAGTCGCCACATTTAATAATCGGTATTTATGGGAAAAACTTGCCAGACGCTCTCCGCGCGCCACGCCGCGTCCACTGTGCACCGACTCGCGTCGTTGCGCACCATCCCGGATCTACGACCTCTCTTCGCCTGCGATTCTTCGAATTCTTCCTGTTCCCGATTCGACTCGATCGCGCGCGTGATTGCTCGTCCGACAGAGTATCGTATTTCAAATTTTCAACGAAATGAAAATCGAAATTATTATTATTATTATATACAGAATGCAAATTCGAGGCAGTGTGATTTTACAGTGTGTTAAATTTGGGATTAACTGGGATTATAACTCTGACTTTTCATCAAAGTTCATCAAACTTGACTCCTGTCGAGAACGTGTCGAGTGGAGTAGCTCAACGCCTGGTCAGACACACCGACCAAAATCCTCGAAAATCCTCAAAAGCCGGTCAATCTGGCACCGTGACAATCGTTCGTCGACGGGACGGACAGTCTTTTTAACGATTCGACGATCAAAATCGCGATATCTTCAACACCCCGGGCGGATTTCAGTGGAATAAGCAACGATTTCGCAGACTCTGGCGGCTGATGAAAATTCCGTGGGGAAAATCGCCGAGAGGTAGCCGGCTGTCGGCGTAATTATTTTCAAAGGATTAGTCGTTAATGCGGCGAAACACTTGGGAACGAGATAAGCTTCGCCGAGTTCCCAAAGAAAATAAAGGCTGATCCTGTCGGACGGTGGCTTACTTTTGGCAAAAACAACGCCGCAGCCGCGGCTGGCTGGCTGTGCCGCGACGCCAAGAGTCGCTGAATTTCTCGGCCAGGCTGAAATAACCGAGAGAGAGAGAGAGAGAGAGAGCGAGAGAGTGAGAGTGAGAGTGAGAGCGACCGCGCCAACCCCTCCCCCCGGAAGTCGTTTTAAGAACAAACTGGTTGGTTCGTTGCAATTAAAGCTGACCCGTTTTACGCCCGAACGCCGCGCTTTCTTCCGACCGATCGTTTTTCGAGCGGAATTAATCGAGCCCGCGCGAAACGCGGCACGGATACTCTGTTTTTTTCCCCTCGTCGAGCCTCGTCGAGTCGCGTCGACCGAGAGGGAACCGATCCGTGTGGAAACGCATTCAGATAGCGGTGGCGGCAGCTCGGGGGCAGAGAGTGCGAACGAGAAATACGAAGCATAATAATAGAGGGAACGCGTCTCCCGCTAGTCTACCAATATAAACTTCTCGTCGCTGTCCGTCCGTTCAGACTGAATTACCTGACCCTGTCTCCCGGAGGAGTCTACACCCCGGCGTCCAACAAAGTTTGCACGGGCAAGTGAAGCTTAATTAAAAGCTACGATGACACTCGAGGGCCACTCGGCTCCGAGGGGCCAACGATTCGTTTCCCTTGGTATCGAAAACGAGAGGGAAACTCCTAATCGTTTGCCGTTTACCTTTCTCGTCGTAAGAGTTACACCCACGGTTTCTCTCCACGGTCCGCCAAGAATCGTGGCCTCGGTGCTTTCGAACGGGAGGCGAGAAGGAAACAGCCAACCCCTCGGAGCTCGAACTCCTTTCATTTCTTAATTCACCAGTCCTGTGAATCTCGCAAGTGTGTCGTTACGTCGAAGAGCTGTTGCTCCCCGTACAAATCGTAACTTTCAATCGCAACTTTCGCTCGCCTTCTCCAAGAATCGTTTCGTTTCCCAATTCGTCTCTCGTAAATATATCCTTAGAAAGATCTTCATTCCTCGCACGAGTCGATTATAAACTTTGCCAAATCTACACGTCGTCTTTGCGTGCTCGTCTTCTCGAGGAATCGCCCCGCATTCGCATTAAAGAGAGGGAGAGAGAGAGGAGAAAAAAAGATCCAACCGATCTCCGTTTCATTTCCTAATCCGCGTCCCGGCGGCAATATCGTTACGAGAGAGCTCTCCCGCGGAAATCGCGAGCCGAGAAACGAACGAACGCGGATAAAAAGCTCGCCGGCTCCCTCCTTCCTTCGATTCTGGATATAAACTCTGACAAGTCACTGTGAAAAATCCGCGTTCCGCGTTATTACCCGCGTTTCGCGAGCATTAAGGTCGAGCCCCGCGCGTTCCCCGGGCCCTCTCCTCGCTTCCAAACTACTTTTACTACCCTCCGCTCCCGAATTTACAACCCGCGGCCAAGGATATTTCCATGGCCGGGCGGAGCGTTCTCGCGCAGCATGCGCCTCCCCGCCTCCCCCTCCCACCCCTTGGGGGGTGCACGTGTGTGTGCACATATATATATATATATACACCTGGCAGCAATCTAGGATGCTAATGGACGTGATCGATACGAAGATATATACAACAAGACCGGCAACAACTTTAAACACACAGCTTGCGCTTGTTTTTCCAGCATTCTCGCGCTGCACGCCGATTTAAAAGCGCGCGTACCTGTGTGTGCACGCTCCTCCTCCCGCGCGAAACTTTGCGGCACGCGCTCTCGGTGGGGAGATGCAAATACTTCCCGGAGTAAATTGATTAACGATCGATCGATCGATCGATTTATGACGTTACAATCCACGGCGTCGAAACTGTGTAATTAATTGTACGCAAAGTTAAATTGTACCCGTGTGTTTGATGATTCGCAATGCTACCATCTTGGAATACCGAAACTATAATTAATTGCGAAATTGGAGCTTACGGTTCTTTAAAAATGACACGAGACGGGAAACTTGAACGAACAAATGTTAATGAAACTGATTAATAATGTAATTAATTGTAGTTGAATTTAAAATTTGGCTCGCGATGTTACCATTTTCAAATACTAAAGCTGCGATTAATTGCATCTAAAATTGAAGCTCACGATTCTCTAAAAGTGGCACGAGACAAGAAACAATGGCTCTCTAGAATAAACAAGTGTAACTAATTCTATTTAAAGTTGAATTTGCACGCATGTTGCCATTTTAAAATACCGAAAACTGTAATTAATTATGTCTAAAATTAGAGCTTGCGATTCCCTAAAAATGGCACGAGACAAGAAAAAATGGCTCTCTAGAATAAACAAATGTAACTAATTCTATTTAAAGTTGAATTTGCACGCATGTTGCCATTTTAAAATACTGAAAATTGTAATTAATTATGTCTAAAATTAGAGCTTGCGATTCCCTAAAAATGTCACAAGGCAGGAAAAAATGGCTCTCTCGAGTGAACAAATGTAACTAGTTCTATTTAAAGTTGAATTTGCACGCATGTTGCCATTTTAAACTACTGAAAATTGTAATTAATTATGTCTAAAATTAGAGCTTACGATTCCCTAAAAATGGCTCTCTCGAATGAACAAATGTTCGATATCGTTGTATATTGGTCACTGACTCAAAAAAAAAAAAAATATTTCAAACCGCGTTTAATCACATTCGGAGTCGAAGTTTGTAATTATTACCCTAAAAACTGAAAAATCTAGAAAGGGTCTCGCCAAGAAGAGAGAGGTGGCGGAGTTTTTTTCGACGGCGAGGGCTCGTTTGAAAAATGCGAGGCTTGCGTGGTCTGTGCGTGTTCGAGGAACACCTGCCTTTCTTCGTAACCTCTGGCCCTGCTGCGCTCTACGGCCACCTTCTCCCCGAGATTGCCACCGCTTGATTCCGCCGCCGGGCAACCGAAAGAACGACGGGCACGCGAATTATTAAGCTAATAGCTCCGTGCGAGCACAGCCGGCGTCTTCCTCTCCCTGTGCAGACCTCGTTTCGAAAACAACGCGGCCTGGAATATTTTCTGTCGCCGATGCGACGGCGAAAAACATTCGCGATTTCGCGATGTTCGACGGTGTACGAGGAGTACTCTTTTTTTTTTTTTTTTTCTTTTTTCAACTTCCCGACCGAGATTCGTATCTGTCGTTTCGCATTTGCACGTGCCACGGCCGCGTCTTATCGCGCCTGCCGGATCGTACATCATTGGAAACGTATCGTTCCTCTCTTTTTATACACTCTCGCGACTCGCGGTTCAAGGTTCGCCGTTGTCGTTAAATATATAGACTTTTCGTACTTCAATTCCGCTAATTTGAACAAAATTCTTCAAAGTTCTCGTTTTGAAATGCTCTTTTGAGTAGCTCGAGGATCGAATAGTATAAAAGTTCGTATCGTAGCAGACTTAATTTAGGCCCTGAAAAATATAAGTGCTGTCGTTCTACGAAGCGCAACTACCAAAGTGACTAATTTACAATTTTCCAAATTGTGGAAATTTTGTATATTTATGACAGAGTATTTTTAGATACTCGAGAGACTTTTAACAAAATATAAAATTAATAGAAGCTCGCATTCTTTTTATTGAAACTTGCACTTTTTCCTTCACAATCTTCTACGGAAATTTTATGTATTTCTAAAATACAGTGTACTTTTAGATACTCGAGTGATTTTATCATCAACTGTTACTTGCGCATCGCACGTTAATTTCTTTGCTGCGAATATTATACTTTTTCGTCGGTAGTTTTAGTGTCGAGCCCTGTTCAGGCTTAGAAACGACTGCCCAGTACTTGATTCGCACTCTGGTGGTCTGAACGAGACCTCGGACTTGAATATTTCGCTTGTCGCGTTCGTTTCCGTTCGGTTCTTCTCCGCGAGAGCGGGTCGACGGCGGATGCGATCGACGGAACGCGCCCGGTCACCCGTCCGTGAATCTAGCCGGCGAGATCGCATCGCGTGTCCTCGCGAGCTCGAAGTAAATTGTTCGGAAAGCTGGGTAACGTTTGAATTTCCAGCGAAAGGTTTATGACTATTTCTCCGTTGGGGCTCATTCGTACCGAATTGAGCGTATAACTACCGTCGGCCGTTCTTGAACCGCGTTATATATGCGTACGCGTACGTGTGTGTGTGTGTGTATAGATATACACAGATATATAAATAGGACGTCAAAGACTCGCCGGCTGCAAAACTACCGCGTATTCCGTGAATTTCCAAGAAAATATCGCGGTACGCTTCTCCCGCAGGTCTGTCGGTTATATATATACATATATATATATCGTTTGTATGTGTGTATAATCTCGCTCTTTATCGCCGATAATTCTCGACGATCGTGTTTGCGTTCCTTTTGCCGGTTAATACTTCCGGCGAGCCGTCGGCCGGTACCAGGTCCGCCGGCTTTATACAACCTCCACCGCGTGTACGCTCGATCGTAAAATAACCATGCTTACGCGCATCGGGGGCTATCGGCTACGTTCCAATCAAGGATGAAAACACAGCGAGCCCCGTTCAGGTTGCTGACTAACTCAGCTGACTAATCAGCTCGTGGCTCGGTCGACTAGCCAGAGTTTAGCCAACTTTGAGCAACCTTGTTTCATCGGTGTGGTGGACGACAGAGAAATTCGAGTGAAAGTCATGAAGGAATGAAAGATGAGAAGGATGAATGGAAAGAGGGTGATGGCAGCGACTCCTTACCCCAGACGCTTGTTATTGTAACTACGCGCTAAAGGCTGGCCCCGATCACCCATCCTAGCAGGGTGCAGCACACTGCTTTGCTTAACGTCGGAGATCGGCAGGACCTCGATGCTAGGCGCACAGCCACTCGCAGCTTGCGCTAGTCACTGTTCGAAACTCGTAGTTGAGGAATCCTAGGTCGCTACAGTCAAAAATCTCAGAAACACGCGTCTCCTGTTCTCCAGCCATGGCTTTCGATCATTGTTAGATCCTCAGCTGATCACCACGCGTCTGTAATTTTCCGCGCGTCGGCTACCAGCGGCTGCGGTGAATTTCGCAAGTTGCGAGATACGAGAGAGGAGCAGCGAGGGGCGCAGTACTTGACACAGGGAGTAGCAATTATTTCGTTTGACCTGGCCGGTAGCCGGGCGAACCAATACTCCGAGACAAATTGTCAATTTATGCTTTCTCGTTATTACGCCGTCCTGATCATAGCGCGCGGTTCACCGCGAGCCAACCGAAATGCACACGTATCGTCATCGAGTGCATTTTGCCAGATACCAGGAGAAATGGCTCGGACGTGGTCGAGCGCGAGCGCAGTCGCCGTTACCACCGTTCGTTCTGTCGTTTCACCAAGCAGCCGGAGGATCTGCAGGCCGGAGGTTGGCCCGCCGCCCCTATTTCCCAGAAATTACGCGCAAACGCGCGTCGAACGTAAGCGCAGCAAACGGCTTGTTCCCTCTTTCATCAGACTCTCGACGTCGTGTGGCCTTCGTCGCGACGGTGAGATTCAACGAGACGAGAAATCCAGACCGCCTCAGAAACTCGATCGCGCGATTCTCGAAGCAGTCTCGAAGGATATTGCCGAGTGTGCGATTTGAATCATAAAACTCGAGTAAAACTCCCGAGGAGAGATTTTGGTTTGGAAGACGGGGGTGGGAGGGAGGGGCTCGCGAATTTCTTTTCCTCCGATTCAGCTCGTTTGGCCCTCTTTTCTTACCCGCTTATGTTTCTCTTTCGCCGGTGCACCCTGGAATCGTCGCTGCAACGCCGGCCCAATAGCATCGTAAAAGGGAATTACTCGAACCGTTCCGAACGCTATCTCGCCGCGCGTTTTGCTTCCCGAAATCCGTATACCTGTCCGCGTAATCGATATTTCCGTTTACGTCACCGCTTGCTCGTCCCCGCGATTCTCCGATTACCTCCTCCTTCCGCGAGGATACTCCTTGCCGGTTTTCCGCGATCCAGACACAAATCTCGCTATCGCGGCGAGATCTAAAAAAAAATTTAACGCGACGACGTACGCATCGTTCGCGTTAGTGTCGACGTGTGTATTGGGTCGGCGGGAAAGTGACTGCGTTTTTCTTTTTTTTTGCGTGTGTGTGCGTGCGAATGAAAGACGGATTTTTCAGGAGGAACAAAAGCTTTGTCGGACAATGTATTGACCATTTCGTTCGATTTTACCATCTTTCAACTGCAACTTTTGTGATTCCGCTTTGCGATCCTTTTCGACAGAAAATAAGTTCCAAGAACGATATTACTGCAATGTCACTAGTGGAATTTAGCAAGTCAATTTTTTATCAGATTTCTTTCCTTTTTTGAACGTAGTACGAACATGTTCCTTTTTGAGTTTCCATTTTGAAATCGATGTTAAAGGTAAAGCGGTTAAAAATGTACATATACATCCATCTATTAGAAAAGAAAGAAAAGACGCAATTACTTCTTGGTCAACTCAATAACTAGTTTCGTGGAAAGTTTTGTGGATTGACACTGTGGGAATTGGAAGATTTCCCGAATCCACGCTGACCCGATGGAATAATCTCTCGCTGAAAAGAGGTCCTGATGGTCTTTGTTACTAGTTGGAAGCCAGTGTACACTACACGATTAACAATTCTACGTTCAACTAGTATCATCAGATGGTATTTGAAGCCACAACTTAGATACATCGTGCAATTCAAATGCATCCACGTTACTTGACTTTTAAATTAGATTTTTGTTTTTTCTTTTCATCAAGTCCACGATGTTGGACACAAACAAAAAATAGTCTCGTTTCAATAGTCCACGATCGTGATGCCAGAAAGATTTTCCAAGAGTAGTACTCGCGTCATTAATTGTCTTCGACTTTCGAGAGAGACGAATTCGAGTCGATCGGTCAGCAGGCAGTTGGAGAGCAGCACCCTCGTGGATGGATACGGAGGGGCTATTCACGGGGTTGGAAGATGGCGCGACGGAACAGGAAGCGATAATATTTCATTCGCGGGACTAGAATATCATTTTTCAATAGCGCAGCTTAGCCCAGGAGTTATATCGACCGGGCTATATCTTCTGAACGTTGCCCTTCGTTTTTCCTCCATTTCTCATTCCGTCTGGTTTTTCCCCTACCTCCCACCCTCCCACCTCTCTCTTGATCTTCGTCCCTTTTGTTGCCGAGTTTGACTAGGCACACCGACCGACCAGCCCCCCCCCCCCCCCTAGCGAGCTCTCGCGATCAGCCGCATCCGCGTGCTCGCGCACAGTACGTGCAGAGCGGGCTCCCGAAAACCGCTTGGCGAGGGCGAGAGCACAGTAAATTCCCCATGCAAATGAGATGGCTCTGATACGCGGGAAATATAAATCCGAAAAACCCCCACCCCCCCTGGGGGCGGATATTTATGTCTATTATCTGAAGGACCCCGGTGTACCTCGCGCCGTCGCTCCCGCCCGTGCCGCCCGTTTTAACTTCCTCGTGATCGGCATCGAAATGGTCCTAGTTGTCTAGGAGGTGTCTCGCTCTCACCTAGCTATCTCCAGCCCCCACCGGCGTTATCCAGGTTCGTCCAGGTACGCGGCGTCGAATCGATTAACTCCTTCTCGGAGTATCGATAATTGTAATTCCGGCGATGGGTGGTGGTGTGTCGGGAGGGAGGGCAGACTCGTGCGTTGCTCGCGACGCGTTTGTCTCGCGTGGAGATTTGGCAAAAATCACGTACCCGCGTTCGTTCGTACGGATTAGGAGTTCGTACGGTTGCAGGAAAGGGAAATATAGCGGAACGATATTTATGGAAATTTATGGAAACAATTGGAAACACGCGACGGAATTGGAAATTTAGAAATTTTACGTCGAGCGTCCCTCGCGCGATCGAAGTTTGTTTGGTATCTGGACAGAGCTAGATTATGCGCAGTTCTGTCTTTCAACTTTGCACGTGTGCATTTTTCAATTTTTCCCACGGATAAATTTCTCGAGATTAACGCGACTGTGTTGCGTTGTATTTACCGAGAAGATGGTTTGGCGCGGGACGGGAATAGCCTCGAACATCTCCGCAGCGGAGATGTTGTTAAAACGTTCTGCTCTTCAGTCGTGAAACAGCGTTCTGTTCTTCGAGGAAACGCATCGCCGGGGAGGGAGAGATTAATCGGTGAAATTGTACGATAGCACGGTATAGCCGCGGGATGATGTAACGATGCAAAGTCGTTCGATCGTTCCGCGAGTCCGATTGAAGTTGTTCGTTTGCGTCGGCATCGAACCGCGCCGAGCGGCGCGCAACGCGTCATGGAAACCAGGCCCTAATTAGTGCAGCAACACACGGGCAACAGTCGCTTTAATCGCATGCTTCCTATCACCTGAAACGAGTTTCTCGAAGGGCTATCACGCGAAGTCTCGAGGTCTTTAACGCGTCGTGAGTGTTAACGGCTGGCTGACCGAATCACCCGCGCCGACTGCAATAAAATTACCGGCTCTTGTTTTACTGGGTCGCATTTCCACTATCCGCTTTCCCGATCGGCAGTCCGATTCGCGTGTAAGGGGAGTAAAAAAGGGGGGGGGGGCGATAATCGCGCGCAGAATCGCGCGACTGCGAGGACGTGAGGCTTGTGATCTTGGCTCGTGGAAAACGTGATAATCAAACTCTGGGTATTTTTTTGCAAATTCATACCTCCGGCGGTGGTGGAATTTACGACGTCGAGGCTGCGTTCGAAAATTGTCTTACTCGTCAAACGTCACCGTGGATGCTTTTATATATTTTTGCGCATCGACTCCTCCGTGCTATCGAGTTTTATCGATACAAAGTATACGACGCGAAATGAAGTCTAAATTATAACTCAACGGGTACCGTTTAAGGGTTAAATGCATGCCGTGCAGTTTCGCATGATCGGGTTTTTCCATAAACGTACAGAACTCTGGAGTCTGCTGGGAATTATCGCAAGTTATCAAAAAGACGATTAATCCAGTCGCAGTTGCGTGTTTGCGCTACGTGCGAAAATCTGGAAAACTCGTTCAGCAAGAGTTCCGTGTAATGTAATTGCGCACGGTACTAAAAATTACGACCTTCTTTCGAGAAATGTATCATTCAGTTGCCCGGGGTTGTTTTCGGATCGAAACTAGATCAGAAGAGTGACAAAATGACGTCGACAATTTTACATATTTATCTCCGACGGGATTATTTTTGTATCCCATCGCGCATCGTGCCGAGAAAATTTTGGTAAAAAGTTTCAAAACAGATTGTATGCTGACTATTTTGGTGATTCCATTGTTAAACCTTGCGAAAATTTGCTTAATTCTCTTTTCAATTTTCGAGATAAGAATTACTTTGGAGTATTTCACAGTGGTGAAACATCGTGCGTGCAATTGTTATTTATCGACGTTCAGATTCAAATGAGTACGACTCGATATTTGCGAGAGAAGAAGGGGGTCAAAGCATTCCCGTACTCGTGGTTTTCATCATTTTCCAAAGGGCGCCGCACGGAGCCCTCGGGGGCCGCGAACGACGAAAGACTCTTCGCCTCCTTCTGCCTATCTACCTATTACCCCTTTTCACCGGCCGGTTCTCTCTTTGTCTCGATCGAGCCACGTTAGTAGCGGTGTTCCCATGGTGGTCGCGCGCGGGGTTACTCGCTGCTGCAAAGGAGTGGTTTTCAACCCCTTCCGGCCGTCTTCCACCTCCCGATCGCCCGACAGCTCGAACGAGTCTTGGCCAAGAGCCAGCGTATTCATTCCAGAAACTAACCCCCGATCTAAGGGGCCAATTATTTAATCAATTCCACCCTCTTAGCGGCCACACAGACATATAGACACCGCACAGACCATTCGAGGTACGGAACTGCCGACGACGACAGTGGCGGGCGTCGACAATTGAAATCTCTCCTCCCCCCCTTGCCCCGTTCTCGTCGACTTGTGCTTCTCGAGACGACGATTCGATTCCAATCGGCCGGTCACACTGCGATGGTATGCCCATTATATTCACAATGGGACGATTTCGGGGCAATCGCGAAAACTTCTCAATTTCGGTGCCGCGAGAGAGCCGCGGCTTAACTCCCGGGGGTGAATACCGGATCCTGTCGTCACCAGGAATAACGAGTCACGACGATCTTACATTTTCCAAAAAATTGAACCCGAGTAGGTTTTTAAACTTTCAATATAACAATCTGACGATGATATTCTATCTGGATGGCTGGATAAAAAAGTTGTATCGTATTCATAGAACAGTAAAGCGACACGGTTTAACTCGTTTCATGCGTTTTTTGAATATCGAATGATCTTCGACTGTCGTTGAATCAGTAAGTGACGGCAATTCCAGTTTATACAATCTTTAGTTCTCGGCTGGGATCGTTACTCGGAAAAAGCCCGCCTCGCGAAGTGTGGTCGTTAGCTCTTCCCGGAGATATACCTCGGAGACGCGTTTATCGCGGATAAGTCTCGGTCGAAAAATAGAGGCGCGGGGCGCGGCGCAAAACGTCTCGAAACGCTTAAAGGTTTTCGCTTCGAATTAGTGCGGGCAAGTCACGAATTCGTGGCCGGTTCGTAGCAAGGTAGCTGGCTGGCTGGCTGGCTGGCTGGCTGGTTGGCTGGTTGGGTGGCTGGCCGTGTCTCTACCGGCGGCCACGCCAACGTCGTACATCACGAATCCCCTGAGAGAGACCCATCCTCTTGACCGCGTCCATCCGCAATCGCGGTCGTCGTATGTCCGAACGCTCGAACGTTAAACGTGATTTCGGACTCACGCCCGCGATTCCACGAAATTAATCCGCGTCCGAGCCATCGATTCGCCTCTTCCACTCGCCTGTCCCGCCGTTTATTCTCCACCTATACGGGCCGCGTCGAAAATTTAATCGAACTCGTTTCTTTCCCGCGTGCGGGCCAGCAGCGTGTGCCGCGCTTTTTAATTTTTTCCGGCCGGCGATATTTATCCGCGCCGATCGACGCGCACCTTGCCTTCGTCGTTCCGTTCGCACGGGCAATTTCCACGGGAATTGAGAATATGCCCAATATAGATACACGTGTGTATCTACAGAGTGTCCCAGTTTTTTTCCCCCCAATCAGACGCCGTATCGATCTAATAATAAAAATATGACGTCGTGAATAATAAAAACGTACACATCGTTGGAAATAAGTTGTACTTGATGTTACGGTTGTCGTAGTAGGTTTCGGATTACCCGATTTTCCAGAGATCAGAGAACTTTGAATAATAAAGTGTGTCGGAGGATGACGAGCTAATTGGATTGAAATTACGACAAAATTGGAATGGTCATTGGACACGGAGTAAAGTCAGTCTTTCAAACTGTCAATTCAAACTGTTTGCCGACAGGCATGACAAACATTTCGAAACCAAGAACATTTAGAATCGAGTTCGCAAATCTTCTATCCCGTCATTGGAGCACGCAAGTATTTTTAATCTATTCGCACGTTGTGCCGTAACGGTGCACGTTCGTTTCTTTAACCATGCTCCTTCTCACTTTGACGTTTGACATAGATTGACGACGTTTGATCGGCAAACCTGGCACACACACACACACACACACACCCCGTGCACGAAATACGTATACATACATGCGTGTTGTACGCGGCTCTTGGATAGATGAACGCATCGATAAAGAAGGAATATAACGCGGAATGGACGGTAATAAAAATTACATCAGACTGTTCTCTCTCTCTTACTCCCTCCGTTCCCCTCCTGTTCTCCTCCCGCGGCAGTCGAGCGTCGATCGATCCCTCTCACCGTTTCCAAACTTTTATTTACGCTCTGCTCGAGAGCGCCGTTAATTATTGCCACGAATACCCCCCCGACGAATCGTAACGTAGCCGCGTTACCAGTTTCTCGTGAATTATTCCGTATCGGTTGAAACGAGCGTGTGCTTGCCCGGAGAGAACCCGGCGCGGCCGCGAACCTCTCTCCTCCTCCTGCCCCCTCCCCCCTCCGCCGAATCCTTTTTCAGTGTTTCGATTAAATACGTATACGTTTATTTTGAGAGAATTCATATCGATCGCCGGCGTCATTTAATCAACCTTTGACCCCGTGATCGATCCGTCTCCGGTCGCCTGAACCAGCAGCCTGTCTTTCTGGTTCACCGAGGGTCAAACGTCGCGCGAATCCTCCTCGCGCAACCGTGCCGTTCGGGTATTCCTCTGCCCGACTTTGACGAGCGAAGTGTACGTTAGGCTCGATAGGGGCGAGAACCAATTTGCCAGGTTGTTTCTTGCAATTTCGGTCGTTTGATTCCGTATCGATTCGAAGAGGCGTGCGACGACGAGTAAATTGCTGTTCTCTTTGCACGAGATCGCCAAAGTGTTGGAACGTATTTTTTCTTTTTCTTTTTTTTTTACGAACGTATCAGTTTGATTAAAGTTTCGTTAATTTCAACGCTGTGGTCATGCCCGATTAGCTCGATCGCGTCGTCCAATCAGAGGACGTTTGACGCCTCGCTCCATCGTCAAAGTCTAACGTGCGTTCGTCTTCCGGAATGAAATTATATGGCAGTTGCCGGTCGAATATGCACTTTCGATCCGTTCCAAAGCTGAGAAATTTAATTCCGATGCTACCGGTTGTAACAAGACTGAGGTGTACTTGTTTACCGTTAACATCAGGATGATAAACTTGTTCCCAAAATTATTTGTGAAACCCAACATTCCACAGAACGTAGAACAACCGAAAGGTGCCAAAGATTGTCAGTCGAAATATCAGTACGTCTTCCCTCCCATTTCAGACTTTGCTGGAGAATAATTAGAATGATCAAATGAGGAGGAAAAAAAAAAAAAGAAAAGGCTCCAACGATTGTTCGTGGATATTTAAATTAGGGGGGTTCGGGCGTGTTGTATCGGCGTCATTACCGCGAAAGCACGTCGGCATCGTGGCAAAAGATCCGCACATAGCTGACCTATATACCGGGGAGGGCAGGACGAGCGTGCCAAAGAGAGGAGAGATTCGTATCGCGATCACGACTGCTGGCGCGAGCGGACGCGGGGCTACTTTCACGTGAGAGCAAACGATTGTACAGCCGCGGCCTTTGCTACGCGAGCGCACCGATTCGCTTCGTTTGTCCAACGCTCCCCGACGACGACAAACGTGTGTATACGGTATGTTCGCTGCACGCTTTCGCCCCTATTTATTTTTCATCGGAACGTACGGCGACGCGACGCCAACGCACACGTCGCGCGCCTCTCGTATCGAATTTGACGCCGCGGCAACGTTCGGCCTCGAATTTTTTCCCTGCCACCCGCCCGGTTTCTCCCATCTCCGATTCGTCGCGCGAAAATTCGCCAGTTAGGAGATTCGCGTCAAGGCACGAACCAAGCTCAAAGCGTGGTAATTTGGCGTTCGATCATTCGGCAGAATCTCTTTTGGGAAATGTTTGGAAAATATCCTGCCGGCAGCGAACGCAACGGAACGCGCGCGTGAATACATATTGGCAAAACTTGAAATCAATCTGAACGTGTGTACGTAAGAGCAACGTGGTGATATTTCGTCGGTAAATCTTCATGCAAATATATTTTATTCCGTGTATTTTGGTAAAACGAGATTATTTCCGAGAGAACCTTTGGACGTTCCGCGCGATTTTGCACGATTTAAAATCGACGGTCCGAATCGTTCCGATTTTAATGCGCGATTGCGGCCCTTTCGCGGTGATGATCGAAACGACGTATGACAGTGTCGGATATTGCGAAGAAATTTTCGAAATTTTATCTACGATTCGAAAATCCAACGCCGCACACCATGTGCAATACGTTCGCGAGTCTTCAAATACTTTCACGCACGTCGACACATTATTCTCCAAACTGCGTCAAACGGACAAGGGTTAAATCATCGGATAAAATTCCACTGTCTCGAGCGTCGCGGCGTAGAGGATCACTGAAGAATATTTCAAAGGCGAGAGAGACGCATGGCTGGCTGTTCGCGATGAAAAATGTCAAAGGTACCCCCCCCCCCGGCCTCGATCTAAGAATTATTATCGGGGAGCCGTTCGTGTCTCGGGAGCGTGGAGGGAGGCGAGAAAAAATCGGTGAAACGTTTAACTAATGGGTCGACGTCAGGGCAGAAAGATCGGAACAGTTAAGGGTGTTCCCCGCGTATAGTCTGCGAGAGAAGAGGGGGGGGGGATAGCCCCGAGCATAGAAGAACTGCGATACGCGCGCGCCTGCGTTATTACGGGACGAGTCGTCGGACGGGCTGTTTCTCAAGCTTAATTTACACCTTCTCCGACGCGTCGACACGCACGATGAGATTTCGTACGTACGTGGCTGAGATTTTTCGCGTCCTCTGGACATTTTCGGTCGAGTATGCACGGCCTCGAACAGTGTCGATACATTGAGAGTAATTCTCTCAAAATGTTTAAATGAAATAAACGATTCATCGCGGCAAGAATACGCTTTAGAATCTGTGAAAGTAGCGCGGAGGATTTTTCCTCTTTCCGAAGATAAATTGCTTTAATTATCAGAATGTAAACGTTACGTAATTATGATTCATTTTACGCATTCTTTGCCAGAGACTGTGTTTCTATTCGCTGTTCAAATGAAGTTTCTAGACGTGTCGTTAAGTTTCTAGCGAGCAAGTTTCCGCTTGTTATTAAACTTTAATAAATAGAAACGTTGCGTTAATGTTGCACGAACTACGGTTTTACTCGTCATTAAGGTAAAGTTTCTACCTGTCAACGATAACTTAATTTGATGATAAATAGAAGCGCAGTTTGCAGCAGGGAATGCACAAAGGGTAATCCGCGCTACGATAACGTTTAAAGTAACACTTTCGTCCAAAGCGGTTCGTAGATCCTTTGTGCTCGTCGAACTTTCAAACTGTCTTCGACAAATTCTAAGAAAAATTTTCACACGTCCACGTCTCGAGACAACAGGAAGCAAGCATTCTATCGCTTTTGATAGTGATTCGTAGAGATACGTTTAAAAAAGAAACGACGGAGGAAGCGTGGCGCGTCGCAGAGAGCAATAAATGAAATTTAAAACATGGCGAGCTCGAGGCGACGAGGAACGATCTTTCAAAACGAGTTTCACGTACTCGCGAGGCGAACGTGCGCGCAACTCGTTCGCAGTTTCGCGCTCTTGCGAGAACCCTCTTCTTTGCGGAAACGTGGGCGCGACGATGTTCCGTCGATCTCGTCCCCCCTTCGAGGAATTTTTTAATAATGTCCCGCTTACGGGGGTTTCGTAACGTCGTTAAGAGTCGTTAAGAGAAAAGGGATCGCAGTGCTCGTGCAGGAACGCGAGCGTTGACGAGCGGACCGCTTCGAGGATCGCGAAGCGTTCTCCGCGACACACGGTACACGGACTCGACTCAACCAGCTTCTTTCAGGGAACATCAGCGACTCGCAGTACATCACATACATGACAAGTAAGTACGAACAACAAGTGCGCGCTGTGTACGGCGCGAGGGCGATCGAAAAACGAAGCGCGTCCTTTGGATCTCTCTCCGAGAGACTTTGCAATAGCGAACGTCGTCACGTTGTCAAAAATTCGATGCCGATCGTTTGAAAAATCGTTCGGCGAAATTCCTGGCAATTTTCTGAATTATCCGGCCTGAAAAGCGCTCGCGCGGTAACGTATCGACTGTCGGATCAAATTGACAGAATCTGGAGTTTGAAATTTTTACGATACCAGCGTAACGCGATATTCCTCCAAAGTCGACGATGGTGTGCCAAAGTGGTTGAATTTCCTGGCGATCGATGCCTGGCCGGAAAAAACGCAGCCGAGTTTTTCGCTCGCCATTTTCTCCAGAGATTCGAAAGAACGAAAAGAGAGAAAGAGTGAGAGAGAGAGAGAGAGAGAGAGAGAGAGAGAGAGAGAGCGGCAAGAAAGCGGGAAAGCGGAAGGAGAAGAAAAAGAAAGAGGGGGCGAGGGTGGCAAAGGGAACGTCTGGACGACGTCTGAAGGAGTTCGTTTCGCATGGCCGCGTCTGTGTTTCCTTGCGTTTCAAGGGCCTCGTTAGAGTTCGCGGCGAACCGCCGTAAATCGGCCCTGTTTTCGACGGTGGGAGGGGAAGGGCGGGGGGGAGCCAGGCGGCTCGATTTCGCTTGGACGACCGGCACCGATCTAAATTTCAAATCCCCGCTAATGTGCATTTTTGCGAGCGCGCGGGTCCGAGGCCTCTTATCGGCCAGGTGTACTACACGCTTTGAATTTCAAATTTCGCGCGCGCAACCCGTGTCGATCGTGCACATGTGCATGTGCATGGTGTGTCTCTGTGTGTGCGTGTGTGTATGTGTGCGCGCCAGCCGACCAACTTTCGAATGTTTCTGCCCGCTTATGTGCTGTCATTTGTTTCCCCTTCCCTCCTCCTCTCTCCTCTCTCCACTCTCTCTCTCTCTCTGGTAGATAGCAGCCGCCGATCTACGATATCTAGCGGATTTTATTTATGGCGGCAGCGACTACGTATCGGAATTGATTCCGTGATTTATTCGTGAACCGTCCTTTCCACCGTCGGATCCGGTCGATACCGTCGAAGGGAGAGCCTCGCCTCGAAATCGAATTTCGAGCGACAGGTTTTTCCTTTCGAGTCGCGATCTCGTTTTCGTCTTTCGTACGCGACCTGGCCTACGCGCCAGCCTTATTAACGAGAGAGAGGAACCGACGATAAATTTTCCCTTCGATCCTTGCGCGTTATTACGTATTCGGTCGTCTCGATCGGCGAATGTGGCAAGCGCGCGATAAGCGATCGCGCATTAAGGTCACGGAAGAAAACTGTCTCGCCGTGTAATTTACACAACGGAGACGAAGAGGACGAGGAAGAGCGTTCGCGGGAAGGCGGGTAGAATCGAGCGGTACTACTTGGCCGCCGTCAGTCTTTAACGACGGTATAACTTGGAGCTTTATCTCCGCCGGTAATTTTCACTCGCCTGTACGTTCTCGCGCGCGCGCGCGCGCGAGACCGCGGTTTTTACGGATCTTCTTAATGCACGAGACGACTCGCTCCGGCTAATTGCGCTCGCCTCGCTTGCGAGGGCCGACGATTGCGAAACTTCTGGCCGCGCCAAGTCGGGGCAAGAAAGTCGCGCTGCCACCGGCCGCTAATTGAAGCGCAATTAACCGCGTTAAAACGTTGGCCGTTGATTAGGCCGGCGGTCTGTCACCTGCCGCGGCGCTCCGATCGTTGACTCTTTCCACTTTCCTAATCTCTCTCTTCTCGTCTGTGCGTGTCTTACGCGAAGGATTACGGTCGATCGAACGTGTATTTTATGACACAATTGTCAATCCGCTTTACAGATACTTTCGTTTCGCGTTTCCAGTGTTTACGTGGTGTTTGTTCAGAGACTTTTTAAGCGGAGAATGTGGGAAAACATTCGTTCGAATCGCTGCAAAATAGACACGACGAGATCGAGAAAAGTTTCCAAATTTTCGATAGTCTCGAAACTTTCATCAAATTCCCGTGCTCGTTCGCAGAACGGCGCAGAAATTCGGTGCTTGGACTCGGCGTTTGAAAGGAAAAAAAAAAAAACAAAGAAAGGCGGTATCCGCGGAATCCGCGCGCAGCTGAAACGTTGAAACACGACCGTACGACGACGGCTGGAGGCAAACTCGGTATCCAGGGGGATTTAATTTTTCAAGTATCGCCCCGGCCAGACCGAAAAGGTCTCTCTCTCTCCGTTTCGTAAATGCTCTTTTAAATGGGTCTGAAAGCACTATTAGCGTTAAAAGCCAGTTACCAAGCCAAGAGCCCCGCCGGCAGCTTTCGCGGGGCCGGACTAAGCCGCGACTCCGTTGAAACGGAGATAGGAAAAGTGCTCTCCGGATATGTCTCTTGGATCGCGCGCGCGCGCGCGTGCACGATCAAATGCCATTCCGTTTCTTGAAATAAAAATTTCAAAGGCACGCGGGAAATCGAGCAACCGAGAGGAGAGAGAGGGAGAGATACTCGTTTTCCCTCTCGTTGGGAATTTACTTTAGCCCCCGCCCCGTTGTTCCCGCGATCTCTGGATTCTTTTGGATCGTTGCCACGCGAAATGCAACGTCGCTCGTTGTCGTCGGCCGTGTGTCTCGTACACGTCGACGACGTTCTTCTTCCTTCCATGATTAGGCTGTCGCGTGAGCCGCTGTGAACGTGTTTCTCCGCGCGCCTGTGTGCGCGCGTGTTTGTGACTCGGTCAAATTTAGTAGGCGACACACAGAGAGCAGCAAACGACGGGGAGACATCTCGAAGACGACCATCTCCCGACGGGTGTGTGAGAGGCGCAGGAGGCCGAGAGAGGCGAAGCTACTTATTTAGAATATTGCTGGCATGCATTTGCATAAATTTAGTGCAGGTCCTACGGCGGGTGTCTCGTCTCGTCTCGCCGCGTCTCGCCGCGTCTCGTCGCGTCGCGTCGTGTCGCGTCGCCCACCGTTATAGATCCGTGGAGACTCCCTTAAGTGCCGCAGATAGACCCCGAAAAGGTCCTAGTCACTTGGACCCCCCCTTCTCTGACCTCTTCTCCCTTCCCTCCGTCTCCTTTCGCGCGCAGCATCCTCGTATCGAAACGTGCTCGTAAAGAAAACGCTCGGCTGTTTGCTCGGCCGATGCAAATTCCGCAGGGGGAAGCTGAAACGTACAACAACGACGGTTAAGCGCGGATGGCGGAGCGCGTGAATCATCGGCCGAAACGACCGAGAACATGGCATCTCGTGGATTTTCGTGGCTGGCACGCATACATATTCAAATTGAATTATCCGCCCTACCAGACGCGTTGATTCGAAATCGTTCGACGGGCCGATCTCGTGGAAACAGAGAGAGAGAGAGAGAGAGAGGGAGAGAGGGAGACACCCCGGGCCATACCTCGGCACTCTCGGTTCACCCGGAAATCCGGGCGCGCATCCTCGCCATTGTCCCTGAGCCGCTTGGACTTCCTAGACTAATGGAAATTCCTGGCGAGAAGTTGGTTAAAACGCGATCGCTTTGCATACGTATCGAAGCCGAAGCCGAAGCCGAAGCCGAAGCCTCTCTCGGCAGCAATTCTCCCTCGGGTGCGCGCGAGTCGTCTGCACGGGGCGCGTCGCTCTCATTTCGCTTTCCCTCGCATGAGCGCGTGCAAACACGTCGTCGGCGCAGGCACGCGCGTGTGACACCACGTGTCCGCGTACCGGGCACGTTTCACCCTCCTACAAAGGGGAGGGGGGCGATGAAACGAGAGCAGTTCGGGATACAGGTGTAGCCGCATCGTGAGTGTCCTCGCTTGAACGTGTATTTTATCACGCGGGAGGTGGCTGGAGGTGGTAATTTCGCGAAACGAATTTGATAATTTCGAAGCAGGGGCGTTAACTGCGGGGCGTTAACTTTTCCTTTTCCTTCTTTTCGTTTTCGACGGAAACTTTGCGAACGATACCGCAACGTGTACTGTTCGAAAGCGAGTGAAATATCGTCGAGAACGATCGATGAAACGTTGTTTTCCAACCACCGTGTTAACCGTGCGCTCTGTTTGTCGAGTTGCGTTGTATTTTCGAGACGGTGTTTTCCTTCGACGAAAGAAATCGCGAGTCGTGAAACTAAAAAGAAGAGAAGAGAAAAGGAAGAGAGAGGGGTGGGGGGGGGGGGGGTTTGGCATGGAAGAGGAGTAACGAGTTCTCTTCCGTGTCGCACGGTCGACGCCGGTGAAATTGTTTTTTCGCTCTTTGTTCGCCGGTGCTCGTCGGTTTTGCGTTACTTATCTCGTTAAAGAAACGCGAGGAACGGATAATCCGCAACCGACAAATCGCGGTTGCCGGGTAGAAACGCCCGGTCGCTCTTTTCACAGTCGTAACTTTATCGCGGAAGAAAGAGCAACGACGACGGCCAGGCCGGGAGAAGGAGGAGAGAAAGAGAGAGGCGCGTTGGAGAGACGGCGGACGCGTTTGTGTCGGTGGCTAGCTAGCTGCTGGCAGCCGCCACCGCCGGTGGAAACAGTGGAACAAGTACGGTAAGGGTCAGACGCGGCGAACGAACGAACGAACGAACGAACGAGACGAAGTTACCGAGTAATGGATGCTTTAATTCCAAAGGAATAAATTGCAATTTTTCCAGCGGCGCAAAGTCTATCCGGCGTTCGCGTTAAAAATCCCGGAATTCAATTAAACGCGGCCGCCAGCCACAATCCCGAATTGAAATCTTGAAATTTCATATTCGACCGCGTCCAAGCCCAATGGGACGACGTGGCCCGGCCTATCCTCCGCCCCCGTTCGAATTTCACGGACAGAAAAAAAAAGAAAAAAAAAAAGAAAAAAAAGAAAAAAAAAGAAAAAAATAGAGCGATACTCGGTTTCGAGAAACACGGCCGGTTAAGCTGTTTTCACCGTAAAATCGTTACGTTCCGTTTTGTCGCGCCGCGAATAGACGGGCTCGCCGGGAAAACGGGCATTAAAATTTCACTCGGACGCGTTAGAATACCGACCGGCTTTCCGTTGACCCGCGTTACTGGAAAACCGAAAAGGGACGGTATCAGCTATTCCGGGCATTGTTCGACTTGGAGTTAAAAACGCCGACCGAGAGTACGTCACTTTTTCGCTTATATCTCCCAATTGACGATGCATATTGATAAGGTAAATTCATTTATTCGTACGATCGAGTTTGATCCTCTCGACTTGTCGGGCAGAGGTATTTCTCTCTTTCTCTCTCTCTCTCTCTCTCTCTGCTATCGTGTCACGCGCATCGAAGATTTCGATCGAAAAAGAAATTACAGAGGCGAAACGTATTATACGTTCGGGAAAGATTGAGAACGAGCGTAACGGCGTGGCAAGCAATAATACTTAAACGCCAATGACGGTGCCCCGGCATATAAATTCAATTTCACGGTTGGCCGGAGAACGGCGGAAAATTTTCATTATTTAATCCCACGCGTGGGATTCTATTCTCCCATTGTTGGCGCATTGTGCCCCCATACAAACGAGTAGAAAACGCCGAGAAGCTTTTCGTGAAACCGAAGCCTGGCCTGCCGGGCGCGCTCTGCTTGCTGCTGCTGCTGCTGCTGCTGCCGCTGCTCCCCCGTTGATACGCCAACACCCGTGCGCCGTGAATCGAAGAGAGGGGACGGTTGAAAACCCATTTAAATTAATATTTGCCCTGCACACGGCCGACCGAGAGGTCTCGATCGCGTGGAATACACGCGTCGACTCTGCCACCCCCGACACCGCCGACCTCGCGTTTCGATATTCGCTAAAATGCGAATAAGGTTCGCGCAATTATTTGCGATAAACCTGCGCTCGCGTAATGTACACTCGACGTGGATGAAGCCGCACCCCTCTGACGTCGCCGCACCGCGCCGCGCCACACCACGCTGCCAACGTCACAAACACCGCGTCGTGCTCCGCCACCACGACCACAACCACCATCGGCTTGCTGCATATCGTCGTCTCTCCTCCTCCTCCTCCTCCTCCTCCTCCTCCTCCTCCTCCGCCTCCTCCACCTACTCCACCTCCTCCGTCAGGCGAACGTCATCGTTCAACGATGAGAATCCACCATCGTTCGCGCATAAACTACCGTGTTTACAATCGATGCCCGAGCGAAATGCCAGCGCGACGGCTGCATGCGCGGAATAGAATCCCTCTGCGCGGTGTGTTGCACCTGCTGCATCCACTTGCGTTCTACTTGGTCTCTCTCTCTCTCTCTCTCTCTCTCTGTTCGCGAGCGGTTCAACGAGATCACCGATGAAATCACCGTCCACAATTTCCACGCCTCGATTTCGACTCTCAACTTTCCGCCTCTAAAGCGTAAGTCGTTGTTCACTCTGTAACGATCGACAGTCGGTGACGTGAGGGCGTTGCGCGATTTTCAAATTTAATCGCCGGATCGCCAGATTTTTTTTTCTTTCTTTTTTTTTCCTTTTTTTTTTTTTTTTTTGCAACGAGGCTCGGCTGCTATGCACAGCACTTTTTTTTGGACGTTCATACACGTTCCGTGCATTTTTCAATTTGCGTTTCCTCAGTTTTCCATTTGCGCGTGGAAATCCCGTGAATAACCGATGACGCGATTGTGACGCGTCGGGCGATTCTCGACTTTAATAATCGATGACGCCGCCGCTGTAATTTCATGCGATTTTCAACAGTTCGGTGACTGATGACCGCCCCCCCCCCCCCCCGCCGCCGGCGGCGGTCGTAAATTTTTAACGGAATCCGCCGGTGCCCGTTAAAGGTTTAAAGTAGCCGGTCGTTAGAGCGTTAATCACGGATCAACCAATCGACCGAGCCCCGTCCGCCTCGTGGAAAATCTCCGCCCGCGCGAGAACACTCGGCGCGGCACAAAGGCACCGATGCCCACCACCGATCGATTCCGTAATACGTTCGGCAGTAGGTAACGCGTAATTTTATTCAAATCTCATGCAGATTGCTCCGTTATCGGCTACTTTTTCAATTACGTCGCGGCAGGCTATAAAGCGTAATAGAGGCGAAGCGCGCCGCGGGCGAAACTTTTTCTCTCCGGCCCCAGCCTTCGCCTCTCCGTTCCTCTCCCTTTCTCTCCCTCTCCCTTTCTCTGCTCGGAGAATCCTGCCAAACCGGTATAAACTTTAAGCATGAGATACGGCTTGGACCGGTTTTTACTTTGCGCGACGAGAGAGAGAGAGGGCCGCAACGATCCTTCGTTATTACGAACTTTCGGCCTGAAAATAACCGTCCGATGTTTATCCTGATTCCCGGCGCCCAACGTGGATAACGCTCGATTCGCGCGCGGAGACCCGTGACTAATGAATTCGCGAGGCCGCGAGCGGAAACCTCGAATTCTTTGTCCGCTTTGTCGAACGGGATCGCTGGAGCATCGACCACTATACTATACGTTCGTTCGGAGCGGCGTCCTCGCGCCATTTTTTTCTCCCCCTCGGCCATTCGTTTCGGCTGAACGCGTTCCGTTTCGCGATCTAATTTTCACCAGCGTTTAATCTTTGCGCGCGCGCGCGCGTTTCTCTTTCGAGCTCTCGCGAGTCTGCACGCCCGAGGACTTTTTTCCTTTTTTCCTTTTTTTTTTTTTGAAAATGCATCTCCAACGCTTTGGCCGTTTCAAAGATGCCCAAGCTGCTGTCCAATATCCTCCGCGAAACAGCGTCTCCCGTTTTTCACTCGGATTCCCTCGGTTGCAACGAGAACGCGCGCCGGTCGACACGCGCCTGAAATTTTTTTCCCCGACCGCGCCTCGTCTCGTTTCCTCAAAGACGTCCGGGTTTCTAAATCGTCGCGACCACGTAATTTCTTGCACGTCGGCTCGGGCGAGAATTAGCGAAACGCAATTACCAGAACCCTATTCGGTTTCCTTTCTAAAACGATCTGTATACTACCTTTCTCTCTCTCTCTTTCTCTTTCTGCGGCTTTTCAAATTCCCCGTGTTTCCCTCTTTTCCGTCCGCGTTTCTCAAACTCTTCGCCGCGGCCGCAACTCGCGCCGAGGATTTAATGAAAACGAGCGAACGATCGCTTTTGATGGCGGAAAGTCGAAAACTTGTTTGCCCCTTCTCCGTCTCGTTGCTCGGGGTCTCTCGCTCGCCGGTAATGCGGCCCGGCGGCAGCCGCTTTAACGAAGCCGCCCCCCGTCGATCCCTCGAACGGAAACGCAATTCAGCACCGCGTTGTAATTTGTAAACTACGCGCTCCTCCTTTCCGCCCCGCTCCTCCGCGCGCAGTTGCATCCGATTACTCGCGCGGTAGTGGAAAGTGGAAAAAGAACACGCTGCCATCGGCGAATAGCTCCGTTGAATCGCTGGATCCCTCGGACGTTCAACGGGACTTAATCTCGTCAACGTTGAACGAAAGTGTCGGTCTTAACCCTCACCCGTTGCCGCCAACCGGCGACTTCAAACGTTCGAGCGAAATTAATCTGCAATTTCCTCCGTCGCCGTCGGCGGAGTTTTCGGCGAAAAATCGACGAAATTCGCACGAGATCGAAAATTACGCACCGTTCACAGTTCAGAACTCGATCGCAGATGGAAAACGCATCGGCGAGCGCCGTGTCGAAAAGGGTTGAAGAAAGTAGAGCAGCAGCGGCCCCCGAATTTAAGAGCTTCCGGATTCCGGTTTTGCGGTTGTTTATCGCGTAGCTCTTTCATGGTCGATCATAAATTATCATTGGGCAACGGTGGCGCGGCAGGTGCTTTTGATGCGCTCTGCGCCTCGTTCTAAATAAATATATCTATGTGTACACACACACACATGCATCTGGGCTGTCTGAATTTTAGTCGAGAGAAATACCATCCGCGCGTGAAAGGATGGAAACCTACCCGCCCGTCGTTTGACTCGTTAAAGTCATTTTTCAAAATCACATTGATCTTTAGAAATTTCGTTGCTCCTCCCTTCTCTCTTTTGGTAGCCAGCAAAAAAAAAAAAGAAAGAAAGAAAGAAAAAGAAGGAAAAAAATACAAACAGAAAGAGAAAAAATAAAACGCCCTTTCAGCTCGCGTCGCGCGCGCGTGAATGGGAAGATTCGCCGATGGTTGTTGGAATTTTGTAAAATTTTCGCGCGCGGGAGTTGTTTTCATCGAGGCGAGAAAGCCTCAACACTCGCGCGAGAGGGAAAACTCATTTGGAGTCGCGGACGAGCCGTAGCCGGATATATTTAAAAATCCATCGATCGGCGCGTGCACTTGTCGCGAGGATTGCGCTCGATTAATGCACCAGTTTCGAACTATTTCGTTATGATAATCGTCACGTGTTCGACCACAATGCGACCCCGCGCCGGATAGCAATAATCTCGAACGAGCGATTCGATCAAAAATTATCGACGGTTCGCCGATGGAATAATATTTACCTTAAATTGCATCGCGCGCGTGCATCCCACCCCTCTTCCCCCGCGCCGCCGCGCAGTTTTCATCGCGGCCGGAGAGAGTGCCACCCGCCGTCTCCCCGATAGATTAACACGTTCCGCGTTCGCGTTCTCGTTCGTTCGCCGCGAATTTCCCTGCCAACCAGCGTCGGCGGTCGCGCCGCTCTCTTCTCTCGTCGAACCAGCCGTCCGTTCTGCCCTCCCTCGACATCGTTTCCACCCTTTCCCGCCATAATCTTCCATTTTGCCAACGACGATTTTTTCTTTTTTTTCGCCGCGCGCTGCGGCAAACTCGTCGTCGCGTTTCAATTCGATTCGACTCGAATTCCATACGATTCGATTCGGCCCGGCTCGATTCCATTCGATTCCATTCGATTCGATTCGATTCGATTCGGTCACATTCGATTCGGGCTGTGGATACGTCGCCGATTACGAGATCATCGACGATCGATTGTAAGTCCAAAGGACAGAGACTGCGTATCTGTGTGTGTGTGTGTGTGTGTGTGTGCGTACGTGTCGATAGATTCGCTGAAACCACGGCTAGTTTTCTATGGCGGGCCGTCGAGTTTAAATCAAAGTTTGCGAACAAATGTATTTAGCCATCTTCGACAGATGTTTCATATCTCGTTCGTTAGTCCAGTTTCAATACATCGACTTACTCTCTTATCCATGTCCATGTATCCATGTATTCAGATGAAAATCAACGAGGTGAACAAAGAGTCATCGTTCCTTCCAAGCTTGACAAACGGATAAACAAATAAAAAGATCTGAAATTTCGTCCGATCCGGCACCGATCGTTCCGTTCGTCCATTCGTCGAGGCGAGTGTAATTCCCTTCTTTCTCCGAGCGGAAGATCGAAAAAGTCGGCGGGGGCGTTTTCATTCGGGACCGGCGATCCATGGAAGAGTGACCATAAACGGTCCGTGCGATCGCAAACTTTCGAGACCAATTTAATACTTGGCCGGTAGTCTCGCTCCAGATAGCACGACTCTTGGTCCGGCCCCTCTGTTTCCAGCGGGGACAGCAGCGTCGTTGTCACAGCGTGAAGGCTCTACGAACCAAAAGAGAAAGAGAGAGAGAGTGAGAGAGTGAGAGAAACTACGAGAAACGGGACAAAAGGTGCCGTATCCATCCATCGCGGTGAACCAAGGCGTCTCTTTATCGTCTCGGGCAAAAGTGCCCTGAAATTTCCATTTCCACGTGTTAAACTCGCTAATTCCGTGCGGCGTGTGTTTCCCCGCGACACGCGACGCGTTCGCGCTGTTTGTCCGCTGGATTCGGGCGTCGCTCGATTTCCTGCGATAGCAAATTTCGTTTATCGAGTTTACACGAGTTTCCATCCTATCGAATCTACAAATGTCCGGAACAATGTTTTTTTTCCCCTCCCTTTCTCTCTCTCTCTCTCTCTCTCGCTCGCTCGCTGATATTTCGTATTTTTTTTTTCTTTCTTTTTTTTTAATTCTTTTTCGCTTGTTGTATCTGCGTTGTTTTCCGTCGAGCGCGACATGTTCGAGCGGAAAGTTTGCTCCGTCACGAACCAACATCGGGCTTAACGCGATCGTAAACACCGTCTAATCCGATCCGATATCCTCTCTTTTCCTTCGATCGATCGGAAATTACGTGTAATTTTCGTCTCTCTCTCTCTCTCTCTCTCTCTCTCTCTCTCTCTCTTTCTCTGGTAATATTCGCTGAGTTTGGTCGGCGAGCTCTTTCAGAAACGTTCCTCTCTCGTACATACAGCGGATCGCGGAGATATTCGTAACTCTTTGATATTGTCGGCTCCGAACGATCGATGCCTCCCCGCAAATACGAATTCGAGCCCTAGGAATACTAAACCTTTGGCCACGTAAGTTTACTACATTTGGAGACCATCGATACTTTGGTACAAAATTGCAAAATATCTCCACGTAGAAATTAATGAATGTATTAACTTCAATTGTTACATTGTATTATCGTTAGTACTCTATTAACACTATATTATAACTGTGAATATAGTGTTAATATATAGTATATGGTATATTATGTTCAATGATAGCGTAATATATTAATAATATAGTACAATGTATTGCAATTACAAATATAGTGTTTCATAGTACGATAGATAGCGTATCGCCTATAATGATAGCACGATATAATAGTACACAGTGTAATACAGTTACAGTTACGTAACATTACGATTAACATAAACGCGTATCATAGAAAGATAGGAATACGTAGGGATACTTCCGCGATTCCCTGTGCGTGTCACTCGGCGATTTATTAACGGAGGAACGTAGCAACGATCGGGCGAGTGAAACAGCCCGGAGGAAACTACTTCGACCACCTCTAATCGAAGGCTCTGCTTTGATCTTGTGTTCACAGGTCCGCCGACGATCCTGGTGAGGCCGCAATCGCAGCAGGTGAAGGCGGGAGGAATAGCCAGCTTCTACTGCACGGCGGAGGGTGCGCCGCCACCTCAAATCCACTGGCGAAAAAACGGAAAACGAGTTTCCCGTAAGTTGCAACTTTTCGCTCCTTTATTCCGTCGTTCTCGCCAGTTTCTCGCAACTTTCTTCTCCGTCGCCATCCACGCTCTCGTCCGTAAATCACCGGGCCAGTTTCCATAAAAATTGCGAGACACGCGAGCGATCCGAGTGATCATTCCGCCCTCATTGGCAAAACACTATCGTAAACTTTGATTTCCGTTATTGTTTTCTAAACAATCGTCGAAGCGATTCAACGCGCGTGTTTCGACGTTGCTGCTGCCGCCACGTAAATCCGAGCTACTAATTTTTAAATTTGTTTAGCTCTCGCGCTAAATGACACCGCGCGTTCCACGGCCGGCTGGCAGAGCACAATCAGGTACTAATTTTTCACTCGATTCCTCTCTCTGCCCCCACCGTAAATAAACCCACCGTTAAATTTAACTTGGAATTTCAACCGGTCGATCGATAACATTTATTCAAATTACACACGCGCGCGGGCGTGATTTATCTCGCTTCAAGATACGTACTTGCGAACGAAATACACGTGCGAAATTCAAACAACAAAATCACGGGCGAGCGAGTTGTATTAATGGTTGTACAATCGTTTCCCGTTCAAAAGCGGACAAGTGTCCGACGACTTATGAACGCGCGAGCATTTTTCGCACGGACGACGAAAATCGCGTCGATACTCGCTGATGTATTTATAGTTTGCATATTTATACACCGCGTCGCTGGCCTCTCTAGCTTCTCATGCTCTTCGTTTTTCGGTTTCTCTTCCTCTCCTCGCGACTGCCACGTTTTATTGTCACTGAAAGTGATTTTAGCGGGGTGTCCTCTTCAGGTGCAACGCTGATGCAACGAAAATTAGCGGTTGGCTGATTTCGGTCACGTGATTCGCGAGGGGGCGTGGGCAGACCTCGAGTAGGAGTGGCGATCGCGCCTGTATTTGTTTTCTATCGATTCAAATGTTTGCATATCAATAATATCTTTATTTCGTAGTCGGAACAGTTGCTTCTGAGTTGCCTTTCAGTGAGACGAATCGTACTGTCGGGGTACAAGTCGTGCAGTTTTTTTTCTTCTCCTTTTTCCTTCTCTTCGGCGAGTCGTCGCGTGCAACACCATCTCGTCGAGTTTCTTCTCCTCAACTGAATTTCGCGCTCGCTCGAGTACCGGAAACACCGGCTGCTGCCTACCGGACTACGGCCGGTCCCTTCGTTATATCCCGAGTTTCCAAAGACGGATTGCCGAATCTTCCGGTGAATCTTCGCTGCAAGACGCGTTGCTAGCTGAAGCAGACGCTTCTTTGGAGTGGAAAGCCTCCGGCCGCGTGTTTCCATGTGTTCGTTACCCTCGCCAGACTGGCTTCCGGTTCCGAGGGACCGTCTCGCCTCCCAGTTTCACTGTGGTTTCACTGTGGATGCGAGCGGAGGCGTATTTTCACTCTGCTCTGACTTTGAATCGGAAAATCGAGATGTCGTCTCGCGCACAGATAATTTACCAATTAATATCACAGTGGAATACCAATTCTTCGAACCTGTTCGTACAACTCCAATTTATCTCTCAACAAAGTTGTTATTCCCTGTCGTCAAATTGACGAGACTTTGCTCTTGAAGTTTTGTAATTTTTCGTTAAACGATTGAGTTCAATGGGGCAGCTGGAAAATTTGTGACTTCGCCGAATCAAGTTCACAATCAAGGGTAAACTATGCTCGTCGTCTGCCTCCAGCAGCCACCTCTAAAATGCTGATTAGTTTGTGTTTCTAAAAACAACAAGCAGTCCCCGCGTGATCTCGCGACTCTCTTCTCGGTCGGCAGGAATCTGCCTGTTTCCGTAACAACCGAGGAGCGAAGTGATTCCAGGAATCACTCGCAAAGTTGATCTTTCTACTCTGCGAACTTCTCCCCGTAGCCTCCGCGCGAGTGTTCCGACGTCGGTCGAAATTTACGTCAAAGAAGGGAAAATGTATCTTCCTTCGAAATTGCCAAGCGACTGTAAAATTCCGCAAAATCGCGACACAAAGCGTATCGACTAGACTTTTAACGGTCCAAAGTGACGCGCGAGATCCACATAACGAAGTGCGTAAAGTGTCCAAAATATATTTGGTCGTCCGGAAAGTTCGTGGCGATTTAATATAAATTAAATTTATTATTTAAACAAATTTGAAGCAAATCTCAATGTCCCTTTCGATAGTAATTGTCTCGCGGCGACGGGGAGAGGAGGGAGGATGAGAGGAATCGAGGTCGAGAGCGTGCCACTGCAAATGAGACAGAAAGTAACCGGTGGCGCGCGTTTCGCACGATCGCGATCAACTTCGTCGCGCGTCGTTATCCACGAATTTCGCTGGATTAGCGAATTTCGTAGCCGCGAGCCAGCTCTCGGAATCGGGAACAATCGTTCGGGAGCGGAGGATAAAAGCGACTCTCCCGTTCTCCGTTAACCGGTGGTGCGCGATTTTTCGCGGCGTTGCAAATTCCCGGCGGGTTGGCCGGAACCTTGGATCCGGTTCCGATTTCGGCTCCGCTCGAAGCCAAACTTCATTAACATTCGAACGTCGAATTCGTGGTCTTGTTTTGCTTCGACGGGCGAGAATTACGATCAGCTAAAGTCTGATCCCCCGTTCGATGGAGAGAGGGAGAGAGTATCGTTATTAACGCCGATTTTCTAACTCGAGTCGAGATCGATCGTTCGACTAAATGTCATCCCTCTCGTGCCGACAGTGTCTCAGTCACGGTACCTGGTGCACAACTACGAGAACGGAGCATTGCTGCGGATCGAGCCGGTGAGGCCGATCCGCGACAACACGCTGTACGAGTGTCTGGCGGAGAATGGAGTCGGCGACGCCGTGTCAGCGGAGGCGCAGCTCCGGGTCTACGAAGGTAAGTGGTCTCAGATCCAATCTCTTTCTCGAAATAAACGATCGTTGAACGGCGTTTCGTCGATCGGCTACGATCGTATACGCCTACGTGTATCCAGCCAGCCAGCGAGCGTTTTCGCGGAGGAAACTTTGCCTCGGCGTCGTCTCGCTCGTGCACATTGGCGACATCGTCGTACAGCTATTAACGTTACCGCGCTGGCAAACGGCGTAGTCGAAATTTAATATTTAACGAAAGGCTGCTGGGAACAGCTGCCGCCGCCGCCGCGGCGCATACGCGATCGTGTAGCAGAGTTTTCAACGATGCAGGTAGATCCCCCTCCGTCTACGCCCGGTTACGCTTTCCCAGCGTTGGAATTTTTCAGCAGTGTTTCAGGGAACAACAGATCGTAGATATTGTCTCGTCAGGGCTAGACTGTTCTATTTCCTTTCTTTTTTTTTTACACGCGTAAAAACGTGAGACTTTGTTTTAACTCTGTACTGGTCGAGATAAAGTCTCAGAGGCTAAGGGATGCAATTACAGAATACTTCGTATGGTTGTAAATTATTTATTTGGGGGAAGAGTGTGTACACGAGGCTAGATGGTTTTGTTTCCTTTCCTTTCTTTTTACACGCGTGGAAACGAGATTTTGTTCGTACTCTACTGCCGAGATACAGCCTTGGAGACTAATGGGTGCAGTTATAAGACACTTTGTTCTATTTGTAAATTATTCATTCGAAGGAAGAATGTACATTTTATACATTTTATTCTATGCGTTGCACAACATTTTAAGAATTTAATGTTTACAAGAGACTCTTTAGTTCAAGCGGATCATGGAAAAAGAAATGAGCTTTTCAGAAGCCAAACGTTCAACAACATCTGAAGAAACAGCCAGTAATAATTCGTAATCGTCGTTTCTTCTCTGCGTTTCGAATTATGAAATACCACGAAACCGAGCAACTCAGCCGTGAATAGAACGATATCGTCGAACAAAGTTGCGAGATATCTTCGCTCTTGCGATTCCTTGCAGTTGTTCGACGCGAGGACCAGAAAGTCCATCGTTCGCTTCAAACGTTCGTCCATTTTTTCGCCCATACCGTAAAGTAATCGTGAGAAGGCCGGCGAGAATATTGCTCTGTTCGCGTAGATGGTTGAATTTAATTCAAATCGCGCGAAGAGAGAGAGAAAAAGAACCGTATCGACGTGCAGCGTTGTAACAAACGGCGGAGAGGATAGTCGGTGAAAAGATGATCGAAATACTCCGGAGACTGCCGGTGAAACAACACCGGGTTGTATAACGAGCCGAATTCCGTTGAAATTAAACGAAGCATTTCTTCTTTCGCTGTTGGTTCCGACGGCGCGATCTCTCTCTCTCTCTTTCGTTCTCTTTCTATTTATACGGAAGAGCGAACAGCTTAATGGCGCCCAGTTCGGCGACCAGGCGGAAGGCGACGTAATAGAGAAAAAAGAGAGAGAGAGAGGAAGAGGGAAGAAAAAAGAGAAGAAAAGGAAAGGCGACTGCCGCGCACCTGGAAAGCTTACCCTTTTCCGGGAAGAATCTCTTAAACTTTCGCGAAACGCCTTAATTGGCTTGGCCAGCTTTTTAATTCGATTCCAACTTCACCTCGCGGATATTTTTGCTCGCAGTTTCTCGTATTCTTCGTCGGGAAAAAAAAGAAGAGAAGAGAAGAGAAGAGAAGAGAAAGAAAGAAAGAGAAAAAGAACCGTCCGTTGCGAGAAGTCGTGTTCCGAAGCTTCTCTCCTTCCTCTTCGTCTCCCCGTCTCTCTTTCCGTTTCCACCGCCGCAATCATTTCTACTTTTCACCCCCTCCCCACCCCTCCGCGGTCCTTCGACGCGTTCGCGTTCTACCGAACCGCGAATTCGACGGGATTTTTGTCAATTTTTTTCTCCCCACCTCGCTTCTCGTTTCTCTCTGTTTCTCTTTTAACTATCGATTTCCAACAATTTCGCGTCGGTGCCACTTGCCATCGGCAAACCGGCAACCAGGCCATCGTAAATCGTTGGATATTCCGATCGGATCTCCCAAATTTCGGCCGCGATTTCGATTGATTTGTTATGAAATTGACTCGGCCAGATGATTGCTTTCCCACCCGGACGAGGTGATATATCCCTCTGTCTCTTCTATTCGTTGCGGATTTTCCTCCCTTTCCCGCTCCTTCCCGGAAACGGATGATAGATTTAAAAAAAGAAGGGAGGGAGAAAAATAGACAGACACCAGCAATTTGCGCGTGCTTCCACAGACAAATCTTTCGATACTTTTTATTTTTAACTATTCACCGATTCGAAAGGGAAATCGTAACTCTTCGTCTGCTGATTTGACGCGGGAAAAATTATCCGTGAACTTTGTCCATTTTTGCGCAGCTTGGGGGTTATCCATCTCCTTGAAATAAAACGTGAACGCTGAGAGTAAAAAAATTTCGAACCGATCGAATGAAATGTCAAATTTGAAAAAAATTAAATGATCAAATGTAAACCAGAAAATATATATCAAGACAATTGTTGGAAAAAAAAAAGGAGTCTAATCGAGCAAATGGAAAAAATTGATAGACACGTGCAATTTGTATCAACTTCTACTGACAAATTTTATCCGATAAAGGAAAATCGTAACTCTTTGTCCGCTAATTAGATTAGAACGAGAAAAACTTCACCAACTTTCTGGTTCATTTTTGCGCAGCTTGGAAATAATAAATACATCCGTTTGAAATAAATTATAAATAAACGCTGAGAATACCAAATTTCGAACAATTATCTAACAAAGTATTAAATCAATTAAATGATTAAATACAAAGAAGAAAAATGATCTAATTAAAAAAATAAATATCGAATAAAATTAAACAGTCAGACACCGTGAGAGAATGGAAGGAAAAAATAGCGGCGTTTGAAAAGTGAATAAGATCCGGGCGTTTGCGCAGCGTTGGAGGACGCTGACAGCTGCACGATCCTTGGCTCCGAAGTTGGTTCGGTAAATGGAGTCTCAGCCGCGTAATGAGCCCGCTCGAATATTTAGGCATCCGGAGGCACGGTTGGCCATACGCGCTTCGTTATCGAACGCATCACCGCGATAAATGCATGCGAACTCGTATTAAAGCCGCATTCGGCTAATGCGATTACTCGAAGCATGTAATGTTGCAATAACGTAACAACGTAACATCGGTAAATGCGGTTAAAATTATATGGCAGGATAGCGGAACAATCGATAATCGTTCCGCCCGGCGCAGACTTTGCCGGCGAGTTCAAGTAATTACATCTTCTTCGTTCCGCGTTCCAATTACTGGCTACGTTGAATTTTTCGTTCGAATTGATCGAGTTTCCCTCGCACGACAGTTTCTCCGCAACGTTTAATCCCACGTGTCATCCATCGATTTCTGATCGGATCTCTCTTCGTTTCTCCTCCGTTTCTATCCGTGAAAACGCGAAACTCGCGCGAACGTCGCGATGGATGTGCAACAACAGGTTCGCAACGTCTATTTACGGTCCAAGTTTAACGATGCTTTTCGTAATTTTAAGCACGCAAGATTGACGTTTCATTTGCGACAAAAATACATTGCGCTACTTTGTGATTGTTCGTGAAAGTGTCGAAACTTTTCTGGATATATCGTCTGTCAGACTGATTGAATAAAACGTTTGGAAGGTTTGCTTAATAACGTTGCGACGCTAAGACGGAACTAAAATTATATATATATAAATTATTTAACGCATCTGTGTTTAAACAATCGCGATCCATTACACAAAAGTGCGATACTTTAATTAATTTTCAATTCTATCGATATAATAATTGTAGTAATCGTCTCTCGTTAAAACTTTCAGTTGCTTTGCACGACGTATATTGTAGTACAATCGCAACTAAACGAATATTTTCATATAAACGAATAAATCGCGAACGATGAAACAATCGTCCCAAAGAGCGAGCAGAATCGAAAGAAACGAAATGTAATTGCGGAAATTTGTCCAGCGTAACGAGAACGAGAAGACGAGGCGTTCTTGCGTACGAGAAGACGAGAAATCGGCCGGAATTTTTCCTCTCTTGGCGGTCGTGGGGAAGTGTCGTCGCGGAGGAAATTAGTATTCCAACGAGGCCGGCGGTAGCTATCTGATCTGGTCGGTACTCGGCACGGCGAACCGGCAAGGCATCGATGCTATCTTCTTCGTTTCGAGGAAACTTTTATCGCCAACCGGAGGCATCCTACCTTGTTTTCTGGTGTAAAGTTTTACGATACGACCCGCGAACACACTAGATTCCCATGAATAGTTCGATCTAACCGCTCCGCTCGCCGATGCCCTCGACGCGTCGAACGTCGCGCGATTACCTTTGCCTGCGAAGCACGTATCGTACGTTGAGAAGACCGGTTTGCAATCCGCGTAATTTTCACGCAACTCTCTCTCTCTCCCTCTCTCTTTGGTTGCTCGGTCGTCTCTGGAATCCACGGGAGGACGAGGATGTTCAACGACAGTTGCGATAGAGTTGGAATAATCAAGTATTTGAGGATTTCACAGTCAGACATCGTGCAATCGAGAGGTTCTTCTTTTGCAACAGGTTGATAGGGTTTGTTTGATCTCAAAGTTCTGGATTATTTTTTTAAATTGTTGAATTTTGAAGGTGTATTCATATGTAAATAAAATGACATTTACGTGTATTTTACTAGTCGCAGAAAAGGAGGACTTTGCACCGCTGAATGTTGTCGAAAAATCTGGCGACACTGCGCTCTCAAGTAGTAACGGTTCATCATAAAACCTACGTATACTCGAACGTATACTGGTACTACTGTCGCGCGTATTTGTGGCCAAGTCGACCGAGATATGTCATTCCCCATTAGACACGCTGTCTTTTTCTCCTCCAACGCTTGCAAATTTCAGCTCAAGTGACAGTCTCTGTTAATTATTCCGATAAATAATCTTCTTTTACTCGCGCGAAAACCTATATTTCTACATTATTCACTTCGCGGTGAAATTCGTTATGTCTGTCATTTTTAAAATTTTCATCCTCCTCGCTGTTCTCAAAAAAGTCTCGCCCGAAAGAGTTTCCAAAATAGCCTTTCGTATTCTGTAAATTGATCGCCGTTGCCGCTGGTTTTCAACCTCCTCGATTTCAGCCGCGAAAATAACCTTTCGATTAGAAACGACGAAATTTCCTCGAAGTTACTCACCTCACGCGGTGACAGTTTTTATTCGACAGTTTCGAACTGTCCGGCAAGAGACGAGGAGGAAATCATCCCAATTCCCGATTTAACGAAAACGTTCATCCGGCCACGTGTTTATAACGCGACGAAGTTTTCTCGCTTCGAATAAATTTTCTCATCGAAAGTTTCTCCGGAGCTGCTCTCTCTCTCTCTCTTTCTCTCTCTCGGCGGATCGTTTCGTCGGATGCCGAAGCACCGTGAGATGGCGGTCTCCATAAAGGGCATACAGTCCCCCGGTCGTAGCATTAGCCTAATTTCCAGTCTCCGCGGCAGGTGGAAATTAAATTTGCACAAGGGCTAAGTGGCATCTTCGGTTCCACGGCGAACTATCTCTACTCTCTCTTCGAGTTACGGCCCCACGGTACGTCGAGCCACGTTGCAACTTTGTTGCCCCGTGTCTCCCGCTCGTGAAATTCCCACGAAATAATTCTTTCAGCCGAGGGGACGTCGACGTCGGCGGCGGAACCGTCTCTGCTTACGCGTCGACCGGTCGAACGCCGATTCTCCGGTACCGTTCTCGTTTCTCCGGGATCTCGTCCGCTCGGGAACTGCCACGGGTGCTTGCTGCTTTTAAATTTCATGCCTCGGGTGCTTCGCGCTTCGCGCCAATGCCCGGCTGCGTGTGAATTCTTACGCGAAACTTCATCTTTCGCCGGTGATGTTATTTCTCGTACGTGGATGCGGTACTTTCCAAAGTGTTCGCGACAAACTTTAAATATCACTGATTTCACACACATTTCGATTAGTTTTCGAATCGACGTTTGTTAATATTTCCTTGTTTTCGTTGGTCGATTCAGAAAATTCTTGCTCTCGTGGTTTCTTCGACTCGGAAAGTATCCGAGAATTCCATTTTGTACAGTAATTTCACCATCGCGATTATTATTTTTGCCGGAACAAGTGGATATAAAATATGCATATAGAAGTTACTCGATTTATTATTTATTTAGTATAAACAGAAATGATGAGAGTATTCAGACAGTCGTTTATCCATTCAACAATCAACGGAATCGTGTTTCACCCGTTCAGAAGCTGTGTCAATCGACTCAGTAAATTAAATAAAAAAAAACAGAAAATTAACAATATCGTGTACAAACACTCAAACTCTCCGCGGTATATAAATATATAAAACATTGTGAAAATGAATCATTTTTTAAAAATCGAGAATCAACTGCACGTGTGCGAATGAAATTAGGAAATTGACAAACACGTCAACTTGACTTTTGATCTTGCAATTTCATTTGCAGATTTAACCGGCATGACTGTGACAGTCTTATTAGGGTGGTAATAAAATTCCTATTATATATACATATTGATGTACACGTAAATTTTAATATCTATAATATGTATAAACAATTATTAGTGTGCTAATAAAGTTCCCACATTTACACACACACATTTTATCACTGAAAGTAATTTTAGCAGGGGTAACCCAGAAGATCGGGCCTCTTCAGGTGCAACGCTAATGCAACGAAAATTAGCAATTGGCTGATTTTGGTCACGTGATTCGTGAGAGGGCGTGGCATAGACCTCGAGTAGGAGTGGCGTTGTCTTGTTGTACTGAGCGATCGCGCCTGTTGTTTTGTATCTATTCAAATGTTTGCGTATCGATAAAATTTTATGGCAAAAAAGTCGTCTTCATTTCCTAGTCAGAAGGAGAAGTTGCTTCTGGGCCTTTCAGTGAGACGAATCGTACTGGAGTACAAGTCGTGCAGTTTTTATTCTAATAATATATCCCTTATATCATACACATTGAAATTTGTATATAGATTACATTACATTTACAGATTACTACATATAAATTTCAATGATCCTTACGTTCGAGCTCGAGCGTTCAATGAAATCTTGTTGGATATCCGTCTCTGAGGAGTAACAATCATTTTTCACCCCGCTCCGGTGAAATCCCGGTGTAACGTGAGTAACTTTTACAGAGAACTGCTTCCTTGAGATTTCTTCGGCGACCGGAACGCGAAGACCGTCGAGAGAAACTGTCCTCTCTCTCTCTCTATCTATCTCTTCCTTTCCGATTTTATTATCGGAGGTACGCGCGCCTGCAAGTCACCCTTGATTCCCCGCGATTCGCTCGGCTACGCTCGAAAAGACGAGACCTTTAGAAACCGCGTCTTCGCGATCCCGTCTTTATTTCGGTTCCTTAAACTCGCGGAAGCACGACTCGAGTCGAATCGCGGGGGTGAGGAGGCAGGGACAAACGAGGAGAGACACACCGAAGATCACGGCCGATACTCAAAACCGAATTGAATGCTTAATTAACAAGCTCGGGGACAACGTCGCTCGCCCTTCCTTTCGTACTTTTCCTTCTTCTTGCTTTCGTTATCCGGTTCTTCACGGGTAGGAGGAAGGAGACAGTTTTCAAAGGAGGCAACTGCCACTTGTTTCCACGAAGATCCCCTCGCACCGAGGATTTTTAATACCGAGAAAGACCGAGGTGGAAATTTGTCGTCCTTTCAACTAGATTTGCACTCCGTTTAATCGGTTGCACGATTATTCGTACAATGTCTCGGAAGCTTCTTTTGTTATCGTCGAAAACAATTCTGAATATGCGCGGATATTTAAATATTGGACGACTAAGGTTTACGTTCGGGTACTAAAAATTTCAGCGTATTGGATAAATTGAGATGCAAATGCACCAACTAAATTTTCGATCACGTTCAGTAAAAATTGATATCGACTGAGATGCTTGTACTTTGCGAGCATAAAGTGTTTAGACGAAACTTGTATGTGGAAGTAAATGGGGTAAAGAATTCTTTCGCCAGGGTTTTATCACTGAAAGTGATTTTAATGGGGGTAACCCAGAGAATCGGGCCTCTTTAGGTGCAACGCTAATGCAACGAAAATTAGCGATTGGTTGATTTGGGTCACGTGATTCGCGAGGGGGCGTGGCGTAATTTGTTTTCTATCGATTCAAACGTTTGCATATCAATAAAATTTTATGGCAAAACAGAACAGTTGCTTCTGGGCCTATCAGTGAGACGAATCGTACTGGGGTACAAGTCGTGCAGTTTTTTTTACTAGTGTACGTTTTGTCAAAAATTGCTCAAAGTTGCTGCGAATCACCGAATCGTTCCAAAGTGAGCGAAAATTGGAAATCGTTTGTTCGAACGGAACGCAATCGTTGGATTAATACCAGATAGTGTGCGCGTTACGTAATTGCAGCAGGTTACCAGACACGGAATTCCCATTATGTTCGGCGAGACAGCGAGACGAAGAAATTCACGGAACCGGTGTATTCCAGAATTGGTCTGATCAATGAACGGAACAATAACCCGGCGGCGTTATTGAAGGATTTATAAGTTCTATGAATAAAATCCGTAGGATCGGGAGGATCGCGAGGAATGATATTTTTATAAGGTTCCGCGCGAAATTTACACACCTGTCCATAAATATTAGTACACCTGCTGGTTTCGTATGGGCGAAACGCGATATAACAGTCCAGAATATACATTGGAAAGTTGATGGGATCTGTTTGTAGAAAAATAATGAATTAACAATTACACATTTACTCCTCCTGCGGTATTCCGATTTAAATCTCCGATTAATGTTTAAGCTTAACGGACAATTTCCGTATTTGTTTTCAATAGAAAATCGCTGGCAAAATTCTACGTTTCGTATATAGATTTATTAGCTTTACACAAGCGTAATTCGCGCAATGCTTATGATTTATTTGCGCAATATTGGTATAAAATTCATTCGCGTTCGAATGCTTATCACAGATAGGAGGAAGAATTTTTACGTACATCATGTACGAAAGATACGAAAAATTATCAACGAATTAACACAAATAATTAAAGACGATGATTCTATTGAAATTCAGCAAAATTCTCAGGAACTTTTTAGTGTTACGAATTCCATTTTTCATCGATGTCAAGCTCGATAAAGTTAAAAATTATTTTCTATATTATAGTATTCGTTCATGACTGCAACAACGCGTTTAGTTTTGCCAAATTTGATAAAATTTATAATCTTTTCCTTCCTTTTGTGTGTAGAGCAAGATCTTACAGTTTGGCTGTTTGACTTCTCCGAGAAATCCTATATTAGATTTTTAGATTTGTTTCAAACTCAAACGATTGTAGTCACAGTATAGACAGACGATATTATTCACTATAGTGTCAATGAAATTTCAAAACGTTTCGTATGATGATAATTTCGTGTGCAGCTCTGTATTTAAAGACAATTAACGAATATAAACACACTCAGTGTAGTATTGAATGTTACTCAACTACGAAGTCGCACTGTGCTCGGTTAGATCTCGAATCAGTTTAGAACCACGATCAATGTTAATGCCGCGATGCTATTAACACTTAACGTACGTCAAGACTCCGTGTGACAGAGCGACGTTGCCCGACAATGGAAAGAAATTCTTAGACGACTAACGAACCGGCTCGGAGGCGCGGAACGGTCAATATTGGCCCTCTTGGACGTGGAAGAACCGGGAGCGACGCGGGTATTTCCGCGTCGAACAGGAGACGGCTCCTTTCGTTATCCCGGAGGGCGTTTTATTTCCTGCTGGCCTGTTCCACCGGTTGCTTCTCCTGCCTCTCTCTCTCCGTTCCCGGATTCGATTTCGCATTTTTAAATGACGTGAAACTCACCGCGCTCGACGAAATCCGAGCCACAGCGAGAGTACACATTTCTCTTCTCTCCGCTCGTGCCATCTTCGGAGAAATTCAAGTTCGTTAACGCAATGTACTATCGAACGCGCTGGATTTTCCATGGGAAAGTGCTCGTCCTGCTGAAATACCATACCATGGTCGTCGCATCTTTCTAAAGATGGATCTCGCTGCAATTGACTGGAAATAAAAAGGGAGAGAACGGAGAGAGTTAGTGCATTCTAGTCGACGATCTCTGGTAAGGGATCACAATCGATGTTAACGATTTCACGGTTTTTTTTATCATAAATAAAGCCATGTGTGACACAGGAAGACACAACCGATTGTATTACAACAGTTTAATGTAAAAATCCAACATTATAACCAGTAATAGCTCCTGGTTTCCAAGATACTTGCCCTTAAAGTTTTATAAAATTTTATAAAAATACCAGGTGCACAGCTGTCTCTAGGATTTTGTGTTCTCCTGATACAAAATCTCAAATTTCAGCCAGAAATCTCCCCCGGTTTTCAAGACATTCGCACTTCAAAATTTTTTGATAACTTGAAATACCAGGAGCACAGCTGGCTCTATGGTTGTGGCGTGCTACCTCCTCGAGTTTCATCTGCCCCTGGTACAAAATTCAAAACTGCAAAACTTTGCAATTTCGAATTTTTCTCGAATTTTCGAAATTTCGCTTTGTTTGCAAACACTGGTTTGTTTGTTTTGGTTTGCAATGTTTATTTAGGTTTTTTTGATGTAAACACACTTTGTTTTCAAACATTTTCGAAAATTTGAAAGCCGAATTTCGAAATGCGAATTGTTTGTTTTGTTTTCCTTTTTTTTTTTTTACTCATTTTCTTCTGACACAAATTTTGTTATTTTAACCTAAGATACTTATACCGGTCTTCGAGATATTGACGATCAAATATTTTTTGAAAATTTGAAACACCGGGAATACAGCTGGCTGTAAGGTTCTGGCGTGCCATCTCCTCGAACATGTTCTCCCGATGCAAAATCTCAAAGTTTAGCCTGAAATACTTACCTGTCTTCAAGATATTGGCGCTCAAAAATTTTTTGAAAATTTGAAATACCCCAGGAGCACAAAGGATTTGAATTTTAGGATCAATGGACAGGTTATTAAATGTCTAAACGTTTCGGTAATTGTATTGTATTATTTATTAAAATCATTCAACAGTAGACAAATATCATGATTTTTACAATTTTATAACGTTTCTTAACCACTCTGTATATTTTGCTATATATAATGTTATATTAATATTATTAATTAAGTAAGACTATAACATTTGTCATATAATATTTTTATAAATCTATCAGCCATACATTTTGATCTTTGCTATTGAGTAATTTTAATTACCACGTGGAAATTATTTTACAATGCAATACTCTTTGGACGCTACACGAGACAAATAAGCGGTACAATAATTGCCTGGCTTAAGTAATTGATACGTCATTTTGTAATTAACCTAAGTACGTGCTGTGGCGAGTCTCGAAGTATTTTTACAGACTAATTCGCAGGTAACGTTTCAACGCAGTGGAATTGACTCTTCCTATATAGACCGATACATTTATTCTCTCTAAAAGCGATACGCTTTCTATTTTCACGCGACGGCGCCATCTTTCGAAATTTCCACGATCGACAGTCTCCTCCTCTCCCTCCCGAGAGCTTAATTTCGTTGAAATTCGTTACGGAATTAGATCGAAATGCAAGAGCCGTAGAGAGCTCGTGCCTGATAGACACTGGCTATCCCGAAGGAGAAGATAATGGATGGGAAGAAATGAGGAGAAGGAAAGCGTGTAGGAGGGGGGAAACGAAGCACGGAGGAGATTAACGAAACGCAGAACGGAAGGAGCGAGGAAGTCTGCGCGAGCCCTAGGTACACAGGCGGTACACCTTGTATACGTGTATCTACATGCGTAACTGAGCGAGGGTGAAACCCACGATTAAAAGCTGATCCGAGATGAAGAGGAGTTGAAAGTTTCGCAGTTCGAAGGCAAGCTTCTCTTATCGAGCCCTCTACCCTGCAACGTTGCGAAACGAAACGAGGAGACTTTCAATCCGTAATCTCGTCGAATAGTCAACCCTTGCCATCGTCTGTTTCGACTTTTGTATGAAATACAATTGTGGATATATATATATATATTATTTATTAAAATCTTTTAACAGTATACAAATATGATTTTTACAATTTTTTAATATATTTATATATATAATATATAATATATTTCTTAACCACTCTACATATTTTGCTATATATAAAATATATATATAGCAAAATATGCAGAGTGGTTAAGAAACATTATAAAATTGTAAAAATCATGATATTTATATACTGTTAAAAGATTTTAATATATATATATATATACACGTCCACAAATATATTTCATATAAAATAGATACATACTTGAATGAATTTGATGAAGTTTGATGAAGTTTGCACACCTATACATATACAAGGTGTTTATTTAAATATATTTGAAACGAGGTGCTCTAATATCTAGGTAATTCGAGATATATAATATTATTCTAGCTTTTGTGCAATAAATTTTCTATTCATTGAGCATTCACTGATTCATTGACGTACATACAGTGTCAAACTACTCCGCACAGATCATTCTCCATCGATATTATATTAAGCATTGTACGTAAAAATGTACAGGTGTCCCGTATCAGGTGGTGCAAACCGAGTTCGACGCGATTTCACGTGGAAAAGCGAAGAGTTGGAATAAAATTTCAGTTTCATTAGATCCTCTGTTTTCGAGGAAATTCGAGTTTGAAATTTATCAAGTATGCTCGACTCTGCGCAAAAATAAGCGTAGGATAAAATTTATTTCTAAGTCGTTGTTTTTTCGAGAAAATCAGCTTTGAATGTGTTTGGTTAGAAATTGCCTTGGCACGCGCGTCGATTTTCTTGAAAATGAGACATCTCGCAAAGAAATTTTGATCTACGTCTTTTACTTGTTTTCGCACGTAGAACAACCTCCTTGCCACTTTTAGAATTAGCTAAATTCGGGTAGCTGAAATACTTGATAAATTATTTTATGATATGTTACATGTTATATACATTATATATATATGTTATATGTTATTATATGTTATATGTTATTATATGTTATATATATGTTATAATATACATGTTATATATATTGTATACATTATTTTATGATATATAATAAATTCTCCAAAAAGGAACACACCTCGATGGAAATAGTCGCGTTTTCCTTCTTTTGCGTGGAATCGCCTCCAACTAGGACACCCTGTGTTCAATTCACGTTCAGTTCGTCCAAAAAACCGCCTTGATTGACAATTAATCGGCACGTAAATTAGTTGCGAGTTCTCGCCACGCGACATCGTACGTCGTTCTCCATCTTTTTTCTCTTCTTTTCTTCTTTTTTTTTTTTCTCTCTCTCTCCGCCGGTGGTGAGCCGCCGCTACGACACACAGAGATAAGAACGACCCCCAACTATTTCAGCAATCAAACTTTCCCGGGAACCGGGGTGCGACCCTCTCACCCCCCTCGCTCACGTCCATCGATTACGTCGGAACTCGTCGCGAATTCGTCTTTTTCCGATCCGCGGCGAACGGCTCGTGATGAAACGAGCAACGCGCTGCCACCGCGGCGTCGTGGAGGAAGGTTAGACGACGGCGACAACCCGAGTTTCCGTTTCCCTCGGCATCCACGGCTCGACGTTCGATTTCCAGGCAACCTGTAGCTTCACGATCCCCGTGAAAGCGAAAGAATTCCTCGCGTCCGGCCGAATCGACGACCAATCGGCCAGCAGTGTGCTGCGGATCTTCGATAAACGGGGCACGTACCGTTCGGATCTGAAAAGACGGCAATCGGTCGTCAGTGATTGGCTAAGTTGGATCGGTGATCGGCTAAGTTGGCCGGTAGACACGCGTTGGCCAAATTATGGGCAATTATAGTAGAAGAACTTGTGTTGGATTATTAAAGTGTGGAATATTTCAATTTCTAGATTAATATTATTATTATTATTATATACATGATTATTTTTTTATATTATTTGTAGATTATGGTTTAAAACTAAAGGACACGTGTTGGCCAAATTATGGGCAATTATAGTAGTAAAAGTTGCGTTCGATTACTAAAGTGTGGAATATTTTAATTTCTTGATTAATATTATTATTATTATTATTACTATTATATCATAATTATTATTTTATATTATTTGTAGTTTTAAAGCTAAAAGATATTTATTGGAGAAATTATAGACAATTATAGTAGTAGTAAAAGTGTTGTGTTGGTTTACTAAAGTGTAGAATATTTTAATTTGTAGATTATTATTATATATCATCGTAATTATTTTATATTATTTGTAAATTATAATCGTACTAACGAAATTTACATCGGAGTACTTAAATTCGCTTTGTAGTTTGTATTCTTCTTGATGAAGATCGGTAATGAAATTCAGAATGTAATTGCTGCATCGTTGCACGGTAGTCTTATTTCAATCGTTCGAATGTATTTAGAGGGACACGAATAATTACTTTGGTAAATCGACGACGTTCGCTGTCACGCAAAATTTACGCGTTCTGCGTTCGTGTAGCGGCACAACATAAAAATTGTTGAAATTTTCCTTGTGTCATTCGAAATCATATTATCCACGACGCTCGTTCTAATTCTTCAATCGTCGTGTATAATAATTACAAAAATACACACTGTCGACCATAACGAACCGGCGATCGTCAAATCTGAAACCAGCCAGAACAAACCGATTTGTTCTCGACTATATTTGACTTCTCAGCTCCTACACAGTGTACACGACAGATCGAGCAAAGTGCAACGAAAGAAATCGCCTTGACCGACAAGAGCAACCGAAGAATAGAAGGGGCCAAAGGTGGAGGAGGTCACTCTTCGACGCGTGAATCGGACAAATCGTGGACGGTTTCACGGTTATCGCGGGGACATAACGCGGCGCTTGACAATGGGTTTGGCTGTTTGGTCCCTTCGGGTTCGCGAGCCTCGAACCGGTGGATGGAGGACTCGTAGTCAAGGGACGAAGAGGAACGAAAAGAGAGAGAGAGAGAGAGAGAAATAGGGAGGAGATGGCGGCAACCTGGCAGAATCTCGGCGTGAAAGGACGAACGATGTCTGGTCCTCGGGTTTGTGGGGGTCTGGTCTTTGAGAAAGTAGCGCGAGCCACAGCACGTGCCTGTCCCTTATCGTGGTCGATGATATTCGGCCCGTGTGCCGCGATTTTCTCCATTCAACGTGCTAACCAAACCCAACCCCCGGTCCTAGCCCTGTCGCCCCCCCTCTCGAGGAGGAACCATTTCCCGCAACCTCCTCGCGGAGTGGTTTTACGATTTCATGCTCCATTTCGTGCGATTCGTCGATCGAGGTTTCTCTCCGAGCTCGACACAAGCCCGGAGGAACGTCTTGAATTTTTCCGACCGTTCGCCCGATCTCGACTCTTCGCGGCGCGGTTACGTAGCGATTTTAGATCTCTCTCCGTTGGTTGGCGCGAGGCCAACCGAGATGTAAGATCGTGCTGGCGATTTTTCTTCTATTTCTCTCCTTCTTTCTTTTTTTTTTTTTTCTAAGCTGGTGGAATTAACCATTAGGCTGACGCGTCGTTCAATCTTTTTTTTTTTTTTGCGTATCCTGTCCATTCATTTCTGCGTATTTCGTTCGATGTGAGGTCACAGGATTGATTCATTTGTCTTCGGAATGGAACGTTTCGCTCTTTGCCGGGAGGAATTTTATTAGAAACTTACATCGGATGATAAATGTTAGGTAAAGGGTCGAGTGTATCCCGAATCCCGAGAGTTTAACAATTAAACTTTTATCGAAACGATGAAGCGAGAAACACTGTACAAACGTTGCTGAGTTGGAGTTTCTGAAAGTATAGAAAGCATAGAACGAAGGGAACAATGCTTTAGTCTCTTCAGTTTCACGGTATTTTATAGAACGAAAGATACATACGTATCAAAAGAAAGAGAAAAAGAATTAAATTACTGAAGAGTGATAACTGCGAAGAGTTTTGATTCATCGTTCACACCGCAGTGTGTCAAAATCAAATTTCACTTTTCGTCGCTGTCAGTCGCGGACATTTGAAAATCCACCGCCAATAGCTAATGATCCTCTCGTTTTACAACATTCTTTTAGACGTTCTTTTCACAATTTTTTCATAATCGTCATAATTTTATAGTGGAGCTTCGTTTCATCCACGAGAAGGTTCTGCATCGTATCGTTGCACTTCGAAGTCGATCCGGAGATAGACGCAAAGATCCTGCCTCTCTAATTGCTCTCTCCTTTTACGGAAATTCACGAATTCGTGAGTAAAAATGGCAGCAGCCTGAGTAATAACAAGCCGGGGCTATTAATCTTCCGTCGTTCGACGGTTAAATCTAATTCGCTTCCATTTGAAACACGGGGTCGAATCTCCTCCCTGTGGAGGAAGGGAACGTACACATTATGGCGTAATTAATAATTACGTGCCGTCTTCGTTTCCTTCCCCCCGTTTGCCGCGTCGTTTTCCCAGCAAAGAGTCCTTAAACGCAAAGTTAAGTCGTCGAGAGTCGAAGATTAAACTGGCTTCGAACCGTGACTCGGCTAAGAGCATCCACCGCGTAGAATTCTAACTGCTCCCTCTCAGTCACGTTCCTTTCTTTTTTCTTTTTTTTCTTTTTCTTTGCCTGCTGTATTTTTTTCTTCTTTTTCTCTCGTCGACTCTCTCGCTTGCTTCTGCGTTGCTTCTGAAATCGAACTGATCGTTCCTACCGTCGACTAAGATATTAAGATTAAGGCCAGAGTATGAAAATTCTGCGCAAACGTATCGTTATCTTCGTAATTATGTCTGCGAATTTGTCTTTTGAAAATAAAATCTATTTAGTAGCCTCTGCCGGGGTATCGGTAGCGGATGATTCAGGATTTTTCAAATAATCAAAAGTTCACAATTCGTACAAATTGGATAAATATGCATTGAAAGACGTGACTTATATCCTTCTCGTAAAAGCAGAATCGCCCTTTCGATTGTTCGTACGCAAATTAATTTGAGCGAACAATTAATTTGACGAGGCAAGTTTCGTCTTGCGTGTAAATAAATTAATAAAAAAATAAAATTCTTCGGAGAACTAAAACAACGTGTAGATAAAAAATACTGTCAAACTTTCAATCTTCGGTGATGCCGAATGTGCGAGATGGCTCAAAGGGTTAAAAGACTCGAATCTACTACTTGCCCCTTGAAGTATACGATCCGATCCCTGATCACGCGCGAGCACGCGGCGTCGCAGCGAAATTCGATTATTTACCCCTCCGCGGTGAAGTTCGTTCGATACCTTTCACCTCAATTGGGTTGAAAACGTTCCTCTCCATTTTCCCCTGGTCAAAAATTCCGCGTCGATCCCGGCTATAACCAATCTGCAAACGTTCCGCGAAAAAGCCCGTTTGTACACGGAGAACGGTCCGGTTTAATTAATTTCGGGATCACTCGGTGGCCCGAGCGCGACCGACCCGTCATCGCGGCTGTGATCTCCGATTCGAGACGAGATCGCGTCCACTCCTAGAGACGAAGTGGTCTCTGTTTGCGCTCGGACTCTATATACATATATATGTATATCGCGAACGTATAACGTTTGCAACGTTTTGGTGGAAAATTAGAAACGGCGTCCGCAATTTGAAAAGCGTCGATGCGCGCGCTAGGCGCGAGGGCTCGCCGTCATTAATTTACATCGACGCGGTGAATTATATTCACGGCCGATCGGCCGCCGCCGGCAGGGGAAACGGGGAATTAAACGATACGTCTCGAATCAAAATATCAACTATCGATCCCCCGCGCCGCGCCACCACCTCCAGTTTCGCGGTGCTCGCGTTATCGCGAGCCTCCTCGTCAAAAGCCCCGTCTCTATCTTTTTCTTTTTTTTTTTCATCACTGAAAGTGATTTTAGCGGGGGTAATGCAACGAAAATTAGCGATTGGTTGATTTGGGTCACGTGATTCGCGAGGGGGCGTGGCGTAGACTTCGAGTAGGAGTGGCGTTGTCTAGTACTGAGCAATCGCACCTGTAATTTGTTTTCTATCGATTCAAATGTTTGCATATCGATAAAATTTTATAGCAAAACAGAACAGTTGCTTCTGGGCCTTTCAGTAAGACGATACTGGAGTACAAGTCGTGCAGTTGTTTTTTTTCTAGATTTTGGTCGATTCTTACTCTTCGCACTGTTTTTAAGCAGTGTTTATATTTCTGTCGCTCTGCATCCTAGTGCGTGAAAAGCGGCTTCGATCGAGCGGAAAATCCGGTTTTCTCGGGAATTAAACGCGGAAGGAAGTCACGGTCGACTTAGAAAGCAGGCTCCCTCCTACTCCCCGACCTGTGAACTGCGCCACTGTCGAACGTCGAAAATAATCGCTTGATAGGAACTTGGCGTTCTCCGAGTTTGCACGAGTCGACTCCTCTTTAAACGAGGATTGTTTGCGATATCGACGGCGTTTCAGAGGCGATGCAACTTTATTTACGGGACGAATGCTGAATTCACACGTTGAGCGTAGCAATTCGGAAGAATTTTCAAGGATTGTTAATTTTAAATCTATTGTTCAATTCGTTTCGATCCTTGAAAGATCCTCCCCTTTTGCTCGAAAATTTTGTAAAGTACGAGAATAATGCGAAATAATGCAAATATTTCAACATACCTGAAACATATATAGATCATTGAAATTTGATTGAGGTGACCCACCAAGGATCGATTTTACCTTAATTCGATATCTTTCTATTTCCCGGATCAGTTTGCACACCTCTGTAACTGAATTTAATTTGTTTCAAGAATAAAGTAACAGTGTAGGTGTTTACTCGAATTGAAAACCAGGACGCCACGGTCCGGGGTCATCAGTTATCGCAGTTGGAAATCAATACTGACGAAAACGCTGAAAATCACGTAACGTCGCGATTTTCTTTTTTCAACTGTTGTATCCTTCCCCGAGTGTAATATATTATAGTTCGAGAAATCGGAGCTATTACGTCGTGTAACGAATTCGTACGCCTTTTGGCGTTCCGTTCTTTCGAGTGAACATGATCCATCCACGTCGAATGAAACTGATGGCACGGATAAATGTGAATTTACGATTGTAAATTTATGAGAAGGAAACACGAACGCTGGAATCGTTTCAAGTATAATGTGAAATTGAAAATGTTCGAAGAATATTGAATTTACGATTGACGAATCATTTAATTTACCGTAACGTTGACATTAGCAGCATTGCGACGTTGTGTGTGATAATTATGCAAATTCAAAGAGGGTGGAAATGCACGCGAAATTCTTCAAAATTGCTTCATTTGCAAAGAATAATAATAACGAACTTGTCATCTTGTAACCTAACATTTATAACAAATCTTTTCTAGATTGCCACACACACACACTGAACCGTGAAAGAGGCAGGAAACCTGTAAGGGAATTTCATATTTATATATCGGCCTGTCGGTGACGTGCGCGCGTATCCGGGATCGGCGGACAGGGAGAAAACGGCGAAAACGTTTGCCATTGTCTCGCGATTTCCTTTCTTCGGGAGGTTCGCGAGGACACGAACCCGTCAATCTTCCCCCGCGAGAGATTAGAACGGCAAGAACCCGGCAGATATGCTTCCGTCTGCCAAGCGACGGATGCCGCGGAGACGAATTGCCTCTTCCGGAAACAAAGTTTCTCCCTTTGCCGATTTCTCTTCTCCCCTTCGCCGGCTCCGCTCCAACCCCTCGACGTGATTCCCGTTGCGTTTCTTCCTCGACGTTGCCAATTGTCAGTTTCGACTTCGAAATACAGGCTTCTTTTTTTTTTTTCTTTTCTTTTATATATACTACTGATTTTAAAATTTTTCACAATTTTATATATAGAATTTAGAAATAGATTTTGGAATTTTTCATAATTTCATACATAGAATTTAGAAGTAGATTTTGGAATTTTTCATAATTTCATATATAGAATTTAGAAATAGATTTTGGAATTTTTCATAATTATATATATATACTGATTTTAGAATTTTTCATAATTTCTGAGTCGAGTTTGTTATTTTCGAATTTTAAATTTTCCTCCGATGAGTCACATTCGAGGCTTGAATTTAACTGTACACTTTTAGAAATATAAGTTATTTAGTACACCTTTAACTAGTTATTTAGTACACCTTCTACATTATTTTCTTTTCAGTTTTAAATCAACTTTTACATTAAAATTTTGATTCTGTTCAATTTTAACAGTTATTATTTTGCACTTGATTAATAAACGTTCTAAAGGAACGATATTTTAAAGTAAAATATAAAAGTTTGTACTCCTTTTCACTCGCAATTAGCATTATTTAAGGAATTGAAAACAGGATAAATGTAGGTGAGCATATCAAGGTTTCAACCTCAAACCTATGTAACACTTGACGGTAAATTTGTTTGAAAAAATTTAACTTTTCCAAAGCAGAATATCCGTTTCTGTTCAACTAGAACTTTTTCTCACTTTTGAAAAAAATAAAAGTTTTCTATCTATGCATATATATATGGAATATAAGTCTCAGTATATATAAAACTGTCTTCCTCGAATAGAAAACTTAAAGTAAGGAAATATCTGTTATATCAGAACTAATTGAAAATTTTCACAGTTTCATTCAAGCCCTGGTCATGTTCCTGTGAAGAACCTCTGATCCACGTTTCGAATCAGAGTTCGCCTCAGAACGAGAAACCTCGGATATTCAAAGTACCGCGTTTCTTCTTTCGACGATTCTGCGAGTAACCTTCCAGAGCTATTTGAAAACTGTAGATGTACACACCTATTCCCGTATAAAACGAACGCGTCGCAGAAACATTTTTTTACTACGAAATGAAACGAAACGATACTCGATCCACCGATGTGAAAGATAAACGCGATAGCTACACGTATTTTGCGGTTTGTCCGAGCGAATCAAAAGAGAATCGGCGGGCCGATCGTCTCTCAATTCCGCGCGCGCGGCGAGCCTACGCGTCGGGCGGCGCGACTCGCTCGCGGGCAGCGGAGCGACGGAAGCGGTAACGCGGACGATAATAAGCGATTTAAAAGCATCGAGGGTCGCGTGGAGCCGAACGAGCTCGGGACAATTCCATTAAAAACGACGACTGGAACAAAGAGCGAGAACAAGCTCGAGAGAGAGAGAGAGAGAGACAACAGGATCATCGGGAGAAGAGGCACGGCGAGATTGCGGCAGACGGGGCGCAAAAAGAAGAGGCAACTTCGAGCTGGACTAATTCGCCGGGCGCGTGTTTCGTCATGCTCGCCAACTCGATTTACCTCGTAGATTGAATCACGCGGACCGAAAAGAACGAATACTAATTTCTTTAGAGGCGAGCCGAGAGATTCTTTTCGTCAAGGAACAACGTCCGCTCTCTCCCTCTTTCTCTCTCTCTCTCTTTCTTTTATATTCTATATATCTCTGCCCTTCTACGAATCATCGACCCAACCCAACAGGAGAAGAAGAGTACCTCATCGGACGATTTCTTTCTCTCTCTCTCGCTCATTCGAACGACGTCGAAGCCAGAGGCTAAGGGTCGAAATTGTTTCTTCTCTCCTACAATTACCGAGCAGCGAAACACTCGAGTTTTTCCCTAGCTTTCCCCCGCTGGAAAAAGGAGAAGTTACAACGAGGGTGGGGAAGGGGGAGTTGCTACCTTGGTAGATGACTCGTTAAGGAACTTTCCCCCCTCCGGGTTAAAAGGGGGAGGAAGGGATGATGAACCTGACCCCTCCGGCCCGGGGATTCGCGAATAACGATCAGCCCGCGTACTAATTATTATTATTATCATCGTCGTTATTATTATTAATTGCGCGCAAAGACTCGAAGATGGTCGGAGGCGATCGAAACACTACAACGCACCGAATAAAATTAACTCCTCGAGCGTTTTATTTTATTTTCAGAATGTTTGACCCATTGGCGTGTGCTCAATTATTTCTCATCAACGACGATTATACTCGACGAAAACACAGTAAATATAACGTCTTCTTTGCTGTAAGATTGAGTTAATTATAAGTTTTTTTGGTGTTTCTTTGAAAATGTTTTTAATTTCATCGATTTGATTCGATTTCTTTGCTCCGTTGCTTGGAAATATTCCAAAGTGTATTAAAGTTACAATTTTTCTACCTAAATTTCACAATAAGTAGCAAGCGCGAATTTTTTTCTCTACACGACGAGCATACTCGACATAAACGCTCGAGGGGTTAATGGCCTCTGTCCGTCGCGGATTAATTGCGCGAAACAGCGGTTCGACGTGTTAGGTTAGAGAAAAAAAGGGGGGAGCGGAGTTTTGTTTGACTGCCGCGATGGAGTTCGAGGTGGAAATTTTTGCTGCAATCAACGATTTCGAAAATCGAATATTTTCGCAAGTAGCCCGAAGTCGTCCCTTTCTTCCTTTTTTTTCATTTTTCCTTTGGAAAAATTTCGTCCGATACCCCGCAAAATTACCTCTCGTCTCTCGTAGAAAAATTTCACGACCAGTCCAATAGAACTTGGAACTTGGAACTTGGAACTTGGTTTCTTGGTTCGCGGTGCTTGCTAATTAAAAGTATTTATGTACAAAAAGCCGACCGACTTCGCGAGGTAAGAAAAAAAAGAGAGTTCAGCGGTTCGAGAGATTCAACGATCCGCCCGGTTTTTCTTTGCCTTATTATCCTCCGAGGGGAGGGGAAAAGATGTCCGTGGTTATCGCCGAAGCCGCGCTAATTACCTGCCAGATGCCTATAACCTGTCGCGAGCGCATAAATCTGGCGCCCTTGCGCTTCCCGCACGTGCCGCGCGAGAACAAAGTAAAGCGCGTTTAAACAAAACTGCGCGAATGGTAAATAAAAAAAGGGAGCGTTAATCGCGTAAAAAGAGACTCGCTTTTTCGATATTTTTATGCGGTAATGTAATTGACTGCGGCGAGAGAGAAAAAGACCAGAGCGAGAGAGAGAGAACCGACAGCCATTAAAAATATGCAGAAACTAAAACTCACCATTTTTCGGCTTGGTTACGTTCGAATGGGAAATATTTTTACCCGACTAATCCACTTCCCCCGGTGAGAGAGAGCCGCCTCTCTCGGCATCGTCCAAACACCGGAGATATGCGTTTGCACGGTCGCGGCTAAAGCCGGCACGAAGCTCGAACAAAGAGACATATCGCATTAAATGGACAATTTCTACAAATGGAAACGGTCGTTTTTTTTCTCTCTCTCTCTCTCTCTCTCTCTCGTCTCGGTCTTGCTCTCTTGCGAGAAGCTGCTCTCCTCTCCCTCCTCGGGGGACTCGTCGAAGAATATAGAATAGTCCGCACGAGCTTTTCGAGCCGCGCGGCGATGAGATAGGAAAATTTTTCAAAAGCGCGTATTTTTCTTTCTGTCTCGCTCTTTATGACTTCAGGGCCCCTCGTTCCGCTCGTTAAATTCGATTTTTAAACACTTTTTTATTACTTCCTCTACAAACTACAATTCCACGAAATTCAAGTGTTTATAATAAGTTGAAGATCGGGCGAGATAAAAAAAAGTGCTCCAAGATCTTTGTCATCCCAAGAATCATCCAGATTTTATATTTAATTTAAAATACATGAAATACGTAAAATTCATTTATCACGTCGATTTTAGTCAAATAGAAAATAAAGTAGAAAGTCTGTCGAAGAATAACAAGCTTCCGAGCGCTTTGCGTGCGTCTAGATTCGTCTCGAGTGTTGTCAAGTATCTAGATTCGTAGTATCTCGATTTGTCTTTGTGTCAGTCATTTGCGTTAAGGTTACGAGTTAGGATCAAGGTTTCGAGAGAACCTTCCTTTCGCGATGCGAAAAAGAGCGATACATATTTCGTCGTTACCACACTCGACGGGCAAGTTACCCGCCACCCGCCACCCGCCATCCGGAAGCTTATCGAAAGCCAACCGGGAGGAAACACTCGGCTCTGTAATTTAAATTCGGATATCCCCCGACCTCACCGAGCGAGCTCTCGTCAGACACGCGAAACAACTTTTTTTTCAAAGCGTTTCTCAATCGTTTTAGAAGGAAGGTGAGGGGGAGGGGGAGTAGCGCGCGCCTTTCGTCTCCGTTCGCAAAAGTGGTCCTTTGGCAAAAGAGAGGAGAGGACCGACCTCTTCCTCTCACAGACTAGGAAAGAAGGGGAGAGCGTTTCCACGACACCGGTGGAAACCGCGGTTCTCGTTTTCCACGGTGGAGTGGAGGGGGGCAGGGAGTGACGCAAGCCGCGCTCCTCTCTGCCTCTTTCATCGTTCGACCATTATTCTAATGAAAATATGATGAGCGTCATTTCACTGACTGATAGCCGTTATTACGGCGTAACGTCCGCCGGCTGTGCAGCCGGTTTCCACGACGCAGCGTTCCACCTTTGATTTAAATTGCGAACGTTTTCCGTGGCCGCCGTATCTGCCGGGGGTTCCATCCACCCCCTCCCCTCTCACCGGGCCGTTCCGACCCCGCGCCTTTTCATTTCCTGCGATTTTCAGTCGTCGGGGCGTAATCACGTTTGCACGAGCTACGTGTATTCCGCCCGGGCACTTAGCCGATTTACGAGAAAAAGGAACGGAACGCGACGCAACTAGTCGTAGAGTTGTAGAGAGAGTGAGAGGGAGAGGGAGAGGAAAGAGCGAGAATCGCCGAAAATCACTGGGCTTGTTCTTTTTATCACTGAAAATGATTTTAGCGGGGATAACCCAGAAAATCGGGTCTCTTCAGGTGCAACGCTGATGCAACGAAAATTAGCGATTGGTTGATTTGGGTCACGTGATTCGCGAGGGGGCGTGGAGTAGACCTCGAGTAGGAGTGGCGTTGTCTGGTACTGAGCGATCGCGCCTGTAATTTGCTTTCTATCGATTCAAATGTTTGCATATCGATAAAATTTTATGGCAATTCATTTCCTAGTCAGAAGAGTTACTTCTGGCCCTTTCAGCGAGACGAATCGTACTGTGGTACAAGTCGTGCAGTTTTTTTATATAAACTATATAACAAACTTTACCACGTAGGTTAAAACCTACACATGTTTGTCCGAGAATTTCTGAGTTACGAATAAAGAGTCTCTCGCTTCGTTTTTCGATCCATCGATTCGTGGAAGAAAATGGCAAATTGAAGGGTGGCACCGGCTGGCCGCGAGCAGCGTAGATCGCCCGCCGGAAGGACGAGCCCCGCGCCGTCTCTCGGTCGAGGGGGTGGCTGGATGGCGGTGGTCAGGCTACTTAATATGACCGATAGAAGCCACGGCGAGCTATCAAAGTGTAAGGTCGAGAGGGACGGAGGAAGGGGGAGAAGAGGAGGCTAGCGACCGATGCTGGCTCAGCCGTATTAGTTATCGTTTCGAAGCGGTTCACCGGTTCACGAGCGGGCCATTGGCCGGTGATTTCCCGGGTCCCCCGGCCAACCCACCTCTCGGTTATCGCCGAGGAAATCAAAGTCGAGCCCCCAACTCGGAATGAGAGACTTCGCGGTGGAGATCGGTCGGTCAGAAATGTCCATTGAATTTTTACGACCTCGTTCTCGCGTCGCGTATCTGGAATACCGTCGTCGTCCAGAAGAACCGAGGAGGAGGAGGAGGAGGAGACGGAGAAGACGAAGGGATCCAGGGCGAGAATCTCTCTTCGGCCTCGATTTCGAATACGCCGATGATCGGATAGAGAGTGGTGGGGAGGGGGGCGGTGTCGCGCGGCGAATTATTCGAAATGCGCGGCGTCGCCTGGTACCTCTCTCGTTTTATTCGACCCTTCGCAGATCCAATGTAGTCGAGGCAGGCCAGGCCGAGCCAGGATCCCCGGATTGCTACGGAAATCCGGGGAATGCTTAGGAGCGGCGTCAGTTGCGGTGCATACGCGCCGCGCGCCTCGCCATCGGCCTTTCTTCATGTTTATATGCAGCGGTCCCGGGGAGCGGACCCGGATTCCCGACGAGAGCCGTGTAATAAATAGTTGTGTTGGCCGACACGGGTTTTCGCGCGCCGTCCCCGGTGGAATCCACGACAAAATCGTCGTTGAACACGTTTCGTCCTTCCCCCTCCCCATTTGCATGATCGTTTACAACCGTCGGGGCTGGAAACGGGGAGCAGCTTTTGCCGCGATTCTCTTCCTCGAGCTCTCCTCGAGGTGTCCTCGACGCTTCCCCCGATTCACAGTTTTAATTTCGTTTTAATTTAGTTCAGCTTTTTGCGAATGTTTTACACGTTCATTAAGTGCATCCTTTCAGACATGATCTTTTTGTGAATGTCTTTTTGTGAGTGTTTTACACGTTCATTGAGTGTATCCTTTCAGACGTGATCTTTTTGTGAATGTTTTACACGTTCATTGAGTGTATCCTTTCAGACGTGATCTTTTTGTGAATGTTTTACACGCTCATTGAGTGTATCCTTTCAGACATGATCTTTTTGTGAATCTTTTACACGTTCATTGAGTGTATTTTTTCAGACATAATCTTTTTGTGAATGTTTCACATGTTCATTGAGTGTATCCTTTCAGACATAATCTTTTTGTGAATGTTTTACACGTTCATTGAGTGTATCCTTTCAAACATAATCGTTTTGTGAATGTTTTACACGTTCATTGAGTGTATCCTTTCAAACATAATCGTTTTGTGAATGTTTTACACGTTCATTGAATGTATCCTTTCAGACGTGATCTTTTTGTGAATGTTTTACACGTTCATTGAGTGTATCCTTTCAGACATGATCTTTTCGTGAATGTTTTTTGTGATGTTTTACACGTTCATTGAGTGTATTCTTTCAGACATAATCGTTTTGTGAATGTTTTACACGTTCATTGAGTGTATTCTTTCAGACATAATCTTTTTGTGAATGTTTTACACGTTCATTGAGTGTATCCTTTGAGACATGATCTTTTTGTGAATGTTTTACACGTTCATTAAGCGTATTCTTTTAGACATGATCGTACCATGGTAAAATTTCAAATTGTTTTACGTAAGACACGTACAAATCTCCACAAGGGGATATTAATATTATTATCATACTACGTTATTTCAGACTATATTATTTTACGCTACAATATACACACTAACGTTTTAGCAATGCAAGTGGAAAGCACGTAAGGCAAGCAGATGAATTTTGTCGTGCAACAATATCCCGCAGTAGGACGCGTGTCTTCGTTTATAATTCTTCTGACGAGTTTATAATCTCTCTCAATTAATAAACCATCAACGACGTTACCATCAACGTTCAAGCAAAAGTGTCGCGAGATTCTTTTTTCCCCGAGTTTTCCCAGAGTATCGATCAAGCTCGAGCCTCCTCGCTCACCTTTTCGAGGTACGACTCTGTTTTTTTTTTTCCAAGTCGTCGCTCCCTCTGTTCCTCCCCCTCTGTTTATCTTTTCCCTCGGCAAGTCGGAAGCATTTTTCGAGCACGGGCGTGCGGCATACGCTTTTAACCTATGCAAAGAAACAGGGTGGATACGCGAGAGACAGAGAGAGAGAGAGAGAGAGAGATATCGATACGGAAAGATATTGCCACTTGGGAGTGTAATGCGCCTCTCCTCCCCCTTCGAGCAAATGCGCTTGACCCGGAAAAAAAACTCGGCAGCCAGGTCGGACTCGGTCTGAAGAGCCTCGACAAAATCGAAAAGATGGAAGGCAGGGTTAAGACGGAGAGGAAGAGATTAGTTTCGAATATATATAACCGGGGAATATATAACGCGCAAGTGCCTCTTGCTTTTCTTTCTCGCTCTCTCTCTCTCTCTCTCTCTCTTTCCTGGAAAACTTGCCAATCTTTTCTCTCCCGACTCCGCCCGAGGCACGGATTTTCTAGACAAAAAATAACTTGTGCTCGGTCTCGTTAACCGTCGACCCGTGACGCGCTCGTGCGGTCTCTCGCGATCCTCCTCGCGATCGAATCCAACAAAAATCCCATCTCCTTCGACCCCGATCTCGTTTCCATGCGCTTGTGCACGGGCGTCTCGCTCGGAAATGTGTCCTCCCTCCGCTCGACTCCCGCGCCGAGGGGAAAACCGGTGAACGATCGGAGCAGCTGAAACTGGAGAAAAGGGGAACGGAGACCGAGAAGTGGAGAAGCGCCGATCTATCGACGAAAATGAAGATAATAACGTTTCGTCGGAATCACTACTCGTCGAATCACTACTACGGTTGCTTAGACCAGGCTGCACGGTCGTGTTGCGCTCGGAAGCAAATGACGCGAGAAAAATAATGGAGAGGAGGACGGAGAGTATCGTTTACGACGGGACGTTATATTCTCTCTGTATTAATGACGCACACTTTTACGTTTATTTCTTGCTTTTGTCAGGTGCGATCCTAGATGTGATTTTCTCCTGTCCTAGCTAGTGCGTGGATCGAAAATCACGAGAGAGAACAGAATTCGCGGCTGAAAATAAAAAGAACCTGTTAGACTAAATTTTTTCTTGTTTTTTTTTTCTTTCTTTCTTTGTTGGAAAAAATCGAAAATATAAAATCACGAAATAACTAAGGAAATTATAAGATAGACAAACTGCTGTGAAAAATAGTAGGATTGGAAAGCTCGTTAGAAAGTCTCGTTTCCCGGCTAATTCATTAATAAGAGAAATATATTCTTCCGGATGGTGTTTTATAACGCAATAAAGCCAGGAGCATTTATTATTTAATAAATGAATAATTCATCAATGTGTAATATCCCGCGCGCGCGCGCGCGCGGCATCGAGCCACGAAAGGAACCAATTAAAATTAAAATCATTAAAATATAATAAAATTCAAAATTGAGAATCATTATCTCGTTTGAAATGTAACGCGCGGTTCGATATTGCAATAATAAAAGTTTTCGCTAATTATGTGGATTGAAATGAAATGTAGTTCTCAAATACGCGTGCATTCTTTTTCTGTTAATTGCGATTTTCCTATTGTACGGTTGCCGATGCGTGGCCATAAATGGATCCGCTGATCGCAGATCGGATTCCAGTTTGATGTCCCTTCTATAATCCATTGTAAAAAATTTTTACAATTCCGCAATGCGTTTACACGAGGAGATTACGAGCGTCAACAGTAATTAATGATTCGTTATTTGCTCGCACCGTTTGCGGAGTATTTTACAAATATTTGCACCGCGTTCTTCCGGTGACACTGTGCAAATGTTACATTATTATGTCACGTTCGCTTATTTTCAAAAGACGGGTTTTAATCGTAAGTCGAAGTGCGATGACTTGATCGTTCGCGGTTATTAAAAACTCGCCGACCGAAATATTTCTCAAAGTTCAGCGCTATAATTGACCCAAAGTTTCCAGTTGCAAAACCGCGAAACTATTTCGATTCGCGGAGTCTTTCTCGGTTTCCTTTTAACGCGGATGATTTTCAAAATTTTTATTTCAATCTGTCGACTCTATAAAAAGCTTGACCGAAGAAATCGAGTTGAACAAATAAATGTTTTATTTCCGGCAGTGCTATTTTGGTAAATGACTCATTTAGCTGCGATTTCCTCAGAGATAGTATGTATTTTGAATCATCGAGTCGTCGCTATCGAAAATTTCTATCTGAAGCACATAAAATTGACATATTTAAAATCCATTTGTCTTCCGTAATTTTGAAAAAAAAAAAATATATATATATATATATAATGTACAATTTTGGTTTAAGGAGTAGATAGTAATTATATTATCACAGTGATAGAAACTTGTCGTTTCTTCGCGGTTCCACGTCCCTCATTTGAAATAATCGAATTAGCGAGAAGTAGCAAACACGCGTAATATTCAGGAACAAGAGACGATTCTGACGCTAATTGCTCACTTTTATCATTAATAATCCAAACAGAACTCTCTTGAGTTTGACGATTGACGTGGTAATACTTACAAAAATAGTTTGCAAATACTTTTAAAAAATTCTGCAGAAAATGCACTCACACACACACACATATATATACACAAAAGAAGAAGTGCATTTAGTGAATGACAGAGATTTCCATTTAATCCTAAAACGACGGTACTTTATTTTCGCGCTACCCAAATTTAAACGCGTCGTGACACCAGCTCAGAGTGAAAGTCTAAATATTTCAAACGCTATCGGATATCGCTGCGAAATTCTTTCTCTATTTTGCAAATATCTACCCTCGAATATCGGTGAATTTATCTCATTTTGTTTCGTACTTTTATTTAATTCGTTTAATCTCGTAGTTTCATTTAAATATCGTGGACAGCTCAAAATGAAACCTAAATATTTCAAAGCATCCAAATATTATAAAGCAGTTCAAACGTCGTTCCAAAATTCTTTATTTTCCTGTAAATATCTACCCTCGAATGTCGTTTCTGGATTTAATTTTATTTTTGATATATTTCACATTCACCCCCGGACAGAGATTAGCGACGAAGTTGAACTGAATTAAAAATTCCAAGCCACCGTGCGTGTCTTGCGATTCTCAGTCTGTCTGAGAACATTTTATTTCCCCGCCTTTTTTATTTTATTAGCCGATTTCTCTAAGTCGGCTTCAGTGGTTGGTTTCTCTGACGGAAGGCGACTCCGGTATTCGAGGATCTCTCTAACCCTTCGTTTGAATCGCCATCGCCATTACTCCACATCTATATCCGTGTCCTTTCTCTCTCCGCGTTCCCACCCCCGCCAGTCAGTCGCCGGGTGCCTGCGAGATCCGCGTAAAATCTCCGCCGCAATAAATTGGCTAATTACAATCCAAAAGGAAGCGAGGGAAGCGGGAAGCGGGAAACGCGCGGTAAGAGAGAAACAGAGGGAGAGAATCCGAGTTTGGACGGTCGCTTCTCGCGACGTTAATTGGAGAAGTCTATGACCTCTAATTGGCTCTTCTCCCCCGCGCCTTTCCTTTCTTCCTGTTCGCGTCGTCTTTCAACCATCCTTTTACGCTTCCCTCGTATCCAGCCGGGTGAGAGAGAGAGATTCCCTCTTTTTTCTCTCCTCTCTTTCTCTCTCTAGCAAGAGAGACTCGCGCGCGAGAGTCGATCGAGCCGCGAGCGTCGCTTCTAGTGAGTCGAAACAAGCTGATTCTCGTTGCCGCGCGTGGAACTGAGGGTGAAAACGGTGGATAATTGTTCCATCCGTCTTACAACGGGAAAGGTCCGAAGGAAAAAAAAAATGGTTGGAAATTTTTCGCGCAAACGTAACTCACGCGATGCTACGAACGGACATAAATTTCGCTTTCCTGTTGAAGGAAAGAAAAAACTACCCCAAGGGTGTGTGTGTGTGTGTGTCTGTGGAAACACTCCATTCCGGAGGAGTCGCGAATTTCATACTGTACGCGCGTTTCTGCAGCAAACAATTTTTAGCGTTGACTCGAATAAAATTTCGATAAGTGCTGCTTGTAATTTCTATTTATATATTTTTAAATTTGTTCTGAGCCTCTGCCATATAGTAAAATTAATAAAATTCCAGTATCTTACACAGAGATTTATCTTTTATAAATATTCACAATTATATCAGAGAAAAAAGAGGGTTGTTTTCATCTCCCAGAGCCGTTTTTGGACAAGCAGAAGAGAATTGTTTCGTCGTTACAGCTCTGTAAAACTTGACCAAAAAAAAAAAAAGGTGACAAAACTTTGTTCAACTTACTTCCCTTGTCCGAGAAGAAGGCGTAGAGTGTGGAGCAAAGGGTGAAACGTCAGAAAGGAAACGTTGGCGGACACGCGGCCCCGACGATGGATATACAGAGAGAGAGAGAGAGAGAGAGAGAGAGAGAGAGAGCGGGTTCGTAGGACCGTAGGAAAACACAGACGAGTTGACGAGTTGAATGGGCATTCAACGAGCCCATAGTTTGGGTCGCAGCCGGCCGCTACTCAATGCTGTACACAAGTGCGGTCGGTACAATGGCCGAAGCGCCGTGGTCTTTCTACAATACCACCGTTGGAAATGGCCACGCGATAAATTCCTGCAACTTTTATCGAATAGGAGAGAGAGGAGGAGGGTTAACAGGCCGGCGGAATATTGTGAAAGTTCTGTCTGGCGCTCTGGTAGTTGCCGGCCGACTGGCCTTTGCAACTCGCCACCGAAAACCACCCTCGGCCGTCTCCACGCGTCCACCTTGCTCGCCCTTTCATCCGCGTATCCACTTCTTTCCACCCGGTGACTTTCTTTTCAGAGGCATCATCGGAACGCTCAGAGGCTCGACTCGACTCGACTCGAACGCTTATCCTATGTCCCGGCTGGATCGGCAAATTTCGCGTCGCTTCTCGAAAGATCAACTTGCAAGAATCTACTTTCAATAGAACGCACAGTGTCTTGTGTCTTGGCTAGTACCATTTTTACTGTCTTCTGCTCGCGGTTTATCACTGAAAGTGATTTTAGCGGTAACCCAGGAAATCGGGCCTCTTCGGGTGCAACGCTGATGCAACGAAAATTCGCGATTGGTTGATTTTGGTCACGTGATTCGTGAGGGGGCGTGGTGTAGACCTCGAGTAGGAGTGGCGTTGTCTGCTACTGAGTGATCGCGTCTGTAATTCGTTTTCTATCTTACTGGGCTACAAGTCGTGCAGTTTTTTCTAGTAGAATTTATCCTCCTTCTTGTCCTTCTTCGGACGTTGATAATTTGCAGTAAATTGGCTGAATAAGCGATGCGTGACAAGAAACTGACAAGTTCTTGTACACTACGCAGTTCTGGCTCCGTCTGGTCGCGTGCAATTTTCAGTGGTACGAGTCGACGTTTTGCGAATACCTCGTGCATACGTTAATCGAACGAATTCGGGGATCCTCTTCTTGCTTTCAGTCGTTGATAGTTTCCAGTGAATCGATCGAATTACATACGAGGCGTGTGATCGTCCGCGCGCGTTCAGTTCATTGGCCCTCAGTGCAATTTTCGGTAATACAAGTCAATGTCTGACGAATACGCGCGCTTTGACTTTGCACGTGCTTGACTTGAAGCAATCGTGGTCGTTCGTAGATACGGCGGACAGATTTAACAGATTTAACAGATTTCACGTCGCTTCTCGCGAGATCGATTCGACGAATTCAGCAAAATCAACAAAAAATACGAGATCTTCGCCTCTCGTGTTTCCCGGCGATTCATCGTCGATGTCAAAGTTAACGAGCACCGTGTCGAAACAGATGCAAGACCTCCGTCGAAATTATTGTGCGAAAATACGTCTTCTGTCGCTCGCGAGAACTCTGCGTACTCCTCGCACCAGTCACAGTTACAGCTTTGAACCGCGTCCTGGAACAAGGAGCAAACTGGTTGTTCGATGCTTTCTCCCCCTGACAAAGGGAAATGACGGGGAAGCAAAAGAAAAAGACGAGAGAGAGAAAGAGTGAAAAAGAAAGAAAGAAAGAATAAATGCGAGATCGCTGGTGGAAGGTCGCCGGAGATCGAGGCATCTAAATAAGTAGCTCCGGTTGGGAGTAACGGAGGCGGAAACATCGTCGAAAACCGTTCGTAGCCCGCATCCGAAAGATGCGGGTAGTTCTCTGGCAATTATACTAATGGAGATTGGGCTCCGGCCTGTCGGTGGAAGATTCCTCCTAGCCGGAGGAGCGAGCAGCAGTAGCAGCATTTGGATCGTGTTGGATCGAAGACGGTGAAAGACAGACAGAGAGAGAGAGAGAGAGAGAGAGAGAGAGAGAGAGAGAGAGAGAGAGAGAGAGAATCAAGAAGCAGAAACAGAAGCAGAAGCTGCAACGAAAAGAAGAAGGAGACACTGGACGAGGGCGGGAAGGAGAGGGGAGGAGGGGAAAGATCTGGAAGAAACTAAGTAGACGAAGGAGAAAGTAGGGTAAGAAGGGGGAGGGGGTTCTCGCGCGGCGATGTAACGGCGAAAACGGACGGAACGTAGTTGAAAGAGCAGGGAAGGAAGGAGTTTGTACGTCGAGTGAAAAGTGAGCAGCATTTGAAGAGGAAACCTTCTGGTTATCCGGAGAGAAAGGAAGGGATAGCCTTCCAGACGAGGCGGGCCAAGCCGGGCCGGGGCCGGGCGCAGATGGTAGTGGGTTCCACACTGCCGAAAATAAGAAGAGCAGTAATGAATGAGCCTGGCTGAAGAGCGAGGGGCCACCACCACCACCACCAGCACCAGGCAGCGGAAGAGGAAGAGAGGAGAACTGTTGAAGTGTATAAGAAGAGCGGGCTCCGGGAGTTCTAAGAGTCGTACGGAACACCGAGAGCCAATGAAAGCTGCCGAAAAGTGCTTTATACGGGAACTGCATTCAAACGAAAAAGTATATATATATATATATATATATATATATATGTATATATACAGCGCGTTTATTCGCCGGTGTAGCGTAGCGGCGCTGCCGGGTGTTCTTCCTGCTTTGATCTTGCTTCCGCGCGAGCCGAGAGAACGGCGGAAGGGAGAACACACGCTCCTCGTGTCTTCGCGCATTATCCCCGTGGAACAATGTCGAGACGAAGACGGAAAGTCGAAAGAAGCTCGCAATAGCTACAATTTTAAACTACGATCTATACTTTTAAATTATACGTATAAACTCGGTTGTTTCGATGATTTTACATTCACGTCGGTTAGTTGAACGAGAAAGAAAGAAAGAAAAACTGCACAACCCCAGTATGATTCGTTTCACTGAAAAGTCCAGTAAGACGACAGGCGCGATCGCTTAGACAACGCCCCCTCACGAATCACGTGACCCAAATCAACCAATCGCTAATTTTCGTTGCATCAGCGTTGCACCTGAAGAGGCCCAATTTTCTGGGTTACCCCCACTAAAATTACTTTCAGTGATAAAAGAAAAAAAAAAAAAAGGATTGGATCCGTGTGTTTCAATTACAATTTCTATGTTGTCCGTATCGTAACAATTCCGCGTTTAATAACCGACGAGAGAATTAAATCTCTTTCCACGAGGCGAAACGGGCCCTGGATTTTCACGCAACGCGGTGTAGCGTTAGTCGACGGACAACATCTGCCGTGCCAGGGTTAAAACTAGCGAATAAGCGGCCCGGGATATCCGGTCCGACTCGATGGTTGAAAATCGAGTCTGGAAACGCTATCCCGGCCAGGCCGGTCGGTCGACGAATTAATTTATCACCCGCGTTTCCCAGTGTCTGTTGGACGAAACAACGACCAGGAGGAGCACGCTCGGGCTTTCGATGGGTAACACGGTCACGGTACGTTGAACTATTAAGCGGAGGTTACCGATCGATCGCATAATACGAGACGTCTGCGAATTTGATCGGTCGTATCCGAGCCAAATTTCTGTAATCGGCGCAAATGATTGCAGTCTGCTTTATACGAGGCCCTCGAAGCTAAGCCCCGTACAACCCTCCTACGTTGTAGTATAACGTCACTATGCCGGCCACAATTGGAGTAAATATTTGAACGCTAATTGAACTATTCTCCCCGCTACGTATAACGTAGGTCGCCTGCTAAACAGCCACCACTCGATTGTGGCCAATCATAATGGAAACGTCGTTACTGTACGCGCCGTGTTCCATCGCGTTTTCGCGTCATTGATATTCTTCGCTGCGAGTATCAATCGCGATTGTCTTTTTTCTTTTTTTTTTTCAAATCCAAATCCGCGCGTTCGTCGATCTCGACCGTGACTGGTAGTGGTAGTTTCAAATGCAATTGAAATGCATTTGGAAGAGAAGAATCTGGAGCGCGGTGGCGCTTTTTACGACGTTAAGTACACAAGTGAAACAGCCTTTCGCTCCATTTCGTTACCACTTTTGCGACTCCGCTCGCGCGAAAGTACCATTAATTCGAAATTATTGACTCGGTGGCAAATGTCCGCGGTCTGATTTATCAGTTCCTCATTTTAATTCCGATGTATTCAAACGAGTACCGAGTGTATCGCTCCGAATTGCTAATACACGCGGCATAACCGTAAAATCTATCGAGTGCTAAAGATTAATCGTTCTTAATGAACCATCGCGGTTCACCGCGGCTCTATTCAATCTTGTTTGGCAAAATATTCGCCGACAGCGTACCAACAACGTACATACACAAATACACACTCGCGGCGCACACTTGTATTTGTATAATATATATACGTATATACATATATATGTAGATGACGGGGGGGGAAGGTAACCAGGCACGACGAAGATATCGTCGTTGGCGCCAGAAACGATGCTCTGTTGACGTTCATCCGAAATGGAGATGGAACGTTGGGGGTTCCACTCGCGTTCACGCTGAAGGCAGACGGCACGTTGCGTGTAAATCCTTTACGCGTGTATGCGTAAGCGCTAATGAGCTGGAACAAGCTACATGGCGTAGCTTCGACGTCGGAACCGGAGCGTGTTTGCACGCAGAACCCGCTCCATTGGGACAACCGTGCACCAAACCCGTCCTACCCACGGCATATACGTCAATCGAACGTGCGGAACTGTCCGGCAGGCTGCGTCGCGATCGTGTCGCGTCGATTAAAACCCAACCCCTCCCCCCCTTCGTCCAAGGATTAGGACGCCTTCTTCCCGCAAAACGGGACGTTTCATTAAAAGAATTTGAACGAAATTGCAGAAACTTTAACGATTCCTGCTTCGCGCTGAAAGTATTTGGTCGTTACAATTTTCAAAAAACGAGCAAACAATTTCTCCAAGAATTAAAAGTTTCTTCTCGTAAAATAGAAACGAATAGTTTAACTATTATCGGAGGGATTTGCTGAAGAAATTAGAAAAAAACTGCATTTGTACTCCAGTACGATTCGTCTCACTGAAAGGCCCAGAAACAACTGTTCTGACCAGGAAACGAAGACGACTTGTTTGCCATAAAATTTTATCGATATGCAAACATTCGAATCGATAGAAAACAAATTACAGATGCGATTGCTCAGTACCAGACAACGCCACTCCTACTCGAGGTCTATTCCCCCTACGAGGTCTACGCCCCCTCGCGAATCACGTGACCCAAATCAACCAATCGCTAATTTTCGTTGCACTAGCGTTGCACCTGAAGAGGCCCGATTTTCTGGGTTATCCCCGCTAAAATTACTTTCAGTGATAAAATTGCAGAAATCTTAATAACTGACTGTCAACGGCTGTAACTTTTTAGCAATATTTGACAATTTTAAAAAACGAATACGCGGATAATAATAGTCTACAGGGAATTTTCCCACAACACGGTTTCGCTTTAACACGAAAGAGCAATTGTAGCATTTTAGAAGACAATAAGGAGATTTTTATTCGACATATTTAGGAAATTATACTACACACTAGGCACAAATCGATGGCCAACTGTATTTTAATCGCTTTGTATGTCCTTTGGCCATTTATTTGTGCATATACAAAAACATTTGGAGATTGAACTGAGAACTGCGAAAAATTATTCAAATCTGTAAGAATACGTCTTATAAAATTACAAATTAGTCATTCTGGCCACTTTGGTGGTTCTAGTGTTAATTAACAGTTCCGAGAGATGGAACAAGAAAGCGTTCGCGCGCGTACCGAAAGTCGGCCATTTCGCAGTGGCAACTCGCGTCGCGAAGTTGCCGCTATATCAACGGTTAATTGGCGAAACGCCGGGAGGAGAAGCAGCCAGCGAGCATCGCTGAAGGAACCCGCGTTTGATTTCCCGCGGAACCGGGACACGTCGCGTTGCCATCCGCGCGGATATTGTAACTCGGATGCCTAGCGTTCGCCTAACTGCGAGCTGCCGCTTCCTCTCTGTTTTCGCTTCCGCCGTAGCTGTCGTCGTTCCGCTCTCTTTACGAGGCGCAATTACGCGGAACGTAATTAAAATTAGTGGGGAGAGAGTTTTAATGGAAACTCGCGCGCGAGACCGAGATCGATGAAACAAAATCGCGAGAGTCGGGAGACTCCCTGGCGCGGATCTCCGGTCTTTTAATCCACCTAATACCGAAATAACACGCACGAGCGTCCAAAATTACGCGAATCGAGCCGTGTACGTTTATTATCGTGCGAGATTGGGGCTCGTTTTGATGTTTCGGACGTTCGTTTCGATTTATGGCCTCGAGGATTTATGTAGGCTTCTTCCTCGCCGCGGGTTGTACGAGCCTGCTGTCGGTTTCTCCACCATGAAAATTATTCCGCTGTGGCCATGGCTACTTTTTCCTGCTACATCTTCCTTTAACTCTAGCAGTTAGACAGTAAAGAAAACAATTTATACAGATCTGATAGTATTATGGCCGCGACACTTTCGACGCAGTGGAGGGGATAGCGCCAGCAATCAGAAAAGTAGGGGCAAGGGCCGCCAGTTCGCCACCACTGATTTATACAATAACGTAAAATCACCGCGAAACTCGGCAATTCAATTCGTCCGTGCGATGTGATACGGAAAACTGGTGAAATCGGTAGATAAAAGTCGCGCTGGCCTCTCCTCCTCTCCGACCTCGTGTTCTTTGTGCCCGCTAGTAGCTTAGTAGGGAGGATTACACATCGATACACGAACTTCGTAACGTGGCATCGGGGAGAGCAGGATTCATTAATAACGTCCTGCCGTGGGTGAAAAAAAAAAAAAAAAAGAAAGAAAGAAAGAGAGAAAGAGGAGGAAAAAAGCGACGGAGCTGAGAATAATTCCAAGTCAATGGCCGCTGGAACCGACCGATATCGCGCGTACAGGCCGCGGCCAGCCGCTACCGACCTTCCTCCTCGATATATCGTTGAAATCGTTCAACGGCAGGCTCGTCCATTCTCCCGGAGCGTGGAAAAAATTGGCGATACCCTTCGAGTACCTACGGACAGCCATAGAGAGAGCGAGAGAGAGAGAGAGAGAGAGAGAGAAGGAAGAGGAGGATATTGGTATTCCACGGCGAGAGAGAAGGATAGCGGGAACTCGAGGGCAGCTGACTCGTAAATAATAGAGAGGTCGGTGGAACAAATCCACGCGTAAGCCGCGTCATAAGGTCCTCCTCTTTGGTCGACTCTTGAACACGGCGAGAGAGCCGAGAGAGTCGAGAGGCCCTCGAGAGTAATCGGTTAGTCGCGAAGGTGTGCCTTATCGAAATAGCGTGAGCTTCTCTCTCTCTCTCTCTAATTCTCTGTTGCTTCGATGGAGTTGGCTCCATAAGTCGGGCACTACAGGTAACGCGCGCACACCCTCGTCTCTCCCCCCGGCATAGACAGTGAAGCACGCTCTTATATTTTATGCAGCAGTTTATAGAGATATATCGGCCGTCTAGCGCGACGGCATAAGTCAAAACCTACTTTACCTAATGGCCTCCTGGCGACCTCCCTTCCTTCGCCTATCTATTCCCTCCCTCTCTCTTTATACGACCACGTGAAATAAAGCTCGCTGTTCGTGAAAGCTCGCAACGCAGCGAGAAGCTGTCCCTTTCGACGTCGTCGCCAACGATGTCGATGTCGATGTCGTCGTCGTCGTCGTCGTCGTCGTCCTTCTCTTTCTCTTTCTCTTTCTCTTTCTCGTCTGCCGCTGCTCCGCCTTACGATCGCTCTCTCCCCCGTGCGTGTATTCCATCAAAATTGCATTTCCAATTGCGCGAGCTTTGGCGCTCTCTGCCACTCGGGATATCTATTTTCCTTTATTTCCTCCGTCTTCCTCCCTCCGTCTTTTTCCACCTTTTCTTCTCGCCTCTCGCGCGCTCGCGATTTTCCTTATTTTTCCGCGTGCAGCGTTCGAATTGCCGCACAGCGAGACCTTGCAACGCACATAATACATAGTCCTTTTATGCTAAGCGTTCGAATAATTCCACCAGTTGGCTATTACCCCCGCGAATATAAAGAACGTAACGTTTCGTCACGTTCTTTTTTTTCTTTCTTTCTTTCTTTCACTTCAGTGAACTTTTCTTTTCGAATTTCCATCTCTTTTTCAAAATCGCTGCAAGAAGCGTCACAGTCGCTTTCGCGTTCTCGCGTTGTTTGTCCCACGTACGTACGTACGTACGTACGTACATACGCGAACGACCAAAGTGGAAATTCAGCTCTTTCCGTAACCGTTCTATTATCACCGGCACAATTTGTTCTTCGCGCCAAATGTTGACCTTTACGACGGCAAATGCATGAAATTATGCAACCGCGTTCCGCTAACAGCTCAAACGAACGACCGTGGAAGCAGTTAAAGCGACGGCCAAAGCTCCTAAACCAACGCACGCTGCTGAAATTCTCTTGTTTAATAATCGACACCCGCACGATCCCTTAACATCCTCGAGCGACCGTGCGCCCCCGCACACACGTGCACACACGCCGGTGTCTCTCTGTCGTGCGCGAACATTCTCGTCGTTGCCAAGACGACATACGTTGCAGACTGGAATCGAGTTCCAATTGCATAATTTTGCATTTGCATTTTGTTGCTGCGAGCACACAGTGTTTCGTTAAACCTCGACCCCGAGTCGATCCTCTTTGTACGAAGCCAATCTGACCACCCTTGTTACTTGCTTGCAAATTTTTCAACGTAATTAAAAGTTTCGCCTTTCGATAAATTATTATATTACAACAAACCCTCTACGCGTTGCGTGTTTTTCACGTTGCGCGCGCGTTTGTGTGCGATTTCGCAGTCTGGCGATGATCGGCGTTGAACTTCTTAGAAAGGAAACTTCGTTGCGAGCAGACGGCTCGGTTGAATCTGATTAGAGGTTTCTTTCGCCCCTTTAAATATTACAACGACAAAACTTTATTCCGTCCGCGGGATTATCGGAAACTCGCCATCTCCGTCTACTGAATCAGTTACTGGCGAGCAAGTTGGAACTGCCGCGGGCAATCTGGTAAAAATAATTATTCTTTGTCTCTCCCCCCTCCCCCCGTCTCGCCAGCAACCGCGTGGCCACTTTATCTGTCCCATTACATCTCTTCATTCCGGTATCGCGGCGGTATCGCAAACAGCGACTGACGTTAGCCCGAACGCGCGTCGAGGCGTTTCGAACGAACCGCCGCCGAATGCTTTCTCGAATCTCGGAATTCGTTCTCGACTTTTCCATATTTTCCCGATCTGCCGCGCGAGTCTTCTCTTCTGCGAGATCGATTCTATTCAGAGCTCGCTCCGATTCTCGTATCGCGAACGCAAACACGAGTCTCGCGGAGGGGGCTGGCACGGTATTACTCGCGTACACACGCTGCATCGAGTTACGTGCATTCGCCTACGCGCACTTAAATATATATATATATATATATATATATATATTCGACAAATGCGTGCGTATATTTACTTTGGCGTACACGGATAGAGAGAGTGAGAGAGTGAGAGAGAGTGAGAGAGGGAGCGGTGACACGGAGCTAACTTCGCGAAACAACGTGCCGTGGAACCAAACACAGAGAGAGTTCGCCGCCCTCCACGTACGCCGATCACCACGTCTGTCTCCGCGCCGGATCACGCGCGTACACTCGACATAATTGCACTGCCGCGATTAATAATTAGACGCGCAATTGGGCGTCAACTGAAATCCGTACGCGTACCGGTGATTCGATTTATCGAGCCGGCGTTGGCGCGATGGAGCGCCAACGCCGCGAGCCGCCGACCCGCTATCGATTTCTCGTCAGGCTGGCGCGAGAACGCGCGTACGACCGCGTCTTACTCCGCGAGGAGGACGTTCCACTCGCGTCTCGAGATCTGCGAGGAAGTTTGGCGGAAATTTTTCTGTCTCTCTTTCTTTTTTTTTTTCTCTCTTCTTCTTCTTCTTCTTCTTGACGATCTATTAGAACTCGTTGTTGCTCGAGATAAATGACGCAGATAGAGAGGGGAGTCTCGCGCGCGCGACTCTATCTATCCATCGTCAGATTTACCTCCATCTTGCGCCTCCCGCAGAGTTAACCGATTTAGTCTTGAATAATTTGCTAATCTGATTAGTAGTGTTGGATGAAAATTACAGATAGCTCCGGAGTTTCGCGTCGGTTCATCTAATTACCCTCTACGGCCGTGGCGTCTCTCTCCCTCTCTCCCTCTCTCCCTCTCTCTCTCTCTCTCTCTTTCTCTCGGGCTGGGTTGCCCGGGCGCTTTCCACGGCCCGCTTCCTCGCCTCCTTCGCTCCGTGAGATCGGTTAAATTCATCGTAATAGAGCGATCTCCCATCGCATCGCGACGAACTCGTACGTGTGTGTGTGTACGTGCACGTCGGTGGATTCTTTGCCAGCCACGTGCTCACTGCGGGGGCGATACTGTCAGCGTCGTGCGTGAAATCTTGATTCGAGCGTGTTAAACAGCGATTCCCCCGTAATATTTCGCTACGTATAACTAGGGAAACAAACGTGCCTGTCCTCGTACAACGTAGCCAGAAAGTGGAACGTCGCTACTTTACGACGAGACGAAATTACAACACTGCGGGCAGGCGAAATGAATTTACGATCGAGTCGCCGCGCGTCCGTATATCCTAGAAACGGACGAGCACGTTTGATGGAGAAAAATCGTTCGATAGACGAAAGAGGTATGTCCCATTTACAGCCCGCGACTGCGAGAATATCAATTTTCGCGCTTCCTTGCGCGGCCGCTGCGGATGCTAGTCCCCCCCGTACCTGTTGTCTGTGATCCGTATGGCAAACGTGATAATGCGGCAACGAGCGAGAAAGCGATTGCCCCGCGTTCCCCTCCCCGCTCAGAAATGCCATTTCGATCATCTGCCAGAATAGCTTTGGCCGCTCGCCAATCATCTGATTCCCCGCCGACTGTTTGACGATTCTGTATTAATCCTGCTTGAAATCGTCCGTCGAGCAGAGAGTCACTTCCAACGCTTTAGAAGTTTAGAAGCCGGGTGGAAAAATTCGAACAAGAGGGGCGACGATACACACACACACACACACACAGAGAGAGAGAGAGAGAGTAAAGGTGTCGAGGGGTGGGCGAGGCTACTCGGAAAATGGGACACGCGACGTAGGCATTGTCCAGAGATAGGGGAGAGCGAGTTTCCTACGCCGGCAGGAAAAATAACACGCGCGGGAGGACAAATGGCGAAACGAGAAACACGAAATGAGGAGGAGGAGGGTGTGGGCGACGTTGCGACAACGCTCCAAAGAGAGAAAGAGAGAGAGAGAGAGAGAGAGATTTCTCTCCAGTGAGAGCCGGTTGGGGGGAGGAAAAGTCGGTGGCCTGAAACCGGCGAGCGCCGAGCGAACATGGGCAGATGCTCCATCATCGGCCAAATATCGCGCGGCAGTGGCCACGGCGATGGCTGCAAGCACGTGCGCACGTTTCGTGAAATTTCGAGAGAAAGAGAGAGAGAGAGAGAGAGAGAGAGAGAGAGAGAGAGAGAGAGAGAGAGTATACCGGCGAAAGCCTCGGGGACAGGTAGCCAAGAGGACTTTATCAAAATTGAAACGCGACACCTTTGTTGGAAACTTCCTATCCGTCGGAAGCCAACGGCGAACACGAGAAGCGATACGCTCGAGTTTCTCTTCCGTCGTCGTCGTCGTCGTCGTACTCCTCGTCGTCCGTTCTTCTCCGCTCGACGTTCGTCGAACCTTCGTCCTCCTCCTCTGTTTCGCAAGTCCCCGGCCCGCTGAATACGCGAGTCCTTAATCTTTAATCTTTCAGACGGTTCGCGGATCCAACCTGATGGTTTTTGACGGCCACGACTGGTTGGATTTTCAGTGGAATATAGTACTAACTATATTCTGCTATATATATATTGAATATTTCAAATAAAAATTGTCCTGAGAAAAAAAATTTTTTTTTTTTAATTGTTCAAGTGCCGTAATATCGTCTACTAATATATAAACAATCGTATTATTTATTGTCTGCGATATATACTGAATATTTCAAATTAAAACTGTCCCAAGATCTATTTGTCAAGTGCCGCAATAATTATTATCTACGAAACATATTTTTATTATTTCAAATAAAAATGGTCCCAAAATTTAGTCATTTGGTGTTTAAGTACCATAATAATTGTTGTACTAATTTTATTATCCACGATATATAACACCAAATATTTCAAATTAAAACTGTCCCAAGATTTAATCAAATTCACGTGCGATTTAAAAATAAAATTAGAACGCACGTGCAGGGTCTAAAAATCCGCAACAATTGCTCACGCGTGTACAGACTGAAACACACTCGCGTCACTGAAAGTTTCGATTCCTCGAAGCACATTGACGAAGAACGCGAATTTTCTTAAACATCCATCGTCCAACAATTCGCTATTGCGTGCAAATACTTGTCTCCGCGCGACGAGACGAGATCGACAGGGGCGCGGAAAAGGGGATCGAGCCTTCTGGCGATCGGCAGAGCGGGTAAAAACGAACGACGAAAGAAACGATATTTCCGTTTCCGCGGCGCGGTGAGGCACGACGCGGGAGACGGAGCGACGTAACAAGTTGCGCGACTGCGGGAGTGGAGTGCGTCTTCTCGCGCTTCCCGTGCGAAACTACGTGCGGGAACTTGGGAATTTTATGCATGGCGTTTCGCTGTCGAAGTATGCCAACTCCATCCCGTCCCTTCCACCGTAAGAAATAGTTCCATCTTCCTGTAAACTTTCCCCTCGGTCCAATGGACTTTGGTTCTCTCCCTCTGCTGGTACTCTCTCTCTCTCTCTCTCTCTCTCTCTCTTTTTCTCCCTCTTCGACGTGTCTATTCTCGCGAGGAAGTAGCAGTCGAGCGTATCCAACCCCTCCGTAGGTCGGATCGGGCTCCAGCTACCCGCGTTTCGCGAAAGAAACTTTGTCATCGAGGAACTCTGCCGAATATTTTCCTTGCTTACACGCGATCATCGACTGGCATTTTCCACCTTATGGCGCACTAATACGACGTCGATAGAAAACTTTCGCGGCGCGTACTCGGCCCTCCTCCCTCCCTCTTCTCTTCAGCCCCTCACCCATACAGCTACCGTCACTATTAGCCCGCGTTCAAAGTCCCGCGGTTTTTTGCAATTTGCATACCGCTTCTTTCAAGAGAGAGAGAGAGCTTGACTTCGATGCAGACTCGTAGATTTTCCAATTTTTCTAATTTTTGACATCGAATTTTGTTGACCAAACTTTCACTTTGCAGGCGTAGTTTCATTTCAACTTTTGATCGAATGTTTCGCGTCGACACTTTTACAAGCGCTCCATCTTAAATTTCTGACAGCGCGTAATGGTAATGCATGCGTTGTTTCCGGTCAAACGGCCCTGACGCGAAAGTGTTAAATGTCAAAATGACCAGTGCGAGGCAAATTCAACGATCCGCTTAGGCTTCGCCCATCCGCGACGCACTCATCGTATTGTATTCGTACGATATTCCCGTTACATCCTATACAACGTTACAATGTTCGTCCGATATCGTTTGACGTGCAGAACGCTATAGGAATTTCACACGTTCTGCCTCGAGAGTCACGCGGGTTGAAACATCAGCGCGGCTTATTTACGATTATCGTGTAATTCAAATCGTAATCATGGTTGTATTGATATCTTATCAAACCTTTGAAACGAAACAAGATGTTTCAATAAAAATTGCAAATTTCGTAACTTTCAAGAGTTTTAACAAACACTAGACTGACATAACCACCAAAATGATCATAATGATCAATTTGTTATTTTTGTTGGATATTATACCATCGCAATGTAAAACAGTGTATTTTCAGAGACGATTAAATGATTTTTCGTAAAGTGTATTTCCTACTAAATTCGTAATTTTTTATTATATATCAAAAAATTGTTTCCTCTACATAACGAAAAAATCACGTTCAAACTTAAATTCGATTTAAAATTAATAAAATTAATTTTTTCTTATATAGGTGGGAAGAAACTTTTGGACCACCCTATACAAAGTTCTTTATTTTTTTTCTTTACTATCTTTACTCTAATGTCTCTGATAGAAATTTTACGTTGTAATCGCCGGTAGTTCTATTGTCAAGCGATTCAAATTTCCCATCAAACAAAATGGTCGTCGATGCCCATATCCATCCTTACGGGGTGCGTCTTACAATTGGCTTTTTTTAGGGCTGCGCGATAAATCGTGCTCCCTTTTTTCTTCGTTTCTTCGCTCGAACCGAGAGGAAAGGAAAGACAGCGAGGACGGCAGGGATGAAACTTTCTGGCCGTTCCTGCCGGTCGAGCCCCGGCAACGGTGGACGTTGAGAGTTCTCTCTCGTGGAGAGAGAAAGAAAAAGGTGTAGCGGGGGCCGAAAGTGCGCCGGGACACATAAGGGGGCAGCGGCCGGGTAGAATTGCTGCCGTAGAAAAGATTAGGACGGGAAGAAGCCCGTCGATGTCCAGCGTGTCCCTTCCACTTATACCGAGACACACCGGGACACGCCTTCTCCCGCGGTCTCGCTCGCTCGAGATATCGAAAATAATATCGGGAGCTTTCACCGGGCGAGAAACTGAATTACGAGGTAAGCTCGGACACGACTCGAGATACGATTGAGCAGAAACGATCACCGCCGAGGATCGGTACCTCTCGTTCGATTCGTCTCCTCTCTCCTCCCCCTCCTCCGTTACGCTTCCTTCCTCCCCGTATTCTCGTTTCTCCAGCCACCATTCTTCTCCAACTTTCAGGCGGAACGGATAAGCCAATAATACCACCATTTCTGCGACTCCGGCTTGTTGGAAAATAAAGGGGGTTGGGGCGGGGGGAAAGTCAGGAGAGAGTATAGGCCGACGAGCGAAGCGCCGGAGAGGCGAAACGAATAGAATCGGTTTGTCGTGATTTTCTTTCGCTCGTCGTTGTATCGTGTGTATCTCTCTCTCTCTCTCTCTCTCTCTCGCTCGCTCGCTCGCTCGCTCTTGCGGTTCATCGCCACGAGCAATTGAATTTCCATTGCCGGGGCTTCGGCAAACCCCGAGTATCTATCCTCGGGCGCATTTTCGGACGTTGTCGCGCCGCCGACTGAATCGAAGGTTTGCCGATTGCCAACGCCGACGCGGCGATCCTTTTTTTTTTTTCTTCTTTTTCCTTCCTTCTTTTTCCCTTTCGGCAATTAATCGTCGCGAAAACACGTCGCCCGTCGTCGATAATCGAATAATTCGCGTGCATGAAGGATTCTGTGGGAAAGCGCGGACTTTTTGAATCGCCGACGGCCAAGATTGTTGCGAAACACCGGCGACGCGCTGATACAAAGAATCCTCGGCTGTAATTATCGACTCTGTTTTTGTCGCTCTTCGGAGAGAACACGGGAAATTATGTCTCGCGCAGAAAATGAAAGAATATACAGCGATTCGGGGGATTAAATTTTACAATGCGACAGCTGTAATTTATTCCGCGTGCCGGTTAAATTTCTTCCTCTTTGAGAAAGGCGACTCGCGGGCATGTTAGCGTGATCCCTCGGTCGACGCGAGCTCTTCTCAGTTTTGCGAAGCAACTTCCAATGGAAAAATTGGCCGCCCGCACCACCGAACCGCGCCACGATCGAGCAAGTTGCCCCGCGGTTGGCACTTAACCGCGAAGTTAGTTCACCATCTACGTATATACACGCGCACACTAGCGCGCACGGCGATTCAGGTTTGCGCGATTATCCCGATTAAACGCGGATCTCGCGCGCGGGCGGTCGAGAAGATTATTTTCAACGATTTGTGTTTCGGGCCCGCGCCCGGTGGTACATTTCCACGTTAATTATTCGGTACAAGCTAGCGAAACGAAAGGAAAGAAGACGAAAAAAAAGAGAGAGGGGAAGAATTATGCAAATGCGACGAGAATAAAATTACGTTACACACACACACTGGCAATTGTATCATTAATGCCGCGCGGGGAAGTGGTAATATCGAGGCAGAGGGCGATGAAAGATTTATGAGCGTGTCCAAAATTGTTACCGCCCGAAACTCTTCATCCTTTGATTGCGTTATAATGCATCGTTGCTAGCCGGATAATTAAATTACAACCACTATTTTGTATAATTTCGATCAATGAAAATCCAGACCGCGTGCCTGCAAATTCTCTGCCGGATACAGTTTCCAATTTTCCGTTTCGTTGTGCAAACCCCCGACGAGTTACCTTTCCGTTCGACCCCGTCGATCGATACCCCCCGAGCTGGGTACAGGTATCCGCGAGAGGAGACATCGTCTCGTTTCCAGTCTAAATTCTTCCCCTTCGATTTCTACCCCCGCCCTCCCTGTCGCCGCCCTCTGTGATCCATCCACGATGACCACTTAAGCTGCGCGATCTGTCCTGCGGATGAACAGTTAATCCTCTTCTGGAGGATCTCGATTTGTTTAATTTTTACGGGGGTCTTTGTTTGCGTTCCTCGGCGGCGCGATTGACGTCGTCATTCGGAGCTCTGCTCTCTGTGTTTTTTTCGTCGATGGAACGTCCGAGCAACGTAATCAATCGAAATCGAGTCGATCGTAATGTTAGAAAATTATTTTATTATTATTACTTTAGCTGGGGTAACCCAGAAAATCGGGCCTCTTCAGGTGCAACGCTAGTGCAACGAAAATTAGCGATTGGTTGATTTGGGTCACGTGATTCGCGAGAGGGCGTGGGGTAGACCTCGAGTAGGAGTGGCTTATTGTCTGGTACTGAGCGATCGCGCCTGTAATTTATTTCGTATTCGCAAAAAAGTCGTCTTCATTTCCTAATCAGAACAGTTGCTTCTGGGGTACAAGTCGTGCAGTTGTGTTTTAATAATATTGTATTTAATTATCGTAATGATAATTGTATTTTTTTAATAACACAAGTACGTAGATATCGGGAAACGAGACGTTGCCAGGATAGTTTAATAATAATTTGTTGAATAAATGTCGCGTCGCGCGGGCTGCGCTTGGAAAAAAAGAGAGAAAAAGGACAGTTTCGCGAAAAATCTGCGAGTTTTTTCCACCGGAGAACTCGCCGCTATGTAAATTTCAACGTAAAGAGAGCTTGATAGGTGTTAATTTTGCACTCGTTTCACCGAGCAAGCTTCGCTGCGCGTTTCCTCTCTGTCCTTCTTTTTTCCTCGATTCGAGAGAGAATATCTCCTTCGAATCGACGAGAGTCGATGTCGGGCGGAAAGATATTTGCGTCAGTCCGCGGGAACAAACATTGTTACGTAGGAAGCGGGCGTCGATCTCGCACGCGGCGCAGCGCCGATATGCATTCTGTATTTAATCTCTTGGTAATTTCGTTAAACAAACACACGGGCGAGAGAGAGGGAGGGAGAGAGGGAGGGAGGCAGGTAGGCAGTGGGTGGCGCGCGAGCGAGTGGATTCGCTCAAATTATTTCGCACGCACTCCGGCTCGCGATTAAAAATTGCATTTCTCTGCGGCGATGGGTATAACACCGACCGAGAGCCAACCCCATTATTGTAATGGAAAAATCATTCCCCGGCAGAGACGCGCCCTCGGGCGAAATTCTCGTTGCGTCCTTTTGTTCGCAAACAATCCGATTTAATGCAATCTTCGCGATGCGCCGCGCCCGCGTTGCCAACGGTTTAACACACAGTGTAATTATTTCGCTGTTCATGATATTATTTACGCTACCGTGTACGCACGCACACCGGTGCGCGCTGGTTTGGTTTAATCCGTGGTATCGACGCGTGTCTTCCAGCCTCCGTGTCTTTTCTCGCGTTTCAAACATGCGTTCGAATCCAGTGCTTTCGTCGCCAAGAAACAACAGCAAATGCAGATAGTGGAAGATAGTTTCGTGTAACACGTGTTTTGCAACGAAATACCCCGCGTGTATTGATGTAATATAATACGTTTCCAATGTACATAGGAAATTAAAAATTACACTGGCAAAATATTATATCTGAATAAAATGTCAAACAATACCTTCGTGTTTCGCTGCGCATTCAGGTTGATGGGACTGTTACATCTATAGAAAATGGAAAATTATGATGTTAGTAAAATGTCGTCTGAATGATTAATAAAATAATATTCCTGTTTCGAGTACTAATACACTGACGAGACTGTTACTTTATTAAAAATAAACGCAGTGAGACATACTTTTATGCAACACATGGATGGATTTATATAATTGGTTTGTAATGCAGAAAATTAAAAATAAAGTGTTAAACAGTACCTTCGTGTTTTACTGCGTATTCAGGTTGATGGGACTGTTACATCTATAGAAAATGGAAAATTTTTAGTAAAATTATTAGTAAAAGTCGTGTGAATAAATTAATAAAATAATATTCGTGTTTCGAATACTGTTACTTTAAGAATAAACGCAGTGAGGGATACTTTCGTGCAACACATGGATGGATTTATATAATTGGTTTCTAATACAGAAAATTAAAAATAAAGTGTTAAACAGTACCTTCGTGTTTCACTGTGTGTTCAGGTCCGACGTCGGGACTCTGTTTCTCCTGTAAAAAAATGGAAAATTACACGAGTAAAATATCGCCTGAATAAAGTATCCAACGATATCTCCGTGTATTTGAAATCCTTGAAACGACACGACTACTTGGCCGTTTCGTGAATGTACACAACTCGAACGTAGAAAACCAAAGATCACGTTCGAGTAAAATAATAGTGTTTAAGTAAAACATTGAAACAACATAAAAACGGGAACCTGGGCAAACCGGCAGGTTACACAGCGAATTATTTAAAATCGTAAAGCGAAGCGTAAAAGGTAAAACGCGAGGAAACAAGCGAGTGTCGCAGACGGATAAAACGAGAGGGAAGCTATCGGCCGTAGTCGTGGACGTCCGTCCTTCCTTCTGCCTCTTCTACTTTCGCCCTCGCGCTCCTGACACTCGACCTCCTCCGTTTCGTTTCGTTTCGCTCCCTATTACGAACCGCGGTAATAGCCTTTATAATCGGAAATTTCTCCGGCGAATAGAGAGGGCCAGGTTCCCCGCGAGCGGAGTGGAGTGGAAAACCAGAGTGAACGAGCCGAGGAATGGGCGGGAGGGTGTGTTGGAAGTGGAATCGAGGTCGTCTCGCGGGATTACTTGGCTTGCCGTTCACTTCGAGGAGACGTCCGGCCATTAAATGGTCCGATATTGATGCAACAGTGTCGCTGGGAACAATGTGACCGTGCCAACGAGGAGGAGGAGGAGGCCGCGCGTAGGGAAATCCTCCCCGAAAACGGAAAAAAGGACGGAAGAAGGGAAGTAAATCGGATTCCGAATCCGGGAATCTCGGCGAACGACGAGTCAAGCGAAATCTGGCGAACGTGGAATTGCCGGGGTTAGGTAAAACGCGAGAGATAAGGGAGAAGGTTCTCCACCCTCCTCCTACTACTACTACTACTACTACTACTACTACTACTCCTGCCCGGCCGAGAGCCGGCGGAGGAGGAAGGAATCGATTGTTCGCCCGAGAAGCGGCGAACAGTCGCGCGGCGCGATATATTGAAAAGCATCGCGCGAAATAGAAACGGGCTATCTCTCGTCGTGACGCTGAGACGCTGAAATGTCGTTAACGACATTTGCGTTACGTTAGAATCGGCTTTTCTCTTCTCTCCCCCCCTCCCTCCTCCTCCTCCTCCTCCTCTCCCTACTCGGTGTTAAAAATACTGGTGGCAAGAACGTATATGGGGCGTTTCGAGAAGTTTACCGCCGTCAGTTTATTTTCGAATGAAACAGTTTCGTGCAATCCCGTTGTCCCACATTTCGCCCTCGTTGCTATCAAATTTTTGCGATCGTTTTACGCGACACGCTTTTGAGAGAACAATTGCCGACGTGTGTTGAATTGATCGCAACGATTAATTCTGATTTTAATAACAATGATTATCAACAGGATGCTTCCGAGGAATCGAAATCGGTGTTCGTCTGTTTCTGATTTCGTAGGCTTTCGAGTCATTCGTTCATCTGGCGCAATGAAACATTTGCGCTTGAAATCCGCATCGGCTTTCATTTAAATATCCCGTATACGATAAATATCCCGCTAAAGTTCCAGCCCAACTTTTCGGGGAGAACCTCGTGGAATCACGGCCAGCCGCCTCTGGCCAGCCATTAGCCCGGCATTTTAAAAAAAAAAAAGGAGAAAAAGAAGCGGTTGTCCGTAGGTCCAATTAACTACGGTCAGATTTATCTTGACTAATGCGCGACACCGCCTCGGTGGTTTGGCGCTGGTTATATTCTGGCCAGTTTTATGACGCGACTCTCCGCGACCAGACCGCTTGTACGCATTATTTATGATTACAAGTTCACCATCTCTCTCTCTCTCTCTCTGTCTCTCTTTGTCTCTCCCTATCTGCAGCTTCCTCTCCCTCTCTCTCTCTCTCTCTCTGCGACTGACCTCTGGAAAACAGTAACCGAGCCCTGCTTTCTCCTCTTGGTATCTAACACGGCCTCGAGATTCATTGCCAGCCAGGGGGATCAGAATGAAACGCACGCCGTTTTAATTAAATTCCAATTTACAAAATTGTTGATTACAGAGCAATTGGAGGAACGAAAAATCGCCGCGAGTTGCTTCGCGTCTCCGCGAAAAGGAGAAAATGGTAATTAGACGAGGCTGCACCAAAAATTGACATTGGCAACTCAACTCGACAATTGTCGAAAGGGACAGTACCGAACTGCAACGATCGATTGAACGATTTTTCAAAACGTTGCAGTTCCGCCAGAACTCTCAGCGAGTGAACGAGAAACTTTTGTTACGTATCTTTTTTCGCGCACGTTAAATTACACGTAGCAGAAATATCCGCGGAGCAGAAATACAGAGCGGTACGTCCGGATAATTTCATTCTCACTACGTGTTCGCTACGTGTTCTTCGATCATGCGTTCCATCTCACGGCGAGATAGACGAAAGACAGGGCGCGAGGCTATTTTACGACCGTATAACGTTTGTCGAAGGGCAGACGAGATCGTTGATATCGCGAAATTGGTTCTTCCTTCTTTACTTACGGCGTTTTATTTGAACACGGGCACACGTGTTCGAGCCGATCGACGTGTTGCGTTATAAATTGAAAAGCACGGGGCACGTGGCGATTAAACCGCTGACTGAAAAAGAAAGAGAGAAAGAAAGAAAGAAAGAAGACATACGTAGGAGGAGTGTGCGAAACGTACAAAGTATACGAATTACTACAGCAATTGTACTATTATTTGAAAATATATATCGCACAATGCATCTGTAGGAAGAAAGATGGAAGAACGAATGGAAGAATTTATGGTGGATGAGAGAGAGAAGAAAGCGAAAGTTGCGTTTTCGTCTCGGACTTATTGCCTAGACTCATCAGTGGGGCTGATGGCAGCGATCACCCATCCTAGCGGAGTTCCGCACACTGCTTTGCTTAACGTCGGAAATCGGCAAAACAACGCAGTGTTCGAAACTCGTAGTTGAGGAATCCTAGGCCGCTACACATCTACAGTCTGACTCGAGCCTTCTTTCTAGATGGAATCGGAAGAGAAAAAAGAAAGTTGACGATACAATCGATCGCTCGGTATTTCCGAGAAGCTCGCGCAATAAAAGCAGAAAAGTGGGAGCACGGTATCGCTTCTCCAGTCTTTCTAAAGGCGCCTAATAATTATCCACTCGGAGTGGATCGAGGAAAAATTGAAACAAGTTTCGCGGAGAAGTTGGCGTCTCTGACAGCTGATGATTCGCGCGCTCGGGGGAGAGAGAGAGAGAGAGAGCAAAAACGAGCGACCACCGCTCGGAAATATGGAACGGAGGAAAACTTTGATCCAACGTTATTACCTTCTCGAGGTGGAGTCTCGTTTTTAACGTAATATCAGGCTCGAGAGGAGAGACGACAAAGCAGAGGAGAGGCCGCCGCGCCCTCGAGATTCCCCGAAACCCGGAGCCACTCTCTCTCTCCTCCGTCACTGTGTTCTCTCTCTCTCTCGTGCAAGCTGGCCGCGAACGCGACGCAAACGCGCGGATCGCGAGACGAGATATTCGCTCGGTATCTCTCGATATCGCCGACTCGGCGAACCTCGTTCGATCCTCCGCATAAATTTGAAAGAAACGAAAGAAAGAATATTTCTCGTTCGTCTCGCGAGCCCCCGCGAGCGATTTTTCCATCGGACCGCGCCCAAGGAATTTTTATCACACCCGATCCGTTGCGTTAATTTCCAAACGTGCGATCGTCGCACGCTGGCACTTTGGATCGATCGCGCGCACGTTTACATTTTCGACGCGAACGCTTTTGGAGCTCAGCTCGGATTTTCGTTCGGTGTTTCATAATAAATTCGTAACGACAGCGATTTCGGCATTTTAAATTGCTCCGCGTAATAATTGAAGACTCCAGACTCCGTTTAAAGTCGCCCCCAATACGAGGCCGTTGAATATTTCACCTTTCCGAGTTATTCCAACGTAAACTGGCTGCATGTTTCATCTCCCTTTCAATTATTTCCAGCGCCAATGAGAATTTCACATTTCGACTTTTTTCTTCGGAGTTATTTCGACGTACGACGATTGAATATTTCAGCTCTTTCGCTAGTTGCATTAATAGGAAGCAGTAATCGAATATTCGAACTCAAATTCTCGAATTAATACCTCGGCTTAATACCTCGCGCGTTGAAAAACAGAACGGAACTCGGTGAAATTTTAATTTCGTCGACAAATTTTATTTTTCAACGCCCCCCAAAAAAAAATCGTCTCTCGCTTTTCGTAGTCAAACTCCGCGATTTCGTAAAATTTTGAAAAACAAAAAACAAAAAAAAAAAAAATGAAAGGAAAAATCGGCGTATTTACGACACACAGCGGTGAACTATTCGTGGCAGGGTTAATGGGTTAAGCACGCGCACGAGGGTGAAAAGGGGGGAAAGGGCGAGAGAGTTATCGAAACCTCTTTGTACGCTGGTAATCGATTGGTTAACCGATAATCTTCGTTGGAGCGCAGATGCATCGTAGTCGCGGCCGGCTATTTGAATCTGTAGACAAACAGAGAACGGGAAGGAAGTATATCGTCAAAGTTGGAAAATAGATTTACCTCACCGATCGGTGAGACATCCGATCGGTGAGGCATCCGATCGTCGATATCCGACGCTGAACGCTCGGTTCTCGGTAAATACCGCGAGCAACCCGAAAGAATCAACGCGAATCAACGCGGTGATTTGTTCTTTTTTTTTCTTATCTCTCTCTCTCTCTCTCTCGATTTTCCTTCATCTTCGACGCGAATAAACACCAGCGTGGAAAATCTTCGCGTAATTGAGAGCATCGCGGCGAGGGGAGAGAACGCGCCGTTGATACGTAATCCAGGTGTTTACTTGATTAAAAGTAATCCATTACAGGGAGTATCGGTTGACAGGATCGCGGGAAAGAGTACAGCCACGCTGGAAAGTTTCATCGTGGTCCGCGTCGGAATTGGAAAAATGAAGTGAATTCTCGATTAAGAAATAAACACGCGCGTGAAATTTAAAAATCTCGCTATCTGCGAGGATATCTGGGAATAGGGTGCCGTGTATCGAACGATATTAAAAGGATTATCAACCGTAACGTTAAATTAAATTAATAGTACGTACGTGATGCGATATTAACAACGATACGGAAATTTATTATAACGCAGTTATTAATGAACTTTGTGTTAATTACAATAAATGCAATTATTAATAAAACGAAGGAGAAAAAGATCGCTGGTTAATGCTAAAGATTATTATTAACCGTGATTGTGAATTAAATTAATAGTACGTGCAGTGTGATATTAATGATAATACGAAGTTTATTAATCTAGTTACTGACAGAACCTCATACTTTGTATTAATTGAAACGAATAGAATTATTGGTAGACTTCATACAATCGATGTGTATAATTAATATAATTAATGCAAAAGATTATTAGCAGTTGTCGAAAACTATAGTAATTTTCAAAAATGAAAGAAATTCAAAACAGATCTCACCGCGAGGACGTCGGGAGTGTGAGAATAATTTTGTTTTACCTAAGAAGTTGGCGCAGACAGCTTCTCGCGTAGTTACCCGTCTAATCGACGCCGAACGCGAAACAGAGAAACACGGAACTGGACAAATTTATGATTCGCGCACTCTGATAATAAACGCTAAACTGATCGACGCGTCCAGCCAAATAACGAATTAACGCATTACGCTACAACGGAAACGATTTCGACGCGTTTTAATCCGATTGTGCCCAATACGATTACGATTTTAATCGAATTAGCTCGCTACGTAATAAAGCCATTCGCGTAGCGAGATATATCGGGAGCGGAGGGAGGGTTGGTGCAGCAAAAAAAAAAAGAAAGAATGGAAAGAAAAAGAAAAAGAATAATAACAGAGACGGAAAAGGAAACGAAAGAATCGGAAGAGAGAGAAGCAAGGGATGGATAAAGGTTTGCTACGTTGAGCCCGCACGTGTGTATATATATATGTGTGTGTGTGTGTCTGTGTTACATGTGTGAGATGTGGTTTTCGCGTTACACAGCCGCCGAGCGAAACTGTTACGAGATTACAGGCTGCTGCGAGTTCTCGCGATTTCGAGACGGTTATTTGGCCACGTAATCTGCGAAAGTGCCGACGTTGGTTGGAATTTTCCGACGAAGAGGGACAGACCTCTGGCTGTGGAACAGTCAGAGAGAGAGAGAGAGAGAGAGTGAAAGAAAGAGAGAAAACAGAAGAAGAGTTGGAGGAAGGGGCGAAACGCAACGGAGAATGTGGGAGGAGGCAAGGGAACGATGGTAACGGTAATTATTTTCCTTTCTCGGCCTGTAACTGCTCAACCCACGAGGTAACGGCGTTCGAGCACTGCGCTTTTCGCGGATTAATTAAATCGTTCGCGGAACGTTCGCCGAACAAATACCTACTACCTTCTCCGACACAGAGAGAGAGAGAGAGAGAGAGAGAGAGAGGCAGGATGGACGAAGTCGTGAGAACGGAAACGGCAAAATAGAAAACAAATTCGACCATCGACCAAGAACTTTCGAGACGAGCGTTCTCTCTCTCTTTTTCTGTCGCGTTCGCTGCTCCCTTCGCTCACTTTGTCTGGCGGATTCGATGGATTTGCAGATTTTCCACGGACGGAAAGTCCGAGTTTGTGGCAAAGTCGAGAAGAAGATAATCACGTAACGAATTGCGCGAAGAAGTGTATTAAATTTCCAGACGATTTTCGCGAGCACTCGAATGAAAAAGAAAACAAGAGAGGGAACAAAGTTTTTCTCATTTGATCTTTGTCTTTTTATCACTGAAAGTGATTTTAGCGGGCCTCTTCAGGTGCAACGCTGATGCAACGAAAATTAGCGATTGGTTGATTTGGGTCACGTGATTCGCGAGGGGGCGTGGCGTAGACCTTGAGTAGGAGTGGCGTCGTCTGTAATTTGTTTTATATCGATTCAAACGTTTGCGTATCGATAAAATTTTATGGCAAAAAAGTCTTCATTTTCTAGTCAGAACAGTTGCTTTCAGTGCCTTTCAGTGAGACGAATCGTATTGGGGTACAAGTCGTGCAGTTTTTTTTAATCCTCCGTAAGTATCTACGTTTCGGTGTGTCGAAGCGAGACGTTCGCGCTCGTAATCGAACGCTTAAATTTCACGGTTCTCGCGGATTATCGCCGCGGGGGAAAAAAGACGCGAAAGAAGAACGAAGGATAGACACAAGGTGGTAAGCTTTATCTCGATACGGTTACCCTAAATCGTGGATCTCATCGAAACGGTCCGCTTTCTCCCCCACGTCTCGCGTCGAAGCGTTTTACTTTCAGCTTTCGTATCGATTCTACGGCCACGGAGATTCATGTTCTTATCCGGAAATCGTGGTCAAGGGAATATTGCGATTTTTCTCTTCGAAAAGAGAGAGAGAGAGAGAGAAAGATCGTTGAAGAAAACGTCCAACGTGCTGTTGCTCGTGTAGCTTCGAGAATACCTGCCCGATACCTTGATTGAAACCGAGTATCTCGGTTCTCACCGAGTACAGAGATTTATCAATTTATCATTTGATCGATCGCTTGAATTATTTTCCGATCTTGTACTAAACATTTCGTTTGTATCAGTGTTAACGAAAGATTTACTAACACATTAATTGATTGAATAATTTCCTAATCTCGTCACTCGTACACACGCTTGCGAGTTTGTTTCAAACTTGACGAATCACGACCGCAATCGACGAAAGATGAAAATATTCAAGCACGTGTCTGCTTGAAAAATCACTGGCCAACGTGAAGATAACAAGTCGAAGGACGAATGACAGAGGACGGTGCGCAAAAGGAAAAATCCTAAGAGAAGAACGGGGAAGCGAGTGTGAAAGAGTAGACGTTGGATTAAAGCGAGCCGAAATCTCGAAGTAATTAAACCAGAGAGAGCCAGTAATGAAAAGCCACGGCTGAAATGGCGCGGGGATCGGCTATTTTTTGCCGGTAACGCATTACCTAATTGGCGTTGCGAGTGGTGAACGATCGAGTCGCGGTGGATACTCGGGTTTTTTGATTCTCCTCCCCCCCCCCGTCGGAGCGTGTCGTTGCGGCGCGTCAAAGTTGCCAGGTTCACATCACGGTCAAATTACATTAGCGTCTGCGAAACGGCAAACTTGCTTTCTCTCTCTCTCTCTCGTAGACTCGCCGGGGTTACCCGGTGTCGGAATGACAATCGGAGATCCTTGGGATAACGACGGGAACGTGGCTGGAGCATGTCTCGAGCTGTGTGTGCCCAACAGCCAGCCAAACAGCCAGCCAGACGACGACCGAATGCGGATGCATAGCCCCGCGAACGAAGGAACGAACGAACGAATGGAAGAGGACACGTACGGGAAATGACTATGCGCCCGAGTTTCTGAGAAATCGCTAATGGAGATTGTACCTCTATCCAGTAACTCGTCGCTGAAATCTCCTGGGACGTAACTGCTCGCAAGATTCCTATTTCCGGGAACAACCGAGAAAGGAGGCGTCTCTCTCACTCTCTCTCTCTCTCTCTCTCGCCTCCGCTAGTCAGCTCGCGAGTAAATTCGAAAACGCGCTCTAAATAAAACCAGTTCGCGTATCCTGAACGGTAATTTCGAAGCCCCGGGTCAGTCTAGATAACGAAAAATCGATAAAGTATTTTAACCGACCCTCTCTCTCTCTCTCTCTCTCTTTCTCTCTCTCTCTCCCTCGAGTATCCTCGATTATTACCTTGTTATCCATGCGTCTATCTACGCTCCCATCTATATGAGCTCGCGTCGCTGTAAACTAATTAGAAATTTTCGGTACCTAACGTTGTTCCGGTGGATTGGTGTGCACGGAGCGGCGGTTCTTGACTGGTCGTTTGGACGAGGGGAGAGTGGATTTTTCGTGCGACTAGATGGATCGGGGGAGTTAAAAGTGCGAATTCAGTGATGATAGTCGCGTATATCTCAGACACGAGCTGTTGCAACGCAGTGAACGATTGTGAAAAGCTTGACGATTCGTTATTTTTTATTCTAACCATTTCTGCTCTCGAAATTTTTCAATCTTACATCAGTACATAGAATCCTTCATATGTAGAGAATTTTTAATATATCGATTCTCGACTGATCCTCCGTATTATCCTTAATAATAATCAAACGATTGAAGAGTTAAGAAAAACTGCACGACTTGTACCCCAGGTACTTGTACGATTCGTTTCACTGAAAGGCCCAACTATTCCGACTAGAAAATGAAGACGACTTTTTTTCTATAAAATTTTATCGATACGCAAACATTTGAATCGATAGAAAACAAATTACAGACGCGATCGCTCAGTACGAGACAACGCCACTCCTACTCGAGGTCTACGCCACGCCCCCTCACGGATCACGCGACCCAAATCAACTAATCGCTAATTTTCGTTGCATCAGCGTTGCACCTGAAGAGGCCCCATTTTCTGGGTTACCCCGCTAAAACCACTTTCAGTGATTAAGAAAACTCGCCTCCTCTAAAAAAGATATCGCGAGACGATAATCACGAAGGTATCTACTTCTTAAAATTTTCCAATTTCAAGTCAGCATCCGTCGTATCGAAACAGGATACAGAATTTTTTACGTATATAGAATTTACAAAATTTTTCAATTTTGAGTCAGTATCTGTTTTACATACATAGAATTTTTAATACATTGATTCTCCACTGAGGAGTTGACAAATTCTAAAAAAAAATACATCGCGAGGGTATCTACAGCAATTTACAGAAATTGTTCAATCTTCTATCAGTATCTATCGTATATAGAATCTTTTATATACATCGAATTTTTAATACATCGATTCTCTACTGATCCTTGCTCTTGCGACAATGAAACGACCGGAGGATTTAACAAATTCCTCGGCCGTGATTCTGAGAAAACATCGCGGGGCGATAACAAACGCGAGGGGGGTTATATCTGCAGCGACGTTTCGTCGGAGAAACGAGCTCGGTCGGGCGTGCGCGCACAGCCCCGGAATAGTTGATCCAGTGGATTTAGCAGGTTGTAACCGACGAAAGAGCAACGGGGCGCCGCAGGAAGTGCATTAGGCGGCGTTCCATCTTGGCGAAGCCACTCGAAGTGGCTTCTTCGCCAAGTCGAACGCGCATAGTCTTCGCCGCGATGCGGTCGTACGTACCAGAGGGTGGAAAATGCGCGCAAGGGATGCGTATGTACACGCGAATATCTCTTGAACGCGTGCTCGAGACGTTGGATTCGGCACGCGAGACGCCGAAAAGGGCCATGCTCCTTTCGCCTCTGATTGAAGCACAGGGAGACGTTACGAAGAGTGACGCGATACGAGGATATCGAGGACAGACGCTGCTGCGACAAAATTCAAAATCACGGACCTCGTTCGATGATTCGTAACCTACGCGATTGCTCGAAAACTGAAGAAATGGAACAAAAGTCAAGTAGCGTTATACAATGTGTTGTTATATTATTATAATATTAATTTAATATAATATATATTACTAATATATACTAATATAATATATATTATCACTATTTAAATAAATTATGTTACTATTATTATTATTATGAATTACACGTGCAGTTGAAAGATTTCATTATCTACGAGGTGAACAATTCACGTCATTTTGCGTTTAATTATATCATGTTTAATTTCACTTCGAGTTTTAACTGTCGAGTGAAATGAAGTTAAACGAAGAATTCGAAAATTCGAGCACGACTGGCAATGATTCGACGATACCAGTCGGAAGAGTTCAAAATAAAAGTGTCTACTCGCTCTCCGAGTTGGGGAACCGAAGCGATCGTTCCGGGGTTGTTAAACGAATAACTCCAGCCGCATTAGTAACACGTAAACTCTGTTAGAATAATAGAGCTCCGCGCGGAACACTCGGGGCGCAACTCTTAATTTTTGCGAGAAATTCCAATTTTCAATCCTTATACTTCGCGATGCATAATGCCCAATTGTTGCGAGGAGCGAGTTACGCCAACAGCTACGATTAACTTCTGTCTTCTGGTATTTTCTCGACGGTTCTTTGATCCTTCCTTTCGTTAAAGGGGCAACGTGATGAAACACTCGATGAAACACGCTGCTTTTAAAATATTCACAATGACCAAAAATTGCTACGTTCGATTTTGACAAATCTGGAAATCGCCAGTACGTTCTTTTTTTTCTTTTTTCTTTTTTTTTTTTTTTTTTTTTTGAGTTATTAAAATTTCGTTGGAAAATAAAACAAGTTCGCGCCAATTATAAACTATTCAACTTTCGCGGGGTTTCGGATTCGAAATTTATTCAATTAAAAATGTTCCATGATTTCGTACGTTCAGAGTGTAGCGATTTTTTTTTTTTAATCTTCTTTTCTTCTCTCTTCTTTTTTCTCTTTTTTTTTTTTTTTTTGTTCTGCAAACGTTGTATATCTGGCGATCGCGTTTATAATTTTGCTCGGCGATATTCCGAGGCGAGGGAACATCGCCGTTTCATTTATCAAATCGTCATAAACGCGATACGGTATCTGGAAACTGGCGGACGTTTCATAGTGACTCGAACGATCCATCCATTGTCTCGATTCCTTTCAGCACCTGTCGCTTACGGATTCGTATCATTCTCTTTCACCGGTGAAAATGATCGCGCGCACCACCTGCACCATCCTCTCTCACACTTTCTCCCTCTCTCTCTCTCTCTCTCTTTCTGCACACTGATGCTCTTCCAACACTTTTTTCCATCCCCACGGCTCTCACGGCTGCTTCTCATTTCCATCGGATGACCAATCGAGTCACTTTTTTCGTTCGTTCGCTGTCCGGCCAAGAGAATATTCGGTCGGACCGAAATATACGCGCGGCGCGCCAGAGGTGAAAAGAAGCAGTCGGATCGAAGGAATGCGGGTACCATTCGCTCGTAATGAATTAGGTTCTTCGCTATCTCGCGGGATAATTGACCGTTCCAATCAACATTGCGTTCTTTCTCTTCTCGAGAAATCTTTTCGCGAAGAAGCGCCATGATTCCTTCGGAGAGGACAGGTGAACTTAGTTTATCGAGTTAGCATGAACTCGAAATAGGAAAAAATTGTTACAACTCGTGGCTTGACTTAATAGTAATAGGTATTCAATAACGAGATTTTGTGTTTCAACTCGAACCGTACACGAATAATTCTTGTCTGAGAGAAAATTCTACTCCGATATTAGTTTCAATACACTATCGGGAAACTATCGTTCTTTATCGACGACGGAGATTACCTTCTGCATAACGATGTGAAACTCTCTGTCGATTGATCGAGACTAAACGCTTGGCCGCCCCGCGAGCTTGTTTCACGCAAACTCGGCCAATCATAATCGCCCACTCGTTCCAGACGACGCTTTTCAAAGTGTCTTTTCATCGACTGTATCGACGTACGCTGATATTTTCCTATGTTCGAATTAAATCACGATGTAGGGGACACAACTCAGGCAGCATCATAAATATTCTCACGACGTGGATCCAGGATGCAGTATCGTCAGGACCATGAGATAATTGTCAAAAACCTCTCATGGGGTCCTGACCATATACACTGCAAGAAAACGGACGCTTTCCGATCCCTTGATGAGAAAGGACATAGTGAGAGTCAATGTATAAAAGGGCGTCAGTTACCCTAAGTTTATTATCAGGTGGTCCACGTCTTGTGAGTCCTCCCGCGTGTTGCCTACTTGGCTCTCGCGACAAACGGATTGTAAAGATAATTATCGTCGGAACATTCTTTGTATATATTCCACGCATCTCTGTACATATTTTATTAGTGTAAATGAAAGGCCTTTGAAAACACTAAACACGCACACTCACGTTCATCCTGTAATTCCACTTGCACGCTCGATGGTCGCCGTTTTAATTAAGCGCGATCCGAATTGCAGAATATTTATCGTGAAACGAACACGCGCGTCGAACGAACGGACCTCGGTCGTCTTACGTTTGTCGGCTCGTTTGTCACGAATTCGCAGACTCGTAACACAGTTGGGGAACACGGTTGGACCCGAGAGCTGGGGCGCGGTAATATCTGGCTGGTGAATCCGGTTGTGATCCAGCGGGACGAGTCGGAATCTGGCGTAGGGTAGCAATAATAATGATTAACGAGCGCGGAGTGCCACGTCGAGAGAAAGAGACAGAGAGGGGGCGAGAGAGAGAGAGAGAGAGAGAGAGAGAGAGAAGGGGGAGGAACAGTAGGGTTAGTATTCGTCGTATTGGAGTAACGAGAGAGTAGAGTTGGCCGCAATGACTCGACTGGTTCGCGCGGACCTCGCGCGTGGCTTGGTCCCCGCCTCCTATTCGGCATGCTCCAGGGCACGGTGCTCCGAACGTGTCGGTGGAAGCGTCGTGTGTCGAAGTATGGCCACGCATACGTACGCTGCCTTCGTGTTTCCGTAAGTATGAGAAACCCGGTGTACGTGCCCAACGGGTTCTAAGTCAATTCCGGGCGAATTACCCGGGCAAATTCGCCGGGAATTTGCAAAAATTTGATTCCGACTCGCGGAGAATTGAACGCCAAAGTTGATTAACCGGTGGATGGTTCTACTGGCTCGATTTCTTTTATTTCTAAAATAGCTTTTTATGAATTATCACACAATTGCGTGTAACAACCAGAATTAACGTGTATTTACGAGTACCTTCGAGCCTTCCATCGACGCTGAACGATCAAGATGACCAATTTATGATTTTTATTAGAAATTTTATAAATGTAAAATAGCTTTCTCTGACCCTTTGCACTCGACTATTTTTTCGAAGGAGACGTCGAACTTCTTTTTTTTTTTTTTGTAAATATTGTTAATGTAAATATAATTATAACGAATGTAAATATATTTTTATATGTTGGTACGAGATATAATAGTTAAAGTGCAGACGCTGAGTGAAAGCTACAATAACAATGTGGAAAGAATAAAAGAATTTCAGAAGAAATTCCCGGAGGCGATCGTGACTCAATTGACGCTTGTTAATAATTCTATAATAAACTAGATTTCTCATTGCTTCTTGAGGTAGTTTACAAAATGACAGAGAAAAAAAATTTTTTTTTTTTTTTTCAGAAACTGAAGGTATTGTCATTAACTCTTATGTGCTATAATTGTAGTTTTAGAAAGCCCACAGTGCACTTTAAATCTAAACGACATCACACGTCGACAACAAAATTTCATGCTAAATACCATTCCAACAGCATAGTGCCGTGTCATTTTACTTGAAGTGATACCACTTCGTAAATAAATTGCTGGTAGATGATGTAGAGAAAAGTTGCCGAGAGCAGAGGCTCGAATGTAAAACAGAAAATAATTTTTCGTAAAAATTTTGCTATTACAAAATTATTCAATTTCTTTTACTTCACTTTTTGGATCGTTTTACGCACGCACAAGAGTGTGCAAGTAGAAACGTCGACTGCGAGTCAGACCGCGACGTGTTCGCGTCTCGCTGGCTTCGGTTGGACCTTGGCTAGTTCCGAACACGCAGATACAAATTTCAAAAAACGAAAAAAAAAACCAACAACTAAATTATCGTTACTCCACCCGCTTTTCTTTAATTAGAAGAAAGTTTAATTGTCAAAGGGTTGCCGAGTCTCTCGCTCGGCCTCTCCTCTCCACAGCTTCCACAGCTCGATTCGTCAAGGTTTGTCTTACTCGACTACGAACTTTCGCAAACTTCCGCGCGAGAGTACACGCGGAGAAAAGGGGGCGCGTGCACGACGACGATGAAGACGGGGGCGGTGTGTAGCGTGACGTGACGCGGTGTGCGCTGTCGCGCGCGATCGCGCGCTTATGTACGTGTGCCGTGGCACGGCGAGGGCGCGTGTATGCGCCGAGTCCTGACCACGGGTGGGTAGTAGGTAGTCGAGGTCTTGGATCGATCGGCCATTCGTATGGTAATGTAAGCAACTACCGGACCGAGCTGCTTGCCAGACCCGAAGACCCTGTCCGCTAACCAGCGTCGCTGCTGCAATGTCGAAGAGAGAGAGAGAGAGAGAGACAGAGAGCGAGAGAGAGAGAGAGAGAGGGAGGGAGGGAGAGGGAGGGAGGAAAAGGGAGAGGCAATCCGGGACTCTCTGTGCTCGTTGTCCGCGCGGTGGAGCGAGGCGGAGCAGGGCGTAACGCCGCGACCTGACCGAGAGAGAAGAGAGAAGGGTGTGGAGAGATGCGAGATTCGACGATATCTACGGTTCGTCGATCGCCAGGCAACAGGGGATACCAATGAGAGCAAGTCAGGAAACGAAACGATATGATCTATAGTGGTAGCTTGTCGGAATGATTTCGGCCCCCGGCAGCCGGATAAATCCGATCCATCCGGTGGCACGCGTTTCCGCTTTAAGCTACGCTGCGTGCGGTTATACTGCGGATGATTATACACGATCCTGTGTGTGAGCGAATCAAACGCCTTGACGTCGGCATTTCCTGCATGAATCAGCTGTACGATCAGCGTTGCAACATTTTTACGGCTACTGGTATGGTAGTAAATCGAGCGATCTGAAATCAGTCACGCTTCGTCAGGGTAGAAACTTTCTCCACCTGTGACGTATTCGCACGTTGGCAAGGAAAAGAGGAGCGTGCTTCGTACGACGAAAAATCTTCGAACATTCCTCGGCGAGAACCGTGTACACACGGTTCGAGAGCGAACAACCCATCTCCGGGTAGCCTCGAACAGCAGAACCGTTCATCGATCCGACGTTGCGTTCGCGTATCATAACCCGAGATTGTCGGGTTTACGATTGCGAGTAAGTTCCCGCTTACGACCCGGAAGCTAGAAGACGCTTGCCAACGCGTCGAGCAATAGAGAAAGAGAAAGAGAGAGACAGAGAGAGAGAGAGAGAGAGAGAGAGAGAGAGGAGATGGGAGCGAGCGAGCTGTGTGTAAAGAGAGTCTTGGAACGCGATCATTGGAGGCGAGCTGTGTGCGGGGAAAGCAACCGACGCTGGAACGAAGTTATCGCGGCAAAGTGCACGGTAACGCAGTTATCCCTCACAAAGCGCCCCATCTCCAGTCCCCATTCTCGATCGACCGTTGTTCTCCCTTTCGGAAGCTTCGGCCCTGTAACGACCACGTTTCTCCTCTCCGATCCGATAGTTTTCGCGGATACCGACGATTGATCGGACACCGAACAATGGATCCCCTTTTTCTTTTCCGGAGGCCATCCCGCCTCGGAAAATATTTACAAACTCTCCTCTTCCTCTCTGGTGGCGTGTCCCTCGTGGCACTTGCCTTCTCTTCTCTCTGTGCTCGATCGAAGCGCGATACAAAAAGAGAGAGAGAGAGGGAGAGAGAGAGAGAGTACGGCGAAAGTGAAACTCGACGAGTATCCGAAAGTGGAGCGAACGACGCGTGACGAGACTAAACTTGGAGCTGCAGAACCGAGAATGAGATACCCGGATCTATCGGAGCTGACGGAGAAATAACATGGTAATACACGCGTAGATTCCACAAATCGGGAATGGAAACAACTATATCACCGATATAAGCGATCAAACTTTCGTCCGATTTGCATTTGAATAAAACCGCGGAGTCAAAAATCGCGGAGAACACGCGTGCTTAAAAGAGAGGAAAGTTTCTCGACGAACGAGCGATATCGCTGATACTGAATCTTCCGCCTCGGAAGAAGCAGGGCGTCCTCGTACGAGAGCTCCGCGTCGCGACCGCTCTCGACCTCGCAACCTTTCTCGCACCCTTCCTCGCTTTCGGCTTCTTCGCCGTGGTTAATGAAAGATTCATGATCGGCCGCGCGGCCTCTTAATTTAACTTTCCGATTCCGTGGCCCCTAAAGCGTTCTCGCGTGCCGAAAAACCACCATCGACCCGCTCGGCTTCCTGGCCCCTTCCTGAATCACTATTATTTTTCCCAGTGGCTTAAAAATTCTCGCCCTCCCCCCCCCCGCTACCGATGAAACGGCCGAGATTAGAAAATCTGGTAATTAACCTGTGCTCTAACAGGGCGGACGGGGGGTGGGGAGAGGGAGAGGGGGGGGGGGGGGAGGCTGGACAGAAAGAAGGGGGGATGGAGACGAGAACGCGAAAAGTACTCGCGTATTTCTCTCTGTGGGTCGTCGACCACTTAACCGAAAACTTTGTCACTTAGAAAGTTTCCCGCCGCTATCGAGATCCCGGCGTGTTCCCGGTTGCCGGTACATTAATTACGTTCGTCCGTAGAAAACCGGTCATTCTTAATCGCCCGATATAGTCGGTCGACTGTATCCGAGTAGTTTAGAATTTCCGCTGTTCTTGCTAAATCATCGAGCGTCGTTGGATTTAACACGGACGCAACCGCAACCGCCGGCGAAACCTACGAAAGATCGTAATAGAAAGACAGAGACGGAGAGAGAGAGAGAGAGAGAGAGAGAGAGGAACGAGGGGTGGTACGAAGAGGCACACAGAGGCCGAGAATTTTGAGGAACAATCTCTACCAATTTCGCCGGGAAATCTGATTACACGCCGCTTCGCCCGCTTGTAAACTGGATACGTAAAATTAATTATCGCGGCGCTGCGAAGGCGTTGCCCTCTTCCTCCGTTGGCGGAGGGGGGCGCGAAGAACAAGGACAAAACCACGCGGCAGATGGAGGGCGAGGAACGAGAGGAAGTCGGCTAATACGGTCTGGAAATTATACTTGCTGGCTTTGCCGCAGCACTGACTGACTGACTGACTGACTGGCTGGCTGGTTGGTTGGTTGGTTGGTTGGTTGGTCGCGAAAGATCTTCCCTATGTCGGCATGTCAATTACGACGGCAGCCGGCGAATTTTACCGGTTGGTTTTAGACTAACTGACTTACGGAGCGTGTACGAAGGACAGGCAGACGTCGCGGGAGCGGAGGAAGAGGGAAATCGCTGATGCGAGCGGTCTCTAACCTCTTTTCTTCCGGCGCCCGGAATCGGTGGGGAGGGAGGGGGAGTCGTTTCGAATCGTCTCATGTCGCTTCAGAGTCGTTACTCTCGCGATTCGTCCGTCCTCGACTCGTTCCGTTTCGAAAGAACGATGGTCGAGTTTCGCACCGCGATACGTCCAATTATCCGGCCATCTTGTCGGCAGTTTTCAATTCGGGAAACTCAACTTCGTGTCAGACGCGTGGAATTATCGATATTCAGAAATTTCTGAATATCGCAGAGGGGGGGAGAGGGATAATTGAGAGATAAATGCAAACGGGAGATAAAGCCAAAGATCGTTTCAATGAAACACGCTGTCGATCGTTTACGTGTTATTTCATCCTTGAGAGCTGTCACTGAAATGAAATTCCATCCCGCTCGATGATTTTAATAATGCCAATGTTACGCGTTGTTACGCAAATATTATAAGCAGTAATTTTAATTTACTTTTCTCGTGATGTCACAATGTGTTTGTTACGTACGACTGCGTATAATTGGTGAAATTGCAATAAAAATTTCGTTTCTGTTCGAATCACGCGAATCGTGAAATTTGACGATATTAAGAAAATTTCATTTGCCGATAGTTTTCAAAGGTCTTTGACGATAAACGCGCGCACGGACATTACCGAAAAACCAAGAATTTCAATTTTCCTTCATTTTCTTCAATTATTATTCGAATCTAATTTTGCAAAATTCCCTGTATATAGTAATTACTTACTACACTCGGTGGAACCGTAATAATTTAAACGTAAATTACTTAATTTTGGAATTCTGATCGCTGGCGAAACGCGTGACAAAATAGAAATTACCGTTAATAGCCGTTCGTGGCCCGGCTGTTTGCGAGCGAACGTTGAAGATGGCGATAAATTACTGCCAAAACAAACGGGAAACAAGCGTCGAAGCGATCGGTAATTTCGTTGGTGAAACCACGCAGCGTTCCCGTAGCGTGACCATTTTTAGACAATTACGCGTCCATTCCGAAACTGGTAGATCGGCGTGTACCCTTTTCGAGAGAGTCCGATCGTGCGACGAGGCCGGTTCTCGCCACGCTGTCCCGCGCGATAACCCCTTTGTAAACTAGGCTTCGTTCGCGTACGCAGAAAAACCGATATGCATCTTGTTCCCTTTGGCAGATAGGTGCATTTATCGCGATGTTGCCGGCCCGGTTCCTCGTTCCACGTGGAACACGCGCGCGTCCCTCGATGAGCGAGGTAAATCGCGTTTGCCCGAACAATTCCAAGGAACGGGCGAGAGCGAATGGTTTTTCGCTGGCGATTTTCAACGCCTGTCCGATATTCCGCGTGTTTTGACTCGGCGAGCGATGGAAAAACGCGGTGAAAGAAAGAGGAAAAGTACAACTCGGAGTTTTCCACATTTTAAATGCTCTCGCAATCGGTAAAGTTGACGAAGAGTCTGGACGATTTTATTTAGCAACTTTTACCAAGCATACGTGCGATATTACGTACGTGCGCGTTACCAGTTTGTACCTCCACCCTTATTTACCGCGTTTCTTTTTTCTTCTCAATTTTTCTCTCCGCGATACACTTCGCAAAGAACGTTTGTCTTTTGCGATTAATATTTATCATTACGTAACAGACGCGTAATTTTCACATTATTGAAATGTCAATATTTTAATTTTCAGTATATCAAATAAATATCAATATATTAATTTTGTTAATAAATAACAAAACATCGTATATAATAATAACGCCTAGTAGATGATAATAAACGTAGCAGATAATAAAATTTCTGATCAAGTTCGATTTCACCAAAAAAAAAAAAAAAAACCTAAAACGATTGATAGTTCCAAGCGGTTCGAATTCAATGGCCTCGGAAGAAGAAGAAATCAAGCGTCCCGCTTCAAGAGGGGGGGGCATCAATTGCCGGATTTTCAGATTCGTCGAACAATCTCTTTCCCTGCCGGTCCGAAGTAGTAAACACGGTTTATGGACAGCCGTTATTCTAGGGGCCAATATAACGCGTCGTAGCTCGTCTCTCGAATATAATCTAAAATTCGTTCGCGGCACAATTTCAACATCGGACCGCGATCGATATTAAAGTCCATTAAACCGGTAACCCGCGCTAACGGGTTTCAGTCGCCGGTGTCTGACCCGTACGCGGGTTGTTCCACTCGACGCCGTCTCCTCCCCCCTCTTCCCGCCACCTGCGCCACCCTCTGGACGCTGGTATTAAGTAGTAATCTCCAGGCATGATCGGACTGCGTTTTGCCGTCCGATAAAACCGACTAGAAAAAACGAACCAACCGGCGACGGCGGCGGCGGCGGCGGCTGAGTCTCGCGCGCTACTTTCCTCTATTAACTATTTCCACCTATCGACGAAATTTCATACGTTTAAATTTTATACGAACGGGACCGTCCCCGGATGTGGATATTGCCGCGTATTTTCATCCAGTTGGCAAATTAGCCGGGACAATTTCGACGCTCCTTCCGATCGGGGAAAAACGATCGAGAAAGGAGAGAACAACTGTGTGCTCCGAATGGAATGGAAACCAGAAACGAGAAACAGTGACGCGGGGGAAAACTGTAATTTATTTTTTGGCATAATTGAAGCACGTTGAGGTCGGAGAATTTTAGATTTTATCCGATTGTTCTCGATCTGTATCGTGTCTGTAAATCTTTGAGAATACGCGATTCGAGATTCCGTCGATCGTTTGACTAACTCGCGAACCACGAACGTCTTTGCGACGTGAGAAGGCAATGCTTTTCAACTCGATAGCGTCCGCGCAGTTTTGTCGGATCGTCGGCCAAGCAAAAGCACGGAGTAGCAATTGCCAGGGATTCGCCGCGAGAGAGTCGGAGAAGAGGGCAGAGAGCGAATTAAAAGAGAGAGGGGTTGCCGCGGCCAGTGGTTCCGCCAATCGCTTTAAAAGGATCGCTTTTCGTTTCACACGGACCGCGCAACGATCGTTACGGCCCGTTAAAACGAGATCGACGACGATTCGCTTTTAGCTGAAACGCCGTGACGGTGAATAATTCGTCAGTTTCCCGCGTCGAGTCGCTTCAGCTCTCGACGTTCGAGATTGTTTCTTAGAAATCGGAAAGGACGTCGCGCGAACGAGACGAAAGAAACGAAGGGAATATCGATCGCAAATCATCGACTGCTTTGGTTTCAACGGTGAAACAAATCATCCGACGAGAACGCGCGCTGAATTTTTCCCCGCTATTGTCGGCGTTGTCGGGATGAGACCGCCGCGCGCGCGATGCCCTTTTCACGATCTTTCGGCTCGCTTCGCTTTTTCTCTCCACTTTTTTTCTCCTCCCCTTCCACCCCCACATCGTTCCATCTGCTGCTCCTCGTCCTCTGCTGGCTGCCTCCATGCCGTCCTTACGGCGGCACAAAAGCCTTCGAAAAATATGTCAGGTCGAACAAAACGAGGCAGCGGTGGCGGCGGCAACGGCGAGAAGAGCTAGACTCTGGCAAAACGGGGGAGGAACGGGAGACCGGAGAGCGAGGGAAAGAGGGAGAGAACGTTTGGCTGGAGGTCGCAGGACGATGAAAAGAAAGATGAAACCCTTCTGCAACCCGGCTATTTTCTGCGACCCGTGAGGACGGACATCCGGGTGTAGGAAATACAAATAAACATCCTTTTTCCTTCTCCCCCCTCCGCCCACCTTCCTTCGTGCCGACTACAACCACCGGTGAAGTAGTTTCGGCGTTACTCGTTTTCTTCCACAGCCTTCACGACTGGTTGCCCACAACCTGCAGGCTTATGTTCTTCTGTCCTCTCCTCTCCTCCTGTCCGCTCTCCCCCTTTTCACGGTTCTTCCTTCTATCTCGTAAATCGTTTTCTTCCCTCTCTCGTTTTCTTTTTTTTTTCTCTCTCCTTTCTTTTCTAGTCGCGTCTTTTGTACGCTCGTCCGTCTCGATACCGTCGAATCGACCTTACCAGCTCGTTAAGGATACGCGTTCCCGGGTATCCACGAATTCTATCGAACGGAGAACGAAATTACAGGGAACGGGGCTCGATGGTTCTTTTTTTCCCTTTTTTTTTTTCGCCCTTCTGTCGTTCCCCGTCACGGTCAATGAAAATACAACGGAGGACGATCCTTTGCGTGGATTTCAACCACCTTCCTCCCCCCGCCCGATATGTTTCCTCCATTGTACTATTCTTTTCGTCTTTCTTTCTCTCTCTCTCTCCCTCTTTCTCTCTATTCGCGAAAACTGAACGCGCCGCGTTGGAAAACAGAATCGATACAGCGTGTAAAAACAAGGTAAAAATGTCAGGTGACGCCGGAGCCCCGGCAAACAAGGTCGCCCTGCCTGTTAAAATGGCCAGCTCGATACACCGGCCGCCGTGCTTTAATTCGCGGAGAGTTTTCTCTAAGCTTTACAGCCGCGAGAAAGCAGCGACAGCACGATTTTCATGAATAATAAAAAGGACCGAGTGCTTCGAGAGTTGCTGCTGCTGTTGCTGCTGCTGCTGCTGCTGCTGCTGCTGCTGGCTATCCCTCTCGCCCACACCATCAACCCGTCTATCTATCGTCCCTCTCGGGAGGGAAACAATGTTTTTTCATTCTCCTCAAAATATGCTAGCCTCAGGCTCTCCGAACGCACGGGATTCTTCGTCGATGCGACCAACCGACTTTCCGATGCCTTCCCTCGCAACTTCTCCTCCTATACCACCCTCCAGCTATGCGTCACGAGCGTAACCATAACGTAACGTAACGTAACGTAACGTTAACTTCTCCCTTCTACCGCGCTCAACTCTCTCTCTCTCTCTCTCTCTCTCTCTCTACTTCGTTAATAGTTTTTCGATTATCGATTCGAAGCGATCGAAGATTAAGCCCAGGTCGTTAAAGCGCTTTCGAATCCGTGTTCCTCGTCGACTGCCTCGTGTTGGTCGAAGGGGGAGGAAAACTCGTCTCACATTCTCCAATCCCACGGAAGTTACCGCAACGTCCACCAGCCTCTGGACTATTGCTTCATAACCTTCGAGAGCCTCGAACGAACGAACGAACGAACGAACGAACGAGCTTATTACGCCGGGAGCTTAACGAGCTCTGATTGACCGTAACGCGAAAGACGTCTCCTTCCTTCGTTCCGCGCGCCATACTACTTCCGCGTTACCCCTCCCCGCCCTGCCACCCAGCTGGTTTTCGCGAACCATTTAACGTCCCCCGGCAGACCCCGGTGGTAGCAGTGCGGGTACCGTTTTTCTTCATTTTTTTTTTTTCTTCTCTTCCCCAACTCTCTACCCCTCCTCCAGCGACTTTTCTTCGCTTCTTTCGGACTTTCTCCCGGTAGACTCCTTCCTCCTTCCGGGATAATTCAAAATCGTTCGCTCGATGCGAACTCCTGGAAGAGGGACGAGAAGGAACGACGAAATCGGAGGAAAAGGAAAACGCAAAAGAGATTCGATCGAGTTTCGAAGCTTAACGAACCCCACACTCCGCGGCGTGCACGTACACAGTGTTTCACGGTTTAACGCAATAAAGCTTGTTGGCGAGTGTTTTAAGGTATTCAGGCGCGTCCATTCCTCCCCCCTCCACCGCTGTCGGATACTTTTCCTTTCTTTTTCTTCTTTTTTCTTTTCTCCCCTCTCTCCCTCCTCTTGCTCTGTCGGTTGGCTGCCTTTTTCCGCGCTTTCTTCCCTCGCGCCTTCTCTCCACCGCCTACCTCCCTCCCCCCCGCATTCACTGACGCGTCTCAGACATTAGCTGGCATTCTCCGGCCTTCTATCCCCTTCTTTCACCGCTTCTCATCCCTCTTTTCGCTTCCTCCACCGGCAAGCCGAAGCCCTGAGCAAGCTTTTGTTGAGCTTTTGATGGAGAGATTCCGCGCTTTGCCACGCTTGTCTGCAGCTTCCTTCTTCTTCCTCTGCTTTTTTTTTGTACTCCCTTCCTATCTTCCTCCCCTTCTGTGCTCATCGCGGCACCATCGGCGACGTTCCAACCCCAATTTCTCTCTCTCTCGATTGGAAAGCCTCGCTACGAGCTATTCGGCAACTCTTCTTTCTTTTCTCTTTCTCTTGCATCCCCCTGCATCTGTCTGTCGCTCGCTCGTATTAAAAGGGAAGAAATACGTTTGCCAACAGCTATTACCCGCGGAAACAGCGGGAATAACGGAAACGCGCGGAAGAGAGGGAGAGGCTGTAGACGCGTGCCGTTTCTCTTTCATCCACCGGGGAAAATAACTCGGGGAAACAGCGTTTTTGGGAGAAAATCGGTTCGTTTCGGCACGAGTCTTTGGTTTAAGTAAGTCTTCGATAGCGGCAAACGCGCGTTTTCGTGTACCCGTGTCTATAATATTGAATATTAGGAGCGAGAAAATTCCTCGAGACCTTTGAACGACGACGATAACTGGCAGAAACGAGGAAATCGACGATTAAGGTTTCAAGCGTCAGACGCGCATTTGTACCGGTACAAGAACAGAAACGGGCTTCGTCGAGTCTGACCAACACCAAAAATCGTCCATCTCAACGTTAAAGACGTGTACACACTCGTGGTACTAATACTAGATTTACCAAAATGGTCAAAATGGCCAACTTGTAATTAAATCTTACAATCTTATATAGTGTATAAATAGTTTTACGGATTTACAGTGCTGCATTTTCAGCGATTTGAACGATTTATTGTGCAATATTTGTAAAATTTTCTATTTCTCAACTGTATGGTAGTGTACTTCGGAACAAAATTCCTTACTTTAAATTCATTCGATATATATAGATTCACTTGCCTTTGAACAGATAGACGTATCAAAGCACGACGTATTGATTTCGTTGGAAAATCTCAATTGATTCTGACATTTACGTCGAACATACCGTGTGAGATTTTATTTATCCCCCTTATAGAAGCGGAAGTGCACCTTTTAATTACAGGAGAATAATGCAATCTATTTTTAAAAAAAACGTCCAATTATAGCGACAACGATCGATCTGAATGAATTTTATATTGTGCAGATGAGCGTGTAAAATTGATACTTTGTTACGTACAAAAATAAAATGTAGGTTCTTCGTTTCTTAATTCCGCGCTTAAGACTCGCTCTATAAATTTTTATATTCTTTGTCTTTGTCAGTACCCGATAAGAAGCACTTTTGACCATTGACCCGAATTTCATATTTTAACCGATTAATTCTGCTCATATATATATATATCAATCTTTTATCTATTCTATATTTAATCTATTTTATATTTTATATCTATTTTATATTTAATCTATTTTATATTATATCTATTTTATACCAAAGAGTATATCCATAATAAACGAAATTGCCAAGAGGCTAGAGGGTTGGTTTCTCTGAGACCACTCGTCTGGTAATCGCGGTGTTACGTAAAAGGGTTGAACCCACCTAAGATCGCGCTACGATTTAATAAATTCACCATGGGAGGAGGAGGGCGTTTCGGTAGAGCGTTTCGGTAGAGTACGTTGGTCGCGATTCCCGTGACCGGCTAAAAGTTTCTCGCGTGCCGGTGTTCCAGCGAGAAAGAGCCGAGTAGCCGATTTGGGAAAGCAACGCGAAAGCATTGCTTCCTCCCACGGGAAATGCTTTCAGAAAAACTCGCTGCGGAAGGGGGCAGCGGCCGTAAATACGTCGATTCAGCGGCGTGCTCGTATTCTTAAGTAATTCATAAGGAGCCATGAGAGGAGGGCTGCTGGCCAAGGAACGGTTTTATTTTCCCTTCGCTTCTTTTCGCCAACGACCCGGACATTCGACCGTTTCATTCACCGGAAACAAAAATTTTCTGTCGCTGACTCTGCGCGTGAATGCCGCCTGCGCGCGCCGCTTGAAATTGCCACCGGATGCCGGGCAGATTTCGCGCCACTTCCGTTTCCAGGCTCGAACAGGCGACTGAAAAACTCTTTTCTTTTTTTTCTTTCTTTCTTTCTTTCTTTTTTTTTCGATTCTTCTTTGTCTCGACGTGTTTCGGGCGTGAAGAGCGTAACTGTTCTGTCGATAATTTAAAGCGATATAACTACGTAAAAAAAGATAGCATAACGATCAACGTCACACGGCGGATGGAAAAGAGACTTCTTTCGTGAATTCACCAGATTCATCATTTTGAAGATCAAAGTCTCCCTTTTGCAACGATCCCTCGTAAAATTTGTTGTGCGATTTTTTTTCGCCATTTTATCTAATGTTAAACGTTCGTTTAACACTCAAGTTCAACAAAATGATAAAAAAACAAATCGCACAGCGAGTTTCAAGGGCTCGTTGTAAAGAGAATGTTTCAATCTTCAAGATCACGATGGATTCGATCACGAAAGGAATTTTTTAGTGTCACTATACATGTTTGAATCTCTGCAATTTTCAAAGACCAAACTTACGACTGTCAGAGTAAACGTTTCACGCTTTAAAACGAGTCCAAGTGGATCTTCTTTTGCAAAGTTATACCGGTTTAATTCAGCAATTTTTCACTGTCGTTGCTACAATTCTGCTCTTCGCTGCATTCGAAACAAAAGACACATACTTTTTTAAATCCTAAACGCGTGTCCTGGATCTCCAGGAAGCAAGACCCAAGCCAATAACTGTAAATGCAACTGGAGTGTACATCGGTCTGAAAGAAAAAGACTGTGGCAACCGATGCTGGTAACAGCGTAACAGTCCTCCCCCTTCACCCCGGCTTTTAGCCCATAAAAGAAGAGATTATACTCCAGGAACATTCTCGGCGGCACCAGAGTGCAACAGAGAGAAACAGAGAGAGAAAGAGAGAGAGAGAAACGATCGACATGCACGAAATCGCAAGGGAAAATCCAAAGAATCGGCTGACGATGGTGACGACGTGCACGCGAGCCCGGCAAACCTGTCCACCTCCCTCTCGTTCCCACCCTGCCGTTTCACCTCTCTGCCAGCTATTCGAGGTTAATTCAGCGAGAAATGCCGGATGTCCATTAGCCGGGGGAGTCCGTTTCAGCCGCGAATCGCCAAAACCGAACCCGGTGCGCCGCGCTCTCCGGTTGTCTACGCAGTCACTGACACGCAAGCGTTGGCTGCTGCTGCTGCTGCTGCCGCTGCTGCCTTGCTTCGCTATTTCAACGAGCCGCAATTTTCCCCGGTAAACACCGATACCGGGGGCTAACGCGCCCGGCATTTTCTCTAATGCACCGGATTAATTAGCTAATGGACCGACGAATATTTGATACCGAGCACACCCGATATTTACACTTATTTCGCAAACATCTGGCGTCCGTGCGCTGATTCCCGATATCAACCCGCCGCTTGTTTGCCCGCTGTAATTCCAATCCAATTTTTGGTGAAAGTCGAATTTCCCTCCGTCGTCGTCTATCGTTCGTTTGATACAAACGTCCCCTGCCCCCCTCCCTCTCTCTCTCTCTCTCATTCTCTCTCTCTCTCTCTTTCTCTTTACGTGCGCGAAAGCACACCGACGATAATATCGATTTGACAAAGTAGCACGTCCGATCGATTCGAGCCGCGCTGACGACCGGCGGTAACGGTATCGATATCGGTATCGGAGGGAACCGAGCTAAGTATCGCCCGATCGAGAAACTTGTCCGCAATAACGGCGTGTGACCTCGTCGAGTCGCTATCGGTTACCTCGGTAATTGATTCGGACGATGCATCGACCGTATATCAGCCGCACGTAGCGATGATTTAGCGGCTCCTACGAGTCGCTGGATCTCCTCCTAGTTCCCGAAAATTGCACGTCCCCCTTCTCACTCCCTGACGTTCGCGGCGTTATCTCACTCGGTGCTGATACATCGGTTGCTCTCGTACAGTTGCTGCTCCAACGTCGATGAAATCATTGCGACGAGAATTATTACGCCCGATCCTTCCTCTCGAGGCAGCACCACGCGCTCCGAACAAGGTTACGACCGAACTGAATCGCGTCGAACGACTCGGTTTACTCGGTTTTCAGAATAAAATTACAGACTCTACGAACGGATTTCATTTACGGGCAGAGTTCGTCCGCAGTTGAAAATTTTTCGACGGTTTTGTTTCTAACTCGGGCCTCTTCAGGTGCAACGCTGATGCAACGAAAATTAGCGATTGGTTGATTTGGGTCACGTGATTCGCGAGGGGGCGTGGCGTAGACCTCGAGTAGGAGTGGCGTTGTCTGGTACTGAGCGATCCCGCCTGTAGTTTGTTTCGTATCGATTCAAATGTTTGCATATCGATAAAATTTTATGGCAAAAAAGTCGTCTTCATTTCCTAGTCGGAACAGTTACTTCTGGGCCTTTCAGTGAAACGAATCGTACTGGGGTACAAGTCGTGCAGTTTTTTAATCCCGAATAACTATGCTTGGAATTTGTTGCTCTTTATTTCTTAACGCATATGGAAATAAATATTCTTCATTTTCTCCTGAATCGTTGCCAAATTCGCTCAACGCTAAAGAGAATCAAATGTTTCATATTTAGAATGCAAAAAATATCCAGAAATAAAATTCCTCTTCTTTCGAGGCAGAAAATTCTTTATCTTTCGTTCGAGATTAATTTTCTCGTTTGTTATACCAAAATTTTTAACAAACGAAACGTACGAAATTCCACACGAAGGGATTTCGCGCGATACTCGTCGCGGAAATACGAACCTGTCGTCGAGATATGTACGCACGGAGCCAGTTTAACCATCCGCCTCGGATGACTAATTCCAGTTCTCCAAATACTCAGCCGGTATAACCGTGGCCCAAGTAAGCACGGCTGCAGATACGGATGAAAATTTACGTTGCAGCGAGATGCGTTCGTTGCAAACAATCCGTGGAATCGATGGGAAGAAAACAACCAGGATCCTGCGAGAACGTTCCAGCTATCGTTCGGAAACTCCGTAATTGCCAACAGCTAACGCGAGAGCAATAACGTCGATACGACGTTTTCCTTTTTTCCTCTCTTTTTCTTTTTTCTTTTTTTTTCTTGTTCCCTCCAACGGCCGTTAGCGCATAATCGAACTTTTTATTCGCCGTCTCTTCCATTAAATTACCGAATATCAACGTACGAGGTTTTGCACTTTAATCACCGATGTTCCCTTCTCCGGCCCCCTCCATTTACCTTGCCATCGATAACGCGAATTCGCCGTCACTTTCCCTTTTCGCTTCGAAAATGTACTTCCGATATCCAGCCTAACCCAGCCCCCTCCCAATTCGCTGCACAGATCTCCGCAATGTTTGCGCCCTTTTCGCCCCTCTGCCTTCGTCAAACGTATTTCGCGGAACAGTTCCACGATCGTGGAACAATTTTTTATTAACCTTTGATTCCTTTCGACGAACAGGCTGCGCGAATTTCTCTTGAAAAAATTTCGTTTAATTTTTTTAAATATATATATATATACCGATCGATCTCTGCCACTTTCACTGGCCAATCCACGAGTCAAGGAAATTGTAGAGATCTGTCGAGACAATTTTTACAATTTTTTGTACAGTTTGACCAAGTCGAGCAGCCTATATATTCATTCGCAATAACGAACTGGTTACGCAAAATCTTTCGATACTGCGCAATCTTTTTTCTTGGAAAAATTTCGTTTAAATTGTTTCAAATATATAACGATCAATCTCTGCCACTTTCACTGGTCGATCCACGAGTCAAGGAAATTGCACAGATCTGTCGAGACAATTTTTGCAATTTTATCACTGAAAGTGATTTTAGCGGAGGTAACCCAGAAAATCGGGCCTCTTCAGGTGCAACGAAAATTAGCGATTGGTTGATTTGGGTCACGTGATTCGCGAGGGGGCGTGGAATAGACCTCGAGTAGGAGTGGCGTTGTCTGGTACTGAGCGATCGCGCCTGTATGTTGTTTTCTATCGATTCAAATGTTTGCTTATCGATAAAATTTTATGACAAAAAAGTCGTCTTCATTTCCTAGTCAGAACAGTTGCTTCTGAGCTTTTCAGTGAGACGAACTGAGCTTTTCGAGCAGACGAACAGTTGGGAGAAAAAGAAAGAAATTTTCACACGAGTCGAAGAGAACTATAAGTAAATTCCAACTGCTCTCGACTTTGATTGAACTTTGTTGAAAATCTTTGTTTCGCATGCAGCGTATAATTATCGTTAGAGTACGAGAGAGTGTTTGACCCAAGAGCGCGGGAATCCTACATCTCGTATTCCAGCCAACGATACGTTTGACGAACGATGCCTCCCATCGGACGCGGCGACCGATTCCCTTTGAGAAGATCGTGGAAATTTAATCGCGAGTCGGTTTGACGGCTCTCTCCGTGTCCAATTTCCTACGGTTGCACGTAGCAGAAAACGAAAAAAAAAAAAAAAAGAAAAAAATAAAGAAGGAAAGAGAAACGAGAAGCAACTGGAAGCTACCTGGGAGTATAGACGCGCGCGGGAAAAGGAAACGTCGAAACGCAAACACGAGCGTTACCAACTCCTCGTTTGTTTGCAAATCGTTATACCAACGGCCACCTTCCGTGGCTGATTTTCGTGGTATTTCTAGTGGATTTTCACCGTTGCCCTGAGAAATCCAACGGCGCGCGACAGAGCTCGCATGGAAAAGAACGGGGGTGGGGGGCGGGCGGGGGGCAGGGTTTCGAATGGGAGAGCACGGTTTTCCAGAGTTGCACGCCGGTAAACGTGAAATACGTACGACGTATATACGTGCACGCTCCTAAAACGACCGATACAAACCACCACCCTCCCCCTTTCCTCCCGATGACTTTCTTCGTCAAGAATTTTCGGTCGCGCTCGGCGAGTAGCTCGCTCGATGAACACGCCTCGGAAATCCCGAGGAAATACGCGTCACTCGAACCTGTTTTCGCGGAGAGAGTATACAGAACGTCCCCCGGAATCGTTCTATCGGTACCACTTGGAATTTTCAACGTGTTTCACGTGTTTTCTTTTTCTTTTTTTTTTTTTAACCCCCTCCCGCTAAGGCTGACGGATTTTCGACGAAATTTAATTACAAGTTTCGCGCACGCTGTTAAATTACACACGTCTGATACGCGTTGATAATTGACGTTAGGCAACCGGAGAAGTTCCGTCGTCTGTTTCGCGATGTGAAAATGAAGAAAAAAAAGAGAGAAAGAGGGGATGTAATTTTTTCTTTTTTTTTTCAATCGAAAACAGGCATTTTCATTTGGACGAGCAATTTCCTTTTTCCCCGCCGCAACGAGGGAAAGCCACGGGAAATTTCTTTCATTGCCTTCCATTACCGAAATAATGGAACGGTTGGACCAGCGTGGAAATCAAATGCAATTGATACCGATCTCGCTCTTATTTCGAGAGACAGCGTCAGCTTTGACGATTGATAAAACTTGTAATTTCACCGAGATCCTTGCTTCAACGTTTTTACGTTGGAAAGACACGTAGAACGTTGAGAGTTCCTAGTCCCAGTTCAGTGTATGTGTATGTGCATGTGTGTGTGTGTGTGTGTGTGTACGTGTGTGCGAAGAACGCTCGAGCGGAATAGGCAAACGAGGGAAGGAAAACTCGAGATTCCCCCTCGTTGTTTTCTTTCCACCCACGTTGCCACGGATTAAACGCACGGGGACATTTATCGGCGACCCTCCCCCCCCCCCCCCCCCCCCCCCCCCCCCCCCCCCCGGTTTTCCCTCTGACGTATTTCGATTCCTTTGAAACTCGCCCGCGGAGAATCCACGTCTCTGAAAAGGCAAGTCGCCGGACAAACTCTCTTTCTCTCTCTCTCTCTCTTTCTCTTGGTGGATTGTCCGAGAAATAGAGAGGCCACATAACCTTTACCCCCCTCCCTGCTGGGGGGGCTATCGTCGCAGGTTTTATTTCTGTTGCCGTATAGAAAGTATGTCGATGCGTGAGAACACAACGTGACGCGCGTTTCATTCGAACCGATCGCTGCTCCCCGGCACAATGCAACCCCCTTTCTACCCTCCGACTCTCTCGCGGAAGAGGCGGCGAAAGTTTACGCGCTGCTTCGTCAAATTTCGAGTATCTGACCCTTTGATACGAAATGCTCGCGCGCAGGAACATCGGTGTAAAGCAATAAACGAAAAAGCCGAAACTAATTCGACTGATTTATCGTAATTATTGTGATTTATTTTAATTGTCAAGCGCGTATATTAATTGTCTCGCGCGACACGTTACAACATTGTAATTTCGAGTGTCCGGTTTTGTTTTTGACCGCTCCGCAGCCGAAGAAAAGAGAAATCGACGTGTCGGACGATTTTATCGGTTCCGATTGATTCATTTATTCTGGTTAATTCGATTTGTCGGTTCTAATTAGTTCGTTGGTTCTAGAACATCGACGTTTCTCTCGCGTCTGTGAAATAAATCAAAGGTACGATCCTGTGAGAATCTACAAATGCAATCGGCAAATCGTGCGCTTTCTTTCACGTGACTTTCCCCGTTTCACTTTATCTCTATCTTATCGAACCGATGAGAGAAACATCGCCGTCCTTTCCGAATTTATGCGGCATTGATTAACGAATAAATTAACGTTCGAATATATGTAATATAATGTTTCTTGAAATACAAATCTTCAGATCTGCCGTCAAACATAAATCTGTGCCATATCGACACAGCGTCGCTTATCTAGACGGCAGCGAGTGCGATCGTTGAAATAAAAATGTCTTATAAATATTCCACTATTCGCGGTTCGTTTTTCGTCAATGAGTAATACGACGAGCAAAAAGTCGGTATCGTGTTTATTTCGTCGCGTCAGCGTGTTATTATTAAATTTTTGATACGTCGAACAGGTTGCACAAAACCTGTTGGAATTTTGCATGGACTCGCAGACGTTTTGCAGAACGTTGTCAAGAATCCAAAAAAGGAGTGTTTGCTCGGTGGCTCGGCCATTTGTTTCGAAGCCGTTAAAAGAGATACTAGAAGGGCAGCGAAAGAGAAAGAGAGAGAGAGAGAGAGAGATTGGTAGAACAATTTGCGTGCAAAGTGGCTTCGGATACAAGCCTCTTCATTTTATGAAACTGGAAATAAAAACCTGCCAATCCGATGACAAAAGCGTATAGATGGAAACGGGACGTGTATGGAAAAGTAAATCGTTTGTTCTTTTTAAGGAATTTCGTTCAAAAAACTATAAAAAAAAAAGAGAGAGAGAGAGAGAGAGAGAGAGAGAGAGGGACGCTATAAAGAGACCGTAAAAAAAAAATCCGGTTTATATTTGACTGACCCCTCGGTATTTGAAATTTGACAGATATACATTCGTAGATTTCTGCCGCCGACTGCATGTATGTGTGTATGTATATATATATACATACACATACACAGGTGAGCACGTATGGCGTGTAGCGACCTCCTCGAAGCCTCAGCGAAATAATTGATCGATGGAAATGCTTGGTACGGAAATACCCCGCGTCCCTGAAAAGCGGGCACCGATTGAAATGGAAAAACATTGGTAAACTTTGAGTTTCCGATCAGTCAGCGTTCCGTTCTCTTTTATCCTCCCCCTCTCTCTCTCTCTCTTTCTCTCTTTCTTTCTCTCGCTCGCTCGCTCGCTCGCTCGCTGCTTCGATATCAATTCGCCGCCGATAAATTCCCCCCTCCGCGCGCGCACTTTATATTCACGATATTGTAATCCGTTGAATAAATTCAAGCTCTGCCATAAATCGTTCCATCAAACATGCATAAAGGTACTGGGTTTCGATTAATTGATAAGAACGAGGTAAGAGCACTATCGACGGCCGACGTCGGAATGAAAAGCTTCAACAGGGCTTCGTCGCCCTTTCTTTTCTCCCGTTGTTGTACCCAGTTCAGACGGTTTCTTGTTTCTTCCACTGCTGTCTCGCTGCTCTCTCTCTCTCTCTCTCTTATTCTTCTTTTTTCTCTTTTGTTAATGACTGAAAATTGTCTGCTCCAACGTACATTGAAGTGGCACACGTCTTTCAGTTTAGGAGATCTTCATTCGTCAGCTGGACCAAGCACGTTCCATAAAGCTTATTAACATAGCACGTATGCTCTTGTAATTTCTATATTACGTATTTTTCAATTTGTTGCCTCAAGTTTCAAAAACTTGAAATTTCCTAGAATTTTAGAAGAATAGAAAGTTGCCCCTTAAAATTTCAAAATGTAGAAATGCTCTCGCGCGCAGCTGCGTGTATTTAAACGCACGTAAACGCGTTAAAAGTTACGTGAAAATTGCGTGAAACGGTGACCTCTATTAATGGCCGACCTATACTCCGGGGCAAATACCGCTGGGCCGACCCCCATGCCCACCGCCCAGCCCGCAGGGTGAGTTTGGTTCTGTTTCTTCCTAGGGGTCGCGTAATGCGAGCAGAATTAATTACAAGATCAAAAGACAATTTAGGCTGGCTTTCTCCCAACGTCTCCCGTTGCTCTCCGCCTTCTGTCTCGTCTCGAACGAGAGACGAGTTTGGTCTTTGGAGCCTAATCCCCTAGAGCCGCTACTCGAAACCAAGCCACTTGATGCAAGGCCTCGTTAAGACGAGGTGGCACGAATCGTTCTTGAGGGGGATACTTGCTTGAATATTACGAGGCCCTTCTCCTCTCCACGCGGTATTACACCACCTGCTGCTGCTGCTGCTGCTGGCCGTCGCAAGTTAAATGTTATTCCAACTTGCAGATTCTTTGCATTAACCTCGTTCCGCGAGTTCGCCGAGCCTAGGACCCCCTCCCTCGCGATTTTCCGTGTCGATCGCGACGTTTTTTCCAAATCTGTCGCGTTACCTAACGACACATCTAGATATATCTAGATATACCGAATCATCTCTCTCACTCGCTCTTTCTCTCTCTCTCTCTCTCTCTCTCTTTCTCTCTGTCGCTTTATTTCATCCGGCGCGCTTTCTGGATTTCACGAGATTCACGCGGTGGAGAGAGAGGAAAAAAAAAAAAATTCCATCAACCTGTACTCGTTAATTAAAACTCCGATGAAGTTAGAACATTCTAGAAAGCTTTAACGAGGGGATCGAAGTCGCGAGTTTAATCATTTTCTACGGCTGCAACAAAAAATTGAACTCGCCGCTTGATGTACTGGTAGGTACCGCCGTACGTAAACTCTCCCTCTCTTTCTCTCTCTCTCGGAAGGAAGGAAGGAAGGAAAAGAAGAAGAAGAAGAACAAATTTGTGCGGCACGCGAAACGAAGCAATTTTTCTTCCGATCTCCTCTCTGATATAACTTTAATTTCTCGATTTCCCGATTCTGTTTCTCGCATTTTTCTGCCCCTTTGAAACGCGCCGAGCAAAACTCCAAGAAAAACTTGCTCCGCGCCGAGGGGGTGTAAAATCCTTCCCGCCGCCCGGCCAAGTTCACAAAGTCCGGTCAAAGGGAAACAGTTTTTACGCGCATAGCATCAGCCGCCAGACGGCGCCAGCTTTCTTCCTGCCCTCTGACTGAATTTAATTTTCCAATTTCGCCCCAACGTGCTATTCTCGTGCCGTACCCCCGTTTCCTATCGCGTCGCGAGAAAATCCAGCCAGTTCCCCGATGGATCGATTCCTCTCGAAATGACGTAAGGCCGTTTCTCTGCACACCCGCGCGTATACGTATAATGCCATTCGTCTTCCACGAGGTACACGCGCATACGCGAATACACGTGTACCTTGCATTTGCATAAACACGTCCAGGGTGGTTCCGCATAGTCTGGGCAGTATTGCGGAAAAAGTAAGGGCAGTTCAATTTTGATTCAACTGCAAAACTGATCAATTCTCCGAACTTGTACGTCGTAAAAAAAAGTCACAAGGGAGGATCTTTGCGATCGTCGATTAGAAAATAAGGATCTTGTCTGTTTGTACAGTGGTCACTGCTTGGAGACCTTTATTCACGTGAAATTAAATGTGTAATTATTATTTACCCACTAATTATTGTGTCATTGCCTGTGTAGTCCTATCAATTCGCTGAAACGAATTGTGAAAGAAAGTAGAGAACGCGGAAGTCTGATCAAGGTTCTCTCAAGATTTTGAAAATTTATGTGTCCTTTCATGCGAGATGTTACTATTACACCCGAGCAAAACTATTCCTCTATTCAGAGAAACAAAAATTCGAAAATATTTAGCTCGTTTGATATCGATCTTTCCCAAAAAAAAAAGAAAAAAATTCTTCAAACATCTTCAAACTTTACGCAACAAATCTCCGAAAAACTCGATTTCCTCGGCGAATAAGGAAACACGCCCCGCGTAAAAATTTCGCTCTGCGTTTTTTTCTGCTTCTTCTTCTTCTTTCGTCTTCTTTCGTCTTGATTTAACACGTGGACTGGCGTGATATTACGTTATGCAAAACGCACCCGGCGGCTCGTAGATCGAGAATGGAAGGACGACGGTGTTCCGCAGCTGCGTCGTCGCGTGCGATTGAATTATGAAAGCGAGCTTGCACGGGACTTTTATCACGGGGGAGGGAGGATTTTGACCAGTGTTGTAGTTTATTGGCCCATCGTTCCTTACTTCCGAGCTGCCGTTTATTCGCGCGGCGTTCCTCCCGACAGCGGCGAATTAATTCCTGCTTCCGCCTGCCGTCAGCCGATCGCAAATTTTCCACCGACCGGTGACAGCGATCGAAAGCTTTTAAAAGCTCGGTCCATCGAACGTTCGAGTTTTAATTCCATCCGCACCCGTACGCAGCCGTCTCTGCTTAAAAAGAGAAGAAACGGGGACTAAACGTTGCGTGACGCTTCGTAATTACCGATGTCGACGACGTTTCCCTCGATACGAAGGAACGTTCGTTTCAAGATCCGTGCGTTTCGAGATTTATAGGTACACGGGGAAAACGTTTTTCTTTTACACGTTAAATGCCGCGCGTACTTTGATGTAATTCCGCGGTAAGCGAAACGCAAGATCTAGCGTCGCAAGTCAGAAAATGTTGTAAAAATCGTTGCGAAGAAACTACTATAACTGCTATATTAGTAGAAAGTTATATAAATAGTAGAAAGTGACTAAGAAAGTTACAACATTCAGATGCGATCAGTGCAAAGGAAAACCTCACATCTTTGCCTAAACTGTTTTGACAAAATTATTATTGCATTATTATACTGTGTATCGTTCTATAACAAATGTCAATAAAAGCAATGTTCAGCTACTATTTTTTTCTGCTAAATCTTAAAGTGTTTCAATTTTTAATATAAGTGTACTAAATTTGCTTCGTCGGCACTTGACGTGTTAAGTAGAGTATGTTGCAACATATCAGACTACGCGTGGCTGCTTGAATTATTAGCAAATTATTAGATACCGTTAATAAATTATTAAGAATCGTTGGAGTAAATTTGGTGTAGAGTAGAATTTACAGAAGAATTTACAAGTGAATTCCGCGTGTGTTTCAAAATCTATAGTTACACGTGTGAAACTTCGCTTCTTCGAGTAGAACAAACCGTGATTCGTCGAACAATCTCGCCAACTTCCCTCTTGGCCGTCCGAATTATTCGTCAACGAATTATTAATACCGCGTGCTGATCAACAATTGCTTTTAGCACGTCCTGTAGCACAGTCATTAACGTCTTGCTCTTTAATTGAAATTGAAATGCAAATTGAAAGTTAAAGATTAAAAAGCTGTTCAAAGCGGTGAAAACGGCGATGAAAATGTCTCGTGAAAAATTCTCGCCGCGTTAGGAGCTCTTTCCCTGTTCCTCTCGCACTTTAATTTCGTACTTTTAACCGTTTTAGCCACGGGCTATTTAAAAAAACCGTGTTGGACAGTGCCGTGCACCATGATAGCGTTTTCCTTGATGTGACTGCGACAAAAAAAAATGCCAAGCGACGCGATAAAAATACGTAATAAGGTAACAATTACCTATTCACGCGTGTGCTTTAGGTTCAATTGAGAAGAAAGTAATCAGGAGTATGTGTGTATGCGATTAATAATAATTAATTAATTGTATGTGTATGCATGTGTGTAAAGTGCCTATGAAGACGAAGGTTCCGAGGGAAAAATTTTCTTCGGAGAGTAGCGAGACAACGTGCAGATCTTGAGGAAGTTATAAAGAGAGCTTAACTATTCATCGCCGTATTCCGGCTTGTTCAGTCTTCCTTTTAATACCTTGACGTTGATAAAATTTATATTACAAACCACATGGTTTAATTTTGTTCATAAAGAATATATAATTGTACACAAATTAATATACAATTATACATAATTCGACGTTTATTTAGAAGCGCTACAGTTCGTCTACTCGTTCGATACCTCGCATAAGATTGAATTGACTTCACTTCATTGACCGAGTGTCATTTATAGTCTTCAATCTTATTCCTTCTAGGTACCTCGCAGTTCCTAAAAAGTCAGTTTTTTTTTGTTTTTTGTTTTTCAATGTGAATTTTGTTAAACTTCACATCTTACTTTCTCACAAATATCACCGACGACGACATGGCTATAATCGAAACCGGCAATATTACACACATTGAGTATGTAATACTATGCTATAGCGCGATCGCGTGACACTAAAATAGTTAATCAACACAGGGTAATTCTACTTTACAATGACGTGCGTATCTGCGAGTCAAGTTCTTTTAACAAATCCCGCGAGTGAGAGAACTCGAGCGCCATCCACAGGGTTCATCCCCGAAATCTCAAAATCCCCCAAATTGGCAGCGTGGGTCGCAGATTTTCGACATGTTCCCTCGACTGCAGATTCATCGTCCCGCTCCCGTCGCCGTCGACGACGACGACGACGACGACAACGACGACGGTTGAATCCCCCAGCGTTGTTTCCGATTGGAAGTTTTCAAGTGTTTCGGAACAGTGGAGTGGTCCGGGTCGGCCGTTTGCGTCTCCATAGGGAATGAAAGTTGAAATCCGCTCGCTCGGCGGAGAGGAAAGAAGAAGCAAAAAAAAGAAAGAAAGGAAGAAAGAACGAGAAGAGAAGGAGTCGGGTAGGGAAAGGAAATTGGCAGAATGACCAGGGTCGAGACCTTTCTCTGCTTGTTTTTCGGTCGGTGACGAACAGTGAAGAAGGCTTTGTTCTCTCTCTCTCTCTCTCTCTCTCTCTTTCTTCGGTTTCTGAGCGGAGAAAATTGCGATTTAGCAAAGTGCGTGGTTGTCACCGAACCAGGCGTGTCCCTCCACCCATGGAAAGCTGCCGGGAAGATTTTCATCGGGCGGAAAACATCTTCGAGCATGTCACTGGCTTTCGCCTCGATAAGCTGCTCCGGGGATAAGCTCCCGATGTATCGCGTAAACCTATCTTGTTTCCTCGGCGAGGTTATCGTGAATATTTTGCCCGTAAAGTATCCACGCGCCTCCGAATATATATACGGTCGGGCGGAAAGCTTGGCGCTTCCGTGAAATATCCGTATCGCTCGGTTGCTGTAATTGATTGGTAGCTGCAGCTCGAATCCACGTGAGCTACACACTGCAACACTGTAATTCGTCATTAATGCGAAAAATAACTACGAATTAATACTGATATATCACGTTACAACGAGGATTGTTTCTGAAGATCTGACTGATGAAATTAGGAAACAACCGATCTTCTCGAATGTGAGTCTGAATGAAAGTTACACGAATGTAAAACTCTCGATGAAAGTTAGAGTCGCTTTTTACGAGCGCAATAACAGAAGATCATGGACTAAGGACAACGTAATAGATTTCTTTCCAATTTTCTTAAGTAACCGCTCGCAACTGTGATCCGTTGCATCGCGTCAGACGTGAACTATCGAAACCTATTGATCCCCGATTTAATCCTTTGATTGCGGCGCACTCTCGCACGAAACCATCGATATACATACACATATAGCGATATTCTCATGTCAGTCGCTGCGACTGGCTATCTTTACTACTTGTCACATTTTCTCGTTTCTTTTTTTCTCTCTCCTTCAAATACTTTATCACTGAAAGTGATTTTAGCGGAGGTAATCCAGAAAATCGGGCCTCTTCAGGTGCAACGCTGATGCAACGAAAATTAGCGATTGGTTGATTTGGGTCATGTGATTCGTGAGGGGGCGTGGCGTAACCTCGAGTAGGAGTGGCGTTGTCTAGTACCGAACGACCATGCCTGTAATTTGTTTTCTATAAAATCAAAATTTTATGACAAAAAAGTCGTCTTCATTTGCTAGTCAGAACAGTTGCTTCTTTGGCCTTTCAGTGAGACGAATCGTACTGGGGTACAAGTTGTATAGTTTTAGAGTATGCTATATATTATTTAGAAAAATAACGGACGAATAAAATGGTGAGACTGATCAGACAAATTGAAATAAATAAAAACACTTACATATGCATCTAAAGGAACATGTTTGTACGAGTCAATTCGATTATACGAGAACGGAAATTGAGACTGAACAAAAACGATAAATTCTATCATTAGATCAATGTGTTGCAGTAAGAAAAGTTTAGAGAACTTTTTAAACTTTGTATATTGCATTCCTTTCGTGTATATTCATAAATTTGCCGGAGCATGTATACATGCACGTTTTTCGTAGTCAAAGGGTTAAAGAATTGAAGCTTCTGATTCCACGAGATTCGAATTTACTCTGTTCTTTCGAATGAAAACCGCAATTGATGCGGCCGCGAGCGTGACTCGATATCGCGAGACAACAAGGAGGAGGAGGGGGGGTTAATCGATTTGGATGCGCGCGAATTTTTCCAATCCTGCCGGGTGTTCTATTACGTTCTTCCCGGAGCCGCGACCATCGGGATCGTCTCGAAATTTTCCCTCTCGGCCAGTCTCGGAGCTGCCAGTCACGTTCTCCCATCAAAATGTAGATGCGGCGGACGACTACTGGACCACAGCCACCGCCAGAGCCACCGCGCGAGTGGGTATTATTTTTTCGCCCGATCCTAAGCGTTATTTATGCGCGCTGCTCTCTTCGACCGATTTTTAAATTCCCCGGAGTGCCTCGGCCACGCGCTCCGCCGCTGGTCGCTCGTTATTATTTCCGTATCACGTCGAAAAGGGGGATTTTTACAGGGAGCTGGATACGTGATTCGACCGCGACGGGAAGAGAACGAGGTTTTAAAATCGGTAATTTTCTTCAAATAGTTTTTTTCTTTCTATTTTTTATTAATCAATTTCTCTCTTTTTTTTTTCATTTTTTGAGTTTATTGATTCTAAGAGATTATTCGTCTGTCCAGTCTAGCCAACCAATTGTGTTTGACAGTGGCATAAATTCTAGCGAAATAAAATAGTTGTGACAATCGAATGACCGCCCAGAAATTGATATTAATGGACAATAATCTCTATTGATATTGTTGCTGATTCAATTCATCCCTGTGGATTAAAATCGCGATATGTTGCAACGACAAGGTCGCGAAATTAAAAAAAAAAAAAAGTTGCCTCGCGCGAATTTTGTGTATGATTTTTATCTGTTGGTATTGGTAATACGTGCTCCCTCAGAGTGCTGCCACATCGCGTGTTTCGAAAATGCTTCGTCAGTATACTGCGATTTATTCGAAACAATTATCATTAAATTTCAAATTGGAATAAATAACTGCAACTAATTAACTAATCGATTTAATACTCCGTTCTTGCAAATAAACGAAACTCTGGTGACAGAGCATTACGATAGCAAAAAGGGTTGAAACAATACATGAAACGACGATATTTCAAGGAATTTACCTGACTCGACCTCAGGATCGAACTGGTAACCCGAAGAATCGACGAAATCCTCCAACACATTCACCGGAATCCCCCGGCGTTCGATCTTATCGTCATCCACGATGGTGAAAGCCATTTTTCATCCCCCACGCGCCCCTCCCCTGAAACATCAAACAAATATCTTACGTTAGATTTGGACGTCATTCCAGGAACGGTCGGATCAACCTGTTCAACCTGTTGCTGATTAATCTCGCCGTTTGGCAGCGGCAATAAGACTATTTATTTGATAATCGACGAGAACGATGAAACAAAGCCCGAGCGCTAAATTGATTCCTCCATTTACGCTGGGCGCTCTCGCGCCACCCTCGCTCCCCCTCTTTCCAACTAGCCTTCCGCCGCGGCACAACGCGCTGCTTTATTTCTGCTCCATATCCCGGGAAATCCGTCGCCGCTTTTGTCGACTACCCGTGAAACGAACGCAAACGGAGAGGATCGCTCTTGCCCTCTCGGACGGTCGCGAGAGGAAACTTCCTCTCGCCCCCGACGCGAGAATTTCCATACTCCGCGATTTCTTCACCGCGAGTGCAAGAGGAGAATGAGCCAGCCAGAAAGAATGGGAAGAATGGAAGGAATGGAAGGAAGAGGAGGAGGGGGGCGCGAGTTTTTCTGGAAACCCGGTCGGATTTTCATGGAAAACTCGGTAAACCGAGCGACGACGCCGTTTCCGGGCGTCCGTGTATCCTTTTTTGCGAGGAGCAAGGTTCTCCGACGAGAACTTGGCGAGAAGGGTGGGCAATCGACGACTCGGCGGAGACAATGGCGTTTCGTTCGCGAATTTTTGAGAAGTTTATCCCATTGCACTCGACTAAATCTAGCCAACAGCTTCGAACTACCGCTTTTTATAATTTGCTGATCATTGTAACAAACGTGTACATTTGGCGTAATGTAATAGTATAATACCTGAACAGACGTCTATAGTAGAGGATACAACAACGACGTAAGAAAAAACTACACGACTTGTACCCCAGTACGATTCGTTTCACTGAAAGGCCCAGAAGCAACTGTTCTGACGACGTTTTTGCCATAAAATTTTATCGACATGCAAACATTTGAATCGATAGAAAACAAATTACAGGCGCGATCGCTTACCAGACAACGCCACTCCTACTCGAGGTCTACGCCACGCCTTCTCACAAATCACGTGACCCAAATCAACCAATCGCTAATTTTCGTTGCATTAGCGTTGCACCCAATTTTCTGGATTACCATCGCTAAAATCACTTTCAGTGATAAAACAAAAGAATTTCTGAAGAATAATAATAATTCGTATAAACTAGACTTTTCATTCCTTCTTACGAAACTTTAAATAATGGTGGAGGATATTTTTTTCAGAGATTGAAACTATGTGTCATTAACTCTTGTATATTACACTTGTTCTAGCAAACTCGTAATGCACGTTGATGATTGCTTCGAGTTCAAACATCGCACGTTGAAAAGATATAATCAAAACAAAATTTCCTATTAAATACCACCATTTGAATGATTATTTCCAATGCATCTTTTTATTTCAAGCGATGCTTAGTAATGACAAGATTTTCGAGGGCAAAGAGTTAATACGCAGTGTGCAAGATCGTGTGAAATATTCGGGGCAGCTGCGATGTTCAGCGATTTTGATCGCGTTCGAGTCGAGTCGAAAAAAAAAGAATCGCGTGAAATTGCACGAACGTCCGCGAGGCGGACGAGTCTGGCGACGCGGGTCCCCTTTTTTGAATTTTGAATCGATGGTAAATGCGGGGACAGGTTTGAAATTTTAACCTTTTAGCCGCGAGAACTTTTCCCATTATTTGGTCTAGCAACTTTCCTCCAACTCCCCTGATATTTATCGATGCACCGGGTGTTTGTGCATTTTTTTATACGGAATTTGACTCGTTAGCCGGGTCTGTCCTTGTTTAAAAGCCGATCACTTCGAACGACTTCGATTGTAAAGTTACAAATTAATAAAAAAAATAAAAAAACGTGTTTCTTTCTCAAAAAAATTGGCAATTCGAACGAGCTGTCGAATGGTACAATAATTTCTAAATCACGATCACTGCAATTTCTATGATCGAAGCATCGGGAAGCAGCTATTTCTGTAATTTTATCGGCGAGATGTGAAGAACACGGAACGGAATACAAACGGAGATCTCTCTTTCCTGCCTGACTGACACCCGATACGAAATCGGAAGGGACCGCTTCCGGAGGACAGCCGACACAAGCAACGCGCGTTTAGCAAGGAGGTTCTCGCGCGGCCGCGGTTGGTATTGTCGACGATAGTTGGTGAAAGCGGCGACGATGAGAGAGGAATTGTTCCGTTGCGGTGTATGGAACGCCAGGAGGAAAGGGTGTAACGAAAGAGAGGGTGAAGAGGGCCACGAGACTCGTCGACGGCGTCACGGACGATTCTGCGAGGAGGTTGGGGGCGATTTCTTCTCTATTGTCGGCCGTGAACACCGCTCACGGTCGCCGATATAATTGGCGCCCGCCCTGCCGGATAACTCGAACGATAACGAGGACAAAAGAAAACCGCGCCGGCGAAGGAAACAATGGACGAAGATCCGCTGAAAGTGCCCGAAGAACGGAAAGAAAGAGAGAGAGAGAGAGAGAGAGCGACGCTCTTCGCCAACCGGATGACACGACAGTCGACTGAATCTGACAGAATTCAGAAGCGTCTTTGCCCCCGCGTCGAGTGCGCCAAACCGAGCAGCAACCTTCCACGACCGAAATGCCAACGATTTCTAGAGCGTTAATTGCGCTCGTTAACGGGATCGAGCGAAATCTACCTCGAGAGAGAGAAATTTTTACTAGTTAATTTTTGCTAGCCTCTCTCTCTCTCTTTGCGTTGTCACTTTGTGGTTTTTTCAAACTCAAGCGCTTGTGCACAGGGGGTACCAGTAAAAAATAATTTCATCCTTTTCTCCGTTTCAGGAGATGCTTGTAGGTTCACTCTAACTCGAGATATTGCTTTCAAATTTCGTACAGGGGAATCTCAATTTGTCGTTGAGTTTTTATTCAGACTTTGCCAAGTGAGCGTCGACTAATTAGGAGAAAAACTTTGTGGAAGAATATATATCAGATAGCACGCGCTTTTCGAATTTCGATGGGGATAGCAATGGGCAATGCCATCGAGGCAACCAGTTTGCCGTGTATATTCAAATTGTTTAAATATCCCCAAATGTTGCCCGCCAACGTTGGTTTTTGACGAGTTTTTTTATTGAACTGGATCATCGTCAAACTGTTCGGGATTTAGAGTAGAATTGCACGGATTTGGGATTTTCTAGTCCACCACTAAAAGAGGAAAGTGCATATATAAGCAAACAGTGCCAACTGTGTAATTTTTTAGTTAATCGCATTGAGAGAGATGCACTTTTTCAAACCTTTTAAACTTGTGATAGTCACATCCACCATATTCTCCCGATATGGCTCCATCAAACTATCATCTTTTCCGGTCCATGAAGCGCTTTCTAAAATCCTCCCCCTTGGAAAGTGGTTAGTGCTGTTAAAATCGGTACTTGCAGAATATTTCGCCAGTAAATCAGGAGACTTTTATAAAAGAAAAAAAGTCTTAAAAATCTATTGTAGTTGGTAGATGGAAAGCGGTCGTAACGAAACGATGGAAAATACATGATAAACTAATCTTACAACAACAACGAAAATCGGAAATTTTTATTTTGTCGAAGAAAGAAGACGTTACTCTTTTCCGGTAATATTTCGACGGAGAAGCAAACGTTTCCAGGTTAGACCGATCTCGGAGATAGTAGCGAGTCATGTGCATGTAACAGTGTGTGACAACCGTATAACAGAATCCGGTCCTTTCCTTCGCCGTCGTTTCTTTCAGATTATTCACGGATTTATTGCAAAAATCTTCGTCCTCTCGGCGTCTCGATTCTCTCCGCGAATCGAGTTTCCAGAAAATTTAAACGAGTCAGCTTCTTTTTCTTACACGCGAGTGTAACTTGGCAACTCGCTGTACGATCCTTCGATTCACAGATTTAATATTGTTAATTTCCGAGACTTTTTAATGAGACAAAAATCGGCAGAAGGTAAGATATAGCTGGTAGAATCTTGCGTCGATCACGACAAACGATCCAACAGGTCCTCCCAGACTTATAACGTATTTACGGGAAGAGAAGACGACGTCGCCGGATCAAAGTTGGCGAAAGTCGTACCGGGGAAGCCGACCGACCCCGGGACCCGACAGTTCCGATTGCTCTTTTAATTGACGAGATTATAAAAGAACGATTTACCAAGTACCGGCTTGGCAATTACAGTTTGATCGCGCCCCTCTTTTCTAACTTTCACTCACCCAAGTTCCCGTTGCCATTCTACTAATAATTCTCGAGTCCCTAAGTGAAAGATCACAACGTACCGCGAACATCTTTCTGCTATTTAACAAATTACAAATTTGTAATTATTATCACTGAAAGTGATTTTACCGTAATTCAGAAAATCGGGCCTCTTCAGATGCAACGAAAATTAGCGATTGGTTGATTTGGGTCACGTGATTCGCGAGGGGGCGTGGCGTAGACCTCGAGTAGAAGTGGCGTTGTTTGATACTGAGCGATCGCGCCTGTAATTTGTTTTCTATCGATTCAAATGTTTGCATATCGATAAAATTTTATGGCAATTCATTTTCTAGTCAGAAGAATTGCTTCTGGGCCTTTCAGTGAGACGAATCGTACTGGGGTACAAGTCGTGCAGTTTTTTCTCTCTCTCTCTCTGTCTCTCTGATCTCTTATCGTTTTCTCGTGAACGTGAATCGCAATGGAGGTCCGTAGCTTAAAATCTACAGTAACTTTCGCGAAATACTCTGTTAACAGTTCACAACCTTTGAAAATACGACGACCGACGATAGGGTCGCTTACGTGGTCGTTGCATCATTTAAGAAGTTAAAAATACCACCTGCGCCGCGATGTCGTCTGTTCTCCGTATATCGCTAGACCTGGAAACGTAACCCGGCTTGGGGAGCGTGGCGAGAACGACGAGAGGGCACTTTGCGAGTAACACGAGCCCGGTGTAATTACCGATGACGTCGAAGATTGTCGGACATAACGACGACGGTTCTTCGAGGCCTCGCTGGAAACTGGAACGCACTTTTAATTAATTCCACGCGACGCAATTACCCATGTTTGATGTTTAAATTACAAGAAAAAAAAAGAGAGAGAGAGAGAAAGAGAAAGAAATATCGAAAGAGAAACGAAGATCTTTCGGAAAAAAAAAAAAAAAAAGAAGAAAAATTCGTCGAGAAGGGTTTCGAGAGACAGTGAAGCCCCGTTGAAATGGAATCCCCGGGTCCCGCGAAGTGCAAGTTGTTCGAAAAGTTCGAGTGCAACATCCTCGAACTTGCGTTCAAGTACGAGTGGGATTAACACCGAGGTATCGTCATAATTACGTGAGGAACGAGGGTGAAACCGGCGTGCTCTGGAAAACAAGTGAAATTAATCTCATCCCCTCGGCTAACGACACGGCGAGACTTCGGCTTCGTTACTCACCGGGGGCGAGATTTCGTAGCGAGGGCAAGGAAACTAAAAAAAGGAAAAAAAAAAGAGAGAAAGAAAACACTTGGGTAACTTCCCCCCCGGGGGCGCAAATATTGACTTTACAGCGAATTAACTTCCGCGAATGTTTCCAGTTTATCCAGCGGTGTTTAACGACGCGGTATCCGCGGTGTTATGGCGTGAGAATGAACCCTGGGCGAAACTTGCTTTCGAAACTTACGTTCTCTTGCGATCGTTCGAGGATTTATCGTTACCCTTCTGTCGAAAGATTGCGGTGTTTCACTTTACACTGTTTACGCGAAACCACGAAGCGTACCATCAATCTTACGTTCAAATATAAATCCTCTGTGTGTGTGTGTGTGTTTCTTCGTCACTTAAATAGTTATAGTTTGAAAAATGAATAAATTATTTGACCACTGTTTTATCCAAGTATTTAAAAATGCAAGAACGCGTAGGACGTACGTAACAGTGCGAAAATTCATGAAAAGTATGATATTTGCTTGTTACTGTATTTAGTAGGCGTTTCGTCTCGGAGTCACTGCCTAGACTAATCATCAGTGGGGCTGATGGCAGCGACTCCTTACCCCAGACGCTTGTTGTAACTATGCGCGCTACTAAGGCTGGGCTCGGTCACCCATCCTAGCAGAGTTCCGCACATTCTGCTTGCTTAACATCGAAGATCGGTAAAACCTCGATACTAGGCGCACAGCCACTTGCGGCTCGTGCTAGTCAGTGTTTGGAATTCGTAGTCGAGGAATCATAGGCCGCTACAATCACACAACAAAATTTCGTGTTAAATACCATTTGAACGATCATGCGTCATTTTATTCGAAGCGATGCTTCGATGTAAATAAATTGTCGATAGACGATACACGCGAAGAGAGTTTTCGCGAGCAAATGCTAATTGATACTACTTGCGAGTCGCTCGATGCCTACCTCTGCCCACTGGCATACCGAGTCCACGCCGGAAGTATCGTTTCTCATTTCCGTGGGTATATTCCGTGAAACGATTTCGGCGAGCTCAGACATGCTCGCAAGTACCATTGAAAATATTTGGGAAGGATTTAACTCGAAACGATTAAAGGTTCAGACTTACTTGCGAGGCCACTCGCCGGCTACTCGATCCCGTCTCTAGCCTCGCCGGCGCGGTAGCGGTGGAAAAGCTCTGGGCGTGCGGTCAGTCCCGCGGGATCAAAAGTTAGGGAAAACTATCGCAACTACCGGCGAGGAGAGGATATCCTCGTCCTTCGGTTTCCATTTCTATCTCCCAGCGGTGGGAGAGAAACAGAGGCTTCTCGTCTTCCCGAAGATGATTCGGGGGGTAGATATCTGCCGCCCGGGTGGATGCGACCGGATACGCCGCCGGGTGTCCGAGTGTTCGCGAATAGAATCAGAATTCAATATACCGGAAAAAGTTGGTAAAACGGTTTACAGCGGCGGGGGGGAGGGAAGGGACGGACAGGTCGGTCGATAGCTCGAAAAATTTCTATCCTTGGACGTAAAAGCCGTGAAAGCCGATCGATTTATCTCGCGTTTCTCGAGACAAGAAGAGCGACGACGCGGCTCGCGAAATTGGAGGCTGCCTGGAAATATGGAGAAAGACGAACGAACGAACACATTGGAAGGCTGCTATGCACCGATCTATGATCTTTGTTAGAAATTCTACATAAAATGTGAAATGTCTGTCAAATTTTTAAAAATTTGAATTTGGACCTTTCGAAAAGCGCGTTTATTGTAATTCAACAAAGCTTTTCCATTATTTCCGATGGAAATGTTACATCTCAGTCGTCGGTAGGAGAAATTGTAGAGTTTTATTTTTATTGATTACCCAGACTGCATATTTTTGTACACCTGCGTATTTTTAAGCACTACTGGAAAATGAAGTCGATTTGCTACAAACTGCGCAACTGCTCGAATTGTTACAGCGGAGAAATTGCCGAACGGGTTCCCGTTAATATCGCAGGCGCCGACGACCAAGGTGGTGGAGATGGGGCACAACGCGGTGCTACTCTGCACCGCTGTCGGCTCACCGCCCCCGATCATTTCCTGGGTACGAGACATGCTGCCCATCGACACGACCAATCCACGGTACACGGTTCTGGATACCGGTGAGTGAATCCTATCGATATTCGCTAATTTGCGCGAGAAGGCGCTAAATAACACGGCTTTGCTTTGCAGAAAACCACCCTTCCTACACGTTAGCAGACTCCCAGCTACCCTTTCCTTCTCATCTATCTCACACGCAGCTCTGAGAGCGTTCAAATCCAGTTTATACAGCGTGTCATCTGTCTCGCACGCGGTAAATCGTGGAATTACTCAAAGATCGAGTTTATTGCTCAAAGATGTTGAAGCCTTTGCGTAGACTTCGCCGGCAGGAAAGTGTAAAGGAAAAGGGGGACCTGTAAAAAATCTGGATTGCGGATAGATCGAAGATGTTCGGAGTAACAATAGAGCGGACGCTCGGTGGCGCGTGTCATATCTCGTCGAGTGCCAGAGTGCGTAAGTCACTGTCAACTGGCGGCAGCGTTGATCGAGTGGTCACGCGATATGGGAACATCCAGCACATCCATCTCGTTTGCAGAGAGCGCACACCTGCTCTGCACCGCTCTCCTCGCCAAGTACACTTCGTGTTGTCTGTTCGTTCGTGCGGCCGATCCACGCACATCGTCGACGTATTTTCCATTAAAACTGCCAAAGATCCAACGCGTTTTTCCGTTGGATCGATTCGATCGATTCGTCAGGGTTTAACGATCGGTTCTGTCAAAAATATTTGTTTTATGAGGGGCAGGGGAATTTTTGGCAGGCGACCAACGTTTGTTCTTTGTCGAGATCGCTCGAAATTACGTGGCGATTTCTTTCGATCCTTAAACACACGATGTCTAATCACAAATTCCGTACTCTGAACTGAGAATCGTGACACTATCGTGACGTTGTGTGATTATTCTCGACAGAAAAGTTTCCTACGAAGAGAGGAAGTTTCTCGGTCTAAATCTTTAGAACCGGTTTAAAACTTTTATAATATTATCAACATTTATATTAAAGAGAATGAGATGTGAAATGTAAAACCGCAACGATCATTTTGCTCGTGTATTTCGCCGGTGTCCAAAAATCGTTTCACACGCCCGATCCAAATTGGGATCACCACCACGTCCGTCATCTGTCAAATCGCCGCGAAAGGAGCCTATCTCGGCTAAAACGTCGATATTATTAGCACGTAATTAATTCTGCAAAACATGCAGTACCATCGTTCAATCAGGATTCAGATGAAAACTGTCAGTTTGTGGTTGTACGTCAATTGCAAGAAAAACCTCGAGTTCTTCGTTGTTCTATAATTCTATTATAATTTTGCGAAGTGTTCTGTAGAATTGGTAAGTTTGAATTAATCTCAACGCGCGCGTATCCTTGTCATATCCTATCCTTCAATCGTAGTCTCGCGACTACGCAATGGAAGTACCAAACACGTTCGAAATCTTGCGCAAGAAACGTGTAAGAACTCCTTTCGCGAACAATCGCTGCAACGAAGGAAAGAAAAAAAAAATGACTGATCGAAAATCGCGAGCAAATCGATTCGCGGAGAAACAAGCTTCGGCCGGCCGTGATTCGGTCAGCTGCTCGTTACTCTCTCGTGACACGTGCCGCGCAATGTATACTCGTTCCCGGCGAGTCGGTAACTAATGTCGGTGCATAAACCGACCCGTACTACTAGCGACATTCGCTCTCCTCCCTCCTCCTTTTCTCTACTGCGCGACTCTACTCGATCGATCGATCGATCGATCGATCGATCGTTCATCCTCGATCATCCGCTAATTTCAAGCGGATCGTCGATAGATAGGTGGTTGGTGGATCGGTGAAAAAATGTTTCAAGCGGCGATCGAGAGACGGAGTGGTCTCGAAAATCCTGCGGTTCTTTCACCGCAGAGAAAAAAAGGGGGAAAAATGGATGGGTTAAAAAAAAAAGAAAAAAAAGAGAGGCAAAATGAAATGTTACGCGTCGTGGATAGTTGACGAGGAACGACGACTCGCGAATATAATTCGCGATAACGACGCGAATGAACGGAGGATGGGGGACGAGTCGACGATAGAAGTCAACTTCTCTATATACGAAAGTTGTTTCGCCGACGCACGACGCCTAACCTATTATCATTATTTTTCCGTGGCGAACGTGCTTACACACACGTGTACACACGCGCGCATGCACGCGTCGAAATGTATATATATATATATATATAAAACGTTCACTTTGTTTTTATCGCAATGGTGGTATCATTATCGAACGGCACGTCACGTAATACCGGCGTGCACTTGCCCCCGACTATCTTTACGACGGCCGGCGCAGTTTGCCTCGACGTGAAAAGTATACATTAGATGCAGGAAAGCTGGCTGCATACACGCTAGTATCGTTCGGTCGAGTATCGTGCAGCCCGGATACACGCGCGCGCGTGGCTGTGTACGTGTGTGCACGCGTTATGCATATATCTGGCTGGCCTGTTCGCTGCCTACCGTCGCTACCCGCCGTTCCACTCTAGCCTAGACGACGCTCTTCCCCGCAAAATTCCCCCAACGAGACACGACACGTCGACGATCTTCCATCGCTGCCTTCTCGTCGCCCTCTCTCGCGATTGACGCGAAATTCATTCGTTTTCTCGTGGCTTCTCGAACGTCTCTCGCGAGCATTCGCCTTCTTTTCGACTCGTTAACGTCGTCACAACTGCCTTCCAGGAGGAGGCGAGCAGGAGAACAGCCAGTGTGTATCGCGCTCGCGCGCGCACATCCGTGCCTCGATCTTACGATTCTGGCAATCCGCGGGGCAACTCGTATGCGTGGCACGTATAAACGGGGATATCGCGTGCGTGCGTGCTTCCCGTGCTCGTCATCCGTCTGCACCTACTACTACTACTACTACTACTACGTGGAAACGCGCTCGCGAGGAGCATCTTAGAATCCTCGCCAGGCAGCTACGTTATGGTGGAATTTTGCTCGACGGGGGGAGAGAATTCGATCGAATACACCGGCTGCCGGACTTCCTCCGACAATACAAGTTCTCCGATAGAGCACAGAATAATATCTATAGAAGCGGTTTTAAATTGTTTGAAAGAGACACGTGGGACGCAACACGCCGGGAAAGAGAAGAAAAGAATCGTAAGTGAGAATTCGCGTGGGTCGAAGGATATCGAGTTTATTTATTTAGCATCGTTCGAACGCTGTATTGAATAATATCGACGATTGACTTTTTCTTTTTCTTACTGGCTCCTTCACGTCGGCGAAGATCTTGGCACTTGGATGAAAAAATTGAAGAAAGTTTAATCTGCAGCTAAACGAATCAATCTTGGTGCCTCGGTCGTTCAACGACTGACAGGTGACCAACTGAAAATTAAAGCCTGTGACAATCAAACTGTATCAAAAAGTGCCATTTGCAAGCGGACCGTCGCGACCATCGACAACTAAAAGGTTTTGCATTCGACGATTGCAGAAAATGTTGCTTGGCACGAATCGAGGGGAAGAAGAGTGACAAGCACCGGGAAGCAAGAGAAAGCATCGGCCTGCAGAGTCGCATCAGTCACTCGCTCGCTCGCTCGCCCGCACAGTAACTCCCTTAACGTCATTCGCGTGTCTTCCACTCCACCGTCAATACCGTTAGAAGCCATCGCCATACGACATCGTCGTCTCTACGTATATCCCATAAGATATATGGCTTAATGTATTACAAAAAGTACACGACGGGGGCAATGTACTTACTGCCTACGTGTATCCGTGTACGCGAGCAAGTTCCGTGAAAAGAAAATGGATGGAGGAGGAGGAACACGCACGGCCGCGGCGCAAGAAGGATCACGGAGGGCGAGAAAGACGCGGACAAAAGAAGGAAGAGGAGACAAAGCGTTAGTCGTGCGTCATGTACGGTAACCTGTTTAACGGCCGTGCGTTACCCAGCCTCCGGTATTTACTTATGTACGGGGTGTCCGAAGGTTTAACGTTCCAACTTTGCAAAACTAAAATTTCGCGGCAACACTCTATATATAAATGATTTTTGTATCAATGAAATACTTGTATAAACGATTTTTATTCATCATCTGTTATTGTTAGGGTTGGCCCGACAGTTGGTTGTAGGCGTTGGGTAAAAAGTGTAATTTCAGCTCAATCCTGGAGATCATTCGTCATTTTAACACATTGAGCGCCGGCGGTATATGAGACATTTAAAGACTAAGCGCCGGCAACAAATGCCGGCCCAAACGCTGGTCTCATTTGCGGATTTCTGAACAATGAGTAAAGTTAAAGTAAATATTTAAAACTTTATACATTTTCGTAAAATAGTATATTTTGATTGCATATTCATCATATACAATTTAACAAGCAAAAAAATTCCGCAACATCGCGGGATCGACGGTCAAGCGATCGACTCAGAAACCCGTGTTATTGCGGGGCGCTCAATGTGTTAAGCTTATTTCTTCAAAAAATTGTGTGCAAATTGGTGCATCAAGCGTCAATTTAAAGATGGAAGATCGAAACGAGTGTTTCGTCGTTTTATGTATTTTGTTTTATGTCGCAATGTATACGTGAAGTTGCTTTCTAGCTAAATTTCTGGTGATTTCAACAGGAGCTCGACGATATACAACGATATGCTATATATATTATACAGTGTATTTAAATATACACCGCCCAATCAAAATTCTTCGGAGCAGATTTTCCCGCATGTACGCGTTCGAAACCGCGAATCTCTAATTTTCTTTGCTCGTGGAACGTTAAACACTCCCGAACACACCTCGTACACGTAAGTATACGTTCCTATGTAACTCCGGTCGAATGTTGCGCGACGTTCAAAAAGACAGAGCCAGGGCAGAAAAAGCAAGAGTGCCGCGACCGCGGAGCACGTCTACACGCCCGGGCGTGTATTATTCAGATTCCGTGGAAATTAAATTTTCGTCGGCTACCATTGTCAGCGTAACGTTAGGTTAACGTTGAAATTTTCACAGAGCGTTTCTAACGTCGCCATTGTTGCAAGTATACCGCCGGTGTCAGGGCGTTGTTTGCATTCATGCGCGAACGTAACGCCGCGTTTCGCAATTTGCGTTAATAATATCAAAGCATCCTCGACTGTTATAGAGTGGCCCCGTGCGATGTAGCGTACTCGAAACTTGACAGCATTCGACATTCGCCCCGCGATATATATTTAGCTAAATCTCGCTGAAATCCCACTGAAATCGCCGATCGACGAGAAGGCGAATCGAGAGAGAAAAAGATCGCCGTTTTTACGGAACTCGCAACGAAATAAATTAGCCACGAACGTATAAATTTCTTGAAATGTTTGAAACTCGACTTTGTAAATTTCTTACAATGGAACGTATTTTTATTCTCTTTTTCTTTCCAAGGAATCTCTCGTGTCATTGCGAGATACGCGAAAATGAATTAAAGTTTTGATATTACGCGTATCGCTTGGGAAAGAAAGAGAGAAAGAAAAAGAAATTAAAGCAGCGTGTGTCTCTCAGGAAGACGAGAATTTTTTAATATTCGGTTTTAAGCTTGCTAATTTGATCTTTTTGTTCAAAAAAAAAATTAGCAAACGCGAAGTGAAAATAGCATTTTTTTAGTTTTTAGTTTTTCAGATAGCAGATCTCCTGATTATACTTCTTAAAAGCGGGAAGCGCATTAAAGTACGATCGAATGTTAACAAATATTAGTACAGTGTAACGTAATTAGACCGATGTTTCGCCGATTAATGTTTATATAATTCAATATTTTTACGAGCGCGAGGGGATTGAAGAAACGGAGAGAGCTAAATTGAAATTGGTTTCATCCTCTAAAATGTTACGACAAGTATTTTTACCTTGAATATTTTATGCCGCGTTTCTGCGCACATTTTTGCACGTTTGAATTTCTCATAAATGCGTGAACGATCCATAGTCGAAATATAAACGTTGCACGGGCGATATTAAAATTACAAATCGCGTCGTTGCGAGTTCCTCTCGTTTGTTCCATCATCTTCCGCGGTTGTCCGTGACAACGTCGCCCGGTCGTTCTTATTTCCATACGTTGTGACGAAAATAATTTATTCCAACGAAAGAAAACATTCCGCGAGTTTTCCACTTAACGCGTTACGAATTTTAGATCGCCGCAGAAAATTATGAATTTACAACTACGCCAGAGTGCTACTTGCCTAGTCGAAACTAGTTTCTTCAGGTAGTAGCTTGAGAAAAATACCTGGCAATGGGTATTTGTTACAGAAAACTTTTTGCGCGTTTATGGGAAATTTTCTATCGTAAGAAAATTGTAGTACGCTCCGTTTATTTGCCTAAAATTTTTAAAAGTAACAACACCAATGAGAAAGCTCGTAGGCGTTCGTTTTCTACAAACCAGTTACGATCAGGCACGTCAAACTTATGAAAACTTGGCGAAAGACAAGTTTGAGATTGACAAAATTTGATCATCCGAAAGAAGAATGACATTAACGATGGAAACGAAGTCGAACTTGCAAATGTTTCAAGCAACGAGAACAACGAGTTTGCGCTAATTAAAAAGCAAAAATTTACTTTTGTTTTCTGAAACATCATTATTATTGTTATTTTTTGTCAACCCGTATGTATCTCGACAACTTTGCGCTAGCCTTTCCAATATCTCGTCTTCTTAAAATGTCCGAGTATAATTATCAAAGTAATCTGACTCAAACGACTCAAACTTTTCTTAAAACACCAACGACAAGAAGACGTCTCGCGCGCGAGCCTAATCTGGCTTTCTCTCGGGATTCACGGCGATTCTCTCTGCCGAAACGATGTAAACGTGTAAACTTTTGGTTGCACGAGAGGGACTTTACGATTTCACGATCCCGGTGTGTACATGTGTGCTCCCGCGCGCGCGTGTTTGTGAATGTGTGCCGGCCGCTTGGAATAGTTTGTCGCGCGAGGTCCGTGACAAGGGAGCGCGATGAAACGGCCGGTAAAAAGACGGCGCTTTGGGGCGAACGGTCGCAGGTGGAACGTAATTCGGAAATTCTTGGCAACAAAGCAAACAAAAGACGGAGGAAACAGAGACGGGGTGGGGGGAGGGTTGGGGGGAAAGAGCGGAAAGGACGCGCGGCGCGGCTCGGCGCTGCGTCGGATGAGGCGGTGGCCAGGACAAGAGAGGAGGACGCTTGTACGAAACGCGTGTTACACTTGGACAATGCGCTGGCGAATCTCTATTTCCGTTTATCGCGCAAACGAGACAAATTAATTAAAGTTATACACGGCGGTCGGCTGCGACGCGGCGCGACGCGACGCCCGGCGTGTATTAAAATAACGGTCGCTTTGGTGAACGGCCAGCACTTTACGATAATTGAAGAGAATTAAACCGGCAGCGCGGATCCTCCAGGCACGCCGGATAAACCAATTTAATATTTCATTTAAGCTTCGTCAACGTTTATGGAAAGGTGTACACGGCCTCACGGAATCACCGCCCTGTTGTCGCCCCGTTCGAGAGACAACCCCGCGCGAAGATAATCGTACGTACGTTTCGAAGAGGCGACGTTGGGAGAAAAGACGTACAAAGACGTTGCAACGTGCAGTTAAGTTTTCGAAAACTTATCGAGAATCGTTGGAATTAATTGCGTTGCAGAGACGACATATCAGTTTGTTTCGCTTGAACGCTGGAATCAGTGGTCGAAACGAGGGATTTCAATGATTTTTCGTCAAATATTGTTGGTACTCTGAACGAGCGACGATCAAAAAGAAAAAGAGAGAGACTGTGAGAAGAAGAAGAAGAGCACCGCGTTCGTCGAGTTCAACGCATCGGGAATCGTTAAATTATGTATTTTCCCAGTCGTCGGTCATAAAGCGCGGAAGTGAATGTTGAAACACGGGCGGCGGAGAGAGGCGAGAGCGTGAGAGAGGGCAGTTAACGCTTCGTCGACACTCGTAAAATTTCCGGCATTAAAGCTGCGAGGCTTGATGAGAGCGGAGCTTCCAAGTTCGAAACAAGCCCGGAGGAACTGGCGTTGTTGCGCCACGCCGCTTCTTAACACCTGCCTTGGGATTCTCGCTTCGCTGCTGTTACCTCCTTCCTTCTTTCGGACCCGGAGCCTCTCCCCCCCCCTCCTTCTTATCGTCGCCGTTTCTTCCCTTCCCTTCTCTCTGCCCCACCCCTCTACATCTCCGTCCTCTGCATCTTGCCCATTTCCATCTTAATTCCAGCGTAATATCCCCGATCGTTTCGAAACTTCTGTAATTGTCCGTAACGATAACGTAGGAATTCGCTGCAGGGAGGGAAGGAACCGTGGAAATTGTCCTAATGGTCGCACGCGCAACAGCGGCCAACGAGAAACGAATCACAGGCCGTTTGTATAATGCGTTCAACGGATCGTGTTTTGAGCAACAACGGAGAGAAAAGGGGAGGGGGTTGGGAAAAACGATGGCGATAGTTTTTAAGTAGCCATCAAAAGAGGCGAGGAGAGAAGGTTTCGCAGTTTCTGCCAGGAGGCTCGTAAAGTATCGTTCGACGGCAGTTCGCGCATGACGTGGAAGAAGAACGAGGGAGGAAAGTTGGAAACGTAAGACGAGGTTCATCGCCGAAACGCTCTCTGCTTAACACCTGCGTCTACGGAATAAAAGGGGGTGGGAGCGGTGGTGTTTGGCCATCGTCGACTCGGTGTCACCTCTCCTCCGCTACTCTCTCTCGCCCGGCCTTTTGTCGACGTGTTACGCGGTTATAAAGAGCCCGCGATCTCCTTTCCTGGAGGTTGGAGAACACCGGCGGACCCCGGAGGAGCTCGGTGTAACCTCGCCCTCTCAGAGCCATTAGGCCACCCTTTACCCGCCGGGAGTTGACTTATGACACCGTCGGCTACACCAAGAGAGAGAGAGAGAGAGAGAGAGAGGGATCTCGTCTAACTCACCTTACTTCCGCCCAGGTACTTACTACCTTCTCGCCAAGGATCCTCGCGGGTCAAAGGTAGAGGAGGGACACGCGCTCGCGAAATTTCACATCGCCCGGTGGAAATTCCCGGTGGAAAGAAAATTGGCTCGGCGAGGTAGAAATAACTCGTTCCCCGCCTTCTTAACTCTGCGGATGCATTTTAATGGAGCTTTGAACTCTTTCCTCGTCTCGGTTTCATCGATACACACCGTACACACTCATTCGCGATAAAACCTTGCTCCTCGTTACGGAGCACGTCTCTCTCTCTCTGTGTGTGTGTCTTTTATTTCATGTTTTTCTCTCAGTCTTTTCGTACCTTTTGTACTTGGTCCTTTCTTGTTATTCTTGCCCCGTCTTATCGTGCGCTCGCGTCTTTTATGCGTTTCGTGCCAATCTTTTGTGTATGGCAATGGGGGGAAATACGTTTCCGTGTACGGGAAACGACGGTAACGGCAACAAGGGAGGATTTTAACGTGCTTGTGACGTAAGAAGATTTGTTAAATCCAAAGATGGAAGAGACTTTACGGCGTTGTACCGCTAATGAGCATGCTCTGTCGATAATTTGACGGCAAATTGATTTTCGTTATTTACACGACTCTGACTTTTTCGTTCCTCCGCGCCTTTCAACGGTACTCGCTCGTGTTCGTATGGTAACGTCGTTGGTATTAAATTTTCAAGTTTAATCTGCAAAAATGTCCAAAAGCGGGCGTCGAGGCACTCGCTGCAATATTTATAACGTAGGAAACGAATTTCTCTTTTCCGCGTCGATTTTAATTTAATTATCTTGGAAATTGCATAAACAACCGCGACGCGATAATAATCAGCATTACGGTGTCAACGAAATTTCCAAATGTTTGACGTTAACGTTGACGTCGTGAAAGGAGTGGACGGCGGGAGAGCGGGGGGAGGGGGGGAGGCGCTAAAAATATTAATTTCAAGGGGCCGCGAGTTTGCCCCTCGATTTAATCCTCCCCGCGACGCGCGGCAAATGAAACGACAAAAAGAGGAGGCGGAAACGTCAACGGGGTAATTCGATTTCTCTTTTCCGGTCGGGACGCGCGTTCTCGCCAGACGGCGGCGCGACTCTCTCGAATCCTCGAGAGCGGAAAACGTTTCATGCCCGCATAATCTCCTCGTCTGCCGTCATTCTCCCTTGTATTTGCAAAGCGAGATTCCTGACGTCGATTCTGCGCCGCACTTGCGAACATTCGGTGAAACCCCGAAATAGAGAAACGTTTGCAGAAGGGGGAGAGCCAAGGAACTATCCGTTTCCGGAGTTCCACTCTCGTCGCTTCTTCGATGGTAGATTTTAGAAATTGTTGCGTATCGAAATTAATATCTTTCGAAGGAGAGGGGGGGGGGGGGATCATTCTCTGACGAGTCAAACTAACCTGGCATTTTCGCGGATTTCCAAAATCCCGCGAAAGTCGTCGAAAAAAGGAAAAGAACAATTCGCATATTTGCCGGCCCCGCGATGGGGAAACGGCGCGTTAATAAAATCGATGGCACTTGACGATTAATATAATCGTTGATACGCGACGGGCGTGTGTTTGTATCAGCCGGGTGAGGAGGTTCCCGGTATTGGTGAAACGGGAATGAAACGTTCGCCAATGGAACCGCGGGCTCCAGTGTAAACATATTTTCTGTTTGTATTTTGGTGCACCGAGTCGAACGTGCACCGTTTGGAAAAGCATCGACTACGAGCCATTACCTCGCTTCCCCCTTTATAACGTTTCGTTCCACTTTAACCGACCTGTCTCTCCCTCTCTCTCTCTCTTTCTCTCTCTCTCTCGACTGAATATTTTACGATAATTATAATTGACTTCTTTCTCTCTATTTTTTCCCTTTTACGCGATCGATGTGCATAATTGTGAAAGTAATTAAAACGTTCGCGAATTAAGCCCGTGTCTCCTTCCTCTTCTCCCACAACGCACCGGGAGCAGGGAAAGGAGGTCAAAGAGAAAATAGCGCGACGGCTTGCATCATCGTCGAGCGAAATGCCTTCGTATACACCCCCGGGGTAAACATATTTTCCGTTTGCTTTCTATCCTGATCGAATCGAAACGCGTTCGTCTTTCCCAAGTCATATCGGGCACCATCTGTATCCATTTTTTTCCTTCTTTCTTTCTTTCTTTCTTTTTTCTATCAGCGCGGCATCTTCTTTGCCTCGAGGGGACAAAGGAGAGGGGGGGTTGGGAGACGGTCAACGCGACGGAACGTCGTTGCATCGAACGCGAAACCGAATAAACTACAAGTCACTGCATACACATCGCGTGTATTTTCGCGTTCGCCCCCGATATTAAATATAAGGGGAGATATTTCAATATTGGCGAGCAAACACACGCAAATAGTTTCGACGTTTCTCTTCCTCGCTCGTTGCGCGCTTCCTCGCCGCGCGACGCCCCCGATATCTTCCTGCATATTTATGTCGCCGAGAGAAACGTGCATCTTCAAGCCTGTGTAACCGGGCTTCCGCTTCGAGAGAATGCTTTCCTCGGCACGCCTGCCGATAGCAGATACGTGACGTTGTCTCGTCAAAAATGCTCTCTCGTGTTTTTTTCTTTTTTCTTTTTTTTTTTTTCTTTGGTAAAGGTCGTGGCTGGCTCGATTCGTTTCTCTTCACTTTTTTAAGCTCATTCTCTGTCCAGTATAATTTAGATTTAATTCTCCAAGCTACGCGATAAATAAACGCGTTTCAGTCAGAAAGAGACAAATCTGTGAGGTTTCGGCAGAATTCAGTGGAATTCCCTATAACTTGGCGGACAGGCTAGTCAAACGTGCATCTTTCTGTGAAAGAAAGACATTGCGCTTTCGATATTTTTATCGAACGGTATTTTATTCTTATCTAAATAATATCCTTGCTGAGATTTACGAGAAATTTTTCTTTTTCTTTTTTTACATTTGTGGAAAATTCAAAGTCGCGTAAAACATCGAAAGTATGACCACTATGGTATTTGTATCAGGTACAATAACATTTCACGTGAACGAACGTGAATTCGCATGAATAAGCGCAATCTACTAATGACTTTTTTTCGCAAAAAGAGATCAAACAGCCGCGTTAAAGGGCTACATCGCGGGTTGACCATCCGAGTAGGAAAGGAGCCGGGTTCTTGAGCGTGTTCGACGGCTCAAAGGGGGCATGCAGAAATCTCGTAAAACGGCTCGGCGGATACTCGCGAGAAGACGAAGAGCGTATAGGTAGATTTTCATCTTTATTCGATTTCAACCTTCCTTGCACAGTGAAAACCCTGACGCGCGCGCGCACGACGACGTTATCGCGACGCAAACCCAGATAGATCGTGTACACTGCTTGAACTAGTCGTCGAGTTTTATCGCGAGCCGAGAAAATGCTCGCGTTAACGCGCAGTTCGAACCAGTTCGCCGTCGTATCGACGATCTTCTGGGCGGTGTTGTCGCGCCTAAATCAAAGTCGTCAAAATGACCAATTTACAATTCTTTTGTTAGACACTTAGACCTAAAAACCTAAACCTAACCTAAACCTAACCTAAACCTAACCTAAACCCAACCTAAACCTAACCTAACCTAAAAACAGTGTGGTTTCTAAAGATTTCAATAATTTTTCGTAAAATACGTATACTTTATTGTATGACAAAGTTTTACTTTAATTTCTCTGATGGAAATTTTATGCTCTAATCGTCGATAGTTCTAATGTTAAAACAAAGTAATCCAAGTTCGATCTTCAACGAAAACGATACCGAACCTCAAAGTTGAGATGAGAGAGAGAAGCTGTGCCGATTCGTGCAGAGAACAAACAGCCTAGTATCTACTCGCTGAAAATAGCGGTGAAAATTTGATCAAATTGTATCATTGAATGTAGTTAGTTAAAAATTGAATGGTCTGGAGTGCACTCACTAAAAAGCATCATCAAATTTTTCTCTTGCTACTGATGCGAAATTTAAACGCGCGCCAATAAAAGTATTCATTATAAATATCACTTTTCACGAGCTAACCAACTCGAGCGTCAAGTGATACTCTTAAACGCTATAACGACAGCTATCGCGTGATTTTTAATAAATAACATAGTCATATTAAATAATATAATATAATAGTAACAATAAATAATATAATAACATTGTTTAAACACACGTTCCTTTATAAATTTCCGTGGCGGAAACGAGCTGATTTTCATTAGCATCGTCGGATTTTCTATTTTCATTGGTTGCGCGTCAAGCGTCGTATTACAGGAACAGTCGCGTTCGTAATTGTCAGAAAATGGTCATTAAAGAATCATTAACACCTTTAATTTATCATAAGAACCCGGATAAACGTGTCTGCATCTCATCGGATATACGTAATAAATTACGTATTTTCAACTCATTTATACCCATCGAGCTTCCTGATATAACTATTCAATCCGCGTTACATTTACTCCTCTATCTTTGCGTATTTATCGCCATTTGACTCGCGAATTCAAACTCTATTTAAAACTTAGTCCTCTCATTCAGCCTGATTTAATTTATTCGAACTTGTCGGACCAGAAGGCATCGCGCCATTTTCAATTCATCGTCCTTCCGAATGTTTTTTAAATGAATTCTGAAACTAATTCTTTTCGTAGTAACCTTCAACCCATTCGGAAACATTATCGCGTCGACGTAACGACTCATTCGTTCTGCGCTAAAATAGAATTTATACACGTTCGGTTAAAAATTATATGCCACTAGCGTGTAAAACTTTCGAGTTCAATTTTTTCGGCAAAAATTGGTACGTATTTTCACTGGAACAAGGTCTTGAATGAAAAAAAAAAGAAAAGAAGAAAAAAGAGGGAACATAGGAATTCGAGAGAAATTTCAGACAGTAAAGAAACCTGCACGGTGCGTTAGGAGCGAGCAAGTTTCGTGGAAACGAAAATGGCCGGAGCGTTTCGCGATAGCCACGCGTGCGGAAGAGGCAAAGGCACAAAAGATGAGCCACGGTTTCCGGCGTTCGGCTGTTGGCGGCAATTTCAGTTTTTCGCGGGTACGCTAACAACGTGCACGTGACTGGACGGGATAACAATATGACCACGCGTTCCTTCCTGGTCAACTTGCTGGAAATTGTAGATGAGGCTCGATTACGTATTCCGATCGTACGCGATATCAAACTGCCTGGCTTCTCGCTCGTGATGGAGTGTTTTCTGCCCTCCTTTTTCTCTCTCTCTCTCTCACTCCCTCCGACGTTCGTTCGCTCGTTCGTGCACCGAGCCTTCTCCAGTCACCAAAGTCACGTTTGCAACGAAACCTTACAAATCCATACGGCTGACGGGCTCGTAGGAAAATATTTAAACCCCGCGCTCCCGACTACAATTCTATTTCGCTCGGAAGATACGCCCGGTAGATTCGTATCCTCCGCTCTCTGCCCGCTCGTGCAGGAACAGCGGAAAGGAACAACGGAGCTTGTTGGGCAGGCATACAGCTTTAGCCCCGGACCGAGTGTCTGCATTTTTAATTAATTTCAATTTGCATAAAAATTCAGTAAGCGCAAAGTGCTCTACTTTGAATATCGCGCGCGCACACACACACACCTGTATTTTTGCGTGTATCGTACGCGATTTTTCGTTTTCTTTTTTTTTTAATTTTTAGAAAAAACGTAGTCGACTCCCGATGAAACTACTTCGGCACGTGTACTATGCGCGTTTGAAATTGTGAAATTGAGATTGACGTGCTCGCAGTGGCAACGTTTCCAAAGTCTCGATTCTCGAGGAGCAGCCGTTAATTATCATTCGCCGTTCGATAAAACATCACCGTCGAAAGGATGGGAAAACAGGCTGGTCGTGTTTACTTTGCGAGCACGCGGCGGTTGTTGGCGTGGCGAAAGGAGGGAGTGGAGAGCACGTAGGGGAGAGAAAGCGGAGAGAATTCAAAGTGGGAGGGGAGAGGGGGGCCTGAATTATACCGAAGGAGTGACGTCTACGGAGATAATCACACGCCTCGTAACAGCCAGTTCATCATCGTGGTATCGTGCTAAGGGGCTTGATGCATCATGGAAGTCGCTCACGAACCGGCCGAACAGAAAGTGGAATAGACCGTCTTTGTAAAAGACGGGTCTTTGAAATGGATTTCTCTCTCTCTCTCTCTCTCTTTCTCTCCTCTTTTCCTTGCAACAGTACGGGGATCGCTACCGACTCAATTAGAGCCGGGAAAACGAAACTAAAGAGCTGCGAAAGTCGACGTAACGCGAGTCATCCTTTCTCGCTAAAGATGGAATTCCCTGCAAAATGTCACGGACGGAGTTCTGCTTCGTCGAGTTAACGAACTACGTATCTGAACTATGTCTCGCTAAAGATCGTCCGAAGACTCGTCGAAGAGCTGAAAGGCGCGCTGGTCAATTGGTCAACCTTGGTCAAGTCGTTTCTGGTACAATCGGCGGAGGATAGAAGAGAAGAGAGGAAACGAAACGTCGAACGACAAACGAAAGAACGGAATCATCCGCGTGACGCGCTCTCCAGCGTTTTGCCACGAGTCCCTCTTGCGTCATCCTTGAACTTCGTTCGAGCTGCAAAGTGGCAGTTTGTTTGAAAAAAACTTGGGCGCATCGATGTATCGTACGATGGGGCGAAGAAGGGGATTGAAAAAGTTCCGGAGAGCGGGATAAGCGGATTAAAATCGATAGAAGAGCGAAAGAGCTGTGCGAGCTCTGCGACGATGAAAACGTCGATCGCAGAAAACAGTCGAAGCTCTCTTTGACGCTGCTCCCTTCACGTCCCTTCCCGCTCCGTTCTTTTCCCGGTTTCGAGTAGTAAAGAACGCCCCTTTGATCCGAGCCTTGGACCAAAAAAAAAAAAAAGAAAAAAAAAAATTGTCAACGAACAGAGTTTAAAAAAAGTTGGTGTGACGTTTTTCGAAAAAAATAACCGTGTGCGTTCACCGCATTTTTTTCTCCTCTCTCTCTCTCTCTGTTTCTCGCAGGGGCGCTGCAAATCACCGCATCGGACGTGAACGACCAGGGGAAGTACGAGTGCGTGGCGAATAATTCCGTCGGCACGGAGTACTCCAAGTCGGCCATGCTTTACGTGAAAGGTAGGTAAAGTCCCTGGAAGAGGTCCGGGAGGCGGGAGAACTCCCGGAGAAAACGTTCCTCCGGGCGGCTTCTTACCCGGTTACCCGGTTACCCGGTTAGCCGTTTCAACGTGAATTCGTTACAAAAACGTGGCGCGCGCGCGCGCGGGTTAAATCCCAGTCGTTTTCCTGTTTGCAATTAAAATTAATGCCGCGTAATTAAAGCGTGTAATTAAACTAAGCTGACGGGCACAAAGGATTCGCGCGCGGTTGGACGGAATCGCGTGGCAAATATTATGATGCGGCGAAACGCGGGCATTTCTTGCTGCTGCTACAGCGCGCGGTGCACTGTCCCAGCCGCGGGGGATTCAAGTATCGCGTAATCAAATACTCGGCTGCCAGGTTTCCGAGTCGTACGCGCGTTAATTGCCGCCGGAACACGTTCCTCTTCGCGTTGTCTCTGGAAAAAAATTCGTTTTTCGGGATCCCACGGATAAAGAAAACCTTCCGGAGGACGGTGTATCATCCCCCGCGCTCCTACCGTCGAGTTTGGCTTCTTTCGGCGTTCCAAAGTGTGTTTAATTTTACAGCAATGAACTACTGCCAACTAGTCTCGTCTTACCGAGAGTGATATTGTTTTACTTGCAAATGAGACTTAAATACTTTGCCCCGCGATAAATTCGATGAATCTAGAGACTCTGCACAGTCGCGGAATTCTTAACGATTCTTCTTCGATGAAATACTGTCTTGAGAGATTCTGACGCGCGAGACTGTTTTGTCAGCTCGATGATCTAGATGAGCCTCATTGATTGACATACTTTCTTATCAGTTCAATATAGCCTGTATTATCCGTGAGGATATTGAAACGACTTTTACAGCGAAAAAATATGTTTGTATTAATTAAAATGAGCTTGTTCTTTCGTTGAATGTAACATTCTGAAACTCCGCTGTTAATGTATTTCTTTGCGTAATTTACTCCACCGATATTAGGTGACATCTCGATGTCAAGGTAGGTTTCACCAAAATTTTCTTCCTTTCTTTTCGCGCGCTGCGAAAACTAGTTCGACGAGTCGCGCCCACTTTCTCGATTCCTCCGCCCCCGGTGACCGAGGTAAGATCCGGTGGATCTTTGAACCTGACATGCGTCGCCGTTGGCTCGCCAATGCCGTACGTCAAGTGGAAGAAAGGTCCATCGACGGATCTCACGCCGGACGACAACCTACCAGTGGGTAGAAACGTCCTGACACTGACCAACGTGAAGGAGTCGGCCAACTATACCTGCACAGCGGCCAGCGATCTCGGTATCATCGAAGTGACAACGATGGTGAAAGTGCAAGGTTCGTATCGTCGTATCGCGTGCTGCCGTGCAGCAACGCACACAACGACAGGCGTATGTCGGTATCGCGTCGTGTCGTGCAACAGTATCGTTTCGTATCGCGTCGCATCGAGATGGATCGAAATCGCGCGTAAATCCGCCCTCGGGAGATCGCGCCGGCGACCTATCGAACGTACGTAACGCGAAACGATCAATCAGACGATCGGTGTGCGCGACCGTGTGTTCCAATGAGAGAGGCACACACCCAACGAGCCGTGGCGGTGTAGGTTCCGTGACTAATCAATCGGCTTACGCGGTGCAACCGTACTTTGGGAAAATTGGCGAAACGTGGGAAACGCGCGAAGAACCGATCGCGCTGCCCGTGCGTTTCGCCAAAGTTGGCTCGGTTAAAGCCAAGCAGCCGCGCGAAGCATTCGTCAAAGGGCGAGATATACGCGTTGATGTTTCGATAGTTTTGGAAATTACAAAACTTTCGAGAATTTTTCCAAGTTTCTCGAACGGTCGATTTTTCCAATTTTCCGACGCAAGTTTCCAAAACTTCGATTCGATGCTTGATTGACTCGATAAAGAAAGGAAAAAAAACTCTTTCCAACTTCTGCTTCGCGCGTGGTATCGTAAACTTCGCTCGCGCGAACCAATGAATTTTCAGCTCTGCCAAGTGCTCCGGAGAACGTTCAAGTGTCGGACATCACTGCCACGTCGGTGAAGCTCACGTGGTACTACAAAAATCCGGAGGAGGTCCAGTACTACGTGATTCAACACAAACCGAAGCACGTGCAGCAAGCCGAGGCGGAGATATCGGGCATCACGACCATGTACTATCACGTCCGTAGCCTGAGCCCTTACACCGAGTACGAGCTTACCGTGACAGCCGTGAACGCCATCGGGCGTAGCCCCGCGAGTGCCCCGGTGACAGTCACCACTGGAGAAACCAGTCAGTATTTCTTTTTCCTACCCTCTGTAAAACGCTTTTCTCATTACTACACATCGGCAGCTCGCAAACATTTCGCAAATGGAATCATCTCGCTTCTCGTCGACGCGGCCACGTTCACACCATTTTCAGGGTCATCGTTGTCGCATCGTCGAGATCCGCGGGGTATTATCGCGCGGTATTATTGTTTCCAACAACACACGTAAACACGCGTGGCGCGTGAGTTTCGCGAGACTCGACTCGACGCGTTATTTTTTTCGAAGAACCTTGCGAAAAGGTGCACCGGAGGTACCGAACACAATCGAAAATAAGAAATCACATCCGCTCGAAACGCGGACAAGATTTTTTTGTCGCAGGAGATAGCTTATTAGCTAGCGCGGCGAGCGTACAGAAAATTTTTGCACGTAGACATGTTTTTTGCACCTTGCGAAAACGAGGGACAAGTTTTGACACGGTTTTTGAGGGAAATTATACCTTTTTTTCCATGCTGTCCGCCGTGGACGCACGATTTGATTCATGTAAGTGACAAGACATTTTTTTTCCACCTATCACCAAAAAAAAAAAAAAAACAACTCCTCTTTCTCTGTGTCGCACCATGTGTTAGTGTTTTTTGTCGGATCCGTGTTCGGCGCGTCGCGCTTCGACGTCTCGTTTCGCTCTGCATTTTTCCGTCTCTGCCTCGCTCTCTCTCTTTCTCTCTCTCTATCTCTCTCTCTATCTATCTATCTATCTATCTATCTTTCTTTCTCTCTCTGTATCATCACCCACTACACTCCCACGTCTCTCCGTCTCTTTTCCACGGAGGAAAGAGTAAAACCAATACGCGGAGAGACAGCACGCGAAATTGCACCTTTCCTCGATAAAGTAGCGCACTCTTCGCACCCAGTGGAAATACGAACAGCCAGCCATCCGCGATAACTCCGGATATTCGTATTTTCACCGTGCAATTATACACACCACTCAATCGATTATCATCGAAAAATAATCGTTCGTCCTTTTTTTCAATAGCGGAATCGACAAACGGAGGTACCAGTAAGTTCAATCATATACTAAGAGTGTTTGTAGCAAAACGTATTTTGCCTCTTGTAATTCTCTTCCTCGTTTTCTTTCCTTTTCTTCTTTCATATTTTTCTTCTCGTTTGTTTTTCCCCCTCCCTTTCTTTTTTTATCTGTTTTTTGGTTTCTCTCTCGTTTTGACTTTTCGTTCCCCTCCCCCTCTTGTTTTCTTTCGTTCAATTTCTCTTTTTGTTTTTTTTTTCTTTTCTCTCTTTTTGTACGCGAAACTTTGCGTTTCATTCAAGCACACGCACATGTTGGCCGTTCGTTCACATCAGCACTCACACCGCAGTCGACACTTATGGCATATATATGGAGACAAGGACGTACACCGTACCTACTTGTAGCTAATCAACGAGACACGCACACGTTCTTGTCATTTCATTAGTAAATTGCGTTCTAATCACGATTATCGCACAATGCAGTTCTTTCTTTCTTTCTCTCTCTCTCTCTCTCTTTTTCTACCAGGAATTCCTGTTTCTTTTTTTTTTTGTTATTTTGGTATTTTATGGTGTTGCTCCCGGGGGTATATTTTTATTTGTATCTCTCCTCTCCAAGTGACTAACTAGATTGGCTTGTCCACCAATCGGAACGCGATTCGAGAGAAATCCAAGCTAATTTCTTCGTTCTAGAACCTGGTACTGCGCCACGGAAGGTGGTCGCCCGACCATTGAGCTCCAGCACAATGGTCATACAATGGGACGAGCCGGAAACGCCGAACGGGCAAGTGACGGTCAGTACAAGTTGCACGCTACCGCTGCAAAGTATGTGGACTCTTACAAAGCTAGAGATATACCAAATACCACATTTTCTTTCATCGCAATCAGTTGCAAAAATATACGTACGTACGTTCATCGGCGAAATTCGAAATTTGCTTTTTATTTGGACAAAGACGCAATTAGTGTCGCTTTAATTACATCTAGCTGCACGTTTAGCTGCACACAGACTGGTAATTCTAGCATTGATCATGTAGCTCTTTTTCATCAAATTAGGACCGCGCGCGGAATTTTACTTTTCTAATTATAACGTTATGATGCGTGTACACGTACTATGTAAATTGCAAATTATCGTCGTGGTCGAAATTACCGGTGAATACGTGAACGATATAATGCATGCCCGGATATTCCGCGCAACTGGATCAGGCTACGGTTTTTTTCTTTTTTTTCTTTTTTAAGAGAATGATGATTAGGCAAAGCTTCAAATGGCACGAGCTTCAAAAGCTTCTCGCCCTCGAAATATAAAAATATTAATCTTTCTCCAGTCTCCTCTCTCTCGCGAAATTCTACTCGAGTATTCTTCTTCCCCGGCTTCAACCCGGTTTCAAGACGAAAAATTCAGAATATTTAGCAACGTAATGAATATTCATCTATTATTAATAGACGGCGGGTTTTTATGCATTTTATGGGAAATTTAAGGATTCAAAAATGCATAGAATGCGAATAAAATATAAAAGCCAGCATAGCCGGCAGTACGTGGTTACCACGCGTTTAATAAATAAAATAAGCCTCTGTCTAGCTCCGATTTTTTTTTTAATTACAAAATACGAAATAATTCTAATAAATAATCGTCAGTGTCCACATACTTGAGAATATATGGTATATATATATATATATATACACGTACGTGTTTCGTCACGCGATTCAACCGTTTGCTCTCGCAGGGTTACAAAGTGTACTACACGACGGATCCGAATCAACAAATGGCCTCTTGGCAGTACCAGATGGTGGACAATAGCCAGCTAACCACCATCTCGGATTTAACACCGCACTCGATATACACGATTCGAGTGCAAGCGCTGACGAGCGTCGGTCCCGGCCCATTGAGCACACCTGTCCAGATAAAGACGCAACAAGGGGTACCGAGTCAACCGGAAATGTTGACCGCGGTAGATATCGGGGAGACGAAAGTAACACTCCAGTGGAATAAACCCACTCATAGCGCGGAGAATATCCTCAGCTATGAGTTGTATTGGAACGATACTTACGCGCAGGTGGGTGACTCATTACGGGTGGTGCGTCTTCTAACAAGCGGAACCCTAAAATAAGAATTTGCTTCGAGAGTCGTCGCTTCGTTACTTTTTAATCGCTTTTTAATCCCTTAGTAATCATCGCAATACGTGCAATTGACGAGGTGGCCGATAATTCCGCGATAAAAATTTTCTTCGCGTAGAGCAGCAGTTCCCAATTCTTGGGGAGGGGTGCAAATATTTGAATCGATAGAAAACAAATTACAGGCGCGATCGCTCATACCATACCATACAATGCCACTCCTACTCGAGGTCTACTCCACGCCCCCTCGCGAATCACGTGACCCAAATCAACCAATCGCTAATTTTCGTTGCACTAGCGTTGCACCTGAAGAGGCTCGATTTTCTGGATTACCCCGCTAAAATCACTTTCAGTGATAAAAAAAAAAAAAAAATAAAAACAGAGTTGAGGTTACGTGGGTGTTTAATAAATGAAAAGCCAAAGATTACATATAAGAAAGATTGGGAACCGCTGGTACAGAGTCACTCGTAAAATATAAAACTCGAATCATCTTTCCTGCGAATCGTCCCGGAAACGCGATGAATTTCAGGAGAAGCATCACCGGAGGATACCAGTGACGGAGAACTACACGCTGACAGGCCTCTATCCGAACACGCTGTACTACGTTTGGCTAGCCGCGCGGAGCCAAAGGGGCGAGGGGGCTACGACGATACCGCATCCGGTTCGCACGAAACAGTACGGTAAGCAAACAGTCAAAGAACCCGAGAGAAAAAAAAGAAGCGGCAAGATAGGAGTGAAATTCATGCAGCGAGGAGTGCCGAAGAAAGATGGATTCGCGATTGTTCGACGGTACACATACGTATAACATATACATGTATAATCGGGGATATATACAAACGTGATGCCGCGATATTCAGCTAGGTTCGAAGACGGCGCGATACGCGTCGATGCAATCGCGGATCATCGTGGCACGACAGGTAGGAGGTGCTGTAGCGCTAGACGCTCCCGCAAAGTAGCGTAAGCTATTAATTTATTCATTTCGCGACACCTTCAGTTCAAGGATGATGCAAATGATACGTACATTCGTAGCCGTGGATTTCATTGAACAAGACAAGAAGGGAGGGACGGGGCATAATAAGAAAAAAAAAAAAAAGAAAAAATATCGACATAAGAAAAAGAAAGACGGAAGATAGAGAGTATCGTTGGAAAAAAAAACCGTGAAGTGTGGGAGAGTGAGAATGATTGCATGCGTTGCAAATATAAGACAGCCGTTTTTGGATGCCACTTTATATATATATCTATCTATATATATACGTACATATCATACATATAAATTGCACTAAGCACTGCATTGACTATATGTGTGCATTTTGGGCACCTCTTTTCATTCTTGATAACGTATGGTTTTTTAACGTCCGTTCTTCAGTTTTTTTTTTTTTTTATTTTTTCAATTGTCTCTCGTTTCTTTGTCAAGTCAAGGGCGCGGGGGAGAGGCACGACGCCGTTAACTCGAGGCACGCGCGTCGAGTTGACGATCGCTCGTGCCGCACGAAATTCTTCGTTTTCTCTAATCACAATCTTTTTCGACTGTTCAAGGATCGACTCATGAGTTTTTCCTTGAGTGATAACTGAGCCTCTCTGAACCTTGACCAATCGTCACGTAAAACTCTCTTTTTTTTTCTCTCTCTCTTTCTCTCTCTCTCTCTCTGTCTCTCTCTCTGTCTCTCTCTCTCTTTCTTTCGTTTCGGATCTCCGCATCGTCGGCGTCGGTCGGATTCGAACCGCGGCTCGATTTCGACGTCGATCGAGTCCAACGAGTCGAGACCGGAATACCGCGCGTATTCATTCTCTGCCTGTTCTTTTTTTCTGTTTTTTATAATTAACCGCGCGATCGATCGCGCACGGCGCGCACTCCTGCCGTAAAAGCTGACAAATCGAATTAACCCGTAGCTCGAATTTCAATGAACCTGCCAACGGATACTCGCGACCCATTCCGACTCGCGGACCCGATCGCGACCTCGCGGTCGATCCCGATCTTCCGACGACCAGCGATCGACGATATTTTTCCTACCCCCGGTGTGTCTTTTTCTTTTTTTTTTCCTTTTCTTTTCTTTTCTTTTCTTTTTCTTTTTTGTTTTTTGTTTTTTCTCCCCCTCTTCCTCCCCTATAACTGAGTGTTATACAGTCCCCGGGGCTCCGCCTCGCAATGTAAGCGGAGAAGCGATCAGCCCGACCTCCATATTGGTAACGTGGGAACCACCGCCTGCCGATCGATCGAACGGGAGGATCGCGTACTACAAGCTGCAAGTGGTCGAGAGCGGACGCTCCGACTCGGAGGCGAAAGTTATCAAACTGAATGACACGCGATTCGTGTTGGACGAACTGAAAAAATGGACCGAGTACCGGATTTGGGTATTGGCCGGGACCAGCGTAGGTGACGGACCTCCGAGTTATCCTATCTCGGTCAGAACTCACGAGGACGGTATGTATCATTAACGCTTAGTCGTCTTTTTACGTTTACTCGAACGCGCGTAGGATGTGGCGCCTTGAACACCCCTCAGCGAGACGTCTTTTTACCCTCTCATTTTGTTTCGATTCGATTGGAACGAGTTGGATTTCTCTCTCTCTCTCTCTCTCTCTCTCTCTCTCTCTCTAAATTTTTTCGATCGAAAGAAGAAGAAAAGATCGTTCCCTCGCGACGGTTCCAAAGCGCCACGCTTCACGCCTATATAGAGATACTTTTGCGAAGGCGATGTATCGCGACAAAGTTCATCGCGCAAGAGCCAAAAATATAAAAGCCCGCCAAAAATCAGTCCGAAGATCTCGGTACGCGCGATTCCAGTGCCGGTTGCGATGACACGCCCTGATTCTCGATCCGGTGACGTTTCGGTCTGTCTCGTCGACTGTCTGTATACAATTGTATATCTCTTTGTATTAAAACAGTGTATTTTCGATTTCAGATTCCGCTAACGTCTCTTCGAACCTATCTCTTCCCAACTGTGACACTGTAACAACCGATCCCACCTTCTCTTGACAATTCTCTTTTTCTCTCTCTCTCTCTCTCTCTCTTTTTCTCTCTCTCTCTCTCTTCAGTCTGATTTTAGTTCTGTTTCCTTGTTGGACAACGTTCTTTCTTTAATCCTGCGTTTTCCGTTTCTAGATTACATTGTCGTTGTACTTTCGTTTCGTTCGACTTCGTCGAATTACGTTACATTGTATTGCGTTATTACGTTCCATTACATTATTAATATACATTATATTATATATCGTATCATGTTATATTATATTACATTCTATTCTATTCTATTTTATTATATTATATTATATCATATTGTATTATATAATACGTAAAGCTTCTCCTCTCTCAGGCAAACTTTTGCGTTTCAGTTAACGCTTTCGAGAAACGAACTGTCAACCGACTCTTGTCGCGGCAACAGAGAAGATACCAGGACGAACGCGCGGCCCTTTTTTTCCATTCTCAAGTAAAAAGAAAAAAAAAAGAAAAGAAAGAAAAAAGAACCGAAATTCGATTTTTTTGTTGCGCGAACGTAAGTTTTTTGAACGCGCACGTTCAAATTCTTTCCCAAACCGGTGTTTCATCCTTTATTATTAAAAACGCTGAACGTTCCATCATCAAACAACCCTCCTATCGCTTTTCTCGCACACCTTCAAGATCTCTCCCCCCTTCGGAAACATCTGTGTGTGTGTGTGTGCGTGTGCGTTTTTTTTCTCTCCCTTTGGTTTTTGCTTCTCCTTTTTGGACGGGACGCGGGCACTTACTTAACATAGCGAAACGCGAGACCATGTTGGCCCTAATTTTTTGGCTGGCGAGATTTTATATTTTTGGAATTTTTGCGATCTTCCATGAATTACTCTATGCTCCCCTTCCCCCAGAGAAAAAAGAAGAAAAAAAAAAAGGATTAGCCCCCAAACTTTCCCCCAAAACCCGCCCCCCGCCCCCCCGACTGGAGTGCCCCCAGACATTTTTTCCAGGTGGTGCAACGCAGCCACGGATTTTTCAGAAGCTGATAACCAATTTTTGAGCTCAGCTATTGCAAATAGATTAAAAGAAAAGAGAAAAAAAAAGACTTTCTTTACTATTTTTACAGGGCCTAATCGCAACTTCTCCCTTTGAACGTTGCCGTTGGTTTTTGTTCCCCTCTAAGCCCCCCCAACCCCTATCTCTTAAAACTTGGATACCCATTTTAACACGCTATTAACTGATTAACTTAATTATGTATACTCATTCACGTGTTTTTGTCTTTCCTTAAAGCATTTGCAGGAGGATGATCCAGGTTTTGAACAGCTAGTTTTTAAGACTTATATTCGCACTAACGTAAACATTATTACCGATTGTCTAATGATATGTACTCATTAACACTCAATGTTCTTTCTCATGGTAACCGTGATTATTACGTCACGTAAAGATGTTTCGTTTCTCTCTTTTAGTTCGTTGACTCACTCTTGCCACGTGTTTTACGAAGATAGAGACCAAACTGACCGGCCCACCCCATAATGTCGTGAACGTGACATTATTTCCACCGTTCCGAGCAGAAAATTTTGTATTTCATCCCTCTCGAGTCTGATTCTAGAAGAGAAAAAAAATAAAAAAAAAAAAAGAAAAAAGAAAAAAGCATTTATCGGACGGAGATAATGTCCGTGAACGAGGGCGGCAGCTTGTCTGATGAAACGCTTATGTGTAGATATATATATATATGTATTGTATATGTCATGCCATATATATATACATGTATATATACAGACCATAGCGTATGTATCACACACAGCAAAAATATATATACATACTATTATTCCACTACATACCTACATATGCATATATATATGTATATATACATAAATATAAATATTTTACACGCCATATATATATATGTATATATACATATATAATATATTTCTATATCTCTGATATATAAGGCTCTTCTGTCTTTAGTTAAAAATTTAGTTCTACCTATCGTTTGCACATGTTTAGAGCATGCCTTCGTTTGTTTATCGATCCCTCGGTCTCTTACCCTGATGATTCTCATCCCGAATCTCGAATCACGATATATATATATATATATATATATATAATCACGATATATATATATAACCTCCCCGACTACGAATACGATCCCTCTCAGTATCCGACTCAGAGAACAGACTCTCTCCCGTCTCACCGTTCCAAAGAAAACCCCGTCGAGCTGCTGTCGAGTCTGCGCAAAAATCTCGGTCTCGAACCACCAACCGTAATGGTTCCAACAACCGAATCAACCAAAAAATGGTCCCAATGAATGGCATGCCGATGCACGAAGAAGTTTTGCTTTTCGTTTCGAATCTCTCCTCTCCGTTTCCCGTTCGGTGCCACGCCGAATCCACTAAACGGCTCGGCACCGTCCCTGCCTGCATGGTACAACGAGTTTTTCGACCCACTCTCTCCAGTCCTTCTGCGCCCGTCCTTCCACGCCCCGGTTAATCTTCCGAATCGACGAGAAGAAAAGCCAACGAAAAGGCGAGGGAACGACATTCGCCTGGCAGCGATACGGTGTTTATTAATCGTGCGAAACGTACGCGCGATACGTACACAAGTCGCAGAAATATATCGGTATGGACTCGCGAAGATACAAATTACAAAATTTGTCTCGATAACGAAGTACTAGCCGAAGTACTGGACAATTGCAGAAGAATGACACGAATAACTTTCGTGATTCTTCGGTGTATTTCTCTCTCTCTCTCTCTCGTTTAGAGCGCGACAGAAAGAGTTACGAAACTACGAAAAAAGTAGGATACGTACACGCGTATCGTAGCGAGGAGTGCTTGGCAGCACCTTTTGTCTTGGATGGAAAAAAATAATCGAAGACTTTGGTCGGACGCGAAATCGGAATCATTTGTTGCGAGAGAGCGAGCATTGTAGAGCCGCCGTCATTGTCGCGAGTGAAAACAGAAAAGAGAAGAAAAAAAGAAAAAAAAAAAAAAAGTCGCGTACGAACGCATCTCTAACGACGTTCCCTCGAACCTTTTGCACTCGACACTACGAAACGCCCAGGATCCTCTTTCGTTTCACCGGCACCTCATACTCCCGGTTCCTCCCACGCATTGTCCCGTTTACGGACCCGACCCGATCCAACCAGTCCACCCTCCACTAACAGAGCAGACTCGGCAAAGCGAGGCGGAACGATAAAAAGCACTGCTGAAAGCACCCTGCCGTGTAAGCTCGCACATTATCAAGCACAAAAGTTCACCGTCGTATATACGTATTCTCGTTCGTTATTGTCATTGTCGCCGCTAGTAACCGCTACTAACCAATATATTCTATGATTATATTATATTCTAAACTTACTATCGATATATAAATATATATATATATATATATTATATATAAAAATATATATATATATATATATATTTCATTATCGTCGTTTTGAGTGTGTGCACGGGCACCGGTAAAAGTACTATTTTTCATGCGGGCACGGTTTTATCTCGCACCCACCACGCACGCATGTAAAGTCGCACACGCGTGTCACGCACGACAAAAGGGTAGAAAAAGAAGAAAAAAGGAAAAGGGAAAAAGCGAAAGAGGGTGGAGTACAGTGTATCTACGCACCTACGCACAAAAGCCACACGCAGACGCACGCCTTCACACCGTGTCCTACTATATAGCTCGGTATATATTTGTATATACACACACGTATATATTCTCACCATGCACCGATTGAAAAAGGCACCCTTCGCTTCGAGTAACCACCGGCAGCCTAAAAAGCACACGCGTGCGCGCATGCACGCATGTAAGTACGTAGGGACGTGTGCGTGGGTGAGTGTGTGTACGCGCGTACCTACGTCGAATGCTCCGTGCGAAACGCACACACGTAAGGAAAAACAGTAAGACTCGTGCGTGAACGCGCGCAAGCGACTTGTAATGCGCACCCGATCTATATATATATATATACATATAGTTACGTTCGCTGAACCTACGCCGTATTTATAAAAAAAAAAAAAAAAAAAAAAAAAAACCAGCACCGTATTTCGCAGCGCACCGTATCATCGCTATATTCACGTGTCTAAATATCGATTGTCTCGCACGTCGATTGCGATATATCGTGCCGAGCACCAGCACTGAGAGCACCCATTGAATTTAACAAGCACCCCCACCGACGAGTGTCGTGCAGTCTGATTAGCGCGCCTTCCCCACGTGAGCCTCGATTTCCCGTCGTCTACGGAAAGACCTGCCTTTCTTCTTTCAAAGTCCGAGACCAGCGATGACGAGTCTCGATGATCGCGGCTATCGAGTGCCTCACGTCGGGTCGGCGCGCGTGAATGCGTGAACGAGTGCGTAAAAGAGTTGCAGGATGCAAGAGTTAAACCGAGTACAACGCGGTCAGAAGTCGCGCGTGGGAGCACGAGGAGAAAGATCGTCGTGCTAGGGAAGGAAAAGAAACAGCGGAGAACTCGGAGAGCGACGTCCGTGAGAGTTAACTTCCGATCGCAACGCGCGAGAGATATATTCACGGGGGCGATATTAGCAACGCGAGCGAAACGAAAAAAAAAAAAAAAAAGAAAAAAGAAAAAACGAAGAAAAAAGAAACAAAAATTCCGTGACGCGAGAGAAGAGGATTATTACCGCGAGAGGACCGTTCACTTTGAAACATTTGAATACCAATATTCATGCAATTTTTTTTCATTATCTTCGGCCATTCAGTCGACGGCCACCTGAGGCCGGTCGTCAAGAAGCACAGAGATGCATCGATCTCGACGGAGAGAGAGGTCTCGTCGACGTACGCGCGGTATCTGCTGATATTGAAAAAGCAAAGCTCCCTCCAACAGGAGGGGGGAGGGAGTGGGTGGGGTTGGGGGGAGGGCAGAAAGGTCGGCAAACCGCCCCGAAGACTCTCTGTCTGTTCGAGATGAACATCGATGGATCGTTGATATCCGCGGATATATCGTGGAAAATTTCTTACACTCACCGAGCTCGTTGGAATGATATACATAATCATTACACCAAGACCTTCTCTCTATACTCTACTGTCTATACGTGCACCTTCGTTCTTTGCATGCTATTCACCGACCTACTTTTTTCCATCTTCTGCCTCTCTGTAAGTTATAACTATATCGTATCTTTAATATTGAATTACGTATTTTACTCGTACATATAATATGTTCTTTATATATATATTATATATGATTACGTATTACTATATCTTTATATCGTGTGTCGATATATACCTTTTCGTCTTCTCCTCTAGGTAACATAGAAAGAGTTTTGACATTTTGCTCCGTTTTATGTGTGTTTCTTTTTTCTCTCTTTCTCTCTCTTTCTCTCTCTCTCTCTCTCATCATTTCCATCTCTGAATCTGCAACGACTCGCGGTCCGAGTCCGGTTTGTTCTGAGAGTTTTAAGTCGTCAAAGACACGCCGTTACCGATCAACGGACACCGTTCTTCAAGTCCGACAATGTCAAGATCGATCCCTCACGAACGCATGCTTCCTCCCTTCTGCTTCCCTCCGATTCGTCCGCCGTGCGCCGACAAAACCAGTAACCGAGAGGACTAATCGGCAATCCGATTAGCCGCGCGTAGCGTGCATTCCCGATCTCGCAGTCGGTCTGAAAACAGAAAAACGAAAAAATAGAACGACGCGTTTCATTTCACGGCCATCGGTAATTACCGTACTCCGAGGTATTTTGCGAGGAATTTTGCGATTTTTGCATGGGTGAATGCGCAGGTGGATGCTGCCAATAAAACGAAGAACGAAGAGCGAACAGAGAAGAGGAACGGAAATATTTCTCTTTTTTTTTTCTTTTTCTTTTTAACGTTCTCCTCGAAGCGAGTAAAAGCAAACTGACCGTCTCTCTCTTTCTCTCTCTCGAAAGGAAAGATCTACTAGCCCCATGTACACCGATACAGATTTTTTATCGAGCTAACGTTTTTTGCGGGTGACTTTTTGCGAGTTGCGAGAACAAACAGAAGAATTTTTCCTCGAAAACAATTCCACCTTTTACCGACTTCTCTCGTATCCTTATCTGTTTCAACAAGTAACCGTGAATTTTTTCCGTCGAGACGAGTCGCCGCGCATCTTCTCTCTCCCTCTCTCCCCTTTCTATCTCTATCTTTCTCTGTATCTCTCTCTATCTCTGTCTCTATTCTCGTAACTTTGAATACACAAGCGGGTAGCGGTTTATACGTCCCCCGAAAACCATAACACGATACCAACCACTTCTTCTTACTTATGGTTTTTTCTCCTCTCCTAGCTTTCTTTTTTAGTAGACATTTTTATCATAGGTCTTCCCTCTCTCGATGCCTCGTGCCGCGAGGGAAAGTACGGGAAACGCGCGCACTCTCGCGTCTTTCTTTCTCCTTCTCACTTGTTTCTCTCCTCCCACTGTCAGTTCTCTTCACTTCTGTCTGTCTTTCTTTCCCTCCGCGCGATTTTCCCCGCGCGTGGTCGAATCGAATTTTCTTCGCTTCGTTCGACGAAAGGAGGAGGACGCTTCGAATCGCGGGAAGAAGAAGAAAAGAATCGTCTTTCTCTCGACGGCAGGAGGCAGGTGGACATGAGCCTTTAGTTATTTCATATTTGGAGTAGTGATTGCGCATGCCAAAAAGACAAGAAAAAAAAAAAAAAAAAGATATTCTCACATCTCCCGCCTCTCTGCGACCAACTGCAACCGAGGACCAAGCGATATTTTTCTATTTAACGATCGATTCGAAAAGAGAATTTCGTCCATCGACGTTGCTCGGCAGAGCGATAAAAAATATTACGAATAGAGCAGAGGGTGCGATTGGAATCGAGCGCGTGGGAGGGAGAGAACGAACGAACGAACGAATGGACGAGCGAGTGCGCGTGTGCGTGTTTCACAAGAGAAAAACAGACAAAAATTTCACACCTTCTCTCTCTTTCTCTCTCTCTCAATCTCTCTCTCTCTCTCTCTCAATCTCTCTCACTCTGTCTCTCTACCCCTAATCAGAGCAAAAAAAAAAAAAAAAGAATAGCTGTAAAAGAGGCCATGTTGACGTTGATAATAATCAGTAGTATGCTACCCACTGATATGCCTAAATATATTAAATATTTAATAATTCTACTCAATATACGTGAGAATTTGACACGAATTTTTACGAGATTTTTTTCCCACTTTTTTGGCGACTTTTGGGGCGCAGATCCAAAAAGTGAGTATCCCTTAGCTCGTCTCGAATTGTGCCATGAATTTTTCTTCCTATATTTAATCATTTTTTTTCTTTGTCTCTCTGTCTATCTATCTATATATATATATATGATATATGATATATGATATTTTTGTTCCTTCGTTCCGGCTCTTTCGCATATATCGTTTTGTTTTTTCTCTGCGAGAGACTATTTTGAAGATGTTACTTTTTCTTTTTCTTTTTCCGTTTTTTTTTTTTCTTCCTTTTTTTTACTACATTTTTCGTTGCTGCAGTCGGCAAGCAAATACAATCGAAATGAAAACTATTCACGCCTGTGCGTAAATGGTTACGACTGCGACTTGCTCGCTCGCCAATTTTGTTTTTTGCGTTGCGTAGCGATTTTATGGGCGTAATTGATACATTAATTACGCGAGAACGGTAAAAACCTGCTCTGAACCGATACAGAACAAATGATACATGTATCTCGTCTCATCCAAGGGGAACTTAGTTCCCCTCCCGTGTGCAGGCCAGTTCTGTTATGAAGCGGTCGTGTTTGGCTTTTCTTTGTCGTATTTCTTTTCTTGCAACGCATTCTCTTTTTATTTTGCGACACTTTGTAGACGCTGCAGTTAAATAAACCTAGAGGTACATTAGGCTTTCCTTTTTTCTTTCGTCCTACAGTTCTTTCGTTTCGTTCGTTGTTTTTCTATGTAATGCCGATATATATATATATATATTGTTTCCGATGCCGGATACTGGACCGTCCATGACTACCGTCATTCACGTTTTGAAAACGTAGATCAACGAAACCAAAAAAAAAAATAAAAAAGAGAAAGCTAAAGAAAATCTATCGAACCGACTCGCAAGATCGGTCGGAAGGGAATAAAATTGTAAGAAGGAAAATGAAAACGAGATACGGGGGATGTTACGTAGCCATGTTCGCGACAAATTATCGGAGCGGTTTATCGGCGTGGATATCTGTAAAATCGCGCGATACATTTTGTTATCCTTGCACGTTTATCGAAAAACACGATTGCACGATTCTGCTGGCACAGTTTCCATCCACCAACCCAGCACCAACAGTCGTAGACGCGCTCACACACGTCGGCGTGCATGTGCGCGCGTACGAAACTACTTCGTTTTCGTTCGTCATGGACTCTCCAATATTGCCCTAGGCATTATCGACCAACGTAACCGCGCGCTTGCATCTCGATGACGTATTTATACGGCGCGTTCGTACATCCGCGTTCTGAAATCGAATGCAGAATAAAAACATACATTATTGGTATTCAAATGGAGGATTACCGTGTCGTAGGGACGTAGAGCATGAGGTACCGCGTACCTCGTAATATTGTTTGTACATCGTTTTGTCCGTGTGCGATTGGTGGCATGTACATATTTTTCCATTAATTTTTCTCTACTTACTTCTTTTGTTTCTTTTCTTTTCTTTTCCTTTTTACTTCTGTCTGTCTCGTTCTGTCTTTGTCTCATTGTTAATTCTCTTTTCGATCCTTGGAGTTTCGTTGTTCACGTTTGTCTTACGTTCTATCTTTCTCTCCTGTTCTCCGTTTCGTTTTGACACGTTGCTGCGGTCGTTTTTATTTCACGCACGATTTTGCTGTTAAACGCTTTTGATTTGCTATGATTTCTTTTTTTCCCATTTTCGATTACGTACCAACGACGAACAACGACCTTTTTTACAAATTGCAACTGATCAAACGGCGACGAAGATCGATCGTTATCTTGTGTTTCTGCAGTAGAGAGAAAGTACATTTTTAATTTCTAGTTGCTTCTTCGATCCATCGGACGGGACCACGATATTCAATGGACAATCCAACCTTCTTTCTTTTCGTTCGACTCAACCTTCGTGATATTTCTTTTTTTTTTTTTTTTGATTTTTCAAACTTTTCTTCCTGTATTACGATATTGTTTGACCCCTGCCCCCCTTTCAAGAGTGACTGCGATCAGTGTGAGAGCGTGTGACTGCGAGTATGTAGCATCGTCGGGTGTCAAGTGCACAAATTAACCGAGTGTTGCGTTCCAGTGCCGGGTCATCCTCAAAACGTGACAGTAACACCGATCAATTCCACCACGATATACGTGAAATGGAGACCGCCCACGTCGAAAGAACAAAACGGTGTGATAAGGGGCTATCACATACACGTGCAAGAAATAAGAGAAGAGGTGAGTCGGCCGAGCTCGAAGTATCAAGCATCCGTATAGATGCATTTTCTGACAAATTGTTCACCAGTATTATAAACTAAAAAAAAAAAACTATCAATTAGTTTAACTTCTTAGATATACGTATTCTTATCTCTTGGTCCGTAAGAACTGGTTTTATAACTGCAACGAATTTTCCGGATTCTCAAACCGCACCATCGTGTTTTCTCACAGGGAAAGGATCTACTGAATGAGCCGATACGACGCGACGTGCGAGAAGATGTGCTAGAAGTGAACATTACCGGGTTACAACCAGACACCACGTATTCCGTGCAAGTAGCCGCTCTAACGAGAAAAGGGGACGGTGATCGTTCGCCACCAGAAACCGTCAGAACTCCCGGAGGTGTACCTAACAGGCCTCATGTTAACGTGAAGTATGTTCTATTAAATTCCTTTACACTCTCGGATATTTTTTCCTTTCGAACGACCGGTAGTAACACGAGAGGATGAACGGAAGACATCTCGTTTCCAGGCTTTTGTCCAAAGATCCCGACGTGGTTGAACTCGAATGGTCGCAACCTACGCAAACGTACGGCGATGTGCTGGGCTACAGGATAAGGTATGGAATCAAGAACCAAACGCTCAAGGAGGAATACATTCCAGGCAATCGTCAACATACTTACAAAATCACCGATCTTGGTAAGCCTACGATACGAGTCGTGCGAAGTCGTTTGATAAAACTGCGAACGCCGTAATTTAATTTGCAATGCAGAGGAACGAGGCGTGGACTACGAGTTCAGAGTGTCTGGTCAAAATGCGATCGGGTTCGGACAGGAGACGGTGCGATTCTGGTACAGCCCCGAAGGAGAGCCAACTGGCCCACCGACCAACTTGTCCTACTTCTTCCAAACTCCCGACACGGTGTGCGTTACGTGGGATCCGCCGTTGCGACAGCATAGAAACGGTCAGATAACCGGTTACGACGTGCAGTTCAACAAGAAGAACGATCACTCGACGACCATCGACAGGAACACGACCAAGACCAGAGCAGTTTTCACGAATTTGGAGGAAAACACAGAGTACGTGTTTCACGTGAGAGCGCACACGTCGAGAGGGAGTGGCCCGTACTCGGAGAAGATCACGATCATAACGGAGAAAGACATCGGTCGTGCACCAATGTCGGTGAAAGCGGTGGCGACGTCGGACACCAGCGTGGAAGTTTGGTGGGAGCCAGTACCTAATCGTGGAAAGATCCTCGGTTATCAGATATTCTATACGACGACTGCTGTCGAGGACTTGGACGAGTGGAAGCAAAAGAGCGTTGGCCTTACCGAGTCGGCGGAGCTTGTCAACTTGGAGAAGTTCACTCAGTACGCGATCACGGTTGCTGCGAGATACAAGAGCGGTCTCGGGAGGCTCAGCGAGAAGGTGACGGTGAAGGTGAAGCCGGAAGACGTGCCTTTGGATCTGAGGGGGCCGGATTCGTCCACACACTCCATGACTCTATCTTGGAAACCGCCTATCAAACTAAACCCCATGAACTACAAAGTGTCGTTCGACGCTGTCAAAGAGTTCGTCGATTCTCAAGGTATCACGCAGACGCAGATCGTCCCCCGCAGGCAGATTCTATTGGATCCTAGCGTGACCACGACCACGATAAACGAGCTGCAACCGTTCACCACGTACAACGTGAACGTAAGCGCCGTGCCGCGAGACGGCCAATATAGGCCACCGGCTAAAATCACCATTACCACGCAAATGGCAGCTCCGAAACCTATGGTCAAGCCTGATTTCTACGGTGTGGTTAACGGGGAGGAGATTCAAGTGATTCTGCCACAGGCTTCCGAGGAGTACGGATCGATTTCGCATTACTACTTGATCGTTGTGCCCGAAGACAAATCGACAGCTGACAAGCAACCCGATGAATTGACCGAAGACATGATCGCGGGGAAAGGTGCCAAGGAAAGGGAGAATGCTCCTTACATCGCTGCCAAGTTTCCACATAGAGACATACCATATACATTCCACCTTGGCAGCGGAGATATATACGAAGGTTATGAAAATCGAAAGCTTGAGAAAGGTAAACGGTACAGGATCTTTGTGCGTGCTGTTGTCGACACGCCGAGGAAGGTATGAATGAAGATGAAATCGAGAGATAGAGTATTAAACGTATTAATACGGCGAATAAACGAATAATAAGCTGTACTGTGGTATTTAGGACAACTTTTCTTAATTTAAGCGTGTCAATCTTCGTGATATGCAATAAACCTAAGTTGACCTAAATATTACAGCATTACTCACAAACCAAGTAAAATAAATCTTTTGACTTGACGCGTTTCAGCATTTATACACATCGTCGCCTTTCTCCGAGTACCTGTCTCTCGATATGAGGGAAGTACCACCTGGCGAGCCACCTCGACGTCCCAATCCGAATACTCCAGTGGATGGGAATCCAGAAGTATCCGTAAAAACGAGTGGACAGGAAGCAGGAATGGTGTGGGTGGTCGGTCCAGTGATAGCTGCTTTAATGGTCAGCGTATTCCTCGTCCTTCTCTTCGTTATTAAAAAGTAAGTATTGGTGGAACAGTAATCATTATTATTCGTCGTACATTGCTGTTTAATTTTACGACTGCGATTAAATAATTACTTTAGACGAAGACAACCTTGCAAAGCACCGGACCAAGCAGCAGTCACTCGACCACTAATGGCCGCTGACATCAGCTCGAACCACGCTCCGTCTGACCCTGTCGAGATGCGCCGCTTGAATTTCCAAACGCCTGGCATGGCCTCTCATCCTCCGATTCCAATCAGCGAACTGGGAAACCACATCGAGCGTTTAAAAGCGAATGACAATCTAAAATTCAGTCAGGAATACGAATCGATCGAGCCTGGACAACAATTCACTTGGGACCACTCCAACATGGAAGTGAACGCTTCGAAGAATCGTTACGCGAACGTGATCGCCTACGATCATTCGAGAGTGATTCTGCAAACTATCGACGGTATGTCGGGCACGGACTACATAAACGCAAATTACTGCGATGGATACAGAAAACAAAACGCGTACGTAGCTACGCAAGGGCCTCTTCAGGAGACATTTGGCGATTTCTGGCGAATGTGTTGGGAATTACGATCGAGTACGATCGTGATGATGACGAAGCTGGAAGAACGAACGAGGATAAAATGTGATCAGTACTGGCCTAGTAGAGGCTCTGAGACTTACGGTCTGATGACTGTAACCATCACCGATGTTCAAGAGCTGGCTACCTATTGCATCCGAACATTCCAAATATCTAGGGCGGGCTACTCTGAAAGACGTGAAATAAAACAGCTGCAGTTCACAGCTTGGCCTGATCACGGTGTACCTGAACATCCTGCGCCGTTCCTGCAGTTCCTGCGCAGAGTCAGATCGTTAAATCCGCCAGACAGCGGGCCGCTAATCGTTCATTGTAGCGCTGGTGTTGGAAGAACGGGTTGCTTCATCGTTATCGACTCGATGCTCGAGAGAATTAAGCACGAGAAGATGATTGACATATACGGCCACGTGACTTGTCTACGAGCTCAAAGGAACTACATGGTCCAGACCGAGGATCAGTACATCTTCATCCACGACGCGCTGTACGAGGCGGTGATCTGCGGCAACACGGAAGTGCCTGCCAGAAACTTGCATTCTCACATTCAAAAGCTCATGCAGCCAGAGATCGACAATATCACCGGTATGGAGCTGGAGTTCAAAAAGTTGTCCAACATTAAAGTAGACTCGTCGCGATTCATCTCGGCAAATCTTCCCTGCAACAAGCACAAAAATCGATTAGTACACATATTACCGTACGAGTGTACCAGAGTGTGCCTGCAACCGCAACGCAACATCGAAGGATCAGATTATATCAATGCCAGTCTCATAGACGGATACAGATATCGAGGTGCGTACATTGCCACTCAAGGACCTCTCTGCGATACTACGGATGATTTCTGGCGTATGTTGTGGGAGCACAATTCCACGATCGTGGTCATGTTGACGAAATTAAAAGAGATGGGCAGAGAGAAATGCCATCAGTACTGGCCGTCCGATAGGTCGATTCGTTATCAGTGCTTTGTAGTTGATCCGATCGCAGAGTATAACATGCCTCAGTACATTTTGCGAGAATTCAAAGTGACGGACGCGAGAGACGGAGCGAGTCGTACAGTCAGACAATTCCAGTTCATCGACTGGCCTGAACAGGGTGTTCCAAAGTCTGGCGATGGTTTCATCGACTTTATTGGACAAGTGCACAAAACGAAGGAACAGTTTGGTCAAGATGGACCGATAACTGTACACTGTAGCGCTGGAGTTGGAAGAACAGGTGTCTTCATCACACTGAGCATTGTGTTGGAACGTATGCAGTACGAGGGAGTCGTCGACATCTTCCAAACAGTCAGAATATTGCGCACGCAACGACCTGCTATGGTTCAAACAGAGGTTGGTAAAATATTTTTAAATTGTTCTCTGATCTTAATTATTCTATTCCTATACGTATTTAAATCTTGTTTTTGAAATTTTCCAATTTTCCACACATACATGATATGACAAATTTTATAATAATAATTTTGTTGAGAATTCACTTGAATCCAATGATCAATTAATCTTGTACGTGAACCATCTTTCAGAAATTGATACTGCACATAATAATGTTAATGTATATGTAAAATATATATACTGACTGTAATATGTATTGCTCACACAGGACCAATACCAGTTCTGTTATCGCGCAAGTTTGGAATATTTGGGTTCTTTCGATCATTACGCCAACTGACAAGCCGACACTCGCGACGAAAGAGAATCGACAAGAGACAGAAGAGATCGACAAAGAAACGACAGAGAGGTCAGTGAACGAGCAAAAGTGCGGCGCGTCTAGTACGATGAAGTACACGAAGACTTGTGTAAGTTTGTAAGTATGTAGCCTGTAACCGTGGTCCCGGGCAAAACGTACCTTCCAATGACAAATGCAAGTAGAAAGGCGAAATTGTGAACCTCTCGAGAAGCTAACAACGGTAATAACCTAATATCTTTATAATCGATGGTGTCGCACAGCACTTTCAATTTTCAAATTTTTCCCGCTGACAATGATGAGACAAGACTGCCATCTAGAGTGTAAAGAACGGCTCAAAAAGAAATTATAGATCAAACAATCATATCCGTAGAAATATTCTTCACCGTCATATCAAAATTTTTCTTTCACTTTCAATTTGAAAACGCAATAAATACACACGGAATTCCTCGACACGTACGTAAATGTACGAGAAACGACAGCATAACTGGACATTTTCGAGCTACGAATTGAAGGAAATCGAGGGGGAAAAAACCATTTACAAACGAGGAGGAAAATATCGTAATCGAAAAAAAAAAAAAAAAGAAACTAAAACATATCCAACTCGAGGAGAATTTGGAAGACACGTTCCGTTCAATACGCCTCCCGAATCGCTCGAGAACGACGGCTACTTTAAATAAGAATATAAGAATAACGAAGAATTAAAAAAAAAAAAGACGGGAATTATTAATTTACGATCACGTGTCTCGCGATTAAAACATCAACAAACACATACCACAATATTTCGTTCGAAACATTCCTATTCGTTGAAGAACAGTGCTTCCATATTAGTGGGGAACGTAAATAATAAAACCTGTGAGATGAGCTACATACGTACTACAGGCGCGAAACGCACCGCATTACGAACGAGAAAAGTTGAGAAGATGAAGAAAAGCACGCGTGGCACGTTCCAAAAAGTACTTATCGATGCGACACGAGAAAAACGACATCGGAGAGGAAGAGAGAAACTGCGAAAATCTCGGTAACAAAGGGAGGAGAAATCACGGAGAGAGACAGTAAGATATTTCCGTTCAGCGACGAGAAAATTACCATACTGCCAAATCGACAATTATTCATGCTGAATCCATTACGCACGATAGGGATCTTCTCATTACCTACTGTAATTTTTAAGTAGATCGTAAGGCGATTGTTCTAAGATTAGTCTGTAAGCGATGCCATTAGAACAAGAAAAAGAAGGAAATAACTGCGACTGTGTCGAGTGAAGGAAGTATGAAAGGAAACGGTGCCTATATTCAATTAAAATGCACAAAAGTGATGTGCAGGTTTCTACGCGAACTAATTTAACTAACTAGAAGCACTGTATGTCGGATTTGCGTACTATTCCATCAAGCCCTCGATGCCCTTGTGTACAGAGTTCCATTGTAGGCTTCTACCTCGACTACTTTTACAATTTTCTCCCCCAAGTTGCTAAGCTATCATCGCAGTACGCTCGCTTCGCGCTGGAAATTAACTCATTTCTAGTGGTACGATCCATCGAAAAAGCGTAGCCCATTGAACCGTAAGAGAAGAGTCAACGAAGAAAAACTTATAATTATTCGATCATCGTCCTTGGCACGGACATCAATCGCGTCAAATCAATGCCAAAAAAAAAAAAAAAAAAAAAAAAGAAATCATTGATCATACATCGTCTTATGATGCTACGTATCCTTTCTGACAACGATAGAAATTTCCAAGGCAATTCAAAGATTTACAAAAGTAAATTCTAACTAAGTAGTCTATGAGGACAATAAGCATGTGTGCTCGTTTATATATCTTCTATATTTCGAAATTTTCAATCGTATCGTTCGGTATAGAATCATTCTGTCGCTGTTCGACGATAATGGTAAAGCAGAAAATTCTAGTTATAAAAATATACAGTGCATATATGTGTGTGTACGTGCGTGAGTATCGTTAACAAATACCGAATGAATAAAATCTCTTTCGATTTTTGGCATTCTTTTGGCATCGACCGGTTCCGTGCAGTAATCTAAGCTCGTTATAAGATTTAACAAGCAGGAAAGAAGACAAACGGGAAAAAAAGAATATGAAAAAGAGAGGAATCGATGTTACTTTTTTAAGATTCGACTTTTAAATTTCAGTCGTACATATATATATATATATTTTCAGTTAAAAGTGGTTCGAGGGTTAGGAATTGTGACTAAGTGTACATAAATGCACCGTTCGTCATTAACAACATTATATAAATATAAATATAACTATAAATATAGATATAAATATAAATATAAGTAAAATAATAAATAATATATACATAGATATATATTATAAATATCATAATTGAAGAGAGTACGCATTTAAAGAAAAAAAAAAAAAAAGCTGTGGATATTTTCTAGACTGTCAAAGATAAGCACGTTTCTTTTACTTTGTCCATCCGTTTTGTCGCTTTTCGGTTTTCAACGCACCTTTTGATACTGTTTTCTAACATTGTTATAAGTTCGTTATCATGCGTACCTATTTTTTTATACGAGATTTACATTGAAGACTAACTAATCTACTGTGTTATTTCCGAGCGTGCATTTATTCGTATCTCATATCATTTTATTTGATGTAAGACTGAAGGCCATTGCGTGTCTAATATATTATCATGTACGTATATTTTCGGTACTTCTAAAAGTACTTAAACCGCCTCGGTCGTCATTACAAAAGATTATACTATACTTAATCTTTGTAGCTCTCTCATTGTCCGCTGAAATTCCGAGATTTTCCGGTTCTTTTGTATATATCCACTTTATATGCATCCACTCTGACTTTTCTTTTTGTGACTGAGAGTTTTTTTTACTTGCAGACATGACGTTATATTTCTCGATTATTTTTCGATCGTTATATACTGGCCTTTGGTACGAGCACGAAAGTTACTCTCGAAATATGTAATTTTATTTTTGTAATTTCTTTTTTTTTTTCTCTTTTTTTATATACTGTTGATTTATTATATAATTTTACCTTTACTTTCTTTTTTCTTAATCTTTTTTTTTTTTTTTACATTTTACTCCTGTATAATTAGCGATATCGTGCTTCTGCCTCGGAATATAAAATTCGTTGTTACTGGCAATGAAGAGACACGAAACGACTGTTTTTTCAGTAAATCAAATCAGCAGCAATTAAGTAATCCTTGAAACAATTTTCTCTCTGCGACAAAAATGTGCCATTGTTAAGAGCTGCAATTGGTATAGAAACTTACTACAAAAAAAAAGAAATGTCGACTTGTTACGAATATATTACCAAAAAAAAAGGCTGAAAAAACTTACATAGAAGATAAAGAAATACATTCCCATGAACGATAAACTGACTAAATCTATTCTCAGAAAGTTAAAGAAACGAAATTTAGAAAGGAAAATACGACTTTTAGTTTAAATAACCTGTTCATAAGATCCATATCATATTCGTGGAAGAAGCGAACTTTAAACTTTAAAAGTCTTTGGTATGATGATTTTGAGGATCTCGTTGTTACCTTTGGATTCGACCTTTTTAACTACGTACACCCATATATATATATATATAGATATATTGAGAAATTTAACAAAAAAGAGAGAAGAAATATAAATCCTGCATAAAGTGCAGCTTCGCCAAGACGGTCGACAACTTCGCGTTCAAAGTTCCAGACTAAAAATACAATACGTTACGGAAAACGAAAAAAGTTAAATGATTGTATAAACATATTACTAGTTATAAGTTAGTAGAATTAAATTATAATCCGATGAATTTACCAATTCAAAGAAGTCCACGATATTCATATATTTATAAGATACCGAATTGTAATATTATTACGTTCTTTTGTATCATTCCAAAAGGTTTTGTGTATGTTGTACGTTAGCTGCGTGTCTATTGTTAGTGTTTATAATTTTTTTATATCCCAGAGTGTATAGCAATATGTGGTTTGTTGTATTCTTCTTCTTAAAAAGCATGCAAACTCGCGTTTTCGGAGCAATCTTTCCTAATACAACAAAATACAATCGGCCATATTGTCGCTCCGTGCAATACCACGACGGGTTCGTCACACTGTATGTGAGATCATCTCGAGTTCATCCATTCGGATAAGATTGTAGTCGTGCGATTGCAGTCGTTGATTCCGTGGAAAATGTGAATTAAAGAAACAAAGAATAAGTCAAATATTAAATATCGTTGAAAGAATGGGAAATTATTTTGTGATACTTTCTTGCCAGAAAGAATACAACAGGCTGAAGTGAATATAATAAATGCAATGTTACTAATTAACACCTATACAAATTAAATATTGTGTAATAGAAAGTCTGTTGACAAGGAGAAATAAGGTGTACATTATGTATTGCCCTGTGGCATCAATAAACTAATAACTAACGTAATATCACCATTATTTTTTTCATTAAGCCTTTCTCCCAACAAACACAAGAAGATATAATTAATTGATGATATTTTCAATAGCAATTTTTATTTCGCCGGGATATACAATTGTCAGTATTATTATATACAAACTGCGTTTTCATAATAGTACTCACGTTATTTTTAAATAATATCATGGCAGAAAAATTCTACTTTTATATCACATTAGTTGGTTCATTTGGATTGCCTGTGGGTGGACTCCTGGTCATCATGGACGCAACCTGTGACACAATAACGAGTGTGTGTATTTATGGTTTACATATCCCTCTAAATATGAAGAACATTTATTTACTAACGTTTTGTATGACTTGTTTTCTCAAAAAGTCACTGGTAGCCGTGGAAATATTTTTCTCGTTTCCCATTTTACATTTTACATATCCGTATAAATTTGCACCATTCAAAACAATTGCAATCCATACAAGCAGAAGCCACTTAAATTTCAAACTAAACAATGCTGCTACAAAAAATACTGACCACAAAAGTGGGCAGAGAATTAAAGCTAACCAAAAAATACGAGCTTCTGTGGTATTAATACGATTCTGTTGAACACCCTGAAACACAGGGTATACATGATAGACCTTGTATTTTATAGTAAACAATTACAGTCCTTTCTACTACTTTTTTCTTAGTATGTTATGTATGTCAAGAATGGTAGAACATTAAGTTTCTACATAATTATAAGTTTTCTTTCTTTATCTTTTCCGTTTAACCAGAATGTGTCAAGAGCATAAAATGTGAAAAGTGGTAAGCCTTGAAGTTCATTCAGGTAGAAACAATCATATACCAAAAGGTAGCGAATAAAAATGATATATATAATTATGAATTATGTTTATTACAGAATGAAACGACATATTAAGGGTCTCGAACTAAGCTAAATATTACAAATGGTAAATAATATGTGTAACATTAACAATGAAATTGTTGTTTTTGTTCAAAACAAAATTTTATTTGTTGGAGAAGATATTTAAACCAATATTGAAGAGTATATTATTAAAAAATACTGAAGCTTTATTTTATTTATTCCAATTTGTTTATTTCTTATTAGTAATAAAGATATCTCATTTGCAGAATTTTCATTTTTCATTTGAATTATAGAATATCTACAATCCATAGTTTCAAATATTTTTCCTCCAAGTTTTACTCGGCTATAAGTCGTATATAAATCCTAATATAAAAATTAAAAACAAACCTTTTTGGATTCAAATACCCAATGGCTTTTCCCATTGTCATCCACGTAATTCCACCATCTAAGACCAACCATTAGCCTTCCAGTGATATTTTTAACAGTCCAAAAATCCATTGACAAAAGTAACACAACAACGACGAAACTAGTTATAAAGCTATTTGAAAACCATCCACATAACATATAGGCTACTATTGCTGATATTCTGAAGGCTAAATGAAACATGGTGACGTATGGATGTCTACAAAGTAGCAATATGTTGTCAGTGTCGAAATTTAGTTACTTTGTGCTAAATATTAATGTAATTATAACTTTGATATACTTAAGTTTGTTATTATCTTGACCCGTTTCATCTTCCTCGCCAAAAGCAATCGTATCATCATCCATTAGCAAAGGAACCTAAGAAATCACATTACAGAAAATTTAGCTATTGACAAACAACAATATTACGTCACATCATGATTACAATGTTAATGAGAATGAGAATGAAAATTGGCAATTCTTTCCCTTTCTGGAAAGAGATTGACACATGACGAAAATGACTCTGTACACACTCTAAAACCATAATTACAAATATCGATTTGCACCTTTTGACTAATATACGCACGAAGATTCACGAACAAATATCAATGATAACTCTTCCTCCGACAGAATAATAAGATAACGATGATTTTTACACGACGAAAAGCATTCTTCCAACGTAGTTCAAAGCAAACTGGCAATGGTGGGAGCAAAAAAAAAAAAAGAAGACACTTGGCGTCAATGTATGAAAATCAGATGGGTCGGGAAATGTTCCGTACACTTACCGACGCAGACGCCATGTTAGCGTATTTTACTAAAAGCTTCCAGCGATACTAACGCCTCGTTGAAACATGGAAAAAATCTCGAAACATACGTACGTAGACGCGTTTCGGGTACAAGTTCTAGAGAAGAGTTCAAACATGTCGCCGATTAACAACAAACGAACTCAAATTTCAACGTACGAAACGACCTGTCTGTCAAATGTCACGGCAGTGTTGACGCAATTCGAATCTTGTGCACGTCACTCCAGGCCGTTGCCGGATTGGTCCATTGGAAATGGCAAATGCCATTGGTCAATCGAGAAAGTGTTCGGCGTCGCATGTATGTACAAGCAACCCCATTTGTGCGTAAGGGCGAATGCTGATAAACGCGCGTTTGCTCCGTACGCTCGTCGTCCGGTTTCGCGTCAATGTGTTCTGCGTATCCTGTTCGGAAACCATAATTGATAAGTACGGGAACAAAGTGGTCGTACTACGGAGCAGACGCGAATACGCGTTGGTAGTAGTAAAGTGGCGGTAGCAGCGCCAATATTCAGCAGTGATAGTAACTGTAATGAAGGTATCAGTGGCAACTACCGTGGTAGTGGTAGTGATGATGGTGGTGGTTGAGATAAGTGCGGGGGACTGAATGCATATCAACGGATTTTATGTCCCACGAAACAGTTCCTCGTGGTTCACGTTGCAGAGGATGTACGGTGTAGCCTAAGGTGACTGAACGAGGACTAAACGATTGGTACAATGTTAAAGGATTATTCGCCGATCGTGCAGGCGCTCCTAGGAACGTTATTTACGTGGGCTCTCACCGCAGCGGGTGCCGCACTTGTTATCGTGATTCGAGGGAAACAAGTAAGCATCGTTCCTTCTTTTTCTGTTTTTCATCGAATATCTCCCAATTTTTTGCATTTGCAACGGTTACTGCTGCGTTAATCAAAATATTATATTCGCCCCGTCCTAACCTGAGTTATGAAACACGTACTAACCTTATCCGGCTTTATCGTCTTCACTCTTCGCGGGAATTACTCCGTTTTGAAAACGTAAGAATTACACTTTCGAAATTGTATCACGCTGTAATGAAATCACAACATTCGCGATATTGTGCAATTTTGCGATCTTTCTGGTTGTAATTCTGTATTGTAACTTGGCGAATGATATCTTCTAATCAGTAAATTTGTGAGATATTCGAGAAAGTAGTATCGATTAGCATCGAATAGTTTCTTCTGTGAATTGAGTTAATTAAAAAATGTATCGCGCGATAATTGATTACAATATTATCAATTAAGGTTTATCTTTCTTCGTTTTAAGATATCTCAATTATTCGATCTGTTTCTGTATATTTTGACAGCGATCTACTTAATAAAGTTCAAGTGTACCAGTTTTAAATTTAGAAAATCGTTGCGTTTAAAAAAAGTTATCCGTGCGTCGATATTCAACCGAAATTCGAGTCGACCTAGTAGATAGCGACGTTACCGACTGACTTCCGGGGAGGGATTTATCTGATTCAAATCCATATCGATATAAATTATCGGCCTGAGATATATGTGGCGTATCACATGCATCTGTTCGTAGTTAATGAATGGATGGACTGTGATCGAAACAAATGGCGTAGAAGTAAAGTATTTGAAATAATTTGCATTTTTACAGGCGCGTAACTTTTGATCTCGTACTTTTGATTTCCTAAATTTAAAACTGGCGTTTTTCGAATTCTACCATTTCACGTGTTATAAAAAAACGAAAAAGTAGATCAAAAATTAGCCGAAACACGAAATTTTATCCAATCTTCAGTGTGCAATACATTAGCCACGTCTTTCTCTGATTAGAATTTTTTAATTTTCTTTTTAAAAACTTACTACGAACGTGATTTTCGTCTGATAAGATATGTTATCTGTATACCAACAAAACGTATGAACTTCAGGAAGTATTAATTGATTGCGCAACAGTAAAGAAAGAACAAACTATTTTTTTTTTTTTTTTAACGATTAACTTTTCAAAATACCAAGTTTATTACGATATAATTAATTATTTTGACCGAGTAAAACATTACGTTTTTTCATTGATCCTTTCCTTTGCTAGTTAAATCATTCGTGCATACTTGAAATTTTAAATGCACATAAATTAAGAGAGGAGAATACTAAATGATTGTACACGTTTTATTGCAGCGTAAATTGTTGGACATCAGTCTGGGATTTGCGGGCGGCGTGATGATAGCGGCAAGTTACTGGTCGCTACTGGCACCTGCTATCGAAATGGCGACAAAGAGCAAAATTTACGGAGTGGAAGGCGAATACGCGTTCGTACCAATCGGAGTTGGATTTCTCATAGGCGCGGCTTTCGTTTATGGGACGGACGCGTTGATATCTTCTCTTGGCATTCAGTCCCCTAATGTGCTTTTAGCTATGCAATCAGTCGGTACGAAACAAAGACGCAAGATCCTTGCAAAACTAAAGAGTGACGAGGATTTAGACGATTATGATCCGTATAACGACGTACAGATATCTGGTGGAAAAATGTATACTCAAATTGAGTCCACCACCATCGATGGTATCATATTTTTTTCTTGTAACATCCAATTCTCTCTGTAGGCTTGGAAAATGGGATCAGTTCACCATACACGTGTATATTACTATTATGTCTATGTTTAAAAAATGTCAATCTACACTCGCCCCTCTTTGCTTTCCTGTACAATAAGCGATACAGCTCGTTCAGAAACAAGCAATTTTGCATACTGCCTCTGCAAGAAAAAAGACTTACAACGCTATTCCTTTTCTTCGATTCATCGACGTCACCGTTGCTTATTTCTGAACAATGTATATAATTTTTTGTTGTGCAATTTTGTGTAATGTTATGTTGTGTATGTTAGTAGTTAGTCATTAGTTAGAACGTTTATCAGTTAATGCTTGCAAAAATGTGCAAAATAAATAGCATGAAAGCATCCTCGAAGAATAAGCGGAACTTGAACAAACACGATCGATAAAATATAGATAGATATAAGACGTACAATTTTTTAAATTTATCCTGACATATACTGACAACGTGCTAATAATTCTTTTAAACGTTACAAAATGCCTTGCCACTAGATAAAATGCAGCAGATTGTAAGTTTTGTCGTTCGTGTTTAAAAAGAGTACCGTTATTTGCAAAACTGATCTTATTAATCCTGCCTGCGGATCTAAAATGTAATACACAAGAGATGCAAAAAATGGAATAGAAAATGCCGGGTATTAAGCTTTACTGTGCTTCAGTTCGAAGGACAAAAAAGAAAAAAAAAAGGGAAAAAAGTTGTGTTTAAATCTAATGGGCTTACGTATATACATAAAATTAAACAAATTTCGAGAAATGATACTCTATAACATAGTACATCATCATTGTTGTTGCGTTTTTCAGGTTTCTATGAACAAAATACCCGCAAGCGTCAAACTGCAAATGTAAATAGGCCTGCGGAACAAGGAGAGATAAGCACAATTTACGAAGATCCTAACAACGAATGCAAAAACAATCAATGGAGGAGAGTTTTGTTGCTGGTCGTTGCCATTACAGTATGTAAATTCGTCGAATTCATTCTAAAATTCATCTGCAATAATGGAATATATAATTAAGTGTAAAAAAAAATGATTCATTTCAATTTTTATAATGCATTAGGTGCACAATATTCCAGAAGGTCTTGCAGTTGGTGTTGGATTCGCCGCGGTTGGTAATAGCGTATCAGCAACGTTTGAAAATGCGAGGTAAGCAACATTTTTGCGTTTCAACAAAAAGTAACAAAGAGCCACACGAACAAATCTACTCCGTGTGGCAGGCACGTAACAATACGCAAACGACGTCAAAATTCCGTACGTCAAGCGAATGTTATTTTAAGCGGAAACGAACTTCAAACTCGTTGAAATCCTATTTCGATAGGCAAGAGTAGATTCTAAGAAGCCAGCATAGTGTAAGCTATGTGGAACGATGTTTCAATTACACGTAATAAAGTAAAATTCACTTAGATCAATCGCGGCTATCAGGTTCATTACGAATCATCATCGTTAAATTGTTCGAAGGTCTGGGAAAAAGTTGCATCGAATACATTAAAGACGAGTATCTACGTTTGATTGAAACAGCGACTGTAGAAGAGTTGATTGTTAAGCGAGGAAAGAGGAAAGTGTAATTGAAATTTATATCTTTCTTTTCTCTTCGCGTATGATATAATTTAAAAATAATTTCGTTCGTTCGATACGTCGATAATGGTGAAAGGCGCAAATACGTATATATACATATATATATGTTGGAACAAGTGCCGTGGAACGTCAGAGCTACGATTGAGAAAGAGGTTGAGCAAGTGGCCGATAGACGGTAGCACCATTGACCGCCAAGCGGACGCGAGTTACGAGGCGCGTGCTAGGAGGTCCCCATGAATGAGTTCTATGGTGGTCGGTCGCGAGTGCCAGCCGCAGGCAAAGTTTATTGGCAGCAGTGGGTGCCTGTTGCGCGGGGAAAGGGCACGTGTGGCCCTGGAATTCAACGAGCCCTAGGCGCCGCGCATTCCATTCCATACCCCTTTTCCTCACTTCCTCGTCCCTCCAATCCCGACTTGTCCCGAACCCGCTCTCCTTACCGCCTTACGCCTTCGACTTTGGGAACAACTCAGCCTGCTACGATGACGTGTACAACTACATCGAACGGTGTGACACGTTGATTTCGTTTCTACCGAAGCCGGCTGGCCTAACGTAAACTTTATTTATAGAAAATGTCAACGATATCGCGCGTTCCCACATCTCCGACCTTTCTCTCACTCTCCCCCGTTTCATTTCCAATCTTGTTTCAGATTCCTCTTTTCGAATTCTTTCAACGACTCTCTCGAATCCGCTCGACAAGATGGCTCGTAGAAGCGAATCTCGTGATCAAACACGGGGAACAGTAGGGGAAAAGCGACGTTTATTATTACCATTGTAAGAATGTTCACGTGAACCGACACGTGCACGCAAATGACTATTTCCGATTCCGTTAGTCAAGGATCTAGCCACTTGACAATCATCGTTGTTCGTCTATTTTCGCGAGAACATTTTTTACGCGTTATGAAAATGGCAGAGGAACGTTTGATCTTTACGCTGGCAGCCATAGTTTTCTCGTTTGTTCGACCGACAGTATTCTCTCTACATACCAAAATAATTTTCTTCTCTACTTCTGTAATGTGCCAAAAAATTGTTCAATATTTTCCTTTGTGTTATTGGAATTTATCATACGAATGAATGATTTTCAGCGAGAGCCTGTCTATATCTTTCCGTTCATAAAGCAATTCTCACATGGATTTTCATTAATACACATATTTTAGACTCTAACAAATTCTTTTATTGCGTATTAAAATTATATAATTTTATTTTTAGATTGATGTAAAAATGTCAGAAGCGTGAGGATTTAGGCCAATAACTGAATGCCAACATATCTGTTAAAAAATGTTCAAACGATATACATATATATATGTATATATATATATATATATATATATAGAACGAGTTCATCAAAATACAAATACGAAACTCGACGTCGCGTCATACCCGAATCTCGCAACGTTTGAGAACGACGTCGCTTGGATATCTGAGTCAAGATTACAAGCGTCCGTAGGTCATTAAGTATCCGTGGAATGAATGGACCGTGTCGATGTTTTCCTCTCTGTCGCGCGATAATTGAGAAATACAGAGAGAGAATTCTCTCTTTCTTTTTCTTTCTCCATTTCATCGTGAATGCCAGAGAAACGACAACTTTCACCGAATGAAAAATTTAAGAACACCGAAGCTTTCAATTCGACGCCAAAGCTCGCTCTAAAAAAAGAAGAAAAAAAATACACGAGCTATATTTTTGTTTCATTCTCGTGACAAAAATAGAAGAAAGAGAATGAACGAGCGAAAGCCCGGCGATAAGCGGAGCGACGTAAGCGCGCGGTATCGCGCAAGTTTCCCGGTTATGAATGAATCGTCGACTCGGTCCGAAAGATGACCCCGGCCGATATATCGGCGTCGTGCGTATCGCCACGCACTGCTTCGTGCCGTGCGTGTATTCTTATCGGTATTCTCTCCGGGCCTCTCATCGTCCAACGACTATCTTCCTTCAGCAAACGAAAGTTCATCCAACGAGTAAAAATGTTTTTACGTATGTACGTTGATCGGGATCGTGATAAAGGAACGAACGAGCAAGCGCTGACGGTGACGCGCGTTCGGAAAATCGTTCAGCCTTATGGAGCAATTATAGAGCCAGCATGCCCTTTTGTAGCCAAACTCGTCGGCTTACCAACGACATTCCATTCTCACGACGATCGCGATCGCGAAGGCTACTCGCGTCGAGCGTATTTTCGAGGGGTTAGTCGGTGCAAAAATGTGTAGAAAACTCGCTCGTTGTTGAACGTTCGAGTTAATAAACGACACGAATGTCAAAAAAAAAAAAAAGAAAAAAGAAAAAAGAAATGAGGTTGTCGAAGCGAGAGATCGTTGGGAAATGGTGCGTTACCGGTCAAGGAAAACGTCGTCATCGGCGATTCGCGATAAAAACGAGGCTTTACGCAACAGATCCGCTTACGTTATCGATCGATCGGTCGCGACGTGTCCTTCCCAAGGAGAGGCAATTCATTCTCGCGCAAGCGACAGAAGGCGAAATGTTTCTCGAGTGTTCCTCCGAGGCGCCGAAAGAATCATGAATGAAAGGTTCGGCCGCGGTGGTTGATTGGTAGCGCGTGACCGTTCACGTCAGCATCCGCGCCGTGTTGGAATAGCCAACAGAGAGTAAGCAGACAGGGCAAATAGAGCGAGGGGAAAAAAGAGAAAAGGACGAGTGGAAGGGCGGGCAGAGCCGATAGGGGAACGACGACGATATTTGCACTCGTAAAATGCTCAAGGAGATCCGGTACTGAGTCACCCGCGAAGGTATGCGGATTTTTTCGCGGAATCTCGCTACGGTCCTTATCTCGTTTCGCCTTTGAAGTTCGTCATTCGAATCGTCGCTAGGATCTATTCTCGCGTTTCAAAATGAGCATCTGTCGATTGCGCTTGCAATCCATTTTCGACGTGTAATTTGACGTTATTTTTGGATCTCCTGTGAAGTGGATTGAATCGAAATTTTCACCAGTTTGAAAGCTTTGAATATATTTTCTCTCTCTCTCTCTCTCTCTCTCTCTCTCTTTTCATCTGTATTCGGATCGTAGAGAAGAGAATAAAGAGAGAAATAGCACGCATAAAAACAGAGGAACTACGGAGTGACGGATTGGCGTGGCACGTAGATGAGGTGTTGCTATGTTAAACACGGCGCCAGACAAAGCTGCCGACGAAACCACCTCATTTCAGTGCTCTATATATACATAGAATACAGCGCATATATATATATATATATATGTATATGTATGTATACATATATACATACGTACATATCCATCTGTCTGCCTTATTATGTACCGACCAACCGACCAACCGACCAGTGCTCACCGCGTTGCGCCCCCCCCTCTCTCTCTCTCTCTGTCCTCGCATCTCTATTCCTTTCTTTTTACTTGCCCACTCTCTTCTCTCTACCATTTTATCCTTTCTCTCCCTGGTTTTCTATCTCTCCTGTCCTTTCTCTGCTCGGGCTTCGTCTCCGACTATCTGTCTCTCCTTTTCTTTCTCATCCTTCACCTTCGAAGTGTTACAATATATAACAATCGTACACTACAACTAATAAGGCACGATTCGCTCCTCAAACAGTATTTCTCGAGTAGAATTGAATCTAGTAATCGAAGCTGGCAAAGTCCTTTCTCCAAAGATTTCGAAAGGGAGCGAACGGTATTTAAATTCGGCAACGTGTCGCGTCGCAGTTTCTACACAATTTTTCTAAATCGTTGCACTTTGTACTCGCGGTGTGCTTATCGCGCACGCAGAAAGCTCGTTCCGACGTGTGCTAATAGCAAAGGAAGTCAGCTACGATATAGTACTTCCCGTTTAGCTTCGGTGCATAGTATTACGAATGCACGTGCGCGGCGATAGACACGCTAACCCGTAACTCGGAACCTTCCTCGCGACAAGAACCGCCTTCCGTTATCAACGGAAGACGAGCATTCCTTCGCATTGATTTCGATCGCGTCGTTACACGGTCGTACACCGTTTCTCTTTTCTTCTCTTCCGCCGTCTTTTCCCCTCCCCGTCTTCTCTCTCTCTCTCTCTCTTTTTCTCTCGCTACGTACGAGAGACGCGCTTCGAGTACAGCCGTTCACGGCCGAAAGATTCTGAGAACTCGACTCGCGAGACATTCTCTAAGCTAGCTGTCCGCTAGGCCGATACTTTTCTCGGCTAGCGTTTCGCCTCGTCTCTCGTCTCCTTTTCTCTTGTTGTTTCGTCAGTTCAGTGACTGTGCACAACGCGCATCGCCAAAAAGAAAAAAAAAAGAAAACTACCAGAGGAAGGTATATATATATATATATATATATATAAAGAAAAAAAAAAATCGTGCATATTTCGGCAGAAAGGACGCGCGGAGTAAAAACGAAAAGCAGGGGGGAAAGATAATGGGAGAAAACGGTCGATCAACAGACGAACGATCGGAGGCACATTTGTCATTGCGGCTTCCTCCTCCTGTTCCCTCTTCTCTCGGTGGCCACGTCTATCTCTCGCTTCTGCTCGGTGTCTCGGTTAATTCGTTTCTCTTTCTCTGGCATCGGGGCGATGCACCGGCGCGCACGGTGCAGCGACTTCGCAATGCTTGGAATGCAGCGGCATTACGCATGCGCGCCGCGTACCTTACTCGGAACAAACAGCCGGATCCGTTATGTCCCTCGACGACGACCTCGGGACGATCGTCTGCACCGACTGACTATTCGACGAACTAGCGTCTCCTTGCCGATCCGCGACCAGCCATCCGGACCAATCGTTCGTACGTTCGCTCGCTCGCGCCAGCGACTATACACACGCGGCCGTGGCTATTTCTTCCTCTCCGTGTGCTCGTCCGTACGGACATCTGCTGTCGGAATTTCGCGATCGACCGCGGCCGTTCCCAATTCGGCAAAAGCCACCTTACCCCGTGTGTGGAATGCGCGCCAATTATTTCACCGCGAAATTTTTCGTTCTAGCGAAACTTTCGCGTCGCGGGTACGGTCGTAGGTACGGAGGAGACAGCTTCTTTCCCCTCCGACCCGGGGATCGTTTCATCTTAACACGAGCGAGCAACTACCGACCGGTTACCCCGCGTTTCGGCTAGAAAAGGCTCTCTGTCGTCTCTCGCGGCAAGGGGGTGACGAGGGTTGAGAAAAGAGAGGAAAAGAGAGAGAGAGAGAGAGAGAGAGAGAGAGAGACGGTGGAACAGGTTCGCGAGGAATCGGGCAAACGCGTTTCTGTTTGACATTAAGAGGCGCGCAACGATGCCGGAGGTAGCAGAGAGAAGAGAGCGCGGTGTTGATCTTGGTCTTATGATTTTATGGTGTTAAGCCGTGGCCGGTGGCCTCGGGACTCGGAGCCGAGAAGAGCCGGAGAACTCGCCTTGGCGTTGGTGGAATGCGGGACGGGCAAATCGCGGTCGGCCCGCTTGCGCCTCGTTCCCATGCATTCCTTACTCCCTCTCTCGTTCCTCCTTCGTTCTCTCTCTTTTCCTCCCCCCTCTCTCTCTTTCTCTTTCTCTTCCCCTGTCTCTGCTCCTCTCTCCTCCCCTTTTTGTCTTGCTCGCTCCTTAGTTTTCTCATACAAACGCGTTTCTACGTCCACGCTCGTCTCCCTCGTTCGCTTCTCTCCCCTTCGTCTCTCTTTTTAACGCGCGTCGCACGGTATATGAACACGAGCACACACCTATCCACTCGCGCATAACACACACACACACACACACACGACGGGGCCTTCGCCTCTCTTTTTCTATCCTACGATAGAACCTCTAGCCTATGGTCTATTCGCATCTCGTAGGTTCGCCAATCGCGCGGTCAATTCCACCGCAACGGAGATTCTTCGCGAGTCCTTTGGGATCGTTCCTCCGCTCGCGTCCTTTTCTCCCCCGATTTCCTTCTCTCCCCTGCTGCGCTCGCTCGTTTGCTCCACGTTCGTTCCCTCTTTGAAAGCGGAGACTTGGGTCGGGTGTACGCGAAAAACGGCTCGTTATCGCATATCGAATTTTGCTGCTGGCCGCGTTATTTTCGAAACGACGACTGATCGTTCTGATCGTTCTGATCGACGCGGCTGACAAAGTGTTTGTAAGCTTGGAATCGAGCGCGAATTGTTCAGCTCTGATCTCTCTCAGAGAGAAGTCAGACAGGGAGAAAAAAGGAAGTAATTTGCGAGTCTCTCTCTCTCTCTCTCTCTCTCTTACTCTCGTCGTCGTCGTCGTCGTCGTCGTCGTTTAAGCTGAAGATAGGTGTTGCCACGTTAAAGACAGTCACGGTTGCTCGTGGAATGCAAAATGGCGACCGCGATGCGTTCGACGAAACTACTCGGTCGCCATTTTGGTACACATTGGCAGAGCTATACACGTATACCGCAAAGCTATTGCGTATACTCGATGGTCAAGTCCGTTGACTTCCCCTCCATTGGTTTGTGACACCGTCAGTTGAATTTTATTCAGTTTCGTCAGCCGTCCGACAAAGAAAATTTTTATAGCTGGACGTCTATCCGGCTCTCCGTCGAACACGCGCGTCTAACGGTGCCGAGTTCTGCCACGAGTTCTGACCACTGTCAGAATCGAAATATCACCGGCGTGCTACTTTTCTTTTGTCGTTCGACGGAGATACCAGTTCGGTGAGATCTATGCCACTCCGCTTCTGCTTGGAGAAATCTCGGATTCGTAGCTCGAGACAGCGCGACGCCCTCGCGCGGTAATTCCCCGGGCGATGGATGCCTCCGTTTCTAATTTGAAAGGCGAACCTTTACACGCTAGCGCGCAACAGCGCCAAAAAACTTTGTGAATGGACCTCCCTGCTTTGCAGGTTTCTTTTCAGTTCTCTCTCTCTCTCTCTCTCTCTCTCTCTCTCTCTCTCTCTCTCTTTTCTCGTACTGGTACTTTAGCATGCAAGTTACTCAAAGCGAGCGTAGATTTAAAATGAAAGCATTTAGAGATTCACGATGTGCCTTGGTGTGATCACAGGAGAGAAACTTTCACTTCTGATAGGTAAAATCGTCCAGAGGAAAAGTAATTCGGTGTGTCACGTGGGGCGGATACTTGAAAAACGAAAAGGCGCGCGGCGGGAATGTAGCTTGGACCGGTGGCTCCCCGGAACAACGCAACGCTTGGCCGGTCTAGCTGTCTGGTAGCAGGATAGACGAATCGGGAGTAGCGGCCCTGACCGTGGAAATCAGAAAGAAGAAGTCAGGAAGGAAAAGAAACCTGTGTGCCTGTAGGAGGGCGCGGTTGGCGAGGGAGCGAGAGAAAAGAGACGAAGGAACGTAGAAACGATGGAGAAGGACGCAGCGAGATGGGGCGAGAGGGAGAGGGAGAGGGAGAGGGAGAGAGAGAAAGAGAAAGAGAGCGAGAGAAAAGCGACGAAGGTGAAGTCAAGAGGCATGGTGGCGGTGGCGGTGGTGGTGATGGTTGTAGTGGTAGGGGACGATCATTCTTGGAACTCGGATGACCTCCCCTGATGCAACTGGCGAACAGCCGGACCCGACGGGTTAACTGTACAACCACTTATGTACGTCGATGCTGTAGGAACGCGACGACGATGCCGTCCTATGAAATAACGTGCTACACGCCGCGGCATGACATACCATACCATACTATACCATACCATACCATACCATACCATACCATACCATGCCATACCATGTGCTCGGCCTGTACGAGAGAGCGCGGCGATCATGCCTCCATCGGAAGGAGGAGCTTGGATCGCGTCATTCATTCACCTGCTCGACCACTTTGCTCTTCTCTATCCACTTTGCCGACCGCTAATCTATTGTTCCTTGGAAATTCTAACCTGACGTTGGAAATCCATCTGGCGATCCACCGCGTAGAAGCCAGCGCGCGCGGCCCGTGTGTCTTTCTGCTTGGTCGAGAACCAAACGATGAAACTCTTTCCCTTTAACTTTCTATCTCCGATTCTCTTTTAGATTTGTGTTCACTCGTCGAGAGCGCTGCTTGGGCGTCCATAGTTCTCAGTTTCTTAAATAAAAAAAAGAGCGAGTATCTGCGAGCATTCACTCTCCTGTTAGAACCTTTAAATACTTGGCCAAGCTCTGTTAAACTGTATCTTAGGCGAATAGAGAGTATATTGGATCGCTCGATGTACCGTTCCCTCGCTCACTTGCCATTCCATCGAATTCCCTCGATACGCGCGATCGTAGATCGACCGACTTGGAGGTTCCCTTGGAGGACCGTGGCAGGCAAGTCGGTGCGATACCCGTTTCGCGTGCACACGAACGTTACTCGCAACACGTACGCGATCGCGTAATTGGTTCATTCACTCAGCGTTGGTTCGTTCACTCCAGCTTACTTTCGTTCCTCCGTTCTCTCTCTCTCTCTCTCTCTCTCTCTCTCTCCCCTTCATTGCGATCTACCGTAACGATCTCTTGCCGATCGCTTGCGTGAAAGAGAAGCAAGAAACTGAGAAACAATCGGCGTGTTTTTAGTGGAAACGATTCCGCTAAAGGAGAGAGAACGATTAGCTCGCCGTGTATACAGCGAGAACCCGGTCCAGAAGCCACGGGTGAAGAAACCCGAGTAGCTCGAGAGCAAATGGAAAAATCTAGAGAATGTCGAAGTGGTCGGCAGAGTTTCGAGAACTCGCGGAACGATCGAACGCGAGATGAGATCGCCTTGTGTCTCTTCTCCACCTTTATCCTTAATTCGTCCGATCGATCGATCGATCGATACGCGCTTCTCGCTAAAAAGTCGGGCGCGCTTATTTTTTCCGTCTCGTCCGAGACACTCGCTTGGAAGGTTGTTTTCTTACGCCTTTCCCCTTTTCTTTGTTTCGTTGCAGGAACCTGGCGATCGGGATCGGTATTCAGAATTTTCCAGAGGGACTGGCGGTGTCTCTGCCCCTTCAGGCGGCTGGGATCAGCACGCTGAAGAGTTTCTGGTACGGGCAACTCTCGGGGATGGTGGAACCTCTGGCCGGCGTCCTTGGCGCAGTCGGAGTGACGTTCGCTGAACCCGCGCTGCCTTATGCGCTCGCCTTCGCAGCCGGTGCAATGATCTATGTCGTGATCGACGACATCGTTCCGGAAGCGCATCAGAGGTTCGTGGAATTTTCTTCGTTCCATTTGCATAGAAATGGGGGAACGCAAGGGTATTGGAAATCTTTTTTCTCTTTCTCTCTTTGAAAATTCATTCAGGCCTTGTCGTTGTTGTCGCTGTTGTTATTGTTCCACCACGAAGAAAAGGTAAACGGGAATAGAATCGTAGAGGTCTAGAGGAAGAGACGGAGGTGCATGCACGAGACGCATGTTTGAGAACGATTACGGTACAATGGCGCGTCACGGCAGTAGCGTAGTTAGCGCGGCGTCGTCGTCGTCGTCGTCGTTGTCGCCGTTGGTAAAACGGACGTGGCGAATTTCTTTCCCAGGCTCGACCGCCTAGCCGAAGACGCATTGTCATTATAATTGGCTCCTTTTGTATTTCGCGTGCGATCAAACTGCCTCGGCGACGACGGCGACGACACACGCCGCTCCTGAGACACGGTGGAGCCAAACGTTCGCTCCCTCGGGAACCCTCCCGGCTCCCCGGGAAAAATACAAAAGTGACAAACCCCCTTCGGTTTTAAAACCGTTGCTTGACCTCCGACAGAGGCCGAAGAGGAGCCTCTTTCTCTCCCGTGCGCGCCGCGTGTGATCATTTCCAAAAGATCGGGGGGAGGGAAAAGAGAGAGAGAGAGAGAGAGAAAGAGAGTGAGATTACAATACTCGCTTTGCTTTCTGGTTTAACAGGACGAGCTGAGTCCTCCTCGAGAAAGGTGAACTTGGCTCGCTCCCGCCGAGATCCTTCGGCTGCGAAAGGACGGTAGAAAGTTTGCGAGATCGGTTAATTTTTTTCGTTAGCGCGTGCTCGCGGGGCGAGGGGAGGGGGGACAGCTCTAAAACGACTGAAAAAGATCGAGAAGAAAAAGAAAGAAAGAAAAAAAGAGACGTTAAGTACGTTGATAGCTGTCGAACTCGGACTTCTCGGGACTTCTCACGTTTATTTCGGGAATTCATTTTTCTCCAACGCGGTTTCTCGAGCGATGCAAGAGAGCTAGCCGGGATTCTTGGAACCTCGCTCTCGGTCCTCGGTGATCGTTTTGCATGATTGTGTGCGCTCGGTGAAAAGGAATGCCTCGTTTCGGGGGCCCGGAGCGTCGCCTCACCACCGGCCAACGGCCGATCTCGCCTACTTTTCGAAAAGCTGCGGCCTGGCCCGCCGCCGGCAGCCTCCAAAAACACTACTTTCGATGATACTTTTAACCACGATCGACGAGGTATTTGTCCGCGTGGAATTTCGCGCGTCGTTCTCTCCTAGCGAGCCCGGGTGTAATGGTTAATAAAAATACAAATTTCTGAGGCCGACACCGAAAGGAGGTATTTACCGCGCGGATATGATTGATATGGTAGAACGCCCACCGAAACACAACGGCGCATTTCACCGGCCGTTAAAATTGATGGCCGTGTATAATTTACGAAATCAACAAGCCGTGACGTGCAATACCGGCCACGAGAAAACGCTATATGTGTGTGCTTTGTGTGTGCTTAATCCCTACTTATATCGCGAAAACCCTTTTATTTCTCGCTATCCTGGCATTCTTTTCTCCCCTGGTTCTTCGTTTCCTCATCGTGTTACACACATACACACATACACACGTGCATCTGGACCATCCTCGAACGTTCACTTGGACTCCGATATTTCCTACAGGCTCTCCCTCCCTCTTTCCACCGTCGTTTTTCACCATCCAGGTTCAATTAATCGTCCGAGTGGACCTCTCGGTCCGTCCTCTCGGTCGTTCAAGTGTCCAATTCTACGTTCACGTTCCTTCGTCGTCGAACCATCCAGTTCTACGTTTTACAGTGACTCGCGAGGTTACGAGAGAGGGGAATCGTAAGTCGTGTTTTTCACTTTTTTCACACGGAATGATATTTATCTCGCGACAATTGAAATACAAAGTGTGTAAAGTAACGAAGCACGTAGCCTATAAATTTACAAATTTACGAATCTACGAATAACAGAAACAGAATCTTTCTACCATTACGTTGTAACGATAAGTTTTTACAGCCGTTGAGAGATATGCTCTCGCGAGCCACTGTGAGCCTCTCCCGAGGGATCCATTCCTGGACACGAAGAAAGAGAGCATGTTGATGTGTCTTGTCGTCTCGGGTGCGATACATGTCTCGGAGAAAACACACGTTTCTTGCTTTCTGATTGCAGTGGAAACGGCAAACTCGCCAGCTGGGCCGCCGTCGTTGGTTTTTTGGTAATGATGTCCCTAGACGTCGGATTAGGCTAGAGTTACGGGTGCGGCGAAACGAAAAGGGCGAAATCGAGAGGCATTTACCTATAAGAAGGTCGAGGGTTCATGTCCGTCTAGGTTTATGAATTTGTCTGAAAAAAGAAAAAAAAAAAAGAAGCTACTAACGCGAGAAATTCCTAAATAGAGACTTTTCGTATCTCGCGGCGCTCCACGCGATGTTCCGCACGGTCCACACGTTCCACAGGTCAAAGTCGAATTAACGCAGCGGCGTTATTAACAGCGGCGTCTCGTCCCGTTCGACCGAATCGATCGAGCTTTCCTCTCGTTGCGCGAGGTACCGATATATATATATACGCATCGATCGCGTCCCGCGTCTGAAAATTATTATTCCAGCGTGTCTTCCATGAATCTAGTCGTTGTTGATCGGACACAGAAGTCAATTAGATCGATCAGGCGACGACCTCCCATCGTTACGCTCTGCGATGTTCTAAGCTGTGTCTGCCGCGCCAAAGGGGAAACCATTGTAGACTATTTCTGCGACTTCGAGTTAGACCATGGGAAATTTCACGCAATTCGCGGATTTAAAACGACTAGCAGTGTTTGAAAATCGGCTCGATCCTGTTCCCCACTTTTGATCGCCGATCGCAGAGACCCCGAACGAGAAGGAGCTATATAAATGAAAAAAATAGACTCTGAGTTTGCGTGCGCGAACAACACTCGTCCCGCACAGGAGAATCCTCGGTGCAGCCATTATAGCTCCCTCTGCTCCGTTACGCAATATCCCGCGAAGCTCTCCTACAAATGGATTCTCTCACGAATAACACGCGGAATGTCGCAATTCCGATGTGTCTTTCGCACGACGCGCACGCAATCGTTTCGGTGCGGTGCCACGACAAACGATAAACGCACGTTTGTTACGGCGCGTGTACGGCTACGAGACGACGCGTCTCGTCCTCTCTCGATCGGCCGGTTGCCTCGTGATCGATTCGAAAGCTTGAACGAACAAACGTGCGATCGACGCGCCATGCTCTGCTACGCTGTCTCGCTACTTTTCTCTTAGACACGTAAGTTTCAACTGCCATATTTGCCATTGTAAAATATCCTCCAAATTACCTGCAACTCACCCCATCACCCGACGTCGACATCGTTACAAACTCTAACCACGTGTTTAACTTAATACCGACATGGTTACCGGGCAACTGCGAAACACGCCCGTGTTTCGTTCCACGTTCCACGCTGGATGTAAGATAAAACAAAAACAAACAAAAAAAAAAAACACTATTTTTTCGTACATAATAAATGATTAATACATGCGTAGACGTAAGGAATTCGCGCGTGTACCGTGCGAGGAGTTAGGCAACGGGTCACGTATTCGTGCGATCGAACGAATCGGGCGATGCACGCCTGTTCGGACGAAGCGATAGGTGTAATATATAGTGGTGGTGCGGTTTCTCACGTTCCTACGTCCACGAACGATCCTTGTGGGTTGAAGCTTCATCGACGATCTCGACGATCCACGCGCGTCGCTTGAGAGGAAGAAGAAAAGAGAGATCGTTGCTCGCTTTGCGACGACATTCTCTGTTATTCTCTACGAATTTGGTAAACCTTGGCCGAATTACAAATCTGTAGCTAGACCATAGGATGTTAAATAGGCTAGGTATTGTAATCAGCGGAAAGGTTTCCGAGAACAGGCGTGAAATCGTGGATCGTACGCGGTTGAGATTCACGCGCGGCTACAATCTTTCTCTACAGGTGAATTGTTTGTATCGAGAGCAATAAAACAGAGTACGAATTACGGCTGTTAGAAACGGAACACGAGCAGGATTTTTTTTCACCGTTCCTCGTTCCTGGATCTTGCGATTGCGCAAGCTTGATCGATTAATCTCTCGAAGAGAGAATCTTTCACTCGGCAGCGACTGCCGGTACAATCGTAATTGTAATTGTTGGCACAACAACGAGTATGATCGAAGGCAGCTCTACTTTCCAATAACGGAGTACGCTGACTGAAAGCCAAAGCAATTTGAACGTTGAAGCAATCGCTGTACGGATCCTCCAATCCTAAGAACCGAGTACATGATCCTATCGTCCTCCTCCTTCTCTTCTTCTTTACATCTGCGTGTCCTCGAATGTCTCCCTTCGAACACTTTCAGCTACTTTGCGCGCAAACTGGTTGAGTTCAAAATTTCGGCCACGACGTAGGCTCAAAGAGTGATTCGCAGCGGTGGGGATCCCCGAGATTGTTCCAACGACAATGTTCTACAATGGAGACAGCGCGTCGGTACTACCACCGGTCTCTCGAAGGGGTTAATCTCGCTCACGGAGAGCGAGGAAGGAAAAAAGGAAGAAAGAATTGGATCGTTGCGCGGTGTTGCGAGCCGTTAGCGTGCCGTTGCCGGCGGTTAGAAGGAAGAGCGGCGTGACGTGCCACGGAGCGGTGGATCGGCGGAAGGTTAGCCCGGCGGAGTTAGCCAAGCTCTTCGTGAGGTAAGATTCGGTGAAACGAGCGTGCAGTATCGGCGGCGCAGTCGACGCAATCCTCGTCTCTCGCGTCTCCCGTCTCTCGGCCAGGTTGCATAACCCAAAGAGAGTCGAGGCATGAATGGAGCCGAGCGACGAGGACGGCTGCACCACCGCTCGGCCCCCCACAGCCGGTGCAACGAGCCGGCTCCCGCGGCTGGTGGGGATGCGTCCTGAAGCCCCCCTACCCCCCCAGAGAGGGAGGACGCGTCGGTATTCAGGAAAGAGCACGACGGAAAGAGCGAATCGGAGCGAGAGAACGAATTCTGTACGCCGCCGTACAGAAATGACGCAGTGCTCCGACAGACAGAATCCGCCAGCCTGCCAGAGAGAAAGAGAGAGAGAGAGAGAGTGAATGAGCGAGTGAGAAACCCGAGGAGGACCCGACGCGGCAATTCGCCCTCGGAGCGACAAAGAAACCGCGAGAAAAGCAGCCTCTGCTGCTTGCAAGCCTTCTTCCCTTGCCTCCCTCCCGCCCTAACCATCCCCTCCTCTCTTGCCCCGCGTAACAGAGACGCGCGAGAGTTTACTTCCTCGACGTCGGACGAAGATGAACGCGGGCTCGCGTCTAGCGTGCGGATGAAAGAGGGACCCGTGGCGCGCCGGCTCTCGGGACAAAGAGAGGAAGCTACTGAGAGAAGAAAACTATACACGGAGAGACGCGTTCCTCCTAGAGTGGAGAACGGGAGAAAAAATCGTCGGAAGGTCAAAGAGGGTGAGAGAGATAGAGGCAAGTATGTAGCATGTAGTAAATGCAGATGCGAATCGACGCAGTGGAGACGAGGAAAAAATGTCTTTTGGGTACCGCGAGAAAAGGAAGAGACTTTTCCGAGGATCGAAAAAGCGCGCGCGAGAGAGTAAGAGTGAGAGAGAGAGAGAGGGAGGGAGGGAGGGAGGGGGGAGTTAGAGAAGAAAAAAAAAAGGGTAGAGATTAAGGAGGAAGAGGAAACACGTCGGTGGTCGTAAAGAGTGGTGCGTTAATCGGTTTGCTCTAAAGTTAAAGGGATGGTCACGTGGTGCGTTGGTCGTCGCTGTGCGCACGGTCGGCCGAGTGAAAGAGGGAGGGGCGTACAAAGAGGACGAGGCCTCGAGGGGGATAAGGGGTAATGCGTTGCATCGGAAAGCCGGAGCACCGGTGCTGCACCCGTCAGCAGTCTTACGATGCACTTTGCCCTGCGCGTCTCCGATGCGGTGGCGCACGTGCGACGACGTAACGCGATGCGACGCGCAAACGACGTTCCACGATGACGAGGAGGAGCCTTCCTCCTCGTCGTCACGCGTCACCACAATAATCGCATCGAGAATTGAATCCCGGTGACACCGGTACCCGGGTCCGACAGAGTGTTGCGTACAACCAACGGTGACCAGAGAGAGGATCGATCACATCGCTGTTTTAGCCGAAGCTTTCGCCCGGCGCACACCACCGGGACTTTTCCAATTCCAATTCCATCGCGTTTCGTACCGCCTGGCCTTTTTTTTTTTTTTTTTTTTTTTTTCTCTTCTCTCGTTCTTTCCCTCGCCTCTGCGTTCGACTCTCGCAGAGATGCAGCAACCGAGAGCCGGCTGGAAAAACCGTCGTTGCCGCGACGTTTCAGCGCGGAGCTGTGCGTCGTCCTCGCCGAATGAGACTCGTTCGTTACACGATCCCGTGAATATATCCCCCTTGGACATTGCCCTTTTCATTCCTCGTTTACTCTAGTATCCCGTCATCCCCACCTATCATCCACCGGCCCCCGGTTTCTCTCGCCACCCCTTCGTCGTGTGTAACGTGTGCTTGTTATTACGTAACAGTTGCCACATTGCATCTTCTCTCTGGGACAAAGCGTTCCTTCCCTTTACCCAGCGTTTCCTCCCATTTTCGCGTCGCTCTCTACCCAGGGATCCCATTCTGCTGTACCATTCAATTTCAAGCCGTGTTTTTGTCTTTTTCCTCTTTTTTTTCCCTTTTTTCCTTTTTTTGTTTTTCTCGTTTTTCTTTTCTCTCGTCGACGGAGAGAGCGCTCGCGTCTCGAGTTTGTCCTTTGAGTTTCAAATCGAAATGGTAAACGAGAGTTTCGTTTCCCGGTCGATACTTTCGCCGGAATAGTCAGTTTGTCATCCGGGGTTTTCGCATCCTCCCCGAGTCACACACGAGTCTGATACGATTTACTCGTGGCGACAATGCGGCCGACCTTTTGACTCTGCTGCTGCTGCTGCTGCTGCTGCTGCTGCTAACTCCCCACCCCCGCCTCCCCTCTCCCCCTCCCCACCCCGTTCCCACGTGGCAACGAACTTTCGACAAAAAGTAATCATCGACTTTTTAACTAGCGCCGGAAGTCGTAGGAAGATGCCAATTGTACGACGCTATCTGTCAATGGCGCTATCTTTGCGAAAGAAAAAAAAAAAAATGAACGAAAGAACTGAGAACAAACGATGATTGGTGTCAAGTCGAATAAGCATGATTCGAATGTTATCCACATGCCATAGCTGTTAGACGATCCGGATCTTCGAACGTCTACTACCGATGGTCCGAACGAAAATGCGGAGGATCTTCTGCCTGTGGCCATCTTCACCTGCGGAACCTTCGTCGGCGTGAGTAAGTTTTAATAACAAATACGCAGTTTTAATTATCACTTCGATGTGCATACGTAAACTTCAACTCCTCGTCCTCGTTTCCATATCGTGTCCGTATCCGCGAGCGCGCTCGTAATCTTGACTACGTAACTTCAACGTAGACGTCCAGAAAGAAATATAATGAAGTTTAAGCTTCTTCCTGGCATCTACAATTTTGCTCTTTTTTTTTTTCTTTTCTTTTCTTTTCTTTTCTTTTCTTTTCTTTTCTTTTCTCGTCGAAAAACGCGTTTGTAATCCTACGATCTCCGTCCACAAAATTTGTCCCAGCCTCCGGTCGATCGAGGAAAGATTAAATTGTCAGAATATAACACGCGATCGACCCCCCTGTTCGTCGAGGCATTCGTCGATGATGGCACCGTAGAAACGTTCGGCCCGTATGTTGCACGCCAACAAAAGCGTGTGTGCGCGCTCGCTTATATATAGAAATAGCAGCGCGACGGAACAACACCGGAAGCGAAGGAGTTCCGCCCAAGCCTGAAGGGTCAGTGCACTTTGAAAGGCGAGATCCAAGACCCGAGTCGATGTATTTGCCGAAATTCTATCCGCGTTATTACCCTTTTTTTTTTTTCAAATTATCATCCGCCAGAGGGTGAGAGAGGGAAAAATCGATGCGTTGCAGCGAAGAAAAAAAAAAGAAAAAAAAAGAAAGAAAACGACGTTGGGAGTTGATTCTCGAAAAGGGAATCGCGGTCGAGGAAACGTCCCCCCCCCTTCCCGACGATGCATCCTCGACGGAAATAAGATAGGCGTTCCGGTGCATGCGGGTTTTAAGGTCTTTTACGGGCGCGCGGAACGCGTTTCTCTCGTTAACGGGCGTGCAAACGCGTATCCTCGCGAAACGCGTGACTTTATGAATGAAACCCACTACCGAGCGCGGGTTTCTACGCGATGCCAGTAGTATTCGCGTTTACTCGCTCGTTCTCTGCTCGAGGAAGGAAGTCGGCGAGGCGAGCTAGAATTGTCTCTTTCATCAGCGTTGCGCACCGTGTGCGCACGGTCAATTACCCGGCCAATAGTTCCCCGGCAGGATGCTGCATTCAAGGAAGTGTAGGAACTTCGTCTGCAGACCATCTACAGGCCGCTTTGAATCGCGTCCGTGTGTCAAATATATTATTCATCGTTTAATCAGATAGACGCAATTAACGTGGCCCGGTGTCGGCAATCCCGGTGTTTCTAGATTTCGTTGTTTTCTAGCCGATCTTTCGATATTTTCCACGTTGAGATTTATTTTTTACATTTCTGCCACTTGTGTATCTTTGTGAATTTCGATCGAAGATTTTATTTCGAAACGATCATAAATAATTTTTCGTAATTTTTAAAATTTCAAACTTATTAAACTCGAGCATGGTTTTCCTCGTCCAGAGTCAATCGTCAAATTCAAACTCGAATCGTTTCAAATAACCGAGTGTATAAAAGACTCGAGCGTTTGCTTCTCAGAACGAAACGTTCGACAACGTTCTAAATCTTGAGAAAAAAAAAAAATTGCAACTTTCTCGTCGAGGTTCGCGAGACTTTCCTCGGTTTCGGTCGAAAGAGGAAGGAGCGGAGGATGGCTGGTCGTTTGTGTCTGGCCGCGGCGAGCCGAGGCGACAAGGCACGAAACGAAACGAGACGCGTTCCAAGTAAGCCGAAACAGTGTCGCAGTGGGCTACGACCGATCGAATTCTAGGCCGACGACAGGCGACGCTATTTCTAAACTCATTTCTATTTTCTATTTGCATGCGCCGGCGTCGTCACGACAATTTTATACGTCTGCGATATTTCGAGGTGTTGCACTCTCCGAGGTCTCACCCTCCCTGTCTGTCCTGTCGTCTCTCGAGCTCCCAGCCTCGAGAGCTTCGGCCGTTTTCGAGAAAACAAAAATTCACCGGCCAGAGATCGGGAAATCCTTCCCCGATTCCGATTTTATTAGACCCAGGCTATGGAATAGTTGGCCAATAACGCGAACGCAACGGACCGGTCTGGCTCGCGTTTCCGCCATACGTGTAATCGTATTCGATCGGGCAATTAGTAGCATGGAGCGGCCATTAAGCACTGGTATTCTCCACGTGAACGTCACGCGGCCACTTTACACGACTCTGTGTTTGTAACCATTATGGTTGTAATCGCATTTACCTGGCGCTCGCGCGACCCATCGTATACGCGTATAAACGCGATAAGAATCGCGCGACGTATCGTCCCTATGGAATTTCTTCTTGCGCAATTGCTTCGCCAGAGACACCAGCTACGAACTTCTCAAGACCGACGTTGATTTAGAAAAAAGAAAGAAAAAGAAAGAAAACGCGTGATTTTTGAGAATTTTTCATTTCGCAATTCCGAGGTTTGAACGAGGTATTTTGTTTCGAACGTCGAATAAAACAATTTCGATTCCAACGTTCGTGCAGTTTCTGATAGAGATCGTACGCGAACGAACGATTACGTGTTTCGTTGACGTTGCGTAGCTTTTTAACGGTACAAAAAACAAAGAAACAATGTCCCGTTTTTTTTTTTTTTTTTTTTTTTTAAGATTTGGCGAAAAAACAGAGTCGGGAATAAAAGGCAAAGCGTTTCGATCGATCGACCGTAGTGTGTGTGTGTGTGTGTGTGTGTGTGTCGAGCGGTGGAGAGACAAAGAGCGATAGACGTTGATCGGTCGAGCGGATTTTTATCGTGCGTGCGTCACGCGTAATGTTCGACGGTTAGAGCAGGGAAATAGAGGCAAAGTCTAAGACAGGGAACAAGAGAGAGAGTCAGCCATTTTATGAAACGGCACAGCTGCCTCGTCCCGTTGCCATGAGAGCGCGCCACGTTCAGAACTTTTGGCGAAAAACTACGACGCGATAGTTTTATATCCGCGACGTCAGCCTCGCCTGATCTCCGGATTGAAGTTTCTCCGCCGATTGAATCGATCGTCGTAGCGATCGAAACGATCGCAATCGGAGCAAAGTTCCGCGCTTCCGTCGTCGTTTCTACGCGTCTCTGACTACTGGCTAGTCGCAAGTTTTGGCGTTTTGTAGTTTTCCGTCGTATTTTCCGTTTTCGTTTCTCTGTTCGCTTCCGTTTTCTGTGGAACTTGCCCCTTTTCCGCTCTCTCGAAGGTTTCGTTTTCATTTCCTCGTTCGTCTCGCGTGCCACGTTTCCCCCCCTTTTTTTCTTTTCTTTTTTTTCTTTTCTTTTCTTTCCACGAAGGGACAACGTGGCGACGAGTGTGCGTGGCCGCGTGGAAACGGGTTAATCTCCTTCTTCTCTCTCGCGCGTCTGCCGCTCGCTCTCTCCCGCGAGCGAGTTTCCAGTCGCATGTTCGATCCACTTGCGCTCGATAATGTCCCATCTTTTCAATCCGTAATTTCCGTGTTTTCCGACCTCGTGGCTACCCCTTCCTCCTCTTCTTCCTCCTCCTCCTCCTCCTCCTCCTCGCGGTGGTTCCCCCTCCCTCCTCTCTCTACGCCACCTCTCGCCCCTCGCCCCCTTTTTGTCGTCTTTTGCGCGCACGCTTCACGATGTCGCGAAGGTGGCAGATGGACGAAAAGAGAAACCAATAGGAGGAGAAGGTCGAACAGAGAGGGAGATGTGCCGCGTTGTGGCAAGGAGGAAGGAAAAGCGAGCGAACTGGGAACCGAGCGAGAAAGAGCCAGAAGGAACGAAGCCGAGGGAGACGAGGTGGGAGAGAGCGTGGATCGACAGGGTGGGGAGGGAGGGGGAGAAAGAGAGAGATAGAACAGGGAATCCACGAGCGATCGACTGCCCTAGTCAGTCCTCGTCCGTCTGCCGGTCGGTCGTTTACGTCTATGTTTGACAGCTTGTGAATCCGCGTCACACTCGACTCGTCTCGACTCGAGCTTCGACCAGCCAGTGTTTCATCCTTGTGTATGTGCTGTGTATGGATGTGTATGTGCGCCGCCTCCGACGTACGAACTTCACTTACGCGTTCGTTTCTCTCTCTCTCTCTCTCTCTCTCTCTCTCTCTCTCTCTCTTTCTCTCTTTCTCTCTCTCTTTCTTTCGATCGCGAAAACGAACACCACCTCTCGGTCGACTGGTCGATATCAATCTAGACCTTTTTTACCCCCTCCCCGTTCCCCCGTTTAAAGAGTCGACTCTTTATCGATGATTTTTCAAAGACACTCTCTGTCCGAGATAGTTCTCGCACCTCGACGATTCTTCGGTTTTTCAAAAGGAGGAAAAGGAAAGGTACGTGCAGTTACAAGAACAATCTTCTCTTTCTCTCTTTTCTTTTTTTTTTTTTTTCTTCTTCTTCCTTCAAGTATCGACTGTGAATATATAAACGTACATACAGTCGATCGAAACTCATGGAGAATGAATGAATCAGGGTGATTAAGCAACTATCGGGTCTAGCGACGAGCACTGTCGTCACGACAGTTTTACATAGTTGTTACCTCGTAAATAACACGCTGCGAGATAGAACGTTGCTCGCGATAACACGTCTACAGTGGAAAAACGTAACTTAACGTACTTAACGTTAACTCGCTTCGATTTTCTACGTGCGATCTGCGCGTGAATTTACGAGTCGTTTACGACTCGTCCGCCTGGCCATCCCCCAGCCACGTGTTGAACCACACGTTTCGTCTCCTCGTCTCTCCGCGTGCAATTTTTTCATCCAGGAATATAATCCCACATTTCTTTTTTTTTTTTTTTCATAAAAGTAGTTTGTATTTTTCCGAAACACGAAGGAAATTCTTGAAGAATCTTCCGGTTTTTCTCGCTCTCTTTCTCTTTATCTTTTCCGTGCGAGATATACGTATCGTTCGAAAGAGGAATCCTCGATCAGGTTGTAATATTCGGTCGGCGATTCGCTCGACCGAGAAGAATTAACAGCTCTCTCTCTCTCGGAGCTCTCGAAGAGTCGGTAAAGAACGAGCGATGGAATCGAGAAGGTGAACGCACTCGCGCGAAATTTACACTGGCCGCGTTATGTGCGCGCACGTGCGCGCGGCCTACGTGCGCGCGTGTACGTAGGATACGTTTGATGTTGGCAAATGGCGCAAGTAAATCCGCGTATTATTAAATAGATAACGACCATAAATTTGGCCAAGTTACATAAAGGCGCAAAAGTGCGCGTTAAGGTCCACCGTGTTCTATTTATGTCTAACTCGACACGGCCGGCGGTTCTAGGACCGCGGTTCTCAATTCCCCGTTCCTCGGACTCTGATCGTGGAACCCGAGCAAACGTCGGTCGCCTTCGACCGGAAATCAAAGGTTCGACGTTTCGTCTTTAATCAGTGCCTGAATTTTGGTAATTTTCCTTTTAATTATTCGCTTCGGTAATCGTCCACTCTCCCTCCTCCCTAGACCCTGGAGAGAGTGCTCCAGTTCGTAAAATTCCCATTTCCGCGCCAAAGTTTCTCGGCAGCGAGAGCGAAGGAACGCGACGAGGAGGAGAGCCACTGAGGAGGAAGTCATCGAGAACGCTGTCCCTGTGTTTATCGTTGCCCGTATGTCTATTTGCCTTTTATCAACTCTAAAAGCGATAATTTCTTTTCGAAATTGCGAGACCGCGACACGGGGCGTACGAACGTTAGACACCATCCATTCCTACGATGTTATTTTCCCCCGTAAACGGACGGGGGGAACGGTAGGTTTTTCTCCATCGTTGTTCGAGAGCAACAGCACGCACTAGATCCCACGCGGGCGATCGGCCCGAAATAATTCGCAGACGATAGGCGACGACGCGAGTTTGTCCGAGCGCTTCACCTCGCGCAGTAGAACGACCCGTCTGCGGTCAGACGCGTGCTCGGCCGAAGACGCGACGCGACCGGGTGCGCAGTACGCCACCGTCGTCCTGCCGTGAAAGGATCGGACGAAAGTTCTCTAAGAGCATCCGCGATCTCTCGACGTATCTCGCCGTCTGCTCGCTGCCCTGTACGAGATTTTCCACGGCGCCTCGCCGCATCATTGGCACGCTTCCAAACGAGCCAGCCCCGAGCTTCGTCTATTTTCGTTGATTCCGATCTTTGCAGGAAGACAGTAAGCCGCATTCGCTACTACACCACCGCTTCTTCCGCCATTCGCGAACGGTGCGCGCCGCGTTCTCGCACATTCCCCACCTTCTTCAGCGAGCCTGAGATCTCCGTCCAATTAGAATCGCGCCCACTGTTGACGATAAATTCTTCATCGATAAATTGACGCGTGCTCGGTTTTCTTCAACTGTTCTCAGCTCCCAGAAAGTCTTAAAAATTTCTGAAAAAGCTTCGTTTCGAGAGGAAAAATCGTATGTAAGACTGTAAATATTCGTGCTTTTATCGCGCGCACTTTCTTTTCGCTACTGTTGACGATAAATTCTTCGTCGACAAATTGACGCGTACTCATTTTTCAGTTTTTTTTATTGCTCTGGGCTCCGAAAAAGTCTCAAAAATTTCTGAAATATTTAACGTCGAGAGTTTCGTTTCGAGAGCGAAACAACTCGACGGGAAAAATCGTGTTATAAAACTGTAGATCTTCAAATCTTCCCGTCCAATAAGAATCGCGCGCACTCTCTTTTCTCTGCTGTCGACGATAAATCCTTCGTCGAAAAATTGACGCGAGCTTTATTTCTATTTTTATTGTTCTGAACTCGCAAGTCTGAAAAATTTCTAAAATATTTACCGTCGGAAAGACCGTATTACCAGACTGCAGATGTGAAAAATTCACACAAAATTCAAAGTTAAATAGATAAAACGATCCTCTATTCACGTTCCACATTTTTTAAATTATCTTCGTGAAAACCAGAGCGAATATCCGTCGATATGTGTCGTATCGCTAATTAGAACGTAAACCCGATAAAACGCAATTTTTAAACCCCCCGGGGGTCCTGTCTCCGAGTTTTCCGTCGCGCGCCGTTTTCTCCCCCCGTCTTTCAGTTCTCCCGTTTCGATCGCTCGTTGAACGCACCGACGCGTTCTCGCTCCTGTAACGCATCGCATGCAACAGGTATCTGGCTTGATACGTCACGATTTCAGCACGGAAGAAAGAACAAACGATGCGAGAAGTCGCGAGATATATACAGTTGGAGAGAGCGACAAAAGAGAGAGACAGTGCGAGAGAGAGAAAGAAGCGGGGGTGGGAGCAACGACGGGAGTGTAGGAATAGTAGTGGTGGAAGTTGGTGCCGGTCGCCGGCGGTGACGACGGTGACGACGGTAACAGCGGCGGAAGGGCCGCGGAATCATACATACATACACGTACAAGGCGGTCGCGCATGACTTTGGCCGTACGCGTTTCTCGTTCCATCCCTCTCTCTCGGTCTTTCCTTTCTATGTGCTCGACTCTTTTGTTCTTTCATTCGCGACGCGTTCTCTGTCGCTCGCGGCCGCATTGTCAGCCGGAGAGTTGTGTCACCGGCGACACCCTGTTACGCGAGTATTATTCAAGGCGCGTGTGCGTGCACGCCTTTGAAACGCGCGTCGAAACTGCGTAAATATCGCGCGGAAGCGTCCAAGCTTCGTCGATCGACCGAGATGGTTCCTCCCTTCGGGGACGAGCGAGCAAAGAAATTAATCTGTAATCGAAAATCTCCCGCGTCGCGAGCCTGGTGAGTCACGATTCTCCACGTCCGCTCCGGAGTGTACGTAATGCGTAAGCTAATTTAGTCAGCGCGACGTAACGTGTAACGTACACGTCGCACGGTGTCACGCGTTTCGATCGGCCGTATCCGATCGAAGAGATCGAAAATCGTGCGCGCGCACGCTGAAAACGTAGATCGAGACCGGTGGATCGGTCTTCCGCGTTTTTCGACCGGCGCGGTGTGCGTCTGCTTTTTCTTCCCGGCACGTACGTAGGCAGCGCAGGGGGAGGGGAACAGTGGCTGCAGCAGGTGTAACGGGTGCCGGTAGAGACGGCCGCTGCCACTATGGGAATTCTAATTAGAGATAATGACGTCATTAAGGTCTGAGCCACGACGAGACGAGACGGTCTGCTGCGCTTACTGTACATACTCTGTCCCGGGCGTGCGTGTGTGTACGCGCGCGCGCGTGTGTGTACGTATGTACGCCGCACACGGTACATGCAAAACGAGCTTTGTTCGCTTCTGCGTGTTCTATCGAAGGCAACACGCGCTCCTCCCGTGCGAATGTACTTGCAACCCCGAACGAGTGAGAGAGAGAGAGAGAGAGAGAGAGAACGCTCGCTATCGGCCGACGAAAAAGACGCGTTTTCACGCGAGCGAACGCTGGAGGGAACAGGCTTTATCGAACGAACGGCGTCGTGGTATCGAGTCCGGTGGCGTTATTGAAACGTATCGTCTTCGATGAATGAGGAAGACCACCGGGCGCTATCGGGTCGGTAATCCGTTATCGGGGCACGCAGTTTACTCCGCGAACTCGACCAACAACCGGCGAGGTCATTAAAGAACGAGAATAAGTGTTTTACGTTTATTCTTTCTTTTTCCTCTTCTACTTCTTCTATTTTTCTCGACCGTTCGCCGTTGAGTAACCAATGTTGTATGTACGTGCGTTTCGGTTCAGAGTCCACCGCGATAGCGGTTCGTTTCACCAGCGAACGATCGATCTTTGGGACCCGGCCTCTCGAGTGTCCAACGTTTTCCAGGAAATCCTTCTCCGTCGATCGACGAGTTCATCTCGCAACTGTGTCGCGTGCTTGTCCAAAAATTCTCTCCCGTTCTCTCTAATCGCGAACCTAAAGAGACTTCGGCGGCATAGGTTATCGCAAAAGCGGCGTGCCGACGTCGCCGTTATCTCGAGCGTGAAATTCTGCGCCGTTGTTTCTCTCCGCGGGCGCGATTATCGGCGCGACAACTGCGCTCCACCACCTCTCCTCCTCGCGATGAGCCTCCATCTCCCTCGTCCGCTTTCCCCAAGGCGAGATGAGGTGGGAGAATCTTCGTGGAAAATCCTCGAAACGCTCGATCGAAGCTTCCTGTGACGGAAGTAGAAGGTTTCTCGAGAGATGTCGCGTGTACGAGCGCGAGCCACCGGGTAAACAAGACCTTATACGGCGCAAATGTTCTTCTTGCTCCTTTTCCCGCGGCATTCCTTAAGCTCATCGCCGGTGGACGGTCGGCCGTGTGTCTCCAGTGTGTCCCCGGCACGCACGATCCTCTCTCTCTCTCTCTCTCTCTGTTGAATCTCGTCGCGCGCCGGCTCCACGAAGGAATTTAAAAGTCAACCAGTCGGCTTTGAGAACCGCTGACGTGCCTAAACGCTGTTACTCTACTACTCCGGTGCTCCCCGGTATCGCCAGCACCATCATCAGCAGCATCGTCCTCGCGATTGGCTCTTTAAACTTTAAAAGCCAACGCGCGCTTCCCGCGAAACTATCGACGCGATCGGACAGGGCCGTCGCTGATCTGCCGGTCCCCCGCGTCTCTCTCTCTCTCTCTCTCTCTTTCGTCGCGTACGAGGATGAAGACACAGAGATCGCGATTCTTCAATCGTGCAAACGCTGTCGAGTTGAAGAAGTTTTCCTACGTAGTCGAGCTTGCTTTCCCCCCATTGTGCATTGGTACAAATCGTACGCTTGTGCAAAAATGCTTTTCACCGCGTAAGACCAGACAGTCGTGCGTAAGTTATGGAACTTTTGAAAGATGTGATCGATCGTATTTTTTTTGGATCGTATCTTCCGATCTTCCGTTACCATTTTACTCCGATTTGAGTAAGTTGGTTCCGCAGTTGCACAAAGTTTCCAATTTGCGAGATTTGCTGAGACTTTTTTGAGGAAAGGGATGGGTGGAGAGAGAGATATACATGGTTCTGAATTCATTTGCTGTTTCAAGTTCCTTCCTCTCGAATTTTCTCCGTCTTGTCCTCCGCCCAGCCCACGCCTTTCTCCCTTCTCTCTCACGGAAAGAGCAGCAAATCATCGAACTGACGAAAAAAAAGGAAAGAAAAAACAGCTCGTCGCCCTGGTTCGCGACCGAGGAATCGACGCCTCGGTAGCACGCGGTTATGCAAAACAATTATCGTGGAATGCGGTCAGCTGTTCCGAGACGCGCGTTGACGTCATGCGATTAACGCGTGCGCGAATTCTTGCGGGCTCCTACGCACGTGCGTCGCGATTACGTGACTACGAAACTACTGCGCCCTTCTCTCGTTATTCGACGATCCTCGTTTCTTTTCTCTCTCTGATTCTCTCACCCGTTTTCATCTCGTCCGATCTCGCCTCATATGCGCGGATACTGCCCGCCGCCAGCTAATTAGAGAAACGCGAGGCGCGCGTCTCTCTCTCTCTCTCTCTCTCTCTCGCGTGCGCGCGTTTTTCGCTTGCGTAACGCGTCCCGAGACACGCCTCGTCCTTGAGACTTTTACACGTGCCGGAATTACACCGGCTGCGAACTCGTTTCGGTGTAAACAGACTACCCGGCGTAGTTCGTCTTATCGCGCGAACGTCGAATCGGCAGATCACCAGATTTCCGTCTCTTTCGGGTCTCGACGCAGATGTCTCCGATACATTCTAGATCTGTCGACCAGAGACCAACTCTCTGCAAGGTAGAACACTAGCAGCTGTCGTCAAACGTTTGAAGTTCCCGCGCGTTTCGCGACCTCCCTGTTCGATCGAAGAACTTCTGTCGCAATAATCATTTGTCAAAGCGACAATTGTGTCAACCGGGCCAAGAAGAAAGGGATTTTTCCCTTGGAATTTTTCTCCGCTTCGCGCGAAAACTCGAACTCGAATCGATGCGAACCTTGGAAAATCATACCGATCGTGGGAACGTCGTTCGCTGAAAGGACTGAATTTCTTTCGCCGGTTCGCGGCGATTCTTTGAAGCGGAACAACGAAGAGAGAGAGAGAGAGAGAGAGAGAGTACGTGGAAGGTGTTGGAGAGACAAGGAATAGCAAGTAGGTCATCGGTCGTTCGCCGATCGTCGTCGATAGTGGTAGCACCAATCGGCGTTGGGTCTTTAAAAAATTAGCAAGCTTCGGGTCGCGCGTGGGTTCGTTCAACTTTGGCTGTCCGTGCCGGTCTCTCGCGCGCGCGCGCGCGCGCGGCGAGAAATATTTCTCCCCCTTCGCCGCCTTGCATCCCTCTCCCTTTCTTCTAGCTCCTCTGCTTCCGTCTCCTTCCACATTCGCACGTATATAGAATGTTCCGCCCAAGTGACTCACTAGTCCTCGCTAATCTCGTCTTCTTCTTCTTCTTCTTCTTCTTCTTGTTCCTCTCTTTTTTTCCATACGATTCTTCCCACTGCTCGTTATCCATCAGATATCCAAGATTCTTCGGTCTGAGAAACTTCTCGGAAGCTCTCCCGCGAGTTTCGATGATTTAAAGTCCTCGAGATCGTTTGACACCAACGACGGAACCGTCTCGAGGAGACGATTCTCGCGATGGAGAATTGCAGCGGATATTTTCTTTAGAGATCTCTGACACTCGTAGACTAAAAAGTTCCTTTCTCTCGCGAGACGGAAGAAAGATCGTGTACTTTACAAAAAAAAAAAAAGCCATTATTATTTTTTCCTAAACTTAACGCTCGCAACGATGGGATCGACGTTTGATCGAGATGCGATCGAAACCGAATCGATGACATCGCGATGGGTAAAACTCGCAAGGACGCTCGCGAGCGTGCTTCTCCTCTGAGCAATCGGTTCACGGATCGGCCAATCAACCGAGTCCTATCGGTTGGACCGGCACCGAGCTACGTATCTACTTTGGACATGACACAGTCGTGTGCGACGCGAACCGCAGCGTGGGAACTTCTTCCAACTTGCAGAGGTTCTCAGTTCCGAACCGGAACCTACCTTGTCGCTTCACCGTTCCGTTCGATAATGAAAATCGTTCCAACAAATAACGTCGGCAACCCCGCGAAAATTGCGCATCCGACCAACACTTTTGTAAGCATCGACAGGTCGACAGTTTTCTTCGAAGACCCGAGTGTCGATGATGATGAATACAAGCGGTTGTATTCATAGGAAGGTGAAGAGACGCGTATTTCCGATTTGTGCTTTATTTAGCAAGATTTTGCTGTATTTCACGAGCGCCTTTACAATCCGCTTGCTTCACAATGCGCCATCGGCCGACGTTTTTTACAGGCATCGTTAACCTAAACGTTGGTATCGAATTAGAGTCGTTTCACAATGGACATTTATACGTGTGCGCGAATGTTTGTTATTTCTGGGTCTCTCGTTTTCGTACAGTAGTGTCTGCGAGTGTTGCGTGTTGGATCTTTGCGTGTGTAACTCGAGAGAAAACTGGAGGAAACTCTTAAATGCGAGTGTTGTTAATATTGTAATTAATAGCGCCGCAATTATTAATTAACTCGACTGTCCCTTATCATATGTAATTTCCGCTTTTTAACAAGTTTATAATGTGCTGATAATTACAACGAACGTATACAACATTTGTTATTGTATAATGCTCTGTACTATAGTAGTATAAATGTCTGAACAGACGCCTAGACTGAAAACTACAGCAACGTACGAAGAACAAAAGAAGAACTTTCTGAAAACAGTTTTGAACCAATTGACACTCGATAATTCGCATAAATTGGACTTCTTGTTGCTTCTTACGAAATTTAAAAAAATGGCGGAAATATTATACTTGTTCTAGCAAACACGTAATGCACGTTAATGATCGCACGTTGGAAAGATGTAATCAATAAAATTTCGTGTCAAGTGCCATTTGAATGATTATTTTCAACGCCGTGTCGTTTCACTTGTGATGCTTCGTAAATAAATTGCTTTCGTAGATGATACGAAAAAAGCTCGTCGAGAGCAAGGGGTTAAAAAGGATCAAAAAATGATCGTTGATTATTTCAAATTTTCAGAATTTTCACAGAAAATTCTGTTATCTTAGATAAATTAATTTATAGACAAAAAGATTTATAGTCTGGAGAGGGGGAAAAAGAAAAAAAAACAGAGAAATTGGATAATTCGCGACAATTTCGTAATCTCCGTTTTAGAAAAAAACTATTTTAGAGAAGGACGTGAAGCGAGACTGTGCGAGAATTCACCACGATCGGAGGACGCTCACGTATGAATCACGCCATTTATTTAAGCCGTTGCGGCACACGCGTGCGTCCACGGACGTGTGCGTGTCCCTGCGATCCGCGGTCTTGTGCATAGATCGTCGTTCCCTCTTTCTCCCGCCATTCAGATGCTCGCCATGAATGAACCGCAAACTCTTCCGTGCTCGCTCCGTAGTAAATACTTTTTCCCACACGTTCCGCCGCAACAATTCAATTCACCGTCCAAGGTTCGAGGGGTGAGCTCGCGTTATCAACTGGCCGTTGCCTCTTTATCTTTTTACACGATCCGTGAAATTTTCCATCCGTGTAATGGCAAAGGAGGGACACAGACGGAACGACATCATCAACGACCGTTTGACTAAACGGAGCGCATCGTGGATTCAATTGCCCTCGGTGCCTCGAACGAACAACAAATTCCGCGACGTAAAGAGCAAAAATTCGGTGACTAAAAAATTTTGTTTCTGAAGAAAGAGGGGAAGAGTTGGATTTAAACGCTCGTCGAGTGTATACGCGCCGTTTCGCTAATTTTAGATTAGATACGAGTGGACAGTCGGTTTTCCAAGTAGAAGGTTATTCTACTTGGAAAAGTAGAACAGGCGCGGCAATTTTATTTTCGCATGCAAGAATTGTGAAACAATTTCTCCAAGAATGGAGTCCTCCAACGCAGTTTTATCATCCTCGTGCCGCAAATTTCGGCCCACGATACGTGTTCCTCCTCCTAGTAGACGGGAGTCGATTTAAGGAAGGTTAACGAACTCCGCTCTCCTCGATAGCCACGATAGTATAACATTCGTGGGTAAAATGCATTACGACCGCCTGACTGAAACGTTAACAAGTCGCTTAGTCCTCCCGTCTATTACCGGCGAGAACGATAGCGACTCCGTTAGTTGAGCGTGTGAAAACTGTGAGCCGACGTGATATTCGTTATTGATACAACAACGAATCCCGCGATTATTATCCGCGAGTAATTAATCCGCTAGCCGTTCGAGCGAGTTTCAGCAACAAATACTCCGAATCATGAGAAGGCGCTCGACTGATTCATCCGGAGGCGTAGTTTTACAACTGACATACGCGATGTTCGATAGCCAGCCCGAGACTAGATCAGAATAGTCCAATTAATCGAATTACCTTGTTGGATTTTCAGGGACTCGAACTTTGATTCCTCTGAAAACAGACGTGTCTCGTCTGATATTTCATATTTCAACTCCGAATCGATTCGGTTCGAGCTTGGTTCTCGAGCGTGGCGATCGATCGACGTCGTTCGAAATTCCCCCAGCGATAACGAGGCTTCGACCGCGATTAACACGTGTAACCGCTGGTACGGCAGGCAGTGGACGAAATTAGACAACGAAACGCTCGTTATTCCCCGGTATTAACGACGACGGGCCCCGATTATCAGAGCCAGAAGGCGAATAACGCGATAAACGGTTTGCGTCATGGCGCCACCTGCGCCAACCTCGAACGCTTAGTTGCGTAAATACCTGCTGCGGCGTGTACGTGTACATATATGTGCATTCGCAGGAAATCGTCGTCCACGGCTCGCGTGTCCACGCATCTCGTCGTGAAAGGAAACGACGAAAAGCGGCAGCAGCAGCAGCAGCAGCAGCAGCACGCGCAACAGGTCTTTTCAGATTCCTGCCGACACACGACGAGCGACGACGAGCGACGACGAGCCAAAGCAAAAAGGAACCCAACTTTAAAAAACTTTTACGCACGCCCTTATTCACCTTCGTGCGTTCTGCCATTCGCCTCAAACGCGTTTAACTGTATTCTACGCGTGACACGCGATTAGCGTCACGCCGTTACGCGTCGGCTACGGCCGGCCACGAACGTCTGAATCCCCTTCGGTGTCGAAACACGCCGCCGCCGACGCCACCGGCACACACCGCGCCTTACGTGTAACCGTAAAAACTTCGCGTTGAAATTTTCTTTAGTGTCCGTCACCGAGACCTGTTCGACAGATTTTACGACGCGGAAGGAAACGCCGTAACATTTTGTCAATTTGTTTACGATCGTCCAAGGCCCGCGTCGTAAATTGCGACCGTCGAAGAAGTCTCGATAATTATTGCGCAGGTGTAGGATGTACCGCGCGATAAAAGGATTTTACTGGACGCGCGGAAAATGAAAAGAATAATGGTTGAATAATACGGAGAAGTTACTGCTTCACTTGACGTTACTTGTTGCGCAACGAGCACGAGATCGAGGATGATAGAGACGGATCGCATAGGAAACACTTTTGTCGAGGTTTTTCAAAATTCTTCGCCGAATGGAGCAAGATTCTTCTGAAAATTTTGGCGAGCAAATATTTTCCGAGCGGTTCTCGGATACGGAGATGTATAAATTATCGCTGATAACAAGGCTCGAAAACGATTCTTTGGCGTCAGACTGGTTTCGAATTAATTTTCAGTCGAGTTTCTTAGTTTTTAGTCGCTAAAATTTCTACGACAAAATGTCTATCTTCCCCCTGCAACTTTCAATTTTCTTGAAATTCCGTAGTAACGAAACAAAAAAAAAGAAGAACTATTTTATTATCGTTTCCTATCCTCGCAACGGTGGATCGTCGATGCTAAACTTCCGCTCCAAACTACGCATAGATTTTCCACCTCTCCAATTGCGACTCGCCCACGTCCAGTCGCGTACGGATCGGAAAATTTAAAGCAACTCAATCTTCCGACTCCGTTGGTCGACATGTCTCGTTGTACGTACGTATATATATCGCGTAGTTCGGTTTCGTAATCTTCGTCACTCTCGTATCGATATCCGATTCTGCTAGCTCGTCTCCTTCCCCCCTCTTGCCTGCTTCCCTCGTTGCTCCGTGGCTCTGACGCCGCGCCGCGGCGTCAGAATTCTTATCGAGAATAAGGCAGAGTGCGCGTTTACGTCAGAGGTGACCACACCGGAATAAGTTTTGTCGCGGGGAGGACGATACATACGCGATTGCACGGAAAACGATCGTTATTCCGCCAACGTTCCGTTTCTCCTCCTCTCTCTCTCTCTCTCTCTCTCTCTCTCTCTCTCTCTCTCTCTCTCTCTCTCGTTATCGTGCTGAGCGACGTGCATGTGCAACTGGCGACTCTTTAAGTTCTCATTCGGTGACCTCGTGTGTTCTTCCTTCTGCGCGGCCGTCGATCGAGAAGGAGCTCCCTCGAACTCGGCCGCGTCCCGGGATACCGGACGTGTTGCGAAACTTGTGAAACCTCGACTCCGATCGTTTCTCGTCTCGTTGAAAAGAAGAGAAAAAAAAAGAAAAAAAGAAGTACGACGAAACGATAAAAATGATTCACTTGTTATCGGCTCGTATGTCGACGTTGGAAGATTGCAAATTGCGGCGGATGTTGCGGTAAAACGCCAGTCGTTGCTCGCTATCGACCGGCCGAGCTAGTTCGGCTAGCGAAGATTCGAAGCGTTCTATCGGTATCGGTGGCGACGCGTGTCCGCCCACCCATTGGTACATACCACGCAACGCACGTACTCCCACTCGGCTGACTTTAATTTTCAATCGCGACTCACGACGTCACGCTTTGATCCCACGAACAATTATTTCACACAAATCGTAATCTGTGAAATTCCCGTAAAAAGAATTTACGATACTGGTTATTTCGATTAGACTTGGATTCCTGTGAATTAAATATCTCTGTAGAAAAATGTATTTGAACACATCTGCGATGATGGTTAATATTCTTTCGTCATAACTATAAAAATATCAACCTAAATGAAATATCAGACGCAGTTTTTGTCGTTCCTCCCTTTACATTGATACGTGCTTGTGCAGAAAGAGAGTGCGTACATGTGTGTGTGTGAGAGAGAGAGAGCGCAACGATCCAGTAATGAATGGATTAAACAGCCTGACGTCACAGGATGGATTATATAAACGGTGGTGCGCGTGACATCGAACATAGGAAGGAAGTTGGCTTCCTTTCGTACCTAGAAGGTATTCGTCCGTACGTACGTTCGTACAATACATGCGTATGCATATAAGCGCGCGTACGCAAACGATTTCGTTCGTCGAGGGGTCGTTCATTTAAAAGCGGACGAGCTTGGTTAGAATCCCGGTGACGACAGTGCCGCCCCTTTCGAATCTTCCCTTCGGCGATATCCACTCTCTCTCTCTCTCTTTCTCTTTCCTTCCCGTACGCTGTAAAGACTATTCTTTAATTTTTATCTGCCTTTTCTCCGATCGATCGTACGTATTTACAGAAATTGTTACATCTTCTGTTGCAGGTCCCGAGTGTAAATACTTTTGGTTAAAATCACCGATGTTGTCCACGCAGTTGATAGAGAATCGCGCAAGTGCCAGAGAGCAAGGTATGCCTTCTAAGAATCCATCCTCCGTCCGACTTTGTTGGCCGCGGTGGTATTTTTGAATCCACGGCTCCGCACGCCGTGGATCTAGTTGACTGGCGCTCGCTTGCTCGCTCGCTCGCTCGCATGCGTCGCGCAGTGGAAACCGGCGGTTCGTAGTCAGACCCCCGAGCCGGACGACCCAGTTCTCGCGGATCTCCTAATACGCGGAAGATCCAGGCACGTGTTCGTGTGCCCGATCGAGACGGACGCGCGGCTGGTTCCCCTGCGGCTGAGGTCCAACCACCTCTCGGCGGTGGTTATTAACGCGTGCAGTCTGGGAGCCGTCTGCGGGTCGACGTCCGACGCGCAGAAATAGAAGCGCCGCGACGCTCGTTACATTCCGTCACCTACGATCCGTTGACCACCCCATCCTCTCGGGGAAAAGCCGCTGACCGATCCGCCGAGCCGATTCTACCTCGCGTGCACGCGCGCTGGATTTAAAACGGTCACGCGCGCCGTTTTAGCCCGGTTGAGACCAGCGGGCACCGATCATCCGCGACTCCTTCCGGTCCGGCACCCGTTATATGTCCAGTCGTCTGCGACGTTCTTCCGTTCTCCGTTTTCGTTCCTCTTGGTTCACCTTTTATTTTTTTTTTTTTTCTTTTACTCTTGCAAATGGATCGTTCTTCTCTCTCGCAAGACCTAGCCTGTCAAAGCGAAGATGTTCGCGGGCAACGGTTTTTCCAATCTCTCTCCGTAAAAACAACGATTATCTCTCGAGCTGGTTAACGGTCACCCTCCTAACACTCGACGAAGGGCAGGTGTGTGTAGCCCGGTTCACAAGGGAGAAGGGCAGCTGCCGCTCTGGTCTTAGACTGCGCTCTCTCGTTCTCTCTCTCTGTTTCTCTCTTTCTCGTAGCAAGGGAAAGGAAGAACGAAGGAGCGTGAAAGGAAGGGATGCAGTCCGCTGCTAAGGTAAACGATATAATAGGGACGTAACAGTGGGTCCTTTTTAGAGGCAGATGTCCTGCTCGAGACACGTGCCCATCCCGGGCTCTCTTTTTCGGGGCCCTTGGCTGCCCCCGGCCGCCGGCCTTCTTTCTTTATCACGATTAGACTCCGAATGCGAGCGGAAAAGCCGGAGAGCCTCAGACGTGCGTTCTACTCTCTCTCTCTCTCTCTCTCTCTCTCTCGTCTCTCTTTTCCTCCGTCTTTTCTTTCATTTCTCCTTCTCTCTTTTCCCCTGCGCTCTCCCCTTTTTCTTCTTTCTCTCCTCTTTTCTTCGACTCGTTCCTTTTTTTTCTTCGCCTGAATGGGGAGGGGTACACCAGCTGCTCCTCTCTCGTTACGGCGAATCATACCAAACGCGCAGAGGACCGGCATCGACTTGTAACCCACGACGACGATAACGACGACCACGATTCAAAGTAGCGTCTATTGTGCGGTCTTTCTGAAACTCGTCTAGCGAGATCGCGACGGCGTTCCCGATATCTAGAAACCAGAAACTCTTCCTCCCTTTCGAAGTTATCGGTCGGAAGCCCCGGAAAGGGGAGAGGATCGAGCGTTTAAAAAGTTAGTTTCGCCGTTTCGGTTTAAAACGGTTTTTGCTATTCGGACAGTTCGTCCCGAGAGAAGCGAACGTCCGCGAAGCCGGTTTCTCTGTTTCTCTCTCTCTCTCTCTCTCTCTCTCTCTTTCTCTCTGTGGTTGTTGGCTGCTGCGAGTTCCGATGGATCGAAGATAGAAGAGACGTGGAGAGGCAAACTCTTTCAAACGGTCGAGCCCCCGACGGTTGAAAGGTGCATTGAAGATTTCGTGGAAGCCGCGGTTCGTCTCCTCTATTCGCGAACCGCATTCATGTTAGCCTCCGTGCTCGTTGCCTGAGAGCCTCTGCACACGGCGTGCGACTTTTTGAGTCGCTTTGGTCCCACGCTGAGACTATGGTCGGTTCTACGTACACGCGTGTACGTTTCTATGCACATGCACGCCGCAAGTACACGCGTAGATAGATGTAGAAAAGCACGGAACGCCGCGGCTATCGCCGCTGCACCTGCAATTGACCATGTGCTCGTCTGCCTCTCTGACGCCAAATTCATCGTCCTTTCCTTTTTTTCTCTCTCTCTACCTCCTGCTCTTCTTGCATTTGATTGATTTCTTCTGGTATTTGGAATATCAATAACCGTGGATCGTAGAAATATCGAAAATTGCATTTAAGAGTTCGAATTCTCCGTCCACCACCATTTCGCTCCTCTTTCTTTAATTTCAAATATTTCAAATATCTCGAAAAATGAAGAAATACTATTGTCACGTTGAACTTGATGCTTGCTAAAATTCTATTATTAACGCTAACTTGCATCATCTTGGATTAACAGAAGCAAATATCTTAAGAGATAGCTCGAAAAATATTCGCGAGCTCTGATTCCTCGAGCATCCTTCATCGGAATTCAGCGGTTCGATTACAAATTCCTTCTGGAAACACGTCGTTGCGAGGGACAGGCTTCGTTGAGCACACAGCCGACTGCAGGAGATATCCCCGATCCGCGTGAAAATATTTACCTTTCAGCCAAGAGCCAGGAAGAAAGAGCTCGGCAAAAATGAGCCGAGGCGTTATCCGGCTCGATCGCGATTGACTCGCAAAACCGCGGGAATCGAAATCGCGATAAGAATCCGATGAAAACAGAGCAACGATCCGCTCGATGTCATTTTTCTTATCTTTTTCCTTTTTTTTTTCCTTTTTTGTTCGATCGATCGTGAAAAACAACGTGAGACAAGAATTTGGGATTCAAGGTAAAACGATAAATCGGCCACGAGAATGAAACGAGGAAACTAGAAACTCCGACACTTTGAATGTGAATACTGAGACACACGTACGCGCGTTTTTTAATAGGTCTTTTACCTCAGAAGATTCTCGAAATTCGGGCGATTTTTATTTGTTCAATTGACGATGGCACGTACAGAGACTCGCAAAAGTGTTCGAACACTTTTCATAGAAGAACTTTTCTATATTACACGGATATGCATTATAATGTGTAATATATTACATAAAATATTTTGAAATCTTATAAACTCTGTAACGAGACACGACTGTGAACCTACGTACGTAGTTAAAAAATATTTATCGTAAAAAATTCGTACACCATTTATCAAACATACGTTTACGATTAATACTTTAGATTATGTTGTTCCTGTACGTTTAAATTAATTTAGACTTTTATAGCGCAATCATCGTAACCAACACGGTTTTTCAACGGTATTAACAAAATTTTTAATTATATTTATTTCGTGCAACACAAACGTATAAATATTCGTAGAAAGTTCCTACATTCATACATGCCACACTTCCGTGAGAAACTGCGCTCGTCTGTTAAAAAAAAATCACACGAATCGAGATCCGTACTCGTTCGTCGCATGCGTATTTGCATACACCTCTGGAGGAACCTCTCCGAAGGAAACTGTCGTGGAAGGTGAATCGTGGCTGATTCATTATGAAGCGGTTCCTGTGTATCGTAACGCGACGAGATTGACAATGACATAACGCACACGACGCCACCGGTCCTCCATTATTCATCGAGGGATCATCGACGCGAATTACCATATTATAATGGCGACCGAACATCGGTATTCGTATAACCTTGAAACGATGACCGCTCGTCTCGAGCCACCTTGAACGGACGGAAGCATCGGTAGCATCGGTATTTCTCGATTCGACGAGATCCAGAGATCCAGATCTTCGACTGGTTTCCTCGTTGCTCGCCTAGATTCCACAGACCGAGACAAACGTCTCGGCAAAAGAGAACGAAGAACGGCAAAGTCGAACAGAGAGCGACCGTAGACTAACCGCGATCGGCTAGGATGTTCCCCTTTATCGTTTCTCGGTTCGCGTTCGTTTTGGTATTCCGCGCGGCGTTCGCACGATGATGATGCCCGTGGCTTGTAGTACCTGCTTCCACAACGGTCGCTGGATATCGACGACGAATTCATCTTCGTGCGATCGTGTCGGAATGTCCTCTCGGAGGAAGGAGAACGAGGAAAGATGGACGCTGGTATAGTTGAATTCTTTGGAAGCTTATCGTCGATCAATTTCGTTAATTGATAAACGCGGATGATTCTTTCCCTTTCGATTCGTCTCGGAGTTTTATTTTTACTCTTTTTCGCGACGACTGAGTTGCAGTTGCTGAGGCGAGTCCTCAACTTGGAAACACTTTCAAAATTTTTATTTGGATATCATCAGTTGATGTAAATCAATCTGCACCTATTTTTTTTTTTTTTTTAATAATGGAAGAGTGTGTTCTATGTTCATTGTTAGGAAAAATATCACTTTCTTCAAGTTGTGAAAATTAAACTGGTAGCACTTGTGCGTGAGAATGTTAATTGATAAATGCAGACGATTCTTTACCTTTTAATTCGTCTCTTTTCCTTTTATTCTTACTGTCTCTCTCTCTCTCTCTCTCTGCAACAAGTGAACAGTTGTTGAAACAAGTCCAAACCAAGAAAATGTTGGCTTGGATACGTCATTAGATGAATCAATCTGAACCTATCTTTTTCTTTTGATTTATGGAACAGTGTATTCTATGTTCATTGTTAGGAAAAATATTACTTTCTTCGCGTCGTGAAAATTAAACTGGTAGCACTTGTGTGTGAGAACGTCGATCAATTTCATTAATTGATAAATGCAGACGATTCTTTACCTTTTAATTCGTCTCTTTTCCTTTTATTCTTACTCTCTCTCTCTCTCTGCAACAAGTGAACAGTTGTTGAGACAAGTCCAAACTAAGAAAATGTTGGCTTGGATACGTCATTAGATGAATCAATCTGAACCTATCTTTTTTTCTTTTTTGATTTATGGAAACAGTGTTCTATTGCTAGGAAGGACATTAATTTCTTCAAGTTGTGAAAATTAAACTGGTAGCACTTGTAACGTGTGAATGAAAATCCTGGCTGGGGCCATCGGTACTGAGAGACGAAGCGAAGTGGAACGAACCGAAATAGTGTAGCAGAATCGTTTAGATTGGTAGATTAATTGGTCAACAACGAATCCGGATATATGTGCTAGTAAGTCGGTGTAGTCGTTCGGCTGTCTCCCACGGCAGGGCCTCGCGCCGACCGCATTCCACTCGCGGACCCTTTCCACCGCCACCGCTGCTGGGTGATCGACCCTAATCGCCAAATTCGATCTCGAATTATCGTCGTCCCGCTTTCACGCGCGAGTTTCACGCTTTCCTTCGACGAAAAACCATCGAATTGCCTCATTTTCGCCTTCTTTTTCTCCTGGATCGTATCTTTTTATTCCAAGACGCAGCGGCAATTGCTGCAATTGTTCTCGCAAGTACAAAAATTAAAAAAGACAGAAGAAATTTGTTCGTTTTGCAGATTTCACCAGAAAATCGTCTGAATCTCCAAATTTTCCCGAATTATCCGATATAATAAGCTCGCGGTATAATAACTTTGCATCTTGTGCAGCAGCTTTTATGCGCGGCAGTGTCGGTAACGTTTCAAAAATCCTCTCTCTCTCTCTCGGTAGAGAAAAGTCTCGCAACCGGGGATAACTGTAAAATGTGAATTGGTAGCTAGTTTGTAAGTCAGAAGCGGGACACGACATCGGCGACAGTGACAATAGCGGCGGTGATATCATTATTGGTAGTAGCGGCGTAGAGTGGTAGAGGAGACACGAGCGGCGAGATAGTAGTAGGTGGTGAAGCCGGTAGGTGGAAGACGACGGAGTGTTTCGGTGAACAGCGGCGGTTCAGCTCCTCGCTGGTAGAGGCATCGAGAAGGAAAGAGGAAAGAGAAGAGAAGAGAAGAGAAGAAGGAGGAGGAGGAGGAAGAAGAAGAAGAAGAAAAGAACGAAAAGGTGAAGGAGGCTGATCAGGAGGTGAGGAGGCAAGAGTAAAGTCGCCGACTGGACTCGTACCTGCATTCCATTCCCACTGGCCGCGTAGGTCCTTGTATAGGTGGTCGTTCTCCTTCTCCTTCTCCTTCTACTTCTTCACCGGAGGAGGAGTCCTCGTCACTCGCGTTCCCTCTTCGTCTTTATTTTCGTTTTCATCCTCTCGCGTCCTCTTCGTCCCTCTTCCTCCCCTTCGTTTTCGTCTTTCGCTCATTAGTTACCTCGCCCGTTCGTTCGTCGGCGGTATAGCGAATTTCTACCAAATCGATCGCTACTTCTCTCTCTCTCTCTCTCTCTCTCTCTCTCTCTCTCAGTTTCGATTCAACGTCGAGGATTGTGTCCTCTAAGCTGCAAGGCCTGTAGAAGACTTTGCGAAAACCACAGAGTGAAAGGTCCAGGACCCGCGAATCGTTGCAAAGTGCCCATTCTGTAAAAATTACGTCCATCGCTGTGCCAATCTTCTCCCATCTACATTGCTGCGCTCCTCGTTCTCTCCTTTTATCCTCGCCTCCGATACCGATCTTAAGCAATCGAGGATCACGTCGAACGAAGACCGGGATTATATCGATCGAGTCGAAGACGTTCGAACGTTCAAAGAAACGTTCGCCCGCGAGGAGAAAATCTCTTGGGTGGAACAACGTCCCACCGAGCGCGTTGTGGTCGTTTTTCCATTACTCGAGAAATTGCGATACTCCGTCGCTAATCCCTTCTCCTCCGATTATCTCCTCCCTCCTCAGGCTCGTGTCTCCGTAATAATTTATACTTCAACCCTGTCTTCTCAACTTCGTTCGTTGTTTCGTCGTCCTCCCCCCCCCCTTCCCCTTCCGAGAGCACCTCGACGGCAGGAAGGAGAAGAAGATCGTCCGATCTAAACCCAAGTTCGCGAAAGCAGGTCGGGAGAGGACGCGAGTCTCTCCCCGACAATCCCCCCCTCCCGTTAACGCGTTTCGTTAGTATCTGCGTCCACGGACAAATATAAACTCGACGAGTTATTCCAGAGCTGCAATCCTCTTAATTAGAACAATTAGCCGATCCGAGAATAGACAGATGACGCGTATCTCAGGCGTCGCGGAATCGCACGGCCCACGCAGAACGCTCCATCGGCTGCGACGTTGCCCGCTTTTATCCTGTTCATCCCCCTGTTCACCTCTCTTTCCATTACTTTGAACGCCTCGCGAAAGAAAGCAGAGAGTCGATGATCCGAAGGATGACGCATCTTTAACGATCTAAGGAATTCGATCTCGAAACCTTCGCGTCTCTTTAAGTGAATTTGTCATTACGAAAAAATATTCCCACTTTGACTCTTCTGTTTTAATGATTTTTAACGAAACGATACTCGAACCGATAATTAATCAGGTGCCAAGATTTCGTATTTTTACAAAATTAGGTATTTGTGTACATACTCTGACTTATTTTCTAGTGATTTTCACCAAACGATAATTAATCAGGTATCAAAATTCGATATTTGTGCACGTACTCTGACTCTTTTACTAATGATTTTTACCAAACTATAATTAATCAGGCACCAAGATTCCATATTTTTACAAAATTCGATATTTGTGCACGTACTCTGACTCTTTTACTAATGATTTTTACCAAACGATAATTAATCAGGTATAAAAATTCCATATTTTTACAAAATTCGATATTTGTGCACGTACTCTGACTTTTTCTCTAATGATTTTTACCAAACGTAATTAATTAGATACCGAGGTTCCATATCCTTCAATTCCTATCCAGCGTCAAATGTAACAATTCCTATAAATTTCCTCTGCTGATAGTTCAGGAACGCGGAGCTTAGTTGTCAGAAGTTTCCACAGCGCGTACAAAACGCGCATCGGCAGCACTCGTTGACTCGAGAGGGGCTTGATAGATGCGGAATCACGCGTCGAAAGTTTCGGACGATCGGTGAACTTGAAAGCGGTGGAAACGACGAATCCGCGAAAGTAGGAGCCAACTTCGCACGCGAAGAGGAAAGGCTCGTCGCTTGGGCTTGCACGCGCGCGCGTTACGTGACAATATGCCCCCGAAGCTCCGTTTTTCTGGCTAAACTACCGATGCCGAACGATGCCGTGGCGCGCGCGCTCGTTCGCTAATCGTTCGTAGAAAGTTCAGCAACCTCTGTCGACGTTTCGTCTCGTGGCCCTCTTTCTCTTGCCTTGCCTCTCTCGATAGTCGACGTGTGTACGCTCGTATCGTCGTATTTAACAACTTGATTCCAACAACTGCGTACCACGAAACGACCAAGCTCTGTGCTGACCATTTTTCACGAATACGCCAGCTGCTGGATGGCGAAACTCGGAGAGATTTTTCTGATCTGGACAAAGTATGTTTCTCCTTTCTTAACTTTGTTAGTTCACTTGAATTCGAACGTCTTTAGTCGTGCTTCTGCTTCTCTATGCGCGATTTTCAATGCGTTATCAAACTACCCAGTTTTATCTAAGTGAAACTCACTGACCGCGAGGAATTTATTCTTGGCAGTCTATTTTTGACGGATAGAGAGCCAACGAGTTTCACTCCGAACGAATTTCGGAATTTCGCTGCTTTCGAAATTACTTCTGCTTTTTTGCCGCGGCTCGTTTCTCTAGCGTAATACCTCTCTCGATCTCTCCGTCTCCGTCTCGCTCTTTCGTCCACGCTTATTCGCCGCGATGCGCCGTTTCGCTCGTTCAATTACGCACTTCGTCGGTACGCCGAGGGAGAAACGAATTCCAAGAGCGGATGCCTTGTCAAGGTGTTTCCTCGCGTTACTCCTCGCGCGAGGAGAAAAGCACGCGGTTTTACGCCGCGTACGTGATTCCGATGATGCGTTGATAATGATCGGACAAAAGAGCTTCGTGCCGGTTCCGTCGTTACGCTTGTACGTACGCAGTTGTTCGTCTAATATTTTTCGATCGTAACGTCTGGTTACGCAATCGTTTCCGCGACGTCGTCTTTGTCGCTCGTCGAACGGCACGGGAAAACGGAGTCCTTCGTCGCGAATCGGATGGCCTTTTCGCGACGAACGTAAGAAACTGAGAGGAAGAAAAAGAAATATTATCGTCGATGAACGAATTTCAGTGTTTTGGGTTTTCCGGTTGTAAGCTTGCAGAATTTTTAACTACGAAATGTGAAAAAAAGAAACATTCGGACGAAGCGAATGTTTCTGGCCGACGATGCGTGTGATTTACGCGTGCACAAGCACTCGTATTGCGCGTGTGCCTCGATCCACATCTGCACGCGAGATTCTCAGGAGGGGTCTGTCACGCGTACAAATAGCTGACCTCGCTTCGTCGCCTCTATCAATGGCTAGACGCTGGTCTGAATGACTTTTATGCCTCTTCCTCTTACTACGCCCTACTGTCTCGCGATAGCCTTCGTTCCATTTCTTCGAATTCTTTTTCCCCTTCCATCGCCGTTCTTTCCGGTGGAATGTGGTAACACGTGCGATGTATAATGATCGATCACATTTCAGCAATCACTTTTAATTAAAATATTCTACGCGATATTTCACAGGAAAATTCTAATTCCCCTCCTTGTCGCTGTATTGAGACAATAATGTACGTACGTAGTAGGCGGAAAAATACCGCACCACATTCCACCCAGCTGCCATACGTGAGAGGATATTCCTATTCGACTTTTCCAACGACGGATAAGGTAGAACACTGTCGGCAAAGAACTGTCGGCTGTTTTACTGTTGATACCAACAGTGAATGTGGAGGCTCGCTCGCAGAGACAAGATACCTTTCGTTAGTAAAGTAACTTGGAACCAATAGTTGATCGTGTTGCTCTCTACTTTATCTCTATATACATTTCGTAATTTTTTCTTTTTTTTAAATTAATCGATCAACAATAGACAATCCGAATTCCAGTTTTCCTTGAATTTATAGGAAGATTCGTTGCAACGAGTGACAATTAAATATAAATCGAGATGACATTCCACTTATACGTGCAAACAACTTCTTCCCAAAGACCCTCACCGTTTAACGTCAAATAATTATCGCGATATTCCGGCAATCCTTGCTCGTTAATTTTTACGATCGGTGCCGCGTCTCGCTGAGATGACATCGCATTTAATTAGATAAAACCAAAACGACAAAGCGGTTCTCGGAAGGGCTCGCGTACGCATAACCGGCAACAAATTCACACAGTGTTCGTTGCGATATCTTCATCGATTTCGTATCTGTCGAACGTATCGGTGACAACGTGCAAGCAGAAAAAGAGAGGAATATCGTCGACCGGACGAAATTTCTCGGTCGCGTTGTTTGCCGTCCGCACTTTCGCGGATCGTCCAAGGCTCTTTTCCTTCGTCTTGACCGGTTCCACGGAATCGTCACGGGGTCGCAGGGTCACGTCGTATCTTTATCAGGGCCTGGTGTAACCGTCAACGCGTTATCGACTGGCCGATAACGCACGTGCAAAATAGTGTGCGTCGATTGATCCTCACGTTCGGTTATTCAGCGAAGGGTATGCAAAAAGAAGAGCGAGGGAAAAAGAAGTGAGGAAAGAAGAGAGAAGAGAGACAAAGAAAGAGAGAGAGAGAGAAAAAAGAGAGAACTCCGTCGGTTAGCTCCTGTACGGATTTACGATTTCTCCGTCATCGCGGCCTCGTTATTAACGAGCCGCGATATCGCATTCCACGATAATGGAAATGTTGTGCGCTCTGAAAAATACAAGTTCTCTTTAATCGACAATGTTTACCGCAGCCGAGAGTTGGCCAATTTTTGTTTCGACGGAGATTTCGAGCTAGAAATCCGAACTATTGCACTATGAACGGGCAATTACATATATATTTATATAATTGGAGTTCGCTCATATAATAAGCTGAGATTAAATTCGATTGATAAGAGCTCGTTTTTAATCATTTAATTCTATTCCAGCCATTTTCTGATATACGTGCTTAAACTATTATATGTACACACATAGTTTCTGATAGAATTATGTGGACACAGGATGATTTAGGTTTCTTATCGGCATGAAGAAATTTGTTGTCTTCTTTTTGGATATTTGTGATCTAGAGCAAACGACTGGCCCGTTTTTCCTGCCGATGAGAGTTCTGACGCTCTAACGTGTTCTAAGCGCTTGTTATTGTCAATCTCGATTACTAACTTGTCGGGTCTGTTTTATTTGTATTTATTTTATTCCTTAAGAAAAGATCAGCTTCGATTACCCTTATTGGGACAGGTTACACTAGGATGAACGGCCCATACTTCAAAATGACTGACTATGTGTATAAAATAAACTCGCAGGTAACGAGTGAACACAGTGAGACAGTATGCGAAACCAGAGTGTACAAAAGAGTGTACAAATCCACAAAATCCTCCTCACATACAATCCACTCTTACTCTAACTTTTATCCTCTCTGAAATACGATATGCAACATTTGATCAAATCGAACCGGATCCACATTATTTGGTCCTTCGAGTCACGCCACATTGTCCAAAATTTCGAATGAATCCAGTTTATACACTCAAGTTCTGTCCTTTCGTTTCATTTAGAATCACAGATGCGCAAAATTTATCTGAGCCTCGAGAATTCAAAGATCAAGCAGAGAAATTAAATTAGATTGAGAAGCAGCGAGAGATCTCAATCCATTGTTAGATTGCAGAGATGATTGATAATTTCTTAATAATTAAATTGCGGGTTTCCGGAGCACTTGTAGAAAGTTTAAACACGCAGAACATCAATTTTCAGAAAGCAAATTTCTACCCTAATAAGTCCCTGTACTCTTTCAATCGCATCCGTGAAAATGTTAATTCGCACGAATATCGACAAATTAATTCACAGTCTGTCCAGACTATGTTCTCAGAGCGTCTAATTGAAAATCTCATCGAAGCAGCTCACTGGGAAACGTCGATCGTTCGTTCCAAATCGTCGACTCTCTCGCAAACAGGCAAGAAAACAACAGCGATCGACGCGATCGTGAGGCTCAGCAAAAGACGAAACTGGTTTTCACAATGATTTGACAGATAGATTTGATTCTGAGATCATTGTGAAAGCTGATTTTGTTTGAACGTCGCCGGATCACCTCGGAACGTGGCGCACGACGGCGGGAAACGCGCGTTTCACTTGGATCTTGGAAACGTGGATCGGGCCACGAAGATCGCGTGTCTTCTCGTTCATCGTCTCAGGGTGTAATTGTTGACGGATAAATAAATGGAACGCACAAAGGAGCCTCTGTCCCGCGAGCATTGCACGTCGCAGCACGCGCTTCACGGCGCGCGACTCGAAATTTATGATTCATCGAGGAGGAAAGCAACGGAGCAGGGAGCGGAGAAGATAGAAGCAACGAAGCAAAGACGAGAAAAAAAAAATTGCTCGATCTTTCGAGTCGATGTCGCCGTATTCGCGGAAGCTCGGGCTTGATTACACAACGTGACACTGTGAGTACGATTTTTATTTACGCACATTTTATCGAGTTGCCGTTTCTTAGCAGAAGTTCAATTATCACGGTGTATCGTTAGATCTAACAAGCTAAATTTAAAAATATCACAAAACAACACAACTTGAAACCATCTGTAGTCTAATGAAATCTAATTTAGCCTAACGTCTTTACAAAAAAGTTTAATGACTTTTGTTCATCCCAAATTTTTAAAAAAATGAAGTGAATGTTATATAATGAATCTCTTTTTCCGATGATTTCATAATCTCTTCTACTATATAAAGTTTTCTTCCATCGATTCTATAATTTGTACTTGAAACCAATCTAAGAAAAAGATTAGTAAAATCTGCAAAATATAACTATTACTACAGTTGGATCAAACATCATTTTGCTGTTTTTTCCTCTTAGTCACTTTCTTTATAGTTATAGCTAATAAATTTATTTTTTATTTACTTTTTAGTTATAGCTAATAAAAAATGTATATTTTCTAGCAGTATTTTCAGTAATAAACGTAAATAAGCGGTAAGGGATGCTGAGAAAGAAAACCTAACATAGTAACCAGAAGGATGACTGACAAAGAAAATCTAAAACAATAGCCAGAAGAGCTACTAAAAGAATTTCCTACTCAATACAATAACCAGAAGGACTACTGTCAAATCTACACTCGATATGAATCCGAGCAACAAACCGTATCTTGTTTCGCAACACTAATTCACTAGTACTACTAATTATATAATTATACAAAATATGAAATTTTCAAAAACACGAAGAGTGCTTCGTCATGTTTAAAACCCTCGAAGATGAATATGCAATTAAGATAAAATATGATATTAATATACGCACTCGTGTTTAAAAATGTTGCAACACTAATTGCGACGAGTCCAGACCATGCTAGAGGTTGCTGATGAATGACCACCATGTACAGCTCTTGTAGCTGTATCAGGTGATCTAAGAGCAGGAACAGCTTTCTACAAATCCAGTGGAAGGAATTTGGGCATTTTTGAAACGCAACGCTACTTCAAGAAACGCGATCATTCATTATCGCAACACTAACTTTAAGACCAAATTGAATGAAAATTATTACTTCAAATATTCCAACACTCTAAAAGCAATGATTCTATCTCTAATTTAAAACAATAAGAAACAAGACAAATTTTACTATGTATAACTTCAAGATAACTTCAACAATTCACAATCAAAACTGCTAAAAACAATCGCCGTATTGTAATTCTCAACTCTAAAGCAAACACGAATTATTATTTCTTCGTGACTCTAATTCAAACCGTAATCAATTTCTCGCAACACTAACAAGAAAAACCGCGATTTGCCCAAAACAAAGCTGAATGATGAGAAGAAAAAAATACAACTACATATACTAAAAGAGCATAGTGACAAAGTAGTAACGAGAATGGCTTCCCATGCTCTGGAATCACTTAAATCATCCAGAGGATGAGAAACCATTTGCTGCGACCCTCTTCGTGGCAGTTTGCCGGGCCTCTTCTTTTCTTCGAGCGCAATGCCCGCTGAAACTTAAATCTAGCTCGAGTCTTTCTAATCGCAAACTAAAAAATAAAAAATAAAAAGATAAGCCGCGAAAGCTAATTCAACTGCACATGGACGACTAACGATCACAATGAACGTTATTCGTTCGCATATGCGTGCTCGAGCAACACCTACATAAACGTTCGTTTCGGGACCTACTCGCGACCTATCCACGACCGCGACCGCGGTACTAAATTCGAAAGATCGAAGAGTAAAACCAGAAACAAGTGGCATGCTCAATTTGTACCAATTTCACTGTCGATTTTTCAAATTAGATTTCCTGAAACAGGTTGGACACACGAAAAGGGACACGCGACCAGAGACTGTGCCAACCTGCCCGGCCCTACCTACTTATAATTAAAACACAGGCACACCTAGTAGTAAGCTACCTATCCTATCCAGGGCCCCTATATTTAAAAGATGACAAAAGAACAGGCACACCAACACACTCATTCCACGGTTCTCACACATACTACTCGGGCGCAGACCTAAACTAGAGAGGACGTCCCGGGACGCCTCCGACACCCGAGCTTAACACACAACTTTCACACTCTAATTTACGTACCATTTTCCTGAAATCGACTGACAATGGTTAACGACCATTGCGTAAGACGTGATTAAAACACGTTTATATTTACAACTAATATTGATAACTGAGAAAAAATACATATAATTTCTATAGAAATTACACGTGCAAGTGTAATTGACTTTGAATCATTATTACAATTGATGGTATAATATAATGTAATTATAGTGTATTTATTAGTCATTATGATAATAAATTCATAATTCTTTAAATTAATGCATAAATATGCTAAATATTTCAACTTGTAATGAATGCAACGATAGAAACGACGCAATTCCACATCCTAATCACACACATACATGCGGAAAATACGTCGTGCACGATACGCTAACACACTGTCAGTCGCTGAGAAATTTTTTATAAAATTACAAACTATGGTCATCGTGCCCAATGTCTTTCACCCACCCAAGTAGCACCTGAGCACGTGAGTGAGATCCTGACAATGAACACGGAAGGGGTTAAACCTGAAAATCCTGGACTAAAAAAATGATTGGTTATGTAATTTGTATCTAACGGACTATTGCATTATTTTATTTCAAACTGTAATGACTCTACTCTTTCAGAAATTATTGAAATTGCAAGAGAATAAAGACAACGAGCAGGACTTGAATTTATTAAAAAAGATATTACAACAGTTTAAGAATTGACTCAAACAATCAAAATCAAAACAATCAAACAATTGATTCCAAATTAAATATTAATAGAAATAATCTCAGGCGACTTCTTCATCAAAGCACATTTTCGAAAATGCAAAAACAGATCAAACTTGTTGCTCTGATTCAAAAATCTACCTGTCGCGAAGTATCTTCTTGCACATAAAATTTCATACATTTTTTGCGGAAAAAATTCTAATCTATTATATTTCAAATTCTATAGAAGTTCATAACTATGTATAATTATATTTAATACTATTATAAAAGAGAAGATGAAATTGAAAATTATTAATTATTAATTATTATAACAAAATATCAATAACTAATAACTGCATCTTTCATAGCAACGAAGTCGGAGGATATCCGTCTTCTCTATTATGAAATGCTCAAGCGAAATCATTTGAATAATAATTATTTATAAGTATTTATAATTTATCTATTCATATGGACATTCGTACATTTTACCTTTGCGAACATTTATATGGAAGATATTTTGATTTTATAAGTAATTACTATAAATTTGATTATTAAAATCGCGATGTGCAAGAAGCCCTATCCTGATCTAATACATAAAAAACTTGAAAAAGATGTTACTACTCACGGGTATAAAAAATACCCGCGATCACTATGCTCATCAAAAATTCTACGTATACAACCAGTCACCCGTGCCGATTTGGACCTTTCGTCCTACGACATGATTGAGTGACCGGAGGAACATAAATGCATGCGACTCACCATAGATGTGAAGAACATTATCATCGATGCTGCACTGGACCAAGAAAAGTTATCGTGAAGATCCTCATCAAATAAATACCACTGAGAATCCCATGGTGAAAGTGAACGCCGTGAAAAATTTCTTAAAAAACATAAAACATGTTATTTCTAAAGACACAGTGTTATTTGTGAAAATTTAAATTTTAATAATGATAAAAATTGGGACTAATAATTTGAAGTATTTTTATTTTATAGTTATAATTTTACATTCGACTTTAATAGAAAGAGAACTATAGAAAAGAGAATTATTTCAAGTACAATATACTAAAATACTTACATTCTTAGCTTTTGAAGCATCATAAGATTTTTGGAAGTTTAGGGGAAGTGGAGACTGTAGAAGATCTGTGGCAAAACATTCAACATCAGAATTTCTATTTAAAAACAAAGCAAAATCTTAAGTTGGAGATAATGAAAGATTCTTACATTTTTGGCTTTAGAGCCACCGTCAGATTTGCCCCAAAAAAAAAAATTAATGCTGATGTGAAGCGTCTGTAACAAAACATAAAACATCATATGTAACTTTATTGTTAAATTTGAAAAATTAAATAAATTGAGATACAATATATAAAACTACTTATGAATAGTAGTCATATTATGTGTTAGTACAAGTCATATTACAAGGTGACAATATTTGTACTGATAAGAATTAAAATTAAATTTTGATATAAAATTATAAATAATTTTAATATGATATATTTTGTTTAAATGTTTATATGCTATTATTTCTTTAATTGTTGAAAATTATATGTAATAATTATTTGGTTAACTCTTGCCTTGAATGAAAACTAAAAATACACATTTTAAAAATTCATAACGTAAACACAAATCTAACAACTACTGATTTAAATTTTTACCTGAGAACTTCTGAATAACACTTCTTTCTGGATAATTTTTCTGAATAATACTTCCTTCTTCAGAGATGTGGTGTGCTACTCTCCGCCATCTTTAACCGCCACTTTCCAGTTAAAAATCGATCATGAGAAATATCGATTACGTTCGAGAATCACAAGAAGTGTATTGCGCATTTCACCGCACATTGGCGCTGTAATCTCTAATTAATTTAAACCCAATTCGCGCGCATTTCGCATGAAATGTTAACTGGGAATAAAAAATACAAAATTCTGGTCTAAATCAGATATACAAAATTCGTGAGAAATTTTTAAAAAATAACACTAGATGAAAAATTGTCAGTACTTTAAACTGTTATAATTTTGTGAAAAAAGTTGTAGAACAATTGATTTGAACCTTCATTTTATCTTAAAGAGTGAAGTCTGCATTTTAACAATCTTGACTTTGTTTTCTTCAAAAATATTTATTTTTACATCTATTATGTTGTTAAAAAATATATTTCGATCAATTTTTTTCTAATACTTTCAAACAGATATAAATAATCAAATATGTAATAAATTTTTCATCCCAATTTCCATCAATCGCTGTTTTAAATCGTTATACTCCTTCATTGATGAAGTATTCTACCAAAATTCATCTCGTCGTGTCATTCGTTGGGATATTTAAATCGAAGAAAAATTAGGCTCGACGTTTGTCGTGGCACTCGCTCGGGAAAACAAGCGGATGCAGGCTGCTGGCCGTCAATCGAGTATCTAGAGCACGAACGAGCAACGTGGTTTTTTGTCGGAATTTCCGGTAGCGATTTATCAAACGAGAAAGATGCTATCGGGCGAAGAGGAGCGACCGGCAAGAAACCGACTTCTCGCTCGGAGGGCTGACTGGAAGAAGCTAGAGAAGCGGAAGCACGAAGAAAGGAGGAATGGAAGGCAGAAGAAGCGAAAAAGAAGATGGCTCGCGAGGAGGCTATCCCGCGCGAGCGAGGAACGCGCGGTGGTGCTATTGCAACCAGGGGCAACCGTGTATGCATGCTCGAGCGCTATCAAGTGTCAAACGAACCGAACGTAAGAAAAACCAAACGCTTGGTTCGAGGCAGCAGGCCACGGAATTTTGAGAGAACGCAGCCAGACAGGAGAAGAGGAGAAACTCTAGATTCTAGACGATATCCTTCTCGTAACAGTCATCCACACCGGTCGGGGCCCTCTTGGCACGTCACATTCTTGACAGCTCGAGGAAACCCGACCAAGAGTGTCCTCCAGCTCGACCACCAGCCGATTCTAACCCCTTTTGCTTCTCCACTTTAGAGACCTTGGAGAGCGAATTTGCCTGTAAGGTGATGTACATCGTGGATCTAAATTCGTGTAACTATTAACACGCGTGTTCACGTCCGTTTAAATGCAGTTGATCGCAAATAAAAAAAATTAATAGAAATTATAGATTAGCGTGCTAAAGACTATACTAAAAGACAAGAACGTGTACACGTTTAGAAACGTGATTTCTAGTTTATCAAACCTACGATGTATGTAAATGAAAGCTTCTCGAAACCAACCAGAGTTCTCTCTCTGTTTTTAGATATTTTCTTCAGGTTCATCGTGGATCATTGGTGCATCGTTGTCCTTCGATATAGTCTGGAACCTGAGAACGTACGTAAGTGCATTTTCACGCATCCGCGCGAAGGAACGAGCTTCGTCGTTTTCTCCCGTATTTCTTTACGAGGTGGCTCGTAAAAGAAATCCTTGGCAAATTGGGCCACGTGACGGGGCACGCTCGTTCTCGTGTTTCGACTCGATAAACTTGGTGTTTCGGCTGGCCGTGTTTCAACGACCACGCGAGATTTATTCCCCTTCCTCTTCCCTCTTTCGACAAGGTCTGGCGTTAGTTTTGACAGGACCACGAGAAAATTTATCGAGGAGAGTGTAAAGACGGTGGCAGCTTACGACCCGACAATGTTTTCAGCTATTAGACGAAACAAGTCCGCTGCTCTTTTACGAGCAGTTGCGGTGACCCACAACGCCTCGTCCACCTCGAGCCACTACCATTTTTCGATCGTAAATTCTATTGGTGAGTAATTTGATATTAAATAACAAAACTCGACGGAGCTTTGTGGATCTTTTGGCGTTCATTGTTTCTTCTAAAATTTATTCGATGGTATTGAACGAATTGCAAGAGTGGATTGCTAGAGTCGTTTTTCTCTCTCTTTTTTTTAAATAAAGTGTGATAGATTTATATAAATGAAAGATACGTGTAGAAAGTGAATAAAAATAAGCAATGTCTAAATAAAAATTTCTTTCTACTCTTGCATTTTTATATTGTCAAATTTCCCATAAATTCATGCAAATGATAATTATTTACGATGGAAAAAAAAGAAACAGCATAACTTGTTATATTTTTATCGCGTAAACTTTTGTCGAAAGAACCTTCGCACCCATTTAATAAAATCAGTCAACGAGAGAGGTATTTTCCGTGAGAAAGAAATCAGTTTGAGGAAGAAGAAAGAAAAATAAATGGAAAGCAGCGGAAATGCTATTTAAAAAACAACTACTCGTCCGATCGAGCTGTGAGCGTTATCGGTTTCAAGCGAGATTTTTACGAGCGTGAACGTCAAACGATGTCGTAAAAACGTCGAGCCGCGATTTTCTGGAAAACTCGTAAATTCTTGCGCCCACTTGTAACAGACGCCAGAGCTTTCCACGATCTCGATGGGTTGATGCTCCGAAATCTGATTAATTTCGTTTGCTCTTATATTCCGACTGTCGATATCTCTTCGATTCTTGAAAATGAACTCGATGTTTGCATTGATAGCCATCTTTCGTTAAATCGGCAATTAGTAAGGTAATACGGAGCTTCTATTTTTTTAAATTATATCTATAAAAGATACCTTACACTCAAAAGATATCGTCAAATACGTTCAAGTGTTTGTGATTGATCGGGAACTTGCTGCCAGGGGTTGGTACTTGTATCTCATATTGCAATAATTTTAATACGTCTAAATACTTGTTTACGGAGATGTATACAGTTACTACACGTACATATATCGAACTGACCACCCGCGTGCGACCGGATCGAGGAGGACTTGGCCACGAGTGGGCCAGCGGAAAGAGAGATGAAAGGGAGAAGAACGACGACGACGACGACGACGAAGAAGAAGAAGAAGAAGAAGAAGAAGAGGAACCGTAGGAGGAAGTTTTTGCTCAGTGTTGCACATGTGGCCAGCGGCGATTCGGCTGTGATAAAAGCTCGGCCCGTTGCTCGTGCCTCGCGGCCTCGCGGGACCAACGACGCCGCGCCGGCCCCCGAGATACAACAGCGACTCCAACAGCGGCCGGGATCGAGAAAAGGCCTTCTTCGGCAAGTTGAGCGAATCGCGTGTGCGATGGTGCGCACATCCGCGCCACGAAAGAACGAGACACAGAGCCCGGAGTCCAGAGGATCGAGGAGCGTGTGTCGCGCGTTACGCACGTGCGCCACCCTTCTTCGATCCTTCTTCGAGCCGGTTGCCTCGATTCACCGCCTTTTACAGGCCTCCCTGGTCATCGAATTAAGACCAGTCGACGACCTTCAACGTCATTTTATTTTTCGGGAAGTTCAGAGACACCGGAAGATTCTAATGACAAGTTGATTCGTCGTTTGAGTTTTCTTTTCCCTCTGTTCTTTTACATATCTTTGTATTTTTGTTAGAAACAAATTATACTGTATTTGGGGGGAGAGAGAGGATTTGTAAGAATTAAAACTGACCTAATCCCTCAGCTTTAAAAAATAGTCTGTTCTCTTTACCTCGATATCTCTTTGTCGATGATGTGCTTTCACATACTGCATCGAGTGACGGACCGCGCGAACAAATGATCCCGCGTTATAAATTACGATAATAGCCGAAGACGTTACAATCGGAGTAGTAATTAGTCTCAGTCGGCACCGATCGAACAGTTTATCGTTCCACGGCTATCGTCGTGAGTTTCTTCTGTTTCTTTTTTTCTTATCGTAATTTGCAATAGAAAACTGACAAGTTTTCATCGATTCTAGAATCATAAACAATTGTTTTCATGACTATTTTTTTACGGTAGTATACGGTTCTTTTTTTATTTTACCATATAAGTATTTTACCATATCTATGCAGAGCTGTGCTCGTAATCACTTACACACACGATTATGCTGTCTTCTTGCAATAAATACATTTCTGAAAATAAATCCTTTGGTTTATTATCCCTCACGAACGAGATAGTTTTACATTAGCCTGTATTGCGAGCACAGCGACGATCAAGTCAAATTTTACCCAGTATTTCCTTTTCCACGTGCCCTGAAACAAATTTTCGTGTTAGATTTTTCTTTTGTCGAATGTACGAATGTTATTATTAATATTCCCAGTACTTTCTTTCTATACTCAAATTGCCTCTGTCGAGCTTGACTCCTCTCGAGAGTCCCGATTAATATCTTGTCTACCGCGACAATTGCTCGTCTTACTCGCAATTTGGTCCAAGTCGCTTTGATAAGTCAACCTCCGTGCAAGAAACAAAAGCAAAAGATAAGGGGAAGGGAAGATAAAGAATATGAAGGCCTTGGAAACGAAGAAAGACACCGACCTAAGGAGGAGGACGACGAAGGGTCTCTGAACGGTATCTACGATCGGACGTTGGACGAGAGAGGACTAAACGTCGCGTCGGCAGCGCGAATTCAACGCGAAAAACGTACAAACAGACAGGGATTCTTTCCGAGAAGCTAGCGGCTGTCTCGTATCTCGAATCACTCTCTGCCAAATGCCAATTATCATGAGCCGCCGCTAGCAATTAACAGGCAACAGGCATCGGCGAACTGTTATATTCCTTCTTGGCCTCGTCGGAAAGGGGAAACAGCCCTCGATCAGCTTGCAGCTCATTCCATTCGTTCGTATTTTCGCTCAACGCCTCGCACTTGGTACGTATCTCAGATAAGAAACTTCGGATCGGATATATAATCGCGCATTGTGGCACACGAAAGTACTCGAACACTTTTCGTGGAAAATCTCTACGCGACTGGTGCGTGATATGTGTTGATTTTCAACTTTCGCCGACCGGAGAAGGTTGTAATAGAATTTAGGTTTTTCTCCACCGAGATCTATTTGTATATGCTGTAAATCAGTCTTTTTCAGATTTCATTTTTACGAGTCGCAGTAAAAATAATCTCAAGTGGTCGACACGACACGACAACTCTGCTTCGTACGGCTACTTCTCCAGTTTCAGGTTCTCTTTTAAAAATCGATACCTCGATACCTTCTCAGAGGTGCCTTTCCAAAGTTTTTTTTTCTACAATATACGATTTCCTTTTTCTTCGCTTCTGTCTCTTCGTTTTTTTTTTTGAATCTCTTTAAATTGTTTCCTTTTTGTCACAGGTACCGTTACATTTCTACAGAAGAAGCAAAGAGTTATCGAGAATTAACGCGTGAATTTGAAGAAGCAGAGTTAGAAGAAGATCGATGCAAGCATCCAAACTATTCCAAATTTAATTCATTTAAAAGAACGTAAATATGGAAATTTAATTAAAGCTAAAAGTTTACCTCTGTCAATATCTGAGAATGATCGAATCTCCTTGATTCTATGGAGCTTTAAAAAAGGAAAGAAAACATCGACGTCTCGTTTCGTTATCTAATCTAATTTAATTGCCACGTTTCTTTCTGTCACAGATGAATATGAGAGCAGAGAGAGAATCATGGGAGGATCGACGGTACTTAAGAAGTTTCTCTAATCAATCGACATTAGAGATAATGTTGGTCATTCCATTAATTCGCAATTTTTTTATAAATAATTTTATGCAACGTTACGTTGCACCAATAATTGGCAATTAGTTCTTTTTCAAAGTAAATACAACTTTAATGTTACAATATATAACACGATGATTATGAGCTTTATTTATTACCTGTAACATAATTTAATGTGTATATCTTGGAAAATTGAATAAACGAATGAATTTATCTCCCTCCGATCCTTCTTCCTGCTAATTTTCGCCAAATAAAATAAGACGCGCACGAATTTTCACACATAGATCTTGGAGAAAAAGTTGAACAAATTCATAGTAAAAATTTAAAAAATGTAACGTACGTTTCATGAAATCTGCGAATTTCTAGAAATTCGACGTCGTTTCTAAGAATCAGTAAATCTATCTGGAATTCGATAGTAATTCAAAGAACTGTTCAAATGTCTGATAACGATTACTTTACTAACCTTCCTACAGATCAATTAATTAACGTTTTCCTTCCAAGAATTCCCCTTTCCTCCATTTTTTGAATTCTCTATACTATAACAAACCGCGCAACAGTTGTTAATAATTGTAATTGATTAAATCACCACAAAATTTCGTCGAAATATAATTTTACACATTACCAATTGTGTTAAGATACAATTTTGATCCAAAATTCGAGTGCAGTTTACATGCATTACATCGATCTATTGGAGAACGATTTGTGAATCCTTGTCCGTAAGTTTCGTAGATTAAGGGATACAGGAAGAACGCTGATGGCCTAAAAATAAGGACACGATCACAAAAGTTTGCAGATTAACTCTTGAAATTCGTTTTTTTTTTCTGCAAATGTAAATTTCTTCAATTTATAAACACTGAAATGCTAGCGTCGCGTAGCGGCGAAATGGTGGAACTAAATGTACTACGTAATTTTGAACGAAAAGGTGCTGGCATCTAGCGTATGGATCCGGATTGATAGAAAAAAACGGAGGCGTAGAATCTCTCTCTAAATTAACTAATTACTCTTTTCCTGGTTTAAAATGCACCTTGAGAATCGCATGTTCAAGTTAAAACTCTATGGAATATTAACGCGCAATTAATTATCAACAATTATTGCACCGTGTTCCCTCTTTAAGCGATTAATTTTCGCGTAACTGATAAACTTTGCTGCAAAAGTATGATGAAACTTTTATTTATCTAGAAAATGTTTATCTATATCCCACATTCTACATCTTATATCTCTCGTTTGTGAACGTAGTGAATTTAATTTCACTGTCTTACCGCTACGCGGCGCTAGCATTTCCATAAATTGAAGAAATTTTCATTTGCAAAAAAAACGCATTTGGAGAATTAATTCGTGAACTTTTGCGATTCTGTCTTTATTTCTAGACTCTCAGCGTTCTTTCTGTACTCTATTTAACCTACAGAGTGTACGAACAAAGATTTTCAAATTTTGTTGAATAGATCGAAACACTATGCTGAAATAAAATTTAATTTCTCGTAGACTGATAATTTGAATATAAATTGTACGGAATAACATTTATAAGTATATTCGATCATTTTATAAATTAAACATAGGAGAATATTCTTGGCTACGATGTCGTATCTCTTCGTACGTTCTATATTTTGTTAACAAATTTTAGTGAAAATTAATTTTCAGTGAAAGTTCGTCTTACTTCAAAGCAACATGATCATAAAAAGAAGATTTTTATTTAATAAAGATTAAAACAAGCATCTCTACTCTATGAAAAGTTGATTTCTGTAGTTTATAATATTGCAAAAAGAAAATTACGTATTTGTGCATTAATGTTTGCGTGTTAACGATAAAAATTAATGAACGAAGTAAATTTTCACTCCGGTTTATCATCTAATTTCAAATTAATAAAAAGGAACATTAAGATACTTCTCCAATGCGAAGAGTTAAAGAAAAATCTCATACCGTTCTCAATATACGCTTACTATACAAAGATCGAACACGTGCAAGCGTTTAAATAAATAGCGCATATTTCTACAAAAGATCTTTCATCCTGCTCGAATACTTTTAGAAAAAAACACCACGTCAAATGCACCGCAGTACGGTGGAAGATTTATCGATATTTTTGTCGCATAATTACCATGGTAACGCAACGATAAACCGATGATATCCTGTTTGACTTGCTATTGAAGAAGAATCGCCGATCATCAAGTTGTCGGAGGAACGATGTATGGGTATTATGGGTAACCAACCTCGGTGAAATTCACACGTGGCTGTCCCCCCTTGCGATACCTATGATATGTACTTATTCCGTTCGATTAGATTTCACGCGAGTCCTTCGACAGTGGCAGACGAGAGTTCTCAAAGCGAAATCGCAGACAAAGCGATTAAATGAAGGGAGAAAGAATTTTATTTCGTCTATAACGTCAACATATCAAACATGCTCAACTATGTATTTCGTTCTATATATATGTAGAATTTTTAACAACTTATTTTAACACGACGAATTCAGACTCTTCAAATTTTAAACTTTAAACTTTTAATTTTAAGTTTAGACTCTTCTTCAAACTGTGCGTTTTGCTTATTTTTACAGTTCTTCTTCTTTTGTAGATTTCAATCAATTAAAATTGTTAGAATTGATTATATTATATATTGAACATATCATTAGAAATATACCAACAAGGTTTGAAGATAAATTGCTTAATTTTCAAATTTTTAATTTCATTTTATTGGTAATTTCTGTCGCGAAGAGTAAAATCAAACAACTGTGTAACCAAATCTATAGTTCTCGAGACATGAGGACCAAGCAATAATTCATCACCATGTATCATAAATACCTACTTCGATTGAAACTTTAGAAAATTTTGGAGATCCAGGTGAAGAGCGTAAAAACGACGAATTACTCGATTCTGGCAATTTTCTTTCAAGCATTAAATATCATTCTAATATGAAAAAGAAAGATAATAAATCGGTCGAGAGGAATTTTATACTGATCCTCGACGAGTTAACCTTTTCCTCTCAGACCACGTCACCTTTTATAATTCTTTTTCTCATAGAAAAACGGTATTACGTTACAAATAAACAGACGAAAAGAGAAAAAGAAGAAATAAAAATAAAAAGGAGAGACGAGTCTTAAGCCGCCTTCCAAATACGTTAATTATTCCGCTAATTAGGGATACGATTGCACGAGTGCGATAAGGAGCTCGATGCCTTCGTTGTCCGTCAGCGAACCGTCACGGGGACGCGGAGGAACAATTTTATTCTCGGGATTTCGGAGAAAGACGGGACGACGGGCGATGCGAAGGAGAGAAGACGAGGCAAAGGGTTGCACGCATTATATCGAGATTAGAGCGAACGCGTATCTCTGGTGTGTATCGCGTGTATCGCGGGGTCTCGCGTGGCTCGCGTCGAGATTCCGATGAATGGATAGCAAGGAAAATATAACCGGGCGATAATAGGGAGAGAATCGGGGGAAACAGCTGCGTAAGGATTTACGACTCTTTGTGAGCTCGAACCGAATAATGCTCGAACTGTCCAAAAATTTATCGATCCTATCTGCCCTTGCCGGCAAATATTTACATCGTACACTGAATCTAGGAGGATGTCAACGTACTCCGATCGCCGAACACGCGTCCCCCGGTTTTTTCGAAAAAAATCACTGGCTTGGGAAAGTTTCATTTGTCGAAACAATTACAGAATTTCGGTTTCGAATTTTCGCTAGCACCAAATTCGGCAAATAAAGTTTGAAATAAGTCTGATGATTCGCGACAAGTACGTACTTTGTGTAAAGTATTTCTTTTTTCCTGTAATTATTTATTCACTATGAATTTGGATATTCACTTATTCTGTCTATGATTTAGAATACAAATTACGAATTCAAGAGTGTCATCACTTTGAACATGTGTCGAAATTTCAAAGATTTTCAATAATTCGAAGCTTCAAACGATCTTTGGAGCATCTTATAATTGCGAAATTCATGATTGGACTTCCTACAGTTATTCAATAACTATGCAAAATAAAGTACATGCTGTAATTTCGAAGCAAACGAAACGAATCGTTATATTTTTTCTTTCCACTCGTGTTCATTAAAATATGAATTTGCGTGAGAAACCCTCGATCTAGTAACAATCTAAATTTTAAGTAAGTTTGATATTCGTACATGTTTCTAGAATTTTGTAAACGACGTAAACCCTACACCCTCCGCGATAATCATTTCTCATGCTCGGAGTGTTGCTCGTGCATTTCGGCCGTCAGAAAACAGACGAAGAAACATCAGTGGAAAAACGGGCCAAAGGCGCGTTCGCTTCCTGCTTTCGCGAGAATTCCCTCCAGTCTTTCAGCATCGTGATATTTATGGATTCCGAGATTAAAAGCGTGCCGGTGATTAGCGTGAGGAGACCGACTCCGGAGTAAATTAATTATATCGGCCGAGCGTCCCGATAACTTATAACTGAATGCCTCTTTGTCCGTCCTCTTGGTTCGCATCCGGACCACGATTTCGACATTTTTTTTTTCTCTCCCGTTCGCGGAAGAATCTTGGAAATCTTCGTCAACGATAAAAGGTGTGCTCCGAAATCGAGAGCCGACAGATAAACCGCGGGCGCCTCTTTCTTCAATGGAATCTATTGTGGCCGGATGGATCGACAGCACGTTCCACTTCCGGGGTCAAGAATCCTCGTTTGGTTAACACGAGTACTTGGTTTTACCAAACTTCTGAAAGATCGAGAGAGAAAACAAACCTTGCAACCCTCGGACGGTGGTTAAAGATAGCGATAGCATCGTTTGAGTGAAATAATTATAAAAGAAATAGACCGGAATAACTTTGCTAAAAGCTGAAATATCCAATAAAAAGGCGAATCTGATATAAAAATTTGCTGTATACAGTACGTAGAAAAGAAAAGAATTTCCATAACTTGAGAAGTGAAAATGTTCGACAAAATTTACTTGGGAACATCAAATCTGACCTTCCGTCACCGGACCAAAGGTTAACGCTTCAACCCTGCGCAACACTTGGCTCCGCTACGAGGACATTCGCAGTTTATTTCATAACTTCGTCGCGGTTGCTGGCCGATCGGATCAAAAAAATGCAAAGATTCGAAGCGCAAAGAGTCGGACGAGCAGATTCGTTTCTACATAGGAAGATATGTGGACCGACACCCGGGCAACCGCGAAAAAAGCAAACAGCTGCGCGCAACGCTGACTCTCGTCAACGTTTTTCATCCTCTCGTTTTTCTCTCGACGGTGAAAAAATTCACCGTCACCCGGCGTAGCGATATCGCTAACGTCAACGATCGACGATCGGCATCGAAGACGGTGAAGACATAAATATGGTATTTCGACTGAGGCAGGATGATTTATGGACTGTGGATATTTATGCAGATTTATGCATATTTCTATGAATACAACTAAAAAGTGAGAAAGAGCGGATAGAGATTTTTAGTTTAAATATTTTGCGTATTACGAGCATTCTGTCGATTGCATCTACGTGTGTTCCCATGAAGATATAGAAATATTTTTATTATTACTACTGAGATATTGGTATTGGCATTTATTATTCGTTCCAATATCAAAGTATTATATTCATTCTAGTATAATAAAAATATGAATTTGTGCAAATATCCATGTCTGCACATTACAGATAGGCAGCTGTGTCCTTCGTTTCGGATCAAGTTGGCCAAAGTTGGCAAAGTTGAACGAAGAGAGACGAAGTGTCAAAGAGTTGAGGAACGTTTCTCAAGAAACCGCAGGTATCGAAATATTAACTGTCGGTAGTGTATGTAAAGAGGGAACGAAGGCGATCCGAAGGCGCCTCCGACCGAAAAACGGCCGAGCGTCACGCGTTGGACGAAAAACATACGAGGGCCTTCCAGCCGTTTAATCTCGAGACGCGGGTAAGTGGCGTAAAAGTCGCGACGCGGCTATTCCCACGTTCGCTCGTCGGACGGATATTCGTTGCGCGATAAGGCAACTGTTTGCTCTTGGAAACTTAGAACGGTCCATTCGCGGTTCTTCTATTTCCCTCGCCCCTCCAACCCCCGTTCAACGAACCGCTCAAATATTTGCCTTTTTTCGCTTGTTTTATACGGTGACTGCAGCTAAGCGCGCGATCAGCGACCAACCTGGCTCGCTCGGCCAACTTGATTTGCCTAGCTAGAAACCTCTTTCCTTATTGCGGTTAAATAATCTGCAACGTTTTTTTTCGGATAAAGAAACAATTGCAAAATCGATTCGAAATTCGTCAAAGTCGACAGAACTTGTACCCTTTTCACACCTTTGTGAATTTTTATGATAATGAATTTTCAAACTGATAGTAGAATGTGCACTATATAGTAAAAACTCGGAAAGTTTGAGTAAATAGTAAAGATTCGGAAATTTTGCGAGTCTCTTGATAATCTGGAACAATCAGAGAGTTAAATACGAGCATACGTGAAAGATTCACGCTCGCGAGAAGTGCTTTATATTTGTTTTATATCAACAGAAATTGTTAATATTGCGACTATGAAAAGATATTCCTGTTCTCTTCACTCTCCTGTTTCCTCCACTTAGACTCTACGTATGTCATTCGGAAAAGTCGATGTATCTGCAATAAACTATTGCTCGGTGTTCAGGCTCAGGTCTCCCTCTGCGTTCCCACTTCGTTCGCATCGCGCGTCGCTTTGCGAAACTTCTTAATATCAATCGAGTTAATGAATGCGAGTTAGCGAATAAAAATTTTATTTGATTTCATTAAATCACCGCGTATCCTTTGGCCTTATCTCTAACCACGCAGAAAAATCTCGACGATAGCCTCGCGAAAAGGAAGGGTTAACGATCAATCGTTATCTCTCGACTCGTAACTCTTCTTCTTCTTCTTTTTTTTTTTTTTCTTTTCTTTTCTTTATTCCGACAAACCTTAGAATATACCGTCATATACTTATAAATTAACTTCTCGAACGCTCGCGCGTCAAATGTTTCCTACACGATCTACGCTTTTCGCGCTTCTTATAGACGGCGCGATAGAAATACATACGTGTGTACGTCTAACAATAAATGTAAGTACAAAAGCACGGCTATCGGCGTTAATACCTGCGTTAATTACCGCGGCGATTTCACGTGCTTCGGTTCCCTGTGTTTCGTCGATCGTCGCTCGACACGAACCCATCAAAGCACCAAAATTTTCTTGTCGCTCCGTCGCTCTATCCTTAGTTAAAATTTTCTATCTAACGCTTGCTCACATTTTCCAAATTATACGTTGAAGCATTTGAAACATTTTTCTATATTTTTGCAGCGATCTAAAAACAGTTGGATGGTTTTACTAGTTTATAACGTATCGTATATCATCCACTAACTCTGTACAGTAGTAGATACTTACTTATTGGAGTACGTAGATACTACCACCAGTTTAGAAGTGTCAGGGCACTTGCTAATTTTCAGACGAAACGTGAGAATTAATCTGAATTGTATATATATATATATATATATAGGGAACGTTACATCAATCGGTAGCAAAAGGTGCTTACGATTTTTTATGCTTGCTCAAGTTCTCACAAGTGCTTCAATACTTATCGCTACCACGCCTCTGTCTCTGTTCTATCTGAAGCGTATAATTAATTTGCTACATTAACAATACATTATCTGTGTGTACACTTCTGTAGAACAGATTGTTACAACGAGCATGAAATATTTTTAACCGAACGAAGGAAAAACAAAGATTCCGATTCAAAGAAAAAAAAAAAAAAAAGAAAAAAAAAAATAAAAGAGAGAATGATAAAACTTCGAAATGGTAGATAGGTCATTTGAACTAAAGACGAGGCGGTGTCTATCTTTTCTTCAAGGAGTGTCGGGCAGCTGTCCGTCGCGTCTTCGAACTCGAAATTCGCCGAGAAAACACGTTCACGTGGATCACAACCACGTCGCGTGGCATTCGCGATTCGACTTACGACCGATCGAATTTCGCAGGTTTATTTGAAGAGCGTGGCAACTCCGATACACAACCGAATCGCTCTCGCCAGCGCAGCGGCCGGTTTACACTTCCAGCCTTATATATTATTATTATATTTAGATCACGCGGCAGGGCACCGTATCGAGCAAGCCTGTTTGTTTAGCCTGAAATTCTGCGCTTTGGAATGGCCGACTGTCATGGAATGATGTCATGGAGTAAGATCGTGGGCCGTGCGCGCCGTATCTAACATCTCCACGTTCTTTTATCCACACACGTCCGACGATCGCAGAGCGCGACGCGGGTTCAACACGAAACGCGGAATATGTACTTCCGATCAATTCGACTTCACGCCCACGATCTAATGCAACGCACGTGCACACGCATACAAACGCAGTATACCGCGTCTCGCAGATTATTTGGAAAAGTTTCGTGAATGAAACTTCACTCCCAGTCCTGGAATGATACGATTCGCCAGACAAACGAGTAGTAAATTCACAGTTTACAAGCAATTTTGTAATTTTCTACTTTCTACCAATCGTTTAATTTATGGATCGAACATCTGAAATATCACCGATATCTGACGAATAATTGTCAAGGATTAATAAACGAGTAAAGGAGTAAAACACTCTGTTGTGTTGAAAAGTTGAAGTTCAAAGACCATACTCACTGAAAGTGCGGAATGATTCTTTACGTAACGATGTAAAATAAATTAGGAATAGCACGCGGCCAGATTTTGTCACGCTGCACAGCACGGAGTATTTCGCCCTCTACGAGAGAATTGAAAAATTTTGTATTTACGAGACGCGGTGTACTGCGCGCACACAATGGATATGTAATGATACGTAGTCATACATAACGCGAGAACAAACATACAACACGCTGTATACTTACAGAGACACGCTCGAAGTAGTCAGCAATAAAATTTTTAATCTTGACTTAATGATACAGTTAGTTCGTAAATGGGGAGGGGGGGGGGGCACGATTTACCGTTCAAGTCTCCACAGAGAGGACCCCTCCCTCTGGAAAAATTTCGACGTCGAATCAATCGACGACGTGCGCCGTGCCTTTGCACGATTCTCTTCGCTCCTACATGTAATGGGACCAAGGTTCGATACCAGGTACGTAACGTTGGTACTGCGCGTAGGAAGTAGACACGTGCGGATGGCTCATCTGCGTGCTCGTGTGCGAGTAATGTGGATTGTGGGAAGAGGATATGTATTGCATAGGAGGAAGTGGCGGTTGAAGCTCGTGGTATCTGACAATGTCCGTCTGCGCTCTGTCTTCCCAAGACGTCTCGGCAGTCATCGGCTGTTCCGAGCAGTGTCGTTTGTTCGGTCTCTCCATCTCCTCCTCGTATCTGAAAAGTATCGCGAGTTTCAGCGAGTTAAAACCGACTCGATTTTGATAGTTTTGCCACGCGAATGATGATAAAGTTTTAGCGTGTCTTTCAGTTTTAAATGAATGTTTATGTGACAGAGTAAATTGCAAATTATCGTAGTGCAAAGTAAAAGTTAATCTAGGATTCAAATAGAATTTTTATTATATCTAAGATCTATATATATAAAAAAAATATAAAGCGGTTGCATTGTTTCTCGTTCATTAATGCATCTGCGAGGAATGAGCTCGGTATCGCGTGGAATCCGTTACCTGTTGAATATCCATTGAGAGGAGGTAGTGGTCGGCGCGGCGACGTGCACCGACGGCACTTGAGGCCGGAGATACTGGTCCAGCTCGTTGTTCTCGACTTCGCACTCTTGGAGGTTCAACGGAAGGTTCAAACCAACGCCGGCCAGAGACCCGAGACCGTTCAACTGACCCTCTTCGATTGACAGACCATCCCCAACCTCGATGTACCTGAAGTCGACTCCTGGCTGATGTTGATGCGGTGACTCGCTCGACGAACCGATCGCCAAGTCCTGCTGATACATCGTGCTATTCGGCTGCGGTTGATTTCCCTGCGAATCAAATTCCCCTCTCGTCCCAGTTTCCGTCGTTTTCACATCCTACTTCGGGCAAAACGTGAGCAGCAGCTATGTGAAATCTGTCTGTTGCAACTTTGAAACGCGCGTCGTGTTTCAAGTCCGTCAGATATCCAAATTTCGTCTCTCATCGGTCAGATGGTCGCTGAACACGACCCTGAAGCGTGTATTTTTCGAAATATCCTTACCTGATTCGCGTAATGTTGTCCGCGAGGGGTAGTGGGAGGAGTTGGAGGCGACAACCCTTGATTGGGGGTGGTCGGAGGTGAAGAACTGACCCCGCTCTGAGGCGAGTTCGGTCCCTGTGTGCCCCTAGGACTCGCGTCCTCCTGCTTCAACGACCTGGACACGTTGAAGGTTACGTTGCTTTGGTTCCTCGACGGCGATCCCTCTCTGCCCGACGGCCCGTTTTGCTTCCGACGACGAGGCTGATACTTGTAGTCCGGATGCTCGCGTTTGTGGATCACGCGGAGACGATCGGCCTCCTCGATAAATGGTTTCTTGTCGCTGTCCGACAGCAGTCTGCGATCAGACGATCAGAAAGCCAAGAGATCAGAGAAAATCGACGGGGATATCTCGCGATATTTTGATCGCGGTTCACACGCGCGCTCTATTCGATTCTTTGCATTCACGCGGCTCGAAAGAAGCATGGAACGAAAAGCGTTTCTATCACCATGCGCAATACACTCGAGGAGTCGAAATAGGAGGTCTGGTTAATGTTTCTCGCCGCGTAGAATCTTAAGGGCGCAGTTCACGCACACACGCGTGCACGAGGAGCATACGAGGAGAACTCGAGCGATTCACGTTCGACTGCATCGCGGACTGGAATCTCGTCTCGTCTCGTGTTAGTCTTTAATTCCTCGTGTTTATGTTCCCACTGGGGCTCGTAAAGCCCCGAGACCGATAAGCTTTTCCGGTCTCGGCTGTGAGATCTCGTGGATTCTAGCCGCGATTCCACGCTCTTCCACGCTCTTCGTCCTTTTTTCGTATCAAATTTGAAGGTGACCGGACGAAAGATTAGAACAGAGTAGAAAGGAAGTAACGCGAGTCTTTAAGCGTGTCATTTGATAGCCAGAAATTTTCGTAATTACAAATTTCGACGATTTTGGAATTTAAATTGATTTCCAAGTCTTCGATAAAGAAATTGAGGAAGATGAACGAAGAAAGTGGAGAAAATTTAAAGCCATCTTCACCGAGGGCTCTCCCCCTCTTTATCGAAAAACGAGCGAACATTAGCTAGATAGATTGACAAATGACGAGTTAACTCGTCTTCCCCAAACAACGTATCACCACGACGAGTCGTCACTGGGAAAGAGAGAAAAGAGAATCTCCATCTGGTCAATGGACTTTGCCTTGAAGGGTTTTTTTTCTTTCTGGTTGGCAGGGCTTGACGACGGCGATCCGTCGCAACCTCTCTTTTTTTCTTCGCCAGATGCAACGCGCGGTTAGCTAATTCGGATCTGTCTCTCTCGCCGTGCGATTATACACGTATCATCGGCGGTGCATCGTGCCGATATGTGTGCCTGACATCGTAACGTAAACATCGCGATGAAACGGAGTCGCGGCTACGTCGTCGTGGTCATAGACGACGACGACGACGACGACGACGACGTTCGAGGAGGACGCGTGAATCGGGAGGGTGAAGCGAAACCGTGGCAAAATCGAGACGTTGCTTCCGTCAGATAAGATGCATTTACCTGTTCGTCGTCACGGGTGTTATTTGCACGCTCGAGGCGTCGAGCTACGAAGGGGCAGGTTCGGAAAAATTCACCTGACGGGGACAAGGAGTTTATTGTGATTCTTGGGGGCCGTTTATCTGAGGCAGGAACCGGCCGGCAGCTGTTAGCACGCGCCAAGGATGAACCGAGCCTATCTGTTTTCATTTTGTCGACAAACACCGCGTCTAATATTCGAACGCGATACCTTTCGAGCCGGAAGAAAAAAAAAAAGGACAAGATTTATTTCCGACGCCTACACCTGGCCCCTTCCCTGTAAATATATCGATAGTAGCTCGCAAAGTCTTTTCACTCCGCAAATAATTTAACGTCGGGTTGCTCCTGCATTCTCGACGAAATTTAAGATTTGAATTTTATAACTCTGTCTCCATCGTGACGAAAATTAATCGAGCAATCGGGTACATTTTGCTCGAGTGAAATTCCTTTCCAACAAATGTACATTACTCCAATGCAAAACTAGAGATCGGCCGTGTCTCTGCTCCTATTTTGACGTCAAGACAGAGATACGCGAGAGAGTATCTGCGATCGGAATCGCGATCGAACGGTATTATAAAATGATTCGCCACAGGGGTTCCGATCGATCGCGGTCGGCAGGTCCTGTGATCCTCGCTCGCGCGACTCACCAGGGCATCTCGTTAGTCCCGATCAGGAAATGGAATATCGTTCCCTTCTCGCGACTTTCACAACAAGAAGTATACTACCATTTTCTCTTCCCTGGCGTTGTCCATCGGTCACGCGTCACTTGTCATTTGGTACAATTAACTTTGTAGAAAACTGCGTTCGAAATCGATCTAGCCACGAAGTATCATTTTCCTTATTCTCGTTGATTGTCCCGAAAATCTCATCGTACGGTAGATAAAAATGATAGCGAGATTATAATACAAAACATATGATATTTAAAAATAAATTGTATTGGATAAATAAATCAGCATTAATTTAAAATAAATTGGAAACGAGTATAATATCAAAAAAAAAAAAAAAAAATTCGATCAGAAAAATTGAAAAATTGCCTAAAAGTAAGAAACGTGACCTGCTACGTTCTCCCTTTTATAATCTCTCGAATGTCGTTTCTAAGTACCTACTAAAAACTAGACTACAGGAGGAGAACGAGCTCTGACTCCGGCTCCAGCTCCGGTTTTGACAAACGTTGACCCGTTTACAACGGGGTTCCGAGGTTCGCGCGGTTGTCAACCGGGAACGATCGTACCACGTGCAGCCTCGGCGCCACGTGGTAAGAATATGTTCGGCATGCGTCCCGTAAAAAAATGCTCGCTCGCCAAATCGCGTATAAAAATAGAACGAGAGGCAACAAGTGGTCGCGTGGATCGCTGGCTCTCAGCCTTCGAAAATCGACGAGTTGCTCGAGAAATCGTCCTCGTCGCTCGTCAACCACCAACAACTGCCGTAGCTTATTATTGTTGAAGACTCACCGCCAAAGTTTCCCCAGAGTCTTGGACAGCTCGGCGTTGTGAAGTTGCGGATACTGATCGGCGAGTATCCTCCTCGCAGCCTGAGCCCACACCATGAACGCGTTCATCGGTCTTTTCACGTGGGCCGCTCTTTTGTCGCTGGAACCCCTGCAATTCGAGGACGTTATCTTCATTGGAAACAATTGTTTTCTTCAAATGCAACGCGTCCAGAGGGACAGAGAATGAATTGTAGAACATCGATTAACTTTGGACGCAGTTTTCCTTTTCCAGTAATTCGTTCGAATCAAGAAAACCCAAGTACAGGCTCTCTAACGTGCCATAGATATTCATCGTCGATCAATATTCACATAAAGCTATTTGTGCGCACTGTTATTTTTTCTAACGAAGCAGTTTCTTAGAAGTCAGTTCAACATTTTATTTTTGCAAATCAAATTTAAGTACCTGCCGCTTAATTGGAGTATCTTTCATTCTCTTCCAACAAATACAACTTAACAAACATTGAATTATAATAAATATTGGAACTGCCTTCTTATTGCTCGAATTACTCGATTCCTAAAAAGAATCGCTCGAGAGGCACGATCGCCAATTCTAAGAAAATCGTCCGACGCTACGAAACGACGAAAAAGGATTACAGGGGATGACAGGGAGCAGAAAAAAGTTTGAAAGAGATTCTGGAAAACACATCGATTCGGTGACACCGATTTCAAGAAGGTAACCAGAGGCTGTTCTCGCGTATCCCCCGCGTCCTCGAGGAGAGTTTTCTACCAAGCTACCACCCCCGGGGTCATCCTGCGGAACGCGGCACGCTTAAAACCGGCCTTAAAATAACACCGGCGCTGCCAACGGGTGACGAGCAGGAATGGACGTATCCCTTTCTTTCCTAGAAGATGACTTCATAAAACCGTTCGCCTCGTCCCAGCCCGGGGATCGACTGACGTGACTGACGTGATTGCCGTACAGGCCCTGACGTCTCTCTCTCGCGCGCTGTTTTCTTTCTGGGATTAATCGAGCCTCGTTCGAGGACCTTACACGCCTGGGCCAAAAACCCCGGACGGGGTCGAAAGACCCCGCCTAGGAGAAGGAACGAAGGAAACGAAGCTTCGCCGAGATACGCTCGCAAGAGCAACTGTAAGAGCAACGGGATGCTGCCGTCTCTACCATCGTCGAAGGTGAGACAGACTTTTAAAAACCACGGAGGCAACCCGTTTCGAGAAGGCCCCGCGCAGTGTCACGCAGAAACAGACGCTCGCTCCAGAGAGAGAGAGAGAGAGAGAGAGAATATGGGAAGAAGAGGCAGCAGCCGGAGAAAGAATTTGAGAAAGGAGGCCCGTATATATTTCGGCCTCTTTGAAATAAGAGGGGCGTTAAATCCGTGAGTAAACCCGAGGAGCCGTTGGTAATTAGCGCCGGTCCACTAACAAGGGTTTTCACAGGAGTCGCGAGTCGCTGCGTTATACGCGGTTTACCTAGATACGCAAAAAATCTCCGAGTCTTTACACCTCGTTTACGCGGTTTCGCGGGGTACCACGGCGTAGGCGTGGCAACGACAACGACGCTGCAGCTGCAACGCTCCTGCCTTCTCTTCTTACCGATCTTTTTCCTGTCTCTCGTTTGCGTAATTTAGCGTTCCAACGTGTCGAAACGACATTCGTCGCGAAATATATAATACTTGTCGAAAAGTATCGATCTTTCGACGATGGAGGATTTGCAAACTTGCACTTTCGTCTCCTCCGATTTGTCCAATATTCCGTTACGAGAGGCGACAAAAGAAATTCGTATTCGTTCCAGGTTGGAACGTTACGTCACGACAAACCATAAAATAAGAAGAAAAAAACCAAGGGCTGCGCGTTTCAAATGTAAAAATGTTACACGCGAGTTTAGTTTCAACGATAGACGAGCTAAAACTCAAACGATAAGTCGGAGTTTAGGAGGAGAGAAGAGAAGGGAAGAGGTTACGCGTACAGAGGAACGTAGGGAAATGCGCGACAGTTCCGAGTGCATTCTCATGGATTTCATGGGAATTAAAACCAGTCGATTTTATCGGGCCCTATCGTTGGAAATAAACATCGTACCCCCTTTAGCTACCCCGAGATAACCCCGTATAATTGAGGGTTAGCGCGATAAGCGCGTCGTGCATAGCGATACACCGCTCGGAGATTTCAACCGTAACCGAGAAAATTTTCCGTGAGCTGACTCTGCACACCTATGCTGTTCCTATAAACTGTTCCGACGTTCTTGACGAAGAGCTCGCGTTAAATGCGTTTAAATGCCGTCGCATTGGAATAATGAATCCACGCATTGGCCATCGACGAAAGATTACGTCACTCCTTTACGATCCGCGTTTCGATTTTATCGAATCGTAACGATCGTCGAGTATGGCGCAACGAGAGACCGACCATTAATTCGTCGTCCCCTTCTTAGATACGAACGAACCAACGAAAAAACGCCACTTCTTCTTATCGCCTCTTGTCCTTTGCGATCTTTCCTCTGCTTCTCTTCCTACAAATCGCGACTGACGGAGTTACGCGACGGACAGAAATAGAGAGGAGAGACAGGCAACGAGATCGGGCATTAATTAGCTAATTTGCGTTAATTGGCAGCCGAGGACACATTTCCATCAGCCGTTTCCCAAGCCGAGGAAACCAGTGCGTCATAATTAAGTTAGCGTTACGTATTTTTAAAGCTTAGACCGCGCGCGTTTGCACCCTCTCTCTCTCTCATACACACATACACACTTTTTCTCTCCCTCTTCATCTTTTTCATTCTTTTTTTTTTTCTTTTCTCGCTACGCGTTAAACTCTTACGGCGTTAAAACGCGTTTTCGCGGCCGCTAACGACGCCTGCTAAATATCGACTCTGAGACTTTAACGAAGCTTTCGCGTGTTTTCAGAGGAAACGGGAAACTCTCTCTCTCTCTCTCTCTCTCTCTCTGTTTAAGAGTCGTCACATTGAAAATAGGCGTTAAATATAACCGTCGAACGTAAAGACTCACTTGGTAGCAACAGGTACCAGGGTCCAATCGTATCCCTGAAGAACTTTGGTCACCGCTGCACTGATTCGTTCGCCGCCGTTCGCGGCGACCGCGGCCGTGACAGCCGATGCTTTCCCATTATTGCTCGCGTTGTTGTTTCCATTGCTCGCGACAGGGCTGCTGGAGTTGACGGGATTGGTAGCGGCGTTGCTCGACGAGATCGAACCCGATGCCTCTTCCATGATGTCGTTCATCTTCCCCCGATTTTCTTCTTCGATCGCTGAATGCAAAGAGAGAGAGAGAGAGAGAGAGAGAAAGAAAGAAAGAAAGAAAGAGAAACGACGAAATCCACGAATTTATCGGCCGCAACGAGCGTTCATCGTTCGACGGAGAACGTGCACGTTAGACAGCAACGGTTCATCGATTGAATTGCAATTATTTTATCATAGCGGCAACACGTCACTTCCGTTTTTCGCGTCTCTGTCTCAGCTGGCTGTATTGACGATCTCGGCTCTGTTGATCCTCTTTTCTCTCGTCTCTCGGCCGCGTTCCCTCCGACGCGAGAGGGAATCGTCCGGTATCGGAGCGCGGCGCGTACGTTTGTCACGTTTAATTAATTTCGCACTCGATTACGAGCCGAGAGAGATGGCAACGAGCGTGCATGCCAAGCCGTCGGCAACTCGCCGAGGTCTCGGCCTATCTCCTCCAATAGATTCTTTTTTTCTCTTCGTCTCGACTCGAGCCACGGCAAATTCTCTATCTATCTGTTCTTCTTCTTCTTCGTCTTCGTCTTCGTCTTCTTCCTCCTCCTCTTCTTCTTCTTTTTCTTCTTCTTTTTCTTCTTCTTCCTCCTTCTCTTTGTGTATCGGCCCGTTTCACTCGTCTTTTTTCCCTTCGTTTCCACTATCAGCCACGATTCTCCTACTATTTTCCTCTCACTCTCTCTCTCTCTCTCTCTCTCTCTCTACGACTACAGACGATCGACGAGAACGCACGAGTTCACGCTGAACGCTGCGTACTCCCCGATTTCTCGGCCTCGATCCTCTAACTTATCCTCCCGTCACTTCTCGGAACTCCTTCTATCGCCGAAATACCTCCGATAGCCTCGCTTCTACTCGCGATCCGACGCTCGCTTCCGATTCCCTCGCAACAGTCGGAAAACCGTTCTCCGATTGCCACCGATTCACGATCTTGATGACACACGATCTTTAAAAAACGCGACCACGCGATCGTTCTACTCCGAGTTACCGTGCACGAGTTATTATTCACTTGTACGGATTCGATCGTCCGATTAACGTCCTCGCGTAATTTGCGTGAAAATCCGCCTTCGATATTCTTCTCCACCAAGACACCAGCTGTCTTCTGTCAAACCAGCCAGCAGGTTTTTCTTTTCACCGTACTTCCGAGCACAAAAACAAGCGAGCGACACTCCTGTCACTGTACCTCGCCGCGGCGGAGCCGTGAAAAGCGATCACTCTCGGTGGCGGCGTGTCAGGATCGCGCGGTCACCACATAAACATGGTGCTCCGTCTCTCGGTACGGCGTCAAAAGCAAACGGAACGGAAGAGACACGGAGTGAAAAAGCCAGGAGTGTTGGACAAAGATTTCCAGTTGCTTGCGCGATCGACGCTCGAGTGAGGTGGTTGAATCGCCTCGGGGCACTTTCCACCGATCGCTTCGGCAGCGGCTGTTCGTTGGGGGCGGAGCGACGGGCCGAAGAGCCGCTAACACTTGTTGCTCTGCGAGGAAAGGGAGCGCCCGGTGACGAGAGGAAAGGGAGCGCTCATATCTCGCTTATAGCATTTTATTCGACAGGGAAAATGCTTCGGGTCCTGTCGCCTTCGGCAGACGACCAGTCGAGGAATTGAATTCGATCGTTTCGTTTCTCTACCGACTCTGTCAGCCCCTCCAAAAATCCTCTAGTTTATTTCGGTTTTGTCTCTCTCTTTCTCTCTCTCTCTCTCTCTCTCTCTCTCTCTTTCTCTTCGTCTCTCTCTCTTCATCTCTTCTCGTGGACGAGAGTCTCTATGGCTACGATACCCTCTGAGAGCAGGACCAATCGGGTTTCTTCTTGTTCCACCTACTTCTCCGTTCCTTTCTCTTCTCCTCTCTCTCTCTTTCTCTCTCTCGCTCCCTCTCCCTCTTTCTGCCTCTCTCTCTATCTCTCTATCCCTCGTTTACCTCGTTTCTCCGTTCCTCCCACGCAGCCAAGCCGATTGGTCCGCCAGCCGCTGGCAATAAACACGTCACGAGGAGGAGCGTGCAATTTTCCTGGCGATGCACCAAGTGCGATCGTGCCGATGGTTGCGTTCGTCCACGGTCGTGGTCCGTGGACGGAACGTGTCGCTTCAGCACCCGTCACGTCCGCTGGTCACCATACTCTCGTCGCGCGACTAAAGATTCCCCTTCTAGGCCGACGAAGCCGACGAGCCCCTTTTTCGGAGCCAGGAAATCCAACTGGCAACCTGGAGCAGCGTCGCGCGACCAGCCTTACGCGGGTACAAGCACGATGACATTGTGCCAGTTCGATGACGGTGCAGAATGTAACGTAGCTCGTGTCACCGTTGGGGGTCCGAGAGTTGCGGTGCTCGCCACCCGGGGGGCTACATGTGTCGGGTACCCATCGTCTCCTGCGGCCCCCTCTTCCAGGGGGCCCGCGTATCCTTTCAAGTGTCCGACACAACTCCGATCCAGGACCCCCGGGAATCGGTGAAATCATTATTTTATATCTGCCACGCTTTTCGTTCTCTGCCTCTCTCTCTCTCTCTCTCTCTCTTCTTTGCGTCTCTCTCCTCTTCCATCTCACTCCAATTCCTTTCAGTCCAACCAAGTCGCCACGTTTCGACGCGCCGTCACTGCTCTTTATTACCTAATCGCCGTGTCGTAGGTATCTTGACAAAACGTCGACTTGCGTCGATGACAGATTTGTCTTTCCAAACACGTTCGTCCGCAACGACGAAGAATTGCGTCTTGTCGTCGCGTAGATCGGGAACACACGTTGGTAACGCAATTGGAGCGAACATCGTCGCGAAAGCGGAGTAACCGAAGTAGTAAAAATTGGTTTAGTCGCATCGGGGAAAGGACAAGACACCGTGGAATAGGAAGGACTCGTTGTTCGTAGAAATCGTGGCGCGTGTTTCCCTGAACGGCCCTGAAACGAATTCTCCTTCGCGTATACCAAGAGAGAACGAAAGCACATATTGGCGCCACGTGCGCTTCGGGATGTTTATCCCAGGAAGAGCAAAATTCCGGCTTGCTGAAATCAATATTATTGTTCGCGGTCGGCTAAATTTGAATCGCTATTCGGTTGCAACCGCAATGCCGCGCGTGCACCACGAATCGGAGATCGAGAACGTACGATTGCTACGACGAACGGTTGGTAAGCAACAATGTTCGAGAACAGGACGAGACCGTTTTCATATGAAAATAAGCTGAACTTTGTTTCGCCAAATTAATTGTATTTTGGATGAATGTGATTTGGATAATTGTACTTTTGATGAAAAGAGCGCAATGAGATCGTAAAACTGATCGGTGTTTGAAGTTTGAAATTTTCGATGATTGTAGCAATTAATTCACAGTCGTGAAGATCTTCAGGCTCATTGTCGATGTCGATTCCCGAACGTGTTGATAATGTAACATAAAGGAACATGAATAGATGATTGTAATCGAATAATGTAGAAATTTAACGTTTTCTTTATAAAGTCGACAAATAGTAGTGATTTTACTATTATCACTATACAATTGAAGATGATCCCAGTCTTTTATGAGCTTCGACCTGTGGATGAATAAATTAAATTAGTTTGAATTCAAAATCCTTCTCCTCTAAAAAGATAGCCTATTTAAAAGAAAGAATAATCACAACTCATTCGTAATTCATATTCTGGAAGCTCTGATTTTATGACTCACCGTTGAAGTGCCAACGATTATATTAGGTCACCCAATAGGTTTATGCCGCTCAGTTTTCATCGTCTAGAGACTTTCTAACTCTGGTTTCGTCCTCGTTTCGTCTAAAATCTTAAATTTTCGATCACTTGCCACAACTGGCTGACTTAAATATTCTCACATCTGTGAAAAATCATTTGGGCACAGTTAGAATCATTTTAAAAGAACGTACTTGTGTGCAAAAGATGCACGATTCTAGCTGCGACTGGATCAATCGGCGACCTCTATTCAGCGCTTTATTTTACAACCTCGCCATATTTTTTCCAACTAATTGCAAGAGTACTACGTGCGGCCGGCGCAAAAAAAAGAAAAAAAAGAAAAAGAAAGCTCGTTCGTTAAGGGGCAGCGGAGCGCGCGTTTCCCTTGCTGATAGACTCGCGTCGACATTGGGATAAAAACGTAGCAATCCGTAATCCGCCCAAGTGTCTCGAGCGTTTCCGAGGGGCTGAGTGCGCGTTTACGCACCACCAGCAAGTTAATCCTGCAAAGTGCGAGCAAGATACCTCCTTTGATCTCGCACAAAAGCCGCTACACGGCATTGACCGTGGTTTATATATGCTCATGTATGGGCCACTGTCTTTGCTAGCTCACTCATTCATTAAATTCGTTGTATAATTAGGCTCGCCGAGAAAGACGCGGACTGTCAACCGATGATTCCTCGTGCAGCGGTCCAACGAAAAGAAGAAGTCTCGACTCGCTCGTAGATTTACGTACGTTCTCCGTGTTCCTCGACGTGTTTCTCCTCTTCGCGATGAGCCTTCTTCTTTTTTCTCCTCGATCCGGCTCGCAAAAACGTGAAGTCACGTTCGCAGCGATCTAATTATACGGCTCGCGGGCAACTGCTACGGGACAGAGAATTTACAAATGCGATTATTTCGATCTACAAAGACAGAGAGAGAGAGAGAGAGAGAGAGAGAGAGAGAAACGTCTGTTTGCTCGAGAGGAAGAATCAGCGGAAAGTCGGCGCAAAAGTCGGTTTTCACGCGCGTGAAACGCCCGACAAACCGCGAAAAAGTTCTAATTCGGTCGAACAATGGAGTCGTGGTTAGGAATTCGAGAACGAAGCGAATTCGTTTCGCGACTGATTTCCGAACACGCAGGATGAGCACGCGAAGGATCCGAGAGAGGTCGAGGAGCCAGAGCCGAGAAGAGGAACAGAAAAGGAACAAGATCCTAGATATCCCCCACCAGACGTAGAGGTGGTCCACGGAACCGCCTCCGCGATCTACCATCCAACGTTTGGTGCGTGTGCCAGACGTGTGCTCGTCGTTTCTGCCTCTTTCGTACGGACCAACCTGTGCGGTGCTCGCTGAATGAACCTTCACGGACCCGTGTTCGTCTTTCTTCTCTTCTAGTCGGTCCGTCAGTCGGTCGGTCGGTTATCCGACTCTCCTTCAACCGTCGTCATCGCGAGTGCTATCACGACGTTTTTCTTCTTCCTTTTCGTCGACATCTACGAGAAAATTACCACCAAATTGGAGATCTAGTCTCAGGAAAGTTAAAGTTCGCGACGTTACGACCAGTGCGAGCCAATTGCGAGAGGAATAAATCGAGCCGTGAACGTGCCGAAACGCGTGAACGCGATGTTTATCGAGTGAGATAAGAAGAGGAAGGGTCTGTCGTTGAACGAGCGGCGGAAATCGATGCGACGCCGATACGCGAACCACGAGGAAGGAGTAGGATCGGTTTATGACAAATCACGAAACGATCATCCCGGATTAATTACCCAGCTTTCTTCTCTTTCGCTTTTCTTCCTGGTTCTTTGCGATGCCCCTCTCGACGCGTTTCACGTGAAGGAAGAACAGAGTGCACGGGATAAAGCGGCGGACAGATCGACGAGCTCGATGTTTCATTGTCAGTGAAATTCGTTGCTCGCGAGCAAACGCGACCGATCGTGTTTTACCAGGAAGAAGAGAGACAAGGTTCGACAAGGAAGAAGATATCACGAATGTGAATATCTACGATAATTAATTAGAAGTAACATCTAGGAAGATGGAGGCTCACCAAGATAGCGGCTTATCGTCTGCTGCGACGGAAACGGAAGCTGGACCGTCGAGCAGCGAACAATGCAGCAACGAGCAATGTACCAGTTCCTTAGACGATGCGGTGGGCAAGCTACTTCAAGGTTCGGCTCTGTTTGAAAATTTCGACGACTCTTTTCGTTTTTACTAGAATTAAGAATATTTCTCTCCTCTTGGCTTTATTTCTTCTGTTTTTCTTCCAAAGTGAAAAATAGCACTGGATAGTGTCAGATATAACGTCAGGTATTGAAAATACCTGAAATATTGCAAGTGGATATAAAATAGGGAACTTTAAAAATGTAAATGCACGTGATACGCTTGATTGTATAACACGTACATGTTTCAAAGAATGAATGAATTTACGTACTACTCGATCTAATGAACTGAAATCGAATGATTCGACCAGTAAGGACGAGAGTAGAAATTTGAAAGAAATATCTCGAGTCCTCTGGTAAAAAGGTGTCGAGTTACTTGAGCGAGTCTGAATAAACAATCCTTTCATTTCTTTCTGAGAGATGTTAATTAATTGAAAAATACACATGGAAACTGTAGAATTAAATGAAAAATACGTAGAAAATATTAGAAACCGATCTCGAGTACTTGCGCCCATCTATAATCGAAACAACGAGAACAATGTAAAATAAAATAGATCAAAGCACCCACCAATGCGAATCGTCTCATTTTCGGTTGTCGACCATCTCAAACAGGTCTCGCGTTTAAGGACACTTTAATTGGCGATGAAACTCGGCTCCCTCAGATTTATCCCCGTGATACTCGCGGAATAGAGCGAGAACATGGGCGAGCACGATGGAAGAGATGTGGAAAAGGAGGAGGAGCCGTGGCGGGGTAAGGGGAACCGAGGATCGAAAGCCGCGAAAAGACGATTTCGAGGAAGATTCGGGCGGCAGGTGCTGCGAACAGAGCGAAACCGCTCTGAACGTTTGCCACCGACACTAATTATGTTCGTACGAAATTAAATCTGAAACATCGACTCGAGAGGGTACCTAAGACGGAACACGGGTGAAGGTGGGGGGGGCCAAGAAGAGCCAGTTGTAATGGGTGCTCGGCATGATTTACGAGGCGTCTCGTTGGAACTCCGCGTTCTCCGAACGTAGCGTTTCGAGATGGCAGAGGACGGATCTTCGAACGAGACACGTCGAATTCATCGTCCTCTAATCGTTCAACCGTTTTATTCGTCTTCAAGCCGAATATATGTACCATATTCTTGGTACAAGAAGCGTTGCTCAATGGTTACTGGATATCCAGTGGAAGGTTCGATGAAATATTCCTAATATCTTCGCGAGACGTCGCGCAGGGAAACGACAAAATCGTGGATTTAATCGATCGATGTATCGATTCGGAACGTGGCGAAACAAACGCGCTCTCGTCAGTCATCGAAGGTGACGATGCGTTCAGCGGTTTAGTCTTGTTAACGAGACTATCTTCGCAGTAATGGGAGCTGATTTGTACAGTAGTTAATGTAGCAAGAGTCGACGACAGGTCGGCATTGACGACCAAGATACCGAAACACACCGGTTCATTCAGCGGGTTACAATCCCTTATTATGAACCATATTCAAGCAAACTCCCGTCTCCCCAGTGGAACCATTCATCCTTCGGGAAAGTACAAAAGTTCTTGGTCAACCTGCTCCCCTTTCGTTCGATTAATCAATTCTACTTCGTTTCTATCTTCCCTATCTCTCCTATCTTTACGTACTTCGAAAGCACGTGTCTGTGTGTGTCTCCCCTCTCGATCTTAAGAACGACTTAAGCGACTTTCCTCGAAAACGGTTTCTCGACCACCGATAAACGTTCACGGTTGCGCTGGCTGAGCCTCGAAGATGACAAAGTCGAACACGCGCGATTAGAAACGAAACACATTTTAGCCTGCCAAGTCGTGTATATTCTTCGCGCGAAACTTTTTCTATTCCCGTCGCTTTCCAAGGCGCAAGCCCTTCCAAATTTCCATGGAAATTGTTCTCGTTGCTACCGGAGAAGGCAGCAGCGAGAGGACCTCCAGAGGACGTTAAAGGAGCCGACAGAGGGGCCGCATCGGTGAACCGTATCCTTATGGTAATTAGCTGCCATGGAATCCACGCTCCTCTGTAGTTCGGATGCTCTTCGGTGACATTTCACCACGTGCATCCTCCTTTCCTTTAACCTTTCTTCTTACCTTTTTACCTCTTTCCCTCTTTCCCTCTTTCCTCGATCATCGATGCGGCTTGAAAATAAAGATTAGTAACTCACAAAATTATTTCAACATTTTTATTTAAAATATTCAATAATCAAAAGTCGGCTAATAATGTGTGCACAAAATTTATGCACAATAAATAAACTATGGATACTCGTAAGATAATAGAAACTAAATGGGAATCTGTTTTACTGATATTACAATGAGTACCTTCACTTTCATATATTTATGTAACTTTACTACTTTTCGTATATTCTCAACTTCTTTGTTCTTTTAAGTTGCACGAACATCCATGGTTTAACAACAAGCTTGTTTATTTTGTACAAAGTTCAAGGTTGAATCTGAAGATGTTGTATCTTAGCTGACTCAAATAACTCCACCTCCGTAAGTATACAGGCGGGCATATCGATAATGTAAAGAAAATGGCACGCGACCGATGAACGAAGCGTATTCGAAGTGTACACGATGCATATCGGATACACGACGAGATTTCTTGGAATGGAAAACTCGTGGCGACCCAAATAACGTTTCTTCAGCTGGCATCGTACCGTTCGTTAGGGGATACCGAGAGGAAGTCGGTAATAATATAATTAGTCTCTTAATGCGAACGAACGATCGACAGATAAAGACCACCGCGTTCGGAAACTCTCGTTCGTTTTCTCTCAACTTGTAAAACCTTTCTGCCTGAAGCTGCGTTCGTTTACACTGCAAACGATCGAACGTTACGAAGAACGTGCGAAAGAAATGGGGAACGCACGCTAAAAATGTTCTCCGTTTGGTCAAGCAGAGATTAGAATACTCCAAGGGATACAGGTGTCATTTTATCTCTACCGTTTCTTTACGATCCAATTCCGCGCAAAGATAGGCTGTGCAACTTCCGGTCTACGTTCCAACTAAACACGATGCCGTTTCCTCTCTTTCTTAATATTCGCTGCTCTGCCATTTGCAGTGTCGGGAAATTTCTATAAAAGAAAAAGAAAAGAGAAAAACGTTTTTTTAATAAAATGAACAAAAAAATATCTCATTTATTCGAAAACGGGTCAATGTTTAATTTTAGATACATACCATCGTCCACCGAGTATTTCCATTTAATTATGGCACTGTGAATGATCTATTTTTTTTTCCAGGCTACGACTGGACCTTGCTTCCGGTGACTTCTCGCGCAGGAGGACGAAGAAGCGCTCACGTAAAACGTCCAATGAATGCTTTTATGGTTTGGGCTCAAGCGGCCAGACGTAGATTGGCGGACCAATATCCACAACTTCACAATGCCGAACTTTCGAAAACATTAGGAAAACTGTGGAGGTATTTTACGTTATGATATCAAAAAAAAAAAAAAAAACTCTATCAATTACTCGAAACTTTGTGAATCACTTCTACTAGACTACCACCCTTGCAAATCAGTCTGCCAAATTTCGAATTGTAAAAGTAGAAACAATTTAATAAAGTTTGCAATTTGTCAATGAACTTGGCACTAGTAATATACTTTTAGTAAATTTCCTCTGTCGTTACAGTGATGAATGAGACTTGGTAGACTTGGTACGTAAGAGTCTGAAGAAGTATTAAAACTACCAGACATTATCTATAGAATACAGTTTCTATATTTAATCGCACTAAAGTTGCATAAATCGCAACGTCGCGTATTAAAGGTTAACCCTAGCGAATGTAACAGAATCCTAAGCGACGGTGAGAAACAGCCGTTCATAGAGGAAGCTGAGAGGCTGAGGAACGCGCACAAAAAGCAACATCCGCATTACAAGGTGACTGTTCGGCGATCGTTCTAAAAATGGTTGTTCTAGTTCTGTTCCCCGGTCTCGCCTAAAGTTAAATCGTAAAATGCCAATTACAGTATCAACCGCGTCGACGAAAACCGAAAACCGAGGAACAGATGGGCATCGTGATGCACCGGGCTACTCTGTCCTCTCCAGGCACGTCGGTGGACTCGACCAATTCATCCGACTGTACCTATCCTCGCCTGTACCCAGACACCGGGATCAAAACGTACGACAGGCCAACTTATCACGATAGCAAAGTCAGCTACGATCTCTCGAGATCGGCCTGGACCACCGAATCCGGCAAATACCCGGTCGATCATTCGATCGTAGAAAGTAAACCGTACGACGCTATGAGATACGAATCGAACGTAGCAACGAAAAGCTACGTGGACGCAAAGTGCTACGAAACGGTCAAGTATCACGAGGTATCCGCCGCCGCGAAATACCACGAGACGATTCCAAAGTATTCCGAGTTACAGGCAAAGCCTTATGATCTGCCCAAATACCCGGAGAATCCCCTAAAATATCCCACGGATGTTACCAGCCCGAGCAAATCGTACGCGTGCGTACACAGCCAGTATTACTCCGCTCCCGAAGGATACACCGTGCACGAAGAGAACGAGTACCAAACGCAAGGAGTCTCGACCCACTCCTTTTATCCATATATTTCCGCGTCCATGACGCAACCTCCATACTACATGGGTCCTCGATAAATCGGTCTCAAAGAAAAAAGAAAAGATGCGTTTCATTCAGGGACCAAAGACAACAGTTATTTTTTTTTTTTAAATTTTCAAACATTTTCGCTAGTTAATGTCTGTTCAAAGAGATTCTTTCGGAAACTTAAATGACCAAAGAATAACTACTTACGAATGATTAAAATTTTTTTGATTATCGGCAACCTTCTAGTCATCGGCGGTGAGGATACTTTTTGCTTACTTTAGATCAATGTTTAGTGAGAATTCAACAATTCTTGTTAAAATTATAATTAGAAAGAAATTATACTTATTTTCACCGCCAATGATTATCAGTAACGGAAACAAAATCCCAATTATTTATAGCAATTGTTCTTTAACAAATTCGTTTAAATTAAAATTAAAATATGAATGTTTATAGTATAATTTCTTTAATTCGAATTATAACAGTGGTCCCTGGTTTTATTCGTTTGCGTAATTTTGCACTGGAAATAGGAGTGTGTGGGCATCGATAGTTTGTTAGCCTGCTTAGTATTGTTTTTCCTTCCTTTGGTATTTATTCTTTAGCAACAACTCTTGTGATTAAATAAATAAAGGAATAAATATCTTGTCAGTGTCTACTTTCACCGACAAACACGTGCTAACACTTAAATATAGTATAATTTAATAATTTAGTATATTTTCTAATAATATTCATTCACTCATTCATCAAACGTACGCGCTGTTATGTTTTATATGTATGTACATATATATATATATATATATATATATATATAATTAATTGAAATCTAAAAATAAGAGAAAGCAAGAGAGGCAAGAAACACAAAGATAGAAAGCGTGCACGAGATTTCTCTTTCAAAATAGCTAGAAATAAAAACTAATTGTGTGCTGCTTTATCGATTTCAGTGACAGATAAATAAGTTTGCTTTAATACAAAAGTTTCGAAATAGTCGAAATTATCAACAATAAATATATGTACAAAAAATTGAGAAACGATTCAATCATAAAGAAATATAGAAGGAAGCAGCAAGTAGGAAGCAAAAAAAAATAAGGAGAAGAAACAAGAGGAAGAAAAAGTAATTGAAAGGTAGAGCAAAGCTGGAAAATAAGGAAGATTCGTACTTTTGACTAGATGCAGTTCAATCACAAAGAAATCAGCAACTCTCATACATATTACTCTCACGCTGTACCAACTTAGAAGTCGTTATAAATATCGCGGTTTATCACAGCAGCTAATTCGTTTATTTGGTCTCTATTGGCACGCATGAACGCTTTAGTAGTCCATATCATTTCAGCCAATATTTCGTCACTTTTCTCATCCATAGCGATGTCCTGGGATAGTTGCGGATTGAATCTATAGTAAGGCACTCCAATCATGGAACACCAATTTCTGGCACGATCGATAACCCTTCCGTCGCTTGCTGTTGCTTGATCCACCAATAATACCGCGAGGACCGACATTCCCATCGCTAACTTTGCTGTGTCCCACAAACTTTCTGGCCGAAATACATCGATTTCTTTCAATGGACTAGTAGGTATCAAGCCAGTGCCAAGAGAAACGACCAAAGACAAGGGAATCACTTCCTGCTCGCGTCCAATAGCTTTCAAGGCAAGATTATATTCGTGAATTTCGGTCATTGCATCCAAAGTCGGGTTATTCGCTATCAATCCACCGTCGAGAAATTTGCCAAACGCTCGGAAATAAGACGGAGCTGCCCCAGTTGCTCTTGCCGCATGCCAAAGCAATTGTTTGTTCGGTGATAAGGAGACAGACGTCGAGCTCTCTGGAAGTTCGAGTAATAGACTAGGTGCGTCGTAATTACGAAACAAGTAAAGATCGACAGGCTTTTTATCAGCTAATACGGCGGTAATCATTATTTTGGGATTTTTAATATCCGACATAACCGTATTAGCACCTAGACAATCTTTCAATACTTTTTCCAAGCCTTCGTTGCTATATGGACGTGTACCGATAAAAGCTTCCTCTTTAATGCGAAAGTACAGCCCCTGACATTCTCGCAGAGACTTGCCAGCCGCTAGGCCAAGAGCTAAAATTCCACCTGTAGATGTGCCTGCAATCCAATCGAAGCACTCTACGATAGGTTTCTGCAAGATCGACTCAATCTCCAATAACATCTGTATAAGAACCAAACCACGAATCCCTCCTCCATCCAGGCAAAGAAGTCGACCGCCTTTTATTTTCTGGTTTACTTGCATAGCCATTTTATCCATCCCAGAAACGTGCAGCATTTGATCCAATACCGTACGAGGTACAGCCGTCGGTGGTTGCTGCGGTGCGATACCATTATATGTTTTGTCAAACTTGCAGCCTATGTGGCAATTTAGCATTTCCTGTGGACAACGTTGAGCACCCACCGAATCTAGAATATACAGAATTTTCTGGCCCTCGTTGTTATCGACATTCACGCAATGCCGTGGCGTTTCTGAATTCCAGTTCCTAGCATCAACATCCGCGCCAAAACCTATTAGTATTTGTACTATGGCAACTGTGCCACTGGAAACCGCCAAATGCAATGGAGTATTGCCATCCTTGTCTTCGATATTTACAGAACACATATGACTTAATAATGCCGCTACGCACGGCAATCGTTTTCTCAATGCCATAATATGCAACGCTGTACGGCCATCAAAGTTTACAGCATCTATATCACAATTACTGTCTATTAGAGCATTAATCACCTCTCTGCTCAGTGACCAATGCAACGGCGTACCGCCAAATTTCATATCCTCCGCGTGGAGTGCATTTTGTTTACTGTGAAGCAAATCTCCTACGTAACTAGGACTAGTAGGTTGCCCCTCGGAAGCCGCAATGTTCACATCCGCTCCGATTAAAAGAAGAGCTGTAACGCACTCGGGCTTATTATTCAAACAAGCGACGTGTATTGGTGTATGCCCGTTATTGTTACGACTATTTAGACTATTTGGAAGGTCACCTCCAAGGGATAAAATTATTTCTTTGGTAGAGTTGGCTGCATAATGGTAGACAGTATTGGCTTCATAATCCAGATGCTCCAATGAACTTTTAGCTTCTATCAACATTTGTACTGTGCGTAAGTTATTTGTTTGTACCGCAACTTGCAAAGGTGATACACCTGTTTCTATATCTCCGCTGTTTAACTGACTATTTACATCAGAGTGGGCAAAAGCATTGTAAAGAGCAAAATGAGCTGCCAAATGTGCCAGCGTCCATGTTGGATGTTGCATTAAAGTATCGCATAATTTTTGTATCTTATTCACGTTGCACATCTGTGAAAACAAAATAATAATCATTGACACTCGTGATTTTTATGCAAACATCATTTACAAATAAATCATGCAAATAATTACAAATAAATCATTAAACATTAGAAACTACCTCGCGGCAAATTTGAACAAGTACTGGAACCTTGTCTTTGTACACAAGAAAATGTGTTTCAGCATCTGCTCTGTCTTCTGATCTATACAAACTGAAAACATTGTACAATTAATATTAATAAATTTCATATTGCATTAGCAGGAGGAAAAAGGAAAATACGTGAGATTAACCTATACGCCTGATGCAATGTTTCTGTACAAGGCCTGTGAAGCACAATTTCAAACTTCTTTTTATTTTTTTCTGCTGGGCCATAAAGTACGATGCCATCCTCGCGACATTCAATATGTCGATTACTGTAATTTTTCGGCTCAACCTCTTGGACTGTGTTCGATGGTATATCTTGAAACACGATATTACGAAGAACGTTGCTAGCGATCGTTTCTAGCCAAGTCATGATGGATTAGGTTACAGATATAAACTGTCGCTACACTTCTTTAATTGACTGTCAGTCTATTCAAACGAGTCGACGAGTTATATAAAATCACACTAATTATTTCTTCGAAAGCACAATTATTGCATGTTATTTAACGGGCATAAATGAATATATGAATATACAATTCCAGAAGTCAATCTTACTTTCAGCAACGGTTTACAAGCCAATACTGTGGCCAGTGTAAACAAAAATTTTTGGAGCAGTGGTAACGCTGATTATTTACCATGAATATATACGTTCCAATATACGAAAATTTCAACACGAATGGTAAAATTACAATTATCTTACTACTCTGTCAAATGAGATAAAATATTATTATAATTATCAAATATATATCGAATATATATTATACGCTATCTTTTATATCTAACATTTCGTTGAGGCTATTACGATGTATATACGATGTATATTTAGGAAAGTAAGATTTTTTGAATTCGAAATTAAACAGTAAGACAAAGTATGTTTTATTATTGAAACATTTGAATTCACACGTTATTAAATACGTGTTAAATACGTTTTGAAATTTAACCTTCGCTTGTAAGCAAATCGTACCGCTAGGCATATACGCAATGCCATTGTTTTCAAATAAATTCTCCCCTAAGAAGACTCCTACGAGAAAAGTGGGAGTTTTCTTGGCAAACAAAGACTTTAGTCCAAAACGTATAGAGAAAGAACTCGGGCCCAATATTGGTCCTATACATTTAAAATTGGGAGATCAAGAAGCTGTCTTTGAGTCTGGTTCCTGGATTCCAGGTAAGTTTCATAATGAAAAAACATTTATGATTTGTTAATATCATGCGAAACTTATTTTTCAGAATCTGGAAAAATTGGAAGCACATACAAAGAAAATGAGAAATTAAAAAAGGAAGTAAAGAGATTAGAGGCTGAAAACAACCTATTACAACTAAAATTTGAAGTACTTCTCGATATGGTTATTAATATTTTTCTTTTTTAAATATATATTTTATTAAATCCAGTATCTTGTTTTTAAGTAAAACTTGCCATTTGTTCTGTTTTGTTTCATAGTTGACACAAACAACAGCAGAATATCATTCGCAGAAGGAAGAATTAGATAAACTAAAACAGAAATTACCATATAACAGAGAATCGTGATACAAAAATACATTATCATAATTCATCTTTCTTTTACATATTTTATGTAATTATTTACATATCTTATGTAAATGTTTCATATAACTAGAATCTTATGAATCTCAATAATTATTAACATATCTATATTTAATATATACATGTATATTTATAAATTTTATTATTGTATATACACCTATACACTTAGATCGTAATAATTTAATACACGTTGTGACTTTTAAAAAAAAATCACATGAAACATAAAAGATAATTATATTTTTATTGCCATACTGAGCTTTTGTATTTTGTTAACACCATATATGTACACTTCCCTTTCAATCCATTGCATTCTCAGGACAAGTTTTCCTTGTATGTCCTAAGAATAAAATCATATGCCTCAACGTGAGTAATACATTCCATATCAAAAGATTATATACAATAAAATACAAACCTTCAATTCCACAGATTCCACACTTTCTTTTACCGGTAGTAACTCGGCGTTTCTTTCTTAAATTTTCCTGTTCATTTCCTCTTTCTTTAAATGTTCTTGTATCTCTTTTCCCAGACATATTATATGTATTTCCATCATTTTCATCTGCCCATTGAAAGAATTTGCAAGATTCATTTATACTCTTATGACATGACAAAAAAGGACGTCCTTTGTTTGGACCTTCTTTTTGTACAATCCGTCTACAATGTATAAAAGTGATGATTTGTTTGAAAAATATATTAATTAATATCAAAGATATTCTATTAAATATTTACTTACTGTACGGCAAGTTGATTACAATGACATTTAACATTATTATTTGATGACATAGATTGACCATAATAACTATTACCACTTGATCCAGTACTTGTACTGGCATTTAACATAGGGTTTGAATTTCTATTTACATTGTTTTGCATTTGTTGTGCACTGTCTGATGCCCAAAGAAAAAAATCACAATTACTACCTTGAGGTTTCGCACATTTGTAAAATAACCTTCCTATAACATCATAAAACAATGGTTATGACAAACTGTATTTAATCAAAAATCCTTAAACATCTAACACGTATATACCATGATTTGGTCCTTCTTTCCTTACTGTTAATTGAATCGCATTTTCATGACATTTACACATAATAATGGCACTGTTATCAATGTTACCCCATATTTTACTTTCTTCATTTCCAGATAGTCTTAAATTATCAAGTGAGGTATTGATATTAGTATTATTCCATGTATTATTCTTTGAAATATTTTGTTGTTGAATATTTCTTGATTCTTCTCTATTACGATCATTGTTCTGATTTCGAACGAACCCTATCGTTGCATTGTTTCTAGATAAATTATTTTTATTTTCAGTATTTGAAAATGGAGGAGCTCCACTGTTCCTTATTGAAGATGAATTTGGAACAATAACTCCATCAAATGTACTGCGGTAACCAGAATCATTTACTGGAGTTAAATTTTTAATATTTTCATTCTTTATGTTTAATGCTTCATTAAACATAGAATCGCAACCACCTATACAGGTTGTATAATCAGTACCATAAATAGGAAAAGCATTTCTCAAAAATTTAAATTTTAATTCACGAATATTTCCTGGACACTAAAACCAATAATTTTAATTATATATCGTAATATATCACATTATAATTATAAATACTGTAACAACATATAATATTTACTTCTGAACAAATTTGATCCGAAATTTCAACACATTCAACCGTCTGGGGGAACCAAATTGCGTTATTACAAGTTGGATAATTCGCACAACCAATATACTTTCCAGTGCTTTGCTTTCTATCTTTAAGAATCATATCCGAACCACATTTTGGACACTTAAAGACAACAGTTTCTTGAATAGTTTGTATCTCTTGTGCTTCACTCGGTCGTTCATTGAGATAATTAGCTAAAGCATTATCGATTAAATTGGCACGTTCCAGCGTTATTTTAAAGACATCACGATAGTTTTTTATCTGAGTTTCTAGAACATCTTTTGGATTCTTTTGCCGATCACATATCCTATATGCAAACGTATAAAATAAAAATTCAATTCAAAAATTCCTTTCATTATTAAGAAGTATAGAATCAACATACAATTGAAGATCCTTTTCTAAATTAGCTCTTAAGTTTGGTTTCGACATTTCAAATCCCATACTATCATAACCCATTACCAATCCAATTCCAAGTTTTCCAGGTATTAAATACTTCCCATCTGTCAAACCCACATATTGACGCGATTTTATTGTATCTATATGCTCTGCATGAGTAGCATCGGTACCAATGCCATACTTATCCATCAAACTGATCAAATCAGCTTCAGTCAACAGTCGTGGAGGACATGTTTCCTCCTGTACCATATCTATACTGGTAGGCTGAAAGGCTTGACCTTCTTGATATATATGAATTTCTTTGTTACTCCATTTTTCATATATGTACACATTTAAATAATTCTTTTCAATAATTTGTAGGCCATTAGCACCAAATTTTTCTCCAGCTATGTCGATCTCTACCGTTGTTTCTTGACCTACAGCATCACTCGATAAACAAGCCAAAAAATGTCGAACCACGAATTCATAAACTTTAGCTTCATTGCCTATCGTTCAATAATTTATCGTGAATTAACGGCAGAATGTTTTTCGTTAAATTTAACAAGTATTAAACTTGCATGCATACCATTTAAACTATCAGCATACTTCGTTGGGTGTATTGGAGGATGTGCTTGATCACTTTTCTTGCCTTGTCTAGGATTTGGTCCCTTCTCTAGCAACTGTTGTGCAAAATTGCCCCATGCTGGATTATTTATTTGTTCACTCACTAATGGAACTAAATTCAATTCTTTTGGAAATATATTTGTTTCTGTACGCGGATAACTAATCAAACCCTGAGTGTATAATTTTTCTGCAATCCTCATAGTTTCCTTTGCACTTAAATGAAGTTTACGAGATCCTTGTTTTCCTAATTCCTAGATGTATTTAATTTAATTTAATTAGATAAATTGAATTATATCTTTTCTTATTGAGACTACTATTTTATTACTTACAACTGTATCAAGTGGTAGTGGTCTCCACTTGTTCTTAGGTTTACTTAATACTTTTAAAACAGTAGCCTTGGGCTGCTTCAAACATATATCCAAAAATACTTCACAAGGCAATTTTTCAAATAATCTTCCCCTTGCCCATCTAAATTCCACAGAAATATCATCACGAATGTCCATTACTTTTAATTTCCAATATGGTTCTGGCTTGAATCTTTCAATGGCTAAAAATCTTTCAACTACAAATCCTAATGTAGGAAACTGGCAGCTACCATAGCTAATCAACATATCAGCCAAACTCCTGGGAAATACTTGTTGAAGTCTCATTGTTTGAAATCTTGTAAATGCAGCACCTATAATATTATTTATGTTATGTTTGCATTCGTAGTTATAGTAATATCATTGTATCAATGTTAAAAAAAACACATTTTTCAAATACCTATTCTTAAATCTAACTCACTCCTTACATCTACTGCATCACTGACTGCTTTATCCGGTTCAGATAGATTTTGAAGAGCTGTGTTTATAGATACTTGCGTAATTTCAGAAAATTTTGCCCTGTTAAAAAATAACACATCATGTACATTATTACCATGAAATCAAACGTAATTACATGGATAACTTGTTTCACAGATACCTGTATATGCGAATATTTGGCTTGATTGCACGACAGACTTCAATAATTTCAAAACCTATATTCTCTCCTTCACGATCACAATCTGTCCAAATAATCAATGCATTACATTTTTTCACTTCTTTTTCCAAAGTCTTCTTAATTTTAATAGAATTCTCTTCTAAACAGTCTTTTACTACAGGTGCATCGAACAAAGTTAATGGATGACAACCATGCCATTTACGATACACTCCAGTAAAGTCATGATTTAGCAAGTGGCCCGATACAGAAGTCATGATCATTTCGCAGTTTTGATTCCACAATTTCGAAGTAAATTCATAAATTTTATTATATTTTGACAATCCTTCTCTCTAAAAAGAAAAAAAAAACGACGTACGGTGAAACTGTTGTTTGTATATAAAATTTTATATGTTTCAATGAAAATAACTTTTCTTCAATTACCCGGTTACAAGTACCACGAGACAAATAGCCCGCGATATTTTTCGCGGCATCGTTCTTTTCCGCAACGTTGAGAACTTTCATGACTGTGTCGGAACTGTTGAGTCTTACAAATTGCTGATAACACTGTCTTGATTCGTATAAACTTAACTTTACAGTATCAAATATCTTTGTAACAAACAACATAATACTATATGTACAGTTGGGTTCGATTCCAATTAGGGTTATAAACTACATGTTACGTTTAACAATCGAACGAAACATCATCTTAAAATAAAATAAAGAATACAGCAGTCGTCTTATTTCTACATTTTTAAGTAAAAATCACTGAACAGGACTCGTTTCACTTTACATTTTTTGTTATCACGTAAACGAAAATAACTTACACAACAAACTAACTCTAGTTGCCGCCACTTGCATTGTTAACTACTTCAGCTAACTTCATTCAGCAATGTACGAAACTTCATCACTTAGCAATTCCCGTTAAAAGAAAATTTCGTATGGCACAACCGACGAAATTAGATGTCGTAATTTGATGAAATCTCCACGTAGTAAAATGTATAATTCATAACAGATCGAGAAAAATGGTAGAATACGCGTTGTTTGAGAAGGACAGTAACATTTTCATTGTGAACGTTGCAACTATGACAATGCAAGGAGGAAAGTGCTGGAAGTAGCAGTAGACATTTTCAATATTTTGCACAGTAATTTTGGATTTTGTACACCTTTGTCAAGGCACGAGTAAGTAAACGATATTATTATGTAAATAATATCATTCGATTTGCGAAGTCGGTTTCAAATTTCTTGAAGCAAACTTTTTTGTATGTTCGATATTAAATATTTGATGTCGCATTCAACATTTTCGATGTTGTCTTTTATTTTTGTCCACTCATTTTTCTGTTTAATGTTCCGCTCTTTGTTAATTTTCACGATTCTTTATCTTTCTTGGTCATATTTTTCTAATTCGCACACGTAATTTTGTTAATGTTCACGATTCTTTACCTTTCTTGGTCATATTTTTCTAATTTTTCGCACACGTGATCCTGTAACCATTGTACTATTGTATTATTATACATTGTAGTATTTCTTTATTACATTTAGTATTACTAGAACAATATTTTTTTAAACTTTCTTTTTCTTTCAGCAAATTGATCGTTGCTTTAATCAGTTACTCTAAACGAAACCAAACATGACAGAAGACATGTCAGGAGCAGATATCTGCAGAGTTTGCAGATCTGAAGGTCTTGCAGACAGGCCTCTCTTTCATCCATGTATCTGCACAGGCAGTATCAAATGGATACATCAGGAATGTTTAGTGCAATGGATGAGATATTCCCGTAAAGAATACTGCGAACTTTGTGGATACCGATTTTCTTTTACACCAATTTATAGCCCAGATATGCCACGTCGTTTACCATTAAGAGATGTTATTGGAGGATTATTTTCCAACATAGTAACAGCAGTAAAATATTGGCTACACTACACTTTAGTTGCAATAGCGTGGCTAGGAGTTGTTCCATTAACAGCTTGTCGAACATACAGAGCACTGTTCAGTGGGCCTCTTGATTTGGTTCGAGTAAATACTTTCATACAATTCTAAAGTATACATAAATTTTTAATATCTCAAAAGGTGAAATAGCAGTGTTTTTTTGTTCACAGATAATGTCGTTACCAATGGATATGCTATCTGCTGAAAATATATCATCAGATGTATTTCATGGATGCTTCGTAGTAACTTGCACTCTATTTGCATTTATTGGTTTAGTATGGTTAAGAGAACAAATTTTACATGCTGGTGGTCCTGATTGGCTTGATAGAGATAATGTACAATTGCCTCCAGTCGATAATCCACCGCCCAATTTAGAAGTTCCCATGCAACAGTTTCAAGAGCAGAGAGCTCTTCAACAACAAGAAATTCAAGATAATAATAATATACCACCCTTTGTTGATGAACCACAGATTCTACCAGAGAATTCAAACAATGACAATTTAGAAAATGCAGAAGGACGTAGGGCAGAAGAAAATAATTTACCAAACAATCAAAGAATCAATGAAGCTGAAGGAGTTATTGGAGAAGATATTGAGCCACATGTTGCTGCCAGAAGCGCTGATCAACAAGTAGAACAGTCTGTTAGGGATTTAGAACCACAGATAGTAGTACCTCGAAATGTGGAACCAGTAATACCACCTAGGGATGTGGAACAGCCTGCGGCACCTAGAGATGAAAATGATGAACAAGTGAATGCAAGAGCTGGCGAGGGATGGAGGGATCAAGCCCAAGGTCAGGCGCAAGGAGAAGATGAAGAAGCAAACTGGAATCCATTAGAATGGGATAGACCCGCGGAGGAATTAACTTGGGAGCGTCTTTTAGGCTTGGATGGATCCCTTGTTTTCCTTGGACACGTATTTTGGGTCGTTTCATTAAATACGCTGTTTATCATGGTATGATATTTAAATCGTAAACGCAAGACGAAGCAATAGATTGCTGTCAGTTAAAACGTGATGTTTTCATTTTCAGGTTTTTGCTTTCTATCCGTACTACGTTGGTAGTTTTGCAATAGCATTATTAGATCTACAAGAGTATGCAGCTGCTTCGCATTTTGAGGGATTAGTAACTACATTATGTGGTTATTGTGTTACTGGAGTGGGACTAGTTGTCCTCCATACATTAGCAGCACCTTTAGGTTTTCAACGTTCTCAACGGTTATTAGGCTTGTGTTACGTTATAGTAAAGGTTTCTCTACTTTCGGTCGTTGAGATAGGAGTACTTCCTCTGGTCTGTGGGTGGTGGTTAGACATTTGTTCATTAGCAATGTTCGATGCTACGCTTCGAGATAGAGAATCTTCGTTTAAGCTAGCTCCTGGTACCTCAATGTTTTTACATTGGTTGGTGGGGATGATTTATATATATTATTTTGCTTCGTTCATTTTATTATTACGAGAAGTGTTACGGCCAGGAGTACTTTGGTTTTTGAGAAATTTAAATGATCCTGATTTTTCTCCTATCCAAGAAATGATACATCTTCCAATTTTAAGACACGTTAGAAGACTCGTAGCATCTGCAGTAATATTTGGAACTGCTATTTTATTAATGCTGTGGTTACCTGTGAAACTCTTAAGATGGGCATGGCCAGGGTTTTTACCATACACAGTGACTATTCAAAGTGAAGCTCAGGTAAGGAGCTAATTATTTAAAAAAGAAAATAAAAATTTTTTCCCACTGATAATTACAATATACTATTTTACCTATTTTCTTTATTTTTAAATTAGATCAGCGAATTGTCACTAGAACTGCTATTACTACAAGTTATTCTTCCTGCATTATTGGAGCAATCTCACACACGTACATGGCTAAAAGCCCTAATAAGAGGATGGTGCCGAGTGGTAGCTTGGATGTTAGATCTTCAATCGTATCTTTTAAGAGAGCAAACTGAAGATCCAGGACCAGCAGTAATCGAAGAACCACAACATCCTGATTTAGGAGCAGCACATCAAGCACTTTTACAAAGAGGAGGACCAACAGGTTTCCAACCGTATATCAGGCCACGCTGGTTTCCTGCTCGTCTAGTTGGTCTTTTGTTTTGTGTTTGCGTTTCTCTTGTTATTGCTAGTTTAATTGCGATGATTCTCCCTGTTTGGCTTGGACGCAGAGTAATGGCGTTGTGGATGGTCGGAGCTCCTGCTCCGTCTCCACCAGTATTACCACCTGCCTTAAGTGGGTCTGGTAAGTTCGCTTTTCAATGTATAAAATGCTTATTTATCTTCCTTGTCAACACATTTAGATTTCCATCTTTTTTTCAAATTGTCTTTTTAATTACATCGTTCTTTTTAATGTTTCAGATACTAACGAAGCTGCAGTTGCTTTGTCTGGACGAGTACATGAATTATATACCATAGCTTGTGGAATGTATGTGTGTTGGGCAGCGGCAAGAGGATTAGCTTTAGCATTTTCTTGGTTGCCTCGTGGTCGAAGAGCTCTTTTAGACAGAATCAAACACTGGGCAATCATAGGTGTTAAAGCATCGGTAGCATTTTTCCTACTTATTGGCCTAATACCGCTTCTTTTTGGTCTTCTTCTTGAACTAGTCGTTGTAGTACCATTACGTGTACCTCTAGAACAAAATCCTATTTTGTTTATCTGGCAAGATTGGGCCCTGGGTGTATTATATACAAAAATAGCGACCGCTATAATTATGATGGGACCGGACTGGAGAATCCGTCATGCAATTGAACGAGCGTACAACGATGGTATTAGGGAAATAGATTTGAAATTCATTGTCACGGAATTAGCAGCACCAGTGATATGTTGCTTCGGTCTTGCTTTAGCTGTTCCCTACGCTGTAGCTTACGGAATAGTCCCACTTTTGATCACAAATTTACAAACGCAAATTCTTATTGCTAGACATTTATATCCATTTCTGTTATTAGTACACTTGGTATGTATTGTTATCTACTTTCAAATTCGACAGTTTAAGAAACTTTATGAACATATAAAGAATGATAAATATCTTGTCGGTCAAAGACTTGTAAATTATGAACATCAAAGTAAGTCTCAATCGTAAAAAAAAAGAAAAAAAAACAATAACAATCACATGCATTAACCTAATGTATTTAGCATAAATTTTTCTCAGTAATGAGAATTTAACCGAAGATTCTTTAATGTACATTCTCTACTGCACTTGATCTAAAAAACACAAATATTAACTTATATTAATTTTATTTTAATTTTTAGTATTATAATTTATTAGTATAAGCGATACGAAATAAATTGAAAAGACTGTTTACATAATGTATCGCCCTTTTGTTTTAGTACAGGTACATTATATTGCAGATTGACTTTGATTTGAATTTAACAAATTCAAAAAGAACAATGAATATTTTGCGCGGTTAACGAATACGCATCACTTTGTAGAGCCCAAGATTCCCGTTTTATTATTAATCAAATAAATAACTTTTGAAATATATCATGAACTTTAATTTTCGACTCTAAAAAATTTCAATGTACAAAGTTCCACTACATTTTAATAAATCCCGGAAATAAATTTCTGACTACGTAATGTTATGAAAGTAAATCTACATTTTAACTAAGAACTTGTTAGTAACAAAATAGTACGTTCATAATTTATTGTAAAAAAGTAATGTTTAAAACAATTAACTTGAATGAAATAAAGGAAATCATATTTCTTGAGAAACTTGTTATTAATTTCTTTTAGCTAATCATGCAAGACTTGCCATTTAATTGTGTAAGTGTAATTACGTAAAAAAATAGTAGAAAACTGAATTCTGAAAGATCTCGATACTTCCATGATCATGCTTTTTTTCGTATGCAATTAGAATATATGCTTTGCGAACATAACTTTATGTACAAATACGAAACTAAATATAAGGGCTATTTATTTATATATGTAATAATTATTCAACAATTAATGTAATTGTATGATCACAAGTATGTAAAGATGTTGCCGCGATGTATATTAAAATTTAATTGAAATAAATAATGTTCTTGCGAAATATGTGATTTATTTCTTCAGTCAATTTTTTCAAAATACATTCATTGAATAGAAAAAATTTCTATTCTCAAAGTATCATTTCAAATTTACATTAAATGTATGTATATGCATACGTACAGTGTACAAAAAGATATATATATAGCGATAAAAATATTTCCACAATGATTTTAAATCAATTTACAGCAAAATTTCTGATTTGGAATTCGGCGGTAAAAAATTACCAATTAATTGAAAAGATTCAGGATGTTTCTCGATCTTTAAATACAATAAAGTAAAAATATTTATTACCTGAAAAATATCAAGTACATATATTATCATCATAATGTTTTATCTAAATAATATATATAATATTGATATATTACCTGAGTAACAGGAGGTTGTTTCCAAGAAATATTTATCGTTGGAACAGAACAATCCGAAGAATATTCGACGTCTGCTAAATTTTCTAATTGCGTAAAGGAAAGCCTTAATTTTATACCAAATTGACACAATATAACGTTTACAAAATTTTCATTTACAGCCAACACAATACCCATTGTAATCATAGGACCCTTTAAGTCTATCAAATATGTAAAATACAACTCGCTACTTCGTTCTTGAGCCACTTTTGCGCTATATTTCTTTATATTACAATTTTCTGCTATTCTATTTCAGCAGAAACGATATAAAAATATTGAAGGTATTTTATTTGTTTTTTAATTGCTATAGATATTTTAATTACTTACGATTTACACAGTTTTTTAGTCCATTCTTTAGGCATCTCTACATTTTCTAGAGTCGAATAAAGTAAACGATGTACGACACAATCAGAATATCGTCTAATTGGAGAAGTAAAATGTGTATAAAGAGATACGTTTAAAGCGTAATGTTTCAATTCCTCCTCTGCTTTTACTGAAGACGAACATATGTAAGTAGCTCGCTATGAATATAAAGAGAAATTTATATACGTATATTAACAAGTTCTTTAGAAAATAATAAAACTAAAGAAAAATTCGTACAGTCATAGCTTTGGAACAAAGATTGTTAATAACCATCATCCTGTATTTCATCGTTGTTCTTGTGTCATCATTTTCAGTTTCCAATTCTTGTTCATAACGTTTTATACTAGCATGTAAAGATGCAGACGATTTAACGTCTAAATGAATACCTAATTTTTGCAATGTATCTTGCGTCACATTGAGGACATGTTTCGAGGGTTCTCTATGATTGCGTAATAAAGCAGTCTCCGGAATCATATTGTATAATTCTGTAGCAACTGTCATATTAGCTAGCAACATAAACTCTTCTATGAGTCTAAAATATAATGTATACATATATACATACATATAAGTATGTATGTTATGTATATGCTGTGTTATAATTTAACGAATATATCATGAAAATGTTGACCTCAAACATAATACAAATACCTGTTACTATCCTGTCGTTCATCTATATCATACGATATTGGTAAACCCGTAGTTTCATCGACCTTAACATATAATTTTAGTTGATCTATTTGTAACGCGCCATTTTGAAATCTTCGCTTACGCATTTGAGTAGCTAGATTGTGTAAAATATTTACTTTCGTTGATAAATCGCTAAGTTTGTAGTTTCCATTTATATTTAAAAAGTCATCTGGCCAATTATGTTCTGGATTTTCGATTAATTTCTGAACGTGTTGATAGGACATTTGACAACACGATCTGATTACAGTTTTAGCAAAATGATATTTAACGACTTTCGCATCTTGTGTCATCTCCCAAATAACTGAGAAAGCCAGTTTGTCCTGGCCAGGTGACAAAGAACATACTTGACATAATTGTTTTGGCAACATGTGATATACGTTATCTGTCATATATATGGTTGTAGCTCGTTTTGAAATCTGAATATCTAATGGAGATAAAAATTCTATGTAATGAGTGACATCTGATATGTGCACACCAATCTGGAAAGAAAGAAGAGATATGTAGAGAAACTAATGAAACAGGAAGGAATTTTTATAGAATCTTATATAATTACTTCATAATTCCCATTTTCCAAAGATTTGCAAGAAACTGAATCATCTAAGTCAACAGCAGTGACAGGATCGATAGTAAATATGCATTCACCTCTCCAATCCTCTCTGTTTTTTACATCATTCTCTGTTAAAGAATAATCACTATCTGGAAGCCCTTTCATTACGTCTGGACCATAAGGCGTAACATCTAAATCACATTCTAGCAATATTGCATTCGATTCTGCTTTTATATCACCGATGTTCCCAAGTACTTTTTCAATTTCCCTATAAATAATGCGACATTTTAACAATTACTAAAGCTTCTAAGTTCTTCAGATTTATAAGTTTTTATCATACCCAATTGCAAATTTTGGTTTTACCCAATCAGTTATAACGACCAAATATAATGTATCTTCATAACTACTTGGACATACACTGAACTCTTGCAATGATTCTTTACTTATTTGAACTAACGGTATACGATGATCTCTGGGATATAAAAATGTAAATGCACCTCGTTGTTTGAAACATCCCACTGTTTTCCTCGGGTGTACTTTCTCCCGTATATAAACAACGACACCTGTTTTCTGCTTCTGTCCTCGATGCGTATGCCATTTGTCTGGTTGATTTATACATGCCACGACAAAATCTCCGTCGAAAGCCCGATTTCTATCTTTCAAGCCGACAATTAACAAGTCATATTGATCGTCGGATAATGACAAATAAGCATATTTACGACACCGTGGATTGATACGTAATTGGCCCTCTATATATTGTCTTCCATTGGAATTTTCATTTCTTAAAAGTTTATCAATTTGTTTCTCAGAAATATATTGTGGAAACGTCTCTTTTTGCCTAGGAGATTTAGGTGTTTGAATTTCGATATCTTTCTGTTCTTTCGCTTCGGCGTCAACAGGCACTGATTGTTTATCTGAGATTTTCCCTTTATTTCTTCTCTTGTTAATTTTACGACCCAACTTCTTCGTAATTTTGGGTTGATTTTGTGTAACGAAATCCGAAGGAATCGATTCGGTTGACATGATTTCAACTTCTTACTCATTTACATGTGCACATGAAAATTACTTATCAATTTGGTAGCATAATTGTTACTTTTATCACTGTAAATGTGTTGAAAATTATTATATCTTAATTGGCACACTGTGAACGCATATGTTAATAATAAAGCTTACTTATTACGAAAAGAACTGACAAATTTTTATACTTCAAGAACGTTTCCAACAATAAGAATCCAACAAAGGGCAAAGAAGCATTATTTAACGTTCAAAGTTTGTCAATAACGTACCGTAAATTTAAAAAATATATACATCCCGACTTTCAATCGAAGCAATAGCGTCACTTTTCACTCGATGTTGCTTGTTCGTTAAATTTGATATCTCAGAGAGATACATGTTTCGGTACACAACATTTATGTATATTGTTTACGACTTAATACTTTACTTTTAGTTCTTCCTGCTCTTATCTATTTCGATTAAGAAAAGGTTGAATCGATCATCGTTTAACTATCGTTCCGTTAACACACGTTCTCGAAGTAAAGCAGGTCGAACAATTCGCAAACTCGCATCACCAATGATATAATCGATGACTATCGTTGTACGATGAATCGAAGATCTATCATTCAATTGGTCGTTTGAAAATGGCACTAGTGCCGCAGAATTACATAGGTAATTTTCTTTGTAAATGTTGGCAGAATCGTGCAATGATGTTACATGGATTTATATATATCTAATACGACTTATGCATGTATGCAGCAGATAAAACTACGTCATTAATAACACAAACCATCTACCACACCACCACGGTTTTTTATTTTTCTCTTTACTGCTGCCTACTACATATTACATACGCCGCCATGTTTCCCCTAGATCTGGAAAATGGCAACCATGATCAGTTGGCATTTCGACACGTAGAGTGGCGAGCGGTGGTGGTGGTAGAATAAGTCGTATCGTGAACGTGGTGGCAAAGATAAAGTTGTTCGATCGGTAGGAAAGAAATTGGCAGTCGGGTGAGTGACTGAGCTCCGTCAGTACCAGAGGTGAGCGGAGAACGCAAGAATATTGAGAAAAAAAAACTGATAGATAGATAGATAGAGAGAGAAAAAGGAAGGAAGCAAGAAAAAACCGAAACGTGCGAAAAATATAGTGAGAAGCTTCAGCAAAATTTGGTTTAATCGCAACTAGGTGACTAGGTAAACCGAAAATGTTTCACATAAGAAGATTAACGAGATCGTCGATCGCTTTGAAGCAAGCGCCAACCAACGATATTATTCATAACACGTTGATACGCATTGTGCCGGCGTTTCAAACGCGCGGTTATGCCGATCATCAGATACCCGATCGGCTAAAAGACATCCCCGACGATCCGGATCCAAACTTCTTCGACATGGTCGAGTATTTTTTTCACCGCGCTTGTCAGATCGTCGAGGACAAGCTGGTCGAGGACATCGGCAAGCGTTCCAGAATGAGCGTAGAGGAGCGAAAGAAAAAGGTGAAGGGTATCTTGATGCTAATGGAACAATGTGATCACATCCTCGAAACCTCTTTTCCTCTGAGACGCGACTCAGGCGACTATGAAATGATCACCGGTTATCGCGCGCAACATTCAACTCATAGAACACCTTGCAAAGGAGGTAAATCTAGAGACGCTTTAGTTTAACACTTCAGCTTTTTGCTTATTCGCGTTAGCAGCAATCGCACAGCCACTTGACAACTACAGTCTCGATCACTGCGTTAATTTTTCCGATTGTTTCTTCTATCCTCTGTAAGAGGTTTTGAACAAATAACTGGGCTTGTTACATCGTTTACACTTCCACGTACGCGGGAGTGCGACCGAGCGAAGGAGAGAAAGATAGAGAAGCTCAACGTCTCGCAGAATGTGTAATTGGCCGCTGAAATTTATTGTTAGCAGTAATTACGTCATCGGTAACAATACGCAAGAGACGGAGCAATCTCAAACTGGATCGAATTCGCGGAATTTCATTTTGTCGAAAATCTCTTATTTCTCTTGAGTGGACCCACGTATGATAAAATAATCGATCTCTTCTTTTCCTTTTCGTTTTGCATTTGCACTTTTTCTCTTCGCGTCGATGTCATAATTTCAATCGACTTTTTTCTTCTAGTTAGTTAGTTTTAAGTATTCAACGTGGGGTATACGATGATACAATTTTGTTGTACGCGGACGATTTTTTTACGGCTTCGTGAGTTACAATGACGTGGTTTTAACCTCGATTTTAATAGATAGATTTTCGAAACCATATTTACCACGCAGCATGTAGCACTAGGTTATTTGGGGAATGGCTATTTTATGTAACGAATAATTTATTTTATGAGTGGCATGGAAAATATACATATATATATTGTATATACACACGTATATACAAACGTATATAGTCTGCTCGGAGAAATTCAATCTTTATGACGTACAAGCGTATGATGAGGAATGATAATTATTGCCACTTTTTTTCGTTCTCATACTTCCATGTTTCTTACTCACGAGGATTGTGTTACATCGACAATTCTGCATGTGATGCGTCGATTTACAAGTAACGTGATGCACAGGATACAATTAGAATCCCTTATTAATATACACATCCGAGATATCCGAGTAATTATGGTACAGATGGCAAGGGAGTGACGTTGAAAAATAAAAATTCTAATCAAAAATTGATGTGACTGTTACACGTATATTTCTCTGCTCGCTTTTTACGTGGAATAACCATCTTTACTAGTTTTGTCAAGATCATTAGGACAACCTGTATAGAATTTATTGAAATTCGATATTTTTATACGACAAAATCGGATAGACGGCTGCTTATTCTTTGGGAAATGTACTTGAGACATGTATATTAATCCGATCTCCCTGATATAAATTTGTACTTGAGCTCGCGAGCGAAGCATAACAACATCTCGTAATGCGGAGATCTTTTTCGAGAGCCAAACAAGCGATCTTCTGCATTTTGCCTGTATCCACCATCAGCGGTTTCTTAATATGGCAACTCGTTTTGTCATTTGCACGACGCAGTTAGAGGCACGTTGCTAATCATGTTTCGTTTTTTATTCATGTTACTATTCACGTTATGAAGCACATTATGAATGTTTATCTTCGAGTGTATCGCTAATCCATTACCGTTAGGAAATGTCGATACAACGTAAGATGCCAAGCTGTCTGGTGTTTTTCTTCGTACCTGCCACTGACATTAGTTAACTACCTTGATTCACTCTTTAATTTAAGAGTTTGGCAATCACAACAATCATGCCAATGTCGCGATGCTTGAAAGGTGAACGCTCTCTAACAAATCAATGCTTTCTTACATACGATTGGGCTAACACAGAGTGTTTGTTTTGGTAATATCTCCTCGATCATGATTGCTTAAATTTCATGTGTTAACAGTATTATTTAAACTGTTAAATTATCCAGCTGTTATATCCAGCTGTTATTTAAGAAAATTATTAACAAGATCACGTATAAATAAGTAGATGCACAATTTGTGTCAACACCCATTATCGATGCACAATTTGTGTCAACACTCATCGTATATAATTACTTTCGAAGGACATCTACTTTTTTAAAGTATCCTTAAATTATAGAATTTTTTATCGAAACGGAAGTGACTGGAATTGTCAGATAATAAATATCCAGTTATATATCGATTATAAAAACAACTATATATATTTTATAATAATGAAATTAAACTAAAATATAGTTATGATCAATTAACGCTATTTTTATTCAAATAAAGCACAACGTGTAATAGCGTGTTTAAAACAGTTTTTTAGTTGTAACTTTTTATTGAAATTTTATTGTATTAAAGCACAATAAGTGTTGCTTTAATTTTAAAAGTAACATTATATTATCATTTAAGTAGTAAATCTTTGTTATTTTATAATATTTTTATTTCGATCATTGTTTGTTTTACAGGTATTCGTTTCTCGATGGATGTCTCACGGGACGAAGTGAAAGCTTTGTCGGCATTAATGACTTTCAAGTGTGCCTGCGTGGATGTCCCTTTCGGTGGAGCTAAAGCCGGTATTAAAATTAATCCCAAATTGTATTCGGAACATGAGCTCGAAAAGATCACAAGAAGGTTCACGTTAGAGCTCGCAAAGAAGGGATTTATTGGTAAGATATTTCGATATTTCGAAGAATAGCTTTATTTACATTCATGTTAAAGATAACTGGAGAAACAACGAATTAATCGAAGAAACAGACGCAATTTCATCACACGATTGTCCGCAGTGTTATTAAATCTATTCTGACTAACTGACTGTTTACTCGACTCGTTGTGATAAGTTTTATTAACACGTCAGCATATAATGATCGTGTTACATAAATATGAATATTCAAAGTTAATACAAATTATGTAAAATTATTATCCAATGGTTATTGATTGCCTTGACTCTGTTGTAACAAAAAGAAATTGTAATTAATAATATTTAAAATAGATTAACGGAACATAATCATAATATACCATTGATAATGTTTGACTTAGATAATTAAAAATACATATATTTGTTGATTCTACTTGAAAATGGAAAGTACACATTTTAATAACACTCATGTATTCGTAATACAAATTGATTGAACTGTACACGTACTTACGAACATATAATATTAGATCACCCATGAAATTAAATTATTAGTTGAAAAAGAAAAGAAATTTATATCTAAACAGTAGATAAGTTATGAGTTGTAGATTATAGACTTCTCTTTTACAGTTTTATAATTTCACATTTCATATAATAGGATAATTTGTAAAATTTCATTCTGTCATCAAACTTTTTCCTGTTATGATAAGAGGATTTATTGAACTTGATATCTTACACCTTATCGCTCTTCACTAATGTTAGTTGTTCTTTCTTCACTAATTGAGCAAGAAGGCTTTGGAAATTTAAGAAAAAAAAATTTTAAGAACAATCGTGTATAAATATTTATAATTTTTGGATAATTGAACGAATAGTAAATAATAATTGATAATATTGTTAATGTCTGAGTATTGTAAAATAGAACTACTAGATTATATTTCTTTAGAAAAAAACTAAATACATCAAAATTAAATATATCTTTATCTGAATTTGAAGGACCCGGTATCGATGTTCCTGCTCCCGACATGGGAACTGGAGAACGCGAAATGTCTTGGATCGCGGATACATACGCCAAGACAATAGGACATTTGGATATCAATGCTCACGCCTGTGTAACTGGGAAACCAATTAATCAAGGTGGAATACACGGACGTATTTCTGCTACAGGGCGTGGTTTATTCCACGGAATAGAAAATTTTATCAATGAAGCTAATTACATGAGCATGATCGGTAAGAAAATGTAGCTAGTTTAATTTCTATCTTTAGCTAGAATTGTCTTTGCTTAATAATAGTCTCTGCTAATAATAATTCTAATTTCCTAGTAGTATTTGATGCATCAATAGTAAGCATTAATTAACTTTTTCTTATTAGGTACCACACCTGGCTGGGGAGGAAAAACATTCATTGTTCAAGGTTTTGGTAACGTCGGTTTACATTCGATGCGTTACTTGACGCGTGCCGGTGCTACTTGCATAGGAGTAATCGAACACGATGGTTCTATCTTCAATTCCGAAGGTATTGACCCCAAGGTAGGCGACTATATGGAATTTAATACATAATATGTGAATTCTCTCGTAATGATGCAATAGCTCTAACAAGGTTATTCTACATTAATAAGATTATTTAATGTAATTTATATACTACAGCAACTGGAAGATTATCGTATAGAGAATGGTACTATCGTGGGCTTCCCTGGTGCTAAACCGTACGAAGGTGAAAATCTTATGTACGAACCTTGTGATGTATTTATACCCGCAGCAATCGAGAAAGTTATCACTAAAGCCAATGCTGGTCTTATGAAGGTTAAAAGAATTTTTTCAACATTTGCTTTCTGACGTTAAATGCATATCGTTTTCGTTTTTTTTAAACTGTCGTTATATCTCTTTTAGGCAAAAATCATAGCTGAGGCTGCCAATGGACCGACTACTCCAGCTGCTGATAAAATTTTAATTGAGCGAAATGTCTTGGTTATACCAGATTTATATATAAATGCTGGTGGTGTTACCGTTTCATTCTTTGAATGGTTAAAGAACTTGAATCACGTGTCTTATGGTCGTCTAACTTTTAAATACGAAAGGGAATCAAATTATCATTTGTTAGGTACGTATGATCACATATGTCAGTAAAAATTCGATTTATGTACGTATTGTCGTATCGTATCGTATTGTACATTATTGCACATTAAAAGTTTCTTTTTTTAATTTTAGAATCTGTACAAGAATCGTTAGAACGCAGATTTGGCCGTGTAGGCGGTCGAATTCCTGTTACACCTTCCGAAGCGTTCCAAAAACGCATCTCTGGTGCTTCTGAAAAAGACATCGTCCATTCTGGTTTAGATTATACTATGGAAAGATCCGCAAGGGTAATTAATTATTCTTGAATAAACAAATGACCAATTGTGATGTTCCAAATTTAATTTTATCTTTATTCCGTGACAGGCTATTATGAAGACAGCCATGAAGTTCAATCTCGGTTTGGACTTGAGGACAGCTGCTTATATTAATTCGATCGAGAAGATATTTGCCACTTATTCCGAAGCTGGTCTTGCGTTTTAAAGTATTTATTAATACAAAGGAAATTACGTAAATGAAACTGTAAAAAGTTTCAAGCCAGTATTTTCAAGACTTCTTTAACGATCATTCTCAGCCAGTACTGTTCAGTGTTTTTCAGTGAAAAAGACCAGAACTGCTAGTTACAGTGAAAATATTTCGCATACATGATCGCACGCTAGATTCTCTTCGAGTATATCGCAATAATTAATGGTCCGTTGTACGGATAAATATACATACTGCCTGCGTCGATCGCGTTAATCACGTTTTATTTTAACCGTTATATCGCATATGTTTATGCATAAACAAATGTCGAATCGAATAGTAGCGAATTTAGTATGCGAAGTGATGAATTCGGTCTGCAAAGTAGCCAATTCAGAGCAACGTACTTGCAACACATTTTGCTTTGTAAATCGATTTAACGAAGTCAATGGAAGTAAGACATCAGTGTTCATTTTTATACATCACTTTGATCGATATATCTTAATATTTAAGATCAGCACGATACTCATCAAGCGAATGAAACAGTCGTTTGTAAATCTTAATTCTCTTGAGTATATAATACAATGCAGTGATGTATTTGTAAGAAACAAAGTAATGAATACTTCTGTTCACTACCAGTGTGAAAATGCGCGATGTATCATACAGTAATATTGTTATATATTTTAAGAGTAATGTTAATAAACATTTACTCTTAATTCATAATTTTCTTATTACTTTTATCCTTTTTTCCTCGTGTATCGTTAGTAATGTATTATAAAAAAAAAGAGTCTCAACTTGTTATTCTCATGTTCTACGTTATCGATTTGAGTTAATGAACATGCATGTCTTTCTTATTTCGTTCTTACTGCATAATATTTAATATTTTAATATTTCAAGATGTATTCAATTATAATGTCTTTGTCTTTTTACAAGTAAATCAAGTTTCTTAAAGTTGAATATATATAAAGTATCAAAGTGAATTACATTTACGAATATTTTGTCGCTATTACACGATCTCATAAATTCTCAAGTGTAGCCAATGTGACAAAGTTTTAAATCATCACATTCCATACTATCAATAATCTATTATTTCTTATTGTATATTTTACGTATAGTTGAGTATGCCGATTATAATAGCTGAAGAAAAAATTGACGTTGGATCATGTACACGTGCTATGTACGGATCAACTGCTCCTCACTTTACATTTTTCTCTATTTTTTCCAGTTCGAGTTGTAATTTTTTGTTGATTTTCATGACGTGAATCGTTTCGACAATGACAGAAAAAAAAGAAAAGAAATATAAATCTTTCTATAACGCGAGTTGTACTTTATAGTAGCTCTATTGGCCGATTACATATTTTTCTATACTACTAGTAAGGGCGGCGGCCGCGCACATATAAAACGTCACTGCCTCGCGACGTTAGCTTCATTACTCTTGTTACTTCTTTCAACGACTCCCAACAATTGGTGCAAGGTGAATACACATTCCTCTTGTTTTTAATACTTGTTTTTAATATTTTTCACGTTCGTACTGTGGAATTGTAATGGAATACGATCCTGTTGCAACAAATTTTTATTTATTCTTTTTAATTATATTAGTACCACAATACATCTCATATATTATTCGGATATTTAACTTTTAGTTGTACTTACGACTGTACTAATAGTGATAACGATTTTTTTCGAAAATCGAAAGAAATTATCATCAGAATATAACTGAGAATATTGTTATCAGATTTAAATTGATTTAAATGTAAAGTACATTTTTCGAATAAATTGCGATTATAAATCGAATGTATACACTTTATTGGAGTTAAATTCTGTATTTCCTACACTTCAATTTTAAATTCAGCGACATCAAGCACGTCAATATAAATTTAATTACACTATACGATCTGTAATTTAGGTGGCGAGATTTGAATCCCGTGTGAAGCCTAGTGATATGTCTATACCTATGGCAACCATAAGCAATGGAAATGGATCAACGATACAAATCAATACGCGGCCAGATGATATACAAAATCGTATCATCGGCGGTGAGTTAGAAATATTCATATTGTAAATATATTTCCACGCTACGTGTACATCATTAAATTGAAGCACATGTATATACAACATTGCGTCACGTTGGACTGCGCGATATAAAATATTACTCGAGTCTAAAGAAGGTCAAATATTTCTTTACACTCCGGAAAAATGTACTGCACTCTCAGACAAGGTCGTCAATCATTCCATACGTATATTCTACGCTCTAACTATCTATGTATAACTTCGTTTAACTTTGAAGAAGAGAGAACAGAGTGTTCCAAGTAGAAATGTCTTGTTACGGTCAGACATAATATACGTAGCTATAGAGGAAAACACAAAGAAAATCACGGTTCTTCTCCAAATGTTTTCCAAGATAAATCACTATTCTATATATAGATAACTTGGTATTGTTTAGCATCAACTTTGTACGTGCCGATTTCGATGGATAAACTGTAAACACGTGTAACAAGTACTTTCTAAGTATAAATCGATAGAAATATTTCAAGAACGAATATACGACTTACACTATACACGTAACAAGTAATAAATAGTACATAAATAGAAAAGCGGAAGTGGTATCTATACACATGCGTGTATGTACGCAGACAATTTGCAAGAACGAAGATTACAAAAGTTAGAAAAAAGCTAATTTCCTATGTTTTCAATTTCAAATGTTTCTATGCGAGCATGAAGGATCAGTTTATTATGCCAGAGAAAAACTCAACAGTAATAATTGCTGACTGAGGGAAGCAAGGGGAAATTACAGAGCTGAATAATAAGAGAAAAAAAAAAAGAAGAAGAGGAGGAAAGAAAACAAGTTGAAAATAGAAAAAGTAGGGGTATGCGCATTTCGCGCATGTCGGTATGACTAAAGGGAGAAGAGGAATAGGTAAGAGGAAAGGAGTAACAGTGAGTGTCCATCTAAGAGAGGTGGATAGTAAACGAGACAGGAAAAGGGGGGAAAAAAGCAAAGGAAAAAGGAAAGGAAGGACTTGCTATGGGTGGGTGGTTAAACGTAGACCGGCTAGGCAACTACTCGTAGTGGATCGTGTGACACGAATAGCACATTGAAGCTCTGCCATATCTCGTTTTGCTTTTCTCTGTGAAACTCCCCTCCACCCCTATTTATTCAGAGTTCAAAGACTCGGTGAGCGCGAGGGATTTGTGTGATTTTTTCGCTCGATTCGAATTTGCCAAATCGAATTCAATAACCGCTACAGTTCGAAATGACGGAAGGTAAGCGAATATTGCAGATTAGAATTTTTGGAACTATTCAGAAATTTTCGTATGATTTTTAAAAAATCTGTCGACACGTTTATATTGTCTTGTAGTAATTATTAATTTTATATAAATTGTAGTAAATTATCAATTTTTATGTTGACATCACATACATTGATGTAGGTAAGCTATAGTTTATGACTTGTAAAGTTTATCAAATATTATCAATTGAAATTTTATAAGGTACGAGATATCAACAATAATAATCCTCTAATCTTTTAAAAAATGTACAAGTCGAGTAACGAAACAAATGAAATATTGTAAGTAAATTGTACAAATTTATATGAATATCCCACTTAATTAAAACTTATATATTAATAAAAGAAAAGTCTCTGTCCTATTTAATAACTCGTAATTTGTCAATTCATTGATATTACTTATTAAAATCTAGATTTATTTTCTTATATTCTTTTATTCTAGACGTACTCTCCATTTAGTTTACATAATTCGATCCATTTCTTTTACGGAGACGTAATTTTCTGAATGTAGGTTGTATACACATCTAAATATCGACCTGCGCGTGAATACGCTGGAGATACTCGTAAAATCGATGAAATAACTGAATATTCCTATAAATACATTTACGCATTCTTCGATATCGTATTATATTATTTTCCTTCCTGTTTCTGTTTAATAATAATGAATGAACGTTCGATAGCGAACTTTGCGAATTAATTATCGAATATCATCCTATCTAGATATTGGATATAAAAACATCTTACTTGCATGTTTTTAATATCTAGATATTAAAATGCTTACCATTTGCTGATTTATTCCATTTAAATTTAGCCTCTTTTAGACTTAACCTAGTTATTTTGGTTGTCTTTTGAAATTCATGGAACGCAGACGTTTAGATATGTACGAAACATGTATGGTCTTGGCTATGTGTACCTTCACTGATTTCTAATTGCTTTTAATTGACCATTATATAACATATTTTATTATGTTCCAGCGGAAGACAAGGTAGAAGCAAACTCTAACACCTGCAAAAATATTCTTGTGATATTATCTTGGATTATGGTGATTCTTACGATGCCATTTTCCCTATTGATTTGCTTCAAGGTATGACAACACGCGAATAGTACCCTCTCGTATTGTCTTATTTTTCTTTTAATTTACTTTAAAATTTTGTTTCTTACACTTTTAAATTTTCCTTTATAATTCTTGATGTTGCAATCTATAAACGCTATGAAGGATGATCATGTCGTGATCAAAATAGCTTAACAAAAAAAACAACTTTGTACGTTGTTCATATCGTACGCATCCAAAAATATCTCGACTATTATTTCAGCCGCAAATACTATATGATCTCCATTCATTAACCTCCTTTCCCAGGTTATTTTATAATTAGATGACCGATCACACTCTTGTTCATACCCTTTAACATTTTTCCGCTTGTTCTTACACTCTTTAACACATCTACAACACATACAGCTCAATGAGTACAGTACATAATAAATGAATGTGTTTCTCTTTATTATCATTACTCTATAAGTTTCTCATCGTATTATAAAATGAAAAACAAAGAACCATTGAAATTTCTTAGGTGGTACAAGAATACGAGAGAGCAGTGATATTTCGTCTAGGAAGGCTTCTTTCCGGTGGCGCTAAAGGGCCAGGTAAAAATATCATTAAATCGTATTTATTAATTAATTTAATTAATGAATCGAAGTTTTTATGCTCAGTTTCAAGCAATCACATCGGAAGGATTTATTCGTGTGATTACTATTTCTAGGAATCTTTTTCATTCTGCCTTGCGTGGACAATTACGCTCGTGTCGATTTACGTACACGGACTTACGATGTACCGCCTCAAGAGGTAATTAGTCAAACCAACGAATTCATGAATCATTTTAATTATTTAATTATCTTTGTCAGGTGTTGACGAAGGACAGCGTGACAGTGTCGGTTGACGCGGTAGTGTATTATCGAGTGAACAACGCGACGATTTCGATCACAAACGTCGAGAACGCTCATCATAGCACCAAACTGTTGGCGCAAACAACGCTTCGTAACACGATGGGAACCAGGCCACTTCACGAGATTCTCAGCGAGCGTGAAACGATTTCCGGGAACATGCAGGTAATCTGGAATCAATTTGGAATTGAGCAAGAGCACACATGTACACAGATATTTGAATGTTGAAATAAAATCGAATGTCAGGTTTCCTTGGACGAAGCTACCGACACGTGGGGAATCAAAGTGGAACGAGTTGAAATGTAAGTGGGCGTCTCCGATGCTACGTAACCAGATCGTAAGCTATATTTATAAGTATTACGTGGTCCAATAAGTTCATACCGTTTCCTTGTTTGTTACCTAAAAGCTCCTTCAATTTCAGTATCATTCTAATTTTCTCTAAATACCAATATAGATTATTCAAGAGTCATATCACTAAAGCCATTTAATTCGGACAAATGCTTATAGGATCAATTTTCATCCATCTTCATCAATATTTAGGACTATACGTGATTATATTTGTCTGAAATAAAATCATATACAAAAGCAGTTCTGTATAAACGTATTGCGCTATGAATTTATTAAACGACTTAATATTTACTTATATGTACATACATACATACATATATATATACATACATATATATATATATATATAACGTTATATATATATATAACGAGTAAATTTTTCCACAGAAAAGATGTACGATTACCAGTCCAGCTACAAAGAGCTATGGCTGCAGAAGCTGAAGCTGCTCGCGAAGCTCGTGCCAAGGTTCGTTTCCTTTTCCCCTCCTGATTATTGGTTTTCTTTCCCTTCTTTTTTTTCCCTCTTTTACCAAACGTTGATTATGGTAAATGATGGTAAATGATGAGAGTTCACATGGATGCGTAGGTTATCGCAGCAGAAGGTGAGCAGAAGGCTAGTCGAGCGTTAAGAGAAGCCTCGGAGGTGATCGGTGATTCACCTGCCGCATTGCAACTTCGTTATTTGCAAGTATGTATTTATCAATTCGTATTTTATGTTTATTTACGCGTGTTATCATTACTTACTATTATCTTTTTTTTTTTAATCACTTTCAGACTTTGAATACTATCTCGGCCGAGAAAAATTCAACGATCGTATTCCCATTACCTATCGATATGTTGACGTATTTCCTAAAAGCAGGTTCTGCAAAGGACTCTTAATATCTTAATACAAAGTAACAAACGGCCCATCATTTCATCAGAGTTATCTACAATCCTCTGTGCGTAATCGGCTCAATAAGGGGTAAGGATATTTAATTTTATTGTTAATGATGAGCAAACATTTGACGAAAACAAGAAGCTCCAGAAGAAATTATTCGCTATGAATTACACCCGATTGATTTTCTAATCGACCGTGAACTTTTATAGTATACTTGACCCGATCCTTTTTCTATCGACTATAGCAAAGAATTTTGCACCTCATTACCACATCACTGTATCCGAGCTGAATTATCGATCAATTTTATGACACATCATGCATATACACCACTATTCATAAGTATTAGGATAGATATCTGTTGGTCTCGTATGAAACATGATTATCGACCTAGAGTATTAGAAAATGATTGACTTGTACAATATCTAAAATATACAAAGTCGACAGAAACTGTTTGCTTAGAATATAATATCGGTATTTTATAATAATAATAAGGGTGATATTGGGCACAATTATATTCGATAAATATTAATATTCAGTTGACTATATTATACACAATTTGTATTTCAATAATTAAATCAAAATAATGTAAGTTTGATAATATTTAAATATTTAGGATAATTCATTTTTGTATGCACTAAAAATTCCAAGTCATAATTAGATATGTGTTATGTGAAGTTGTTATTGGAATAAGTTATCGAATATCAATATAATACAATAGAATTCCATTTTTCCGTCAGAAGTTCATCAATTTTTCTCACTTCTAGACTGCGATACATGCATTTTCTGCATTTTTGCAGCCTTGAATTTCTTACAAATTGCATAAATACGTGCAACCTACTCACTGTCTATTATTTTTCATTTACATAATTTATGTTGAGATAAATGGATATAATCGACAAGTGTTCACTAATTAGATTCCAAAAAAAACGGAGTTTAGATGAATGGAGTTTTACTGTGATCTAAAATTTTGATATACATACAATCAATATTGATTCTAGAATATGTTGGAAGCAAATATATAATATATCAAGATATCAAGACTAACAATAAGTGAAATTGATTTTATTCTTATACTTATTTATTTATGTATGTCTCGTGTTCACGCGTGCGCACGTTGTATAATGTAAAGCAATGTTTATAAAAATTTTATAATCTAAGAAAAGAGGAACATACATCTTCGAAATGTAATCTTCGTTTTATTGGACGGAATTACAAAGGAATTCACTTTACACCCGTGATATACTATTATATGTATTTATATGTAATTTTTTTCTTCTACGGCTCACGGCTTAAACATATGTTGTGAATGATATATATGTAAGTAATGTACATATGCTCAATGTCCCTATGTATTTGTTACTAATGCAAATAACTACTAAATGTCAAAAGTGATCGATCGATATATGTATAGGGTGATTTACGTAATTGGAGTTAGAAAATAATGTTAAAGAAAATTAGAAGGAATAGCATGAGGAACTTTGTTTGGCTACAAATTTTCTTTTCATTAGATTAAAATTAAAATTATAAAGAAATAAAGATTCTTATGCCATTTACTTATTTTATCTAACATTCAAATTTCATAAAAAAAAGATATGATTTGTTTCAGTTACATGAATCATCTTATATACTTATATATATAATATATAAGCACGTGATGATGAACAGTATTCATATATTACTTCTGGGAATTTTTAATGGACTGTTAAACTTGGTCTAATTGATAAACTTTCCCATTAAATAATATACTCATACTTATGTGAAAATAGCGTCTCATTAACTGATTAAATTTGTCATTGGAAAAATAAAAACCAAAAAAAAAAAAAAGAAAAACAGGAGAAACAAATTTGCACAATTAAACTCTATACGTACAATTGCTTAATAGATAGTAATTTGAAACGTATGGTATACATACTTCCATTTACATACATATATCAAAGTCGTTTTTAAATAAAACTGATGATCGATCGAACAGAAATAATTTAATTATCGCTTTTTCAATAATTCGCTATTGATTACAATTACTACACAATTGATTAAAATTTACAATCTACCTCTATGTTACATGCGTAAGATATATTTATCATATTTTTCTGCTGTGATTTTCGTATGATAATAATCTGTATCTGCTTAATATACTTTCATTGATCTGTAAGATAATCTCTTCGGTCACTTTGATGGAAGAAATAACCTACAGGTATATTTGCAAATGCAATTATTGCATTTCTTCTATCGATATTAACATTTTTCTTTCAAATACATAAATTTGTTTCGTTTCGTTATTACCATCAAAAATTTAATTCTAAGTTTATGAACATGTTTTCTATGTAAAACTCGTTAAATGATAAATTCATTATCAACAAATCATAAAAATAAAGCAAAACCGAATTGTAAAAATAAAATTTCTGTACACATCATTAATACCGATATCGATTTAATACGCGTTGATCATTTCATTTCCAACTTAAATATGTGCGAATAAAGGTTTAAAAATTCTGTATTTAATTGTTGCTATTATTCATTTTCCTTTAGTCTCTTCTAAGTTACGATTATGGTGATGTAAGAAACCAATTACCTTAATTTTGTCGTGCAAGGTTGTTGTATATAATTCAGACAAAATCCTCTGTTTCCGACATCGTTTGGCGCTTCAATGCTATCCGTATGGAAAATTAATCTAAATGGTTTCACGGTACCTGACAATCAAGATACGTTGAAACAAATATTGTTTTTAAGCCTTATAAATACATCAATCCAAAACATGGTTTTGAACAATTGCAATACCCAACGATAATAAATCTGATTTGGAAAAAATAAATTCCTTCAGTTTTGTACGATTAATACAGCTTAATAGAATAAATTAATGCTATGAATTCACATTTAGAAGGAACATGGCTTGGATTAATTAAAGATTCTATTATAGTATAAATATTATTAGAAATGAATGTATATAAAATATCACGAATACTTACTAATAACTGAAGATGTATTCAAATTCTGATTTTCTGCGTTAAATGTCCCACCGCATATTCGATCGATACAAGTGTTCATGGTGGTTGGTAATCTACCTGTATTGGATGCACACGGGATCGTCAACCAGTCGGTTTGACAGGCTGCTCCTGTCATCGATGCTATCTGCATTGCTTGCGTATTTCCAGTTAACGTAAATGCATGACTACGTGTCATTTGAGTCATACTGGTACTATCTGGTTTCATAAAATATTAAAATATATATATTATTGAATTGTTAAAAATACCGATCAAATATTGATTTTATAACTTTCGATTCGTAGCTCTTGAAATTCGTCCCTTTGACGATTTTGATATTCTTCCAATACAATGTATTCGCGCATTACCTCCTTTATCATCAACCGGACATGTCATGTACTGGATACCACAAAAGTTTCTTTCCATTCGGATGCAAATACTGTAATCTTGATTCGACAATTGCAATCCTGTGACAGGATCGTAATTGAACGATTTTATCTGACCGGATATCCCCGTGAAATATTGCAGACATCCTTCTTCGGCTCTGTATATAGTATTGCAACGAATTTGGGAGACACGTACTTTCCAAGATCGGGCAAAAGAATTTCCGCTCGTAACAAATGTTAACGTTACAGGATTTGTTTGTCCAAGGCCAGCATCGATATATACTGTAAAAAAAAAAAAGACAACTCTATCATATATATAAGTGGAATATCCACAAATAGACTTCATAAATGGAATCGTTACATACTATGATTATCAGCATTACTTCCACATATCGTAGGTACCGGATTACCTCCAGAAACGATAAATTGATCATAGATACACTGATGATTAGTCTTTTCCGGACCTCTTATGTTGAACTGTATAAAATCCAATCTATAAAATATATATATATATTTGTCAGTGATATTTGATTCCACCGAATGAAAAACTACATTCAATATGGAAATATTCTACCTAAATTGACATACGCTTGGATGGGATTTAATGAGAGTTAATTGACAAGATACGGTACCATCAAACGTCGATGGATAATTCGAATTAACAAAATAGGTGTTATTATTGCTGGTTGTCTCGCCACAAGATACTGTCACTAAATCGAAGATAGAAGAGAAACAAAGAAATTATTAATAGTACTTAGAGCAAGAAAGAAAAATATAACGTACCAATGCAACAGACTCCGTAACCATTTGCACAAACTCCACTTGATATACCACCACGTTGCGAACATTCTGAAGCCGCGACACAGGTACCATTCTCACCATTTAATCCGGCGCAAACGTTATTGTCAAATTTTATCAAAGTGAATAATGGAAAAACTAGATGCGACAAATGAAATACATTATTCTACTGCAATAAGAAGTATGTATATTGTTACTTACAAATGCATGGACATTTTCATGTGTCAAGTTGCACAACAATACGTGAAAAATACTTATTATCTTCTCATGGAATCAATAAAGTGTATTATCATATAAAATTTAAAACATAGGAAATAAAGTACGTTGACGAAATTCTTGAAATTCCTTTTTATAAATACACTAATAAAAAATGAAATTAATACAAATTTCAATTGTATCTTTTACAATAAGTTAACGCGTTTCTTGTGTTGACCCTTAATGAATCAAAACCTTATCCACAATTTAATAATTAATTGTGTTAAGGATAATGAACTCCTTCAATGTTAATTTCTTACAAATAAATAAATGTCCATGATGTGGACAATTGTCTGTGAAAAATATACTTACGTCGTTTTTCTCTGCCACCATGGCTTGGTGCACTAGTTTGAAAATTAATTGACTGTAATTTATTCTTTAGAGAATCACGTTCAAGAGACAACGATTCGTTCGCGCGATTAATATTTGGTTGCCAAAGATGTCGAAATCTTTTAAAAGAACTCCACGCGTCAATATTTATACAAAAGTACAACAGTAACGTAATCATATAGTATTTAAACATTATCGAACGAATGTTTATTCAACGTAGTAACTTTAGAGGAAACAACATGAAAGAAAATTGTGATAAATTGTGTTCGTAGAAAAAAGAAATGCAAAAAGTTCAATGAGATGTTGGTCCTACAACGATAGCTCTTCCACTAACAAAAACGAAGGACTGTAACACTGATATATTTAAATAAGAGCATATGCACGGTCTGAATGTTACATAGTTTAATTGAAGGAAACGCTAAGATCATTTTTGAACAACGATCTTTAAGCAAATTAAGGGAAAGTCAAGATACCTTGCAAATCACAGATCTCTAACATCTATCCATTGTGTTTATCTCTTGAGTCGAGACACAGTTTTTGCTTTCACGACTTTAATTACACAAATTTAAACGTCCATTCCTTTCACAGTAAACGTTACTTTAAACGTCTATTGTCATTTTCATCTGCGAATACGATAGAATACGTTTAAAGAATCATCTGTTCCCACGTTTTCTACAAAACGACGTTTTGATAAATGCCGAGCAAGAGAGCGAACTTTCTACTTACGTGATTTTTCAATTATTTCTCCATGATCTAAAGTATGTTTATAAAACAATAATGATCAACATTTTTATATATGTTGCTGACAAACAAGAAAGAAGAAATAGAAGTTAAATTAAATTAAAATCTTCTGATTCTATAAAAAGACAGTGAATACTGCTTCTAGTTATCGATCATTCAGTTATCGTATTTAGTTATCGATCATATCTGGTTATCGAGAATTTGCACATTTTGATCAAATCAAGTACTATTACTATAAATCGATCAAAATATCTAAATACTTACGAACAATAATTGAACAAACGCAAATGATTCAAAATAATTTCTTATTTAAATATATAAACAACGTCGTCGACTCAATAAATAATAATATTATGATTAATAAATAATCAAATCAACGTCTGTATATACGTGAATATGCCAATCTTAACCTTCTATTCTAGGAGTGACGGTTTATTTAAAATCAATAATCCATACCTACAAAAATAAACGGTTAGAAAAATTATATCTCTTGAATAGATTTTCATTCACAATTGAGTTTACTTTATATACCGCAGAAATTACCATAATTAAGCATGATACGTATAAAGGAAAATTCGTTGGTTAAAAATCGTTGAAATATATCGGGCAGAATTTAAACAAAGCGCTTGCTCGAAATATGTAAAGATGGCACTCGATATCGGAGATTCATATATGTACATATGTGATCTATGTAATCTATGTAAAGGAAACAACAAAGATTCTGCCGTAAGACGGAAGAAAATAATAATGGCACGGTGATTGAGGGACCGTTTCCGTTTAATGATCGTTTTAATCTAGGTTCGATTGCGGTTAGCTTGGAAGCGTGTCGAGTAAACTCGAAGTTGTGTGATCGCGAGTAATCGCAGGTAGCGAAAGATCAAGTGGCGCTGTGTTGAGCGTGCGCTGACGCCATAGTGTGTGCGAGAGGCGAGAACAGCCGAAATGGAGGAGAGTCAAACATCGGAAAGTGTCGCCGTGCTACCGGACATGTCCGAACCGTTGACGAGCGAAACCGAGGATGCGTCTGCCCTAAAGGTCGAGCATGAGGAGCATACCGTCGCCGTGACGGCAAGCGTCACTCCAGTGTCGGGTGTTCCTGGTGTTCCAGGAGTCGGTGTACCGGTTTCTTTACCCGTTGGTTCTATCATCGGTGTAGCGAATTCGACCAACGGCACGACCTTCAACGTCATCACATCGGACCAACTGCAGGTTGGTTCTTGAAACAATTGACTGTTAAACTTGCCTTTGATACATTTCTAACACGTAATTGGCCCTCTGACGATTTTCATTCATTTTCTTGTTAAAGAATTACTGGAAAAGGTGGGGTTTTACTCTTCGTGTACGCGTGTAAGCTACATGCACAGTGTACACAACATTAACACGCTTATAATGCGCCTGTCCTTATACTCCATGAAATATTAAATACACATTCTTTTTACCATTGTACGACATAATTATGCTTCTGTATACATAATTAACACAATTTTTATATTGCGTTTTCCATTAAATGTATAATCATACATGTTTTATTTATTTTTTTTTTTTGTAGTTACCTGGATCAGGACAGTTTAAGCAGATGCTATGTGTGGATAATGGTTTTATTTGTGAACCACGACACGATAAGGACACAGATGCTTTACGTTGGAACGGTGAATTAAAAGCAACGCATATAGTAATCCAAAACAGTACAGAAGAACCAGAATCTGAACAAATTCATGTTTCTACTCCTAATACTCAACCAATATGCAGTTGGTCAGAATCCGCTAATTTAGCAGTATTACCTGTTAGATGTAAAAATACAAATGCAGAATTGCATAAAAGTAGATTTGGATCTGGTGGAAGAGGAAGATGTATCAAACTTGGACAAGAATGGTACACACCAAGTGAATTTGAAGCTTACTGTGGGAGGGCATCTAGTAAAGATTGGAAACGCAGTATTAGATTTGGTGGTAGAAGTTTGCAAACATTGATTGATGAACAAATTTTAAAACCACATGCTACCTCTTGCACTTGTGCAGCATGTTGTGATGATGACAGTGCAGTTAGTACATTGTATTACTTTACAATTAATAGTTATAATTCATAGTTATAATTATCATATTTTTTTTAATCTTAGACAGGTCCTGTAAGATTATTTACACCATACAAACGTAGAAGAAGGGCTAGAGATACATCTGATGGAGAAACACCATCCCGTAAACTTAAAAGTGATAATTCTCGCGATGGTAGTAATAATGATGAAAGTGATAGTGAAGTTGTAGTACCTGATAAAGAGGTATGGCCTCAATTTGTTTCAACGGATGGTTTAGTTGTACAACAACCACAAGATCAAGACACTGTTGTTCAAAATGTACATCAAACAGAAAATGGACAAAGCGACGATATATTTAAAAAACTCGACGAAATGTCCAATAAAATGTTAAAGTTGGCTTATGAATTTAGACGTATTTTGGAAGAAGCTAAGGAAGTAAACAGACAACAAAGAAGAGAACAAGCATTAGTGGCACAATTAGGTGGCAGAGGAGATGTTATTGAAACTGTTGGTTTACAACCAGCATCAGATACTCATAACAAAAAGGTAGAGAATATTGCTAGAACCATTGCTGTAATCAATTGTGTTCTATTCATATACATACATCTTTTACTCTCTTTTTATAATACTTGATTATTTTTAGTGTGCCAACTGCAATAGAGAAGCATTTGCAGAATGTTCATTATGTAGACGAATTCCTTATTGTTCTACGTTTTGTCAACGTAAAGATTGGGCAGGTCATCAAGTGGAATGTGTAAGAGGTGCTGCAGAAACTGTAATGCTTATAGTTGAAAGTAGTAGTGGAGATACTAGTGCTCTTGCTACAACTGCTGGGGACCAATAGCTAGTGTTCCTCACACCTATTCACCAAAGTAATATAGAAACTGAACAAACTAATTTAGAAACTTCAAAATTGAGAGAAGAAATGAAGACTTAACAAAAACTTGTTTAATGACAGACAAGTCAAAAAAAGTTTTGTATATATAGTAGTAAATATTTTATATGTACAAGAATTAAGTTGAAACGATATTATTAAGTGTATAAGTAAATTTACATGAAAGTTGAAATTTTTAAAGATCAAGATTCAAAATTATACTAAATACAAGTGAAGGATCATAAATCAAATAATTATAAAAACAAATAAGACCGTGCACGTGTATACGTACACCTTATGTACTTTAAATAGAAACGTAAGTATGCACATGCACTCGTGTTTATACATATGTATCACGCATGCTAAAATATACTTTTATGAATAATTTTTTTTTAATATAAATTTATATAATTGACCAAAGGAGATAATTACGCTTTTATGAATGTTATTTATATATACACCATCTCCTTTTTCTTCTGCCTATACCATTTTCAATTTTTTTTTTCTTTATTTCTTCTTTTATAGTACAAATTTAGTACTATGAAACTATTATGAAAATGAAATTTTGAAATGTTAATTTCATGAATACATTGAATTATACATTCATCTCTCACACACATTCACATTTCAAATCGATGTTTTATAAAACACAATTACAGTGAATTTTACATACTTATAATAATATCATATTATTTTTTTCATTTAAAATAGTAGGAAAAATATTAATCCATAACTTTATATACATGGTATGCAAATTACTAAAGCGACAACTTGAAGATTCTGTCAAATATAAATAAACAAAAAACAATATCTAATATATTATTTAGCTATTATTTTAATAATGTTTTCCTAATCAAATTTATAACAAATATTTTTTACTAAAGTTTTCTATAAGAAATGTCATTACTATCATTATTATTATTATTACCACTATTGCTATTATTGCTATTAATTAATTACAATAAGATGACCATCATAAATATTTTGTTAATTATAACATGAAGGTTTACTTTATTTATATATACATATATATATATATAAAGTAAGTAGAAAAAAAATAAATATTGTTTTTATCAATTATTAAATATCCATCTTATTCTTACATATTTTGATACATTAGATTTTATAGATATTATAGTAATTAAGATCGAACAAAATTTTTAATAATTTGCCAAGTAAAGATTGTCTAATAATTTCCATAGTATTTCAATCTATACAAAAAGGCACTAAATGATCTGTTGGAAATTGCTAAATAACCGCTACCTGGTGAAAAATCAATAGCTTCAGGCATTAACAAATTTGTTTGAAATGTAGGAAAGTTTGAAAAAACGGTAAACGATGGTAAATGCATCATTTTAAACGCATTATGTTTTTTATCTGAAGCCATTGCTAAAATTTCAGAATAAGGATTAAATTTTAAATTGGTAATCGATGTTACAAAATTTAGAACAACTTTTAAAGGAACAGGATTTCGATTTTGTAACACTGTCTTAGTATCATATAAATTAACCACACCTTCTTTACTACCTGTCGCTAAGAACTGTCCATTTGGAGACATTGCAATAGAAGCACAAGATAAACACCCATCATCTATAGCTCGATGAATGCATGCGCGACTATTTAAATCCCAAATATACATTTCACTCTTGTCTTTAATTCAGAAAGAAATAAAAATTTACATTATATACAATATTAGATAAAAAAAACAAAACAAGTATAAAAAAACTTACCACCATGTGTAATCAGTGTGTTACTATCGGGTGTAAAGGCTAATGCTCTACATCTAGCATTCATTTTTAAGGTAGTAATATGTTCTTTTGATAAACTATGTAATAAGAAAATTTCTCCTGATCGTCCACAAATGGCTAACATTTTTCCATCTGGGGATACTTCATATTTCTAAATAATTAATTTGTAAATCTTCTTATATATATGAAAATTTAAATGTTATAAAAAATAGAATTATAATTTATAAACCTGTATATTAGGAAGTCCAGGTGGTAATAGCATTCTATATGTTTTCCCACTTATTAAATTGTAGGAATGACAATGTGGATAATATTGAGAACCAATCAATACTTCTGTACCATCTCTCAGAAATTTCGCTGTACTAATAGGAAATTTTTTATATTGCATTGTATGCAATTTATTATTTTCAATGCCATCTACCTATAATTATATTTAGTGAATTCTTTAGTCTAGATACAGATATAATTGAGTCTTCGATAATTACATGAAAAAGAGATAAAATTCCAGAAGAACCAGCAACCAAGGCAACTGTAGAAGATGGGTGAAATTCAACACTTGATACAATGGGTCCTTCAGTATGTGTTTCTTTATTAATCGGTGACAGTGCTTTTATATCAATTATGCTTTTTGGTAAATTTTTTACTTTAGGTTTTTCCAAATGACAACTATGCTAAAAGAATACAATATAATTCAGACATATCAATCATTGAAATGGTAAAAATATCTTAAATACCTTTAATATTTCATTATCTAAGTTATCAGATTCTCTATCACTTTTTTCAAGCTTGGCCCATGTTGGATTGCCAACAATCTTTTTGTACTTATTAGATAAATAATCTTTGTATAATTTTTCTGGTACATCATCAGCTATTTTACGATTTTGAATTTTTGCAGCATCTTGTATGCTAAAAAAAAATATGATCGTTTTTTGAAAAATTCACATTTATTATTATTATTATTAAATTTGGTATACATACGAATATTTAATATCGTCCTCATCAACCCATGCTGCCTTTTCGGAATATTCTTCAGAAATTTCTGTTTCTTCAATCGAATCATTATTTACATTATCAGATACAGAAATATCATTATCATTTTTAACATTTTCTAAAATCTCATTATTTGATATGTTATTTATGATATTACTTGGATCACCAAACACGATCTTTTCTAACCTGTAAATGTAAATAATATTATTAATTTATTTTTTAAAAAAATTAAAATTACTTAAAGAATTTTTTCATATCATGCTTGTAATTGTAATTACCTGGCTTCTTCTTCTGCATTATATTCATTTTTGCGCTTTTTTTTTTTTAAAGGTGTAGTATATTTTTGTTTATACAATGCTTTCGAAGGAATATATTTTTTTGAGCTCTTATTTTTCATTAATTCCACTTCGTTCGATTTGTATTTATTCATAATGATTATTTAGTACAATTTTCACTTTTAAATAATCAAACGTCGCGTGTTTTTAATATAACTAAGAGCATAAGTCTTTATTTTTAATACCGTCAAAATAATAGCAGTACCAGGGCCCATGAACTAGTTACAAAATAGACTTGACACTTTAATACTTCTTCACGTGCCACATTTTAGGAGTGATCTAATTAATTTCATGTTTTATAAGAAATAAAATAAAAAAAAAATAACAACACTTCTACGAAATCCTTATGAATAAAGATTGAATTATAGATATTAAAAATAAAGAGAGTATATTTCATTATGAATTAGATTTTTGCAAATTTCTATTGGATATCCAAATATTAGAGGTGATCAATGAAATATACTTTTTCGAGCAGCTGCATAAATTATGTAGCATATGTGTAAAAGATACTGCAAACTGTTTTTCAATTTAAAAAACATTTTGCAAATAATTTTTTTTAAATATAGAAGAACGTAACTAAATAAGAATTATAAAGATTTATTTGTTACTGTTATTTTAACAAACATACATACATCATGATTATAACGTATATTGAATCCGCAATCAAGCTAAATAAATCTTTAACCTTCGTTAAAGGATGATAGTGAAGATTTAGAATCAATGTCAGAAGATAAATGTTCTTCCATTGCAAATAAAGAAGGGCATTTCGGTTGATATTGTTCCACAGCTTCCAAAAGACTGTTTGGATATCCAGGAGAATAATATCTAAAACCAAAAAAAATCTAAGAATACATATAAGAAAAAGACAGAAAAAAGCTATTGCAATGGTAATTCGTATAATAAATAATGATTACTAAACGAATATCCATTCAATTATAAATTATTTGTAAACTGATATGATAATAATACGAAATCGGATAAAAGCAGAAATAAATTTAAAATTCCATGTAAAATTAATTTGATTGAATCAATCTGTCGATAATGATGAAATGCTATAAGTTATGTTCTACAAAATGCTATCAATTATCGGGTTCATGTAAAATTATTGATCCATTAAAATCCAAATTTATATTTTTCCAATGTAATCAGCTGTGACAACATGGCGGTCATGCCGTATATCACTTGTCCGATTTAAATTAAGATAGGCGATTCAGAAACGGGGCTACAGTTTGCATTCGCTGCTCGTGTAAACGACTGTGAAAAGACTGTACTTTTTACATTTACAAGGAGTAGCGTTTCTGAATTTTCCTAGTAAGTAAATCATTACTAAGGTTATGTCAAAAGCAACTAGTGTTTTTTTTAATAATTATCTACTCTTATCATTATCTTTACAAGTATGTGCTTTTCTGCATGCATTGGTATTTTAATTGGTGAACAATTTCTGACATGATTAACATTAGTGAATTTTAAATCATGTCAGAAAAGACAATTTTTTAAGTGATTTTTAAGTGATTTTAATGCTCTGAACTATCATATTTGTTTTACTGAAGTAGCATTACAATTTGAAAATTATAAAACATGATTACTGTTATAGTTATAATAGATTGTTGTTTAACAATGTATCATACGCTTTAAGAACATGCAATACTGATCTTTTGTTGAACATATAAAATATAATGCATATTCTTGGAATTATCTTTAATCAAAATAATTATCAAAAACAATATGAAATGAAACACAACCTGACAATTTCTTCTGGAAAACAGCAATTTATGATTTGTATATATTCAGAAAGTGTTGAACCAGGCTCAGCCTGAATTTCTTGTACTTTCTTTAAGCCACTAGACGTTACAAATAGTCTTCTTGCTCTAGCATCGTGAGGCAAAATCTATGTAAAAGAAATAACAAATAGTTAAAAAATTAAATTTTTCAAAAAATTTGAATGCTTTAAATATTATCAATATTCTTATTAACTAGATGCATGAATAAAAAGAAAAAACATTATTTGTATACTTACTTTTATAAATGTTTTAATTTGCAACAAATTAAAGTAATTTAAAATATCTTTTTTAAATTTGTAATTTTGTGAGAAAAAGATATATATTTTTACATATATATAACTATAATATATATATAATATGTAACTTATTAAATATTTGTTACAATATTAACTTATAACTTTAATACAACGTGTTACATATAAAGTTTATAGTAAGATATTCAGAATTTGAAAAATAGTTTTCACAATATTTCATGATTTCTAACATATTATAACAAATTAATATAATATAAAATTGATTTTTGTTTTTACACATTTTTCACAACATTTAATAATTCATTCTATGATATAAAAAATTTTCATCATTATAAATATCGTGCATAATATATTATAGATGAAGCCAAATCTGTCCGCATTTTCCATCCTCCTACGTTGCCAAAAATATCTTACGAAAACAAAATTCCAGAACGAAATCGTGAAATAACGTGTTTGACACATTAAACTCAAAAATTCTATTAGTATTTAAACGAGTTTTTATCATTATAAGCAATATTATTTTTCATAATTCAATACGAATTATTAAATTTTTTCAGCTGGTTCAGTATGGCACCAAACACCGGCCTTTAAAAGGGAATAGAAGAAAATTTAAGATCGTTTTTCTTTTTTTAATAATTACCTTCAAGATTAAACTTGCATCATTGCTATTTATTCTTTTTTATTAAATGCAACTTTTTAATAAAATTTAATCTCAAGCAATCACTATATATCAAAAATTAAAATCTGAATTTTTGAAATATTTAAAAATAATTTATTATAAAATAATAAAAAGTTTCTAAAAATATATACGTAAAAAGAATGTGAAAAAAGAAGATTGAAACAATACCAATAATGCTCTAAATACAACGATCTTAATAAAGTAATTGAAAAAAATCTAAAAAAAATTTAATGAAATGTCAAAGATAAAAATCAAGGTGAAAGATCATTATAAGATCTAAAATACTGCAAGTACAAGATAACAAGAGAAGACAAATGCCTTAAACATATAAGAATATAAGTGACAAAAGAAGATGATATCATTGTATACAAAAACTAAAGTGTACCGTGTATTAAGAGGTACTGTACCTAAGATTTCTAGCAAATATTTCTGATATGATTAACACAAAAGTCTGTCATTTATAAGAAGCTAACTTATCACAGAATCGTGCAGTGTAATTACAGAGGTTTCATAGACTACACGTATTGTAGTACAAGACATTAAAATATAAGTGGATATAAAAAACTCTAATTTAACGTTAAATAAGAAAGTAAAAAACTAATAATAGACATGATAAACAATCAACATTGTGTTATTCTTAATTCTGGGGAGACCAATAATTATCATCAACCGGTCTCTGCAAAACCTTCTGTTGTTTCTGTATCAAGTATCGATTCTGATGTAAGTGATAGAAGAGATGTACGCGAAGAACTTTATGCTGGAATCTTCAGAAGACATAGGAAGACCATACTTGTGTTAGGCAGTTTTCTCAAAATGTTAAGGGTGAATAGAAATATGAACAATTATGCTAGTATTAAACCTAATGATGATAATGATGAATAAAAGAATCATCTCATTGCATGAATGGATTGAAAGACCAAATTTAATTTTTTGTACTAATAACAATTGAATCAATACTGTTATTATTGCTTTGTAAAAAAATCAAATGCAATTTAATCATCAAGTATTAAAATTAATATAATTTAATTTTTTAAATACATTTTTATACTTGTTAATTATTTCTCTTAAAAAGAAGGTTATCTTACATAAGATATTATCTTAGTAAATATTTGCCTCCAAATTACGTGCAATTGTCATATATTATGTTTAGATCTGTTTGCTATGATGACTATGTAGATAATAAATTTGTGCTTAGCGTGATTTTATGTACTTTGTAACTAAAAGAACATGAATCTATTTGAATAGCTTTTGTATCATTAATTGATAAAGAATTTTCAAGGGCCATTTATAATAATAATGATAATAATAATAATATTTATTTATAATAAAATCCCTTAAATGACGTTAAGAAGTCATAAATATGAAAATTATAGCACAAATTATTATCTACCTATTTTTTACAAAGCAAAACTTTTTAATTAAAATATAGAATATTTTATATCACACATATGTTTTGTACCATATCTGTAGTATTGTTACATATTTTATTTTCATAGCTTTGTTCTTTTCAATAAAAAATTGATTTTTTTCTCTGATATTATTTAAATTTCTAATAATATACAAAAGCAATTAATCATTTATTTACACTTTAAATTATTTTTATTATAATAGAATAAAATAATTTTTTTTTCTCATTTTTCAGAAGTACTTGGATAAATTGAATGCTCTGAACCAAATATATGCCTTAATTGCTTTACATTTTGATATTGTCATACAACAAAAATTTTGGTGAAATCATAAAATTCTAATTATTATATTATATCTATTTATATATATTTCAAATTAATTTAAGTAGACATTTCCAAGACTTAAAATTTATGAGACTTTGTAAAAATTTATCATATCTTAATTGAAACTATTTTCCATGATCTATTTTAATGCATATCTCTTTTCTATCTTTATCAGAATACATTTTCTTTATAAGATTTAACGAAAAAAGAAAAATAAAACAGAATATGCAATACAAATAAAAAAATTAGTAAAATATCTGTAATGAAGTGAAAGTAATACTGCCGATCATGTATATGATACATCTTATTTCTTATGTATATAAAAAACTAATAATGCAGTTTCAATGAAAATTAATAGTAGCCAACTTTTTCGAGATGCAACTTTAATAATAATCTTTTGTTATTTATATCTACAATTTTTATATTACTGGTCTCTTTATATCAAATACTGCCATTAGAAAATTCATATAAATATATGATATAACAAATGCAAGTAGTGTAGCTTAACAAAAAATATGTTCAAATATTTAAAAATGCAATTAAAATTTTTATATAAGCACTTAACAATTCAATCGTTCTTGTATTTTAGCCGAACCATTTATTGTCGTAAGACTGAGAAATGTGCTTTTCAGAATATAGTACGTGCCATAATATTTATAGACGAGCATTACAAATAAAAATAGTTAAAATTATGCCATTGTCAATTTCTTCACTTTCTATCAATCAAATATCGGACAAATGCAATGATATACAGCATATCGGAACTGTTTTAAATACAAGTATGTGACATTTCATACTATGTTAAGAGATCAAAGTCAAGTTATATCTTATATAATTTTGAAAGAGTTAAAGTATAAAATTACATTGTACAAGGTCAAGATAATGTCATAAAATGGCGATTTTAATTGTTAAAGTGCTATTTATGGGATAATAGTTTGTATGTGATAAGAATAAACTATTATAATTGCTTGACTAATTTTTCAGTAAAGCAACTTCAAATAACTTGATAATGGTCCATGTGTATATAATACATATGTATGTTTATTATGTGATTAAATAAAAGAGATAAAATTATTATTAAATAATAAATTTATGTGATAATAAACTCTATCATTTAGGTAAATTTTATCATATTGATTTATATAATTTATCTCATTGTATAGATATGATAAATTATAAAATAAATGTTTTGTTTCAATTAAAAATTATAAATAAAAATACTATTTCAATTATTGTACTGTTATGTTTCAATTTGTACATCTTGTGTACAATTTATAGAGATTATGTACAAAAAAAGTAAAGAGTCACATGTAACATAAAATACCAATTGTGTTTCTTACCTTACTGAATTGCCCAAGTACATATTTTAGAATATTAGGTGGTGAATCATGCAATAATGATTCCAAAGCTTCAATATACATGCATTTTTGTAATATCTGTTTCAATGCTGTATTACATTTTGCTTTAAGATCTTCTGAACTATTTGGATTATTATAAAGCTAAAAATAAACTATAAAATAATAATGATGAACAATAAACAACAACATAATAGCAATTCAAAAAAACAAGTCTGTAACATACCTGTAATAATTTTGGTAGAATATTTGCAACTGCAACTGCTTTTGCATGTTCTGATGTATGCTTTCCAATTTGTCCAATTGCCCATACAGTAACAGCAAGTGTATGGTCATCAGTTTCTTCAAGTAATATAGTAGATAGGTGCACAACTCCCTATAATAAAATATTTGCCGTTAACAATTTTTATTATAGAGGTATTATAACAAGTATATTGAAATATCATACTTTAGATCCTATAACTGCAATAGCTAACTGATCTAAGTGTCCAGCAATATATCCAATTGCCATTATTGCTGGTAATTTGACTGTCAATTTTGAGGTACTAATTAATTCAACAAGTGCACCAATACCACCAATATTCACAATAAGTTGGGCCATCTGAGAAAAATGTAATTATAACTGTATAATGTAACACATTGAAAATAAATTAAAGTTTGATTTTATTACCTCTAACGTATGTTTACAAATTTCTCTGGTTAACATTGCAGCAGCTTTAACAATACATTCATCAGGATGCGCCATGTGTACAAGAACATCAGGAAAAATCTCAGCCTCAATGATAGATTCTGCTAGGTGTACAGAGTGTTTTGCTATACTGCTTAATGCCAAAAGAACTTGACGCTGTGTACATTATTAATAAGCAAAATATTATATTACTATGAAATCATACTATATAGTGCTTCATGTCACCTTTAATTTAGTATCAGGATTAGATAATGCCTTTGCAAGAAAAGGAATAGCTCCTGCATCAACAACAATTTCTGCAAGTTCAGTATTATGTTTGCATATATCAAACAAAGCAGATGCACTAATTTGTTTTAGACATAATTCAGGTTCTTGCAAGACCAAAACCAAAAGTGGAACAGCTCCTATAAATAATACAATTGATGTACAATGTACTAAAACACAGATAATTAAAAGAATGAAGTACCCGCATCAACTATGACTTGAGCTAAAGTCTTGTTATGCCTAGCGATATATCCCAATGCCCAAGCGGCAGCTTCCTTAACGCCAAAATCAAAATCTTCTAAACAGATTATTACAGTATCCAATCCATTGCTTTGAATCACCATAGATGCTAATTCTGGGGAATGTCTAGCAATTGCACGTAAAACAAATAGGGCTGCTTTTTTATAAAATTTCTATAACAAATATATTTCAATATGTCTTCATTATTTATTTATTATTTTAAAATATAAAAATTTCTATTAAAAAAAAAAAAATACAGTTTTCTATAGCTAAAATGCTTACATTCATACATTTTGTTTAGTAATATTCTTCAATAATTGAGGTAAAATGTCCATTCTTATAACAGCTTGTGCCAATCTATGACTATTATTTGTAATTTTTCCTAATGCAATTGCAGCAGTATGTTGAATAGATGGTATCGGATCTGTTAGCAAAGGGTTTATGAGATCCAAAACTCCAGCAGCTTCTAAACATTCTATAGTATTTGTTTTTGAAGAAAAATCAGCAATGGATTGAACAAAGAATAGACGAGCCTTTTGGTACTGATCAAAGACTATAAAGATAATTATTAATATTAACATTGCTTGGCATACTAATTACAGTAAAAAATTATTCATTTACAAAAATGAAGAACTTTATACATAGATATATATATATATATCAATCGTATTATAAAAGACCGCGAAATTTTTATTAAAAATATTTAAAGTATTTTAAACATTGTACCTTGTAAAATTGCACGTGCTGTCATTTTTGTTTATTATAAATTTTAAATGTAGCAATATCAATACTTCCAATATGTTTTTATATCATTTAACTTTGAAAAACTATCATATGTTTGAAAACGAAAAACTACCGCCTCTTGCGTACTATATATATAGAGCAACACGGGCCGGCAAAGGGAGGGAGGGGTTGGAAATACAAATACATGTTTGATCGAATAAAAGCATAAGTTATTATTGTACAGAATATAGCAATAAAAGTATATAGAGATAGTAATAAAACAGAATATTTTTTTATATAACCATATCGAAAGATGACCGAAGATTTATTATTTAAAGAAAAAGGATTTCATCGATTAAATAAAGAACTTGAGCAGAAAGCAAATAATTTGATAACAAAAATAGATTCTGTTGTTAACACTTATAACAATGGATATCTGAATAATTCAAGGAAACATTATATAAATGTGACGAAAGAAAAAACAGCTTATTTAAATGGTATAGAAATGCAAAATGAAGATGATTTTCAGGTTCCGGTTAAACGAAATTCATCTTTACCACATATTTTCGATCAATCCTCTACTTTGAAATCGTAAGTAAGGGAAAAGTGTAATTATTTATTTTTAATAATATATTTCGACGTAAATATTAAAAAATGTATTTTATTTTTGGATTATTGTATTATATTTTACAATAATTGGAATATTTTAACATTACTTACATACGTTAGAAAAGTAGAACCACAGAAACATGAGGATGAAGCTTCTAAACAAAAAAATCTGGCAAACCAGACTGTTTTTAATCTTTTAAAAGGTAAAGTAGATATATTACACAATGAGCTACAAACAATGCGAGTTGAATATAAAAAACAGGTACCAAAAATTCATGTACGTATGAAAGTATTTATTTGATTAATTTTTACATGACTGCATTATTTATTTAGTGTGATATTTGTAAGAATTTGGAATCTGAAAATAAGAAAGTTGAAATTAAGTTAAAGACTGAAATAGAATCATTAAGAGAAACTATTGCAAAATTAGAAAACAGTAACAAGGAATTGCAGTATCAATCACAAACATTAAATACAGAAAATTCACTTTTGAAGAAAGTATGCATATTTTTTTTTCCTCTCTACTCTCTCAACAATTATTTTTTTATTTATATATAATAATAAAATATTTTTAACAGGATTTAGATAAACTTCAAAAGCAGATAAAAATAACAAATCAACAGTCCAATAATTGTATTATGAGATTAAATAGATCTTTGGAAAATAATGATAAACTTAAAAGTGCACTAAAATATTCCGAAGTAGAGGAGAAGGTGCAGTTTATATAAAATAATTAAAATATATTATGTAGTAAATAAAAAACTTGTATTATTTTATATTTTCGCAGGAACTGAAGACTCAAATTAGGAAACTGCAAGAAGATAAAAAATTAACAGTTAATCATTTGGGAAAGCAACTTTCAGAATTAATACAAGTGTTTAAAAAACAAATGTTAATTGTACATAACTTAAAGAAGCAAAATGTATGTATATATTTTTCTCTTTTATATAAAATTATATATACAAAATATTAAAACATTTGATATATATTTATTTTAATCTATCTGTTATAATTTATATATATATATATATACATTATATATGTATGTACGTACATATATATAAATACACACATACAAGGCATGCTTACTGGCAGTTGGACAACTAAAATTAACAAAAGAAGATTTTTCAAGATTGTTGGATCAAAAAACTAAAAATTTATGATATATTGCATATAAAACATTTATTAAATGATTACTGCAATTCATACATTGCAAAAAATGGAAAATTTCATTTCATAGCCATAAATATTATACAATTTTATATTACATGATATAATTCTTAATATTTTTTATGTAAATCTGTGTTTTTTAATATATTACCTGTCATATATTATGAAATTTGAAAATTTAGTAATCTAAGGTTTATGATTTATTTCAATGTTTTTCTTTTTGTTGTTTTAATTCTCAGCATATGTAATAATATAAATAATAAATAATTTGTATTTAAAATATCATTGGAAATAAACTATGAAAATCATGAGTTTCTATAAAAAAATTATATGTATCAATATTTTCGTTTAACATTTTCAAAACGTAATGTAATATAATCATTATACAAAGATGTAAAAACTGAATTAATTTCATTCAAAATAATTTTCAACTCACTCAATTTATTTACATTCAAGCCGTATTTTGTGCATAAAAAATTTGATTAATGATGAATCTCGGTTAGTACATAATATAAAAATTAACGAAATTAATTGCATTCATTTTAAAGTTTAATGTTCAAACGTTCCAGAAAACACTGATTATTTTTTATCAAATGATTTTTACAGATTTTTATTTTCTATCCTCACTTAAACAATATATGTACTGTCGCATATTTGCTACGCTTATAAAAGCTTGATGTCTTCTAAATACTATCACTTGAAATTAGTTAAATAATGTCAAGTGTGACAAAAAAGTGAACGGAGATGATATATGTACTTTTATTTTCCATTTAACCATTTCTGCATAATCTAATTTGAATAATGTTTTAGTGTTTCACTATTTAGATTCTTAGTATGTTTTGTTTAATAAAATATATTAAATTAATTGTTTTCTTTCTTTCTTTCTCTTTCACTCGTTCTCTCTGTCTCTTTCTTTTAATGCGAAGATGCTATTCTCAAATGCTTTATTATAACTCTCTCTTCTCCCCTTTTTGATGTCCCTCTTCTTTTTATAAGTATGAATTCTTATATTATAATCCTTTTACACATTGCGTTTTACAACTCAGCTTCACATATATGTATACATCGAAATTTACTATTCTTATTAAAATTAAAATCATTGATACATTAACAATTTTCATATTGAAATCGCTTAAATTTATATTTAAAATCATATTACACCACAGATTTCCACATTATTTTATATTGCACTTTGAACATCCAGTTTTTTTTTTAATTCTAGAAAGTATAATGTTTAATAAAATATTTGAATAATTCGTGCTATAATATATCACCAATTACGAAAAAATGAAAGAAAAATATTTTTTTATATGTATAATATATGAACACAATGTACATTTCTTTTGAAAATTTTCATATAAGACATCATTTTCGATTATTTACTAAAGTAGTTGTGAATGTAATTATACAAATCTTCAAATTTTATGAATCTTAATAAAAATTTACATAAATGTGAGTATACTACTTACGAAAACATAGATCAACTTTCATATTATTAGGGTAGACTTTTTTATTCACTGGTATAAAACTTTTTTCGTCATACAAGTAATTGTTAGTTGCATTAAAATGCATTACTATTTTTATATTTAAATTTATGAGTTTCGTATAACATAGATAATTAATGAAATTACATTTTTCTTTTACTTTTGAAGTTCATAAAAATTATACACGAATAATGCATTTTATATTATTTGAAGAAAAACAAAAAGAAATAATAATAATAATAATAAAAAGAAATAATGCATGTCTAACCATATTTGTTAATACATATTTTATAATGTATGTCCTGAAACATTATTTTATTCAGAAGTATTTTATTTGTTTCATTCTTACCATGCTTAATTCTAAATTTTTTCATTTTTTTTTCTTTTTTGATTTATTTTTTACGAGTCCATAATTATGAAAACATAGTTGTTTTACTGTTCTTTATAATGTTGTGAATGTAAAAGTTAGATTCATGCATTTATCGCTTCACAACACGATATCGTATCAAAAACCAGTAATACTTGAATTTACGTCAAAGGCGGCATAGACAGTAATACATCTAGCAGCTTGACTATGAAATGATTTTATTAACATATAAAAACCAGACTCTAAATGCGACCAGAGGGACAACATGGTACAAGGACATCCATGTACAAGGAGAATGTATGAGATTCAAATTTGAGACTTAAATAAATATTGTGACAATATCTAGCAATTCGAGACTTAAATAAATATTGTGACAATATCTAGCATTCGACAGTCATCTTTCGTTCGTGTGTATGGTTGCTGCTGTATCGTTGTCATAGATCAACTTGATCATGCCAGGTAGCTATAAGTGTCCTTTTGACCCTCTGTGCGCTCCAGATATTCTTTCTCAATTAAAATATCTATACATTTCTGAAAAAGCAGAATCATCTTGTATTAAAATTATATTGTTCTCATCCGATTTCATTTTTAATATTTTTATTCATCGATATCATGTTATGGTAAATTAATATAAGAAAAAATACACAGAACAAGTTTGCACATATGAGAACGTCTTAAAAAACAGTGAAGTTAATACGTACCTTAATAACATGTACTCTCGGTTTGAACCTAGAGCTTAATTGATTCAATACTTCAGCTACCAATTGCTGATGTTTTAGTACTTTTCTCATTTTCATAATCCTAACAATAGCTGCTTGAATTAAGAGCTTTCTATCTTCTTCTATATTTTTTTGAGTTGTTTCCTGTTCAATCTTCAATTCCGTTTTCATTGGTATATTAATATTTACCCTCAGCTTCTTACTATCATAAAAATAACACACCAATATAATTTCTGATAAAGCAAGATACGATTAAGTAAACCTACTTTTTATATCCTATAAAAAGTTCCACTGTTGACTGTGGTGTCAATTCAGTTTCGTCATCAGTAGTTGCTGTTAATAGTTTGGCTTTTAAGAGTATTTGAATAACCTGTAATATTGAATATATTATCTAGATTCTATTATATATTATATTTCTATTGATGTTACCTGAAGTAAAAAATCCATTTTTATTTGAGTGGCATCATGTAACTGTTGTATTGTCCACATTGTGGATCCATTATATTGTAACAATACAGCCATTTGAAAAGTAGATGCTTGTAATGTATATCTGCAGTAAAAGAATGAAATTTCATTCACAATTGACACAAAATATTTATTTGAATTTAAATTTTATTGTGAAATATTTTATGACCTGTTTTTAAAACAATTTGTATGTAATTCTCCTTTAGACATATTGTACAACCAATTCAACTTTCTTCCACTATGCTGTGAACTATAGAAAGTGGTGAATCTATGTACAGATCTTTCTAGCTGTAATGCAAAAATAATGTTTAAATCATAGTATTCATCAAGTGAACTGTTTAATTCTATTTACCTCTGTTGGTAATGAAAATGTAAAGGATTGTTGAAATGGCCAGGAGCCAGAAGATAACACTTGTATATTAAAATCTATATCCAGCGGTTCAGCAGAATTTGTCAAATGCCTTCTAAATTGTTCATTTAAATCTTTAGAGACTCCAATATCCTGTGAACAGACTGCTACAATTATAATGTTATATAATTTTGACAAGTATTAGTAGATAATATAAAAATAATCATCTGTAAGTCAAGGAAAGCATGTGAAATATAATTAATATAAATTAACAAAAAAAAAAAAAAAGAACATCATAGCACAATACAGTACCTGGAACATTCGTTGCAATTTCGAAGTATATTCAAAACCACAAGCTTGTTTTAATTTAGAAATCATAGAAGCTTCTGCATCATCACTAGCAGACATATGTTGTACCAATCGTTTTGCCAGCATTTTACTATAGAATTTCTGAAATACATCTTTGTCCTCTATATATTTAAATACCACCATCTATGATTGAAAGGAAAATAATAGTTCTGATAAACAAAAATCCGTTTGTATTGTGCTCATTTCATTTTTACTCACAACTTGATTTAATGTATCTTCAAGTTCAGCTTCTTCAGGATTTTTACTACTCTTCTTTAACAATAAGTCACAATATTTTGCCAATAATTCCGGTGATTTGCTGCTGCTATTTGCTGCTCTAGTTACCGAATTACTGTTAATGAATCTCCCACAAGCTTTATCAAGAGCTGCCACAAAACCACTGTCGTTATTAAATGCAACAAGTACTAAAGCATTGTATTTTTTATGAACCTCCAAAATAGTGTTTACATAAATCTTTGGATCCTACGAAAACATATTTTTGCATAAAATCAAGTTATAGTTATTTTGTATTATTAACAAACTTACATTAGCTGCAGAATCACCGCATTTATCGACAGCTCCAAGTCCTTGATTAGCTATATGACCTTCTAAAAGATTTCGTAATTCTCCAAGACCATTTAGAATTCTTGCCACTAACTGATACATCCGACCTAAATCTGTGTTTTTGTCATCATCCAAGAGATTTTGGAATTCAGAATGAAAAATATCCAAATGTTTTTCGATTAACACCCTTTCACATGTTTTTGCTAATCTGTCATGGGTTGTTTGATGCAAATATACCTGAACTCGCTTTTGTTCTTCCAATAACCTTTGTTCTGCCTGCAACAAAATAATAAAATAATTTATGAATAATATCCTTACAAAAAATATAGTAATTTAGCAAAAATTAATTTCAAAACCTTTTTCATATATTCTGTAACTGGATTTTGTCTGAGGAACTCTGAACTTTCTCGAATGTAAAACCTTTCTGTATCTTCAAGGAAGATATTTTCAAAAGAATCTTTGTAAACAGTAAGATTTTGTCCTTTAGCACCAGGATCTTCCTCATTCAATCCTAATTCTACATAACAATTGATTACACCACTGACTAAACGTGTATTTATTGTTTCCCCATTGCGTTCTCTTTCAATTAATTTAAGTACTGCATTAGTAACCTATATATATATATTGTAATGTTATTCATCCTGACTTTTTAATTGTTTTCTTATACATTGGTTCACTAATTTACTTACTTGTCTATTTAAATGCTTGAATAAGTTATCTCGCCATGTAACCAATGCTAATTGATAAACTTCATAAATTCCTTTACGACCTTCTTCACATTCTCTACGTACCCAATGTCGATTCAGATATGAGCATACACCATTCAAGACTCTACTACTAAACTGATATTCTTCCCATTGTCTTGTATAGAACTGTAATACATCTTCATCCATCAAGTCAATTCCATGCTATGTAAAAAAAGTATCAAGTTAAAATATCAATATTACCATTCTAAATTTGAATTAACTAGGAATAATAATCAGCAAAACAAAAAGATTACCTTCAATAAACTTATAAGGTAATTTCTAAGAAAATCACGTAAACGTTTATATAACTCCAAACCAACTAACTGTGCACCTCCTTGAGAAATTTGTCCTTTCTTACTTTTGGTCGATGTTCTAGTTAATTGTTGATGAACGCTTGTGCAATAATTATATACATGTCTGACAAGTTACATAATAAGGAAATTAATAGAACATTATTTGTTTGTTTATTTTATTCTGACTTCTTTCCATCTTATTTCTGTTGTTTAATTTTTTAATTATAAAGGATACGTGTACAACTCTATATATCTTGGTTTAGACATACATTGCCTGTTATAAACTTGTTCAATACCCTCACGAAGATCTCCCCAAATTTGATCTAAATCTATTTGTTTAAGGCCTGCTGGGCCTGCTTGATGACTCCCAGGCCCTCCTCCGCCTCTATGCCCTGACATCCTATTTTTATACGCTTGTCGAGTGAGCGTCACTGTTACTACTGTCTACAATAATTTCTGTAGAAAAAATACAAAAGGATCTATTATGTAGTTCAGAATAAATTGTACAAAGGAAATAGTGTGAATAAGGTGTGAACATTAAATAATGAGTAATAAAATTTTACTTTCATACACACAAATGCAAAATACTGATTTTATTAGAATAGCTTTTAAGATACAAGTGATGATAATGCTGCTGATGATGATGATGATGATGATGATGATGATAACGATGACGATTGTGATAATAATAATAATAATAATTAAAACAGGAAATGAGAACAACACGTTCAATGGTTGAAATTAATTTTGAAATATATTAATATATCTAACGATATCAATTAGTGATTGGTTATTCCAAAATCTTAATGTCACAATTTATTTGCTTATGTGCACATTTAGAGCTGTTGAAATCATTTGTGAAACTATAAATAAAACTATGTGAAATCTTTGTGCGCTTACGAGGAACTATCAAAGAAAAGTGATCGTAAATGCAATTGGATGAAGATATTTATGGGGGAAAAAAAATATATTTGAGCACAAGAAAGGTTAGTCGGTAATCGGGAGATCCATACCGATGTAGTTACATCAGGATGCACATCGTTAGCAGTAGTTCGAATTTTTCGTCAGGAAACTTCAGAACATCACAAATCTTCGTGCTATAACACTACCATCCGTCACTATTAAAGATCCGTAAAGAGCAATTGCAAGAAATAACACCATCACAGCCCGGTTGCCGTAAAAGAATACTTTCTTTCGTTGATAGAACGAGAGAAATATCGTTAGACAAAAAGCGCGCACTCACCTGTCGACGTTCACCACCGCATAACAGGCAGGGTTAGACAAGGGAGTTCTCGTGAAAACGTGGTGGCTACCTTTAACGATCACTAATACTTCGTTCTACATACGCTTCAACGAGAAATTTACACTGTATCCGCTTGTTACTTCTGTGCTCTACACAATGACGAGCACAGTAAAACCGCGAATCTAAAATGTTGTATCTATGTGCCTAAAACTGACTACAGTTCCAATCTGCTACTTTACCTCTGACAGGTTAGGTATCACTGTTACCAACGAAACAATTTATCTCCGACATGTAAGATTTATTTCTTTCGCAACCAAATTTACTATACTTTTACTCTTCCAATTTTAATCAAATTCATTTCATCTGTTGTTCTTAATATCTTAGAAACGTACGTTTCCTAACTCAAAATTAAAAATATTGGAAATAAAGACATTTTCGATAATTATAATGAGCGATAGTATTTTTTATTTTAAAATGTGGATGTATTGATTACGAAAAATCAGTCTATAAAAATCTTAATAATTATTAATTGTACTTTCTGTTTAATTTAATTTACGTAATTATTTGCATTTACATTTATAAGTTTCTGTATTACTGCTTAATTACATTTTTAAATGGATTAAATAAGAATACAAAGGATACAATTTAAAATAATAATGAAAAAAGATCAAAATATTTAAAACATTTATTTAATGTATAAACCTTTCAAAAAGCATGAATTTCTAATTCAAAAACAAATACTTTTTAAAACTTGTTTTAGATTTCATTAAAACTTTAATTAAGAAGTAACTTTTAGTCATTAGCATATAAATAAAATGGACTAAAAATATAGTTTAGATAAAATAAGATTACTTTTGTACATTAGATTAAAATTAAATACTATAGAGAACAGCGAATCTAAATATAACAAAAGATACTTCTGTATATAATCCTACTCTTTTTTTATTCTCTCATTACAATAGGTAAAACATTGTAATTCAATTTTTATTTTGCTCAACTCAACATCAAGGTAGCATTTTCCTATTAATAATTTTAGCTGTAACAATTAGTACATAAATAAATATACATTGAATTTAATGGAAATAAAGAAATATAGTTGTGAAATATAGTTAAGCAATGGAAATATCTTCATGAAGAATGAAACATTGAAGGAGCTAGTTTTATTGCCATAATAAGCTGAAATACAAAATTATTCATATTCAATTGTTACTAGAATTTATATTATAATTTATATATAATTTATATAGAAACTTACTTTATAAGTGATAATTGAGGCATGCCTGGATCAGCACCTTTTCTAAATCCTAAAACAGTTAATTTGTCAGTGACTTATGTACTTGACACAAATTAGATTTATTAAAAAACTATAAATTCACTTTTATCAAATTATAATTTGATATATATAATAATAATTTGGGATTATTAAATAAGAGAAGAAGTACTAACCTAAAAATAATATAGCAGGAATAAATCCCCAATGAAATACAGTTTTGCTCACGTTCAAAATAATTGCAATTTTTTGCTTTGTAGTCGGATTCATTGTTATTTTTGTACAATTGTTATATGTGTAACGTTTAAAGCAATCTTTAATATTATGGAATGGACATGTACAATTGGAAGATTATTTCGAATGATCACGAATGCCGAGTACACTTAATGAACACATGTATGCTTCTCTAAATATATATACGTTTCTTTGGGCTGTTGGATCTTTTCGTTCGTACATCAAAAATCGTTAAGTCGTATTGGAGACAGCCTTTAATTTTCGTATGGATAGTACATCTAATGTTTTATAGTCTATGTTCATGTTTTGACAGACTAGTTCATTATGTAAATATAAGTTGTTCCAATAATTTTTTAACATTTACTTCCTCCAATGGTAATATTAAGCTTTTATATTTATTATTATATGTTTTATTGAAAACTAAGACAATAATTTGGCGTTTTTAAGGTAGTTTTTAATGTATAAATATTAAATTATATGAAAATATAAAATATCTTTTGTACTGTTTCAGAGCTCATCACATTATTGCATTTGGGGTCTGTGTGACCCACAGCAATATTGTTGCGGTGATAATGTTTGCTGTAATGAGGCTGATTTCAATTCTCTGCTTTTAACGTAAGTTTAATGTTCCTTTAATATAATACTACATATTAAATAATATTTTATTGATAAAAGACTATATTGACAGGGTCATCATTTCTGGAACAGGATTATTACTCCTAATATTATGTTGCATTTGTTATTATTGCATTTCTCGGCAAATTTATGTATCTTTCATTAAGAAGTATTTTAAAATTAATTATGTATTAATGTCTAATCAATGTGAAAATAAGACAAACATTTTGAAGAATCAAGAATCAGTGGAAGATTGTATTGTGTCAATAGAAAAGACAAAAACTATGCTTTAATAAATATTATCTATATTATATTATCCTATGTATATTCTTAATCCTTCTTAATCTACTGCTTGCTATAATTTTAAAATATTGTTCCTACGTTAAAATTGAAATGAGTAAGATCATAGAAGATGTAAATCAATAAGATCAGAGAAGTGTGTAAAAATACACACACTACATTTTGAGAAAAAAGAATATTATTTATTTCAATTATGGACATCAGGAAAAAGACATTTTGCGTCTGTGATGCAACCATTGACTAAGGTAAAAAAGTGAGATATAAATAATCATTATTAGTTATTATATACATATAATACTGTACAATCAGGAACAATGCAGTTATATGTTATTTTTAATTATGATTTCAATCATTATTAATGTTTTTATTTTCATGGATAAATGTACATAGATGTGAGATTTGGCGTCACACGTTCTGAGATACCGATCGTGTAAAAAATTGATGGCTTTGTTGGTTATGCCCCCTACGGTCGAATAATGTTCAGTTGTAGGTAAGGTATATAATCTGTTATATCTGTTAAGCAGCGTTTGATGGCGTTTGGTCCCCATTAATTTATCCACTGTAGTTTAGTTTAGTTTATTTATATTGGCAGCCCTGTTTTTGATGACGTCATTGTAAAGTTCCGAAATTGAAATCAATAAGTGGTGTGCAATGTTGTGTGCACATGATAGTCGGAGCGAAATGGTGATTATATCAAAACAATTTGGCAGAGCGTATTGTTTTTATTTGTTAAGAACGAACCTGTAAATATTAATCAACAATATGGTACGGAACACGAAGAAAAAGCTGGCGATATTCGCTGGAACATCAAAGTGTTTGATATACGTGAGTGAATTTCATTTCGTTTCAGCATGCTCGTTTTTGACGTCATTTAATCAAAAAATATCAGACGAAAAATTATTCTCCGTATTCTCTCTTAATTAAAGAAAGTTTCTTTATCGAAATAAAACACAAAAGGAAGTGCATCGCAACGTGCAAGTATTTACTTCCTATTTTAATAACTTTCTCCATGGACAATCAATTTTGAATTGAATCGGAAACTCGTTTCCTTATTTAACAATTCGTTATTTACATTTGCACGCACGTAAGCAAGTTCGCAAATTAAAATTAAGAATTTGTTTCAGGCAGAAGCAAAGTATTGTGCCTCTGAAATGCCTGGAGAGATAAAATACTATGAGTGAGTAGTTTTCATGAATGTTTTATAAATGTTGTCTATCTTATAATAAGTCAAAAGGAGGGGGATTTTTTTCTTAAATAATAAAGTAAGGCGGTTAATGAAAGTAATTAAAAAATCAAGTCAACGACTAGAGATAGAAAGAGAAATCGGAAGAGGATGAAGGTGAAAGAAAGAAAGAAAAAAGGAAAGGAAGATTGAAGGGAATGTAAGACGTAACAGAAGCAAACATGTAATTATATACGTGCATTCGTTTTAGATGTTCTAGAACCGAATATTGTTGCGGTATTGGTTGTTGCGTATCACCAGGACTACATTTTCATCACTTGTGGTATTATTGGTGCGCAAAACAGTTTATCAGATCGTTCCAATTATGATAATTTTTCAAAAGAGATCAAAATCTTACGATTTTCTTATAATGTTTCGTCGTAGGATATTAGTTATAATTATGTTCCTGGTATGCTCCGGTGGTGGCTGGTGGTATCGATATTGGTTACAAGGAAGATACAGAGCAGCTGCGTCGGCTATTCCCACCAGAACCTCGAATGCACGAGCTCAAAATTCTCTTCGAGGGCCGACGTGTCAGGGACAGAGGGCTCGCATTACGTACAATTCAGCGAGGAACACTGTATTATTGCATCGTATGTGGAAAGGCGAGTGTACACTCGTGACTCATAGATAATCGCGACGTATGTTGATCAATGTTGATCAATTGATTTGTGTTCTTAGGCCCTCAGAGAAACGGAGCAATGCCTGGTTACACCGGTAACGCGACAACGTCCACCCATTACCAGAATATGAGCGTTATGTTGAACGATGCGAACTGCCCGTACTATCAGTTATACGGTCCGCCTCCAAGCTACGAAACTGTGATAGCTCAAACACGTGGTAAGGTATCAAATCCGGCGTCGCCAGAATCGACGAACGCGCGATCACCGAGCATCGCGCCAACGAATTCGAACGTGCCCCAATGTTTCTCTTATACCTGCAACTTCTCTGCGAGATTGAATAACAGTTTAGACCAAAACGCGCAATACGCGAATGGCGGTACGAGTTCTCGGCAGGCCGACGGTCGAGACAGTATCCCATTCGCGCATTTTCCACAGTATTGCACGGTGACAGAGGGAACTATGAGGCAAAATGTATGCATTCCTTTTGCCTATCAGGAACAACCGTTCGTTACCAGGGATACCTTTAATCCTCTGTATCAAACTAGTTCCATAAATTGTGTTCCATACCCGATGGACAAGTCGTCAGACACTTCGGACCCGGAGAATCAAACTTATCAAGTGTCGAATACCGAAAGATACACGATGGTAAATGTCGATTGCACGGCTGGTAGTAGTAGAGAACAAGGTATTTGGGAGTCGGACGATCGTTCCATTTCCAAAGCGCACGGTAGCCAAGTAAAAAGAGATACGAGCGAAAGAATTGAGAAAAATTTGGAAGAGGAGCGAGAAAGTACGTCGGAGGTAACAACGACGGGCTTTGACGACACGAAATCGATGGATTGGTCGGAAAATTTCGATTCGGAGTCGAGGAAGGGTCGTCGAGTGTACGGTGGTTCTTTGAAGGCAAGCGGCAGATACGCCGATAAAGAGAGATGCGAGGAATATTCCGTTCAGAGGGCTTTCTCGAGAATTTTGCCCCATTCCTGTGATGGACTTATTAACACAGAGCCAGCCACAACATCTGTCGATGTGTCCCATCATAACAGAAGCTCTTTAGCAGAGGAGGCTGATGTTGGTGCGAGTTCTTTTCAATCAAATCCATCCAATAATGTGATATTAGAGTGTTTCGGTTCCAATGGCGCGTCCTTCTCGATGGAGAATATCGAGAAAGTCGAACAGTCTCATTCTCGTCTCGTAAACACTAGTACAAATTCTGATCTTGAAAGTAAATTTAGGTTAGACAGATCGAAATCACTGGACTGAGCAGTTATATGGAATACATTGCTATCGTACTACGTATATATGTAGTGCTTATTCTTGTACACGTTATTCGATTCACGCGTATTCGTGTATGATCGCGTTACCCCGAAATCGATCGTGTTAACGTATTGATATCACGAGTCGTGATCAAACTTTCATCCCACAAAGTTCTCCTGTAATCGATGTAACAAAATGAACGCAGTATTGTTTTCTTTTCCGAATATCCAACTTTCTGAAGATTGGTGCGTGTATCATTTGAGCCAAGTTTTTTCGGAGGTTCTTTGTCGAACGAGAAGCAATGCTTAATCTATGGATTGTCTATTTTTTGATATACGTGTCTATCATTATGTCTCTCTCTTCTTGGCTCTCTATATATACCTATCTGTGTATCTATTTATCGATCAATCGATCTCTATCTATCCATTTATCTATCTATTTCTTTATCTGTCTATCTGTCTGTCTCAATACGTATGAAGTTCAACTGCATTAAACTATTTACGTATGTTTGATAATGTTTCGTTCGATATACATTTATTTTCGTGAAGATCGTGTCGCGAATTAAGCCAGAATTAAGAGTCGCCAGTGCGTTCGATATTTATACGAATGTATATGATACACTAGATTCTCTCGTAATTCGAACAAGTGGCTCACGGGACCATATTTAATACTGTTCAGTTTGTCTCGATTATTTATCGGTTACGGGATAATTTATTATCTACCCAACAGCCGTTACCATAACGCGTGACTTGATTGGATCTCGTTTTTTACGATACGTGATACTGCCAGAAATCTTCGGTCAATGTCCCGTTCGAATTCGAACGATCGCTCCGAGCTGTAATGTTAATCGGTTAACACAAATACTCGATTACACATCTCCTTTTTCCTTCCTTTACGAACGAGCTCAAACCAATTCCAATTACGCACAAGGGCGTCGCTCGACGCTGTACTTAATCGTCCTACATGAACGTATCGGTATGCCAATAACTCGTTAGCGCACCTTTTTCTAATCTTCGCACGAACGTCGTACTTTACAAAGCCACAGAACAGTTTCTAATTCTAATTATTAGGTTAAAAAATGTTATATTATAGACTATTTCGTACGCCGTATTTTCAAAGGAAGATATTATAAATCAAGGGAGTTCGAATGAAATCGGTTCTATTCCTCTGTTTTTTTTTTTTTTTTTTTTTTTTTTTAAACGATGGAACCGTCGCTCGTATTGCTTTCTCAATTCAATCGAACGTCTTTTACGTGTTACGTATATTTCTTTGATGTGCACGTTGATGCAGTTTCGGGAACGTTTACGGATTCTTCATTGATATCCTTCGAGGAACGCAGCAATTCGATGTAATAACGTTATTAATTTTAAGACGCATATGCTACAAAAGAGTTTTACGATTATTGCATTGTCGGATAGGATCGGAAGAGCGAAAGATTATATTACCGCTCATAAATATCTGGACTATAATACGTGTACGGATGGTATACATTATGTCTCGTATAAAATTACTTTAAACATTCAATTTTTATGTGTTTTTTAGTGGGAAACTAATGATCAAAAGTAATGCTTTCAACAAATAATAACGAATTTTAATTATTTGCGTGAAAATTGATTAATTTTATCATGCCACAATAATGATATAATAACAAAGTACCTATTTGTAATTTATCAATACATAATCTTTGCTTGCTACTCTGTAATTAAATTACATCATTTTAAAAATGTGCATACGTCCGGATACTTTTAAGCGGATATATATATATGTGTGCATGCATGTATGTATGTTACGTGTGTTGAGAATAAATGGCTGACCGACAGCTGAGATACTAAAAAAAAAGGACTTTCATGGATATAGAGTAAGCTAAGGAAGATCAAGTGGTACGAAACGCGGGAAATCCTGTGAAAAGGAAATCTAATAGGAATTAAATTTTCGAATCGTCGTTTATGGATTGCAATAGCTTGCAAAATGCCTTTCTTTTTACTTATCGATTATTGTCCTTTTCAACTTATACATACACTTAAATGCTGGTGCAAAATGGGTTGTATGTATCAATCAATGTGTCACTAACGGTGTTAGAAACGAGAAAGATCACAAGTATAAGAGATGATAAGTCACATTTTTATGAAAGATATCCTGTGTTTCTTTTTCTTACTTTCTCAGTTCAAACTGACTCACTTTTAAAAACCACTCACCAAATTAAAACCACTTATTTTCAGACGACTTGTATCTTCCGTTGTTCAACCATTTTTAAACTACCAAGTAAGACAGAAATGAGAAAAGATCGACAAAAATGGACTTGTCATAGCTTTCCGGTGTGATCTTGAAACGAGAAGGCACGGATAGGTTGCTGCGGATAGATGAAATAATTTAGTCAGGTTTGCCCGACGAAAACTGCGTGTTAGAGTTGCAGTTATTTTTGCAACACGTCGAGTACAGTCGAAAGCAGAAATCGCGCCTTCACGTACCATCGCGTTTCTAAGTTTCTGATTCCGAAGTTTTCGATTGTAACAGCGGTCCAAAGAAAACAGTGTACGTGCCAATAACGAGTCCGTTAGATAAGGTAATGTCGAATAGAGCAAGTCGATCGATCTCGTAACAGAGGAGATATATATACATAGTATTATTTATTAAAATTATATATAATTATATAAGAATTACACACAAAACGCGTGCGTGTGTATGCACATACATGCATAATTATTTTTTGTAATCGATCCGAATGGATGAACTGTGTTAACAGTCCGATCGAATAAAAAAAACGCTAATTAAATAACGCATAAGGTATAAAGTAACATGCCGAGTTACTATCGTTCCGGATTACGGGGGGTCTTCTATAGATTCAGGAAACACTATATTTTGCGTGCGTGCGTAGTTTGCGTGTTATAGCCCTAAACGATCGATAAATAGTCCGAATGATCCTCTCACCGTAACGTGCAATCATATTCGTATTAATATACTGTAAGATATATTGTACCTCACGAAAAGGGTTGTCTTTGCTGAAATAAAGACAAAATATTTATTCACATAAGAGACTTTCAAAATGAATCAGTTGAAGGGATTGCTCCAATAAGATGCAACGTACGTAAATGAATTCAAAATCATCATCACTTTTTAACTTCGAAGCAATCGACCTCGTAGTTCACTTTGGCATTTGAAATCTTTCCCAATCTTCACCAATTCTAAATATAAAATCTTTCCCAATGAATACAATTTAAACGTGGAGCTACTTTCTTATTGCTGCAAACTGATCAATTGTACTTTAGCCAGGCTACGTGTTTCAACTGAATTTTTATTTTTCTCACATTGAACACTTACTGTTTGGAAGTAGATTCTTTATAAGTAGATTGCGGATATTCATGTAAATTTAGATTTTAAGATCCATAAATATCCGCAGTCTATTTACAAGTGCATACAGCCTTCAGAAAGCCTCCGTACACATGATGAAAAATTATCGATATTTTAAATTCGCATTAACTCTATAAAAAAAAAATCGTACAACAGATTTTAAGCGATTGTTGTAAATGGGAGACTTCAATCCTCAAAACTGTGGTGAAGTTAGTTACAAAAAAAATTTTTTAGTTTGAATTTTCAAAATTTTTGACAAAAAAAAGTATCTTTACTCAACCTTTTCTGAAACAACGTAAAAATATCTTTGAAAAAAACGAACGCAGGATTTTGGAAATGGAAACTTCGCGTTTTATAAAAATGAGTATAAGACTGTATAAGATCTAAGATTTTTTGTTAAGAAATTATAGCAGTTTAAAGTATCGATAATTTTCCTGCTCGGCATAGAATTCTCTCATTTAACAGAAGATTTTCTTGAAAATTCGATAATGTTCTAATTGTCGATAATTTTTCATTGTATGTACGAAGACTTTCTGAAGTAACTATATATCATCTTCTTTACGCAGTAAATTCTATCTCCCAATTTCTGTTCGTTTTTGGTTTACCTAGACGTTGAAATCGTTCGTTTGAATTTTTTTTTTTTATGGAAATAAAGTTATTGTGACATGATAATGCGTTACCGATTGCGCAGGAAGAAAACTACTTGCGATCAAATTATTTTATTCTCACTGAACAGAGAAAGAGAGGCAGATAAATAGAAGGATAGAAGAGAGAGGTCGGGGAAGAAAGGAAAATACTGTTTTTTTTTTAGACGAACAAGTACGATTTGTATGGTATGTGATTAATTGGAAAAGTAACGCGCGTTTATCAGATTCGCAGAGATAAAAATAAAGAGAAGAAACGATAATATTGTTGGATCAGGATGGTAAACGACACGGTTATCGGCGCGAAGTGACGATAAAAGATGGCAGCCTCGGAGGAAATCAATATTGGGAGAAGATTGGTAGAGGGGTTGGAGGTGCGTCAAAGCATCCCCATAAGAGAGAGCCACGGAAAGTTAGGAACGCCGATATAGTGGCTGAGTCGAGGAAAACGCTGGAAAATGTCATAGTCCTCGAGGACTGTACAGTTTCGAGTAATACCTCTCTTCTCCTTGATTCTCTCTCCATTTTTCCTTTCCCTCCATTTTTTAGCCCGCCTCGCCCCGTCTCTCTACCGTATCAAAACTCTGTCACGTCGTCACAAAGCCTAGAATTCGTCCTCGGTACAGTGAATCGATAAATTGTAAGTGATAGTGCGCGAATTTGTGATTACGCGATCAAGCCAAAATGTCGGTGAAGGTGAGTGATACGCATCAAACGTTACTTCCGCTAAATCGAGCAACATTGAACTTTGAATTTTAATTGAATCGATTTGAGAGAATCGATGAAAATGGAATCTTGATTCGCCCGGCTCTTAATTACACTTTATTATCTTTCTGTCCTTTCGAATATAAGCGTTATAGTGAACTACAGTTAGAATAATACACGACATCGTAAATTAGTTTATCATTGTGAATTGCATTTTTTAATAATGAACTTTCACAGGAGACGATCGCGTTCGCTGTCAACATAATTAATCATCGATATTGTGTATATTATCGTATACACCTATACGTATGTGACACATACGTGCACAGGCCAGAACAAATTTTTCTCGTTATCGCCTGATAATACTGTGTCATTGACGCATTTTGGTCATATGGCACGCAGAATCACGCGGTTATAGATGTACAGCTAATGATCGAGCAATCATATGGAACACAATAATTAAGCTCGTAAACGAGTACGATTCAAATTGTCAACCTTTCGATGCATTTTAACGAACAGAATCTACATTCATAACGGATGAGCGAATATTACAAAAAAAAACGATCCGTATCATGAAAAACTTACGAAAATTAATATCGATACCATGAAAATTTTTCTCAAGAGCTTCAATTTCAAAGAAAGAAAAGATGAAGTACGTTGCACAGAGTTCTTCTGTTTTCCTGGAAAGTGGTTATTCTTGTTATGAACTCTTCAATTGTCATAATTTTTTTAAAAAAGGAACGACTCGCGGCTGTAGTGCGGTATGCACTACATCATCCATTCATCAGAATGAAACGAAATTTTGAGAGAATTGTGGGGGGAGAGAGAGAGAGAGAGAATCCTAAATATAAAATTTTAGAGGCGGATCTTTATTAGTTTCTGAGATGTTAATAAAAAACTTCAAATATGATGCATTGAATTCTACCTATAGTAGATACGACTAGTAAAATAATTAATAGTATATTAGTTATTATTGGTGAAACTGTTTACATGCTGTAGGATGTTCCACTTAAAATCTGACTATTTCAAATTTCGGTATAACACACTGAATTTTTCCTACACGGATGTTACTAATATTTAATTAGATTCTTTATCAGCTTGACCCGTATTGAAATTGGGTTGGGTTATTTATTTTAATTCGGCCGGCCACTGATTATCTATAAAACGTTGATAAAGTTCCTCAATGTTGGATTTTAAGTATAACATTTTATAGAAACAGTATTGCTCAATGACGTCATCAATTATTTGACAGTGACAGCGACTACGATGGTTATGCGATGCTAATAGATATACCATAATACAGAATTGGTTTGTATTAGTAACGTTTTCACAGGCAAGATTCAACGCATTGTACCCAAAGTTTTTTTATTGTATATCTCGGAAATTAAAAAAGATCCGTCGCTAAAATTTTATACTCGGGATCCTCTCCCCTCCACCCCCGGCCTCGTGAAATTTCGTTTCATTCCAACGAATGGGTCATACCGCTTTCCTTCTCAGATGCGAGTGTCGTGAATATATAGCGGAACACGATGCGAGACGAGAAGCATTCTGATCGTATTAATGAGGCTACAAGTGTCCGTTTCCTGCCAGGAGGTCAGAGACGAAACAAGTAACTCGATTGTAGACGCGTGCGCGCGCTTCTTCAGATCTTCGTATTTGCACGCGTGCAGTTGCCGCGTGCAGTAGCTTGCAGTTTCGACACAGCCGTTCGGTTGTGTTTCTTCCATGAAGTGTCTCTCATCGTTGCTTCTTTTTCGTTCGATCTTGCGTTTATTTAAAGATTTCTCGGTCAGTCAGTCTTTCTACAAGCTCTAGTTGTCATTCGTATATATTTATGCAAATTCATATTTTTAAGAATGCAGTTCAAGAAGTGGAACCCAAACAGACGAGTAAGATTTGAATCTTTGAATATTTTTGCATGTTTATGACACACTCTTTTCTATCTTTAAATCTCCCATGTAAATACGTAACAATTCCGTAGTTTACCAATCATATGTAAAAAGAAAGCCCAATATATGTAATAGTATTTAAGAAATGGAAGATCGCGCAAATTTCCAATTGATAAATTTTTTTAGTTCTCCGCCGATAGTTTTTACTTTCATTCTCGAAGCGATAACATTGAGGGTTTCACTCGTTGTTGAAATATCGGGATATATATAGCTTAATTGCGAATGTACGAATTACAGTTAAATTGAAGAATACTGTAGGGGATCAGATGTACGCCGTAACTGATTCTACTCAATTCCACTTGACCAATTCCGTGATTGGAATGAAAGTTTGGCTATTTCGGAAATGTTTATCTCATGAACGATTTCCGACGTACAATCGTGTTTTCCGTTTTCATTTCAAAGACGAATGAGGAATCCAGGTGTTTGTAACCTAAAGTTTACTCGGCGGTATGTATTTTTAGTTTCGTCTAAAAACGTATCACCATGAGTAATTTCGTCAGTGAATTTTCACACTGTGCTGCCGATACTTCAAGATACTGTATGCTTTTTTCCCTTAATTCTTGTTGTTGGCCAATAACGTGGTGTTTTTTAAATCGTTTCATTTCGATTTGATCTAATGCGAGATCCTTTCATCTTCCGTTCGATTTGGAAGAATGAGAAGACTGCAATCTCGTTGTTTATGATCAATAGACTATGAATTCATACACGTAAATTCAGAGAAGTTGCAGAGAAGTTAAGTTCTAATTTTTGAATGTTATAACAAGTAACGTAGTCGCCTAATATAAGACCTTAGCTTATCTTCGACGTGATTACGATGCTTTTTTGTCATATTTTTAAAATATGTAAAAAAGTTTAAGAAAGGTGCTTTTAGTCAAGAGTTATGTTGTTTGAAATAGATTCCATATTAGGCGACTTTATCCTATTATTCTTTGGATACTTTGTATATTTTTCCACATTACGTGCGTTCTTTGTGTTCTTGCAATTTTTAATAAATGTAAAAAGTCTGCAATCTAACAATGACTCGTGTTAGCGTTTGTAGAAAGAAAAATGTCATTTGCTCTTGTTCATTAATCTTTTATGTTCATCTTTTATTTTTGATAAAGAAAATTTAACGCGAAACTAGGCAAAATGTTTATGTCTGTGAACGACCACGTTTTAGTTTGTTTATGATTTCGTTTCAGATGATGATGTACAAGCAGGCCGAGTTCGAGGACGAGGAGAACAGCAGCATCGGCTCTGTCGCTTTGAACAGCGAGGGTATCAGTACTTCGGCGACGCACATCAGATACAATTCGGTTGGTTCCCATTTTCCCGCGCGGAAAAGTGAAAGAATTTTAAGAAAGTAAAGTATTTGTACATAGTTGCTTCAAGTCGAAAAGTTTTGGATCGAGCATTGATAGATATTCACAGATTAAGTATATAATGTGAGTAGAGTGAGTCGAAAATTCTGACGTCCTAGTCTAGTGATAAGCTTGTGAAGAATAAGCTTTCGATATGATTTACATACTGTTCTATATAGCGTAGGACTAAATTTATACTATAAGCGAACTTAGAGAGAGAGCTGAGAACAAGATGGAACTATGTTGAAGATTTTAATTTTAAGAGACTCGAGTTTGATTTTATTTTCACAAATTTACATCTGTTCGTGTATTTTTGGTACATAGGGATTCTCGCTGTGGAGAGCTAGAAGTTCGCTCGAAAGATGTCTCTTCATCGTTTGCGCGGGACTTTTATTGATAGTCGTGATGCTGTCGATCATCAGCAGCAAGAATGGCTGGGACGAGGCACAAATACTTCATGTCACCTCGCACGGAGAAAGTGAGCTATAAAACAATTCTAAAATATTACGTTGTTGTATATTATATAATCATAATTGTTTAATTACTGTTTTATCAGCAATATGTCTTTATTCTCTTTATTAGAAATTTATTATTTTTCTCTTAAATAACAGTATAAATTATTGTACACGGAATCTCTGGAAGGAGAATATTAGAAGTGTGATCTTGTTTTAGATGGCACACCCTGTTTAACCGAACATTGTGTCACGGTAGCTGCTTCCATTATAAATAGCATAGATCCTTCGGTCGATCCATGTGAGGATTTTTATGAATATGCGTGTGGTGGTTGGATCAAGAAAAACCCCATACCAGAGGGAAACAGCATGTGGGGAACGTTCGATAAGTTCGAGCAAGACAATCAGCTGGTTATAAAGAATGTTCTTGGTAAGAAAAAAAAAAAAAAGTGAACCATCTGTAACTTTGTGAATACTTGTGGTAATTAAGTAGTTTTTTTTTTGGAAAAAGGCTTGTAGATCTAAATGTATAAATATACAGGATATTTCAAATTTGATGAAATCTATTTTAAACGTGTTTTATATAATTATAATTTCCCAGCGATTTTAATTAAATTTAATTCTCAATTACTTTTTCCATAAAATTACTGGTTTCCATAAAGCTGAAGTCAGACTCGTACTCAGCTGTTCTCTGCTGACCTTTACATTTTTCTTTGCTTGTAATTGCAGGAAAACCGTTCGAAGAAATGAAATCAAAGGCCGAGAAGAAAGCAAAATATTACTTTCTCTCCTGTATGGATGCAAATGATACAATCGAAACACTTGGCGCGAAACCGATGCAGGATTTACTGGATTCTATCGGTGGCTGGAACATTTCTGGGAAATTCAATGTTAGCCAGTGGTCCTTGCAGAATACTATGCATATTCTGGAAAATGTTTATAACATGGATGGTTTGTTTGCATGGGCGGTAAACGAAGATGATCGGAATAGCAGCAGACACATTATACAGGCAAGACACCATTTGGTATCAAACTGGAACCAGTATTATTTAGTTAAATAATAAACAATTCTCTTGAAATTTCGTCGTATAACACCTAGAATAGATAGTAGAAGAAATTAACTGGCAAAAATGTTAAAAGTTTGCCGAACAATTCAAATAATATATAATTATTATACAAAATCATTTATATTTTCAAGATCGATCAAGGAGGTTTGACGCTGCCAACCATCGATAATTATCTGAACGTCACTGACCATAAAGTGTTGGCTGCTTACTTGGAATACATGACGAAGGTACAATGGCAATGATTTACGTTTCGTTTACCTCGATTTCCTTCTTTTTCGGCACCTTGTAATCTCGTAACCGGTGAATCGAGTACAGGTACTCGTACACGTTTGCAGATAGGCGTGCTGCTAGGTGGAGAGAAAAATTCGACGAGAAAACAGATGGACGGTGTGATAAAGTTTGAGACGGAGTTGGCGCGTATTATGACACTACCGAAGGATCGCCGGGACAAAGAGAAGCTTTACAATTTGATGTCTTTGAAGGAATTGCAACGTAAAGCGCCTTTCGTAAGTATTTTGAATTACATTTCTGTGTCTCATTTGTGTTCCTATCACAAGTTTGTCGCACAGTTGACTTTTCACTAGTTTCGATAAATATAATGGGAATTATGATTTTTCTGTAATCTGTACCAAAAATTGAGATTCTACCCCTATTATCTTGTGTTTTATTAACTGTAGATATCTTGGTTGGACTATTTTCAAAATGCAACGGGGCTCGTTAACATAACGATGACTAATGAAACAATGATCGTGAACAATGCTCCAGAATATTTCGTCAAATTGTCCAAGCTGGTATTAGACTACAACAAAACGAACGATAAGAAAGTGTGAGTATTCTCTCGAAAATCTACGTTAGTTAATCCATTTTCCTTCCTTTTTACCTCTTGTTAAGGATTCTCAAAATATCGAAACTTTTCTCGATTTTAATTGCTGATAAAATAGAAGATGCTCCTTAGAAAAAAGGAGGTAAAAAAAAAAAATATGCATTTCGAGTTTTTAAGATTTAAGAGTCTAAAAGTTAGGTTTCGACTCATCTCGACTCTATTTTTTGCTCTCTGTCCTCCTCTTTTTTACTTTTTCTTTTTCTCTTTCTCTTTTCTCCCGAACAGGATACTGAATAATTATCTGGTTTGGCAAACCGTGAGAACTCTAACCGCCTGCCTGTCAAAACCGTTTCGCGACGCTTACAAGGGCCTCAGGAAAGCTTTGATCGGTTCGGAGGGCCGCGAGGAGCAATGGCGTTATTGCGTCAGTGATACGCATAATGCGATGGGTTTTGCAATTGGTGCGATGTTCGTTAGAGAAGTTTTCCATGGAAAGAGCAAACCCATGGTTAATTCACATTCAATATTTTTCAATGATAATAGATGTACGTGCTCCTAGGAGCGTTGTCGGCTTTAAACGGCGATTTAATCGATTCCAGGCGGAGAAGATGATCGATCAAGTGCGCAAAGCTTTTACCAAGAACTTGAAAAATCTCGACTGGATGGACGCGGAGACGAGGAGGGCAGCCGAAGAGAAAGCAAATGCGATCACCGATATGGTTGGGTTTCCGAACTTCATTTTGAAACCGAACGAACTCGACGAACGTTACAGTGATTTAACAATAAAGAAGAATGAGTATTTTCAAAACAACATACGGGTGAACAAGTATAATTTGCGAAAAAATCTAGAGAAGCTCGATCAGCCTGTGAATAAAACTACTTGGATAATGACGCCTCCCACAGTGAACGCTTATTACTGGCCTACGAAAAATCAGATGGTTTTTCCAGCTGGTATCCTACAGAGTCCGTTCTATGATATAGAGAATCCTAATAGTTTGAATTTTGGTGGTATAGGCGTTGTCATGGGACATGAATTGACTCACGCATTCGACGACCAAGGTATTGGCGTATTTTCTACTGTATTTTCATTTTCATTTTATATCTCTCTATTTATTGTTTCCAACATCTTAGGAAGAGAATACGATTTGCACGGAAATTTGAATCAATGGTGGAATAACGCTACGATAGAGAGATTTAAAAACAGAACTGAGTGTTTCGTTGAACAGTACAGCAAATTTGGAATACATGGTCAACACGTGGATGGACGGCAAACTTTGGGTCAGTTACACTAATAATTAGACTGAATAACATTTTTAGGATTTTACGTATCATGATCAATGAAATTGATTTCTTTTAGGAGAAAATATCGCAGATAATGGTGGTCTCAAAGCAGCGTTTCATGCGTATCTTTCAACGCCTAAAAGCTACAAGGATCAGCTACCTCTGCCTGGTCTTAATTTGACACATCGACAATTATTCTTCCTAAATTTCGCCCAGGTAAATGATCTTTAGTTATGATATTCAATTCTTTCAATTACTTAATACACAGATATTAAATTCTTTTATTTTCACTGCATTGCTGTATTAAAGAAATGGTTTATTGCTATTAGGTTTGGTGTTCCTCTGTAATGTCCGAGGCGATAGCTCTCCAAATCAAGAAAGATTCCCATTGTCCGCCAAAATATAGAGTGATAGGGTCACTCTCAAATCTACCGGAGTTTGCAACTGAGTTTAACTGTCCCGAAGGATCGCGAATGAATCCGGTTCACAAATGTGAAGTGTGGTAATGCGTCCTTCTTTTGGATTGTCTGTGTGGAACTTGTATCGTTCAATTTCATTGCCGGTATATTACGGAACGAGTCATTGCAAAAGTTCAGATCGCTTCGCGCTTCTATCTCCAGAGCAACGAGCGTTACTGATTTTCGATCTTTTTCACTTTTATTTGACCGTTGCGAGTAGAAAGTAACGTAAACGAGAAGAAGCAAAACTTGCTGCTAGCGATCTTTTACAAATGATCGTATACGCACATGGGATACACGAAGCGTGAATATTCCACGAATGAAAGAAACGTCGAAGAGAGATAGAAGCGACGAGCGCAACGAATCCCGTTGCGACCATGTGATTTTATCCAGTGTAAAATGTTAAACGTCCATTTGCTGATTCGCACTGCTGATTTATTCAAAGGCATCCGAGTCATAGGGAGAGTTGAATCTGTGTGAGTTCAAGTGTGTGTTTCAGCGAACGTCGAACGAGTTATATGTAATTTCAATAGGATCGAGTCAACTTTTGAGATTTCGTAATTCGGATAAAGCAAACATCGATCGAAGGTTGGCTTATGCGCGTTCAGTGTATAGATTCTTTTTTTTTTTTCGTTTCAAATAATCGATAAGGCCAGTTCTGAAGCCAGACCATGGAATCGTTGAATTTCCTTACACCATTATATATTCGAAACGCGCCACACAACGCGTCGATGTAAATTCACTGTGGTTCATCGTGATCACTGGGGACGATTTAATTCATCGAACCAATCGACCGACCAACTTTTGATCGTCGTTTTACCCGTAAACGAAAGCGCGCATTTCTACGTGATAAGTGATTTTTCACTTTTATACTTGAAATCAACATTATCCGTTCGAATCGTACGATTCGAGTACACATTAAAGACGTTGACGCTGCATGCATAACACGTTTGCAAAGCTTGTATATACCTGCAGAGTATAAAGGCACATTCATATTTCTCCATCCAGTTGACACAGTAAATTCGTTCCTACAAGCAACGAGATGAAACAGATCAGCAGCAATTTAAGAAAAAAAAAAGAAAAAAAAGAAAAAATAAAGTAAAAAGAAGTTGTAAAAACGAAGAAATAGTTTGTTCAGTTGGGATTTTTTTTTGTTCTGTTCCATTTGTGCTGAAGCAGCGATTCTCACCGATCTCGATGAGCCATGGCGATTATAAACGGCATATTGCTGTGATTTCTGCAGGCAGGAAGTTAAGCTCTAGTAATTAAGCTTAAGAAATTTAATTTTCTAAACAAACTACATGCTATACAGTTACATATAGGGCAGAAACGGTATGTCGAGCCAAGGAGTGCAATTCAAAATGTTTCTACGGACGTTCGAGCAAGTATTTTTAAATGCGTTTAAAAGTATATTCGATAATTAAATGAATCAGAAGTCTCATTCATTAAAACAATCTGAAATAGATATGGATAAAATTTGTGACTTGTTGGACAGAAAATTTATTGATAAAATAGGTGTTTAAAATCTTGAATATTTGAACCTGACATTTGAAAATAATAAGAACCAAAAATGAAATCGTCTAAGCACAAATTTATTGGAAACTCTAAATATATCTCAAAGATTCATTTTTGTTATTCTTTCAACCATCGAACGAACGTTCGTGATTAACAAAAGAAAGATGATCGTCGAAAAATATTGTATATTTCATGCTCGACTAATTTCCTTTCTTCATTCGATGACGAATGAAATGTAAAGTTGATGACAGTCGTCTGTTATCTTTTACGTACATTAAATACTTTATAAAGGAGTGCAAGAATGATCGGGCAAACAATTTTGTGCGTTGAACAAGAAATGTTTCGAAATTAACAATTGTGCGGGCGTTCTAATATTGTATAATATTCGAAAACATATATTTCTTAACGACGCACGTGTAAATCAAATAAAGGATAAATTAAGTAATAACACAAAGATTTTATTAATTGCAGGAAAGAAAAATGCGACACGAGAGACTTGCGTAATTTTTATTCCCTTTGGCTTCTCCTTCCTCTCCCAGGAGCGATCAAATTTGAAAGAAGATTAGCGCGAAAAAACCGATATTGGATTCTTAATTTATTTTGTCAAAAAAATGGCACAGACAAACAGTGCAAGAAATGCATAGACAAAGTAATTGATTTCTAATTTTGTGATCTTTTGAAATTATTCTTCTGTGAGAGATGTTTCTTTTTTTTTATTTTTAAATTGGTAAGTTCTTTCATTTGTACCTAACTAGTAATTGTACGAATAGAATACAAATCAAGAATTCGAACAACCAATGAGAAATTAGAAATTTAACGTGAACAAATTATTTCCATTAATTTGTAGGTTGCAAATGTGACGGCAGATGACACTAGAAATAAAAAGAAAAATTCCTACATGAACAATGGCAGTACATGTAATTCGTGAGATTTTTATTACGACATTCTTTAAGTTTCATTTCATTCTTCTGTAAGTATTTTAACAGTTTTGAACGAAAGTGTGAAATAATTTTAAAAATTCAAGAAATTAGGAACATTTTTAAGAGCATTGTGATAGCAGCATTGTAAGTTTTTTAATTTCCTAAATTGAAATGAATTCGTTTTTTTCGACGACGTTGACACGTTTAAGACTTGTTAATCAAACAGTTTCCACGTATCGCTAGATAATGGTAAGTAAGTGCGCTGACAAATCCGTCAGATAATAACGTTTCTGTTACTACGCGAAGATACGAACAAGTTCTGTCGATGCGAAGATATTGTGCAAAATGAACGATTTAATTCTTTATGTCAATCACTTTTAAGCTATCTAAGACGATGAGTAAATTGAAAATGTAAAAGAAAACTCGTTCTTTTTGAATGTATTTAGAACAAAAATCAGGATCACGGAAGGATTTGAATACTTATAGAAACCTTTTATGAATATAGGTACTATGTGTGTTACACAGAATCTGAAAATGTAGCAGTAAATGGCTTGTAACTTCTATATACATTTCCAGATTGGTTTTAAATTTCACTAATATGATACTCGTGTCTCATTACAGAGCTAATGAAATTTCAGGAAGTTTCATATAACACTTAGAATGTATTTATAAAAGTTTTCTATACTGAGTTTCCTACACTTTTGCAAATCACAGTATGTAAGACCTTCGTTTCGAATAGTTTCTTTCTGAAAGCTTTCTATTGATTTTTGATTTCTTTTTGCAGGTACGTAATTTCTAGCTGGCAGAACATAATACCGAACCGAATTACTCAGTTTCAATTTCGCTAACGTCTCTTGCCTGCCTGATCCAATATCATCGTCGAAATTTTAGGAATTACAAGTTATAAATTACACAATACCCACATACCAAAATTTGTAAGTAAGTTTTACAAATCCTAAATTAAAATAGTTTAAGCTCCTGTTATCCAAGCTAATCAACAAAAATTGAATAATCTGTCGGAACTGCTTGATCATTTGAACTCTCGTGTTCTCCGACTCGTCTCGATAAACGAGACTCCATCGCACTCGTATATCTCAATTTTCATCGTTCGTAAAGTATCATCAAGTATGGTAGAGATAGAAATGCTTGTTAGAATATTAATCGGAGAATGCCTTGCGAGATGGTTGTAATCGGAGGACTGTAAGCGTAATAGCCAGAGGTGTCGAAATAAATCACCGTGACTACCAGTAGTGCGTGAGCCTCTCCATTCATCACCGTCTGGCTGGCCGACGGTCCTGCTTTCCGGTAAATCGTTCTGCATTTTCGACGAAGAAACGCCTTTATTACGGTGCACGCACTAGCCCCCACCTCCCACTATTTTCTCTTCCCTTCTATCAACCCCCTTTTCCCTGTGGTACTATACTTATACCTGTCTAGACGAATGAATCATACGAGTATTTTGACCCACCAGTGTGTAGGTGGTACACGGAAAATTGGTCAGATTCCTCGTACGGTCTTTCAACACACTGTGCACACTATATTGTTCTACATGATAGTTTCCATGAAATTCAAATGAACTCGAACCGATGCGACAGGTACAAGTAATACTTGTCTGCGATCGTTACAATTGAGAAAGGCCATTTTTATATGATTTGTAATTCGTTGAAAACGATCTACTATGCGTGAATTCCAAAAAGTTTTTGTAGAAAATTATGAAATAGTTAATATTTTGGAGTAATTCTTCGAAGATATATAGATAGCAAAAGTACAAATTTAGATAGCATGAAACTCGGCAGTGCAATGAATTTCAATTTTCCATCACTTCTCTGTCAGTTGAATTTTTTAAAACATACGGATGTATATGAAACGCGTCGATAAGAAAATTACAATTGGAAATTGTTTAGCGATACTCGATACCGACTTTCAAAAAGATAGATTTGCAATGGCGTGTAACGCAATAACCACACACTTGGGAAACATTTATTTTAAGATGAAATATACATTTTGTCAACATTAAGAAACTTCTCAAGTTTAAAGAAAATAAAAACTTTTTTAATTCGTAAGTCATTGTAAATCAAATTTTGCTAATCGTATCGCGTTATGCGCAGTAGATATTGAGAATATCATTTGTGCACCTTTTTCGATCGTTGAGATCGTTGCTGATAAATCGAATTCAGCGGCGTATCGAAGATAAAAAACGCGTTTCCTGCACCTAAATCATTTTTAAATATGTACAAACAAGATCAAAGTTTACTTCTGATGAGTAAAGCTTTAAAATTGATGAAGCTTGATAACCTTAAGATGTCCAGAATACCTTTTTCTATATCGACTTCTCTCGGCTCGTAATATAACGTGTGACAACGTCAGATAACGAAAACGTTCATTGAAATGTCATGTTTGTTTACAAGACGGAGTAGAAAACAAGCAGTATTTTGTGTCGCAATGAAATTTATAATATTTGTTCAAGATTGTATGTGACGTTCCAATTAATTTCAGATATGGACGTTTCACGTACAATTTCACGATAGTGACGATACAAAACTATTGTTACGTCAAACATGTTAAACATGGTAAAAAATGTTGAGAAATTGTACAACATAAATATAGAGAGGATTAGAGCTGTCGGTTGGGTAGCAATGGTAGCAATAAAAGAGGCTTAAGACACAGCAGAGAGAAGAAAAAAAAAGTGAAGGAGCGAGGATCGTTTTTTTTTAAGTCACCTGTTATTATCGAGTCACTTTTGGTACAAGTGTAGCATTAATAACTCAGTAACGGTCCTCGTGATTTGAGACAATTTTTCGTGATGACAGATGACAGCAACAACGTGTGGGGTATTAGGGAACATGTGCACCACGATAGTCTTAGCCACTTGTGTGTGTGTGTGTTTTTATTCTATCTTCGTTCTATCTTCTTCATGTTTTCCCGAGCATTCGTAAAAGTCAACTTTCGACTAAATTCAACTCTATTTTGTGTTCCAGCTGGCAAGGCGTGCAGGCGATCGTGCTTCTTGAAAATGGAGCTTGATAAATATTTATGCATTTGTGGGAAAGTTAAAACGCGGAGAAGCGTTTTTTATTTGTACCGCGCGACGAAGTTGGAAAAGAGGTTTCTTTTTTTTTTCAAGTTTGGAAACCAACGACCGAATATGCTGATCGGGACACGCATTTTGCTTTCTGCTATCAAATGTACACGTCATGGTTTAAAAATAGCCGATTTCACTGTTTTGTAATGCATCACGTAATGCATTTTATATCAGCGTACGATGTTTGATACAGCGAAGAATTTGAATTGTTTTGAAAATCGATTTGGATTTTAAATGTAGAAAAAGGAGTCGTCGATCTATCTCGTTCTCCCTTTCTATATCGTCTTTCGCTATCGTATCTACTCCATCAGAGTTGCCAAACAATGCGCTCTCGATTCCGCTGATCAAAAAATTCGATTTTTCGGCGTGATTGTTGCGAACGTAAGAGATGTCGCAAGGCGCAGGGTTTGAATCGAATTTCAAATTTTGTTGAATACATCAAAGCACGTTAAATCTATTTTCGCGAATTCTTCTTTTGTTTCGAAGACCTTGAAATTTCACTATTTTACGTTCACTCGTATGTTGAATACAAGGCACAAAAAAAAAAGAATAGATTTTATAAAAAATGGGGACGATTTTACTTAAATTCTTCGATTGATTTTCAATGATTTCAATAAAGTATAAAGAATATAATGCTATATTATTCATTATCATTCATTATTATAACAATTGCTATATTACATTTCAGGACGAATATTCAAAAAGAGGAGAACATTATACATATATCTATAGTATGTAAGCAATAGGCTCATTTGCAAAGCAATGTGGAGAAGTAACAAGCGGTGAAAGAACTACGATCAACGGAACGAAAAAAGGAAAACCAAAAAAAAAAAGGTGAAGAAAAAGAAGGAGAAATTGTAACGCAGGGAACACGAAGGTAGCTTAAAAGATATTACGATGGAAGATTGCTGGATTGCTGGAGAAAGATACAACGGATGGATGACAGGAGAAAGGTGAACCTCCCTGATTAAAGGGTCTGGCGGGAAAGGGGCGCGTGACGAAAGGGGAAACGAAAGGCTTGGGGTAGAAACGTATTAAGGTGGCTACGAGAATGGGGCAGCGGTGGAGGCGAAACTGGCAGCAAAGAGGACGAGGAGTAACAGGAGGAGAATATGGTCATGGAAGGGAAGAGAGGTTGTTAGCGGTGGTAGTAGTGGTGGCAGCGATGGCAATGGTGGTGGCACTGGCGGCGGTGGCGGCGGCGGCGGTGGTGACGGCGGCGTCGGTGGTAGAAGCAGTGTAATGGGAATGGTGCTGTCGGTGGTGATGGCGATGGCGACAACAACAGCGGCAGCAATAATGGTGATGGAGGTGGTGGTGGCGGTGGCGGTGGTGGTAGCGATGGCGGTGGTGGTGGTGGCGGCGATGAAGGTGGTGGAGGAGAAAGAGAAAGAGGAGGTGGAGGCCAGTCTATGGCAGCGGGTGCACGTTCGGCCTCTACATGCGAATACGTAAGATACTACGAGAGAGAGAAAAAGCGCCTATACGCGCGCAAGAGGAAAAGAGACGGTAAGTGAGAGTAAAGGGTAGAAAGAGAAAAGAAGAAAGGAGAAGAAGAAGAAGAGGAGGAGGTCTCCGTGTCGACATATATGCGATGAGAACGCGCGTCTCCTGACTCAGTGCTTGACAAGCTAGCAAGCTCTTAGGATTCATCGAGTTTTACCGGCACAACACGACATAACACGCTTCGACCAGCTGCCTGCCGCTGTCACGCGAGTTTTGCTTCTTCTCTTCTGTTACTGTTCTTCTTCTTCACGGGCCTCTTCCTTCCGAATTCGTTCGCTCGTTTTCGTCGCCTCTTTAGCAACCGATTACTTTTCGATCACGACCAGAGAAGATCCAGCGGGTCGTTTTCATTTTCCACGATAGATTGTTAAGATTTTTGCAAGGGGAAACGGAGAGGAGAAAGGACAATATTTGTAAAAGAAACGGACAGACAGGAACAAAAGAACGAAATATCGGAAATCGATCGTTCGGGTAGGAAGTAAAAAGTGAAACGAACGAAAATCAGCGGCTTTAATACTCATTATTGGTGACATGACGCCCAAGATACGTTTAAAAAGATGCACAGTGCATCGGTAAACAGTGTGTTGCTAGCGCGCACATGTCTAGATTAAAGTTCGCGCGTGAACCAGAGGTCACGAGGGTTCACCGGATCATTCCGTTCCAAAAAGGATACGGAAGAAATCCGATCGTTACGCGGCCAGTGAATATCGGCCTCGAGTGCAATGTGGGTTTTAATACATCTTGGTGCTTCTAGTGTGTAACTATGGTAAATGATATTCTCAGTGATCGCTATAAACAAAAGTAATGGATCGAAGTAACAAGGATTCATCCATCATTTTTGTCGTACGTTGCCCGTACCGTCGATAGAAAATTTTTTATCATATCTTTTGGTTTCATAACTGTTCGACGAGTTCGACTTTGCTGTTTGAAATTACGAAAGAAAGTGCGCCAACTTCCGGTGAAACTTAGCTCGGTACAGACTTGCAAGGCACTCGAGAGAAGAAGGAGAAAACAAATCGAAACTGGATCGTGTGGACCGCGATCGCGATCGCGATCGATTCTGTTCGTCTGTGCATCGAGCGATGTATCGACTGATCGGCACGTTGACGACAACGAGTTGCGCGCTGTCCGCGGAAGGAAGTTTTTGGTAAGAGTGTATCTCGGTTTTTGCAAAATCAAAAGAATAGCACCGTCGAATAAACAACGGAAGAAGTTCTTTTCACGGAAGCGAATAGCGAAGAAGGAGGAGGAGCTGGAGCAAGAGAAAGAGGAGAAAGGGGAGGAAGAGGGAAACGAAGAGGAAGAGGAGGAGGCGGAGGGGAAGCGGAGGCAGAAGTCAGCAGCGGAGGTGGTGGTTGTGGTAGTGGTATTGGCGGCAGCGGTGGAGGAAGAGGAGGAGGAGGAGGAGGAGGAGGAGGAAGCAGAGAAGAAGGAGAAAGGGGAGGAGGACGACGACGACGACGACGAGAAGAAGGAGGAAGTGGAGGAGGTGGAGGTGGGGGTGGAGGAGGCGGAGGGGGAGGGGGAGGCGGGGGAGGAAGCGGCGACGGTGGAGGAGGAAGAAGAAGAAGAAGAAGAAGAAGAAGAGGAAGAAGAAGAGGAAGAAAAAAAGGAGGAAGAGGAAGAGGAAGAGGAAGAAGGAAAAACAGACAATTCATACGAATTCTTGATCTCTGCGAGATAAAAGAGACGGAAGAAAGGGGCGAAGGGCAAGGCACCCTTGCGGAGGAAAAAGGATCGGTGAAAAAATCGGCAAAGCGTAGCGATGAAATCAAATATTTGATCACTCGCTTCGCGAGGGAAACCGATCGTAACTGATCCGACTAAGAACGACCTTGAGCAAGATGGTCAGAGGGGCGCTGTTACTACTCTTGCTACTCCTCTTTGGTGCCTTCGACGTTCCTGGCATCGAGAGAGTTCGTATCAGATATCTAGCGAAGGCTGGTAACACCTGTAACGCTTGTAGGATGCACGAGGAGATCAGAGCCCTCAGTCTTGAAGCAATCAAGGAACAAATTTTGAACAAGCTCGGCTTGAAACAAGCCCCAAACATGACAGGCAGAGCTCTGCCAAGAATCCCGCCGATTTCGAAGTTGATGGATATGTATGGAATGCAAGCTGATCAACCACAACCTCTCGAGCCCGGCATTTCTCATCACGAGGAGATCGACGAATATGCTGCCAAAACAGAGAGCGTCTTCGCCCTGGCGCAACCTCGTAAGTTTCAAAATCCTTTTAAGGATCTTTATCAATTCGGTGATATCTACGAGTTTACGACGCCTATTACGGTTACGTGTAATTGATAAACGATTCTATTACGTATTCTTTCTAAAAATAGAAAGAAAAAATGTCGCTACTCCACTTTGCAAGATTATTTTAAGATTTACAGCTTCAACGATCATGCGTTCCACGTTGCAACTGCTACATTTTTCCTTGGCAACATTAACCAAATTAACCTTTCCAACCCATCGAGTCATTTATTTTATTTATCTGTAATCGTGTCCGTTGTAATTTGTTACATTGTAGTTTAAATTGAAACGTACCACGTTACGAATGTTCGCTCGATTAAATTAAGGCAAAAATGATGCAACTTGCAGCCATGGCCATTATTAACGCAGTTAACGAGCAAAACTCTTAACAAGATTAGCTTTCTTCGTCGGGGCTAAAAGTGTCATAGTCGTTTAACGAATTGCACGATTCGCATCGCTTACTTTAAATTCGCTCGATCGTTTCTCGAGTAGAAAAATATTTCAGGTTTCCTCGCTTGTTCTGCTTCTGCCGTCAACTGAAACCGGCGATGCTGTGGGGCATCGATTTGAAATTCGAGCTTGCCTTTCGGTCTCGAACACGGTTGAATTTTCCTTTAGGATTTTTATAGGAACGTCTCAACACGATTTAAATTCTATTCTACTAGCATACCTATTCAGAAAAATCTGTATCTGTAAATGTCCAAATATTTTCTCGCGAGCCACCGTAAATAGACAGAGCATATTCACGAAGTTGCAAAACACGTACGTAGAGAAGACGTACGGATTAAAGGAACGCAAACGGAGAGGAAGTATCCTCGAGGCGAATACATCTTCACTGTTTCCAACGTATACGTAATAATTACGTTAAGCAGGAACCTATGTTTAAGATTGTTTCTCCTTACACGTATGCACACATCATCATTCTCTTTCTCCCTCTTGTATCCGAAAGAGATCGGCGGCTCCTTCTCCCTCAAAAAATCAAACGTCCGATCGAGCGGAGCGCGAAGCCGATCATTTCAGAGCGATTTTAAATTTTAATGGTCGATTTACATACGATCGTCGGTTGACACGACTCGCATGGAATACAACACGCTATCTTCCTGACACGTTCTTAGGTGGCCTGTATCTTGTGATTACAGGTGCTTGCGAGAACTTTTAAACCGAAAGTTGTTACATTATCGCGTAATTATGGGGCGATTGTCAGTAGACGATCGACAGAATCACTATGTACTTACTTCGTCGGCAGGCTTCGGCCGTTATTACGCGACCAAATTTTTGCCTGGATAATAGTAGAAATAAGTCGACACGTTTGTTAATTTGTTCCTTGGAAGCACCATGACATAACAAGTATCTTTTGAGCATCGGATCGGAATATCGACGATCCTCGATATTTTACCTCGTAATTATTGGTTCGTCTCGTCTTGAATTTAATCCTAAACACAGTAATAATACGAACGTACGACATCATCATCGGAGATGATAGCGTTGCGAGTCATGATTTCGCGAGAACTTCAATTTCGTACGTATCTGTATTTAGCTTCTAAAAGCATCGATAATATTGTTTCACAACTGACTTCGCAAGTTATAATTATAAATTTCCACGGAGGAATAAAACCGGAATTTTTTAAATTCAGTCAGAGAACTGGCTTGCACCGCTGTAATTCGCGGCAACAGAATTCTCCTCGACTCTCTCAAGATTAATTCACTGGAAAGGACGTTGCAGCTAAAAATGTCTTCGTTTCGAAAGTTACGTCTATCTTTATCAGGGGCGATTAGTCTGTTGAAACGATCTCAATAAGAATATATAACGAGATGATTGATAGGTTCGTTATATCGCGAAAGACAAATATCTGAGGCTGAGTGGTAGATGTATTTTGAAGTGTGTATGTGTGTGTGTGTGTGTGTGTATGTGTGTGTGTGTGACTCAAGTTTGCAAAGACGGCTCTGTTCTCCAGCAGTGCGAAAGCAGAAAAGAAGCTAGTGACGAGAAACACGGGTGGATGGGACAAGAAAGATGGTATCGTGGCTGGTGCCGATGCCGATGCCAAACCAGTATCTAATTCGTAGAGGGTTATCGCCTTAGGCCACCTATATCGCTCTTCACGAACCGGCTGAAAGTCGATCGCGCAGGAGGCAATCGCACGATCTCCACTATTCGCCTGTGCGAACTTTTTCGTCTTCCTTTTCGTTTCTTTCGACTCATCCTTGCCTCTCTTCTTCTCATTCTCCCCGCTTTTTCCACATTCGTGTGTGCCTCTAACATCCCTCCGCTTCCTCTTTCCCCTCTCCACCCTTTTTCTCTCTTCTTTTTTTCTCCTCTCTCTTCTCTCTCCCCTTTCGTAGTCGCACACGAGCATGCGCGTCTACACCCACACAGAATATTCCTTATCGTTTTTCGCTTCTTTTTTCATTCATTTTTTTCCTTTCTTTCTCTCTCTCTCTCTCTCTCTTTCTTTTTTTTCTTTGCATTGCTTCTCGTGGACGTCGGCATTCCTCTCGTATTCACCCAATTCATTTTTTTCTTCGTACTGATCGTACTGCTCGACTCTCGATCTTTTCTACGCTTTCATTCCCTTTCCCTTCGTGTTTTCGTTTCGACCCTTCTCCTCGTTTATTTTCTCTGTTTCTTTCTTCTTCTTTTTTTTATTATCTTTTTCGCTCGACGAATTCTTTTCGCCCATTTCTCCGTACGTTTCGTGCCTTTCCGTCTCCACCGTCTATATACCTATCTTGATCCCTGCGCTTCGGTGAAACAAGCACAGATTTTTTGTTCATCGACCTCGGGAGATCGATCGATCTTTGTCACTCGGCAGTCGGTCGATCGCCCTGCTCGATGTATCGGCTATACACGCGGCGGTGCACGATTCCTTTACTTCTGCTCCGTTCCGCGAATGTTTCAGACGATTCAAATCAAATCGCGGCCCGGCTATGTTCCACTATCGTCGCTCGCTAATCGGAATTGCCCTTACTTGCTCAATACGTGAAATTAGATCGTCGTCTCTGTCGAGAAAGATTACGATAATTATGATAGTCGTGAATTGAGAATTGAGAATAATTAGATAGAGAGAAATTTATGTTCTATAATTATACGAACTTATATATTATAATTGAGATACAAAATTTCGGTCATAGATTAATGTCTATCTAATTTATGTTCCTTTTTTTTTCTACTTTGCGATAACGTCAGACGGAACATACGTAAATTTGTAAGAACTTATTTGCTTCATTTCAGTTTCGAATGTAAATTCCATATTTTTGATATTGGGACATGAATTTCGATCGAGTTGAATGCTATTTGAAGTTGTTCAATTCTGTTGGTCAGTTCGTTCTCGCGGGTATTCGCGAGCGATGATGGAATCTCTCTCTTTACCCAATAAAGAAAAATATCATGTGGTAGCACGTGTAACGACGTTTGCCTCGAATAACAGACACGTAAACATAACCGAGAGGCTGTTTATGATAAATTGCAACCGGAAATTCATAGTTAGATATACAAGATTGCTGCGTTTGCATTCGAAAGCCTGTTCTATTCTTAACAAAAATGCGATAACGTTTGCTGACTACACTTCCAAACCCGCGATTGCCACCACGTTTCCACATTTCTGGCATATTAGTTGCCGATATTCGTGCGTCATGATTTCTTAATCTGAACGGGGCTCGCATTTCATTTCATTCCGTTCCGTTTCGTTTCATTCGCTGTCACAAGTTACAGTGACTCACGAATGTATTTCAAACACACGTCGCACACGAAAAAAAGTTTGTTGTGTGCGCGCAAAAACGCGCGCGTTGCATAAAGCAATTTTGGTACTTCGTTACGACTGACGTGATTAAACTGGTAAATTTAGATCGATGTAATTAATACAGAAAATTCTTCTATGTATGTGTGTGTGTGTAAATGGAAGTGCAACAACAGCAGTTGAAGTCGATCGATGTCCCGTCGATTAGTATCGATGTGCGTAAATTGGGGAGGGCAAATTGAGCGTAGAGTGCGACAAGATGGTCCAGCGATCGATACGATGCACGAAACGTTCTCGCAGCGCGAATTCCAAGTACACACGAACAACGAACCGGCCTCGATCCGCTACGAAGGTCACGGTCGCTGCACAGCCTAGGTCAGGCCCATCGCTTATTATCGCGTTAAGGCTGTCTCTAGAGGTGACAGGCCGTTGTTAGAACTTTCGTATTTTCGGCTGCCATTCTTGGGACAACACGCAGCCAGTCGCCAACGCACTGCTCCGTCTGTCTGTTGCGTGCCGTTTCGTTAATAAACGGCGATATCAGTCTCGGGCTGGTATACACATATTTGTCGCTAGACTGCCGATATTTATAGACTCGAAGACCACGAAAGTGGGGGAGGGAAGGAAAAAAAAAAGAAAAAAAAAGGAAACACGATAAATACGTTTTTATTGACTTTTTAATTTCAATATCTTGCCTCACGACGGGAAGGAAATACATTTAATATGAAATAGCTGAACGCGATCCAGCGATGTACGGCGACGAAACGTAACAACGTTGTGATAAAGGAATGTTTTTAAAGTCGTCGAGCCGAGAGCAGTGGAAAAATACAGGCTTAGTTTCAAAATTAAAAAGAAAGAGCATGATTAATTGATAAAACGCTGGATCTTGCAAATCATATCATGTGATTTATTGCGCTCCGTTCCGCGCGGATCTTCGCTCGCGGATGATTTAAACGTACAAAAATGTACCCGATTACGTATAAAAAGTATAATATACAGAGTGTCGAAAGTCAAGTATGTATTTGTTACGGTCAGACGGCGCGAATGGAGATGAAATCTTCAGAGTACTTGCAAATCGGTGCAAGAGAACTCAAAGAGCGCGTTAGGATTAAAAAGAAAGATGAAAGGATCTTTTCTTCTTTACTCCTTTTTTCCCCCAATACGCAACGATCTCTCTTTCGGCTCAGTTTCGTCATATTTTTCGTATGTATCTTTCGTGCACATTAGTCCCGGTGAAATTAATAAATCTGAAATGGATATATTAAACCGTTGGATAATGACAGTGTAGATAGTAGCACTGCGGTCAGCATACTCGCAGACAGGCGCCATTCCATCAGTGATTCTCAATTCGTTACGGTTTCTTTCTGCGTATTTGTGACTTGTAGCAACAATTTCGAAACGCGAGCAAGAATGTTTTACAAGAGGAATTGACCGCCCGGTTCGCGGCACCAGATATAATTCGACCGGTCCACGTCATTTGTCCTTTTCGTTCGTTGATTTATCTGGCTGGATCGATGAAGTGAAAAGAAGGGAACGGTTACGTCCGTTTGTTGCGAAGTGAACTTCACGCAAAAGTTGAGAGAAAAAAACGAGCGGACAAGCCCGATAATGGAGTTGAAACGCCGATGGTCGAATCGAAAGTTGGACGGCGGAGCGTGCAAAGAGAAAAGGACGATGCTCGGAACATTTTGCGGATGATCTAATTTGATCGTACTATCGATAGATTCGTTCATAGTGGTTGATTGATCAGCCGTCAGCTACAGTGTCGATCTAGAAAACCAGTTTGTCGTGTTCCTGACTCGAACAGCGAAGATATTAACAGCACAGAAGTATCGGTGCTACGTTGCAACGCGAATGCATTTAAGAACTATTACAGTTACATAACAATTCGATGGGTATTATCGTCGGCTCTACGTGTACCTATAATATCGTAATATTAGATCAACTCCGATCGTGTCGCGTTACCACGCTACCTTACGCAAATTCTCATTTCATCTTGCAACGCGCAGCTATATTTCTTCTTCTTTTCGAACACGTTGTCGTTCGACCCAATCGTTTTTCAACGATTTTCGAAAATCTGAACATTCGTCTGATACTTCGCGATTCGAGAGATTCTTATTACGATCATGATCGTCGAATCATTATCTGAGTAATGAATTGTTCGTTATATTGACAGATCGGAATATTTAGTTCTGTATGTTTAAGACCATTGTATTTTATCAATTTAATCAGTCGTGTCTCGTAAACTCCGTTGATCACTGATAAATCCAACTCGTTGAGTTGTTCGCTGTCTTTGCTAACGGTCGGAACATTCTTATTAATTCCCACAAGAAGAAGAAAGTTTCTGTGCGCGGTTTTCGAGCCGAGACAGCTCGAGAAAGGAAATTCATTCGGCGGAATGATTCTCGTTATCGTTGATAACTCTCCGTGCGTACTCATTCGCTTCGTTAGACTGCGTACGCGCAGAATCGGAGCGCGGATCGGTTCGCCAGAAGAAGCGTCTGTTTCTTTATGCCATTTTTTCTCATTTTCTCTCGTTTTCTCTCTATCCGTCCGTCCGTCCATCTATCTGTCCATCTTTCTCTATCCATTCTCTCTTCTATCGTGTTTTTAAAAGGGACACGTCGGGTCTCGAATGCACGCGATACAACGGTGGAGCAGGTTCGTAGCCGAAGGCCCTTCTGCACGAGAAAAAGAAAGGAGGGGGGAAGGAAAGAACAACGAAGGAGCGAAGGGTGAACGGAATGGCGAAAAAAAAAAAAAAGAAAAAAAAAGAAAAAGGGAGAAAGAGGGTGGAACGCGTGACCCAAATGTGAATTTTATCGAGTTACGCCGTGTTATAGTGTCGAAGTGCAGTTGCAATTGCAGGGCGGTTTCGTCACGCGATGCAAATTACTCGAGGGCGGCAGTTTTTACGTCCGGTTTCGCGGCAAAACCCCTCCGGATCTCGGGCTCCCTTTTGACGACTCGAACCCGCCGCGCGGGAAGCACTCTTTCCTTGAAACGAGTACCGGAAACGAGTACCGATAACTGCTTTTAGATACGCCACCTTTCGCAGGTATTTTCCCCTCCCGTGCGCGATAAACGAAACTTATCGCTGATCATGCGTCCGATCCGCGATTAATCTCAGATCGCACGAGAGGCTAATTTCGATTCGAGTCGCGTGAACAAACGTTCCGGAAGTCGTGCGACGATTTCCCTTCGCCGCTGTACGAATTTTAGAGAAATAACGAAACTTCAGTTATTGTTATAAAATAACGAAAGAAGAGAATCGATTCACTTCCGCCGAACGAAGTGAAACTCTTCAATTTTGCTTTGAAATTTCAACGCTTGTTCTCATTGGTCAAGTCGTGTTCCTTCGAGTCGCTTGAATTCAAGTGACTTGTCTAATCTGAACGCGGCCTAAGGGTGTGTACGCACCAGCAGAACAGCGGTGTTTGCGGACGGTGTTTGCGAACAGTGCTCATAAGATGTTCGCAAACATTTTGTGACCACTCTACGATCTTCTCGCGAACACTTGCTTGCAACACGCTCGCGAACTCGAAACTTGGAAAAATATTTTATACATCAACTTTGTATCTCTCTCTCTCTCTCTCTCTCTCTCTCTCTCTAGATATATATATATCATATTCGCTGGAGATTCAATTACTTGATAATACATCTGACAAATGGACAACGAATGGTTTCGCAAACGCCAATGGGAACGCACGTTTGAAAGGGGAGGGATGGTAATTGGCGTGAAACGTAAGGATAATGATAATGGACGTTTGTCGCGTCAGGATATTTTAGCGGAGGATTAGTTAATGCAATTAAGTAGTCCCGAATGAAAACCAGAGGGTACGTGTCGTGCAAATTTCAATAATACAAGCGAAAGAGGGAGCCTGAAAGAGGGAATGGAACAAGTAGGGACAAAGATACGCGAGTATATAGGATGGAACGAAATGAAACGAAGTAGAACCGAAACGAAACGGAACCTAATGGATGCATTACCGCATTAATTTCGGGGTTCAACGACCTGTCCGCGTAGGTGTGTAGGGTACATCTGCAGATTCGCGTGAAGTTCTACCCTTTTTGCAGAGCTGGCCGCTAGCGAGTAAACGAATTTGACCGAATCCCTACGTCCATTGTCAAATCATTTTACTTCCCACTGGTCGGTCAATTATAATATATCAATGAAACGTTCGATTCTCCTAGTGACTCTTCTTATATACATTGTATTTGTAATCAAAGACCACACGGGATTTTCTGATTTCGTTGTTGCACTAGTTGCGTTATTAAAATCCACGATCTTTTGAAAGTAAGAAAAAAAAAAAAGGAAAGGATTTCTCAAGAAAAGGTTCGTAAAGGTGAAAAGTGAATTTTCCTCGGACCATTTAGCACAATACAAATCGACCAAGTCCGGTATTTGGTTACTTATAAGCGGGTGTCGTATACGTAGATGAATCGGATCGGCTTGAATTCGTTTGTTCGTTTTTTTTTTTAAATTTTCGAGCATTCGGCTCGACGCGTTTAATCTTATCGTGTTGTGTGCCGTTGGTTGATGATTTGTCGCGTGATATTTTTAAACGTCGCCGCCCTTAGAGCGACAGCTGTTGCAACGACGACGAGCGAAAGAACTGGACGATAGCGGCGAAAAGTGCGTCCGAGGATGAGGACACGGGACGGACGGGGGAGGGAAACGAGAAACCCGTCACTCGTATCAATTATTTCTTCATTTATTTATAGGCAGGGCCACGACACCGTGGTATCACCGTTGTTGTTTTCCATCATTTCCACTTTGTTCGAGTAGTCTCCTTCGGTCTCCTTTTCGTTTTCCCTTTCGTTCCACCAGCAACTGGTCTTAGAGGCCGTGCCTCTTTATTTCTAACCCTTGCTATCGCGCTATTTATACACGCTAATTATCTTTGACGCTAGTTTCCAACCAAATCGTTGATCGGTTGACTCTCGTTCACGCGCGTCACGCGTAATCGCGAAGGTGTATCGTTCGTGTATACACTGCGTTACGCGCGTTAAGCGAGAGAAACGTTTCGTCTCGTCTCGTCTCGTCTCGTCTCGTCTCGCATCCTTCCTTATTATAGTTCGTCGGTCGAAATATTTCGAATACGCGTACGGATGCGAACGGCGCATGGATAATCGAAAACACGGCGCAAGTCGAACCTTAGACCGTAAGAACCTTAACTAGAAAACGATTCTATAGTGCGGTCTTGCAATGCGACTGACCTCTGTTCGCTAAAACTATATTTATCTCTCAAGCGCCGAAGCTCACGGTGTGTGTACTTAATGTTTCAGTTTTATTGTCTCTCCGTTCTACGCTGCGACCGGCTTTTTTTCTCTTTCCTTCTTTCCCCGCCGCGTCCAGCCTCTTTCTTCCTCTGTCGCGCTCACTCTACAAATTTATTTGCGTCCGACTGTGCTGCTCGCGCGCGCACCAAATATAAAATCCACATATTGCGTTCCGTCGCAACACGTGTTTCCAATTGGCCAACTCCTTTTCCCGATCAGCGCGGCCGACTGCGAAATTCCCGAAAAGAACCGCGCCCGCGCGAACCCGCGCTTATGACGACGGGGGCCATTAAAGGTTCGGTCGGTGTCCGGTCGATTTTTCTCTTCTCTTTTTCTTTTTTTTTTTTTTGTTTTTGTTTTTCTCGCGAAACGCGACGCACGGCAAAAATCAGACGAGATCAAGAACGACGTTCTCGAATTCGAACTCGGTGGTTTCCCTCCCTTGCGACGTTGGACGTGCTTTTAAAAGATTTCGTGCCAGACGGGCGGTAGCCGCGTCTGGACGAAAATAAAATTGCCATCTTTCTGTCTCGCCGCTCTTTCCATCCACGCCTTTCGGCGGGAGCGTGACTCATTCCTGCAAACGTCTGACCTGCAAACACAAAGAAGGACAACTCCTAAATTAACGGAAAAGAAAAAAGGATAGAAAGGGGGGAAGAAAGAGGGAGGAGAAAGACGGCGCGCTGTCGAACAAGTTACGTCGAACAATCTTCTGAACGAAGACAGCTTGAACGTCGTCGAGGCATTGTTCACTTTTATATCCACGTAGAGTGATCTCGCGAAAGTGCTCGAACACTTGCAGAAACCTTCTCGCACGAGAAATATTTTCTAACGAGAGCACAGTTCGCTTTTGCGATCGTAAATTTTGGAGTCCGATCTATACAGTGCTAATGAAATTTCAAAAAGTATTTCGTACATACACGTTTGTATTCATCACTCTAAAGTTAAAATTAAAATCAAAGAAGGGAGAGTTTATATTCGGTCGCAGATTATATTTCGTAACGAGTCGAGTCAAGATTATAATCGAGAAACGTGACAGTCGATCTGAGAGGCGAACGAACGTTTTCGTAGGATTTTTGATAATTTCGTTTGAGAACGACGTTGCCCGTGACAGGTGGGTGGGTAGCGAGGGAGGGAACAAAAGACAGAGCAGATGAACGCGAGAGGGAAGAACGACGTTCCGTCAGTCAGTCTGCAATTAACTGGCGTATAAATCGATTTAAAGAGGGATTCGGTACGTGGAATGCCCCGCGGCTGCTAATTACTCGTTTCCATGACGATGTGTCTGCCGTGGGAAAGAGAAAGCATGAATTCGCAAGCACAGAGCGGAAGGAAGGGAAGGAAGCTTCTGATAAATAATTATCGTCCAACGCGGCCGAGAATCGAACACGTACGGTGCGTGGAATGTGACAGTGACAATGACGACGAACCGCGCGAATTTGCCTGTGAATAATTTATCGAGCTCTCGGGCAAATTTATTCCAGTTGACGAGTCTTCGAACTCTACCTTCTCAAGAAAGTGAACTTTCCCAATTCTCGCCTTTATCTCTTTCTTTTTTTCTTTTTGTTTATTTCGTTCGTACGACGAACTTTTGTTGAGGGATAGTAAAGTAGAATTTGTACAATTGGAGTTGTTCAAACAAGTGGATTCAACCGGCAAGAGTCGGACATTGGCTGGAATTCGGTTTGAGCGAATCGAGTCCGTATAAACGGATGTACAGTTTTGTTCAGGCAGGTTGGTTGCTTCGGGCACGTTGCGCGCCCGAAGCGAGTCCAATTCTAGAAGCGATCGTCACGTACGAGAACGAACTCTTAACGAACAAAAGAAGAAAAGAGTTGCACGATGCGAGATGCTCTTGGTGTCTGAGAAAGGCGGTTTCATCGTTGAACATACAGAAGCTCGTACCGGTGGCATCTGCTTCGAATACCGGGACGAGTCGACGGTTTAGAAGACAGGGCAAACTTACAAACAGGCGATCGGTATCGATACGGAAAGGAAGAAATTGCCGATTGATCGGCCGAGGAAAAACGTTCGTAGTCCCCGGTACGCGTAACGGTACGATTTGAGGTAGCCTTTACCCTTCATGGAAGCGGTCTCTCTCTCTGAGACGCGTGTACACACATGCACACACGCCGCGTCGAGCCGATGGCCTGAATAGAATCGAGACTAACGTGCGTCGCTACGTACGTCTCCTGTACAAGCTTGCTTCACCTTTTTCCCGTTCCCCTTTGCCTCTGTTCTTTCCCGATCGACTTCTGCTGAACGCCCGACGAGATCGTCGCGATGGAGGTCGCCTGAAACGCTAGTTCGAACGCTAGCCGCTGCCATCGACGTAAATATCGGACACAAGCACGCGAGAGCACAAACCGAAGTGCTTCGTACCTCTGGGTACGAGGCAAGAAACTCTGCCGGCCACATCACCGGTTGTTCTTGATTTATTGCCAATCGCGGAGGCCAGAAACGTACGAGCCGGTAACCTTCGTGGATCGTATCCACGCGGTGGATGATTTTGTCGATCATCGATTCTCCAGATCCTTCCTCCTCGCGGATTTTTCTCCTCGCTGTTTCTTCCTCTCGTCTCTTTAGTTCTCCTACCCCATCGACTACTCGTTCCTCCGTGCTTTACATTCTTTCGTATCGTATTTCTGCGTGCTGCTTTTAACCGTTCCCTCGCTATTTCTCGGTTTCAGATCAGAGGCTACGGCACTCGAAAGGCAGCCTCGACGTTCTCTACTTCAAGTTCTCCGACAAGGTGGTCCAGCATCGCGTGACCAGGGCGGAGTTATCCCTGTGGATATGGGGGAGTAACCAGGAGTCCTCGGAACTGGACGAGACCGGCGATTTGGAGAGCGCGGAGAGCCACGAGGACGGCCCGGTGACGATCACGTTGCAGAGGATCCTTCGCGGCACCACGGAAACTGGCGGGCCGTCGTTGGGTCCGCCATTGACCACGAAACATTCGCGGCCAGTCGGTTGCAGAGGCAATTGGATAACGATCGAGTTAAGAAGAATGGTTGCCGAATGGTTCAAGCATCCGCGGGACAATCTAGGAGTAGCGCTGAAGATCTCCAGCCCCGGTGCTAATCATCGCAGGAACGCGAAATTGGTCGAGACTAATCCCGGAGCCGAGTACGCGCCGTACCTCGAAGTGCAGACGCAAGAACTCGACTCCAGAAGAGGGGCAAGGATCAAGAGAAACGTAGGACTTAATTGCGACGAAGCCAGCCAGGAGACCAGATGTTGCCGATACAAGCTCACCGTGGACTTCGAGAAATTTGGGTGGGATTGGATAATCGCTCCCAAGAAGTAAGTAATTGCTCCGCGACACGTTGAACGCGAATCGATCGTTCCTCCTCGTTCTCGGATATACAGGGTGTTTCAAAAAGATGACACTTGATCAATCGTCAGATTTTTTCATTGTATTTACTAGATCGAACGATTCTGTTCCTTTGTAAATTGATTCTTTAGACGACAAATTAAATTCACGGACAGAAGAGACTTCTTTTATTGATTAAATTTATCTTTTTATTATCTTAGTTGTTTCTTTAATAAACAATTTTTTTTAGTAAGAAAATCGAATATGCTCTCGTCATTTGTAGATTGCAACTTGAACGATTACCAAAGAACACTTTACAAAATCTAATCGATCGTGATCTTGATTTTGTGCCTTAGGTACGATGCCAATTACTGTTCGGGCGACTGTCCGATGGCCTTTCTGCCAGCGTACCCGAACACTCACATCGTCAGCTTGGCGGAACCGCCTAACAACTCTGGTCCCTGTTGCGCCCCGAGAAAACTTTCCGAGATCACGATGCTGTACTTCGATAACGAGTACCAAATCGTGTTCTCGCGATTACCAGGCATGGTCGTCGAGAGATGTGGATGTTCATAGTCCACCATGATAGCTCGAAAAGAGCAACGGCGGCAAGAAGGAACGTGTCAAGGCTCGTTGATTGATTCTTCCAGGATCTACTACTAAAAAAACAAATCGTCAATAATTATTCCTTTTCTTCCTATTCTCCCATTCCCATTTCTATCTACTCTTGCCTCTCTTCTTTTCCTTTCCCTTTGCTCCTTTGATTTTCTACGATTATTCCTTTCGTCCGTTCCCTGTTTAAATTCCCTTCAATTTTCATTGACAGTCTGTGACTATCGTGTGATCATCGTTGTCGTCGTCGTTCCGCCTTCGACGAATATTTTCATTCGATAGACTGAAAGTGCCTTGTTCGGGGTGATTTTAGTGCCGCAAAACTTACCCTTCTTAGTGACACGAGAAGACGAGATTCCTTCTATGAACTCAACGAATGCAAGCAGGACAGCGATCGGAGGAAATCGATGAAAGTCCGTTCTTTTTTAAGCTAGTAATAACGGGCACCATTTGATAGTCGTTTATCGTCCATGGCAAAGCGGATAGTTCCTAGAGTCACGGTATTATTATTAAGGTGTCGATGCGTTTTACACCTGATCTGAGAGAACGACCGCAGAAAAAGAATTATTTTTTATACGGGAGCCTATTGCATTTTAAAATCTCCCCTCGGAAACTGATTTTGTGATGATCCGTCTTTTATCGAGCTAGAAACTGTTTACGAGTCAATGCAAAACACGAACAAACAATCGTCTTATCACAATGTTCCCTTGCACATCGTTGCCTTTCCAAAAAAAAAAAAAAAAAAAAAGAAAAAGAAGAGAAAAAAAACGAGGATACGAAGATGAAACGATTCGTTTCCGATAGTCGTCGTTGATCGGTGAAAACGTGTTGGCCGACAGATCTCTGTGTACAGTGAATCATTTTTTTTTCAATATTTCTCTTTCTCTCTATTCCTCTGTCTTTTCATACATACATATGAGAAGATTATATATATATATATATATATCTTCTTTCTTCTCTTTTTTTGCAGATAAATACATACACGTATGTACGAACGCGCGTACGCACTATATTCTTTTTGAATATACATACATACATACATACATACGTAAGTGCAAACCTTTTCGTTCTTTTTCCTTCTTGCTTTCTTCATTTTTGTTCTTATTTTCTGTTTTGTTTTAGTGAGTCATGTGAATGCGTGCATAGGAATGTGTGTACGAGTCGTGTAAATATGTCGTACCTAGGTCGTACCTTTGTCGCTTTTCTACGAATTTTCTTGAATTTCTCACTTCTCATGTCCCTTCTCTCCCCCCCTCCCCTTTCCCCCGGGAATCTACGAAAAGAAAAAAACGTTGCTTATGTAGGCTTACGAATGCATGTCCTTTTTCGGTACACGTATAGGTACGAATTGTAACAGCTGACTGATCACATTCGGAATCAACAAGTACTCCTCTGTATTCGATCGAGCCACTGTCGAATTTAACCCTTAAAAGAACTATCGTCCAAGGAACTCTACCTACGGGTGAAATTTCAATTCATGTATAATTTTGTTTCATCTCACTCAATCAATGAAATACGTACAGGTGAAATTTTTCGTTGTCGCCAGTGTGTTGCGTGAAAAATAATTATCTATAAATATAAGATTAATTAGCAGTGATGTTACACGACACGATAACGTTCAAAACAAAATTCGCAGAGGATGATAATGTTTAAGGGTTAATGGGTGAGAGAACGTTTCTTCGCGCTATACCTAGACTGTCGATAAATCGCATCAGTGGCAATTATAATTTACGTAGGTATACTTGTATATGTGTATATCGTATCGGCTAACTTTCAGCCCTCGACATCGACGAGAAAGTGTACGTTTTGTTTTTTAGGAGGATGAGACTCAAAGACGTTTGCAGCGGCTACGTTTCTTCATCATTTGATAAATTATGGTAGTATCGTTGTGATATTCTAGTTGCTTGGCTGCAAAGTATGCCGACCGAGTGAACGTCCTAGTATAACATAAGACGTTTTAAGCTCGTTTCTAAGTACGTTATCATGTGAATTTTAGAATTTCCTGTAATCTTCGCGATCTACGAAGGCGAAGATAAACGATAGAAACGACGTTCTATAATTTATTTTACGTTTATTTCTCTCTCTCTCTCTCTCTTTCTCTCTCTCTCTCTCTCTCTCTTTCAAGCGCAACTACGTAGTTTTAGGAATGTTTTTAGAAATGTTACGACCTTCTCAAAATTATCCGTTTTTTTTTTCTCTTTCTTAAGTGTATGATATTGCAAACGATCTATCAACGTTTAAAACTCTACGGAAACATATGTGGAAAAAAAGAAATGGAGAAAGGATCTTTATCGTTCCTCTTGTATTCAAAGATCCGCTAACCCAAGCGTGTAACACCTTTCGTTGGAAACTTTGACAACTTGGAAATTTCTTTTATTTATTTTCTATATCGCTGGTCACTGCCTTTCTTTATATTCGTTCTTTTTGTCCATTCCCTCTCTTTCTCTCTCTGTCTCTTCTTCTTTGCCTCCGTCAGTCTCTCCTGCTTCCTCGCTCCACACTTCTGTTCCCATTACGCTCTCGTTATCTGCAAAACACATTTTCTTTCTCGCCTGATTTTCCATCCTTCGTTTGTTTGTCAATGTGTACCTAGAATTAAAAATTAATGGAATTGTGTATTCTCAGTATCCAAACAAGGGCGGCGAATACTGCATACTTATATATATATACATATATATATAATGTGTACTTCCTAGGTAGAGAGTATTCATAGAATATTTATTCGCTGAAATAAATGGTTTTTCGATGAAAGGTGTATCGATTTACCCCATTTTTTTTTCTTTTTGTTTTCTCTTGAGATATTCTTTCTGTTCTTAAACGTGTACGTCTCGTTCACGTTATTTTCTCGTTCCGTTGCGTTCTCTTTTTCTCTCTGTAAATCGCTTGGAATTTTAGAAAGTGACAAATATTTTTTTGTCGTTTCTCCTTGTTTGTAACGATGATAATTTCGTTGTTTGTAACGTTTCTCTCTCTCTCTCTCTCTCTGTCTCTCTCTCTCTCTCTCTCTCTCTCTCTCTCTCTTTCTCTCTCTCCAATCATTTACAACCGTTACCACTCACCATGATAAACTTTCGGGCCACGATTATTGTTTCATACTTATTTTTATTCGTCGACTGAACGTACGTTTGTTATACAATCTTGCGGACGTTTTTTAACAACGGAAAGATTGAAGCCACGTCATGCTGTGTCACGTGTGATTTCTGAATGACAACGTGTTCGTGTAAGAAAAAGCGCATGAGCCCAAAATTGTACGATCGAACGTGCGCACACATGTGCAAGATGGATAATTCGTTTGTATCCGCTATCTTTTTCTTGTATTTTTCCTCTTCTTCCTTTTCTCGAGGCAAGTAAATGCTCATTCGATATCAATATTTTTCTTTTTTTTTTTTTTTTGTTTAATTTTTAATTTTTATCTCGGGTCAAAGTCAAACAAGCGAGAAGTATCTTTTGTCTGTTACGTTCGTTTAAAAAATTTTTCACTTCGAACAGGTCTTTTTTTCTTTTTATTACACGGATGTGTGCCGCAATATAATATTTTTGATTTACGATTATGTAAGTATGTATTGACGATCGTAAATTATAGGTACATCTAATCTAATTGATTATTATAAAATGCGAGCGAAGTCGCTTGTTCTCGGCTAGGAATTGTCATTATTTAATATGCATTGCCAGCCTCCAGGATTCCTCCCGCGATTTGGCAAGATCGTTTCGATTATAAAATTACGATAATTTTATCCTTTATATTTCATAGGTATATTAGGTATAGCTACGTATGATAAAATGTTACGACGTGATTAAATTGCTTTTTGAAAGCCAATATGCAATAATAAAGCTTATGTTTGTAATCGTCACAATTTTGTTAGTGGACATGTTCTTTATCTTCAGTTTCCTTAATTTCTGACTTCGAGAAACTACCTGCAAGCAATGATCTACTTTAAGTAGCAGATTTTTGTGTCTTTCAGTAGGTAATTCAGGTTTACAGTTAATTATCGATTCGTCGTTAATTCGTACACTTCGGTTGATCGTAGTCTTTCGTTGTCCAATCGTGATCGATCGACGAAGCGAAATTCCTATGAAATTCACCAAACATGCAATCGGTGCAGCATATCGGTGCGTAAGCCCCGAGGACAAAGTGAGAAGTGCATGTCGAAATTCTCGTACGCATGGAATACGGTGCTTGGATGCACGAGAGGACAAGTGAACTAGTGGACTTTACGACGGTCAACTGTTTCGCCAGACGTGCCAATTCTCGTTTTATTGTTTTTCTTCGGCTGCGCCTCAAGCACTCGTCCTTGCCGACGGTCGGGTTAGTGATCCCCGTTCGCTGAAAACGAAATACGAAAAATTTCTGACGCATCCGAACTGGAATCGTCGCCCCTTTACGCCGTTTCACAGCGAGTTTAGGCAGTTTTTTAAATTCAGCTCGTTGCTGTTAAATTCCTAAATTGTCTTTTCACTTAATTTTTTGAGCTGAACCGTAACGAGCGAGCGTATCTTCATTGTCTTCAAAGTTCTCGAAATTTTGCTCGAAGCGAAGATACAGTCGTATAATCATACCTTCGAGTTTCGTAAAACTTGATCATATTTAAAAAAAAATTGATATCTTTGAGCCCGATGCCGTTTTCATTTTCAAATATACTGGCTCGTGAAAGTGCTTGAACACGCGGTACAGAAACTTTTTGCATTTGTCTACGTTCGCAGAAGAGTATTTAAAGTGCCAATTATATCGAGAAACCTCGAAGATCATCTTTAACGATTTGCTACTCGCTCTGTATTTTTAAATTGCATCCTTTCCCGTGGCAATCGTTGAAACGAACTCTCGCGAGCCATTATGTTTCACATTAAGAATCGCGCTCTTTGGTTTCACAATAAAGCCAGACACTAAAATACTTATCGAATATTTTTCTCCTGGTGATGTTCGTTTCATTGAATGCGCGGCCTTTGACGTAATTATCATTATCGCCAGAGAGCTAGAGGTAGTTGCCTCAGCTACGTTTTACGATTCGTTTAATGAAGCGAATTGGAACGACCGAGCATAACCATTATTTCTTTGGATTTGCATTTTACGAGTGAGTGGTCAGAGGTGAATGATGGCCTCGAAGAATCGAAGAGTAGAAGTATAATCTAGCGTGTACGTAATTGTTTCTACCACGCTTCATTCTTTATCGTTTTTGCTGGCCATTCTATTCTCTCGCTTTGATATTCCACTCGAAAGAGGAAACGAGGAGCAAAGTTTTAGCGTGCTCGTTCCGATCGATCACGCGATCGGACAGTTGTTTCGGGGAAGAACGGCAAAGTTACTTATATACGTGGGTATTGTTACTGATAACGAAACTCGGAAACCCCCTACGTAGATTCTAAAAGGCTCAATTTATTCCTCTGTAATATTCAAAATATTTCCAACAAACGGAAAACACTCTTACATTCTTACAGCAATTAAACAGCATTGATAATATTCGAATTCGCTTGAAAGCGCTTATTATTTAGTCATTCGTGGCCACCTACCGCACTACTCCATTTGAAAACAAAGTTTTCTGAGAAAATTATAAATGTACGAACCATGTCAGAAAGAACACTGGCTGAGCAAGAGGAACTTAAACGTTGATAATAATTATTTAATAAATTATATGATATTTTAATAATTAATAAATTTGACATCAAATTTTGCGCACGCTTCTCAATTTTATTAAGTGTTACTCCAACTTGAATTTGAAAACGTTCAAATCCTCATAGACAGTGGTACAATTTGTCAATTCACTTGTACGTCACAACGCGAATGTTGCAATGATAAATTCCAAGAGAAATTTAAAAAGAAAGGAAGGTCACTTTTGAATCTACTTTGAGTCATGATCAGCGTCACTTGCGAACTGCGTCTGGCGCGTAGGTATCTCTACGTGAGACTAGCCTAAGGTGACAGCGGGCAAGATTAGGTTGCTGCATACGTTTGAAAGTTTGAACGGACAGGAGAAACTGTCGAAGAAAATGGTATACGCGTAACATTCGCCGTATAATACGTCGAGAGGTCCTGGTAGGAGAGGCTTGGGGCTCGTCTGTTATTCGAGGGTTAGGTCTCGGATGAACAGCTCGGTGTACTCTGCACGGTGTTCTCTGGCAAGGGTATATCAACCTGGAGACATTCTACGAAGGGTCGAAACGTTAAAGGAACGGGCGCAACGGAAGGAGGGTTCCAGATCGCCGAGAGGGATGCAACCTCTCTCTTTCTCTCTCTGTCTCTGTCTCTGTCTTTGTCTCTCTCTCTCTGTCTCTTTCTGTCTCTGTCTCTCTCTAGGCTTCGTCCAGATATAGCGTGAATACCAAGCAGTCGGAGACTCTTTGTCATCTCTTTTGCACATACGTTCAGTTTGAAATAGGAATTATGCGAGAAATGCGAGACACGCGAGACACGCGACAAGAACACCCGGCGAGAGGAAATATTCCTAGTACACCGTTCGACTACCAGCCGGCTTACGAACGTGAGTGGAGATTAACAAGCTAAGAATGCTCCACGAAGATATATCCGCCACTTGTCCGCGCTGGTTCAGAAAATATTTGGCATGGATCTTTCGCGATTTCACTGACGGACAGGCTAATTGGTTGGAAAGACTGGAGCATCAAACGATATCTACGATGAAGTTTGAATTAGCTCACGGTATATATAGTATTTCTAGAGTTCGGTTCTCACAGCACGATGAAAATGACCAATTTTATGCAACCAAATTTAGAGTAGAGAAGGAAAGATCGACCGTTTCGTTTCTATCTGTTGAAAAATTTCACGAGAAAAAAATATTGTATTCTAAAATACCCGTTGGTTTGACATCGAACGTAATTACCAAGAAAACGATCAACCAATCGTGATTATGTCAAAAATTTGTAAAAAACTGAAATCTGTTGCAAGAGTTGCGACAGGAATACGACGAGCCCGACGAGGATCAGGTATAGATGTACAAATAAAACATCGACATCGAGTCTGCAAACTCCTTTCAATTGGCAACAAGATAGCAAGGATTCAATCGCGTCGGAACGCGGGCAGACGCATGTCCACGAAGAAAAACTCGAAGCGAGGATCCTCCTGCTAGCAGGAGGAAGCAGCAATTGACACTCCACTCGATCGAGGTGGAGTGTCAGACTTACAACGTCGTTGCGAGAAAGACAATAGCCAGTATTCTCCAACTTCACTAAGTATACTCGACAAATTGTCATATATATCGGTGCAAGCCACTGACGGTCCCTTTCGACGCAAGTTCTTCAACAGCCCTTTAATCTCGATATACGTACACGAACCAGGCGGGGTGAGCAGGGGGCCAACGAAGGCAGAGTGGAGAAAGAGAGAGACAGAGTGGAGAAAAAAGAGAGAGAGGGAGAGAGAGAGAGAGAGAGAGAAGGTGCGATAGCTGGCTACTTTATACTCGGAGGCTAGCTACCTGCCTGAAAGGGGAGGTATTACGGGGTTACTAAAGTGTTGTATGGCCTCCCCAAGCCCCATAAGGATAGCCCTCAGGCACGCACCCCTGTTATCGTATGCGTATGCAGTTTTTTCGCTGGTGCGTGCGCGGGTCTCGCAGCCCTTATATGTGCAGTGAAGGTGAAGGGGGCATCGGGTAACACGGGCAGGCAGCCACCCAAACGACCGAAACCTGAATGCTCACCCAGGATCATCCTGGCATTTCCTCTTTCTATGCATTCTCTTCGTATTCGTGACTCTTCCTACCTTTGTTCTTTTCTCTCCTCGCGAATTTCTCCCTTGCAAATTAGACCAGGATTATACAGCATACGTCGTGACTCGTCCCGGTGTACATGCATTTACGTGTGCATGTAGCGAGGTCGTAAAGTAAAACGTTAACCTATTAAGAAGCATAGTGATGGCGATAGTGAAATTTAGTACAATTGCAAGTAAATCGCGAATACTTGTGCATTTGCAGAATTTGGAGAATCTGAATGCACATAACATTGCAGAAATACAAAGTAAGATAACTTTCTACCTAGGTTTCATCTTTATGCAAATGCCACGAGTGCACAAAGTTTTGTTGATTTTCTGATTCATGACACGGTTAAAAAACAAAACCTGTCTGTCCATCTTTTGATAATAAATGGACAAGTTCTGGTGGTTTTGTAAGAAGATTAACGACGAATCTAATATTTAAAACATGATGGTTGATTCACATTCATTTCGAATCTGTTATTATTACAGTTATTTTACCCGACTAACAAAGTGTTCAGATAAACAGAGTATTCTGGATCTAAATAAGCGATTTGAATAAAATAATATACTTTCAAGCCAGAGTTATTTCCAAAACATGAATTCGATCGAAGTTCGCAAATCTTTCTCTAATTTCGATCTGATACTTTCTATCATACATTCGCAATCATTTCCCAGAGCGCTAATCGGACGTCGCGCCGCGTCGTCTCGGTATCGTTCTCTCGACGAATGCTCTAGATTCACGCATGGAGAATCGACTCGCGGGGCTCGCCAACGACGGTGAGATTTTTGAAGAATTTCAGCCGATTAATCTCCACGTTGCGAGTTTCCGATTCGAGATAACGTGAGTTTCTCGCAGATACAATACGTTGGCGATTCCGAGGGTCAGTGAACGGATCAAAGATCAAAGAGACGAGGAAAGGAAGTGGCGACGCAGAAAAGACGTCCCGATACCGATCAAACCGTGCGTACGCAATTGAAGCCGGCAGCCGGTCGAAAAGTCTTTCGTGCAGCTCGGAATTCGTCGGCGTTCCTTCGTCCGAGAGGGGTGCATAAATCCCGCCAGTTGCCGAATATTCCTCGTTATTTCACCTCGTTTTCCTTAGCCGGAGCGAATTGTGTGTGTGTAACTAGCCACCGTTCCACTCACCAAGGCCCGACCACAAGCTTCCTATTTATACTGCGAAATTCTTGGAAGGAGAAGGCAGATAGCATCGAACTCGTATGAAAGAGGAGTACCTATAATTTTCTCCCGATTCGTTTCTACTTCCAGATTGCCATCGACTGCACGCATAACCGTGTTCGATCAAACTTGTCTCGAACTTTATCCTTCCCTCCTCGCTACGTCTGCTTTCCTCCCTCTTCCACGTTTCGAAGAGTTCGCGGCAATAAGAAAGAAGGCAACTCTGACATCTGAACCGTGTAATATTCGTTGGAAGAAGAGGGATTACGTACAGTGACTCGCGAGACATTTTAAACAGTTAATAGTTTTATTAGAGATAATAATTTTGGGTATATCTATATACTATAAATTTCATTAGCACCGTGCTGAGTCACGAGTGTCGTAGTTATGCTTGGTCAATTTTGAAACCAATCTCTGAAAATGCAACGTATATTTAATCAAGATTATTATATTAATATAACGAACAATTGATTACTTGAATACTTTTACTGAATATCTTGTTCGGATACATTTGCATCCAAGCAATTGGAAAATGGAAAAGTGTATTCCTGTGAATGTTAGTAGATTGTCTTGAAAATTCTCTTGTAGGAAAAATTGGTGAAGATTGGACAATTTGTCATCTTTTCTTAAACAACTGTTTTTCTTTTTTCGGCAAAAGGCTATATATTTCTAACTATGGAACTATATATTTCTAAAACTAGCTTTTCACTTGGCATCAGATTCAGGCGTTAGATTCATTGGTTCAGTCAAATTGTTAGAAAATGAAACTGTCTCTTTATCGCAGGAATCTCTTTATTTGTCCAAAATACTGTGCTCGTTATTCTTTCCTCGTTATTCCTCGCTTCGTAGAGACGCTCGAATGAGATTCATCGCATTTATCATCCACGTTCGGCCAAACCGCATTCCCTTGTATGGGTGTGTATGAAAAAAGAAAGGGGACCACCGTTGGGATTCGAGAAGCCAACGCAGATGATCGATGGGAGTGCATAAATAAAAGCAGCGACATCGCTGACATCGCGACAGTTCTAGGAAAATAATATTTGCCTCGGCTGCGATCAACGATCGTCGAGACGACGGCCAGACGAGGCAATGATAGATCAATCTAATTCGCACGGTCCACGAGACACGCGTCACGAACAAGCTCAAGACTCAATCGCGAATTCTCTCGATTTCTCCACCTCTCAATCCTGCCTCGTTAGTTCGTTTAGGATAACACACGCTGACGTGTGAGTCACGTATATACATCGATTGTAGCCGACCGATCTCGATCAACGCTGCATATCGTCGTGTTTTATATCGGTGCAACCTCGTCGTTGCTGTACAATATTTTTTGACTTCTTTAACTTTTTTCCCCGACTTCTTTGATTATCGTACGACGATGATGTAAATTCCCGTCATCTCGACGTTTGATAAGTCAGAAATTGCTCTTCCACCGTAGATAAAGCAGACTATTTTTACGCACCTTTTCTCTTCACGATTCAATACGCACTACACCACTGTGATATGTAAATGAATTTTAATCATTGAATAAAAATAAAATAGACGTGACATAAATGGGATTTTGGGTTCAAATTCTGAAATATCGACCTGGGGGAAAAAATTGTACAGTACAATGTTTGCACCTCTTGCGATTTCCTACGACAAATAGAATGTATCGTGTTTAGTTTAAAAAGTTCGCGATTATCACGACGGTCGATAGGATAGAGACACAAACCGATTATTCGTCGTTAAAACAGCTTAACCACCCTTGGTATTTTTTTTATTTTAATGGTACAAATTCTATTTTTACAAAGAATCGTCCAAGAGAAGAAACATTATTGAATTCGACGTTTCTTTCTTCTCATTTTCAAGTGGAGTTTCTATCTGTGCGGTGATAGATAACGCGTGTCTCCATCTTATTTTTATCGACTTCTATTGACTCGTACGTAGGATAACGAAGAGTTAATGAAATAAAAACGTAAAGAATTAAAAAGGAAAAAGAAATTGCTCAGAAGATATCAGGGGGCTGTGAAATTGAAACATAATATAATCTGTAACCACTCTTTTCAATCTAATTTCTCGTAATACCAACTTTTCTTACCAATTTTTCTTTTGTTCAAGGTTGTCTGCGTTGGTACCAGCCCCAAACGAAGAGTGTCGAACAGCAAGGTTACGAGACCTATATAGATTATAAAACAACGAAAGAAATCGGAGAATTTGGAAGAAAAGAATGACAATTTAGAAGAAAGAAACGATGTATCGTATATCAAATTAATCCGAATTCAAGTCGAGGAACAAAGAAGAGAGGGGAAATGCGGATGAAACGAGTGATTCGCGTTCGAAGCGACACAGGATATCAGGGGCAAAGGAATTTACAAATTCTCGAATATTCTTCTAAATACTTGCGAAACGGAAGGGATTGAAAGTAACGATAGGGAGATGGGGGATAGAGAGATGAAGGGAAGAGCAGGAGATGAATTTCGAAGAAGATGACGAAGGAAGAAGGGAGAGAGAAGGGAAGGATCGCATAGGAAGATCGTAGAGAAAGTAAGAGAGGAGAATAGAGAAGCCTTGGGTCATAATACGAGTCCGGCGCCTCTCGCAGCATCACCACGTGGCATGAGGCCAACTACCGTCTTCTGATCAATATGCTTACAGCTAGCTTCCTTCTCTTTCTATCCTTCTTCCTATCTTTTCTGCTGCTTTTCTACACCGACTGCCGAGAATCGCAAAAGTTACAGGCGCCGTCGACACGACACGGCTATTAGACACCGTGTTTTTCATACATTGAACAAATTCGGCCGTTCAAACGGCTACTAAATTTCCCCTAGGCTTTTAGGCTTCTTGCTCGAAGAAAAGTCCCGGCGTTGTCAAGAGAAACCGCGAGAGATCAAACGATTTGAAATCCAACCGAATTTGAATCGAATTTGAAGACCCGTTCGGGGCGATATCAATGATGTACACGACGAAATAACATGATGTGAATCGCGATTCTGAGTCGCGAGAGTGAAACGATGGAGAAGCGAAGCGGAAGCATCGCGGTACCACGCGTGAACCACGTGGTGCCTGTTCTAAGCCCACTTTACTTTCTCACTCTCTCTCTCTCTCTCCCTCTCTCTCCTCTTCCTTCCTATCGTTTCTATCGCATACATTTCTCACTGTTATTTTCTTACTTATTTCTACGAAACTCGAGAACAACTGTTCTTGTGGGAAATGTAAGCTCGGACGTTAATAAAAAATAGCGTTATCTTTCTCTGCCTCCCTTTTCTCTAATTGTAAGCTCAAGAACAGGACTCTTTCTCTCTCTCTCTCTCTCTCTCTTCGAAGAGATTAGCTGAAAATGTTCCGATTTTGGAAAATATCGTTGCACGCAGATACGATCAGAGCACCTCAAAGGAGGTGGAAGGGAAAAATGGATAAATGGCCAGACCTCGAGTGAATATACAGTAAATGGTAGAAAGAAGAAAAGCCGCGGAATGGCTTCAAACATAGCGTATAGCTACAGGGATCAGCTACGTAAAGTTATTGGGGAGTTTAGCCGGTTGTTGCAGTATCTATATCGTGGGTGGGTGGGTGGATAGTGTTTCGCTGGTCAGCGGTGGTGTTGGTAGCGGTGGTGATGGCGGTCGCGACGCGACGGTGGTGGTGATATGGTGGTGGTGGTGGTGGTGGTGGTGGTGGTGGTGCTACTGCTGCTGCTGCTGCTGCTGCTGGTGCTGCTGCTGGTGCTGCTGCTGGTGCTGCTGGTGGTGCTTGGTGCTGGTGCTGGTGCTGGTGCTGCTGGTGCTGCTGCTGCTGCTGGTGCTGCTGCTGGTAGCGGTGATGGTAAGGCGGTGGTGGTATCGGTATTGGTAGTGGTGGTGGATGCCCCTCAGTGTCCGGCGCGCCTCCGACAAGCGTGCTTCGGTCGTTATAGGGATCCTTTGGCGTTTCGCCGTTATTGTGTATGATACCGGCGAGCGAAGCAAAAGAACGGAAAGAAAGAAAGAAAGGGGACGAGAAGTAAAAGAACACAAGGAAAATAAGGAGCGACCGCGACAGTTTGTCGATCAATTAAAAACAATTTTCGTTGATTCTCATTTAACAAAACAACCACTTTCGTTTTGGATTTTCGATCTGACACCGTGGATCGAAGAAGATGTACGCAAGAAGTTTGACAGTTGCGGAAGGACACGTCGGAAACACGCTCTGGTCAGGATCGCAGTCGATTTTTCACGGACAATAAAAAAGACATTAGAGAAGTGAAAGAAAAAGAGAGAGAGAGAGAGAGAGAGAGAGAGAGAGAGAGGGGGCAGTGGATAGATCTGAAAGGGCACGGATCCGAAGAACCGTTGGTCGGTGGTGGTGATCGAAGGACTTCCTACTCAAAAATCGGCTCAGATGCCTGTCGTTGTATGTGCTGTCGCTTCAAGCCTTTAAATGGTGCATCATTCCGAGGACCTTAGTCGTAGTGAAACATTAGGTACGCATAGAAAGTGTCCGAGGAAATCTAGAAGACCTTAGTGGGCGATTTTAGAAATTAATCGCCCGTGGAAAGAAATAATACGATCATATTATCATATCGAGGAATTCAAGGTTCCGAAACTTGGTTCCCTATGTAAAAATCAGTCGAGTAGCCGAATAGTTGAAAGTCGTTTGAGATTCTGAAGAGAGAAAGGGGGAAAAGTGCAATTAAGATACGGTGGTGATGACCAGAGTAGCAAGAAAAAGAATAAAGTAAATAAACGAGTGTATAAGAGTAGAAGCAAGAGGGAAGCAACTGCTCCGAAGGAAGCGTAGAGAAAAAGAGAGAGAAAGAGAGTCACGAGGTGTAAGAAGAGGAAGAAGAAGACAAAAGGGGGGAGAAAGGAGAAGAGAGAGTAGAGGAAACGAAAAGAAAAGAAGAGAAGAGACAAAAGGGAAGAGATTATTTAATTAGAGGCGCGCGTACCCGTGGACGTGCAGATCAGTGAAAACGAAAGCGCGAATGGCCGAAAACGCGAGCAGGGTGTACCCGGTTACGGCGGTCCATCTTGCGGGTGAGATCGATCCTGAAACAGCGGCACCGGGTAGTTGGTAATGGGGGGTTTAGGCGAGAATGCCTTTTCCCTGTCGCCGTCGTCGCCGTCGTCGTCGTCATCGCCATCGCCTTCGTTCCACACGAATTCTACCTTCTCAACAGGTTCCTGTCGTGGTCGTCACACCCTCTTATCTCTGTATCGTTGCTCGGAAACGAGGACTACTCCTCCTTCTACGCTGGACGCTGAGCATCCCGTTTATTTGGATCGTAATAGTAATAGTATCACGGTCGGTTCGACGGTCGGCTTCGTTTCTCATCCGAATCGTAACATCGATAGGATCAGAAGCGAGCGTGACCGGATCGGTGTTGCTGGTGGTGATCGCCGATCGAGAAAGGTCGAGGATATTCAGCTCGAACCGGAAGCGGATCGGGAAGGAGAGAGAAAGAGGAGCCGAGGAAGGAGGAGGTGGTGGTGGGGGTGGAGGAGGTGACTCGCCGCCGAAATGCACCAGGTGTCGTATAGAGCAGGACTCAATTCGAACGCAGGTCGAAACGAGAGATTCTGGGAGAAGATCGAGTGTCAGGATCGGCGTTGCCGTGCTCACCACGGCCGGCGTGCTACCGGTGAAGCCGCTCCTGCCGCGACGCCGTACGATCCATCGATCGATTCGAGCCGATCATGCCGAGATCAACGATCTCACTTACCCCCCTCTCGCCTTCTATTTAGATACAGAGGATCCTTGGTACCTTCCAACGTCTTTCTCATTGGGTTGGCGCTCTGTTGTCTAACCTTCTCGCCCGTGCAACCGCGACAGAATCATCATCAAACCTGTCCAGGTTGTCCGCATCAGCACCAACAACAGCAGCACCAGCAACATCAACAGCAGCACAGAGAACATCAACAGGAGCAAGATCAACAACAACATATACACGAAACGCACTACAGGGGCGGTGGTTCCGAGAGGAAGGACACCAGCGCGCCTACTCCGGATGACCTAAGACTGGAGGCTATCAAACACCAAATACTAACTAAACTTGGCCTTAGGGCACGGCCGGACGTGAACCGAACTTTGGCCACCGTACCGAGGCATCTCGCTCTGGAAACTCTCTACAGAGCGGAGGCTCAATCCTCTCGTTATCCATCGTCCGATAGATCGAGGAACGATCGTGAGAACGTGTACTCCGCAGAGTTCCTTTACGGTGCCGACGAATACTCCTACAAGAATCTCGATCAACGCGTCGACAGCTCTGCGAAAGACAACGCGAGGATCGCTTCTTCCTACCGAGGCTATGAGGACCACGAAGGTCAAGAACCTGAAGAGGAGATGGATGATTTCTACGCAAGGACCTCCGAGATCATCACGTTTGCCGAACCTGGTGAGTCTCCGCGAAACTCTCGCGATTTTCATATTTCCTGTTCTCCTACTTGCTATTTTGTGTGACATTCGTTCGTCGTTCGTCGCTCGTGACTCGTCCGCTCGTCGACTCGTGACACAAGCCCTTGAGGCGCGCACGCGCACCCTTCCTTACGCTTACTACGGCCCGACGGTTTTACAAACGATAGTTGTCTTTTCTAATTTTCTGAACTCACTACGTTCCACTTGCGATTTGCGATATTACGCCGCGTTATTAGTATTGATCAGACTCTTTCAACGCCGCGTATTAATAAGAACCAGAACGTATCGCCAATTCACGTGTCCCGAATCTGTATCGGGCACTTTTGTTGCTTGTTACTAGAAGCGATATCGATTCGACGATCATCGACGAAACTACCAATCAAAATCATCTTCTTTCATATAATCTTTATTCATTTTTTTGAGTCGCATTGCCAAAAATATGAAATTACTATTAAAAGTTCAAAGTCTGGTTGAAAGACTAGATTATTCGCAAATCTATGCTTTTCAAAGCGTTGAAATACGCAATCAAGTCCATAAGGTTTTTGAAACCTTAATCTCGTCCCGTCCCATATTTGCAAGTTTACGAATTGAATGTATTTCAACGCGTATTTGAAATTTCACTAGCACCGTGACTATCGTGACACAACTATACAAATATGTATCATACTTACATCGTCAATTGTGAAATTTCAACCAGCATAATCGTAACGACTCTGGCGAAATTTTCAAAGACGTTCCCTGTAACACGCGTCGGCATATACGTTGAGGTTTTCTACGCGATGAGCGTTCAAATATTTTTCGTAGGCCGCTGTACTACACGTACGGTCGACGATTCAGTTTCCGTTCGATCGATTCGCGCGTACGTCGTGCGTAGCTCGTGGCGTTTCGCGACTTTTCGAGAACGGCCACGTTGCAAATGGGATACGTGGTTCGTTCAGTCCGCTTGGTCGATTGGCCTGTTGCCTGAATCGCGAGCGGATGAATTGCGAAAGAACAACAGGATTCCAACAGAGAAGTATAAAGAAAAAAGAGAGTGAGAGAAAGAGACAGAGAGAGAGAGAGAAAGAGAATGGGTTGAGGGTTGGTTTAGGTGAAGAGGGAAAGAGGCATACGCAGAAAACGTCACGAACGACACCTTGGTTCGCATGCATGCGTGGCCACACGGCTGGAGCCACGTGGCTCGTAGATATGGGTGTCGCGCCACGACTGTCTATAGTTCGTTCTGTAGTTCAGTAACTCTAAGTTTAACAATAAGGGTAATAGAGCTAGCCGGAGCTAGAAGAAACAATGTTGGCTAGCATTTACGGTCGTGCCCCGCCATTCCTATTCAACATATTCGTCGTGGTTAAATTAACTAGTTATTTTCCATAACGGGCTTCATGATTGTTTCCCCGCTCCTCTCTCTTCCCCCACTCCGTTTCTCCCTTTTATTTTCATCCTTTAGCGTGTGCAGTGAATCGCAAATATATTTGACACATTTGTAGTGCGTTGCAGAAAACATTTCATATATATATATATATATATATATATATATATGGCATTGCGATGATCATTATGGTAAAATTAAAAATTGATCTGAAAAATATATGTTGACGTTACGATCATTTACTGCAAGTCTGCATTTAGTAAAAAAAAGTAGCACACAATGTGAATAGCTGTTTTAAATAAGTATCGAGTATTGAGGATTATCGATAGTAAGTGATGGTTGTTTATTTAAATACTCTTTCACGATCCACATTGTTAGCCGAGACTCGTTCACAGAGCTAACGAGATTTCAAATAGTTTCGCATAAGTAAAATATGTTTATGAAATGTTTCCGCAAGTGTTTGAATATTTTCGCTAAGAGTAAAGAATAGAAATACGATAGAAATGGAACGATAGTTTTGTCACATCCACCTTTCATAAGAAGAACATTTCGCGAAAAAGATATTTAAAGAAGTAGATGTTCGATAGAGAGAAAGAGTGATCGATCGAATCTTCTTAAGCTACGCCACGCGATCGACTAATACGAGTAGTACTAATCGACACTCGCGCTTTGATCCTTTGATGTTTCTCTCACGTGCAGTGAGGTTAGAACGCATCGTTAGGCTGCGAATGTTTCTACATTTTTAGGAAATTTAACGATAGAATTACCTGTTGAATTACCTCCGAAAATATCAATTTTTACTCTCATTATATCAGAAACGTATTTGTTTTCGTCACACTGACTAATTGCAAGTAACAGTACAACAGAAACACGTTTGAATTCGATAACTTCGATATTACTAGGTTTTATTCCATTGTATTCGAGAAAATATAAATTGCACAAACGCTCGCAAACTATTAATCTTACCCTCGCGTTTTTATTTCTTGCCTATTTTCTTTCAGTCATTTCCGGCCCAATTCTGCATTTTTCTACCGTTTAAAAATATCTCCGGTTCAAAGTAAATGCAAAGACGCAAAGATCTCAAGTACACCCTTCTGAAGCATTTTACAAATTGACAAATCCCTCTTGTTTGCCGAATGTGAAGAGTTACACCGAAACAGAAAACATCGAGGATCGTAGCAGGGTTGATTCTTCGCGGTGTGATCCGATAAGGGTAAAACAAAAGAGACTCCTCGGCATTTCAAGACGGCCGCGGCCGTTCGAATTGGTTGTTAGAGTTACAACAGGGGTGTTGGTGAATATTTCGCACGCGCGCAAATTCGTGGTCGTCGCCCTGGAGGCGCATATCGGTTGCTCGATAAGCGCGTTACAATACGACATGCAATACAACATAAAATACAATATTAATATTAATGCCGGCGTCACTATACATAGCCGGTGAACACGTCATTCTTTTTGAAGAAACTAAAGAAACTATAAAGCACCATCGCCTCTTTGATATCGATCTCTTGAGCAGCCAGGGTGGGGGGAGGGGCACAGAGAAACTTTTCTGCCACAATTTTTCCTTTTTGGCATGCGTAACACACAAAAATTCTGATGGTCTGAATCATGGTATCACGAGATCCAGTGCACAGGCACTCGCGTTTACTCGTGATATCCGTATCCTAATATCGTTTAAATAAATTTCGTTTAGAAATTACCTCGTTGAGAGCCAACGAATATTTCGCCTCAGTGGAAACTTACTTCGTTTGTAATTTCTTTCTCGGTCAATATGTTTCACTAAATTCTATTTGCAAGGAAATTATGACTGGGCAGAAGAGGAAATTCGAAAGATTCGCTGAATTTTTTCCTTTTTTTTTTTTTGTTATCATTTCTTTCACTCATTTTTCTTTTTCTCACAGTTTTGTGAGAAGTATTTGTAACTACTGTAACCTTGTTTGGTCTCTAATGGGTTGATTAAGCGACTTAAATTCAAACAACTTTGATATTGTGAAAAAATAAGATTTGTTGAAGAATGAGCATTAATAATAATATTTTTCCCTGAACGTGTCCTTTCCCTGAGCAGTAGGATCCTCAAGATCGAAGAATACAAAATGGACTTTCTTTCTAGGATATGACAAGTTTCTCCTTCGGGAGAAATTCAATCGACGTTGATAAAACTCGGAAACGCGGATTACTGTAAAAATTGTTTAAAATAAATCATGATTTTGAAGAAGTTTGAGAGAGAACAAAGAAACAATTTATCGAGAGAACAGATACGAAGAAGAATCTGAGTATCTGTTGAGAATTTCGTGATTTACGAGTAAGAGGATTTACGGTTTGCATTTAAACAGTCGAGAACAGAACTAAATTTCAAATTTCGTTTCATTAAATAAAGTAAAGATTAGAAAAGCGCGCGTACATTAAGCGCGAAGAAGCTTCGAGAGTCGTTCTATCAAAAGAATATCGTAGAAAATCGTAGAAACACAAGTTTCACTTGTCACAGATAAACTGGGTAGAAATCAAAAATTGTAATCAGTACCGAAAAAAAGGAAAAAATGTTTATTTCTGTGGCATGCGCATTTCCAATTATTCGAACGACGGTTTCAGTTTTATTATTCAAGGCTACGGTCGTAATTTTCGCGGTTTATTGTCGAGTTTCCTCGCGTTCAACAGAGAACAACATTACAGGGAAAACTACAAGACTTTTAGACACAGACGACTAGATTTCTTCTCTGCATGTTTGTCGATCCTACGCAACGCTTTGCCAGCGATCATTCGCTCTGCTTAATTAGTTAGTCTGCATATTTATACTCGTGTTAGTGTAGGCAGCAGCCGCTTAACCGAGAATTATTCGAGCGTCGTCGTCTCTTTTGAAATTCCTCGGCGACACTTCTCTCTCACTTTCCATTGAATCCCCTTTCCCGCAGGATCGCACGCTCGTCCTGTGGAAGGTTTTCCGTGTCGGGCAACTTTCTGAATATTTGAACCTCTCTCGCGGCACGGAGAAGAGAACAGAGTCTAATTGATTTTCTGTCTCAACTGTCTTCCTTTACGTAAAGATGCGGGACATAGATTCTTTCAAACATCTTCATGGTCGATTACAAGGTCTATCTAACTATGAAAATAATTCCTATTTATGTACGATCGTCTAGATTCGTTCGTTCGATCGATTGGATTACTCTATTTTCATCGGGTGAAATGCTTTCCCTCAACATCGAGATCCGTCTCTCGTTTCTTCCTTATTTATTGATTATTCATTCGTACATCATCGACACGAGCGCCTCGAACGCTCTTTCTATAATTTCTTTTCTTTCAAAGCAAAGTGTCAATCAATTTTTTCGACACGCTGATGAATTTGACGAGATGCGCCGTGGATTCTCCATGGACATCGATGACGAACGAATTTTATTTATTTAAAAAAACATCAACGATCAAAAATTGCGAATTTGGCATAGGTACGAATGACGTTGCGTGAAATGAATGAATGTTAGCTGTTTAAAGAACAACGATCAAACTGCGAATGAATATAATTTATTTTAGAGTCGATTATATTGAATTGCATCGTAGTATCGTAGTTGCGACACCGTGGCAATAAGATTTATTCGTAGTGAGAAATTATGCATCGCATGCGAATGACTTTTGTCAAGCTTCTGAAATTGATCACTGATTAGTCAAATAGAAGAAAAAAACGTTCTGGGTGGCTTGAAACAATTACAAAAGGCAAGACACCCCTGCAACTTTACGAGTCGTTAGATTAGCGTGCGGCTGAAATTGATTTACGTGTCGGAAATTTCTCTATCCCGATATTAAAATTCTTCTCAGCTTTTTCCGCTTTTCGTTTTGGAGGAGAGTGTGCGTATAATGTATTTGTCATGTCCCTCCTTACAACAAAAGAACGATGAAATTCAAATTATAAAAACGAGTTTTCCTTTCTTGATAATTGGTCGAGTAAAACTTTTATTTCGTTGCTTGCAATTTTATTTGCAATTCGGTTTATTTGGACTAGCTGTCTAATCTTTTCATGCATCGTTCTCGTTTCGAGTAAAAATGAGTCCAATCCTGGTAGACACTCCTGAAAGTTTGAAAATATTCCATGTCGTAGAAGATTCTCTGTGTCACGGACTGTATGCTCTACCAAAAAAACTAATTTAATTTTTGGTACTAAACGTCAATCATGGAACATGCGTTGTTCAACGAAATTTCTCTAAATTCTTACGCAAGTTATACTCATTCATTCGTACATTAATCATTAATTTGAAAATGTTTGAATTAGAAACTGATTTTATCTTTTCTTCGTCCGCTGAATCAAAGTTTCAAATTTTTCCAGCCTGGAAGGAGGCGTCGCGTACCAAAGATCAGAAGGAAAACGAGGAACGGAGGAAAATGAAAAAAAAAAAAGTACAGAAGGATTTACAGTAATAGATACAGCGGATGCGCCATGCGCGCCGCTATAATACGAAAGAAATGGTCACTATGAGTGATACCCGGTCCGCTATTTGTTCAAATGTTCATCATCGCCGAAGAAGATCTCGTCGTCGTAGACGAGAGGTTTCTAGTGTAGAAGTTGGCCATTACACGCGTTCGACGTTTGTTCTCTTTTAAAAGGACTTGGCGACGACTCCGTTGAACGCAATTCTCTGTGAAAGCTCGGCCGGCCGTAGCCAGTAACTCGTGACTCGTAACTTGCAACTTGTAACTCGTAACTCGTAATTCGTTGTACGTACCAATCACGGGAAGCATAACGGAGATCTTTATCCTTTTGCTCCCGATATAATACAACGTGTCGAAATTCGTATCTTTCCAACGGGGTGAAACATCATTCTGGTGGTTTTTTGCATTTTCACGAAGAGAAAATGAGAATTTTTTCCCCTTTGAACATGGATTACATTATTACATAGGTTACGTTATTACAGAGTTAAAAGATGAACGAATTAAATTCGACAAAGGCGTTAAATTTTTTTTTCGCTTTGACTCTCTTGGGCGGAATATTCAACAATCTCTATTTCGAAAATTTCGAATTTTTCGAGAATTCTCTCTTTTCAAGAGAATTATGAATTTATGAATTTTCAAGGGAATTGCTTTATGAAAGATAGCACACAGTGGACTGAGCGGCGCTATCGCGATACTCCGCACAGGGGGTGAAAAGCATTTTCAGTCGGCTCTTCCCCTTTATCCGCTAAAAAATAAAATATTCGATGGCTGCGGCAATAAAGATCCAGCCTTTGGACGAGGGTTAAGCGTCTCTATTCGATCGAAGGGTCACAATGCATTTTGCCGGCACGCAGTGTTTCGAGCAGTGGAAAAATTCGGAACTTTGCACACGCGATGAAAAAAATAAAACGATCGCCTTGAAACAACACATCTTTCCAGTTCCTTCTTGATTCTTCTTGAGGTCGTTTCCCAACGAAAGAATTTTCGACTCCTCTTTAATTTTTAATCTTTTCGAGCAGGGAGGGGAGGGGGTTTCAAAATTGCGTTTGAAAAAGTCGCGGAGCAAAGTGCAGGAGTTCGTTCAACCTGATAGAAAATCCTAGGGTGAAATTCTTTGGATGAGACACATGCATGGATTAAGTGACGCGACCTTCCACGGGAATCGCGCGAAAGGAAGAAAAAAATAAAGGAAGAAAGAAAAGGAAGATTTCTTCCTTGTTCCCTCCTCTTTCCTATACGGGAAGAAAACGAGAGGAGGAAAGGGTGGAAAGAAGGGAGATAGAAAGGAGATAGATGCTAACAGTGGTCGGGGGTATATTGGTATGGGATACGGGTAGAAATGTCGGAGCAGGGAGGCTGACGGGATGTTCAAAGTGGGATGGTACTGGTTCGACATGCGTTGGAGTGGGACAGGGTCGAACTCATGGACGAACGAGCCGACGGATAGGACGGCTGGCGCCTGTAGTCAGATCGATGCACGTGGCTCCAGCTGGGCGCCGCTCTTCGTACATCTCCTACTACACCCCCTTTATTCCCTCTTGACTCTCCTCATCCTACCGCACTACACTCTTCGCTCTAGGATAGAAACCAAGGGTGTGCTTCTCCGTCTTCTATCCCGTTGCTTTGGTGCTGCTGGTGCTGCTCGTGCTGTTTCGAAGTCGTTGCTTCTCCCTTTTTACCCTTCTCTTCGCAATATTTGTCTCTCTCTTTCTCTCTCTCTCTCCCGATCGTTCGTTTCTTGTTTATTATTTTTAACATTTTCCATCTCCTCTTTTTTCTTCGTCTGTCTCTTTTCTTGTGTCTTAATTTTTCTTGTTTTTTTTTTTAATTCGTTTTTTCATCTGTCTGTCTTTCTACCAATTTTTGACTTCGTAGGAGCGCAAAAATCGATCGAGAGCCGGCGAATTTTCGTCCTTCTTGCCCTCCGCGGGCGAGAGATCGACGTGCTTTTCTCGTTCGGTAGAATAAATTCTACAAATTTCTCGTTTCGCGAGACGACAGGATCATTTTTCACCTCCTCTGGTCCGATGCATAATTTCGGTTGTGCTCGCCGATATAAGAAACGGGATAGAATCCAGTGTTCCACGCGAGTCAAAGACCCAGTGGTTGTGCAACTCTGTCATTCAGGGCAAACGAATGATCCACCGTCCACGAGAGAGATGCCCTGCTGGAACAAAGAGGGAATTTCCTTTTTCGAAATGCCTAGACACGAAGTTTCCTTAATCATCCCTTAACAAAAGAGCACGATTCGTCTAATTGTTCGCTAGACTTGGGATACTTTGCCTTGGGAAACGCCCCGTTTTCATCCCTCCGCCACCACCCTACCGCCACTGTACCGCCACCCTTTGCCCTTCTCTCTTCTCTCTTCTCCTCTTGTCTCCTTCTCCTTCGCCTCCCTCCCCCCCCCCCGCCGTACCTCGCAACCCCTCTCCACTCGTCTCGCCAACCCCTTCCCGCAATCGAATGCGTTTCATATTTTCCGCAGAGTCAATCGATCAACTTTACGACTTAAAGCGACAGGGTTTCCATTTTTGGAAATTAAATGTACAGGGCACGGAGGCGCGTCTCGAAGCCGGAGGCTCGTCGCGATACGCGAACACGATCGCACGACGATCGAATTAAAATCCCCCATCCTGATTCGCCGTCTGATCGATCGACGTTCGATGATGTTGCCGATCCAACCACTCGACACGAAGTTTCCATTCCTACGCGACGTGTGCTCGATCAGATTTGAACTTTATCGAATCTAATCCGATCGATCGTTGAGTTTATCGATTTCGATTTCAATCGGATTCAAGTTGGTTCCAAATTGACTATCAATAAAATTACGATACAATATATGCGTAATATATTAAACGACATTTCGAAAAGTTTACATAACGCGTGATGTAACGGTAGAGTGCAGCATTCGCCATGATAAATGTCGAAATGTTGAAATACCTTCGTCGTGGTAGATAGGTAGATGTACTAAAAGGCCAGTCGTGTAAAATTCGCGAATCTGTATCGTTGTAATGCAAATTATCGAATAGCGTAGCTTATGACGTGAATTCACGACGGCTGCGATAATATCACCGCGACAACGGATTAGTTCGCCTCGCGGATGGTAGTCAGGCACGCGACAAGTGTGATATAAACACATTTTCCAGGAACATAACCTTCTGCACCGTTATCGTACAAACGAGCCGGTCAATTTCCTCTACACCGTGAATCAACCGTTTGTTTGTTATATCGATTCGCCGATCCTAAAACCACGGATTTTAGTCAAGTTGCATCTGAATTCGAGCAACTCGGGACCGGTTCACCGACGTTTGCGAATCTGTGTTATTTCCAAAGGTTTGTCGTGAACCTAGACTTTGTTATTCACTCGCCTAGCTGATGCTGGATCGTTACTGTCGCAAGCGTCGAATATTTCGTAACGATCGAGCAAATTAGAGTGACTGACTACTGAGTTTTATTTCGAAAAGTAAGTTTATAGAAAAATATATACAAGGGAACGAGTTTCTTATAAAATTCCCATCTTAAAAAATAGCCAAGCTTGAACTCGAGCCTTCCAAGAATTAAGATCTGTTGCGATCTCGACGAATCGAGTGAAATCGTGGCTGTGAGTCGAAACTGCATTCCGCACGAACTGGAATAATATCTCGTGCCGTTAACGAGAGGATTCCGCGAGAGGATCGATCGAGAGAGGCATGCTTGTAAAGCTGGAAGTCAGATGAATCGGTAGCCGGTTTGTCGTCACCTCTCACGAACACGTGATTCGAATCGCGAGTCGCGAGGCTAGGTGCACGACAGGCTAGGTAGCGCGAACAAACGAGCGAGCGAGCGACCACGTGGCGAGCGATAGATCTGGATCAGGGTTACCAACCAGCTATATCTGACCCTCTTATTTGACCGACCGTATTACGGTCAATCGCCTCGGCCCTATATAAGATACACCACGATATACCATGAGGTTGTGGACAAGATATTATTGAGCAACGCATCGGTATCGTGTCGTTCCGTAATTAGATTCGCACCGAGGTCGACGCTGTTGGACTCTCGACCGTGGACGACAGAGAAAGGTGGTAGCGGCAAAGTCGCGGTGCATGCGACGCCGTTTCTCATAGCACTGTTCTCATCCCTCTATCGCGTCGCGTCTCCTCTTGCCGCCTAACCTCGCTCTTTCTTAACCCCCGGTCACGTAACGACCTCAAACAGTTCGTATTTTACATTACGCGTGCAACGTGACGTTGCGATCTCTGATCGTTCGATTTCCCGGCTCGATACTCCGATTCGGACATCAGTGTTCCTACATTTCTATATAAAACTGCGTCTCCTTCGGTCAAGTTTATTCCAATTTTTCTTGTCCCTTCATAGGAAGAATTTCACTTGATCAATACTCTTAATATTCGCGCATTGAATTGCGTAGCACAGACACGTTCGTCCACGTGTTGTTTAGAGTTTGGAGAACTGGATTGAGACTCTCGTTGACGCGGAGCGTTTGTCCGGAAACAAACTTCGAACGACATTACGATTTATCTCTTTCATTCATCTTCGTCCACTTCCCAATGAAAATTCACGCGGCAAAGTCGACCGTCACTTCAATTATCTTAGACTATTCTCCGCTATTAAGAAAGTCGTTTCTGGAGTCGTCTCAGCAGCCCTCAGTTTTCGTCTTCTAGCTTTCGTTGACTCGTTCAGAGACTTTCCTTTCGTGCCTCTGTATATCCCTTTTATTTACCCATCGACGAATTCAATCAGGTTTATTAACATTCCTCCAATTCCCTTCTTTTCCACGCACTTTCGCAATAGTTTTTTTCCCCCTCGACCGTTTTATCAACGCAGCTAGTATTCCTTTTCCCTGTAATCTCTCATATCTGTAGGAAATCGCTGACATTTTTGCGTCTCTTGCGTTAGTTTGCCCCGATTTAGCACTCGACTCGACGCACCCCTGCCATCAAACTACCTTTGCTTCCTTATCTCCGAGAGAGAGAGAGACAATTCTAGCGAATATTCCTTTTTCGGAGAAAAACGGTGACGTACCGAATCAATGGCTATCGCTTCATCTGGAGGGAATTTCGTTTGTTTCGAGACGAGGGACAAAAAACTAATTGGATGTTGCGTCGAGTTATTTGTAGCGATCTTTCCGTGGAATCGCGCTTCCCTTTTTTCCATCCCCTTTGCAACGTAATCGCAACGTGATAGTAATTAATCACTTCTCAGAGATTTCGTGTGCTTATCTGGCGAGTAAAAAAATCGTCTCATTTTTTTAAATTATATTCGCAAAAATCAGCTTGTAGAATTAATACTTGGTTTCGTCGGTAAAAATTGAAAATTAAAATCAATCCAACACCCTTTGCTTCTCTCTCTCTGATCCCTTCTTCGCTATGAAATTAACTCGTTCTCCTTGATTTCTACGTTCCAACCGCCTTCTCCCTTTTCTTTTCTTCGTCTCTGCTCAGTATTCATTCGTAGCTATTCTTCTCTGCGTTACTATGTTGCGCGACATCTTAAATGGACGACTTGGCGACGAAGAGACCCCTCTTTTCTTTAGTGACGTACCCCCGCACCAAATTTACGGGCACATTCTCCCGTGATCGCGCTAACCTCGTTTACGAGCAGTCGCACAACGGCGAAAGAAAGGGAATGAAACTTGGATAGGAAATCGCGGAATCAAAGATATTATTGTCATCTTTTTTACAGTTGCTCGTCTTTTTTACAATCCTCCCCGATGCCGCTAGTGATCTCCACCGCCGTAAGTTTGCCACCTATACGCGTAAATTCTTTATTACGAAATCCTTAATATCCTTGATATCCTTGATATATGCAGATTGATGCGCACTTAATCCGATGTGCAGACAGTAAAATTGAAGCGGTAACGTACAAAATGCATTTTCTCTCAAGATTGTAGAACCTTGGGATAAATTAAATTAAACAACAGGGTAAATTGAATAAAATTCGAAGAAGAAGAACAGTTGAAGAACTTGGTCACTGGAACCAAGGATTTTTTGTGCAAAATTGTCTATCTAATATCTTGACTTACTGTCGAGCAAAAATTGTTCCATAAAAACTTAAGCGACTCGAGGTCCGCAACTTGATGATTTAATTACACAGATGTGATCCCATTTTTCCTCTTGTTCGTCTTTGAGCTTTTTTTCCTTTTCGCGTAAAGAATCGAAAGTCGTACGTCGTATTTCATCCAATTTAGAACGTGCGTGTCGCGTTCGTGCAATACCATCTAAGCGTTCTCGATTCAGCGAATGACACCCTTAAATCTTGTCTTCTCCAACGATCCACGAATCGCTTCGTGTCCGCACAAACGCAACGATTCCTTTAATACAATGAAAATTTCCGTTTAGGAGTTACTTTGACATTTCATCCGACCTTTTTTCTCCAATAACGATGAATCGTTAATTAAAGTGTCAATTATGATTGACAAGTTCAAACAAAAACATGACGAGTACAAAGAAGAGGAACGAAAGGAGGCGCGAGGATCAGAGAAAAGCTATCAACCAGCAGGAAACCGAAAATAAAACATTACATAATCTAGCAACTGGTGTTCCTTTCAAGTTAAGGAATAGTTGAAATCACTTCAACTTCACTTGAAGAGTGAAAGCACGTTTCAAGTCAGACGAAACAACAGGTTTATATTAATAGAGTGCCTCAAAATTGCTCAAAATTAAGTAACTCGATCGGTAAGAGGCAAGAGTAGAGAAAAAAGGATTTTTTGTCCCGCTTGAACAAAAATATTCCACCTAGCGTTTGTTCAATCGAATTAACATTAAGTATTATCAAGTATCATTGTCGAATAAGAAATATTGTCAAAAATAAGCAAGCCAAGTTTTCATAGACGTTCGAAGTCGTAGTGTACGCATGTCTTCATACGTGATCAGAATAGTTTCGCGTTATGTTCCGCAAGACGAATGTGAAATGGATGAAAAGCTACGAGTCGACTCCGCGTCGATGTGCATACGGATTTTGAATTTCGGTAAGCGGTTTTGCCGCGTTGCTTGCCGCATATCGGATGACAAGGTTATTGGTTATGAGGCAAATATTAGCTCAGCGTATCACCATCCACGCGGGTGACGTTCATACGCAGGATTAACCGTCGAAAAAGATGCGAGCTATCAAAGCGAGAAAATGGGAATGTAGATTCAGTGGTGTGTCGCATTGCGGCGCAGCGGCAAAAGTACCCGATGCACCGACCTCGAAAAGTGCGACACACGATGCACTCGAAACTCGAGCGAGGCCGGACGAAAGTCGTACAACGCCCCTCTCGATTCATCGGTTCTCGCGTTTTCCACTATTTACGAATTACAAACGAATTTCGCTCGCCTCGCTGGTCGACGAAAAACGGAAGGATACTCGCGAAGGATATTCCCTAGACGAGCATTAATCGACAATCGCGTTCGATTGATCGACAAATATGTATATCGTTTGCTCGATAAGTTGGCGCTATATATTTTTTATGTTACAAATTTATCAATATTATTTAATCAATATTATTATTTGAGACTTCCGGACGTAAACGTGGCCAAGAGGAAATATAGATTTCACCAGCATTGCAGCCAGCTCCCTCGGGAGTCTGAGAACGCACCACCTCTTAATTTTTATTCTTATATTTTATTCTTCTGTTTGTTTCGGTCGTCGAATGTAATATTATCATTTACCGCGATGCGTTTGCAGAACTTATTCAAAAGAAGAGTAGAAAATTAAACGATTTGGAAACTTGTTTAAGGGAATTTATTTGTCAAACAATAGCTGGTGCTGAAAAATTTCTTTCTCTGATGTAAATTGTGTCATCCACTCGACGAAAGAAAAGAAGAAAAAGCGGAAAATAAACTTAGATACGATATTGAGAATATAGCGTAGTGACAAAATATCCAGTAATTTGATAACTATTTCATCATAGTTTGCTATTGTGGATGTTGGAATATAGATATTCCGCTAAAAATTTAAATTATCTTTTGTCATTGAATATTTTTTCTTCCTTTCTCATAAGCAAGAATATGCAAATCCTTAAAGGAGGATGCTAGTCTTTTCTTCTTTAGATTTTCAGTGAAAATGTAGTCATCTAAAAGTGTAACGTAATTTTAAATGAAAAATTTAAAGATGCAAAGTATTTGAATTAAGTTATTCGAGAAATCGTTAAATTAGAAGGATGAATTGACTTGCTATCACTATGATTTTCAATCGTTACTTGTACCGTTTGGTTCCAATTCCTAATGAAGTAACGATGTTCCAAGCTCAGACTAACTTGGAGTTCTGGTATCGACAGAGGATTGATGTCGCCGTCTCATAGAAATAAGTAGACGATCGAGAAACAACGATTACTCGGAACCTTGTGGAGAATCTCCCAATCCACGAGCCAAAATCTCAGTGGTCGGGGTACATAATGGACGATATTGATCGTGCAATAAAGATTTCCGTTTCATTTGCTTCGACGAACGCGATCCGTCTAATAATGATAGAAATGGGGGTCGCTGGAACGAGAGACACGCGTTTTTTAATTAAAAAAAAAAAAATGTCTCAAAACACGATTTCACGCATTCTTTTGAATGAACACGATTAGCGACTAGAGAAGGTTTGTTTCACTCGCTTTCACTAATAATCTGACTGATCAAACTTCTATCGATTGTCAAAGCAATTTCTAATTTTCGAAACTAACTTGCGAAATTTCGCTATTTCGAATTATGCAAGGGAATTCCGAAACGACTCTGCCTTTTCTCTAAATTAACTTCTTTTCACTTAAATATTACCCGCGAATATACAAATAATTACAAAACTCCAGAATTTAGAATGTAAAAATGAAGAGAGGCAGAGTAGGACTAAACCAATAAGAAACGAGAGAAATCGTCGAGAGCTACCCCTCGCGCGTATGTGTGTGCGAGTGTGTAAGCGCGCGTGCATCTATACGTATGTATCGGTTGGTCCATACTTAAAAGGTTAAACGAGTAGAGCCAAGAGATCGGTAGGTTGAATATCTCCGTGGTTGGCGTCACGACGCTCTAGACTCTAGACCATAGACCGTTACCGAGGGGGGTTATGTTGAGGGTGTGGACGTCGTTGGCTCTAGTAGGGGAGTCTCCGATTCTGTCTACGTTGGTATCACGTTGTGTTGTTATTGGTGTTCGTCTGAGTGTCGATGTCGATGTTGATGCCGGTGTCGGTGTCGATGTCGGTGGTGTCGGTGTCGGTGTCGGTGTCAGTGTCAGTATCAGTGTCGGACGACGGTGTCGGTGTCGGTGTCGACGACGACGACGACAACGACAACGACAACGACAACGACAACAACGACGACGACGACGACGACGACGACGACGGTGTCAGTGTCGGTGATGCCTACAGGCTAGCTACGCAAGGGTAGAAAAGAAAAGGAAATAACGGGACAGCGTGCGGAGAGTGGAGGAGGGTAAGGAACGAAATGAAAGGGGTGAAGTGGCGAAAGAGAGAAGAAGCGTGGGCTGCGGGGAACGGAAGGCGGAAGGCAGACGGATGGCAGACACCCCCATGCTTATCCTCGTCCCTCCAACGGCGCTCGGTCCGTGACTCACTAAACCGTTAAGGGATAAAGCCGCGGCTCTGCTTTTCACAGTGTGCGCTCACACCGACACCGATATTTACCAGATCCGTGTGCGTTAACCTGCACCCCGTGCCTCTACGCGTGCACTGCTCGATAGCTTCGATGTATCTCTTGTTACGCTTGTACACGAACACAACGTTCTCTCGCCCCCTTGTATTTCATCGCGGTCTCCTATGTATGTACGTATGTATGCATGTATGTATGCGAATCCTTGTGTGTCTCCGCGAACACATTGTCTAGCCGGCACACGAGCTTTGAGCCGTCCGAGTGCATTACACTTTCTCTCTCTTTATCCCTTTATCTCTCTCTCTCCCTCCTTCCCTCTCTGTCTCTTTCTCTCTGTCAACTCCACATCTCGTGTTCTTTTTCTCTACATGTGTGTGTGTATATATATATATATATATGTGTGTGTGTGTGTATATATATATATATGTATATGCATATAATATGTATATTTCTACCCTGTCTGTCACGGTTCTTTCTATTAGACATATTTTTATAATACGTGCAACGTGAGCGAGATTACAACCGAGTGATTTATTTAGAGGAAAAAATTCATCTCGCGCGTTGTGTCATTTCTGTAATGTCCGTCGGATTTCTGATTTCGATCGATCGTTCGGTACACGTGCAATAAAGTTGAAAGAGTTTTATCAAGGACTCGATGTTTTCCTTCTCGTCGCCCTTCCTCTCTCTCTCTCTCTCTCTCGTTTTTACTCTCTTTTTCTTTTGGATTATCTTTTCGAGAAAAAGCAAAACGTGGTAAATTCACGTTGTCAGAGCTACGAGATTACGCGACCAGAGGGAGAAGCTTCCGCGAACTATGAGTTTACGAAGGTCGGCGAGCAACCACGTTTCAAAAACGTTGAACAACAACGCGTTCGTGCACGTTCGTTTCTCGGCTTAACTTCGCAGAACGAAAGTCACAAATACGCGTAAAAAGAGATTGGAGTGAGAAAGAAATACGAAAAATTGAAAGGTTCGTAACAAAAATTAAACTACAGACGTTCGTGCACATTTTTCTTAAAACGCCTTTCGTTTATTGACCATTCAAAATTAAAATATCCTCTTCTAACGAAACAATTGCTTCTCGTTCGTAGGACGTACGCTGAACGGACAGCCGTTGCTGGAGTTTCCAATGTCCAGTGGAGAACCAGCGCTGGAGCCGCTGAGAATCAAAAGAGCAACCCTTTGGACGAGAGTCGAGTTCAGGCACGCCCATCATTATCAACATTATCGCCAGAGTCAAACCAACCAGAGGAACATTACTCTCTGGGTATTCAGAGTACGCTGCGGCAACACGACGCACTTGCGTGGAAAGGTAATCCTAACCGGTCGATCATACTCGGCTTGCTTATTAATCTTACAATCCTTCGCGACGCGAATAACTATTTCAAATTTAGCAAAATGGCAAGACACAAGGGACAATACTAGCAAAATAATTTATGCAACATGGGTATCAGAGTGTACGCAGTTAGGCTAAAGTAGAGCAGAGTCTATCCACGACTATCACGGTCTTACATAGATTGGCTGTTTCTACTTACAGGCGTGAGCGTTAAGAGGTTAATACCTTTCTCCTTGCAATTCCGTGTATTCTTCACTTTATTGCGTCCGTATTTTTTATAATTGTAATTGTAATTGTTCTTTCTATACCTCTACTGATACTTCTACACGCTATTATGCTTACTAATATCAAAGTAAAATTAGTGAAATTTGGATTTATACCTGTTTCGAAGTCTGTTACGTTCGTCGAAGACGCTACCTTATTGAAACATCCCTGACGAAGCTTATACGATTTATTTTTATGTTACTTACGTTACATCGTCTCGAAAAAAATTTTCACGTGACGTCACATTGCACGTGACACTGATAAGAGAGAGGACTTGAACACTTTCGTCCGACTTATATAAATTTAATCGCATTAAAACGCACTGCGATCTTAAGTCGTCTTAGCAATCATTCGTCCAATATTACCAGCTACGGTTGACGGGTTTCAGCCGATCGGGAAGCTTCAAGTAATGCCGGCTAGGGTGAAAGAAATAAAAGCGAAAGAGAAAAAGAAAAAGAAAGAAAAGAATAACAGAAAATGACACATTCGCGGCCGTTCTCCTTCCGTGAAACAGAAACCGGGAATAAGTGGACGTATACACGTGGTTTCGCAGGAGCTAGGCCAACACTTGGAAATGGTCACGTCCCTTGGTGTGAACGTTGGACAACTCGGTTGGCTCAAGTTCGACGTCACCAAGGTTGTGAATAGTTGGTACACGACGAATCGTGATGCCGCCAGGGATAAACTGACGTTACTCGTCGACTGTACCGGATGCGGCTCGCACGTCTACGTATCAACTTTTGACGGACACTCCCCGCACGTGATCGAGTCGTCTTTGAACGCAAAAGGTACTCTCGTTTTCCAACGTTTGCTTCACTGTCGCGTATCATTACGTTGATAAAATTTGAAAACGGAGACAATTGTTGTGCGATTGAAACGTACGTTTACGCACGAGAAATGAATCTCGTAATTTCTATATTCGCATACATTTTTAAGCTCCTTCTCAAGATATGTCCAAGTATCACAGCATGCGTGATAATAAGTATATTTGCTCGTACGTAAATGTAGGATTTACGATTTACGACAAATCGTACCGTGTTTCGCAGGTACTCAAGATCCAGACAGACCTTTTCTAGTCGTCCGCACGGATCCTGCGGCTGTGAAACGGGTTAGGAGACGAGCGATCGAGTGCAGCGGTGCTATAAAGGGTCAATGCTGCAAGCAAAGATTCTACGTGAACTTTTCTCAACTCGGTTGGGACGACTGGATAATTGCTCCCCAAGGGTAAGGACGACAGCAAAATCGCGTCATAAAATTTGCTTCGGTCGCGAACCCTCCTCCACCTACGATTGCAACAACTTGTCGAATATTACACTTTTAAAAATATTAAATAAAACGTAAGTTGGCCAATCGTAAGGCAGAGGGCTTAACTTTATAAAAAAAAACGAAGAAAATAAAAATTATTTCGGCAATCTGTCTTTTTATCAGTCTCGACAATTTTTACAAATTCTGCTCAAAAAAATGTTCTCCCTTGAAGGAAAATAACGAATAATTGATCTTGCTCCTCCGAGCTCTAAATTTTTCATCTCGAATTCGATTATAAATAACTCGCCTGCAATTTTATAGCTAAAATACGCTTCGCCTCTCGAGTAACGAGTACCTATGTACCTATCCTAATCCTATTTATGACAGGCAGTATAGATCTGGTATAGACCTATGTAGTCAAAAGAACAAACGAGGTGTAACGTTACTCGACGCAACGTTGTCAGGGTGGACGGTTGTTTCGTCGATCGAATTGTTATCAAGTTAGCCTCGCGTAGACACACACGGGTGGAGCGGAGGTGTACGCGCCGGTTGCACGGTGGCACGCGACGATGCTTTCACAGGGAGCCGTCGATCAGTAGCTGCAAGTCACTCGTAGGGTATCCCTGTGAAATCAGAGTGTCGCTTACAAGTGCAACGGCCCTAAACCCTTAACTTACGAGCAATTATTGCAAACAGAATTGTCTAAAGCTTAACGATGCATGCTCCGCGAGGAACACACGCGAGTTTGTACAACGCGCAACAGACGCGACTCAATCTTTCAATTCCATCTAGCAAGCTGGCTCGTCTGAATCCTCCTTTCGAATGTATATATATATATATATATATACTTTCCTATTTCGAAACTATCGATAGTCCCTCTTAGACGAAAGAAACTGGTCGAACGAGCCTTACAAGTAACACGGACACAATTGTTCGATGTGTGCAGGTACTACGCGAATTACTGCAGGGGAGATTGCGCGGCCGGGCACAGAACACCGGACACTTTCCTCAATTACTACACCCACGTGATCGAGGAGTATCGGAAGATGGATCGACTGGCTGGTATGCAGCCTTGCTGCGCTCCCCTCAAGTTCTCGCCAATGTCGTTGATCTACTACGGTCCTGACTCCAACATCATCAAGAGAGATCTACCGAAGATGGTAGTGGACGAATGCGGCTGTCCTTAAACGTTGCTCCTTCGCTCCGTATTTGCTCCTTCTACGCTCCCGTCGCCGCTCCCTTCACGATCCCTGTCTACGTGTGTGCATGTGTACGCTCCCCGTACGCGAGCTCGAAGCCGATTCGAAGGGGGTAGCGTGTCTATTGAAAAACGGCCTGTCGAGATTTCCAGTCGGTTACATTGTATACACGCTCATATACCTCGAATCTCGATTCGACATTGTCAGTTCCTTCGATACTGTCAAACTTCGATAATGCTTTACTCGACTACGAGTACGAATAAGGCTGTTAATCGCGACAGGGCCGTTCGTTGGATCACCTATTACGGTTACCTCGACTTTCGATTCGCTCTGTACATACTTTGTCACGGAACGTAACGAAACGATTCGTCCGAGAATGAGCTGGACTTTGAGCGTTTCGACTTTGCTCGTCGAGCCACTCGCCCGGTCTTCTCACTTTTTTTAAACAAATTGGTACTCTCGCCGTCTACGGTGAATCGATCGTCGAATCTACTGTCGGCGCTCGACATTCTTTGTTCGCGGAACGGCTTGTCAAACCAACGTTCGAAGCAACGGGGAACGTCGAGCAAAGAAGGAACACGAGTTTTCAGCTGTTAACGTCAATGTTTTTCTAGTAAGACTTTCTAGTTAAATTACTTGCGCGTTTACTGATAAAAGCCGCCTGAGAGCAAATTGAAACGGACGTAAGTTGAGTGTGAGAGGGAATTAGAGAGAATTAGAGCGCGTGAGAAGATGTGTCTGAAAGGAAGGGAAAAGTGAAAACGCGAACGAGTAGAACTGGGATAGAAAGGGTGGGAATAAAGAGCACGAGGAGAAGCGAATAAAAAAAAAAGGAAGACCGGCGACCACCTCTTGAACAAGAGTTTACATTCGTTTCGTTTCCACGACGTGTTATTTAAGATTGACTTCACGTGGTGTGCTCGCGGTGGAGAGTACCACGTTGCGGGAGTTAGAAAGGGAGTTCGGCGAGGGGGAGAGGGAAAGGGGGGCACACGAGGCTACACGAAACAATTTAAACGAACTTCTTACTAAGAGCTTAGTCTTTTCGTATTAGTTGCGCGATTAAGATGCAAACGAAGGAAAGGAACTAATGAAAGTAAAGAAAACAGAAAAAAAAAAAAAACAAAAAAGTGATTCCATATTTACGGTTTATGTATTACATATGTATATTATATACACAGGCACACGAGGTGATTCAGCCGAGTATAAATATTTAAATACGAGCGTAAAGTTTAAGTGTAAACTATAAAAAAAGAGAGAGAGAGAGAGAGAAAAAAAAAAGAACTCAATCTGATTGCCTTGTTTTTTATGCGAAACATTCGAAAGTATCGAACGAAACGACTTAAACTGAAAAGAAAAAAAAAAAATATTATTATTATTATTATTATTATTATTATTATAAAATGCATGCGTACACGATAGATTTATATGTATATGTATCTACATCTGCATATATATATAAATGAAATATAGATACATACACACGAGGGATTAAAAATAAGCAAAAAAAGAAGGAAAGAGGAAAACGAGGGATGGGAGAGGGTGGGATATTTTGGCCAGGGGATGGGTGGGTTTTACGGGGTGGGATGGTCTTAAGAGTCCAAACAGATGTTAACAAAAGATCATGATGATTCTCATTTATTAACTAACTTAATCAACAATATTTCCGTATATAACGAACCGATAGAATGAATCGTTAAAAACGTCACACGCGTGTTATAAGGATAAATACATTTTTCTTAACTCAAAGTTATAAAATAACTTTATAAAGTTCCAATCTCTTATAAAAATGCAACCTGCCAGTTTCAGAAGGGTATTAGAAAAAAAAAAAAAGAAAAAAAAAAAAGAGAAGAAAATTACTCGTACGCAAATTTCGCGCGTGCATTATTGTACGTTTGTAACGCACATTGTTCTAGGCAGTATAATATAACTATACCTAATAAAAGTACGCGTTTAACAATTATTCGGTTCGCTGAAAAAAAAAAGAAAAGAAAAAAAAATGAAAAAATCGTGTCTCTCTTAAAAAGGATTTTCTTCGGATTTTTTATACGCGCACTATCTGTGTTCTTATCGGCAAGAAGAGTTTCAAAATTGATCATTTCTCAGATAAATCGTTCGATTATAGGGATACGAAAACTGGGGAGAATTAAACGACAAATACGAATAAAGTGTACATACGTAACGTAGCAGTCGCGTTGCCAATTACACGAAAAGCGCGAGACTCTTTCAAAGTATAATTAGCCGAAGGAGGAGGATACAAATTCGAGACACGCGTTCCTCGATAACATGATGGATGACGCAATGTGCAGGCGAAAGAGGCGTGTAAATTACAAATAATAACGAACAATACAAAATGACAATAATTAATCGACGGTTAATCGAGGAAGACTGCGAACAATGGAGCAACAGTTTTTTCCTTTTTTTATTTCTAGACAGGCTAGTACACCGTTCGTCTTGTACACGTTTCTTTCCTTAGATTTTTCATAAGAAGAAAAGAGAAGAAAAAAAAACTCACGAGTCGAACGAGACACACCGTACTCTCGATGTCGTTATTGAAGATGGCGGTGGCGCGTATTGAGAAAAAAGAAAGAAAAAGAAGAAAAAAATCGAACGCGTCGCGAACGATATAGAAAAAAAGATTAAAAAATTAATTAACGAGCATACGATAACTTTTAAACACGAAAGATATATTGAATTATTCGTGGGATAGTTGGTTGACCCACGCAGCCTTACTGGGCCTTATTAAAGTATGTATCTTTGCATCATTACTAAAAACAAAAAGTCTATGTACTAATTTAATGATAAAGCTTAAATATTTAAACGAACAAACAATTACGAGAAAGCAAATGACGAAGAAGAACGCGGCGAGAAGGATAAGGAAGATGGGGAAGAAACGAGGGAAATGTAATAATTGACACAAACCTACACATACGTACACACGCATACACACTCACTTACGCATACACAGACACAAATACACACACACACACACAAACTCAAGTGAAAGTCGTAAAATCATTCGTGTTGATCTATTTAATTCGAATATACTAGCAATAACGAGAGGAGAGGGAAAAACAGAAATAAAGATGGCATGGAGAGAAAATGGGGAGAGGATTACGAAGAAACGAAGATAGTGTAGTACGTACAAAAAATTTTTCCGAAACGGGGAAATAAATAATTACTTAATTTAAAACGAGCGGCGGATCGATGTAAAAGATCGCCTATTTATCCGATACGATTTCAGTCGCGTTTATTTCTTTCGGGAATCAAACCGACGATTCAGTAAAAATGAGAAACGATATTTTTGACGAAACGCGTAGATGAAATACAAACTACAATGAACGTAGTTTAGAGAAAGAAAGATAGATAGATAAATAGATAGATAGAAAGAATGAGAATGAGTGTGTAGGTGTGTGTGTGTGTGTGTGTGTGTGCGCGCGTGCGTGCGTGCGTGCGTGTGTGTGTGTTTGTGAGAGAGAGAGAGAGAGAAAGAAAAAAGAATAGACGTGTCCGTGAAGAGTGAACGAAGAAACGAAAGAAGAACAAAGTATTTCGTCATTTCGTCGTTTGCCTAACTACAAAAGCGAGAAAAGGGAAATAAAAAAAAAAGAAACTGATTGCGTCCAAAGTAAGATTTAAAGCAACTTTAGACAAGCACATTTCCAATTGTCGACGACGAGTTTTTCGTTAACTTCCTTCTATATTCTCTACGATTACTATTATTATTATTATTATTTTCTCAACACTTTATTTTCTCTCCTTTTCCTCATGTTACTAACACCGGTTAGTTCAGCTGCTACCTGTTATCATTATCGCTAACTCTGTCACCAACGCCACCATCACCGCTGTTTGCTGCTGCTACTGCTTTTGCTACTCTCGCCACCGCTATTGTGTCGTTACTAGTAACTATTTACTAGTACTATCATCAACACCAGCGCCATTATTGCTACTGTCATACTCGTTATCATTATCATTATCGTTAGCAGACCATCAATCATTTTTGTTCGTTGTCGCTATCATCGTTACCACCACCATCGCCACCCATCGCTATTATCATTAGCATTACTAACATCGCGCTGCGTACACATCCACCATCCACTTCAATTATCACTAGAATTCTGCTATCAGTAGTTTTTGCAAAATAATACTTGTATCATTATAATCAACGCCATCGTCTATTCTATTATCATTACCTACTCCTAGCATAAACGTTGATTAATGTTAGTTCTACCAACGCCACTAGTAAACGCCATTACTGTCAGTATCGCTAGAATTTTCTGCTGTTGCTGCTGCTGCCGCTACCGTTGCTGCTGCTGTCACTGCTGCTGCTACTGCTACTGCTACTATTATTATTCACCGCTGTGCAGCTTTCAACACGCTGACATCCGACACGCAATATTATCATCTTTGTCACCATTTTAACTTTCCTTTCGTTTTTCCAAAAGAGATAGATTTCTACGGAGGAAATGTCAGGAGCACGTAATAAGGGTCTCCGCAAAGCCTTTAACAAGCTCAAGGACTGTGTTTATTAACTACTTTATTATAAAGAAAATAATAACAATAATAATGCCGACGATAATACCAAGAATGATAACGATAGTTACTACCGGTATTAATAATTAATTAACACTAACGATAATAACAAATACTAATGATAATAAGTACAATAATAATAATAAGAGTAAGATTATAATGATAATGATTATAATACCGATGACGATGAGATGATGATGATGATAATAATAATAACAGCAAGAACGATAAATGGCTTTTGCTGTTACAATTAGTATTATTACGATAATTATTTCTATTACTACTTATTCCTACTACCAGTACTATTACTATTACTCCTATTATTAATACTATCACTACTATTACTACTGCTACTATTATTACTACTACCGCTATTACTATTACTACTACTACCACTACTACTATTACTATTACTACTATTACTACTACTACTACTACTATTGCTACTACTACTACAACTACTACAACTATTACTACTAATTACCATTACTATTACTACCGCTGCTGCTGTTGCCGCTACTGCTGCTGTTATTACTATTACTACTACTACTACTACTATTACTATTATCACTAGTATCACTACTAGTACTATCACTATACTCCTACTATTACCATTACCACTACTATTATTATTATTACCATTAATTATTAACTACCGCTGTTGCTGTTTACTATTATCATTACTACAATTGCTACTGCCTCTGCTGCTGCTATTACTAACTAGTAATTATACGATTAATGATAATTATAACGATATTGATGATGGACATTACGATAATAACGAGCATAGTTATATAACAATAATAATAATAATTACAACGATGATAACGATGATGACGATAATGATGATAATGATGATAATGATGATGATGATGATATAGATGATAACAATAATTACGATAAAACCTAATAATAGCGCGTAAGAGACGACGAAGAAAAAATGTGTTCGGTTCGAAAACTTTTACCGAAAGCAATTAAGTCTATCCCTTTTTAGATTAAGGTTTTCAGAAAGAAAGGAGGAAAGAAAGAAAGGTATATAAAGAACAACAATGCAAACACACGAATGCAAACAAACTTATTACGAACTGTCGAACGAGTAAGGACGAGTATAATAACGAAAGGAAGAAGAGAAAAGAAAAAGGAATGAGAAAAGGAAAAGAAAGAAAAATCGATACTTTTTACTCGGTCTGTCATCTCAATCAGTGTCCTTGTATCTCCGGTAATGTTCTAAAACAATGATACCTCTTATCGTTCCTATTTATATAGATCGCTTATATTAGATAATACATTAATTCATCAGAACAACAACTTGTAAACATACTGTAATCATTCTTTATCTCGCTGAAAGCGAGTTTTTTTATCTTCTCAAAGTAATGCTTGCACGTATACATACATTACGGTATCCTCGAGTCGTAAAAAATTCGTTAATTTAAGTGAAAGATTCTAGTGATATAAACAATGGAGACACAGAGTGGAAGAATGCTAGGCAGGGGAGAAAGGAGCGTGTGTTTTCGCGAACGAAAATAGATAGAGAAACAGAGAGAGAGAGAGAGAGAAAGCGTGTGCGAGAGTGTGCGAGAGAAAGAGAGAATGAGAGAAAGAGATAAAGATAACGATAACGATAAATAAATCAGGATGAATAGAGAGAAAGAATGATAGAACACGAGCAACTGAAGACACACACACATTTCGTACGATTCGCGAAATATTTGATTCTTCAGCAAAAGTATATATATAAATATTACGTCTATACATAAGATAGAAATGTGATCGTTGGTTGATATGATGGTCGCCGTAAGAATGGTAGAGATTCGGTGCATGTGCGGGAAACAAAAGAGGAAGAAGATGAAACAAGGAAAATAGGGAAACGTGAACGTGACAAGCAAGACTGAGTGAGAAAAAAGTCGGCGAACCAAGCTTTAGCGAGTGTGATTAATTTGAGAAACAAGCGGCCGCTAAGTCGCTAGCGCAGCTACGCCAGGGAGACGATTGTTTAAGATAATGTAGCGTTCTCGATGCGAAATTAGTGTACGACACTTGAGTTGGTGCAACCTTGGCTTTCGAGAGGCGAAAGAAAGACTGAAAGACGCGACGTGTCGACGCGTTATTACTCAAGATTCATTTCGTTCCCATTTCACCAGAGGCAGAGGTACAAAATGTTTTGTTTTTTATTCAAAAGCAAAAACTTCTCGAATTCTCATCTCTGAGGTAGATTTGTAGCCAAGCGCAATCGCAGTCGTGAATTTGAAACGAGCAAGCACTCTCATTACACAATTGTACAGATATTTCCGAGCGAGTGGTACGTTTTGCGAATACGGGAAGAGAGGCATCCCGGCAGCCAGAGGACACCGGACTCGTCTTTCTCATTGCTAGCCGAGGAGGAAAATAACATAGAAATCGACCAATTTATCGATCGGGCATCGTTATTCTCTTTCTCTTCGTTTTTTTTTCTTTTTCTTTTTTTTCTCTTTCAATTTCCCGTAGCGCTTGCGAGGTGTTCACTCGGCTTGAGAGACTCGAGCTTTTGATCGATCGTGATACATCGTGATACGCACGATAGCCGATAGCCGAACTCGATCCGAGATATATTACACGACGGTAGAACTCGATCGATCCCAAGATACACACGATGTTTTCCTTCTCGTCTTCCGGAAAAAAACAAAAAAAAAGGACGGAAAGATAGGACGCGCGATCGAACCTGCCGATCGATCCTCTATCGTGTTGCGCGATGCAGATTCAAAGTGCCTTATGACAACTTGTTCGTACTCGCGAGAGCAACGCCATACACCACGAATAATGTCGGTGGTTTTGCGAAACGACTGGTGACGCGAGGAGACGGGTGAGAAAAGGAAAGGGGGAGGGAAATCTTGAGGAGAAGTGTCCGCGCGATCACGTGTCGGGAACAGAACGTTGAAAACGAAACTGAAGAGAAAGAGAAAGAGAAGAGAAGGGTGGACAGGGGTAGAGAGGCGAGAGAGCACGAGAAGGAGAATGAGAAGCAGCAGCAGCAGTGGTAGTTTGTTGGGAAAGTAAGAAATACCACACAATACCGTGACGATAATGTGACCGGACTGCGGATATTTGTGCAAATTTACATATATTTTTGTGAATATCATTGGAAAGATAGAGCTTAGATAGAGAGGATTGTTTCGTCTAACGTAACGAGTACTGTACTTTGAATGTTTTTCATATTCGGTGGTGAACTAAATTTCAACCGCTGTTTAAAAGAAAAGAGAAAAAAAAAAAACACGCGCGAGTCACGAGGGTGTTGAAATTTAGTTTACGACCTAATATTTTTCCATATCATGTGCATTCTATGCTTTCTATTGCAAATCCCCTGTTGAACGCGTGAAAATCCGCAGTCTAAGCAACGACGACGACGAGGACCGTTAACGAGAAAAAGACTAGAAAATGTGACGCGAGTTGTCAGAATTCGCGTTTGAAAGTTAGTTAGTCGCATAGTCTGTATTCGCATGTTGTATTGTACCCCCCCGAGCGATAGTGTTTTTACGAACGATAGTGAAAACCGCGTAGACTGGTTTAATTTTGGAATTAATTTTTTCGTTCGGATTTCAAAAGGTCGGATTCGCGAAAGTACCGGTGCTGCGTCTGTTCACGTTCCAAACGAAATCGATCGAACGCCTCGTCATCGAGATTACATTATTGGTTCTTCTCTCTACTCAGAAATCGAATCGACACGACTGGATCCATCTTACTCGATCGAACTAATATTATTAGAAGAAAAAAAAAAGAAGAAGAAGAAGAACTCTCCAGTTCGCTTGAAGATTCACTAATATTATTAGTTGATAAATTATCGTGCAAGAGGATCGTAGTGGCAAGGATCCACGTATATTCTACGTATTTCACATTAGTTAATCGCATTTCGATCTAGTTTTATACGAGCGTTTCGATCTCTGAAACATTCAACGTCCGTAAATCCCGTCCAAAGAATATTTTTACTCGCATCGCGACTTGACCAGCGATTCCCTGCTTATTTTGTCTTTCATCCCTTCCTCCTTATTTCGCTCGATGCTTCTACAATGCGCTCGCACACGCTCGACTCGTCGAGAACCAAGAAAATGACCATCAGACAATAAATAGAGATTTCGATTATTTGTCAATTTTAATATTTTGAAAATTTACAAGTTCTTGGTTCTCAATGGGTTCATCCCAAGGAGGCTTCACGATCGTGCTCGGCCACATGTCTTTTCTTTCTTTTCTCTCTCTCTCTCTCTCTCTCTTTCTCTTTTTTCTTTTCCTCTTCCAATGCCGCGTGATTGCAAAACTTTCAAATTGTAAAATTTCTAATTTTTCTACAAGCACGCGATTGCCACGCGACGAAATTCAACATACAGTAACAATCGACAACGCAAAATCCTGAGAGATTGATCCTCAAAGGCTATCACGGGTAAAATTACACTCCACGAGAATCTTACTTTAGATAAAAATAATATAAATACGATAACTTTTCTACTTTCCAACTTAATATTAAGTAATAATAAAACGCTGAATTGCATTTCTCGACTTGATTGATTTTTAAACCGGGTGAAATTTCATCCATGATAGCGTTAACGTGACATTCTTCAGTAGCATAGCGTAGAGTTCCGTTTACAGTGGAGCTCCGTATCTGCATGAACGTACGAACGATTAATTTAATTGAAATTCTCAAAGCAAAACAGTCTGTTCTCGCAATAATTTTTACTCAGGCGCTACAAATAAGCGGATCCAATTGACCATTGCCTGAAATTTCGTTCGAACTCGCGTTCAAATGTGCAAATTCAACAGAGGGAAGATCGCTTGAATTTCGAAGAGCTGTGTCTTAAATGTATGTTTAAATTCACTTGTGTTCTTAAAAAGACAACAAACTCAAAGTCGAAGATGTTGATTGTCAGCAAAAACGATCAAAGATGTGGATGCGTGTGAATCAATCTTTGCAGAATCAATCGGTATTTGATTGGATACTATTTCAACTTCGTATATATATGTAGATACGGATTTCTACCGTACCTCTCCATCTACTTATCTATTTATCTATCCATCTACCTATCTATCTGTCTATTTATCTGTTTATCCGTCTAATTTGTCCGTCTGGCTGTCTGTCCGTCTGTCTGTCTATCTGTCCGTCCGTCCGTCCGCCTGCCTGCATACTACCTGCCTGACTTGCATGCCTGGCTGGCTGCCTGCCTGTCTTTCCAGATCTCTCCCTGGCTCTCTGTTTGCCGGTATTGGATTCTGCGACAAACGTGCCAGGTTCGAATGATGTGTATCGTAAGGTGAACGGGTTAATCCCCCCGTGTACAACGGTCTGGTTTTTTTACTCTGGAGAGTATCTAGGTTAGCGATCGAGAATGAGAGAAAAATGAGAAACAAGAGAAGGAAGAAAAGAAAAGAAGGAGGAAGAAGAAGAAGAAGAAGAAGAAGAAGAGAAGCTTGGAGGACGATCGCGAAGCGAGTGTGACGCGTCGTTATCGAAGGAAATCTCTATTAAAGTCCGAGAAAGCGAGCGAACGGAAGAACAAAAAGCAAGCAAGAAAGAAAGAGAGAAAAGAGAAAAGAAAAAGAAAGCTCGCTGCTCGTGCGATCGCGAACCGTTTCGCGAAAGGCCTACAACCAAAAAGAAAAAAAAAGAAAAAAAAAAGAAAAAACTCCCCTCGAGTTGAGATCTCTGCTTAATATATTATAATATAATTATTAATTGTACATAAGCCTGGAAATGCGTTCGCGATCGGCTTCCTTTGTAATTAAATACTGTATTTAAAGAAAAAGAAAAAAAAAAACCAATAAGTGTGAACGTAATAGCTGTAAAACTATTCCTACGGTGAACGTGAATGCTTTAGCCAACGTTTGAAGCGTGTGTTAATCGACTTACGCGCATTATTATTGTTAACGATATACAATTGTATTTACTTTTATAAAATAATGTCGGATATTGTAATTAAAATTCTATACCGAACAAACCACTCTGTATCCACGAGAGACGAATAAATAAAACGATGAAAATGACTCATATCTCAGCCCGTGTTTCCATCGATCGCGAAGAAATGTTATAATCATGAGGAAGAGCCGTGTGATACGATTTGAACTTGATTTCAAGAATATTCTTGCAATGGATTGTATCTTTTAGTCTCCGTCAAAATTAAATTGGGAAAAATTGATGGATCTTAAGAAAAGCAAGAAAATTGGCTCTTCGATGGAAGCGATTGATCCTTCTTACGTGATTGACTAATAATGAATATCATTAGAATAATTTTAAATTAATTGGAAATCTAAAACTAAAAGTACTATTGTAAAAATTACGCAAATAAATTCTCGTAATTGCTTTCATTTTTGCAAATGAGAATTTGCTCAAATTATGAACTTTCAAATGCTAATGTCGCGTAGCGGCGAATAAGTGGAACTAAATTTAATACGTAATTTTGGACGCAGAGATGCTGCCATCTAGAAAATGAGTCCAGGTTGACACAAAAAAATTAATAAGAGCACGTAACTCTCTCTAAATTAACTCTGAATTAATTAAAACTCTCTCTAAATTAACTAATTACTCATTTTCTGAGTTAAATCTATCCACCTTTAAAATCGTAAATTAAACTAGTATACGTAGATTACAAGATACTTAAAAGATACTTAACGTAGATTCTTTCGCAATACTTTCGCGCCGTTTTAGACCAGAATTTTTCTTCCGATAGAATCTTTATACGAATCTTGAAAATTTTCCAAAAATCTTAAATACTAGGAGCACAGTTGAAATTTGGCATGGCTCCTCCTCAATTCTCATATTATCCTGATACAAAATCCAAAATTTCAGCCAGGAATATCTCCTGGTTCCAAGATTTTCGAAAACTTCAGCCAGGAATACTTGCTAAATAAATAAATTTTTTAAACATTTGCAATACTAAATGCGCAGATATAAAGCCTCCTGGGTTTTGACGCCTCCTGAATCCTTATATTCTCCTATGTGTTACAAGTGCACATATGCGTACAATACAGTTTCTTGTATTACGGTGAGATTTATTTCAAGATATTACACAATAATGTAAAATATGCATATAATAATGCAGTACGATACAATCTGGTACAAATAAAATTTAATATAGTACGCAGTAATAATATTGTAGTAACGTAACATCCATGCAAAATAATATAAAATAATCGCAACTTTCGTATCAATGTAGATGCGGTTGTATTTGGAAGAAGAAATAGAGTTGAACTATATAAAACGCACATTGCAATATATCATACAACGTGTGTATGAGTGTTACTTATAAATCATACTTATAAATAACAGACAATTGATCGTGCAGTTAATATTACACTAGTCACTTTACTTTCTACAAATGTAATTAAAAAATACAACAATTACAAAATACACTAACGAGGTAGCTTTTGTCTTTTTATCAAAAAATCTCGACGTGTGTAGTTTTACATTCTTTAAATCATTCGACTCGCGAACAGGATTTTCCAAATATTATTACAAAAAGACACTCCAATATTAATAATACTAATAAAATGATCAATACGATTACTAATGGTCAATATAGTTACTAATAAAATGACGAAGTAAATGATTAAGCAAATGCTTCTTTTATTATCAATAATAAAATGATGTAGGTGAGCAATTTACGGGCAACGAGTCTATTTAGAATTTTGTTTCTTTTTCACGGTTATTTTCTTCTTGCTGGAAACGAAGTTCTACGAGTTCCTTTGAAATCAAGAGGAGGCAACGAATGCATATATTCTTGTGTAGCGACTGGTCTCTTTAGTTTATGAAGGCAGGTTGTATTTGGTGAGGTGGAAATAGAATCGAAATAACAAACTTTTTTTAAGGGATCCACGCGCGACGTCGACGATGCCTTATGTAATTCCACGGTTTCGACTTCGGTTTCCGTTCTTTCGTTCGTCGTTGCCTCTTTCGAGGCGATATGCATGTGCCATCTGCAACAAGAAAAAAGTAAAAAAAAAGAGGAAGTAATTTCTTAAAAATGCAGTCAACAAAGTAAATATTAACAAATTAACGACTGAATATTTTATACTCAGAACTATTTTAACCATTAGATTAATAAATTAGAGAATAATAATTGCACCAAATAAAATGTAAATTTAAAACAAAGTGTAGTTTATGTACCAGTGAATTCCAAGATCTAATTAATTAATTAATTCCAAGATTAATAATATGTTTCAGATGATAACAGAAGACTTATACCCAGAGCTGCCGCAGCAAAATTGTCTCGGGAAGCGCTCAAACTCGATCGGTTTCCTTTCTATTAATCTCTTAGTCATGAGAGGATTCGTGGCAGACTCCTTGGCGATAATGTTTCTCAAGTGTACGAGGAATTTATCGGTAAAATCATCTTGCGCGAAGAGTGGATGTTGCAGGAGCGCCGAGGACGTAGATCTTAGATCGGGATCCATGCGGAGACAGCAATTCAGAAAGTCGACGGTCACCGAGTCCCAGGTGGGAAATAACATACGAATCGAAGTTACACCTGATTTTGGTGGTGATTTTATCAGCTCGTCTACACTTGCGCGACGCAACATTCGACCAGGTCTGCTAGGATCAATCATTGTTTGATGCTTCGTGCACAGTCTCCCTAAAAATTGAATGTAGAGATCCGCAATTACATGATTTACATTTGTAAAATCACAAAATATAAATATCGTTACAGAATTATAAATATAGATATCGATTTGAAAACATAGATTTTGTACTCTTAAAATTCGTTCGCGTAGAATCTCAGACCAGAGAATATAATAATTTTCTTGAAGATTTGAATGATGATGCTTACCAAGAACTTTGGTTATTCGATAGAGTTGATCTACGTCGCTGTCACCAGGGAAAAGGGGATCTCCCGTCACCATTTCCGCGTAAAGGCAGCCCACTGCCCAAACGTCCACTGCTTTGCCATATCGTGGATCACCAACAAGAAGTTCCGGCGCTCGATACCACCTTGTCGCTACATAATCCGTGCAAGACTCGTCGGAGGTATTTATGAAACGTGCACACCCAAAATCGCAGAGTTTCACCACACCGTGCGGAGATACTAGAACATTCTCCGGCTTGACATCACGATGCATTATCTAATCGGGGGCCAGGAATTTTTTTAATCTCGATCAAAGTTAAACCAGGATTTAAAAAGTGCCGCGTAAACGTCGACACCCTCGTTCGTAAGTATTGGGACATTTCTACAAGGTATCGTTAGAAAGACGCAAAAGCTTCAGGAACCTTCGAATAGGAAAGGCATCGACTCTCAACATAAATTGAGAAATAGAGAAAAGTAATGACGACAATCTCTGTATATCGCAGCTTTGTAATATTTGAAAAATTTTCGAGCGTGAGTCGTGTTCCTCGAGACTCCTCGAAGAAACAACAGCTGGCAGAATATCTGAACGCAATTTACATCCAGAAGTTCGGATGAGATTAATGAAAAACGAAGTTGATCCGAAATTTAGATTCTGAGAATCGGAAGTCGAGACTAAACGATTGCGCCCTGTACAAATTTCCCTCTGGTTCACTTACGTTGCTACTGTGACAGAAGCTCAAGCCTCGGAGGACTTGGTAAACGTGTCGTTGGGACACCTCCCAGCCCAGACCGTGTTTAACGATTTCCAGCTCGTCCAGCAACGTGTGATCCAAATGTTCGAACACGAGATAAAATCGTTTCCTACAACGAAACACTTCGATCATATTTACTAGATTCTCGTGACACAATTTCTGCAAATACAGACGCTATCCTCATTCTCACTCTTGTAAGAAATATTAGCTCGATGAAGTTTCTAAGAATACTTTCAACATCCTGATCTCGCGAAACGCCATTTTTCGCACTTGGTGGTCCTCCTCGGTCTCCAGAAATCTCTTAATGGCCACGAATTGTCCGGTTTCGCGATGTTTGCATTTCATCACCACGCCGTAACTCCCTCCTCCTATAATCTCTATCGTTTCGTATTTCTGCATCTTGGTTAAACAGATTTGCGACGATCTCCTGTATTTCCTTTTTTTTTCATTTAATCTTCTAAATATTTCCAAAACGTTTGTAGGACTAAAAATATCCTCGTATATCACGGATCAATTGCATTCAAAGAGGGATCGAAATAGTTAGGTTAACGACAAGAGTTGGCGAAAAGCTTCTCACAAATCAAAATATTTCTACCGATAGCTAACTTTACGATAAACTGCAAAACACGAAAATTTGAAATTCGAGATCTTGCACAGAAGCAGAACAAGATCAATTCAAAGAGCAATGTGTTCGAAAGAAAAATTTTTAGACAAATAAGTAAATCGATTATTCAGAAAAATGGAAAATCAGTTGCTTTCGGTGATTTAATTTCTCATTAATTCATACATATTATTAAAATCCATATGCTAAATTCGAATATCTTACTCACTCCAAATTACAGTACGACAAAGAGACTAGCTCTAATTTGCCTAATTTCCACTTTCAGATTTGCAAGATTCGTGACAGAAATGGACCGACAGTGATCGACGTCAACGCGCGATGAACGAAACGATTTAAAAAATACGGACGAATTTCGGCTGGATCGAATGAACCGATGGAAGCGAGACGCTGGAACCGAGAATCTTCGCTAAGTAAAGATCTTCGAGGCGAAGTCCGAGAAATACTCGTACTCGTGGCGGCAAGCTGTTAGATAGATAGCAAGCACTGAAATAGCTTCACCACATGGCGGGGGTCTCTTTAATGCTGGTTAGATTCGTGTGTATGCGTTTTTACGTACACGCGGCTCACGGGATCAACATTGTCGATGTTCTTCGGGCCAGAGGCAGACCCTCCGCGAGCGAACGTAGTCGTCGACTCCGGAAGTACGTACGCCTTTCGCGAAAATCGTCCCTCTGGAAATCGCTTTCTCGCACCTCGCCATTGACCCATCGTTCGAAGAAACTCGCCAACTCTCGAGCCAAATCGATCGGGATGGAGAAAGAAACGTAGAAAAAGGATAGTGACATCGCCATCATCAACAATCGTCAACGTCGACCATCGTCATCGAGAAACAACGCACGGACGTTGTAAGATATTAAATACTCGTTAATGGTCGAATTATTCCGAGACCTAATAATAAGTAACCAAGTGTAAAACAAGAGTAGTCGAGAGTAGCGATCATCTTCTAATCACCCGCACGAGACCACGTATCTTCTTCTTCTTCTAGGTACGTGTTGCAGTAGCAGACGAGACGAACTTACACGAGCGAGCGAGCTTTAACTGGGTGAAATAATTATTCGCGTTCGTTTCGGTCCGTGCGGTTTCAACGAAACTCGTTAGTCTCTGGTCTGCTAAATCGGCTAAATGGGAACTCTCGTCGCCAACAACTATGACGTAATATAACGCGGCGTATTTCACGAAAACGGCAGAAAAGTGAGATCTCGAGCTGATCCGAGAACTTGACAGTTATGCTCTACCGTGTCTGAAAAAAAAAAGTGTTGTATACTCTTTTGTTGACGTTAATGTTGTTTGACAGTGCTGCAGGGAAAACCTTGGTGCCCGACGTAAAATTAATCACGAGGAACAACTGGCCGCCGAGAATGTAGCGGAACGTGTCGAATTCGTATTTTTAAACGAAATAGTCAGCGCAGCGTTGCCAGCGGTGCATCGAAAGTTCTGCGGTTCGAAAAAGAAAAAGAAAAAAAAAGAAAAGTGACATCGTAAGCGCACGTTCGACGGGAAAGATGCACCGATGAGAATGAACGATATCGTCGTCTGGGGAAAATGTCATCGTCGTACGGACGTTCGTCGAACACGTTGGAGAAGGTGATAATTGGAATCGAGAGTCGACGCGCGAGACGACGGTAAATCATCGAGCATGGCCGCTTGTCACCCAACGCCGGCGATTCAACATTTGCAGCCGCAGGAATCGTCTCAACAGCTTGGCCTTGGAGCTATGAACGCTATCGGTAGCCAAGGTCAGAAGCCGCCGCTCCACCAAACGCACTATTCGCCCCATTTGCTCAATTGGGTCTACCTAGCCATCACCGATCAGAATTCTGCTCAGACACGAGATCAGGTTTTACCAGGATTTCTCTTTGTCTCTCTTCTTTTTCGCCCCTGTATATCTCTCTTTTTGACGGAACATTCGCTTTTGGAAAAAAAAAAAAAAAAAAATGTGAGACGCTATTCGTCAATGATATAGTCGCGAAAATATTTGAAACCTGTACGAATACAAAGTAGAAAATTGTTTAACCACAACCTAACAAATCGTTCCCCTTTTCAAGTGTGTTAGATCAAAGTAGCTTTTAATCACCAAATAGCTTGAAAACTATTATTAAAATTAACAAAAGTTATTATCGATTTGTTGACGTAATTGATTTAAAACGACGTTTAACAGCGCTTTTATTCACTGAAAACTTTGCGCGTGAAAATCATGCGCCAAGTTTTGTAAAATCAGCTCGTCCAATGACGAATCGATAACCGTGACTTCAGAGCAAACTCTTCCCGACGATATGGAGCGGTTTTTCAACGGGGACATCGCAAACTCACAGCCACCGTGGCGCGCTAGATCCCTGTTGCGCGATCGGGAGCAGCAACTTTGCGGATAATATCGGCGAGCTTGCGAACCGTTTCAGAGAATTGGGACTGATAGATAGAAAATCAGCTAAGAGGCCTCCGCCTAGTTACCTCTGTCACCTGTGCTTCAAGAAAGGCCACTACATCAAAGATTGTCCACAGGTGTGTTGTCTGTGCGTATTTCTCGATCGAAGAACCGTAATCTTCGGTAATGATCAGATGAATGTAGCTTCATTGGCTTTGCACAAATGTATGTATTATTTTTGGACAGATCCGAGCAACAACAGCGTCGTGAAATACTTCACGGAACGTGTCATCCAATATTTCGAGTCTCTCTCTCTCTCTCGAAGAGAGACTAGTTTCAGTTTCTCGTGCCTATTAGCGCGTCACTGTTAGCGTTGCTAAAAGCATCATTCGATTTTACTGAACCTATAGAAAATAAATGTCTATTCCAGGCACGTCCGAAAGGAGAGGGTTTGACGCCGTATCAAGGAAAGAAACGATGCTTTGGAGAGTACAAGTGTCCCAAATGCAAGCGCAAATGGATGTCCGGGAACAGCTGGGCTAATATGGGTCAAGAATGCATCAAATGTCACATAAACGTCTATCCTCACAAACAGGTGAGAGTGATACATTTATTTTAGAAGAGAACGCTATTCAATTGAGAGGATCGCACAATGTGAAAAAATTCAAGTCAACGTCCACTAAACCTTCGATCCCGGACAATTTTCGTGTTTCTCTATGGATGAATATTTACAACGCTGCGTTTCATCCGCGAAGGATCAACTCGTCTAGGGCCAAGTCTATCATGTATTTCTTTAAATTTCACGAAGTTATAAAGAAGTATCGTTAACAGTTTAAAGAGGTGTCCCGTAACTTTATGAACGAGAGTGCACGCAAGAGACAATTTATTTAGACAAGAATAATTTGTATGAAGTGTGTTTCACGATTCGTAAACGATCGCCAAGGGAAAACTTGCTTCGAAGCCAACATAACGCGAAATGCGTTTCCCTCTCTCTCTCTCTCTCTCTCTCTCTCTCCCCGATATAATCCGAATAAGTTAACTCTTAGCAACGCAACAACGTCGAAATATAATCGTGTACCTTTGGCTGGTAATATACTACGTTACTAGAATATGCTCTTTGCCAGTTCGTCGAGCGTTGCGTTTCACAGTAATGCATCAACACAATTATGTTACGTAATCTCGTTACGTTTCCCATGTTTTCAGAGACCGTTGGAGAAGCCGGACGGATTGGACGTGTCTGACCAGAGTAAGGTTCATCCGCAACATCTTTGCCAGAAGTGTAAAACCCTCGGCTACTACTGCCGAAGGGATCAGTAGCAAATCGAAAGCCACATGCGAGATGTGTTAATGCGAAAGATGAAAATTTTTATCTCAACATCTTGAACCAAAGATTCTCGTTCTTCGAAACTTTCATGCGATTGATCTTCGATCTCTTCATCAGAACATTTTATACAGATCATGCGTGTAGCAAGTGGAAACGATACGAGCTTCGCGTGGGATGTAGGACAATAAAGATTGCACAATATGCCAGATAGATGTAAATTTTCACATATGACTTTACAGCCGCGCTATATCGTTTCCTTCTCTACGATCAAACATCAATTATATCTGTGATAATACAACAATGATAAAAGAAGAGTTTACAATGGCTCTTATTAATATTCAGGCACCACGCGGGAGAGGAGATTATCGCTCTATGTGAAACAAATATTAAATAATATATTTTTAAAAAACAATCAATGATATTATAAACAAATATATTATAAAGCAATAATTTCTGGATCACCGTGATGTTCAAGAATTGATAAGAATCACTGTATATATATATATATATATATATACAGCATCGCATTAATAAACAATATCGTAAACGAGAAAGCGTTAGAATATCTTTAACCTTGTATTTTTCTATACAATCATATACAACGAACAAACATACGTACGTGCAAAACAAAGGCAAATATCTAAAAATAAGTCGCATACCTAGGTTTCTTGTGCAGAATAAAAAAACAAGGTATTACGCTACGCGAACGTCCACGAACAGAGGACCGCGGTCACGTATATTCTAGGACGATTGTGTCCCCAACTAATTATAGCTGCTTTACGTTCAAAGATATACGACAAATTATTCTCATACTTGCGTCATCAACGTATACGATCAAGTGAAATAGTCTATTAGCACACGTGTGCTACACGAATGTTAATTATTAATACACGAAAAAAAAAAGGATAAAGAAGGAATCAGATTTCAAACTGATCCGTGCCGGAATCCGTTTTTGGAACAAGTGTGACGTCTCCCAACGTCTTGGAGTCCTACGTCACTATGAGTCTTCGCGTTCCTTCCCCACTGTCTCACTTCAATTTCAATTTCAATCTTTCCCTTCGGCGGACAACCAGGTTGGGGACAAGGGCCTCATCTGGTATCGAGTGTTTGTTCATCATATACAAATTCTAAGCATATACATTACACAAGCCGCAACTGGGTACAGCTAATCAATAGGTCGATAGCAACACCAAGGTTAAGCAAACAAGGGACCCGGCCCTAGAGATGGGTGGACCGTTTTTCATGCTCAGCCTAATAGAGCCCGCTCCAAATGTTCTAAAGACAAAAATCGGTCGCTATCAGCCCTTCACTTCACTGATAAGTCTAACTGACGACTCCAAAATGTAGAACGTTTCCTCCAAAACCGTTATGTTCGCCGTAGGCGGCGTAAGTCCTGGCATATTATACAAAAGTACCAGAGAGACACAAGTATCCGTAAATTTGCAAAATAAGAAACATGGATACACGCATATTCAGAAATTCAAGCAGCACCGCTGCTTCGAATGTTATTCAACGCATTTCTCCATTTACAACATTGTCTAGTTAAATCAAAGCGTTGTTGGAATAACAATTTTTTAAATTAATCTTGCAAAATGCTTCTTGTAACTGTGTCTCAGTTACAAAGCTTACAGGGAAGTAAGTATTTGTATATATCGTAATTGAGATATAACGAGTATGTACAAATTGATCAAAAATGATCGAACCACGGGAATCACAGCCGTGTCACTACTGCATGACACGCGAAATTGGTTCGTCTCTTTTGAGCCTAGGCATCTCAAATTTTACATATTCGTATGTACATACATAAAATGTAAGAAAGAAAAATGAAAATGTAACTCGAGGAAGATGAATTCTCTTGCGAGCTGCACGCATCTACATGTACACGATAGGCTGAAAATCATAAAAATTTTATAATCAACAAATTGTAATTTTATAATTTGATTTTTATCCGTAACTTGAAAAAATATAATGAAACTTTTATAATAATAAACGCATATCTGTTTTATGAAAAACAATAGTAACTTGGTCTACATCCCTGTGATTTTCAGCCTTTCATGTATCCACAGATATATTAAATAATTTATAATTAGTATCATACAGATGCAAGAATTACCGATTTACCATCATTTGTTCTCCTAGGAACGATTCCTAATAATTTGATCAACGATATCGTAATTCGCGTCGTATTCTGGGATATATATTGACACGTAGAGATACACCGGTAAAAAGAACGAAACGTTCGTAAAGACGTGTAACTTAACGCATAACTATTTTGTCGATATGACAATCAAAATGAAATTCCACGAAATACGATACCGTACCATACATATTATTATTCATGTATATATACGTATAATGTATATAATGTTTATGTATATGTATATATTAATAATAATATCAAATGCGTTGTTATATATTATTATTAATATATCGTAATATGAAATATACAAGAAATCAAAGGTCCATCTACTGTGACGTGCACTGATTTCTTTCTCGCTAAAATTTCACCCAAACGTTTCTCTTCTGGAAAAGCAATCGTACAATATACATGATAAATGTACAGTGGTCAAGGATTAGTTACGGCGAATAGCCGATCCGCTGCCGGGTCTTCACTAAAATATGCCGCAGAATTGAACATAGTCGTTGCTGTCGAGTCTACAATCTGAAAAGAAAACACACGATTATAGTTGTTCGAGTCAACATGTTCGTTCGTTAAATTAATCTCTTACCTGAGATGCATCTGTGCGGAGAGAGGAATTTAACGTTCCAGCAAGTTCCGTTTCTTGATTATATGACAAATGCTGTTCGGATTGCGAACGTAGTAAAGCTTGCTGATATTGAAGCTGTTGCCTCCGTTCCTCGTATTCGTTCTTTACACTCGCTAATGCAATCTTTTCTGATTCGTTGTTTCCACTAATGATCGATTTTGATAACCGATCGGAATGTTCCTCGTTCGATGATGGTTTGGATATCGTCGACGTCGATATTGTTGGTATTTCTTCGGACTCGGCGGCCATTAATGAGGATCGATTACCTACAACATGATAAGAAATGTCAGATTTTTAGGTGATTACAACTTTTCTCAATATCGTTATAACTTTAGTGTAAATTATAATATTCTTAATTAAATCATTTAATGATGCATACCCTCGGCTGATATGTCAAGCTGCGGTTGAGGTGGTGCTATGGATCCGGGGAAACATGGTTGTTGTTGCTCGATCAAACTGATTACTTGCGATTTTTGTTGCGCCTGAGGCGATTCGGGTGAAATTGGTACGACAGGGATAATCGGCTCTGGGAACAACTCTGCCTTCAAATTAGGTAAAAATGCATCGATCGTTCTCCAAGTCGGGACCCACAAATTCGACGTCGGAGCCAGCACGTTAGCGGAAGACATGACCAGCAACATGTTTTTCAACGATTCCGGTATAGCTTCGAAGAGAAGCTCGCTATTATCGGCGTGCATGTAAGCACGGAGTAAACTTAATACCGTCAGCCAAAGTGGCAAAAATCCAGGAAGGGTCAACAAAGGATTCAAATGGTGAAGAAACACTTTAGACAGTAACATGGCTGCTCTCACCCTTGTCTCCTCTACACCAATAGGATCGTTCGACGCTATTGGTCCAAGTAATTGAGCCAGCAGCGGGAACAGAACCTGTTCCAAACACTGAGACCACTCTACTGCCGACAACTGAGCTAAATCGTGAGCAAGCAAGGTGCTTTGAAGATACGTGATGGCTGCGGTACGTACTTGTCTACGAGCGTCGCAGCACAACCTCGCGATTCCTTGCAACAAAGGCCTCCATACGTGCAACCACAGTGAAACATTTTCCGTGCCGTTCCCTTCTTCGGCCCACCATCGAAATACTTGAGCAATTCTTGTATGAAGCGTATGCATCAAATCTAACAATTGTATAGGACTCTGTTGATACGTAGCAACGGTAGCTGCAGCACCAAGTTCGTCCGTTTGACTGAGCACTTTGTTCCTTTTTCCTGAACACTGAAGCACCGCTTCGGCGAACGTTCTCACGCAACGTATACATAACTCGAAGTTAAACGGAGTTACGTGTGCCACGTCTCTGACTAGAAACGTCAAGCTCTCGCAGCATTTGACAAACGCAGCAGGATCGTGAGGTTGTAGATCCCGGTCCAAGACTATCGTGTCGGCAGCAACGGGCAACGGAGCTTCGGTCCCTGTTGGAGACACGAGTACCCATTCGGGTACAGGGCTAATCGGTCTAGGATCCAACATCGATGCTCTAGAATTCGTTGCCTCGTCCAGTACAGTATTTGACTGTTTTGGCAATAATGCCCCGGCACCTGCACACTCTAGCAAACTGAATACCACTTTCCAGTCTTCCGTGCTGTGAATATTAGCAGCGCCGGTTTTAAGCAACTCGAACAAACCGTAGGCAATCTGCCTGGCGAGTGGTGTGGTCGTAGCTGAAGGCAGATGAGTCAAGGGCAACAGAGGTGGCAAAACGGTGCACGCGCATTCCTCTCCCCGTAACAGCCTAATCGCTAATCTCAGCATTCCAACGGCTACCCGTTCCAAAAGGTATGGATGATTTTCACGCGCGGCTGTTGTTAATAACCCATCTAGATGGCCTTGAACTACTGGCCAAATGCATGCTACTCTGTCACGATTCTGAATAGTTACCTCCAGCAACAATTCCAGCAAAAATACCGATACATCCTCGTCGTGAGAGTTTGGCAACACCAAAGCACCGACAAGAGACCGAAGCGATTCGACCTGCAAGAACTTGCTTTCTTCGATGATTTGTTTGAGGTAACAATTCCCAATAAATTCTGTAGCTCTTTTTCTCGCAGTCGTTTCCGCTGGATGAGACATGCGTGAGGTATCCAAAGCTATATAAGAATATAAACTGGATAATATTCCCTGATCCACAGGAGCTGGCTTCGGTGTAGTTGGTTCCCGAAGTAACGATATTTTTCCAGATGGATCGATGAAATCTTCCCCTTCGGTCAAACTCTTCGGCAATAATCTCGCTTTGTATAAGGATTGCAAACAATCGATGATATTTTTCCAGGAAGCTCTTATTGCATCCCCGTGTATGTGAGTAATTTTGAACAATGTGCGTGCAGCAAATTGACACTTGTTACTTCCACCAAGTTGTAAAACTACTTGGTCGGGCTCACCACCAGTCGCCAGGCCCGTAAACTTGCATAAACTTACTATAAGAGTGTCCAAGTCACTAGTCATTCCATAGTGAGCACTGATGGAAGCGCAACTATAGCACAAAGAAGAAACAAACGAAATTTAAATTCGATCCTAATTTAAATTCGATTCAATCGAAATGTATTACGAACCGGTGGAAAGCTTCAGCGACACGACGTTGCAATGAATTATCAGGCGCTTTGTCGTACGCCCTGCAAAGTGCACTTATGATAGGAGCCCATGCCTCCTCAGCTAGCTCTTTATCTACGAATTCACCAGAATTTCCAACTTTTAAGTAGAAACTTTCAAGACCGACCCCTCTACGTAACAGAACTTTCCACAAATAATTATCTTTGACCAAACCAGTTTGTTCAGCAGGCATCACAATTTCTTCGCCCCTAACAAAAAAAAAAAAAAAGAAAAAGAAATGTATAATGCACAATCTGGCGTACAAATAATTTATAAATACTAAACACCTTGACAATTATTATTGGAAAACGAAAAGGAAAATAATTTTACTTTATAGACGCATATATCTCGTCAAGCATTCCCTGGTCGAAATCAGCACCGCCGTTCACCTTTTTCAAATTTCTTTTGAACTCATCAACAGTCATAGGATTATTTTGTCTTTTTACATTATAATTATGTTGATCAACATTCAACATAATCACAGCATACGCTAAAGTAAATGCGGCATCTGCTGATGCAAACGGTCTTCCATTACTATCCTGAGGATCAAACGAAAATTTTTTTCATATATCTTTTATACTCATTAGATTATATACATAACAAATAATGGGGAAATTAGACTTACATGCCAATGTTCTGCAAATTTTTCAAGTAACAAGGAAATAAGCGGAGCTTCACCAGGAAGTCTGAAAGACTCTAAATAAAGACGTAAAGCTTGATCAATTCGCATATCCTTCAAGTCAAAACTGTGAACGAAACAATTCAAAACACTTTTATTTTCTTTTTTACTAATGTATTCCCCAATAGATTTTTTATCAAGCCCGGGATTCTCCTTCAAAAATTTGGCTACTTTCTCTGGATCAGGATTGCCTGGACTTCCACCCAGAAGACCATGTTCGGTAAGTTTAGCGATTCCCTCTCGCGGATTTTCATTAAATTTTTCTGTACCATGTACCAACCACTATACAGAAGAAATGTACCTTTGAACCTTTTCTTAACAATAAACAAAATAAAATGAAAGGCAAAAGAAGCAAGGAAGATTTATTTTAAAATTTAATCAGTTAAGTACGAACCCGCTTATTTGCCTTTATAGAGAGCAGTTCCTCTCGTGTTGGAAGATTTGCTGATGCACTATGTCGAGATGGTTTACACAATTCTTTGTAACCCTTGCATCTGATTTCCATTCCAGAAATCAATGTAAATATGGCATCCAAGGAAACAAATTGCATATACTGCATATTACCCATCAGCGCTGAAGCATTCTAATAACAAAGTATATTCAGTGGAGTTTTTAATAAAAGACATTTGACAAACATTTATCATACTAAAATAAGTGTATTACATACCTTTGACAAAAGTTTCATTAATTCTTCATATAAATTAGTAGAATATAATCCGCAATCGTAGTTTAAGTACAATTCTGCTGGTAAACCTGGTATTCTCCATAATTGTACAATGGCCTCTAAAATTAAAGGAAGTTAAATTCCCATTAATTAATTCCATGTAAGTCTTCTAGAAACTGTAGCTAATAGTATCATAGAGTATCCGTACCGAGAGCTAGTTCACGTTGTTCATATGATATCCTATTTGAATCTGAACTTACTATTTCCATCAATTTGCTTATATGATGCTCCATTTGAAATTTCAAATGTTCCCTTTGCGATTCAAATAACAAAAACGATACTTGCAGATCTACTGCAAGAATCGACAAACGATCTGTGCCAAGAAGCTGATAAATACAATTATAATTATTATACGTTCCTATTTTCAAATAAATTTAACAAAAATAAAGATGAATGATTATTGTATCATCATTACCAAAATAAGATTTCTGCAAAGATCATCTTTCACAAGTACCAATAATGACGGAAAGTTGGAAAGATAGTCAGCAGCAATTTCTAAGGCTACTTGTAGCAAACTGAGTCCGAGATGTGTCATAACTTCATTATTTTGTTTATCAAGAGGACTGCACAAAGATACAAGAAACCTAAATAATTCACGGATACACAGAGCACCATACGGCGTTAATTGCTGATGTGGCATAAAACGAACTCCTTGTGCATTTATATATTCTTCAACTTGTTCAGATTCTTTAGCTTTAGATACTTTGTATGCATTACTTCTATTTTCATCTACCGATAAATCCTCTACACTTCCTGCCGGAGATTTTATTAATTCTGTATTCTTTTCATCGTCAATTGATTTTTTCAGGTTTTCTACAAAATCAGAAAAATAATAATTAAAATGGCCATTATCGCTTATATAAATTAATATAAGTACCTTGATTTCCTTCCTTTACTAAATTTATTTTCTTCGTTTGATTATGTTCATCTACTTGAATATTTTCTATACCTTTCTCTTCTTTCTGTGAAACTTGCTCTTTTTCATTCGCAACGTTTGTTTTGTCCTCTATTTCGTTACTACTTTCTTTAGACTCTTTCGTATCCTTTAAATCTTCCTTACCCCTTTTTATATCTGATTCATTTTCCTGTTTGGTAGTTTCATTGATATCATTTAAATCTTTTTTATTATGGTCCTTGTTTTCATTCTTTTCTTCTTCTGTTTTCTCAGCACTACCTTGATCCAAAGAACCTTGCATATCAACGATATTTCCCATTGATGTAACAGGTGTTACCAAACTAGCTGATCTGACTCCAGTTGGACTTGGAATATCAATATGCTGACTTTCAATATCTGCTACATTATCTGTATTCTGCCTTGCCTTTTGCTTAAAATGACTTTTATTTCTTCTATTTTTACTACGATTACTTTCCATGCTGTTTGTTCTCATTTTCTTAAAAAATGCACACGTTAATGTAACATTAAAATATTATATTTTGTTGAGTTTTAGTCACTTACTTTCATATTTAATAAAACTCTAGTATCATCCACAAAATGGGGTAGTCGAGTGAAAAGATGTTGTACCATGTCTCTCAAACAATGTTCAGCTGTTTTTCTTAATAGTTCTATAACCAGACAAACATTGTTGAAATCACAATGAAATTTGAACATAATAAAAATCCTTACCACTCAGACGTGTTTCAAAACATATTCTGAAACAACTAAGCATAATTTCACAAATGCTCTCATTTGAAAGATAATCTCCAGCTGGTGATAACATAAGGGCTCTCAAGACCTGAAGTATTCTCATTAAAACAACCCCATCCCCAGACGCATCAGTTCCAACAAATCTTGCATGTGTTACAGCATCGGCGATAGCTTCTACACATTGTGCTATTGCAGGATGATCAGAATCTACAAAAATGTCAATATAATACATGTTCTTGAAAATACTTTTAATGGATAAAATAATGAATGTATACCTATAAGACCATATGATATCATTTTATTAACAGCAGACAAGGCAAGACTTGTAACAGGACCGGTTGTTTCTTCTGATCTTATAATTTCTAGAAATGGTGCTAAAAATACACCTGGCTCTAAATAAGACAAATCTTTCGCCTCATTTAGTACGTCTTTCAGACTAAATAATCCTTTTATAAGAGCATCCTGATCATCATCCTTGAAAATGACAACGAAATATCCAGATTAGATAAATATTAATCAAATATTTAAAAAAAATTTCAATTGAAAATAATCATATCATAATTGTATTAACAATTCGATCCGACGTATCGCTATTATTCTATTTACTACAACCTGTTTGACTCGATGATAATCAAAATATATCCACGTGACAATCATACGTATGCATGTAAATATTACTGATAATTCAATTAATAGATGTAAGATTATAACTGTAGAAAACAGAACATATGTTTTCTCATAAAATGAGTGAAGACGACAAGAATCATTCTAACCTGATGAGAGTGAGATGACCATCGTGCACCTCGTCTCATAGCCGTTACCAGGAGGCAGAGCTCACCCTCGACAACGTGTAAACCACCTCCCGGATAGGCCATTTTCACGATCCTGCCCATCTTTTTTTACAACACTTGTCCTTTACACTTACACCATCTTTGCTCCGAAGAAACCTTAGAAAATACTCAATAATCTGTAACGTCAAGTGTCAAGGGAACACTTTCAACACAATAGTCGCTGAGTTGTCAATTTAAAGAGGCGTTCAAAACTGCATCATGACAATATGCCATCTAGCGTGGAAATTGAAAACCTTCCCTATCAATACTTAGCCACATTAACATCAATTATTTAACATTTCCTTAGCATACAAAATTCTGTTCTTGTTGATTCTTATGGAACCTTAATTCTCAAATACAATATTTTAAGTCTACAACTTTCCAAAAATTAGTTGCACGTTTTTGTTGGAGGATTTTGTTGAAAATTTTTTTTTATCAACGTTAATGAAATTTCAGTAGAAAAGGATCAAAAAGAAAAAGAAAAAGACTTTTCAAAAAGAGACTCGTGTTTCTTGCAAAAACGTACATTCTAAGAACATTTTCAATTCCTCGTAGCTTAAGTTTCAAGGAAAGCTTAAGTTTTTCATGAGAACAGTATAGTGATAAAGAGAAACATATATCTATACTTCATTACAACTTATGTTGTCAACTGTGCAAGTTCGAACACTGTGTCACGTTCTAAACAATAATTGTAAGTATTTTCAGCTACTAAAAGAATAATAATAATTTATACATATGTGTATGCACATTCACAGGCATAATTTATATATCAAATCTCTTTGTCAATTAAAAGAAAAAAGTTAAGTTAATGCATGTTAATTTTTAAAAAATATTGCAGCATGTATATGCACATGTCAAATTTATAGTAATTTCATTTTTGCACAAAATAATGTAGTATTAAGAAATGTAATACTGAATATTATGGAATTTGTATTTAAATACTCGATTTCTTTTGATATCGAAATCGATTCCTTCACGACAGTATTTTGTTTAACAGCATAAAAAAGAGAACTTCTCACTAAAAAGACAGAATCATTCATCCTACAACCGCTATACATATATATATTTCGTTCCGACCTAAAATTTTTAAATCAACATGTATAGAATTTCGTTGGGTTTTATCAGTGATATGTCGAGTATAATTCTTAAAAAGAACTTGGCTTACACCGAGAAAAATGCTGAGACAGGTAGCACTTACAACGATTTTTTTTAATCTTATAAAAATGTAATAAAACAATATCCAAATTTAATTCGTTTGCAATATTCAATTTAGATAGAAGTTATAACACGAAAATTTGTTACGTTATTGTAACAATGATTTTACCAATTTAACATGATGGATTTATCAATTTCCAGCGCAGAAGAGGTCGTCATGCCTGCAACGAAAGATGAAGTTGATCAACTTATTGAATCTCATACTATTGTGATATTTTCTAAGACTACTTGCCCATATTGCAAAATGGCTAAACAGGTATCGACCAAATAATTTTTCTATTTCCATTTCAATATCAATTGACATGACGTTATTTCAGATCTTTGATAAAATGCAAAAGAAGTATACGTCTATCGAATTAAATGAAAGGGATGACGGAGATGAAATCCAATCTATATTGGGTGAAATAACTGGAGCTAGAACAGTACCTAGAGTATTTGTAAACGGAGTATGCTTGGGAGGTGGAACAGATGTGAAGAAATTATACGAGAAAGGAGAATTACAAAAAATGTTTTAACATATTACTTTTGTACTACTTGACTTATTAGAGTTATTTGTTTCTTTTGTTTAAATTAATAAAGATTATTATTTGCACAATGAAAAATATTATGTATAATTGTCCTTATTTCCACAGTAAGATTAATTGCGAATAATTATTGTTAAGCAAGTTAAAAATAAATGTTTGCTAATTTCTCATTTGAATAAAAGATCATTCATGACTTTCATTTAAATAAACGTGCATTTTCGTACGTACGTATATATTGCATGACGAGAGTACGTATAATGTAATGTGAGAACTATTTCTTTGTTTGTCACTTCCGCGATTGAATATACATTTATATGAGTCAATTTACCTAAAAATATCCGGTCAAACCGGTGTAACAGTGTGTCAGTAAGTGTAACAAAATTATTAAAAAATGGATTTTTCCCAGTATCGAAAGGCTCTGGTGTACATTTTGACTTTTCTCGCTTATGCATGGTCAGGTTACGGTGCTGGGTTATTATCGAATTTAAAAGACGCAGTATTAGCAGCGGAATCGGTTTTTCAAGATTTATTTGAAAATGCAGTTACTGTAGCTAGAAAAATTAAAGATATACATGAAGTGTTTGATGCAGCAGTGGAAGAAAATTGTATCTTTCAATGTCCAGGAGGTATGTATAATCTAATCATATAACCTAATTATTATACTTTTAAACTTATTTTTCCTTCTTACTTTTATCGTACTCTATCAAATTTCCAATTCTACACTATCATAGACTATCTTAAGATACAGTATCAACAGATAAAATATGTAACACGATGATAATGTACACGTCATAATGTATTGTAATATTCTTTATATACATCTATATACATACATATAACTCTGTCCATACCTTTATCCATCTTATCTTATTATAATTATATAATATATTATATAACTTATACAATTGTAAGTAATCTTAGCAAATTGGTATTGAGAAATATTTAGAAATTGAGAAGTATTAGAAACTGTAATGTAATGACACACGTAGTTAAATCTAATTGGTTATCGCTTAATAACAATAATAATACGAAAAGTTTGTGACGATTTCAGGAGTCACTCCGAAACCGGATTGGAATCATAAACCCCAAAGCAATGGATGTGGTTCTTTAGGAATTGAAGTAAGCAAATTCTACAAAAAAAAAAATTGCATTTTCATGTGCAAAATATAGAAATTTTAATTGACTTAACAATTTTTAGATAAACCAAGAGTATTTGCCACTTACGGAAATGACGAAATGTTGCGACGCGCATGACATTTGTTATGATACTTGTAACTCAGATAAAGAGAAATGCGATTTGGAATTTAAAAGATGCCTATACAAATATTGCGATGGGTATCAATCGACTGCGATAATAAATACGTGCAAAGCTGCTGCAAAAATGCTTTTCACTGGCACGACTGCTTTGGGATGTAAGAGTTACATGGATGCGCAAAAAAATGCTTGCTACTGTGGAGACAAGTGGAATAAAAACAAAAAAGCAAAGAAAGCTGCTCAAGCTGGTGGAGAATTATAGAAATAATTTTATAGATCATTCGTCATCTGTAAAATACCAATTACCCTTATACCTCGTTTGTGAATCTCTAATAAATCAACATGCTATTTTCTATTTACCATTGTATTGCAGGAATGTCATTTTATCGAAAATGATGTTGCTATTATAAAACAGGTACTTTCCATATGTTCAATGAAACACGGAAATATAAGTTTGTCTTCTAATCATTGTTCAATTTCTGTCTTTTCCTTCTCTGTCTAGTCTCTGTTCTTCGTTTTCTCAGTTAATGTCCCTTAAACCTTACAATATCCATTCGAATAGTTCATTCGTGAATTTAAATATTTATTTTCACTTGCTTGTTTTTGTTTCTGCGTTGAAACAAGGGAAATACGCTTTCCATCGGCGGTATCACTTCAACTTCAGTTTTTAAGAAAAGTTTTTGTAAAAAAATTATCAAGTAATGCGGGGTACGACAAGAATTTGTTGAACAGTTGTAACAGTGTTTCGAGGATGGGAAACAGCGGATCCTCGCAGAAGAGGAAAGAACGGACTCGAGAAAGTGACGACAGGTAAGATAATTTCTATCTTACCCTGTTCTCTTTGATTAAATTAGCGACGCATAAAAGTAATACATAAGAATGTACTTTGTATGTTTTACTTTTGGGTAGCGTAGATGATCGATCCGGAAGGAATAAAAGAGTTGCGAATGGTTCCGACCTGCGAAGCGGTAGAAAAGAAATCGTAAAATGTCGTGCGACAAATCCTTTCATCATTTTTTTTCTACGGTTACGGAGTAAAAAGCCAAAGGAACCCGTAACCGTAATTGCACGAGCAGCTGGAAAATTGTGGACCCGAATGAACTCGGAACAAAGAAAGAAATACATAGACTTGGCAAATGCTGAGAAAAGAAGGCGAGAAGAACAGAAAAGGAAGCGAAAGTTAAGGTAATCTTAATCTTATCCGACTTATCAATCGACAATATTTGATAAATTTGATATAAATTTGATATATATATTTTGTTCAGAAGAAGAAGAAGAAGATAAAACACATACGTCGATCTCAAAAAATAAGATAAAAACTGTGGACGAAATTAGAAAAGTGCGAAGTCCGTTTTACCGTGCGTGCATCAGGTACACGCTGCTTTCTACACAAGTTTCTTACAAGTCTTTTATTCGTACAAAATATCATCGTGAAGCCTTTATTTTTGATTCATTTTTATTTGTTAGTAGTTTTTTTTAACTCTATGTACAATAAATATTGATGTATTTTTACACTATCAATGATCTTCTTTATCGTTCAAGAATTATACTAAAAACTAGGCAAATCCCCTTGCCCTTCGCTCTTATAGTCTCGTCTGAAAAAATTAAATTCGTAATATACTATAAATATATTATTTGTTCGCGACCATTCCCCGAAGCGTCGTGGACAAGAGGGAAATTACAATTGAACGTACACGAACGAGCACCATTTTACATTTCCCATAAAGAGGTCGAAGTAATCAACATCTCTCCACCTCTTATAATTCGATACAAAAAATAATTTCAGCACAATTTTAGTGACGCTCCGCGGAAGAGCATTTTTACGCATGTATCATTCTTTTCGAAACTATGTATGTGCCCTCTCGTTCAATTAATTAAGAAAATAAAAATATTACATACAATAGAGAATAAAGAATGAATATACGTATGTGTGTATGCGAGCACGCTGCGCGTGCATTTCTTTCTTTCTGCATCTGTGCACATAATTAAAGAGCATAGGGACCGAGTAAAATGTTATTTATATCGATGTGGGATGAAAATGACGATGGCGATGATAGAATAGCTACTATAATGATAACAATAATAATATTAATAATAATAATAATAAGAATAATAATAATAATAATAAGAATAATGACAATGATGATAACGATGACGATAATGACCATGACCATAATCATGACACCCTACCATGACCATGGCAACGACCAATGATAATGGTGATAACTATAATCAATAGTAATCATAACAGCAATAGTAATAAGAAATGTGACAACGACGAAGACAATTGACGACGGCAAGAATGATATCTTATGAAGGATCATTCATGAGAAAACGCTATGTTCACATTGAGAGATGACAAACGAACCATTATTGATCAATGATAATGAACGAGTTGGCGATCATAATAATTAATTTTCAATAGTACAATTATAATTACTAATAGTAGTACAATTATTTTTTTATGATACAATAAAGTACAGCGTGCCTCGAAGAGAAAGTAAATAACAACGTTCAACAATCGATAATATCAAACAGAATATTCTTTGCAAATATTATGTGTAGTACATATATATACACACATATATGTATATATGTATAATATATATATATATACACTATCATACAGAAAACGTAACACCGTTGTAATTTCGGTTGGGAATGCCCTACTAAAAATAGGTATCCGTTTTGTCGATCGTGGACCGAGCCATAAAATTGTATATACATACATGCATGCTTGCCCTATATCAAATGCGCGCGCGTGTACACATATATGTATATCCACCGATCGACAGATCACATTCAATCTTGATTAGTTAATCACTTTTTAAATGCACAAATTACGAACCCAAGTCTCATCGTTTACTATTCGATACTATGATTATAATTCGTACGTACACATATACCCACTTCTCTCCTTCGCGCGCGCGCATTCGCATATTCACACTCGGGATTCATTCATTTATGCATTCCAACAAGTTAAGAATCCGTTTAATACGAGCTCTTTGATTCTTGCGATGCAAGCGCTTCCATCAATCCTTTAGTTTCCGTGGATCTTGGATTTACAATTCGGTCTTTTTCTACAAAAACATTCACACGCGTGACCTTATGTCAAGTAACAACAGAAAAAAAAATGCGAATAAATGTATTAAAAAGTTAAATAAAAATAATGTAAATACGTAGGTTAAAAATAATGAAATATCGGTGGAAAAGAAAGACAGAAAAAACAGTATTCAGTGTTGTTTAAAGGATAAAAGTGGAAGCGAATGCAAGGAAGTAAGAAGTCTCTCGATAAATAACATCTTCCCTAAAGTTTATCAGAGTTCGTATAGAAGAGAGCATTAACTTGTCCAAGATGAAGCAATCATTGTTAGTCGATGAACCCATTAGTATGTGGAAATTGCCCCCGGTTTGGTTCGGGGTATCGTGTTATTGTAAGTGAGAGAATGTGCGTTTAGATAAGTGGGGCTAACGTGGCCTCATCGAACTATTCAAAGGCTGCATAAGACCGCCATTTATGTAACCGTGATACGTCGTGTACACCGCTGCTGGATTTTGCTGATGAGGATCCTGAGGGTACGGTGCAGGTACATTAACAACTCCGACAGGCAACTGGCTGGCTTGATTCATGAAACCACCGAGCTGCGCCGCTTGATTCATGTAGCCGGTGCCAGGCTGTGCCACACGATAGCCATACTGGGCCATGAGATTCGTATTTATCGCTACGTTGGGGCTGACTCTGCTAGCGGCGCTCTGCATTTGAGGACAGGTACTTCCAGGATCGAGAGTCTGACGATACAGGCTCTCGCTTGGATACGGTTGAGTCAGAGACGGCATATTCGCGTTCGCCGATGACCTCGAGGTCGATCTACTGGGCGGTCCAGGAGTAGTAGGCGGAACCGTATTGACGTTATAGTAATTTTTCGCATAACCAAGGGGTACTTGAGGCGGCGTCGGCAACTGCCTCGACGTTTGCGGTGGCGTCATAGTGTGTGGTATTGGCGGTGGTGGCGTTAGGTTCATCGCCGGCGGAGGTGTAGGAGGTATCATCTCCAATCCGTTCGTCAACTGTTGTAACTTTGCTAGACTGCATGAATTCGTGGTTTGGTGATTTCCAGAAGCTGACAGAGAAGGCGCCGGTGTGTGCGAATGCGGTGGCATCGCGCTCGTCTGAATATAAAAATTCGTCGCTGTGGTGCAAGGTGTCGGTGCACCGGATCTGCTGCTTCGATGCTGGATCACGTACGTGTTCTGCGTTGGAAAGGTTTGCGAAGCGACGGCCATGTAATTCCCTTGCGAGATAACGGCCATGTTGTGCGAGTGAGCAGCGTGAGTATGAGAATGCGGATGAGGTACAGGCGGTACACTCATCGACGATGACTGTTGATACTGTGGCGGTACGTGCGTTGTATGCGCTATCGTTGTATGGCTCGTGTGGGAGCTTGTGTGGCTCGTATGGGAGCTCGTGTGACTCGTGTGAGAAGTCGTATGACCTTGAGACGAGGCCTGAGCGTGCGACGTAGGAGGTGTGGTTCGATGCGATCTGCTACTCTGCTGCGCCGACCTCGACCTGTGAGTCGTTTGCGAGCCACTGGCCCTTTTGTTACTGTGAGACTGCGTTTGCGATTGCTGTTGCTGTTGATGCGCGGATTGCTGTTGAGACTGTTGCTGAGCCTGAGACTGTTGCTGCTGAGATTGACCGTGCGTCATACTTTGGTTCTGCGTTTGTTGAGCCAGAGACAATTGCATCGGTTGAGGTGTGTGGGACGGTGGTAAAGGCTGCGGCGTGTGACTCTGTCGCATCGGTTGGGGACTCTGCGTCGGAATACTTTGCGGCGTGTGAGACTGAGAGAGTGGTTGCGGCGTGTGAGACTGAGGTAACGGCTGCGGCGTATGACTCTGCGGAAGAGGTTGAGGGCTTTGCGTTTGTATACTTTGAGGCGTGTGAGACTGCGGTGTACGTGGCTGCTGAAGAGGCTGCGGTGTGTGAGGAGGTTGATGCATCGGATGAATATTGACGTGCGTCGACGGAGTATGCTGAGGCATTGAACAATCGGCATACTGTACTTGCGGTGAAATATTTACAGCGGCGGATGTGACGGGCGTAGTTATTTGCATGGACACCGAAATTGGTACGCTAACAGAAGATGGCATCGATGGCAACGCGCTCGGTGGTCTCTCGACGCTATTCTGCGACGCCAGATCGCTAGCGATCGACGTAGGAGACTCCAATCCTAACTGGCTGACGTCCAAGTCGCATTGGCCGTAATGCAACGAGTGCACCGAATTCGTGGTCGAATCCGGCGTATAAACTCCCATAGACGGTAAATCAGGTTGCGAAGGGGGTGTCCGTTTCACGGAACCGGGATTGTCCAAGTGAGGTGTTGTCTTACCACTTTCCGGCGAATTCTGTTTCAATTCTTCTGAATGAGTTTGAAGGTGAATGCTAGTTTCTTGCTGCTCGATAATGGGCAAGACTTTCTCTTGGGGCGTGAACGGCCCTGTTTCAGGCGACGCGATATTGGAAACAGCAGAGGACGATTCCTTCCTCTCCGTGGGCGTTGCAGGTGAAGTTTCTATCTTTGGCCTCGTCAATTCTTCTTTCGAATTCTTTAACGGTAATCTCTCGGAAACTCCATCAGCTTCTCTACAGCTACCTACATCTTGACTAACAGTTTTCAACTTTTCAATTTCTTCTTCTTTAGGCGAAGAAAGATCAGGTACCAATTTAGACGTTTCCGAACTACAAACTGCTTTCTCAGTCTCTAAATCTTTGTCGCATTCCCCCTTTGCAAGTGTATTCTCCTCCTCTTCCTTTCCTTCCGCTGTCTCCATTACTCTTTCACCATCGCCACCTCGTTCGCGTTCACTTTCATCTTCTCTTTCGGCCTCGCCTTCACCCTTATCCACTACTGCTTCACCTTCTCTCTCTTCACCCTCTCCTCTTTGTACTTCTTCCTCCAGCATTATAGCCGATTCCGATTCAGACGTCGGCTTCGGCGTGACGGAAGCGACGGTGTCGTCTTCGAGCTTTTTCTTATGCGGGTCGTCCTCTGATTTTTCACTTCGTTCGCTCAAATCGTTCTTCACGTGTGTCGTAGATTTCAATTTCGGTGCAGGTACTTCTTCTTCGCCCTCATCCTCGTCTCCTCCCTCATATTCTCCCGGGCTAGCGGATACAGTCGGTTCTACTTCCGGAAGAACGGTCGACCCACAAGCATCGTCAGTGCCACCGCCATCGGCATTATCAGTTTTTTCAACAACGTCGTCTCTATTCTTTACAGTTTCCGCTGCGTTGGAAATCTCCTTCTTGGCAGGGGCTGTAAGTAGCTGTTCTGTAACAGGAGGCGACTGTTGCTTAATACTTGAGAGAGATTCAGTCTCTTCCGCGCATGGCAGCGGAGATAACGATGGAGGAAGTATCACAGGAGTTTCCGGTCGATCCTTCGTGGGGGTTTCCGGTTTTAATTGTGGCATCTTTAGAGCCTCCTTCTCAACTTTTGCTCTTCCCCGTCTCGACACCGGCAAACTTTTAACCTCCTTTGCCTCTTCTTTCCCATTACACTGGCTCTGCTCCAAATTTTTCTTTTCTTTCACCTGTTTCGTTTGCAAGTGCAATTTGGATTGTCGGCTGGTCACTTTTAACAAAATATCGTCTACCTTGCATTGCTTTTTCGTAGGTTTCTGCGTTACCGACGACACAGACGATTCCATCGCCTTAGAAGACGACTTCTCCACCTCATTCATGTTATCCTTGTCCTTATCTTTAGCATGATTATCCCTCTCTTTGAGTTTATCACGTTCCTTGAGTTTTTCCCTTTCTTTTTCCCGTTCTTTATCCTTCTCTTTCTCGCGCAAAGATTCTCGAGTTCTCTTCCGGGCACTACCTTCAGACCGTTCCTCCTTTTCTTCAACGTCAGTCTTTTCAGAATGTTTCCGTTTTCGCAGGGGAGTCGACGTTGTTGTCATCGTCGTCGTTACCGAGGCACTACCCAGAGGTGTCTTTGGCGTTCTGATTCTTCGTCTGGACATCGTCGTGGTGGTGGTTGTCGCTACAGTAGTAGTCGTGGTCGTCGTCGTGATCGTTGTCGTAGATGACGTCGTTGAATTCATCGAGTTCATGTTTTTTGAAGCAGCCAGCGCGCGAGAGTTCCTCGACGGTGTCGCAGCGCTCTTCGTTTCCACCTCCATGGCTTCTTTAGGATTTTCCGTAGCCACAGCGTTTCGACTCCTTTTCTCCGTATCCTTCGTTTCTTTCGTTTCTTTCGCTTCCTTGGCCACGTTCGTCTCCTTAGCTTCCTTTGCCTCTTTCAGCGTCTTTGCATCTCTTGGTTCTTTAGCATCCTTGGAAACAGAATCCTTCTGTCCATTCGATTTCGAAGTGTTAGCTTTCTGTTTCAACGGCAAGGATCGCCTCTGCCCTAGCCTCCTGCCTCTCGGTTTCTTTTTAATCTTAACCTTTTGAATCTTCTCGACGATCGTCGGCACGTGTTTCGGTTCCACTACGGGCGAAGACTCGGAACTAGTGTCGCCACTTTCCTCCGTACTTTGATATGGATTAGGAATCTGCGTGAGCAGCGGTATCCATCTAAGACAGTCAGGATCTAGCTTGATGCGCGAGCTCTTTCGTATTTTCGCCATATGAGCATCCACTTTGCTCCAATCGACTACCACAGCCACTTTGGAATTCCCCTCGCCGGGTAAATGGACCGATCTAACGAATCCCAGCAGTTGCATAGCAGTTCCGATATCGTGTGCCGACACGCCAGTCTCCTTCGTTATATCTCCCAGTTTGATATCCGTGAAATCTCGATGGGCGTCAAGATATTCGAGCACGACGCTTTTCCAGAATGAATGATACGACACTCGACCGAGATCCGAAAGAGGTTTCTCTGGCGTGCCAGGGATGCCTTCCACTTTCGACAGAAGGTAACTAAATTCAATGAGAAACCTGCCAAATCCTTGTCTCTGATATTGCGGTAATGTCATGATGCACGACACGTTGTATCTCTGCGCGGGACAATGCTTCTCTTTGCTGAAATAACCAACCAAATGACAGCCATACTTGTCATTTTTCGTTACCGCGTAGAACAAAAATGGTTCAACGTCGTAGTACAGGGTTTTATGATCCAAGAACAATTTTGCTAGCAGACACAGATTTTGACAGTATATTTTGTTGACGTTACCATCGATCTGAAACAGAATAATTAGAATTTTCATTGCTCCATTTATAAAAGATATATCACATTATATTATTTGTTGAATTCTAGCTCTTTCATGATGTAACATGAAAGGAGTATAACTTCATAATTCTATAGTTTGAAGAATAAACTGAAAATCAGAAATAATAAAATTAGAAATTTCATTTTTGAAAAAAGCTTGTCTAATTTTAATTCTTAATTTCTCTGAACTTCATTTTGTTACAGTGTCAAAGAGACTCAAAGAGAAAAAAAAGAAATTTTGTGTACCTCGAATACAGACAATCCGTTGCATCTGTAGATCTCAGTTGCCGGAGGATGCCTCCACTGACATTTATCCATGTGTCTGTCAAGCACAGCTCGACTCTTCGTATACTTTAAACAAAATTCACAGAAGAATAGTTTTGGTAGTCTTGCATACTCCTGGGGAAACGGACTGGAATACCAGGTCTCTACTTCATAACGGCCGAAAACTATGGCTGCGGGATTCCTAATGCCACTTCCTGTATTTCCCGTACTACTCCCAAGGCTTACTGTCGTGGTTTCCACGGCGTCACCATTCACGGTGGTTAACCGAGCTGCTCTCTCCCGGGCATCCTTAAACAGCTCAACATCCTTTTGCGTGACACCCGGTGGTAAGGTCTGAGGTAGAATCGGTTCCTCTGTAAACAAATATAACAAACTAACTTCCTACATGCTCGCGCGCTGACTCGCATTGTTTTATGCAGTGAACAGAACAAGGAAAAGAAATTCCTTTATGATTCCATTGTAACAATTAATCCACAGAACTTGAATCCATGTCTCGATTTGCTCGATATTTCTCTCTTACTCGTTTACCATAAAAGAAACATTAATTGCAATGCAGACAAACGTTTCGTTGCACGAAAAACGATACATATGATCAAGGGAAGCTCTGATACGATACCAACAATGAGAAACTTTTGAAACAAGTCGTACGTGAACAAACGTAAAATCTTCACTGGGTATGTTATTATAAATTTGTCGGGGAATGCAACTCGAAAGAAAGAGTACAATTTTAATCGATGCGTGAGAAAAGTAAAAGAAGAGGAACAAAAAAAAAGTAAAAAATCTGTCCACCGCTGAGAAGCGGATGTATCGTAGTCGCAAAGCGTAAGTATTAACTTGTGCATTGATAATCTTCGGTAATATCGAGTGCGACAACAATTAATTAGCTGTTAATATTGTGAGTAGTATCCAAAGCAAAGCTATGGGGTAGGTGGTTTTCGTGGGATGTGTTGGCAGAGTATCAAGTTGGCTCTTCGATGGCAAAAGCGGATTTTTATTTTCCCTTCGTTTCGTTTCTTTTTGTTTTTTTTTTTTCTTTTTTACTTCTCGTTTTCTCTTTTCTGTCTTTCCCTTCTTCCACTTTTTTTTTTTTACTTGTAAAATTTTATTATGGAAGACAGCGAGTCAAGAGAACAGAGCCTGCTAAATGTCAGAGCAGCAGCAGGTAGGACTCCAATATTATTAATACCAGACGACTGGCTGAAATATGCCACCTAGCGCTGTATTTCTTCATCCTGTGAAATGATCGGCATTGGTTATTTAATTCTTTTTCCTTCCCTAATCATCTCTCCTTTCCCTTTTTTTCCTTTTGTCAATCTTTGATCCTTTATAGAATCAGGATATCGAGTAATTGGAAAAACTTTCACGATACCCATTCGAGCCTCGTATCTATGTCATACTCGAAGTGATCGGAGCTCTCTCTCAATTATTCTAAATTCCTTAACAGAATAATTCGATCTTTTAATATTCCTTTGTATATTAAACACGATAATGATAATCTAATGGATGTATCGTGAAAAACAGCGACAGATAAGAAACGTTATAGTCTATCTTAGGTATTCGGTTAAATCTTTGTGTCGCCGACTGTACAACTGTAAAGAAGTTGATCAAGTTAGAAGTAGTGAGAAGTTAAAACGGAAAAAAAATTGTGCAGCAGCGAAATTATCACGGTGAACGGTCCAATAGTCGAGTGCGTTTATTTACGTACTACGTGCACTAATTATGTATTTGACAACTATATGATATGTGGAAGAAAAAAAGAAGAGTGTATGCCAGAGCCAAATAACGTTATTAGTAACATGCAATAACCATGTAAGAGTTGTCCGTAATGCAAAACGAATGGAAATACGTTATCGTATGAGACATTGATCTGAAAAATCTGATCTGAAAACGCTGATACAAGGAACGAACGTGTCTGTTCGCATCGAATATAACAAATGTCTTTGCAGCTAGAAAATGCAGGTTTCCATAAGTTTTACACCACGTAATAAGCGATAAACAATACGTCCTATCAAGAGACCTGATTGTTCTTATTGCGCGTGAAGTAATGTTGTTCAATTCTTGATCGTTATATAACACATTGTATATGATGGTACAATTATTTATCGATGGACCACGAGGAACCAGCTGTTAGTAGAGAACAATCACGTTTTCTTGAAACAGATTATGTCAGACGTACATGAACACATACATCATACCACACCACACCGCCAACACATCCACGTGGTGGTGAGCGAGGATTAGATTAGAGGGAATTCTTCTTTGCGACTTGGGTGCATCATCGAGGTTAGGACTCGTGAACGGGTGGGGTAGATTCTTACCCTTCCTGGTGGAGCAGGGTGTCGCGCGGGGTGTCGTGGTGGTGTTGGTGGTGGTGGCGCTAGTACAGGCTCGTGGATTGGACTTTAGGCTGGGATTTGATTTCACGGAATCGGAGCTCAGGCCGGATTTCGATACAGCGGGCACAGGGTGGCGTGTTTGGTTCCCTTCCACGAGTGTGTTTCTTTTTCGCGAATGCTGATCGGGCCTAAGGGCCGATGATGTCGGCATTGACGTCAACGGCAATGATGGTGAGGACGACGATGACGACAGCGAGGACAACGGCAAAGTAGATGGTGATGATGATGATGATGGCAACGGTAACGGCAAGGGTGACGATAACGGTAACGGTAATGGAAACGATGGCGACGACGAAGACGATGACGACGACGATGACGATGACGACGACGACGACGATGATGACGACGATGACGACGACGAAGATGACGATGACGACGACGACGATAACGATGACAATAACGGCAGTGGCAACGATGGTGATGATGCGCTAGCCGCACACTTTACTAATGGCGCGTCATCTTTCATCAGTTTCCTCCTTTCGTGTTCGTGCCTTTTGCTATTAACCGCAGTTTTAACTAAATTCGACGGTGTCATTTTTGGTAGTTTCTCGTTGAGAGAACTGAATAAAGTTTCGTCAGAAGGTGTGAAAATCCCAGGCCGAGGTACTCTCGGCACGTCGCCCCCCGCCTCCGTCTTTTTTTTCTCTTTCGACTTGCCTAAACCAGACGACGCGTTGTCACGCTTGATCTTATTAACCTGCATTCCTTTGGAAACTTTACTCGTTCTGTTATCGCTGTCGTCCGCGTTAGGCCGCTTTCTTCTGTCGGGCGCGTAATTAGGCGTCAACGCGCTAGATCTTACTCTGCTACTAGTAGGTACTGAAAAAAAGTGACTCAATCCATCGAACAGACCTTTCAACTGGCCGCTACCAGGTTTAACTTTATTAGTGTCGGTGAAACTGTTCGTTACACCACTGATATTTCGATCGTTCTTCTGTTTCTTCTTTCCGTCGAACGAATTAACAGCTGGCTGTATGTGCAAGCCAAACGTCGGCGTGCTGCTTACATCGAGCTTAGGTAACGGCGCGCCAAAAGTGTTGGTAATGTTACTAAAAAACGGTGACTCCATGTTGAGCTTAGCTGCGGCTGCGGCAAAACCCCAAGGTTTGTCCTCGTTCAAATCACAAGAGAACGGACCTCTTGGCTTAGGAGAATTACCGGCGCCAGTGACACCACCACCACCGCTACTACCGACGACAACAGCACGACGTTTTTTGTGACCATCGTCGCCGTCGTCATCCTCTTCCTCATCGTCGTCGTCGTCGTCATTGTCGTCATCGTCGTCGTCGTCGTCCTCGTCCTCGTCCGAAGTGGACGTATTGCTGGATGCGCTAGAGCTATTACCATTCACCTCTTCCTCCTCTTCTCCCCCCTGTCCGTTCCCCTCCTCCTCCGCGTCGTCTTCGTCGTCATCATCGGTCGTATCACTCGAGTCGTCGGATGAATCGCTATCGCTCGCGTCGCTGCTGCTGCTACTACTAGACATTGGCGTTACTACCTTTTTTTTACCGAGCATGGATTGCTGCTTCTGGTTCGCGTTACCCCGAGTTAACCTAGGACTAACGTCCTGCGAACATTTCGACTTCTCACCGCCCCCCACCCGCTTCAACTTATTGTGCTCCGCGTTAAACGCACTCAGCCTAAAAAACTTTTGCTTCTCTTTGGAAATCCGATCGTTTTTCTCTTCTAGTAGCCTACCCTGGCCTGCGAGTGGGGTGGGGGGTTGTGGTAAGGGAGAGGAAATCAAAGGTGGTTGACGAGGGGAGACAACACCCGCATTACCGTCCGAGCTGCCGTCCACCTGTGCCACTCCTGCGCTGCTTTTCTTCACCGCAGTTGAAACCGTCAAGCTCTTCCTGGATACTGTCGATCTGAAACAGACATCGTCTATTCAAATTGTTTGTCAACGAGTTGTTGTTACTTTCCCTTAACTTTAACCCTTTCAACACTAGCTCAGTGTTATCGGTTTAATGTAAAAAAAAAAAAAAAAAAAAACTGAAGAAAAAGAAAAATGTCGAGTCGAAAGGATTAAATCTTTTCGGGGGATAGCACAACTAAATTCAAACCTAAAGATTGCTTCACATCAAATTTCCCCTTACTTTCTATTTTCACGTAATTTGCTAAGTCTCTTCCTCGCGCTAGTCGGCGTGCTCTCGACAGAATTCGCCGTGTCCTGTGTTTTATTTCTTTTGCTATCGTCCTTCGATACCGGAGTATGCGCCGTTTGACAATGCCGACATCTCCACGGTGTTTTGTTCTTTTTGTCAAGCGCCGGGTCCAAACAGGCCGGATGATAACACTTAACACAGCCAGCGCATTTTACCAGGTAATTCTGCGATTCCCGTTCCAACTGACACCCGGAACACGTTGGCGAGCAATCATCACAAGACCACGTTATACCTCTGTCAACGAGAATCGAAAGTTCCGGCGGTGCGCAAGAATTGTGTAAAGCTGCGCCGCATACGCTACACCTGCTCAGTTTCTCGTTGACGTTCCGCTTCGTATTATTATTGTTTCCAGCTATCGTCGCGCCAAGGCATTCTCTGCAGATCGGTAGTGGAGCTGGCAGCTACGACAAAATTAAATAAAACATGAATATACTGTACGAAAATTACATGATAAAGGAGATGATTTTAATGTCATAACTGTGTGAAGATGAAAACTATAAACTATAAATTCTCAATAACAGTAACAGGTTGTTCAAAAAATTCTGAACTATTGCTATATCTATATATTCTGTAAACTTGTATCAATTCAAAAAAAGGAAAACATTTTTCACGTCATTTTCAAACAATTGTCAGAACCTTTGTAACGAAGGATAAATAGTTTACAGTAAGTACTAAATACTAAGTACTAAGTAAATACTTACTACTAAGCTTACTAACAATTAAGAAGAATGAACAATCTCTACAAATCAATTGTACTCTAACTTCCTCCAATGATTTCAAACTTGTAAATAGAATTTTTAAAACGCACGCAACATAAATACAAGGATACAACCTATAATAATCTCAGTATTCCAGCTAGTTGACATTTTTGGCTACGTTCGAGTCAGACATAGAGACAAACGTACAGGACACGCGTGATCAGGACCCGCGTCTCGAAACAGCGACCTGTTGCTCTACCAGAGAGCAGCTATAACTAACAGTTATGCGACTGAACGATCCCGCGCTCTTGGCTTCTTAACATATTCTTTTTTGATGCATTGATAGGTTTTTTATACCTATTGTAAGAAAATCAGTTATTGTGTAGAATATGTATATATATGTATATATATGTATATATATATATATATATAAAACATATTTGTAGTAATTGCTATAGAATGTATAGCAATTATTATAGTATGAATATTGTTTAAATTTTCGATTTATTTAATATTAATATCAGAAGTCAATAATAATTAGATCTTGAATTTGCGAAAATTTCGTACATTATCTAATAATGTACATTAGGACATATTTTTTTCAATTATGTTTTTCTCATAACAAGGACCGAAAGTGCACGAGGAGAGATCCAATCGTGAACAATATTGGACTGGATAACTAAATAGTGACGCTTGGCGGCGAAACTGAGAACCACCTGAGAATTCGAGAAGGAAGAACAAGGAATAAGAGGGCAGCGAGCAAGCGACAGGGAGGGGAAGATTGTCAGGATCGCGCCGGCGTGATCGTTGGATAACTTTCCGTGCTCTCTGCGGCCTGACACGCATAAAACGCGGTCGGTAGGAGAACAGGGAGGAGAAATGAATGCAATAGAGGAAGGGAGGAGAACAGTGAATGAGAGAGAGAGAGAGAGAGAGAGAGAGAGAGAGAGAGAGAGAGAGAGAGAGAGAGAGAGAGAGAGAGAGAGAGAGAGAGAGAGAGAGAGAGAGACGTATGTATGGAGGATCAATAAGAGAGGCGATATACAAACGAGTCACCGGAAGTTGACCGCGATAGCATATCGTCCAGAGTCTCGCCCCTCTGTTCAAGTTCCCCTCTAGCGTGAGGCCGCGACTAACCATCTTGAGGCGTGGGCACACGCCGTGACTCCCTAGCCACGAACACGAGGGACCGTAACGAGAGCGTAATATTTCCCTTGTTGACTCCTGAGTGAGCCACGAATCGTACGCGATCATGCATAACATACACTTCGTGATACAATACGTACCGTTATTTTTCATCGTATACGTGTATCTTCTCTCTATTCGAACACTATTGCGATTTCAATCGCGAATAATTGATTTTTTTAATAGTGCTTTTATTGTATCACGCGTGCATACATATTTTTTTAAAGACCTAAATCTTTATCGTGTATCGCGAGGCAAATGATACAAAATTGAGTCGACGCAAAATTGATATTTTCAAGATGCGGCAGAAGAATTTAAATTCAATATTCGATTGACTTGATCTCTCAAAGGTGACAAGAACAGAAAATCGCTACTTTGCCATTACATTTATGAAACTCATTCTACTATTTGACAATACAGTACGAGTTACAGTATGAACTGATGACCAATTGGCAAATTAAAAGATTCCCAAGATTTCCTCTTTCCTTGGCTTGATGACTATATTACAATATTAACAGGCGCATATTCTCAACGTAAGAAACGTAGGAATAGATTTAATCATAACGAATGTTTTGCATTGACTACCAGCTGTACATCACGTGACAAAGAAAATGTAATAATTGCAAATTGTAGCTGAAACAGAAAAAAAACGAAGTAGCTAAAGATAATAGCAAATTTCCAGAAAGTTATAACGTATAATTTTACACAAAACGTATAATATTCTAAAAACATACAATTCATCCAAGCATGCATATTTTTTGATTGTTATTTTCACGAAACGTTATTTTATTCATTTTACCTTTTTCACACTAAAACAGATGACATACGTCTCGTTAGAACAATACGTTTACATTGACACTGCGATTGCTAGTTCGCACATGGTTGCATACTGAATTATATTATATTATCCGCTGTGCGAAAGCAAATAATTCGTTTAAGAAGCGACACATTTTTAGTAAACTACCGAAATACACAGCAAAGACAAATCGATGAAAAAGTCTAATCCTTTGTGAATATTGTTCGTCAAACTCGACACTTGTAACAAAGTAATTCTGCCGGAATACGATAATAACGTAAATGAACGGATGTACGGAAGAGCGCGTAAGTTGAACGAATTCACCTAAGAGTGTGGTAGATATGAATCAGTATATTGCATGTGCGTATCTTAAAACCTCGTTCAGACTAATCCAAATAACTTGGAACTTTTTTATTTACTTCGCGTTACTCTCTTGATAATTTATCTATTCGAAGTCTGTGATGTCTTGAACATAAACGACTTGTATTTAAGTATACAACGAGGCCTGTGAACACTAATAATAGTCTGATAATACTACAATGCACTCTTATTTGCTACATTTGTTACAAAATCACCAAAATCTTTGAATGTCGTCGACAATCTTTAAAATCTCTATGTGAAGCTATTTTGTATTGTTACAAAAAAGAAATACAGTTGAACTAAATGATCTATTTCTAAAACATCTTGAAAATTAGCGATCTATGAAAAGAAACAGAAGAAGAACATGATGCCGGACACGATGATGCCTAAATTGCGGATGTTTATGCAATTTTTGTGATGTTCACTTTGGACATTACGCTTTCGTGCGTCTTTTACATTTTCAAATTTCCCCACAAATGCATAAACATCTGCCGTCTAATGATGAGTAATGAAAAAAATGACTCACCTTATGCACAGACGGTTCCGGCGGGGGAACGTGAGCGTTATCCCCATGTTTCTTGAGACAAGGTGGCCTGTCCGGTTGCCGGAAAAGTCTACCATCCTGGATCACAAGCCCTCGATCGACTGCCCTTTTAGCAGATAATCTAAGCGCTGTTCTCAAGTCACCTTCCGCTTCTTCCTCGACCGTGTGACTCTGTCTGATGTATTTTTCGATGTTCTTCAGGGTCGATCCCTCCCTTTCGCCTAACTCTCTGACAGCCTTACTCAGTACCTTGCTCAGATCCGAAGCTTTGCCTACCTTGAGCGGCTTCGACTGCAAGCCACCCGGATCTTTGTACGACGATTGTCCCTTATTAAAGATCTTGAGCACATCGCCACGTTTCACTGCAACTTCCAGGTGTTCGGCGATCTCCTCCTCGTGATAGTTATGGTGTTGGCGAATGGCGTGGCATATCCGCTCGACACTCGGCCTTTGTTTCTGGCTGCGGATTTTTCGGATCGCGTCCAGGAACCAGGCCAACCACGTGTCAGCGGACTCGGGATCGTCCATGGCTTGTCAGGGTCGGCCGTCTGCCGACGAAAGCGGCGGCGGCGACACCGGCGGCGACGTTCACGTACCAGGCCAGATTATATACACCCGATTGACAATGCCCGAACGCCTCCGGGTCAATTTTTCACAGTCAGCCCTTACGACTTACTCACATTCTGCGCCTGACAACTCTTTGCCTCGCACGATTTTTCTACAAAGTTGATGCTGTTTCACATCTCCATGCGTCAAGGTCGCGCCACGCTTCTTATGCTGACCCTAAAAAACCAGAATATACCAATCAACCAAGCAGTCTTTCTCTTTTTCTTCTCTCTCTCTCTTTCTCACTCACTCACTCACTCACTCATTCACTCACTCTCTCTCTTCCTTTCTCGTTTTCCACTTGTTACAGTCAATATATACTTCAGTTTAGGACGTCGGAAATTTTTGAACTGTTTCTGCTATATTAATTAATCTGGCCAATGGTAGTACATAACAATGCGAATTTTTATTACAATTAAAGATGCAAAAGTTCATGGAATGTACATGATACGACAAGAATATTATATATACTTATAAATTACTAATATTTGTTGCAATATTCAATTAATCCAAGTTCTACTTTTTCGCACAAGTATCTGTCGCAGTCTATGTTACGTACATTTTGTATGTTTTTTGCACCTTTAAATATAAATGCATCAATCCCCACGGCCTACTGATGTATTTCCTGTATCATATTAATCAGATATAACGTGTGACATTCGGTTACTATTATACGTAACATACGTATATTGCTAGCTACAACTCGAATGGCAAGCTGTCCAAACGAAATACGTTTCCTCTAATCATTTTTTCATTCCCATTCGACAAACCCATGAGAATTCTTCAAGCGTTACTCAACGAAACACATATAAAAAATAACTCGCTCTTTTTGCAAAACCAAACGACTCGAAATAAAGTAATGAAAGAGCAACCTTATTTTTACATTCTAGATCCCAACAGCGAATCTGTCGTCACCGTAAAAAGCTGTCCAGTTAGAAGTAGCTAGAAATCATTCAAAACTGCTCAATTTTTTAACTCGTTACAAACGATTGACCGATTTTCTTCTAAGCGGCAAACTTTCTCCTCGACGTAAGCAAACTCAACACAAGGTGTACGTGTTATGTACACATGGAAGCGAGTGAAATATTTTAAACTATACGTCGTGCTGATATATTGCATAATTTCGAATAACTTGTTGCTACACGTGATTTGTCGAATCGATTGGACACATATTATGTTTGTTATGTAAAACATTCTGAAATTGATTCCGTAAAATATATGAATAAAACACTCGAACATTTAAATACTTTTGAGATCCCTGTAAAATGTGTATTTGCGTTAAATATCTCACAAGATATAACAAATAATAATCGAATCTGATCAACGCTAATGTAATTTCGAAATTATAGCATATATATTCATGAAAAATTTTTACAAGTGTTTAAGTATATTTGGCAACTATTATATATAATCTGAAAAGGTAGCATTGAGCAACTTATATTGAGCTAACAATTTCCTCTTTCTTAGTCGATAAAAATTTCCACTGCTCCAATTTCCAAAAGTTCTAATGGGACGCTTGTTGTTAATATTCGAATTCGATTATAAATATTCAACAATCGAGCCTACTATACGTGAAAGATATACAGAGAAATGAATCTCTAAACAAAAACGATACAGTTAAATGATACAAAGCAATCTAGAAGGATGAGATGCAACACTGTTTGCACAGATTAACTTACTAAAGTCAGCGTTACCCAATGCAAATCGTGCCATATGACGATATGTTTGCTCGATAGATCTCGTGGGATTTGTTTGACCGATTTCCGTTCTAATATTTCCACCGTTCGTCATTCTTCATGGGCAACGTACGTTAATTAAACGGGAGGTGCTCGCGCCGAACAATAAATTAAATCAGCCTAGCGTTCTTTGTCCGTGAATCACTGAGAAACGCGGTCTTATTATATGACTAATCTTTGTTTAACATACGTGCCACTAAATAAAGTGTGTGCGAAACAATTGTTTCGTACGCGTTCAAACAAAATAAAAAAAAAAAACCAGTTGGAAACGAGCGTTGAACGGACAAAGATTGATTCCTGTCTTTTCTCACAACTTGAATTTTAAATATCAGCCTTGGCTTGAATTTATTAATCGGCCAATTATCGGCACGATTCCAACAATTACGAAGAACAGGAGTATATAGGAAAACGAACCAATGGAGGGAGAGAAGAAAGGAGGGAGCTGGGAGAGAGAGAGAGAGAGAGAGAGAGAACGGCAAGCGAATGAACGCACTACACATTCAGAATTTTCCATCGAAAATCAACCAATGTATATTATATGTACATATAAATCTTTTCTCTTCTTTTTTGCAGGAACACTCCAAAGCGAATGTTCCTCACTTCTTGCTCACTTCTACAGGTGTAGAGCTCTGTTTCTAACTCGCACGGTTATTAAGCGAAATGAAGTATCGGAGTAAACGGATAACGTTTGTTAGCTAATTTATCTATCGTTGTCCGTTTAAGACACACGACAGTAAGGAGGAAGAAGGGAGGCCAGTAGTCAAGCCGGCTGACTGTGTTTGCTGGGGCCTTTCTCACCCGACGGAGAGGTGAAAGAGAGGATGGCAACAGAGAGAGCAGCTGCCACTGAGAAAACGGACGGTTACCGAATGATTTCAACTACTGCCGACTTGGCGTTTTCTTACTCCGTTGCTCGTTTCTTTTCTATTTTTTTCTATTTTTCTTTCTTTTTTTTTTCTTTTTTTTCTTTTTTGGCGATTCTCCCTTCTATAAAAATGCTTCTCCCATCGGTATTTGTTTCAATAAAGAAAATACTCACACATCCCGTGAACTTTAACTCGCTGCTACACACGTTCGAAGAAGAAAAACGCACGAACGGAGAGTGTCATACGATTTGAACGAATTTTCAGTTACGAGAAAGTACGAAGAAGAACGCAGAGGAAGAAAATGATCCGAGAGACGAATGGTATATTTGCTAATAATCACCAACTAGTTACCGTCGGGTAGCCATTTTAATCTCAATGGTAGCCAATTTACAATCTCAACACGGGAACACGGTACCTCTGTGCGAACAGGGAAACTTGCCTGACGTTCCTCAAGCAGAAGCAACTGTTAAAACTCGTTACAAGCGACGTTCCTCCAAGAAAGACACTGTACGGCTAACGAATGTAATCGCGACGGCCGTCGCCCACGAAGCCACCGCTAATGCTACCGACTATGCGCCCAATTTAACTACTGCTAACGATGCTACAACACCGAGTTTTTCATCATTTTCGTGTGAAATACTTGGTGCACGATATACGGGTGAAAGATGTAAAACGACTGAATTACGTGTCTAAGTAGACAGCGAGGACACAAGTTTCTCGAAACCCGACGGGCAGCCATCTTGGGTAGGCACGGCCAACTCTCGGTTGTTTCGCACAATTTTTCGCGCCTAAGAGCAAACGTTTCAGCCGCAACATCGTGCTGTCTAGTTTTCCAAACGAACGCCTGGCAAACGGATGGCATTCGGCTATTCGCTTGTTCGGGCATAGCATGAAAAAAAAAATATAAAGAAGTGAGGAGAGACACTGCGTATAGAAGATTGTCTCCCTCTCTCTTTTGCACTCTATTGCACACTCACTCTCTCTCCCTCTCACTCCTCCATGAGCTGGCGGCCCGACCCGCTGGCCCGTATGCGTCTGGTGATGATTCGCGTGGTTCTCTTACAAGATTTAACGAAAGACTAATTGTTTTTACCTGATCGCGGTAATTCCATGTATAAATCCAGAGTGAAATGACACAGGGGATCACTAGATACCGTTTCACGAGATATTTAATCACGATTACCAATTATCTTGCGACAACGGCGTCACATTTCACACAAATCAACAAAGGTTACCCACTTGACAAAGATGGCGTTTGCGGGGGTTACACACAGCGCGCACGCGGTGGGGAGCGCACTGCGCACACCGCGCTCACTGTTACGGCGGAATCACGAAACAGTTGTAGCGGCACACGTTTTCCTCGACCAATCAAACCGTCCACTTTGACTCGTACACTCTCATTACCGGTCACACGTGCGTCGCTTTTCGTCCGTTTCCTACCGCGCGCGCACACATGCGCATCACCTTTGTATATCTACATCATGTCTCATGGGATATACATCACGAATAAAACCTTACAAGCGCGGGAATATAAGGTGTACAAGCTGTGATGGAAATATTCTGACCAGCCTAATATCTGCATCCCAAGACGGGATACCTGATGTACACCTATCTATACGATATCATCCTACTTCCTTCCCTCTCCTACACAACTATTTCACATTCCTACCTTCACTATGGCCGTCGCTTGCTTTACGCTCACTTTACCATTCCCAATCAGTTCTTCAACACTACACGCGCGCGTCTGCTACATGACGCTGTGTACAGAAGCTTTGTCAACGAGCTTCCAGGGCCGTACCCTTCCATATTCGAGCCACCTATCTAGAAATATTAACGACATACTTTTCAAACCACTGTTTCTTTCCGATACATTTCTTTCTTCTTCTTTTTTCCTTTTTGTGTCAATACCTGAATGTAACTTAGTTTCTTTCAATTATTCCTTTTATATATTTCACCAATTTATACGTAGAATGAATAACAATTAATTTACATTTTAACCTACCACGGAAATATGTATGTTACCGAGTTATGAAAAATTGAAAGAAATATCTAAAGATTCCTGTCATCTTGATTATAACTACCATGCCCTTCTGTTTTTCCAATTGTAGATCTAGAATATACGTCACAATTTGCTAAAGAAACGATTGATTTTTTTAAGATTCACGTCCTATGTATGTGTGCATCTTCATTTAGCTTCGTAATTTCTTACACATGCATATGTATGCATTTGTGAACCGACGCAGACGTATTGCGCGATCGTGCTGTTTTTTTTTAACTGTTTCAACAAGTGCGCTTATATCTGGCAATACCAAAAAGACAATTGCACGCAAGTGATTATACATTAATCATTTCTCACGTTTTACAGATTTCTATCAATTAATGTAACTATATAATTGACAAGCAGTGTAATAATAATATAAAGATTCGTGTATTTAAAAAATAGAGTGCTATTTTCCTAGATTATTACATTAACAATAATAATAATAATAATAAAAATATCATTAAAAACATATGCAAATAATATTATTCAGCCATTATATTTACTACTGTATCTGTTTACATAATAATAGTTCTGCACTTTCCTCGATATATATATCAATCTACTATCAATCTAGTATATAGATAATATATATATATATAGATAATATATATCAAATTACTAATAGTATTAAAATTTTTCGCATTTATGTACAAAGATCGGTAATATACTTTTTGTTAATACTTAGTATTAATATAATTTCATTAAATAATTAATTCTTTGATACGCGGATTGGGTCTATAAGACTATGGGTCATGAGAATATTTCCATATTAATTGTTATTCAACTGTACATTAAAGTATTAATATTTCTTTTGTTCTTGTGATTTTCATTATAAGAGAAATAATATATTTAGATGTAGATAGGTATAAACTTATTTTGTGACTCTAGAAATCGAGGTAAAAAGTTGTTAAATAATTTATTAAGTACAGAATTTACAATTACTAACTGGCTTAAGTATGATCAAGGAGTAAAATTAGGTTTCCCTTCGTAAGTACATCCAGATCTTTGTATAATTTGAGTTGCAGCCCAAATTGCACATTTTATACAAACTTCTATACTTTCACCTTGTATAAGTTGTGCCAAAAAACCTAAAAGAATAACAACATATAATATTTTTTAAACAAATTATTAATTTTCAGTTTGAGAATGCTTACCTCCTACAAATGCATCGCCTGCTCCATTAGTATCAACAACCTTTTCATTTGGGAGTTTTGCAGCAGGAAATTCCATTATAGTATTATCTTTAACAACTAATATGCTATCAGGACCTTGTGTTATTATAACAATTCTTTGCCTCTTCTTATTCAATTTTTCCATTTGTGATAATTTTAATGCAATTTCTTTTCTATTTGTAGTTTGAAAATCATTTACCTTTGCAAATGTATCAGCTTCCGCTTCGTTACCAAATAAGATATCTACATAAGGAAGAGCTTCTAACATTGGTTTTTTGTAATACATACATAAAAATGGTGCACTCAGATTCATTATAAACATTTTATTTTTTTCTAAAGCATGTTGAGCAACTACCTGAATAGTTTCTGGGCTTACAGTTAAGAAAAAACCCTGAAATTTAATATACTGTTTTTAATATTAGGCCTAAATTTAAGCAAATCTAAGGATTAGTAGATATAGATTGATACATACAGAAACATAAATATATTCTGCCATATCTATAAGCTTCTTATTTTCAGATTCTTCTATGTGCGAAGGTGAGAAACAGGTAGCTGCAGCTAAGTTTGCACATAAGGAACGTTCATTTCCAGTAATAAGAACAGCACAGGTACCAGTAGGCTCTCTCTTTGTATATTGATAACGAATATTTAAGCCATCTGCTCGTGCTCTATCTTCCAAAATTTTTGAGTACTTATCCATGCCAACGCAACCCATATAAGTTGTAATTCTTGGTTTCTCCAGGAACCACTACAGGATAGTTAATATTTGATATTTCTATTAACTTAACATAATGTAAAATAATGTAAATGATTTACTTGTGTTACTCGCATAGTATTTTGTACAGAACCACCAGCGATAAAATCTGCTTTATACAATTCAATTAATTCATCATACATAGGCTTGTGTTTTTCTTCAGCAAGAATTGCATCGTTTGATTTTAAATCATATTTTTTTAGAAAATCCCTATCTACTGTAGCTGAAATATCAAGAAGAGGATTACCCAAGCCTAGTAGAAGACCCTCCCTGAAATATTTTAAAATTGTAGTCTCAAACGCATGTATAAAATCTATTTCGATAAAATCCATTGTGAATATTTTATCTTTAAAATAAATCAATACGTGAAAATATTATTTTCTTCTGCTTATTTATCTTCTCTTTCTTTCTTTAGATATTTAAATAAGAATTTAATAATATACATAAAAAAAAAAAATGCATTAAGAGACTATTTTATAACCTGAATGTTTTCTTTCACAATATCCCTCTTACAAATTTACAGCATGAATTACAAACAAATTACAAACATATACATATATATGTATATAGAGAAAAAAACATTAATTCTTTTTGATATGCATTCATAAAAAAAAAGAAATTCATATTTTATTTTTGAATGAATCACAATCATGTGAGCACATGATCAACCATGCATATAAAACCTAACCCTCAGTATTTTAACATAACCTCAAACATATGATGAATTGAAATATTGACCATGAATGATAAATAAAAATATTTTCAATATTAAATTATATCATACCGTAAGTTCATTGCCATTTGTTAAGATTTTCGTGTAGTTCGTTGTAAATTAACATACATGTAAATCGACGATACACCACTAAACTGTGGCAGAGATACCAGTTGTTCGCTATTGCGAAGTCTAACAAAATCACGTGCACTTAAAGCTGTTTATATTAAAATGTTATCTTTATTGCTGACGTTTCATACGTTATCTTAACATTTTTATTTCATAAATACTAAAAATTCAAGAATTTAAAACGATTACATTAATTTTTGTTCAAATAATTGCCAACATTAAACGTACTATAATTCTTTTCGTAAATTTTTCATCATGTTTAAATGTATATGAAAAAATATGCCATTATTATCACCTAGTAAACTTATATAACAGAATTGTTTAATATAACATACATATTACTGATGCATCAGTGCATACAACATATCGTAATTATATATTATCTTTGGTCACGTAACATCTCCAAAAAAAAAAACATATTACATTTAATAGTATAATTTTATATTTTTATATTCAGAATTTAATTTACATTTAATAAAGTAATTTACTTGCATTATAGATTTAAACAGTTCACATATATATCATTTTTTAATTTCTTAAGTTATACGCATTTGTTGTACATTATTAAATTCAGTAAAAGAATTTCTTTTTTAGTTTCTTATATCCTGATAGTATTTTATATACGCATTGGTTATTTCAATTAGCGTTATATTACTTACCACCAACTTTTATATTTTATTATTAAATACACTATTTTGCATCAGGTAAGGTATCACGTATCTTCATAAGTAATTTCTATTATTAATCATTCAGTAATTCATTAATCATTATATTAATACACAATATGTTTATATACATATGTTTGTATTTTTATCGTAGTCAATAATAATGAACGGGAAAAAAAATTCGAACAATTTATGTTATCGAATATCGTATTGAAGACCAGCAAAAAAAAGCACGGCGATAAAACAGCGTTGATGTTGAACAATTAAATACGCTAACTGCTGCATTAAAATATCTATAATGCAAAAAGGAATAATAAGGGAGAGGTGTAGAGATTTTACTTCCTTACGATACCTTCTTCTCGTGCTCCCATATATTCAAGAAAAGTCTTAAGAAATCCAGTGTTAGTATGATACACAGAAGAGTGTTGAGGATGAACAAGTTTGCAGAATCGCCATATCCAATGCTATCTTAGATGCTGGACACCTACATTCGCATACGAGTTCTCCGTATCGTAGTTTTTTAAATGTATACATGCGCATATACTTTGCTGCATCTCCTAAGAAAGAAAACATGACTCTCAAAAAGTTCGACAAACAAAAAAAATGTACGAATTTTTAATGCTTTCAGAGAAGAAAACACGTGTATTTGCGTTTCTTTTTTTTTTGTTTTACTTGCATTTTTCACACGGATCAGAATGATACAGAGTGAACTTGCCTTGATACACTGTGGTTTACACCCAATATATTTGTCCAAAGTGGGATCTGCGGTGCCCATATCCATCATCATTCACCATCACTTTTGTCAGTCATGAAGTTGTCCTGGTCGACAATTACATTCACCTCATAGGATACGGTTGCTGCACTATTTTCTTTCTCTATCTTACTCTCACTTTCTTTTTCTCTCTCTATCTCTCTCTTTTTCTTTTTCCCTCCATTACTCTTTCTATTTATCTTTTTTTCTCTTTCTCTTTCCTTTCGTAATTGACATCGTCAAAGCCCAGCTCCTTCCAAGTATGTCCAGAAGCGCTTGAGGCAGGGGCTCTATCGTGTCCTATATCATACATCACATTACAATATGCATAATGTTTTTTTTAAATTTCTCTGCGACGCGTCTCTCTATCACTTTTTTTATTTTTTTTTGATAATTGATAACCGACGACCCGAGACACGTATAATTTTCGTCGCGCATGTGAAGAATTACACGTCCCGGCTCTTTTTGCAGTCTATTTTACTTCCGTCCTCACATACGCACATTAAATATATATTATCGTTGTCCCGATTTCTACGTAGTCAGTAATACATTTCTATTGCGCTTTACTTTTCCGTTTTCACATATTTATATATAGTTTCTTTTCCTTTAATACGTGTATCTTTTTTTTTTGGCTTTATCTTTCACTTCTCGAAAGTCGCGCGTCACGCGTCATTTACCACACAGCGACTGATACAGTTGCGTTATTCGTGGAGGGACTCGTACTTTTTTTCCGATAGCTACTTGGCTCGGGAATTCTCATACCGTCGACCTTTTATGTTATGAGAGTTTGTGCATATATCTCGGCAACCCCGACGACGCATCTCAACTTGAACGGTTGCAACGGCTTCAACGACGGAGACTACCATATATAGTACATGTTCGTAAGGCTACGAAATAACGTCAGATCACCGTAGACGTTGCCCGATCGACGTGTGTTAACTCCGGTAGAATGTAATCTTCGACGACTTGATCGATCGAATTTGCCGTCACACATGGGACGAAATCATGCTTTCCATATTTCAAGTTCCGAACACGATGACGCAACATACATACGTCTATATGTATCGGTCAATAGATTCCGCTTTTTCTTTTTGGCTCGTTCCGTCGACTATTCTCGCGTGTGCTAATCGCGTCAACAACGGACGTCGCATTCGCATGTATTTTTAATTACGTAACCATCAACTGAGATAACTGAAATGTATGTAGATTACTCGAATATGCCTACCTATCTTTTCTCAGTAACTATTTTCCCCAAGAGTTTCGTATCTAAAAGAGTTACGTATCTAAAAACGCATATACATAATTTTTAATAGCGTGAAATTCCCTCATATCCATTTTACTCTTGTAGAAATGGTAATTATGCTTCGACATCTTTTTCCAACATAAATTGCTGAATTGCTATCGTCAAGCTAATCGAAATTATTATTATCATTATTACAATTGCTTCTACAATTAGAGAGCAAAGTCTAACACTTTGTAATCGTTAACTGGTAAAATAGGATAAGAAATTCAACAAGATATTCACAAACGAGAACATAAAATAAAATAAAATAAAAAAAAGAAAGAAAAAAAATACATACCAACATGTGTGCAGCGAAAAATGCATATACATGTGTATATGTGTGTACAAAATTGATACAATCGTTTACCGTATATTTCGACTATGTTTATTACTATTTTCACGATATTTGTGAACGATCGTTCACTTGTATCCAAATAAGAAACAACGAAACAGAAACAACTCTACTGCATGTACAACAGAATATAGTAGAACATAGTTGTTAAGAAGTTACCCACAATAGTTCTGCCTATAAAATTACATATCAGTTTTTTGTATAAATATGCAACTAAGAAACAAGAAGGGAGAACTAATCTAAGTTTTTCTTTCGCCCGATCACGAGAGAAAAAATAGGAAATGTGAGGAGCGTAACTACGCGGAGACACACTGTACGTGTATGTTGGCCGGTTTACTTCATAAAAAGAGTGCGACGACGAAAATAAGGCCGACGACACGCATATTCGGTTCTCCAAGAAATTGTCAATATCGTGTGTCCGATGATTACGACGACACGTTTATAACGCACGAAACGCAGGAAGCCAGTAAAAAGCGCGCACATCCGTTTAACCAACGAATTATACGGGGCGTGTAACTTCTTAGACAATATATCTTACGGAGGTGATGGGGACTGTATAACAGAGGCTCGGATTGTACGGGAAGAAGGGGTTGGTGGCAATCAACTTGAGTGACGAAAAACGGTGCAAATGATGATTAAAGAACACGAAACGCCTTTTTTGTGAATCTTCACAAATACATTGTTATTACATTCCTTTCTTTAAACCATTATTAGTATGATTATCATTAATCTAATTACCTCTGAAAACAGATCGTATCATCAAAGAAAAAAAGGACCATGGGAAAAACGGGGGGGAGGAGAGAAATATTACACACGTCGTCAATGTGTATACGCTGCTCAAAACGAAAAAACGGTGATAATCGGTATATCTATATTTATATATATAAGTGTATGTGTTATGTCTGTTTGTATATGTAAATATATGTGTAACTATATGTATGTACGTATGCATGTATGTAATGTATGTATGTACTGAGAGGTGTATATACACACACGCGTGCATGTGTATTTTTTTTTTTTTTTAGTAAGTGTGTATGTATTTTTATGTATGTATGTATTTATAAGCTAAACGGAGCGCAGTTGCGATTGCCGTATTAATTTTCGGTAATTATTCACGATAATTAATTCTAATATGTTAATAAAACGATATTACGTTACTACAGATTAACGATATAATGTTCGCACGACCGAGATTTAGATTCCCATACAGAATCGACGCATCCTACGAGTGAGTCTACTGGGTCTCTGAAATTCTATCCTGTAAAATATTTTCTTTTCGTCTGGTAATCGGGAACCGATTCCGACAGTCGAACCCGCACGCACTTTTCTTGTTACTTGAAAGTTATACATAAATACGACATTATTTATCTCTATTATTCTCGTATCGGAAAGCATTATGATTATATACGTCGGAGGAATATTTAAACGATATTGGTAAATCACACGCACGCAGATCGTCGCCTTCTTTGGCCGTTACTTAATACGCTAAAACGGCGGAAATTATCGTCGCATAATATCGAACAACCGTTCTCTGCCATTTACAACACATTTTTCTATACACGCATCACGAAACTCGGTTTCTGCCAAAACTAACTGGGGATGATCCGAAGCGCGACGATAAAGGATATATCGTGCGTAACGCCGTTGTGCCGATTTTGTAATTTTTCTTTTTTACGATGTGTTGTCGGGAAACGCCCAGCTAATTTACGTGAAAAGAAAGACCCGGTGTATATATACTTTGTCTGTTATCTTTGCGATTGTTGATTTCATACTTTCCAATTTTGCACCACTCACTCTCTATGCTATGATCAAAGTTCAAATCGATCGATATTCTTGCTATCAGAACTCGATACTCGGCGTGTTACGAAAAAAAGTCTTTCGTTTGTCACAGATCGCGATAGTTTCTTTAGAAGCGCGTGAAAGTTTCATACGATGAAAAAAGAATTATACGTGGCGTGTCATCGTCACAGAAACGGTCATCGAATACGACGCGACATACATATGCATACATACATACATACATATATACATATACACACGCATGTATGTATACGCATTATACATATATACATACACATGTTTATACATACACATACGTATGCATCTATGCATATATAAGGTTAAAAGCATCATCCCACCAGCCAGTGTTCTTCGATATATTACATATATATATATATTTTTTTTTTTGTTACATTAATAACACTCCAATTTCGATAGAAAATCAAACACAATTCAAAAAATCAAACTCATGTTGAGGAAAAATTTCTCGGTAGGAGGATGCTACGACAAATATATATTTTTCTTACATTAAAAGAGAAAATTCGACGATTTTGAATTGATACACGCGTAAAAAAATCAGATACAGGTCCGATAATAAAGGAGGTTTTCACGGGAGAAAAGCGGACGAACGTCGCAACGAGATGCGTGTGCGCTTACACATATACACGCACGCACACACTCGCGCGCGCGCACGTATGCATGTATATAATGTGTGCATGGGAAATTTTGATGAAAGTAAAGGAAAAATAGAGAAATGTGAAATAATAATAATAATAATAATAATAATAATAATAATAAAAGGAGATATTTTAAAGGCGACGGCATAGTAAAAAGAAACCTGCAATTCGACAAAATATTTTTTCATAAAATGTGTTTTGCTTGCTTAATACGTCCGTATTATTTTTTTTTTCTTTCATTTTTGCTTTCTGTTTTCTTATTATTATTTTTTTTTTTTTTTTTTGGAAGGATAGGCGAGGGATTCTCGTCTGTATAGCGCATTAAGGGGAAAGTACATATTTTTTTTCCCGATAGAGCGGGCGAATTGGTAGATCTTCGCGCGTGCAGATCGACAGACATAGACGGCCAAGAGTATCTCGGTCCCGAGGCTTCCTGCTAGCGACAGACACAGACCCGACACACAGAGACAGACCGACAGAGACCGATCCGAGCCCGACGCGACGATTTAGTATGGTGCGAACCGGCGCGACGGCGATGGCCCTCGTAATCCCGGTCTGGTAACCAAAATGAATCTACGTCAGTTATGCGAGATCGATAAAAAAGAGATCGGGAAAAAAAAACCACACGAGCTAAGAGAGGAGCAACTTGTGAGATACAAAAAAAGGGCGGATAGGTAAGTAGACAAGGGTGATACGTCGCGTTATCATATGAAAAAAGAAAGAAATCGTACTATCTACGTACCGACAGAGAAAACGATTTGTATACGGTATATACTTTTTTTTTTCTTTTGGAGGTACGAGGGTAAAGATAAGTTACTCATGGGAGAAACTTGATGGAAATACACCGCAATGAGTACGTATTTTTTCCTCGTTATTCTCGCTAATTATTCTCGGCAACGTGTATTAGTAGCATGTATATCTTTTTGCCAACAAAAATTAAAACTTTCAAGTTTTGTATATACATATATATAGATATATATATATATATATATACATATACACACATACGTGTGTGTGTATATATATATATACACACATTTTACGAGCATTCTCTGTTTTCTCTTCTTTGTAAAATATATACGTTGTCTTTTGCCTTTCTTCAACTATGTTCTCTTGTTATCTTAAGTAGAATTGAACCGATTAAATAAGTAGTCAATGATAGATGAGTAAAAATTAAATAGATCTTATTAACGACTTACCAATAGTAATGATTTTTCACGGCAATTGAAGTTTTCTATACTTTTACGTGTCGTGAAGTTTCAATTTCACTTCAGTACTAATTGAAGTTTCTCTAGAAATAGCATATGATACTCCATTGTAATATTCCATCAATAACATGAAATAATAAGAGAACACAAACGAAGAAAAGGCAATTCGGCGAATCGTAGCGTACAAAGAAGAGAGCTGAATTAATTAAATTGACACTCGAATACTTGGAAACGTTTTGACACACAATTTCAGTGTGGATCAATTTTTAGCCCGAATTGACACGTCTACTTACCTACGCTCTTCAAATGAATCTCGGCTGAAGTCCTCGTACATGCCTCTACTATAACAGCGGTATAATAAATAATCGAAACTACGAATGATCAAAGATCAATATATACACCATACTTGCTCCCTTGTCCAAGGCTTAACTTTGTGAATTAGTCCCTGTATAATGGATAATGCAAGAAAAATATCCGCGTGCTGCCTAATATGACTGTTACAAGTGGTTAAAAAAAAAGAAGTGGCTCGGCAAGAAATCATTTTCATAGGCAGTTTTACGTTCAGACAATGTACAAAATAAACGAAGACACTATCATCGACCAAATATGGTGAACACAATCCACTGAAGAAGGAAAGAGAAGAACGTATTTACGATATAGACGGATAATATTACGGATATGTACATGAAATATGCTCGTGTACAATTTCGGAAGATGCTATTTATCTACAGTTAACCACCTATTCCATCCGAATGCACGTCTATTAACTGACGAATATATGCTGGAGAAATGCATCGTAAAGTATCGATGAACAAATTATTCGGAAGAATGCTTGTGCAACCGCATACAAATTATATGTATACGTAATTAAAAACTGAGCCTGTACAAGATGGTGTGCGTTCGCACGCTAAGCTGATAATCGAGATAGGGGAACAATTATCATTTCAAAATCGAATGAGTACTCAAAACCTATATTTCTTATATATGCTGTGCGTGTATGTGTAGTTTTGTATGTGTCAAGCTACGCGTACTTAAATTATATCCAAAATATCTGAATGCAAGCAGTAACCAATTATTTCTATCCACTTTATTTCATACGAGGTACATTTACTAGAAGGAAAACAAATAAGTGGACGCGTAATACAAGATTCGCAGCAATAAGAACATGGGATATTTTCGTCTTTTTTCTTTTTTTTTCTTTTCTTGGTTTTTTTTCTTTTGTCTTTTAGCCAGTCATATAAGGCAGGCAGCGTTAGACTGGATTTTTAACCCATGCGACTTTCAAATTATAAATCAGTTTACATAATGAGAACGTAACGAGCCATTTGCAGCCCAGGCTGGGATCATGTAGGATAATAAGGTTACATGCAACAACAAATTCAAAGTATTCAGAAAGATTGAGAAATTCAATCAACTCTGTTCTCTATTTGAAAGTTTGCGAATGGATTTACATACATGAAAAGCTTTGAACCTCGTGAGTAGAAGTCAGCTTCAAGAACTTATGGATCGTAATTTTGAAGCAAAATTTTTCCCCCCTTCCCGTCTATCTCTCTCTTTCTCACTCGCTCTCTCCCGCGCGTGCTCACGCTCTCGCTCTTTCTGCACAAATTTATGTGTATTTTTTTTTTGCATGTATATGTATGCATATGCTTGCATAATGAGTGTGTAATTGTGTCAATGTCCGTCTATACACGCGCGTTTTCATAGCTTTTTGTACATCTCTTCGCACTGATACTGTAGATACGCGGGGCCGGTTTCATGAAACTTCCGCGGATAACTTAACATTTTCAATCAATTCGAAGTGCAATCCTTTAAATTAATCAACACAATTTTTTTACGTTGTCCAACGTAAAATTAAAATCAAGAAAGTTTTGCATAAAACTGAAATCAGAGAGAAAAGAAAAAAGGAAAGAAAAAAGAACTGAAAGAAAACGATTATACACGATTATCAGAGATCTAATAACATAAGAGAACAAAATTTTTTTTGTCGTTAATAAACGTAAAAACAAATTACTTGGAAATCAAAAATTTGCACACTTTCCCCCGATTACTTGGAAACAAAAACAACTATTGGAATACACACGGACGTGTGCACGACAACGTTACCTCCCTCCCTCCACGTAGAACTCGAAACTCTATCTATGAAGCTATTCGTAATTTCTCTCTACGAGGTACGATCATTTTACGAATGATAGTTACATCTATCGAAAAATTACGACGTTGGCTATCGAAAAATTACGATTGAAAATGATGATGAAATTAGTCGGAATCAAGAAAATTGAAAGTGATGCACGTGTAATAGGATGTTTCCGAAGCGTATCTATGAAACTGGCCTTAACAACTATTAGAAACGCCGACATACAAACAAACTTACTGTCCAATGCGTCTGGAGAGCTGGTTTCTACTTACGAGACATTTCAAAGACAATCGATAGGCGCCGTTCCTGAAAATCGCGCCAGCCCTTTTTTTTCTTTTCTTTTTTTTTCTTTTCTTTTCTTTTCTATCTACAGCGTACGAGAGTTTGTTAGAATTGTAGGATCGCATCCTGGCTCGCGGTAGTGCGATCAAGAAATCTAGTTCGCATTCCTTAGGAACGTTTCTTCATCCCAGGCCTCCGCGCCACTCCCGGTTGAGTGATGTACGTAATAAGGAGCGCTTGAAACACAAAGGATTTATGAGAGACATACAGGCCAATCTCGCAGTTAACGCCATGGATCAAGAGAGTCTATGAACAGGGACATCCCTAGAAGAGCAGTCGACATGTTCAAGGTACGATCAGTCGAGACCCGGATTTTGTTGGCATCGAGGAAAATAGAAGCTGCTGATGTACAACGCGCCAGCGACAAGAACGAGGTATGACTACTCGCTAACAAAAGTGGTCAAAGACTTACTCTTGCACGACTTGAACGCTGGCCCGGGACTGTCTCTCTAGGGTTGCCCGCATTCATGGACAAAGATGGTACGCAGCCTGAGGTGCACTGAAATTTAGAATGTACAGAAACGTCCAAGCGTCATGATACACATTAGCATTTTATAACACAGACTCTGCACTCATGTGGGCATCGGGTCGACAATCTACATGGATTGGAACAATATCGATCGCTGTATCAACTATGTAATGCAACAAACAAAAATTATACGTGTAACGTAATACACAATATGATTATATGATACGTATGTGCATATGTATTGTGCGTAATACGCGTGAATATACACACTCACGCGTATACGTACATACATACATCGTGTAATTTTATTTCCAAAAAATAGAAATAAAACAAGAAGAGATGTGGTAAAACGGAAATTTCGTAGCAACAATCAAATGTGAAACGGTATTAACCGTGTGCAAAAATTTTGTCGCGAACAAAAAGAGTAACCCGCATTCACCCGATGCAATTTAGAAATGGCCACTTTTCCATAAAATAATAATATACGTATATATTCAAGAGAGAGATAAACTTTTGAAAAATATGTATGAGATTGAGAATACACACAAGAGAAAAGAATAAAATGCACGATAAAATAAATAATTGTTAAATGTCGACGAATAACCGAACCCCAATTCGCATGAGCTCTCAATCCAGCCTGGAACGTTCACAATGTTAAGTCGGACGAATGGGCAGTCAATACATTGGCTCTACTCACCTGAACCGGCCATTGTTGCCACTTGGAGGGGGTGATCTGCGGCTGAACATGCCATACTCGTTACCACGGGAGAAGCCAGTGTCGCGCATGGATCCCATACCTAGAGGAGGCATAGGAGGCATTGGGTCTCGTCTTGGAGGTAGAGGTGGCATTGTCATTGGTGGAAAGTCAAGCCCGCACATGGAACTTCCCATGTCACAGGGCCCTGTCATACCCGTAAACCGCCTCTCGTAGAGATCCCTGGTGTCCTCGAAGCCTCTCCTGTCATAGTAGCTTTCGTAATCCTGTAACACAAACAAAAGAACATATTGTTACGAATGGTCGTAATTGTATAATAAATTTCTCTTTTCTTCTAAATATTGAGAATAAAACTATCCTATTCTCAATATTTTATATATATAAAAAAAAATTTATTTATAAATAAGAAATATGATAATTATAAAATAAAGAAAACTACTTACTCCAAAGCGGCCACCACCCATTAACCGGTCCCGAAGGAACGGTGGTGGCGGCGGTGGAGGATACGGGTCGCGTCCAAACATTCGGTCTCTGTATCCGTTTCTATCCGGTCCTCCTCCCATTCCTCCTTTCGGGCATTCCTTGGACCAATGGCCGCCGCGACCGCATCGATAGCACTGTTCAGGATCTCCCATTCCTGGCCTTTGTCGTACTCTGCTTGTAGAAATTTGAACCTTCATCGGTTGACCATCCACCATTTGTCCATTGAGTTCCTTGATGGCATCGTTGACATCACCTGTTGCTTCTAGATGGACGAACCCGTAATTTCTCACGATATCGCATTCTACAACGGTACCATACTTGGCAAACAATTCGCGCACTTGAGGCGCTTTCGTATTATCTGTGAGATTGCCAACAAATATTTTGGTTGTGGGAGTATTAGGTCCCTTACGACTCTTTGCAGCCTCACATTTGATTGGCTGTCCATGAACTATGTGTCCATTCAAATTTTGTATCGCATTTCTCCCTGCTTCTTCATTCTCCATATGCTGTTGAAAATTACATTATAACATATTTGTCGTGTTAACGAAAAAAAAAAAAAAAATCAAGTTAAGGGATAAGATGTAACCATCCAACAGAGTTATGTGTAAGGTAAGGATGAAGCAAAAACGATGAACCAAGCAAATTATTACAAGAATGCACGTTGTGTGGAATAAAAAAGAACTTACCACAAATCCATAATTTTTGACCACATCGCATTCTACAACCTTGCCATACTTTTCAAACAGAGGTTTAATATCGGCATTTGATGTTTTGTCGGCTAAATTGCCGATGAAAATTTTAAATGTGCCAACGCTACTAAAACCCGGCATTTTCGGCTCGTTCTAGAACCTAATTTTAAAAGAAAAAAAATATTTCAAATATTACTCATCACTGACTTGCATAATTTCTCCAAACATATAGTAAATCAAGAAAAAAATAAATACAATGTTGCAACAACATTAAAAAAACCGTCTAACATTTCTAGAATATTCACGATTTCTTGCGTTTTTATTTGTTGGCAACATAATTCAACCAACACACGCCACTCAGCATTGTACTGCACTACGTATTTCCAACAAATAATTAATTTGCTGCTAAAACGAACGAAACGTCGAATATTAAAACGTAATATTCGCAAGTTTTCACAATACGCGGGAAAAAAAATAGAATACAACTCCGAAAAACTAACGATGACGCGATTGTTTAGATTTCCCCTCTAGTGATCTTTTCTCCACCATTTTGCTAACGAATTCGAATTTCGAAGGTCATCAATTTCGTCAAAAAATCGAATTTGCCCGTACAAATGTTAGCGAATAATATTAGCTCGACAAGTTCTAGATATAGTATAACATGATTTTTCTAGTTTCTACTTCGACTGGACAATGAAATGGTACACAAGCCATGAACAAGTAGTACGTTATAAAATACGTAGTACAGAGAGCGTACCGACCTTGTCGAAATGGCGCATCAACTCTAGGAAATGTCCGTATTGACGATCACCCTCTAATTATCATATATAAATTTACGTTCAAACACCGTACGATTTCTCACACTCACCGAAGATTACTGCGTATTACTTTCAACGAACGAGTTAACCAACGCTGATAATAGGCACACACGACTTTACACAAGAGAACGCAATCTAACAATGGCGTCTCACTTGCCGCGTCCGCTAGTGCGAGAGATGTCGAGGTAGTGGCCCCTATCGGAAAACTGCAGTACAGCAAACCGTGAGAATGGTGCGTTCAAAAACCTATCACGAACATACCTTTAACTATATTTCGTGTATTGCGAATAGATTGGCGCGGGAACTATTTCTACGTTAAATTAATTATTTTTCCCTCTTACCAATGTTAATTCTACGTTTTCTCGTTCTCAGAATGGGATAAATTAAATATCCATTCCTTGAGCGTAACGCATAGTATATAAATATATATATATATATATTATATATATATATATCTAAGTAGGTATATGTTTGTTCACATGCGATATCGAAATATTAATGTATTATGAACTATTCTCAGATGACGCACACGCGAAAAACTCGTAAATATATACAATCGCTTTAAAGGTATCAAAATGCTTCACATGCGATTATAAAAATTTACATTTCACGAAGAAATGTTGAAAATTAAATTAACGATTATCATTGTGTAAATTATTAATTACAATTTTACGACAATACCACGCATGATCAACATTAATCGTATTATTAACATTACTAATATTTGTATAAAATTCTTATATAAAAATATACGCTAATACTTCTGCATTAGCAAGATTCAAACAATATACGATGCATAACGTACAACGAATTTCAAGACTAAGTTTATGCTAAGTACATGCTTCACATTTTAAAATTGTAAAGTATTAAGCATTATCATTGTAAAAAATTATTATGGAGCATCGAAATGAAAATTTGCTGGATCAGTAATATGCGGCAACGTAAATCGTATGTACCACGAGTTCGACTGGCATCGGTTTATCCGTAATGATATACAAAACAACTTAATGATAAATATATCACATACTATTACAGATCAGTTACTTTTTACATTTTAATAAAAAAAAAAAAAAAAAAAAGAAAACAAAGCGAAATGCTTGTATAAAATTTATACACGGAATTACGGAATTGAATAAACGTGAAATGGCGTGCTTCGGATATCTGCGTGTCGACGCTATAAACCATAACTACACGATTCCACTGTTGCAACCATGTAAATGTATTTTTATATCAATATGTTAGCTCTATCTTATAACAAATTACGTGTAAAACGTAGTGAGAGTATTGGAACACTTACCAAGTCAGTATTTCCGTAAAATAATTCCGATAAAATACAACGGCAAACCGCACGCTTGCTCCAAAAAATGGCGGATCGAAACAGACCGGGAAGTGGAAAGCGCCGCGGCGTCTCTTTCCATGCAAAACTCAGAATTGTCAACTGTTGAGAACCAAATTTCCTATTACGGACTAAACGTCCGTGACGTACATTAGCAAATAAATTTAATCACACGATCTTAGTCTCTTTACGAAAAGTTATATTTTAAAGTTGTAGTCTCGATACAGTTAAAATAGAGAATAGAGTGATATAATTTAGAACAATGTCGATTTCTTCTATTTTATTTGTGTCTAAAAGTATTCGTGTCCAATACTCATTATGATAATTTGATAGTTGAAATTTTCATTCCATCTTACTAGTGACATTACTCCTGAATCTTTATAACTTTATAATCATGCTACGTACCAAGTGTGTATTGATTTTCTACCGGTGAAACTCTATTCGAACGACGCTTTTACGTTCAACGTATGTATCGTTTACAACAGAACTGAGAAAGAAAATTCCCCTGCAATGTATAACCATTTTTAGATAGATGAAGGACAAGGACAACAATCCTGTCTAATCGTAAGAAATAAAAGTATTGCGTGTATGGATGAAGAAAATAATATTAAATTTAGTACTTGTGAAAAATATAAATTTAATTATTTGCAATCAACCAACCGTTAGCTATAACTTCAACGTAGATACAATTCATTTTCATAGAAAACTTACGAACTCACCAGTCACGTAATTGGTTGTATACGATGACAATCTATAATTAGATATTCAGAACTTGAATACATATAACAATTTTTAACAAAAATTTTTGTAACTTTCGAAGTAAATTTCACCGATATGCTGAACCCAATCATTTAGAACAGATCGATATATTTGTATTTTTATCAAAATAATATTAATCTTACAAAATACTTTCGCGAATAAAATTGCATTGGCAAAACGCAGCTTCAAAACTTAACAATTGACAAAGTGGACGAAATAATATATCTCATTTGTCAATTTAAAGATATAAATTATATACTACAATGTAGATAATACAATATCATATAAAGGGAAACAGTACTTAACGTAATGAAGACAACGGAAAACGATATTAGTGAAAAATAATTTTCCTACTTTAGAATTCGGTAATAAGCGTAATAAAAAAAAAAAAAAACCTATGGAAACTGAATATTAATAAAATTTATCTCATCTTTCGAGATATTCTGACATATAAGAATATTTCAAATATTTATATTTTACAATCGCTACATATTTCATACGTAAAATCGTTACTTTTATCTACAAACGATTTAAAACTTCATATATCTTGCAAGATATCTCATTTTCCGATTAAAACTGTATATTCATTGTAATATTGTACTTTTCAATGACAAACATATCAAAGGCATGTAAATATTATAGATTAACACGGCTCTGTTAATGGTGGGATTTAATACGTATAAATTCATAACACTGAATAAATACGGTAAATTTAAATGCTATCATCGAAAACGATATTTCCATTTTTCTATAAATTTCTGCTATTAAATTTATTTGAAATTTTCTGTTTAGCGGTCATATGTGTTTCTTTCTTTTTTCTTTTTTTTTTCTTAGGCTGAAAAAAAATAAAATTATCCTTACTAAGTAGTAGCCATCGTTAATTACATATTCAATAAATTTCAACATAGTGAAGCGCGTTAAAACATTGGCATTATCATGTTTTCTCACATTTCACTTAAAAACAAAAAATATATACACATACACAACATCCATTCATCACAATTTCTTTCTTGATTTACAATTGATCATTCATTTGATCATATAAATTTGCACATCCATACGTTTTCATGTATTTTTAAATCTTAATATTCAGTCTTCAGGCTTGCAGTCTGTCAATAAATCTATGTACACCGGGTTATTTACAAGGGAAGAAATTACTTCTCAGCTACTAGCGGTAAGATAGAATACATTCAACAAATATTGTCGAATGTTACACAATTTTAATAGCATTATCAATATGTAATTTTGATATTGTCTTTTTCACGCGTAGCGCTGTTAAACGAACGGCCGGATTCGCATGCCAACATTCGATTACCAACTTGCTCAGCGCAAACAAGATCTGTAACAAAAGCCAAAAGCACTTGGTTTTAATACAATTGTTATATTAAGATATCACACGATATAACTGATTTTATTTTCCTACCGAATCAGTTTCCCATCGCGCTGGTATTATTGGACGTAACCGTTTTATGCAAACTGCTAATCGCATATCTTCAAAATCTGGATCATTTGGAACAACATCATGATATGGCAAAGCATATGGTTCCACCATAGAACTCTTGCCACCTGTAACGCATCTTCTACAAGCTTCCCAAAGCACAAGACCAACAGAATACATATCTGCCATTTTAAAAGCTTCAAAGGATGATGTGTTTAAAGTTTCATCTAAAACTTCTGGAGCCATATATCGACGGGTACCCACTCGTGTGTTAGGTGCAATATCAATTTCTCCACTTTCACTGTAAATAAAACGTTATCATCTTATATTTTTTATGTATATTACAGTCAAATTACAAATCAAGTACTGAATAGAGTCTTATTATGATTATTTCATTCTATACACATATAAACACATGCGTTCGCGTAATCATAATATATTTGCAAATTATGTATTTACCTTATATATCTTACTGCCAAACCAAAGTCAGCAATTGCACATTCACCATTCTTTTTCACTAAAATGTTTCTACTTTTGATATCTCTATGAGCTATAGCAGGCTTTCCACGTGTACCAAAAATCTCTGTGTGCAAATGAGCAATTCCAGAAGCAATTGAAAGACATATTGCTAAGAGGCTATGATGATCCAGAACAGTGGTTTGCAAATAATCATGTAGCGAGCCTCTTTCATGATAGTCTGTAATTAATAACATCTGTGTCCAAGATCCTGTGCCTTTGATATCAGCCGCAATGAAACCCAAAATATTATCATGTCTCATTAACACAGTTTGATAAATTTCAGTTTCCCTAAACCAAGATGCTTCTTCCAATGTAAAAAATACTTTCACTGCCACTTTCTCGCCTCTCCATCTTGCAAGCCATACTTCACCATAACGTCCTTTCCCAACACACTGAGACAAAGCTAGTTGCTTGGCAATAGTTCGTTGTACTAAAAGAGGTAATCCTGAACCAGAGCCACTACTCTGGTCAATAAAGTCTTTAAGTGTTCCCTGAGAAGGCACTAGGCAAGGGCCTCTTTCTTTTCTTCTGTATCTCTGATATATCATCACTGTAGCTATTAAAATTACTATTAAGGATATAGATAAAATGACAACCAATACTATAAGTGATGCACTCGAAGCTATGTCCATAGGATTAGGTACTGTGGTAGTTCGGGGTTTATAATCAGGATATACATCTTTGTTACACAATGCACTCTTGTTACAGCATATTATACTTTTCTCTTGAAAATGTGGCACGAGGTATCCTTTGCATTGCATGAAACCTTGCTCATCTGGTGGTAAACAACCAAATGACCATTCAGGCACATATTCTTTTAATTCCATATCCCAAACTTCTTCTACTGCACTAAAACAATGACCACCAGGTCTACCTTCACAAGTTCCATTTTCTCTATCATCTGGGCAATGTCCTTCGCAGTAGCATGTAAGTCCTAATGCTGAAAAATGACATTATTGTTAGAATTATCATGATGATATATCAATATTTCAGATACGAATGATTAAATTCATAGAAGGAAAGACATTAAGAGAGTATTGTCATTCTTACAGTGATACGAAGATAATTATGGTCAACAACACAAAATTTTATTGAAAACGATTATGTATGTGTTTTTGGTTTGTTTTATCACCTTCTTGTAGCGGATTGATATATAGTAACATACTTGTAAATGTAGGTAAAACAATACAAATATATATAAGCTTTCAAAGTAAATTATAGATTAATCTAAATGACAGAGTTAATCATAGATTAATCTAAATAACATGCGAAAATGTGTATACAAACAAATACACTTTAAGATTATTTAAGGTTAAATGTTGTAAAATAAAATGCAATATAATCTTTTATTATAATATCAATATATAATAAAATACTGTATAACATTTAAATAATACAATGTTCCAGTGTTCATAATTATAATAATAATTTATAAAAGGGACAGGGAGAAAGAACAAAAGAATTGAGCAACTTTTATTTTTAACTTTATTATTAATAATAACGTAAGCTCGAATTGAATTTTGTTGAAAGCATGTGTTCGTAACCTACCAGTTTTGTAGCCTACGGCATAATAACGCCCCGTGTGCGCCGATCGCACCGTACAAGGAAATCACTGATGCACGATTATCCGACAATCTCCAAGAGAGGTAAAACACGTTTAGTACGGATTCGATCACATGCTTCTTTTATCCTTGCTTGTTTCGCAAGTGCCAAAGGAAAATCGTATAATGTACGATAATCGATATACATTTCACGAAGGTAGAGATTGTTCAATGCGAGAGAGATCAGGAGATATAGAAAATAAGATTGAATCATTTCGATAAATTTCCAGATATTTTTCTCTGTACGTCTTTGCGAAATAATTAATGTAAACTACCATTAACAACACAATGTATTTCAACTAGATACTTATATCTCAACTTTTTACGGATGATGAAAAAGATGTTAATACAAAGCAGGTATTAAAATATTCAATAAAATTGGAAATCGGTTACTACTTTTAATTTTTCGTATTTTGATAAAGCCACACATAGAAGGTAATAAAATACACGTCGATATAATTATTGCTAAGTAATAAATCCAATCAAATAGATTAGTTCTTGACTGATTATGTCTTTTACTCTGTAATCGACAATTCAACCGGTATTCAAGTCTCTTCGTTAGACATTACGCCATGTTATTTTGGTGCGACTAACATTTACCTAACATCAAAGAGTTGAAAAATCACTACACAGCAACCTTAACATACGCTGATAGCATTTGTAGAATTAAAGAGTACAAAACGAGAACCGGAGTATAGAAATAGAAGTAACTAATAACATATCTTATCCTAAATGTATATTTATCAAGCGAAAAGATTTTGCCGCTTTTCAACAATTTCTAAAGCTAATAAACGATGCATGTATAATGTACATACACGTATGCAATACCCTTTGAATTGTTTAATTTATTTACTTATTTATTTTAAATTTAACTTAATTGTTTAATTTTTATTGGTATAGAAAAATATATGCAATACGGTTTTAGTTGGTATGCGCAGAATGCAGAAAACATGATGGCGCATCTTCTGCGCGATGAATATCGTGTTTAACCAGAGACAAATTGCTCTGTCTGTTTGAATAACGATGATCTATGTACATGTTATATATTACAACAACGAGGAAACAATGATATAGGATACGGATCCATCATGGGAAGAATCAAAAGTAATGATCCAATTTAGTAACTTCAGTCTCTTTCTATGTGAAAGAAAAATTTAAAATTTAATAAAAAAAAAGATTACACATTACACTTTCTTATTTCAATTTGTTGTTTAAACAAATTTATTAAAATTGAACTTAAATCTGATTCAAATATAATCTAAGCTAGTCTTTTTGGTAAGTTTTGAACATTTGAACAAAAAAATTAAATTGAAAGATATCACTCTATTTTTATTTATTTTTACAAGATAACAAAAAATTTGACACGGTCTAAATAAAGTTTACCTAGTTTTGACTTTATACTTACTAAAGATTCTAAAAAAGAAGTTTGAAATCAGTGAACATTCACAGAAGTCATTGAACGGCGTAATTACTAAACATTGACGCCGTGAGACGGACAAAGGATAAAGAAAAAAGAATGGAATTTGAACGGTGTTTAGAGATAGCACGGAATCTGAATGCAACAGTAACAAACTTGTGTCCAACCTGTCAAAGTTTGTTCCAGGAAAGCGGACGAATTTGGAAATTGAGGAATCGGTCGGCTTTCTCTCGGGAAAGCAATTTCGGCGATGCCTAAAATTAATCTGAACAGAAGCTACGAGGGACAAACAACTAGACAGAAATACAGGATAGTGACACGCGAAACCAATGGAGACGAGTCACGTAAAGAAAAGAAAAGAAAAAGGAAGGAGCAAAGAAAAGTAGGAAAAAGTCGACGTACCGTTGAGAGAACGTTTAGGAGCAAAAGCGACGGGACAACACTGTTGCTGGTATTTCAGTCCCTAACCTTAACGCCTAACCTCCTCGTTTTTCTTGCTTACCGCTCGCTTTTTCTCTCCCTCTTGTCTCTTCTCCAAGTCAAGGGTAAAGAACGAGTTCATTTTACTTTGATATATAAGGACTGCTTTTGCAAAAATACACTCGTTGCGTGTAGTGAATCACGGTCTACGCATTCGCGAACATCGAAACTCAAGTTTGTTTACGAAAATCCGAGCTTGCAAATAATAACCGATAAAACCGATACGTACGTAGACGTTCGAAGGGAATCATTAAGTATTTACATATCGCGGAACTGCCGCTCGAATCGCTATACTACATAATATTTGGTTGAGAAAATTTTTTTTAAAAAGCAAGATTGGTCTGGGATCTTATCGTATTATGATCTTTAGCTTTCGCAAAACATTCAAAAGCCAGATGTGTGTTTGTTGTTAACGTGTTGAAAGAAAAAGTAGTGCTGAAACATCATTAATCAGAACGAGAGCGAATAAGATCGAGACAGAGAGAGAGAGATATAGAGAGGAGTGTGAAAAGACAGAGAGGAAAAAAGAGAGATAGAGAGAGAAAATAGAAACGACAGAACAACATTCATTCGTGTACCAAAAGGCGAACAATGGTTAACAGCATACATTAATCGTTTTCGCATCTAGAATCCGCATCCGATCGATTCTTTGATACATTTGGCACTTATATATACTATATGCACTTACCACTTTACGCAAAACACTGTTCGTACATACAATTGTAAAACAAGCCGCGAGCATACTCACCACAAATAAATTTCGCGACAAACACTAAGCTGACCCACAGGCCGTATTTACATCTGCGCCGACCTGAGGTAGCGAAGAGCGCAGCCATTTTCTACGTTCGAGAGCACATACTTCACTGTGACGTAGGGCGAGACGCGTCGGCCGTAGAGCGCAGGCTGATCAGGTTCGGTTCTTTCCGTCCTTCTACGGAAAGAACTGACCGCTTATTGGAGAGCTGGTTCTGTAGCACTTCGGCCGTTAGACAGAGACAGCCGCCTGGAGATTATCCAAAAGAGAGAAACAAAGATATCTATACCACGTGTCACCGATGTATCTTTAGCTACCGGCACCCGAGCGAAATTTTTTGCACTGCCTTTTCGTTCTAGCCGAACATTCTAATTATTATATGATAATTATGAAATTTCAAACTGATCGATATAATCAATTTCTTTTTTTTTTTCATTACATTTGTGCGCAGATATATCTTTGCATTGTTATTAGTTTCTGTAACATATTGTCCAGCAGTGTTTAGAAAACACGTTTGAAGAATCAACATTTAATTCGTTTAATCATTTGTAATAAAATTTAAATACGTTTCATCCGACAGAGATTTCTCACTTTGATTAGTTACTTATCTACGTTCTAATACAGTTTAATAATACTGCATAGTTCAAATATTTAACTTATTTAACTTCTTGTGCGTGTCGAAATTTTTGAGATCCTTAAAATCATTGTAAATGCTTTATAAACTGCTCGTAAAGATTTTACGTTCGAAGCTACGTACCTGGTCTATCATCGTAGCTATATAGTAGGGAGTGTGCGACGGCGCCCATAGGGCGCCATCGTGCCGCGACGAATGCGGTTTCAGAGATGTTTCTTACTCTCTCTTCTTTTCCTCTTCGTTGACTGCATGCTCATAGTGCTGATACTTTGGGGAATCAAGCCGGAGAAGTCTCAAGAAGATTCAAGAGGGAATGGCTTATAAAATAGGCGCGAAGGTTGTCACGATCCGACGCACGGTGGATCCTACCAAAATTGAAACCCGGTCTCGTCGAATTTTTTCGTTTCATTTGTATATGTATTCGCTATCGACTAATGACTAACCGTATACGAGAATATAGAAATTTTGTACAACTACATAACGGAAACGTAAAATTAAAACTTCATTCCTAGTATATTTTAAATTTTTCATTCACTTTTTTTTTTTTTTTTGTATCTATTTCGATATTTTACAGTAACATGTATATAGTCCACAAAAGGATTTTTGAAAATTCTGATTTACGTCATCAAACTACTGTAAGTAATTACACATACCGACGTATATGAATGAGATAGATAAATTAATGAAACACGCGAGAAGAAACAAGAGAGAAATCGGAGAGAAAGACCGATATTTTACCGGTGGTTTGAAAGTGGTGCATTCGCACTTACGCGGCGCCGTTTCGTTAATCAGGCCGATTGGACAAAATGGTACGCGCTGTAGGGGTGCACATCATGCTGAGCTCTCAACCTTTAACATCGCACATAGTACTTTTATTCCTGTAAGATCGATATCGAATTATCGAGTTAACTGACAACCGCACTAGTAACAAATTCCCAGTTAGATTACTAATGAAAAGCTATTTTCGGAGAGTGATCATATTCATTATTATTGCTCGAATTTACTCAAATGATCAAAATTTTCAATCGATGTCGTGTCTTCCTATTTATCCCTATCTTGATACCGAAAACCAAAAAACCAAATCATTTGAGATTTAATTATTTTTTACAGATCGTCAAGATGTGATCCAACAGGGTAAAGATGATTGCAAAAATTGCGAACGAACGTCACAATGACGATTACGAGAGAAAATATTTTTAAAGATAAGATTAATACCATCGTGGATCCGTAGAAACGATAGAGAAACGTTAACGTAGTATGTGTGCACCTATTGTATGTGCAATAAGAGATGTACGTTACGAGCAATCTATATTATCGCGTGCGAGCACAACGAACCGAGGACGTTTCATCAAAGCGCCATAAATGTGCTTGCTCAAGAAGAGCCACATACATATAGGAATAAGATAAAAAGGCTGTATAGACATCGTATGTACCATGAAATACGGACTACACCGAGCTAGAGAGCATCCACTTCATTCATCAATTTATTAATTTACCGACTCGTTGAATCCTTCGACTCGACAACGTATCTCTCTCTTCGTGTGCACAGATACCCGATGACGGGTGGGACGGGGGCGAACTGGCACAGCTTGCCGGTCAGTTGCAATTAAGTAGCTCGATACCCTAATTGTACCTATACGTTGACATGTATAATTACTTTATGGCTATATACGCATGTGAATCAAAGGACAAGATTTTCTAAATTAAACTATTTATTATCTTGAGCGTCAATAGTGTATTCATTATGTGTAATGATTACAAGTATTGAAAGATCGAAGAATAGAGAATTCGTGTCACAGTGAGCATTAACTAACTAAAATTATTTTGAAGTCATTTAAAAATGAACAATTTGAATAATGTTGTCCCTTCGTAACGAAGGAATTAAAACACGAAGAAGTGAAAGAAATTAAGAGAATGAGAAATTAAGAAATTTAGATAATATATATTTCTCAGTAAATATCTGTATCAAATCAAATTCTGGCATTTATCTTTCGAGAATGAATTTGTTCAATTAAACGTGTTAAATCGAACTGTTTGCCGCGATAACAGTTCTCCGTTCTTCGAACGCGTTTCGTGTACCCATTAGGGATAACGATATCTTTAGAACGAAATGTTATCGCTAAAAGTCAGGTGTGTACCGGTGCATCCAGTGCTCGATCAAAGTGAGCCTGCCGACGACAACTCAACACCGCTTTTTCTTTTTCTCTTTCTCTCTCGTCGATCTCTGTTTTTTTCTTTGCCTTTCGAGAAGTACCTTTTTAGCAAACTACATTCAAACTTATCGATCAATTTCTGTCTCTTCGCTCTTTTTCATCTTTTTCACACAGACACGTTCCATGTGAAATTATAACACCTTCGAAACGATAGTTGTGTCTTATATGTGTTTTATACATTTGTGTGTTTTGTCATTTGACAATCGGCATAGCGTAAATATACGAATTTTTATGCAATAGTGAAAAATTAAAAAAACGTACGAAGAAATACATACGCAGAAATACAAAATATAGGATATCCGAAGGAACACATTAAAAAGGTTCCTGCTCTTTCTTAATCTTTACAAAAATGAAAATTTCTGACGATTAAAAAATTTTCAAAGGTTCTTTTTCGTAGACTTGGAAGACCGTTTTGTAAGCTTAATCTTATGTATAGATGATCATAAAAGTGAAAACGATATTCCAATTTTTATAAAACAATAGGGGTACGTTGTTTGCTAGTTACGGTACTGATACACTTAGTCCTTATTCAGAAGATGCAATGGATGAAGGTGAGGCGCGAGGGCAGGCACCTATAACAAAGATTCATCGGAACCGGTTTCATGTTCTGCCCTTTTTTTACATTCCCGAAAGAGGCCCCGCCGAGCCACGGGTGTGAAAACCGACACCCACCCCCACTTGTTATTTTGTCAAAACAAAGCCCTGCGAAAATTATAGGAATCACGCAGCATCATCAACTTGCTCTTCTCTCTTTTTTTCCGCTGAACATTTACTCCTGTCAAATTATTTCCGACCGCACACGTTCTCGGTACATTTTCTAGCCCAGTCTTGATCAAACGTAATGCCAAACGAATTCCATCGTTCCACTTTCCATTCGATCGAAACCAAACGCCATTTTGCTAAATAGAGTTTAGCAAAATCTAAGAAGGAAAAGAGAGAGGGAGAAAGAAAGAAAGGAAGAGATGGAAGAGAGAAAGAAAATATAAAATTATTAATTAAGAAAATGTAAAAATAATTCTAAGATAGACTAGATACTGAACTATTTACTTTATATTATTGTATTATTTTATAGTTTTCCGAATAAAACACTTCTCAAGATTAAAAAATGTACTGTTATTTATTTTAGTTATTTAATTTTATAATTTATTAACTTCTGTGCATAATTTACTTGAAAGCTAAGAATAAATTATTACTTAAGTACTAAAGCCTATGCTCTCTCTCTCTCTCTATATATATATATATATATATATATATATATATATATATATATATATAATTTCGTAATTCTTAAATAAAATTCTTAAACAATATGATTGATCCAAACGATAACTTGATTTTCTCAAAAGAATCAATTACAAATGTGACAATAATTTTAAAATAAAACCAATCAAAAAAATATTTTATACACTAACTTTACTGAATTTACAGAAGCATAATATTTCTTACAAATTTTAAATTAAACGCAATTTGTGAAAAAATTGAATATAATTTGCAAATTTTTACACAAATCATAGTCACAAATCAAATGGAACATAAGAAGTGAGCTGAAGCTCTAATTCTGAACGCAATTATAAAGATTAGTCACAAATTAATCAGCTTAATCAATTTTTTTCGCAATTAGTGTGTAATGTCCAGTTTTGAATGTGGTGGCGCCATCTGTCGGCAAACTGCATCTGCAAGTTAATTCTAAAAATGTTTATTTGTGCATTTTATTGATTAAATTGGATATAGAAAGAAAGTTGAAGATCTAATTAAAAAGATACAATTACAAAAGTTTACGAATTAATCCTCTAAATTAGCTTTCTTTGCAAATGAAAATTTAGTCAATCTACGAGTACTGAAACGCTAGCGTTGCGTAGCGGTGAAACTAAAATCTATTGTTCTCTTTCTCGCACACTAGTGCGCTCCTTGTCTATCGATAGTGGCGCCATCTGAGGAATTCTCGATTACTCTTGGAACTAAAAGGACGAAAGGAAATATCTGACAGATGGCAGCACTTAACTTATTCGCAGACAAGGAACACCGTAATGTGCAACAAGGACGGATATATATCGTGAGTCAGACAAGGAACTCAATTACGTACAGCAAGGACGGAAATAACGATTAGTTCTACTATTTCACCGCTATATGGTGCTAGTGTTTTAATGTGCATAAATTGAAGAAATTTTTATTTGTAAAAAAAATTAGTTAAATGGATCAGTTTATCTTTTATAACAGCATTCGTGAAATTAAATCTTTAGCTTTCGTTTTAGTGTTTTATTTAATCTACGACATACATGTACAAAGATTTACCAATTCCACTCACTGGTCAACAATATTTTATTTTTCAGGGAGTATATTTGAAATTTATTTCAAAATTAGAAATTCGGCTATTATATTCATTACATATACACATATATTATACTTTACAGATTGTTCTCGTGCATAAGCGAATAAACAACTGACTAAAACGTCATACACGTATACACGAGTGAAAACATCGAGCGTTACGTTTTTGATTTCACGTATCTCCATTGTCAGAATAAAATCTTCATTTTTACAATCGTATGAAATCTAATTGCGCATTTGACATCTCAGTCAGTGACGATTGAAATTTTTAGTGGCTGAAACATGGATGAAAACGTCGAATATTCCCAACACGACGTTAGAGAAAATGAAAAATTGAGCATTTTCCCTTTGCAAGCACGTCAGTCCAATAGAGAAGTAAGCTCAATTCGTCGATGTTCCTTGATCAGATCATCGTAGTTCAATTTTACAGAGCAAAACGTCCCGTACAACGTCTAAGGGGCAAAATTACTTGAACGAAAGGAACATTTTCGATATATTCCATTTCCTCCTTTCGCACGTGATTGTCCATCAACCATCGAACCCTATCCAATACCTGCATAAATTGCTCGACGACTTGATATTGTTCAGGGCGGGACTTAAAGAGCCACGATTACTTTGGGCGGAAAGGTGTGTCACTTCGCGGCTAGTGTTTTAAAAAACTGTAATGCATATTTAATTTTCGTCTCATTTACTCAGGCATCTTAATGCAATGTTCGAGAATATTCTCTTCCACGATTCAGAATTTTTGCCATTAGAAGGTTATAGAGCTGCTATGAAAACGATGGGTATACGTTCTTACGATCCCTGTCCCGTTCAATTCGTCGAGGGATACGTGGATCGGGAAACTTTTTGCACGGAAGCGTAAGAGATAACTTCTCGTTGCGTTATCTGCTAACGAAGCTAACGCAGATGCAAAAGTGAAGACGAATGAAACGAAGAATGTTTGTCCTTTTCAGATTGAACTGCATGAAAAAGGAGCTGTTATGCATCACGAAGGAACGTGTTAAACGTACGTCGGCATGAACCAGAATATTTTGCGCAATTTTCTTACATATTTTAACGCATACATACGTATATGAAATATTTAAACAGTTGTCACAGACAATTTTTATATATTATACGCCTTATATCGAAATCTTTTGAGGTTTTATTAGCTGTATAATGAAACCGGACATTGTCATGATTTCGCGGTGGTCATAAAAATATTTTAAGCAGTCACTATTATTTACACCAGCACCATTTTTATTATTATTATATGTAAATGACCTGCATATATATGTCCAGATTGATTTCAGAATTTAAGTAAAATGTAATTATAACAGCTGTGTCTCATTGCAGTAATAAGGATATTTTAAGCAGACAAAGTATAATTTTCTAAATGAGTTGCTGCGTTGTTAGACGGAAATAATATCTGCTGAAAAAATGAATTTCTTTTAGTAACAAATATGATCAGCAGTTCTTGTGTCACGTTGGAGGAAAGTATAGAAACGAAAGGAAGCGAAAACGAGACGAAACGAGAACAGAAACATGACAAAGCCACTCGATGAGCCAGCCAAGAGAGAGAGAGGAGAGAAGGGTGAGAGTCAACAGACGAAGCGAGTCGAGGTAAAACGAGTCGACTCGAGTCGAAGTGGACTCTAACGAGCATGGTAAAGAACGTCAGGCTAGAGAGAAAGTGAGCGAGCGAGCGAGCGAGCGTATGCAATGAAACGATACAGTTCGAAAATAGTTGTGTAAACGGTATTGGCACGCATAGCTGATCAAACCGTTCGAGATTCGCGTGTTGCTCAGTTGCTCACCGTGCTGTAACGTTACCTTGTGATCGAACACCTCGATTTTCGACGCATTCGACGACAGTAAGCATGATCCTTCGAATCTTCTCCGCCTCGTTCCTCGTGTCTACATCATCGTACAGTCGTTCGTCGAACAACACGCAGTGTAAGAACAAGAGCAAGTAGTTTACGCTAGTGAATGGAACCTAAGGAGAGGACATTTTCGATTTATCTGATATTTCCCTATCAAATGTGTTTTGTGCCTTTGAAACGCTAGGCCATTGCTACCATCGTCGTTATGCCATTTGTATTTTTCTTAACAACGATACTTAATGTAAAATCAAGCATCGCGCTTTCTCGCAACGGAGATGAAATTACGTTAGGAGAGTGAAATATTTATATTTGGAAGGAGAACTTTGCTGTTGACTCGACCACCTGTACACGCATTTGTGTTTAATCTTTTTCCCTAGCACAACATCTAGATCTTTCATCTAGCATATTTAACGTACATATGTGCGAGGAAAACGTACGCATATACATGCATTTTCTCTCAGTGAAATTGTAAAAAAAAAAAATAAAAAAAAAGAAATAAACGGAGCTAACGATGTTGAGACCATACACTACCACGGATTAAATCAAGCTTGGAATCTTAACAAGTGTCGGACTGAAAGATCTTGCCTTGCAGAGATGCAAATTCGACAAATTTAGTCGAGACGAAATTAGGAAACTGGAAAAATGAGAACGCTCACGTTCATAGGTTGTTTGATGCTTTTGCTATTTTTACTGATGTTCATTAGCATCGTGTCATCGGCCCCTTCCTATGAGCATGTTGCCCTTCAAGCTGCTGACCAATGCGATTGGATTGGAAGGTTAGTATTCTTTGTTCTGGTTATATTTTTTGATTTCTATCAATTCGTAAAAAATTCTGCGCATTTGATTTAATATATTACGAAAGATTGCATTTCTATTTGATATTCTTTCCAACGATTTATTCTGAAGTGACGAACTTGCGCAATTATTTTCCCTCCAATTTCGCAAAAAAAAAAAAAAAGTCAACGAGTTCCACCTTCTCATTTATATTTATGTACTTGTACATTCATTTACATCTTTTTAAATTCTTCTTGATAACGGGGAATGAAAATGTGTATCTAATAAATATATATATATATATATATGTATACACATACGTACATATATATACATATAAACTTTTATTCGCGAAACCAGTCGCCCGACTTACGGTGAAACCGGTTTTCCTCGTCCAACGAACAAACACAAGCAAACCTAAGAAAGATCGTACGAGACTAGAGCATTCGATTTATCATCTCTTTCTCCTCTATAAGGGAGAACGAGTGACTTACGTGCACTTATGTATGCGTATTTATATATCTCTGTGTATGCATGTATATGCACAAGTAGAAAGAAAAAGACAACAGGCCAAAAAGAAAGAACGATTACGTGGCCAACTGCAATTGTCGATAATAACTCTTATCATCGTGAAAAGTGAAAGAGCCGTTTCTATTGTTGTAATTCTATTTCAACTAGAAATTTTAAAGAGAAGAATTAAGATGAGATAAAGCTACACGTAAAATTAGTCAAGTATCTTTTTTCTTTGAAATATATATAACGTACTAAAAAATACAATATTGTTATAATTCTACATGTGAGAGGATGTACATTTAATTCCATGTCCGATTACGTTGCAGCGGAGGTGGAGGCCGTGGTGTTCGCCCAGTGTATCTGCGATGCTCCAGAGGAACGATACTTTGGCGATATCCGCGCGGAGCTTTACGCATTGTTCTCTCACCTCCCGTTTTGGCTGGATTCGTATCAAAAGTTAATTACGAGCTGAACCAAGGGAAAGACAATGTCTATAAAAAAAACGACACACATTCGAGTGGTAACGATGGCCCTTTTCGATTATCTGGTTTTCGTACGTGTACCAAGATTTCAGGACCGATAAGGGTATATCTGGAAACTCGTGGTAAACTTCGGTCAATATATTCACCGAGAGACGGCAAGGATGTAGCTTCGCACAGATGTTTTCACGCGAAGAAACAGCCAGCAGCGCTTTATATAGAAGCGGAGGAGTTTGTGTCGGATGAACACGATGCAAGATTGCAGTATGATTTAGAATTACGATACATTGACAGTCGGCAGGGATTGTCGCGACGATTTAACGATGAGGAAGAAGATTGTAGACCGTGTTCTATGGATGAACTGGCCAAGGCTTATTGTCAAAGCGACTTCATAGCCAGAGGTACAGTGAGCGCCGTCCAAAGACAACCAAATTTAGAAGCTGCCGAACTCGTTCTTAGAGTAACAAAAATTTTACGTCGAATCGAGGAGAACGAGGTAACAGCTTTTTCTTGTATCTTTTTCTTTGCAATTGCATACATAGGTAGATCGTAATGTTTTCATGTAAGTGTTATCGTATGATGGTAGCCTGTATGATATATTAAAATCATAAAATTCATTGAAAGCTAATAAGCTCATGTGTGTGAATTAATTGTTCATTTTGATGGATTTTGAAACAGAGTAACAACGATGCAGATACTACCGATTCCCATGATCGCAGAAATGTTCGTGTAAGAGTGCCAACTGCCTGCGATGCACGTCATGGACAAGGCGAGTTTGTGATAATGGCTAAACGAAGACTTGGTGATCTTATTCTTGTTTGCGCACCGAGGATAGAAACTTGGGCGAAGGCAGTCCGCGAATTGGAAACTGCACCGTGTGTTCTTCAGAGTTAGCGTTTCCAAGTTCTAACGAAATGCCTGTAAATAATTTATTTTCTTATTCTGTGCTGTAAGAATATCGATCTCCAAACTGTGATATTGTTGGAAATTTTATCGTGAAGAAATACACAATTTTTTAGCAATACAAGTAACAATTTCGATTTTGTCTCTTATTATAATTTTTCATCCCTAGTTTTTAAGCGACTTTGAAAAATAACAATTATCAAAAATGAGACGTATACTTGAGATTTTAATCTAGTCTGTCATAAAAGAATTAAAAATCCAGAAATTCAAACGACTATGAATACACACACACATACTTCTTCCTAGGTCTTATTTCATATATTACTTATAATCGCGTACAAGATTAAAATTTCAATTTGTATAAGTTCACTTGCATTAAATGTTAATTTAACGGCCACGTCGTAATATGTACACACACAAAATATCAGTATATCGCAGTGTAGAAATAATTTACAATTATGCTATGTTTTTCAAAACGGATAAATATACGCGTTTAAATCATTCTATAATTTTGATTATTATGAAATGATCGATTTACAATCCTGCATCATAGTAATGCTTATAAATAATAAGCATTTTATTTTTACTGTCAAATTCATACCGAGTTCATATTACTTTTCAAAAATCGATACCATTAATTCCAAAATAATCACTAATGTCGTTGAGACACTATTGTCACAAATAAAAAACAGCAGTTCGTGGATTTTCTTCTACATGTTAAGTCCTTTTTTATTTTGCACAATGCAAGTTCTATGCATTGCCGCAACGAAGGAATAACGCGATGCATGGTCCCAAGAAAATGATTAAAATTGATATATTGAAAATTTGTGTGAAATTTTAAAATTACGAATTGATATCTTTATTCGATGCTCAAGAAACAATGTTTAGGAAACAAAAATTAATTACCAGTTAGTACAACTTCAGTCATTATTAATTTTTTTAATTCTTCGTTGGAAGTACTCGATTTGTTCGTAATCCGTTTTCGTTGCTTTTGGAATAGTCACAAATGTTTCTTCATCTTTGTTCAATTTCAACATAGTGTGAAATTCATCATAATACGCATACAAGAAGAATATATTGCGTTAGCAATGCTATCCGAAAAGCGTACACACGCGAAATTTTGCAACGATAATATATTTGTCATTTGCTGGTCGAATCTACATTGCAATTATGAATCAAATGCGGATATACATGGTAGTTCATTTATCAATGGATTATGTACAATACGACACGATAATCAATACTTTTTGTTTATATGACTACCGCATTGTCGTATAAGGATAATTAGGACACAACGGTAAAATGAGATCGTCCATATTTGGTAAAACAACCACTTTTTCAAATTCCCTGAGTAACTTAGTTTCAATCCATTTTGTTATGTAAACGATATTAACTGTTCTCTCACCAACTGCGGGCTTTACGGTGAGACTTACTTTTGGTACGGGTTTAAAACCATACCATAAACGATCGGACGGTGCTGGTGGAATGTTTAATGATAAACAACCTTCAATACTTGAAACGGTGACCATCAATCGAATCTCCGTATTTGAAACACCTTCCATAGCTCTTCGAACATAGGACAACTCGGTTGCCTGGCAATTGAAAAAATACAAAAAAATGTCAATAGATATCAAGAGGTATCGATCTGAATATTACTGATTATAAGAGAATGCATCAAAACATACATGTTGAAAATATTTATTTGCAGCTATTTTATCGACCATACTGAGAAACTTCCTTCCTGACGATTGCGTAGATCTGCAAGAAACAAACAATGTAAAAGAAAAAGTAAAGAGAAAATAGATTAAGAAAATGATATAAAATGATATTGCCATTGATACGTACGTTGTTTCTTTGGTTACATTGTACGATTGCGTTCTAGAATTATCACAATCGTCCTCTGTAGACGTTTCTGGTGTATCTTCCACGTCGCTGTCAAAAATTGGTGATCTAGTGACTACTTCATTTGGTTTTTTTGTTGAAATAATCGTATCATCAGGAACCGATCCAGTTCTTGTTAATTTCATCAAATTCAATTTTGTTTCAACGGTCATGGTCAAAGAACCTTTGTATGTTATATCTAAATCAAGCCAGAGACCTCTTTCATTGATCACTGGCTTTGTTACACTGTGAATAACAGGAGCTGCCTGTCCTATTGTCATCTCTGAAACCAAAAGGCACTCCATAAAATATGGTAGTTTTATATTGGATAACTTGCGTTGTATTTTATCCTGTATAAGATGTATAGTTTCAGGACACTTGCGTACGTCAAAAAGTATACGAGCTATTAAACAATTGATCCAAAGTGTACTTTCAGCAGATGTGGAAATTGCACCTTCTGACATCGGCGAACAATTACTATCCATGTACTTTGCCATATAAGCATTATAAGTAAGCTCAGGTACAGTTTCGTGTGAATTATTAGCTGAGAAAGAGCTCTTTGATTCTGCGCTGACGATTTTGTGTTGCGTTGATGATTGAGAGCTAGATATATTGGACGATACATCGATTGTGAACAGTAGCGAATCATTCTTTTTAACGGACCGAGATGCAGCTAAAACTAAACGTCTGTACCAATCTTCTTTCTCACGATCAGTTCTAGCAAAAATAAATATTTTTAATTTATTTTTTCCTTCATCATCGTTATAATGTTCCTCTTCCTCATCCTCCTCCCCCTCTCTCTCATCTTCCTCTTCCAACTCGTCTTCCTCTTCTTCTTCTTCTTCTTCCTCTTCCTCATCTTCCTCTTCGTTCTTTCTGTTTCTTTTTTTCTTTTTATGTACTCTATCATGATAATAACTGTCATAATTATCAGTTGCTGCCTCCTCATCTTCTCCTTCTAATTTTTCTAATTCTTGTCTTTCTTTCCGTCCACTTTTTTCCTTCTCCTCGTTATCCTTTTCTACATTTATCTTCATTGTTATTTTCTTTCCTTCCTCTTCCTCTTCATCTTCTGTTTCCTCTTCGTCTTCCTCCTCCTCTTCTTCCTCATCCTCTTCCCAGTCATCTTTTCTTTTACTCCATGTTGTTATGATTGATTTTTTACAAGTTTTTGTTTCACTTGGTATGTCTTTTCGTTTCTTCCTTTTTTTAACGGTACGAGTGTAACTTTTCTTCAAGTCTCCCTTTATTCTATCCTCCTCCTTCTGTTGCACTTTATAATCCTTTTTCTTTTTCTTTAACTTCTCTTCTTCATGTTTTTCTGTTTCTTTACTATTTACAAAACAATCCTCATATTTTACACATTCGTTGTCAAAATAATCACTAGCTGAATCATAATCGTAATTTTTATTATCGTCGTCGTCTTCATCTGTATCTTCCATTTCTACGAACTCAGAGATTTCTTGTCTTACAATCGGTTCCTCGTGTTCCATATTGACAAGTAAAATTTCATTTTCGTCTTGCATGTCTCCATCTAATTTTTTTGTATATTTTTTATTGGATTTACATCCGACTTTCTCTTTCAGGTCCACCTTATAACTATTTATCGAACATTCATCATTGGTTGTACTCTTCAGGATTACATTACAAATCAGCGCTTTCTTTCCAAGGGTTATACAAATTGGATATTTTTTACTCCATCTTCTTCTTTTGATAAGCCCACAGGGAAGAAGTTCTATCTTTGCTTCAGTTAAATTATAAACTCTTTTTTTAACGAATTTCAATTTATGTTTTGGCTCGTCCCAGACAGCTTTCTTTGGTACTTTCATCCTCGTTTCCATAATACGCAAAATATTTCCCTCCAATCTAAAGAAAACTGACTTTGTGCGTGCCACGTGATAATTATTCGGTTCATACTTATAAGGCAATTCATTTAACCAACCTTGATATCTCTCAACCACAGCATGTTCCTCAACAGCTGGAATCTCTAAGATAGGTATTGGTGGACTAGGAAGACATCCTTCATCTGGCATAGTGGTTAAAATCTTTTTGAGTTTTGTTACAATATCATAGAACGTAACAGTCACGAAGACGCCCATCATAAATCCCAGTAAATACTCTGCTAATGGAATAACATAATAAATGCAAGAAATGGCAATGAAAGCAGCAATAGATTTATACGTTGCTTGACGAATTAACTGTTTAATCAACTGTGAAAATACAGTCTTAAAGTCTATTTTCTTTGAAAATGCCACCGGGTACGTATAGCTCTGTTGTGGAAAGACGGTATAATTGTTATTGTTGCAAGGTGGCTCCGAATTTGATGGATCATTCGCCAAAGAAGCAACATCTTCACTGACATTTTGAGAAAATTCAGAAGCTTCGATGCCACTCTCCACAGACTCATCCTGCAAACTTTTATCTTTCAGGCCGGTCTTTACTTCGGAGAAACCTACATATCTGGTTGCATTGCCTCTCTTACGAATATCGTCTGCCTTTTCGTCGCAGGGTGTAACGCATCCCTGATCCTCTAAATCACTGATGCTTGAACTTTCTGCCTTGGAATTACGTCGTTTCTTCTTATCGCTTTTTATCTCAGACAGTTTCTCCTCGAACGTCTTGGTGATTTTCCCTTTAATGTCGGAGAACACTTTCCACGGGTCCAGAGACGGCGGCGTACCTTCCAGCAGAATGTTCTCCGCACTGACGGATCGCGTTTCCGAGTTATTCTCAGAGATGTCCGACTCATGGATACACCTCGACGGACTAGAGGTGACTTTAGACGAAATCTTTTCGCACTCGGGTGTTAATTGCTTCTCCTCGTCTGTGCTAGGATATATTTCTTCCAATTCGTCGTCGCTAGCATGGTAATGAATTACAGGAACTGAAGTTGCAATAGGTTTACCTTGCCGAAAGAGAAACAAACGATCGATCAAGTACCTTTTGTCATATCGCTATTTACGTTAACTCTGTAAAATAGATACTTATTTATCGGGTCTTACCTACTTATCTAAATTAGTCTCACCTTTTATCATGGCTAATGTTATTTTCCTCGGGCTGTGTTTAGCGCTCATGGTTGAAACGAACTGGTTCGATAATCAGTTGACTCGTAAACATCCTTTAACGTGCATCACCACAAATAACGATCACACTTGCGACGACGATCATGTTACAATTTCCTCACGATATCGTGTTAATGTTTCAATCTTTCTTTGTGCCAGACATAATCGAAGGAACATCTACGCGTTTGTTCTCAATGTCTCAACTTTCGTTCTTATCTAGATATATGTTGAGTGTGCGCACACACGCACCTATAGATATCACACTCACGTAATAATATCGTCGAAGTGTATTTTTTTTTTTTTGTACACACTGCCTTGAATTTAATACCAACGATGCTAATTACATACTTCCATCATTATTTATTTCGCCTCATTTTACAAAATCTACGTATATTTATTAGATGTGGACGCTCTATTGTGTTTACGTGCAATATTTACCAATGTTATGACAACTTCGTATATAGAGACATAAATGTCAAAATTAATTAGGAATTGAAATTGCCGCGTTTGCATTGTAATTGCATACAATTGCAAATTGCAGAAGACTCGATTGTAAATTGATAAGCAAATGTTTCGTACTTATTGTTAGACATAGAATTACTACATTATGTGCGTTGATATTACGCGATGCACGTGAGCCACGTGTCCATGACGTTGTCTATACATTAGATATATGCGCGATATCGTTGCGTCTGCGTCTAAATGTTCAATGTTCTGCGTTTCTTTTTCCTCACTTTTGAAATTGATCGTAATGGGCTGTAAAATTGTTTAAGCCCATTCATGATGTAATAACTTTGAAGAAACTGTGTATAACGAGAAGTATACATTATTTTTTGTTCAAAATATTTATGTCATGTGACATTTTAGTTTACGATTACCTTTCAAGCTATACTTATGTACATGAATAGCAATGTTAAGTAGTGGACATAGACTCCTGTTGCTTTTTGAAGAAAACATTGTTAAGTTTACACAATATTCAAACATGTGTATAACTTTAATTACATATATTTTGTAATGATATATTTCCTGTATTAAATTATTAAATCTGATGGAAGGCGTCTAAAAGAGATTCCTGAAGATTATCAAAACACTTGGACGAAATGATGAGAAAAATCATCGTTTGCTATAGGGAACGATGTAAAAGTAGAATATCTTATCATTTTATACATATAGCCTATTGATTTTAAAACGTTTGTTCATTTGAATTAATATATAACCTATTAATTACTATATAAAATACTTTACAAATCATGCAATTTGAGCTGGTACTAATCCTTTTGGCCATTGGACTTTTCACTGGGAATGTCTGTGATCAAACTGAAAAATCACAACAATCAGATTATATTAAACCTCCTGAGAGACAAGTATGTTGATTTTTTCTTCTAGTTCTTCTGTGAAACTCAAAAAGTTTCTTTTATAAATTTGAAATTAATGTGTCGCAGTACAAACAAAAGAGAGATACAGAATTAATACCAGAGCAAGATGATCCTCTTTTAATATTTTCTACACTAGATGGTTCCTTGGTTGGTATAAAACAACGTTCTGGAAATGTGCTCTGGCGGCAAAGCGATGGTATTGTTAATAGGTATAATTCATAGGATAAAAGTTTTGTCAAACCAGTATAACCATTTTTAAGCATTTGTTGCAGAACCAATTGTCAAGGTACCAGTTGATCTTGATAAAACTTCCATGTAAGTATAGTAGAATTTTCTTTATTATAATATTATTGTAGTAATTTATGTACTATTAAGCTCTGACTTTCTTTCAGGCCCATGTTTTTACCAGATCCAAAGGATGGCTCTTTGTATGTATTTGGAGCAGAAACTGAAGCTTTAAAAAAACTACCATTCACTATACCACAACTTGTGACAAATAGTCCATGTCGTAGCAGTGATGGAATATTATATACCGGTAGAAAAATCGACACTTGGTTTGGCATTGATCCTAGAACTGGACAAAGAGAACAACTTCTAGGATTTGATAAAGTGAAAAATACTTGTCCTGTAGAAATGCAAAATGCTGTTTTTATGGGACGTACAGAATATAACATTATGATGGTGGATAGTAAGCAGAAGAATCGAAAATGGAATGTTACGTTTTATGATTATACTGCTACAAAAATGGAACCTGAAGGAATAGAAAATTACGGTAAAAAATTCGACCATATATATAAAACTCTTATAATATATAATATATTAATACAATTGTAACAGCATCTTTATGTTCTAGATCTGGTTCATTTTGCGACGAGTTCGACCGGACGGATTGTCACCGTAGATAGAAGATTAGGAATTATTCTGTGGGAGCTGGATGTACAGAGCCCAGTGATAGCAGTGTACATCGTAAGAGAAGATGGCTTGTTAACAGTTCCTTTTACTAGTGTCGCAGACCAAACTTTAAATCTTCTTCTAGAACGTTTCGCCAACAAATCGAGCAACATTCAGTTATTGTTAGTAATTGATATTTTTATAGTTTTTGTCGGTATTGCTTTATGTGAAATTAATTTATGATGTCTGTTTTTTTTTTTGCAGTCCAACATTATATATTGGTCAACACAGGCATGGATTATATGCTTTACCATCTCTTGTAGATTCAACAACAGCTACAATATCGAGTAATATTGGTCGATTATTGCTTGAAGGTCCATTATCAGTACCACAATTAGGAAAAAATAACAATGGGAATGTTCCACCGTCTGATTCATACTTTGACAATACTGATTTTATTGCTGGAAGTGGCTATCAGGCAATCATAACGTTAGGTAATGATAATGATTGAAAAACATGTATTGTGTTAACATAGATTAAATATTACTTATTGATCAAGTTCTGTTAATTTATTTGGAAAACAGGTCACTACGAAATATCCGCTGAATATAAATTACAAGATCAACAACCTCTTCAAATTACTGGCCGGTCCGATCCCGTCATTGAAACATTACCTCTTCAATACTTGAATTCTACAAAACAATCATTGTTCAGTTTACAAAATGACGATAAATCTAACGATAATGCAAATAATGAGTCATGGCGCGAGTTTATGCAAAATATTTACATAATGGGCAAAAATTGGTTCAGTCAACAGGAAAACAAAGGATTAAAATTAACATTAATTGCATTGATTGGATGTATAGTAGGAATGTTTTGGTACTTACACGCACAATTTAAGGAGTTTCAACAGTTTTCTCAGGTTCATTTTTTGAATTGTTTTTTACTGGAGAATATAAACAGCAGTTAGTCATTGGAATTTCTATTATAGGGTTCCCGAGAAAATAGTAGTACCAATGATTATTATGGAGCGCGATCAAGTACACTCGTAGTTCCGGAGGATGTAGGCGAGGGAGTGGTTAAAGTTGGAAAAATAACTTTTGATACCGGACAAGTTCTGGGCAAGGGATGCGAGGGAACCTTTGTATACAAGTAATATAAGACGAAGATACTATAGTTTTTCATTGATTAAGGTACACAAAATATGTGGTATTGAAATTTTATATATATTTTTAGAGGCAGTTTCGATGGACGTTCTGTAGCTGTAAAGCGTTTGTTACCGGATTGTTTTACATTTGCTGACCGAGAAGTAGCATTGCTCAGAGAGTCAGATGCGCATGCAAATGTTGTGCGATATTTCTGCACCGAACAAGATAGGATGTTCAGATATATTGCATTAGAACTAGCCGAAGCGACTTTACAGGATTATGTAGCAGGAAAGTACGATAAACAAAAAATATCTGCCAAAAGTATACTACGACAAGCTACATCAGGATTAGCTCATCTGCATCTTCTTGACATCGGTAAATTTTTGTCTTGTAATTGCTAGAAGAATAAATATATTTATACAGTAGTATAGAGTATATCGATGATTTATCTTAATATTTTATTTGTTTTTCCGATAGTGCATAGAGACATCAAACCTCATAATGTGTTACTATCAGCCCCGGGTCCACGCGGAGAAGTAAGAGCCATGATATCGGATTTTGGTTTGTGCAAGAAGCTTCAACTAGGTCGCGTGTCTTTTTCACGCAGATCAGGTATAACAGGTACCGATGGTTGGATTGCCCCGGAAATGTTAAATGGGAACAGAACTACTTGTGCCGTGGATATCTTTTCTCTTGGTTGCGTTTTTTATTACGTTCTTTCTGATGGAAAACATCCATTCGGAGATCCATTACGGCGGCAAGCCAACATTCTTTGTAAGAATACATATAATATTTTACTTGCTCCTAATTTTTGTTTATCTTGTTGAATGCAAATAACATTACTCAATTTCTCGTAATATATCATAGGTGGTGAAAGTGATTTATCCGGCCTTTGTGATGAAATTTCTCAAAATGACAAAGAATTAGCGTTAGTACTTATAAAAGCAATGATCGCAAGTAACCCATCGGAAAGACCACCTGTAATGGCGGTTCATGATTATCCAATATTCTGGGAACCTGCTACAATTCTTGCATTTTTTCAGGTATTCTATTTATATTATTTCGTACTTTCTTTCTATATTTGGATTGTTATAATCGTTACACTGAGACTCATCTTTTCGCGATTTGTGAAATAGGATGTGAGCGATCGAGTGGAAAAGGAGCAAATTGACAGTCCGGCCTTGATTGCATTAGAGTCTGATAGCAGGCGAGTATTACAAGGAGATTGGAGATTACTTATTGACGTAGAAGTTGCAATTGATCTGCGAAAGTATAGAAGTTACCGGGGTGAAAGCGTTCGAGATTTATTAAGGGCATTACGAAACAAGGTTTGAATACAGAAATTAATTAAAAGGATCGAAATTGTTTAAATTTCGCTTTTTGCTATTGATATCAATGGTTTGTTACAGAAACATCACTATAGGGAATTGAGTCCACAAGCTCAAGAAAACCTTGGATATATTCCTGATAAGTTTGCTGATTATTGGCTCTCTAGGTTTCCCCGGTTGCTCTCGCACGTATGGAGTGCTATGCAAGCTTTCCGTGAAGAATCAACATTAAAGAGCTATTATCACGTGGATTACATATTTACAAACATTTGTGAAACGGAATCTTTACAGATTCAAAATACGCTATCAACAGATTACACGATGGCGCCGAATACGTGGAATGTCCAAGATAATGTCGATTGGAGCCCGAATAGAGCAAGGTGCAGAGGTCAACGAAGAAAACACGAGAAGAAAAAAGTAGACATACCAGATGCTTGGACGTTACCTTCGAATTAGAGAACCATCTACCACTAATATGCGATTTTATCATTGTAATGTATATACTTTATATAGTGAAGAGATGGACGTACTTTTCGACATATATGTACAATGCGCTCAAGTACCAACATTGCAATTATCATAATTATATTAGTAGATTTTTTTTAAAAAAGAATCACTAAAATGAAAATACTTGTAAATAATGCGATACTTGTAAAAAATATTTGTAAAAAACAGAAAAATAAATGAAAAAACTAAAAAGAACCGGTCGTGTTAAATGTATGTTACGTTTAAACATAAAGTTAGAAATATTTGCTCATTATTGCTTATAAAGACAAGTCAAAGTTTGTTACTTTTATACAAAACATATCATCTTGTTGATATAAAATTGTTTGTATAAAATGTTCAGGTTCATTTTTTATTTATGTCACATCATTGTTGTATTAATGAGATGTGTAATATGTGATAAGATCTTCCAAATCATGATCCTGAATATTAAGCATGAGTAATCAAAACATATATTTTTGCTGCAACAAAAAGGCAAATGCTGATATTTGTTACACGAATTATATGTATAAATGTACACGCACGTGTTTTATTTTAAACATTTATATATACATTTATATGTATAATTTTTCATTATCTCATCTGTTTCAAAATCATTAGCGATATTCGCACCTATTTTAACACGCGTAGTTACAATATTTTTCAGGTACACTGAATCTCGTTAGTCGCGAGAACACGTCGATGTAACGTAATAACCGAATGTTTTTCATTCTCGCTCATTAACGTGTGTCTGATATAAATGTATCTACACAGTTGTTCGATTTATCATTCGTTTCGAACTTAGACTAGACGGAAGAAAAAAACAAAAAAAAATATCAACTACTAAAAAATTTAAAGCAATATTGGAGTCACTTAATTCATTTGCATATCATATTTTGTTTCTCTTCAATTCAAAAATATGCAGAAATTATCATATCATACTCAATATTGCATAATTGTCATACTCAATATTTATAAAGAGTGATAAAAGAAGAGATATTCGATCAAAATATTTTGCAAAAGAATGTTTTGTCAATTTATAAAAAGAAACGGACAATATTGCCTTGAGGGCTCTAATATATTCCATAAAAATTCCACTGGGAATGGAATAATTTTTATATCAACATAAAATCTAGCGAGTATAATAAGATAGTCATGAATATCAACGACGCGGATATATTTCTTACGTTTGAATTTTCACTTGCGTAATGCACAAACCTTACATATATAATATGTATTTCATGTTATATTCTGTCCAAATTAAAAAGAATCAAAGCACGTGATTGTCACGCGAAATTATGAAAAATGTATCATACTCAATTTATAACCGTATCAAGGAGATACTTTAGGTTTATCATTTTTTTCTGCTTTTTTATTTGCAATCTTCAACCGCCTCTCTTCCCTATCTCTTCTAACAAATTCAGGATCATTCCAATATTCGACTTCTCCACTTGCATACAATATAAAAATCAGGTTAGTCACGACGAAAACAGCAAAAACAATCCAAAATACGAGTCTCCATTGAGAAAGTGTTTGATCCGGAGTCAATTCGCTAACGATATACGGTGTCAAAATACCGGTAAAAGCGCCTACTCCATTCACCAGAGCCATTAAGGTGCCAGAATAGTTGGGACTTAGATCTAAGGCATTCACTTTCATTCCTGGATAAAATGTTCCTAGAGTAAAAAAGAAAAAAAAAAAGAACGAATAGAGTTTGTAATCGAATCGAAGCAAAACTTCTCGAGTTAAATCAAAAGAAATAAGCGCTTGAAGAGCTTATAACGATCTCTAATTTTTGATCAATATATTTCAATATATAGTATATAGTACTATGTACTATTTAAAATTGATTTTTATAAAATTTAATTCTACGATGTTGTGACTTTCAGTTTTAAAAATTAAAATGTGTTGTTACTTAAAAAATTGGAAATGACAAGAATCATTTTTGTTATGAGCTCCTCGATTATCCATGTATTATACATACATATATACTATATATATGTACATATATATGTATATTATATACATACATACATACCCATCAATGTAGTGCCAACGGTAAACATGATGACAACAGTTGTTCTATCACATTTGGCATAAGCTGCGCCTATAATGAAGGCTCCTGGCCCGAGCGAAGCAATGGTGGTACCCAATTTGCGTACGTTAGTACGCGACATTATACCACTCGTGATCATCCAATCGGCTAAAAAGGATGTCACCAGACTACAAATCCACATGGTTAAATAGGGCAAAGCAGAAAGAAATCCGTTGCTTTTGATCGAATACTTAAGCACGCTGCTCATATATTTCGGAAGATCGTTGAGCAAGGTGAAGAAACCCCAATCATGACCAACTTGTGCCGCTACTAATGCCCAAAGCGGTACAGATTTAAGAATGTGTCTCCATGGCACCGAAGGTGGTTTCTTATGCGTATGAGCGTCCATTCTTTCGTGCAGAAACTTTTGTTCTCTTTCGGATATAAATGGATGCGTGTCTGGATTGTTATAACACGTTACCAGCCATATCAAAAACCAAAGAACCCCGATAACACCAAATACATAGAACACAGCCGGCCATCCCATTGTCGAATAGTGAAGAATGACGCCGGACAAAGAGTTGGCAACCACCGTCCCAAGTTGTGCACCGGCGAATACCAATGAACCGATCTTCGATCTTTCCTCCGGTGGTGTCCATTGTGCGAGCATCGCGTTCAACGCTGGAAACGTTGTCCCTTCGCAGAGACCCATTAATACACGCGTGACAATTAAACCTTCTGCTTCTCCGTATTCCACGACTAATGGTGTAATCAACGTGAAAACCGCGGTCGCCAATATGCCCAAACCAAGGGAATATTTTCCACCGAATTTTTCGGATAACATCCCGCCAGGTAAATGTGTTATCACGTAGCCTATGTAAAACGACGACAAGATAATACCCTATTGGAAAAAGATCACAGACGCATATTACAATTACGTATGTATATAACATGTAATTATGTAAATGTATGTAAAATATTGTACAATGTATTTACATTTTATCGCAAGGGCAATAAAAATTAATTGTATCATTTTTCGATAATCATTGTGGTATCAGTTTTTAAGTATTTGGAAAATTCCAGCATATTTCACTCTACGCTTCATACTTTGTATCGCGAGATACATATCATGCGAATAAAATAACAGATTTAATGAAACAGCTATAAGATAGAAGCAGTGAAGAGTTTAAATTCAATTTATATTAAATAACAACAGTTAATACTTATACTCGGCATTGTATACGTACATATGCGAATATGCATGTACGCGCGCGTATATATATTTACCTGCATCGTCTCGCTCCACTCGTACTTCTTGGCGTTCGATGGCCTCATATCTTCACCCTCCTGTCGATCATCATCCGTAATCGGACAAGTATTTTCAACGACGTTTGTCACATTTTTATGCATTGGAACTACCATCTCGGTAATTGTGATTGATAAGCAGACTCTCATCGCGTAAGCATTGAAGAGCGCCAAAAATCCCATTATTGCGAATACCCATCGTTGCGGTATTCTTCCACCTGTGTGCACATAAACACATTTATTACCGGTAATAGCATCAATAAATAAACTCACGGTGTCATGTCGCAAAGAAGAAAGCCCGAGGTTAACAGCGCGGAAGGAATGACGATTAGCAGTCGGAGCCTTTCCCCTATTGGCAGCTGTCTAACGAACCGTACAAACTTATCTAGGTAAAGGTCAGATTCCTTGCACGTATCACTGACTTCGGTATAGCGCATAATTTTGATTTCGACTTGTGCTTATTGAAAAGGTAAATCGCAGACGTTGAACCAACAAATAGTAGGAGGGAGGAATGGAAGAAGAAAGAGCGAGCGGGAAAGAACGAGAGAGAAATTCGAAAACGAACATATCCTTGAAACGAAAGGTCATACTCCGACGTTTGACGATTCCGGTAACGATAATTCGTGATCTGTTTTTAATTTTGTACGTAATTATAATCCGTAGGGACTGAAGTTACGAAACGACACGTTTTGCAAATAGAGAATTGAAATTTCATTCGCGGTCACCTGCGATTAGCATTATCCTATGTCAAAATAGAAATATCGACCAGAAAAGAAAAGGGGGAGGGGGGACGCAACTAAGGAAAAAATATGTGGGAGGATTCTATCAGTCAGGTCAGATTAGAACTCTAATCAAAACGGATCAAAAAAAGTCGTCGAGTGACAAGAAAATGATAAAAAATATTTGTATGTTGTGATACAATATATCGATGCTCGTGAAAAGAGTGCTACTTATACAATTAAATACTATCTATATTACCTTTCTTATTTGTAATGTCCTATCTACCACTTTGTCATTTTTCAAGATATATTTGATATATATTTCTGGAATTTCCGAAATATTTGAACTTTTCATGTTTTTAAATAAAATTATCTCACATGAGCCGACCTAAATATTTTCGATTGAACAAAGAGAAACAAAGAAAATAGTAACAGGTGATACAAGGAAAATGGTAATACTTTCCTTTAATTTTAAAATAATACTATCTACTAGAGAGGATACTTTAATTGATAGTATATCTGGTATGTGTACACGTGTCTAATAAATTGTATTCTGTCCGTAACAGGATATTTAATGAATTTTTCCTTATTCATTGGCACGTTTTATATAAGTGTTTCATTTGCAGTTTCTCGTTTGTACGTTAAATGGAAATTCATACGAAAGAGACCATTAGGTGAATAACATTAAATCAAAAGGGAAAAGCGTATTTTTTCGAGGTAATAACAAATTGTAGGAAATTAAGAAAAGTGAAAATAAGAAGCAAAAAGGTGAAAACATGCATGCATAATGCATCATGTTCTCTCGTGTCATTAATGATCATTCCTTATTGAGCGAAATTAATCGAAATAATGCATAAATTTTTGTCTCTCTGTAGCAATTCTTTGTTTAAATACCAGCAGGCGCAGCATCATCAAGTTTATCTTATCTAACATGATAGACGGAAAATCCAAACATAGAAGCCAAAAACTACCAATAATGATCATATCGGCAGACAGAATCGTTGATTCGCCGTAAAGATAACGAGAAAGCGATTGCTGGCTTATTTCGCTCTTCGTAGATCCAAATGGTCTTAATTGCTATAATCCTGTCTTATACGCGAAGCCAGTTATTTTCCTTATATCAGTCAACCTTCTCTAATTACTGTTTCACATAAAACCAGTCAATGTTACATAAAACCTCCCTTCAACTAGATTCCTTGGCTTTTATTTTTATTTTACATTCAATAATTTTATTCGTGAATTTTTCGCTCTATTATTCGATATTTTATATGTTGCATGATTTTGCTCAGTTTCTCTTTCAAGAGCAGCGCAGTTAGTTTTTTCTGCGTTTTTTTTTTCTTGTACCATGCGCGAAGGAATTCAAGGAATTCGTGATAAAAATTCAAATATATCGCCTAGTTATAGATTACCTAAGATAACGACAAATCATTATTTCTGATCTCATCGCTCATCTAACACAGATCACGGAACTGCTTGTAACTTTTTTGAAACAACATTGACATTTTTTTGCATAAAAAATTATTTGGTTAAGCAATAACTACTGTAAATGTAAGAAATTTGCATCGATAGACATGCAATGAGATGCTAACGCGATAACACAGTATATATATATATATATATACATTTCGCTACTTATTATTTATTGAGCAATACAAACAACTCTAAGAAAGAAATTTACTATCACAATATCAATAATTAATTCCTTTTTTCATCTTATTTGCAATTGACACAGCCACGATTGACTTAATTTTTATCTCATGGAATGAATAATTATCGAACAGGTAAATTGATATCCTGTTCGAGACATGGATTACCGAAATCTATTCTCTGTAGGAGATAACTTTTATTCAAGCTACAATTCAAAAAATTTATATATTTAGTAGCAATAAAAAAATATTTCGATTTTGACTAAATTAAGAAAGTCAATTTACAGGATGTAGATGGTACTTACAACACGTTTTACAGGCAGACAGCATCGTATGAACGAAAATATATTCTCTGATAATTGATTATTTTAATGAAAGACACATAAAAAATTGCACGTTTTAAAATCGAACATAAATTATCTAAAATATCTGAAAAATCGAATAAAATACAAACGGCCAAGTTCTTGTTTTAGTATATATACGTAGCACGTACGACGCAGTGGAAAGATAAATCTTGCAAATGAAAATTACAAAAATTTATGAACAGGAACGGTAACAGGTATATTATGCCTATCTCGATCACATGTTACGATTGACTGAACCGATGTTCTCCGTGCGAATTCATTTTATACTCGTACACGTGCTCCTCACTAAACGCAAAAAGGGAAAGGAAAACGTGGATAAGACGCTAAGCGTGTTAGTAAAAGTTGACACCAAAAAGGTATGCCCAATGTTGGAGGGGGATGATAACACGCAACGTGTTGTGTATCTATTTTTGATATTCTCTACTTGGTTAATATCTTTGTATTAAGTACCTTGATTTCACAGAGAAATCATAGAAGGTAAGAGGCATCAACAGATAGATTGATTGTATTTTTCTGATTAAAGAAGAAACTCACTTATGAACATAAGGTTGGGAGGGAAGACAAAAAGAAAAAGAGAATAAACACCGTTCGTTGACGTCATATCTGAATAATACTTTTCATTGTTAAAAAAGAAGGTATTAAATGAGTACTTTACAATTCTTCGTAGGATTTAATTGATATTTCGATATTTTGAAAAAATATTTTAATTGATATTTTGAAACAATAATCTAACTAAACTGAGGGTTTGATTTAATTTGATAAATAATAATTGATGCAATTACAACGTTGAATTTTCATGATGTATACATTCTTGAATTTATATTACTAATAGGTCTACTTAGATTTAAAAATAGAATAGTGATACCGTAATACCCGTTCGGATATATGAATGTTCCGTTATCTCACAAAATGAAAATATCTCATAAAGGATTGCAGTTATAAAAAACAATGTTGCTATAAAAGTTGTTTAGTACAAAACGGCAGATTATGTGATATTTTTATGGGTGGAGTGATAGAGGTGATTTCTAAGATCAAGTCGATTTTTTAAAATGGGATCATACCGCATTTTGAATGCGGTAATCGATTTATCTGATCATTCTCTGTGAAAAAATATTAACTTATTTATATCTACATATATTTAAAAACTATTGATTTAGGAGATATTGTTTGTTTTAATTTAAAAGATGTTGTTTACGAATACCTTGAAATCTTTATTCTACTATATAATATGAACATCTTTTTAATTTCAATGCTTTACATATTTCACGGGATAAACAGACCACTTTGTATAACAAATATCTGTTATAGTTCACTTACCGTCGTATCACTATCTTTTTCATGAAACTTAAGCACCAATTTTATAAAAAAATAATTGCATTTCTTTTCACGAGTTTTCCAAAACGTCGATGTTCTCACGGATTAATCTAAACATCGTCAGTATATGATTCATCGATTTTTGTAATTGTTTTCTATTATCGAGATGTCTCAAACTATTATTGAAATTATAATGTTTATAAAATATACGAAATAACAGTTGTTATAAGAAATTGTCTTTTTCTTTCTTGTTATCATTGTGAGATGACTGATAAAAAATTGCTCTTACCTTTAATATCGTAGGATTAATATGTCACTGATAAAATCAAACAAGTTTGACAAGAATGAACACTGCAAATTACTTTTACACAATACACTTGTAACTTCTCCCACACTGCATTTTATTGCTCTTGCTAATCTTAGATCGTTATCAAATGAATTATCTCTTCCTTTCTTGAGTATACAACACAGTATAATTGTATAATTTGCAATGGAAAACAAAAACAAAAGAAAACAAGAACACAAGAAAGAAAGAGATGAAAGTTACGATCTTATTGAGAGGAAGCCATATTATTTCTTCCAGTAAAAAATTTTATTAAAAAATGAAAAAATTAAATCATAACTATAATGAAACATAAGTAAGAAATAGAAAGTCTTTACTTTACCAAAGCTATCTAACTTTGATTTGTAATATTCTTTCTTAATTCCATATAAATGTGAGGTATTTCCTCCACTAGTCTTATGCTTTCTTCTTTTGCTGTAGTTATAGCTTTGTTTAATTCACGTGTCTATAAAATTTATATAAGTTTCATTATATTTATAAAACAATCATTACATTTATAAAATAATTCACCAACTTTATAAAACAATACTCACACATTCTTTCACTGTATATTTTTTGAAGAGATTAAATAATTCAGATACAGTCCACAAAGTCTCATCAGGTTTTCCTAAATTAATAAATGGGCAATTTGACTGATGTTTAATGTGTTCGTTCCTGGAAGTAATTGTGACTAAGTAATTTAATCAGTATTAATATTAAAATTGATAAAACGATAATATAAAGTGGTTAAGAATTATTTATACCATGGATCATCCTCAGGATCCCAACCATCAAGTTGTTTGGAGCAGATAAAACATTCAACTAAATCAGGTTCTTCTTTACCACCTACAGTAAAAAAACCAGCAGCAGCCATTTTCTCGGGATTACATGAATTATCAGAAGATTGAAAAGGCCAATCTTCGAATGTTTTTAATCTGCCAGTTTTCCAAAAAGTTGAATCATGGTCTCTAAACGGAAGAGATTTAGGTTACATTGTATATTTAATACTTGTACGTAGAAATAAGTAATGCAGATTATTCAATATTGCAATATCAATATTGCAAAATTGTCATTAAAAGTAGAAAATACAGTAATGTAAAACTTACGGTAATAAATCCATAATCATGAAACACTTAATAACTATTATTTTTAAACGAGATACGTTACGTTAAAATCCACCGCGTCTCATATAAACACAACACAAGTGCTGCGATCTGTGCCTCCCCAGTAAATATTCTACATAGACGAAGACCACACAGACGAAAGCACAAATCTGACCTCTTACGGGTCTTCGTGATACTTGTTCTGAAATACCCACACTTCAGAAATATGTAATAAATATTTTGTGTTTGTGTTGTATCTCATCTGTGAGATTATTTTTTCCTTCGTCAATAATATCAAATCTCGAATGGACTTCGTATCATTGAATTTCTAACATTTTTTTATAACATATAATCAGAGGTGACTCGTGCATAGGCACTGCGGAACTGCAGCACTCCAAATTTTTCTCGATATACATATAAATATATTTATTAATTTATTTATATTTGCTTGCAATAAGTAATTTTATTCATCAACAATTCTATACAATTCTCTTATTTAGTATAAAAAAATAATAAAAATTCACTGTATTTACGGCGTGTATATATATTTTGAAAACCTCCGTGCCATGAGCCACCACTGCTAAGTTCAATTATTATTTAAGTTAAATTATTATTTCTCTATTAAAATACTCTATATTCTCAATGAAATGAATAGTATGAAACAAATTTTTATTACTTTTAGGTATATTCATGTGCGTTTCCGAGCGCCAATATTCAATTCTGACAGTCTGCGCGGAGCATTGCGCATTTGCAAGATCTATATAAGTACTTCATAACTTTAAAAAGTTTAAACAGACTTTAAGAATAAATTTCTCGATATTACTGATTTTTATCAATTTCATTGATAAAGACATCATCAAATTGTAAAATGTAATTACGACTGTAACAATGACGAGATTTGAGAAGACAGGAATTTGCTACTTTATAAACACGTTTTCTTGTGTTTATAGTTTTCATCGTTAATTCTTTTTTCAATTTTGCCCCTTATCTTTTATTTATTTTACTATTTATTAATTAGTTGTTAGGTATGTTCATCGATATGTACTTCGATATTCGTTATTACTTACACCTGTCGTTACTATGACAACATAATTCTTATCCTGTTAGAAGGAGTTCGCGTATATTTACAAGTTCATCAGTTGATTATAATAAAAGTATTATTTTTCATTATGAACATGGAAGAACTTGAAATATTCGGAATAATAGCATTTGATGGTTAGTAGTTATAATTCTTCCATAATAATAAAAATTCGTTAAATTTTTAATATAAAAGAACTTGAAAGAACATATTATTCATTTGTCATAGAAGATCAAGTAATTATTTTGCAGGTGTAATAAGAAATGGCTTACGATTACACCCTGATGGAGAACACCTTGTCTATCCAATGGGCAACAAAATTACTATCAAACATATAAAAACGAGTGAACAATTCTTTCTTACTGGCCATGAGAATTTCGTTTCCGCTTTATGCATTTCACCTTCTGGCGAACTAATAGCTTCTGGACAAATAAACCATCATGGTTTCAAGGTGACTCACTTACGACGAACTAAATATTGCGGATATTTCTTTTCAAACTATTTTTATGAATATAATAAAAAAAATATAAAAATTTAGGTCTTGATGAATGTTATAACAGATATTACACCACTATGCATTCTATATACTTTTATAACTTTAGCGTTTCTATAATTGCGTAAAATATTCACTGTTCATTCACTTCATTAATTTTGAAATTAATTGAAAACGATCAAATAATTTTTTCAAGGCAATGGTTATAATATGGGATTATAAAAATCGTAAAATGAAATATAGCTATGAAATGCACAAAGTTAGAGTAGAAGACGTATGTTTCACAAAAAATGAACAGTATCTTATTAGTCTTGGAGGCAGAGATGATGGTCGCATCATAATATGGGATATTGAAAATGGAACTCCACTTTGTGGTAAGTCTCACTCTTTTTCTTTAATAACTTATATTTTTCATCAGTTTTTTGAGTATCATTTATATTAAGGTGCTCTTGCTGGAAGTGAAACATCTGGAAATATTATAATAATCGCACCAACTAACACTTGCAAAACAAGTTTTATCACCGGCGGGGACAGTAATCTGAAATTGTGGCGTATCAGCTCAAAAGATCGAAAACTATACGGAACAGATGTAAAAGTCGGAAAGATTAAACGTTCAATTAATTGTTTAGTTATAGATGAAAACGATGAAAATGTTTACTGCGGAACAACATCTGGCGATATCATAAAAGCAAGGTTGTTAGTTTCACAATGCTAAAACAATTGCCTAATTACAAGAAAAAATTCATACTTCTAGAATATGGAAAGGATTAATTATCTTTCTTCGTAAAATGACTGAGAATTTTTCTTTCGTATAGATTAAACATAGATGAATCAGAGGAAGGGACTAAATATCCGGTAATGATCGGATGTTATTCAAAGATACCAACGCGTAGGAGAACGCGCGTAACAAAAACAAATGGACCTGATGTAGAAGTGTATGCAGGTGGTGTGAAAAATTTGTTGCTTTTAGAAAAAGACAAATTAATTGTAGGTACTGGCAATGGTACAGTCGAATTAATTGAAATAACAAAAGACGCGAGACTTAATGTAAATAAGATGAACAAGTCGTTAACAATACCCGCAATAATAACAGTATGTATGATTTCTCACAGATATATACATATTTTCCTATGCACATGCATATTTAAATTGCATCAGTTTCAATATTTAAACTGTATTTATATTTAAAATTTTTATCTACTGAATAGTCAACATTTTTAACTTATTCTTACAAAGAATTATATTTTGGATCAACAATAAGCACAATAGTTTAAAAAATAATATTCTTTATTGCACAGTACCGTACAGCGAATGTATGTGCCATGGTAACATCATTGATCCGGTATAAAAATAATTTTATATTAGTAGCAACTGCTCTATGTGAAATCTACGAAATTGAATTATCAAGCTTCCAAATGCGTTTAATCGTCACTTGTCACACAAACTCGATATACGATTTAGCATTTCCACGGTAAATCACTTGTTTTCACGTTTAATAAATCACTTGCATTTGAGATATCTAGAATCAAAGAGATGCAAGTGATATTTTTCTACATTTATTACAAATACAAGTTACTAAGATAGTTTTTATATATTTATTAAGTTTATCTTTGTGTATCTCGACAAAATATAAAAATTATATTTACTTATTATTTTATTTTTAATAATTTCATTAACCATCTCTTTGATTTTAAATGTTTCATTTGCCCTTTTTAAAATATACAAAGGGAAAACAAAATGTATAAAAATCTTATTATTTTTGTAGGAATAGTTCAGAAATATTTGCAACGGCTAGTAAAAATGATATACGAATATGGAAACTGGCAACTCAAAAAGAATTGCTTCGAATTACCGTACCTAATTTTGCTTGTTCCAGCATATGTTTTGATAGTAATGGTGGTTCTATAATATCTGGTAAGTTTATATCGTAATGATTACTATACTTTATGTATTGCACATTATTTAAAAACTTAATTTATTGGGGGAAGCTTGGAACGATGGTACAATAAAAGGATTTGCTTTGAATGGTGGAAAACTATTATTCGAGATTAATTCAGCTCATACAAAATGTGTGTCAACAGTTACCATTACAAATGACGATGATAAATTGATTAGTGGTGGTTGTGATGGACAAGTATATGAAAATTTAATTTATTAAATTAGGATGTCTATCTTTTATTGAAACTACGGTCTAATTTCAATTTATTAAAGCATATATTTCCACTTAGGTGCGAATATGGAATGCAAAATCTGAATTACGACATTTATTGCAAGTCTTGAAAGAACATAGGGGCCCAATAACATCATTACATGTTTCACCAGATAATAAGAGTTTGATTAGTTCTAGTACAGATGGTACATGCATACTATGGAATTTAAGGTAACAATCTGCTAATGATGCAAAATTTGAATCTAAATTACCGTGTGTAAGTATTTGGATACCAAATGCAATCTAATTAAAAAATCGATATTTTTATTATATTTTTAATATTATGATAGAAAAATGTTTCTCTTTTGTTAATTTTTTAATACTTATCATAATTAAAATCAACTCGAGTTTCAGAACAGTTTTGTTTGAAATATATTATATGTATCTAGAATAATTTAAAAGTGTCCAACTACATAGGACGGTGTATTCAAAATATTAACTATTCTATCGATTTTATCTATTTTTTTCTTTAGAAATTTCACGAGAAAATTCATGTTAAGTGGAAACACAATGTATATGGCAACATGTTTCACTCCTAGTGGTGTTCAAATTTTAACATGTGGTACAGATGGCAAAATAGCTTATTGGGAAACATTGGATGGTTCATTGGTTCGAGAAATTGAAGGGTCAATTACTGGAATCTTAAATACCATTAGTATTAGTCATGATGGACAATATTTTCTCACTGGATCAGATGATTCTATTGTAAAACTATGGGAATATCGTACCGCTACTACTATTCGTTTAGGCCTCGCACATGCTGCTGCCATTACTCGTTGTGTCTTTGCTCCAGATGATAAATTTATTGCCACGGCAAGTGCAGATGGTTCTATAATGCTTTGGAAATATCCTTTTTTGAAAACATCGATCACAGATGATAACAAACAACACACATTACAATCATTATCTACAGTATCCGTAAAAAATAATGGGTCTGAAGCAAATTGCAAATAATTATTACATAAACTGTATTACACTTTTACCAACTATTCACAAGCATCAAATATCTCACAAACATCTAAATTAATTTAATTTAATTTAATTGTTTCGTTTTACATAAAAAGACTCATATAATCATGTACAAGTGCAAGTATTTTGTATACTGTTTATATAAAACCTATATCATTATTTATTTTTGTAATACAAAACGATTTAATGATTAATTTTATTTACAATAAATTATTTACTATAATATAATAAATTATTTATAATGTAGTAAATTATTATAATATTTTTTTCTTTCTTGGATAATATCATTTGCTTTTAAACAAAAAAAGAAAAAAACAAAAAGAATTAGGAAATAAATAATAAAAATAGATTATTTCCTATGATTATAATAACAATATTTTGCAGTATCTCTTATTTCATGATGTTTTATGAAATTTATTGTAATAAAATTTATTACATTATCTATGATTAAATTTGGAATATTCATTAAATACTTATTGAAAGTGTTAAAATACACATAATATATTTATGTGATGATTTATAAGATTATTGTACCTCAAGGTATAAGGTTAACCCCAAGCTTGACTTTTACAATAATGAAGTATTAATTTTCCATCTGCACCATAACAGTCATATAAGTTTTTCACTATCTGATCTGGTGCAGGAGCAAATGTCTGATTTACATAAAGGAACTAGCAAAGAAAAGAATATATTTATATATATGAAAACTTCATGAATTTTAGAATAGATACTTTACACTTACCAATTTTTCATTAGAATCTAATTTAAGATATCTTCTGATAAAATCAGAAATACGGCCAATGCAATAATCTTGACTGACAGCCCATTTTTTTTGTTTCATTATCGGTGCATTCCCAGTTGCTTTCAATAAAATATCAACTGCAAAATTAAATAAATATTAATCAAATAATTATTTTACAGCGGAATGGACTTGTTAAATTTAAATTTAATATTATATCTCTTCTACAAATAGCAAATAGCAAATCTTACTTTTTACTTTATCCTTTGAAGCAACTTGAACTCCATTTCGAGCTGGTGTTTCTGATGGAATTGTTTCAAGACTAGCAGGTGCATCTTCATTTGTTAAATTCTCACCCATATCTTCAGATTTTTCAGTCACAATTACATCATTTCCTTCTTTTTCAGACATTTTGTATTTAATTTCAATTTTAAACGTTTGTTGAAAGGAAGGTTATGCCATTCAAACATAACCAAATTATCCAGAATTAAAGTAAAACTAAATGACAAATTAAACATTAATGTTTAACTGAGTTAAACGTAAATGTATTAACACAATAGACGTTTCATAAATTTAACAATTCTTAATAGGATTTGTAAATATTTACTTTGGCATATCACATGAACTTTAAATTCATGATACATTAATTCTCTGCCAAAATTAACAGAAGTAGTAAACATTCGACACATAAACTTAATATTAATTTTAATGAATTAGAACATCACTATTGAAAACCAATCTCAAATTTTGCACAAGTATATTACGATTTATATTAATGACGGAATAAAAAGTGCGCGAAACTTTAAAATAATCTTACACTTTAGGGACAAACAAGAAATTATTTTTAGTTCGAATCAAGTATAACATCAATATCAAACTATTTTTATTATTATTATTTTTCTTATACGTTTAATTGTTACAGAAGAATAAATAAATTTTCACAATGAATAAAAAAGAATGAAAGATTTCTCCACTTACACGTAGCGCCATATTCACGAGAAGCGTGAGATTTTGAGACCATAAAATTAAGCCAGTAGCCCTCTATAGGAATATATCTTTACAAGTCTATGAGTTTGACTTCGTTCAAGTTCAACCATTTGTTAGTTACAAATGGTGGATGACAATCAGTTTTGAGTCATGTGGAATAAAAGAAATATTAGATCTATGTGAATACATATATAATCACACATAAAGGAAATATTTCTAAATTTCCTATTATATTTAAACTAAAAGGAAAGAAGATAAACAGAAAAGACATAAATAAAACTTCAGATAAGGAGCGATTACTTGCCAGAATTGGCCGTGTCGGTTTCATTGTAATAATATAATTTTTTACAATTTGTTATTATTTTAGACAAGGTAAGATTAACATTTTTATATTTCTAGTATATTTGCACTTTTACTGTTAAATTATTTAATTGATAGTTTTTGAATAAAGGTCAAGACAATTGAATTGTAATAAAATTGTGAAAATGGAGGTGGATTATAGCAGCAACTGCGATACAAAAATTCCAGAATGTAAAAAACTAGCACGTGAAGGAAAACTACATGATGCTTTGGATCAATTATTGGCATTGGAAAAACTAACACGAACAGTTAAGCTTTTGAACATATGCTATATGTAATTAGATAACCATGCTTGGTTGAAGTATGCAAATAATGAAAATAATGCTGAATATTTTTTAGAGTGCAGATATGAGATCCACATCAAGAATCCTTGTGGCTATTGTTCAAATTTGTTTAGATGCAAAGAACTGGGCACTTCTAAATGAACATATAGTACTGTTATCCAAAAGACGTTCTCAGTTAAAACGAGCTGTTACAAAAATGGTTCAAGAATGTTGCACCTATGTAGATAAAATGCCTGATAAAGAGACTAAAATTAAATTAATAGAAACATTGCGTGCTGTAACTGAAGGAAAGGTAATGGGTTTAAGCCTTGTGATTGTTATAAGTTGTAATTTTAAACATTGTGAAAAGTCAATATAGTTCTGTTGTTGAAGATATATGTAGAAGTTGAAAGAGCAAGGCTTACTCATCGCTTGGCAAAGATCAAAGAAGAAGATGGAGACATCTCGGGTGCAGCAGCTGTTATGCTGGAATTACAGGTATGAATCTTTCAGAGCCATATTATATAATTAAATTGAAATATAATAATATTATATGATATACTACCTGTTCTAGGTTGAAACGTATGGTAGTATGTCACGTTTGGAGAAAGCATCTCTTATCCTAGAGCAAATGCGATTATGTTTAGCAAAAAAAGATTTTATGCGTACTCAAATAATAGCAAAAAAAATTAATGTTAAATTCTTTAGCGATGAAAATGACGAAGAAACGCAGACTCTTAAATTGAAATATTATGAGTAAGCATATCATTATCAAATTATCTAAAGAAATACAAAACTATAAAATTTATTGTTATAAATAATCAAAATTCTTTTATTTCAGTCTAATGATGGAATTGGCCCGACATGAAGGTTGGCATTTAGAATTATGTAGACATAATAGAGCGGTGTTGGAAACTCCAGCTGTCAGAGATGATCCTGAAAAAAGACATGCCGCTCTTTCACGTGCTGTTCTTTATCTTGTACTTGCACCACATGAACCAGAACAAGCTGATTTGACCCACAGGCTGCTTACTGATAAACTTCTAGACGAAATACCAACATACAAGTATTATTTGTTTTCTTTTGACAAAAATATTTGTCAATCAGTTTTTATTTACTTATTTTCTTTCAGAGAATTACTGCGTCTTTTCGTAAATCCAGAACTAATAAAATGGTCCGGATTGTGTGAAATTTATGAAAGAGACCTTGAAACGACAGAAGTTTTTAGTGTATGGACTGAAGAAGGTCGTAAACGATGGGCTGATCTCCGAAACCGCGTTGTCGAACATGTGAGTTTAAAATCTCAGAATTGTTTCGTTTCATTTCTTCTCATACTCGCAGAGTTATAATGATCGTCTTCCCTGATTTTTATAGAATATTAGAATTATGGCAAAATATTACACAAAAATTACACTAACTCGCATGGCAGAATTATTGGATTTACCGATTGAAGAAACGGAAGCATGTCTATGCAGTTTAGTAGAGACTGGCGTGATAAGTGCTCGCACAGATCGCCCAGCCGGGGTAGTTCGTTTCACAGGAACCCAAGAACCAGCCGCTCTTTTGGATGCCTGGGCTGCATCTTTATCAAAATTAATGAGTCTTGTCAATCACACAACTCATCTTATTCACCAAGAAGAAATGTTGGCTGTAGCTCAATCCTGAAAGATAAATTTCTTCTTTCTCTTTTTCCTTTATTTTCTATCTTCTTTGTCTCCTCTCTTTATACTATAATCTCTTTTTTTTTAAATGTCGTCTTTACTAAATCCTTTTACAAAAATAATTATAGTTATTAAACTATTTTGAAAATACTGCACATAACTAATTATATACTTTGTATGCGCAACGTAAAGAAAACGATTGAACGATCTGATCTGTTTTTAACGCGTGTACTAGATCATAAAATAAACATTATACGAAATATGAAACGTCTTTTTTTATTCGCTTTACCATTAAGTAATACATTGTAAATGTACATTCAAATAGCTCTCATAAATTTTATTAACAATAATATTCAATATTGTTTTCTGTTTCTATTATTTATAATAACCATTTTGTACATAAAAATACGCGAGTTTTTTTTGTATTTTACAAATTTCAAATATAAATAAATTTCAAAAATAAATGATTTGCAGAATAAAAAATTCCCATATTATGGCAATATTTTATTATTGTACAGTCATTGAAAGTTTAATACTTATTGGCCATGTTAGACAATCTATTTTTAATATTGTATGAATGTATTTTTACAAACAAGATTTGTTACGCTATTGTAACTTTTTTTTAATTTGTAAGTTATTCATAAGATTCGTTTTCTTATACATAAAAGATACAATATAAAAATTTGTATACGTAATTTGTATTACATTAACAAAAAATTTGTGTAATTGAAGAAAATTGATTCGTCACTTATTGAATTAAATTTTCTACGTATAACAACTCGAATATTTCACTTATTGAAATATCCTTTTATCAATTGAATCGATACTATTGTGCGAATTTTATTTCATGCATCAAACAATTATCGTTTTCAACCGGCATCAACATTCTAATAAAATAACTAATAATAAGTATCGAGTATCTACATCCTCCTTTATACCCCTTTATCTCTTAATGGATAGGATGTGCGATATTCTTTTTGTAATAGAAAAAAATAACGTTCAATATAATAAACATATATAATAAAAATGAACAATAGTTCATTAATGAAAAATATAAGTTTTACAACTTTTATACTGCAATCGATCTTTCGATTGGAAAAGAAAATATCGTTTCAAGGTTTACACCTGATGTTTTGGTCAATAGCGACACTATCACAAGAAACAGTTGCGCTATTTGATTTGGTATCTAAAGTGTAAAAGAAAAACAAAAATGCTATAGTGTTAATATTAAATTTTTGTAACAGAACGAAAGATTCTTACTGCTCCCAATAGTCTTGCGTACAAGCGCTACCGCTTCTGCATAAGAAGGCGGAGGTAATTCATTATAAGTTTCTTGAGCGATTGCTTCGTAAGATGGTGGATCTGGAGTTTGTATATCAATACGTTCAATACCACGAGCACCGCTTAATTCCTGTAAATGTATATTCAACGATTAAATCATCTCGAACTATTCATTAATGAAATTTATTTTTATTGAATAGATCGAAATGATTTAGTCGATCCTAACTATGTTAACAATTCAAATATTTAATATTTAATATTTGCTTGATCATTATTTTCTCATACATTTAAAAGTATTTACATAATGTACTTTTCAAAAGTCGATTATTTTTTAACATTTTTTTCTATATGACACAGTTAATAATATAAGATATGCAAAAAAAGAAAAAAGAAAAACAAGGACTCATAAAATTAATTGATAAGAAGTTATTCGAGTATCGAAAAGATGGTAATAAACGATTACTTACTCTGAATAATTGTCGTTGATGGAAGATTATTTGTATAACAGACTTTCGGCGAAGGTAAAGCATGCATTTGACAGCCACCATTAACCCAGAACAAATGAATATTGGACCGATAAGCCACATGTGACCAAGTTTAAAAAACATGTGTTCGCCTACGATGTCATCCAAAGAAAAAATAGTAATAGCTGTCCCAATCATGAACAAAATGACGCTTAAAGCAAGATAGCTATAGCTAGTGCAGTCACATTTGCCAAAAGTGTTTATCGATTCTTCATATCGTTCAACACGATGTGCTCTATTTGATAAGAACGAACTTTCGAAAACTGTAGCCATATTCCATTAATAACCAAACGCAAGATTGAATTTGTATCAATTGGGAACAAACCAGAACGAACTAACCTACCTATGTTACACTTAAATCCCTTACTTGAAAATATCGCTTTCTCCTTTGAAAATCTTCTTCGAAACTTTACTTTTAACAAAAATCAAATTTTAAGTACATAACAACGAAAATAGAACAAATGTCATTTTAGTACTTAAAGTAAAATAGAGTAGATATTAAATGTCGATAGTTAAGAACATGTTCTGTTCCTTATGTATGTCGGTGATACCGGGTATGTAAGAATAATAAGAATAATTAAATGGTAGTACGCTATATGTTTCTCATGTTTTATTAAAAAGGTCACATCCGTTTAATTAAAACTTTTTACGACAATACATATCGAAATTTAATGATCTGATTTAGATGTTGAGGAATAGCAGCCTTTATTACGAAATACACGATCGTGTTTGCAAAATAAAATTCAATAAATATGCATAGATTTTTTATTAAACGGACATTAATTACAAGTCAAATTTTAAAGAAAACAAGCGAAGAATTAGCTGACACTACGAAAAAATGCATAGAAGTTACACCAAAAAAGCAGTCCAAATATACAAATACTATTTTACTTCCACAAACTAAATTTCCTGCACAACTTAATGGGAAAGCACGAATAGACACAGATAAACATTTGACTGAAGTAAGTCGGTATATTTTTTTTTATCTATTAATTGGTTTATTATTCTTTTATTTATTTGGACATTTGTTTCTTTGATTCCATTATTATAGAAGTGTGGCTTTTCTGAATTGTACGAATGGCAAAGAAAAAATCTGTCAGGACCAGATTTTCTTTTACATGATGGACCTCCTTATGCAAATGGAATACCTCACATGGGACATGCCATTAATAAGGTATTATGTTTTGCAACAAAATATTTTTCTAGGTTATACATCTCTAATAGCTATTTTTATAACTTTTGACAGATTCTGAAGGATATAACATTAAGATATAAGATTATGAATGGGAATCGAGTTCATTATGTACCAGGTTGGGATTGTCATGGATTACCAATTGAATTGAAGGCCATTAAAGATTATAAAAGTACAGATAATCCCTTAGAGATTAGGCAGAAAGGTATAATTCATATGAAGTAATTTATCAGTTTATATAATATTTGACATTTTTATTTCTTTCTTATTTCCTTTATTTTTCTTTCCATATACATTCAGCTCGTAAATGTGCTGAAGAAGCTATTGTCAAACAGAAACAAGCTTTCCAATCATGGGGCGTTACAGCCAATTGGAATGAATCTGGATGTTACTTTACTAATCATGTATCATATATAAAAAATCAATTTCACCAATTTCTAAAATTATATGAGAAGGATATTATATTTAGGGATTTTATGCCAGTCTATTGGTCTCCTTCTTCAAGGTAAAGTAACCAAGATTGAACAATTTAATTTCAGATTTATGAAAACAATTTTGTTTATGTCTTATATTGTAGAACAGCATTAGCTGAATCTGAATTGGAATATAACGAGCAACATCAAAGTAAAACTGTGACTGTTCGTCTACGTGTTAATGACGTACCAGAAAGATTAAATTCATTTAAAAATCGTGCTATATATGCATTAATATGGACTACTACACCATGGACTTTAGTAGCTAATCAAGCTGTATCTTTCTGTACAGATATTACGTATTGTCTTGCTGAAGATCATAAAGAAGACTTATATATTGTTGCTGAAGAATTATTAAAATCTACTGAATCAAAGATTGGACCTTTGAAATCAGTAGTATCATTCAAAGGTAAATTCGATTATTAAATAATATTTTTTATTTTAAATTCATTATTGATTAGAAACAGATATATTTTATTAGGCAGAGAATTGGAAGATTGTACATATTTTCATCCCTTTATGGAACAAAAATGTCCTTTTTTAGCTGCAAATCATGTTACAATAGATAAGGGAACAGGTTTAGTTCATACTGCTCCTGCACATGGTCCAGAAGATTTTTTGGTCGCGCTCAAAAATAAAATTAATATTGTAAGCTAAGTTGAACTATTATATTTTTTTAAAGTTACGAGTAATATCTATTATAATACTAGTGTTAGATATTATTATAAACTAAATATCAATAACATTGTGATATATTGTAGTTATCTGTGGTAGACTCCGAAGGTCGATATACTGAAGCAGCCGGTCCAGAATTTCATGGATTAGAAGTATTAACAGAGGGAGTTGATAAAGTGATGAGTCTTTTGGCTCAAGATATACTACATATGGAAACATTAACACACAGTTATCCATATGATTGGCGAACAAAACAACCAGTTCTTATTCGCGCTAGTCATCAATGGTTTATTAATATAAATTCTATCAGAGAAAAAATTATTGTAAATTTACATTTTGTGAAGTTTTTCCATCTTTTTCTGCGTACATTACCATACAATTTCGCTGAAACAAATATTTTATTATTGTAGGATAGCACTAAAGATGTGAATATATATCCTGAATGTAATCGTAAATCTTTTATGAATGCTTTGCTTGCTGGAATAAGGAATCGACCGTATTGGTGCATTTCACGACAACGTTCTTGGGGAACACCCATACCTGTGGTATATAGCAAAACAACAGGCAAACCATTTACAAATAAGTAAGTTTATATTTATATATATTGTAATTTATAGTATATTGATTTTGTAATATACTTTTCTACTTATTATTATTCTATTTATATTTTCTCATTTTAGAGAATTAATTGATTATTTATGCGATTCGATAGATCGATATGGTCCCGATTGTTGGTGGCAATATTCTGTGGAAGATTTAATAGGATTAGACGTAATTAAAAAATTAAATATTGATGCAGATGATATAGTAAAAGGAAATGTAAATTTCAGTCAGTTTATAAGTGAAAAAAAAATAAAGGTTGAATATTTATTGACAAATATTTATTAGGATATCATGGATATTTGGTTCGACAGCGGAATTTCATGGTCAATGGTTTTGCCAGAAGGGAAAGCAAATCTTTATTTAGAAGGATATGATCAATTCAATGGTTGGTTCCAGTCATCCCTAATAACATCTATAGCTTTACAGGGATGTTCACCTTATAGGTAAAAAAAAAAAAATATTTTAAGAATAACAGTATCAATGTAAGTGTCATTCTTATTTTTTAGTGATTTATTTGTACATGGATTTGCAGTCGATAAAAATGGTTTAAAAATGTCAAAATCAATAGGAAATGTAATAAATCCAGAACAAATTTTGCTAGGTGGATCTAATTTGAAGAAAAATCCAGCATATGGTGTCGACATTTTAAGGTATTAAAACTTAATTTTGTAATACAATTGTAATATATCAAAAATATTATTTTAGATGGTGGGTAGCTAATCACAGTTGTCAGAATAAACAAGCGCCAGTTTCAAAAAATTTACTCGATGATTGTAAGCAATGCGTTAATAAACTTCGTTTAATGCTGCGCTTTCTCTTGGGTGCTCTACATCATTATCCGGATATGAATTGTAAGCCTGAATATCGGATTATTGACAAATATATGCTGTACTTATTATATTCCTATAATAAACAGGTAATTTCTTTTTAATTTAGTTAAGAAAATAAATATATTAATGTATTATTTATATATCATTAGATGGAAAAATATTACAACAATTATGAGTATCATCATGCGGGGAAAAAGATTATAGATTTTATATCACATGATGTATCAGCACTTTATTGTACTATAATTAAAGATAGACTTTATTGTGATGAGGTAACGTCTCCGACACGCATTTCAGCCGTGCAAGTTATAAAAGAAATTCTAAATGTTCTTGTAAGATCCATCGCACCAATTCTGCCTCACTTGGCAGAGGAAGTATGGCTATATCATTCCCAAAAATTCGGTATGTTAATGTTCTTTTTCACAACAAATAAGAAAAGCACTTTCTTATTAATTAATTAAACTTTATAATAATTATATAAAATATAGCATCGATGCCATTACATTATACGCAATATAAAATATCAGAGTCATGGAATGATCCAGGAATCGAACAACACATAAATGTAGCACTTCGATTGAGAAATAATGTTTTAAAAATCATTAATAAAACTTCATGGAAATTGTATGGTGTTGTAGAAGCTACAAAAGAAGATTTCACCTTACTTTCTGTGAGTATTATTTAAAAAAAACTAAAGTTATTACGTATCCATAAATATTGTATTGGTTTATACACACATACTTTATGCAGCTTCTTCACGACGAAAAACAACCATCAATGTCTGAATTATGTGAAATACTACAACTCTCTTCAGTTACATTACATGAGAATCATACGATCAGCGAAACAGAAATTCAACTACACGACATTCAGGAGGAGTTGTGTGAACGTTGTAGAAGGTATCCTGAACCTCAAAAAGATGATCTATGTTCACGTTGTGCTAATGTACTTGCTAAAAATAAACAAATGGTTGCGGCTGTGTAACAATTTTTTATCAAAAGTGCTGTTTTCTGCGATTTATTCTTGTCCTTTCCAATTTTAATAAAAAAAATTTTTAAATATACTTGAAAAATTTTTGATGAAAAATATCCAACAAAATGTACAACATTACTGAGAAGAATCAAAGAACATACTACTGATGATAGTGATACAATAAAGTTTTAAAACTGAAATAAAAAGAAAAATAAGACATAAAAATATATTAAAGCTCTGGAAGGCCCATAGAACTACATTTTTTAACAGTTAAATCATATAATGGATTTAGATTCAGAGCATTTAGGAAATGCATTAGATGCGGCTGGTATCCGCTAGTGGCTAATTTAAACGCAACGTGTGACATATATGCTCGCAATTCGAAGAATGCTTGATACATTTGTTCCAATTTTTTAAAATTAGGATGTACATATCCTGTAGATTTCATTATCCAATTTTGAGATCTTATTCTATTATGGAATTTCAAAATGACTTTAAATATATTGGTCAAACATACACGTACTTTTTCTCCACGACTATTCAGCATACATCTACAAAGAATAAAACAATCACTTTACTTAATGCAGAGGGTATAACTATATTATATATAATATAATTGTTTACCTTGAAAGTATTCGTTTTATATAATTTACATGTGACATATAAATTTGATCCACAGTTAAAGATTGTTCCAGATCTTTTTCAAATTCAGCCCAACTTGCGTGTAATACACTGCATGTTAGATAATTATGCAATGCATTCATAAATTGAGTCATTGAATGTCTATATAATTGCAGCTAAAATAAATTAAAATTAACAATTGTATTAAATTAAAAAAAAAAGTCGGGATCATAATATGTGATGATACCTTATGATATTGTTCTGATGTAATTGCTTTTCGTTCTCTTTTCATAATATTAAAGTCTTCTTGTAATACCCATGAAACTCTACCACTTGTTATTAAAAATTTAAATACTTTCCGGTATTGTTGCATGACTGTCTCATCAAATATAATATTAAGTGGCCAGTTTATTTTATAGTTGAGAGTAAGACAATCCAATGCAGCTGGATCTGATATCTGTAAAGGTTTTACAAGAAACAAAGGGTAAAATTAAGAAAGTAAGTAGGTAAAAACGTAAAATAAAAAATTTACATGTAATTGAGCTGGTGTATCCGTTGCTGAGAGACTGAGGAGCTCCGAATTAATATAAACATTGTTGAATGAATGAATGAGTGCTCGTTCTAGAAGATTAGTCAAAGTAGCGGAATTGAACAGTTCGATAGGTATTGAGATTTCATATAGGCGAGCATATAGAGAATCTGTTAAACTCTTTGAAAATTCCCCGTTCAGCAGAAAGAAATAACTACGTAAACTACGCAAATGTGACAGTAAATTGTTTTCTATTAAAAAATATTTTCTTATAGCATCGTTAACGAGACGGCTCTGCACATTGAGAGGAATGCGAATTGACTTTTCTAAATAGGCCTGAAGAGAGATGTGATCAATTATCTCAACATCGGTAATACTCAAAGGAGTTACTACTGGTGATGTGTTATTGCTTTTCTCATCACGGGCCAATTCAAATAAATCTGAAAATGTGGAGTCTTCTTTCATGGCAAGAGGTGATTTCGTAAGTAAGTGACTCGAATTCGATGGTATTACGGTAGATGAAATTTCCGAAGGAGATGAGTCTTCCAAATTATACGTTATTGAAACAGGACTTTGTACCGATGAAGTAGTAAAATTATCCGTCGTACATGACATCGGTGTTTCTAAGTCATTTTCTTTATTTGTGACGACTATATTTTCGTTACAACGAATATTTGTCCCAGTTGTTTCTTGCGTAACAGAAGTAAATTCAATTTGATGTATGTCAAGTTCGTTGTTATTGGGCGTCATTTTATAATCTAATGATCGCATACATATGCCAATTTGAGATTCTGTAATATTATCGATTTTCGTAACGTTCAAATGAGTGGGTCTTTCTGTTACTGATGGACGATTTGTGGTGCAATGAACTGATAGATGTTCTAAAATCTCATTCATTTGTTTATTTGTTGTATTTCTGTTTGATGAAACTTCTGAAGTCGTTTCTGTATTTAGTGTTTCCAATTGTTCGAAATTGTGAAATTCCTGTTTTTCATTATTGTTGCTTATTGTTTTTTTATCTGTGTAATTCACAAGTGAAGAACTTTGCGTTGAATCCTCTTGATCAATTTCAGTACACGCTATTGGCATTACATCTGATGTTCGAAAAGATGTATCAGTATAATTCTTATTTTCATCTTCAAGTGAGATTGGAGTTTCGACTAAAACACCTGGAGTTATTACGCAATTATGTTCTTCAGTTTTTTTCAAAAGCTCATTTCTCGATTCTTGGTTGATTTTGCTTAAAGCATCTACTCTCTCATTATACAATTTCATTCTTTTTGTTCGCCATTGTGAACGAATACATCGTTTATTAATATCATTGGCTAAGCTTTCATAATAATTCCAAATAATTGTCCTGTAAGTATTTAAAATTGCAATTTTATAGTTTTAATTTGATTCGAACATTGAACATAGCTAATTATTAATTTATAATACCGTTCTACAGATCTCGATGTCTCTTTTATCCTACTTTCTTCTTTATCATTTTCGATTTTTAATTGCACTTTGTTTGATAAGTCAGGTTTTTCCGGCTTTTCTTGTTCTAAGTTATTTGTACGTACTTCTGCTTGCGGATTTGTTAAAACATTTACTTGTGTTAATGTTTTTAATCTATCCTCTTCTCCTTCTTTGTCTTCTGATTTGTAATAACAAAAGAAAAGATATATCATTAACATTTTTATTTATATTCGATCCACGGCTATATGACCACTTACAAATAAAAAATACACTTACCATGAAGTTTTAATAATGTATCACGTTCCGTAGGTATAGTTACCTTTGACATTTCTTTTTCTAATCGTTTCTGATTTAAAATAGCTGTGGAAAGAGAAATTACTGACCCAAGTGCAGTTCTACCTTTTTTTTCATATTCTCGATATCTTGATGACTGCTCGCGTAACGAGATTATACTTAAACAAACTTTTATTCCTGGTTGTTCGGTTACGCAGACACGACATATTGGATTCTAAATTCTCACCATGCAGAGATTAGTACAATATGCTGTTTACAGTAGAAATAACTAGAATATAATATATTACATGTGCTTACTTTAGAGTCGCAAGTTCTTAGGAGTCTTACTGTTTTTCCACACTGAAGTATTGATTCAGCTAGATCATTTAAAAAGCCTGGCACCTCATCATTGCAAATGCTGAAACTTTTTGTCCAAAACTTATGGCTTCTATTACGTAAATATTGTGGTCGCGTTTTGATCATAAATTCTCCATATATATCGTCGCATATACCCTCAAACATCCATTTCTGTAAGAAACTGTTGCAATGAATTCAATTACATAATTCAACATTCCAAGTATTGAATAAAAAAAAACACTTGGTATCGGAGTTATGCATTTATTACATTGTATGATACGTACTGAAAATAAACTTCGCAACAAGATTTTAATAATGAATAGAATACTAAAGCAATTTTGGTATCAGTTATTTTAATTGCTTCATTATAAATCCTAGTAAGAATGCTGCTTCCTTCTCGAGGCATGTACTGACTTCTTTTGTAAGGCTCACAAACTTTAGCAACTTTAATGATTAATGCGGCCACAGAACGTACTCTTTGAAATATTTTCAATAGTCCCTCTGATTCATTTTCATATGTAAAAATTCTTAATAATGCTGCTTGATAATAAAGCAATAATTCTTTGATATTTGTACACATGGCCTATAAAATAATGGTATATACGTACAAATACATTCTTTTTTAAATTTTTTATCTAATTTTACAAACCTTAAATATTAGTCCTTCTTGTGGTGATTTGTCACTTTGTGATTTAGGTGTAACTAGATTCCATAAGAACTTAAAACAATTACCCCAATTAATGGCTTCTTGACATATCTTCTTTATTGATTCTGGGCATATACTATATACACTGATATTTCTTCGTAAAGTAAATCCTGTCTAATAAATTGTTTAAAAATAATTTAAAAGGTAGATTTATACATTTTACTCTTCAATTATTTCTTATTAAGATTGAAATACATACAGCACATTTATACTCAAAGCAATTTGACTCTACTCCCAGTAACATTGATTTCAAATCATGTAGAAATTCTTTGGCTGAAACTTGTTCCAAGAGAAGCAGAGAGTTCACTAACTACATTAAACAAATACAGAAAGGATAAATAGTAAAGTATTAGTATATATATATATATATATATATATATATATATATATATATATATATATATATCAATTATATTTACACAACATTCAATACTCATGTATTGTAACAACTTACTTTTTCTGGAATTAAAGACAAATTATTCATTTGGTTAATTTTTTCCAGATGTACTGTTGCAATTGGAGTGTCTGTTATAAACATCAATTCTTTGATAGATTGTATCTCTCCAAAATATTCCCATGTTTGATGATGATCTACAGCTGATAGAGCAGCAGTAACATCAATTTGATTCCATATATGATTCCAAATATTTACACTACTGTTTGATTCATTGCTAACACTTTGATCCAAAATATTCCATGTATCTATACATACATTTTCGTTTTCTTCTGTATTCGTTTGCATAAAAGGAAGATATAAATAATTTGTCGAATTCCCTCTTTCCGAGGGAAAGCTGCATATATTTTCATACTTGTTTCTAAACTGTAAAACAAATCATTAACAAAATTTTAATTAAATTCAAGAGATTGCTTTTCATTATTATTTGTTTCAAAATTTGCTCAAACATTGCTCAAACTGTTGCTTAATAGATATTTGATAAAAATGTTAAAAATAATACCTTACCACATTATTTTGTAAAATATATATATTAAATTCTGAATTTGTTGCAGATTGCTCGTTTGGACAGAACAATGTATGTGATGATATTCTATCAAACATATGATTGGATATAAAATCACATGCAACAGATATGCTGGAAAAAGGAATGTACATATATATATAAATTTACTTGAAAAAAAGAGATTATTTGTAAACTTACTTAGTAGATTCAATCCCAACTATAGCTTTGGATTTTATTGAATCATCCAAGAAATTTAATTCATTCATATTGTTTGAGGCTGCAGTTCTTTTAATCGGATATCTTTCTAGTGTCGCTTCAAATTTTTCTGATGATATGAAACATTCCATTGGGTACATTTGGAATGGTGGTATATTATTGTTGTTGTATATGATTTCAGGAAAAGCAGGATTTGTTTTGTCGAAATAAAATATATTCTAGATATTGTAGTAGCATGTATTAATATGAAATTGAGACAAATCTACTTTATAATTGTAAAAGATTAAATCTTACCGTTAATGGTTCTGGATTAACATCAGAATTCTTCAATTGCATTAGTAATTGTAAAACAGAAGATACTGGTAGTTCACTGCATGGGAATTCTTCAAGCTTTTCTAACAAATGTTCCAACATCTTAGCCTCATACGAATGGTTTAGTCTCAGCTTTAATGCAAAAGCATGTTTTTGTATCTCTAAAAATGGATCTGCATTTTGATATTCGCAATCTGTGAATACAAACGACAAGATAAAGAAAAGATAAATAATTAAAAGTTAGATAGATGTAACGTGGTCAGGTATTAATATCACCTTGATTTGTGATCCATGGTACGCTTTTCTTCAGTAATATTTCAAAAGCTTTAATGCGAAGATGTTTAATTACTTTAATATCACGATCACAAGAGAGCTGCACGTTTCGACGAGAAGATCGATATGTTTGCAATATGTGTTTACTCAATTTAGTTATGAGACCATAAACGTTGTCATTACAACGGTCATTGTTTTGGTTATTTACATAAACGTATTCTTGAATGTTCATGATTGTACGTCGTGTTCGTAACACGGAAACAAAGTTAATAAATCGAATTGTATCACATAATATGACGATAATAAGCATTCATAGTTTCTCACGTATATTGTACTTATTCATTCTTAGTTACTGTTAAACGTCTAAATAAGCACACGAAGGTATGTTATACTTGGCATGTTTACCGGTATATATGCATTAGTTAAATTCAAATTGAGCTCAATAAAAATGTCGTTCATATCATGATTAATATTTTTGAACTTATTACAATAACATTCGTAGATATGTCCTAATTTTTATTAAAGTAGATTCGTATTGTATGTCATTAACCTCAACAATCATATTCACCATAGTTCACTTTACATCCTGACGTTACTTCATGTTTCAAATCGAAAAATACCACGCGCGTCTGCATCACGTGATATTTTTGAATTAAGACTAAGTAGAAAACATAATACTTTTAGAAGAGGAGTTACGTTCACACTTAAGTGTAAACAAGCTAGTGAATATAAGTGTAAAAACGTAAATTAAAACCAGTAAGAAAAGGAACAGGTGAAATGAAAAGAACGTAAAAAGAATATAAGTGTGTGTATGTGTTAACTAATTTCTAAGAAATGTAAAAAAACTTGTATTTTTAATTTTATTGTTTTGTAGATTAATCAGACAAAGCAATATCAGCTAAGTAAATAGACTTTTGTTTTCATTTTACATGTTATTATATACAGATGTTCATATATTTATGTATAGATGCCATTTTCTTCTTTACGAAAAATTGTAACTTCCACTAGTTATCGAGTTTGCATGTTTATTTAGTAATCTGCTTAATCGTTAGATATTGTTTATTTATACACGGTTGCATTAAAATCAATTGGTCGATTATTTAGTCGACTGGCCGATCAATTAATCGAATCGGTCCGCCAGTCGATTAGTTAACCAGTCGATTAATCAATCGATTGTTCGATTAGTTGTTCGTCGAATTTGTAAGAGAATTGATTATTTCAATAAATTGAATTTCACTCGATGTTTTATTATATTTCACGTGCTATCGTTGATACTAATTGACGTAGTCTTTTAATCAGTTCGTTCGTTCTCCAAATTCTAGATACCATAGTTTACAAAGTAGTGCACACACAAGATAATTCCAGGCTCGTTCCCTTCTTTCGCGGTAATTTATCACTTTTTGCCTGTATTTATATATCTAATTATCTAATCGGTTATCTATACGTTTATCTATCCATCTATCTGACTCGTTATCTACATGTCCATCTATCTATCTATCTATATCTGTCTACTTCTCCTTTTTCTCTCTCTCTCATTCTATCCCAAAGGAGGGTTCGCTTACTCGGTGCTATGTCTACTACGTACTCCCGTACTCAGGAGAGCGACGCGTGGGCCCTTCTGGCACTGAAGTCGGCACCGGCCAGCCCGACGAAGATGCAGTGGAACCCGGAAGCAAAAGGTGCACCGATTGCACGGTTAGAAGGTCGCGAGTTTGAATACATGGTTAGACAGCGACGTATCACTATCGGACGTAACAGCAGCAAGGGTGAGGTCGACGTCAACATGGGCCACTCCAGCTTTATCTCACGACGACACCTTGAAATCTTCTATGATCATCCGTTTTTCTTTATGATTTGCAATGGTAAAAATGGTGTTTTTGTTGATGGAGTTTTTCAACGAAAGGGTGCGCCTGCCTTCCAATTACCAAAGACGTAAGATATCTTTCGAGCTTTTATCGAGCCGACTTAACCTTTCTTGCACGTTTCTCGCGTGCTACTGGCAAACATGTTACACGATTCTCACACAGTCTCATTTCGTTATAATTTTTATAATTTACGATAGTCTCGTTATATTGCGACATTGTCGATAACGATAATGAAAAAACTATCTTATAACATGATAACAATAAGAATCTTTGGCATTCCACGCAATTTTAAACAAAGAACTACTGTAAGAGTTTCAGTCGTTCTTCTCCATTTTCTTTATTCCCTTTTGTTAGCTGCTTGTTTCTTCTGTTCTAGATGCACATTCAGATTTCCAAGTACAAATATAAGACTCGTATTTCAATCGTTAGTGGATGAACAAGAACAAAGTAATATACGCGTTCCTTCACCTCCAAAGCATAGAGCTCCATTACCACCTTTACGTATTAATATTCCGGATGCTGGTTATAGTAGCCCATTTCCTTCTCCTACTGGAACAATTAGTGCTGCTAATTCGTGTCCTGCCAGCCCACGTGCAGGACAAGGAAGGAGAAACATATCAGCAGATCTACAGATGGTAGCTGTGTATGCAGCCGCTGTTGCAAATGATTCACAAAACTCTAACATGGAAAGACACGAGGGTGGACAAGGTTCTAATAGACAAATAAGTCCTGAGCTTGGTGTCGAGTCAAGATACAGAGGTGGCAGCAGTAGCGGTCCGAATGGTACTACAGCACATTGTAGTCCACCAAAAGATGATTCTAAACCTCCATATTCATATGCACAGTTAATTGTACAAGCAATAGCATCTGCTGCAGATAAACAGCTCACGTTATCTGGCATTTATTCTTACATTACCAAGAATTATCCATATTATAGAACTGCGGATAAAGGATGGCAAAATTCAATAAGGCATAACCTTTCATTAAATCGTTATTTTATCAAAGTACCAAGAAGTCAAGAAGAGCCAGGGAAAGGATCATTTTGGCGAATAGATCCACAATCAGAAGCGAAGCTTATAGAGCAGGCATTTAGACAAAGAAGGCAACGCGGAGTTCCATGTTTTCGAGCTCCATTTGGACTTTCATCTAGGTGGATAGATTTTATAAGTACCATTATTTTTCAATTTTACGTATACTAATTTTTAAAAATCTTAATCTAATGTTTATAATATTTGAAATTATATAGAAGTGCACCAGCTTCTCCGTCTCACGTTGGTATCAGTGGCTTGATGACGCCGGAATGTCTTAGCAGAGAAACTTCGCCAGGACCAGAATCTTATCCAGACAGCACTGTATCCTCTCCGGCTGGTCAGTTGACTAGTCAATCCGCGCCAGGATCACCTGGTCATCCCTATGCATCGTCAAGTCAGTCGTCTCATAAAGGTCGCCTAATGCAACAGATTACTGTTGTCACGAACGGTGTTAGTGGTGATTCGACTAGAGAAGGTAATAATGTTTTTATTATGTTTCTACGTTTCCTATCCTACAGAAAGGATAAATAAGGTCCTTTGCGGATTCTACAAGTTGTATATTCCTCTATCGTTTGTCTTTTATGTTCTTATTTTTTTCATAAAAATATCTAGCATTTTAAATACACTTTGATATTTTTTCAGATAAATACGTCGTATCTGGAAACGCGGAAGAGCATTCTCTTTCTCCGGCTGGTCAATATAGTCCGGCCCCTGTTATTGTACAAACCACGTATAATTATAGGTATGTTTTAATATCTTTTTTTACTGTATTTTTTTTATCCATTCATCGAAACTGATTGTTATTTTCTGTGATCACAACTAGTGGAAGCTTTATTGGTCCCGATGCAGGCGTCGGAATTGCAAAGCGTTCACACGAAGAATCGGATAGTTCTCCTGGTTCACCGGCACCGCTTGCCATTGTTGAAAGTCCCGAACCACCTGAACATCAACAACCAGCGACAAAACGTCAACGTGTTCATGATATGGACGACCACTGAACCATCGTTGTCCTAGACTATCGTTACGTAGGACATTTTTTTGTTACATCGCGCTACTCGCCCATTGTCAAATATATCTGCACGCGCGTGTACCTCACACTTGTTCGTGTGTGCGTCCGTAAACACGTGCACGCTTAATGTTCAGGATTTCGAATCGTTGCCCATATCCATACCACGTTTAAATCTCTCCATACATTTTCATCTATGATGCGCGCGCGCCGACAAATACGTACATGTACACACTCAGTTCTCTACTGTTTTTCATTTAACCACATAGTGGTTACTTTAGTTTCTGTATATGATAAATACTCGATACAGTTTATTGTTTTATGCAACAAGTGGAATATGCGTAAGAAAAGCGAGAGCAAACATAGTTATTCCCTCGTCTCATATTTTCACAACTTGTTTCGGTGTTCTACTTTTCTTGTTGAATTTCCGGAGTTGAATCAATTGCTGACGTAACATAATTAGTAACATAATTATCAAGTCGTCATGATCATTAGTAAGCACATACACATGTTTCGTTGAATAAATTTTTTATGTTTTTTTTTTCTTGACGATATACAGGTACAAGGAGATGACGGGAGCTTTTACGTATTTGTAAGAGGGAATTCCTCTTCTGGAGGAATATTACATGTAAGAAGCATCTTGGATGAAACCATATCGTAATATATTCATAAAGATGTTGAATCTCAATAGAAGGAAATATTATGTTAAAACAGCTCACGTTGTTCGCCTTAGTGCTTCGCAAAAGAAAAAAAAGATCGTTGCTGATACTGGTAAATGAAGGTACACGAGGAATTTGTTAAAAACTATACATCGTAACTAAGCTCATATGAGTTTGAGCTTTCTCTTTACGAACTACATTGACTACCTATTTTACGTCAAATACATAGTTTTGTGTATCTTTGAATATTTTCTCAATCTTTGTTTTTGTGTAATGTCCAGTTGCTATTAGGAAGAAAAAAAGAAAGAAAACTGTTTATTGGTCCTTTCCGGTTCTTCAACTTCAACGATTGTTGACATTATACAAAATCGATCAATGAAATCGATTATGACGCAATTCGCGTAGATTGAAATGCTCGCGAATCGTAGACACAAACTTTAGATTGTAGTTCTGCGTATGATTTTGCAAAGTTTCTATTTAAAAAGAACGATGGAGGGAAAAGAAAAAAACAACAAGCAATAATCTTATGCTGAATACGTCGATCGAAATTTCTTTCTGACGTGCCTGTTTATCTAACGAAGATATTAACGTACTATAATCATACAGGAAGAGGTGATAGTATTTTTGTTGCCACTTGTAAATAAACTCTTAAACGAATATTCATTGCTTCGAACTGTTTCTTTCTACGTTGAATAAGGTTGAGAAATGTCTGCTTGCTCTCGTGGTACGACATAGAAAAATCATAGGTATGATAATTTGATCATGATCATGATCAAGCGTAGAATTCAAAATTGTGTCATAATTGACTCAAATTGTTCCTCGCAGCGCTCGAATTTCTGATAATTATATATCCGGTCTTTTTCTTTCTCATTTTCGGTTTCCAACTTTTTACCAATCTTCGGTCGCGCACTCTAAACGACATACATGAAAAAGAAAAAAGTTGTATTCAGTTTTCACTGTCGATAATTATTGTACTGCAAAATCAAATTAAATAAATGTTATTCTGTTTTTCATCGAGCAAGTAATATACCAACGAGATATCGGGATCGTTTCACGAGAAGAGCAGTGATATATAGAACGACGGATCAGTCATTCAATTATAATTTATACGTCGACCATTCGTCTCGATTATTTTCCTATTTTTTTTTTTTATTTTTTTGTAAAATTCATATTTGTTTTCAATCACGTGTAGATTAAACATAAAATAGCAAACTTGAAAGAAACGAAAAATCTCACATCTCTTTTATTCTCAGATACGCACATTTGTTTCTCTTTTTTTCCTTTTCTTTGTTTTTTTTTTTTTTTTAATCATAGTAGCTGTCCGTAAATATTGTCTTTTGTCGTTAACGCTTTTTTTTTACTAGATCCTTTGACCACTGCTTTCTAACAATCGTTCAATTATTCATTCATGTACCTTGTCGTCAGGTGAATTTTGAATAAAAAAAGGCGAGAACCGTGCAAATTATTTTATCCACCGTTAATAAAAAAAAGAAGGGAAGGAAAAGTTGAAGCATGGATATGAACAACGACGCCCGTTTCACGAGAGGATTAAAATAAATATTTTTCTAGTTTTTTGTCTGCACGCTGTATTGCACGATGTGGAAGAGGTGGACGTAATAAAACAGAGAGTATAATGAGTTAAGGTACATATCTAAATATTTGCGAGAGACATGGTGGGACGTAAAGTGTGCTTGTAAAAAAAAAAGCAAGTATATATGGAAAAGGAGATTACAAGAGAAAGGGAAATAGAGAAAGGAAACGAGAAGGAAGAAAAGGGAAGTGAGAGAGGGCAAGAGGAAAAGCGAAGAAGAAAGAGGGTGTAGAGAGTTTGCGCGACGTTCGACCCGAATCTCTCATCGGACGTTAAGCCAGCCAGCCAGCCAGCCAGCCAGCCAACCAGCCAGCCAGCCAGCCAGCGAGCCAGCCAGCTAGCTATCCAGTCATCTAGCTATCTATCCAGTCAACCAGCCAGTCAGTCAGCCAGTCAGCCAGGAAGCCAACCAGCCCTTCGTATAGTCAACATTCTGAATTTTTGAGTCAACTACTGATGGGAGCCCGATATCATAATTGGTACAGTACCGATTTGATTTAACTTTTTTCTTCATATCCGTTCACATTTTCATTTTCTCTGAATGAGAAAGCGTCTGCTCCCGGTGTTTCTTGCATCTACTTTCGTCCTTCTTTCGTTCGTTTTTCTTCTTACCTTTTGTTGTCTCGCATCTCGTGTTGATTTCTATTTTTTATTCCCCTCTCGTTGCTGTACCTTTGACCCTCATTGCAACTGCGAAATTTAGCCCTCTTCGTTCTTCCTCTGTATTCCTACACGCCAATCGTGGTAATTGCACGTTTCTGCGAATTTACTTTCATACAATAATTTTTCTTTTCATCGTTGCCTTTTCCACGTACATTCGATCGTCGTTTCGTGCTCGTAGCATGCACACGACATAAGTAATAATTGATCAAGCTACGAGTTAAGTCGAACATGTGCTGATAGAGGCCGAGAGAAATACGAGGGTATAATGATCGGTGGTTGAAGAATAAGAGAGAGAGAGAGAGAGAGATTTCCCGGGAGAAAAAGAGCAACTTTTGCTAATGATCTTTCGATAATGCAGTGTTCTGGTATCCATTACCTAGTGAAAACCTTGTCTGCGCTCGCGCAGTATTTACCGCGTATTCGGTTTATCAGTGCGATTACGTGAAAGAAACTTTGGAAGGAAATAATTCATTTCATATATATCGTGCGATCGTTTGATAGTACCGGTGTCGGCTATTTTCGAATAATGGGTGTACCTTGGTAAAGTTTCGTTTCGAAATCGCGACAATCGCGAGTGGTGTTTTCTCTGATTTCATCGATAAACGGAAAATTTTATGGCCAATCGTATAAATTAAACGCAGGTTCCAATAAGATTTCGTTATATCTTCGAAAGTACGTCCGTAAAGTATCGTTTAATTCACGACCAGATGAAAATTTTCGATTGTGTCTTATTGTTTTAAATATACGCCACTTTCTCGCGTTCTACAGGTAGTAGATGTGCCTCATTATTGTGACAAATATAACGTCGACCTGGTTCTGAAGATACCTCAACTAAGTAAGTAATTTGTTGTTTGCTCATTCGTGTAAGAAAAAGTGTAGTACGACTTGGAAAGCCACGTGTTCGTGTTACGTTGCAGACGTTATGGTTAAACAAACGATACAGCAACGAGATTGAAATATATACAGTAATACATACTGGCAATTCGCATAGAACGGACGTTATTTTCATTAACACTGTCGTTCTTTCGTTTTACACTTATACGCGAGTATACTTCTCCATTTTTGTACAATTTGTATGTTTAAACCATTCAATACGAGTCGTCTGATATTTACGAATCCAGTTACGCTTTCTTCTTTCGCAATAATTTATTTCTTTACTTATCGATGTAGGTGTTTCGTTATCTCGGGAAAACTTTGAAATTGGCGCGTTCGCGCGGCGGCTTTAAAGAAAGGAGAAAAAGAAAAAGGAAGAAAAGAAGGAAGCAAAAAAAAAAAAAAAAAGAAAAAAAGGATTAGGGGAAAACTGAAAGAGTGAAAGTTGCGTTAGTCGCGCGTACAGAAAAGGGGGAGTCGGAGAATATACGTAATTCGCTCGGTCCTGAACTGTCAACAAGAGGAGAGTTAACACGGATTGAATCAATTATAGCCCCGTTTTGGAGTGAACGAGCAAACGACGGAACGAGCAATTTCCGGACTTAGTTAATCCATATAACGAGTAAATGAATTTTTGTTAAGAAATTGTCTCTGACCATAGGCTGCGGATTATATTCGCAATGTAGATGTCAAGACGATGGGACAAATGATGGGGTATCAAGTAAGAATCCGTTTTCGCACTTTTCCTAACACATTTCGTACCCTTGTGTCAACAAGTGTTTGATTGTTTCATTCACATTGAAATTTAATTACGTACATACACACACATGTACGTATTTGTATGATAGATGAAAACGACATAGCACGGTTGTAAATTAAGGGACTCCCCCCCTCTCGTTGACGTTGCATTCAGAAGCGTACGCGTTTTGTAGAGGCAGTTTAACCCTTGTAACTAGAGTTACATTTCCAGTTAATCGTTCCCTCGAAACGCATGTGCTATATCGTTTCCACTTACAGTGCATTAAAAGATATCGTGTTACATTGCAGGATGTGCTCACGTACGTGCATTTGAATTTGTAGATATTGCGATATAAAAGGGGGCGAGCGATGCTAGGAAGCGAAAACTTGAAATTAGATTGACAGTATAAGGAGATCGTGGAACGGCGTGCATAACTTGGAATGCTTATACCGGTGGTGTCGGGCACTTGGGGCTGGGGATTCTTCGCTCTTTTCTTGTTCGTTTTTGCCACCCCCAGTCCAGCTGCTATCCGCAGAGGTAATGCGTTTCTCCTTTTTATCTGTTTTTATCTGTTTTTATCTGTATTGCTGATATTTACACATTCACGAGCAAAGATTCAACGGTAGAATTCCATTTGTTTGTACGAAATTTTAGTTAATTTTCGATTTGTCAAACGAATCGCTACCTGTTGAATCCACCTTTATGAACGTGAACTCTTGAATAAACTATATGAATAAAAAAATTTACACGTAGCGGAACTATAATTGTCATCAAAGTATTTTTACGACAAGTTCGTATAAATAGAGGCCTGTTGTGTAACATCGCATGCTGCTACAGGATTATTTCCGTCATTTTCATACTTTTCCTTGTTGAACTTAAAATATTCTCGCGTCCCTTCGTTACATTAAAGTGTAGCAACAACGTCTCGCAACGTGTTATTCCGTGCAAGATTGAATTTCGAAAGACGTTGAAGTCTAACCGATTGAAATAACCCTACCTCACTTTATATTCAAAGTCGCGTTACTTGAATTGAAACTGGCTTACTGGATTCAAGTAACTTGATCGTGAACGAGTTTTTACAATCGATCGAAACTGCGAGTTTCTTTTCATTTTCCTGGTCCTGAAAGTTAGAAATTTCATTCGAAAGGGGAAATGAAAATGGATATGTAACTGTCTTTCTTTTTTTCGTCTTCTTTCTTCTTCCCCATTCCCTTTCCATTCCTTCTCGCTCTGTTTCCCTCCTGTCTCTCTAGCGGATCGAGACCATTGCAACAAGACGGTGGATTTATATGAAGATGTATCGAGTCCAGCTGTGACTTCCGCAAATTGGGGAAAGCCATTATCTTGCTGGTATCGTTTTCGATCGTTTCGCGGAACACCGCGAGATTGGATCCTGCGAGTTCGTTTCAAGAAATTTAAGGTCGGCGTGTTAGAAAATGCTACCACCTGTTCCGGAGGTTATTTGCAGGTACGTTTGTCTCGTCACACCATCCCTTTGACGCGTGTGCAAATTTTGTCGCAGGTCGTAAATTAATATCAGTAGTTTTAAGTAATTTTCTCTATTATCACACGTGACTTTTATTTTATATAAAGAAATATTTAAAATATATACAATGGTAGGATAAACGCTATTTCACTGACGTAGATGCTCTCCTTCGCAGATCGTAGACGGAAACACGAAAACAGAAGTGAGCAATCGGAAAGATCCAGGTGTTTATTGCGGCGAGTCGGAGCAACCGCAAACATTTATTTCCGAGACGAGTTTCGTCCGTGTGATATTCCACGCGGATAACTTCACCGATCAAACATACTTCAGTTTCGACTCCCGCGCCGAGCAACAGTTCGAGGTATATTTAAGATACGGCCAACATCCGGAACTCTATCCGAATCGAAGGGGCGAGATTGTACCCGGCAGCTATTGCGAACGAGTCTTCAAAGATTGCAGGCTACAAACGTGTTACGTGCAGAGCCCTGCTTATCCGGGCATTTATCCGCGTGCGTTACACTGCAAATACCGACTGAATACACGGCTGCCTTTTATAAAGCTCTACATCGAGAACGAGGAGTTCAATATCGACGGGCAAAGATGCGAGAACATAATGACCTGCCCAATGAGGCCGATAAGCTCTGGCACGGAGCATTGCCCGTACGACTACATACGCGTTTACGACGGCAAAGATGAGAACAGCCCGGCGATCGGCACTTTCTGCGGCATGGGGAAATTCCCGTACAGCATCATCGGCACCAGCGAAGATCTCTACGTGGAATTCGTCTCGTCGCCGGCGGGGCCTCTCTTAAACACCGGTTTTCATTTTAACGTTGGCAACTGGCCAGGTCACGTAGAAACTGCCGGCGTTCGAAACGGTAGCTGCGACTGGCTGTTGAACAGCGAGTCTTTGCACAGCGGCAACGAAGGGATATTCCTGTCGGTCGCGCACTGGTATCCACCGTATACCAGTTGCACCTATCTTCTGAAAGGACGACCGGGCGAAATCGCCAGGCTCTATTTTCCGAGTTTTCGTGTCAATCGCATCGAGTCGCCGATACAACCGTACGACGGCGACTGCGGCGAGAGTTTAACACTGTACGACGCTGACTGGCCGGACGACGCGAAGATTATCAAAACGTTTTGCGACACGTTCAGCAAGCCGATGGAGAAGCACGATTTCGTTTCCAGCTCGAACGCTTTGTTCGTGAAATTCGAGAGCAAGACGGGAAGTTACTCCGGTAGCTCGTTGTATTATTGGGCGCATTACGACTTCTTCAACGCGACGAGGTTCGGCGTGCCTGTGCCTGGAACCGAGTGCGACGAAACGTTCGCCTCGTGGAAAGAACGTTCCGGTAAATTCCGATCGCCGCTGAATACTCTTGTTTACAAGCGGCCGGGCGATCCACCGGCTGATCTTTCTTGCACCTACACCTTCATCACGGACAAACGGTTGTACGCACGAGTGATTCTCGTTGTGGAGTCGGTCTCGTTCAAGGAGCACCCATACGCGCAGTGCGGCCATTGTTGGGATAGTCGAGTGGATCGATTGATCGTCAGAGAACCACCTGTCGCCGACGTTAACAACGATCAGTATTCGCAACAGCAGCAGCAACATCAACCGTATCAACAACAGCAACACCAACACCAACAGCAGCAACAGCAATCGCGTCAACAACAAAACGGCAGCATCGGCAGAGGCCATTGTATCTGTCGATCGACGGTGGTCAATGGGCCGAACAGCGAGAGGCAACCGGTGCTTCGCGTGATCTCGCGAGGGGAGAGACTCGAGTTGAAGCTTCTGGTGGATGGCGCACACGCCGCGGCCAGCTATTTCAAACAATCGGCACCGTTGTTCGAGGCAAGGTACGAGTTCGCTCATAGTCCATTGTGCGGGCCAGCGATTCTGCCAGCGACGACCGACGGCGAGATCGAATTCCCTCACTACGAGGCACTCGGATACGTAGCGCCGCCCCGATCGATCAAATGCATCTGGGAATTACGAGTGAACCGGGACAGGGACGTTTGGTTGCATTTCGACAAGATCAAATTTGCCTCGAGATCCTGCGAGGACGGGAAGTTGGAGATCTTTTTGCCTGGCACTGCCGAACCGTTCCTCAGCATATGCGGCGAGAACGTCAGTTACGTGCGTGAAATGCCCATCATATCGGCGGCGCAGATCGCTCCGAATGTTCGTGCAACCGGCGACCACGAGTTCGGACACTTTAACGTAGATCCCGTGCAGACGCAAACGCATTTGCAGCAGCCGGTGTCGCCGCCGACGTCGCAATCGTCACTGCCGACGGATCAACAGCAAGAGGAGCACGAATGGCCGACTGTGATCGTTCAGTTCACCGGTACGATGGCTCCAGCGAGAGCCGCGTTTAAAATCGCCTGGACCGAGTTGTATCACTTACCACGCGACGCATCCGGCGTTCTGAACACGCAGAAACTCGAGGAATATTGCGGATTTCAATGTCCCGGCGATGCCGGTTGCATCCCCGCGAGGCTCGTGTGCAACGGTGTCGTTAACTGCCCCATGCCAGAGCCTCGATCGATCTTCAAGAGTACGCACAACGGTACCGGTTTCCTGGGAACGATCGAAGAACCGAACGACGAGTCTATCGAAACCTGCGGGACTGACGTTGTCGGGGAACGCGGCAACATCGCCGGATCTGGAAACGGTGTCGGAGGATTGGCCAGCGTCGTTGGCTCCGCCGGATGGGCCGGAGCTGGCCTAGGCGCTGCCCTTGCCGTTCTCCTTGGTCTCATCTGTTTGATCACCGTTTGCAAGATTTGCAGGCAACGAGCCACATCCAGGGACATTCACGTACCCTATTGACACCGGCGCGAACACGGACAATTGCGCAAATGCAATGTAAAACGCGACCGCGAACAGGCGAGTACAGACGCGCGATTCCCTCTTCTCGTTCTCGTTTCGTTCCCCACGTTATTAGGTTAATTGCTTTCTCTACGATTTCTCGATGCGAACGCAACTACCTGGAGATTGAAGGATAATGTTCGTACGCCGTTACGTCGTTACGTTGCAAGCTGTAAACTTGTAAAGGGAATTTTATCGCTCCACTCGTTTTATTCACGCCAGTGAACAAGAGGCAAGGAACAACAGCAAATTAGGTGGATGACTGATTAAATAGGTAAATAAGATAGGCAAATATTTTAGGTGTATACACGCATCTATACCTGTGTAACATGTATCCGTGCACGCGCTCGCGTCTATGCGCGTACGTGCAGAGTGAATCATACGACTAAGCTGCGGATTTTTATGCATTTATGGGAAATTTAAGGGGCTAAGGATATATAGAGAATGCACGTAAAATGCAAAAATATATAAAGTACATAATATTTGTTACACTATAATATTTAGTAGACGAAGGAAATCTTTGCTCATCTTTCACTTCTTTAGCTGTATTCGTAAAAATGTAAATCTGCACGAATATCCGTCAGCCTGTAGAGATTACGAGCGAATATTTTTTAAATCATTCGAATCGAGAAGGATTTGTTAATTAATTTCGAATACTTGCTATTGCAATGCTTTAACAGATATTTGCTCGTTGCGACTTGTGTGATTTATTCTGCCAGCGTGCGCGTGTGCTCATACATAGAGAGGAAGGGAGGTGGGGAGGGAAAAGAATAAGAGAATAATTTCAATCCCAAGATGAATTTTCTTTTTCCGACGTGTTGAATAAGTAAAGTATTAAAGAGAGGAAGGAAGTATTGAAAATGAAGGTCTCGTAATAAAAACGATCATTGTCGTGCTTTTAGATAAGAATGCAGTTAATTGATCAGAAGCTACAATACATTTACAATATTTTATCAAAATGTACAAATCATTGATGAGTTAATAATTAGAGGTAATAACGAGATAATACTTACTAGTATAAGTACATTAGGTTGTAATTTTTTTATGAGATCCACAACTTCTCTAGATCTAGATTTCTCACTTGTAGAAATTATGTAGTATGATGAAAAAAAGACAAGAGTCGTTTTTCTTATAAGTCTTTCAAATGAAACATAATTTTTTTTTTGCAGTCATACATAATTACATAATTACGTGATATACTTATGTACACGTAAGTAGGCTCAAACTGTTTAATTCGCGTTCAGTTCATTATATTCTTGTAACTTTTGCACAATGTACTCGCGTTATACATATTAATAAGAGTGCCTGCGAATGTTTGCACGTGTGCGTTACAAGTCTGTTAAAAGTGATACGCACGCGCGTTATTCCTCGAGGATATGCCGAAAAAAAGAAAAAAAAAAAAGTTGTATATATCGAGGATAGAAAGATTTTAGTGTATGAGCGCACCTCGAGCGAATAACTCTTAAACCAAACATCGATGAAATTGCTATTACATACATTATCCGACGAGAAATTACGTTCTTTTGTACATAGTTCGAATTCTCTAATTAGACCACATTTAATATCGTAATAACTTAGAATTATTAGCGGAATATCGATACGAGATTTTGACGATACTTCACCAGATCTCAGACGTGAAGTAACGTGCGCGTTATATGTATAGCAAACGAGTGTGTGCTTGCTCGTTCATACACATAAACACATACATACTCACGTACATTGTCGGAAATCACGTGGTAATTATACATATAGAGTATGGCGCGTCTCACGGATTTCAAATGATATCGAAACATTACGTTGTTAAGGTGAATATTCTGAGAATAATTATCGAGCATTCGCCTATGTTTAAATATGTCTCTGAAATTGAAATCGAACGATTCGAATTCAAAATGTTGACTTTATTAACTTATTTCGACATTATTCGAAGTTAGTGGAACGCGCCGTGTTCCATATAATTATCAATGACGTTTATGAAGATCGTGAAACGTGTAAGAAGACAAACGGGAGAAACGACGTATTGTATCTATCGAGATCCATTTGTCTTTTCGGTTGAATTGAACAGAAATCGATCAAGTTTATTACATTACTGAACCGCTGTGAGTTAACTGTTCAGTTTCGCGCAAAACTTGATCAATATAGTCGTCTTGAACGACAATGAAGCACCGAATTCTTCGAGACAATCGAAATTCACCCCATTTCTCCCGCTCCCTACCCTATCTAGATTAAATGTTATATCATTTCGTTGCCAATTTATCGGACTATGCAATCTTTTTTTATTAACATTCTTTTTATATTGTTATTACTATGTTATCATTTAAAAAGAACGTGGCTCGCATTAATGTCAAATAATATTGACACGTTTTCGTCATTATATATATATATATATATATATACACATACACACACACACATATATATATATATATTATACACGTTATATTGTTGCATTCATTTATCGTGTTTATCATTATATTTAAGATAAATGATAATTACCATTGCGATAATATGAAACATCATTGTTGTATAATCGTTACTGTTACTGTACCGTTTCTCGTCGTTGTCAGCACCACTACCATCGTTGAAAATATCGCTACTGCCAACAGCGTCAGCATTATATTATTATATTTTTTACAAATAAAAAGTATCCTCAGTGATGGGATAAAGAAAAAGGATTGGAGTGGACTCATTCATCGGATTGCGTCGTGGGATGCTTCTTTCAATATTTCCCCTTCGAGCAAATGAAAATGCAAGTTGCACTTCGTAGTTTGTGAACATATCGTTTTCTTATCGCTAGTTTGTCTATTTTTAAATTATCTTTGGTGTATATTTTCAGTGAGTTCAGCTGTCAATGAAAATTTTTTACATGGAATAAGAAAATTGCAATTTTTGTTTTGTTTCGATTTGATGATAATCCGCAACCATTCAAAACTACAAAATTTATACTGGCGTAACAAGAAAAGTCTCCTCTGTCATTTGGAATTATATGTAAGAACGGAAGCATTGAAAAAGAAATGGATTCAAAAGCAGAAAGAAATAATTGCCGTGAAGAAATATTTGGATGTATTAAATGATTATTCTTCTCCTTATACTTTCTCTTAGTATTTGCAATAATTAAAATATATCATTTTTTATTTCAATAAGAAGAAATATATTGTCGATCAGCGAGTAGATTAATCTTCCGCCAACCATATGTCCGATGTGCAATCACCTCCCGGATAACTGAAAGGGGAAAATTATAACTATTATCTTGAAGTTTCATCAGAAGATAGGAGAATAACAGTGTGATAAAATATATAAATATACAAACCGCATTTCATGCGCAAGTAAAATGTCATTTTTGTCTGCACCGAAATCCACCAAGAACTGTTCGTCGAGTTTCATGCCCCCATTTTGAACGTCAATGTCTAACTTAACCATGGTTGAACCATTTCTAGAATCGTATGAACATACATGTATGACGTAGAAGACGACATGCAACGATTCGTGGAAGCATTCGAGCTGATCAGAAACAATTGAAAGAAGCGAAACGAAAGCGCGTACTTGACATGTTCGGGATAGAACTGTTGATCCCACGGTTTGAAGATGGAAGTGGTCACGTATAAACGTTTTCCATCGAGACTCAATTGAAGCATCTGCGGAGATCCATAGAGTCTTCGGCCTTTGATACGAACTGGATCCGGTTGGCTACTCAGTTCCTCGTCTCGAGTTACACGAACGTTCGAGTCACTTAAAATCGAGCCACCGAGAAATACTTGACCTGTTAACTTTGGATTATCCGTGTCGGAAATATCATATTGTCTGACATCACCGTGAAGCCAGTTTGATAGATAGAGATACTTATCGTCGAGGCTGATCAATATGTCCGTTATCATTCCTACGCACGAAAGTAACAAATTGTAGGTACAATATTAAATTTCATTTCTTTAATCGTTTAAAGTATAAATTTTCTTTTTTAAACACAAAATTTGACAAAATTGTTTAACTGCAGTTTAATTATAAGTAATTATAATAATTAACAAATGTACCTCCCATCTGTGGAGCGACCCACCCTTCCACTTCCTTCGGAGGAACTTGAATCACTTTCTTTACAGCCCAATCGCCATTCGACGTTTTGTAAAATTTATACACATTTGAAGTGACCGCACATCCAACGAATCCCACGCTGGCCTTTGGATCATGAAGAAATCGCACTTCGAGTGGCGCGATTCCATCGTCGCCCAGGTTCACAACTTGCTTCAATTTTCTTTCGTTCCACGAATAAAAATTCAAGCTCCTGCCGTAAAGCACTGTGGAAGGGAAAGATGTCGATTGTCTCAAAGTTTTCTGCAAAGTGTTCGAGACGACGACGACGATGTTGATCGAATTTGTGGAAAACTAAAAGTAGTTAAACTAAACCGATCTGATCGATTTCTGTTCGATTCTATTTATCGGTTATATACAAAATATTGAAAACAGAAGTAATAATAGCTTAAAAATCAATAAAAAAGTTATTATAAAGGAAGTGTGGAAAATAGCAGCTAACCAGGATCGGCGCTGTCAGTGACGGTGTAGCCTCGTTTAAAAATCCTAGGTACACCCCATTCGGTCGCGACAAGCGTATCGTGATACGGTTGATACCAAAAATCGTATCCGAACGCTGCTTTCTTTTCTCCTGCGGTCCATGTGCCTTTCGCTTCGAGCGTCTCGGAATCGATACAAAGAAATTCACCAAGGGCGTCTCCGTTTGGTTTACCCATCGAAGAAATTAAAATTTCTCCGGTTGGCGCGCAATGACTTGTGTGCAACGTCGATATCCCGTGTCGATGTACATCTGCTGGGCTCAGTACCTTGTCGAGAAGAACACAGACAATATCTATCGATATTTCAAAGATATCAGAACTCAAAATAATTCAGTCAAAATGTTTTAGACTTCTGCTTTCAACGCTCTGAGATCTCCCTAGAGACGGAAATTTTAAGAATTACAGAGATAATTTTCTACCTTTTTGATTGACGGAGCCCGTTCGTTGGATGTGTCGATGAAGTAGACACGATCAGACATGAGACAAGGAAGCACCAGAGTGTCTCGTTTTCGTGACACATTGTGGCAACTACTACAGATATTCCAACCAGAATGGTGCAATTCGTCGCCGATATGGGGCATTCGCAATTTGTGAATGATCTATGAAACACGAGTATTTTGTGTGAACGAGATTTAGCTCTATAAGAATTCCGTGTAAAATTCGTGTTTTTGACTTTTTTTTTTTGAAAAGATTGAAAAAAAAAAGAAACATATACGTATGATGATATTTTGCATGTTGAAAGATTATTGAAATGTTTTGCAAAAGATACCCTTAGCGAGATACCCTTTTAACACTGTTATTAAGTGTTGTGATATTAGTGAAGAATTATCATAACTCATTTTTTGCAAGCCCTAACATGATAATTATGAGATAATATACATACAACAGACATATAGGCGGCTAACAGACATATCAGAATGAAACGAGATATGATAGAACTTTTTAACAACATTTACGACACAGGTTATAAATTAAAAAGAAGAGTTATATAATTACAGATTATTATTATACAGTCTCCAAAACACAAGTCCTAAAGCTTCTCTAAATTTATCTATTTTATCATGATTGCATTGAGCTGTGTGATTACATTGTGTGTTTGAAATTTGAAATTGATATAGATGTCAATGAATCATGATCTATTTCTTAACATATGGTCACTATTTAAACAATTTTATTGATTTCATAATATATTTTGCAAGTTAAATCTGTGTCTTTTCTTTGATTTTGTTTTGTTATCTAATCAGGTCTTTATTTAAACGAGGTTTCGAAATTAGTGAAGAATTTCGCCATTTTATAATATTTCCACAATAAAAAGAAATTGAAATATAAAGCTGAAAGGGTCATTTATATATTTCAAAAAAATTGTAACTTTTCATTTAATGATTACCTTTAAACTTCATCTGATTTTGGACAACTTGAGGTGATCCACTTTCTTAAATTTATCTTTTAACTTCATCATACTGATTATTTTATTATTACTACTAACGTATATCATTGCTATACGATATTGTTATTTAAATATCGTTACTACAAATTGACTAAAGTGCCTAGATATACTTGTAAGTAATATATTCGCGGTATGAAACTATTATGGATAGTTCTACTGTAATGAAACTCTGTATAAAATGTATCGTACCTTACAATAGTCGGTACTATCCGGGTCTACGTCGACAGTACACAGGACGTCGGATTTATTTTCATCCGTATGAATAGAGACGACATATATGAGTTTCTCACGTGGACCTTCGAGTATCGCTGCTTTTGGCGATTTATAGCCAGGTCCGCTGCAACTTGTGCAACCTATATAAATAACGCAATATTGTTCGCTGAATTGATGCTGGTATTATAATCAGAATCGCACGTTTCAAGAAATATTGCAAAATATTTTTTACTCTTTGAACTTGTTTGAAAAACAATCTATTTTGTAAAACAGCGCAGTTTCATGCGATATTTTACGCGAGGATCAAATAAATTTACTTGAAATTAAATGATTTATTAGTTTTTTAGATTCTGGTAAATGACGATTGATGATTTATTAGATTCAAGTAAATGATAAATTTACTTGAAATTAAATGATTTATTAGTTACGTTTTTAAATATATTCTCTGTTATTTTTTCGATATATTTTCTCTTTTACAAATTTGTATTGGAAATCAGTCTGGAAGTGTATATAGAAGTTACAAGATATTTATTGTAAATATTTACTTCATGTAAATATTTGCTGACATTATCCATTATACCAGTAAACTTCAATATTTATAGTTAGTGGAATACTAATTACACGTTCAAGATAGTAAATATTTATGCAAAAAATATTTTGCAACTTTTATGTGTATTTTCAGATTGGTTCCAAATTGCAATATAATTGCAATTCTGAAGTCTCACTAGTGCTAATAAAGTTTAAAAAGAAATCCATTTACACAATATATATTTACAAAATTCCCCTACGTACTATCTTACACACGTTCGAAACCACGACACCTATCAAACAGAATAATTCCACAACTGTACCTTTGTTTTTCAGCATTTTCTTGGCAGTTTGATTTTGTCCGGCGATCGACGTCAAACGTAAAATGTTATTGATCCTGTCGACTGTCAGAAATAAAGAAACGAGACTGAAAGATACAAAGAAACAACCAGAACAATAAAGGAGACAAGAAAAGCACGCTGGTTACAAAGATGGAAACTTTTGTTTTACCAATAAGCAGGAAAGAAACGTGAGTAAGCGTTTATGTATTCGAAATGAATGATTCTGATGCGCGTGCGGAGTATTAATACGTACTGCGTGAATGTTTGTGGTCTCAAACAAGGTCGCCGTTGAGGAGTGATTCGAGAACATTTGTCGTCGAGTACATGATAACGGTACTCGAGAGCCGGGAGAGGGGATTCCTCTATATAATGGGACTTGCAGTTCTACAAATGGAAATATCGCCGGCGAAGCAGGTACACAAGTATGTATGCACTTACAGCGAGCTCGGAAAATTAACAAGATGTTGAAGTTTGCACGTTTCAAAGTTTCGACAATACCGAAACAATAATTTGGGAGATAATATGGTGTAGCGGGAAGGTACATCATATTAGAATGTTAAATTCGTTTACACAGATCTAAACATATTGGAGAACAGGTTTATTGTGTAATTGTCCGCTCATTCTGGCCACCACGTATAATTTTTCATTTAGCGGCGGACGAGTGAAAGTTTATATGATTAATTAGTTATAATTGAGTTAATCAAGTTGATGCATATCAGAAATAGTTATGCCTAATGGTAATTAAATACATCTTATTAAATTTATTTAACAAATGTTTTTGACATCAACAAGAGAAAATTGTACGTAGAACGCACTAAATATGAAAAATTCTATGAAATATCCAAAACAGAATGCTCATTACATGACTGAAATAAATTTCTGCTCAAATTCTGTTTTTTTAACTCTATTTTAGAAAAATATGAATTTGTAGAAGACATTCGCACTCTGGCAAATCTTTACAGTTGCATTGGTTTATTTGATTGATGAAATCAATCAGTAGTCTAGCGATTTCTGATTGACAATTAAAATATTTGACTGTTTGATTGATTCGGGATAGATTTACTTTCATTTATTGTTGAAACTTCCGTTTCACTCCTAGGGACTTAACGTTCGAGGCATATGCTAAACAATATATAATACAGTGCGCTAAAAAATTAGTGATTTTTTACTGTATAGTCGGTATTTCAGAGCATGGGACACGAAATCCCATAGGATGTTTTGTTTATTCATATATCTCGTCGGTGTCTGTGCTATTGTACGGAGGCTCTATCTACGCCTGTGTAAGGAGATTTACACCTGCAACCGGATGTCGATGAGATAAGGACAACTGGCCACTGAAGAATTTAATTGCCAGACCTCCCCCACTACCTCTAACAATGCTGTATAAAAAGCCGATGAGTTCCTTAATAAAGAGATCAGAGTTGAATACCATATGTTTCATATCGCTATTAAATCTTTTCCGAACAATACCAGTACGATTTATTCGAGCGCTACGCGTATTAAAAGATAGGCGCGAACGAGACTCAATCTTACGTTGCACGTTGTGTAATCCGTCCCGTGACAATATCATCTCGCTTATTCCATGATGATAAGAAACTGCGTTACCTGCAAAATTTTCGCAAAATACTGTACAAAATGCAACAGTAGATAAGGATGTAACTAGACAGACCACCGAGTGGTCAAAGGTTTTAGAAAGGTTTTAGAATTTGATAATACGTACGGTCGGTCAATGATCGGCCGAGGTGGTTCCAGAGTCCTGTCAGTAAAAGAGGACTTCTTTTTATACATCTGTCTTCTATAGGCTTCTTGACAATTATTTGTGAAAATTAAATTCTAAAATACAGAAAGGTATTGAACGAAGCTGATGGAAGTTCGTAGCTATAACTGTCTCGTTACCGTTAACTTCAACGGATGTTTAAGTAGGAATGTCAGGGTGATTTACATGCAGATTTCTCTTTCACAGCCGGCATAAGTGACTTCATTGTCTATGCGGCAACTTTTCTGGACGAAAGTTTAATTTGATGGAACTTTGCCCTTTGGGATCGACTTGTCTTTGAGCCGCGTTCAGTCACCTCTGGAAATTCAACGAAGGAATTGAAGGGAAGGTTTTAAGTGCCCAACTGAACGAACGTTTCGTTCGACTCATTGACTTCAATGAAACCGTTTCAATTTCGCACGATTGTATGCATTTATATCGTTCGTAGTGAAATTTTCGAAAAGTTTTCGTCTCTCTGTCCGCGCACGATAAGTTTCATCTTCAATTTTCAATAATAACGATCTAGCTTTTCACAGTGAAACAATGCTGGTTCTGTGACCGGAAGATTTCAGTATTCAAAAAAATACAATTTTGCTCCGTATTAATTAAAAAAATTATTTCTCTGCCAAAGATGCGACATATCGAAAGAATTAATTACTACGGAAAGCTCGAGCTTGACGAATATACAGTTTTCGCGAGATTCGTCTCTAGAATCTATTGAATTTGGAACCAGCGCTCGAACGGCACATTTTTATTATAATTTCCGCGAAATTTTCGAACAATGCGGACACCGAGAGAGCCCCGCTCGAGGCTCGAATTGGTGATCCGCTTGGTCTGGAACAAGCCCGGTAATAACTCACGACCATCCAGCGCACACCTACTCGATTGTACCGTAACTTTCGTTTAAACCGTTCCTCCGTCCGCGGAGGAATATTACGGAGTGTCTGACTTAAAACGCGCGCAACTACTGCGGATTCATTACGGCCGGCTTGTTCCGCGTATCGAACGTAATCCGTTCTTTCTATCTCGCGTTATGCAGCGCGTTGGTGATACAATTGAACAAGAAGTGACGCGAAAAAATAAGTCTGTCCCTTCCCCTCAGAGCGTGGAATAAAATTTCTGCACTTTCAGAGGATTTTACTCTTGATGTCGCATTTTTAAATCTTCCAACTTTCGATTTGACGAGTTTATTAATTTATTTACTTGTTCATTTAACGAGAAAAGCCCACTGAGGAGAGAAAAAGTACATAAAAAACTGTACGACTTGTACCCCAGTACGATTCGTAGAATCAACTATCAATTTTATCGATGTGCAAACATTTGAATCGATAGAAAACAAATTACAGGCGCGATCGCTTAGTACCAGACAATGCCACTCCTACTCGAAGTCTACCCCACGCCCCTTCACGAATCACGTGACCCAAATCAACCAATCGCTAATTTTCGTTGCATCAGCGTTGCACCTGAAGAGGCCCGATCTAGCCCCGCTAAAATCACTTTCAGTGATAAAATAAAAAAAAGAACGATAAACAAAGTAAAACAACACGAAATACAACGACGAAAATCTGCTTTGCGGATTTTCGATGTTCGATTTAAGACCGAGATCGAGGTTTTTAATACCAGAATAAACGAAATTGGACAAAATGATCGATATTTTAGAATACTGCTTTGCAGATCTGCAGTGTTGCAGTTTTACGAGTCTAAATGATTTTTGCAAAGTTACATTCTTTATTGTGTTGCAAACTTTTTCCAATATCTTACACTCTGATTCTTTCTGATACAATTTCTATACGTTGGTCGTCGGTAGTTGCAGTGTTAACAATCTTGCCAACTATGTTAGGAATTGGATTGAATTCAAATTTAAGTTTTTCCTCTTTCCGATTATCGAAACGTGATTCGCGCTGACTGACCAAATTTTCAATTTTTGAGAAATTGCAAGAGACCGCGTTTCTCGTTTCGCAGTATTATTAAGTCACGTGTGCGTTATTTGGAAATTCTTTATCAACGACGGTACCCGTCTTATTTTAATCGTTTTGAAATATTTAGTAGGAACAGAAACGTGGGGACAAGTCGACGCGTTAAATTGCTTCGAAATTCTGAATTTAATACGGAGACAGCAAAATCTCAGTTTTCGAAGCCTCGTATTACACTGTCAGTCTCGCGTTCAGCTTCCAGCTCAGAATGGGAACAAAGTTAAGATTGTCAAACGCTGGAGCCTGAGTATCAGTGTTTTCTTCCATCGTTTCTATCATCCTCGAAAATAGATCGATATCTCGCCAAGTATAAAACCGGCTGCTACCCGGAAACGGGAGCGCCGAAGTTTTTCCACGGACCTTTCCCATTTCTTATTTCTTGTTCTTTCTATTTTCGAGTTGCTTCTTGATTTTCGAAATATCCTGTCCCAGTTCTGAACCAACTTACCGTGACAAAACCGCGAAAGGGGTAAACTGCTGTCTCGAAATTAAAAGCAAAGATAAATAAGAGAGCATCTTCGATGAACTTCGTGGCGCGGCGAACAAGAAGGATTCTTTCTGCACGAAAGAGCAACCGAGGAGACAATATCTCGTGTCTCGTGGCGGATTCCTTTTGTTCCGTCGAATATAACAATAAACATATTTCGAAGCTTATGTGTATGATGCAAAGTTTTCCCAGTAAAAAATCAAATAATCTTTAGAACAAAAGGAATGGATAAGAAAATGAAGAGTAAATTGAAACTAGATGTTTCGACACTCAATATCTCGACGAGCCTAGAAATTGAAGAACTTGAAAATTGTAAAAATTGTAAGAATTTAAACAAGAATTCTCCAGAGAGTGGCTGAAAAATTTTTTTCATGACTGCCATGATCTACTCACAATTCCCGAAGATTGAAAATTCAAAAAGTCACAACATATGACTCTGATGTTGGAAGTTCGATAAAGTGGCGAGGAAGAGATCGAAAACGGCAAGTTTTATGAGAGGAGACCTGCAGAAGATCTGAAAACAGTTTTCGATATTATCAGAGACATTTGAATCTTTATAATTTATAAAAAGTTTCGGGAAATATCATCGTTTCGTTATTTGCTGCACGACGTAAACAATAAAAACAACTAGCTCTAGAATAGTTGCTCTTGACATTTTAAAACGAGACCATCTGGATTATCGTACGATTCTTTTTCTTTTTCCTTTACGAAGTTGCAACAATTTTTACAATTTTCCAACAGACAATTTTTTCATCGAGCGTGCCAATACTTTTCGTCCATTTCTGTACGCACACGAAACAACGGCAAACATTCGGACAAAAGTCACGTGGACGGCATGTATAAAAACGCGGCTGGGAAACGCAGCGTGGAAATTGGAACTAAACGATGCGGAAAAACTAACATTTGATGTATCACGGTTGAAAGTATTAAGATATTCCGGCCGGTGACGTACGAGCGCAGCAGCGGGCAAGTTTGATCGATCGTTTCTCTCGCAGGCGATACGTTACCGAGAATTAACAATTACGCGATACTTTGCGACAAGCGCAAAAAAAAGAAAAAAAATAAACTATGGCGATTAATCAAGTTTCCCGCTTTATAAAACGCTCTCGCGCTCTCGACGCCGCCGCCGCCGCCGGCGGCCTCGTGATCGTCATTTTCATAATCGCTCGATCGAGAGAAGGAAGAAAAAGAAAAAAAGGAGAAAAGTATTGATAAATCATGCTCCGACGTAAATTTATTCCTCCTCGCGGCGGTTTTCTCGAAAGGAAAGATAAAAAATAAAATTAATTTCGTGGCTTCGATTCGGGCCAGCGGGGAATAATTTCGAATTAAAAAACGAAACGAGAGCTCCATGGCGCTTGGCGCGCGGTGTTCTCCTTTTCCCCTCGGCCATGGAAACGTTGCTTTGCCGCGTGGAAAAGTTCCGCGGAACAGTTTACGAAAATAATCGTGGAAAATTAGGGGAAAGTAACGTGCTTCGCGCGAGAAAGAAAGGAAAAGGGAAGAAAAAGGAGGGAAGAAAGACACCAGAGTTCGACCTTTGGCCTCGGTCTCTTTTGTTTTCGTTTGGCTTCTCTAGGCCCCCCCCTCCCCCAGCCGCGTTTTCTTTTCATAGCAATATCACAATCCGCCCGCTGAAACGCGATATCGCGAATAACGCGGCTCGTTATGTGGGTTTGTTGGTTGTTGACTCGCGTTTGACTGTGTTTGCTTTGATGTTGCCAACAGACCTTTGTGGGCAGAGCTCTTTTAACACACACACACACGCGCGCAATAATTAAGAGCGCGCGCGCGAGCAAAAAACCGGAACTGCAGAGTGTAAATGTGATTTCTTTTAATTGCTCCGTTTGCATCCACTGCGTGGGTAGTTGGTAGAACGTTGTTAATGACTTGGCTGTTTCCCCATTGGCCGACAGATTGCCGCTAGACACGATATTTCAATTAATTTTGATACGAATTTGGGAAATTTACGCGCTCGAAGCTTGAAAAGGCGAGAATGGTTGGAACGAACGACTGATCCGCACGATCTCGGATTCTCTTCATTTTTCATTTAATTAATTTGACTGTTTCAACGTTTCTTACAAATGAAATGGGATACTTTCCAGAGGTAAGGTTTTGCATGAAAAATTTTCGAAAATTATCTTCATCTGCATCCACGATGTTCTTCCAACGGGACTCTTTTCGAAGAAGTCTCGGTTAAAAAGACGATAAACTTTTCGAAGTTCGATCCCTGACGTAAGAACGATCCCGAACTTGTGAAAGGATTTGAAAATATGTGGGAAGTAGGGAGAGATTTGAATTCGCACGAGAACGTCCGTGAACGTATTGAAAAAAATAAAATTCAAAATTCGTTTGAGGAACATTTTTTTCCGAACGCAGAATGTGTCATAGCAAGCTTCCCAAAGATATCAAACAATCTCCAATGAAAGAGCAACTGACAGTGTCCAAATTTTGCCCGTCTGACACCTTTAGAAAAATCCACGAGAATTCGATCGCGTGATTTTTTAGCGTGCGCTCGCGAAAAAATTGGTAGCGATTCAACTCGCCAAAAATCTCGAGACCCGCTGCCAACCAACGTTGGGAGAGCCACCTTGCAAATTCGCCAGATCTGTGACACGTCGTTTTCAAAAAACGCGGCATTAACATTTCCTCGTGCCGCGTAAAAACTTCGTATTACGAATTCGTCTTACGAATAGGTATAGCTTCTTGGAAACTACAGAAAGAGAAGAGAAGAGAAGAAAAGAAAAAGTAGAGGAAGAGGAAGAAGAAACAAAAAGCGAGAGCGAAAAAGAGAAATCTGCTACCGACGCCCGGCGCCGATCGAACGATCCCCGATTATCCTCGACAAGCTACTTTGCCCACGTGTTCGTGAATTTCAAAAGATCATTTGAAGGATCTCAAAAAGCGTTCGAGTCTCTCGCGACGAAGATTTCCCGGCAATCTGTGGAAACGCTCCGCCGTGCAATTCGATTCGGTCTTCGAAACTCACGAACGAGAGAGAGAGAGAGAGAGGAAGAAAAAGATCGGATTAATCATTCTTATCGTCGACGGTTTGAAGCGTTTGGACATCGTTCGTAACCACCAACGAAGATAAAGCTTTCGCCTCGACTGTTCCTTTAAAACCCTCTAATTCCGAATGCGCGTACCCCGTACGTGCTCGTTGTTTAAGCTCAATTGCCCCGCTGGCAATCGTTTTGCCAGCCCTCTCTTGTCAATGGGCCGAGGAAAATCACCGAGGAGCATAAGGTGGGGAGGAGGAAGGGAAAGGAAAGGAAAAGGCGGCAAACCGGTTGATAGCTCTTCACCGTGGCGTGGACAATTCTCCCCGTCTCGTTACCCTCGTGAAACAAACGAACGAGAGATTCCGACCGCTTCCAACGACTCCTCCTGGTTCTGCCCCCTTCGCGTTTTCGCCCAGAGACAGATTTGTCTTCGATGAGACTTTGCGCAGCGAGGGAGAGGTGGGGGAGTCGTTGCCTCGCGGAAGAACCACGGGGCCAAAGATAAAATACCCAAAGCGCGAGTATCTTTCCTCGCTATGTTTGAAATCTCTGAATCACCAAATTTCTCAGCTGTGAGTGTGAATATTTTCGATTCTATTGCTTGTTGCTGGAAATGCGTGGGAGATTTACGACGGTGCGAGGTGACTTCTCTCGTGCGAGCTGTTTGTTCCATCGTCTTTAAGAATCTTGTAAATTATTGGGAACATTGGATTTATTGGAATCTCTGTTTCAGCCTCGGTGAAAACGATCTTTCACGACTACAGTTGTTTGCGCGGCTTGTAGCAGCCTAGGATTCCTCAACTACGAGTTTCGAACACTGACTAGCATAAGTCGCAAGTGGCTGCGCGCCTAAGTCCTGGGATCTCCGACGTTAAGTAAAGCAGTGTGCGGAACCCCGCTAGGATGGGTGATCGGGCGAGCCTAGCAAGTAGTTACAATAACAAGCGTCTCTGGGGTAAGGAGTCGCTGCCATCAGCCCCACTGGATGAGTCTAGGCAGTGACTCCGAGATTCTCTCTCATCTCCCCAAGTCCATTCCAGTATCCATCACCTTAAAACCCTTCAGGCTATTTGGTATTTTTGCGAACCCTTATTTTAAACGACAAAGCTCGAAAATGAATTTCAATCCCTTTAGCCGAGGGACGACGAGTTTTGAAACTAATTTGAACGAATTCGAAGGCAATTTTAGCGAGAAACGTTAAAATTAAAATACCAAAATTTAATAATTATATTAATCAATAGTAATGATGCAATACAATATACCGAGTATATCGATACAGAGCGTAGAACATAATTTCCGACTGCGATTCAACATTCTCGCGTTAATCGCGAGTGAAACAACTCGCAATCAGTCTCCCGGGAGACTCGTTGCCCTATTGTGTCCTACGGTTGGAGAAATCCTTCCAAGCGAGCACGCCGTACCATTTCTCTCCGCCCTAGGAGCCAACGCGTTCTCCGCACGTCAGAAAAGCCACGACACGTGAACTCATTCCGAGTGAAATCAACCACCTAGAGAGAAATCTCAACCTTGGGCGTAGCCTCCGCTCTCGGCCACCGCGGCAACCACCACGGCCGGTAAACAGTTGCGGCGTTATCGGCGTTATCGGCGCCGATTCCTCCTAACGCGAGTCGAGATCCTCGAGTCGAATCCGGAGAGCTCTGCAGCGAGGAACACGCCGATACCGGGGATCAGTTACCGCGAAGTCCGTGCGCTCGGTTGCGCGCAGAATGTGTTACACCGCGGGAACATTCTGCGTCAGGTCCGTTCGATCAATCCGGGACGTGAAAGGCGGTTCCCAAGCACCGCACACCGAGCCCGGCTACCTACCGGCTGCTATATCCTTTTACGTTGATTCTGGCCGGCTTCGTACGCCACGATGGCCACCGCCTTCTAAAGGCCGAGAGCAGAAAACCGGGCGCGATAGAGTGATAACGGGGCAACGGTGAAAGAAAGTGGCTGTTCCATTTCCACGCCGGATCCGACGTTATTGGAACCCGGAGCCTGTTAAAAAAGGTTGTTGAGGATGAGGAACCAGAGGGTGGAGGTGGAGGGGGGGAGTGAGGGCAACGCGTTCCCTCATTCCTCCCACTTTCGTCTAGAAGATTAATGGACCCACGAATCGTTGCGCCGCGGCGGTATTGAGCTGTTAATGAGAGGCAGGTTCTTCTTTGCTGCTCGGAATACCAGTTTATTAGCGAGTGACGGTGGATATATTGTGCAGGTATATTGATCCCACGCGCGTTTGAGGTTTGGATTAAAGGCCCATTTACACACGGTATCGGCGCGAGTCAAACAAAACCAGACACGGCGCACGTATCTGGTGTTTTATTATCGCTTTGTTCGCTGGCACGTGTGCATCTTCGTCACAGCGAACATCGAAAGTTACAACTCGACCGCTCAACCTCTATAATGTATATTTTTTATTTTCAACCGAAGATTCAGCCGTTATTAGCCTCTAGTTGCAACCGTACAATTTGGACCGATCATAAAATACAAGAAGAGTTCCTCCCGTTTACCAATCGCCGAATCACGACAAAGTTTTTCGTTTGATTTTCACTTTTCACAGGTGAAATTCTTTGAAATTCTTTGCCAATCGAACAACGGCGCAGTCTCACTGGTCCGTGACTGTGTGTATTAACGTACAATTGGAAGTAGCGACGAAACATTATCGATACGTGCGTTCGTTCTGCTTGTCGACGGTATAAATGGATCCCAATTCTAAGTATTTTTATCGTCACGGCTGAACGCTTCCACGTTCCGTGTTCTGGAAGTTTTCTAACATTCATGAATTTTCCAACAAGCTGACGTCAATAACAGGTTTACTTATTCAGATAGACAAGGAGGACACGGTCTCTAGGGAGCTGCTCAAAATTACTTTGCTAATTATAAAAAGGAAAGGTAGACAGTGTAGATGGATGATATTTTTTTTTTTTTTAGTAAATATCTTAGCTTTTCAAACGTTTGATCGAAAGAAAGAAGGATCAAAATTTTATTTACCAAGATGTATTTATTTTTCATAATTGCACAATTACTCTTCTCCTACAACTCGGGCGACGTTTGCTTATTTCTCAGAGAGTTAAAATTTGTTGCGTGTAGGCTCGAGGTGTTCATAATGTCGGTCGACGTTTCGAATCCAGTTGAAACGTGCTCGAGTCCGTCATTAGTCGTGCCGATTGTCGAGTAGCGTTTCAAAGGTGATCCTAGTTTGGAAACCAGACAGGGACGATTTAGAGAGAAGAGGCTCGGCCATGAGATGCCCAGGGGATTAAATAGCTGAGGGTGCCGCGCTCGATACTAACTGGTTACGTTTCAAAGTTGCTCTGGATGGTATTATGCTCTGGAAAGGGTCAATACGATCGTCCCTTGCAATCGGTGAAATTGCACGCAATAATTCATAAGACTGTTTAAACACGTAGGAAATTTTTTTACGCTCTATTCGTAGATACGTTGATATTGCATCCACTGGCCGACTAGTCATTGACCTACGCTACTGATATGCTCCGCTATTGACGTTGAATCATCTTCTGCAAACCATCGATTGGTTTTAAATTGTGTAAATTATTTAGTCATACGTAATAAACTGTTTTAAACTTTTTTATATCGTACATTTTTATAGTCGAACGTAATCCGAGGGTTATTGAACGTTTTGAAGAGAACGATACAAGAATATGTAAAGTCGATATCGAGTCGATAAGCTCTTGTTGCGATGCGTTCGTATGTACTCTCATATGTATGTTGCTGATCAAAAGTTCAAGATCGCTATATATGTTAAGAAGGAAATTTCCATTTTTTGAAAATCCCGTTTCATTTGAGAAATTCAAAATTCAAAACGACGTTAATTGAATATAAAAATTTAAAGAAACGCAACATTTGCGATGTGTATATGCCACGCGTGATTTTGATCCAAAAGGATTTCCTCCTTTATTTTCCAATTTTTCATTTTTGCCAATTTACTGTTTCGACTTGTTTCAATTTTCAAGTGACACGCTGTAAAATCTTTGTTAGATGCTTTTGCAAGATGTTGGAATACGTATATTCCTAGACTCGTCTATCGACAAAAACAAGTTTATCAAGATTAGGTGATTGAAGCGACCAATTCACGTTTATCAAAATTTTTTCATTCTCCTTCTCTTTCAAATATCCCTTGTGCAACTAGAAAGAATTTGAATTCCATTTATTGAAAAATGGATAAACCTAACCTAAACCTAACTTAACCCAAACCTAACCTAACCTAAACCTAACCTAACCTAAACCTAACCTAACCTAAACCTAACCTATGACAAATTCAAAAGTAAGAGTACCTGGCAAAAGCTCAAAATTAGAGTCTGAAACCTTTGACCGACAGTGTGTATCGGTAAAATGTGAACGTGTTGGTTAGAAATTATACATCTTGCAACGTACGGTGTATTTATTAGAATATTTTATACACGAAGCTCATAAACAGCTTTGCGACGGCTATCTCTCGATTTATAAGTGCAACACACGTATCGAGCTTGATCCCATCACTGGTCACTGGACTATCGGTTATTTGCGAGTGGCTCTTCTTCGAGCCGGGGCCGAAGTAATATTTACGAGCGCGAGCCCCGGCCGATAACTGATACGAAGTTGCAGGTACGAATGATATTTCTTGCCCGGTGTCGGGCAGCCGTAATTGTTTGCCGGCCTGGTCGACGAATTATTGAACCCTCGCAGGCAAGGGAGTCTCGCTTGCTAGTGTTGCCAAACTGCAACACATTGATAGCGACGCGTAATCTGTTCCTGTTTACAGAAATTTATTGGCGCGAAATCCGGTGCCAACTATGCAGGCAACGCCTCGTTCCCTCGTCTATGGCCGAGTGGTGTTAATGTTCCCCAAAGTGGCACCACGCGCGCGCGGTTATTAAAACCGGTAGACCGGCCGGTTTTCGACCAGCCAACTGACACTGCCGCCACCGAAAACTGTTCGAAGGCTTCCAGCGTGCCCCGTTTGGAATCTTGTCAAAGTCGATCGACCGATCGACTTGTTTTTCTGAGCGCGGTCCTCCGTGAATAAAACTCGCAAAACATTCGTCGCGGTTAATTTTTACACAATGTTCCGAAGCTGAAGATCTTCCTCCTTGCAGTGGAGAAACTTTTCCCAATTCCCATTCTCTGCGTGAATTTTAATCGAGTGAATCAAGTGTGAAAGAATCTCTTCAAATTGCACGCGTCCCAGCTAGATCGAACATCCCTTAGCTCAACTCCAGTTTCGAAAGTACAGTAGCTCGCTGTACAAAGTATCTGCCGGAATATATCGCGCGAAACATTCTGAAATTTCATTAGCGTACTGTAACGAGGTACGACTATCGCGATACATTCGGCGAAAATTTGAAATTAATCCGGGGGAGAAGCAATTTAAATTTCGCACGATACGTCTGAAGGTGCGTTTACATCAAACGAACGAATATATGCTTGTGTAACATTAACCTCTTTAGGGGCGAAATTTTCAATTTCAGTTATAACAAAGAAATTTAATTTAATTTCATTTTTATTTTTTACTCACGTTCTGACAATTGGGGTTTATTTTCTGGTTGGCGAGATTGCACGTACATTTACTTTTCGCGAAGTAACTTTTGTATAGAACGTAAATTAACTGCCCATCACCATATGATCAAGGGTGTTAACACCAAAAAGTTTGCAATTTTTTGTAACTTTTTAAATTTTTAAGCAAGCAAAGTTTGAAAATTTTCACTCCACTTTATTCCATCATCGCGAGCAGGCATTGACTTTCTTCTCCCGAATTTGGAGAGTAGAACGGAGACAGTACGCGCGTACAACGTCAGTTGCTTAATCTCGCGCGTAATTCTACGGCAAGCCTGGCACAAAAGACGCGCGAGCATGTGCAACGTAGGGGGCGTTGCCCTTAATTTGGGGAGCCATATACATCCTCAACTTCCGCGTCTCAACTTACAGGTATTCCTCGCGGGCTCGCGGATACGTAGCAATCGAGCTATCGAGAAGCAAGAAACAACCGCGTGTCTTCGAACTTGCTAATTAAAACCCACGAATCCTCGCGCTGTGTCGGCGCACTCGTTCGTGCGCCGTGTGTGTTGGCGGCGGAAATTTCGCAAATATCCGAAGATCGTAAACACGGCTGTGAACCGACGCAAAGCACACCGAAATGTAGATACGACGAGCGTAAAATCGAGCGCGAAAGATGTAAATTTCAGAAGGGTAGAGAGCACGAGAAACAAACGACCGAAATTGATATTTTATCGGCGGAGAGGAATTTTCACCGGAAGTTCGAACCGTTTCGACGATAAAGCGCGGGGGATTTCGCGAAACGCGGAAACCGAGCGAAATAATAATACGAAAAATGTACGAGCAAAATTGATACTTTATTGGCGGAAATTGGGGTGGAAATTTCTCCACCAAGCCGAGTATCTCAGCGATACAGAAGCGAGGGAGGATTTTCTCGCGGGTGGTCTTTTATAAAGAAAAAAGACTGCGGTCGTAAGTCAAGCGGAGAAGCTGGCTTGCATACTGGACGATAATGCGCGGGGTAGTTTCTTTCCTCGAAATCCCCGTGCTCGAAGGAGGGAGGACGTGAAGATTAGTGCGCGTCTCGTGCCGTTCTTAAATGCGACGTGCCGCGGGTAGCCGGCGGGATTCAGCGATAACGAAACCTTCACGCAGTCGGCATGTTCGCGTCTGGACGTTGAGAAGAAATATAATTTACGTTGCGTTCGTGTAAAATGTTTGTGCCGGTTGCGTAACTTTAAGAGTCTGCGGCCAGCCAGTAAATTCCTGACTCGCCACTTTTGCTAATTGCAGTTGATGCTGTAATTTAGAATCGAAGAAATTTGTCAAAGAATTTTTCATCGCTCACTTTATTACAGACTACATTTCTGTAGACTATGTGTTACGAATGACGCTGATCGTGAGATGTATGGATCAGTGGTAAAAATAATACTTTCTATTTTCTTGTGGGATTGATGAACATGTATTATACAAAATATGGTTTATGTTTATATTTTAAATATAAATATAAACGTATACATATATTTAGACTTAAAATATATCTTAAAATTATCTTTGATAATTTAAATCAGTTATAATATTTTAGTAGGTTGTTCGAACGCAAACGTATTATCCGATGATAACGTAGTTAAATGATATAATTTCTAATTGAAAGAAAGTTTAGTATCGATCACTGCAATAAATGCCATTTCGAGAAGATGATAAGATACACACTTAGTCTTCAAACTTTCGATCGACAACATACTGAATCTTGGAATTATTCTTCTATAAAATATGCTTCAAACGATGCGTCGTTTACATATTTATACAAACAATCCTACGTGAGAAAATAATAAAAATCTACTGTATCTAGGGTATGTGCGTGTACTCTGAAAAATCGTAGCACCCCCTCTGACGATTTCAAGTCACGACGAACCACCGCGTGTCTTTCTCCAAATTCTGCCCGAAAATCGAAATATCTCTTGAGGAAGTTGCTACCTCGAGAACCGCCGAGTTTCGCGATTACGAATCGAGAGGGGGGAGGGGGGGGGACGGTTGTCGCGAGCCAGCCGGCGTTCAACCAGCCGGTGGCGTTGACTTGTTTCAGCCAGGGGAGAGAAATTCCTCGGATTCTCTTGCTGGCGAACGGTGGGATCCCCTGTCACGACGCCCTCAAAGATCGTATCGCCGTGTGGGCGAGGGCTGCGTGGCAGCTGACCCGACGACAACGAGAGCATTCCTGCACCGTTGCACCAGAGCCAGTCGGTGCTCGAGCGCGTCAAGTAGAAGCGGTCTGCGCGTAACCCGTCCGCGCCTCGGCTCGCAGCGAGAGCGGAGCGCATGCGTCGGTCGGCGACGCCAGCTCGCAGATTCATTTCGCGCCGCGACGCCAAGCGGCACCGCATCCGTGTGAACGCGGCTTGGTCCATGTGCGTTTGTCCGTCGTCGTCGTCGTCGTCGTTGTCGTCGTCGTCGCGTGCACGTTCGCGTCGATCCCGGAGGATACGAGACAACCGAGTGCCGTCGGATATCAACGTGTCCAACAAAGAGAAAATATCGCGTGTCGTTCCAAATTTCGCGAGGATCAACCACGGTCAACAACCGCGCAACATCGCGTGTCGAGTGATCGTCATCGAGTGAATGATTTCAGCAGAGCGAACCGGCGTCTCATCCCGCGGACGAGTCAAAGGGGAAACGGGAAACGAATGACGCGGCAGACGAGCGACGATCGCGTCTCGTGGGCCGCGATGATCGCCAGTAGCAAGGATCCACGTGTGATCAAGCGTGGCTTTCAACGCGGTTGCACCGGCCGAGCATTCGACGCGACGCTGGCCGAGCCTCGTCTTTTCTGAGGAGGAGGAGGTGGAGGAGGATCTCCAGGATTCACGCATACACACACACACACACACAGTGTTAGTGTTCCTCCGCAGGATTCCTCGGGATTGACGCATCACCAACCGCCGGTGGTGGATACGATCGTGCTGCTACATGGTTATATCGACCGATCTGTCCGCGGGATTTTACGCGTGATTTATCGTTTTTACGCGGAGTTGCGGAGGAGTTTCTCGCGAAACGGATCGAGAACGGTCGAGATTCCATGGCCCGTGGCTGACTCCCAGGTGGTGTGTCGGGTCCAGGAAGACGCATCCGGTGTACGCAGTGCGATTATCTCCGCGCCACGGAGAATTTATCGGTGCCACGGACGATTAATCTGAGGGGACCGAGGGGAGCTTGGCGAATGTCGCGAGTGGATGCCTCTCGTTGAACGTCTGGCGAAACTTGGCACTCGCGCGTGAATCTCTGCCTGATCCGTCGAGAGTATCTCTTGCTACGAGAGCGTTGCTTCTATACACGTTTGGCCCTGCACAGTGACTGCGGATGGTACGGACTGAAGTTTCGATTCGCGTGCTACGGAGATCCATACGAGCGAGTTGTATAACAGAGAGTCTTTGACAAGGGAGTGTGCGTGTGTGTGTGTGTACGTAGAATAAGAATAAGAAGAAGAAAAAGAAGGATACCGTGCGAGGAGAAGGTGAGAGGACGAGAAAGAAAGAAAGAAAGAAAGAAAGGGAGGAAGAAAGGAAGGAAGGGGGTGGAGGGAAGGAAGACGTTGCCGGGGAGTTTAGAGCCGATTTAACCTGATCGGCCATCGGCTATCTCGACTATTCTCGTGCGGTGCGCGCATCGGGGGAACGATTCTCTCTCACCGAGAAAACGATCGACGGGTTGGAAACGAGTGGTGAACGAGGTGTTAAAAATGCTGTGTCGTTGGCTCGCCGTCCTGATACTCGCTGCTTTTCTCCTGGTTATCGAAGGGATCGCGGTCACTCAAGGTACGTGCAACAGAGTCACCTTAAAAATTCGCGGAACGTGTCTAACGGCTTCCCGTCGAGTTCCTCCGGGATGCATTCTCATGCACGAGACTTTCCAACGTTCGATGGCCGGCGTCGAAAAATTTTAGTGGAACGCCGAGTCGCTGACTCGGTATTCGCGTCGTTCGAGAATGTTTCGATCTTTGGTATTGGAAGGAGGGTTTCGTGACAGAATGCACGCGTCGATTGATCTCAACTGCTTGGTTTTTAACCATTAACTGGAATCGTCGAAATGACCAATTTATAATTTTTGTTAGAAATTTTGTGGATCAAAGATTCGATTGATTTTTCGTAAAATTCGCGCAAGTTATTGTCTCTGATGGAAATTTCATGTCGTCGGTTCAGTTCTGGTGTCAAGTTCCTCCCGGAAAGTCGAAAGAGGATTCAATTTTTGATACATTCACTTGTCAATTGACACGGCTGCAGGTTTCGTGATTTCTGCTGGGTTGGGACGTTTGAAAATTTTATCAAGTAGAAGGTAGTTTTCCCGACTAGAACGCACGATTTTATACGCTACCGATACACGAAAATCGAATTAACGAAAAAGTGTGTCGGACAGTCGTCGCGTCGCGTTAATTCCCCGATTATTTCCACCGAAAATACGTCACGATTCGCGTTATCCGCGCTGCTAACGATCGCAACCTTCCCTCCCGACTCGTAAAAGAGGGTACGATTAATTTCGAACGCCTTAACAACTCGGTACACGCGGGCACCGCATTAAAACGCGTCTCTCCCTCTGTCTTTGCGTCGCGTAACGCGGTTGTTCGCGGACCCAAGTGTCTAAGTATGCTTTACGAAGCACTTTGGAAGACAGACGTACCGAGTTCAAGTTCCAGAAGCCCGAAATTTCGACTCGGTAATCGACTATCGACGTCGCTGGTCGGTCGTGGAAAAAGGCAGCGAACGCTCCAGCTGCTGCTCGCGACCCGCCGCAAGGTGAAACGCGGCTAATGAACACAGCGGAACCGCGGACGCGTTTGCAAATTAAGCAAGACGTCAGGGAGGAACGTTGCTCGGTGCGACGATGCTAATTGAATAATTAAAAGTGAGCGCCGCGTCCGCTGTCCACGTCCGTCCGCGCGTTGGAAAACGCGCGATGTCCGTGGCAGGCGGTGACACGCTGCGGCAAAGCAAATAATCACCGGCCGTAATTGCGCAATCAGAGGAACACGGCTGCTTCAAGTGGCCACAGCGATAGCCGTCACACGCGGACGGAGTGGCACGCGACGGGAATAACGGCGAGATACGCATCGTAGGAGACGTATCGTCGATCTACGACGATGTCACGTTGGCTGCGAGTGAATCTCGTTGAATTGCGCGAAAATTTCGACAAACTATAGTAATCCCCGCTTAAGCGTCCACAGTTGGATCGAAAGCGGACGCTCAAGTGGAGACGTGCCAAAATTGTTTTCATCGTGAATCGAAAAAACGTTAAATTTCAAGTAAAAACTTAAAAAAATTAAATCACATTGTTGATCCTAAACCTGATGATCAAGAAGATATTTTACGATAGTTTGTCTCGAGTAAAAAAGTGTTGATAAATTTTCTTGAATATTTGTTTATGAAAAGTATATATTCAAACACAAATTACGGATAAAATGAAATCTTGGTTTTTTCATTGTAAGAAAATTTATTATTTCAGTATGTTCCCTTGTAAGAGAGTTTCAGTGAAATACACAAGATGAAAAGAAAGAATAAAATTTTTTCGTTTTCGTTTTTGAGAAAATCGAGTTTGAAAATTTACCAATTCAAGTGTACTTGAATATCTTTTACATTTCGTAAACTACAGATTCTTTAAATGCACCCGCGAATAATAGTCGAGAGGATTCAAGACTGAGGGGATCTGAGGTGGCTAGGAAAAACGTCAAATCTTACTTTGCATACTAATCGCTTCGTTCACGAAACAATACTTGGATGATGTTAAAATCATGCTGGAAAACCGTAAATCGACGTTCAGTTTCAAAAAATGCTAATCACATCATTAAGCTATAACTCCGAAACAAAGTTATATTTGTACTTGAACTTACTTTCGACGAGTTTCGAATACCTGTACAACGCGTATATACGTACTAAAATATATTTTTTATTTTACGTGTGAGTCGTGCGTGGCAAAATTTGAAATTAATTTTCAGATGTGCATAGATGTTACAATTTATTTATCGTAGAACGTAAATTGTAGTAGAAAGATATATATATAATGTGAGCACGTAATGAAATTAACGTAAAACAATCGCGCTCAGTATTGACGCTCGACGTTTGACGATGTTTGACGATGTTTGACGATGTTTGTAATGAAATGTCTCGTATCTCGCACTTGTATGCTTTCAGATTGGTTTCAAACTTTGCCAATATAATCGTGATAGCCAAGTCTCATAACATTGCTAATGAAATTTCAAAATGTTTCGTGCAACACGCATAATGTATTCATGAAAGGTGTGTCTACAAGTACACATGAACAGCTTCGCGAGATCTATGCGTGTAAGCTGCACCGCCGCGCGAAATTATCCGGGCAAGGTGTATCTCGTTTATGAAATTTCGTACAAGTTAATCTGTCGAGAGAAAGAGAGAAAGAGAGAAAGAAAAAAGAAAAAAGAGAGAAAAATATGGAAATATTTGTAGACGACATTTCTCCGAGTTTAGCTCCGCACCGCGATTCGCAAGGACGTGTACTTTCGCACCTAATCTGAAATTCCGATGATGGACACATTATGCATCGTCCTCTCAGACGCGAAATTATTTATGAATTATTGAACGTGTTATGTTATTTGTCGAGGAATTTGCGAAAATTTACTTGTCGCGTTCTGACAGACTAATCTCCATAGTTGTGCGCATTTTTCACTTCGATCGTGACCAATCGTTTCGCGTATCTTCGATAGTGGAAGTTGTCGTTTCGAGGTTCCCGTGAAATTTCTTTTTTGTTTTTTTCTTTTATAACGAGCGTTCGAATACCTCTCACGAGCCACTGTACGTACACGCGCAGCCGAAGAGCGTAATTGTGCCAACGACAATGAAAGATCGTCGATAATTTCGACTGATACGACTTCGCGAGAAGAGATCGCGCAACGATCCATTTAGTCTCGTTTCAAAGATACCTCCGCTTTGACAGCCGCGAGTTTGCTCTTTTTGAACATCTAAAGATTTCTTCTTAGAAATGAAAATCGCGAAGATCCTCAAACGCGTGTAAAGTTGTTGGAAAAAAATTCTCTTCGCGACTAAATTCACCGCGGTCTTGAAGATTGAATTTTTCTCTCAAAATTTTCAATATTTCATCGAACTCGCAACGTTGGAGTTCCGCAAAGAAATGTTAGAATTTCTTGAATTTTCGTCCGATAGTCAACGTTCGATAAAATGGTGAAAACAGAATCGTACGACAAGTCTTAAGGGAGGACTTCAATCTTCAAAACGACGGTGGATCTGGCTGCGAGAAAAAATTTTTTGACACTCTCACACTCGATTGAATTTTTACAATTTTCGAAGAGACAAGTATTCCCATTCGCTGTACGATGTAAAATAAGAATCTCTTTTTACGAAGTTGATCAGTTCGAATCATCGACAATTATTCATTTATGCCGAGCAATCCCGCGACCCGCGACCCGCGACCGTGTTGGACCCACCAACGAATAAGAAAAGAAAAGAAAAGAAAAGAAAAAAACACGAAGAAAACTTCCGAAAAGTGTTGAAGCTGGCGGAAGAGCGTGCCATTCAATTCCCAAAGCGTTTGACAAAGTCAGCGTGCATTAAAATGCAAGTTTCAGCCAAGGAGGCGGGGGGGAGGAGGAACGTAAAAATCGATGAACGTGCTACGAGCGTACAAATGGTCGTATCTTTAGACGATAACCAACTTTCAGCGCGGCACCATCGGGGCAAAGCTCATTCATCATCGTGTACCTCGGCGCGGCGCATTGTCCGCATCACGTGCACGCGCCCCAGGAACATTAAATCGATTCTCGTTCACGCGTGATTTACCGCGGCGAATTGAATCGTAAAGAGGCTCGCGTGCTTACGATTTTTCCCTCTCGTAATTGCACGCACGGGGAAACGAAAAATCCCCGCTGAAACCCTCCCCGGGTGAAACTCGCCCGCGCTGTCGCCGCTGCGGAATACAATATAACCGGACAGACGCGATTCTGGCTTCTGTCTCGAACGAGATGAAACGTTTCTTTTATGGATTATTATTCTCGACGCAGTTTCACTCGAGACTTTCTCCCTTCTGTTCCCCTCAATTTCAAATTAATTATCAAAAAAAAAAGAAATATCGTAAATTATATCGTTTATACATTACTACACTTGACGAATCAATTTATTAATTATTTATGCTAAACGTAGCACTTATTTATAATAAAGTAGTGTTTTAATTTTCAATTTTTATATTATAAAAAATATAACTTTCAATTTTGAAAGTTATTGAATTAATGACTTAAATTAGCTGGAAGTCGAAGTCACGCGGTTGTCTGTTTTTCTCCGCGGACACGGATTTTAATTATTCGGTGTCGCGTTTATCTCGGACGCGACCGGCAAGCGGCGGGAGGAACGTTTCCGCGCGAAATACGAAACGCGCGAGAAAGGTAAAAGCGCAGGAAACGCGTTTCCCCTCCCTTTGCGTTTCTTTTCTTTTTTCCGAAACGCGAGTAGAAAGGGGAGATTGGAGCTTCATCATCCTCGGCCTGCAGAGAGGACGCACAATCGCCTTATTTATTTCCGTTTGTTCGGGGATCTGATTCTGTCTCGTCGGGCTGCGTCACGTGCCAGAAGTCGTTTAGCGGTTGCCTTTTCTTTCGAGAATCGGGAAGAGAATTTTTGGAGCAAGCTCTGGCCCCCCCCCCCCCCTCCCCCGATACGCCCGCCACGCTGCTCCGCTCCGCTCCGTCGAACAGGATTACTTCCTTCCATGTATTTTCGGCCAGTGGCAATCGAGGAAAACTTGTTAAATCTCGGTGCCGGCGAGCTATCGGTTCGGGACCTGTTCCTTGGCACTGGTAACAGTTCGATGAAAACGAATGTACGCCGCCCGTTCGTAAATATCCGGACACTTTGGTCAATACAGGGCAACAATATTCGGATTTCTACGGAGAGAGGAAGTCGCCCTCGTACGGTGGCAAGGATTCTCCTCTCGTGCCGAGTTGTAAAGGATCTTCCATGACGAATGACGTTGAATTAGACTTACGACGATTTGACTTTTTTTAAAATTTGACGTCCTCGGATTAAGAAACAGGGTGGTAGCACAGTAATTGCAATTTGTAATAATTTGACATTTATATTTTATTGCGATATTTTATACTTTGTAACAATGTTTTATTTTCGATTAATTACATAGAATTATGTAGAAAGTGGATGAAACAAGCCTGAAAGAAGGGAAACTTTTGTTTCCGAGAAAATCAGACAGCGTGCTCGAATTTAGTTCTGTTCTGTAGAATTTAATTCTGGATACGAAAGGTAACAATCTGGATTCAAAAGGACGTCCAACAAGAGGTTATTCTGCATCGGAAAACAAGTGGAAAACGTAGACTAAAATTTTGTTGTTCCACGACGCTCGGTTTTCGTGGGAATCGAGTTTAAAAAGTTACGAACAGGGCATTATTTTGTAACGAGAAAATACCGAAACACACTCATTTTCTTAAAAATGAGGTTTTTTTTGGGAAACAGGTTTCTTTACTTGCTTTACCAAGCAAATGGAGTACCCTTTTGTTAGACGTTCTTTCCTCTCAAATCTAGAATTAATGCCATTTTATTAACTCCATTTTCTCGAAAACAAAGTCTTGAATGAAAAAAATGTTCTTTCTTTCTAATTTATTTATTTTTTTTTTTTACGCAGAATCGTAAACTTTTCGATTATACCACTGGACGTTGGAAATAACAATTTCGAACGTGATAATTTAAATATTAAATATATTGGTTACTATCTATAGGAAATTTAAAGATACAGAATTGCACACAACATAAACTGTTGCTTTCTATCATATACAATTTTCTATCCAAGTTCCATCTTTTAAATTATACTTTTAGACATATGGTTTTGCATAAAAAGCCTTAGTCTAATGTATAATTCATAATAATACAAGACGTTGTACAATAATTAAAAAATATCTTGCTTTGATCTAAAAGCGAGGAAATGAAAAGAAAGCCAATCGCCGAATTGGTTATCAAAAATTAACCGCGTGAACGCGCATTCGTAACTTTTGACTTTCACTTCGCGGTGCATTGTGTAAATAGAAACGGGCCCAGTTTATTACCACGCGGACTCTATTCACGCTGGGGGGATCGAATTAATTTGAAATTGCCCGAGCTTAAATCCAGCCGTTGGCATTATAGTTGCGAGGGAACAGATGTAGAACGGAAGAAAAAGCCTCTATGAAAGCGTTACCGAGTTCCTTGTTATTATTATCAGACGATAAATAACTTTAGGAGGAAACTTCGCCTTTGCCTTCGCTCGGTAAGAAAATTGCAAAGAAACGTTCAACTATCATTAAACAGCAATTCCGGGAAACTTATTGTTTGGTATCTTAAGCGTAGTGAAAGAAACGACGGGCAACACACGGGTCTCCGTTCGTTTTAATATCCTTTTAAAGATGCACGGACGAACGAAAGTATTCGCACACTCGATGAAAAATTATCTAGACTCGAAAGTGTCACAACTTTTGCGAGGAAAGGTTTGCACGACCAATTCAGTCGTCCCTCGTTTTTAAGCACGAAGATGTCTACTTTGACGAAGCCTTGCAATTAGTCAGTTTTTCTCGAAGATTAAAGTTCAGATGTTTGTAAAATCTAGATGTTTGTAAAACCGTGAAGATCGAAATTTCCTCTTTACAACGATCTGTTAAAGCTAGTTGTACGATTTCCCGCCGTATTATTGACAACGCCACTCCTACTCGAGGTCTATCCCACGCCCCCTTACGAATCACGTGACCCAAATCAACCAATAGCTAATTTTCGTTGCATCAGCGTTGCACCTAAAGAGGCCCGATTTTCTGGGTTACCCCGCTAAAATCACTTCAGTGATAAAATGTCATTGCACGATTTTGTTTTACGAACTTCGAAACTTTAAAGTTATTTAAAGTTATTAAAGTTTGGTACAAAGGTGATTTGAACATTGCTCGGCACAAACATCGTCAAAAACTTCTCGAGCTAATTTTGCATTTCACGACCGAGCGCTTGACATTTAAGTCGCGCTAGAGGGCGTGAATTTTTAAAATGTTAATCATCGGTATGAAAGTGATTTATACGAAAGTTTATACGTCTCTGTCAAAAACTTTGGCGGAAGCTGGAATACGCGCGGGAAGGGGAGGACGAGTTCCGATATTAATCTAATATTTGCCTCTGTCCGATATTAATTTTATATTTGCCGCGATGACGAATCGAACAACTTGGAATCGCAAGTTCTCCCATTTGAGATTAAAACGACGAACGAGAATGTCCGAGTGCGTAATTGCTCGAGGGCTAATGAAATTGCTTCTTCGAACGAGTCGAAAATTCCGTCCGCTCTCTAATCGGATCCAGTTACGAAACGTAACTTAGTTGGAGATCGATAGTTCTCGAACTGAGAAGAACGCGAAGAGGTGTAACGCGATTCAACGGAGCTTGGAGGTTTCTCCGTTCAGGCAGAGCCGAGGCGAAACAGATTCGACGCGTAATCACGCGTGCATCGAGAAGAGAATCCCCGTTGCACCGGTCGGGTGAGTGCAGTCTCGAGTCTCGAGCTCGACTTATGTAATACATAAAACAGAGCACGGTCTCGCGATACGGAGGCTGCAGAAAGTCTCGCGACAAGGTACTTGGAGGTACGAGCCGGTAACTAAAGAGAGAGGCACGATGATTTATGATCCAGACCTACGCGAAAGGTTATGGAGATTTTTGTGTGTGCAACGCTGCGGCGGCCCGCGTTGCTCGCGTCTCGAGAAAGTCATCCAGGAGCAACATGCTGCACACTGTGCCACGTGTATATAGCAGTGATACACACTGATTACAATCGAAATTCCCCCCTACGAATTTTCGTCCCGGATAATAATATTTTCCACGGCAGGGAGGAGGAGCTCGCGTTTACGTTCGAGCCCCGCGGATAATTATTCTACTGCATTATTCATCGTTATTATCTTATCGATTTAACGGGTCGCGTTAAACAATTCTATTATTACACCAGTCCGCATCAGGCGAGCGTAGAGGCGTTGCAAATTGTAACGGTGGTGGCTTTAATTACTATCAAATATTGCTCATAGGTATACAACGTAGGTAATGGCGAACTGGTTGGATGTTGGGAACGCGTAATTTAGAGACAAATAAAGAGCATAATTCGAGCCACAGCGACGCAGATTTTGCGAACGATTGGGTTTTGCTCGCTGAATCTCGTTGCTGTTTCGCGGAATTTCCGACAGGCAAAGAGTGGCGGAAAGGCGGAGGCGAACGTGCATGCTGGATCGGTTTCATCTACTCGTACGTTTGGTCGATTTGTATATCTTTCGGGAGAAAATCTCACAGTTGAGTATACCTGAGAATTATTATAAAAAAAAAATGACACGAATGGCAAAATAAGGAAAGAAATACCTTTTAGAAGTAGGAGATTGCTGGATCGTCAGGTTGGTACTGAGGATTAAATGACATAGGGCAAAGTTCCAAGTTTTTTGAAATTTCAAAAAGGTCCAAAGATAATGTGTTCTGATAGAATAGTGTTTTATTAAGACCAGAATGATCAGAATGGTCAAAATGACTAATCTATAACTTTTGTTATGGATATTTCACGGATGTATATTTTTGGAGATTAAAATCATTTTTCGTAATAAATAAAAGCTTGCTCCATTGTATATATTATAAAGTTTTTCCATCATTTTTATTATTGATGGAGGTCTTTCTGATAGAAATTTTCGTACTTTATTAAATAACACAGGTCGATGTTTGTGAAACAAGTGAAATTTTAAAAAATCCAGGAATAATAGACGGATAGATTTAATAATAGACAGAACAGATGTTTTAATAGAACGACGTTTTATCAACGCTAGAATGATCAAAATGACCAAATTTTGTTGGATGTTTCACAGATGTGAAACATTGTATTTTTAAAGAATCAAATCATTCTTTGCGAACTGTTAAATAAAGGCTCGCGTGCCTCGCTGCGTTATAAAATTTTTTCTATGGAAAAACTTTACGGTTTAATTGCCCGTGATTGTGCCATTAAATAACACAGAGTGAAATTCGGCGGCGGGAATTTATTTCGGCGGAATAATGCTTTATTAAATAGCGCCGAAGGTCGAAGTTCGCGGTGAAATTTTGAAAAAGTCCAAAGGTAACGTGTTCCGACAGAATACAGCGTTTTATCGAACGACCGAATTTCCCGGTGAAATTTATTTCGGTAGAATGATGCTTTATTAAATAACACGGGATCGAGCCTGCGACTCGAAACGTACGAAAGACCTATGCGGGCTGTGCATTTCGGTGGAATAATACTTTATTAAACGGCGAGTTTCGCGGCTCGGAAAGTTTCGAAAAATTCCACGGGGAAAAATATAGTTTAGCGGAATAATATTTGATTGAACAATACGCGGACGAGGTTCGAGATTTGCGGAGAGACGGCGTAATATTCGCGGAGAAATTTGAAAAAGATTGACGCAGCGAGACGCGAAATTCTCGAAAACCCGAAGCCTGAAAGAAAAAAAAACACTTCTGCGAAATACTAGCATTCTATGTAAAAATAACGAATAATAAATAATTCTACACTTCTCTCAGTCCCATCGTAGCTTATAAATCACGTACGATTTGAAATTCAAAAAAAAAAAAGAAAGAAAAAAGAGAGAGAGAAAAACCGGTCGTAAGCGTAGAAACGAAATGGCCAGTTCGAGAATCGAAACTTTCCGCGCTTAGTTTTTACAGACGGAAAATAAACTTCGCGCATAAATTTCGCGGGGTCCCGCGGCCGCGTTTCTGGTTAGTCATAAATGAAAACGTATTAGGCAAATCGAATGGCGGCTGCGAGCGGGACGGTATTAGAAAATATTTCGACAATGGACACCGTGTTTATTGACATTGGAAAATGTATCACATACAGCGGGTGGTGGGATGGGGGGGGGCGGTGGTATGGGGTATTTATCGATTTAACAGGGGATATGCGCGATATCGACGCAGTGTACGCAGTCGTCGTTAAGTAAACGGCAATATTGGCGTAGGGATTGTTCGAATTGGTAATAGTTTAATAGACGACAATTCTCTCTGATAATGCCAGCGGTATTAGCGTTGCCTCTGCCTACAGATTGTAGCATATTAGATGAAGATTTAGATGTGCCCAAGGCATTGCCAACTTCGGAGCAGTTGGCGCTTGTATAGAGAGGGTTGGCCTCGATGCATAGAGAGTGCAAACGGTGAGGGACCTGTTTATACACAGTCAAAATGTTGTCTCAAGTTCAAGAACGTAAGCTTACGGGATATACGGACTTAACATGATTAAGGTTATCGTACGGTGTTATCGTGCTGTAACTCTTCGACGATGGTACCGTGCGCATCCATGTTGGAAAAGCTTTCACAGGTATTATCGCGGAATTAGATCGCGGCAGGATCGCGAAGGGGAGATCCTTTTATTTGCAAACAGAAATAGTCGCGCGATTTTACTCGAGGTAATTTGGTAATTATTATCGCCAGGTGAGCGAAGTTTGGATTGAAATTTTTGATCTTTCGCCCTTTCCTTTAGGTCAACTCTTTGGGCTAGTTTGTTCCAAATTCCACTGAAGCGTCACGTTGGAATTCAATGGTTTGGTCAACGTCAGACGTAATCACGTGATTGCATCACGTTTCTATTACTAATAATTCGTTTCTAACAAAATTGAATTGAAATTTTGACAGATTAGAGAACTGGTTTCTCTGAAATAAACACGTACACTCCCTCTCAGATATCTCAGGGCAACAATAATAATTATAGTAAAAATAAATATAAATATAAATTATACAATAAATATAAGTTATAAATTATGTACGATATATGCAACATTTACGATGCAAACTTGCACGATACAAAAGTGCAAATTACACAACACAATGTAATTAAATATGACAAATATAAAATAAAATATGTCTATCGACCAATCGATACATCGACGGAATAATATATTGATATTAACCTTAATAATCAATTATAGTATTCAATAATAATATTAATATTAATATATTGTATTATTACATTATATATATATATATATATTTTTTGGTACATTGTATATACATTGTGTGTATCATAAAACGTGTGCACGACAGGCACCGAATATTTAAAATAAAAGTATCTTAAAATTTTCGAGCGGAAATGTATGTAGGATTAGCTGTACCGATAATTATGGTACGATCAACGTGAGTGAGTTTAAATTGAAAGGATCGTAAAATATAAAGAGGTTAAAACATAAAAACGATAATAGAGATTAAAATATAAAAATGAGTGATTTTAAATTAAATTAAAAGGGTTGTAAAACGCAAAGAGGATAAAACATAAAAAAAAAAAACAATGAAATAAATATTTAACAAACAAGGATAACGCGGACACGTGTAAAACATATCTAAAACAACATCGATATCTCGCAACACGACAGGGCTAGATCGTTCCGCGGGAAAGTTCAAGGACGTATTACCGCGTAATCGTCGTTACAGCAGAAAATCCTTTATCAATGGACAAGCACCTCCGAAACGAAATTTCTGCTCTAACAAAGCGAACGATCAGCTGTTAAACGCATTCCGCATCCGCGCAGGGGCGGATGGGCGAAATGAAGTTACATTGGGAATACCAACGGTAAATTTATTCTCATTACCGGACTATAAAAGCGTCCATTAAGCGCGCGCACTTTGCCGCGCATTCCATCGTCTCTCTCGCGCGGTATCTCGCGAAACTGGAAAATGCACTGGCGGTTTAGTTACGAGCGTCTTGCCGTATCGATTTCGGGGGGGAAGGGGGAAAGGGGAGGGGGAGGTAGCCTCGCGCTACCGGCGATTTTTATCGAAAGTGGAGCGCGCCTGTAATACCGGCGGTATCGGCCGGCTGTTCATCAATGAGACGCGAGAATCGTCTTGCAATGGAGGCCCCCTCCCTCGCGCGTTTACGATGCCCCACGTCGGTCATAAATTACCCCTTTATAACGCCATTCCGGCTGTTCTTTCCCTTTCCGGGGAAGCGAGCTTCGCCAGATATCACTCCGCAGATTTAAAAGGTTCGTTCCTTTCAAAAATCGTGCCGCAAGGGGGACGTCGCTTTTCTCTTTCGGAGCTTATCAGAGCGTTGCCGATAAACACCTATCTGACTTTTCTTGAATGTCGTCTCGCGACACTGACGTGCATTTAGTTTAGTTAGTTTTCTATGTCCTGTCCTAAAGTGGGGAATGAATATTTATTTTTGGAACAAGACTAGATAATTTTTGGATAGTGAATTCTTTAGAGATAAAGAACAACTTTCTTTCCTTCTTTCTAGAAGGATTTGTCTTTTAAGGGGGAATTCTCTTCGTGCAACGGATCGAAAGAAATCGATATCTTTTTTTTTTTTTCACAGAAATCAAACGTACAATATTTCAGAAAAGTTTTTTTAAACTCCGAAATGCTCTTGTAATCAAATTGGCGGAAATAATGAGATTAGAGATCGTTTAGTGAGACACGTCGAAAGTCAATGACAAGCAACAATGATCACATCGTCAAAGAGAACAGAAATAATTGCGAAAGAAGTTGAACAAAAAGATCTCTTTCTTTCATTTCATGAATACATCTTTGTACCATAAAATATTATTCTCTTGTTGTTAATAGTTTTTTAAAGGAGCATACAGAAAAATCATTCAATCGATGTGCAAACATTTGAATCGACAGAAAACAAATTACAGGCGCGATCGCTCAGTGACAGATAAACGCCACTCCTACTCGAGATCTACGCCCCCTTACGAATCACGTGACCCAAATCAACCAATCGCTAATTTTCGTTGCATCAGCGTTGCACCTGAAGGAGCCCGATTTTCTGGATTACCCCCGCTAAAATCACTTTCGGTGATAAAAGCAGAAAAAATATTAATTGCTTTCAAAAGCTTTGCAGAGAAATTCCTACGACAGAATAAAAAACAAGCGCTCTCGGCTCGTTCGTGCACGCGCACCGTACATAAATTGCGGGAAAGTTTCTTCCGCGAACCATTCTTCGAGTAAAGTAATAGAAGATTCATCGAGAATGTATCGCAGGTCCAGTAGTTTTAATTCCCGTCGCAGAGAGACTGATTGAAAAAAACTGGACGCAAATATTTATTGGCATTGTTCGCGAACAATAGCGGGCGATTAAAAAAAAAAAAAGGAGAGAGACAAAAGAGAAAGCCCAATAGATAATTCGGGACGGTCTTGGTAATTACGCGTCGCCCACGAACGTATTACACATACTGTACAAAGGATCCTTATCCAAGGGGATCGAACCATAAATTCCACCAGTCCTTTTCTCGCAGCGTGCGGGCATTCGGTGCATCAATCATTATCGAGACCGGGCACGACCCGACTCGGGACATTTTGCTGAAAAAGTTGCTTGACATTTTCCATGCATAGCCAAGTCCCCTCTAAACTGACGTGAATGCCAGTGGCTCAACCAACGACATCTCGAAAACGACCGATGTCTCTTCGACTATGTGTGTCTTTGACGTTGCGAGAGAAAGAGAGAAAGAGAGGAATAGAGACGGAGAGCAATTTATGATCACTTGGACGGGTAAATGTAACTTCCATTATGAGGCCTTCCATTGAGGCACGGAAGCTGTAAATCTGTCAGCGATATATCTGTTCGAACTTGCGCGCTATTGTGGGGGCCTTAAAAAGAAAAATCGCGAGTTAGTCGGTTGTAACTTTGTACGGCACGGTAAATGATATAAATCGCGAGCGGAGAGCGCAATTTTCGAAAGTGAGCCGGTGATCGGTGAATTAAAATACAGTGAAATGCCGTATGTAGCAGCTGTATCAAAGCGATGATGAAAAATTGGCTTCGCGAAAGAAGATCATGTGTATAACGAGATCCACTTGGTCTCGTTCCAAAGTTCTCGTGAAGTCTCTATCTTTGATACGCGAGATTTGTTCTCGTTTCTTCCACCGCTTCATCGAGATCAAAATCCACCGCGAAAATCGGACGAAATTTCTTTTCCGAATTTTTCTTTTGCTTGGCGTTGGCAGCAACGTGTCGCGATGAGATTACAAAAAAATTGGTGTTTTAGAAAACGCTGAAAAAAAATTCCACTATCGTGTTTACAAAAAGAAATATATATATTTAGTCAAGTATACTCGGTTTTACGTAAATTCGATCGATCAAAAGAGGGATGATCGTGTTGACACGGAATGTGGAAATTCGGACAAAAAGCTAGAACCGTGTAAAGGAGACTCTGTGGTTTCAAAGGGCAGAAATTGTGGAGTAACAATTATTTTTAATACACAAAATAATATTCGGCAGTGAAAAAATCAAACGTAGAGTATCGATAAGAAAACTGCGTACAATTTCTGATTGATATTCTCGTCCAAACACGTGACTGTTACTCTTATTTAACAGCAAATTTCAGATTTTTGGCAGATTAAAAAAAAAAAAGAGAAAAAAGGAAAAAGAAACAAAGAGGAAAAAAGAAAAAGCAAGGAGAAAAGACAAAAGTAGCCGTTGTCGAAGGAAAATAGCAGTCCATTAATTACCGAATGGCAAAAGGAAGGAAATCTGCGGCGACGCAATTACGCAGCGCCGGACCGCCGAGTTCGCGGACGCTGTTCCCGTAATTACCTGACGCACGCCTCGCATGATCAGTTTCAATTTGCGAAAAAAGCTTAGTCGGCACTCGGTCGGGAGAGGGGGTGAAAAAAGTCGAGCTGCCACGAGAAATTTATCGCGCAGTTTCGTAGTCACAGATACACGGTCTCTCGTTCGCGTGTTAATTTTTTTTGCTCCTTTCTTTTTCGCCATTTTCGCCCGTACTCTCTTTCCATTTTTATGCTTAAGATAATTCATTTCCCTCGTTCCTCTCTTTTGTTTTTTTTTTTCATTGACAGCGCGCAGCTTCATTCCGAATACTGCGTTTCTTGCGACACGGTATCGTCGCGAAAGAACAAGATGGAATAATCAACGACGTAACAATAATCGCAAACGTGTAATAGTAATTAGACGTTTGTGAGAAACGGAGGATTTCAAGTTAAAATCGAAAAGAAATTCTGCTCTCTGTTATGTTATAGGAGTAATCGCAATGATAATCACAAACATACTTGTAAAATTATTCGTAGAGATCTTACATTGTTATTTAATTCGAATTAACTTCGATTCAGTAATTAGACGTTTGCGAGGAGCTGAGGATTTCAAGTTAAATTGAAAAGAAATTTCTTTCCCTATTCATTGTATGTCAGATGGATTTAATATAACAGGCCATTATATGGTAGATTAGAGCAGAAGGGGCTTTGGAACTCGAGGGTTTTAGGGGATCCAGAGGATCCAAGTTATTACGTTTGTTAATAGGCAGATAAAGCTTCGAGTAATTTTTATATAATGACGTGCCATGACCTTGATAACACAAACCAATCGCGTCGATTCGAGCAATTCTCGACTCATGTCGACGCACGTCAATCGAGATATCTACACGGAGATTGTTGTATCCCAAGTAAATTTCATCTATTGATAAACAACAATGATAATAATACGTAGGTTAAAAAAAATACGAATTTAACCAAGTGGTTTAAAACAGAAATGTAAAATTTGTTAATTTAGGAATTGAAAGGAAAACTGAGTAGGTCCGAATACGGCGATGATAAGAGACGTGATATCATCTTAAGACTTGCACGGTTAAATTTTAGTCTCGCTCGTCTTCAAAAAATGACACTTCCTCACCCCCCACAAATTATTTAAAATTTCTCATCTCAATTAAATTTCGGTCTACGTTTTGCTCGCGCTGCGCCAAAATCGTCACTGAAAGTTGAAAACTTTCACGGTCGTCGTGCGATCGCCGTACACGCGAGCACAATTAGGCACACGCGACCGTGAAACGAAAGGTCCACGTCGTTTATTCTCCGCTCGAGTTCCACTTGCACCCTTCAAGAACGCGCAGGATGCGGACGCGTAAGCGTTGGGGGAGCAACGTGCTCGAGCGTGCCCCCCAACCCCTAAAGCGGACAATCCGGATAATCTCCGCGCAATGAGAACGATGACTCTGGCATTCTTTCCGCCCCTCGTCGTCTCGAATCAGCATCAGCCCGTAATTGCGAGAGAGCGATTCGGCGACGACCACAACTACGACGACTACGACGACGACGACGACGACGAGAGACTCTGAATGCTTCGTTATTACGTTTCAATTAGCCGAGACCGGATATTTACGGTAATTGCAATCGGACCGGATTATTAGAAGAAACTGTAGTATTCATAACGAGGGGTCGAACAAAGACAAAAACCGGGATTCGCCCCTGTAATTTCCCCGCTTTCGTGCTCGTTCGTTCGTTCGTTCTTGCGAAATTCTTATTGTTTCGGAAATTAACTTTGGTCAGTTGGTTGGGATTTGTTCAAGAATTTCAATGCTGGGATGGGGGGTGGTAGGTGGTGGAAGTTAATTAATTCCCAGCCGCGTAACCGGGCCCGGGATTATTCACCACTTTGCGGCGGGTGTCGAGCTGCGAGCCGTCGAACTGTTTGTTCCAAGTTGCCGTGTGTGAATAACGAGGCGCTCGAAGGTATGTTGGTATAAGCCTTCATCGGAAAGTCCTGATTATCGTACTTACTTTCGTGTGTGAGCGGGATTTTCGCATTGATTTTACTACTACCCTTTGTCGGCAGGTCGACGAAAGCGTTTTTACGTAGGTGGTTGAAACCAGAAGAGTTTTACGCGTGGAACGGAAGTTTCGTGAACAGGTAACGAGCAAATTTTCGACGCTGCAAGTGTACGTAGAAGGTTGCGGACTCGAGATTCAAATCGCGCAAATGAATTTCGAATACCGTTTGTGCTTTAACAATGTCTGTCAAAGATGTGAATTCGCCTAGTTTCGCAAATTTCCTCCAACTTCTTAATAAAATTTCTTGCAAATAAATTTCTAGATGTAAATAAACGGACAAATGAAATAAATTTATAGATTTATAGATATTATATTACAGATGTTATTATACAAGGGTCAAAAATCACTTCCTCACTAAAATAATCTGTAATTTTATCACTGAAAGTGATTTTAGCGAGGGTAACCCAGAAAATCGGGTCTCTTCAGGTGCAACGCTGATGCAACGAAAATTAGCGGTTGGTTGATTTAGGTCACGTGATTCGCGAGAGGGCGTGAGGTAGACCTCGAGTAGGAGTGGCGTAATTTGTTTCGTATCGATTCAAATATTTGCACATCAATAAAATTTTATGGCAAAAATGTTTTCATTTCCTAGTCAGAACAGTTGCTTCTGGCCTTTCAGTGAGACGAATCGTACTGGGGTACAAGTCGTGCAGTTTTCTTTATTACATTTATATTTTCACCTTTATTTGTATTGATTTTTTTATTCTTTTATATTTTTATTTTGAACGTAAATTTAATTTGAAATCAACGAAATTAGTTTTTTCTTATATTTGGATGTTTCATTGAAAGAAAATAGGTGGGAAGAAACTTTTAGCCCATCCTGTAGATAGACACAGTGCGTATGTAAATAAAAAGTCAGTGGATTTCTGAAGAAAAGAGAAAATAACTCTTCCAGTATTTGCTATACGATGGTCTACAGTATTAAAAGCGTAACTTGGTAATGTTTGGTCAAACTAAACTCGTCTTCGAATTGGTTAACTCTCAGACTAAAAACTCTTCGCTTCGTTGGCAGCGTCGGAAGACTGACAATAGCGGGTACGGTAAGCCTTAAAATTGTCCTGGGTGTAACTTCTAATGTTTAACAAGCAAATAGCGTTAACTGGGCGCAAAGGCAAGCCGACTAACTGGAGTTCTCTCGCAATGGATCGGATGTTGCAGCCTGGATGTGACAACTGTGTAATGAGCTTGTGCACAGTTAATAATAATTACCGCTTCTTCTCGTAGTTGGGTCGATACGGGAGTCCCATGAATGCGAGAACACGAAACGATGTTTGAAGTGACAATTTGCAACGCTGTCGGTCCACGTGGCCATTCCCATCGGAGAAATTAGGAGCTTTGTTCGAGTCATCTTTTAAACGTTGCACGCGCGACACTTTAACATGCAACGCGAGTTCAACGTGCTGCCGATTTACAGTTGCCGCTTGAATTTTCGACAAATTCACGGCTCGATCGCAGAGACTGTTTTACAACTTACGAAATGATATTTTACTCTCGAAATATTGTGTCACCATCATGAAGTACGAAACCAATTATGTTAAATGTCAAACAGTGACTTTCGTTAATAATTCGGACACTGAACATTGAAACTGTTTATAATTTTCTAAAAGGAATGAACTCGGGCTCGTTTCAAGACTATTAAAAGACTAAAAACCGTTCATTTTGAAATGATATAAAATGATATAAAAATGGTCAACGTGTTAATGCGAGTCACTGTATTATACAACGCTTCTGTGTGCATAACGCGAACGATAGTTCGCTGCGAAAATTTTCATTCAGTTCTCCCTCCCTCTGATGCAATTACTTTTCTTTACGCGTCTAGGAAATTGAGGTTTAATGCGAAATCCACTTTAACAGAGTCCATTGAACGTTATTGGCGATCCGAAAGGGGTTAAACGAAAATTCCTGTTCTCCGTCGATACGCAGATATTTGTCGCCGTGTTTTCAACACGCGCTTTGTCGCACGCCCGCGCGAGTACCGGGAAATTTCTGAAACGGAGCCGATCACTTCAGGAAAACTCGATTCTTTCGCCACGGGCTGGAATTACGCAGATGGATCTTGTCCCGTTTGTTGACGCGAAACGAACAAATTCAACGTTAATTAATTCCCGCGAGAAAGTGGAAAATAGAAAATTGGAGAAACTGAGGGGAAATCCAATTTGCAAAAAATTATACCTTTTTACGAATATTTCAAGAACCTCGAACAATTCTGCATACTCTGTGAATGGAGAAGAAATTGGAAATATTTCGTATAATATTGACTGATTTATCAATTTTACGTAATTTACACATTTTGTATAATATCGGCTATATAATTACCAAATATTTCGTACAATTTCCAATTGCTAAAATTCACTAATTTTCTTCTAATTTCTCCAATTTATTAATTTATCAATTTTCTATAATTTATATGTTGCTAAAATTCCCTAATTTTATTATAGTGGAAATAATGTGTAATTTATTAATTTTCTACAATTCGTATGTTAGCTCGTGAAAGTATCTTACATAATTTCTCCAATTTATTAATTTGTCAATTTTTTATAATTTATAAAATTGCTAAAATTCCCTAATTTTATTATAGTGGAAATAATTTGCAATTTATTAATTTTCTACAATTCGTATGTTAGCTCGTGAAAGTATCTTACATAATTTCTCCAATTTATTAATTTATCAATTTTCTATAATTTATAAAATTGCTAAAATTCCTTAATTTTATTATAGTGGAAATAATTTGCAATTTATTAATTTTCTACAATTCGTATGTTAGCTCGTGAAAGTATCTTACATAATTTCTCCGATTTATTAATTTGTCAATTTTCTATAATTTATAAAATTGCTAAAATTCCCTAATTTTATTATAGTGGAAATAATTTGCAATTTATTAATTTTCTACAATTCGTATGTTAGCTCGTGATAGTATCTTACATAATTTCTCCAATTTATTAATTTATCAATTTTCTATAATTTATTTATTTTATGTAATTTTCAAATTTTTGAAACACATCAATGGCGTGCAACCATTAATTACAAATTACAAAGCTGTACAGTCATTGAGTTCATCGCAGACAAACAATTTTATGATATTCGAGAACGTCGCACGTAGGATGCAGAAATAAGTGGCAATACGTCTCGCACATTCGCCGAGGTAATGAACCTAATCTTCCGGCCATTGAAAAAAAGGTCTCGCGATTTTCGTATTAAAATTACGGGGCGAGCTCTGGTGTTTACGCGCCCGTATAATCCTCTTAAAGCCGTTTCGCGGGGTTAAAACGAGCAGAATTTGTATTATTACTGTCGTTGCTTTGGCCGGCGTTTCCAGTTTAATGCTCTCACCCGTCGATTCTTTATCGCGGCAAAAACCATACGTTTCGTTTCGCGGGTATCCCGAATGTTCATATCGGGCACGGAGCCTCGAAGCTAGTGAGAATTGCAATTTATACGCGTTCTTTGCGAATATCGACGTCAGGTAAATAGAATATAACACGAAACGTATCGCTGTTAAATATAATTCACGATTAAACACTGACTGAAGGGAACATGCCGAAGTCTGAATCACCGATTTTGATGAAACTTGGCACAAATGTAGCTTTCAAAAAAAATTGAACCGTATTATTTTATTGTTTTTATCGGCAATCGTGAATGTTGAAGGGATGAAATCTACCCCTCGAAGTTGGGGGTGTATTGCGGAATATATTATTAAAGATTAGTGTTTTTTGACGACAAAAATTTTATTTGTTTAGACAACATATTAAAAACCCCGTATTTTTTTATAAGTTCTTCCAAGTAAATGTTGATAAATTTTCTGCAAGTCAGACGAGCAGCTATGAAACAAAAATCCTTTTTACGAAAGGATTGCAGGTAATGAGAAACACAGCACAAAATAACTTTTAGATGAGAAATTGTATAAGAGAAGAAATTATATATTTTTTAAAAACAAACGATTCTAAATAATGCAGAATTTTAGAATGCAACAGGAGTATAATTTGCAATTCAATGCAGTGCTATTTTTAACAGATGCAAAAGAAGCAAAGTAGATGTAAAAGAAGCAAAAGTCAATTTATTGCTCTGTTCTTTTTTTTATTCGAATCTTTATCCTCCTCTCTTCTGCTAATTAAAACCGGAGGCGGAAGATTAGATCAAAGAGTTTCGTTCGACCCTCCCGCGTATTTGCAATGATTCGCAGCGGCGAGCGTACCGCGCACTTGTAAAAATGTAGGTTACCAATGCGGGTTATTTTTACTTATCAGCGAACGAATCGCGGCAAACTTCGGTGGGCGAAGCTTCCAAGAAGCAAGTACGCGAGTACGAACGGGTCAAGCAAATTGACTGAATGGAATACTAACGAGGTGAACGAATCGGAGAAGTTCGCGGATTCAATCGACTAATTGCCATATTCTTTTTACACATCTCCGTTTCCTCGATCTCTCGTTTGTGCAAAATTGATTATCTCGCCTTTCGCCGTCGATCCGTCCGGCGTTATGCGCGTTCGAGTATTAGTCCGCTCCCTTCTGAAAGTCGAGAAACGAAATTACTCTTGTTTAAGTTTCAACCGAAAACGTATCTCGCGCGAAAAATAACCCGCCCTTTGCTCCCGATTGTCGTTACCGTCGTCGTGGGAGAGCGCTGGAAAAATCGAAACCGGGAGGTCGTCGTAATATCGGAAATGAAATTGTGATTTCACGTATACCGATCCAAGCCTCGAGAAAGGAGAGACAGCCGCGCGTTATACATGCGAGGAGATTGCTCGGTTCTTTCTAAACCCTCGCCATTGTCCGACAATCCACGCTATCTCGCCGCCACTCCGAATAATCAACTCTCGGCTGCGAATTCACGGGACCGAAAAACGATCACAGCCGAACGCACGCCGGTAATGCTCGGCCGGTAACGTCTAGCTGACGTTCAGCAACCTTCGCTTAAGTTAATTGCAATCAGCCATTCTCGCCGGATATCCAAGTATCGCGGCGAGCAACAACGCCTCGACACTTTGATTCCCCCGCGTTCTCGTTTCAACTCTCGTTTCGCTCTCTTTTTATTCAGTGGGGATCGCGTGCACGCTCCTCCCCTCCCTTTCGCCCGTCCCCTCGGGCCGTTCGCGCGGAAACGTTCATGAGCCGCGAGAGACGAAAATCAGCCACGTTCACGCTCCCCACCCCCCTCCCTCCTCCGCGTTTATGCGGTTAATTTGCAAACCGGGCGGGATTATCGTTTCTCGTTTCTCTCGACTATTTTCGCGGTTTATCCACGAATGGTGGGCGCATCGATGGAAGGTTTCGCGCTCGATTCGACGCACGGGCGGTCCACGTCCCGTGGTCGACTGTTGACCCAACCTCGCGGCTGTAAAATCGCTGCCGTAACTTTCACGGCAGAGAGAAAAAGCAAGCCACCCCCGGCGAGAATTAGTTTCGCGTTCGTTCGCTTCGGGCCTGTTTCCGGGGGATTTACCTTTGAAAATCATCCAGCCGGTTGGCAGTTTGCGTTGCGGCTTGCGCGACTAGGGGGAACCAGGGAACGCGGATCGTGTTCCAATTCTCTTGGTTTTTATCTTGTTGCGTCTCTTTTTCCTCCTTTTTTTATTTTTTTTTTTTTACTTTTCTTTTTTTATTTCTTTGCTTTTCTCTGTTTTGATAGAAAATCGCGGATCCGAGACTGTGGACGTTTGTTGCGCGTGCGGGAAAAGGTAACGTTTTTTAGGGACTGTAAATAATTTAAAGATTCTGGATGCAGCTGGGAAGGAGAGAGAGGAATGAGGAATGTGTGAGAGAAAGGCGATTGTTTTTTTTTTGCGTTTCGTCTTGGACTCACTGTCTAGGACTCATCAGTGGGGCTGATGGCAGCGACTCCTTAACACCCCAGACGACGCTTGTTGTTGTTATAACTACCCCCGCTAAGGCTGGCCCCCGGGGATCACCACCCATCCCTAGCGGGGTTCCGCATGCTGCTTGCTTAACATCGAAGATCGGTAGGACCTCGACGCTAGGCGCGCAGCCACCTGCGGCTTGTGCTAGTTGAGTGTTCGAAACTCGTAGTCGAGGAATCGTAGGGCTGCTACACGTAGGTGGTTCGCGAGACATAGTTTTTCTTGCGCTATATTCGCGATTTTTAATAGAAACAAATAAAGGTTGCTTTTCATAGTAGCCTTCCTCCCATCCGCGAGTCGCACTTCCCCCTTTTTCTTTTGCTTTACGTCCTAATCGATTCTCCCACCGTACAAACATCATTGGTTTAATTTCGTCAATATATGTAAAAGTATCTTTCTACAGTCTCTTTCAGCGGCGATGCGTTCTCACAACCTATAACTCAGTTTTCATACTTTGCTCTCACTAATTAATTATTATTGTATATTCTCGTGTTACTTTATCATAGTTTATTTAAAGAAATCGATGCGAAGGTATTTTTAATTTTTGTTGGAAAAGTGGAAAGAACTAACAGAACAAAATAGACGTGGAGGGGGGTCGCATGTCGGTTCGATAGGCTTCGATGATTTTATGATTATGTTAATTAAAATGCAAATTTTATGGACAGATTTTTAGGCAAGTTTTTAAATTATACGTCACTTCTTTATTTTTCATTAGACTTTTCAATTAAAGTTGTGGTTATTTTAAATTTGATTTTAAATTAAATTTAATTAAACATTTTCGATTAACTTAATTAATCCTTGATTAAAATTTGATCTGATCAATCTGACTCATCTCTAATTTAAACTTGATTCGACCAATCTGCTTGATCTTCAATTTAAATTTGATTCGACCAATCTGATTAATCCTCAATTTAAATTTGATTCGATTAATCTGAAGGAAGCTCCAGGACCCCGTTTAAATTCGTCAAGTCACCTGAATTCGAGCAATTCAGAGCCTCTCCAGCTTTCGTTAGCTATCGACCAAATGGCCTTCCGCAGACTTGTCTCTACGTTGAAACAGCTATTATAGTAGCCGTCCGTCGAAGCTATTGCTGCGTACAAATGATCACTATAACGCACACGGGCCATATGTGTCACGCGCGAACAATATTCGCTGGCGAGGTAACAATAAATTATTCATCACGGATAATAACCATAATGCTCATTTATCCATTATCCTAATGAATAAAATTCATTTCGTTCGGATGTTTCGAACGGGGGGACAGAGGGTGGAGTGCTCTTCGAACATTTGTCTTTTTCTCGTAACCCTTTCTCGGCCCGAGAAGCGATAAAATCTCTCTTTTCTCAATTTTCTCAAATTTTTCGATTGAGAAAACGAAATATAAAACGAAAGGAGTTGTAAGAACATCTCATTTGGTACATAATAGTTTGAACAAACTATTACGCATCTGCACAATATTTCGCGAATTCAAATCGGTATAATTTTGTTGGAACAGTGCAGAAAAATTTACGAAGATTTTAGAGATATTTAATATTATATTTTTATTATTATACAATAATTATTATTAAATTAATATTATATATTTATTAAAAACTAACGCTCAGGTGTAATATCTTATTTTTAAAGATCTAGGAATTAGGATCGAAAGGAGATTAACGAAACTAAAAAGAAAGTTTTTGAATTGCAAAAAAAAAGAAAAAAAAGAAAAAAGGTTGTACCGTGAAAATATTTCTGTTTGAAAGCGAAAAGTTTCAGAGCGTCATCTACGTTACGTCTCCAATGGACGTGTAAAGATGATTGTTGGCAAAAATCGTCCAACTGCACGAAAGATTTGCAACCCTTAACTTTGATAAATTCCTCGGCTATTATCCTAACGGTCACCATCGTTCCGTCGCGCGTGGCCGAGAATCTTTCTCGCGAGAGATCCCCGGCAATTTTCTAGAAAGCTTTCGTACATTGAACTTGTCGCAAATTCGCAAGAAGATACGGCCTAATTGCAAACTTTTGAACCAGCGCGAGTCGGAGCTGGTTCTCGCTCGTGAATTTCGTTTTATCGGAGGAAGTTTACGACTCCACGGTTCTCGACGATGTCAAATTTATCCCTGGCCTAAACAGTTTTATTATCTTACCAAACATATTCTTTAAATCGTCCAAGAATTCTCAAAATCCATGAAGTTTTAATTGATACCAAAGTCGGAATTAAAAGTTTCTTTTAAAGTTAAAATTAATCAATAAATTCTAGAGTCCAAGTACGAAAAATTGGACGGAGCAAGACCTTCGAGATTCGACTTTGTATCTCTGTAATACGTACGTGCATGTAATAAATCTGAAATAATTTAAAAGACTTTAACAATGCGACTGCTAAAAATTATCCAATTATCAAGGTCGACAGTGAAATCTGAAAAATTTTTTAATTTTAATAATCAGAGCCGATAATTTAATTCTGGGAATTTCAAATACGAAAAATTCTGTCGGTCTGTGTTTTGTACTTCCACACGTGCGTACGAAATAAGAGTAAAATTTCGCCGATAGTTGAGGCGCACGAAGCCCGCCGTGGAAACTCGGAACTCTCGCGTGGAGACGACGTTGGAGCCAACGGTGTTGAATAGTAAGAGTAATCACGCTATTTCTTGCACAATCGTAATGCTACCGGCGCACGGTACATTTAAGCCAAAACTTCCAAAACTTGCGATATATCCATCTTTCTTGGTGAAAGCCGGTAATGTACGCCTGTTTACGGTGCCGCGTCTCGCGTTTTCAAGCTTAAGCGACGTAATAAGTGTTTGCATGCCGTACCTCGCGAAGATAACTCCGATCACATTTCAACGTCATCCAACGCGGGCCAGCGGGACTCTGAGAAATCGACTGGCCTCGTATCTTCGTGTTCCTGTTCTTTCTTTTTCCTTTTCTCCCGGAGGAGTTAACATCGCTCGATACATCTCAGCCGGGAAAAATGAATGATTCATGAAAGCAGATTAAACATACCGATCGACTTTAATAACTTTGGAAAAGATATATCGAGATGTATCTCCCCTCTGAGTAAACCGAATTATCCGGCGCTAAAAATACCATTTCCTCCATTTTTAAACACGATTATTTTTTTGCTTCAAGATCGAAACGAACTTTTATTTGGTAAGAGAGAGAGAGAGAGAGAGTGAGGAAACGTCACGATTTAAAAAGAGAGGAAGAAGAACTTTTTTCTCTCAAGAAAGTGGAATCACAGGTCGCTCTTCAATTGAAAATTATAAAAATCATGGCATTTGTCACTTCACTCGCGCGTCCGTCCTGCGAATTCTTTTTCAACCCCCCAACCGTACAAAAAGATCCGCCATCACCTTAACGAAGCAATTACTTTAAAATAAATCCCCTCAGTCGAGTCTCACGCTTCTCGCGCCGAGAATCCTTCGTTTCTCTGATCCTCCGACGCTCTGTTTTCCTCTCCTCTCGGCGAGGCAGCGCGATTCCTCGCGAAACGAAGTCGAACACGCCTCGTTCGATCTAACGAACCGCGAGGCTAGTAACACTCGCCTAGACGAGAAATATGAAGCTGCCGCAATCTCATAATTGACAACGGGGGATCGTGTAACGACATTCGTGTGACCGCGTGACAAGTCCAATTATCCGACGAGTTGTCCCTCCCCCTCCTCCCCCCCTCCTCTCCCCGTTGCTTGCTTGCTCGCTTGCTTGCGCCCGTTGCGCAATGTTCCAATCTACTTGGGAACAGCCCTTAAGCACGCGTTTCGATTGTTAAGAGCCCCGGAGACTCTCCCTGGTCGTTCTCGTTCTGTTTCGTGCACGTGCACCGGTCGTTTATTCGGTTTATCGGCGAGAGCCAACGACAAACCGAGCCAACCGGGCGCCCCCTCCTTCTTCTTCTTCTCCTCGGCCGTGGCTACCAGCCCAGGCAGTTGGAAAATTCGCTCGTCGAATTATTTCGGCAAACGAACTGTTCGAATTTATTTTCGAACCGATTACACGGACAACTCGGCAAGCAGGCGTTTCATTACGTGCAATAAGAGCGGCCAATGTTCTTCGCGAGTTTTCGGTACATTTACGTGGGGATGGATCATGGCGAAACGATATCATACGTTGTTGCTTTCGAGGGCGCGATCGTCCACAAGTATTTTTTTTTTTGTTCGTAATTATCGGAATTTTTTAGCAAATTCATTGTCACGTTACCACTTCTGTCTTAATTATGTTTGGCTATCTTCGTCGCGGAACGAATATTGAAACAAATGTCGAGGCAAATGTCTACTCTAGCTAGATTTCACTTCTTCCAGAGACTCGTTTTTGCGAACGTTAATACGCACCTAATTGACTGTATTTCACGCGAGCGGGCGAAATACAGTCGTTGTTTCGACGGAAAAATTCGTTTCGAGCTCGATTCTAAACCGTCGGAACTTCGTTAGAAAATGCAGTCGCGATGCGTCAATTGAGTTGGCTTCGTTTTGAAACGCGAAGCCTCCACTTTGACGGCACGCGCCTACTGTTGGTATTTTTTCAAAGATGTTTCTTTCGGTCGGCAAAGCAAGGATAACTTCGTTCCCGAAAAATTGTGGAAATTCGGATTTTGCAAACGTTCAAAAATGTTTAACGCGGCTTTGAAAATCTCCTGAAATTTGCTGTAATTCTTGCTAAATCTTTGCTAAAAATCCACACGTTTACGTCCGTAAGAAACTTTTTTGCCATTTTTCAAAAACAACTATTCTGTGGTTCCTTCGTGATAAGTAAAATATAATGCAAAAAAAAAATTTTTTTTGAATTATGAACTTTGAAATTCAATGTTCTTTACGTGTATTTCCATCAAATTGTGCGTTGAGAGCGTAGAATTCATCTGCGATAGCCACGGACAAACTTTTCTTTCTACCCCGTGCTTTCGCGTCCGTGCATCGCGCCTCGAAATTTTCCATCCAATTGTGCGAACACGCGTGCAGCTAACGTTGTACAAATTAACATTAAACGCGCGAAACATCTAGAACTGGCAACTGGATGTTCGCCAGTTCCGCCGATGTTTAATTCGCGATAATGTTTGATTCGTGGCGCGTTGCGAAACGCGTTTGAATAGAGGCGTACATTACACGAAAACAATTGTCAAGGTGCAAAATGCTTCGGCGAATGAACAGCAGGTGGAGGAGAGGAGAGAGGGGGGGGTGGAGAGAGAGAGAGAGAGGGAGAGATTTCGTAATTGTGCGCTTTATTCGCGCGATTTTCACCGCGCTCGCGGTAGATATAAAGTTCCGAATTGTTTAATCCGCCGACAGGCGGGCATTCTCTGCGCGATGAAAAACAGAAAAAAAGAGCGAGGGGCGGGGGGTGGAGGAGGCGGAGGGAAAAAAGGAGCGATTGTTTCGTGTATTCGAACGCGGGACGCGAAATTCATACGTTAAATGGCGCTTTTGTCGACAAGAAAGCGTCGGCAAAATCGGCGCTTTCGATCTTTGTGCCCTCGTGGGATAAAGTTGAATCTGGGAGCCGTGCAATCAGCAAACGTTTACAATCAGCAACGTGTAACAATCGAACGCGAGCTTTTTTTCGGGTGAAAGGCCGCGGTTGTAAACACGCGCCGCGATTCATGAGATTAATCGCGAACGGTTGGATTAAAACGTTACGGAAAGCGCGACGAAATCTGGACATTTTTCTTCCTTTTTCTCAGTCGCGGTCGAAGAAATTTCGAATTTTAAAATTCTCCGACGAATTTCCGAATTTGACAACCGATTTTGTAATTTTACAGTTTCGTTCGTTGCGTTATTATATATTAATCTTCGAAATAAAATGAGATGAACCGAGTTTTCGAAATACATGTTTAATTGTCGTCCAAGGCTTCCTCGGTTTTATTTATTTTTCAATCTGTCGCTCTTACAATTAAAACTCGTTGTACGATTTCTTATCACCGTGTTGTCGAACATTAGAGTTAAAATAATTGGGTTAAGCGAGAAATCTTCACTTTTCATTACTCAATCCTGTGTTCAGCTTTCTGTTGTCAAATGTTAGTGAAATCTAATCCAGAACCATAAAGTCGTTGTTCGCACGCTAATGTTAAATGATTAGGAAACTTTTCTGCCATTTCTCAAAAGAACTATCAGGTTGTGATTTATGGTTCCTTGGAAAAGTTTTACCCTCGTGATGAGTAAAATACACTTCCAAAAAAAAAAAAAAAAAACTTGATCTTGAAACTGAAAGTTCTCTACACGTATTTCTACGTATTTCAAGCCGAAAGTGTCATTTATCTATGACAGCCCATGGACAAACTTTTCTTTCCACCCTGTACAGTCGTGTATATGGACACGACTGTATCTTCTTGCTATGGTACAATTATGAGATGAGAGAAGAAAGAAGATGTGTAAAAATGGGATATTTAAAACGGATTCTGGAGCTGACCTCTCCGCATTTGGTTGTCACCACGCTGTTTCAAATTGCTGTCTGCGATTTATCGTCGTACGATATTATTTCGCCCACTGTTTACAACGCGCCGTGGTTTTAGACAATCATTTGTCTAGGGATTCACCAGGGATTCCGGCAGAGTTCGCCTTCCGTGATCGAACCAGTGTTTGCCGAGCGAAGTCATTGAGGTGTCTGCTGCAGAATTTGGAAATACGACATCTGTGATAATATTTGATCATTCATCGGAGATAAATGTTTCCAGGCTTATATCTTATGTACAATAACTTTGCGCGACTAAACTAATAAAATAATTGTACTAACATAGTATAGTATAGTAAAATAATTTTAAGAGCGTAGTAAAATCATTTTACTATAATGCAACGTATCGATGAAGTTATTACAGAAACCGCGATTCTTATTAACATTCAGTATTCAGAAATTGCTGGACCACATCGAATATTATGAAAGTGATTTTTAGCGGGTGCAACGTTGATGCAACGAAAATTAGCGATTGGTTGATTTGGGTCACGTGACTCATGAGGGGGCGTGGTGTAGATCTCGAGTAGGAGTGGCGTTGTCTGGTCTGTAATTTGTTTTCTATCAATTCAAATGTTTGCAAAATTTGCAAAATAAAATTTTATGGCAAAAAAGTCTTCATTTCCTATCAAGTCAGAACAGTTGCTTCTGGTCCTTTCAGTGAGACGAATCGTACTGAGGTACTAGTCGTGCAGTTTTTTATTCTAATTGAAGTTTTTACTTCGTATATATATATATAATACACGTGAAGTTTATACTTCATTCATTTATTTTGCATAAAAAACTACGTTCAATGTATTGAGGAAAATTTTTCACAAAATTATTTGTTATTAATACGTTAATATTCAGTCGATTAAGAATCTAGAAACTAGAGAGAGAGAATAACAAAATCGGTCGACGAACGCAGCGACGAAAAACAATTGACCTTCTTCCTGGCTCGTCACTCTTGTCGGCGACGGCTTAACGACGGGCATTTTTACACTGTCATAACCTCGGATAACAAGTTCCCGATTTAGCCCGAGGGCCAGCCGATATAATTCAACGTCGGCAACCGCCGCTGATCGCCTCTCGAGACTCTATATCAAGTCGTAGACGGCCTACGCTTTTCTCTGTTCGCACTATGCTTGCTGGATCGAACGTTCCGCACGCTTCCCCGCGTAAATATCAGCGAACGCGGTTGGAAAGTGGAGTTAGCTTGGCACTAGGTTTCGCGTATGATTCGCGTACGAAAAGCATGCGCGTAGAGTGACGAGCAAAACGTGGAATTTCAACGTGAACGATATTTTATTTATGTTGGAACAAATTTTCGAATGCAAAGAAAGCAACACACGTAGCGTTCCGTAAGACGTTTCAGCTCTTTCGGAAAAGTTTCGTTACCGTCACTGTTCTCATAGAGTCGTTATTGACTCAGTTATGCATATTGATCTTCTCTTTTTTAGCGAATATTTTCGCTGTTCTAATCACTTACAAATTGATAAATAAATTGATAAATAAATGACCCCGTGACCGTATTCCGAGGATTAGAAGAGGCTCGACCGGTCAAAATAATAATATATTATTCTTTTATTAGCCGTGCCGCTTGAAAGGCACATCTGGGAATTGCCAGCCTGCGGAAACTCGGACTCGAACGTATTTCATTAATGGGAATAAGCTGCGCGAGGAAAGCGAGGTTCCACGGTCGAGGGCTAGGGATTTAGGGGTAGAAGATCTGTAGGGTAGTTTAATTGGCGGAAACGTTTCAAACAGAGAGAAAGAGAGGAAGGATTCTGTTTCTTACGTGAGCGAGTGGGTGATTCTTTCGGATACAAATGACGGGTTTGCTGGACGTCATTTTGCCAGCGTACGGCTGGTTTAATTGCTAACGGCAGCTTAATCTTCTTTTGAAAGTTGCTGAAGATTAAACGAAGATGCGAGAATTGTTATTTTCAGGTTGGAACTTTTGCTTTACAATTTTTAAGATACTTTGCTTCGTTTCAATATTGCACGTAAATTTCTTTTATAGAAGCTTTTGTAATATTCTGTTGCGATGTTAAAAATATATACAAATATACAGGGTGATTCTGGAATTTGTTATACGAGAGAAAGTGTTTGAAGCCAAAGTGTTTTGTAATATGGCACAATTACATCGCACATCGTACATACAATTTTTCTTTGAAATTGAAGGGTTTAAGGTTTGGGATGCATGATGGAAGAGTGAATGGAAAATGGGAAGTGAGAAAGCGAAAGTTGCGTTTTGTTTCGGAGTCACTGCCTAGACTCATCAGTGGGGCTGATGGCAGCGACTCCTTACCCCAGACGCTTGTGTTGTAACTACCAGCTAGGCTGGACACGGTCCGGTCCACCCATCCTAGCGGTGGTGTTGCCGCACTCTGCTTTGCTTAACATCCAAGATCGGCAAGACCTCGACACTAGGCGCGCAGCCACTTGCGGCTTGTGCTAGTCAGTGTTCGAAACTCGCAGTCGAGGAATCATAGGCCGCTACAAAATATTACAGCAAACTCGTAGTTTAAAAAGTGAATAGAATTAGATAATTCACCCCGTATGTACAAATCCAGAAATACACACACGCACACAGAAATGTCAAATGTCTGTCTACAATAAATATCTCGTATATTCTCAACTTTATTTCAAACTTCGTCGATACGTGTTCATTACGGTGCTAATGAAATCTCAGCTAACGTTACATCCTTCGAACATTTCCACTTTTCCGGCCGTTGCACGAACGTTGCAGGTAATTCCAAATCTCATCGCCGGCACACTTCATTTCCATACATCGTCCCCTCGCATGGACGAGTTCGTCCAAAACTTTCTTAAAAAACCGATTTCCATCGACTCTTGGCACACCCGCGCACGAGTCTCCGTTTCTGGATTATACTCGTCGGCTTAGAATATTACGCGTCAACCGTTGGCAAGCTTTCTGCGATTACTTTCCGAACTCGCATACAAGTGAGTCGCGCTCGCGCCGGAGAGGAGGAAATATTTTGCCCGGGCAAAAACGAAACGTACACAAACGCGCCGGCGGGTGGTACCAGAGGTCGCGCGCTCGCAACTCGATCTGATTTCCCCGGGCGAAAAATCTTTTTTCGAAGAATGATCGGTCGCCGACTTTTTTTTTTCTTTTTTTCTTTTTTTTTGCGCGCGAGCGCGCGCGGCTGCGTCGATGGATTTTGACGCTTCGGCTGAAATCCGGCCGCGTATAAAATCGACATCTGAAATTCCATATTCCGGCGGGCTGTCACGGGCGGGAGGTCGCGAGAGATATATCCCAACGACGCCCGCGTTAAGCCGCCGTGTAGCAATTAAACGATTTTCGAATTGGTCGACGGCAATTGGATCTGCATGATGCGAGGCGAATTAAAATCAACCCTCCCGCTCTTCGGCGCCGAGGCGCGCCGTTTCCGAATGCTTTCGCAAATCAACGCGATGGGGGATCGATACGCCTGTTAATGCTGGTCTTATGACGCGATATACGGCGATAGTTTGAAACTCGTTTCATTTATCGTGCAATTATTCGTTAAATCGATTTCCGGTAATCTGGAAGCCGTAAGTTTCTTACAATTGGACACGGCAATTTGTCATGTAATTGTTTGATATTTGATACAATTATAATATATATATAATATAATGTATTTAATGTATTGTTTAATGTAATTATGAAATTGCTTATCGTTGAGTGTATTAATAATAAATTACTTGTCGCATAATAGTAAATTTTATTCTCTTTACGCGCATAGATCTTTATGTAACAAGTGCAAACCTGCGTAAACTAAATGACGAAATTTAGAATCGAGTCGACCAGCAAGTTGTATTAAACGTTAATTTCATTCAATATTTAATACGATTATGATATATACGTAACACATTTTAATATATTATTTGATATAATTATTGAATTAATAATCGTCGAGTACATTAAAAATTGTTCTACTTAAAGATTTCTCTGTGTCATGCTAATAAATAGTGATTAAATTTAAAGTCGAGTTAAATTTACACATATATTTATTACATAGATGTAAATATATTATTTAATATATATTTTATACAATACAATACAATTTTATAATATTCATTTTTAATATATACTATACATTTTATATTATTTATATTATTGTATACGTATATATTTAAAATTGTTTATTTTAGTCTTTCGAATTGCGCAACACAGACACGCATTGCGCGCGTAAAAATTATTTAAAGACAGTGTAAAATTTCCTAAAATACCTTCGCAGATCAGAATCAAATCGACTTCGTTACCTTTCTGAGATGCTTCGAGGCGTATCCACGCCACACGCGCGAGAATTAACGACGAGAATTTCAAAAGAACTTCCGCCGAACCGTCATTACCGGCCAATAAACATACAACCGGGCAATATTATAATTAACCTTATTACAATTAGTCTTATTACCGGGCGTCGAAACAAACGTAACAAAGCGATCGCCGTTAATTTGCCACCGGCTTCCTATCTAATTACTGTCGCAGTTCATCATTTACCAAACGGAACGAAACCAACACCGCGTTCGTTTTAATGCCGCGAATACGACACGATTCTACAATTAATCAACCTAAACCTCAAAATCCACGATGTTCCCAACGTGGCATATCCATTTCTGTCATTCATTGGAAATTGCATGCAAATAGATACGCGCACGTGTACATATATCGTATATATATATATATATACATAATTCCCCGGTTCGTTCTCGATAATGGGGAAAGGGAAGAAACAGCGATAAATGGAAAAAGAGAGGAGGAGAAAAAAGAATTGGCAGAGCGGGGAAAATTGACAGGGAAAATTGGATGTAGAAGGGATTAACGACGTGGAACGCACGCGTGCTGGACCGGAAACGAAAAGGAGAGGCTAACGGGGAACAAAACCCCGAGGAGGAAGAACAGCGACTGTCTGGGGGCTAATAAATGCACGTAGCTCTACCCATATGTTGCGCCGTGTTGTACAACACAGGTGAAACGAATTAGCGAAATGACGCGATACGTACGCGAAATAAGGTACGTACATGCGTTCGAGCATCGTTGAGAGAAGTACAGGGTGCGCCAAAAACCACTTCCTGCTAAAGTAAATCCGTAATTGTTTTACTTTAATATATTTTTTTCTCACAGATTTTAAAAATTTATTAAATGTTAAATCAATAATAAAGAATAATGTTAACGAGGTAATTATAATAATAAATAATATCGTAAGATTATGAAATGAAATTAAATTATCTGAATACAATGAATTTGAATCTTGAAATGAAATTATATTTCATGTAGCTATTTTTTAATAAAAATATAAATTTTATAATTGAAGTTTAAATTCAAAGCACTAGTCTGCCATATTAAATTATTTATTAAAAATATTTTTAATTTTATTTTTAATTAATAAAGGAATTTCATTACATATGTGATTAAATGGTGGATAATTATTTAATCATTCTAATGATGATTAAAACACAATGAAAAAAATCACGTTCGAACTTGAATTTAGTACAAAATTAATAAAATTAGTTTTTTCTTGTATTTTGATGTTTTGTTAAAAAGAAAAGAGAGAAAAATAGGTGGGGAGAAACTTTTGGCCCACCCTGCATTTCCTAGTATTTCCCGTCGGTGTTTCGTTCTTCGATTTCATCAGCAATCTGCAAGTGGTATCTTTTATTTGCTCCAGTACGATCTTTGGAATGTTCGTGGTGAAATTTTTGACGAATCGTCTATGGTTTATTTCGACGATATTTTCGTTGTTTGCAAAAGTGAATGATAAAATTAATTAAACCGAGTTAAAACAACAAAAAAAAAAAAAAATAGCAAAAATACAAAAGTGGCAAAAGTGGTAAAAAAGATGGGCTAAAACGTAGCAACAATGACAAAATAGTAAAACGGCGAAATGTCGCTTGGTTGAAAAGTTGAAACGGACGATTTCTAATGGCCACGGCAGTACGATCGATCTGTTCTGAATATTAGCCCGCGTGATTTTCATCCTGTCATTTATTTCCCTGTCATCCCTCTGTCACGGGAAGAGGTTTATTGTGGCGGTACCAGTTAAGGTGAAAAATCACTGCGCGGCGAGATATTCACCGCCGTGTGGAGATGCGTTTAAACGGCGATCTATTTCCATCAGACGAATTAAACCGCGCGGCGAATCGGTATTAACGGGCGAATCGGTTCAAGCTTGCACGCTTCCCTCGAAAACGAAACGCTAGGAAGTTGGCTTGGAATTAGTTCAACAAGTAGCGAGCGGATCTGGTCGGCTTAATCTGGAGATAAATGGCACAGATGATATTCTTTGGTCCTTCTCCCGGCGCCCGATTTCCGTTCGTTGGCCGTTTCAATAGATTTTTTTCTACCGCGGAAGTACAATGTGCAGCGGAGCAGTTTATTTATTCGCGGGGCAAAAAAGATTTTTTTAAATCAGGTAAAAGGAGACGGAGGCACTTAACTTTTTTTAGTTTCAATAATTGGTAAGAGAAACGAAACAGATTTGATGTGACATTTTGTATCACATCAAAGATTTGACGTAACAAAGTTAAACAAATTTTCGTATGAATTCGAAAAATTGAAGAAAGAACTGAAACTTTCCCGTGAGATTCATAAAAAATTCTAAAAAGAAAGATGTTATAACTTTTAATAGTCGTCCTTCATTATCTGCCGCTGTAGTCTCTGCGAAAATTCTTAAATCAACGGATCACCTCGCCGCCTCCCAGGAGAGATTTGAGAATTCTTGGAAACTGTATCTTTCGCGAACTAACTCTATTAGAAGTAACTTGGTTCGAGGGACGTTCGACCAGAGAGGGTGAAACTCCTTTTTCTGGCCGGAATCGAAATATCAGGCTGGCCGAAACAAGTTGGTCCGAGTCTTTTTCTCGCGTGCAAACGAAAGGCGAATTTTTCGCGAGGAACAAAAATTTTATTGGGAAATATACATAATTATGGGTCATTTTGATTACCTGTTGCCGTCCTTCGGGCAATCTTTTCGACAAAAAAAAGACTCCAAGAAGAGAGACTCGATATTCTCAGTCAATAGTGAAATTTAGCAAACCAACTCTGACACTGCCGGAGAAGACTATATACACCAGATAATTTGTTTCCTTTTCTTTTCGAAAGCGAGCAAAATACGACGAAAATGTTCCTTTTTCGTCCAATCATCTATCTAAACTCTAAAGACTCTTTTTTTCCGTTTTTTAGATTTTTTTTTATCACAGAATTGCATCGATCAGTCTCATAAAGGAAGTGCGTTCCTCACGTTACAACGTTGCCTGGATAGTGTCCCCTATGCAGACTAAACTTCGCTCGTTGACGTTCTAATTCGACGAAATCGCAGCGATGCGATCGTTTAGGACACACTGCTGTCCAAAATATTAATTTCTGCCGGACAACCACGGTTGTACCACGAATTTTTCGTGGGGAACGAACGTTTAATTCGCGCCGCTGCAAACAGGCGACTGTTCTCTTGCTCAGCACCGCGATTCTGCCCCTGTTATTATTACACGGGAGCACGTTGACGTTATTCGGTGGGAAGCAAGTCAACGGAGGGCGGTGATTTCGCCGCGAGATATCATTAAACAAGACCGGAGCTGCACGACGTTAAGCGAGTCGACGAAGCGGTATAATTTTCCAGCGGGTAGAGCGACGGGAGTTGTTCAATTTCTTGGCGCGCTCCACGACTTGTTTGACGTTTTAGGAATTTATCGGCACTGCGAACTTCCCGACGTTTGATCTCGCGTATTATACCATCGTTCTCGTTGATGAATTCCGCCAACAAATAACGGGGGTCTAGTTTCGTCGAATTCTCCGCACTTGCCATCTCGGTGAGTCGCGTTTGTGAGAAATTTGGGAATACGGAGAATCTTCACGGTGTTTGTAAAATAAAAGAAAAGAAGAAAAGAGAAGGACAATGTACTGAAATAAAATATTTAAAGCAAATTACTAGTTGGCAGATGATAAATTGGAACAGATAAATTTACAAATTCCCATAGATACATACATGAATGAAATCACTGTGTTAATTTTGTAATTGAAATACACGTTGTCGAGAGTCAAACAAGTATTACGGGATAAAAAAAAGAAAAAAAAGAACTGCACGACTTGTACCCCAGTACGATTCGCCTCACTGAAAGGTCCAGAAGCAACTGTTCTGACTAGAAAATGAAGACGCCATATCTTTTTTGCCATAAAATTTTATTGATATACAAACATTTGAATCGATACAGAACAAATTACCAGTACCAGACAACGCCACTCCTACTCGAGATTTACTCCACGCCCCCTCGCGAATCACGTGACCCAAATCAACCAATCGCTAATTTTCGTTGCATCAGCGTTGCACCTGAAGAGGCCCGATTTTCAGTGATAAAATTAAAGAAAGCTACGTAAAATGTTCAATGGAGGAGCGCAGAAAAGGGCACAAACAGGTGTATAATTAGGCTCGGTCTGTAATAAAGTGTCCGGTTCGCGACGTGTTCTAAAAGCCGTGTAACTCCGGCGGGTTAAAGTGCAACCGGCGAGGCGCATTTTACATTTTACACACGAATTTTAATTTCCTGAGCGGGCGGAATCACTTTCCACCGTCCCTGGAAAATGCCGTGGAAATTGTTAAGACACCGCGGACGTTTGTATTATTCAAATTCGCGTGGACGCGGGGGCGCGAGGTACGACGCCGGCGCGGTTTCAAGGCACTAACTAGCAACAATGGCGAGCCATGAAAACTTCAACGGCCGTAAATTATCCGGCGTGTGCCGTACCACACCACCGGCCGTGTGGGAACAGCGTCCGAACACCGACGATATTTTCTTTCGCGAACACGCGTGTTTACAACACTGTTTCCTGAACATTTCGCAGCAACGCGACGTTAATATTAGCCAGACGAGTTACACGAGCTAGTGAGAGGGGGAGAGAGAGAGAGAGAGAGAGGGTCGTCCACGTCTAATACGTCCAGCGTTCATGGCGAATTGGAGTGTCCAGGCGATATATTCGAACGATGCCGCTGACATGGGTTTCCTCTATCGTGCGACAAAACGCAAAGCGAGTTATGCAACGGCTAGCCGCGAGTTATTTCGCAAATAAATACACGCAACGTTCAAACAAATGATCCGAAACAAGCGATTTGTGTTGAAATTGTGTCGGCAATCGTGTGGTGATCGAAAATTGCAGGGGAAACATATTACGAATATACTTTCGTTTCTTTTTTTTTTTTTGATCTCGATGATTTTGAAGTTTCGCAAAGTCGAATTATTCTTGATATTGGGAAAATGATATGTATTATGATACATATTCTTAATTATATCTATTAAATAACACATGCACGCTGCAACATTTAAATTTTTTTTTAAGTTTCCCGAAGTCGAAATATTTATAATACTAAAATATTTATTATATATTATATTATTATTTATTATATATTATATATATATATATTACAAATATTTATTCAAAATATTTATAATACTAAAATTCTTTAGTCCTTAGCACGACGTGATTGAGAAAGAAAGCAATTCGTCAGGAGAACAAAGATGGCTCACGAAGTATCATTTTCTAATGATATATTCGCCAAATGTTTGGTCGTTTGAAACGCGATGAGATTAATTTCATTAATTTTTTATATTCCGACGTTTCTTTCACCTAGAACTTTTTTCAATTTTCTGGATTTGTAATATTCAGATAAATTTTTGCTTGATACGACTTACGATTGAAAAAGAAAACAATGTACCAGGATCGAAGATATTATAATAAATTCGTTCGCCAAATGTCTGTTTTAAACAATAATAAGACACAAAGGGTAGAAAATAATAACAATAATTATCATGTGTATGAAAGGAATATATCATTTCATCACCGAATTTATTTGAACGAATGCTCGTTCTCGTAATGCGAGAGTCTTAAACAAACGCGAGGATTCAACTTACTTTCAGAATTTTAATTAACGTTCATTGACGGACTTATAAATAAATCGAGGGGGGCCGAGTTCAATGGGGGGCACCGCGAGAACACAGCGATCGACAGAGAGAGAAAGACTGAACAAAATTGGCGCGAAAGCCACGGTTAGTATTTTCGAACGGCGACGCGACGCCACGATGGACAATCGAATCTAGATTATGGCACAGCGATAATTAAATATCTGTTTCCGTTGCCACGTTTTACTACGCTGGCGGTACATTATTGGCCGGTGGTATGCGTTTCGGCCTAAATAACTTCGTTTCGCGCGATTTGCGAAAATTATTTGATAATCCGTTAACATCGGTCGGTGCAATTGATTACTAATTCATTAACACGAAGAATTCATTGAAATGACCGGAACTGGAGATTATTATCGGATAAACCGATAATGACGCGATACGCGTGTGTATTTTCGAACGCGCGCACAGGCGATGGCACAGGTTGTTTCGCACACCGTGGCCTGGAACTTCCGGTAAATCAGTTCTTCAGAACTACGCGAAACTGCGAAAAAGAAGTTTAGGAAGGAATTTATCGGAGGACACATAGTTTGTTTAATGGAAGTTCATTGACTCTTTCCTCTATTAGTGATTTTTCGTTCGTATAACGAGAGTTCAGGTTCAATATATGTATAACCAGTAAGAATTCAATTAATAGACTGTTGATTAAAATTTGGTTCAGATATATTGTGTTGTATTTCGAAGATGATTGGAATATTGGATTGATTGATATGAAAATTTGTCTCTCACAATAGATTTCTTCAAATATCATTTATTTGAATTGGACAAATATCAAAAGTAGGAAGATGAGTTATTTAAATCGATAGGTAATTGAACGAATAATTTCCTAATATCTTTTATATGTCCTAATATTTATAAATCTCCAACTTTATGAATATATTTTCGTAAAACATTATCAAGAACTGGCAATCTAACCTCAAAAATTGATGAGAAACGAACATCAATACTTTACAACATAACAATATAATACAACTTTAGTTGTTACTGGTTGTTACAATAAAAAGTTATTAATAACATCATCACGAGCGAGATTCGCGAAAATGTTATTGGAAAACGTCGGTTGGCAATTATTCGCGGTATGGATTCGCATCGACGTTGACTACATTTGCGAATATATCGGACGCCATGTTGTAATTTCAACGCCAAGACTTAAATTACGACACTCTTGTATTTCCTGTCGAAGTGAAAAATGGAATTCGGTTATCGTTTTTGGCAAGAAACTCCTGAAATATGAAGTATTATTCTCGCGTGTTGTATCGATCGTTGTTTCTCTGCTCTTTTTCTTCCCGTTTGCGCGCGTCATGTAAAAGAAAGGCAAAAGTTTTATCACCATTCGTCGTTTAAATAACACACTCGATAATAATTGATAAAATTTCATGGAATATGTCAAACAAGTTATTTAATCTTTGTGTCTAGAATATTACTATAGATACATAATTTCAAATTAGTATCGTTAAAAAATTTCTTTGAACGCTCGCCACTGAAAAATTTTCGTCAGTTTCGACCAGTTCGTACATAATGTATCGCCATATAAAATATCTACGTGCTGTAGCATAAATATTTCTCGAATAACGTAAAAAATTTCTTAGAAAATTCTCCGAAAATTCCATCAGTTCGTCCAAAACATTACCATCGGACATTTACGCTGTCTAAAAAATAAATTTCAAATTAACGTCGTTCGAGAATTTGTCAATTTCGATTGGTTCCTGTGAAAAATACGAGCCACAAAAAACACGTAACGTATCCCGTCTGAGAAATTCTCGGAGCAACATCGACAAACGTCGCCCGATTAAAAAGTTCTCCCGAAACGCTCGCAATTCCCTGCGACGAGGGAAGACTCTCGCCCAGCTCCGCTCGGTGTGGTTCGACAATCCAACAGCGTCGAAAACGGTCGCTCATCCTAAACCAACGTATCGTTTAACCGACGTATCGACCAAATGAACCCGACCACCGACGGCCACGAAACTTCCTCGGCAACCCTTGAAGCATTGCGAGCGTCATAAATTAGAGGCAACTTTGCCGGGATTATCGTCGCGGAGTTGGTCCACTCTCTGCGAACCCCGGTGGAAAACTCGATTCGTGTATCGGTGTATCGAGCGCGCACGGTTTACCTCGGCACCGACCGGGTATCGGACACACTTTGTCGTCCACAGAGAGAGAGAGAAAGAGAGAGAGAGAGGGAGAGTAACCGTCCGTACCACGTACCGTACGAATTCGCAGGTTGTAGCCAATTTTCAGGCGAATCTCTCGTGAAACCTCTGAATGCGAATCTTGGCCGGAAAATCTTGGTGAACGCGGACGCGCGGCAAAGCTTGAATTTGCACGAGGTGGGTGGGTGGTTGAGGGTGGGGGTGGGGGTGGGGAAGGGACGAAACAACCCCTGGTCCGTGGCGTTAAGGTTAAGCTCGGCTAGCAGCGGCTGCGGTTGCTTTCAATCACGATTGAAATGTGGCCTTTCTTATCGCGTGAGAGAGAACGCGCGTGCATCAAGCGCGCGATACGCGCGTGTACTCCCCGTTCCGACGTATGGTGCGCATCGCGCCCTATATCGAGGTTCCTCATCGTTTCCGTCTCTGTGACGCGCGTCGGTGCCTTACCTACGCCGATCTCTCGCGCTACGTTCGCCTATCTCGATGGATTTTCCGATCGGTTAACACGAAAGGATATCCGCCCTTATCTCACTTCCCGCCCCTGTGATTTACCTGTAAATCGCAGTCGCTGGATTCGAATCGGAAACGGAGCGTCATATCGCTGGCTCGTGCAACGACACGTCGGACCGATCGTTCCGGACTCCATAGTCGGACTGGGACGACGCGTACCACGCGCCAATATCTTCAAGGTGAACTTTTTGTTCGAACTCGGTTCGGGCTCGTAAAGTAAACACTGTTGTGTTTTTCGATGTTTGAAACTTTGAGTTTAGAAGGCATTTTCTTAAGGGAATATTGAATTGTTAATTCGTTCCTTCGTCATTTTATCACTGAAAGTGATTTTAGCGGGGGTAAACCAGAAAACCGGGTTTCTTCAGGGGCAACGCTAATGCAACGAAAATTAGCGATTGGTTGATTTGGGTCACGTGACTCGCGAGGAGGCGTGGCGTTGTCTGGTACTGAGCGATCGCGCCTGTAATTTGTTTTCTATCGATTCAAATGTTTGCATATCGAATAAAATTTTATGGCAAAAAAGTCGTCTTCATTTCCTAGTCAGAACTCAAGTCGTGCAGTTTTTTATTAATTTTACGTTATACAAGTATTGTAATTTGTGACATTTTGCGGCATCGAAATGATGCCTTTGTTGAGTTTGCACAAACTTAAGATTAGAATGATTTTTTTGTCGGTCATATCGAATTTCATTTAATTCGCACGCCAAGGAGTTTAATTCTGGTTATTTAGAAATTAAAAAGAAAAATGCGAGCTTCATACTTTATATAATATATTTTTATTTTATATATAATTATATAAGATATTTTATATCTTACGAATCCGTGGGCAACTTTTCCCAAAATTTCTAAATTTTCCATTTCTCTCGAGGCCTGTTTCAACAGCCCCTGTTGTTGGATGTACAAAACTGTAGGTGACGATACTTCGATCTCAATTATTTTTATTCGTCGTAAATTTTCCCCTGTTTTATTTATTTATTTTTTTAATACTTCTGGCGCCAAAGTCAGATCACGTTAAATTTAACGGCGCGATCGGGAGTGTTAATTCAGCCACGACGATAGTGCACCGTGACCCATATTCATCGAGCGTATTATCTTGTTAAATCACTGGTTTCGTGAACGAAAACCTATTAATGTTTCCATAAAGGCGTGCGGGATGCTCTTTCCGTTCTTCGCTGCGAGGTGCAGTTTTGTTTGAAAGGAGATTCGATCAAATTATTTCATCAATTCGAGTGGTTAACGACGTTCTTTGGCTTTTGTTCTTTTTTCCCCTTTCTTTTGTTCGAAATACACTTTTCGATCCACTTGACAGGACGTATTGTTCGATGTCCTACGGTGTAAAATTGCTTTTTCCGAGATTGTGCGCGCTGTATGGAGTTATATTTGATATAGTTGTAAAAGGAAAAAGAAAAAAAAAAAGTCACGGAGTCAATCACGAGAGCTTCTGAAATTTATATGGAAAACTGCGGTTGTTCTGTTGAAGATTTTTTCGACGTGTTTCAATTCTTTGTAACAGGCGACGCTAAACATAAAACTCGTATTTGAACAATGTATCGTTAAGGGTTGAATGTTTCACGAACAATGCTTTATTGATTTACATATCGCAAAGTTTAAATTCCAATGTCTCTCTCAATACAACAAAATGTATAAAATATTCTTATCATCTTTCGAAGATGACAATTTCAAGCTGCTTGTAATTTTATTTTCTGAAATAAATTTTATACTTTATTTCTTTCTTAAATTAACCAACCAAATTAATTAAAAAATTATTATATTCCAAATTTCGGTAGGGAAAAGTCAGTTCTTGTAAGTTCAATCTCGAAATTCCAGCTACAGAATTTCAAAATCGAATCGTTTGAAATTTATATCGTTTCTTTTATAATTAATAAATATCGTGTTAATTCAAATAAGCGTATCTGATTAAACTCTGACGGCTTGACAAATGACTTTTTGTATTTAGCAATTAGGCATCGATTCTACGTACTGCAAAGAGCATAATTGTACCAGTGATAGTGAAAAATTGTCGATAATTGAATTTGATGTATCTTAGAGAATGAAATAAAAATAAAAGTAATTGAAAAATTGTTTTCACGATCGAATCTATTAGAGTAAATTAAAATTCGCTGTGCAGTTTCTTTTTCATCATTTTATCGAACTTTGAACATTAGGATTAGATGACGAAGTATTAGGATATTTCTTGGATTTTCATAGTTTAAATCTGACATTCAAAATCATTTCGAAGAATGAATGAACCCTTACAACTAATTGTACGATTTTTCTTCGCCACTTTATTTAATCTTGAATATTATTAATTAACATTTCTTTCTCTAATCAAATACACAATGGTGAAAAAAATTTCGTACAGCGAGTTTTAGGGGAAACTTCGATCTTCGATCTTCAGTAGATTTATTTAAGAAAAAATTTTTTCAACGTTTGGAATTTCTACGATTTTCAAGAAAAAAAAACAAACTTACGACTGACAAAGTAGAAGATTCACCAAAAGTACACGATCTGTATTACAAAGTCACCTCAGTTTAAGTTATTTTCGCCCGTGTAATTTTCTATTATCCTTGCGCTCTTCGCCACACTTCCCGAACGTTTCTCTCACGTTCTTATCTGTACACGCAGATAAACCATTTCCATTAACTCGACTCGACGTCGAGTCGAAAGTTGCGAAAAGGGATACGCCCTTTCGATTAAACGCGGCAACAAGTGTGCCCCGAAAGACGCGGGATCCATTGAGTCCAACGTCGAGATCGTTACGCCTTGGGGCTTGGAGCGCACTCGAATCACTCGGTATTGTCTCAAAAATTTCTCTGCCGCGCGAACCGCTTCACCGCGTGACGGCACACAGTCATTTTTCGTGGGATTTATCGCCGAGTGGGCGCGCTCGGGTCGTCATTACGCGCTTCTTTGGAGACGGGGCGTAAGCTCCTTCGGAGGACAATACGGGCTCGACCGAGCGCCCCGTTTAGTAACTTTCCAGATACGAGATAATGGCGTCTCGTTATGAAAAATACCGGGGCACCGGTTGGAGCCTCCCGGTTGACTCTCACGGCCGACGATTTGCTGCGACGTTTTCGTCGTTATGTCGAGAGATCCCCGGGCACAATGGGAGGCGAGTTATCAGGAAACGAGACGAGACGGGACGGGACGAGAAACGAAAGTTTGCAAAGCAGATTATTGCTACACCATGTATTTCCAACGCGGCATTAAGAACGGCGAATTGCGCCGAGTTTACCTCAGCTGCGGCACTCGCTTGTTATTTTTCGTAATTCCGAGCGTCTCGCGTTCGGTTAAGACGCCTTACCATCGATATCAAAGGCGGTTCTCGACTCGTTTCTTTTTGACTAGGGTGTTTCGTTCCGATCGAACATTTGGAGGAACGTTTCTAGTATCTGTTGAGTTGTATTTTGTATTGGATCTCTATGTATTTCTATATTTTTGCGAGCATTTACATTTCGAAGAAACGTAAATAAAAATTGTTTCATCTGCTGGATCAGCGGTTTCCAATCCTTTCTCTCTCTTGATTAGGCTTTTTTCATTTACCTTCTCCTTTCATAAATCCCCACACTTATTTAAAGAATGGAATATTGGATCCAATAAGACTGTCCAATGAAAATATTGGATCCAAAAGAGTGTCCAATAAAAACGTTGGATCCAAAAGAACATCCAACAAAAATATTGGATCCAAAAGAACATCCAACAAAAATATTGGATCCAAAAGAACATCCAACAAAAATATTGGATCCAAAAGAGTGTCCAACAAAAATATTGGATCCAAAAGAACATCCAACAAAAATATTGGATCCAAAAGAGTGTCCAATGAAAATATTGGATCCAAAAGAGTATTTAATAAACACACTGGATCCAAAAGAATATCCAAGAAAAATATTGGATCCAAAAGAATATCCAATAAAAATATTGGATCCAAAAGAGTGTCCAATGAAAACACTGGATCCAAAAGAGCGTCCAATGAAAATATTGGATCCAAAAGAGTGTCCAATAAAAACATTGGATCCAAAAGAACATCCAACAAAAATATTGGATCCAAAAGAGTGTCCAATGAAAATATTGGATCCAAAAGAGTATTTAATAAACACACTGGATCCAAAAGAATATCCAAGAAAAATATTGGATCCAAAAGAGTGTCCAATGAAAACGTCGGATCCAAAAGAACATCCAATAAAAATATTAAGTCCAAAACAGTGTCTAATAAAAGTACGAATTAGAAAGAAAAAATGATTACGATAATTATTCAAACTGGCTTTCGCGAGCCATTATTACTATGTTTTCGTTTTAATAACAAAACCAGTATTGGCCGATGTTGGCTGGAAATACGCGTAACGGCGATCGTTGCAGCGAAATCGCTGTTGTCATAACGTTCAGTTGCCGGAAACATCAGAAGCGCGAATTACACGATAATAGAATCGAGCCACGGTTAATCGAACGCAACGAGACTTTCGTTTTAATCGGGCATCGCTCGCCCGAGCCACCGGCAGTCATCGATGTTGCTTGTTTCTCGCTTGGACACTCGCTGTCCCGCGCTAATTCACTATGAAAGCGTGGAAAACCGATGCCGCTATCCGATATATCGAAGCTAATAATTCCAGCAGGAAAACAATCGGATGCGTAAATCCAAATCACGACTAAAATTAGTTGGTTGATCCGTGTGAAATACCGTTCTCTCGGACAAGAAGGGTTTCGCGTTTCGCTAGCAACACTCGGTTAACGGTTTATAATGATACAGCGAAAAATCAGACTTTCGGCCACGTTTATTTAAAACATCCGATTGTTCTAGAGTTCACGATATACGCACAGCTGAGAGTAATTGTTGTTTCTGTGGATCGATGTCGAAAATTCGAGGCGCATCTCGTAATAAAATGCAATAACGTCAATGTGTAATTCTAAAACGAGGGACGAAAAGTAAATTCTTTTGACGATGCAATTTTAATAATTCACTCTGGGTTTATAGTTTGTTATATCATACGTACCGTGTTATAATTATTACAATGTTAAAATATTAAAATATAGTACATTATAATAATAGCGTTGGAACAATGCCATTAGAAATGCAAAATTCCAAAATGAGAAACGAGGAGTACATAGATTCTCTGTAATCGTATGATTGAATTGTAATTAATTATTCCGCGTCCATAGTACAACATAATATAATGATGCTGTTGGAACAATGATTCTTGAATTATTAATGCAATTATTATTTTAGAAACACATCATTCCAAAATGAGAAATGAGCGGTACATAGATTCTCTTAATGATGTCGAATTTTAGTTATTCTACGTTTGCAGTACAGCACTATATTATATATAATACTGTTGGAACAATGATTTTGCATTCTTTGAATTATTGATACAATTATTACTGCTAGTAATGATTTATAATAAATTAATTGCAAATTAATTATTATTCAAAATGACTAAATTAATAATTAATTACACTAAATACCAAATCAATAATTAATTATACTATGTCGAGAGCTGCAATAAATAATAGTAACTGCATTAAAAATCATTAAAACGACTGCTGATCGCTTCGAAACTTACCGTTTCGCGTCGTCGTCAATTTACTTCCCGGCGAAGTTGGTTGGTGGAGAACCATAGAGTTGGTAACTAAGCAAACTGAGAATCTACCAAGTTATTGCACCCTCTACGTCGAGCGTCACCACTTCGCTCTGAACTCCTTTCCGAAAAAGACGGAAGAAAAAAAAAATTCGCAAGGATATGTCTCCCGATGGAGCGGAATTTCTCGAACCGAGAAGTGGAAAATAGCACCGGCGGCGGATGCACGGTTGGCGGTGCATCAGGAAGATAAGGGAAGGTTACTCGGCGACGGGGGAGAGAGTAAGTCTGGCCGACGTTGCAGAGAAAAAGAAGCGAATGGACCATTGCTCTGCTAACGGTGTGCATAAAACCGTCGCGGCCGATACGTACCACGTACCGTAGGCGGGGTCCGTGCGATCGAGCCGTGGTTCGATCTATCGAACGACCTTGCCGGGTATAATCGTGATATACAGCCAATATTACGGGACGTGTAGATACTGCAACAATGCTTTCGGACGCAGCGGGCTAGACGACAGACAGCAGAGAGAGAGAGAGAGAGAGAGAGAGAGAGGAGAGCGTCGAGCCAGCGGGGTTGTAGGGAAAAGTAGGATTAAGCCCCGGGCTCACGATGTATTGGAATCCTGTTTTGTTCGTGGTCGTCTCGGCCGGTGGTCTTCCGCCATGCTGCGCGGCGAAATTAGAAAATTTTTGGGGGGAACAACAACAACGCGTTGGAAGAGTAACGGCCGGCACGACGTGTGCCGGCTCGATAACGTTTTACAAATGCTGCTACCGCCCTCGCGGTATTTCCGCGTTCCTGCGATTTACTACCGAGCCGCCGGGACCTCGCTGCCGTTGCTTGACGATCATCGCGGAATTTCATTTTCTTCCATTTTTCACCTCGCTCTCTCTCTGTCTTGTCTATTGAGATATCGTCCATCGGTCGACAATACGGTCCCAATGAATTTTTCCTCCAATGAATGATTCCGCGAGAGAACTTGACTCTGAGTAATATTTACGCTGGGTAAGGATTTTCTATGGAGGAGGAATTTTTAATACTTTGACATTTCGCACAATTTTTAATACCTTGATGAAAGCGACGCAATTCGAACGAGGAGTGAAGAGACTTCGAATGTAATTGAGTTGTCAAATTGTTTGTTAAATAATGGACTCTAAATTCGGAAGATAAGATTTTCACGAATGATCTCTGTATTTTTATCGTCCAGAGATTGATTTTGAAAGCTTCGACGCACGTTCCAGAATGCATCTTCCAACATTTCTCGATGGCCCGAGGAAATTCATAATCTGCAACCATGTTTGTTCGTTCAATTCACTTCTTGCTTCTTGATTTCGTAAACCGTTAATACGCGAATATATGCAAATATTTGCTTACCATACGGGATACGTATATATTTTTCCCCCCGCGATATTTGCCTAGTATCCGTCGGCGGAATCGCATATTTATTTTACATAGCTCGGTTTCTGAACGCCAGTGACAAACATAGCGGGGTTTGAAGAGAAATACGAGTTCACACGACAATGGCTTTGATGTTTATAGGATTGCTTTCCTTTCTCTTTTTTTCTTCCCCTCTTCCCCTCTTCCCCATCCCTCCCCTGCGCCCCGTTAAAAATTGTATCCTGGCTGAAATCGAATATATCTGTTCTGCGTTGAATAAATCTATAGCAAACGTTTGCTAAACTATCGCGTTCGGAGCTCTCGTATTTGTTAACAACGCGGTTACGACTACGCAACTGCACAAACATCTGTGAATATCGCAAAATACGTCAGACTATAAAACGGTTGTTTCGATCGAAACCATTCGACGTTCGCTTGGAAAAAATTTCTTCCGGATAAAAGCGTGGAAAGAGACGCTCGTTTTGCTTTCGATCGCGCGCACAGAATGTTTTGTCAGTATACAAGTCGATGCGAAAGCTGCTTTACGGCTGAGGCAGAATTTTGCACATTCTACACATCTTATTATGATATAAAACATTAGTTTTCTGACTATGTAATTCGAGAAAGATACGAATAATGGAGGAAAATTGTATGTATAAATATCGTGAGAAAATGTATATATTGTACGATGTGATGTATGATTATCCAGAGTGGATAGCACGATTAAGCTTGTCAGTTAGCAACTGAGGACTTCAATTGTGCAACGACTCTCAACAACTCTCTTCGACTTGCTTCGATTCTTGGACTCTTGGTCTCTTGGACTCTTTGATTCTTCGATTTTTAGACTGTTCATCTCTTGGACTCTTTGATTCTTGGATTCTTGGACTTTTGAATTCTTCGACTTTGGACTCCTGGACTCTTGGATTCTTCGACTTTTGGACTGTTGGACTCTTTGACTCTTGGATTCCTTGATTTTTGGACCGTTCAACTTTTGGACTCTTCGATTTTGGACTCTTGGATTCTTCGACTTTTGGACTGTTTGAGTTTTGGACTCTTGGAGTCTTCGATTTTGGACTGTTAAACTCTTGGATTCTTTGACTTTGGGACTCTTGGACTCTTGAACTCTTCGATTCTTGAACATTTAAATTTTCTGACTCTTTGATTTTATGGACGCGCTTCGACTCTTCAACTGTTCGACTATCTCTCGCACTTCATACACCCTCTTTCTATACCCGTCATGTCTCTCATTTGATTCCGTCCTTTATAATTAAACCATAAACCAATCTATGACTAAACTCTCCACAATAATAGCACTACAATATGAATATAAATTATTACTAGATGCTTCACCAGCTAAGAGAATTAATCACTAAAAAAGCGACACAGACACGAGCAGCAAGTACAGATATCAAAGTGACACCAAGTGGTGTCATCGAATTTTATTCAGTACCTCATAAACGATCTGCACTCCGATAAAAAAAGAAAGAATCGTAGAAAAACGATCTCTTTCATCAACGAGTTAAACGAACATCCCCTTAAATCAATCAACCACCAGTGTATTCGTTGCATTCAGCGAAGAATGCAATCTGGAAGCCTAAAAAGAACCATTAGAAAATGACGCCATTACCACCGTCACGTGTCATTACATCGACATTCACTGATTCCCTCGTTCTTGACGAAGCCTCCGCGTTGTCAGTGCGAAAGAGAAAATAGAAGCAGAGAGACGACAGAAAGAGAGAGAAAGAGAGAAACCAGAGTAAAACTCGACGAGAGTTGCCACCCCTCGCGGGGGCTATCGCGATTCATCGACGTTCTTCCTTCACTCCCCCCTCCCCCTTTCCCTCGTTGCATGTAATCGAACAACCGGCGAGGGTGTAATTAATCGATCACGCGTGAAATATCTGACAGAAGTCGGGACGGTGCTTGGCGTGGACGCATTCCGGACGCGTTGATCAACGCAACGCGGGATCATTATTCGACATATGGACTACAGTGGCTTGTCCGCTGATTCAATTATAGTCGCTGGTCGGCCGGTCGCACGTTCAGAGCCGTGTTCGGCATACTTGTACGATCTGCGTTTGACGCCGGATTTGATTCATCCCGCGGCGCTCGCGTTCGTGTTTAACAGCGAAACGCATTTTACGCCGGTTGCCGCCGCCCGCGAAAATCACCGGCCGCCGGGCACTGAAATCGTCGCGTAACGTTTGTCACGGGGAACGGGGAACACAATGGCGTGTCGGATTTTCAATCAGACGAATGGCCGCCGTTCTGGTTGCCGTTCCGGTCGGCGTTCCGCGGGCGCGCGCGCGCTCGTCGCAAAAATCGGCACGCGGCCGAGCGAATTTACCGGGCGGCTTTGTGCCACGGCCGACGCAGCTAATGACAAGATTAATTCGTCCAGCGATGATCGATGCACCCCCGCTGCCGGTTCTAATTTAGTGGCTGGCTTGATTTATACTTAGCGTCGCTCGTCGCGATGCAACGCTCACGATGCCTCTGTAGAATTATTCTACAGGTTGTCTTTAGAATCTCGTTATCTTACGGCTGGATATTTTTACGTCAGATACGTTGGATAGTTTTCCTTCTTTCTTTTTTAAAGTTTAGAATTTATTTGTAAATAAGGAGGAAATGCTCGTTCAACTTAGCTGAATTAACACTGATTCGATGTAACGTGGTTTTTTTTTTCTTTTAGAGCTCTAAATTTTTTAGAGCGATTCTTTGTACGTACGTGCATATTTTTCTCGTTTTTTTTTGGTGCAAGTTGATATAAAAGTTAACATTGAAGTAAAGCTTCTTTGTTCTTAGCCGCGTGTTTCTTTACACTTATTTACGCATATCACGCGCTGAGATAAGCACTTTGTCTTTTAAGAACATATATATTTATCTGCGTCAATCGAGGAATTGCTGTGTTACATTTTTTTTTACTGTGTAATACGTCTCTACTTTTCTCGAGTAACGTGACACTCTTTTACAAAGAGGATGATGATAAAATTTCTTTTTAAAAAAATTCTCACTGAATTTGGCACTCGAAGTGTTGAAAAATGTTATAGCAACACACTGCCGAACGATTTAATTACGACACATTCAGTATCGTCCGCCATTCCCCGTAATCCGGTTTCGAAAGTTTCGCGCCTAGTCGATAAGTCGATCGATTACGATTATACGCACCTTGAGCTTAAGACGCTGAATTGTAGATGCGATAACAGCTCGTTGTTCCAGCACGAAACTGGAGCAAGAGCGCGAGAAAGAGGAAGAAGAGGCTTCCCTTGACCGCGTAACGAAATTAGCCTGCCAAGGGTGGAGGAAGGGAAGATGCGTCTCGAATGAATATTTTGCCGCGAGACAAACACCGCGATAACTCGAGAGACGCGCCGTCAAAAGTGGAAAGTTCTATCGTCTACGGCAAAGGTGCCGCTCTTTCTCTATGAATTTTTGTCCCTTTGCGAGTTTTCCTCGGCGCGCCTCTAAGACAGCACGCACATTCGGTCTTGTCTCGTCCTTCCTCTTTCGAGCGACTTAAAAAAAAAAAAAAGAAAAAGAAGAGAAAAGAGCATCGTCGAGTCCAAGAGACGAATAATGCGACAGTCTTGAATTTTACGAAGTCCTGAGTCTGCTTGCTGGTTTTACGACGAGACACGGTTGAATTTAATACTGAAACTACAATTTTTTATTGCCAGTTTGCAACTTTTATAGACTTTGCAGTATGACGTATTTGTATTATTTTTGTAATACGATTTTTTGTTTTGTAATATTGATGTAATATATTCATATTGTTTTTATAATATAATATAATTTGTTTTATAATTTTTACAAATTTCACAGACGCAAAATAGTGTGCTATCAGGAGGTTTAAACGATTCTTCGTCAAACATATAAAGTTTTTTTTATAATACAATTTTATGTTTTATAATATGATGTAATATATTTATACTGTTTTTATAATATAATTATAATACAATATAATTATTTATAATATAATATAATATAATATAATTTGTTTTATAATTTAAACGATTCTTCGTCAAACATATAAATATAATATAATATAATTTGTTTTATAATTTAAACGATTCTTCGTCAAACATATAAAGTTTTTTTTATAATACAATTTTATGTTTTATAATATGATGTAATATATTTATATTGTTTTTATAATATAATTATAATACAATATAATATAATTTGTTTTATAATTTTTGCAAATTTCACAGACGCGAAACAGTGTGCTATCAGGAGATTTAAACGATTCTTCGTCAAACATGGAATAAAGTTTTTTTTATTTCTTTCCTTTACCTCAGTATAATTTTACGTTTCAATCGTTCAAACGTTGACAGATACTTGAGAGTGTAAATTGCAACATCTACTTTTCCCAGATGAAATTTTTTATTATTGAAAAATATAGAGCGTGAATGAAGAATCTGTCAAGTTACAAAATAGTAACAGTTCCAAATGGAATTACACTTAAACATCCATTTGTTAGAGAAACATCTCCGAATATAAAATAATATCAAATTATTTCCATGATTGATACAGGATTCAGACAGGATTTTTTCCACTTCTCCTCAAAAACTTTACAATTACGAATTCTATTATTCTATGTTTGTTGCTTATACGATCTCGTCAATTTTCAATTGATATCGCAGATAATGCCTTTGCCGATGAAACGCTCGTGTTCCTTTCTTATTATCTCGGCCGTTATCTCGGACATTTTAAATAACCGTCTGCAATTTTTTTTTCCTCCCCCATCCTGTCTTATCTCCCGTCGCGTGCTTCCTCCGCCGTTACGACGCGAGCAATGTTTGTCGTTTTCTAACCTAGTTGCAAAGTTTCGCGGGTAGTTCCCGTAATCGTTTTAATCGAAGAAGTTTCGCCCGATTACAGATTCTATTCTCCGGAAGCCGTGCAATTTATTACCGAGAAAAATCACCGTGAAACGCTCTGAAACAGCAAACTTCAAACGGCCATAAATTTTCGAACAGTTTTCTTTATAAAGAATCCTCCGTTTTCTATGGTCTGGTAATTTTCGCACCTTCGTACATTATAATTCCTTCGCCACTAAATTTCCCCCTCGGCTCACCTTCCCAAACGACGAAAAATTTACGTCGCCCACGTAAATCCCTCCCTTCAAAAGGGAAACATAAATCTGTATACCCCGTGAGATAATGTATTTGTATTTCAATATTAAAGACAGACGAATAATACCGAGTTGGAAATTTAATTTTCAAAAAAATGACAAATAACTCATTTTTTCGATAATTGTAACTTGATCCCGTTGATCCTGAAATTTCATTCCATCGAGTTGTTATTATTTTCGAGAAAACCGGCATGTTTGTGTTTGTGTATGTTTGTTTGTGTTTGTGTGTGTTTGTTTGTGTTTGTGCGTGTTTGAGAGAAGAATATTTCTCTCCGAATCAGTATCGGACGAGTACACGGTTCGAATAACAAATGAAAATTTATTCTTTATTTGTTCGTTTAGAATTTCTTATTCGTTTGTTCATTATTCGTTGTTCGAATTGGAACTTTCTATTCGTCGGCGTTCGTTATTCCTCCGTCCGATTTCAACCTCTCTCCGCCTATTATTTATTACTCGGAATGGAAATTCGTTTTTCCGTTTGTCTATGCGCGAATTATTATTCCTTTTCCCGGCGCATTGTGTACAGGGGGCTGTGCAAATATACGGAATATTCTACGCGAATCGATAGTGGAAGATACTGCCGATCTTCGCCGAGCTTCAAAGTTAAACAACACTGAGTGGCACAGCGTGGAAGAGCGTAATTGTAAAATTGTCGATAGTTGAAACTGATACAATTTTGTAAAAAGAAGAAGAAAAGAAAATGATCATATGATGACGATCCATTTGGTCTCGTTTCGAAGCGTGAAGCTTATTATATAGTTTAACAGTTCTTTTTTCTTTTTTTTTAAGATGAGTTTACATCGTGTAATAGTGGACGAAAAAGATGGAGAATGCTTTTGTTCTCGAAATTCAAATGCTTCTGAAGACATTAAAAGTTCTTTTTCTTAACTAAATCTATATTACAGACTTGAAGATCGACTTGAAGATCGTGGTCTCTTTAATTCTATTAACCACAGAGGTTAGCGGGCCGAAAAGAACGTCAAAGCTGTTTTCTCAAGGTTCTTTAAACGGCAGTCGCTTTCAGCGTCGCTTGTCAAAGTGTTTCGCGATGTAAATTCGCGAGCGGGATCAATGGAAACCGGGGAGAGGGGATGGAAAAGCCGACAAAGTCCCCGACGAGGGGGCAAACGTCTCGGAAGAGAGGCCGCGACAACTTGGAAGCTCATTTCGCGGACAGGCCGGATGTTACAATCCCGATTTCGAGAGGCACGTTTCCATTCGTGTCGCGTGTTCCAGCGCGGTGGGGAACCTCCGGGTTTGCACCGGTAACAGGGAGTTGCAAATCCCGCGATATGGAAAGCATCGGTGGGACGGTGGGATGATTTACGATTCGTCGGGAATCGTCGTGAATTCGCTGGGAAACCTCTTTCGACGTCGGGCATATTTACAGCCGACTGAGAATTGACAGGGGATTTTTATCAACCGCGTTACGTCCTCGCGATACGTTCGGATGTCAATTTTCCTTCGTTCCTTCGTTATTGAAGTTTCCTCGACAGTTTACTTATATCGTCGATTCAGTCAACTGCTGGCGCTGAAATTGAATATCACGCGCACGCGAGCGATGGAACTATTTAGGGGAACTTGAGTTTGGGAAATTATTGAGGGAAATTATCTCACTTGAATCGTCGTGGCGATTTGACGCAGTGAAATTGAGTTTTTATCGCTGAAAGTGATTTTAGCGGGGGTAACCCAGAAAATCGGGTGCAACGCTAATGCAACGAAAATTAGCGATTGGTTGATTTGGGTCACGTGATTCGTGAGGGGGCGTGGGATAGACCTCGAGTAGGAGTGGCGTTGTCTGCTACTGTTTTGTATCGATTCAAATGTTTGCATATCAATAAAATTCTATGGCAAAAAAACTCGTCTTCATTTCTTATTTTTTTATTCTCTACATTCCGCTCCTTCGTCATTGAAACTTTTCGTTAATTTATTCATCGTCGAGTCGATCAACTGCTGGTGCTGAAGTTGAATGTTACACGCGTGCAAGCGTGTTGGAATATATACAAAAAATTAAAAAAATTATTGCGAAATTATTTCACTCGTAACGTAGTGGGTGATTTTGACGTAGTCAAAATTAATTTTTTTGTTTCCCAATTCAATCTGTATTTTTGACCTGACATGTTACACGATGTTTCGAAGCGAGTTTTTAAAATTTCGTCAAATTTTTGTAAATCGTACTTAGTCGCTGTCATAATTCACTGTATCACGATCTGTGTTTAAAAAAGATTCTCCCATTCTGCAAACTCCTCCGAAAGCACACAAAATTCCCCACAAAAATTGAGACGCGAGAGTATCTCGAGTTAACGCGGAAGAGAAAAAGAAAGTCGTCGAGAAATTCGAGAAGCGCAAAACGGACAGGAAAGTTCGTTGTCTAATGAATTCGATGGAAAAACGAGAGAAAAGAGAGAAGAGGGGATGAAGAGAAAGAAAGGAAAACAAGCGTGTACGTTCGTGTCTCGAGATTCGTGCCGTCTGTTCGAAAAGTTAATAAAAATGCCGGCTTTAGTGATTGCGTGGCTAGCATGCCCGACCACATTGCGGTAGGTCATGGGGCCGCGCAACATTTGCCGGGCTTTCGCCCGGCGGAGACTCGATTTTCGCAGTTGGTTACACGTTCTCTATGGGTCTAAGTAGCTTTTCTCGTTGGCCTTTATCGAACGGACGCTGATTCCAATCCAATCTGCCATTTCATTAAGCAAAGAAAAAAAAGAAAAAAGAAAACCTATCGAAGTTTCCCTCCACTTTCATATTTCTCCCCTCTCTCTCTCTCTCTTTTAAACGACGACGATAAATCGAATCCCTTGTACATTGGTCGCGATTGAAACACATGTTGGTTGATGCGAGCTTCATCGTCGCGGTGGGAACTACAAAGCGGAATTCTTGTTTCTATCCGATTACACTTTGTTTCGTTTATACGATACATGTTCGGCTTTCCCTTATTCTCTCTTGTTTTACTTTTTTTTTTTTTGTTTCCGCAACTTTTCTTGCGAAATTTAACGTGGCTGGTTGATTCCGCGAACACTCGAAACTTGGATTCGACGGCCGAGCATCGATTGGGAATGAGAATGAATGAAGCTCCGAGTTACGGAAGAAGGATGTTCAAAGTGTGTAATTAGTCGTCTGGAAGTTTCGACGCGAACCAATAACTTGGACGGTGGAACTTTATCTCAAGCAGGGCTTGAAAACCGCGATATCGATTTCGGTCCTTCAAACAAACGAAGAACCGATATTCTTAATAAGAATGTATGGATTCGTTCTACTTGCTGGTGTTTGACCATGAATAGACTTATTCCACTAGCGACTGTGTTTGATGACATAGACTTATTCTACTACAGTGTCTGACCAACACACTTATTTTACTCGTGATTGTTTGGCCACAAATGAGTGTTTGACCACACGCGGATTTATTCTACTTGTGACAGTCAAACCACACGCGGTTTCATTCTACGTGCGAGTGTTTCACTACGAATAGGGTCATTCTACTTGTGAATGTCCGACCACGAGCGAATTATCAGACCGGAAACCATTTACCGAGCATTGTCAAGATGCTGTTTTAGCAGTTTAATTCCCGATCTCGCCAAAGGTATCGCGTTCATCTTCTGATCCAGTTCTTACGTCAGGGGTAATGATTTTCCTCCCTTGTGTGCTCCACTTGTGCCATTGTATGGATGTTACAAGGGGAGGATCTTTGCTAGGGGGAAAAAAATTATATCAGAGTCTTTGTGTCTTTCAGCAGAGCATACGTCCGTCTACGTGACATGATATCGGACGGATATTGATGGAAGAGAAATATTTATTTATCCCCCGTGTGTACGACGAGGGGGATGATCAACTTAGTGTCTGGTTACTCGATCGCAGAGATCTCAATCAGTTGGGTGTACTCTGCTAATGAGAAGCTTCATTGGAAATATGTCTTCTTTATACATAGAAACAAAAGTTTCATCTCATCCCCCACTTGTAATCTTCGCCCTACAAGTCCATAAAATAACGTTTCCAATAAAATGTTAAAAATACAGTGATATCGAGACAAGCTAGCGTATTTTTATTTTTGTATCAGTAAACGATCGTTTCTCAAATTATTCTTCTTTTTCTTTTTTGCAGGTATCACAGGTATAGTCCAGTAATCTGCCATTTTGTTCGAATCTCACGCTGAGCGCGGGCTGAATTATCGAAACTCTGCTAAATAAATCGAGATTTACCTTGTAAACACACGCACTTACTTAGTAAGTATCAACTCAGTATTTCATTTTCTAAGCACAACATCCCCAATTACAAACTTGCTTTTGAAAAGCAAAATATACAACTATCGATGATTAATTTTCCCTTAGCAAATATTTTTTTTTCTTCCAGCAATTATAAAACGAAAAGCGCGAGATCCGTCATTCCGACGAGCTCGTTAATTCCGCAACAGAATTAAAAATGCAAAAGCTTCGAATTCCACTACCTGGCGGCTAGTATAGAATTATAGCATTTTCTCCTCCCGCCCCCAGGGTGTTGCTAGTACCACCTTTAATTTCCTAATTATTCCCAGACCGTGGTTTTATCAAAAAGCAGACTCAGACTCCTCGCAAAAATTTTAATCTCACTGGGCAAATAAGCCACGCGGACAATGAATAAGAGAGAGAGGCAGACTTCAGAGGTTGCAAAATTCCGTTCCGTTTCTCCCGGTGCATTTTTTCCTCTTCTTGGTACTTGCCGGTTCAAAAGGAAGACAGCCGAGTCGTCTGCGGTTTGTCCGCGAAAATTAGAGAAACGCCGCTGGTGTCGCCGCTGGTTTCGAAACCAGATTCAGGCTCGCGTTCGTCTTCTCAAAATTGAGTTACCTCCTCGTTTTTCTTTTTTTCCCTTCTCCCATATCTCGGGAAATGCTCATTAAGTAGCGCGCGGTTGTTCGTACACAGGCCAGAGGTTTTCATTTCAGGCAAACGAAAATTTACCTCCGCGGAGGAGTGTGATTATCTCTCGCGCGAGGTGTAATTAAACGGAATAATGAACGGATCGCGGCTCCCTTCTCTCGGGAGTTTCTCAAAATAAATGCCGAAAATTCATCAATAACGCGATGTGAAAAATACGGGCGAGAAAAACATTTTAACGAGATTCTCCCCTGTGTTATTATAACGTGAAATATACTACATTTTTATATTGCGGAATTGTACAAAAATGGAACAGTCGTCTCAAAAAAACGGTGATAATTTTCCAAGGCAGATTTTCAAGGAACATCCAGGACGCAATAATTATTACAACACTTTGCGCATAATCTACGTTCAATTTTTCTATCTAATGGATAGCTGACGAGTCTTCAAAAACAAACTCGACTCCTTCAAAAACAAAGCTTCGCGCGAGAAAAATATCACCTCGCGTTTCGCATAGAATTACGCACGGTTGAAATTATTTCATATCAAGTATTATAATAACTACTCCATGACCTGGATTCAGCTCTTTAAATAAAAGTCCATCTTTTGCTCGAACCCGACTAGCCTCCGACCTCGATTCTCTCGAAAACACAGTTTTTGATTTAATTTCTCGCACAGACCGCGGTTGAAATTACTTTATACTATACCGCAATAGTTGTTATAATCTTGATTCAATTTTTTAAAATAGAAATATGCAGTCTTCGAATCGTTTCGACTTTCTCGAAAACAGAGGAAATATTTTCACACGGAAGAAAATCCCACCTTTCCACACAGACCAAATTTAAAGTGTTACGATAATTATTATATTATAATTTAAATTCAATTCTTTCGAACGCAAGTCTACTCGTACACTCACAGTCTCTATACAGATTCAATTTTCTCAAAAAAAAAAGAAAGAAAAGAAAAACAACTTTGTTTTCTTCTTTGCATAGAATCACCTTCGGGGTTGAAGTTACATTTTGCGGTATCAGTTGTAATCATTCGCACGTAATGCGGGCGCACGTTGGCCGAGGGATCGAGCTCAGAAATCCGTGAAGTTTCTTGTTTGATCGTCGTCGAATGCGGCGACATTTTAAACAGAAATCCAACGTGTACTCCCGCCGGCACAATGAGGCTTTGTCTCATTTAGCCGACGGTCATCGACAAAGGATCGTCCCGCGCTTTAGAAATCAAATAGCCCCAGTTGAATGCCAGGACCAATTCCATTTCGCCCCGGCGAAGGTTTATGGACGGAATAGGGCGACGCTTTGAAAATCTTGCTGTAACTTTAAAGACGCTTGGCCAGCTACAAAAGGCACCGCGAAATATGGATAAAACGAGGATACAGCCTCGTTCTTTTTCCACCCTTTCCACCCTTCTCTCTCTCTCTCTCTCTCTCTCTCTCTCTCTCTCTCTCTGGCTGTGATCTCCGCTAGTCTCCTTCGAGACTTTTTAATGAAACTTCGTCGACCGAGCGCGTTACACGGATCGTTTGGAAGTTCGCGGAGAAGATGGTGCGGAACACGTGGAACTCTGTGTCGGTTAAGAAGATTCGAAATCATTGGGGATTTCAACGATATCCCGGGGATACCTCGAGTTTTACTGGAATTTCGACGGAAATGTTTCTCCGTTTCTTCGGCAAAATTGCTGCTGATATTCTTTTTCACAGTTGTTGTTATTAAAATTACGAAATATCGAATAACCCGACTGTTACTATCGCCGTATATACCTTAATATGGTTGCACAAATCATCGACGTATAACTTTTGTTGGAAATTGTAGTTACATACAAATGTGTAAATAGCAGCTCGTGTATTTTATTATATAATAGTATATTATATACTAGTATTTTATATAATATTTTATATAATAGTATTTTATTATATAATATAGTATTTTATTATATAGTAGTATTTTATATAATATTATTTTACATAATAGTATTTTATTATATAATAGTGTATTATATAGTAGTATTTTATATAATATTATTTTACATAATAGTATTTTATATAATAGTATGTTATATAACAGTATTATATATAATAGTATATTATATAATAGTGTATTATATAGTAGTATTTTATATAATATTATTTTACATAATAGTATGTTATATAACAGTATTATATATAATAGTATTTTATTATATAATATTTTATTATATAATACACTTTTTCGTGTATTTATTATAATAGTTTTTCTATTCTCTTTACCTGAATGTCTCTTGCGAAAATTTTGTCGATAGTTCTAATATTAAAATTACCATCTTTAACGTTGACAAAGTAACTCCCGCTTACTATTATTGAGACTAGAACCACTAAAACAATCGAAATGATCAATTCACAATTTTGGCTAGAAAATTTATAGATGTAAAATTTCACAGAGTATTTTTGGAGTTCTAAATAATTTTTTGGTCAATATATGTAATAAAAATGTTTGTGTTTCAATCGGTAGTTATAGCATTAAAATTACGTTGATCAAGTACATGTGTGTTAGAGTGTAATTAAACTTGACTATAAATTCGTTTGCCTCTTGATGTTGCATTTTTATGGCGATATTAAAAGTACGTATTACAGAAAATCCAGTAATCCATCCACGTTGAATAAAGAAACGTATGGTACAGACAAATTTTGCTTTTAGTCGCAAATAGAAAGAAAACGAACACTGCAAATATTTCAAGTGTGAAAATACACGAATGTGAAAATATAAGGTACGATATTTATATTTGTTATTTTATCGTTTCTTATTACAGAAAATAGTTCATTGTATAATATTAACATTGGAACGTTGATCATTTCAACACAAGAAAGAGTATAATTCAAAGAACGTGGAAACACACGTGCAATTTTCTGATAAGAAGAGGCGAGTTTCGAGGTTGCTTAATTCATTCGTAAAGACAATACGCATTAATTCCATCGTTGATGACACGAACGGACTTACATTACGACAATTGGCCAGTTTTTGACGAAACAATCACGAACAAATTTTTGTCCCAGCCAGTTTCTGACCCACTTTTTCACGTAGAGTCAACATGTGTGCCATTCTAATTCTCTCTGTCTCGCGCTCGCACGTGTCCGCGTGTCTGTGTGTGTGTACACGGAGCGTCGTGCGTAATTGTGAAACGCGCAGCATCCAGAAAACGCTAAGAAATATTCATGAAGCTCGAATTTCACGAAGCCCGGAGAACGGGCGCGCTCGTCCTCTATTTTTCCCCCCGTTTCGCGAAACTTAATTGGTCCTCCTTTATTGCGGTGCCGTGTCGCTCACGACGGAGCACGAGGAAACGCAACCCCCGCAAATTGGACGAATTTCTTGATCCACCTTATTTCCTGCATCAACCGTGGATTTATCTCGCCCGCGGATCTGGTTTTCAATTATGTCGCGGTTTGAAAGAAATCGCTCTGGAACTTGTTTCTTCTTCGACGATCGACTCTTTTATTTCCGTTCTTTAATTAATAAATAAAGATTATTAATCTTTATCTTTCCATCAACTTTCCACGACAACTCAGACTCAGAAAGCATATCTCGTCGCGTTGAAGCTAATATAACGATCGTGCAGATCGACGTTAGAATCGCCAAAGTGGTGATTTGAAAAATATATAATTTTTTAAATCACCACATTTTCTATGGCGATTTTATATATTTATAAATGTAGTATATTTCTAAACACTCGAGTGACTTTTTATATATAACATATATTAATAGAAGCTCTGCTAGTATCGTCAACTTTTTCTTGTACTTTGCACTTTTTAATTTCTCTTTCTACAAATTTTCTACTTTCGTCGTCGGTAGTTCTAGTGTTAATTGAGCGCGTAATGGCACTCTCGATCCGTGTAAAATTCTTTTACACAAAGAATATTTCTTTTTTTTCAGAGAAATGGCGTTCACGTTCTGTAATTGGCCGTTTCTTTCGCGCAGCTGGCTCTCTCTCTCTCTCTCTCTCGCTGTTTCTCGTTTTCAGCGTCATCGTCGAGCCGTGACAAGAACGTCGCCGTTACGCCGGATTTTTCAGCCGAGAATTCAGGCTAAAGCTGGACTCACAGCGTGCCGAGCGAGAAGCAGGCGGGAGAAAGTTAATTCGTCGCGGCGTTTCGCGTTTCGCGATCTTGCTCGCGCGTCGCGGAGGACGCCGGGAAAATCTGGCGAGAGATTTAATTTCACGGATCAAAAATTCAAACAGATCGGCCCGAGCCGAAGCCTTTGGCGAATTTTACGCAGCGCGCGTAAATCTTTCGCGTTGTTGCAGTTTTTAGCTTTAATTTAGAGTGCCGAAAAATCGTACGACTCGATTTGTGTCTCTTTTGGGAACAGATGCAGGAACAAAATGGCGGAAACACCATCTTCAATGCAGCGCGTAGGGCCTCTATTCGTCTCAAACACTCATGCTCTTTACTCTTGTGTGAAAAAAAACTAATTTTTAGTTCTAAGTTAGAACCTTCGAAAGTTTAGAAATTAATTTTAGAATTTCTACGAATCGTTGCACGAATAATTTTTTAGGTTAGAATTTCTAGAACTGTTGCACGAATAATTTTTTAGGTTAGAATTTCTAGTACTGTTGTACGAATTAATTTTTAGATTAGAACTTGTTGAAATTCTGATATCGCAACTCGTATTACAATAAAAGAACAGTAGTGATATTTTATAAAAATGGTAATTCGCTTGTGTTACGTTTCCCGTTTCGTTAAACTCTCCGCGGAACTCGCACTCGAAAACTCTTGCTCTCAATTCTACCTGAAACTCTCTCTCTCTCTCTCTTTCTCTCTCTCTGCCTCTGCCTCTCAACTTTGAATTCCAAACTCAACTGCCAACTATGGCCTAGCTCCGCGCACACGTTTTCCACAACCATTTATTCTGGCACGTACACATTTCGCCTTTCTCTCTTTTTCCGGCTGTTTCGCTGGCTCACCTAAATCCTCGATTCGTAATCTCAGGAAAACATCCTTCATTCTTGCGGAATATTACTCTCGCGATATTTTCTATGCAAAATCTACCGATCCACGTTTGTAATTGCAAGTGAATTTGAAAGAACTGAATTTAGAGTCACGTTTTCATCAGTTGTTCATTAAGAAAAGAATTTCTATCGAGTCTGAAATTATATTTCAAAAAATCTCAATTATCGTCAAAGTCAACTTTTTTAAGTATCTGTGAGTAATTAAATAAAGAGAGAAGGCAAACTCTGTTTGTAAATCAACAGGAATTTTTGAAACTAGTAAATAACTCGGCCATTTTTTAACACTTTGACTTAAAAAGAAGATTGAAACATAAACCTGAAATTTTCATTTATTATATCGCAAGAAGAAAAACGAAACTTTTCACTCAACAATTGCCTAAACATAAACCTAAAAACTTAACTTAATCTGACTTAATTTGAGATTTAGTAAACCTGAAAAAGAAAAAAACATTCACGACTTGTACTCCAGTACGATTCGTCTCACTGAAAGGCCCAGAAGCAACTGTTCCGACTAGAAAATGAAGACGACTTTTTCTCAGTACCAGACAACGCCACTCCTCCTCGAGGTCTACGCCACGCCCCTTTACGAATCACGTGAGCCAAATCAACCAATCGCTAATTTTCGTTGCATCAGCGTTGCACCTGAAGAGGCCCGATTTTCTGGGTTATCTCCGCTAAAATCACTTTCAGTGATAAAAAGAAAAAAATTCCTCTGATCGTACCTAATCTATCTGTTCGCAATAAATGAGAAATAAACGAGGAGTCAAAAATCTCTTTGTAATTGGTACAATTGTGCTCTTAAATTCTGCTCGTCAATTCACGAGAACTGCGACGTTTAGAGTTAATTCGTATACATTCTTATTCGTATCGTTCACAGTTAATTCGTATCGCCATCAATTTATAAGGGCTGCCACGTGGGAAAATAAAACGGGAGTATCGATGTCTTGCGCTATCGAGTTTCGCGTCTCCTCTGGATGAAAGAAGCTTCAGCTCCGGTGTGTACCGTCAGGTTATAGGGATTTCAGAGGAAATTGTTTTATCGGCGATCGCGATTACCGTGTTGCCGACGATAAGGGAAAACTGTCCGTATAAGTGGATGACATTCGTATAATGGATGACTGCACGAGAAAACCAATACGATGTTGTCTTGAACTATCTTCGAACTTTCTCCTTTTTTCACATTCACTTTGCGCGGAAAATTCGATAAACTGAAAGTGTTAGAAATATTTGGTGCACGAATGTATGTATGTATGTATGCACATGGTTCACGTGATTAGAACGTGCATTCAAATGGGAAAATTGATGGTTGCAAAAATGTGTACGTAATGTGTAAAAATATTTACCTGGATATAAAATGTTCAAAGTAGTTATAATAAGATACATATAATGAATATACTAATTACTAAAGTATATTATAATATACTTTATACTATATTATATTATATTTTATATCATAATATACTTTAAAATATATTACAATCTAAAACAAATTTCTTCAGGTTTTATTTCGTTCATAAAAATGTTAAAATGCACAGAAACCACTATTATCTAGCGACGAATTATGAAATAATTCAAAAATAAAACACTCTTAGCCAAAGAAATCTTGAATTTTCATATTACGCGTTACCACGAGTACGACTGTACGAGATACCGGAAGAAAGTTAAATTGAAAATTGTATATCGTCTTATTAAGATCCGCACCGTGGTTGCGAGAAATGTTCAGAAATTCAGAAAAAGAAGTTTACATCGTACAATTTTGCAAGAACATCGTGCGATGATGCAACTTTCAGTTCACCCTCTTCTCCTTGTATTGTTCACGCGTGTTGAAAAAAAAATAAAATAAAATCAGCGAGCGAGAGAGAGAGAGAGAGAGATTTGGCAAACTGTTAGGCGATTAATTTCGAGGGGCTGCTATTTAACCGCGATCGCAAGCGTCCATGGGGAAACTTCGGAACTGGCATGGATCTTTCATCGTTTGACGGATCTGCGACGCCTCGAATGGCGGTCGGGCAGACATTCGCGGCACAATGCCGAGTATCTCGCGCACCAAAGATAATTACATCCCTCTACTGGCATATTATTGTCCCAGTGGACCATTGTTACCTGGCGGCTGGCGATACAATGGTTTCCTCGTGGTATCTGCCGGCCCATTGTCCCGTAATTTATATTGTGATTTTACGAGTTTTCGGCGGAGCGTAACGCCGCCGTTTGCACCGGCGCCGGTTACGGAATCGCGCTCTAAACAGCAGCACCGTTTCGATAACGGCGTTCACCCAGTCGTAAATCATAGAGGCGCGGCTGACGTTCGTTGCCCCGACGACACAATGTTCGATCTTTATCACTAGCGGGATCTCGTTCGCCTGACATTTCGCGGTCGAGAAAAACTCGCGAGACTGTCGAGACCTCTCTCTTCTTCGCCTGAACGTTGCGCCTCGGTCGTTGGTACTTTTAGCGTTGAAACTAGCATTAGAATTGTCACGAAATGTTGAACTGTGGTTCGTAACTTTCGTTAGAAATTTTGTAGATGTACTTTTAGACCTTTGAATAATAATTTTTTTTTAAGATTTTTTTAAGACGTACAAATAAAACTCAGTGTGCTTCTGTCACGTGAAACTTAATGTAGAAGGTGTAAATTAAATCTTTCGAAAATAGACTCGACGAGCGATTAATATTTTTTGAACTTTCGCCAAAGGCGTATGACGAACGATACGTGATAGATGAAATTCGGTTGCTGAACGAGTCGAACTTGAAAAGTTGCCCGAAAACGAGACCTCCCCACTGGAAATTAACTTTTCCACCGGCTCTAATTACACCGCGGGAAAAACGAAGGCTGGAATTCGTCAAGATAAAAAGTCACGAACACGTTCGGGCGTTAGTTCCGCCGTGAAATTCGGCTTCTCACCGAGCCTCCTCCATCTCAGCCGTCATTTTCAGGTTGCCTCAGTTTTGTTAATGCTTAATATCGGTAGGCTCGCAACTACTTGCAACTCTCGTGTCCGATTACTGTGCGCGCACGTTCTCTCGTGCATGTTCATCAGCCGGACCTGTCCTCCGTGTTTCCGCGAGCTTACGACCCTCGCTCACGACTCTATCTCGCATACACGGCAAGTTGCAAGAAGTATCAATCGATTTTACATTTCATTTGCGTAATGTCGAATCCCCGCGTGTACAGAAATCACACGACAAGACACGTTGTTTATTTTATCAAGTGAAACAGGATTTGAGAAATACAAATAGACAATCGCGCGTTATAGTAACTTTCGAAAAGCTACGAATCGAGTAATTTTGAGACCTGGCTCGTGAAATAGAAATGTGAAATTATTATTCTCTTTTCCTTTAATTGTTAATTGTGTGTAACTTTCAAATCATATACTAAGAAAAACCTACAAATCACATAGTGTAGTAAATTAATTTTGAGAACTGGTTCATAAAATAGAAACGTGAGATTTTTATTCTTTTTCCATTTAAATGTTAATCGTGTGTATCTTTCAAATCATATACTAAGAAAAACCTAATAGTGTATCACATAGTGCAGTAAATTAATTTTGAGAACTGGCTCATAAAATAGAAACGTGAGATTTTTATTCTTTTTCCATTTAATTGTTACTCGTGTGTAACTTTCAAATCATATACTAAGGAAAAATCTACAAATCACATAGTGTAGTAAATTAATTTTGAGGTTTAGCTCATAAAATAGAAACGTGAGATTTTTATTCTTTTTCTATTTAAATGTTAATCGTGTGTTACTATCAAATCATACACTAAGAAAAACCTACAAATCACATAGTGTAGTAAATTAATTTTGAGAACTGGCTCATAATATAGAAAAGTACAATTTTTATTCTTTTTCCATTTAATTGTTAATCGTGTGTAACTTTCAAATCATATACTAAGAAAAATCTACAAATCACATAGTGCAGTAAATTAATTTTGAGACCTGGCTCATAAAATAGAAACGTACAATTTTTATTCTTTTTCCATTTAATTGTTAATCGTGTGTAACTTTCAAATCATATACTAAGAAAAATCTACAAATCACATAGTGTAGTAAATTAATTTTGAGACCTGGCTCATAAAATAGAAACGTAAAATTTGTATTCTTTTTCCATTTAATTGTTAATCATGTGTATCTTTCAAATTATACACTAAGGAAAAATCTACAAATCACATAGTGCAGTAAATTAATTTTGAGACCTAGCTCGAGATTTTTATTCTCTTCCCCCTTTGACAGCGTGTGACTTTCAGATGATGTAGTAACAAAATGCTACGAATCGCGTAATATCAAATTAATCTTGAGATCTAGCACAATGAAACAAAAACGTGAAGCTTTCATCCTTTCTTCTCTTCTAATTTTCGTAAATCAGGCAGGTTAGATTATTTTTGTTACAATGGTGGCATCACGTACAAAATATTCGACAATGTGGAAAAAGCCAACGTGCACGCGCGTTTTTTAATTTCTTAAAAATATTTCTACTCTGCTGATAGTACAATACACATAGTACAATATCGCAACAGCGACAACGGCACTTTGTTCCTTTCTATTTCTCTTTTTCCTTGTACAATGCGCAATGTTTCATTAGACCTGATCTTTTCCTTCTTTTTTTTGTCCTTTTCTTTGGTTTTAGAGGATATTTGTACAGGAAAGTGGCAAGTTTTTACGAGATTTCCTTCTCTCCCCGATGGTAAAAATTTTCTTCCACAGTGAAATGTTTCTTTGGAATGTCTTCCCTTCTTTTCAGAATTGTTTTTCCCTTTCGGCGAGAACATTCCCAGATTATGACAAACTGTTCTTTTTTTCTTTCTCCTTTTTTTCAATTTACAAAACTTTCGCGATGAGTTTTTATAAGCTATCCATGATCCTTATACACCCTTTTTGCACCTTTCCGTGGCTGGAGGATTAAATTTCCATTCTTATAAAGATGCGAGATTAATTTTCTTTTTTTTTTTTTTAGACGAAATAACACCATGTTATATTTAATCGATACAAGCCACGTATCTGTTAAAATCTAAAACGATATTAGCCTCTCGTGTACATGTATGTTGCCTCAAAGCGTGACCAATTTTAGTATACTTCAACGAACGGGTCGTACACTCCTGTTCAGAAGTATTGGAACACCTGCTGGCCTCGCATGGAACCTGATAATTAACCTAGATTACCAATCCCACTTTGCTGTGTAAAATTTCTTCCAAAGAAAATATTTGGAAACAATTATAAATCCAGCAGTGTTAGATAGAACTGTAGCTGTTAGGTGTAATTGTATAATTGTGAATATAATAGAATATAATTTGCCTCTAAATTCTTGAATTTCGCTGCAGATTGGACATTTTTTTGACAGTAAGAAGAAAAATTGAAAAATCAATGCATACCTGTATATTTTATAAAATTTACATTTGTGAAGTATGGATCTTGAATTTCGATGAAATAAAAAGAAAGGAAAGTAGCCTTTGTTAGTGCCATTTTTCACAACTAACAGTACAACTCAATTCTCAATTCTCAATTCTCAATCTTGAATTTCGACGAAAAAGGAAAAGAAAAAAACAAAAAAATCTTTATCAATGCCATTTATCACAACCAACAGTGTAACTGTAATTCCCAATTCTTGCAAGTGTCAATTTTAAATTTCAAATAAAGAAGAAAAGGAAAGAACGTATCTTTTATCAGTACTATTTCCCACAACCAACTATAATTCTCAAGTTTTGCAAGTGTCAATCTTAAATTTCGAATTAAAAAAAAGAAAAAGAAGAAAAAAGGAAGAAAAGTAACCTCGGTATCATTTCTTACAATCAACAGTACAACCAGTAATTCTCAGTTCTCAATTCTGACAAGCGTCAATCTTAAATTTCGAATTAAGAAAAAAGAAAAAGAAGAAAAAAGGAAGAAAAGTAACATTCATCGGTACCATTTCTCACAAACAATAGTACAACTATAATTCTCAGCTCTTAATTCTGGCAAGTGTCAATCTTACTTAAATTTCGAATTAAAAAAAAAAAAAGAAGAAAAAAGGAAGAAAAGTAACATTCATCGGTACCATTTCTCACAACCAACAGTACAACCAGTAATTCTCAGTTCTCAATTCTGACAAGCGTCAATCTTAAATTTCGAATTAAAAAAAAGAAGAAAAGAAGAAAAATGGAAGAAAAGTAACATTCATCGGTACCATTTCTCACAACCAACAGTACAACAGTACAACAGTACAGTAATTCTCAGCTCTCAATTCTCGCGAGTCCAAGTCTTAAATTTCGAATAAAAAGAAAAGAGAGAAGAGCGACTTTCTTTTCCCACAACTATCGCAACCGTGCGATTAATCGGCACGTGCATCAACCAAGCTTTTTTCGCAATTTCGCCAAGTAGACTGACAGCGCATACTCTCTCCCTCTGTTCAGAGAGAGAGAAAGAGCAGAGCGACAGCCGAAGGGGAATAACAAATCACTTTCCAATTCTTCTGAGTCGAATTCATCGTGAATTTACGACTCCGGGTGTTATCGATACTGCATCACGGCCATTTTATTCGCTGGAAGAACGGGCGACCACAAACGAGAGAGGAAGCACCCAGGGATCTTCTCGCCGATCGGGAAGTTTTGTTACACGTTTCGCGTGTGGTTCCCTCCACCCCCTCCGCCGCCCCCGTCAGGGGATTTTCCCCTTGGATCAGCCACGAACAAACTGATGTACGAACCTGTCCGAAATCGTATGCACGCGCATCGAACCGAACCGGCTTCAAACGTACGTAAGCGCACACGTTCGTCAGCAAACCGATGCTCTACGTTGCAAAAACCTTTTCTTCGCTCGTGCGACGCGCTTTGCGTCCGCCTGTGTATTTACGCGCGCGCGCGCCTTTTGTACACACCTCGGCTCTGCACGTGGGGTTTACGTACACATTTGTATCCACTCTGGCGACTGTCCTTTGCAGAACCACCTTCGACTATGCGTCTATGGTGTTCAATGTGGTTTCTACGCGTTCGCGCGCTGCTTGCCCCACGCCTACAAAGAATAGAGTACTTGGCACAAAATTATCTGCAATAGGGCTTCTCAAACACTTCCACTTTACCCACTGGCGACTCTGGGTATACAAAGTAGAATCAAAAAGGAATTAAAACTTCATTTGATGTAACAAAGGAAATTTATTCGAAAATTATTATTAAATTATTCTTTGGTATACAGACGGACGCATTGAAGACGAGGGCAAATATTTATACTAATTTTTTAGTTTAGTTTTGTTAAAATTTCTTTGTGAGGAAATGGGTCGCGACCTACACTCTGAGAAGCTCTGATCTACCGTGTAACGAGAAAAATTTGCACAACGCGACGTGTAGTGTAAAAAATTGTCGACAGAAATTCATCTGTGACGCGAATTTTTTTCGTTTGACTCGGAATACGTATGTTTTGCGCGACACGGAGAGTTTATTTGAAATGCACATTGTGGAAGTTATTTCTAATTAGCGAATTAGAATTCGTTGTGTTATTTCGGAAAGAAATTTATTTCTGTTACTTAATGGAACTGACTCGCTGCCAGGGCAATTTTTTTTTACTATTTTTATCATCAGAAGTGAGAAATAATATTTTTCAGCGACGACTTTGAAGTTGAGCTTCGAACATAAAAGGATTTATATCGTTTATATCGTTTATGTATGTTATTACTGTTAAAGAAGAAACTGATTAATTGCAGCTTTTTGCGCTCTCGGTTTCGTGTAAAATAACTTCATAAAGAAACTAACTTCATAAAGAAAAGTCGTATGACAATCCAGTTGGCCTCTAATTAATTCTTTCCTTTAAAGATATTTTTACGTCATCATACAAAGAGTGCTCTCTACAAGTTTTCGAAGATTGTGAGAATTCAAATGCCTCTGAAAGTGTTAAAAAATTTTCTTCCCTGCTAAATCTGTCATAGTCTCGAAGATTGAAGTCTCCCCTTTGCAACAATTCTCTAAATCTCGCTGCACGATTTTTTCCCGCCATATCAGTGAGCTTTGAACTTTCGTCCACCTCTGTGTCTCTGTTAGCCACGCGTCTGACTACATACGCGCTCTCTCTACTGCGGAAGTACCTCCTTTTCGTTTTCTCGAATGTTTTTCGAGCCATTTGTGGATGAAACGTCAGTTCTTTGTTGTTTGAAAAGAAAAGAGAAACGCGAAAGATTTACAAGAACGACATATTTGTTTCCCTCCTTGAGAACTTAAGAGAAAAAAGACATTTGCAGAGAAACTCGAGAGGCAAACGATTGCTTCATGGAGTACTTTAATCAGAAATCTGACAGATTCTTTCTGGAATTGAAAATTAATTGTTTATAATAGCGAGTCGAGCAAAAATACTGCTCAGAAAAATGTATGAAAGTTTCTACAATTAATATTTAGACAAGAGTTTGAGAAATGATATATGTAAAAATTCATTTCTATAAACTTCTTTTAAAATTCTGATTTTCTTAGAAATTTGATAGATACTTTCTGGAATTGAAAATTAATTGTTTCGTATAATAGCGAGTCGAGGGAAAACTGTTGACAAAAATGTGTGAAAATTAATATTTAGACAAGAATTTGAGAAATGACATGTATAAAAGTTCATTTCTATAAACTTTTTTTAAAATTCTGATTTTCTTAGAAATTTGACAGATTCTTTCTGGAATTGAAAATTAATCGTTTCGTATAATAGCGAGTCGAGAGAAAACACTGTTGACAAAAATGTGTGAAAGTTTCTACAATTAATATTTAGACAAGAGTTTGAGAAATGACATGTATAAAAGTTCATTTCTATAAACTTTTTTTAAAATTCTGATTTTCTTAGAAATTTGACAGATTCTTTCTGGAATTGAAAATTAATCGTTTCGTATGCTAGCGAGTCCAAGGAAAATACTGCTCAGAAACACGTGGACGTTTTAACGAGAGAGTCGAGATCCACAGAGCGTAGTGCGCGTTACTCGATTCTTCGTTCTCGTCACCGGGGCCGTTGTTGGCCGGTCAGCAGCCCCTTTCTATCGCTGTCACTCAGCAGCCAACTGCGCAAAACAGCTTTCGCAATCCCCTCTCTCTCTCTCTCTCTCTCTTTCTCGTCTACTCGTTAATTCTCGGCCCCGGACAAAAGGAGAAAGCGAGGCGGAAAGAAACGCGGGTAGTTTCACCGGATGCCCGGCCGCCGGCAACCTTCCAGAATGCAATCCGGCCCGGGACTACGGTTACATTTAGCCGCTCAACGAACGAAGGAGCCCGGGCTGTTTGAGTTAATGAAAGGCCGAAAGGTTGGAGACGCTGACGAGGCGTGCGCGGCCTTTTCTCTCTCCTCACTCTCTCACTCTCTCACTCTCTCGCTCTCTGTCTCTTTCTGTCTCTCTGCAGTTACCCCTCGTGAGGATCCACTTGCACCCAGACACGTTTCACCGTCACTCTTCTGTGCTCTCTTCGTGCGTCCCGGATGCAGGCGTTAATGCGTCTAGCAGGGATCCCTGTCTCGCGGATCCCTGTCTAGCAAACGAATTCTGGACTTCGATCCGTGTCTCCCTGTTTCGCGAACGGGTTTAAGTACACAGTTGCTCACTAAAGTATTCCAACATTTATATATATATACTTTTGAATGCTGTATATACACACACACGTATATATATAGTTTCATGAGAAATTTATCTATTAATAATTTATAATTTATTTATTAATCATGTTTATTTTTGAAATTTCATGAACACCAACTGTCGTGATTATATGTATCACATGTTGGCTAAGTTCGAAATAAATCTGAAACATATTCGAACGAATTTCCGAGTATATCTTTCTTCACAATTGTAATTTTGATTTTAAAAGGAAATTAATATTATATTGTTCTATGTTATATTATCTTGTATCTTGTTATTATGTTTAAACAGAAACATGATTGTATAAGTCTATCTATTTTAATTATTATTAATTTTAATCAGTATATAATATTATGTTATAACATGTATTGTTATATTATAACAGTTTCAATTGTTATACATTAAATTTACACATAGAATACTTTAATATTCAAATATATATTAAATACATTAATATAATATAAACATATAAATATGCTTGATACATATAATATATATATATATATACATCAAAGACTGATTGCTCAAAGTATTAATACAAATCCCTATATATTTCATCAGACACCATAAAAGTATTTAAAGAACCATCAACGAAACGTTTAATGAGACGACAGTTTCGTTTAATGCAACTCTACAATTATAACACTCGAAAAATCACAGAGAGAAAGATAGATAGACAGAGACGTCAAGTCAGCAAGCAAAAATCGCTCAACTCATTCGGACAGAGTAAGAAGTTGTACCGTACGTTCTTTGGACGAAATTCGCGCTCGGTGCTGGAGTCGTTCATTGCATTAAACGAGTGGAAGTCGCATCTGTGGGAAAACAAAAGCATCGCTGTCCATTACGTCACGACGGACATAGCGAAGCAGGGAAGCAGAAGGGGAGAAAGAATTTCGTAGCTGCCGGCCTGGCTCGCTCGTCCAATCCCATTCATAGCTTCGTACGACGCGATTTCGGGGTCCTGTATCGTGGAAACTTTTTGCCCGCAAACAAGGATAAGTACTTCCACTCGTTCCACCACGTGCTGGTGGTTGTTCCTTTCGACGATTTCCGAGCCCGAAATACGAGATCGGCCCTTGAAGATTACTCGCAGCGAAAACATTTGCAACAGTTCAGCGTTACTCGCCATTTATTTCTGCTGGCAATTTCAGTTCATCGAGCTTGAACCAATTATCCAGCGTACGTGCGTGTGTCAGAGTTGGGCAAATACGTGATCTGATTAATGATTGTAGTGGAACCAGGATATCAATCAAAAGTTATGATTGATTTAATGATCGTTAATCGTAAAATGATTATTGAACTTTTATTTATTTTTGATTGTGTCAGTGGTTTACTTGTATCAACGATATTGTGTATATTTTGTAGGAATACGCACATTCATTATTTGTTTGTGCAAACAATTTGTCAGGATTTGTTCCAAATCTTCAACCAAATTTTCCATCAATTGAGAGCTGAATTTGTATCGTGGTGATTTATATGACTAAACGACACAAGTTCAACTAAGAAACGACTCTACTTCTCAATTGTGCTTTCTCAATTTAGATCAACTGTGAGTTTTCAAACTCAATTCAACTGAGAGTTCTCAATTCAATCCAACTGTTTGAACTATTTGATTCTACTATGATTTTTCAACTCAACCATGACTTTTTCTCAACTCGACTCAATTATGATTTCTTCTCAACTCAATTCAATTGAACTTAACTGTAATTTCTTCTCAGCTCAACACAATTATGACTTCTCAATTCAACTGGTTCTCAAGTTCTCAGTTTAACTGTTTGAACCACTCCACTCTATCATGATTTTCCAACTCAATTAAACTGAATTCAACTCGATTCAATTTAACTATGACTTCTCAATTCAATTCAATCATAACTTCTCGATTCAACTCAACTGATGTCTCAACTCAACACAATTATGACTTGTCAACTCAGTTCAACTGTTTGAATCACTTGATTCTACTATGATTTTTCAAGTTATTCAATTGAATTTAACTGTAATTTCTTCTCAGTTCAACACATATGACTTCTTAACTCAACTCAACTCAATTTGATTCAACTATGACTTCTTTTCAACTCAGCACAACTATGACTTCTCAACTCAATTCAACTATCCAAACTGCTTGACTCTACACTATGACTTTTCAATTCAACTGCAACTGCAACTTGTCAACTCAACTCAACTATGAATGTTGTACTGAATTGAATTTCTGAATTCAATTCAATTGTTCAAATTGTTCAAATATACTATAACTCCTGATTTCTCCATAACTCGCTCTCACACTCAATGATGACGTTTGAGATTTAAGCTCTTCCTTTATTCCTATCTGGCTGTGTCCTCCACGATAAAACCAATCTTAAATTAAACTGTAGTTAAACGACCAAGTTCCGATACTACATCACCGCGATTACATTCAGTAACTGCGGAATAATTACAGAAATGATTGCAAAGTAATTCTGACGTACATACGCGTAAATAATGTTCGTTCGCGGGATTTCGAAATTTCGCGTTTCATCGGGACTCGTATTTGTACGGGAAGATTATTTGCAAATGATCGTCGCAGTAACGAGACACTTATCGCCGAATTTATGAGTCCGTTACGCACACGTTAACCTAATTGAAGTCGGTGTGCCCGTGTTGTTGCATGAAAATACGCTCATAACGTGCTGAGTCACGTAGTCAATACTTGCAACCGGATTCGGTGTTTGGTGCATCGCGGCAGATGGCTTCACGTCCTCCTTTCGCAGTCTATATCACCCAGCTAAGCAGAATTTTTTCGCTGAGAAGTACGTTTGATAGGTACTCTACAAATAATCCTCCCCTGGCTGCACTCTGCCAGCAGTTTAATTTCTATCGCCCAATGCGATGTTCGCTGTTGTAAAAATTCTCTGGCATCTCCCACGTTCAAACGAACTCTCTGTTCGCTGTATGATGTTTCACACGTGCCACAGAATTTTCCAATACTCTTGTTTCGCAATAATCAATTTATTATTTATATAAAATCTGTTTGTCTCGTTGAAAATAATTTTAAGTCGATCTGCCCAATAATATTTAAATACTGCGGTATAATCGACTGTACATAGTCAATTGTTTTTTAAATGACATCCTGAACGAAAGGATTAATGAAATACATTCTGTCTCATGTATATTACATGAACTTAAACTCTCAGTAAAAATGTTAAAATTTTTTATGGGACGATAAGACTCTGTAGAATTCAATATTAATTTATTTTTGTATTTAACATGAATTTTAAATTCACATTTAATTGGGAGGATTAAATGTTAAATTTAACAAACTTTAATTTAATTTCATCTTTTTTATCTCATATGTATTTCTTCACATGTATATAAATATATTTTCTATGGGACGATAAGACTCTATAGAATTCAATATTAATTTTTGTATTTAAATTGATATTTAATTTTTGGATTGTTAAATTTAATAAACTTTAATTTAGTTCATCTTTGCAACATTATTGTGCAAAGATTTCCAGTGTGGTTGCACGTTGTTTTAATAATATATCCCCCGCTGTTTTCAAACAGCACACCCCTGGTTCCTTTGATATCCGAAGGCAGAGAGTTCGAAACCCTCTCCACCCCGGAATAGTACGTAAAAAAGAGAAAATCAGCCGAGATTTCGCTGACCGTGCGGTGCTTTCCATTCTTAAGCAATTCAGCTTGCTTCGGCGATTTTTTATCGCCGTGGCTTCCACGATCATCAGTGATGGGTGCAACAGCATGTTAATCAAGTTTGTACCTCAGGGTGAATTCCTTAAACGTAGGGGGAGAAACAGTAGAAGAGCTTCCTGCTTTAAAAGATCGGATGTATTTTCGCTTGCGTGTACGCGATATCGACAGCAAAAATATTTTTCATTTTCATTATTACACCACGTTCATTCGAATTGTTGCACAAATTTTTTTTTGGCAAAAGTTTACAGAGGGCACTGAAGAGCACCTCTATTTTTTTAAATGGAATCACACACCACACTTTTTCGTCTATTAATCAATGCAATTCAACATTCTTTATAAAAAAAAAGGTATCAGCTGCGTTGGTTATCAATTTAAGAAATACTTTAATTTTTTTAATTCCATAAAAATCTATCGTGTGAGATGAAAAAAGACAGAGGGGTGCACGCTGTCCCTGTCTTTCACGTGTATAGATTCTATAAAGTTAAAATTGAAATACCTCTCTCTACAGGCACTAATAATTTTTCGATACTTGTTGATATGACAGCACAGTTGTCAGTTGTATATGTTTCATCAGACTGCGTAATAAATCCGTTTTCCTTTCGGCGTTACGTTTTTGAAAATATTGGAAACAAATTCAACGGACAATACGCGTGATCCATCCACTTTGAACGAAGGAACGTATGGCACGAACAAATTACAAATAGAAAGAAAACGAACGCTAAAAGTATCTCGAGTATAACGTGAAATTGAAAATGTAACGTACGATATTCAAATACTATTCAATGAATCGTTTATTATCGGACTCGTGATCGATCAACTGTTCAAGTGTACTATCAACATTGGAACGTTAATTCAACATGAGAAAGACGTTCTTCGCAGGTAATAATTATTAAGAAATACACGCATCATATATCTGCAATTTTTTGATAAAAAAGACGAAACTTTCAAGTAACTAGTTTCATTCAGAATTATTCAAGTTCATTGAAATATTCACTGTACTATTAACATTGGAGTATTCAACACGAGAAAGACGTTCTTCACAGATAATAATTATTAAGAAATAGACGTATCATATATCTGCAATTTTTTGATAAAAAAGACGAAACTTTCAAGTAATTAGTTTCATTCAGAACTATTCAAGTTTATTGAAATATTCACTGTACTATTAACATTGGAGTATTCAACACGAGAAAGACGATCTTCACAGATAACAATAATTATTAAGAAATACATGTATTATATATCTGCAATTTTTTGATAAAAAAGACGAAACTTTCAAGTAATTAGTTTCACTCAGAACTATTCAAGTTCATTGAAATATTCACTGTACTATTAACATTGGAGTATTCAACACGAGAAAGACGATCTTCACAGATAACAATAATTATTAAGAAATACATGTATTATATATCTGCAATTTTTTGATAAAAAAGACGAAACTTTCAAGTAATTAGTTTCACTCAGAACTATTCAAGTTCATTGAAATATTCACTGTACTATTAACATTGGAGTATTCAACACGAGAAAGACAGATAACAATAATTATTAAGAAATACACGTATCATATATCTGCAATTTTTTGATAAAAAAGACGAAACTTTCAAGTAATTAGTTTCATTCAGAATTATTCAAGTTCACTGTACTATTAACATTGGAATATTCAACACGATCATTTCAACACGGGAAAGACGTTCTTCACAGATAACAATAATTATTAAGAAATACACGCATCATATATCTGCAGTTTTTTGATAAAAAAGGCCAAACTTTCAAGTAATTAGTTTCATTCAGAATTATTCAAGTTCACTGTACTATTAACATTGGAGTATTCAACACGAGAAAGACGTTCTTCACAGATAACAATAATTATCAAGAAATACACGCATCATATATCTGCAATTTTTTGATAAAAAAAGACGAACTTCCAAATAATCAATTAGTTTCATCAATCGACAGTGCGAGCGAACTTGTTACACCAATTACATCCGTATAAATAACAAAACAAAATCCAAGCCTGTCGAACCTAATAAACCTAATAAAACTTAATAAAAGTCAAGCAGCGATCGTACGTTGTGCGAGGTGACGGATGAAATCACTGGCAATTTGCTTCAATATTCGCCGAGAGAACGAGAACAAGCCCATCCCAAGGCAGAGCTCATTATCTCTCGCGATTCAACGATGAAAACCAGTTCCGCCAGACGTCGAGAATCGCGTCAGTCCCTGTTTCTCGGTCAATCCGCGCGGCAGTATGCGGTTCTGCGTGCATGTTAAGCGGCGTCTTTATGAACTTGTTGCCGCGGTTACGCGCTCGTTACGTACGTGCCGGGAGGGAGAGGGGGAGTGGGGGGCGACCGGAGAAATTCTCACCCCCTGGCGCGCGGACCGGCGATAGCGATACGCGCGGAAAAGCGATTCAATTAGACAGAGAGAGTATCCGCGCATGTTCTGCTTGCCTAAGTGTGCCGATGGAAACTGGCAAAAGCACGCGGCGTCGACGACGCGCGGCTTCGTTACCGGGCGAATGCCAAGCGATTCAACGCCGTTGTACGATTCTGCACGCGGCAGCAATCGTACGCGTCGGCGGTGGCAAGTTCGAAACAGAGTTCCTCCTGATTTCCACGCAAAACCCCACTAACTGCTGATCCCCTCGATTTTGCCTTTTACGGTCGTCTCCGTCGCGCGAGCAAACGATCAATTCTTCTTTCAATTTTTTGCACGATCGCGACTGCCCTTTCCTGGTTCTTCCCAAGATCTGCGCGACGCTTCTCTTCGTTCAGTTATGTAGGATCTTACGAGTAATTTATAAAAAAAAAAAAAAGATTTTAAACCGTCTGAAAGATATTTTGAGGATCAAAAAAATCACAAGTATGCATGTACGATAGAGACTTTGGAAGGCAGAATGAAACTTGACGAACCAAATCGACCAGGTGGCTAAGAAAGCAATTCTAAACAGTAATTATCTCGATTCTCTTTAAAAAATCTATATATGTGTGTACCACTCTTGAGCTGAAGAGTATAGCATCTCAGATTTCTCCGTTGCCTGAATTTATTCAACGACAAATGATTACACATTTAACCGCAAACAGATTAAAAATTGAAAGCTAAAAAAGAAATCGATTTTAAAGAATCTCATTTGCAGTACAAAGGCAAATAGATCAATTGTACTGTTAATCTGCTTGGCGCTTAAATCCAGTGAATGGGAGTTGATCGTGTAAATTCCCAATTTCTTCTTTTACCTCGGAGGACGTTGGTTTCAATCGCTACAATTTTGGATAGGAATTGAAATCGATGTTTGTTTCAACGCTAGCTACGAGCAGACTTGTGACAAACTCGAGGTACTTCCGAAAGGAGAGAACGGAGCAACGACACTCTTAAACGAGTGCGAACGTTCGCCGGTTTTATCTCCTGGAGGCGATCTTTCCGTCGCAACGAAAGATTCAAATTTACTCTTCGTTCTCGCGTGGTTTCGCGAAATGTCTGCCGTGAAAGTCCAGAAACTTTCGTCGTAAAACGGGGGGGAACGTCTAAAATTCAATCGGGTGTTTGATATAGTCGACGATTCGCAACGTATCGACTGATAAATTTGGAATAGTCGTTCGATAAGTGTTCCTAATTTCTTGCTTCGTCTCAAACAACGTTACTTTGTGCGATTCGTTTCAATTGCTACGAGTGCAATTTTGGACGAGGTGAATTAATCATTACAAATTGCAGATTAACGATTACAGAGTATCAAATGTAGTCGTGATTGATTTATTCCAGAAATGATTAATTGATCAACTGATTACGATTGCCTTTAGTAGCCAATTATAAAAGTAGAAAAATAATTAATCAATGCTCGGAATAAAAGAAAAATCAGTCTCCGCTGAAAATTGGAATATGTTTCATCTGCTAAGTAAATATTTTATTTTAGATATTTTATTATACGTGTGTCACTACTAAAAAAAGAATTTTGGCATGTTTCGTTGCGTGTATTTTTAAATTTCCCGCAATCCCACAATTTTTGTCAGTGATCAGAATCGAATAGAGATATTATCATTCCTACTATTCTTCAGAAAAAATTAGCTCTAATTATTTTTACGGAAAATCACGTCACGATGATTTTCAGCAGTTATTTACCCGAGTATGGGTGACGATCATTTAAAAATGATTAACCCACGTCCATCGACGCACGCGCGACAGCAGAATTAATTAATGCGTTCCAATTAAACATTCATATTATATTAACGAAACTTTCAACAACTTTAATGGAATAATAATCTAAAGTGCTGAATACACCATAAAGTGTTTAAATGATATTATCCTTTAATAAAGTAGATACTGTATATATACTTTGCCATCGTGTTAAAGTAAGCGACCTCGCTCGGGATACACTGTGGATAAAATATACACATAAAATTTGCCAGACGATGTTAAACATTTCGCAGCGGTGTTTAACAGAGATGTTACGCGAAAGAATACAAGTTAAAGACGGAACGTTTCTAAGGAAATTGACGTTAAATATTTGTCTGGCCGTCAATCGATATACGCTCGTCCTATATTCACGTACGTATGTAAATTCGCGCCGTGTCCGGGTAGAAAAATTATTTTACGTCTAGGCATATATTACGAAGAGTAGTATGCTTTATTCTCTGCACTTCACGTGTCACATAAAAATCCAGTATTTTCTATTCATCACAGCCTGGATGAGATTCGAAAATGTTTCACGCGATATGTATAATAAAAAAGCTGCACGACTTGTACACCAGTATGATTCGTCTTACTGTAAGACCCAGAAGTAACTCTTTTGACTAGGAAATGAATTGCCATAAAATTTCATCGATATGCAAACATTTGAATCGATACAAAACAAATTACAGGTGCAATCGCCACTCCTACTCGAGGTTTACGCCACGCCCCCTCACGAATCACGTGATCCAAATCAACCAATCGCTAATTTTCGTTGCATCAGCGTTGCACCTGAAGAGGCCCGATTTTCTGGGTTACCCCCGCTAAAATCACTTTCAGTGATAAACAAATTTCAAGTACTTGGGTGAGCCCAGTTAAATACATTATTTAAGTTACGAAAGTCAGTAAATGATAATTATACAGAGTTATACACAGTTATGCACCTAGTTTTCTTAGCGAGAAACGAGCACAAAAATTAAAAAAGGAAAAGAATATTTTATACTTTGTACTCTGTTCAAGCAGAGTTTGAAACAGACCTGTAAAAAAAGTCTTCGTACAATTCTCGAATGTTTCTGTTACTCGTATCATTATAAGCTTTAAAAATTAATTTATGTAAACAGATTTCGTTAATTTCTTTTTCACAAAAATGTCTCAAAGAGGCACTAGATGCGCCAATAACTCTCTGATCCACCGTATTAGTCTTAAAATTGAAAAAGTGGAACAATGCACGTAAACGAGAATCTGCAAGCTATTAAAATCTGAATTATCATGTACCAATTATTATTAAAAAGTACGGCGACTGGTCCTTGCGATACGAGAAGAGAGATTGGGAAATTTCCAGCTGGCAGTTATACTTTCGCGATTGTCGTCGCGTTTTTCCGGCTTAAATAATTACGCCGATCCGGCGGCATTCAATCGCGACTGCACGAAACAGTTATTAGATCTGTTAAATCCCTCGCGAACAGTATCCTCCATTGTTCTATTGTTGACGAAGTAAACGTGGAACAAAGTGAATCTACTTTACGGTAATTACTTCATTTATTTTTACTTCCCTCCTATTTTTCAATCCGATACGGACGATGCACAAAAACAGCGCAATTATCGACGGCGAAACCTCGTTTCACCAATTTGCTAATTTTCTTTTCTATAGCTGCACCTTGTTCGTTCTTTCGTTCGTAAGTTGCTCGCAACGAATTGCCCCTTCTGTTTTAACGATAAAGGTAAAAAAGAAAGAAAAGGGAGAAGATATTTCATAAACTACGCTCGCGAAAGAGAAAGAGAGAGAGAGAGAGATGCTTAGATGATGGACGTTGCCAATGCAATTGACGTGCTTGCGCGGATATAAGATCGGACAAAGGATTACTCTCGGGTCAGAAGCTTTTTTTTCTATTGCATCATCATTAACAGACAACAACTCGCAACGTTCCCTTGAAGGCCACTCCAATTACAGTATTGCAACAGCCGAATTACTCTTCGTATACTCTCGTACGTAACACGCCCCACATACTTTGAAAGAAGACAAAGGCATAATCCCTCGAAAAAAGAGAGAGAAAAAAAAAGGAAAACTCTCGAAAGTATCACGATCTCGACGCTGCTGCTCGTGGCAGCTCGCGATTCTTTTATCTAAGATTTTTCGTTTATTATAAATTCGAAATTCATAGGATTCCGTGAATTAAATCCTACGCGGTATTTCTTTGTCTTTCTTTTTATTATTATTTCGTCGCTTGTATCACTGTTTTGTTCGCGATAATTAATTCGCGGTCTTCAATCTATCCACCATTGTTACTATATTTGTGTCATTCATTTCTGTCTTTATTGAGTTTATTATTTTCTACTTCGTGTAACTATTCTAGGATCGTTAAATTTTATTCTAACATTATTTTTTACTGCAACAAAAGATTTCTCTTGAAATTAATCAATTTGTGTAACACCGCGTGATTTACCAGTGTCGGCAGGAGCAATTACAATATTACTATTTGATCGAAATTTTAGTACCTCTTTTTTTTCTTTTTTGATCCCATGGGAGAAGATTCAATTTTGATATTATCTTCAACTCGAAACCCTCCAATCCTCGCCGAAAGAGATATCGGCGAACGAAACATACGAGCAAACGAAATCGACCGGGTCTAAAAACCACCGAGGGTTAATCTCGAGGCCCGACCTCGATTCGAGCGTAGCTTTATTAATTTTCCCGATCAGATATGGGGGGAAAGTGGCATTAACTCGAGCGAGTTGGACGCTACGTGAAAATTATTAATAGGAGCCGTACATCTCGCGGGATATATCAATGATTCGCCCGCTAGTCGGCAGCGGCGGAACTTTAGCCGCGCGAAGATTAAAATATCCGGGGATTCAGCTACTTTTCTCCAATTATGTATGCTAATGTCGAAAGAACTCCCTTTCGCTGGGATTAAAAATTCGCCCGCCCGAGCGCTTAGATCCCCCGAGCGCGAAACTCGCCGCCGACTCTCAGAGAATGAGTTTATGATATTTTGTTCTTTTCTTTTTTTTTTTTTTTTTTTCGAAATGTACGGCGAGAAGTCAGGCAGAAATGTTCGGATGGCGGACCCTCGAGGACGAGGGAACAATCGCTCTTTTTTAACATTTTGTTCAATGGAGCTCCATCGAGAAAATTCAGTTTGATATACAATAGAAGTTGATGTTCTGAGCGCACGATGAACGCTGAATTAACTTTCGCAGTGTGAATTTAATCTTCGAGTTGGGAGAATTTAAATTTAATTCCGGATTTTGTCCATATAACTATAATATCAAGTACGTTGTAATATATAATTTATATCATATAAATTCGATATATTACAAAATTTATAATATAATAATTATCACAGTATAATTTATATTATATAAATTCAATATATTACACAATTTATAATATAATGATTATTACAGTACAATTATCGTACTATAATTTATCATAATTTAATTTACACACGTGATTTATTTCCAAATATATAATATAGAGTATGTAATATACAATTTATATCGTATAAATTCGATATATTATAAAATTTATAATATAATAATTATCACAGTATAATTTATATTATATAAATTCAATATATTACACAATTTATAATATAACGATTATTAGTGTAATTATCATAATATAATTTATCACAGTATAATTTACACACGTGATTCATTTCCAAATATATAATATAGAATATGTAATATATTTATATTACCTAAATTCTATATATTACGAAATTTACAATATAATAATTATCACAGTATAATTTACAATGCATCATTTACACGAGTTATTTGTTTCCAAACATATCACAATATAACAATTTATATGATATAAATCAACATATTACAAAATTTGTAATACGATAATTATTATTAATTACACACTATAACATCATTTTATAATTTAACACAGATAATTTATTCCTATCATATACATAAATCATTTGCACACATTCATTTATTTCCAAATGTGTTACAAGACATTCGAACAGTTCCGTTGAGACGTTTCATTTCGAAGCGAAGTATCAAACGAACAGGGGATAAAGTAGTTCATCACGATGGACGAAGAAGATTAAACAGAAATGACGCAAAGCTCGAGCCAAGACACAGTGGTACCAGCCATCTACTACCAGCCATCATTTGTACAACGGGGACCCGTGTATCCCGGCGCGGAGTACATTATAGAAATTGCAGATGACCCAAGACTCGTATTCGATGTTTGCTGGATGCTTCAGCTGCCTCACTGGATGCAAAGATTAATCCTATGTGGACAAATATTCTGTATGTGTATCTTTGTTGATTCGAGGACGTGCGTCCGAGTATTGCGTGGAATTCCCGCTCGCAAGCTTTCCATCATTTTCCCTCGGAAAATGTATACCATTCCGCATGTACGGGGGCTAGAGGGCAGGAAGAAGAACGTTACGTTACGGGGTTTCAGAGCGTGCATTATATTGCACGTCGCCGGATACCGAAGTTCACGAACATGAGCTTGAAACTTGAACTCCACTCGTAAGGGAACTCGGTACAGTGAACGGCGAACGTTCGATACTTTGCTTTTGCATTTTTCGTTTTACTTTGCTTCTTTTTTTTTTCGTCGTCAGAGTTGTTGCGAATGAATTGGGTTTAATGAGAATTATATACATCATTCGTTATAAAGGATAATTTATTTATTTATTGCAAGACAACGTTGTCACTGACGCGATTAAAGTCCTTAATCGAGTTGAAAATTTAGATTTTCCAGGGAATAATTTTTGTTACTTTAGATTTTGAACAATCTTCCTTTTCATGACACAATAATGTCATTTGCAAGATGCTTTCGATTCGACCGACATCTAACAAACATTACTCGACGACACTTTGTTTTATTCAATAAATTTTATTCTTTATTTTATTCATTCGTTTTCAGAGTGATGTGACGTATTCTATTTAAAAAAAAAATAACTCTTCTTAGAAATAATAATTTGAAATAATTTATCTATTTTAACCATTTTAGGTTATTTTCATCTCTCTGATGTTCGTTCTAATTATTACCATCTTCCGGTTCACCCTCGAAAGAATGGAGTTTAACGCTAGAACTACTAAAGTGGTCAAAAACGACCGATTCGTAATTTTCGTTAGACGTTTTATAGACGTAAAACAGCGTCCACGCATTTTTAAAGATTTGAATTTGACTCGGTTCTTAAATTCAAACATGGCTGCTATGTACAAATAAAAGCTCGTAATGGTTCAAAGTTTCTCTACATTTTTGGACTTTGACGTCACTGATGGAAATTTTACGCTTTAATCTCGTCGGTACCGACGACGATTCCAGTGTCAAATGCATCGCGTGCGCGAATTGACGAATTCACGATTGCAGCTCGAGTCTGTTCGAGCAAAGAGCTACCAAATTGCGAAGGTTTTTCTTGCGCGGCGGGTTTGCGGTTCTCGCGTTCGCTTGCTCCGTCGGTATGTAAGGTTTCTATGTGCTGCCGTCGAATGTAGAGCAGGTTGTTCCAGCGACGTTGCAGGAATTTCAAGCGTTCCTCGAAGGAAACAAGCTCGCAGATTTGCGAGAAAAACGCGCGAAAAAATCAACGATCGCTGCCAACTCGAGAATTGGACATTAATTCTTGAACGCGTTAATTCGAACGCGCGCCTAACCTAACAAAAATCGCAACGTTAATGGTCTCGTACGTCCGCCATTGCGTTTTTCATTCTCCCCATTTTTCTTGAAGTTAAACCTCGCAAATTTAATTATAGCGCGGCAACGAACTCGTTCTTTCACTGTTTGAACGTCGTGCTATTGTATTCGAATAATTCAATTAAACACCGATGTTTAATGTTTAATGTTTTATTGCTACAATGAGGAAACGTGGTTTCCACGTCATTGACGAAGAAATTGTCAAGATGTGGAATGTACGTACATTTAAAGGTGTATTTAATTTCGCGGGGAGAGATTTGAATTATACGTGAATTTTACAAAGTTCGTGAGAACATGGAGGAAAATTTTTTTTGAGTTGATCGTGTTTCATTCGTCGGTACGAATGCACGTGTATTAACTTTCCTAGAAAGTAAAATATATTAGAAAACGATTTATTTGTTACTTTTTATCTGCTATTATCATTTGAAGCAATTTGTCATTATAATTTTTATCGTAACTTAAATAATATCGCTATATATCGAATAATTTAATATTCTTTCGATTTATGATGAAAAAATATATGGTCCGATTAAAAGAGAAAAATAAAGATAACCTTGAAAATTTCGAAGCCCCTCCTTAAAAAACCATACAACTTTTGCGCTAAACAATTTTTCAAATTACGCGTAATTTGTAGGTTATTTCAGGTGTGCAAGTTACGTGAATCACCCTGTATATATATATCGAGTTCAATCTTAAATCTTAAAAAAATTACAAAATCATCTCACGACTGTGGAAAACTAGAAGCTTCACGCTCTAAAATGAGATTAAAACGAGAATAAACGAGTAATATTAAAATAAAATATATAAATGTATGATAAAATATGAAATATATAAATATGTAAAAAAGAAAAAAAAAATGGATCGTTGTGCAATTTCGTTACGTCAGTTTTCCGTCGTCCGTTCGTACAATCGTGTGCTCTTCGCTGTATCTCGAAGAAATCATCTCCCTTCCCCCTGACGCGACCAACACCCTTATCGAGCCAATCTCGCGTGTTCGCGAAATCATTGGAACGCGTGGGTGGAACGAAGCATCGTGCAACGAGAAGAGAAACTTTCCGCTCGCCGAAGCCGAGGCTCTCGTTACGTAGACGAGTCAATTAGGCTCGTTCTTGCTTTTGACACTTCACGGTTTCTTCAGGCGAGATCGACACGCACGCAACACGTCCGCTCCAACGATCGCCGAACCGTCTCAGCTGCTGGCTCCTCCGATTATCAATTTGCGTAATTACCACGTGACATCGAGCAATTGGCTTTTAATTGGTAAAAGATCGATGTCTATTCTCGTTTCGCTGCGACTCGTCGTGACGGAATTGTGTCTCGATGCTCGTCGAAAATTGGGAGCACGTGGACACTTTTCGATCGTAGATTTTTCTTGTGGTGAATAATTTACCAGAGATGCATAATATTAATATTAATAATTAAATAAAATAAAATATTAATAAATATTATAAATTGTTAAATATTATTATTATTATTATTATTATCATCATTATTATTATTATAAAAATAACCGAAAAAATTGTGTCTTCTGCAATTTTTATACGAATTTATGTACCATGATTTACATACTGACGCACGGTGACTGTTGTAATTTCGCAAACAAAGGACCGCGGTATAATAAATTTCGGTCCAGTTTAAAGCTCGAAGTCTCCACTTTCAACAGGCGTCGTTCTAAAATGTTTTTACAACACGTAGCGGGCGTGCGAGCGAAGACACTTCTCTTCACGAGAATGCTATAAATTGTCATGGCACGTAAAAATACGGAAACTGGAATTTTTTTCACGGCTGAATTTACGACTGATTCGAAGATCGAGGTCTCCCTTTACAACGACCCTCGAAAACTTGCCCCGTGATTTTTTTCTTGCCCGTATGTTAAATGTCACTTTGGATGTCGCGCGAAAACGAACAAACACGTTAAGATTCAAGCTCGATGAAATGACGAGAGGAAAGTCGTACGTCAAGTTTCAATCACTGAGTCGCGAAACAATTTTTTTTTTTAATTTTTTTTCAGAGTTATTTTTCGAGAATAAAAGCTTCCCTTTTTCCATATTGTGAAGAAAAAGAACGTAGGAGGCTTCGCGCTTTAAAATGAGACTAACTGAATAGAACGAGTGCCTTTTTCTTCTTTTAGAATTATTTCGTCATTTTTTGAAATTACGACAGTTCGAGGTACAAACAACAATTTTTTATCGAGCGTGCGATTTTTTTATCACTGCCAATGATTGCTGGCGTTAAGATTCGAATAAAACGCGCATTCGAAAAAAAATGGCGCGAATAATGGTCCGAGTCGCTCGTATTCTTCGAATCCATAGATGTTTCAACTCGGCGCGAGAATTTAACGTAAAAAAATCAGTTGTATCGTTCTCGGCCGTCTTTTTTTCCTCTCCTCTGCCAACTTACAGATACCGTACGGCGTGCTTGAAATACTGGCGCGCACGAAGATAGGTCCTCGGGATTTTCCCCCGCCTGCCGATACGTAAGCGTCAAACTGCGCTCCGACTTGAAAAACTGGCGCTGATAATAACGAAACGGGCCTCGAGAGATAAAACGAGCGAACAGTTTTTCAGTTCCGCGCCGCTACTCGATAGATCCACTCTCCCCTCTCGACGATTCCCTCTGTCCCTCTCTTTTTTCTCCTTTCTCTCTCTCCATTTTTTAAGCGTCATCAATCTCACGAGTGGGGGAGGGGGAAAAAATGAACGATGACTTTTTGTTAACAAGAAACGATCGTCGAAATCGAAGAAATCCCAGCCGTAAATGGTCCAGATGCGAAGCGGATAAAACATCGTGTCGGTGAAAAGCAAAAGCTGACGATCGGGTTGAAACGTTTGAAAAATGTGCGTCAGGTACGGAGAGTGTTGGATTATTGATAACAAACGGCCGGACAGTTTTACTGTCCAAGATCGAAATTCAGACAGAGCCGCGCGCGCGTATATTCGAGAAGCGTTGCACGCGTTTCGTAAAATATTCAGGAATTTTATTATAATCGCTGTGCGGCGATTGGCAGTGTGATTGGAATTAATGTAATTTAATCGCTCTGAGTGTCTCTGTTATTTTTTTGGAGTGCGAAGAGACAAAAATTATTCGTAGGTGGAGACTTCAAAATCACCTCTCACTTTTTTTTTAAATTCGAAAGTATTTTAACTATATATTTTTTGATACATTGATCGATGCAGCTTGATATTTTTAATATTAAAAAGTATTAACTTACATATATCGAGAAAGTTTTATTAGTTTAGGAGATATTTTATAATTTTAATTTTAATTTTAGAAAATCTGTGCTGTTTCCTTGTCCACATATGATTTTAAATTTTATAGAATTTTTCTATTTTGTAGAATCGAGATAAGATACTTTCTAAATTAAGTATTAGTTTAGGAGACACTTTATAATTTTAATTTTAATTTTAGAAAATCTGTGTTGTTTTCTTGTCCACATATGATTTTAAATTTTATAGAATTTTCCTATATTATAGAATTTTTCTATTTTGTAGAATCGAAGTTAAGATATCTTCTAAATTAAGTATTAGTTTAGGAGACATTTTATAATTTTAATTTTAATTTTAGGAAATCTGTGTTACTTTCTTGTCCACATATGATTTTAAATTTTATAGAATTTTCCTATATTATAGAATTTTTCCATTTTGTAGAATCGAGATAAGATACCTTCTAAATCAAGTATTAATTTAGGAGATATTTTATAATTTTAATTTTAATTTTAGAAAATTTGTGTTATTTTCTTGTCCACATATAATTTCAAATTTTATAGAATTTTTCTATTTTGTAGAATCGAGGTTAAGATATCTTCTAGATTAATAGTTCTTTTTTTCAACAATTCAAGTAGACAAAACTTACGTCTCGTCGCAGACAAAACTTTACATCTCGTACACCAGATTTCCCCCATTAAATTTGAGAGTAACATAAAATCCTGCGTGCACATAAAAATCGACAAGACTGTTGCAGACTGTGGGAAGACGCTTGATTCGATACGAATCTCCGAATCGCGCTGCAAAGAGGCGTATTTGGACGTACGTAAGCAGACGTAACAGAGTAGAGCAAAGGCTAGCTGCAGTTGTCGAGATTGATAACCCCACATACACCTCCAGGCCCGTCCAGATTCCCTTCGCTTTTCCCCCCGGCTGAAAAAAACAGCCAGAACTTGTACGTTCCTTTTGTGACTTTTTCGAGCGAGTGACTTCTTTCTGCTCCACCCTTCCATTCTTTGCTCTCTCTTTCCATCGCCATTTCCGTGAACGCTTCCGTGGACAATTGGCCCCGTATCCTTTTCACTCGACTTACATTCGAGCCACCGTTTGTTGAAAAAGAAAGAAAAAAAATATATCCAACGCCGGAACTTTCTCGGGCTTGTGAACGCTCGATGGCTTGAGCTGTCTCGCCTCGTCTAATTGCGAAACAAATGGGTAACCGATTGTAAATTTTTAAAATTTTTCGAATAATTTCAGCAATTCGAGGTGTAATCGAATCGTGTATGCTTCGAAACTTTATTTATTGTTACTACCACGCGCGAAATCCGACGAGTTTGAGTGTACATAGCGAAGAATGTGATTGTACTGACGATAATTTCTGATAAAACTGATGTAACTTTGTGAAAAAGTGGTCCACTGGTCCCATTTTAAAGCGCGAAGCTTCTATTTTTTGACAATATTTTTGACGAGTTCTTTTTCTTTTTTGAAGATGATTCACGAAAAATATGCGAGCTTGGTAGTTCTAGCGTTAGAACGAAATTCTAAACACAAAAATATTTCTACAGATAAAAATTTCCCACGAGCATTACATCGTCGATCGAGATACAGGATCAACAAGCTTACGAAGAATCCGAAGACATTCGAGTCCCTAAAAAAATCCACCGTTTCATATCTATCACGTACTTATCAATTTGTCCAATTTTGACCATTTCTGGTAATTCCAAAATATTCCTACATACAAAAATTTCCCACGAACGACGACGATGTTTGCACGTTACGCGATCGATGTTTGTATCGATCGCCAGCGAATTGCCTCTGACGAAGCGACACGAGCCGGTCCCCGGTCCCCGGTCCAGTGTTCATAACCGAACGCTCGTGTCGTTGATTCGACATCACTTTCACGAGCAGCTCAATAAAACGTGGACACGATAACCCTGACAGAGCAAGCGTTTCGCCGTGCTATCGGCTGTTAATTTGTATGCACGATCAACGCGGAAATTCCCAGCGACCGTCTGAATGCTTGGATTTTCCGTTCGGCGGGGGATGCCAGTTGTTTTCGACGAGTCACCTCACCAACGGTTGAATAGATTTCGCCCTCCCACTCCCCACCTCTCTCTCCTCCTCATTCCCAACTCTCTCGCGACTGCTCTTTATCAAAGTTCGGCTCACCCTTCCATTTAAATGGACCATTAAGAGTTGGCTAATACACCGTGATTCGAACTGAATGCCTTTGCGCGAGTCACGGGCTTCTCAAGGAGACTACGCCGAGCCATTACTCTCTTTCCAGCGGGGATAGATTTTGTTTCAAACAAGTTTGGATTACTGTCTGTAAATATTCGAGGAGTGCATGCAACGTTCGAGGCGGAGGAGGCGAAATTGGACAGGACTCTCGTTGAAGACCGGACGTTCGATGAAATTGGGTAGATTTCCAAGTTTAGGGGCTTGGCCAAATTTTGGCCATTTTGCCAAATTTGCATCTTTCTTTTCCTTTTTCTTTTTGGTTTTGTTTCTGCGTGTTCCTTCGATCTTCCACGTTGAAGAACACGAGAGCTAGCGTTTCTTTTTTGTTAAAGGATATCTCTTACTCGAGAGCATTTCAAAGCTGTTAAAATTGAGAAAAATGGCTAAATTAGAAATTCTATTGGTAAATTTTATTTTAGGCAAATTTCTAGCTTGACAGCTTTTCTGTTAATTTGAACTTTTATTAGCAAGTTTTGTCAATTTTATTTTGGACAAATTTCTAATTTAACAGTTTCTCTGTTCATTTGAGCTTTTATTAGTAAGTTTTACCAATTTTGCTTTAGGCAAATTTCTAATTTAGCAACTTTTCTACTAATTTGAACTTTTGTTAGCAAACCGATTTTATTTTAGACAAATTTCTAATTTAACAGCTTTTCTGTCCATTTGAGCTTTTATTAGTAAATTTTGCCAATTTTACTTTAGGCAAATTTCTAATTTAGCAACTTTTCTACTAATTTGAACTTTTATTAGTAAACTGATTTTATTTTAGGCAAATTTCTAATTTAACAGCTTTTCTGTTAATTTGAACTTTTATTGGTAAATTTTGTCAATTTTACTTTAGGAAAATTTCTAATTTAGCAACTTTTCTACTAATTTGAGCTTTTATTAGTAAGTTTTGCCAATTTTGCTTTAAGTAAATTTCAAATTTAGCAACTTTTCTACTAATTTGAACTTTTATTAGTAAACTGATTTTATTTTAGGCAAATTTCTAACTTAACAACTTTTCTGTTAATTTGAACTTTTATTGGTAAATTTTGTCAATTTTACTTTAAGAAAATTTCTAATTTAGCAACTTTCCTACTAATTTGAGCTTTTATTAGTAAGTTTTGTCAATTTTACTTTAGGCAAAGTTCACTTATTAATGATGAAAGACTTGTTTACAGAGAACTTATTCAATTTTACTTTAGGCAAATTTCTAATTTAGCAACTTTTCTGTTAATTTGAGCTTTTATTAGTAAATTTTGCCAATTTTACTTTAGGCAAATTTCTAATTTAGCAACTTTTCTGTTAATTTGAGCTTTTATTAGTAAGTTTTGTCAATTTTGCTTTAGGCAAATTTCAAATTTATCAACTTTTCTACTAATTTGAGCTTTCATCAGTAAGTTTTGTCAATTTTACTTTAGGCAAAGTTCACTTATTGATGAAAGACTTGTTTACAGAGAACTTATTCAATCCTTTCGACCAAAAGGAATCTATTCACTGGAAATCGAACATTCACAGTTAAATCAAAAAATAGTCCCTTTTCTCTATTTTCTTCTCGACCAATTCAAATTTTACAGCCTGTGGAGTGATTCACGTGGTAGATTTGAACACAGCCATAGAGTTAGTTTATTCAGAAAGAGAGAGAAGATTCTACCGTGTCAATTAATCGCGCCTAGCAACCCACGTATTCAATTTTACGCTGATTTCTATCCACGATAATTCCCAATAAAAGCTGAAGCTCGGATCGTTATCTCGGATCAAGTGACGTGTTTGAACAGAGAAATTCGAACGGAGAGAGCGAAATCGGAGAAATTTTTCGAAACTGGTTCAGTGCATTTAGTAAGTTTCTTTTTTCTTTTTCTTTTTTTTAAATCGGGAATCGCAATTATTTTTTGGCAAGGATATCCTCGAGAAACGAAACGTCGAGCTGTCTATTATTCGGGGGAATTCGATATTGAATATTTCGTAAAAACTAAAGCCCGGGTAACCGAAGTAACGATAGGATTCATTAAGCGTCTGATAATAATTATTCGCGTTGATCGTGGAACGTGATATTATCGTGAAATAATAATTACGCAACGTCAAGTAAAAAAAAAAAAAAAAAAAAGAAGAAGAAAAGAGAAGAGAAGAGAGAGAACGAAAAAGAATAAAGGAATATTTTAGAGAGGGAATTTTCTGCAAAAGCGCTGCAAGAGAGCCGCGCGTCGGGTCACTTTCTTGGGGAATATCGAAGATAACGAGGAAATTCTTGTTTGACGTTTCAGAGAGATAAAGGGAACGCGGCTGCTGCCTGTCCCTCGGGCTTGGATCATGCCACACGTGTGTCGTAATGAATAAGTTTGAAAATATCAAAGAGCTTCGTTGTTACGTCGCTGGAATTTCCAAGACTTGAATAATTAATTTACAAAATTAGCGTGACTTTATGAATAGTAATATCCACATTAACGATTACTACTCTTCTATTTTATAAATTCGTATAAAATACTTCGTGTCTCGATAGTCTGAAATAGGATTGATTAAACGATGAATTGTAACTTTATAATTTCCACAAAAAAAAAAAAAAAAAATGTAAAACATAATTAATCAATCGTCACGTCAAATTAGAGAAATTGATCTTTGTGTCAATTGCACGGAACATCAAAAAAATCTGAAATTAATCAACAGTGATCAAAGATGACGAAAATATTAGGCACTGAATCATTATTGTACAATTAGAGATGCAAATTATCGAATTAAACAGATCGATTGTTGACACTTTCAACACTTCGAGATAATAAATTCTTAGAATTTTCCCCCGACATTTTCTCGAATTTCGCAAACGCGGAGACCGAGCAATAAATAAAGCGACAGCCACCGTTGCGCGAGCGTGCACGCAGAAAAACCGTTCGAACCGTTTCTCACCGCGTTTCCACCCGGCGGTACTAATCCCAAACGAAGGAGAGAATTATCTAACGCCCATTAACTCCAAAAACGCTCGTGGGATGATAGATGTTATCGTGACAAGTAGCGCGCCATTCCCGCAGTACCCTGGGAGACATCACTAACTGTTACTACTGCAAATGAAATATGCCAGACAAGCAGTACATTCCGCCATTCATTTGTTCGCCGAACGGAACAATAATACCGAAGATATATTGCGCCGTGAACGATATACGCGTGTGTGTATGTGAGTATTATAATTTCCATCTTCGGTATTACGCGAGGAACGTAAAAGAGCAACGCGTAATTACTGTTTAAAGAACTAGACGTATGACTGGTATTGGAGAGACAAACGACAAAGAAAAATCGTCGACAATTCGAATTGACGTAAGAAGAAACGTTTGAGAAGAAACGATCGCGCGACGATCGACTTGGTTTTGTTTTAAAGCCCGAAGCTTCTTTGACGAGTTTTCAACTCGTCCTCTTCGCAAAGACGACGATACATCGTGCGTGTAATTTTTTCTCTCTCGCGAGAAAGGGAAGTATCTTTTGCAGGAAGTCGTCTTAAATTATACGTGGAAAATTGTGAAAATTCGAATGTACGTCTCCTTTTTGTAACAACCCCTTGAAACTTGTTGCAAGAACTTTTGCGAGGAATATTTTCCCGGATCGAGAAATCATTATGGATGGTAAATGAAGATTTTAAACGAAAAAACTTGTCCATTCAATGAACGAATTATAATCGCTGTGAAATTTTAAAGCCAATCGGGCTCATCGAAAACATCTCGAACATTCGTCAAAAATTCGCCTGATTATATGATAGAGCCAACTCTGAAAAAAAAAAAGAAAAACGTTTCGAAAACATTCGATCGGCAAAGAAAAGAGAGCAAAGCCCGGCGGAGATTACCATCCTCTTTGGGGCGCTCGAAGCGCGAGACGCCGAATTGAATTCGCGCGATCGATCAGAAAACAATTTACATAGACGCGCATACGTCTGGCTCTCGCGCAGCTGTTACCGCGTAACGCGACAGAAAACGTGTGCTCAAGACACCAGGATTCAGCTGGAAAGTCCCTCGTTCCCCTCTCACCTTTCGCGGCCTTTCTGGATCGTCTCGGTCACCTTTGAAACCGCTCGCGAGTTTAATGCATTTCGAATTTTCTCCCCTTGCCTCGGCCAAAGCGATTTTCCTCCTCTCAAAGGGGAACTCGGTTGGCCATCGTCAGCAATTTAATCGGTCGCGTTTTTATTTTTAATTAGGATTAACCGTTTAGTCCCACGGGCTGCGAAAAATGCCAAGCAACGCGATATAAGAGCAGATTAAAAATGAAAACTGTTTAATTCGAAGCTTAGGTTTCATTGTAAAGAAAGTAATTAGGAGAGGAAGCTTCAATGTGACTGACGACGATGTGGCGCTATAATCGAAACCAAGTGCATTGTACAGGGTGGAAAGAAAAGTTTATCCGTGGCTGTTATAGATGAATTTTACACCTTCGATTTGATGGAAATACATGTAAAGAACCTGTTGCAAAATTGAATTCCAAAGTCAAATTTTTTTTTATCACTGAAAGTGATTTTAGCGGCGGTAATTCAGAAAATCGGGCCTCTTCAGGTGCAACGCTGATGCAACGAAAATTAGCGATTGGTTGATTTGGGTCACGTGACTTGCGAGGGGGCGTGGGATAGACCTCGAGTAGGAGTGGCGTTGTCTGGTGACTGAGCGATCGCGCCTGTAATTTGTTTTCTATAGATTCAAATGTCTGCATATCGATAAAATTTTATGGCAAAAAAGTCGTCTTCATTGAGACGAATCGTGCGGAGTACAAGTAGTGCAGTTGTAATTTTTTGCATTGTATTCTACTCATCACGGAGGTAAAACTTTTTCAAGAAAACCAATATAATATAAATGAATAAATATAAATATAAATATAAATATAAATACAGTATAAATATAGTAATAATTTTATAAACGTTGGAGCTGCCTTCTTGTTACTGTAAAATGTTCCCGAGTACAGGAAAATATACTTTTTTAAAGATTCTATTAAGGTATATTTTTCTTGCGAAACTTTGTGTCCCCGACACAAAAAATGGACAACTTTTTAATACGTAGGAATCAAAATGTTTGCTATTCGCTGATCTTCTCGTTTCAAGCGTCTTCTGTACACCAAACTGCTTATACTTTTATAAGATCGGATATGATCGCATATTGTCCTACGTAACATAAAACACGAACGCGACACGAATATTTTGTATATCCTCATTCTATTGAAAATAGTTAATTCTGAAGTTATGCACGATTATAAAAATTCATGTCAGATTATTAGAATTTGAAACAGTTTGTTTGAAAAAGTTTAAAATTGTATTAATGAAGAGTTTGTACTGCTTAGAATTCGTGCAAATATTTTTACCAAGTTCTTCGGCCTTTAAATTTATTATGCAACTATTCTAAATATTCTTCAAAATTGTGTAGAGGATATTTGATGGAAAAGGAACGTTAGAAAATTCAAGAAAAAAAAAAAACATGAATTGACCCTCGTTTTGGTCGAAATGAGATTTTACAGCACGATGACTGGAACAATATATACCTTGACTCGAAGTACAACTTGAAAATTAAAAGAACCTCTTGGAAATGGCAAAAGTTGTGCTGGAAAACAAGAGAGAATCTTTTTGAGGAGGAGCACGTATAATACGCGAGTCGTTTACGTGTGTTGTGTATTCTCCAAACTTTTCCATAGACGTTAAGTATCAAAGAAACTCTTAAACAAAATCATTTTCAAAAAATTTCAAATTTTCTTCCTCACACGTGTGTGTAGTGGTCTTAAACTTTTAATCAGCATATATATTATATACAGGAGCAGAAAACGTATCGAAGCGAGGACTTATCGAAACGACTCGATATTTCCTCGAGGACTTATCAACGACTCGTGTTTATTAAAAAACTATATGCAAGAGTATGAGCAGAGACTCGATATTTTATACATTTGTAAAGAAGCTGCAAACTGTTAAAATTTGTAGCATAAAAAGATGTAGGAACAAACGATGAGATGCGTGTGATTCTGTACCAATAACGGAGCAGTGGTGTAGATCAATGACTAGTGCAACCAATGGACGAAGGACGATTCGATATTTTATGTATTTATTAAAAACACTATATACATGAGTATAAGCAAGGATATTATATTTTACACATTTATTAGGAAGCTGTAGACTGTAAAAATTTGTAGCATAAAAAATATAAAAATAAACGATGAGATGCGTGTGATTCTGTACCAATAACGAAGCAGTGGTGTAGATCAATGACTAGTGTGACATGCATGATATTTTATACACTTATTAAGAAGCTGTAAATTGTAAAAATTTGTAGCCTAAAAAATATAAAAATAAACGATGAGATACGTGTGATTCTGTACCAATAACGGAGCAGTGGTGTAGATCAATGACTAGTGCAGCCAATGGGCGCAATATCCAGTCGAGTCTCTGAAAGACGACTCGATATTTCATATATTTATTAAAAATACTATATACATGAGTGTAAGCAAGGATATTATATTTTAAACATTTATTAGGAAGCTGTAAACTGTAAAAATTTGTAGCCTAAAAAATATAAAAATAAACGACGGGATGCGTGTGATTCTGTAGCAATAACGGAGCAGTGGCGCAGGTCAGCGACTAGTGGCAGCCAATGGGCGTAATATCTAGTCGAGCTCTTTGAAAGACGAGTCTCCATAAAGGTATAACGACGTCGAACAACAGAGGGGAGACGCGCTTTAAACTAAAGGTTCCTGAAGCAGTTTCCTCGGTGCTTCGTGAATGCATCAAAAGAAAGCAGACCTTATTCTTACTTCCTAGAGACGGAGTGGAAGCAACTTGTTTAAAAAGCAGCGCCAACTTTAGATACGGTCAGGACCGCAATTCTTCAGAGATTTCATCTCTCTCTTACTCTCTCTCCGGAATATCCTCGTGAAACATTGCGCGACAATTCTTCGCGGCGACGACGTCTTTAATCCATGCCGTTTAATTAGACAAATTGCCCCGTTGAAGGCTGAGAAATTTTTAAATTTGAAACGTGCTCGCTCGAAATTCAAGCGCTGAAAAAAAAATTGCACGATCCTCTCCTCTTCCATGGAGCTTGAATTATGGAATTTTATCTCGAACGTGGAAATTCGTAATCTCGAAAGAGTCCATCTCCGAAATCCCATTTTCCCTCGTTACCAAACTTAATATCGTTACCGTTACCACTTTCGGTGGAAACTCGAAAAATTTCATCTCGAACGTGGAGATTTGCAATCCTGCGAAATACTTGCTTCCTCTTTTTTTTTTCTCTTTCAAAATTTTATTTCCTTTGTCGGCAACAACTTGCTTCATTCGCGTTGTTTCGTTTGAAAGGGGTTGCAGTCCGGAAAATTCGAAACGGAACTTCAACTTTCGATTTATCGAGCAAAGTTGCAAGAAGAATCGCTCGAAATTTTAATTTTATCGTTCGAACGACACTTGGAAACCGGTTGGTTCGCTCGGTCGTGCCTTTTCAGACGAACCTGCTTAACCCCGCCTCGCAGAGAGCGAGGAAAGTCAAGATCAATCTCCACCGAGGCATCTAAACACGTCCAAAGAAACCAACATCAAACACGCTGCCACGGCGTCCTAACTTTGCACCTCCGAGCAAGCAAACTTCGAAGGTTTGAATCGTCGTCGCTGCAAGCTTGCCGCACCACCGACGAAACGTGTCACATACACGTAGAAACACGCTGAAAACAGAGCGACGTGTTCGGCTGTTAAATACGTCCGCTCTCTCTCTCTCTCTCTCTCTCTCTCTTTCTCTCTTTCTCCCTGGGGAGCTGCACGACATCCCGAAGACGTTGAATAAATTATGAAGCATTATCCCCGGTGTTGCCGATGCTGTCTACCGCAACGTTAGCGTATCACGTTCTCTCCGCGCTGCGGGTTAAGTTAATGGAACGCAGCTGATTCTTTCAACGGTGTACGGGCTGTTAACACGTTGACACTGACAACGACGTGCTCGTCGACGACCGACGCCACTGAATTTTTCAGAGCGATCGAAGCGGAGGTAAATTTTCTACTTTGAACGACAATTGGGGATTCTGACAACTTTTGACACGTTTAAATTCCGATGTTCTCGAATATGTTCGACAAAATGGAATTTTACGGAAAAATTTGTAGGGCCTCGATCTTTAGAATCACACTGGATCTAGCTACGAAAAAGATTTTTTGTAGATTTTTAGAGACGTCTGAAGTTTGATAATTCGATCCACTGCATGACGTGAAAATATTTTTGGGAAGGACGAACTCAAAATTGTTGTCTTGGTAGAGGATCCACGCTTTAAAATAAGACAAATTGAGTTAATGTGACATTTTATCACTGAAAGTGATTTTAGCGGAGATAACTCAGAAAATCGGGCCCCTTCAGGTGCAACGCTGATGCAACGAAAATTACCGATTGGTTGATTTGGGTCACGTGATTCGCGAGGGGGCGTGGGGTAAACTTCGAGTAGGAGTGGCGTTGTCTACGCTCTCAAACGAGACTAATTAAATTGCTGTACGATTTTTTTCGCCGTTTTATCGAATTTTGAATATTGGAGTTAAATGATAAAAATTCAAGAAATTCCAACATTTCGTTGCCTAACCCTAATGTTCGAAATCCGACAAAATGGTGAGAAAAAATTGTACAAGTTTCAAGGGGTCGTTGCAAAGAGAAGACTTCAATCTTCAAGATCTAGCTACGAAAAAAAATTATTCGCAGATTTTGAAGACGATACAGAATTACATTCCAAAGAAAGGATAAAGAAACTCGGGACTCTCCCAAAGCAGAGATTTGGCTCTTTAAAACGAGACCCAGTGGATCACACACGATCTCTCTTCACGAAGTTAAATCTTTTTTCATTCTTCGTGTTCTCCCTCTCAAAATTACAACAAACTTCAAAACTACGAAACAAACACGCGTCGAAACTCCAATCGGCAATCCGAACGAAACCGAAAGAAAGACGATTCTCGCGCGATTGACCCGGAACGCAGAGAGAGAGAAAGAGTCACGCTCTCGAAAGAGACGGTGGTCGACGACGACAAAAGTTACACGCCACGTTCCCAGAGAGCGGAACAATCAATCGTAATTAACACGGTGACGAAAACGAGAGAGAGCTCGACCACCTCGGGGCATCCTTCCATCCAGCTGGTGAGAGGCTCGTTCCTCGAGAAGAACCGGTTATATATCTGTCACGCCGTTAGCCGCGAAACACACCAGAGGTTCGAGCGAGACCTCGCTCGGTCGTCGTCGGTCTCTCACGGCCGACAATACGCGCGACACACACTCTAGGCTCGATCGCGAGGCAGAATCGATACTTGGGGCGATCGTCTAACGATCTCTCGGCGCGCGTTGCTGCCGAGTTCAATCAAGCCTGTACGACTCGAAAGCCGACCAACCGGCTCAATAATTTGCGGATGTATAGCCTCCTCTCTCTCTCTCTCTCGTCTCTCGTCTCATCTCCATGATACTCGACGAACTATCGGCGCATTCAGGCCGCGATGATATACGAGCTGCTACGAGGACTGACGCTGCCTCCTCGGTAAAGTACTACGTCAATTCGGCTATAAATATAGGAAACGCGATCCGCTAATTAGCTGCGTCGCAGGAGGAAGTTTCGAGGGGCGAAGAAATCATCGAAGACCAGTGAACGATCCTGGTAGGGATGCTTCTCGTTCCAGATGCTCGAAGACGGTTTTTCATCATCGGGCGTCTTATTTCGCAAGTTTCTCTCCCCCTTTTATTAGGATTACGCTTCGTCGAGCGACGATGAGCTTGCTGGTTTCTCGTCTCTTGCACGAGGGAGGCGTAGGTTTTTGCAGAGGTCATCCTTACGCTCGTGGGACGCATCTTTGAACTCGAGGGACGATAGCGATTATAAAATTCCAACTGGAGAACTTGTTCCAAAAGTTGGTCACGATTGTAATTCACTGAGAAGCAGTTCTTAGATTTTCGGGAAATATAGGATGGAACAAGAATCACTTCCTCACTACTGAAATAAATGAATCCCTAATCTTGTTTGCGAACGCTCTGTCGGTTTTTTCGACATTTGAAAGAAATAATTTTTAAAATATAATGGAAAAGTCATTGGTTTGAACTTAAATTTTATTAAATAAAATTAATTCTTTTCTTGTACTTTGATGTTTTATTAAAAAGAAAAAATAGGTGAGACGAAACTATTGGCCCACCCTGTATATCGTATTCCACGCATCCTCGTAAGTAACTTTTTTTTTTATAAATTCTTCCTCATGGAAATTGATTAAAAATTATGGTAGGTAACTCTATGTGAGCAATAACTCCGTAAAGAAGAATCACATGATTAATCACGATTTACTTGAAATTAGTCTTATCAGAGGCGTGAAGAAATGAAAATGAATATTATTAATTTTATTCAGTAATTTGAAATTTTGCGATTTGTCACCTGTCGAAAGAAGATTCGAAAAGACTGAAAAACATCGAGTGGTCGTAATTCGACGTCCACGGAAATAAATTGCACAGTCTTAAATAAATAAATACAAAGTTCCATTAAATAAAATAAATGTAAGAACAAAAATAAATGCGAAATAACAGGAGTATAATACCCACGAGTAACGTCGTTTTTTTGACACTGTACAAAATTTTATTCTATTTCAATTATTGTCGCTAAACGGCAATGTTTATTAAATTTGCGGAGAGAGTGAAACAGAAAGAAATTTACGCGTTCATAGAGATCATTGAATTTTTCTCAGGAAATGAACGTAGGATGAATGAAAGTAGGTCGCGAAAAAAATTTAAAGAACGAAACAATTTTTCTACGGCGTATTATGGCGAAGTTACGGAATAATATCTTTGTTGTTTAATTTCCACTCGTAACGCGAAACATCGTTCGGTGAGATTATATTTTCCGAGAGGCGCAATACATCGGGGAGTGGTCACTTTGACGCACAATGTGTATCTGTATATGTAATACGTATCTGTATTATGAAATTTAACGTGAAGCTCGAATAATACGAGTAAAATATGATACTCCTAATCAAATATATTCGAGATTAACGCGAACCGGTTCCGAAAATTTCACGTCTGCCCATTAATGAAACGCAAGCAGTATTTGCACTACGCTCTGAATATTTTATACACGTTCTCGCATGCTGCGTGCATTCCGCGCGATATTTTTGCTATTTTCAATTCGCTACAAACGCGCGAACATTCGCGGTATTGCAGAGAGAGCTGGGCTTCTCGAACTTTTCCGCTTGGCAAATATTTTCGCGACCTCGAGACCATAAACTAGAAATGCGAAAATTATAATACGCATTAAAAACAAAGCCAAATATTCCTACTGATTTTTTAGTCCTGCAAACTAAAACAAACTTGCACAAACTTTTTTACACGCAACTTGTACTAAGGCGAACTTGTGCAAACTTCTTATGCACAAATTTAATTTATCTGCGTTGAAAATTTATTCGTTTAGCAGAGATACTTTTAATTCAATTTTGTAAAATATACTGTATGAAAGACAAGGGCGATACGAACGCAAGAATACTGCTCCTGTCTCTCCCCTGTCTCTCATAAATTTCACAAAATTGAAGTCAAGATATTAAAACATTTACATTTAGGGAGTTAGCATTTCTCTCTGAGTGTTCCAGCATCTTAACTTTAAGTTGAAATATTTAGGGGATTTAAAATTTAAAATTTCCCGAGGAAATTCCCGAGGAGCTCGGTATTATCAAACGAATCAAACAGCTGAAAATGTCTGAAAAATTGCCAGTACGATCGATCAATAATTAACTCGTTTACTTAATTATTTTAGAATTAAACGAACAACGCGTCAACAACGATAATAACTGTGCAATAATTCACAATTAAACGAACAACGCGCCAATAACGACCGTCCATATCTCGATAGATTCTATCGATTCCTTTCGGTAAATGAATCCAACAGCTGAAAATATCTAAAAAAAAACTGCCAATAACATACAATCTATTGGTAATTAATTCACATAAACTGTATAATAATTTACAATTAAACGAACAACACGTTAATGAAAATTCGAAGGAAGAGCCTGTCGATATCTCGCATAAACTACGTAATAATCTACAATTAAATAAACGACACAGTTAATAATAGTAGACTATATAATAATTTAACGAACAATTAAACGAGCAACGCGCCCACAAAAAACTGTCCATATATTTCTCGATTTTACCGATTCCTTTCGTTCGTCAGACACTATCACGTATTTACGCGATTCACCGTAAAATGATAATGCGTCGCGATGCGTTCGTGTGCGACCGTCACTGTAAAACGAGCGAGAATCACGGAAATTCGAGAAACACCGACGACCCCGGAGTGGAAGGAGGCAAGGGGGGGATATTTTACGACGCATCACGCTCATATATCGCGATCGATGTATTTCTACGGACAGGTATCAACGCGACACCACCGTATTGTGTTTTCGTCGCGTGCATTAGGGCATCGCTGGCTGACCACCGAGAGATACGCCGACGTGTGTATAGACCACGTAAAACGATTCGACAAGATATCGAGAGAGAGAGAGAATATATATACACACAGAGGTGCAGGTGAATTCTGCTTATCTGGTATCGCGCTACTCCGGCTAGATCAATGGTACCAGCACGCAGCAGCTGACGCCAGGCGACAGGGGATACAACTATTGGCGACGCGTTGATTGACGCGTTTTAACCTGGCCCATTTTCGATGGCAGTTCCACTGTTGCCAGCCAAATGATTTTATCAGGTTTCGTCTCGTTGTCAGGGACGAGAACTCGCTGGGATGAGAAAAATTGCGCGACAAAATTGTCAAAGTCTCGGGACTTTTGACTCGTCAAACCCCGTCAAACCCCGTCAAACCCCGTCAAACTCGTGGCAAACACAGTTAATAAATTTGTACAGGCCGAAAGTTTCTTCTCACCTGTTTCTTTTTCTTTTTTTAATAAATCATCAAAGTATGAGAAAGAACATGTAATGTTAAAATATGTTGATTCATTCTAGTAGGAAGTGATTTTCGGCCCACTCTATATTTATATAACACGCGCGAGTGGACAGAGCACGATTCTAGTTACGATTTCGTCAAAATAATTTAACAATTTACTACATTGTTGTCTGACAATTTAATTTTTCTAATTTAAAAATAATTCACCATCAAAAATTGAATGCCACCTTTTCCTCCGTTAAAAATTTAAAATCAACATCGTCGGATGATCGTCGTGACAATCGACATGTTAAACCGATAAGTACGATCAATTGTCAAACAAGACGCGTGTGATCTTAATGGCGTCTGCTCGGACGCTCGGAAAGGGATTAATCCGTCGCCCTCAGCTATAAAATTCTCCCCGGTCGGTGGCGAAACAATTTTATAACACTCGAAACTTTTCGTTTACGTAATCTTCTTTGTGGAACTTTAATTAATTCGTAGGGAAGTTAAATTGAGTTCAATGCCTTATACAACTGACTCGACAGGGCGAAATGATCGATATGAGGGCGCGACTGATTTATCGAATCGGTGTCCAGCGGGCAAACGTAATTAATACGAAGCAATTGAGATACTTCTTGCGAAGAACGAGCAAGTATTCCCGACACACTTCCCTCCAATTTATCGATTTGGTAAAAGTCTGAACGATTTAATGTAATATTTGACGGTAAAGACGCGAACGACTTAAAATTTCGCGACTGTGTGTGTTTTCCAGGGTAACACCGGCAGGATTCAACTGTATCTGCCGCAGAATCCTGTTTAATCAAAAGTTCCACTGAATCCGGGATTAAATATTTCGCCGGGCGCGGAAACGTGTTGCCGCCGCGAACGAATCGCAACTATCGGGCTCGCGGAGGGAGACGCTTTTGAAGAACGTAAAAACGTCTGTTTCCATAATCCCGAAACAAAGTTTTATCTCTAAAAATATTTCGCTTCTTTCTCATTTTATTTCGACGAATAATAATTTACCTTCCATTCTTCTTCAACGTGTTTCAAACAAAACGAAAAGCGTGTTTAATTCTTTGCACTCTGGAAATTTTCACGGCGGGAAATCGATCAGAAACTCAGTCTTACGGAAGAAACATTTCAAAAACCGAGCGTTCCGAGTGTAAATTTATTTACACACTCTCGAGACAAGCTTTCATCTCTAAAAATATTTCATTTTTCTCTCATTCTTTTAACATATTTCAAACTAAAAAAAAATAGAGCGTATTTGATTCTTTGTATTCGGAAAATTTTTCGGAAAATCGATCAGAAACTCACGGTTTTGTAAAAGAAAATCTTTCGAAAACCGAAAAATGCTTGTTTAAAATACTCACTTGTATAAAATATAGCTTTTCGTATTTTATACTATTTTCTAAAAAAAAAAAGAGAAAAAAGAGGAACTTTAAATTTATTAATTAGAGCCACGAGTGTCTGTGTCGATCTGCGCGCTGTTTGGCGATCGAAATCGTCGCTGAACGGGACACTTGATATTGCGGAAGGTAACGAGATCGAGAAAAAAAGACGACGGCGGAGAACCGGCGAGAAACTTTCCACGAGATCTGGATATTATCCTCTTTTATTATAGTCAATCGGCAGCGTCAGATTGCCAGACTGGAATCAAACCTGGAACCAGCAGCTTCCCTTTCGATAAATCAAGCAATAACGGAACATCTGGCCGCTGGAAACTTCTTCTCGTTTCTCTTCCCGGTCCTTTTAACCGGAATGAAGAACCTCCGCGAGGGAAAAAGAAACGAAACGCTCTCGCCCCCCCCCCCCCCCCCCCCCTGTTTAGGCACGCAGCAGTCGATCACTCAAGAGGATCGAGATCGTTAACCTTTCTGTTATCGATCGTTGAAGTGATTACGATTGAAATTTTTCGCACGGAATTATTATTTTCATAGGTTTCAATTCAATTAATAACATCTGTAATTTACAGATTAATTTTTATCCACAGATTTCTAGAGATTTTGTATAAACTTTCATTGGTTTTAACAATTAATACTATCTGTAATTAATTTGTGGATAGATTTTTATTGTTATTTTTGTCTGTAGATTTCTTCAAATTTCAACAAATAACGATATAATAACGTAATATAATAATATAATACGTATAACGATATAATAACGTAATATAATAATATAATACGTATAACGATATAATAACGTAATATAATAATATAATACGTATAACGTAACGTAATTATAATAATATAATATTATATTATAATGATATTATAATATAATAACATTAATAATGTTAGCGCGATCGGTTGCGCGACGAGATTTTATTTTTAATTGTTGAGTGGATTGTATAATTTATTATTTTTATATAAAAAATGATATATTATTTTTTAAATGCGCGCTGGTATGAGTGGGGCGTTAGTCAATCGTTAATCGCGTTATAGAGGTTATCGCGCTTGCTCGGCTCGGATTCGTGTATACGCTTGTGTATTTTCGGCGCTTCTTTCGACCTTTAATGACGACGCGTTAAAGAGTAAGACGCTCCCGGGCGCGAGGCCGGGGTATATATCACCTCGGTGCCCCCACTCTAGGCCGGTCGCGTTGCTGGTCGCGGAGTGGGGTAAACGTCGTACGCCGAGCCGCGACCCAGGTGGAGGGGGGAACTCTCGCGAACAAATAATAATATCTGTAATTTTTATAGGTAGATTTTTATAGATTTTATAGATTTTTATAAATTCAACAATTAATAATAATACCTACAATTTACAAGAATAATTAAACCGCGAATTTTTATGCACGTTCATATATTTACGAAATAGAAATTTGTTTCGTTTATTGAACATTATAATAAATTTTTAGCATTTGGATATTTTATTGGCATTTCTGCATATTGCACGTATTTTTTACACCTTCAAATTGCTCGTAAACGTACGTCTAATTATACTAACTATAAATTATTAATTATTATAATTTTTTGGAAACTCCATCCTCTCTCCTCCCCCAAAATTGATGTACACTTGTTTATTTATTTGTTTCACAAAATCACATAATATTAATATCGTAAATAATAAATAAACACGTATAACATAATACACCTAAGCGATATAATTAACGCAACGCAATCGCGTGAATGTACAATTGACACGATGAATTTAATTATTTGTGAAACGTGATACACACGGCTGTCCGCGATGAACTGCCGTCACGTTCGCGATTTGACTTGGCGCGACTTTGAACGCTCCGCGAGAATTTAACGATCGTTTTATACCGGCTCGCTCGCTCGCATCGGTAATACTTCGTTAGATGCTCGAACGAAAGGTAATTAGCCAGCCATGCAGCGCGCAACTCTCTCGGAGCCTCGCCTCGTCCCGCGCCAACCGCTTCTTCATCCGTGGCCTCGTTCCCCGGAAACGTTAGAATCAGCCGTGAAATTAGCATATTCGGAAGTTTTGCAGTTTGCAACGGCCGAGACGAGCAGCAACCTCTTGCGCGTCTGGCAACGACCGGTCTGAAAATTTTTCTCATTCGTTTTCTCACGGTTTCAATTATTTTCTTACTGTTTCAATTTATTTCTCATTTTTTTTTCACCGGTCTAAAAATTTCTTCCACCGTTATTTTTGTTTATTGGTCTGAAAATTCTGCATCCCCCCGTCACTCTTTTTTCTCGCACATTTTTCTTACTCGTTTCAATTATTTTCTTACTGTTTCAATTTATTTCTCTTTCTATTTTTTTTTTGCCGGTCTAAAAATTTCTTCCACCGTTATTTTTCTTTCGTTCGTTTTTCTTATTCATCTTTCTACGGTTTCAATTTATTCCTTACCTATTTGTCATTTCTTACTCGTTTCAAAATTCTGCACCCCCTGTTACTTTCCTTCCGTTCGTATTTTTCTTATCTATCTCCTTATCGATTCACTTATTTTCTTATTGCTTCAATTTATTTCTTATTTTTTTTGCCGGTCTAAAAATTTCTTCCACCGTTATATTTCTTTCGTTCGTTTTTCTTATTCATCTTTCTACGGTTTCAATTTATTCCTTACCTATTTGTCATTTCTTACTCGTTTCAAAATTCCGCACCCCCTGTTACTTTCCTTCCGTTCGCATTTTTCTTATCTATCTCCTTATCGATTCGATAATTTTCTTGTTCTTTCAATTCACTTGTTACTTATTTACTGTTTTTCACGGCACCCTCTGTCATTTCTCTTATTTATCTTCTTATTCAATTCATTTCCTTATGCTTGTTTATTTATTTATTATGGTCATTTCCTTATGCTTATTTATTTATTTATTATATTTTTACCATTATTTTAATTTACTTTCTTACCACCTGACAGTTATTTCCATGCGTTGTTCCTTATAACAAATTGACAATTACCTGCGTTCCTTTTTCCTGTGAAAAGGCCTTTGTTCCACGACCGATCTTGTAAAAGTGTTGAAGTCGCCCTTTTCTCGTGCAAACAATGTTGTCACGTCGCCCTCGGACGGGGAAAAACGTCGTCGCTGGCCACTGGGCTAATTATCGGAGGTAGAGCGGCAGAAAGGGATATCCTTGAGCGGTGTTCAGGGGGTTAACGAAGGAGCCACGATCCCTTCTTCTTCGATCCCGAGGAATTCACTCTCCCTTCCTCCCCCTCCTCTCCTCTCTTCCCCGCGATGGCCAGTCTACTCAGCGGAATTCTTTGGAATTCGTGTCGCATCGGCCGGCGAACTCGGAGACGAAATTGCGCCTCTAACGAGTTTCCAGTTGGAGTGCCCCCGCCCGAATTTCGAATCTCGATCTCCGCAGCCATTTTCTCCGCGCCTCGGACGAGATTACTACGATCGTCGAGATCGTTGTTCTCCTCAACACGCGTTCTTGATACACGCGTGCAAAGTTTTATGTGTGCAAGTCTTTTTATGTATGCGGTGCTGTACAGTACTTCCATATCTCGCTCTTTAATATTAAAAAAAATTATATGGATCGGTAAATCGGAAAATTGTAATGGACGAGATTTGTTTTCTACGAATATATATATATTATAATTATAATACACATATATATATTATGCGGTTTTAAAGTTTAATTAAATTAATAACTGTATAGATCGAGATTTGGATTCGTTTACCACATGAGAAACTTCGGAGTAGAGGAATAAGACATTTGTTTTTTACGAATGTACATATATTTTCTGAGAATTACTATTTCAGTCATCTACTCTGAAGTTTCACATAAAACCTTCTGTGTAAATTATTCCGAATTATGTGAATTATTGGGTGTTAACTGACTCAGGATTGTCTTGAGAAATTTCTTCTTCTAAAATTCTTTTGTGTTTCATACGTCACTGTTATAGAGTTTTCATTCTATTACACTATTATACATCGTATAGTACACAACACCAAATGTATACGTTCGTTAAAATTATAAAAAGAGCAAGTCCGAGAAAATTACGTGGATAGTTTCATAGACACCCTGTATATATAAACAGACCCTTTGAGATAAATAACAAATGTCGACGTTAAGGGTGGTCGAAATTGAATTTCCATCGAACGACGTCTTGGTTTAAAATCGAATCTCACTCGTTGATCTTCGACCAGCTTTGTCGAGATTTTTGCCATCGTTGCGACGATCTCCTTTTATCAATTAAATCCTCGATACTCGAAGAAAGGAGAGAGAGATAGAGAGAGAAAGGGAAAAAAGAAACTTCCCTAAGAAGCCACCCTAAGAAGGAAAAGTTAGGAGATTATTTACCCCAGCCACCCTAAGAACGTTTCGGCTGTCAGTCACGAAAACTTGCCGAATTACTCGCGCTTCGTTCGGCCATCGAATTTATTTCCTCGATACAATAATGGCGAAACTTTTCTACTCGTCGCTGCGTGTGATTGAAATATATATATAGCGAAAGGAATTTTCATGGCTTCGAATCACTGTGACTTTTTCTTTAACGTTCTGTTAATTGACAATCGTGTGAGAAAAAGTTACTGAGTATCAATTTAATTTTAACTTAGGCGAATTCACATTGTTTTATCTGCTTGTGCGAATTTTCTTGAAATTTGTTTATATAAAGAGTTATACTCAGTCAGTTAATATTGAGACTGCCATAACTTTGTAAGAGGAAATCGTACAATAAAAGTTCGGCTCATTTTGAGACTCGAAGCCTCTACTTTTAATAGATATCATTCGTTTTACTTTATGTTACTAACGTTCTTACATCGTACGGTAGATGAGGAAGTAACTTTCTCCTCGAGAAAGCTACAATTGTCGCGATATGTGAAAATATTGAACAATTTTCTCCGTGACTGAGTCTACGAAGGATTCGAAGATCGAAGCCCCCTCTTTGTAACGAGCTCTCGAAACTTGTCGTGCAATTTTTTTTTCGCCGATTTACAGAATTTTGAACATCAAGCGAAAACGAATACATTACGATTTAAGTCTGTTGTATAATGTTCGAGAAAATGACGAAGAAAAATAATACATCGAGTTTTCAGAAATGGTTGCAAGCTGGAGACTTCAGTCTTCGGATCTATCGTGGATTCAGTCGCGGGGAAAATTTTTTCAGAATTTTTACACACCATCAGAGCTTGTAGCATTCCCGAGAAGAAAAATATGGTCGCTTATTCACTCGCTACGCGGTGCGAAAATATTTCAGAACAAAACGAACGATGCCTGTTGGAAGCGGAGGCTTCAAGCTCTGAGACGAACTCGGGTTTACCGTCGTACGATTCTTTTTTTTTTTCACGCAATTTCGACAGTTTGAATATTTACTGATGACAGTCACCGCGCGTGATAAAACTAGAGATTAAATAAAAGATCAAAATAAAAATAATTTCAAGCTCTCAGTTTTTAGTTTCTAGTTTTCAATCTTCCGCGCGAGGTGAAAATCGAAAAAACGTCACGAGTTGGCAAAGTCGACGCGATGAGCGAAAATTTAGAATTTCTAGAGTTTCCTAGTACTTGGAATCAGAGTTCGAACTTTCGGACATTGATTCTGAAAATTAGATGGTGAATCATGCAATATTGGGATTTCGAGGATTCTCTACTTGGGGGTGGCGATGAATTTTTAATGGGGCGTGTTAAACGAAACGCCAGCGGACAGGATCAATCGATCGGCGTTCTTTTTTTCCAGTTAATTAGACGCTCGACACAAAACCATGCATATTTACGCGCGGCGTGCAGCAAAGTTTGGAAAATTCTTGCAAAATTCAAGAGTCACATCTATATTTCATCGACAGATTTCAAGTTTTTCGGAGGCTTTATAACACGAGATTTTTGAAGCCATCGCGAAAATGAAATTCCCCCCCTAAAAAAAAAAGAGAGAGAAAAAGGAAGAGAAATAAACGCATTGACAGAATCACACAGAGTCGCGTTAAAAAGAGGAGCGGAAAAAGTAGTATCAATGGCGTAAAAGACGACGATGCTGTTGCTACGTATCGAAGAAAAGAAATATTAATCCGACGAGGGGAAGCTTTCAAGCATTATTTCCAAACGAACGCGATACGTATGAAAAAAGAGCTTAAATCAGATGTGAACGGTCTCGAATGTGACAAACGTTTGTGTAAGAGACTGCTTTATAATCTTTATTTCTACGCTCCTTTGGATATCCATTGGTTTTAAAAATCGTTTCTCAAACGTCGTTGACACGACACGATACTGCTAGGATAATATTTGTAATTTAATACTGGCTCGATAGAGTGTTACATTGTTACAATGATGGATAAAAGTATTAGCACACTCGATGAAAGACTATTGTTGGTACTTTAAATTGCTCAAGCTCTGTGAAATAAAATCGTGCAACGATACTGTTGGCCTCGTCTTTTAAAGCATGAAACTTTTACTTTACGAATCTTACGAGTTCTTTTCTTTTTTTATCACTGAAAGTGATTTTAGCGGGGGTAACCCAGAAAATCGGGCCTCTTCAGGTGCAACGCTGATGCAACGAAAATTAGCGATTGGTTGATTTGGGTCACGTGACTTGCGAGGGGGCGTGGGATAGACCTCGAGTAGAACAGTTGCTTCTGGGCCTTTCAGTGAGACGAATCGTACTGGGGTACAAGTCGTGCAGTTTTTTGTTAAAGATGTTTCTTTTAAGATCGTGCAGCAGGTGGTTTTTGGTTTGTCGTTGAAAACAGTGAAAATTTTAACGTCAATGCGCGAATAACATCGCCTACCTCTTTTGCAAAATAAACTTTCAACCTCATTTCCAACAAGTCAATTATCAACGTCAAGATATTCCAATATTTTTGGTTTCGGAGCTGTTACACTTTCTTTTGAACTCATTAAACACCACGGGGAAATTTTATAATTAAATGTATTACCTTGCAATTAAATATTATCAAATTCCGCGTTCTCGCGGTCGATTTTTCTTTGCAACGAAAAATCGACCTCGTTAAACTTCGTTAACGTTCACAAACGTTTCAGAGAGAGATAGGAGAGAGAGAATAGTTAAATACGAAACTGAAACTTGAGGGGAGCGGGGGAAGAAACTCGAAACTAGTAGGATTTCCAGTTTCAACAGTGAAAACAATGTTTTCCCCTCGCGTCCTTTTATGGTGAAAAACAGGAAGATTCGGCGAATCGCTAATTTAGATTGGCCCGGTTTGCGCGATGAAACCGCGAGCAAACCGCTGGAAATTTTTATTCTTCGATTTTTTTTTTCAATTTTCCCGCCCTCTGTGCGGTTGGCGCGCGAAACGAAAACACGCGTACACACACACACAGAGGATACAAATTGAAAATTCTTCATCGAGCGATAATTCGCGTTACGTTTCAAAGGAGCCTTCATCAACGAACGCGGGCGAACGTGCTCGCCATTTTGTCAGAGACGACAGGCTGTTCCACGCGTTTCACGGGGTATTTATTTTACTGTGGCGAGCGCTCGAATTAATTGCTTGCTTACTATGTATTAAATCTTCTTTTCGTGTTTATGCTTTTAATTACTGCCTAACGAGTTTCTCGCTCGCCGTGTCCCGAAGAGGGCCGCGCTCCGACCCATGCCCTCCCCCCCTTCCCCCCATGGAACGTGCAACAAATTTTTAAGCAGCCTCCGAACCGAATATTCCTGCTTCACTTTGCGTGGAGTGGCATTTTAAATCGTGTCGACGCACGTGAATTTATACAAAGCTGGGGAAAAATACAGTGCGCAGAGAGAGAAAAAGAGAGGAAGATTTGATATTGATCTCGTATTTCTTCAATCATTCAGACGCGGTTGAGTGAAAAATCGGCAGGAAGTTCGAGGCTTCTTGAGTGAAATTTATAGTCTTGTTAAATGTTCGATGTTTAAAAAAAATTCAGATTTACGAGTAATATTTTGCGAGATGAATATTTTAAATTTTAGATTTAGAGGTGGCTAACTGGCGGCCGTTGCCCCTTCCTGATCGCTAGCGCTATCCCCTCCACTGCGTCCATCTCCCCACTCTTCCGTTGAGAGTGTCGTGACAACGATACTCGCGTTAGTAGACATGCATACATATAAATTGTTTTCTTTATTGTAGCTGCTAAAATTGAAAGAAAGATGAGGAAAGTAGTTTGTGGCCGGACAAGATCAACAGAGTGGGGATTAATTTTCGTGGTGGGGGAACCGACAGACTGATCGTGAGTGAGCAGCTCGTGCGGCCCGCAGAAGATCGCCATCTCTATCTTAGATTCGATTCGGCTCAAATAAAGTGTAATAATATTTCAAACGGAGTGTAATATTTCGACAAATAGTCGACTGCAAAGTCGATGTGAAGTCTTCGAAGGAAGATGAACCAACTCGCAACTGTCAAAGTGGAAAAGCTTCGCACTTTAAAATGTGACAAGATTTTTCCAACTTTTTCTTTTTTTTCACAGTTGAAATTGTTCGCAATTTTTTATTGCAATCGATGCCGATAGTCTTCCGATCCGCTCAAACTGCACGTGCCGCCGGTACGTAGAAACCATGTCCCCGTTTGTAATTAAACAACGATTCCCCCGGTAAACGGACGACAATGAGCCACGCTCGCGACCACGCCCCCCTCCCCCCTGTGACAAATTAATCGCGCTAATTACTCGTACATACCGCGGCGTAAAATTGTTTCGATGTAATAACGTAATTTCCTCGCGAACGAAATCGGCCGTCGCCAGCCGGTTATCATTGGCAAATTTGCGTCCCACGCTCGCACTTGGCTGAACAAATACCGGTTGCGTTTCAACGTTTTCGCAGTTTGCACTAAACAAACGCGATATTTGATCAAAACGTAATAACAATATTGATACGAGTCAACCCCCCCTGTTTTGCTTAAGTGTCATGCCGGCTCGTTACCGTCGCTACGAGTTAATTACTGACTGCAAAAAAGGCGAACGACTGGGTTGTTGGACTAATTGCGCGAGCGAGCACACCTTTCAGTTCAGTTACGACCCACACACACAGTTTAGTTCAATTTTATTGGACTGAAAAATTGATAACACTTGCGGGGAACGTTTATCGATCGCAGGAGGAATTTATTCTTCGGGGACCGGTAACTACGAGCACGGTACAACTCGCGTTGTTTTCGGAAACAGCGAGAGGTTTCCCAAGAGGTTCCGCCCTTCGACGATTGGATATTAATCGAGTGAATCAAAGTTGATCGCCGATCGATCGATTTCAAAATTTCTTCTCCCATCTCGGCGATTCGTTGCAACTGCTATCCGAAACTGCAATTTCGGACAGAAATTGAAATCGATGTTTGTTTCGACGCTGGCTGCAGAGCAGAGTTCAAGATAAACTCGAGTATTTTCGAAAGGTGCAAACAGAGCAACGACACTCTCAAACGAGAGTGAACATTCGCTGGTTTTGCCACCCCGGAGGCGATCTTTCCGTCGCAGCGAAAGATTCAAATTTACTCTTCGTTCTCGCGTCGTTCTCGCGAAAAATTCAGAAACTTCCCAATGCAAACGTCAAAATTCAGTCGCGCGACGTATCGACTGATAAATTCGCGACCTCGATGTTGAATCAGGATGAATTTCGAAGACGGAAGTTTGACAATGATTAAGTCTGTTCGACTTTTAAAATCTCGCGTGATTTGAGTTGAAATCGACGTATTCAAGTGAAATTATTCGCTGAAAAAGACTCATCTGTGACTCAAAGGACATAGCTTTGCATTAACTTAATTATCTTAGTTATTTGGGACAATGCACGTAATTTCTACACGGAATTAGTTGTGCCATTTCGAAAAAGAATTTATTCCACTACTTAAGCAAGGTAATCTTTTTCTGTTTTCAGCATCAAAAGTGAGAGGCAGTATATTTCAAAATTTCTGACAGGAGATAAATTAGCCGAAGATTCACGTTGCTTTTCTGTCTTATTAGGAAAAATTAATTCACCTTACAAATGACATTTTCTCGAATATACCTGACCATAAATAACTTTCTCTCGATGTTCAACGACTGCCTCTCTAGCCAAGATGACCTATTCTAGCCAAGAATATTCTTGAATCGATCCACACTCCCACCCGGATAAATATATTTTCGAATCGACTGATATTCAAATCTGTCCGTGTCTAAGTCAACCCGCGCTCGAATTCATTTGTATTCCATCACGAGTTAATTCGGAACAGTATCCCCGTCCGGGAGTCAATCAGTTTCCCCCGGAGATAATCTCTTCAAGTTCTATGCTGTTGTGCCGCAAACTTATGCCAGCCATGTTGCATGTACAGTTCCTGCAAGCGAGTATATGCATATTCCCGTATTCTCAGTATACGAATAACTAATATTATACTAGTGCATTGAACGAGAGAAGGTGACTGATACAAGAAACGGATGCTAAATTGTTAATATAATAACAATTGTGTCTTCTCACGTACAGATTACCGACAAGTTTTTGCCAATTTTTGGTAAATTCCTATCAATTTTGTGTCTATCACAATTTTGTAAACTTCTTTAAATACTATAATTTTTTCAAATGTGAAATATGGTTCCTAATTTAATTTAAGAACTATATAATTCTGCCTATTATAATTAAATTCTTTTAAACGTGACTTTAAATATTATACTTTAAAAACTTTTTAGAACTTTATTATACTTGTTCAAATATTATAACTTTTTAAATGCTAAATTTCCCAATTATTTCCTAATTTAATTTATTGCCTATTAGAATTTTTTTTTGAATATGACTTTGAATATTATACTTTAAAAACTTGTTAAGACTTTTTTAAATATTACACTTCTTTAAATGTTAAATATATTTCCTAATTTAATTTACTGCCTACTATAATTCTTTTGAATATGACTTTAAATATTATACTTTAAAAACTTTTTAAAACTTTATTATAGTTGTTTAAATATTATAATTTTTTAAATGCTAAATTTCCCAATTATTTCCTAATTTAATTTACTGTCTATTTTTTAAATATGACTTTGAATATTATACTTTAAAAACCTTTCAAAACTTTTCTAAATATTACACTCCTTTAAATGTTAAATATATTTCCTAATTTAATTTACTGTCTATTAGAACTTTTTTTAAATATTACACTCCCTTAAATATTATAGTCTTTTAAATGTTAAATATATTTCCTAATTTAATCCACCGTCTATTATAATTTTTTAAACGTGACATTTATTTATTTATTTATCTCGTCTTTTCTATATAAGAAGAACTACTTTTTCGTCTTGCCCCGATCGATTTCTTGGACTAAAATTGGTAGAAGCCACTGAACTAAAAAAATTCTAAAAGAACTCACCGGAGAAGTGTAACTTGGACAACTTCGACGAACGAAACTCCGACTTGAACTTTGCTGAATTTCGCGAACCACTTTGATAAATTCCGGAAACTCAAAAATACGCGAGGAATACATCCGTGTTCGAGAGATACACCTTTCGTGTGTGGAAATGGTCGTTTGGAGCCGGGACAATCGGGGGTGATCGATCGGAGGAACATTTTCTCGCGCGGATTAATAACATTTGGAGCGGGCCGAAGGAAATTTCGGTTGTCGAACTGCTAACAGGTTCATCGACAAATTGCTTATTTGCGTCAAATGCCCCGGAACCAACGTTCTGCGCTGTAGGTACAGGGCTTGCCCGGCTGTGTGCGACGCAATTCCTACAGTCCAGCGCCGATATAGCGCTTTCTGTCTTTCTGTCTCTCTGCCTCTGCCGAACGTGCCGAAGAGGAGGGATATTGAATTAACCGTTTCTAACTTCGAGAGAGCTCCGCCGCGTAATTCACTTCCATCATCCGCAGAAACTCATTCGTATACTTAAATGTCTCTCGTGATACCGCCGCGGGGTATCTAAAGGCACTACGGGGAATCTGATCGGATATTAGCGCGATATTAGACCGGTTGACTGTCGGTCGTTTCAACAATTCGTCGCTTAAACTACCTTCGTCGTTTCAACCGATGGCCGACTGTCGTTTCTCCGTTTCATTTTCGAACTCTGAATTGTTGTTGAAGTAGTTGAAACGCGAGAAGTGGCTTGAATTTTTGGAGATTTAATATTACGTACAGCTATTTAACATTTTTATCGACGTCTTTCTAGAAACAAAGGAGATATTAAATGTTCTTAAACTCTTTCGCAAAGTGAATTCATTATTGTGTATTAAAATTAAAAATCTTTCTCTTTGAAGAACTCGGTAGAAGAGATGAGATTGCTAAAAATGACCAGCATTTATAATTTTTGTTGAATATTTTATTTTGTTGAATATTTGATGTGAAAGAATTTTTGGAGATTCAAATGATTTTTTGTAAAATAAAAGCTTGTATTTTGCTTTAATATCTCTGATGTGTAATTGTCGATCAGTGTTGAATAATTTTAAATATTCTTTTCTACTAATTGAATTTAGTAGCACTACGTTGCTTTCACGTTGCTTCATATAATTTTTTTTTATATAAAATCAAAGTCAGATATCTCCTTTGTTCTTTGTACTTTATTGTCTTACAAAGTATCTCCATCTTTCTTCCTACTTCAATGTCTGTGATTGAAATTTTATATTTTAATCGCCGATAATTCTACCGTTGAGTAATCTCGTTGGCGTCGATTTACAAAATTAAACGCATTAGTACTGCGTTCAAGTTAATTACACATTTCTACTGTATCCGTAACGTTTCTGATTGAAATTTTATGCTTTGATATCGCCGGTGATTCTAGTGCCAAGTAATTTCGTTAGTCGTGAAAATTAACGTTGCTACTGCCACCGAAATTATACGTATTACCTCAAAATTGCCTCAAAATTGTCCCAGCATTGCGCGTTCTTTCACAATTTTTCAAAATTCTTTTTTCACATATCAAATATCCATGGGAGGGGATTTGAACTCGCGAGGTGTTCAAAACACAAAACGAAGAGAGGAGGGGGCGCGAAATCAACGTCGACCCCTCGCTCTGTAATCAACGGTTTCCCAATTGTACGAATTTTACGAATACATGACCCCCCTCCCCCCCTCAGAAAATTGTTACAAAATTAAGTTCCCCGGGAATCTGATAGGATTGCGCACACACAGGATGCAAAGCAGTTTCTCACGCGAAACGAAACCTTCCCGTACCGGAATTAATTTTTCCGCGCCGCGAGTTCTCCCTAGATTCGCGGAATGAAATTGTCAAAAACGCGATTCGCGGGACGCGTTCACGCTCTGTAATACGCAATTTGCGTGCCGGGTTGCCCACCGAATGAATCACTCTTTTTTCTTTCTTTTCTTTTCTTGTTTTTGTTTTTTGTCTTTTGTTTTTTTGCCGACGTTAGACGAGATTATACCGCGACCGGGGTGGATTAAACTTCTCATTTTCGCGGCAGGGAGTTTAATTACGGAGAGAAACAATTTTATTTGCATGCTTAGTGCAATTTCGTCATGTAGTTTTTGCTCTCCGCTGGTTAAAGTAGTTTTTAAACGGTCCTAGCACCTAGAAACGCTTGGACTGTTTGTTCGCTCGTGGCACTATGCACGAACATCGTCCACGATTTGTGGATAAAATCTCACGAGTTTGTCAACCATTTTTCATTTCTTCGACGAAGATACTCCCAGATACTTTCAGATACTCGGCGACGAGCTACCCTCGAATCGGAAAATTCCCCTTCTAGAGACAGAGTTGGAACTAGGAAATTTCACAGTATTTGAATTTATCACGATCCTATTTTATAAATTTGAAAAATGTGTGTTTGTAAAAGTTGTTTCTGTTTTATGTCGTTCAGTCTTTCGGTGACCACCCTGTATAACACATACAAATATGATATAATAAAACAGAAATAACTTTTACAAACACACGTTTCTTTAAATTTTTTATTTTCTTAATTTAGGAAATATAATTAATGGATTTTTTCGATATTTTAAAATAAAAAAGATTGAAAATGAACAAGTTATGACTTTTTCAAATCCTTCAGTTTTTCAGTGGCCACTTTATATAAAATTTTCCAGGTCGTTCAGTCTTTCGGTGACCACCCTGTATAACACATACAAATATGATATAATAAAACAGAAATAACTTTTACAAACACACGTTTCTTTAAATTTTTTACTTTCTTATTTTGGGAAATATAATTAATGGATTTTTTCGGTATTTTAAAATAAAAAAGATTGAAAATGAACAAGTTATGACTTTTTCAAATCCCTCAGTTTTTCAGTGGCCACTTTATATAAAATTTTCCAGGTCGTTCAGTCTTTCGGTGACCACCCTGTATAACACATACAAATATGATATAATAAAACAGAAATAACTTTTACAAACACACGTTTCTTTAAATTTTTTATTTTCTTATTTTGGGAAATATAATTAATGGATTTTTTCGGTATTTTAAAATAAAAAAGATAGAAAATGAACAACTTATGACTTTTTCAAATCCTTCAGTTTTTCAGTGGCCACTTTATATAAAATTTTCCAGGTGACCGTAGTTTTCTTCTTATCAAACTAAAATTAGCTTGATAAACAAGAAATCGACTACGGTGCCTGACTGACCTAAGTTTTTCAAACGATAAATCTTTCATTTAAACGGAAGGAGAGCGTGGTTCTTAGAGTATCAGAGGGAGAGGAAGACAGAGACAGGGAATTTCACGTAGTAATTTGAGCTTAAATATGTATGTAACACTTGACACAGAGGGAAGCTTCAGCCGGTTTGCATTCTAATGAAAGAATTCTCCCACGGGAATAATTGGCAATCGACTAAATGGATTTCGCCGCTGTTCGCGAAGAGGGTGTAATTACGTAGCAACGGAGGAACACTCCGGTGCTCGGGCGCACCTGTCGCTGATAAAATAACATTTTATAACTCCACCGTGACGTCCGCCGCCGCTTTCGTTCGATTGCCCCTCGGCATCTTCGAGCCTCAAAGTTAAAGGTACCCCCGGTATCCGAACCCTGTGTGTCCCCTTCGACCAATTAACACGCTTTTCCTCCTTCCCGCTGATTTTGTTTCCCCTTGATTTGAGAGATTTGAGAATCTAACTAAACATTACAGGACAGTGCAGAACACAAGTTGTACTGTATAATTATAAACTATCTGTAATAACTACATTATGATTGTAAAAATCCCAAGTTAAAATTTAGATGATCGAGTTAAATTACATTTAAAATAATTTGATATTGATATTAAATTAAGTTCAAATAATTTCAATATTTAGATCGAAGTTAAATTAAATCCTAAGTTAAAATTTAGATGAAATTCAATAGATGATCATGGTTAAATTAAATGTAGAATTATTTAATATTAATATTAAAGTAAGTTTAAATAATTTTAATATTTAGATTAGATCACAGTTAAATTAATTCCCAAGTTAAAATTTAGATGATCAAAGTCAAATTAAATTTAAAATAATTTAATATTGATATTGAATCAAGTTTAAATAATTTTAATATTTGGATTAGATCAAAGTTAAATTAAATCCCAAGTTAAATATTGCCTTCTTTTGTTTGTTCGTTCAATCTTTGGGATGTAGAGGGTGAAGTTCTGGGAAATCGTCAGAGAAATTGAAGACTGTCTTTTGTGCCCTTTCTGGAAGGTATGTCATAGATCTGTCGGTCAGCTGCGACCGATTCACTCGCGGACATTGGAGTTAGGAAGTACAGATTTTGTACACGATGACTGACGAACACTGCAGAGACTCGACTGCATCCTGACTGTCAGAAGAGGGAGAGACGTAGAATTTGAAATTGGAAGGAAACAGCGTAAGTTGATGTAGGAACACGTCACAACAGACAACTTTCGCAATAAAAAGTGGATCAACCTCGGTAACGCCATCCTTCAGTGGAGGAATTATTCGTCGCCTCTGTTTAAATTAAATTTTAATCAAATCACTGTGCTGTTTCGGAGCGTTAAACTGAATTATCGTCCTGCGCGTACAGCTTTGAGCTGTAAATATTATTTGCGTAGTCTCTTTGCCGCGTGAAACGTAGAGAGCGAGGAAGTAACAAGGACGAGGTACTCTCGAGTGAATTTCGATGTAATTTACAAGAGAGTGGGAGACAAGTTGGCAAGATCTTTATCCAGAGGACGACGAAGGGATTTATAGAATTTTTCAATTGCGTAGTCGTTGTTCGCTAGGTCCGTCATAAATTCTTCAAGAGCCGAGAAACAGTGCTCAAAGCGGAGATCTCAAGTGAAATCCCAAGATTGGTAATAGCAATAAACCACCGCGACTCACCCTCGTTGGTGACTTATTTCCATCGCGGATCCCTCTTTTTTCTCTGGAACGTCCCACGTCCCTCAAATTTTGCCTAGCCCCTACAAACTTTTGTCTCTCCTCTTGCGGACGTCTTCGCTCGACAACCCAGACCAGTTCGTGTATCGATTGCTCGCAATGATTGTGAAAATATTTTATTTCTCAAGGTTACGAATTTAAAATCAAGCAATTCACGTGCGCGATTTACGATTTAAGTACAGTACAATTATATATAATATATTTTACAGTAAAATTCTAACATAACATTTTCAACGTGTAATTTATCTTTCACGTATATGTACAATTTCATTCCTTCATTTTCCTCCAGTTTCTTAATTAACTTTTCGTAACTAATTTTTACTAGAAAGTACCGATTGAAAGTACAAAATTCGTAGTAAAAAATTTCTTCGATACGATAAAGAACGGGAGCTTCCAACTGTATATTTGAATCGTTCGACTCTCTAGAGACACAAATATGTATATAAAATTTTCTCTGCAAATGTTAGAAATATATAAAATTATTCCTGTAAACTAATTACCACAAGTTACCAAGTTGGTAATTTCTTCCACTTTGGAGAAATTGCGAGTGTTAAATAACGTTTAGCGTTAGTTCAAACAGCGTCAAACAACGACCGAGCGCGACAAACCGGCACCGGGACAAAAAGACCGGATGAAACTTAATTTGCTCGGCTCAAGCGATCCCGAAACGGAGTTTTCGCCTCTCGTCGTTGTAGTTTTTCATCAACCGCTGGAGAACTTCGCGCTGCGGAAACACGCCGACGTGTGAAATTGTTTACACGTTGATTTCGTCCGGGTCTCGCGCCGGGACCCGTTTCTACACCGAGAAATCTGTAGAGATTCTCTGTATGCCACGCGCGCCCGCTGTGTTTCCTTTCGGCGAGCAGAAGAACAGAGAGAAACACTTCGTCACGTATTTGGTGACGTTTTCGAGCCGCTCTGCGGGATGAAAAATCTAGTCACACGTCGCACATCGTTCCCAAAACCTGACGAAAATAACCTCCAACGACAAACCAGTACGGTTTCTCTGTTTTTCTTAGGCGTCGGCTTCTCCTTTTTTTTCCTTTTTTTTACTTCTAACTTAATAAGCATCGCAGATGAAAAAACCCGGTGCTCTAGCGAAATTTGGGCGAGTCCCGTGTAATAATTCTTGTTCCACGCTGCCAGTAGTTCGACTTTTAACGCGACGCGACTCTACGTTTACGTTTACGTTTACGCGAGGGGGAGAACGTCTCGTTATTCGGCTGAAACTGAATAAAATGAACACGCGTTTCATTTTATTTTGATGTTGGATCCCCTTGGTTTCTCGTACAATCGATGGGAACTATTAACTCCCGTTGATTCGAGTTTGATGTAACGAGCTCTCGTTTGAGTGCTTGTTTGAAATCGAACATCAATGATCGTTACTTTTATGCTTGATCAGTAACGTGTCCATTGATTTCGTCATTCGATTTTTTACACTCTTCAAATCATCGAAAGAGATCTTTTCTTGGGAATGATTTCGTTTCCTCGACACTAAGCGACGCAATTATAAATCGTGTTTGTTCTCATGATAGGATCAAATGTTTAGTGGAAAAATTAAATTCAAATTGTAGATGGCAAAGAGCAAAAATTTTTATTACAAATTTCTCAAAACTCAAATACTATGTTGACTGTGTGTTCATATGAAAGAAAAAATTTGCTCATTGGCATTTAAATCAACAAAACTGTACTTTCGAAAGTGTCTGTCTCGAATTAACTTCCTGAAAAGTTGTGCAATTGACGACATGTAACTCAACTGTGATATTATTGAATTTACATGTCGTAACGATAATTTATTTCTCGTGAAAATGGACAAAAATAAATGTTTCAGGAACCAATAAAGCAATCGAATATAAAATGAACAACTGTCCCCACAAAACCAGCAACATCGTGGAATTTCATTTCTGGCAACAAATTTATCTACCAACATTGGGACAAAACAAACGTGTCCGAGATCGAAACGATAAATTTCCAGATCGCCACTAATCGGCCACTTGAATTTACGATGACGCTTCTTACAACGAAACCGACGGGGCTCGGGAAACCCATTAATCAGAACTATCAGAACGACACAAATGTATTAATAATTTCCGTTGCCAATGAGATTTCTCGTCACGCGTGTTATTTATGTACAATTATCGCCAGTTATCACCAATTATCGATTAATGATAATCACATTCCTTTACCTATCTTTTTCACGTGCTTCCGCAAACCTCAATCCTCCATTCAACCCTACATTTTCAATTTAAAGAATGAAATTATAAGTTAAAATCGCTATTGTTATTTATTTGAAATGACAACCGTGCATTTAATTTGAAGAACGAAACTGTTAATTAAAATCATGTTAAAACTATTACTTAAATCAGGAGCTTTGGATGCTACGATGTTAGAATTTTGCGTGATTTTGTACTTTTTAATTCTTTCAAAATTACAGTCAATCCTCTTACAACACGGTTTTCATAGCACGATTTAATTGATACAGCGCGACTTTTTCCATCACACACTGTTTCCATATTTTAAGTTATTTAAGCTTAACGTCGTTTCGATACAACATGGAAGGAGGATTGACTGTACTAAAAGTTTGTGATCTACTTATTGTGCAACGTCAGATGAAGAAGAATTCGCAATGGGGACACTGAGTGTCAATCATCCAAAATTAACTAAATATTAGTGTCTATCACTCCATTATCAGATAGGAGAGATAGGTAATATAGTATTGTGGTGTCGAACAATTCTCGTTGATATTGTCAGGATACTTTCTCTCCCCAAGTGACCATCGAACCCTTACTCACTAAGGGCAAAATCCATTTAGTCGTTCGTACTTTCTTCTTCTCTCTCTCTCTCTCTCTATTTCTAATATAAAAAAGATGCTATTTTGGAGTAGAATTCCTTTGCCAACTCTAAGTCATTGCATCGAACGAATTCTAGCCGATTCCCTGATGTTGCTTATAAATTCTAAATATACACGGAGTCCAAACAAAGCAGAAGAGCAATCTGTTCCCAACCACTTCTTCCTAAATGTGACTTTGTTTTCTAAAAATCTGCTCTATCTTCCCATCACCCTTCTTTCAAGCTCTCTTTCGTTCCATCTTTCAAATGAACAGACATTCATTCTTCATCTGTCTTGAACGACAAACCCTGACAATACTGGTGCTAACATTGACAATGAGTAGTAGTCCAGTAGTTGGTCCTTTGGTCCTGTTTACCAAAAAACATAAAAATAAATAAAAAACTGCATGACTTGTACCCCGGTACGATTCGTCTCACTGAAAGGCCCAGAAGCAACTGTTCTGACTAGGAAACGAAGACGACTTTTTTGCCATAAAATTTGAATCGATAAAAAACAAATTACAGGCGCGGTCAGTACTCTAGACAACGCCACTCCTACTCGAGGTCTACCCCACGCCCCTTCGCGAATCACGTGACCCAAGTCAACCAATCGCTAATTTTCGTTGCATCAGCGTTGCACCTGAAGAGTGCACCCGATTTTCTGGATTACCCCGGCTAAAATCAGCCGCTTTTTCATCAAGCGGATTAGAGATCTTTGCAACCCTCTGAAAGCTATGATACAAGTGTTTCGTTTCTTTATGCAGAATCCAAGTCGGATTAAAAGCCTCGAAGACACAGAACCCAGGCTGACACGCGCCGAACACTGGCGAAGGTGAAACGGTCGACGAGACGGTGGAATTCGGAAGTCCATATATCGAGATGGTAACTGGCAGGCCGCGTTCCCTGGCGTGTACGCCTTAGCAGGGCCCTAAGGGTCTTTCCCCTCTTCTTTTTCCAATTTCCTCGCACGCCGGCCAGAACCTCCCGGGAGACGCCAGAAGCAATAAAAGTACGCCACCTTCTGTCCGTCTTAAAAGTTCGGCCGACCTGTTCGAGGGGGGCGGGAAGACGAGTTTATGGCTGCGGCCTCCTCGCTACGATCCGCCCGGGAGAGCCAGGACTCTCGCGTGTTCGCGTCCGTCTCCCTCGCTGTTTGTCTTTTCCCTGTTGTTGCTCTTAAACTAGTTCCCGCTCGTGAATTATTAACGTGGCCCCGAGTCCACCTTTTTCTTTTTTTTTTAACGCCCGATTAACCGTTTACTGCTGAGCGTCCGCCAAAATTTCCAAGTTGACACGAATCGGTTTTCACACGCTTCGTGGAAATTTGTTAATCGCTCGTGCGAAGAATATGCATTATACTACATAAAATTAGGGAATATTGAAAGAAGCGTTTGATTTTTTTTTTTTTTATTAAACAAGAGCATCGGAAAAGCAAAATCGAATGCTTCCTTTTTTTATCGCTTCGTGTTCATTTTGAAATATCCCCCAATTTCTGTGAAGTCGATAAAGCGTTTATTCGAAAGAGCTGCAGTTAGCTTTTAATCCATAGCTTGCACTTCGAATTGACTTTTGAAACTGATCGTCATTCAGTCTTTACTTCTGGTATCGTTCATTGTCCTCAGGCTGTAACCGAGAGATTCCTAGAAGCTCTGACGATCTTTTCGTGTCTCCCCGTTCCACGTGAATTCCATGTACTATTGAATTTTTTTTATTTCTTTCCTCCAGGATTTCTGTGGTTACGTTGGAAATAAAATAAATTATTTAGAAACGGGGATGGGAATAGTGACGACACGTCTAGGACACGTCACTGTATCACAATGGCAGACAGATGAAAGTTTAAAATCGATATTTCATGCATTTTTCTATCGCAAATTCTGTACTCTGCAGGATGTGCAATTACTTTCAAACTTGCGACATTAACGAGACGATCACTATAATAATACAGGATCATTTGTTATTTTGCCTTGAGGTTTATGCATCGATAGAACCAAAAACCTGTCGCCCATCGGGAATGTCATATGGTGACATATGACGTCCCTCGATACCATACTCGTACACGAGGGTAACCGTAAAAATCCCCCAAAAGTAGCGTGCGTGCATTATGTGGTGGAACTGAAGTAACACAAAGGGATCTATTCTCGAAAGAAATTGCGCAGGAATTTATTTTCTTTTTTACTTTCTGGAAGAAACTGTTGCATCTTTGTACTGATATTGTTAAATTTAAAAGATAACTGAAAAATTGCGAATCGAGATTATGCATATACATGAAACAATCGTGGCAAACTGCTATTTAATAGTCGTGACAGTTTATATGTAAATATACTCATGTTTTGTAAGTATTTTGATAAAATGTACAAATGCGAAATATTTATTATAATACTAATATGAATGTAATATGCATGTGAAATATTTATTACAACACAAATAATTGATGCATACATTATACAATGCATATATAATATAATGCATCATTCGTAAAAACAAACTTTAGTGGTAACATTATGAATATTATTTGGAGGTTCATTGACGTCGTGACCGGGATCGACGTTTTCCCTAAAGGAAGAAGGACAAAATGAATCACGTTGCAGCGTCTCGTTGTAGCATGACTGTCGCTGAGTGTGATTATACTCAATGTAGTTGATTATTCTTTACTAATTAAATATACTATTAAATATAGACTCATTTATATCATCCACACATTGAATATATAATATATAATGTATAATATATTGAATATATAATACATCATAGTATATCATAATATAATTTAATATATATTGTAATTGTAATTATATATTTAACATAGTATTAATAGTATTATGATGTTATAATATTATTTACAATGTATATCATAATATTGCATTAGTATATCATACTATAATTTAATATTATGATATATCAATAACACATTAATATACTAATATATAATAATATATAATACATATATATTATTATTATTAATGTGTATAATATATATATATATATTATTATACACATTAATATACTAATATATAATAATACACAATATATATAATATATATATACATATTATTATACACATTAATATACTAATATATAATATATATAGTATATGTATATTATTATACACATTAGTATAATAATATACAATAATATATATAATAATGTATGCTAATATATAATAATATAATGTTGCGAAATGCAGTTCTGTTGGTGAATTTCCGAGCTTTCAGTTATATTTCCGCGAGTTTTAAGGACAACAATAACGATAAAACTTCCACGCACACGCGGTTAATTTGCATAGAAATACAAGGAATCTCGACTGCTCGGCAGTCATTAAGAATTGCAGATAGCAGCGTGAAAATCCGCAACGATAAATAGCATTGAGAGCGACGTGCAAGCGCGCGCACGCGCGCCGTTCTGACTTCTTGCGCGAACCGGCCACGCGGAAATGGACAAACATTTTTAAACTTCTCCCCGGCGAGACAGAGGGATTTTACGTGTTTCGTTTATAAAATAAACTGCTTGCCTCGTTGGCGAATCTCTCGCGCGCGAACGCGAATTTCGACAAAGGGCTAAACGTTTCTCGCGCGTTTCGGCCGAGTTGAGTGAAAAACGCGGGACGCGGGACCAAAATGGAGGAAACTCTGTATCGCGGTAAAATTGGATCGCCCGTGGAACGAATGCGAAATTCTTGTTTGCGAATTCCTGTAACGCGGTCATTTGCATGGGATAATGGGAATAACGAAGGAACAATTTTGCATTTCATCGCCACTTACATCGCGCGTCGGTCAAAACCACGACCAAGAATTTTTCAGGCTACTTTCGTCGGGGTTTGAGTCGAAGTTTAACACCAAGTTGGCCATATTTCCCGAGATGGAACTGGACAATTTTCAAGAACGCGGGTGATCTGGATAACGGATGTTATCGGATGTTGCAAATACTTTGCAAAAAAAGTGAAATTTCAATCTGTCTGTGAATGAAATTCGAGTAGGACTGTAAATACTAATAATACTAATAAAGAATATTTGTTGGAATGTTCCACTTTGTTTCTACACCGTGTTGGCTGTAAGAAAGTTTCTTGTCACCTACTGTTTTCAATAAAACATCAAAAGTTTAAATTAAACTCAAGTTCAGAATAAAAATATAAAAGAAACTCAATATAAATATGATAAAAGAATAATTACGGATTTATTTTAGTGGGAAGTGATTTTTGACCCACCCTGTAGTTTTTAAATTTTTTAGATATTTGTATTATTCCAGATGAGACGAATATATCATCGACGAAAATTTGCGTCGTGCTTTCTCATTTATGTACTTTCCACGAAAATACGAATATCCGATATTCTTGACACTCGATCGATAAAAAGGTAATGTCACAACGAACGACCGATGAAACGATACTTTGTCATTTGTCTGAGCGATCGTAACCCCAGGGAGATATGGAAAAAGAAATGGTGAAATTGCTCGTACGTGTTAAAACAGTCCTGCGTTGGCAGACATCTTCTCGAGGAACGACGAATATATTTTTTATCTTTTAGATCGTAAAACAGCGTAACAACGTTGAGCGAACCGGTTCCCTTTACGCTCGACGCGATCGATAAAACTGATTCATTTGGGCCCGTGTGTCGTAAATCGGGATCACGTTTGACTTTGTTAAAACGATTTGTTTCCGAACTTCACTCCACGTGCAACCTCGAGGCAAGTTTATGGTTGTTGAACGAGAGTTCGACCGTTGGTCAGGGAGTAAGGGCGAAACAACGGAATGGGCGGGAGGGGAAAACAAAAAGGAAACAACAAAAAAAAAAAAGAGAGAAAAAAACGAGGAGAGACGAAAAAGACAAACGGGGACACGCCGACGTTTGTTTGGACAGTACTTTTCTGGACGTACTTATTTTATAGTTAACGACGCTGTTGCTGTTACGAATTTGTGTATTTGTGTATTTGAGTTTGACGTTTCCGCTTTTGCGCGTCGATGCATTATTGAAGTTGTTCGTCGCGCGCGAGCGGAGCTCGGTCACTTTCTCTCCCCGTGGAGGCGCGAAATTTTGCGAAAAGTGGATAGCAGAAAGAGAAGTTTGACTAGATTCTAACTACCAAAGTTGTATCCAAACTAATTAGGAAATTAGAAAATTTTAAACCACTAATTGGGAAATTGGAAACTAATTAGGAAAATTAGGAAATCAGAAACTAACGAAAACTAATTGGGAAATTAGAGAAAACGAATTAGGAAATACTAAATTAAATATATTTAAATACTAAACACTAAATTAGGAAATTAGGAAATTAGAAACTAACGAAAACTAATTAGGAAATACTGAACTAAATATATTTAAATACTAAATTAGGAAATTAGGAAATTAGAAAATTGGAAACTAACGAAAACTAATTAGGAAATACACAACTAAATATATTTAAATACTAAATTAGGAAATTAGGAAATTAGAAACTAACGAAAACTAATTAGGAAATACTGAACTAAATATATTTAAATACTAAATTAGGAAATTAGGAAATTAGAAACTAACGAAAACTAATTAGGAAATACTGAACTAAATATATTTAAATACTAAATTAGGAAATTAGGAAATTAGAAAATTAGAAACTAACGAAAACTAATTAGGAAATACTGAACTAAATATATTTAAATACTAAATTAGGAAATTAGGAAATTAGAAACTAACGAAAACTAATTAGGAAATACTAAATTGAATACATTTAAACACTAAATACTAAATTAAGAAATTAGGAAATTAGAAACTAACGAAAACTAATTAGGAAATTAGAAAAAATTAATTAGGAAATACTAAATTAAATATATTTAAATACTAAATACTAAATTAGGAAATTAGAAACTTTTAAATGCTCGCGATTATAAAGTAATGGAGCTCGAAAAGATAATCAAAATGATTGAATTAAATTTCTAAAAACCCAAAAAGCCTAAAGACAATTTATTTAAAACTTAAACTACAACAAGGAAATTTGAAAATTCCGAAGTTACGAATGTCGCTGACCCAACAAGTGAATCAACCGTCAAACATGCGAGTAGAATTTATTTCTAATTATCTCCATTATCTGAGGAATCCAGAGTCGCTTCTTAATTCGCAAGTTCGCGAGCGAGGCACTCAGTTTGTTCGTTGAGAACAGAATCTGAGAAACAAGTTGTTCGCGCTGCGTGCGCTGACCATCGACCATTTCGCTGTTTACACGCGTGGCAACCGAGCTGCAACCGGAAGGGTATAATTTCAGGCTGATGCACGCGTCGCTTGCGCCGGTGATATTCACGTGAAAGGGTGAAATCGGCGAAAGAGAGGGAAGTGGCACTCGACACGGAATAAAAGAGCCAAGGGAGAGCGAAGGAATGGAAGGGAGAAAAGGAGCACTTCGTTTAACAGAGATTCGCTTGATTCGATAACCTTAAGTCTTGTTGCTGATTCGTTCATCCGTAGCATATCGTTTTTCCCCTTTGACATCGCGCGAGTTTTCTTCGCCGTGTGCACGAGAGGGACGATTCTTCTTTTGTACCGTGGAGTGGCTCGTCACTGTTTGATTCATTACTTCCTCTGCCTTCTCTCCTCTTTCTCTCTTTTCTTTTCTTTTCCTCCTTTTTTCCCCTCTTTCTCCGCCCTCAGAAGACGCTTAGATAGCTAGACGATTTCAGTTCTGAATGGTGATTTCAAAACTGAGAAACTGTCGTGCAACGAACGATCTTGGAGGTAATTTTTGTTTCGAGCAGTTGTACGAACATTTCGAAATTTATGAATGAATCTAGTTTGTGAAATAATTATTTTTGTAAATGTGATTTAAACAGCGGGACGTAGGTGAAATGGCTCGTTTTGTAGCGAATCTCAATTTTATACGTATTCCTAATTAAATTATTTGGAATTGGTAATTATATCAATTTATCTATTTATACGCGTTTTCGACACTTGAAATTTCTCTTTTGAAGAATGCGTGAAAATTCACAGTCTCGTCAAGCAGAATCGAGAGGTCTCTTTTGTAATTCAAACTGACAAAGGCAAAAATGACGAAGTGTCGATTTGAAATTTCGAGCGAAATCGAGAGAAAATTGCCTCCAACACTCGCGCTTCGAGAGCGTGTTTAAACGTAAACTTCTTAGCCGCGTATAAATTTGAATTCTGTCTGAACTGCGTGGCTCGCGCGGCACGGGTCCATGTAAATCATTTTCCCCGGCATGGTTGTCGGGCAATCAGTATGCAAATAGATTTTCATCATTAGACCACGAGTCGGCGAAGTATTCGAGATGGATATGCCTCAACTTTTCCGGATTCGTCGCCGCAACTTCGTCGTCGGTTCTCATTTTCGTCGAGGGTTGGAATTTAAAACAACCGGGGGGCGAAGCAAATGCAAACAATCGAAACTTGTCCCTCCTCTTCCTCTTTATTACCCTCTTTTCCTTCTTTTTTCTTTTATCACCTCCTTTTTTTGCTCCTTCTTCTTATTTCTATCACTCTTGCCTCCTTCTGCTTTTTCTTAATCACCCTCTTCTCTTATTTATCGCTCTCCATCTTCTTCGCAATCCTCCTCAAAACACTGACCACAAGGAGGGAACACAGAATCTATACTACTATTACAATAACACGGCGACTTGTCTTGCAAAAGCTGAATATCATTCAGATAAAATTGGAAAATTACTTCAAGTCATTACAGTTTGAATAAAAAATTAAATTATTAAATCGTTTCATTATTTTAATCAATTGGATTATCAACTTGTTTCCAGTGATTCTGACATCCTAGAACATCCTAAAACCTGATTTCTTTCCACAAACAAGTAAAAAGAGGAAGCACTCGTTTCGAGACAACGAATAACTCAAAGTTCAACAGAGTTACGCGCGAAAGAAATCGACATCTTCCGTTTTTATCGCACTGCTCTGAAACACTTGTCGCGATATTTGTTTCTTTGAAAGAAGTACAGCTTCTTGTTCCTCAGCGTGTTTCCTCTGGAAAGCAACAGTGAAAAGACACTCTGGCCGAGCTGTCCAAAACAATGGAATGTCGCAATACTTTCAAGAGATGAATATTTCATAGGACATCAGAAATTATTCAAGAAAATGTTTTCGTGCGATAACTATTTCCCCCGACATGCGAGTAGCCGCGAATGTGAATATTTCAGCCGCAGCGTGTCCCATCTGTAGTCTAAGTCCCCCAGCTCTGTCTTCGCGTTACATTTTTATCTTGAACACTGAACTTTGAGGTTTATTGTTTCATCTTTCTTCGCGTTTCCATGATTCTTATCGTCGTCGGACGAAAAGAATATTTTGAATAGTTTATCAAGTTTCGAAGTAACCAATTAATTTTTCATCGAACCTCTGTAGTTTATAACATATATCGCGAAACAAATGTACAATTTGTACAAACATTTGTAGAAGAATTGAATTTGTTTTGAATTTCATCGAGCTCTGATAAATCTTGAGGTTTATCGTTTCATTTTTCACTCTCGTCAAATACGTTGGATTTCACTGGAACGAATCGTTTCTCAAAATGCTCAAAGATACTCGCATCGTATCGGGCATCGTACGATTTTCGAAAGCAACATCAAAGAGCCAACAACGGGGAGAGGCCTGGAATTTTCATTTAACCAGGCACATTCGCGCGAGCAGCGTATTCGATTCGTCCGGGAGGAGGCCAACAAATCAAACGCCCCGTACATCAGCCAGCCAGCCACCGTGCGTGAAATATTTCGACGAAATCCGAGCCTCTGCGTATCCACCGCCCAAGTTCATAAATATTTACCAGTGCTAAAAACAACAACAACAACAACAGAGAAAAAAGAAGGAGAGAAAAACGAACTACTCCCACGGCGCCGAGGTAATTCCTCCCTGGTCACCGGCGTGAAACTTCGTGTCTCCTCCCTCCTTTTTCTTTTTCTTTTTCTTCTTCTACTTCTTCTTCTGTCTTCCCCTCTACTCCAACTTCTTCAGAAGAAAGTTGTCCCGACATGGAGAGAAACGGACGAACGTGCGTGAAAACGACGAGGAGGCATTTTTCATCGTTCAGACGACGCGTTATAGCTGTACCTTATCCACTGGCCGAGTCCCGACCATGTTCGAATCATTGCGGAGACATAAAATTGTTCAGGTTTGCGATTATGGTACATAATTATGGCACGTATGATATTTATATTATGTTTGATCGCGATTGTTAAAAGACGATCTTGTGACGATTTCTCGCGAATGTGTGATTTTATGCTAGTGTTGCGTGAATTATATCGCAATGTGATTGCGTTTAGTATTGTATGAATTACATATTTGTAACTATACTCCGTGATAGCGATGTACACGCAACAGAGAAATTGTATCTTAATGATTGTACTTTGTTTTACTTTGACTTCACTCCTATGTCAATTGGATTGACGGATGTTTGATACGTTTCTGAAAAACTAAAAACGTCCCAAAGACTGCTCAACATCCCATTACATACAAATTCAGATCCTACTCAGTAAATGATACAGTACAGTATTTTAGTTCATCGTTTTCAAAAATTTTCGAAAATTTGCAACCGGAATTTCCAACATTTTGCAATTTCGCTTTATTCGCAAACATTAGTTTGTTTGTTTTGGTTTTCAATGTTCGATACCTCGCGACGTTAGTTGCAATTTTCCGATTTCACTCGATCCTTCACGATCGATAAGAAAATGCAGAAAGCTTGGAAGGGTTGGTCTACCTTTCGACGAACATCAATAAAATTAAAACAAGTCGACGTCCGTTTCGGGATCAGAAAGCGGCGGGCGGTCGTCTACTCTCCGTTGTCTCCGCTGGTAGCGCCACGTGGTGGAAGCGTCAGGGAACTAAAATGGCTTCCTCCTCTTTAAGAGTCTCTCTTTTTCTTTCGCGACCGCGTTTTCAGGGATCGGTGCAGTTAAAGCCGCGAAGACTGATGCCCTCTTCTTACCAGTTCTCCCACGAGGTCTTTCGAGAAATCTCAATGGACGATAATGGATGGAAGTTCAATTATAGACTGACCATCTTCCCTAAACTGACCTTAGATCATTTTGCCGGAGAGCAGGGATTTTCGAACGAAAGCCTCTCGTTTGTTTGTTACAACTACTTAATTTATTTCCAAATGTTCAACTGTTGCTTGAACATTTATTTCGTCAGATATAGATGGATGTTTTTTGAATTTATAAACTGTCGTAGGGGATTGATGAACTAACGTAAGAAAAAGAGGAATCATCTCTTTGAAAGATTTGCTCTGTTTTGGAGCAAATCCAAAAAATCGATTATTTCAAAAATCTTAATCAGATCATGACTGAATTTACTTTCGAAATTATCAAAAAAAAAAGAAAAAAATTCATTCATCTATCAGAACCTTTTTCAGAAAACAAATGACTTGGTTTGTAACGAGTACAATGCTCTGTAATTATCGGCTGTTTTTCAGGAACCAAACAAACTCGACTTTGAAACGACGCTCGTTCTCGTGTAATTTTTGTCGCGAAGTCCAAAAAATTAGATTTCGGATCTCGCAGCGAAAAATTGCACACGCCGCTCTTTGTTACGAAGGAAAGAAAAAAGAAGCCCGGCGAATTTTCCAACGAATCTCGCCCGCGCTTTCAACAATATTGGAGCAACCAATTTGCAACAGTTGCGAACTGAGCAGCAACGACGTAGAATCGCGGTTCGACGCGTCTCGTACGTCGCTTTTATGAATTATGCAAGCATCGAGAGCTCTCTGTCTCTCTTTCACTCTCTTTCTCTCTGACTCGACCACGCGTGTTTTTCCGACTGTGCACGCTCGAAAATCCGGACGCAGAGTCGTGAAACCGAGGATGACCGCTCGTGTCGTTACCTTTTATGGTCGACGTTGGAGAAGACAACGTTGGGAATACAATTCGTCAGCGGACAATAAAAATGTTGCGATCCAACGACGCACACAGACGTCGCCACCGATTTTCTGATACGATCGACATAGCATTTTCTCTCTCTCTCTCTCTCTCTCTCTCTCCCTTTTTTCAGCCCTTTTTCACCAAAGGCAAAGAGAAATTTCGATGACGCGCATATTCTAGTAGCTCGCTGGTGATTAGCAGCGAGTTGTAATTCAGATAGTGCTCGTCGCGCTCAAACTTTGCTCTGATAAAATATTCCGTAGCGTGCCTGGTTCTTTGGCTTGGTTTTGGCCCGAGTGATTGTTTCTTACTTCCTTTTCTTGAGAGAAATGGTGAATGTTTAATTTGAAATTATCGTACGCACATACAGTAAAAATAAGTCGTGAAATTCAAGGTAAAAATTCTTTTCTTTTTTGCATTGTATTCTACTCGTTACGAAGGTAAAACTTTTCCAAGGAACAATAGTTCTCTCGACAAATGGCAAAAAAATTTCTCAATCATTTAACGACGCTGCGTTCTAACAGCGACTTTATGGTTCTGGACACGTGGATGTAATATTTATATTTTTAGATAACAGTTAGTTTTATTATGTGATTAATTTGGACTCGCGTTGATGTTACAATTATGACAAATCAAATGTTAGTGAAACCTAATACGAAAATTACGTAATATAGACATCCACGTGTTCAGAACTATAAAGTCGCTGTTAGCACGGCATGAAACTTTTTTGCCATTTTTCCAGAGAGTTATTAAGTTGCGACCTATGGTTCCTTGGTAAAGTTTTTCCATTTTGACGAATGGAACACAATGCAAAAAAAGAAAATTTTGAAATTCAAGGTCAAGATTACATATAAAACAAAAATAACTATTACAAACACGCGTTTTTTCAATTTTTTAATCATTTAATTATATATAATTAATGTATTCGAAAAGCAACGTCCCTCAGATGACCACCATTTTTAAAATGAACAAGCGATGACTTCTTCAAACCCTTCAGTTTTTCGGTGGCCACCCTGTACTTTGGCAACGACTCGAAATCGTGTTCTCCGTGGTACACAGTGTACCCCTTGGGCGTGGAAATGGGATTTCGCCCGAAAGTTTTCCGCGCTCCTTGAAAAATACCCGGACTGCCCTCGGTGCGACGAACTGAGATTAATAATCGGCGAGCCGGCTTCGTTTGATAAAGAACAAAGGCCCCGGCGGAGGGCTTGATGGGAACGAATGGAACAATGGCGCAAGGCGGCCTGCTCCAACTTTCTCCGACAGATGACGCGAAACTGCTCGCTACTTCGTAATGACAACTATCGAGGAGAGGAAGGGTTGAGCTGAACTTTCGAGGAAGAAGAAGCGAAACTGCCCGTTAAACGGGTTTATCGACGTCGTGCGCTTCTTCGTGATCTGAGAATGTTGTTCAACTTCGAGCACGACGATAACGCGATCGTCGTCTATCGAGCCTCGTTTCGTCGGAACGATAACCACGCTGAGCCAAATCCGCGCTGTCTGACGATATTTTATATCGCGCGACGCGCCTCCGTTTTCGCGTTTTGTTTTGGCCGCGAACGCAGACGAAATGTGTACACGTGAAAAGTCTCGCGAATGCTATTAGGGAAGACGTCTGAGACCCGCTCGAGGCGAGATGCGACGATCCCATCCCTCTGTCTATCGAGTCTACTTGCGAAGTATTGTTTTTCATTTGTAAACGCGCGGGTACTTATGAAACTGTGATTTTAAAATTACGCTCGCTGTGAGAGAAATCGCGAAACACGATACACAACACGACGCGACGATTTTTATTTGATATATATTTGGAAAATTAAATCGCACGCTGTGTACGCACTTGCGTGTCTAACTGCAGCTAGAAATTTTGTCGAGAAATTTTGGAAAATTAAGGAAAAAAGTTTCATTCCACGTGATCTATTTGTAGAGTGGATAATATAAAACAAAAATAACTTTTACAAACACGTGCGTTTTTTAATTTTTTACTATTTCATTTGGAAATATAATTAACGAATTTTTTTCAGTATTACGTGTGAATTTTTATGAATTAAAATTTTTTTTTTTTAATTTTTATGGATTTTTCAAACCCTTCAGTTTTTCAGCGGCCACTCTATATTTTCGCATTTAGAATAATCTTCTGTTCGTTATTTTTCTCTAACATTTTTAATAAACTTTCAAACTCGATTTTCTCAGAAACGAAGACTTTCTTGAGAAAATTTTATTCTTTCCTTTTTCCACTCGCTTTCTCACGTAGGATCACCTTCTATTCGTCCTGAGACACTCATGTATGTAGACTCAATGCCTTTGTACGGCTGGCCATGCGTGAAAACAATTTTTCCATGCGTAAAATTGGGGGAATACCAGAATTTTATCATGTCAAGAATCTCAAGATTCTATTTTACGTTTTCTGACTGAAATTGAGTCAATATTCTTTAATATTCTTTAATATTCTCAATAATCAATTAATTAAAAATGTACTATTCCCCCAGTATTATGTAACACGGATTTCGCACAACAAGCTGGAAACCTATCCATACCATGTTATAAGACGGCTACCTGTACTAGTGAAAGCTTCGAATCCAACTAGTGATCCGGTAGAATTTGTTTCGCGTTATACACGTATCAATATTCTTAATAAAAATGAGTTTGAAAAATTATTTGTTCTAAACAATAATTTGTTCTTGGAACGCACTTAGCCTCGTGTAACACGGCACAAGATGGCCATCTGTGCTTGCAGAAGCTTCGACTCCAACTTGCGAGGAAGTCGATCCCATCTCTACCGATCTACCAGGGAGAATTTGTGGGTCATTGCTGTTGGCAAGGAGAGAGAGAGAGAGAGAGAGAGACGCTTTATTGCAGGCTGATTTGCAAAGCTGTTCGCACCGGAGGCTCCTGTTTCAGCGGAAAGATCCCGTGACCCATTAAGAGCACGGCGCTTGGCAAAGGGGAAGCCTTTTAACGGAAATGAACGTCCTGTTGCCCTTTTTCGTCCGGCAGCTCGAAGGAATCCGCGGAATTTTCAGCCACCGACGACCGGAACTTCCCCGCTCGGGATTTTCACGGTTTCGCGTGATGCTCGCCGACTCGCGACTCGTTCTTCCGTGCGATCATAACTGCTCCGCGTTGGATTATAATCGTTTTATCTCGCGAAGGGAAGGGGTGGGGCGTGGATACGATGGTATTTCCTCGCGCCATACCGCGAATTTCAACCACCGCGGCACCTTCCTTCTCGCCGAATGGCCCACCTCCTTCCAACGATTGCAGATGTTCGCGCCGTTAAACTGGGTCGCTTCTTCCTTCGTCCATACGAAGTTTCTTTGTACGTAATTTCGGTGTCGGCGACCGACGAGATACCTACTCGACGATTCAGCGTTAAGCTGTGGATTATTTTGTTAATGATTTACTGAACGTCGGGGCCATCTCTGTGTGTGTTTTTTTCTTTTTAATTAGCGCGGTAAGGAGATTTTGTAGATTTTTCTTATTACGGAAATCCGCTAGATTCTGTCGTTTCCTTCTTTGTCTAATGTTAGAAGCAGAGAGAATTGAACATATATACATCTCTAGTCCAATAAATAAAATTTAGTTTTATCACAGGGTAGACGATTTTTAATTTCACAGAGATTTCGTCCACGAAACATGTTTCTATTTTTCTTTTTTTTGTATATAATTGTATACAATTATATATTTTGTATATATAATTGTAATTATATATAACTGTATATTTTATACATATAAAACAATTATGATCATATATAATTTTATATTTTATATTATAATTATATACAACTGTATATCTTGTATATATAATTATAATTATATATAATTGTATGTTTTGTATATAATTTTTTTTATATATAATTTTTTTTTTATGTATATAATTGTACATTGTAATTGTAATTATAATTGTATATTGTAATTGTAACTATAGCTGCACATTGCAATTGTAATTACAATAGTAATTGTATATTTTGTATATTGTAATTGTAATTACAATTACATATAACCGTATATTTTGCATACAATTTTTTAAATTTCTTTTTTTATATATAATTTTCAAATGCTCTGTTCGTGATCTCGAACTCATCTCCAGCAGGGATTTTTTTTTCGATTTGGCCTCCCTCGTTTCCTCGACTCGGTCTGAATTACCAACTTTCTCTCGGTTAAACAGATACTTGCCGATCTTCCTACCTGCGTCGACCTTCGAATTTTTAATTTTAAAGCCCGCGCGTCCCGAGGCTTTCATTAATTTCCGGAAGTACACGCGCCTTCTTCACGCTGTCGTTTCTTGGCTTTTTCTCTCTTTGTGCTTCTTTGTTTCCCCTTTACGCTGGGCCACGATGATAAATCGCCGCCACGGCACCACGGAGTTTCAAACTTTCAGTGTAGAATTTCTGTAACGCTCTGGTTCCCGCTCGCTCGTAACGACCGTCTTGTTCGAGATACGAATCTGTGATCGTTGCGTTTCATTGTACGTACATAAGTACGTGGGGGCGTATCGTTAAGGAGTGTAGAATCGATCGACGACACCGATACAGATATCGTCAATTGGCTTTCCTGTTTTCCTACAATCGAATGGGTGATGATGTCGTTGAACTGATATTTTCACGAATTTAAATTAACTGTACGAGGAGAGAAATAGTTAGAGTTAAAAAAGTACTGGCATATCTGGTTTTAGTTTATTTTCACAACGAGTACGCGACAACTTTGTTAAAGTAAACGATGCGTTAACGAGATCTGTTTCTGCAAATCAGAGGTGGCTAACTGGCGGCCCTTGCCCCCACTTTCCTGATCGCTAGCGCTACCCCCACCACTGCATCCATCTCCCCACTACCACTCCAATTTCCTCGCCGTGCATGAACCCAACTCTCTCACTCTGTTAATTCCTTTATTGAGCAAGTGGAATAGTTCGCTATGGACGAAAGTAATGTGCGCAGTGGCAATTTCGAGTATAGTACAATAATAATGCAATATGTAGAAAAATTCGGGAGCAAAAAGAATACTTATTGACACTGCTTTTAATGGCGGTATGTTATTAGAAAAATGATAAAATATTCTTCTTTTGTAAATAGTTATTCTCTTGGAATTTTGTCGAACGACAGTCAAAAAGAACGCTTGCTTTTAAGCCATTAAAAATATCTTTTTCTTTTCATTAAACAATTTAATTTAATATACGTGATAAATACATGAGATAAAAAGGGGTACATTATTTTTTTTATATAACTAGATGGTATTATTTTATATTACTATCTCGTAACAGATGTTACGTTATTTTCTTACATAAGCGAATTGACGATTTATATTTTCTCGTATTGCATTCAACTTAGAATTTCTAAAAAAAAAAGATATACAATATTACAGTAGAGTACAGTACATTAAAAAAAGAAAAATTTTATATTTTACAGTCTGTTCAAATCCTTTTGATCCTCGAATTTTTTTATTACTCGTATCATTGTTGCATAACTCGTTATTGGAAACGTCTACTGTGCACGTTGCTATTCATTCAAGATTTATTGATCGTTTGTTTCCACAAAAATATCGCAATTTTTCGATCCACTCTGAACGTATTCTTTCCTCTCGAAAATACCACGATTCACGCGATTGATCCTTCCAAGGAAATCGATAACGTCGATCGCGATCGACGACACCAATTTATTATTACAATAACAGTTACTTTCAAGGCAAAATTAAAAAAAGCTGACTTTAATGTCGTCATCTTTCGAAACGCGAATTGAAATATTACACTACTTGCGCGCAGTGTGATATTGTTAACATTGTTAACGCGTTTTAAGCAAAGTATTAAGTATTTGGTATCTGATATTTCAAACAAAAGAACACGGTGGTTATTACGCGAATACGTTGCGAAAACAAAAACGTTGGGAAACGTGCGCGCGAGGATATTATTACGAGGTTAATATCTGTGAAATATTTACGAAACATCAAGTTACCAGCCGGCGACGCTTCATTTCGACAAGAGCGGACAATTTACAGTGAAATTTCAATTACGATAAAACATCGGACGACGTGGAAATATCGCGGTTTTAATTCACGCTGTTTCCGGCCGGTTTTAATCACTCTTTCGTACGCGGCCCTCCTAGTTCCACCCCTTTGAGTTCGACGAAAAATTACTTGATTTATCTGTTTAAACTTTCCACTCGAAAATCCCCATAACCAGCCGCCAGTTCTCCCTCCACCTTCGCGCATGGACGAGATTCGCGTCGGTTATTGCGCGAAAACTTTTTCTCTCTCTCTCTTTTTTTTCTCCCCTCCTCCCTGAAATTTTCTCCATTCTCGATGAAGATCGGCAAAGTTTCGGTTATTAACGTCATATATTTTAATATCACAATACCGCGACAGCGCGTATTGTCTCGAGTGACATTAATGTTATGTTCGTCGCGGACTCTTCGGCCCCTTGTTTCACGAACAAAGGCCATTCTTATCGGGCAGAATGGAAGAAAAATTGCCAACTTCGCGAACAATAAGCCTCACCTCTTCCCCCTTTTATCGAATAATTCTCAACTTGATAATCATATCAAATTACGCGCCACGATGTTCGAAAAGTTTCGCCGGAGGGGGGGGGGGGATACGAATAATTGAAGTTTCGATAACTTCGAGGAGGAGCGTTTCGTCGTGTTTGTCTGAACGCTTGACACTAATTTTGTAATTACCGCGAGGTATTAATTTGACAATGGAATTCCGCGACTGCGACGATAATGACGATAATAATGCACCGTGCGGAATGATAATAACTGTCATAATCTACGAAATCTAAAATTACGTTGGACGGGGGAAAAGTCTGCCGTAGAAATTTAATTCTGCACACGCGGACTTGGTGAAATTTCAATTAAAAGAAGAAACGGTGAGAGCTTTGAATGATTAACTTTCCAACTGTAGTTGAAAAGAAAATAATGATATTCGTAGATACGATTTTCTCTAAATTCAGAATCATAACTTGCAAAATTTATAATATTCGACAGAAGAAGAATCTGTTGCAAAAATTTGATTTCACATACGAAGACGTCTAGGGTCTGAAGTAAAAATCTAAATAATTTAAATAATTACTGTAAAAATTTAAACAACTAATTTCTCAATTGTAATGAAAATGACAACGCTGAAAACGAAGATTGTCAGGTAGCATAAGAATAATTTGCAAAAAATTTGAAATATTCGACAGAAGGAGAATCTGTTACAAAAATTTAATTTCACATATACGTCTAAGGTCTAAAATAAAAATTCAAGTAATTTAAATAATTAAAAATAAGTAAAAATATAAACAACTAATTCTCAATTGTAATGAAAATAAAGAGCAATATTTTGAACGAAGATTGTCACGTATCGTAGCATAAGAATAACTTGCAGAATGAAAAATATTCGACGGAAGAAAAATTTCAAGCGAAAAAGATTTTAAACACACGTGGAGATAAAATTCGAAAGAGAGTTGAAATCACGGTTTTAGATCGTCGAGCGATCAACATTGCGTCAATTAAAAATAATCCTGGCTCTCGGTGAACGGTGAACGGTAAACGGTGAACGTCGGTGAATTTGTCGAAAGTTGTCGGCGGAGGGGGGCGAGAAGGTGGAGGGGAATGGAAGCAATTCAAACGGAAACCGATCGACTCGTATTGGCACATTAAATTGGCAGATCAATGGAGGCCATACTTACTTGTTTGCTTTTCAATTTCCATGATAATAGAAGCGAACTGCCGCGGGCAATTCCTTTCCACCGGATTTACACACACTTTCTCCCCGGCGCGCGGCGCAACAAGGGTCAAGTGTTTTGCGCTTGTTAACAAACACGTTACTCGAGATTTCATTAATCCCCCGGCCAGAGAGGCACGGGGGAAAAAAATAACTAAATGCGAGCGTTGTTAAATTCGAGCTATATTATTCGAGCGAGCACACGCGTGCCGGAAACGGATTGATTTCCAGCCGAGGGGGCTCGAAATTCGCTATATTCGCTGAAACCGTGAAATTCGTACCTCGTATTTTTAAATATAAACGCGTTCGAGATTTGTCCGATGCTAATCTTCGCAGGTCAATTTGTAACAACGTGGTATGAAGAAAAGCGTATAAATTGTTCAATTTATTAGAATTGAAAAGTGTCATGTCAGAAGAGTTCAAGTTCGGAACAATTGGAAATGAAAATATTCGAGGATAAAGAGCTCTTAGTGTCAAAATTTTATCTTACGTAGAATAGAATTATTTGTTAAACACCGCAATTCATAAAGTACGAGTGAAATTATCGTGTACGAGAAAATGACTTTCACGTGCAATACACGAGCCAAGCTACACTGCGATAGAATGAATTAAATACCAACGTCGCCAAAATAATTTCATTCCTCTTGAAAAACATCTTCCATCATTGGAACAACAAATGATCTCAGTAAATTCGAAATAACACCAGCGGCAACAGGAGCCAACTAGAGCGAGCAGCGAGCAAGACGAACGCCCACGTCAAACGAAAACACATCTCGATAATTCTAATTCTAGTCCTGGCGATCTTGCTGCCGGTATAGTTCCCCGTGTATACACCGCGGGAAGCGCAAACACTCTTGCGAGAACGGGTCGTTTGCTCGCCGGTTAGGAAGGATCGACAATCCGGGGAACCAGCGGGACAGAGCGAATTGATAAAAGCATCGTTAATCGTTGGAAGGTTCGTAGCTCGTATCGCGTAACCATTCCCTCCTCCCCCACCTTCTCCCAAGGGGTGTGCAAATGCGAGCTAGTTAAGTGCGAATCGATGGGAACTGGTGGTGTCTGGATCGGTCTGACTTGGCAAACGCGAGGACAGGCAAAACGTAGTCGTTTGTTTTTCAATTCCTCCCCCCTTCCTCCCGACTATGCGCACACGTACAGCGGGCTTGAGAGATAACGCGAAGCGGTTCAACGTCCCTGGGTCAGCCGAATAGGAAGACCGAATAGGAAGGAAGAATCCTATCGGCTCCGGGTCTAAAACGACGATCTCGGGATCCTGGATACTGTCGATCGAGCTTCCACCGTGATAGATAGCCGAGCGGGAGTTCTAGATTCTCTGCCACTGGCACTGACGATCTAACGTTGTTGCTACAATCTGTCTTGCGAGTAATCGCCGGCTGAAAGTCTCTCGATGAACCCTCTTCCACCCCTCGAGTCTTCCGCGTGATTATTCCGCGCGAGGCATCGACGTTTCCCCGAGAGAGAGAGAGAGAGAGGAGATACGTTGCTGTATCGAGCCGTGAGCTCGGATTTCTATCGGATGTGGGCTCGAATCGCGCGAGATGCGATGTTTCTTTGCTCTCTGGAGCAATTTTCTTCGCGCGCGTTCGACAGTCGAAACGACGGAGGTAGGAATTAAGTCGGTAAGTTCGAACTGTTTCTCTTTCTGTACAATTACGGAGGAGGATTATTGAGTTGCTTCGCTGTTCTTCTCGCTCCTCTCTCGAACGTTTATGCTAATTTTTACTTGAAGCACGGTGCGTTTGTTAATTTAGAAACGACAGAAGTCGGGATTTTTATTGATTTTGACCATTTGTCATTTGTGACCTGTCATTCGAATGCTGCACATAAAGGAAATAAACAATGAGAAATAAATATGATTCAAGTATCCAGACTCTGTTTCTATAATTGGTGGAACGAAAAGACAGAATTTTTCACTGATTTTATCACTTGCGCAACCTTTGTTCTTCAAATACTATAGATTTTGGAAATAAACGATCGAGAATAAGTATACTTTACGATCAGTTTTAATTGAATCACCCAAATTATCTATTTTTATAATTTGGAACAAAAGTACGGGAAATTATTGACTTATACCCCTAGTTTCACCTCCATTCTTTTCGTATATGACGGAGTCAGAGTTTTCATTGATTTTATCACTTGCGCAACCTGTTACTCAAATACTGCACATTGTAGAAATTTAGAAAATAACAACAATAAAAGAGTAAGTATACTCGATCAGTTTTAATGTTTCAATAGTTCAGTAATTTCAGTTTTATAATTCGAAACGAAAAGTACGAGATATTATCGAGTTACTTCACTAGTTTCATTCTCTCTTCAGTTACAGTCTAATTTCAACTGTTCAATTTGTTCTTAGAATTAGAGGTACGATCAAGTAGATATAAATTTCAAGAAGGAACTGTACAAGATCAGACAACTTGCGAGTATAATTTCAATAAAAATCGATCGCATTCGTGTTAGTTCTGTGTAAACGATATTACGACGAAGTTGTATCAACGATGATGTATGCATGTTCAACAAATCCATTAAATTACACGCGGATACATCGCGTGCAACCTGTACACGAGTATCAACTGAAACACGAGCGATAGCGTTGCCTCGTTATAACCAGCTCAGAATAATTGTAGTTTAGTAATAATTATATCGTGGAAATTTGATAACTCAGAACTCAGACACGTGAAATGTCTATTGGTAGTACTGTTGGATCTGGAGCTCTCCTAATTTTAATTTTAATATCACGGATCATCTTTCTACCCTCTGTCGTCCTAATTATAAATATTTACAAACGTCCAGCAATGATTCGTTAAAAAATTCAATCTCGTCAGAGAGGCGAGCCAAAAGTACAACAAACGAAGAAGCATATTTGCTGCATAATATATATCTGCGAGTTATGGTCTTTTCCGATTATCTCGTTATTTACAGCATGATGAATTAATAACAAGTACGACGGCAATAACAAGTAACGTTAATATCATTTAATCCGACGTAATTGAAATCTGGAACGTCATACGTTCAATAGCGAGTTTATCGAGCAAATTTCGAAGGAGCTTGTTAAATCGTCATTAATTATTTTACGTTAGTATCAAAATTCATCAACGTAAAATGGAATTTCTTAAAAAAAATATTCCCTCGTGCGTTCTCCACATGCTCTTCGTCCAACTCGTCGTCGGCTTTTCATTCAAACGAAACCAGAAATCGCGAACGGCCGCCGTTAAACTCAAACGGCCAGACATTTGTCCCAGAAATCCTGACAAATCATCGACAGGAGTTCACGAAGGCGCTGGCCTCCGTCGGATTAATCCCGGAGAAAATCGAGAAAATATCGTCAGTTCCTTTCGCGTATCCGTCGATGACGTGGACAAAGTCGAAACGCCTCGCGGAGGGCAGCCACCCGGCGATTTGTCAGCGGTGCCGGGGGGGATCGCTTCGCGGCCGATGAAAATAAATATACGACGCGCGGGGTGGTAACCGAGCAACTCCTTTTTACGAATTTTTCGTTTGCGAATAGACGCGAAGCTTCGTACGTACCGTACGATTTAACGCTGGAAGGTTATCGATGTGAGTGAGAAGAAAATTTATATTAGGGGGATGGAAAGTGAGGAGAAAATTTATAGATGTAGCTTCTCGAAAGTTAATATTAAATTTATCGACAACCAGAGTACACAATTTGTATACAATGAAAATGGAAGAAATAGACCACAGTCAGAAGTTTATTTATATTTCAAAATTTATTTAGAAAGTGCAGGACACTTTCCACTCATATCCATCCTTATCTACGGAATTATGAAAAAGTAAAAAATTGACTGCTTTAACTGTTCTGATAATTCCAATATTAAACTACACGTAATTTTTTTTTATCACTGAAAGTGATTTTAGCGAGGGTAACCCAGAAAATCGGGCCTCTTCAAGTGCAACGTTGATGCAACGAAAATTAGCGATTGGTTGATTTGGCTCACGTGATTCGCGAGGGGGCGTGGCGTAGACCTCGAGTAGGAGTGGCGTTGTCTGGTACTGCGATCGCGCCTGTAATTTGTTTTCTATCGATTCAAAAAAATCGTCTTTACTTCCTAGTCAGAACAGTTGCTAATGGGTCTTCAGTGAGACGAATCAGTGGGGTCGTGCAGTTTTTTAAATATTGTACATTCAACTCTACCTTTCATTACCCAATTAAACATACATTATTTCCAATATATGGAAATCTATCCATCACGTATACTATAATTTACCATATTTATATTCAACAATTAATAAAATCTCCGGTGTGACTCTTTCTGAACGAACGTTCGAAGAAACGCAGAAACGACAAATGAGTAAAAATGGAAAAAGGAACGCGGTCCTATTTCACAGAAAACGACCACGAACAAACTCTCCCTTCCTCGGATTAAGAGACGAGAAAACCCTCGTATAAAATATTTATCTAGTAAAGTCGATGTATACATTTTTCACTCGCAGTCCTCCTCTGCCTTTTTTTCTCTTTTGCCACGGAGACATTCAAACGCGAAATTAATTGAGTTTCGCGCGGGAGGGGGAGGCAGGTCGCTGCCGCCCGTTCGCAAACGGTAGCTTCCTTGAAACACAGAAAAACGCCACCGGTTATTCGGCGAGATTACGCGTAATTCTTATTTATAGCGTATCAGGGAACGCGACGGCGCCGCTAATTTCTTTAATCACGACCGAGGCTGAGTAATAAGTGCCACCTTGATTGCTTCCTGGTTCGATTATCGAACCAGCCAGCGTCTAAGCCGCGCGTTTTAAAACGCGGGAACATCCCCGCGGTGCTGTTTAATTGCAGATCAGCGAACATTTTGTCCAAGGTTCTTTTTCTTTTCGTCGTTTCGAGTGTATTTTCACGGAAATTGACGATTAGATTGTGGACTTTTGTTTCTGTAAACATTTTGCACGATATTCTGCAATTTCGAAAACGAAATTAATTTATCCTCGGTCGGTCGAAAGTTATTGAATGCGATTAAAGGAGAAAATCGATATCTATCCATCTCGTATTTTGTGCCTAATTTGTATTTTATATCGGATAGTTCACTGTTTTCACTTTCGTTTCACGATCGTTCTATCCACCATTTTCGTAGGAAAGTTTTCCAACAAATATCGTAACAAATTAAATTCTCTAATTGTAAGACCCAAGGCCAGCGACATACACGTCATCCCAATTTTAGATTGTATTATCGCTAAATTTTTCCCCACAATCTCCAAGTGAAATGTTAACGACGAGATTGCAGATTGAAGCGAATGGAACAAGTTTCGTTGAAACAATGAAACTCCAAGAATAGAACGATCAAGCGAGAACCTGATTAGGACACGTGACAAGATTCGTCTCGAGCCACGCCACTCGCGAGTGCATTCATAAAATTTGTACATCTAACAATTGCCAGGCGAATTGTTACGCGAATAACAGTATCGAAATACTATAATTACGCGGGATAATGGTCTTCGTTTGGAATATTCAAAAGTGCTGATAACGCTAATGGATTATTTAAGAGAGTCTTTCGGCACAGCTGCAAACGTGTATCTAGAAAACACACAGTATGCGTGTGTGTAAATGTATCGCGTATAAATTATGAATCTCATAGATTGACGATCGCTATTCGAGTATCGCCGGCACACGTCAATTATTTCGAGCGATCGAACGACGCGAAAAATGTGGAATTTGCGCAATTAACGTGTGCGTCGTTCTTAGTTGATCAAAATACGATACTATTATGTATCGTTTAATTTTCGATTGAAGATGACACGATTTCCTCTGTGTTAATGAAAATGAAACACGTAGTAACAATTAAGAGGAGATATCGTGAGAAAACAAAATTTTATTTACGTTTAGGTTTTGTGAAAAGTTTGTACAATCAACACCTTGTTCTTAGTGAACCAAAAGTTTATTGTCATCCCCTAAAGTTTAATTTTTATTTGAGACGACAGGATTCCTTCTATGTTAATGGAAATACATAGAACTGATACACAGGTATCGCAAGGTGTCACAAGAAAAAGTAATATTTATTTTTTGTGAAAAATTTTTTGTAATTTAATATGCTGTTTCTAGCAAACTAAAATTTTATCATTATTTTTGATTATCGTTAAATTCTTATTTAAAATGACAAGATTCAGATAAATAGTAATTACTTTTTTCAGGGTATCGAGAGAAATTAACACTTAATTTCCACGAAAAATTTCCTATTCAGCATCTGAAATATTAGAAATATCAGAAATCCAACAAATCTTGACATTTGACGATGAAGGAAGAACAATTTTCTTAATTTGTCATTTGTTATTTATTATTTATTAGTTTTCTCTGCTGATGTTGAAAATAAGTAACAATTAGATAATTCCATTCACGGAGCATCGTAAAAAAAACCAACATTCAATATCCACGAAAAATTTCCTAAATTGATCGCGTTCAGAGAGAGGTTGAACGATACGGACTACGAGGACGTTTACATTTCCCTGCTGTTGATGACGAGGGATGGACGTGATGAATAATTGAAGAAAGAAAGAGGGGAAGACGATGGAGAAGGGGAGAGAGGGAAGAGTGAGAAATAAAGGACCGTCAAAGCGACCGCAGAAAATTCCCCGGGAGTGTACCGTCGCGATTAAAAAGTCAAAGAGAGCCGCGGCGTCGCTGTGGAAGCAATTTACAATGCGCAACAAACACTGGCTCCATTGTCGCGTGTTCCTAAACCATAAACGAGACGACGCTACTCAGAGCTCTAGGAAACGATTAAAAAAAAAAAAGAGAGAGAGAGAAACATTTTCCGCAGCAAACACCGACTCCGGACGACCAAATACTCTCTCTCTCTCTAAAAAAGGAAATAAAACTCTATTAGCAAAGGAGAAACGGCCAAAGAACTCGTTTTCTTTTTTTTTTTTTATTACTGAAAGTGATTTTAGCGGAGGTAATCCAGAAAATCGGGCCTCTTCAGGTGCAACGCTGATGCAACGAAAATTAGCGATTGGTTGATTTGGGTCACGTGATTCGCGAGGGGGCGTGGCGTAGACCTCGAGTAGGAGTGGCGTTGTCTGGTACTGGATCGCGTCTGTGATTTATTTTGTATAATAAAATTTTATGGCAAAAAGCTCGTCTTCATTTCCTAGTTGCTTCTGAGCCTTTCAGAGAGACGAATCGTACAAGTCGTGCAGTTTTTTTTTTTAATTGTTCTTTCAGACCATTTATCGCGGAGCTTTATTGTTGCAATGACTATTACTCGTTAAATTTTATTTGCTGATTAAATGATTTGAAAGTGACGTTACGCGGACGAGAAATCGCGGAGTTCAATTACACGAACCTAGCGCTACCGTAACTTATTGCCGGACTGCGGAACTTTGTGCGATCGTAGACTTTAATGGACGCGATTAAGAGGGCAGAGCCTGTAAGTCGAAAGTCTTCTCCGAGCACTAAATGTTGCAACAAGTATTCTACTTTGCATGAAAATTCGACAACACTAGCTTTTTATCCGTGTGACATTAAATACACATGTTTTGATGAATAAAGCTAGAGTTGCAGCTTTAATAGAAACTACGCTAATTGTAAAAATATTCTCTGAGGCTATTTGGAAATCGTACGACATCAAATCAGGATCCATCAAAGTTGTACAACGATAGGTACAAAATCACAGCACACGTGTAGGTTAAATTAAAGTAAGTTCGTCTGAGAGAGAAGATTTCTAATCCTCGAGTTTATAACGAGTGGAAATAATAATATTCGACTTTTATACATATCGCATTTTGGAATGTTTAAATTTTCCATAATTGCGCAAAAATCCGAAAATCTGCTTATTACACTAAGCCTCTTATAACTTTTCACTCGTGTGAAATACGGATGATGTTAAATACGCATTATTTGTTTCGATGCATAAAGTTAGAGGTACAGTAAAGCTGCAGTAAAAATATTCTCGAGCCACTTGAAAGCTAAATGTACGAGATAAAATCAGAATCGACCAAAGTTGTACAACGATACGTAAAATATCACAGCATTTCCAACCCTGAAGTTTATTGTGAATTATTTTATTTATCATTATATAATTACTATATTTATTACTTTTATTTTCCATATGAAAATAATAATTAATCGATTTTAATCTGTAGAAATTCTTCTGTTTCCGGATCTTACGTCGTACCTCGCAAGCTATCACGAGTCGAAGTCAATCGAAACTCAGAAAGGAAGTTGCCAAAGGAGTCTACAGAAAGATTTGCACCAGCTTCCAAATCTTGATCGCTGCAATTAGACGAAACGAATCCGCGCGACTGTTCAAACTCGCAGCTCGAAACGTGAAAGGTGTTCGGTAAACTGCGTGGTGTGCACCGGTACTAATGCCAGCCTAACTACGACACTAAACAACCCACGCGACTGCACGCACCTTCGACTGCACGCGGCGGCATCGAAACGCGACCAAACGCGCATCGATAACGCTACATCCGCACATTTGTCCGCGACAATGGTCTCGTTTATTCCGGCGGCGGTGCCCAAAAACTGTGGAACCACCGCGAGGATGGCGAGACGGCCGAAACACACGACTGGAATTGCCGCCAGGCGCGGGACACCGCGTCGAAGTCCCGGAAACTTGGCCGCGCGCGTCCGTTCTCTATTATGCAACGTGGAGAATCCAAAGGAAGAAAAAAAAAGAGATAGATAGAAAGAAAAAGGGAGGAGAGCAGCTGCACGCGACGTTAGGAACCGGAATTTACCGTGTTTCGTCGACGCGACTTGTGTTCGCGAGAGGGGAGGGGAGGAACCGCGCGACGACGCGCCGCCTGAAATATCGATGAGACGCGCGCGAGCACGAAATCGCTGCTCTCTCTCTTCTCCAGTTAGCTCAATCGCGCGACTCCGCGATACCGTTCGATTCCGAGCGAAGAGAGATTCAGATTTCGCCGCGTCGAAATTTATTAACATACAGGGTGTGAAAAAATAAGTCGAATATAATAAAGAACAACATTTTTTTCGTACGAAACGACTTGGTTTCGGAGAAAATCGAGTTTGAAAGTTTGTCAAGTAACAGGGTACTTATATTTCAAAATATATACTATATTTCATATACTATAATAGTATACTAGACTATACTAGAAATATACTATATTTCAAAATTTGTTCTCTTCAAGACGAAGAATTCGAAAGAAGAATTTTCTGCCACATTTTTGACTTATTTTTGAGTTTGACTAATCTCTCGTTGATTGTTCGTTTCTGTTACGTTCGGAGTTAGCAAAATTAGTGTGGACGTGCGTGTTCTAACAGCGACTTTATGGTTCTGGACGCGTAGATGTGATGTATGTTTTATGAATAATGTTAACAATTGATTATTTAGACTGATAGTGATGCTACAACTATGATAAATCAAACGTTAGTGAAACCTAACATAAACAATTACGTAAATTATAATTAATATAGATATTCACATGTTCGGAATCATAAAGTCGCTGTTAGGACGCACGCGTCCGCAATATTTTAGTTAAATGACTGAGAAACTTTTTGCTATTTTTCAACAGAACTACCAGGTTGCGACTTATGGTTCCTTGGAAAAGTTTTACCATTAATCAACTATTTCGTACGATTTCTGGCAGTGCACATTCACGCGCGATAAAAATACGATTTCACGCGAACGTCCAAGTTGTTTCGCTGATGTTGGATACGTTGCGTGTTTAGCTTTTGGAAAACTAGTTTAGTTTTGGAATGTCGATAGTAGATACGCGAATCTACGAGATATTCCGCGATCTGCGGTGCGTAAAACATTGTACTGGATTTCAACTGTTTTGTCGCTGTTTTCTCTTCGCCTGATACGGCTTACGGTAGCTTTCAACGGCTTATGGTCGTGGTGACGTGGAAATAAAACGTGGCTTTAATTTTGTACCAGTCAAGTATTTCACTCGGTTGTGGCAGTTTAATGTGAAAACCTCGAAATTTTCTTTCGTAAACGAAAACGTGACAATTGCTCGACTTTTTGAAAAGTCGAAGACTTTAAATTCATCGATATACATTTCTAGATAAAATACAATGTAATCAATATCTAAAAGTGCTAAAAAACTAGGTTTGTACTTTATTTGTATTTAGTACCACTATTATATTTACTGAAAACTCTTTAATTTTCTACAAATCTTCAACTTCCTTCCATTTTTTCCCGTTTTTTTTTCTTCAAAATCACAAAGATCATTTTAATGAAAGACAGAAAGATTTCAAATTAAACGAATGAAAATTTCTCTTTACAACGACGAAACTGAACAAGGAAAAATAGTACTAGAAAATAAACGAAAATACAGAGAATACAAATTACAGGCACGATCGCTCAGTACTAGACCACGCCCCCTCGCGAATCACGTGACTCAAATCAACCAATCGCTAATTTTCGTTGCATTAGCGTTGCACCTGAGGGGGCCCGATTTTCTGGGTTATCCTAGCTAAAATCACTTTCAGTGATAAAAAAAAAAAAAAAATAGAAATAGAGAAAGTCTGTGATACAAGAAACATTAGTAAATAACTATAATACGTATGAATCGCATCTAGTACGTTTAACGCATAGAAATCTATAATCAATTAATAACCTTCAAACTCACTTCAAATTTATTTGCCATTTTATTTTAATTCTCCGAGGAATTAAATGTCCCACTTTTCAAACGTTTGAAACTTCGCGTTAGAAATAAATCGAACAAAGCTTCATCACATTTCACCAGTCAAAGAAACAATAAATAATTGCGCGTGAAACGTTCAAGGCTCGATGGTGCCAACTAAGGAAAGGAAAATTCTCTTTTTTTTTTCGCAGCGCGATGAAACTTTCCGCTAATTGCGAAACTAGCATGAGAGGAAAAACAGAAACGGAGGAATGCACAAAGAGACAGAGAAGGTCTCCGCGACGTAGAAATGGCAGGCGGACACAGTTAGTTGGCATGATTGTTGGCCAACCTCTGAGGCTAATCGTACGCTGCAAATGAGCTATTTCGTTTTCCACGTTGATTGCGTGTCACGGTGATAACGTTTGTATAGAGTCCCTTTATGCCGCGCGAGTCGGCTAGGATTCCAAGAGATTTCACCTGCACCCGCCGCTAAACTCACCCGTGAAATTGTGGCGCAACCTTTAGTCTCGTCACCGGGGCCTGTCACAGACAAATCTCACTCGATTCGGCTCAACGTGGCCAAAAGCGTCTCCCTCTTCCTCTCCCTCTCCCTCTCACTCTCACTCACGAATCGGTTTTACCTCTCGGTCCCGCTGGCAATTCCCTTCCAATTTGAAAGTTATTACCGTGAATCGAAAGTGTTTCTCCCTCCTCCAGCCGAATTTTCTCCCCCCACCCGTTTACTCTCTCTCTCTCTCTCTTTCTTTCTTCTTTTTTTCGAGTCTTCGTTTCTCGCGTGTAGAGGAAACGATCGAAGCTCGAGTCCGTTGTGGGTGATTTTAATTTTTTTTCTAAAAGATCGACAGTGATTTGATTCATCCTTTGTGGATGTAAGTGGATGTAACGAACCACGACGAGTGCGGAAATTTCTGTCGATCAAATATTTAAAAAAAATCCTTTGAATTATTTTCTGAAAGCGACGAAATTCGAATTTCCAACCAATGAGCGAGTTACATTCCCAAAACTACTCCATAAACTATTAAACGTCCCGAAATCCTTTGCTCCTTGTTACTGGAAAGAAATTTGCTTCATCGACACTTTCGAGCCTAAACGACGCACGTAGATCTCTCTCTCTCGCGGCTTTATTATCCAGATCACCCGCGCGGCCACAAAAGTGCACGCCTGTCCTGAAAATCTAATTAACCGGTCGCCACTGACTTTCTCTCCCCTCTTATCCCCTCTGTGTACGTAATTAAAGTTGATTCTCACTCGACGCCGCGGCAAAATACAGTTTTTGATGAATTTCCGTGACTCGCGCGCGCGCGGTTCCTTTGCAGAAATGTTCGTGTTTAATTGCGTACGAAAATCCCGGCTGAATGTTCGGCTATTAAAACCGAGCTTTTCATCTCTTTTCTCTCGTTCCCCCCCTTTTCTCTCCTTTTTTTTCTCTCTTTTAGTTCCTTTTCGTTCGGCTCTACGCGAAGCGCAATTACGCGTACGTTATTGCGTGTATAATTCCGTTGGCGTTATTGTGTTATATGTCGGCAACAGTGGTGACAAATCGTCAAACGGAGAGGAGGGGGGAAAGAACAGAGAAAGAAAACGGGCGAAAATGAATTCTATTTATTTTTGGCAGAAGTCGGTCGAGGTAACGTTCATTGCACGCATTGCAGTTTAATTAAAAACTGCACGACTTGTACCCCAGTACGATTCGTCTCACTGAAAGGGCCAGAAGTAACTCTTCTGACTAGGAAATGAATTACCGTAAAATTTTATCGATATGCACATTTGAATCGATTAAAAACAAATTACAGGCGCGATCGCTCAGTAGCAGACAACGCCACTCCTACTCGAGGTCTACGCCACGCCCCCTCGCGAGTCACGCGACCCAAATCAACCAATCGCTAATTTTCGTTGCATCAGCGTTGCACCTGAAGAGGCCGGATTTTCTGGGTTACTCCCGCTAAAATCACTTTCAGTGATAAAATTAAGTCTACACCTAATTTTACTTAAAATTTACTTTACTTACTTTGTTGCTTTGATTAACAAAAAGCTTTGATTTTCATCTCATTTCTAATTTTTGATTTAAACAAATTTATTTCGATAAACAGAGCATTAAATTTCACTTGAAATAAGTACAAAATTCCACTTGAATCGTGGTTTTAATTCAATTTCGAAATTCCACATTACCATTTTCAATCACTGTTTTTTTTTTAAATCAGATTTTTCACACTTATTATCAGTTTCTTTTAATCAAATTACTATTTTTATTTTTGCTAATTCACGTAGATACACACTACGTTGACTGAAGTTACAAAAATTCTCAGTGAGTATCACGGATCAAACTTCGTGCTAAAAAACTTGAAATCTGTAACCTTCTTTCATGAGCAACGTCACAGAGATCTCGATCGTGAAATGGAATTTAGGGCAAGTTTTCAAGTTACCAGGCGTGTCTCCTTCGACCACGGATTTTCTTGCGGATTTTCGTAAAATTCGGAGGATACGCGAGGAAATTCGATATATAAGACGCTGGTCAGGCTGGGAGTCGATTGATTCATGACACAAGAGAAGGATGACCGGGATGCTGGCCTGTCCTCGATATCACGTTCACGTAAATTCGCTGGTTACTGGGAAATTTGCGAGGGACAGGTTTCAAGCATTAGATAACCAACGAAAGCAGAGGGAATCCTTCTCAGCGTTGCACAAGGTGTCCGATAATACAGGAGATCCAGTTTAGAAATTCGGAAAAAAAGAACTGACACAAGTTGTGCAACGAAAAGAATTTCTAATTTGTAACAAGAATTTACGTAACAGATAAAAGATTGACACATTGTATAAGTTATATTCCCGCAAACACATAAATATTTTTTTTTTACATAAATATTAAGAGACAAGTTTTTCTTTTTCATAAGAAAGAGTTTGTGTAACAACTTATTCAAGAATATATATCTATTGCGCAATTTATTAATACAAATACTTGTCCTGTTTTTATAAAGCAGGATCTAGACAGAGACTGAGTATCACCTATCGTGTATAAAGATTCAAAATTGTTAATATCTTTAACGATTTATATTTTTGCATTAAAAGATATCGTTATTATTTTATGTTTTGTATTAAATTTTCATTTATGAAGATATGTATTATTCTATTATAACTGTATCTATATTCTGCATGCGTGAAGACCAAGCAGAAATTTATTGTAACTCTGTGGACAATCGAATTTTTGCAATAATTTCTATTAGAGTTTAGTTGAAAACGAATGTTTGGAATTCCCTTTCGTAGCTACACTGTTAAAAAACAGATTTTGATAATGTACCATGCGACAAACTATAACAAAATTTGATGCGTAACTAGGATATTTAAAGTAATGCTGAAATATGACGTACGATCTTGAATTGTTATGAAGATTAAGCCTCTATGTGTTCAGACATTTTGCTACGTGGTGAGACACTTTGAGCAGAATGAGCCTCTGTATGGTCAGACATCTTTGAGTGGTCAGACATTCATGAGTAGATTAAGCTCTCACGTTGTCAAACACACTGAATAGAATAATGTCCTACGTGGTAGAACGTATTGAGTAGAACAAGCCTATATGTGGCCCGACGTATTGAGTAAAACAAGCCTCTGTGTACTCAGACATTTTAAAATTCAGGAAATAACTAGGCTGTTCAAAACAGCGCCTGCTTAAAATAAATAAATCTAATAAAAATTGATCGAGAAAAATCTTCCTACCTCTTAATGGTACAAATTCCAACGACTGTTTCTACTTCCCCGACTGCGTTCAAAGAGAATTTACATTTGGACAAATATCATCGATACGCGCGCGCCACTATCGTCGATTCACAGCGAAAGGAAGGTGAATTTTTGCGGTAAATGGAAAAAAAGAAAACAAAAAAAAGGGGGGGGGGGAATTCACACACACATACAGAACACCTCGAACAAGTGTTTGCGATGCTATCGACGTTACATTCGAACGAGTCGTTTTTAAGTAGCCGTTTCGTTTTTAAGTGTTCCGATGCTCGAACACGCGGGTGTAAAAGTCGAGCGCAGAAAGAACGAAAGCTGTTCGTTTCCACGTGCTGTTTCACGGTGGCGAGCGACGAAACAGAGAGTGATGTAAAAGAGAATCGGCGGAAAATTGCAGAGGGTTACCCATGGGTAACGTCGTTCCTCGACACTGTACGAAATTTCATTTTGTTCAAATCATTTTTTTCTGAAATTATTGCCACTAGATTTTTATTTTAAATTATTGTCAATGTTAATTAGTGAATTTGAAAGAAAGTAATTCGCGCGTGAATTTATAAATTCCGTCCATCACGAGACAGTTACCTGGGATTACGATTGATTTATCGAATTACACTGGCGTCGAACTCTTTCGAGTGTCCCCCTCCCTCCCGCCCTCTCGAAGGCGACGCGACGGCGCGATTAATTAGCGCGAAAGTTGCGCTTTGGTTACAGCGACGCCGGGCGAGGATTAAATCTGCTCGTATCGGTGAATACGTCGATTTGTTTCGTAAATTCAATTTGTAATAATAATAACGAGCCATTAACACGCTGAAACACGTACAACGATATTTTAATTCCGTTGCTTCCTCGCGTTTTTCATTATTCTGTTTCGCGAAACTTTTGAATCTTTATTAATTCGAGACGATTGATTTTCTAATCCCACGGCTGAAATTCTCTTGTGCTTTTCAAATACGATAGTTTGAAACACACATTTTCTTTTCGCACGGTGTCTCGGATAATATGACAAAATGATCGATTATTTTCGAATTTCTGTTACTCTCATTGCAGTAATAAAATTACAAAAATAAAATACATAAAAAAAATTAGAATGATAAATAAAAATTACAAAAATAAAATAAATTACAATCTGGTCGAATTTATCAAAGAAAAAGGGCGAAGGGAGAAGGAGCCAAGTTCCACGCGACACGCGAAAAAAGGAGATATTTTCAGCTTTTTACGGCTACTGCAGAACGACTTATCGGACGTCGAACGACCCCTATCTCGCCTTCATAGAAGGCGATCTTCGTAATATCGCTCGTCGAAGACTCGGGCCATTTTCAACCGGCGAATTTCGTTTGCTTCGATCGAGTTTTTGCAATGGATATTCACCTTTGAATTTTGTTTTTATTAACACCGGCCCAGCCGGCTGCCTCGGCGGAATCATATCGAGCGACAGCACGGCCGAATTATGCAGATTCTGGCCTTGCCCGTGATGATGGAAATTTTATCAGTTTCGCCGGAATTTGTATGTTAATTCCCGCGAGAACGTACCGCGCGCTGGCCGTCCAATCGATATCGCCTCCGCTCGATTTCAGGCTATCGATGACGAGAAAGTTGAGGAAATTATTATCCTTATTTGTTCGGAATGAAGATACAATTGAGCAAACAATCGAAGCGAATGAATCGTCAATATTTCAAACTGGCAATGAAATTTTTCTTTTTTTTTTACGTCTTTTTTACGTAGAAGTATCCACGAAATCTCTGAAAAATTTCCCCCGCGATTGAATCCAGCATGATTTTAAAGACTCGAGTCTAATCTTTGCAACGACTCCTTGAAACTTGCTGTAAAATTTTTGTTCGACGTTTCATTGAAGTTTGAATGTAAGAAATCCTGCTTGACCCTTGCTTTCAAATATTCGATAAAACGGTGAGAAAAATAGTATAGTATGTATTTTAATCTTGAATCTTAATATGCTAGATTTTGTCGTGAAAAAAATTTTCCGTAGATTTTAGAGACGTCTGAACTTGGATAATTTTCGAGAATCAAAGTTACTTTCCGTTGCTCGATGAAGGAACATTTTTGAAAAAATGAAACGAATTATAGGCTTTCCGCTGTTGCAACGATGAAAAGAAATAAAATATCACCTATCGAGAAAGGATAAACTTTTTCGATTAAAATCAAATTCTTCAATCTTACAATCTCTGAATGATGGCTGAAACGAATATACCGAAATATGCTACGTTACAAACGTTCAGTTTTTATAAAATATTGCATTTTGAAACGTGAACAAGACGCTTCTAGAGTTTCTTAATTTGACAGATATCACAAATTGCGTTCTGTGGATATAAAATGTAAAAATTGTCGCGGCTGTGACGAACAATTATCCTGATTCAATCTCGTGACAACGCGTGACGTTGAGTCTCGCCGCGTTCCCTGTCGCATAATGGTCGCAACGTCATTTAGCATTTCAAAGGGGTCGTTTGTCATAAAGTCCTTTAAGAAGATTGAATCACGCACTCGTAAAGGGTACAAACTCCGTGCGTTACGTAAGGGCGGAAATCTTCAATGCAACGGAATAAAGAAGAAAGGGAGAAATGACCGTAAATAACAGGAAAATTTATGTGTCGCGGGGGAGGGAATAAATTTTGCTCGAACGAAAACGATAAGTGACCCATATTGCACGTATGGGGTGAAAAGAAAAGTTACTTCATTTTATGACTATCACGGATGATTTCTACGTCTCCGATTTGATGGAAATATATGCAAATACGTGTAATTTCGAAGTCAAGAATTTCTCTCATTTTTGTATTGTATTCCACTTGTAGGAAGGTAAAGCTTTTCCAAGGAATCATAGGTCGCAACCTGATAGTTCTTTCGAACGTGCGTTCCAACAGCGATAAGAAACATTAGAAAACGCAGCAAAAGAAAAAAGAGATATTAAACAAGAAAAACACTGAGAACTCCCTGCAATTTGACGAAATTCGATAAAATCAAAGTGCCCGTTATGCGAGCCATTTAAACGCGAAAGTGACGCGAGTTAAAAAGGATACGTTCCTAGATAACGAGGGCGTAGTTTCCGCAAAGTTCTCTTTTACGCGAGTCGTTACATCTTACACCGCAAAACAGAATGAAGATTAAAAGCTGTCTTACACCGCTTTTGCATTAAACGGTTCGTCTGCTGTGATCAACTTTATACCTCAACTTCCAACGTCCCTGCTTGAATTCTATTCAGATTCCACTTTTGAAGTATAAAATTACACGAACGATCCGACAAAGCGTCAACATCTCGACTCGCGCGAGCTACGAATTTCGAATCGGTCGTAATTTTAATTCGATTTCTGAATTTAATTTTAATCTTCGAACGTTGGTGAATGAAAACCACGTACAATGTTTATTGTATTATATATTTATTATAATGTATATTTATTATATTATGTTTATTATATTATTATATATTTATTATAGTGTATATTACATTTATTATGTTTGTTATATTATGTTTATTATATTATTATATATTTATTATAGTGTATATTACATTTATTATGTTTGTTTATTATATTATATATTTATTATATTATGTTTATTATATTATTATATATTTATTATAGTGTATATTACATTTATTATGTTTGTTTATTATGTTATTATATATTTATTATAGTGTATATTACATTTATTATGTTTATTATATTATATATTTATTATAATGTATATTTATTTAATGCAAATTACATGCACTTGAATGTATATTGTACTATACTTTAATGTACAGTACATATGCTTATATATACATATATCAATATATACTTCAATGTATATTATATGTATACTTTAATTATATATACTTTGATATATACCATCTAAATATAATTATAAATAACGTCATCAAAAGCAACTAAAATAAAGCAAAAGTGGAATGTCAGCGTGTAACGCTTATACCGCAAGGGAATCGAGAAAAAAATCGCGAAGCACGGGGTTAACCGCAAAGAGAAGCCAGCCCTGCAATTAACGTCGCCCGTCCATTCCGTAACATGTGTACGTACATACGCTATTAATTCGTCTCTCCCTGACGGCGGTGGAAATTTTCATTTTTCCAGAGAGAAACGTTCTCTATTTTTTTTTTCCTTCCCCTGCCCCTCCTTCGTCGTTCGCCTCCCCAGGGCGAACGACGCGCTAGAAGTTTGGAAAACAAGCGGCGTCCAAGTCACCCGGGCCCGGGAGGTTTCCTTTGATGCCAACTAGCCCGATAGTTAGTTCCGTTATCCCGTCCGTTCGTTAAATTCCGCCGTGGAAATATTGCCTTTTCGGATGCTCGGATCCGGAACCTCCCCCGGTACCGCGCGCGTATCTCGCTGCCCCGGAAAAACTTTTGCCGAAAAACAGCGGCTATCGGGTATCAGTCGACTCGTCGTTTTTGTTCATATTTTCACGTATATATTAAAGAATAATTCTTTGAAACTTTTCCATTCCGTCTAAACCAGTAGTTTCCAAACTTTCTTTGCTTCTTGACCATGCCTCGCCTAAAATATGCCCCCCATCCCTGTGACAGGTGATTCTTATCATTTGAAAAGTGAATTTTTGACGTGAAGAATGCCAAAAAGGCCCAAACAAGAGCATGACATTCACGAAAGAAAAAAAAGATTACTTAATTAGAAATTAAAATTTTCATTTAAAAGAAATGCAAAGAATTCGCTGTTAATAACTCATTCTCGAATTGTTCCCATAGAAAATCAAATTACCTGTGGATTGTCGTTGGAAATGAAATTCAGCAATAAATTACATTAGAAGGAATTTACGAGAATTATATCTTGTCAAATATAACACGAAAATATATATAATAATAATTATAATATTAAAAACAGCATTAATAGTAAATATATTAATAACAAGATTTAATACAATAATAAGAAGATGTTATAATAATAATTATAATACATTTAATGTAAAAATATATTACAAAAATTATAAATTATATAAATTTTCGTGTTATATATTAAAAATTAAATAACACGAAAATATATGTATATATAGTAAAATAGTATTAATATGTATATATGTATATATATTAAAAACAGCATTAATAGTAAATATATCAATAACAAGATTTAATGTAATAATAAGATATTATAACAATGTTATATAATAAAAATTATAATAAATTATTGTAACGTACTGCGATAAAATATCTCACGAAAATACACCAACAACTTGATTCCGCGCTCATTCGCCAAATTACAAAGAAATGCCGCACCGTATCAGATAAAACGCGATTGGGCAAAGAGACCGGCGCACCGGCGGTCGAACAAACGCCATTAAGTAGCAAATCGCGAGATCTTATCGATCCGTGAAATCGCGGTGTTTATTTCGTAGTTGGAGGATCTTCATGGCGGATCTAACGAGGGCATGAATCACTGTTTACCCCATCGACCAATCCACCAAGGTATTATTTTAAACATCGTTCGTTATCTCGCGCGATATCTCGAGGCAGCCGAGAACGAACGAATTAAATGCAATAAATATCAAAAAATGTTGGCGATACGTTGTCACGGGGGGGGGGGGCAACGTTGGGAAAGAGGCTAGTTTTTTTTTCTTTTTTTTCTTTTTTTTTTGTCATTGAGCTCGCGTTTCGCTCGCGTACTGATCAATAGATAGGGGGAACACTAAATAACCAGAGTTGTCGATTGCAACGAGCAAAAATCGTTACACGTCCGGGGCAATGGCTGCCCATCGCGTGACCGTGTATTTCGGCGTCGTAATTCAACGTTTGTTCGTTCGTTTCGCGAATTACGCGATTAATAAATACACTAGTCGCGATAACGCGAGCTTTTTTACCTCTCCCTCCCCCCCGCTCTTTCCTCGCGAATCGAGCTTTTTCTTGCATCCTTTTCATAATTTTTGCAATTGTTTCTAAAGAATCACTAACCTCAGTTAATTAAAAAGAACAGAGCTCAGATAAACGATTATTTTACTCCACGAAATAATACTCTGACTTACGTGGATGTTAGACGAGTCTTCGAGCAACGACAGAAAAGAACCTGAAACGATTTCAAATACTACCAAAAAGACAATCGTCCTAGATTCTCAGAAAATGAAAAATACGAAAAACGTCGAAAATTGAAAAAACACAATCACTCTGTAGCAATACAATCTGTAGTTAATTGAAACTATAGGTCAATTATACTAATTAAAAAGGACAAAACCCGAGGCAAACGATCGTTCACTCAACGACATGCTAGTAGTAATAGCTCACGTGCGTAGACGAGTCAGACGAAACAACGACGATAAAAAACGCGAAATTCAGCTCGTAATAATTTTCGTTTCAGAATCGCGGCTCGTTCTTCCCTTCCCGGTTGCGGTATCTTATTTTATACGTGACGTGGCCGAACGTGGGGGTACGCCGAACTGCAGAGTAAAATTATAGAGAGATCCCGGAACAGCGGGATTGGAGGCGAGACCTCGACGCGATGCCTCGAAATCGACCTGCCATCCGCCACTCGCGATTGTTGCTCGCACCCGGGGTTTGCTTCCGGGTTTTAAGGTTTCGCGACACGTACGCGTCGTCGTTCAAAGTCTCTTCAGTTTCTCTCGCGGGCTGCGCGTGCACCGCGATGTAGATACATTTTAAAGTATCAAAGTTCGCGGGGCGCACGCGATCTTTTCAAATGCACGCGTTCGTTTTAATCCCCCGGCCGGAATTTCGACGAGTTTACTCTGAAGCGTTCGTAGAAATTTTTCTTTTTTTATCACTGAAAGTGATTTTAGCGGGGGTAACCCAGAAAATCGGGTCTCTTCAGGTGCAACGGTGATGCAACGAAAATTAGCGATTGGTTGATTTGGGTCACGTGATTCGCGAGGGGGCGTGGGCTAGACCTCGTGTAGGAGTGGCATTGTCTGGTACTAACCGATCGCGCCTGTACTGGGGTACAAGTCGTGCAGTTTTTTTCTTTCTCTCTAATCGAAGTGTTTCACGAAATGATGCAGCCATTTTTGAGGCGTTGAAACTTCATTCGGGTGTACATGTATTTCCATTTAAAAAATTTTTTAGATTCGAACGTATAACGTGAAAATTTCTCTGCTGTTAGGTCTTGAATCGAGGTTATATACTGAATTTGTATATGAACTTTTATATATATATACGTATACGTGTTATCCATTGTTTATATGTATATCGAACGTGATCGATATTCTACAAATTAATCTACAATTTTCCCCGAGTCGCCAATAATTTATTACAAATCATATACGATATATTACATTTACGACATTCCGTTACATTTGTTACGAAAAATTGGAAACGAGTAAGAAACAATTCTCTAAAAGTATTTTAACTACCAACATATAGAAAAGAAAGGACCAGTCTTTCTAAAGCTCCACGTCTGACGAAGCGCGTTTCGTATCACTTGTGTCCAGCGAGCTCTCCAAAGAAAGGCACAGAAAATATTCCCAAGATAATCAGAAAACTCACTGACTGAAAAAAAGTCTCGCGATGAAACGAATTTTCAAAACAAACAACAGAGGGAGGGAGAGAGAGAGAGAGAGAGGAGATCCAATATACTCGATATATTCAAATAAACGCGCGGAGCGAGTAAATCGATACGTCCCACGATACCCAACCTGGAATTGTTGACAAAGCGATTGGAGAACCATAGGAAAACCGTTCTGCTACTTTTGTACTTGGTCGACAGAACCGCTCGAGAAGAAAGAAGCGACGAGGGCGAAATGCACGGGAACGATCAATCCCCGAGAAGCCGAAGCGAGTGAGACCGTCGTCCTCGTTCGAATTCCCTTCATCTGAGAGGATCGTCTCTCCCGCCGGTTAATTAGGAAAAAATCTGACCGCGTCGGATCCTCGGATCCTGAAAATCCTTTTTTCACTCGCCACTTAGGCAAAGGAGTAGCAATATTCCCCCGTCCGCTTCCCCCCCTAGGAGTGGAAGAGGAGAGAGCCTCGGCCACTCCGCTCCGAAAGTAGAATATTAGTCTTTGAAGAATAAACCGGCGCCGAGTCGTGTTAAGCGGGCGCAATCTGCAAATATTGCTTCTCTTCTTCCTTTACTTTCTGTTAAAATTCTCGGATTAATATAGGAAACGAGATCCGGGCTCGGATGAAGTCGGCTGGCCCCTCCCTTACCACCCACCCACCCTTTCCCGTTTCCAAACGTGGAATCATCTCGGATTCGAATCGACTTGAAAACAGAAAAAGGAAAAAGAGAGAGACAGAGAGAGAGATTGAAGCATCGTGAAAAGTCGACGAAAATCTCGGCTAGAGATTGCAAAGATCGTTTTGTGTAAAATAAAGATATATTTTTCTTGATATTTTATACCTTGTTAGCATCGCTGTCGATAATTAGATTTACAATGTTTCGGTTGTTATAATATAAACAGAATATAGTAGAAAATATATAATAGATAATGACAATATAAATAGAATATATAATAGATAATATATAGAACATACAATAGATGAAAATATATAATAGATAATAATAATATAAATAGAATATAATAGAAAATATATAATAGATAATAACAATATAAATAGAATATATAGAAAAAATATATAAAGAATAATATATAGAACATACAATAGATGAAAATATATAATAGATAATAATAATATAAATGGAATATAATAGAAAATATATAATAGATAATAACAATATAAATAGAATATATAATAGATAATATATAGAAAAAATATATAAAGAATAATATATAGAACATACAATAGATGAAAATATATAATAAATAATAATAATAATAATAAATATATAATAGATGATAATAATATTATAATAATAATAATAATAAACATATAATAGATAATAATAATATAATAATATCATAATAATAATAAATATATAATAGATATAAGTGATCCACGGGATTTAATTTAATTTGTGATGGTCGGCGAACGATTCGATTCACGATTTGCATTCGCGACTCAAAAAGATGGTGGTTGGACGATGTTGAATTTTTCTCGATAAAACAGCGAACGAACGCTGGTAGTGGTATAAACTCGGGCAGCCACTGTGTGCGGATACATTCCCCCACCACCTCTCCGGGCGGAAAATTCAAATCTTATTCAAATGCGAGTGACCCGCCGTTTAGCAGCGAAATTTCGCATGATTGCATGGAAATACGTACGGCGAAGACGTTCGCCAGTTTACCTTTCCGATCGACGAGTGACGGTGGCCGAATGTGTTTGTACGTATCAATGTTGTTTCACGGAAAGACAACATTTTCGTTGAGGGATTTTGTAATAAAGTTACCGTGTCAAGATCGATTCGTGCGTGTACGCTGCCCGAGAAAACTGCTGCATTTATTTAACCCATTTATTTTAGGATCGGGTATAACAGGTTACTCGAAATTTTTGACATTTTCGTGCAACTGTAGAACCCAAGGAGAAAGATGCTAAAGAGAGAGAAAAATATTTAAAAGATTCTTGAGGAATAATAATTGAAAAAGAAGAAAAACTTGCGAACGCGTAAGATAATAATAAAAATAGAAAAACGACTTCTTAGCCGTAACATTGCAGATACTTGAATTTTACTTAGAATCTAGGAGCTAAAAAGTGAGAAAAATATCAAGAGGATTCTTGAAATTTCCTTCGGCATTGAGAAAGAAAATCGACGTAAACTGATTAAAATAAATAATTAATACAAAATAAGAACGACTTCTCGGTCGTTCGTAACGTTGCATTCACTCGAATTTTTGGAAATGTTCGTGCTCTAAGGAGCGAGATGCTGACGAGAAAAGTATTAAAAGGATTCTTGAAATTTCCTCGGAAGACATTTCCTCCACGGTTGGGAAAGAAAATCCGCGAGCGTAAACTGATTAAAATAATAATTCGAAATATGCAAAATAAAAACGACTTCTTAATCGCAGCTCCTTCAGTTGCAGACACTCGAATTTTTCGAGATTTTCATGAAATTGTTAGAACGTAAGGGGGGGAGATAAAATATTAAGATTCTTGAAATTTCCTTCGGAGATTATATCAACGATATTAAAAGAGAAAATTCTTGAAGATAAATTGATTAAAATAACTAATAGTTACAATTGAAAATATCGAAGATGAAAACGACTTGACGACGTTAGCAACGTTAAATATCCAAATTTCGTTCTCTTTCATCGGTATCACAGATTACAACTACGTATTCGATTATAATTCTTATAATTAAATATTAGATACACCCATCTGCAGTAAAGTACCTCAAATAAATTTAATTCCCGATCTCGTGATATATGAAAAGATATGTTTGAAGTAACAGAGATCCCTGCGTCCATGATCTTCGCCGCACAATGGAGGAGATGGAGACTAGCAAGTAATGAAAGTTGATATTGAATTAAAGCCTCTCCAATTATAGCTCTACGTATATATATATATATTTTTATATTAAATGGATACTCTTTAAAGCGCTAACAGGTTAAAAAAAAAAAAAGAAAAAAATTCCACCGAGAGATTTTTATTCGCAGATATATATATACATATATATAGAAGGAACGTATCACGTTATCCCATTAAATTAAAAAACTTCCTTCTTAAAAAACACATGCTCGCGGGGAATATCAATGGAAACTGGATATTTTGGCAGCGACGTTTGATCGATTACGTAACGTGCGATCGGTTCTCTCTCTCTCTCTCTTTCTCTCTTTTGCAAGCAAATGCGGCCAACACTTGTTATTTTGTCGAATAGTAAATCACCGACGTACGATAAATTTTTCCACGTCAAACTTGCCGTATGAATTTTAATAGCCGGAAAGTTTCGCGTTCGCCGGTCGCGCGAGAGAGAGTTTCCGATCGGTCGTGCGAATATTGACCGAATTAATTAATCGCCTTGTGATTTTCGCCGGCGACTTTCGCTGTGTAACGTGCATCGCGGATTGAAATCTTTTTGCTGAAATCACGTTGAACTAGCAATGAAGTAATTGCGGTTTAATTGAAATTTTATCTGAGGAAATTTCTGCACAATTGCTCGCGAAAGTGTTCGAACAGTGTAATTAACAGATAATTACACCAATTAACGGTTTGCAGTTTGATTAAAAATTTTGCATTTTGGAATCTACTCTTTTCACTGTTTCTCCTTTTTATTATATCTTCAGTCATACATTATTTTTACTATAATCTCTATTTGAAAGAAAATTGATATCAATCGCGATTATTACTCCGTGTTAAGGACGTACCTTTCGATACGGCACGATTTCTGTCCATGGTGGCCATTATATCAATTGTGCCATTGTTAATCGTGCAATTAGAAACAGTTTTCAAACTGGAGAAGCGTGTTTATTTTTCTCAGCGGTCGGATAATTCCGAGTGGCCAAAGAGTTAAAACGATACTTTCAACAAACACCTGTGCAAAGGTGGCTCGACCTCGTGCGCCAACCGAGCTGACCTAAACCAAGATTCAACCGAGATTCCTTTTGTAACGTCCTTGTGCATCGTCAACGTCACCCATTAACACGCAGAAACCTCCCCCATTGTTCGCACGGTCACGATAGTCTTTTATGACAGTGACTATTATGAGAGATGGTAGCCGACAAGGAGTCGCCGCGGCGCATTGTGATTTCTATTGGCTATTGTTAGCGTTATCAAGAGAAATAGCGGAATCCCAATGACAGCTGTCAATGCCTACTTCATTATTGATTGTCGATGCTCGAACCCAGATATCGAGCCTGGGCCTGGGCCTCTGCCTCGACTAACGGTCACCAAACCAACAGGAATCGTCGACGCTTGATTAATCTGAGCTTTCAGCTGCGGCGGTGTACCTACGGTGAAAGCGGCGAACCGTTCACGAGTTTATGGGTTCGCTACTGTGGCCCAAAAGAGCGGCTCCTTTTCAAAATCGGACAACGCGGCCGACATTTGCCGATTTCAATCGGAGATTCTGGCTTTCAGCGTGCGCTAAAATACCGCGCCCTGACAAAAAGTCGTTTCGATCGAACGGTGAATCCTTTCCATGTAGAAAATGTCGCCATGTTTGTTCGAGAGACTGCACGACTTGTACCTCAGTGCGATTCGTATCACTGAAAGACCCAGAAGCAACTGTTCCGACTAGGAAATGAAGACGACTTTTTTTCCATAAAATTTGAATCGATACAAAACAAATTACAGACAACGCCACTCCTACTCGAGGTCTACCCCACGCCCCCTCGCGAATCACGTGACCCAAATCAACCAATCGCTAATTTTCGTTGCATCAGCGTTGCATCTAAAGAGGCCCGATTTTCTGGGTTACTCCCGCTAAAATCACTTTCAGTGATAACTAATGATCTAAAAGTTTGAAGCACTCGTTATTTTATGCAGCCAAATATTCGCTCGAGAGACGAAATTAAACTATAATTGTAATATCCCTTTTCTTTTAAATTCGTAAAAATATAGAACTGCACAAACTTACGACAGAGATTGTTTACCTTCACTCGACTATTTAAATTAACACACGGGTCATTTTCACGTCGAAACTAGAATGTTTCTAATCTAAAGTCCAAAAAAGAAAAAAAAAAAATTAACGAAAAGTTGCTTTCAATGTGAATTGATCGTCGTTTCATCAGTTAATATCGTCGTTAATCGGTTTCACAAATGAGATTAGCCAATTAAACAATTGCGCGATTCTGGCGAATTGAATTCTTCCTAATTGCTGTTCGCAGGCACTTTTGCTCGGGATCAAAAGCTGGTGGGAGGGAATGTTTTCGGCAATCACAACATCACCAACGCACCAACGTTCGAAATGAACGTCCCACGAAACGTGACCACCGCGGTTGGCCAGACAGCGTTTCTTCATTGCAGAGTTCATCAGCTGGGTGACAAAGAGGTAAGCGGATTTATATTTATATCTGTTACTTCTGGTTCGGATGTAACGTTCTAGCAGCAGCCAGTGTAACGAAGAAGCATGTTCTCTCGCGCTTTATTGTTACATTACATTTTCTCTGATAGCGCACTTTGTCTCAACTTTCTCACACCGAAGATGTAAGATGTAATTTTCATTGCGAGAAATTTAAAGAAATTTAATTCTTTGATATTTTATACTTTATATTTTCTTTCTCGCAACGAAACTTTCTTAGGCAATTAATTTAATTTTCGAGAACTGAGATTTTCCTTTTGGTGTTTGAGTGTTAAGATTAAATATTAAGATATTAAATAATATAATTTCTAGTAAAGAAAGTAATTTCTTTCGCGTGAGAAATTTAAAGAAATTTAGTTCCTTGATTTTTGAATTGCATTCATTTCGCAACGAAGTCTTATTAAGTCAGTGATTCAATAGCAGCGCTTAATTTGATTTTCGAGAATTGGGATCCTTCTTTCGATGCTCGGGCATTAATATTAAATATTAAATAATACAATATCAACAGTGTGAAAATTTCATCAAATCAATCAAATATTAAAAAATATATCAACTTAAGATATAACGAAATTTATTGAGGCAATAAGAAAGTTGTAAACGATATCGGAATAATAATACAACGATAAAAGTGTTAATGAAACAATAAATAACAAAACACCAAAAATCCTGATATTTGACAGAAAAAAAAGGAGAAGAACGCGTGAAGATCACGTCTCGTCGATGGAAACATGCATAACGCGTTCATAAGAAGAGTGGCAAGCGTGTTTCAAAAATTCGGGTCGACCGAATATGCGTGCAGTCATTAAATTTTAAATTATGTTCTCGCTTTTTCGCAGCCAAAAAGAAAGGAAAAACAAATTACACGTACGTGTATATGGACCCGCGAATGGAAACGCGAATGGAAAAATTCAGTAAATTCAGTAAGTTGAAAGCGTTTCGGCTGAATGGTATTGATCCGCGGACTGTGTCGACGTTACTCTTTCACGTGATTATGCGGATCGATCGATAAATAGCGTAACACTTGGTCGGCGATAAAACTATCGCGCAGCGTTCTATAAAAAAAGAGGAGAGAGGGAGAAAATATTACGAAGTTAGGGCAAGTTATTTTTACGCGACGCCAATGATTTTATTATATCATTTTTATTTAGAGATTCACGCCTTTGAATTTGAATAGAATTTGACACGGAAATTTTTTGGTGGAGACTTGTTCGAAGTGGAATATGTTTAATATTTTTAATATTCTTCCATTATTTCACGCATGTTTCTTTTTTTTAATAATTTGGGTATTTCGTAACGTACGTATCATAAACGCAGAAAAATCCCCAGCTCGGCGATGACTAATGAATCGAGTTTATTTTTGAGCACAATGGTTGGGATAATGGATGCTTATACTATCTCCCCGATTTTAATGATTTTCGCGTTGTTATTGAAACAATAAACGCAAGCGCGAAATACTACGAACGAGAAAAAATTGCGTGGATTATTTTAAAAAATTCCAGAAACAGATAAATTCATTCTCGCAGCGGAGTACCTTTTCAAGACGCAAAAACGTTTATTAATATGTCAAAAGAAGAAACGTTCGCAGTTTCCAGGAGCTGTGAGAAGCAGAACGCAATGTAGCTCCATAAATTTCTAATTACGTCGTAAAGAGCGCGAGAAGTGGCGTTAATGAGATTCTCAAGTCCCGGAAAGAAATTCGTAGAAACCTTGAAATTCTTTGACAAGGGTAAGTAAGTTGCAACGTGACAAAAGAAAGTTTCAACCCTCGGACGTCTACGGACGTTAGTATCGATGGTACAGACGATTGTGGCAATTTACAATTGCAAATTCGTGCATACTCGTTAAAATGTATAATTTGTCGGCAAGTTAACATTTCCACGAGTACGGTCAACGAAACAGAGTTCAAACACAGACTTGTTTCCTCTATCAAAAATTTCTTTGTAAAGAGAGAAATTGCACGCTTGTTTCGTAATTTCTTACTTTATTTAGTTGCACGACAAAATTATAAGTTTGGATATTGTAGAATATAGGTTTAGATATTTTATAGAAAATTATATGATAAATAAAAATATCTACATCAACATTATAGATACAGGTAAATTACCAATTTGGATACTTGTAGCGCTTACTTTCCTGCTCGCTGGCGCTACCCCCTCCACTGCGTCGATCTAGTGGAGGGGGTAGCGAGTAGGAAAGTGGGGACAAGGGCCGCCAGTTAGCCACCTCTGCCTTAAATTCCTCAAATCCGCGAGCGATTTTGTTGTTACTCTCGTCAAATATACAGTCTCGCTGTACAAACATCCCTCGTAACAGAAAACGTCATAATTTTCCAGGACGGTCGTACGTAAATTCCTCGATGGCGATTTGCACGCTCGGCCAAACAGAAATCAGAGCGACCACGATTTGACGAGTAGCTGGTGTTCGGCGCGGAATCTACAAACGGATAAACGTCGGCGAGAGTTTTGCAAATACTCGCGAAATGGCCTGTTGTACGCGGACAGCCCTGATGACGTACGAGCTGCGTAATAGGAATCGCACATATTTATATATTAATCGACTTTCCGTTGACGCGAGCCAATGATACGCGCGGTTGTCTAAATACACGCGCCGCGCTAATTCATCGGGAACGCAGGTGACGTAACGGGGGCTTTCCGCGCTCCGGTAATCGGATTGTCGCAAGTTTTCTTGCCGCTCATTAATACCAGGGTCAGAGAATCCCTCCGGCAGCATCTGCGTATCACGGTAGAGAAAGACCGCTCGAACGTATTAGCCCCGTGCGAGCTGGCGAGCAATTCGCGACCAGCTTTCCATTCATTTCCCAGTGAAACGCGGTTCGTTCTCGTCCTTGTACTCATCAACAGCGAAAAACTCTCTCGTTCGTTATTTTCCTATTCGTTCGAGCGTGCTTTATCTCCCCCCGGTCGGTCGAAGGAAGAATTTACTATTTCAGGCTTTGCTGCTTTATACGAAACGTTTGCTCGAATATTTGCTCCGGTTTGTGCTGATAATTGCTTTTATTGAAAAAAGGAAAAAAAAATTGACGTCGCTTTGAGAGCGTTTTTCCTTCTCTCTCTCTCTCTCTCTCTCTCTCTCTTTCTCTCCTTCTCTTTTGAGGAATAAATTTAGGCGTTTTAGAGGGCGGTGTGTATTTTAAAGTGAAATATGTTCGACGATATATTCTACAGCGCGTAGGATGTTCCGTTTAACTTTGTCACTGGAAATTTCATAAAATTGATTACCGGGGAAGTTGCAGCTTTTTTTTTTTCAGCGGCCGTAGTGTGTGCAGCGACGATAGATTTCCATTCCATCGAAGGGGATTTTTTTAAATGGAGAGATGAATTTCTTTCTCCTTTTTTTTTTTTATTCGGAGCTTTATATTTCATTTATTTTAACGAGAGAATTTAATAATCTGTTGCAATAGCGCCGATGAGTCGTAATCGAGCGATAAAGTGTTCGCAGAGTGTTTCAATTTTAACAATTTTACTTTTATTGTCATATTTTCTGTGCCAACAGTTTTCACACTAACAGTTTTATAATTTCGCAAGCTCGATTTATTAACGTCGATCGTGGTTTGATAATTCCTCAGCGACGAATGAGAAAACCAAAACGATTTCGACGTTAGAAGAATTTTCATATTTTCACTATTCTCTGAAATTTTAATTCTCCAACGTCCACCGAGTTACAACAACCCAGATTTCTCGATGTCCACAGCCGCAAGTAGTATCAGCCGACAATTAGTCAGACGCGGCGAACCACGACGCGACAGAAAAAAAATTTACCACGTTTTTGTCCCCTGTTTTACTATCGTTTCACGAGAAAGAAACTTTTCAAAAATTCGTCGCAATTTTCGTCTCGCGAATCAGCGGAACAAACCTTCGACATTCCATCAAATCATTTCGATCACGAGCGGCACTTCGCGGCACTTCGCGGCACTTGGATCTTTTATCAGCGCACTTGCAGCGTTCTCCAGGAGCAAGGTGATCGTGAAACAGGATCGTCCGCGGCAATTACTCGCTAATCGGTGGAAAGGACTGCCACTCTGATTGCCGATTAACGGCAAATCGGTAATTACTCGCCGGTGGCTCGGGATAACGCGAGTTTTCGAGCATCTGCGACCAAGGTCAAAAGCCGGGGCCCCCGACGTGTAAATTGCCGTTCGTTGCCGTTCAATCTTCATTTTGACAACCGAATCGAAGTGAAAATCATGGCGGCGATCGCGGGGCATTTGAAAGAACGGTTGATTGGCTCTCGCGGTGTGTAATTTCGTAACGCTTTCGGAAAACTGAAATTGCCTGGCCGCAAATTTTCGGCGATTTTTTCCCCCCGCTATTGTTGCGTTTTAACACGGAGGGACGGGAATTTTTGCGTCGCAGTGAAATTAAAGTCGATTCTCGACCCCTTGATCTTGCTTTTCTGTTTTCGATTGCTCGAAACGTTCAAAAATTCATTTCACGACTGGATCCACCGTCGTCTTGAAGATTGAAGTCTACTCTTTGCAACGACCTCTTAAAGTTTGTTGTACGATGTTTCTTTCGCTCAAATATTTCTCAATATTTCGTAATTTAACCCAGATTTTCTAAGTTCCATAAAATGGTGAGAAAAAAAAAATCGTACAGCATGCTTTAAACAATGCTCCAAACCAGATTCTGCTATGTAGAAAATTTCTCGTAGATTCCAGAGACATTTCAAGTTCGATCGTTTTCGAGAATCAAAGTGTCTTTGCTACATCAGTTCTGATTTATCGTTCCGAAACATTGGTTGCAGTGAATTTCGCGATAGTTTCTTGACAGTCCGACTATCCTGACTGCTCGATGAAAGAGGAACGTCGAATTGCAGGCATCGTCTAGTCGAGTCGGGCGCGACGCAAAAATGATGGAAACGCAATTAGGGCCGGTAAGCAGATTACAAAGGAAGATGTAACGTCGTTGCCGCGTAGGAAAAGTCGCCCGACAGATATTTCCTAATTTAATTGTCCGCGCTTGCAGCAATAGTACTCGTCTGGAAGAAAAAAAACGAAGAAAGGGAAAAGAAAAGAAAAGAAAGGAGCGCGAGTTAACCACGTTGCACGGAAGAAAATGGCATACGGGATACGAGCACGCGCGATGCGTAGCGAAATCCGAGCTCGCATTCTCTCTCTCTCTCTGCTCCCGTGCTTTCAACGTCAGAGAAATTTCGAGTTTCGGGTTTTCAGGCCACGGTACCGACCGGAATATCGTTTCATCCCTTCTAATTAGGTCACAGCTCGTCGGCGGATGCCCCTTTCCTTTTAAAGCCATTGATGTTCGCCGAATCAGGCAATTAGAAGACCCTCGGAATAGAGCTGAAAGATCGAGCCGGAATAACGCCGGATCGATTTTTGTCTTTGAATTTCGGCGCGCGCGCTCGGACACTCGACTTTCCGTTTCTGGACGAGCGAGGCCGAAAATTTTTGCCTGATGTTCGAACGTCAATCGGCGCGGCTCGATTAATGTAATAAATATAATAGAATCGATCGAACTACACTCGCATTTTATTATTTATCTCGTGACTATTACTAACGAGTACGCACGAATTGTTACAATTTTTGCAACAGTTTTGTTCCAAGTTGTTTACGTAAAACAAATGGCAGAGCAAAGACACTTTTCTTCTCGAAAATGCTACAAATCGTCGTGGTTGAAACATTTTTTTCATTGCTGAATCTACAATGGATTTGAAGATTGAACGACCCTTCGAAACTTGCTGTACGAGTTTTTCTTGTCAGGTACGAATGTGCCGAGGACGAAAACAATTACGAGATATTTCTTGAGTTTTCGTCGAGTCTAAGCTTTCGAAAGAACAGTAGCAAAATTGAAGAAAGGGGAAGCTTCGATCTTCAAATTTATTGTATTTAGATTTCGTCAGCAGAAAGATTTTTCAATATTTGTCCGCTCGTTATCCGATAACAAAATGAAAATTTTAAAAATAGAAGCATCGAGCTTTGTCATTGTATATGATTTCTTTCGCAAAATTATTACAATTTCAGTGTTCAATGTCCGAGTATCAGTGAGAGCCACGGTGCAGTAATTGATTATTCTGTGATTACTTTCGCAATTGATTGCTAAAAGTAATTATCATAATCATAATTGTGGATTAATTAATCATTCCCGATATTAAATCGATAATCGCGATTACATTTGATACTCCGTAATCATTAACCTGTAATTTGTAATCGTTCAATGAATGATTCATTTGCCTTCTACCGTTCAATATCATTGCAACTAGCACGATACTAAGTTCCTGTTTATCACAATCAAGAATATGGTCACTTTGTTTATTAACGATTACTGACAATGAGTCAATCATGTCTAACACACTCTTCGATTACTTTGGTTATTCGTTAATTACGATTACCGGATACTTGATACTTGATAATCATAATAATTCATCATGGACATGATTTTATAATTGTTAGTCATTAATCAGACCACTTTTTGGCTTAAGTTTTCTGTCTACAACGAAAAAAGAAAATTAATTCCAGTAAAATTAAGATTAAAATTTCTCAAGAAATATCATCTATAAAAAACAGGAAGAACCGACGAGAAAATCGAAAATACCAACATGTGGCAAATTCCCCATTTTTCCAAAAAATATGTACTTCTTTCGAATATGGAATCTTTCTGCATCTTCCCAATTTTCTTTTTCTGTTTTATCTTTTTTTCTTTTTTAAACTAATTTCAATAAAATTAAAATTTAAATTTCTGAAAAGATGTCAGCTTATTGTTCACCTACAAAAAATGAAACCGACGAGGAGCTGAAAAATACCAAATTGTTACAAATTTTCCATTTTTCCAAAAAATATGTACTTTTTTCTAGTATGGAATCTTTCTGTATCTTCCCAATTTTTTTTTTCTTATTTAAACTAATTTCAATAAAATTAAAATTAAAATTTCTGAAAAGATGTCAGCTTATTGTTCACCTACTAGAAAAAAAGGAACCGACGAGAAGCTCAAAAATACCAACATGTTATAAATTTTTTATTTTTCCAAAAAAAAAAAAAAAAAAAAAATGCATTTCTTTCGAACGTGGAATCCCCAATTTTTGTTTCTTTTTTTCTTTGCTCCTAAACGATGTTAATCGTTAAACGCACGAATCACGTGAGTCTACCACAGGCATGTTATTCGTCAAACGATCAAAGCAGCTTACGAGAGTTTAATTGACCTCGAGTTAACGAGTTAAAGCCACTGCAATTTTTCCGACAACTACCAGCGACGCGTTCACCGCGGAACAGCTCCGACTTCTTTTGAAAACCGACCAGCCTGAACGCCAATTTTATTATTATTAACCCTTTTCAGCAGCCGGGGGCCGCCTTTCAAAGGAAAAGTAATTTCCATTTTTGCCACGCGGGGACGAAGGGGGAAAAAAAAGATCGCCTTTCTGCCGTCCTCTCTCGCTCTCGTAATGAAAACAACCATTTCCAGAGTGGCCTCCCTTCTTTTAATTTATTACCTGGAAACGCGAAATAACTACCTGTAATTATACTAACTGGGCGCGAGACTTTGCTGGAACGAACTTCTGCGTTTCGTTGCTCTCGCTTAGATTGCTCCCGTGGGAAGATTGCGAAAGATTTTTTTTGCGACAACGTTCAAATTAAAAATTTGCCTCGAAGCTGGAAAATTGAAACGCTCGAGCTTTTTTAAAATCGCGCCCTCGGATATTGTCTCGAGACATTCTCTCTTCGTTCTCGCGGAAGTGAACAATCTCGAAGATAAGGGAAAACTTGTCGACCTTTCGATGAAATTTCCAAGTTTCGGCAGCTGTCGCTAAACTTTGTTTGTGCAAAGTTCGCATTTTTATAAATAACGGAGCCTTTCGTCTCAGCGGTTCAACACTCTGTGCAAGTTAATGTTCGAAGTTGATCGAATTTTAATATTTGATTCGATGATCAATCCGGAACTGAAAGATCATCGTTCAAATGGGCAGAAATTTTATTCGAGAAGATATTTGCGAAATGAAAGTTACTGCAACTTTAATCTTCTCGCAGAAAGATAAAAACAATGACAGAGTCGAGCCAATGAACAAGCCACGGAATAATCCAAATTTTTCACTGTTTTTGTTTGGGGAGAAAGCTCGCGTGATGAAATAACTCGTACACTCGATGCACGAATATCCCAAGTTCATTAATAGGGAACATGTGACAAATAACGCGAGCTACAGCTGGCCAAACATTCTGTAACGAGGTTGTCGACTGAAAAAGTAATTTCAGACTGCCACGGCCACGGCTCTTGTAAATTCCGCGCAATCGTGTTTATCTTGCTCATTTCACGAAATGTGGAAAAACATGAAATAAATTTAAACACCCTCGCGGATGATGAATAAGCATCCTGATAAATTTCTTCGTCCCCCTTCATTATATTTGGGTTTAACTGACCATGTGAAAATTGCTAACATTCACCTGGTAATTTTCAAAGTTCGCGATTGAGTAAATTTGTTTCTATACATAACATTTGTTTATTATTTGAATTTATACTTTTCATATATTATCACTGAAAGTGATTTTAATGGGGGTAACCCAGAAAATCGGGCCTCTTCAGGTGCAACGCTGATGCAACGAAAATTAGCGATTGGTTGATTCGTGAGGGGGCGTGGGGTAGCCACTCCTACTCGAGATCTATCCCACGCCCTCTCGCGAATCACGTGACCCAAATCAACCAATCGCTAATTTTCGTTGCATCAGCGTTGCATCTGAAGCCCAATTTTCTGGGTTACCCCCGCTTTCAGTGATAAAAAGTCGCTCGTAACGATGACAATGAGATTCTTACGAGTCGCTGACAGCGGCGTTATCCATCTGATTGGATCGAATATCGAGACGTCGAGTTGCTCCGCGAATGTCGAACAACGTGCAAGTGCATTCTTCTTCCCGCGATAAGGTCAACAACCCCCGTCTAATGTTGTTTGGGAATATCGCGGAATTTCGACGAGACTTGTTTACTCTGGCATATTATGTCAGTGGTTCAGCCCCGCGCGAAATCGGGACATTAACTAACGTTTGCACGTGTGGCGGTAAAGACTTGGCGCTGGCTTACGCGGCTTACACACCGGCTGCCCATCCGTAAAATGGGACAAAGCATTTGCATTGCTAATTTCCTGCATCGCGTTACTAGATCGCGAGCGCGCGCGCGCGCGTGTGTTTGTTGACCCGGAACAGGATTTCGCCGGGCATCGTTCTCTTGTTGTTTCTTATTTGAAGTCCTCTTCCTTACTCTCCGTGGGATACGAGCTGGTGGATGCGAGGTGGTTCGAGTAAAAATAGGCAGCAGAGGAACCGTGTGGGATTTTGAAACAAGAGTGTGCACGGGTGGACCGAATGAAAAATTGTACTATATCACTATATACTTTGAACTGTGACAAGTTTATAAAAAGAAGTTAGCTTCGTTTTAAAGTGTAAAGCCTCCACTTTGACAGCCCCGTGTTAAATAAATTTTCTTTTTCGCAAAGTGAGAAAGCAAGGATGTTGTCGGAGATTAAAATTCAGTACTCTGTCGTACTCCGAAATGTACGAAAGTTTTTCTTCGTAACTAAATCTAAAAACCACGAAGACTAAAGATCTTGAAGACTGAAATCTTCAGGCAAGAACACCTGCAGGTTGTTCAAACAGTTCAAATATTTTCCCAGAAATTAAAAGTGTTCCAAAATTCTTCGGCTGTGGTGCACGCGACTCCGTTGAAACTGAAATTCCAAATGTTATTTGCTTGGAAACTACGTCAAAGGAGGCCAAAGTGGAACCTGAAACCCTCGGTAGCAGCCGCTCGCAGCCCTTCCGATGGAAATATGTATCTTGGCTTGATTTCGTTATCGACGCGCGATATTTTTATCCTTTAACGAAGTGAACAAACAGCCCCGGTGCTCTCCCTCCTCGTTTATATTTAATATTCAGCCGGAGATGGCGGATTATTTTCAGACAGGCGATGAACAAACGCGAGATGGATAAACGCGTTTCCACGCGCGGCCGTGCGCCTCTCTTAATAAAGTTGGCATTGCGTTATCGCGTATTATCGCGTGATAACTCTTTGTCCAGTGTGAGGAGCTGCTTCTCTCTCCCTCTCTCTCTCTCTCTCTCTCTCTCTCTCTCTTTTATTCCCCCGCGAGCGTGCGGTGTCGTTCGACTTTTTCCATTAAACTTCCACCAACGGGGGAGCATTTCCCGCTGAAATTACCTTTAATTGGGTAACTTGCTCTCAATTGGGTTGAAACGTTGCCCGAAGCTCGCGTGCCTCCGAATCGCGCGCGTGTCGCGTGAACGTCAGCATTTTCATTTGTGTTTTACATTTATAGTTATCTGTCGTTATTTTATTAAGTTTCTCTTTTATTTGCGTTTGATTGATTATCGTCCAAGTGAATGTCGAGACATTAATTAATTTGCGATAGTTGCTGGAATACTCTGTTCGATCTCGTGTATCGACATCCCGGTTGGTCAGGTCTTTGCGCAATTTTGATTTGCAGAACCGCAAGAAATTTATTTCCTATTCCAACTAAACGTCGTTGCTCTGCTCTCGTTTGAACACTGCGTGCACTTTGTGTCCTGAAATTGCCCACGAGAAAGCATAAAAATCTTTCATTTCCACTTCTCTCAAAAATCAAATCTCCGAAAATCGAAAAGTGAAACTGACGTCCCAATTTGCGAGAAAAATCGTGAAATTCCGTAAACAGAGAAGCTTAAAATGTCGTGCTCCAATTAACAATACAATTTCTTCTTTTTCTTAGGTATATATACAGGGTGATTCACGTAAATTTGCACGAAATGAATTTAAATAACTTTTAAATTACGCGAATTGAAATAATTTTAAGGGAAGCAAAATATGGCGTGTTAATTTTTCGTAGGTTTCGAAATTTCATCTTTATTTCTTTTTAATTGGATCATGTATCTTTCTAGAATATTAAATTTCAAATTAAAAAAAGTATTAAGCCACACTAGTCTTAAACCTAATATTTAAGGAGATATTTCACTATAATTTTCTAATGTTCTAGGATGAAAACTGCATACAGCATTAGGACCATTTGCTTAATCTCCCACGGACGTTGATGATCAACCTTCTGCATTAAACAATTTTTCATCAGACGCGTAATTTGAAAGTTACCTCGGGCGTGCGAGTTACGTGAATCACCCTGTATATATACGAAGTTAAAGCAAGTTTAATTCGGACGAAACCTCTTGAGAACGCCGCCGGAACGAAGTTACACGAACAAAGTGTCAGCGGTAGGCAGTTCTGTAATTTAATCGTTTCGAAAGAAGTCTCGCGGCTCCTCCCGCGTAAATATCACTTGGGGAAACCCGGTTTCGTTTATCGTCCGGATAAGACGCTGGTACAATGACGGGAGATAAGCTGCTGTTTTCGCGAAACGCGCTCGATTTTGTCCACGGTTGGACCGCGCGAATAAAAATTGTGTGACAAAAAGATTCGACACTTTTTTGAAGCACATTAGAAAAGATGTTGCATTGTGAATTTTTGGTGAAATTCCTGTATGCAGTTAATCCTCTTTAATACCTTACAAATTTTCTACAATTTCGAGCGAGGAATTTGAACGCGAATAACGTTTTTATTCCGCGCAGTAGAAGAGGCAGAGAATTCGTCCGACAGCGGTAAGAGACAGTTCGCTCGAGATCGTTTGACCCGCTGTCGACACAAATCGTGTCCTCCTGAGCATCATCCGAAAGTCCGACAGTATAATAAGGAACAGTCCCCCGATAGTCAACGCGAGCGACGAGCAGTATAGTCAGCTGAGGTATTAAAATATATAAAATCGTGTCTTTGTTTGGCTTTGTGTATCTTATTATATTATTAATATATTATATATATTGTATATTTATATTATTATTATTATATTATCATATTTATGTTTATTATATTATTATTTTATATATTATATATTAATCTATATGTTTGTATATTATTAATCCTACAGCCCTTTCACTGCTGTTGGCACCTTTAGGCATTCAACTCGCGCTGTTAGATGCCTAGGCCTAACTCATTTTGCATTATCATTTTGCAAGTAATGCCAATGGTCAGAGAAGTGTCAATCACGGATGAATGTCTATCATACTGTTCTTCGTATCTTTGATCGCAATCACAAACTTACGATTTGTTTCAACAACTTGTACAGATATTACAACTTGGATATTTTATGCATTATTCTGACTTACCCAAATTCTCGTCAAGTTTGTTCCGCTGAGATGTGATCTGTGAAAGAAAAATGAATTCCATTAAATTCTTCGATCGCCAAGTGAAGGAATAATTTGCAACAAGCAGGAAGAAATTAAAATCAAATAAAACTCAAACTGGAAGAGCAAGGTACACGAAACAGTGTTCATAAAACTGAAAAGACTTGAAACTAAAGAAGAATGAGTTGTCCAAAGCTGAACTTAATCTAGGACTCGGAATTAAAACTAACCGAGGTTTAAAACTCGAGAAACTACGACTCGAAATTAACAATGAGACTCGAAATTAAGATTTAAAACGAGAGGTCCTTCGGTTATTCCCAAAAGGATCCTCTTTGATGTAAAATCGTGAAAATAAATACGAATCAACGCCAGAATTATACGACAATTAAAGCATAAAATTTCCATCGGAGAGAAAAAAAAAAAAATAAAACATTTACACATTTCACGAATAATCTACAACCACTTAAATCTCCAAAATTTCCAGCAAAAATTACAAAATTGGTTATTTCGATAACTCCTATGGTATCGATGGCATCGATACGCGAGCGTTTAAACGTCAAATTTAAATTTTAAATTTCACCTTTCTATTGTGCAACAAAAGCCTGCGAACCGACAAAAACAAGCGGCAGAAATTCGTACCTGTCGAACTGAGGTCGCGATGGGAAATTCGAACAATTTCAGCGACAGATTCTTCCAGCAAGAAGTCGAAATGTAGAATGTGAAATTTCTTTGAAAAATTCAGGGGACGGATCTTTCAAAGGATTCAGCGTCATTCTCACACGAAACTTGAACTGTTTGCCGATATTTACGCATTCTGAGAGAAAAGAAAAAAAAAAAACACGAAACAAAGGACGTCTCCTACGCGAGCTGCTAATAATACTGTCGCGAAAGTCGATTAAACCTGCCGCTTCGAAGTTTCGACGTCTCCGCGGTCGTCGCCGAGTTTTGATTGCCTAATGAGCTCGTTAGTGCTTCCTGAATTTCGAAGGGCTCCTGACGTGACAAGGCTGCGCACGGTCTGTTTCTCCAAAGAGAACCGACGAGAAAGTTTAACGAACGTTTATATCCGACCGATAAACGTTACCGGTTGTTGCTGGGTTTCGTACAACCGGATCGACCAGCGCTCATTGAACTAATTAACGTCGAATCGACGAAAGAATGGGAAGCGCAAACGTGCGCGAGCTGATACAAAACAACGCGCGTATCGATTTCCCAATTAATATTCATAACGTATCGATGCGCCGATACTTTCTATAATTATGCTCGAGCGACAAAGAACCGACCGGCGTGCCGGTGTACCGAGTTATGAAATAATTGCGAAATTCATTTCGATCGCGTGTCGTTCCGGCGGGTGTTTTAATAAAAATTCGAGGAACGGTCGGCAGAAGCAGTGAAAAGCGCGTCTTGAGTGAAATATTCGTCTTTTGGACGCGAATAGGCAGACCGTCGTTTCGAAAAGTTTGAAAAAATCAAACGTTCGTGGTATTTTGTGTTTAGTTTCAATAACATTTTCCTCTATGGACGTACCAAATGTGAAGTTTTCAAAATATTTCAAAAATCCTATTGCTAGTGTACTGTTTCAGAAATAATTTCCCTGTGTCACAAGCTAGCAAATGAAACGACAAACATGCGAATAACGCGACAATAAAATTATACAAAAATACAAAAAAACACACTGGATGCATACTAGAAATCTATCGAACCCATAGTTAATTAAACTAGTTAAAAGTGTACTGTTTCAGAAATAATTTCCCTGTGTCACAAGCTAGCAAATGAAACGACAAACATGCGAATAACGCGGCAATAAAATTATACAAAAATACAAAAAACACACTGGATGCATACTGGAAATCTATCGAACCCATAGTTAATTAAACTAGTTAAAAGAAATTTGTCAAATTTTGATAAATGTCTCCTCTGTTGAAGGAGATTCGCAAAGCATATCTTTCTGATAAATCGAATTTAAAGAAGTGTGCACTTTTAAAGAACTTGCAGAAAATACACTGGACGCACATGAGAAATTCGTGAAACTATAATTACGAATACAGGGAATTAGCCAATTTTTGATAAAAAAAACTCCTCCTCGTTGAAGAGATTAATAATTGATTGATAATTTCAACCGAGTCAGTTTAGAAAAGTGATCGGATTTGCGCGAGAGGCATTAGAGCTCGTATCGTATCGTTAATTTCATATTTCAATGAGGCGGGGGGAGGGGGGGGGGGGGTGAGTGTCCGCGCATAATTTTCACGATGGACAAAATACGGTCTTCAATTAGTCGGAACAAATTGATAGCATGGTGGTAGGGAGGTCGAGGGGTGGGGGGAGGTGAGTGTCAATTTGCCCACACATAAATTGGAAGCAATAATTGGCGGTAAATTTCGAGCAACCAGATTGAGAACGTATTATTTCGTAACAAATACGATACCGTACCGCGTACACACGTATGTATGTTGCAAATTAATGAACCCGATTCTTTTAAAACCACAATTCACCCAACGATAGTTCGTTTCAGCATAAAATTCGATCGATCGATCGATCGACTTTGAGAGATCTACGCTTAATATTGCTGTAATTTTTGGGGGATTTCTTCGAATATTTGATTGACTGACCGATTAATTACGTTATAACGAGGGGAACATGTTACAAGTCTGTCGTTTTACTTTCAGATCCCATTGACTTCACTTTGAGATCCAACCGATCCTCTGAATTGAAATTTGACTAATTGATCAAGGGGAGGAGCGTTTGAAAGGGGTTATTACGGAGACGCGCGCAAAGAGAATAAAGAAAGCGGACAATGTTTCGGAAATACCTGCCGATCACTTCGGCAAAGGGAATTTTCTAGCGGTCGTACGTTAATACTTTATCAAACGCAGTTTCGCTACGCGCTAAGAAGAGAGAATTCGTTCCCTATTCGTAGCTCGGGAGAGACCACTAGAGCTCTGTCAATACCATGTTTCTTAATGACAAACAATTCTTCGTTGTCAGGAACAGAGATTCAGAGAAGCGATTCATCAGAAAATTCTGTCAAATTTGGAAAGCTTGATTTTTCGATGCACGAAAATATACTAAAATCTGATATTAATATGTCAAGACACTTACATCATAATATGTCAATATTAATATTAGTATGTGAAAATTATTATCACTGAAAGTGATTTTAGCCTGCAACGCTAATGCAACGAAAATTAGCGATTGGTTGATTTGGGTCAAGTGATTCGTAAGGAGGCGTGGTGTAGACCTCGAGTAGGAGTGGCGTTGTCTGGTACTGAGAAAAAGTCGTCTTCGTTTCCTAGTCAGAACAGTTGCTTCTGGGAGACCTTTCAGTGAGACGAATCGTACTGGGGTACAAGTCGTGCAGTTTCGATCCATAAAATTTCTAGTAATTGCGTACATTGTAATAATTTATTCATTGTTAACGTAATATAACATATAACGTAATACACACGTTGGGATGTAAAGTAATTTCGCAATTCTCGGCTCGGCGAAACAGCGAATAAAAGCGCAATTTGCCCGCCAAAGAACAATTCTAAAAACGCGAACTACCTACAATAGAGAGGTGATTACGAGGCCGAGCCATTACCAAGGAAATCACCGTCATCATCCGCGCGAATCCGCGCGATTATTCGCGGCGGGACAGCGCCGATTTCGCCGGGAAAAGTTGGCCGGTGTCGTGAGACAAAGTAATTTGTACGGTCGACAGAGAGCCAGAGCGCGTGCAGCTAGCACAATTTGATCCCGATATAAATTATACCGGTGAAAAGTTTCCACTTCTCGTCCCCTCTCCCGCCCCATCGCTGCCCTCCACGGTTCGCAACGATGACCGATATAACCGAGCAACACAGGCTGGGGCCGTGGTTCCCGGCCAATTTTCAGTAACAAATTGTCCAACTCTGGCGGACGCACGCCTTGTTAACGCAAACATAACGCTAATAACACGACACGCATTTATCGATGTCGTTAAATGAAAACGCGCTTATTTAAATCGGCCGTGACGCGCGACACCGCAGACAAATCGCGGCGAATTTCGCAATCGGTCGTGACCGAAAGCGGCCGCTCGACGTTTATACGCGGCGTGATTACGCGGCGAGTATTTTTTTCGCCGCTTGAACGCGTATTTTCATTTTTTAACACCGGGGGAATAAACGGGGATGAGTTGAATCTGGAACGCACGAAGGTGTATATGTATGTACAATGTACAGGGTGGAAATGATGCAGGATAGATGAACTCTTCACCTTCGATTTGATGGAAATACACGTACGATCATGATTTTGAATTTTAAAGTCGAAAACATTTTTTTTTTTTTTTTTTTGTTTTTTGCATTGCATTCACTAAGGTAACATTTTCCCAAGGGACCACAAGTCGCAAACTAATATTTCTCTTGAAAAATGGCAAAAAGTTTCTTAATCATTTGATATTGCGAACGCGTCCTAACAGCGACTTTATGATTCGGAACGCGTGGATGGATTATATTAATAATTTTCGTATTAGGTTTCACTAAGATTTGATTTATCGTAATTGTAGCATCAGTGCGAGTCTAAATAATCAAACGATGAAACTAACTGTTGACATTATTTTATTTCGCTGTTAACATTAAAGTCGCTGTTAGAACGCACGCGACCGCGTATTAAGGGGTATTAAAGAATTAAGGAACTTTTTTGCCATTTTTCAACAGAACTGCTAGGTTGCGACTTGTGGTTCCTTGGAAAAGTTTTACCTCAGTGACGAGTGGAATACAATGCAAAAAAGAAAAATAATGTTTTTTACCTTAAAATTCAAAATCATGATCAATTTTGCGCCAGATTTTTTACACGTATTTCCATCGAATGGAAGGTGAAGAAACGTGAAAAAATTCCTTTGACAATTATTCAATACAGAGGGTGTCACGATTTTTTTTTGTAGGAATTTGGAAGACTTCACATAATTTTTTTAAATGGACGTGTCTCGACACAGCAAAAGGTATTCACCTAGGTGAAGTTCAGTAGACATTTTAATTTTGAATTTTGTGAAATATTACAAAAAAATTCGTTTATTTCCATAAACAGGAGAAAATTACCAGCGGGACACTGTGTGTAGTTTGCTCGATGGTTCCATAATCCGATAACGGATCGCCTTTGGCTTTTCGACTTTGGCTGGGGTTGAATTAAGGCAGGGAGGATCGGCGACGGTGACACTTTTATTAATACAGGCTGGCGGGTCATTCGTTAGTTGGGCCGTTTGCGCGCCTGGCCTTTTTTTTGCGGGCCGTGGCTTAGCCTCGGACAATTTTCCGACAATTTTTCGCACAGTGTGTCAGTATATTCGCGAAACAGCGAAAATTTTGCTTTTCGTGTTTTCCGTGTCGCGGAAAAACTGCTCGCTTACCCCTTCTTTACGTGCAGACTATTCGATGGGTTTGTTGTAAATAGATTTTCATTTACATCAAAGTTCAATCGTAGCTGTTATTAGTCTCCTTTCTAGTAATAACATCTGGCTGTTTTTACCACGGAAATTTTTCATCAAACTAATTTACAATTTCAACTTTTACGTCTTTGCTCGCCCATTCATAAATCAGGGCCTGAAATTAATTTTCGCTAGCGAGAGAATCGCCCTAGGAACCTTTTTTTAAAGTCGCAAACGAAATGCTTACGAAGCTGATTTTGTCAAATATTTTGCTACTCGCGTGTTCAATCAACGCAATTCCTATTAATTCAGAGCAACAATTTTTCACCGACCAAATTTTGTAATTTTAGGACGAAACGTTCGCCAGAATCCGAGCCAGAAATTAATTTTCGCCAGCGAGAGGTACTCGCCCCTTTAAATAATCGCGATCGAGCGAAATTCACCCGTTTCACCGGTGAATATCGTCGCGCCGATGCTTCCGCCGCGCGGGTCGTTTAAAACGGCTTCCCTTTATCGCGCGTACACCCTCGTGTATTTATCGCTGAAAAACTAGAATGCTCGATATTCAACGTTCGATGGAGGAATGTTTTGCTCGGAAATCTAACACCCGACGGCCGCAGCCACGGCGGTGCCAGCCGTGAAATTAATTGAATATTTCGAATTTCTGATCAGGCTGCCGGCGCGCGCGGTAATCGCGATTCGATCACGCATCCCGGTGAGCCAGACTCGACCCGACCGCGAGAGCGCTCTCCTCCCCCTCCCTTCGACAGGGCGAATAAATTAAATCTGGATATGAAAAGGTCCGGCACGGAAGGCCGGCCGCGTTTAATCCGGACAATTGCTTTTCCGATGCCCGGCATTTTGCTTTCGCGTCTGCCAGGCTCTTCCAATTTCGTGTCCTCTCCTCCACCCTTCCTCCCCCCGCTGTGTGTCGTTTTGCTCTTCTCTTTCTCTCTTTCTCTCTTTCTCTTTGCTTTCTTTTTTCCACCCTCCTTCCCTTTCGTTTCACTCGTCCCGCATCCTTTTCATGACGTGGCAATTGGTCGGACAAAACGAGCCGATAAAATTGCAAAATAACTTGGAACGGTTACCAGAATCCGATTTCTTTCTCCCCTGTTTACTCGTTCTCTCTCTCTCTCTCTCTCTCTCTGTCTTTTCTATTTTTTTCTCTTTATATCACATAGTGTCTTTTCCTTTTCTATCTTTAGCTGTTGCTATCACAGCTCTTTCCTTTTCCATCTCTAGCTGTTGCTATCACAGCTCTTTCCTTTTCTATCTCTAGCTGTTGCTATCACAGCTCTCTCCTTTTCCATCTCTAGCTGTTGCTATCACAGGTCTTTCCTTTTCTATCTCTAGCTGTTGCTATCACAGCTCTTTCCTTTTCTATCTCTAGCTGTTGCTATCACAGCTCTTTCCTTTTCTATCTCTAGCTGTTGCTATCACAGGTCTTTCCTTTTCTATCTCTAGCTGTTACTATCACAACTCTTTCAAACCTTCTCGAACCCTTAAGGAATTTTATTGTTATTTCTTAATTGCGTTAATTTGCCAGACTGTCGCCGTTTTTCGAGAGAGAACGTCCGTTGTCGTACGACGAAAGATTGTACGATACACGTGAAACTTGTTCAGTCCCGTAAGTAACGTTACGTACGCGCACAGAGGCAACAAAGGCGAGTTCCAGCGTCGAGATATTTCTCCCTTAATTTACCCCGGGAGAAATTGTTCATCGAACAATGGCACGCTCGACAGAGGGGCGAGGGGAGCGTTGGAAACTTCTGTCAGAGTCTGCCAACTGGGCTCGAGAGGTCTTTCTCGTCGTTCTGGCCGCGGCGATTTGGCAAAAAAACGGGTCGCAGCGGTGGAAATTCAGACGATTCAATTCGGATTTTCGTTTCTTCGCCACGTGTCATAAACTCGCGAGTTCTCCAAAGAGCGGAACAGAAATTAGTTTTTGCCGGTTCTGGCCGCGGATTCGGGACTCCGGCAGGAAACTCGGCTCCGTTGCCAAAGTTCTGTTCACCAGCCGGACACGGACGCGGCCTCGACGCTCAGGGGATGCGTTCGAAGAAGGAGGCGGAGCTAGAGAGCGACTTCCAACCCATGAATCAAATATGTTTTCACAAACGTATCATAATGCACTTTCCTGCCCTACTCGTTGCTGCTAATTAGCTGTTGGAATATCAAAGTTTCGACAGACTGAACGTTCGATGATCAATAACAGTCAATTGGTACCCAATTACTTTGGGTCGACTCTCGATCAGTACTTAAGCCTCGTGCGGCGAGTTTCGTCATTCGATGTTTATACCCCAGTTCTTCCAGTAAATAAATAAAAATTAAGAGAGAGTTAAAAAAAAAAGTCTCTGAACGTACATCAGGAATCAATTCGTTTGCAACTTGTGGAAAGATGGTGTGCGTGTGTTCCAACCCTCTACCTCGCGTAACTTGAAAGTCACATGTTCGTGTGAGTTTCATTTCTATATGAAAATGATTCGTAACGACCGTTGGTTATAAAAACTGCACGACCCAGTACGATTCGTCTCAGTGAAAGGCCCAGAAGCGACTGTTCTGACGACTTTTTTGCCATAAAATTTTATCGATATGCAAATATTTGAATCGATACGAAACAAATTACAGGCGCGATCGCTCAAGACACAGTACCAGACAACGCCACTCCTACTCGAGGTCTACCCCACGCCCCTTCACGAATCACGTGACTGAAGTCAACCAATCGCTAATTTTCGTTGCATTAGCGTTGCATCTGAGGCCCGATTTTCTGGGTTACCTCAGCTAAAATCACTTTCAGTGATAACAAGATTGTGGATTTTTACGTATTTGTGGGAAACTGAAAGACGCAAAAATACACGTAGTGTGAACTGTCTAGCGTAGAGTAGAATACATAGTGAATAAAACAAATTTTGACTTTTAAACTGTATTCTCTTCATCACGAAGATAAAACTTTTCCAAGAAACCATAGGTCGCAACCTAATAATAGTCATTTTGAAAAATGGCAACTCTTAATCACTTAACATTGCGAACGTGTGTGTTCTAACAGCGACTTTATGGTTCTGTTTTAATCTTATATTTCAAATAATTAGTTTTATTATTTGATTGTCTAAATTAGTTTAGTTAGTTTTATTATTTGATTATTTAGATTCACACGGATGCTGTAGCTATAATAAATAAAATGTTAGTGAAATCCAATCAAATGTTAGAGAACCATGAAGTAGCTGTTAGGAAGCACGCGTTCGCAGTATTAAATGATTAAGAAACTCTTTGCCATTTTTCAAGAGACCTATTTTTGCCTTCGTGTTGAGTAAAATACAATGCAAAAAAAATTTTAACTTTAAAATTCAATTCATTACATGTATCTCCATCAAATCGAAGATGTAGAACTCATCTAGGACAGCCAGGGACAAACTTTTTTTTCCACCCTGTACGTTAAAAGAAGATCGTACACCAACTCTTAATTCCTTGATACACGTTTCGCGTTATTTGCACCGCGGTCTCGTTTTTCCCTTTTTTATTCTCGTTTTTCGGCTAACGAGCCGGTATCCGTTGAATTTTCATCAGGCTAAGAAACAGCTCGGGGTGTAACGAGGTCTCCCCTGGCGAGCAATAATCGCGACGAATTGTCGGCTGACATAAGAATAATTCATCGCGACAACAAGGGGCGGTGGTTGCCGCATTGCTGATACGTCTCTCTGGCCTCTCCCTTGACTCCACGCGTACGAGTACGAGTTTCAGGCGCGTTCAGGTGTGTCAGGAGATGTTTGCGGGTCGAGTTAACAATGCACGCCGTCCCCGAGCTAAAGACGTAAAGCTATCTTTTTTTTTTTTGAAAATATTGCCACCAGGAGACAATAAGTGGTGATCGAAGATTTTTCAGGCAGCCGGATTTTCTTTCGACTGGAGAAAGAGAAGGTTTCCATTTTCCAACGACTGGTTCAGATTTTCTTGTGTGTGTTGGAATTTCCGCGAGTCGAGGTCTTTTTATTCGAAAAACTCGAAACTAATAAACTTTTTGAGAGTATCCTGTTCCAATTTTTTTAACAAACCACCTTCCTTTCAATTATAAGTAAAGTATGCATCTAATTTGAAATGTAAAATGAACATGATATAAACCCACTTACTAAATCTGCCAGATAAACTATCTTTTTTAGACGCGTTTTTGTAAAAATACATCTAAATTTGCATCTGTTTACGGAGCGTGCGTTTGGGAATTTCGGTTGAGCAAAAAATTGGGACAATCCGTGTAAGAAACGCGTGCAGAAGGGCTCTGGATGAAGCTCCTCGACAATGAGGCGCATTGTTTCGGAGATTTGGAATTATGTGTCTTAAATATACGATGAATATGTATTCGGAGGTCGGCAATACGCGTTGCATTCGTGGCTTCGTGAAGTGAAATATTATCAAATTAGCAAGTACGACGATCGTACGAAATTTAAAGCAACAAGCAGAGTTACTTTCATTTTCTGAAAGAGTGAAATTTTGCAATTTAACAGAAATTTTACTTCTTTGAAATTAATTTCACACGCAGAACCGAGAACTGGTATATTCGTTTACGTTTATTCTGCTAACAACGCACTCTGTCGAGAATAAATATATACAGCGAAAACGGGGCAGGGTTTCTTTCTACACGCGATCGGCACAGAACTATGCACACGAGCAAAATTAATATCGTTTACCTTCGGTAATTGCATTTCAGAAAATCATCAGCATTCCGCGGAGCGTAAACACGGTCCATTATGAAATTTCCAACTATTCCAAATAAACTATCCGGCAGTTCGGGGAATTCACGGTATTAATTAACTTGAACTGAATTAATGTAATCCTGGTCGATTATATTCGGGCGGGCGCGTGTTAACGGTGAATGCGTTCCACATATCCGAAAAGAATCGGGCTACGCGTGAATATTTATTTCCCTAGATCCCCTGGAGAAGAGAAAACGATCGATTCGTCGATCAATCGTAACTGTTTTCCAGTATAATCATAATAACTTTAATCGCCAGTAACTTCGTAACGGTGTATTCGTATCGCGGAATTTGATGCTTTACAGCAAAAGTGGCTAACTGGCGGCCTTTGCCCCTCCCTGATCGCTGGCGCTACCCCCTCCACTGCGTCGATTCGTCCACTCGCTCAACAGGGAAACAGACCGAGAGAGTGGAGCTGCATGCACGTCGAGGAAATTTCAACGTGCAGAGAAATCGATGCGGTGGGGAGAGTAGAGCTAGTAATCAGGAAAGTAGGGACAAGAGGCCGCCGCAGTTCCGCTTAGCCACTTCCGCTATTACAGGGACGAAATTTCGTAGGATCAGTCGCGCATAATCGCGTAAGGCGAGGTAGCGACGATCACGAGATTCGGTAGACTCGAGCAACAGGAGCGTAGAGCGTAGTAGAGAATCGGGCCACCGGGCTCAGGCTTGACAGAATTTATTTCAGCAGAGAGTTTTAAGCTCAAGGAGCCGTACAATCAACGGCCCCATTGAAATTCATTGGGATCCGATATCCCCCTCTCGATATTCCGGCGGACAGAACGGCGAAACTAATGAAAATATAATATTTGCGTAAGCCGATTTCACGATGAATTTCCAACGGCTTTTAATTTCCTGTGTTTCCCAAGGAACAATGCGAAAAATTATTACGTTGTTTGGAATTGGCGGAACATTCCGAATCGCTGATCGCGCCGAAAAACAATGGGAAACGAGCGTACACTCGTGTTGATATTTACGCGATGTTTTCGCTCAGAGATGCAAGGATTTTCAATCAACGGGATATTAATTTAGCCGTTGCTATCGATCGTCGTATAAATTTCTTTCCATCGGTTGACAATCGAACGGTACGAATAGTTTCGCTTAACATATAATTACATATTTTATTACATACGTAGATGTACACGGTATTTCAGATCTTTTTCCAGCGAAAATTTTACTGACGCGTTATCACGATGAAGCCTCCGATTTTTGGTCGTTGGCATGTATTGAAACTGAGAATGGCACGAAGTAAATGTGAATTGATAATTTACATCGAACGAAAGGGGAGTTTGTTGGAATTTGGAATTTTTGTCACAGCTGTTCAATAAAGCGCGTTTATGCAGCATTCTTTTTCTTGTTTTTCATCGTGGAATACACTGATATCCTGTAGATTCGATATATTCAGACTGATATTTACATTAATATTCTGATGATAAAATATTACATTAATATTATATTAATGAAACATGTTTTTTTAGAGATATACAAGTGATAATTGCAAAGACGAGAGTTAACGGGTCAGATGTTTAACACTAAAATTACCTAGAGGATTAATTAGAATGCAAGGAATACAAAAAACTGCATGACTTGTACTTCAGTATGATTCGTCTCACTGAAAGGCCCAAAAGAAACTGTTCTGACTAGGAAATTTTATCGATACGCAAACATTTGAATCGATAGAAAACAAATTGCAGGCGCGATCGCTCAGTGCCAGACAACGCCACTCCCACTCGAGGTCTAGCCCACGCCCCCTCGCGAATCACGCGACCCAAATCAACCAATCGCTAATTTTCGTTGCATCAGCGTTGCACCTGAAGAGTGCACACAAACTTTTATTCGTATAACATTTCACAAAAATCATTTGTATCTCTGAAACAAATGCAACGTTTTTGCAAGTTCGCGAAATCACTCTAAAAAATTATAAAATGATGCATTTCGACCAGTTTGGTAGTTCTAATGTTAATTCTAAGACGCGTCACTCGGTTGAAGAAAGTTTCGAAATAAAACCACTCTGCCGCGTTCGAAACTCGCGTTTCCGCTCGAAACACACATACTCGTGGCATTTTCGCAGCCTCATCGATTTGTTTATCCGCGAGAAGGGAAACGGAAGAGAAACAGGCGGGAGAAAAGAAGGGGGCGGGGGAGAGGGAGGGGCAGAGTGGAAGATTCTGATTTAGCTGCACCGCACAGGATGTGTGCACACCCTCGCGCAAATATTTGCTTTCTGCCGTGATACACCTTTATAATTTTAACTTCAATCAAAGCCCGCCGTTCTTTTAGCAACCATCGCAATTTTCTTTCATTCCCCCAGCGACAGCGTTGGCTCGTTTGCTGTTAAGATGTCGGAGCGGGATTTTCTCACACACTTTAGATCATTTAGACTGACTTGGTATATGTACACTTAAATCTTTACCCTTGATTGATATTATTCGGTCGTAGAAACATAATAATTTGAATTACGTTTGAAGTTGCTTGATTTGAAGATTCTTTAATTTCATCCTGGAGTCGATTTTAGATGAAAAGAACTTAAGAGCGTTTCAGAATGAAATAATATAATATTAAATAATAATAATAAACTCGTGTACAACTCGAGAGTATTAAAAAAGAGTTGAATCTTTTGTTAATAAATTGCTGCGTTACGAATTGAAATTACTGAAAGTGATTTAATTGCCATCTGAACTGGTTGTTTCTGATATTCTACTCGTACATTTGGAAAATTATCGATCAAATTTGAAGATTTTCTTTCAGCTATCCCAGAATATTCAGCTATCAAAGAATGTTTCAGAATCGAGAACCTGAACCTAATCTAAACCTGACTCCTTTGCTGTCGAATTCATTGCTGCGTTGCAAATAAAAGTTACGAGTGAAAATGACCAACGTAAGAGTGTAATCGCTTGACCCAAAAACCCACTGTTTCAATTTTAAACGCAAAACATTAATATCGCTCCAATTTTCCTTTCACAAACGTTTCAATCCGAGGTATTAAAAGACAGGTTCTTTGTAAATGAGCCGTGTTACGAGTGAAATAATTCGTACAAAGTGAAGTGCGTAGAAACGCTACGATATTACTGTATTAACTGTATGGAAAGAACATTACGTATTATTCGAGGACTGACTGTAAAGTTTCGTCGAACGAGGAAAGGGACACTCGTGAGATCGCGCGCTTTGAGTTTTTTCCTCCCCAGAAAAACGCTTTGCCGAGCTTCCTCTTTGTGTGACGGCATAATCAAAGACTCTGAAAGGTGGACAGATTTTCATTCCAATTATCGGGAACGAAAGATTAGCCCTTTTGCCCCACTTTTTTATAATTAACGGGTGGAAGTTGCCCGATTTTCAATTAATATACTTTGCAATGGCGATTACTTTGCGCGGCTCTTTGTGAGGATCTTTTATATAAAAAAAATCGCGCTACTCGATTATCGATCGTACAATTATTACTTTTAATATTTATGTGCTTCGCGAACGGAAAGAATAATCCGTGATTGATAGAGCTTTCGCTTCGCGAAATGTTTTTTCGTGCGTTTAAGGAAACACATTAACGATGTAAAATGTACTTCACAGATATAAATCAATCACTCGTTCGCCAAATTTATAATTTAAACTTGTTGTTCGTCCATCGTAAAATTAAAATAATCTGCTTCTCCGTTTCTTTATATTCGTTTCATTGAAAACAATTATTAAAAATATAATAATTAACTTGACAAGCATTGATTGCATATTGATTCACACCAAAACTAGTTTAGCAGTGTGAGAATTTCATAATTCTGAGAATTATGAAATATGCAAACTGCAGAAAATTTTACGAAATATATATACAATACAGAGATATGTGTAAAATATTCAAAGTATCGCATCCTACAAAATAATTTTCCCTCGAATCCTAACCGAAAACCTAACCTAAATCTAGCGAATTTTTACAAAGAACATCAAAATTCCCGCGCCGATGCTAATAACCCCCCCCCCCCCCAACGATGCGTATTATCGTCCGCGAGCATAATAGGAGTATTCATTTTGCCAGCGGCAATTATTCCCGATACAGAGAACAGGGGCTTCTTTACGGACGAAGCGAAAAGCACTTAATTGTATACAATTAACGAGGATTCTTAATCGTCGGAGGAAATTCAAATCGGCTCCTTTCATCGGCGATTTAATAGCCATCGACTGCGTCGGTTCGCCGCAACCCTTTTCGTACTTTTATCGTCGCAGTGTTTCAAATTAATATTGTTCATTATATTAGCATGAGAAAAACGTCGATCGCCGATCGAAAGGGTTGAAAAGAATTTCAGCGACGTTTCTCTTTTCCGTCTGACGCAGTCGCCGATGACGAACCGGAGGGAAGTTGCTTCGTTCTCGGCCAGCGACTGAAAGTCGCTTTCACCGGAATGTTTCGATTAAGGAAACCTTTTTAAATTTAGAGAAAATGCAGTGGCGAATATTTAAAATCGGTCGCGTAAAAAATACTCGTGTACTTTTACTGTAGACACTCGCCTGAAATTACTCGAAATTTGTGTGTGTGGTGTGTGTGAAAAAGTATTTCAAACAAAAGACTGTGCAATCGTGCAACGTAACGATTGACTCCTTTATCGCGCAATCTTCGCTTGAAACATTTTCCCACGTAACAAACGCCTCGCGAGAATAACTTCAGCGTTGGGGCAAAATTCTAGGAGAACTATCACATTCGTTTCGAAACGATTATCAACTTTGTGCAAATGTCACGACAAATGAAACCTGACTATACCTGGGTATATTCCGAACGAAAAGATACTGAAATATTATAATATATGTATTTTAGTTCAACACGCGGTTAGATTCGGGTGGAGAATGAATTAAAAGATCGGGGCAAAGATTTCGCCGAGTCGAAACTTCCTGGAGAATCTGTTTGCGGAGGCGGTTATCGAATTCGCGTGGCGTTTTTCGTGACGAGACCGACTCGGTCGACTGGCCGCTCTCGGTATCTCGGGCCTGATCAAATTAGAGGAAGCTGAATCGCGACAGCGGACCGCTCAAGGGACTGCTCGTTCGTCTCTCTGTTTGAAGTAACACCTTTATGTCGACCGACGAAACACGTCGATTGCCGACCATTCGATTAAAGGCAATCGGCTTCTGGCTGGGACGAGTTCCCTCCGGGAGCGGGGCTGGCTATCGCCCCTTTGGCCTCGTCGTGACATCGAACAGCCTCGGACTTTTCGTCACGAGGAATTGCCGAAAAAAGATCTCCGCTCTCGGAGATTATCGGGCGATCGCTATTACGCGGGTGAAAAATCTCGTTGCAGCGTTTATTTTTCGGAGAAATATTTTACATTTTACTGTCATCGAACGAATATATATCCTCATGTTGCAATAAAGTATCTTTACACTCGAAAATGCGTGGAATAAAGTATTTTTACAGGAAGATGATAAGAAGCGTATTTTTCGTTTCACGATGTAATTGTTGCCTAGTTGTTTGTGCTATCTTGCATTCTTTAAGCTTGGAAAAAATTTGGATACGAGTGAAACTTGGATTTCTGGACTTTCACGCGACTTTACTTACAAATATACCGACACTTGTATAACTTGACAGAGAGTGTCATTTTCACAAAAAGAAATAGAAATTCATAACGTCGAGATTAGATAATACTCGTCGAAACAGTTCTATAAACGTGGATAAAGTTTCAAATTAGTTACGAAAAATCGTTTATAGCCAACTTAAAATTAGGATCTGTTCTCATGTTCCGACGAGTGCTAGAAATCATCGAATTTTTATCACTGAAAGTGATTTTAGCGGGGGTAACACGAAAGTCGGGCAACGCTGATGCAACGAAAATTAGCGATTGGTTGATTTGGGTCACGTGATCCGTGAGGGGGCGTGGCGTAGGCCTCGAGTAGGAGTGGCGTTGTCTGGTACCGAGCGATCGCGCCTGTAATTTGTTTTCTATCGATTCAAATGTTTGCATATTAATAAAATTTTATGGCAAAAAAGTAGTCGGAACAGTTGCTTCTGGGCCTTTCAGTGAGACGAATCGTACTGGGGTACAGTTTTTTCTATTCACTCTGTATCTATATTTCTCCGTTATTCATTCTGTTTCTCGCGAGTTGGGTCGAGTTAGCCTAATTAACATTGCACGGCGCGAGTTTTCTCGCAGATTACCAACATATCTCTAAAATCACTAAAATAATAATATTTTAACAGATGTTTGAAATAATGGTAATTTCTGATAATTACTAAAACAACAGATTTCTAAAATTGTTGAAATTCTAAGATCACCAAGATATTTACAGAAATAGAAACGGTGATCGTCTAAATAAAGATTTCTTCCTGGCCTGAGTTTAATTTCCCAAGAAACCTGCGCGGGCAGGTGCATCGATCAGTTTAATCGCGATGGAAAAAATGCTGCTGTAATAAAACGGGGATAAAGACCGCCGTGAAATAGCGGCGCGGAAAGGTATTAAAACATGCGCAGTGAATTTCAGTTCATAACGCGAGCTTATCGTAAATGATGATCGATACGTTTTAACAGGATTAGGCAGGAAAATTTTGTAAAATATGAACGACGTTGCGACGAGCTTTTCCCTCTTTTTGTTTTCTTCTCGTACGTGACATTTTCTTTGGTCGATCTCGTTTGATACAAAAGCGAGAAGCTCGTGCGTTACGTGTATGAAAATGATTGATATCGCATCGTAACGATAGCGGGCGACAGTTTGTGATAAAATCTGGCGTGGGATTTCTCCGACATCGATCTCTAAAACTGTGTAATTTCGCGGTAGCTGCGCTCGCTCTTCTTTCAACAACATTTTCTATTAATTAACTCGATCGCCCGGAACCTTCTGGCAGTCGTTCGTCGAGAGAGGAAATCGAACAGACTCTCCAAGAATAATGATGTTGAATCTTGAAATTAAAAAATCGTTCACGTTCTCTTGCCTCGGATTCGGATACCTTTGGGAAGAAGTATCGAACGAATTATAGTATTCTATTTTCACCGTTTTTGCTTAAAAATTTAAATCCTCTTCAGAGGAGACGATGCAACTTTGAAATGTTGTAAAGAAAAGACGAAATATTAAAAATATTTATATATAATGTGTTTCAAAACTTTTGAGCTTGAGATTTTTGGAATTTTTCTCTTGGATTATTTCAAATATGCAAAGTTATTGACCGACTGCTTTGACGTCTCTTAAAAAATGTTTAAAAAAATTGGAAAATGTTGAGAAAATTCGAAAAGTGGAGCAAGTCGATGTATCTCGCCGGAGACAAATCACAGCGATGCGCGACAACGTTTCAGAGAGTTGCCGATTCCCTTGTTAAAGCTTATTCCTGCATTTTGATGCAGACCGCCTGTCGATTCTTCGCTGCGAATTCCCCAGATCCGAGGGAATTTGGAAACTTCGGACACGCGGGGAATAAATTAGGGGACAGGATTCTCGAGCAACCCTTTCTGGGACAATCGCCTTTCTGGGCGCGCGTGCATCGTATGGCTCGCGTTTAGAAAGAGTTTCTCTCCAATAAATGTACTTGGCTAGAAAACTCCCCGAATCTGTCACCTTCCGAGAGAGGTTCGTTTGTATTCGTTGCCTTACATCTCACTATTTTACGTCTTTCAGTGTTCACGATATACTTTCTTTTAGTTTTAGTTTTAACAGTAATATTAAATCTTAATCTTAACGACATACTTTCTTCGGCAAAATAAAAGATGGTAAGATTGCGGAATTTTTAATTGGAAAATTCTATTCCTGAACGATATTGAAGCCGACACGCAAATCTTCGTCTAGCCTCCAAATAAATAAATTTGTTGAAACGAGCGAGTGATATTTGAAAATTGTGCACGGACGTAACTAAAAAGAATTCAGACTGCGTAATAAAAGAAAAAAAATCACGAGTGTGATATAAAGACGCGAGTCGTTCGTTTTCTCTTCGAAACACGTGAACGAGCAATTTCTTTCGAAACGATCGAACCGCGGAATAGAACAGAAATACACGCGCGGCTTCTGAGTTAATCGAGAAGTCGCGAGATGGAACGAAGAATCTCCGACGTGGAGCTGTAAATCCATTACCCAGAACTGTAATTAACAAACGTGCGCGACAAGATGGATGCAGGATAGCCAAGGTTCCTTGCGATCATACGTCAGCCAGAATGAATACGTCATTCGTCCGCCTGGGGGACGTAATGATTGCTACTTGACCGTATAAACGCGCGACTAGGTCCGACCTAGCTCGATACGCAGTTGCGACAGCAAATTGATCAGAGGTTTACGTAAACCAATGTTCCGAAAGACAGAGAGAAGGAGAGAAAGGGAGAGAGATGGGAGGAGATGGTTACGTGCATTTTGGTTATTTCATTTTCGCAAGCTCTGTAGTAGATCATCCGTCAGTTCGTTTGCGACGCGAACGGTTTGATAATTCCGGTTCGAATGGGTTTATTCTGATGGGAATGGACACCATGGACGAGCTGTTTCATCGAGGAAGAGACAGAAATGGGACGTAATTTGATTTCACGTCTGTCAAACTCGATTTCTTCGACGCGATAGAATCGTCACCTTCGTTTCGCCGAACGTGTCGATTCACTTCCCCTTCGAACTTTATGAAGTCTGGCCCCGCGTTATTAAGGACCACGCGATCGTTTGTCTTAATGTCATATATATGTCATTAATTCTTTCCTTTTTTTCAAATTTCGTGAAATTTTGGTACTTAGGTGACGACTAAAATATTAAGCGAATCTTTGGAATTTACTTTATTATTGGTAATCGAAATAAAGTAGAAATTATAATTCTTATATATATACATATACTGTATTTATTGAAAAATAGAATTCAATTGTACAAATTGATTAGGAAAGGAATTGGAAGCGAAATGTTTGGTCTTTAGCGAGTTAACGTATGCAAATAGAGATTAATAAAAAAAATAAGGAAAAGAATTAGGAATGAAACGTTTGGTTTTTAACGAGTCAATTCGACTAATAATCGTTGTACACGTGTAAACGCAGTTTGATTCGACTTTCCTTTTGAATTTTGCAAAGTTCAACGCTCGGTCAATACGTCGCAATGGCAATAGTTCTAATTAATTTCCATACGAGCTTCGCTGAAAGGAACACAGATTGCGGAATTGTAGAAAAAAACATTCGAGAAACAGTCGATCATAATTGCTTCCTGAACTTCATAAACGGAATCACGGGTCAAACGCACGACGCGAAGAAAGAAAGAAAAAAAATCTTATACCCCAGTACGATTCGTCTCACTGAAAGGCCTAGAAGCAATTGTTCCGTTTTGCCACAAAATTTTATCGATATGCAAACATTTGAATCGATACAAAACAAATTACAGGCGCGATCGCCACTCCTACTTGAGGTTTACGCCACGCCCCCTCGCGAATCACGTGACTAAAATCGACCAATCGCTAATTTTCGTTGCATTAGCGTTGCACCTGAAGATTTTCTGGGTTACCCTCGCTAAAATCACTTTCGTGCAGTTTTTTTTCCTGTCTATATATACTCGAAATGGATGCTATATTTCAATATATGCAATTTTTAAATATTTTTTAGCATTTGATACAATTTTGTTATGCTTCTCACAAGCAAAGTGTCGCAAAGAAGATATTTAAGTGAGAAGAAGAACAAGATTTTTTGTGTTTGTACATCTCCGAAATGGACACTGTGGATATTATTAAAATATATACAGTTTTTGCAACGAATGGAGTGCATTAAAAGGGAAACATTCGAAAAGAAGGAAAAAAACAAGAAAAAAGCTAAAAACCACAGCCACGTCACTGGTAGTTAATAATACTAAAATTCAACGAATAACATGTCGTTTTTCGTGCAAAATATGAACTGTGGAACTCTGATTCTGAACTCGGACAACAATTAAGATAACTAGCGTACCAGAGAAATCTGTACCGACGTTCGATGTCTGTTTACAAGCGAAGGAATTAAACGACGCTTCGGACGGACGTATACGGGCGCTGGTAACCTCGAATATGTTAGCAATGCGATTGCCCGATCGTGATTTCCGTCGGTCGTGTGGAAACGTGCTCGGCCACGGTTTACAAAGATTAATGACCTTCGAAAGTGTGGCGTGTCATAAATTATATATACAGCGTGCTCCGAAACACATCCACGCGGACTCTTTGAATTTCAGGGGTAAATTCAAAGTATATATATACATATACATATATTCATATATATATATACATATATACATATGTACGTACGAAATCGAGGAACGAGATTTCCATAGATACATTTGCGTGAAAAAAGAAAAAAAAAAAAAGAAAAAAAAATGCTGTACTGGCAAATGGATATCGACTTCTCTGTCGGTGTTATTAATCTCGCCCCAAGAGGCGTGCTCGAGGGCAAAATATCTCAACGAACGAAGGAAATTAATCGCCGTATTTTTCGACTGATTTCAGATTCGGTTTGTCAGAGCGTGCTTAATTCTAGATTCTAGATTCGAGCGGAGGACATTTTAAAAGCAAAGTGGTCGATGGAATTTCAATGGAGCCGAGATTTCTTCGGCGCGCAATAAAACCTTGAAAAACAGCGGTAGATTCTTTGACGAAGTGTCAAATTGCGCAAAAATCGTCATTCCGCGTCACGAATTATGTAATAAGTCGTTTGCACGTAAAGCGTTGAAACGTGAAACATTTCTTTTATTTGTCAGACGTCGATCGAATCTTCACGAAAAATGTAATTTCCTCGTTGTCGAATCAGGCCAAGTAGGACCGATCTTGAGCAAGATTTTCGACGAGTTAATTACGAGAACAGCAAAAGCTCGTTGAAAGTAGAACGCGCGATACATTTCGCGGAATATATTATTATCGTGAAATGTGGCAATCGAGACCAGGAACACAATACAAATATTCTGAATATAAACGTTGAATATAAACTTTTGCGTGCACGATAAAACCGTCACGTCGCTGAAATTTATATAAAATTACTCTCCCGTTTATACGTCGATTGTGAAAACGATACGCGCTGTCTTTCGTGTTTTACTTTTTCTGTCTTTTTCTTTTTTTTCTTTTTTTTTTATATATATATGAAACAAATCCAGACAACGTTAATCAGCGTTCGGTATTCAACCGAGCAATTACATAACGCATTGAAACAGCAATGAAACTGCAACCCGATGGATGGACGCGACGCGCTCTTCAATTAAAAATCTCACGCGTGTCCTCGCATCGGGGGCGCTCGTCGTTCATTACGTCTGTGCACGTCAAATTTTTTATCGCGCTTTATTATCGCGCGCGTCGATTGTAATTTAAAGTAAATCCGCGCGTGTTTCGTCGCGGTGTTTTTTCCCCGCGGCGTTCGCGAATGCGCACGGAGATTTAAAATCGATTTCTAGCGAGGCGAGGCTCGATGGTAAATAGAAACGGTCGGAAAAATAAATTTACAGCTCGCTGATGATCCGAGAGGAATCTCGACGAGTTTCTGCGCGAAAGAAAAAAATGTGGAAATTCCTCGCGAAGGAGGCAAATAAAATTCTACTCAAAAAGGGGAATCGAAAATTGTATTGTATTGAAAGTTCTGAGAAAAAAAAAAGAACAGAAGAAAAATGTAGACGCGCGAAACTAGACGGTAAATAAAATTTCGCACAAAGGAACAGAGGTATTAGAGACAAGGTAAATTTACAGTTGGCCGAAAATCCAAAGGAAATTCTGTTTGACGAGTTTCTGGGGAAAAAATTCCCTTCGCAAAACAGGAAACCGAGCGAAATTTCACGCTGAAGAATAGGATTTTTTGAAATTCTTTCGACAAACGTGATTTTTTTTCTTCTAAAGTTCGAAAATAGATAAAATTTGACCCATCAGGAAAGAAAGTATCAAGCTTGAGGAACGGGTTCAAAGCGTTCGAAGAAATGAGATTTTCGAGGAGATTAAAATTAAACCACTTTTCCCCGTAAATGATCGCGAATTCGTCTCAGCGAGATTATCTGACTGTTCGAGCTCCTTCGTTAAAATTTGCCCGACAATCAAACCGGAATCAATGGACGCTGATTGATACAACGAAATCGTATATTTACACGGAATCGAAAACGTATCGCGGGGACACAGTTCCGCGCATCGGACGATTTTATATCCGTCATAATACAGTTGGGTTTTTCGAGAATCGCGTTCACCGCGGGGCAAAGCTGGCTCGAAATCCCGTCGAATATTTTCATTTCATTACAGCCCACGCGAGGGGAAAAACCGATAATCGTATAACCGTGTTGTATCGAGAATCTTGCGCAAATAAAAGTCCAACAATAAGAGTGGCTCGGTGAAAAATCGGCCAGTGAAACGCGTACGCGATCGTTGAAAATTCAATGGCCATCCTATATATACATATATATATATATACATATCGTAGATTCGTATAACGCGGTACAATCGGTTATGCGATCGCGGAGATGATTGAAAATCACATTAACGCGATAGAGGGGAAATTGTCGCGCGAGAAAATAATATTTTGGTATTTATTTTTGAGAGTGGAAGGGCATCGGGGAAACGCGTTCGCGAGGTGGAGGGAAAAACTAAATTGCTCGAACGTCCTCGTCCCGTTTCAATTAATTTTATCAGAATTCTCTGTCAGACTTTTGGATTAAGACAAGGATGAGAATCGTTCTATTTGATTTCTATTTGATTTGCAAAATGAACGATGTGTTTTTTAATAGTTGTGTGAAAAATATATAAATATTCAAGTCAAACAAGTTCTTGCATAAAAATAACATTCCAACATTTACTTGAGAGAAGAAGAAAAATAGGCAAAAGATTGAATTTTACTAGAATTCCAGATCAAATTTATCTCTTGGGTATTTGACTTTTGGATCAAAACGTAAGAATCGAAGATCGTTAATTTCCATATTTTCGTCATCTTTTGATGAAACTTGTTTCAAAAACCGTGAAAATTCAAATGTGAAATTGAAACTCGAGAAAGACGAGGATTCGTTCTAAAACTACGAGCCGATAAATTTACTCGAACGCGATGAATTATCGTTTATCGCGCGCAAGAATTATTTTCTTAAAATTGAAACGTGATGAGATTTCTGATTTCGATGGGAGGGCCAGGGTTAATCCGCATTCTCCGAATAATTAATGCCGCCTGTCTGGAAATGATAAAACAAATAAGCCGCCGTTTGCAGATCGGGAGCAGGAGCGAGAAAACTGAAATTTATGCGACGAGCTGCACGCGCATGCATCACTGGATTATTGCCAGTGTATTTGGAATAAGTGAGAATATGCACGATACGGGGATGATATCATACTTTTTTCGCGTCGTAGGCCACGAACGGGCAAGGTGTAGATGCAGAATAAACGTGAATTATGGCCGGCCGTTAACGCCCCGGGGGATATATGTCCAATCCGCAAAGTGTGCCCTCGATAAGGGATCGGAATTATTAGTAATGGTTACGACAACTCCGCGGGAAAAACTGGAGAAACGATGCGAATCCAATTTTCATAGTTTTTTATTCCGCAACGCCGAGCGCCGTCCTTCTGTGACGCAATGCCTTGGAAAATGAATATTGATCAACGTCGGGATCAAACTGGCTGAGTTGCGAGAAAGGTGAGTAAAAATTCAGGGGGGAATTCTCTCTCTCTCAGTATTTTTTTACTACGTGAAATATTTCAAAGTCTCGTCAACGCTGCAGCGATATTACGATCATAGTCAAATTCGGAGGTATTGTGACTGTATGCCTACGAAACATATTGTACGTCGTGGTTTAAAACTTTATCAACATAATCGCGACAATTACATCTCGTAACAGTGTTGAAATTTTGGAATGTTTCTACGTACCAGACAACGCCACTCCCACTCGAGGTCTACCCCACGCCCCCTCGCGAAGCACGTGACCCAAATCAACCAATCGCTAATTTTCGTTGCATCAGCGTTGCACCCAAAGAGGCCCGATTTTCTGGGTTAGATATACATTCGTTCTTACAAGTGTTGGAGTGGAAATTCGCGGGCAGCTGCGTTTCTCGCAGAAATGGGTTTATTTTCCTGCAAATGGGTAATAGAGCGAAGGGGGTTAAAGTGGGTTTTACGCGTATTTTTCAGCGTGGCTCCGCTTTGTTGCACAGCGCGCCACCAACGTCGTAATACGTGACCGACGTGAATATCATCTCTTGAAGCTTTCGTCGACCCCCTTCACTTTGGCCCTTGTGAAATTCTATCCTACATTGTTCGTATCTAGCTGGCAACTTGAAGCACGCTCCTCGCGTTGCGGTTGTCGAGGGGATTTAGAAAAACTGACGTGCTCGCAAATAACGCGTTTTGCAGCGCGTTAGGCAGACGCGCGGCTCGCAATTATTGTAAATGTCACGCGACGATTAAAGTGGTTACGCGTGTCCCTGATTATTTCCTCTGTTTTCGGCAAATCCAACGAGTTAATTTCGCCGGTATAACAATCGGAAACGCACGACGAAAATAAATATTTTCTTTGTAGAGAAATATTCTCTCCTCGTTAAAATCTCTTCCATCTAAGAAGCTAAGAGTTTTTACTCTTCGAATTTAGTCGTACCTTTGAATATTTAAAGTGAAAATTCCTCATTATCTTCCATTAAGAATTATTTTTTTTTCTCTCCGTTAAAGTATTGTAGAACGTCTCGTCCACCAAGCATGACGAATAACGCGAGACTTTTGATATTTTGCGTAGCGCATAAAACATGAAAATTCGTAGTATCGTCGAGTGTGTCGAGTTCCGCAAGAACTATCAAATTATCCTCATTCTTTCACACTGAATAATAACAAGGGACGAGCAAATTGAATTAACCGACCCGTCGTTGTAAACGGGGCTTTTTAGTGTGTCAAGAAATTTGTTAAGCTTACACACACACACACACACGCGTGTGTAATTCGATTCGAAAGTTCGACATGTGAGAGTTGAACAGTTAAACCGAGTTAAAAGTTGAGAGGCAAGAGTTAAGACAAGAGGGTAATGCAATTGTGCAGGTTGAAATTCAGTAAGGCAAGAGACGGACATGGTGAAACGAGAGCAGTGCCGGGGTGGAAGAAGTCGAGCCACCGACCGTGTAGAAACAATTCGGCCCGGTTATCACGGGGAAATTAAACAATCCGCTCGTTTCCATTTTCGAGCCGTTCGTACGTGCATTAATACGATGGTATCCGGGCGATTCTCGATCAAAAATATTCGAAACACTTATATCGACAATCTGAGGAAAATTTTAACTCGTCCCAACGTTGCATCAAACTTCAAAAAATGTTCAAACTTCCAGAGTCCAGAATCAGAGTTTCAGCGAAATTTTTATCTAGTAGTTTCTTAGTTTCTCGCGCATGAAGATATTGAACTTGATAGATTGAACGAATATATTAATTCGTCCTGAAGTTGTATTAATTGCAGAAAATTTTCAAATTTCTAGAATCTAGAGTCTAGTTTTAATAAAATTTTTATTTATTAGTCTCTCAGTTTTTTTATGTACAAGATATCGTTCGACAGATTAAACGAAGATACTGATCACAACTTTGTTCTAAAGTTGTATTAATTGCAGAAAATTTTCAAATTTCTAGAGTCTACAGTAGTTTCAGTGAAATTTTTATTTATTAGTCTCTCAGTTTTTTTATGTACAAGATATCGTTCGACAGATTAAACGAAGATACTGATCACAATTTTGTTCTAAAGTTGTGTTAATTGCAGAAAATTTTCAAATTTCCAGAGTCTAGAGGCAGTTTCAGTGAAATTTCTGTTCGACACTTTCTTGAAATCCCTCAGTTTCTGAACGAAGGTATCGTTCGGTAGAAAAATTACAATCACCTCGATTCCACTCGACTGCACACGTCACCTCAAGAACATGCCAATATTTCAAATGACAATGAATCAAACGAGCATGATCCGGGAAATTCTCTCGAAATCGCGACGAACGAACACGCGCTTCAATCTACAAACGTCCGCTTCGCAAACTTGCGCATATTCATTCCGCTCCGCGGCGGACGGCGAAGTTAAAACGCTTGCGAGAGATTCTCGAGCAGTTCCGCCCGTTTGAAAATTGCGTTGAAAATGCACGGGAGCATCGGCGCGGGTAAGTTGTTGCAAAGGAATTTAGCGTGCCCGTTCCACGGGCGAAACCTCAGTTCGATTTACGGCGTGCGAATGCACCGTGCGGTTTTCGATACGTCCCGAGCCACGACTACCCGCCGTGTGTAACTACGGTTTGTACTTTCGCGTTTCGGGGGGAGGGTGGAACCTTTGACGCGATCGGGGGGAGAGAAACTTCGCATCCGCTTTTGAAGGAACTAACGTACCATCGTAAAAGTTGCCGGGGGGAACTCCGAGGGGAAGCCTGCTTCTCGGGGAGAATGTCAGCGGTAGTTTATAAACTCTGTTGTTAAAACTCGTTTCGACAGTCCGGCACTGCAGAACCGACGGAGATGCAACAGCGTGCCTGCCAGTTGTAACGAGACCAGTTACTCGTCATTGAACAACGATCGGTGTTCGCTAATGACGCGACGATATCGCTGGCCAAGAATCGACTGATGCAACTGATCGTTGTTTCAAGAAAGTTTCAGTTCTCGATTCACCGCAACTTGCCTTTAGTGTTTTAAGGCCTTATATATAACAATAACAACAATAATAATGATAATAATAAAGTGATTGCGTCTAAATACAAGACAGTGTACGAAAGTAATTATTACTATTGACTGTTTAACGCGAGAGCTAAGTAGGAGACACTGTTAGACTGCACACTCACCAGACGTGGACCATCTAATACTAAAACTGAGGATAACTGATCTTTTGACGAATTGGAGTCAGTTCTTTTATACCCTGACTCTCACCATGTCCTTTCCCCTCAAGGGAAAGCGGGTGTGGTCTAGTGGTGTTTATGGTCAGGCCCATAAGAGGTTTTTGACGACTGCCTCATGGCCCTACCGATACTGTACCAAACCTGGGTCCACGTCGTGAGAATGTTTATACTGCAGTCTGGGTTGTGTCCCCTACATTGCGTATTTGCAAATTATCCGATAACAAATTTTACCCTGCGTTCTTTGCCAAGACCAACTCGTGCTCCAAACTCTCAGCGTTTGTGTAATAGTCTAGTATTTTTGTCAAAGTTAAAAGACACCAGATTCCACTTAGGATCCGACGATGGTTATTTCGTTAGCCGGTTAGTCGAGTAATGGGAGGATAGGGGCGGATGTCGAATAATAGGCCGATATTTCGATCCGAGTCCGGACAATCAATCATCGATGAGCGTCTTTATGCAGGCGTCCAGAGGGCAAACAGAGCGCGGCAGTTAGCAAAGAGGAGGTCGGGGAATGGCTTCTGGATTGCTCTGGATTCCTGGATTTGCCGTTATCGCCGGTGTCCGAGTCGCGTAACGGAACGCAAAGACGACTTTGAGCATTGTAACGATAGCTCTCGCAGCGTGTGACGCAATTGGCTGGCTTCCTGTCGGTACACACGTTTTGGCAGGATGGGCCAAGGACGAACGAACAGAGAGAGAGAGAGAGAGGGAGAGAGAGAGGGAGAGAGTGGTCTACGCTGGCAATAGCTTTGATCCAATGTTTGCTACAATGCGTGCACGTAAACGTGCCAAATCTAGTTGTTCGATCGTTCATTCGATAGGCTTGACAACACTGTCTGATATTCAGACCCCTGGCCAATCCCTGCTCGCCTCTGCCAGAATCATTAGAAGCAGCCGTGCTTTTAATACTAATCAACGAACTCGGGTAACGAGCTTTAGCGATTGACTCTCGGTCCCCCGTGGGAAAGAGATCGTCGGATAGAGCGAGATATTTGGCCCGAGAAGACAGAAAAGAATTACTTTGACGTTATTTATATGCTCGAGGTTATGATATATATGAATTTGTCTCAACAGCAACAGCATTACAAAGTTAAAAATGCATTTCAACGTTCAAAAGAATCAAGTTGATCTTAAATTTTTATCGAAAAGAGATAATTTATATCGAGACAATTAATTTAAATTAAAATTCACGAAATTCCTACAGAGTCATTATATAAATTTCCCCACCTCGAATCTCGTTGTTCTTGTCAACGAGACGATTTGTTTATCTGGTTCTGCTGGAAAAAGTAATTTTCTCGACGACGATTCGGTATCATCCACTCGGAATCTGCTATTAGCTAGTCAATCTCGAAGTGATTTCAATCAATTATCGATCAGTTCACTTTGAAGAGACTTCAGTCGACGATCAACGAGTCGATTCTTCCGTCAGTCGTTAAAGAACGATCGCCGAGGCGTGGAACGGTACATACTTCTCGAGTTGCAGCGGCTCCTTTAAAAATCCGCTTGCCAACATCCAGCAAACGGCGAACGTGTAAATAAACGAGCGACCTATGTCGAGGTGAACTCGAAAACTTTTTCTGCGAGTCGATCGATCGATTTTCACACCACGTGAAAATCAGCCTCGATCTGGCCGTTTGCATTGTCGCGAGGCAATCGATATTCCGTCTCGCAGCTCGGGTTTTCTCTCTCTCTTTGCGAAAGTTTCGCTCCCGTACGACGGGCACAGTTACTTCATCCGGAAAAATGCAACACGTCTTTTAAACTCCTTTGTAACGTCGTCGTCGTTGGCCTGGTCCCGACTCGACACTTTATTTCGCGCTTTGTCCCGTCAACGCTCATATCTGATTCGCTCTATCAATCTCACAAAGCCTTTCATTGCCACTCCAACCGTTCCAACGGCGTTTTCCTTTTATTTCCATACCGCCGAGCGGTCCGAGATCGCCTTTTCTCCAACCTGTGATTACCTCCTTTTGCCACGTTTCCTCTTCTCTCGGCACGAGAACCGCTCGCTTCGACTACTCTAGCGGCGAATTTTTGCGTTTCATCTGCTCGAACGTTGCTGTTGATCTACCCACGCGAGCCATCGTTCGCCGCGAAATTGAGCAGCCGAAATCGAGTGAAATATAGCTGACCTCGCAAGGGAACGAGCAACAGTTCGTCAGAATATTACGAATATTTTAGATTCCTTACGTTCCACAAAATTGTAGGATCTTGATAGAAATATCGAGAGAGCGAATCCTTGGAATTTTTATTCCAAGTAGCTCCAACGACAAAGGACAAAATTTGAAAGGTTTGATGTACAGGATGGAAAAAAAACTGCGGAAGTAACTCTTCTGACTAGGAAATGAATTACCATAAAACATTTGAATCGATACAAAACAAATTACAGGCGCGATCGCCACTCCTACTCGAGGTTTACGCCACGCCCCCTCACGAATCACGTGACCCAAATCAACCAATCGCCAATTTTCGTTGCATCAGCGTTGCACCTGAAGAGGCCCGATTTTCTGGATTACCTCCGCTAAAATCACTTTCAGTGATAAAAAGAATTTGTCTGTGAATCATAGATGAAACAAATTTTTCTTTTCGCCCTGTACAGAGAAATTTCCAGCCGCGCCAAAAATATACAAGGTATCCCATATGAAACTAACCATTAATCACGTAATTTCTCTTAAATTAAAAAAATATACAGTTCCATTAAAAAAAGAAAAAAGACAAGACAAGAATTATCTTGTGACTCTCGGAAATGTGACCACCTAGACAAGATTTGTGGCACCATAAAATGTTCCCCTCGAAACAACCCAAGTTCTATTTGAAACATTTTTCTCTACAGCGAAACCGCGCAATTTTCTCTGTAATTTACGAGAAGATTGTACGGTTAGCTTCACACGAGACACCCTGTGTATCACGATGGGAATCTTTCAATGAAATTCGAATCGAGACTTATTAAATCCGCGCGTTCGTTCGGCGAATTTGTAACCCGAACGTCGGAGTTCCGTTTGCAAGGAAACTAAGGGAATTGCAGACGACGTTCTAGCTCGATAACGAGAGCTAGAATCCGAATGGAGTATATATATATATATATACACACACACACATACGAACGTTAGTCATTGGTATGAACGAGTTGTTGCGACTATCGCAAACAACTTTTTAACAACAGAGAGAGGGAACTCTCTGGCGAACAGGCGCGTGATATCTGCCTCCCCTCTCCGGCTCGTAATGAGTTTAATGCAGAAGTTTTCGGAGTTGCCGGTTCGGAGTTCGTTTCCATTTCGTCGGGAACTTTCTTTAAACTCCCGCCGGTCTGACCTCCATTCCCGCGGAACGAGATCCTTACGGATCGAGATTGAAGCCTCTTGGAGCCTCGTGGCCGCGCCGACTTGACTCGGGGATATGACGGCTGGCAGTGAAACGTCATGGATAAACTTTTGATACTCGAAAACCGTTTCCGCGGCTGTGTCGTTCGTCCGCGCCTCGGCAACTTTTTAATCTCGCCCGGGGAGGAAACTGCGTATGAAAATTTAACAAGCATCCAACGACGCGATCGCTTTCGCAGCTGCGGAACAGAAGTTTCCAGTTTGATCTTTCTTAAAAAATGCAATACCTCTCTCTCTCTCTCTTCAGATGAAACGTCGGAGTTTAACCTTTTCGCTACGATAGTCCTATACTGAACGGGACCCCACTTCAAAAAGTGCATACACTGATCGAATTCTAATCTGTTTTGAAGTGTAGAATCTTTCTTTAATTTCCCGGTAACATTTGGCAAGAGTCTAGAACGTTTCTTTCAAGCAAAAATCTAACCAATTTTTCAGATAAAATTAAGTTATACCTACAGCCGGTCTTTTCCGAATTGCACTGGATTAAGACAGATTTTTTTATTACAGTAATTTCTCATCGTAAATATTCCACTAATAGAATAGAGAAAATAGAAAAAGTTCATCTCGATGGCCAAAGTGTATCGTGTATTTTATCACTGAAAGTGATTTTAGCAGGGGGAACCCAGAAAAACGGGCCTCTTCAGGTGCAACGCTGATGCAACGAAAATTAGCGATTGGTTGATTTGGGTCACGTGATTCGTGAGGGGGCGTGAAGTAGACTTCGAGTAGGAGTGGCGTTGTCTGGTACTGAGAAAAAGTCCTCTTCATTTTCTAGTCAGAACAGTTGCTTCTGGGCCTTTCTGTGAGACGAATCGTACTGAGGCACAAGTCGTGCAGTTTTTAAATATGTGATTACTGCAATGCGTCAATAAATATCGCATATACACATGCTCGTAGTGAGAAGGTTAACTGAATCCTTAACTGTCGTAGAACAATTTTTTATTTCATCTTCTTTCGCGCTTTTGTCTTTCGATTGCAACCTGGTTTCGATTTGGTTTCAACTTCTTTCAAACTAACGTTTCAATACGCAATCTCTTTTTAGAGAAAAACAATTCGCACAACACCAACAGAATTGGATTCGAATTTCAAATCTAGTTTAATCTATCGTTATTTAACAGCAACTTTCGTAAAATCAAAGAACGATTCTACGTAAACGTGACTACGCAAATCTGACGTAACTGAGTTTGAAAAATTGACAAATGAAAATTGTCAGGCACGCGGCAAGAAGAAACCCGTCGACTGCCGGCAAGGAAATTCATCGTGAAGCTAAAGTTCCGAGCATGAAAGGACCAACTCCTTGAGATTACGAAACAAGAGCGAATAGCCACGAGGCTCTTGGCGAGCGTAACCAACTGTATAATTTGCTTTGATTAATTAGTCTTTGAGCAATTATCGCGCAGAGCTGTTTCCCGGAGTAACAATTTTGCATGAAATCCTTGCGAGTAATCGTGTTGCAAAGCCTCCGCGTGTATTCAAGAGTCACCAAGTTGATTTCATCGATCTTTGCACAAAAATGCATCGTTGGCAATGTTAGAGTTGATTCGTCGCGAATGGAGAGGGTAATGCTATCAAAAAGGTAGGGGCAACAGTCGCCAGTTAGCCCACTCTGGCGTAAGCAACGGAATAATTTTCAAAGACAATCGTTCATGGACTGCGAAAGTCCAGCGATTTTGATCCTTTGGAAAGCATAATCCAAGATATTCATAATAATCGACACAAAGTTTTTAAAAAGAGAAACTCATGGTGTTCAGAATGTTTGTATTACAAGAGTATCAAGACGGTAATTCTTAACAGTTTGATTCATTCATCAAGAATCTAATAGAAGCCATCAAGCTCGTTATACAATGAAGACAGTCCGCATCGACCAATATTCATTTTCCACAACAGTGGGTGGTCGTCGAACATCCCGAGGTATATACACAGTCGTGACTCTCCTCAACACACTCTGTCGGAGATAATAAACTCGTTCCCTCGAGAAGGAGAGAAGAAGAAGAAGAATTCCTCTCTATAAAAAGTCCCGAATAAAACCGGCGGAAGCTTCAATTCGTTCATACGGTACACAGATATCAACGCCCGATCCTCTTACCAGTACATTCTCTGTTTCATCCACAGCTACGCTGCCAACAGAAGACAAAAACCTACTTCGACGTTGCCTCCGTCTCTCCGTCTCTGACAATTTCTGTCGGAGCAAGTTTTTTCCACTTTATTCACGAGCCACTGCCACACCACTGCGTACACCGTCGTTTCTTTTTCCCCATCCCGACACCTCGTGCGGAAGCTCTCTCGCCGCGGTCGTGAAGCACTGACCAGTGCTCATTTCGCCGAGCACCGCCCCCGATCCCGCCCTTCTACAAGTCATTTCCTCTCAACGAGGAGGTTGAATCGAGGCCAGTCTCCTGGCAAGACTGACCAACCTTCTGGTGTTATTACAAAATCGCCGTCGGTCGAAGAAGATTCGGCTCTTCCGGAAGAGCATTAAAAACTGACGGAAACAAAGAAACGACAAATTGACAAGGAGCGAGTGCGAGAGGGCAGAGCGAAACTTGTCGGCGAGGATTAATCATCGCAAGTTACCATCGCAGTCCGTTCGATTATCTGGCATGCCTCTCTGGGAGGGAGAGAGAGGGAGTTTCAGGAGAAGCTTCTCGGAGAACTGGAGAGAATTCCGAGAAGTCACGGGATCCACGCGGCCCTCTCCGTCATCGACGAGAACCGGCGGCCGGCGAAAGTTTCCGCAAGAAAGTCCGATTTATCGCGCTAATTGAAAGCCGACTGTTAATTTAACTTGGCCGACAGTTTCGCCGGATATCTGGCGGACTTGGTGTCCGGCTGGCCTGACAGCCAACAGTCCCCTTTCAGCGACTTTTCCTTCGGCTGCCGCGGCTCTGTCCCATTGCCGACTCACGCCGAGCGGAAACGCAACTCGGAGGTCCTCGAGGCGGTCCTCCGAAACGAATCCGAATTCCCGGACGGAGGAACGACTGTGAAAGAGCCGCGTGTTGCGCGGTTAATTGCCCCCCCGGTTGGCCGTCAGCTTTGTCGCTCCCCAAGAAACTCTGAATACCGATTCGTTTCGTCTTCGGTTCGCCTCGTCGTTCCGGGAATCTGGCTATCTTGGCGACTGGTCCGCGTCGTTCGAGGGCTTGACTCTGGTCCAAGTTTCGTAGAGTTTGCGATTTTGACGAACAACGCGGCCTGAGATGGCTAACGGGCCTCGAGTCGCAATCTTGTTGTTACAAAATCTGCAGCTTCCTGCTGATGTCTAAATTTTAGTCGTTTAATTCAGTTTACGTTGAGGAATACCGCGAATCGGTGGTTTCCAAATTTATTCAAATCGCTCTGGTACTCAGATATTGGGAGGATGATTTACTACAGTTGCGATAGGAACGAATAATTTAAAACTAGTACACTCTAAGATTCAGAAACATTAAAAACTACGTTTTCGGTGTTTCTTTGCCCCACGTTTGGATCGAACGGCTCCAAAACTTGTGTGAAATCGTCCAAAATACAAGACACAGTTGGAACTCTGACAATTTCCATTTCGTCTTCTACGGTGAAACGTCGACAGCGATAACAAGCTACTCTCTCCGCGCGGCTGAACAAATGAATCTCCTCAGACGATAATTAACGAAAAAGAGGGATCGCCGACGTCAGTTTATAGATACACGGGAAAAGGGAATCGTATTCGGTTTGAAATGCTTTCAGCAACAGTTGATAAGACTTCCTGAAATGACTGTGATAATTCTTGACGGAACGTTCCTTGGTTTCTCTCTCTCTGCCTCTTTGTTCGGTCTTTGAAAACCGACCGCGTCGTTTAAACCCGAAGGATTAAGTCCGATTCCTTAAGAAAGAAGCTTTATCGTCGACAGACAGATATGCTTTGCCCGAGAAGTTTCAAACGTTGCTCTCTCTCCCTCTCTTTCTCGAAAATCCCCTCATTACAGCGGGTATCTATCAAAAGTTACTTGTGTTTTCATCCGGTTCCATAGAAATCAGGCAACTTTGTAACGTTCTCGACGTTACTCGCACACTGTCGTTCAATTTCACTGTCGCTGATATTTCAAACGTGCGCGGTAAGTGGATCGTTTCGTGGTGCTGGTAAAACGCGTAAAGATAAATCGCCCTGGCTCGGTGGTCCCGGCAGCGCGAAGAAGCGATTTTCTTAATCGGCTTTCGAGAAGAGAAAATGTCCCGGTTGTTAAAGGATCCTGCGAACCGGATGCTGGCTACGTTCGACGTTCCGTGCCGATTGCAAAGAAGTTCACCCGTTCATCTCTGAGAACCGAGATCAGAGAAACGAACGTGGCGACTGTAATTTTCCAGCTTTCCCCGACGAAAAAAAAAGACGATTGCTATTACGACAAGTTGCAGCAGTTTGGGAACAAATCGCGAATGATTCATTGTTTTTTCATTAATATTTTAATTGAGCTTTCCGACACTTGGTCAGACACTCGCAAGTAGAGTTCGTTCACAGTCAGACTCATTGCGATATTCAACGACGTCGAACTTTACGTTCAAATTCAAATTTGAGCCTCGAATTCAAAATTCAAATTTGAATTTCAGATTCAAGTTGCTGGTGCACTTTCGAACAATTGTCTCCAACCTCATCGAGAGACGTCTCTGCCTCGAACGAAATTAATCGATATCCTATCGCGTTATCTAATCTCCCGCGAGGCAGAAGACTTTACGCAACAGCGGAAACTGTTGCGTAAACGGCAAGTTTTCAAATTCCGCCCTGCGCGAAGTTAAGACGGAATTGGACGTCCCGGAATGTTGCACCAAATAACGGGGAATAAAAATTTTAGACGAGCTGACAGATATTTTCCGCGCGGTCGTCAAACCGGTACAGCGATCGTAAAACTCGCGAAGCGTAACTGGCAAGTTGTACAACGCGCAACAATAAAACGTAAAAAAACGGGAGGGACGTTTAAAAAGAAAAAAATTAGTTTGTTACATTTCCAGCACAACGTACGTTCTTAAATTAATTCCCATAATTTTCTCGTGATTACGTCGTAAGTAATCTGCGACGTAAGACTCTGCGAAATCTTCGAAACGTAAATTTCCAAAGGAGAAAAATTAAAAAAATACGCTAGAATGCGCGCTAATATTCGAGCACTCGCAACGGCCGGATAAATAACCGAGTTTCGCAACTCGAAAGAAAAATTATTTCGCCGTGATTATGACATTTTTCCACGTTTCGGTTTCACCTTACCTTTTTATCGCCGCTTCAGCGGGAAAAATCGGAGAGCGGCGGTTCTTTCCGCGGTCGTAAGAATTCGTAATTATTCGGTGGAAAGGTTGATAGAGGCTCTTGCTCGTTTGATCGCCGTAATTATAGCGCGGAATCTTCGAGTGGTACGGCGCTGGCGAAACGGTCGGGAGGCAGAGTTATCGTCGCCGCGACGCACAAACTTGCCATTATGACGCGATGAGTCGACGATAATCGTTACCGTCCAAGTTAAGTGCTCTACATCGAGATTGAGTCTACCGGAGGATGACGTTTAACTGGCCGCGTTCAACTTAATGGAGCTTTGCACCGGGCTACAAATTGTCCGACTCGATAGAAGTCGGCAAGTGCGACAGCGGATGGAAAAAGTTGATTCTGTTTCAGAAATCGCAATCGTCTGCGAAATATATATATATATAAAACTAATAAACTATCAAACTATTTGAACTATTAATATTGTAATATTACTATATATAATATTATATATTAACATTTATATATATATATATTAATAAATACAATAAATTGATGTTTTCGGTATCAATCCAATCTTCAAACAGTTCGATAGTTTACTAGTTCTTAGTAAAAGAAGAAAGCAGAAATATATCGACAATTACTTATGGTAATACAAATATCTTACTCGACAAAAATATCAAACATTTCACGATATATATTTATTCGAAGAGTAAACTACGATTACGGACGGATAGAATTCTGCGATGCATTTGGAAAGGGTCGTACGGTGAAAAGTATTATATAAAATTGATGTTTCGATTCCGAGACGCCTATTCCGAATGTTTAAAATTTATACGCGGGAAAATAGCGTTCGATCATCCCTCGTTAAAAAATCATAAATGCACGAATATTCGGTAAATAATGCATCGAATGATGCGTATGAAATTTTAGACAGTGACTCGTTTTGACACAAGCGGGCGTTTGTCCATTTCTGCCGAGCGCGAATACGTAAAAACGCTGAAAGAACGAAAATACAAATATATATACATATATGTAGAAATAAATAGCACGTATCTGTGAAAATAAAAAATTTTTTCGCCATTCATCGAAACGGGACGCAACAATTTTGATAATTACACCGCTTATACCGACAATGCTACCGAACTCGCCAATAAATAAAATTCACGTTCGAAATTCGCAGCTTCACAAAGCCTCCGCTCGAACGCTTTAATTCTTCACCGACGGCCCATTTAATAATTTCGACCGACACACACACGTACGCACGAACATAGACACAGAGACAAGAGGCAGGGCCGCGCATATGCAAATGATTAGAAACGAGGCAATTTAAACGTGCAATGAGACGAGGCCACAGAGCGAAAAAACTATTTTCGTTTCGCGTTAGTTGCGCGCCGACCTCGGGACCGCCGAAAAGCCACCCGGACGCCCGGAGCAAAGAGTGTTCCATTCGGAAATCCGCTTTTGCAGACCGGCTCGAGGCTCTTTCTACGCTCGCTTTCCCCACCATTCGGAAAGGCAAGCTGACTCGCATACTCCACGCCGATAAACGGCGCGTAATTTCTTGTTTTATTTGCCTTTATCGCCGCTGATACTCCTCCGCGCTCGGCGAATTATTGGAAAAGTCGGCAATAAGTGCCGATATTAACAGGCCGATGGGACCGCAACTGCTTATTGCGAAAGTCGGGGGACAAATTTCCACGTGCTTGAATTTATATACACACGGGAAGGAGTTTTCGTTCGGCGAAATTTGACCAAACCGAACTCGCAATTGGACCGAGTTTGCAAACGCGGAGAAAGAGAGAGTTGGAAACGGTCGGATAATTCGAAATCGACTGAATTTAATTTATAGATTTTGCAACGAAACTACTTTTTGATTTTTTTTTTTAACAGCGAGTAGCGGACAGTTTAATCAAATATCATTTCGTATTTTAATTTTTCAAACAAAGAGAAGTTTGTGTAACGAAGTTTGTGTAAAGACCACGTTCGGTTGATTTCTTTTTTTTTTTTTTTGGCAAACGTTCGCGCAGGTCGATACAGTTGCGTTTCACGGTATGAAACGAATTTCGGTATTAATCTTTGGAAATGTCCGTTTGTTATTTTCGACGGTCGGCGGGGAATAATATGCGGCAAGTTTTACGTTAAATTCCACTTGAACGCGCGCTCCTCTCCGCGGCTGACCATTCACGGGTCGTACCACTGCGCTGCAACGAAGCACCCTCCAACGTGAAAAGTGTCATCGTATATCAAAGAACTTCGAGTGAGGTTCATCAGCGCTGTCAATACCAACAAATTGCGAAATGTATCGAGAATTTTCAATGCTGCCCCCCCCCCTCCCCTAATTAATGACGCGTCGTTGACTCTGTAAAAACGAAGAACCTTTGACCTTTGGTAGCTGGCCACAGTTTTACAACAGTTGAGCACTAAAACGCTGAACTGCGCTATGAGTCTATGTTCTTGGCTGTTATTAGCCACAGTTCAAAAACTTGGAAATTTTTCGTAAATTCATCGATCGGACGATTCGATATTTTATGCGTTGTGAAATCATATTTAAAAGTTCACACGTATATCATACAAAAGGGCAATAACAATTAAATAATTTATTATAGAAGGCAAAGGGAGTATTACTTTGTAAAATTAAAGTTGGAATTATTTCTAAACGATAATCGAAAATTATCATCGCGTTTCGGAATGAATGATGTTAATTTATAAATAATAATAATTAACAAATTATATTAATTTATGAATCGAGAAACGACGAGGATCAAATTAAGTAACACGAGCTCGAATTGTGCAACAGATTTGGAAATAATTGATTTCTAATTACGCGAACGTACAACCAAAGTCGAGTAGAATAACGTTACATTGCTGCCCTAATTACGAAATTTGTACGGACAAAGCAAATTTTATACAATTAATGAAACGTCACGTTGTTTTCGTTAGAAACAAAACGGTTCGGTAATTAATTTGGTAATTTTAGATTATCCCACTTGCACGCCACGTTTATCGCGAAATATCAATTCTGAGGACAACCGTCCAGTTTTCGTGGGTATTAAATTCACAAATCATTCTTGTTGTCTAGGCAAGAAGCTGCTTGGAGGAATTCCTACAATTTTCTTTCTTTAAAACACAATTTACAACTAAGGACCATGTGCGTTCTACGAATAAAATTTACTAATTACTAAAATTTTCGTTTCTTCCATTTCCCTTCAATCGCGATTCAAACCCGTTTCAATCTGTTTCACGTCCACAACCGCGTTCTGTGTTTCGCGTTTTAATTATTTCAATTCGACGCGAATAATTTCAAGGTAGAAACATTGAAAACTACGGACGCGTTATAATTTATTTAATCATACTCGCGAAAATGTGGATTGCCACGGACAAACGACGAGCCTTTCGCGAGCTAATTCGCTTGCATTTTTGATATTTCCAATCGAGTTTCCACTCGTTCGTGAGAACATATCAATATACGATGACGCTCTGTCACTGAATAATAATTCTAATTTCCCCATCGTGTCGGAGTAACCGATAAGTAAAAGTTACAAGACAAACGTTTCAAGCTTCGTTTCGAACGAAACAAGACTGCGAACAGCCTGCGAATAGGTTGAAGAGTGGGAAAAAAGAAAAAAAAAAATGGAAAGATCAGCGAGATCGGTGACGCGTGTATTTCACATCGATTGTCCGACGACTCTGCATCGTTCGACGATCGAAATTTTCAGGCGGCTTAATCGAATCAACGCGACGGCCCCCTGCCCCCCTCAGACCGGCAATCGGCAATCCGATTTTCCCTGGCATTTGTCGGTGCAACGTTCGCAGAAGCAATTTTCCGTGGCGGGAAGCCACGCCGACGTTCCCGTAGCAAGGCGAAACAAAGAAAGGCGAAACTTTGCGAAAGAAAGAGGAAAAGAGAGAGAGAGAGAGAGAGAGAGAGAGAGAAAGGGAGAGAGAAAGGCGAGTTTTACGTGGGCCAATTGTTTTTTCATCGAGCGCCGAACGAACGAGCGAACCTCTTGGCCAAGTCGGAAGCCAATAGTCCCGATTCGGACGAGTATAAAAGTCTCGCTCGTCGACTTGATTGTTTAACCGGCTCGGATGATCGATCGAGCGGCGGCGGCGTCATTCTCTCGTCGACAGTCGCGCTGCGGGGCTCGCTGATCTAGTTAACGCGGCCGCAAATTAGCTGTGAAAACTGCGCGCTTTGATGTCGCATCGACAGCCACGCTGCGATGCGGTTTATATTTTACTCGCCTGGCCGTAATTGAGAGCAGCTCGTCGTCGCTCGTTTCCGCGCCAACGACTCTTTTCTGGCAGCTCTCGGCTCGCGGAGAGAGCAGAAATATCTGACATATTGCTGTTGAAACGGTGTTTGTTAACGCGGCCGTCATTGTGATTTTTATCCAGCTTGGAGATAAAAGGCGAAGGAATAATTTGCAAAATTATAAACACGGTTACATTCGTGTTCGCGGTATTCGCAGCTCTCGTGAATTCGTGGTCGAATGAACTTAGAATGATATTAGACCGTGGTATTTTGCGAAAATGATCGTTTAAGTATCACTTACGAGAACGTGGTGTACGGCGCTCTCTCCGTGTTACAGAATGTTCAGCGAAAGAAATTGCAGAGTATTTCAAAGGAAGAGAAAGTATTGAAAAAAAAAATTACGCTTGGATGTGCGCGTAATCGTTGCGTAAAAGGTGGTCAAATATTAATTTTACCAGATAAATTTTACCGTAGAATATCCGTAGAATATCCGATAAAAGGGAACGTCGTTGAAAGAGACGAAGCATTTTTATCTCTCTCGTCTCGTTGCGTAATAACCACCGTAAATTGTTCGCGATATTAGAACCAAGAATTTTTTACTAAACAACCGGCTTATCCGCCGTGGCGCGCTGATAAGTTGCAAATAACACAGAATTTTTTACGAACGCTTTCTATTTCCCATTTAAAGATAAAATATGTAGACGCACACGCACGCGTAATTTCGCGAAGACGCAGCCGTGAATTAAACGACAGCGAGCGTAAAATGTTAATGTACGAGTTAAAAAAATGGTAGGTGGATGGCTTGGGATCGATAAAAGTGTCGTTCTATTTTTTCATCTTTCCTTTCTTTCTTTTTTTTTTGTTTTTTGTTTTTTTAATCGTGGACACACATACAGTGTGCCGCGGATGAAACGAATGAAAAAGCCCGAATGGGGCGCCACACGCTGGGCGAAAGAGGGTGTATATCTATATCTATAATTAGAGATTACAGAATACGTAGCGACCGTAATTATCTCGAACAAGCAAACATCTCACCTGGGGTTTCTCCGCGCCGGTCGGAGCGTAAAAATGAACGGGGAGGAGGGGGGAGGAGGGGGGTAGGAAAAAGCCACCAATGGCCTCGTTTCAGCTGGCCACTCGTATCAGCTTTTATCCCCCTCGCACGCGTTTATTTGCATAGCTTATTTCGTTAAAGTTTTATCTGCCCGATGTCACTTCGTGTCCGGCTTTATTACGCCGAGGAATTTTCATTGAACGCCCGTTGCGTATACCTCGCAGCGTATATCGCGCAGCGGAGGAAAATTGATTAGCCAAAAGGACGTCGAGGTAATCCTGCAGAGTCTGATGAAAGTAGTAGACTCTCGCAGTTTATTAAATATCGTTAATTAAGTTGCCCCCCTTCCGCGGCCAACCTTCTCTGGTAAAATGGCGCTCGCGATTTCAATCATCTGAAATTCCTTTGGAAATTATGTAATCGGGAATTTCGCGATCGTTGAGAGCACGTTGAGAGCACGTTGGATCCCTCAGAGCGGGCGAGCTAAATGTACCAAATGTACCACCGCCGTGAATGTACATCGTTCGGAGAGATATTCAGACGGGCCGGCTACTCGGCGAGATGCACAAATTAATCTGAGAAACTATCGACGAAATTCACTTTTTCCCCCCCCCCAAAGTTATCGATCCGTGACGTCTTAAAGGAAAGAAACCCAATTTTCACAAATGTGATACGTTCGTCGCAAAGAGATGAACACGGACGAATTCCAAAAAAAAAGAAAAAAATTATTTAAAGTCGATAATTATATCTGTGAATGAGATAAATCAAGGCGAAATCTCTAATTAAAAATCGATCATACGCGTTCCCTGGCAATTAGGCTGCAATTCCGAGAGCAAAAAGAAAAAGTCTATCGTCTGGTAATAATGACCGAGATATCTAATCGACGCGGAGATTCTACGTTCTGTGCGGCCTTTTGTCGAATTACACCGGAATTCGTTCGATTCGATCGGATTGGATTATCACCTAGCCCCGTGGTGTAATCGCGTTACGAGATTATGCGTACTGTGGGTGTGTTTGTGCGTGTGCGTGTAATTCCGCTCAAGTCATATTGCCACGCTAACGATCCGTAATGTGTTATTTCGTTAATGAAACGGCGATCAGAGGGTGGAGGGCAACCGGTGACGGTGAATGCACGGCGAATCGATCAAATCGATAATGAATTTCCGGCGCTGTCAGGTAATTAAAAATCAGCCTTATGCATCTGGGTCGCGGCTTGAGTAACTGAATTCCGATCGATTCATTGATTTCCTATTTTTCCCTCTCGGTGACGCGGCCGGTCACCGGAGGGGAAGGCGAACCGGGGACGTTTGACGAGTGTTCGGCTTAATCGAGACGAGGCGAAAGTAAATAAATCATTGCTCGTTGCACGCAATGCCGAGAACGGATTGGTTTGGCCAGTTTCCAACGACGGTTGACATCGACGACGTTGGTCTTTGGCGTGGATTTAGATTGAGTGAAGAGACTGATCGGATGCCTAGATGCTAGATCCACGTCGATGAACACGGCCACAGGGTGGAAAAAAAAAGTTTGTCCCTGGCAATCGTATGTGAATTCTATACCTTCGATTTGATGGAGATACGCGTAAAGATGTACGCCACTCCTACTCGAGGTCTACGCCACGCCCCTTCGCGAATCACGTGACCCAAATCAACCAATCGCTAATTTTCGTTGCATCAGCGTTGCACCTGTAGAGGTTTTCGCCCGATTTTCTAGATTATCCCCGCTAAAATCACTTTCGGTGATAAAATCAAAGGTGTAGATTTCATCCATGGTAGCCATGCCGACAAACTTTTCTTTCCACCCTGTACACTCGCGTCTAAAAATCCTAGGAAACTTTTCACTTTAAATACTCGGTTATCTACCGCGTTTAGTAAAATTTTTCAGAAAGAAATCCAATACCCAGTTACTTCATTTATTATGGTTCGACAGTTTCAGCATTAACCAGAAGCTTGAAACGAACACGCAATTTGAATAAATAACTTTGAAAGTTGGAAACTTTTGTATTATTACTGGGACTAGTGACGCTTGATGCTGGATTTTCCAATTTCAGCGAAAACGTGTTTCACGAGTTTTGTTAATTAACACGGAAACTGCCAAACTGGTCGAAATGATTGATATTAGTTTTTTTTTTTTTTACAGTTATGGTAGACCTCCGATCAATCAACGTGAAAGATGTATAGTGTCGAGGTATCTTTTCCAAAGTACACTTATACTTCCATCGTCGGATGCTTCTCGCTGCGTTCGATTAACCTCGCGTGTAATTAATTACACCAATTTCACCGTCATCGTTCATCATCGACGACTGTCGATAAAATAATCATCAGGATGCATAATATAACGTCAAATTAAAAAGTGAGAAAAAAGGAAGAAGAATCTACTTTGCTCGTATCGCGGAGAACTAGAGCGCGATGGTAACAAGCTCGCGATTGAAATTAATTACGCATTAACCTAATAACGCGAGAGAGAGAGTATCGATTCACTCGATATTATTTAGAAGAGTCCCATTGGAATCGATTACTTCTCGAAAACATGTAATAAATTGGAACTGGCGCGATTGGGAACACATCCATCTTCGAAAATGTATTAATTTTCTTGCGCGAATATATAAATCACCGATGATACGAATAATTGGCTGAAATGATGTAGCGCATAGCTGTCGTAGATTACACCCGTCCCATAATCAGAATTTATCGAAAAGTAATCCCCATTGTTCGATGCAAATCGTAAATCAAGCGTCTCTTTTGCCTGCTCGAAATCAGGGCCGCGTGATTTTCGTCCGGCGCCGCGTGAACAGTTTGTTAACCGTAAGAAACTTTTTTAATACTGACCGTTAATATTTCACCGATAGTTTGAGATCGTCTATCCGTGAAGCGGCAATTATTTCAATCGCAGTCGCGCATTGTTGCCGCAACTTTTCACACACGTAACAGCGTTTTATTGTGTAATTTCGCTGAAAAGTTCTCCGTGACAATAGCTCGCGCACATTACAATTTACAAACAGTATGATATTTTACTCCGCGGAGTAAAAAAAAATAAATGTGACGAGTCAAGTCGCGCTCTTTAAGTTTCGAGGCAAGTTTTACATCGGTTGTGCTGAAATTCAATAATACTTGGAGCTCGAGAGCCGTCTTGTTAATTCTGAAATATTGAATTACCAAATTTACTTAATTTCCCGGTTAAGAAATTGAAGCGACCGCGCAAAAGTGTGCAAATATTGGTAATGAAATGTAAATTATGCCTGTCACGAATATCAGTGGATGCATAGAGTATGCAAATTCGTCTCCTACTGCACGCGTGCTTATTAGTTCAAATTATAGCTGCAGGCAACGTTGCCTGGTACGACAAGATTGACAAATAACTGATAACAGTTTGTATAAACAAAACTAAGTAAGCCATGCGAATTAATCATCAACATTATCGCGGAGCATTGCCAAAATGTTTCAATTTACATCAGTTGTGCCGTTATTGATTTTGTTACTGTCGGTTCAACTACTCCGTTCAACGTTTACTTGTTCAAGTTTCATCTCACTGACAAATTTACACCATTAATTATTTTTAACATCGTCAACTTGAAATTTAAGACCGGGCCGTGCATTTTTATACGTTTCTGGGAAATTAGAAAAAGCATAAAATATTCAAAGAGTAGAGTGTCTGATGTTAAAGTAAGAGAATCTCAGAGGACAAAAAAATGTATCGCGTATCTTTACTGTTTAACAGAACGTACTGACTAACAGTGCACGGGATCTCATTCGCGTTTTTCAACAAGAGAACAAACGGAGCGGAGGATTCTCGTTGACGCTGGTTTATTGACAATTTTAACAGAAATTTCGGCGACGACAACCAGCCGCGGCGAAGGCTGTGTACGTCGTATTCGTGAGTAATGAGAAGAGCGAGCCGGAGACAAGATTAGAACGATATCTCGGCAACTTAATCCCGGCAGCCACAATTTCCCCCTTTAAGCTCGCCACCCCTCATCGGATAAAGTTCACGCAATTAACGGGCAGACACGGTTAAGAGGTCCTCGAACGTGCGGATGCGCCACTTTTAGACCGCCTGTTTCAAAGGCAAGAAATCGTTTTCTTCCACAGGGATCGATCAGTTACTCCGTTAGCGTTGATGGCGTGATCCGCGCTTAGCACCTGGGTATAATTTCATCCCCAGCAAATTTTCTGTTTCAACGTACACTTACATCTTTGATAAATTATTACCTGGTCTTTCATCGAGAAATCGCGAAACGTGCAAACTTCTTTCGCTACATGTTGAAAGTTCAAAAAATATATCCATAATGTACACCAAGTTTTTAAGGCTACCTGGGATTTTAAGCTTCGGGAGGATTAAACGAGGATTAAAAAGTTCCTTGAACATCTCGCTTGAAATATAAAGATTAGCGTAGACGATGCACTACAGTTTACGAAACGTCGAATTTTAAAATTGACTGCTACGATCGTACTTTCAACGTAAGAATTATCGCTGCTCGCGGTGGTGCGATCTAGCTGGCTAACGTGCGGAGCATATTTCATTTTATTAGTCAACCGTGAAACGCAGTAATTAACATCGCGCTAAAGCCAATACAGCTATAACAGTGAATCACTCGGTGATTAAACCGCTAAGATGCACAGCGCGTGCATTCACCGTGTGAAATATCATTCCGAAAGGGGAGAATTTCCTCGAGGAAGCACTTCCTGCTTCCGGAGAAGCGGAATTGATGGAAAAATACACAGAGAGGGAGACCGACTTGAAAATTCTCCTAATGTTTCGAAGTGTTTGTCGATGGATCGCCGGACAATCGAATTGGTTAAGTATTGGCTATCGATTAACCGTGTTTACAGTGGAATCTGAAATACGACAATGGTTTTAGTTCCCTAAGATCCTTTGAAGATGGAGCACCTCGAAGTTCGCTGCTATCTTCGAGTCTGGAACTTCCTCCTGGTAACCGTAAGCAAATGTCTCTTAACTTCTATCCTTTATTATATTAGACATTACGGGAGACGTTACTTTGCTGTCTACGGAAACGTTGGAATTATTCAATTGCTTCCTGTATTAATTTAGCCAGCGTAATTCCGTGTAACGTGAATTCAACTACATTGGAAGTTGTTCAAATTTGAGAAACGCTGCCGAAACATTTCTGCAGTAATAAACGTATAAATAAAGTTACGAGAGCCAGCGATTTCCTTCACGCACCGATCTCGCTCGAGTAGCAATTTTCCACTCCAGATATCGCCAAACGCAGCGACAATTGACTTCAACATGCACAAACGAAAAAAGAAAAAAGAAAAAAGGAAGAAATAAAGAATCGTCCTTTCGAATCAGCCGCAGTTTCCATTCGAACTGCCACGAAAACAATGCGCGACAATGGCATAAAGTATCCCGTTGCTCCCTCGACGAAAGAAACCAGCAGATAAAAAGGCCGATGCTCGCAACGAGAGATAGACAATCGCGCGAGTTACATTTTAGGCCAGTACATCGGAGTCAAAGACACGAGAGAAAAACAGTCTCCGGTGATTCAATCGGTCGTTCGCCGACTGGCTGGAGGAAGGATCGGCTACGAAACGATCGATGATTTAGCTTCTGGAATAAAGCTGACCGTCCGATGGATCCTCCCGGATGTTCCAGCCCGGAAACCTCCGTCGAGACATCTCGAGAGGAAAACGTGACGATCGTAGCGTCACGCTTTTTTGGCAACTCGCCAGACCATTTTTACAGATCTCGGCCCGAGAACTCGTGAACATCCCGTCTTCTATGAAGACGAACCGATTCTTCAGGTGCTTGCCGAACGATATTGAAATTCTGTCTCGCTTCGTCGCTTCCTTGCCTCTATCGTCAATCTCTGCTCGTCTCTTCTTTTTTTTTTTTTAATTCCCGTTTTTAATTACCTTTTTGTCAAAAAATTTTATCAGCTTCCTGGATAAAGTGTATTACGCTAATCTGTCGCCACGATGAGTGAACATCCCCGGTTGAGAAGCTGGAACAAGGACGAAACGAAGGAAGCTCTACCGCGTAGTCGCTCTGCTTTCGAATGGGAGCGTAAAAACTTTGCGAGAAGATAAGATAAACAGCTTCTGCTTGGCCGAATTGCGGAGGTAAACAGAGAATGGCGTCGAGGGTAATTAACTTCGTCTTTAGAGCAAACGGGATCCTGGTAACAGACCGGGAAAATAGCATCGGGCTTTGGTGTTACGTAACAGAAAAGCTCGGTAAAATACAAGGTACATTAGGTGGTCTAGCAAGTTGCGGTACGTGTTGAAGAAGCGTGATTGATTACACACGGAGAGAAGTAAAGCAAATCGGTGGAACGGTCTGCTTTCGATAAGAAATTTCCTGAATATTCGGGATTTTGAATGTTACACTCGTAGAGCAAAGTGAAGCTCATCCGTGCGAATCTAGCGTAGCGATGTCTGTTGAGGAAAGTACTTTACTTACGCGACATCTTTGGCCTGTAGCTTTACAAAATACAAAAATCACCTGAACTGAAATTTTATTTCAAAGACAAAGTCACTTGACTCATTTCTCCAGCTAATTCTCTTCTAGCCGCAAGTAATCTTCCAAGCCGAACCGGTCAAAGAACCGAAAGCTACTCCACCTCGGGACTCACATTTCCTCCTTGGCTCTAATGCCACTACTAAGTATTAATAGAGGAAGTGGCCGGTATTAGAAGAACATTTCCTAGCCTGGTTAATTAGTCTGAATTCGAATAATCCCTACTCGAGAAACTGCTAAATTGGATTCAGGTACCTCAACGTGAACTTCATCTACGCTTCCAGATCCGTGTACAGATTTCAACTATAAGCCCCGCGCGCTGGTCTCGTTCTCTGTCTTGCTATTTGACTGTCTATCAATCGTTCCACTAATTATTCGTTCGACAAAGTACACGACTACCACTGCGTTCAGACCAGCTATCCGTTACTATTCCTGTGGATTTAGCTGTTCGCCTTTCTATCGGTTTCCACTCTCAGATTCTCTCTCGTGCCGTGCACGACGGAACGTTGGCTACCGGCAGACTCGAATCGGTAGAATCACCAATGGAAATCCCGACGGAGGATCCGCGGCGATGACACTTTGCATTTCCGAATTTGCCAGACACTGGCGAACGGTAATTACCATTCCGCGACCCATTTATTCCCACCGATGCTTTTTGCTGTGTTAAAGTTCACGTGCATATATCCACGCTCGCGCGAACTGCTTGTTGCAAGTGTGTTCACTTCCGAATTCCAATTGCAAGTTCCTTTGAGTCATGTGGGTTAAATTAGTTATTCGTACGTCAGACGACAGAGTCCCGTTAATGAAGTTTAAATTGCGCCGGAATTCAGTTAACAGACGTTGATGCTGTTTAATCGTACCGAGTTGTTCGTTTACATCATTTTTGTTAAGTTGATTGTTACACTTTATTAGATTTATTTAGTCTTCGTACGTTGCGAAGATTGAGAGACAAAGACTGTTAGAAAATTGTCTTTCTGAAGAAAAAGTCATTTGTACAAATGTCAACAGTTTCTTCAAACTCAATTTCAAACCTAGCAGATTCTGTTAAATACGACGAAAGAAACTTTGGTACTTTAATTCTCCTTTTTCTTTGTAGCAGGTATATAATATGTTACGTCTCAAGTTATACAAAATTATATCTCACACAAATGCACGAACAAGGTTAAATAGCTCAAAACGGAGCATAAACTGATATAATTTGGCTTGTACATCTTTTTCTATTTTATCCAACTATTTTAAAGCATACATTTCAATATTCACCTCCATTAAAGTATGGTTTTTGCAACGAACAATCTATTGAACTAACTCTGCTCAAAACTATTTTGACATGGAATATTTCTGTCGATGAAACAAGATTATAAGACGCATAGCGAGCAAGTTCTGTAAATCTTGGCTCTCTGATCTATTACGAGAGGTTAGTCATTGAAGACAAGTTACTAATCTTCCATATCCTCGCGACCACACTATAGATGGTTATCGCAAAGTTTAGAATGCTTCTCAACTTCGGTGAAGCTTACGTCGCTATTCGAGGAGAACTTGACAACCGTTTTATACGTGATCTTGGGAATCGTGATCGAGAAGAAAAGCATCGTCTTGTATGCGTAACAACTTTCATCGCGGTACCCCACATCGCACGTTTAAAGTTACATTTCACAAGATATTCACAGTATTCGCAAGATAAGACTTATCATTGAACGTGATGAAAACGAGATTCCAAGATCATTATCATAAAATGAATTAAACGAATGTTAGATTGCGAAGATAAAAGAAACCTAAATCATTTCGCTGCTCATGGGTAGAAACATCTCTCTCTCTCTCTCTGATTGGGAACGAAATACAGTGGCAAACATCTATTCGTCGTATTTCTCTCTTTCGTTTTCAACTTTTGGCAAGCTCGAACTTGGAGCATTTAAACGCGTATTGGGATTTCAAAACAACAGTTATCCCTGTTTCTGGCCACTTGAGTTTCTGACTTGCAGGAAGCAGTGCATTGGGAGATCTTCCTCCTGAGAACGTAACGTACTCTGAATCCTGTATTTCGAAAAAGAAGTCCTGAGATTTCATTCCTCCTTTTCTCTTTCGCATCCTACTCTTGCTTTCTTCTTTTTATTTCGCTCATTTCCGCCCGATATCTTTACAGCTCTCTCGAGCGTTTTAAAAGCTCCTTGACAAAAGGCAATATCTGTTCTAGAATTTTTAACTAGGTAAAGAAACCTGCGACGAAAACGTATTTTAAATATGTTCCATAGTAGAATTGTTTTCGGTAAAAAATTCTCATGTCGTGCGTTAATGTCTTAATAAGAATTTTACGTGGATTTTTATTACTATTCTGGTGTGCGAAAGCCATAAAGATTAAGTAAAATTCCAATATGTGACATTTTTATATCAAATGGCCTCAATCGTTTGATATTCAGTTTGAGAATTTCATATTTTGGACAAAAATTTTAATGGTTATTGCAATATTAACAACCTTGTGTAAATATATTATTCCTTTTGTGTCTTTAAATGATATATGCATTTTAGTGAAAAGAATTTTTCACTGTATGATAGATCATAATGGTATGGAATTTATTTATACATATAAATTACTTACTTGTCATGATGTAATTGTAATGAATCTTTACTAAAATTGTAGCGTATATTGTAATGTACAAATTCTAATCTCAAGGCACTGAATCTTATAGAAACATACTGATGTAAGAAGTACAAAAGCAGGTTCTCTTTTAATATTTTTCTTATTCTCTTTGCATTTTAAATATTTTAGAAACTGACATTTTTTTACTAGTCAATATAAGTTACCAGCATTGAAATTGGTATTAATGAATAAAATAAGTTAAAAATCTTTATTTAATTTTAAAAAATCTTTATTGTAAATTTAAAGTGTGAAATATTTGATATTTATCTTTATTACATTGGTATGTGTGAGAACTAACAACTTTGGTACTTATTACTTTCTTGTCAAATACAATTTTACTTTATAAAATTATGAATTACCTTGCGCCATTTGCCTTTTAGTGCATACCAGCTAACCGTCAATCACAATGTACACCTGTGAATACATAAACACTCCAGTATAAATTTCGAACGCCATTTGGCTTGAAAAGTATCGTAGCAGGACATTACTTACATGGAAATAGCTGAAGTGGCAGAATATGGCTGCTGAAAGCGAATAACACATAAATCTATCTTGTTTTTTCGGCCAGACACACTTTTCATAACAATTTTTCACAGATTCGAAGAACACTCTTTCAAGATAAAAGATTGAACTAAAGTACGCACTTATACTACAACTGAAGTTTCGTAGCGCGATAGCGGCGTACTTCACACTAATGGATATTGAAAATACGCAATTCGAAATTATACGCATTTATATGGATATAGCATGTTATAGAGTTGAGAAATAAATATTGACAAATAATAATTGACAATTAATAATAAGAATGATCAAAATGATAAAATACGCGTTTATACCACAAGTGAAATTTCGTAGCACAGTAGCGGCAATCTTTACATCAATAAAAATTTAATTAAAAATTAAATTATACACATTTAAGTGGATACACAATTGAACACATTAAAAATTCACACTGAGAAACAAATATTAATTATATACAATTAATTATAAGAGTGTTAAAATAGTATTTACAATTAGTAACAAGAGTGTTAAAACAGTAACGTACGCGTTTGCACTAGAACTTTAGAAAGACTTAGAACTCTAGAAAGTTTCGCAGCACCGTAGCGGCGTACTACGCTAATCGAAATTTAATTAAAAATATACATAATTCGAAATTATACATATTTGGATATACAATTGGATACATAATTAAACATATTAAAAAATTCACATTTTAGAAATAAATATTGATTATATACAATTATAATAATAAGAGTGTTAAAATATATAAAATATGAAAAATTATTATTGTATTTATTATACATATATTTACAATAATGTATATAAAACTACTAAAAAATACATATAAAACTGTATGTATTTTTAATGTAATATTATTGGTATTAAAAATTAGAAAATCTGAAACGAGCTAATATAATGTAAAATAAGTTAAACAAGAATTTCAAAAAATTTCAAATGTTCATATTTTCTACTTGACAAACATAGTACATACGTATGCGAGAAAAGGCGGGCTCGAAACGTTTGTGGCGCCACCCGTGCTGGTTTTGTGTTCTACTGTTACATTGCGAGGCAAAGTGCGTGATTGTAACGTGTGTCCAGAAAAGGTTTGTTGTTTCTCTGTGTCGAATGTGTATTTTTGCGTCAAGAAAGAAGTTGCATCTTGGTACAAATGTCGCTCTCATTTATTCACAGCAGTGGTGAGTAAAAGAACAATATTTAAATTTACTGAATGTACGGCGTATTTCGTGAAGCAATGAGAAATGTCACGGGTGACCGTAGTATTGCGAAAATTACAAATAATGAATTACGTTTAACGTTTAGATTGCTCACACAAGTACATATATATGTTACGACATTACAAGTTTTATTGATATATCGTACATTTACAATGATATCAACACGCATATATAGCTTGTATAGTTTTCTTGAAATTTTTGTTAATAAAATGGCAGCCTATTTGAATCGTATATTCTATCAAATATGGCGGCCACTACTTGCATAGATTAGGAACATAATAATGCGAATGAACATAATTTTTATATATTTAATATTTGATATTCAACATATACATGAAATTGCAAATACATAAAAATATACATGTACGTATATATTATACATTATCGTAATTTCTAACAAATATATATATGTTAGCGCGCCCGGATGCGTGACGAGATCTTGTTTGTTGGATGAGTGGACTGTATGATTTCATATTTTCGCACGCTGGTATGGGTGGGGCGTTAGCCCTCGTTATTCGCGTTGTAGAGGTTATCGCGCTTGTTCGGCTCGAATTCGCGTATGCTTATGTATTTCTTGACACCTTCTTTCGACCTTTAATGACGATACGTTAACGAGGAAGAAGCTTCCGGGACCGAGGGGGGAGTATATATCTCCTCGGTGCCCCTACTCTTGGCCGGTATCGTTGCGGGCCGCGGGGTGGGGTAAACGTCGTACGCCGTGCTCGTATATAAGCAGAAGGACGTTACGGGGGGGGGGTCTTTGTGGCGACGCAATCCTTCGCGAAGGTTCTCCATGCCACGACCCAGGTGGAGGGGGTCGGTGGCGGAAATTCGAAAGAGTGGGAACTCTCGCGAACAATATACATATACATATACGTATAAATATTATTTGTAAATGAAATTTAAATTTATGATTGACTGCTTCTTATTACTGAAGGTAGTAAGCATTGCTAGTACTTCAAATAGTTACAATATGCACATTTACAATTACAATTACAGTGAAATAAGAAACAAAAAGTTTCTTTATTTCTTTCATCAATTCAAAGTTTCAATGATTATATTCATATAATTTCTGCGTTCGATTTGTCCCGTGCTTAAGTGATTCTTAAGGGTTTCTTTCAATTTCGCTTTCGGACCAAGTGTTTTCCCTCGTAACCTGATATTTCACCAGTCCCGTGACAACGCGAAGCCAAAAGTACGAACCTCGGCGAGGATCTTTGTTCTTTCAGCACGCGATCGATAAACCCCCTTAAACGTATTTTTCTCGTGTCACGATATTTCTTCCATTTCGTAAAAACAATCTCGGCAGCCGTGTGAGTGTACACGCAGGTGCGGGGCAGGGGCGAGACAAAGGGGGAGGGAACAGCTAGAACCCGGAGTTTTTTTTTCGCGGTTCGATCTCTCGCAAATGCATTTTCCGCGCTCGGGAAAATGACGGTGGACAAGGGTACGCGGTGTCTGTGTCTGTGTCTGTGTCTGTGGGTGTGTGTGTGTACTAGCTACGGCGTATAATTTCTCGGTATCCTAGCAGGCAGCGACACAGACGCGCCGGCACCAAAGCCTTCCGGGATCCCGGGATATCGATTAAATATAGACCGAGTTCGCAGTTGGACGTCCGTTTCAGCCGGGACAATAGTTTTAAGACCCTGGATCGCCCATGTTAAGTAGAGCATCGTTCAAATACGGGCCACCGATGGAGATAAGAAATTTAAGGAACGTCGCGCGATAAGTTGTTTTTAAGTCGATATCAACGCGGCGCGCGAATCGGCCGGAGTTTGTCATGCGGAAGGGAAGTAACGGAGTCAAGCCGTAGGTCTGGATTAACGAGAATCTTCTCACCCACTTTTCGCTTCCCCTTGAAACTTTTTAATAGGATTAGCCTTCTCGTTGTAACAGTCGCGGGAATGTGACAAATAAACGTTGGATTCTTAGGCGAGTCAGGTTTAGGTTTATTGATTTCCTTTGAATTATCGCCAAAGGATATCGCGTCCCAAGAGAATTTTTCTTCTAATGCTGAATTATTCTTTATATAACAATTACGATGCTATTATTAAGATTAATATCGTTTTATTCACTCGTATTATCTCGATAGAGAATTTCCATTTATTCTTCATGTCTGTGAATCAAGGCACGTTTACAAAAGAGGCACGTTTAGAAATTCTTCGTTGGTTGCTCTCTCCCATAAAATTCCAATATTTGAACGGGAACTTGGAATCCACGGCGAGATAATATAGATTCCCGGTAAAATAGTTTTTGCGGCGTACATCGCGTGTTAACACACGGGCGAACGAGTGGATTCTATCAGAGTTGGCTGAACAATCGGAAACGAAGAATCTCAATTGAAAGAGAGTTTTATATCGTTTCGTTTCTCTGATGATCTTTGCGCCTCTCGTCGTAAATCCATCCACGATCGGAGCGCGATCATTTCCGACAAAGTACGCGAGATCGAGCGATATGCGAATTTTTAGTTAATCTCGAGGTGCGATCGCTGCCCGTGTGTATCAAATGGTATCTACGCATAATTGCGTACGGGGGCGCGGTTGTAGGGAAAATAACAAAAGGAGCGTGGAATGCAGGGAAATGGAACCATTTTCATTCATGAAAATGGCAATGGCTCTCCCTTGATAAAGATCGTTTGCCGAAAATTCACTTTCCAATGAATCTAATCGAGATCGCCCATTCGCGATTCGAGGCCCCTTCAATCCTTTTTGGGAAAGCATTTAGAACGCGGTGGATCATTTGCCGTGCAAACTGGCGGAAACGAAACGAACGGTTATTTGTCCGCGGGGCTTGGATAAACGCGGGCAGAACGTCCGTGGCCGTTCTCTCGTCGAAAAACGTATCGGCTCCATTTTTCTTCGTCGCGTCACGGTAAACAGTCCTTTGTGAGTTTTGATTCAAGCAAAAACCAATTCAGATCCGTGCTTAAGCCGATTCTTTTCACAGCGTTTCGGTAATTTCTGCAACCAGGACAAAATGGTGGCGCGCTTTTATCGCCACTGCCGGCCGGCGGTTGGTTGGTTGGTTGGTTGTTTGTGGAAAAAGGAGTACGCGGTGTCCATTCAGTTTATCCGTTTTTCCCTCCTTTTATTTATCCTCGTTTGTTAAAACAAACTCCACACGGCCATGGAACGTGCCTTTCAATATCTTTTCGCTCTGCTTTGTCTCGTTTCGCTTGCCGCCGCGGATCTTTGTTCCCACGGACAACGTTTTTCTTTCTTTCTTTCTTTCTTTCTTTCTCTCTCTGTTTTTCTTCTTTTTCTCGTTGAAAAGAAAGAATCGCGCGCCTTATTTACGTAATACTCGAATCGCGTTCGACTAATTCTCGCCGAATGGACGGTGGCGCAACGAATTTTCGAACGAAAGGCTACCGCCACGGTGATTTTCAATTTGCAAGTTCCAACACTTTTCCAACACGCGCGAGTCGCTTCAAAGGGTTGCCGGGGCGCCGGCCCCGCTTCTTTTTATTCGCGACTCGTCGACTTTAGTTAACAAATTGATGGAGTAATTAGCGTCCTCTCTCTGAGCCCTGAAAGCAACGTCCATCAAATTTTTAATATAAGAATCTCTGCTGTTGACACGCGCAACTGTGAAACAGAGGAGAGGAAATTTAGAGAAAGAGAAAGAAAAATAAACGAAGAGGAAGGCATCTGCGAAATACCATCCGGAGAAGATTGGTTACTTTCGAAAATTAATTCTTAATCATGGAATGGAAACCGAGCGTTATTATAAAATTTATTATTTAGTACATGGTACAGTATTTTAATATACGATTATTATCAGTCTCTCCTTTCTTCCAGTTTAGTGACTTTGTCACTCGGTTAACTTACATTTTAGTCAGCTCATCTTTTTCTTTCGAGTTAATTTTTAAATCACCCTAAATCCTAACAATACGTTTCCTAATTTTTAAATACTCGTACCTTCTTTCAATTTTCTTTCGCGAGTTATAAATTCTGCTTGATCCTCATTTTTCAACTGTCTCGAACGTCTGAACAGCAGTCACGGTAGAAATCTACACGGGATAGAGAGTTAAGAACCTCCGAGTTAAATTATTTCGTCGAATGAGAAAAAGGATCAAGGAGGAATAATCTTTAGCCATTCATTCCTCATCAAGTTACCGCGCTCGTACATCTCCATCGGTGGTCTACATCTAGGGGAGGATTCAGAAAAATTCGTAGTGGAACTCCTTTGAAACAATGGAAAGTCATTTCGCTGATCGTATCTTCCATCTCTAATAACGGTATCCCCTTTCTTTGCGTTCGTTCGTTTGATTTGCACGCGAAAGAAAGGAGAAAGGAAGAGGAAGAAAAAGGAAACAGCAGAAAACAGGAAAGTCGTTATTTCCCTTGGCAAAAGATGCGCAGCGACGATGCGACTAGACAGAGAGGGGCAGAGTCGTCGAGGAAACGTCGATGCTCGTGCAGCCGCCGAACAATAAACTGGAAACTTTTTCAATCTAGATGGATCACGTGCAGGAAGAAATCAGTCTTAGAACTGGCGTTTGGATTAATCTTCCCGCGACGGAGGCGTCTTCTTAAAACTAAGGTCAAACGATTCGTTCGGCACAATGGAACGTTAGATCGTAGATAATGCCGTTCGGCCGTTCCGACCGCTTAATTCAAACTTCTATTCAGCCAACTCTTTTACGACCTCATTGCGTTTTCCAATCTCTTTCAGCTTCTTCTTTATCCTTTTTACCTTTATTGGAACATATGTACGTACGTACGTACGTACGTACAATGGCTACAAAAAAGTGTTTGCGCCATTGTACTTGTTGCAGTCGAGTATATTAAACTTCGTATCGTTTCGTACGTGACCGTACAGGTGATTCTGATCAAAAATTCTGTTCCATTGAAAAGCGAAGCACCGTTCTCCTCAGCTCAGACATTGAAATTTTGCAAAAGTGTTCATTTCGAAAAATTTCGCAAGCAGTTTCTTTGAAACATATAGTTAATAGTTGATCAATGTAGCTTTTACTTCTTTCTTTACATCTTCTTATTATTACAGTTATTTTGTTTCATTAACACATATCCAAGTTCGTAAGAATTGTTGATTTTAGGAGTCTCAGAATTTATAAATCTCATCAGATTCTTTTCCGCGTGAAATGTCATTCAATATTTCCCATCTACGTTTGTCTTGAGACTTTTGAGCGTACGCTTGTACACAGGTACTCGCGTTTGCTCCAATTTTTACCGCCTGCTTTTTTCGCAGCAAGCCCGGCTGGATATTATTTATCAGAACGGGCATTAGTAATTTTCATCGTAGTCGGCTGGCTTTATTGCCGGTATAATCATTCGTTCCGTTGATGAAAAGTCACTGTTGAACGTTCTCGATGGCGCAACGCCCGCCCACCGTGCATCATTAAAAGCGTATATCGCCGCGCGTTCGTTTAACACCGAGAGAAAAAAAATTGCCAATGAAATTGAAGTCACGGAGCACCGAGTGTGTTGTTTGTAATTATAAATGCACCGGTCAAATATTGTTCGAGCGCCGATTTTACTTGTATCGCGTGTTCGAGTTTCAAGCTCGAATAAATTGCCACCGGCGTTTTCGCCAGTACGAGCGGAAAAGAACCCTCTGGGCTCGAAAGACTTGTCACTCGTCGCGGCTACGACGCATTTCGAGGAAATGCCGGATCGATCGTCTCAGACGTTGCGGGCGTCGTCGAGCTTACGGCGGCCGCTGTTTCTATAAAATTCTTTTCTCTCATTCAGTCCGACCGCTGCTCGTTAAAATGTTCAGGTCACGTAACTGCGTTTTGTTTCGATTAATCGGGCTGGATAAAGTCGAATATCGTCGACAACTGCGAGACGAAGATTCCATTCTGCCTTTCAACGTCTCGACTGTCCATGTACGACACCTTTCAATCGCAATGTCGTTATTAACTCTACCGAGATAAATACGCGCCTCGCGGTAAATATTTTAGTACCGATGCAGCGCGATCGCGATGTTCAGATTTCCCGTCGTTTCGATTATAGCGCGTCGTCGGTCATATTGAAGCCTTCTCTCCTCTCGTTTCAATTAAAATCTAAAACGAAAAATTTCGTCGTTCTCGGTATAGGTCGCGATTCATAGTTTGCCGTAGCCAAGGGGTTAAACGTGATCGCGAATAATTATCCGAACGAGATAATTCTCGCCGCGATCCAACGGACACTGTTAACGTTAACAGAGGCAGAATCGCTGCAACACGATATATTGGTTATCAATCGGTCGTTCAAACGGTCGATAGAAAATTCAGTCGGTCAGAAATCTTTTCACTGTGCGCGCGGGAAACAAAACATTTTTTCAAACAGTTCCGCCGCAGCCAGCCGCGCTTTGCGTGCACACAATCGCCGCGAATTTCCGATTGTTTCCGAGGGTTCTGCAATCTGCGGAGGTTGGGGGGGGGGGGGTATATTACGTTACGAGCATCTCGCTCGTACGTCTCTCGGTAACAAGCACGAAACGTAGTTTTTCTCGTTTTCTTTTTTCTCTCTTTCTTTTTCGCAAGATTTTTTCGCGCGACCGTCATTTTCGCTTTCTCGGTCGGTTCGATTATAGCGGTTGAAAAACTCGTGTCCGATTCTTTCGGAATATTTTACAACACGACAGCTCTTGCAAATTCTTGTAAACAGGGATTATAGCGTTGAAAAGTCTCGCCTCAGATGTTTTACAGTACGACATTGATGTTATACAATATTACACAATAAATTCTTGCAAGTTTATATTTTCTCAGAGTTTTAAAGACGATTTTAAAACAAGTTGGCTGTTAATTTACGTATGTATATATTTATATTTATATTTATTTACGTATATATATTTATATTTATATATACATTTATGTTTTATATGTTGTGTACTTATAATAAGTAGTATTTTTAGATAAAAAAAAATAAAAATACTACTTATTATAAGTATATAATATATAAAATACTAAAATAAATTGAATTAACGTTACAACGATATATTTTGGACACTGTACAGGTTATTTTATTAATCGTCTCGAAATTATAATCGCGGTCTGTAGTCCACCTTTCTGCCTCGATAGTTGCGTGAGATTGTAATACGGCCGCGAGTGCCTATCAATTTCGTACTCGGATCGAGAAAACATCACACAGCGCGCCCCATCTCAAAGGGTTGAAAAGTACGTTCGAACGATTACGCGTCCGCAACAATCTGCGGATTTCGCGTTATCAGTCCAGTGGTCTGGTAAAATTATAACTAGGCAAGGCGGTACGGTCAGGCCAAGGGGTACAGGAGGCCAAGGTAGGAAAAAGACAGGTGGTTTCGTGGTTTGCTCGATAAAGGAGGAAATAATATAACCTCCGGCTAGTCGATAAGCATCATTCCGCGCCGGTGGATGGGAAATTGGATTGTCCGCTTTCATACATTTTACTCCTATTGCCAGAAAGTACACCCGATACGGTCTAATTCGGCTTGACATTCGCGATTAGTGGAACTACAGTGAAACTTTCTCTCTCTCTCCGTGGTGTGCGCCGGCTTCTCGAGATCATCTCCAGCGTTTTACAATTCTGCCATCTTCTTGCATACAGCTCCTCGTTTGCTTCCTTTCCCCCTTTCCCTCTTCTTTCTTCCTTCCGTTCTTTTTCTCTCTCTTTTTTTTTTTTCACTCACTGTTTTTCCGACCAACTATGTGGTAAACAAGCGTTCGCTGACTGAATCGCTTGATTGGGGCTTTTTTCCTGCCCGTTTGATACGACGGGTCAACAAGTTTGCTTGATTGTTATGTCAGCCTTGTTTGGACAAGTAGACAAAGTTGGAGAAATTGATTGATTGCACCCCTGCTTTTTTTTCCTCTTTTTATCTCTTTTTTTCTTTTCCTGTTTTTAGTACGTTATGAATGTTGAAACACCAAGGCTGTATCATAGATGATGCGCGAAGACGCGGGACTGACGATTTTACGAAGTGTAAAATAAACTCGCAAAGAGCGAAGTCATTGGTCATTTAATTAGACAAGATATTTTTATATCGTTGGATAATGTTCAGGAACTTTATTCGTCGATCAAACGTTTGTAATTTTCGTCAAGTGTTCTTTTTTGTGCCTTTTTTGATAGCTCACGTATTCTCCTAGCTGAAGGTATTATCCTTTTTATTCTGCCGCTCTGCTCCACGTCCCTCCCGATGCAGTTTTAACAAGTAATTAAACTTGAGCGTTAGGCACCGTTCCTCTATTCTATTTGAAGTTCCGGAAACGGAAAGTTGTTTGACCGGGCAGCCTGGAACTATTGCATAATGAATCACGTTCGCTGGCAACTCTGATTCGCACTTAAACGTTAAATATTGCTAACTGGCTTGCCGAAAACCCATGGACAATCGTGTTGTTAAAGACATTCCGTCAGGGGAATGAAATTAGTCATTTTGCATTCCGAGCTCCTTCAAATTCACCGAGTCTCGATTCTCAACGCTTCAGTTATTTAAATTCACAAGTATATCACACGCTCGACCACCCCTTGAATTTTCATTAATAGCTATTAGATTCGCTGAATTTTTAAAATTCGTCGGATACCGGTCAGAAACTTTTGCCATCTCTGAACTCTGACTCTCAAGTTTCTAAATTTCCCTAAAATTCAAATCTGACGCCCTCGGTACTTCGAATTCGCAATGTTTAACCTCTCTAGCTCTTTAAACTGTGGACCGACGGTTCACAATTTCATTTACAGAAATTTCATTTTTATTCAAACAAAGTTTTCTTTTCCACAACTGTCAAAGTTGTTCAAACTTTCGAAATTCTTTCGCTTCAAAACGATCGAAGTTCGAATTTTCAAAATTTTTCCAATCGTCCGCGCATTCAAATTCCCGCTCTGTTGCCGTCAGTCGGGGGTTTCCCGACCAAAGAGAACCCCGTCTCCTCACCGTCGCGGAAATCGATAAAAAATGCAGGAAAACAATCGAGAAAAAGAAACGAGAGCAGCTAACGTTCCACAGAGCAGCCAAGCCTTTCTTTTTATCTCTCTCTCTCTTTCCCTATTTTTTTTTTCTTTTTTTTCTTCAAACAGACGAAACGAACGCGGATGATTATAAAAATTTCAGTCGACTCATTCATCGCGTTTCTTTGCGTTTCTACCACTCGGCTCGGGCTCGGCTCGGAAAGGAGAGGAGCCAGAGATCATTACGCCGTAAGAAAATAGACGGCGTGGAAAAGTTGAAGGAGGGCCGAATCGCCGGTTTGATAAACGCGAAGCGCGAGACGCGTTCCGAAACGATACGTATACGTATAATACCTAGAATACGGTTTATTCTTCCTTTCTCTCTTCCGTCTTCACACACGCCCCCCCTCCCCCCTCTCCCCTTCCTTTCGTCTTCCTTTTCCTTTTTTTTTTCCAACTCCTCGTCGGTGTCTCGAGACTGTCCTGCGGCAGAATTCGAGAGCGATAAAAAGCTCGGAACTTGAGGCGCTTGCGAACAATCGTTTTTCCGGGCCGCTTCGGGGCAAGCCTCGGTACTCGAGGATTCGCGCACGAAGTCACGTATACTGCGCGTTTCGATGCCGCATGGCACGTAAGTGACAAGCGCGTAGCCGAGGCATTCAACCTGCATTTTCTTCCAACGAGTTTGGAACTGTTGGGATATCGTAGGCCGAGAAACTTCGGCATTCTTACCGCTTCTTACCGCTTCTTACCGCCGGCGAATTCTTCGCGGGACGCTTTGAAACGAGCGTCGCTGCTCCAGAAATTTTTAATGACCGTCCGCTATTGTTCTGATCCATTCGATTGTTCACCTTTCGACGAAGCTGGATAATCGAATGAACGTACCACCCTGTCGCAAGCGAGAGTGCGATTAATATTGTCGATCATTGCGTAGCGAAACAACTTAAAAAGCTGAAACGTTCGATGGAAAGGTACGTTTGCCTTTGGCTAGGTGAAACTGACGAGCGATTCCGTTGAAAAGTTAATTGAAATTTCCCTTCGTTTCCGTTCATTTTACGAACGTCGGGACGTCTGTCAACGTTTGTCTCATTTCTCTGTTAATGAGGGAAGAGTTCCGAGTAATATAAAACGCGTCGCTGTAAATTGTAAAAGTATTTTACAGTTTAAAATAGAGCATGGCATTATTTATTACTTTTGACGTTGAAAATATTATTTAGTCTCCGTTCAATTGATTTTTTAGCGTCGAGTGTTTGTTTCGCAATTGTTTGAACGACGAAGAGTGAGGGAACAAATGCGATAGCTGCGAAGATGCGAAATTTCGTGTCGAAAGCAATTGAAAAAGTCTTTTCATCTTTGAAAATGAGAAATAATCCGGCAATATCGATATCTTGACAACATGCTTCTGAAAAAAAATATATTGCAGCCGATATCCCTCTCGTGTCACTTTAATCTCAAAAAAATTTATTTCGAGAGGACAGTTGCCTTAAACCTCCTAAAAACGTGAAACTTTTTACAATTTAAATCTTTTACAATTTTACAAAAAAAAAAAAAATTGAGAAAATAGAAATAAAATTGTAGAAATGCACGACACTTTAACGATTTCAAAGTTTAATTTTTCACTAATTGTAAGTCTAAGGAGTAATGAAAATTCTGATAGTGAGCCATACGGCCCCACGTGTCTTAAATTCTAGATTTTAGAGATTCTGGAACTTTGTATTAAATGTACATCATAGCGCAAATGATCTTTTCTATCATCCCCCAAGAACATTCCGTATCGTTTTTTTATCCAAACGAGAAATTTTAAAAATTTTAAAATTTTAACTTTTTTCACAAATGTGCTTCGTCCAGTCGAATCTTCGTTTTTTTGTCGTCTTCCACTAAACTTGGTGAATTTCACTTTCTGACAAGCGTCACCGCTCCTGACGAGAACAAATGAAAACAGATGTAATCCAATCCCGGCGGAACAAAGCGCGGTGCTCGAGCGAATATCAAGCGAATTAACTAGCTCGTAGCCTGGTGGGAGCGCGGCCGATAGTTTCGAGCGAGCTGCTAATTAATCGCTTTCCGTGCACGCTCGGCTCGTAGGAAAAAAAGGCCGCGATAAATTAAGCCCGGGATTGCCCAGGTATTTTTCTTTCTTGAACGCCATACGTCACTATAAGCGGCGAGCATATTTTCTGGTTCATCAGCGCCGAAAGCGGGGGAATTCATTTCGTCGAACGTCGCCCGCGCCGAGCTAAATTGCTATTGAGTTCTTCCTGTTTGAAGAAGGTAATTCTATTTTTCCTGAGGTGCTGGGTCAGTTGTTTGAATCTTCCGCGTGCATCGGTCGTGAATTTTTTTTAAAATCGGAAAATAAAAATTTGGGCTTCTTTTCTGACGTTCCTCAACGAAAAACCCGAGTGAGCTTTCTCTAAGCTGATTTTTCAATTAAAACAATTAGTTGTCGGTTTATGAATTTTTTTTAAAAAGAGAAATAATTTAATTTAACGACATAGTTAAGACATAGGAGAGAAAGAAATTAATCGACTTTTGCACTGTTGGCGGAATAAAATGAATACGTCTGCGATTCGAAGAATTACTTTCAAAGTTTTGCCATGCACAAACATCGACGATTTTCTAAAAATTCATCGGTCTAACACCGATGTTGCAAATTTGTTTGTAATTAATTTTCTGGCGGGATGCCTGTTACGCAACTGATAGATTGAAATTAGTTTGACCCCGATCCGCGCATACGTAGAATTCATCTAACAATAAGTGGATAGACGTGCACACATGCGCGTAGCTGCAAGAATAATAATAATACTGGCACTGGTGCTCGCAGAATGCAATATCAAAGTCGGGAACGTTGCGAATAATGTTAAAAATCGCGAATACGATTCAAAGCGTTCCGCTTACGTTTGAATCGACCATGAATGTAATATACGCATGTATACCTATGTTCCATTGAAATTCGCCTTTCTTTCTTCCCTTTTTGTTACTAATAGCACAGACGAGGTATATGAACAGACCGAGCATCTTCTGAAGTGATCTAAAATAGTAAAAAAGGGACTGATTTTTTAGCGTTTAAACAACGGTGAATTACATTAAATAAAACGATCGAGGTTGGTCTCGTATCGTGACGAATTCCAACAAAGTATTTAAAGAGAAATAGATTTCAGATTTCTTGTTCAAAGCATACTTGCTGAAGAGGATTTTGTCACGTCTAGTGGACTATTTTGTTTGTCAAAAAGCGAAAAAAATGAAAAAAATAATATTTTAAATTTTTAATCAGTCACTCGCTGTAATACCATACCCTGATATTTCGAGTATTGCAGCGAGTAACAATTTGTGACAAGAGTCTAGTGAGAGTCTAGCGAGTGAACATCTTTCGGTATTCGTATTCGTCAATTCCTGAATTAATAAATTTTATTTGTATTTAATTTCATATATATATATATATATTTATTCCTAAATTAATATATATAAATATTTAACCTAACCTAAATTAATGTATAAATATTTAATCCAACCTAAATTAATAAAAATAAATATTTAACCTAACCTAAACCTAAATTAATAAATTCTATTCATATTTATTTCTATCGTTAACCAAGTGGGTTAGAGAGTAGGTTGCATTATTTTTATCTACGTAAGTATCTTCGCGGAGAAACGTACGTTTCAGAAGTTACTAGAGCCGCGAATACGGCCGGCCTTAAATCGCACCGACCGAATCTTACCGAGCTGAAGGCGCTGTTGCTCGATATTCGTGCAACCGGCGATTTATCATGACCGCAGTGGTATCGATGTTCCCGCACGATTTTGTTCCCATTGGAAGCTCTTTGCGAGATAGATACGCAAATAGCTATCGCCTCGATCGGGGATTATCAGCCCAATCGTGCAAACTTGCTCTTCGATTCTCCCTCGGTTCGTGCCGTACAAACTTGTCCCTCTATTTCCGTTGCCTTTCGCTTCCCTTCTCCTTCTCTCTCTCTCTCTCTCTCTCTCCTTTCTCTCCTTTCTCTCCTTTCTCTCGCTCGCGTGCAGATTCTCCGTCGGCATCCAATTATCGGCTATTTGGAGTGTCGAAGCGGGTCAACGGGTCAGCCCATTTACGCTCGCAATTATTGTTGTTGCTTGTCGCCATTGTCGCTGTAATCTCAAGGATAACGAATCAGACGCTCGGGATAAAACGATTCTCGTCGAAGAGGCCGAAGGACAGGGGGTGGAAATGGGGAAAACCGTTCGCGTCGATCATTCTGTGTCAACCAATCGGTAGTAGACGGTCGGGCAAAATCGATCGCCGTTTGAGACTTGACGCTAATAGCGGAACTAACAGAGTCGCTGTAAATTCGGTCACTTTTTGAAGCAGTTTTGCCGACGTTGCTCGGTGTCGATTGATTTTCGCAAAATGCGAAACGAACAAAAATATGTTTTTGTTTTACATAAAATAATTGTCAATAATCTCGAGTCGAATGTAAAATAAAATAGTGATAAATTTATATAGAAGAAAATTATACGACACTGGGAAAAGATAAATTCAAAGATACGCAAAAACTTGCTGTATTTATAAAGCTTTTCCTCGCGGTTTTAATTTCTCCGTCACGATTCTTACACTTTAGGTGATCGTTAGTTCCAGTATTAATATTCCACGACAAAACGAAATTTCGCCGGCTACGCGAGCTGTTGTTTGGAATATACGGCGTCGACCGTGTCAGCCTGTTAATTTTCAGAGCTAATTACTTTTCGTTGGGAACGTCTCGCGTCGCGGCGAACAGCCTTTTGTCGACGAACACAGCCTTCAGTCGGCGGAGCAGTTTGATCGTTATAACGCTCGCACGCTCGGCAACGAAAGCGAAGCAACTTTTCAGTTATCGAAAGTTTATTGTGGCAAATTTATATCTTTAAAAATCGGCGGTCCGACATTCACTGATATCTGCTTCCAATATTAAACAATGTTTTAATGCGCCGGTGAATCTATCTCGATCGAGAGATGTACATTCGCTCGTGTATTCGACTGTTCGAACTGCGACTGGTTGGAAATAAGTCTCTCAATCAAGTTGATTGAAAGCGGTGCAAAGCGTTTTTGACCGATAACTTCTGGCTCGATGAAACTCGAAGAGAGAGGAAGAGAGAGAGAGAGAGAGAGACGTTCGTCGGAGATCAGTGTTTCGAGCAGTTAATAAAAATGGACCTCGAGTGAGGCTTGTAGAAAACTGCGCGAGCAACTTTCGCACAGTTCTTCGGCTATAGCAAAAAGGCGCAGAAGAATTAAGGTCTTCCGGCAAGTACTTGCCAGGCAAGGAGCGTTATCCTCTTCCCTTGTTGCATAATGATAAGACAACTTGAAGTACTCGACGATGAAAGGTGACTAACCAATCCTGCGATCGATGTCTGAAGCACGGCTGCAATTCGAACTTTAAAGGTTCGAATCGTGCAAACCGTGCTCGAGGGGGGAGGCGAAACTTCCCCGAAACGAAATTGAAAAGCCCCCTGCAACCATGAAATTTTCATGCGGCAACTTCTCGTCGATTGTCTTCCCCCCCTTTCTTTCGTTTTCAGCCTTCTTCAAACTCGAGGAGTTCCCGTTGATTAGCCTCGCTCGAATCACGCGAAATTACTTTTTATATTACTCGATCTTTGAACAGTGTCTTTCGACGTTGGACAGCTGCTATTCGTATTTTATTTTACCAGTATAGATATCGAATTTCAATTTTATCACTGAAAGTGATTTTAGCGGGGGTAACCCAGAAAATCGGGCCTCTTCAGGTGCAACGCTTATGCAACGAAAATTAGCGATTGGTTGATTTGGGTCACGTGATTCGCGAGGGGGCATGGAATAGACCTCGAGTAGGAGTGGCGTTGTCTGGGCAATCGCGCCAGCGATTTGTTTCGTATCGATTCAAATGTTTGCATATCGATAAAATTTTATGGCAAAAAAGTCGTACTCGTTTCTCCCTCCTCTTTTCACTTTAATCTACATCGAGAGATTATTTTACGTCGATGTTCAAAGCCAAAGGACTATCGAACGACGTAGGTATTCCATTACAAAAAAGATCGTCGACTCGTGCGTTCGATTCTCATTTTCCACCCCTTTTATCTCTAGCTTTTTCTCTATATTCTCGCCGGCGTTGAAATTTTACTTCGATATTTAAAGCGGCAATTGCGAAACCATTTACCTCGGCCCTCGACTCTGCGCTCTCACGACTCTCGGCAATGCAGCGGCATTTATAATTTCGAAACGTTTAGTTAAGCGGAAGATTTGCCGGTGTTGTTATTAAACCGCCCCATTTTCAAAATCGCGGGATAACGCGGCCGCGGCCGCAATTGGGGACGTTTCTGTCCAGCCAGCAGATAGTTGGTTGACCCAATCCAGTCATAACCATTAGAGTTGGCTTCGCTCCTTCTCCTCTCTCTCTCTCTCTCTCTCTCTCTCTCTCTCTCTCTCTCTATCTCTATGCATCCTTTCCCTCTCTTTCTCGTTTCCCTCCGACCGTTTGGATTTTGCATCAGCTGCACGTTTACTACCAATATCGAGTCTTTCTTTGGTTTATGACACCGAAGCGGCATTCTAATAAAAATATAAACGAAAACCGTAATTCCGGTATGCTCGACCAGTTTGCTATACTAATGTTACGTGTACCTAGACAACATATATATACACTGGCCTAATGTCCAAGTTGATTTACTGCAAATTGGGAAATATCGAGTTGCTCTCAAGACCTTGCTCCGAGAGTCGTTAGTATTCTTTCAGCGAATTCGGTTTGTGCAATTAAACGAGAAAATGGTGAATCGGGCTGAAAGCGGTCCGTTCCGAGTAACAGAGAAACGAACGTCATCCGCCGTGTGCTCGAACGATTTTCAACGTCGCTGTAAATTCGTGAAATCTTTCGCGATACTTTGATATATATGTACGCAACATATTCTTGATAAAGCTCTGTTTCTCGCAGAGGCAGAGGTTATATGTACAGGGTGATTCAGGTAACACTTTTAAATTAAGTATCTTTTAAATTATAATATTAAATTTCAAATTTAAAAACTTTTAAATTATAATACCTAATGAAAAATTATTTTTTGGGTGTGTCGAAATTTCCAAGTTCGTTTTTATTCTTTTTTTTTTAATTGGACCATATATTCTTTTCATCATAAATGGAAAGAACGTGAAATTCTTTAATATTTTATAATATTATATAATATTCTTCCGATTCGTAATAAAAAAATATATGGTCCAATTAAAAAGAATAAAGATGACCTTGGAAATTTCGAAACTCACAAAAAAATTGCCTCTCTTGAAACCGTACGACTTTAGTACTCTTGTACTGAACAATTTATTTTTTCATTAGACGCGTAATTTGGAAGTTTGAGGTGTGTTACGTGAATCACCTTGGAAATTATGGACGTTGCAGCGGCAACCGAGCTTTCGCTTGAGAATGGCGAGGCGAAATAAATTACCGATGAATTATTGGCAAGCGCAGTTTTATAGGTGTTTCGAAATAGCAGCCAAGAAACGACCGACGCTCGGCAACGGTTTTAAATCTCGTCGAAGGCGGAAGCAGAAGCAGAAGCTTCTCGCGGGTCTCCTCGTTGTAACGCCGCGTTAATAAAACACTCGAACGCCTCGCGGTTCCAGCGCCTCTCGTCCGAGTCCTTAAATCGCCGAGTGCCCTGGTGTCTCTGTATCATTTTCTACCGAATCGCGCGGCGCTGATATCGGGGAAAGTGCTTCCAACGAGTTTTCACCTGCAGAACGGAAGCACAGAAAAGTTGTGTGCAGCGCTGGGCTGAAGATATCTCGTTCTATGAGACGTGAATGTACGCGAAGGTTCGCGGTGTGAAAATGAAACTCGAAAGCGAGAAGTAACGATTTTCGATAGATTGGCTTCTTGAAAATTTCCTTTCACTTACCTGCGAGTAGTCAGAGTTCTCCGAGTGAAACAAATATCCTGTCTTTTTGAAATTTACGTAGTATGAAAATGAATTTGGCTAATTTTTTAACAAGATATTAGCAACTTTTGCCGCGGTTCTCGACGGGCATTGTCTCCATTGTTTTCCGTTTCAAAATAAGATACCAGTGTGTTTATCGAAGACGACTATCTGTCTCTCTTCGCAAAAGAACAAACGAATCGCGCGCAAAAACTTGCGACGTCGCGCATAAAATTAATCTCCTCGAACAACACGAGTTTCACCCTTTTCGAAGAATCTTCAAATTCCGATGATTAAGCGTGGCTGTGGTGGCTCCGGTGGCTTTGGCTAACGTTATTTTCCTCTCGTCGGCGGACATTGCTAAACCGTTTGTATACAAAGAAACGAACACGGCGAGAGGAGGGGGGTAACATTTTTCAGCGGCATAAATCATCAAAAATATTTCCGACACGCTTGCTTTCTTAAAATTGCAACATTACAATTTCCTTATATTTCGGTATAATTTATCTTTGTCAGGGTTGGGCGCATTCGCGATGCAACATCCTTAGCATAATCCTTCTGACAATAAATCATCTCTATACGCTTCTTATTCCGCGAATAAATGGACTTTCTAGTACGTAGAGGGTAAAAAGCCAAAGGATTAACTCGGATATTTCAGCGGCGTGTTTCCGCACAAGTATCAGCCGGACGTACGAGATCTATTCTTTTAATCGCTCGTTATTAGTTTTCTTCTTCTTCTTCTTCTCATTGTGGATAATTCTGGATTATTGTCCGATATTTGTTCGTTCAAATCGAAAGAGATGTCAAGTTGGGAAGTCGTAGATTATTCTTCATCGAGATTCAGACTCGGTCCAGTTCTGAAAATTAGGCAATCGGGTGACAAAGTTTAGCGATGGCGGAGAAATCAAGGGAAGTAGTGGCAGACGATGCGTGGTCAGACGACCATCTATTTGCATCAAACTCGCGAACAATTAAAAAGATACGTTCGTTCGCTCAACGTCTCGTCGCTAACGCTAAAACTTGTTCAAAAGTTGTTCGCAATAAATTTTGCTCTCGATAATTCTGCATCTTCTCGTTACGTTTCACGTATGCCGTTTCAATTTCGGCTGGAAGATTTAAGCGATGAAGAAGAACTCGCGATTCAGTCAGTGTACGATACAAAGCGGAAGTGAAAATTAGAAGCGATTGAACGTCTCGATACATCAATTTCGTTTCGACTTCTCTCTTTGTACCGCTCCTTTCTAACGCGCGCGTCAGCATCAAGCGGAAAGCATCAAAGCGTTTATCGTGATCTCATTAATCGCAAAAGTCGACGCGAGCTTTACTTTTCGACCGATAGAAAAAAAAAAAAAAAGGGAAGACGAAGGCAGCGTTAAAAGAGAGAAATATCATTCGATTCTCGAACCGTTGATTGGACAAAGTTGAAAGGGTCAGTTGGTTTCGCACTCGTATTCACCGGCCAGGTATTTCATCAGAGAAATATTTCGCGTGTTTGGATCGCTTTAAAAATTCCGTTCGTCAGCGCGAAATGCTTTGTACGACCACCCCCTCCCTCCCCGCCATTTATCTCGTAGTCGGCGGTATCGGTAATTGGCTTTTCCGTATCTCTGGCTTTCTTCGGAAATGCGTTGTAAAGTGTTTAAAGTTACAAGTCTCTGTACCGCTGCCAATCGCGCTTCATCAGTTTCGCCGGTGGAAATTTCCACCGATGTAATCGATTTTTGCTCGCCCTGTTTTCGCGTAATTCCATTCCGCCCTCGCGAGCGGGCGGACGAGAGAAAAGAAAATTTGCTCGCGCGCGAGGCGAAGACGTTGCGTTAATGCAATTTTCGGGGGACGAAGAACGGAAGGTCTTCCTCGCCTTCTTTCCTCAGACGTTTGGAATTTTATTAGGTAGAGTCGAGCAATTAATTCGAACGACGAAAATGTATTTTACAGAGTTTGGCGATTTTACGGAGATTAAATTCAACAAATTTCACGTATTTTCATCTTCTCGTGAAAATTCTCCAATTTTATATAAAAAGAAAAAAGAAAAAGGGAAACTTTGGTTTTTAGTGACTAAAACTGGGTGTCGGTGACAAAATAGACGTGGCTCGGTTCGGCGGGCGTCCAAAGTGAAAATCTTGACGGGTGTGAAACAACTTCTCAGATAGCGCAAATGTCGGTACGACGCGATAATTAAATTCTACAGAACTGGCACAAAGGGCGGGGAAAATGAGCTGCTGCTGCGAAACATTTCGAGTGTAGAGGATCGACCGTATATACGCTTTTACATCATACTTCGTTTCCGTGGAACGCCGGCTGAACTCGATTCTACGCTTTCCTGGGTTTCTTGTTGGCCCGTACGTTGGTCCTTTTGAATACTCCATTTCACGGTGGTCTCGACTGCGGAACGCGCACTCGCGAGTGATACTCTAATGAGCAAACTTCACGCATTACCGCAATCGTTGCTTTCTTCGTTGTGTTATTAACGCAACGAGAGCTGTTAACGTTGCAACAAAGTGGTCAAAATGACCAGTTTATGACTCGTGTTGGAAAGTTTGTAGTTTTGCAGGTTTAAACGAAAGCTTCTGTTCTGCGGTTGTATTATAAAATTTTCTTTCTTTTTTTTTCTTTTTTTTTTTTTTGGTTTAATCGTGTCAGTTTTTCAAAATGACGAATTCTAAATTTTCCCTTACGAAAAATTACGAAAAATTATAATATTCGCGTTTACTTGGAAAGAAACACAATTCTGTGGTATACAGTAGAAAATTTCTATACGTCGTCAGACGGAAAATACCTCTATTGATTTTACGTGTGTTATATCGCGACGGATACTCTCGAAAGGAATTTTTCGGATTTTATTGCTCCCAAGGGGCAGCTTAGACTCGACACAGCGAACGGGTAATTGGAACAGACATAATTTAGTTTCGTTAGTCTTAGACGCGCTGATATACGAACGTTCTTCCGAAAGCGGATTATGAACTTTCGCCTAGATCATGGCGAGTTACTCTTATAAACTCGTGAAATTTCGTTGCCCCGCTTGTTTGCTCCGCCTGCTCATCGTTGCTGCTTGCCTCGCTGTTTTAAGAATGAACGTTTTAAACGAATTAAGCAGTTTTCAAGAGGTATTCTCGTTAGGGGAGGATTTTTTTATAAACGCGTCTTTCACGATGCATTCGTCCCTCGGAAGCAAAAGTTAATTTCATTAATGCAGGCTGATGAGACAAAAAAATTGCACGGGCACCAAATTTAAATGTTGTAAATCACCAAAGGAATACCAAACCTCGATAATGTAAATTGCCAAAGAGATACCAATAATTTACATAATTATTTTTCTAGCAGATGCAACGTCAAGAAAATTTCTGTCTTAAATTATCGACTCAACGAACGAGATATTTTAACTCTTTGCCCTCGACAATATTTTTTGTGTCATCTACCAGCATTTTATTAACGAAACAGTGAGTCAAGTGTCACTTCAAATAAGATGATGTAGCATTGGAAATAATCATCCTGTTTAAACGTGACTTTGTTTAAAGCAGAAGTGGCCAACTGGCGGCCATCAGCGCTAGCGCTACCCCCTCTACTGCATGGGACTCAGGTACAGTATAGTGGGGAGATTGACACAGTGGAGGGGGTAGCGCTACCGATCAGAAAAGTAGGGGTAAGGATCGCCAGTTAGCCACCTCTTATTTAAAGCAACTATCAAGCTAATAATTCGTGATTTCAATCTCTTGAAAAATTTCCTTCGTCATTTTATAAACTTCCTTAAGAAGCGGTAAAAAGTTTAATCTATGTGACTCACCCCGAATTATTCGAATAATAATTTCGATGATTGTATTCAACGACTGCCTTTATTTTCAAGAATTTCTTCTCTTGAAATTTTATTGTTTCTCTTACGTCGTTATATCATGTTATATCACACGACATACACACCGTACCTACGTACGTTCGATTTTACGTTCTTAATTACCAGCAATTGTAAAAAAATTTTTAATTTCAGCACTTGGCTGAATTTAAGTGTAATTAAGTCCTCTCACAGGGGAGAGTCGATACTCTCTCTACTCTTTTTTTGTTTTTAACTCGCGGATGTTTCTCAACGCGGACGCCGAACGTTGTCAAAACTCGAGACGGAGCGATATGAATATTGAAATTCTCATTATTCCGCGACGCTGCAGCCGGACCGTGGCCGCCGGCTCGCGTGACAGCAGATATAATTTAAAGTTCCTGGGCCGGCAAGTTTAATTACGGATGTACACACGGCCATTAGACATTTACAACGGAGCTGAACGTTCTCGGGCTGTCTCTTTGCACACAGGTCACGAGACACTTACCATCGCGCAGATTAAGGAAAAAGGGCGAAAGAGGGCGGCAAAAGAGGAAACGACGAGCCACGTTCGTACTAGGCTGAAAGATGCATAGCGGGGCAAATTAATTTGTTTTTGAAAACGTATGAGAGAGAAAGAGAGAGAGTTGTTGCACGGACTGTTTGTCCCTTTAAAAAGTATGCCACTTTGTAGGATCAAGTTTACGGTATTCTTGCAGAGAGAGTTTCCATGCACTCGTATTATAACCGTATATAGCGTGAGAAATGCACGTATTGCGTGGCTTAAATCGAAAAATAAATTAATATAGTTATAATATAAAAATGTCATTTCTCTTATACTCATAGCTTTCATTAATAATCAATCGATTTATAATTAAAATTATTATTAATTGTAATTCTGTTATTTTTATAAATAATCGTGTCTAAATTTAGATGAGACATTTAGCGTTTCTCTACTTCGCGACATATCGAGATGGAAAGAAAATTATCTCGATGTCGATGTTATAACGAGCCACGTACAGAAATTTGAAACAAATTTGAATTGTTCGCTCGAGTGAATTATGCTAAGGGTGCGGTAACCGTTGCCTCACTTTCAACAGTTATTTATCAATTGCAAACTAATTGCTGAAATTATTATGTAATGTTGCGCGCAGTCGGCGCGCCTGGAATTTCTTGAAAATTACGTCGAGCGTCTGTGCGAAGTTCAACGTGAACGCAGAACACAGAGAGAAAGAGAGAGAGAGAGAGAGATGGACGGTCCAAGGGGAAAATAATTAAAGCATCGACCGGTGAATTTGAAATCCCATCAATTTTTGAATATTCATTAACGAGACCCGGATTGCATACTAAAATAAGCTTTATTATTTTCTCTCGACTATGAAGTTTTTCCACGGAATAATCAACTAGCATATTAATCGAATGCTGCTCCATTTCCAACGCTGTAAACATTTACTCGGCATTGAATATTAAACGACAGGCGCGAGTCCTTTTTGAGAAAAAAGGGAAAAATCTCCCTCCTTACGATCGAATGAAACACATAAGTGTTCGTGTGTCGTAGATGTAATTTATAGAGAATCTACAAGCGTGAGGACGACGATTCCATTTTTTGGAACTCGATCAGTTGAAATCTAAGGGACAATTTGCAACATCTATTGCCAATTTTTACAAGTGGTTTAATTTTAGCTTTAGCAACCATTTTTTGGAACTCGATCAGTTGAAATCTAAGGGACAATTTGCAACATCTATTGCCAATTTTTACAAGTGGTTTAATTTTAGCTTTAGCAACCGATGTGTCTAGCGTCGTGAAAGTTACTTAATTAAATATTGAACTTTATGGCAAGTTCTTGGAAAATCAGGCCCGCGTTTTTTTTCCTGTCTCGCCTCGTTCTACCGAGGAACATTCATAGATATTGGATGCAAACGCGCATATTGTTTTCTTCGAGCGCTTTCCATTCGCTCGGGATACCTCGGTTGCCTTCTTTCTATTTTCATTGCGAGTACACGCTCGTGTCTGAATTGCTACTTGTTCTCGATAATCAATACTTACACGCGATTTCTTTGCGCCGACTGGGTGTATCAACCTACTAAGGACCGAGAAATACCGCGCGATCGTTGGGCATTATTAAAAGCTGCTAAAATAATTTTTCTCGCTAGACAAGATATTTGTCGTTATCATTGTAATTAAGATCTTTTTTTATATTTATTCATTAATTTTCTTAAAACATTCGGTTCCGTTAAATTCTCCAAATACCACTTGTACACGTTTTAGTTTTATATACCGTATATTATATTACATACCACCTTATAGTTTTATATATTGTTGATCAATTAAATTAATCACAACCTAGAACTTTGTCAATTCATTTATCAGCAAATTCAATTTCAATTTTGTTAAGAAATTTCGTAACAAATTGACTACGGAACGACACAGTTAATTTCACGATTGGAATTGAACATTACGAAATCGTAAGTACGTGATATTCCGAGATTTTCAATTACGAGACTTGGAGGGGAGGAAGAGAAAACCACGGAATCAAATCACGGAGGGGAGATTGGTATAATAATTGAAATGGTCAGGTCAGCCAGGTTGAATAAAAGTCCCATAAAATTCTCAAATGCACGGTATATTTTATCACTTCGTGAAATTACCGTCGCTCGAATTTCACAATTAAAATGGTCAAAGAACGAAGCCGCACGAGCAACTTCGTCGCTTCGTCGCTTCATCGCTGGGCTTCTTCGAGCGCGTAATTTCGCGTAAATGCTCACACGCGAGTATCGCGCGACGAACGCGTGCCTGGCAGTTCCTGGATTTAACCCGCAGGCGCGGTTATTAACGTTTCCGTTTGGGAAAAAAATGATTTTTCAAGCGCCATGAATTACGCATTTTCGCGCGACAGAGACTTCGAATTTTAGTTGAAACTCGAAAATCTGGCGAAACGTCGTCGCGTTGTTTCAGCTGACAATTTCGTCGAAACATTCAGGGAACACGGAGCGGCCCGTAGGATTCGCTCGGATTAAAAATATTGAAACGCGCGCGAAAAAGAGAGTGCCGTGCATTTTTTATAACGGTCCCTTCTGGCATTGGTAAAGCACGTTTTAATTCCTTGAAATTTATATCCGACTACTCACTTCTTTCTCTCCTTTTTCTCTTTTCACGAAAAGGGACACCGTGGCGGCGCTGCAGTCGTGGTTATTAAAATGTCCCATAAATCATGTAAATGTATACAAACGTGTATATACGGTGCTCTCAATTTGTATCCTTTTGCGTTCTTATTCATTTTCTCTTTTTCTTTCGTTGTTACTATTTCGACGTGCACTTTGGATCAGAGGGTTTTAAAAATGAAAACGTTCAATTATTCCTTTCATTCTCATCTATCCGCTCGGACAGGGATTGTTCATTTTTTACAAGTAACTTTCCCACGTTTCGTTTCTTTTTATCACTGAAAATGATTTTAGCTGGGGGGTAAGCCTGAAAATCGGGCCTCTTCAGGTGCAACGCTGATGCAACGAAAATTAGCGATTGGTTGATTCGTGAGGGGGCGTGGCGTACTGAGACCTCGAGTAGGAGTGAGTGACGTTGTCTGGTACTGAGCGATCGCGCCTGTAATTTGTTTTCTATCGATTCAAACGTTTGCGTATCAATAAAATTTCATGGCAAAAAAGTCGTCTTCATTTCCTAGTCAGAACAGTTGTTTCTGGGCCTTTCAGTACGAATCGTACTGGGGTACAAGTCGTGTAGTTTTTTCTTTTTAATTTTTCTGAGAAATATTACAGAAATATTACAATTGTAACTTTCATCGTTAAACACAATCAATAAAAATTCCCAAAGAATTAGAGAAACAGTATCGAACGAGATATTAATTTACTAGATGAAATCACCATTTCACGACACTGCTTCCCTAAATTTCTAATTGTAAATTTCAGCAAGAGCGTACACGTATTGTTCACATCGTGTCCGAGCAAACAAATAAATAAAATTGAGGAGATAACATTTATCGTTTCGACTATCGGATAAAGTGGATTTTATTCCAGAGCCACGGCGTTTGATCGGATATGGTTGTTGGCGATATCGCGTCTTTTCTTCCTTGTCTTCTCTGTTTACGCAAGCGTGTTTTCTTTGGAAAAAACATGCTCTATCTAGGAATCTGTGTTTCTCGTCGCACGCGACGTTGGATCGTCGCAGAATTATCGACGAGTCGCAGTCATTGTTAATTCAATTGAAATATACATGCAAAATACTTTTGCGTACGCAATTTCGCGAAACAATTCCAATTTCCATTCTCGATCGGCCAGCAACGTATTTGGACAGCCATACTCTCTCTGTTTCGCACTGGGAACCAAATTATAGACGAAAATTATTTTGAATTTTGCGCGTGTTTCATTTCCTCCCCGAGATTGTGCGGAAAATTTTATTTTAAATATGCAGTTCGTTCCATAACAATCTAGTTATAAATTGGCGTTGCCCGTGAAATAGAAATGTGTTTAATCGACTAATAGTTGATACTTTTCGGCATTTCAGTTTCATTAGCGGTCGTTTTAGATTTCAATTTCGGAAAATCGTCGTTTTTTGGAGCGACCTGTTTCACAGTAAATATATTTTTTTTACGAGCGATTAATATCTAGGCTGCTGGCTAGTGATGAATTTCGAAACATTCGTTCAATTAATATCTCTCGATCACTCGGAATCGCTTACGTCGATCTCGAATATTATTTCAGTGTAATTTCCCTGCCTCTCAAACTGAAATTTAACTCTACTTATTCACCAACGTTATAGTACAACTGCAAGGAATAGTAACGAATTACAGCATGGTGGAACAATTCGGGAAACACGCTCATTCATGCTGGAATTGAAAAAAAATCGCTTTATTCGCTTCATTTTTATTTTTGTTAACGAGCTATGAAATTGAACTATTAATTGCTAAACTTTAGTAAAATATGAGTGAAATTTGACTGCACACAGTATACTGGAATGGGAACAGAATATTACAAAGCTGCACCATAAGGTGTGGAATGTAACAAATGCCAAGTTCAAATTCCAGAAACACGTTCTACGCATGTACCAATGTTATCACGAACGATTAACTCACCGAGCTAAGAATTTCATACGCGAACAGTCATGCTTTCCCTCTTGTTAAACAAATATTTCTGGAGTAACTAAAACAGGTGTTTTTTAACACCTGTCAGACGTTCAAAGCCATCTTGTTCAAATTTTGCGAAAAATTATTGAAATCTTCAAAAATACACTGTTTCTTAGATTCATAAAATTATTGTATGTTAAATTTTGGTAGTTGATGCTATTTCTGCATTGGAAAAACTGCTCTTTAATTATTTCCTCCTAAGAAGAACCCGTATGTTCCATTAAAATTATACAAACGTCGACGTAAAATATTTTCCATGTTATATTTTATCAAGTAATTAGGCAGGGGACCAATAAATAATAATAATTGATTATATTTTATATAAAGTTATTAATTAAAATAATTAATAATAATTAAAAAATAACAAATATATTTAAAAATATAAAATGTCTTATTACATCAGAATTCTCTTAACTTCTATCACTATGTTGAGCCAAAATTTGGCTCTTTTAAAAAGGAATATTCTAAAAAGACAAACAGTAATGGTAATTGTACAGAGATGACATCTAATTAGCATAGTTTCCTACCATATCAACGTATTTTACTGTTACTGTCATTCTAGACTCGTCTTGAAAACAACATTGTCAACGATATCCCATACCATAGGTTCCTGAATATTAAAAGGAATCGCTAGATATTATAATACGCGAGGGACGCGTGTGGCACGCGTCAAGGTGTAACTAGAGATTGTAAGCAGGTACCTCGCCGGGGCCATTAATTACACCGACTAATTCCGCGAATTGGTCATTAAGGATCAGCTGTTCCGCACTTAATGTCAAGCTAACCGCGCAGTTCACTTGGTCCCTGATCCAACGATAGTCAGTGCTCCTTCGTACGACGCGGGACACTGTAATTGGTTTGTTGGAGCTTAACTAACTACCGGATAAAGTCGAACGAACCGGCCCGCCGTTTAAGCGCGGATTATCCAGAACGAGGTGAACAATATTTACTGCTAATTGCCGGGCTTTGGTTTCCCCGATTTATTTCCGCGATAAGAAAATCTGGCCGCACGCAGCTGCCTACGGGCTCCGCGTTTCCTTTTTCCCCCCATTTTTTTTGTATTACGCTTCTTTCTCTCTTTGCACGCTCTCGGCGACACCGAAATCTCTCTTTCGTTTCACTGGGAAATCTATCGAGCACGCGTGTACGTACAAAGTCAATACTTAACTACGTATGTACACGCGAATCTGCGTACGTTCGAATCGCATTTTCAGATCTCAAGTGGAAAGATTTTATTCCACGTTTCCCTCTCTTTCTCTTTTTCTGCTATTCTGCCTGCGCGCGTACGTGGAGTATGACCTCCCCCCCTTTCCAATTCGCGAGTCATTTTACACACACGGGAGAGCCGCGAGTGTGACATCCCTTTCAAACGCCAAGATACGAAAGAAATATATTTTCGCAGCGGAATATATCGTTAGCCTCTGTCAAGCGAGCGTGGCTTCCAAATGAAAACCGTAGGTAGGTGAATTCCAGGTTGGCCGCGTTGGCTTTAAACGCGGAATAGAAAGCCCGCCGCTGCGCCACCTTCCCGTTTAAATCTTCCTAAAACGAATTTAACAGGAACGGCACGGAAACAAGAAAATGGTCCCTCGAGTGTCTTATTTTTCACGTGTATGAAAAGGAACGCGAGTGGCTTTAGAAACCGGGCGGCTAATTATTTCTTTGGTCGTTGAACGCACAAAGGCCGTACGTACCTAGGTGTCCAAACGGGGGACGTTCGCACGCCGGAAGAATTTACAAACTCGTGTAAACGCGGTCAATGCGTCAAATTTGTACGAAATTTATATCGAACGGTAATTTGTAAATAAATTTTTGAAATAACTTTTTTTAGTTCTTGGCGACCAATGGGTTTAAGTTTCAATTAATGATATTTAGCTCGTACCTGAACTGAAGGAATTTGTAAATAATTGAAGAACTGATCGTTTGAGAAAGTAATATTCATTTGAAAGAAACAGTAAATATAAACATTGGACGTTATGAGAAATCGGTTATTTCTATCAAAATCAAATAGCAAGTAACAAATAAAGATCCTGGAAATAGTAAATAATTGGAAACAAATTATTAACGAATTGGAAGTAAATTAATTTAACTTTTATATGAAATACTCAATACGAAATAATTTCGTTATTTCGCAAATCAATCTTTGAAAAAAAAGTAATTTCAAAATAATTTTTCGAAACACCCAGGATTGGTATAAAAGAAGGGAAAAAAGTAGGAAAAATTCCTGCGTTCTTTTTTTCAAAAGGACATCCAATTTCGCAGCCGGGATTTCACGGGCGAATTTCCGTCGCCCGACTTATTCGCCTTATCGAGTTATCTCCGCCGCAGTTGCGCATCTTCGACCGTCATAAAAACTCTACATAATTCGCGCGTCGTACGAGAGATTTAATCTCGCAAATGAGATTCGAATACGAGGCCGAGCGCGGTGCCCGGCCGCATTAAACAGGGGGATATCCGAGGGCGCGCCTTTTGCCAAGAGAAAAAAGCATTTCGCTCGTTCGAAACTGCCGCTGATCTGGCAATTAACTCACCTGGAATCCAGCCAGCTATTTATATCGCGCTGTTATCGTACGTTTCGCGATACGGAAGCTGGAGGGAGGGGGGGGGGGGGGGGATTAGAGGCAAATAGCCCACGGTTATCCGTGTTGTAAGTTAGACATCGCTCTGAGAAGTTTCAACTTTATCCCCTGAGATAGTCACGGGTAGGTGAAAGTCTCACTTTGTTCGTTATTCAACGGGTACAATTGGCGGGGTTTTTGTTTATTTGTTTATTTGTTACTCCGAACACACAAGATTTCACCCAAATTCGTGTTAAAATTAACTAATTACGCTTAATTACCGCACTCGCAGCGCAGGAATAGGACTCTTGGTTCTGGTTTCTACTGGCGCACCTGGGGATTGAGAAAACGAATAATTCCTCAGTCACTCTGATATCTTTATTTCCGTCTGAACACCGAAACGTTCACGTTGAATTTAAAATTCGAAACAAAAACGGGAAAATTTCTCTTCTACGATGCTCGTATACGTAGTTCCTTCGAACTCGTAAGTCGAGTTGAAAGTTTCAGAAAATAAGAACGGAGAATAAGAGGGGAGAGTTTCTCTGCCGCGTTGGAACCATTGGAGTCGGGTCTGGCCGACTCGAATTTACAGCTCCCCACTTGCGCTATTTTGTGGAAAAAAAAATAAATAAAAGCGGAAAGTTGTCCCTCTACGACGCTCTGTCCGTTTCGAATTGATTGGAAACTTACGTCCGGACCGGGCAACGTTTGACCCTCGTGAGGTTGAAACGATTCGGACGGCGGCCTGAAGAGCTGAGGGTCCCTGATGAGCCTCACGTTGACGGTGCTCTTCCACCATCTGTACCACGGCGACACCTGGTCCTGGCCGGAAAGAGAGAAATCAGTTGACTCGCGGAGTGACGGGAGGAGGATCTTTTCCGCGCTGATTTAAATTATCCGGCTAGTCCCGGTTGTCACGGCCAAAAGACACTCGGCTCGATAAATTAGAGCGGAGTGGCTTCGAAGTGGGCAGGCTTCGCGTCGCGGACCTGAACGAGGGCCCCGCCGGCGAACCGATCGCCCCGGATACGCCGTCCACGTATTCACGATAATTCTTAATTAAACGGCGCACCGGCTGGATCTCGATTCGACTGCTCCGTGGGAATTGAATTTATGCAGCCGGCGACAAGGTTTTGCTTGGAATTCTCGTCTCGCTCCCGCGCTGAGATATTTCGCCCTCGGATGTGACTCGCGATCAGCCCCTTCGAAATCGTTCGATCCCCCGTTACTTTACGCGCAGTTCCTCTCGTAATCGTCGTGGTATTGAAACTGAGGTTATTTTTGCCGAGAGAGTCCGAGTATTTGGGACAACATATAGATGAATATGCACAAAATCTGAACGTACAAAGGTACAAAGATCGCGTGAATTTGAAAATTTATACTTGGGCAGAAGATATTTCTCTGGTTTGTTATATAAAATTGTTTGCGAAGAGATGGATAAATTTTTTGAATAAAATCGGAGATGAAGACTGTTTGGTGAAATTTTGTTCGCATTCTGTTGCAAACATTATCGTCGTTTAGATCAATGGCTCTCTTCGCACGAACACGTTGATACCTCTTCAGAGAGAAAACGACCGACGAGCAGTTTTAAAAAGCGACGTTTAAAGCAACGAAATTGACTTTCATACGTTCGTATGGCTACGATCCGTCCTGCCCCTCTGACGAAAGATTTCAAGGAGGCGAAGCGTAAGAAGGGAAACATCAATGAAAATTTCCAACGGAACAATCGAGGCCGATGTTCTAAGGAAGACAATCGCTTTGAGGCAGAAAATTACACGTCAGTTTCGGACTATATATTTCTCGAGTAGTAGAGTTCTCCTCCAGAGTTCTTCGCCTCGGAGTTTACAAAGAAGAAGCTGTTATAAAATTGCCTCGGCTGGAGGGTCGAGCGGAGTAACGAAAAACACGAAATGCAAAGAGAAGGAGAAGAAGAGGGGAGGAGGAAATAAAGAGAGAAGGGAAAAAAATGGCGAGTCGAATTGTAAAAGGAGCGGCAAGATATTGAAAAGCGGCGAAGGAGCTGGCCGTAGCAGGAATCGCTACACAGCCGTTCCTTTCATCCTTTTGCAGCTCGAGCACAGGGTTGATGGAAGCTGTAAAAATACAGGGAACTCGCCGCTTCGTTGCTTTATACTTGACATTACGTCCAATGTTTCTTGATATGAGAGCGGCGATGCTCGGTAAATGACAAAATAGGTATCTAAAATCTCATGTTCCTGTGATAGCATACATAAATGTAACAGATCTCAACGTACGATGGCTCGCGAAAGTACCGCAACACTTACCATGGATGAACTTCGACACGCGTATGTGTGTTTTATAAAACGTTCTGAAGTTCCATGAATACGGCTATATGCGAAGCTTTTAAGCGTTTGTCTACTTTCACGCGCCATAATTGTATCAAAATTCCAATTCCAATCTCACGCAAACCATTGCGATTACACACGTCACCTGTGTCAAAACCTGTCAACGACCGAACCTGGTCTTTCAACACAGACACGCGATTCTCTCTCACTAAATAACCAGGGATGGAAGAGGGGGATCAGAAGAATTTCCTCCCCCAAACTAGGAGCAACAACGCGTTCTGAAATTTATCTCGAGTGTCTGAATCCTCGCCACCGAGGGTTGTTTTCACCGCGAGAATTTTCAAACCGACGACGGCATCGAGGGATCGAGGGGAGTATCGAGGATGTTCCGCGTTCCGTTCGAGGGTAAAAATATCGCGGTGGGTGGGGGGCGGTGTTGCGCCTCGAGAGACGGAGGCAGGCGCATTTGCGAGTAGCTCCGAGGCAGGTCTAGGTCATCGGCCTTTACGACGCGAGCGTTGCTCGCTGCCGACGACTGTCTTTCGCGGTTTATGTTTATGCGACGCGATTCCGCCCCGACCCAGATAGCAAGCTGCCTCGGGGGCGGGATGCATTAAGCCGCGGGCGCAAAGGTGAAACAGGTGAGCGAACGCGCTGCGTGAATGGAACGCGTCAGCCGAGCGAGGCGGAACAAACGTGCCGCGACACCTTCTTTCCGGCTAAAAGCGCCGAGCATCACCTTGCCTCGACGTCCTCTCTCTCTGCGCGAGATTTTCCGACTGGACGACGAATATTATTCTTCTCACAGTTTCTCTTTCGAGTTTACCCGCCTGAATCTGAAAGTGATTGTCAGGTCTCTTCAGGTGCAACGCTGATGCAACGAAAATTAGCGATTGGTTGATTTGGGTCACGTGACTCGCGAGGGGGCGTGGAGTAGACCTCGAGTAGGAGTGGCGTAATTTGTTTCGCATCGATTCAAATGTTTGTATATCGATAAAATTTTATGGCAAAAAGGTCGTCTTTATTTCCTAGTCGGAACAGTTGCTTCTGGGCCTTTCAGTGAGACGAATCGTACTAGGGCACAAGTCGTGCAGTTTTTTATTCTTCTATCCATGTTTGTTTGATTTTCTCTGTTTAACAGGTTACTTTCTGTCCCACGCTATTACGACTAACAGTTTTGCTTCCGAAGTATGTCTTGCGATTTTTATAATAGCGCAAAAGCTATAATTATCAAGAAAAGTAATAAATTTAATTCTAAGGTATCATTTTTAACAAACAGTTTTTCAATGATGTCGAAATTAATTTAAAAGGAAACATTTTGTTCTAAATATTTTTGGTGTGTGTCAAATAATAATAATTTGATAACATATCGGTACAATTGATCAAACGCAGTACACTTGAATGTTAAGTATCGCGATACGTCACGGTACACTTTATATCCGAGAGCTTTCTTGGACCGACCATTATTTGTCTATGCAACGGGGCAAGTTCCACTACTTCTCAAAGCATTCGCATATTTAAACGCGCGACGCCTCGATACGAACAAAGGTGGCAAAGTCTCGAGTTTTCCGAGTCTGACCACCTCGCGGATGGATTTATAGCTGCGGGAAGGAAGAGGCGAGACGCGCCGCGCCATTAAAGAGATTACTCGCGGCGAGAATATGCCTAGAATTCTCCCGCGAAAAGTCCAGTTCGCTGGCTGACACGGTACACGGGGGTGAGAGAGAAAAAAAGAAAATCTCGCAAGTTTTCGAGATTACGCCGGGTCCATTTAAAGAACTTGTTAGGAGCGTGTGTTTGCTTGGTTAACGTTGCTCTCCATGACCGTAAATAGCGACGCGGGCTGACAATGAGAAATAAAACGGCACAGCCCGGCTGGTGACTTTGTCCAAGAAAGTTTCAAACGTGCACGGTTTTCTCTGGCACGGCGGTCGAAAAAACCGCGACCGTGCTCACCGCTTCGCGAAATAAATGGGGAATTTATCGTCAGGTTTACTGCTTTGCTGCTTCTGCAAAGCTAATCTTCGCGCGGCCAGTCCAGCAGCCAGTCGGTTAATTGCGAGGACGCGACAAACGAGAGTTAAACGTTTCACTGCGACGCTGTTCGCCGTTTGATATTATACTTGCAGTCAGTCTTTTGAGGGGGGACTTCGTTATGGGCGAATATAGAAGCGAAATGAGATTAAAGTAGGAACGTGTATATTTTACACCAAATCTACCGACACTCGTTCCTACTGTGATCAGTCCAAAAAAAATATTTTTTTACATTTGAATTTGTAGATTATAGTCAATTTGACTGACTGAATTAAGTACTAAATGAAACAACTTTCACAAGTTTCGATCGCCGTAGATGGGACAAGCTACGTATATTTCTCAGAGGAGAAGTAGATACTGAAAAATTCATTGTATGCGTATTTTAAGAAAAATATTTTAAGTAAAGGTAAATAGCGGTGTATGTAGGAAATTGTACGCAAAAGTTTGAAAATGATGGTTAATTTGACCGGTGATGGTAGATTTAACTTAGTATTAAAGAAATTTTGTACTTTGAGAAACCCAGCTTAAATCAAGCTCTTTTTGCGCAAAGTAGAAAGTGAAATGGACACGATCGCTGTTGTATAACAAATCGATGCGGGAGAGAAAGGGACACGATGAAAATGGGAAATTGCGAGACTACAGTTTGGAATTACTTGGTTTCACTTTGAATTAAAAGGATCGTTACTTTTCCGAGTAAATAGACCGTGGTGATGTAACCCAGCACGACGATGGTGAGGAAGAACCATATGGCCCCTCTCGTCCACAGTTTGGAAACCCCGATCTTGTTTCCCTCGATAACAAAGTATTGCATACCTACGTGGAATAGTTATTGTTGACGTCGGAGAATAAAACTGACGTGATTTCGTTTCGTTAGTGGACACTCACCTAGGAGGCAAACTGTTACCAAACCCACGGTAACGACGGAAAGCAGTGTGAAGATAAGCAAATCTGACTGTATGTTTCTACGATTCCTGGGATGGGTGATCCATATCCTCAACGATTCTGGCCTGAAGGTTCCCATAAAAGTGATCACTATACAAGTCGAAAACAAGTTGAATTTCATGCGTTATTTTCAATGAAAAATCCGCAATTTTCATCGCGTGTTTACGAACATTTTTTATCTTTCTCTCTTTTTGAAAACACACAAGGATTTGATCTCGTGTATCAGATAGAAATCAGATATGTGTTTCTAACAATGAGTAGAAGATATCTTTTATTTCCCTACGAGCTAAACACGCGCAATCAGAATTGAAAAAGTGTAAAGTTCTCGGTCGATGCTTACCATCGGTAACGAGGTGTCTCGATAACGTTGAAGTGATAACGACACAACTCGCAGTACGATCGGCACGATTGATTCAGCCACCTCTCCAGACACGCCAGGTGCACGTACGCCAACGATCCTTTACACCTGCACAAATTTCAGAAAATATATAAAAAATTGAGGAACCAGTTGGTTTGTAAATATTGAACAGGTTGACCGAGCAAGTAAGAGCTTTGAACTAGAATCAGTAGGACACGAAAATTTGTTTTAAAATTCCCATCTGATTTTGGAACAACCCTGAAGTAATCAATTACTTTCTACCACGATCCATGAATGTATAATATTTTAAAGAAAGTCTCTCTGGGAATTATTTTAGAGAAGTAATTGACAGAACAATTAGAATCAATTGGAATATCTCATGAAAAAATGCGAATATGGACGATCGATAATGTGTAGCTGGAAATAGAGTTCTGTATCCATCGTCGACCAAGCGCCAATTATATATCAGACGAGTATATTTATAATACTGGAATCTTTATCGATTTGAGAGTGTGACCTCCACGCGCCACGTGCCACGACAATTTCGTCCAGTTTTCATAATTTCCATTAGAAATTTATCTTCTGAGCCAGATTTATCTTCTACCTCCCTACCACTGGCTCAGTAGGGAAAGAGTGGGGCTCGTGCACGGCGAGCAAATTTCAGCGCAGTGGAGGGGGTAGCGCCAGCGATCGGAAAAAGTGGGGGCAAGGGCCGCCAGTTAGCCACTTTGCTCTGTTCTAAACGTAAATTTTATAGCGCCATTCACGTTGAAATATCTCTGCGAACGAAATATCCTCAGAGCCCGATTGAAATTTGCGAGAGTGTCATTTCGCTCTTTGCCCATTTCGTCACGATTAATTTTTACAAAACTGCAATCGTTGAATACGTTCTGCAGCGAGATGGAAACTGAGCGCGAGTTTTTTTCAAATCGTCTAAAGCCGTTTCAATCGTGACAAATGTTTATACTCGAAAGGCGTGTCGCTCGAACGGCTCGTTGAAATACGACAACTATCCATCTCGATTGAAAATCACTCACACCGTGACTTCCGTGAGAATTAACACGAGCGAAAATCGAGGTGGTTCGTAACGAGTCGCAGCGAGTCGATAATTCAATTTTACATTTTAGAAACGTGTCGAAATTCGCGGTGTAAAAGTGCCTCGCGGTACGTATATCACGAGGCCGAGCTTCATCTTATTTCCTCCTTGGGTATCCAGGCTCCTTATATTTCACAGTAACATTCGAATAAGAAAAGAAGTTGAGTAAGTTTGAAAATTATGATGGCGACCGTTCGGCGAAAGGGATTTCCATCCGACACTCGTCTTACGTTTCACACGCCCTTTTATATTTCTTTCTCCCGTTCTCTTTCCCGGCCAATTCTGCCGAGATTTTTCTCTCCCTTTTCTTTTCTCCTCCTCTTTCTTCCCAAGTTTCCGCGAACTTAATCATTTTCCACCGCGCGCTCCTCGAATCGTTCCATCCGTCGCCGCGTTTCCAAAAACTGCTGCCTCCTCTGGCTCTTTGGAGCTTGAGTGGCTTGAAAAACCTCTTGAATAATACAGTCAAAATATAATTGGAAATGCAGAGCTGTCCCATTTTTGTATATTTTATTGGAAATCTTACAAAGAATAAAATTAGACAATCTGATCCAAAATTGTCCAAATTCTACATTTGAAAAGATTTTCAAAGACTTTTGGTTAAAGTTTAAAATTTTTTGAAAGTCTAAAACAGCAAAAATATCGGCTGTGGAGTTCAACTTTGTCACATTATGCCTCTCCAGATTTATTAAAATAAATTCCCAAATCTTTCCAAATTTCATTCAACTATCGGGTTACCGCGCGACTTAATTTCATTTGTCAAAATCTCGCTGCAAAAATTCGCGAAAATTTCCAAAACGAGGAGAAACGCGGCGGGCGATTGAAAACGCGTTGGCGGAGGCGCGCTCAACTTCACCGGAAGTGTGTTTGCCTGCTTCAGCAGGTTAAGACGGAGGAGGAGACGAGGAGCCGCCGAAAGACACCGTTGAATAAGCTGAATCGCGTAAAGTCTGCGAAATTTCTGCTCTCGCCCATAGTTCGAAAGGACTTGCAAGCCGGTTGATACAAAAAGACTGTTTTGCCAAGGAAACTCACCGCATAAGCAGTTCCGCGCCTCCCCCGTGCGTCTGCGGTGAAGATACGACCAAGTCGACTTAAACGATGGGTGTCTGACTCGAAATGGGAAACACCGGGGGTTGGATTCTCCGACTTTCTCTCCCGTCTCTGTTGCGTCGATGAATATACATGTGAAGTTAATGACTGGATACTGTGGATTTTTGTGTTTATTTCGCGTGGGTCTATGGAATGTATGCAAATGAAACGAACGAAATATCCACCGTATAATGTGCAACTAAATATGCGTGATGTTCAAAGTACAATGAAGCTTCCGGTATTCAATATGCTCAAGTTATAAAACAGTGTGAAATGTGAGATACGATAGTGTACAACACCTCGTTGTTGTGATACATTGAAATTGATGAAACAACGTTTTACCTCACTTTTCTGATTTAATTTAAATCAAGTTGTAAAATAGTATAAAATATAAAGTATAAAATAATACTTTATTGTTATAATATAATATAACATTTCATCGATGGAACAGATTTTTAACAAAGTCTTGCTTTCTTAATTATTTTTGTAGCGGACGATGATTCCTCAAATACTGGTTTCGAACACTCGACTAGCACAAGCCGTAAGTGGCTGCGCGCCTAGTGTCGATGTCCTACCGATCTTCGACGTTAAGCAGCAGAGTGTGCGGAACTCCGCTAGGATGGGTGACCGAGCCCAACCTTAGCGCGGATAGTTACAACAACACAAGCGTCTGTAAGGAGTCGCTGCCATCAAAAACCCCACTGGGATGAGTCTAGGCAGTGACTCCGAGACGAAACGCAAATTCTCGCTTTCTCTTTCCCACACATCTACCTCAAATCCTTACCATTCGTCCTTCCACACAACATCCTTCACAATCTACGTTCCTTTATTTTAATACGAGTTCATTTATTAGAGTATAGTACCAATACTTTGAAGAGATAATAGACTTGCAGGGAAAGTAACACCTGCAAAGAGCGTTTTTCCTGTTAGGATGTGCCACGAATATGAATAAGAGAGAAAAGCGTTATACGTGTAAATATATAGGTTACTCGAGGCTCTATTAAAAAGCTGCAACAACAATAGAAAATACGCGGAGAATGGTAGCCGATATTGGCCGATTTCGCGCCGCTGGATATTTCTGTGCGAATAACTTTGAAAAAATCGGTGTATCAAAAACGAGTATTAACACGCGAGCTAAAGTGTACAATCTTTGCGGAGCGAAAGAGTTCAATTTCTTCCCGCAGGATTTTTCAAAGTCGATAATTTCATCCATCGTCATATGTTTTTATAAAAAATTTCTCTACAAACTTGAAACTCTTGAGCTTTCCTCTAACTGACGTGCTGCAATTCCAAGATGTTTTTCGCAATTGTTGTTCATTTCCTTTCTCCCCCAAAGAAAGATTAATTATCCAACTTGCAACGAGTTCGATTTTCGACCCAACGAGAATGTATAATTTATGTTGCAGGTAAGGACCAGTTCGTTAAAACTGCAATGCAAGCCAACGATCGCGCGAGACCTGGTGAAATTGGTAAAGTACCTCTTTCGCTCTGTAATTGTACGATTTCGTTTCCCAACTGGAAACTGGAAACTGGCGCTTTGCGTTCGGTGCGTTCGCGCGCTCGGCCCAAATAAACGAGAACCGGACGAGTAAACAAGACGCGTTGTCGGAAATTAGAGGGGAAAAAGATGATAAAACGTAACGATCGTTCACGCGAGACGCGAATGAATTACCTTCCACCGCGCTCTGGGGGAACGTGGGGGAGTCAGTCGCACGCTTTCTTTCTCTCTTTCCGTGTTTACGTCGCGGAGCGGATGGCGCAGGTCGTTCGAGTTAATTAATCCATTTTCTTTTGAAGAAAACGACCAGCGAAGACAAAAGGGGAGAGTTTTAAACACTCCGCGGTTCCGTCGCTTATGCGCGCTCGCGATTCCGTAACTCTGGCGAAATTTTGTTTTCGCGGTATCTCGTTGAGAGGGGGAGGGGGAGGGGGAGAGTGGATGCGTTTAAAGAATTCAACGTCCCCTATTATTCAGCCCTTTCAGTCTTTTCCACCGACACGGCTGCGTGAAAGGGGAACGTAAAAAAGATTTGAATGTAGAAAAAAGAAGGGGAGAGAGAGAGAGAGAGAGGCTGGCGTGTACCGAGCGGTGATTTCTCTATTTTGCTTGAGGTGCCGCGCGTAGATAACGTTTCCATTAACTCTCCCTGCTCCTTTTTTGCGCTTTTAGAACATGTTTCTTGTTCCACTTCCCCTTTTAACCCCTTGCCTCCTTCCTCCGTTCCCCGATGCGATTCGATGTTGTTTCACCGCTCGTTTATTCCGTACGGATGTTCGCGTGCTCGCTTCAACGTACTCGCGCTGCGTATTATCGTTGACATCCTCGTTTGCGAGGACTCTGCTTCGAGAGGACGGATATTTTGCTGCGTCTTTTATTCAGCAAAATAGACTCTCTGAATAATATTTCCTTGGGAGGTATATACGACGACTTTTTGTTTCTCTTTGCTGCTACTTTGCGGATACGTTTGCACGTGTTTTCAGAAATATTCGCGAATTTTCCCCTTTTCTTTCGAGAGACGTACTGAAACACAACGTCAGTGTAATTCCGCAAATGTAAGCGCTAGCTTGCGAAAATGGCTCTTGATGCATTTTCGTTTCGAGCAAAAATACCGGGGAAATTTTTAATTAATGATTAAAACGAGTTTGCTTGCGGCAAGATGGAAGAAACTGGATAATTTGATAATTTTAATACTTCGTAGTCTGACGTTTTGAAAAGAGAAAAGTATCTCATTCTTCAAATTACAATTTCATCGATCTCCTTCAGACACCACACGTATCTCTGAAAATATCTTACTTCTCAGAAACTCTTTCTTCGTTTTGCAACATTCAGATTCTGCCTCCCCAAAATACTTCTCTAATCTGAGAACGAGGAGTGGAAAATGATACAATGGCGCGATTTTTGAACATCTCGGCGTGATCTCGAAGAACAGCTGGAAAATCCTCGGGACTGATCGCCAGACACGGAAGATCAAGTTGCAACGGCATTTTCGCAACAATTGCTCGTTATAGCAGCGCCAACTAAAGTTAGAAGACTAATTGACTCGACATGATACATTTGTCACGTAAACTGTGCTACTAGTTTTCCAGAACTTCGTCTAACTGCTTCGAGCCAACTCCGGAAGATGTGTGCGCTAACGTGTTTCGCCAAGTTGGCGAACAATCTTAGCGTTCTTATTATTAGTTAACTGATAAATGCCGCACCTTTGAACGAATCTATGTCTTTGGCCAGAGGCGGAACACGCCGTCATTATTATCAATTAATTACGAGAAGAATTTCCCAAGTCACCTCGTCCCGAGTTTCGCGTTCCGAATTAGCAATTATCAGTCCGTGAACGTTTGCGAATTTTTGGGAAATTTCGTTTAATTAGACACTGGACGCTGATCGTTTACTTTTGGAATTTTTAACTTTGCTTAATTTCATCAATTACTGTTTTTTTTTTTGAGAGTGTAAAATAGAAAGTAAAATTAGGTAGCCTGAATTTTTGTTTTGCTTCGGCGTCGAGATTCAAAAAAAAAAACAGAGTCGCGATCGCGATTATTTACGCGTTGGTGGGAAATTTAGAAATACAGAAACGCTCGTGGAGGAACGAGAAATCTCTAGGGCCTCTACAGGCCTCTTATCTCTTCAATCGTGCTGATGGAAAACACGAAATTCGACGAAACCGCTCCGATTATCGCGTTTAACAGGCGAAACAAACTCGGACTCCAATTTCTTGAATTACGGTTCGCGGGAAATGTAAAATTTCGCCGACGTATCCAACAATCACAAACCAGCAACGTGAAACTTGCGACTGCGACTTTCAGCCGGTCAATTTTGCCCGATGAATTTTTACCGTTTCCATTTCGAAAGAGGCCGGCAGGAATCCAGGCGCGGCTGGAATCCGCAATATCGTTGACTTTTTATCCTTTATTTCGACATTTTCTCGCGCACGCACACCGGCGCTTTTCAATACATAAGCAAAAGTTCATCTCACGGCCCCTTCAATTATTCCGCTTCCCGTAAACTAAATTGCACAGTCTACTTTTTAAATTTCCATCCCGCGAGTGTTCGCCGTTTCATCAAACTGTTCGTTCCTCGCCATTTATTTGCATGTCCCTCCACGACTTTGCTCGAAAATAATAGAAAAATTCCGGCGCAAAAAACCCGGCCCGGTTTGCTGCAAACGCTTGCCTGCTTCTCTACGTGTTCTCTTTGTTTTTTTCTTTTATTTGTTTCCGCGTGTACGTATATAATATATATATATAATATAATTCGTTTTGTTAATAAGTTTGTGCACACAGAGAGTAGCAGTTCGGTGAAATTTTTGACCGTGGCACTTTGATAGTAGCAGTTTCGAAATTTATATCTTTCGCAATTCCAGTCTGTTTGCAATTTTTCTCTGCGCCGTGCTTGTTCGCGTTAATTGCAACGTACGTTAGGTTAACGTATCCGTCAATTGCGGATTTTTGTGCGGAAATTCACAGAGTTTACAAATTTTTAAAAAAAGAAACTCTGTACCTCGACTTTCGAGAGGTTGTTGCTCGAGTGCTGTCGAAAGTTGACATAATCTCTCCACTGATAGTTCAGATAGTAATTTCACAGTTTGACACTTGTGACAAGAAACATTTTTTCCTTTAAATCCACCGAGAGTCAGCAGTATCGAATATCATACGGCGAGGCTCATTACAATCAATCATCGTTTAAGAAAGATCGTTCAGAGATTTGTAGCCGTCTCTCGTGGCACATGTCCTATTCGATTCTAATCCAGACATAGTTGGGGATCAAACGCAGCTACCACAAGGGGATCGAACTAATCTCAATGACGAATTGCGCGAGCAGATGGGCGTGCACGTGGCGCTCTGTTAAACCGCGGCCTCGATTCCGTCACTTTTCGCTAATGCGATCCAATCGTCCAACTGTGATCGCTATCAACGTAACAGTCGTTCGCTGTGATCGGTTGCGGCACAAAAAAAAATGGAAAGTTATAAGCGCGTGTGACGTTGTTGGTCCAGTTATCTGCGTAATTTTGAATAATAAAAAATAGTAGTCACAACGCTACTATTTCGAATTTCGGCGAAGAAAGAGAAACGCGATTACAAAGTGAAAACGTTATGCGACCTTGCCAAATACAGTAGCGCCCACTGTACTGGATCTAAGCGTCTGTCGCTATCCCCACCAGTTTTTGGGATTGGGGCTATCCCCACCACTCTACGCTACCTTACCGCGCGGCCGCATCAAACAATGAAACAAAACGAGCGATATGTTATACCGATATTTCGGCAGATTATGATTTCCTCTGACATGTGTCGATCAAATTTTATATTAAATAACAAATACATATCCAATATATATGTATTAATATATATTACGATTATAGAATCATACTATGTGTATTGTTAATTCAATATTGATGGTTTATTGTTCAGGATTTCCATCCAATTATTGACAATTATCGAGTAACTACTTTTATAGAAATTTCAACAAATTTTCGAGAAATTTAGATTAATTACAATCACTTGATAATTATTGCCTCGTTTAGTTTAAAAGTACGTACGCGTTAAATTTAAAACAGTTCTTTACAGTCAGATATTGTAGTAAACAATACTGAAATTTGCTGTATCGGTACTCGGTTAAGTATAACAGTTGACACTCATCCTCACTCTCTCTTTCGACGCCAATTCGCAAAATACACCGTCCCTCTTAAGCATCTCTCTTTCGGTCCCGACTGCGGACGCTTAAAAAAAGGATTCTGCAACTGTAAATTGTTTCGATGAAACTCATCGGTGGCGAGACGGGTGCGTTCAGAACGAAAGCTTCGAATTGTCACGTCGAAACCCTCGCGACGACCTGCCGACTCTCCTTAATCGAATCGAGGACGACAGCGTTTTGCTGCTCTACAATTTTAATCTCGCCTCGGTAGCCGGCTAAAGCCGAACGCGGGACGAGGGACACCCGCAGTGTTTTCAATGCGCGAATAAAAATCTCCGAGCGACGCGCCCTCACTCTCTTCTCCGCCTTTTTATATCCACCCTTTTCTTCCTTTCTCTCCCCTTTTTGCTGCCCGGCTGTGCCTCTTTTCACTCGTTTCCCTTCAACCAACTGCCATTCACTCTCTCTCCCTTTTCTCGTCTGGCCGTTTATTCCTTCACGCTCTGCGCAATCCCTTCTTTTTCTTCTTCTTCTTCTTCTTCTTCTTCTTCGGGAAGGGAATCGTACGACGCGTCGCGAGAAACTTAATTCATCGAGTCGGTCCTCGGGAGAATTCTCGCGGAATGACACGCGTATCGCGCGACCTATTTCTTTTCACTCGGTCTACTTCAGCCGACTTCAGCCAACGTTGCTGCATCACGGCGCGACGTCGCGTCTAACCGCCTGTCGAAAGCGCTCGCTCGCCGCCCCGTCGTCTATTATTCAACACTTTGTTGTCAGAGCGTTACTCGTGATTTCTGTTACTTCGGGATCAACAGGCACCTAGTAAACATTTACCACTGGACTGTCAGTTTTTGCGTATTATCACTGAAAGTGATTTTAGCGGGTGCCTCTTCAGGTGCAACGCTGATGCAACGAAAATTAGCGATTGGTCGATTTGGGTCACGTGATTCGCGAGGGGGCGTGGGCTAAACCTCGAGTGGGAGTGGCGTTGTCTAGTACTGAGCGTCTGTAATTTGTTTTCTATCGATTCAAATGTTTGCGTATCGATAAAATTTTGTGGCAAAAGAGTCGTCTTCATTTCCTGGCCAGAAGAGTTGCTTCTGGGGTACAAGTCGTGCAGTTTTTTCGTAAATTCGACATTTACATGCATATTTGTGAGTTTGAAAATGTAACATTGTTAATCTTCAAACCCAAGAATCTAACAAGTATGAAAGTAAAAATATACTCTCTGAATCTTCTAATAAATTAATTACTTTAAATATTTATGTGATACTTCAACGCGAACTAAACACTCGAAGAATTGAGAACTGAAACTGGAAAGATCATGTCTGTGATTGTTTTTTTTTCTCGAGAGTTTTAATATTTAACAGGTTTAACAGCTTTCACAGTTTTAAAAACACATTTTTTAAAAACGGTTGGCACGAGTTAGCAGCTGGTTAAGCAAAATCCTCCCAATTTTTCGCGTTATTTCGTATACAACGGAGAGCAACGCTGTGGTCCAGATCCGCGATTAACGTATCGACGAGCCGTGATTCGCGTGCACGTGATTATTTTAGCCTTGTGAAAATACGCGTTAGCGAAATGTACACGCGTTTATCGGCAAACGCGAGCACGTCGTTGCTTTCGATAAATTTGTGAGTATAATTCTGAAGGGATTTATTCCCATCGGTAGTCATTGTATTTACCAGCTGACCCGCCTTTCGTTCAAACAAACAGCCATATTAGCGAGCCGCTAACGCAAAAGTTCATTAATATTTATTAATTCTTTCATTTTGTTGAAAGCTCGTCCTACAGTCGTCCGAATCGTTCTTTTTTCCCCTCCTTATAAAAAAATCTTTGATATAAATTCTAACATTTCGTCGACGAATTAAATTCCAATGTTTCGTATAAAAATAAATATTAAATTCTATTAATTCTATCAAATTCTAATATTTCGTCTTATACCAAATAGTATAATAGTCGCAATTATAATCCACTGATTATACCAGAACTTTGTTTCTAAAATTACGAATATTCATTACAATGTTCATTAGAACTCGATCGGCATAATGTTTGAAAAAATTCCATTTCGCGTTACTACACGAGAGATCCCGTCAATTAAACTTTCTTCCCTTTCATCTGACGTGTTCGTGTCGTCTTCCTATTTCAAGTTTCGCTCGATTTCGCAGGAGGTTGAATCGCGATCGAACAACGCCGGATAGATTTAAGAACGCCTTGAAAGTCCGAAGCCCGAGTCACGTTTAACTTTGGGAAAAATTTGATTGGAAAAGTGTCGGACGAGGCTGGCGATTATGTACGGTTTAACCGCGTTCGAGCGATTCGCCATCCATTCTTACTTTTATCGCGCGACGTTCCTCTTTAGATTTTAAGAAATTTAAACAGAATAATAGTTACAGTAATAATGTTTAATGATACTTAAAATTTCTGGAATTAATCTACCTTTTGTAAATAACTGGCACGACAATTAAAATTAGCAATTAATCTCTCTCTGAAAAATAATTCTCCTCGAATCTAAGGAATCTGAAGGAAAAAAAATTCTTCTACAATTTAAATTTCCCGCTTCGAAGGGGCGTGCTTGGAAAAAAATTATTCTCCGCGTCGTTTTGTCACTTTAAATGCTCAATTATCACACGTAGGATCGTTCCTCGCGCGTATGCGGTCAATGAATTAATTTCGAAAGGTCCGGCGTACCTTTGAATTTCAAACAACGTCGTCCGCCTGACGTTGATAGGATTTCGCAGTAATTAGTTGACACAGGATAACCATTACTTAATCGAGCAGCCTGAGAATTAATTAGGACTCGCGAGCCAGGAATTTCACTTGCAAAATTATTTACCCTCCCTGGCCGGGCCATTGTAAACGCGTGAGTAGCTGAGGGATAGAAATCCCGACTCCCTCCCTCCTCCCCCCGTTTCAAAGCCAGATTTAATAAGTTTACGCGATTCCAATGTCGACGAACTTCACGAAATTTTTACCAGATTGTTTTACCCAGATTATTCCCCGTATATTGTTAAGTTTTGTAAATACGCATCTCGAAAGATTATTTAAAGAGAATTATTTAAAGAATTGGCAGAGTGCTCGATAAACCAATCAGTAGTCGTTCGTAGAAATTTTGCAGGTTGTACAATTATTCGACTTTGTCCTTCGATATTAGTTGCGACTGTATATTTGTAAGAAAATTAAAAGATTCGAAGCGAAGTGGAAACTTGTTTTCACTTCTTGCACGCAAGAACGCTCAAAGCTTTGGTTGTCTACTATTGATATTTCAAAAATGAGACAAATTTCAGAGAAACTTTATCGACGCGTGATTTCAATTGTTGAGCGATCGTTGATCAGTTGCAAATTGGACCAGCATTATTAGTGGCAGTAAAAAGAAAGAAACACAAAAGAGAGGGAAGAAACGTTGAAACGTTGTTTGGTAAGCTAACTCTCGCCTCAAGCTCGCGTTCAGTTTCAGCGAATTGGGATCGTTAGCCCGCCTCTAAACGTCGATTTAACTTTAAACGAGCGATTAAGTCAAGACCTCCGCGCCTAACGAGCAACAGTGCACACGCATAACAACGCAGTTGCCAGATCGGGTTGAAAGATGTTGCTGGTAGGTTCTCTGATGAAATTACAAAATTGCAAAGAATTACGGAAAAATTAAGTTATAAGAAGAAGTAGTATCGTTTGGACCTAAAAAAATAAAGTTCCATTTTGACAATAATTCCCACGTGTTTCAAACTCGTGTTTCGAAATGTTTCACTGCAACATTTTTCCTTGAAAAAGGGGAAAAAGGACCAATCGCGGCAGATTAAACAGACTTTCGAAGAAAGTAGAATGATTTCGAATTCGATGGTCCAGTAACTCGTAAGATCCAATCTCTTGAAGAATCTTAAAAGTATTCGGCAACATTCGAGAAACGAAAGATCAAACATCTCCGAAAAGAACAAATTTCATCGATCGCCCGGGTTCTCGAGATCGGGCAACCGCCACGTTTCATATGTCATCGCAACCACTCTAATCTCCGAACGCATCACGTAAAATCTACCTTATACACCTATTGAGCCCCCCCTCCCCGAAACGATTTCGTGAAACGGTGTAGCTTAAAGCTGAAAGCTCTCATTGAAATTCTGTTCTGAAACCTGAAGAACCCCTCCCCCCACGTTTCGTATGTGTGTGTGCGTGTGTGTGTGTGCCACGAAACTCTGTAGAATCTCGAAATCCGCCGTGCGAAAGAAAGAGATGGAAAGGACTGAAAGTAGGGGGGAGGTACTGGAATGGTTGAATTGATCGAAGATACATTTACCTACAAGGCGAAATGAGCTGCTCCTTGGACGTGTTGGTGTGACATATTCGGCAGACGACGGAGCCGACGGAGACCAAGCTGCGGGTAAGCCGGTGTTGTTGGCCGAGCCCGAGAGACATTTGCTGCGTGTCGCAGTCATTTAAATTGCAGGACGAACCCTCGGGACCGGTGACCGGTAGCATCGAGATGCCGTGCTCGTGATCCAAGTTAACTGGAATCGAAGAGAAGGATACACACACCCGGAGCCCCGGTGCATATGTATGATCCAGCGCGCTCTCCCCCTTTACGCGTTTACTTACTACACACCCCCTCACCCCGACGCCTATTCGACGTAATGGCCGGCTTTCTGTGAAATTCGCTGCCTCGAATATCGATCAACGCTTCCCCGTGGACCTCGAAATGTTTTCGGAAACGACCTCCCCAACGACTGACGGAAGATCTTTGGATCTGTGCGTCTCTCGCTTTGTTTGATTTATTTCTGCTTACTTTCGCTGATAAGACTGTCGCTCGTTTCGCGTGACAAGGTTTCACCGCATTCTTGGAAAAAGCTATGAAGCGCAAACTCTCTGGAATTCTTTTGGGATATTTTTTATTTTCGCTCGAATTTCGAAGAGTTTTCGCCATGCAGGACAAAGGGAAGTTGTATTATTTGATCATTCGTACTATAAGATCGCAAGATTTGCGAAATATTCGAGGAGACTTTGCTGAGAGATCGAGTTAGCAACGACGAGGCTCGAATTCGTCGAAATTACGACTCAAAAATTGATCGAGATGGCAAAAGATTCTTTAGATTTTCAAAGAACACACGTTTCTCTAGTATTCGGATAGACGTGATAACTTGCGAGCGGAAGTTTCGGGAATTAGATCGTCGATGCAACGTCGTAAGGTCGTTGCCGAGCCCCAGAGAGACCGGGCATTAACGAAATTTAACGTCATCCCGAAAATTCGGGAACCCGCGGCTCGAACAGCGCCCGTTCCTATTTGCAAGGGGCAATATCAGATTTCGCATTGATTAATTCCGGGGGAGTAAATTCCCACAAAGCCTGCCATTACGCCTAATAGGCTGTAAATACACGCGGATGCGTGCGCTGCGTGCTGGATCATACATATGCACTCGCGGCGCTCCTCCGCTTTCTCCTCTGTCTCTGCCTCTGCCTCTGCCCCTGCGTTTCAAGTCCGACGCGTCTAATTAATTCGTCGACTCTTTCCAAGTAAGACTCGTCTTGCAACGACGCGACGTAAATTTTCCAAAATTTCTCCAACCACGTTCGTAAATTGACGAGCGCGCAGCTTTTGAAACCGAGAGAGAGTCTCGCGCTTTGTTCCAGCAGAGTTATTGATTTATGAAATTCCTGAAATTGAGGAAAAGTCAAGTATATACTCTGCTATATATATAGAGAGCAGAGTATACACTTGACTTTTCCTCAATTTCAGAAATTTCGTATATATGTATAGGAGTGGAAGATCTATATATATATATATATATATATATATATAGAGTAGAGTATATACTTCACTTTTCCTCAATTTCAGAAATTTCGTATATATATAGGAGTGGAAGATCTATATATATATATAGCAGAGTATATACTTGACTTTTCCTCAATTTCAGAAATTTCGTATATATGTATAGGAGTGGAAGATCTATATATATATATATAGAGCAGAGTATATACTTCACTTTTCCTCAATTTCAGAAATTTCGTATATATATAGGAGTGGAAGATCTATATATATATAGCAGAGTATATACTTTACTTTTCCTCAATTTCAGAAATTTCATATATATATATATAAAATGTGTAATATATATAATATAATATATAATATATATAATTCATATATATATATAAATGAATATGTATATATAGGAGTGGAAGGATTTTTCGAGCAAGTATCGAGAGAGAAATAAAACGTTGGGAATATTTAAAGTCCAAGTAAGGTGTTGCGCGTGCAAATTCGATTGCCAGGGAGCGGAGTTCCATTTATTTTTTCACGCGAGTCTACTTGCGTTTCTTTCGTACTTTCACCTTTTCTGCAATCCGGGAAACTGAGACCGCCATTGCAGGGAGAATTTAAACGCGCAACGAAGCACATCTGCCACGCTTTTTCCTCCGACTTTCATATCTTATTGATTCCAAAGATATACGTACTTAACCCCTACCAATTTATAATTCTCCATGGAAATTTTATATATTTATAATACAAAAGTGTATTATTAGATACTCGATTAGATGACTGATTTTTAATGGAAGATCGTGTCATGTACCTTGCGCTTCAATTTCCTTGCTGCGAGTGTTATTCGACTTTAGTCGTCGGTAGTTCCAGTGTGAAAAACTCACGCGAATTTCAGTCGATTGATCTTTCGAAATTTAGAGAGTGAATTTCACACCACCGACGAATCCTCGAAATCGTCATTACGCGAAATGACGAATCGTAAAGTAAATACCGAACGATTATACTCGTCGGAAGGATATTTGAATAATTACGTACCTACTTGCATCGATGTGACGAAACGTGCTCGACGTTGTAAAAATATAACCAAACGATCGAACGATCTTCTCGAAATAGTCTGACCGAAAGAGCTACTCGAGAGAGAACTCGAGAGTCGATACCGTAATTTCTGCTTAAGATTTCTGTTCCTTGCTCAAGCAAGTGGCAGAAGCGGAACTTAGCTGGCAGAAAAAAGGGGAAACGATCTGCCGGTTTAGACAACCGATGAAACTGTCAGTGAAACGCGATGATGCGCCCCCTTTTTCGTTTCAACGACAGTCGACGAACGAATAAACAAATAACGGAGAAACGAACGATGATGTCGAATTTATTGAGAATTCGTCTCTACGTCGAAGACTTAGACGTTTGGAACGGTTGAGACAATTTTGATTGATTTGGACATTTTTGATAGCGCAATTCCTTGTCATTTTTTTTTATTTTTTATTGTCTGGTTTTTGTAATATATAGAGGTAGAGATTGATTGACACATTTTACGATTGACTTGAACATTTTTGAAAGTGCAATTCCTTGTCATTCTTATTTTTTATTGTCTGGTTTCTGTAATATATAGAGGTAGAGATTGATTGACACATTTTACGATTGACTTGAATATTTTTGAAAGCGCGATTCTTTTCCATTTATTCTTATTTTTTACTGTCTGGTTTCTGTAATATGTAAGAGATAGAGATTGACACATTTTACGATTGACTTGAACATTTTTGAAAGTGCAATTCCTTGTCATTTGTTCTTATTTTTTACTGTCTGGTTTTTGTAATATGTAAGAGGTAGAGATTGATTGACACATTTTAGGTCTCAAGTCAGTTACGAATTTTTCTTTACATCATTTTGACACTAGAATCACATAAATGGTCAAAATGGCCAATTTATAATTTTTTTTAAAGATATTTTATAAACGTTAAACAGCGTATTTTCAAAGATTTAAATAATTCTTCGTAAAATATATAAATAAAAGCGCATAGCGCATAAATATGCAAATAAAAGCTTAGTACAGTGCATTGTAAAGTTTATCTTTAGGACTTTAGTGTTCCTGACGCTGAAATATTACGCTTTAATCGGTAGTTCTAGCTTCGCTGAAGTTTCCAATTAAATTCCCCAACGAAAGTCGTCGAGCTATTTCCGGTTTGAATCGAATTCCCGCAATTAATAAATAACAATAAAACGGCGTGAAATCCGCGCGTTCGCGGAAAGTTATTTTTCTCGCGCCATTTCAATAACGAGAGAGGTTCGCAGAGATCAACGAAAAATACTTCGCGCGTTGTTTCGGACGAAAATATCAGCGATGAAATTTTTTCCTCCCCCGCGACACCTACGATGTAACTACGATATAACTTGATATTAAAAAAAAAAAAAGAAGAAAAAACAACGAATTTACCAAACGATTCGAATTTTTCTTTTTTTTTCCTTTTTTTTTTTTTTTTTCTCTCACGCAGATTGCCGTTGCGTGGAATTTAATTAAATTACGTTCGGATTAATTTTTCAGCAGGGCGTGTAACGTATCGGCGATGTATAAAAAATTATCGCGCGTAATTTATTCGAATATTTGCCGTGTTATAAATTCTCGCTCATTCGTATCGTATTTTCGATTTTATTTAATTTCCAGCGGCTCGCGATTGTTTGCCCCGATATTTACAAATGTTTACAAAGCCCGGGGAGGATACCTTGAATTATTAAACACTATTCTTTATCGCCGGCCAGATATCATGAATTATTAAACAGAATTCACCGTCGCCAATTTCCGTCGCCCCGGAATTAATATTAATTCGTCCGTTTCGTTGCCGCTCGTTAATAATTTTTCAACGCGCCGGGGCCAATTTCGGAAGAATGCGCAAAAACCGACGAAATCAATTTCCAATCATTTCCCCTTACACTACGCCGCGAATTCCACGAAATTAATACCGGCGGTCGAATGTTCGAGGCGCGAAATTGACTCGCGTTAAAAGAAAAAAAGAAAGAAAGAAAGAAAGAAGAAAAAGAAGAGAGGAGAAAGAGAGAAGAAAAAAAAATTATGCAGGGAGAATTACGAAACATCGGACGGGAAAATCGACGTTTTCGTCAATGTTATCGGGTTCACGGTTTTCATATGCTTTTTTACGGTTCGCGCGCAACCTTTTGAACGATTTAACGCGAGCCTCGCGATAATCGACACGATCATTTTTATCGACACGTTCGATGTAATTGGCTTCTCCCACCTTTGGGTCGCCAACTCTTCGTTAAACGCGTCGAATGTATGCTTCGTGCTTCCGCGCGTTTGCAGAAGAAATATCGTCTTTGCAGTGTTTTCGACTCGTGTCAGCCTTCAATTTCGTGATAATGCGATTTCGCGACGTTGACGTTTGAATCCTTCAATTCATTCATTCGCAGACATATCTTTACAATTTGTTTTCTCCCTTTCTTTTCATTTCTCCGTAAACGTACACGCGTATTTACCAAAGTACGGACTCTCTTCGAATCATTTATGTTTTAGAATCGATCGAAAGGAAAAGTCCTGATGAAAACAATTATATTGTCGCAATTTTTATTTTTGACTGTACAGAAGTTTTCTATTCTCCGTTGATTACGCAAAAAATACGTCTATTGAAAAAAACTGCACGACTTGTACCCCAGTACGATTCGTCTCACTGAAAGGCCCAGAAGCCTGCAAACATTTGAATCGATACGAAACGAATTACAGGCGCGATCGCTCAGTACCATACAACGTCACTCCTACTCGAGGTCTACTCCACGCCCCCTCACGCATCACGTGACCCAAATCAACCAATCGCTAATTTTCGTTGCATTAGCGTTGCACCTGAAGAACCCCGAAGTTCTTATTTTCTTAACCTTTTTGGCATTTGGCTATAATCGAACGTTGCTGCGCATTCCAGTTTATTACTAGATTTCGAGTTCAGCCAACACGTTCGAAAATAGTACACTCCCTTGTACTAAAATTGAATACTATTTTCAAAAATCGTCCGAAAATCGGTACGCGCAGTAAAAGCGCGAAACTCGTGTTGGAAAAATTGAAATGCAAAGAAAAAAGCTCGCAGAAAAAGCTCTTATTTATACAAATAATATTGTCTGGGAAATTCAAGTCTCTGAGAACCCACCGTTACGGAAGATGGCCGTTTTGGATTTTCAACGAAATCGTTCCAGCGACTCCAGTGTCGACGAACACGAGCGAAAGGTACATACGTACGTGCGATCGAGTTCCTTCAACTTGGAGTCACGCGGCGAAGGAAGGACAGACAGGGAAAGCAAATCGATACCTGTGTCGCCGTTACGTTGAAAAATAGCGGAAGAAATGTATATCCCAAGACGTTGGGCCCCGATCATGGGATTATGAAGATTAATTAACTGGAGAAACCGGTGCCACCGGTCGACCGTCGGTAAATTGAATCTCCCAAGTCAGCCCGGGCCGGCGCTGATTTATGGCGCTATTGCATCGAAACTTTTTCCTGCGAAATATCCCGGATTTGCATTGCATTAAATGGAAAGGTCTATCACTCATAAGCGATAACCGTCGTCGTCGTCGTCGTGGTCGTCGACGTCGTCGTCCTTCGGGAGGGCGAGATTCTTTTAACCGAGCGACCGACCTCGCCGAGCACTCGAACGCCCCCCGAAAAACGCATTAACGAACACGCCCTCTGCCTTTTATTTGGAACTCGATTAATCTTTCATCGGAGAAATTTTCGATAAATATAAGCAGAGCCGCGATCGATAAACATCCATAGCGATAGTGAGACATTTGAACCGAGAAACTTCAAAATGTCACCAAAGTGTAAAGTGAAAAATAACAAATTACTCGCATCGTGGACTAATCTCGCGGCTCGGCAAATCCCCTTCTTCCACTCGTCCGTCCATTCTGTAAGAAAGAAAAAAAAAAAAAGAAAGAGAGACAAGAAGAGAGAAGGACGATTTCCGGAAAACGCGGAGTGACGCGACGTTTCGGATTGAATTTACTTGTCCTCGCCCACGGGCGGACATAACATTTCCACCGGGGAAGAAGTTTACCTTTCGACTTTCGTATTCGAGATTTTGTTTTCGCCAATCCCGGCCCCGCCAGTCGCGGAACCGCCGTGGAAGTTTCCCGTCCACGGGTCGCCGTTCACGGATTTCCTCCCTCGCGGAATTCCCCCCTTCCCCCCGGTCCTTCCTTTCGCGTCGCGTCCCCCCGGTCAGAAAAACAGAAACATTTTCTATAAAATCCGACTCTGCAAATCTTCCCTTCCCCTCTCCTTCGTCATCCCGACGAAAGTCTATTGTCCGTGATTATTTTCGCGAAACAGAAGAGATCAGGGGGGAACTGCTAATATCGAGGAACAGGAGTTTTTGTTCAAATTTTGCGAGTGAGAGATTTCTCGAAATCTTTTGAGGGCCCAAGTTGCAGGAAATTATATTATTATTAGGTGTTTTGTATATAGTGAAGAGAGAGAGACTAAAGAAAAAGTGTAATTGTTAGTAGTAGAGAATTTATGTACTTGGAAAATTCGAAATTTAGGGAATTAGAAGCTACAGAAAAATAGATACTCGAGGAATTAGAATTTTTGGAAACTCGGGGGACTGGAAATCTTGGAAATTGGGAGCTCGGAGAATTAAAAGTACAGGAAATTACATATTCAGAAAATTGGAATCTTAGGAAGCTCGAAAAACTAGAAACTATGAGGAAGTAAAGTTCAGAGAACTTTGGAGAATTAAAAATACAGGAAACGAGAAATGTAGAAAATTGGAATTTTAAGGAAACCAGAAAACTGAAAATTTGGAAAATTAGGAGCTCGGAGAAATTAAAAGTACAGGAAATTAAAAATTCAGAAAATTGGAATCTTAGGAAACTAGAAACTATAGGGAAGTAAAGTTCAGAGAACATTGGAGAATTAAAAATACAGGAAACGAGAAACGTAGGAAATTGGAATTTTAAGAAAATCAGAAAACTGAAAATTTAGGGAATTGGGAGCTAAGAGAACTTTGGAGAATTAAAACTGCAGGAAACGAGAAATTCAGAAAATTGGAATTTTAAAAAAGTCAAAGAACTGAAGATTTAGAAAATTAGGAGCTCGGAGAATTAAAAGTAACTTAAAGTCAGAAGCTTGAAAAATTAGAATTCTAGGAAACTCGGAGGAAATTTGGGGAATTAAAAGCTCAGAGAACGAAAAGTGCAGAAAGTACAGAAACTTATGGAAGAATAGAAATTTAGGAAACTCGGAGAATTGAAAATTTTTCGGGCAATTAGTTTCTCGGAAAATTATAAAAGTGCAGGAAACCAGAAATTTAGGGAATTGGAAAATCTTAAGGAACTTGGAGAATTAAGAATTCGGGATATTTGTTAAAGTATAAAGCAAACGTTCGAAACAACCCAGTGACTGTTCGTTAATTTCAATTTCCGTCCGAGATACACTTCGAAATGGACTTTCGCGCGGAGTTGAAGAATCCATTATGAAATTCGTTCCGAGACAACGCGCGGGCAAAGTTCCGCCCGAAAACGCGAACAATGCTCGCCGGTTCCGGGCGAAAGTTGGCGGACGGATAAATTATCAACATCGATAAATTATAACCCGCGCTGAATATACTTATTGCCGGGCATTTAATTAGAAACGTTGAATCAACTATTTCCTCGGGGATGACAAATGTGGCCTGTCTCGTATAACGATGCTGCGCGGCGCCGTAAATGCCGATGAACGCAGAATGAACAGAACGTGAACAATGAAATCGTTGCGGGGTACCCAGGCCGGCGGTCCGTTGAACAGTTCCCGGTAGCGTAAGTCAGGCAATATTTAGTGATAAAGCAGTGGAGATGAAATGGACCGAACTATCTAATCTAAGGTATTCACAATAGGACCCGTGTATATACGTATATCAACATCAAATTGCGATTTCTCTGCTGCTGGTTCTCAATCCACTCTAAAAATCATCACCCTTGCCAGCTATGTGATTCGCTTCTCGTTTTCGAGTCGAATTTATAATTCTTTCTAACGATCCGAGCTTGACAAATTTGAGAATCCACAGTGATGGTCTTGGTTATATTGGTGACTTGCTAGATGTTGTGTTTCTATTTCACTTTACTTAGCTAGATAGAGAACTGATGGACGATTAAAGAAACATGAAAATCGTATCAGAGAAATTAAAATGGGGAAGATACTTTTGCGATGCTTTTAACGAAAATTAAAATTACTCTCGAAAGTTTTAACTTGATCATTTTATCACCGAAAGTGATTTTAGCGGGGGTAACCCAAAAAATTGCAACGCTGATGCAACGAAAATTAGCGATTGGTTGATTCGGGTCACGTGGTTCGCGAGGGGGCGTGGCGTAGACCTCGAGTGGGAGTGGCGTTGTCTGGTACTGTGCCTTGAGTGATCGCGCCTGTAATTTGTTTTCTATCGATTCAAATGTTTGCGTATCGATAAAAAAAAAAGTCGTCTTCGTTTCCTAGTCGGAAAGTGCTTCTGGGCCTTTCAGCAAGACGAATCGTACGAGTCGTGCAGTTTTTTATTTGTCATTGGTTAATCTCGCGGCAACGTCTGATACTTTCGTTGCCTGGTTCAACTCACTCATACTCACACACACAAACACGTTTTTACGTGCAGATCTCAGACGATATACGTATCGTGGGATTCCCGCGCGTAATTTCACGAGCAGGGAACGGGAGGAGGGCGGGTTTTCACGGTGTCGTGTTTAGTGGTGATAAATTTTGAGGTTGTGCCTTAAGACGGTCAGATATATACGCGCGCACGGGCGGGGTGCACGCGTGTTGGTGACACGGTCGTTAGAGAGGAGGCAGCTCGGGAGGTGAGCGCGCGGCGGCACAAATTTCACCCCCCCAAGCTGCCAGCCACCGGGACATATTTAAGGCGTTGGCCGCGTGTTTTCATAATCTCTCTAATTTCCATTAGCGCGATAAGCGGCGGCTATATCGCGCGCCATCCCTTTTCGGAATTTACTTTAATCGCGACAACCCCCCGCGTGTCGCTAACTGGTTCGTTTCCTCTCTGGATCTTCATCCTCGATCGTTATCGTGCCGATTTCCATTTCTTGGACGTTTCGACAAGTTTATCAACCCCTCTTTACTTCGCCCCTCCGATGAATTTTAGACTTGTTAGTCAGTGAATTTTCAGTGACAATATTTTTTTTTAACGTCCCTTTTATAAGGGATACTTTGTAGAGAATATTGATTTTTGTAAATTTGCAAATATTCATCGGTAGAGTTTGTCAATTTTCTATCACGTCAAACGATGCTTTTTAACCTTTGACTCTCAAAAGTATGAGTTTGCACAAAAATCCACGGACTATTCATCTTCGACTCTTTGCAAACACTTATCGGTTTACACGTCACTCAGTCTTCTCATTAATTAAACATTCTCGATATCTGCTTCCGATCGAGAGTCACGTAGCTCGCGCTCGTTCGTACAAATTCGTCGCGTAATTTCAATCTGTTTTTTCCTTTTTTTTTTCTTCTTCTTTCCACCGCGTTCTCGGTGCAAATTCGCCGCGCAACGCGACGTCGGGCAAGAAACGAATTTACGAGAGCCGACTGACGTTTATGCATTCCGTAATGTGCTTCGCGCTGTAATATCGCTTTCCCTTGGTTCGCGATTCCGCCTTGTTGACCGGGCGCTCTGGCAACGTATCGCCGTCTCGCCAGCGCACGAACGATCCATCGAGATGGCGGAATCGAAGCTCGCGAGCCGCTTAAAGCCGGTTTTGTGGTCATTTGTCGTGGCACGTAAGAGATCGAAGCGCGCGTTCGTGGAAGAGGGAAGAAAAAAACTCCACTCGCCACTCCAGCATCGAGAGCGGCTTTCAAAGAACTCTTTGTGCACGTAGATTTCATGCACGCGAAAGACGCAAAGCACTTTGTAATGCGAATCTATCGCTTTTCGTTCGATAAGATTTTTTTTTCTTTTTTTTCTTTTTTTTCGTTAATCGTTCGCGTTTGTTCCTCCGCGTTTTACGTGCAGTTTTGCATTTAAACTGCGGAATTGAAATATGGAGTATCAATGCGAAACGTAAAACGGTTCTATCTTTTTTTTTTTTTTTCTTTTTCTTTCTTCGTTTGGTGCTCGATAATGTGGATTTGCATATGGAAAATCCGCTATTTCGCTTTTATTGTTATTTGTATACATAACTCGGTGTACATAAATCAAAGAGACTGGTCGGAACGTTATATATCATCTTCTTTGTTGCACGAGAATTTCATAGCTTGCCTAGCTCCTAATTTCCAAACATCATCGTCAGAATCGCGCGAGATCCCTTGGAATGTTGAAATAATTTTACACGGCAAACACAACGCGTGCACACGCGTGAGAGTTTTCCGCAAACATTCGAGCACTTGCTCGAGCGAGGTTAATCGTGTAATCGCTGTGTAAGTTTAGTGGGTACGGAACCGCGTTCTCTCCATTCTCTTTCCAAATATTTCAATCCCAAGCGGCGCGGGGCTGGTGTCGAAACACGGAACGGGACGCGAATATGCATTTCGCGGGCGCGGGGGAGGATATCGGTATGCGGTTTAATTTGTATCCAGCCTGAGGCTGCCGTATAAAACCTGCGGATCAACAAAGCTTTGCCTCACTGACGTTCTGGCGGGCCAGAATCAGAAGAGGATTTCTCTCTCTCTCTCTCTCTCTCTCTCGTGGCTTTATTCAAATGCTCCTTTCATCTTGAGGATAAATACCATGCCGGAAATATTTGTTCTTAAAGCTGCTGCCATCACTTTCCACGAATTTCATAGCCACTGTTCTTCCCCTTTGTACTCTTCTTTTTTCGATCAGATACGCTTCTCTCGTGTCGGCTGTCGTTTCTCTTCTCGTCGGATCAAAGAAACACTTGCAGTTTTTACTTTCTTACTTCGTCGGAAAGAAAAGAAAGAAACAGCTCAAACTTCGTTGAACGTATTAAGATATTTTCTCTATTTTATTCACTCTCTGCTTTAGTCTCCAGGCTGAGACAATGCGACTTTTGCTACGAAAATTTTCGTCGATGATCTTTCAGAAAAATTCAGCCATTTTCCATGGAAGTTTTGGAAGTTTGTTTATTTATTTTTTTCTCCCTCCGTTCGTCGCGCTTTCACTTCTCTCGTATTATACTTTGGCAGCTCGTGCAGTTGCAGCGTTAATAGATGGTATGAATATGCATGAGCTGGAACTTTGAACTCACGGTTGATCTCAATCGTCGAAATAGTAGATTAGGTTTAGGTCAGGTTGTTTCCACGGTTAGTTTCCGGCACGAGTACACGCGTGCACGTGCCAACGAGTTCGATGACCATTTTTAACAACGTTGAAACTTTGAAAGCATTCCGCGCAGCCTGCGACTCTGTCGAAACAGCGTTTCCCTTTGGAATAATGTGGGAGAGCGAACGAACCGTATTTTTTGAAAGTGCGAGTGAAAAAAAATTCCACTTGTCGACTAATTGTTTCTACGATTCAATCTAGAAAATTGGAAAACTTTGTGAAACGAAGAAACTGTAATTAATGTAAAATTGCGTGGTTTTTAATTTGATATCGTTTTACAAAAAATTGCAGTTTGAAAAATTACATTAATTACCGAGTCTCGCCACACAAGTTATTGCAAACCAAGTTCTGATTCTACTTGGCTTCTTTTTTTAAACAAAAACTCCGTTCTGCGACGCAAACTGAATTTTCCGAATTTGTCCAATATTTGTGTGAATATTTGAAAATTCGTTTCTAAAGTTTGGTCGATGTATTTATAAATCTGTGACACGTATATAATGCTGATTCACGTAAAAAATAATTACATCACAGTCAGAAATTAAGTTGGTGAATTAAAATTAAGAAAGCGTTCGCGTTCAGTTTAACAAGTAATTTTGGATGCAGATGTAACAACGTTGTTCGTATTTTCTGATTTTAATTCCAATTAAATTAATATTGCAGAACCTAAATCGATACGAACCTAAACTAATACGAAAAGTATCAACACACGCAATAGTATCTGTCGTTACTTTCATTGTTCATTTCGCATTACGTTGCGAATGTTTTCGCGTTTCGAATAACTCTAGTCCGATATCTCGCGCGATTTTACACGCTGGGAAAAATTCCCCCGACCGTTTCAAAGTTACTTCTCTCATTTCCATAGCGTTAGCACGGCAATCGTTCGGGATACTGCAATTTACGAGGAAGATAAGAGTCACGTGAAAATTAATTTCATTTCGTGTTCGCACGGTATCCGAGAACTCAACGCCGGCTGGATAAACTATTTCTAACGTACTGCTATGTATTCGAACGAATGCTCGTTTGCACGAGTTAAATCGTACGACAACCTCCTAATTTCCTTACAAATCGCGAAGCAGGTTATCGATCCGTTGATCCCCCTGCTTCAGCCCGCGGGGATTTATGCGCGTGTAGAATGTGGATCTCGCACGCAGCTGCGAGCGCACGCGACAATGTTGTACGACTCGGGAACGCGACAGTTCGTAATTTTTATACTAATCGCGACATGCTCGTCGCTCGATCGTTAACTCGGCTGAGAATCTCGCGTAAAATCTTGTTGAAATTATGCTTTACACTTTACGCCCATCCGACACGAAGCTCTGGATTTTCCTCCGCTTTCCTTTTAGGAGTTTTCAGTTTTGAAAGTTATTTAAAATTATCACACACGGAGTATTTCATTTGAACGGTAGAACGAAGCACAGTTCGACTAAGTAGTTGCAACTTAAATTTAAGTTTAAACATTTAATTAGAAAAAATGAGAATTTTAGCAAAACGATCCAGAGTTTAGCGTGTTCAAATCAGAAAGTTTTTAAACAAACGCTTTGCTGTTTAGCTTTTGTCTCAATGTGCGATAGACGTAGACGCGCCGAGCGAACAAACATCTTCGTTTTCACTTTCACGCTGAAGATTCCGCAAATATTATCCCGCGGGCGCTGGAAGAACGCGGGAAGGTTGCGTTTCGCGCGCGGAAACGCGAGCCGTAGGCACGGTTAACTAGATAATTAGAAGCGACGAGGAGCGTACTCGCAACGACACGGCCGACGAGGGTAATCACAGGCGCTCGAATGCACCGAACCGCGTAATAAGTAGCTACTTTGCCGACCATAATTTTCTTCCACGTGACTCGACAATTTCCCTCGACCGGTCGTTTTCTCTGAGAGTAGATGCGCGTCGTAATTCCTTCTCCTCCTCCTCCTCCTCCTCCTCCTCTTTTCAGGCCTCTGCCGTTTTAGATTATCTTCGCGATAGTCCTGATATATACTTTCGCGGTGTGTTCTGCGTTTTTACCTGTATTATAATTGTTAGCGGTCTGTTTCACCAAGCATTACAGCAAGCGTTACATTGCGGACATTTCCACATTTGCATCTTCGAACGTAGAAACGACAGTCTAACTGGCGGCCCGAGAACCTTTGCCCCCACTCTTCTGATCGCTAGCGCTATCCCCTCCACTGCATCGTTCTCTCCAGATTGAGAGGGTGGGGCTCGTGCACGGCGAGGAAATTTCAGTGGAGGGGGTAGCGCTAGCAGTCAGAGAAGTGGGGGCAAGGGCCGCCAGTTAGCCACTTCTGCTCTAAACTACTCTGAATGTATTCGAAATTTTTACAATTCCTCGTTGATATGTAAAACGATTCTGCGCTCATAATTATCAAAAATCACAAATTTGTGCAAGTGTCTACGTATCAATCGGAAATATCGAGGCACGAGTACGAGTCAGAATACCCTTTTCGTCAAATTTTCAAAGACATTTCACGATTCGAAAAAAGATGACGCCTTCTCGCCCCGAATTCCACTTATTTATCCATTCGAAAGCATCCGTCGTTATTAGCGACAAGCAGGACGAGGAGAAATCACTCGCGAAATATTTCCTAAAACGATACAACGTTTCCACCCTGGCGAGAGACACGAATCGATTACCGGGGGTCGTGAGCCTCTGAACGATCGTTAGAAAAAAAGAAAAAAAAAAGAAGAAAAAAGCGTTCCATCTTTTTTAATCGCGCGTAAAAACCGCGCGCGCTGATCGATTTAGACAGGGACGATGTATCGCGTCGTTTCGGCCAGATAAAGGCCGAAATCACGGTTTTTTGATAACGAAAATATTCTTTGGCCGGTGCCAGATAACGGGATTAAAAAAGAGGAGAGCGGCGGGAAGAGGAGGGGATGGAGGGAGGTAGGTAGGTAACGTAGACCGCGAGGGCAAGTGAAATTCTGCCGGCTTTTACAATGCCGGGACCATTCATATCTGTCAGTGGCAAGGGAGAACGTATTGCTGCTTGCACAAAAGCATTCTCTCTCCCTTCCCTCGGCGAGAATCTCGCCGAGATATCGCTCCATCTAAATACGTACACGTTTTATCGCACCGTCGTCCCGTTTGTTCCTCTTCGGTGCAGTGTCTTCGACGAAATTTTTGGAATCGCTGGAATTGGCGGAGCGATTGAGACGACTAATTTTTTAATTCGGGGACCAAGCAACGCGATGTAGGTGTTTCAGTTTTACAAGCTCCGAATGAAAATGGCTGCTAAATTAAAATCGAATATGCGTAATTTGAAATTTTACGAATGTTGCCAAGATGTTGATAAAAATGAAACGATCGAAGCAAATAACGTCTTATCTCAGACAAAAGTCAGAGACTAAATTGAAACTATATTTGATCTAAACGTGTTGATGTAAATCACAGTTTTGTTCGTGTAAGCTCTAGCTTTTTCCATTTTTTTGAAAAGAAGAAATAAAACAGCGGTTCAAAGCGGAAGAAATTTCACGTCTTTTTGATATACCGGATTCCATGCTCGGCGAATCGAGGCCGTCCTTACATATCTTCTCTAGAAATGGAATCGGGCGGGCATCAAAGGACGTTCTCCTCTTCCGATGAGAATCCCAGAGAGGTTCATTGGTCCGATGTAAATACGACAACTCGCCTGGTCGCTTCTGGCTCTAGCCTCTCTCTGATCTTCGCGCAAGATGGAACGACGACGACGACGACGACGACGACGTCCTTCCCGCGAAGGCGAAACGTAATTAACGCTCGAGATCAGACGGGGGCTTCATCTTGGGACACCCGCCGCGATTGAAAGCATCTCGAATCTGATGTATCAATTACGCCTGGGCCAAGAACCAGTGTTACAGAGGAAAGCTTTTAGCCTTCGGATAGCTCGTAGCTCCTTCTTTCTTTCTTTCTTTCTGTTTTTTTTTTAGCGCAAAAATTATTATATCGCTTCGTTATTCAATTGCGCGATCGCGTATTTGTGTTTTCTTTCTGTGCGGGACAATCTTTCTGTCGTCTACTGCGTGCCTCGTGTGATTGTCATCCTGTTTAAATGGTATTTAGCGTGAAATTTTGTCGATTATATTTCCTTAATGCGCGACTTTGTTTAAAGCAAAGGTGGCTAACTGGCGACCTACGGACCCGTGCCCCTACTTTCCCAGTCGCTAGCGCTATCCCCTCCACTGCAGCTGTCGGAGAGTGGGGGGATCAATGCAGTGGAGGGGGTAGCGCTAGCGATCAGGACAAGAGCTCGTGGGCCGCCAGTTAGCCAGCTCTGACGTAAAATATGTAAGTATAGTTATGTGTGCGTGTGAAGACAGAGGTTTGAGAGTAAGATTTTGAGTAGAAAGTATTGAGTCATAATAGGATGCAAATGTAGAGAGAACTTGATATCTCTTTGTCTCTTCCTTCTAATTTCTCAAAATTAACTCTGTATTATAAACCACGTGGGTTTAAATTCCGTGTTGCGTTTGTTCATTTACCATGGACGCGACATTTCTTCTCGATGAACTTGTGTCATCGACTTCAGCTTCTTTGGAATTGGGATTGCAGGAATTTGGTTGATATTCTTTCCGCGTTGGACGCTCGTCCCGAGGCAAAACGTGAAAACAATTGGGAACGGCGAGTGAATCTGGAGGAAGAAAGGCCTCCAGCCTTGAAAATACGGAGCGGATCGAAAGATTGAACGAACGAGCCGTGTTTCTTTCTCGTCGAGACAATGGAAAATTTAATCAGTCGAACGACTCGAATGGGCAGCGCGGAACACCGCTCGGATCCTGGTTAGAGCGGAGACTTGGACTCGGTTTTCTTTTTTTCTCTTCTGCTGAAGCAAGTTCTCCGCGAGTGGGAAACTCGGCCGGAAGTCCAAATACCGGGAACAGAAAGCGTCCGGTGAATTAGTCGGGATTTCATAGATTAATTTCGACGTGGCTCCTGGCCGGGGATTCGTGCCGGACCCGGATTCCGGAAAGCCCGCGCGGAAAATCCGGTTATTCTTGCGGAGCGGCGAAGAAGATATACGGACGAATCGGTTATTAACAGTGTCAATGGCCAAAATACGAGTAATCCAGTTAAAGACGGAGCTTTCGTCCTTTCCGCTCCGATGTTCTCGGAAATGCGAATTTCAAATGTAAAAATTCCTAATTCAGTTGCAAGCGCAGCTCCTTGGAATCCTCAAATAATCGTCAAATGCAAATGGAGGAAAACCATGAAAATTTATAGCTTGTCATTGAGAATGTGAAAGGATCAACGTTTCAAACAAAAGTTTGAATTGAATTTTCAAGGAACAGCCATGCGAATTTATAGCTCATCATTCGTAGCTCCCAAAATTAAACGTCGAATGCAGATTTTGATCCTCCAAAAATCGTCAAATCCAAAAGGAAGAAACAGCGAGTTCATAATTAAACTCTCAAAATTAAACGTTGAACGTTGCACAGAATCGACGTTCGAATTTCCAAAAATTATAAAATCTGTAATAAAACAGCGAATTTATCAAACTCCCTAATAAAATGAAACGTTGAACGTTGAATGGGAACGACGTTAGAATTTCCAAAAATCGTCAAATCCAAAAGGAAGAGACAGCCGTGCGGATTCGCAGCTCCCCGGAATGAAGCGATTAATCGAGATCGATCGAGCCCCAAAGAGCTAAATAGCGAACGAAACGCTGACTTTCCCCCAAAAGGCGATTGAACGGCGGATGAAACCCCGGAATTAGTCGAGGAAACGAAGGAGACCGATGTGCGGCGTTGATTCGAATTCTTCGAATCGCCCCGAATGAGGATCATTCTGCTCGGAGGGTGCTCTTTCACCCCGAATGAGGATCATTCACGGAAGAAGAGCAACTTCTTCTGCGAGCAATATCGCGAGACGTCGGAACGAAACTCGATTTGCCAGGGCGCGATTAAAACGTGGATTCCCCGGATTGAAAGGGGCGTTCGATCGTAGGCGTGTATCTACACGTGTACAAGACGCAGTGGCAAGCGGAAGGAGGGTTCTCTAATTCGGCCGGTTGGAAAATGAAGCGAGAGAAATAGAGGCGGTGTTGTACGTGCGATGCACTTTTACTGCATCATCGAGGCGGATATTCGTCGAGGCGCCGCACCGCCCTGGTACATATCAGCGGCAGCTTCTTCTGTGCGCGGAATTTCAAAGCACTGCAAATTACATTTGCTTGCCGTAGTTGCTGTTATATATATATATATGTATGCACGCGATGGAAAGGAATTTTCGTACCTTTCTTTGTGTGCCTCAATTGCCTCCGCTCCTCTCCCTCGCCCCGTGATTTCAGAAACAGACAGTTTCTCGCATCTCCGTTCGCAATTAGGTCGATTTTTTTTGCGTGTGCGGATTGCTCGGATCACTGAATATTCGCACTGAAAATTATCGTAATTGCAATTTCTTTGCATGTCACAGAATGTGGAACTTCAGAAAATATTAAACGAGAATTCTCCGAATTTTCTTCGTTTTTTTCTGGTTTTCCTCTTACCTAAGAGACAAACTCACCTAGTTTCGATTTGAAGTGTCGTTGAGTCGTCTGATTATGTAGCTAACCTGAGAAAATTAAAAGAGAAACCTAATAAAGGTTGAGAAGAACCGCGACTCGCGGAACCTGCGTCAACGCATTAAATTTGCTCGTTAACAAATTTGATTGTTAACACGGTAACTCTTCACCGCAAACATTGAAGTTGTTGTCGAGGATGACTGGTTACGCCGAGCTGCCTCTTTTGATGTATCGTTTGGCGCCACGTCCATTTTTCACCCACGGTAATCAATCTGTCTAAAAACGGATCGACATTGTAGCCGACTGACAGGGGACGAGCAAATTCTTACTGGTCAGCAAAATTCTTCCCTGACAATTCCCGGACACGCTGCAGGCCACTCTGTAACAGATTCGAGACGTTTCATATGCTCTACCGAATGATTCTTCCCGCCTCGTGATGCACGTCGGAAACTCTGTAACGGCGAACACTCCCTTTCAATCCTACTCGCGTGTTACCCTTCCTTCCTAAACTGAAGCGGACTGATCCTTTTAACTTTAATAATTCGTTGCTATTTTGTCAGAACTACAGAATTTTCATTTAATATAGATTCTATATAGAATACATACAATATATCTATATTTAATATATAATATATAATATTTATTATATTTAAATCTGTATTTAATATAGAATGTATATTTAATGTTTAATATATAGATTCTATTATATAGAATATAGAATTAAATATAGAATTAAAATATTCTATTATACAGAATATATAGATTCTATATTCCATTATATAGAATATAGAATCTATATTTAATATTTAATATATAGATTCTATTATATAGAATATAGAATTAAATATAGAATTAAAATATTCTATTCTATGTAGAATTATTTATACAATTTATATAGATAATAATATAGAATTAAAATATTCTATTATATAGAATATATAAATTCTATATTCCATTATATAGAATATAGAATCTATATTTAATATTTAATATATAGAATCTATTATATAGAATATAGAATTAAATATAGAATTAAAATATTCTATTCTATGTAGAATTATTTATACAATTTATATAGATAATAATATAGAATTAAAATATTCTATTATACAGAATATGTAGATTCTATATTCTATTATATAGAATGTATATTTAATATTTAATATATAGATTCTATTATATAGAATATAGAATTAAAATATTCTATTCTATGTAGAATTATTTATAGAATTTATATGGATAATAATATAGAATTAAAACATTCTATTATACAGAATATATAGATTCTATATTCCATTATATAGAATATAGAATCTATATTTAGTATTTAATATATAGATTCTATTATATAGAATATAGAATTAAATATAGAATTAAAATATTCTATTCTATGTAGAATTATTTATACAATTTATATAGATAATAATATAGAATTAAAATATTCTATTATACAGAATATATAGATTCTATATTCCATTATATAGAATATAGAATCTATATTTAATATAGATTCCACATAGAACATAGAATTTTCATTCAATACAGATTTTCACAGAAAATCTAGTTTGCGCGATTTAAAATTTGTAGCGTTCTAATTGATTCTTCAATAAAAATAATTACTTTGTTGGATGTGCTTCGTTTTTAAATTCAATGCTTGCAGGCACTTTTAGACTCGTGATTTCATTTTATCAAAAGTAGTATATAAAAAATCTAGTTTGCGCGATTTGAAATTTGTAGCATTCTATAGTTGACTCGTAATATTCTTCACAATAGTGATTTTTGATCCAAAGATTCTCTCCATTCGAATAGTGACTTTGTTGGACGATACGTGCTTCATTTTTAAATTAAATTCTTCACAGGCACTTTTCTGCTCGTTTCTTTTCTTTTATCATAATTGGCACAACACGAAGCGACTAAGTGGAACGCTCTCTCGTCGTAAAAAGGAAAAAAAACGGAAAGTGGAACATTCCCTCCGCGTTGCGTCCCGTATTTTTCGATCAGCGAGAATCAAACGGTAACGTACGATAATGCAAACGCGTATACAAAGCAGCTGACGATCCCCGTCTCGCCGTAGATCTTCGTACATTCTCCCCCGTAAAAAGGGAGGGATCTCCTTCAAAGGATCCTGGAAGAGCCATATATCTCTTAATTTTCAATAACGATTCGACGAATCCTCGTCTACGTTCTCGTTAGCGTTCTCCCAGCTGTCTCGAAACGCTACGAGGAATTTCGTTGTACACGTTTCGCGCGTTTGTTTTTCTTTCTGATTGCACGTTGGTCGGATCAAATGGCGACGGAGGGTGCAACGTCGGCGAGATGTTGTCGCAACACGAAGCGAGATATGTATTTAGGCCGACAGTCAGCGTGGAAACTACGAACATCCACTTGGCGGGACTCTGATCTAAACTAATCTTCAGCAATCTCACGCAGGGTTGCCCGTGTACACACGCCGTCCCGTACCAAGTACGCGGGAGTTTATTTGCCCTAAATATTTCGTCGCAGTCGCGTCAATTTCGGACGGGGATGTCCCCACCCTGCTGGCCGGTGAGTGGACTGTTTCGAAGAATAATTTTCCACGGCAACGGAAATGGAATTTCCAATCAGATTCGTCGGCAAAGTTCCTCGGTCCCGGTGTTTTCCGCTGACATTAACTCCCGATTGTCCGTCGGTGGAAAATTTTCAGCTCGGCACTGAGCCTGGCAATCTACCCTCTCGCGTTAAACGGATCGCCGAGACTGACTTCTTCCAGATGAATTTGCGACTCGTTTCCAGACTGGATTCTAGAGCTAACGGACGTCTTTGGGATTTTTAATAACTTATTTGTGCGAGGATTTATTTCACTTTCAATAGTATTCCATTTATGTAATTTTTAAATCAATCTCTTCTTTAAAATAATCTTCTACGTTTATTTAATTTCTAATGGTACTCTTTTCAAGAGTAATAAATTTATTGAAAATTCATTTGATTTATTTAATTTTTAAATCAGTGGTATTAAAATTTTCTTCTCTAAAATAATCTTGTACGTTTATTTAATTTTCAACGGTATTAAAATTTTTAATACTGTTATAGCATTAAAGATACTATTATATAATATTATCTTAATAGTATTATGTTCAAGAGTAACAAATTTATTGAAAATTCATTTGATTTATTTAATTTTTAAATCAGTGGTATTAAAATTTTCTTCTCTAAAATAATCTTGTACGTTTATTTAATTTTCAACGGTATTAAAATTTTTAATGGTACTATTTTCAGTAGTAATAAATTTATCGAAAATTTATTTAATTTTTAAATCAGTAGTATACTGGATGACTTGATCGTACATGTTAATCTTGTAAAAATAAATTGTTCTTAATAACTCGAATTGTGCGTCTTGTAACAGATTCAAACAAATTTTTTACGCGATCACACACGTCCGATCAGAGATGAGACTCGAAAAGTGTACAAATTTCTGTAACGATTAACGCGGGAAGGGTTTGAAACTGGCGCTCATCGATCGTGGATTAACATTGCATTTGATCGAATCTTCGCGGGTTGGTTCAGCGACGTAAGTAATAGAGATAGGAAAGATTTATGGGCAGGGAATTACTTTAGGGATGAATAGGAAGGACTTCCAGGCGAATTTATTGTTCCAAGTTTCCCAATAAACGAAAACCTCAAGAATCAATCGCCAGCTATAATATATGGAATATCTGAGCAGTTGACGTGGAACATCTGTGCTTTTTTAATTAATCGGGCCCACGCGAGACTGCGCGAGTTTCACGGCTTGAGAAAATCCCCCTTGACAGTTTACGGGGCAACGAATCCCCGTGTGTCGTTCTCCGTTTCAACTTTTACGCGAGGGATATGGTACCCTGTCGTTTCTCTAACTGAATGTTTCGAATTCCAGAGGAGAATCCCGCTCCCCGTCGTAAAGGTGAGAATGCTCCGTGTTTTCCTCGGTGTTTTATCGTCAGCGCTTGTTTCCCAGCTTAAATAGAAAATATCAGGATCGAATTTGATCGAAAATGTGACGCGATGGACAAATATTCGCGAATATGAAAATTCTATTATATTAAATATTATTAAATGTTATTATATTATTATATTGAATATTATTAAATATTAGTACATTATTATATTAAGTATTTTAAATATTATTATATTATTATATTGAATATTATTAAATATTAGTACATTATTATATTAAATATTACTAAATATTATTATATTATTATATTATATTAATATTAAATATTACTAAATATTACTAAATATTATTATATTAAGTATTATTAAATATTATTAAATATTGTATTATTATATTAAATATTAACAAATATTACAAATATTATTATACTATTATATTAAGTATTATTAAATATTATTAAATATTATTACATTACTATATTAAATATTATTAAATATTGTATTATATTATATTAAATATTAACAAATATTATTATAATATTATATTTAAGTATTATTAAATATTATTAAATATTATTACATTACTATATTGAATATTATTAAATATTTTATTATTACATTAAGTATTATTAAATATTATTACATTATTATATTATATTTAATATTAATTTTATTAATTACGCTACGAGAGATGTTACGAATAAAAAAATTGCAAAAAAGTCAACCTTGCAAAAGCAATCAGGGAGCAAGTGACAGATACAAGCAGGGGCAAAAGATAATTCCAAGGAAGAAGAAAGGGTCGCAAGAGTGACGGAATAAAAGCCGAGTCACGATACGGCGTGAAAGGTGCCTCGATCCTCGGCGTCTCTCCCGCCTCTCGTATCACAGCTTCGTCTATCGATAAAAGTCTTAACAACTGGAAGTTGTCTTTCGCGACCGGTTCCATCCGGAATTTCCGCGGGACGCGTCCGCGTCGCGACGGATGACAACTGCTCGGGAAAGGGGGCAGAGGGGGGCAAGACAAACAGCCGGCAAGTTGCGCGTTTCGCGCCGCGACAGACGACAGATATCCGAGACGCGGAACTTGCCAGGGAGCGCGGAAACGGACGAAACCGTGGGGACGCAAACCGACGTCGGAGAGATTTTCATCGCGGTGGATTTTCCTTGACGGGGAGGGGGATAGGCGATGTTGTTTCGAGTACTTGCGCGTGAAGATCCATCGAGAGATCGAAATTTCCGCGTTCGAAAAGGGTGGGACGAGTATCCAGGGCGCAGACACGTGTTTGCGCGTCTTTTTTTTCCTTCTTTTCTTTCCGACGAAATATTCTTGATAAATTATAGTTATTTAATTATATGTTAGTAAATTATATGTTTGTAATTAATTATAAATTAATTATAAATTTTTCTCGGTAAAATTCCCCCTTTTCTGGGGGGACTTTAAAGTAGACGTCATGAAATACACAAAAGTTTCAAAATCGATGGTGAAAACACAAGTGCTTTAATGTTATATCGAATATATCGAATATTCAAAAATATTTTATACATTTACGTGTAAAATGCTGCATTGTATTTGTTAAAATGGAAGATTTCAATGTTTTTCGGTGTTTTCCAGTGCTTTCGAGTACTTGCGTTTGTTGGAAATTTCACTTTTTGCCAGGGGTATGATCAGTATTATTGCGAGAAATTTACTTTAGCTCCATCGATACATTTTCCAAAGGAAAATTGGAAAGATCCGATATGAAACCGTGTGTAGGTTTATTGTTTATTTTTTTTGTCTTTTAACAACGAACATTGATTCTTTTCACATTTCGATTTTAAAGCAAATGTTTTCATTTTATGCGTGTATAGAATATACTAGAGTTTTGAAATTCGAGAGTCGATGCTGTTAATGTTACCATAGAAAATTAGTTTCTGCTTCAAACACGATAACTTCGTGTTTTAGTTTCAAAAGCAAAATTCAGCAAAAATCCGACATGAAACCGTGCGTAGGTTTGTTGTCCTCTCAACAATGAATATCGAATTATGTACTTTCGATTTTAAAACAGACGTACGTTTTAGGTACTTTAAAAATATACAAGAGTTTAAATTACCAGAAAAAAATTTGAGAGTCGACAGTATGACGATATGATTTCAAAAAATTAATTTCACAAACAGTGCGCGTTTGAAAGAAAAGTTGAAAAGATCCAACGTGAAACCGCGCGTAGGTTTATCTACCTATTCCATTTTTTGAGAGGTGGAGGGAATATCTTTTTAACAACGAATGTTGGATCATAAAACGGAGAGCAGACAAAGATCTCCGACAACGTTTCCGCTATCGATCTCTCTCGTCGATGTTTTTCAGCTTGCAGCGAGATCCAGGATTAACATTGAAGTTGGAACCGCTGGTTCTCTTCCTCATTCTCTCCCTCCGTTCCTCTCGCTCGCATGAATTTCGCGCAGAGACTGGCTTCCCCGAGTAATTCGTTTTCTTGTTTAACTCGGTTATTTCGCGAAACTTTTTCGTCCTTAAACCGGAATAGATTTACTTCGGTGGCTTCGACCCCGAAACTCGGCGATCCAGCTTGCTGATGTTTTCGCGAAACAACACAACGCCCAAAATGTACAAAATCTCGGAAGAAGGTGGCGACAGTAGAGAAAGCGGAATGAAATTTAAGCTCCTCTAAGTAACTTGATGAAAATTTGGACGATTTAGCTTCCTGGATATTTTGCAAAACAAAACAACTCCTTGGGTTTAACACTTGATGAAAATTTTCACCAGTTTTTCGACTAAATTTCTGATCCAGTTTCCTGACGTTTCGCAAAGCAGTAATGTACAGTCAACAATGTGCAAAATTTGAGAAAAGGATGGTGACAATAGAAAAAGCGGAATGAAATTCAAGTTCCTTCAAGTTTGATACTTGATAAAAATTTAGACGATCTAGCTTCCTGGATATTTCGCAAAGTAGTACACCAAAAATATACAAAAAATTTCCTCAGGTTTAACACTTGATGAAAATTTTGACCAGTTTTTTGACTAAATTTCTGATCCAGTTTCCTGACGTTTCGCAAAGCAGTAATGTACAGCCAACAATGTGCAAAATTTGAGAAAAGGATGTTGACAATAGAAAAAGCGGAATGAAATTCAAGTTCCTCTGAGTCTGACGCTCGACAAAAATTTTCAGTGGCCATAAATGACCACGGATCGTGATATTTTGCCAAAACGTGAAACGCTCGTGTTCATTCCGCGAGCGCCAATGTACATAAATTACATAAATATCGTCGCGTAAACTTGTTTGCGCCCGAGGCGCGAGTGTCTGGGATCGAATTTTTTCATCGAGTTTGGAGAATCCGCCGAAGGAAGCAGCTGCGAGTTCAGCTCGCCTCGAATGAAATTCAAATGCCGACGCGGGGCTATTCGATGCCGAGTGGAAAGAACTAAGGAAATGCAAATGCAGTTGCGTTCCGAGAGTGCGAACTGTGTCACTGGGACGCGTACGCAGTGCAGTCGTTAAGGGGCGGGATTATAGGAAGAAGTATTTAAATTGAAACGAGTCTTGCTCCTTCGACGCATTCTTGCGAATCAGCTATCATTTTTGCTAAAATACACGCTAGAAAACTTCTCACGTGTTTTATATTTAATTCCCTTCAGAAACGATGCTTAATAATTTGACAATCTGTGTGGGTTCAAATTATGTTAATAACATTAGTAATTGAGTAGAATTGACGATACTTTTTTATAAATTTAAGAGGCTAACTGGCGGCTCCCTAGCGCTATCCCCTCCTTACCTCGTTAGCGCTATCCCCTCCACTGCATCAGTTCTCCCCCACTACCACTGAAATTCCACCCCACTCTCTCAGTCTGTCGATTTCCCTACCACTAAGCGAGTGAATAAGGCTCGTCAGTGTCGCCAGTTAGCTCTGATTTAACTGACGTCCACTGTACACAATTTCGAAATTTGATATTATTAATAAAATGTACGAATGAAAAGAAAAATTCGATATTTTCGATTTTTGTATTTTCGCAAGAGAACGCCGGCTGAAACGAGCGAATTACAAATTATTAATTGAAAAAAATTGTTCTCAAGAACGTCGAGTTGCAAAAGGAGCGAAATTTGAAAGAAACGTCGCCTGGAGGAAAGAGGGAACTTTCACTTGCTTCGACTAAAATGAAAAACTCGAAAGCTAGCCCGTCACGGCCGCGGCTAACGCGAGTTGACAAGGAAGAAAGAAAAAAAAATATCAAGGGAGCACGGCTCGTCAGAAGCGGTGGAAGCTCGACAGCGCGATGGGAAGGGGAAGGAGGAGCTGATGGAAAGTCGAAGCCGGCTCGTAACGACGAACGCGGCAGTATTTTCCGCGTAGCTAAATTGGATTGGCAGTTTATTGGCAATATTCGTTTGCGTGGCGTTACGCCAAGCCTTCGTGTATCCAGTGACCAACAAAAATCCCCTCCCCCCTGTATCCGGTTATATCTTGTCGAATCCTTGTCCCACCTTATCGTTTACACGCTGCACGCGAGTTTCCTCGATCCCCTCGCGTCGCGTGTGTCGAAACGTCCCCGGGGATGGGGATCTAGTAATTGCACGTATTGTAACTTCTCGATTTAAACGTCCTATTAAGCTAATCGCAATGAAATATCAGGATAAGAGGCACGTGATATTTTATGGAGAAACGATAATCCAATCAGCGTAAGCTACTTTTGAAAGTACCTTTTTTGACAGAACCTTGAGTCAGTGGTGCAGTTAATTTAATTATCATTGTGTGGTCACTGTAACGTAATTATTAAAATATAACAACTAAACTACTAAAAAACAAATTATTAAATTAATTTTAAAATATTATAAAATTAAAAATTTGAAAATTGAAAATATAAAATTAAGAATTTAAAAATATTATGAAAAATAACAGTGCCACATAACTTATTGGAAATGTTTCATTGATTTTTAGCGAGAAGCCACTTGCGCTAATTGACCCCTGAACATTCCATATATTAATTAATATATAAGAGTCTCAGCCTGAACTGCTCGCGAATTATTCCGCGTTTTCTGATTCACCGCGGGATATTTCTCTCCGCGATGCAAATGGGTTAATTTCCGGATTCGAATCCCGGTATTGGCGAGCACGCTTGAATATCTGAATGAGCGATAGTACTCTAGCAAATGAAAACGATACTTTCGAGGAGGCTCGAGTACCAGCGGGATCGAGTAGGCTCGCAAGTAGGCTCGAATCTTTAATCGCTGGAATCGTTCGAATTCTTTGAAAGTATTTCTGGCGACATCCGCGAGTATATTTGAATCTGTGCGAGTGACACTTTTCAAGCTTTTGCGAGTTACAGAATGAAAATGACACTTTTGAGCAGACTCGAGCATCAGTGTTTGTTTTTGATCACTCTGAACAGTGATTTCTGGTAGTTTCGTTTCATTTTTGTTGTACTTAGAATTATCCACGATTCAATCACAAAACTCGCGTCAGAAATGAATGAAACGCAAGAAGAGGGCGAAATTTCAATGGAACAAAGAGTAAAAGCTCTCGTCAATAAATGATTATTCAAATCTTTAAATTTGTGAAACTTTCAAAATCTATTATTGCGATATTTATTGCGAACGCATCATGGCCAAGGGACGAAATTGGCCGGAGAGTTTCCGGTTCCAAGCAGTTCTACTTGCGATTTGCCTACGTCCACCGCCGTTAAGTCGAACCCTTGGCCAACGTCGCCGAATCGAAACGATATTGCGCAAGAAAGCGAATATTCCCGCCAACAAAATCTTCGTCGTTCCTCCTGACGCCGCTGCCTCCAACAAGAAACTACCACTCTCGATCCTGAACACGTCCGAATTTCCCCCAACGTCGATTCCCCGGCATTATTCAACTCCTAATTACAGAATTGTACTTGTACCTTCGTTTGTGCTCGACGAAAGAAAAATAATCGTGCAAGATTTTGGAATGTCGTTCCATCATTTTTGATTTAAATTTACAATAACAATCAAAATATCAAAATTCGAGAAGAAGAAATTCCATTCGAACTCGTGGTTTCAGTCCAACTTCAGAATTTATATTACCATTCCATTGATTGCAATAATATTTTATTTCAAAAACATTTTGTATAATTATTTTTACTCGTAATATTGTCAATTTTTAATCGTGGGATGAATATTTAAAATCTAAAAGAATTTTCCAATGTTTCTACAGACTATGACAATTTGTAGCAATTTCCATTCTCCGCGTGACGTGGCGGAAAAATATCTGAAACAAAAGTGAACGATGCATCGCGAAAGAAAACATTCGCATCTCGTGCTCGATCGTTGTAGGTTTTTCTTCGCGAAGCATTATTTTTTATGATACTTTGAACATGGACAATTTTCGGATGCACGATTTCAGACGACTGTCCATTGTCACGGAACAAAGTTCTGCGAATAGTTTAATAAATCCAAGGGCAGATTACGCGACGTAAAGCCTGCGTTTTTTAGCCTCGCAATATCACGGTGTTCTTATAATAGGAAATCTTATTTGAATAATCTTTTTTCATCGTTCGGCAAAGTACCGTAATAAAGAGAGTGTAGCACGGCCATCAAGCCGTGGGAGGGTCCCTTGACGAATATAAATTCATGACAGCCGTCACTTTTTCTCCAGAAAACGTCCCGAGATGGTGAATTTATCATTCGGACCTGTTGCTGAATGCAAGCGACGAGAAATTTCAAAGGAAACGTTCGCGTCCGTCGGGCAAAAATGTTGCGATTGTTGCGGCGAGTGGACGGAGTTTTCGTGGAAATCGAAACACGCGATCGCATTATGTCCCAGTTTTAAAAGTTATTATTTTCAGTATTCCGCGATACATAAATTCGGACGGGACTTCGAAGCCTTCGATCGCTCGGAATTAAGACCGCTCTGAATATTTAAAGTTTCGTCGCGATCCGCTGAATATTCAAAACTCGAACTCATAAAGGAGAGAGATTGAATTTCACGAAAGGATGCCCCCAATCGTGGGAAAAAAAATGACTCTGAATTTAAAGGAGTCGAATGGGTAAAAAGGGAGAAAGATTGAATTCCTAAAGAAGATATTTCGCGATCTACGAGATTTTCTGTTTCGAAACGAACGAAGAATCACCGCGCAATATCGCGGTACCGTAATTTGTTAAAAAGCACGTTCGAGTAGTTTCGCAGTTGCGCAATTCGGCGCAATTCGCGATTTTCCGCGTTGCCCGTCATCGAAATTCAAACGGCCGCTGAAGGGAATATCGAGCTAGACGCGCTTAATACCGCGTGAAATATTCGTCAAACAGAAATTCATTTTGCAAGAACAGAGTTTCACTAGCTTACCGGTTATTAAATGGAACGAACGAACGAACGAGCGAACACGAGCTCGACGAGCCTCTCGTAATCGTCTCTCTCGCCGGGAGATGGAATTGCACAGGGGACGCGATATTTGACGTCTCGATCCAAGATAATCTAAAGCATTTTAGGAACAGTTTGTTCCTCCGGCTAAAAGCCTTCGATGACGTAATCCTCAGTTATCAAGCTTCCTCACGAATATTCCGAAAATTCGCCAACAACTTCGCGCGAACCGATGGCAAGAAGCGGCGACGAGGGGATCAAGCCCAATATGTACTTAATCCGAATTAATTTCGATGTACAAGTTTCGCTTCGACAATTTCGTACGTCACTCGTGGGCAAAAGTGTGTTCCAACGGCTATGCACAGTGTACAGTGAAGAGCATAATTGTACCAACAACGATGGAAAATTGCGAATAATTTCAACTGACGTAACTTTGTGGTAGATTCACTTGGCCTCATTTTCTCTCTTTCGAGGATGAATTCACGTCACTGGCGTGACATTATAGGTTTTTCTTGAAAATTGTCCAAAACCAAACGCGTGTAAATATATAAACTTATATAATATATATAAATTAATATAAACATTTCTTTGACTGGATCCACCATCATTTTGAAGGTTGAAGTTTCACGATGATTGTTCTACAATTTTTTCTTTACTCTTTTATTGAATGTTGAGTAGTAGGTTGAACGACAAAAATTCGAAAATCCCAGTCTTCAATGAAATGACGGGAAAGGAATCTTTAAGACTATGCTAGAGTCACTCACAAGAAAAATTTGTCAATGTTTCTACACGCGTTTGAATTTTGACGATTTTTGAGACTTAGCATTAGAAATAATCATTCTCTTTAAAATTGTATTTGGCATGAAATTTTGTCCATTATATTTCTCTAGTATGTTACTTTATTTAAAACAGAGGTGGCTGACTGGCGGCTCGCGAGTCCTTATCCCCACTCTCCTAGTCAGCGCTATCCCCTCCACTGCATCAGTGAGAGAGTGGGGAGATCAACGCAGTGGAGGGGATAGCGTTGGCGATCAGGAAAGTAGTTGTAAGGGCTTGCTGGCCACCTCTGATTTAAAGCAATCACCAAGTACAGTATATAGAAGTTAATGATACACAATTTCAATCTCCTGAAAAATTCATCTCCTTCACCAAAATGTTTTATAAACTTTCGTAAGAAACAATAAGAAGTTTAATTTGCACGAATCATCCCGAATTATTCTAATAACGATTCGACGATTTCTTCTTTTGAAATTCTCTCATTCCTCTTACGACGTTCTGTTATATTATACCATACCTACGTTCATTGTAATTGTAAAAAAAATTATAAAAAAATCTTAGAATTTAGCTGTTAACTAAATTTAAGTACAATGTCCCGTCACAGAGGATAGTCGAGCTCGAACGGTTGAAATGCAATTAACACGTTCGCAAAGACCGGGCCGAGGTTCCAGATCTGGACAGGCTTGGCGGCTGGAGGAATTTCGTCGAGGCGCGACGTTTTCCTTTTCTTTTTCCCCGGGCATTGGAATTTCACGGCTGCGGAATTGTTCGGATTTCTGAGTAGATTGGGAAGGATCGATTTATACGAACGTCGCGTCGCGTCGTCGAAACGCCTTTGAATTGCTTTTTGTTCTAATCCAGAGGATCAATCAGATAGAGACTCGTTCGTTCATCGAGTTTTTCTTTCCCCTCTGTCTTTGTCCGTTTCTCTTGCCTCTCCTGTGTGTACAGAACGGATACTTCCCTTTCTCTCTTTCTTTCTTTTTTTTTTTCTCTTTTCTTTACGGATACGGAGAAAATGTTTCCTTCCACAGGATTGTACGCGTCGTTCAAATATAGGTGTTCGCCGTTTCTTTCCCCGTGTACGGGGATTTTCTTTATTCCCTTTACTCCGTTGCTTCGAAAGGCAAAGAAAGCCGTATCTCTTTTTACGCTGATCTTCTCTATTAAATTCATTCTTTCGAGTGACTGTTAAACACGGACGTGCAATAACCTGCGGACTTTTCTGTTTTTCTCTCTCTCTCTTTTGAAGAAATTGAATTTAAAAGTGGACGACTTAAAGTAGAATTTTCTAAAGCAAGCATTAAAATATTCCAAAATTGCATTCGAGGTTATAACATTAATAATTTAGCGCCGTGAAAATTGTCGAAGACAATTCTTTCGTTCTGAAAAAAATTCGTCTGAAAACCGAATCGTCACGTCGGTTTGCAATTGGCGTGTTAAAGAACGGGGCTGGAGGATACGTTTCCAAGCGGAGTGCCCGCTGAATCGAACTGGTTGAAGAATCTTGCTGAAAGAAGAGAAAGCAGACGGTGTCGCAACAAAAGATCAAGTCCCTCGGCGGAAGAAATGAAATAAGAAAATGCCGGACGACCTCTCCTCCCTTTCATCTCGCTCTCTCTTTATCCTGCTCCTTTCATTGTTCTCGATCCGTGCTCGACTCCCCGAGCCTCTCCGCGAAACACACATCTGCGCAGCGGTACTTCATAAAAATGACCCTGCGATTCACAATGGGGAGTCTTTTCCCACGAAGGATGGGCTTTAATTTCCATTCAGGATAGAGAGAAAAATTACGTAACGAGCGCGAATTTCTTTCGAAACTTTTAATTAGCTGGGTTAACACGGGATCCATTATGTTTTTAGCCGAATCGTATAGCCATTCAGCGATGGGCTTGCACCGATCTGTTCGTAGCTCGAGTTCTCCTTCTTTTGATACAGTTTATTTGTTTATTTATTTCGTCCTCTTTGACGTAACTTATTTTCTAAAATGATTTGATATTCTACTTTCATTATAATATATAGATATACTATCTGCTATGTATGTTTCTAAATTACAATTAATGGGATGTAATTAATGTTGCACATTTTATTATATAATTGACATGTAATAAATGATATATAAAATTTATATATCGTTATTTCATAATTATTTTACAATAAAATTATATGTAATTATCTGTAATTATATGTAAAATAAAATTATATGTACAGCATTTACGAATTGCAACAGATAATTATTTTTCGAATACGTGATTTATACTTCTGATCTGATGCACGTTATTTGTTACAGTTCTGCTATCCACTGGAATAGAAAATTCGAGTAGCTAGTATTCTTACCCGCAAAATAAAGTTCGGAAGTGGAGGTGAACCGAGGCAGTGAAACTTTCCAGGCTTGAAATTCCGCTTTGAAAAATTTAAAAAAATGCCTTCCTCGTCCGAGATCCCTTAAAAATTTCAACAGAACACTCGCGAAAATTCGCCGAGACAAATATCCCCGTGATTTTCCCCCCTGCCGCGGATCTAAAATTCCAGCCGCCTCAATTCCCTAAAACACGCTCCGACGCCGGAATCGTAAATCAGCGTCTCGAGTTCACCGAGACGCGGTGAACGTTCGCGGACGCGACAACAAGAACGCGCGTCCATAAGGATGAAAATAGTTCGATCCCGGGTGAAAATTCCCGCGGTCTCAAAGGGTGTCTCTCCCCCTCTTCGAGTCTCTTACCCGAGAGACGAAATTTCCACGCTCGCGTGGCGTGGCCGTCTGTTCGCCGGGCTCTCCACTCCCGGAGGCCTCTGCCAACGAAGGGGGGCCCCCGAGTATCGTCGCGCATACCGAGCAAGTTTACTTTGACGCGCGTACTCCCGGGTGTGCAGCCGGCAGGCTGCATGCAATCTGCAAATGCGTTGGATAAGTCGCGTTTCAGCGATTCCTCCGTTCCTTCGCGAGGAGGAACGATGCCCATCCGCTCCTGGCACAGCCAGCCCCCCTTCTCGTTTGTTCTGATTCATTTCCGGTTGGCCAGCAAGTCCAACTGCCCTCACTATTTTTCCATAAGTAGCACTGTGATAGCAGTTCTGTGTGAGTAAATGACGCAAAACTTTTTCATATTTGTCGCGTATTCGAGCTGGACTGTATGGATTCTCGATTCTAGAATTGTACTAGTTCTGAGATTTTTGAAAGGGGAGACAGAGATGAGCAATTTCGTGGAATTTTTCTAATTATGCCAGTGTATTTTGTGTAAAATTTGACAAGGTATAAATTATTTAAATTGTTAGTATCGGTGTAAACCACGTGTTATCAGTGTTGATATAAATTACACGTTTTTAAAGAAAAGTGCGAGTCACAAATTTGAACTGTTTCTTGGTAGAATCCAAGACACAGTATGATAGAAATACGAGATCTGAATTTCCTCAACACGCTTAAACATACATATAAATTGGTACAAATTGCACGATAAATTATTAGTATCGGTATAAACTACACACACACACATATATATATATCAGTATAAATTACACGTTTGAAAAAAAGAAAAATATAAATCACACGTCTGAAGCGTTTCGGTAGAATGCAAGACACGTATGATGGAAACGCGAGACTTGAATTCCCCGATACACATTTCCTTAATACACATACATATTTTAGCACACGTTCAAAACCACCATCTCTGGTCGACGGACAATAAGTCACCTACCGTTCCACGCCCGATCTCTCGGCGTTTGTATCTGGAAACGTGTTGCTGCTCGATCGTCGCGATGCTGAGTTCGATCAGCCAAGAAAGGGACACATCAAGGAAAATTCTCACATTGGCGATCTCTGATCTCTACCGAGATCAATTCGCATCCTGAGGAATTTTACACCTTGCCCTTTCCACGTGTTCTTGATTCTACCCTCTGGGAGAGGAACGGAAATTCCTGCCCAGTCCCGATAGCGATACGGCAGACGGCGTTTTAAAAAAATCGTGCATCGCGATACCTGTTTACGTTTTCCAGGGTTTATATCTGGTCGGGTTCCGGCCGGCGAGTGATTTACGACTCATAAACGTATCCCATCGTGCCGACCGATTTCCACAAATATACGGCAGATCGGGGCGTTATTGCCAGCCGGCCAGGGGTTGCACGTTGCGCGCAATCAGCGGATTAAATCGTTGCCCCGTGCCACGGAGAATTTCACGTTCTCTATTTTTTATTCATCGGAGACACGTCGCTTGGAAAAATACAACACGCCGATACTCGACGATCTTGAATCACGCGTGCGACACGCACATTTGGAAACCGATGTAATTAAAAAATTTCGCAAAGTGTGATCCGTTCGTTCTTAAATTGGAGCAGACTGGGAAACACGTGGGTGTTTGGGTAATTTTGCGAATTGTCACTGTTGAGATCAATCACGACTCGTTGTCATTCGTGCAGCTTTGAACACATCTATTCTTCCATCAACTGGGGTGGGAAATGAAACGAATTTTTTACTGAGTTTAATTTATAACGACACGATGGCTTATTTCTCGACTATGACTAGATTCTCTATTTATTGTTTTATGTGCACTTTGTATGCATTAATAGGCGATAATAACCAATGACGTGAAAAGCAAAAGTGGCCAACTGGCGGCCTCTGCCCCCACTTTCTCGATCGCTATCCCCTCCACTGCATCGATCTCCCCACTCTTCCGCTCAGAGTGTCACAGCCACAATACTCGCGTTAGATGTATACGTTTTCGTTGCATATAAATTCTTTACTGTAGCCGCTAAAGTTAAAGAAAAACAGAGAAAATTGTTTGTGTGCCGAATGGAAATTAATTTTAATGAAGGAACTGGTAGAGTGACAACGAGTGTGCCACTCGTACGCCTCTGAATTTTAAAAAGCACGAACCGAAAATTATTTCATTGTCCTGATACGATCCGCGAAAATCACGAGGTATAAAAAGTGCAGGATACTAGCAAGAATACTCAGAGGATATCTCTCTACGAGCGTATGCATTTCGAAACATTTTAAAGCGTGGGGATATTTTTATGACGGTAAAAATACAACGATGGGGAAATGAATCCTTGTTATTTCAGCGAAAATACACTGTTAAAATGACGGACATCTGGTGACTAGTTCTGGTTCTCATGCACGCGCATTTATTTTTAAACCGTAAATCCACTCGTCCGGGCGACGTATTAAGCCGGCCAATTCTTTGCAATTCTACAGCCATTCACCTGCAATATAGCACTTATCTTAAAAGCTTTCGCCGTCTCTGTATCGGGCGGATTCCATCTACGAATGAAAAAGATTACGCGCGAAAATGCGGCTGAATAGTCTGGAAAAAAGGCTTCGCAAGGCTTCGCTGTCTACGCGCGAAACGATCGTGATACAATTCTTGTTCGAAGAGAAAAAAAGAAAGAGGGGAATTTGAAAATAAAATCGGACTCTTTTCAGCCACACGCGATCGCGTATCAATTCTTAAAAAAAAAAGAAAGAAAAAAAAAGGAAATATTCGATCCATTTTTTGCAGAAATTCTCTCTTTTCCCGCCGCTGCATTCCAAAATGGTGGGCAGGTTTCCTTTTTTTTTCTCTCTTTTTTTTTTTGTTCCATTTAACGTTAGAATTGTCGATCTTTCTATAGAATCAAGCGAGTATCGTTCGATATAAAAGAAGCTTGACGTGAATATTTTCCAAATCTTCCAATTATGTGAAAGAACGTATCAAACGCTTCGAGGATTAATGGTGTAATTAATTGTAATGGTAAGTTAATGATAAAATAATTAATAACTGAATTGAAAATAACCGGAAAGGTTTCTGGTAGCTTCTAGCGTTGAATCTCAGCGTTTCATGCCGGCGATTTCTCCATCTTCTTATCTCTCGCGTGGTAAACGCGCATTTTTCAGGGAACAAAGGGACGAACGTCTTTGAAATAGGAGCCAGGGCGCTTTTGTTTAAACCAATGGACAAACTGACCTATTACTCGTAATTACGGCATTGAAAGAGCCTGCAGAGCCCAGGCGAGAGCGCTCTTTAACACAGAGTTTCTTATCGAATCATTTTTTCCCGTTACAAAGAGCTCTCTCATTCCAGGAACACGTTCGTCTTATTTCTGTCAGACGATAGCATAATCGGATTATTCCTCCGGTCTCTGTCATCCTAATTTCGCTATTGTCAGCATGCGGACGTGGAAAAGAAATTTATAACACGCAGCTTTCTTCTGTTAGAATAGCTTACACTCGACGGGGCTGAGCTAAGAAAAGCTCGACTTACACATTTGCACATTTCATATACATATTATACCGAATGAAACAATTGGACACGGTCAATTTCATTTATTGCCTGGGTATATAGTTTCAAGTAGAAGAGATACGTTGATAGTCAGACACGCTCTATTCAACTGGTACAATTTATTCAACCAAATTTACGTTTGATGGACATTTTAAATAAGTTACATATCGAACGGAGTAATACTTCTTGCACGATGAATTTATAGTGATTTATTTCGCAAATATATTATTGCGCGACGTTTAGAAAATTTCAAGTGAAACAAGCACGTTTAACGGATATAATCCAGCCGTAGTTCCACTCGTTCGTTATATTGTTTATACATTTTAAGCGGAGTAATATTTTTAACACAATCAATTTATAACTCGTAATTTACCGCGCGAATATATTATCACGTGACGTTCAGGAAGTTTTAAGTAGAGCGGGTACGTCGATAGTCAGACACGGTTATCAGGTGTAATTTATTCGACCGAGCAACGCGAAAGTTACAAATAGCTTATAATTCGTTCAACTATATTAACAAATGGTTATGTACAGCGTGCGTGTTGAAGAATTAGCGGGCATAATTTAATATCACCGCAATTTTTGCCCTCGGATTTATCTCGAATGTCGTGGGAAATTTATTTTACGGATTCGCTAATATTGGGTGTTCCAGCGTCTGAGATGAAAAACACAAGACGACTAATGTTTCATAAAGGGTAAAATTGGTGGACGACACGTACATGTAAGGGCAGGTATTAAAAATGGTCTCACCGAATGACGAATTTTAAATACAACGATTCATTAGAAAATGAAGAACATGACTGTAGCAATGATAATTAACTCGACTCCTTAAAACTTGTCACACGATTCTTTTTTTTATTTCATTGAACTTGAAACGTTAGAGTTAAGTAAAAAAATGTTAGGATTTCTTGAGTTTCTGTCCGGTAATTTGACCGACAGTTTAATATTCAATATTCGATAAAATGATAGAAAAAAAATCGTACAACAAGTTTATAAAAGAGAGAAATTTTCGAGAGAATCATCTTCGAGATAAACGAACTCGAATAAAAGCTGTAAAGCGAGGTCGACTGAATTTCTTTTCCACGAAATTATAACATTTTAATTTAAATTATCGACAATTTTCGGAATCGATCTAGTTACCAAGAAAAAAAAATCTTTTTCTGACGTTCCTATACATGTCTGGATTTTTACAAATCTTCATTTTCTCAGCCGCTGCATGACGTAGAATCATCTTCAAAGAATACACATTATGAATAATACCATTGATGTATTATATTAATAACTATTATTCGCATAATACTCTTTTTTTACAAAGTTACGTCGAAATATCGAACGCCCACTTTTCTCCCGCCGTTGCACGTTTGCTGCAAACAATCGCAATCTCGAGTATAATTCCCAGTTCTGACGTTCGAAACTCTGATAAAACCAGAGTACGCCGGGTCTCGTCGAGACAAAATCCGTCCGACTGGCGGAAAGACATCGGTAAATGTCGTTTGGATCGCGCACGGAATCCGAATTTCCGGTTCTGCAACACGGTGGGTGCAGTAACGATCGGTCGTCCGGCGCGGTTGTGCGTCCATTGTTCACCGCGCTGGATATATTCACGTGGCCGGCACGTCCAAATACCTGCCGCCATTCTAAGGGCTGCTGTCTAACAATAAGTAATCCGCGCAAGTTGGGTCCACTGCAACCGGGCAGCTCGCGCTCCAGACAAAACCAGCTCGCGATTTGACAATCGGCGAAGTTATTGCGCCGCCGGCTCTCGAGATCGTCTTCTTGTCTCCGCTTGGGTCCGCTCGAAAACTTGCCCGTGTAAATTGCGCGACGAACACACGACGACCCGGCCCCTTTGGTCTTGGTCTCGGTGGCCGATTGATTGTCAACGGAGAGACGTTGATCGCGCCGTTGTCGCCCGAGTACACTGTAAACGATCGAATTGTTGGACAAACGTTGGAACAGCCAAGGATTTGACGCTGCCGGCGATTCGGTGTGATTTCGGTCGCCCGCTGTGAATCATTCGTTCGAGCATTTCGTTCTTGGAAGAACGTTAAAACGCGGTGAATCGGTGTAACCTATAAAAGCAGTTGGAAAGAAGCTGAAGAGAAATTAATTAACATTTGATCGAGAGAACTTGACTTTTGCCAAATTTCAGTTTAAAGTTTATCTTTTTACAAGAAATCAGAGCGACGTACATACGTTGCGGAAAAGTACGAAGAAAAAAAAAAAGAGACAAATCACGATCTCGGTTTTCTATCGGTTCCACGATGCGCTGCTAATAAAATTCAATGAAATACGCGTGCACCGCGGCGAATTGGCTTTTCATGCCGCTGATATCCCCCTCCTTCAGGGATAGTTATTTATCGGCGGTGATAAATTTCCTTAGACAAGAGCCGCTCGAATCTCAGCGGTTAAAACAGAACGATTGCCCGATTCATATATATATATATATATATATCTGCTGGGAGGTTTCTTTCGCCGGGCTGTCAAATCTCGCGTGCAATTTTCGACATTGTTTACAACGATATCGGCGAGCGCTTCATCATTTACGAGGCCGCTGAAACACACCGATCGGCGTTCATTCGAAATTGACGGGAATCGATCTCGTCGGGCTTTTCCACCCCTCCACTCGTCACCGACTCGTCACCCCCGCATTTCCATGCATTTATCTCCCGGTTTTTTTTTTTTTTTTTGTTTCTTTATACACAGAAATTTTTCTTCCGATCGTTCAGAGTATTTACACTCGCAGACCTTTTCGTCATTTTATTGCCTGTTACGGACATTTAGAAGTAAATTTTTATTCGTCACAGAAATCGAATCTGACTTGGATCTCGTCGATTTCGAACTCGAAATCATTGTAAGATTTGAAAAGTCGAGCAGACTCGTTTGAAATTTTATCTTAATTCAAGGTTGTAATTGTTCTTTCCTACAGGATCTATAAAAAAAATATAAGGCTGTTATCTTTAAGGTAATTCGTTCTGATAATTTTAAATTGTAGATCAAAATATTTTCTTTAATTTTAGTTTGTTGATAATTAAAGTTTGTGTTGAATATAAAAATAAATTAATGACAAACAAAATTGTCGTGGGTTTTTTTCTATTTTGTTAGAAATAAGCAAGAGTCCACATGTTTTTGAGCTGTAGTTTATACAGAGTGTTCAAATTATAAAAAGGTTGCGTGATGGAATTACAGCGAAGAACGTAATTGTATCGACGAGACAACGAGAAATTGATACAACTTCGTAAAAGAGGATCCACTTGCTCGTTTTCAAGCGTGAAAAGTTTACTTCCACAGTTCGTTTTTCTCGAAAATTATTCTATATCAGGCAGGTGAGAAAGTTTTCAAAAATTGTAAAAATTCAAAAACATACAGTTAAAAAAATTTTTCTGTAATCCACATCACCGTCATTCTGAAGACTGAAGTCTCCCCTTTACGTCCCCCTAAAAGTTGTACGATTTCTTTTTCCATCGTTTTATAAGTTCCAAGAAACTTTAATATTACATCGTGCAGTCTTAACGTTGAAAGTTCATTAAAATGATGAAAAAAAATCGTACAGCGAGTTTTAAAGAGTTACTGCAAAAATCTCAATCTTCAAGACCAACATCTAGCTATGAAAACAATTGTTTAACACATACATTTGAATTTTGGCAATTTTCGAGGAACAAGTGCGTAAAACCATCGTGAAAGATGTAAAGATGTTCGTCTTTGAAAGAAATGAACTCACCACTGAGCTGTGAAGAGGTGTCACGTTTCAAAATGGAACCGAGTGGATTGTTGAAATATCTTCTCTCGCGTAATTGTAATTACACGAGATTATCGACAATTTTTCATCGTCACGGGCGCAATTACGCTCTCGACCGTAGCTGTCTAATTTGAAAAGAAAATTCCCTCAGTTTCGAAACTGAGTACCTAAAACATATCTACCTCCATTTTTTTAGGAAGAGGGGCATGCGTACGCTACTTACTGCGCTTTGACATTTAGCGTCTTCTTGCACGTCTCGGATTGAAGGTGTCGCCGCTCGTAATTGCACACTCGACAAAGCACACGCCCGCGCGCGAGTAAATTTCACCGCGGCGATATAGAGTTTGATATTAAATTCTCGGACTGGCGTTTCCCCGCTCGAGGTGGCGCGAATGGCTCGCGGATATTCAGGCCACCAGGCCTCAAAAGGAGCAGAATGAATTTCTACTAATTTCAAAGACGCCGCGGGAAGAAGCTCGGCTCGCTTCGCGTTTTCGAAATTTCGCCCGTCTCACCTTGCGGAATTTCATGCTCGTTAAGTTGGAACATCGTATCAGTGACACTAACGCTCGAATGTCGTGTTTTATTCAGAGCCTGGGAAGATTCTCAAATTATCAAATTGTTTTTACAATTTTTCGTTTCAACTAACAAAAGTTCTTTTAATTCTTTTTATCACTGAAAATGATTTTAGCGGGGGTAAGCCAGAAAATCGGGCCTCTTCAGGTGCAACGCTGATGCAACGAAAATTAGCGATTGGTTGATTTCGGTCACGTGATTCTCCTCGAGTAGGAGTGGCGTTGCCTGATACTGAGCGATCGCGCCTGTAATTCAAATGTCTGCATATTTTTCTTTCTTTTTTGCTCGTATTTCAAAATGGTTGTTATTTAGTGATGTTTAATCGTCGTTACTTAACGTCGAAATTATTTATTACAATGAGAAACAATTTAAAGATCAACAATGTCGATGTGATCGAAGATTTCATTGTAATCAGTACGACTACTTACGTACAGTACGATAACTTTTTAAACGAAGAAATATAAAAGTTTATAACTTTGAAACTATTAATTCTCCGACCCACGTTTATTAGCAGTTTTATTATCTAGAAGTTGCGAAACTTTTCTTCTGTTCACCCTGTGTATACTCGAACGAAGCGTTATACAAATTTCAGCGATCGAAAGTTAGCGGGCAGAGCAACCGCATCTCCCTCGATTCGCGCGAAATAAAGATCAGATCGTAATGTGCGTGATTCGAGAGTGTAATTCGAGCGAACGTTTGAGGATTAGCAGCGGTCAGTGTTTAATTAAGTAAAACATTTCTATCGAGCCGGAAACGACCGTTCAATCTCCTCCTTTGATAGAGGCGCGGCCCGTGGACATTGCTTTGCTAATGCCTAACAGGCATTGCCAATAATCATCCTGGTAAACGTATTAATCGATGCCGTGCCGCGTCTAACTGCGACATCCACGCTAGTTCGACGGCTATCGATATCGACGACCGCGTCGATACGAAATCAATAAACGTCGATGACGGATAATCCGTAAAATGGAAGTTGGCTCTCACGACCGCTCGAGTCTTCGTACTCGAAGCGCGTGTGTTTCCTAAGCTTTCTCTCTCTCTCTCTCTCTCTCCCTCTCTCTTCGCTTCTGTCTTCCCCTCGTTGCTTCCATTGTTTAAGATCAGACAGCTGTAACTAATAAGCGGCAGTAGTCGATATTGTCCCAAGAGGTTCGAATTAGTCAAATTAATCTGACTTCCTAATAGGATCCGATGACTCGCGGTCGATACACGATTGGCGACAGTGTAAACTGGCGAAATTGATATTGTTTGAGACCGTTTGACTGAAGGATTTTTAACCTCTCGCCGCGTGGAACGACGCACGTCGAGAGTTTTCTGTCCCACAGTTGCAACATCTTCTCAGTTTTCCTATTATAAATATAATTCGGGCAGAGCGAATAATAAATTTGTTACTTTTTAGTCGTTTCTACCCTCGTTTCAACCCCAGTCTATTTTCCTTCGTTGCGACCCGTGCAAAGTGGAAAAATAAATCGATATCGTCGACGTTCTACTTCGCTTCGTGAATAAGTTATCCAAAATTAATTTGACGACTAACAAAGTGCAGCTGCACTGTGCGTTGTCGAACAGCGTGCACACAGTCGTAGAGTTTGCACTGTCAAAATATATATATATATATATATATGTACGTTTGTATCTTTGCTTTCCTGATTACGTTTACATTTTGAGTTATTCGCAGTGCCAACGACAAATTAAATTATCACCGCGGAAATTGCATTCGAGTAAAAAGAACATTCGACGTTTTTTGAAAATGAACGAGTCACGGTCGCAAATGTCGACTTTTGCTTCATGCAAAAATGAAAAAAAAAAAAAAAAATACAATTTTGGTAGAAAATACCGGATGTATTTTGTATGTGTGTGTGTGAAAATTTTCTACAAAATCCAAAAAACACTTGCTTCATCTTCGCAGCGATAATAATGCAACAAACGAGGCACAAACCGAGCAAGACAAATTGCATTTTCGTCACACGTTTAATTTGAGAAGTGAATGTGTTCGTGGCTAGATTTTTCGACGCAAATGCGACGTATCGCGGTGATTCAACGTGTTTACGTTAATTCCGCTTAAAAGAGAAGAGAAAACTATCCACGGGGAAAAATCTCTGGTACAAATAGATCGATATAGCCGAATAGGTGGATCGCGGTGTTGCTCCGATGAGAATTCAACCGCGTGCATCTACCGCGGACACTAATACACTTTTTTACGCAAACATTAGCGTCCGACCGAGCCGCTTTATCCACTGGCAGAAATTAAAACACGGCCGGCGTATCTGCGAACTTTGCCCCGTTATTTCTTCCTTATCGCCGACCCTTTCCCAACCCCCCTCCCCCCACCACTTCGACCCCCATCGTTCGTACCATTATCGTACCTCTGCTTTTTACTCGCTTTTACATCCCCACGCTTTTTAGTTGGTAATTTTATAACTCGCCAACTAAAGATAAGTTCGAATTATCCCCGGCGAGAATTTTTATGGAATTACGAATTTCACGGCAAGACCGAGAGTAGTAGATGAAACAACTATCCACTTGAATTTCGTTCTTTTTCTTTTTCAAATTGCATTTATTTTTAACCTTGCAAACGAACGGTGTTTTTTACAAATTCCTGGGGAACTCGAAGAGGCGAGAAATTCACGAAACGAGCGTGTAATACTAATTGCAATATTTAATACAGGAAGTACTTTCTACCCAGATTTCATCTGAGTGTAAATTTACGCAGGTATCTGCGATCTACTTACGAGCGATACTTACTGGCTTTATTTTTTCGTTTCGCATGCAAACGGCCTATTTTTACAAATTTGCGATAATTCACGGAATATCTAATAATACGTAAAAATATTTAGAACACTCTTTTTATTATATTTCACAGATGAAACAACTTTTCCTTTCATCTTCTTTTCAAATTACACAAGAATATCCACTCGCAAGAGTATAGAATCCCTTGTTTATCCCTTGACGAATCTTCGTCGAATTTATTTTCACGAATTTAGAGGAAATTTGGATATTGAAAAATTCACGGAACAAGTACAACATATAAAAATATATCAAACACACTTTGCAATATTTAACAGATGAAACAACTTTCCATCTTCTTTTCAAATTGCACAAGAATATCCACTCACAAGAGTGTAGAACTTGTTTCTATTAGAGCAATCATCCCTTGTTCATCCCTTCGTCGAACGAATTTATTTTCACGAATTTGGAGGAAGTTTGAAGATTGAAAAATTCACGGAACAAGTACAACGTATAAAAATATATCAAACACACGTTGCAATATTTAACAGATGAAACAACTTTTCATATTTTACTCTGTCCTACTTTCTCACGAATCATCACCAAACGCTTGCTATCACGAATCTGTAGAAAGTCTAAAGATACGAAAGTTGTTCACAGAATACTCACTCTATATATATAATACTCTTTACGATAATTGCCAAATGAAACAACATTCTATCCGGATCCAGTTTTAAACTGCATTCGCAAGGACCCGAATACGTGGCTATTTACATAAATAACCACGTTCTACTTACGTGGAGGAATCACCGTGCGTTGGGTTACACCACGATCACAGAAACGTCCCTGCATGTATCCTCGCGTTTCTGTGCACGAGAACGTGTCGGCCCAGTGGCTTAATGCACCGTGAGAGTTGCGCGGAGGGTTGGTTCGCGGTGGAATATGCATAATGCAGCAGGAAGTCGTGCGCGCGGACGAAATAACGTGTAACTGAAAGGCGCGAATAACTGGTGGCCCAGGGCTCGGGCAATTATCGCCGAGTAGATTTCCCTCCCCGCTCCCTTAGTTACCGACCGTAGGTAATTCGTTATCGCTAATTGAAGATCGCGCAACTCCGCGACTCTCGATCGTCTCGCGCCGCGTTTCAAGCGGCGATTCAAACCGCCCGAAAAAGATTACGGCGTCGCGCGTCGGCTTGCTGCTCGATTTCCAGCAGCCAGCCGACCTAAAACCAACTTCCTCGGCCAAGTTTCCTTTTCTACTCTGGCCGCTATTGGCGGCTGTAACTTGTCGAGGATATCGCCGCCGGAGTTAGAAACCTGAAGGCTATTTGCGTTTTAGAAGTTCGGCGTTGGAGCGAGTGGTGTATTACCTTCACGGTTTTTGGTAATCCATGGATACCGGGAGTTCGGCAATTGGACAATACCGTCACGCGGAATTATTGCGCGCAACTTTCGCCACGTGGCTCGTCCTTTTTCTACAAAAGTATAAAATTCTGATCGATTGAATGTTACGTTTCGCTATGAGAGAATTGAAACGAGTTTTTTTTTCCAGATTTTAAATTTTACATTATAATACGTTATAACGTTTAATTATATCGCTTTGTAATTATGCAATTTAAATTTACTAATTTAAATTTAAATTAAGTTTGTTAATTTGTGTTGTATAATGTATTTTTTAATTAACAGAAAGAACGCAGAAGTTTCGCAGAAGAACGAGATAGTTTTATACAAATATAAAATTCTGTCGATTCTGATCGACTGAATGTTGCGTTTTCTGTAAAAATGAAGTTCTTATATTGTAACGTTTCGTTACGTTGCTTTGCAATTTTACAATTTTAATATCTTTTAAATTTTTGCAATATATTTTCAACAGTTGTGTCGTAGAAACACGACATCAAGTGTTATATTTCGCTGAAGAACGATAGTTTTATACAAATATAAAATTCTGTCGAATCGATCAAGTACTATGTTCTGTACTCTATGTAGGAATAAAACAACTTTCGTAATATATATTGAATGTTTATACGAATAAAATATTCGAGCAGCTTCGCACAAAAATGAGACGATATAAATTTCCATTGGATAGTACTACGTTCCCTGTAAGAATGCAGGTTGACAAAAATTGTTTCACGGTTGAAACGACAAATTTCAATCGATCAGTTAAATATTACAGTTTCACGTGAAAGATGAAATATCTTCCAACACATTTTGATTTATTTTATCGCATCTGCTCGTTTTTTTACAAGTAACTTTATAATTGTTTTCTGTACGAGTACGAAATACTTTGAACGATGTTGTTCGATCGAAATATTTTTCAGCGTTCGGTAGAAAGGAAGCTCGTGAGTCTGATCGATAGTTGAGACTGTCTTCGCGCTTATTACGCAAACAGTCGACGTTAATTCTCAGCCGGCGTAATTACCGCGCGAAAAAGATCTCGACATCGCGAAAACGTCTGAAATGCTTGTAATTGCAATTCCGGGCGCGCGGAAAGTGTAGTCGCGAAATTAATTATGAAACGATCCGCTGCCGACCAGGCTGCCGCGGTTAGACACAGTTTCCTGTCTGGGGAAACTCTATGGCGCGTAAACGCGGCAATAATTTATTTTATTAATTGGCCCATGCAAGTTCGCCAGCGTGGAAAATAAGTGTTCCCCTCGCAACGTCTTGCGAGACGCTCAGCCACGGACTTTGAATGAATTTACCATCGGTGCAACGAATTTTCGTACGTACCTGCACGTACCGCACTCGCTCTTGTAACCCGCTGCTCACACGGTGGTGAATTAAACAAACGTTTCAACGAGGAGAACCAATGAGAATTTATTTTTCGGTTGGAAAGTTTTCCAGTACAATGGGACGAGACTATGGCGTGGAAAATAATGGATCAAGCGAAACAATAACGCAGCGATAAATTGATTTATTTTCGTTTGCGCGATACCGACGTTAATCCCCGGCCGGTGTCAATATTGTTACCAAAACGACAATAATTCTGTTGGAAATAATTCGCGGATAATTGTTGTTACTTCACTCTGCGAAAAAGGCCAACTTTTGTAGTCGCAAGTTTAGTGAAATCTCGTATGTCCATTCTTGTTTCCTTTTTTCCCTTTTTCTAAGCGAAACGGGAGTTTCCATTTGTATCGCCAAATTTTGTCTGCTCGAGGGGGTGGAGTTTAAAAAAAAAAGGGAAAAAGGGAAAAAGGGAAAAAGAAAGAAAGAGAAAGGGTCGAGGGTCGGATGTGAAACGTAAACGTAAACGGATCTGTCTGCTGTCAAAACAGAAACCCATTGAAAAGAGTTGTTTGAACGAGTGCGCTCTGAGTAATGCATCGCGGTGTGAATAATTGAAGTGGAGTGTCGGCGAGTCTACGTCGTCTCGAAAATTGAATTTATATTCTCTTCTCTGAAATATTATTTTCCTTACGTTTCCGGGCGAGAGGTATTTTTCTGTTCAGCGAGAAACACGTCGATCAATACCCCGACTTCAACTCGTGCCAGACATATTAATGTTTAATATTAATATTTCTTATTACATTGTATTGATACTTCCTTTGACGTCATTGAATTTTAGGCTGCATGATGAAGACTAGCAATGAAATGAAATTCGATGGAAATCAAATAATAGGTAAATGAAATAATAATAAAAAGAGGACTACCAATAAACTTATTATATATCTTACAATTATTATTATTATATATTGTATTATGTTATATTATATTATATTATATTATGTTATGTTATGTTATGTTATGTTATGTTATGTTATGTTATGTTATATTATATTATATCATGTTATGTTATATTATATTATATTATATTATGTTATGTTATGTTATGTTATATTATATTATATTATATCATGTTATGTTATATTATATTATGTTATGTTATGTTATATTATATTATATCATGTTATGTTATATTATATTATATTATGTTATGTTATATTGTATTATATTATATTTATTATGTTGTGTTATGTTATTATATTATGTTATGTTATATTATATTATATCATGTTACGTTATATTATATTATATTATGTTATGTTATGTTATTATACTATGTTATATTATATTATATTGTATTATATTATATTATCTTATATATATTATATTATGTTATGTTAGATTATATTATATTATATTATATATATTATATTATGTTCTGTTATGTTATGTTATTATATTATATTATTATATATGTTACAATTTAAATACTTACAATATCGTTCAATAGTAATGTTACAAAATTATATTATAATATTATAATATATAATATAATATAATATAATATAATATATTATATCATAATATCTCCAGAAAGTGAAATCGTCGCGCACGAGGTGTTTTCAAACATTGTAACCTCTACGCGCGTGTGTATATATCCTTCAGAAACGAACTGCGTGCCTTTCCAGTTTACAAAGAGACAACGACGGGAAAGGACGCGCTCGCGAAGAGACGATTGCGTGCGTTGAAACCGAGTTTGCGAAACTACTGATTTTTCCATTCTTCGCTCTTTTCCGTTCTTTCTTACACGTTTGTTCAACGTCTGCTAGTATTCTTATTATATCGATTTTGCCAATTCGAGAAGTAGTCTAGCTCAAAAAACAGGCAGACTAACAAGTTTGATTAATATCAAAGAGGACATCCTCCTCAGCTTCGTCAGTTCGCGACTTTGCATTTCCAGGTAAACATTTACGTGGATCAAGTTTTTAAATTAAAAATTGCAGAAATTGCGTGGATATCCCCGGTCTGTTTATTACTTCAGCAGCCAAGATCCTGCAGTGCACGATCTCGTTTAATTTGCCTGCTTTATTAAAGGTGGAACTTCGGTAAAAGAATGTCCATCGCATTTGTTAACGTTGAAATTTTTTCACGCCGCGTGATTAACGGTTTATCGCCGAGATTATTAGCTCGAGAAAGGGGAGCTTACATTCCCGGTCGTGCATTTCCCTCGTTTCTTTTCGCGATCTTCAATCCGTTCCACCTGTTTCGAGGGAATCCGGGGAATCTCTTGCCCGATATTTCCGAGTATTTTAAATAATCAAGCAAGTCGGAATTCGAAATATTTCAAACAGAAAAATGATCGATTTCAGACGATCTTGATCAACTTGCTCCGAAATATTGACGATTACATTTATTTACACGATCTCTTTTTGTGAAAAATTGTCACACAAAATGTGTGAGATCGTGTAAATATCGAATATTTTCCAGTATAAAAAGCGAATATTTTCCATCTGAAAAGTTTGAAAATTGTAATTACGCGACCCCGTGGTATTTTCTTCCACTTTGCGGCCAGCAAATAATCTCCAATATCCGAAAGCGTCGTCTCTCTCCCAAAATTGTCAAATTTTAACGCGCGAACTTGGGTTGGTGGAAATCCCGGTGGAAATGTCCAAGGCGTCAGATTCATCACCGGTCGAGTTGCACTGCAACGCAACCCCCTCCACCAACGCGCCCTGTCACCCCTCGAGTTCGACTCAGAGGTATTACCGGCTTACACGTTCGCCCGGTTCTTGTTTATCTTGCAGGTGTCCTGGATGCGTAAGAGGGACATGCATATACTGAGCGCCGGTATCCTGATGTACACCTCGGATCTGAGGTTCCAAGTGATCCATCCGGACAAGTCTGAGAACTGGACGCTGCAGATCAAGTCGCCCCAAGAACGGGACTCCGGGGTTTACGAGTGCCAGGTCAGCACCGAGCCGAAGATGTCGTTGAACTACAGCCTCAACGTGGTCGGTGAGTGGAGTTCTGAATAATTCAGCTTGCTCTAGTGTATATATATGTGTGTATATGTACGCGCTTGGCATTCTCGTTCGTTTCTCTTTTTTTTTCCTTTTTTTCTTTTTTTGTTATATTTCCAACGAAATCCCGAAGGCTGGCGCGATCGACTGCGCGGGTCGCGTCAAGTAATCGCGGATTACCACGGGCTTGGGCGTTTTGAATTTTTAACCGGATCAATTTGTAGATTGTTACCGACGTTTATTTGCCCGCGACAATTTCCCGCTGAAAGCTTTTCCCGTTGCGGTACCGCGAAATCCCGTGCGTGCGTGTGCACGTGTGTGTGTTCTTTTTTTTTTTATCATTCATGCTTCCGGTGAAACGTCGGAAGGATGGAGGAGCTTCGAAGGTTAAACATCTGGGAGATATTTATGGTCGTTGGTGTTGCGGTTTCGTAAATACTTGCGATGTCGAGTATTTATCGCTAATAATAGCGTGGATGTTTGCTCGTTTTTTGAAAACTCGTCAGTTTAATAGTTGAGATCTGAAAGAATTTTAGTCGTAATATCTAGAGGTGACAATCTACAATTCGCAATCTGCAAAAAACATCGATCGAATTTGTACGAAACATTATCTCTCGATAGAAAGAAATCTCCAAGAGTTCGTTTGAATATATCTTCTCGTCTTTCGTCTAGATCTCGTGATTTCCCGCTCGGTTCTCAATGGGTTAGGTTGCAAGTTCTTTGATGCGTTGGATTCGTAAATATCCGCGGTCGATGTAGCTTTCTTCGAGTTATGGTTGTTGCGTGAAACAAGTTATCTTCGGGGGACGGATTTGAAACGCGCTATGAACAAGCCAACTTGGTATTGCCCGTGTATTTCGCAAGGTTTTCATATTGGCATAACTGCCTCGGCGGGGACTTAATCTTTGCAGTTCGATAAGTTGGCAGCCGTGATTCTCTCGAACTTTACTGCCGCGGAACTAAAACTCGCAACAAATTGCGTCAGTCGTTAAATTTTTTTGAGTGAATTTCTTCTTTACACATTTTTACACTTCTACAATTGTAATAATTGTAGTAATAATTATATATCATATTTACAAGAATTACAATTCATACTATAATCATAGAATTCTACTGTGCTCATATCCGCGTAATGTGAAGGAAGCATGATGGATCTATTTTCCAACTTTTTTGCGATCTTGGTTACAGGGATAAATAGTCGAAGACATAAATTAAAATACAATCCGTATATCAAGCATTTCGAAGAACATTCAAACGCGGATTTTCTCGAGGACGAAGCGCTTTGCAAAAAAATTTTATTCTACATTTTCAGTACATTCTTTTTATAATTAGTTTCTTGTTAAATTATTCTTCCCTGTCGCGTTTAAAATTACTTGAATTCAAGTATACCTTAACAAATCCTCAAACTCAATTTTCTCGAGAACGGAGCGCTTTGCAGAAAAATTTTATTCCACATTTTCAGTTTATTCTTTTAATAATTAATCTCTTGTCAAATTATTCCCTCCCGTCGCGTCTAGAATTAGTTAAATTCAAGTATAAAATTCTCAAACTCGATTCTCTCGAGAACGAAGCACCTTACAAAAAAATTGTATAGTACATTTTTGGTTCATTCTTCGCGTAGAGTAACCACCTGTTAATTGCTCTTTTCTGTCCCAATTCTCGCCAAGAATCAGCCAAATTCAAGTGTACCTCGAACTCGAAAACGAAACAAATTTTATTCTACACTTTCGACTTATTATTATTATTTTTTCACGAAGAAGCAATCTCGTCTCTCTTTGCTCCTCACTGATCTCGTAACTCCCCATCCCTCGTGACTCGACCACGTGGTCCCTCGCAAGTACTATCCGAAGATATAACATATCTGCCGCACGGGTGTCGCGATAAAAACATTCGAGGCACGAATGGCGACTTACGAGGCGAGCAAAAAGCCACGACAATCCACGAGGAATCGTCTGACTTGAAAAAAGACAGAAAGAGAGAGAGAGAGAGAGAGGAAAGGCAAGGGAGGGAAGAAAAGGAGAGAAACGGAGAGAAAGCCGATTTTCCAAACACTCGTATCAGACCAGTCCTATCGCGGCGTGGCACAGGGGAAAGGAAAACCAAAAAGAATTTATCTGGCTTGCTCGAACAACAGGGCCGATGCTGCGAGACACTCGGAGACAAGCGCTGACGTTAAAATCTCGGCGAGATAGAAGCGAAATAGACGGGAAGGGGGATGGCGAGAAATCGCGAGAGAAACGAAAGGGGAAGACGTGTTCTCAAGGGGGTTCTATTTCGATGGGAAAGTATCTGGAAGATTAGGTTAGGTTACAAATGACTGTGGTAATTTACGTTGGATCGCTGAAGTTTAGTATGTCAGATTTCCAACGTTTCGAACGTCTGAGTTTAGATCATTGGAACTTGGAATGTTTGGTTTTGGCTTGAGAAAATTTGAGACGTTTGACGCTAGATTTAGGCTTTGGAAACTTGGAATGTTTGGTTTTGGGTTGAGAAAATTTGAGACGTTTGATTAGATTTAGGCTAGATTTAGGCTTTGGAAACTTAGAATGTTTGGTTTTGGGTTAAGAAAATTTGGGACGTTTGACTAGATTTAGGCTTTTAACTAGCTTCAGATCGCTCAAATTTAGGACTTTTGATTCCGAAATATTGATGCTTGGGATATTTGACTTTCGATTGCTGACATTTAAGATATTTCGAAAGTTTAGAATATTTAGTGTTAGATTTATAAAATTTAGATTTAGATTATTAGTTTTGATCCACCAAATTTGGGATATCTAACTTTTAAATATCGGTACTTACAATTAGTCATATTTGATTAGTCGTATCGATTTTAAAAATTTAAGATACTTGATTGTAGGTTAGGATTTAGGATCATTTGACGCTAGATTTCTAAAATCTAGGTTTCAGACCACTCGAATCCAGAATGTTCAATCCCCAAATATTGACACTCTGGACGCTCGACTTTCGATTGCTAAAATTTACAACATTCCGCTCTCAGTTGATAAAGTTTAGACTCCTGTTGCAAATCCAAAATTCTCTCTGTCCGTCGAAGTCCCGATTGAATCCAAAATTTCGGAATTCGAATTCAAAGTGCGCTCGATACAGATACACACTTGGGAGCCGAGGGAAAGGTCTCGCCGCGAAATAAATCGCCTTTCTTCTGGCCTTCGCTGCGGCGAACCCGTAAAGCATGGACTCCGGATGGCGAAATCAATTTTACAAATCCGCAAAAACGCGCCTCCCGAAAGTTTACGCGTGCGGCCCGCGAGACGCGGAGAGATTTGTCGGCCTCGAGGGTGGTCGCCTGCTCGAGTTCGTTGCCCCTCGATAGAGCGTGCTTCAGTTGGGCTAACAGCCGACGTTTGTCACCCGCGATAACTTATTAGGGATTTACATTTGGATCGGGAAAAAACTCGTCCTTGCTTCGTCTCATTTTATCGGCTTGTCGCCTTTTCGTTCGATCTCGCGCGATTTGCAAGTCGTTCCATGGCGCGAAGCGAGCTCGTTATTTTTCTCGACGAGTCTTTTTTACTCATCGAACAATTTCTCTTCTCTCATTTTAGGTAGATTTTTTCTTCTCTTTGTTTCGAAATCTGTGAGCTTTTTTACGAGGAGTTTTAAAATACTCGGGAATGTCGGCGTTACCGAAATTTGAAATACGCGTAATGTCGGAAATTTCACGCTCTGCGTTTTCAAATTACGTTGCAGGAAGGATGTTCTCTTTCTATGAAAAATTATTAGGGTTTGTTATGTGCATTATCAGAGCGGAAATGTGTTGAAATTTTGCACACGTTCTTTTTGAAACTTTACACCGAGCTCCCCATTTTTATGGGGAAATTCCATGACCCATTTTCTCCCAAACCACTCGAGCACTTTTAATCAAATTTCCACTGAGCACTCTATTAATAATACTAAATAAATTGAATACACGCTTTCTTTCTGGAAATCCTTCGGCCAAAAAAAAAAAAAAAGATTAAAAAAGAATGGATCTGAAAAATTGTTCGGAGATCGATGAACAATAATCCTTTTTTCCCCAGTCTGTCAAATTTCACAAAACCTAAATTTGCAGTTCTTTCCCTACCGTAAAAATTCGAAAGTTCGAATCGCAAAGAGAATATATTTTTTAGTCCTTATAGATAAAACGTAACGATTAAAATTTTTATACTACAGTTATTTAATAAAAATTCCAATTTTATAGTTCGAGTCGCAGACAGTGTAGCTTTCAATCATTATAGGAAAATAAAATCTCTTTGTTATATTTGTATCAATTAAATTTATGACGATTTTTATACGACAATTTGTCTCACGTTGTATTCACATCGTTGCAAGCCAAGAAGCAATGAAATCATGAAATTGTTCGCGAGATAAGAGAACGAGCTTCACCTTCGCAACAATTTCTCAACCGGCGATCTTCGAAATCATCAACTATGGCCCGTTGATTGCTCGTGCAAGCACTTCTCGCCGCGTCCATTTTCTCTCCGTTCCGCCATTTGAAGCCGGGATTCTTCGCAATTAATTTACAGCGAGGTAATCTCCTGGGAAGGTCTTTAAAAACGAGAACAACCGCCAGATGCTTGATCTTCGGGGAGATATCTCTCTCTTCGTTGACGTTGCACAAATGTTCGTCCAAAGTCTAAACCAGTGCAAAAAGGGTCATCTCGCGTGGACAATCAAAACTTTCAAGCTTCAGTGTCTAATACCTCTCTGTATACGTAAATTTTCGAAATTTGTGTATTCTATGTACATAAACTTTCGAAGTTTGCGTATTCTATGTATATAAATTTTCGAAGTTTGCGTATTCTATGTACATAAATTTTCGAAATTTGTGTATTCTATATATATATAAATTTTCTAAATTTGTGTATTCTATACATATAAATTTTCTAAATTTGTGTATTCTATATGCATAAATTTTCTAAATTTGTGTATTCTATATATATATAAATTTTCTAAATTTGTGTATTCTATGTACATAAATTTTCTAAATTTGTGTTTTCTATATATATATAAATTTTCTAAATTTGTGTATTCTATAAATATAAATTTTCTAAATTTGTGTATTCTATAAATATAAATTTTCTACATTTGTATATTCTATATGCATAAATTTTCTAAATTTGTGTATTTTATATATATAAATTTTCTAAATTTGTATATTCTGTAAATATAAATTTTCTAAATTTGTGTATTCTATATATATATAAATTTTCTAAATTTGTGTATTCTATGTACATAAATTTTCTAAATTTGTGTATTCTATATATACAAATTTTCGAAATTTGTGTATAAATCTAAACTGACGAAAAGCTTTTTATCATAAATATGCTGAATGAATAAATTTCCAAAAATGTAAAATAAAATACTAAGGATCCAAAATTTTCGCGTGAACTTTCAAAGTAGAAATATTCAAAGAATAAAAATTTTGTCAAAAAAAAAGAAAAAATTTATCGAAAGAGAGAGAAACACAGAAAAGATACATACGCAGATACGCTCATTTGTCGTTGCGCTGCGATTAACCTTCAAAGCAATCCAACGAAACGTAGTTTCGAAAAAGAAAACTGCTCGGTCGAAATAATTTTACTCACGTGATTCGGCGGTTCGGTATTCTCGTATCGGCGGTGTCTTAAAGGGAAGCTGCTGGCCCAGAACCGGCGTAGTAGGTCGAATCGATACGAACTGCGGCCGGATATCGGGCGGCTGAGAACTTTAATGGAAGAGGGATGGAATTTCCGTAATTAATAGCGTGAGAATAATGAGACGATAAAAATTTTTCATTGTCTAAAAGTCTGAAATGTTATCTGGGGGACGAGAGCCAGAATTTTCTTTTTTCTTTCTTTTTCCTCCGCCCCGAAGGTAACCGAATGAAGTCGCGGTGCCGGAAGCGGGGAGAGAATCGAGTTGGCAACGAGATAATGAAAGGCGGCGATTGATAGGGAAAATGGATTTGGAAGAACCGAGAATTAATTTCATCGAAGGCAGGAACTTTAATTGGTATTTTTTTCAGACCATTGATTCTCTGTTCTTACTGTTCTCGACGTTTCGCGAGAGGAAGTGCAAACGTGGATGTGAATTTAATATTTCTGCGAACGAAGGTATACAGAAAGGAGCAAACAACGAGGCAAATAACGGTGGAAATTAATTTCAAAACGTTTAGATTTTCATTTTTATTTGAAAGAAAAAAAAAAAAAAGTTACATTTCACGCGCGAGAGGCAAGACATTCTAACGAAATTCCTGGAGAAAAGGGTGCCCAATGAACCAGGATTCCCTGGATTCTGCCCTGGATCTCGCAGTAGCTTCCAAAATCTCACTCTATTCAAAGTTCAATGGAACCCTCCTCAAAAATCTACCGACGTACCCTTGCATCTGCATGCTTCGCTGACCACGAAATAGCTCCATCCATCTAACCGAGACACGACGAAAAGCTCTTCTCGATACCTTTCCGGACCAATCGATGCTCTCTAACTTTTGCTGCCTTTCGTCTTTGCGAAATTCTAACATTTCCCTCGATTGTCAATTCTGATTCGATTTCTCATTGCTGACAATCGTTTCTAATATAAACTAAGATTACTTGTTAATGATTTTTTTACTTCGATGAACTTACTTTTCTCGACAATCGGGACGAAAATTGCTAGGTGATAAAAGAAGGGAGGAACTGTTTCCAATTTCTCAGAAGACCTGATCGTCGTCGACTTGCGAAATCATTCTCACAAAATGATAAAAGTACCGACTTTCTAATCATTTTCTGTTCTAAACTTCCGCATTTCTCAACGTATTGTTAAAAGCAAAGAGGAAAAGAGAGTATTTTTGCAAGAGTCGAATTATTAATAATTTTCTTGATAAACAGAACAGAAAATTACCGTAAAAGATTGCAAAAGAAAAGTGTCAAAAGTCCCAGTTTCTCAAAAGATCTAAACTTTCTGCGAGTTTGTCCACCTTCATATAGACGTGTTAAGCTCGCTCTTAAATATTCCAACCAGAACGATATTGTAATAAAATTGGTTATACCGATCGATCCCGGATCCCGAGTCCCGAGTCTCGTAATTTTGCCCGACGTAGCTGCGGCTCCACCGAGCTTAGCAGCTAAAATGTACGAGCAGCCAGCAAGGTTGGTCGACAGACCGTTCTGCGGCCGGGTCTCTGTCGTCGGTGACCAAGCACCGACCATAGTCGCAGTGACGCGTGCATAATGTCCAAAGGATGCTCTCTGAGAAGCGGAGATCCTCCGCTCCGCGCCTCCGCCGATCGTGGCGTGTGCCTTGTTTTGGTTTTGTCCGGCCGCGCTGACACCGTTATTGTTTGCCAAATCCGCGCCAGTTAATTAGCATTTTCATCGGGTTGTCAGGCCGGGACGGGCTGCCGATGACGCTCGAGACATCGGCGATTTAATGGTTTCCGGTCGGGTGTACCGGGGCCGATATCGGTTCCGATCGTTACCTTGCGCGAGATATTTGAGCGACGGGGCCAAAGGAGAGAAGGCCACTGGATTATGTGGTATTGTGAACGGAAAACGAAGGGGACACTGGTTAATGGGGAGTAAAAGGGGCTGGGAGGGGACGTTTGCATTAGCGACGGGCTCGAGCAGCTCGCAAGTTGGTTCAAATTTCTTTTTAGTTGTCAGACTCGAATCCTCTGCGAGTATTTTCAGTGGCACTTGCGAGTATACTTGAACCTAAGCGTGATAGTTTCGTGAATATTTGTGGAAATAGTATTTTCAAGTATAACTCGATAGAGGTGGGATCGAGCAGCTCGCAAGTTGGTTCAAATTTCTTTTTAGTTGTCAGACTCGAATCCTCTGCGAGTATTTTCAGTGGCACTTGCAAGTATACTTGAACCTGAAGCATGATAGTTTCGTGAATATTTGTGGAAATAGCATTTTCAAGTATAACTCGATAGAGGTGGGATCGAGCAGCTCGCAAGTTGGTTCAAATTTCTTTTTAGTTGTCAGATTCGAATCCTCTGCGAGTATTTTCAGTGGCAAGTATGCTTGGATCTAAGCAGGATAGTTTCGTGAATATTTGTGGAAATAATATTTTCAAATACAATACCAGATAGAGATGGGATCGAGTGGCTCACGAGTTTGTTCAAATTTTTAATTGTCAGATTCGCATTCTTTATAAACATTTTCAAGGACACTCGCAAATATACTCGAATTTAACCACGGTAGTTTTACGAGTATTTGTTTCAAATGTAATACTAGATAGAGATAGCTTCGAGTAGCTCACAAGTTGACTCGAAATTTCAATTGTCGAATTCAAATTCTATGTTCAAATTCTATTTTCTGTGGTACTTGCAAGTATACTTGAATCTGAGCAGGATAATTTTACGAGTATTTGTGGAAATAATATTTTCAAATACAATGCCAGGTAGAGATGGGATCGAGCAACTCACGAGTTTGTTCAAATTTTCAGTCATCAGATTCGAATGTTTTTTGAAGTATTACCAATGGTACTCGAATCTAAGCAGAATAGCTTTACGAGCGCTCTCTCGCAGAGATAATATTTTCAAGTAGAATACCAATGGATACAGAATTTATCGAAACAATTCCTGTTTTACAAGCGCGCCCGAAAGTTTGGTAAAATTACAACGAGAACACGCGCGCGTCCTTGCAAAGTTTGCTGGACTGGCTGAAATTGCTGCTGCTGTCCGAAACGCGGCGAAAAATAGTATTTTATTAATTTTCGGATTGCAATTTTAACTGGAATTTGCAAGATGGAAAAAAGGAGAGAGAGAGAGAGAGAATTTCCTTTTTTCAAGCGTCGCCGAGTTTAAACGTTATTTGTTCAGCGTTTTATACAGCCTCGAATTCGTTTCGATCGTCACGTTGAAATTAATTTGCAAAACAAAACTACAGTTGTCCGTTTGAAAAAAGAAAAAAGACACAGAAAGTGACTCATCTCTGTCCGAACGACAGATACGCGTTTATATAAAAATATATATGGAAATATTAGCGAATTTATTTGGCAGAAATTTTTGCATCGTTTCTACCGAGTGTTTGACAGTGTTGGGGCTAATTACAATGTAAACGACAACAGTGATGGCATCGATTAATTTCCTTGGTAAACCTGGCCGAAAATGTTTGATAGAATAATGCAAAGTAAAAAGAAGGGATTCGCAATGAAAAGGAACACGAGGAGTTTATACTCGCAAATATCAACGCAGCTTCCATTAATACTCCGTTTCTTGTTCGAGCGGACTTTATTCGGCAAACAACGAACAGCGAGCGAGACATATCGTTTTTGCACGAGCGAGTAATTTTCGAAGCGTTCGCTCGCGACGTTCCGCCTCGCGATAAAATGCGAATAATGCGGTTGCATCTGTTTCCTTCTCCTTCTCTTCCTTCTTTTTTCGTTTTTTTTTTTTATATTTCGTTCGCTTTTCATCTGTATTTCCGAAGCAAGAGAAACTGAAATACGTTTGCCAATGCGAACTCGCTTCGTTTCTCCATTTGTTTGTTCCGTTTGTGTATTAATTAATCGCCGACAAAAGAATGTTGTCACGTTTAATTACGGGGGGAAATTCTTTCTTGCCGTTCTCTGATTAAAATTGCGATTGCAACGCCGCCGTTCGATAATTATCGCTGTCTGATGCAAATTTAAATTCAACAATTATCGTTATTTTAATAAAATTTTAACATTTTCGTTTCAACATCTTTCGTTGAAATTGAGAGGAAAAGAAAGACGCGCTCGATCTCATTTCGACGAGTTAAATTGCTCTCCAAATATCTTGCCGAAACTTTTCAGCTACAGTGAAGAGCATCACTGAACGTATAACGATTGACGAAAAATTGTCGATAATTTAAACTACTGTAACTTCGTAAAAGGAAGTCGGACAACAATTTGTTTGATCTCAGTTTAAAGCACGAAGCTTCTACTCTTGACAGCTCCAAGTTTACTTTTTCCAAAGATGTCTCCACATTGGTTAAGAAAGCCAAGACGTCAACTACGAAACGCCATATATTTCGTTCTTTTTTTTCTACGATGCAATTTATCTTAAAATTCCACGTGTTCCAGTTTTGCTCGTCGCCTGCCATCTCTATTATTCCATCTTTTCCGCGTCTGTTGGGGAATCTTGAGAAATTCCGCGCGCGGAAGAGTTAATCGATCGCGGGGGCGAACTAGTAATGAGGCGATGGTATAGAATTTCGTTCGTGCGTGTATAAATATATATACATATATATATGTGCGAGTAATTTATTTACGAGACGGCGCGTCGAACGAGCAGGCATTACAGCATGATTCCGCTATAAATGAATATTGGTTAGCCGAGCATAACATCGCGATCAATTATGCAATCTGACGAGCCGGTACCGACACGAAATTACCCCGGTTGCTCGATTCGGGGTGAATTAACAATGTTTTCCACCACCGCAAATCGTTCAACTTTCCACGCTCGTCGCGGCTTCCATTCCTCGGAACAACCCCTGCCCCTCTTTCCGACACGCGTGCACACATGGACAAGAAATCAATTAATCATCTCGCACCTGCCATTTATACGCTCGCGGATAATCGAGTGGCAATACCATTTTTCGGAACTTGTTATTATTTGGTTGAATCGCGAATGATTTAACATGGAGATTTAAAAATTTGTTCGAGATCGAAGTGTCACATTTCGAGGTGCGTTGAACGAATTTTTTAGAAAAGTTTTCAATTAACAACAAGCCCGTGTAAGAAAGTCGGTACATGAAATTCACGTTGAGGAAGAAACAGAGAACAAAGGGTCCTTGGATGAGGAATTGTAAGATTCCTAAGAGTAACGGTGCTACAAATGACGCTCGGAAGTAAAGACGGAAGTGAATTCTACGCGAGCTGCAGTGATTGAAGTACTTTTGAATTGAAAATTGTACAATTATAATTTATTAATTAGCTGTTGCAAACTAAAGAACATGTTACACTCTTGGAACTTGAAAATTTTCCTAAAATGTCTTTAAAAATATTCGAACACTATAAGTCTCTATCAGTGTCCCACTTTCGCAAAATCTACTCCAAATTCTTCGTGTTCTTAACGTCTAAAAAAAGAAAAAAAACTGCACGACTTGTATCCCAGTACGATTTGTCTCACTGAAAGGCCCGGAAGCAACTGTTCTGACTAGGAAACGAAGACGACTTTTTCTCAGTACCAGACAACGCCACTCCTACTCGAGGTCTACGCCACGCCCTCTCGCGAATCACGTGACCCAAATCAACCAATCGCTAATTTTCGTTGCATCAGCGTTGCACCTGAAGAGGCCCGATTATCCCTTGCTGGGTTATCCCCGCTAAAATCACTGTCTGTGATAAAAAAAAAGAAGTGGAGAAAAAATTGTCACAGGCAATGATTCCCAGTGAAGGTTCCAAGCGATAAATATAAAGTAACCGGCACAAGCACAAGCGAGGGGAAAAGTTGCACGACGAGAAAGAGTAGCATTGCGAGAACGTTGACAAAAGGAGCTGCAAGGGTAAAGAGAGTGTACCCTTAAGAAGGGATTGCAAGGGTAGGAAAAAAAAAAGTAGCGTGGCTACAACCAGGGAAAGGATTCCGACAATAAGAAACAGCACAAAGAGTGGATTCTGAAGACAAAAAGTAGAGAGAAAGAAAAAAGGAAAAGACACGGTGCAAGGACACCAGGAAAGAAATTCCAGGACACAAGAGACGAAGCAGGGGGAGGGGGAGGAACTTCCGACAGGTGAAAATACGAGGAAGAGAAACCGGGTGTCGTGCTTGAAACGAAACCGACTTTCACGCTTGTTGAACAAACGTGAGATCCCGAGGAGCAGTTACCAACGATAATTGAACGATAATTGAATGCGATGGAATTAATTGAACGAGAAACACGACGACGATACGACGAGGGGAAGAAACGAAAATAAAAGAACGACGACGGGGATATTGCAAGGATACTTTCATTCGTGCAGGAAAGCTGCAAGCGAATATCGCCGCGAGAGTTAAAATTTATTTAGAAAATGTTACTCGGCAACTCGGGGAAAATTCGCGGTTAATTCAATTAGCTGTATAACTTCGTGGTTTGAGCAACGTTGATCGCTCGCTGGCAACGGGAGAAAGAACGAACCCCCCGTTCTCGTTTGAAATTTTAATGCTGAACGCGCAACTTCCAAATTTTCATTTCGAGTCGTAATTACGGCTACTAACTGCAGCTGAAATTAGTGCAATGACTGTCTCGTCTTGCACCGTCTACGTGGCACCTTACGCGCCTCGTTTGAACGAATACGTTCTTTGCGAATACGAGATGATTTCACGAAATATCTGCGAATTTCAAGTGGCAGTATTTAGTTTCTGAGTGTATGTCGAGATCGCTCGAGTCCACTGGGCTGAGTTTCGTTGAAAAGGCGTTGGACAATCCTCTGACTCTTCGAGCCTACTCTGAAATAACTCGAGGGAGAGTATCACTAACCGTCTCTAATGACACGGAATATTTTACCGGAACCTTCTTGTCAGGTTCTCGATGTTTTCATCAACCGAGCGACCGAAAGGCAGCGAAACGTAATTTCCTCTGATTAAGTAATTTTCTCTGCACGTCGCAGGTTGATTCTCGTTCTTCTGATTCTTGCCGTAACCTAACCTAAACTTTGTATTTTCGTCTGTTACCTAGATCGAATTTATTCCAAGTTGCCAAGTCTCAGAATCAAATAGGAGCGTTCTGAAATTTTATTCAGGTTTAAGTTTACTTTTACGAGATCAAATTTCGCAATTTGAATTGAAAGATTTATTTATTTCAAGTTCGATACCTCGAACTTTCAGATCGATAACTTTTTCGAAAGTAACCTGATACGTTGTATCTTTCTATGAAAGAAACGCGGTTTGCATCTCGATTCGAACTTTCACGTTTCTCGCGTTTCTGGCCATTAGCAGTCCCTGAAACGACCAGCTGACGCAGCTAAATTGCAACGATAAACTCGGCAAGAAAATCCCCCATTGATACTTTTCAGCCGAGAGTTTTACCTTGGAAATTCGCGAGCTTCCTCCGCCGCTGCCTTTGACGAAGTCAACTCAGGAATCTGGGTTAATTGGCCCTCCTCTGATTCGCGATCTAAAATCCCGTACGCGTGGTTTTTAAACTGAAAAGTCCATCGCGGGTTCACTCTCGCGCTTTAATGCGTGCGTTGAGCGTTTCGGAGAAATTGAGAACGTCGTTGATAAAAAAAAAAAAAAATAATAATAAAATCGATCAATCTCTGAACACGTGTCCTTCGTCCAACGCGAGTCGCAATTCTGCAAAATCAACACCTCGCGTGTTAATACTTCCACCCTCCTGACAAACTGGCTAATTCTTTCATCCGAAGGTGAAATATCCTCCCCGTGCGTGCACGCGAGCTCTACCTCGTAAATCGCGCAGTTAACGAAATCTGATAACGCGAGGCATAAATAAAAGCGAGGTAGAGTGGATCAGTTTCTTTCCTTTCTTTTTTTTTTTTTTTTTTTTAATGGGTCTCTCGAACTAGCGAGACTCTCACGGGGAGATTGAATTAAATTCCACTTCTTTCTTTTTTTCTTTTTTTTTTTTTCCCCTCGCGTTATGTTTAATTTAAAATTATTGTTCGGCGGTAACACCATAATGCCAGTGTCTGCGGCCTTATTTACGATCGCGCCGTGCACGTTTCACCCCTTTTCCTGCTCGCGCGCGTCCCACGAAAATGACTTATACCGACGCTAATTAAAACTCCAATTAAAGTGATTATCAATGGAGGGGGGAGAAGAAAGTTTGACTAATCGCGCGATACACGAAGCCACGAGCTGTAATTTTTTTCCCTTCGTCTCTCTGCTGGAATCGAAATGTTTGAGAATGTTGGAAGAAAAGGAAAGTTTCAGGAGAAAATCGATAGATTTCGTTTCGTTTTTTGGTTTTTAAATTTTCGTTTTCGAGAACGTCGAACGTCCTGATTCCTAATATTCCTTAGAATTTTGCCAGGGTGAAAAGTCGGGGAAAAAATCTCGATTCTTCTCGCTTTGAAGTTTTCCTCCCGATAAACTCTCTTTTGGCGAGGAATTTAATTCATTACGCAAAAAAAAAAGAAAAAAAAATTTCCCTCGAAAAAATCACTACCTGCGAACGAGAGAGAGAGAGAGAGAAGGAAACGAACGAAATGAAGAGCTTCCATTCTATCTAGCCGAAATGAATTTGTTAAAAATCGCTTCGCCATCGACCAGGTATAATCGAAGCTCGGTATTCTGATTGGAATTCGGAAAATGAAAAAAATTTGGGGAAAAATTGTCTCTGCGCGGAGGTACACTCGCGTTCGTAAATATTCAATCTCGCGCGAATAATCTAAACGGGCGCGGATTATTAAAGCAACTCGAAGAGGACGATGTCCACCGACGAAAATTTTTTTTTTAAATTAAAAGAGACGAACTAACGATTTTACATTTTATATTAACGCTCTGATGTTCGTTTCGAAAAAATTTTTAAACGACAAACATTCAGAGCAGTTTCTGGCTCTGAAAAAAATTTCAGCACGAAATTCTGAAGTGACCGAAAAATTATAAAAACGACAAATTATAAAATTTAACTATGTCAAAATTTCACTTTGTGCTTCATTTGTGTTGAATCAACCCTCGACGTTGTATTTTGTAAATTATATTGTGTTTGATGATTTTTCAAATATTTGCAATCTAAAAAGAGTCCCACAAGTAAGAAAGTAACAGAGTCCCAAAGATTTCTCGCTGTTTTTTCTCGCGAGCGCGTTGGCGTCGACGCGTGTCTCGACGAAGTTGATGAAAAAGCGACGCGCAGCGACGAGTGATTATTAGACTCGCGCTTGACGTTGTTCGTGCAATTAAGTCTCATTGTCACGACTGGTCACACTTGGTTACAATATGGGACTGAATGACACGCGTTAACGCACTGACGGCTTAATTGGTTTCACCCTGCGCCCCTTTCTGATCCGTCACCCACGCCGCACAACGGTCCGCGTTAGCATTGTTGCAACGCAGCACAGGAGGCTGCAAATCAATTGCGAAATTCGCGGTAATCGCGCGAGAATAATGGTTCTTCGAGATCGATGTGGCAACGATTTAACCGGAAACCGACAGCCCCCGTCGCGATGTGTCCGCCGTTCCGTTGCAACTCGATCTTTCCTTCGTCTTTTATACCGTACGTTTCATTATATTCTCTCTGTCGTTTGGCGAGACAACTCAAACACTCGCGTTACATGTAAAACATTTTGAAATTTTACCACATTTTAACTAATATAATGTAATGTAATGTCATCCAGGCAGCGGATCGACTCTATCGACGAAATTTGAAATTAAAATGGGTTAAAAATACGGATTCGATTTTGCGTTTTGTTACTTTTTTACTTCGAATATCTGTTCGAATGGTGGCTCGTGAAATACGCAGATTTTAAAATTCTATTAACACTGTGTCCAGGCACGGTTATATTGATGAAATTGAAAATGAAACAAAAAAAAAAAATGTATATATGTATGTAAAGAATATGTAGAAGATATACATATCTCGTTGGAATGTACAGTGGCTCGCAAAGGTATATATGATGCTAGACTCACGGTGTTATACATGCATAAAACATTTAAAGATTTAAAAATTTGATTAACGTTCCATCCAAATACGATCACATCGATGAAATTTAAAATTAACCAGAAAATCTGTACAGAGGTTCGACTTTATGTTTTATCACTTTTTCGCTCGAATATATATTCAAATGGCGGTAGTCATGAAAGTAATCAAACACTCGTAGTATGTAAAAGAGACACGACTGGTGTTGATGAAAATGACAATCGATGGAATTTGAAACTAAGCAAAAAATATTTACAGAAGTTAAAAGATATTTACTGCGAAAATGATTCAAATGATTCATATGACGAATCATAGCTATTTAAATACTTTTGCGAAATGTGTACTTGTATTAGATGTGTGTATATCATATTTCCAAATTTGTTTCAAGCTTGACTAATGCACATGTTACGACAGCTGCGTTTCACATTGAAATATTAATAAAAATTGAAAATGTTTCATACAATATACTTATGTTCGTGAAAAGTTCCTACAAACATTTCAATGTCTCGTGAGCAATTCTCAATTCTCATGCATATACTGCAACAGTCCTCAGATTGATAGTAACTTACCCCTGAAAGTAGAATTTCCCTGTACACGATTGATTCAACAATTTCCTTGTCAATTACTTCTCGGTATTCCTTATTAGTCGTCACTGGTCGAGTGTTGGCATTCGGGAAACACTGCGAGATACCTGTGAGACACTCGATCCCATCTCTAACCGCCATATCTCGTCTCACCGTGTCTGCTGCTCCCTTTTCCCTCGCCGGAGAAATTAAAATTTATGATCGCGAGACACGATTACCAGAGAGCGCGCACGAGAGAGAGAGAGACTGGATTCTCGGTGACAAATAAGGGTTGCGCCGAGCTGTGATAAATTCGCAGGCGAGACCGTGCAGATGTTTATTTCGTCAGGGCGCGTCGCGATGTTTCAGCCGCGCGTCGGACGATTTACGTGGCGTTGCAAACGGCCGCCGTTGCCACGCCGAACCGCGAATAAAGTCGTTTAATTGCAAACGGCCGCCTGTTATCGAGCTTTATCGTTAACGATTTCGCCCCCGCGATTTCGATACGCTTAATGGCGGTTTCGCGCGCGTCACGCTCCACGGATCGGCGGTTGTTGCGGCACCCGCCTGCGAAATGGCACAGTCGATGCAGCCGGGTGCAGTTCTTGGGAATCGCGACCTTATTACTCGGTCGAGTCGTTGGAGGATACGTTACACGTTTAAGAGAAGCAGATGCGCTTGTCCTTTGTACGTGTACCAGGTGCACAGCCATTACGTCTCGTCGATCTCTTCGTTGATTGTTTCTTAATTTCAACAGTCGATTAGTCAGCAATTAACGCTGGCACTGCTAGTCTCTGTCATTACCATTTAAATTCAGTCGCGGCTATACGAGCTGCCGGTTCCCCCACCATCAAAATTCCAGCGTAGTGGAGGGGATCAGGAAAGTGGGGGCAAGGGCCGCCAGTTAGCCACCTCTGAATTTTAAAATACATGGGTTCGTACAATCACAGAAGCCTAGACTAGAAGTCTAGTCTCAGTATCAATTTTGACAAATATTGACATATTCTATCGATTGTGACGAAAGAAATCCATCGCTTTGGCAGTTCTGGTATTAATATTTAAACACAGTTTATCACGAAGTATGTTATTTCCTTCACAAAACGCGTGTGAATGTTATTTATTTGAAATTTTACGTCACGTTTCCAACTGACGTCTAGACAAATTAGTAGACAACAGCTACTACTGGAATTATCCTGTGGAGTGTCCCTGATTCAACGATATTCCATCTAATAATGGCAATAAAATGAATATTTAATGGGCATTTTAAATGGCAGGCATAGTTACGGCAAGAACTGTAAACAATGCGCGATAAAATCCCCTCGCCGGAAATACTTTGCGAAGATTCTTCAACAACTCTCCGAGGATCGTCTCGCGCGCCCATTCGCCGCACGGTGTACTCCTTCAACTCCTTGGACGTTCTTTCCGCCCTTCTCCTTCATCTCTCTACCTCTTTCGCTCGATTTAGCCAATCTCCGTGGACACTCGACCGCGCGAGCCTCACACGGCCACGTTTGTACTTTTCCTTTCTCATCTGCGCCAGTTTTGGAGAAACGGAACGAAGCGAAATGAGAGAAAGGAACGGCGCCATTGCCAGTTATCGGTTCCCGCAATTTCCACGTAAAATACGAGAACGCGAGGGAAGTATAACGAGCGTCGTCTAAACAAGGTACTCCGTTCTTTTGCCAGAGAGAGGAAAAGAGCTACGCGAGGGAAAGAAAAAACACCTTTGTGGTGGTTGTTCGTGCCGCGTAATTTCTTAACCTTTGCAACATCATCCTCTTCATCTTCGACGTCAAAGGGAACTGACTCCTTTCAAGATTTCCGGCGGGTAATTCTCTCGAAATATATTTTCTCTCAAATGCACGATTATGTTTTATTATGTTTGAATGTTTAAAATGTACAATTTAATAGAACGACGAATTCTTGAATTACTGGACTGTAATTTCTTTCTCTAAGTTCAGTTTGAACCTCAGATCTGACAAGCTTGTTTTAGAGAAAGAAAATGCACGATCTCGTTGACAATAGTTTCCTTGTACTATTTCTGCACAAGCTCATACAAAATTATTTTGAAAGTCTACGACAGTGTTTGAATTTGTTTGCTAAATTTTGTTACTGACGAGGAGATACGAGAATGGACAATAGACTAACAAAGTCTAATAAAGTCTTCCGTTCAACGAAAAAAAAAAAAAGAAAAAAAACTGACAATTTAACCTCCCCTTATTTTTACGTTCGTTCGTGTAAGAAATTCATTACGAGCAACTCCTCGGAACGAATGGAATAACATTCACGAAGGAACTTCGCGACGGCGCGGAAGGGAAGGGGGAGTTCTTTCGAAGGCGCAGAGCCGATCCGCCGGGAAGTTATTTGTGCTCGTGTCGATGGAAAACTGATCCCCGCGACGTAGAATCGGAGTCTTTCGCCGAATAACCAACGGATTTGTTCGCGGAAGCGTCACGTGAACGCGACCGAGCCGAATAAATTTTCACTTTGGGGAAATTTATGAGGAGAAATCGTCGATTCTGGCGAATCAACTGGCGCCTTCAGCCTTCGACGCATCGCCGGAGAAATTATACCCTCTCTCCCCGACTCACTCCCTTTCGCCAACGCCGAAGGATTTCTCAAGCAACGCCACGTATCCCCGATATCTCGCGATCATTCTTCGCAGTATAATCGCACGGTACGACGAGGTAGCTCCGTGCAAACAATTTCTTTTTTTTTTTTTTTTTTTTTACACAAACTTTGAAGCAGAATTCTGGTATTTCGAACTTGGAAACTGGAGGAAAGAAGGAACATATATATACACACATGTATGCTAATATTTTCATCTTTTGTTCTCGAAAAGTGTCAATTTTGAAAGACAAAGAATCGTCGTGTCTTCAACAGTTTGGAAGAGTTTCCATTTTTTAACACAGTTACAATCTTTTAATAATTTTCGGTATTAAACTCGCTTTTTTTTTCTTTGTTATTATCATTGTCGCGATAATTTTTAAACGTCGTTATTTCGGTGCAAAGACGATTGAATTTTCTCGCCTCAGCTTTAGCAAATTACTACCTTTCTTCTCAAATTATCATTCTTGGAGCAAACCGCTCAGATCAGAAATTGCACCAATGAGAAATGTTCCGCGCGTTCAGTTTAGTTACTCGCGAGTAAATCGAATTGAAACGAGACGACGATTGGACGAGCTCGCCACGGTGGGGTGCCAAATGACGGGGAACATCTGTAGCCATCGGAGAGAGTAACGTCTCCGAGAGAGACTCGAGTACACGTCCGAGTCGTTGGTTGGGTAAGCGCGTCGAAAAATGATCTCGTCTGCTATCTGCATAAACTACTCGCAGCCTGGGTTCAGAACCATTTAAAGGCCGGGGCCATTATCACGCGAGGCGTTGGGGGGCTGAGGGGGGAGAGGGACGATCGATATACGGACATTATAGATTCGCTGGGTCTAGCGGACGCCTCTGGCGAATAAACCGATCTCGCTCGATCGCAAATAAAATCGCTCGACTCCGACGAAGGGTGAGGGGGGAGGGGGTTAGAAGGCAGTAATCTCACGTGTTCATCAGGCAGAAAAACAAAGAAACGGGTCCCTTTTCCCGTTTGATCAAGTGTCCTTCCCTCCTTTTCAGTTTTCCGATAATTGGAAGAATTCCTCTTCCAACAGCCAGCCACTTGCATTATTAATCGCCTGCTATCGCGTATTTTTGTCACGTCTCGACGTTATCGAGGCTAATATTCCTCGAAGCAGAGAGAGAGAGAGAGAGAAAGAGGGAAAGAATAGTTTAACAAATTCGAACGTAAGAACCATTCGCAGGGAAAAATTATGTTATTCGTTTATCGCCGAAAGACACACCTGTTTGTTGATGGACGAAATTTAATTTGTATTAACAAGCTTTGGGGGGGGGGGGGGTTAAATAGAGTTCATTGCCGCGGGCGTTTTCATTTCTAGATTTCCATTGTTTGAAATTTTCGTTGCAGAAATTTCGATAGAGCAGCTTGTTGTTTTCGTTGAAAGCGTTAATGTCCCGCGCGATGAATCGGGCACGTTTGTTCTTGCGCGCGATGGAAATGTTCGTTCGTTCGTTTCGAGAAATTCTTCGACTACTTTCGGTAATCATTTTCTTTTTTTTTTTATCACTGAAAGTGATTTTAGCGGGAGTAATCTAGAAAATCGGGCCTCTTCAGGTGCAACGCTGATGCAACGAAAATTAGCGATTGGTTGATTTGGGTCACGTGATTCGCGAGGGGGCGTGGAGTAGGCCTCGAGTAGGAGTGGCGTTGTCGGGTACAAGTCGTGCAGTTTTTTCAGTATTCCAGTATTTTTAATGTCGAATTAGGCGAGTTAATAACAGGAACGTGGGCGAGTTTCTGTCTCTCGTTGGAATTTTCGAAATTTTTCAATTTCAAGAGATTCGTTAGCTGCATTTATTGCCCTGTGCTCTTTTATATTCCACCTGTTTGAATTTAGAAAAAAGTATTAAAAAAAAAAAAAATACTTCAACGAGCATCCATTGAAAAAAGAAAAGAAAAAATCAAATTACCCGGCTCTGAATTAAAAACTCCACAGAGAAATCTCCGTGTTACGGTTCGGATTTTTACTGTCACCACGTTTACTCTCGGAATATAAATACGCTCTCGAAGTTCTGCATTATGTTGCAGTAAAGATTCGTCTCTGCTCCAGGGCCGGGAAAGACATTTTCATAAGAATCCGCGGGAATTTTCGATACGATCGCGCAAACAGTGATTTTCGTTCCGCTTTCGAATCGGAGCCGAGCAAACACGCATAAAACGGCAGTTGAACACATTCGCCGGAAGGTTTTCGTCGAGGGGGGTCGATATTTTCAGCAGGATCCGAGGATTAAAGTCGCCGCGGAATTTCGAGCGTGCGGCGTTAACCGCGCGGAATATCGAGATTTTCTTTTTCCCGCTTTTCCCGATTTTCACTCGAGATCCCGCGGCCAGTCTCATAATTGATCGCGGCGAAACCGCGCAGACCAAACCTAAAAGTGGAAGTAATCGCGCTTTCTCGCGTTTCTATTCCGAGATTCTAATCGAAATCGTTGCGATTTTCCACTCTGCTGAATTCCTGACGATAAGAATGGGACTCGAGGCACTTGAAACATTGCAATTTCGTCAAATTGGACTCTTTCGACAATTGACGAAAATTTTGTCAACGGGTTTTTTTTTCGCGCGATATTTTTCATGCCAAGCATCGTGGCTCGAACAAATATTTTTTGATTGATTTTAATGGCCCAATGACCGGGCTATTAAATGTCGTTACGGATTTTTTGCACAATTTTATATTCTTGGGAAAATTTGCAGGCGCGAAGACCATTGTAATTAATAGTATCAAACAATCAACAATTGTTTCTTTATTTCATACGTTTCGTACACGTTTCATCTATTTTCTGTACGTTCTTTTGAGGAGCTTCACTCTCGCAAATTGCCTCGGCGATCTTAATCGGTTGATCGATACGCACTCGTTAGTACGACGATATACGCACTCGTTGATTTTCAAGGGGATTAAATCGTTTACGACGTCCGGCGATACGTTGTTTTCAAAGAACGATAGTAAAAAAAAAGTTGGGGGAGCAAGAGCGCTACAACTTGTTTTATGGACGAAGACTTTCCCAGCAAGTAAACGCCAATAAAGACTTTTTTCCCTCTTTTCTCCTTTTCGCGGAGGGAAGCTTTCGAGGGGAGCTTTCACGACGGAATTTCAACGAAGTTAAACAAAACGTAAAATTACAAAATCGTCAATGTTCAATAATTAACTCAATTTTCATTCAGCTACTCGTTCAGCCGTCACAAGTTTGCCATTAATTTATTATATGACGAATTTTGTTTAAAATAATTCATCTAATAGAAATTGTCACGCGTTGAAGACGAAGCTTCAAAAATATCGCAAATAATGTTTGTAAAATAATGGAGGGATTTGTTCGCGATTGAAATTTCATCTCTCGAGGTCAAAGTTTCTTTCTTTCGAATAACGATTTAAGAAGAAATTCTCATTTCCTCTTCTAAGTAGAATAATTGTTATTAAATATAGAATAATTATTTAATTATTTTCCAAATATTTCGTCCGCACGTTTTGTCAGATTATTAAATTCCGGCGAATTCAAGTTGGTAGCCATCGTTTTACTCTTAAAAATCACGCCACCGCGATAATAACAGCAGGGCACGTTAATTTTCTCTATTGATCGTAACTCGCATGCCACTTTGATATTCATAAGACTTTACAACCCAACGAAGCACAGGATTACGTAAGCTGAGTCGAGCAAAAAAGTTATTAACAAACGCGGTAAAGGCGAAACGGCGCTCGTAAAAACTAGTCGCCTTTCAAGAATAACACATTTCTCGCTCGGACCTTTAAAAATACAGTGCACGGTTCGATACGTCGTGGAAACATTCGTCGTTTCAATTTCTAGATTGTTTTCTTTTTTTTTCTTTTTCAACATCGTCGTCGATGAATTCTCGATTCTGAAAATCCGAAGATTTGCGTCGTTTGACAATTTCGATCTGTCCCATTATATTTTTTCAAGGTTGCCCTCCACGACCAATTTTGCGTTCGATCAAAAGCGGAATTATTTTTCAAACTTCCGATAAGGGGCACAAACCGATATCAATCAGAGCAAAGGAAATAGAAGTTCTCGGGAAAAACACATTTTATTGAAAATTGATGCCGCGGGCTGTTGCGAAAGTGGAAAAGCGTTGGGAACGAACATTAATACACGTAAGAAGTAACGAATGGCGGCGTGAGCCGCTATTTTCCCTGGAAATGCGTGCGCGTGTGATAGTCGAGGGCGCAAGAGCGCTGACTCGGCGTCTGTCACGTGGGCGGTAAGGTAGGTCAGCGAAGAAGGACGAGCGAGATTCGAGCGCGAAGAGCGAAAATAGCGATGGAACAAGCTATTAAAAAAAATTACCGTTGCGGTTTAATCCTTTGCCTCCATAATAAAAACTCAGAGAGAAAATGCAACTCAGTACAGGCAGAAAATCTTTGTTAATCTCTTTTCAGTTCGATTTGATTCCTCGACAATTTCGTGTAGTTACGTATATTTTTAATACGCGTTGCAGGCAGTTACATTTGAGCGCAAATTTGTAAATTGCATCGAGATAACATTATTTGTAATTACATTGAAGTTTACTGTAGGTTCAGTTTAAATCAAAGTCGGCTAACTGGCGCCCCTTGCCCCTACTTTCCTGCTCGCTAGCGCTACCCCCTCCACTGCGTTGATCTCTTCGCTTGCTTGGTGGGGGAAGTCAACAGAGTGGGGTTCGTGCATGGCAGGGAAATTTCGATGTAGTGGAGGGATCGATACGGTGGAGGGGGTAGCGCCAGCGAGCAGAAAACTAGGGGCCACCAGTTTCAAATCAAAACAAACGAGTTGATCAGTTCAATGTGGCATAGTAATATTTGTATTTAATAAATAACAATTACTGTAATATGGTAATATAAGTACTTGTAATATAACAAAATGTACTGTTTGTAATATTAAAGTTTCGGGGCAACGAAACTTGAGAATTAGACGCAGAAAAAGTCGATATCGATTTCTCTAATTAGAGGTGCCTCAGCCACCCAGTCTCGAGTTCCTCAAGCTTTAATTCAAGCATCTCGTTACCGTTCCCACCATAACGCGATGCAACAACCACCCAAAATCCACGCCGGCTGTTAATTACACAAAATAACTGAAAATCGGATTAAATTATCGCGTTGGAAAAAGGAAGCGAAAAGGGGGGAAAAAGAACGCGACGAGAGTTGCGTCGAACGAAATTTCGCGAAATTTACGTTTAATTCGCCGGGAAAGCGGAATCAACGTAGGGAAAGAGGGGAATGTTATTGTAACAAGAATTCCGGCGGATCAACGCTTTTTATTATACGGGGACAAAGTACATTTGTAGTAATTAGCGGACTGGCGAATGTTTGCTCGTATATGAAGAATTTAAATGCGTGGAAATATGTATGCGAAAATGGTACGGGAGCGGCGCGGGAATATGCAAAATATTCAAAGCGAACTCCACGCGCTGCGATATTCACCGCGTGAAATAAATCTCCATTTAATGGCCGTTTCTTTGTTCATTTTCATAAAAATATATGAATTTACGCGGACGTTCGCAGTCTAGCAATTAGTTTGCATTTTACGGAAAAGCTTGGACTCTTTGCGAGGTTGTTGAATTTTGTGAGTGTTTTGCGAGAATTTCCGACAACTGGTAAATAAATTCACTTGTTCGATGACGTATAATTAAAGCGAGCGATGTGTTTTTGACGTTTGATTATTATACTATTTTAAGATTTTAGGAACAATATTTTTGCAAAATTCGAAAAATTTAAAGATGACAAAATATTAAATCCTCGATAGTTACAGTGTCAATCGATTTTTAGAACTACTCTCTCGTAAAGAGCAGAAAATGGAACTGTCTTTTGTCTTTCGATCTGCAAAACTTCGCTGACGATACAATGTTTCTTTTTCTTTTCGCACACGGTGAAGAAAATTGATAATTTTTGCAACTGTCGCGAAAGAAATTTCACCTCGCATCCAACTGCGGAGTTAAAAATCTGAAATTTATTTATTGAATTTTTCATCGATTGAGTTTCTTTTATTTACATTGCCAGAAATCCATAGTTCAACGTTATCCGATTATCGTTACACGATTAAGTTATCGGTGATCGATAGTCGGGGAACGAAAGGAATTCGGAACAATGTCTGATGAAGTAACCAGCGGCCAATTCCGTATAAATGGACGAGACGGATAGTTTCGTCGTGACAAAAGACACGGCTTCGCACCCACGGCTGTCAGCTTTAGCATATGAAAAGACAGTGAACAGTAATCTGCGTGCAAAAAGATAACGAGAGACGTTGACTGAAAGTATTTGCATCACGCGTGTGTGTAGCCAAACTCGTACGTGTAATCGTATACTTGAGCGCGTAAATTAACGTGGCCGATCGTCGACTCTTCGTCGCGGTTACGTTAATCCGCGCGATCTATTCGCGACACGGTCTAAACGCCATATTGATTTACGGATTTGCGGGGCGTGGATATTTACAAGACAAATAAATTCGGGTTGGATCGAAGTTCGCCGATTGAGATCCGGATGCATCTCGAATTACGCGTTTGTGCCTCGATAAATGAGAGATGTTTGACGATATTACTTGCAGATGTTGATCAATCAATTCATTACTATCAAGTTGTTACTTATCGTTAGAGATGTTGATCAGTTGATTATTGTCAAATTGTTACTTGGAGACGTTAATTTGTTAATTTATTGTTATCAAATTGTCACTTATTGTCAGTTAATTATTATCAAATTGTTACTTGAAGACGTTGATCTGTTAATTTATTACTGTCAAATTGTTACTTGGAGATGTTGATCTGTTAATTTATTATTATCAAATTGTTACTTGGAGATGCTGATCAGTTAATTATTATCAAATTGTTACTTGGAAATGTTGATCAGTTAATTTATTATTATCAAACTGTTACTTGGAAATGTAGATCAGTTAATTCGTTATTATCAAATTTTTTCTCACTGGTAAATTTCAGTAAATTTTCTTTGTAGCCATTTTTGATAGTAATTATTAGCAGTTACTTGCGCTACAGCATTATCAAAGTGGAGTTTTCAGAAAGTTTGAAGCGCCGAGTATGGAGTGATGGAGCGAACTGTCGACGTCAACTTTTTTAGTAGCAGCAAAAATCTCTGAATTTTTAAAATACAAAAGCATAATTGAAACATAATGGTTGAACTTGAAACTGGGAAAAAGATTAAATCCTTCTTTGTCGTTCATTCTACGAAGCAGCAATAGAATCTGTGAAAATTAATTTCTTCGGACGTATCAATTTCTTCAGAAACGAAATCACGCGAAATAATCCCACTTCAACTTACTTAAGATTTGTATATATAATCAAATTGCGCAGAAAATTGTTTAAACGATGCATACTGATGTTAAATAGTACAATTTTTAGAAGCGTTATCACTGTGAAGCGTTATCACTCTCACTTTGAGTGAAGAATCATTTAAGAATCAAATACAGCTCGCGACGTATCCATTAACTAATTAGTATAATTTCTTAGCAAACAACTTTCGTTCCCTGCTACACAAATAGAACACTCGAACACGTGTTAGTTGCGACGTAGTTTTCTTGCTTTAAATCCACGGCGGGAGCAGCCGGCCAAAGTTTGATCAGAAAAGTTTCAGACATCCCATATAATTAATTATGTAAAATACCATTACCAGGTTTTCGTGAGTTCAATTTTGCAAATGTGTGTGTACGTGGTGTTAACGAGCCGCGGTTTACGAGTTTCGACTTTGCAGCGGAGATAAATCCATTCGAGACGTTTCGGACAGCAACGCGGTTTTCAGACATAATCGCCACAAATGGTCAACTTTTGGAATTTTGTTGCGCTCAGGTGTTCTTCTCACCTGATTCCGTTTCAACCACTCTCGTGAAATGGGTTTTTGGAATACCAATTGCAGAGTGATTAAATTGAATGCGTGTGGATAATCTTCTATCGAAGATTTCGTACTTTTCGTTTAAAATTAGAGGAAAATTAAAGGGAAAGGTCGGGAACGCTTCTCAGATTTGAAAGTTGAAGAAAAATCTTCCCTGTACTCTCTACGGAGCTTTTACTCAAACAGTTCAGAAGCCACTGTAAAGATGAAAATTTGAAGAGATTTCGCAGTTTCGAAATCTTAATTCGTCGATTAAAGATGAAAATTTCAAAAAAAATTGATCGTACAATTTCCCAATTATTCATTTTGGTGAAGCGAATAATGATTAATCGAAAAAAATTACTCTCTCTCTCTCTCTGTGTTTTTAGTTTTTGTTTGGGCTTTCGTGCCGAGTGCGCGTATTGATCAACGTTTCCGAGTTAAATCCGTTGTTCCTTTAATTTCTTTCGGTATCGAAAAGCAATAAAAATTGACAAGCGACTTCAAACGCCAGACGTATCCCAATGAAACTCATTCAGTGGAGAACGAAATTCGTAAATTCATAAACCGGGGTTTTTTTTTTTTTTTTTTTTTTTTAATCGTTGTAGTAGGGACAAGCGTAACGAATGGAGAGTAATACAATGGTCAGTGACGTGCGGACTAATCCGATTGTTGCAGTCACTGTCCGATTATTTCCAATAATCTGCAACGCCCGGTGTAACGAACCGCATCGTGTGCTACACTGCATCAAGTTACTGCCACTGGAAAAGCCACGTGCTTCCACTCGAATGAAGCGAATTTCAAGGAATTTGTGTCGTACGAAGAAATTCGCTCGCTGACGCGGTGTTTAATTTAGAGAAATTTTCCGATCGTGCGTGTCGTCGAAGAAGGGGAAAAAGATTTCATTTAAATTGAACTGAGAAGGAATTTAGAATTGAAGCGGGAAAAGAGAATTTTCATCGGTTATGTTATTAAAAAAAATGATAAGTATTTGTAGAAATATTTTACTACTTTGTAGAAATTCTAACGCATCAATTTTGCACACGATCATCGTGTTGTAGAATAAATCCTGGCAATCTAGGTCAGCAAATTGTTAATTATTTAACCATTATTATTATTTTAAAACTACTAAAATTATTAATAATTACTAAATTTTAAAATTGGTAATTTCTGTGATTTATATTTAAAGGATCTGTGATCAACAGAATTGTTTAAAACGAGGCAGAACGCTCGATCAGGATTTTATAGGCAGAATCGGTAACCACAAATCAGATCGAAAATCAAGCGCAAATTGCCTGATCGTGAAGTTTTTGGTCCAGATCCAAGACGGATCCTCGGTTGTTTAATTTACGCGCGCGACCTTTTCGTTTGTTTCCGCGCGCCGAATCGGATAATGCCACGCGTCACGTCGCCGCAATGCACCTTTGTTAACCTATCCGATGCATTCTTACGCAAGCCTGGTCATAATTACGTCACGTGATGGCAATAATAACCGCGATTCTAATTGGTTTCGTTTGATTTACCGGCGTCCCATTTTCCCGCTTGTCCCGATCCCGAGCTCAGCAGTTCACTTGCATTCGATCTCTCTTGGCCTATTACGTTCGAACGGTGAACAATTGCTAGATATTAAAAAGCCAAATCCTGCGTAAATTTTTATAGATTTCTTCTCCCCTCGTTCTTTGTAAAATTATAATTTTTTTCTCACTCTTCAAACGTCTTCAAACGTCTTCAAACGTCTTCAAACGTCTTCAAACGTAAGCGCTCAGTATCCAAACATCTTCAAACATCTTTAAAAATTAACTCAACATCGTTCCGTTACTAATTGCAGATTCACTTTCCAACCTCGTTGTTGATTATTTGTTTATTTCAAATTGTCGGTTTATCACGAATTTGGACATCAATCGTTAATTTGTTATTGCAATTAATTTATTATTGTTAATTGCCAATTCATTTTTCATTCGACTGAAAATGATCGGAGTCTCTTGTTCATTTATTTATTAATTCTCAGTTTATCGTTGACTATATTATTTATTTATTGCATTACAAATCGCGTAGCTGCGTTACTTCGGATTTGTTTCAATTCTTTTGTATTTTTTTCGCGAGAAATTGATCAGTGGAATCTGATATTAATAACAACTAATAATAACGAAAACGATTTCTCGCGAATATCGCGAATGCTTTTTATTTTCAGTTGTATTTCTTTTTTTTTGTTTCGTTTGTACAATCGAACGCTTCGCTAATCTGCGTCCGATCTTTAGTTTATTTCGTTTATCCTTCCTCCGACGAATAATTGGCTCGTTTTTGCAGTGGAAATTCGGAAAAAAAAGTCCCGCCTGGTCGTTAACGAGCGTGAGCGGAATTTTTGCTTGGCGCAATAAACGAATGATTCGGGTCTTTAAATTTGTTGCGTCGCCGAAGCAGTAACGGGTTAATATCTTTGAGGCCATAAAGAAAGATAAATTCGCAGATTTCGACCGTTTCATTCGTACACGAAAATATAACGCGATTAACAGTAACGCCCGCGGAATGGAGTAATAAAGATTTAGATCTCTGAATCCGCCTCTTGCGCGATAACTTGCCAATTAATGATATTAGCTAATTATCTAGTTACAAGTTGCAACATTGCTCGACTGTGACGTTTAAAATTTCTCTTTGAAAGAGGATTGGATCTAGGATTGGATGGCTTGATTCTGGAATTTTTAATTTAATTTAATTTTAATTACACAGAGAAGTACAAAATTTTAATAATCTACTATAAATTACTGCAAGTTATCTAGAATCTAAGAGTATCGCTAAAGTTGGTTAGTTTGTTATCAATATTAATAATTTGTAACTTTCAGATAGAGCGATCTGTAAAATTTATTCAACATATCGAGTCGATAAATTGTTAAGGTTGTATCACTTAATTTTGGAATTTCCAATGTGGAATTTAGTTTCATTTTATTGCATGTAGAATTTTGTACAAAACACCAAATTTTGATAAACTAGTAAATTATTTTACAAGTTTAGAAGTCGTTAATATCACTTGATGTCAATAGTAACAATTCGAGTGGGGTGATTCGTAAAATTTATTAAACATCGACTCGACGAGGTTGTGTCATTTGATCTTGGAATTTTCAATTTAATTTGACTCCATTACGTATGGAACATAACAATCTACTGTAAATTACTGCATGGTGTCTGCCGCAGAGCGATATCGGTATCGAGAATCGATATTAATATTAATAACTCGCAATTTTCAACCTAACAATTTCTTTGACGTTGTCAGATTCATTATTCCTCCCACGTCCGGATTTTTGCCGCGAAACGAAGCCAAGATACTTTCACGGTAAAATAACATATATTCTGTTAATTTATATATTTTATTAATTATTTCCTAAGGGTAAAAACGCACTAGAAAATTTCAGCACCGAAAAGTATTACTTCGTTAACCTTAATTCAACCTCTTCCTCGCCTATTGTGCTCGCCAATATCCCTGAACGCATTATCTCGGAATTTCCACCAACTATAAACACCACAGCTTTATTAAATTCACTACGAGAATGCACCCTGCGCGGCGTCCGCTAACGGACAGAAAGAAAAAAGGAAAGAAAGGAGGAAGAAGAAGACCGCGATGAGAGAGTAACAAAAATTGGCGCGTAAAAGTCGAACGTACGGGAAGGGATTAATGGTAATTGCGACCTTGTTTAGTTTGCTAATGAATGAACGCGCGAATATTTCACAGCTTAATTATTTAACGCTGGAACGTTGACGTTGTAACATTGTTATATCGATGTTGTAACAATGCTACTCTAACATCGTGTGATTTCTGGTGATTCAGTGATCGACGACGCGTCTGATTTTTCAACAGATGATAATTCGTGTAATGCGACTATAGCGTCACGTGACTTGACTGCGTGATTCTCAGCAAATTGCGAGCTCTCTTGACGGAACTCGCTGGTTCGTAACGAAAATCCCAAAGATGGTATTGATATAACTATAGTTGTGGCTGCATTGATCCCTCGATTAATCGGGTGTAACGAAATATTTCACGTTGTTCATCAAAATGATCACTTTGTTGCTTGTGTGGAATTTTGCTTTTTGACTCAAGATTTGTAAAATTTGTCGAACATTGGATCGATGAAGAGATTTGGGATTAAATCCTGAATTCGTCGCACGCTTGTGGAAATAATTACTCAGTGCAAATGCACAGAAAAATTGGCAAAATTTCGCAGTTTTAACTATCACTGTTGAGCTTAGTCACTTATGCAAGAATTAATCGGAAATCGATTCCAAATGTAAATCGCGAGGGATTTTTCCTTTTCAATTCGACGAAGTTTCCTCTCCATATTATCACTGAAACTGATTTTAGCTGGGGTAAGCCAGAAAATCGGGCTTCGTCAGGTGCAACGCTGATGCAACGAAAATTAGCGATTGGTTGATTTGAGTCACGTGATTCGCGAGGGGGCGTGGCGTAGACCTCGAGTAGGAGTGGCGTTGTCTGGTACTGAGTAATTTGTTTCGTATCGATTCAAACGTTTGCATATCAATAAAATTTTATGGCAAAAAAGTCGTCTTCGTTTCCTTGTCAGAACAGTTGCTTCTGGGGTTTTCAGTAAGACGAATCGTACTGGGGTACAGTTTTTCTCCCCTTCATATATCCTTCCATCGGGGAAGCAGAAATTGCGAGATGACAGAAGTCGGCTTCACTCGGCGACGACACGTTTCACTCGTCGACCGAACGTCAGCTGTATAAAAATAATATTGATCCCCGGTATTTTGGAGAGGGACTGGAGTTTTCCAGCCTCTCCGGAGGAATCGACGATCCGTGGGCGCGATACTCACGCGGACGGGATACCGTTGATATCCTACGATCATCCGGAGACACTCGCGCGTCTATGTTTCAGGAACGGGGAGAGCCCAACTTGGTCCCTCGTGTGATTTCTCCTCTGTCGGGAAAATACACACACGCCCACACTCCACACTCTTCGTTCTTTCCTCTCGGTTTTACCCCGAAACTCGTGAAATCGCGCGAGTTTCTCCCGCTTTCGATTTTTCAATAGTGTGTCTCTCTCTTTCGGAATTCTCTCTGGGAGAAGCGTAGGAGGGGATTTCTGTAACATGACAGGAGCGATTGTTAATTTTTAATTTTTTTGAAAACGGGAGAATTTGCATTTTTCAATAGCGTTTTTGTCTTTCCTCAATGATAGAATTTTTAAATTGTTGGAAGAACTTCGTTTTTTAATAACTTTTCTTTCGAATTTTGAAGCAGATCGAGATTTTTGAAATATTGGAGAGGCGGGCTGTTAATTTGAAATTCGCGAAATCGAAAGAATTTCGTTTAATAGCGCCTCTTTTCGAATCGATAAATTTTGCAGCGAACAGCGATTTTTGAAATGTTTCCGCGAAACAAGCGAGAGACGACCAGATCGTTTGAATTCTGTCTCCGCGAGACTGAAATGCGAGGGACCGCGTTCCTTTCGCATGTAATATTTAGAAGAGTACGACAAGTATTTTTGAAACGACCGGAAAAATTGTCACAATGCCGGGAGCAACGTAACCGAGTTCCAAGGGAACGATTTCCGAGGGAATAAATGGAAAACCGTCCCCCCTCTCTGGAGACTGATTTCACGCAAAATACACTCGAACCGTATATTCCGTAATCGTTTGTCAGCTCTTATATCGATATTGCATTAGTTCGAAGATAGGGGAAACATTAACATTGGCGATCGTACGCGGGAGAAACGTAAACATTCGAACGTTTAATTCTTTCACTTCGTCCCCTCAATTTCGCTACTTTTTTTCTCTCTTTTTATTTTTCATCGGCCGATAAACGCGGGGAAAATCATTTTTCAAACGCGATTTTTTCACTGATTTCACGTTTCACGAGGGGAAATATCGGCCGATATTTAAAAAGCCGAGTGGCGGTCGGTTTTCGATTGAAACGGGAATTCCGTGCGGCAAAGTCGTCGGCAAATATTCGAAATAATATCGATAAAATGATTATCGAATGCTTTCACATACGTTATAATGTGTGTCGCTGCGGATTAAATCGTGTATCGAGATTTAGTTATACACGACAGGATTTACGTACACTATGTTTACAATTTTGATACGTTCTATCGTTTCGGGGGCTGGACCCGAAACGATATTTAAACTCTCGTTCGTTCGCAGAGCGTTGACACAGATTTCAGAATTGCGATTAACGAAATGTCGGATTAATCGTGTTTTGAGGAATCGATTTTTCGTTCCTTTTTGCAAGAGATTCCAGCGATCAAAAATTTCCTCGTTAACCTAAAACTGTAACACGTTAAATTGAAAAAACCGGTGAAATTAAACTGGAAAAGATCGCCGTATTATTTGTGTAAATAATAAACGATCTTCCTTCGAGAGACACGCGAAGGGAAATCGTGGATAATTGCAGCAACGAAAAATCCTCTAATTAACAAGCAAATGCTATCGGGTTTGAATTATATGGGTTAATTACCACCTATTAGTATTAATGTAGCTATTAGTATAATACCGCCTATTAACGTTCGATACCTAATAAACTTTTGTCCTATCCGCGACTATCAGATTAACAAGAAGATTTTTACTGCAAATTACATCCCTTTCCATCGAACGAGCTAAAAGAAATTGCACGACTTGTACGATTCGTCTCACTGAAAGGCCCAGAAACAACTGTACCGACTAGGAAATGAAGAAGACTTTTTTGCCATAAAATTTTATTGATGTGCAAACATTTGAATCGATACGAAACAAATTACAGGCGCGATTACTCAGTAGATCTACCAGACAACGCCATTCCTACTCGAGGTCTAGCCCACGCCCCCTCGCGAATCACGTGACCCAAATCAACCAATCGCTAATTTTCGTTGCATCAGCGTTGCACCTGAAGAGGCCCGATTTTCTGAATTACCCCCGCTAAAATCACTTACTTATTACTTATAAAATGCTTACAATAATTATGAGTTACTCGTTGTAACATTTTCCCATTTGGGTTCCATTCTTTTTTCCACTGTCTCGATAAAAATATAAATTCCGATAAATATCTAGTTTCCACTTTTCATTTGTCTATCGTTGTCTGTTATTTCATCGATGCTTCACAAAGCCTTTCAGTTTCAATTCAGCTCGGATGATAGATCGAATAAACATTTGTTTTATTTACATTTGTAAACGTTATGTAAATAATAAAAATACATTTGCGAAAAGTGAATAAATATAAAAATGTTGGATATAAATTTTTAAAACCAGTCGATCGATCGATCCTGTCTGTACAACGAGTTTCGTATTTCTTCGCCGCGATTGGCGTCCAGAGAAATTACTCGCGCGTGAAAGCGAGGGCAGCAGCGAGTGTCGCGGCGGACCCCACAGCCTGAGAAAGTTTTTAAACGCTCCTTCACGCTCCGTTCACGGTTTGGCGACTTCATTTTCCCGGTTTCGAGCATTACCAGAGCGATCTCTCGCCGCACTTGCTGGAGCCAGTCGCGACGCGGCCGCCCGTGAAAATTGCTCTTGGAAAAATCACGCAGGTCTCCCTTCGCTCCGAGAAGCCGATTTCCCACCAACGAAACACAGTTGTTAATGTTTGCGAACTTTCTTTCACCGTTTCGCCAACTTTCCATCGTGGCAGGGAAGTAGCTTTACGAGTATTATCTCAAGAGAGAGAGAAAGAGAGAGTTGGAATGTTTCTAACCTTGAAAATCAACCCCTCGATTTTCATTTCGATCGCGAGATTTTGCTCGATCCTTTCAGTGAAACGTGACTCATGTCTTTTTTACGGCACTGTGAGAATTATACAGAGTGGTCACTGATAGAACAAAAATAACTTTTACAAACACATGGTTTTTAAATCTTTTATTATTTAATTTGGAAATATAATTAATGGATTCTTTTCAGTATTATGTGTGAGAAACAACATCCCTCGAATGACCACCATTTATGACTTTTTCCTTTTAATTTTTTACTTCTTACAAGTTATGACTTTTTCAAACCCTTCAGTTTCTCAGTGGCCATCCTGTAGTATATTTCCCTTTAATGAAATTCTCAAATTAAATCCCGAAAACCATGCTATAAAGAGTATAGTAGAGAGATGACATTGAGAAAAAGGTACGAAATTTTGTCGATTTCGAAATTTCGAAATTTCAAGATCCTTTTGCGAAATCTTCGAGATCTCAGCGACACGTGAAACGTGTATTCATACTTTCGTAATGGCGCGCAGTTGGTATGATAGCGAGTCCGCGGTAGATGTACAATATTTAACCTTGCGCTTCCACTGAGGCACGAGCCTCGGAATTTCGAGTGAGGCCACTCGTTTCTGCGGTTTAGTTCCCTGAAATATCCAGCGTGTGCATCTCCATTTTCACGAAAATGAACGTCACCTTCCTGTGTTATTCCACTCGAGAAGAGGAGATCAGGCTCGACGTCTGACAGTGATAGAAAAATCGACGATGCTGATCAAAATTTCAACGACTCGCTCCACCATGGAAATCCTATTTCTCTCGTTTGTACGCTCTCGGGACAAGAATTACGCTGTGACATAATTGAGTGCGACCAATTTTTCTTTTTTTTTTTTAGACTTTCAAAATTTCTAACGAAAGAAATATTACGAAATAAATTTCTCGTCACGTTATACAGCAAGAATGGCAAGAAAATTAAGTCTGATTAATCGAGATAATTGCAAAACATATTTTTATGAATTATTTATGTATGTAATATGTGATATTATCATTATTAAATTAGGTCAGATTAATCGCGACAATTTCAAAACATATTTTTATGAAATATTTATGTACGTAATATGTAATATTATCATTATCAAATTAGGTCAGATTAATCGAGACAATTTCAAAACATATTTTTATGAAATATTTATGTACGTAATATGTAATATCATTATTAAATTAGGTCAGATTAATCGAGACAATTTCAAAAGATATTTTTATGAAATATTTATCTACGTGATATGTAATATTATCGTTATTACATAATATTATAATTCATTATACATTCCAAAGTGGGACTATATATTTTTGTCAATAGCCATGGATAAATGTAACACACACCTGTGATGAGTAAAGAGAAACGTTGCGTTTCCTAAAGGACTTTAGAATTAATCTTCATTTTTAAGTTTACAAATATTTTGTTTGTTACATTTTGCAGTATAAAAATAATCTTCGTCGAGTCTACGCAGACGTTAAAAACGAAAGATGAACATCATTTTTTGGTCTTATCGAATTTCATTTAATTCTTATGTCAGGTTAATGGGGGTTGATCTCTCTCTCACGAGCAAAGAACTGAACCACTTACGTATCGACGTTACTGCGAAAGCTCGTGTTAACCCTCGCGGTAAAAAGTGTTGTTACATCGTCGCCAAAGCACGAATACATCGGGTGCTGCATAGTTAAATATATCCTCACAGTTAACGGCAACTATCCCTATAATTATCCGCGAGGCTACAATTATCTGGCTAACGAACTTCGAATAACGAACTATTAGCCGGCGGAATAGCTGCGGCAGCGTTTGCCACGCGGCCTCTAGCCGTCAATTAAAGTCGGAAATCGCGAGCAGCTAATAGCCTCAGACTCGAATTCACCCACGGTGATTCTTGCCGCGAGTTTCTCCGCGCGCGGTGCGTGCAAAACTAGAGTAAGAGAGAGAGAGAGAGAGGGGGGAAATTCAATGGCTCCGTCACTCACGAGAGTGACACGACAAGAGTTTTGTTTCCCAGGGCGAAACTTTCGTTCGTTTCGAGAAAGCTTTGGAAATTTCGGGGAGACTCGATTCGGTCGAGGAAGCCGTCTCTCTGCGGCCGGGAACTCGAAGGAGAACGCCCGACTCTGTAGCCAGCTACAGTCGATCGTCTCGCCTGAATACGGCGACACCGTATAGCCGGCGAGGTAATTAGAGGATTCTTGGCCGAGGGGTGGAGAACGTTTCAAATTGATTTGTCAAACTTTCCGCCATCGAGCTCGTTACTTTCGCCCGGGGGAAAGATTTATGCCCCCGCGTGAGAGAGATTGTGCGCGATACGCGATCACTCTCCGAAAAGCCTCCGAGACTTGAATTATAAACTTGGTCGATCTCGTTTTTCTCCTCCTTCCCTTCGCGCAACCCTTTGACTACTGCTGGCGCCTAGAGGCGCTCAGTAAATTTGTATTTACGATACCGTAGGCGCTTAACCTACTTTGACCCGCTGATCACGAGGGGCCAGGAAATTTTGTCAGTCATAATTCCAGCAAATCTCATTTGAAGCAGACGTAAGTGAATGCTGATTCAACAATTACATATCCAGTCATATATTATTTAAATATGTTTATTTTACAGTTACTTTCTTTTTTATACTCTTAAAATGAAAAATTGGGAATTATAACTTCTTAAATTTATTTCAAAGTTAGTTGTATCAAGCTGGGAGAGGTACATACCTCTTTGAAATAAATTTAAGAAATTACAATTCTTATATTATGTATAAGAATTAAAATATATTTTATAATATTTAAAATTTTATGAACTTTGAAATAAAATTTAAGAAATTATAACAATTTCCTAATGGTTTTTCAAATCTATTTCATTTTCTGTAAGTGTCCTAATATTTTTGGAGGGGGATGTACATCTGCTTGATGATTGTTATATAAAAAGCTTAATGTTAATTTTTTAACATGTGCGCTGACAGTATTCAATGCAGAATACGAATAAATAAATAATATTGGTTTAGTGCAGTGGAATTCAGTGTTTTGATTATTTCAATATACTTTCTCAGAAATGCACGCTTCTCTAAAAAGAAAAATTTCGGCGTTCTCGGTGTAGATCGTGACTGAATTCCCACCATATGGTACATCTCAAAGTCTGCCATAGTCAAGGGGTTAACGTTGAACATCATTCAACGAGATGAATTATTTTCCTTCGCATTAAAAACAAATTTCTGCGCAAGATTCTGTGCAGATGGAGGCTCGCGATATTGTTTCGATCCGAGTCGCTTGTATAACGAATATTCGCGTCACCCTGATAGCGCGTAATGGCTCCGTTGATAATTGAATGAAATTCGGTTCGCTCGAGCGGGTTAAAATCTATCCAAAATTCAATTCTTCCGCTGATAAGATTTTCATGGCGCGTGAAAGCGCCGCGGTGGATCCGAACGCGCGTCGTTTATGAATAGCGAACGTTTTAATAAAATGCCGCCCAGTTATCGAGCCCGTCGTTGTCCGGAATAAGAGGTTCGATTTTCGGGTCGAGATACGCCACTCGACGGTTTCTAAGCATGCACGCGGAATTTCAGATTTCGCGAAGTTCATGACGCGAGCGTGCGACGCGTGTGTAATTGGGTCGATGCCTTTGAACCCTTTACACCTGCCCTAAACACCTGCCATGCAAAATTCCAACGTTCACGAGTGTTTTACTCGATGTTATCACTCGGCTAAGTATCCGAGACAATCGCTGGTTGACTCGTACTCGAGACATCGTTACGTTGAATTAAGCGGGACTGGCAGAAACTGAACGCTCGTCCTGTATAATTTCAGCGTTGAAATCGTACGTGCACGTTTATTGAACGCGTGATAATTTTATAAATGTACGCTCGAATTATACATTTCTATTGAATTCGGCTGACAAGTTGACGAGTTTCGACGCCGAATTTTGTGTCTAGTAGGATTTTTATTCTACATTGGGAAAAATTCGAAAATTTCACGTTTCATTTGTATATTTATCGTTATATCGTGTGTTAATCGTGCATCAATTATCATTTGTCACATATTTTCATCAAGTTTACAGTAAATGTCTCGTACAGCCTCGAAAATTTCAAATTTCTTTTGAAAATTGAGAGAGAAATGTACAATTCGAGATATGTAATATAACGAAAAAAAAAAGAAGCAGCTGTTCCGACTAGGAAATGAAGACGACTTTTTTGCCATAAAATTTTATCGATACGCAAACATTTGAATCGATACGAAACAAATTACTCAGTACCAGACAACGCCACTCCTACTCGAGGTTTACCCAACGCCCCCTCACGGATCACGTGACTCAAATCAGCCAATCGCTAATTTTCGTTGCATTAGCGTTGCACCTAAAGAGAAATAATATTTTGTCTAAAGATCCAATTTATAAAATTATTACAAATACTTCAATTCATGAAATTACTCGTCTACTTGCAAATAAATCTCCGAATTTTAAACTTAAAAAAAAAAAGAATGCCAAAGAAAAAACATTTCATTTTTCAACTCGTCGATTCACTTTTGCACGAATGTACCGCGCGATCGCGCTTTCGTAACAGCGCCTGCTGACGATCGAGGATGCACCTTAACGCTACAGATCGTTTACCGATCGTTTATCGGTTCGTTCGTATTATACCAGGCCAACGATTCTCCGATTCTTCTGCCCGGTCTTTTCATTTCAAAGTTGCTGCCCCATCGAGACGAACCGCTCCCCGTAAACTTGCAGCTCCTCGAGTCCCGATCTCAATTTGTAATGAATCTCTCTCGATAACCGGCCGAGTCACGTCCGCGTTTGCTAATCGCAAACAAACGAAGCAACTCGCGAGCGTTCGCGGGTCTGCTTGAAAATTTCCCACCCTCCCCACCCGCCGGATAACTAATTCAACTTTAATTCGTTCTGGAATATTGCGCTTTTAACTCGGCGGAGAACGTTGAAAACAATCCTCTTTCTCGCCGGCTCGACAATTATTAAACAGCCTTCGAAATACACTCCCTCCCCCTTTCTCTCAACCCCTGTTCTTCTGTCCCTCGCTCCTTTTTAATATCAACGAGTCGCATTCGCAGCCCCGCTGTGTCTCGCCCTCATCAACGCGACCCGGAATAATTCCTTCCTTTCTCGCGGAGTATATTGCAACTATCAACTTAACCCTTCCATTGTTCGATATCGTAACAATGGGTCTCGATCGTTTTCGAGAGTTTTCGCCGCGAGGGCAATTTTTCAGCGAATGTTTAATATGCCGGATTAACGAATTGAGCATCGAATTGAGTTTAAGATTGATCCACGTTGGGCCGTATTTTCTAACACGTCACACTGTTGTGGGAGATGAAAAGTAGGTTTGAATATTCGCAACAAATCATTTTTATGCATGTACTGCTGCTGTTGGTGTTAGAATTGTAGATAACGAATTCTTTAATTTCTTTATAGAAGTATTATTTAGTTCGCTTTTGAAACAAGTATGATATGTTCTGACTAGGAAATGAAGACGACTTTTTTGCCAAAATTTTATTGATATGCAAACATTTGAATCGATAGAAAACAAATTACAGGCGCGATCGCTCAATACCAGACAACGCCACTCCTACTCGAGGTCTATCCCACGCCCCCTCACGAATCACGTGAGTCAAATCAACCAATCGCTAATTTTCGTTGCATCAGCGTTGCACCTAAAGAGACCCAATTTTCTGGGTTACCCTCGCTAAAATCACTGTCAGTGATAATATAGCTCCAAATATTCGAGAAAATTTTCGCAACAAATAATTTCTATGTATAATACATGCTACCGCTCATAGTCTTAAAATCGTAGCTAACAAAATGTTTAAAAGTATCGTTTAATTTCCCCAAGCATTTTCAAAACAAGCATCGTAAACTTCTCATCGAAGGTGCATCGAGTGATTTTTCGAAACACAGCGCCAATACCTCGTCCGAACGACATCCACCGTGTTGCGAAAACGGCGCACTTAAAAAAATCCTCTGTTCCAGGCTACATGAAATTTCACGATACCGCTGTACGATAGTCAGAATTCCTTCGACGGCCCCATCAGAACCGTGTCGCCCGTTTTTTCGTGGGAACGACGTCGCGTAGGTGGCTTCCAAGAAAACCGACGAAGGAATTCAGCACGATCGTTTCTATACGTCGGTGGCCATAAAGCGACGCCGTACAGGCTCGATTGTCTATTCTTCCGAAGGGGAATCGCTGGCGAACTCTAACGTTCTCCAGTTCCGCAGACACTCTGCTGGATTATTATTGCGCGTTTCTTTCTCTCGCGCGGAGGGAATTTATTCTAATCACGCGGTCGGCATGGATAAAAATGAAAGGGGGGCCGCGTCAACTCTTTCAGCTGATATTTATTCCCCGGACGTCGATAGCGAGCAGCTCGTCGAGACTGTGAAGCAGCGCTCTCAAGTTCGGCATGAATTTCAAGGAGGTTGTAAGAAGATGACTATGTAACTAGATTCGCGGGGGATGAATAACGATTTCACCTCGTCCACAATGGCCAATAATCGAGTTCAATCGGTTGTTTAGAACATGACTCGAGCCTGCGAGAGTTCGATTTGCTGGGTTATTCGGACGAGTCCGTGGAATCACTCTGTGTGATCATGTTGAAAAAGAGTTTCTTATTGCTTCCAAATAATATTCTCCGAAGGATTTATTCGAGTAGCGTTACTATTAAAATGCTACAAGTATATCAAGTAAATATATCTAACTTATCTTTATTGGAAAATCAAACTAAAAATTAGTTACGACAAATGAAAAATTCTCATCTGATCCTTGGAATTTGTATAACAATCATCGTAACAATAAATTCAGAGGAATTTATGGTTTTCATCAACTTTCAAATATAATTTTTCGCAAATCAAAATACGATGCTGTTACAAAATTGTTTTACTATCAAAATACAATATTGTTACAAAATACAATGTTTTATTATCAAAATAATATACACAATGTATACTGTTTTACTATCAAAATACAATGTTGTTACAAAATTGTTTTACTATCAAAATACAATGTTTTATTATCAAAATAATATACATAATATACACTGTTTCACTATGAAAATACAATATTGTTAGAAAATTGTTTTACTATCAAAATACAGTATTGTTACAAAATACAACGTTTTATTATCAAAATAATATACACAATGTATACTGTTTTACTATCAAAATACAATGTTGTTACAAAATTGTTTTACTATCAAAATACAACATGCACACTATAAAAAGCCCCGTCTTGGAACTAGCGTGACAACCACACGACGAAATAAATTCAAAGGAATCCGGAAGGAAGAGGGATTATTACCAGTCTGATATTGTATACGCGTGACACACTTCCTTCCTGATGGTTCTCGGATCCGCGAGAACATTCTTGGTTCTCGGTTCGTGCGTGAGCAGCTCATCCATTATCCTTATCTTGTCAACTTCAGCGCTACTTGAAAAGTCCAATAGGATCTCATTCCTTACCTCCACCGACGTCAACGGCGCACAATAGCCAAGGGCGTCGGGTGGGAGGGGCGGTGGGGCGTAGAGGGGGGGTATTCATTATGGGACGGAAGGGAATAATTTTCTACTAAAAGCGGAAATCCAAGTGCGCGCCGCCCTTGGTGGCACTCGACGCTTCCTCTTTCCATTAGTCGAGTCTCTGCCTGGTCTCTTGTTTATTTCGACGCGATTTCTGAACGCGGATTTAATTGCACCGGGCGCCCCGTGCCTGAAAGTCCTGGTCCAGGGCCTCGTCTGTCCTCCGCGCGCTCTTTCGCCCAGCGTTGCGATTATTTTTGCACGACACGGAGTCGCGACGATCCCTTTGCCGATTAAAAGACACGAAACCAGTCTCGTGGATGCTTTCTCCCTTTTTTAATTTTCGATCGTTCTTACGGCGACACTGGGAAATAAAATTGTCGTTTAGAGTTGTTCAATTCGACAAAATGGATGAAATTTTATTTTGGATTGACAGAGTCGATCGATTAAAAATTTTTGTTTCCAATTTTCAACTGAGTGCGACGAAATTTTATTTTATAATGAGAGTCAGAGTCGACCGATTAGAAACTTTTGTTTTAACTAATTAATTTTTGCGGCATTGATGAAATTTTATTTAAAACGACAGTCGATCGACGAAAGATTTTTGTTTTCAATTTTTGCGTTAATTAATTGCGCTTTAGTGTTTCTGGTCGATTACGTTAAACGACTTTGTTCAAACGAATTTTTCAACTTTATCTGGAGATTTTTTTTTCGCTGGTATAAATGTCCTCTGGAACAATCCGTCAAATGATTTCTGATTTTATTACGTTCGTACAAAACCGAGTGCGTTTGCCGCACTCGTGTTTGTGATTCAAATGCATGCAAAACGCGAGATTTAAAATTCAAATTATTTATTACTTCGTTCGAAAAGGCCAACCGAAACTGAAAATCATTTGATCTTAAAATGAAATTGAAATTGCTTTCCGTGGATTACTTTCGAGGTAAAAATAATCGCAATAAAATTGTTAAAACTGTTAATTTCTGCTGTCGGGCGGAGTAATATTTTGCGAGAAGTGATTTTACTTTGAAGTTTTTGCAAAACGACGCCACAGACTCTCGATTCGAGTGATGTCTGACAAACCATTGACTTGTACTACTGGGAACTACAGTTCTACGTTTAAAATAACAACTCCAGTCATTTCCAATGAGTCTGTTTACATCCCCGTCCTATTAATTTATAACTGCACGTGAAAATCTTAACATTCAACAATTTTTTTATTTAAATTATTTTGTAATCTCTGAGAAATGTACACTTGCAGCTACAAGTTCAACAAATCACCGAAGAAAAATCGCGTGACAATACTTGAGGATTTGTTGTAAAACGGAAGGCGGAGGCTTCAATCTTCAAATCCATTGTAAATTCGGTCATCAAAAACATTTTTTAATCCTCGTACATACTATGACAATTTGCAGAAGAGAAACATCTTCATTTTGCCATTCGTTACGTGTTTTGAAAATCCTAAAATGAAATAAATGACATAGTTTGAGAGCAGAGGCTTCAAGCTTTAAAACGAACCGGAATTTATCATTGTACGATTTCCTTTTACAAAATTTTAATAGTATCGATGTCAATAGAAGTTAATCTAAAAAACTACTCCAGTACGATTCGTCTCACTGAAAGGCACAGAAGCAATTGTTCTGACTAGGAAATGAAGACGACTTCTTTGCTATAAAATTTTATCGATATGCAAACATTTGAATCGATACAGAACAAATTACCAATACTAGACAACGCCACTCCTACTCGAGGTCTACCCCACGCCCCCTTGCGGATCACGTGACCCAAATCAACCAATCGCTAATTTTCGTTGCATCAGCGTTGCACCTGAAGAGGCCCGATTTTCTAGGTTACCCCCGCTAAAATCACTTTCAGTGATAAAAAAAGAAAATTTTTCTACTGTTTCCCTAATTACTCGTCACACAAGCGTCGTATTCGAGGCAAACTGTTCCCAATCCTTCAAGTTGGAGATCTCCAGCTGCGAGGCAGCACTCGACTGGCAGCAGCTTGGCGATTTATTAAAAAAGGAACGGAGGCGCCCGGGTTGAAGAGACGAGGCGACTTTTGAAAACCGGTTAGCGAGAAGCGGCTCGCGGCCCGTGAATTATTTCGCTGGCGGAACGGCTCTCGCCTCGTTCATACGTAATACGCTCGCCCGTATATTTTCTTTCTGTGTTTGCGCGTGACGCGCCAAATGGGAGTACCATCCTTCTCCTCGTAGCTTTCGTTGCCCCTTTCTCGCGACTGTAAAATTTTCTTACCTACACTCGCCGATTCTTTTTACGTTTCCTCGCGCTCTGATAAATTCGTCGCAAGTCGAACCTCGACCTCAGTCAAACAATCGTGGTCAAGGTCCACGTCGAAATCGAATTTCCCGATTTGTTGAAAAAAAAATCGCTAGAATTGAGGGAAAAATGCAAAAAGTGGGAGAATGTTCCCAGTACTACATAATGAAAAATACAACCTCTTATTTATATATATACTTTCTCAGAAATCGAGCGCGAGTCTTCAAAAACTCGTCGTGTTATAAGTCTGTAAAATTTCTGCAAAAAAATTGCGAATCGACAGCCAGCTATAATTGAAGAGTAAAATTTCCATCCAGAGATATCCAAGTCAAAAAAATAGAAACTTTATAATACAATGGACGATACAATCCTTTATTTGCATATTTTATTTAAATCTTTAAACAGACGCCGTTTTACGTCTAACAAAAATTATAAAATTTGCCATTTTGATAGTTCTAGCGACGATAATATACTCTGTCAAGACATTGGTCTATAAAATTTCTACAAAAAACTGTGACTCGATAGCCAGCGTTAAATATAAATAGACACACTCGAACGCACTGTGATTATTCAGAAACGAGTGCAGCTTCCTGCAAGTTCCTTTGGCGGAGAACTCGAAGCAACTGAACGTTTAAATTCGTCATAAGCGGTTTGCCGAACAATCGATTCAAACGATCCTCGACGCGGCAACGCAGCTCACAGTTCGACGACTCTGATCTTGCCAGCCAGCGACTAATTAGACGGGCAAATTTCCTTCCCAGGGAACCGTCGCGCGAAAAATAGTGGAACGGATTCCAAGAACGACGCGACGATATTTCGAGGAGAACTTTGAACCTTTGAACCGACGAAACTCCTTCGAGGATCCAAGCGATCGCAAGGAACGCGTCTACGCTTCTCTCGTTGCGCGAATAACGCACAGACGGAACAATGCGGCTCGCCTACCTTTTAATTATGCAACACGTGTCCCCGCGAACGACGATTTCGTCGACTGACCCCGACGATCGTGCCACATTCCTCGACCCTGTTCTCGGCATCGATCGTTCGATTTCACCCAACTGCGCGGATTCAGACTTGCTACCGCGGTCCTTTATGGAACATAATTGTACATTACATTCGATCGTTCGTGTTAGTCAGTTATTATTATTTATACTGTTGTTATATCGACATTGTAATTGCGGTATTAAAATATTGAAATATGAAAATGACCATTCCGTTATGTAGATTATTTTATATTTTATTGGAACGGTATTTTTATTATTTTATATTTTATTTTATTGATATCGTAATTACGATGATTGTAATACACATTGTTAATTACTACCAACATTGTAATGTTACGTTCGTCGATATTTCTGGCGTGAAATAAAATTCCGGGATATATATATCCATAGAAATATAGTCTCGAACGTATCTTCGATGTTACTTAATTCTCGTCGTTTGAAAAGTATAACAGGGATACCCATAAGAGTACCCAATGTTTTTTGATACTGTACAAAATTTTATTTTATTCAAATTACTTTTTTTTAATTATTGTCAATTAATTATAGATACCCCTTACAAAAATCCACTAAAAATTACTCATGAGTTTTACCAACAATAAGCCACTAACAATTATACCATGGCTGTTTATACAATTTTATCTTTATGAAAGTAATTTCAAAAAAAGAAAAAAATGAAATCTACGTTAAATATTATTTTTACTCTCTAAATTTTCTGCATCTTTGCAGCTCCAAGTTTTTCATAAATACTAAGGATACCCCAAGTAATGTCATTTCTTGATACAATACAATTTTATTTTATTTAAATTATTTTTTTCTAAACTGTTGTTACTAGATGACAGTATTTATTAAAATGAATATGCGCACCCCTGATAATTTCCATTAGTATACATTCTCAAATGAAAGCGCAAATCTGGCAGGAATTCAAAGAAAACGGAGAGACGAAATATCTCTGTGTCTCGTTGAGGTGTCGTTCCCTCTTAGACACGGGGCGAAACACGGCCGGCCGTTCCATGGAAATTGCTATTGCTTAGGTGGTGTTTTACGAGCCAGCCATCGGGGATGCCGGCCCCTAAAACAGCCAATGGAAAATTTCCAGTGGCTCGTCCGATTTCCAGGGTCTCTCCAGCAGTTTATCGAGCGACGCGTTTCCGTCCTCTCGTTATCCCTTTCTCTTTCTACCTCTTGCTTCATACCGGGCCAGTAGCAGCTATTACCTGGTTACAAATTTCGTGAATACTCGTCTGGCCAGCGCCGGGGGAATTGTAATGACGAGGTGGTGTAGCAGGGTTCGAGCGATTACAAAACTCGAGGCCCGGCGCGAGATTGTTTTCTCGAGCGTGCGCGGGAGGGCGAATTTTCGACGCGTGATGACGAGACCGAGCGGAGGGGGCTGGCGTGTTGTTGGAATTCCTTCGTTCACCAGGACGAGGTGCCTCGGGATTTTGGATAGACCGGACCCGACGAGGTTCGAGAGTCGTTACAGAAACAACCGAGGCAGCTAATTCGTAATGGGAAAGGTACAGTGTGCGTCCAGCTTTCCGTGAGATTTTCCTCGATGGAAATTTAGCGACTGATAATCTTTGCCAGCGTCATGTTTGGCTGTTTGATTCTCAAAAAGTAAACGACACTTGCGACAAAACTTAAAGAGATTTTTTTTATTTTTGTGGTGTTTCTTTTTATTATATTTCAGAGTATTTCCGTTTATTTTTCTGAGTATGCTCAGTATCAGACAACGCCACTCCTACTCAAGGTCTACTCCACGCCCCCTCACGGATCACGTGACCCAAATCAACCAATCGCTAATTTTCGTTGCATTAGCGTTGCACCTGAAGAGGCCCGATTTTCTGGGTTATTACCGCTAAAATCACTTTCAATGATGACAAAATGTATATTTCTCTTAATAATTTACACGACAATAGTTCGAGAAGTGAATCAGACGCAGATTCAGCTTCGGTCCATCTGGATTTTTATACAAATTCATACACTCACGTGTATTTAAACGCACGTCTCTATTCAAGCTTTAAAATAAATATCAACAAACAAATGTTATACGTTTTAAAATTGGACTTAAAATTGAATTATACTTCATTTGGAAGTGCGATTTTATACAAACGTGCATTTAAATACACGTATCTCGATTCAGAAGAAAGAAAAGATCTCAAAACAAATACTGTACTTGTTTCGGAATGAAATACGCTTCACGCAACAAAAGAATCTATAAAACGTTTAACGCGAACAGTCGTGTTATAAAGTACGCGGGCGACAAGTGTACACTCGTTCGACAAGTATTGAGAATAAAATAAAAAAAGGAAATAAATGTCCCGAGACTCTCGAGCGGTAGTGTCTGGCATCGAACCGGGAAGAGCTCGATATACGAATGAAATGTCGTCGTCGAAACTGCAAATCTGCCGCGGCGCGCTATCTAAACTACAACGACGAAGCGAAATCTCGTGGCTGTTTCCTGCCGTGGTCGTTTCATAACTCGAATCGGCTTACACATCTAATCCATTATGTCCCCGGCGATTCTGAGCACCGAGTCAACAACGGCGACTTATCGACGAGGCATCGTAAAGGAGATTGCGAAGCTGCTGAGAGCGCGACGGGATCCTTAAAAGTTCAAAGAACTTGCGATCGAGGGGCGTGCAGTAATTCCAGTTCCTCGGTTGTTACGCCTTGGAACGTTTATTTCATTTTTTTTTCCCCTTTTTTACCTCGAAAAGACAACAAGAAAACGCTTAATATGTTCTTCGACGTGTTTCTCTCGTTTTAGAGAATTTTAGATTTCTCATTCTTCATGCAATTAAAATTAAAGTTTAACGCGGTATCTTCGAGAGAGTAAATGGCAACAGTCTTCACAGTGTTCCGTATTACTTTTAAGGCTCTCTTCAGTTACTCTTTGCTCTTTTCCTCCTCCTTGTTCTTACTGTATCGTTTTGGCATGTTTTTTCTTCTCGATACAAATTTCCTGGTTTCGTCGTCGACAATAACAGAAGTGCCATTTCGTCGGTGTCTGCACACCTTCGCCATCAAAGTACGATATTATTATTTCGAAAGATATTTTCGTTCTGGATTTTATAAAATCTTGCCAGAGGTACCGCGTTCCTCACTCTCAGGTCGTGACGTCTCCGAAAGAAAATTCAGAAAATCGAGACCAGGATACCGTTTACACGAAATATTCGAAGGATTTATTTCGACGTTGCCACTGCTGGAATTATTTGTCTATTCAAATTTACAACGTTTCGAAAAATTGACGGTATTTGAATCATTATAATTTCGCAACCAAAGATCGGATAGCAACTTTCACAATCCTGGTTTTTACATTGTGTGATGAGTGGAAAAATGAAAATACTCGAAAAAGGCATAAACTCGAGCGTCAAAATTTCAGTTAATCATCAAAAAATTTCTTTCGTAACTGAGTCTATATTGAACTTGAAGCTTGAAGCTTCTCCTTTGCAACAACCTCATAAAACTCCCTTGCTATAGGATTTCTTCTGCTAAATTATCAAATTTTGAATGAACGACATATTTTGAAAACGATGAAACTTGAAAATGATGACAGAGTTTTCTTAAAATTCTTTGTAAAATTTCTTCAACGTTTGATGCAACAGATTTCATTTCGTAGACCAGAGGTGGCTAACTGGCGGCCCTTGCCCCTTCCTGATCGCTAGCGCTATCCCCTCCACTGCATCCATCTCCCCACTCTTCCGTTGAGAGAGTGTCGCGACCACGATAATCGTGTTGGGTACACATGCATACATATAAACTGTTTTTTTTACTGTAGCTGCTAAAATTAAAAGAAAATAGGAAAAAGTCTATATGGCCGGACAGAATGAACAGAGTGGAGACTAATTTTCATGGTGAGGGAACTGGCAGACTGAGTGAGCAGCTCGTGGCGGAGAAGAAGTCCATGTTCCAAATTCTACTTTATCCTAGAACGTGAAGCTAACCAACACGCAGAAGGGCCTTATTTCTTGAATTTGCCCCAAATTTCCTTTCGTAGTACGCGCTTGAAACATTGCGAAGATTGTAACGAGACTTTGTAGAATACGACAATTGTACGATGTCGCGTGTTCCACGGTGTTTGTAACTGCTCGAAACTCGGCGTGCTGTTTTGGAATTACGACGAGGAACTCTGCCATAAGATGTTACTGTGCCAGCAGCAAGTTAATGCTCGCGAGGATCAAATTACGATCGATTGACCAGACGTCTTGTAGCTGCGTCTCTGTTTCCCTGTATCATAAACGTTTGCTACTAGTAACACAGATATTTGACGTCGTTTCTGTTGTAAATTTTGTAAATTTGTCGCTGATGCTCAAGGAAGCAAACAAGCGTAGAATCCACGAATTCTGCGGGAATATATAAAAGTAATTGTAACAGGTGCGGCAGATCTTTGGTTGTGTTCGCAGGAACGTGCACTCTACATTTCGCAATTGTAACAACGAAGTCCGTTTGAATATTTTCTCGTCAGATTTCTAGTGTAGCTCGTCGCAATATACTATCATATAACTAATTATAATATGATATGAAATGGCTATGAATCACTACTAATTACATACCGTGTTATTAATATCCAGTCTATTCATGTCGTGCTATTAATGTATAATTACAAGTTCAGCCCTGATTGTAAGTTACAGAGCCGCGGTAATAACCCCCTTAATTAGTTAATGATTCGAAGGAGTGATTAGAGGCGGGGGAGTATCACGACGCGGTCAAATTGATTTTTCGAATTCAGCACGAAGTTGCAACACCGATTCCTGTAATAAAATCAAATCATCTCGTTAGAATCATCTTGCTACCCCAAGCAAAGCATACATCTCTAGAACATTTCTTTTTACTCCTGATCGTAAATCTATAATTTTTTTTAACTTTCTGTTTGTAATATTATAAACTTCGTTAATATTATAAAGTTCGTTTCTGCGTTTACAAATATATATTTATGTATATATTCTTTTGTTTTAAGTATCGATTATATTTTGAACGTAATAATTTGTTCTTAAAAATTGTCAGTCCATCTCACCACTCACCGATTTACTCTGACTGTAAACGAAATACAGTAGTCCCCAGTTAAGCGTTCACGCTTTCAGTTTGAAAGCGTAGAGTGGGGATAGTGTAGCGTGGAGTGGGGATAATGTAGCGTGGAGTGGGGATAGTGTAGCGTGGAGTGGGGGTAGTCTCAATTCCAAGAATTGGTGGGGATAGCGACAGACGCTCAACTAAGGACTATTGTAATTCCCCCTCGCTTGCGCCAACACTGCCCAAACTGTCTGCCGACAATTTTAACACAGACACTTTAGCAAACAGGTTGTTGCAACGAATTCGCTTGCAGCAACGAACAACGAGGAGTCTGTTCGCGAACTCGAAGTAATTTTTCTGCGCACAGGAAAGAAAAGTCTGCAACAGTGTTTCAGTGTAGACGCTCTTTCAGATCGTCCTTTCCGTCCACGTTTCCCGCGTAAATTAGGAAAATGAATCAAACGAGAAGTTTCGCGCCGCGTGGTGGCGGACGGCTTCGCGTTTCATTTAATTTGGAGATTTGGTCAGGCGAGAGAGATCAATCGATGACCGCCGATCGTGACACGACAGGGGCAAATTTAATTACAAAATTAAACAGCTGCCTCCTACTCCTCCCTCGAGAGGGATAGCAGCGGGTCGTTTTGCTTCATTACTTTCCATCGATCTTTGCCGCTAATTACGAAATAGTAATTTCGAAACACGGGGGCGCGTGCCCGGTCGCCGGACACTGCTCCGAGAGAGAAAGAGAGACAGAGAGGGACACTGCTCTCTCGCAACGGAAACTAATTTCGCATGCGTTCGACGTGCGACGTAGGATCGCGATATCGGACGTGAGATTGCACCTACCGATATCGAAAATCGCGGAATATAAAATTCGACGGTGTCGTTCCACATTATTCGATTCGTCGTCGTTCCGTACCGTACTCGTACTCGTACACGTACACGGGGAGTGCAGGTTTCGGAAACGTAAGTGACCGATCAAATCGGCAACACGAGGGGATAACGTTCGAGTTACTGCTGCGTAAAACTTTTGCAAACTGCGGTTACTAGTTTCTTCTTTCTTCTTTTCTTTCTTTTTAGAATTATTGAAACAAGTTTCAGAGATTTTTAACACTACCAAAAATGGTCAAAATGACCAATTTGTGATTTTCGTTGGAAATTTCATAGACAAGAAACAGTGTACTTTTAGAGATCCAAATGATTCTTCGTGAAGTATAAGAGATAAAAGTTCGTGTAATTGATCGTATTATAAAGACTTTCTAATTTTCAACTTTAACGTTCCTGGTGGAAATTTTATTTTAGTGCTTTAGTCTCGTCGGTAGTTCCAGTGTTGAGCTTTCTCTTGGAATCTCCCTTAACCCCAGAGTAATTATCGTCGTCAAGAGTTTGTTGTACAAATCATTATTCAATGGTCAAATATTATCTTTAATTTTAGAATTGTTACATAAATTTATACTAATAATATGTAATGTGTAATTACATATTAATATAATAATTAATATATGTGATATATAACACATAATACATGATAATATATATTTAATATATAATATATGATAATATCCAATTAAGATATTTTGTAATATATTATTTGTTATACAAATATCATCTTCGACTCATTATCACAGTTTGTCATGTACTTTTTACACGTACTAAGTGTCATTGATTTACTTGAAAATTAAACAGTCTTAAAGTAAGATAATTAAACGCTGCTTAAAAGTGCTTTCTAGTATTCTTTCATTTTTTCAAATATTTGAAACCCTCCTTTTCCCCGGATAAATAGACTCGAATATTTTGCAACAGATTTCTTAAAGTACTCCGAATGAACTGAACACATCAGTCAGGAGAAATTTGTCTGTTTCAGTCAGAAATGAAATTTAAAGTTACAAATCCACAAATATGACAGACCGATTTACGTAACAATTAAAAAACCGTGTCTGTAATTTCGACGCGTGTTACATTCATTTTGACCGCATTACAGCGAGTGCCGTGATCTTTGGGAGATTTCATGGCAACAGCCTCGATCGGGCGTAATCGCGTTCGCTTCGCCGCGGCCGTAAATCTCTATTCGTAATAATTCCCAGCGTCGGTAGTAAATTTCTCGTGAAACTTTCGACAGTTGTATCAATCTTTCGGATTACCTTCATTGATCTGAGAAATGCATCATTCATACGCGCTGGTGTATACGCGTTACCTTGGCTGCAGTACGGGGCCCGGGAGATTTATATCCGAGTTCTTTCGCGCCACTTTTCTTCTATCGTCGCGAAATAAGCGACGAGATTCACATGAATACGAGAACATCTCGAACGCGAAATGGAGAAACTCGTTATCGAGTGCACAAAGAGAGAGAGAGAGAGAAAGAGAAAGAGCATCGGAACGCTATTCTCGAAGATTCACGCGGGAAATATACATATGTATGGAATTTCTCGCGGGTGGATACCGAACGTGAGCACGCGAGGCTCGTCCACTTTTCATTTTTCCGCGAGAACAGGCAATTTGTATTTCTCCGCCGTATAACAAGATCTGATTATTAATGCCCGCGGACGCGCCGAGGACGTCCGGCGTGTGAAATTTCCATCTTACGGATTTCGTCGATGCATCGTAGACCGAAGACGCCTCGCGATTGTTTAACCCGTTTGTTAAGCGTTTGCAGTATACTCGAGTATACTCGTCGCGAAGAAAGAAAAATTCGCTTTTGCTATTTATAAAATTTAGGTAAAAAAAATTACTTTAATTTTAAAATTTAATTTTAGAATTTTGGAGTATTTCGAGGCAACGAGACAAACGAAAGAAAATATGAAAAACTTGAAAATAACGGGCACTGTTCTTCTGGAGAAGAAATTAAATTTTAATTTTGCAAATATTTGACTTTTTTTTACTTCTTTTTATCAACTGATGAAAATTCAAGTTCTTTTCTCCACGTTTTGAACTTTTTATGGAATAATTTTCAAGAAATAAAATGTTAAGTTCTGCAAATACCAGTAAAATTAAAAATTTTTCAAAGAAACACCAAGAAAATCTTACAGCAAGTGCATTTACTGTTTTTCGTCGATCGCCTAGAAATAATTAATTGAGGACAGTGCACGTTGTTAAAGTAAAACAAAAGGGGTTGTAAGAAGTTACACGAAATCGAACTCCTTCTCCTTATATCTTGTATTTTCTGTCACAAACTCATCTTTCTGTCGACCATTTGCAAATTTTCTGCGACAAAATTTGTTGGAAATTGTTCTCTCATCTTCTCAGCGATAAACTCTTCCCTGTTTGCTAGAAATGCCTGTGTGATTTAAAATTTCACAAAATTTTCCTCCTGCTATGAGTGGGATTTGGTGATTAGCAACCTTTATCCTTTATCCCCAATAAATTTATAGAGTCCCTGTGATTGAGAATTCAGTAAAAATTTCCTCTCTGTCAAACGGAATTTAGTAATAATACTCGAATGAATTCTTCAATCTATTTTCCACTCTGCTCGATATAATCTCTCTGCCAAGTTAACGAAACAGTGGATTTTCGATCCATCGCGTTGTCGTTGCGTAAGTAGCAGATTTCATCTCGTCTCGAAAAAAAATTTCGGACGTTCATTTCTGCGACGTAACTCCGATGGCTATCTCCATTCGCGTAAGCCTCTGTACATCGCGAGATCCATTTGTCCATTTTCTTTGCTCTTCGTGTTTGAACGAACGGAGGTGAATAATGGTGGAATGGCTTACTTTCGTTTGAAACGCTATTTCTCTTGCCGCTTGTCATGGATTAATTTCAGTAATATCTTTCGAAAACATTATTGCGAACGGGTATCTTCCGTCTTACCTCCTCCTTCGCTTTGCCAACGATAAATCACTTTCGAATAATATTTCATATGCACAAACGCACGAGAGGACTCGAGCGAACTCGGCGACGTTCTCGATCGTTGCTCGCGAAATTTCAATTAATCGATGAATTTATGAAAACAGGGACAGTGACAATTTTTTTCTTCTTTAGAAGAAAGCATTACGATTAATCTCTTGCGACGATGTCTGGGATGATTCGACATTGACGAATTGCAGTTTTTATAATTTTAATTTAGTTTTTAAATATCATTTTGATATATTATGAATTGCAACATTTAGTATAATTTTTGTTAATTGCAGTTTCATAAAAATTCATAGTCTGATAATATCGAGTAACGATACAGGTTTAATTAAACTTTTGCAAGACGAACGAATCAACACCACTTTTTTATTAATTTCTTGGTTTCATTATTATACAGCGAGGAGCAGAACTGAACACGCAGTAATTATTAAAAAATAATGCAACGAAAATTAGCAATTGGTTGATTTGGATCACGTGGTTCGCGAGGGGGCGTGGGATAGACCTCGAGTGGGAGTGGCGTTGTCTGGTACTGAGTGATCGCGTCTGTAATTTGTTTTCTATCGATTCAAATGTTTGCATATCGATAAAATTTTATGGCAAAAAAACTCGTCTTCGTTTCCTAGTCAGAACAGTATTAATCCACACGTGTATTCGACTGTGCTCGTCACTCTAAGTTTAATTTTCAAAAAATGAACGACTTACATTCACAGATCCATCCTCCCGTGCTTTTCAATCCAACAAAGTTGATCGAACGGCTCGTAAGAGCGTCGAACGACGTTTATAACACTTACAACAAGAAAAAACAAAGACGTCTGAAAAGAACGTGGTCTGATATCATGCGAGATTCTTGCCTCGAGAGAGAGAGAGAGATCGGATAAAAATCGGGGCTCGGTTTTATCTCGCTATAGTTCATTTTCCGTCTGTTCGCTCCGGAGGCACGAGAGGGGAGAAAGAAACGTTTCGAATCTCGTTACGCGGCCGAGTGCACGCTCCGCGAAGCACACGCGCGATAAATTTCAAAGATCCTCCTCTCTCGGTTGAGGGAAAAGATCGCGAAATTTGCGATCGACCGACTTTTACCCTGCATCACGGCTCGGCGATGCGTCATTCCCCGAGACTGCTCTCCCGCCGTTTCCCGCGGGAATTTGTTTCCCGATTTTCGACGAACAAACATTATCGCCTCCCCCCCCCCCCCTCCCTCCCTCCGCGTTCCTCCCTGGGACGAGCGCCACTCTCTTAGAAATCCGAATCTAATCCTTCAACACCACGAACATTTCGACACATCTGGATTTGTTTCTTCTCCCACGAATATTATAGTCAAAACAATTTTGTACTCAGACTCCCAGGGCTTGAATTTAAACTGTCAACTTTTATAAATATAAGTTATTTGGTAAACCTTCAACTTCCAAATTATTTTTTTTCTCCTTTAAATTAACTTTTACGGAAAAATTTTGTGATTCTGTTATATAAAGTTCAATTTTCACAATTATTTTTTAATTTTATCGATAAACGGATTCTAAAGGAACATTTATTTCGTAACAGATATTTTTATAGTAAAATATAAAAGTTTGTACTCTTTTTCACTTGCAATCAGCATTATTTAAGGAATTGAAAACAGGATAAATATAGGTGAGCCTGTTAGTCGGGATTTTGATGCATTTACTTGATTCAAGGTTTCAATTTCAAATTGTATCTAACACTTACAACGATAAATTTGTTTGAAAAAATTTAACTTTTTCAAAGCGGAATATCTGAATATAACTTTCGAGAAAAATAAAAGTTTTCTATCTATATATATATACATATATAGTCAGAACGATTGCTTCTGGACCTTTCAGTGAGACGAATTTGGGGTACAAGTCGTGCAGTTTTTTGCATTTAATTTATTAACAATTGCTCACTTTGTAATCGAGAGATGAAAGAAGTAGAAAATAGAAGATTATTTTATTCTATTTCACCAAGAATCACATTACATTATTACAAGTTAACTAAATTCAAGCATCTATAACGATCAATTATCGATACTCGTAACTTCTGCTCTCTCTGAATTTACACGAGTACATTGTTACCGATGATTTCTTTTTCTTCTTCTCGAGAAAGAGAGACAGAGTTTCACTTGGCACGAAAAACGAAAACAAAAAAAAAAAAAAAAAAAAAAAGAGGAAAAGAGGAAAAAATATATAAAGAAAGGAGCTTTCGTTAACACCCTGCCAGATAAATCTTGCTCGCCTTTTTTTTGGTGTTCCATTTATCGTTCGCTCGGCCCTCTCCGTTCGAACTTATCTGTTTCGGTGGCCGCTTAACAGGCGCATCAATTTCGGGACAGAAATGTCTGCCTTGTTTTCTTCGGCTGGCTCGTAAACTACCGTGTCTTTGGTGTTTTACATTCGATCGGGGCTCGGGGGGGTTGCTTTTCTTCTCCCGCCGCGAAGGGGAGAGAAAAGAACCACGTCGGCGTAGGCACGATGATTGATACCTTGGGGAAACGATTCGCTTATCGATTCCTCGTCGACCGAAGACAGAGACGAAGGTTCCCAAATATATTTCGCTATTTGTTTTTTTACCGGTGTGGCATGGAATTTCCTCGGTTTTTTTTTTTCATCGACTTTCTTTACTCGACGTGAAACGAGGCGGTAAAGAAGTTACCGGCTCGAACTTTGGTCATTTTCAAAGCAGATTTATTTGCTGCTGACGTCTTACGTAATTTAGAAGTGCGTTTTATTCCAGTACGTAATAAAGGAAATTCAATCCAATTCAAACGAGTTATTACAATTTTATACTGAATTATTAACAAATTGTGTTATTCGTGTGAAATTTTAGCAATCTAACGTGGATCGTTGGTACTTATTACATTATCCGTTATCAACATTAGAACTACCGGCGATTAAAGCATAAAATTTACATCAGAGACGTTAAAGTATAAGAAGCTTTATAATGTAATAGGGCATGCAAGCTTTTTGTTTACGAAGAATCATTTAAGACTCTAAAAATACAATGTTTTGTATCTATAAAATATCGAAAAATTAACAAAAATTATGAATTGTTACAACAATAATACAAATGGATTTCTCACCTGCGTGGTTTGAAATAAATATAAATAAAGTTTATTAATTCAGAAATTAATACAAAAGACATTAGAACACTCGAGACCTAATTTCACAAACACACTCTAATATTTTCTTTAATAGTCTTAAAATTTGGTAGACTAGACAAACAATCCCAAGTTTAGTTTCTTTCACAATAATCGCATCCAACACGCAGCAGATTGTGGTACGAATTAAACACACGAGAGAAGGTAAATGGTGACGTATTAGGATCGAAACAAGCTCCGAATGGGCCGAGCCGAGTGAAAACTCGTCGAACGATCGAGATCGGACAATTGGAGGAGCTCCAAGAGTCGAGGAGATCGAAGGAAGTTTGTTCGTTGCACCGGCGCGACGCAACGAAGAGAGGAGATGGCGGAAGAAAGAAACGGCAGAGCGACAAATCCCGTGGATAAGCATAGCAATGGACAGCTTTATGGTGGATATCACTTATGGTGATTAAACGGGGAGAGACGCGTGCGCCGACTTGAAAATTCTCTCTAAATTCAACTGCCTAGTGAAATATCATTGCTCTCGATGCGTCGGCGATATTGCGATCTCGCGCTACTGCGAGACTCCCCGAAGGATCGTCGATTATTTGGATTAACGATTATTGGAAGAAGCCGTGGGCAGAATGAGCATTTCAATATATTTCCTCGTTATTTTGTGAATGAATTGTTATATAAACTACGGAAATACGCGACGAATTGTGTTATAATGTAAGTGATATAAATTGTCGTATCACGGGTAATTGAAGTATTTTTACAAAATGATTATTTGGAAATGGAACAGTGGCGAGGATCAGATTCATTTCTTGGAATCTAGTATAGGCTGGCCACTGAAAAACTGAAGGGTTTGAAAAATTCATTAAAGAAAAAAATTTTTATTCATAAACATTCACACGTAATACTGAAAAAGATCCATTAATTATATTTCCAAATAAAATAACAAGAAATTAAAAACACACGTGTGTTTGTAAAAGTTATTTTTGTTTTATATCATTCAGTCTTTCAGTGACCACTCTATAGTTGTATAATTGCGTAAAACAAGTAATAAAACACAGTGGTAACCATGGAGAAATTGAAAGGTATCGAGTCGAGAAATCTCCTCGAATAAAGAAAATCTCGGTTGCGCGTTAATCCATGTAAGACGAAGAAGAGCAATCGATTAATTTTTCGATAACGAAACGGCAACGACGATCAAATTCCCAGTGCACACATTTACACGCGTCCCACTAAATTAAGAATCCAACCGCGTCCCTCGTTCGGAACGAAATTCCTCTGATCTCGATGGAGAGAGAGAGAGAAATAATCGGTGCGTCGAAGCGTGAAAGCAGCCGATTAATTTCCTTATCCAAACTTTACGGTCTTTCGGCGGAATATAGATCGAGCGTTTGCCCCGCGGATAAAGCAGGGAGGGAAAAAGAGAAAAACTGCCCGGCTCGTACCCCAGTACGATTCGTCTCACTGAAAGGCCCAGAAGCAACTATTCTAACTAGGAAATGAAGACGACTTTTTTGCCATAAAATTTTATTGATACGCAAACATTTGAATCGATAGAAAACAAATTACAGGCGCGATCGCTCAGTACCAGACAACGCCACTCCTACTCGAGGTCTACTCCACGCCCCCTCGCGAATCACGTGACCCAAATCAACCAATCGCTAATTTTCGTTGCATCAGCGTTGCATCTGAAGAGGCCTGATTTTCTGGGTTACCCTCGTTAAAATCACTGATGTTAAAGAGTAGGATGTAGACACAACTGTCTGGTTGACTCTTGACCCTTAGGAACACGTAATTTGAAAGAAAACCAAAAACTCTACCTGCACGGAATTTTTTTTTATATAAAAAAAGGGGAAAAACTTTATTTCAATTATTAAAATCCTTAATTATAAAATATTTCTTAAAATGAAAAGAAAGTAATATTTAAATAAATCCTTTCTTACAGAGTGGGGCATGAATAATCCCACTATGCATTAACTGCGAAAAAAAAGTGTGGGATAATTTCAAAGTCAGCCGAATCTACTCACCGATCGATTTGTATCATGATATTTTACGATGCACATTGAGCTGAGAAAAATTCTGAAAGTTCTTGTTCTTCGTCGTGCGTCCCTTGCTTTTACGCCGAGGATTTTCGTTGATTAAAGTCGATTAAACAGCCTCGCATATCGGCAACTTCGCTAGCCGAACGCGAGCCAAGGGCTCGTTTCATTTCGCGGCTTGATACAACGGTAATATTTGTAATTAAAGACAAATAGAGGAGCCCGGTAGCGTTCTGCTCGGACGATATTGGAAGTCTCGTATTGGCACCGGTCTCGTATTCACCCACCACCGCCCCTTCCCACCCCTTCTCTCACCCCGACACGGTATTTCCGGTAGGTACGATCGACGGCGTAAAAAGAAAAAAAAAAAAAAAAGACAAAAGAAAAAAGGAAAAAAGTCTCGATGCAATATTGTTCCGTGCTCGAACGGAAATACGCACGAGGTTGGTGGGATGGCGGTAGACGATAATAAATTGTACATATTGAAACACATGCATTTTTATCTTGCCACCCACCTCCCCCTCTATTGATCATCGCTGCCGTTCCTTTCTGTGATTTTAGTTTTTCGCCCGGACTGCATTCTCCGAAGCGACTAATATTTATACGCGTTTAATTCGAATTGGATCGTTTTCTTTGAAAAAAAAAAGCAAATACGACGAGCTATTTGTCAAATGTGTAATTATTAGAAGGTGCGTATATATATGTCTGCGTACTTTGACGAAGTTCGTGCACTTCAGTTCACAGTTTGAAAATTTTACGAAAATCTTCGCTGCGTATTAGTGTACAGTGTCATACAGTCGCGTTTAAATATTGGAATTATCGAGGCGTCCAGCGAATTCTACAGAATTTCGATTTTTATAATACACGTCCGCAAATCGCGCGATCACGAAATTGCCTGTTTACGTGTGTGTACGAAATTGTCAAGCTGTTCAATTATCTCGAGCCACGATATCGAACAAAATTACTTGTCGTTTATTAAACGTCGATATTCTATTAAACGGCGTATTTTTATTAAATTATTGCGAGTTGTGTTGCGACGATATAAAAACAAAATTACTAAACTATCATTTATTAAATACCGCGGTTTTTTTCATTTTCACTATTTTCACTGGCCGCAAACCAAAGAAGACATCCCGAAATTTCTTTTCTTCCTTCCCTTCTCCCCCGCTTTTTAATTCGAATGCGCGTGAATTTGATCGATGATTTATTCATGACAATTTCGCCAGAGAGAAAAAAATAGAAAAAGAAATGCGAGAAATCACTCGCACCTCGGAAATATCGCGAGGGAAAAAAAAAGCCACGACTCTATTACCGGTGACCGACCGGTATCGCGGACGCAGCGAAACAGAACGCGCGCGCAAGGCAATGTTCAGGCACCAGCGGAACCGGAAATGAGGGTCATTCTGCTCTGGACACGTTCCCACCGCTAACGCGAAAATAGCAATATACACACGCCGAGAGGCCAGGAATTCACTGATTGCGTTTACACAGTCGCGAATTGAATTCCTATCGGGCCGAGTGCCTTGATCGTTCGTCCAGTTTCCCGTCGAACGTCGAATTTCTGACGTACACAGTGGCCCCCGTCGGATCGCCCCCCTACTTTTTACAAAAAAGTCAAAACTTTCCCATTTTATCACTGAAAGTAATTTTAGCGGGAGTAATCCAAAATCCGGGTGCAACGCTGGTGCAACGAAAATTAGCGATTGGTTGATTTGGGTCACGTGATCCGTGAAGAGGCGTGCGGTAGACCTCGAGTAGGAGTGGCGTTGTCTGCTACTGAGCGATCGCGCCTGTAATTTGTTTTCTATCAATTCAAATGTTTGCAAAATTTGCAAAATAAAATTTTATGGCAAATAAGTCTTCATTTCCTAGTCAGAACAGTTGCTTCTGGGCCTTTCAATGAGACGAATCGTACTTGGGTACAAGTGCAGTTTCTTTGACGTTCTTTCTATCTAATTTACATCGATTTCTGGTGAACGTCCATCGAAAATGAAACAATCAATCAAGTAATTTTAACACGTTAATGGCCACCGCTGACTGGCGAATTTAAAATTTTTCAATACTAACTTCGTAATATTATTACTACAATGATGTGAAGAAATTAATGCAGCATGAAGCATACAAAATTATTTTACTTGTCCCTGTGATTTTGGCGATCTCGCTGTTCGTCTCGTCTCGTCTCTGTAACGAAATTTCCGAAACCCCTGGAAACTCCTCGAACTCGGAGGATTGATAATTCGAGAGCCGAAGAAGGAGAGTTTCGAGATGAAACGCCCGGGGAGAAAAATCAAGAGTTTAAATTTCGATCGAGGACGTGAAACTTGAAAGTTCGGAGAAACGCGGAGATTTAAAAATGCGCTGGAATTGCGAACTTCCTGCGGAAGGTCCGGAGGATTTCGAAGAGTTCGCAGCTTCGAACCGTTTCCGCGACTCGCAATTTTGAAACTTTATTTTTCGAGCGAGCGAAACTGAAATCTTCCGACAGGGGGCCGTGGAACTTGAAGATTTCGTCTCGTTATTGCTAAAAGATTCGCGAGTCCTAGAAATTCGAGAATTTATAGGTCTTCGACGAAAAAACTTGAAAAAACTTCGAAAATTTGAAATATAAAAAGTTTGATCCGCATCTCGAAGTGAGAATTTAATTCTCTAACAAATGTATTCAGTCCATAATGCGAGAGCTTCAAACACGAATGTTCGAAAATTAATAAATTCCAAACTTTAAGCACCTTGAAGTTCCGAAATTTGCAAAGCGTAACAATTCGAAAATTTATCATTCTACGTTCTCTGCAATGCGGAAGTTTAAAACTTGAAGATTCAAGAATCCGAAACTTTGAACATCTTAAAGTTCTAAAATTTGCAAACTTTTGACGATTCGAGAATGATCTCTAGCGGAAATCTTTTTCATGGTATGAAAGTTTGCAGCTTGAGAGTTTTGAAATTAAAAAAAGTACTAAACTTTGAAGCTGTTGAAGTTCCAATCTTACAAATTCAAAGTTTAATAATTCAAAAATTATAATCATACATTTTCCACAATGTGAAAGCTTGAAATTTGAAAAATTTAAAGATCAAAGTCCCAAACTTCTCTAAAATTCTAAAATTCGCGATGATTCGAAAGATGAAACATAGACGTCTCTGCCACAATGTGAAAGCTTAAAACACAAAAGTCTCGCAATGAAAAAGTCCCAAACTTTGAATATCTCGAGGTCGTAAAATTCGCCAGCGTTGATGATCAAGAATCAAAACCAGAGACGTTTCTCGTACGAAAGCTCGTAAACTGGAAAATTGTGAGAACTCCGTCACAGCGTGTTGCACACGTTCGCGAACTACCAAACATCTCTCCTCCCCCGATTCAATCGAGAAGAACGAGAGAATTTGAGCCGCGATTCGATGTCAGACTTTAAATACCAGCGCGAGTAAGCGGCTGTCGTGCAACAACTTGGAAGGAAATTGAAATCGCGACAGCGTACGAACGCCTTTGAATATTTTAATCACTCGGGATGGGGGTGTTTTCGTTCACGAAAATACAACGCGCTCGATGCAACTTTGCCGCGTGCAAACGCGAGTAAAGTTGCCAATATGAATCGGGACGTACTATGCAAGTCGACGACGTCAGTTGTACAGAACACGCGAGCATTTATTTATCAGTTGTAACAATTGTTAAAATAATTATATAATAAAATATAATAAAAACTGCACGACTTGTACCCCAGTGTTCTGACTAGGAAACGAAGATGACTTTTTTGCCATAAAATTTTATCGATATGCAAACATTTGAATCGATACAAAACAAATTACAAGCGCGATCGCTCAGTACCAGACAACGCCACTCCTACTCGAGGTCTACCCCACGCCCCCTCACGAATCACGTGACCCAAATCAACCAATCGCTAATTTTCGTTGCATCAGCGTTGCACCTAAAGAGACTCGATTTTCTGGGTTATCCCCGCTAGAATCACTTTTAGTGATAATATAATATATTATATAATAAATTATATAATATATATATATTAATTATATAATAAGTTGTGATAATTGTTGGTTCGAGCATCATGCAACAACACAAATTGCTGTTCTTGCATCGAAACGGATAATACACTTGCAATTTCGCACAACGCAATTGCAATTTCGTCGAGACGTTGTGTAACAATTAATGTTGCAGTTGTCGTGTGATTGGGACGCATTGGCAGTGACTAGAGTTTGACTGGTCGGCTATTAACGAGTCTGATGGAAATTTATTAGGCGAACTGCGTGCGGATGTTACGCTCGGTGCGCATCGTGATCGTTAAATACCGCGCGATTCGATGAAATATCCGCGTGGTCGAGTTTTCAGCGAGCAGAAATTGATCGTAATTTAATTAAATCGCGAGATCGTTTCAATTGAAATAATTGCCACGATCGTTAACAATTTGCGGGACGCGCCGACAAATCGATTGGCAGGAATGCGCGATAAGTTGAGTTACGTCTGCAACGTTCTCTCCAACGTGCGTGGTAGACTTTGTCGACCAATGAAAAAGGAGGTGCTTGGTCAGCGATAAAATTCAATTTACTCGCAACATCGTCCAGATAAACCTAATTTTTCCAAAGGAGCCTGCCTTGCGATACGATCTGAATTGATCTTTATCTCGTTACATCATTTCTCGTGCGTTCGTCGATCAATGTACGACCTAAGAAGGTCATTTGAGAAAAAGTCATTCGTTTTACGACACTTCAGAGAAAGATACACGTTTTCTGCATGAAAAATGTCAGTGACCTTGAAAAGGAACATTGATGTATGATACTTTTAAAAAAATTATCAGTTCTTACTAATGGAGAAGATATTATAGTTCAGTGCGTTGGCTTTCGTGAAGCACCCTGTATATTGTACACACCTCCAGATTTTCGTGAATTATTTCTTTATTTCGCAAGAGGCAATTAATTAACAACACAGTCGCCGAAGGGAAATATAACTGAAACCAGTGAAGTATAAATTGAGGACAGGATAAAACGTACTGCACGAATGACAAATCCTTGTGACTTTACTCTCACACTTTTACCTTCAACACTTGAACAGTCTAACATCGAGACTTTCAGCTCGACGAGATCGTCGATCGGATCGTCGCACGACAAACAAATATTTTATATTTCCACGTCGGGCCGATCTTCACGTGCGACCGGCCGCCGATTATCATTCGAAATAAAAATTCAATACCGGCCCGGTGACCGCGATAAATATTCGGGCGACGGCGTTCATGCATTCATTCATCTCCGCGGATATGAAGAATGCGGCTTGGCCGCGGACAAATTATGCGTTCCTATAAATCCTCCGCGTCGTCGTTTCGCCGCGAATGAACGATTTAGAAAGAATGTCTTCGGAGAACGCATTTCTGCGGAACGTTTTCGACAACTTGAAAACACCGTTGTTGGTAAGAGAGTACGATCGATGATCGAGATTAACACGTGCCGAGTGTCGATTTTTGGTTTACTTTTCATTTAGGTTCAGGTTAGGTTAGAAAACATTGAAATTGCTCTTTGTGTGCCAACATTGGTCTGTTTGTTTTGGTTTTCAATTCTTATTAGTATAATGGTATAATATTATAATTAGAATCCTTATTGTATTAATTATATTGTACTGTACACTATATTACTTCAAATGCACTATAATTTGTAATTGTTTTTGGGATGATTAAAAATTTGAAATAACAGAAATGTCGAAAATAGTGCGCGAATAGAGAATGTGTTGAAAAATAGAAATTTGTTGGACGGGATTGTAACTGCAATACGCGTAACATTTTGTCAGATTAGTCGTCGAAATTTGGATGATTATATCAATATGTAATTTATATACAAAATTGTATATAATTATAATTATACAAAATTATATACAATTTACATCATCAGTATATATTTATATCATATGTAATTTATATGTATTAGTTCAGAAGCTAATCACAAATTACTGTGCAAATAGTATTATGCAAATATATTTTTGCTATCAGAATATAATTTTCAATCGATTATTTAAATTTAGTCATTGCGATATAATCATTATAATACGATTATTATAATTAAACCGTTTCACGGACTGAGCGAAAGCGTATGGCTAACGACACACATTTTTAACGAAGAACAATCACGCTGACTGATCGAGCTGATTCGAGCCCTCCGCGTACAAATTCGACAAACTCGTTGCTCCAAATAGTGTTTTCAAGTCTCTCGTTCTTCGACTGTCCCGGAAATTATTTACATTTGTTTCGTGTTTATATCTGTAGTATATTTTCTTTAATTAAACTTCAGCTGCCGTTGGCGAGCTCGTTGAATGCTCGTCGGCAACAATAAACGAATGTCTAGACGATTGAAATTTTCAAGAGGTGAGCAAACGAACTCCGGGGGCACGGAGCCTTATCTTTCCGCGAAAGTCGCTGCCGACGAAACGCTCTGGCGTTTCGTTAATTAATTCGCCGAGGCGCCCGGGTATCGTTGTCTACCGATGGTGCGTATAAAAGTCGAAAGCCCCGGCGAATGCCGGCGGTTTTCGAGCGATCGTTTATCCTGGAAAACTATGCGTCGCGTAACGTCGTCGTCCTCTGACAGTGCACGCCGTTAATGACGAGAAACGCGGAACGACGCGAAACACGCGATGGAAGGAGGAAACAGACTCCTCAGTCGACTCGTTCGAATGACGTTTGAGTAATTAAAACGCAGTCGTGCCCCCATCGTTTAATGAAAATCTCAAGAGGGAGGGGTCTCGCGCGATCAAGCGCGATTTTCAAAGATTCGGCGCGCTCGAGACACTGATAACGTTCAAAGTATCTGAGCAATAGTCTTCTATTAAAAAAAGAACTGAGGCTAATGAGGCTTACTCTTTTACGAAGTGCGCGCCAAGGGAATAGTGATTTTTAAATCTTTACTGTGGATCACGAAAATATTCGGACGCCTGGCAGTTTTGTGCGCATATTGTGTGTCTCTTTAATGAAATATTTAAATTGACACTGTAGGGATGAGGAGTTGTATTGGTCAAATTTGAAACCAAGTACTACACAGTGTGGAGTGTAGTAATGTATACAGGTTGCAAAATATATTTAGAAAAATGTCAATGTGCATTCTAAGTGTTAAAAGTAATAGTTCATATATTGATAATAAAATATCTATCATTTCTACGTATATATAACATAATGAATTTTTATATTATATATTTTTAATGTATATTTTTATAAATATATTTTTATAATACATAATAGGAATGGGAAAAACACGATAAATATATTTTTGTCGTCTTCCCGATTCGAATCTCGCTTTATAATTTTTAAGAAGAAGATTCTGACATAACATAAATGAAAGTGAAAATAAAAGTCCCATGGAAATTGAAGCTACGTTTTATCGAAAAAAATATCTTATTCCTGTATTCTAAGGATTTCAAATTTCAAAAAAGACGACGAAATACGTGTCAAATCTTCAACAGTCCCATCGTCGAGACTCAATCTCCATCTCAACCACTCCGCGAATAAAAGGAACAAACGGGGGGAATATTCCCGGAAGTGAGCAAAATCCGGCTGATACAACTTGGAAGTCTATCCGACTATCGACTTTGAGAACCGCCAAAAATATATTCGTCTGATGCGGCGCGGTATTAAAACACGAAGAGAGAGTTAAAAAAAAAAAGGAAAAAGAGGAAAATAGAGGGAAGAAAAAATCACGCGAGGGGCACGCATGCGCCGGCTCCGTTTGCTGAGACTTCGAGACTCACGGTCTTATTCAATTACAGGCGCGACGTAATGGAATAAAGCAGCAGGCTGCCATTAATTTCAAAGCAACAGGGGACAAAGGTCTGCTGGTGGGAGGTTGCGCAAGAGCGTGACGTACACTGCGCGGCTTGAAATTTTCAGCGTGAATTTTCAATAGCATCGCGGGCACGATCAACGACACAAAGCTGGACGACGTGTTTTCCCATCTCTCACCTTTCCAGTTCTATTCGTTCTCTCCTTCGCGTTCGCTCTTTCCTTCTTTCTCCCTCCATCTATCTATTCGTCCTTCCGTCTGTCCGTCTTTCTTCCATTTCCTCCCTTTATTCCTCTTCAAAGTCGGTCGGCAACGGCGTCGTATATCTCGAGCGCGCCACCGACTCGGCATCCTTCCTCTCCCAAGCGGCGCGCAGACTGTTTCTCCAGCATCGCGATCTCCCTTTCCCGCAATTCGTAAGCGAGTGCTTCCTGCGAGGAAGCATCATCGCCCTTGTCCTTTTCTTCTTACCTCTCGACTCAGCTTCTCGGGTCGTTTCTGCAGTATTCCCGGAATTCCAGAGGTAACCGGGCACTTTTTAGACGTTTCCAGGTTGACTGGAAGAATGGCGCGAGACTGTTGTGCCTGGTGTGTTTACTAAATGATGATGGAGGTAGTCTTTCTTTTTTTTTTTTCTTGTTCCTCTTTACCCTGTCTCTGAGGATGTCGCGGCTGGTTTCGCATTACGTAATAACGGAAGCTGTTTTTTTAAATTTGAAAAAAAAAGGCGGTAGGATTTTCAGGGAGAATGAACTCTCTGTTACAGGCTGCTCTTTCGAGGGAAGAAATTTAAATATTCGGAAAAATTTCGCGCTCAACTTAGGATCATTCGGCTCTTTACTTCACAGCCCGATATCTCTTTTTAGCCTCGTTCTTCTCTTCTGTTGCCGTAGAGTTTGATAAGTTTCCGTAGATCGTAGCGTGCAACGTCGAATTTAACTCCTTGCGCTGGCAACTGGTTGACGGACCATAACGAGTGACCAAACCGCGTACAATAATTCGGCGCTTTCTTTTAATAACTCGGGGCTGGAATAATATCACTGGATAGAAATTACTAAGAAGTAATAAATTTATTATTTGTTTTGCTGGGTTATAGTTAAATATACTTAAAACTGAGAAAATATTGCAATTTTGAAGCAAAAGTTCTCAACGTGCATGGCACGTCATTCCAGCGCAAGAAGTTAATTTAGATTTGTCGGATTTTTCTATTTTACCTCAGACTTTTGAGACGAGCAAAACTACGTATATTTGCACAAATTTAATCTTCGATTACTATCGATGAGTATTTTTTACTCAGTAATTCGCATAAACTAGAGTTCTTATTGCTTCTTACGAAAGTTGAAAAAATAGTAAAAGATATTATTTTTCATTACACTTGTTTTAGCAAACTCGCAATGCACCGTTGACGATCGCTTTAAATTATATGTTAAAATATACATATTAGAATTACACATTAGAAAAATAAAATTAACAAAATTTCGTGTTAAATATCGTTTGAATAATTATTTTCAATACTACGTCATTTTACTGGAAGTGGTGCTCCGTAAATAGATGATACGAAAAACGTTTTGTCGAGAGTTAAAGGGTGAAATTATTTCGATTTTTCGATCGAAAGCGTCGAAATACATTTACGAAATATTCTCTGAAAACGTCATTGATATCTTGAAACGAACGTTGCGAAATGGTATCAATATTCGGATATTCTCGGCGCTATTGACATGCCATTAACCAATCATGGACGTTCGAGGGAATTTGCATACGTGTACCGATAAAGTGAAACAGATCCTGTTAAAACTAAGTAAGCTTCGGGCTAAGCGGAGAACGTGGCGGAATAATTTCACTTTCACGGGGAGGGTATGTTTAAAAGCTTGCCGCCCGCTAAGCCTTCCGTTCTATATCATTTAACATGAAATTTCAGGTCGTCCTCGGAATCTCGACCCGAGGAACTTCATCGATTTAAATATCTTCGAGAGTTTCCCTTCTATCGTTCGCTTCGAATGCGCCATCATCAACGTTGCTCTTCGTTAACATCGATTACTTGTACCTCTGCGCCCCTACTTAAGCAGTCGCTCGATCGTATAAATGAATTATCAGAAGCTCTCCTCTTTCATTTTTGGAGAGCCAGTATTTTCCAGATACATTTTTTAATTGGCAAATTTACTGCAGGCCTGTTTGTGGTTTAATTATCTTATTATCCTGGGACGAAGAATATTTAAGTGATCTGTATTAAATTATGAATATAAAATAATTTATAATAATTTATGAATATAAAATAATTTATAAATTTGTAATCTATAATACATAAATTATTTCTCAGATGTAATCAATAATCAACGATTATTGAATCTCAGTTTCCGATTCCGACGCAAGTAGAAATATTTATAATTTAATATTTATAATATGACCGAATATCTAATAAGTTAAATTCCATTTTTCGGATTTTTTAAAACAGAAACAATTTCGAAATTTATATTTGTAGAGTAAAATTGAACAAATTCGGGATGTATTCGATTTACAAAGATCAGACGTTGAAAAGAAACGCTATGAAATCGAAAAGAAAAATGATGCCGATTAAAAAGGAAAAGACGACGAAACGAAGGAAAAATCTGCCTAATGTATCCCTGGTTCTGAGTTCAGCGTAATGCAATTGAAAAGTTTCGGTGGAACGGCGAAACCCGAGGCGGCGAGTGTCGTGTGCTAGAGTGAACAGAAGTGGTACGAGACGATGAATGGTCGGACATTATACGTAACAACGTCCAACATCGAGCGTGTACTTTACTTTACCTCCCTCTGTTTCCCCCTCTCGGGAACTTCATCGCGTCTATTTTGCGTCCACGTTTCCACGCACGATTTCCCAGGTCCGCCAACCTTCAACAGTCGGTTCCATTCTTTTTGCCGGCGACACGTGACCCTTCGAGGTACTTCCTTTCAGGATGCTTCCTGTCGTTGTCGTTTCACGTTGCCCCGGCCGAGAAAGGTCTACGCTGTCGCAGCTCGACCTTTATTCGCGGTAACGAGGTTAATTTATCGGCGCGGTATCGTTGTATTATGTACCACCTGTGCTGCGACGACGCGCTTGTTACGCTAAATAACAAGCGGACGTCTCGTTAGATTTTTAATTTTCTCTTCAAAAAGAATTCCAAGGGGCGGGGAAATTTTTTAATTTTCAATTCCTTTCGTGGAATTCTCTGTCTCGCATATTCAATGGCACCAACGGCAGATTATCACGTTAATTAATTGATATTTTATTTTATTTTAAACAGACGTTCACAATTTTCATTTTCGAGTGTCAGTGCGGGTTCAGTTCAAATGTTTGAAAATTCTTTAATCATTTCAAGCATCCTTGAAACACGAGTTCTCGATGGAATTCAATAATTTCCGTACGAACATCCGTGGAAACTCCGAGCCGAAATTTCGAATTGATAATTTCCATTGTGCGGCGGGAAAACTGTAGCTGTTCGTTTTTCCTCGCGTCGACAGAATGAAACTGAAAAGGGGAAGGGGGAGAGACCTGATTCCATCCGACTGAACGAAAGGAAAAGAGACGAGACTAACGATAATCGCGGTTCGCATTACCATTAACGATCAAACAGGAATCGCGGGAGGCGAGTCGCGCGATATCGATAATCATTAATTACGTTTCGACGGGGGAGGTCGGTTGTTTCATCGACGGAGTCGAGCAGGACGAAAAGTGGGCCGAAGCGACGCTGATAAATCTAGGAAAACGCGACCTTTTTTTCCCCTCTTCTCAAGGGAGGATCGCATTTCCACGGTACAGTCGATTTCTAAATTCGGCTGAAGGAGGCGACGAGGCACCCGGAGACGTATTTCCATCGATAGTCGCGAGTCGCCGTGGAAAGCTCGGCTTAAAGTTTAATGCCGGACAGCTTAGGCCGTATCAGTTCCCCGATCCGCGTTACACTAAGGCGATCGTTAACTTTGACATCGTCTGGACAGCCGTACATGCCTGCTCGATCGACGGATTAACGCCACTCGTCGGGCCTCTAAATGTCAAGTATACTGCTCGCAAAAATTAGGGGATATTTCGAAACGAACACGAAGCGATAAAAAAAGAAGCACTTGGTTTTTTATTATTAAACAAGAACGTCGGAAAAGCAAAGATCGAAAACGACAAGTCAGAGGAAGCTTTGTTCTTGTTTAATAAAAAAGAATCAAATTCATTTTGAAATATTCCCCAATTTTTGCGAGCAGTGCAGTTGAAAATTTACCGTGTCTCGCGAAATTTTCGAGATACCTTGGTTGTTCAACAGCTTATAGCAACTTTGACGGCGTTGATCGTGTACGTCGATCTTTTACGTACACTCAATGATAAAGCGCGCGATATATGTTTACTCGAAGCGATCCATGGTTTGTGATCGTGCGAGATCTTAAATAGCAGATGTTTGGGAAAATTTGCACTCCAAAATGTTTTTCAATTTTTTTCCTTTTTTTGGCAATTTGAAAATGTCGAGTGCGACTCAACGTGAGAGTTTATGTGATAAAAACTGACATCGAGTAAAGCTTCAACTTGTTCGACTCGTCAATTACCAGAGAATGTAAACACTCGTTGAGTTCGAATTAAATGAACGTGCAGATGAAAAGTATTATTAATTGTTAGTTAATGATGTAACGACTGGTGATGTTGACCGTAGCAGCGTGTGGATTTTCAACGATTAGTGACTGATGACGTGACTGTGGCGTCATGTGACTTTCGGCTGGTGACATGACTGTGACTTTACGTGCAACTTTACACGTGCTCGACAAAATTTGTCGGACGCGGGGAAAAGATACTGTTTTGAGTATTAACGTGTAATAAAAAGTAAATAATTGTATAATAAAAAACTAATGTATATATGTTCATTTGTTAATAAAATGATAAAAATTAATCATAATTATATAACAATAAAAAACTAATACAGGTATTCATTTATTCGTTATAATTATAAATGCGCACGTATGTATCATTCTTAGGTAATAAATCTCCAATAAACAGACAGTAATCACGATCAATGAAGCTTGATTGACACGATCAAATAAATATCAAAAGTATCTCGTGCGCAATTTCCAGCAAATCGCGGTGCTAGAGTTCAATCGTTCGGTTTAATACAGCTTTATTGAACGTTAAATGACGTTCGTTAAATGCATAATACTTCTAATTAATATACGTGTTTCTCTATTTTGACATACCTTCAATACTTTCAACATATATACAGCTCTTTCTTTATCGTGCACCGATACGATATACATTTGATACAATGTTTTATTCCGTTTCATATTATTAGTTTCAAAGCAAATTGCGTAGAAACAAGTAAGCTGAGAAACGATATTTTCGCGATGGACGTGTTGCAAGTGGATGATATTTTCCATTCGCGCGAAATCCTACAAAATTTTCGTTCGAGTTATACACAGAGAGAGAGAGAAAGAGAGAGATACGCACACGTGACGCGGTTATTAAATCGATAGTTTTGAAAAATTGTCGAAAATAGTGATATCCCGGCGACGAGGATAAACAAACACGAGTATTGGTTATTTAGAAAATTCGGAGAATTTGATCGAACATTTTCCCAGAGATGAAACACAGTCCGATAGTTAAAAATGGAACGAACGGAGGGACGAAACTGTGATTAAATTTTATTCCGTCGAAATTTACACGAGTCCGAAAGTCGCGCTGCATGATAGAACTTTTCGTTCGAGTGTGTCATTTTATTTGATTCGTTGAGAAGAACGACCACGATAAATATAATTTAATAAATTGCCAATTTGTAAAAAATTTTGTAATTTCTAGATTTCGCCGCGTTAAACGGTGAAAAATTAACAGTAATGTGATAATAAAATTCATCGTCAACAAGTAAAAACACGATAATGAGTAACAATTGGAAAATGAAAAGAAATAATCGAGAGCTTCGACGGGCACGACTCGATACCGATACGATGCTCGTGGAATATCATCAAATATCTCAGCTTATAGGAAACGTAATCTCGCAGGCAGCTCGATCCTTATTAGCTCTTAACAGGTTTCTCGCTGAAAGCTCTGACACCTTCCCTTCGGCTCCAGTTTCTCCGGTTGCTAATGTCACAAACGAAAGACTCTCGTTACCTCGAATTTCGTTTATTATCTCAGTGATAACGATCTACCATTTCTTCCCGAGAAATTGCAATTTGGACAGTGCAGTTTTGAGAGAAAAGTAACACGACGGACAGAGAAATTATTTCGTCTTCTACGTTTAAAATATATATACATGAATCCTCCTCTCTATAGAGATTTTATATAACCTGAACCGTGCAAGTATCGCTGAAATATAAATGTATTTTATGATATCAAAGTTACAATTACGCAATCAAGTTTTACAATAAGTTGCAATAAATTCAGCGAGTCACGAGAAATTAAACTATTAAACAAATCACAACAAATTACGTTATTACATCAAGTCATGATGAATCGAATTAAATAAATAATTCTGCAATAAATTACAATAAATCGAATTTTCCAACTAGCAACGACGATCTACAGAGATGTTAGATGTTCCAATCTCTTAAAACTTTCACCCTTGAAAAAGTGATTCGACAAAGCTTCTTTCGCACCCTTTGCATCGGCGACACGTCTTTTCGCGGGCTGGGGCGAACAAAAAGGAACCGCGGTATTCTGTACGCGGGGCGGTGGCACTCAGCCGCGTGCAATATTAACGAAGAGGTCGCGGGAATTCGCCATTCGAGGGATTAGCAAGCGAATTGCCACGCCTTCAGCCGGAGTATCTGGCCATCCCATCGGCGTAATTAGCAAGTCGATGCCTACGACCGTGAATACGGTTATGGTCGTCCCCGTTTCCCATAGACGACGCCGAGAAAGGCTCCCAGATACGCGAGAGGTAGAAAAAGCAGCCGCTGCTCGTCGAAAAAGACACATTGTGCGTCGAGAGACGTTTCTTCTTTTCTCGTGGAAGGAAGCTTCCTCTGGCAAAGCTCGAACGAAGAGGGGGTCGTCGCTGGGGGATTTTTAATTTATCCGGCGTGTACGTGGCCTCTTCGAATACACGCATTGTGGAATTTTCACGAAACGCGACGAAACGAGTGAGCTTGTCTGTAGAATTTAGCTTCAGAAAGACGAATCGAGTCCCCTTGGCTTGGCTCAATGGACGAAAATTGTATTATCATTCGTTATTTGTTGTACTATTATTTTTTATTTATTGTGTACTCCAATTTTTAGGATATTTTATCTTTACCCTTCAGTGAGAGAACAGATACTCTCGATGTCAAATGTTAGGAGTAAGTAATTTAATAAACATTGCCATCTAGTGACAATAATTCAACTTGTTGTAACATGACTATAGCGTTCTTATCGTTAAATTAAAGTTGCATCAACTCTCAAGTGAAATAAAATTTTGCACAGTGTTAAAAAACCAAAAACTTTTCGATCGAAAAACTGCTTCGTCTCCCATCTAACAGTAATACGACTTTCAAACAACTCGCAACAACAGTAATCGTAATAACAACGGCTGCTTAACAATTCTCTCGTTTAATTCGAATTAACAATAACTAAAAAACTTTATTCTTTATCTCCTCGTCCTCTCCGCATCGCTAAAGTTCCAAAATAAATCGTGTAAAAATTCCACGCTACTTCTGTTATTCCAGCAAACAGCTTCCAACTTCGTTCGACGCCGCAGTTTTCAGCCGATCGAGATCAACCCCTCCCTCTCTCTTTTTTTTGTTCGCACCAGTTTTCCCAAATTTACGGAAAATCGTAACATTTTCTTTGGTTTTGTTTCTTTCTTTCTTTCTTTTTTTTTTTTTTTTTTGTGTGTGTATGTACGTGTTACGTTCATCGCGCGAAAGGTTCCCGCTGAAGGCTGAAAGAGTCGAGAGAATCGGCGCGCGTTTTGTTGTTCGTGTGCACGACGGGGACCGCGTAGTATGTAAATTTCCTTTCGATCGTTGTTTTTAAACGTCGATAAAAATCTTCCTCTGTCCCTGTCTCTACCCTGCCGCAGCTCGGCCAGCCCCCCTCCCCCCTTTTAGCAAACCGAACGAAACGGTCCGCTTTATTTAGACGTCAAACACGGACGCGAGGACGTGTGACTCGTTCCGAACTTTTGAATATTGGAAGCGATATGAGAGCTCGCCGCGATTCGTCGGAGCGAGGGCGAAAGAGGGCGGTTTCTTTTCCCTCGCGAGTTTGATCGCGCGACAAACCCGCCCCTCGTTTTTAGCCACGTTTTCAGCAGCGCGGATTTAATTGGACATTCTTTTTTTCAGCGTTTCGTTGAAATTCTTCTTTCGTATTTCGTCGGATCTTGAGATTATTCGTTCGAAAAACGAACGAAACTGTCTTTCAGCTTGAATTTTTCTTTTTTTTATTTAATATTTCGTTAAAAAAGGTCAAATCTTGAGATTGAAAAAAAAAACGAAAATTAGGGGCATGAGAGTTGAGTCGGTCGGATTTGGAGACGCGTGTGAATTTGTATCATTTTTGTACAATTTTTCTCTCTCCGACGGGATGCCAAGATAAATGAAAACAATCGTAGAAAATTCTGAACACCGTTGGATCCCACGGTTGAGCGGTATTTTCTGTGAATACTTTGCGACGATTCCGAAGCGGAATTTTTTTTTTTTTTGTTTTCTTTTTTTGGGGCAGAAATTCTACAAAATAAAAGAGAAGTTTTGCGTTTAATCTTTCGTATGGAATCGGAGGAAAAGCAGCTTTATCGAAAACTGAATACTTCCGTGGAAAAATGCCGGTATCGAAAACCAGAAAATTTTGCTCGAAGAGGGAAGCAATTTTCTGAATGAAACATTCAAATTTTAACTCCCCTCCCTCCGGTGTCTTCACACTTTTCCTTTCGAATTAATCAATTCGAAATTGAAATTCGAAGCAATCGCAGCAGACTCGAAGTATCATTCTCCGTAATTGAACGGCACTTTTCTCTCATCGACGGGAATTCGGAATCTCGACAGAGAAATGAAAATTCCACGAAACGAAAGATATCTCTCGTAGATTTTCGTTGAAAATCGGAAAATCGGAAAATCATAAACTGGAAAATTGATAGATGGAGAGATATTGGAGAAAGAGAAGAATGGTTCGAAACTTTATAACGATTATACTAAACTCGATATTAATAAATGAATAACGAAAATACGACGATTGAAAAAATTGAAGAAGGAAGAAGAAAAACTAAACACGAAACGTAATGTTGACATTAACCGTTTTAGTGCGAGGGGTTTTTAAAAATCCGTGTTCGGTTGTGCCATGCAGCGCGATAGCGCTTCGTTCATTCATTTTGACCAAACATCGCGGCACATTTCACCACAGATCGCGCTGCGTGGCGCTAAAACGGTTAATAAATAAATAACGAAAATACGACGATTGAAAAAATTGAAGAAAGAAGAAGGAAACTAAACACGAAACGTAATGTTGATATTAATAAATAAATAAGGAAAATACGACGATTGAAAAAATTGAAGAAAGAAGAAGAAAAGAAAGAGAGGAACGTGCGAAATATCGAGCTTTCAGACATGCGCGCATTTGCGAAAACGACTCATTTCACGATGCACGCCGAGCCTACAGCCCAGACGGAGCGATCGGAGCGTGATAAATCGCCGTTCCGCCGAGCGGATAACTAAATACGATATTCCGGACACGCGCGCGTGATCTTTGTGCCGTTCATAGAGAAGAAAAACATGATAAATGACGGTTCAATCAATAGTTGCGTTTCCTTCGTTCCCGATAACGATCCTGAACGACGTGCTGGAAATATTCGATAAACCATGCACGATGGCTGCAACAACCAGGTAGGAGAAACGGTTATTTAATTACGCGGAGAAGGACGAGCAAGCATTCTCCGTATCACATTGACGAAACGATCGATATTGAAATTCGACAGAAAACAGATGAAACGATTGTTTCCTTTCTTCGTCTCGTTGATTGTCAATTGTAAATTGGAATTTTCGGGATGGGGGTTCATGTGGGTTCGCGTGATAACGAGGCTCAATTTTTGGTGGGTTCGATCGGATCGGCGAAACTTGCGTTTTTTCATCCGCAACGTCGGTCAGAAAATTCACAATTTCGGTCTCTGATTTGTTGATTTAGATTAATGCTCGTTTGTTAATGACTCGATTTGGAAGCTCCTTCTTTTTATAGGAGATAAAAGTTTCTGCAATCGGTTTAGGAGTGGATTTTACCTTGGAATTTAGGCACGTAGCATAAAGGCAGAATAAAAATTAAATCTGCGTTTGACAAATAAAACAGAATAATTTTGAATAAAATTACATGATAAAATCGAGGGTTAAAACACGAACGACCAAGGTAGTGAATTGAAATTCCTAGTTCACTGCTTTCGAATCCTCGAAAAGTGCAATAAAACCGCACTGATCGAGAGAGTGTTCGAATATTATCCACCACGTCGTACGAGTTGTAAATTATAAATTCCGCGAGCATTATAAATGTTATAAATCTGCAACGAATGTATCTTTTAATTAACACCAAACACTGGCGATCTGTCGTCCGAAATTGCGAACGCAAAATAAAGGAGAAGAGAAAGAAAGTCGAAACGCGTTTGAAATATTTTGCGGGCACTCGCGGGGGAGCTTTTTGCGGTGAATCGTGCTCGAGCCGAAATTTCTTTGTCGGCGGACGATCGGAGTGAACGATGTTTGCGAGTAATTATGGCCGAAACGGTGAAATCAACGATAAAAACAATGGCCATTGAGCCGCATGAGCGACGTGGGGCGGAGGGGGGAGGGGCAGGCAGGCATCATCGACGACGATGGGTGCTCTCGTGTACGTTAACCGTAAATATTGAAAATCACTGAATATCTGTTCATTATCGAACTCGTTAATTAGAAACTCGGCGTTTATTATAGGAGAAAGATTGATTCAAAGCTAACGAGGCTGTGTTCAAATTGATCGATATACGTATGTGTGTATGTGTGTGTATGTGTGTGTATGCGTATATGTATATCTGAAGTAGACGCGCGTTTTATCACGTTGACAACGTGGACCATCGATCCGCTCTCGCGCGAGGTATTTGTAATTATTCGTTAATAAGTAATGAATCGGCTATTTGCCGTGGCGACGCGATCGCCATCGGTATTAATTGCGTCGCCGCGGACGTGGATCGGTGAGACGAGAGTGGAAACGGCGATGAAAGAAATGAAATAAAATGTTAATTTGCGCGGATTAAAATATGGAAAGTTGGAGTTATTTGCAAAGAGAGAAAATCTCTCTTGTTAAAAAAATAGGAGAACGACGCGGTTGAATATTTTTGTAAAAGCGGCAAGTCGCGTGTCGTCTCGGTGCATTTAACGTTAAAGAATATCTAGCAATTATAGGATCGAACGGCTGTTTAACGTCTCGTTGTTTCGTTCAACGGCCTTCGAAACATTCCTGTTGGATTTTTCCCCTCGAAATCTCGGCGATTCGGGATAAAGTAAATTGTTCGAATCCACTCTACAATTTCACCATGTGCAACAACTCGGACGTGCATGTTGGTAAATCGATATGGCGGTTTGAAACTTGGTCAGTACTCGCTCTTTCTCTCCCCCTCTCTCTCTCTCTCTCTCTGCCTGCAAGTGTTCGCGTTACAATTTCGTTCGATTCCACGTTCAATTTCGTGACTTCCGCGCAGCTTTTTCTCGTCCCCTTTGTCACCAGATCCACAGAACTAATTAACAAAGAGACACGCTTTCTGGCAATTTTCAGCTGCGGTCAAGTATTTCTGATCAATGTGTTTCCGCGCTCATTGATGTTACATCTCATCAGCGGCATCATGGTGAATCACAAAAAAGTAACACGCGAAATTTTAAGCTCGACTGAATTTTCCAGAGAAATTTTTAAACTCCCGCCGCCTTACACCTGGATTTCATTCATCGTGTAAAAATATAAAAAGTCCAGTCTCGCGATTTGTACGCTGATCGTATCAACAATTGCCTATTCCTTGGTAAAAAGAAATTATCAACGAGCAAATAAATCCGTTTCGATTACGTTATTCTTTCCCTTTTCTGTCCCTTCTCGTTCCACTCGCAGCCTGCGTGTAATTCGAAAAATTGAAACGACGTTTGAAAAAGAATTTTAAAAATGCTGAACCGCGCGTCGGCACATTCGTGCCTGGTTAATTAATTTTGAAAAAAAAATAGCGGACCCGATGCCGGAAGCTTCTTTGAGTTTGCTCGCTGTCTTTCGACGAGAAAGAGAGAGATAGGAGGGGGAGGAGGGGGAGGAGGGGGGTAGGCCATTAATTATAAAAGCTTCCAAACACTCGTGCTCCAGATTTCCTTCTGTAAAAAAACGTTTTCAATTGCAGAGATATAATCGCGCTGAGGGAAAGCCTCTCTTCGCATCGTGGCATTCGGTGTGTATGTGTGCGTGCGTGTGTTTGTGTGTGTCGAGGGGTTTTCCTACGATACTGTCATTATTGAGACTCAAAGGGCTTGGGCTTTTTGTCCTCTGCCCTCTGCCCTCTGCCCTCTGCGTACGTTCGCCGACATTTTTACGCGTCGGCGACGCGAGAAAGAAAAAGAGTAACGACGGAGGAAAGATCGCCAGAGACCGACATTTCCAACTTTCCCCCGTCTTTTTTTCGAAATATCGCCACCTGCGTTTCCTTCGCACGGGGTGAAATTGGCCCGAGAGCAGCTCGAAATTAATATTTCGCGGAAAAGGTAGGAAAAGTAACAAAGGTCTCTCGAGCTCACCTGAAAGCGGAAACAATTTTTGTTTGTCTGATACGTGCTTTAATAGACGCGTCTGTTCTGATTAAAACAAAGCGTAATCAAAGACATTTTCCCTCCGACGTGATAATTTCGCTTAATACGCGTTCCAATGGATACAAAGGGAATTTAAATTTTAAAAGGGAAAATTTTTAGACAAACATCCCCAAACATCGTCCAATTTTTTTAACATTTTCCGTTTCGCGGAAAATTGCGATTGCTCGACTCTGCGTTCAATCGGGGCGCGTCGGTTCTTCTCGGGGTGAGAAAAAAAGGGCTGAAAGAATTTTAGTATTGCAAGAGTAAATAACATCAGTGAGAGAACAAAGGCTATTAAAAGAGAAAAAAAGAGAGAGAGAGAGAGACTGGTAACAAACAAAAGTAATTTATCTCGCGTCAAGGAGCGTCGAACAGATTAACCTGCTGACCTCTTTCAACGCGTCCCCCGCCACCTTCCCTCGTTTTCTCGCCCTTCTTACACATTTTGTCCCCTCCCAGTTTTGTTCCCTCTGTTTTCCACCCATTTTTAACCCGACTCTTTTGCCATCTCTCTCTCGTTATTCAATTACGTCACGCGTCTCTCCCCCTCCCCCCTCTTTCTTCCCGTTTATTAATTTATTTCATCTTCCTTTCTCGTCCTTTGTGTCGTCGCTTGTTTCATCGAATTACCACGCTGCTGCATTTATCGAGTTTACTCGACGAAGCATTTTAATAACCCGGACGGATTATTTCGAGCTTTCGGTATTTCTTTTTTTCAGTCGTCGAGACCTGTAATTTGACATGAAATTCTTCGTCATTCTCGATGACGTGATATGTAATCAAAGGCTTGAGTGATATATACCGCTTGCTAGAAGTCAGTTATCGAAAGAATCACTTCAGGGATTAAATCGCTCAATCAAAAGTGAAAAAAACAGTGACACTGAAAAGGCTGGATTTCACGCTTTCTCGCGAAAGTTGAACCGCCTGTATTAAATTTCACGCTTCAATGAACAAGGCCTCGATCTATTTGCCCGAAGTAGAAGCGATATCGCGAACAGAAGTTTGCTCTTTCCTCGACACTCGTAAAAATTGGAATTTCAATCGGACTTTTTCGGAATCATCTCAGCCAGTTGAAAAACTGGCTCCGTCGCGCTGCGAATATGAATACAACGAGGACTTTTGTGCATTTCGGATTTTCGAGAAGATTTCAAGTTTCAGAAATCGATGACGATGAATTTCTATTTAGGTTCCATTTCATTGGCAACGTGATAATTTCAAATGTGTTATTTTCAGAAATTTCCAAACCCTATTTCCTATCATATTCTTTTGTTCTATCGCAGCGGTGATTAAACTGTTTGACTTGCGTGCCAATATTTTCTCTCAAGTGAACTTCGACACGTCTCCAAATTATTTTCACTAAAATGTGTGTAAGAAGGACACTGGAGAAAGACAAAGTAACTTAGTTTTTAATCAGATTTATGAATATTATATTAATATATTATATTTATTGTAGCGAGAATCATCAAGTTCTTTAAATTCTCGTCGGTCATTCTGGATTCTCGATGCTTATTCTTAATTAATCTCATTGCAGGAGAAAGCTCTTATAAGTTTGTATCTACAGACACTTCCAAATAGGCATGTATATGTTTGTGCAAACTTTCTGATTTGAAGAAGCTTCGGGAGGTAGGATCTTCCAAAAATTGATCAAGTCAACGTCACTGGAAACAGAAGGGAGGGTATCAAATTTTGCTTTTGAAAAATTAAGAGAAATTGAAATATCTTGATGATATATTGACTAAATTCCGAAAATAGTTTAGTTAATTTACTGTATTACTATTATTCTTACTATTATTACTAACATTACTTACTATTATTCTTTTACTATTATTACATACTATTATTCTTACTATTATTACTATTATTCCTATTATTATATTACATACTATTATTCTTACTATTATTACTAATATTACTTACTATTATTCTTTTACTATTATTACATACTATTATTCTTACTATTATTACTATTATTCCTATTATTATATTATATACTATTATATTACATACTATTATTCCTACTATTATATTATATACTATTATATTACATACTATTATTCCTACTATTATATTATATACTATTATTACATACTATTATTCTTACTACTATTATTTACTGTTATTCTTTTATTACTATTATTACACACTATTAATTCTCACTATCATTACTCACTATTATTCTTTTTATTTATCATCAAAATTTGCTCTATGCGCCACGGGGTTGGCCACTCCTGCTCTATCGTATCACGCGTCTTTTCTCTCTCTTCTTTCCTCTTTCTCTTTACAGTCGTTTACACGCTCTATCCGCGAGGTGGTAGCGAGACGACCGGAGATACGCCTATAATTAGAAAGCCTCTGTCCAAACCTCGCCATCGTGCCTCATTCATCCACCAACCTTCCACCATCAGCAGAGTTCCGCCATTCTAAACCCTTCGCTACGACGCTGCAGTGCATTCTAATAATACACAACAAGCAGAACACGCTGCAGCGCGGACGGAATGGGAATCGACGGTGCGATTCCGCACTTAGCCCCCGCGTGAAAATTAACAATCAAACACCCCCCGTTGGAGGGGCGGGGGAGAGCCACACCTTGCCTGTCTTTCCGTCAAGTCACCCCACGGGTCGAAAGGGTCAGCTGAAAATTGGAAAGGCCGGCAACCTTGGTTTCGACCCTTCCGGTTGGGACGGAAGCTCTCCCGTTTGCGAGCGGTTTGCCGCGGTTCCCTGCGGTTCCTTTCGGCCCGACCGGACGTGTGCATCGGAGAGGAGTAGAGAAGCGCTCAAGAGGAGAATTTTCTGCGACAAAAGTGTTTGGCGGAAAATTTTGCGATACCTCTCGAACAATAGGATATTTTCTGAAACGAAAGAAAAAGTTTCCCGAATCTCTGGTGGTTCGCGCGATATCCTATCTTCGAATGAAAATTTCCACTCGCAGCTGGTCATTATCCAAACGAATTCTCCTCGGCGGTGTTTTTCTATTTCAGCGGATCCCTCGCGTCGATAAACGAGTTCCGATCCCGTCTCTCACCTTTATTTCAAACTGCATTTCCCTCCGCGACGAGAAAGCTTCGCCGCGATACGTCACACCGTGTGCCACTGTCTTTTTTTATTTCTTCCCTTCGACCGATTTCCATCCTTCTCCCTTTGCGAGGGCATTACGCAAACGAGCATCGAAAAGAGTAAGAAGGAACGGTCCGCAACCTTTTCCTGGTCGTTTTTCTCTCGCGGCAACTCCGCCCACCCTCCTTCTGTCGCGATTATTCTTGTCTTCGTAGTATCGGGAGAATGTGGGAAATAAAGCGGTGGCACGCGATTCGAACAGTTTCTCCCTATAGAGAACTATATAACTGAATTTGAAAATATTTTACGAATCTGTAACATCAGGAACACTGATTTCATAGATACTCTCCTGATACAAAGTCCAAAATTTCAATCAGAAACAGTCCCACGATGTCAAAAATTGTTTGAAAATTCGAAGAATCAAGAGCACAGCTGACCCCATAAATTTCTCGCGTCGCCTCCTCAGTCTTCATATTCTCTTGATACAAATGATTAAAATTCAAAATTTCACCTCCCGTGTTCCTAGTACGTTCGATCTCAAAAATCTTGAATCTCAAAGAGAAGAATATTACATTCTCTCCAAAGAAGAATATTACATTTTCTTACATTAGCCGTATCGTGCGCGTTTTTCCACTTGCGAGTCTTTCACGAATGCACAAAAAATCCCTAATCTAGTGATTGAAGTGCCAGTTGCTCTTGGAAGAAAAAGAACGAACGAAAACTGAAAATCATAGTGATTTCACAAATAAGTCTGTGTTGACTGCACTGCGCGTGTTTTCAGCCGTTTGATCGTTTATCTACACGTAGTGTGTGCAGTTGTTCATAGTCGTCGAAGGTAGTGACTGTGAATGCAAAATGGGTTTGAATAAAACGAGTTTACTTCATCAGGAGGGGGTGGAGTGGGGGGGAGGGGGAGGGAAGAATTCTGCTTTCGCATTCATATTTCAGAGGCGGGAATTTAATTCGTTTAATGCACTATACAAGTACCATCGCGCGGATTAAATGGAAGCACAGTTTCCATTAAATTATTAATCGTCCAGCACTTACGATACAACGGTGCTAGTTACATTCTCAGCTATTGACGTTTTCATAATTAACAGCGTATCGCCGTATAATTAATCCCGGCTGGATGAAAATCCCTTTAACGTGCATCAGCGCGACCATAAATTCGAGGAAAGAGTACACGCGGAGCCGGCCGGATCGTGGAATTTCAGGAGAGCGTTCGGGAAATTAATTTCGAAAATTAATTTCAGTTTTTCGGCTTCTGCCGCGACATTCCGCGAGAGTGTATTACAAACAGACCGCGGATTTGTAAAAAATATTGAGGAGTCAATTGCACCTGCATTTGATTGTTTAACATTTAGATTATTTAACATTTTAGCGTATAAAGCAATTTTCAACCCTGTCCTTTGTATATAAGTGTTTTCGAAAATATAAAATTCTGCAATTTAATTACTAATGAACTTCTAATTCCTCATCAGTGTGTTGTAATTGTACCAAATAAAAATATTTGCTTGGCTGTTCTACAAATTACGAGCCATAATAACTATGTGTTCCGGAATATTTTGAGACGATACGAATCGAGTCTTAATTTTCTGTTATTCTCGTCTTTCTTGACACATTCCCGATATTCCTAATATTTTCGTATCATTCCTATCCTTCCTAACATTATTTCTATCTTTCTTCACACTCCTAGCGTCTTTGTAATTCTCGTCATTCCTCACATTCCTGTCCTTCCTGATATTCCTGACATTCCTGTCATTCCTATCCTTCCCGACATTCCCGAAGCGTCTAACGTTCTCGCGATGATTCCTGTCATTCCTAGGGATTATTCCTAGTATTTTTACTATTTTCACTATTTTCAGCGTTACTCGTTACCATTCTTATCATTCCTGGCATTTCCGTTCCAGAAATGAAATGCTACGTTTGAAGAGACAATTGGAGACTCTGAAAGTTCCTCAAATTGTAAAGACGCAAGTGCAAGCAACGTGCTTCGCGAAGCGAACTTTTGCGAAATTAATAAAATTCCCCGACATTGTCCATTGTTGTTGACCAAATTTGAATCTCTCTGCGCGTCCTCTGTTTTAATTATTTTCGGTCGCCTCTTCGGAGGAAATGCGCAAGTCCGAAAGTTTGTTGCTTCTTTTTCCTTTTCTCGTCTCACGTACGAGCCACTCGCGTCTTTCAAACTTTCCCCGCCGGTGAAAAGTCGCGCACCAGCGTGCAACGCACTTAACGCGCAATTAAATTCCCCCGGGTAGTAGGTCGAGTCTGACGTTCAGTATCAGAGCCGCTTGCTCGCTCGAGCAACGAGCAGCGAGATCGATAACGAAACAAGGTTATTTGTCACCGGCTGAACAATTTCGCGCACGAAACACCGCTTTCTACGAAGCTCCGCCGAGGAAACGACGACCGACCAGAGAAAAAAGGAGACCGGCGTTTCGCAAGCGGAAACAACGCCTCCCGAAGGTGACGAAATTGAGAAATTTCGAAATTTTTTTTTTCAGTCGTCATTTTATGTCACACATCTCTGCCGAAGAGAATGAATATCGAAACGGAAAAATTTCAAGGGAGGGAGAGCGCGAGCCGCGAGCCGCGAGCTGCGAGCCGCGAGGCAAATATTTTCTTTCTTCTTTTTTTTTTTGTAAATATTGACGGTTACGCGATTTTTCACGCGTAAACCGTGCATATGATGAATGCAAAAATATTTTTTCGCCTGAGGAGCCGTCGTTCGAGCTTTTGAACGTAATTGATGAAACGTCGTTATCTTCGCTATCAGTTTGCATCTGTGACGTTTGATACACGGCTCGGGGCGTGAAAAATGAGAAATTAAAATTGCTCGTAAAAAAGAAAAGGAAAAAAGAACGTGTAATAAATGGAGGGGCTAATACGTATCTCGGGCGTTTTCGGGAGGAATTCGTTGGAAAACGTGGAAATCTGAAGTTTCGTTTTATCGTTACGATCCGGTAAAACATTTCAGACGATGACGAAGACAGGTTAAGGGGTAATTCAAGAAGCTTTGAGAAAGTTAGCTAACAAACGGGTTAAAGTTACAAAAGAATTTGCGTTTTATTTTACGAGTGAAGAAGTTTCTTAGACGGAGCATAAAAAGAGAATGCGTTACATCGCGTTATTTTATTATTATTTTAGAGAATCACGTAGCCGAATTAAAATTGCAAATCTCCATCGAGGTCTGGAATAATCAATAGAAACGCGATATCGCAACGTTAGTGTTGCAAATTTTTCGTACAAAAAAAGTTTCCAGAGTAAAAACCCGCCTTAGTTTGTAAATTAGTCGAATAAAAGAAAAACGAGGTACAAGACTCGCGCGAAATAATTATTGGAAATAAAATCGTTGTCGGAGCCTCTTTGAAGTGTTTTATCGCTCGCAACGCGCGGCGCAGTACGAAAAATGTTTTCTTTCTGTTTCCGAATTTCCGTAAATTGTTCACATCTTCCGATGATTGTTCTCTCTTTCAGCGATTCTGTGAACAATTCATGGCTGGAAATTGGCAGTCGTACGTTTCCAAATTTACCACGACTCCAAATGCGGGATGTCGTTCGTCCCCGTTTTTTTTTTTTTTCAGCAGCGTTGAAATATTTCAGTGTTCGTAATTTATTTGTCGACGTTGGTTCATTCGATTCATTGTTCGCGGATGGTTTTTTTTCTTTTTTCTTTTCGATGCTTCCTTTCTCGTTGTTAATGCACGCGTGGAATCGAGCGAAACATTCGCCGCTAATCGGGTATGTATCGATCAGGCGAGAGAGAAAGTGGATGAACGCAATTCTTCCTGAAATACGGAATAAGATTGTGTATTCTGAATTTTATGCAATTTCTCTCGTGTCAATACGTATTGAAGACGGCAATGCATCATAACAGCGTATCGCAAATCCTGTTCCCCCTGTTGATTGCGCGGATCGGATATACAGAGGAGAACGGCGAACAAATGTACTTTTCGTATCTTTCTCAATTCTCGAATAACTCGACGACGATAGTAAAAAAACTGGCGAGTGGAAATTAATTTAATAAATTATACATGATGGGAGGGAATTAATATAAAAAATATAATAGACTAAATTAACTAGATATAGTAAGATGAAAGAATCTTGGCACGTAAGTGGGAACGAAAGTCTCAAAAAATATAATGTACAGGTTAAAATTAAAATGTACGAAAAAAATTGAAAAAATACTAAAATTTACTATCGATATTGATTAAGAATTTCGTTTTTAATCACTATTCCCTATTACGATACGCAGGAATTACGTTGGGCCTATTCTCTTAAAATTTTATTCCAAGTATAATCTGTTCGTATGGCTTGTTTAGGTTAGGTTTAGAGTTAGGTTAGGTTTAGGTTAGGTTCGTATGACTTGTTTAGGTTAAGTTTAGAGTTAGGTTAGGTTTAGGTTGGGTTCGTACGACTTGTTTAGGTTAAGTTTAGAGTTAGGTTAGGTTTAGGTTGGGTTCGTACGACTTGTTTAGATTAGGTTTAGAGTTAGGTTAGGTTTAGGTTGGGTTCGTACGACTTGTTTAGGTTAGGTTTAGAATTTGGTTAGGTTTAGGTTAGGTTCGTATGACTTGTTTAGATAAAGATTTATTCAAGTAAGAATCTCTTTGTTAAATTCATTTAACTGCATCGTGCCATGCATAAAGAAAGGTGTTGTTTGATGTATAAATGCAAAGTAATTTTTCACATTAAACCTTTTCTTTCAAACCGCTTTTCGTACAGGTCACCTGTATGAAAACACAGTACGAAATTTCAAAGCAGAAATAATAGTTATTTGCATTGTCGTTAGACACATTTTCAGAGGAAACGAGAGTCACTACGAACAAAGAGCGATTATTAATATCCTGATAAAACCGTTCGACTAGGAAGAATACAATTGTTTTGTACAAACATTCGCTCGAAATCGTTTATTCGAATAACGGCCAACTCTGCTTTCGAGTTACACGACGTCACAGACTCGTTTCAAAGACTCCATTTCAGCTAAATCGAACGAACCAATAAACGCAGTCCGTATCAATAAATACGTCGGGGTCGATCAAGCGCGTTCGGATTTTGAAAACCGACGTTGGTGAAACGCCGGTGAACGATATCGTTGCGACACCGATCGCCGGCCATTAATATTATTATTCCTCGGTCGTTGGGAAAATAATCGGGAACAAACGGCGAGCGGGACAGCAGGTGCACGGCTCCGACTGACGCCTGATACGTTAATGAACATTCAATTGCCCAATAAAAAAGCCACCGCCATTATTTCGTCGGTGCAGTAAATGCCAATTTAAATAGAATCGAATGTTGCACCGCGTCGTACCTTTCTCCAACCGGTCCATATTTTTTCCTTCTCCGAGCTGGTTTGCTCGCTTTTTCATTTTCTTCCAACGTTCTCCCCCCTCCCTTTTCCTTCTTTTTCCCTGCTCGTTTCTTTTTTCTTCTTCGTTTCTTTTCTTTTTTTTTTTAGAGTCGGCGATTTGTCACCAGCCGCAGGAATAAGCAATTGGGGCCGATTTCTGGCCGATTTCGATAATCGAACGAACTCGATAGAGACGCTGCGTTAGAAATGTCGAACGAAGGGAGATTTTTTTTTTTCTCTTCGCTTTTTCGTCGGCGAAAATTGGAAATCCGAAAAGCATTCGTTCAGCTAAATTCGTCGCGTGTTCGATATGGAAAGTAGTATATTCTTGTATACAGTAATTGCAAAAATTACGCATTCATTGTATCGTAGCGGTTGGTTGAATGCCACAGCGGAATATAAATTCCCCGTGTTTTTAATTATAATATTTAACAAGCGAGGCACGAGAATCCCTGCGACTGCGTTTAATTTTTTAATTCAACAGCTTTCGCAAAAAAAAAAAAAAGAAAAAGAATTACGAGACGAAAATCCGCAATCTGCGAACTGCGAATAATTTACAACGCGGTAACCGAGTTCTAAAAAAATAAATTAGAAGCGACAAATCTGAATTGAACTGTAAATAATTCTCTAATGAAACTACGACATTTTTGTTTGTCGAAAGAAACTGCAAGATTGCAAACGAGAAAGCAGTGTAACTTCTCCAGATTGTGTAACAGAACAGTTGCAGATGCCAGATCCAAAATGGGCTCACGTGAAAGAGAGAAGGGGAGGGAGGAAATTTTTCCTCAATTAGTTAACAAGCATATTGCGACTAAATTAGGGTATCGCTTTCTGCGTCGTGTCGCGTCTACGAAGTCGCATTATACAAAACCAGTTTACCGTGTCAAAGCGAGGGTGAAACGAAGAGGCCTCGTCAGCGCGACTCCGCTCTAATATTAATTATCGCCGGTGTAATTAATAGTCCCTTCGTTAATACAATTTATAACTTTGGGGGGAGGGGAGGGGGGCGAGCTCTTTGCCGGCCGACAAAGAGCGCCACGCCAGCCGCGTTGTTCTTTTTTCTTCTTTTTTTTTTTTTTTTCTTTAATTTTCTTTTCAAAAGTTGGATATTTCTCACCGGTGATCGGAGAGAGCGGTGGTCGAACGATTAAGTGGTCGAGGCCGGCTTTTAAACGCTCTTTCACGCCTAATAAATCAGATCGTTGACGGCAGAACGAATAAATTCAGCCTCGTTTACTGCCTACCCCGCTGAAAACATTTTAATAAGACCGCGGCAACGTCCTACGTTGTTGCGCGAAAGTCTTGAAGCCTCGTTCAGACTAATAATCTGGAACTCGAGCAATTTCGATCTAACGATCACTCCGTTCTTATTAGACTTGATTTTCGTGGAAAATTATATTTATATTTGAAAATATGTGCAAATGCTTCTTCGACCGCGAAATTTTCGTTTCTTTCTTTTTTATTATTATTATTGTTTTCAAATAGTAAATTACTTATATTACTATTTCTAAATGAGCATATACTGTTTCTATACACTACGTCAATGTATTGCTTCTTTGTAGAAAGTTATCTTCGAAAATTGAAGCCACTGTTACAAGATTTAGATAGAGATTTGTTTCAATTTTCAACCTTCTTGTTTCACAATTCCTCCTTTTCAATCTTCTCAAGTATAAACTATAATATATATATATACACTTATCGATTAAAATTACTTATCGGAGTACAATTTTCAATTCATTCGTTCAAATTTGCGCCGTAACTCTGACAGAGAGAAGAACGGGCAACGAATCGATTTCCAAAGATCCATTTCGCGACAGTGATTTCACGAAGATTTCCAATTTCACGTGAAACCGCGACGAGTCTCGGCGATTTAAAAAAAAAAAGAAAAAGGAACGCATACCAGCGGAGTTGCTTTTAAAACGAGCGACGCGATAAATTTTAAGAGCCATTTGAAAGCCTCCTGGAAAATCGTCCATGTACGAGGGCTCGATATCGCGTTTCTTGCGACGACTAACGACTTAAATACGCGCCGCTGTTTTATGGCTGATCCATAGTCCCGATAAATGTCCCGCACTGCGTCCACGGTTCCTCTGATACACGAAATAAATACCAGTATATATATATATATATATATATGTACCCATCCATATACATATATATATATATATATTTATATTAAATTATCGTAAATCTGCTAACCCCCTAATCTTTTATTCTTTTACGACCCAATACGGATTTCGAGTGTAATTAATTCGAGTGTAATTTGCTAGGTAGGGGCAATAAAGAAGTTTTATAATGTATTTCTTCGTTCTTACGATCCTTACGGGATCTTTGGTTTTGATTTGTCGAATTTCGCTATTAAACGAAAATAAATCGATTACACAGTATAACATAAAAAATCAAAGTGTCGCTTGTTCACTGATCTTTGCGGAAATTTTTACTTTGATTTTCTTTAGATTTCTCTGGAGACATACGATATAGATGTTAGGAGAACGAAAATAAATCAATTCCACGCGTGTAATACGCGAGTGCACGCATAAATTGAAACTACGTTTATTTCATTCTTACGGGGTTTTTTTTGTTTCGATTCTTCAATTTCCACGATATCGACCAATGAATGTTTCGAAAACGAGGATGAATCAATTTCCCCGAATGTAATATACATACGTAAATCGAGGTAACGTTTTCATCCATCGATTCTTATGGGAATTTTTATTTCGATTTCTGATTCTTCGAGCGTGCGTTCGACCCCCTCTCCCCCCACCCCTGATGGAAATTTCGAAAGCGAAATAAATCAATTCCGCGCGTAAACCGGATAGAAACTTGCTGAGGGGGGAAGGAACTCGAATAGTTTCGCTGCGATTTTTCGTGACGGTCTCGCCATTCTTCTCTGAAAATAACACGTTTAGAAAATCGTGCGCGCGTATTCCTGGAGGAATAAAAAAATATATATATGTATGTATATATATTCGACGCACCCCGTTCAATTGGACGTTGATTCATCGAACAAACACGCCTCGATTCGTACGCGCGAACGAATGATGAAAACGCCACGCGTTCGACTTCCAGCGAAATCGAGATTGAAAACAAGCGAAGATATTCCGATCGACTCCGCAAATTCGAGAGCGAGGAGCGAGGATGAAATTTTTGAAATTCTCAACTCTCGAGATTCTTTGCGCATTTGTGTGAAATTTAAGACTGCGATATATAATGCGAAATTTATAATATTTAATATATGTAAAATTCAAATATATCGTAGTAGCATTGCAACAAGTTCAAAACAGAGCACTTGTTATAATATTAAATACTCAGTATCACAGCTTAGCTCCAGTCATCTTAATTTTTGTGTTCACAGAAGTATGGGATTACACAAAAATCCCACGATCTTAATTGTTAGCCACATTTATTTATTTATTGTATTTGAAATTTATTTATTTATTGTATTTGAAATTTATTTATTTATTATTTGAAATTTATTTTTTTTATTGTAACGAAATAGTTTATAGGATTAAATAAACGCTTGCTGGTTGAATCCATTTGGTTAAATCTGGAGTCATAACGCGAAGCGAAAATCATTAGCAGAGGTAGACTCCTATTATGTGAATTGCAATTATACAAACAATTTGTACAATACATGCGAATTCCAGTTATCTGTACAAAATTTTAGTCAATATCCTGATTCGTCCAATGAATCCATGTATTTTAACCTGAACTCTTGTCACACAAGCGAAACATCATTGATAATTTGTACATGATCAATTATGCAAACTATTTGTTCCCCAATAAATTCGTGTAAATAAAATCGTATAAATGGAGTTCAATATGGTTTTTCTATATATTTTCCTATATATTTTTTTATATATATTTTATGTGTATAGAAACAAGTAATTCGTTTCTCAACAAGTTCAGCATCAGTCGTTTACGATCTGTTCACTTGAGAAAATCGAAAGCGGAGTTCGTCAATTTGTCTTTTAACTTTCTTACTTATTGACAGCTGGAAATATCACGGCGGTGTAATATTTCTCTGGGAAGTTGGAAACGGCACAGTTCGATAATTTCATCCGGCCGCGCTTTAATCACCCTCGATCGTGTCGTCTTCGCGACATATTCGCAGGTGTTCTCTACAGATTCGACCAGCTATATTATTAACTGAACGCTTAATAGGAATTGGGAATTAGCGAGACGTGAAGAACGCTTTTTACAGGGCGAACAACATACGACGAAGATGGGTCATATAATTACAGCAACTCTCATTAATATTCGAACATTATAATTTAATAAAAAAAAACTATTATAATATTGTAAGACAGGAAACTGGACTTTTGTTCTAAATTTTATTCTAAACTACTTTTACTTCGCGCAGCGGGCGAAGATACTTTTCTACTCGAAAATGCTACAAATTGCCATAGCACGCGAGAGCATTGAAAAATTTTTTTCCGTGACTGAATCTACGATGAGTTCAAAGGTCGAAGCCTCCCCTTTACAGCGAATTCTCGAATATTGCCATGCGATTTTTTTTCGCCAATTTATCAAACTCGAAGCGGCAAGATATCGCGAGTGTCCATTTCTCAGAAATTACATAAAAGTGTTTACATTTACGTTAAAATGAACAGTTTCTGTTTAAGATTCCCTCGTACGATTATAGTAAATTAATAGACAGGAATGTGAACAGACTCGTTGAAAGTGACTGAAGTAGTAGTCCTGCACGTGGTTTTCAGTAGTATAAGTCAATGATTCGTCCAATGCGAAAACATCTCAGAATAAAAATGAACGATGCATTTTGAAAGTAGATGCTTCAATCTTTAAAACAGACCCAAATTTATTTTCAATAAATATCGATAATTAATATAATGTCCGAATATTAATGAAATACTTAAATTAATAAAATAATAACACTTTCGTGTTATACAGTACTATGCAATACTTTCGTACAAAATTAATTTTACGAATTAAAAATTAATTTCACGGTTAATTTTAGTGACCGACAACGCAAGTGAATTGTCAAATTTTCGTACTCACTCACGTTCAACAATGCGCCGGTCATCGGCAGTTTCGTAGAGAGATTCAGCTGGGATTAATCAAAGAATCCAAATTGGACGCGCGAGAGTCTGTACTCTTACAATTCGATTCGTAATCGACGGACGTCCAATGGAATTCCTTCCTTTGTCGCGCGAAACAATGACGATGTTCGACTGTCGGCCAACCGAGGGGAAAGAAGTCAAAGATGGACAAAGATGGACGAAAACGAAAATGCGGTGGCAGGAAACGAGAGAGGGAAACCAACGGCTAACAGAGAGAGAGAGCGAGAGAGAGAAAGACGGCGAAACTCCTTAGAGCGTTTGCACCGATCAGCAGAATTCTTCGTCGAATTAGTCCGAGTTCCTAGGGTTCGCGTCGGGCTCGATGACACCGAGGAATGTCGTCGACGGCTCGTCGAATAATGCCCGGAATGCTCTGGTCGACAGTCGCAGACGCAGGAGGAGTCATGCTCGATGACTTTGCACCGTTATACACGCCGGGCTGCTAAGATCTCCTTCTGATCCGTGGGGATGCTTTGTGCGACCGGGTGTCGCTTGTTCCTGTCCCAGGCGGCCATTTTGAGCCATTGTGTGCGTGAGCTATGGATATGGAGGACCCCCGAGTGTTTGAGAATTGTCACGGTTGTTTGAGAATCCGCAGCATTTACGGAAAATAATAAGAAAGATTATTAGACGGGGTAAGTCCTTGAAAGATCCAAGGAAGCTGTGGTCACCTTTTTTAACGCCGCGCGTATTGAAGCATATATCAATCCATTTGTACCGCGAGTGAATTGTGAAATATAAATAATTCACAAGAATAGTGACTAGGGATTTTATCACTGAAAGTGATTTTAGCTCTTCAGGTGCAACGCTAATGCAACGAAAATTAGCGATTGGTTGATTTGGGTCACGTGATTCGTAAGAGGGCGTGGGGTAGACCTCGAGTAGGAGTGGCGTTGTCTGGTACTAAGCGATCGCGCCTTTGTTTCGTATTGATTCAAATGTTTGTATATCAATAAAATTTTATGGCAATTCATTTCCTAGTCAGAACAGTTACTTCTGGGCCTTTCAGTGAGACAAATCGTACTAGGGTACAAGTCGTGCAGTTTTTTTTCTATTCATGAGCATGTCGAAGGGTCAGAAGTCAATTGGCACGAGTGAAAACTGCTTGTTTTTTATTATTGAAACTATCGATGAAACAGTTTAGCTATTGTTTCTAATAATTTGTACATATAAATAATGTTGTTTCAATAATATTTTCAATAGTAGTCTAGTTATTATATTCCAATAATTATGTTACGGCGATGGTATAGTTAACGATGTTAAGCTGTTTCTGAAAAATTAAAGATGCCACACGTGTGCTGTCATTTTGTCCGGATGTGTATCACTCCTAGACGGCAGATTCGCAGAGTCTTGGAAAACGTAGCTTAAAAAACTACGATCTCCAGTGGAGAATTCTTTTCTATAAAGGAGGTCGAACTCGCCGGACAGTAAGAACGGGCCGAGAAAGAAAGAATAAAAAAAGGAAGAGGTCGATCCCGAGGTCAACGTCTATCTAATTCAGTTTAAACTTGGCCGACGATTTAATTCCCGGCGAAACGAGTGACCGAGGGGAGAGGAAGCTGCGGTGAAACGGGACCGGGAGGATTTCTAATGTCTCGCCGGTGGTAAGGGTCGAGACCGGCTCGAAGGAAAAACTACGGCCATCCGCAAGATTCGTAACGACCGAAAGTGACCTCGGTCTCTCTTCCATTAGCCGTGATTGGTCAGTTTATTCACTCGGAGGCGGCTATTCCAATCGGCCTGGCCGATTTGTCTTGAAACGAGAAAAATCTGGTCTTCAACCAGGGTGGAGGAGGGTTGCTGCTGCGAGTGTCCGAGCGAAAGAGGAGGGACGTGAAATGACGAGCAGAGCCGGACAATGCCTCGCTCGTCCAAGATTTCGCTTTCGGCTCTTATTTCGCACGTTCTCTTCGTGGAATTTGGCTGGGCACACCGTCTCGCGAAATTGTTTCCATTATCTCGTTGCCGCTAGACCACGTATCGATCGTTCCTCACCCTCGATGGATCGGAAATTGTCCGACGAAAGCGTCCGAGATACCGCCGACTAATGTCAGTTTCGCGGCACACGGAGAAATATATTATATTTCAAGGAGCGGAAAATCGGGAACGGGATGTTGAAAATGTTCGAGGCGAACAATTTTCTACCGAGCTTCTAGCTTTCCATTTATACTTCCCCGAGAGAAGATGTCTGATTATTGTAATCGTGAGTTGTTATTACTGTAATTTGTGAGTTGTGGTAGATTTGCACGTTTTATACAGGGTGGTCCATTGAAGTGAGACTACCTAAACATCATCTCGAATTTTGAGTAATGATGGTATCGAAAGGCCGACAACTGAAAAATATCTTTTTTCCAAGGTTATTCTTTTTCAAAGTTTTCAAAGCCATTGATGTTTTCCTCTTTGTACAACTGTGTAATCGTGCAGCTGAAAAAATACGTTCAGACACGTAATTGACATTGATATCCAAGAAGAATTTAAGTTTCTCCATAAATTTATCTCTATGGAAAAGATATTTGGATATTTAGGACTTCACCTAAACGTACTATATATGCGTTGATTGTTGTAATTTGTCACATTACGCGCGTTTTGCGGGTTTTTTCACATTTGTTCATTCTCAAGCTCGAAAGGAAGCAAAATTAAAATTAGCAGGCAACATAAGTAATGTCGTTTTTTGATACTGTGCAAAATTTAATACAATTTTAATCAACAATTTAATTTAATAAGCACGCTAAATTTTTTCGTCACTATGTTTAATTAGGATATAAATTATGTTACAACAAGTTAAATTATTGTCGCTAGATCGCAACGTTTATTAAATTTGAAAGAAACCCCTAATGAATTCCATCCAGAGAAAGCAGCTTCGCCCCACACCTTCTGGTATCCTCGCGACAACCCCCGAAAAAATCCGCAGACTCCTGCTCGTTTGAAAATTAATTCGATTCGATCCGGCGTGGAGGATGAGGAAGAATCGGGCCGACAGAAGAAGAGACAAAGAGAAAGGGGGAAGGAAAAACGAACAGAAGGGTGACAAACTAAGGGGAGAGGAAGGGAGGAAACGAGTTAAAACAGTCGTTGACCTTAATTACAGCAGCAATCGAAGCACTGCCTACAAAGCCGAAGCGTCGCGGCGCGAAGTGCCCCGGAAGGGAAAAGGATTTTTTTTCCGTGGGATTTCGATTCCCTCTCGCTATCTGGGTCAATCGCGGGCCGCTTTGATCAATCTTGCGCGGCGGAAACGCGTGTGGAGAGACGTCGCAAAACGTTGCCAAACGGAGAAAGGGAGCGTGCTTAAATTAATAGGGGGGCGAATGGGGGAGAGGGTCTTGACTTCCACGTCGTTCCGCGTCGCGGCGCGGAAAAAAGTTGAGAAAGTTAGTTTGGAAAGTTGTTTCGAACGTGGCATTACCGTTCGCCTTCGAGGCTCCGCTCCGGAGAAACAGATATCCCTCCCGCGGGAACTTGCAATTTTCCAGCCAAGGAAAATCCCTTTTCCTTCTCCTCCTCTCTCTTTCTTTCTCTCTCTCTCTCTCTCTCTGCGACTCACGGGAGAGACTCCGGCACGATCGGTTCCAAGAATTTTCCGTTGTTTCGTAATTTGGCTGCGTGCAGTGATCTCACAAGATTACAAGAATGTTTCTTCAGTGTAATTCAAGAATCAGGATTCCAATTTATCCGTAATTTGCGTAATTCAAGAAAATTTACTTGGAAAAATTTGTGAATATATTTTTTAAACGTCGTTAGAAAAAAATAATTTCGTCGTAATTGCGCAAAAACTGTGTCTTCGATCGTTTCCAAGATATGTCAACCTACCCCCAACTTTGAGAGTAGTTTTCACCCCTTCGACATCGACGATTGCCAATAAAAAGAAATACGTGTCAAATATTTTTTTCGAAAACTACCAATTTGTCATTAAAATCGGTGATCGTGGAGATTCTACACCTCGATCTTGTTTCAACGTTGCACGGTGAAAACGCTTCGAGTATTGTTCGATTAACGATTATTGTTCTTAATTTGTCGCGGATCCTTCGTGCAAACAGATTCACATTTAACGAAGTCGCGAGTTCAGAGCATCGATTAACGTTTTTTTTTTTTTTTTTTTTTTTTTTCTTCTTGAAAGTTAAGAAGCACAGACACCGAATATTTACCGAGAGGTTATTTATTTCCCGGGAGGTACAAGTTAAATGGGTGATTAAGTAAATGAAGAAACGCGAAATTATTTTGCTTCGCCGGGTTGATTTTTTTTCCTCCCCCGGATATTAAGCGCCTCGCTTCGACGAGCTCCTTGCAAACATGTTTACAACTTCCACGGCGATCGCTATTTACAACTCGCGCTGCAGAACGAACCTTTTTTCCTTGTAAAATGCCGAGAGTACGCGATTTACGCTGCCAGCTTGTTCTCCCCGAGCTTTCAGATGGAAGCGTTCAGGCAGCGATTTCTGCAGGTTATTCAACCGGTATTCTCAGTTATATCTTATTTACGGGAGAAACAATTCATTAGCGTATTCCCGTGGAATTTCGAATAAAATGTAGCGCTGAAATCGTGAGAAAATGAAAGAGAAATCCGTTTGAACGTTCCTTTAACGAGAGAGATATCACTCGCTGACCTTTCGTCGCTGTGAATTTCTTGAAAAAATTCAAGATCGAAATTTCAACGTTCCATAGCGACTAAATTTTTCTTTCTAACAAACGAGTCTTTTCTTAAAAAAAAAAAAAAAAAAAAAAAAAAAACATTTCTGAAATAAAACTTGGTGCATAAATTTAACCAACGATAAGCCACTGACAGTTTTATCTGCATGAAAATAATTTTGTTAAAAATGTGGAATCTATATTAAATGTTATTTTTACTCTCCAAATTTCCTGCCACTTGTACACCGTGTCTCTGTGTGTTCCCAAATTTTTCATAAACACAACGATTCCATAAATAAAGCGTCGCTCGATATTCACGGAGGAATTTGGCCCCCGCAGTCGCAGTTCGCTTCGTCGCAGCTGTTTCGACGAAATGTTTCGGCAAGGGAAATGTTTCCACGCGAGAAACATTCAACCGCGAGACTCACTTTTTTTCCTTTGCGAAGACGCTCTTCGAGCAAAGATCCCATAATTCACCGCGACTAGGCAGCGTTGGCATTCCGAGACATTAAGCGTAAAAAATTCAACGCTCGAACGGTGGACAAGGGCGTACGCGCGCAGTCAGCCAACGATAAAAATGAATTCTCGAGACAACGGAACTCGCGGTGGAGAGAGAAGAGATTTCGACGGGGAGAAAGAGAGAGATTTCGAGGGTGGTAATAATTTCTTTCCGCGCGTTTTCACATAAATGTCAAAGAACCGTATAAATCGCGGCCATATACCCCGCGAAGAAGGCCGGCAGTTAATTCTCCTGCAGATTCCGTGCAACTTCCGGTATCGTAGCAGCAACCTCCTCCCCCTCTGGTGGCCGACCCAGAAATAATACGACCAAATTAATATCCGCTTACGAGATGAAACTGTTTCGAGTTCATTTCGCGAAATTTTCTGCCCTCCGCTACTCTTTTTCGTTGGTTGTTTATTCGTCTTACTTAACTCTTTCCTTTTTTCTTCCTCTCTCGGTCTCTATTTAACCTGAAATTGTGCACTCTCCCATTAAGAAGATTATTTTTTTCCTCGGTGAGTCGTATTCTTCAAGGCGTTGTTCAAGGCGTTTAATGTAAATTGTAATATTTTTGGATCGTTGTTTAAGACAAATTCTAAAGCTCTTGACTCCCCGCTGCAAAATTAGTTGCTTCGAACGGTAATTATTATCACTGAAAGTGATTTTAGCGGGGGTAAGAAAATCAGGCCTCTTCAGATGCAACGCTGATGCAACGAAAATTAGCGATTGGTTGATTTGGGTCACGTGATTCGCGAGGGGGCGTGGGATAGACCCCTAGTAGGAGTGGCCTGTAATTTGTTTTCTATCGATTCAAATGTATATCAATAAAATTTTATGGCAATTCATTTCCTAGTCGAAACAGTTGCTTCTGGGCCTTTCAGCGAGACGAATCGTACTGGACTACAAGTCGTGCAGTTTTTTCACTTGCGTTATCACTTTATTCTCCGTGGTACGTACAGAGGGCAGAGAGCGGACAAAGATAAGACGAGCGATCGTCGAATCGATGGAAGTTTTCCTTTCTTCTTATCTCGCCGTGTTCTCGGCGAAGTCTTCTTATCGGTTTAGCGATCGTTAATGCCCCTCCGCGGAACGTCGGAAGAAGTCTGGAACTACTTATTTCCTGCGGCAGCCGTGATAGAAGCCCGGCCCGGAGATCGGAAAGTCATATTGCGCCGATCGCCCGAGACATTTGCGCGATCCAACGTCACTGCGCGCTCTGGAACGCTCTTCCTCCTTTTCCTTCTCTTCGAATTGCCGTCCGCTTTTTTCGGCCGTCTCCACTCAGACGGCCGCCGCGATTCCATCTTTTTCTGCTTCGCTGTCGCTGAGAAATCGTTCGAACAACGGCGGGGACGAGAGAGAAACGCACCACACGAACCGACGTTCTCGGTAATTTTGTACTACGTTTTTTTTTTTTTTTGCGAAATTTGAGGGAACGTGAGTGTCTACGTGTCTACGTGTGTGGGTGTGCAATCAAGCGGCTCAATTTCACGAGTTGATTAACTCTGATGAGCTAATGACCGGATGATTTGAATATGAAAGAAGAATAATTGTGTAGTTGTGGAAACTAAGACAGAATGACGCTCTTCTTTCCATCGTTCTATGCTGGAACAATTTAAAAGTCTGACATCCTGTACAATGAGTGAAAGTAAAGTTCTTACTCCCGAAAATTAAGACAAATTATTTTATTTTCATAGTGTCAAATTTTTGCTACTAAACGATACGAATTGATTTAGTACGATTGGAGTAAAAATAAATGGCGCGCAAACCTCAGTGGCTGCTAGACGCCATGTCTGACCACTCGCTGACCTGTACTACTTATTCCACAAAACTCTCGTTCTCTAATCGTGCAAACGTTTTGACACCAGACTCGCGTAACATTGTAACACGTATTATATATAAAAGGTATATCAATTGTGAGAAAAGAAGTTAAATTTCCCTTCTTTTAATGCATCTGTCGCTTTCGTTCTTATAAATTTTTATTACTCTCTCAGTTGCTCGATGGATTTGAAATTATTTTTACCTCTTCCACCACAGCTCCTCCACTTTAGTAAAAGTTCAATTTGCAAACAGAAGATTTCACGACAGTCCGGTCGTCTCCTCTGTTCGCTTCGTGGAAACTCGCGACCGTGCATAGAAATATAAAATACCCTTCCGACGCGTCCGCCAATTATTCTGGACTTTTACCAAGTTTTTCGGAGCCAAACAAAAGAGCGCATCTCGCCGATTGCACCGCTGCTGTTATTTATCCCCCTCGATCTCTAATTTGGTACAATTGGGCACGATGCGAGGCACTTGAAACGAGAAACAGCGAGTGAGGTGTGGCGAGGCGAGGTGGGGAGGAGGGGCGGAGGGTGGCCCAGAAATGCGTGATTGGATAAATGTCGAAAACAAATAGGATGATTCCATTGAGAAAAGAGAGGAGTGGCGGGAGGCGCGAGAGGCCAGAGCGAGAACACTTGTGAGCGGCGACCATTGTTCAACATGCGTTCGTTTTAATTGAAAGGATACATGGTGCACGCGAAACCTAACAAACGGCACGTGTCATCGCGCCAGCTTCAATATTTGCTCTCTAGCACATGCCCACTGAGATTGAAATGAATTGGATGAATGCTGCGACGCGGCTAAAAACAACAAGATACCGCTCGAAATATATATATATATATATATGTATAGAAATAGGGAAAAAATACAACGGCGACACTTGCGCTTCGGTCGTCGACAGTTGTAAACAAGCGTGGGTGAGTAATGCCGTTGGCTGTCGAGCGCCTTTCGATTACGATGTACTAAACATATTTCACTTTAGTCGTACGCGCGCGTAAACGTGCTCAAACACTCGCCGAGATGGGATACTTTTACGCTCGGAGAGGGTATGCACGATCGCGACGATTGCTTGGAAGCGTTCGCAGCTGGGAGATTGAAAGAAGAAATATTCCATGAATTTTTACTGCGGAAATTATCCTCTTTGGAGCACTCTCGCTGTAAACGCGCGATCGTATTGATAAATTCTCGGTACTGTTGCAATTCTATTTTTTGAACGAGGCAGTCTGCGCGCTAGACTGTGCGTTAAAATAATCAGCGTCGGTTGAGACGGGGAATCTCAGTTCATACGTTCTTTGCAATATTCTAACCATATTTTTACTCACAGAGTCGCTGTCTCAACTTTGATCAGCGCACGAGCAAAAATTTTTCTTTTCTCGCGCTTTTCGATAAGCCTTTCGATTGTCTCCGACGAAAAGAATCCGAAAAGTACGAGAAACTCGCAGTCACGGAGGGAATTCCCGGCGTCGCTTGCGGGGCGTCGAAGTAAACGGCGGCCGAAAAATCCCAGGACCCGGGATTCCAGGTGGAAAAAAGCGTGCAACGCGGTCTAAATATTTGCTCGGATCGCAATTGTCGTTTGACGGCCAGAGAGTGGAGAGGGGGGCAGGGGGAGGGGGGAGAAGAAGCGCGATCCGCGCGAAACACTCGCATTCTCTCTCTCTCTCTCTCTCTCTGGCCTGGTTGACTGACTGGCTGTTTTAATTGAAACGGCGCGAAAGGAGGCGTAGTGGCCGCGGCAGAAACAGCCGGCACGCGGAGCAATATTTGCAGCGAAGTGTAGAAATTGGAACGGCTCGCCCTGAAGAATGGCGTCATTTTTGTTTGGCCGGCTTTGTTCCCGCCGTTTACCCGTTTTCCCGACGTTGCCCAAGCATCCGCGCCGATCGATCACCGCCGAATACGAATGAATCCGATCCCGGTTCTATCCCGGTTATTCGACGGCTAAATACTCTCGGCGCGTGCAGCGATCTCTCGCGAGCGATCGATTCCTCCCGTTCGCCTCGTGGCGCTCGATTTTTTTTTTTCTCTGGTAGTTTTGAACGTAATTTAACATGAACATTGACGTTAATTCACATTTGAGATGCGACATTTACGTGTCTATACATATTCACATTACGACATTTTTATACGTACTTGTTCAATTTTTATGCGCGAATATTGCAACGAACACATTGTGTGAAAAACAAAAAATTATGTTTTGTTACATTTGTTTTTAAATTTAAATGTATCCGTAAATCTTCTAATAAGAGAAAATTAATCGAATCGAGAAAGTACATTCATGCATCCAATTACGTCTCATCTTTTCCATTTAACGACGATCTATTAATCTACTCCAAAATAAAATATTCAGGTAAAATTGTTTCGTAGCTCACTTTCTCAGTAGGAAATGAGCAAAGGCAGCTGAATTACCCTCTCACGAGTAAAACACTCGATTCCCCTTAAAACGTTCGAAAATTTCAATTCATACACAAACTTTCGCGATAGCGCTGCATACCGCTAATCCCAGCGTGCGTTCGGCGATCGATCAAAACAAATTGCCCGCTATTACTATTCCCAATCTGCCGTGAATCCCCGCGACGACTCGCGCCGGGCGATACGACTCAATGGGAAAACAGAGCGGTTGAAAGAGGATGATCCGCAAGGAGGAGGAGCGCGAGGAGGAGAGGCAAAGCCAGAGGCCAGACCGCAGGCCAGGCGCCATTTGCCGTTGCGACAGATCCGAAGATCCGCGCCGCCTGCTGAAACTAAGTTGTTGAAACTCGGCTGGCAGTCGTCAAAGCGGCGCAACGCCGAGAGCGAGTGACACGCTGGCGCAACGCGCAGGGATTAGAACAGGTTCTCGTGGCAGTTCTCGTGACCGACCTTGCTCCAGCCACCGCAGGATCTAATTGTCCGGCCTGTGTTTCTCTGTCTAGCGTGCACACGTACGTGACACACACACACACACACACACACACACACACACACAGATGTACGCGCGTTATGATTCGAATATCGCGGTATGATTTGCATTCAAATATTCTCGCAAACGAGATAACGCGACCGGCTCGCGATAGCGGCTACTCTAATTGACCGTTCTCCCTCGCTTCGAGCGCAATTCCGAGTTTTCGCCGCGGTGTTCGATCTTCCGGCAGTTCCGCCCGTTGCGGCTGACCGATCCTTCGCGTTTTGCTATTCGTATTTCGATACTACGCCGTAGGACCGCAATTACGGGTTCTTGGCTCTCCCCGACAGAGGTTTCGGATGGTTTCGAGGGAAACGTATAGCGCTTGTTTTCAGGGGTGAAATTGAATGTTTCTTGAAACGTATCGGGAACCAGTGCTGCGTAGTTAGTATTCTGCGCTGTCGCAAATAATAACGCGAACACTTTGATCGATGTTCAATTTGGCCAAAGTACACCCGTCCCCCCATTTACGCGAAGGCATTCTTATCAAGTAATCGGAAGATATATCTTCCTAGAATTTTCAAAAGTAACAGTGACAGTGACATCGGTAAGAAAACTCGTAGCGTTTGTTATGAGTATGTGAAATTTACGAAAAGTAAGCGTTGAGAACAAATGAAACTGAAAAATAATTAACATTAATGAAAATTAACAATGAAGTCGAACTTTTGCAAATATTTGTCAGATTGTGCCAATTAAAAAGAAAAGGTTGATTGTTTCTAATTGCACCGAGTAAAATTTACTTTTGTTTTCTGAAACGTCAGTAATAAATACCAGCTTTTCTCTCTATTATATTTTGTCTTTTTTTTTCTACACTGACAGAGTCCATTTTCATTCGCGTAATCCAATTAGAATCCACGTGGAACGGACACTCGGCGTATTTAGACAAACGATGAACCAACAGTTGCGAGCGACACTCGTCACCTTCCTACGGAATCGAGTTATTACATTCGTCACAGCTAACAATTTGTTAACAAATCGACACCGTTTCTAAACAAACGAGCGAACGATGACTTGCGCGACGACTGTTGAAAATTTCGAGCTCGCGGAACAAAAGGAAACCGATTTCTATCCGCCGTGTCGGCAAAACAAAATCCTTGCTCGCGTTGTACCGAGAGAAACGTTTCTACCGATAAGCTTTTCATCGCGCTGGAATAACGACGCGGGTAGCGAACGTGAAGCATTAAAATCAACAGGCATCGAGCGAACGGCAAACAAACACCGTGCTTCTAGAATTCTGATTACTTTATCGTTTCGTCTCGCTAATGAACTTTCTTCCCGTGTTATCCGTGAAACGCGAGCGATTAAACGCGTCCGTTTGCGGAGGATATTTATTCTGACGGCAAATAGATTTCTTTTTCTTTTTTTTTTTTTTTTTTTTTACGTTATCGAGGTATAAACCTGCGTGAAATACAAGTTTCCTACGTAGGAGGAGGTAGCGGAGGAGGGAGGTCAAGGGGGGAAGATTAAGAGAAGTTTATCCCGCGTTTTCAATTTACTGTCGCCCCCGTTGAGAAATAGTGGAGCACAATCGAGTTGCGCGTCGGTCGGCTTTTATAATTATTTTCCTTTCATCTATCCGGGGCCGAATCGTACGGGTGTTTCAATTATCAAGAGAATTTCGCGTCTCGGTTAACCGACGACGGATTTCCGCGTGGCGAGACAAATATTTTCCAATATTTTTTATTTTTTATTTTTTTCTCTCTCTCTCTCTCTCTCTCTCTCTCTCGCCTCAGCTTTGGGGGAAATGTATCGCGAGAAAGGTGGATCCAATCGTGGAGCGTTTGAAAATCGACGATTTTCCTTTTTTTTCCCCCTTTTTTTATTGAACGTCGACTGACTATCTATTGTCTGACGAAAAGTATCCTTAGACTTTGCAAATTTCTGCGAAAAATTACGAATTGACTCACTCTGCTCTAATTCTGATTCCAGCACAGGATATTTGGAATTCAGTTCAAAACAGCTTGGAAAAACTCAACACGTTGTCGATCGATGTCTCGTTGGTTGTTAACATTTCCTTTCGCTCGAATTTATCTTTCTCGAAACACGTTGCTCGTGAAAGTAAAATAAATATACGAAAAATTCAAACATTTTAGCAACTACACGTAATCGCAAATTAAAATTATTAGTTTACGAAAAATATAGTCAGATCTTGTATAATCAAATATAATCAAATTTTTGTTCGTCAAAGTTCACTTGGTAGTATTATTTTTGTTAAGGAAAATAATGATTGGAACGACTCCTACATTCTGTTCAATTTCATTTTATAAGCATCACTTATAATCAGCAAGTACTAATTAAGAAAGTCAAAAATAAAATATATTTACAACATTTAATATTCTGCAACGTATTTACGACCAATTTAAGAAAATTTATTAACATTTACTTGGAAAGACTTACGACTATTTTTTAAATATATCGTTTAAACAAAAGATTCTTTTGCAAAACGGTATACACCGTTGCATTTCACCAATTTACGCGAAAAACGGTATTTTCAATAATTTCCGAGATATTTGACAAAGCATATTCCGCACCCCCAACTTTGAGAATAATTTTCACCCCTTCAGCATCGACGAGTGTCGATAAAAAAATATATTCAAAATTCAAGTATCTTTTCGAAAGCTACATCCAAATCGATGATTCACACTTCTACATGTTAGGAACGCCAAGAGCATACCTTATCTCAACTCAGTCTCATTCTTATCCTCGGCGTGTGCATAAATGGAGCGCCGCGAACGGTTGAACTAGTCGGAAGTTTGACATCGACTGCTCGAAACATCGAAGAGATTAACAGTTCCGTAATTGGTTTCGTAGCTGCCTGCTGCAGCTGCGAGCCGCAATTGCGTTCGATCGCGACGCACGTATATGCAGCCCTCTCCAGAGGACATCCAGTCGACAAATTACGTTTACTTTCGCATTTCCGAACGAGCCATCGCCGCTGCCTAAATTCGTCATGCAACGTGGCTTGCAACCACTTGATCTTTAGGCTCTCTCTCATTCAGCTTTTCCAAACTTTTCCAAAGAGGCTCGTTGATCTTCTTCTTTTCATCACGCGAGATGTCGTCAATTACTTTTGAAGATAATACACGTTGGTGAAGATAAGAAAATCGTAGGACGAGTTTGATCAAAGATAGAAATAATAAAATAAAAAATGAAAAACAGTGATGATAATTTGGCACTTGTGTTTTATAGACACTTGTGATTTAATTTAAATTTGATAAAAATACTACTTTAATATTAATAAATATTATGTATCAAAAATATTTTATATATTTATAGTTGTTGGTAGGTGATATCTATACACAGGGTGATTTAAGTGACGTCACCTAAGTGTCTTTTCGAATTATGATGATGCAAAAAATATTTTTCGCCTAACATGAATGGTATCGAAAGACCTATAACTGCAAAGAATATTTTTTTCAAAGTCGCTTTTTTTAACAACTTTTCAAAGTCACGGATGTCTTTTGTCATATAACTATTCTTTTTTTTTATTGCATCGAGTAGTTGGTAAAATAATACGTCAAAATATATTATATATATATATATAAAACATATTTGATAGATTGTAGATAAATAATTTAAAAAAAATAGTGTGTCGTACGATAAAAAATTATTTTTGCTTTTACATTCCCATTTTGTTTGTGGTTGTTGGTAAGAATATATTGGAGAATATGTACATAATAAATTTACAAAATATAAATTCAATAATTTTCAATTCAAGTTAATTTATATTAACGACACACAACATCGTTGGCTTTTAAATTTATACTTAAGATCGTAGATCTACCTATCACAAATTTATGCTTCCTTTTTTTTCTTTTTTTCTTTAAACGACAAGTGCGCAAGGTGTCGCGCGAGAAGCGAGAAGAAATTAAGTAACGATGAAATTTCAAATTAATTGACAGAGACACACCGGAAGTTAGGTAGCTGGCAGATCGTACCAGGGGCGGTGAATGCGTTAATTAATTAGAATTGCCCCGATAACACGAAGTTTATCGAAGCAGTAGATAAAAGTGGAGCGTCGTAGTTCACAACTTGAACCGGATCCCGTGGGAAGACATTGTCGTGTTAAATTTATCCGCACGTTCAACGTCACCGTAAAACCTGGTCACGTTCCTAAATGCATCTTTACACCGTAAAACAGCCATAAACGTAGACACGTCGCGTTCGATGAAGAGCCTCTTCATCCCAGGTCTCTCGTCGAATTCCAAAACTTGCCAATATTTTATAAAATCGCGAGTGCCGATGTAATTTACAAGCAATATTTATCTTTTGATTTCTCGAATCGATACTCTGCAAATTAATCGATAAATTGTAGTTTTTCGAGAGCTAGATTAGAAATATCGTTTGGTTAGAATTTTCATCAAAAGTTACACTTTTAACGCGGCAAATTTAACTTTCTAGCAATTCCAAATATTTACAAATAATTTTAGAATAGAAGCAACGTGCTTAGTTGCTTAGTTACTTTTAATACATATTTGTTTGTCATATAAAAGAACTTTTGTCCTCAACAACAATTTTCTACTAAAAGATTTACGGACATACGTCCGAATTCGTAGATTTCTTGTTTCTACTCGCAGAGTGTTTTGCCTCAATTTCTCCGAGAAGAATCCGCCCCGTTGTTCCCTCGGTTCTAAACACCGTTGCAACAAATTATCCAAAATTGGTAATTCGCGTGCTCGTAGATAGTGCGCGGCGCCACAAAATTCGTCTCTCTTTCCCAGCGGCCGCGGCGAAATGAGAACGCTTCCCGAAAATAAAGCTCGATCGTCCATCGGCAGATTAAATTCGTGATTTCCGCCCGTTCCAGCGTGAAAATCCCATATTGATATCGATGTTCTCTACAGAATTCAATTTGCCGTTGTTTACCGTAACACGCGAATCGTTTCGCGATTTTACGACTTTAATTTTGACAAAAAAAAAAAAAAAAGAAAAAGAGATCGTCTTGCACAGGCGAACGAGCACGAAACGCAACGATATATGCGCGCAAGTGAATTCCTGGAAGAATGAAATTTCAATCAGATCGCGTTCACAGAGTTCAAAGTCGCTTCTCGAACGCGCAGGAGTCGTCCCTTCGAGCAGATCCGAAATTTAATTAGCAGATGTCAGCGCGGCGAGTTCTGCTCGCGCGGTTGATTAATGTATAGACCAGGGATCAAAGAGTAGCGCGAACATGGTCGCCGCTCCATGGCGAAGCTTCCGCCTCTCCTTTAACGCTGTAACGTTGTAATCGCGCGGTTTATTTGCATGAAGGATATCGCCGGCGACTTTGCAACCCCGGGCACAATAAAAGCTGTCTGGATGCGGCTGGTCGTCCTGCCATCCGATCGAGCTTCTCCGCAATTTCTCAAAGTTGAGGCTTTTACTCGGCGCTGGGCTGCTCCTTCACGTCCCCGACGCAACATAAAAACGAAGCTTCTTACTTGCCGATGTTTCACTCGCGGGGGATTGCTCTTGTCCAATTGTGAATTATAAATCGCAAAATCTGTCTTTCAAACTCGACTCTTTTCCTTTGCCTCCCTCGACTGATTATTCCTTCCATTATTCCGTATTGGGCATTTTATATCTCGCTGAAACTTTGATACGTTCCATCGTGTACGCACGGATGGAAATTGAATTTTAGAAAAGGCGAGGTGACGTCGCCGTTCGCAACGCAATGTAAATTTATTAGTCAAAACGAACCGTGGCAAATTGCACAGCTGAAGAGACGCGCGTAAAAATTTACCTCGGAATTTACCGGCCGATGAATTAACGAAACACCTTGTTGTAAATAAAAATATCTCAAACGCGTGTATTCCGGAGAACCGAGCGAAACGAACTTTGGGCTTGACTTTTACTTTCCCGCGAATTTTATTAAGCTCGTTCCATCAAGTTTCCTCGGTACACGGAGCAAGATAATATTGCTGCCGTATTTCAAACCTAAGTACCGTCTTCAATCTTCGTTTGAGTACCCAACTAGTTTTGATAACGCTAAGCGACTTTTCAGGGCGGGTGTCTATGTCCTTCGGTAATCTTCTCAACTCTTGACAACTCGGCGCATTGTTCCTGCGAGAGTTCCCCCGTTCGATTGCGCGAAACGCTTCAACTTTTGATAAGGCGAAGAGCGAGTCACTTTCTGCGTTATTAATCCCTGCAACTTCGAGACTGTGACTTTTGTCCCGAAGTTTGATTATGCCGCTCGTTAGATTTTATTCTATCATTTCCATCAGCGACTAATATCGTCGAAAAAGAAATTTTCCGCAAGTCACAAAATGTTTCCAAGTTACGTGGAAATTAATTATTTTAATGAAACTGCTACGCGCGTAATGAAAATTTTCTTTCTCCGAATGTCACTTCAATACTTCGCGCGAAATGTCGTTACGCACGCACGAAAATTTTCCATGCCGACGTTAAATAACGACTCGACACCGTTGGAACGTATTTAAAACGAGTGGCCGGGCTGGGAAGTTAATAACTGTCATGTTAAAGTTCATCGCGTCGAGAACTTGTAAGAAATCTCTCCATTTCCCTCGGAGTTTGAGCGAGCTGCAATATGAAGAAATTGAAAGTAGAATTTAATTTCGAATTTTATTGCCGCGTTCTTTTATTTCGCCTCTCCGTCCTCCTTTCATATTTATTACAATCATTCTTTTGACGTCCCCCGGCTTTATCGCAAATAATTGTACGTCGCAGACGCGCGCTTCCGCATGAAATTTTCTTGCCGCTGCAGTTCTTGAGGCACGATGACAAGAACGAATTATCTCGAGACTGGGTATATTTCCAGGTTGAAGTTAAATGCATTCCGCGCTCACTCTTCGAATGTGGTTGCTACGCGTATTTAACGTATCGTGCAATTCTGTGTCATTTGCAGAAATTGCTAAAAGCGTGAGGTAAATCCTGAATTATTAATTAATAAGGTGTGCAACGCTACGTGTTGAAAGATTGCTTTACGTAAAATGATCCGACGATAATTGTGTTTCTTGAGAAACTTTCGGTTAAGAAACACAATTCGACGATATAAATTGATGAAACATTCGATTGATTCTAGACTGAAGCGTAAAATTTCCACCATCAGAGACGTTAAAGTGAAAAAAATAGAAAAGCTTTGCGACAACGATAATTTTTACGAAAACCTTCATCTATATATTTTAGAAAAGAATCGTTCGAATCTCAAAAAAATTCACTGTTTCGTATCTACAAAATTTCCTGACGAAAATTATGCGATAAATCAGTCATTTTGACCATTTTGTTGTAGATTTAACGTTAAACTCTCATTAAATTGAGCTTCGAATCGGTTACATTATATTACGAATGAAAGTAAAATCTTGTAGGGGTCCTCTGTCTCTCTTTAGAGAGGACGATCGCTTTCGAAGACTCTTTTATAATACCGATATAAAGTCGATCTGGAGTAAGCCTTGGTTCGGCAGCTTTATCGCGAAGTGGAGATCCCGCGTTGTATGCAAAGCAGCCGAAAGTCGATCCAAAGTCTCGGATCAGCATAAAAATTTGCAACAAAGTTACCACCGAATTTTACTCACGGCTGAGAGCGCTTCATACGCGGTAAAACATGACTCGTTTATCAAAATCATTCTCAATGTGTATATTCTCTCACGAAAGCACTCGAACGTGCACCATGTCACGTTCAAACGAAATAATAAACTAAATGATAGAAATCAACGACGATAAATAATAGAAATTTTCCAGTATTTGCCAACGCAAATTCGTTTGAAATTTGCAATATAGAAATGCAGGGATTTGTTTTATCAAATAACTGCACGACTTGTACCTCAGTACGATTCGTCTCACTGAAAGGTCCAGAAGTAACTGTTCTGACTAGGAAATGAATTGCCATAAAATTTTATTGATATACAAACATTTGAATCGATACAAAACAAATTACAGATGCGATCGCTCAGTAGCACGACGCCACTCCTACTTGAGGTCTATCCCACGCCCCTTCACGAATCACGTGACCCGAATCAACCAATCGCTAATTTTCGTTGCATTAGCGTTGCACCTAAAGAGGCTCGATTTTCTGGGTTACCCCCGCTAAAATCACTTTCAGTGATAAAATCTCAGGCACACTAGAAATTCAGGAATTTCTTTCGAACCAGAGGATGTATCGCCAACTGTTGCCAATATTATCATCTTCCGACAATTGAATTAGATTAGTTTTCCAGTTAATTGTCAAATTGAGTAGCGCTCCATTGAACGTACGTTTCAGAACAATTTTTCGTTTCAGAGAGAAGAATTAGCTTAGAAAGAGCTTCGAATCAAATGGCCAAACGATTCGATTCATAAAGTGATAAAATATGAGGAAAAATGTTGCGACGAAGAGAAGAACAAGGGTTCGAATCGATCGACCAGAGGTTCGAGTCCACGTCCGAGATAGTCGATCGCGTCTCTCGCTTTCACCCCGAGTAATTATCGAGCGGATTTCGATAGGGTCCGCGCGAATCGGAAATCGCAGGGCGGAAATTTAAGAAAATCCTTTTTCGTCTGGAAAGCGGACTTTTATTGTCAACTGCCTTCGCTCGAAATCTCATCTCCCGACAAATTTTGTTACGTGCCCGCAGCAATTTCCGCGTGTAGTTCTCCGTTTCGCGCGTTGCTCCGTCACGTTTCGAATTGCGCCCGTGCCGTAGAATCAAAAAGGTAGTTTCACTTCTATCGGTTTCGCGACTACGATCCGGAACATTGTCAAGCGAGCGGTGTACATTCCGCGCGATAATACTCGTACCCCCGTGTGGTTCGCGCGTTTCGCGGTGATCGTTTGCTCGCGAATTTCCGAATCTCATTCCGTTCAACTTCAGCAAACAGAAGCTTTTAAATTCTCTCAAGAGGCTCCTCTTAAGAGGTGAAGTTCGAAACAAATGGGAGAGTTGTAGAACATTTGTCCAAAACGTATTTTCCACGTTATGCATGATGCGACAATTGTGAGAATAACACGTTTATCGTCATAATTTTATATATTTAGATCAGTTTTAAATTGTGCTTTTAAAAATATACACACACACGAAATAAAATTTGCTTGTTAAAGCCTTCGTTTTCGAGAAAATCGAGTTTGAAAATGTCAAATTCAACTGTACCTGAATTTGTCTAATGTCGTACTGGATAATCGACAAAACGAGGAATAAAATTTTCTTTCTTTAAGACGTCGTTATTTCAGAGAAGTAGGCTTCATTAGAAATCATCTCAAGTACACAGGTGTACTTGATAAATTTTTAAACTCGATTTTCTCTTCGAAAACGGAGGCTTTAAGGAAGAAATTTTTTTTTCTTTTTTTTCCTCGATTTTCTATATTTCTCGGTTAACTACTAGCGAGACATCCTGTATGCGTGGACTAAACGCATTAATCGGTAAAAGACTCGCTAGGAAGCATTCGAAAACACGAGATGAAATTTGCCAGTATCAAGCGCGCATATTAAAAATTCATTCGTTTCCGTCACGATCGTCTAATTCCCCCGATTGCGTCAGAAAACTAGATGCGACAAATCATCTTACCACGAAATTCTTGATACCGATCCCCGTACCGTTCAGCTCGCATTATGCGAAAGCAACCTTTGAGCGGCGCGTTGAATATGCACGCGTTCATCAGTGCATCCGTGAATGCACCATCCCCCCCCCCCCGCTCTCTCTCTCTCTCTCTCTCTCTCTTTCCCTTACGAATGCTCGCAGGCAAAATCGAAACAGAGAACAACGTAAGGGAAACACGCGAGACGTGTAAGCTGGCGCGCCGGTCGCATAATACGCGTGAACCGCAGAAAACAACCGCGCCAGCTGAAACGGGAGCTCGTAGAATTACGAGCTCCTTCGTATTTCCTTTGCTGGCCAACGCAGCAACGCTCAAAGGACAAACCATCTCGTGGAAATTCACAATCGCTCGTGAAAACGTATCCTGTCTCACTCACTCACTCACTCACTCACTCACTCTCACTCTTTCTCTCTGTATTCGTACGGGGTTCACAGGTACCTACGTGTATGGATCTCTTTTGTATTTGATATCGTGTACACACGCCTCTTTCTGCTTGCGTCGGTGTGCACACGGCGTGGCTGGATGACTGAGTCAGCTTTTAAGCTGCTCATCCAGCTGAATTACTGCAGGCTCTCTGGATGGCTGTCCCTCTTTCGCTGGTTCTGCCTCTTTCTCCCGTCCGCGGGCGACACATACATACATAAGGGCGGAGGCGAGGGAATATAAGATTAATTAAAAAGGTATCGGATTTTCACCGACACACGCTTGTCCGTTCCGCCGGCTTCACTCTCTTTTCTCTCTCTCTCTCTCTCGGTTCTCCCTTTGCTTCTTCGGGTTCTTCGTTTGAAGCGACCCGAAACCCTTGACGAACGGTTCTCGAGTGCGATTCCTAAATTACGGCGAACTCTCGCGTCGAGCTTTCGCCATTCGTCGGCGTTTCCGATTGTACAGCGACTGCCTTTTCGTTGGTATCATCGCCAATAGTTCCTCTCGAGTCTGTCTCTTCACTCTGTTGCAGATTTTCACGTTTCGATTTGCTTCTACGATTTTTACAGTTTACAGATTTTCTTTCTCTCTTTTTACGTTTCAAGCGTGAGTTTTCATTTTATTACTGAAAGTGATTTTAGCGGGGGTAACCCAGAAAATCGGGCCTCTTTAGGTGCAACGCTGATGCAACGAAAATTAACGATTGGTTGATTTTGGTCACGTGATTCGCGAGGGGGCGTGGTAGACCTCGAGTAGGAGTGGCGTTGTCTGCTACTGAGCGATCGCGCCTGTAATTTGTTTTGTATCGATACAAATGTTTCTTCATTTCCTAGTCAGAACAGTTGCTTCTGGGCCGAATCAGTGAGACGAATAGTACTAGGGTACAAGTCGTGCAGTTTTCTTAGCTTCGCTAAATTTTTGTAAATTGCGTCAGAAAGAGAAACTTCTTTCTTCATTTTACTGTTCTTCTATTTGTACTTTAAGCATCGTGACATTTTTCGAAAAGAAACTTCTAGTTTCGTACGTCTAACTTTATGCATATAGAATTACGTGCTTTATATAATCGTAAGTAATTTTCTGTATAATTTTACATATACGATTCTATAAAATCGTATGTAATTGAATATACATTTGCAAGCACATTGTACAATTACAACTAGACTGTGGATTTTCGCGAAATCTCTCATTTTTGTGAAAACAGCTTGAAAATAGAATCTGTTACACTTAGTATGGACAATTTTATCAATAGTACAACGAGTATTACATTTTGGACTGTTTTTTATATCTTATGAACATTCTTTGTCATATCTTTGAATTGTCCACAAATGCACAAACCTGCAAAATATAGATCAACGAAGATCTTAATACTTGTCCGAACTTGGGCGAAAGTTCAAACACGACCTTGTTTTACACGAAATGTTCGCGTACATTCCGCGTGATTTTCATGTGCGCGGCACAAGTGTTTGCTCATCGACACACCGATAGACACACTGAATAGAAACATTCGGCCGCCGGGAGAAATTGGGCAACAGCCAGCACGGCGTGCAATTAGTCTGCAACGATAATTCTCTGGAACACTAACCATTAGCCCGGCACTTGCTTGCGGGGTGTCGCGCATAATCGAGAGACGTGCCTGTCCTTTTTCGCCTGACAATCTGCTCGAAGGATGAAACAAATGCAAGATCTACCAAGCTACGTAAAATTCGTAAAAGTGTACGTGACGCCAACCCAGCTCAACGACTAAACGGAAAAGAGCAAATATCACTACCAAGAATAAGAACAGGCCAAATAAACTGGACACATTTTTACCTAATCAAAAACACAGACCCAAGTATCTGTGACACGTGCAATCTACCTAACTCCATTGAGCATATATTAATCGCTTGTTCCAAATACGAAGATGAAAGGAAACAACGCAATCCTACGATTGTTCTATGTAGCTCTTTGAATTGGTTCAATCATACAAATGTTGGGAACAACTGGTTTAATTTTGTTAGGTTAAGATTTACTTCGTTGTTCGAACAATTTTGACGATAATTATGAATTTTATCAGGGAAACTCAAATTAAATATAAACATGTCAGAATAAAACAGCTTGGACGTCAGAAACTTTCGTGAGAGATATCGGGAAAGAGTTATTTAACGATTCATCGATGAAGAAAAATGATTGTAGCTGTCTAGGATTCCTCAACTACGAGTTTCGAACACTGACTAACACAAGCCGCAAGCTTGGCTGCGCGCCTAGCGTTGAGGTCCTGCCGATCCCCGACGTTTAAGCAAAGCAAAGTGCGGAACCCCGCTAGGATGGGTGATCGGGACCAACCTAGCGAGTAGTTACAACAAGCGTCTGGGGTAAGGAGCCCCCACTGATAAGTCTAGGCTCTTTCTCATCTACCTCAAATCCCTTCCATGCATTCATCCTCATGTTTCAACTCCCTTCATGATTTATGAATCTGAATGTGAATAATGTGTATCAGTAATATTTTATCTCGATTTGTAAATAAATGCTTGTTTTAAATTGCTAACCTTATGAAAAACCGGCAGAAAGTTGATACTTTGTGACGATATACCTTCACGTGTGAACGTGGCCAAGATCAACGCAATAACGAATCTGAATTGTAAATTACGAGCCTCGCTCGATGTCAAAGGATTAATAACAGTGGCAGTCTGGATCTTTCGCACTTTACTTCTTCGAATCTCTCAGCTATTTCTTGAAATTCCTTCGCACTCCAATTTGTCGCGAAAGACAAGTGTTACGCGCATCGAAGAGGCGGAATATTGAAACAAGAGTTTATGACGAGAGAATGTGTGATTCGGCGGAAAATTTTACGAGTATGCGGAGTATGCTCCTTCTGCGGAGAAAGGATCGCAGGTACTAGACACAGAGCAGATACTAGACAAATTATCCGAGCGTTTCAGAAGCGTTGCGCGAACGTTGCGATCAACGTGTCAAAATTTGGTTTCCATTACACGAGTTTGCAATAACGCTCAAGTTTGTGACAAGATACGTTTAGCGGGATCCAATTCAGACTTTGTTAAGTAGAACGCATTAATAGCCTCTCACGGTTATTATCTGTTCCCATTACGTTTCCCGTGATTCCCAGTGATAATTACTGCTGCGTTCACGCTTCCAATAACCAAGTGCTGGTTAATGATATTTTATGGATGTCCTGTCGATTCCCCGAATTCTGAATCCGTGTTTTACAGCCTCCGTTGCATCCCTCGAGCAACTCTAACCAGCGTAACAAACGAAGTTACGTTTTTCAGTCGAAAGAATCGTCGAAATATCAAGTGGATTGAAATTTTGCAAAATTTAATTTCAAATGAAATTTATACATTGCCAATTTCACGGAATAATTTTCCCCCTTTTCTCTTTGTTCGAGTTCGATAAACGTTCGACGATATGATCAATAGGGTAGTATCGGCCGAGCTGGGTCTTAAAAAATATGTACTCGTCGGTGAGTTTATACGTTTTAAGGAAGACGTATCGGCAACCTGACTGGGGTCAGCTTTGAGGCGCGTCGATCGATACTAACGACTTGAAAAATACGTAAATATTTCCTGCCCGTGAATTATGGAACAACATATTTCCCGTGGATCTTTCCTTTACGCCAGTGGATGTAATCTCGAAACAATTTGAATAATGGTTACTCTATTTTGAATAATATGTTTGCACGCCGGATGAGCCCGTGAAAAAGTTCCCTCTGTCTAGGTTAAAAATTTCCGCAGCGACTTACGGTCGTTTCCTTGAGAACTTTCTCCCTTTGTAGACTGATGCACTTGTGTCTTTTTTTTTCTTTTTAATTTTAAAAAATATCTCTCGAGTTCAAACTTGCGTCAACGCGCGTGACTCTTCTTGACATCTTCTTCAAATGTCATAAATCTTTTTTGTTCGCTGAACAAAACTGAATGTAAAATATAAAATATGAGATACAAAAATTCGAGGACCGTAGTAAAGTTAAAACAGTCGCAAAGGAAACTTAATTTTAAATTGTTTGTAATTATTGCGACACATGTTGTTGCGCATTTTTGAAAATTGACTCGAACTACGTGAAACCAAGAAATTGTTCAAAAAATAGATGATTTTTTAACGAATTATAAAGCGCGTGGCGTTCCTTTTAAAATTTCTCTAAAAGTTCGACTCGAGTGTCTCGCTGTTCGAATTAAACGTCGCTGTATTTGCCAAGAAATCGTAGGAAATTTTCAGGAATCGTAGCGCGGCTCTCTCGCTGGAAAAATGAAACTTGCACCGTGTTCTGTAACCGTGCCAAGATTTATCAGGAAAAGACAATCTGGAAATGGGTAAAGGTTTGCATTCAGGTGGAAGAGGGGAAAATGTGTAATGACCGTGGAGAGTTCGTGTTAACTTGAATGTTCAGGCGCGAGTAGATAAGTACGTATTTAGTCAGACGCTCTTGCCAAGTCGCAATCGGGTATTTAGCTTCAACTTTTTTCTGCCTCGAGCGACTTTAATGGGGAAATCTCGCCGACGAGGGAGGTGTATTATTCGTCTTGCGACTGTTAAATATATTTGGAATTGTTTGAAATATTTTGCTCCAGAAAAGCAGTCCCAACTGTAACGTCTATCATCTCAGTTGTTAAAAAAGGATCGTTGAGAAAGAATTTATTGTGCACAAAAATAGAAAAAAGCGTCTTTCGATATAATAAATTCCATTCTGTCTAGCAAATTCAATTTCAATGAAATGTCAAATTAATAATAAACACGTGTTGTAGAAAAAAAAGAATAGATTGGGAAAAAAAGCTTCCGGCGATTTCTGCAATAAAAGGAACGACAACGGCGAGTCTCGTATCGTTGAACGTCGTTCCCTAAAATTTCGAGGAAATTGCTTTTCGAAAATTGCGGGATCGCAGTCTACTTTGCTTGGACCGACTGGACAGCGAATTGCAAGAGAGTAATTGGTTTACAAAAATGACGAAATTTAACAGCTGTATCGATACATTAGGAAAATGAGGAATTTAAAAAAATCAAGAAATCAGGCGTATTTATAATCGTTCCTTTTCGTTTCTATTTTTTTTCTCTTGCGTTCCAATCATTTCGCGAATCATCGTGCGCTCAATTGACGTTTCGAATCTTCCCAATGAGAGAAAAAACAAGAAAAAAGACGGAAGAAAAAAGAAGAATTGACAGTTGCGCCTGACGAGAGCTAATGAAAAATTGGCCGGGCCATTAGAGGGGACCGTCGAAAATAAAAACGATATTGTGATTGACTCGGCGGCGTTTAATTATCGTCCTCGACGAGTTCCATCGTTTCGCTGAGCGTTGCTTCTTGCGGCATCGGCTGAAACAGCGTGAGACAGTGCTCTGTCTTAAGCCTGAGAACGAGATAAAAAAAAAGCACCGAATGTACGTTTCACGAGCTATGTTGTTACAATGCCTGTCATAAACTCGCGTCACTATCACGGAAGTCGCCGATAGTTTCGCGTTAGCAATTTGCTTCGGCCCGAATTTTGAGTGATAAAATTCGTCTGGTTTTGGCACGATGTTATTCCATGACGAAAGATATTCGACGGGCAGTCGCTTTATTTTGGCAGTGCAAACGAATCCGCTTGAAACTCGAGCAATTTGTCCTTGCCTCGCTACGCTGCTCGCGTATAATTAAAGCATCACAGATTTGCCGCGGTCCCATGGTGTTTCTCGGTTGTGATTTTTAATTTCTATGGAATACTAGATTTCTTCCGATCGATGGAACTCATCGCTGACATCGAGCTTCGTTGAGAATAGAATTCACTGATAACAATCTTGGTTAATTAACAGTAGCAGGAAAATGTCTAGAATTTCTTTTATTTTTTTCAAACGCATTCTTTCTTGTCTTCGAGATTACATTTCATGGAAAGCATCCTTCTGTTGGTAACACGGATGTCTAAAAATTTTCTGCGCAAACTTTTTCAAGACTCAGAGATCTGTAAAACTTGATCATACGAAATTACGCCGAAAGGAAACGACAGATAAAAATCCTTCGAACGACAGAAACTTTCTATTTAACGTTCTATTTATTTAATTCGTAGATAATACTTAACTTTTTATTATTACATATTATTATATTATATTATATATTTTATTTTTTATTAACTAAGTATTATTTACGTGTGAGCCAGAATTCAAATATCCTTCTGTTCACCGCCAAAAACTCTGCCCGCACACGCGGCGGCCCGGTGTTTTCGCAAGGGAGAAAAGGGGGGATTTCCATTCAGCGGGGCAAGTCGCGAAAGTTTCCAAGCCACACACCTTCGGGCCAGTTCGAACAGAAAGCGATCGATGCGGCCTATTCGGGAAGAAATATTGCGGCCGCGTGTAAACAAATACTTTTCGAATAAGAGCATTCGATACGGAGAGGTCTGCGGGATTTTATTTCTTCCTCTCTCTTTCCTCTTCGTTCTCTCTCTCTATTCTGTTTCTCTTTCTTTTTTTTTTCCTTTTCTTTTCTTTTGGTACTCTGCCCCGAACGAACGTAGACGCCAATTCGTATCTGGCGCCACTTTCGATACACTGACCGCGAAAAAATATCGCAGTCCCGACTGGCCGTTTAACGGAAATAACAAACCGTTTAGAACGGAACGGAGAGTTATTGTTCTTTTTCCGCGACAGCGCGATTTAAACGGGCGCGCTGATTAATGAAAACGACGATTAAAGCGGAGAAACGGAACGATGAAACGCTCCCCGTTCTCCTGCAGCTCTTTCCCCGCAGATATGAATTAAATAAACATGACAGCCTCGAAAACATATTTTCTATTTGGCCGAACGATTTCTCGTATTTCTCCCAACGATTTCGGATCCCGGTTTCCAGCTAGATGTTTACGGAATTTTGTGTTTTCACGAACGTGGAACGACTAAAAAAACATGCGTTCAGATGCAAAATTTTTCTTCGTGTATTAAATGTCACAGTAATCGTACATTAACGATCTATTAAACTATTACATTGCTAAATTCTACATACTGTGTACCATATACTGTATAATGTATAATTTTATACTGTATTGTATAATATACTGTATTGATATTATACTGTGTAATATCTACTGTATACTATAATTTTAATAGTTGATGGTACATTGTTAATATTGATAGTAAATAGAATTTAGTAATATTAGTAATAATTATTAATATAATATTTTATAATAATTTACTATTATAATTTAGTAATATTAGTTTTATGGTATTTTAATATTAATATTTAATTATAATATTTTAGTAATATTAGACTAAATTTATTATATTATATTGTTACTAATATTGCTAAATATTTAGAATTTAGTAATATTAGTAATAATAATTATTAATATAATATTTTATAATTTAGTAATATTAGTATTATGATATTTTAATATTAATATTTAATTACAATATTTTAGTAATATTAGACTAAATTTATTATATTATATTATTATTACTAATATTACTAAATTCACTATCAATATTACTAATGTATCATTAACTATTAAAATTAATAGTATAGTCGTTAGAATATTAGTATTATAAATTTTTGAAAAAATGTCACCTGTAATCGGCTAGTACTTCGTCGATTCGCCGGTGCTATTGGTAAATCATTGCGCAAATTCCGAGTGACTTATGATCTTGCGATATCAGAGGAGGAAAAAGAAGAGGAAAAAGAAAGTGGAGAAAGGTTCCATTTAACTCGGGGAATCCATTAACGGTCTCATCAATAAAGCTCCGTCCCGTTCAACTTGGTCAAGCTATTTAATTTTCTAAGCCACTTGAATTCAATATGAAATTAGGTACAGGCGGCTTCAACATGGGAATTTAACGTAGTTTTAATCACAATTATAGAACGAGATGAATTTCAAACGACGTTCCCAAAATCGAATAACCGAAATTTCCTGCTCTTCTGATTTAATTTATTCTCGTCAATGAGAAATTGCCAAAAGTGTTACGTTCGATGTTTTCCATCCCGCGTAATCGTTACAAAGTTTGTTAATTATTTATCAAACACGACGGAAAACGAGAACAGGATTGAAACTGTGGAGATTTCCAAATTCCCGTACTCCATCGAGCACGTTCCGTGGAAAGCGCGATGCTATGAACATCGGCGAAGCTAATTTCGGCAATTATACAGGGCGATTCACGTAACATGCGCACTTGAAATAACTTTCAAATTGCGCGTCTAATGAAAAATTGTTTGATACAAAAGTTGTGTGGTTTCAAGGGAGCAGAACAAATGATGTATCAATTTTTATAGATTTCGAAATTTCCAAGGTCATCTTTATTTTTTTCTTTTAGCTGGACCATATATTTTTTCGTCATAGGTCGAAAGAATATTAAATTCCAAGTAAAAAAACTTTACTTTATTAAGCCACACTTGTCTTAAATTGTATTAAACAATTTTTCTTTGGACACGTAATTCAAAAATTATTTCAGGTGTGCAAGTTACGTGAATCACCCTGTACATTGTTATTGACGAGTATTTCGTCCAACTAAATTGATACATTATTCACATAAGGAACTAATTCCTTACGGTTGTCAAACATTTAGAATGTGTTTAGATAAAAAAAAAATTGTCATCGAGATGGAATTGTGTTTAATTCGAAACGGATTAATTGAATTGCGTGGAATTTCATCTTTTATAAAGTACACGTAGGGACTCGTAGATTTTTCCGACTGTTGGAGGAATTAAAATACAACGTGCGTCGCGTAATATCAATTAGGAAGCGACGAGAGAGAAATTTGTACAATTTTCCTGGGGAAATTCTGGCGGAATTCTCTAAATGAAAGTAATTAAGCGACACGGGTTACAAATTTTCGCTTCTTTCGATTCGAGCGTCTCGCGAGATTGTTAATTTCAATTGAAATGTATAGCGCTACTTGCAAGTGGTGAATCGATTTCTTCTTTACAGTAGAAGGATTTATCTATTTTTTTTCTTTTTTAAGTAATAAAAATTATAAAAAAATATTGGACGAAAGGTGATTCGTTTTTGCACGCGAAAGGTCAAACTGCATTTTATGGATTAAAAATAACAAGACAACGCGGCGATATTTTCAGACTTCATCGTTAGACGCATTTTCTGCATGCGACTTCCTCTAATGGCATCTCCGTGGTCGATTTTACGTGACCGGAAATATGATTCGCCGCGAAGACGACGAAAATATAAAATACATACTTCCCTCTCCGGAGACTTTAATCGACAGACCGACAAGAACTAGAAGCTACATTTCGCCGAGGAATTTTCAGACGAAAATTTATAGCCGCGCTTGTCAAATAATTTATATACGATATAAATGTTATTTATTTATCTCGCAATGCAATTTCTCTTTTTCACCTCACGTTCGTCTTAATAAACGAACCGATTTATCCGAAAGAAAAGTCGTGATATTATCACTGAAAGTGATTTCAGGTGCAACGTTAATGCAACGAAAATTAGCGATTGGTTGATTTGGGTCACGTGATTCGCGAGGGGGCGTGGGGTAGACCTCGAGTAGGAGTGGCGTTGTCTGGTACTGAGAAAAAGTCGTCTTCATTTCCTAGTCGGAACAGTTGCTTCTGGACCTTCAGTGAGACGAATCGTACTGGAATACAAGTCGTGCAATTTTTTCGCGCGAGATTTCAAATTGTTCGACAACGCCCTACATAATTTCTCAACAGACATCCAACTCTCGACGCCAATAATCGATGAAGAATCTCTCGTCCCTTATCCACGAGCGTTAAAAGGTACGTTCCACGCGAACGAAAAAAATCAGCTGCAGGTAATAATTCGCGCAGCCTCTAATTAATCCCGGCGAAGTTTCTAAAACGTCATCGATAATCGATAGCTCCGAGCCCCTCTCTTTCCTTCTATCTTTTTTCTTCCTTTCCTTTTTGCTTTCACTCTTCTCTCATCTCTCGATTTTTGTCCGAACAAATAAATTCGCGGCTGCGGGTCCAAGTGGCTCGTTAATTCTTCGGCGTCGCGAATCCACGGTTCTCCGCCATCGAAAGTCGATTTCAGACCGCTGCACTAGACTCTCCTCTTCCTCCTCCTTCCCCTCCTTCCGCTCGTCACACAGTATCCACCGTCCGAACATGGCCAAAACACGAACTTACCTCCCTTTCAGGCCACCCAATAAAAATTCACTTTGCGAACTTTGCGCTAGCTCGATTTTTCGCTGGCTTGCTCCTCCTTTCGCTGGCAAATTCCGCAGGCAAGTTCGTGGACACGTACGACGCTCTCGGAGAGACTCCACCGCGTGTACATTGTCCACCGCGTTCGCCCGTTCGACTGTGATTTATCGTTGCACCGCCACTCGCTCGTGCGAATTTTCGCAATTGAATTCTGATAGATTTTCCGAGAACGAACTGTGGGATAGTTAATGACGAAGCGAGAAGCTGATAAGAATAATTATGATTCACTCGTTGAAGAATGAGATTTTGGGTAGAGAGTGTCTCGCGTGGAAGTCGAACAGAACGCAAGACGCAAGTTTAAGGTTTCAAAGAGTGACTGATCTTTTTTATTTCTCTGCATTTATACGAGCCATTATCGCAGTTTTAAGAAATAGTGGGATTACCTGTGACAAGAACATGCAGATTTTGAGAGAGTAGCGTGATTGCGTGCGATATGTCTCATTCATATTTCGACTTACTCAGTTTTCCTTAATTAGTTCAACATTAATAAATTAAACTAATTTATTTGAAGCCACGTGGATTTAATTTCGCGTTATTTTTCCTACATTCAACGTTCGACGTCGTAAGTTATCCACAAGTCATATACTCAGTGACACGTTTACGCTTGGTTGACCGACAAAATCGCGCTTGATCGAGCACGTCGTGCCACGAAGCTTTATAACTTTCTTACCGCGTCGACCGCCGAAATAAAATTCGAACGCCCGGTCGAAACAAGCAATTTTCGCGTCAAATGCAAGCAAACAGAGTTCAACGCAAACTACGTGTCTATGTTACGTGCGTGCAATCAAAGTGCATCTTTGCTTTCGATTCTACAGCCAGGAGAAGCGAGTTTCATTCTCCGGAGGCCGCAGAAAATTTCTCTGAATCAGCTTTTCTTATCTTCAATGGGGGGTGATTCAGGCTCAGTTCAATTTAAGCGAAACTAGTATAAATCTGAAGGAGCGCTTAATATATATATATATATATATATATATATCTAAAAATGGCGCCGCGCCCTAGAGGGTGTCCCATAACTCCTGAACCGCGAAGTTTTCACGACGTGAATTTTCCCTTCCGCTGAATCCAACAGTTTCAACTCTATCCTCGACTCTAGTACCTCGAAACTGTAAGCTTCGCAATTTTAAACCTGCAGAATTCGGTCAAAAATCCATCATTATCCATCAATCTGGCAAACAAAGTCAAAACTTCTTTCGGTAAAGATTGTATGTACGTATTTTAATTTAACGATCCACAGGCATTTCGAATATTCATCACAAAGAAATTTCGAAAGAAATGTACAACCTCTTCGCGCCCTTGGCCCATAAAAAAGCTACTTATATTCAAAAATAAATGTGCAATCTTTACTAAATTTGCTAGCCAGAAAATAAATCCCAATTGTCATAAATTAAAATAGATTAAATTTCTTTGTTGCAACTTAACTGAAATTAAAAATTTGTCCCTAAAGAGGTTAAAGAAATATCTGTGTCGATTGAGGATTAATTGCAAAATTTAGCATGAAACGGTGGAAGACTTGCTTGCACCAGAAAAATTAAAACGCGAGAGATGAGAAAGAGAAAGATCATTCGAATCTTTAAAGTCTAATTATAATCTATCTACGAAACAATTGACAGTCATCAGACTTTCACTTTTGCGAATACAAAAGGATGAAAAGTACGAGTTGAATTTGAGACACTCTTATTAACGAACATTGTCAAGGACACTCACGATCAGTATAATCTTTGAGTTATCGAAGGACCACTCACTGTTGCAGGAAATGAACAACTATGGTTGATGCGGATTATCTTTATTGTGCAATAGGCTTGGTAGCTCCTGCTAGATTTGATTCTTGCTTGAATCAAAATGTTTTATTACCTTGATACTCTCGTTAGTACTCTCGTCAGTACTCTAAACAACGCCACTCCTACTCGAGGTCTACCCCACGCCCCTTCACGAATCACGTGGCCCAAATCAGCCAATCGCTAATTTTCGTTGCATCAGCGTTGCACCTGAAGAGGCCCGATTTTCTGGGTTAGCCTCGCTAAAATCTTTCAATGATAAAATACTCTGCCGTTGAATACCACGAATTGGTTCGAGTTTAAAGTTTAAAAGCTGACTGACTTTTTATTTTTTCAGCCACATTTACATAAGTCACTGTCGTAGTTTTTAGGAAATTTTGAAAAGTAGTATGACACTGAGTTGTATCATTGGCCTCAACAGACACAAATCATCGATTCCTAAACTCTTTGCAAAATCCAACGTGTCCAAGCGCTTACGAACGACGCTGCACGTTCTTCGAGTTTCTCCAGGATTTCAACAGAATGGAAGGGAGACAAAAAGATAAAAGAAGAGAGAGAAAAGTGGCTTGTTTCCTGATCTTCGAGGCGCGGCAGCGCGCTCTTCTAAATATTTCACGAGCAGCCTGTCGCCGGATTCGAGTAATTCTCGAATCCGAAAATCCCTGTTTACACGGGATCGTCCGTCTGCTCGACACGACACGACACGACACGACACCTTCGGGAGGAAACGAAAGTGGGACGGAGACGACGTGCTAGCCGTCTTCACTCCGTGGGTCGCCCTAGGTCCCGCGTTTCGTTCGCGCGCCGCTTGTTTGTGCAGTTGATTGCCTTTGCAGGCAGCCCCGGCTACGCGAGTTTAAGCGATCAATTAAAAATGTAAACTCGGCTAATTGCCACGTTAAACGGCATATCGCTTTGAAACGCGGCGAGGACGGATCGGTGACCTGATTACGTCAGCCCGCGACTTTCGCTCCCTCGACCCCTCGTCCCGTCCCGTCCCGTCCCGTCCCGTCCCGTCTTCTCTTTCGCCAACATCGAAAGCTCCGCCGGGAAACATCCCCCGCGGCTAATGAAGACGAAAAATGATGAATTTTCGAGAACCGTCCGGGGACCGTCATGTTGATTGGATTAGCCACTCGGAGTCGTTGCCGAGTGCCGAGGATGGAAACTGGGATATTCGAAGGAGAGACGATCCGAGTTTTCGAGCCGGAAGAGCTCGCGTTGAGATTTTCGTTCTCGCGGCAGTGCGCTACGGATGAATTTACATCTTTGCGACATGAAAAAAATATGCTACGTTAAAGAACACTATAGTCGTTGAAAAAAATACAAATAAAGACAATTAATTTTTTTATCTCGAATAAGTTCTAATTTCGCTATTACAATATACTGATGAAAGTTGACTAAAATAAAGAAGCCTTTATATTGTAATGGAATATAAAGAATATGTAATAATGAATGATTGAAGAACTATCCCTTAATATTTATGAAGAATCTTCAAAAATAAGTTTAATATTTATATATTAGAATCAGAATCGGAGTGAAAGTTAGAATTTTCATAAAAAATATTTATAAACAATTATAAAATTTCTTTTTTTTTTTTCTTCTTTTTGAGATTATCAGATATAAAAGTGAAAGTTTGGCCCTCTTGAATCATGATTCCACAATCTTTCCTCCCAGAGAAATGTAAATATTTCCAACTGAGTCAAGTTTCTGATCTTGACGACCAAAATTTCGAGGAAATTGGCGACTCGAATTTTGTCTTACGAAATTAACAAAGTTTAATAATTCTTGTTAAACGACAGGAGTGTCTTTGTTCAAACACGTGTCGGAATCGTCTCTTTCGATCTTAATTCTCTCTTTCTATCCAAAGATTAAAATTGAAACTTTCAGACATCCTGGTGTCTGCTTTAAATTTTCATCGTCAAAAGCGTAGAAGTAGACGAAGCTGAATCAACGAAATTCGAATTAAGGTGGCTAGATTCGAAGCAGAAAAGGTCTGTCATGCTGGAGAAATATTCTCTCGGCGTCGAGAGGGAGGCGAGTTGAACGGAAACAGGAGAGGACGATGAAAAGAGAAAAATAGAGTCGGGCGATAATTAAAGCGACGAACAATAATTAAAGCGAATGATGTAGCCTGTTTACCTGGCATTCGAGTACTTCATTGCCGAAGAATCTTCAAATATTTATCGAACGTGCCATTACGCGCACGTGGAATTTCGTTTTGCAGTTCGTTGCGAGCCATTCGCGCTGCCGCTTTTTACAACTCCCGCAGTCGTGCATGCGCGAAAATATTTTCGACCCGCGCGATGAATGGTCGATGATTAAACCTGGTAATTGTGTAGTTCAGTAACATTCCGCCAATTTTAATTTAAGAGGATTTTAAGAGGATTTTTCATTGTTCTACGATTTATCGAATTTTCAATTTACATTTCGGTCATTTCACTCCACATATTTTTTAAAAAACCTCTGATCAAGGATTTTTCGTTGCTCCGTTAAGAAAGTAACAAAAAAATGGAGAACTCTTCGTCATTCCATTTTAAGAAAGCGGTCAGATTCGACTTTCAATTCTGCAAGTTAATTCGAACGTTCGTGAGTGCGACGATCCAAGGGTACATTGACATCATCTCCGAGGAACTTTTCTCCGATAAACCCGCTAGAGCGTTCTTCTCGCGTGACACTCCCGCGTTATTGAATCACAATGACCCTGGACATGAATTAACACTCAGCGACGAGCGTCGTGAAGTGTGTCGGCGAGCTGCGACGAAGGCACCGGGTTGCAAGTTGTTGCAGAAATTAATAAACGTTAAAGCTGCGCGGGGCGTGCATTTTCGAGCAGCGTGACGTTCTTGGAATATTAATTAGCGTTGATGGCGCGCGATGGACCATGGTCAGATCAAACACTTGGGAATTATCGAGCTCTTCGTACGATCCGGCGTAACAGCGTGCGTTACAACGTTGAAAAACACTCGCCTTTTCTCTCCTGACAATGTTTGCCCGAGGAGAACTAAAGAGGTCAAGTTTCATTACGCTAATTGAGAGCCCGGTCGAATTTGAAGGAATCCACGCGATTTTCACGATGTATCATCGTGAAGGAAGCGGCGAGGGAAAACTTTCAGCGAAAATTTCGAAAAACCTGGCCATCAAGCTCGGTAATTAGTCATACATCCTCATTAAATTAGCTGCGATTCGCGCAGGTTCGTGAAGAATGAATATAAACGAGCTTCTCTGCGTCTTATTATTATTATAGCTAGTGCGAATACTCGTTTCGACGCAACGGTAATGATACGAGGAAATATTACACTGTAACGGAATGCACTCGTTAATTAGCGAGTTTATTCTTCATACTAAATTGACCTTAACCAAATCTTGACGAAATCCACGTTTCCAAAGTTTCGTATATGCAGGAAAAAAGATACACAATTAGTTTGTAAAGTATGTAAAAAGTATGTACAATTATACGCTTGTACAGTTTAAAAATGTTGCAGTTCGTATAGAATCCAATTAGCTTCCGTCATTTATAGTCTTCAGAGGGATTTCGCAGTTCCTAGAAGCTGTTCGAGGTGTTCGATTCCTTTGTTTTATGTTTTCCCTTTAATGCGAATTTTATTGCACTGCCAACTTTCTTTGCAAATAAAACTACGAAAGTACGAAACTCAAACACGGTGACGACAAAAAGGACGTCAAGGTTTCTCTAGACTTGCCACAATTCCCACGACTCGATACCTTTTAAATCTTATCTTCAAAACCTTCGTCTTCACACACTCACATATTGAAACAAACAGTCTCAAACCTGACTTTCGCTGTGGCCAACACACGGAAGAAATTCCAAAAAATAAGACTTTCTCACCCCCCACACATGTAACGATATGCAACATGGTAAATAGTAATGTTTACCACTTTAATTGGTGGTGAACGCTGCTTCCAATTGCCAATTTGCCATTAACGTTGAGCAATACTTGCAAACGTAGTCGCTCGATTCGCTCGATTCGCCATTTTCATTTTCACGTATGAAACTAAACACGCGTGGAACAACGAACACGGGAGCAACGGTGAATTTTATTTAGCGTGTCGATTCGCCACGCAATGACGAGTTTGTGGAGATTCCTTCCGCTCCGAACGAGGAAAGAGAGGAGAGAAATTGGGAAAAATAGTCTGCTCGGCAAGCCACGACGAGAGCCGGCCGGTTGGCAACGAGCGCGAAACGCTTCGAAATAGGTTGCATAAATTACAAGGCCGGGAATGCATCGTACAACGAGATAATTAATACATGGACGACTGTTCAGCGAGGCGAGAATGCGTTGGCCGACTGTTTCGTCGTTGCTTACAACACCGGTGGCGCATTGTCCGCGCGGAAGCACGCGCTGCCTCTTTTGTCCCGCAGCCGGGCGATCTATGCGCCCTGCCGCGAAGAACGATCGGCGAAATCCGAGAAATTCGAGTGATTCGAGCGCCGGCCGGCTCGAATCGGCCGACAATTAGAATTCTCCGGTTGGCTGGATGGAGCGCACGGGTCGCAACGAGCCTAGCCAGCTGGCTGGCTGCCTGGCTCGCCCTTCCATCCACCAAAGTGACTTTCGCCATTCCGCGCGATAGTTAACGCCAGCGAAATTACAACGCCGCGCTGTTGATCGAGTAATTGGCCCTTTTCTTTTTTCTTTTTTCTTTTTTTCTTTTTTTTGGAGGGGAGGAGGGGGATTGGAAAAATTTCACGGAGAATTTCGCCGTTTGTGGAAATTTTATCCGGTCGAGCCCCCGTCGACGTGTTATTTCGTTCGATTGAATAATCCTTTCACGGTGCTTTGCGAGCGGTATAATCGGGCCAATAATCGCAGCTGAAACATCGGAAGAACGAAAGAGCGGAAACTTTTTAAATTGGCACGGACGCGTCTGTCTGCGTGCCGATTTTCAAACGTTCTCGACGTGTTTTTTTTTTCTTTTTTTTTTTTTTTCCTTTCGAAACGTTCAAAACGGAACGATTAAATCTCATTTCCCCCATGGCCGGCGTTATCATACTCGAATTTAATTTACCCACCTTTCGTTTCGCGATCCTCGTCACGCTCTGAATCGAAAAATGGGGGTGCTCGTTGCACGATCTCTCGATACCCCGAGGTATTCGAGTTCGACCGAGATTTCGAAAATCAATATCCAGCGCGATACCCCCGAGAGCGGATGGAAAAACGTGAGACGGACAGCCGTGTAAGAGCAAAGATTCGTGGAAACTTTCAATTAGACAAATTCTGTTTCTATCGTGATTTCGTTCCTTGCACTTGCGGAAATTAACCATTATCGCCAGATCGGAGGAATATATTTCTCAAAGTAACGAGAGTAAAAATTTGCAAGACTCGTGAGTTATCATTGTATTATATTATAGATACGTCTAAAAGAGTAGAAGATGAAAATTAATTTTTACCTCGTTAGTGTTTTTTTTTTTTTTTTTTTAATATTTTGCACGTCGTGTGAATATTTGCGCAAAAGAAGGCGGGAAAATTCGCGCAACTGTTGCTCCCAGCAAAAAAGGAGCAACAATCTCATATTACGAGAAGCCATTTATAATTGAAAAACTTCGTGGAATTTAGATCGTTCCCGAAACAGCGATGCTGAAATTGCAAATCGGGTTTCAAAGTTGTTGAAATGTATCGACCAAGAATTAAATGCAAACGTTCGTTGCGAATTTAATCGAGAATTAAATGCTCGTTAATCGTTGAATCTGATATCGAGTTACAGAGAAAAGAAAAATTGGAAACCGATATTGCCAAGGAACGAAATTAAATTATTCTTCGTTCCAATAAACATTTGTCTCTTTTTTTCTTCTTGTCATCTTTGGAAATTAGGCAATGTTTGCATATCTCGACCAATTAAAATCGCCAAACGAATTAATTTTAATGAAAATGATCGTCACTGACAGTTTCCACTTTCGCAAATAGCTTTAATCCCCGCGCGATCAACGCCAGCACCAACATTTCTCTTTCAAAAGGAAAAACAAAAAAGAGAAAATCACGGTTTCCTATTATTCCATCGAATTTATTTTTATTTATGCACATCGCGCGCGTGTTATTTCTGCCAAGTTTCCGCACACGTCTGCCCGTGATTAAAACTCTCGTTTGGTTACACACGTCCCTCGTTGTTGGTTTTTGCTGTCCGTAACAAAGTCCGCCGGTGGCTTAACATCCAAACTAATATGTCAGTGCGTGAAATTTCAATTTAGAATGTGCACGAGCAAACAGCCGCTGGAATAGTTAAGTCCGTGTCTTATGGACGATGTAATCTGGGCTAGCTGGTTTCTTAAGCTGCTTAGTGTCAAAATAACTTAAAGCGTGTCCGCGGCGTGCTACAGAGAGGGCACCGATGTTCCAGCCAGTTTAGGGTCCTTTCTCGCTAATGGAAAACTTCGCGCGCGCGAAAATTAACGCAAGCACGGGGAGAATTTCAATTTTATTTGATCTTAACTCGGTTAGAGAATTAAGATCGACGATATTGTGAAACTATGTTAAAAGTTTTCTACTACTGACGGGGAAGTTAATAACGAACAATTTTGTTAATTTCTTTTCTTTCTTTTTTTTTTTTTTTTTTGAAATTTATCTGAATTCCCTTTGTTGGTAAAATCATACTTTTGCTCTATTCTCAGACGTTCAATTTATACGCAGACAGCCGGCAGAACGCGTTTAACGACATCGAAATACTACATAATTCCGGATCCATTGTCAGGTCTGAATAGTGAGATATTCAAATAATGGAAGTTCAAATAAGACGGGGGAAAGGAGAGCAGAGGGGAGCTCTATTGTATTAAAATTTTTAAACGACTCTCTCTCTCTCTCTCTGTTTCCCTCGGAGCTCCGTTGAAAGGCCGGAATATTTAGTCGCGAGCCTGGTTAGAATAATGGAATACAGATCGGGCCACGAGAAGTTCTCATGACTTCATGAAACGTCGATCGACATTTATCACGGTCCCGCGTCTTTGCGCGGGGGTAAGAGCTGGCGTCAATTGCATTTCGTGGAAGTAGAATGAGGCGGAATAATATTTCCAGAAAATCATGATTCAAAACCAGAATAACGTAAAAAAAATCTATGAACGCAGTTACACTCAAATGACAGTAAAAATACAAAAAAAAAAAAAAATGGTAATACGAAAGTAATTTTGTTACTTTAAAAATTTCAACTGAAATCCGTTTTATCGACTTTTTTTATTTACTTCCTAGATCAGTTTCTGTATAATTATTTACGATCCACGGAATTTGTCTTCCAGTAAATTTAAATAATAAAGTAGCGAGAGATCGAGGATCGAAATTTGAAAATGTCTTCTCGACGAAGAAAAGAAGTTTCCATCGCATTTAAGAAAATCCACGCGATATACAGTTTCGTGCTCGAAATATATCGTGGTCGTTTATATAATTTCGACGACTCTATGTTCCACGCTCGAATCGATAGATACCCAACATCGCTCTAAATGCAATCGGAGATCCAAGTGCCGCTTTGACGTCAAAGAAGAACTTAAATTAGCTCTATCTCGGCTCGATCTATCCCACGGTTAGATAAACGCGAGCATAGCGACCGGCGCTAGAAAGCTCCAGCCCGATGTTTACGTTCGATCGGTAATTAGTCTCTTGATATTTGCACCGGTGATAACGATGTCAATGATCTCGTCGAGGCGAGTAATTATCGTGAAACTTCGAAAGTTGAGGCGTGCGTCGCGCGAGAGCGTGTAACCGTGTTTGTGATTAGAATACCTCCAGTTACGTAGGGTGAATACACCCCCCGCCTCTCCCCTACCCGCTGTTATCAAGAGGGAAACATCGATTATTATCCACTAACACGCCGCGTTCATCTGCTTGAAAATTACAACCTCGTGGGATATTCTGCTAAAACGTACGAGAGATACGTTCGAACGAAACCACTTGTAGCTTAATAATAACACCATTAAGCCAAGATGGCCCCGTGTAACGGTGTTGTTCCTCGGGAGTAACCGAACACGGGCGAATCCCCCCGCGCTTCGTTCGCTCTCGGTACTTGCAGAAAATACCTCGTTTGCGAGACGCGCATTCGAAATTGCCGAGGGCGTAATTGTAAGTTGTTTCAATGGGGTGTTGCGGATTAGGTTGACGCGGTAGTTCTATCGCGACACTTGCTCGGTTTCTGAAGGATTTTCTGTTGCGAAAAAAAAGAAAAGCAACTGTAACATAAATATCAGATCATCCCGTAAATTTGTTTCAGATGCGACACTTGCTCGGTTTCTGAAGAATTTTGTGTTAAAAAAAAAGAAGAAACTGTGATATCAATATTAGACTATCTCATGAGTTCATTCAGTCTATCTGAGATCTAAAGTATTTAATTAATTAATTTAATTATCTAAAGTAAATATTCCGGCATCGACTATACGCAGAGGAAAATTTGGAGGAAATGGGAATGGAAACTCACACAGCAGACAATATCGCTTGCTCGCGATACAATATGATACAATTTGAAACAAACGTTTGATAACAAACGATGAAAAATGGATTTTGTTTAAAACGTAGAAATACGAACTTGGCTCAACGGTGTGTTTGCTATCTAGGAATTTTGTTTCTCGAGTTGCTTCCGGGTAATCGAACAATAAATTCAGACAAATACTAGGAGAAGCAGAGTAGCAACGAAACGCCTTATACAAATCGAGAAAATGTGATTCTCGATTCCACGCCACGTGTGGCGCAAAACGTGCGAAAGAAATTACGTGTATTTGGTTGGAAAATTTTATCCACAGTCACATTCTCCGGATATCGCCTATGCGACACTTTTCAACTGGCAAAAAATGTGACAATATAGAAAAATGTTTCAATAAAAAACGAAAGAAATTTTACAGCAACGACGTTATATCATATCTTTGCTGAAAAGGCTGATTTTACCATGAATGAGGAACTCGTGAAATGATCCCCAATAGAAAGCACGTAGGCTAGAATAGAATATCCAAAGCACAGTGCTTTCTACGTAAAACAATTTTCCACCAAGCTTCTGACTCGCACAAATTAACCAATTAACCAAATTAACCAAAAAAGCAGCTAAACTTCTACTTTAAGGAACATAAATCCGCAGCCATCTGATAAACATCCCCAATGATAGAACCGAAGTAACTCTGTCCCAGATTCTGCCACGGTACAATATATGTATATCCAAAAGACAATGGCACTTCGTTCGTCTTATCTCTTCACCTCGTTCCAATAATCTCTCCGGTGGTTTTCTACGTGGAAGCCGCGTGTCCTCCACCGTGACGACAGCTCCATCGAATTTCACCTCCCTTCGGGTCATTAGCATCCCAAACTTGGACGAACTTCCGCCAGAACTCGTCCCTGGTGTTTTGCGGCTCGCTCGGTTCCACCGCCGCCGCGGGGCGGATTTTCTTAGACCCCGAGTCGAACGAGGGTTTGGGGGAGAGGAGCGAGATCTCCCGCTGGCCGACGGTTTTTCGCTCCCGCGCGCGCAACTCCGCCCGGTTCATTGTCAGTCCGGCGAACAACGAGGTGATTATCATCAGCAACGATTGTTCCGCGTCGACCCGCGTCAGGATTTCGCCGCGGCTCCCACCGAGCCGAATAACTCACCGCCGGCGCTATTTGCACTGTTGCGCGCGCTCGCCGTATAAATTTTCACTTTCGACCACCGGCCGAAAATTACGGGAACTTAGAAACACCGCCGCGTCGCTTATCATCGCGCGCGCGTCCGCCCACTCCCCGGTCGTTCGTCTTGATGCACCCACGATTTACGGTCGACCGTGCACATGGTCACCGAGAGCTGGCCTCTGGAATTCTCGAGTAGTCGGCTCGTTTCGTTTTTTTTTCAGGTGCAACGCTGATGCAACGAAAATTAGCGATTGGTTGATTTCGGTCACGTGATTCGTGAGGGGGCGTGGCGTAGACCTCGAGTGGGAGTGGCGTTGTCTGCTACTGAGTTTTGTATCGATTCAAATGTTTGCTTATCGATAAAATTTTATGGCAAAAGAGTCGTCTTCGTTTCCTAGTCAAAACAGTTGCTTCTGGGCCTTTCAGTGAGACGAATCGTACTGGGGTAGGTACAAGTCGAGGAGAATAGAATTAGAATTTCGTGGGTGAAAACTTCCTTCAAATTTGAAAGTACTACTTGCTGCTCGTCAAGCGTGTTGGGATCCAGAGGGAGGAGGGGATAGTTACCCGCAAGTTTCCAATTAGGTCGTGTAGCTATGGAGATTAAACTGCCCCCGTTCTATTTTACAGTTAATTATAACGCCGTATAAATACTAATTGATATTGTGCCGCGTCCCCTTATGCCGATATCATGAATATCCGATTAGATAAATTATGGAAACTCGCCCGATCGGATGTAAAATGCAATCGGATAATTCGGAGTGCTTGCAATCGGAGTATAATCGGTTTTGTAACATCATGAAAGATGCAAATTCCGCGAAAAATTTTACAGCGTAATATTAAGTGATCGATCGGAAATTAATACCAGCCAGTATTTGTCATTGAAATGGGAAAGGATTGAATACACGTGTGCAGATACATGAGTGGAAACGTCGAAATACCAATAAAAAACAGAGGATGAAGAGTATAGACGTACGCGCTTCGCGTCCATCCTGAATTACAATAACCCTGTTTCCACTATAACTCAACAACATGGCCTATCGTAATTCACTCGACGCGATTCATCCACCGGGCGTGCGAGCCTATCGGAGCACCTAATGGTTTTCTGCGAATTTCACGGTCAACGATAACCGTGACGCGGTTGCAATTTCGAGTGCGGCCTAGCGACCGGCAACAATTTATGACACTATTGTTTCACGAGCTTATCGGAGCTTAAGACAGCCGTTGCAACCATTATTAATTTACGGTGGTCAATTTGTTGTAGGTTACTCGTCTGGCAACGCCTATGTTCATTCTCTATTTACTCTGAAAAATGCGCGTTTGAGACTAGAGCTTGTTAAAAAAAATCGTCTCTTGCTATATTTGTCAACTCTGCAATTAAAACCTTCTCGCATGTTTATTGAAAGCTCGTAGTCCAGTAGCACGAAATGAAATTAATAAAAAAAAAAAAAAAAACAAATCCTCGAGCCGTGAGAACTCACTTTGCAAACGTCTCGCAAACTCAGCATCCAAAGAGTTCTCGCGCGAAGTAGCACGCGAAATTAATTTAACGCGTGGTAACCTAGAAACAAAGGCTCCTTTAGCCACCGATTCTCCTCCACAAAACAACGTAACAACTCCACTTTCGAGGGAAATATTTCCACGATAGGCAACAACGCGGGCACCGGCTAGAGCGGAGGCAGAGTACGCTTTATCTTCGGTCTTTTATACTCTCGTTTTTCTCCGTGGCGAGCTACGAACAGGATTGTAAAACCTGCGTGGGCGGCGACGGGGGGAGAGGACGCGGCTGACGAGGAAAACGACGTCGAAACAGGGAGCAAGCAATGAAGAGGAGTCGGTGTTCCGTGAAAAATTCGCCTCGATCCAGACGCGATGCATAAAAGATCCGTGTCAGTAAATACGCGGAGGCCGTGGTCGATTCAAAAAGCGACGTACTCGTGGCGACGGCGGCGGCGACTGCTGCTGCTGCTGCCACTCTCGACAACTATGGCTGAGGGTGCGTTTATATCATACACGCTTGCACGTCGTAAAATTTGGAATGTTGCCCGAGTATCTGGGTTAAGAGTGCCCACTCGGGCTGCGGCAGTACGAAGAAAAATGCTTCGCGTCGTTCGTGGCCGCTGCTGGATCCCAGCGATCCCCGCACTCTTTAATCGATTTTTCATCCCCCGACCTTTCCTCTGGCCTTCGTCCACCGCTAAATCCTCGATACATCGATGCGACCTCGCCGAAACGAACGGCAGTCTCGATGATACCTGCGTTCTCCGCTTGTCTCGAATTAAGAATTATCCATTCTTTCAGAGTTTTCGTTATTCAGTGGTTAGTCAGTCGCTCAACCACTAGAAATTCTACAGACTCTTGATATTTACTTTTAACGAGCAAAAATATCTGCGGCTTTCTGTTCATTTGCAGGGAATTTCAAGCTGCAAAAATGTGTAAAATACGAAAAATATGAAAAGAGACGTGGAAAATATTCAAAGAGAAGTGATGATTATCGCAATGTGTAGAAGAGACAATCTTCTGTTACCTTCTGTTTTAATTACGTCCGTAAAACTTTAAAAAGGCACGAAAATCTACTGATGAACATTCTAATTCGAGTGATTAGTAGATTTGCACGCAGAATATTCGTAGTACATTAAACTAGTTTAAAAAGTAGCAGAACCAAAGCTACTTCCGAGTAGAATTCATTCTTCCATCGCATTAATGGCCATTTTTATTCACTTCCTTAATCAATATATTTTTATACATTTAATTTACATTTACTACTTTGAAAAATCATACGTGCACTTAAATATATATATATATATATAAATGCAATTGTCTCCGAAACCATTGATCATTTAAAAAATGTCCCAAATGCATTCCGTTCCGTTTCGAAAGTAATTTGGCACTGGCTCAGTTTGTCTCTGGATAGACGCGTGTAGGAGATGCGAACTCGTGTCTGTCATGCTTTCGAAGTCAACGAAATTCGAGAAAGTAGAAAAATACCAAGAGACTTCGCGTTGACTAGACTCGAGTAATTCCACGTCGGAGATACGAAGGTAGGAAAACGAAGCAGACATCTCGCGCGGCTAAGACATCTCGGAGCCACGTGAACGGCTTAAATAATCGAAGATGCTTGTCCGGAGCGTGAGTACCAGCAGCTGCTCGTAGTATATCAAACGTCAATAAAGCCGGATTTATTGCGTTTCGAAGTTTAACAATGTCCAGCGGAGTCCCGGCCGATCGGCGACTGACTTTAAGGCAAGTTCGCAACGAGCTTCCACTGGGCCGGAGCTCGACCGCCGCACTGGCCAGGCCGGCGTCCATTACGATTCCACCGGAAGTTGGTACGAGTTTATTGGTGCCGCGTGATCCTCCATTCGTTCGAAAGAAAACAAAGTCGCTCTCTTTCACGCCTGACGGATTATCAACGAGCAATAAACGAACTGCAACTTTTCCACGTGTTCGCTACCCAACAGTTGACGAATCGTAACTTTTACGACGACGCGTAATAAATCGAAGCACCAAAGAATATGGATCGCGAGTCAAGTCGAGTTGAGAATCGTTACCGCGAGATTGTAATTTTATTTCGATCGTGTGAAAATTCTGCAATATCGTTCTCGTCGAAAATTTAATTCGCGACGTCAAGAAATTAGAATCCCCGAAGTAGATGTATGTTGAAATTATGAAAATGTAATTAACAGTCGTTTATTTTTCATTTTTCATTTGTCTGATTTAACGTTGGAAACATGTCGGATTTTTATTCGACAAAGAATTTGTCAGTTAACTGGAATTAAGATTGTTGGTTAAGTAGCAGTAGTGAATTTTATTTATTAAAACGTCGTTGTAATATATTTTAAGTAGGGAATTTGATTTGGAGTTGAAGGGGAATTAGCGAAAATCAACTTACAATTAGACGTTATCTGACAGGCATTAACTACCTTTTACTCGCAGTTCTCCCAATCTAGTTGAGGCAAAGTTTATAGACTCATCCAATTAACTCTTTGCAGTTCTTACAATTTCTGAAAGCTCCTTTCCCCCGGAAAAGAAAGATCGTATTACAGCTGGCTGGTACTTCGCTGCACGAAATATCGAACTTACAATTTCCGAGACCGGTGTCCTTGTTTCTAAGCCTGTTAATAAGCATTAAACGTTACCGCACTTTTTGCAACATGTACAGGGGCTCGCGAAAGTATTCGAACACTCGTCACTGGCGAATTTTTACGAATCGCGTGAAATTTTATTTACTTTGAAATCTTATTTATCGCGAAAGACGGCTGTCACAGTTACGCTTAGTTGGCTACTAATCTTGTTTTTTTATTTTTCCGGTTAGATGGTTAAATACTCTTGTGGCCCTTTATGCTAAATATGCGTACACTTGTACTAATCGATAATTAAAGTATAATGTTTATGTCAGAGAGATTAAATTGATTGAAATAGGAACCAAACACGGGTGCTTTCATCTAGAAATTATCCAAATTTCTAAAAATGTAAATCTCGTTAAAAAAACTATGAATTGATCATTTTGACTATTTTGGTAGTGTTCCAGTGTCGCAATATTTTCAGATTTATTTCAAACTTCACCGACACAATAGTGACAATCGTGTCTCCTTACGACGTTCGTGAAATTTCAAACTGTTTTGTACAACTACACGCTATAATGTTCATAAAAACGTTCGAATTATTTTCGAGAGCAAACGTAGGATCACTTTTATTAAAAAAAAAAGAAACAAAGAAAAATCGAGTCAGATTAAGCGAATAGCGTAAACGTCAGTCATCGACTGGCTCGCGGCACGATTCAATCGCGACAGACTTTAAGACGAATCGCCGGAGTTAATTGCTGTCCTGACGCACCGTTCCATTGCCGTTCTCCATGGCAATTGTTGATACGTTATCGTATCGAGGATTATTCGTGTAATTTACACCGATGTATCGCGCGGCCTCCCCGAAATCGATTATTTGCCACGTTTAACTTCCATCAGCATCCAACCAACTGTGTTTATGCGCCCGACAGTTGCAAACAGGAATTGCGTGCAATTAGACGCAAACTGCCACGGCTCGGAGTCATCTTCGAGAGAATGGACTTCTATGGCGTTTAGCTGTCGGTGGCGATGTAATCACGTGGAAAATTTATTTCGACACGTAGAACGTAGAAATGTCTTCTTCCAAGGCTTTCGACGAGCTTAAAATCATTGCATTGACATCTGTTTCTCCATTTCCAAGCCTTGAAGTGAATTTATTTTTGAACGATCAGAGCATTTATTATTGTTAATAATAAATAACACGTTGATTTATTATTTTTCTGAATTTAAATTCAGAATTTTAATTAGTTTCACAATCTAGACTATATACTCTAAATCGACTATATGCAGGTGTCTTAATAGTTGGAATGTACGTGCAAGAAATTTTTGTTTTCCTTCGAATTGTTACTTGAAACTTCCACTGTGGCACAGGTTACTCGATTCAGCTTCTACTCTAAGTCTACTCTACGTTATTCGCCCGCTTGCACGATCGAGCAGTCTCTGCAACCAGCAAACTCGAATAGATTTCGTTCACTCTCCCCTGAAGCTCGAAACAACCTCTCTTGTTGCTCCACCCATGTATTTGCTATATACAAAATTTTTTCAACTGCTCTCTCTCTCTCTCTCTCTTTCTCTTGTAACATAACGAGTGAAACGCGACGAACGAGAACGTTAAACGATCGGCAATTAATCGAGGATTAATTAATCTCGAGGACCGCGCCGCTAAGAATTGCATCGTTGCTAATTATTATTCGGTGGAAAGTCTTCGATCGTGAACGAAGCCAGGCCGAATCGCTGAAATTAGGTTGCCAAGTGGAAGACGAATGTCATTATTATAAGAGGGGGAAGGGAGGGAGGGAGGTAGGGGGTGGGGGGTTAATCGGATTTACCACCCGTGCAATTCAGCCGACTCGAAAACTGGCAACATCGTTCAATTTGCATAACGATGTAATTTAACGCGTATCTGCTTGGTCAAAACGCTTCTTCCCCGTCAACGTAATCATGGCCACCGGTGTTTACGCAGCTTTCGAATTTTCCCGATAACCGCCGTTAACGCCGGATCCCCGTGTTTCCCGTAATAATTTTAACACACTGGCTTTCAACGCTCGGAATTTCAGCGTTCCAACGAAAAACCTTTCGCTTCTCGGTGAAAAGTCGAGTCTTTTCGAGTTACGCGTTGTTAACTCGTTGTTGGAATACACAGTTAGTGAGTTATTGGACTCTTGTAATTGGCGAGGTTTCTTGTTGATCAGGCATTCCAGGATGTTTTACTATTATTAGGTGACGTTTCTTCTGTTTTATGTACAAACATTATCAAATTCTGATTTTCACACCAGATTTTGTGGTATACAGTCGAGTCAATGTTCTGCTGGCCTGTTTTCTAGAAAGACACTTTCCCATCGAAAATATAGATCGTCACGTTCCGAATTAAGTTCGAAACACTTTTCTTCTCTTCAGGCTTGTTATTAAATTTCATTAACGATGAAACTACGCAAGAGTGAGCAACATGAAACTTGACGAGAGAAAAGAAAGAAACTGCAGAACCCGAGAAAATATGAGCGTTCGTCTCTTCATCGAACCGCACGCTCTTAGCAATTAAGTCCGGAAGGAAACCGCGATTAGAAGGTGGCTGTTGAAGAAGAAGCTCCACGCGCACGTGTCCCGTAAGAAAAAAAGGAAGGAAAAAAAGAAAGGAAAAAGGGAGGAAAGAAAACTGCTCGCTTGCACGAAGCTTGCTCGCGCTTCTAATAAACCCTAATGTTCTACCGGAGATATTAGCATCGCCAGTAACGACGGGCAACGTCGCGACGCCGGGTGTCGGCGGTTTCCACCGCCGGGGCGACAAAAGAGCAGCCACCCTTTCAGCGTTCTTTCTTTTCCTTTTTTCCCTCTCTCTCTCTCTCTCTCTCTCTCTCTCTCTCTCTCTCTCTCTCTCTCTCTCTCTCTCTCTCTCTCTCTCTCTCTCTCTCTCTCTCTCTCTCCCCCGCTGCAGCGTTAGCTCTCGCTCTTTTTCACTGCCATTCCAGAAGTACCCCAGGTAAGCTCATTGCCGCTGCTTACAAAGCTTACCTTCCCTCGTCATCGTCGTCTTCTTTTTCCTCCGCCTCTTTCACCCACCCGCCCCTTCTCCCGCCTCCCTCGTATTTCTTCGACTCTTTTTGGAAACTCGGCACGACCGGTTTCTCCCTTCTTTTTTCTTCCCCTTTTCGCCGCGTGGGCTTCTTCGCGTTCTTCTTTCCTCTTTTCGCGTTCATTGCGATGAAATTTAGCGGATCAAGGGTGGCTCTTTTCTCCCTGCAATTGGCTGATCGTAGACGCGGACGTGACAAGCCTAATTTCGGGGGTTTATCGAGACAATCGGGATTAACTTCGCATATTTCGTGCCAGAATTTTATTTTAGTCTCTTAATTGAATTTGAGTTTGAAAGAATAAACAGAGGATACTCTCAGCTCGAATCGCTACGAAACTGGATTTCACGAATCAATTTGGATCTTGATACGACTCGCCGGATGGAAATACGGATAGGTTCCAATGGAAAGTAACATTGACACGTTTCTAACGTGTGTAATATTTAATTGTCCACGCGGATAATGATTTCAGACACCGAGAATTTTATGGCGTGTCCGCGCGGACGCATTCGAGATGCTTTCCGCAGCCTCGCGTTCGTGCGAAAGTTCTTGATTATTATTATTACTGACAGCTCGACCTGGAAACTGCATAAATCTGTCCTCGAAAAGGTAGTTAGTGCAATTAGAGACAGACGAGCGGTTCTTTGCAAATTTGCACACGATGAACAGTCTTTTCGCGATGAGGTCCGCAATTTTGCATCGCGCGCCGGGAATGTTCACACTTTTAAAGCTCCCCCTCCCCCTCCCCCTCCCCCTTCCCCGCCATTGTCCGCCGGCACGACCATAAAGTGTGCTCCCGCTCTGAGGAACAGACAGTGAAACAACAATAATAATAACGTACAATTTCATTCGGAAACAAAAGGAAAGAGAAGTTGTTAGCGGGATTATATATTTTTTAATTAATGCGAGACACTCGCAAGTTTCTACGAAGCTCATTTTCGTAAAAATATATATGTATATATATATAAATACATGTATTGCTTAAAATGAAAAGAGAATGCGATTTCCCTTCCTTTCTTTTTTTTTTTTATTTTACAACGGATGCTTATAATCTGCGAAATCACGTAAAATATTCAAAGTATCGTCAAATGTTCAATACACGACGGATCCTAGCTTGATAAATCATTAATCGTTTGCTTGCTCCAAATTATATATTATATTTTAGTTAGATCGAATGGCCGAGTCGTGCGTTTGAAATCAACTGAAAGGCACAAAGCTACCGATGTTGATTAAAAAAAATGGCCTGATGAAACATCCGCGAAGCCTGACGGTGTTTTGGATATAACAATCGGAAGCCTCTGGCAGCTTAGCTTCACTTTTATCGTGTCGTTCAACGTTTATTTTTAAAAAATCCACGTGCGCAAGGGCTTTTCGCCTAGCCGGGATACTTTCGTTCGTCAGCTAAATCTTCAGCGAAATATCAGCGCAACAATAATAAATTATGCGAGATAATAAATTCACCCGAGGATTTTAGTCGGCGAATACATCGCGTGGATTTATTTTATTTAAAATGATTTAAAGTCATTTTAATAAAGAGATTTTCGATTTGTATTTAACGCTTCTTAATCTCAATGATATTCGGCAAACACCCAGGACCTTCAAATTTAAAAAAGAAGAAAACAAAACTGAGCATCAACTGATAAATTTCCTTAAATCCTTAAAATTCTAAAAATCTTGAATTCTTTTAGTTTTAATTTAATTTCTCTCTATTGGATCTATTTTCGCTTTAATTGTACTTGTCAATTTGATTATTTTTATTTTGAGTTCACAGACAGAGTCAACAGGTATAATTAAAATATTCTGCAAAATTATTTTACGAAGTATTGATACGTTTAGGTACCCAGATCTCGAATGAATCATATTTCTGAATTTACCGTAATTTGTAAATGTAATCGCTGCATCCACGAAAATAGAATATCTCTTGGAGTTCTCGTAAGAAACAACTGAGGCAAAACATCACGCTGCAATAATATCGTGATTTTAGCGGGTGCAACGCTAATTAGCTAATGCAACGAAAATTAGCGATTGGTTGATTTGGGTCACGTGATTCGTAAAGGGGCGTGGGGCAGACCTCGAGTGGGAGTGACGTTGTCTGGTACTGAGCGATCGCGCCTGTAATTTGTTTTGTATAGATTCAAATGTTTGCGTATCGATAAAATTTTATGGCAAAAAAGTCGTCTTCATTTCCTAGTCAGAACAGTTGCTTCTGGGCTTTTCAGTGAGACGAATCGTACTGGGATACAAGTTGTGCAGTTTTTTCCTTTAACCCTTTAAAGAAAAAGTCTCTAACCTAGATTCCTGGTTGACACGGGCGAAGAATCTCAAAAAAAAAAAAGAAAAAAAGAAGGAAAACAGGAATGAATGATATCGCTATCCGTTTTTCGCCATACAAGGAAAGTATTTCATTCTAAGGAGCTAAAACGAGCTACGTCCCTCCCCGATGCGACAATTTTTTCTTTCTTTTTCTCTTTCTTCTCTTCTCTCCCCAAGAAAGCCACCGATCAATTTTTCTCACTCGCGCGAATGATATTTTAATATCCTCGGATTGATTTATTTTTAACGTCATTCTGAGTTCTCGCGTGGTAATTATATGCTTGCGATGGGATAACGTCGAAATGAAAATTGAATTAAAAAGCAATTAATATATGGCGGACGGATATATGGCGACGAGTGCTGGAAAACAAGCCGGGAAATTCGAAGGGGCTCGCGTGTAATTTTAATTAACATTACCTTTGAATTTGTAATTTAATTTCGTGAAAACGATGTATTCTGAAAAGTAATAACGCGATTCTAAATTAGTCATGTGAGAGCGACCGATACGTTCGTTCGAATTACGAACGAAGGATTACCTTTTTATCCCCTTTTTCCCTTTCGCACACGTTACGCGTTTCTTGTTGGAATACTTAAATGAGTGATCGAATCGTGGTTTGCAGCTACGCAATACGTTGATTTACACGATATAAAGTTATCACGATCGTTCGACACTGGCAGAGCTGAGATTCTTGAAAATTTTGTGAAAAACCCTCAAACTTGTAATTTCTTCTTTTCTTTTCAGTCATCTGACTGATGCACAAAGCTGATTGTCGAATCAAGCATCGCGAGATGATCGTTTATGATCGATTAATTGATGGGCAAGTTTGCCATTTGACGGTCTATTGTCCAAGAGATTTAGCCACGCGAATGCCGGAGCGTTTCCAAACGTAGCTCTATGTACATATATTTGCTGAAACTGTTCAGTCCTTGAGGGACTGCCAACTGTTTGAGTTTCCAACTACTTTATCTCCGATTACATTCAAGACACCGATGCGATTACTGGTATTAATCCTACCTACTGCGGTATTAAATCAACTAATTTTTGCGTTATTACAACGGGAGTCTGAAATTCAACGCTCAGTTATTTTTAAACCACTATGCCAAGATTCGAATTTCTGAATGTTTAGAGAAAAATAACAAGTTCGAAAATTTTACGGTTTTTACGGTTTAAGAAAGTTGGAAGCTGGAAAATTTCAAGAGGGTGGAGAATCGAGAATTTGAGCAATTTCTTCAGAATTGGAGAACATAAATTAGAAATTTTGCAATTTCAGACAATTGAACTGGGAAATTTTCAGAGAGCAGAGTTGAGAATTTGAACAATTTTTTCAAAGGATTAAAACAGATAAAAATTACAGCTTTGTATCGACAAACTTAATTTTTATACGAAGAGGGCATGGTGTTGAAAAATAAAATGAAAAGAAAGCATCTAAATACTTTCAGACAACAATAGCGCTTCCTAGAATTTCTCATCGTAAAATCGACTTGATTTCAACGTGGAAATAAATTCGACGTGATTATTCATCGATCAGTCGGTCGGAGATAATCATTCAATGAAATGCCAGGCTGCAACTGCGTCGTATCTCGCGAGTCTGATCGCGTAGGATTCTGCTCTCTTAATCCTTCTCGAACATCAGTTAAGCGTGAGCGATCCCATAAAAACGCGCATTAAGCGAAGATTAAGCCGGTGGGAAAAAATCTTCCGCCTCTCGGATCGTCCTCCTTCCTTCATATCGATGGATCTTGTAATTTACATTCGAATAAACCTCGCTCGCTCCTTTCCTTTTCGTTCGTGACGATCGGTGCATTAACGCGCGTTTACAGTCGCAGTATTTAACGAAACGCACCGTATCATTTCCTCGATCGCATTAAAAATCCTTGCTCCAAATAAAAATCACTTATTTTTGTAAAATTTCGTAATTTTTTTTTTTTTGTGCACTTTTAGAAATTTCAACGATTGGCGTTGTGTATTATTTTCGCAAGATTTTCTTTTTTTTTGTGTGTGTGTGTAGAATTTATGCTAGTATTTTTCAATCTTCATTTACAGCTAATTTTCCAGGGTCTGATTGCGGGATAAAATGCGAGATCATTTACTCATTGCTGATAAAAGACATTTCTCTCGCTACTTCTTCCACCACCTATAGCGATCCCTGCGAGCTTTATTAAAATTGCCTTCATTGTCTCGAAATTACGATAGGGTTCGCGACAAGGCTTTTCTTCTGAAACATTCAGCGGATGATAATCGAAGGATTAGCGTGGCCAATCTTTCGCAGAGATGAATGCAAGTAAATTTGCTTCCAGCCGTCTCGTTTTGTCTCTATGAACTCGCTGAAATGGCCAATATCTTTCAGCAAACAAGCTACAATTTAACCGTACAATTATTCGATTTAAAAGAACAATATCCCACTGAAAAATACAACGACGAAGGCAGAAAATTCGAAAACTATTTGCGCAAACTTTCATTTCGCCGATGCTCGATCTTCCCCCTCCTTTGTAGACGTAACGCGCGAGAAACGTTGTTTCGACGAGCTGTCCGATCGAACGATTTGTTTCGTCCGTCTTGTTAATGGTTCTCATCATTTACCGGGTATAATCATTCGAGACGATCTGCAGCTAGACCGATGAAACACGTGACAAAATGTGTTTCGCGCCATCGATCACTCTCCTACCCGGCGAAAAAATGGCATCGCGCCGCGTTTCCTGGTTCAATATGGACATTACGTTTTTACACGAACGGCTTCGATCGGTATTTTAAAGGGTGAAAGATTGAAGAGCGCGAACACCGCGTGGAACACCGACGTCGATTAAAAAGGAATATATTGCTCGAGGTATACATATAAATTTTTTGCTGCAAACTTTTACCAACCTCCTCCCTCGCCCTTGTCCCTTTTGAAGCGTCGAACGGCTTTCGAACAAATAAAGAGCGTCGCGGTGTTTTTTAAATTCCGTCTTTTCAATGTTTCGTCTTTAATTGCAATTCTAATAATCCCCCTTCCTTTATTTCCCATTTTATTCGCGTCCCTTTTTCGGAGCTTGCAATATTTCCCAATACAATTTGAAACATTCGTTTTATTAAACTTTCGTGCTTTCAACTGTCTCTCTGCTTTTCTTCTTTTTTTCTTCCAGATAGAGATAAACGAAGAATATTTTCAAATATATCGTTGTTACTTTGTCGAACTTTTCACGTAAGCTCTTTTTATCTGCAAACGCCACGTCCATCTTTTTAACCATTTTTTCACTCCCACGTCTATTCTTGTCCTTCTTTTTTTTTTGGCTTTTTGGCACTCATCAATTTTACCATGGCCAGCGAAGGTTTCTATCAGGCAACAGTTCAATGACTTCGAACGAACAGAAGAAGAATGTGTCTAGTCACTGTTGAGATATCAAATTCGTGCAAGAATAACGGACGTCTGATTCACGCTGGTTCATACCGCGCGGGGGCGACGGCGATATCGATTTTCACTTTGAATTTCAACCTATGAAATTTCTCCCGTTAATACCACGATTTTTGCATTTCGCGCATATTGTCCGAAATCCGCGCCGTGTCGAAAATTCGCGCGTGATTTGGTTGACCTGCCGATAAGCTTTTGCTGTTATCCTTCGTCCCTCTTTTTTTTTTTTTTTTTTTTTGTTCTGCTTTGTTTTTGATTTAGAAATTTTATAATCCTTTAATCCTTTAATCTGCCGGAATCGGATCGAACATTTATTTTTCGAATCTCGCCTACCTGAAATTTGGCGTCTTAAATTTCAACGCGAATACGAAACAGTTGAAGAAATACTTGAAATAAATGATAAAATTATACAAATTGATTTGACTTTTCGCTTGCACAAAAGTCGAAAGTCAGGAAACTTCATCCTCAGAATGTACGGGAAAAAAAAACAGAGACATTTTCGTTCTCCGCCGATCGATAGCTCACCAGCGTCGCCTGAAAGCTTGCAACGACGCGGCGTTAGATAAAATACCGAACGATAATTAAACAACACTTGGACAGAGGCGCTTGGAAAGAGAAAAAAAAATAAAAGAGAGGGGGCGCCCTGGGGTTGGAACGCAACGAAATTCCTTTTGTTTCAAAACAGCCGCCGATGCAACGGTGCGTGCGCACACGGCGCTAATAAATCACACAGCCGAGAGCGAAAACATTTATTCAGCCGGTCACACACGGCAAATCCGGGAGGGCGAAATCTTTTTATCGGGCTGGCGCTTTTGTCCGATAGCCGGTGGGCTGGGGGCCATACGCGCGTGCACAACACCAGCCCGGAGCCCGCGATTATTCGTGTAATCGCGAGTTCCGCGCGCGCGATAGCATCGTGCTCGCGCCCTCGTCGCCACGATGATGAACGAGGGAGCATCTTGGCTACGTTCGATCGATGAACCTGCTAGGTTATTCCCTCATAACCCTCGTCCGTGCTCGTTCGTGCGCCAGATACCTTACGACGCGATATCTTACTATTATTGGAGGATTACAGATATTTATGGAATTTCATATTTTTGCCAGGAATTCGAACGTACGTACGTTCGTTCGGCATACTAAACGTTCTAGCAGGGAAGAGGCACTAGCCAGTGGACAAATAGTAAAATTATCAGATGTTCGCGGGAGACTGAAAACGAGATTCGAAAAAACCGCGGGAATTCTCGAGAGTCCCTCGAGAGGGACGTCGTTTTATTATCACTGAAAGTGATTTTAGCAGGGGTAACCCAGAAAATTGGGCCTCTTCAGGTGCTAATGCAACGAAAATTAGCGATTGGTTGATTTGGGTCACGTGATTCGCGAGGGGGCGTGGCGTAGATCTCGAATAGGAGTGGCGCTGTCTGGTACTGAGCGATCGCGCCTGTAATTTGTTTTGTATCAATTCAAATGTTTACAAATCAATAAAATTTTATGGCAATTCATTTCCTAGTCAGAACAGTTACTTCTGGGTCTTTCAGCGAGACGAATCGTACTGGGGTACAAGTCGTGCAGATTTTTCGTACAAGCTGAATTTCGTACAAGCAGCAACGCGACTGCAATTTCGATTCACGATTTAACCTGTACGTTCCAAAGTTTCGAAACCTCCCCATCCCCACTTGCTTACCGGCGTTCGCGACAATTTCGCTCGCGCGTAATTACTCGCCCGGCCATTATAAATGCACACCGCCGAGGAAACATTCGCGCGCTAATCAGAAAGTAGGTCGAACCGAATCCCCAGGATAGCTGAACCGAGGCTCCCGCTGCTTATACATACGACGCGATTCGCCCGCGATATGAATAATTTATCGGCATCGGATATCGGATAATAGTCTCTAAAATTGACACAGCCTGGAAAGCAGGCATTTAGCGACTATTTGACGGCGATGGCTCGACGTCCCAGCCTTCTTATCGCTTCATCCCCGCAACCGCTCCGCACAGGTTACGACGCTGAAAATTTAAGGCGTGACCGACATTCGCGGCTGACGAGCCATCAGCACGGTTGCCAAGTGCAACGATCGAATATTTCATAATTGACAGCTGTGTGTGTTAACACAGCGACTAATTTTTAATAAACACCGTGAAATATTAAATACACTTTAACCCTTTGAGTTGACACACGTTCATCCGAACGAGAGAAGCATGTAGTAACAAGTTCGAAAAGTTCATTCGTCTTTTTTCGACTGATTTATTTATGTTTGTCCAACTTTCGTACAACACGTGAGTAAGCTGATTATTTTCTGTATCGGTTTAAACGCTCAAAGGGTTGATGTAAATATGCTTTGTCGTAGTATATTTTGCGCTTTACGCAGTCTGATTATTCTACATGACGACTCTCAAAATTTTTAACACGTTCGAAACGTTGAACATATTCTGATTGAAAGATTCAGGCAATAACATAACATCCGAGTGCAATGGCGAGTGACTAATGGGAGGGAATAATTTTTGTTCGCAGAGGCACGAGCCAGAATAAGCGGCCCGCCGGATATCTACGTGAAAACCGGCAGTCTCCTCACGCTCACTTGTCTGATGTCTCAAGGACCTCACGATTTAGGCACAGTGGCTTGGTTCCGTGGTAGTAAGCCGGTGGTGACGTCCCCTCATTCGGAGAACGATGTAAACGGCGAACCCCGCATCACCGTCGAAACCGAGTGGAGCGACGCCCTCACGTCAAGGTGCCATTTTTTTATTCACTGCTCTGCATTTTGATACATTCGTCAGTAGCGAAAATTGTTAGATTCTATGGGAAAGAAGAAGAAGTGTTTCCCTTCGAAATTATTATTATTATTATTATTGTTGTTGTTGTTGTCAGAAGAAGATAGGACCAGTCCATTTTTATTGATTTTCTAGCCTAGATGTCGCTTCAGCCCGCTGGGAAGAAATAATCGAAAAAAAAAGAAAAATTCAAACTCCATATCGGAAATTACTCCGTAAGACCATCGATCATTATCAGAATATATACTGGAGAAACTGAGGATGCAGCTAGTTTGAAAATTAAAACGACATAGATGTGTTCCCGATAGATAGGAGAATCAATCCCTATCCCGTCCCTGTCGTCCCGAACGGAACGACATTAGTTATTGGTCAACGTGTTACCTGGTTAAGCGCATAAACCAAGCATGGGCAAGCTTTCAATCTCAAAACTAGAACAAAACAACCATACTCGCTGCACCGGGCCGAATCCCCGTCGGTACATCTAAATATACTTATCGAAACTACGGGCATTATTCAGCGCGACGCGGAGCAAACTAAATCACTTACACCGAAACTTTCAAAAGCGAAACAAGTATATTCGTCATGCGAGACGCAACAACATCCACGTACAACAGATAACTCCGTTATCCCCTCGTGTTATCCTCCTGCGTGTTTTTTAATTGTCCGAGATTCGAAGAGTGAAAATCTGAATATCGATAGAATTAATATTTGAACTGATATTTTTTACCGTGTATTTTGATCAACCGTAAAAACCTGATAAAACGTTTCAATTTTCATTATATTCTCATTTATCGGAGATTTCAATACTCTCGTACGTAAAATAATTTTTTTTAAAAAACTAGATATATCCAGCAAATACCAATTTTTGTCAGATGTAATATCGTTTAACGTCAGATTTAATGTTAGATTAGCTGGCTTTCGCGTAAACATCGACTGTTTTAACTGTGTCAAATATCCTACTCCATTTAGTGTCCCAAGCGCTCCGTTCCACATCCACCGTCTTAAAATTTCGATTCTTTCGTCGAGAAATCCCGAACGTGCCGTTCGAAGGTGCACCGTCAAGAGGCGAATAAACGAGCTAATATCCGCGCGATGCGGAGATTTGTCTCGAGAGGCAAATCAAGTAAGTGGTTAAGAGGATCGAGCACGCAACTAGGAAGAAGCCACTGGGGAATTAATTTCTCGTTCTTGAGAAATTAGGCTGCGAGAGGTCTCTGGGGGAGGGGCAGATGGTGGTCCTCGTAAATTCGTCGACGTGAAACGCCGGCCTGACAATCGTCAATCACGTCCAAAAACAGACGCAGCCCATTTGCAGGCTGCAATATTCCCGCGACATAGAAACGCCAGCCGAGGCTGACAAGGGCCGGCTAGAAATGCAGAGCATGCCCGATGCGTCTTCACGGTGCACGGGCTGCCTGACAAAGGAGTACCCTGTTTCCTATCCTATTCGAGGACCGGCTGAATATCATACAACGTGCCAAGGCACGGTCTGAATATGCGATCGGAGAAAAGGTTATGATTAGTGACGGCAGACCGGGTTCGATATGCACTTACACGGCGATATCTGTCGCGGAAATATTTCTGCGCTCGCTCCTCCAATTCTATTACCGTTTTTAACGCCAGAACCGACCAATTTATTTATTTACGGGCGTGAGAAATTTCAACGATTCCTCGCGCAGAAACTTCTTTCTACGTTTTATCTCTTATCTAATCGTCGATATTTGTTGTTTCTGAAATCCCTCTCTTACGGACAAAAAATTTTCAAAATTTTCATCAATGATGATGGTATGTTTCAAAATAAGCATATATTAACTGTATTAATTTACAAGTCTATAGTACAATTGGTTTACTACTGAGAAGAATTTGGCAACTTGCGTTACGTAAAAAGATGTTAAAAAGTGAAATTTAATTTGGACGTCACTCGTATGATATTTGCATTTAAATTCCTAAATTTGAGAAATGGTACTTTGAACCGTTTCGTATATTTTCGTACATAATCCGGGCACAGAGTGAGCATTATTTCGCGCTTTCCTCTTTAATTTTTCCCTCTTGAAAAGTTTACGACAGTCGTAGTCCCTTTACACCGCTCATTTTTTAAACGGGGGATCCTAATTTCCACCTGACCTTTGTTGAACTAATCCAAGCCGAAAGCTGAAATTTTAACGAACACGTCAATGATTTAACAGTCGGATGCCGTTTTCATTTTCGAGCTAAATGTCACGAGCCAATTTTCAAGTTCAATACCTTCCACGTGACTTCAACGAGCATTTTAACATTCCCCAAAACGAAACTTTTGTTTCCCTTTTTGTCCATTGTAATCAATCAATTATAATACCATACCATTTGAGCGCGATTTCTAGTATAAAGTCAATTGTCAATCAAAACCTAACCTAAACTTAACCTAAACCTAACCTAAACCTAACCTAAACCAAAAAATACATATGTGTCAAATTATCGAGAGAATAACACGGTAGTGTTTTGACAAACAGATTTTGTAATAAAAGTAGCCACATACTTACGTTCGATCAAACTATCCAATAAACTCTTCACTGAAAACTTCCTCTTTTTTTCCTCCTCTCCTTTTCACTCTCTCTCTCTCTCTCTCTCTTCTCTCCATTTCCCTATCTTTTACCTTAGTCGATGCAGACATTTCTAGGCGACATTCCTAGGAGACACGTCTACCCAAGCCCTCCGACGGCCATGAGCTCTTCATTCGCACCATGACCTCAGGCACTCTCATATCTCTAACACCCTGAACTACATATTTCTTTGTTCAGCCACATCCAGTCTCGGACACGTTTCGCTCGTTCAACAAAAGCTCTATCAATCATCCGATATCGACCAATGAATCACGCACGCGACACGGCGGCGCGCAAAGAAAATCACGAAGTTTAATGCGTAATTCTTTTCTATTACCCAGGCTGGAGGGGGGGGGGGGGTTGTTTATCAAGACTCGGGAACACACAGTCGGCTCCGCGAGAGCATTAAAATAATTATTTCCAAAGGCGTGTTCAGTCTAGCAACCGCTGCAACTGGGACACTGTTACGTAAACTCTTAAACGATCGTTATTAGCCACCGGGGTGCGATACGTTGCTACGCTACACGATGCGAAGCTAAGTGGTAAAATACTACCGCGGCTAAATGATTAATCAATAATCTATCGGGGGCGAATTTCTTTGCCGAGTCCTACCACCACTGTCCTGCCACGACACTAGCCAGTGCATCTGACACGGAGTTATTTCCTGTCGTTTCAACGACCCGTTCCCGCTCCATCGATTCAGATTGTTCGGAAAAACGATCCTCGCTTCGTCGCAAAGTCCGTTAGATTACATTAGCAGCGCGAAAGTTTCGAGTCGATCCGCAGGTACGATTGGCGGCAGATATCCACGTGCCATAGAATTTTTTGAGGAATCGTAATTTGAAAAGAAATTCATTTTGTTTTTGATTGTTTTTGCTTTCGCAAGCTTCGCGCGTCGTTTCAAACATCGTCGATCCTAGGTATCGATCGATCGCTTAAATCGCTCGTGCGATTTTAATATCGTTGCGTGGAATTAATTCGCGAATTCGCGTTCAAATAATTGATCGGCGTTCGTTTTAACTTTGGCAAACATTGGCTGTAACAACACGCGTCGAATGTAACAAGATTGTCGTTGTTAAACTACGAGAATGAAGACAGAGAATAGGAATCATAAGAGATTCTCCGATATCGAACGAAAATTAAATAAATTCTCGATCGAGTTCGACAGATCAATATCGATTAAATCACGATTCGGTTAAATCAGACACGAAACGTTCCTCATCAGTGGTTTTTTGCCAAGTTCGAAGATAATTTTCTAACAAAACAATTTCACGACGTTTGTCGTCGGTCAAATGTTACCAACAGTTGATAACACTTTCCGACGGAAGTTATCAATGGCTATTAGCTGCAGGCGGATACAAAAATACGAAAGCACAGTTTTTCCGTGACTGGGCTACAATATTCCTCCCAAAAGGACGATTTATTTTACTTACAACCGACGCGCGCGGCTCCCTTAACGTCAATGTGTACCAGGCGTTATGTTGCGTCCTAGGAGGGAAGCATTTGGCGGCCATTATTACGGGGCTGAGAAGAATGACGTACAACGCTGCCACCGGGATAACACGCTTAGGCGAACAGGATCGTTGGATTTATTTTACGGCGTTTGTCTATGACACGTGACACATCCGCTGTGTCTGACAACGTTTATCCGACGACGTTTATTTTTATTGTTGCTCGCTCGCGCCAAATCACGAAGACCCGGAAAGATCCAAACTTTGTATCCAGTCTGCTGAATCCGCTTCCCTGTTCGCTTATTTCTCGCTTCGATCGGGGAAAAAAGTCACGACGAAAGAATCGTTCAAATCTGCAATATAAACTTGCGATATATCGCAACGCACAAAATTTCCACGAAAAGTCAAATAAATTGGTTTGTTGTTATTTCGATCGGAGCTTGACTCTCTCGTAAAAATTTAAGAAAAGAAAAAGAAAGACAGGAAACGATCAATTGGGAAGTCAAAATGGCCATCAGCGGCGGCGTTCGAAGTAACGAGATGCCATCGTTTGCTGGAAAAATTATTCACAATAGGAGTCGTGAGCACCTAGTCGACCGAGGTTCTTTTTATCATTTCAAACCAGCAAGGCGCTCGTATTTTATTCAGGATTTATTCGTGGCTCGGCAGGGAACCCCGTGCTCAGCCTGTGGCTTTTAACAGTAATTACGGCAGTCGATATTAATGAATTAAACCGTGAAGTAATTAAAGTTTCAAATGATGAACGGCCGGTGAAATTGAATCGCTAAACGCGTATATTTTTCGTATCGAAGGGAGAGGAGAGGGGGGTGAGTGCTCGATCAGAAATGGGTGGGGAAGGTTTCATCGTACCGCAAGCGCTATTAATCGGCAATTAATAGTCGTTAGATCATCGGTGCTTCATTGTTAATTTCGTCATGAATTATTTCATACATCGCCGGAACCGCGTACCGATAACCACTCGCGAAATTAAAGCCATTTCTATCATTCATGTGCGATTGCTCCGTGAAATTTATGCGTCTGACATGTTTTTGCCTGTTAGAGGGCTTGTGATCGGATCGGACGCGAGTGACAGTCAAATTAAGCGACTGTGCTAATTCACTCGATCTGGCGGTGGATGTGAATGTACCTTCAACAGAAATGTTGCTGCATGTTTTTCGCTTTTATTCGTTCGACATTCGCAGTTATCAACGGATTAGTAGATCGGCAGCGTCAGAAATAGCACTTTGGAAATTAAATGCAACTTCAATAATTGTTAATTCGCTCGATCTGAATGTACTTTCAACGGAAATGTTGCGGGATATTTTTCGTTTTCATTTGCTCAACATTTACGGTTACCAACGGATTGGCTTGATCTTTCGTGATTATTCGAAAAAGATTTCGAATTATCGGTGAAAAGCTGGATAAAATTAAAAATTTTATTTGAAAAACTGCCGCCTCCTGTTGCTAAGCTCTGAAAAAAAAAAACTCTGTTGCCGTGGTCATCGTGACGTGTACGTATCGTTGATTACATAAAAACGTACGTATTTCACTCGCGCGTCGCGAAAGTAACGTGTATCAAGATGAACTCGCCACGCGCGAGTCGAAGGAGGAAGCAAAGAGTTTCTGGCAATTAATTTCACAGAGTATCGTAATAAATTGTAATAAATTAATCCGCAAACCGGAGAGGCCAGATAGCGAGTAGCAATATTTTGTCTAATGCGAGCGTTCTTTCGTTCTGATCGCAGATTGAGGATCACCCATGCAAAGCTAGGCGACTCTGGGAATTACAGTTGCGTGCCCACTGTAGCGGAGAGGGCCAGTGTCAACGTGCATGTTATTAACGGTGAGTGTCACATATAAATTGCACGGCATGTTGCTCTTCGTGTCGTGTATTTTAACAGTTGATACAATTATAAACGAATCGGCGCCGGCATACCGATACACACGAGTCGCACAATTTGTACTCGTTTGATATTCTCATCCGTGAGTCTTCATCAAATTGCGATTAAATTGCGTAAATATGTTACGCGTATAATACGCGTAACATCTGCATTTCGCTTCAAAGTGAAAAAGAATCCTTCGGATGGAATTTCTAGCGATTTTGGGAAAATTGCATTACGCACTGATTGGACGCTCCGTGAACGCTCAGTGAAATATAAATAAGGACAAAATGAAATTCGAATTTAGAAAAAAGGAGGATGACGGGGGACTCTTGATTTCCAACTTCGTTCGCTCGAATTTCACATCGAACAGCGGTAACGGGTAACCCAAATAAAAAGAATTGACGGGTTGTCTAATTCGGTACGGATTCAATCCTGAAATTGAACAGCTCGTAACAGAAACTCAATTGGATATTTCTCGTTTTTTGTCGGGGAGCATATTCTAAAAGTTCTTCGTACGATCTGTCAATGTTTCAAATAAAAATGGGAAACTCTAACAGCGGCGTTCGACCGTAATCTGTGTGTGTGTGTGTGTGTGTGTGTGTGTGTGTGATTTTATATAATAAAATTTCAAAGCCCGAAATATAATTAAAATCTTTAATCTCGTTACTTTCATACAGCCCGCGGAAATTCGTTTTATCGCCTGTCAATAATAGATTTCAATCATGTTTTAATTGATATTTGTAGAGAGACGGAATGAAATTGAAATTTCATTATTTAAATATTCGATAAATTTTATTATAATTAAATAATGTGATATAATTAAATAATATTAAAAAATATATAAACGTGCATAAACGTCGGAACGATTCACGATAAATTACGCGATAATAAACCAACGGATGTGAAATCATGGTGTGGAATATTTTTACCAACGAATTCGAACCACCAACTTTGATACTTTTAATTATAATTAAAATTCTCTTAAACGAATTACACACTTCGTGCTTCCATTAAAATATTCTCGACTCTCTCTCTCTCTCTCTCTTTGCATTTTATTTCCACTTTCCGATGTTCATCCGTTATTTCTCAAAACAACAAGAAAAAAAGAGGAAAAGAAAGTTTTTCCTGTAATGTTTCAAGCTTGCAGCGCGATCGAGAACTTTCCAACTTCGATCGTGTCTTATTCTTCGAGATTTCACGAGCCAAGAATCGCGCGCACCGCGAAACAAAAGAGATCGATCGGACGCGAAATCACGAATTTTCAAAGAAGCCCGTTCCACTTGCCGTGTCTGCCGGACAATCGGAACCGTGAACGAAGATTCTCTCCGTCCAATTAGAAATTTTCGACTGGCGTAATTACACGATGGCAAGAGCGAGATAACGAGAAAGTATTAATTAAATCAAGTTGCAAGCGCGGATCATAATCTACAAAGGCGGGCGGCTGTGTTCGAAAGAGATAATTAAGAGATCCGCGAAGAAATTAAAACCTAAAAGGAAAGTGTCGGGCAATTTCGTACAATTTCGTCGACGATTTTTCGAAACGTCGCACGGAGGATAACCGTGGAACGATGAATATTAATCAGCCCCATGAATCTGATTCTCCCGGTGCGGGGCGGCACCCTTAAAAGCATCCCCGCCACGGAAATCGAGGCAACCCTTGTTAACACGGAGTAAATATGGGCATGAACGTTTAATTACTTTATATAAAATTCAAATCCGCGAGGAGTGATTCATCGATTTTCGGGGCCGTCTGCGCCTTGCCGAGTATCAAAGGCGAGGATCTGCACGCTGATTTGCTCATCAAGACGGTTTCACGCTAGGAAACCTCGTAAATAAATGGAATTAGGTATGAGAGCGAGACGGAGCAACTGCAGAGATTGCAAAGACCCCGAGATATGCCGGTGCTTTTAAGCCTCTTGGAAATATTTCTGAATATGAAACGTTCCGAGAGTGCTTTTAATATCTTCCTGGGAGAATGTGTGACGAAAAAAAGGTCCACGCTAACTGCAGTGACTGCGAAAACGAACATTCCACCTTTCATTTTCTACGGTGTGAAATTTTTTTTGCGATCGTAGGAAAGCACAACTTACAACGAGCGATAAGTGATTTTATTTCTGAATATTTTAGAGTAACGATTTATGAATTAACAATGAACAACTATTAACAAGTTGTAATACCACGGATTATAACTCACCCAACAGTATCTCCTCGACAAAGAAGATCCTTCAATTTGTGATTCGTGCAAAGTCTGATTGACAATGGAATATATTACTGCCCAGTGTTATACAGACATCAACTAAACATGAGTCCTTCTCTGAATGACAACCTAAAGAACAAAGAATCGGTCTAAAACTATATCTCCAAAGGACTAAACTTATCAAGAACCTCAGAAAATACAAATTTTTCTTGCCTCTAAAAGTCGACTACTAATTGCTTAACTGGAATATCTTGGTCCACACATCTCTCCTTGAAGACTGTAACCTTAATATATAAAGTTTATATTCTTTATATTATCACTGAAAGTGATTTTAACGGAGGTAACCCAGAAAATCGGGCCTCTTAAAGTGCAACGCTAATGCAACGAAAATTAGCGATTGGTTGATTTGGGTCACGTGATTCGTGAGGGGGGCGTGGGGTAGACCTCGAGTAGGAGTGGCGTTGTCTGCTACTGAGTTTTGTATCGATTCAAATGTTTGCATATCGATAAAATTTTATGGCAAGAAAGTCGTCTTCGTTTCCTAGTCGGAACAGTTGCTCCTGAGCATTTCAGGGAGACGAATCGTACTGGGTACAAGTCGTGCAGTTTTTATATTTTCTCTATTTCTATTCTTTATATTTTGTACTGATATAGCTATAATAAACCTCAAATGAGGTTTCCAAAGCTTAAATGAAACAAAAAGAAGAAAAACTAACTATAGTTTCTAAGACCTTTATAATAAACTCTAAGATTTAGTTCCAAATTGCTAATAACCCAAGTGATTGATGCGACTTTAAATAATGGAAGAAAAAGAAAAGGATTTGTGAATTGAATTTCTTTGCGTGTCGTAATTGCGTAAACCTCGCGTGCAATTTTAGTTTCTTGTGCTTTCGAATCACCTGTCGAAGATGTCCGTACGATTGCAATGTTTTTACTGCTTCTCGGGGTTTTTAGTGGGCTGTGAGGGGAACCGTGAAACCGTTTTCCGGAACGATCTTCTAAAATTTGAACGTCTCGTTTTGATGATCCTGCGTAAAAAACGGAAGCGGTCGGAAGGACGCTAGTTCAATTCCGTAGAGTTTGAAATTTTTAGGTAGCTCCCCAGATCGTTGCTACCACGTAGAAAGACAGAAACGCTCGAGATGATACTTTCCGCGAACAGTATTGCACAAACTTCCTCATACGTGCAAAGAATACATAATTATACAATTTTACACTTGTACAATTTGACGTTTATTCAAAAGCGTTGCAATTCGTCCGATAGCTTGCACAGAATCCAATTGTCCTTACTTTTGACAAATGAAGGAATCCTTCTAGGGATTTCAAAGTTCTCTGGAAGATCCGAGAATCCTTTGCGTTTCATGTTTTTACTTTAATGTGAATTAAATTTACTACCAACTTTCTTTATACACGGAGTAAAACAAGTTTTGTTAAAAAAGAAATTCCTCCCGCCTGCTTACATGCTCGCTTTTTGCAGAAGAAAAAAAGGAAACACAGAAAATTGCGACGCGCGAATATATGCTGAATAAAATATTCATTTTACGAGGTATTGTTGGGTATTGAAAGTCTCTGAAAGGCGCGACAGAAAAGAAAGAAGAAAAAGGACGAGCAGAATTAAGAAAAATGGTCGAGGAACGCTTAAAAGATTGAAAAGATGAAAGAGGAACACCTGAATCGGCGAGACAAATTGTATCGCGGTCGACAACGCGAGGCGCGTTAATTTTGAAAATCGTCAGAGGCCGGCGAGAATGGAAAATGATCGCGCTCCGACGACGATTATCGCATAATTGAACCGCGGCCAATCGTCCACCGCCGTTTCGTTAATAACCGGCGTTTTCATCGGAATAACAATTTCGCGACCGTGGGAAATCTCGCGGGTGGAAATTCGAGCTCGCTCGCCGTTTTCGAAAACGGGGGAATTCACCGACGAAACGACGCGCAACGTTTCGAGAAATCGAGAGCAACGCGCAACAGGCACGCGCCCCGTCGATCGCGCGTATCGACCAGGCCGTTGTCTCGAATTTCGCGGGCCGTTTGTAATTGAAAGGTTCCGCCTGTTGGAACAACGCGAGATTAACAAGCTGCCGGATTAATTAACTTCGAGCAGCACGTTCTGCCGTTGCGGTCACGTTGGATCTGAGAATTACCTGCCGAATTTTCCTCTGCATTTTTCTCTCCGTTTCCGTTTCCGCTTCATTTTATCACTGAAAGTGATTTTAGCGGGGATAACCCAAAAAGGGCCTCTTCAGGTGCAACGCTTGTGCAACGAAAATTAGCGATTGGTTGATTTGGGTCACGTGATTCGCGAGAGGGCGTGGCGTAGACCTCGAGTAGGAGTGGCGTTGTCTGGTACTGAGCGATCGCTGTAATTTGTTTTCTATCGATTCAAATGTTTGCATATCGATAAAATTTTGTGGCAAAAAAGTCGTCTTCGTTTCCTAGTCAGAACAGTTGCTTCTGGGCCTCAGTGAGACGAATCGTATTGGGGTACAAATAGTGCAGTTTTTTCTCACCGAGCTTCTCTCACCGCGCTGATCATTACTTTCAGGCTGAATCACCTGTCACTTCGAATTGGGACTTGGGTTAAATTATATTCTGATATATTTCTCGTCGAAATTTCTTCTCGAAGACGAATATACGTGGGGAAATTGTATCTCGTCGAGTGAACGAAGAGTACTCGCTGAAAATTTTTCTCAGCGTATACAATAACGTTGTGAAAATGAAAAGTCGTAGTTGAACTTTGATTCGCAAGTACAGCCAAACGTCAAACGTTACGTAGCTTTTATCGATACTTGCCAAAGTCCCGTGAATCTATCAACGAGAGACGAATCTGTCGTTCGAAACATACATTGGAAAGCTTGTTTCCTCGAAATACGAAAGATACGAAATCACAAGCGAACCCATTAATTTTCACGAACGAATCCTCGCACCCAGGTTAAAGACGTATTGTTGAACCCGTCGTAGAATTGTCAAACTATCTCAGTTATCTTTGCTCGTTGCACGCCTATGCGTCCTGGTAACTTGCACCTCGTCTCGTGCAGACAACGATGTAAACTGCGCTCGTATCGTCTCGCGTATACATATACATACGTTTCACCGCGCGCCAGTTGAACGTTGATGATAAGCGAGTGTGCAAACTGCAAAGTCGCGAGATGTTAACGCGTGAAACTTTACCGGACGAGCGAGTCAGCCCGAAAGGAAAAATGTTGCAGAGATGTCAGGAAACGATCTCGATACTCTAAAATTGTACAAATATATTAGATTCACAAATAATTTTTTACTAATTATTCGACAGATACGACTTCTGTAGGACAACACTAGACATCAGAATTACCGAAATTGTTAATTTCATATACGAAAATAGAAATTTTGCACATTCGCATTTTTGGAGATTTAAGTGATTTCTCGTAAAGTTGTATTATAAACTTTCTCCTAGTGTTGAGCGAGTGTTTAATTGCGCGAGATATTAATACCTGAAACTTTGCGAAAATGGATGAAAAAGCGCTGTGAAAATGTCGAAGAAGCGTGTAGAGACAATCTTGATGCTCTAAAGTTACAAATATATTTCTTGTTTCTCCAACAGATTCACAAATAATTTTTTACTAATTATTCGACAGGTAGAACTTTGAGACTTCCGTAGGACAACACTAGACACCGGAATTACCGAAATTGTTAATTTTATACACGAAAATAGAAATTTTGCACATTCGCAACGACGCATTTTTAAAGATTCGTGTGATTTCTCGTAAAAATTGTGTCGTAAACTTTAACTTTGCTAATGCAAGTTTTACATTTTGTTCGCCAGTAGTTTCATTAAGTTAACCTTCGACAATGTTAATTAATTAATTGATCGGTTCGTTCGTTCGTAGAAACGGCGTGGAAGCGTGGTATTAAACTCGCCAGCCAACGTGTTTTTCTCAACTCGATTTTAATACGCTTCGCGTCACGTGTCTTTTGGGTAAACGAGTATGCAAATTCGAATTAACGTCGGGAACCACATGGAAATTAGACCGGGAGGGGGCTAATGGGATTTAGTCTTCCGGGGGAACGGATTCTACACGATTCGTCGTGGATTCTCGGCGCAGATGAAGATTAGTACATCGATTTTAATCGCAATATCTCTGGCAGACTTTGTCGACGTTGATTAAAAACACGATATCGCCGCGAATCCCTGGCACGCAATGTTCAATTGCATTACACGATAATTAACTTAAAAGTATTAGGTGTGCGAGTAATGTCGTTTCTGTTTTCAAACTTAATAAACATTTAATTAGTATTTTGCTTCTAGACAAAAAGGGAATAGAAAGGGCGGAGACTACACTGCAGATTAAACCTGTATCAGCTCTTAAATAAAATAAAATTTTTGCACGATGTCAAATTATCATTTTCTCGACATACACGTCACGCTCTAATTTTAGTCTAATTTTAGTTTGCAATTCCTCAATTCCAAACTCTGTCCGCAATATAATTAACAAGATAAAAAATTCGTTGGTTCGATTTTATGTGAAATTCTTGGCGCGAACGAATCTCGCGACAATCGAAGCAGCCGTAATTTATATTAGTCGAATTAGGGGCATGAATCGATGCACAGTGTCGCCTATTTATTTAACGAGCACTCGCCGAGTGGATTTCGCGCGCGGGCAGCCCTTTATCGAGAAATGGGCGCGCCTCGATATACCGCGAATGATACAGTTTCTTTTTCCCCGTTATGACGAGACACAATGGATTCATGTTCAAACGTCGGCTAATGAGGATTTTCAGTCACTCGTGACACGTAAACTCGAATCGTTTACTATCGATTCTTAAATAGCGACATTCACAGATTTGGTGACAGATTTCTCGCTTTTTCACGACGCAGCGGCGACATTCTGAAGGATTTTAATCAACACTATGCAAATACAACTGCGTAAAAATATTCCATTATTATACGACGGGAAACGAAGATTTAATTGCTGACTCAGCGAACGGACAGTTAATTAACATTATATTATCGACTCGCCGAATTCGTTTTGTCATAAACAATTTTATTCGAGGGTTGCACGCGCGTATATCGTTATTTACATTCGATTTCGTAGCAAAAATAAATTACTTTTAATGTTGCTTTTACTCGTCGATATTCGTACGAAAATTCGTATCTATGTTGGTGCGAATATTTGCTTTTAATAATATTTCATATCTGAAAGACATGTGTATATAAAAAAAAGTCAGACAAATAGCAATAAACGTGATTTTGTGGAAAATAGTTTGAAAAATTTTAAAATTAAAGCAAAGAAGAAAGTTAAACGAGAGTTTGGGATAACTGATTAATTCCATCTGTTTTACGAAATTGTAAATAAATATTTTGCAAAATTGTAAACAAATTTTTCGAAAATATTGGCTTTTTCTAAAGAGATAAAAATAAAGAGTAAATAAAAACGTGGTTTCAAAATTGTAATTTTGCTAGAGAGAGCAAGAGTTTGCGGGAAATTCTTCAGAGAAAATAACAATGTCATGGAACATGAACGTATTCTTCCGTAAAATTAACTTCAAATGATCTTCATTCTTCGGCAATCATCCTTCAATTCATTTTTATCTTAATTAATTTAATGATTAATTACTTTCAGACAAAGGTGTATCGAAAAATTAATCGACGTAAAATTCAAACGCTGTCAGAAACTCAATCGATCTCGAGCCTGATGCTCATACAAAATATTCGGAAATTGATCGTTTAATTAATGTGACTACAAATTGCTGCGTGTTTTTTATCTTCTCATTTCGATCAAAATATTTCCCGAAATCAAGCATCGAGGTACAAAAGGTTTTTACTCTGTAAAGACTGTTTACTTCTTATTTCCCTCGAATTTGCGCTGTGCCGAGAGCTTCGTTATGTATAATGCACGGGATTCTCACCGAATCACTTAAGTTAAGCTGCGTTGGGCACAGTTGGTGCTCAAGTGAATGTCGATCTAGGAACCGTGTGACGGTGGCATCGATGATTCGGAGATTACCTCGAAGTTCGTCTACGCTTGATAGGCGTGTAATAGTACTCGAAAAGTAATTAATACAAAGTAGGAAACTAGAAACTAGAACTTTGAGTGACGCAGAAGATCTTGGAATATCAGACAATTTTCAGCGATTGTAAAGTTTCGATCTTCGGAGGAATGGCGCTTTTCCACAAAAATGATCGCCTCTTCTCCAACAGAGAAATTCACAGAGTTCGCCAATCTTCCGAAACTTGCCACTGATGAAAATTAACGTGATATCAACGCTAGAACTAGCTCAAACTAACCAACTACTCGTAGTTTCTCGTAGAAATTTATAAACGATGCACTTTTTAAAGACACTCGAACAATTGCTCGTAAAATGTCGAAATCATACTCTGCCCTTTGCATCTTCGCTTCTCTGCAGCTTTGCACTTTACACCTTGCTTTCAATTAATTTTATCGTTGTAGCGGCCTATGATTCTTCAACTACGAGTTCCGAACACTGACTAGCACAAGCCGCAAATGGCTGCGCGTCTAGCATCGAGGTCCTACCGATTTCCGACGTTAAGTAAAGCAGTGTACGGAACCCCGCTAGGATGGGTGACCGGGCCAACCTAGCGGATAAGTTACAACAACAAGCGTCTGGGAGTCTCGCTGCCATCAGCCCCACTGATGAATGAGTCTAAGCAACTTTCTTTTCTTTCTCATTTACCTCGAAATCTATCCATCCTTCCATCATGCATCCATCATCCAAAACCCTTCAACTGTCAAAGCGAGAGAAGCACGAAAACGGGACCATTTTCGCTGGGACCGATTTCCATTACTTTTATCCTCCAATTTTCCCCCGAGCAAAGAAAAGCAAGCAAAGAAAAGCGCGAATATTGTCAAAAAAAAAAAAAAAAGTTTCTCGACAGAACGTACGTATCGCGACATGTTTTCTTTGGGTATTTTCCTCCCTTGGAAACGTCTCGACACCATCGATGGGACGTTACCGCGGAGATTTGACAAGCTCTTTGACGTTTCTACGATCCCCGAAGTCCGATACGATCGACTGTGTTTGACAGATTAATTAGACTACAAGCATTTTAGAATGACGTGAGTGCAGGACGTTGAGATTCCGATGGAAAAAAGAAAAAGGTCGCAAGGAATCGAGCGTTCCCCCCTTTCTTCTTTTTCCTGCTTTTATTCCCTTTATATTAGCTTTACATCATAGCGTTTTATAGCCCTCTTTCCACCTGTTTCGCTCGATTTCAAGATAGGCCGTAAGATTGGTTTGTTTTTACGCGATGATCGGCCGAGCGTGGTTCACCGTGAATAGCTGATGGATTGGTGGATCTCTGATTGAAGGCTGCCACGTTGCGTTCCCTCCATTGCAGTTCCTTGCTCGCTTTTTTCTCTCTTTCTCTTTTCTTTTTTCAGCTCTAGTGTGCCGCGAGACTTTCATACAGATTGATTATGAATGGTATTTTGCGTGTCATCGAGGCACTCCCGTTGACGTTTATTAATAAAATTCTTGTAAAGGAGTTTGTTAGAATCTCGTTAAACGAAAGCTTTCATTGTAAATCCGACGAAAAATCGAACGATCGAGGCAATTGTTTGGCAAAACTCTCGAGAAAATTATGAAAAAATTTTCAAAGCTTATAAAAGAATTAAGAAAGAGATCTCTCTTGACAAACTGTCCTTCGATTGAAAAATTTCTCAGCTTCTCTACGCGAGAGGACAAGAATTCGACGAAAGATTTGACCGCTGAAACCTCCCCAAATCTTCTCGAAAGATCGTAAAGATTTTTCACGCGATCGTAAACTCATCGCGCTCGTCGTAAAAGTCATCGAGGACTTGGAAAATATCAGGATAATCGTACAGTCCCGGGATCAGCATTCTTCGGAATTCTCGTCGAACGAAACAAACGATCGGGGAAAATAAAGACGAAGGCGTGAGTCGATCGACTGAGCAGCCAATCGGACCAATGGGAAATTATCGTGACGGTAATTCGACGAGTTGGCTGGCTGGCTGGCTGGCTCGATGAGCGAGTGGAAAACAAGAGGAGAGGCAATGTGAACGATCTGAAGGGTTAACAAGATTAGCAACGATCGCGATGGCTGCTACCAGTCGCTCACACATCCGGCTGGTAACCTTTAACGCTCTCTGCTATCAGCTAAAACCGCCGCTACTTCCTTGCCGCCATCCTCTTCACTCGCAAGCCACTTCCGGTGACGTTCGAGCTGATTCCGCGAGCAGCATCTGCCTACTTGTGCCTCTTTCACGCACACATGCACACACGCGCGCGTGATTAAACCTACCCTTCATCTTTGATCTCTACCGCACCAATCTATAACGTCATTGCTAGTTTGCAAGAATTTTTTAATCGAACTCTGTATCTACAGAAATATCTTGAACTTTCATACAAGATTTCAAGATTGAGCGTTCTATCTCGGAGTTTGAACTGAATTTCGTCCGAATTTGAATCGTTTCCAGTAAATCAAAATGACGGAGTAAAAAAAATTGGTGTCTTTATATTGGATGTTCTTACAATGTGAGGATAATCTTATTGTGTGAAATTTTGAAATATTCTTAAAGAATTGAATCAAATTAAATAATTGAATCTGAAAATGTTCTTTTAGTTACACTAATAAAGTATGTACAGAGATGCGTGGATATACGAAGACAATGTTCAGACGATAGTCATCTTTACAATCCGCTTGTCGCGAGAGCGAAGTAGGCAACACGATCAGGCTGCAAGACGTGGACCATCTAATAATAAACTTAGGGTAACTGACTGTCCTGACGCGTTGGAGTCAGCCCTTTTATATCCTGACTCTCACTATGTCCTTTCCCATCAAGGGATCGGAAAGCGTCTGTTTTCTTGCAGTGTGTATGGTCAGGCCCACGTCAGGTTTAAGTTAGGTTTAGGTTAGTGACAATTACGTCATGGCCCTGACGATACTGCATCCTAGGTCCACGTTGTGAGAATATTTATGATGCTGCCTGGGTTGTGTCCCCTACAATTCTCACAAGAATTGAAATTGACACATCGTGTGTTACATGTTGTAATGAAAAATACAATACCAAGTTAAACGAAAATAGTCTTTTGACAAAGAAATTGCTCGTACGAAGATCTCTTCTGAGTGGAAATTTACGATAGCGAGCGATATTTCTTATAAAAATTTACTTCTTTACTTTCATAAGTAACTGAATAATAATCGTGCCGTGCTGGCATTTCTGTTACCCTGAAAGGATCTTTTCGATCCCACCTGGGTAGGAAGGTGGAGAGGGACGCAGGAAACAAACGAAATAATAAATGTAAATTTATTCAGCGGGCATTATGCGCGATTCAGGTGCGTTTCTAAAGGATGCACACGTGGCCGTTGGATGCACGCGATTTTCAAGCGCGTATTTCTATGGTAATCGAAGAGGACACAGTCGAAGGTACTTTCTGGAAAGCCTTCGAAAATACTTGGTAATTCGATACGTTGTGTATGTATGGAAGTTGCAGGTATCCAGTATCACACGGTGTGTGTCCCGATACCCGAGACGTGCCGCAGCTTTTGCATTCATGGAAACTATCAGCATAACTTCAAACAGCGCCTCCAGAATTGAAACTGTACGGTTCGTTGCGCGGAAGGGGAACAGCCAATGATGTTAATGGGGAAATAATGAAAGTTATGGCAACGCCCGGTAACGAGGGGAGGGGGAGGAATTTTGGTAGCTTTCGGAGCATTTCAAAGACGGGACACAGCTACGATAGAAATCTATACTTGTTCGATACTCGATTAAGCAAACTCTGACTTAAACTTGAATTAAAAAAATTACTGCATACTAGAATCGCTGGATTCCGAGAAGTTTTTTATACGAATTGGGTTCCATTGTGTCATTTGTCAGAGATTATTATTTGATCTTTTTAATTTATTTATTTATTATTAGAGTCGTCAGATTGTCAGATTTTTTCAATTAAAATATTCAGGTGCTTTATAAATTTCCTGCGTCACTTTTTTTAATTTTTATATTCCGCGCGTGAATACATTAGTTGTGCATCGATTCTCTAACAACGATTTTTTTCTTTCGTATATTTCTCAGATCCGAAATGTCCTTTCATCTTGGAAAATTGTCTTGCTACTCGCACAAATTGAAATTTCTTTTATTTTTCTTTTATGCCCGATTTCACAGATTAAACCGATCGATCTCCCTACATTACCTTCCCATTTGCAATATAACTGGAAAAATCAGGTTCGACGTCTCAATCCAGAATATACCGTGGAAAATTTAAAGTCAGTAACAACCGGGCGCAGTAATCTGTAATTGAATCTCTCGGGAAGAAATATCTATTTCTTTCGCTTTCTGCCAGCATTTTTCATAATGAAATCGTGAATTTCATTGCGTTGTCGGACACGACATTATCAGGGGATTTCAATCGTTCGCTCGGTGGAAATCGGCTCGATTCGTTCGTGGAATATTAAAATAACGACCGCCGTTGCGAAAGTTTCTCGCTGGCTACAACCAGCTGGACAGTGTGTAAGACAAGATGGATGAAGGGTATTTTATTGCACGGCAGTAAAACGCAACGGATTACTGTCACGAAGTGACCTATCAAAACTGACACGAAACGATGAAACGCCGACACCGTAACGATTCCGTATCCATCAAAGTCCTGAAGTCCTCCGCCGAAAGTTTGACTCAGACGCTGACTAATATATTCCTGCCTTTGCTCGACGCGTCGAGCCAACAATTTTCAAAATTCACGATACGTCGATATTTCTCTTTTATTGCGTTTCGCAACTTTGTCTCGAACAGCATCACTCGTGAAATAATAATATTAATCACAGAGCAATATAGAAAATTTTATCGGCACGATATTATTTGAGAAATTAGTCATCTTTATAGTGTTATTATAGTAATAGTTATCTCTTATCTCATTTGGTTATTTGGGCATTTTCCACTTCGTTTCGTTGTTCGGAATCGCGGTGAAGAAATAAATAAAAAGAGAGGAGTGACAAAAGAGGAGACATTTGTGCGTTACTGCGATTTGTAAACTCGTAATGGAATTCGTGCGTGTGTCAGAATACCCCTCGAGTATTTCCGTGATTGATCCTATAGATTGAAATGACACCCCCACGGGAAATCGGCGAAACGTCCGTCGAAGTGAAATAAATAACTCGAAATCTGAGACGAACGAAAGCGAAATTAATGTACACGTGTACACTGGCACGACGATAAATGGAACGACGAACTTCTTCGCGGAAAAAATCTCCTGCAGAGAGAACACGCTCGAAACGCGAGTCACGCGGGTAAATATTTTAAACGTGTCATCGCTCTCCGATATTGTAACGTCTGTCAACGCGAGCGGAAATGAAATTGATTTTGGCCGAAATTGGACAGAATTGCGTAGTAGTAATTGGCAAATAATGTTCCAATCGCTTGCCAGCAATATCGCTCCGTGAAGTTCAACAAAATGCCGATCGTTTTTGTAACAGCAGCGTCACGCCGAATATTCGTTCGATTGAAAAACATTCCATTGTTCATTTCGGACGCGAATGAAAAAACAATTCCGATGGTATTTTGCGTTACACGCCGGTAATAGTGGTTTAACTGCCGTAATTGTCGCCCAATGTGTCTGCGGTAATGTGATTCAGTAGTACAGCTCGATAGAAACGCAGCCGGCTGATACTGCAGTCGCGAAACGACGCAACCGTGTAACGCGTTTAATATTGAACCTTAATAATTCAATCTCCTGACTTTTGACTGACTCGAAATTGGCTGAATTGAATTTGTATTATAAAAAAAAAAGATAGATAAATTATATTACAAAAGTAAAAATATTACTCACAAAAATATTCATTCACGACCCAAAATATAGTTCCTGATACGTAACAAATTGCTACGAGCTAAGCTGCATAAATATATAAGAAACTAATATCACAGCTTAGAAGAGAGAGAGAGAGAGAGAGAGATTCCGATATTCGATCAGGCGATTCCGCCGAGACACGCAGACAGCACAAAGAAAGCTTTCGTAATTCGAAGACTAGCCGGGGAAACTTCTCCCCCTGGTTGATTCTCCGCGGCGAGGAAACGCGCTGGATTCCCGCGGGAACGCGGCTGGGTATCGAAATCAAATCAGGACCAAGCAGACAAGCAGCAAGCCGAGCACGTAGCTGCTGGCGAGTAACGTAAAACGCGTGCCGCCTCGCACTTCCGTGGCTATGGTACCTACGTTCGACTCGGAGGGCCTCCGTTGCCCTCGAATTTCGATCGCATTAAGCCAAGAAAAATCGAAAGAGAGAGAGAGAGAGATTCCCGAGCGAGTGAATCCTCGGCTTCCTTTCATCAATCGACAGTATCAGCTCCTTTTCTATCGGCTTGTTAGAAATTTCCTTCCGTTGCGACTAGAGAAGAGATTCCGACGTGGTTGGATATTTCTACTTCTTTGTTCCAGCTTTCTTCTCCTTTTCTTTTTTTTTCTGTTTCTCGTACTTTGTCGATTACGCAGCCGGATAACGCGGCTCTGTTTGGCTTATGGGATGCCCGGCTGGCTTTATTTGCCTTTCATTGAATTCGATATGGAGAATTGATTACTCGCTCGAAGCTTGTTCCAGCTCTTTCCTCGCGGACGGAGGGAGGGTTGATTTGCTTGACGAACGAATGAATGTGGCTACTGTCGTTATACTTCTATATATAGAAGATATTGTCGCCGTGTGTCTCGTGCTTCTTCCTTTTCTCTCTCTCTCTCTCTTTTATTCTTGAAACTTGTGTGGAATTTTTAAAATTTCGAAATTTGTAATCTCTTCGCTGCTCTGCGAATTTTATGTTCTGCGCATTTTCCATTTTATTGAAACTTCAAACACTTGGCCATTCCTCTTCACATTCGACAATTATACAAGTAGCGTAAATCAAAAAATTACGCGGTGTGAAAAATTTTATTTCGCCAAGTCCGAAAGTTACATCGACTACAGAATTCTTTCGAATTAATTGCTAAAATTAATTGCACCTGCAGTTATAACAGATTTCATTCACCTCTTCGTAACTAACGTAACGTCGCGACATGACGCGACGTAAAAGAGAACCGAAGGGAAATCGAAGAGAAAAATAGACATAACCGCTAAATGGGTGGAAAGAAGAATATCCGAGGGGGGAAAAGCAAAGTGGGAGAAAATTGCAGGTTACAAAGCTGCAGCTAAGGGATTATACGCGTGCAGTGGCACGGAAAGCTCCTCTTTCTGTTGTGTTCTTACCACTTGGCTTTTAAAAGTTCCTTAGCCGAAGGTGGGCGGGGGGGGGGGGCGAGTTAAGGGTAACTATGTACGTTGCCGCGATAATGAACGATCGATTCTTTGCGAAGAAACACGTATGTTCGTTTACAGAGAGAACGGAGCTTTTCAGGTAATTGAGAATTTCATTTAACGAGGGAACGTTGCGAAAAGAACTTGCAGCGCCGTTAATTGGAGAAGTAAATGGAGCTAAAAGAAAAAAAATATATATATATTATAAGTGTGATAAATGAACGAGTTATTATATAACACGACGTGACGTTTGCTTCGACAACATTTTAATCAGAATTTTAATCAGGCTTCAAAAGAGAGAAAGAAACGATTTAAATGTATCGTGGAAAACGACGTGAGCCTTTGTTAACACCTGCGCTGCACACCTGTTCGTCCACCGCTGCTACGAAGAATTCAATTCTGATCGATCCTCTTATGTACCGAGAAAGCGAAATCTACCCAAGAATATAATTACACTCTCAAAAAAAGATTGCTCGAGCTTACCTGCCTGCTGTGTAGATTAATTAAAAAACTGCACGACTTGTACTCCAGTACGATTCGTCTCACTGAAAGGTCGCTCAGTACCAGACAATGCCACTCCCACTCGAGGTCTACCCCACGCCCCCTCGCGAATCACGTGACCCAAATCAACCAATCGCTAATTTTCGTTGCATCAGCGTTGCACCTGAAGAAGCCCTGAAGATTTTCTGAGTTACCCCCAGCTAAATCACTTTCAGTGATAAAAAGAAAAAGAAAAAGAAAAAGAAAGAAAGAGACAAAGCTCACGTGATCGCAAAATTTCGCAAAATCGCGCGGCGAGTTTCGAGGGTGTCGAGAATCGCATAATTAACCGAAGACGTGTTAATTGGACGAGCGAGCAAAAAGCAAGGGACATTGAAATATCGCGGAAGCGTCGATACGAGATTAATTGGCGAAAAAGTGAGAGAAAAGAATAGTCGTTGCAGCATGTGCGCGCACGCACGCGAACGACCGTCGGCATTAATTAAAAAGCTGCGAGGAACGTTCTATTTCAATTTCAAATACGACGGATCGCTCTAGCCCTAGACCTGCGATCGTGAAACGATAATTCTCTCTCTCTTCTTCCTTGGTTACCGCGACCGATCGGACGCATTTGCATAATTCGTTGGCCAACTTAATTTCCGGCATCCACCAAGACGTTACAGAGACATTGTCTTCGCGCACGATTTCTCGAGACCCTCCGATATTTGCGACATCACTTCCACGATTTTATCGAGCTACATCTCGTGGAAGTAATGGAAATTTGATTGACGAATTGACGTTTTTCTTTAATTGTATAAAGTACACTTGGAAACGTGATAAATTTCTGCTTCGAACGCAACTTAATTTGACAATTAGGCAGTGAAGAAGACGGTAGTGATTTCCAAGGTTTGAGCACTGCTCGTGAAAGTTTCGAATCTTGCGAACATCGAAAGCTGTTTTAGAATTCGGAAGCAGTTTCTATGAAAGAAATACACACTGCATCGCAAGTGTACTCGCTGCTGAAACATTTTTGCTTTCGAGTTGCATTCGGTGCTTAAAAATCGAAACTTGACAAAAATATACGTCTGTCGAATATTTGTCCACTTGTGGGCAATTGAGAAGAAAAGGTGCGTAGAAAGCATCTGTAATATTTTATGGAAAATAACGATAAATGTATAAAATATCAATCTCAGTTTCTCGATAAAGATTTCTTAGCCTCTGTTCTCTGTTCTCTAATTCTCACTTGACTTTGCCATTCTTTCCACCTATCCAACTTTGATTCCACGTTTGCACGATTCTCCGCGAAGCACGTTCTTTTTTCGTTTCGTTCGCTCTGCAGACATTCTCCGAGAACGTTCAGTCACGTCCATACAAAACCCTCGATACGTTCCTACACTCTTTCTCCCTAGTTCAACCTCAAGCAAAATCCTCTTTAAACTGTCGATATTTCAAAAGCTCGCGAGTGGGTTAGTTTCGCGTGGAAAGGAAGTCGAAAGCTGTGTAACTTCCAAAAATTATTCTTCGCAGTCCAGCGAAACAAGTTACATCTCGCTCGAGCAAAGATTCCTTCGATTCGTTTCTTCATTTTCAGTTGAACAATCCCAGCCTTAAAAACTGAAGCTCGAGGGACAATTCAATTTCGAAGTACTGCTTTCGTCCAGGCGCATACGAGAGTGAAAGATACCAATTTGTCAAAAATTCTGAAACGAGCCATGTACCGTGTACTTGCCTGGAACGTAAACGATCCATCGAGGCTGAAAGTTAAGAATCCAGCGTTCGTCGTCGATCGAAATAACGGACGAGCAGATTTTGCAAGAAACTCCGAAAAGAAGAAGAAGAAGAAGAAGAAGAAGAACCATTACGTTGAAGATGGCGAGCGTCTCGAGTTCGAACGGCGCTTGCCAAGGTGTCCGAATCGATACGGTGTCTCCGATTTCTCTCGGTCTTCCGCCATTGCCAAAGCGGCGTTTAACCAGCCGAGCTAAATCCATAAATTACAGTGCTGTTGCCGGTGCAAAACTCGGGCGCCGCTTCTGCCGACAGGCCGATTTTCTATAAACGCGTCGTCGCGTATTTATACCGGCGCGTTTGTGCCGGTACAGTTGGTATTTCCGCGGGTTAATTCGGTCATAAATATACGGCGACGTCTTTACAGCGATAATCGTGGTCACGGATACGCGCACCTGCACGTGTGTAGGTACAGGGTGTCGCGTGGCGAACGGAGAAATATCGCGGCTAGAAACTCGGGCGAAAGCTCGGGCTCCGTTTCTTTCGTTCTCGTCTCGGAACCAACACGGAGAAATCTCTCGCGAAATAACACTGGCGAAAAAAAAAATGGGCGACGAAATGAGGTTGCGTTAACGGTGACGATTCGCCTAGTGGCTAATTCGTAACTATAAAATTAAATTTCAATATTTTATATTATGTTTTTTGGAGTGATTTAATATTTTTACTTTTTTTTTTTTTGTTTTTTTAATTTAACTTTACTTTTCAATATCTTGGAATTTTTTCGCTTCTACTAGAAAAAAAAAAAATAAATCGTCTTCTTAACTGAAGAAGAATGACAACGGAATTAATTCGAGCAAAGACATTTCATTTCCGTAGATTGTGCTCAAGATACAGAGCAAAATTTCTGCGAGTTTTAGCCGTTTGATTTTGAACAAATCAGATTTTCAACAAACGTCACGTTCGTGGACTTCAATTAGATTTATTATTCCGTGGGCGATTGCTCGATCGTACGATTGGCATTCGCGTCGCGTTTCAATTAATTGTCAGCTTCTATCTAACTCCTGCGAAAAAGGGACACTCGAGGAAAGACGAGGATCGATCGTTGAACTTTGTTTACAAGTTTCTGAATTCTGAATCTCCCCCTGGGGTCATTATTACCCCTCCGGACGTAACGCAATTCCGATTTAATCCGGCAGTTCAGCATTCGGAATGGCAAATGAAAAAGTTTACCTTCCCGACCGGCGCGTCGTTGAAAGCCACGAGATGTGAAATACAATTTTCTAGGTTATTTCACGGTAATTAAATTTTACGTCGCCGTTTTGCAAAGTTTAATACCGTCGGACGTTAAAAACGCGATTGCCACGGTTTGGAACGTCCTGGCCAATTATTTCGGGACGGAACAACACCGCCACAACAGCGTACAATTTTTTAAATGGTAAAATACACGCGTCTCGACATATTTTACGCAGCCGAGAACTGAAGCCAGTTATTTTTTTAGCCCGCGAATTGCGACACCTACAATGATTCAATTTGATAACGTAGACTCGTGTGCCCGTGTTATTTCTACGAAGCGATAAAAACACGACAATTAATGCTTTTCTGTTAATTGTCCGGGATTTATCTTATCTGTCCCAACACTTGTAAACGCTGACACGAACGGGATAACTACAAAAATGCTTATCGCGACATTTAATTAAATTATTTATCGATACTCTCACGTGATGTCATATTACTAGATACTGATAGAAAAGACAATAATAAAAGAAATCACAAGCAAAATTGATTTTTTCCAGTTTCAACGAGTTACAGTAGAAAGAAAAAGGCCCAGAGGCAACTGTTCTGACTAAGAAATGAAGACGACTTTTTTGCCATAAAATTTTATCGATACGCAAACATTTGAATCGATACGAAACAAATTACAGGCGCGATCGCTCAGTGGCAGACAACGCCACTCCTACTCGAGGTCTACCCCACGCCCCCTCGCGAATCACGTGACCCAAATCAACCAATCGCTAATTTTCGTTGCATCAGCGTTGCACGTGAAAAAGCCCAATTTTCTGGCTTATCCCCGCTAAAATCACTTTCAGTGATAAAAAAAAGAAATCTGAAAAGTACGCGACTCTCAGCTACCACGAATTCTTCCTGGCCTCCATTCCTGTCTCGACGATCCATCCTTCGAGGATCTATCAAACTTCCGAACTTTTGCCACGATAGCGAACACGTTTGACGGACACCGAGGGCGTGGGCAGGGAAATCAGGCCAGAAACGCATATGATACTCGACGATAGCGAGCAGAGATCCATCACGCGTGTCCACGTACGTACAGGTGACCTACACAAATTCTAATCCCGCACGGTGGGATACGCGTATTACCATTTTGAAATGAAACGAAAATTGCTGCGGCAACGGCGGCACGCGTTTGCCCCGATTGAACCGCGGTTTCGATGAATCAAATCCCGATTACGCTACGTCCCTAAGTAGCAACATTGTCCCGTTGATTGCCGTGATAACCTATTAAGCCGCCTAAACAGAACTATTGGCCCCAGCCCGGGCTGCAAAAGAACGGGGAGGAGGAGGGGAAGGGGGGAGGTGGTTGTTCATGCTCGCGAGAGATTGCCAAACTCCGAGGGAAGAAATGGGCGACAGTGATTGATGCGTCGGATGAATTAGGTAATTTGACGCAGTTACTATTAGAGTTCAGGCGCTGTTATCACGCCCAACTTCCACGGGCACAATATTAGCTAAATTTCAACTGAGATTAGCCATTTGCCAATCGTGTTGCTCGAGTGTCCCCTTTACGCGTAACGCACCGAGCACGGATTATTTAATGGAACGAAATTTTCGTTCAAAATTTTATTACGCAAGTGGAAACCGATCTAGCCGATGGTGAGAAGAGAAGACTGGTTGTCGATTTTTTAATCCAAAATTTTACTAAACTTGGATCACTTTACACCATCATACTCAAATATATTGTCTGGAGAGTTTATAGAGTGGTACCATATTTTCGCATCGCGACAATGCTCGCGTCTAAATGAAAACTTCACTCAAGGTTTAAAATTCAATTTACAGCCGCAAATTTGAAATTAACGCGGCTTCGATTAAATCGTGTACAATTGAACGTTTGAAATTTCTCGCTCGCGCGTCTCACCCGTCGACGACTGTTCTCGAGAATCGATCACGCAAATCTCCGCCACATACGTCGTCCGGTGTACCGTACAATCAATTCTTATCACGCAATCTTTGCAAATGATTCTTTCGAACGAATATTTCCCACCGATCAATTTCATCGAGATTCATTGCATCCGGCTGGGTGGTTTACTTACTCCCGGATGAGCAGGGGTCTGTCTCGCAGCCATCGATGCAAGAAACTCGCGCGAGACGATGACTAGAAAATAGGTCGAAGAGCAAACGGTCGAGAAACGTCGTTAACGAGACAACACGAAGAAGAGGGGAGGGCTAATTCAGGCGGCTGTTTCTCAACGGGGAAACTAATATCCAGCATTATCGAGCGCGTTTATTTATTATTTCACCTCGCCATGGAAACTGATTACTTTTCCGATATTTATTTCAGCTGTCGTCGATTAATCGCGAGTAGAGGGAGAATGAAGGGCTTCCTCCTCCTGCTGTCCCGCAGGATTTTCGTCTAGAGTTTCGTTGCATCGATAAACGAAATCTCGAGCAGATCTGAAATGCAAGATCTATAAGGCTTGGAAGATGCGGGTTGCTCCTCGTTGCTAAGGGGATCTATAATTTTGTAGCTCAATGATTTGGAACTATTTCTTCTTTAGGTAATTTAAATCGGGCTTAACGAATTATTGCTTGTTTTATTACTAAAATTTATTAGAATAATTAATCTTTTATCAATTTTTATTAATTGTAGTAATAAAGAGACAGTTAGCAGAAAAATTCTTGGTTCTGAATCGCCAGTTTTCAACCTAGGAGTGATTCGGACATGGAAGCAAAATAACGTACAGTTCTAAGATAAACAAATAATTTATATATATTTAAAATACTCGGTAGAAAAATCTAATTATGTTACATCGTAGTAAAAATATATTTGCTTCCAGCTACATAAAAAAGGGAAATATACTATTAAATCAAAAGTCTGACCTAGTCTACATACGAGTATAAATTATGTAAAATATAAAATATAAAATTATACGAGTATAAATTATGTAAAATATAAAATATAAAATTATACGAGTATAAATTATATAAAATATAAAATATAAAATTATCCTCCGTTAGAGTTAGTACCGAGAGATAAACACGTACACGTACACATACTAACTGAAAAATGCTCAACTCTTTTCGCAGTAAAATATTCTTTTTTGCCCTCGTTTGTTTCGATTCCTCTTCCACGTTGAGCTACAGATTCGTTTTTATTTGACTTAGATGGCAATGGCGTAGAGATCGAGTTCGTTATTTCTTCCGTCTGTTCCTTTGTTTCCGTATCACGGGCCGGGTGCATTGCAGTTTTCATAAATTATGTGGACCCAGTTGTTGAAATTGAACGTGCTGATTGAATACGCTCGGGCGCTTCTTTTGTGCTCTATGTTCCATTTCATCGTTCCTTCTCTCTTTCTGTTTCTTCCTTTTCTCTCTTTCTCTTTCCCTTTTTCGTTCCGTGGCATCTCGAACGGAATTGAACGTAGTTCGATGAATCTTTCACTTCGCTGAGGATCTTCCTTTCTTGGTTAAGTGCGAGAAATGAATTCCAGTTTATTTTGTGCTTTTCGCTTTGCTTTTCGCGAAGCTTATTTCCTTGACAAATAATGTATGTTTCTTTTTATTTTTTGATTAGTTTTCGAAACATCCCGATTTGAAAAAGATAATTTGTTTCTATATGATTTAACTAACTGAAGAACAAATCTTTCTCTTTGCTGATGTTCAACTTCTATTTTATATATATATCTATTTGAAACTATAAAGATAGTTTGTTTCTATATAATTTAACTAACTGAAGAACAAATCTTTCTCTTTACTGATATTCAGCTTCTATTTTATACATATATATATATCTCTATTTGAAACTATAAAGATAGTTTATTTCTATATGATTTAACTAACTAAAGAACAAATCTTTCTCTTTGCTGATGTTCAGCTTCTATTTTATATATATATATTTGAAACTATTGAAGAAAAGGATTTCAAATGAAAACGGTCATCAAATTTTCCCTGGCACCACTCCACTTCAGTTTTCTCAATTCTCAGAGCTACGTAAGTTTCTAATCTACTTTCCCCGCGTTCAATCGCTTACGAATTCGTCAATTCGATTTAGCGAAGTGAATTCCACTTGATTGAGAACTCGAAATCCAACTATCGCCGAGATACTAAACTTTGAGAAACCTGCGAAAAATTCCAAGTAAGACCGACTTGTCACTCTTTCGTTTTCTCTCGCTGTTTCTCTTCTGTGGAAACAAATCACGAAGACGAACGAGCAAGATTTCCCGCGTTAATTGGTCCAAGACGATCAGTCGGCACAGTAACAGCTGGCAACTCGAAAATTGCGTTTCACAATTTTTCGCAGAAGCGCTGTAGCGATTCGTTCGTTAAATGGATCGTTCGAGCGAACGACAAAGAGCGGCCTGATTAAACACGCGTTTCGTGCCTGCTGCTCATCTTCGTCGTCGGAATATTTGTCGCGCCTATTCGTTTCGCGGGCGTGTTTGCTTGTTCAGCCGTCGGTAGTTCGGCGCGAATGAAACGATTTTCATAAGGCATTGTTGATTCGAGCGAATCGCGTAGGCGCGAACGCGATGCACACACGTTCGCCCAATATTTGCGAAAAGTGTGCCGACGCGACTGCCGTCTGCAAATACCAACCGGAACGTGTTTGCCGCCCACGGAAGCGTTATAATATTTAATTCGTTGTTTCGGAGTTTGTGCTTCGATGTTCGATTCATCACAAACTCGTACTTGTCTGAGGAGAAAGAAAATTTCTCTAGAAATAGATAAATAGAGATAGAGAGAGAGAGAAATTAAAATTTGGAAAGAATCCTCTATTTAATGACTCCTTCACGAAGAAGTTAACGTGTTAACAATAAAGTTACAGGTTTTCACTGCAAATTGAACCTTTTACAGATCATATTCACCCTTTCGCACTGTAAATTAATTCTTTTTCAGATCACATTCTTGTTTTGCTGATCAAATTCATCAAAAATGGAGTAATACACTTTATTATTTCCAACAATCATGTTATTTCTAATAACTTAATTATTTCTACCACTCTACTCTCCGATGATGAATTCCATCTTCAAAAATATAAATTCTCTACGAGAAATATTTTGACTGATCCTTCCAAAATTAAACAATTTTTCATTAGACGCACAATTTAAAAGTAAAGTACTGTAGATGAATTTACATACATGTGTATAAATAATTTTAGTATTTACCATTATTATTATTATTATATTATATTAATTTATATCACTTTATGTCATCATTTTTTGTTCAAGTGTTATTACATGTGTGCAATGAAACTTCTATTTTGAATTAATAAATTTACATCACAATAATAACTTGATTTGCAAAAAGATTAATATGATCTGCCAAAGAAAGTTACTTTAAAGTGCAAAATCTGCAGTTCATGTTTTCTTTTCTTCCAATATTATTTGAGTAGTCGTTCGAAAGCAGTAACAATTTCAAGCAAGAATTTTCACCATTTCCCTCTGCCTTGTTTTTGATTTTTGACTCGAGGCACTGGCTATTATCTCAAGGAAACTTTTCGACCGTAAGAAAATGACAAAGGGGACTGCTGCTTCTCTGCAGCTTCTTCTTCAGGAAACGAGTTGTGTTACGCGCAGGGAACGAGTTGCAAAGGTAGGAGACAGAGGGGGGAAAAAAAGTTTCGGTTTCGCGTCATTTCGCGAAAGTTGCCTGGCGATGGACACAAACAGTTGTACAAACAGTTCCGTTGATTAAAAAAGCTAGAGATTTATCATTCGCCTCCTCTTGCAGACTGTTAGATACGGGAGATAGAAAAAAAAACTGCACGATTTGTACCCCATAGTACGATTCATCTCATTGAAAAGCCCAGAAGCAACTGTTCTGACTAGGAAATAAAGACGACTTTTCTGCCATAAAATTTTATCGATACGCAAACATTTAAATCGATACAAAACAAATTACAGGCGCGATCCAGACAACGCCACTCCTACTTGAGGTCCACGCCCCCTCACGAATCACGTGACCCAAATCAACCAATCGCTAATTTTCGTTGCATCTGAAGAGGCCCGATTTTCTGGGTCATGTATATTATACTTGTTCTATCAATGCACGTTGATGATTAATTTATCATTTTAAACGATGATCACATGTTAGAAAGATATGATCAACTCAAAATTTCGTGTCAAATCACCATTATTTCCAAATTATTTTATTCAAAGTGACGACACTTCGTAAATAAATTCCTGACGATAGGTAGATGATACAAAAGAAAGTTTCTCGAGAGCTAAGGGTTAATAACAGAAGAATGCTTTACTGCGTTTAATTAGAAAATTAAAGTTCTCAGATACGTGCAAACCGCGGACGGTTTCCCAGTTCCGTCTTGAAGCTGAGCGAAAATATAATACAGCAGGGCTTGAAAAAGTTGAATCCATACCTTGGCCCAGTTACAAAGGACGTCCTCGCAACGAGGCAAATTAAAAAGCTCGCGCACCCCGAAGAAGATCACAATGGTGTGTTTCGCTCATCCGACATCAAAAGAAACTGTCGGTCGGCGTCCATCAGCAGAATCTGAACCCACGCGAAACCGCCAAAGACGCGGAGCCCTGGAAATGCACGTTCTCGTCCGTTTGTTTAACGAAATTAGCCTCTCGACCGTGAAAAGCCCGACAAAAGTTGCGCTGCCGCGCAGAGAAGAAAGCTTTCGCGCGAAACCTTGTGAACGTTGGTCTGCTCTGAAGCAACGTAGCGAGCCAGCTTTTCGCTCGAATGAAAAGGGAGAGCCTTCGTTTCCGTCACTGATGGAAAAAAACGTCCGCGCTCGTCCGCCCGTCCACTCGCTTTGCCGATCTCGCGAGGATAGCAAACGTCCTCGTAAAAAATGCAAAGGACACCGGGACACCTTGCCTTTGATTGTCGCCGTGACAGGACGATGCGACAGGCGAGGAATAAAAATGAAGACAATAACAGAGGGGAAAGAAATCTTAAGAAATCTCGTCTCTCAAAGGAAATCATGCCGGCCTCTCCAGCTACGACTCGCGGAGGCTTTCTCTCCCCGTCGCGTGTCGCCGAGGCCGTGCCCGCTGACCGCCTGCTTCGTCCGTTTTTGTTCCAAGAATGGGGACATTAAAGTCCGGGGCTTTAAATTAAAAGAAGCTCTCGTAAGCAGCTGATCTCTGATGCAAAGCGGAGTGGTTTTGGAATTTTTTCTCAAACAAAGTTCCGAGCATTCGGGCGGGATTTTCAGTAAGTGGCTCTCGTTTTTCTCGATTTCGTGTTGTTTAAGAAGAAGAAAGAAAGAAAGAAGGAAAGCCAATGTCCCGAGATGATTCATTTTCATAATCGAAAGCTGAAGGAGGCGATCGACTTCAATTTCAGACGATCGAAAAACGAAGGACGAGAAAGAAAGAGAGAGAGAGAGAGGTGAAACACACCAACGAGGAGAGCAAATTTATCCCCGCGATGGAGTATTTTTCTTGCATTAACGTGATTAAGTTAAGTTAATTTTAAAAGCGGCTACGCGGTGTTTGCGCTCGATGGCGATGCATTTTGTCGGCAGTTGAAACGATTAAAGTGGGGAGGAGGGTTGATTTAAAATGATCGATTTGCGTTTAAAACGCGAGAGGTAATTTAATTTCGGCGAGAATGTTTAACACAATAAATCGAGCGAGAGAGAGGATTCTAACTAGGATTCGTTGCTAAATTAAACGTAGCAAACATATACAAAATTGTTCCCGCGTTTCGGATTTCGTCCGAAATTGAACTGTAAACCGACGAACGAATAGAAACGCTCCAAGAGGGAAAAATGCTCCTAACTTTCTTACGTTTCAACGCGACGTTAGTTTCATCTCGTTGAAAATTAAAAAAATTAATAATTTTGAAAAAAGCAAGTTAATTAAAGTCTGAACTATTATTAAATATTTCAATTTATTAAAAATATTTCACAATTCACGAGCCAAAGTATTGCAATGTTTAACGTCTGTCTCTATATCTATATCTGTCTAACTACAATACACGCCTTAGTTGAATTCTACGGATTTACACGAGCATTCAAGACAAATACCGAACAATTTCTCCGAGCGTACGTAATATTTTGACCGCGCAATTTAAGCTTCCCGGCTTTCAATTCAAATTTCCGAGAGCACATTAATTACCCCTCCAAGTTCCCCCAAGGGCTGTTAAAGATAACACTCAGCGTGTGTTTCAATACGAAACTAACACGGCGCATCGGCGAAGTTTTCAGACTGAATTGATAAACAATGAAATTCACGGAAGAGCTTCGTCCATCCACGATACTCTCTCAAACCGATCGAATTACTTAAATTCAGGTTTCCCCTCGTGATTAAATTTTGCGAAAGCTCAGAAATTAAATTCTCCACGCTAACGTATCACACTCTCTCTCTCTCTCTCTCCCTCTCCCTTTGTTAATTGAAACAATTACAAGTGTTTATAAAATTCCGTAACAACGAACGATTAAATTAAATTAAATTAACTAAATGAACAAATGTTTGCAATTATTTCAACTTCGATGAGTTACACTTTACACCGTTCGGCCGGTCTAATTTCGAATTGCAGACGAAACGTACACACGCCTAAAGGTGCTGGTTATTGTATCAAAAGCGTGTACTGTATCTAAACCCTCGTATAGCCAGGAGGCGTAGGTTTGCAAACTGAAACGACTCGGCGAATTCGCTGGCAGCTCCTGAAACGTTGAAACCCACGATAGCGAGCGAGCGAGTTCGCGCGCACCGCGCGGTAATTGCGCGGAATTTCGCCTTCTTACAAATCGTTTGAGTGTCGTTCCGTTCGCAACTGGGAAACTTTCGGGGAAAGGCCGCCGTCACGACGTTTGCCACGCCAGAATTATCAACCAAACTGTACCTCTCAGCGCACTCTTCGCCCAACTGCCGAGAAAATGATCGCGCGTTTTACGACTTGACGCTTCTTACGGGACCCGCTTCGGGTTTTCGTTCCGGTAAACCGTCCCGACACCACGCGCTGTTTAAACATGCGTCGAAGAAAGGATCTAAAGTGCTCAATTGTCTAGAGAAATAAGGTTTCCCGGATTAAAGGAAAATAGTTTTACAAATTTTTCTACGATGAGTTTTCTTGATTCTTCGTAACTACTGTCAATGGCAGAAGTTCTCAATTATTAACAGTCTAGTATTCTTTACCGACGGCGAAAAAATTTTTTCTTTTTTGGGATTATTAAATGTCAATCGTCCGGTAATTTTAATAGAAATTAGTGAAATTGTATTGTTTCGATATTGGTAGCAAACTTCTTCTTTCATAGTAGAAGATATCTGACGTAACTTTTAGGATATATGATACTTGCCGAAACATGAGAAAAAGTCCTAATAAACATGGGTCGAAAAATTAATAAATAGTTTGAAAGTTACAAACGATTGTTTGTTGAAATGCTTGTAGAGAAGTTGGAACACATCCGAGAATCTTTGAAAGAGTAATCCTTTAATACAAAGGTATCGAGCATAGAAATGGAGGGAGAACACGTAATCAAAAAACTGCACTTGTACTTCAGTATGATTCGTCTCACTGAAAGACCCAGAAGCAACTCTGTACCAGACAACGCCACTCTTACTCGAAGTCTACTCCACGCCCCCTCACGAATCACGTGACTCAAATCAACCAATCGCTAATTTTCGTTGCATTAGCGTTGCACCTGAAGAGGCCCGATTTTCTGGGTTACTCTCGCTAAACTCACTTTCAGTGATAAAAAGAAGAAATTATAAGAGAACAGTATGATAGCTCTCGAAGCGAAGAAATTTGCTTCTTCAACCGAAACAACAAATCGTTTCCAACTTTGAAACTCTTAAGCCTTTGACTCGTGTTTATTATTTCGGCGAACATTATCTTAGAAGTTACGAACCCTCTTTTCTATCCATCCTGTAGAATATCTGGTTGAATTCGAAATTTGAAAAAAAAAAAAACATTTCACATGCACGAACTTGTAATATAACTGCTCGAAATACTTCAGTCTCCGGCGTTAAGACACCGCGAAACAGTTGCGCGAGATATCATTTATCCACCTACTATCCGCAACGGGCGAAAATTCCCATCAACGCTCATTAACAACTTGCCGGGAACAAGAAATGCCGTCTTGAGACAGTGGTCGGTAATTACACTTGCAAATGTCATTTACCGGCTGTAAACTGTCGTTAAATCGCGAGTCGTGAATCGTGAATCGCGCGAACTGTGAACAGGATCTCTCTCGCGAACCAAATGTTCCCGAAACGACGAGTTTTTCCCTCGGCAACTGAGTCGAGGGGTCCGGGAAGGCTCGTTCACGGGGACGAACCACGGGAATTCCGGACGTTCCGAAATTCCCGAAAGTTCGTTAGAAACGCCGGCGAAACGCCGTATCGAAGAGCTGCGTGTAATCTTGCGATGCACCGCTGTAATTAACGTGGCTCGATCGACCGAAAAACAGCCGGATTATCCGGCTTGTTGCTTGCCAGCCGAGATCGACGAGAAATTTCAGCCATCGGCGATGCGTTTCAGCGGCGATGTTCAGCTATTGCTTCCGATTGATTGATTTATGAAGATAAAATGCCCGCTACGCGCCGGCCAGTGATACCGTGTAACTTCCTGTGTAATTCCGGCAGTTGCCGGTTTCGTTTTAATCACCGGGGAACTTCCATTCCCCGTCCCCTCCTCCCACCCCGGGAAGGGGAAATTTTCTCAGCTTGCTGGATAAAGTTCTGTCGATATTCTGGCTCGAAGCTTGCGGTATATTAGTTTCGCGGAATTTATCGATTTATTGATTAATTAGCACGTGCTCGACTTCGTACCTCGAATACTTTACGAACGTCAAATTTAAATTAACGCGGGACGATCGTATTGATGCACGATAGAGCGGAGGAAAACGCTCCTTGTTAATGTTCAACTTTATCAACACCCTCTGGATTTTTAATTTTTAACACGCTACGCGGAGAGCTGTTTAAACATGCAAATCCCTCGGTCCGTCCAAGGACCATTTTTCGCCGTTATCGTTAATGTAATCAGCGATCTGTAATTCATCACGAGTGATTCAAAACACAGAATTATCCTCGTCCCTCTATCCATCACTCTCGAATTAATCACCAGCTTGATCACCAGCGTGCATAATACAAGATATAATTACATTAAAACAATCTGTAATTGCCACGAGATGATCTCGGGGGTGTCGGATGAAAATTTACGCAATCATTGCTCCAGAAGCGCCTCTCCAGTGAAATTAGCATCGTGGAATGCAGAGAATGCCTCTGTTTTCAAACATTTTTCGAAACAAGTTTTGAAGCCAAGAACTAACTTCTTTATATTTTACTCTTTTTTTTAAATCATATTTTTTTTATTTTCTCTCACTCACTAATCTACCCCAAGATCGCAGTGCGCTGACAAACATCTATCAACGTTCTTCAACCACCTTTGATAAATGGGTTTTTTAAAAATTTATAAAAAATGCAGGTCCAATTGCAATATTTGCGATTTGCAACAAACACTCTCTTCCATCTTTCGAACATATTGTTCCCAAAGAAAAGATTGCAACCGCGCAAATAGCACAGCGTGATGGTATATGTGATCGTTACAGACTGTTACGAGATATGCATATGTATATATTTTTTTTCTTATTTTCGAAACGTGGAATTTCGAGAGTTCGACGCGCCCGTGTAATTTCGGAATATTACGTTTCGACTGTTATACTTCAAGAATTAATTCTCCATTAATTTGCCATCGAGTACGATGTAAATTGAGTTCGAATTAGCGTTGGCTCGAAATTGTTATTAACAGGGAAATTTGGCGATGCACGTAACGTGCAAAATATACGAAATCGAGTGCTAAATGTCACATCAAATTCACAAATGTATATATTCGCGTAGTCTACTTATTAATTTACAACAGTATTTCTTAAGTATTTCTAAATAACCTCGTGTTCTTCTTATCCTTGAAACAAAAATTCATAACAATTTCCGATTTCGAAATTGCTACAGAAGAAAAATAAAGGAAGAAAGAAACGATATAACATAAATTAATCATTCTCGACAGAAGAACGAAAAATCAGCGACACGTGTTTTTTTTTTTTTTTTTTTCAAAAATTCTGAGCGAAACGTCTCGCTTGATTCATCTTAATCGGTAATTCATTCGATATTTTAAGCGAAGCGTGTACAAACGTTTCACGTTGGAGCTAGCAATGGAAATCGTCCGATCAGCAGTTCCAGCGATTTTCACGAGTCAGCAACTTTTTGAAAAGTCAGCCTGTCATACATCCGTGAGGGGAGAGGGGGGAGAGGGGGAGGGGGAGGGGTGGTTGGCCCTTTTAGAACAGTCCTATTGAGTCGTAGGAGCAGCCCTGGCGGTTCTTTGACCCGACATTGATTTCGTAGCAGCCGATCAAAGGCGCAAAGGTCCTCTCCCTCCCCCCCTTTCGCCCTCCCTCCCACGCGAAAAGGGGAGCACAGGCTTTGGGTTTATCGCGCGTCGTTGAATCCCGAAAAAAGCCTGCCGATTTCCACCGTCTCGCCGGGTGCCTTCCAACCGGCGCGAATTTGCCCACGTCGCTCTTTCATTTCCATCTTTCTCTTCCCCTCGTGATTCCAAATCCACGCGTGATTATCGAGTTGGATCACGGAGCAATTTTACGAATGTCAGTACGCGTATATTTGAATCGAGTTGAATATATTTTAATTTTAACATGTATGTACTATTATCCGTGCTCAACAATTATCTCGACGCTTTAAATTACAATTGTAGAAATGTACAGTGTCTCCGTAGATCTTTCTGCAATCTTAGGTATTTTCTATTACTCTGGTACTTACTTTAGTCTATTACCTTGGCACTTGGAAATTTGTTTAACAATAAATATTTAAAAAAACTGCACGACTTATATATCCCAGTATGATTCGTCTCACTCAAAGAAGCAACTGTTCTGACTAGGAAACGAAGACGACTTTTTTGCCATAAAATTTTATCGATATGCAAACATTCGAATCGATACGAAACAAATTCCAGGCGCGATCGCTCAGTAGCAGACAACGCCACTCCTACTCGAGGTCTACCCTACGCCCCTCACGAATCACGTGACACAAATCAACCAATCGCTAATTTTCGTTGCATTGGCGTTGCACCTAAAGAGGCCTGATTTTCTGGGTTACCCCCGCTAAAATCACTTTCAGTAATAAAAAGTCGTGAAACAAGTGAGTAACGCTAGAACCATCAAAGTGGTGAAAATGATCAATTTATAATTTTATCTATAAAGCAGCGTGTCTTTCGAGCGAATAAGAACTTTTGCACTTGTGTCTCTCTGATGGAAATTTCAGATTTAAAACTTTAGTCGTCGATAGTTTTCATTGTTCCCTTACCAATTCAGAGAAACTGAAAGCTTCACTCTCAAAGTATCGAACAACTTCAAAAATTATACCGCCTTCCGCGATCGTCTTCGAAGCGACCGATCCGATAGGAAATGCTTTGTTTCTGGTTTCTGGTTTCTGGTTTCCGGGCTCCTGGTGCCCGGGCGACTGACCTTGGACAGGAAGCTGCCTGATCTCGCTGGAATTAATTTAGTCGTGGAACGTGACGGCTTTGATGCATCCGTGGAAATAATGCAGCCAGTCACGGGCTTCAAAGGCTCCGTGGCTCGTACGCGCCGCGTGTAATTAATGAAGACGAATCGGTTCGTGGCTCTCTTCTCCGTTTCGAGGCGAAAGATTCGTCCTCCTACAAACTGTGCATGCTTCCTGATGAATCACGCTTAATTAAGGTGAATAACGAGCCTCGGGATCGCCGCTCCTGTGTGTATCGTACTTCGTGGGAATCCTTCCTCCATTCTTTTTTTACTTCTTCTATTAATTTCTCCTTTCTGCCTCGGTTGCGTCATTAGCAATTAGCAACAAAAATTCTCTCGGATGTTTAAAGGGTTCTCTCTTTCAAATCTCGCGTTCGATCTGTCTTTTGTTTTCCGTGCTTGTTGTTACATGCAACTTGACCTCACCGTGTCAATAGCAATTAGTTTTACGTCAGAGATCCATCAAGAGCTGCACTCTGTTGCAACTCGGCAGCAAGAAACTGCTACTGAAATCTATCTTGTTGTTACAATATGACTATGTATACACCCTGTCTTTTCAGATCCAGCGCGCGTGATGGATATCCATATTAATCATGTTACATTCATGTTCGTTTACAACGTTATTCCAGCGTGCGAGAGTCGCCGAGAGCTCTCTGATTTCAAGGAAATTCATTCCTCTGCGATTCAGTTTGAGCGTGATACGCGTAAAATTATCAACTTCGATAATTCCGCCCTCTGCGTTAGCCTGAAGAACAATTTTACATCGAACATTTACCAAACGACCGAGTCGCACTTTCAGTGCGTTTGGCGTTAGTTAATTTTAAAATCCAAGAAAAAAGAAGTGTATCAAATCAAATGGAAAGAAAGGATCAAAGCTACAAACGACGAAGCAAATTCTACTAGATACACGTCGGTAGAACTATTAATCAGCTTTTAAGCGGAGCAACGGATATAAAAGGATACCGTAAGTCATAGACAATTTTCTTTCCCACAAGTGGCTTTCCCTTATCGCTTGTTACTCCCTATATATCATCCTCTCTCGTTCTTTTGTTCTTTTGTTCTTTCACTCTATCTACGTACCTGCAGCTTATCAGTGTACTTGACTCTCTCTCTCTCTCTCTTCGCTCGGCGGCCGACTATTTTTCTCGGCCCTCGACCCTTTATCTTTTCGCCTTTTTCCGCTCGAAAACGCGGCTAGGAAAGTGGCCAGAGGGCAGAGAAAGAGAGATAATTATCTTCGGCGAATTGCTGGTAATTGTACTTGTTAAAGGGGTATTTGAATTCATTTAATTCGAGCCATTAGCGAGAGAAAAATTAGAGAGAGCCGGTAATTAGAGAGAATTAGGTTTCACCGGCACGGCGTGTAGATAAAGTCACGCAATCGCGCGATAATTCGTAAATAAAACGTTCGCTGTTCGGTCCAGGTGAAATTTTCGAATTTGCTCGGCTGTTGAAAATTTTATTCGCTTTACACAGAGTGTCCTGTATGAAGGTAACCATGTAATTTTCTATTCGCTATAGAGAAAAAAGTTAATAAATAACGTTTGCGTAGGTATCTCTGAATTCGTCTTGACATCAACTGCAAGACTCAAAAACATACACTTGTATTTTAAAAAAAAAATGGAGATCGCTTTGAAATCTCGAAAGCATGAACCACACAGACAAGATTTGTGTCCGCTATAAGATGAATATCAACGTAAGTTTTGTTTGAAAGATTGTTCTCTGTAGCAAATAGTTTAAAAGAAAAATCGACTTCATACTCAGGACACTCTGTATATATTAATTATTATTGTAACAAACGTTCAATTTCTCCGAAGCATTCTTTGCGAATACCACTGGTATATACCCAATTTCCATCGGTTCCAAATTTCACCAATTAACAGTCACGTGCTAATGAAGTTTGAAAATGTTTTACGCAACGCAAGTTTAACGTGCGTGCAAATACTACTCTCTCGTGGCTCAGCGTACCCAAGTTATTCCAACGACGTCTGACAAGAAACAAAGGATTGATTTACATCGGAAATGGAAGCTAATATGCAAACTCCGCAAAGATGAATCAGCCGCGATCTTTCACGATCAAAAACCGCGTTTCTTGCCGCAAGTCCGGCGCAAACGAGCTGCGGAGTTCGTTTCGAACCGCAATTACCTCGAGCAAAGTGCACGAATTCGTCTCTCTTCCGTGGCTGATGAACCGCGTTGGACGCGGCGGCAAGATAAATATTCCAATTTACATGTTTCCCCTTCGAATTTTCGCCCGTTCGTTGATCGATACCGGCGACGACGATTCGTAAAAAAGTTAATTGTTCCCCGAGGAAAAATGAAAGTAGCGGTGGAAATAGCTGCGACGACGCGTGGAATGAAAACGAGGGAACGCGCCAGTCTTACCATGTGCCAGTGAAACTTTTGTTCCTGATTTCAGAAATAGTTCGGCAAAATTGTCGGCGAATAATGAGATGTAAATTGGATAGAAGAACAACCGCGTGCAATCTCTGCAGCGGTACGGAGATAATAAGGTGAACTGTAGCGCGAAAAATTCGATGTTCGCGAATTTGGAATATTTTCGATCGGTAGTCTTTCTCTAGCGCGGAATTGAGACACTGGATTCACCATAAATAAATGAAATCTACGTCGCGATAGTGTGTTTGCATATGTGGGTATGAGTAATGTCGTTTTTAAATTTTATTTTATTCAAGAGTTAGTTCAACTTTAATTTATAATATAATCTGCATCGTTGTCAACCTTCGTGCATCTCTCTGACAAACTTTCTAATCACTTTTTGTGAAAAAATGAGGGTGATTTTGAAGTAGAAACGAAAAAACGAATTTGGTCTTCCAAATTTCATAGCGTCGAAAAGATTGAAATCATTGTTTCTCAAATTTTTTAAACCAACGCTGACATGTTTTGGTATCCAAGGCATCAGGATAAACAATTAATGACATTGGTGGGATTATGCTTTCGAAGCTCACAAAGCATCAAATGTCTAATGTGAAACTTTGTTCTTCTATTCTTATAGGATTCGCTCAAAATTAGCAATAAGCACACTAAATTTCCATATATTTAACTAGAATATAAATTATGCTAATAAGTTAAATCATTGTCACTAGATGGCAATGTTTATTAAATTTGAAAAAAAAACGACATTACTTTTAATTTCTCCTGAGATTCAAACTCTCAAAAGAACCTCGCCAACTTGAAGAAACGCTTTACTCTCTTTATTTCAGAAAAAAATAGATGATTTTCTCGACAAAAATTTCTAAAATCTCGTATGATTTCGTGGAGTCGAGGATTTTTTTCCAAGCGTGGCTTCAATTTATTATTTAACAGCGACGATTCGTGATTTATCACGAGCGCTATGGGGGACGCTTCTTTTTTTCCGACGCTCCTTCTCCACCGTTCCACGTGTCGCGCAGAAATAAAATTGCCAAGTATTTTCGGCGCAGAGCCGGAGGGAGGAGGGGGGGCGAGGCTTGCTTTCGCTACTAATTTCAGCCCGTCATACACCTTACTTGTAGTTGCACATCACGCGCAATACGATTTACGTGACGTGGCCAGCCTCGTGACGAGCTTTCCCAGTGTTCCGTAACAAGCTGCATCCCCTTACCTGGTAATTTCCAGCGAAAATATCGCGCGGCCAACACTACCAACTTACTCTACACTTATATTCGAATGGTCGCGCAAATTGAAATCGAAATAAATAAATAAACAAATTGCGTTAACGTATTGCGTCGATATAATTTACTTGCAAATTCAAACGCGTTGATACCTTTCGTACGAAACACTGTCTAACAGTTGATACTGTGTCGTTCGCAGGCAGAATTCACACTGTCGCAGTTTCGATCTAACGCTACATTTTCACGTTATAACGGTGCATACGAATATACATATTGTGTGTCAATGTCATCTCGTAAATCGTGTTTTTCGTTTTGCTTGTTCTGATCGTCAGGAGAAAACTCGGAAAATATCTTATCGCTAGTTTTAAAGCCCTTTTCCTTCCATTGTTCGCCGTGTTAGTTTCAAAGTTTATTTTTAAAATTTGTAACGCAGTTGCTCTACTAAATGGAGCTCTGATGATTTTGATTCGTTCGAGAAAGCTGTTGGTTGGAAGGAAACGCGTTAAGTATGTTATTCTGGATTTTTTATTATCACTGAAAGTTGATAATTTTAATGGGAAAAAGGTGCACTAGCAAAGCACCTCTTCAGGTGCAACGCTAATGCAACGAAAATTAGTAATTGGTTGATTTGGGTCACGTGATTCGTGAGGGGGCGTAGGATAGATCTCGAGTAGGAGTGGCATTGTCTGCTATTGAGTTTTGTTCAAATGTTTGCATATCGATAAAATTTTATAGCAAAAAGGTCGTCTTCATTTCCTAGTCAAAACAGTTGCTTCTGAGCCTTTCAGTGAGACGAATCGTACTGGGGTACAAGTCGTGCAGTTTTTTTTTATCTCGCGATAGATTCTAAAAGTTTAATTTTGGAAATTACTACACCGTGTTTGGGCACTGTCGACTTTGTTAGAGAAACGGACAAACAAAATTTAGTAAAAACTTTTCTAAAAAATTTAGTAACATTGTGTTACCATCACTTTACGACTGAAGTGAAATATTTTAAAATTTCGTAAGTAACGTTCCCTTTCCTCAAGCCGAGAAAGGACGCAAAGGAGCAAACAAGCTCTTGATTTTGCTTCAATCAATGTTTTATTTTATTCCCACGCGAGAGTTGCCTGGTCAAATCGTGTCGCAATTAGCAGTGCTACTAATTACTACAATCTCGGTAATACGCAAAGTAGTTAGCTACGATAAAAATTTGCAATAATTAATCATTTTCCCTTTTCTCCAATAAAACAAAAGGAAAAGAAAATAATTTTTAAACTTGAAAGTAACTCTCAGTCTCTTGAAAAAGAACATCTGACTTTTATTTGATCTTCCGATTGATGTACTGAAATCCTTTCGATTGTCATTATTCAACTCTGAAATTACAAAAGAAGAATTACATAGAGAAGAAATAGTCCAATTCTCAGTTTATTATTTTACTTTGTAAGTTGTACTTAATTAGTTTATGAATAAGCAAGTCATTGTGAGTCACAGTGAAAGTCTGAATTGATAAAATCCATAAATTGAGGAAAAGTGAAGTCGATCGATTCGCCTTTCGAAAAATCAAACTGTAACGTAAGCTAGCCTCGTAAAAATCGTATGTTTCCAAGCTTGAATCTTCGTTCGATCGTAACGTTTTTGCAATCTCGTAAAATCGATGAATTTCAGCAGCCACGTCGACGGTCAGCAAAATGAATCCCCTTTCTCTCGCTGGGAATTAAGACACGGAACGTTAATCGGGCGGGTCGTCAATTTCGCAGGGGCAACGGAGGGCCCCTTTAAACCGTCACGACAGAACAGGAATTAGAGCATCGATTAGGATTAGACGGTCAATTATGGAATTGCGTCGGGCAGAGACATCATACGAGTAATTCGACGCTTCCAGCCGGGATACTCGTGCCGGGAATGTGGATCGTTACCCGGCAGCCAGGACGCGTACGTCCGCGTTCGAAATATAATTAGTTAACGTCGATAATTAAAAGCATTCGGTACGAGGCTCACGTAGTTTCCGACGCGATTTCGACCGGCCTGTCGGAATGATTAAATATTCTATTATCAGTGACGCGCTCAGGACACGCTCAGGCTACAGAGAGGTTTTTGGCGTCCATTAGAATAGATAGACGACTATGGTCGGCTGCCGCCAATTGCCAACTGACAAATCCTCAAGCTTCTCTTTCCCCGTATAATCTGTTTTCCTCTGGGTCAATTCGGTGTCCTTTCGGATCTTTGTCGAGAGCCGCGCATAGTTTACACACTTTTTATCATTAAAAGTGATTTTAGCGGAGGTAACCCAGAAAATCGGGCCTTCAGATGCAACGCTGATGCAACGAAAATTAGCGATTGGTTGATTTGCGTCACGTGATTCGTGAGGGGGCGTGGGAGCCTCGAGTAGGAGTGGCGTTGTCTGCTTGACTGAGTTTTGTATCGATTCAAATGTTTGCATATCAATAAAATTTTATGGCAAAAAAGTAATCTTCATTTCCTAGTCAGAACAATTGCTTCTGGGCTTTTCAGTGAGACGAATCGTACTGGGATACAAGTCTTTTTATCAATTCGATGTAATCTATATTATTTACGAAGAATACACAATTTTTACAGTGAAACATTGATTGGGAGAATATATTTATGTTAATGAAGGAAATATGGAGATATTTTGATGAGAACGCTGAGCTTGTTCGTCAATATCTGGTTAGAAGAGTATTTTCAAGATGCTCGTCTAAAATTTTCCTTCGTATTTTATTTCTTGTGTGCTTCGTATGGGAAAAAATCTGCTCGCAAATGCGAGTACTCTCCAAAATCACGAACGTTCGTGGTTAAAATTGTTCAAATAACAAAATCATTCCAATTTTGGCTAGCGGGTCAGCGTAAAAATCTAAAGGTCTAAAGGCCGCTTTCGATCGTCGGTTGTTCCCCGTAAAATTTCGCTTTTAAATGTACGTGTAATCGAGAAACGAAAAAATTCCCTCGATCACGAAGAATTGGGAGTCAATTTGTAATTATTTTGCGAAATTAATTTACGAAAAAACGTTTCACGATTGAAATTGGAATTCACAGAGGGGAGGTTTGTATCAGAGATTGAAATTTAGTAAATCGAGTTGGTGGAGGATAATTATTCGCTAAATTACAGATTCACGCACAAAACGAAATAGATAATAGCAAACGAAGCGAAAGAAACGTGAAACACTGTAGCCAACTAAACTATAAATCGGAACTAGCGTTTAATTTACTATGTCAGCCGAGCCAATCAATAATTCCACGTCAGTGGGTGTTGCATTCATTTATAGAAGTGAAATTTACAGTCTAAACATCAGCAAGTTGTGCAATGTGTAAACGACAACTGGAACGCGTGATGTATGTGTAACGCGATATAATGATCGAAATATAGTTGATTTGTTATTTCGGGTTTCGCGTAACGTATCGACTTTGAACTTGTTAATTGCTACTATTCTCTGAAACGTATGGCATTCACGTTCAACATTTCGCTCTTTCATTTCTGCGGCTCGTAAACAGACCTGTTGGTCAAAATCTTTCGAATTCCTAACTCTACTTTCAAAATCAAAACGCTGATTGCAATCGCGTCTGTATCGTTCTCAATGTGTTTAAAATGCAGCGGCAATTTGTACGTTTCGCATAAAACTTTCACATTTACTCTCTAACACTCTCCTCAATTAAAAGAACAATGGCTCTCTCGATAGAGATTCAAACGAGATCCGAGTTTGAACTTTGCTTCCCTCTCACGCTGACCAAACAAATATCCATAGTTTTTCAGCGAATTGAAAATTGCCGCGAGCAGTTTTCGCGAGCTGATCGTGAAAAAAAAATGTATACGACGGCAGTATACCACGACGTGTCGAACGAACGGTGCCAGAAGAGTTGAACAACTGAAAACTGTTCTCGTAATTGAGAAACAGCCGGCTTTTATTACGCGTTGCTCCATTTATCTGCAGCACGGTGAGACCTGCTACGCGCAATTACTATCTAATTGCCTATACGAAATGGACATCTAATCTGGTATACATCATGGTGCTCCTGCAGCCGATAGCAGTAATTCTCTGGTTTATCCCGTCAACAAACGTCGCAGCCTAGCGAGAGGAACTTGCTGCAATTAGCGAGAAATCAATCAAGAATGAGGATTCCACTCGAGTGTACAAATTCGCTTCTCTCTGTTTCAACTCGGTATCTCGAACTGCGTCGCGAATTTATTTTCAAAAGACACTTTTGTACGCAAATTGTAAACTGAACTTGACCTTATCGGACGATGATTATTATTATTACAGAAAGAAATATTTATTAAGAACAATATTCGACGAATACCAAGTAAAATACTCAAGTATAGAAAATATTAGAATTATATATAGAATTGACAATTAAATCACTACAGCTTTTAAAAATGAAATAAATAATTAATAAATAAAATTACTTGGATTTTCAAAGAACTGCCGTCGGCAAAACTCCGACAATTAATATAAGAAATGTGCAGCAGCAGCAAAGAGCTGAAAGAGGTCGAGAATTGAGAGGTAAAGTCGCTTTTCACGATGTTACAGCCTAACGTGTGCGGTTCGAAACGACACGGCGATATCTCAAAAATTAAGCCACCCGTGACTTTATGTCTCCGCGAATTCGTTCTCGTTTCGAGTATGTCTCTGCGCTCTCTTCGAAACTTTGTCCATTTAAGCCAGAAGCAAGATGTGTTTATGTTTCATGAGTTTACGACGTCTCGAGACTATTTGGAAAGAACAGGTTGAGCGGTTTTTGTCCTATACCTCCGAGCTTCCTCTATCTAACTATGACCCATTTAATGAGAGCGGTCATCGCATTCTGGCCGGACGGAAGTTCTTCCGGCTGTCAGAAAACAGTGACTCTCTCGGCTGAAGTCGATACCTAGCCGTGAGCTTTCTCTCGAGAAGCTTCAATCTTCAACGTCGTGAATACGAATACAAATTTCCAACTGAGATGAAAGTACTTAGGCATCGTGGAGTAGAGAACAATTTAAATAACAACAGATTGCTTGTTGAAGTTTTTTGAAATCCAGTTGAATATTTTGTACGATAAAAAAATCCAAGTGATAACATATAGCTAATCTAACTTTATCACGAGCGAGGCTGTCGAGAATATCGGTGGAAAAATAACTTTAAGTAAAAGTTATTTGAAAACTGCGAGAACCAAACGAAACAGCCGCTGAAAGCTAAAATTCTGCTGTGAAAAGTCTCCGTCTCGACGTCAAATATTTTGTAGAAAATACAATTCCCATTCAGACACACTGCTCCCTTAAACACCCGTTGACCCGTTCCATCCCTCTTAAAATATACACCCAAATCTCTATAAAATCCTCGCGTTGGTTGCCTCATAATCCTTCCGAGTACGTAATACTTAACCTTAAAACCGAAAAAAAGAACGGAATAAAAAACGGCGGCTTTAAGAAAGAGAGAAAAAAGAGAGGAAGAGGGGAAGATGCGAACGCCCTCAGGAGAAAGAAAGTAGCAGCAGAAAAACGTATATAAAACCCTCCTCCGCCAGTTTCTCTGTCCCTGCAAACCGGCGGGGAAAGAGAAAAGAAAAAAATAAAGAGCAAAAAAAAAAAAGAGAAAAGAAGCGAGCGTTCCGGTTGGAACCGGAAGTGCAGGGCAGACACAGACTAATCCAGCGTTCGTTGTTCTTGTTCCAGGGGAGCATCCAGCTGCAATGCAGCACGGGAACACGGCAGCAGGCTCGCCAACATCGAAGACGGTCCTCGTAATGCTCGCCTTCTTTTTGGGTCAATTGAGATAATGTGTGTTCTCGTACGTGTCCGTGCGTGTGTCACCGACCTGTCTGCCCCTGCGTGTGCACTTTCCGCATGTATGTAGTTGCGTGCGTGCGTGAACGAAAGAGAGAGAGAGAGAGAGAGAGAGAGAGAGAGAGAGAGAGAGAGAGCGTGTAAATCGAACGAGCGAGTGTGTCATTATAACGCGAGCATTAAGTGAAACTCGATGGATCGTCGTTGGACACAATAAGACGTAGCCACCTTCTCCCCTCCCCCCGAGTATCCTGTTTGTACCTTGATCGAAATTAAGTCGAGACGACCGAGCGCGCAACCGGAACGATCATCGACGAAGAAGCTTTCTTGCACGCAAGGTGATAACTAAGAGAGGCAAGTTTTTTTATCGTGCAAGATATCGATAAGTAATTTTATTTCTTTCGTCGAGACTGAGAAAAAGAATAATAGCCAGTGTTTGATATTTTACCGTTTTACACTTGGTGATGAGTAAGAGAGGGAAGTTGACCGCTGAGAAAGTCTTTTTATCGTATAAGATGAGTAATTTTACTTCTCTCGTCGTGTCTGAGAAAAAATAATAATTTTACCGTTTTACATTTGGAAATTCTGTTCGAAGCATCTTTCGGATAGTAACGTTGCAATATTTTAAGAAACGACAAGGTATAACGTACTGTAGAAAAGCCGGATAAATAACAAGGTAACAGGGTATCCGGTATCGAAAAGTGCGAGTGGATTAAAATGGAATTGTTTCCAAATCTCCATTAGAAGTTCCGCAAACAAGTTTAGTTTCCCGGAGACGCGGGATTAATGCTGTTCTCATATTCGTTGATACGTCGAGGGAAGCTGTTCTGTACTCTTCGTATTTCGTTATTTTCATCTGCAATTTTTTTTAAGGAAAGTTTCGTAAAAAGAAGAAGGGAAAAGGTGAGGAAACAGGAAAGAAACGCGAGCACTGTCAGAGGTTCGCGCGTACGTACGTACATACGTGGATGAATACGATATACTTCCACGGAATTATCATCATTCCCTTGCGGCTGTGCACTGTACTTTTTACAATGTTATTTTTAAAACAAATTATCATGCCGTGTCGTTCCTGTTGCACACGCGTGCTTAATGTATGCGCGTTGTAGTAAAAGCACGTTGCAATTTAACGTAATTAATTATTACGCAAAATATTGAAAACCGAAGAGGCAACGATATAATTATGTGATATCAGTTTATAATCAACAAGTCATACATAATTAGGGACGCGAACAAATAATTGAACGGTTCGAAGCGAATTATTTGACGTCGGCTGCAAATTACGAATCGTATGGATAATATGGGCATGGAAAGAATTGCAGATGTAAATAATGCAGATCATCGCGGCGAGCTGACGGTGAATGAAGTTCAGTTCGCAAACCTTGTGAAATTTTTCAATGCGGAATTGTTTGTTGAACCGTGAATTTTCATCTGTCTCCGACAAGAGGTACAATAGTGAAATAAAGTAATAACGCGTAACGTACTATACGTAAGGAACGATGCTCAAACCTATACAAATAAGAGCGTTACAAACGAACAAACGTACTGAACCGCCGCTTGTTGATACGATTTGTATAAAAGAATCACCGTTAATACGATTTTTTTGTCAGTCATCGACGTCGAAAGTCGATCGAGATTCGTTTTCGGTATACACATTTTGACGAATCGTTGCTCGACGAATTATTATTACGACGAAATGAAATTTTCACGAGAGAGGAGAAAGCTTCTTCGAAATTCACTTCCGCGGAGAGTTCAGTTTTGCAGAGATTTCTCTGCCGGCGCGTTCTAAAAAATTCAGTTCAGTCAGTGGAAGGGAAGAAACATCGATGAAGGAACTCTGTTGGCGGCCGGTCTCGCATTCCGGGAAATCGCGAATTTCCAGCGCGTCAATAGGTGAGGAACACTAATCGAAACAAAAAAGAAAAAAAAAAAACGTCGTCGTAGTATCCCAGGTTCGATATGTGTAATAACTTGCAAATTACTACTGCGTTACTAGTGTCGTCGAAAAGTAAGAGAAACCAAAAGTATCCGAGGTAACGTTGTGTAAACGTGGTGTAACCGTGAGTGACGATGTGCAATGGAAAAAAAAAAAAAACTGTAAGAACAGGAGAAAAAGAGTTGTAAACGTGTAACTAACGCGGCGTGAACGTGGTGCCCCGAAATAATGGTAATTCGATGTGTATGTTCGCGATTTACGTACGTAGGGACGATTATGTACATTGTAATTGTTACAAGATGAAGAAGCGATCGTTCCAGCAACTACGCGAGTTCGTTCGTTCCTGGCAAACGAAGTTTCCCGACGGACGGATTTTTTAATCATCCGGCGAGATCTTCTGCGAGATGCAATAGCACGTTTTATCGAAGAATATTTGCTACTTTGACAGTTGTTCAAATTTTTATTTATATATATTATAATATATTATATATATATATCGATTTGTTAAAAATTCCTACATGTTTAAACGTTTGATTTTCTATTATATATTCTACGTTTTCCAATGATCTTTCTTCTTTCACAAATAGTTTCTAGTTTCGCGTTTCATCTACACTAATAAAATAAACTCTATAGAAATACAAACGTTAACTTTGTCGAGTAACTCGACTAGATTAAAAACGACTGAAACTCGACACAATTAATGTTTCAAAAGCACCTGGATTTTTACTATTCTTTCGAACGCTTCTCTTTCGGCGACTCGATACAACTTTTGGCCATTGAAATATCGTCTGTCGTCTGAAGGGTTAGCACTTCATATATTTTACTCTTCTGTCCTGGTTTCACACTTTCGAGCACCCCTCCCTCACTGAGCTACCCCAAGACCACTGTTGACCAACAACTGTCAACGCCCTTCTGTCACAACTGCTGCAGCGACATTTTCGAGAAAAAAAAAAAAAAAAGAAAAAAGAAAATGTAGGTCAGGTCGCATTTCGCGACGTTTGAAACGCCGTATCTCAGAATTCAATTGCCATGTCGATTTGCATCGTCAAAGAAACTGCTCCCCCCTATCTACCGGTCGTATTGTTCGCAAAAGAATTTCCAGAAACGACTTGCGTAGCGTTGCAGAAATGTTAGAAAGAACAGTTTCGTGCTATTTCACGTTTTAGAATAAAATCTGACTATAGCGTATCGTTTAATTCAAAGGGAATTTTCTTTTTTTTCTTTACGTGTCTCCACAAAGAACGTTTCTCATATTTTTTTATCTGTTGTATCTGTTTGATTTTCTCGATTTTCTTCGATTATTTAAATATTTAAAAAAAAAAGAAAAAAAGCAGCCCACTGGACACGTCGAGGAGTTACGTCGAGAAAAATTTAATTAGCCCCCTCTCGAATTTTCCCGATACGTCCGATTTTTTTTTTGATAAATCGAAAACGTGAAGGACAGGAGCAGAGAAGAGAGGACATCGTACGAGCGCGTGTGTGTTTCGCTCGCTTTTGTCCAGGTATGAAGCTTTCAGCTTCAACAAAGGAGACGCGTTGGCATTATTTTGTAACGGGGGCCAATATTGACAGGGGATTCTTTCTCTTTCTATCTCTCTCTCTCTCTCTCGCGCGCGCTCGCGGATGCCTGTAGTTTCAACGGAAAGAAATTCTGATATTACAACGTAGCAGGATGGCGAGCGTTTTCGGAAGGAAGCCCGTAGATTCTCCCATATCTTCCCCGGTATATCGAGTTTTACGCTTCGTTGTGTGTTTCTTGAATGAGACGTGCATTATCCGGTTCGAAATGCATGATGGAGCAACGGGAATTCCTTCCTCGTCGAAATCCGAGGGGGAAGCTCGAAAGGAATGCGCGGCAAGTTTAGCGACTGCCAGCGTACAATGATCATCCTGTTATTCTTATTCCATTTTATACGTCGAAGATATTTCGCGAATTTCGGGAGAAGAAACGTGAGGCAGAGGTCGGGAGGATCGTGACCACGTAAAATTTACGAATTTCTCAGATCGCGACTCTCGCGCGTTTTATTAGCCCGGTGCTTGCGAGATGTTCTTTCTTCCAAATTATACTACTGAATTCGAATTAATTATCATTTGCAATCCCTTCGTTTAGATATCCCTTGCAAAAAAGGAGTTTTCCGAAGAAAAAAAATTCAAGAGAATTTCGAACAGAGTACAGAGAAAGCACCAAACTCACGTTTCCAGTTTTTATCCATTACGCGCCCTTTCTTCTTTTCATTTCTTCACCTTTCAATAGTCTAATCTTGACTGTTGATTAAATATTCAATTTCCACCCATTTTCAACCCTAGGTAGGAAATGAAACTCCTCAAACTTGTTAAAAACAAAGGTCTCCGTGAGACCATCGACGAGATTACGCGGGGAGGGAAGAAATTGGAGGATGTCGTGCAAACAGGAAGAAAGTCGAAGAAGGAGAGGAGACTATTTTACGGAGGACGCGCGCAACAATAGCGTGGATTGTGAATTTTATTCGCTTTCGGGGACGTTCGACCGTGTTCCTGCGCGAGTAAATCCGCGCGAACTGTCTTTGTGGTACAAAGAGTTTGTTTGATTGTTCTCCGGTGAAACAACTCGATCTCGATCTGAAGCCAGAGGAGAAAACAATGCGGGCATTAACGCTCGAATTGAAGTCCGCCGGATTCTTTAACGTTTAGCACGGTTCTCTTTCGTTTCTCTTCGAATTTTTATTCGCTGGGCGATTATTTGAAATACGAATGGAATGGTAATTCCATTCATAATTCATCTTCGAACTCGTCTCGCGAGTTTTAAAAATTTATTTAATTATCAGCGGTTCGACTGAAAGACGCGGGAACTATAATTAAACGAAAATTGATGAAAATTGAAATTAAACGAAAGAAACACGGGAAAATGGTTGATTTTCGATTTTCGATTTTAATTTGAACAACTGCGTTTGAAAGGAAAATGGGAAAGTAACAAACTTACTGAAGCGTCTCGCAGAGGCGTAAAAAGATTCTTCGACGAACGAACGAACCGCGTCGATTGTCAAAGTAGTCTTCCAGTCGTCAATTACCAAAGACTACTTGACAATCCCACCTAGAGAGAGAAAGAGGCGGATGTGGTCGTGGATGTGACTCGCTGTCAGACTCAACGCATATATTTAATCGAGAAGGAAGGATTTTATAATAATTTATCGATCGTCATCTGTGTTATCTTTATCGTTAGATCAGCTCAACGGCTTGTATCTTAAGTAATCAAACGCTATCAATCGCTATCTCTCACCGTCGATATTTTTACACAAGTCGCTCTATCACAAGAACGCTCAAACGACTTAATCACCATCGAACGCAAAAGCCGGCAGACAACGGAAACGCAAATGAAAATACCCACGAAAAGCTCATCACCGGCGATCTGCAACTTTCGACAAATGGAACCCACACACTTATACATACGCACACACACACACACACATATCAGCAACTAGCGCGTAATCGCGTACGATGATAGATATTAATTGAGAACGAGATGGATCTGTTTTTTGAAGAGGGTGCGTTGCGACGTAACACGCATTGACACACGCGTGTGAGGATTCAATTATTCTTTCCCTTTCGTCCGGTTGAATCCAGAAGGATCCTCGCGTCTTCAGGCGACGAAAACGATAGCTCTCTTTCGAACGGAGAAAGTTTTGCACGTATCGTTTTTTTGAAGAAACGCGACGTCAGAATCGAGACGATTATCAGACAGTGTATTTCATTCGGTAAATTACATTCTAGATTATTTCGCGTATGTTCCTAATCTTGCTACGAGAAACTTTTCATCCATGTGAAACTGAATACAACTCTCCAAATTCGTGCAATAATCGTCTCGTGAATTTCGTTCGACGGACAGACACGCGTGATAACAAGGAGACCGCGGATTTTCACGCAAATTTAATCTCTCGCAAATATATAATTAACGTAACGAGTGTATAATTAAATGGAAGCTGCGAGGTGAAGATTCGTTTCATCCATTGATACAGCACTTTGTATATTTATATCTCTCGTCTTTCGTACGGAACGCGTAAAAACCCGCGGTCCGATAACGAGCACGTAAATAAATGAAAGAACGAAAGGATGAAAGAGAACGGGGAGTGTTAATTAGAGACGAGGGACGTGTTAAAATTTCGAGAAGAAAAGAAGAAGAAGGGAAACGTTCACCGAATTATCCACCACCTCCGTTTACACCCTGAGCATTAACGAAATACTTTCCACTGCGGAGTGTAAGTGTTAATATAAACGGGGGAAAAATAGAGAAAGAAAAATAACAGATAGGAGAAAGAGAGGACTCGGATCCCAGGACTGCCACTTGCGAACGAACCCTCGACGAAGCGAGGCAACGTGAAATTTTTCAAAGTGTCGCCTCGCCGCGAATTTTATACCCCCGTGCAAATATTCATCAGCCCTCCGTCACGATTTTAACGATCCTTCCCCTCCGCCGGTTTTTAATGGCTCTTCAGAAACCTGAGGGAACGTTGCCCCGTGGATCGAGCAACGTGGAGATCGTTACGCTCGTTTCTTTGCAGTTTCCTTTCGATGGATCCTGTTTATTGGTTCTGTCGGATCTATTGAATTCGACGGTCCCGCGGAATACCGTTGACCCAGTTTCGTTAACGCGGAGCGAATTCGGTTTCCATCTTTCTCTTCTTCGGCGCGTACGATCTTCTTCCTTCTTCTATTTGGCTGCAACGTTTGGAAAGCTCGATCAACGGGACGTTGTTTCATTTTGAAAACCGAAGTCGTGCGAATTTGAATTTAATCGATCAACGAGACATCGTATCTCCAGCGAAGATCTGACGAAGAACGCTCCCTGTGTGTTTCTTCGGTGTGTGAAATTTCGTTTTTGTTGGAAATTGTGACTTTGTCTAATTCCCGCGAAACGAAGAAAGTAAGGAGAAATGAATGAATCGAACGAAACATCTTTCTTTCGCTGTTTATAACGTTATCGTTGCAACATGTTACGTCACGGTAGAGAGCCATAATCACAATTTGACGACCAATAACATCGTAATTAATATTTACTCTCCGTTGAAACTGAAACTGGAATAATTGATTTCAAATAGTAATAAACCTGTTATCATTGACCTAAATTATTCAATGTATTAATTCTCGAGCAATAACATACATAGTAATTTGTCACGACTCATTTTCTATCGTCAAACGTCGACACTCGTTGATTCGAAATTAACTTTCTGCACGTTTCGATAGATTTTTATCGAAAACGAAACAATTCTAAGCTGACTTTCAATTTCGGGATCAATTTCACGGAACGTTCGACTTGCGCGTTTTGAAAGATTTATTTCCAACGTGAAGAAGAAGAAGAAGAAGAAGTTCGACATTCCCATCTTTTTTTCTCTCCTTTTTCCTCCAGCTCCTCTGACAAAGTTTCCCCAGACCCGAACGACACGAACAATTAATCGTTCTCTCTTTTTTGTATTACGCGTGTGGCTCCTCGGGTTCAGAGTCGTGACGCTCTGAGGATGATCTCGAAGCACGGTGGAATATTCGGGAGGTAAAAGACACAGTTGGCAGTTCAAGGTTTGCGAGAACGAATCGTAGAAAAGAGCGAAACAAGACGTGAGAGGAAAAAGAGATCTGTACGTGTGTGTATGTGCGTGCGTGCGTGCGTGCGTGTGTGTATGTGTGTGTGTATACCACCTGTATAATTTCCTAAAACGTGAAACTAAACGCAAGCTAAAGGAAAAAGGAAAAAGAAAAAAAAAAGAAAGAGAAGTAACGAACGAAACTGTGTTCCCTTTCCACGTCTCAGCATGTATTTGTTTTCACACGATTCTCGACGCATTCTTGTACATAATGTTTTACTCTTGTAAATAAATTATCCATATGATCCAAACCATTCGACTTTTCTTCTCTTTCACTGTTCGATTGATCATTTTCGCTCGAAAGTCTCGAAAGAACAAATACTAGATACATCGTCCCAAAGTGAGAGAGAATCTGTATTGTAAGATTGTGTTGAAAAGGAATCTGTATTATAAAATCGTGGAATTTGAAGATTTTCGAGCAAAAGTGCGTCAATGCCGTGAAGTTTCGTACCTGCCTATTTCAACAATCGTCGAAAATAAAGAAATACCGATAAGTGTGTTCGAGTCTTTCAATTCTCTGACACGTGTATGTAAAAAGAAAAAAAATCTCTATCATTGTTCTACAATTTTACCCAAAGAACTGATTTTCATTTCTGCATTAGCTCGAACGTCGGTGGCTTTGGTGTACAATACAGAGCCACAGTGAACGCCAATTGGAAATGTTTGTTCTCCAAGGCGGCTTTCCGACTTTAAAGGCAGCTCCGAGGGGGACTGATTGTGATTCGAAGGTAATGGGAACTAGAGCGAAGGCGTAAGGTCGGCCAGGATCGATAGGTCTGACCCCGATACCCTTCAACTTTTCTTGCTACTCAGGATATTTAACCCTTTGACTACTGATGGCGTCTAAAGGCGTTTGGAAAATTTGCGTTTGTGACACCGTAGGCGCCTAAAAATGCTTTGAAAAATTGCTCTTAGGCGCTTGACTTACTTTGATAAGCTGACACGCGAATGTTAATGTTAATGTTGAAATTTTAGTACGTGTACTAACAATTCAATACAGAATACGAATAAATAATTAAAATATTGGTTTAACGCAGTGGAATTCAGTGTTTTGACTATTTTAATATAACAAAAGTTTCGCCGTACGGCTGGTATGTCAAAATCTGCCGTAGCCAAGGGGATTCTCTTCTCCTCGCTTCTCGACACAGCGAAACAACGACGATCGAGCGATTAATTTCGATCGCCGACGTAAATCAGTCCCTCTTCGAAAACGACTGGGAAACCAACGAAAAATAACGACGATCGAGGCGAGGTTAATTAGACGCGAGCGTGATTTAGTAAAAACTAACATAAAATCCAACTCGTGCAGCTGCTCGCAGTTAATTTGTCGAAACGGAACGATCATTCTTTCGGTTACGTTTGGATATCCTTTTGTTCAATTAGCGACAAACTAAGGTTTAATTTTTAATTGGTAACTCGAACGGAGAAATTTCGTAACGTGAAAGAACACAACGTTGGACGAAAGTTGGAAATTAAACGAATTTTAGGAACATTTAAATTAGCTACGGTTCGATGGTAAAAGTAAAAAAAAAGGGGGGGAAGAGGAAGGAATATAATTTGCGGAGACTGTTGCACGACGAACGAAATGATCAGTGATCAGTTGAAACGAATCGTTTGAAAAATTAGCTCCACTTCGGCGTGTAATCGAGCTTGAACTTTTAATTACTGTCTTCAAAAGAGTGTAATGTCGTCAAGTTCGTTAATGGATGCTCGCCTGAAACAGGCAAAGTGTCGCTTCACTGATAATCAAATATTTCAATTTCAAACGCGTACCATTGAAATTTGTCAATTCGCCCGAGGTAATTAAATCTGTGCCTTCAAAACGTCGTCTGACTTTGTCCGTCGTCTCTGTTTCGTCGCCGAAAGAAGGAGAGAGAAGAAACATCGAATTTATTCTCTAATCCTGCGGCAATGTACCGTCGCAAAAGAGAAGGAAACGTTTGGCTTATTTTGAAATTCTACGTTTCTCCAACATATTGATTTAACTATACTCCGTCGAAATTTAGTTAGTTCAGACGTTTCAACAAAATTCGGGGACTTGTTCCAAATAAAAAAAAAAAATAAAAGAAGACAGAAATAACAAAAATTCCGAAAACTTATAAAACGAATATTAAAAAACTGCACGACCAGTACGATTCGTTCCACTGAAAGGTCCACAGAAAGAAGCAACTGTTCTGACTAGGAAATGAAGACGACTTTTTTGCCATAAAATTTTATCGATATGCAGACATTTGAATCGATACGAAACAAATTACAGGCCCGATCGCTCAGTAGCAGACAACGCCACTCCTACTCGAGGTCTACCCCACGCCCCCTCGCGAATCACGTGACCCAAATCAACCAATCGCTAATTTTCGTTGCATCAGCGTTGCACGTGAAAAAGCCCAATTTTCTGGGTTACCCCCGCTAAAATCACTTTCAGTGATAATATAAGCCGAAACAGAAACCAGTCGCTGTTCGACTTTCGAAGAGAAACGAGCCACAACTTTCTATCGTATTTGCGCCAAAAAAAATCCCACACTGTTTTTCTAATCAGAAAGTCAGGACGAATCGGTTCGTCGATGAAGAGTAGGTACACGTTGCTACGTTTTCGTCGAGAAAAATACGCGGAAAAAAAAAAAAGAAGAGAAAAGGGGAAAAACAGGCGAGAAACAGAAGGGCGAAGAAACGCGAAGCAGGATACGAAACAGCCGGCAATGAAATATTCTTGCTCTCACAATGAGTCGCCTTAATTATTCCAGGCCGCGATGAATGCTAATTCAACATTTTCCGCGAGCTCGCAAAATGGCAGACGCAGAGACACGCGGCGCTGATTAACCGACACTCGTGCCAGAGCCGGTACCCTAAATTCGACGGTGTAAGCCGGCCTGCTATTGTTTGCCGGCCGAACTTAATTAACAATGTTAATCAGGCCACTTCACTTTCACCCCGGCCGACGACAAAAAAAAGGACACACCCGACTTTGATGCGAATTTTTTCGCTTTTCTCTCGTCCGTGCTGATATACGCCGGATTTTCTTTTTTCTCCCCCCACCAACGAGAAAATTGTACGAGAGAGTTGTTTATCCTAGTTACAGAAGTTACCTAACTACGACTACACTTTTAAGCTGACACGTTGAAGAATTTGTATTATTCGCCTTTAGGAACGTTTATGATTCTTCATGAATATTACGTTTACGCAATTTTGAACGGAACTGAAAAGGTGCAAACGAAGAGCTTGTCCCGTTCTTTAAATATCTAGCGGAATTCCGTTTCTACGGGGATCTGTTTACTCGAGAGAAATTTCAGTCAATGTCTGATTAACTCTTTACTCGCGACCAGTTAAACCTGAACTCTCTCTGGTCGATGTCTTTCGCTCGTGCACAGAATTTTCAAGAGTATCTGTTTCAACAGCAACAACTTGCTCCTTTATGATATCCAATTCCAAGGAGAGTGACTCCTTTAATTATTTAAAATCTTAAAAAAAAAACTTTCAACTCTGAACTAAATGGTTCAAATGACACTCGCGAACTTATTAAGAAAATCTTGTAATTATACATTTTATAAAAGCCAGATGAAATTAGCGTGGCAACGTGTATCACCGTGAAGCTAACGCGGAATCGAGAGAGAGATTTTGCGTGAAACGGTGCCAACACAAATTCGTTAGCGTTTTCAGGCCGTGCGTTTTAATTGGAAGTAGTGTTATAGCGTGTCGGCGTGCCTTTATGTATGTTCCTTTGCGTGCCAGTTGCGTCAAACACATCCAAAACGTGGAACGACAATAATTTGTTGAATTTGGCCGGGGGCTTGGGTTTATTGCTTCTGTTGATATGTAGATAGATTTTTCACCGCGTATCTAAAAGACCGTGAAAACGATGTTTATTATTGCGCCACTGTCTCGCGGAAATTCTCACGTCTGTTTGTGGTTAAAACGAGCATTGACAGCGTAGTAACGAAATTGAGAACCTTTTAGAGAAATTGTTCAAAGTATTTAATAACAAAACTGACGGTAATAATTATTTCATTCGACACATTTTTACAAATTATCGAATGGGAATTCCTATCGATTCACGCTCTGGGTCAACCACATTTGCGTTGAAGCAACGAATAATGCTGAATGTGTTTAGCACGCGGTCCGAAAAGCAAAATTCCGTGGATTGTTGCGTAGCAATCCTAAATTTCAGCCTCACATTTCAGTTAAATCGTAAAATAACCGGTAACAATTTTTTCCAGAGAGTTATTGAATATTGAACTTTATATCGTAAGCGCCATTCGTCCGAATACTTTGACATGCAATCGTTCTACTCTCTGAATAGAACTTGAAGCTAGAAAATAGAGCCTGATAGATCGTAGAGTTGAATAATCCGAGCCCAGAATTAAAAGTGTCGTTCAAGTTCTAAAACTAACACGTTTAATACGAGTTCGAATGAGCTTCTCAAAAATGGCAGATGTTTTGCTCGTATCATGAACGTTGTCTTCGACAGCGGAAGTATCAAGAGCGTGGATTGAAAACTTTGACGAAAACTGCAACTTACACTTGGCTTTCTCCACCGAGTTTCCAAGCGAAAATTCGTCAGCTGCAGTTAGCTGACACTTGGACATTATAAAGCGTCTATTACTCAAAAAGTTGAAAGTTCCTCGATTCTGTAACCCTGAACACCGATGCCAGACTGTACTGTCGCTCACATTGCAAAATTACAAGATTATAAATCTGTATAAATCGTGGAGATTTAACAAGAAACTATAACGATAACTATTTATTTATTCGACCGTTTGCTTTGGTTGATTCTCAACGACTGAGAATATAGTATACTTTCGGCTATTTTATTTTCTTCTTTCTCCATTTGTAATCAACGTCGCCTGTGTTAAACTCGTTTTTAAAAATACGCGCGCCGCTACAGTACCTAAAACAATGGTACGCTGACGAGTTTTATAACGGACTATAATAAAATAAAGTACGATTCAGACTGTGCACAAAAGACAATCTTTTTTCATCGAAACAAACAATTCAACTTTTCTTCGAAAATCTACAAAACTCGACCGAATGATTTGACTTTGTCCAGAGTTAACCAACGATCTATTTAAAAGAGAGAAGAAAAAATACCAGAAACCGCTGGTTTCAACCGCTTACAAGCCAAGATCCTCGGCAAACCTGTTCTCCAAATTGCTACAAGCAAACAACAAAAGGCCGCGAACCGCTCGATCGGCAACTAATCGAATCATCGGTCGCGGAACTTGCTCAACTCGTCCGAACTCATTCCCGTTCTTCGCTCTCGTTTCGCTCGTTCAACTTTTACGCCCGAATTGCACGAGCCGAAAAGAAAAGTCAGCCGGCAGACTCGCGGTCAGAGGGCGCGGAAAGACGAAGAGTTCCGCGGCGTTTCGCGTCGCGTCGCGACACCCTCGCGTCTCAAGGGACTCGTTCAAAGGGAGACTCGAAGCGAGAACGGTGGCCACGCGTATTTCTGAATCCGCGTGCAGCGCAAACAATGGGGAAGGTGGGAAGCAGCGCTCAAAAGAGCGACGTCGAATGGGCTGAGCCGTGCCCCTTTCAATTTCCGTCCGGGGATCTTCTTTGCACAGCGAGCGTCTCACTCTCGGCGTCGTAATATCCTTCGCCCGCTCGACTTCAACCGGAATCCGCCTCGGCGTTTTCTCCGCGGCGACGTCGTGAATTAACTTTCGACGCTCGGCGGACTGTTTGATCGCGCGGCAAAACTCTATCGCGGTCGAGATAGGAAAAATCAACGAAAATGCACTCGCATTTCTGTAATTTCTCAGCAACCGGACGACAAATTTTTTCGTCATTCCGAGACGTAAATTTCTATCCACAACGGTGTGTCCTTCGCTAATATTTTCGAAATAGTTTCTAAATCTTCGTCGGTTCGTTTGATTGAATCTCCGTATTCGCAATAGGCACGTAGAGTCACGGTGAATGATAAAAAAATATATTTAAATTATATCACAATATTCGTGGAAAAGATGCACTCGCATTTGGGTGATTTCTCCCGAAAATACGACAGCAACTGACTGACAAATTTTCGTCATTCTGAGACTTAAATTTCCATCCGCAACGGTGTATCCTTCGCTTATATTTTCAAAACAATTTCTAAATCTTTGTCGGTTCGTTCGATTGTACGTATGCGATTCATTGTGCGAATGATAAAAAAAAACGGAGAGAGAAGGAGAAAGTAGAACAAAAAGTCGGGCATTCAATATGAAACAGCGGCTGGAATATCTCCGCTCTCGAAAACAAGCGGAAAAATGTTCGTTCACATTTCACTAAATATTTCTGGGGTAATTTTGCTAACCGTCTCTCCGAACCAGGCACCCCTGTGCACCTGACAAACGAGAAACGTTCGACGAGAACGTGCAGGAAAATGGCGGCAAACAATAAGAAATATACACGCGCCGGGGAATTTCTGCTGACAGTGTCAAAGCCCGAACTCTGAAATAACCGCGGAAATAATCCTAACTGCAACTTTTTCCCAGGGATTTTCACGAGGATTTTCCGTCGAAACGCTACGACGTGGACCGCTACGGAGAATTTATCAATACGAAAAACGTATCTACTCTTTTAGTTTATCGACGTCGTACTATCGATAGCTAACGACTCGCGTTAACAAGCGACTACGTGTCAATAGCTGGAATGCATAATATTTGTGGGAAAAAGACAACGCTGGGAAACACGTTTCGATATCGTTGTCCAGGATTTCGAAGGCTGGTGTCGATAAAAAACGAGAGAGAGAGAGAGAGAGAGAGAGAGAAGATGCCTTGATGTCGAGCGTAACAGACCTCGATTTACTAGTGGAACGTTGCTGAAACACGTTCTTTTTGGTACCCGAGCATTGTTACGTTCCTATTGGACGATCATCAATAGTCGAACGATTTTAGTTGACAGCCATGGACAGTCGAAGGCAAGTTTATCGTAACCCGGTCTGCCAGAAAAATTCGAGAGCGTGAATCTGAAAGCTGATTCACTTCTTTTTTTTTTTTATCACTGAAAGTAATTTTAGCGGCGGTAACCCAGAAAATCGAGCCTCTTCAGGTGCAACGCTGATGCAACGAAAATTAGCGATTGGTTGATTTGGGTCACGTGATTCGCGAGGGGGCGTAGGGTAGACCTCGAGTAAGAGTGGCGTTGTCTGGTACTGAGCGATCGCGCCTGTAATCGCGTTTGTTTTCTATCGATTCAAATTTTATGGTAAAAAGGTCGTCTTCATTTCCTAGTCAGAACAGTTGCTTCTGGGCCTTTCAGTGAGACGAATCGTACTGGGGTACAAGTGCAGTTTTTTGCTTCTTTTTCGGTAGCGACTCGATTAGTTGGAATGAATATGGAAAAACAAATTTGTTAAGGGAACAGACAAACCACCACGTATCAAGTGAAAAAGTATAATATCTTGTCTCTTCTCTGTTTCTCTAAAATCGAGCTTCAAAGCCGAAAAGAACCAGCACGTTCGCAGAGAAGAGACAAAATCGGGATCGCCAATTCCCCCATAATCGTTTCGCACATTGCCGGAGAGCTCGTAAATGGTCTCCAGGACCGGTTGATCGCGGCTTCACGACTCACGCTATTGTCCCGGAGCAAAACGATATTAAAGCCAGTCTCGTTACGTGCTCGCGAGCATATAAAGGTGCTTAGCTAACCGTGCGAACTACCATTCGAAATCAGCAGGGAGGATTCTCGCGTACGTTCGGAGCCATCCACTCCGGGCCACTTTGATCGGCGAACCGAGACGCGCACTGTTACGCAAGCCTCTTCTGATGTCTCCCTTCTGGAAATTAGATTATAACGACGCTCGGCCGCGACGTTTAATTAAAGAGCTACGACTTCCTTCCACTACCACCACCCTTCTATCCACTCCTATCCGACGATACACCGTGCCGTTTCTACGGTTCTTTAACGCTTGCCGTCCTCGTTTTCAGAATATCAGCGGTTATGAACCAGAAAATCGACAGCCGCGCGATCAAAGCGCGAAAGAGTTAATAAAAGAGCATTTCGAGGGGGGGGGGGGAGAGACTGTTTCTGGAATTTAATCAGGTCCTGTGTCTTTCTATCTTCAACCGCTGATACGCGTTCGTATTTTTTTTCGTGTTATTATCGCGTAGTCTCTCAGTGTCAATTTTTTAACGCTCGAGCTATCAAAGTGACGAAAATTTTTAAATATTCCCATCGATTTCTCATTACGAGATTCCTATTTAACAGAGTCGTCGCTAGTTCCATAATAACGTTGAAGAAAGAAAGGAAATAATCTGATAAACGGATGAATTAATATTGTAATAACCAACGTGACACCGAAATAATGAAATCAATTGCAAGAATATGATAAAACGTTCCGTTTTTAAAAGAATACGTTTCTCTCTGGTGTCCTTAAAATCTTCCTCGACGACTCTACTTTCTTTCGCTCCTGTTACCCTGTTCCAGTGGTTCGTATATACGCCCACGACAACGCTATCCTACAAAACGTGTACATGGATATATATGCTTCTCTACACATGCACATCTCTACACACACGTGCAAAATTATTTCTCTATTTACTTGGAATGATCTCTTTCGAGGCATTTTCAACAAAAACATTTAATTGAAAAAAGTAAAATTTCTACTTAAAAAGAAAAAAAAAAAGCTAGATACAATCTAGCAACATAAATTATTACCTTTGAACGAAAATCTATCGTAAAAATAAATATCAATTATTTTACGGTTCGCACGGGACAAAAATTTATTACACACGCATTGAAAATGAATCACTGCCTCGCGAGAGATAATCGGTTTCCACTGGAATATTTATTAACATCGTAAGAATCGCATTGAAAACAATGCAAATTCAGAGCATTTGTAATAAATGGCGATGAACAAATTGTACACGCAAAAACGTCGAAAATAAAACGTTTGCATAAAGCAAGAATATTTACAAGCGTTGCATAAATTCAACGCCGCCGAACGAATTGAATTCAGATGTGAAAGCTCTTGCAGCGAGTACGCATAAATTCCGTTTATAATAATTATTGCAAAATCGCACGGCAAGAGATACACGTCAGTGCGAATTATGGCGTTGAAGTTTATCGCAAAAATCCAAATAACGATAATAATTTACAGTCGCGAAGCAAATGGAAAATCATTCGCTTCTTTCCGCGCGAAGAACGAAGGAGTTTGCGAAAGATGTTGGCAAAATTGTTAATTATCCGCTGTTTCCTTAAGAGCCTGCATAAACTGCAAACATTTGCTCCCCTGAATAATATACTTGAGTTATTCGACAAATATTGGAAAATGGGAAGGTAGGTGGTAATAAGAACTGAAAGTCTATATGTACATAGACTCCTCTCTGTTCGAGCGTCGATCGAAGATCGGCAAAATGAAGATACGAATTTTACTTATAATATATCATCGACCTCCTTCGGGCTTTAATCGCGCACATTACTGTGAATTCTAACCTTTCGTCGCGTCGCGATAAATGTAAACTCTTTGAATTGTTGTTATCTTTATTTATTACGAAATGCTGAAATTTACGACAGTTTTGCGACTTTGCCATTGCCTTCAAGTAGTATTGGGATTCTTTAGCTATTGCTTAATAAATTTTTGTTATTTTTCAAACAAGTTATTTAACACAAAAATTATTTGATTCAATTCATTAGAATGTAAAGTTAATAAAATTGAAAATACATATGCTTGATTAATAGACATTGAAATTATCTAGAATTATCAATACGTTTCGAACAATCATTGTGCATTGGTATTTATTGTGAAATTTCTTAAAATTGCACGACTGGAAATTAAATTTAACAAAGTTCGAGGACGAAACGATTAATCTAATTAATTCAATAATTGTTACAAGGTGTGTTAATGGCTCTGGAGAATTTATTGGTACTTTTTCTCTTCACAGAGGATGAAATATGCACAAGTGCGTTGAAGACGTCACTTTCGCAAACATAAAAAACACCTCGACTGAAACGTCTCTCTATCCAAGTCATCCAAGGTGACGAAAAACAATTAGTTTGATGAATAGAATTTTCCGATGGAATTTTAATACGTTGTTTATTGACGAACACTGGCAGTTTGGCGATATCATCGTGCCACTCACCCTACGTGTGATAAATGTTTTCGCACGTTTAATCTTCCGCCGATGGAATTTTAATGGTTTTCCTTAGGATTAATTTTGCGATGACAAATGGAATTTCCCGCGAATATCGAGCTATGCGAGAATTTCCCCGCGAAAATATTTCGCTGTGTAGAATATTTCATATTTTTCTTAACTTTTCTCAATAACGCAAGATCAACTCTTTTCTCTCTCTTTCTCCCTCTCTTCCTTTTGAAACGAAGGAAATCGACTAAAAGTCTGCTGTTATTTTAAAATCAAAAGAAATTTTCCGTTTAAAAACTAAAAGCAATTATCGTACGCGTTTAGGTTTGATCGTAACACACAGTTTCTTATTGTAAATGATATTCGTTCGAATTTTACTCGAATTTCCCGTTCTGATTTAAAAATTTCTCCAACTCCGGAAGAAGCTCTCGCGAATGACTTCGAGACTACAATTCAAAGATGTACGTGTACTTTCCAAGACACTGAATAGAACAATTAAGTGTATTTAAAGACGGTTTAAAAGGGAGGTGAAGTTCTGACGAATAAAGCTCAACGATCTTCCGAGATTCTTCTTCATTCACTGCGAAATAAGTACTAACAGCTCTCGCGCTCAGATTCCTTTGTTTTACGTAAACAGGAAAATTCTCTCTGGAAAAGTTTCTAGTTTCTAATTTTCCGGAACCAAGATAAATTGTTACTCTCTTTCCGTTCCTATACTGTTACAACAACGTTCTTAACAAAGCAAGTATAACGGACGAGATAGAACTGCGATAGGATACATTTAGAAAAGTATCGCCCCTTCAAATGATTATAGTATTACTCTTTACAAGTATTACCTCTTCAAATGACTACGAACTAGTAGTAATTTACGAACTATATTTCATTTCTTGCGAAACTTATTAAAATTTATTTATATATTATTTATATAATTTATTTATAATTTATTTATATCGTAATGTATATGTATAATTTTGTACAATATGCAGAAATGAAATGAAATCGTTCGACTATCTTTTCAAATTAAAAACGTTCATTTCCTGTCGGTCTTCGAACGATAGTTGAATAGATCTCGTATGAAAGAAATCTGATTTCCCCAACGTGTGCTTTGTTGCAGCTATTTAACTTTCTCTCTCTCTCTCTCTCTCTCTCTCTCTCTCTCTCTCTCTCTATCTTGCTGTCACTTTCTCGACTTTTCTCTTCAACTTTCTCTCTTCTAATCCCCCTAAATGCGAAATGTACGACGACTCCCCGTAAATCCGCTATCGCGTCACGATGAGGCCATCAACGGAGTTAATGGACTCGATTGAACCTCAAACAGGCGGCGGGGGGAAACGCGTGCAACCGCCTCGACATACCAAGCGACGACAAACCCCAGCCGAAGAAACATTGACAGAGTCATTTTGATGTTGAACCGCGGCGACAAATTTGCCCCGTCGAATACCGGACGGATTAACAGGCACGCGGCCGCGCTCCGAATTCCGCGGGAAACGAACGTACAAACAGCAAGACTGATCTGCAAGATCAATCGTGCCAGAAGCGAGAGCGGGGGCCGGGAGGGAGGGAAGGCAGGTTTTCCCTTGGCCGTCGGCAGTCGAAATTATGCAGCTGTTCATACAATCGTGTTAAATGGCTACAAGACAATCGTTTCACGTTTGACGTGCAAACAGGCTTACGCGGAAGGGGTCGTAATACGTAAACAGCGTGCAGTCTCTGGTTACGTTAACAGTATTCCGTGCGTGCTGTACGTTTCTGACTGCAGCCAGGGAGAGCCTGCCTGCCGGTTCTGCCCCTGTGCCGAACCATGGAATTTGATTAACAGAGACGTTGTTGTCTAGCGTGCGCATGCGCGCACGCGCCACGCCACCACAACCGGCAAACACACGGAAATTCCAGCCTTTTACTATACTTTTTCATCGTACCCTTTTTTCGGCTTTTACGCCATCCAGACTTTCGACGCCGAAAAGGACCGCTTTGTCCTTTATCCATCGTCCGAACTGCTGTTGTTTCGTTCGCTAGTCCGACATTCCAAATACCCAGGTAGGATACGATTTACCAGGTATTTGCAGATAGTTTTTACCGACGGTTGTTTCGTTGAATTAATGCACGCGATATGTCCAAATATAGTATCTTCGATTAGAGTTCTTTTTAACTGGCAATAACACGATATTTAGCAATCAGTGAGTTATTGAGTCATTGAGTTGGCCAAATTGGGACAGATATGCGATACTGAGTTGGAGTTTCTTTCTGGTATATATATGTAACCTACTTCATTTTGAACCGCAGATTCATTGTGTAATCTTTAACATTATATGTTCAAGCTTGTTTCAAAAAAGGAAAGTGCACGATTTCGTTGACGATTGTTTGTCTGACGTCTGTTTCAAAATGAAAAATCAAAAAGGAGACTCGGAAAAAATTATCTGACGTGTATAGCGAAGACTTCAAACTACGTTAACGCGAGACAATTGGTTTCCTAAATTTCACTAGTCGTGAGAATATCGATTCGTTGCTGGGACCATTTTTCTATCGAAAAAGATATGATAATTTTTTCGAACTCGGTTTAAATGGTCAAATAAAGTTTCTGTTTCTCGTGAAAAATTCGCCTTTCGTTTGCACACGCTTTTTGGCCAGCCTGATATCAATTGGCAAGGAATTACAATTTATTTTTTAATTTCCCAAAATTGTTAAATTTCGAATGAAAAGAACGAATAATCACAAAAAGAAGAAATTTTCCAAAAGAACCCTCAACTTGACCACTTATTTATATTGACAAGTATTTTTCAAATCTGTTGACTTAGCTCTTATTAGAGCAACGAAACAACGAAGAAGAGATCCAGTTCGGTAAAAATGGAACGAACAACGGAAGCGGGACGTTTATGCAAGTGGAACGTGAAACGAGGATAAGATTGACTTAATTTAATCCGATTCAGCGATCACCGCGCGAAATTTGTTTCGTCGTTCGAGGCACGCGGCGGATTTTTGAGGATCCCGGTAGGGTGACGCGCGATTTGCAACGAGATCCTCGGGTACAAGGCGGGATTAGACGTATTCAGACGTATTCAGACACCGTGGAGAAATTATGGACATTGTTAAACGCTTATTAAACCGGCTGTCCGTTCCGCGGTGCTCTACCTTTGTTACTTAATATATGAAAATTTCATATACTGGGGGTAAGTTATTTTTTGCGGGGCACGATAAGTAGCTCGTAAAGAAAAACCTTTAATATAAAGCAAGATTAGGAGAAGCAGCTTTAGCCCGTGGGTAATACGAACGACATTGCATGCTTGGAATAAAGAGTTCGCTGTAAAGGAGGCGCAGATATATTAAAACGTATATATATATATATATATAATGACGCACATATCGCAATATGCAACATGTAACGTATTCAATTCGTCAAGCATTTAATTTTAAGTAAGAACAATTTTTTTACAAAAACTTTCGTTCATCTTTCGTACATGAAGTTTGAAAACATTCGACTCGACCTGAAAAGTTTCACAATGATTTGCTGACCATCCTAACGTTTTGAAAACAAAGTTAACAACAACAAGACGAAATTTTGCAACAAAGCGAAAGCTTTGCGCAAGTTGGAGGGAATTTCGCTAAAACGTTTTTAAACGGGGGCATCCGAGGAGATCAATTTTTAATCTAACTTTTCCAAGTTAGGCTCCTCTCATCGTTAGAGGGAATAATACGAATACGAGTACGAATTTCGAGTGGGGATGCCACGGGCTGGAATAAAAAGACGAGACTTATTTCCCGAGGAGTGTAAAGCGTAACCGCGATTTTACAGAGCGCGGGTTAATGTTGTAACAAATTAAAACTTCGGTTCTTTGGACTTTTTCTCCGCGCGCCGCTCTTCCGGTGGCTTCACAATTAAAAAGTTGCAGATGAAACTTTTGTCCACGGCGAAGTATCGGGTTGTTAAAGGCCAGGAGGGAGTAAATAAACGAGACGGTATTGAAACAATTTCGACGATGCTCGCATTCGATGTACATTCTACGCGTGCATTGCCTTTTACCAGAGAGGAGAGGGAATGAATTAAGAAAAAAGACGAGCTTTCTGGTTGGCGTGAAGTGTCACTCTGCAAATTACTCTAATTCGTGGCTATCTGTGAAAGTTTGAGAAACGAAACAACAAAGCAACAGCAAAATAGCAAACGCTGCCTTACTTTTCTGAATTTTTGCTAGAAAAACGTTTCTATTTGTCTAACGAATTGTTCAAAGTTTCAACATTTGGAAAGAGGCAGAATTAATTGGTAATTTGGGAAAGAGGTTAATATTAAAATATGACTGCCAGAATATTACAGATTCCGAGGAAATATTTTGTCACTGTACAAAGTGATTCGTTCGACGCTTCGGCAGATAGTTAATTGATTAAAAAACTAACCTAAACCTCGTCTTACCTATTCTGTACTGACAAAATGATCGACGTAGGTTTTTTAAAATGATATCGTCAAGATCCTAGCGTTCAGACATCGAGAATGATTTTTAGATCGTACGAAGGCTCTCGAACGGTTTTACACGGCGATGATTATCAACCTGCGAATTCCCATCAAGAACAAATTGCCTGGCTACCTTTCGATTTAGCGCGATGTAACAGCAGGGAATAGAATTGCGATTCGAGAGATCGTCGGATAAGATCGACGCCGGTGTTCGTACCTTTCCCTGACCAGAGAGGGTTAGTCAGGGGGAAAAAAAAAAGAAGAGCCAAAAGAGAGGAGGAAAAAAATAATAATAGAAAGAAGGAAGATTATCTGACAAAGGTATCGACCAGCCCCCGATCGCCAAAGCCCGTTTCCGGTATATTCGATTTCCTGCACGCGAGTCAGGAGGAAATTGATTCGAACGACGACGCGACGCGCCGCCATCGTCGCTCCGTTTCAAAGTTAGGCTTGAAAAACGGATTCCAGGAATCCGTTAGTGGACGAGAAAAATGTGTTCGGCCGATGAGAGTCGACACCGGAAGCGTTGTCTGCACGGACAACCACGTGTCCCCGTGCGTTTGTATTTATAACCCTCTCGCTGTCTATATACGAACGTACTCTCGGAAACATCGGAATCATCGTTCTTTTTTTTTCTTTCTCACCCTCTGAAAGTTTTACACGACTGTGAAAATTTTGAAAATTTTGTTTTGCGTTGTACGCCTGTTATTCGGCACGCTCGGACACGCGGAACGTTTGACTCGAAATTAACACGCTCCAAACACGAAAACGCGTGTACGTAAAATCCGCGTTTCTTTGAAACAATTGGATCAATAATTGGCTCGTTAAATGCAGCGTGCCATTTATTGGTTGAATTAATATTATTACTCATAGAAATTAATGTAATGTGATCGCATTAATTGCTCTCATTAAACACCGTTGCGACGGAAATTATTCATTGGCTTTGCGCGGATTTACCTTGAACGCCAAACTGGCATACGATCGGTAAATAAATAGGCGTTGCGTCGATATGCCTCAGGTTGAAAAGTTTCTAATCCAGACGACTGCGGACAGTTTGAACAGTTCGTTCAACGCGAATAATTCAGGTTCCTCGATGTTCGTCAACGTTTTACGCGACCCGTTTGCACGACGCAAAGATTTAAAAGATTTAAAATTATCAACAAAAGAAAATAATTTCTCGTCTCGTTACTGCAACAACAATGGAGACCGCATGATTAAACGAAACAAACGGAGCCTCGTTGAAATTCCACTTCAATGAGATATCGATATTCGTCTCAAATTTTCCAGGGTGACTCGCTGAAGAAAGAACGTTTTACCCTTCTATCCTACTAAAATGAAATTCGAGATCTAATGTACTACTTTACGATAACCGAGGAAGAATATTGTAAGTTGCAGACAATTTTCTACTCTATAAGTGCTTGCCCCATTATCACACCCCTCTGCTCTTTTTCGTTTTCCTCCACCTAATAACTGCGCCTCTTAGCTGCATATCTATGACCCATCCTTTCTCTGCCCCCTCTCTTGCTTTTCTCTTTTCTTTTTCTTTTTTCTCCTCCAGCCGCGATGAAAAGGTGATTATAAAGTAGAAAATTACCCGCGATTTACGACGAATTTCATAAATGTTCCTAATTGCTTAGATTCGTACATAACTCTCTCATTTGCATTTACATATGCTGATGCTTTTAATTTCCTCTAGATAAATATTATCTTACATCTTCTGCATTCCAGTTTCGAAGAAATTGGTAAAATTCCTCAAAATTGAGATTTTTCAACACGCAATTGTCCAAAGTATCAATTCTCTTTCAAGAAATTGTGACAAATCGCTCAACTTTTACTCGGGGATCACTGATATCGTGAATGGCGCTCAACTTGCTACCCCCAAAAGTTTAATATCTCGATTGAAAGTCTGTTATCCCTCTTGATGTAAATATTCGAATTTCCAAATTTAAAAAGAAAAAAAAAAGAACGAGGAGAGAAGAAAGCATCGGCAACTTCACCGCAACTACCCTTGGAGACATCGTAGTCGCCCTGGGCCAGCACACACGACCCCCTTTCGCAGATATTTCTCTCGCTTGTAAAGCGATTACTCGACGCGGTCGGTGCACGCAAATCCCATCGCGATTAAACTACAGGCTGTTTGCCAGGCGATCGGTCAATCAAACCTTTCAACTATTAATCGATGAGTACAGAGAATGAGAACAGCCGACGTGGGAACAGGGGAAGGTAGTCGCGCCCTAATGAATATTGATTCCCGAAGGTGGCAACACTCCACCAGTCAGAAGAAACTAGATCAGAACGGAGGAATTTTACTCCCCGGCGACTGTAATGGGTCAGGCTCATCGACCAGCATCGCGTAAGTAAGATAAATGATCCTCTAATATACCGTATCTCGCAACAGTGGCTGATGAGCCGATATCCCGGAGCCCTACTCCCCCTGGTCTCTCCAATTTCGCGCTTTCAAATTAAAATCTCCATCATTTTCCGCGCGTGATCACGCGCCATCGAGATGGTTCGATTAGATCCGGATTCTTGTAGTCGCAGCATCCTATACTTGCGAAGAACAAACCAGGTAAAACTTCTTTCCTCCCTACTTTCTTTAACGATTGAATTTATTTGACAGAAAGTTGTTTCACAGAAATCTTGAAACGAGATTCCCTAAACTTTGAGACATTCCGAAGAATATTTGACAATTGCGAATATCAAAAAAAGAAATATTTTTTTTTTTCTCCTCTTTTATAATTTTTATAAAAATTAAACTTTGAGAGCTACACTCTCGTCCAAAGAACGCTACTCGAACGATCCTCGAAATGATTTCTCGTGTAGCAGAGGATTTGATTTTTCGATCGTGAGCTACTGTTATATCTCGACGCCATGCCAACGTAATTTTGGAACTGTCCGCTTTAAATGCTATTATATACATTTTGGAATATACGTTGAATAAACAAGTCGGATTGCCATTGGCTCGCATGTAGGATAATACAACGATAATCGTTTTATGGTACCGTTGTAAAGTCGGTTGAATGTAGTATCTGGGTCGAGCAATAAAGAAATAAGTATAAGCGATAAAAGCTCATACGTACTACGTCGATCGGAAAATTTTTAGACGACGTAGGTAGATGGAATCTCTTTCTTTTTTTAAATATTTTTTTCTTTTTTTTTAATACGAGTATGTGTGTGTGTGTGTTTCTCTCGATATATACGAGATGAAAAGCAAATAAAGGGAAATAAGAAATAAGAAGAGAACACTGTTATTCTTGATTCGTGACAATGTCTGTATTCTGTATTTTCCTATCGTTTCTTTATCATAGCAATTTCCGTAACGCAGTTTATTCAACTAAAAGCATGGCTTCTCGCCGGTTCTCAACGCTAACAGAAACTAGCACAATCTATTGAAAAAATTTTTTCAATTCTTACACCTTATATTTAATTGCAATTGTATTTAAAAATACGAATTGTACAAATAAAACTTTTTCAAAATTATTTTTCCAACAGCGTACTTCGTGCCATATCGTTTTCAACGATAAGAATGATTGAATAAGAATGTACAATAAGCATGCGTTTATTAATACATTTAATAATCCATTGAAATACCGACGGATGCACGATTCGGACGCATTATCACATTTCCATAAGCACTCACGTCAAATATAAAAATAAAATACAGTCACTTTGTGACTAACAGCGAAACATCTGACATAATACGAAGAATTGATACATCTTCTTAATTCTAGTGACAAATGTCAAAGGATATTATGTCAATATTAAAATTTTCTTTCATCTGCAGTAATTTTTTCAATTCGAAATTTTCCTATCAAGCGATACTTCTCGTCGAATTTCAAATGAAATAAGTAAGATTGATCGATCTCGATGGATTTTAGAATGAAATATTCTCGACACTAGTAATACTTCGTGCTACTTTATGCGCATTCCATGCAAATTTCTCTTGCAAAAAGTCGTTGAAATGATTACACGAGGTATAAAAGCAAGAACGAAACATGACATCATCACCAATTGCCAAGTGATGTCACGTCGCTACTACGATTAATGCATCATTCCACGTTCCTGGCTGCCTTTTTTTGCATGAAACACCTTCAAGACACTTCGCGTATAATAAACGACAAATGTAATTCTTTAGCTAAATAGATGTAATTCTTTTTATTGATCGAGCAAAAAAAAAATCAGAAATTTTTATGAAATTTTGCAAAATTATGCGTTGTATTATACTGCTAAATTCAGAAAATTTTACCATGTTACTCTTATCGAGAGTATTTCCACTCAATAATCAAATATGCCAATACAAGCGTTGCGCCAATAGAGATAATTATTATTTCGTTAATCAGATAGATTAAGTATGAATTATGTATAAATATTAATTATGTATGAATAAAGTAAATATGTATATATTCTTTTCAGTACGTCACGATGATAACGTTCGACACTCAAAACTTTCTCCTGTCGATAAATTTCTTCTAATAAAAGTCTAAATCGTCCGTCAATTGCCCCGTTGCTCATCGGCGAATACGCGTTAAATAACTCGATGAACATCAAAGTGCCATTCATATTTTCACCTTTCCGCTTAATTAGATTTATTTCTGTCCGATCACTTTAAACTCATTAACAGAACTCGAGGGGGAGAAGCGTAACGTCGGCAATCGAGAGTTTTCTCGTACTTTATCCAGACGTGAATCGCCTTTTATTGCGCTCCTCCGTTTCCTTCGACTCTGATTTCTCTCACCTAATAACGCGAGTTCAAAGCTCTTCTATCTGGTACTTAAGAAAAAAGAAGAAGAAGAAGAAGAAGAAGAAGAAGAAGAAGAAGAAGAAGCAACCTAACAAAGGAAGAATCGATAAATATGTTGATGATCACTAAATAATTCATGTTACCGACTACTTCAATACCAAGGAAAGATAAAATTAAGAGAAAAAAGAATTTCTTTTTTTTTTGACTTGCCACAATTTTTAACATTCTACATTCCACGATCATCTCAAAAATAACTCCACAGGTATTTTCTCCTTTGCTTTGTTTTATCAATTTGAAAAAATTCTTCCAAACTCGACAGAAATATATTTTCTTCGTTCGCTCTAAAATTTCGAATATCCTACAAAATGCTACACGATAGACGCGGTTCCAGAAAAAAGAAGAAAAAAAAAGATGCATGTATAATTCCCGATCGTTGAACTCGAGCGAATTATTCCGCGCGTCTGCGACTCCGTAATTTCGAAAGAATTAACCGCGCCGCCACGGGCGTGCCATTTCGAACCGAACGAGGTCGAGAATTTTTCCTCGATTCGTTTTTCCCCGGGTGAAAAAAAAAAAGAAAAAGAAAAATACGAGAAGCCATTCGCGCGTTGTCGACTGATTTCGACAGGAGAGTCCTCGTCAAGCTCGACGCAGCTAATGAGCCTCGTTTTTCCCCGTTTCGGATCCGCCGAGAGACGATCGTCGGCAAACCTTCGTCACTCCTCTCCCCCTTCGAGTCACAGCCACCGTTTCGGGTCGTTTGTGTCGACAAGGAGCAAATGAAGAACGCGTCGCGTCGCCTCATCGTTAGATAAAGGACGTATTCGCGGCATAGGTATCGGGTCGTCGAGTGAAGAGGAGCACGCGAAATAAAAATACGACGTAAACTTTCATTGAGAAATCGTGCATCGATCGCGTTACGAACGCGCGATCGGAGAAACTAGAACTGCATTTCGGATAATATGATTCTCGAACGATAGAACGGACGGCTTCGCCTGTATGAAGTTTCATTTTCGATATCAATTCTGATGGAAGCCATCATCAGAAGCTAATTGAAGCGCATTGGATTCTGCGTGTTATAAGTGTACAATTGAACCGACGTAACTGGTGTAGATATAGCGTAAGATAATACTGACGCAGATAGGTGAAACGGAACAAGTAACAGTATAACATTCTACGAACGTTTATAAACGACAAGTTTAAGCGAAGAATATTACACGTGTGTTGTGACTAACAATAAGTGCACTCTCGAACACAACTGTTTCCCAGTTCTGTTTCTAATTCATTTTTCTAAAAAAATATTCAGAGATAATTAAAGACTAGTCACATACACGTAGTTTTGTAGAAAAATTTCAAACTAATTGCACGCGAATTTATAATACAAATATTTATAAAGCTCCTCGTTTTTTCCTCTCTCGAGGACGTCAATAATAATACCGAATGTACTTCTCTCATTAAATTGCTAATCGAGCCAGTAATTACGTCAAAGATTGAAAAACAAACTGTTCAGAAAATTGCTCAATGAATATCACATGCTAATTCAGTTAAATTAATTCTTAATGCATCAAGGACTCTTCGTCGTGCATTCGATAATTCCAACTTATACACGTGCAGCGTGGAATTCTTTCTGTCTGTCGGCTAAACGAACGATCTACGTCACTCGTAATTGAAATATTATTTTTAACGATGAGTCAAAACCAGAAGGAAAAGTACGCTGAGCTTGTAGCTCGAAGATAAACAAAGGTCACCGGTGCCCGAGGCTAACATTTTCTTTGAAACATTTTTATAAACCGTTCTCAGCAACGAGCAACAACCGCATTCGACGAGAGATTGAACCAGAAGAAAACAGCGGAGGAAGAACATAAATTGCACGGGGAATTAATTACGCGAACAAGTGGCCGCCAGTCCTAACGATCGACCACGAAAACCACAGATTTCTGGGTTGGTGTGCGGTAATTGCGCGAGTAAAATCGCATAAAATCCACGTGCTGACCAGAACCGGCGTAACGACACATGGACAATGTGCCTAGCACAGGCTGCAGGGGTGGCCAGCTTGCATCGAGAGGATCAACACCCCGTTGAAAACCCAACGATTCATTGCGTCACGTGTAATTTTTACAAGCGCCTCCGTAATGACATCCAATTAAAAAGGAATTATGTTTAATCAAATCGCAAGGTTGCAAACTCTGTAGAATCACTAGACTCGCAATTTGAAATTCATAGTTGCAAAAGGGTACACTGTGCTCACAACGATTTCTATTTCTACAGATCTTTCTTTCTTCATATTTATAGCAGACGTAATAAGTTAGAACGTTAAATTATTCGATCACGTTCCCTGAAAAGTTCGATCGAATTCGAGGCAAAAAATATTTGATAAAAAGAAAAAAGGGGAAATCTGCGAGGGAAAGAGGAAATAAACTGAAACAGAGATCGCGGAGATAACGACAGAGATATATACTTGCAAAATTACAACGTACGTCGATCATCCGTATCAACTATCGCACAATCTTGATTCCTGCATCTGAATAGTTCCTCTGTCCTTTTTTCCCCCCGCCCCTCCAAAAAAAAGAACGAAATCCGTTACAATTTTCACAGCTTTTCGCTCGCGAGCATCGCACTCTATGCTCGTTCAACAAAAATTTGATGCAATCTTTTCATATCGAAAAACGCAATCCGGGGAAACAAAAACGGGGAGAGCCGTCATGGCTGGAAAAACATGGGATTTTGAATCGGTACTTTAAAGAGGAAAGAGAAACGGGTTGAAAACTATTTTATGCCATTCTCGCAGTCTATTTTTTTTTTTCTTTCTTTTTTTAATCTTTTTTTTCATCCCTTCCGTTTTACATCTGTCTTTTCCTTTTTTTCATACGCTCTTGTGTTATTTGAAGATGAATTTTATTGCAAACAATGCGACTTTTTTCCATGCTGACAAATTGTTTCGTATCGCAAATTATTCTCCGTTCAGTTGGCCATTCGTGTATAAAATCGAATCGCTCGAAAGAAGAAAACTATAATATAAAGACAGACGCATATTTCGAATTGAGAGGAAATCGAACGTTCAAATAGAAATTCCGCTATCAATTTAAAAGTGAAAATCCAAGAGAGGAACGATAGAAGCTATTCGATATAAAAATTTCCGATGCTGATAGTTCAATTGGTAATAAAACCGTATAAAAGCGGGTAGCGAGAAAATGATAAATTCCACGTTGTTCGTTAGATTCGTCGCTCCTCGATTATACCTCGGTAATACCGCGGCAACAATGGATCCCGGTATATTCCCAAAAGCTAACGAGCCTAATTCGCGCAAATAATCAGACAGACGAGAGACAACTGGCCGCGCGAGAATTAAGCAAAACGGCTGGGGCCAGAGTTCAGGGCGTTAAGAGTAAGGCAAGAGCCACGCGGGGGCTAGAAGCAACATTTTCCACCGGATACAATATCACTGGCCGTGTTAGCTGGCTCGCTCCGCTGCAAACACGCCCATACACGGCGCAACGGCGCACGGTTGGAATATGTATAGCGCCACGTGCTAATTACATCGTAACGAGCAACACGCTGCATCCCTCGTTGCAGAGTCGATAATGCCGCGCGCGGCGCGTTTGTCTTTCCGCGATTAAAGACAGCCAGCAACTCACCCGGATGGTTCCAATCTCTGTTACACCTGAACGCCGGCGATAAATCAGTCGATGTCGACCGTACGAACAGTTGCGAATGACGCGAAACGAGAAGTTTCCGCCGGCTCTCGCGTTCATCAAAGATCGCAACTTTCTTTTAAAATCCACACCAGTCGCGATGTGATTAAACTTTCTGTTTGAATTGACTCGGGGCCCCGCGCTTGGTAACTACTTTTAATTAAAGGAAAAGTAACAGCGCCCTTCTCTCTCCACCCCTCCCTCCCCACGTTCTCCTCTCTCACGCCCGTGAAAAGAGCGAACCTTCGTTGTTGCTGATTGATCACGGTTGAACAATAATAAAACGCTCGGGGAAATCTCTTTCTTTTCTTCGAATTGTTGTTAATAATTACTAGAAACTAAACGACTAAAAGCCGGCTTCTGTTTTCGTATGGATGGGGGTGAAAGTTAATTGACTCTTTGCACTCGACTGTCCCCTGTAAAGGGACATGGTACTTAAATTTAGCTAATAGCTAAGATTATGAAATTTTTTTATTATTGCTGACAATTGAATAATGAACGTAAATATGACGCTACCAACAACGTAAGAGGAATAATAAAATTTGAAAAGAAGAAATTCTTGAAGATTGAGGCAATCGTGATGGCTACGTTATTCGAACAATACGGGATAATTCATATAAATTAAACTTCTTACTGCTTCATACGAAAGTTTGTAAAATGGTGAAAGAAACTTTTCAAGGGATTGAAATGATGTATCATTAACTTCTGTATACTACACTTGGTGATTGCTTTAAACGAATTCACAAAGATTTAAAACAGAGCTGTAATATTAGTGGTTATTGTCGTGGTTTTGATCAAAATCTGTCTAAAATTCTTCACAAAGAAAAAAAAAATTGATCGAACAAATTAACGACGTGATAATTCGACTTGTCCAGCTTAACCTAACCAGATAGTTGCGATTGCGCAGCGGTCGAGTAAAAATTGAATCGTTAATCACACTTGATTCGTCAAGTTATTAATCGCGTTAAATATTCTCAAACGACGCGGGAAAACCGAAATTTTATAAAATACGCGCGACAACCAGGTTGATGATACGATGAAAGGAAAAGGTAATTGCTCGCGCGAAGATAAATCGAAAATGCAGGTCGAAAATTCTCGGCTAGATAGATTGACTGAAAATTCGAACGGCTACACGCTACGTTTGCGCTCGTTGATGAATATATTTTTATTATACCGTAACACGGCATTTTCGTTCATAAAAACAAAAAGAAGAATTTACAAAAATTTTACGCGGCAAGGGAGAAGAAAGAAAGCAAACGAAGAGAATTTTTACAAACTTTGAACGAAGCTTCGCAAAAGTGAACGCGAGTGAGATTCGATTAAATTTATTTCGTAATTTTCAACGTACACACACACACACACACACACACACACACACACACACACACACATACATACATACACAGAGAGAGGGAGAGAGAGAGAGACTGGATTACAAATTATACGACGTTTCTTCGGGCACAAACGTAAATTTGTATCTGTATGTCATTACTATGCAACTCGAGGTACACGAAATGTATCAAGTATACGATTAATGGGGCCGTTTTAATGTCGCTAAAAGCACCAATTTGTTCCCAGAATTAGAATGCATTTACAAAGGAAACGCATTGCCACCGCTGTTTACCTCGTAACTCTGTTACACAATGTATCTTGATATCGCGTTTCTCTATTCATTTATTGCGCATCATGAGGCGTAATCGTTTCTGCGATTTCGCCAATTTAAATACGCGTACGTACGTTCGTAACGTATTCGTTGCCCGATTGTTTTTACGACACGCGACTCTAGATGTCATCGAAACGTTTATTCCCGATAAAACGCGATATCGTCGCCGTTATTAGTCATTATTATTCGAATCTCATTTTCCCGGCGAATTTGCCACCGTTATCCGCGAACCAACGTTCACGCCAACTTGGCGAAATATTTCCAACACACTTGCAAAACTACCCGTTATCGTTCCATTATGGAAATTGAATAACTGTTGCGCCGGCAAACCGCGATTTTCACCGTAGCTGAATTTCTAATATTTTTAATTGCGTTTTAAATACCGCGTCCCGTAATAAATGCCCGGCTAACTGCATTTCCTCCGTCTAACTGTAAGATTCGAAGCAGGATTTATCGTTTTTTCAAACTTGATACAGTTGTGACAATCGTAATAAACACCTCAGATCTCGATTGACGTAAAATACTTTCAATGATTTTTATTCGACCTGCAATATAGAACGTAACTTGTAGCAACGGCACAGACCGGTTAACAGTCTGAGCAAATTTTTACTCCGGTATCAAAGTTTACTTTGCAAAAGCTTAGTTCGTAAAAGTGAAATAGCATTTGCCAATTGCATTTCCTTCTCTGGTGTCGGAGAAGTTCATCCGTATAAAAGAAGCAAAAATTGACCTTTACACGCGTTTCCGAGCAGATAAATATTAACTCGATACGGAAAAATCAATATCCCTTTCTGCGAGAACAATTTATTTAACGCGGATGAAACGAAAATATTTTGACCGAGTGATATTTTAACCGAAGGAAAAGTCGCTCAAACTTGCGATTTCCGTAAAGTGAAGTTAAAACTGAAAATTATCGTAAGACGGAAGGAAACCTTTTATCAAAACTTTCTAATCAGTTCCTTTCCTTTCTTTTTTAATTTATCGTATCCCAAGTCGCGACCAATGCCAAATAGTAAATTGTCCATTAAATGTGTCGTAGTAGCCCAATTAACGAGTAAAATATGCTTCGACTATCTGGCACGCGAAATATGCATTTTTACGCGAAAATCGCGGAAGGAACGACGTTATCAAATGGTCAGCCGCCCACAACTAATGTCATTATCAACGTACACAATGAATGTGCATATAAGTCAGAAACACTATTAATTACCGCGTTACTGATAAGATACAACAATTTTATGCATACAAGAAAAAACATACTTGTGCATCGTTTCTGAAGTTGAACAAAAAAATGTAGAAAAATCAACCAGTTACTATTAAACAACGAGGCCGTATTATATAATTGCCAGATAAACCCTCGCATGTTTCTAGTTTATTTACAAGTCACGTTATCGCGTTGGTAATTCAAGTAACGCAGTAACTGCTTCGTACGCTTCGATGCTTCTAGCCGAGCGCCTTTCGTTGAATCTTAAATTTCGTTGAATTAAAAGAAAGGAAATTAATCGAAGGCAATTACACTTTTGACTTCGATCAAACTTGTCGGCTTTTTCATTTCCAATTGAAATTCTGCGTCGCGTTGAAATTCTCTCGATTAATCAACCTGCGTTAGAGATAACTCGTTCTAACGCCACGATTGATCGTCAACGTTTAAAACTACTGCAACTGCTGATTTATTTATTTATTCGAACGTGTAACGGCGCGAGCAAAATTGCTGTTAGGTGAATAATAACTCTAATTACACTGATAAACGCGCACCTTTCTCGAACGGGGGAGAAAAAAAAAAAATTCGACGCGACGAGACACGCGACGCGATCTTATCAGTCCGTTGCAATTCTGGAAGTTGTACGCTTATCGCGCAAATACATAATGCCGTTCACAAATTCTATTATCACGTTCAATAATGTATATCACGTCATGAAGTTTCTATTTGCAGCGACGACTGTATAATTTATCGAACTTCTGATACGCAAGAAACTGTTAAATTTCGTAGATAACGGGCAGCCGGAGACGCGTAACGGACCTTGCCACGTCGATTTCATTTGTCTTTGTCTCTTATTTGCCGCCAGCAATTAATAAAAATCGAGAAGAAACCCCCACGCAAATTTCCGCTGAATTGAACGAAGCAACGCAATATCGTTCCTTCTCGATTTACTTTGCAACGTTTATTTTCCCACTTCACGTTGTTTTATCTGTCAATGCGACAGAGAATCCCCGTGCTGATAGGAAGAGAAATTCAAGCGCTATAGATCATTTTTCTTGAAAATGTACAATAAAAAACATACGCGATGACGTTATTCGCAGTTAGAAATCTTTTCATTTTGAAGTTTTTAATGGTGAAACTTTTAATAGATTTACTTCCGTAAATTACAATTTCACGAAAAAATGCTAATTATATCTGCGAATTCATTTGCACGTACATGCGCACGATACGCTCTCATCAGGCGTGCTTTATCTTTACACTCTGAACGTTGTTAGAGTGTTTGAATTTTCAATTTTAGCTGTCCATTTTTTTTTTTAATTTTCTTTCTTCTCGCATCGCTTTTTCTTCTAATTGACCGCTCAATTTATACGAAAAGTAAATGCTCATCTACCTGCTGGCAGATTTTATCTAAAGCAAAAAAAAAAGTGCCGAATCGTCTGCTAAAAATTTCTCCATTGGTCGAGGAAAGAGACCGTTGTTTCTAAGATTTATGTAATTAATTACTCCTCGTCACCCGGTGGTAATACGTTAGGAGTTCGAAAGAGCGAAGCTTTTTAAACGAGAACGTCCGTGTATCTATCGACTTGCCGCGGATCGAGAAGCACGGTTGCACGCAACGAGCGAACAACGCGGCCTTATCACCCGCTCGCTGCAAATCGCTCGTATATCAGACACGTTGCAGGTACGTGCGAATCTCGCGATATCTCGCGATGCGGATGCGCCGGTTATCAGCGTGAACGCGTGCCGTCCACCAAGTCGATCGCTCGTGACACGAGAGTCTCCGCGTCCTCGTCATCGTCGCGTCAGGTGGTGAAAAAGAAATAAAAAAAAGAAAAAAAAAAAGAAAAAGAAGAAGAAAAAAGAATCGTCGCGAAACAAAAGAGCAGCGAAGGGATACGACGCGGCGGTAATGAGATAAAAATAATGCCAGGCAGCCGAAAACGAAGAGGAGACAATAGACTGTCGGGATCCGCGCGTCGAGTCAACCGGTCTTTTGTCGTTTTTGTTTCACGGCGTCCACCGAGACGTCACAAGGCGAGCCGAAAAGAATTGAGATCGCGGTGAAAAGTGTCACGTACGTGCAACGACCGCGGCGGAGAATCGTTTCTTTAACGACCGATCGTCAAAGTCGACCCGTCGGAAGAAAGAGCAATCGCGAGAGCGCCAACGGCGAGACAGCCGCCCTCCTATTCCGCCACCCAGGGGATTCACGATCACAATCGTTCTGTATTGTAAGTCTTTCCCCCCTTTATTCCGAACCTTCGAATCCTTCGGATCGCACGGTCGAATTAAACGTCCAGAGAAATTACGTTCTCGTTCGGACACGGCGAACACAATCTCTCCGCGCGGTCTCGCCTTGATTTTCGGGAATCGCGTGATTTGTGCGAATCGGATTGCGGACGTTCGCGCGCCCCTTTCTCTTTCGGCGTGTGTGGAACTTGAGGATTCAAAAATCTACGAAATTTGTTACGCCGTGATTGCGCTCGCAATATCGTGGTGTTTGGCGAATGATTTTCATTTGGGTTAGTCACGTTCGTAGGAATGTGAAATTGTAGAAACATTCGCGATCTAGCGACGATTTGTGATCGTTACTAAATCGTGGATGCAGATGCATGCAGATTTTTACTTTATTTTGTCGCTTATTGCTTATTTACTTTATAAGTTACGATGAACGTAACGCTACGAATAAAATGTCAGAGAAACAAATGCATTCTTTCCTCGTTGCTTTCCACGTTCCGAGCGAAAATATTTCGTAGGAATTGTTTTTTTAACAGGATCAAACTGAACAATGTTTACGAAGGCGATGTTTTGGAACGAAATTTTTCAAAAAAAAAATATTATAAAAGAGTCAAATTTTACGTGTTTTTACGAAAATTTCCTCGAGACATTTCCATAATTTTGTATTCTCACAACAAGCTATTTTTTTTTTTATTTAACATTTGAAACAGGTATACAGAAAAAATACTATATTGCCTATACAACATTGATGTACGTTGAATAATTTGAAAAAGTAAAATCGTGCCTTTCGTGCTTTCAACGAATTTACATAATTTAACGACCTTTTACTCGCAATTCTTTCGTCGTTAACGTTTAAAATCACTTGGATGAATCACTGTGACGATTGTCGTTTGTTTCCTCTCTGCGAAACTGAATTACGTTACTTTTCATTCTACGATTTTCCACGAACAACTAAATTAAACGTAAAATCCGACCTTTTTGTCTATTCGATAGAAAATGCAGCAGCCCTGCAGTGATCTCGGAATTTGAAACAATAATAATGTTTCGCGTCACGCTCGAAGGAATAAAATTCCGACGGGGAAAAGCTAAACGTGTAACGTCCCTGGAAAATTTTTCGGTATTACGAGATTGACACAGTTTCTTTGACCGTAACGTAATTACAGAGGCGGCACGTTAACTCGCAATGAGTTACACGAATGCTAGTGTGCGGCGCACAGCGGTGAATGAATTTCACAAATGTCGGATATGAATGAGGTTCTCGTGCATTTCGTGTGAATGACAAGTGCAGAAGGGATTGAGTGGTTGTTTGCGGTTGAAATTCGGTTTCGTGCGAAATGCGCGTCTAAATGAACCCTAGAAATGTGGATGGTGTTTCCGGGACGAGAAGATACGAATAAACACAACGAGTGAAAAGTTGAGTCTCTCTCTCTCTCCCTCTCTCAGGAGCTCGGCTCCACATTTTGTTAATTTCTCAATTTTACTATCACACAAGTGCGTGTTTAATATCCAAGTCTCGACAAACATGCGATTTAATAATGATACCGACGCAACGTTAAATTCTTGGAGAACTTTGAAGAAACAATTTCAAGAATTTCTGGAGTTAATTAATGCGACTTTTTAAACAGACTATTTAATCTCGTTAAAATTAGACGTCACTTTATGCAAAAGATATGATAATTTTTAGAAATACCACGTAACGTTATCCTGCGTTTGATATCGTTTCTCTTTCGTGGAACGAGGCGAATAAAACTTTACAAATCAATTCATATATACCGCGAATAAGATATCTCGCGTTTTAATTGGAAAAACGTGCAAGATATCGCTTCTATAACGTCACATCGCAAGAACAACATTACGTCATCTCATAATATTGATATTCTCGATGAGGCGAGAGTGATTTCACTTTTGAATACTACGGTCGGACTGTTTGTTATACGAATCAACGTAATATCTATTGAGCGTAAAAAAAATTCGTAATTCGGCACTCTGGTCTCTCCTAAAAGGTGTTTAAAATTGAAAAGATCAAATAGATTTCATTAAATTACCAAAAAATCATATGCTTTTACGCTATCGCGTTTCTACTATTCGATTCGTCTAATTTTTAATTTTTCCGATTGTTAAAACGATGATCCTTACCACTGGAATGTTCGCATTAATTAATCTCTTTTCTGTTTTTATCCCTCGCACGATGTTTGCTGAACCGGCAATACACCGAATATTAACTAGCCTGTAAATCTAGAATTCGTTTTCCGATATTCTTTCAGTCTGTAATCGCTTTCCATACCGAATCCTGACGCGTCGTTTATCTCAATAGTTCCGAACTGTTGCGTAAAATTAATAAAAATTCTTTAAAACACCTCTCTCGAATAAACGATCTATCTAGCCAGGACGTTCAATCGTATGCCGCGTTCATCTATCACAATAATCGCACTCGATAACGAAAGTTGTAGGCTTTTCAGAAATTAGCCTTTCCAAACCACACGTGTACACGGGCCATTTCTCAACTTCGATGAAATTTCTCTGCTTTCTCTCTTTCCTTTTCCTCTACCAACCGAGATGGAAAGTGCCAAAGTTACAGAGGGATGATCGATTTTACCACGTTTGCCGAAGCTAGGGTTGAATACTAATCAACCTACCAAGGTGTTTCAATTCTCTCGTCTAACTCCTCCTTTTTTTCTTTCACTACCGAAATCCACTCGAAAAGCAATCGTGATATTTGAACACGATGCTCGTTGTACCAAGCGAAGCACTTGAGAAACGTCATCGACTTCGTTAAGACTTCGCAAATCTTGCCGGTCGTTGCCTCGTCGATACATCCTGCATTTTCTCTCTTTAATAAAATATTTACACTATCAACTATCTCTCTTTGATAAAATATTTACACTATCAACTACACTCCCCGCTAACATCCACGAGTATTTGGACAATCACGTTTGGTCCAATTTGGCCGAAAAATTTATATTTTTGTTACGTTTAATTTTCGCAAAATTATAATAACGCTTAGCAAACTATTACCTAAACGAATGACTTTTTTACACAGATGGATTAGTATTTTTTTTTTTTTTTTATGGAGAGTGACACAATTCCTTCCAACTGTTAAAAATTATTTCTTCTCGGAGATAATTTGACGTAAATCAAAATGATAACGATCACACGTGCTTCATTCTATATATTTGTAATAAATGTAATATGCAAGTGTCTGAATACTCGTGGACAATAAAATACATCTTCATCATCAACGACGGTTGCTACGAAGATGAATGATTCTTGTTTCATTACGTTTCGTTCGTAGCATCAATCGAAACAGATACGAAACTATCGAACATACGCATAAATAACGAAATCGAGCTCGAATATTAACCGATATCCCGGATGCGCGTTTAATATTTTTCGCTATTTACGTGGGATTTTGCTATCTATCGTAAAAAAAAAACGAGCGGGAGAAAGCTTTCAGTCGTCGTAGTTAAAACTATAACTGGATTTCCTCAAATTTTTTTGCTTTATTTAAATTTCGACGTTTAACTGATACTGATATTTTTCTGCGCCTCGCTTTTGACACGTTATTCGTATTGTAAATACTATGCAATTTCTATCGAGTCTCTTCAGAAACTTTCATCGCGTTATAAGAGGACAGTAGCAATCTTTTAATCTCGTTACACAGAGACCTACTGTATAAATAACTGAACTACGGTGCAGTTTCTGAGAATTTCCAAGTCAGATTGCTTGATAATATTCTGCCTACCTTGATTCATATAAATGATTCAATTAGCGAATGAAATCTAAATAAGAATTCATTCGAGAAACATTTAGCGCTGCTATTATAGACGTTCTATATCTGATCCTGCATACTTTCTGCGTGCCACAGTACTCGAGAATTACTCGCCAAGCAAGTAGCAAAAAATATTCACAAGTCCATCCAACTGTGACGAATGGATCTTTCAGATTGAAATATATTTTCTTCCTACGTACGTCAGCGTTCGTCCTCTAAGAAATCAATTTGCAATCGAGTTCTAAATTTATAATGTTATAATGTTTCATTAACGACGATTAACCTGTTACGAAAGCGAAAAAGACCGCGAGTAATCGTTAGATCCCGGATTTATCGCGAGCGAAATAAACATAAATTTGACACCTCGGGAAAAGTACGTAGCTCTCTTTTCTGACAGTAAGAAAAAAAAAAATGAGCGAATAATAATAATAATAAATAATAGCAGTATTGCGTTCGCTGTTCACGTTGCGGCCCTGTCCATTAACCTAATGACGGTAATTACCACCGTAGACAATCATTCTTACGATATTTTGCGGAAACGTGTATCACGATGGCGCGTCATAATGGGAATTTAATCGTGCGAGAAAAGGAGAAAGAAAAAAACTCGACGCGGCGATAGTCTCGCCTTTCAATTTTCTCGCGTTTAAACGCCGCGGAGAATTCGATAAATTTGGAACAACCGGGCACGGCAGAAATTCCGCGGGATAAATGAAAGACAAAAACGAACAGCGGCGAACGCATGACCCAGTTGAAACAATTTATCAGCGCTACAAAGCGTACCCGCTCTAAAAAGAGAGAGAGAGAGAGAGAGAGAGAGAGAAAAAAAAGGATAAATAACAGATAACAAGAGATAAGCTGCAGGCCAATTTATCGCTACCGTCAACAGTTTTCCCAGAATGCAACGTGCAAATGAAACTTTATGCAGAGGCGTCGTAACAGCCGCGTACGTAAATAAGAAAGAAGGATACCCCGCCGCGTCGTACTAATGAATTTTACTTACAAACCAGTTTCTCAACGATTCATCGAGAACGATATCGATACGCGGAAATGAAAATTATGTACTTTCTACGCGCCGCGGATCTTCCACTGTGTCAGCCACTTTTCTGTTAAATGCCTCTGTGACACACGTTTATCTTTAGAACACGTCGCTATGCAAATACACCTTCGACTCGTTTCGACCAGCCTCTTTCTGTCGATCTCAGACAGAAGATAATGCAACTAAAGGTAGATTGAATTATTTATTTCTCAGGTTACAGACGACTGCTTAAACGTTGTCCATCGTTGTTTATTTGTTATGAATTTCGTATACACGTTCGATCTCTCCTTTACAGGAACGAATCTCAAATCTGATTTGATGCGCGAGATACTTTCGATCGAAGATTTCCTAGTTCTTTTTTTTTTTGCAATTTTTTTTGTCAACTGCTACAGTAAGATAGATAAAAATAGATAGATAGATAAAAAATAATACAATTCCATTGAAGTAGAGAAGAAACGAATGCGTACACAACCGTTTCAATTTGATATCGGGTACCGGTATTAGCAAATGTGCTAGAACTACAATTGGCAGAGCCTCTCCTTCACCCAGTAGTGACATTAGAACCACGTGACTCGCGATCAAGCACGCAAGCGCAGATAATCGAGCGGGCGGTTTACTGCCAATCTCGCACGTGTGTTCAAATGAATCTAGTTGCGTTCCAGTGGTTTCCAGTATCTACAAAGAATTTCTAGTACTGACGTCGGTTCGATCGTCGTGATCAAGAAATTCAGTGAAAGTTAAAGAACTGTGAAACGCGGAATCGGTGAGTAAACGTAGGGAATCTAACGAATCGTGCTCTAGTGAAAACAAAGGTACGACGAGCCGTGACCGGCCCACGTGCGATGAGAATATCTGTTTTACATACGTGACACGAATCGTCGCGAGCTGATGTGTAATGCGTGTTGCGTAGACGTCACGGAATCGCAAAAATTTATGCAGCATTCAGTTTTCTTAATGATAGATGTGCACCTGTTAGTGCAAACTAGCTAGCAACTGCCACACTGTTGTCTCGTATCGTTATCCCGGTGCTGTTAAAGTTGCTCATTGCCGACATTAATGTTATTCAATTTGCTAAACGTGAGCCTGTGTGTCTCGATTTACTTCCGATAAATATTTCTGTCGTCTCATTCTTGGCACGGAACCTCGTTCGTTACACGAACGCCTCTGGATAAGAGAAGTTGACGCACGCGATAGGAGATAATTTTTGTTTGATAAATAATTTGTAACATCTCGTTGTAGAAGGTAAGATATCAGCACGATATTATTATTAGATATATTCCCTGAGCTATTAATCTTTTGTTCTGAAGTGTTTGTGTACTGTATTGATTTTCAAGGTCGACCTTGCCAATACCATGTATCTACTCTAACGCACGTACCAAAATATCTCGCCCTTGTACAAAAACTGAATATTCGTTCCAAACATTCGCTAGAGAAAAACTTGAGACAGTGGCTTTTACTTTGCACGAAAATTTATCGCGTTATCATTTAGAAATTTATATATTATTTCTAACTAATGAGTTTTCCACGTTGAATATTACATGTATATGTGGTATATATATACATGTATATATTTTACATGTACATGTACGATAGGTATGAACGAAAAAGTATTTAATTCTTGTTATTAATATTTATTTACTATTAACTAATATTAAATTTTATGCTGTATTTGCAGATTCATCCTTTGAGAATATTTTGTTATTAATGTAAAATATTATTATTTCACCTCATGTGCATTGGAAACATATTTCATGGAAGTGTCTTTATATTTATTACAGATCATTAATTTAAAAAAATGGTATCATCAATAACAGTGGAAAATGGAAAAACTAACCCACAAAAAAAGTCTACCACCGTGGGTATTGGTCCAGGTAACTATCGTTTAGTTGGTTGGGATATGGACACTACTGGGAAGAAAGTTATAGATGAAATATGCCAAATAGCTGGATACACATCTAGCTCTTCATATTCTCAGTATGTGATGCCGTATAAAGATCTTAACCCTCCAGCCATGAAAAGACACAATATGAAAATTGTAACTATTGGAAAGTTCCGTGTCCTCAAAGACAATAAAACTAATAAGGTAATTAACAAGTGTCGTTAATACTGTGGAATAAATATTTGATCAGCATTTGACTGTACTTGTATTCTTTTGCAGGCACTAAAAACAAAGAGCGAGGTGTCTGCGTTAACAGACTTTTTAACATGGCTCTCATCTATAAGAGGAGACGCAGCAGATGGCATAATATTAGTTTATCACGAACCACGTAAAGTTATTCCTGCTATGTTAATCGAATCTTTAAAAAAATATAACCTTCTGGAGAAATTTAAACAAATTGTCAAGGGATTCGCAAATGGATTTAATATTGCTGAAACGAAATGTGCAGGCACAGTACGTGCGTTTACTCTTAGAACATTGTCTCAGAGTTTATTTGAGGAAGTAGGCAAAGTTTCTTTTGTATGAAAAATATATCATCATTTCCCTGATAAATGTATCAATATTTTTGACATGTTATTATTTATCATTTAAGGAAAAGCGATTAGACAATGCAAAAGACAGAGCATGCCTGGCTTTACAAATAGTACAACATTTAAGTTCACTGGAGGTTGCAAAAGAAAATGGAACAAATGGTAGTGGTGATAGCGACAGTGCCATGAAAAATACTGTTGAATTTATTAGAGAATTTGTTCAACCAATAGAAATAGAAGAACAAGAATATGCAGGTAGATATAAATATCAGTAAATTAGGAATTACGTTCACGTGTTTCGATTATACAAAATTACACTCTATAATTTTAATAACATGTCGATTTTATTTCAGAATTAAAAGTGATATTTGAACGTCAAAACAGTTTGAGACCAATTTTTGTATCTTTGTTCCGTGTGAATCGTCGGGAGCGACAACATGCTAGTCCTTTACGTCGATTACTCGCTGAAGCAGGAATAGAATATGCGCAATTAGAAGTCTGTATAAATCAAACGAAATCGTTACTTTCAATCGAATTGTATCGTAAAGTCGTTAGTTAAAGTAACGAGATCTTTAACGCTAATTTAACTGCGTTGCAGGAAGCCTGGAATGATGGAAAGAAAGAAGGCTTGGAGAAATTAATCAAGGAAAAATTAACTACAACTGACGAGAAGAAAATTACAGATTTATTAGTTGTTCTTGAAGATCACTTCGACCCCGATAAGAAACCAAAGTTGAGAATATCAAGAGACAAGACTCAAATAAAAATCGAAAGGTCTATTAACGATAAAGAAAATAATAAGTGTGACTCAAGTACCGAAAGTTCGGACACCACTATGTCTAATTCACCGCTTAAGATTAAATCCGAATCTGAGAACAGTACGTTTATCGCAGAAGAATAAGAATTAGGCAGCTCAATTCTCTTTTTCAGTACCTTTTAACTAATTATAAGATGAATATTGTTGTCAGTAACAGAGTTTATAACCATTCCGTTCATTTTTATCATTACGTTATTCTAGTGTGATAAAGTACGAGTGTTATTTGTTGCAGTATCGTATTTAAGTTTTTATTTTCGTCATAACGAAGTATAATATATTGTATTCTTGAAGAATACGAAATCAGACTTGAATTAAAATTATGTACAAGTAACACTTCAATTATTATTATTATTATTTTTTTTTTAGTTCATGATCGAGGAATATTTAATGCTTGTTTCGTTTAACGATTAATTTTATGATCATTGATTTTTATTTAATCAGATTAACAAGTTGTAACAAGTGATTGTTTAGAGACTGTTTGAGACATACATAGAAATATATTTGGACGCTAAAGATTTTCGTTTCTCATCGTTTCTAAGATTAGTATATAATATATATATTTTCTTTGCTTTTTTTTTTACTTGATGCTAGTGAGATTTACGTATAAAGTAGTGATAATTGAAGGAAGATATATAGTAATATATTTTTGTATATCAAATTTGATAAAACAAATGATGCATCGAAATGTTGCATTTAAAAGTTAAATTTTGTTGTACGGATACAATTAAATAAAGACTTTGAATTGCAACTTTCCGTTTCGATCATTAACGTACGTACGAACCTACAGCATTTCTATTTTTCCACGTTATTTTTGTTGATGAATATTACAAAATACGATTTGCAACCAAATGTAAATATATCGCGCGATATCGCTCCATGTTCCGAAGTGACGATAACGGAATGTTCGAAGGAAAAACACAGAAAACTACAGCGTGACTTCTCTCTGTTATAAAGCACATCTCGAATCGGTGCAACCATCGAGATAACGTCAGAAATGAATTAAATATACGAATGCCTATGCAGTGGACCGTTGTATCCGCTTATGGACTTCCATAAAGCATGCCAAACGCCTCGAAGCGTAAACTGGCCGGTGCGCCACGTAGGATGTGGAAGATCGAAGAAGTATTCACCAGCTAAGAAAAGTACCAACGCGTGGATCCCTTTAGAATTGGGCAAAGCTCAACTGTTTGACAAAATTTTACAAAAGCAACTACCAAAAGCATTCACCGGGACCTTCTAGTTAATCGATAGAGCATAAAATATAAAGGATTTTTCTTGCAATCTTCTTCGAGCCATTCAACTATGACATAGCATGATGGAGCGTCCGAGACTTTAGACTTTAAAAAAATGTAGTAAGCTCTAAACTCCAAAATTTCGATTTTTACGTATTTTTTATTTCTCTTAAACTTTCTTCAAACAATTAAAGTTTCTAAATTTTAAATTAATGTGATATAATATTCTAAATATTCCAATTTCTTAAAAACCTGATATAAAATTAGCTTTTTCTTTCAATTTTTCCACGTTCAAGTCGCAGAAAAGGAAGGCAGCTGCAATAAACCTGCCGGTTCGTGAACTTAAAAGTCGTGCACGCGACTTGATTAATTAAAAAGTACGAATATAACAAATACGACGACGACAGCGATGTTTAAAAAACATAAATCTACCAATATTTGGATAAATATCTACGTGCATTCTGTTCGGGCGCTCAACTTGGTCTTATTAATTTCTTTTCATGGACGGCGGACCGTAAAGTACAAAATACACTTGCTGCATCGCGATTACTGTAACAGGCAGCGAAAAGGAAATTGCTGTTACTGGGAGGCTCGTTAATTGAGCGGCCGTAACCATAAGAAAGTACCGCGATAATAAATAATCCGATGATAGCGGTATTTGTTAAATCTTTTGTTGCTGCAGAGGATCGGAATCTTAATGAGACAAAGGGTCAAGAAATAAATTGAATTTCAAGATCTGTTACGTGCTAACAAACGCGGGACGCTGGCTTTTGGTGTGTCGTAGATCAACGTAGCATCAAAGCATTACAAAGGAATATTAAATTGAATATTTCCATAGCGTTGAAATTTCTCGAGGAATATTCGGTGTAATGCGAGTGCACAAACGTTCTGTTATTACGGAAGTACATCGTAATTGTTAATTTCTAGCGAGTCTCGAATTCTCCACTTCGCGGAACTCGTGCGTACGTCATGTCGAGAAAAGCGTGAAAAACGATTGTGATTGTATCTCTTTCCGTGGAAAGCCAAAGTCACATGGTAATGGGCTTTATTGAAAAATTGATCTTACTTTCGGACTTGAGTGTTTTAATTAACGAGATCTTAAATTAATCAGAACCACATCTTGGTAAGTTTGTAATTTATAATTTGAAGGAAAGAACTAATCTTTCTTTCGAATTATCCGTGTGTAACTAGGTTCAGGAGAGACAGAGAGAGAGAGAGGGAGAGAGAAAAACGCTCGTGAATGTACAGTTTCAGTTTTCATCGTCGATACTTTCGTAATATGCAACTAACGGATACGTTTTCCGTCTTGGAGCGTAACAAACGATAACGGTGAACGATTATTGCTAAAAGCTGCAGCGAGCGGAGCCGCGTAACAAACGTAATTACAAAGAATACGCGCGTGCCACCGTTGAAACGGATCTCTCGTTAAAGGGAGCGTGCCACGGAGAGAATGAAGGTGTGCGCGGCAACGATTCGATTTTCATTAAAAAGCAATCGTTTCGCCGCGGACGGGGGTCGTTCCCGACGCCCCGCTACGGGCCCTGAGCAGACAGAAAACAACGGGAGAGCAATTTGCCCCGAGAATCTCGACGCGTTCGGACGCGTGACATCGCACTGTGCTCTATTAGTCTCAGTCAGTCAGTGACAGGTACGCAGTACAAACCGGCACGAAAATGACGACCAACGCGGCGTCATTCTCACTTTTTACGCAGGCATCTGACACGGCCGATGAAAGGAACGACCCTCGATGAAAAATAAAAATAGCGCGACAAGTCTCGGAACTTTACGTTTTTCCCGCTTCTTCTTCTATATGCGCTCGTCGAAGCTTGCATTCGGCCCTGTAATGATAAAAGCTCCGTCGTGTTTCTTTGAAAGAACGTCCTAGATTATCAATTTTTGATATTTGAGGAATTTCAAATTATTATCCTTTGCAAATCCATTAAAAAATTTCGATGTCTATAAATAATAACGAAATATTTCAGTAACGAGTATCTCAATAAAATATCATTCTCGATAAAATGAAATTGCAACAATTTTCTGCCCCGTCTCGTTAAAGAAAACTTGGGAAACTGCTGTTAACTCTTAAACTTTAATCTATATTATCTTTTATAAATCCTCCATTATCCGCGAGTGCGGACACTGGCGGCGCGTTTCAACGTGTTTGATCGACTGCTGGCATTGACCCAAAATCAACGCACCGGAAAAGTCAGCAACCGGCTAAGCAATTCGCCTTTTATGCATGTCAGAATCACGTAATGTTTCGCGATTCCGCCAGTTCACTGAAGCTTCCTAGACGTGAACGCCGCGTTGCCGCCGCGAGCGAAAGAAACCGAAATGAAATTTTGATCCGCAATAAAAATGCTTCACGGCCAATGAACATCTCCATTCTTCGTTAACGATCGTATCCTCTTCCGATGGGATCGGCATTTAAAAGACGCACGAGATCGCAAGTAACCATTGAAAATGATCGATCTCCTCTGCATTGATACGTCGCTTCGTATTAATTTCCTTTTCAATTTTCGTTCAAACGCGACACTAGCCTTCGACAAATTTATCCAAATCAGCAATTATCATCGTCCATTCGAGAAGATTTAAAGAAATTCGAAAGAGAAGTGAGGTACAAAAGAAATGTAACACCGGCGAATTTTGGTCGATTTGAGCTTTGAAAAACAGAGGGAAGAGGATCGACAGAACGCAAACGACAATTGCTACCACAAACCTAAACTAAATAAATTCCGAAGAAAGAGAAACAAACCACTGCGCCACTGGCGATTCTCTCTCTCTCGACGTAAATTTGTAAACAAGCCAGAAGGAGAGAACAAAAAGAACCGTGGAAGAAGAAGAAAGAAAACCACCAAAGTATCATTAAAGTACCAAAGTACTATGCCCGTAGCGAAGAAAGATCGAAGAGGAGACGCGGTGTCCGCTCGAGGCCGTCACTGCCGGCGAAGAAGACGCGGTAAGGATGGTTGTTAGCGGAGGCAGCAAGCATGCATTAACAGTACTCTGGATGGGCCGGTGGTTCTCTGGTTCCTTGATTTCCGTTCCTCCCCTCCAGGAGACGGTACCCGTTGGAGGAACATCTACCACGGAGGGAGAATTCTTGCGTGGTACACGCGCCTCAGTTCATCGGGAATCTTCGTCAAAATTGCATCCCTCTCTCTCTCTGTATAATCCCTCTTGCTATCAGGAAGTGTGGTTCTCGCGTGTTTCAACGACGTCGACGATAAACAAAGGATAAGGAAGACGAAGCACATCCGGCCGTATCATGTGGACCGTCCTGATCGCTGGATTTTTCACGGTGCGTGTCGATCCTCCTCCGTCATTTTGCATTTTTACGCGCGTTTCGAGACAGAATTCTCTCGGGTTGATCTCGCATCTGACGCTGGTCGTTGCGCTTCACGTTAGGAGACTCATTTCGGTTCGTATTTCGAATATGTACGAATGAATTTCACGCGATATCACCGTGTGACAACTCGATCTTTCAACTTATTTCCCTCGTACTCCTCGCGCACCTCGTTTCGCTTCTCATTGCCCTTTCCAAGCTCTCGGACGGAAGGAATTACGAAATTCCGCGTTATTTTCCTCCGTGTCTTTTTTACGTGTTGATAAATTTATGGGAAAACTTGCAAATTCTCGGTGGAGCCGGGATAGTAACGATCTTATCTGCCCGTGGCAGAGACGTAAAATTTTATTTGCATAAGAAGACCGGGGATATATAATCTTTGGAAGGCGTTCCACGTCGAAATGTTAACTCCGGATCCCTTTTAACGCATTCGGTGCAAGTGGTATTCTATCAAACTTTTTCAATTCCGACTTCTCTTTTAAATTACTGGTCCAGAGAAGTCACGGATAATTGAATCGAAATCCAAAGACTACGCTCGTGGTGCAGCAACATGACTCGAGTACAGGAAAAGAGGAAAAAATATAATTTGTGAAGTTAATTAGTAACGTTTCTTTAATCAAGCCATGTATCGCTTTAGATGCGTTTATATACTTTATACGTATGAGAAAAAGTAGAAAACTCTGTGTGCTTCGTTTTAAAACGCATTGTTGTGTCATTCATTAACATCGAGTAAATTATTTATCAGTCGTTCGGTGGAAAGACTTGCACCTATAGTTATATATAAAGAAGAAAAATGCATCTGTACTACTTTTTCGCGAGACCCGTATTATACCTATGTATTATACATATTTTTCTTTAGTCTTACTCAATAGAACACGCAACAAACTGCACTCTACAGCGTGCAGCAAATTAATTAAATTAAATCAAAGCAAGATGAAACGTAGACCCAATTACCGATATTATTATAGCAAGTAAATATCATTCGTAAATCGTGTGAAAAATATAAAAATAAATTTCGTTAATACTGTAAAGAGGTAAAGGCCATCGTACGAATAACGAACGGAGCAACGTTCAGGCACGTTCGTTAATGAATTTCAAATTTCTTCGATAACAGGCCATCGAGGAGGTGATTAACTTGTACCGTATCCCGTATACGGAGACAACTCAGTGTCATCGTGCCAAAAGTACCAAGGAGGAGAGGAACGGGGACGAAATTTATGTCGCCATAAAAAAGACGGTTGCGGTTCTTTCGTGAAGAAGATGTTAAAACGAAAAAATGAACGTGTACGCGTGTGTAGTTATCTAGGAGGCAATCTCGAGGGAAACGAGAGTCACAGGGAGGCCCGTTTCACGTAACAGATTCGGCTGTTTGTCTCTTCCCGTTAACCTTCCGCGCGTCAATCGGAGTGCATCGCACGAGCACGTAAATTCTTTCACGCGTGCATTATTCACCATTCGCTTGCCTTTAATCGATCGACGCGATAAATTAGAGAAATTACGTCACACCGCGTTTTTGTCATGGAAAACAATTCGTGATGAATGAAAGTTCGTCCCGTCACAAAATCGTTTAATGACACTGTCATTAGACGACTGGAATCGACGACTAACCAGCAGAGAGAAATTAAAGCGAGAAGAATCATTCGAATCTTCGAAAATACTCCGTTACAAATCTATCGAGTGTTTTTTAAAATTGGTCGTTTTCAAAGCACAGAGAGTTTTTCTTCTTGAAAATAGTGCAGCCCTGGCCGCAATTTTTTTCGAGACGAGAGCACTTCTTCGCGCCTGGCACTTTATCTCTGAGAAGAAATTGAAACAATAAATCGACTATTTTATCACGTCCCTGTACTACCAATAGGTACGTAGACTCTCGAAAAACTCTCGAAAAAGAAGCAAAGTCTTCTGCTCCAATTTCGATAAGCGACAATTTATACGAAACGAACAGAAATGCAAAAATACTGGTGCACCTACTGGCAGCGCTCGAGCTTCCTATCGCTATTATAGCAATAATCGATTCTATTACTATTCGCAGTTTAAATTGAATTTCGTGACACGCAGGCCAGCTTGGCGTTCTCGTCGATGTGTGTATGTGTGTGTGTGTGTGTGTGTGTGTCGGGCCCGGGTCGATCGAAAAAACATTAACGTTTCGATAAAACGGTCCTATCGACCGTTCAGCAATCCATAGTTTGGCATTCAATTTGAAACAAGGCTTGATCAAACTTCTATTAACTCCACAAATTGGATACCACGGACTGTCACGACCACGCAGTAACACCGGAGCTGGGCTCTCTTATTTTTCTCTTAAAACCGGACGGGTTTCTTCTTTAATGCGAATAGTTCCCGTTTAACGATTCGGAAATCATCGTCGGACGTTCCAATTCCATCGAAATTACATCGATCCCGGCAAGAGGGAGGGAAACTTTGTGCCTCGGCGTCGTTCGCCTCAGCTCACGTCCGATTAAAGTGCTGTTGCAATAACAGTTCCGACGCACGCCATATCGACCGAATAATGACTCGATGCTTATTAATCTGTTAACCGTGCGTTTGCTCCGAAACTGGCAACTCCAGCCTCTCGGCTGACGCCGCCGATTGAAAGTTCTTGGGAGAGTTCTTTCCCCGTTTCCGCTCGCCAGGTCTCGATCGTCTTTCACCTTTTTCGACAAAACGAACTTCTTCTTCGTACGTTTCTTGCGAGAAATAAGAACCGTAATTGTGACCATAATTCTCGCACTCCGGCGCTTGTACGAACCTCTCGCGAAGCTAGAACACTCTGATCAACGTTTCAGTTAATTCGTTAACACTAGAAACAGCATAGAAACATTTTAAAAAATAGAAAACCTAAAGAATACACAAGCGTTTTATTATGTTTTTTGAAAAATCGTTTGAACCTCTAAAAATAGTTTTACATCTGTGAAAAATATATCCAACAAAAATTATTGAGAATTGATCATTTTTGACCACTTCGGTTTTCTGAAAAATCGATGGAATCTCTAAAAATACTGTTTTACATCTGTGAAAGATATATCCAACAAAAATTATTGAGAATTGGTCATTTTTGACCAGCTCGGTTTTCTGAAAAATCGTTTGAATCTCTAAAAATACTGTTTTACATCTGTGAAAAATATATCCAACAAAAATTATTGAGAATTGATCATTTTTGACCAGCTCGGTTTTCTGAAAAATCGTTTGAATCTCTAAAAATACTGTTTTACATCTGTGAAAGATATATCCAACAAAAATTATTGAGAATTGGTCATTTTTGACCACCTTGGTTTTCTGAAAAATCGTTTGAATCTCTAAAAATACTGTTTTACATCTGTAACGTATCTAACAAAAATTATTGAGAATTGGTCATTTTTGACCAGCTCGGTTTTCTGAAAAATCGTTTGAATCTCTAAAAATACTGTTTTGCATCTGTAACGTATCTAACAAAAATTATTAGGAATTGGTCATTTTTGACCAGCTCGGTAGTCCTAGTGTTAATTTCGTCGCCTACAAAGGCGTTCGATTAACGTTCGATTCTCGAGAGACAAGCGACTTACTTCTTACTTATCGCGAGAAGATAACGCGCAAATAAATTCCAAGATAAATTTAAAAACACTGCGTGTAACGACGTCGTTACCGCGTGCTTTTACGGTGTCGATCGAATGTGGCTTTTGAACGGTAATTTTGAACGTAACGTTACTGGGAATAGGAGGATTCCTGAATAAATAAAATTGACGATAGAACTCAATTTGTACGAGGAAACGCAAACGTGGGACGAAACGATTTGGATAACTGGACATCTTATAATAGTTCACCGATTTCCTACGCGATCTGTAATTTTTCATCGAAATAACCAGAGACCACGTTCGAATAACTGTATCCGAACGTGTGTTGCCTATTCTTTCGCTCACCAACGTAAGCGGAATCGTAAGCGTTTTGTATAATTGAAACAACATTCGCCAATAATTCGACATCCTGTCGCACGATAATTCGCCAACTAGTAACGGTAACTAGACTTGCATTACGCAGAATTTTTGCAAATCAGATCGATCTTGGACCGTCTCTAAGCCATCAACAATTGTTAAATATAAAAAATATACTTTGCCAAGTAAGTCGATTCGTGCTTACAGAGAGGATGTTTTGCGTATGTTGCAATGATAAATTTGACATCAACAAATTTTCATCCTTCTCCAGCATTATAAAACTGTTTGAGATCAAACAATTTTGAAATTACGGAAAAGATACAAACCCTTCTCTAAATTTTAAATTTTTCTATTAAAAGTGTGTTTATTAAATTTGTTGGAGAATTATTACAAATAGAATCCATAGAAAATTTGTTTGCAAAACTTGATCGGTAACTTTAAACGTCAGTGGGGGCAATAGAATTTTGTTTCGTTCAAACGAAAGTTTTTGATTCAAATGACGAATTCAGAGGCTCGAGGATTTTTTCCCGGTCGCTGGATTAAAAAACGACGCGTTTGTGACATGAGAGATGGAACATTTCCACGATGCTCATAATCACATCTTAATTGCTAATTTCGTCGCGGGAAAATCTATGAATTATTTATAATTCTGCATGATTTAATATGCTGTTGGTTAATGTGCTCTTCGTTGACGCTGGTAATCCGAGTAATTTATCAGCCCGATTTTCGAGTCTTTAATTACGCGATTATTTTGAAATTTAAGCCGTTTACGTTTCTCCAATTTCCAACTTTGCGGAAAGTTGCGCGTATAAACCTTCATTTTTACACGTGCATTAAGGTGAAATTAATGAAGAGCTTTCCGTATAAATTTTAGTTATTACCTAGCTCGTTTATTCCGTGAGTTTGCTCGTTTTGTAAAAGACCGATTGCGCGAAATAATTAAAGATCCAATGAAGTCCATTGAAATCAATTTAAACGAGTCGCGCTTGAAAGTAGAGCGGTCCCATTTGCTCAATTCCATTTTTTTCGTTATTTAATACAAAGCACGATGCACGAAACATAAATGAATTTCTGTATTATGTTCTTGCAGTCCGCTGAGGATTATATTTGGTATTTAATGAAACGCGCGCAAAGTCTACACCGTGCAAAGAATGGTTTTGAAAACATTAACTTTCACAATCATCGAATACGGACATTAACGTCGATATTCAGTTTGCCGATAAAAATTCGTCGAAGCGTTTTTAATCGATGATTTAATCGGTAAATTTTAATTTTACGTAAAGCTTTTGCCTCGCGTGTCATTTTTACTCTTTTCACCGACAATCGTTTCTTTAATTATTAACTACCGCCAATATAAATGGCGATATTTATATATATTGTTTATAAAATATTCACGTATTTGACATTTCCACTTCCCAGATTAATGATTAACATTTGCAAACGATTATTAACGACTACCAATCGACATTGCACTGTTAATTATGACGACGACCACCGTACGCTATAAGTACGTTTTATGCGTCAGAATGATTCCGTGGCTGAGATGTAATTAAAATTTAATTGTCATCTAACGAAATGATCGGTTAAACAGACCGCAGACCGTGAAATATCGAATGTTTCCTCGTTTCGATTTAACACGCGCGTAAAAATGAAAATTGTTTCAACACGTTTGTTATTGCCATTTCTAATTACTATTAATACTGATAATCCCAATGTACTTTGAAACAGCCATATCCTCCCCAACTAACGAATAGTTTAATCTATCTTATCAACATCGAAATGTGAATTAAAAATGTTAAATCAACGTGCCAGTAACAAATTGAAAAAGAACGCTCTCGATCGATCGGCCCACCCAATCCAATCGCGGAAATCGGACCTGGAAACCGAGTTGACCTACCTCGAAGAAATAACCATGACCTGTACTGCGATTATACGTCTGGCTGACCGTACGATGGGCAACCTGTATGGTACGCATATAACGAATAACTTAGGCGGGCACCAGAGCGTTTCTTTACACCGTTACTTCGTATTGAAGTCTTTTCAACTCGCGTGTCGGTCGCCTTGTTTCGTATCGAAGTTTCGTGCCGCGACGGAGATCAACGGTGGAACGACGAGATCACCACCGCTTCGCGCTCTCTGTACATCGAGCAAGAAGATCAATGTGAGCCAGAGACGTTAATTAAGAAAATTATACTTTGTACCCTAGAGTCGCGACACTCGAAAGGTCACGTCAGCGCCATCGTCCAAATAGATGTTCAGACGGGGAGAAAATAAAACGAGGGCACCGGGGACGGTGACACGGCTGAACAGATGTGTTACTTCACGGTGAAACAGTTTGTTAGTTTGTTAAAGTATATCAATGGTTAATGCCACTCTTGCCACCGCGAAACGTTTGCTCAACTATGAAATTCTTCGTTACCGTGGGCCGCACGTTGTACACACTCTGTGTTTCATTAACACCTGGCCTGACACTCTTTCATCTCTTTTCTAATCTCGCCTCTCTGTCTGATTGGAATCTCGTCTTTAATTACGATCAGACCCGTAACTTACGTAAACTCGGATCGATTGTGTATGTACGCGTGCAAGTACCCTATCCGGATGCTTGTTCATTCTTAACGAGATGTGCTATAATTACATCGTGTTACACGTCATCGCAACTATTATTAAATTGACTTTCAAAACGAACGGATTGAGTTCTAAATAAATAAATAACGAGCACTTTATCCTTAGATTGTGACTTCTAAATTTTGAATTGAGAAAGTTCTCTTGAACCGATAGAAATTAATGCAAGCATTGATATTTAAATAGCAAATTGACGTAATTGTTTTGTAAATTTAAATTTACAGCTTGATAATTCCACAAGAGTAGATGCGAATATTTATGTAGCAGTTCACACATTGTGCACCGTTTATGAAATAGTGAAAATACATGTAATAACGACGTCACTGATAAACGACTGTGTAAAGATAGTTAAAAAACTGCTTGAATATTCACGGATAGCGTGACTGACAATGGAATAACTTATCTAAGAATTGATAATAATTTATATTGTCATTTGTCACATTCTCAATGATAGAATACATTCTTTTTTATTAATTTATATCGTTAAACAATCCGATTTGTTACTCTTCCTAAAAATAAAAAACCTAAACGTAAAAGATGAATTCAATCTTAACCTACATACAACTATAATTCTACGTGAGACAATACTTCATAAAATCAATATTTTACGCTTTTCTTGTCATGAAGCTGTAGAGTAATTCATATTAAAAAAATAAAAAAGAGATGAAATACGCCGCACAAAGAATTATACATCTTATCTACATTACACTCTTACTTCAATACTATCCTTATCCAAGTATGCACTTAGTTCCTAAGATATTTTATTTAGATACTCATGTATTTAATAAGCGGCGATATCTTAAATATCGCGATACTAATTCTTAAAATGAATTCTATAAAGACTGTCATGTCGAAAAAAACCACTTTAAATAGCAATATTATAAAGTTATCACGTTTCTAATATAGTTATAAAAAAAGTCAAAAAAAAATTCTAAAAGCTCTTCAAGAATTTATAATGAAAAATGCTAGAAACAATCGCGATATCTTAAAACTCGTAACACTAAGCAAACTATATAAACTATCGTCGTGCACGATACACTAACGCATCGTCAGTCGCTGAGAAATTATTAAACTTACAAACTATAGTCATCATATTCATTACCTTTTTCCCACCCAAGGCAAGCACTTGGACACGTGAATGAGGTCCTGGCAATGAACATGAAAGGGATTAAACCTGAAAATCCTGAGCTAAAAAAACATACCTATTTTATAACGGGCTAATATTTATTAATATTGTACTTTCTCATTTTATTTTAATTTTCAATGATTCTACTATACAAGTTATTTTAATAAATTACTGAAATATTATACTTGACTAAAAGAAGTCAACAATGAATATATTTATTGAGAAGACTAAGATTCAAAGCAAATAATATAATATTCAGTGATTAATAATGGACTCCGAGTAAAATATTGATAGAAATATCCTCAGGCGATTTCTTCATCAAAGCACATCTTTGAAAACATAAAAGAAAAGTTCAAAACCATTGCTTTGATTCTGAAACCTGCCTGTGTCGCGAAATGTCTTCTTGCACATGAGATGTAATATATTCTAGAATAAATAGAATTAAATTTTAATTATCTTCGTATTCCAAATTTCATGTTCCAAATTTATATCATAATTTTAATTAAAATTGCCATGTTCGTGACAACGAGGTTGGGAGGTATGCAACTTCTCCACTACTCAAACAAAATTATTGTAACATGCATCATTTATTTGAATGTTCATATTTTATTTAGTAATATATAAAAATTTAGTAATATGTACTAAGAACATTTCATTTTTGCAAATAATCATATTGAATATACATATACACTCTGCGATTTTCATATATTTTTTATCAACATTGTGTTATTTTTATCAATTTTTTATATTCTGATATTGTATTAGTATTGTAGTCATATTAATTATTAATACATTCAAAACCTCAATGTGCAAGAAGACCTATCCTGAACTAATAATAGAACATATACAAGAAAATGATATTATTCATGGATATAATGAATACTCATTGCCATTATACTCATGAAAAAAATCTACGTAATACAACTAGTCACCCGTGCCGATTCCCGTCTTTCATCTTACGGCATGATTGAGTGACCAGAGGAACAAAAATGCATGCGACTCACGATTAGATGCGAAGAACATTGTCGTGGATACTGTTGTGGGTCAGCATCGTGAAGTACAAATTCGAGTCATTGAATCCCACAGAAGAAATAAAAGCTGAAAAAAGCATGAAACATTATAATTTGTTCTTAAAGATTATACTGTTATATGATCGTACTAATCAAATATGGCGCGCTTTTATTGTCAACCGAAGCTGCGCAGTACGGAAAAGACACGATGCGCAGAACACGTTCAAATTTATTCGTTATTGTTAACAATATATATTAATTGACAATCAAATAAATGTTACCAATTATTCAGTTAAAAGGGAAAATAAACGTATATGTACATGTGTCTTCGTTAGAATAAATAGATATTACTGTACCTGCATAGAAGGATATCAAATTTATCCCAACGTGGCGTCTGTTTGAATTTCCCTTGAATTTCTGCTTATATTTAAGAACTTTTCTCGCAATCAATCTATGTGATTACTTTGTAATCTATACGAAAAGAAACCAAAATTATCAAATTATTGTATAAAAAGAACAATGAACAAGGTCAAATGTCATTTGGAAAGCTCATATTACGATGCAAGATGATGCAAAAAAAAGAAGATAATTTAGCTATAATTTAGTTATAATATCGTATTATAGAGTAAAAACATACGTTAATTAAACGAAGTTAACCGCAGAGTAGATATAAATGGTAGAAGAATGATGATGAAAGCACTAAGCAATTAATAAATGTCACGACACAGAGAGATACATCTTAACACACCGATTTTTGACAATGAACTAACCCCCGCGAAACAGGTACGATGGAGGGGGATAATTTAGGGAGTGGGGGGAGGGGGCGATCGTACACCAATAGAATTCGACTAACTTCATGGAAGAACAATATCCTTCGAGAATGTTTTCAATAATGAACATGTTACACACTGTATACATTTATGTATAAATACATAATACATTATGTATGGTCGAATAAAATTTATTGAATTGATGAATACACATGAGTCTTAGAATATTTATTAAAATTATAACCTACTACAATCATACAGTTTAATTATTAACTGAATTGTTATAACTTGTGAACACTTGCAAGACAATATACGACAATTAATTAATTATACTGACTTAGAACATAAATTTTGTAATGGTTATGCTAAATGTTCAAGTATTTTCGCAAATCATTTCACGTGGAAATGAGTACATACCAATAAGAAACTAAATATGTAACAATTAACTTTTCTAAATCGCAGATGTACTTGAGATAGCAAACAATTCTATAAGCTATTAATTGTAATTTTTACCTGACAATTTCTGGACGGATGATTCTTGCTGTGCTTCTCGCCTGCAGTGACAATTATTACAGTATTATAGATTGAGAGAAATATCGATTACGTTTAGAATCGAAATCGAAATCGCAAATACGCGCGCATTTTGAACAAAGATACATTGTTCAACTGGATCAAAAGATATTTCTCGTGTATTAAATAATACAAATAATTTGATAAATGTCTCGTTAATCAGTTTAATTATTATTAATCTGCATATTTAATGACATCAATATTTTTTAAATAATGAAGAGAACGACATACATGGACATAATTCCAAAATCGAATGAAAAGATATTTTTGATTGAATTTTAAAATTCATAATTCCCATTTGTGATCCTTAGATATATACGTCGATCAATTAAAAACTGCAAATGTCCAGAAATATTTGAGATACGTTTCAAGATAATTACACAGGGACAAGCCATACATGAAATAACGAAATAAATGACGTACCAGAATGTCACGAACACCGCTTCAGCAAACTTGTGTAGATGAATGACGGTGGTATTGTTTCAGGTTGCCGCCACCGTTGCCCAGGATTACGAAGTCTCTGACATTCAGTGCAGCGGCGCAGGATCAGCCGCCGATCTCCTGACAGCGAAGATCAAAAGACCAGTTGGCTTCAGAGGGGCGCCGCTCTTTGCCGACGACAGATCCGCCAATCCGCTCACCGACATTCACTGCCAGATCAGGCCAGATCCCAACGATCCTCAGGAAGATAACTACTTCCTGAAGGTGACTGACTTCTCGAGATGCGGCATCCTGAAAAGAAACGTGAGTCATCGATCGAGATTTTGCTTCTCGCGCTGGCTCATCATCGCATTCGCGTTCCGCATTGCGCGTCGATAAACCAAATCGGTTGGTTAACAGGTACCTTCGTACTACGTCGTTGTTACATAATTAATTGCGAAATCTGATTACCATTCGTTTCGGATTTATTTACTTAGTTCAAATCGGATGATCAATGCGATATCTATAATTCTTCAAAAGTCTTATACGACATGTAAAAATGAACTTTTAATTTAACTTATCGATGATCGAGTTGTACAGGTAATATTGTTTCAATAATTGTACAATACGAGAAAGGATAGGATGAACAAAATTTTATTGTCATTAGGGTTTCATTCACCTTCGAATATGGTTTCCGGCATTTCCCGGCGTTGTAATGTTAGCTGATCAAGAATTGATCTTAATGTGTCGACCACCTGAGCCCACGTTACTCCGACACAAAGCCGCCGGTTTCGCTGGAACCTTGTAAGTTTTTGCTCCACACTGACAATAACAATTCCTATAAGAAACAGATGTAGTGTTAAGATTTTTTACAATGAAAAGCATTCAAACCCTGGAATTTTTTCAATCTTTTTCCACATTATGATAATATACACAAAAGCATAAGTTAGACCAATTTTAAATTTGAGAGATATCCAGTATAGACATTTTGTTAAACTCTGATTTCTTTTAGTCCACACGGAGCAAGAGTATCGGGAGTAGTCGAAGAAACTCCTGGACGACTGGAATACGAGGTAGCCCTTTACCGCGAGGCTACAGGCAATGTATCTGACGCATCAGGGTCGCAGGCTGTCGATCAAGCGGTTCCCATCGGTACGAAGCTTCAGTTAAGAGCTCGAATCAGTGCAGACAGTGCATGGGGTTACATTAAATTGTTGGAAGTGACCGTTAGTCCTGATCCCGATCAGCCTCACGCACCAGGAAGTGTTGTGTTGGTAAAGGACGGTTGTAGAAATCGAGATTTTGCGTCAATAATTCCTCATCAACCAGCCCGTTATCGAGAGAGAAAAAACGAAGTTTTCCTCGATTTTGAAGCCTTTCTCCTTAGCTCCATGAGAGAACGATCCACGTTGTGGATCCACTCGCAGATCAAGGCTTGCATGGAACCACAAGACTGCCAACCGGTAAGGACATAATTTTGTTAGTCTAACTTGCGGTCGACGGCTGAATGACTGGTTAATTCACCTATTTGGCTTTGTAATTCCGTGTCTGACGCAAGAAAAACATTCGTCTCTTCATTCTAATGAACCTGTGGTTTTTCAAATGATTTCGCTTTCACGCTCTTTGCGGAAGCGAAATATAAAAATAATAATAAAATAATGTACATACTATTAGATATTATTTAATTTTAGAAATTATATTTTTATGTAACTAGCCATTGATTCGATATATTTTTTAGATAAATTTACCATTTATTTATTAGCCTTGTTTTGAATCAGACCTTATTAATCAAATTTATTCGAACAATAAGATAAAATACAACTCTTATTTGTAGGATTTTTGTCTGGATCTTTTTGAACCGGCGGGGCACGGAAGAAGGAGAAAACGATCTATTGAAGAGAGTATGAATGAATATTTTCCTAAAGTCGATCGTTTAATAAAAGAATACAATGATTCGATACCTTATACAAAATTTAAGGAAAATATCGAATACACGGTGATAATGCCCGATGGTAAGTTTCATTCTTTAAATTTGCTATAATCGCTCAAATAATAATTGCTATTTCCAAGTTTTTAAATATGAAGCTTTAAAATTTACTAATTACGTACATTTTTAGATTTATATCAGAAAGTCGCTGCTGGACTTGAGAACAGTTGTGGTAATTTTCTTTACGTTGCAACCGGATTAGGTGCACTTTTAGTTTTATCAGCCTTTATCATGTGCTATCTAGCAACACGACTTCATAATTTATCATCGTCTATACCACAAAATAAATCAATCGACGAACTAGTACGGGACCGTGCTAGAAAATATTCTGAACCAACACCAGGCTACACCGGTCGATCTACGGTACAATAGTGAATATTACACTTTATTATGTCCAATCAAAACGAAACAGTAGTTTTTGTGAAATGAAATGGGAAACCAAATTAACAAAATGACTCATAGTATGAACATGAGTAACATGTCATACAAAAATAATTAAATTATATTAAAATATATTTATATATACTAAGTTAAAATAGGTAAAATTTAATAAGATTTATTGTTAATACTGCAAAGATACGAATATGTTATATATTACTGCTATTTATAATACAAAGAGATAAATGTAATTTATAAATTTTAACAGGTATTAAATTTTTCACTACTGTTCTTTCTGAACTGATCATTCACTTTGCACGTTTCATACAACAAATTGCACAAAAATTTTCTCACGTCAAATACTCATGACTTACAATCTAATTCACTATCTTAATGCAAATTTATTAAACGTGCAGTGCTATTACGTGACCTGAAACAGTGCATATGTAATCTTTAATAATAAGTAATTCTATGAACTGTTAATTAATTTGTTAACTATAGGATAATTTATTCGTGTCCATTATGAACATGATGTATCTAATTTCTTGGAGTGATATAAGTTTGATTCAATGTACATACAGTATACTATTTATTGTTTATAAAGAAAATTTTGTCATTTAAAGATTCTAACTACAAAATTCTTGATTGGTTGAACAAAATACATACTATAAAATATTTATTATATTAATCTAATCGCATATAATAAGTTATTTATTGCGAAATAAAACATTACATGCATATGTATTTATTATGCATGTCATGCTTCGAGGAATACTAAATTATTGATAGAAATTAAACTGATCGCTCCATTTCGCAATATTTGATAGCACATTATTCTATTACATGGTTATAAATATAATACGGGATGCGATAATGCTGCGCAATCGCGCATATATAGATAAAGAAAGTTTATGACAACCAACTTTATTTAAAGCATATAGGGAAAAAATTCTATGTTCAAATAAATTTCGATTTACACATAATACATAGCATTAAGAGCGTAGAATACATTTTCTATTTTTTATCACGATCAAAATCTGTCTTTGGCTAATATCTTAGTTTCAAGTAAAAATAATCTAATGAATATGTTATGTTACAAAATGTGGCACTTACAATTTATTTTACAGTTTTAACATTATAAATGTACATTTTTCTTGTACAAGGTATTGTTAATTCGTATTAATTAAATATACATATATTTGACAATAATGATTTGCAGATATTATTTCTTGCATGCGTAATAATTTTTTACAGCACAATTAAATATCAAAAGAAAAAAATAAATCGATTTTGATACAATTGCACTAAATTGTGACTTCATACTGTGAAGACGATTACCTCTTCTCTTAAATAATTATACAGAATTATTATAATTAGGTTAAATTACATTCCAGCTATATTATAAATCTTGATAAAAAATAATTAATGTAAAAGTAAATTTAAAAGTAATTATAAAACTTATAAGTTTATCTGCTATTTTCATTTGAAGTGCTATATAAAAAAAATTCAATTATAAATTATATATGATTAAATAAAAAATATACAAGTTTCCCGAAAATTATAGTAATAAAATAAAATATATTGTCAAAAAAATAAATAAATAATACTTTAAATGCTTTAAATATAATAACATCTCTATAAATATGAATAAAATATAACTTCTTAAATATTTTTACTTAATATTAATATTAATATTAATATAGTCAGAAACTTTTAGTAATATCTTAGTACCAAATTTTAATATTAGATATACATACATGTGCAATTTGATATAGCATAAATGTAACATAAAATAAATTTCTCTAAACCTTCTTAATTAAAAATATTTCAGTTTACAGATATTCACAATTTTTTTTATATACCTTTGTCGTTGTATTTGTTTTTGTCGTTGAGTTGTTGGAAATTAAAAATAATATTTCTATATGTTAATATTTTAAATGTTCAATACAATTATAAATATTTAAACCACACATTTTCCAAATGGAATTAAATAATTCAAACATTAGTGTGATATCATATTTACATAAATATATTTCATAAAATATAATTATCACACACTCTGAGTATATAGAGTAAATTATTTAGTCCTTTCTTTTTTTTGGGACTTTATAAAAGCTTCATAAGCTGCTTGTTCTTTTTTTTCTTTCTTTAAATTTCTATCTTCGAACTCCAACCTGCAATTAAGCACTATATCAAAACATGGTAAATCTGTCTTAAAAGCTTGGGATATGCAAATTTGTAGTAAAAAGTAGACACTTACGCAGACTACACATAAGTATAAATACAAGATGAATCCATGAAATGTTAGCATAAAATTGCATATCCCATTACAAAAGCATATGAATAGACGAATGATAAAAAATTATAAAATAAAGTAAGAGAAAAGAAGTTTATTGTAAATTGAATGATAAAATGGAAGATGACAAGATTCAACATATCAATGGTTGTTCAAGTTCTTAATTATCATATATAATTCATTTGACCTAAGAACACAAAATACTGCATACAGTACATTTTCCTTTTTTAAGGAATTATTTTGTAACAATAATCTCGAATAATATCAACTATATTATAGAAGAAAAAATATGAAACAAGAACATTTTCATATTTTTTAATTAAATGATATGCAATAATTTCAAATATTTATTAAATTTACATTTGTAATTGCAATCTTTTACCTTAAAATAATATATTATGATATAAAATTTATGTACATAATATATAACTTTAATTTCAAGTTATAAAATTATAATTGATAAATTATTTTCGATCATGCATGATATAGCATATAAAAATAACATACCTATGGAGAATTATGCGTTCAACAATTTTTTCTGTTGTCATGTCATTACCACTATCTAATAATTTAAATTTATTTTGTCTTTTAGGTTCAGCATATGGGTCTAAACCATCCTCACAAGGCATGATAGGAGTCTGACCATGACAAACAACAGATACATCAAAATGTTCCATAAGATCTTTAGTAACTTCATATGGAGCACCAATTACAACTTCATTAACATACTATATGAATCAAATAATAAATTTTAAACATATTGAAGCTCAATTGATATTTCAAATAATATTTTACATATTACCTTGCATGCCAGTACACTGAGTACTCTTTCATGAAGATTCATAATTGGATGATTACCACATTTATATCGATTTACTACTGGATCTGTATGAAGTCCCACTATAAGATAATCACCTTCTTTCTTTGCAACTTCTAAGAAATCTAAATGACCAACATGAAAAAGGTCAAATGCCCCTGCTACATAAACTACCTTATCCCCAGGCTGTGGGCTTTTGCCATCACTAAATTGAATTATTTTTTGTGTAGTGGGTAAAAATTGTGAACAACCTGTCCATGGACTTCGAGCTGTTCTGTCTTGACCCATACTTTTGCTAGGTTCTCTATCAACACTGTATTCACTATCTCCTTGCTTAAAATGTTGCCGTGTCATTAAAAGCATGCGTCCTACGAGATCAGTTGTTGATACACCAGCTGTTCTTTGAACTTCTCTGTAACAATCAAATTTGTTTATATTTCATTTATTCCTAACTAATATCACTGTTACTAAAATCATCTTATAATTATTTATTTTATACCTGTAACGACCTGCTGCTTTGACCAAATGATACGTGTCTACACCATCTGCTGTCATAGTGATGTCATCACCATGAACACAAAAATCACAATTATATTTATCTAATGTTTCTAAAGTCGTAACATAAGGTGCTCCTTCAACTACCTCATCTACCCACTTGATACCACGAACCATTTTGTACCTGGCATAAATATATTAAATTAGAGAACAAGTATAAATTTAAAGTGATTCAATTGTTTTACTTGAATAAAATTATACCTCTCTTGTTCCATAAATACTGGTGGCCCTTTGTGTTTGGTAATTTCTTCATCTGTATGTACACCCACAACTAGATAATCACCTAATGCCTTCGCTTGACGCAAAGAATTCGCGTGGCCAAAATGTACCATGTCATAACTGTGTTGGAAAAATAATTATTTAAAAAAAAATATTTACGTATTTGTAACACAACGAATTGCGCCGGTAAGGAGTTTGAACGAATTTACTTGATAGTGAAATTCACATCGTTGATAGTTCAATGTAGCAAAAATTATAACTTTTCTCATACATATAGGACGCAAAATTCTCGTCAAATTAAAAAAAAAAAAATATAAAAAAAGAAAGATTATATTATATTATCACAGATATTAACTTATTATCTCATTACACAAAATTATCACTGCAATTTTTGCTATATATGTAACTTTATATCAATATATATGTCGTCCATATCAAAACTTTAACGATCAGCATCCTATTATCAAAAAATCATGGTCATATCTCAATTTCGGACGGTAAGCACGTGAAATTTAAAATAAATACAGAATAAGATAAGAACCTACCATCCATCACACCACACTCTTACTTCTTTGCCATTTTCTGTCATAATGAAAGAAATTTATATTTTTAATACAAAGAAAAGAACTCTTTTTTTTTTAAATAATAACCGATAACTACGAAACACACTACACCAAATCTTAGAGCGCACTGCGCGTGTCGCCGACTCACGCGTCACGCGTCATACATTTTTCATGAACTACATCCCCACTTCCTTCGTCATTACATGCAATATTATTCAATAACACAGAGACATTGAACAGAAGATATATATACACATATCTCGATTAATGTATCAAAATTTCTATTTTTCCAATGAAAATGATATCAAACAAAATTATATACGATTGAGGCACAGTTATTTAGAGCTGTTAGGATAATACATTGCAAACGATAATCGAATCTTTTTCTCTATTTCATTCTCACCTCCAACATATGTACATACTTAATAAATAGAAAAATAACAGCTGGAAATTTTCACATCTATTTACTTGCCTTTTTCGTCAACAGACGTTCGATTTCGAACATATACGTCCATTATATTGGATATAATACTATATTTAACAATGCAAAATATTTGAAAGTAAAAAGATCGAGTGTAAAGTTTAAAATGATATTTATATATTAAACATACAAAGTGATTTGGAATTAAATGTTATGAGCTCAAATAACTTACTGCATATTGTGGACTTTTAAATACTTCTTAATTTCGTGAAAAGATTTACCCATATTCGTCAAGTATAAATTTTATAAATTACATGAATTGAAAAAAATGACATATTTTTTCAGTTCTACAAATTTAATGTGTGTGACCTGGATAGAGAAACATTAAATACGGAATAATAACATGACAACGTAATATTATTACAATTAAAGTGGAATACTTCATTATTTATTAAACAATATTATACAATATAAAAATATTACGATAATTTCAGATCTACAAAATTTACTATGTTAATATAACATGAATATCTTGTTTCTAAAATTACGATCTAATGATTTTTTAATTTCTTCAGCTAACATCAAATATATTTACGCAACATTATAGAAACTTAAATATATATTGAATACTATAAAGAATAGTTAATGATTTTATGACGTAAATTTTAAAATCGCAAAAGCAATCAGACAGGCACACATAATCGGCAGTTGTAACTCTAATATCGCAAAAATCTAACTATATATGACAGTCGGAATGAATCAATAAATTGACCTTGATCATATGATTTTTGATAAATGCCTTAGCCAATAATGAAAGACATTTCATGACATGTAGTATTGATTACTCATAAAGACATATATTATTATATTGTTTTATGATAAATGATAAAAAATAATAAAAAATGAAAACTCTAAATAATTGTATAATTAGATATCGTTTTAATAAATAAGTTCGTGATTTTTTTAACAAAACCCGTATACAGAGTAAATTTTCAAAATAGATAATGTATTTTTCAAAATCAAAAATTTAATATTGAATACATTTTACTTCACGAATAATGAAAATAAACTGTAATAATAAAAATTGATATAGAATTGTTTAGATATTTTATACTTATATTATTTTATTAAATTTCTAACACTACAATGCATAGGATTTTATATCCTCTTAAATTTAATACAATTCAATGCATTGTACTTTCGAAATACAAATGATTCATGCATTTACGACTTACACCAATACTTCTATAATCATATTTTTGTAAACTAGGTAATTTCCAAAACCAATATTTTTCGTTTCTTACTTTATGTTTCTTAAACTTTTGTATTTTAAGAAACATTATTATTTATTATCTTATATCAGATTTTATATCTTTATTTTTATTTCTGTTTGATCTATTAAGTTCACTGATAGTTTTAAATAATTAGACGTTAAATTTTATGAGAAAAATATAATCATATTTGCAAAAATCACAATCAGTTTGCAAGAATTAAAATTATTAATAATGTTCTTTCTACTACTACATTCACATGTATATTTCTTTCTTTAAAAAAGAGAATGGTTATAATGTATATATGTATGAATTATTATAATTAATACATTTAGTAATATTGTTTTAATCAATCGTAATATTATGTTCATATTTAGTCTATTCATCGTATTTACTATTTAGTCATAGTAAGAAGCATGTTACATAGAAAACATGTTCTGAATAGAACATTTTCTCATTCGTTTCATTTTTTTACTATATTACAGAAAACTTTCTTTCAAATTTATTTTTAAATTAATAGCCATTTTGTTGTCTATAATTACTGCTACCTCCACCTCCGCCTCCACTTCCTCCATATCCACCATTTTGACTGTAACCGCTGGAACCTCCACCAGAACCTCCTCCATAAGTGTTTTGAGAAAATGCTTTGCTATTGTAGTTGCCTCCTCCCATACCTTATATATAGCATAAAAATAAATATAAATTATTGAATAACGTACATAACAAAATAAAATAGAAAAAAAATAAAAAGTCCTACAATTTTTATTTGAGCTCATACTGCTATTATTGCCATTCCATTTATTTCCTCGATCTCCTCCACTGTTATTAGAACGGTCAAATCTGCCACTCCTATCTCCGTCACGACCACCTCGTGAACCACGGGAATTACCACCACGGCCTCCAGAACCACGTCCACCACCACCGCCGCTACGTCCTCCATAACGGCCTCCTAAATAGATAACATAGTAATATTAAATGCAAAAATAGTTCTATTGATTCAGAATAGAATATGTATACTAGATACATACTTTTATAGATGCCTGGATTTCTCGATAATTCATATAATTTGGGATTTACAACTTGTTTTGCTTCTTCTAAAACTTGAATTAAGTCACTAGCCTTGTGTGCATTATTAGGAGTGAAAAATGCATATGCGGTTCCCGTTCTCTGTGAACGCCCTGTACGACCAATGCGGTGTACATAGTCTTCAGAATTGGACGGGTAATCCAAATTTATCACAAACTTAACATCTTCCACATCTATATAACATTAAAAATTATAATCATCGGAAATGAAAATTACTTGTGTCTTTGTGGTTCAAATAACTTATAAAGCGAATTAATTAAAGCATTAGTGACATCATATTATGTGCAATATAAATGGAATTAAATGGTACCTTTTTGTGAAACAAACCATTATATATTATAAATATTCATATACATATGTAAAATATTATTCATTATTAACTCTTAATTCCACTTATAATTTTCACATGAAATACACAAATGAGTTGACCACAAAGAGCAAATTTTTATATTATTTACCTGTAGTTGCCAAAAGCTGGAAACGTAAATACATTTTTGGAAATGTAGAGGAATCAGAGCTCAGATGGTTCTCATGGAATTCTCACTTTATGCGTTAGCGAGCTGTATATTTACTCTTAGTAACTTCACACCCTTCTCTCCCGCACCAAAGTATGGATCTGTGCTGGTCTTTCAAAATTTGGTCCTTGTTTCCGTGAGGTTGGAACATTGGATGAGCACCATGTGCATTCTCCGATCAACCCCACATGCATTCCATTGTATGAGTAACATCAACATTTGTTTTGCAATGTTAAGAGTTCAGAAATTTTTTTTTATACTAATGCATATTTTAATAATTTGTAAATCAGATGTATGCAGATTATGAATGTGTGATAAATTTAGTGGAAAGTAAAATTTTACGAACAATGCAAAACAATGTAATGTTATTTCCTATCCTTCTAATCTATATAAGTAGTATATCTATCCTGTCTAGTAGTCCTTGTACGTCATATACCCTAACTCTATGATTTCCATACTTTGGACCATCGCAACAGAGTGAGAGTGTGTTTTTTCAAGTGGCACGGTGAGCCGAGGCACAGCGTTAGGTTAGCTTGTTGCACGGGGACAGACCAGCAGTCACGCCCCATTCAATTATATATTCCAAAGCAAGCTCTCCAGAGTTCTTATCATTGATAAAACTCCGTCGCATGTGCCTCTGAAAACACATAGAACAGCACGTTAATACCAGACTGACAAGACTTTTTTCAATCAGAGCAAAATTTAAAGACATGAATCTTCTACCATCTTACCTGTTCATCTAATCTAATTTTAATGCTGAAATATTTTGACTTACTTTTAATTCCAATATTAATGTTAATGATACTATAATAATAGAGTACGTGAAAATACATATTCTTCAGAATATGACTCATGTTTTAAATTAATATTAAATTTATTTATTAAAATTTGAAAAAATTCATTAACAATAAAACATTGTTGGACAATTTATAGAATATTATTATTAGAGATTAAAAGTATGCCAAAATCCACCTACGCTACAGTAAAACTAAAATTACAAAATATCCCTTCAGTATTGTTGTGCTGAAAGTTGTGATGAGAATAACAGCATTAACTTTCTTTTCACGATTTTATAATATATCATCAAGTTCTCTGAATAATGAGTTAATGGAAATCAATTAAAATTTCCTAAACGAAATGAAGTAGAAACTTAATTCAACAACTGTATTAATTGATAGTTCTCTTCTTGAACCTCTGCATTTTTTTAAACAATTTCCATTCATACCAAGAAAGGACTAATGTCAATCAGTCTGGCACATGCCGTTATCCGTTGCCACATCACAATTATACAACTCTCACAAATGTGAAATAACCATCGCAGCCTGACCCTTACATCATACCCACTGTGTAAACAGATTCTTACCTAATCCTCTTGCTGCAACATCTGTAGCTACTAGAATGGCAGATCTGCTATTCCGGAACTCTGAAATAAATTCTTTAGTATTGGGCAGAATATGGATATATATATATATAAAAAAAACTTTTAGTTAATACTTACGATTTAATACATAATCTCTTTCTTGTTGACTTTTATCTCCATGGATGCCAATTGCTTGCCACCCATACCTATTAATTGCACGTGTTATATCATCTACTTTCCTCTTAGTCTCAACGAAAATAATAGTTTTATTTTCTGGTTCATTTGATATTTCTTCTAAAAGTTTCATAAGTTTACCCTCTTTCTCAAATTCTTCACATACATCAACAATTTGAAGGATGTTATGATTGGCAGCTAATTGCAGAGAGCCAATATTAATTTGTATATAGTCAGTTAAAAATTCCTCTGCAAGATTACGAACTTCCTTTGGCCATGTTGCTGACCACATAAGAGTTTGTCTATCAGGTCGGATTTGTTCTACAATTTTTCTAATTTGTGGCTCAAAGCCCATATCAAGCATTCTATCTGCCTCATCGAGCACTAAATATGTGCATCTACGTAAATTTGTTGTACCACGTTCTAGAAAGTCAATAAGACGCCCTGGTGTTGCTATACAAATTTCAACACCTCGCTCAAGATCGCGAGCTTGAGGGCCTTTTGGAGCTCCACCAAAAATGCATGTATTCCTTACTTGTGACGAGATACCAAAATCTGATGCAACTTGTTGAATTTGCTGTGCAAGTTCTCTTGTTGGTGCTAAAATCAGAGCTATAGGCCCATCGTTACGATTTAATCTTGGTTGATGATTTATATGTACAATTGCTGGCAAAATATATGCTAATGTTTTTCCAGATCCAGTCTGAGCAATTCCAACCATATCACGTCCAGACAAAGCAATAGGCCAACCCTGTGCCTGAATTGCAGTTGGTTCTCCGAAACCTTGTCTATGAATTTCATTCAAAACATAATCTGGGAATCCACCTTCTTCGAAATATATATTTGGCCCTGGCACATTTGTTCCTTTAACAGTGATTTCTTTGTCTGAACGGTAAGACTCAACTACGTGTGAATTTCTAGTTGTAACATTAGGATGAGGCTGATAGAAATCTTTTCTAAATGGTAGTAATGCACTCATGTCCCATCTTGGCTTTCGAAGTCTTTCCCCAGGTTGACGGTTTTTAAAATTATTGTTTCCGAAACTACTATCTCTACTAGAATTACTACCAAATCTTCCACCTCCTCCACTTCCATCTCGGCCATTGAAACGACCACCTCCACGGGCTCCTCCTCTTCTATCATTACGTTCACGATCACGGTATGCCCTTTAACAAAATAATTTTTAGACATCAACTAAATGTGAATACATATGTGCATATATATATATATATATATATAATATATAAAATTATGCGATCAATTAAAGGGCATACTACAAAGAAAGTGTTTTATTTTCCAATGTATTTTTTACATATTATATATAATATATAATATAAATATGTATATATATGTTTTAATTGTATAAAGTAAATTAAATTTTAATAATGCACGTGCAACGAATCCATAAAGTTGTAATTATAAAATAAATATATGTTTTATATTTATAAGAGAAATTGTTAATATCAAAAATTTCTTCGACGAATAACTAATTTCCTATGAATAAATTTGAAAAACATTAGATATAAATGCTAAAATTTCGTCAATATATGTACATACTACATAAGAACAATATGGAGTAGAGTAGTCAATCATAGACATCAAATGTCAATAAAAGATTTTCAGAAAATTAATATTTTTACGTACTATTAATAAAGATTTCATATAACTTACATTTTTATGAAGATATATAGTGTTTTAAGTTTAAAAATACGATGATTTTCCTTAAATGAAACACGTATAACTATCCAAAGTCAACGAGAAGTACGTTCTACCACCGTTCTACCAGTTATACGATTCGAAGAGTATCTGTGAAACAAATATCATGGCGTCGAATTGTAGCAGAAAATAGTTCCATTTTACTTGCAGTTTCACCATTTTATATATATACTAGTATTTTTATCATATAAACATACTTTTATCGTGTAAAAAATATTTTATTTATTTATTTTCTAACTATTAGATTCTAAATATTAAGTATAAATATTTTATAAAATTTAATTGCGTATGTATGATACCGGAAATGATAGTATTGAGTAGGGAGAAAATGCACTAAAATAAAATACTGTATTAATAAGTGGATTATCAAGTTACCACTTATTAATATGTTTCATTCTTATAATTTAACTTGTAGGTAAGAATATTTTAACTGATTTTGTTAGAGAGAATAATTTTATTAATATAATTTGTGTAATATACACATACTTGTAACAAAATATAACGTAATATAAAAATGTAACGAAATACATTTAATTACAATTCTTTAATACAAATTTGTATTGTATTCACACAGAGTAGAATAAATGTAAAAAAAAATAAATCTAATTTATTTTATACATCAAGAACGATCACAATAAATATAAGATATATCGAAATTTAACAAAATTTCATTACAACAAACGTATATATTTGCGAAAAACATTAAGTTATATGTAATTATATCTAACGAATATCATAAAAATATGATATATATAACACAATATAATATGCTATTTCGTCCAAATATTTTTTTACAAAGTTCTTTTTAATTAAAATATTTCTTATTTTAACAAATTATATCATGAAAACACAATACATTTGTTAATTTTTATTGTTTTTAAAACATTTTATATAGTGAAATCTAGTTTTTAACTTTTAAAATAATACGTACATATTTAACAGATTTTATTTTTATCATCACTAACTATTTTTTTTTCTTTTTTTTCTTTATCATGTATATAAAATACACGACATCTTTTTTGGTTCCGTTTCATATTTTGTGTATTTTTTATTTTATATTACCTTAAGATTAACACAAATTTAACTAAGTATGTTGTTATTAACATAGTTTTAATAGTAAAATTTTCTTTTTCAATATGGTAAATGTATATTTAATATGTTGTTCCTCTATACTGATAAGTACTTCCATAATTATCTCCACCTCCATAACTTTGTGCTAAATTGCTTTGCCCATAAGTTCTCTGTGTATATCCATACCCTGTATTCTGATTAGTTGAATTACTTTGCTTCATATTGCTATAGCTATTGTAGTCTGAACTCGAGTAACTATTTGAAGTAGATTGGTAAGAACTTCCACCACGACCACTTACACCACCTCTTCCTCTTACAGAACCACCTCTTCCTCTAGTATCAGTATTACCTCGTCTACCATTACTTCTATCATTGCTCATAAAACGTTTGCCACCTTTTGCAAAAAGAAAAATGAATGAATTACAAAAAACCATTCTGTTTTAAATAATATTTAAATGTTATACAGAAAATTATAAACATACTTCTACTCCCATAACTTCCTGATTTAGCTAATTCTGCCATTTCAGTAAGTCGTGGATTTATATTTTGTCCTGCTTCTCTTAATACTTCTATTAAATCTCCTGCATGTTTCATGTTATGACTTGTAAAGAATGCATACGCAGTGCCAGTTTGTCTTCTTCTTCCAGTGCGACCGATTCTATGTATGTAATCTTCTGATGATGATGGGTAATCAAAGTTTATTACGTATTTGACATCATCCACATCTGTGAAAAGAATATATAAAAAACATAGGAATTCTCCCAATATTTATAATTATATGTGTATTGTTTATAATAACCATCACCCCATTTGTTGTGTGTCAAGTTCACAGAATGATCTTCAAACTTGCAAAAATAATTACATAGAATGCTTAAGATTAAATATATAATGTTTTGAATATATTAAGTTGGCATGTATCAAAATTTTTTAATGTTTTTATTTTTTAACTTTTATTTAACTTTTATCCCCTAATCTTCACTTAAATATTGTCTGTAAGTCAGGTTTGAAAACCACCCACCTTTTGGTTGGAAATTCCATTTCAAAATCAGCAAAAACAGCCCCATTTACTTTTAAATGTAGAGCTATTCAGTTGGTTTCATAATGTATGATGGCCTAGAGATTAGACAGACACAGCGGTGGTGTCTGGTTTTGGGATAAAGGCAGCATTTTAGGGTTTAAGCCTGAATGCATTAACCTTTTTATTTAAATTCTAAATAACAATTAGAGGCACTAGAAAACACTTAAGAATTGTTTGACATATAAGAGCAAATTAATAGACAAAAACAAAATGACAAAAATAAACTTAATATGTACTGTACATAATAAAACAGAATGGTTTTTAAATTTATAATTATTTCATAATTATTTTATTACAAATGCTTTTGAAGTAATCATTAGTACTATATCATAAAAATAAAATCAACATTAAATTTTTTAATTTTGTGTTAAAATTATATTTGTAAAAATATACGATGGTATATGAAAATTTTTTAAAATGCCTGCGTATATTTTTAATATTTTGATAATTATCGATACAATACAAGCAAAGAAAAATAAAACATTCACTGTGTCTGCCCAATACTGGCAGTACACCGCGTTCACTTAGGGTACTCTATGCCTCTGAAAAAGAAAAGCAGACAGTCTTAGTGGTAGCTTGTGTGCATTTCTTTAGAACCCTTTATATAAATTTTATTATTGAAAAAATATATTTATTTAAATGTTTATACACATAAGTAATCTTATACATATTTTATTGATAAAAAAATACAAACCTGTTTAAAACTTGTAATATCATAAAGTATAAAAATAAAGTTAAAATAAAGTTTAATTTGTGTATTGTCAGGGCTCTGCTATACAAAAAATTTTCAATAAATCACACATTGCTACATACATAGCTGTCCACTGGTCTTATTAATAACGCATCACTGGCTAATCCAATAAGTGTTGCCAATTCCCATATTTACCCGATTCTTGAATGTGTAAATAATCTAAATACTCTAAATTAAAAGTAACACATACCTAAGCCTCTAGCAGCTACATCTGTTGCAACTAAAATAGGAGCTCTTCCACTTTTAAATTCTTGTAACACATGATCTCTTTCTTGTTGATTTTTATCACCATGAATACTCAATGCTTGCCATCCATCTCGCCTGATATTTCTTGTAATATCATCTACTTTTCGTTTTGTTTCAACAAAAATGATTGTTTTATTTTCTTTTTCATTTCCAATTTCTTGAAGTAGTCTATATAATTTTACATCTTTTTCAAATTCCTGGCAAACATCCACAATTTGAATAATGTTATGATTAGCTGATAAAGTCAGGGAACCAATATTAAGATGCATATAATCAGTCAAAAAGTCCTCAGCTAATGCTCTAACTTCTTTAGGCCAAGTAGCTGACCACATCAAAACCTGTCTATCAGGTCGGATTTGTTCAATTATTTTTCTTATTTGAGGTTCAAAACCCATGTCCAACATTCTATCAGCTTCGTCTAATACTAAATACGTGCATCTAAAATTCATTATCACATATATCATCCAATATTATATACATATACTCTGTTTAAAAATCATAGTTATACCTGCGTAAATTTGTAGTCCCTCTTTCCAAGAAATCAATAAGTCTACCTGGTGTAGCAATACATATTTCAACACCTCTTTCTAAATCATGTGCCTGTGGACCTTTTGGAGCACCACCAAAAATACAAGTATTTCTTACACCTGCAGCTTCTCCAAAGCAATTAGCTACTTCCTGAATTTGTTGAGCTAATTCTCTTGTAGGAGCTAAGATTAAAGCAATTGGACCATCTCCATTAACAAGACGTGGTTGATGTATAATATGCACAATTGCTGGTAAGACATACTGTAATAAAAATATTTTGGAAATTATCAATTCATATAAACCCGTTAAAACTTAGCTTTGTATATATATCATGTACACATTTTTGCTTCTAATAAAAAAAAAACGTCTTTACATTTCTACAAGTTAAAAATTAATGTCTAATCTCTAATTTGGCTCACTCCTAGTGTTTTTCCAGAGCCAGTTTGAGCAATGGCAACTAAATCTCTGCCACTAAGTGCAATAGGCCATCCTTGTGCTTGAATTGCTGTAGGTTGAGAGTATCCCTGTTTACGTATTTCATCCAACACATAAGGTGGGAAATTTCCCTCTTCAAAATATTGAATAGGATTAGGTATATTATCTCCTTTTATAGTTATTTCTGCGTTTTCTCTGAACTGACATACTTCTTCTTTTGATCTGATATAAAATATTAGATTAAAATTCCTATTTTAATTAAAATTAAAAAAAATAATAATAAAAAAAGAACAAAACCTCTTCACCTATTTCTCACTGTAGGATGTTCAATGTAGAAATCTTTGTGCAAAGGTTCTAAAGATCTTACATCCCAGTTGATTTTTCTAAGGGCTCCTCCAGGTTGTTTGTTTTTTATAATACCTCTGATATTATTGATAGTACCTCTACCACGTACACTAAATCTATTAATACTACTTCCACGAATATTATCACTGCCTCCTCTATTGCTACCTCTGCCACCACCACCTCTATGGCCTCTACTGTGATCTCTGTCTCGATTAAACCTAAATATATATAATATAATCTACTTTAATTTGTATTCAGTATTTTATCATTATATTTATAGAATATAATTTATCATCAATTACTGTATTATTTTAATTTTATGCAAATTTAATATTTATTATAATATGATCTCGAATCCATTAATAACCCGTTTATTTATTTAAAGATTATACATTCCGGAATATATTTTTTTTCATGTAAAAATGAAATGCTTTTTCAATAAAGTTACTTACGAGAGTAACGAGATAATAAGAATTATTTTATTACTTTAATGTACTTTACAAGATTATTTATTATAAATGTATGATAATATAAACGTATATGTAGAAATATACAATATATTAAAATATACAATTATTTTTTAATCATAAATTTTGATTATTGATTATCATTGTCCGCAATACATTTCAGCGCTACGTACATACTTGGCAACTAAGGTAAAATAAATAATTAAATGTCCATATTCTGAGTTACACGTATGAAAATTTCGATACAAAAATCTATTATGTAACTTTAAATTTGGTTGTCAGATCGTACTTACATTTGGAAATTGAGATATCTTTAAATACAACGAGCAACAGATTATTCTGCTTTGCGGTCACTTTCGCGAACGCCAATCGATAATTTAGTAGACGTGAATATTAGGAACAGTTAATAATGCTACCTAAAAAGTTGTATCAAACTTAATACAACTTGTGAAATTCTCTTGACGACAAAAACGCAATTAATGTACTGTGAATAAAATATAATCGTTATCTTTAAACTTGCCGGTAAATCCGGCGGATCAAATTGACAAGTGAACTTCCGAAAGTAGTTCCGTATAAACTGTTTCCATGGCAGCATTCGCGTAGTAATACATACATAGGAAACGAACAAATTAAAACAAAAAATAATAGAAAATGTAAAAAGTATGATAAAATGGAATATTATACAATTAGAAAAAATATCAAGTAAAAAATGAATGAAAATATAAGTCATTTTATAAAACTTGTAAGATTTAAGGAACTTACGTGTCTAATTTAGTAGATAAATATAATTCATAGTATATTATATAAATAATGAACTAATTTTGTTATTGTAAATTTTTATTACGTTCTTATGGAAACAATAAAAATGGATTAAACTTTAAATAAAATAACCAGAAATTAATAAGTATGAGAAAGTAAAATTATCAGAATTGAATGTACCGCGTATCTGACGAAGATGACGCTAAAGTTCTTAACTTCGTCTTTATGACGTACGATGTAATTGTAAACATAGTTTGATATTTTACATTTTTTAAAATTTAAAATGACATCTGAAATAACGCATGTAATTTAATACGATTATATACATACAATTAAGAAATTATAGATAGAAATGAAAATATTATTAAGTTCATGTTATAACTTATATTATTAGTACTCAACCTATCATAACCTGCTATTTATTTGTATTCTTGATTTCTAATTTATCTTTCAAACGTTGCATGGAATTTAGAAATTCTTAAATGTATCAATGAAAATATTTACTTACATACATTAAATGCTATATCAATGAAATATTTATTTTAGGTCTCAGATACACTTAGGATTCTTCATTTACCACCAGAACTTTCCGATGAACGACGTAATGAATTATTTAAAAAATATGGTGCTATTAAAACACGAACGTTAAGGCTCTCTAAAAAGTACACCATGACTTTTGCAAAATTTCAATCCCAAGAAATAGCCTTGCAAGCATTATTACGTTTACACCAATTAAATGTCAGAGGGCAATATTTAACAGTTGAATTTGCCAAAAAGCCTGTATCAATAGAAAAAACAGAAAATAATGTTGACAATGACAAACTTACAAAGGAAGAAAATAAAAAAGAGTCCACAAACAGATCCAATTTTCAAGCGTTTCTACAAAAACTAAACAGTTGGTCTATGAATCAGGCTTTCACTCAACCACCTCCACCAAATATACAATATGAATATTCATCACCAACAAGAGGCACTTTAATAAGAATAGCCATACAATTATTAAAAGAACCAGCTTTTTACACTCAGGTAAATAAAAGTAAATAAATTATATTTTAATTCTCTTTACTTAAATGTCTTACGTTTATATAGGTTTTACACTTGATGAATAGAATGAATTTACCTCCTCCTTTTGAAGAGTTGGAAGCAGAATTTCCAGCACTTAAAGAAGTTTATGATATAGAAAAATATAATGATATTTTTATTAAAGACAGGTTATATGCCAAAGGAGGCACAGGTAATTAAATTATATCTTTTCCTTCACTTTTGTTTTTAAATTTTGTATATATTTAACATATAATTGTCAATAGATGTTTGCAATGAAGAAATGGAAGAAGAATCAGAAATAGAGTCAAATGAGGAAGATAATGCAAAATCTGTGGAAATTATACCTGTAAAAAGAAAACGTCTACAACTTACAAAACGTTTAAAAATTCCCAAGTTTATCAATCCAAATAAACATGCACCTCCAAATCCTACACAAAAAGTTGTAAAAGCAGCAGATATGTTTGAGCCAGTACAACGCAGTGAAACAAAAAATCTTAAAATTGAACTGAAAATGGTGGATAAACTCTTAGATGCTTCGAACAAAACAGAAAATACTGATACCGTAAATGCTACAGATGGTGGTTTTGGGATAATGTTTCCACTTCCTAAAAGCCTTGATACTGCTGAAAACAATGAAAATACCGAGACTGTTGAGCAAAAATTTATTACATCTAGTGAATTAGCAAATAACAGAATTTCAGCTAATGGTAAAGATTATTATATCTCCAATAAAACATTATATTCTATCAAAGAACATGTTAAATCTTTTGTACATTACATTATAGATCAAAGATTGCTTCCCGTTTTTAAAAATTATCACCCGGGAAAACCATCAAATCGTTTGTACATCAAAAATCTTGCAAAACAAGTTGAAGAGAACGATCTCCATTTTATCTATCGAAAATATCTAGTACCTGAATTAAAAACAGAATTCGAGTAAGCATCTTCAATTAAGGAGCGACCTAATTGTTCTGCGATTGTTTAATAATTTAATAATTTCTTTCATTTTAGGTACAATGTGAGACTAATGCAAGAGGGTAGAATGAAGGGTCAAGCATTTATCACATTGCAAAATACGGAGCAAGCACAGTTAGCCCTCGATGAGACAAACGGTTTCATTTTAAAAGATAAGCCAATGGTTGTACAATTCGCTAAAGTGTCAAAAAGTTAGCAAAAGCATTCTCCATTTGATATGTTATATATTGTATTATTTATAATTAATGCTAATTACAATAAACAAAGATCTTTTATACTTTCTAATAATTTTACATTATGATGCAAATAAAATAGCTATGCTTGCTGTGGTTCATTTACATTTGCGAAAACTTTAATCACATGTAACGTGGATCTTACGATCGATGCGGCGAAGTGCTTAAATTCAGTACTCTCTGTACAGAAGAATAAAAGATCTGTATGATAAATTATGTTTTCATTATTGATAAATTGTAATCGTCAATTTTATAATATTCTAATGTATCGACGTTCTTAAATATGTTACGTCGATTTATACAGAAACTTCCGCGAATATGCAAAATAAGACATCGCTTGAGTTACTTAGTGGCGTGTCACAGCCGCGTCAGCGGAGATCGGCGCCCGCCTGGCATTTAGTAATTCGAAGACCTTCCACTAGAGTGCTGTGTTTTGAGTTGTTCAATCTGTATCGTGTACGTTGAGCGTTCGGTTTACCGATCACCGTCGAGTTGTAACCGCGTATGTGCTGTCGCCGTCACTCTATTGCCGTCCCTCATTTCCGTCGGTCTCGCACACGTTGACACGTCCTTTGTATTGCCATGGACGTCAGCTTGCTACTTCAGCACTCGCAATATGCATTGCCTGTGGGTGTTGTGCTCGTATGTGCAATCCTTGTCTTCGCCTTTGGTTTCAAAAAGGCCGAACAACCACCTTTTGCTCAGCTTTCGGTAAGCTTCGACGTGGACCGGAAATTTGCCAGCAAGAAACGTAGCAAGATCAAAGAAAAGGTTAGCACAACAGATTTAAACTGTACGTCTCATTTTTTTTTTCAAATCAACTGACAGTGCAAATACAACAGTCTGTATCATTCACCCTCCATATGGTTGCTTATTTGTCGCGAGTATTTGATTGGACACGACCACATGGTTGATAATCAGCTGGCATCACTGGTTGAAAAGACTTACTAGTCACTATCGTTCTTCCCAACGCGTAAAATGCAATTTAATAATGCCGAGTCAACATCTTTTACCCTTTTTTCACATTCTTCTTGTTTATAAAGTTTCAAAATTTTCGTAATACCAACGTAATTTTAATTAACATAATTTTCTCTTTTGTCTGTGTGTCGAATTATGAAAAAATAAGAAATTTAAAAAAATGTGGTTATTCTAAGTTTTCATTGAAACAATTTATGTGTGCTACAGAGATCTTCTAATGGCCAGGTTGCAACTGAAAAGGCCAGCCCTATTAAGAAAACAGTATCACCCAAAACAGATGCTTCAAAGAAAGCTGTAGCCAAGCCAGATGATGTTGAAGGAAAGTTGAAAGAACGAAAGCAAGAGGATAATAAAATTCTTGTAACAAAGAAGGATAAAGATCAAATTGTAATAAAAGTTGGTAAAGAAAACAAAGTTGAACAAGTGAAAAATAAGAAGAACTTGAAGAATTTATTCCAAGAGAAACCGGTTGACTTTGATGAAGGTAAAATTTTACTGAGTATTTTTTAAGAGTTTTTAAAAATGCTATCCTAGGTAAGCATTAACTTTATATTTAAAATATAGGAGATTGGGAACAAGCTTATTCACGGAAAGATAAAAAGAATAAGAAGAAAGAGGAAGAATCACCTTCAAAGAAGAACAAAAAAAATACTAAGAAAGCTGACTTAATTAATGAAGAAGTTACGAAACAAAAAGTTTCAGAAAAGGCAGAGATTAAGGATAAAGTTATCAAAGAAACAGAAAATAAAGAATTGAAAGACAAAGAGAAAAAAGATGTGATACTTACACCTATTACTAATGAGGAAATAGCCAAGGAAAAAGAACAGCAAAAGGAGGAATTAGCTAAGGTATTTTTAAAGTATTTTAATGTTTATTAATGTTTTTAATGTTTGTGTTTAACATTTTACATTCTAATAATTAGTGTGTTCCTTTTTATATTTAAGAATGAAAAGGTGGAAAAAGAAGAAAAAAAGAGTGGAAAATCAAAGAAAACTAAGAAAGTTTCTGAAAATGAAAATACTCTTGTAGCAACTCCACTTACACCAAAAGTAGATAATAAACTTCAGGAACAAAGAATAAAAAAAAAAGATGACAATATAGAAAAGGATTCAGATAATTCAGAAGAAAAAAGTCCTAAAAGTATACAAACACAAGAAAAGACTGGTCCAGTGTTCGATGAACTGGGAGGTAATTTTGTTCGCTACATAACAATTCTATATTCGTATTTTTATACATCGTAATCATTTTACAAATTTATGCATCTCGAGAGTCCTTTAAAAATGTTTCTAAACATATTTTAGATGTCTGGACAGAAGCCAAACCTCAAAAGAAAAGTAAAAAGAAAGCTCGAAAAGATAACTGAGGATGATCAAGTATGATAAAAATTACGGTCGTTGTAAGAAAGAATAGAGTGAGAAGAATCCTGCTTGGTCCAAACGACATGTGTCATTTCGGACTTACCAGGTGTGTTTTAAGTGACTTACCAATTAACCACCTGACCAAATTGTTCCTTTTCCTTGTACATAATGCCAATTGGACTAGGTTGTTCGATCAGTTATGTACTACATGACTGCAGGTGCATAAATTATTGTATGTAGAAAAAATTTTTGATTTTTTCAACATACTAATTATTTGCTTCAACAAAGCTGCTTTGCATTTAATAACAGAGGCATAAGTTATAGTTTTCACTATAAAATTATTATTGTGTATATCATCCCTTTAAGGATTTTCATATGTTTCTAATGATGCATTAATATTCACTACAGCTACATCTTAGTGTATATTTATAAGATTTCATATTGAATATGAATCTTCATATATTCTTATATGAAGATTTCATATTGAATATGAATCTTTATATCATATTCTTACATGGAGATTTCATATTGAATATGAATCTTCATATATTCTTATATGAATTGTTAAAAAATAGTACTTATGTCTTTTGTGTTTCGTCAGGAAGTCCTATAAACAATAGTTTTGTTAGACTTGCAACATATTTGCATCCACGTTATTAACATTTTAGACATTGATTTTACGTATTATAATTAATTTAAACGTTATAGATGAGAACGGTTGAAAGCCAAAACTTAGAAAGTATGAAGTATATTCCAAAACAATAATAAAGTGCAGGACAATCTGGAGAAAAGTTTACATTACTGATGTACATGTCTTGTTCAAGGTATCGAGAGAAATATTTTCTTATATTTGATAGCGAGTAATTTATTCCAGCATATAGATCCAAAATTATATACTTTGTAATAATAAACTGTATGTATATCTCGAATATTTTATCATAAAAAGTACATCAGTAATGAATTTTAAGGATTGATGTGTATTTATAAGAATATGTGAATTTACGACAAAATTTGTGCCAAGGTATGAAAAGAAATGAAACAAGGTACAATGAAAGTCATTATACAATTACATACGATTAATTTGTTAATTAAAATATAATTTTAATTGAATATAATTTATTAATTAATATATAATTTTAATTGAATTTTATTATTATTTGTTTGCATAATATGTGATTTTATACTTGTTATTTTCGAAATTGAGTGTTTATATAACATGAGTAACTATATATGTAGTAATTAAAAATGTACACAGTATTTAATTTATACTTGAAATCGTTCTTAACGCTGATTTTTACTAATTATGTTATCTGATATAATAAAAATAAAATTGCATTCTGACTTTCAACGTGTCTAGCTATTGCATATGTTTGATAGAAAGAAGGGCAAAGGGTTTTCTGCAATGATTATCTCTTCACGTACAAAAAAGTAATTCTACTGAAGAAAATATAGAGGAAATCTTACGAATGAATACGATCAGATGTGGATCAAATAATCAAAGTCATGTTACGTTATCTTTTAATTTTTTACGAACAATCTAATCCAGCCGTTCACATTTTATGCCATGTATAAAATATAGTGAGTACATTAATTATACATTAAAAGTTGTCTCTGAATAGTCTTTTTAACTAATGTAATTGCGGTTATTTAATCGTTGATATCTATATTGTGTATAATAATATCGTATGGCATGGAAATGCAAGAGTTAAACTCTAAGAAAAGTAATATCTTGAAAGAAGAATTAAATATTAAGGATCTCTTCAAGGAAAACATAGTGCTATATTCAGAGTACTATATTTAGAGTCTTTTGACTTCTATTTTCTGAAAAAATGAAAAGACAAAAATTCAAATCGAAAAATGATGTTAGTTGCACCTTATTGCGAATAATTGATAGAAGAGATGCATTGTAACGTCATTTGCTCGAAACAATTTATTAATTAGTGTTGTATATTAATATGTAAAGATGAAAAAAAAATATATATTTAGAATGGCGAATGAAATATTGTGATAAGTAATACTGTATACCTGAGCGTTACTTGAACGTTGTAAAATAGTACTATTAAATAATATTATCGTTTATAGCTTTTACTTATAAGTGAAAAGAAGTGAAAAAATATCTGTTTAAATAATTATTCATATTTTGTACTTTTATCCTTAATATATTTTCACAGAATATTTATTATACTTCGCGACACATGAGGTATTAATAGTTTTAGTATCTCGCATAGTTTCAAAAATTCTTTGTTATAAAATATTGGTTGGTTTGAAAAGAAGCGAAAAGAAAGTTTCTAAATACAATTTTTGAACGAGCTTCAATCCCATACATAGTACGAATCGTTGTTACAATGTGAAATCGAGAGAAATACAAAGAAATCGGTAGTATCGAGTGTCCCTACGCGTGCCAAAAATTTTTACTTTATTAAGAACAACAGTTGTACAATAAGTTTTGGTAAAGAAAAGACATCAATATTCATTTTTTGATTACAAATACATCGTCTTTACATTTTCAATTTTACGTAGCAACCAATAGCAAAATCTGCATTTTTATAACTTTATTTTTCTATGCGCAGTTAATCGAACGAATTATTATATTACAATTGACGTATAAAATGTAAAGATTTTTCTACAACAAATATTGTGATCAATGTTGAGGTATATAATGATTTTTCCTACTCGCATAAGTTGTTACACTTTGTTGTTTAAATTATAAACGGCACTAAGGAAAAGTGAAATCTTTATTTTTGTTTTTATTAGACCTGTGAATGCTGAAAGATCGCTTAAATAATTCGCGTTACGTGTATCCTATCGATATTCAATGTTATAACTGTATTAAATTTATATATTTAAGTGGACAACATTTATATGAATTAAGCGAAGTAACATTATGTCATCGTTCAACGCTGGACGTAAAAAATATTGATATTTAACGAACAATCGTTGGTGTACTTAAGTTCGACAATTGGAACAATTTTGAGCAGCTGCCGAATCATACGGTCTAGGTATTTAATATTATTATATTTTTGTATGTAATAAATATTCTTCGAGTTACTAACTCGCGTGACGATGTAATGACAAAGCGGCAAAGCTAATTCAACTAACGAAACTAGAAATCATGGAAGTTTCTAAACGCATGATAGATAGAAGGATATCGTATTTTGAATAACATTTATATGCACTTTACTCACGTCTGACGAATACTTAAATATCGGTATAAAAATGACTAAAATCTCTTGCTGTCGTAAGATTCTAATTAAAAGAAAGAATTGCATACAAAATTAAATACTGATGATATAAGGACATCTTTCCAAAAAAAAGAAAAACTAAATTAACTGAATTTAATTATAATTAAAAAGATATTATCGCTACTGTACATATGTATATCAGCAATGTTCTTTCAAATTAAATATATATGTGCAATTTTATTGTATACCGAGGTGGTAGAAGCTTAAAGAGCTAGTGATTGAGTAATGTTGCTCTGTAAGTATGACTGTAGAGGTATTTAAAAAGTGTCGATCAGTGTCCAACGAAGTTGACTATACTTTTGAAACATGTATTTTCATTGCGGCTTAACGGGACTACCAACAGGTTTATCTTAGTGATTACAATGTGACGTTGGTTTCGAAGTTACCGGAATATTTTTTTGCTTGAGAAAAATTGTTTTCACATAAATCATTCACGTAGAAGTTAAAACATTGGTGGCCTAACGCTTGCAATGTCGTTGAACTAACAGTGATGCTCTAGGACTCTGATCATAATTAAAATACCGCGTATAGCAAAATGAAAATGAATACAGAATAGAATTAATTAATTTAGAATATTATACCGTGAAGCAGAAATGTCATAGTTATTTACGATGTATTTTATTCACCAAAAGTGTTAATGTAGCTATCGATATTATGATCTATATAAATATATTTGTGTAAAATGCGTGTACTTCAGTCAGTTCAAATATTATTATTATATATAGCGCACGATTTAATGTTGAAATTGATATAAGTGGAAGTTTCTTTTAAAATCAATGGAAAAAATATAATTCAAGAGAAATATTCTGTTTCCAATGACTGCACTCACTTGTCTGAACTATGCAATTATTGCAAACTTTGAAAATTTGTTATAAATTCTTGCAACATATATATATATATATACATACATAATTTGTAGTTGTAAAGAATCGTCGAAAAATTGGTACAAAAGCATAGAAAAAAAATAGAATATTTCTCTTTTAATTGACTTTTGGTTGTGACATTTTTGGGATAGAAGTATAAGTGAAGAAAGAATGGATCATAAAATAGAAAAAGGCAAAAAGAGGTAAATGAAATGAGGAATAAAAATTATATTTTTCCAACATTTGGTTGCAACCATTCACTGCGCCTGCCCGTTAATTATCATTAGAGTGTTTTGTACCTACATTTTTAATTGTCATTGCAGTTTTTCGAATATTGTACAAGGAAGGCTAGTTTATTCCACGTTTCAAGGGACCACAGAATATAGACAAATAATAAAACGTACAGAACCTTGTTTCTCACTTTACTTTTTCATCAATTATTCCTTCATCGTTCTCTTTTAATTTCTACTCCCTACGTTTAATTATTTACATCATACAAACTTGTACAATATCTATATCTTTGCTAAGTTAATCTACTTATAGTTAAAAACACAAACACAAACAAACACGTTTCACTTGAATTCACAATCATTTACCTAAACTCATTTCTTTATAAGAAATGAATTTTTCCTACGCTTTCTATTTTCGAAATCCTTTCTTAGTATATTTACTGCATTTCCTTTTGAACGGCTTAACAGGCTTCGAATCGCCTTCATTCTCCACTTTGCTCTTACCGTTTCCTCTTCCCAAGTCATTAACCGTAGATTTCATTCCTTTGCTACGAATCAACAGTCTACCACTTTTTCTAGACGCTCTCTTCCTGCTTCTAATTCTTTTCTTCCTCTTGCGCTTCTTCTTACGATCCATGTTGGCTATTATCGCTTCGGTGTCAGCCGATACTTTAACTTTCGGCTGTTGAATCGTAACGGTCACCCTCACGAATAAATCGTACATGACATCACCGCAAAATTCACCGAAGCAATACTCCTCACCGCACTCGGCACAGATTTTTACGCCACTCTCGATCATACCGGCGCGATTCTTAATACGTCGAATGGGACTTACGATCGATCGTCGTTCTTTAGCGATTGTTTTTGCCTCCAGTTTCCCCATTTCCACCTGAGGGAACAGGACGTAAGATAATGTAGAGTAACCGCGCGATTCGATCGTCTACTGTTTATTTTTTAAAATGTACTAGCATAAAGCGTGTTAACGTTAATTGCGCGCGAAACGAGACTCGAGAATAAAGCAAATATACCAATCTGGAAAACATTTCTTCGTCTTGCCGATGCTTCGGTCTGATCGGTGTCAACATTCTCCAGTCGATGGCGACCTGTTGCAACTCGCCAAGATGCAACTCCCTCATGTCCGGAGGTACTGGATTACCATAATTCCATTCTTTTCCGAGCGCTTTCAGCTCTTTCCTCGTCGGCTTCCAAGAGAATTCTTTATCGCGCACTTTTGCATCGTCCTTCCTCACCTGTTATCACGATTGCTCCACAGTTACTGCGACGCGACTTTTGACAACCTTCTAACAAGCAAAGAATTCAATTGCAAACCTTCTCCGGCTTGATTTTAAATTCGGGACAGTTTTCAAGAAGCCGTCGGAATTCTTCTTGAGAATTGCAGGTTGCTTTGCTTAAGTCAGGCAACAAATTTGCATCCTTCTTATCTTCTTTTAGAAGATCGTCCAACTGGAAGGCCATTATCTATATCTGCAATCCAAGAAAAATATTCACATCTCATTTTCCAATACACGCTAAATCATTATTCCCTTCCTTATTCTACAACGTTGTACACGTCTGTACGATCTCGTTTTCTACGAAACTAAAACGAAAGCAACGAAACAAAACGTGACGAACGAAAAGCGCGACTGTTTGGTTTCTCTTAAAAGATCTCGGATGCAGCGGGAGAGATCAGGCATCTCTCGGAATCCCATTCGATCTGTTTCATCAAAAGACCCTGAATGAAATGAAAAAATAGATTTTTTTTTACTTGATTAGATTATGGAACATCGATACGCTCGTTATGCGTTACAACATACGTTTTTCAAGGTAGATAACTTCGATAAAATTTCTTGTCCGCACCAGATGTTGGAATTTTCGTTTTGCGATTTCTTGATATCGTCGGCGTTATTATTTGTACGAGCGTTGCCTAATCGAGCCTTATCGCTTTGTTCGCATCTGGCTTCCTCGATAGTGATTCTTCCATTTTTATCAGTTCTCAGTGGTATGATAGAATTCAAGCTATCCATCGAGAGATCTGCGTCGTCGTAGTTGTCGATCTTTAACTTTGGCCTGTTTAACGCTCGAATTTTCGATTTGATATTTAGAAATTTTCTCCTGTCGGGAGATGGTGACCTACGTATGTCGAGAAGCATGGTCAATTCGTCTGTTACAATATTCTCGATTTACAAATGAGAATATTGGTGAAAATTACCTGGAACGTTCGTCGCTAGACTCCACTTGACGCCGCCTCCTCATTCGCAGTCGTCGCTGATAATGAGGATCCTTTTCACTTTGCGTGCGATATCGAGTTCCCGGCCTAAGGAACCGGCTGAATTATCTGAATATTCTTTGTGTCCGAAATAACTATTCGTTAAACGTTACCTATTAGCATTCCACTGCGGCCTAGATTCTATGGCCCTCCTAGCTTGAGGTTTCGATCTTGGAGGAAATGACTTTGCAAGAATTTCTTCCACGAATCCAACGTTAGTAGACCTTTTTTTCGAATTAACAAATAAATATTGCACGTAATACAACTAACAGTGCGTGAATACGTCACAAAATATATTTGCATACTCGTGAATATTCAAATACAACGAAAGTAAATGTAAATAACGTACACTCGTGCAAATAAGCATACATCAAAAAGAACAGTAACGTGGAAGAAAATTGTACAAATTGTAAAAGGTGTAGGAAATAGATTTTCGAGGAACGAAATGAAATCATAATTACCGCTTCTATTTGCAAGACAGAAGAATAATATCCTCTACGACTCTTCAAGTTTTCAATTGATTCAATGCATCATATTACGACTCACTTTTCGATGTCCCTTTTAATCGCATTCGTTGCATCCTTGCGGTCCTTCATAGAAGTATCCTTAGACAAGTCCTGCACTTTCTCCGGACAATCCTGATCATTTTCTATATCTGTTTGCGTGCCGAAATCTCGACCGTTCGTGCTTGCTCTGTACTTGCTCGGAGTGAGCAATCTGTTCTCGACGATCATCGACGATATTCTAGAGGAATTCGGAGTGAGGCTCGAACTTCCTACATTCTGCATCAGGCTGTTCAAACCTACGCACAAATTGTTGTTGGAATTATTCTCCAATTTTCTTGGTGTCGGTGTCAACACCAAATTGACCAACTGCAGATTCGCCTTGTTGAGCAGATCTGAATCTTCGAGTCGGCCACTCAACACAATGGCCACATCCTTGCTGACAGGAACCTGAACTGATTTTTTATCGTCGGTATTTTGTTCCATCGATTCCTTCGTCGTATTGTCATTGTTGATATCGTCATTGTGCGTTTCATTATTATTACTATTATCGTTGGCATTATTATTGACATTGTTACTCTCTTCTTTATTCAACGTTTCATCGTCATTGTTGGAAGTTAGATTCTGTTGACTCCTTTCGCTCGGACAATTCTTGTCGGTCTGATTTTCACTCAAAGTGTTGGATTCACAGTCTCCGGACGTTTCTTCGTTACTTTTCTCACACTTTCGCCGAAATTTCTTTTGTTCCTTCGCTAAACGTTCCGCCGCCTCTAAAACTTCGCGCATCGCCTCGGCTTGCCTCAGCTTAGCCACTTCCCGGTCTTTCAGTTTTCTTTGCTCTTCCTCGAGTCTAGGGTGAAAATCATCCATCGTCGAATCATCGAACTAAGTACACGCGCCTCCTTTGTTGCCAACAAACTTACCTTTCCTTCTCCTTCTCCTTTTCTCGTTTGATCCGCTCTTCTTCCAGTCGTTCCTCCCTCAGACGTCGCTCTTTCTCTTCTTTCCTTTGTCGATCCTTCTCTTCCAGTTGCTTTTTGATCGCGTTCTGCAGCTCCAGAGCTTTCTGTCTCTTCATCTCTCTCTCTTGAAGAATTTGTGCATCGACAGGAATATTTTGACCGCGAAGATAGGTCTTGCTGTCGGATCCAATTGAGCCCACCGTCGAGCTGTCCGAGCTACTTGCGCTGTCGTGATTAATAACTAGAACCTTGATAAATATTAACAGAAAAAAAAAAGAAAAGAAAAGAAAAGGAAAGAAGAAGAAGATTATATATTGTGAGTCTGGAAGATATCAGTCGTCGAAATCGAATTGGGAAGCATTTCTGACGATCGTACTTGACTGGAGTGCCCCAATCTCGACAGCCAAGAGGGTGGCGGCGGATCTCCTCGTGCAGTCTCCTGGCCCCAGACACTACCCCACCTTGGCCTGTTAAGTTCGCCTATTCTGCCGTCAGATAATCTCCTCGATGGTGGCAATGAACTTTCGGGTGTTGTCTGATAGGGATTCTGCCACGCCTTCTCGGTCATGTCCGCTCCCAGTGGCTTGCAATCGGGCAACAGCGCTGGGGAATCGAATTGAAATCAATTCAAATGTAAAACATTTCTTCTCTGTTTTAAATTTTCCTCTTCGCGTTGTATCAGGGTTTTCCTTTCGTTCAAAGTTTCCAGCACATCGACTCACTTCCTTTCGCCGATACGGGTGCGTCTACGGAGTCGCTCGCGTAACCGGAAGTCTCTCCCTCGCGTTCTTCGCCCTGCGAGCCGTAATGATTATTCTTCGAGTTCTCGTAACGATCGTAAAGTCGATGATGTTTCTCCGGAACATGATAATGCAGTCCCTCTGCTGCGAAATCTCGTTGCTGGCTCTGGAATACGAAACGAAGCAAATGAATATATCGTAAACGGAATGATAGAACGGTTTGCGTGACGAAAGAGCAGTTTCTCTGCTTTTTCGTCAATCTTGAAATCGTGCTACTTCACGAACGTATGCACGTGCACGTACACGTCTGTGTGTATGTATGTATAGTTGGATATGATTGCTGTACCAGTGCGAGACAGGGACGACAAACCGTGACAGGGTTCTGTATCGACTTGCGAAATTGATAGTGGCCGTTTCGCTATCTTGACGTAAATTTAAATTTAAGAACGGTTCTCTTGAAATACAAATTGCTCTGGAAATTGCTTCCTTTTCCTTGTGTAGATACGTGCTATAATTATTTTAACGTTATTTCTTTCCGTTTCAAGCTATCTATATAAAGTATAATCGCTTCAACTTTACACGTACATTCGATATAAGAATTGAAATATGTACTAGCGTGTAATTTTAGTAGGAGACTTGGTCACACAGAGGGACAAGGGGTAGTCAAGGGGTGAGTGAACTTCAGCTGAAAGATAAGAATCGATTTGCCAGACTGCCTTACTTTTGCTCTCCCCTCGCGGATAAGACACAGAGTCACGTATACCCTCACTTCAACACAGCCTCGAAACGGCAATTAAAAGCACGTGCTCCGTTTGTTACTCCGCTACCGCACGGAACAGCTTTTGGAACAAATTGTATTCGTTGAATATTCAAAAGCAATCAATCATACGACACAGAAGCACGGAATATGGGACAATGTTGCGAATATTCAGTTACGAAAAGAAACCACGGTTGTCCCAAATTTCTACGTATGTCGTTTCGTCAAAATTACATTGCGGGAGATTTTCAAGCGTACTTTTTGCAATACTCAAAGAGTGAAATGAATCTTCATCCTTACATTATTAAAACTATCATGAAATTACACAAGCAATCCGCATTCTGTTTATCAAAAAGATTAACGTCGATCGTCGTAAAGGTGTTTTTGCAAGTGTTTGAAAATGTTTGTTCCGAGCGTTGCGAACGAACCTGACAGAGGTAGTGTTGCTGATCCTTGTTGTAAATCGGTGGCAAGCTCGGGCTTCTGTGCCTGATTTGCGACAGTTCCGTCTGCTCGTGCAGATTTATCAAGCTACCACCGTTGCAGTCCAAACACTTTAGGCTGGTGCCGCCGTTTCCGGAACTGTCTGTCGCCAGACTCTTGAGGCTGACGGTGCTTCCGTAATGTCCAGCGGCACGAAAAGGTTTCGAGGACGACAGCTTGTCCTTCGCGTCCGCCAAGGACATTCTTGCGCCGCCGCTCGGATACGTTCTGCGTTACGCGTTTTACACGTTTAGGTTTATCAACGTATGCCGTGTGCAACGTAGAGACAGCTTGATTTACAATCGGGTCGATGCGAAGAGTCTCTCTGGCTAGCATTGAGCACGGCTGTTTAACACGGTCTATCTAATGAATTAGGTACGAGTACCTTGACCTCATTTGGATGCGTTCTTGGACAGTTGAGCGAATTTAGTTAACTTGTCATTCGGTTAGCGTTTGGGTACAACGACTTGCAACGACTCGTTCAGAGGTCATCTTGTTTTTAAGTAGCGTTCTCTTTGAACCGAATCGCTTGAACCGAATTTAAACTTTGCGAAAACCAGAGATGTAGTTAACCGACGTCGATCAAGGGTTTATTTAATTAAGTCAAGTCCTCTCAATCTATTGCGTTCGATGTTCGAGAATTATTTAATATTCGAAAACCAATTTCAATTGGCCAATTGAAGATTGAACCAAATGTTCCCGAATAGAAGGACAGAAATAATTCAATTACTATCGCGTCCCGTCCGTTTATTCTATCGTCGTAACGCGCGTCATACTTACCGGATATTGGTGCGGATATTGACGTTATCTTTCAGAAGACTCCAACTTCCGCCGAGACGTGCCATTTCTTCTATAGTATATTCGTATAAAATATTAATTTCCCGCGCAATACTGTCAGCCTTTGTCATACTTATTATTTTATTGTTTTCTATTCTTTACAGGCTACTTATATATTAAGAGTTTACGTGACCTCAAATATCATGTTACAACTTACATATCCATCTAAACTCGCTACTTAAGAACGTAGCACGCAACGTGCTATTCTTGTATCCGACGTGTCTTTAATTTCGATTTTTCAATGTTTACTATTTTCAATGTCTACTATTTTATATCGAGCAGATCTCAACGATACTAAGTTTCCAACAAGATTGTTTATTCTCCCATTTGCATCACGAAGCGGAAAATTTTATGAGTAATGTCTGCTCTATGTCTATTATCAAACCCGGGATAATTCCCACGTAGTGATCGATTAAAAATCCTTCCTTTTTATCAATGGAACGTAAGAACGTAAGAATTTTCCATTTATTGCTGTTTATTGTATCATTCTATTACGAATTAAGTCGTAATGCAAATGGACGTTTGTAGAATTTATTAGCGAATAATCAAGCATTCGAGCTCTTACCTCTCTCTCTCGCCCACTGGATCCTTTTCTGTTCCACCAGCGACGTTCTCCCGAGCATTATCGTTGGCGCGCGACGCGATTTACGCGAAACGAAATTTCCACGGTACGATCAAGCGCGCGCGAGTGAAAAGGAAAAGAAATGGAGAAAAAAAAGAAAGAAAAACGAGACCCTACGTCAACCAGTCTTCGGTAATCAGTCCTTAGTGAGTAAGCGCGGCAAGTTTTACCTATTCGAGCGTTTCTTTGTCTTTTCGTTTCTTATCTCGAAGAAGCGGCGAACCATCGGGCGTTATCGGTGGAACGCGAGTTTCGGCGCGAACCTATGCCTCGAGTTCGAAACCCTTGGACGTCAAAAGACGTTGCTCGAGTTCATCGCAGGTCGTGTCAATATTTGAGACTGCGGTAGGGCCTGCATGACTGTACAAGGTTCACCAGGCACGTACTTACTTGCACACACGTGCAAGCCGCTTCTATTAAACGCGAAAGGAACGCGCGGCCGCGATTCGATCGCCGGCTACGTTTCTATGGGAACAATCGTGAATCAACCACGGGGAGCCTCTTGTACACTATTGTCAGGGTCGATAATATTGACCAGACAGGCGAGATAAGGGATAATGACCTCCAACCGTCTATTTGACGGTCAGAGATCACATCTTTCACGATGAAATGTTGATTAAAAATCGCGGTTTTTAATGTGCACTGATACACGTTTTACAGTATTGCCAGACTTTCTATTCTTTTATACTATACGCGTCTCTCGGGTTGCGTATTTCAGTTACAAGTGGACAATTTTTATTGCCCGTCCGAGGTTTCTGACCTGACGGACCATGTTCCTGTTTTTGTCTATACGCGATTCCCAAATGTTCCTCGTCATCCTCGTCAAAAGTCTTGGAACATTTTCTACTTTTCATATTCAATATTGTAGGAGGTCATTGTCTGGATGACAGTATCCTATCCTGGGCGGGTACGGATGTAGAATGCATGGGGAAATTTGGGCAACTGATAATGTGGTGTGTGTCTTGAAGACTGTCGTGTGAGGACTGAAGTGGAGGACAGAACAGCGTAGCGTCGAGAGAGGAGCGTAGAGCAGAGAAAAAGAGCTTAGCGTAAAGAGCGTAACGTCATAGCGTAGTCGTGAAAAATAAATACTCTTTTGTAATTGAATCATATCCTTTCTGTTGCCTACCAAACATTTCTACAATATTTAGTGTCTAAGTCTACTTTATAGTAGGATTATTAATGTATCAATACTTTACAGATATTTCCTCGTATAAAATATCATTTAATGCTTCTGTAATGATTTTTTTTTTAAGTAAATAGGAGTAGAAATGTAGGATTAAATACACGAACACATGTAGTAGCAATGCTCAACACAAATATCCGCGGAGCAATATAATTAAAAAATCTCAATAAATAGTCCAGTTTGATTGATTATGACTTAATGATCTTTCCAGCAAACCTGGAACAAAGAATTTCGATCCTTTAACGAGAAGTAACGCGGAGAAATACTTCTGAAATGAGAAATATAATTAAATTCCTTTCGTATCCTGAAAGGAATTCAATTCTTTATTTTCTAGAATTACAGCAGATGTTCGGAAACATCTGTTGTACATGTTTAATTAGGAGATTACTATTTAGAAGATTAAACTGTAGATCGTACATGTCAGAAAAGAGAGATAAGTAGAAGATTAAAATGTCGATTACACATTGCGCGTATAAGCGGCTAGTATTTGAAAGAACATTTGTAAAGGAATAAATTTATGGTACAAAGGTAATTATAGGTAATTTTGGCTGAAATAAATCGATTGCTTTGTAGTATTTGTCGAGTTTTATTACTTTTCGTCGTAAACGAAATTCAGGTAATCGGTGAGGACCCGGAACACTTCCCAAGGTTACCAATTTTTTTTCACAAAAAGTATATTTCAGAAGGTGTATATTTTTAGAGTTCCAATAGTTGCGAAAAGGACATTCTGACTCAATAAAAAGCCGAAATTTTATAATTTTGGAAACCGTGTAATTTTGAGCAAACTTGGAGATAACATTCTTCAGCTATCCTACATCGAATGTAAAGAAGTTTAGAAATTAATTCGACATAACGTAAATTGTAAATAATGGGCAGTTAGTATCGTCTGGTGACTACAGACCGTACAATAATTATTTAAGACTGATCGGTTAAATAAAAATTTAGGTACCAAAATATGCAAAATTTATCATGCAATCTCCCAACTACGGTCACAAACAAATTTTGATTCAAACATTGGAACGTAATTTGCGAGAATTAAATATTAATTCGGCAAGTGTTTCGATTGAAAAAAAAAAGTGTTATTTTTATTCGTGCATTTTGTAGATTCAATAGAACGTAAGAAAAAGACAGGGAGCGTCACCATATTCAAAACAAGACATTTTAATTGCAAAACAAGCTAATTAGAAAGATTAATTTATTAATTGATTACAGATCCTCAGCTTTCTTTCAATATTGATTTACAAAATGTACAAATAAAGATTTTAAAATTTTGTTCGATAGATCGAAACATAGACAGATTAGTTCCAACTTTCTTACCGCTACGTGGCGCTAGCGTGTCCATAAAATGAGCAAATATTTATTTGCAAAAAATGTTAATTAAAAGGATTAATTTATGAACTTTTGAAGTTTTAGACCCTTAGCTTGTTTTCTACTTTCGTAGTATTCCTGCAAAACATACGAATAAAAATTTACAAAATTTATTTAATAGATCGAAATATTGTCTACGCGGTGAGACTATTTAATGTCTATGTGCCGATCCAATTTTCATTTGATATATATTGATATTGATCATGCACACACACATTTACGATACAATTACGAAATAATGAAAAAATTATAATTATGAAATTAATAAACATTTGAGTTTGCGTAGTGTTATTATAACATCATGTTCATTTTGTTGAAAATGCAATTTAGGATGATACATGTGCATATATATGTATTTAATAAATAATATGTGTATATAGATGTATATTATATATTATATCATTAACTAAGAATGATTATATATTTATGCAGATAATATATGTGTTACTATATTGATACTGAACGTTGACTTTGATTTTTTAACAGTATTAGCAGTTATAAATTTAACTGTTATGAGAAAAAAATCTAGTGTGTTATGATAATTTATATTTTCAACGGAAGTGGTGTGAATGACCATCTTGTAGCCGGAATTATTTTTAATTCTCCCGGCTTAAATGTATACACGTGAAAAATGTCTTTAGATCAAACAGTGTGCGAGGGTGAGAGCAGCAATTCAATATTTAAATCGATAAATATATTCCATAAATATATTCAATATCATAATATCATATTACGATGACATATAATGACGCAAGGAACAACGATCAATTTTAAGGTTATGTCGTATAACCTTTTGTTTTCAGATTTGAAAGCTTTCGAAAGACGGCTTACCGAAGTAATTGCTAGTTTACAACCAGCAACTCTACGGTGGAGGAGTATGTTTGTTTTTTTTTTATTTCATTGCATTTCTTATATTTCATAAAATTCTCTGATAATTATTTACAATAAAGTGTACCCTACCGATTTCAATGGGCTTGAGATATATTGTCAGTGGCAATGATTCTAAATAACTTTTCCCCCTGTACATGCACGTGTCGCTTTTTTTTAATTGTCGATATATTCACAAAAATATGTACATAATGTACCCGTATTTTTGTTAGATTTAGATTGAGTTTAGATTATAGATTCAAAATGAGGATGTGGAGAGGAGAACCCTGCCTCCTCCCCCTGTTTTCATTTTGTAATACACAATTAAACTCCGCTCAATGAATTGAGTAAATAGAAATAAGCAAAACAGGGTATCTTACTGACAATTTTTTTTTTATGTCATGAAATTCATCTGATGCAATAATAACTTTATTTGATAAACCTAACACAAACTGATACAATATACTTTTGTAAATGTCTCAGAAAATAAAAGAAAGCGATGTATAGAGAAAATTTGTTCAGAATCATCCCTGACAACATATTTCAAGATCATTAAAATTGATGGAGTATCTCCGTAAATAATTATCAACTCTCTTATTAAATAATAATATATTCTTAATATTGCTTATTCATCTTGCTATTCAAAATATTTATCTTATGTATATTTAATGTAATATTTTATTTTCAGTACTACTTGGTTTCATTTCTGTGTGTACTGCTGTGGGCGCATGGCATTGGTTAACAGATCCAAATACATCAGCTGTATCATTTACACAAAGTTTATACAATCACCCATTCTTTGCAATTGCTAGTAGCATTTTATGTAAGTACAAACAATACAAGATTCCTACTGTATGTGCATACGTAAATATTTTTCATTTGTTCCAGTTATATTGTTCATAATGGGAGTCCATAGACGCGTAATAGCACCAAGTATTATAACTCAAAGAGCTAGAAGTGTTCTCAGTAATTTTAATATGAGTTGTGATGATACTGGAAAGCTCATCCTCAAGCCAACAAGATCAAGATCATGAAAATTAAAAAGAAAAGGACATAGGTTTTGTGTTAATTTTTGAAGTGTTTATAAGTATTTCAATTCCAAGAACATATATAATGTAAAACACATTTTTTATATTAATGTAAGATTATTTTTATTTTCTAAAATTGTAATCACGTTGAAGATAATGTATACAAAATTTTGCATTTCATAAATTTATTCTGGAGAATAATAAAAAATGTTTAAATTATATATATTTTACATGGATTTATTTTGGAGACTCTTGAATAATAAATACATATTGCCATGATATAACAATTTGTACAAAGTAACATTAGTTAATAAATTTACTGTATCGTTTATTTTAAAGCAATCTGATATTATAGCTAACAAAATTTTTTATTATTGACATATAATGTGAATATTAAAAAAATATGTAATAATTCTTGCCATATATGTTTGCTAAGAGCACAAGTTAAAATTTTTATGTAAGATTCTATTATGTACATAAATACATAAATATAAATAAGAACAGACTGTATATTTAAAAAATGTACACAACATTTTGTTAAAATATGCTTTAAATAAATAATTAAAATTCTTTGTAATATTGACAAAATATATTTGTAGTTTATCATTTCGAATTTTATATCCAATTTAATTTTTAATCTTATTTAAATGGTATATACTTCTTTTTATAATTATAATAAACAATAACGTTTAAATATTTCCTATTTTGCTAAAAAAATAATTGTGGTTAGTAAAAAGGAACTCTTATAACGATCAAAACATTTATTCGTATTAATATTTTGCATATTATTATAATTTTCGCAACGCACAATCACGCGATTTATTTCATACAATATTACATATACAATATTATTTACTTATGCATCAATATTCATTCAAAATCAACTGCAGCGTTATATTTTAAGAAGTTCTCAGTCCCAGTATTACATTACCTACGATATATATATATACAAAGGATAATTATCAAATATTATAAGTGTAACACTCTAAATATTGCTCATTGCAATATTTGGAAAACTAAAAATTTTCAGTATTTGTGCACTTCTAAGTGCACATTTGTAACATATGTAATACCTTTTGTTATTTCACAAGTGTAAGAAAATGTTTTTTTGGACCTTCACATAATTTTGGATTAATTAAGTCGAAGATAAAATTAGCGATTTATATAATCTAAAATAATGACATGTCCATTCGAATTTTTTATATATTTTGTTTATAATATTCTCAATTTACGAAAACTAATGGCGAAATATTCATCTATGAATAAAAAATGAGTAAAGTTCAATATTTTGAGTTCCTTATGAATTGTATAAATGGCAAGCAGGAACATTATTACTTTTGAAAACATCGGAAAACATTTTAAAATATTCTAATAAAAATCAACGATTTATTACATCGACGAGTTTATTGATTTTCACTTAAAAATAACAAAAAAACAAAAAAAAATTGAAATATAACACTGAAAATTACTGGCGCTATAGTTTTCAAATTCTGAAATTTCATACAATTACTTGGTTCGTTTTCTTATTCACATCTTCTCTAAAGTATTTTGCAAAATGATTTTATATCTGTCAGTACCTTACAAACTTGTATGTTGTAATTACAGATCAATATTTAATATACTAAATATTGAAAAGTAGAAAGTTATAGTATAAGATTATACTTCATCACAAAAACCAAGCTAACATAGCATGGTTGCATTCATTTACGTGTGGAACTCAAAAATAATTTAGCGATCGTGCTTTCTAAATTCACGTGCTAGTGCATAGAAAACAAATCACCAGCTGATGGAAGAGGTGCTAATCCGCCCGTAACGTCAGGTAATTGTGTCAAATCAGGCAAATTGGAAATGTGTGATTTCACTTCAGATCGAACAGTACATACTTTTTTAAGTTTCTCTTTATAGTCCTGTAACATCATAAATGTAAATATAATAATTTATTTTCTAAAAAGTGTACATCATAAATGTGAATATAATAATTTATTTTCTAAAAAGAGTACAATCATACCTCTAAAGTTGCTTGTGCCTGTTGAAGCAATTGTCTTTGTGCCAAAGTATAGTCTCTAAGCATAGTCAACAATCTTCTCCTATCTTCCATTTCAGCTTGTAATCGTCCATTATAATCTGCTAGCAGTGCAGCAGCTTCATTTACTGCAACACTTAATTGATCTGCAGCTGCCCTATCAGCTAAATTTGCCAGAAGAGAAACTTCAGAAACTTCTGGTGGTAAGGAGGCAATACGTTCTCTAACACCAGCATCTGAGGATGCTGTATTTTCCAAATCCTGAAATAAAGAAGGCATTTTTTAGATCATTGCCTTCAATACATAAATCTATATAAATTATGTACATAAACATATTTAAGGATGTTTAATTTATACGATCATACGCAAAGTTCATTTAAAAGAATAAAGGACATTCTTTTCATAAAATTAGGTTTGATTAAATAAGAAATTAATTACTTGAAAAAAAGAAAAAAAGATGAAAATACCACATAATATATAAATTTTAAGTAAAACCCATGTTATTATGTCATTCTTTACATAATAAATGATAAACAAAATGTTTGTTAACAGAGAATAAAAAAGTTAGTTAGAACAGAAAAGAATGTATTACAAAATAGATTAAGAATAAAAAAGATGGTTGTAAAATTACTATTGGGGATGGAAATGTCAAACTGTAAATATGCTTGCCAATATGCCTTATGGATTCAACAAATATTTTTCTACATATAAGATAGTTTATTGCTAACGATACATATTCCCAATTTTTGTTGTATTTATAAATGATATTAACCATTAAGGCTTTGATGAGTTCTTCCGTTTCTGGCGGATCTCCAGCAGGAGTACGAGGACTTAACGTTACATGTAGCTCTTTGGTTCCATCCACTTCCACCTCAGTCTCTGATTTTTTTCTCTCCTTTTTATCTTTCTGTAACATACAAATATAATATAATTAGACGTGTTATATCTTACATTTATTATACTTTACAATTGTATTCTATGTTACCTTTACTTTCTCTATGTCACTTTTAAATTTCTTTTTTGGAGGTTGTGCTCCTGACTCTTTCGAAGTGTCTGTAAAGGCAGCCTTAAATTCGGCAATTTGTAATTTATCATAAACTCCTCTCTCTTCCCAAATTTGGAGCAGCCTATTTAACCTTTCCCTTGTTTTTTCGTCAAATCCTTTCATATGTTCGAAAGCTTTTGGTAAAACCGTTTCAAATTCTTTCCCAAACTCTGGTCCTTTTTTTTTACTGTTTTGAATAACATCATTTGCCAAATACATGAACATCAGCTTACGATTATCTTTCACTGTAAAGATACATTAATAATAATGATAATAACAACACTTGATAAAATATAAACGAATAAGAAGTAAATTTATTAATTTTATAAGTACAAAGTCGAGTAGTTTCAATTAAATTACAACAAAACTTAATTTACCATAGAGTCATGTAATTAGTAAATCAGATTTATTGTGATACTATGTTACAACACAAACTGTAATAGTTAATTAAAATAATAATAATTTTTAAAAATGGACAATACAATAAAAAATCATAATCTATCAGCTGTTCAAAGAATAAAACGGAGATATAATTTGAAGAAATTGTTAAAAAGCGACATCGTTTGTATAAACAATTAATAACTGTAACACACAATTGTATAGTGTACGTGAGAACGTATTACTAAATGTTACTTCTACATTGAAAATTATGATATCATCTAAAATGTAACATATTCTGACTGTAACAGACATTTTCTAACGATACAAATACAATTTTGCAATTGACACACTCTTGCGAGACGTATGTTCACAATTACGTAGCGAACGTCTAACTTGCGAACGTAACCTAGAAATTTCTCGGACGAAGAGGAGAATTCGACTTGAAAAGCTAAATAACTCGATGAGAAAACAATGTCCGACGTCCAAAGTTTTAAACAAAAGAATAGAAAGTCGTCGTATATTTTAACGACAATCGTTTACGTACCTTTGCACATTTCTTTGAACCAGACTTTCACGATGGTTGGATGATGTTTTCTGTGATGAATTAACCAAAGCGAGAGTGTCTGAATGCTTTGTTGCGAGGGATTCAAGTCCATTAATCGTTTCACAAGTGCACTTTCTGTAAATCCTGTCATTTCTAAATTGAAACGCTGTTTTGGCAGCAAAAGACGTATAAAACTCGTTTGTACAACAACTCGCGGAGCCGCACAGGTGTACGACTCAACAGCTGAAATGCAAGTACCAACGTTGTATATAGAACGTTGCACCTATCGCACGATTATTTCCGTTAGCGATCAGCGCCATCTACTGAAAACATTCTCGACTACGTTATCGTCGATATCGTCGACTTCGCGATCGATAACTCGAACATTGCAGCCGCGAGACAATGTTCCTTGTATTTTCTGATAGTCAATGATAATTAGTCATCGCATATATATGTGTGTGTGTGTGTGTGTGTGTGTGTGTGTGTGTGTTTACGTACATCCGACAGAGATTTTTACTATTATCATTTCGCTTCGAGGAAGGAACAATTTCAAGAACAACAACGAGATGCATACGTAACTCTAATTTCATTTCACGCATGCAAGAAGCGTGCAAAGCTGGTTAGTAAATTCAAATGCGACGAACCGCAAACGTAGATCGAAAAGAAAAAGAAAAGAAAGAAAAAAAAAAAGAAAGAAAAACGAACGTGAAACAGTGAGTTTCTCTATTGCAGAGTCTTCTCTATCGACTGCACACGATTTTGGAGTGGGGCACGCCAACAGGGTACTGGATCTTTTTGGACAGAGCGCAGTAGTGATTTCTAGCGAGCAGTGCGTCGTCGCAGTCGAGGGGTGAAAAGGGATTATGCATCGTTGGGTTAGTTCGTTCTTCGTACCTGCCGATTCGTGTTTCGTGTTTCATTGCGCGTGAGACTCGTGCGATCCTCGAGCGAGGCTCATCGTAATGGCCGCGACCTGACTCGAGGTGATGTGCATGCGAGCTACCGTGTTCGCGTTACGTGAAGTAGACGAGCGGTAGAGAAGGTAGGAAATAAGAGAGATACGAGGGACGGGAATAACAGGACGAACGGTTTGGGGTTACGCGATTTCTGTGCGTGTCGTGAATGCGTGTGGGTGGGCGAGGCGTGTTGAGCTCGCAATAAGAGTCGCGAGAACGACGGAGTCGAGAATGAGCGAGGATCGGAGCGACGAGGATCCCCTGATGGATCTCTGGTACAGCAATTGGGAGCAACAGTGCGTCGAGGCGTTGGAAACGGAACCGGATTACGAGATGCAACTGCACAATGAAAAGGAACTTTATTCCCAGCAGATGTGGACGAGTTTTCAAACGACAGCGTCGGCCATCGCCCAGCTGTACAAAGGCAAGTTAATTCGACGGCAATAACCGATCGACGGATTTGTTCGTGTCCATCGTTTCGCTCGTCCGTGAAACGCGTGTTCGGTGCGACGTCCACAAGCATCGAGACGTCTCGTATCCGATGTAGTTACCATTTTGCGTGACATCCATTTTGTGCGACGTACGAGAGAGGATACGCCACTGCTTCTCTCGCCTTCTCGTTCGCCTCGATTCCCTTTTTTTCGCCGCGTGTGCATATATCGATCTGATCGTGTAACCAGTTCCTTTTGGCTTTGCTCTTTTGCAGATCGTACGCAGGGTGTCTCTCTATGGCTACCCTTCCAGACAGCCGCAGGTACCGTCACATCTTTGTACAAAGGTGCGTGCACTTCCTTGGTCTCTCTTGTCAACAATGTGAGCAAGATAAACCTACGTTCTATCTTTCTCTTTCTTTTTACGATATCATCCTTTTTCTGTCGGCTTTTCCCCACCTTCCCCTATCTCTCTCTCTCTCTGTCTCTCTCTTTTTTATACACACATTTGCCATTCGGTCATCCTTTTATATCATCCACACACATTGCACACATACGTATGCACATTCACACATCATCATCGACAATGTGTTTGCATGTAGATGTACGTCAGTGCGCTTTGCACAGCTGACCAATGCTGAAGGTCAGCTGTTAATTGACGCAAACTTTCAGGACTATTATGAATATTTATAGAAAACGGAATCGCGTTTCTGTCGATTTGCCGAAAATCGAATCGAAATTCTTTTCTTTTCCATGCTGATAATTATGACTCACGCAGCACGATAATGTCGAACATTTGTCAATGCAAGTGTTACGTGTATCGACTGTGACGCTTGTTTAAGAAGCGATTGTTTACTTTGTTTATGCTGAAATTTTCATTTTAATTTTCCATCCTATTTTATTTTAAAGCAACAACAATGGGATTGCCAATTTTTTATTTTTAAATAATTTAAATTTGTAAAGCTATTGCAAAGCATTCTATTCTTATTTCATTCTTATTCATTGCTTGTGTTTATTACTAATAGCTTTAAACACGTGGATCTCTGTTTAATTCAAACATCCGTCTACTATAAGAATCATTTCTGAAAAACAGTTTTTTCTACTTTATTATATTCTTTACTTAGTACCTGTTAATAAATATACATGTTATGTGTTTAGGAGAGCGTTGATTATTTCCTATATGTTCACATATAATTAATTATTCACGCCTTTATTCATTAATTAGAAAGAAATATTGTAATTCGGTATGTAAATGTAACACACGTTTCAACAGATTCAATGGACAGCATGCGCAGATGCAGTGAATTAGGTATAGAAATGGGTCGACAAAAACGTAGTAGAGAAATAATGAATTGGGCTAGAAAAAAGAGACGTATGATTCGTAGAGAAGACCTATTAGCATATCTTGCTGGAAAGCCACCTCCACCTAGACCACATTCACACAGGTAAGTATTGCATCAATTTCTTCAATGTACAAACAAATATGTTTCCTATAGATTTTGTGTAAAACAGAATTCCAGAAGCTGAGAAAGATCTTAAAGTCATGCTACTGTATTTTGCAGAGAAAAAACATTTTAAATATTTCATATTCTATAGACCTTTGTAAGGTTTATCTTTTATTAACGAAGACAACGCAGATGTTAAATGAGTGCTAATGAATTTGCAGAAGTTCACCTAAACCAAGGATGATGGTGTGTAGTTCGTCCCCATCAGAAACTTCAGCGCCAAACATGGTTGTCGCACCAACACCGATACCTGGTAATAATCAGGATCCTGAATTACACACATTTAGAGAAGCAATTGCGTTATCTGGTAAGAATTATTTCAGTACAGTGAATTTAAAACTATAAAAATTAAGTTCGTTACTACATACTATTCGAGATCATTTCGTGCGCGTAATTGTAATGATTTTCACGTTGATGTTGAAATTTTTGCCTGCTAAACTTAATACCTCGTTTTTAAATAATTAATAATGCATTTTTTAAAAATTGTACATAGGTTCACCAATATCTCGGCGTACTGGGAGACAAGCCGAATTGTCGGCCTTTATTAGCAGCGAATTCGCTCGACATCATAAACGGCCTGCTTCGCATGACGTGGATATGGGATCTCCCACGCACAAACGTTCGCGTTTCATGTAACGGCGCGCGATGTGTAAAGTAACCTCACTCCCTTGTTCCCCATTAATTAATCAACTGATAAATTAATTATTAACGGTTCGACTCCCCTACATAGTTCCCGGCTAAACATAATCACTTCAAGAAGGTGGCAATGACTTGAATTGCCATATATAAAACACGTTCGTATATTTCAAATAACCTATATAATCTCTCCAAATTTCATTCTTATTACTCTTTATTACGCAGTTTTGGTTTTGATATTGACAATTAGAGTAATTAATATACAACAGTACGTTGTTGGAATTGTTATATAATTTCTTGGGGGAAATTTGTTTTTTTTTTTTTTTTTTTTTTTTTTTGTGAGCTGAACAGTTTTAACATTTTCGTACAAAAATTGTTATTCTTATTAGAATTTATTTTGAAATTATTTATTTATTTATATAAGTCGTGAAATGATATTAACGTGTTATAAACACCACTCAAAGTGCCCATATAGAGTGAATGTCGTCATTGTTTCTCGTGCAGAAAATCTGTATATGTGATCATTAGTTTATCACTCTATAAACTAAGAATATAAACCTTGCCAAATGTACTATGAGATGTTAAATGCTGCAACTAACATGCTTTACACATAATTGATGTGTATATTGAAAAAATTAGCAGCTAATATTTCGTGATACTTTTTAGTCATTTCATAGTATATTGTAATTTGTTCAAGAAGGATGTTTGAGTGATGACAAGTGATGAATTGGTGATTTAATATTTTATAACTATATTATTGTCTACGATTGTAATTTTATGGGTAAAAAGGGAACGGGGAGAGTATGTATCTTTTACAATCCAAAGGATCGCTTGGCCCTCTGATTATAATATTGTTATAATTATTAAATGATCATAGGTAACTCATATTTCGACGCTTTTGTCAATAAATAGATCACATTTTATATAATTTTTATTGGCAGTAAAAGAGAAAAAGCGATAAAGAGAGAAAGAATAAGAACAAGCAAAAGCAATGAAATAAACATGTTGATAAATTCGTTTCTGTAATTCTGTAATTTCATTAGATACAAACAAGGGATCTACATTTTCCGTTGTATGATTTATGTTGTAGAACGATCATAAAATTGTTTTTTGGATAATATATTTTATTGTTTCCTTTTGTCTGTAGTTGTGTATATCTGCTATGCGCGATCCCTTGGAAGCAATCGAAAAGTGTTTGCTGCCATGTTTTACGCGTCATGACATCCACGCCAAAGTTTTAAATAATGTGAGATCGAGCTTGGAAACAAGGTTCAATTCAAGACGTTGAAAAACGATATTCACGTCTTATTCTTTCCATATGTGTCGCGGGTGCTCATAATTGTGTAACTAATTGATAAAAATTCTTAAATAGACTTTGTGTAGTTGTAAATCTTAAACAAGTTAATGTAAGCAATGCTATATCAAACAGGAATCGATGGATAAACATGACGGATCGGTGGGAAGGATCTGTACGAAGTTTGTTCCAATATCTTTGTATCCATTGTCAATTGGATGATGTCAGTGATGAAAGATCGTTATAATATAAAAATTGATTTTTATTTTTTAGCGTATACGTTACAAGCAAAGGGTTGAGCAGTGTTTTAATGAAGATGTGTCTTAAGCAAAATCTTGTCAAAAAGACAATGCAATGTAAAAGAATCTACTTTTCCATAATTCCTAGTATGGATTTAATCGATAAACGAGCTTTTCGTTTTAGATTTTCTTAGACATTTTTGGGGAGACACGGGCAGCTCTTTGCTATATACACATACATATGTGCATATATATTGCATGCAGGATGTCTCAACTAAATGCAAATATTTATAATGATTCATTTAGTTGAGACATCCTGTATATGTATATTTGTACGTGTATATATATATGTGTGTATATCCTATAAGAAGAATTATGTTCAAAGACTTGCAATAGAATGATTTATCACTTTGTTCTTAAGGTCATCGTAAATGTATATTATTTCTAGCCTTGTGCCTCTCGATTGCTTCTCTTTGAATTTTGAAGGTCATGGATGCAGGAAATTCGAAGATATTTTACTCGAACTGCCGATAAATTTATTTAAGAAAAAATTCATTTTTCCTATTCGCGTTTCGAATTTCCTTTCATTCGTTCTTCGAAAATCACTTAGAAGCAAACTCGTTTCTGTCTGTTTCCTTCTCCTCGACATTGTTTGATCACCGTTCCGCAAGCAAGCGAAAAAATTGTTGTTGAGTTGTAAATATAGCGTATGTTTATAATGATAACGATAAACAATAGCCTTAGGGGTATTGCTAATATCATCATTATTAATATCAAGAACTATGCGATAGCTTTAATAATATTTATCATATGATCGGCAGTTAATAAAACTCGAAGGACTCCACTTGACTCCACTTTTCTGACCAGTTTGGTTATGCAGGGTCACGTTTTTAAAAGTTCTGAAAGTTTCATTCAAACAAAATATACGATACAATACAATATCGAGGAGTATCTTTGTACAAATTTTGTTGTATTATTTAAATGTTTTTAAGTTTTTCGTACGCTCCAATTTGTTAACAGATTTCCGTACAAAGATAACTCTGATTAAACATATATATATAGAAGAAAGTAACACGCTGAAGATGCCATATTTAGGAATATTTTAATAATAAGAAGATAATAGTTAATGATGGAACATCGAGTTTTGTACAGGCACCGTCATTTTTATTTTTGTTTTCTTACTCAAAGAGACATTTTTGATTTGTATTTAAGAACTTTGTTTGGCCGTAACATAATTTAATAACGTGTTACTTATTTAATTGTTTGCATGATATAATTGACATTTTGCTATCTTGCATAATGCAAGACTAACTGTATTTGTGAAATTATATTTTGAGAAACAAACTGAATTTTCCCCCGAGTTATTTAGGAAGCTTTCCCTTTCTCAAAGGGAGGTAATCTTGTTATTAATCTGTGTTGTATTTTATACTGAAACAATATTTTTTATTTATACAGCCCATGCAACATATTGTGCACAGTTTAAAAAGAAAATAAATGGTTTTACTAAAATTTCTTATTATTTATAAATGAAAATACTATAGAAAGTCATATTTTTGTGTAAATGTTTTAACATTGTAAATGAATAAGAAACAATGTGAATAGCATATCTTTTTATAAAGAAATTAAATTTTACGTTATAAGTAATCTTTTTGTGAATCGGTGACTTCCGTCTTTTTTTAATGAAATTTGTAATTCATACTTGCTGCCAAAAAGAAATTTCCAATGAAATTGTCATTATGCAAAACCGACTGTTGTGTATAGAAATAGAAGACATAGCTTATAGGGCTCTGAAATTAATCGATTAATAGTAAAAATAAATTAATCCGTTTTTATATTCATAAATTGATAGTTGTCTAGAGTAATTGGACAAGTTAAACATCAATATTTATTATTCATTAATCGATTAATCGGGCAGCCTTGATAGGTGAGATCGCGAGGAATCACTTCTGTATCATATCTTTTTCACAATAATAGTAGTTCGTACGCTAATCATACAGGTGCGTAGAAATGCGTACGTGTCATAAACACAGGGCACCAAGAAATTTTCTACGAGCCATTTTTTTTATTCTGATGCACATTAATCGCAACGTGATTATACTTTTGTGTCAACAAATGTACCATCACATTCTATTTGCACGAACACGGAAAAGCCATAAGAGAACACGAAAATACGTGTTTACGGTGAGGCGAGAAAAGGTGCTGTTATTTTTTGCGGATATAAGAAGCTTGTATATTTTTGCGTCTCTTATTTGTAAGATAATCATTTACAAATAAAATTACAAAGAAAAATATTATTGTACTTTTAGTGTTGACTTCTTATATACGAATTGTTGATATATTTTTCATAAAAAAAATAATACGCTTTAAACATTTATTCATATTATATTTACATATTTTATTTTTATGCGATTTGTACATTTTGTATAAAATTTATTGTACTTGTATGATTGATAAGAAAACATTGAATTCATTTATCCTATTATTTAAAGGAATCTGTGAAGATATGTTCTATTACATTGGCATTTACATTTTCATTTACATTGATTAACTTAGTAATGTTATATTATTGTTTTAAGGCACCATACATAGTAAAAGATCAAGAGTTTTATATGACGAAATAGTATTTCAACTTGTCCTTCGTCTATTAACTTAAAAATTTATATTTTTATGGCTTGTAATTTCTTCTGGAAAGATTTTTCAATAATCTTAAAAGAAATGGCAAGAGGCAATACATCGTTTTATGATTTAATTATATCAAAAAAATTGATGTAATCTTGTAATATCTACAAATCCATATACATAAGTAAAATGATTTTAATCTTACAATCGCACGGATTTTCATATGAACTATAGTTAAACGTAAATGCAACTGTTTTGTTTAGTTTTATATTAAAAATTAGTTGTATCATCTTTTAATAGGCAGGCACTTGGGTTTATTAGGCAAGAGTAAAATATTTGAAAATAAGGTTAATGTTCTTCGATGATATTTCAAGTTTCACAATCTACTATCTTTAATAATATTTTCTGGCGCATCTAATGCTTTCTTCCGGTTAGCTATTGCATTCATCAATTTCCTTTTTGGTCCGAGTGGAAGTTTAAGTGCTGCGATATCAGCTTCAGTTAGTAACATTAAAGCTTCTAGATCAATTTGTTCTGATTCTAAAATTGGATGTACAGATGAGAGATTATTGGCAACTAAAAATCTTTGTAATGGTGTCCATTCCTCGTCGGTCTCCTCCTCTATAATTATGTGTAACATTACATATATAAAATTTAAATTTAAAGTAAAAGTTTATCAGACATATAATACATTAAAAAAATATGTGTGTAATAAAATTTGAGAATTTTACCTGAAAAGGATTTTACCTGAAAGTAAATCATCATCCCACATGTTTTGCCGACGAGCTAAACTACCTGCGCTTCCTATGCTGATTTCTTCGTTGTGCCCATTTGAGTTGGCTCTACCATTTATAGATCCGTTTACAGAAGAGTTACCATTTTGTTCATGTGCATCCACTTGCGAAATTGGTAGGTTATCGAAAGTTGTTATCTAAAGTTAGAAAACAGCAGTCTTACTGCTTTAAATAAATATCATTTGAGACATTTTAATAGCATTAATAAATTATTATCATCATTATTAAATACATTACTAATTTGATGTCTCTGTCTTATTTTTGGCAAAATAATCAATGATCTCAAATTGATTGGAATGTACAATTATTGCGAACGGTGACTGTGTAATCATTTAATTTTATAGCCATGCATGTCATTATAATACTAATAAGTGTTGTGAAGTCAGAATAATCACAAAAATAGAGCTTGCTAAGATATTTTATGGGTGGCTTAGGAACATTTTGCGATTAAAATTCTTTATGTTTATGAAACTATAATTTAGTTAATTAAAATGACCCATATTTTGATAAAATATTACGCTTCAATATGTATATTAATTAACAAACATTCTACTTAATTGTTTTAATCATATAAGAACATCTGATACATAAACTCACCGCTCTTCGAAATGCTACCGATCCAAAACCAGGTCGATTAAAAATACTCGCCGGTTCTTGCAATAAAACGTTATCTCTTATACCATTTATATCTTCTCTATCATTTTGCTCGGTATCCTCATCAAAATATCGATCGCCCAAGAGATCAGGAGTACTTTGTGCTTTGCTTAGTGTGCCCCAAACATCGGAGATTTTTCCTCTCCTTCCTATTTGTTGAGTTTGTGTTTCATAAGTCCCAACATACATTACTTCTGAATCTCTTCTAAGGCCAGTGAGGCTACGTATCGACTTTTTTCCATTCATTTCAATCTAAAAATATATAATTTTATTGGAAAGACAGTGAAATATGAAGATTTAATTCTCTTTAATAAGATATTTTTTTTTTTTTACCTCTACCACTTTAAAATCATCAACGGCTTTTTTTGCTAAAGCTTTTCTGCATACCGCACTACCGTGCTTCTTGTTGGTCGTATTAACAATATCGCTGAACGTTAGTGAAGGTTTCATTCGACCTTTGAAGGTCAACATAGCGGGTTTATGAGGTAGAACGCAGGTTTCATTAACCGTAGCTAAATCCAATTTCGTTCGATTTTTTGATAACTTCTTTTGTTCCTTTTCAGATCTGATTTCTGCCATCTTTTGCTTTTTCATATATTCTTTTAATCTGTTTTGTATATAGTTGAAATTTAGTTATAGATGTTGAGATATAAAATATTTTTATTACACTACTTTTGTACATTTAAACAATTATATAAATACCTTTTTTCTGCATCTTTCTCTGCTTTTTCCCGAAGTAGACGGCTCTTTTTACGATTATTTAATTCCTGATCGGCTTGAGCAAGATCCAAAAATTGAAGAGTCATTTCTCTACCATTTATGGCGGCTAAATCTCTAGCTGAATGCCTGTCGATATCCAAAGACCAAATATTGCAGCCAAATTTCACGAGGAATTTCACACAATATTCATGACCCCTTGCCGCTGCCAGGTGAAGAGCCGTATTACCGAAATAATCGGTTTTGTCAGGATCACCCCTATAGAGAAAATCAATAAAATATAAATTATTCCACACCTGCTGTTATTATTTGAGCATATGTTCGCTCATAAAAAGTTGCGCGTTCAATTCAATATTGTTCGAAGGCAGGTAGTTCGCCGCCATTTATTTCTTCATGATTTATGACCGAACCGGGTCTTTAATAAATTTTGGAAATCCCAGTGGATGTTTAGGAAAATATTACTAGAACTATTATTAATAGAACGGAGGACAATGAGGATTTTAGTAAGAGAATTTACTGTTAGCATTTATTCCGGAATTTCTTCACGAACAAAAATAGAACTTCAAAGAAGATAAAAGTTTATACAGAATTTATCTCCCCCCCCCAACGATTTCTAACAAATGAATTACTTCTATAGAGATTAACATTTAAAATAATATAATTCCTATTATTATTTTCCTTTTGACAAATTTTAATAATGTAGACAATAGCTGATATTTTTGCAATCATTGTCAAAAATATTTTTGCCCTAAAGGGCAACCTTCGGAAACGAATGGAGGGAATAAATGGATTCTATAGCATTACATCCTGTCACGCGATGACACACGAGCGGAACAAAGTTCCGGAAGAATAGCAGCTCTTATATCGAATTTCTATCGTCGACCACACTGAAGCCAGTCGAACGACATATGATCTTATTCACAACAGAGCACGTGCTGTCTTTCAGCTGTTCATGGATTATCGCTGATCCTGTGAAACAATTCGATTTTGGTTGTAAAATGATTTCAACGATTTCAGGCTAAATTAAATTTTGAAAAATAGAACATTTGTGAAATTGAAATGAATAGAAAACTTGGAAGAAAGACGTCCTATTAAATGTATTCACCATTGTATGCATATTGTATTATTAAATAATGCCGTATACACTACATTAAACCGTCTACTGTCCGCGCATAATTGTGTAAGTTACAGTACTGTATTTTATTACATTTTGTATCTTTTGTAGCAATCTAAAGGTTATTCTTTTAATATATTTGAAAATACTTAAGTTTATTATGTATGGTGTGTATATGTATATATATATATATATATATAAAATTCGTATAATTTGAATATTTTATTGAGGTTATATTTTTCATATTTTATTATTCACAGATAATTATTGTACGAATCAGATTTTTTAAAATTTTATATAGTATAAATTCATATTTTTGCAGATTATAATTGATCAACGTTGTAGTTTTTGATTCTAAATTGAATTCTAAATTATTCGATTTCGAGTAGTTCATGATCGAACATTAACGATCAAATTATCGAATTTTTCTTTGACATCAACATTAAACAAGAGTTCTCCTATCGGAAAATCTATAAAAGTAAATATTTTAATCAGAAAAATATTGAAATAGTGAACATTCAGCAACGATTTTAAATAATTACATGAAAAATAATTCTTTGTTCCTTTGTTCCATTTCGTTCCGTTCCCCTACGTTTTGTTTCGTTCGTATTGTCCCTCACTCGGATTCGATTGTTTTTCATCGGTGTTCGCTTGGTCGTAATTTCCGTTCGTGGGGTCGATAGATGCGAGATTATAGTGTGTATTTCCGGTTTTGACATTTGTCATCGTTTAACACAAAACTCTTATGTACATTTGTACATACGTGTACTCGAAAGGAAAAAGGAAATTTAGTATTAGGTATGTTTTAAAAGTAACTAACCAATGCAACTTTTTCAGTTTCCCGAAAGTCATTTGTATGGTGTTTGTTAAAATTTTCATGTCCGCTGACCACAACGACCTCGTACTTAATATACATGTTGCTTTCAAACTATAGATAGACATTTTCAGTTTCACATAAAATGAAAATTAAATTTGGAATTTCTTAATTGGGTCATTTGTTTCATTCAAACTGTACGAATATAAATATGTCGTAAATATTTATTATTAGTTATCTAACCTATATTCCTTTTGTTCATTAAAAAAATTTCGAAGTAAAATCTTTTGCTATTTTATAAAAGATTATATCTAAATTAAAGAAATATAAATAAATATGAAAAGATTATATCTATTTGCTATTATATAAAAATTGTACGTTCTACGCGTGCACTTTACCGCAAAGTGCCTGTTTTAGCGCGCAAATGGAGATGTACCGGAAGTGAGAAATATTATTTGTTTGGCGCCAAAAATATTTCATTCAGGAATCGATTTCATCGATGTTGTGTCGGTTCTGTTGAAGAATTCCATTTTCTATGAGTAGCATGGTTTAATACAAATATGCACATATAGTGGTAAGTAACAATAATCTAGTAATTAATTGTAACATCTAAAGAGATTACAGTTTTGTAGAAACTTTGTAATATGTATAGACGTTTCTCGAATGTGTTTATAAGTAAATAGTTTTGCGAGCGTACCCTCTGGCGACGAGCAGTCTCAGAATATCTATATGACCTTCAAAGGCTGCCCATAATGTAGGGGTCATTCCTCCGTCATCCCGTGCGTTACAATCCTTTTTTGTTGCTTCTTTTAAAATATCTAAAACGCCATCGCGTGCAGCTCTATAGAAAAAAACAATTATTTTCAAATAATCATTGACCGCATACAACTACTAAAAAATGTTTATTATTACATTATATTAATATATTTTTTTAACAGATAGATATTTCAATGATATTTACTATAAATTTATTCCAATTTTTTAGTAAAAAATATTAATAACCAAGATTACGAGTCATTTTATAATAAATAATGTTAATAAATTAGAAAAAAAGAGAATTAATAATTAAAATATATAATATAATTAAAACTACAAAGTAATTGTATTTCATTAAGAGATTATTAAATCTTTAAATAATTAGCTTTAAATAATATCTTCTGCTCCAAGCATATATTCCATTATAAATATATTTACAAATAGTGGATATTTCATTACTGTATAATTATCTTGTTTCTTGATAATATCCTAGCTCTACTTATGAATTAAACTGCATATCTTTTGTCATGATAATGTCACATGGCACGCCACAGTTTTCTCTTTCACTCGAGTTTTCTTCTTTTAATTAGTCTTTCCCTAATTAAGAGCTATCATACAAGATTTTATATACCTACGTATATATAAACAAAGAGATTCGTTGCATAAATTATATATGTATTTTGTAATAGTTTGATCATTTAACGTTATTCTATTTTATTTTATAGATTACAAACTAAAAGAATGAGAAGAATGAAAAAAAGATGTACATGAAAAATGAGAGCAAAAATGTTAGAGAAAGTATGTATGAAGTTTTAATTAATTGCTTGATAATTTTCTCTATGTTACAAATCATTAACCATGAATATGTCTTCACACATATTAATTTTATTTAAATAAAAGTAGAAGTGTTGTAAAAGAAAGGAACGCTTTCATTAAATTAAATAAGATTCTTAATTTTTATTTTTTTGAAATTATGATTGTTATGTATAATTATGCATAAAATTTCATAAGAAAATGTACTATTACGAATATAATATTAATATTATGAAAAAAACTAGGAGTTTATAATCTTCTACGGTTTGTTAATTTATTATTATACATTTTTATCTTATAATTTGATTATGATTGAAATATAATTTGAATTTCTTCATCAATCATCGTAATCTTATATACATACGATAGAATAGAATTAAGAGTATATTTTCTGTATTCTGTATTTTATATTAATTTTCAAAATAACAATTTAATTTATTAAGTATTTCTATTTGAAGATTGAATTATTGTTTCTTTTAATTAAATTGACATTTTTTTCAGTGAAAGGTGATATTGTGAAGTGCCATGTACACCTGGTGTACGCTAGAAGTGGGCTGAACGATAAATCTTTCTGCTGAATCAAATAAAAGCAAAGGTGTTCTCATGCATGAATTCCGCACGCGCGCGATATATGTACATATTCCAATGAGAGAGTACATAGCTATTGTATAATTCTAAATAAGGTACTTTAAAATTTTTAAATTCTATCATTCAATAATATTATACATATATATATAATGATTGAAGTGATATAAGCAGCTTTTTTACAAAATTTCATTATACAATATATATAATAAACTAAGTAATATTCATGCATTATTGATGTTCTAACTACATTAATCTATTTATTAGTATAAAATTTTTAAAAAGTGAATAATTAAATTATTTTTTCTACATTAATTTTATTATAATCATCGAGAAAAAGAGAAATATCTAAATCTGTGTATGAAATGGCAAATTAAGAATAAAAGAATTTCATAGTATAATGTTGCAATGATTATGAAACAACGAATTTCTCTGGCTGATCTATTGAATTCAGGTTGCTGATCAAGATTTCAAAGTGCAATACTTCGTTCTCATGGTTAACCAGGCATGTCATTTTTTCACTCAAGCCAGAAACAAGAACCTGGCTCCACATTTCTCTGACATTTTTCTGCATCCTGGATTTCAGATGGATATCTTGTTATAATATATAAAAGCGTACCATTGGTAGAGAAATAATAAGAACATGAAAACTTAGAAAGGTATGCACAAAGTCTGTTGCTTATATAAAAGGAAACTCACTTGTGAAAACGCTCAGACGTCATTCTGTTCCTCTATCCCTTTAGGAAGTTTTCTTACCGATGGCAAAACATCCCTGCTGAAGGCAAGACTTTTTGGCACTTGCTTTAGGACAATCACTTTAGATAACAATAAATACAAGTATCATGAATTCTGCATGTTTGGACCACAGTAAAACAATCACACATGCTGACTATGGCGTCCAGCAGTGTACTACTCAACCGAACGACGAAGGTACTTGTACAGTGTTCTGTGGTCCCTCACCCAGTCTATCTTGCTTTCAACCGCTAATTTGATAAATCCTCTCTCGCTCTTTCACCAGTTCCCGCCGTTGCTCACCTGTACTGGTACCCCCATAGGAATACTTCCCGCCATCTAGTGTTCAGTATTTCGTTGCATAAATGTGCAATCTATTTCTACTCTACCGACAAACTTCCACATTGTCTTTCAAAATTCTATAGTGTTACAGTAGTAATTGTGTAATACTATAATTAATTTTTAACTTGTTAACACTGACATAATTTTCTATAATAGCTACGCAGTTTGATTTAATATATTTTCATTACGTAGAAATTTGAATGTTTTTTATAGATACTTGAGATCATAGACATTTCAAATTTTGACTTTGAATTATTGTTAGATTAGATAAGAATTTTTTTATAACAAAATTCTTTCATACATTACAGATTAGGAAGATATTGTAATACGATCATTGGATTAGTCGGAATCTCTTTATTAGAAATAAATCAAGAGTGGTTGCCTAAATTATAAGCATGGAAAGAGAATGCTGCAATTGGTAAGTAAGGAATTTTGTGTCTTACGCCTTCTGTATGCTATGACGAACATAAGATTATAACAGAAAAATTTCATTAAATATAATGAAAATTATTTTGAATAATAATAAAATTATTTAGATATGAAGAAACATTGTTTCAATATGCATTATCAAACAAAAATTGTTGTTTGGTTATGTATGTCACACGATTCGTGAAAATATTTGAACATATCACTTTAATTTAGACCAAAGTTTAGACTTTGCTAAATTATTTGTCTTTTTTTAATACATGAAAAAGATTTTTCACGTTTCAAGTTGGACAATGTATCTTTGTTCAAAATGCGCGCGCATTTGCGATTTGAAATAAAGATTACAGCGCCAATGAAACAGTAAAGTGTGAAATTCGCGCTATTACGATTCTTGAACGTAATTGATATTTCTCACGATCGATCTATGATACTATAATAAGTGTCACTTTTTAGCGGGAAGCACTGCAAGAAGCATCGAGAAAGCACAGCAAGAACCATCCAGAAATTGTCAGGTAAAATTTACAACTAATAGTTTATAGACTTGTTTGCTACGTCAGCGATTTAGAAAAATTAATTGTTACATACTTAGTTGATACGTACTTATTACCATATATTTCCACACGATTCGTAAGTAGTTAAACAATTAGCATAATCATTGCAGAATTTATGCTCCATAATTATTAATTATATCGTATATTAACGTCTTGCAAGTGTAAAATTATAATAATTCATAATTAAACTATATAGCAAGTTATGATTTTAATAAGTATTCTAAAGAATATTTTTAATGTGTATTCATCAATTAATTCAATAAATTTTATTCGACCAAATTAAATTTATACATAAATGTATACAGTGTGTGACATTGTTCTTCCATGAAGTTAGTCGAATTCTATTGGTGTACGATCGCCCCTTCCCCCCACTCCCTAAATTATTCCCCTCCATCGTACCTGTTTCGCGGGGGTTAGTTCATTGTCAAAAATCGGTGTGTTAAGATGTATCTCTCTGTGTCGTGACATTTATTAATTGCTTAGTGCTTTCATCATCATTCTTCTACCATTTATATCTACTCTGCGGTTAACTTCGTTTAATTAACGTATGTTTTTACTCTATAATACGATATTATAACTAAATTATAGCTAAATTATCTTCTTTTTTTTGCATCATCTTGCATCGTAATATGAGCTTTCCAAATGACATTTGACCTTGTTCATTGTTCTTTTTATACAATAATTTGATAATTTTGGTTTCTTTTCGTATAGATTACAAAGTAATCACATAGATTGATTGCGAGAAAAGTTCTTAAATATGAGCAGAAATTCAAGGGAAATTCAAACAGACGCCACGTTGGGATAAATTTGATATCCTTCTATGCAGGTACAGTAATATCTATTTATTCTAACGAAGACACATGTACTTATACGTTTATTTTCCCTTTTAACTGAATAATTGGTAACATTTATTTGATTGTCAATTAATATATATTGTTAACAATAACGAATAAATTTGAACGTGTTCTGCGCATCGTGTCTTTTCCGTACTGCGCAGCTTCGGTTGACAATAAAAGCGCGCCATATTTGATTAGTACGATCATATAACAGTATAATCTTTAAGAACAAATTATAATGTTTCATGCTTTTTTCAGCTTTTATTTCTTCTGTGGGATTCAATGACTCGAATTTGTACTTCACGATGCTGACCCACAACAGTATCCACGACAATGTTCTTCGCATCTAATCGTGAGTCGCATGCATTTTTGTTCCTCTGGTCACTCAATCATGCCGTAAGATGAAAGACGGGAATCGGCACGGGTGACTAGTTGTATTACGTAGATTTTTTTCATGAGTATAATGGCAATGAGTATTCATTATATCCATGAATAATATCATTTTCTTGTATATGTTCTATTATTAGTTCAGGATAGGTCTTCTTGCACATTGAGGTTTTGAATGTTAATATGAATGTATTAATAATTAATATGACTATAATACTAATACAATATCAGAATATAAAAAATTGATAAAAATAACACAATGTTGATAAAAAATATATGAAAATCACAGAGTGTATATGTATATTCAATATGATTATTTGCAAAAATGAAATGTTCTTAGTACATATTACTAAATTTTTATATATTACTAAATAAAATATGAACATTCAAATAAATGATGCATGTTACAATAATTTTGTTTGAGTAGTGGAGAAGTTGCATACCTCCCAACCTCGTTGTCACGAACATGGCAATTTTAATTAAAATTATGATATAAATTTGGAACATGAAATTTGGAATACGAAGATAATTAAAATTTAATTCTATTTATTCTAGAATATATTACATCTCATGTGCAAGAAGACATTTCGCGACACAGGCAGGTTTCAGAATCAAAGCAATGGTTTTGAACTTTTCTTTTGTGTTTTCAAAGATGTGCTTTGATGAAGAAATCGCCTGAGGATATTTCTATCAATATTTTACTCGGAGTCCATTATTAATCACTGAATATTATATTATTTGCTTTGAATCTTAGTCTTCTCAATAAATATATTCATTGTTGACTTCTTTTAGTCAAGTATAATATTTCAGTAATTTATTAAAATAACTTGTATAGTAGAATCATTGAAAATTAAAATAAAATGAGAAAGTACAATATTAATAAATATTAGCCCGTTATAAAATAGGTATGTTTTTTTAGCTCAGGATTTTCAGGTTTAATCCCTTTCATGTTCATTGCCAGGACCTCATTCACGTGTCCAAGTGCTTGCCTTGGGTGGGAAAAAGGTAATGAATATGATGACTATAGTTTGTAAGTTTAATAATTTCTCAGCGACTGACGATGCGTTAGTGTATCGTGCACGACGATAGTTTATATAGTTTGCTTAGTGTTACGAGTTTTAAGATATCGCGATTGTTTCTAGCATTTTTCATTATAAATTCTTGAAGAGCTTTTAGAATTTTTTTTTGACTTTTTTTATAACTATATTAGAAACGTGATAACTTTATAATATTGCTATTTAAAGTGGTTTTTTTCGACATGACAGTCTTTATAGAATTCATTTTAAGAATTAGTATCGCGATATTTAAGATATCGCCGCTTATTAGATACATGAGTATCTATATAATATATCTTAGGAACTAAGTGCATACTTGGATAAGGATAGTATTGAAGTAAATATATTCATTGTTGACTTCTTTTAGTCAAGTATAATATTTCAGTAATTTATTAAAATTTACTAGAGTCGTTAAAAATTGAAATGAGGATTTTGTTGTAGATTTGATGGTAAAATACAACGATAGAAGAATTATTTTGTCTTTAGTCAATGATGTAATAAAACAAACATTTTACGTAAGCTTTTATGTCTCTTTTCGAAGATGTTTTATTGAAACATTTTTTACAACGATCAGCATGCAAAGATTACATTGAATCCAGAATCTTACAATTTCCATTTATTTCAACATACTTGCTAAATATACAATTGGCTTGCTACAAAATCACTTACGTCAGGTAAAGAATATTGTTAGTGTTGCAAAACAGATACACTTGAGTACAGATTCTCTGCAGATTTAATTATCGATGAGAGATTCTTTTGATATGTTTTCTTATTGCTCTATAACGTGCTTAAACAACGTAAAGTAAGAACTTTCTTTTTAAACTATATTTTTGAAATATGTCATTTATTGCCTTCATTTAATTTCTACATAAATATATTTGGAATAAATATTACATATAATATCAAGAAACTGATCAAATATCATATGTATTTCTAAATATCATATGTAAAATGTAGTCTGTAATTGAAATAAAATATTGTGTGCTAGAAACGATGTAAATACATTGTCATTATAGTTTCAAGAAATCCATAAATGGACAAAATTGACATCGATCATGTATTTCACGAGTATCTTGAGTTTAATCTGTAGATATTTGTATCGAATTTGCAGCACAAACGATAGTAGCAAGCAGTCCTTCCTAATTGTTATTAACTCTTATTTACTTACAGTTTCATCACAGCTTGATTATGTTTTTCTTGTTAATATTTAACTATGTACTTTGTATATTTACACGTATAAATAATTAACAGAGTAATACCAGTATTTAATATATTATTTTGAAATTCCATTGCAACTTTTGCGTAGATGAAATTATATTTCAAGATTAAAATTTCTTACGTAGCTATACTTGGGTTTAGAAAAAAGAATATAAATGTTTCAGTTTCTTCGAACTTATACCTTTGACAATTCTATTCAAGAGAATTAAAACGAAATTTCGTATGATAATATTTAACAATCAGTTTTACGACCATCCAAAAATTTTAATAAATTTTAGCCTTTTTAAATGAAATCTAGCTTAGTACATTGGTTGGGAAATACAATATTGGACCGAGTCAAAGAAGCAATTTTCCAAACATTATCAAAGATTTGTCATCTTTGTACGTATATTTTTTTAAACATTGGTCCATTCGAACTCGAATAACAAACAACTGTTTGTTTTCTGAACAAACGCAATTCTTATCCACTTTTGTTTTCAATCTCTGGTGTGAAACATGGAACAGAAATAAACGAACAAGTTTCTCTCTCTCTTTCTGCACGTAAAAGTGTTTCTTCAATGATTCCATGTGCGTATCAGCCATACTAAAAATAAATTAAACTGTAGAACGCCGAACGACTTAAATATGTTCGATTGTGTGTCATCAATGTCGCCATATCATCGTACGAGAGATATAAAAATAGATATTTATCATTCATTTGGCTAAGCCTGTGTTTTTTAAAAAACAACGCATATATCACTCGACGTTAATGGATTGTCATTTTTTTGCTAGACTTCTTTCCTTTTACACTCGATCTGAGTACCTACCGAATTTATTAATTCCTTCGTTCTCGTTACATCGTCCAAGGAAAAATATTTTTTCGTGGAATTGAAGAACGATTTTCGATATCGTACGCAGGTGTACGTATAATGAAATAGGCCGCAGCTCGGTTTAACAATAGAGCAAGGAAGATTTTTGGCAGTTAATTCCTCTTTTTTTTTTTTTTTTCTTTTGAATTACTGCACTTTTACAAATATTTTAGACACTAGAGACACTTCAACATTGCAATATATAAATGTAACATCGTACGTCATACGTATTTAAATCGAGTTGAATGCGATATGACAAAACCGTGCTGTACGCGTATTACAATTACAATGATTTTCCTTAGCACGGGAAATTTTTTTAGTACAATCTTTATTGTTTCAATTTGAGAAAAAATTTAAAGTTTAAAACGACACATTTCTTTTTTTTATATATATATGTATATATATTTTTGTAGCAGTCATTTAATAGCATAACTCTGGATTAAGGAATGGTAATACGATATATCGTAAGTGTTGAAAATTGGAAAATACATTTTTAGTAAAATCTTGAGTATCGCTGCAGATACACATCAACAATTTGTTTGTAGTGTTTGAAATGCATTTTGCGTGAAATATTCTGAAAGCAAGTCGAAAGGCTTTCGATACGTTCTGAAATTTGGAATAGCGCGAATAATTTTCCACGGTTTCGCTTTGCAGTTTGTCATTGTCATTCCGCTTTCTTTTTACACGTACCGTGAATATTGACGAAATTGTTCGCGTACAATCTATGATTATTCTCGGCAGAAATATGTTTCACAATTTCAATATAACTTCTACGTATAACTTCTTTGCTATAAATGTTAATTTTGTACAGATTGATCGATCACATAAGAGGGTATATATTCATTATTTGTCATCACCGTGGCAAATGTTTTACGTTCATCGTGATTTTTTTTTCTAACGAAAATAACGTTCCTTTGAAAATGATTGTCTCGCAACAGAATACAAAAATCCTCGCGAACAGCCGTACTTCAGCTTCACTTATACTATCAGTTTTGAGATCATTGAGCACACATCGCGTTGCTGTGTCTTGTAATTCATAATCGAAACTCGAGAACGTTTAACGATGCAACGAATTATTGTAAAACAAAATATAGCGAAAAAAGTGCTGTAAACCAACACAAGATTCAGAGCGAATTCATCGATATTAGGCAAAGTATTTGTGTTTAAAGAAAGAAAAAGAAATTACAATTTTAATAGTCAATACTTATTCCTAAGTTACGCGTAAAAATACAACCGTAACAAACGGTGCCACGTGAAACTAAGTCTATTTATCTTATCTAAACGTGGCTGTACCTTTTATATAACTTGCGCAATGTTTCACTGAACTTACGTTACATATCGAATGTTACAAATATTTTACCTCTCTAACGGATACGTTATCAAATAACAAGTGACTGTATCAACCTTTTACAACAAATTTACCAATTATTTCTCAATACTAAACGTGTACTTAACGGTGGAAAAACGCAAACCTAGTCTCACTCAAAAATCGAAGATTCATTCGTGCACAAATTTTCGTATCAGCCTTTTAGATTTCTCGTTTATTTATCTGTCGCTAAAAGCTTCTCTCTCGTTCGATTTGTTCGATTCCGCAGCTCTTTCAATTAACTTTCAACGGAGAGGGACGCGATCGACTTTCTTCAAACTTCGTCGTCCTCTACGTACAAAGTGGTCTCTTTGTTTTTCACAGTCTCGTTATTACGAATGTTATTCTCTCCCCTCCGCCCCTGTTTCTTCGATACTCGATCGTTGGACTTGTTCGTTTTCATTGTAACTCCAGTGCACGTTTCAGTCTCGTCCAATTCGTCCCTGGAGGCTTCAATCTCCGAGACATTTTCTAGCTCGGGTTCCTCGAGTAAGGCATCAACTTCGGTCGGTCCTTCGGACGACACATTCGCGACGATCGGTTCGTCGATATCGATCGCGTGGCTATCGTCGGAATTGTCCGCCCGACTTTCCTCAGTGTCGAGGGACACCGTCGTGAAATATTTGAATTCGGATTCACCGGCCTCGATGACCGCTTGCGTGTTCAAAGAGTGCCTGCTCGATAGCGCGTCTTTCTGCTGCTTCTCGAAAGACGCTCTCTTATTATCGTCCGATCTAGAATGATGCAGCTTCGCCTGTCGTTGCCGCCTTAGATTTTCACCGCTGTTCGCCCTTGATCTCATTTCCTCGTCAGACAGATACTTGGCGAAATCAGCAGTGAATCTGTCTATTGACAATTTTCTAGGATAAATACATCAAATAGTTTACTACTTGAACTTTCATTTTGTCCCCCTTTTTTTTTTTTTTTTTTTTTAAGTTTAAGGTGAAGTTAACACGTTCCGCATCGCGGAATGTATAAATGTTAAAATATATGCGACGTGGAACGTGTTTGAGTTATTAAACGTTACCTATAGTCGCCCCTGCGGAAATCGGGACTTTTCCTGAAGTCGAGGCTGGCTTTACGCTGACCCATTCTCTCGATCCTACGTTCGCTTCCGGCTTTGTCGAACGACATTTTATGAAAGCTCGGCGAGGAGATTTTACGGAAGTCTCTGGGGGATATTTTCGTGAGATCTTTCGACGCGGTCAGTTCCTCAAATAATCTTATGTCTATCGAGTTTTTCTTCCGCGGTACAAAATCGTCTGGGTATTTGCTATAGGCACCTGCAAAGAAGAAAGAACCTATGAAGGAAATTTTTATTCATTTCGAATGATGTAATTTAAACCAACTTATTTCTCTGCCCGATCCTTAACAGATTAACATTCAACAAGAAATTCATTGCCACTTTGGTTCGTCGTTTTCAACTGACCTGACAACTTGGGCGAATAACCACGACCCGTCGGGGATTTAACTGCCTCATCAACTTCCTCGACGTAGTCAACTTTCGTTTGTCGAAGTAGCTGATGACGTCTCGCGGTGTCCGATCTGTCTTTCACTTTCAAAGTGACTGGACCTTTATTGGGGATGTGCAAATCCAGCGTCATCGAGACTTGGCTGCCTCCCATCTTTTGCTGATCCAAACTCTCCCTGCTGACCTGTTCAGAAAAATCGCGTCAACTGCGTATGACTCTTTAGTGTTTGAAGGCCTTTATTTCACACTAATAAAGATATATACAATAATAACAATAATAATAATAGGCGACACTGTTAGACTGCACACTCACAAGACGCGGACCATCTAGTACTAAACTGCGGATAACTGATCCCTTGACGCATTGGAGTCAGTTCTTTTATACGTTGATTCTCACTATGTTCTTTTCTCTCAAGGGGTCGGAAAGCGGGTGTTATCTGGTGATGTTTATGATCAGGCCCATGAGAGGTTTTTTGACGATTGCCTCATGGCTTTGCCGATACTGTAACCTGGGTCCACGTCGTGAGAATGTTTATACCGCAGTCTGGGTTGTGTCCCCTACAGACTCTCTCCAACTAAAACACACATCGCATTCTCTCGTGTTCTCAATGTATACCTGATGAGGACTGTAACTTGGGTTATCAACGGACAAAGCGTGCCTCTTCAACAACTCAGGGTTTAACAACGCGCATCCAGAGTGTTTAGACGTTTTCTTACGAGGTGATTTCTTCTCGATCAACGTCGGAGCGCTAGGGCTTTTTTTGATCGAATGGCCGGCTTGTTTCTCGCTCAGCTCTTTAGAGATTTGCATGAACTCCGCTGTTAATTGTTTCCTGGAGACCTCGTGTATGCTCGGGCTCGGACTTCTGTTCACTTTGAACACACCGAGCTGGTGATCCCACTTGGTCGTTTGACTGGACGTGGACCTGCGGTTCCGTTGATTTCTCGTGTTTTTTATTGTCGACGTTTGATTGAAGCGAAAGCGAGCCGGCACCACTTTGGCAGCGTTGTCGCGAGCCTCGAAAGTCATCACGCAAGCTGCTACCACGATGAACCCTGTGAGATTTTGTCGGATTACTTGGAGATCACGTTTTAGCGAAATTAATAGAATTCAGTAATCCTCGGTTCTTAATTATTGTTTTCGTGTTTTCAATACCTAAATTTTGTGCCCCATTTTTTTCTTTTAATTTTCACTCTAATAGGTTGAAAATATATACTTCTCCACTTTTGTATTTTTTCAGAACAAATTGTTGTCTAAATTACATTATATTTTGTGATGCAATTTTTATATAAATGTTACATGACCACAAGTATATTTTAAAATTCAAATTCATGTATACGCAGGTCGTAAAGACTTTTTAAATTTTTATACGCGATGTTGCAAGTGTATATTTTAATTTAAATAACAATTTGTTAATCACTAATTTAAAAATAGGTTATCTAATCCTTAGTTGCAAACTATACGTGTACAAGTATTTAAGAAAGTGGTATTCAGTTTTCTAGTTGAGAAAACTATTTTAGACTATATTTGCATAAATAATGATCAATTTGTTTCAAAGTTTTGGTATATAATTTAAAAATTTTCCAAAGATGTGTAAAAAATAACATCTGGCGATATCTGTAGTTTTCAAGACGCTTCTAACCGTGAGCCTCCATAGCTCAGGGGTTAGAGCACTGGTCTTGTAAACCAGGGGTCGAGAGTTCAAATCTCTCTGGGGGCAATCAATTTTTTTTCGCCTTTTTTCCAAAAAATGGACGTTGCGAGTACGCGTATTGTTTCAATTGCAATTAAATATCTTTCTTTTTTTCATTGCAAAACGCACTAAATTTTAAACATGGTCTAATGCGAAACATGGTTGCCACAGTCTCATATCGCACTCTGGTATTATCTTTTATAATTCTTCTTTAAAAGATATATCTAGCTTGATAAATTGTAAAATGATTGAACAGTTCATACATGTTATCGCAATTTCGTTCGTTCAGTTTAAAATTTCATCGAAAACACGTTTAATTCGTTTCAGTTCCGATTTGATATTGAGACTGCGAATAATAAATGCGTCTAAAATAGTTGTTTTGCTATTCAAACGACGAGGTAGCTTTTTTTAAGTACAGGAGCTAAATATGGGACAGTGTGTTGTTTTAAAGTTTGTAAAAGATATTATCATTACCTCCCACGCCCATTACAATTGGGCCAGCATAACTGAGATTATTCAGATGAAAGCCGCGTGATTTATTCTTCACTCTCACTGTTATATTACCTCTGATTTCTTGCACCATGGACAGCTGATCTGCGAAGTATCCTGTGCGATTTGCAGACACAAATTTTTCCAATATTATTCACAGAGAAAGCGAGAAGACGGTAACACATAATTCGTGAAGAAATTACGTTTTGCGCAAGATGGAATTTTATTAGAATTGTTTACGAATAACGTTAATGTGACTTCAATTCGTGCTATTAATCACTCGCAACACCGTCAGATGATAGTAAAAATGTCGAACTTGCGGTTCTTATTCATTATAACAACATTCAGTTCTTTTTGTCGCAATGATCGCGAGTAATGTAATTATGCATGTAATTATACGTTGCTTTATGCAGATGTTCTAAAGTAATTACAAGCATTGAGCAAACAGGAAATTATTAATCGATACCATGCAGCTGTCTCAGTGTTCTGTTTTTCATCTATTTTAAGAAAAAAGCGATACCACTCGTGATTCTTTACTCTTTCATAACCCTTTCGCCATTGTGGTGTCGCAATTTAAAGCGTTTCTGGTGTACAGATTAAAACAATTTCTTTTTTTTTTTTTTTTTATATATAAACATGCGCACAAATGGTCAAATATTTCGTACAAACTATAGCGCTATAGTATATAAATGTAACGTAACGAACAACGGGAATAATTTTCAAATCTTCACGAATATATCGTGCACGATGCTTCTTTTTAATAATTAAAAATATATCGATAATTAAAAATATAAATAATTTAATAATAAAAATATATCGATTTTTTTGTTAGAGTTTAGACTAGTTTATTTACAGTTTCTCGAAATTGAACACATTGCTATTTCCCCAACGAATTCCTCGTTAAACATTTAATTAAGGAAACGATAACACGCGGCGAAAGGGTTAATAATTAAAAAAGTTTCAAAGCGAGATAAAGATGAATTTGCAGGCAATTCAGTTAATGGAAATTTATTAATCCCCAGATATCTACTTACCTATGGTCGCCATGCAAGCTCCTAAAAGCATTAGTAGCAGACCAATTCCAAGAGCTTTGCAGGCGTACCACAAGCACCGCGTTGTCACCTTGCCTCTCACCACCTATTCGATTTAATTGCTTTCGTTAACAGTTAATAAGCTGGACGATCGTCCAATTGTACCGGGCGAATTCGTTCCTTTTTTCACTTTATCTACTGTAGCTAGCCTGTTGAGACTAAGATCAGATCGATTCGTTCGTCGCACTTTGTCACTCTGTGCTCAATGACACTCATCCGTCCGTACCTGTTTTTTTTTTTTAAACGAGACGTGAAATTTCGAGTTGATCTTCCAAACGTTAAGTCGTTATGCTTTCGACTGCGTGTTTTTTTACTAAATTTACGTGGCACGATCTTAACTGGTCCAGAAGAAACTGTGACGCAACATTGTGTAAAAAAAAAGAGAAAGTAAAATTCTAAGAGACAATCTAAGATACGTGTCTATCTATAGATAATCGAAATACGGATACGTAATTTGAAAATTGGCAAAAGAAACTGCGAGATAAATACTGAGAGCAGCGCAAATTTGGGAAAACTAAATTTTGGATACGAAAGATAAAGAAAAAAATTCTTATCGACAGCATGCTTGGTCTAATATTTAAGTTTATTCGTGTAGCTACGTGCTAATTATCAAAAAGATCAAACGAGAAATTTATTCGCGTCGGCTTTTCTTTCTTTTCTCTCTCTCTTGCAAAGCACGAGTTATAACTTTTGTTTGCACAAAATTCCTTTCTCGTTAATGTATCGTCTCTCGTATTACGAACACAAATAGAGTAGTCAGCGTTTGTGTGCACGAGCGAGCTTTTGTTTGCGTGTGTACCGTGGAATAATATCTCGAGATAGACGCGAGTACGCGTTTCAGTTTGCAGATTATGTACGAAGATCGTTCGAGTAACAATCTTTCTTGGAAAACCTATTTTTCCTTTCGCTCGGAGAAGCGAAGATGGACTCTTCGCGTTTATTGACGTTCCTCGTTGATTGTTTTCGAGTTAGCAGTTAAACCGTGCAAACAGAGGAATAATATTTGTTCGAAGCGGGAACGCGACTCTCGTTTCAGCGAAAAATTGTTTGAGAAACGCTGAGTCGTACTTGCAGTTTCTCGCAAATTGCGAGAAACATCGAGCTAAATATCTTCTTCGAAATTTGATAAACTGCTCGTGACATTTCGCGATAAACTTGTCCATCGACGCGTCACATAAATTTTAGCTGCGCGTCAATTTATACACACGTCGTGCCTGTGTCGCTATACATGCTCTATTTATACGATACGAATAATCTATAAAATAACATAATCGCTCAAACAAAGGTGAATGAATTTTTATTTCTATAAAAAAAGAAGAAAGGAGCATTATATATAGTCGCATATAAAAATTCTATTTTGTTCCCCGTGATCGGAAGCTTATTTCCATTTATCTATAAATGCAAAATCATCCGTTCGGAATCGAACGCTGGAAATATCTGTGATAATTCGTACAAACCGCAGAATCCAGAGAGTCGAGAGAGGAGGTTCGCGTTTTGCATTTATTAATAAATGAAAATGACTTTCGCTGTTCATGTAAATTCGTAGAGACATTAACGTCGGAGGGACGTGTTAATATTCCGAATTTCCGGGGAAGTTTGAGAGATATACCTGTACGTTCCAGTGAGCTCCTGGACCGCAGGCTCTTCTCTGCGTCCCTTGCCAGTGGATGCTTCCTTGAGGCATTTTGCGCTCCTGAAGTTGAATAAATCCTGCGTTATTAACGGAAGTTTGTGCCGTATCTAACGAATCTAACGAAAGAGAAGAGTCGAGGCGAAACTCCTTGGTCGAGGAATCGCAGGTTGAAACACAGGACGACTTTTCACAATATTTGAGCATTTTCCTTCAATTTTCATCAATTTGATTTAAATCGTATTTCGAAATTGCAAAATGGTTTAGGAAGGAAATTTTGGTGGAGGACCAGCATTTGCAACTGAATATTGATAATTTTGATAGTCATCCATCGTTTAACATAAATTGAATGTACGCGAATTGACTCGAAGATCACTATTTCCTAAAAGTATTCGGATGCTTTCGAGCAGTAACAGCGTATATATTCGTAAATTAGAACCGTAGGATAATGAGTAATTTTTCAACCAATGTAACAGTTTGGGATTTACTGACAAGATCCAAAAACCGTAACGTCCATTCAAAAATTGTTGCCAAAAGCAATCAATGTTCTCGCTACAGTAATGGCGCACGTCGTTTCCTAGCAGACAAGTTCCCCGTAAACAAATTACAGGCGCAAGTCTCACGGCCCTGAAACGGAGTACCAGGTACTCGCTGAGTGCCTCGTTTCACTTAACAGAGGGCGAAACTTCTTGCCCGACGTTTAATTCAACTTGCTGATACACACGTACACAATATGTACTTACTTGCCTTTACCACTCGCTTTTACCACCCTCTCTCGTGCTCGTTTGCTAGAGGCAGACAGGGACCGGGCATGCACAATGCGTTCGCGTGAAATTATCTGTCAGTTTTCCGCGCGTACGTGTGTGTCGGCATAGTGTTCGCGCGGCACTCGCGGCCGATATAGCAAGTGGAGAAGCATTGTTCGTCTCGTATCTTTTCTGCATCTTTCACCCCGTTAGCAAGTTCCCCTCACCCTGCTATCGATCCGAATCCTTCTTCGAGGAAGGTTTCTTTCTTTCTTTCTTTCTTTCTTTCTTCGCAACAGCTCTGTTTACAACCTGTATGGGAATGGGAACTTGCCTGTATTTTCTCTGTCGCGGGGTTAGCCCGGGATTCGAGATCCGCTCGAGCTCGATTGCAGTCTCAATCGCGTCTCGAGGGCCTTCGCTGATACATCTCGCCCCGGTACCCTTTCGCTCGAGTTTCACCGCTCCGAGCGCTCGAGGAATACTTTACGAGCGAGCGTCAACAGGCTGAGGTTTTAAGGACTTTTTTGAATGTGGAAATTCGGAGGAAACTCGAACGTCTCGAACGTTTCGCAATATTACAGCCAGGCCGACGTTGAAGAGTCTATTTACTACAGAATTTCTTAGGTCCTGCACGTTCTTGAAGTTTCAGACGCTCGTGTCTGTTTTTAACGAGTCTTGCGAAAATTCGACGCAAGAATCCTTGGAAAATACAAGTATTAAAATACTTTGCGAGAAGCGTGTTTTGAGGACTTTTAAAAGGAAATTCGAGGAAAACTCGAATGTTTCGCGATATTGCAACTAGACTGATGTTGAAAAGTTATCAAAAAATTTGTCAAATTCACTGAGCTTTTAAATTCTACAGACATATTGAACTATACTTTTTAACGAAATTCGGAGAAAACTCGAATGTTTCACGATATCGTAACTAGACTGATGTTGAAAAGTTGTCAAAAAATTTGTCAAGTTCACCGAGCTTTTAAATTCTACAGACACATTGAAATCTACTTTTTAACGAGTCTCGTGAAAATTCGACGCAAGAATTCTTGGAAAGTATAAGTATTAAAATACTTTGCGAGGAGCGTGTTTTAAGAACCTTTAAAAGGAAATTCGGAGAAAACTCGAATGTTTCACGATATCGTAACTAGACTGATGTTGAAAAGTTACCATCAAAATTTGTCAAGTTCACTGAGCTTTTAAATTCTACAGACACATTGAAATCTACTTTTTAACCAGTCTCGTGAAAACTCGGCGCAAGAATCCTTGGAAAACAAGAGTTTGAAAAATGCAGTTGAAATACTTTACGAGGAGCGCGTGTCAATGGGTTTAAAGAACGAGGAGACTCGAATATCTCGAACGTTTCACAAATTATTACGACTAAACCGACGTTCGAGTAAATTGAAAAACCACTACGAAATCACGTTCGTTGAGCTTTTCAAGTTCTCGACGCTCGTTTTCGCAAATTCTATAGACACGTTGGAATCTGTTTTTCAACGAGTCTCGTGGAAATACGAGAGCGAGAATGTTTCGAAAGTTACAAGTTTGGAAAATGCAGTCGGGTTTTTTGTTGTTTTATTCATATCGAGTAACAGAGTTCTGAAAAAAGTTTGTTACGTCTCTCCACGCCACGTACGAGCACAATGCTCGCACAGAAAAGAGCGTTCGTTGTAGGTCAAACGAGAGTCGCATTGTGCATAAAGCGGAGGGCCTTCAATGCATGAAAAGATTCATTACAATTAAGGTGATTAAAGCTCAACGCGTTCCGGACTTTTAGATTCTTCTCGACGACTGTTATTTTCCCTACGCGACGATCAATTTTTATATATATATATATATATATATATATGTGTGTGTGTGTTTGTATGTGTATGTTTGTATGTGTGTGCGACGGTTTAATCGCGCGAATTTTTTCTTCATCCTCTGACGTATAAATGTCGAAATTTATTCGACGCTTCTCACTAACTCGTTGTTGTCTTACATTCAAATTCAAGGAGAGCCGAATACACGGGGATATAACTGGAAGATCGAAGATGGAAAGAAACACGAACGTCCAAGAATATCTCGTGCCGTAAATCTGTTAAAATATTGCCATGAATCTTCCATAAAATTTTAACGCGTTTGACACGAACGGATCTATTTCGGTATTCGGGATTCATCGTAAAACAAAAAGAACAACAAATGCTCGGATAAAGTTCAAACGCGCGTGCTTTATAACTGCGCGAAACGCGACTTGACCCAAGAAAAAAAATGTAGAATAACATAGTTGAAACAAATAACGAATTCCAGCACAGGTCGTGGAGCACTGGTTGCCAGCATCTATCGGACCGAGCCATTTTCATTTGCATAACCACGACCTTCGGCCACGTTTCTCTTTTGTTTAATTTGGCCGCGGTTCCGAGCAACAGGAGAATGGTTCTTCTGAATAATTCATCGGGGCAAAAAAAAAAAAGAAAGAAAAAAAGGAAGAAAAATTTGGTATTCCCCCGCAACTTTCGCCCTCCGTGTTTTCGAATGTTTCGTCGTCGAAGGAGGATGTTTCGGCCATTTACGAGATTATTTGCGATAGCCGAACGGTTCTCGAGAGCCGCGGGCAAAAGATTCGCCCTCGGGCGGCGTTTTAATATGCAGAAAGCAGGATTGCTTTTGCGATTAAACTTTATCCCGTGAAAGTGCTTCCTCGATAACGGGACGCGCACGAGAGAACGTTCACGTAGAACGGGAGATAAGAAATTCAGAGAGAGATAATGCAAGCTAGCGCACAAAGAATGTAATATTTCACGTGTGGGATATTATCGACGAATTGATAATAGCGAAAAAACGACGAATGTTTTTCGGGAGAATTGCAGAGAAAAATTTGCCAGGTGGACTGCAAATTTGTATCACAGTTTGAAACATTCACTGTTAATTACCATCGGCGATTAAAACATAAAATTTTCATCAGAGATGTTAAAGTAAAAAAAAAAAAAAAAAATAAGAAATTTTGTAATACAATCAAGTACACGAAATCTCCAAAAGTCGCTGTTTTACGTCTGTAAATTATCCGTCAGAAAAATTACAAATTGGTCATTTTGACTATTTTGGTAGTTCTAGTATTAGACTATTGAAACGTATCCAATTAATTTGTAATTTAAAGTTGAGAATTTTAATTAAATTAAGTCCGTAAATTATATCGATCGTGTGTTTGTCTGTTCTCTTGAGAATTTTAAAAATAATCGATTCGGCGTTGCATCAGTTATTTTTTTAGTTTCTTACGAAGAAACGCAGACTCGTCAGAATTTCAATTAAATTAAATCCGCAAAGTGCATTGATCGCGTGTCTGCCTCTTCTCTTAAGAATTTCAAAAGTAATCAATTTTGCATCAATTATTTTTTTTAGTTTCTTACGAAAAAAAGCAGACTCGTCAGAATTTCAATTAAATTAAATCCGCAAAGTGCATTGATCGCGTGTCTGCCTCTTCTCTTAAGAATTTCAAAAATAATCGATCTGACGTTGCATCGATAATTCCCAATTTTCTACGAAGAAAGGCACTCTTGTCAGAATTTTAATTGAATTAAATTTGTAAAGTACGTCGATCGCGTGTCCGTCTCTTCTCTCAACAATTTCAAAAGTAATCAATTTTGCATCAATTGTTTTTTTAGTTTCTTACGAAAAAAAGCAAACTTGTCAGAATTTCAATTAAATTAAATCCGCAAAGTGCATTGATCGCGCGTCTGCCTCTTCTCTTAAGAATTTCAAAAATAATCGATCTGACTTTGCATCGACAATTCCCAATTTTCTACGAAGAAAGGCACTCTTGTCAGAATTTTAATTGAATTAAATTTGTAAAGTACGTCGATCGCGTGTCCGTCTCTTCTCTCAACAATTTCAAAAGTAATCAATTTTGCATCAATTATTTTTTTTTAGTTTCTTACGAAAAAAAGCAAACTTGTCAGAATTTCACCCAAAGTTTATTCGTTCTCTGTTAAATTGCCAATTTCAAGGTTGGTGCTCTCGACGAAGAATTTTCACGCAGAGAAAGAGAAAAGAAATTTCCTTTTTTCCTCACTCACCTTCCTGCCGCTCGGCGTACGTTACCCGCGCATCTTCTTCTCGTCTCCCTTCTCAGTGTTCAGTCAGGCCGGTGTTCTCGACCGTATCTTCGGGCATTCTCACCCTTTGAAATTCGCGCAGCGGCAAACAGTCAGCGACCACGTAGCACGCGCGCTTAGTCTGGAGAACAGGCAACTATCGCGAAATTCACGACAACGGGACGATAGTCGGCGGACTCGCGTGCCGACGGGGCTGCGCTTTATTTTTGTTCGAGCGCGCGGTGTGATGCAGGCGGGAGTCACCTCGGGAGAGAGGCCACGGGCTCGGCCGACGAGCGTGAAACGTACTTAGACCGTGGCCCTTGACTCGCGTTTGTCATTTCAACGAGGTTTCCCTTCAGCCTCTCACGGCGACTCCCTAATTCCGTAATTAACCGGGCCGGAGTCGAGCCACCGAGCAAATGCCAATTAGCTCTCGCGTAAATTTCATTCGCGCGACTGCTCGGTCTGTCGTTCCATCCGTGAGTGCCCTGTGAACATCCTCCTCGAAACGATCTCTTCTCTTCTCTTCTCTTCTCTTCCGACCTCTCGCCCCGCGATTTCGGGGGCTATCGATTCGACTTGCTCGTCAATGGATAATTTCGTAACTGGGACGAGTCAACGACTTTTGGAAAAACAAACAGCTTCCGAATATTTAGGACTCGCGCTTTGACAAAACTCGTTCACATTCTGTCGAATATTCTTAATGGATAGTGCTCGTTTGCGTGCTATTTTCAAAGATCCAACGTTCCTTTTTTTTCTCGATGTCGCGTTTCATTGAGAGTCAAATTAATTCATCGGTAATTCATCCATTCAGTATTGTCTCTCTCTCTCTCTCTCTTTCTCTCTTTCGGTTCGTGAATATCTGATTTGAAAGCCTTGCGTTTTTTAAACGTAAAAAAATTCTCTTCGCAATGGAGAAATTTTCCTAGCCCGGGTAACAAAGTTACTTCTCACAGAGTTGGGCACGTCGATTTTATTTAGCAAATTTATCGCAGATTAAATTGAACGAGAGTTTCGTTACATTCATAGCGCAATCAGTGTAGCCGGAGTCATTTGCCACTAGCAATCGATTGCTCCAATTTTGCACGTTCATCCTGAATTTCCAGACGCTGTTTGCGCCGATTGTATTTTCATGATTCCTCGCTGCGCGCTCTCTGTACGTCAATTCGTAATTGTCGTGCAAAGAAACGAACACTTTATGCGTATTTTCGTCTCACATCTTTATTCGGCTCCGAATTTTTCGATTCAACCTCAATTCAACAAGTTTAAACTTTGAGATATTTTTGACGCTCGACACCGATTTATCTCTTTCGATGAAATCTATCGGGATGCAGACGAGGGAACGAGTTGTTCGCGTTTTAAGAAGAACGTGCAAACGCGAGTTTTATCTATTTTCGAAACTCGAAGAGTATCGTTAATAATTTCTGCACATCGCTAAATCTCCACATCGACAGTTACTTATTTTGACGAGATGTTGAACAGTACCTTGCAAAATCTTTTAAAACAAGTTCTTCCTCCTCTCGATGATATGCTTACGTATCCAAAATCCAAATTCTCAAACTCTCGAAATCGTGGGATCCCGGACGAAGTTGCTTCGCTTTTTCATACGGCGGTTGTTTTCAATCGTCTTCCCCTTCTGTTTCTCAGCTTCTCGCGCTTCCTTTCATCCTTGCTTTCCAACGCGACTGCTTTGGACGTCCGGCCTTGGACGAATCGGCAAACGAAATTGTTTCACTCGGCCAGCTTCCATTTCGTCGAGATGCAGCGTGATCGTGCTTCACGGTCGTAGGTTTCACGGTCCTGCGTCCGGTCGCCGAAGGAAGCCACTAAATCTGCTGCACCACCGGATCATCGTCGGATCGTGAAGCCGTTCCCACCCTCCCCCCGTTCGAATCACCCTCGCTCGCGCGGGACACGCGTCGCTCGCAACTCTCGAACTCGGTCGTAGAAAGCACGAGGTGGACGAGCGCTTAGATCACCAAGTTCCTTCGAGAACTAATGGCTATTATTGCCAAGGCTATCGTCAGATTTGTCAGAATTTCAGAACGTTCGAACGAGGAAGGTTGATCCCCGTGAAAATATTCGGAACGATATCTTGTCTGATCGGTCATCGACAGAGGATCTCGAGGAGTTGCGTTAACTGACAAAACTAAAAAAAATAAACAGAAACGGAAGAGAACTGTCGCGTCTTTCACTAATTGCAAATCGACGTAAGCAGCGCGACGATTAGACGATGGAACACGCGACGTCGATCGTCGACGTTCGAACTGCCACGATTCTCTTCTCCTTCTTCATCCTCCGTCCCTCCTCGTTCGTTCGTTCGACGAGATTCCCGTTTTAATGCCCGAACCTTGTCCCTCGTTCGTCCCTGGATGAACACGTTCGTGGTCGGCCGAAAACCGTGGGGGCCCGGGGCGGCGGAGAACCGGCTGGAAAAACGCTAGTAGTAAATCACCGTCAGGATCAGGACTCGGGGGACGACGATCAACGACGCCGCTCGAGGGAGTGTCTCTCTACTCCTCCAGCATCACCTGTTGGTATCGTATCCCGGTCACGGCCTATACACGGTGGCACGGGGGGAAAATCTGCTCGAGCTCGAGACACGCCGGGAACACGCTTGCGCGAACGCAGATCGATGTGTTATATTGCAAGCTCTCTGCTGTACGAATCCGCGGCTCTCGTCCTCCCGTCCTTCTCTCCCTCTCTCTCCCTCTTTCTCTCTCTCTCTCTCTCTCTCTCTCTTTCTCTTTCTCGGCTGTTCGTCGCGAACGAGACGGGCTATCGTCGATTTGACGAGTGCTATTGTGTCTATCGGACGCTGCTTTGTATCTTCCTTTTCTCCCCTTTTTCTTTTTTTTTTTTGGCCTCTCTCTTCTTTCTTTCTTTTTTTTTCGGGTGCAGCGGAGGACGGAATAATCTTTGGTTCGCATTTTTGACGAGCTGAATTCGACGATCTGAGACTGAGACTTTTTTTTCAGGCACTTTTTACGAGTTTTTTTAGAGGAAATTTTGACCGTGCAGCTTGTTACTAAAAACTATTCGGTTTTATTGATTTTTAGTCGTGAATGCTCACTGATAGTTATATCGAGTCGTTTCAACTTTGTAGCATTTTTGCGTTAAAAGCTTTCCCAAGTTTAAGGAACAATTTGGTAAAAGCGTGGTAAAACATTTTCAACCATTATGGTAGATCACATCGTGTCACGCATGAAAACTTCGACGTAATCTACCTATGTTTTCAAGGAATCTTACGTATCCTTCTACCAATCGATTTTCCATTATCGATTCTTACATTTCTCTTTGGACCGCGGCTTGTGGCAAGAAATTGTCGATCAGGCCACTGGCTCGTGAAAGCAGTCTACTTCTTGCAGCCTTTTAGCAGCCCCGACGTGTTAGTCATTTTTACGCGACGTTTATTACATCGAAGAAAACTCGGCCTCTCTCGGGAGAAGCACTTCACGAAAGATTGGACGGCAGACGTTGAATATCCGGCGCGTTACGAACTCTCGAGAAGGAAGAAATGAAGAGATTCTTTCGCCGATAAATTTGACGAAATTGTCGACTAGTTTTGTAAATAATTAGTTTATTAGGTAACGCGTGCTTACGAGTATTAACATAACGTATCCTAACGGTCCAATGTCTGTTCTAGATTAACATGGATAAAATCATCGTCGTTGTCATCGTTATCGACCTTGTTCTCGCCTTTCATTCGCTGACTCTTCTTCTCTTTTTTGTTTTAATCACGCGAGCATGCACTGTCCATCGGTAATTAAAATCGAATCTGTTTCTGCCGAAACTTCGAGACCATTCTCGCGCAAATTATCACTGAAAGTGATTTTAGCGGGGGTAATCCGGAAAATCGGGCCTCTTCAGGTGCAACGCTGATGCAACGAAAATTAGCGATTGGTTGATTTGGGTCACGTGATTCGTGAGGGGGCGTGGGGTAGACCTCGAGTAGGAGTGGCGTTGTCTGGTACTGAGCGATCGCACCTGTAATTTGTTTTGTATCGATTCGAATGTTTGCATATCGATAAAATTTTATGGCAAAAAAGTCGTCTTCCTAGTCGGAACAGTTGCTTCTAGGCCTTTTAGTGAGACGAATCGTACTGGGGTACAAGTCGATGCGACAGCAACGCGAAAAATTGCTCGCGGCGTTGAAGGACGTAAAATAGAGAGAATCGAGCATGCGGGGAAAAAAAGGACTTCTAGACAGAGTTCGATTTATTTGTTTCGGCGGGAGGGCTTGGTTTTCCAGTCCAACTTGGTGGTATTGTCCAACTTCAAAGAGCTGGGACTAACACGCGTTCTAACAGACACGCGGGGCTAAACAAAAGCTGTTAAACAAAATGGATCACGTCGTGCGTCGTGTCGAGCAGAATGGAAACGCGCGTGCTTCTTCTCAGAACGAAGCTGATCAAACAAATACGCGAAGCGTGCACCGGGATTGAAACGCGCGGGATTGGCCTCCGGAGTTCCTAATAAACACCATTCGACTTTAACGTTCGACGTTACGCGAGTCTGCGACGATCGATTCAAACGGATCGGTTCCCGCGGTTTCAGTTTCCCCTCAACGTCAAACGAACCAAAATCCCTAAAAATTATAATAATCAACTTTATACACCGACGGTGTAAATTGAAACTCTCGATAAATGTCACGTATCACTTTTTTTTTATGCTTCTCTCTCTTTTTTTCTTTTTTTTCTGGTTTTTATTTTTTCGAAACTTGTCACGGCCAGCTGTAGCGCGTATGTGTGTGGAACTCGTGAAAAATTGACCCGACCGATTCTTTTTAAAAAAATGCTCCTTTTATGTTCGCTCAATCTCGTCGCATTCAATCTTCGCTATATTTGTTTTTTTTTTTATTTATATAATATATATGATGTATGATTTTTACGTAGGTAAGTAGGATGGCGAGTAACTTAGTCTTCGTAACTATATTTTTATTTTGGGCCGAACGGGAATACTCATTTATTTACGCGCGGGATTCTGCATATTCTCATTTCGTGTGTGTATGTACGCGTGTGTCAAAATTATCGAACGATCGCGTGCATTATCGTATAATATGCTCGTGAACGTACTATTTTCCGTAGGTAGTAGGTATCAATAGTGTCTCTTGTTTGTAGCGTTAATAATTAATTTATTAAAACTTTCTATATCATCTTAATTTTCATAGTCTCTTTAATAATCACCTATACATTCCATCTCGCCTTTCTCTCCCACGCTTTCTCTCTTTCTCTCTCTCTCTCTCTCTCTCTCTTCCTTATCATCATACGTTTTCTTTACAATCTCTCTCTCTCTCTCTCTCTCTCTCTCGCGCGCGCGCGTTCTCTCGTAAATAACTGCCCCTTTATTTCGTAAATTCTCTCTCTTTATTAGTTTAAATTCATCTAAAAAGATCTTCGCGTGCAGTGTCTGTCGAATAGCTCGAGAATTCGTTTTTATCATTCGTTCTATCGAAAGCACAATTTGTTCAATGCTGAGGTGTCAATTCGTTTCCATTTTTTTTCCATTGAAAAGCGTCGTTGCAAACGCAATGGGTTTCAACTCGTCGAGTCAGTGAAAGTAATAAAACGTGATGCAAGGGAAACAACACTTTATTGACAAATAAAATTTAAGCAGGGGGTCGGGTCGCGACAAATTGGAAAGGAAACATAAAAAAATATCCACGGGGTGAACGTTTAATGTTGGAGAACGTCCAGTACGTTTCCATATGGATTGCTGGTCTAGGTTTTTTCTTTCTCGCGACTGCGTCGAAGCCGGCGTTAAACCATCTAGAAATCCTCGAATCTGACACGCGTTTTCTCGAGCGTTCGACATTTAATATAACAGCTTAAACAGATAAACGAACGAAGCATCTCAGCGTTGCGTTTTCCCATTTCCTCAAATCAAATCAAATTTTAATTTGAAAGTGAAACTTACGATTCCGAGCTAAAATTTTTGAGATACAACATTTGAGGGATGAAAATATAAAATTCTCAAGAGGAGTCGCTTAACTTCGAACGAAGGAGGAAAACACAATTCTGCAATTTCGTTCGATTTATCTCTTCTCGTAGCGCGGTGGCTGTGAGAAATTTTTCCCGTTCTCGGCCACGGCCACGTCGTCGCAAGGGAGCGTCGTCGCAACACCCTCGAGGAATTTCAGTGAAAAATCATCAGCCAGAAACGATCAGACAGAAACTTTTGCTGCAAGTTCCGGGAGCTCGGCTCTCGCTTTCGAAACTGCGTCATTCTCCTCTGCACATCATCCCCTGTTATTATATACATCTGTGGGTTACACGTCGATATATCCTATTTACATGCGCGTGTCTCGTCTTGCCAAACTTGCCCTTTTGTGCGTTTGGACATGTCGGTTGTAATTGTATATAATATAGTAAGTTATAATATTATTAATCTGAGTTTCTAGGCAGTTGTGTGTTGTTTATGTTATGTACGTTAAGATTTATCTTCTAAGGTTCTTCCGTCTCTCTCTTCTCTCTTACACGCACTCACGCACACGCATACACACATACACACATACACACGCTCTCTCTCTCTCTCTTTTTTTTTTAAACGTTCAAACGCATTTTACTTTCGCCCTTTACACGAACAATTGATTTTGGCCTCTGTTTCCTTGCTAAATCGGTTCAGAAAAATGAAGGTTCATCTACGCATGCGTGCTCGATCGTTTCGCCACTCGATTCATAGAAAATGAACACGTCGAACAGTTCTCGCTCGATGTTTCCAGTCTTTCGAGAGGACACTCGCAGAGAATGAAAGAATGGACAAAACGTGAGTTTTTGAAATTAAAAAAAAAAAGGGGAAAAAAAAGAAAGAAAGAAAGGAAACGCGCTCACTCCGTTCCTCTTGAAACGCTGGAAACGTCGTGTCTTCCTTCAACTCGTTCGATATTTTTTTCTCGATATTCACTGTACGACTTCGCTCTTCAACCGTAGTTTGTCCATTTGTCATTCTTCCGCTCGCACACGTACTCACGCACCCTCGAAATGATTATCTAGAGTTTCCACCCGACGCGAGTCGATTCGAGTCCCCTCTCCTCTGCGATCTCTTCCCTTTTCTTTCAGCGCCCGCGAAGAAAAAATCGCGATCTTCTCCTCCCCTCCTTGTTTCTTTTTCTCTCTTTCTCCATCTGCCTCCCCCCCTTTTTTTTTCTTACAAAGAATACACCGTTGCGGCTATACGAAACTAGAACGGTATCATTTTTTTTTTTTTTTCTTTTTGTCTACACGTGAGTTAATCCCATGAGTCGTGTGGTTGCAACGCTACCGTAAAACACAAGAGAGCGAGTCTTGTCTCCGTTTTGCGTGTCCCGATCAAGAGTACAGGTATTGAGCAATGTACTGCCGTCGAGTCGATCGTTCAAGAAATATGCTTCGTCTCCTTTCAACTTTCCTTCCCCTTTCTTTTTGCCGCGAGAAGAAGAACAAAGAACAGAACAGCGAAAAGAAGTCAGATACGTCGAGTCAAATTGTTTGTCCTTCCGCTTTTTTTCGTCCGACGGAATTTCCGCCTCTTTGGAAACGCGAAGCGTATTCCGCGAACGATCGACCCAATGAATACGTTTTTTTTTTTTTTTTTAACGTGCTTAGACTTACTCTTTACGAATTAGAAATCGTGAATATCGTCCTATTGGTCTTTTTACGCTAGTTAATCGTTCACTACGTGGCGGTTATCAGTGTTATTGCTGCTAAAAAGTTCATTCAACAGGATCCTGCTCTGTCTCGCTAGGGTTGTCTCTTTCTTTTTTTGTTCTTTTTTCTTTTTCCTTTTTCTTTCGTTCGCATCGGTAGACAATAAATTCTGCTTGTCGATCGGAAATTGCGTCGATCCTTCGTCAATGCCGAGGAAAACGCAAGCGTACGTATTTCTTTCTTCTTTTTCTTTTTTTTTTTTTCTTTTTTTTTTTACCTCGAGGAAAAAAAGCTTCCACTAACGATCGTACTCGTTAGACCTTTCGCTTCGTGTAAAAAGTAATTAACGATTGTCGTTCTTGATATCTCTCTCGATAACTGGCGATACGTAGTTTTACGCGTTTTGCGAGTGGCTCAGCGCGAAAGTTACTTTCTACGAACGCGGGACTTTGGGCAGAGATTCGTCTAAAACTGCCGTTTCATTGAGATTAACTTGATTAACTCGTAATAACAAAAAGTCTCCGCTAAAGTCTCGTTTACTCGCTTGCCAGTCAGTGAGTTAGTTTCGCAAACTAAACAGGTTTCCTCGTTTGTACTATTCTTTCTCTGAGCCACTCGTTCAACACCGTCGGAACATCTTTTTTTTTTTTTCGAATTTTCGTTTTCGCAGAGAAATCATTCTCTCAGACTCTCGCACGATCTTCGAAACGTGCCGCAGGAAATCTTGGAAAGCGTGAAAAATGGAAATGAAATATGATCTCGCGTTTTTTTTTCGACAAAGCAAAGTGATTAATAATCAAGGGAAATAGCAGACGGTTAATAGCAGAACGAATTATCGTTAATCTTTCCTCCACGAGTTCGGATCTTCTATCAAAGGTTCGTAGAGTGGTGCTGCGAGTCGTCGAAGGCGCCTTGGTTTCATTTATATAATATATGTATATAATATATATATATATATGTATATAGTCGTTAACAATGTTAATTACAGGTACCTAAAAATTTTCTCGTACGCGTTCCCCACGTCGGAAAAAAGTAAGAAATGTCGAAATGTTCGTACAAGCTAGGACAGTCTACGCTAGTTTTCGGTATCATCCCTCGCCCCCCCTCCCTCCCTCTCTCGCTGTCTATCTATCGTGTGACATTACAAAGTCGACTTTGAAATGGAAAAAAAAATACAACAACGTTTCTCACTCAAGAAAAATCAAAGATGCTTGCGAGAATTTCGTCGAATGAACGCTAGGGAAATCGGTGTAATATTTGATGTTTTATCATATTTACAGTGTCTTAAATAATAATAATAATAACAATCGATCCGACATCATTCCCCGAATGTTTCGCTTCCGCAGCTCAGCTTCTCCCTCGCCCGAGTTCTCTTCTCGATCTCGAACGATCCGGGACAACGTTCGAGAGCGACCGATTAGCAAACCCAATGAAAAGACGAAACAGCATTCGTTCGGTGCTCGCTTGCTGTCTCCAACCTCAAGTTACACACGAGTTTCGAGGAAAAAAAAAGAAACAAAAACGAAAAAGAGCTTCCCTTCTCTAGATATGTAAAAAGTATTTTTTTTTTCTTCCCGCTAGAGCGAAGTGTTTTCTCATTCCCGCGTTTTTTTCTCTCTTTTTCTTTGCTTCTCTCGGCTTTCACATTCGATTAACCGGCTACGAAGGTTTATTGCTACTTGTCTCGATGCTACTATATCGAAAAGGGACTTTGGCAAATTACAGTTTCTCGCATCTAGCGTGGTACAATGTGGTTCGGTACAAAGTGTTTGCTTGGCAGTGTTTCGTATCGGTGAGCGGTGATAAACAGATCCTGCCAATTCGATCCGTTTCTCGTTTAGACAATATTTGAATACATCGAGCGTTGACAACAGAAAAGACCCTGCGAATTGCGAAGTCAGTTCAAAGTAATTCGATAATACGCTGTTCCATTCGGCTGAGTTGAAAGAAACTTACGCTATTAGGCATAAAGACATTTGGCACGTGCGCACAGTTTAATTAAAATCCAAATTTAATCCTTCTCGTCAGCCACGACGATCAACGATCAAATTTTTACTGTATTTTTAACGTAGATGCTACAGTCGCAATTAACGATCAGAATCAAATCTCGAATCCAGTGTCAACCAACTTCAATCAACGGTATTATATTAAATCTGAATGTTAATTAAACTTTGATTGAAAACTAACGGTCGAAGATTAACGTCTGCGGTCAACCATTAACAATTAATAATCGATATCTGTGATAAAGCCATCGAATCGTTCGGAATTTCCCGACGATTCGTTCCTCACGATTTCCTTCAATCGCAGTCGATCTGTTGATTGAAACGTTCGAAAATTTTCACGAGTTGACGTCCAACTGTGCACGTTCGTATTTTTTTTTTTTTTTTACGATGATATTCGAATATTATCTGTGTTACATCCGGACTCTCGCAGCTCTCTGTCAGGGTGTCTCGCGTACAAACGAACAAGCAAGATTGCGTGAAACAATTGCGTCATGCATCGCGTAATAGAAGCCGCAGTTATAATAAACGCTATGAGCACTGTCTTGAGGATTTCAGTCGAAGGTTTGGAAACATTCAACAAGAGTGACGAGAACGAGTCTTTCGATTCTGAAATGGTCTCGAAACGGTGACGAACACTATGTGTGACAAGGTTCTCTGCTCGTACTTGTAAATGTAGAAACTCTAAAAGCTTGAAACGATCGAATATATGTACGTAAATATCGGTTTGTATGACCTCGTTTGAAAATTTCTAGTTAAACGTTACAAAAGTTTCATTACATCCTCTCGTCGATTTTTCTTTTAGCTCCTCTCGTTTTCTCTCCTTTCCTCTCTTTTTTCTTTTCTCTTTTTTTTTGCAGTTTTCCTTTATTTAATTCCTTGGTGTCTTAAGCGCACTTGTTGAGTCGACAAGGAGCAAGCGTTCAAACGATCATCTTAACCGTGTTGCAAGGACAAAATTCGCTCGATCTCGTTCATGTTAAAAAAGCCAAAAAAAAGGGGGGGGGGGAAGAAGGACAAAAATATTCCTCAAGGAATGTACAAGGATTCGTAACTTCTAGAGTAGATGCTCGTCGACATGTGAAAAAGATTCTAATAAACGTGGGTCGAAAGATTAACAGTTTCAGAGTCACAAACGATCCTTTGTTCTTCGGAGTTTAGGTTAAGTTCCAACTTTTTTACATGAATTCAACCGAAACAAAAGATTATTTGCTAATTTGAGGCTATTAATTTTTCGATTAATATCCATGTTTGTCAGGACTTTTTCTTCGTGTTTCATGGCGAGTACTATCTACCCTAGAGGTTGCGAATCCTTTTCTCCATTCACCCTGTATAACGTTTACCTGTAATACTTAAAAATCTCGTCTGTTTTATACAATCGCTTCGAATAATTATCTCAACTCCACATGCGAGGGCAACGTGACGCAGTTGCGAAAACGAAAGACGAAATGAAAAGGAAAACGAATCGAACGAGATTCGCCGTTGAATTCGTGATCGATCGATCGACGTTTGAACGCGTGCCGCCTGGTATCCGTCGCTTGAGGTCTTACATAATTATTCCAAGGTAGAAATATCGAAAAACATTTATCGGAATTCTGTCTTCGGTTCTCGATACCTCGGGAGAGAACGTATCTCCCCCTCGCTCGCGAAATAAATTCTCATCCAGCAAGCGCATTCTCGGCCGCCTCGATTGTCCGCGTCGAATTATAATAAGTTATTCATTCAGGAACGCTTTTTTTTTTTTTTTCTCTTAACGCTTATATTCGAGTTGTATTCGTCTATGAATATCTTCAGAACGAGTTCAGATTTCCATGGAACGGTACATCCTACGTGTAGATGTACGTAGTCGCGTCGATCGTTACACGACTTGGGCTTCGGTGAAATATATTTCTGTTCCCATAAATTTCAACAGTTTCGAGGTACAACAGCGTTGTACGCACACGCGGAAGCGGAATAAAACGGAATAAAAGCTCTCGCAACGTGGTCTCTCGCGGTTGTTGAATTCTCGCGTAACATCGAGAAGCTGATTTCGAAAGTGGGTGCGATCGATCGGCAAGGAACCAAACCAAGGAAGGAGATTCTCAACGAGTCTGCTTGAAAGTATGGACGGACGTATCCAGCTATTAAAATAGCAGCAAATCAACGTAGTTACATAGATATGTTCGTTCGACTGCAACAACAATATGGAGAGCAAGATAGTTTGTTTTGTCATGACGCGTAACGTTCCTCAGAAACTACCAGTTGTTAACAGAAAAGAAAAGAGAAAAAAAAAAAAAGAAAAAGAAATTGCAATCGCACGGTTCGCGACATTTGGTTTGACGACCGTACGTCAAGAACGAAAAGAAGAGAAAGAAAGAATGAAGATTGAACTTGTCCTGAAGATGATCGTTCAAGCACGTGGTCTCGACCTTATCAGTTCTTCTATCAAATGGAACCGTGGAACGCTCTTGCGCAATTTTTCATTTTTCATAAGGCGCGATCGGGCTTCCCCGGAAAACACGAAAACGATGTTATCACACCGGGAGAGGCGATCGTTCAGCTTGATCCAGTCCGCACGTTTACAGGGTCCTGTAGTTCCATGAGACGTGTCGAATCTTCGGCGATCGTAGAAAGTCGAGGAATCCTGCCGTGAATGTCCTCAAAGAAGATCAAGACGCTCCGTAGACGCAGGCGGAGTTGTCTGGTGGACTGATCTTCTCCACCGGCAGTACCGCCGCCCTGTGCCACTCGTCGCGCACCTGGAATTTCATTTCCCTCTTTGTTACCATCCACCGTGTTACCGATCTTTCATCGAATCGAAAGCAAATTTAGAGTATACGGCGTGTTCCTGCACTTTCTCCGTGGCATGACTCTGCCTTTGGTAGATTCTACGAGTGAAAATAAGAACAGAAAAATGTACAAACGTGTGCTCGACATTTCTTCGTCAACGATGGAATTACTAAAGGACTGTAAAGTATGAAAATTGAATCAAAGAAAAAAATGGTAACATGATAATGGACACGAACTTTTATTCATATCTGTTTTTACAAAAATCATTAGTCTATAAAAAAGTCTATAAAAAAACGCAACATTTTAAGTTACGCAAAGTTATTTCTAAAAAGTTAAAACAACGAAAATTCAAAACAAGAGTCGATGACGAGACTTATGTCATCTGTCAGAAATTGAACTTATTACATTTCGAATTTTTAATTGAAATTTTTTTAATTTTTAATTTCTTTAGTTTTTTTAACGAAGAATTTTTGAGTATATGCTTATGTGACATTTTTCCTTATTTTCATTCGTATAATCTACTGGCATAGTAAAGAGACACCTTGTATAAATCTTTTTTGTATAAATTTGTTCCTTACAAGAGTTATAGACAACTGGAATATCGGTTGCAAACGAAAAGAAAGCTTGTTTTACTCTTCATCAACGTCCATCTGAATGAAACTGAGGAGGTGAACGGAACTCACCTGCTCGACCTTCGCGAACACCCTCAACAAATTGAGACCAGCTAGCTTTTTAATGTCGTCCTCCGTCCATGTTGGATCCTCGAGCAGTGTAGCCAATAGCTGCGGATACCTGGAGACATCCTCCAAGCCGGTGGGAGTACTGAAAAAACGATAACCGCCAACAATAATTTGCTTGGACACTCGACGAATGAATCGCGTCATTCAGAGAACAGACGTTCGACGATAAATTTCGTACGAAATTTCGCTCGAGCCGCCGGCTCGTATCAATGGAAGCAGTTTTACGAATCGTTTTTACGCGTTCGTCTGATTGTAAGTGTTCATTGTGCAGCGGCAGCGAATTGTTGGCTCTCTCTCTCTCTCTCTCTCTCTTTCCCACCTCCGTAGATGCAATTGGTAATTGCTTCATTGAGCCGAGCATCGATAATGATTATTCTCTGATGAATGCGCGTTGTACCGAGGATACTCGAAGGATAATTACAAATTTATCCCGTCGAAGCCAGCTCCTATTCCAACGTGATCGATCCCCGCCACCTTTCGAATGTGATTGATGTGTGCTGAAACAGCATGGTCGTCCCTGATAAACTCGGTCGTGCGGTGACGTTTAAAATGTTGATTTTATTATTCCAGAGAACCTGCACCGTCATTACCCGTTACTCGATCCCCGAATAAAATGCGCGCGTTTCTGCCTGATTGTTAATTAGTCCCACCGGCGTGCGTGCTAGTCAGTTGCACGTTAATTTACGCGGACACGGCCGGACACGACAGAAGAAACGAATCATTGTTCGGCTCGAATACGAATAATGCGTTTTATCGATCTACCGATGCAAGTCATCGCGCTCTGGTATTTGTCGCTTTTCACGCAGTATCTTCCGGCGGAAGAAAGAAGCGACCAGTGACGATTAAATTTGCACCGTTTCAAGTCGAGTAATTTTCAATTAATAATTTCAAGCGAAACACGTGGCAATTATAGTGAAATTATAGCGAAACTTACGGTGAAAATGAAAATTTGTAAAAATGAAGTGTTTTCGTAAGATCGACGCTATCTTTATTAAAATCTTAACGATAAGGATTTCAAAATTTATTGGTTTATATATATATATATGTCGACGATGACTTTACGTACCAATAACGTCCTTTATGGTGGCTGTACTGTTGCACGTGATGAAGTATGTATAAAACGGAACCATTGCCACCCCGCCATTTTTAGCCTGTGAACAGACGCGTTGATTTTACAATTAGACATACCAAGATGTAGCGTGCAATCCAGAATGTTATTCGCGCGAAAGGAAAGCGATCGTAAAACCGCGCAACATAGAGCAAAATGTTCATTTCATTTGCCATTCATTTTCAATTCAAAGCCATTGAATTTACCAGTTTCCTCTCGTTTCGTTTCTCCTGCTACAAAATTCCAGGTAAAATACATAATTTAGCTAGCAACTGGTAGTTCATAATGTTCCATGATATTTTCGGAATAAATGGTAAATCTGGTCTGAATAGACGTTATTTATGTAGGTTTATGACATTTTTTTGGAAAAATTTACAAGCATTTCGTTTCAGAGTACAAGTTGAATTTTTGAAGGTTTTAATTATTTCCTAATAGTAGATGGACAGAGGGTGAAATCGGACCCTACGTAATCCCCGCGTGTCGTAAAAAGGGAGATTCATCCATTTTTCAAAATTTTACTTCCCATTTGCTGACAGGATCTTTCCAGCTAAAGCGGAAAGTTACGTAAATCACGTATGTACAGGGTGGAAAGAAAAGTTTGTTCGTGATTATCATAGATGAATTCTACATCTTGTAAAAGATCTTTTTTTTTTTTTTGTATTATATTCTATTCATTACGAAGGTAAAACTTTTTCAAGGAACCATAGATCGCAGCCAAAAAAGTTTCTCAATCATTTAACATTGCAGATGCGTGCGTTCTAACAGCGACTGCATGGTTCTGTATTACTCGTAATTTTCGTATTAGGTTTCACTAACGTTTGATTCATCATTGTTGTAGCATCAGTGTGAGTCTAAATAATCAAATGAAAAAACCAATTGTTAACATTATTCGAAATATAAACATTACGTAACATAGACATCCACGTGTCCAGAATCATAAAGTCGCTGTTAGGACGCACGCGTCCACAGTGTTGAACGATTAGGAAATTTCTTTGCCATTTTTCCAAAGGACTGGTTCCTTGGAAAAATTTTATCTTCGTGACGAGTAGAATACAGAATGCGGAAAGAAAAATGTTTTTTCTTGGACATCTATGACAGTCACGGACAAACTTTTCTTTCCACCCTGTACGCACATGTCCGTCCATAAGCTTCGGCCGTGTCGTTCTCGAAAGTCTTGGCATCGATTCGCGGTTTGCGATTCCCTCCGCTTTAATCCGCGATTCGAATGTTCTCTACGCCGGTCGGCCGATATTAAAAAAGTTGCGATTCGCGGCGGCGTACTTGGGAACGCACATTGAAATTCGATGAGCTCCGGTCGAGCCCGCCAGGAGCATTTCTACCTTTCCGTATCGACCTCGTCCGAAAGTCATTTTTCGAAAGACGAGCGAAAAGTGTCTTCGCTTCCGCCATGAGAATCATCCGTTTCCACTTGCCTTTACGTTCCGCCCTCTGGCAAAAAATAGGGAGCAGCGACATCCTTCTACTCGACACTATTTAGGGTAGAGAGGAAATCATAGTTATACGTTTGCAAAAAGTTTACGATCTCGCTTTTTCACCAAATTCTCTTGGTTCAACTCTTGAATGCCTATTTTCGTAACTTCCGATTGTCGTTATTCGCTTCGAATCTGCGAATTGTTGAAAAAAAATTCATTCGATCGTAAGTTTGAGTAAAGATTATATTCATAGCTGTGGAAATTTGTGGAAGCACTTTCTCACCTCTTTATCTTCGAGTTTTTCAAATTTACGATTTTTTGGGACGTTTACTTTTGCCAGAGCCGCGTCGTTTCTCCGGCAAACGAACGACACGATCTTCGCGGTCAGCTGGGTTGAAACCCGCTCGCCCGATAAAATTCGAAGAAATCGTAAACTTGCTCGCGGGGAATGCAATCTCGCTTCTCCGCCACGTTGAAATTTTAATATCGCCAACTGCTATAAATCATATTCCCCGCTCGCGCGCTAGGATTTTCGAACGATTGATTCGGAATTCCATGAAACATTTAACGTCGCGACGCGTTCCTCTCGGATGTCGACACAGGTCTCCGTCGCGTTTTTCCGGGCTCCTGAATTTCCTCGAATTTCGCCGCCGCTGGAAACGACGTCTTTATAATTCAAAGATTGTTTTACTTCTTTCGCGAAAATTATTCACACGTATATTCGTTCGATCTATCCGATGTTGAGTTGCAACGTTCGGCAATAATCTAGCAGCGTAAGCTGGATTTGTACGTGGAATTTACGTTATTCGCGTATGTTAAGATTAGCGTTGCGGTTCGAATTATTCAAAGGCACCATACGTTCTGCCCCTGTTCATTTGCATAATGCAGATTCCACCGTAATAATCCGTGTATCCTAATTGGAACGAAAGAGCCTTCTATTTTATAACGAGAATCGCTGCTCTAATTTCCTCCATTTTTCTACGCCGACGTTGCTTCCTAACCTCAACAATCCCGGCGCGAGGCGTAGCGGCGTGCAGATTCCCTCCTTCCTCCTGGACAGAAGAATCCGTCAATGCCGGATTCTCGATAAAAATCTAAAGAACAGCGGGTAGCGGTGCAAGACCGATGTTTATCCGTTTCGATTAGCTGGAAACGCTCCGAGCTATCGCGCAACGTGCCATCCAGTTTTATCGGTGCCTCTTTCTATCTTTCGCTCTCTATCGAAGATTACTGAATGTGCCAATCGAGGGAGGAGAGACAATGCCGAATGCCCTGCCTGTCTAGTCGATACCCGACCTGACTTAAACTATGTGGTAGCCAACGTTAATTGGGGCAGCAGTGTGGCACAGCTAATAACATGTTGCCAGACAGGCCATCGTTCGCCCTCTGATTGGTGTAACTCATCCCCTTGTTGCTTCCAGCTAGTATTGATTGTACCGGTGGAGCAAATAAGAAACACCTTGATTCACCCTCATAAAGATACAATTCGCGGGTGGTGGTTAATTGGAGCAGCGGGCAGACATTGTTCGTACCTTGATACTCGACTGTGATTTCTTTCCTTTGCCTTTCTTTTTTTCTTTTTTTTTTGCGAATGTAATTAATTCGAAACGAAGGGAACTTTGAGATGCCTTTACTCTGTCTGAATATTGGAACGAGTGGATACCTTTATATCTTAAAAATCGAGCGGTCTACCGATTTTGGTATATATATATATAAATTTTTCACCTTGAGTCAAATGACGAACGTGGCATCGTACACAGAGCTGTCTCAACGACTCGCGCACGCGGTTGATGAATCTTCCACAAAGAACTTCCCATGTACAAAGGGGGAAATGAATAATTGTCGCGCGGGATAGCTAAATGAAATATAAAGCATTGTTCTCGTCTGAAGTTTGATCCGACGGATTAGCTCGAAGCATCGATGCAAGATAATTGTCATTTTGGCATCGGTGATTGGCAGAGGTCGGCCAGCGATCGGATTAAATTTTAATCGAGCTTTACACGCCAGGTTTAATCGCTTAGTTCGCCCAGTGTCGTTAACGCGGAATCACTTACGAATCCAGTAATTGCAGAGACCTCGGCCAAGGCGAAACGAAAGCGCGTGAATTGTCGCCGTTTTGAATTCCTTTCGATCGAGAGTGCCTAATTTCGCCAATTTATTCGCACGGCTTTTTTTGGGGGGCAGATTTAAAGTCGCAGATGATAGTATATGATACTTGTATTTTATAGCAGAGCTGGCATCTCTCTACCAGAGAAAGAGAGAGAATTTAGAATCTAGATTCTTAAATAAATCTAATCTTCGATCTAATTGAGAAAGAGAAAGAGAGAGAGAGAGATAATTGTTTCTGCCAAGTGTGTTTTACGGCGCACGCTTTATAAAAAACAGATTGTACGTTCTCATTGGCCGGCCGACTTTCTCCGTCGGATGAATTATCCACCTTCGCGTATCGTGATCCCAATTTAATCCAACGGGATCCTCTGCAGAGGACTATTTTTTGCCAGCCTCATTGACCCAGCTCGTATATTATTTTACACGAGTATCCCGCGCGACATTTTCCCGCCATTATCCCAAGCGCGAATTCCGCGCGCCACGTTGAACACAGTACTCCCTGCCCTGGATATATCCTCTTGGTTCGCTTCGAATTTCCCTCGTTTTTCACCGCGCGGTGCTGCTTTTTTTCTCTCTCTCTGCGTGTCTCGATTCGTTTGCACAGACTCGACACATTGAACCGGCGCGACGACGCGAGACTCTCCCCCGTTTTCCAAGCCGTTCGACCGCTTCGGTTTTCGAATTTCAGTCAAGAAATAAGAGAGCAAACGGAGAAGGAGAAACACGTAACGTGTTTTCATCAGAATCCTCTAGAACGAGGTTGGCCCGGGTCAACCCTGAACTTTCCGAACCGCCCGACCTGGTTCTAGTCGCGTGTTTGCTGACCTAAAACCAAATAATCTCTTCGTTGGCCAACGTTCGCGAGCAGTTGATCAAAACGGATGGAACGGTTTGGAATATTCGCGGGTATTTTCGTGCAGCGTGCTTTTGGACTGCAGGTAAATCAATCACCTTCCGGGGGCGAGAGAGGCGACGGACGACGATGGAAAAGGCATTTTTTGATATCCAGCGGATAGACGATTTTCGTCTGTTTCGACTAATTGAACTGTTGCTCGTTTGCTATTTTTTCTCTTCTTTTTTTTTTTTTTTTTTTTTTTTTTCTTCATTTAGACACGAGCGTTGTTTCGTAATTTGTTTGTCGTTTGCTGTTTCTTCTTTTTTTTATATCTGATTCAGTGACTGTGATTCAAGAGGCGAGTGCAAATAATTTTAAGTCGAGGGAGATAGAGAGCTTGGCCGACGTATAATTGATTTTCGCAGTTCACGTGGATTTTTTCAAATTTGTAATTCGGCGTGGACTTGTTCCGTGCACGTTGTTCCGAAAAGGGGATTAAACTCGACTCATTGTTCCGGTAACTTTCGGCGTGGCAGTCGGAAAACTGTAACTAAAACGTTAAAATTCATCGACCGACCTAAAAAGCTACGACGACGGCCACTGGGTTAAGCACGGATTACATCACAAACGCTCGCTAACAATTTTATCTGCTACCGTATTTACGCTCAAACTGAATTATTTCCCTCTTGTTTTTTCCTTTTTTTCCTTTTTTTTTTTTTGCGCACGAAGGCCGTGATTTTCGGCGAGATTGCTGGAAAATTTGAACGAAAAAAGAAAAAAAAAGAATGCCTGACAACCGATGCAGTTTATCCAATATATCGAAAATACGACGTCTAAATGGCTGCAAAATTTCTAGAGCCAATTTTTAATTTTAAATTGAAAACGTTCCAACTATATTTACATTTAAAATTTTTCCTCAAACTTTTTCCGAATCTTTGAGTGTTTCTAAACTTTTTCATTCGTTACTGACACGTTAGACTAAATTTCCGGGAATACTGAACAGTCAGCGTGCGAAAAAGAGCAGCGGAGTTTTCCAGAATTATACGACGTTGCATATTTCAAGGCAATCAAGCGCAGGAAAAACACTCGGAATAAATTCATTGGTCTCGGCAAAGTATATACGCTTAGTTCCCCCTCCGACGAGACGTCGAAAGACTGGTAACCGTAAAATTGGGACTTTTATGTCGGTATATTCCGCTCGTATATTTCGTTAACAGCTGCGTACAAAAGAGAGTGTTTACAGACGTGAGTTATCACGTGTGTTAATCGCTATATACTATAGCAAGTAAGAACCAAAAAATTCCAAAATGTATTTGACTGTCCTTATGTCTAATTTTGCTCCGACTATTTCACCCTCTATGGACTTTATAAATTCTTTAGAAAAAAATTCTAAGTAAATTCATCATATATTCTAAATAAAAAATTCTTTGGAAATTTTCACCTACTCTCTGAGGAATTACAGAAATTACACTCGTCGCGTATTTCGAAGCCCGTGGTTGTGACAAATAATCGGACGGACGGTGAAAAAGATAGAGGGCGAAGAGACATTTTCGTCCACGTCTGGCACATTTTCCGCAGCTGGTCAACCGCTCCCCGCGGTTGCTTCGTTCGTATGCAACGCGCGGCGTCCCGCTGCGCTCGTTGCATCAACTTGCGCGGGCGTCGAGTGCTCTCTTGGCGGATGCACTCTTACACCGAGCGCCGCGGCGCTTACAGATGAACCTGCGAATCGTGCGCGCCCGATTTCTCTCCCTTCGTTTTAATCCTTGCCGCTTCTTCTCCCTCGCTACCCTCCTCCTCCGCTTACTTAGTTTACGACGCACGCTGCGCTCGCGTCGCGATTTTTCTCACCCCCCTCGCCCCCTCCGCTCGTGGCACGTTCGTTTCCGCAATCGGGCACGAATTGGCTTTTACGCGATGTCGTCCCTTCTACTTGGTCCGTTTTCCACCGCGCGGCGCTAGCTCGCTTGCTAATTGAAAGTGGTGTTTCCTCCGACTGTTTGACGTTTCCGCGCAACATCAGCCCGTTAGGGGACCTATCTCCGGGATTATCGAGTTATCGGACTGCCCGTTTCTATGGGAATATGGCTTATATAAAAATACTCGCTTTATCGTCGTTTGTCTTCTTGTGAAGAAGAACAACGTGTAACTACCAAAATGGTCAAAATGGCCAGTTTATAATTTTTGTCGAGTATTTTACAGTAAATGATTTAAAGCACAAGTGTGCTTCGTTGTGTCATAAATTTTTCACTTTAACATCTCCAATGGAAATTTCAGTCGCCAGCGTTGAACAAGTCCTCGGTTGTATTTCGCGTAAAGAAGAATTTTGAAAGTGACGATGCTGTTGTTAGATAGTAAACTCTATTGTAGAATGAAATCAATTTTCAGTCATGCGTTCACAAACTAGTGAACTAAATTTATGTAGAGATAGAACGCGTGTTTGTACGGAAAAATAGCTTATGTAAAAATGCTTCCTACAGTGCTTCCTCTTTTACTCTCTTTATCATCGCTCGTTTTCTTTAAACAAACCCTCGGTTGTATTTCGCGGGAAGGAAAGTTTTGCCAGGAAGAATGTAAATAACGTTGTTGGATCGTAAACTCTATTTTAGAAAGAAATTAATTTTCAGTCGTGCATTTAGAAGTGGAACACGTGTTTATATAGAATATCTTCAAATTTATGTAGAAATATAATTTGAAAAATATTTCTACATCCTGCGGAATCCATCCACTTTATCGTCGCTTGTCTTCTTTAAACGTTAAAAACGTTCTCGGTGGAAAAATTTCGAAAGAGGGAACGCAAATAATGTTTGTTAGATCGTAAACTCTGCTTTAAAGAGAAATCAATTTTCAGTCATGCGTCAAAGTGATGAAATTCGGTTCACAAGCTGCCGGTGTATAGTCTCGAGGAGAGTGGGAAAGTTGGAGTTGAATGTTCCAGCCGAGGTTCCGAATTCCTGCTTGTTCCTTATCGATACGCGAAACCTAACGCTGTAACGATCGGCTACTTTCGGGGAACAACTTTCGTCAAGGGTTGACGAGCTTGTTACGAGCTCGCTACCACCGAAAGTCACGTCACAGTTCATTATAATTAATAATTCGTTTTACGACTGAAAAAATTACTGAAAAGCTACTTCTAAACGTTGCGCCAGAGAGCTCTATCCTTCTGTATACTTTTTATTCCATCGTACGTGTAGCACGTCTGTCGTTGTTTAAAAGTTACGGTCGAGAAGAATTGAATTCAGCTGGAAGCAGGCATTTTGTACCGATGTCCAATCCCGTGGAAACCTCGAGGGATGGGGGACGCATAACCTGTTCATCTGATCGAGTATCGAAATTGGCTTAACCTTGCCGCACTATCCTATCGCATTTCCATACATTCCGCAACTTTTCCACGTCGGTGTGGTTGCGCGGGGAGAACTCACCAGATTTCTAAGCACGTCGTCTGGCACGTTTCTAGTGGAATTGCAGAGTGCCCTGGCAGCGCTGTGAGAGAAAATCACCGGTGCCCTCGTCGTCTGCAGGGCCGCCCTCATGGTCCTCGTCGAGACATGAGAGAGATCCACTAGCATTCCCAGTCTGTTTAGTTCCCTGACAACTGCCTGGAAAATAATAAGAAATAATATTTCACGCTTCTCTTTGTCACCTGTTCCACTCTGAACGAGTCTTTCGCTGTCGTCGCGAAAATTATTCCACCGACATTGGACTTCGACGCACTTCTTTTTTACACGAGTCTCTCTTTACGCGGAAAATGTATTTTCCTAGAATCTTTATTTTAAAATGTGACAATAGCAGCAGCGCCGATAAGAAAACTCGTAGTATTTGTTTTCTACAAACCTACAAGTTTGTGATTATTCAGCGATGTTCGAGCACGTCGAATTTATGAAAATTTGTCTAAAAAAATCCGAAAAAATCAAACGAAAAGTCGAACTTGCAAATATTTCAAGCGACGAGGGTAATGAGTTTGTGCGAATTAAAAAGAGAAGGTTTATTAAGGTTTTGAATTGGAGCATCGAGTAGAATTTATTTTTTGTTAATCTATGTGAAATAAATATGTATTTCTGTAACTTATGTATTTCTCAACTTTTCTTTCCTACCGACAGACTTTATTCACGCGATTTTCATTCGGGTAATTAGAATTCACGTGGAACGCACAGTCGTAACGTGCGTAAACGGAGGTACGGATGTACGTATTTCTCCCCGGAGATTTTCAGTTTTCGCGAGATTGTTTGACTCTTTGCACGATGTCTGTCCGGTGTTAAATTGTCAATTGGCGACGTGAAGTAAACTCGCTTTTTATAAACGCGTGAAACTGCTTGTGGACATCAGGACAGTGCCGCGTTGTTACATTTTGGAAAATCTCACGCCGAGATGAAACACTACCATTGTGGTATTTCGCTTTATTGCGATGTTCATAAAAATGATTTTTCAGGGAGAGGCTCGCACTTTCGTATTTACGGCACGAGATTACACGCGTAAAAAATCCAGCCGCAAGCGGAATTTCAATAATTCGTACGCAACGGACGTAATATTGTCGAGGGACGTTGGATCTTAAGGGAGTTGAAACGCGTTACTTTACTTTGGACTTTCTAATTTCTCCAAATTTCCATGAAATTACGAAATTCACTCGAGAGCAGGAAGAAGAGAAATTTTCTTTGAAAGGGGAAACAAACGACTTCGACGACTCGATACTGTACCTAAACGAACCGAACCGAACGGAAAAATAAAAGGTCAACGCAACGTCCGTTGTTAAGTCAGCAGCGTGGAACAACTCGAAGAAATTATATCGCGCGCGTTTATCGTTAACCTCGAGCGGAATAAAATCCCGCTGGATCTCAAATTCGCCGATAACACCACAGGGCTGAAATAATAGTCACCGCCGCGCCGGTTCAAGGATCGACAGCCGGCCGGGTTTTGATACGCGGATTCGATCGGGGCCGCGCGTAATTCCGCGAACACGGTTAGAATGCAAATTTCCACGCCGGCCATCGCCGCCAAAGAGATTACGTGATTTTACAGTTTGCATTACCTTCCAACCGCGGCAGCAACTTCGGTCGGTGGCCGGGCGGCCACCGTGCCGAACGGAATTTCGTTTTCCAGCGGCGGCCACGCGTCGCCCTGTTTTGCATTCGCCGGTGCCACCGACATTATAGAAATTAACCGACATAACGGATGACCGTGTATTCTGTCGCGATGCACGCGTACACCGTGCTCTTTAATTAACAAGAACGGACCTCGCGGAGCGCGGCATTGACCGTACAAGCGCTCCGTTGCTCTGACAATTTTTTCCCCCCACCCCCGCTGTGCCATCTCCGCTCCGGCATTTTCCACCCCGTCATCGTGCCGAAGCTTTTCCTTCGTTTCTACGCGTGCCTCTTTGTCTCGTACGGTATAACCCGTGTCCCGGTTACCGCGCACCGAGACTCGACCGCCTGTGAATCGTGGCCAGCTCGTGAAAACGAAAAAAATATATATATATATATATATACAGACGGGCACGCGTCTAACTCTGCCGACAGTGTGGTCGTGTTTTAAACGTGTTATTTCGATGTCGATGGTTTTTCCACTGCTGCTGCTCTCAGACGCTGTGCTTCTTCTTCTTTTTTTTTTTTTTTGAGTAAGATGGAAAATTACTCTAAGAATTTTACTTACTTAAGAAGCATTTTACGTACTTACGTACGTTCGAAAAAAATGTATTATATATGTATATCAGAGAAAGAAAGTAGGGTGGTAATCTTCTCTTATTAGATACTTGACAAAATTAGTTTTATTCTTGCATCTTGATGTTTTATGAAAAATGAAGTAGGTAGGGAGAAATTGTTGGCCCATCCCATGCATGTCAAATTTTCTCGGCGATAGAAAGAATCTTTCGAGAATGAAACGTACGTGACGCGTGGAAAGGAGGAAAGCGATCGCGATTTTTACACGGTAATGCGTAAATTACCGATGACCGAGGCGAAAGATACGATCTGTTTGCCCCTCTTAATACCGCGGTGAAGTACATGGAAGCTCGGGCGATCTCGCGCAATTAGAAGACGGGGTGCCGCTTGCTGGCAATTACTCTGAAACGCCGGAAGGTCCGGTAATATATATATATATACGTATATACATATGTACATCGACATGTGCATCGACTCGCCAGATACCCTCAATTCAGCACGATTTCGCAGGGCGTTGATTAAGAAAGATGATCGGAGCTTCTCGGTATACGCGAGAGAGATCATCGACGTTGTCGGGAGAGTGGGACCCGAGAGGGGGGAAGATAGAAACCGAAGAGGAAAAATCAGAGATCGTGAACGTGAAGGATGCGAGGGGGATGGACGAGTGGGTAAGGGTGAAAAATAGCGGAGAGGACGAAGAAAAGGAGTTGGGTATTTCACCATCGACTGGCGAACATTAGTCGATGGCGTAAGCAAGCCACCGCCGCCGCCTCTGCTATCGCGCGAAAATAGAAGGGAAAAAGCAGCCGCGGTGCATAGACCGGCACGTCGATACGAGAGAAAGGAGAAGGAGGAACACAATGGGCGCTTTCTCTTTTTTCTTCTCTCCTTCTCTCTTCTTTTTTCCTCTTTCCCTTTTCTTTTTTTTTTTTTTTTTTTTTTTTTTTTTTACCAACACACCTTCTCGTGGTTCTAACGAGAAGCCCAGCGACGTTCGTTTTTCCAACGGTACGCGCGATTTTGTAGAGACAACGGGGACGAGGTGTTTCCATCGATTTAAGCCGCCCTTCCGCGCACAGCCACTCGTTCCTCCGAGTAACGAACGTTCAAACGTGCGCGCGCTCCGCGCCGGTAAATAATGAGAGTCTATTAGAGGAGGCCGTGCCGGAGATGACTCGACCCTGTTGCAACTTGCAATTTTCACGCGTAATTTTTATCAACGAGGGGGAGGGGGAGTGATATTCCGCCCGCGGACCGCGCGGAAAGACGGCTCGTTTTTCCACATTTTCTCCACCGGAGGCAGCCTGTTGTTGCGCGATATCGATTACGCCCGTCAGAGTTCCGCGTTCTGGAATCAAAGGTCTGGAAAACGAGCTCCGAACTCGTTAATAATGAGATAGCAACGAGTACAAAGACGTACTCCTTCGAGAATCGACCAGTCAGTTTGCCGCGTCAGTTCGCCGCGAAAAAATTCCATTTCGACCGCACGGTACAGCGGCGTTGTTTCGTTCGAGACGTTTTACAAAGGAACACGTGCGGCTATTTGCGCGCGGAGCAACAGAGGGAAATAGGGAGCGGATAGGCAATACGAGCATTGGGTAATCGCGGAACGAAATAGAAAAGGTACTGGGGAAATATCGTGGATATCGCGCGCGAGAGACGCGTGCACACGAGGCGAAATCGTTTCTTCGGAACATATTTGGTCCACCGGGCGCGGAGACGTGGTTCCGTGTATATATATTTAAATGAGAAAAATGTTTCGCGCGAGAACCGGGACAAGCAAGTAGAGGCAAAGGCGATCGCTTTCGGGACTTTCAGCCGTCAGTTTCTTTCATTTCTCGGTCTGTTTGGCGACGAAAACGGCCTTTTTTGCAATTTTGCTCGACGTTTCGACAAATTTATATGGCGACACTCCCAGTTTAATTCCATTCGAACGCAGATTTTTCGAATTTTTAACATCGTCATTCCCTTGAATGTCTTTTTAGCGTCATGTTGCGCGATCGCGTTATTCAAACTCGCATCGAAGAGTGCCATAATTTGGTCGCGATGCTCAATTTACGATGCACTTTCGATTATAGCGTCGTAACATCGTCAATGATATCGAAGTTCCCTCCTCTAATTACTTTCTTTTCAATCAAATCCAAACCACGTGTATAAATAAGCAATTTTTACTTTCAATCTACTTTTGTTGCGTTGCTTGACATTTTTCGCAGTTACGTTACAAGGAAGCGCTATCACTGTCCAACACGGTTTTTATCACTGAAAGTGATTTTAGCGGGGGTAACCCAGAAAATCGGGCCTCTTCAGGTGCAACGCTACTGCAACGAAAATTAGCGATTGGTTGATTTGGGTCACGTGATTCGCGAGGGGGCGTGGGGTAGACCTCGAGTAGGAGTGTCGTTGTCTGGCACTGAGCGACCGCGTCTGTAATTTGTTTCGTATCGATTCAAATGTTTGTATCGATGAAATTTTATGGCAAAAAAGTCGTCTTCATTTCCTAGTCAGAACAGTTGCTTCTGAGCCTCTCAGTGAGACGAATCGTACTGGGGTACGAGTCGCGCAGTTTTTTAAAGTCTCTGGCACTAAAACGTGGTTAACCCTTTCGCTACTGCGGGTCTGGCCTCCTAACCGTTTATTGTCACGAACGAGTATACAGTTTACGATTCGGGTTTGCTTGTAACAATATCGTGAAGATTTGTTTTTGTGATACTTTTCTTAATAGGAAATGATTTTGTACATGAAACGAGACATTTCTACCTTGTCAATTAGCTTCACGTGTAATTAAACGTTGAAACAAATTTTCGTGAATATAACGTTTAAAAACAATTATTACTGAAAAAAAAGCATTTGATTTTTATTTATGAAACAAGAACATCAGAAAAGCAAACGACAAGTCAAAGAAAATTGTTTTTGTTTGATAAAAAAAAAAATCAAACGTTTCTTTTTTCTATCGCTTCATATTCATTTTGAAATATCCCCCAATTTTTGCGAGCAGTGTATATTACTAACTTAATAAAACTTAATAAAATTTATCAGTCATTTCTTCCTCTCGTTCGATCTCTATGAACCTTGTATCACTTACATACAGTTACTTTACTTTTCACATCGAGTGATTTTAATCGCCCGCGATAGCGAAAGAGTTAATTGTCTGTTCGGCGCAATAAGAAAAAGAAAAAAAGAAAAATTTGAAAAATCGAAATCATCTGCCGCCGGACTAAGACACGAAACAGTCATTCGATTCACGCGAAGGATTCGCGGTCGTGTGGTTGCCGGATGCTTACGTAACGTCACGCAGCGGCAGAGAGTCGAGAGCCGCTCGAACTCGATAGGAAGGAGGGAAGTAGGGGGGTCGACCGCGAGGAAAATCCTTTCGGCAACTCGGTTACGTCACGAAATTATTATCCGTCCGTATCGCGAGAGCAGCGAGGCGACCAGAACAAGACCACCGGGGGAGGTAGTAGCTTCGAAATCCTCAGATTAGTGGAATTTTGTAGTAAATCGTCTGGCGCGGGGTTTCAGCCTGCGCGGCGGCGGCGGCTCCGCAGTAACGATTTTGTAGCGACGTTGTCCCGATGTACTCGACCGGGGGAGGTGCGCTTCAACAATCGAGCCGTGTCTGGCAACGTGGTTCCGCGCTTGCATGCAAACACAATAGAGACCGTGGTCCACGCTGCTGTGTATGTAAATGAGGGAGGAAAGATAGGAGTGGAAAAAAGGGAGAAAAGGAGAGGGAGAGAGACGGGAGGGGGAATTCGAAGGGGAAAGATTAGCGAAGGGAGGATGGAAATAGCGAGAAGATAGCAGAGATGGCTTATTTGATTTACGTTCTCGTTCTTTCTCCCCCTCTCCGCCTCCTCCTTCCATTTCCTCCGCTCTCCATTATGAGTCCGCTTCCTCTTCCTTTTTCCTTTTCTTTTATCGCGCGACAGAAACTATGTACCCACCCGCGGCCGAGGGAGACTGCAAATTCCGCAAGATCGATAAAAAAGAAAAGGGAAGAAAAGAGAAGAAATTTCCTTTCGCAAAAAGATTCACCGGTGTTTCGCGCTTTTTTTTCTACCCTCGCTCACTCAACTTTATCGCCGGCGTGTCGGAGACTCGCGCGATGAAAATTCGGGAGGTTTTTCTCTCGCTTTCGATTGAAACCGCGCGGCGTAGATTCCATTTAAATGGGTCACGCGCTCATAACTTTGGGAAGAATGAAGAAGCGCGGGCGTAAATGGAGCGCGCTTCGTCATTGATTGCTTTCCATTGACTATTATTTACCTCTGCTCGTCGAGAGTACTACGGTTACTTATAAATATATAAATGCATATATATATATATACATATATATACATCGTTTATCGATCGTTCTTTAATATTATTGCTCGGCCTGGCTGTTTTCAATGCGCCGCTTTCCAACATTCCCGTTCCTCGAATGTTCAACGAAATGGAATATCTTTTTCAAGAAAATGTTATCACAGTCTGCTGCTTTGCTCGTTAATATAATCACGCCCGGTTGACGCGGTTTTCATTGTATCGTGGAATCACATTTCGTGCGTGTGATTTGTAGGTTCAAGTACGTAGGCGATGCTCGTTTCAATGGGATTAAAATTGAGAGGAATTCCATTCGATTCGATCTGCTTGCTCGTTGAAGGTATATTCACGACACGACGCGTTTGTAAAATGTTTTTGTTTGCAAAGAAATTCGTAGTACGATTGATGCAATTAGACTCTGATCACGCGGAGCGCGATGTGATTGTTCGAAAAGGAGGAAAGAAGATACGTAGATAGAGAAGATATAAATACATTTTTATCGATTTTCTGACTTTTATGGTGCTCGATGTGACACAGTTTAAAAGGGGAACAACCCGTCAGATCCAAAGATACAAAAGACGCGATAAATTTGCAAAATTTCATCAAAGAAACCAGCGACAGAGGTTTAAGTTAGGTTTTGACAATCGATATTTGTCTTCTTCTCGCAGACATATGTTTAATCTACCAAAAATTATCCAATTGAAAACTACTCATTTTAACACGTTCTGTGTCGGGCCAATTTTTGATTACTTTCCCTTACAACAGATTTGCTTTTGAAGTATACAAGTCTCGTAATTTTCATAATAGTGCAAAAACTACAATCGTCAAGAGAAGTATCTAGAGTTTAAGGTGCATTACAGAACAAGGCAATAAATTTAATTTTAAAATATCATTTTAGCAAATTTTAACAATTTTTCAATGACGTCGAAGCTAATTTGAAATGAAAGATTTTGTATTGTACCAAATATTTTTAGTATTATATACTGTTTATCTACTAAATAATAATAAATAATTTATTATATAAATTATATATTACTGTGCAATAATACTAAATACTGATAAATAGTATTTACTTTAACGTTACACGCCGTATGCATGTTATATTTATTAAGCTGCCAATGCGTGACTTTGTAACAAATTTTTGAAAAATTCTTCGTTTTACAATGAAAATTCGAAATGGTAGCACGGAACGCGTAAATAAGATACAAAACGCGCTTCTCTGGCAGAGAGAGTCTGCACGCGAGTACGATGATATCGTTCGTTGACTTACCTTTCCGAACTCGCTGAGGCCTGGCGTCGAATCCTGGGTACTGTTCGTCTCGCCAACTGAACAGACTGCCCTGCCAAGAAAATGTCTGTTAGAACTCTTTTCTCCTTAAACGCGCAAAGCCGCCGCGCCGGGGACTTTGATAATTTTTCAACGCGCGCGTTTCCGTTTCTCTTCGCTCGAGAAACGTGGATTTCCCAGAGAAATTCTAATCTTCCATCGCTCTCTATTAGTCGTCGTGAAACCTTTCTAACGCTTCGTACGATCCTTTACGTATCCGCGAGGAATTGGATAAAATATATCCGAATCACGGGTGTCCAATTCTTTAAATTCTCGTTGACCAACAAAATTTGTCGAGGATTTATATACGTAGTTTGTATAATTTCTCTTCATCAGCTCTATGCAACGTATATTATTCGCGAGGATGTTGAAAAAAATATGAAAATTTTTAAACGGAGGACACTGAGCTTGATTTTCTATTTTACAATAGATACCAGTTTGTCAATGTCTGATTTGGTACAAGTTTGGCGGCAATAAGAAGAGTATTCTCAAGATGCTCTTATTTTATTTTATTTCGTGTGCTTCGTACGGGGGGAAAATCTGCTCGCAAATATAAACACTCCCCAAAAGAGACATCGTGAACATTCCCAGTTAAAATTATTCAAACAATTTTGGGTCAGCGCTGTATAATAGGGTTCAAGGGGTCGGGGGACACGCTTGATCTAAATATTTCGAAACATTCAAATGTTATCTCGCTGATCTCGCGATCTTTTTACGTATCATTACGGAGCAAGAAGGAGGAGAAGCAAATTCAATTATTTCTGGTCGCCGACTCTCCGATCCAAATGCACACACACGTGAATTCGTCGCGCACGTATTCTGAATTCCATTAGACGTACATACATATTTCCCTCGGCTATGGATACCCATCTGCTTTCCCTTATCCGCGGCGCAGGTTGCAACGTAGCTGGCCGCGTTAGGCACCCACTCTCCCCCCCTCGCTCGCTCTCTCTCTCGTGGCGAGAGAAATACGTTGCATCCGAGAGGAGAAGATTTGTTCGAGGACAAGCCGACTCTCGAGGCTCTTATTTACGACCAGGAGAAGGCCACCGCGCCGAGGGACGCGTAAAGTAGGCAAGGATTGAAAAGCACGGGCCGTGAATCGGGTCGACGGCTATTGTCGTCTGATACTTTGGTCTCGAACTGTTAGTTACGGGCAACGATATCGGCCATCGTCGTGTCGTACGTTTCGCATTCACGATCACGGCCTCACGAATGTACACGTACACGTAGCAGCGCGAGGGGTTCCAGCCCGGTCGCGAAACTCCCCGGAGTATAAATTCCAGCTTTGTGGCAGGGCTCATGGAATTATTCCGTCTTAATGGCGGGCTTTTGCCGCGGAAAGTATGTAGGTCGTGTTGTGGATGGACTGGCTTTAAAGTCCCTGTGTAAAATTGATGCTCGATAGCAGTGTCTATTCAGCTATCCAAAGGGGAACTTGTTATTTCGTTGCTCCTATCCTATCCTATCCTATACCCCCCCCCCCCCCTCCTCCGATTCGATACGTTCGTCCGTTCGCTTCTCTATCTATCCGGTTTTTACCCGTTGTTCCAGCCCGTTGTTCCAACCGGCGAGATAATCTTGTTCGTTTTTGCCGGACGATTCACGTGTGCTTGTGAATCGTACCGAGAGAAGTTTATTAATACCCAGCAGGTGATATCAGAATTTCGTTCCATTAAATTTCGAAACTCCCATTAAATCTCCAATTTTTCTGTTGGAAAACAATTTCAACCCTCAGCCCTTGCGGTCCGCGCGAACCATTTTCCATCAACTCTACGCCAGTAGCACTGTTAGCGCTACGTTGACAGTTTCGCGTCAGCATTGGATTTCGTCAGTGGATGATTTGGTTACTTTGCGAAACGCTTGCTCAGGGGTTAACAGATTCGTTGCCCCGCCCAAGCACGGAAAAATTTCTGAAAATTATCTCGAAAGCTTCGAGAAAGCTCGAAAAAGTTGGCAACGCACGCGAGACACGAATTTTTGAAGTAGCCTCGCTGTTTCGTACAGACTCGCCGGAACGAGGATTTGAAATGTTTATCTATCGGCGTCCCGGCGTTTTCTGGCAGAATCCCCGACAGAATCGAAGAGGAGCTTTATTTACACAGTAGCACGATCGCGGAGGATCGCGGGACGCAAAGCTCGACGTCCTCGCGTCGTTCCCCTTTCCTCGGCGAATGAAACGTCCGAGCGGCGCGGCGATTTTCGGATTTCGCGCAAACAGGGAGAAAATAGTAAGAAAGTTGCGAGCTGGCTATAAACGCTGGCGCGAGCGCGGACCTCCGGAGGTCGCCGGAGATTGAGTCGCAGATCAGCGAATCCCCGGGAATTTCGTTGAAGCGTAGCGAGTGAAAAGAGAACCCCTTCGGTGTCGTAGCTGGGAGAAATTTCTCTGCTTCTCGTAAATGGAATCGGTGGACTTTTTAAGGTGTCTTTTGCTCTGTACGCTGCCTAGCGAGGATCGTTTGAAGAAAGAAAATCTTTCGCGCGAATTTTCGTCCTCTGGACACGAGGATCGAGTCTTTTCGTGCGTTTCATGGGGGTTCTTACAGAGAAGAGCGTAACTTGTACCACAGTTGACGATGAAAAATCGTGGATAATTTATAACTGGTGTAACTTTGCGAGGAAAGATCTACTTGGTCCCATTTCAAGAGCGAAGCTTCCACTTCCGATAGTTGCGAGTTGGTTTCTCTCGAAGATGACTACGTATCTTGCAACGGGTGTAGAAAGCGTTTTCAAGGTTCAAACATAATCTGTGTAAAAATATTAAAAGTTTCCAAGAATCGAATGGCTCGTTGAAATTCGTTGTACAATTTTTTCCTTGCTATTTCATCGAATGTTGAATGACAGAAATTCAAGAAATCCCAAAGTTCCAAGTTCAACAAAGTGGTCAAAAGAAATCGTACAGCGAGTTTTAAGAAAAATTTCCTCGCGAAGAAAAAGTTTCAACCTCTCAGACCATAAACTTAATCGTAAAAAGAAATTTTACGTTTGAATTTTTACAATCTTCAGGAAAAAAAAAAAATAAACCGACGACTGTCAAAGAAAGAAGTTTTGCCCTTTGAAATGAGATCAACCAGATCTTTACATAATCTTTTTCTTGCGAAGTTGAAATTATCAATTATCAATTTTTCATCATCACTGATACAGTGTGTAATGCTTTTTTATCTCTGCTATCTAAATTTTTTGGTTTATGGCAACGGCGAAATCGTATATCAGACTATAGTGCCAAATTATCCCCATTGTAATCCCCAAAAAAATCGAAGAATCAAAGAATTTAATCGAATTTGAAAAATTCTATCACAAAGTTGTTCGATTACATAAAATAATATATCGCGAAACCAACAAACGTTTCTCGAAGGAGGTTGAATTTGCTGCGTACCGAGGTACGATACGATCGTCTCGTTCGGAGTCAAAGTTCCTTCGTGTTCCTTTCGAAACAAAGTTCCTTTAACCGTCCGTTTCTTGGAACGTACGACGCGGGTGTAGCTGTTCTGGCAGCGAAACCGCCGAGACGGAGGGAATTTTCTGCGCGGCAAGGTTTCAGATTGCGTCGAGCTCTTTCAGCGCCGAGCTGATCGGCCACGGAATAGGTTTTTCTTGCACGACTGTTCGCCGTTTGTACAAAGAATCGATCCGGTAAAAAGTGCTGGTAGCGCGGCGGAGAAAGAAGTTTCGCTGGTCGATTAATTGAAATGGAAAAAAAGGGCCCTTTGCTTGAGAGATGTTTGCCAGTGCCGCGATTTCTGGACTGATAGCCGACGATTTCAGGACTCGCCCTCTTTCTCGCCAAGTCGAAACAGTCCCATCAGTCACACGAGTGAATTAGAAGAATAGAGTCAATTGACGCAATAGGTTGGTACGAGACAACTGACCCTGCTTTGAAGATTTTTGTCATCAAAACGATCAATCGGCAATTTCCATTATTTCATGGGACCAAGGATTTTCTTTCGAAAAATTCTTAAAGTGTAAACCTAAATATCTCCTTTGTTATAAATACGTTTTGTATTTTGTATTTATTTTTGCAAATATAATTACAAACAGAGCCAATGTAAAAATAACTGGCGCTTGCCGCTTTGAAAATTTTTGCGATCAAAACGATCAGTCGATTGTAGTGCATTTCTGTTATTTCATGATCAAGAATTTTTTTTCGAAAGATTCTTACAGCGTAAACCTAAATATCACCTTTGTTTTCGGATGTATTCTTAAATATAAATTTAAGTTTCGTATTTTACATTCACTTTTGCACTTGGAATCATTCCGTTCTTTATTGCAGGGTATCGTTGCGGTGTACTGTCCATTTTAGAAGTCTCTGTCCGCGCGTATATCGAGGCCTAAATTAAATCACTCGGTCAACACAATGACACAACATTTCGATATGAAATTGCATGTATTGTAATTCAATTGTTAATTAAATTGCTCGCAGGTCCTGGCCCCTCGAACGGATTATCGATTTATCGCGACACGCGCTGCGCCGAGCATATATTTTGATAGATAATTAATGGACTGGCATTGTAGAAAACGATACCGGCAGGGGGTGGCGGATGGGACAATTAAAAATCCACTACATTAGGCATTTTGGTAGCCTATGCGGGGAATATTGAATTATTTCAATAAATTTGGAATCCAATTTAGCTTGTTCATTAAGCTTAACACACCGAACGTCGTGATTCGGAACCGATAATTCAATTCTGGCCCTGATCCTGCCTGTTAATTCGCGAGCGTACGTACGTACGTACGTAGGATCGAAACGAATATCATTTGCCCGAGATCTCGCTTTTTTGCCAAGCGAAAAATCCCTTCGTTTCCAAGTTTCCCAACATGGATTCTCTCTCTTTTCTTTTTTTCTTTTTCTCTGTCGGATGTTTCGAAAGTGGTATGGAATGTACTCACCAGGAAGTATCGCAGGCATGCGTCAAGGTAAGGTATCTCGCGCCCAGGCCGTAAAATGTCCTGAGAACACCCAAGGAATTCCCTAGGGAGTGACCACCTTCCACCCCGATGAGACTTGCGATTTTCCCTTCTCGATGCGCCTCGATAAGACCTACGCACACGGGAAAAAAAACATCACTCTGTTTCATTTGCCATTATTATTATTATTATTATTATTATTGTTGTTGACGTTATCATCGAATAAATTTTCTTTTAATTTCAATCTCTCGACGACCACGATGGATCGTTTCAAGCGTTTTTCGAGTGTCTTTTTCAAAATTAATTCGGGGCTTTTTTTAACGACTGGTACGCAAATATCAAATATTATTGTTAAATTCGTTTTATGAAACGGATCGAAACGGCGAGAAATTCTTTTTTTACGCTTCCGGTTTCGGTCGAGGTACGCGTGTGCACTTAAGCGCGTAAATTATGACTTGCAGCGCTTCTTTGCTTTGCACGCCAACGCACTCTGCTAACCGAGAGTGTGTTGGGACATCTAGGGTATCAAGCGCCTGGAAATTTCTCTCTCCATAACCTTTGCCTCAACCTTGACCTCTCAATCTTAATGACTCGATGGCTGCATCTGTATCTCTTCTTTTTCTCTTTCGACATTTATTTTAATCCCCCTCGCGTTTACGAACAATTTGCAAATAATCGTGTTTACAAGCCGTGCTTGTCTTCGCGCGTGCTCTTCTCACTGGTTTGTCTAATAATACGAACTATTAGCGGTCTATCGATTTATCAATATTGGACTTGCGTAGTTGGCGCGGTTTCAAGCTTGACACGCTCCTCTTCTTCCTCCATTCTTTCGAATTCGATTTATCGTATCTTGTCGTCGTGCATTAACGATGAAACGATTCCCACCCTTTCTCTCTGAAAGGCTGGTCTCTCAGTGTTGTTGGGAAGAAGCCGAAAGAGCCAGGGAAGTTGGTCGGGATTTGCATAGAGGAATTCCAATCGTCGTAGACTTGATCAGGAATCAAGGTACCAGTCGAACGAGAGCAGAGTTCCGATACTAGATTATTCAAATCGAGTGAAGAATACGTAAGTACCGGAGTCATCCTCCGCGCTCGTCCGTTTCAGCGGTTGCAGATCTTGGTAGCTTGACTCCTCGTGCACTGCGTTTGCCCACCGAGCGAAGAAGAAAGTTCATTATTTTTCCACTGTGTTACTATACCGCTTCCTCTTCGAAACTCGCGAAGATGTTACGCGTTACCTTCCGCGAAGTTTGAATAATGGAGCGAAGCTTCGCCGTTTCGAAACTTTTCAAATTTTTCGAACAGGGACGAGATGAGACGTGACTCGATGCGATCGTCTTCGACGTGCCGAAAGAATTGCGCAGACAATTGCCTTCAATTTCTTTCGATTCCAAGTAGCTGTTGCTTCGAGAAGAGAAAAGATCGATGACACGTTTGCCGAAGAAAGAACGCTACTCAGAGAGAAATTGTCGCAATTTACATCGCGAAGAAATTCGCGAAAGATCTCTAATCCCTGAAAGAAGACAAGCGGTCCTCGACTTAATTGGTTTCTGAAATGTGTACGAAAGTTGACATTTAAAATAGAGCAATATAAAAAAAAATATCAAAAAGTGTTTTTAAAATATTTATTTTTTAACCAAGTTGTTGATTAGTAACTTGTGTTTTCTTTACAAATTTATCAAGAGATAGTTGAATTGCACTCTTCTGTAACACGAAAGTACGCGTATTTTTGCGATAAATATCGATGAAAAATCTGATTTTTGAATATTATACGAAATATGTATGAAATACAGAATTGTAACAAAAGTCGAGGACCGGCTGTACTTTGTCGAATGTGCCGTTTCTCAAATGTTCTTCACATTTCACGACACGATAGAGAAAACAAGAGAGCAGATTCTACAAGACTCTTCAAACAGCAAAAATCACGAATAAAGTCATAAACTTTAGACACACACGCAAACTGGAATTTACGCGAACCTCGGTTTTTCCAAATTCCCCTAACGACACGGATCGAGACAGATCGCAATTTTCCAAATTACGCGTCGTTCGTTTGGATTCTGTTTGTACTTTGTGGCTAGAGCGATGAGATGGCCAGCAAACGTATATTGAACCACGTCCGTCACTCATACTAGCTTCCTCAGAGTTTAGCCTTCACGGTCTTGTTTCGGTTACTCGCTCGCCGGAGTTTCTCCTAGCTTATGAAAATGGCCGACAGCTTTCTGGAAGCAAGCTAGTCGCGAGAAGTTTACAACGAGGAGTTTGTTACACTTCGACTCGGTGTCGCACTTGCCCTCGTGTTTTCCTCTCGTTTTTCCGCAACGCCGCGTCTATTACACGCGACCATTGTCTCGCGTTTGTTGCGTCATTAACGCGCCGGACGAAACTCTATCGGCGACTGTCTTCTTCTCTTACGATCGCTCACGAAAATGACAATTACCTTGGAACGTGCAACTTTGCAGGAAATTTTTTCCTTCTCTTCTTTTTGTGCAGTTTTAAAGTCGTATCGACATCGAGGTTATTAGCGACTATTATTAGGTACTTGTATGATACTTATATTTTGTAATAGATTTATATTCATCAAGTATTGGAGTGATTTTGGAAAGTCAGGGCAGATTAATTCTATGGAATCACTCAAAGTTTGTACATTCGTGTAAAATACGTGTCGAGTTGTGACAGATGTTTGCAGAAGAGAGAGTCAGTCTTCTTTATTAGGTATTCATGGGTTAGCCAGTATAATTTTTCTTTTTATCACTAAAAGTGATTTTAGCGGGGGTAATCGGGTCCTTCAGGTGCAACGCTAATGCAACGAAAATTAGCGATTGGTTGATTTGGGTCACGTGATTCGTGAGGGGGCGTGGGGTAGACCTCGAGTAGGAGTGGCGAGGTCTGGTACTGTAATTTGTTTTCTATCGATTCGAATGTTTGTACATCAATAAAATTTTATGGCAAAAAAGTCTTCGTTTCCTAGTCAAAACAGTTACTTCTGGGCCTTTCAGTAAGACGAATCGTACCGAGGTACAAGTCGTGCAGTTTTTTGGTTAATCCGCCAGAAGGAATTTCTTGGTATTAGTCATACGTTCAACATCCTGACGTTGATTTTTCCATGGTATATAAGTTCTTGATATGGAACAGGGGGTCTGTGACTCGCTTAGTGGTAGGGTCAATGCTTCCTTGACACTCAAGTCTGTTTCATTTCGTTTCCAACGATGCCTCGATGAGAGGTTATCCAGGTTATTGTTACATTTTTGTTCAAGTTGGAAAATTCAGTGTAAAATGTAGCAATGTTTTTGATAATGCCATTGTATTTGATAAGGCTGTGGTTATACTCATAGAATCGGTATAAATTATTTTGTCCGTTTAAATATGCTTTTGCTGAGAAGATGGTCATTGAGGGAGGGAAGGTGTTTTCTTTTTCAATGATGGCATATTTTCAACCACTCCTTTGTTCGATTTCGAGGCATTTGTATAGATTTCGCGGTCTCAATCTTTGATTTTGCAGGAAATTTGTTTTTCAATGAATATCTTTCGGATGTTTAAAGGACGATATCAGACGATAGTTGAACTATCGACTTTCACGTTGCCCGCGAATGCGACGGAATTACAAGTCGACGATACGATATATTTGTAATGTACGTGTCACGCGTCAATAACAAATTGACATTTGCAACTCGGTTGGCAACTTGAACGGAAGCGCTGGATACAACTGTCCGTTTCTATTCCGTTCGAGGTTCAAGTATGTTCAAAGTTCGAGACGTAGGTTGGCAAACTTCAAGTACGAGCGGTGAAATTTCAAGAGTCTGGAGCGCAAAAGTTTAAAATGGGGCGTAAAATTTGAATTTGACGGCTAACACGCTGACCACAGGGACGTCGGGGATAGATTCACTTTTTCGAAACTGCTCGAAGAATTTTGCTCGCCGCCGCGTGATAAAAAGTGGCTTCGTAAAATATTCAACCGGGATATCAGGGGTGATTCCCTTGCAGAGGAAAGGTGTAGTTGATGGTTCAGAAACTATCTTTGGCACGTTGCTAAATTGCAAATTGTTTATAAAAATAATTGGCGTTAGAGAAAAGTCCAATAGAATTCGTCTAAAGTTAGAACTCTTTGCTTTGAAACTTTTGAAACTTCAATAGCGTTTCGGTCTTATTCTCGAGATATTTTAATCTAAAGTTTTTTTTTTCCCTGTGTCAGTCTTGTATTATCAACGACTTGGAATTAAATCTTATAATTTATTATAAAGGTTAGACTATCTTGGAAAGTGTATCAATTTTAAAAAATTTATCACCTCTCGATCGCGTGACAAATATAACGAATTCCTCGTTAAGAAGTTTCTCACGAATATTTAATCTCGTACATTCCCGTTACGTCTCCGTCGCAATGGTTTCCGCGCAGCGCTGTTTGACTTGCTGCAAAATCCAAGGAAAATGGACGTAGAGGCTGAAAAGACAAGTGAAAAGTTCCATTCGTGACTTTCCGTTGGGTGTTCGTTTCGGGGACGACCTCGATTCGGTTTCCTAGTTGCTGCGGAGTTTCTTCAGCTTATGAAAATGGCTGACAGCTTTCCGACGCGGGTTACTTGTCGCCGAAACTTTTGCAAGTTTTCCCTCGCGCGGGTTATAGACTCCTTCGTTTTTCCTTCTCTCTCTCTCTCTCTCTCTCTCTCTCTCTCTCTTTTTCTCGCGCTCTGTCGTGAAATTTCCAAACTCCCCTTGCCAGAAGAATAATTTTACGTTCCTAAAAGTTCGAAACTCGCGCATTGTTTGACCGAGCAAAACTATATAAGAGAGAGAAAAGTCCCCGGCTGTGTCATATAGGATTTTATCATATTTTATCACTGAAAGTGATTTTAGCGGGGGTAACCCAAAAAATTGGGGCTCTTCAGGTGCAACGCTAATGCAACGAAAATTAGCGATTGGTTAATTTGGGTCACGTGATACGTGAGGGGGCGTGGCGTACTGAGATCTCGAGTAGGAGTGGCGTTGTCTGGTACTGAGCGATCGCGCCTGTAGTTTGTTTCGTATCGATTCAAATGTTTGCATATCGATAAAATTTAATGGCAAAAAAGTCGTCTTCATTTCCTAGTCAGAACAGTAGGCTTTCTCGGCCTTTCAGTGAGACGAATCGTACTGGGGTACAAGTCGTGCAGTTTTTTAAGTCTCAGTCAAAGCCGAATGAATTTGAATATCACGTCTGCATGTTTTGATACGCGAAAATTGCCAAATTTGAGAGAAAGAAGCTACGTATTTGAATTTGACGCGTTCAAAAATGTCCTAGTAAAGTCTCGTCCAAAAATTCTCCGATCAAAGATCATCCGACCATGTTCCACGAAAAATATTTACCTTCGAGCCAGCTCCAGAATTATCGCCAGAGTAATTGTCAGTAACATTTTTTGAATAGTTTTCCAAACAATTAAAAAAAAAAAAAAAGAATCTACACGATTCAATCATCAATTCCGAATGCCTTTTCGACGCGAATGTTAACTGCTCTGTCTCCGACTTTTAATCGTGAAATTTTCCCATTGTTTTTCCACGGTTGGTAGATTTGCATTCAAGAAACGCGGGACGATTGTTTGCCATGGAATCGAAACGAGCAAATGGAATATTTCCGCTCGTGACTCGAGTCTCGAGTTACGAGATCGTATTTTTATACTATTTTACTCGTTTATTTAGCTCGGAACGAGAGGGAGAGAGAAAGAGTGGAAAGCGACGGGGTGAAATTTGCATGAAGGCAATTTCATCGATTAGCTAGCTGCCGATAAGCAAACATTTTTCCCAACGGTCGGTAAAAGCCGGGACAGTGTGAAACTGTGTTACCAAGTTGGAGCCAATAATTACTTTCCTCTTGAATGATACTGCTCCAAAGAAATCGAGCAATTAATACTAGCCTCCTTTGTCCCCCTCGAGTTTCCTCGAAGAGCAAACTTCCTGTCCGGTTCTGTCGTTTCTGTTGCATCCATTGTTACTCGCAGTTGGTACTCGCGATTCCAGCAATCTAATTATCAGCGGAACGAGTAGCAAGCGTCTTAAACTTGACAATCTGTTTTGTTACTGCTTATTGACTCCTGTTACGCGCCGAGTTCCCTCAAAATTATTCATTTCCATCGCGAATTATCTGCAAACTTTGCGAGATAAATTCTACAAACTTCCATTCTACCTCGTTTATGAAGCGTTCCCATTTGGATTTCGGTATAATCGAGTCTTTCTTCGCTCCGCGTGATTAGCGTAACTCTGTTGACACGTTCGTTGTTGTCTCCTGACACTTTAGTTTGATTAATAAACTTTTACTCGCTCGTAGAAAATGCGTCGATGCGATATTTAGTAGAAAACAATTTCCGTTCGGGACTCTGTCCTCCTTTTTCTCGGAATTTCGCTCTCGAAAGTACAAATTTGCTGCAAAAATCCTCTCTCTGTCCTTTCAAATATTTTCCTTTCAAATCTCCCGCGTCTGGATATTATCATTGCGTTCCCACGAATTGTTAAAGCAGTCTCGCGAATGCAGTTAAGCGATCGAACGAACAACAAATTCAAGTTCCATTTCACGAGGTCCACTTTCCGGCGTGTTGTAAAATACAGAGAGTTATAAATCTTTCGAAATCCGTGACAGTGCATTGTGTGTACGTTCCCGGGACCGTAAGTCTCGGTCTTTTTCTGTTTCTCAGTGCCATGAAGCTGCATCTTTTATCTCTATAGCAACCTTGGGGAATCGTACCTAATAAATATTGCCCGAACCATTACGTACACCTTGTGATCCTTCGTGCTGCAATTTTCCTCGAGACTCTTTCCTCAGTCATTTCTTCTTCGCCAAGTTTCGGTTGCATTTTGCATTTCCACGCGGTACTTACGTTAGTTGAGTCGAGCAAACGTTGAATCCCTCAAGATTCGCGGCGTGAAAAATTTCGAGCGGTCGAACGTGGCACAATTGTCTTTATCGCATTTTTTTTTTTTTTTTTTTATGTTTAAAAAGAACCTTTATTTTGTTTGCACGAACGTCGTTTTTTTAAACGAAATACCGCAATTCGTTCAACCACGTTCACTCGCGCGTGATTTATTTCGATGGATTTTCTATCGGAGTAAATGTACGATCAATTGTTATTTTTATTACAACATTTTCCATCGACTGGCAAAATTAGATTTATTTCAAAAATGTCGTCATATGTTTTTAGAACGGCCGGTTATGCGCATTGTTCGGCGAAAATTCGGGTCTTTTTAAAAAAATTCTATTTCGTTTCGGCTACTGCCCGAACGAATCTCGTTTGCACCAGTGTCCCGATATTTCGAACTTTGATTCGACTGTAATAATTTTAATTCCCCTTCAATCCACGGATCTTTTTTCTTTGATATTTTAAGATCTTTCAGAGCTTTGACGATAATAAACGTCAAGTGATTCGATTCGCGCGCAAAGCGATTTTGTTCGCACAAATCAGGCGATTGGCAGATGCAAAAAAAAAAAAAAGAAAAAGAGAAACAAGAAGAAACCGCGTTGAATGGAACGGGAGAAAATTCGCCCCGGTTCCAGAAAACTAATAAAATCCAATCGTTGTTTTCGATTCTCGGTCTTTTCAACGAAACGCAAGGCCGGGACTTTCCAGGCCGATGGTTTGCAATTAAAAACTGATGGTGAATTGAAGTTTGAAAGCTCACCTTTGACGGAGGTAACCAAAGTTAAATGTTGAGCATTCATCTCGGCGAGCCGGCGGATCACGTCGATCTGTTCCAAGGAAAGTTGAACCGCATTCAACTGTGCCGCACCGCATGGAACGTAGGCAGACCAAAACTGAAAGCAAGTGGAGCAAATGTTGCGGATAGTTTTACGACTTTATTTCCATAGGAGACTGCTAGGAGAATGAAAACACCCGTAACTTTCAACTTTCCACTTTTTCTTTTCTCTCCTCGGATACGAAAACGCGACTGCGATTTTTCTGCCGTCTCTGTCTCGCAATCGAGAGACATCGTGGCCAGAAGTGGGTTGATCCAAATCGCTCGTCGTTTGAAGCGGATGCGAGCGAAAGGTTATACTCGCTGTTATTTGAGATTGATTTTGAAAAAAAGAGAAAAAAAAATTCGTTTCGTAATAAATATGAATTTCACGGTAAATATGACGAACGCAGTTTGTTAAAGTAAATTGATTGATTTAAAAAGAAAATAATATGAATTTCATGATAAATATCACGGACGCAGTTTATTAAAATAATAAATGAAGAGTGTCAGAGGCGAGACTCATTCAGACTCATTCTAGACAAATTTTCAAATTCTGCACGACGTGTATCCACTTTATATTTGCGCACGAATTTTCTGGAAATGGTATTTTCACATTCACACGAAGTATTTAACGCCCGTCGCGTCTCGACAAAGAAGAGGGGATCAAAGTGTCTGACAGAGCGAGCATGCGGACACGGATTGTTTATATTCATGGTGCATTCGCGTGCTTTCAGTGTTCGCGCGCTGCTAGTTAACCACCGATTGTAGCGTCATAATACGTTCATAATCATAACACTTGAGAACACTTAGCACTGGACGATAGACAGTTAATTAGCACTTCTCGCCGTGCGAGCCGAATTACACGCGCGTACCCGCGCCAAGTGCCCTCCCCTACTTTGCAAATTATTGCGCGCGGATGGTTGATCAGCTCGCGCGTTAACGATAATCCCCTTTCACGCCGGACAACGAAGATATATCATCACGAAGGTAAAAGTCGGAATTTGAAAGTAATCAAAGAGCATTCTACACCGAAAGCCGAAAATATAACGAGTGTACGAAGAACAGAAGAAAAGATTCGTCAAAGATATAGTAATGATGGAAGAAAATAGTGTCTCTTTAGAAAATTATGAGAAGAATATCAGAGATAATGGAGACTAAACTTGATGCTGCTTTTAAAAGTGTGTATCTGCGATTATACTGATCAAACACATACCATGTGCAGCTGTTGTAAAATTGAATTAAATTACAAGGAAATAGCTCTAGCTTTTTTTTTGAGAAATCATTAATTTTACTGTTCAACTTTGTTGATACTAACAAATAATAATTATGATATATTAATAGCAAGAAAATATTTAGAAACGATGTGAAAAGAACTGAAGTCTAGTCTCGAAATATTCCAAAATTTGCTTACTCTCCGCAAACAATTTAATTGCAATTATTTTTCTCGCATGACGAGCGTACTCGAAAACGTTTCTTGCTGACGAGTATGCTCGTCATTCACAGCTAAGAGGTGAAAGTTACCAACGAACGATGAAAGTTCTCGAAAAAAAATTTTAAAGACGATGGCACGTCTGGTAGCTCGAGGAAGATGATCCAAAAAAAAGAAAATCTGCTTGTACCCCAAAATTTTATTGATATGCAAACATTTGAATCGATACGAAACAAATTACAGACGCGATCGCTCAGTACCAGACAACGCCACTCCTACTCGAAGTCTACACCACGCCCCCTTACGAATCACGTGACCCAAATCAACCAATCGCTAATTTTCGTTGCATCAGCGTTGCCCGATTTGCTGGGTTACCCCCGCTAAAATCACTTTCAATGATAAAAGGAGACGATCGGTCAAAGTTGCGGGATATGTAGCTAAACGTTACTAACGACACCGTTTTACACCGGGAGGCAGGACGCGGTGTGTGACGAGAAAAAGTTGCGGACAGAGGCGGTTTTCGAGGCCGTGATGGAGAAAGGGACGGACAAAGAGCAATGAGGCGCGTCCCTACATTTCACTAGGTTCCGCTTTGAGAAGCAACGTTACCAATTACTCGGCGGTCTGATTACCATGGAGTTTCTCTGCCAGTGTAAATATTGAATTTCGGCCCTCGTCTAACCCGATTGGCATCCCCGATTCTCACGGTGCAGCCGGCGTGACATCAACGTTGTTATAGCAATCGCGCGCCGCGTGAAACATATCGTACGGCGTGAAATTTTATGAAAGAAAAAAAAAAAAGAAAAAGGAGGAAACAAACAGCTTTTTGAACAAAAGTGTTCAACTGTTAAGCGCGATACGCTCGAGCGAGCTCGGCTCGGTTGCATTTTTGTTCCTCGTGCTGCTTTTCTTCATTTTCCCGTAACTTGATTTTTGAGGAGACCGTGCGAGAGGAAATGAGAATTTTCAGTCTTCGCAGGGAGAGGGTGAAATGCTTGAATAACTAGAACTGAGGCGACAATTAAGGCGTAAAGTTTCTATCGGAGACATTCAAGTGAAAGAAATAGAAAAACTTTGGCGCGGGTGAATTTAAATCTCTAAAAATACGCTGCTTCACGTCTGTAGAATTTCTGTAGAATCGAAAGTTGTAAATTGATCAAAGATGCAAATTGACCACTTTTGTAATTGCGCTGTTAATCATCCGCAGAGTGTCTAGATCTTGAAATCTTTGGATGGAAATCGAGTAAATATAACGCACATATTTTGTCAATTTAAATTCTAACGAATTCCTGCGAAATAATTATAATACTCGCGGCGCTTGATCACATTTTCACGATACAGCTTGATGATTTGACACGTTTGATGCCTCAATATCGCGACGATTTCGTCAATGTCGTAAATATTTTAACAAAATCGCGGCGAAATTACTACGAGTAAATACGAAATACAAAATACTACGATCACTATATCGCGTTCCGTAAAAAATGTTATTCTTCCACGACGCGTAACGCGATTATATATCGATCGTGATTGCAACGTTAATGCAGCTTTCAATGGGGATGGGATTTAAACGCGTAGCGAAAGCTCTGCGAAAGGGTGACAGGGGCTGGACAGGGGGATGGTAATAACAAAAGCTAGATAATGAGAAGATGGAAACAGCAAACACAGGTCACAGGCGAGGTCTCTCGCTTCACCTCAGCTCACGCTCTTCGCGTTCCGTAATTTAAATCGGTTTCGCGGAATTATTATTTAAATCTGTTAGATTTTAATGAGAATACTTTGTCTCCAGTGGATGCGGCGCTTCTTTTAAAGATACCAGTTTATTAATTAGCCAGTTTATAAATTAACTGGTCGTCGTCATCGTCGTTGGTCGGTTTCATCGCTTTTGCACCCCTTTTTTCTTTTTTTCACTTTTTCTCCCGTACGAAACGGAATGCTGCCGATGCAAAAGTAAGGGAAATGACGTCTCCGTCTCGAGTTGGAGAGGGATGGGAAAAGAACCGGGGATTAAATATGACGCGAGACGACGTTTCACGGTTGGCTTTTTGCACCTCGCGGCGGCCAGAGAAAATAATTGAGTTGTTGTCGCGTTGCTGAAACTTTCACGGTAAATTGGGTGTTCCCCCAACTATGAAATGACAGGATCCAGCTAAAAGACACCGCGCTGCGGATATATTCGCCGGGACTGTGGCTGTGCTCTTGGCGTTGTGCACGCGCGTACGTCTCGTCGAAAATGAAAAATTTCACCCCCGGAATTTGTGTATCGCGCGTAAAATGTTTTATGCACGCGTCTCTCTCTCTCTCTCTCATTTTTTTGGGGGAAGGTTCGTCGCGTCTGTTTGTCTACCGGCACTCGCTCTGACACGAACAGTTGGCACGTAACTCTTCTTAATCACGTTTAATTTAATTAATCATTGTTAGATTTCAGAGTGAAAATGACGAATATCTTTCAATGTTCGAGGTATTTTCGAGCCATTTTTACACAAAGCACGTGGAATTTGGATTCAACGCGACTGATATGCTACAAAATTTAATTCCACGTTGAACCGATCCTCTGTTATCTGAGGATTTTAATTTGATTTTGAATCCGAGGTGATAAATATTTTAATAATCCAGCGGTTCAAGAATATTCCCTCTCGCTCGCTGAATATTCCATCTTCGGTCGTGCACTACGTCTTTGCGTGCCAGTTTTGAACTGTTCGGTTCAATGCTTATCAAGTTTAGCGAGGTTTCTCGCAAGTGTCCCTCGGCAAACGGGACTGCACGTCGTTTCCCCTGCTCAGTTTTCGCTGCTCAATTGCGAGAGCTCTTCGCGGGACAAAGGTAAACGTAAGATTGAAAGGTCCGACATCGCTAACTGATCGAGTTAATGTCTCGGGCAGCCCAGCGAAGCGGGCCTGACGACTCTATCTCGCCCCCAGTACTCGAGGCGAGTGCGGTGTAAGTAGTAGCGCGCGCTAAACGCGCATACACAGCTAGTGGAAATGGCGGTTAATAAGCGGACAGGAGATAAAGCCGTCCGACTGGAAGAGAGAAAGAGAGAGAGAGTAGACGTGCGTTCTTCCAGAAGGGGAGGCAGATAATGCGGACGACAGATAGTTCGGCTGGCGTATTTTATTCAAAACATGAATCCACTGTCCGATGCATGGAGGAAATGTTCGATGTACTTGCAAAGAAAAGAAAAGAAAAGAAAAGAAGAGGGAGAGAGAGCGTGGATGGAAGCTTCAAAAGAAAAGTGCTTCTACTTGCTCTCGTCGAATTTTACGTAACGTTACGGCTTTTTCCTAACGTGAAAAAGAAAGAAAGAAAATAAAAGAGTGGAAAATAAAGAGAATAAAGATACGAGCACGGGCGTTTCGTCAAGTGGGAACGTTCGATGGGAAACAATTTGTTCGTTCTCGCGTGGCTTGAAAAGCGACGCGCTGCAATTAAAATTCTTTTGGTCTCTCATTGTGGCCGCGGTAGCCCTCGCCGAGGGGAAAGCAATTTCAAACGCCACCGCGGCACGGTAGAAATGAAAAAATCTTGTTGATTCAATTACCGGTCGAAAGTTTCCTCGGCCGGGTGTTAATTAAAAGGCCGCGTCTTTTTCGTTCCTCCCGTTTAGACCCAGTTGGTCGTCGCTTCTTCCCCCGTTTTTCCTACGTTTCTCAAACCTAGTCGGAACTAACTTTTAAGGGTACGTCACGATTGAAACAGCGAGTTTGTTTCCTCTATGATTTATCGATGTTCGGCTTGTGTTCGTCGCCCCGTTTTTCCAGACAGTGACAAACACCGCTCGTAATACCGAGTTAATGTTAGCTCGAGGAACGCGTTGAGCTAAAATTCCCAGGCCCGGTTCAATATTCTTAAAACCGTCCTTTCTTCTCCCGGCAATAACTAACGGAATGAAAAGTTCCCCTTTTGATGCCGGTTATTTACGTTATAACGGAATCCTTTATAGGAAACGGTTCACGAACGACGCTGCACCGCTGCAAAGTGTGCGTTTACGCGACACTGGGCTCTGCTCCTCTCGTTCGTTCTCTCACCACGCTCTTCTTCCACGAGCAGCAGCACTTTCTATCGTCTATCACGAAAATGACTTTCTTGCCTGTTTCGCGATTCCAGACACACGCGGGTGTCTCGTCGGTCTCGGAGTGTCACTCGAGGCAAACGAGCGACCATCGTCGCCGATTATTACCAGCAGATCGTCGAATTTCGTTTCACGGCCGTGTCGATGGACGATCTCTCGTCGAAATGTTCGACGATCCTTCGCCAAAGCAGTTTCCTCCGCGAGGGTTATCCCCGGGACGGGGATCGATTTCTCGGGACGGAAATTCGAGTTCGCTGAGAGCGAGGGTCAAAGGTGGGGGGAGGTGACCTCGGTGAAAATTCGAAGGAAGCATTTGCCCGCGAGACGCGATGATGCCCGCGGAACTTGTCTAACCGCGCCCCGAGTGGAAAACGATGGAAGTTTAGTCTTAAGCGAATTGAAAATCGTTAGCGAGTTACGCTTTGTTGAGCTACTGGCGGGATAAACTTTTCCAAGTGGGAATGGGTTGCGTCCCTTTAATAAAGTCGGCGGGGGCGGAGGGGTGGAACCAGGGAAAGCCACGGGCAGGCTACGTGTCGAGAAACTTGATTTAACGCGATTTGGCTGCGAATGCTTATGCAAATTCATATTTTTGCGCGCGGGCGACCGAAGGGACGGAATGTAAATGGAACGCGTTCGTTCGTTAGTTTCTTTTATTTTTTTATTTTTCTTCCTTTTTTTTATTAGCTTGCAGCCATAAAGCGACTGCTCTTTTTTCTTCCCTCTGCGTGCGAACGAAAGGCGAATTTTTGTCGTCGAGGAACAAAAAAATTTCGTTTTGTCATCTGTTCAGCTGCAGCTTCGTGACTTTGCGTTTGAAGAAAGTTCCTGTCATTTTCGACAAGAAAAAACGATTTGACATCCTCTGAACTGAGATTCTGAGACACTGTCATGGTCCGAATTGAATCATTATGACTTGAAACGGTTCCTTTTTGATCATCCATTTTGAAATCGACGTCAAGCTATTGTTAATGAGATCGTGCATTTTCTTTCTCCTGAACAAGCCTGAGTAATCAAATATCAGATCATATATCAGTGTTCATTTATCAGAAAAAAATGCAATTACTTTTTGGCCAATCCAACGTATTAATTCTTCCTGTTCGTTTTTTCAACGTGTTTCCTTCCCGCGGGGTCATTAATTGCGAGGCAAGAAATTATCTCTCGCAGAAAAGTGTCGCGTAATTAATAATTGGGCAATTATACAGAAATATAATGGCAACGGCACGGCTGCTCGTACGATTGCGTCAATCACGCACGCAAACACTGAAATTAACATTTAAAATGAACGATGTCGCGAGTCCAACTTTAGATTCTCGCCATTTTTTCATCAATTGTGACAAACTGGAAATACACGCGCAATTGTTTTCACAAAAAAGTGAAACTACATTCTGCAAACTCTTTTCCAAAATCGGCATCTGGCATCGTTTCGAAAGAAATTGGTTGTAACGCAAAGGTTGAACCAATACGCGAAGAGAAACCTGTTCGTCGATATTGTTCTCTATTTGACGTAACGCCGCGGCGCGGTGTCAATTCATTATGTCGATGGCAGAGCGAAAGCCATACAGAGCGGCAGGATCATAATACTGGAGGGAAGGAAAATGATCCTTTAGGAAACCAGTTCGGATCGAGTCTTCCCCAGAAGCCGTAAAACATATCGCTCCCCCAATTTTTGTTGCCCTCTGTCGCGAGGGTGAGAACAAATCTATACTTGTTCTTTACCTCTTCCAACGACCCTATCGGCTTCTCCTCCCGCGATCATCCTGTCCCTTTCGACTTTGCGCTCTGCTCTTTTTTCCCCAGAACCACAGAAAGAAAATCCATCATTTTTTTGTCCCTCGAAGCACCTATTTTTATTTCTTTGTGAATGGTACCATTATCGCTCGTTGAACCTCGATTGAACAAGAAAATTCGAAAGATCCCCCTAATAACTTTACCTTTTAAAGTACCTTTGGATTTCTCTGAAAACTTTGTCTTTGAAAGTTTCAAACGACACTGCTCTTTTTTCTCTGAATTTTCCAAAAGAAAATTCACGATTTTTCTTCCTCTGAAGTCTTGAATAATAACCACTTTTATTTCTACAGTGGATGGTGCCATTTTCACTCGTTAGGTTCTCGATTGAACAAGAAAATTCGAAAGATTTCCCTAATAACTTTACCTTTTACAGTACCTTTGGATTTCTCTGACAACTTTGCCTTTGAAAGTTTCAAACGACACTGCTCTTTTCTCTCAGAATTTTCCAAAAGAAAATCCACGATTTTTCTTCCTCTGAAGTCTTGAATAATACCCACTTTTACTTCTACAGTGGATGGTGCCATTTTCACTCGTTAGGTCCTCGATTGAACAAGAAAATTCGAAAGATTCCAAGAACAACATTGTCTTTTAAAGGCTCGGCTCGTCTCTGTTTCCAACGAATCGTCTCCGTTGTTGGGTCTTGATTTGAACAAAGGCCCTCTCACAAAGTCGTCGTTCAATCTGGATCGAGGCGGGAGAAATGGCTGCGCGTCCGGAACTATGCGATCGACGCTCCGTTCTCTCTCGAAAGATAGGCCTTTATCTGTTCGTAGACACTCGCGAACACAGGCTGCACTCTGAACGTTCAAGCGAACGATCCTCGCCGTGGTGCGACCCGTCGCGCCGTTAATACGGCGCGGATTCATTCTCGAGCAGCTGCTCGATCGATTTATCGGCGTGAAAGTGATTCCTTCGGGAAACCTTAGAGACGTCGTTTCCATGGGAAAGTGCTCAATTGGATTATCGGATGACTCTAGACCTTTTCCTACGCTTGCCTTCCTTACATTTCTTCCTTAATTCGCCATTGCTTCCATTTAATTGTTTCGCTCGAGCGAACGTTATTATCTCGCGATCAATTTCCCCGCTACCTTTTTACACCGAGCGGGAGGCGGCGAACGCGATTATTGGAAAATCCCGGCGCTTTGGAAATTTTCTTCTTGAAATTCCAAACTCCGACGTTGCGACGCTTTGACGTTGTTTCGAGCGAGGCTAACTCGGCGAATTTTCATGCTCGTTGTTCTACGGGAATTTGTGTGTAAGTCAACGTTAAAAACGGCTGCGAGAGATATTAAATTAGCTGCGAGTTCATAAGTGCTGAACGTGCTGCGAGAGATATTAAAATTAGCACGTACGTAATTTATTAAAAAGGGGAAGAAAGTCAAAGTAGAAGAGCAGGAAAAAAGGAGTGCACGGGTCAAGATTTTGAGAACGTTAACGTAGTTCGCTTAGATCGAGCGAAAGGTACTTTATAAAGCGCAGAAAGAGCCGCGGATATATTACACGGGTTGGAATATATTGCACGGTATATCCGTGCGCTCGCTGCTGAATAGTCGTTGAGTGTTAACGCGTTGAGAGTGAGAGTTTCTGAGTCATTGTCGAGATATATTCCGGGATATATTTTACACGACTCCTAACTTTCTAAAGAAATTTCTCCCCGTTGCCGTCGTTAGCAACGAATCTATACAGAAATATCTCATTTCGTCTTATATACGATGGTCGGTCTCGATGCAATTAAATTTATCTTTCAGTGTTACAGATGCTGTGTAGCGTAAGCTACGTAGCTAGTAAAGTAGACATCCTATTTGCATTGTCGAGTGTTAGTTTAGGACTAACTTCGTCGATAGTAACACGGGACTTACAATCGCTACACGTTACTAGAAACTAGTCAAACTATCCGTAAAACGGATGTAAATAGAATATTCTGTGTCTTAGAAAATAAAAGAAATATCTGGTGTCAGAGTCACCGAAGAGCATCGAAGAACTCCTAGTTCTTTGAAGGCCTCTGCAATTGTCGATTAATGTTAAAACAAACAAAAAGAAAAGAAGAGATTCCTCGATAATTTTCTAATGTGTACCTAATGTGTATCTAATTCTAATATGTACTTTCTAATGTGTACCTAATTCTAATATGTACTTTAGAGAATAAAAGAAACCTGGTGTCAGAGTCACCGAAGAGCATCGAAGGACCTCTAGTTCTTTGAAGGCCTCTGTAATTGTCGATTAATGTTAAAACAAACAAAAAGAAAAGAAAAGATTCCTCGGTGATTTTCTAATGTGAACAGCTTCCAAAGACCTACGAAACGGGGTAGAATATTCTGTACCCTAAAGAATAAAAGAAACCTGGTGTCAGAGTGACCAAAGAGCATCGAAGGAACCCTAGGTTCTTTGAGACTAGCCTCTGTATTATCAATTATCAAACGTAATCAACATTAAAACAAACAGAAAAAGAAAAAGAGGAGAATGCCTCGGTGATTTTCTAATTTGAAAACGAGAGCGTATTAAAAGTTCATCAGCGATTGCGGCGTTTAATTCGCCGGCGTTTAAATCAAATAGAAAACGATTCGGAGCAACGGCGGTGGCGGCGGCGGCTGCGGCGGCGGCGGATTTAGATCTGCAATTTAAAGCGAACGAAACAAATTTATGCGCGGTGGAAACAACAGGATACTCGCAACGCGGGTGAACGCGGATGCCTTCTTCCGTATGCGCCGCTCGTGTTCGATCAATTTACGGGGGCCGGGGAGGGGTGGATGGGTGGATGTCCGCACTTTTCCGAGTAGTTTCCACTCTCACGTAACCCTGGCTTGTTAGACGTCAAAGTCAATATGCAAACGAAAGAAGCGGCGAAGTGCACTCGCTGCTGCTGAGCGTCGACCGGTCTTATCGAGTTTTAATATTTATTCGCGCCGCGGGACTGCATTTTCCCGAAGAAAAAGCGCGGAGGAGGGGAGCGGGGGAAAAAAAAGAGAATTGAATTCAGTCGGGAGCAGTCGGTTACCGCTGATGACAATGGGATCGCCACCCACTTGGAATTGCGTCTCGATAATCGAATTACAAATCGCCGACAGCGCGACGAAGGGGATTCCACGCTCCCGCTCGTGGCTTCCCTCGCTGCGCTCACGAGCGCTGACCCTTCGGACAGACGCAATCGGAATTTCAGATACACCGGTCACCTGCACTTTCTCTCCCTCCCCCCATAAGTGCTCGTGTCCCTTTCGCGACGATTTTCGTTCGAGTCCCGTTCTGCTTCCTCTCTCTTCTCTCGGTTTTCCCTCTGTCACCTCGTTTAATCTTTCCACCGACAGTTTTCCTCCTTTTCATCGGCGACACGATCGCCTTATCCGTCTCTGTGGATCTCCGCCTTTTAGCTTTATTACGGCAATGTTATTCTGCGAGTTCTTTAGCAAGGACCACCGCCGAGAGATTCCTTTTAGCGGATTAACAAGAAAGGGGGGAGGGGAATTACGCTGGCTCGATATTAAAAGGACAGGACACACTGGAACAACTTGTGAACGTCTGATCGAAGTGACTGAACCTCCCTTCAAAAATCTGTCGCAGTTCCATACGTCCTACGACATAGGAATGCACAAAGTTTTGAGTGACAGAGGTCCAATGAGATTGACTACGAAATCTGAAGAAGACGCTTCGATGCTTGATGGACACAAATTTATACGAAACATAAGTACTGTAGCGGCCTAGGATTCCTCAACTACGAGTTTTGAACACTGACTAGCACAAGCCGCAAGTGGCTGCACGCCTAGCGTCGAGGTCCTGCCAATCTTTGACGTTAAACAAAGCAGAGTGCGGCAACACCGCCTAAGATGCATGCACCGTCCATCATGCATCTGAATCTTAAATCCTTCAGTACCATCTGTCACGATTCAATACATTCTACAATATACGAATGCACAAACTTTGAGTGACAAAGAAGGTTCCATAAGATTGATTCGAAAATCACCTGAAGAGGACACTTTAATGCTCGATGGATACAAATATCTGTAGTTTATATCTATGCATGTCCTAGCTGCTAACGATCTTGAGGGCGACGTTAAACTTGCGCAAAAAAAAAGAAAAAAAATTACACACGAAGAATTGCGAAATTCAGAATCAAAGATTTACAATAAAGATTCAATTTTTTTTCAATTACGCGGTCAAAAGTCGAGAAATTACCGAAAAGAAAGGACGTTCTTTTGGTCCTCGAGCGCGGAATCGAAATCCCCCGACCCGAGATTACCATCGTCGGTGTCCTTCTCAACTTTCATTTGCATCCGTGTTTGTTTCCTCCCTTTTACCTTGTTTAATCTCGCTCCACCGGTTTTCTCATTCCTTTACCCATCTTTCCGGTTTTCTTACCCCCGTCACGGTTTCCCTATCTCTCATCCTCCTCCTCCTTCTCTCTCTCTCTCTCTTTTTTTTTCTTTTTCTCTTCAAGTAAATTTAAAGCTCTCCCATTGCCCGAGGAAACGCCCTGTCGATTTATCAGTGGGAACTCGGGTTAAGTAGAGACCAGAGGGAGAGAAAAGAGAGAGAAAGAGCGAACGAAAATTGGCGGGTGTATTAGTGCTCGTGTTAGTTGGCCGGAAGGGCCGGTGTATCCAAACGTATCCGAGGAGAATGGAAAGCGGGCTTGCGTTGGCGTTGGCAGAGGAGAAATCTCCAGCCGTTCCTCGCTTTCCCGTGTAATATGACGTATTCAAGGCGCGCTTAAAACATTTACAACTGTTAACTAGAATACCGTTTATCACCGTGGTTGGAGTGTCCTTGTTTTATGAGCCGTGTGAAACTTCTTCCTGTTCCACCTTCTCTCTCTTTCTCTCTCTCTAATAAGATGTTTCGCACGAGTGTTACGTACACACTCGGAGGAAAACAGGGAGTACGTAATTCTTTTTACGATCCTCAGGATCCTCGTGCGCGCACGGTTGGGTTATAGGATTAGAACCTTTCGCGTTTCCACAAAGTGCACGTCTGGTTTTGTTGTCAGACGTGCAGGAAATTTTAATCGCGCGAAATATACGTCAGCAGAAAAAATGTTTGTAAAAACTGTAATTATAAAGTCGATGTTTGTTCTGCAAAGAGCTGCAGTTCGTCTGGCTCGTTCGATAACTCGCATCATTGTCATTCATTGTCATCGAGTCAAGAAAAGTTCCTAGAAGGTCTGAGAATTCTGTGTTTTATGTGTTTTACGTGTTTCTCCTTTTACACGCTATCGAATTTCCTTACACGTTCCGAAAATAAGAATAGAGAAATGAACTTTAATTTAATTTCAGTAGTTGTTTTTTTTTGGAAGACGATGGCTAAACTTTCGATAGAGCGTGGCTCGTTGTTACATGATCGAAATAAGTTTTTAGAGCGCGAATTCCTGTTATCCCTTTCGCGTAGCCATCGTTTGCACACGCTTCGTATTTATCGCGCGGAACGCACAGTGGCATTTGTTCGAGTGCTCTGGATCTTGGTGCGCGTGTTCGATTTCACGGTGTACGACGATCAGTTTCATACGCGAGTGTGAGTCCTGTCATCTGTTAAGTGTTTCCTCCGTTCTTCGTCCTCCTCGCGAGCTCATCGATTCTTCCGGTTCCGTTACTTAATTCCGCTGACAGCACAGTAAAAAAAAAAGAAGAAGAAGAAGATATTTACTTTACTTTATTCCTTTTGATAAATACATTACGAGAATTAACAAGAAATCTCACGCATTGGTAAACTTTCTCTTTCGTTTAAAATTCATCTCAGTTTCATTTCAATTTCAACAAATTTGGCCACTCTAATATTTCCCCCGATTATTAATTCACTACTCGCTCGTGTATACATTTTCACGATACTCGCATAGATTATCAACGATCGAATTGCTACGAGCTGCAAGATAATTTCAGAGGTAAAGTCCACGTAGGGACAGATGTGTGTGTGTGTTCGAGGCGTGTTAAAGATACCCAACGCGTCGATTGCAATCTACGATATCGAAGCTCGAGAAAAAAAAAGAAGGAAGAAGAAAAAGGAAAAGGGAAATGAAAGGATTGGATGGCAGAAGTTGTTTACCGAGTTGCAATATCTCGATGGGGAAGATTGTTTCGTAACACTCGAGGAACGAGGAGAAACGGCAGGATCATACGCGAATCAAAAGAGACGCAGTCAGAGTGGGAAAAGAGAGACAGAGAGACAGAGGGAGAGAGAGAGAGTAGCCTGCAGCCTGTGAACCCTCTTTTTGCGAGTTTGCATCTCGAAGGATGTTTGCAAATGCCGAACTAACGTCGAAGAAAACAAACACTCGAAATGAACTAACGCAGCTGCCGAGAAGTTTGCAAATGCGAGCATCTCACGCATACATCGGCCCGTGCCTGGATGGATGCGTCTTTGAATTACGAATGATCCGTCTGGGGAACACTCCGCGCGGCAAAGTTCCGCGAAAACATCCGCGAAGGGGGGAGAGATGCGTCTCTGAATTTTTCACGCGAGTCGTCCTCGCGATTTTAATAAATCTCCTCTGTCGCTGGTTTTTTCCACATTTTCTGCGAGGCATCAAAAGGTTTCATCTTTTGTGCGTGTGTATCAAAAATATCGCGTTTGTCTTAATTTTCTTTTTGCAAATAATGAAAGTGACGTTTTCGTGGTCTTTCACTTTTGAGAAAGTTCGAGGCTCCTCTTCTTTCATCGCGTTCTTATAATTTAAGAGTCAATCAGAACGAGTCGTCCTTACTTGTTGTACGGCCGGAAATTAAGCTTTTGGCGAACAGCCCGTGCAATCGATGTTTCTCATGAACAGCGGGCAATGAAGCACACGTCTCGTTATTAGCACCCGTTGAATCCCGTCGAACCATTTCTTACGGGGAGAGGAATGGCCCCGGAGCCGTTCGATAAATTTTACTTTAGAGGCTCGAACCTGGCGCTTCTTTTCCCGCAGCAACGTGTATCTATCCAATGTGCCAATTACTACTACGATTAGAATCAACGAAAACGTCAAAGCGAAGCAGTTTGATAATTAATTTTTAATTGCAACGAAACAAATCTCCGTTTCTTCACTCGGTATTCGGAAAAATCCCGATCTATGTAAATTAGACCTGTATAACCTATCTAAACTTACTTAGACCCAACTAAACCTATCTAGACCTAACCTAAACCTATAAACCAACGATACAAGCAGATCATTCTAACAAACATCGATTCCCAAGAGACACCTCATTCAGACGTTTACCGATCGTGAAACACCTATCTCCTTTTCGTCGCTTTAATCACGCTGGCCGTATTCACGGTACGTTCGTCCAGAAACGTTTCGAACGAAAAAAAAAAAAGAGAAAAAAGGATTTTCCTCTCGGTTGTACGCTGTTCCGTTTGCCTGTAACCAACGCCCCGGCCGGTTCGTTGGTTCCGTTCAAATAAAGAACCCGATGAAATCCACTCGTCAGCCAGCAGCAGGCAGAGGGTAGGGGGGAGAGCGAGTGCGTTTACTCTTTGAAAATGGCTGCGTGCATCGGGATGACTGGTTGCTATGACCTAATTATGATAGCGGTAACGTCAGTCCGGAGAGTGCCATGCACCTACTATAAATGGACGCCCGTAAACCAGCGCTGCATGCGCCGCGTCGCGATTACATCCCTCTCTCTAATAACAACCAATCCGTCTCACCCTTTCCCAACCGTGCCTTCGTTGCAAATGGACGAGGGGGGTGTTGCACGTATGCGTGTGCGTGTGTGGGTGTGCGTGCGTGTGCGGAAGTGTAACGTTTTCCCAAGCCCACGTATCTCCGTGGCCTCGGCAAAAGTGATTGACATATCGACACGCGCCCCCCTCCCGCGGCACCCCGATTTTATCATCCCCTTATAAAACTCCGATTCGTTGCTGGCGATTAATCGCTAACGAGAACAATTAGCCACGCTCCACTTCTCACGGAAATTTCATTCACCGTTTCGTGCGTTCCGTTCGATTCCGTTTTTTTTATTCCCCCTCTCTTTTGTTGTTGTTGTTGTTGTTGTTGTTGTTGTCCGATTCCTTCGAGTTGCTACGTAACAGATGAAAACAAGTTCGAAGTTCGTTGGGTGCTCATTGTGCCGGAGGTGATGGAGAGGCTGGAGGAGTTAGCAAGTACGAAGTACGTCTATCGACCGAACTTTGTTCGTTGATTATTTTCGAATAATCGCCTATGTATACGAGATTAAGAGAGATTTCCCGTTTCAACCTGCAAAACGATCTCTCGATTATCAAACACGGATTTCTCTCGGCTATTAAAGCTAGTTTTTCAGTTGTTGGAAATGCCGTAGCGAATTGAAATCGTTTTAGAATTTCGTTTTGTCGGGAGCTGGTTGTTTCAATAAGAAATAAATATCGGTCCGCGATTTGTTTCGTTTCTCGCTTATTCAGCGTTCATTAATTGATTTGGGGAATTTTTTTAATTCGATTTGATGCTTCGTGAGTATGTAATATTTTCTGATTATTACTTTATCGTCGAGTGTGCGTACAATCGAACACACGTATGGAATTCTGACACAAATGATATTTTATTGAGTATTTGCATGTAGGATACAAAGGAGCAAAGTCAATAGTGTTTTTATCACACTTAAAATTATCAACACCATTTTGACAGAGGGTTGATGTTTGATCTCATTTAAAGCGTACAACTTTTACTCCGACTACTCAGAATTCGTTCCTTTTTCTCCAAAATATCTTAACATTATGGTACTTCAAATGAAAAAGCATTCTGTTTTTTAAATCTTAAAAATTCACGAAAAAGTTTTATTTGTAGATCGAGTCCATCGTGGTCTCGGAAAATTAAAGTTTAAAATTCCGAATTACAAAAAATTAAAACAATCCTGATACTTCATTACCTAACTTCAATGTTCAACAAAATGACATGCGGCAAGGTTTAAGGGATCGTTGCATTTTCAACGCCACGCTGAACAAAATTTTTTTACGGTTTTTAGAGATGTCTGAATTTTTACAATCTCTTCTCGTTTGAGAGGAAACTCGGGGCAGTCAAAGTTATGCGCTTCGCGCTTTAAAAAAAAGGGGGGCCGAGCAGATTGTCGTGAAATACGACCTTCTTTTACGACAGTCGTGACACTTTAAACTGCCGAAAATTTTTCATCATTACACGCTCGGTTATACTGTTCACCGAGTATAATCGAGTAATTCCCAACGTTCGAGCGTAGAATTTTGCTGGCGTCGCGTCAGTGGCAGCGGCGCGCGAGCACAGGAAGCCCGTATGATGGCGGTGCTTCTGTTCGCGGATGAACGGAAGAGGCAAAAAGAGGATGCGTGTTATGCACGGTGGATTCCAATGATTTTCATAGTGATTGACGTATCGACACGTGCCATCTCTTTCACCTGGTTTTCTCGTCACTCGTACAATGAAATTTCAGCTCTTTTTTTTTTTCTTTTATTTGCGATATTCAATGTCGAATTAACGAAGCCTCGAAGGGATACGCGTTTCAAGCGAAATCAGTGTCGTTCGACAATTCGATTCGCCGATCTCGTTTTCGGCCGGCGTCACCGGCGAATTTTCGCGCGACAATCCAGACAACGAGCACGCGTTTCAACGACTCGCTCGCGAATGAATTCCAAGTGCCGAGCGCGATGTATCGCGCGAGTCGACTCGAAATCGAGTTTTGAAGCTTTGTTGTAGCTCGAAACGAACTTTCCCCAAAAATGTAGCAAAGCTTCATTTTTTTCTCGTCAATTTCCTGTTGAATTTACCTCGCAACTGTCTCTTTAACGCTCGCCTCGCGACGACAACGTTATCTTCAATCGCGATGTATCGACGCTCCGAATTGCGGAACTTTGCTCATTAGCAATCTGCGTCTTCGGATCGGTTGTACGGCAATCCTTTGATTCGAACACAAACCGGTTTACGTATGAATTTGGTGATCAGAAACTATTGATTAGAGCCTGGTAATTACGCGAGACGCGAGTCACGCGACGCTAGAATTTCAATGTGGCACGTGTTAATCGTTGCATTAGCTGCGCTAGAAATTCAGTTCTCAGTTCTCTAGAATCTCAGTTCCGAGGTGGGAAGTCGAAGTTTAGGTACGAGGATCACTCAGTCATTTTTGTCACTTATTTCGCAAACTTTCGTCAACGATGGAACAACCAAGCTCAATCATCGCGTTGCAAGCTAAATGCCAGAAATATCTGTTTCTATCATCCGATCACTGTGCGCCAAAGTGTCAAAATTAATTTCTCGTTGACAAGAATTTCGAGGCTCCTCTTCACGGAAAAGTACGAATCCGAAAAGTTCAAAGCCGAAACCTTGCGTTTCGTTCGTCTTCAGTTTCGAATTTCCCAGATCCAATTTACATTCAGTGGGAAGGGAGAAGCGATTGAAATAACATCTCCTGAATTTTCGTCGCTGTGACACCGACACTCAAACTGGTTTTAAGGGATCTACTTGTAGAGAGGAAACGGTGAAAAAACAATTATTATTCCACGTCTCTACGCACCCTTGAATTTTGACAGTTTTCGAGAGAAAAGTACCCTCGCTTTCCCACCCGCCGCGCCATGTGAACTCATGTCAACGTAGAGGCTTCACGCTTTAAAACGAGACCAAGCGGATCGATATGACGTGATTTCTCTTTTTACAAGATTACGCCCGTTCGACGATTTTTCGTTATCGGTAAGCTGTGCTTAGATCAGATAAAACAAACAACAATTATACCCTAACCTATGATATGTGATTGCAATTTTTCGTTGCCATTTATCAGGTAACTCGTTGATACCTTTGGCCAATAGAATTCAACTGATTTTGCTGTAAAAAAGTTATTGACAAACTCTCGCGCTTGGTCTTCATTGGAGAATTACTCCTCTGTCGAAAAAAATTCGTATATTGCAGAGATCGAGATATATTTGGCGCAAGATGTGTGGGACTGAGAAATTTATCGTTTAATTTCGACGTGTACAAGACTGAGAGGTACTTATTTACTGCCAACCTGTTTCAGACCTATCGACGATTTGACGAGTCGTTACAGTGCACAGAATAGAAATGCATCGTTACAATTTGTCCCCCAAAACGGGAATTACTTACGACTCAACCAAACAGTTGCAAGTAGACTGCGCGGAGAACCAGGAAGCAACGGGGGACTCTTCGGAGAACTCGAGGCGCGAAACGCGAAATTGAACTATCAAGGTGGTTGGAGGGGGGCGGGTGATCCAAGCCCGCGTAATTATCGTGTCGATAATCGAAAGGCAAAGTTTCTCCCCCCCGTAGCTTCTCGGCCCATTGACACTGGCAGCGAGTCGTTAGCAAGCCTCCTTCCTGCTCCGCTCCAAGTCCAAATAGCACCGGCGCAAACTTGTCGAAGTTTCGAACGCGCCGCGGCCCACCCCGAATATGTAATGAATACGTGGCTCCCCCCTTGGCTTTCCACCATTATGCGAGCCGGACCATTATGACTAATCGCCCGGAATGCTTTGCTATCGGGGCCAGGCAAACAGTCTCTCGCGACGAGAACGGATCGGCCGGAAGAATGAAAATCCTCCGATCGTTAACTTCGATTTTCCTTCTGTATCCGCGCCAATTAGGCGAGAATATCGTAGAATATTAGTAGCTACGAGTGTCGCTCTCGATTCTATTCGAGAGGAATGGAACGACAACCCGCCTCGATGTATCGAGAGTTCACGTAGCGCGCCAATTAGGGGATTCTTCTGGCGAACGGAGGAATATCGTAGCTACGAGTGTCGTTGAACCGTCGACGTTCTTACGGTTGGTTACGCCCGCGACTTCGTTCGGGAGGGATCGAACGACGATGTTTAGCTAACAATAAGAAGGAGTCTTGCATCGACTCGTGGACTTTCCGAGCTGACGATCACAATTCGCCGAGCTGATGATCGAAATTGGGAATGATTTTCGTGTAACCTGCGTTTGAAAGTGGTTTAGAGGTGGGCTTCGAGTGTCTCTGGGAATCCCTCGCGGCTCTCGAGAACGAACTTCTTCCCTTCGAGTCTCGAAACGACCGATAACCGATTAACACGTCGAACTACAGACGGGTCTAAACTCTGAAATTTCCATCAGAGACTCGTGAAACTCTAAACTTTAGAACAGAGTACGCGAAAAATCGTTTGAACATCTAAAGACACACACTGTTTCGCGCGTACGAAATATTTTACAAAAAATGATAAATTGTTTCGTTTCGACCACTTTGGTAGTTCCAGTGTTAAGGTATCGCGTGCACAAAAGATCTGCCAGGGGTTGGGAGGGAAATCAGTATTTCTCCCAGCCCCGGTATCGGTTTTTCTTAACCAGAATCTCGTCTGCTCGCGACGTAGCGTCCCTAAGGAGCGGGCTCACTTGACACGACACCGCGTCATCTAATCTGTGACCTAATCTCGAACGTAAGTACAGTTCAGCTGGTCCAGCGGGAGGACTAGCGCGAGGGAAAGAGAGAAGATGATGTGTGCGACCTCGGTTGTTACGTGTATATACATACATGTTGCCACACGAAATTTGGAGCGACAGAGACAGACGCTGACGCTGAGAGGGACACTGATAAATATATACGTACATATACAGGGTGGTGCATATTCGAGGGAATATCTTTTCGAATTGTGTGCAAAAAATATTTTTCGCCTGACGTATATGAATGGTATCGAAAGGCCAATGTAATTTGTAAGAATATTTTCCAGGTTATTCTTTTCAAGCAGTCTTTATTAGTTTTTTTTCTTTTTGTGTACTTTTTTTTTTATTGTATCGTATAGCTAGTAAAAAAATTTAAGTTTTATGTATTATTGTTTATGGCGAAAGTGGCGAGTGTTTGAGTGTGCAAAGATGCATTTGTTAATCGTAATTATCCGTCACGAAATACATACCCAAAGGTGGTCAAAAGTTTCTCGTCAAACTGGCAGTGTCGCGAAGAAACGTGCGAGAATTAAATAACGCGATAAACAAAGAAATTATCGTAGATAAAGTTGACGAAAAGTGCGAGTTTGAAATAACTTGAGCGCGACAGTAACGTTTTTAAAACTAGCATAATACGGAAAAATTTCATCTGTATCGTTTATCTGTACATGGAGATCTTCGTGCATTTTATAAATTGCATGCATCTTTCTCAACGAGGTTTGCAGCGATATGAAAGTGAGCGATCTTTCTTCAAAAGAAATCATTTCAAGGTTCTTTGCGTATCTGAGTTGTCAGCAAGACACGATGCAACAAGAAAGTGCATGGTATTTTAGTATTTTTAGTATATAGTATTATATATAGTATTTAGTATAGTATTTTTATTAAAAGATACACGGTAATAAAATACATAGTATTTTTTTTTATTATTTTGAAAACTCTGAAAAAAGTGACCTCGAAATAAAATTAAATTCCTACCAGTATTAATTATTATTATTATTATTATTATTACTATTACTAGTACTATCATTATTATTATTATTATTATTATCATCATCGTCGTCATACGCAATTCGAAAAGACATTTAAGTGGCCTCACTTAAATGGACCATCCTGTATATATGTATATAGCGAGAGAGAGAAAGATGAAATGGGCCAGAGTACAAGAGAGGAGTGAGAGAGAGAGAGAGAGAGGGAAATGTACGTTTGGGCATAGCACCGTATTAGTGCACCAATTGCCCGCAGCAGGTCCGGGCTAAGTGAATGGCTGTGCCGAGGGCTTTGCTGATTATGGTGTCGTCATTGATCCAGATCGAAATTGGCTTGCTTCTGTCATGGAACGCGCCCAGAGGACCATTAATATCTCTCCTGGGGGAGGGAGGGGGTGAGCTTGGACGGAAGCAGAGGAACGGAAGCCAGAGTGGGAAAAGGGGGAACGATGGTCACAAATTTCGCGGTATGGGAAGAATTCGCGCGACCCTGTCACCATGAATCGATTCGATAATTGGACTATTAATTCTCCATCTCCGTCGCCCACTTTCCCAACGACTCTCGGTTTTTACGAGATCTCTTCCCCCTATGGGAAGAAGGATATATATAACCCGCCGCGGTTCCGGCATTGATTCAACGAGTTTGTCCATTGATTTTCGATTCGTCTTTTCGACTGGAGTAAAATTCGTCCTACGAATTTCTACCGCAGTAGGCCTACTTTGGACTCTCGATCGATAAGATCGAAGAAGAAAGAGTGAAATGAAATTCCAGCAGTTTCAGAAATTTTTGGTTTTGTACGATTCGTCTCATTGAAAGGCCCAGAAGCAACTGTTCTGACTAGGAAACGAAGACGACTTTTTTGCCATAAAATTTTATTGATACGCAAACATTTGAATCGATACAAAACAAACTACAGGCGCGATCGCTCAGTACCGGACAATGCCACTCCTACTCGAGATCTCAGTACGCCACGCCCCCTCACGAATCACGTGACCCAAATCAACCAATCGCTAATTTTCGTTGCATCAGTGTTGCACCTGAAGAGGCCCGATTTTCTGGGTTACCCCCGCTAAACTCACTTTCAGTGATAAAACTCCGGAATTCTCACGGGGAGAGCGTCTTCTCAGACGAGTAGATGAGAAGAGAATCCTCCGTACCAAAGGAATCGTATCGTCCAGGGTGGTATTTAATAACAGCAAATTGAATTGGCAACATCTTCGCTTTTCGAGTGACGCCCGCTCTCGAGCGAAACTTCTATAGAATCACACGCAAATGGAACGAGCTTCATGGTCGTAGGAGGAAGCAACGGGAAGAAGAATGAAAAGAAGGAGGGAGGAACGGGGGAAAAAAAAAGAAGAAGAGGAGGAGGAGTGATTACAATGGTGGAATCCATCGGAGTGTCTGCATTCAATTCGCGGGATTGAATTGGTTTTCTGAGGGAGTTTGTTCGAGATATACTGGTTCGATAATGTACGTTAACGGACTTCATAATTAGGGGAGAAGTCAATTATATGGAAATGGCGCGCCGCTTTCCTTTTGTCGGAGAGAGAGAGAGAGACGCGTTCGCGATTCTTGCACTTCTTCGTCTTGTAGGGCACGGCCGATGTCGTACAGCCGACCATTTTTCTTTTTCTTTTCCTTTTCTCGAGAATTATCAATCGAATCGAGTCGGCCCAGCTGCGAATCAGAGCTATCGTCACTTGAAATTACGACCGATTTATCGACCAATGTTTATCTTTCGTCCAACCTCCCCCCTTTGCACGCTGCTAATTGATCGTTCGCAGCGTGCAAAACACGTTGTTCGTAGCAATGCGTCGTCGCTCGTTTCGATTTTCGAGCGATTTCGTTTAATCTATCAGCGACAAACGACGTAAATGGCGCGCGGTGGCTCGTGATACATCGCTCGGAAAGTTTCGTTCGAGGTTATTGTCCGAAGCAATTTCCCGGAGCAATTATGAGGCGTGTCGCGAGGGGTGTGTATATCGCCCGCAGGAAGCGGATTCAAATCCAAATCATCCCCCTGCCCCCTTGTACGGATGTTTACGCCGCTAAATCTCTCGAGTGCAACGAGGATATTTCATCGAATTTTTCCTGTAGAAAACGTTCGGTGCAGAACACGACCAGAGTGCAGATGATTACAGAGCACAGAGGAGGAAGAAGAGAAGCGGAACGACAAGCGAAATTATTTATCGAGCAACGCGAAACCGACAACGGCCGAGAAAGGAACAGCGCTGGCTGTTCACTTCGATGCAACACACAAAAGCAACAATTTCCTTTCTCCTTAACTCGCAGCCGCTATCAGGATTTTAGATCAAAGGATTAATTACAAGCCTGTCCGGGGCCCCGGCTCCGCGCGATAGATTCGAATCGGCCGCGTGTCACTTCCGATTCCCGGAGAACAAAGGTCACAGCCGATACCGCGATGCGCTGTCGAAGATAGAAGGCTCTTTCCCCACTCCACCCACGGCAGAGTGGAGGGGACGTTTCGCGAGCAGAGAAAAACGGTCTGAAAGGCTGAAAAGGGGGACCCATTTCCGCGACAGGCATTTTCAGGATCGTCGAAAGATCGTCGTAACAGGCTCTTGCACTCTCGTCTGTCGATTAATTGAAGATATCCGAGCGGGATACCTGCTAGCTATCTCTCGAGTCGGATTAAAAGCTGTCTCGTTAGGCGAGATCAAAGGACTCCATTTTCTAGCGGTCGGGCAAAAATACTCGGTTCCGGTTGCGCCAGCTGTGTCGATCAGCGTTCCCTGGTTGGATCCGCGGACGGGAAGGGACACGTGGACGCTCTGTTTCTCCCCTTCGTCGCTGGTTCACCACCCCAACTCTGTCTATTGGTATCTGTCGATTGCCAATATCTCGCCGAAGATGGCAAGAATCGGCTGGCTGCGAACAGGATCTCCGGGTCAGATAAGAGTTAGCGCTCGCTCGTTCGCTCGTTTCAACGATCGTAATTCATCGAGATACGCGGGATGTGCCCGGTTGTTGTAGGATCTAAACTTATTACTGTTCGTTTGGAGAACAATTCGACGAGCATGGCGAATATGTAGAAATTATAGAAATTATTCATCTCGAATAATTTCACAAAATGATCGTGTGTAATGTCAAATGTCGATAAAATGACCGGTTGAAAATTTTCGAAAATCTGCGTTCGTCGTGCTATTTTTTTCTCATGCATTCAACTCTTGTTAAAAAAAATGAAAATGTACAAATTTGTCATCAATATTGTTTCCTATATTAAACTGACGGTTATTCTGTATTCCTTTCATGATCGGTTAAAAATCGGTTAGAGATATACGCGTTACGATAGAATTGAACTCTTAACCGGACCATTGAAAATCACTCAAGTAATCTACGATCCAATGATACTGAATACTATTTGAGGATTGATACTTGGCAATGCGTTACAAAAGTGCCAGCATCTTCGAAACGTCCGTTTCCAACTTGAAAATTTCATTAAAACGTAATTACAAACGGGCCAAATTAGTTTGCATTTATTACCGAACTATCGATACAAATGGTGGCCAACAAACCCGGCGCAAACACCCCGCGTTGTTAATTAAACGTGTTATTTCTCGTGCAATTAAACACGAACAATGTAATTATCAATTATGCTTTGCTCTTTGCAGTAATACACCCACTCGTTGAACGAATCAACGATATGTGGCAAAACGATTAAAGAAAAAAAAAAAAAAAAGAATAAAAAGATTCGAATAATTAAGGAATAATTAACATCCTGTCCTGTCCTGTTTCTTACGCGATTCAGTTCGCAGGCATTTTTTTGTTTCAAATTATTCGCCAAATCAGATTATTAAATTCGATAATCGGACGACGATGATGCTCGCGGCACCAATTAAACTGTGACGCGAAACGTAACGCGTGTTTTACTACGCGTGTCGTAACTCTGGCATTTAATTAAACACGGGAGCATTATCGGGAATTTTTCGATCGACACTCTGTTGCAATTATGCATTCGATTCGCACCTAGCATACCGTGATTTCATCCCCCGCCTGTAAGCAAACCCCGGGTGCTCCCCCTCCCTCCTCCCTCCTCCCCCCCTCACCTTGGTTCCCGACCAGATTCGGCTTCCCTGCCGATTCGACAGGTTCCCTTTGAATTTAATTGAGCGCTTTCGGATTACTCCCGGCGGGTCTGGACATAAACTTGCCTGGGATTTACCGATACGTTCCTTCCGAAGCCGACCAAATAGTTTCAATCGAAAGTTAGCGGGTTTCGCTGCCATTAAACGGTAACCAATCCCGCCAATATTATTCCCGAAGCGAAACTCCAAGTGGCTGGGAATCGTGACGGAATTCCCAATTCCGTCGGCGGTGTTACGACGTTGGTCGAACGAATTTCACGCGATAATCTGAGTCTTTCGTTATTTTTTTATTTCACGTGCTGTTAATTTTTATCTGTTACACCAGTGGTTCCCAATCTCTTTTTTCGCCATGTGGCCATGCCACACCTAAGCAGCTCTAAAGTCCTGATGCTTATTCAAAAGGTGAATTTGTGACGTCTAAGCCTAATGGGCCATTAACTTCCATTAACTGGGTCTAAACAAGCTTCCAAAGCTTGCAAAGAACGTGACATTCGTGAAAGAAAAAATAAAAGAACTAAAGGACAGTTCAAGTGCCTTGAAGAAATCACTAAGAAATTGTTAAAAAAAAAAAAATGATAAAATGAAGCGATGTGATAAGCTGCAAATAAAGTTTTAAAACATACAAAAGAGAACCGATTTTCGTGGAAGTTTCTTCCGTATTGAAATTATTATAAAATAAAATGAGGGTACCTAACAAATTGGAAATATTGAAAAGTTCAAATTCAAAATTCAGGTGTCATGCAAAAAATTCGCTGTTAATGACTCATTCTCGAATTGTCCCAAGCGTTGGGAACCATGGTTTTACACGAAGGCAAGATACAGATTCAGGAACGTTGTTTGTATTTTTGCTTGAAAATTGTTTAGCAGCGCTGAAACGAATCGAGCTCGATTTGCCGGAGTGCAAATTTCGTTTTAAACAGGAAACTCGAATGGCCCTCTAATTTCGTCCGCTGTGTTTCGCATATCGGAGTTTCCCATCGTTTTCCATTTGAAAAAAAAAACTCGTTTTCTACTTTTCGATTAAAGCGAGAGGTGGAAACTGAAATCGACTTTAGACAGAGAATAAACAGAATTTACCTCTCGAATATTAACAATTTATGTTAGATTATTAAATAATTATTTATATTCATTACTATTAAATTAAATTTTGGACGTTAAACTCTTGTTTTTTTCTCTTTTTTACGCGGATTTATATTTCCACGGAAAGAAATTGAAAACTTTGGCGCTTATTGAAATTTATTAAACTTCCTCTCGTTGTTATATATTTTATTTCATCATTTACATCGAGAAACGAAAATCATCCACGGGTAGAGCGCTGTTCATTCGACGTAACACGGAGAGATCGAGCACCGTGCAGACTCGCTTTAAAACAATGGAACCGAGCTACAATAATATTTGCACGGGAAGCCTCTTTAGGCGGCAACGGATCAAAGACAGTTGGTCAAAAGAGGCTCCAGGCGCGATTAGCGGCAAAGTTTCAGCTCAAAACGCGATGCAACAACGTCAACAACTTGGATTGAAGCGATTAATCACCGCGGTTCGGCAAAGTTGAAATTGTAATCAGAGTCGACTGAAAGAAAAAAGAAAGAAGAAAAAAAAAGAGTAGGATCCGGGGATTTCTATCATTTCACGCTCACCTGTGCACCGACGAGACCAGCACGTAATCTAGGAATGTCCGTGTGACTCCAGTCGGATCTGGCCCAAGGATCAACCCTGCCGAGATCGCTGCTCAGATTGACCTCGCCGAGTTGATTGTGTACGAACTTTCTGACGTTCCAGGGCAAATCGTTGTGCCTGCGGAACAAAGGCCGTGGAAAACGCTTGGTGAAGAACTACTTGGTACGGAGCGCGCCTCGCCGGCTAGTTAGTTGCAAACTACGTATTTGCTACATCTTTCTCTCGACGTGGATTATCGGCTTTCCGCCGCTCTCCTCGCGCTGTGAAGTAATTGACAAACTGAGAGCCGCGTCGTTTCTCTTCCCAAGAATTTTGCAACTTTGCGCCCTTTGAATGGAATCTTGGTCAGTCGACTGGCGAGAGAAAGTTACGACCAACTTTCCTTCCAGCCGGGATAATCGGCTGACTTGAAATTTGTAAAATTTGCAACTTGTTCAGCTGGTTAACACGTTGAATGCCACGGGGCTCACCGGTGAGTGTTGATACTTGTAAATTTTTCAACGTTAGCTTCGTTGCTACAATGGTGCGAGGAAATTAATGCAGTATAGAACGTGTAGAAATAATTTTATTTATAAAATGTATGCGTAAATATACTTAATGGGTACGATTTCTTGCTTTTGCTCTACTTTTAATTATTTTGAATTTTTCTCACAACACCTTCTACAAGATCGTCGCCCGATTCTGGTTTTCCATTTTTTTTCATTTCATGACACAGAAGAAATGCAATCCTCAATTTTATTATATCGTAAAAACTGTATATCGTAAGTGAAAATCGAAGAAACGCATTTCAACGCAGTAAAATAAATCCGTCAAACATTGTTATACGCCCCAACTCATCTGTCACAGATAATATCGGATTCATGTTGATATCTTGAGACGGTCATGCATTATAAAATCAGCGTGGCATTCAACGTGTTAATTAGCGTCGATTGCGAGTTGAAAAATTTCGTGCAAATTTCGTCCGAGAGTATTGTTCAGGGGGAAATGGGGTTTCGATGGAAACTTTCAGTAGTCGTATAATAAACGCGGACGCGCGAGCTTACCCGTCGATCAGAGGCACTTCAGTGAGGATCCTCCTGATCACGTCCAGCCTCTGCTGATGCGTGACAGGCGCGGATTGTAGAAGCAATGGTAGACAAAGTCCACCAAGAAGCAGAGCCGCCACCAGGAGCAAGATGGGCGCCAACACCCGGCATCTTCTGCGAGGACTCTCTTCCCTGCGGTCTTTGCTGCTGCCGCTGCTTGGCGAATCCTCGCACGGCGGTGGCAGTCGCACTGTGCCGTTGCACGGTGCCACGTCTGGCAGTTCTGTTAGGCACGTCGTCTGCAAACCAGAAATAATTCCCATCCTGTTATTACGCTCTGTCCTCGGCTCTCCCGTTTCTCCGTTTTGTTCCCTCGTGCAGAAACGGGACAGTTATTACGTAATCTGTAAATTGGCCAGAGTTCGCGCGAAACTGCGTTTCTCTCTTCGCGCGGATGATAATGACGTTACGAAAGTCGGTTCGACTCGGCGAGAAAGTTGTAACAAATTTTCCTCAAGTTTCCGCGCAGATGTTTGTGCGCTAATGGTTTTACAAATTGCAGAAAGGAATGGTTATATGTTATTGTAATGATATAACACAGAATTATATTCAATTAATGATACGATGTGATACGTTGATATAATTGGAATTGCATTAATATTATAATAATCTTCTAGCGAAGTGATAAAATTGTAATAACATTAATAATCTACGAATTGTAATTAATATTCCCACATTTAATTTCGAATTTCATTCCATATTTCTCTCTTTTCACAATGAGATGTGTAATTATGGTACAGTCGAGCAGAATGATACAATATAATATAGAATAGTATTAATATTATAGTGATGCAATTATAATATTATATACGTATTATACATTATAATGATATTAACAATTTACGAATTGCAACTATACTCCCAAATTTAATTTCGAATTTTATTCCACGTTTCTCTCGTTTTACAATTAAAAATTACAAATATGAAATTATGGTACAGTCGAGCAGCTGGACCACTAACGAACGTTTAATTATGCAACGCATGAAACTCATGGTGTTGTCTGGTCGCATGGTCGAACGTAACGGTAACCTAAACCTTTCTTACCGGCGCAAGAAAAATTGCAACTTGCAGAGAAACACTGACGTATAACCGAGAGGATATCCTCCAGAGCTACCGAGTCGCATTGCAGACACACACCGTGCAACTTTTCTTCGCACTTATCCTAACTCCCATAAAGTAGAGTAACACCGAGACGGGTTTTCCGCGCGTGTCTTCGCATTCCTTCCACCGTATTCTACCAATACTTCGAGCATCGGTGAAACTTTTATCGAGGTGACACGAGGCAGAGCGTCCTTTTACCTCCCCCCCCCCCCCATGTAGCGAACAAGCAACGATTCTGGATCGACGACTGAATTTATCACGCGATCTACGTGATAATTTTGAGCCTCAATTGGTATTATTGGGTATAGCTTCTGGCTAGATTTTATTTTGCATCATGTAGCATTTAATTTTAGAGCAGGCCTGTTTAAATTAATCACCGGGCTACGAAAATTATAGGGCATAAATTAAAAACTGCACGACTTGAACCCCAGTACGATTCGTCTCACTGAAAGGCCCAGAAGCAACTGTTCTGACTAGGAAATGAAGCCACTCCTACCCCACGCCTCCTCACGAATCACGTGACCCAAATCAACCAATCGCTAATTTTCGTTGCATTAGCGTTGCACCTGAAGAGGCCCGATTTTCTGGGTTACCCCCGCCAAAATCACTTTCAGTGATAAAATTAATAAATGGAACACGAGTAAAAGAATAGAAGAGTGAAATAATAAATTTGAAAATCGTAGGTAAATAATTTCTCGAGATAAATAATATTTTAAAGGAATTCAAAGGAAGTAAATTGAATTAAAATGAAAGACAAAAAATTGAAATTAAAATTAAAGGAAATAACATTGGAAATGAGAAAAAATTTTGTCAGTTTCCTTTCGAAAATTGAATAAATCTGGCTTATCGCCGTTCTTCTATAATAGTCGTCGTACATATTTTGAAGAAACGACGCGCGATTAATTTAAAAAAAAACGTGAGACGATGGCAGTATTCGATCGAATATTAAGAGAACAAAATTTGACGCGCGGCAAGCTGACGCTTCCTTCCTTTCGAAGGAAATTTCATTTCTTTCGCATCTTTCTGCGAGACAATAACCCCCTGCCTCATCGAAGAGACGAACAGATCATCGTGTTGCGCGCGTGAAATTGCTCTTGGTTCTTTCACCGCATAGATAATTCCGCGGATAACTCCACTGGCAGTTTAGGGTAGCATTGTGCGCCCATGGAAAGCAAGGGAGATCCCAGTTTCATTCGGATTCCCTTGGTTCCGCAGTTCTCGGGTTTCTTCTATATATGTATGTACACACACAAACACACACACACACATACGCGTCTGTACCCACTAGAAACTTCGCATCCCTGTGCATCCGCATTATTGTGCGCCATAAATACAGGAAACTCGCCGCTGCCATATACACACGGCTAAAGAGAGAGGAAGAGAGGAAAAGAGAGAGAGAGAGAGAGAGAGAGTTGTACGTCAGCCAGATAAAAGTTTCGTCGATGCTCAAAGTGCTAGCTTCTTTCAACTTGCTCGTTTCCGCAGTATAAAAACGTTATATCCAGCGACAACGAGGTGGATTGCGGATGCGACGACCAGGGAGGGAGGGAGGGGGGAGCGTTGAAAAATCGCTGGGAGGCGATCCACAGCGAGTGGAAATTTCCATGGAAATTTTATGGATGACGAGCGATTATATAAACGGTTGTGATTACGATGAATATCGTAATACGATGAGCGCAACTCGCTTTGAAATGGATATTTTTAATCAGATCGTTACATTTGCTGGCAACAGCATGCGGAGGATTCAGAAGCAGATAAGTGCGAGTCACTGTTCACTCGCGCGTCATCCGAATACCTTGATAAACTCTTCGGTCTAGTCTGATGGAACAGTTCAGTCATTACGATGTATAGAGTGTTTCACGAGAAAACCAGGCCACCAGCGATAGCACGAAAATCGTTCCTGACGTAGCTTAAACTGACGGAAGAACTATTTTTTTTTTTTAATATCATTTTTTCAAGATCATTGGCATTTTTTATGCAGAAAACGTGTATTTTTCTTCTCACCCATGACCTCTTCAAATGATCTTGGGCTTCAAAATTCTCAAATTAACACGAAAATTATACCGAGTGAAATTCTAGATTAAGACTAAGACTAAGTTTGGAGAGTCTAAACAAACACTGTTACTCATTGCTCGTATGAAATTCGTTTACTATTAGTTCTCTCTGGGATTTGTTAGTTTTCCTAGTGTAACGAGTTATTTAAAGCAAGAAAAGATTGAAATGATTTTTATTTATGACAGTGTCTTAGTAAGAGAAGTTATACTACGATATGATGATTAAACTATTCCGTTGACTCGCGCTGGTCTTGGACTCTCTGGGCGTCTATGCAAATCGACGTTTTTTGCAAAACGGAACCTGACGATGGAAGTGGAACTCCGTTTGTACAAACTCCATTTATCCCGGCTGAATTTGAACGCGTAACACGAACTCTTGCTTGTTGAATCCACTTATTCGAACGTGAGCCAGTTCAGCTCAGGGGAGAATCAGTGGACTCCAATTATACGAACTTCAGTTATATAAACTATTTATCCCTTGACAAATTCCTGTGAACTTAGTTTTACCGTGCCGCGCAGTATCGGGGAATTACTACTAGCTACTCCTGCAACGCGATCGCGAAATTGCTTAAAACGTGTGCCGTGCACGCGTGCATGCGGGAGCATGAAATTTCCGAGGTGCGAAAGCAAGTATCGTTGCTTTAAATATATATAGCCAAGCGAACAAGACCGGTATTTATAATTGATTCGCTCCGCTCGCCTCCTGTGCTTCATCGGAAGCTTCGAGGCTTGACTTTATTCATCGCATGCAAATTTATGCGTTTCTGAATTAACCCGAAAATCATAGTTATTAATTTCTGCATGATAACGAGGATTTTAAATGTTGCGTGGAGGTTTGCGTGCAAAATTAACCGATTTTTAAGATCTTCTCCATTTTCCTTATTCCCACATTTTGAGCACAATTATTTTCAGCGTTTAATTATTTTGGTAGTTTCGTATTTCGTACGGAGGATTCTCAAGTGAGAAAAATAATACCTTGTACTCGATTCTAGGGTTAATAATTTAATTTACAACCGTGTTGCGTTGTTCTCTCCTAGCGCGTGTATCGTACTTTCTCCTTTCCGATCATCTCGATTACCCGTGCTTAAAATAACGACAGTGACTGGTTGTTGCCTACGATCTTGGGGGTAACGGTTGACAAAGCTGAAGGTAAATTGGGGTTTTACACGGATTACCGACTAACGGGAAAATTGGATTCATTTAGGGGGAGAGAGGGAGAACGCGCGACCATCGTTGCGCGTTCGTTCGCGGGAAATTTAATTTTCCTTTTAATTGATCGACACTATTTGGCATTCGTATTCGAATTTCCAGTTTTAATTAGAATAGATCTACGATCGCACCGTCGCGGCGGGGCGTACACGTGCACGTTCGTACAAACGATCCGGGCTGGTTTTCGGGGGCTGTTACGCCACGTTAACAAGGAATTCCGCGTCGGTTAAACGTTATTAATGTTGCACGCGCGCGGTTCCGTCGAAACTTCTCGTAAATAATCGTTTAATTACACGCGATCGTCGTTTGATATGCGCGGTTTGGAACACGCTGTAACCGGCCGTATCTTCCGCACCGATGGATCCGCAGTTTGTCGGCCGTGCGTTAATTGATGCTTTTGTAACGAAGTTGCAAAGCCATTCGTCGCGATATTTTTTTCAGCTCGTACGTAATTATTCTCAATTATTCCAACTTCGTTCCGTTGCGCGCGATCACACGCTCGATTACGTTAGAATTTTTATGGCGGAATTTTAAGCATAATTGAACTAACCTCCTTTCTTTGATAATGCACATGGCGAATAACGTCGGAGAATTATTTGGCAACTGTAATAACGATTATTACTAACGTACGACAGGGTTAAAATAAGCGATGTAATCTACGCCTGGTTCGAGCGTAAGTAGTGCAGTTCGCGCTTGGTCAGACCAGTGTCTTTCAAACTCAGATGTACAATCTATGTTGGCGCGTAAACTTATTTTCTAATGAAACACTAAGTTTAATGTACTAATATAATTTGTAAATTGTTTAAGTGTAACTTTGTAAGAAACTCCAATATTTATCATTATATATACACACACACATATACATATAATAATAATAAATATTGCAATTTCTTACAAAGTTACAAATTCGTATTACTTACGCAACTCGACAGGTTACTGCGATTACAAAGAATACGAAAAAATACAGTTTTTGCACATGAAAAAATGCGAAGTTACACGTTAATCGAGAAACAAATTTTCGTTCCCCAAGAAACACTGTAACATTTTTTACGCTCTCTGGCGAATTTCCCTTCGTATTGTCAACTTTCCTCTACGTGTACTCTTCATTGGAGATTCCCTCGCGTTCCCCAGAACCACGGCTCAACTAGAATCGACTCTGAAGAATCGATTACCCGCTGAATATGCCCGGAGTGAGAGAGACTCGGCGATAACGGCGCTCATTTCGAAATCTTTCGGGGCCGAGGCTTTCGAACTGTCGTTCGACTTTCGAACTTGCGAACTCGCGGCGCTCGCCCTCTCCGCGTTCGTCGCTCGGCCGTGTGCTTGTTCTCGCGTTTGTGCTCTCTTCGTAGGGCGGCTTCCTTCTTGCTCGTTACCTGGCACACCGCCACGCGTTAACGAGGGAACAAGATGAAACTTTGCCGATAGATGGTCCCCCCAGCCGCGGAATTCTCGGTGCACACGCTTCTCGGGGGACCGGGATATTCACGGCATTGATGTGACATCACGTACACGCCAGCTTCCGGGTTTTCTGTGCGGCTGAACATTCGTGCTCCTCTGTCCAAGGCCTTCCGATCGACGGTCTGTTTCATTACCGGGCAGAAACTGTCTTTCAACGCGGACGGTGGTTTAGCGGATTGCTCTCTAACTCCTACAACGACGGGTTTATGCTGTTTTGCGTGCAGTAATTTCAAAGCCAAGCGCGTTGAATTGAATCGCGTTGTTGAAAGAACGTATCGAATAATTTCGTTTGTGCAGTTATCGATCGACATCTGAGAAAGTATTTTTTTAAAATAAGTTTTATTAAGTTTTAAAGTATTTTTTAGTATATTATATTAAAAAAATTATATTATATTTTTATCGTATATTTATATTAGAATTATATGAGAAATTATATTGCAAGTTCTAAAGAAAGTATTTTTTAGAACGAAATTCATATTTTTGCACGGACAAAGTTATTCGGAATCTTTTCTTTAAAACTATTTATTAAAGTCTGGCTTTGGTAAAATAACTGCAATTTACGTGGAGAATTAAAACAATTTCCAGTCACAATATTAAAAAATTAAGAATATGATTATATTGAATCATTATTATTTCCATTAATATTTCGCAAAATAAATAAATTAGATTTCCATGTGCAAATAAACAAGTTAGACTTTTACATAGAGCGTCGAAAAAAAAATTTGCGAAAAGCTTGTGGGTGTGGAGCGACTTGGCAGGTAGCAGCCTCTCGATATCTCGCAACTTGGTGCACTTCAAAGAGAGCCAGAGAATTTTATCTCGGACGGCGCAAAGTGTGTCAACATTTCCTATCTATCCGAGGCAACCGAGCAAAGGGAAAATAATTGCGGCACGATAATTGTTCACAATTATAACTTCGTCTCGTTTGGCGAAGCGGCGCGCTGTTAGAGAAACAGACGTACTAAGCCCACGTGGCAGCCGTCACAAAGTTCCCACGACCGTCCACCGCCGTCGAATTTGCTATATATATAATAATTACCGTCCATTCGCACGCATCTGCTCGCTCTAGACTGGGAATAAAAAATGAAAAGTATTTTTTTTTTCATCAAGCTCGTTCGAGTTCTTACGCTAATGAAGCGTGGCGAAAATGACCAATTTCGTTCTAAGAGTTCTTTACTTTTCGTAATTTAGTCTCTTCGATACGAGTTTAACGTTCAGTACCATCATATTGACCGATTGATAATTTTTCGTAAAAGTTTTTAAGCGATTTGACTGACTTTTCTCTTTGTTTTACACTTGCACGCTGGTCGTCGATAGTTCTAACGTTAATTCAGGCCACGAGGCAGGCCTGTTGTTGTTACGAGGGAGGAAAACGCTACGGTTTTTTCTTTTTTCTATTTTTTTTTTTGTTTTGTTTTATTACAGCTTCTTTCGCGACACGACCGCGACCTCGATAAATCAGAATTATTACGCAATGCGGAGCCAATTTCGATATCTACCCTCGGGGCGAAATTGCCAATTCGTTCCACGGGGCTCCTCGAAAAATTACGACCGCGACCGGGACAAAAAGTAATTGAAATTTCGTGAACTCCCGCGATAAGGCGCCGATCGAGTTTCCAGTTTTATCTCCGTTCGCCCCGGCTATATTTGCAAAGTACCGTCCCGAAACATATTTAAATCACAGGATTATTATCGTCCGGGCAGAAGATAAACTCTTTCCAGAAATTTTTATCTCTTTGTCATTGATCCTTGGTACCTTCGAACGATATTATATTGTCGCTTCGTCTTAAACGAAGCTGTTTCACGTTAAAGTTCTCGATTTTTTCAGCGCTCTTCGTTTATCTCTCGCTAAAGACTCGAACGACTCGTTCTCTGTTTGGAGCATCAGGCGCGGACAATTAAAGATGGCGTATCCGACTCTCGAGGCATTCGCCGCAATTGAGTTTTACCAGCTGGTTCGACATAATTATTCGGGCGCGGCTTGCTCGATTGCAAAATCGATCGACGCCGTAATTCTCCGTTGTTCCGTCGCCTTCCGGTTTACCTGCTCCTTGCCTTCGTTTTTCGGCCATCGTCTGTTCCAGTAATTAAGGAACGGTCGACGAACGCGCGCCGAGTCGTAAATAGTTATTAAAGGCCGCGTGTTACGGTCGTTATAGAGTTCCCGCGACGGTGGGTTCATTAATTAAAAATTCTTTGAAACTTTGTTGCTTAAACTCGGTCGCGATATACCCCGCGGGACGTATCACCAGTGGATTTCACCAGTTGGGAAAGGGAACAAGCCTAACCTCTGCGCAAAAACTGATCCTATCCCTATTTTCTTTTCTTTTCTTGCACGCAGCCTTGAAATTTGACAGCCGACGAATACTTTGGCTTCCGTTTGAGTTTCTTAATCCTTCCGACGCGTGCAAAAATCCGCGAATTTGATTTAATCAGAGCCACAGACACGCGGATGTACAGGGTGAGGCCACTTTTATTTCTGGGCATCGATGTCACCTCAAGATCATATTTTTTACGTATCTGGACGTATCTCTTCATCTACGTATCCACCTACACGATACAATGAAAAAAAACATCAATGATGTTGAAAACTCTGACAAAAATGACTCTGAAAAAAAAACTATTCTTATTCATATTAGGCGAAAAATATGTTTTGTGTTGTCGTAATTCGAAATATATTATCACTGAAAGTGATTTTAGTGCGGGTAACCCAGAAAATCAGGCCTCTTCAGGTATTGATGCAACGAAAATTAGCGATTGGTTGATTTGGATCACGTGATTCGCGAGGGGGCGTGGGCTAGACCTCGAGTAGGAGTGGCGTTGTCTGGTATGAGCGATCGCGCATATTTGTAATTTGTTTTGTATCAATTCAAATGTTTGCATATCGATAAAATTTTATGGCAATTCATTTTCTAGTCAGAATAGTTGTCTCTGGGCCTTTCAGTGAAACAAATCGTACTGGGGTACAAGTGCAATTTTTTTCGATGAGGTGGCCTCTCTTAAATGAATCACCCTGTATACATCGTATGACTGCGTTCCGCGATCTGCTTTGTGATTACCGATTCTGTGACAATTAACGTTTTCGCGGAACTCTCGCGGTTCGTACGAAAACGTATGATAATTGGATTAGGCATTGGAAACGAAGAATCTATCGCAGCTAATTATTAGTTACGTCAGAAAGGACTCTCTAAACCGAGCTTAAAGTATTGAAAGTTTTTTATATCCTCGAACAAAATTCAAAAGTTAGATGTCAAATTATGAAAAAGATATTACAAAATATAATGAAAAAAACGTACGATTGGACTGGGTATTGGAAATTGAGAATAGATAACTATTTTCGATTACTCGAAATGATTTCCAAGTCAAATCTACGATATTGAAAATCTTTCTTTAAAAATTAGTACTCAAATATTTTTTACCGTTTCATTTCAACACTTCAGAATTCTTACAATTATAATTTAAATTGCAGTATGTATTTTCTCTACGTTGATCGTAGCTCGATCGATTGCACCTTGTCTGTTGAAATTAATTTATAATACAATGTACGTCACGTATGTAATCAAACTTAAAATCGTATTATTCACGTTTCAGTGCGCTCCATTAGCGTTGTTTAATTTCCGCTGATCAATAAATTTATCTTCAAATTTAATCGATACGTGATACGAAAAGGCTCTGAAACCAGAGTTACCTTTCGAAATTGCATTTTGTTTCAACGTTCGACTCTTTTCCATTGTTCGCTAGATGTTTTTTTTTCCGGTGTAATTTGGTAGTTGTGCCCGTGTTCGTTATTAGTAATTTCTTCACAATGCGTGTGTATAATATTTGCGTATGCTCTCTCTGTTGATAAATTCGTTCGAGGGTTCAGCAAATAGTATCGAATTCTATTTGTAGATGGCAAACACGACCGACGTGTATGCAAATATGCAAAATATATATTCAGACCGTTTTAAACATGCTTTCACTTCCAAACTATCAGTTTTCCATAAAAATATTTATACTACGTCGATATAACATTTGTGTAAGTATTCACGGCTTAATATCTTGATAAATTATTATTTTACAGTGCGCGTTGTACAAAGACTTTCTTGTTTTGAAAGTCGCGTCACTCTTTTCTACATATCGTGTACTATACTGAGTAATTTTTTCTTTTGTATATCGACACTGACCTCTCTTTTGATCGTAATAATTTTAAATAATCGCAGTCTAATTTTCTTTCTCTCTACGCTAATCAAACGCAGTTAATTTAAATATTACACTCGTAAAATTAACCAAATATGGAATACGAGATTCTTCAAGTGAAGAAAAATTGTTTAATCCAAAAGTGCAGACGTAAAATACGCAAAGAGATATTCGAAGATTTAATACGTTGATTTCTATTATACAAGTATTCTCAGCAACACGAATATACGCAAAAGTATAAAAATGTTTCGTCCACTTTTGCAAATATATGCCAACGTAATATTTCAGGGAGACGAGCAAATATCCCGCATGCGAACGACACGTGCGTACACATGTACAAACGTATAAACAAAACGTGTGGAATTCCGCGTGGCAGCTACCGAGCGCTTAATCCGAGTGTCACTCGCGCGGCGCAAGAAAGCGCGGAGGACAGGAGGAGAACGCAGCGGTAAAATCGATGCGTTGCCCGCGCGGGTTACACGAGGCACGAGGTGTTTATCGAATTAGCCGGCGTCAACGTCACCGGGATTCTGCCGGTAATCAGATTCGTAGTTTGCAAAGCAGATAGCGATTCTGCCGCGTTCCTGCTGAAGTTGCAAATCCATGGAATCTCATCGAATTTCTCGCGAGGAGAGCCCTTTCTCTGTTGCCCTTCGGGGAGGTAATATTATGGAAAGTAGAGCAAAGATTAAAGTGTCTGGGACTTGGTTGAAGGGGTGTGCTCGGAGAGTGAGAGATAGAGATGGATGAAGAGAGACAGAGAGAGAGAGAGAGAGTTAGGCGAGGATATGAGAGGCGATCTTATTCGAGTGTCTGCAATTCGTACAAAGAAAGGTAAGAGGGAGAGGGTGATGAGGAGGAGGAGGAGGAGGAGGGGAGGGGGAGGGGGGTTGGTCCCGGGTCAGACCCGGGCGCTGGAAGGTGGCTGCCAGAGTTAATGGAACTAAGAACCATGCGAATCTGTTAAGCCTGGCAAAGGCTTTCCCGCTTTGATCCGTCAGCTGCACTGTGCTTTCTCGTCTTTACCCGTCTGAATGCCCTCGCCCGCCACTTGACGCTCGCTCTTGCGTATCTGCATTTCGCGTGTTGTTCATTTGTCGTTATCCTCATCCGCCTGTGATATTAAAATCCAAGGGTAACGGACACCACGTCGAGCCACTTTCAACGCCGGGCCGGCTTTTGACGCTACGCGATATGTCTCGTGCCCTATCGGGTTTACCTCGGAACGAACAATGACAGTCTTACAGGACTCCTATTATTTCAGTCGACAGTTCGGGAAACAGGTTAACGTGCAAAAGGCAGTGGTACGGTTACGCAGAATGCCTCGTCTGACGATCGTCTCTGTTGAACGGCGAGAGCCAGACGGATAGTTAACAGACAGAAGAAGAGATAGTCGGATAGTTCTCGGAAATATTTCCGAGTCGGTTCTCGGACGCGATCTTGGCAAAGCAAGTTGGTAAAACATTATCTTGTTGGATAATAGTCGTCATAGAATTTAGAATTTTAAATAGACGTTTTTAAATATCGATGATAATTAAATACCAAGATACTTGTTTAAGCTTGTTTCTGACATTAATTTATTTCTCCCTTCATTTCTTAATATGTTCTTTGTTTAATCTTGTCATTGTCATTTTTCACACAATTCCCGTACCTTTTTCCTTCAAACATAACCAAACTACTACTTATCGATTTGACTCGGTGTTTTTTACTTAGGTACTAAAATGTTAAAGTTAAAATTAAAGTCGGAAGATCAATAGAAACGTCGGTCGTCGGTCTTCCAATTATTACAAATTGAAACGATCGTGTTGCATTCTGTCAAGGATGAGCAAGCGTTAATTTGTCAACGAACTGTGAAGCTTTACTTACGTTTGAACTAAGTTGTTAAATCACGAGATATCGTGACTTTAACCCTTACAGTGCCGAAAAGCGATTAATTTCTCAATATATTCTTTGCCCAATCTTGTAATTACCATTTTTTACAGAATTCTTATACCTTTTTCCTTCAAACATGACCAAACTACTTGTCGACTTGACTCGATATTTCAAGTACTCTTAACTTTTTTGATCGGCACTAAAAGATTAAAGTTAAAATTAAGGTCGAAAGATCAGTAGAAACGTCGGTCATCGGTCTTTTAATTATTGCAAATTGGAAAGATCGTGTTGCATTCTGTCAAGGATGAGCAAGTGCCCGGATACCTCTTCGGACGATAACGTATCCGCTACCCCGGGACTCGTATTCATCACGGAACTTTATCTTTAATTACATTTTCATATTCGCGGGGCCACGCGAGAGCGCGTATCTCCGCGAGCGAGTCAGCTCCGTCGAACACGTAGCACCGGTCCCCGAAATACTAAATCAAACGCTCCCCTTCGGAAAAGTTTCGAGAGCCGGGCAAACTGTTCCCAACTATCGACACCCGAGAGCGCGATAGTTTTCATTGGGGTAAGGGGTGGTGGGTGATGGGGCAGGCGTAGTTTCTCTCAGATCCAGCCACGTCGACCTCAGGAAGCTCTCTCGTCGTCCCAGATGACGTCGCCCTTATACGTAACGTCGTGAACGATGTGTTCTCCATAATTCTTCGACAACTATCGTTCACGCGTCTTGGTCACTTCGACCATCGATTCGACCTCTTTACGCCCGAGTTTGAGTTGCGGGGAAACAGGGAAATTCGAAGACAGAGTGAAACTGTAGCCATCGCGCTGAGTGACTTTTTGTCTGGGGAATTCAGCACGAGGTCGTGAGCCGTTTGAAATTGCTCCCCTCAACACGTGACACGCGCTTTTGCATAACTGAAGAGTTGAAATGGCAAACGATAAGCACGGCGCGCGAAAGAAAGCAAAAAAATATGATTGTTTTTAGCGGGGGAGAATGTGCGCGAATCCCGGGTGGGTTACGGTGAAAAAGTGATGGAGGGAAATAATTTACTTCGGCTTTTAAGGCTATCGCTGGTCTTTCAACGCTGTATCGTGGTACCTACTATACTATACCTACCATTGTAACCAGAATCGTTAGACCTTCGAGGAAAATTATTTCTTCTTCGCGCGAGAAATTACAACGGATCCTCTGCGTGGAAATTCAAATTCTGATAGTTTCTGTGCGAATAATTTTCGTTTCAGTGGAATTACAAAGTTCTCTCCGAAGTTTGCGTCAAATTTATTAACATCTTAACGTGCAACAGCGTGCAAATAGTTTTTCCATCCACTGTGCGGGAGCGGCGATGCATTCACCAGGCGCTAAGAGGCTCGATCCGCGACGAATGATCCAACATCACCGACTCGTTCCTTCCCTCTTTGGGTTTCGAATCTTTTCTTCGTCTTGTACGAACTCGTACACGCGAGCTCTCCACGCGTGTATACGCGCGCACGTGTGCAAAAGAGGATAGAAGAGGGAGGAAGGGCGAGAAGAGGGCTTGAAAGCCAGCGAACTCAGTCCGGGCATTGTCAAGTTTTCGTATAAATTTCTCCTCGACGTAAATTCAAAGGCCGCCTCCGTTGGCGCACAAAGCCAGCTCGAAGGGGGTAGCTGAGACAGAGCTCGGTATAGTTAGAAGGGGTTGAACGAAGAGAAAAGAGGGGAGACGAGCCAGGATGTAACCGGGGTACTTTCATGTCTCTCTCTTTCTCCTTTCTCATCCTTCTCTTTCACCCATCTTCTTTATCTCTGGCTCGTTCTCTTAATTCTCCAGCGATTAACGATCCACGCCGACGAGAAATTAGCCCTGTTTGTTTTCATCCCTCCTTCGTCAATGCCTCCTTTCTTCCCCTAAACGTCTCACTTTTTGCCAACAGGGTTTGAAAACAATTATGATATCGATACTGACTGATATTCTTAATAACTGTTATAAAGAAACGAAATTTTTGTTGACATCGGTTCCAATTATGGTTAGATGTCCATTTTAACTTTTCACTCGAAACTTTGTTCACAATGAACAATCTGGACACGTTTGATGATATAATGTATCATCTATAACATTCGATGACATACTCGACCGATAAATTGCAGATAAATTGAATCTAATAATCTTCCCTGAGCTGGCGGAACAGCTAAAGTCACACAAGCCCATTTGTATAATTTAAGTTTATTTAGTGTGAGTATGGTCAGTTACCTGCAAATAGAATGAATTCGTCCATAGTTGGACAGTCGCATGTAGAATAAGTCCGTAAACAGCCAGACTTGTAAATAGAATAAACCTATTTGCAGTCAGACACTTATAAGTAAAATGAGTCCATATGCAGTCATGCAGTCGCGAGTAAAACGGATTCGTACATAGTCAAACACTAGCAAGTAGAATAAGTCCATTCGTGAGCAGAACAAGTCTGTATATATATCTAGACACTCGTAGGTAATAAGTCCGTGTGCAGTCAGACTTGTAAGTAGAATGAGTTTGTTTATGGTGAGACAGTATTTCACGTATATATTGAATGCGATATACTCGTATTCGATACATTGTTTTATTTTTTTTCTTTTTTACTGTCTGTTTGTTAGTGAAATATCGAAATGTTTTCTTTTTGAATCTTTATCACACACACACACACAGAGAGAGAGAGAGAGGAAAATTATATAATATTGCGTCGAGAATTGTTGTTGAAAGCTTGACAGATTTTCAGTGTGTAATTTTCGAGTGGTTTGTTCTTCGGTCGATACGCAGCTTGGTTTTATTGTGAGAATTCTGTTTGGAAATTCTATTTTCCCGGTTAATCCGACTCAACTTCCGCATCGATTATTACCTCCTCGATGGAGCTCGGCGGAATTGAACGGATATAAACTCTGTTTTACGAACGGGTTGCCTTTTATTTTAAATTAACTGGTAGACACGGTAATCGATTGTATTTATCTCAGTTGACGTGCTTTTTTTTCTTCGTTCTTGTTCATTGCGAAGATAATTATTTGAAATTTGAACGAAAGAGAAATATGAAATGTATTTAAAACGAATTGTTGCGACATTTATTTCGATATTTCGTATATTTCTCGTCGAAATTTTTCCACTCATTTTATTACTAGATTGTGAATTTTCATTTATATGTGAGAAATTCGAATATTGAACGTGATATGTAACAATTTTCAATCGTTGTAATGTTCGATAGAAGGTATAATTCTTTGTAGAGAAAGTAGACATATTTTTATAAAAGTCCTCTCGCACAAATTTCTGCGAAAAACCTATTCGTTACAAATCCGTCTCGTCTTTCTCTTCTTTGCTCGTCTTACTCTTGAAAAGTACCCGCCGGAAAAGTGGTTTGCTACTTGCGCCTCGCGCAAACTGTAATATTTACATCCGCGTGAAAAATAATCAGTCTCTCCAAGCATATTTCCACGGCGAGCAAAACGAAATGGTCCCCTGCACGAGCAACTTTGCGCGAGAAACTTTTTACTTAACGCGCTTGCTCTTGGGTGTCTTCCACACAGGCGACCAAGTGCAACACACTTTTGTAAAATTTCCGTCGACCGCGAATGCATTTAAATTAAGTCGTCGAGAAGTTAGGCCAGCCGTTGTTTGGCCATGTTGCTGTCGGTCGGACCGCGGTCCACTTAAGCGCGCATTGCCGCTGAAATATTTACCCCTTGCTACCGAGACAGACTCTTATTTCGTCACGCCGGGTCTCATCGGGTCGCGACACTTGCGCGAAAAAGCTCTCGCGAAAGTGCCAAGAATTTTTGCCTCCTCTTTGCATCGTTTTGAGTTACTCTTTTCACCCTAATTCCACAACAATCTCTTTTCTCTGAAAAATTTGAATTTACATGAAAATCCGCGATCTGTCTCTGTCGATCTCTGTCTATGTCTTGGCTACGATTTGAATTGCCACCTACACCGAGAACGACGAAATTTTTCGTCAACGTACATTTCTCAAAAAGTGCTGAATTGCACTGTTTGAAGTATTCTGTATTGAACTAAAAATTCAACATAATAATAATTTCAAGCTTTATTTCATAATATATCTAACAATTGGAAACATGAGCCAATACATAATCCTACATCACATTTCTTGCATTCGTAATATGTTTTCTGCACACTACGTATTTGTGTCCTTTTATGATTAATTTATCACCATACTTACATTTTCATTTTAAGAAATTTCATATTGAATGAAATAACTGTAAAATAATCACGTTCAAGATGTAATTGTTGAATCAGAATTCACTTACGTCTGATCCAATATTTTTTTATTGCAATTATTGTCACTAACATTGGCCTATAGGTGGCAACAGTAGCCAAAGAGTTAACATAACTCTGTATATTCTCTCAAAAGGTCTTCGAGAATAGTATTTATTCTACGCTCTTCATTTATTTCATCTCGCTATATTTTATCACTGAAAGTGATTTTAGCGGAGGTAACCCAGAAAATTGGGCCTCTTCAGATGCAACGCTGATGCAACGAAAATTAGCGATTGGTTGATTTGGGTCACGTGATTCGCGAAGGGGCGTGGGGTAGACCTCGAGTAGGAGTGGCGTTGTCTGGTACTGAGCGATCGCGGTTGTAATTTGTTTTGTATCGATTCAAATGTTTGGATATCGATAAAATTTTGTAGCAAAAAAGTCGTCTCCATTTCCTAGTCAGAACAGTTGCTTCTGGGCCTTTCAGAGGGTTTTTTCACTCTCACGCTCATTGATAATTAGCCAAGTACCCGTATACGTGCGACCACCATTGAAACACATCGCGTAAAACAGCCCTGCGCATGATCGATGTTTACCGATTATCGAAACGAACGAACGCTTGGGAAAAAATACAAATTGCCAAGTCTGGATGGAGAATTACGCGACGAAATGATCTTCGAAAATCGACCAGGCTTGTTTACGAATCGAGCGCAAACGTTCTCCGATGACGATGTCAATTGAAGCGATTGTCCGAGTATGGCAGGCGGGAATTTCGGTCCCGGTGTGTTTGAACTTATTTTATGCGTAAATAGGAAGCCGGGCGGAGGTGCGTGGCCATTGTTTAACGTCCGAGAAAATCGCGTTCGGGCTCGTTTCGACGATACGGTACAAACGCCATCCAGCTAAACTAATTAACATGAAACAGCTACACGCGCTGCCACCCTGGACCAGAGCAAACAGCCAGCAACGTGGTCGCCCGTCGAAATAAAACATCGACGAGCAACCGAACGCGATTTGTCTCATTACCAGCGACCAACGGGGAAATACGTCAGCCCCTCTGTAAACGCGCGTCCCGATTATAAAATAATATTTCAGAACGCGCAGCTGCCGCGCCATAGACGATCGGGTGGAGGGTGAAATTAAGGCCGTTATTACGACCATCCGGTTGATGGAAGTTTTGTTTATATTTTTAGCAGCGAGGGATCGTCGATCGTTGTAAGGTTTTCGTTTCGTCTATGGCAATTCGTTGTGTATTCAAACGTGCTTTTACGTAACTTTTTTTTTTTTACATAACTCGTAACACTTTTTGTCAGAAATAGATGCAAAACAACGTATTTTTAGTGATTTAAACAACTTTTCGTAAAATGTTAGTGTCACGAAGTTATTTTATTGTTTCTTTTACTTTGATATTTCTAGTGGAAATTTTATATTTCAATCGCCGGTTGTTGTTTTAATGTTAATATAATATTTAACAAGATATAATATAATATTCGTTCATTTAACGTAATGCAACATAATATTGTAACAGTTAAATAATTTACATAATTTAATACAATTTAGTCTGGCAATGAGAGTGGGTTATCGCACGTTCAGGTTAATATTTGTCCAATTTTAAACGCGGTGCAGTTTACAAATCAATTACTCTACAGAAATTTTATTCGTAATGGTAGAGAGCCCAAGAGAGAAAATAAAAGTTTCGAAAATAATTTTCGCTTGCTTCTGTTTATATCGTATTTGTACAACTATGAATCATTTCCAAGATTGACTATTTGATGACCCGTAGGTATAAACTTACACCTACGCATGGTGGATCGTTGACCGCGTGATTCTTAGCACACCATAAATAAATAAATAAATAAGTGTGTTTGTTTTTAATAAAATGGCGCACACATAAAGCTGAATGATGGGTGTAAAGGATCATATCATCGTCCAGCAGGTAGCCAAGTGTTAAAATAAATATAAAAAACAGTATAATAAAGTAGAATAAAAATCGATAAAATTCATCGTACAATAATCAGCGGACAGCGCTGCGATCAAAATACAAAATGATTGAAACATGTCAGCAATTTGTCAATAATTAAAATTATAATCTTGACAGGAGTTTGTGAAATTGAAATTTTTCAAGTCCTCGACAAATTTTAACGATACCTCGATAATCTTCCCTAAAGATCCCCCGACAAGTCGAACGTTCGTCGCAAAGAGTTTGTCACAAGCAAACCCTGTAATTACACGTCTGTTGCGAGAAAGAGTCACGATCGTTACGTTGCACCGACACTTCCACCGTTGATCAGGTGTAAAACGGGCGGATAATTTGTAGAAGTGCGCGCGCGCAATTATAAACAAACGCTTATATTTCAGGAGAGTTCGTGAGATTAAAGGGCTATTCATGATCCGATCGTACAATTTAACGATGCGGTTATTTTCGCCGTGCTAATGGCACCGGGGCGGCGTCATATTTACCGTAATGAGAGAAAGCTATTATCACTTTCGAGTATGCATTAGAACGCCGCGTGGCGTAGTGTGAACATGAACGTGAACGTGAACGTGCGCCGCCATCAAATGGGAGGAATGCAATATGCTATACTCTCTGTTTCATATGCGATCCGCGGAATGCAAATAAAGTTTGCCTCGCGTCGCCACTTCATTATCCTTCGTTTCGCGTTACGTCCAACGCGTTATTTAAGTTGAACGCGGATGCTCGTAACGCGGCCTCGACCGCGAGTGTTCTCTCTCGTTTGAGTGAAAAAATCGCCAGAAAATTCTCCTCTGGTATTTCCTAATTAAACTGATTATTTTCTCGAACGGGGAACGTTGAAGCAAGTGGTGGGGATCAAGCAATGGCGAAACAATTGGACAGGAAACAAGCGCGTTTTTACAGCGTAATATTGTAAAAATCGCGACATCTGAAATTTAAATGAAGCGTGGAAAGTATAATAAACAGCAGAACGAGACGATTTGCATAAAATTGGATTTAGCGAGGATGTATCAACACAAAATCTACCGTCTATCGGATCAAATCGACCGTTTTCAAACTTTTGCGTGCAATTTTCTACATATAATGTTTTCTCGGTATTTATTTCTCCTCTTATTTTCTTTATATTTTTCAACGGTCGAAAAATTTATGTTATTCGCTCTTTCAAAACTATACAATCGACTCGCGAAAGGCTATCTGAATAGAGGTGCTATCAAGTTACGCACGCGAATGATTGACAACGAATGTTTCGTTGCAAGAGCATATTGCACGCAGTTTGCTATTTTGTAGCTCCAAAAGTTCTAAAATGTTCTCTTCGTGTTTCAAGTTGTAAGAGATGAGTGGTGTTTCAAGTTTGGAGAGAGAAAAAGTAAATTTGCGAATATACAGTATGATAGTTTGGCTAAATATGAAATTTTGTATTTTATACATTCAGCACGTTATTCCGCTATTATTAGTGGCGAATATTTATCTTAAAAGGGATTCAAAAAATATGAGGTCATTAGAAAAAATAATTAACATAGACGAAGAGTCTATTGAATGTCTGAAACTGAAAATCTAATGAATAACGAAGAGGAGAATATTTTGAATAAATATAGAGGACAAGAAAACTGCACAACTTGTACCCCAGTACGATTCGTCTCACTGAAAGGCCAGGAAGCTGTTCTGACTAGAAAATGAAGACGACTTTTTTGCCATAAAATTTTATCGATATGCAAACATTTGAATCGATAGAAAACTTACAGGCGCGATCGCTCAGTAAATCTACCAGACAACGCCACTCCTACTCGAAGTCTACCTCCTCCCCCCTTTCCTCGCGAATCACGTGACCCAAATCAACCAATCGCTAATTTTCGTTGCATCAGCGTTGCACTTGAAGAGGCCCGATTTTCTGTATTACCTCCTCTTTAAATCACTTTCAGTGATAAAAAGAGAAGATTGTATCGAGTTCCGAAAGTGTAGTGGACCAAGTTGACTATTATCTACGTTCAAGTGTAGAAAATATTTTTTTTTTCAAGAACCGGTCATTTTGATCGATCACAATAGCAACAAGTATACATGAAGTGTCAGTAGATTTAGCGTTACTGTAGTAATCGCGAGTTTATTGTTAAAAATCGTTCAGGCGTTTTAGAAAATTGAAGCTTGAACTCGCGTAGGTGAAAATTAAAAATACAGCACATCGTCCGATTATTTCACGTTTTTACTCTCCAGCATCTAGCAACTTTCCAATTATCATTCGCGCGAAGCGAAATAACCAAATAATTTCTACTTCTTCTCGCAAACACTTTGCCCGCTTTTCCGCTTTATTTCGTTTCGATACAGTGATCAATGAAATAGAATAATTAGAGGGGGGTTGGAGGGTTGTGCAAATACATTCATCGATCCGCGGCGCGAGAGATTAAAATCGCGTTTCGAAAGGTATTCCGAGGCGAAAACGGGATCAAAGTTATTAAACGGAGGCCCGTGGTGATTACGTTGAAAAGTTGCGTGTTTAATAACGTTTTTGATTAACCCGCGGCAGTTTTGTCGTTGCCGCGGAACGTTAATCAACGATATCCGATTAAGCCCCTCCCTCCCGCTGTCTTGGCGTTCGCGAAATTTAATAAACAAAAACCAGCTCCTCCCCACTCTTCGCGGAAAGATTATTGCGCCGATCGGATAACGTAGCGATTTCGGTTTCCCTTCGTGGCTCGATTCGAAGGAAAACTCGGTGATTTATCGTTTTTCGTCGTTGTCGATCTCGCTGGAGCAGAGAAAATCGAGCAGAGCGAGAGAAACCGTGGAAACAACCGCGGTTGTCAGCGGGAATAATTTCGGGGGGAGTGACAGTTAGTGACCACCGACAGACCACAAAGTGGACATCGTCTATGCTAGAACGATCAAGGGTTAGTCGATGATACACAGAGTGTAGTTTCAGCCCGGGGATTGAAGACGTAATTTATTAGAATCTCGCATGAACTATTAGAAGCGCGCGATTACTACTCATCTTTAGCAAATTAAATCTCGAAATTATAATGTTCCAAGTTTATTTGGCGCGTTTCACGAGTTTGAAATCGAAGCTCGAATCCGTTTGCAGTTCTTGATATACAATGACATCTGGAAGACTGTTGAATTATTAATTGTTCAGCATTTTCTACTAATTTTCAAATTTATAAATATTGTGTTTGCGACATTTTGCAGTATCGTTTTCTTCAAATTTAATAAACATTGCCATTTAATGACAATAATTTAAAGAAAACAATTTAAATGAAACAAAATGTTATACAGTATCAAAAATTACTTAAGAGTATAAAATTTATTTATCGTTCAATTTATACAAACGTTAAAATGAAAAACAAATATCACATTTTGATTGTATCGAGTTTAATATTTCATTTCATTCATATATCAAGGGTTTGAGTCATTTTAACTCGTTGACGATCGTTCAATGCGTGTAATATGTCTTTGAACGATTTCCTTTAACTTTGCTTTACTTTTCAAAGTAGAAAAAAATTTCTTTTTCCCTTGCCGTTGGTTCACCTAGATCCGACGAGAAAACCAGTGATTAACCAGTTGAATCTCGAAGACGGCGAGAGTTTCAGAAATTATATCTCGCGTTGACAACCTTCGATTCGCCTAAACGATCTTTCGCGTCCAGCGAAACAATGGGAATCAGAGGGAACGAGTTTCTTGCCTCGCTTTCGAACAAACTGTCCGTTTCGTTTATTTTCCAAAGGGACTCGGTTCTGCGTCGCAAAACTCGGCGGAGCTTCTTTGGCCGGTAATCAATCAATTTACTTGTGGATCAAGTTTCCCGCCGGTTCCGGCAAAAATTCCAACGGATTAAAAAACCGGCAGCTACATTCACCTTTGACGGATATTTTTATCTGCCTTATCAGTTTCTTTCGGCTCGATATCTCTACGTTCACTTACCCTCTCCATTCTCTCCTCTTATCTTCAAAATAAGAAACGTGAAATTCAATTCGCCAGGAATCGCGGCGTCGTCTGAAAATGTTGAAATCGAGAATCATGAAAGTTACGTTTCACTCAAAACGAAATAACTAACTTGGCAAAATTTTTCTACGAACGTACAGAATGGTTTGGTCACGCACGTTGTGAATTTTTTGTTCCAAATTGCAACATTTTCTCAGTTTTAAGTATAATTAAATGAAACCCAGGCAAAACAAATGATAAGTTTATTGCTTCTTAATCATTTCTGTCCAATGATATCATAGCGTCGAATTCAAAAGAAAAAGAAAGCGACGAATATTATATACGGTTCGGTCACTCGTTATGGTCCGCGACTCAGTTGCCAGCGCAAGGGGTTAAATCTTTCTTTCGTGGCCGCTAAAATTTCATTTCTCGAGTCGAGATTCAATTTGTCACGTGAACCATTAAGTTGCCATTAAGTTACCGTGATTCGCAGTCGATCGTCGTCGTTCCGAGCATAAATCGTAGCCGGGAACCGATTTCCTTCGGCTCTGGCTCCCGAAACTAATGCAGAAACGCGGAAACTCGGGGCGAATCGAAACGGGGAAGCGCGTTCGCGGCTGGGCGTAGCTGAAAGTTCGAATTCGCGCGAATTCTCGGCTGTTACAGGCGAGGCTGTAATACCAACGAGCCGCGGCCCGTGACTTTTGTTCTCTCGAGTAAAGGGAAAACTTTGATTTACGCCGAGGATCAACGCCGGGCAAGAAAACTCGAACCGGGCCGCGGAGCTACCGCGAACGAAAGATGCATAAAACATTATCGACGTTCTATTAGAACTTCGCCTCCTCTATTGAAAAGCTATCTTCGTCCGGTTCGCCGTGTTCCTCACGACGGCGTGCTGCGTCGCGACGTTTATGAAAAATGGCTGAAGAAAATATAATCGGTGCTCAATTTGCGGAAAAAAATTCCGGACCAGTGATACTTTGGTGTTTCGATCGAAGCCAAACTTAAAAGCTGAAAATCGTGTGATACCTCGGGTACTTTGGATTTGAATTGAAAGTTTCGTCTTTATGTAATAAGGACGTTTCAAATGCCGCGTTGAATATTATTTTTTTACATTTTGCTCCGACTCTACAGTGGACTGAATATACGCGCGTGAATGTTTAACGAACATCGCAGTGCGCCACGATGTTATTTACATGTATTCTCTGGTGGAATAGCTCGTGCCGGAAGTTGAGTGTCGAAATTTTAATTACCAGTAGCTCGGCCACGAAGCTTCTATTAGGTTGGTCGGGAAATAACTACGCTTTTCTGCCCCTCAATTTCAAATACATGTATCCCAGTTTTCAAAGCTTTTTACGAATCAAAGTACAACAATCATTTGCTATTTCAATAGCCAGAGATAGAGCTAAATTGTCTTTGATTCCAAAATACAGACCGGAAATACAGACTCCTCAAAATTATACACGACACGAGCGCGATAAACGCAGGGATCTGCAAAAAAGTATGAGCGAAAGTTACAGTATGTAAAAAGCGCGATTATTTCCCGACCAATCTGATATATCTGCAAAACGTAGATTTCTTGCGTTACAGTTCTCGGCTGCCGCGAGCGTAAGAAAAGCGAAATCACCGAACACACGGAATTCCAGCTGAAATCGATAATGAGGTCGCCGCCGAGGTTCACCCTCGTCGTCGATTCGCCTCTTCCCTTTTAATTCCGCTAAATTTCGCCCCGTCATTTTTCGCCAACTTCTTAGTTTCCATCGTTCCTCCTCCCCCCGTTCATTCTTTTTTACTTTTCTCAGCCTCTCTGATATTACGTTTGCACGGTTCTCTTAACCACTTTACGCGCAGGTTCTACACGATTTTTCCTCCCTCCCTGCCAACGAAGTATGGCCAGCGCTGGCTCGCATTACTCCCATTTTCGGTTCATTGTTCTACGCCGTTTTCACCCCCCTGCGTCCCCACCCCCTCGTTTCAGCCTTGCTCATCTCCTTTTTACCGCATTTACCCCCGCTATATCATCGATTCCACTCTCCCATCTCGTCTTTATCGCCGCCACTTCCACCTCTATTATCTCCTTCGCCCTCTCGGTTGATCCTCAGGTTCAGAGCGTTCCGCGTCCCTTCTCGAGGAGGAGAAGCTTCAACGTTTAACTTTCGCCCCGTTCTCGAAAACGTTCCCCACCCGCTTGTTTCACCTTCTCGTCAAACGTACATACGCTATCGGAAAAATGTACGTACTGTTGTCTTTCTTTTTATCACTGAAAGTGATTTTAGCGTTTCTGGGGTACGCCCAGAAAATCGGGCCTCTTCAGGTGCAACGCTGATGCAACGAAAATTAGCGATTGGTTGATTTGGGTCACGTGATTCGCGAGGGGGCGTGGCGTAGACCTCGAGTAGGAGTGACGTTGTCTGGTAGATTTACTGAGCGATCGCGCCTGTAATTTGTTTTCTATCGATTCAAATGTTTGCATATCGATAAAATTTTATAACAAAAAAGTTGTCTTTATTTCCTAGTCAGAACAGTTGCTTCTGGGCTTTTCAATGAGACGAATCGTACTGGGGTACAAGTCGTGCAGTTTTACTTATAGTTGCACTTTTGCTAGGATTCCCCGTGGACGCAATATGAAAAAAATACAAAGTTACTTGTTTTGTCTGTTTCAATCGCAAGTAATGATTCTTACTTGAGAGATAGCGAGCATTCTTGCTAAATATTCTCGTAGGAAAAGGAAGGGGGGAACAGTTAGTCGCTCGGAAATTTCTCACGGAAATGCTGGAAAGTTTTTTTAAAAGCGGGATGATAAATGCTCCCCGAGGCGTGCGGAGGAGCATTTGATATAACGTTCGATGTCTGATTTCAATCGAAAATGAGAAAGGTAATCAGGAGACGGGAAGAAATGGTTGTGGGAACGTGAGAAATGTTCCCCTCGGCGGAAAGTACTGTTAGGTTAGTAGGAAATAAATGGTTGATCGGATATAATTCACACACGTATATAGATATCCCAGGTTTCGTTCGTTTTTTAATGAAAAATGCAAGCGGAGCGGCATCTCTCAACGGAGGAGATATCATCCCTCCCACCCTTTACTTTTTCTCGTCAATTTCGTCGGATTTTGCAATTTCAATGGCGCGCCGTGGTCATTTGTATGGTAATACGTTATTGATATTAGCAACGCTTGGCAACGATCGATATTATTAATTAATTTTGTTAAAATGGCGGATCAAAGCGGCGATTTATGCTCGAAGAGCAGCCGATTGAATAGGATAAGTTATTATTGGAATACAATTACCGGGTTAATTAGTATGGCCCGATTTAAAGATGGGTCGGACCCCCGTTATTAAAAAGGACGACCCGTTAATTTACTCGACGAAGAGGCGATTGATTAATTCTTGAATGTTAATTTACTTTCGTCGTTTCTGAAAACGCGGCTTGGTCGGAATAAAAATTCCATATTTTCAATTCAGGCACTCGCGAATGTCTGAAAAATATCGATTACGTTAATCAATTACGCGGATTGTAACAGTAATTACGGTAATGTCGATTCATTTGTTCGTGTTAATTGTTCCTCGTTAATTCTCAGGGAAAACAAGCGCAAGCAATTTTTTCTCAAACTCGTAGCTAAGAACTTGAACCTTCCACTTGAAAGTTTAGGTTAGGTTTATGGTTTAGGTTAGGTTAGGTTTATTTCTCCGCACTCGACCGACAAGTCGGACGAGAACCGAAGAACACGCGAGAGAATTGTTCTTAGAGTAAAAATGAGTAAAAACTACTACAATGGAAACACTGTTCTCCATACTGGTCCCTTGGCTGCCGGAAATCCGTTTTGCCCGGCGCGGTCGTCGGAATTTCTAACAGGGCCAGCTTCGTCGATGCGTTTCGGCGCGCAGCTGCGTTGATGTCTCTCTCTCGTTCTCTCTGCTCGGCGTTATTAGAGAAGAGGAGAGCGAAAGGAAAGGAAAGCCTGTTTGCCAGGCTGATTGCATGCGGAAACACGAACGCGAGTCAAAGTACCATCTGTCTTTACCACCCTCCCCTCCCTTCCCCCTTTTTTCTTTTTTTTCTTTTAGTATTTGTTTTGAGAAAGTTTACACACGGGTTGACGAGAGTCGATTGGTTTTCACAGTGACTGCCATTGATCCGTATTCTCTCTCTCTCTCTCTCTCTCTTTTTATTCCTCCTTTCGAGAGGGAAAATCGGCGTTCATTGCTACCGGGGAACTGGAATTGCATCGCGAAGGTAATTTGTGGAGCGTGTAACGCTATTGTGATTAATTCCGGCCGTTCTGGCTGTCGGGGAATTCAATTGGAACGTAAAAGTATGAAACTGATGCTAAATGAATGAACGGCCACGGTGAATTCGCGGAACACGCCGCTGCTTTATCGCCGTTTTATCGGCGAATTTTCGGTGAATTTTATTGTACGCCGGGCTCGCGGTGGTTCGCGGTGTTCTCTTCTCGCCCCGGGCGTAATTAGGGTGTCGTTTTCAGCCGTGTTACGGTCGTCGGCCGTGTATACGATGTCGGCCGTACATTGCCGCAGATTTTATGAACTGCCTTTTATTATTGTTAAGTCAGGGAACGTTCCAGCAGTTTCGTGCCCCGCGTGCATGCTCGAACACGTTACAAAAGAGGTTTATGTTCCCCGATTCGCGAACGCGTGACGCCGGTGTACAGCGCGCGGTATCGTTAATTACTCGATGCTGAGCGTTTAATTATTCAATACGGCGTTCCAGTCTGACGTTATTTTTCGACATTTACCGTTTTTGTCGATATTCGTCATTTTCACTTTCTTATTATTATTCGCATTTTGTTATTGTAGCATTCTTATCAGTGTACATTATCATTTTATTATTATGTAACGTTATGACGCTCCCATTCGTATCACTCGGCAAATATCACAGCCACTGTTTTGTAGCGATTAAATTACAAATTGTGATATTTATAAATTATAAAACGCGATTCTATATATATTTTTTTTACAAAAGAAATATGTTTATTTATATTTATTCTACATCTTCTGTGATGTATAGAAAAATATCTATTTTTTACCACCAATTATGTAGTAGATTTTAATATTACAATACTGTTATAATACAATACTACTGCTATATAATATTTTAATTGTAACAACGTGTAGTAGATTTTATAATATTACAACTATCAACCTACTAGTTAGGGAAGTAAATTTCCGTAATGATGAAATTTTAAGAGATGGTGTATATAATTACCGTGTAACAAATACAACACGATTTGCACAACTTTTAAGTTCCATCCGTAGAATTCGAAATTCAATTCAGATCGAAACAGAAACTCGCGAAGATGTGCGATGATTGCTGCGTCTTTAAAATCTAATTCAGATTCGGTGATCGAGGTTCCACGATCGTATCTCGCGCGCGATATTTTCGCGATGAACGGTCGAACGATGACCGGATGACTGACTTCTCCCCGAACGACGCGCGTTCAAGGGCCAGCAATTTCGCGGCACTAAAGTGTCGTGATACTTCGGAACGACACTCGTAAAACAAGCGATTCTCCGGGAGAGCGGTGCACTCGCTACGAGCCTACGGGGCGATATAAAGAGTTGTCTGATAACGCCTCTCTGGAATACCATCGAGAAAAGACTTACGATCTCATATCTTAACACATCTAGCGTACTTATTTTCATTTTTAAATCTATCGCTGTTTTTCTTCAGAAAATATTTTCGCTCGATACTTCGTTTGTTTCGAAATACGAAATAACCAGTTTGATCTGTTATTTTGACGTTGAAATGGAGATTTAAAGGAAAGAAAGACCGGGATCGGTTGGAATCGAATTGGAAAAAAAATCGTGAAACTGCATCGGTCAACCGTATCTCTCGAGGAAACAACTCGATTTTTTTTTTCTTTCCTCTTTTTTTACAATAAATCCTTTATGCTTTTCGATAGAAACAGCAACGCGATTGGTCGATTCCCCCTCCCCACTGCCCCCGTTTCCACGGTTATCCACGGTTTCGCGTGAATATTGCAAAAGTTCGTACCGCGGATGATTGTGAGCTTGTGTAAATAATCTAATAGCATAAACTCGTCGCGGTGCGTCTGTGGTGAGTTTGTGTAGTCTGAGGACAGTTATCCCCGCGGGAATCTCCCTTTACGTGTTCAATCCTACATAAACAGATTCGTAGTTCCCCGTGTAACGTAAATCCACGTGCAAACAAACCCTTTAGCAATACTTTTCAAATACTGTCACCGCCATGTTATGTTGCACAAATTTTTACTCTTCAATCTGCGGGCTTGGAACATTTGTTTTCTGTTTTTTGTTTTTGTTTTTTTTTTCACGAAGAAGTTGTTCCCTGGAAAAAGAAGAAAAGAAAGAAATTTCCATCTTGCTTCACTAACGATGGACTAGTTAAGGTAGTTTAGGTTTCGCGTTCCCCGGGAACAGGGGAATTCTCGACTGGCAAAATGGAATTTTTTTCTTCCAGTCTGGTTTTAACTAACTAAAAACGCAATTTCACAAGTGCAGCCACTATCATTTGCAGATTCTTCGTTCGTCGTAAATTGTTAAATACAACAAATAAACGTATTATCGTCTCGTTGACAAGAGTGTTGTACCATTTTACAATTTTCGTCTAGAAAAACTACGGATTTTGACTGCTGAGCGAACTTGTTTATTGACCAGTGAATGTGTGTGACCTGAGTGGTTGAACGATTCTGCAGGATAGTCACTGAAAGACCGAATAATATAAAACTAACTTTTACAAACACATATTTTTTTAATTTTTTATTACTTTATTTGTAAATATAATTAACGAGTTTTTTCAGTATATTCTTTTATGACCTATAGAAAAAGAAAATAAAAAAGATCGGAAGTGAACAGTTATGACTTTCCCAAACCCTTCAGTTTTTCAGTGGCCACCCTATGTAATACAACCGAGGGACTGGTTGTCTCCGTGCACCGATCGAGGGGAGATTTGTGGGGTTTAAGGTTCGGGATGCATGATGGAAGGACGAATGGAATTGAGGTAGTGAGTGGGAGAGAAGGTTTTGCGTTTATAGGATGGCGTTTCGTCTTTATTCGCATTGTTCTGCAAAAGTCATTCTGATCTTTGACTCTGAGAAATTATAAATTGGCCGTTTTTGCTAGTTTGGTAATTTTAGTGTTGAAACTATATTAGATTTAGGTTAGGTTATATCTTAATCGAGATAGAAATTTTCGAATGATTCAGCGTACTGTTCCAGTAATTATAACTATTGGACTTGTGGGAACGAAAGATGATGAGGATGCATGGTGGAAGGACGAATGGAATTGGAGGTAGTGAGTGGGAGAAGAAAGTTGGTTGATGCGTTTGTAGGATGGCGTTTCGTCTTGGAGTCACTGCCTAGACTCATTAGGGCTGATGGCAGCGATTCCTTACCCCAGACGCTTGTTGTTATAACTACCAGCTAGTCTGGACGGGTCATCCATCCTAGCGGGGTTCCAGCATACTGCTTTATACTTAACGTCGGAGATCGGCAGAACCTCAACGCTAGGCGCGCAGCCACTTGCGGCTTGTGCTAGTCAGTGTTCGAAACTCGTAGTTGAGGAATCCTAGGCCGCTACAGATTCTGCGACTCTTTCTTTGATTGTAACACTCTGACTGACTCTGATCGACTATATCGACACTAGGGTTCTCCTCTTCTTGAGCGATTTTTGCATTTGCCCTAAAGTTTTTTCACTCTTTTGCTCTCCCTTTCTGAAAGAGGGAGACAAATCAAGCGAGAGTGCGAGTTCCGTTCATTCGGTGTCGCTATCGAGGCTACTGGAAAAGAACCGAGACTAATCTTGGAAAGTGAAACTAAGCACTGCTGGACAATTGACTCTCGAAAGTAGCCTTCTCCGATCCTAAGTGGTTTTCGATGGCCGATCGACTCTCGAAACTAACGACTTGCTCATATTTGCAAAAAAGGAGCAAGATGGTCAAGGTACTGGAGCACCTCGCGAAACGAAATGTAAAAAGTACTGCTTCATCCAGTTGAAAATCTCTTTGGACTCTCAGTCGGGCAAGTGGACAGCTCCTAAAAGCCTTGTTTCTTCGTTTAGCAAAATTCCTTACAAGCCACAGAATTGGAACAAGCGTGGTCTTCGTCGTTGTTCAAACCAGGTACAACGAAGCAAAGGTTCGAGAAGCATTAGTTGAAAAATCTCTGTCACGCAGGCAGCGAAGCCTTCGAAAATGCAGGGTCGGAACGCAAGTCCCCGAGGATCTTTCTGATGTCCGTTACCCTCGGTTAATCCGGATGATAGGCCCGAAGGTTGCACAGACGAAAGAAGACAACCCTATTACAGCGTGGAAAACTCGTTCTCATTCAGTTTGCCTGGCGACCGATTTAACGGGAAATCGCTCGTCTGTGGAACGACCGATCTAAAAAGGGGATCCAGCCGTCGCATCGGTTAGATAGGGTAAAAGAGAGAGAGAGAGAGAGAGAGGAGAGATTCAGCTAGCAGTGTAGTACACGAAAGGCTCTGCCGTCGAAGAATAGCAAACACGTAGTGGATCGTGTGCTCTCGCTGAACAAATGTTGTTACTTACACCGACGGAGATACTGATCCGCTGCAAGTACGTTTTCTTGCCTTGTTTAGGATCAACTTTACGCTCCGTTTCGCGTTCACCGTTTAAAAGGGTGTTCGCTGATCTATAACGTTGGCTAAATTAAAGAGTAGCAACGAACAATTTCCATTGCTCGGCTCCCCTAGGGGCCGATCTATTTATTTCAACCCGATGGATTTCATTTTCAGAATAGCGTTGGCGGGTTCGTTAACGCCCATGCCAATAACTTATCGTAATGTTACAAATACGCTCTGTTTCTTGGAAATAGTAAGTGGTAACTATTGAAATTACGTGGATGATGAGAAAGCATCAAATGAATTGGGAATTTTCTTCACGTGTATGTAGCGTATGTAGGTATTAAAACTGTGTAGAATTTTTAGAATTTTTGTAATCAATGCAAAAAGTAGATTCTGACCTAGTTTTCATAATACTATAAATATCTTAATTTCCTAAAATTATGGCAGTATTGAATTTTTGGAATTTTCTCAACCATTAAAAAATAGAGTTTGATCCAACTCACGTAATTCTCTAAAATTTCATAAAATAAATTATGGCAGATATTGATTATGAAAACGAATCCTTGGAATCTTCAACGATTCAATAGAGTGGCGTACATTGTTTCGTTGAAGGTAGCATGAGTAATATAAATTCCAACTGGTCATTGTTATTCGAGGAACGAACAGATAGCACGATTTGCGAAACCCGAAACAGATAACTGAGTAGGGGCGAGTAACTCCACCGTGAAATAGTTGTCAGGATTTATTAAAGATTCGGTCGCATCCAGGTGCAAACTTGCAAATAACTATATTCCGCAGATATCAGTCGAGTGACGGGCCAAATTTATCGATTTCCAATAATCCTATTCTACGTATAACAAATCCTCTGTGAAGTCTATCGTGCGAAGCTCAGGTCGTAGTACACGCATTCGCGCTGACCACTCGCAATAAATCTTACGAATTCCTTTAACAACTTACCAATTTGAACAAAAAAGAATCGAGGATGATTGAAAACGGTATTACTCGCCTTTTGAGCCAAAGACCGTAAGTTCCAATATAATTTTCAACATTTTTCTCTGACTTTAGCTAAATAATTCTTACTGTTCGTTCTGTGATAATTAGCTGTTGCATACAAGAGTATCATTTTCATCATCTGATTGTTCTTTTGTCAATAAAAATCGATTGCTGTATTTTTAAATTTAAAATTGCCTTGATATTTACTTCGACATTTTTGAATAGTAACACGAAAGAAACGAAGGATTTTTACTTGTCAGCTTATTGAAAATTGAATTCGTTTCGCACGTTCGTAATTTTTTCTCGAAATTAATCGAGATCGTCATCTTTGAGCAAATTGTCCCCGTCTCGATACGCTGGGAACAGGGCCCAGCCGGCTGCGCGCGTAAATCTTAATGAAGCAATTACGGAATTAAATCTGCCGCAAGTTTCATTTGCATACATCCGGTGAACAGTATTATTTACGTTAATGCAGCGGGCCAGGTCGAGTTAACTCGGTAGCACGCGTCGAGCGCGAACGTCCAGTCCTCCTCTCTGGTTCGGCGGGGAAAAGAGCTCGCGAAAAGAAGAAAAAAAAAGAAAAAATAGAGGGGGAGGCGGCAGAGAAAGGAAAAAGAAAGGAACGCGATTAAACACTTCAACGAAATCACATTCGAGACCGAGTTAATCCGCAGATCCCATAGAATTTTGTGAGCGCGTAGAGAGATAGAGAGAGGGGGAGAGGGAGGGAGGAAGAAAAGAGAGCGATAGAGAGAAAGAGTGGAGTAGTTCGCAGGCTACAGTAACGAGGATAAAACGTGGTCGTCGCTGGGGTGGGAAAAAAGAGGTTGCGAGAAGGAAAGTCCTCTCTCTATTTTAGAGCACTATCTCTCTTGATGCTCTATTTCTCTTAGAGATCGTCTAATCTGTTTATTTCTTGGACAGCGTTTATGAAACTATAAAATTCTCCAAACAAGAATTTGGAGTTTTTAGAATTCTATTATTTGAATTCTTTGCGACTAATGTATAAAAGCAACTCGAATGATTTACTTTTTTTCAATTATGGTTACATACAAGTGAACATTCATGGTTACATGGTGAACACAGGATTGATATTCAATTCTTAAGAGATAGATAAACATACTGCAGTATATTATTGTTACCTGAAATGTACCTGAACGTCCAGCGAGAAAGATTTGACAAACTGCACGACTTGTACCCCAGTACGATTCGTCTCACTGAAAGGCCCAGAAGCAACTGTTCTGACTAGGAAATGAAGACGACTTTTTTGCCATAAAATTTTATTGATATCCAAACATTTGAATTGATACAAAACAAATTACTCAGTAGCAGACAACGCCACTCCTACTCGAGGTCTGCCCTACGCCCCCTCACGAATCACGTGACCCAAATCAACCAATCGTTAATTTTCGTTGCATTAGCGTTGCACCTGAAGACGGTTACTCTGGGTTACTCCCGTTAAAATCACTTTCAGTGATAAAATAATGAACTTTTTTATAATACAGAAATCAAAATTCCATTTTTATTAACATTTACTTGGGAAAATTTCTAAAAAGTGTGGTTTTTTTTTTAAATATATTGTTTAAACAGAAGGTTTTCCCCCAAAATGGTAGACATCGTCAAACACTAGTTTCATTAATTTACACAAAAAATGGTATCCTCGATCATTTTTGAGATATTTGACAAAATATGTAACCGTGAAGTTATTCTCGTAAATTTGTCCATCTCAAGAAAATGACGCAAGCAACGATGAGACCTATGAGACTAATTTAATCTATGCCGTTCTTCGTGACGTTCTCACACATTCAATTTACGTACAATCGGATATTATCAGCAGGATGAAATTCATCCTTGCGATTTTTAGTCTCGTTATTGCACACACTGTAAATCTCTCACGCTGCAAATCGACGCAGTGGAGAGGATCGTAGCGCAGTGGAAATTTATGTAAAAGAACTAGGCGACAGGAAGAAGAGATGTGGCGGGTCTTTGCGTGGGTGCACGAAGAGGAGAGAGGGGGGAGGGCGAAGGAGAGGAGAAAAAAGGGAGAAAGAGAAAAACCAGAGGAAACAGTGGAATAAAGAGGAGGCAAGAGTGGAGAGACAGCAAACAGGAGCGTCCTAAACTGCTAAAGTGCCCCACCGTTCTCCAGAATTCTCTATCTCTGTCTCTATCTCACGGCGCCCGGCAGGCTGTTTAAGGGGCGAGAGCCTCTTAAAGCACGGCGCTTTAGTTTTATAACGAAGCAAACAGCGGCCTGGGCGGTTACGTAATGTGGCCCGCTTTTAATTCCTTTGTCGTCTTATTGTCCCGCGTAAAAACTGGCTCGAGAGACCGGACAAGAGAGAGAGAGAGGGAGGGAGACCGTGTGCAGAGGAACGCGTGCGCCTAATGGCGGGATATTTGGATGTGGATGTGGATAGCCTTTCATAGCCAACCAAGTGTGATCACCGACACGACTAATCCTGAACCTCTACTTTCTTGAGTAGAGTCGGCGACCACTCTATTTTTTTTTCATAGAAACTCGCAATTTGAATGGAAACTTTGTACCTCAACGCTAAAATTACCAATGACCGAAGTAGGTATGAAATTTGCAGCAAAGAAATTAAAAAATTAAAGCTTCTATTTATATATCTTACTAAAAGTCATTTGAGTCTTTAAATATACATCGTTGTAAATATATAAATTTCCACGGAAAATTATAAATTTTGATCAGTTTGGTAGTTCTAGTGTCAGGTAGCTTCATTTTACTGTCTCATGAAGTTCGCTTAATAAATATCGTACAACATATAAGCATATTTATTCTATCGAGTAAATATTACAAAACATCACGTGTATGTTGTTTGAAACAATTGTATTTATTTTTAATCAATAGTTTATACCGAATATTGTACTCTTTTTTTTATCGGTAACTGTTTAATACTCAAATTACTATAATATTAAATATCATACAATATTCTATTGAATATTGTATTCTTTTTTTAACACTCAAATTATTTAATTTTCAATACAATATTCAATATTATATAATATTCTACCGAATGTTACACTCTTCTCTTATTGGTACTGTTTCACACTCTTTAATATTATCTAATTTTTCATTACTTGAAAGTAATCTAAATTCCACGTGAAAATCTAGTACGTGTCTTAATTCTTAACGCGATCTAAAGACGTCATAGCAGAGATCGTTGACCTTGGGAGAGTTGAAAACGTTTCGGCGCGGCGTGGTCGCAGGCTGTTCACCTGTGACTGCATTAAATCCTGAGAGAAGATCGGTCGAACTGACCAGGAGGCGGACGACGAAGGCGGAAGGGTACGCTTCACGCCTCGTCAGGCTGAAACGTCGTTACATAATGTGTCGACAGGTTGGTTGCTTTGCCGACGGCCTTTATGCATGGCTCGTCTCACGCGCCACCGGGATGGCCGGAGACAGAGACAAAAATGGAGAAAAATCTCGACGATAGCGGAGCGAACGTGGGTCTCCGGACTTTCCTCGTGTCTGTTACCCTCCGCCAATCCCGACGATAGGCCCGAAATGTGAACACAGACGAAAGAGGACAACCCTGTTACATGCCGCAACGAGCATTTCCAAAACGTGCTCGTGATTACAGTAGTACCTTCTTAAGCGTCCACAGTCGGGACCGAATTGACAAATTCCAGTATTGTTTACTGCAATATCTGGTTGTAAAGAAATCTAACATTTTGACATTTTATTTAAACTGAATTCGAACTATTTTAAATTGAATACATTCGAACTCTATTTTAATACATTCAGACGAAGCAATAATTATCAAATGATTGTAAGATTAATTTAAATTTCTCGAAAATTTATTGAAATTTCTATAAAAGTAATTGTTGATCAATAATTGAATGGATACCATTGGATAAAAGTCTTGTTACATTTTCATCGATATTAAATTAACAATACATAACACATAGCATGATTCTATGATCGTGTTAATACGTATAAATTGGATATGTATTTGTTATTTAATATAAAATTTGCTTAACTTTGTTCGATGTATGAAACAACCATAATGTGCTGAAATATCGGTGTCATATATCACTTATTTTGTTTCGTGTTTGATGCGGCCGCGCGGTGAAGCAGCGTAGAGTCTCAGTTTTGATGGGGATAGCGTGTGGGGACCACAGCGCTTAAGCGGGGACCACTGTAGCTTGAACGTTTCACAAATTTTCACTTCAAGAAGTAAAAAAAAAAAAGAAAAAAAACTAACAAGAAGAAGAGAGAGAGAGAAAAAGAGCAGAGAAGCGAATCGTCCACTTGCTTTCTCGAAAACAGAAACTGCTCGAACTGCTGGATCAAGTTTGGAGATTGATCACTGGTTGCTCAAAAATTGGTGGTTCGAGCTGTAACTTTCTTCTCAGTTCTCAGGCTGCAACGATTGTTCAAAAATTTCACACAGCGAACGGATTGCACGAATTTTCAGTTCAACAATCGGTTGAAATTTCAGCAGAGAAAGTTCGCGAAAATGGAAGAAGAAACAACTTCCCTCTCTTCTCCCCTTCATCGAGCTTTGTTCAATCTCCTAATTTAAAAAGATGCAATTTCTCACTTTCTCGAGAGTTCTTTCACCGATTTCGCGAAACTTCTTTTTCCTCGAGAGTTTTCGGGAGATCGGTGTGTTTTATAGTCGAAGGAGAGGAAGGCGAGAGGGAAGGAGGAGGGGGGGAAAAAAATTCCAGGATTAAACCGTTCGGAGAAACGCTTAAGGTTCCGGCTCACATTCCGCTTGTTTCAGTTATGAATAGGTTTCCGTAGGAAATCTCGTCAGAAAGTTTTCGTAGAAAAGTGCGCGATCGTGTTTGCGCCGCGCTGTTTCCTTTCGCGTCGCGCCGGGGTTTTCCCGGTGCTTACTCCCGGTTGAAAGGGGAACAAGTAAGTAAGACGCGTCTTCCTTGAAATACAGTCTTATTATTAATACGCGCTGCAGCTGCTAGCAGCTGTTTGCGTTTCCAAGATCGCTACGTACGCTTTCCGCGGGTGAGACCTTTACGATAAATAGAAGGATGTACCCTGATTCCTCGCTTGGGGGCTTTAACGCTTACCTCGTTCTTATTCTCTCCTTTTAAATGCTCGCGAGAGATTCGATTCTCGTTCGAAGTATTTTGTAACAGAATTTTAATCTCCGATTTATTCCTCCTTTCTCTTTCACATTTTTCAAAACACCTACACAGTTGTTATTTTATGGAATTTCAGAATTTTTAATGTAACTCGATCAATATTTACGTGAATGCCAAATTAAATATTATTTGCAAGATACTTACGTAAAATTATAAAAATAAGAATTTGATACGAGAAAAAGTCTCTCGCGCAAAACGTCAAACTAATTACTCGAAATTCTCTCACAACGATGAAGAGCGAAACATACCGTCGACGCTCGCGATATTCACGGCGATAATGATATTTACGATCGGCAGACCGTGCAGATTTGGCGACAACACGACGTCTACGTTGCATTTTAATTTCCGGCTCGGAGGAAAATGACGATTCGCGATTTAATTTGCAGCGTTGCGCCAGGTTTTCGCGGGAACCCGGATATTGGCGGTGCATTACTATTAGGCGAGGCTCTCTTTGCCGCTGATTTCAAAACAATACCAGCCCCAATGTGGCCCGCAGAAAAGCAATTAATCGAAACGGGAAATATCGCGAGCACGGTCGTTCGAAATATATATGTATATATATATATGTATATATAAGCGCGCCGCGAGACAACATCATTTGCGTAGGCCCTCCGCGTAGAATTAGGCGAAAATTGGCATCGTGCTAATTTAGATGGTTCTTAATTAGATTGTAATATCGATTGACTCTTGATAAATTAACGCGACCACTGACACGCTGTTCTAGCCTCGCGTCGCGGCAGGATTTCCATTTGCAATATTACACCGTAACACGAATTTCGAATTCTTATTGTAACAGAATTATCTATCACAATTACGATGTATAATTGTACATTGAATTTCCGTTATTATATATTTACTTCCTTTCACGTATTTATATATTTTAGATATTTTACATTTCGTATTTATATCACTGAAAGTGATTTTAGCGGAGGTAACGCAGAAAATCGGGCCTCTTCAGGTGCAACGCTGATGCAACGAAAATTAGCGATTGGTTGATTTGGGTCACGTGGGGTAGACCTCGAGTAGGAGTGGCGTTGTCTGGTATGAGCGATCGCGTCTGTAATTTGTTTTCTATCGATTCAAATGTTTGCATATCGATAAAATTTTATGGCAAAAAAGTCGTCATTTCCTAGTCAGAACAGTTGCTTCTGGGCCTTTCAGTGAGACGAATCGTAGTGGGATACAAGTCGTGCAGTTTTTTATATATTTATTTTTATTTCACGATTGTGATCATGTTTGTCGCAATACGAATTTCAAATTCTTATCACAACAGAATTATACATCACAATTACGATATATAATTGTATAACGTATTTTTATTATTATATATTTACTTCTTTTTACGTATTTTACATATGCTATATTTCACATTTATATTTATATTTACATTCTACGCTTCGTATTTCTTTTACATTTACTTTTATTTCGCGTTCACGTGCACGTATAAAAATACAAATCACCGTCATGTGGTGTATTATTCTCTTTCTTAACTAGCGACTTTGAGCGTCGTCTTCTACCCCGAGCTCTTCGTTCGACAAAGTCGCAAGTTGCAAGTCGCGAGACGCGTTGTCCGGAAGGCGTACGTCAGACGCTGGAGATTAAATCAGCAGCCCCTGGGGAAGTACTATGGGTGAAAAGTATAAAACCCTCCGGATGGTGGCCTGGCTACGACGGAACAGAATAGAAACGAAAACGTGACAAAAGGTGGCACACGTGGCAATCACCTCGTTAGCGCGCCATTCGCTTGGAAAGATGCTTTTTCAAGTAGTTAGGGTCCGTGGATCTCGCGGGGGGAGGGAGGGAGAGGGGGGAGGGGTTGGAAAAGACGGGTGAAAAAGAAAATTGTGCGGTAAAGGTCTTTGTGCCCGCGAAATCATGGCTCTCGAACTTCGTCCGCATCTCGAGCACGCCATTGTGCCCGCCTATTGGCTGGATCGTGCGCGATTTTTCACCCTTCCACCCCCCTTCCACCCACCTTCAGACGCCCGCGTTTCTTGAAAGTTTCCCTTCGGCCTCCGCGGCCGATGATTTATTAGCCGCGTTGAAAAGGCTCGTTAATGGCTCGGTATTTCGCTTTCGGTGATAAAGAGATGAGATCGAGTGCCTCCAGCGAGCAGATTCCAGAACTCTTACCCTCGAGTCGTAAGAGTAGATTAAAGCTGACCGCGATGATTTCGAACGTTTCGAATACGATTGGACACTCAAGATCGAGTATCTCGCGAATAGGTCTCGAATCTAGATTTTGGATAGATTTTTGATTCTTTCAGTGTGATTATTTCGGTGCAAGTACGGTGATTCTTCACGCGCAACAGCTATGTTATTCCACGATGCAATTATGAATTACTGAAATAACTGGCTGCGTATAATCGAGTATCTCGCGAATAGGTCTCGAATTTACATTTTGGATAGATTTTTGATTCTTTCAGTGTGATTATTTCGGTGTAAGTACGGTGATTCTTCACGCGCAACAGCTATATTATTCCACTATGCAATTATGAATTACTGAAACAACTGGCTGTGCCTTTTATAAAATTTTTATAAAACAAAATTGGCGAAATCGTTGTCGATCTCTCTATATCGCGATATATTTCAATTCTGAAGGTTACACGTCTTCCCGAAGTCGACTCGATCAACTTTGCTCGTTAGATTGAGTATTATTTCTCTCGTTCTTTCAAACTCGTTAAACTCCTCCTTGCCGGTTAACAAATTCAACGTCTTCTTCTTGTTATTTGCGAGAATCTCTTCGCAATCAGACTTCCCTTTCAAACCGAGATCCGAGTATCTTGTCCTCTTCTTAATTGCGGAATTTCTGCTTGAAAATCTTGGCGGAGTGAAAAATATTCGTCGCGTTAACACGATCGTCCAATGCGAATGTTTAATTCGGCGAAGACGCGCAAGAGGGGGGGAGAGGCAGGGGAAAAATCGCTTTCGAATTTTCAGCAACAGCCGTAATCCTTCGGTACAGCTGTAAACAGCACGGACATATCTATTAAAAACATTGTAATTTAATTTTCTGCATCCTCCGCGCGGTACAATATTCGGGGCGCAAGAATTTTAATTAAAAACATTTCATGGAAAATTCGATGCACTGCCTTGCCTCTGACAAAAAAGAGGAAAAGAGAGAGAGAGAGAGAGAGAGAGAGAGAGAGAGAGAGAGAGAAGCGGTGACGAAAGAGGAAAGGAAAAAAGAACGACGCGCAACGTAATTTTCAACTCTTCATAAATCCAGGGAAAATTTCGTTCGGTGGAAAACACCGATCGGCCATCGGCTTTTGAAGGTGGCTAGTATGGCAAATTGAAACCGCGGACCAGCGGTTTCCGATTAATTCGCGCGGATACACCACACGGACACCTTCCCTTTAATTCGATCGGTTCCCTTATTTATACGTGGCGCGGCGTTGCTTTTTTGGGAAAGTAAGAGAGCGGAAATCGGATTTTTCTGACGACGGAAATTCGTCGTTTAAATTTGGAAATTGAGAATTTGTTTTGATTCAAATTTAGAAATGGAGAATTTGACGCTCGAGAACGATCTCTGGCTCTCGAGAAGTTCCAACCGAAGTATAAAAATCATACACTTATATTATCATTATTATTAAATAACAGTAAAATATCTAATTTCAAATTGTTGAATTTGTAATTGATTAATTAAAGAATACGCTTTCACCCGTGGTAACACACAAAAACATGCCAACAACACAAAATAAAATTTCCATCGAAACCTTTGATTAAACAGATCAGATTGTTCAGACTCTATCTCTCTTCGGTTCCACTCACAAAAATATAAATTTGCAGACATGTCAGAAGGGAGACGAAAGTACGCGAAATAAGGGGAAAAACGATCGAAGACAGCAATTTCGCGACCACCGTCGTAATTTCAGATAAGATCTCAGCAAACGTGACGAGATGTTTAATTTCGTCGAGTCTGCGCCAGTTACTCGTTTATCAAAGATGAAGATCACTCAAATATCGATCGATTCAAGGAACATTTTCAGATTGCGGCAATTTCAGTTTAAAGCGGGCGCAAAAATCCAAATTCGCCGTTTACAGCGAGCAATTCCCCGAAAAACACGATTTTGCGTTGCGCAGATTAAGTTGCAACAAAATGCAAAATGCAAAATGCGTGGAAAATGCATGGAATCAGCGTTGCGGGGCAGGAACACGTTAACCATAAAAAAAAGGATAATCTTTTGCTGTACGTTCGTTGTTGTTATTAGTCAAGCGCCTCTCTTTATGGAAATTCACCATTTGCCGGGTCGTGGAAAATTCTCCTGTCTCGTTACTCCGACGTAATTGCGAAAATATAAAATATGCTCACTCGCGATCTCGTTTAAAGCCCCCTATTTTCATCGATAATTAAAATCGAACATTAAAATATTTTAACATTTGTATTGCAGTATTAACATAATTTGAAAGTTCATTCACGTCGGTGTAGTCAGCTTTGATGTAAAAATTGCTTTCAATTCTGTATTCTTTTTTTTTTCTTTATATGTAATAAAAGTCAAATTCACGAGTATCTCTTTATTAATCGATGTAACAGTACAACGCGTGTTGCGATTTAGAATCGAAAGTGAACGTTGGAAGCAAACGAGAATTTGCGTTAAGGCGATGAAGATTGAGCCCCCCTTTGCCCCCCTTGATACTCTATTTTCCGAGCAATCTCAAATCAATGTGCACTCTGCCGTGTAAATTCCCCTTACAACTGCAATTTAACATCAAATTCTTGGTGAGCTGATAAAAGCGATCAGACGTATCCGTACGGGTAGCGAAAGAGGAAAACCGTTGATTCATTGCCCCGAATCTCAGATATCCGCTACGCGTTTCGTTTGGGAAATTCGTTTTTCGACGTTCGACTTGTGCCCTAACTTATTGAATTTAACGATAAAAGAGGAAAGGAAATTGCTCAATTATCTTGAAATGAAAATTTATATTTTCTAAGAGAGAGAGAGAGAGAATGAGAAAGAATTTTTTCTTAAAAAAGTTTGTCAATTTGTCATCTTTCAGCAGCTTAGAAAGAACGTACGTATTGAATCAGAGTTTCTTTTTTTTTTAAATTTCTATCTCAATCAGAAGTTGTTGTGTTATATGTGTTATATTGTAGAAATTGCAAAGTCCCGATTAAATTATTGTCTCGCTGACCAGAGGCTTCGGTAAATGAACATTTGGACGTGGAAACGTAATTATCGATTTTGCCGGACTGGCTCTCGTGAAATTCACTTGCTTGTTGATTCGTCGAGTGTCTCCTTGAGATGGAATAAGGGGCGTGGGGGTAGTCAGGTGTTAAGAGAGGTCAAAGTGCCCGGCTGATGAGTCGCGAAAAGGTTCCCAGGATGAAAAGTCAGGGTTGCCACTTTGTCGATTGATCGTCCCTCGTTTCGTTCTACGAAATAAAGAGTCACGAGTTTCCTCGTTTGTAGTTTGCCGATTCAAAAATCGTTCGCCCCCTCCGCGAGACTCTACGCTCCAATTAAAAAGTTTTTCAATTTGCTGCCTTGCGAATGTAGAACGTTCGGCTCGAATCTCTCCTCAGATCGTGCAGAGATGCTACGATTCGTTGATGTTACATTATTCGTCGAGTTCTACGTACGAAGTTCTAAAAATTTCGAACGTAGATTCGATCGCTGAAAGACACACGTGACAAAGATAGTATTTTTTTGTTCTGGAATTTTTGTTGTACTTTGAGGTGAGTTACTTTGACTTCAATCTCGTCGCTGATGGAAGTTTATGCGATCGTACTTTTTCAAAAAGTAGATGAAAATGTGTAATTTTATATAAAATATGATGGAACAAATAATAAAAATATGTAATACATAATTTCTAAAGAATGGCACCCTTAATTTATGATATAAATGCCAATTTATCCAATTGCATTTAAACGAATATGAATTTGCATAAACTTTCTTCGTCCAGTGCCGACGATAAGTCAGGGAATCAGTGGAAATGCGCGCGAAGGCACGTGTCGAGCCCCCTTTTTCATTTCCACGGCAGCGCCTCGCACGAAACTGCCCCGGTAGCCCATCTAATAAGAAATACATTTGTACGTGGAATAGCGAGAACAGGAGGGGAGAGTCACGGAGCGTTACGAAAGTGTTGAAAGTTTTTTTCTTTAGAGGCTTTTAATCTAAAGCACGAGATAAATCGCCGAGTTTCCACGTTGCTCCCCTGTATCTCGCGCCCCTTTCATCCCCCTTGCATCCGTTTTATGTATTGCCTGCTGCCGCGCGGCTTTGGTAAGCGGATAAATTACTCGGAATAAATTTTCCTTCAGGAAATCAGGCGATCTGGAGAATTTCCAACGTCGATATCTCGAGGTAGCCCGGAAATTAGAGACCCCGGTTTCTATAGTCAAAGGGGGCATACAATCAATCCGAGAAGCGAAACGCCGGCCGGCCTCGGCTGTGGAAAATTGCCTCGAAAAAAAATTGTACGTACTCCAATTCCTGACCTTTTCTCTTTTCAGCGTAAATAATATTTAGTACGGGTGTAAGAATATAGAAAATATTTATGTACCTCTCTTTCTTTCTATATACATAACATATAGGGTGATTCACGTAATTTAAACGCTTGAAATAACTTTTAAATTATCCTCCAGAGAAATTATCGTAAAATTTAGGACCTTAATGTGGCTTACTTTTTTACTTGGATTTTAATATTCTTTCGATTTATGATGAAGAAAAAACTGTACTACTTGTACCCCAGTATGATTCGTCTTACTGAAAGGCCCAGAAGCAACTATTCTGACTAGGAAACGAAGATTTTTTTGCCATAAAATTTTATTGATATGCAAACATTTGAATCGATACAAAACAAATTACAGTACCAGACAACGCCACTCCTACTCGAGGTCTACTACGCCCCCTCGCGAATCACGTGACCCAAATCAACCAATCGCTAATTTTCGTTGCATCAGCGTTGCACCTGAAGAGGCCCGATTTTCTGCGTTACCCCGCTAAAATCACTTTCAGTGATAATATGTAATAGTCCAATTAAAAAAAAGTAAAGACGATCTTGAAAATTTCGAAACCCCTCGACATACACAAAAAATTGATACGCCATGTTTTGCCTCCTTTAAAAGTTCATTTCAGATGTGCAGCCTACATATATATATATTTTTTGACAAGGAGAAAACTTTTATTGTTCCTTTCGTTACACGAAAATTTTCGGAACGAATTTGTAGCACATGAATTCGTTAAAATTCAATATTTTCAGTCTCACTTTCGCTAGAAATTTCAACTGATTCGTCCATCATTCGGCGAGCAATTAGACGACTTATACTTGGGCTGGGCTCTTCAGTTTTTTATTTTTGAGAATCAGGAAACATCGCGTGCCTCGGGCAATTAGTTTTTCCGGCTCGTTTGTAGCGGAGCTCGTGATAAAGATATTATGCACGCAAATTATGCGTCTTCCGCACGACAGAGATGTTTCCGTGCTCGCTATAATGAATAATAAAATTTATTACCGCCGCTCTCTGTTGTTGAATCTCGTGTTCCGCGCGCACTGTCGTGGCTTGCCTGATACTAAATGGAATCGATTTTCTAAAATATCGACGCGAGTAAAACAAAAAAATATTTTTCACGAATAATAATTTTCTCGGCAACATAGAGAATTGTAAATAATTTTGAAACACGAGAGTTTTCAGTGAAATTACTTTCTTGCCTGTCTGCTGCTATAATTTTTGAAAAAATTCTTACATTTTGTAACTTGATCATCTTTTTAATTAACGTGCGCGCCAATATCGAACAGCTTGTAACGTTTCCACCTGAGACACATTGACCGGACGGTGAAATCGACTCTGACAAGGGTGGAAAATTCTATAATAATTGCGCTTAAACGCAAACGTTGATAACTGATCGAACGGAACGATTCGTTTCACCGGCTTAGTTTACATACTGCACTTATTTCATTCTCGCGAGCGTACAAGCGAGAAAATTTCCAAGCTGCTGGTGTTTATTTGAAAATTTATTGAATCGTGGATAATACTTCGATAGAACGAACGAATCCGTCGATTCGCTTTGTCCGGCGAGATTTTCAGAAATTCGCCCGTTAATAGATAATCAGACTTTGCGTCAAATTGGAAACAAAGTTAAAGCGTCCGAAAGGACTTGCCCGATCGCTGCGTCGGCTGATTGCGATGACTTTTCCGCGGCAATCCCCGTACTTTTCGTGCGGACGAGAAACAATCGCCGTTCATAAATTTGAATTACCATTCCAACTTCAATCCCCACCTCCGCACGTTGCGACATTGCATTGAAAATACAATTTGCGGCCGGACAATATTTAATAATGCATTTACTTATGAATGAGCTTGATTTAATTACAAATAACTATACAGGGGCCATAATGCGCGCGTACAATGCCGCGGGAATTTAGGTCGGACGGACAATGAAAAGCACCTCCCTGTGTAGAAACACACCCTGTCCCAATTACCCTTGCTTCTGAATAAATCATCCGTTTGTCCGTGCGAATTAAAATTTCATCGAGACTCGTCCAAAGTTCTCTGCCACGCCGGCCCGTCATTTATAAATAACGCGCGAAATTCAGCCGGCCACGGTTGTGTGTCTTTCTAAATTAAAAATCGCTCGAGCGGGCTCGAGAGAAAGACGGGAGAACGCAACGAATCGATAGGTTAACTGAAATCGGATTTTCGGAGATACTTGAACGAATATTTCAAACGATCGTCGTGCAACGATCCTCCAGAAACGAGTCAGAGAGAAACGTTGGTATTGGCATCGATCGCGATGAACATTTCCAAGGGACATCGCCGAAGGTAATCCTTCGCCCACCTCTCGGCCAATTTGCCTGGCTGGGTGGGAAGACGGGATTATCTCGGCGGGATAAATATTCCGACGAGGGAAAAAAGGAAACGAGCAAGGACGGGATTCGTCTTTCCCGCGCAACGACGACGACGACGACGGCGACGGTCGACGATTTTTTAATCGAATTATCAGCGTCGGCCCCCGAGGCCGACCCTGATAAATGCGCACATTCGTCTAGCTCCCGGCTGTACCTTGGCCAATCTGAGCACGCCGCGCGCCGCCGTGGTATAACCGTGCCCCGAGCCAGAATTTATGGCAGCCACAGCCCGCGACCTGCTCCCGCAGCTTTTCGACGCTCCAACAGGGTTGAGGGGGGGGGAGGAGGGGGCGGGAGGCTCGCGCCGCGGCCCCGCAATAATTATTATCGAATTTCCATTCGACTCTCGTTTACCGCCTTATACGGCGGCCCTTCCCCCCCTCCTCGGCGCTGGTCGCGCCGGCGAACCGTATCTCTGCTAATGGAGCCCGTCCACCTTCCCACCCATCCACCCACCCACACCCACCACGTGAATATACGAGCGATCGTAAAGAAAAGAATAAAAGAAAAAAAAAGAGAGAGAAAAAGCGAACGGTGTTTGAACACCGCGTTTTAATTGCTCCTGCTCCCGCGAGCGTGCGAGAACGCTCTTGTTCTCGCTGTTTTTTTTATTTCTTTCTTTTTTGTTCTTTCTCTCTTTCTCTCTCTCTCTTTCTATCGCGCGATCCGGGTGTCCGCCGGTTAATTAGTTTCCTTTTCAAGGGTGTTTCGCTCGGGGTCGGGGTGAAGCATCTCGTGGATTGGCGTTGCTCACACAATCAGAGAGGGGAGCGGAGAATTATGGTTATTAGTCGCGGCAAGTGTTTGTATTTATTTATACGAGTTTCGGTCGTCGGCGAAGGATATCTCCGCTGGAAATTTGTGCGCTTTCCATGGGTTTTATTTCCATCTTGCTCCTGAAAATCGATGCAGTTTGCTGAATCCCTACCGCTCCTTCGTCTACTGCCCTTACATCGATAAACCACAACTGTGGGGACATGTGAACGTGTAACTTTCAAGTTACACGTCCCGGAGAGTTGGAACGTGCATTTAACGGGAAATTTGGTGCAAAAATTATATCAACTGATGTATAAATTTCTAAAAGAAATAAGTAACAACATAGCAAAGATACTGGAAAGCATTTTAGTTTGCAAGAAATTATTTATTTACGTTAAATAGAATTAATGTATAATTAAAAATTTTATATTAATTAATAATAAACAAATAAACATTTTAAAACAATATTATTGTTTATAGTCCAAAGTGATAAAATTGATGATATTATATTCGAATACCCATAAGTAACATCGTTTTTCACTACCTTACAAAATTTTCTTTATTCAAGTTATACAATTTTATAATATAATTTAACAATAAGCGCATTAAATGTCAATATATTTAACTAGAATAAATAAGTATGTGTCGTAATATAAGTTAAATTATTGTAATATTTGTTACGTTATAATATTTCTGTTATACTAGAGGGTAATATTTATTAAAATTGAAGAAAATGATATTACTTGTGGATACCTTTAATATCAATGATATCTAGTGGATGAATCAAAAATCAAAAAATCCAGAGACCAACGATAATACGTTCGTCATTTCAAAAATACAGCAAGCAATAATAGATCGTTCAGTCATCTCGATGTCAGGTACAACGTTGCATTGCGAAAAAAAAGGAGACGTCAGAGTCGAGTTTTATGGTCCGGATCGAGTCCGCAGGATTCTTTCGCTGATGGTTGTACCCGAGTTAAATTGGCGTGGCAACATTTGTCGAGTGGAAAGAAAGCTGGGAAGAAGCATAGACAAATCTCTAGCAGCCATCTCGTGGCGTTCATGATTGGTTTCCCACCGACGTGCTTTTTCCTATTTAATTATACGAGAGGTAGTTTGTACTCGTCGAAAACGCATCATACGACGACAGTCAATATATTCAAATTTCGAATTTTGAATAAAATCACATTCATCACGTTCCACGAAATCGTAGGTGGAGCTGAGTTTCATGCAAAGGATCGAACCTTTCTCGAGCTTAATACACAAAATTCGTCGCAAGATTGTTCTTCCAATAAAAATATATTTCTTCGTAGAAAATACGTTTCCTTATAGAAAAGCACAGAGAACAATCGATATTCGTAGGATATTGACATAGGTTCGTACATTATTGTCTGTATCATCGTTAATCTCAAGAAACAATAATCTCAAAGCTAAGCCTTCAGTCGAGCAATTCCTCGTGTAATATCAATTATTACGTCAAAATTTATCGAGATCCACCCTGTTAATCAAATATTACACAACAGTTCAATAAAAGTAGAAATAGAGAGAACAAAAATTCGTTCGCTCGGTGAATCGATAGCGGGATATGAAAAAATAACGAAAATGTCGAGAAAGCTGACGGTTGATGGAATCGAGCATGGCTGAAATTGTCGAAACGCTACGCGATTCACTTTCGTTTCTTCGACAGGAATTTTCTCCTATTTCTATCAGTTAGTACGAGTCGCAAACAAGAAAATGCCTACGTAACCGTACGACCACCTCGTCTCATCTATCGATCGATCCCTTTTCGTTCGAGTGCAGCGATACTGCGCTGCCAATAATGCGCCGGAATATGCGTACATTCGGACGGGCATTACGGAATGTTATTATAACCGAGTGGAATTCTGTTGCGTGTATTACAGTGGATCACTATTCCGGCTAAACGCCACTTCCGACGCTAACATGTAAATGTTCGGCTAATGAGCTGCATATAATCGAGGCGATTTCGCCTCGTTGTTCTTCGCTTCGGAATAACCGGGTTTAGGGGAGAGAGAGAGAGAAAGAGAGAGAGAGAGAGATACTAGTCGATGCGAAATTTCACCAGGCTCGTTGCCATCCCTTCAACAACTGTCATCCCTCGATTCCCGAGATCGCAGTTTCACGAGCTCGAGCGAAACTCTCGAAGTCTCTTCTAAATTTCAGTCTCTGTTCCCCGACATCCGAGAACATCGAAACTACCTTTACGATATTACGTCACAGAGCGTTGAATCTTTGCTGAATTTTAATATTTGCCCCGTTGTGTTTCAATTCTCCGTCACTTCTTTTCTATTTCCACGTTGCGAGCGACAACTCAGTTTTTCTTCAGGCTTTAAAACTAATTTCTCATCGTCGATAACTTCTCGAAAATGTAGACATTACCCGCGAGACTCGACAGCTTGCGCTCTCACAATGTAATTACATCAGCCACTTTTAATTTTCAAAGCAAATATTGAACGCCCATTTCCCTTCCGCTTTCTCCCTTTTCCTTTTTCAATTCATTAGCAGGCTTCTAAAAAAAAGAAAACAAAGAAAAAAAACATGGAAAGAAAGAAAAGAAAAAAACGGGGGAAAATTTCGCCGGTGCAACAGCGGAGCACTAACTTCATATCAATTTCTGAAACTTTAACGAGATATAGAGTATATAGCCTCGTAAACTTTCCTTTATACAAGTGCGCGCAGCTTGGCCAGGTTGGCAATACTTTCTCATTTATTGGACAAGCGATTAAACGGCGCTTTATCATGAGAGAGAGAGAGAGAGAGAGAAAGAGAGTGAGTGAGTATTATGTCATACGAACGGTTTTTATGTCTCCACCCTTTGATGTGGTCTCCGCGAATTACCCCCCGAACGCTGAAACGACGGCGACAGCGTTTAAACCAGTTAACCTGCATCGCATCATTCCCGATTCACGCCGATGAATTCAGAAAGGGCCGCGAGTCCAATCTAACTTGTTAACAGGATCGTGTCACGTACGCGATGTTAGCCCCTGTAATCTGTCGCGCTCGAGCGAGCAATTTGTCCCCTGTAACAATCCCTGTCGCGAAATGAATTAAGAAAGTATCCCGGGCAAGCGTGACCGTCGAGGACCCCGAGGAGGGAGAGGGGAGGGAAAAATGGCGAGAGAAAAAAAAAAAAGGAAAAAAGAAAAAAAAGGGAAAAGAGAAAAGAAATCGGGGCCAAACGAATCTCCCATTAAATCGAACAATGGCCGGAGCGAAACGCATTATACCGGCCTTTGTTTCTTCCATTATACCTAGTACTTAGCGCTTAAACACGCCTTTGAAGGAACTCGCGCGCCGCTTGCACCCTCTCGAGAGGGTTGCTCGCTCGCCGGCGAGTATCACGTAAGGAATTACATCGAAAGAGTGGGACGCACAAGGAGGTGGGAATATGGAACGGCGGAGGGCTGCTCGTTCTGGTGTGGGTGTAATTATTTAAATATACGTCGCCGTCGGCGAGCTTCGAGCGGGAATATTTCACAGCTCGCGCCATATTACGCCAGTAACTTACGTCCGGCTATCCGGGCCAGATGTTTCTGGGGAGGTTGAGACGGACGAGTATTTACGAGGTGAGCCGACCTCGTCCGATTCCGCCGTCCCCTCGGCACCGATTCGTGTCACGTGGTCGCGTTCAATCCGCGCGGAGGGGATGAAACGGGCGAGAGTGGGGATGAGACGCTCTGTGGTGGGGCAAGCGCGGTCGGGGAGTCACGGCGAGGGTGGAGGAACAGCCCGGTGGTGGCTGTTGTGCCCGATATTGATGTCAAGGTCTTCCATCTCGGTCGTACTCTCTTCTCGCGTGGGTCGCGCGAAATCAATAGGATAAAATCGTTGCCGACAGGCATCTCTCGCCTCTTCTCGCGCGCTCGCCGCAGCTCCCGGACTCTGTTTCAAGCGCGACGCAACCAACGCCGATTAAAGCGTAACGCGCTTTGGAATTTATTTGGGGCTTACTCCGGCTTGCTCCAGCTTCTACCTCTCAGCCTTTGACTTTGAAGAATAGCTCCCGCACAAAGCGGCGTCTCGCTTGATACCTTCGTAGACGAATGAACGAGTTAGCGGCTTTCACCCTAATTCATTCGTTCAATGAACGCGCTTCCATCGCGCAGGACGTTTAGAGGAGGGGAAAAAAGAAAAGGGAAGATTTTGCGAGCTTCAAGGACAGTTCAAGTTCTTCTTCGATCGTAAATCTCTGTCTTAATGTTCAAAAGATTTCAAACATTTCCGCTAAATATCACGCTAAACGTAGATCCTAAATAAAATTCCTAGAGTCCATGAAACTGGAGGAATTTTTATTTCCGCGATATTTTTAGAGGCACGACCGAGGCAATACAGATATTAAAGTCCTCCACGAGCCCACGGTGCACGTTGATTAAACGTTTCTTCCTCTCCTCGCCAAGCGCCATAAGCTCGCTAAATCTTAGAGCTCGTTTCATCCCGTAACATCCTATACATTCCCAGCCAGTGGAAATCTTCGCGACTGTCCGTAAAATTTCCACGCTCGTGCCCCGAGGTGGGCTTCGATACTTTCTTTCCACCAACTGCAAAAAACTTCGCAGCTTCTCAGAGCAGCAGCGCCGGTTTATATTCGTGCGTCGTAGCGGCAGTTAATCACCGTGACTTTAATTCCGGTGTTATCACATGCAGACCTCTACCCTCTTCCAGTCCTCCCGGAGGGCCAACTTGTCGCGCGTAATAAATTATGCTCCTTGCTTTGTCTCTGCGTCCGATTGTTTCCCCTCTTCCTTGTGCTCCCTGAGACTACACGCCGTTTCTTGCGCTTTCTCTCCTCGGAGAAGAAGCGATTTTTTACGTCGCCGTTATCGCTACAATTTGTTAAATTCTTTCATTCATTAACGAACAGTTCATTCGTGACACGTAAAAAATCGAGTCGAATTTTGTTCCACTCGTCAATGAATAATTCTTCCGGGGATAATTATTATTTACTGACTGAGAATTACATGATATCACCAGGTGTTGTGGCGTTGGCACGACGAGATATCGATTTCTCGCGAATACGATGAGTTATTAATTAAAGAGATTTGCATATCTCTAGTAGATAGATTTAATAACAAGTAGCCAGTTTTTAATTCAAACAACTGCAAATAGGTAAGGGCACGACATTTTAATAGTATTTCCACGATCGTTTAAAAAGGTTCTGAACGGAACTGTTCTTGCGTGGCGAGCACACGTGCCCTTCTTCATTGTCTGATCACGAAACTCGATATCTACTTTGACGAGTTCGAATCGTTGTGCCTATTTGGTCGATTGACGTCAATGAATGCGCCAGACATCGTTCATCGATTTATTTTCAATGTCTCTGGTTGTTGATCAATCTCGAAGGTTCATGGTTTCGTCGTTCGTCACCCGAAACGCATAATTCACAATTTTGCTTTCAAAAATTAACAAATTAATTCCAACGAATAGATATCATCGTCAATTAACTTTAAATCTAACGTTTAATTAATTAGCATTTAATTCAAAGTTAATTCAAAGAAGAAGGAAAAAGTTTTCTAAAATAATGCTATGTAAAAATATTGCTTTCCACAATGAACAAATTAATCTCGAATAAATGACAGACAAATACGTTATCTTGTATCAACGTTTCGAAATTCGAAGAAAAGAAGAGAGGAAAGAAAGGAAATGCTTAAACCCATTTGAAAAATGCAAGCTCCTCTATCGGAAGCTGTTTGAAAAACGTAGAATTTTATTCATAGGAAGTCGGGTTGGATAGTTTAAGCGCAGAATAAAAATAGTTTCAGCCGGTACTTGTGAGAGTGCTTTGCCTCGCGGAAGTTCTAAGTTTAAAACAGTAAAAGTGGCAGTACTGGTGATTACAGGAAGCGGATGACGTAAATGCTTATAAAAAGTTCTCCATTCGATACGTAGCGCGCGAGCGGGCACACGCGTTTGGTATTAATACAACGACGGGCATTAATGAACGTGAACGTGATCCTTCGAGCACGATATGCGAACCGTGAAAGGTGTTGCACTCTTTCACCTTTTGCACGTTTCATTCTGCTGACGTTGCGTTTCAAACAGAACGGAATTTCTTGAAATAAATGGAAACTAGGTTACGCGCTGTTATTGATAGGCATTAACGCTATCTTCCGTTATTATCCCTCGAAAGTTACTCGCAATTATGACTGTAGAATGAAATGGAGTGTTGAAAGAAAATCTGCAATTTTACGGATGTTGTGAAAATTTCAAAGAATTACCAAGTCTTTAATCTGTTTTATTAATATTGTAAAAAAAAAAAAAAATAGATTTTTAACTCTTAACCTCTTGCGCTGGAATAACGTGCCACGCACGTCGAAAATTTTTTGTCCCAAATTGCAACATTTTCTCAGTTTTAAATATATTTAAATGTAACACAAGCGAAACAAATGACAAGTTTATTACTTTTTAATAATTTCTATCCAGTGATATCGTGCCCACGAGTTCAAAAGAAAAAAAGAACGACGAATTATTGTAAACGATTCGGTCACTCGTTATGGTCCGCGAACCAGTTGCCAGCGCAAGGGGTTAAATCTCTATTGAATTTCGGATATCGTTCGATGAAAAATTTCACATGCCATTCAAGCTAGAAAAAAAAACATTTTACATTCCATTTAAGGTTAGAAAAAAGTCCACAGTTTCAAATCTCTCTCTCACACACAATATCGAGAATTTTCCTTGCATTCGAAATTCTCTTTCGACGATCTAGACAACTCTGTCAGATTAGAAGATCTTGAAAAGCGTTTAAAAAAACAAATGACGGAGAATATTCACGAAGCTTGCGACGATCTCTAGCGTTCGTGGCTAGGATTTTTTAATTGCTCGACAAATCGAGATTTTCTTCCACGGACGAGCGAGAAGGGCCAGGCTCAGGATCGAACGCGTCGCGGACGCTTTTAAATAAATAACGTTCTCCTCCCTCATCGATCAGTCTCAGCAAAAGCGATTTCGATGGCAACAGGTGCACGGACGGAAGAAGAGGAAAAAAAAAAGAAAAAAAAGCGGAAAAGGAAAAAACAGGGAGGGAAGGTTATATCAACCCAACGAGGATTTCAGATTAATGGGATAATCTGGTGGAGGGGGCGGTTGCGGAAGAGTGACTGGCACGGAATGGGAGGAAACGATCCGGTAACACGATGCAAATTGCAAATGAAATTTTGAAAAGAGTCGCCGCCTCGCGCGGAATTTTCCCCGGGAAGATCATTTACCCTCGTTTCTACTTTTTCTGACTTTCTGTGACAGACTGTCAGTCGCTAGATGTTTGCGCGAAATTAGACCGAAGGATTGTCAAGTGGATTGTCCTAGTTAACCGATCGTGCATTAAAGTTTTCGTGCGTACTTTAAATTTACGTCCATTGAACAATCGAACCGAGAGAACAAACGGATTGATTTCGCAGGCAGGGAGGGAAATGTGTTTGCCACGGAATATAAGAGTTTCCTGCCAAAGTTTCTCGAGTCTCGTTCATTGCGAAACTCTCGATCTTGTACCTTCGCGTTTGTCATTCGAGTTGTCGGCAAACTTGACTCCCACTCCCGAAAATACAAATTACGATCAATTGACGAACGTAATTCGCGAAATTAGTTAGAACGCATTGGCGTTGAAAAGAGTTTGCTTTTGTAAATCCCAGTCTCGTACGAATTAGATCAGTGGTTTCCAATCTTTTTTTGGAAGTACTTAAACATTTCGAAAATCTTGATGCCCTACCCCTGTGACGTATGATTCTTATTATTCAAAAAGTGAATTTTTGACGTGGAAAAAGCTTAAAAAGCCATTAACATAATCTAAGGCCATTAACAAGTTTCCAAAGAGCGTAACATTCATGGAAAAAAAAAATAAAAGAACGATGAAACTCCATTATAAAGTATTATAAAATTTGTATTAAAAATAATAAAACAAAGAGACATGATAAGCAGCAAATAAAGTTTTAAAACGTACAAAAGAGAACTGAAATGCACAAATGTAAAATAATCTTGACGGAAGCTTTTCCTGTAATATTTTAATTTTTTACTTTTAATATATATATAATATAATAATATTTAATTTTACTACTAATTTTCGATCATTGAAATTATTATAAAATAAAACAAAGGTACCTAACATGTTTGAAACACCTCGTTCTCGTTCGATTGTCTGTTATAAATTTCTGTCACACAGATTCGACTTCCAGAAATTGTAGAAATTATAGAATACGAATCAAGAGAAACACAGAACAGATAATCGTCAGCGGTGGATTAAATCGGACTCAATAATTACGTGTAAGCCAGAAAGCGCGCGAGAAAATTATGTTCGGATACCGCGGATCGAGCAGGACGTAGAAGTTAAATTCGACGGCGATATTAACGATCGGTTTTACGTGACAGATTGCAAATGTTCCGCACGTGTAATTCTTAGATCGCTTAGCGTTAGAATCTGTTTCGACGCGGTGAGATTTCGTGAGTTTGTTGGAAAACGTACCGCGTGGCTCTTTCGCTTTTCCACGTAATCTTTTTAATTCCCAAATAATCCCTCTAATTTCAGTCGAAAAGCTGCGGAGTGTCATTTGAGTATTATTCGGATGGTAAAAGCTTCAGAATGCAATTCGAGAGCCGCGGTACGAATTACATCGTGCTATTAAAAACGCGTTACTTGTACGCTTCTCGTCGATTTAACAATGTTTGACGTCCACACTCGCGCACAGTTAAAAATATAAGTTGGGACGAGAGTTGAAATATCGCGCAAATAACCAGCTAAAATGGTTTCATCGCCGTATTGCAGCGAAGGAAAAAAATTCTGCAATTCCAGCGACGAATTTCTCGAAAATTAATTACCCTCCCTCGCACGTTTTCGCGTTTCGTACGAACGAGAGAAGATACAGTTTCAGGCGCGTACACTTTTGTGCAATTAGACTGATTGCGACTCTCCCTTCCATCTCTGTAATAACCGCGTGCAATCGTAGCCACCGCGTTATATTCGGATAATTCTCAATTATTATCCCTTATATCACGTCCGTTGAAATTTAGAGTGGCTCGCTTATACAACCAGCCCGGTTGATGAGAACTTCATTAACGTTATCTGACTAAACGGTGTTCGAATAATCGGATGTTCGATTAAGCAGCCTGTCCGCTGTTTGGATAATGTTCGGTTAAACGTTCTCGTAATCGGATGTTCGGACGCTCGCCGTATAATTCATGACTTATCCCCCAAGTCCGATATTAATCCTTTCTTCGTGAAGATATTTCCGCACACACACACACACACACACACACACACACACACACACATGTGCATACATACACACGGGGTACACTCTCGCGGTGTCGAAGGGAAGTGCCATTAAACGACACGTCGCTCGATATATTCGAAATTAAATTAATTAACGCGCGAAGGCCACGACAAATAAAGTTCAAATAACAGCGACATTTGCAGCTTGTCATTTTCCGGTCGTTCATCAGCACCAGAAATTATTAACGAAATTATTAACGAATGGCTCGGCATAAACTGCCAATGAACCGTGCGATGTCACAAGTGCGAACGACCACCTAGTAATATAATAACCCACCGCGAAGTTCCATCTATACGTCGTACTTGGTCGCTCAACAAGTGGCGAAACAGGGAATCGCAAAAATAACAGGAACTTTCCAAAACGACCGACGAAAATTAAAATTAGTCAGTTTCCTTCCGCCCCCATGTTTTTCCTTTCGCGGTCATCGGGCTGAGACAATAAGCTCCATCCTGACCGCCACCGGATGAACATCACCGCTCGATTGTCCAATCGAAATCTGTTTTCCAAGCCTCGTCCTTAACGTCGTTTCTCGTTCTTTCCCCCCCTCTCCCTCCATCTCGTTCGATTTCTCACCTCGAAACGCTCTAATTGCATCCAGCTGCGGTGTTTTCTAGTTAGTTTCCTCCCCCCGTTACGGGGGAGTTGGCAGTGGTAACCCAATTAAAACTTGATCGAGGCGACGAGAAAAGAAGGGGGCGGAAGAGGAGGAAGAAGAAGAAGAAGAAGAAGAAGAAGAGAGAGAGACGAAGCTGCCGGATGAAAGAGGCGAAAGTCCTCGACCGGTTACGAAAAATGCCACGAAGCTGCCCCCGAAACGAAATAGACGGCTAACGTCGATTTTGAAAAATTCGATTAGCGGCCACAATGGCCGGCTAACCTTTCGTCGTTCCCTCTTATTTCCGACCGCCTCGCCAATCATCCTGTCCTCCTCCCCCCTTCCCGCCTTCTCTTCCGTTCGCCTCCTCTCCCCCATTCTTCTTTCGATCTTTTCATCCGAGTCCTTTCCGCGTTTCGAACAGAGCATTGTCGGGACACTGGTAATCCGAATTCTGATTCCCCGAAATGATGAATATTACAGCGCGACAGAGAGGGTCGCGGGTTGAACTTCCGAAGTTGTAAAATCGCGTCGAATTACGAATCGTGCCGTTCCAGAAATTACAAATCGTTGGAAATATCTTTTTTTTTTATTTCAAGTCGAAGACAACGAGCTTCGACTTTAATTTTGAATATAAAGATTGGAAACTTAGGATAGCCTGATAATGAGAACATTGTACCGCGATGTAACTTTTATCGATGTTCGCGACCCGAATATTCGCGTCTAATATTTTTAACGATTCACGAGTATAATTATATACTATTATAATTGTTATAATACTATTATATTATTATATTTATTGTAATACTGTTGTATTATTATATTTATTGTAATACTGTTATACTATTATAATTGTTAATACTATCATACTATTATAATTATTATAATACTATTATATTATTATAATTATTATAATACTATTATACTATTATAATTATTCTAATACTATTATATTATTATATTTATTGTAATACTGTTGTATTATTATATTTATTGTAATACTGTTATACTCTTATAATTATTATAATACTATCATACTATTATAATTATTATAATACTATTATATTATTATATTTATAGTAATACTATTATAATTGTTATAATACTATCATACTATTATAATTATTATAATACTATCATACTATTATAATTATTATAATACTATTATATTATTATATTTATAGTAATACTATTATAATTGTTATAATACTATCATACTATTATAATTATTATAATACTATTATATTATTATATTTATAGTAATACTATTATAATTGTTATAATACTATCATACTATTATAATTATTATAATACTATTATATTATTGTAATTATTATAATACTATTATACTATTATATTTATTGTAATACTATCATACTATTATAATTATTATAATACTATTATACTATTATATTTATTATAATACTATCATACTATTATAATTATTGTAATACTATTATACTATTATAATTATTATAGTACTATTATACTATTATAATTATTATAATACTGTTATACTATTATAATTATATAATATTTTATACAATTTTTATATAATTCACAAGTATAACAAGTAAAATTGTTCGTTCCCTTTAGTTTAATTTATCAGCGTCTAGCATTCAACGATTCACAATTTTCTCAAGTCTCAAAAATTTTTCGTTCTCTGTCTTCCCTTCTGCCCTTCGATTCAACTTAAACGTCTTTCGACGCTTCTAAGATTCCTGCCGGCGTCAACGGGTTAACGCGTTGACGGCGTAAAAAAGTCGAGTTTCTCTAATTCGTCAGTAGCAAGAAACAAGACTGCTGCGGCGGCGGCGGCGGCGGTGGTGCCGTTGGTTACAAATGCGCGAATAAAAGGAGCAACGGTCGCACCTGGAAGGCAGTCACGTAGAAAGACAGAGAAAAGACCGGGTACTAAAGCGCGCGAGAGGGTAGAATAGATTTTTCTTTTTTTTTTTTTTGTTCTTCTTCTTCGCTCGTGCCCAGGCGAAGCGCCGCGTTTCGAAATTTTTCGCCTGTACACTCGTTACACCCGGTGTAATGTCGGAATTACGCGACACGGCGAGAAATTGCAAAACAGCCGACTGTTTCGCGTAATGCTCCTCTTAAATGCTGCGTTGCTGCAATTCAACCCTCTGCCTGTGTGAAAGTAGTCTCTCTCCCACTCTCTTTCTCTCTCTCTCGTTCTTTGGTTTTCTGTGGTTAATACAGTGGCCAAGACTGAGCAAAAACTCGCGCGATACTCTCCGGAAATAATTGGATGATTCGACAAAATGGCTCTCTGGCGTTAAGCATACGACGTGTCGTTCGTTTAACTTTGGGAAATTGTTCGGGGAAACTTCATTGCCTCGCTCTGTTTTAGACATTGTACGTAACGTTGTACGAGTTTTGTGACAAAATGCGAGCAATTTTGATTGGGATCGATTTTGAAGTTTCAGGGTGATCGATCGTAAAGTGAACCTTATTTTCTTATCAAAAGGAGGATTTTGTAAGTCTAACGATATCAGTCCTTGTCAAGCAGATTTTCTTTTTCTTTTATTTTGAATACCGCGATCGAATATTCTTCCAGAAGGATAAATATAAAAATGAATATACTAATTTAATAATAAATAACACTGAATAAAACAATATTATGTAATAATTAAAACGAATATAATATCATCAATGATCTGGAATGAATTTCAAGTCTAGTTTACGCGTGTTTCACACCTCTTATTCGAAATTCCGAATAATTTTTGAATAATCAGCGACAGTTGCGCGCAACACACAGAGTTTCCAATTCCAATTTTATAACAGAGACCAAAAAGGAAACAGGGACGCTCCCGAAGAAGTTTCGACGCGGAAACTTCGATTAGCTTGTACTCGCTCTCGGGGAAGAAAGTTCAACTAATATCCGGGGTCCATCGTGTCTCAAAAAATAATTTCATCGGGCGCGTTTGCTGGAAAAACGGTCGTTACCTTGTCCCAGACAGACCACGTCCAGATTAAACACTTCTCGTAAGCTCTTAATTTCAGAATTTCCAACGATGTCGTATCGTTGGCGATACTTTGTTTCTAAATGTTTATTGTATTGTATTCATATAATATTATTATATTTATAAATCTTTATTGTATTGTATCGTATGTTTAATGCTATTGTGCCATGTTTATGAGAATACGGATGAATAATAATTGTGTGAAATTCACACAGCAGTGGTCTGAAAGCAATAATGTTGATTCACAGTAGTACAAATCAATATTTCTTCAGTCACGTCCACAAACATAAATTTCTACAGTCAAATAATTATTTTTTAAATTTCTAAATTTCTCGCTCTTTCACATACTTTTTTTCACGTTGGATAAAATGCAAATTATCCACAATTTTGTATTCTATGAATAAAAATCTGGAGGTAATTTTCTAAAGAAAAGGCAACAGAGTTGATTTTCGGGCAAAAAAAAAAAGGGAAAGAAAAATCAGTGCTTGAACCCTGTTTTTTTAATCGCGTAAAGTACAAATCCCACGGATAATTATTTTCTAAATTTCTAAACTTTTCGCTCTCTGATGTTTTCCTTCACGTTGGGTAAAATACAAACTATTCACTATTCAAATCTATTTTCACAATCACAATCACAATTGTTCATATGAAATCACAAATATTCGTAATTATTTTCTCCAAGATTTAGCCACCTTTTTTTAGGTGGTGAGTAGTATTATCCTCTAGTAGTATGAATATTCGTGTATCGTGACACGTGTGGTGGAAACGTATATACGTATGTACAACACTCGACGCGACGCGACTAACGAAGTTACGAGGAAAACGAGACTCGCGCGACAAAACGCGCGTGTATCGTCGCTTAAGTTCACATGGCCGCTTAATAAGCTCAAACAAGCCACTGCACGTACAGATCGATTCACATGGACGTCGTTACTTGCCTGGTAAATCGGAAATAGATTGACCGACCAAATATTATTAATTTGCGGACGCGGTAGGTGCACGTCTCGTTGCAAAAGGGTGAGAAAGAGGGGATTGAGCAACAAGGGAAACAAGAAATTTTAGTACGTTCGTTCTTTGCGAGATGCTCCATTGGATAAGAGTAACGATTAGTACATATTTGAAATGGAGGGATATTAATTTCGTAGACGCGATTGATCAGCAGTGGATAATTTGGATAAAAGATACAATCAAATTTATCGCGATAGTTAAAAAATAAGCTATTAATCAGTTTGCTAGAAGTGCATTGACTCGACATGGAAAATTTAAAACATTATATTATTACTGTTCTATTTTATTAAAAAAGAAAAAAAGTGATCTTTCACTCGATGTGAAAGAAAGTTATTTCAAACTAGTAAACGAGTCGATGTAGATTCTTAATTGTCCAAAAATGAAGTTACTTCTTCGTTCGACGACCAAGAGATTTCATTTCATTTGAATTTCTTTGATTTTTATAATTTCGTTTCACTCGTGCTCCTTGACAAACTTTGCGAGAATAATAATAGCAATAGAATAATAATAATAAAAACTGCACGACTTGTACTCCAGTACGATCGTCTCAATAAAAGGCCCAGAAGCAACTGTTCTGACTAGGAAATGAAGACGATTTTTTTGCCATAAAATTTTATTGAATCGATACAAAACAAATTACAGGCGCGATCGCTCAGTACTAGACAACGCCACTCCTACTCGAGGTCCACGCCCCCTCACGAATCACGTGATTCAAATCAACCAATTGCTAATTTTCGTTGCATTAGCGTTGCACTTGAAGAGACCCGATTTTCTAGGTTACCCCCACTAAAATAACTTTCAGTGATAATAATAAGGATCGAGAACGCTCGGAATTGAACAGGAGCGGAGTTTCAATCGTCTATAACGATAAATTTATTCGCTCGCGAGAAGAAAAACTCCTGATTGATTAAAGTTGCTCATTTTGAACTGCGAGCTAGCAATATAATTGATAATTACCGTGGACAGTTTCGCGGCAACGTGATATTGCGTCAAAGCGAATCGTAAGTTCTCGCATAGTTTAAACGGAAAGTTTCGCATCCGAAATTGTTGATATTCTCTGTTCGTTATTCGATATCGAATAACGCGCGAATATTCATTGAAATCAAATAAAGCGTGAAAATAAAAATACAGACGCGTGACTGTATTTCCAAATCAAGTGCTGAGGCTTGAAAAATGATCAAAAAGAGAAAGAAAGAAAAAAAAAAGAAAACAAACGTATTAAGAGATACATTTACAAAACGTACAATCACAGTACGATTCAACGATAACAAAAGACGATATTGATTGGGAATGAATTTTTAAAAGCGTGGCACACGCTTCAAGCATAAATTTCTCCCGACAGTTTCGACAAATATTACACGAGCGATTGAAACTTGAAATTGATTCGATAAATTCCACCGACTATCTCTTTTCGTGATGAAATTATTATCATTATTGTTGTTGTTATCTTTTTTTCGACGTTTCATCGCGAGATTTATAGATACGCGAAACAATTTGCTCGAATTCCGCGCGGAGTGATAGAAGATTAAATGCGAGATTGCGGTAATATTTCACGTAGAAGAAGAGAGAAACAGCGAGAGAGCGTCGGGGGAAATATATTTATTCGCGGTACTGTTTCAACACGTGGAATATTAAAGCTGCAGAATGTATGCAGATTTAGAGCTCAGATGTTCCATTAGCTTGTACGATTTGTGCACACGCTCGCGCGAATACCTCTTTTGAATCGGCCTCTTTTGAAAACCTATCCTCAACATCTATGAACTTCGCGCTGGTGTTCGCTGGTTTTATCGTTTGTCACTTTCGCGCGAAATCGAATGCGCAGCTAACGTTGAATGCCAACAATTTACGTACGATCTCGGAGATTGGGAGATGCGATCATTTTCTCGCTCTAGATAGAACTCATTCCCCCAAAATACATCATGCTGTTTCGCTACAGAGCTGATACAAGAAAGCAATTCCTCGGGAATTAAAGAAGCAAATAGTTTGGAGTGAAAGATAATACTCGATTACAATTTTATTCGTTTATTTTATTTATCGTTCGAGTTAATTGCATATTTTTAAAGAAGAATGAAATTATGTTGAATTTCAAATGATTGAAAAAGAGGGCGGATATTTCTTTTTCATTAACTAACACGTACCATTCCTTTACTGAACTAATGTGATGTGAAAAAACTGCACGACTTGTACCCCAGTACGATTCGTCTCACTGAAAGGCCCAGAAGCAACTGTTTCGACTAGAAAATAAAGACGACTTTTTTGCCATAAAATTTTATTGATATACAAACATTTGACTCAATAGAAAACAAATTACAGGCGCAATCGCTCAGTAGCAGACAACGCCACTCCTACTCGAGGCCTATTCCACGCCCCCTCGCGAATCACGTGACCCAAATCAACCAATCGTTAATTTTCGTTGCATTAGCGTTGCACCTGAAGAGGTCCGATTTTCTGGGTTAACACGCTAAAATCACTTTCAGCGATAATAACTTTTTTTACTCGACTGTTCGTTACATTAGTGTACCTGAAGTATACTCTATTTCATAAATTGAACACTTTGCCTGCAAAATCATTTTTGTAACTTTTTCCCGTGCATCCAGCGTCCCTCAGAAAAATTCTCCGAGAAAAAACAAACAAACAGGAGTCCTCTCGTTGGAATATTATTCCCGGAGCGCCCAACACACGCAATTTTATCTTCTTTATCCGTTTAGAAGCGACGTTAAAGGACTGCAGCGAGTCGGATAACGCGGGAAATTCGCGTTTTAAATATCAGCGTGACGTCGCGTGTCGCCAGGGGGAGGCAAAATTGTAAATCACGGCAGCGGCCAATGACAAAGGCGGCGGCGGTGATAAGAAAAATTCCAGCTCGGCTGAGAGAGCGACGTCAAACGCCTCGCCTTGAAAATGCCAAATTATATAAACAAGGGCTGAATGTTTTCGTCAAGCGTTGCAGAGTGGGTCGCAGCGTGTATGTACTGGGAACTGGTAGGAAAATAAGAAGAAAAGGAGGGTGGAGGGGAGAGCTCGCTTATGTCGCGCCACTTATGTCAACAAGCGTGCTCAGGGGGGGTCAACTTGGATCCAACACGCGGAAACAGAGAAAATCCAATATCCGTCGTGAAACGAAACGATGCTTGAACATTCCGGCGACGCTCGCACAGTCGTCGACTCGCACGCCAAACCAGAATGGCCATGAATTCGAAATTCTCTGATCTAACCGGGATTTATTGAAGCTTTTGACAACGCTGATTTGAACGCCACCGTTGCCTCACTTTCGAGCTGTGAATCTCGCCTCGTGGAAAGAAGAGAGGAGTTCGCTACACTGGGAGTGAGTGTTAATGATCTACTAAATACTATATCTTTTTATCATATCAGAGATACTTTGCGTTTGTTAATTACTATTGCTGAGAGATTTGGAATTAATTGGAATTAATTCAGGATCTGTTAGGAAACGAAGTAGAAAATGATCTAATTTGCAAGATGTATTATTTTCTGTTGTCGTTTCTATTGCTGAAAGATTTGCAATCAGTTCTGATATTTAGACTTTACGGTAGGACGCGAGATGGAGAATGATCGAATTTGCTCATTTCTTTCATATTTACAGTGTGTAAATAGTACTTTGCCTAACTCTGTTTAGGATTTACGAAATACGAAAAGGTAATAGAATATATTTTTGTTTTTCGCATGATCGTGAAGGGAAGGATCCCTTTGAGTAAAATTCGGATACATAGATAATTCTTAGACTTTTCAGAATTTTATATCAGAATGAATGACGTGACGTAATAATAGTAAGTGGCATGGCATAATAAATTTAGATATGAAAATAAGTCAATGGCTCAACACAACGAATTGGTGTAAAATTCAGGCACGCAAATGATGCTCAGAATTTTCAAAATTTTCAGTGAATTTTAACAGTGTTGATAAACTTTCGACTAATCGGCAGTTTTGAATAAATTTTGGCGTAGCGTGATAATTGAGATAAACGCGAGGATTATATTTAACGTAACGTAGAAGAGAGTTACACCGAACGAAATGGTGTAGGTAATACGATATAATATACATAATATTAAAGAGATAGACACTTATTTTTAGTAACATATTATCATGTTATTATCATTAATATAAATTTTGCTTGATTCCGCTGCTAACGGGGCAATAATTTGCCTCGCGCGATATTACCGTGCACTCAGTATAATGGTTCACGCGGATAAAATTTTAGCTAAAATGTCCGCGCGAAATTTGATTTTCTTGTTATTGTTTTATAAATGTTAATGGACACCTGAATTTAGTCGATGCAGCGTAATTCCCAGTTTGATGAATATTTGCGTTAAAGCCGTACTCTCATCGTTCTCTGTCTGTTGTAATAATTAACTGTTCGCGTAACAGGCGTCGGGTTCAATTCCCTTTTTCCCCAATTCCAACGATCATTAATTTTTGTCGCCTCTTGAGTACAAAATACAAAAGTACCGATGGTAGACAGCATTTGAATAATGACAAAATCAATTATGTGATCAATTATAAAAATGTGGCAGCGAATCAGCGGTAAAACTCGATCAATAACGAGAACAAAGACGCAGTTTTTTAAAGTTTAAAAGGTTGATAGGAAACATTCTTCCTGTATATTACTCGTCGCGATTTACTCCGCTCGCGACATTTATTTCCAACATTCCCCTCCGAAGATCAGCTTTCAACGTTGAAACACGGCGAAAGAGAAAATCCGAGGATAAAAAAATTACGATAGCTGGAAACTGAAGATACTTAAAGTCCGCTTGGTAGAGCTACTTTTAAAGGCACGATAAAACGAAGAAGAAAGAAGAAAAAAGAATGAAGAGAAAGAAGAAAAAAAGGAGAAGTTCGTTTAACAGTGGCGGCGTGGTGCATTCGTAAATTGCAAACGACGACGAGCACGTCTTTTCACAACGGCACTCCTCGGATCGTTTAACGAAACAGAAGAAGACAGAGGGGGTTGTTGGTTTTCCAGAGGCAGCGCTTGAAAAATTAACCCGATTCGTAGCCATGCACAGTGACTTTTTGACGAGAATAACGCAACGATCCGTCGTACCGTGTCTCTGGCTCTCTCAACATAATTATACGAAGTCGAGTTCTTGAGGGAGCTCGAGGGGCCGCGGCTCGCCCGAAATCCTCCCGGCGGCTCGAAATTCCCGGATATAATCCGCGGGATATTTTACGTACGCTCTCGAACACCGGGGAACCATTATTCCGTCAAATATTTCGAATTCAGATCGAGATTCGTCTGGACAACGCGTTTCGAATGGAATATGTTTCACCATCTATTGAGTAGACGTTTCGACAGACGTTTTCGATGATAGATCGATTCGTTTGGAAATGATCTCGAAATGCTAAGAACATTTACGAGACTGAACATTTATGTGACTGTTGTTGAATCGTAAAAGGTAATATGGAGATAAACTGCTGGCGCAGCAAGCTGGTGAAAGCTTCGTTAACCACTTGCGCTGGCAACTGATTGCGGACCATAACGAGTGACCAAACCGTATACAATAATTCGTCGCTTTCTTTTTGAACTTTTTGATTCGTCGGTATATCACTTTATTAATTATTAATAAATTTATTATTTGTTTTGCCTGGGTTATACTTAAACATACTTAAAACTGGGAAAATATTGCAATTTTGGGACAAAGAATTCTCGACGTGCGTGGCACGTCATTCCAGCGCAAGAGGTTAACGAAATTAATTGGAAGATACGCCGCGCGACAAAAAAATAACGCGCCTAAAAAATTTAGCGTTTCATATATAAATATATTTATTTATCCTCGATGCGCAGAAATTTTCGTTACGTTGCAATACAAATATTTGAATACGACACGCATTGAAAATCGATACGAAAATCCCGAAAATTTAGTCTTTTTACAATTTGTACGCAATATATATATATATATTCTTTTTGTTTCGATGCAGATAAAGAAAATAGTGTATAAAGTATAAAGTATACGTATACAGAACTTAAAATTAGATAATTTGCAACCAACTTAAATTGCTGCGATCACCTGTGTCCCAATACCAGCTGTAGTTTAATACGTTTTAGATCCTTTGGGATCTATAGATTATGATATTACGGGCACGGAAAATAAAAATAGCTAAAGAGAAACGCAAAAAGACGCATCATTCGACGAAATCGAGCAATCGCAAATTTCCGTTACACGCGATTTCTTTATATGTAAAAACTAATGTTTATTCGATGTTTAGAAGACTTACAAGCTAGGATAACTGATGTAATTGCTGGTGTTACTGAAAATCAGTTTAAAAATATTTTCCGAGAACTACAGAATCGTATTACCCTTCGTATTAGTAATAATACGGTGGACATATTGAAAATTAACGAGAAAAATGCAAATGTTTCTTCTTTCTAATTCTCTTTGCAGATTCTGTCTGTCACATGTACTTACAAAATCACAAAAATTTCAAATTGCACACGGACACTTTATGGACACCTGTATTTCGACGATGAGTAAAAGTACTTGCTTACTTAAAGGTGATTCAAAACTAATTAGAACACTCGGAGCAGTTCCTATAATCGAATATAACCGGCCGAAAATGTCCAAGCTATTTATCCCAATACAATTTCCTCCGGTTATTCGCCGGAGATCCTCGTAGCGGAGCCCTTAAAAAACAATAATTCCCATTAACCGTGCGGAACTGTTTCCCCATTCGCTTTGCTCGCGCGGACAAATGAAAAAATATTCAAACTAACCAAAGCAATCGATCGTGAAAACAAAGCGATTAAACAGTCCCTTTTCGAGCCTCTCTTCCGAGCGTCACGCCTGCACCGGTCTGTGCCCGAGACGACAAAAATCAACGGTGAACGTATGCCGCCGGTCGGAAAAAGCCGAAACGCGGGAAAAGGGAGCGGCAGAAAGGAAAAAAAAAGAAACAAAGCGACGGACACACGGGTAAAAGGGTACCTGGTACCCAAAGCCCGATAAAACGGTATGTAAATCAGAATCAGAGAAGAACAACGGTGAAACAAAAAAAAAAAAAGAAGAAAAAAGACAGAAGGAGAGATGTACGAGTTTCATCGAAGGACCTGACCGATACACACACGTGTGCGTTCCGCTCATACGGTCGCCGATGTACACACACACACACACACACACACGCATACAGTCGGACGTGCATACATGTATATCGCCAAAGTTTACTTGCTGCAGTGCAGTAGTAACGTCGCCCCTTCATCCCCCGGGCTAGTATGTACCATACACCCCTGTGCGTCTCTCCCTCCTCCCCCTCTCTCTCTTTCTCTCTCTCACTCTCGAGTCGTACGATTCACTTTCCGCCTTCCTGCATGCACCTTTTTCACCTTCTCTCTCTCTCTCTTTCTCTCTCTCTTTATCCCGCATCATCCCTATATTCCTATCTCTCTGCACATCCCTCTCGCGCGAGCCACCCTCTTTTTTCCTCTCCGCGGTCCAACGTCCGAAAATGGATTCCCTACCTGGCCCCCGGAATAGTTTTCCAAAAGTTTTGCTCACACGCGGCCGCGGTCATGCAAACACGCGCGGGTTCCAGGTGCGTGCGAGCGTGCGACACTGTACACACAGCTGGATACGTGCACACATCACCGCATCTGACAGGTATTACGATGATAGATACGCGCGTACCATTTTTTGCACTCTCTCTCTCTCTCTCTCTCTCTCGGCATCCCTTGTGCTGGCTGCCGGTGGATCTCTTCCGGTCCTTTTGCAACTGGCTGGCAGCCAGCCAGAATTCACCGTGCTACCACGAACCAGGACACTAGGAGTTCGACGTGTAGCATCTCCGTTGGGCAGCGCCATTTCAAAATGAATTTTTCTTCCCTCTATTCGTATCTTTCTCTCTGTTCCACGTCGCGCGCGCGCGTCTGTGTGTGTGTGTGTGTGTGTGTGTGTGTGTGGAGGGGGAGGGTGAGTGGGTGTTTTTACTGTAACCGCGCCGGCTTACCCGGTCAAACGAGGGCACGATAGCGAAGTTCGAGCCAGAAGACCGCGCGGTTCGCTCAAAAGGATTCGTTTTCACGAGAGAGCATTTTTTCCTCCTACCCCTTCTTCCCCCCTCCGCTTGGACCGCTTCTTTGCGATAGTTTTTCCACGCTGGTTCTTTCCTTTTTTTCTTTTCATCCCCTTCGTTCGTTTCTCTCCTTTTCTCTTCACCTCGTTCCTCCTTGCATTCTGTTCGTTTCTCTTTCTCTTTTCGTTCCGCGTGTCTCTCCTTTCTCCCCCCTGGCCTCTCTCGTTTCGACCGTTTCTTCTCTTCTCCTCCGGTTTTCACTCGCGGAGCGTTGTCTTCGAAGCTTCTCGCCGCTGTCGCGCTTTTTGCGCGGGAGCAATTTGATCTCTCCGCGAGGCCGGATGTCCGACTGATTGGAACGGCGAAAGAAGTTTGATTAACGAATGAATCCCGCGCGAGAGCTCGGAAGGCTCGATCGGATACCGCGGGTTCGATATTAATTTTCACAGTTAAGTCTTCTCCTAGGTGGAGGTTCGTTTGTCTCCGCCTCGGATACACGCTCCGCATTGCGGATTCTCTCTGTTCGTAATAAAACTTTCGGAATTCCTTTCGCAAAAGGAAGGAGAAGCGTCCTCCGCAACCGCGGGAACGTGCGAAACCTTCTTTCTGCAAATGTGGCGACAAAGAGGAAGCGGAGGAGGGTCTATTACGAGGCCTTGAAATTTTTCGCCGCGCTTCTCGGGGAGGCGATGCTCGAGCTTCGCCCCCGCGCCAGTCGTGTGTAAAACATACGTTCTAACAGGGACTTACTCTTGGGTGGTGAAGGGAAAGTTCGCTCGCCGAGTCCGTGCATAATCATAAAGAAACAATGTTGCGAGGCTCGTAACGCGAGGGTGGTCCCCGGCCATTTTGCCCCGTCGCTTCCGCTTTTCGTGTCCCGTCCTTTCGCGCGGCCAGGAAGCAGCTTTAAAGCGTTTCAAATTAGTACGACCGCACTTACGGTGACGAGGGACGAGGAGGAAATTTAAACGGTTCACTTTGGACCGGGGAATTAATTAATTCGCGGAGAATTTTTTCTTCTCCTCTGCGGAGGAAAGAAGAGTCGGTTAAGAAGAACACTTGGAATTCTTCTCTCGTTTCGTTTTTTTTTTTTTTTTTTCAATAACTGAACGGCGAGTTCATCCATTCGGAGTTTCGTTTCATCGGTCAAGAAGCGTATTCTCCTTCGTTTCATTTCTAATGGTTGGCGCGACTGCGCTGGGATTTACCGTTGTATAATAATTGGAGCGTCGTCGTGAATCATGCTTCTTTTTCTTTTTCATTCGGAGAGTCGAGGAAATTTATCGCGTTTGTTGTTGCAGAAGATTCTTTGGAAGACACACCGCAGTGGAGAATAACGCGTCGCGGCAATAGAGAAAGAGACACGGCACTTCGAGTTACATTGTAAATTTACATTTGACACGCATCGAGCGTCCCACATCGAGACTATCGCAATTATCGTCTCTCGTACGACCAAACTTTGATTTGTCTCGTGCCATTTGTCCGTCGTCTCGTGCCACGTTATTCGCGATTATTGGCCTCACCGTTACTACCTCGATCGCCATTTAAGCGAGCTCTTTAAAAGAGCTCCTCCGTCAGGGAGGGAGGAAACAAACGCTTATATACGTTATTATCGCTGCCCGACCTGGACAAAGGTTGTCCAAACCTCGGCGTACATTTTCCCCGGGGATCGACAAAAGAACAATCGATCTCTCTCGTCGCAGTTGGACGCGTTCCCGCGGCATCGGAGAGCCTTCAAATTTTCCCTCCCTCCTCGAAAGCAGCAGAGAGCACCGGAGCGGAATCGGAGAGAGAGAAAGCACGGGGCGACAACAAACGCCTACCACGGCCCTCTGTGAGAGGAGCGGAGCCTTTTGTGCTGGGCTCCTCCACAGAAGGCTCGTACGTTATCGCAAGTACGTAATCGTAAAGACTTAAAGTATAACGGCGCCGGGTCCTTTCTTTCCCTGGCAACTGAGTGCCGCCTCATCATCCTTTCTTTATCCTTGCCCCCTCGTTTCGTTCCTCCGCTCTTTCTATCGCAGCCACCATCACCATCACGACGATGGTGTTTCGCCATCAGTTCACAGAAAGAATTTCCACCGATATAAGAGACAAGAAGACGCGCAGCCCGGCCAGACGAGAGATTCTTTGTGAATTTTTCAGACTGGCAATGAATTACTCTCGACGAGCGGAGTTTGAACGAGGGTGGAGAGAAACAGTGTTTGACTGTGGAGAATCGGAGCACCGAGCGTGATACTTGACGCGTTATTTTATTTAGTTACTTTCGTCGCGAAGCGATTCAATTCCCACGTTCCACAGGGGGGCAATTCGAGAATGTGTTATTAAGACTGGTACTATCGACTTCTATCAGAGACACTGAAGCCAAAAAAAAAAAAAAATAGAGAAACTTTATAACACTTTATAACGGAGTATACAAGTTTTCATTTATTTCACAAAACATTGTCTAACTCTGATTATTTAAATACGGTGTTTCACAAAAATTCTTTGATAGTGTTTCTTTCTAGTGATACATTAACAGTGCATTTTTTGCATTTCACCTTTAAGATGTGCTCAAATTGTATTTTGAATTTGAACAGGTACTTTTGTTTTATTTTATAATAAAATAATTTCAATGACCGAGGCATTGCAGGAAAAAGTTTCCATTAAAATTATTTTACATTTGTGCACTTCAGGTCTCTTTTGTACGTTTTAAAACTGTATTTGCTGTTTATCATATCTCTTTGTTTTGTTATTTTTTAAATTTTATAATACTTTATAACGGAGTTTCATCGTTCTTTTATTCTTTCCTTCCATGAATGTTATGCTCTTTGAAAACTTGTTAATGGCCTTAGATTATGTTAATGGCTTTTTAAGCTTCTTCCACGTTAAAAATTCTCTTTTTGAATAATAAGAATCATACGTCACAGGGGTAGGGCATCAAGACTTTAGAAATGTTTAAGTACGGCCAAAAAAAGATTGGAAAACACTGATCTAATTCGTACGAGACTGGCATTGACAAAAGCAGACTATTCTCAACGCCAGTGCGTTCTAACTAATTTCGCGAATCACGCTCGTCGATCGTAACTTGTATTTTCGGGAGTGGGACTCAAGTTTGCCGACAACTCGAATGACAAACACGGAGGTACAAGATCGAGCGTTTCGTAATGAACGAGACTCGCGGAACTTTGGCAAGGAAACTCTTATATTCCGTGGCAAACACATTTCCCTCCCTGCCTGTGAGATCGATCGCTCCGTTTGTTCTCGGTTCGATTGTTTAAAAGACGTAAATTCAAAGTACACACGGAAACTTTAACGTACGACCGGGGCAATCCACTTGACCTGTTACGCTCCCTTACTAACTTTCAGATTTTCAACGCTGAGTTTCGTCGGTGCGCGGAGAAATTAATCGTGCTCGTGTATCCAATTTTCGATTCAACTTGATATTGTTATTATCAATGGTACGTAGAAGTACGACGAAAAGTGGTCGAGGTGATCTCGAGATTTTTTCCAAGACCCGGATGCTCGGTCGTACGACAGAGTTTCTTCGGGATCCAGTTTCAGAGTCAAGGACTTAAAAGCCGTCCGTTCGATGAAGTTCGGACACGTCTGGAGTTGGACACTTAACCGTCGTTTGTCGAAGTCCGGGCTCCCAACGAACACATCGCGTCCGGCTTTTCTCATGCAAGGAGGAGCAGATCGGCCGGGGCCATTAACGTTAAAACGTTTACTTTCGACAGTTGGGAAAGCAATCAAAAAGTGGCCGTTCCACGGGCATAAACGGGGGTGAGCTTTCGTCGTTGAACTTTCCTCGCGAACGTTCCTTGGACGAAAATTTAGGCGTGGAGCGGAACTCGGCGGGAGCTAGACTCCGCACAATCATCCGGGTGTGCCTGTGAAGTGATTTTAGTGAAGTGTTTGGAATTTGTAGCGACTTTTCCTCACTTCTCCCCTATTTCGAACCAACGTGTGTTAAATTTTCTCGCGGAAATATTCGAACGTTCGCAGCAACTTTTCACGAATGTGAAGCATCTCGAAATTTTATAATATTGAACAACGACCCTACTGTAATCGTGATTGTACAATATTGCACAATATTGAGTTCGAGACAAATTTAAAAATGTATGTATATAATCCAAACAAGTAATTACTAGTTATACAAATATATTTTAACATTCACCGCGATCACATTTAACGCTTATTCTAATGTAATAATTTCTTCACAAATATCTCGTAATTTCTACGTACATTTTCGACTTCAAACTTTATCAATATTACCAATCGTGACGTTTGCTTCTCGTACGTTGATAAAATCTCAAAATGTTTCGCATAACACGTATGTTTGAATTTGACGATAATACTCTCTCGATCTTTACGACGTAGACCAACTTCATCAAACTCTGAACAAACACCGTGGAACGTGAGCGATTAGTTCCGTTCGCAACGCGATCAAGCGTTTTCCCTGTACGAGCTTCGCTTTATCGGCCGGATTTATTACTCGGTTGTTTCTTGCCTCATAATTGCCAGCTCGGTCGAATTCTAGAAAGCGAGTTTGATGTAGCCACGCGAATGGCATTAACGTCGATGGAAGTGAGCCCGGTGGCACTTGGAGCTGTGTATTTCATTCGCTTCAAGAGAGAGAGAGAGAGAGAGAAATTTATTCGCGTTTAGCACGCTACTTTTGCACGAATACCGCCGCGGAAACAATTTAATTCCTGTCGACCGATAATCCGGCACGAGACAAAGGCGCGAACGTTAAATTTCATTTCGCACCGTGACACCATCCGCTCCCGGCCGCGAACAATCCCTCTGACGAGAGGGGCCACGCACAAGAGGGTGGAAACGTTTGAATACACACGTCGATGCCCCTGTGACGTGAATGTTAACGTTACTCTGCTAACGAGAGCAACGTTACGCGATAAAAAAAAATTTCATTTTTCGCCTTCACAAAGGTGAAACACGTGTACTATGATCTTAGTGTTAGTGTTGGAATTCGCTCGTAAAGTGTGTGTGTGTGTCAACATTTTTCAAATCTTTTCAAAATGTGGGCGCTAGAACAGTCAATGATGATTGTCACCTTACGGATTATAATATTTGACTCTTTAAATTGCTTTAAAATTTTTTCAAAGTCTGAGCACTGAAACAGTCAGTGCGATTATATTTAATTCTTCAAATTATTCGTTTCATAATATTATTTAATAATAGATAATATTCATATAAGATAATAGATAATATTGTCGTTCTAAAATGTAGAGAAGGTTGATCCCCGGCGACTGGCTGTATTTAATTAAAGTATTCCATTCGCTTTCTCGATTCTCTGAATAATTCAGTTAGCTTCTAAAGGAAGCTAAAATTTCAAGTACAAATTTCTATGCAGTCAAATCTGAACTTGAAATCCGCCCTGTGTGGAAATATAAAACTATCCAGGGTTCGATTCCAGTATGTTAAAATGTTAAAATAACAGAATTATTTGTAAAATTTCTAACAAATAATGCGCAATTGTCGTTTCAGACATTCCTCTGTAGCACTCAAAACTTATCAAAAATACAGTTTTTCTAATATATTGTTTAAGCAAAAAGGTTTTCTCGCAAAAGTATACACTGTTAAATATGTCGTAGAAAACTACTAATTTTATTAATTCACACAAAATTCCCGAGATATTTGACAAAACATGTTTCGCACCCCCAACCTTGAGAATAGTTTTCACCCTTTCAACATCGACGATTGCCCATAAGAAAAAAAGAAAGGAAAATACGAGTCAAAACTGTAATACATTCGTGCCAAATTTCATCAAAATGGGCGATTCAAACCTCCGGTATTCTCAGAACCGGACGAGTGCAAGAGACGGCGTACTGGCTATCTCGCGTTAAAAGACTTTAAAAGGGTTTACCTGATAGTCCATATAGTTGCCGTAGCCCATGTGGTTGCAGGTGCAGGCACACGCCTGAATGTGCCTCCGCATGTCTAGTTCAACCTCCTCGCCGCAGACGCCCCTGCTCGCGGCCATCATGGTGTCCCCCATGCAGTAACCGCTGGTGCAATACATCCTCGGATCGCTCTGGTCCAGGTATCCGCCGCCCGTGTCATCGTACCCGAGTCCACTGGCGCACCTGGAATCCGAGGTATATCCCACGCGCGATTGGGGACGTTCCTCGTATCCCAGCCTCGACTGGGGTCGATGGAAGCTCTGGGGTACATCCTACGACAGTAGCAGAGAAGGTTTTGCGATAAGCTGGCGTTCACCTGGTGCATTATTGAAGAGGGTGCGGCGTGGTAATGTGCGCTGGGATTTCGAGCGGGGAGGAACCCGGGCACTTCGTTTCGGGAGTGTCGGGGGTATTTAACAGGTTTCCTGGCTGATTAACGTTGGAATTACTCAGTATCGATGGAAACGAGAGTGCAGGGAATAGATCGGAGGACCTCCCGTTTCTGCATTTCGCGACGAATCTTCAATATTGTAGATTTAATTGACGAAAATCATATTGGCAATCGGACAGTCCAGTTTCATGTTGAGAGATCGTAAATGGAGATTTATCTTAAGTTTACATTGTATCGATGAATTCATCGATCTCGCGTCGCAATGGACAAATATGAATCTGGCCAACGCGCGGAGGTTTAGTGTGGTTTGCGAAATATTTGACGATGGAGGTTAACTACGGTGCCACTTCGACGAAGCTTTGACCCGTGGATCTACAAAGTTTGCAAATATTTGGTTTATAATCAGGTTTCAGATCATTTTCAGATGCAAATAATTGACAATTTCGGCAGATTTTAGAACTTTACTGTCCAATCTCGTCTCGGGTATTTCCGTGATCTTTCTTCTCGAAACAACACCGTCCGTGAGAAAGGAATTAATCTTTCACGAGTATCGTCTTCGTCTTGTCCTCGATAAAAGTCTAAAAAGAAATCTAGAGACCAACGCTGGACGGGTGTACGAATTTACATCCGTCAGTGTCAGCCTGGTTTTCGCGTCATTGCAAATGCACGATATATTTATGTTGCAAGGACTATAAGAGCGAATATCCAACCGAAATTAATTCGTCTTCATTAATTTCTAATTCGAGAAGCCAGAAGCAGTTCCTCGGCCAAAAGACGACCCAGTTGATAGGAGGTCAGGTCAGAAGGAGGTATCTGTACGAACGGGGATGATTAAGCGAGGACTTGTGTGTGAATCGCCCCGTCTGGTGACGAATATGGGAGGGTGTTTTCTAGAGGTATAACAGTAAAATCTGTACGTAGAGAATGAATTCTCGTTGAATTTTCGTGAATTATTATAAAATCTAATTTCCGTCGTAATTGATAAATTGATTGAATGAGTAATAATCGATGACGATTAATTTTATTGACACAAAATAATATTTGATACTACGTATACTGTCTTCTCTTGAATTATCACGTAAGAGTAACTTAACCCTTCATGTGTTTAGCCAGTATTGTCATCTTATAATCAATAATAAAACAATCCAAATTCAAAAAAGGATGACACATTGCAACATACCAAGAGGTACGTTTTTATGCATTTTCTTAATAAATAGGGAGAAATAACCGTAATCCAAATTTGTTTCATATCCCTAATTTTTGGTAATTTTAGGCACTCGAAGAACTAAAAAAGTTTTATTGAGAAAGAAAGATCCGACATAAAAGTTTGTGGAATCGAATAACTCGTCGTCCAATATTAAATAATTAATAATTAATGAAAATAATAATAAATAATAAATAATTAATAATTAATAAAAATAAAATAAAACAATTAGCAGTATTTAATACGAGTAAACAATGCTTCGAAGGTTTGAGGATGAGCCCCTTTCGAAGATTTTATTTCACTCGCGTTGCTTTGTGCCGATCGACGCATCAATTAATCTCGCGAGTCGATTAGAAGCAACTCGGCAATGATCGAGTGAGGGTGAGTTCCTCCTCCAGGAAGCGTCTTACGGACGATAGTGCCGTGAACATTCCGTTGACCTACATTGTTCGAATTCTAATCAGTCCTCATTCCGTATGAGTAATCTGCTACCCTATAATTCTTCGCGTTGAAAAGCATCCGAGAGGCACCGGATATCGATTTCAATTTGGGAATGGTCTCGATCCGTAAACGAAACACCGTTTCCCTCCACGGGGAACTTTTAGTCGGGCTTTTGTTCTTGCCAAGTCTACCATGGACGCGTCGATGAACGTGTTCTTGACAAAAGCTGTTGTCTTATCTTCCGGGGGAGGGAGGGACGTTATGCATTTTTAGCACTTGAGACTCGGTTGTTTTCTCGTTGGTGTTCTACTGTCATTTTTATATAATAAAATCTCCTCTCTTTGTTGGATATTCGTTCGATCATTCTTGTCTTTTTTCAACGTAAAATGCGACGTGATCCACGAAATCACTTTCATTTTTTTTATTTTAATAAAACGACATCAAAATAGAAGAAAATTTTATTGAATTTAAACTCGAGCATGATTTTTTCATTACGTTGCAAAAATTATCGCTTTCAAATTGAAAAAAATGTATAACAAAAAAAAGTTACGGATTTATTTTAGTAGGAAGTGATTTTTGACCCACCCTATAATTAAGAAGCTGTTTTTAATTGCGATATAAAAAATTTTCCTGAAAGACTGTATCATCCAAGAGTGAAAGAAAACAGTAAATAGGTCTGTCTTCGAACGTTTCCAGAGAGTTTCGATACTCTCGGAAACAAATCGAAGAAAATGGAGAAAACAAACGTACGCTTGCGAGGTAATTTCCATTTCGCGTGTGTCCGTTTCCCTTAAACGCCGTACTGACGCATCGATTTCTCATTTGCCGGGACAAAGCTGCAGATGGCTTTTAAGAGCAACAGCGACTAGGCAACGCGAGGTAAAAGAAGAAGAAGAAGAAGAAGGAGAAGAAGGAGAGAAAAAAGGGAAATCGGTTCGATGACCATCGCCGACCGACAATGAAACACTTGAGAGGAAATATTTATCGATCTCTCGAAGGCGGCTCTTTCGCCGTCCATGTTTCCTCCCTGATGTCGAATCTCGTTACAACGTTACAACTATCGAGAATCGTTACGTCCATTGTTCCGCGCGACGAGCGGTAACGTATTTCCAAACTTTCCGCTTTCGGGGCCGCGAGTGCAAAATGTCGCGTTGCTACTTCGAATGCCGATCGAAGGTTGATCGTGCAGCTTCTGCGACGTACAACTTGGAAAATGTATCGTTGAGATATAATTATCGACGCAAAGTATAAAATTTCCATCAGAGACGTCGATGTAAAGGAATTTTACAATAGGAGTCCGTTTTTGTGAAATCTCTAAAATGTCTGGCAAAAGTTGCAATAAAAATTGATACCAAGTTATTTGGTTGATACGAAATGTATATTTATAAAATGTCTAATGAAAGTTGTAAATTGATTAAACTATCAAATTTTGATCATTGGTTTGATTAGTTCTAGTGTCAATATCATTGTTCCTCTGCATATAAATTTTGCAACTCTGATCATCGACATTTCTAGCTCTCTGTTTGGTTGTTTTTAAAAAATTAGTTGGAAATATCAAATTTTTAGACAGAACGGAAATTTCTGTCTTTTACATTTAAATTTCTCCGACACACCGAATTTTCTAATATCAAATCACGTACGATTTGAAAAGAGAAACAAATTGCAGTCTTACGGAATTTCAATTAAATTTGAATTTGAAATTAAATAAAAATACAAATTACATAGCATTTATTAACAGTAGTTTCAGTTTATAATAATCGGACTGATCCAAGAAAAAGAAACGACGCCACACAACGTCGCGGAACGTTATTATCATCCACCCCTCTTATCGTCCCTCTTTCCAAGATCAACCTCGATATCGCCGACTCTTATCAAAATTCTCCGACCGGCTTACGCGAATTCCATCGAGCAGAAGCTCCGAACATGCAACATCCATTCCCCCCTCGGTATTATAATACCAAAAGACGAGGGAACAGACAGAGAGAACTGTCGCAGAAAGAAAACCGGAGAAAGACAAAAGACGCGGCGCGTATTCCTGCTAATCGCGAGATACATCGAAATTGCATCGAACGAGTTTCGGGACAGGTGGCTACATTCCCGGGCTTATTGCCGAAGAATAAACGTTGATTTATTTCGACCGGCGGCATTTGCCGGGGGCTGCCTCTCTCTCTCTCTCTCTCTCTTTCGGCGCGCGTTGCCTGAATTCCTAAAATATGGCGAGGAAACGCGGAACCGAGGGGGAAACTGGGCCAAATCGATACCGGGCCAAATATACGTACCGGCAAAAGTTCGAACTTGAAGCATGCATGCCGGCCCCTGTCGAATCAATTTTCGCCAAACCGAAAAGCCATAATGGCCGCCGGAAGATCCGACGCCGGAGTCCCCCCCTCCCGTGCTCGGATCAACCCTCGCGATTTCTGCTCGAGAGCCCACCGGGGCTGCTTTCCACCTGATGAGCACCGCGCCATTCCCCCGTCGATTCACCCCTTCCGCGTCGTTGTAGACGTGGCCACGTGTGAGATAGCGTTATCGCAGTTCGAGACGATGCTCGTCGTTAACGGCCACGCGCGTAGGCCAGCAGTAGGACACTTCGTCTCCCGATGGAAAGTATGGGAGAACTTTGTTCAGCTTCGGAGGGGAGATTTTGAATTAATCCGCCGACGAAGTCTTAAACTTCACGGGATGTTGGAATTTACGGGAATTGAGACTCGTACCGCGATGAACCGAACCTCGAATCCCGAGATTGTTCTTGCTTCGTAACGTTGGCGACGAGGAATTTCAAGCGTGTCGACAGGTATAAAATGGCACCGAAGAGGAAATGAAAGTTAGGTAACCTATCAGTTGGATCTGTTCGTACGTCAGCTCCTGATTTGTGTAAATAATGTAGGAATGTTTGGTAGGCGACAGAAAAAATATGATTTAATTACAAAAGTAGTATTTATTTTTCACGACTACGCTATGACGCCACGCTCTTTTGTTTTCTTCGATGCTACGCTGTTCTGCCCTCCACTCCTCTCACGCACTCCTTCCATGACAGTCTTCAAGACACATACACACCACACTATCAGTTGCCCAAATTTCCCCATGCATTCTACATCCGTACCCGCCCAGAGGATACTGTCATCTAGACAATGACTTCCTACAATAATATTAGGTCAGGTTGGTCGGGAAATAATTGCCGATTATTGTCAATTTATTTTAGACACATATCTCAAAGCTTTGTATCGATCAAAGTGCAAGAACCATTTGCCTCAACACACTTCTGCCAATAAGTTACAAGCTCGTTTATCGCAGTAACATAGAACTCTGGATTCTTCGATAAGAGTTTTCTGCATCAGCTTTTATCTTTCAAAACAGTGAAAATTTGTTGGAGAAAGATCCAGCGAGTGTGGTGGACGAGGTAAAGTTTCGTGTCCCAACTCATTCAATTTTTCGAGAGTAATTGTCTTTGAAACGGGAGTGATTGATTCCAAAATAGAAATCGGAATATACTCTTCAAAATTACACACGATAGAAGCAGAAATCAATAAAGAAGCGAGGGAAAGTTGCAAAACACAAAAAGTGAAAGAGTGACTTTTCACTCCTGAGAATTCTATAAAAAAAATAAGAAATGAAACAGAAGGAATCGAAGTGATTCGAAGACCCACACCCCGAAAAATCGAGTCCTCGATGTTTGAAACATGAATTGAAATACATACGTCAATAAAGTTCGTAACGATCGCTATTGTCAATGACAAATCTCTCTCTATCGTTGAACATAGTGATACACTTCACTTGACAACCGGGTCGTGAAATGGAAGGCTGCGGAAAATAGCGATTTTTTTTTCACCCCCTTTTGAAATTTTTTCTCTTCCTTCTCTGTTTTTTTTTTTTCCGTTTTAAATCGGTATTGGAATAGCGTTATGACTGTTGGCGACGAATATTGTTGACGGTGACAAATATTCTGATATTGGATGTAGCGAGTAGCACTTCAGCTAACAACTGGGTCGTGTTGCGAAAGAATGGTGGAAGAATCGTGATTCCTTTCGTTTGAATATTTTAGAACACGGGATAGGAAACGGCTCTGTTTTGATGAGTATCTGTTTCCAATAAAACGAGACATTATCGCGTTTGTTTCGCATTAAGCACGGATCGGTCCTCGATGTACATACGTATTTATATCTTTTAATACGCGAATATACGGCTGTCCCGATAACTTTGTCCATCTCGAATCTCTTATTTGAGATAAAGATGAAAAAATTTTGTTAACGGAAGAGTTAAAAACCTTTCCTCGTCTCTCGTACAATAATTATTACAGAGTGAAACTCAAAATATCTTCAATAATTTTTCGACTTGGGCTAATACTTTTTGTACAAAGCTGCGTCGATTAGTGAAGTAACCTTGAAGTCTTAAAAATCACTTCATCTACAAAAATATCGTTAGTGGAATAATTTTAATAAAAAAATTAAAAAATTTAACGTTAGTATAATTTTTCCACGTTCCTCCAAGAAATGACTGAAATAATCAAGAGAGATGTTGCTTGACCAATGTTATTGGGACAAGCTGTACACCTCGCATTTCCATTTCTCATTCCTTCAATGCCTGTTTTACCTGCATCGGTGGCAGACTTTTACTTTTATCTTTCTAAATGAGAAATATCGACAAGTTCAAATCATTGCTCAAAAGTATCTGAGACCGCGTGTTTCGTTATTTCTGACAGAACATAACCTATAACTACAGAATCTGTTGATAAACGACGACCACGCCATCTTCGTTATTACGAAATATCGATGGAATAAATTGACAGACGATTAATTAGGTAATTAATATTCCAGCGAATTAATTACGAGCACGTTCTCGCGTATTTTTAAAATGAACTCCACGCTAGAATCTCATTTCAATATTGCTGATAAACGCTGATACGCCGACAGAGAAAACGGTTAAAAAGTCTTAAATGATGCTGCAGCGAAATGACTATAAATAAACGATTTCTCCGATATATCGTGTACAGGGTAAAACAAGTAGAAAATGTTGGAGGAATACACACACGGCCCGTGTTATTCTATGTCCGAAATCAATTGACCTCTCAAGGCTACTCAACTATGAATAACGTCACAAGTGGCCTTTTCTTTCTTAATTTCAATATACACTTCAACTGTGCGCAACCTCCGATGCATTTTATCACAAAGGCCGCGGCGCCTGTGAATTCAAGTTTTCAATATCCAAAATAAACAATATCGCTGGAAATATCCGAGCACGAAGGAGCAACAGTTGCCACGAAGCATCGAAGCAATTTTAAGGGTCGATCGATTTAGGCGAAAGGTACGGGGATGCTCTTGCGAGAGAGATCGTTCTTCTCGATTCGCGCTTCGCGATTTGAGAGAGGTCGTTGAACCACGGATGAAATTTTGAAAAATTCCAGTATCCCCCTCGTCGGTGGGGAAAGCAATTCTAATTCTTTCTTTAAAGCGGGGGGGTTAATAAAGGCGAGTCTCTCGCAGAAACGAATGTATAATAAAAATACACGTGACAACGTCGCGTCAAAGAGAAGAGGGTCCCTAACTAAATTATGCTCAAAGCACCTCCAGATTGGACGACAAGTTAATTTATTCTTCTGTTAACGTCGCGACAGAGTAAAGAAGTTGGCGAAAAATGGACAAAGAAACGTTGAAAAGCGATTCAGTTTTCGATTCTCTCGTCCTTCCACTTCGACGACGAAGTCCCGCGTAACGTCGTTTTACATTTTATCGCCGAAAATTCGATCTCTGTTATTTATTAACATAATTATTATATATATTCAATTTTCTTAATTGCACTTTCTCTAGCTAGACTTTGACTCTCGCGGTTCTCGAGAATACATAAGAGCTCCCGAGAATTTATATAGTTTTATTCAAATTTCATGCAGAATCATGTACTCGAGAAGGTAACTTAAAGAGGCTTATGAAAATTCATACAACAGTTATGAATAATCTTGCGAGTTTAACACGCGTGAACGTAAAATGAATCGTCCTGTCGAAATATCAAACGTCAGCACGGACCGCGGAGCGTTAAAAGAAGAAACAGCGAGTGTCGCAAATTTTTCTTGTTGACACTTTTCTGGCGGGATATTTGAAATGACAGTTGCCTGAGAAGCGTGCATCATTGGAACTATATCGTTGGAGAGTAATTTTATAAATAACTGCACGATTGTATTATTTTAACAACGGAACACGTCAGTACGATAGATTTTTTACGAGTGCTTAAAAACTACGACATTACTAGATCCTTGTTGGAAATTAACGTTGATTTCGGTTTGGATAGAGAAACACAATTGCCTAAATTTATTTATTTGAATTGTCACGATATTTTCACTCGTTTATTCGTATTAATATCTCCCAAATACTTACAAAGACATTTTAGACACTATAACAAATTAAATATGTAGTTTCATAGTTCTAATTATTACAAAAAAAAAAAAAAAAGAAATGTACTGTAAAAATAGGTATTCCTTATTCTTCAAATATCCAAAGAAAAAAAAAGAAAAAAAAAAGAAAAACAATTTCACATGATGTAAATGAAACAGGAAATCACACACGTCCGTCTTCTGCGAGCGCAGTGCGTAATTTCGTGGGAGTCAGAATTTCGGGACAAAACCCTTTTTGTTCATTAACAGCGGTCGAGCTCGGCCGAGAGAAGAGGGAAGAGGAGGCTGCCTCCCGGAAAATACGTAACAATGGGAATAGTTTAAGGTAACGACGCGTTTCCGCGAAACGCAGGCCACGTTAATATTACCAGCTCAAAGAAATGTGCGCATATCGTTAATTTTCGGTGCAACGAAGTAGACGAGTAGTAATGCTCGCTGAAGCGGGGATCAAAGAAACGGCGGCGGCGCGCATGCCTAGGAATTTCAAAAGGGAACGAGCTTTCATTGAAAGAGAGATGGCACGCCGTGCTTGCAGCGACAAAAAAGAAAGAAAGAAAGGAAGAAAGAATATAAAGATGGGAACGGGTGGTATGAAATGCACTGCGTGGAGAGATGCGATCTCCCCGTTATTTTCATCGACAGCTGATGGAATCGTTTCGTTAACAAAACCAAGTTGATCGATGGAGCGTTAAACCACCGTTTGCGAACCACTCTCGGAGTTTCGAGATTGACCTAACTAATAAGTTAAGATTCGCGAGAAATACTAACACGCGCGAGAGTAAATTATTCGTCGGACAAACTGCACTTTAATTTCCCAAAAGTAGGTCATCACCCGTTCTTGGGAATTTACGTTACTTCACTTCGATTCTCCGATTTTTATTCCAACGTTGGGAATAATCTGGTTTAATTAACGATAACGTCGCAGAGTATCGTAGATGACTGAAAATTGAATTAAATTTTCGTTCTTTGTGATTCTGAATGGTTCGCTCTTTTCTCTGCCGGCGAGTTTCATCATACCAGTGTAATTGAAAATTTGTGAAAAAAAAAAAAGAAGAAAGGAAAGTATCGTCATTTAAAGCCGCAAAAGAGTAGATCGTTCAATCAGAAATTAATCATTCGTATTATTGACAATTTATTATATTTGCGTCGTGCCATTGATATTTGTCAGAGTGACTAATTCATCATTTTCGTTACATATATTATAAACGTGAAACAGTGTATTTTTAGAGATTCAAATAACTTTTATAAAATATAACATAAATAAAATGTATTCTATTGTATTTTTTTTTTTTTTTCACTTTAATATCGCAACGATGGAAATTCTACGCTGTGGTCCTCGGTAGTTCTAGCGTTAAATATCGGGCGTAAAATTTTCAAACGGCTGGCAACTGGATCGGCGCAATAATCGTCCGACAAATTAGCTTCAGGTGCTCGAATTAATGTGCCAATTAGAAGCGTTTCAGGGGCACTAGTCGGCCGTGTAAGGTCGATGTAAAGTCTTTAACGTTACAGCAACTCCACGTAACATGAGGTCTTGGAATTAGTTAAGCCGAAATGGCTCATATTGCTGGCGTCAGACTATCGAACAAAGTTACCCGCTGAATCATCAACGGCTTAAAGTTTCCCCTCTCAGCACTAATTAACCCCGCTTCTTAACCAAGAACGCCACGCCGCCTGGTGAAAATTTCATTTTCAACGAACAATAATCGTAAATATCAGGATCGAGGAGGGAGGCCGGTTAAACTCGTTCAATCCTATCGGGCCAATTAAAGAAACCTACCTGCACACGCCTCAAGCCGAAAATTAAATTTAATTAGCGCGCCGCCGGGATCGAGACATGATATTAACGCAGCGAGAGGCAGCTACCGCTACCAGCTCCCTCGATAATTCCAGCGGATTTTCATAATGGCGTTTGTAATTTTCCTACCGCCCGCGTTCCACAGATTTAAGAAATTCTCCGAACTGTTTCCGATCCGAAGCCCACGTTTGGCAAAACGTGGAGAAAGAAAGACGTTGAAAGATAACTGAAACTGTCGTAGCAGTGATTTTCAATCTTGTTTTGGCCATAATTCTCTCTGCGACATTCTGCGTAATTCTTATTATTCAAAGCGTGAATTTTTAACGCGGAGACCATTAATTTCGAGATGTAAACAAACTTCCAAAGAGCACGATGTCCACGCAAGAAAAAAATTGGAAAGTTAAATTTTCATTTAAAGAAATGTCATTCTCGAGTCGTGTTATATAGGAAGTATCGCGATATCGCGCAAGCGTGGAAATAGTAAAATTCGAGGGAAGGAAACGTCGATTTTTGTATTTTTTGATTTTCTCTTTCGGAGAATAATTAAATTCAAAATAACAAAATACAAAATATCAGGGGTACCCACTAAGTAGTGTCGTTTTCTTTCAAATCTAACAAGTATTAGTCGCATTACAACATAACCTACATTCTAGTTAAATATATTGACATTTAGCGTGCTTACTGTTGAATTAACGTCGATTTTTGTATTTTTTGATTTTCTCTTTCGGAGAATAATTAAATTCAAAATAACAAAATACAAAATATTAGGGGTACCTACTAAGTAGTGTCGTTTTCTTTCAAATCTAATATGCATTAGTCACATTATAACATAACCTACATTCTAGTTAAATATATTGATATTTAGCATGCTTACTGTTGAATTATATTACAGATCAAAACTGTATTAACTCTTAAATAAAATAAAATTTTGTACGGTATCAAGAAACGACATTACTAGTACCCCTAATAATGAAATGAAATTTCTAACCCGATTATTCTAGTTGTCCGTAACCCAATGATAGTATTTGAGGGTTAATGCAGCTTCCGTTCGAAGGAAGCTCTAAGTAAACTGCCGATTTTCATGCATATCTCCAAAGAACTCGAAGGATTTAGCAGAAATGTAAAATATAAAATCAAAGTACAGTACTTTACAAAATTATATAAATAAAATCGTTCGCTCTAGTCGCACTCGTGATTTCGATTTGAAAGGAAAAAAATTACAACGCTACAAAAATTTAAATCGAAAATTAACAACTAAGGAGATTAACCCCTTGACTTATAATACCGAGTCTTTTCTCGTGGTAAGTTAAAGTTTCGATTCAAAGGAAAAAGTAAATTGTAAACCTATGAAATTTTAAATCAGATTTCAAATTTCAAATTAAATTAAATTTAATTTAAACTGAACATTGACAAATAAACTTTCAATACTTTGAATACTCTAAATTTAATTTCGCAGTTTCAACAAGTAATGCTTACTTCTTAAAACTAAAAAAAAAAAAAAAGAAAAGGCAAGGCAAGGAGTTAACGATGAAAAGAAAAAGTCTGGTAAATTGTAACGTCTCGAAACTTTATGTTACAATTTACCACCAAAAATTGGAAAGAAAATTGTAAAATTGTGTCTGCAGTCTGAGAGAGAGAGAGAGAGAGAGAATAATTTTCGAATTGGAATTACCTGGGGATAGGTGTCCTCCTGGTAGGGAGTCCTGCGATGGCACTCGTCGTAGCACCTGCCGTCGTATCCGCTGGGCGGCCGTGGATACGGGTCCTGGACCGCGGCTGCAGCTGCGCAGCAGTCCGGTATCTGGGCCTGGTAGGTCTCGTAGGGACACTTGTCAGGTTGGCCGGTAGTTCGCGGCGCCTGGTGCACTCGCTCCTGGGGCCCGGTCCCGTAACCGGCGCCACCGGAGTGATGCATCGTCCTCCCGTCGGTCACCACTGATCGATCACCTGGATCACTGCATCATCGCCGCGATCGCGTCATCCGCGAACGACGCCTTTGGATTCGCGTACCACGTCTTTGTCGCGAGCCGTTCTCCCTGCGGGTCCATCGTCACTTTCCTCGCCACCACGCGTGTCCCCGCCGCGCCAGATTCATCTAGCCCGGGCCTAGCGTGCACCTGAAGTGATATGGGAGTACAGGGTGAGACAGGGCAGAACTGTCTCACCCTGGTCTAGTGGCCTCACACTCCGTCTCTCGTAGGGTCTGTTCGACTTTTGAAAAAAGGTTTCGACAATTTTTGAAGAAAGCTTTCCACTTTTGATTTAATTTAGAAAGGATTTGTTTCGGATTTGTTTCACGGTGGAATTTCATTGTAAATGATATTGGATGCATCTCTGCACTGTGACAGGATGAAACTGTGTCACTCTCTGATCTGATGGCCTCACGCTGCGTCTTGGGGTCTTTTCGACTTTTCGAGAAAAATTTCGACAGGATCCAGTGTTGACCTAATTTGGAGGGGATTCGTTCGAACACGAGTAGAGTTTTGTTGTAAATTTAGTATTTTTAGGAAAATTATACTTCTGCATTGTCACAGAGTGAAATTCGAATCTCACCCTGACCTTATGACGCTGCGTCGGGTATTTTCGATTTCTGGAGAAAGATGTCAACGAGATCCACTTTCGATCTAATTTAGGTGGGATTTCTTTGAACACTGTGGAATTTTGTTGTAAATTTACTATTTCTAGTTTTGATACTTGTGCACTGCCACGGGGTGAAATCTCACCCTGGTCTAACATCCTAACGCTATATCAGGTCTTTTTCGATTTTTGAAAAAGAGTTCCAACGGGATCCAGTTTCGATCTAATTTAGAGAGGATTGTGACAGTTTTGAACACAGTAGAATTTTGTTGTAAATTTATTATTTCTACGGAAGAATACTTTTATAATTGGATGTACTTTTGCGACAAGGCACCAGACGTCTTCTCAGGTTTTAGAGAAAAACTTGAAAGAACTCCAATTGACCTAATTTAAAGAGAATTGTAATCATTTATTTAAACACAGTGAAATGAATTTAGGAATAGAAAATTTTGTCGTAAGTCTAAAAAAGTAGTTTCGAAAGAACCTTTGGTTCCTCGAGAGGGATTTTAAGAGGTTCTACTTGACCTAATTTGAGGAAGATCGCGGTCGGTTATTTGTTCAATGGAATATAGCGGAAGTGGGCAAATTTAGGAACTACAAAATTTGATTGCAAATTTATCTCCTTAGTCGTACAAAGCGTAGTTTTGAAAGTGGATACGCTTCTGTGTGGTTTATCCTTGTTCAATATTATTCAAGCGCACGGTGACCTAATTCGAAATTCTTAGGACCACAAGTAAGCGTAGCGTTAAATCTAATCAACGTGTGTGTAGTGACCGCAGCCAAAATTCGTGCGAGTTATTCGCCGAAGCTGTAGTTCAGCCTCGATGTAATTTAAGGGACTTTGCAAAAGGGACACCTGGTCTCTCTAACGCCCTTCGTCCCTATTTTATCAATGAGCCAATTTCAACGCAGCACGATCCAGATTAAATGATTAAGCGAACGAAAAAGATCCTTTTATCAAAACATTATTGTTATTCGGTCATTTAGTAAAGATCAAGCATCAAGCATCCATCTCGTTTAGGGTAAGAAATTTAGGTCTGAAATTTGTAAAATTTCCTAAAAATCTGTAAAATTCGTATGGTCCGTCGCACTGAAACCCATCTCGAAACCGAATACTTCTTGAAAATAAAATTCTCAATTTTATGGTCCCTCCCTGTATGGATTTTTCAAACCTTAACCTCAAGTTCCGAGAAATGTTTCGGGAAATATCGCGAACAGAGAATTACCTTTCATCGTTGAAAAATTAATTGGATCAAAGAGGGTGGTTTCTTGGAAAGAAAAACAGAAGAGAAAAGAAACGAGGTTAATAAAAATTGTACCACAGACGGGGAGTAAAGTTTCGATAAACGTTCGAAAGACGATAGGAGAGAGATTCGGTAACCTCTCGCGTTGATAGGTTGCGGTGTAGATTGTGTAAGAATTAGCGAAGTTCAGCGAGATTGTAAGGGTGGATGGTTCTGAAGTTTCTGCGGAAGGGAAGTTCGAAACCCTCTGATCTTCGATTTTGTAGCATTTTGGAAGGTTCGGTAAGCCGAGATTAGAGTTTTCACATTCATTCTGCAGTTTAAGGCCCGGTGGAAACTTTCCCGCGGCGTCGCGTATTGTTTTTCGTAATTTTCGAAATTTTCGAAAAGGACTGCTCCTGTTTTCCCAGTGATCGTGATTTTCGAGTTAAAAAATAAGTCAAGCGTGCCAAGATTTCTCTCGATTTGTCAGAATTTATCTTAATAAAACACCGAGAATTGATACAAAGTCGAGTGGAAGATCGAAGTCAGATTCGCGTTGTCCAAACTTTTTGTTAGTTTCACTCGAATGTACAAATCCATCAGAAATGGTCCGGGGCTTGGATTCCGATTCAAAAATTCCGTATTATTTCGCGCGCGTACTCGTTCAAATGTAATAGATCACGCGATTCCTCGAGTATAAAAAACTATAGACTCGAAGAAGACTTCTCAGGATGTCCAATTATAGTTTATATAACACACATATATATATGTATATACGAGAAAGAGTATCGGTTTCCAGCGAGTTGGTTGGTACGATCGTTCGATTCCAATTTACCACAGGGGTTATTCCTCGTACGGGGCCATTATTTTCTTCCACGTTTCTTACACAGAATGTTCTCGAAATCTCTCCACCTCTTTCTATTTCCTCTCCACTTTTTTTCCATTATACACACTCTCTCTCTCTCTTTCTTTCCCTCTTTCGAATCTGAAAACGTCTCGGTGAAGATATCGATAGATAAAGGCTTGATTCGCTCGATCGAACGATCGAACAATCTCCCAGAAGCAAGAAACTCCGCGAAAATACTTGGGAGAGATATCCGCCAGCTATTCTAGATAAGTACGCGCGTTGCAAAAAGCGGGGAGGAAGGTCTCGCGATTTCAAACGACGACACTCGAGCGTCGTGCTCGAAAAGCAATTATCTTGCAATTATCTCGAGTTACGTCGGTTTCTGAGGATGCGTTCGATCTTCGATTCGTTCTCTGATCATCCCGTGTATTTCTCATTATATCGAAAAAGGTATTACACGCACAATTTGTGAATTGTCGTTCGTTTTTGATTGGCCAAAAATTATAATCTCTCATCCTGACAACGTTCTAAACTGACTTTGGTTACTAGACTGTAATTTGGATATTGAAATTTTTTTTCATTTCTCGCAAAAGTATGAATTCTCAGGTCTCTGCTTGAAGTCGATCCTAGGGGGATGAAGAAATTTTCGAAATTTTCTTCGAAATCCCAACTTTTTACGTCGCGAATATGGAGGTTTCTGATTCGATGAACAAATAGCTACGGTTAATTGATAATTAACTGTCTCTTCCTACGAACAAATAAAATTTTATCATAATCATCAGAGGATTAATTCGAGCTATTTATTTCAATTGAAAGTCATTCACTTTACAATGATACACGTAGACGTCATTATATATCTTAATTTTGCGAATGTGTTCGTTTTGTACGTGCAAAATATTTACAGTTTTTTAACAGGTGTAAAAATCAGAGTGTAAAATAATAGTAATCAAAACCTTGTATCGATAGACATGTAACTTTCAAGTGTTACAGATACCGTAGAAAGAGCAGAGGGTGCAAAGAACGAGGGTTGTTTTTCAGAAAAGCGGAAAGAAAATTCTCGTCCCGCGCTATTACATTCACGCGCGAGGTTTTCAAATTCTTCTCCTTTATTTCGACGAAACGAACCCGATCGCAAACACACCGATCCACTCTTCTAAATTGGACCCGCGAGGGCCGGAAATTTGCACGACGATCATAATTCTCTCTCTAAGAGAGAAACGTCGTCGCCTGTTCCGCGATGGAACGTCGACGAAAAACCGTCGACCGCACGAATCTCGAGCTGGCCCTCGAATTATTCGCGCGCGATCAATCCTCATCAGCCGAATCATCAATCTTGAAACGTTGGAACGGGGAAGTAAGCGAGACCTCTGCTCTCCGTCTCCCTCTCCCTCCGTGCCCTCCTTTTCAAGCACGCGTGCACACGCTACACGTTTTTCGAAGTTTCGAAATATTTCCTTTTTTCTTTTCTTTTCTTTTCTTTCCTTTCCTTTTTTTTTCTAGTTTCATTCGGTCCTCGCGTTCTTTCCATCCCGGCAGCGTCCTCGGAGGGAGCGCCACTTCCGGCGTACGTGCTCTTGTTCCATCGGCCCTGCTTCCCTTTGCTCACCGCGTCGCCGATTTCTTTTCTCTCGCTCTTTCTCTCGACCGGCGGAGAACTTTCTATTCCGCGAAGAGGAAAGCTTTTCCAATGATCAGCCGGCTGGCAAAGAGCAAAAGGGAACGCGACGATGTTCAATCTTGAGCAGGAAGTGAGCGCGGCGGCGGAGGGGACGGGTGGGGGTGGTGGTAGAGGCTTTTGACGTCTGCGAAGTGAACGTGATACGTTTGGCATTGGAACAGCAACAACACTAATTAACAGCGGCGGGTTTGAGAAAAGCAGTCCAAAATTTCGAGTGTCGTTGTTGGATAATTTTTAAATCTTACTTGCAATTTATTGCTACCGAATAACATTTAATGATAAATTTTAGTCGCAGTTGTTGCCAAGTATCTTTTAAACTTTAGTTGCGGTTGTTACCGAAGAGCATTTGCCGCTTGTTTCGTTGATTCGGAGTTTGCGCTGCGGATGTCAATAGCAATTTTCATTAATTCGATAGACTAGTTCCGAAGTAAAATTCAAAGAAAGAGAACACAAGGGGAACTTTGGAACTTTCGCTGCCAGTCGCTGATCTGAAACGCTCCTAATTGCAAGCGAAATCGAGCAAGAGCAGTTTTTCACGATTTTACGTCAATTTACGTTATTAACTCGCATTCGCACGGAACGAACCCGATGAAACTATCCCAATTGTTCATCGCACGGTACCGAGAGGCATTTCTCGGGAAACTCGCGGCGATGTTCGCCGCGAAGCTACGCGCATTGCTGACAATTTTAATTAAAGCTGCCTAAAGCTCTCACAAAGAGGCAACCAGCGAGGCTGTTAAATCCATAATTCCACGATCCGAGACAGAGAGAAAGAGAGACTCTCCCGTCTCTGCTGTTCCCTCGTGGACCACGGCTCCTTGATCAGAAGACTTGCTTGCCTCGCAGGAAAAAGCTCTTCCCTGCTTTCAACGATCGGAAAGGTCGAGCGTGGAAACGCCGGGGATCGCGAGAGAAGCAAAAAAGGAGCGAAGGAAACAAAGAGAGAAAGAGAGACTGGGAAGAACGAGAGCTAAGAAATCGGCCGGTATGATTTCCTTTGCGTGCTGTTTTATTCATTGCGGCAGTCATCCGGATAAGATAAGATTGGTCAGTTTCAGTTCTCGAGGAAGGAAGGAAGGAAGGAAGGAAGGAAGGAAGGAAGGAAGGAAGGTTATCCCGTGGACGTTCGAACGAGCAAAGTTTTCGTTTCATTATCTACGGGCCTCGATGCCGAGGACGAAAATTCAGAAGCTGAAACTGAGCCACGCACGAGCCGCACAAGCGAGAAGATTTCCATTTATATCGTTTGTCGTTCGTAAATTCGTACCAGTTTTTCACCAGATATTTCCTCGACATATTATTTCTTTTTATTTTTACGCGCGTGCTCCACAAATTTTTCAGAATTTTCCCTTTCACACGGACGTTTCTGTTTTAATTTGTCGTCTTTCTACTTTCAAGTAGAATTAGTAAAAAGGAGTCTCGAAATCTCTATTCTGCGCTAGTATTTCGATTGCGATATTAATAACAACAACATCCCTGGCAGAAAATGTTCGATCAAACGCGCATATTCGAAAACATTGACACGTATGGAAAGCTAGAATCAGCGATTTCAATATTTTTAAATACATTCGAGTACTTGCGTTTGATCGAGAACTTTCTGTAATTTGGTATAACGTACAAAACGTAACATAAACTCGGAAAGAAATCTGGTCGAAGAAATAATTAGCTGGAAGCAGGTATATCTTGTTAGATTTCGCTAGCAAATAAACGCCTCGTTTCTCTGACTTTCACTCGAGGGTGAAACTGTGTAACGAACGCAGCCAGTTAATGAACTAAACTGAAAGCAACTACGCACAGAACAGCCGAAATAATTAAGATTGCGGAGGTATGCTTCTCACTTCGCCTAGGCTTTTGATAATGGTCCAACTTGAGCGTTCCCCGATTTTCATAACTCTCGATTGAATTTACCGAGCCGCCACCTTGTTCAATTCAATTGCCTCGAACACCCTCGAATACCGCGATTTTCGAAATATTATCAAGTTCCACGCGCACGTTTGTTTCACTTGCAAATGCCGACCGACGACGCCGCTTCCAAACTCTTGCGGGAAATCCTCCGAATCTTCAGTGTCTCGCGATTCGAACTTTTGAAGATGTTTTCTTTTTCTTTTTTCTAGGAATTCTTCTTTGTCGTTCCGAAATTTTCAAATATTCAGCTTCGATGTTTATGTGGTACCTTCTGTAAATTATCATGTTCTTCGATATTTGTCGAAACGTTAACCCCACTTCGATTCATCAAACAACTATTATTACATTTATTGTTATGAAATGTAAAAATGATCAAATTATTGGCTAATCCAACTCGTCGTAAAAGCCGTCAAATCAAAATTCCATCCGAATTCCGATTGGTTCCGACGGGCTCTTTCAATTGGAAAAATCTGGAAATAAATTTTGGTGATTTTTCTATTCAAAACACGCGAATGCGCGTGTCCCGCCATTGGAAAGTGGCGAGCAATGCAGCAAGGAGGTACGTGGATTCAATAAACAGCAGATTTGAATATGTATCTGCTCTTCTATCCTGAAGCTCGTAAAAAACTCGTAAGGGTCTTCGTAAGGATATCGAAACACGTTTCCAACGTATATTCGAGCTGCAATTTCCGGGAATTGGCGAGCGAACCAAGGACCGACACACAGCACCTTAAAGCTCCAGTACCTCAAAAATTTTTAACAATATTTTATTGAATCTTCGACTACCCGTTACGTGAATACTTGCCTCTGATTTTTTTCACAAAGACACGCAAATTCACGATGGATTCCATTTAGCGTATTTCACGTATTCTTGTAAAATTGAAGAGGTAGGTTTAAGAATTAATCTTCAAGTGATGCCAGTTGAGTCATAGATGATTATGCATTTATAGAAAACTTGAACGCTAGAACTATTAAAGTCAATTTATAATTTTCGTTGAACATCTTGCAGGCGTAAAACATTTCTAAAGATTTTGAAAGATTTAAATAATTTTTCGTGAAATGTATGAGCAGAATGGAAGTTTGTATACTCTACTGTATTATCGAGTTTTTCTATTTTCGTCTTCAATGTCTACGATGGAAATTTTATGGTTTAATCGTCGCTAGTTCTAACGTTAAAGCGTCAGATTGGTGATAGTGCTCACAATAATATTTCATACATGATTTCTCAAACGTACGAATTATGCATAAAAATCGGCAGTCTAGTAATTTATATCACGTTACAATATTATCACTGAAAGTGATTTTAGCTGGGGTAACCTAGAAAATCGGGCCTCTTCAAATGCAACGCTGATGCAACGAAAATTAGCGATTGGTTGATTTGGGTCACGTGATTCGTGAGGGGGCGTGGAGTAGGAGTGGCGTTGTCTGGTACTGAGCGATCGCGCCTGTAATTTGTTTTCTATCGATTCAAATGTTTGCATATCGATAAAATTTTATGGCAAAAAAAGTCGTCAGAACAGTCGCTTCTGGGCCTTTCACTGAAACGAATCGTACTGGGGTACAAGTCGTGCAGTTTTTTAAATTTGAGCTTTTCCTTTGTGAATATATAAAGTATTTTGTAGTTTGTACTTTATATTCCTTTTGACTGAGAGATTTGCAACAAAGTGAAATGAAATTAAAAATTCTATTTATATAGAATTCTATTCTATTGAATAATAAAATAGAATTTAATAACAATAAATAAATAACAAAGTTAAGGGTTAGTTAATACTTGGCACATTATTGTATATTCTCCTACATTCTGCATATTCCACTTTTCGTACGTTTTATACATTTTTTAAATGTCCACTGATCGACCGAAGTTTAACGTGCACGAGTGAAAGAGTCCTTCAATTATTTTCTCGCGGCACGGAGGCTTTCGTCGGCGTAACAAACCAAAGTACTAAAATTCGACAAAGACACTGGAGGCTCTAATGCCCGCTCGTCCGTTGAAACCGTTCCCGCGCCATGTTTAAAACAAAAAAAAAAAAAAAAATAAAAAGAAGAAGAAGAAGAGAGAGAAAAAAAAATCGTCAACTCGTTGCGAAGTTTTCGAAGAAAACTTTTCCTCCTCCGGTTTTCGCCAGTTATCATCCGTCCGGTGAACACTGGAAGGAGGAACGAGGAGCAAGAAAGTGAGCGAGAAAAAAAAAGAAAGAAAAAAGAAGAAGAGCGGCGCAACGAACGGACGTCGCTCGCGTTCGCCAAGCAGAATTCCACGTCCTCGCGAGGATAGTCCGGCGAGCAGGAGGAAAAGTTTCCGCCACGGGTTTCTCCGCGAAGCGTTTTGTTGCCATGCTCGCCATGAGATACGCCAGCGTCACGAGAATAGAGAAATAGGTGAGCCTCCCCCTCCCTGTACTCACAGGAGGTTTGGCCTCCAGTGTTTCAGGACGAAAGAAGGAGGATGATTCTTACGAGGAGAGATCGCCAGCGTTGAGAAGAAGAGCAAGAAACAACACGGAGGAAAACATGGTACATACTCCTTATAGGATTTAGAGTCTGGCTAGCAAAGGAAGGATGTGCTTGAAATCGGGAACGCAGTACAGTGATTTAATTGACTTTCACGGAGTTTATGGAAGGTTGGGGATTGAACTGGTCCAGTGGGTGCTCGCGATCGCGAGAAATGGACCGGGGGTCCTTCGTGTTTATGGGTGACGGCGCGAGGAAAGTTAGCCGGCGATTTTTATGGTGGAACTTTTTGGCAAGAGCGTGATTCATCGTCGTGGAACCTTCTGAAGATCAAATTTGTGGGATCGGAGGGACTGTTTGCTGCCGGAGAATGGAACGTATGGATCGAACGAGCGTAACGGAGGTATGGATTAAAATATGAAACGGAACGGATGTACGGACGTGATGGAAGTATGAAACGTGAGTGAAGTGCGAAACGAATGGATTAATTGAGAGTTGCGATCGTCAGCTGCTTGATTTGTTCGTTCGGGCAAGTTTGTTCGATTCGTTCGATTCATACGCTATCTGAAATTTCGCTCGACTAAACGTGACGATGAATTGTAATTTTTGTAAATGTGCGTAATTGAGAAGATCCGTCTGCGTACGCAAACCACACTCTGTATACTTTGCACATTCTACAAATTTCCATAAATTTCCTTCGATTCGACGAACGAAGAACGATGTTGGTGCATGAAGTTGGAACAACAGACGAAGCGATCTCACTTGAACGGTGAATATAGATGAAATGATGATTGAATGACGATCCTTCGAAAGAGGGTCTTCTTGTTCCTGTTCACTCTCTCTCTCTCTCTCTTTTGGCGTCTCTGTCTCTTTGAAATTAAGGATTTACACTCACGCTTCTGCAGAATCAAGTCGTAATTCTTTGAGGAGTGACGAACCTAAGCGCCGCGAGATATGTGCCTGGCGTTTTCAAAGAAGCAGCACCGCCGATGACGGAGGAATATCTGAGCCGGAAAGGGAGAGAAGGATTTCCATTGAATTTCCTGTGTCATAATCTCGACTCGTTACCAACCAGCAGCGTGCAACTTCTCGCGCTCGACGAGAATTTCGCGCGTTTATGTTTACCGAAGAACCAACACCAAGGTGTTTCAATTAACGCCTCGCTGGGACGTGAGTCGTTCTGGTATAAGATCTAATGATCTAACAGTCCCGATGGGATAATATTCGAATAATCGAGTTAGCATGGAATGAAACTAATGGAATTTGAAAAACTGTAAGAGAAATATTCGAGAAAAGTAAGGATGAGTTTGAAACAATATCGAGTGACATTTGGCACTTATTGCTCAAATTTCTTATTCGAATCTTAAACCTTTGCACTCACCCTCTTTGTCGACTCACGTTCGACATTTTTAAATTTCCAGTAAAAAAAAAAAAGAAAGAAATTGAAAAATAATTCGGAGTGCAAAGGGTTAATTTAGGATGTTTGAAAATGTTACACGAATTCTTTACAATAAATAAATCGCTCCCGTTTATAAAGTAAGGCTGATCAAATAAAATGTAACAAAATAAGACTGAAGCAAGAACGTTCAGCAACGAGGAACAGCAATCGAAGCCCTGATGAAAACCGACGAACGCTTTCGAACCACAATCGAGCAATCTACGATCTAATTACGCGATAAAACCGACGAGGAAGCCAACAGACAAGCTGACCCGACGATAGTACCTGACAGAAATAAGAAACCACGGTTCACGAAACACCGTCGGCGAGTTTATCCGCCATCCGCAGCGGAAGGACCCGGGGTAAAATGCAGGGGTCGATTTATCGAGGAGCCACTGGATTGGCGGCATGCAAATCCTCCCTCGCGGAAGGAAGAACCGCGTAATTGGGAGATGAACGTGTTACCTCTTGCTGTCCAAGATTGATGATGGCTTCGCGCCGCGTGAAAGCGTTTGAGCGAAGCGTGGAAGCGCGACGAAAGACTTAGTCTCGCTTCAACGAGCCGATCGTTTTCACATCCAGCCGGAGACGAAATTATCTAGCCGATCTGACGGGGGAAGGTATTGGTCGAGCAGAAATGAGATCGAGTGCCTCGCTGTTTTTCTCTTGTCACTGAAAGTGATTTTAGCGGGGTAACCCAGAAAATCGGGCCTCTCCAGGTGCAACGCTGATGCAACGAAAATTAGCGATTGGTTGATTTGGGTCACGTGATTCGTGAGGGGGCGTGGGATAGACCTCGAATAGGAGTGGCGTTGTGTGGTACTGAGCGATCGCGCCTGTAATTTGTTTCGTATCGATTCAAATGTTTGCACATCGATCAAATTTTATGGCAATAAACTCGTCTTCATTGCTTCTGGGCCTTTCAGAGACGAATCGTACTGGGGTACAAGTCGTGCAGTTTTTTGATTGTCCTATGGTTTACCTTTCCACATTACCCGAGGCTCTTTTCCAGCCCTATTATTACCTGCATTATTTAAATTAAACAGTAATATGATTACTTTAAAAATCGGGGGTGAGCGTTTCAAGCCGCGGGAACTGGTCGTAAAGTTCTAAGAGGTGGATTTAGTGTAACGAAGCCTCGCGATATTCAGGTTGCTCGTAAATTTCTCCGCAAGCAGATAAAGCTTGCCGGACGAGTCAACCGGAGGAGAACGCGGAATCCGTGTTGTCTCGTCGCATTCCGCGAGTTTTTTTCTCCATCGCCACGCCGTTCGTTGTACGAATTTTTCAATTCCTCGTGCGCCACCTCGCGCGTCGTTTATCGATCACTCGAGCATTCGTGCAAACTCCGCGTTTCTTCTTCGTGAGTTGAGAACCTCGAGGAGCTTTCGGCGTTTGATTTCTTTCGCGAGATATAGAATCTCCTTTTCTTTCGAGTCTTCTTCGAACAGGATCTCGATCTTCAGATTTTAAATCTCTATGAGTTTGGATTTTTCTTTACATTTTGTCATTTTTTTGTTTGTTTGTTAATCTCCTTTATTTTAATAAAAACCCATTCGTTCGCTTTTTCTTCGTGATATTTTGAAATGAATAAAAACAGCGACGATATTGTCAATTAATAATGTCAAAATCAAATATTTGTTTTGGGGAATCCGCGAGGTTGGAGTCCGTTGTACAAAAGCAAACAACTGGATGAATTAAAGTCCTTTATAGACGCGTCAATGAAGAAGATCCGTGTCTTAAAAACACTACGAAATCAATATCAGTTAAATACAAATTCTACAAAGTATCAATCAAAGTAAAACCAGTAGTGGCGATAATTAAAACACAATTTTGGCCACATTAGTATCACAATTCCATTATTTCATGGTTAAAATCAACAGACGTTGAACGCGGCGAAAAATTTATCCGAGGAAATATGAAAAATTAACTGAACCTGAAACAAAAAGTGAGAAGCATGTCACGTGTGAGGGCACGAAATAATATAGAAATATGATAAAATTACTTTTACGAACGACGCGTGATGTACAATTTCATCTTCGTCGAAAGAAAATCATCGTAGCAGCCGAGGAGAAATTCACCACCACCGTGGAAATAATTTTTTTCACCGAGGGATGAAGTCTGCGAATGCAACGAAACAAACGCGTGACGCGGCACGCGGAGAAATATAAATTTCGTTTCTTGACAGGACACACACACACACACACACACACACACACACACAGAGCAACGTGACCGCGTAGTTGTCGGACGACCAACGAGTTATTTTATTAACCTTCTATTTATCAAGTTCATGCCCAGTGTTCGCTTGTTCCGCCGTTTCTCTCGCACTTTCCACTCCTCCCCCCTCCCCGTCGTTCAACGTTTGCACAGTCACAACATGTCAGAATTGACTTTCATAAATCGTTCGACGGTCGATGGTTACGGTTGTCGAGGCGACACGCGTGTTTATTTTGAAACTTCGTCGCTGCTCTCGAAACGCGCAGCAGACTTTAGAATAATACGGTGAGTCTTTGAAATATATTATTTCATTGATTCTTGTCGATAATTATTCAGTTCAATTATTTCAACGATTCACTTGCGTGTTTTAATTATTTTCGAACTGCTGCGAAAAAAAAATAAGTGCAGTTGCTGTGAAATGAATTCGTTCCAGTTGTGTCTCTTTTTCAATCATATTTTATTACAAACGTTTATCACAAAATTATTTCATAAAACGTTTTATATATTTATTTTAATTTCTGTTTTTATCCTAAAGTTTTATCCTCTAAAAATGTGTAAGTTACGAATATATTTCTTGTTTCATCCGCGTGAAGAAACAAATGCAGTAGAACAAGTGTATAAAGTATCAGACGTACCAGTTGTGATGTTCAATAGATGAAACTGAACTCTGTGCCTTATCTTATTAGTTCCAAAATTATTCGAAAATTACTATTAACAGAAAGAACACTGTGTTCTTCAAAAGAATCCAAGAGAAACCTTCTAGTTTCTAACATCATCGACTAAATCTAGAAAATAATTTAAATTAACCACTCTCGCTATGTAGCAGTAGCAAAAGGATCGAGGCACTATGATGTCAGGAACAAGTGAGAAAGTGATTTTTCGGGGTGGTAAATAGAAAACGGTGAAAGACTCGCGGGGAATATCGGTGGACTCTGGTCTAGCTTGTCGAAAGATATAGATCCGTTGCAGGAACGTAAGCTCCTAGCTTGTGTTTATCGAGTTGGCGTTTACCCTTTTGCACTCTCAGTTTCTTTCACCCTTTCTCTTTCTCTCTTTCTCTCTTCGTCGTGGCTTTCCCTCGTTTTTTCTTTTCTCTCTCTCCCTCTCTCTCTTTCTTGACCCGCTTCCTCTAATTGTAAGCTATTCATCGAATTGCTCGAATAAGGTTTCGCAGTTGAACCTTCAGGTCAAAGGTATTCGTCGAAGGCTTCACAGTGCAACGACCTCGCCCTGTGCATGGGCTTAAGCTCTTTCTTTTTACTTGCCTCTTTTTCTTCCCCTCTTCTCTCTAGTTCTTCCTCTTCTCCTTTTCTATTTTCATTGTTCCCTCAACCGAGAATCGGTGAAAGACGATTGTTTTCTTTTTCATTAGAGTCTCGCCAATAGTCTCGCGGAACTGATATTCTTCTGGACGATGTCATCCTTCCACAAGACTCTGTTTCTCTCTTTTTTTTCTCTCTCCGCTTCTTTGTCGTTCTCAAAGTTGGAATCGCCTGTTTCATTTCGTTTGTATTAAGTGGGAACTCTCTCGATTGGAAGCGGGGAGTTTCGAACTGAGGCAGAAGTATCGGTATTATTGCACCTCGGCGTTGCACTCGTATTTGAAATTTCAATTGGAAAAATTCTCTCGCGGAAATTCCTCGTCGGACGAAGAAATAGACATAGTAAATGAGTTACGTAAATTTACCTTTGTTCCCTTTCTTTCGTTACTTTCGTGATAGTGGTAAATAAAATTCGCGAAGAAAAGCATTTCAAGTCTCGCTCGTTTCTTTGACACATTTTTTAAACAAAATTTCCATATTTTTAACACGCACGTGTCCTATATTATAACAGAGAACATAAATTTTCTACATTTTTGATGACAAAATATCTTTTATCAAACTCGCAAATGACATTAATTTTTCGAATAATCTCTCGACAGACGGCGTATAGACATTTATAATTTTGCAAGAGAATTGTAACGAGTTCAAAACGAATGATGGACAAAACTAGAATAAACAAGATTATGACAATAAAATTAATAGCTTACACGCAGTTAAACAGAGAAAATTTCAACTAATTTAATTTAACTTAAATTAAAGTTGGTGGATTGAAAACGAAGCGACGGTCGCAGCATTCAGAAATGAACCGAAATCGAAATTTCTCCAGATCGACTGTCACGGGCCCGTCAGATCTCTTATATTCGCTGAAAGTTCAACATTACAATCAGCGTTTCACAGAGCGTTCGGTCGATCGGTGACTGGAGGTATCTCGTGGAACGACGACGATAACTCTGGGAGGCCGACAGCTCGTTCCATTTCCTGGTATAACGACCTCGAGAGGTCGATCAGACTGTAAGCCCCCATCGTCGATGTTCGACGAGCTTCCGACGAGCTTCCACGTCTCGGCAACGAGAGACAGTGGGAAGGGTATTTCCGCGTGACCTACACCCGCCTTCTCTCGCGCTACGTGCAACACCTCCACGCCTCGATACCGATCCCGCAAGTTCCCGCGCGGATTTTCCGCCTGATAGCCTTGAATTCCGTCGGAAGGTCAACGATATTTTTCCCCTCGCGGTTTGCCTTCTTTCCTTTGTCTCCTGTTTATTATTATCGCTGAAAGTGATTTTAGCGGGGGTAAACCAGAAAATCGGGCCTCTTCGGGTGCAACGCTGATGCAACGAAAATTAGCGATTGGTTGATTTGGGTCACGTGATTCGCGAGGGGGCGTGGAGTAGACCTCGAATAGGAGTGGCGTTGTCTGATACTGAGCGATCGCGCCTGTAATTTGTTTTCTATCGATTCAAATGTTTGCATATCAATAAAATTTTATGGCAATAAACTCGTCTTCATTGCTTCTGGGCCTTTCAAAGACGAATCGTACCGGGGTACGAGTCGTGCAGTTTTTTTCATATATCCTTTTATTACACTCTGTCCTGACGAAAGATTCCGCGAAAGCGGAAAGATTACAAGGGGGTGTAATTATCAAAGTTTGTCAACTGTCGAGCAAGATTTAGTAGAAAGTAGAGTTTAACAAACTGAGCTTGAAGTTTGTCAGGGATAGAGTTTGATAAATATTAAATTATTTGGAACTTATTGGGATAAATACATTCCAATCTGTTGTAAATTTCATTCGAATTTATCGCAAGTAGAGCGCGAATTTTTTAATTATCTTCATTCCATGAACAGATTCCCAATTTTTCGCACTCCGATCTTCAAAACTTCATTTCGACAAACGCAGAAAAATTCGCGACGGTAAGAGTTTTAAATCGCAAAGATGAACTGAGGAAACGGTTTATCCTTTTCTCACCCCAAAAACAGAGGACGCTGGAAAAGAGAGAGAGAAAAAAAAAAGAAGAATCACAATTCTAACGAACTCTAGTTTGTTCGTCTGTTTCGTAACAGCGGGAATCGAGTTTTTTCATCGAGAACGAAATGAAATTGTCTGCCGCGTTCGAATTCAATCGAAAAGGAGGATCGCTCGGCGTATCTTTGTTTGTTTCTTCTTTTTTTTTCTTTTTTCATAAAAATCGTTGTTTCGCAGAAAGAGAGAGAGAGAGGCAGAGAGAGAGAGAGAGAGAGAGAGAGAGAGAGGGAGTGGAAACTGTACGCCGTCGTCTGACGCGTGAAATCGCGTTTACAGGGGATGTTGACAAAGGGACCGGTATTGATAGATCGTCGATTGAGCCGTTCATTGATGACAGATTATTAGGTGTCGGATTATCGTGATTCTATTGTTTAGACCATAACAAGCGCCACAAATGAATAGTGATTTAGACGACCTGAACATCCAACGTGTATACGTCCATTCGAGATAAGTTATGGCATATTGCAATTGGATCGGAATTAATCCGAATTAATTGAAATCCGTTCATCGATCGAGTAAAATTTTCTCTGAAAAAAAAAATATATATATATATCGATCGGAGGAAGCAAATCGGGAAGCTTCTGTAAGCTTCTTAAACCTTTGCTCTCGACCAACTTGTTTCGTATCGTCTACCAGCAATTTATTATACAAAGCATCGTCACTTTAAATAAAATGATACAATAAATAATCGTTCAAATGGTATTTGAAAATTTTGTTGACTGTATCTTACTAACATGCGTTTAAATTTAAAGCAATCATCAACGTGCATTGCGGATTTGAACAATATTGCACAGTAGTTTCAATCTCTGGAAAAAAAAACAATATCCTCCGTTGTAGCTTTCATTTTTTAAACTAAGGAGCAATAAGAAGTTTAACGTATGATATCGCGTGCCTGAATTCAAAATGAAATTCAAATTCAAATCTCCGGGAAAATAATAATATCATAATTTTTTAAACTAAGAAATGAAACTCGCGCGAAACTACGAACATTCATGAAATTTCTTTCATCTACAGGGTGAGTCAAAAGTCTCTTCCTGCATATTTTTTTTTATAAATAAAACATAACAAAAAACTAATTTTATTAATTTCAAATTAAATTTGAAAGTTTAAACACAAGTTTTTCATTGTGTTTTCAAAATTATTTCTTATCTCTAGATATTGACTCTCAGAACAAATTCGCAAATTTGTGCTCCTTTTATAGTAGGAAGTGATTTTTGACCCGTCCTGTACAATGATCTCGATATTTCGGATAAGATATCCTGTTGTATTAATATAAGAAAATAATAAAAATAGATTTTCTCGTGTTAATATAATAGGTTAGCATCTAATCCTAGTGTCTATTATTCAATTTTAATATATTTCTTGTTATAAATTTATAAATTTATAATTAAATATAATCTTTCGATATTTTGGAATTACGCACCCTCGAACGTTTGACGATCAATAAAAAAAAAAAAAAATAGTTCACGTGCAACGGGGAGGACACTTCCCGGCGCGGAGGGGTATTTACACGGCAAAGAACGATTTAACGCGTGTAAACGCTGTTCATTTTTCGCTCGCTACAACTTCCCGGCAGTTTTATTGTTAATTAGACAACTTCAAGCATCTTGAGTAATTGGATAAGTTCACGAAGTTGCACTCGCGCCGGTGTAGCCGGCGCGAGTGCAACAATTCACGCAATTTCCCGCGTCGAGTTTATACATAATAGAAATTCATTAAATAAGACAAGCTGAAAGTAGAATAAGTTGATAAGTTTATGGTACAAAGTTTCGCCGAATGTTTACGAGCTTCGTTCCTTAAAAAATACTCAATAATGTCTCGAGCGTTCGCTCGAGGCTCCGCTCTTCAACTTTGCAATACAAACGAACCCAAGCTTCTCAACTTGTCGTCCCTCCCCCTCTGAATATCGGTTTCCCTCGCTCCTCCGAATGATTCCTCACTTCTCGGCTCTCTTTCAGTTCTCTCGTTTCGTGAGAACTTCAAAAGTAAATACATCTTTCGCGTAAATGGACGTTAAGACGCGATCAAATTTCGCTCGTCGAAACGTTCGAAACCTTCCCGACACCTTTCGTTTTCGGCGCGAGGATAAGCGTTTCGATTGTCGTTCGACTTGCCTCGTTCGTCGTGGTACCATGGAAACTGCTTCAAGTTTATTTATTGCGCGTAAGAGTGATCGATTGAATCGGATGAAAATAAAGTATTCTCCGATTTTTTAGTAAAAATAACAACTCGACTGTGCCATTACTCTTGAGAAAACAAGTACAAAAGAGCGGTAAACGAGGTAAACGAACGTCCGAAACACGAAATTTATTCAAATCTCTCTGTGGGGTTACACTTTGTAAAAAACAGAATCGTTCGTTGAATTAATTACCTCGCTTCGCCAATTTCGTTGAATTTTCTCTCTGCATTTTACGATTCGTTCAATTAAACGAACGGGACAAGCTCTTAATCACAACGAACGATCGATACACTCTCCAAAAAAAAAAAAAAAAAAAAAGGAGAAAGAAAATTTATTTGACCGTTCAACCATAATTGGAAAGAGTGGGGAGGGGCTGGGGGTGGGGGTGGTGGTAGAAAGACCGAATCAATTAGAGTGCATTAACACCGGCAGTAGTGGAGTTCCCGTTCGGGTTCCGCCTTCGAGACTCGAGATATCGATTTCATCTTTCGCCTAACGATCGCAGGTGGGCTTCTTCAGACGTTTCTAGCTCCCTCCTCCTCGTTTCTTTCTCTCGAAAAGGCCGGTCGCCTTTCGCGAGTCAGCCGATTTCTGCGCGATTTCCACGCGCTAACGAGCCACGAATCTCCACTTCTACGGCAGAACTCCCGAGAAATATCGTGGCCAAAGATGTCGTATGTGTGTGTGTGTGTGTGTGGGAGGGGGAGGGGGGTGCTTAAACGTGAGTGGAAAAGTCTGTAGGCCATTTCCTCGGGCGTTTGGACTTTTCTTCCCTTTTTCCCCTCCATCGTTCGCGAGACCTTGTTCTTTTTCCTTTTTCTCCCTCCCTCTCTCTCTCTCTCTTTCTTCAACTCGTATCTCGTCTGTCTTGTGGTTTTTGGCTTTCAGGCGGCCTCTCCCCTTTTGTGCACGCGCTGTTCAACATCGACGGCAGCGTATTATTCGCGTGATTGTTGGGTCGACGGGAGGAGATACGAGAAAGGAATTCGCATCTCGGACGATAGATTCTTCGTTTCTGCGATCTTTCAACTTTATGCCGAGTCTCGAAATTTTTTAAATTATGAGAGTACGAAAGTATGACGGCTGGAGCAGAGTTGAAACGAATTGAATCTTGAGCTTTAATGCGTTTAACTTTTAGACTTTCGAAAATTCGCTCCAAACTTACACTTTAAACTTTTCAACGTTGGAAAAATTGCAATTAAAATCGTGTCTAGAAAGTATCTATTTTTTCTTTTTCTTTTTTTTTTTTTGCCAAGAAATGATTCTTATTTCGACAAAATTCGCTCCAAACTTACATTTCAAACGACCAAACGTTGGATACAAATGAAATCGTGTCCCGATAAAAAGTATCTGTTTTTTGCCTGAACGAGAAACGCTCGTTTTCAATTTCAACGAAATAGTTGAAATTTATTTGCCGCGGACACTGATGGGGGGAGGGGGCTGGGAGGGAAAAATCTCTATCCCCGGAGAACGTGCGGTTACGTTTTAATAGGTTTGGGCAAACTTCAAAGCCGGTAGTTCGCAAACTCGCGTAACTTGGCCTAACTTGGCCAGAGACGAACTCTCCCTTTGCACATAATATCCGATAATCTCGTGCTCACATAACTAATAGCTCTTGCAATAAGCATCTCTATTTCGCTCGCGCTCGTAGTTTAAATATGCTTGATTCGTCTGGACGATTAACTCGATAGCGATTAATCTGCTTCTTCTTTCTTTTATACATAGGGTGTCTCTTTTGTATGTGTGTGTGTGTGTCGCCTCAACGAATGTGTGTTCACGTTCAACGAATTTCGACTTTGCGTTTATGAAAGATGCTCTAAACGAAAAGTAACCATTTTTAAGAGAAGATTACACTCTGTAGATTATACTCTTAATGCTTTCTGACGTTTCTTGAGTTTGTTCAGAAATTTGTCCCCTACTGAACCGAATCTTGGATCATTGCGAAAAATTGTCAAGTGATTGCTCGTGAAAAATATCAGTTGTGACGAATAGAGTTTACTCTTTTTTACAAAGAGTTTTTCGTTGTATATTTCATTGTTTTTGAGTGTACATATTCAGTTGCATCCTGTATATATATATATATATATAGGCTGGGTCGTAAATAATAGCACAAGAATGAAAGTAACTCTATATGAAAAAAAAAAAAAAAAAATCAAACAAAAGATTTGGACAAAAATAAAACGTTTTCGAAAAAATCGGGGTTGAAAATTTATGAAACACGCGAGTGCGCGCAGTTGAGTGCAACTCGGCTATCGTTTCATTTTGTTGCTCGTTGTTTCTATCCATTGACAACGATATGGAGGTGAGGTTTAGAATATTCATTTTTTAATCTGCTACAAATCAACGTGTTAAGTACACTTTTACTGCACAATTTTTTATTTTAATTATATTTTCGACAATTCGATTGAATCGAATAATTTATCTCGTTCGAATCGTTCGACTCGACTCGGAGAACGCAAGGCACTGGACGAAAATATTTCACGCCTCGTTTCAAATATATTTCTGTACATTCCTCTGTCGTTATCTCCGATTGTATCTCATCGAGTGAAAAAGTTGCAACGCCGCGCGTTACATCGAGGTTGTTTCTAAAAAAAAAAACAAGAACCGCGGCGAGAGGATGTATCAGAACTTTTCTAATTTCGCTTTTCAAGAATTGTCAGGGGAGTGACTTCCTTATCTTAAAGTTCCGCCTTTTATAAATGTACCTTTTTTTTCTTTTCTTTCTTCGGTCTGTTTGTAGTTTCTCCTTCTTTCGACGCGCGGCCCCGAGAAATATCTTCCTATATTTATCAAATTGAAAGTTTGAATTAAATCTTTGCTAGATTGGATTGAAAAGATTTCGCAAGACTTCTCTATACGTCAAAGCTGCAATCTTTCTCGCAAAGAACGAGGGGCGGAAAATTCTTCTTTGTTTCTCCTTCGGTTTCTTTGCTCTTCTTTCATCTTTTTCTTCTTTTCCATTTTTCTTTTCTTTCGGGAGAAATAATTTTTATTTTTCTTCGTTCTTCGGTGTAAAAGATCTCAAAAAATCTCCGTCGCGCTTGAGTACTATCCAGCAGTGATCACGTGGGAGATCAACCGTGTATAAAATCAATCGAGAAAGATTTTTTTTTTGAAATGACGCGCAGTAGCGAAGGAGCATCGTTCGCGTGATTAATCGCAGTACGATGCGACGATCCCTTCGAATTAATCAGGCAATTGATTTTCTAATATCTCTCGAGCGAGATTCGCTTCCTTCCTCGCGAAATTAATTTATCCTCCTCTTCCGAAAGTTACTTTATTTCCTTAAAATACCTTCTCGCGACGCGAACTCGTCCGATTCGCCTCATCGAGCCTCCAATTTCTTCTCCCCTTTGCCAACAACCAACACCATCCACCATCGAAAAATACACCTACAAAAGTTTGTCTATAGCTATCACAGATGAATTCTACACCTTCGATTTGATAAAGATACATACAAAGAATTTGCTGCAAAATCAACCTTGACCTTGAATTTCAAGATTAAACATTTCCTTTTTCTTCGCATTATATTTTACTCGTCACTTTTCTATAGATCGCAATATACCGAATAGTTCTCTTGAGAAATGGCGAGAAAGTTCCTTCATCATTTAACACTGCGGACGCGTGCGTGCTAACAGCGACTTTATGGTTCTCTGTGTGTGTTTATAATGTTAGGTTTGTCATTTGATTATTTAGATTCATAGTGTTGCTACAACTGTGATAAATCGAATGTTAATGAAATCTAATACAAAAATTACGCGATATAGGTATTTATGCATCCAGAATCATAAAGTCGCTGTTAGCACGCAAGCAAATGACTAAGAAACTTTTTTTCAAGAGAACTAATATTAGGGTTGCGGCTTATGATTCCTTGAAAAAGTTTCACTTTCGTGATAAGAATACAAGGCAGGAAAGAAAATTGTTTTACCATAAAATTACCAAGTTTTTTTACATGTATTTCCATCAAATAGAAAGGTGTAGAATCATCTGCGATGATAGATCATGGGCAAATTTTTCTTCCCACCCTGTACATCGAGCATCTCGTCTACTTCCACCCAATAAACCTGGCGCATTTCGAATATTCAACGATATTCAACTGATACATCTATACCACGACACACACATATACACGCACCATCATCTCAACCAATTCTCCAGATCTCCAGTTTGGTAGCGGCACCAGGGTTCTTTTCCTTCCTCCTTGCTCCCCCCTTTGCTCCCTTCCTCCTTTCACCAAGTTGCAAGGTTGCCTCTCGCATTCTATTAGCGTCTCTGGCATCGGCTCAAAGGGCACGGTAATCGAAGACGCAGGCGACTGCAGAGCAGTATCGAAGAGAGGGAGAGAGAGAGAGAGAGAGCCGGACGAAGGGAATCGATTCTAATCGAATCATGCCAGCCTGCGCGGATTATGTCCTTCTCAGGAGAGATTGGTCCGCTCGTGGTCAAAGGGACATATCGCTGGTCGACAATCACTTAAGGCCCACTCTAAGGCTGGTTAGAGGGCCGCAAACGTGCCTAGTCCTTCTTCGTCCTTCGTGTCCAGGCAAATCGATCTCCACGTCGATCTCTATCTCGATCTCGCGCGCGATCTCTCCGAAAGAGGATCTCCTCTCTCTCTCTCTCTCGCTCTTGGCTTTGGTCTTCTTGCAGACGTCAATGTATCGCGGTCGTCAAAGGAATTATCATTCCCCCGTCTCTTTCATCGATCGAAACTCTCTGGTCGACGAACACTCGAACGACGCATTCAGGCAAACGACAGGCTGGTTACACGCGTGCAAACTCTCTCTGAGGTCCACGTGCACGTTTGTAACGTTTTATGTCGGACACACACTCACACAGAGACTGTGCAATTAGGCGACCCGATAGAATCGCGCTGCTCGATTTGCGGACCGATACGTATGTTTTGGTCTCCGTGCCGCGGAGATTCTATTAATTGCTCCTGGGAATTTTGATTTCAATCTTCGCGTCGTGGAAGAAATTTTTCACATCGCGTCGACTACGGAGCTCAGAATTTCTTTCGCGGTTATTTCGTTGAATTGTCGTGACGTGTGTCGCGAAATATTGTACCCCAGTACGATTCGTCTCACTGAAAGGCCCAGAAGCAACTGTTCTGACTAGGAAATGAAGACGACTTTTTTGCCATAAAATTTTATCGATAGAAAACAAATTACAACGCCACTCCTACTCGAGGTCTACCTCACGCCCCCTTGCGAATCACGTGACCCAAATCAACCAATCGCTAATTTTCGTTGCATTAGCGTTGCACCCGATTTTCTGGGTTACTCCCGTTAAAATCACTTTCAGTGATAAATGGAAAAATATATCGGTGTTCAAGGTTCAATGTTTGCACTAGTTTCGTCTAGATTATCGACGGTTGTGTTGGACTGAAAAGAACCGAGACCTCTGATCGACAAATAGGAGAGAAACCGGGAACCTTAGGAAACGTGTGAACTTCCATCGTGGAAGTTCTACGAGAAAACGTGCCCGAGTGTCTATTGAAAGAAGCGATGAGGGACGGATAGAACGTTTGCCCAGCGACGGACTAAAAAGAATTATTTCTACATCCGTCGTGTGCAAACAGTTTCAATTGCTTCCGACCGACGAATCGGGTACTGTAGAACCTTCTAGTTATATGAACACCTGTTACGTGAACCTTCTGTTATATTTGAACGGTCTATTATTTTCTACTTTTGAACTGTGTATTTTCTACTGCAATATAAGCTATATAATGTATTAATATCATGTAATTTATGTAATATTTATTTATAATCTACATTATATGTGTCAATGTGTTATATTTGACTGAATGTAATGTCTTTTCGTTTGTGCAATCTACGTGCGTAGATATTTAGAAACAAATTTTATTTCACAGTGTCTCAAGTGACAAATCAAATTCCGTGCCAATCGTATGAAAATTCTCTTATCTTTTACTGTGTTTTGTATTTTCTTTTTTTCTCTTTTTTCATCAAAATTTCATTTACAACAGAAGAGAGCACGATCAAAAAATATAGGTGTAAACTTGAAAAAATGCGGCGCTTCAACAAAATTACAACGATACTACTACCAAATCTGTTACGAGAATCTCAATTATTCAAGGCTAAATACCGCGCGATTATTGAATTTTTCAACGACCCTCCGCTTCGGAAATTTTTATATTCCGCGCTATACACTGTGCATCTAGTTTATTATTCCCTGTAACGGAGCGAGGAGCATAACTGAACCAATAACGACGAACAAATTGTCGATAATTTGAGTTGTTATAATTTCGTGGGAAAAAGAAATTCACGTAACGATCCAGTTGGCCTCGTTTCAGAGCCTCGGTTTTTAACAGCCCATCGTGCTCGTTCATTTCAAAGAACAATATTCTCGGAATATTGTCAAAATTCAAAACACTGGAAAAAAGTGTTTCTTTTCGTTACTAAGTCTACCTCATTATTTTGAAGATCGAAGTCTCTTTTCCACAGGGAGACCTTAAAACTTGTTCTACAATTTTTTTTCCACCGCTGAATATTGAATTCTATCGTTTTCTACCATTTCATTGAATTGTAAAAATTTCTAAAGAGTTGAACGACGACTTAAACGATTTTTAAAGAGTTGAACGATGAATTTTATGCTATCTTGAACTTTTGCCCTATTCAAAGTTCGACGAAATGTAATGTGAAAAAAATTGCATAGTCAATTTTCAGAGCTCGTTCGTTCTTTAGCATCTCAATTTAACAGTTTATTCAGTCCCAAGAAATATTTTTCAACTTTAACTTTTAGTTCGAAGTTCGACAATTTTCAGGAATAAAAGTGTCTTTATATATCAGGACTAAAGCTTGACGTTTTCAAACGGGATCATTATTACACGATTCCTTTTTTACGAAATGTACCACTTCAACTGTGGGTATATTTTGAATGATCATGTCTGCGGGACACCGAGATACGCTTTCAAACGCGAATACATTCGCTCACAAGCTGTGTTTTGTGCAAATTTCACTTCTGTCACCTGTGTCATAAAAGGCTCAAAGTATCGATCTTTCGTCTGTTCGACTATTCCTTCAACTATACCTATAATAACCTTCAACATTCAGCATCGTTCAGACGGAAACCCAGGACCAAGCCTTGGGAGGAGAAGGGGGCCCCCCAAGTCGGCGCCAAGCCGCGTAAAAACGCTGCCGCATAAAATAACAATCGATATTGATTCATGCAGATGCGGCCAGCAGGCTGGACGATGATGACAATCGATATTGATTTATGCAGATTCGCCGCACGCTCGATTACAGACAGGCTGGGCTAAATAACGCGAGAGGAGGCGCGCGGAGGCACGATCCGCTACCTCCGACTAACAACAGATCGAAACGATTGCCAGACGACGACGACGACGACGACGACGACGACGAATGCGGTCAGATCGCATTCGTGTTTGCGCAACATTAGCATATTTATGAAGAGGGAATATTCAGCGGGTTGTAGAGCAAAAGTGGGGGGCAGGGGTGGGGGAAGAAGGGAGGTAGGTGGATTTAATCGATCTTTGACGAGCAATACCCTCGCAAACTAGCGAGGCGATGCCCTGTCCGTTCGAATAATTAATCCCACCGATAATTCGGAATTGAATTTCAGAGAAAGTTTCCCCCACCCCCCGCGAGAGGGACAGTCTTGTTCTTCCCCCTCTGTTTCTCTCCTCCGCGCTCCTTTCGACGAAGTTTGATAAGAATCCTCGACAACGTCGTTTTTTTTTTTTGCGCGAGTTGTCGCGGCCGGCGACGGGAAAGTTGGATTAAAAATTATGTAAATAACTGTTCGACTGCTCGAGAGCGATGTACATCGAATCGAAGGGAAGTTGATTTATGGCGAGGTTTATCGAGAGTTGCGATTTTGAGGAAGAGGATCGAGAGACGATCCTTCATATTTGAAGGATTAACCCCTTGACGAATTATGATATTTTAACGTTTGCGTAAACTCAACGAAGATAATTTTCATACTGCAGAATGTCGTAAATACAATATTAACAAAAAAATAACAAAAGATTTAATACTAGTAAATTATTAATTCAATGTTCCTTTGACGTCTTCCAGAGGCTGAGACGAAAATGTCGAAAGACTTTTAAAATACCACGTTTCAAGCTCCGTTTGTACTTTTTTTTTTTCATTCGCTCTCAAAATCGGTATATATAATTTTTTTACTCTCGACCTTCGCTTTCGAACGCGTTGGCGAGATCCGAAAACTGTCGCGAGAAATTCGAATCGAAACGCGGAGGCGCGCTCGCGTGGCCGTCTGACCACAAATGACCCGCTCCACTTGCCACTGTTAACTCTCCCGTTCGCTGGAACAAAATTCGCAACAGTCCTCCACCCGTATTTACGCTTCATCGAACTACTTAAGCGGTATTATGACGAACAACAGACGGGAATAGATTGCCGAATTGCTCGTTAGTCCAGGGATTAAACTTTCCCATCGTTCCCGGCTCGAATTCCTAAAGATTAACGAATATTCCAAAGCGAACGGAAATTATCGTCGTACGCAGGTATGTTTGATCAAATTATTGCAAGATACTGTGAGTGGAACAAGGGACGAAGTAATATTAAAAAATATATTGAACAAACACGATTAGATACAAAACAGTAAAGCTTTCCTCACTCTCTCAATCACTCACTCTCTTCACTAGTCTGAACTCGCTATTCTTTTTTCTCAGATCCCCACATCATGATTCCTTCTCGGCGAATCGAGAAAACAAAACACAACACACATATACATATCATACATTTACACCATAGACTACACTCGCACTCATACACATAAAGCCAACACACTCACAGATACAAGTCGATTTTAATGCTTCCAAATATACAAACGCGATTGAATATTACAGATATCGTCAATATTACCCTTGCGTGACGTTAAAAGTATTAATATTAACGTCAATCGTTATAAATATTAATTAAATATCGCATTTAAACTGTAAATAAAATAACATGAGTTTCATAAATCGTGCGTCAGAGAAGGAAGAAACTACCCCTGAATTGTCGAATTTTTTCATTCGCGTAATCAAATTGTAAATTAAATCAAGCCGCGTGCGATCAGGTTAAACAAACACATCGATCGCATCGATCGAGGACAAATTTACTTTACTTAATTTTCCACGGTCACAAAGTGATGCGTCAGTCTGGAGATCTCGCGCCCACCGGTGCCGTGTTTCGAGACTCGGCGGGAAAAAAACGAAAGCAAGCCGAAAAGCTTGGTCGTTCGATACGGTGCCGGGATCCACGGGTAGGAACGAGAGGAAAAAGGGAGCGTGTCTTTGTCGAAGGTAAGTGGACCGATAAAATCTCGACGGCTTCCCGACGATAATATCATTTCGAGATACTTTCACGGGGAATTCACCGCGCGCGCACGCGAGCGACCGAGCGAGCGAGCGAACGAGTGCACACACGACGAGGGAAAAGAATGCCAGCGACGACAAAATACGATCGAGCCGGTTGAACGGATCTCTCAGGACCTTTTCGAATGAATTTCTCGCCGCGTTTTTCATGCGCTCTCGCTACGCCCTGTTCGATCCGCATGAAAAGCTATCCTTAGAGATAGAAATCTGGATGGACTCGAGTGCCTGTTCCTTCTTGCGGGTGAAAGTTGAATCTCTCTCTCTCTTTTTTCTTCTCTTTTACGATTGGCTCCATCATGCTCGGATTTTTCTACCGAATTATCGAATTATCGCTTCGATCTCTCTCGAATGATTTTAACCGTGAACTGTTAGAACCTAGAGTTGTCAGGCTGAGGTCTGAAAATAGAAATTCCCATCGTTTGATTAATTTTGGATTTTAAATAGAGAAATTGGGAAAATACGACGGAGTACTTTTGACGAAATGTCGTTCGAATCTTCGAAAGCATAACGTTGGAACGTTTAACGAAAATTGTGATGTGTTTTAATACCACTTTGGTAGTTCCAGTGTCAACTCTCTTTAGATTTCTTTTAGATTTTCAAGTTAATTGCATTTGCAGCTTTTTTCTTTCCTTTTCTACTTCAACTTGATTGCTGTCGGATTTCTTCCACATTCGACACGATTGAAATTCGGATTTCTTTTAAGGTTGGTCTACCTATGCTCAGATTCTCTACGATCAACGATTTCGTTTAAATTTCCTTCGCGACTGAGTTAATTGCGGCTGCAGCTTTTTGCTTCGACAAAATTGATTGTCAAGTTTGTTTAAATGTCTTCCGCGGTTAAGATGACTGAATCTTTCAGGAGTTTCAGAGATCAAAATTTTACGTCTCTGCTCGAATAAAAAAATAGCTTCTCAGCGGTAGTATCTTCTTCTTGCAGAAAAGCATGATTTTGCTCGGTGTTTGACGTCTGAAGGATGAAAAGAAAGTGGTTCTCTTTTTCTTAAATCTTCCCTTCGCCAAACATTTAGAAGAAAATGAATCTGAAATTTCACTTTAGAAAACATAGAAGCGCATATCGGGCTTCGTTATTCCTAGCCTCTGGGAGGAAACTTGATCCAGCTCTGAGGATTTGCTTCATCCATCTTGGCTCTCTTGTTTTACGTTTCGTTGATGTTACGACAAACTTTGACGTTTTTCGTGAACTTTCAAACACAAAGCTAGACGCACGAACAAACAGATCGTCTACGAAGTCGTTCGAGTGAAAGCTTCTCTTATTTACAATGGCCATTAATAATAAATTTTGCCATTGTCCCATTTCTTCAAAGTATCCAAAAGATCCAGTGTTTGTCTTACGATCCAACAAATATCTTTAAACAACGGATAGTTATTAAAATGTGGAAAATATTAGAATATCTCAAATTCTTTCGTTCCTGCGTGTAAACGAATTTATTATCGTCGTTATCATTAAACCGAGCCGAGTGTTCACAAACCTTATACTCCTACAAACCTAAGCACGAGAGCTGTTTCAAAATTCTGTTTCTCGAAACGAACAGATTCACTAAATAAATAGAAAGGAACACCAGGAGGCAAGTAAAAGCACGAAGATCCTTCTGTTTTAGGGGACGTACGCGGAGGAGCAAGTGGAGGAGGAACGCGTATGGTCAGACGCATTCCAGTGACACGGGCACGAAACAAAAGGAGTACATCAATTTCGCGTAAGCGCAGCCTGTTCCTCGAATCACGACGTGTAATCTCCGAAGCAGTTTATTGTCCACCGTGATGAGAATGTAATCGTTAATCCCACTAACGGGGAAGCCCCCGTAATTACGCGTTCTAATCACGAATGCCATGGCCGCGCAATACCACCTCCGATACAGTTCGATCAACGCGAGAAAAGACACGACCGAATAATCATTTTCTGAACAACGAAGACTCGAGAATCCTGTAAGTACTTTTAATTTATCGAGAGTTAAGGACGAAACGTGTTTCGATGCATCAATTTCACCGTTGCACTGTTGGCATTACGATATTGGTGGATATTATAATTATGATAACGAGTAATAATTAACAGTAGTAAGTAATAATTGACAAGAATTGATAATATAACAGTGACAACAAATGACGTTATGATTAAATTATGATAAATGAATATCATGACGTTGTAAATAATCTGTCGCGATGTTACATTTATTGCGAATAAAGTATTGAAGTTCTTTCAACATCTCACGCCCACAATCTGCGGCTCTACAATCAAAATTGGAATAATTGAGTAAGAATTTTATTATTTGAATAATTTTAGCCACAAATAGTCGTGTCTTTCTTCTTTTAATTTAGCGTTGGAGCCACTAATTACGAATAATTTCCAAGAGCCAATAAAATTAATATTTTTGGTATGTTTGCTATTCCATTTTCAATATCTTGTCAGGGAACGTGCAAATGGAACGGTTGAGTTGCAATCAGATGGATAGAACTCACAGAAAAATTTATCCAAGTGTCTTTATTAGACTTTCATGAACTACACATGACTAAAGAAAAATATTCAACACTTTATGAATATGATGTCCCTTTTGGGGACTACTTATATTTGCGAACAGTTTTTTTTTCTCTGTACAAAGTATACAAACCGTAGAATAAGAAGAAAAATTTTAGAATTAGAGCATCTTGAAAATATTCTTTATATTGTCACTACCTGTACCAAATCAGATATTGACGAACTGGTATCTATCATTAAAAAAACAAGCTCAGTGTTTATTAAAAATATTAAAAATTTTCACATTTTTTTCATATTTTAATATAAATACATTTTTCTGTCATAATTAATGTATCGTTCCACTACAAAAGTTGCTTCAATATCCTCACGAATAATACAGATCACATCAAACTGATAAAAAAATATATGTAAATACTATGATCAGGCCCTCGATAAATTTTTGTTGGCCAATGAAGCTCAGAAGATCTAAAGGTACTCATGATCTAGAGAAATGACGTAAAATATGAAACGAATCTTAAAAAGAAAAAAAAGACACCAAATTAAACTCGAAAACCGAGTGTCTGCAACTTGTAAATGATAATAAACACGTCGTTCTGATCCAATTGCGCCTCGCGATTCCATTCGGCGTAAAAATAATCCAATTTCTGCGCGAAACGTCGAGGCCAAATAAAAATGACAGAACATCGTCAACGTGGCTGATCATCGAGCTCGATAGCCCGCCTCGATATTCCACGGTTCCAGGTTGGAACAGTCGAACGAACGATCGCGCAACACAAACACACTCACACACACACACACACACACAGAGTCGAGTAACCGAGGAAAATTTCGGTATCGGCGGCTAATTCGATGGCAAGCAATCATCGAGCAGCGAGAGCCTTGGGATACTCGGTGATTCGCCAAGTGATTCGTCGATCGATTTAATTATCGGGAATCCATAAAAAGCGAGGTAAAAAGCGATCGCTGTTCGAGCCGGGGAGAGAATGGGATTGCGGCGGGAAATTGCGTAAAAATCGGGGGGAGAGGCTGGTATCCCCAGGTGGTATCGGAAGGAAGCGCGCAGCTGTTTGCCTTCCAAGTCCGTCGAATTAATCACCGTGGAATATCAGTCTTGTCGCGTTCGATCGGCCATCACGATCCAGAGACTCGCGATACTTTCTGTTCGGAGCCGAAAGTTTCTCTCTCTCTCTCTCTCTTTCTCTCTCTCGTGAAACTCGTTACCGACCACAATTTGCCGAAACGCAAATATCTGACAAGTAGTTTCATCTTTTTTTGTTTCTTTTTGCTTTTTGATTTAAAAAATTTTAGATTTGAACTCGGAACGGGACAAAAGCAGAATTCGCGAAGCTGTAGTTAAATTGCGAGATAGTCTGGGAAAATATTTTTTCGGGAGGTTGTGTTTATTTTTGGGAGGTTTTTTAAAAAGAGGACTTTACACGTTTGTGGGAAAAATTTTGTACAATTCACAGTGATGTATAAAAATATATGTATTTTTTTCAGACTGACATAAATATGTGTGATTTTTTTTCCAAATTGGTTGTATAAATTATACAAAAATTCGTGCAACCTTAACTCGCGCTGTACAAAGAGCTAGGTTTCAAGTTATTAATTTTCATTTTCAGTTGTTTTAAAAAAAACTTTCCGATAGGGAGCAACTATTTGTAAAGAATACGACATAAAGTAAAGTCGACACAAAGAAAATCCCTGACTTCAGCTGACCAGCGAGCCTCCAAAATTATTTTTCTTCCAATACTCTACCTTGTCTTCTCGCGCGTGCCATCTTCGAGATTATTTTCCAAAAAATCCTCGTAAAAATGCTCGTGGGAATTTCCAATCATCACTTTACGACACGCTCGTCGGTTCAAACACCCACTTTCGTCGTATATTCCTTTGTATCTCGATCGAGACGACAAAGAACTGAACGAAAATAATATACATATCGCATTTTCCTCGGCACTGCAATTTCACTGCACCTGTTCATCGGCATCACGGAATATCACTGCACATACCGATGACCGAGAAAACGTATTCAACGCGAGCCCATTTCCGATCGGCCACGGTTCGATATCCGTCACGGCCGTTTCAAAGATCGGTTAGATACGATTTTCCGTGCGTACGACGTGCGCCCACTCAGAAGCTGAAATTACTCCGAGGTTTCAGCCTCGTGTTATCCGAAGCTGAGCGAACATTCTCGCGAGCGATTAACGAGTTTCGCGAGCGAGGCGAATGGAACGGGGAAGAGTCGCTTGATATTAAACTCGGCTCTTTCCTTCGTGACAACGGGAATTCGCGGACGATTGCTTCGTCGCGAAAACACGACGATTGTCCGGTCCGGAGAGAGAAAGTTAACTTTCCGCAGAAGACGATTGTATGTTCCGCTTTTGTGACAACAGAAGGTTGTGTTTGCACGCGTGTTTAGTTAATTTCTCGATTAAAGAACGACGAACTCTTAACCCCTCGCGCTGGCAACTGGTTTGCGGACCATAACGAGCGACCGAACCGTATACAGTAATTCGTCGTTTTCTTTTACTTTTGAACTCGTCGGTATGATATCACGGGATAGAAATTATTAATTTCTGATTTTGCCTGGATTACATTTAAATATAGTTAAAACTGAGAAGATGTTGCAATTTGGGACAAAAAATTCTCGACGTGCATGGCACGTCATTCCAGCGCAAGAGGTTAAAGTTTCAACATTAATACAATAGTATAGTTTTTCCTGTATTAATGTAATAATTTAATGATAATTCATACAGTGATAAATTAATTCCCAGTTATCTCCAAATTACATACGATTACGATAATAATAATTCGACAGGTTTTAATTTTTGTTCCAAACTGGTAACAGTGAAAACTCATTGAAATTGTAAAATTTTATTATTGTATAACTTTTGATAAAAATTGCACAGAAATATGCAGTGCACAGACTTTAATATCATTCGGAGTTTTGCAGTTCCCGCAAGAGTATTATTAAATGAAATAAAAAATTCTGTATAGTTTGAGTTTAAGTAGCATGTGAAAGATATCACGAGTACAGTGGTATGCAAATATGCGTAGCCGCTTTTCACGGTAAAGTATATTCGTAGAATTTTCTGTTTCTCAAGTTAGGTTTTAAGTTTTACCCAATTACTCGATACCCTGGTCATTTATAGGCTATTAACTGTTCAGTAGCTTGTGTTACTTTCCTTCAAGAACCTGATGAGGTCAATTTATTTTTGCAAAAAGTAACAGTGAACGCGAGATTACAGGAAGTGAAAGTGGTCTAGCCTCTTTAGAAACAGAAGAACGTTTACATGCAATTTTATATCTTTATACAGCTGACACGTTCCTTCCAAAAAGGAAAGAAACCAAACTCGCCCAATTTCCAAACTTTCGACTCTGAAAAGTCGTAGATTCAACTTCTGACATTTATCGCAAATTTAATAAATTTAAAAATATTATAATTTTATAATTTAAAAGGGATGTCCAATTACTTTACTATCGTATCATCTTTCATCACGTTTAATACCCAATTATATACAAATTTAATACTCGTGACCAAGAAGGAGAAGTTCTCTATCAAGAACTTCCTCAACCGCTCCAACATTTTCGTCGCACAGAGAGACCAAAAAAGGACCCAATCTTCTTACCAATTTCCAAGAAAAAAGAAGAGAGAAAGAAGAAAAAACACCGAGGAAGAAAGACAGAAACAAACGGCGAGAAGAAATCGGATCGGGAAGATAACAAGGGGCCGCTATTTATCCAGACACTGGCCAGAGGCTGGCTGGCACGTACGTTTTATTTACGACGCGATTGAACCGTTGCCAATCAATCCATCGGCCTCGCGTCGACTTCCGGCGAGGCACCAACCTACCCGACGTCAACGATCGATATCCAGCGGATATCAGGCCGATATCGAGCCTCCTGGCGCGAAACGCTTCGTCGCCCGCCCCTCTGCAAAAACTCAACTTTCGGAAGAGATCTCCCGAGGAGAGAGAGAATTACGAGATCGTACGCAATAATCAGAAAAGTACGAGAAACGCCGACATGCGACCTGAGCCATCGTTTCTACACTCGCTGTTGAAGAAACCTTGAGGAGTCTTAGGAGAGAGAGAAAGAGAGGAAAAAACGAAACGTCACGCGAAGCAACTGGTTGCAAAAGAGAAGAGAACGCACGCGAGAGGAATTTTTTGGAGGGTGGTTTCGCGAGAGTGCCTTCAGGGGGGAGGGGGGGTGATGGCGCGTTTACAAAGTTTTGGTAAAAATATTCAAACGAGAAGATCGAGTCTCTCGGATTGTTCTTCGTTCTATTTTTTTTTTTTTTTTTTTTTTATTATAATCGAAAGGTAACAAAATTTTGGAATTTTGGAACGACACGTATCATGCGAGAGATTATTGTTACTGCTGCCGCGCCGTCGTACTGTGTATCATGCTCGCAACGCTGCGTTCCTCTCCCCCGTTTGTAATCCGAGACATCGACGGAGGCTGCGCGCGGGAATTTCAATAATTTAATTGGAAGGTTTAAACGTTATGATCGATTAATTCGGTCCTGTCGTTCGCACGTGTACGCCGAGCCCTCAATTATCAGTTGTCTGTAAACGTTACACGTATTGTATATTTCGGGGGCACGCCACGGACGAATCGCTAATTCTGTTCTTATCAACTTCCGTTCCGAATTTCATCGCTCGTTTGATCAGAATGATGGATCTCGATGATTAACTCTTCGTTCGCGTCGTCGATGCACAATTCGATAATTATATCCGCGGATATTTATTTGCGCGATTTCATATTGTTATCGATGATGCAACATTGAACCACGATCGAAACTTTTGTTAAAATTTTTCAATTCTTCAAATTTTTTCGATTTTCCGAAGAACGAACTGTTTTTTAGATTTGTTGATCGCTGTTTGCAAAGAGTTTCATTTTGTTTCCTACTTTTGTTTATACTTGGAACTTTTCAATCTCGCATTTTATTGATTTATCCATCCAGCCTCGAAGGATCGACTGACAAGATGGAAAAATAAAATTGGAGATGTTTGTAAATATTACTACAGATACACAAGTATGTTTGAGAAATCTTCAAAACTCAATTCTCTCTCGAAAACGGAAGAAAAGTTTCCGAGTTTCATTTTTACACTTGAAATCGCCTTCCAATTACAACGGATTGACCACGAGCGACACTTCATACATAAAGAATTTACTGCTACTGGAATTTCGAAATTTATGACAAATCGATGTTTCAAACGACCTGCCTCGTAACACGTTCGACGGAAGCATAAGAATAAAAACTGGGGGGAGGGGGTCTGGCTTTGCCTCAGTCTGGCCGAGATTCATTCTTGCCGTGGTAGTGCTTTAGCTTGCTAGAAAATGCACGTCGTGCAATACGAGACACGGAAGGAATATTTGAGAATGTGCGTCGATATACGACTCTAGAGCCCTGGTGGATGCTAGTCTCGTATCGAAATGAGAGTAAGACGCACGAGACGTCTCTCCTCGATCTACGAATAAATACTCCTCTGTCTCACCATCCGCGAGATTGATTCCTCTGTCAACTCTGCGACTCCGATTACCAACGACAACTGTGTTCAGACAGTGGAATGACTATTTTCTCTGAACGAAATGCTATATATATGTAATGTATATTGTACATAGGGTGTACAGATTTTAAAATATCTCCCAAACTAGTAATTTTAACATGTCACAGGTTGACATTTTCTTTTGCTTTAGAGAATGTCGACTGATGTTAAGGAAAAGATGCTTCCATTTAAAAAAGGTGGAAGTAAGAGATCTCTCCACACTATAAAAATCTCTGCCTCAGAAACAGAACAAAAGTTTCATACAATTTTTTTTTATTAATGAATAGTTCTATGGATTAATCAAAATGAGACATTAGGAATATATTATTGTATTATTATTATTACATATTGTAGAGTATCACATAATCGAGATTTTACTCTACTATAAACCAAAAAAAACCTTTACACTCCTTTTCTTCGTTATTTGATGAATTTTAATTTTGATATAAGACAAAATTTATTTTTTTTTTTGTGTGTGTGTGTATGGAAATTGAATTTGAAATTGAGTTTGAGTGATGGAAAATTCGAATAACAAGTATTCCTATGATTCTAATCTGCAACCCTTAGATCCTCTTTCTTCATCATTTCGCGTAACACACCCGTACGAATAACCGAACATTCGAAAGATGAGAGAAACCAAAACGAGCATCCCTGTATAAAATCGAGATTCCACGCTGTCCTGTGAACCTAAAATTGTCGCGAACCTTATCGCTGCGTGTAATTTCTTCCCGACTGAATTGCGAGCGAGATACAAGAGGTGGAGAGCGTGAAGCGTCATCCCCCCTGTAAAATCAGACGAAGGATGATCAGGAGGTATTCGCAGCACGGTCTTTCGAGTGAGAGAGTGAGAGAGAGAGCTTGCTATAGTTTTCAAAATTACGTTCTTCCCGCTTATCTCGCGTCGACGAAGCCGCGCCAATAAACGATCGCCGTCGTTTCGCGAGAGATCCCGCGAGAACGCAGCGTGAGCTTGTTAACAGGTTCCTCGGAAAAGTCGTATTCCTAGGAAAAATCGTAGTCGACGACACGCGTCGCTATCCTTTGTAAACTAATATGGCTGCAGTAGTATAACCAAACCGTTCTACGATGTTTTTTACTTTCGCTCGTAAAATGGCAATTTGAAAATGCAATTATGACTCTACTGTGTGAAAACAGAGAATGTGTTAACAATATCGTTCATTTTTTTACTTGATATTCAAACTAAAAGTTCTTTAATATTTTAGGGACCTCCTTCCACAATTATGTATCTTTCAATCATAGAATGATCTATTCAACTGCAATTCAAAAACGTGAGTCGGCCAATGACATTGATCTGTGAGATCTGTGTTATAATGTTCCACACATTGTGTCTTTGACAAAGAATTTGTTAACAATAACGTACTCGTATTCAAACTAAAAATTCTCCAATATTTTTGGGACTTGCTTCTACAGTTACTCTCGGTCATGGAACGATTTTCCCCCGTTGCTAAATGACACACGTATCACGACGCGCAGGCTGCGAGGAACGTGTTAACAGAAGTAAACGGGCCATCCGTGAGGATGAAAGGCGCGCGAAAGTTGTTGGACTTGGGCGGATTTCGCACGGCGATTTAGCCGGACGCGGGTATTAGGAACGCTCGAGTCGACTGGAAAAGTCGTCGAGAGCGAAAGCGAGCCAGCCTGCGGTTTATTTACCTATCGGCGCCGACACCGCGTGCTGAAATCGCGTTCGCACCGCTTCTCGACACACCCGCGTTTTTTTCAAATTTTTCAGAACGGACAGGATTTTCCGGAGAACGCGACAGGCACCGCTCGTGTTTCGCGCCGGGCTATTTCGCGATTTTTTCCCTCCTGGTGATGTAGCTTTATAATACGCGTTACCGTGCACGGCGGCGCGGTATTAACATTTCATATCCCGTAAGCGATATTTCAGAGGATTTTAATATTCCTGGGAATTTGATATTAACTTTTTAGACGCGTAGTACAGCTTTCGCGGAATTCTCACTCTCGACGGTTCTACGATTCTACTTCTCGCACCTCTTACGCGTCATTTGTAACAATTATTGGTTCTTCGACCAAAGTGAGTAAATGAAATCTCTGTGAAGTGTCTTTCATTTTTATATTAATGTCGTTAGAAACGTAGCAATGATCATCTGCTTTCACTTACTGCCGTCCACCTTCCGTCTAACGTCGGTCGAATATTCTTTTTTTCAACATCGATTTTTCGCTATGGTATAAAAAGTTTTATAAAGTTTAGAGTTTGGTGAGTTTAGAGTTTTAGAGTCAATACACTGACTAACGGTGTGAAAAGTTAAAATGAATCACTGAGATAGGACGAAATTCAAGAATTCGACGTGACTGGCTGAAAGAGGCAACACCAACATTTTTACTTCAAATAGTATCAAACTTCGCGTTATTATATCGTCTCGTATAAAACTCGTTATGGTTGCTCGACGAAAGATTACATCTCTCACTGGATAAATAACACGCTGATCCACACATCGAGCAAAAATCGAACACACTGATCGTCAGTTAAGATCAGAATTCTATGAATCGTCTTTCAAAAGGAGAAAAAACTCGATGAGAAATTACACCCTTCTCTGGATAAATAACGTGCCAATCCAATTTTTATTTCAAGCAGAACTTGATCGTCTTAAGATTAATAGTCGTCAAATAAATAGTGGAATATTTTTTCTCAACTATCGGATTCAGAATACGACGAAGAGAGAGAGAGAGAGAGAGAGAGAGAGAGAGAGAGAGAGAGAGAAAGATTTCTACTTTTACGTCTCGTGGAAATTCGTTTCGTCGAAGATGCAACCTTAGAACCTCCGAAACTGCGGAAAGGGATGCGAGAAACAGGATCACCGTCAGCGATCTTCGCGTCGTCGCACGATTCCAGGTCAATCGAGTCTCGTTGATTCTTCATATCGTGTCTGTAAAACGGAGGCCAATAAAAAAAAGGAACGAAATCCCCGCTCAATTCCCTTTAGAATTGGAAACCCCTAGCAGGGGGGAATGTATCGGGTGGCTTAACGAAAACAAGCGTCGAATGTTTGAGACATTCCGCCGAAATCCGCTTTCATCCCCCGAAATCCTGCGCGAGCAAACTTCCCGCGGAAACCAGTCGTATCCCTCGCTTTTATTACGAAATTTCTTTTCGTCGCTGAAAGTTTACAACGAGGTCGCGGTAAAGTCCATCGTAAGTTAAAATATCTCGATCGAGCACGTGGAAGATTTTTCCAAAATGATGGAAACTCTGCATGAGGCGAGTGATGTTTTTAATTTTCACTGAGAGTGATTATCAGGTGCGAAATTTGAACAATTTGTGCGTGTTTTCAAATGATCAATTTGGTAAAATGAACGATGTTCTAGTAAAAGTGACGATCAGATTTTCAACTAGAATTTATGCAGCGCGTGTGTTCAAAATTTTTTTGAAATAAACGATATTCTCGACTTCTACTATGTAATCTAGTAGAAAATGATGATCAAGTTTTTAACTAGAGTGTTTCGAATTTATGCAACGTGTGTATTGAAAAATTTTTTCAAATAAACAGCTTGATATAAAATGGACGATATTCTCGACTTCTACTATGTAATCTAGTAAAAGTGATGATCAAGTTCTTTCACTATATGATCTAGTAAAAATGATGATTAAGTTTTTAACTAGAATGTTTCGAATTTATGCAACGTGTATATTTAAAAATTTTTTCAAATAAACAGCTTGGTATAAAATGGACGATATTCTCGACTTCTACTATATAATCTAGTAAAAGTGATGATCAAGTTCTTTCACTATATGATCTAGTAAAAATGATGATCAAGTTTTTGACTAGAATGTTTCGAATGCGAAATTTATGCAACGTGTGTGTTGAAAAATTTTTTCAAATAATCAGCTTGGTATAAAACGACTGATAATTCTTGACCTTTTTTATACATTCCAACAAAGAACGATTATTATCAGACGTTCAACTAGAACATCTCGAATGTAAAATTTGTTTGTTTCAATTTCCATCAACGGAAATCGACTCTAACATCTTGTAGATTTTCATAGTAAAACTTGTCGTTTGAATAAAAATACCCATCGATATTCGTCGTTTTTCACATTGACGTTTCTCTTAATTGTATTTATTTGAGTAAACTGCTTTAAGTGACCCAAGTTTTTCGATAGATCGTGTCAGCCAGCTCGTTAGAAAAGAAGAAGGTGCATAGTGTTCGACGATTTTGCGTGGAACGTATAATACTTTCCCTTGCGCAATCCACCAGAGAGTAACACGGACGTTTAACCAGGAACTCTGGGGAAAGAAGATCTAATTTCTCGATCGTGCAGTTTATTTTGCGCGTGTTTAAAAATTTCGAAGAACGAGCAGCTTGCTCAACCCCTGGAGCTCCCTGTTGCAGGATATTCCACGCTGCGAGAGATACTCTCGAACGCGACCGAGATGTTTTTATTACGCTCCGGTGTTTAAAAACTTTGAAAAAACAAAAAGCTCGTCAGGCCCCTAGACCCCTGTTTCGCGTGAACCACAGAGCCAGCAAAGTATTATTTACTTTCGCTGCAACCAACACCGGTACAATCGCGCGCGAGGAGCATATTGTTTTCGACCAAGAAACCGAGGAGGAGAGTTCCAAACTCCGCGTTGCACGCGTCGTTCGTTTAAAATTTGTCGCAACGAAAACACCAGTTTGATTCAACCTCGGAATAACAGCCAGAAGAGCTAGAAAACGACGATGTAGGTAGGTACGTATCGTTTCGAGATCTCTCGGACGGAAGAGTTGTGCCAAAAAAGGATTTGTGCAAAAAGGACCTAAACCTAGTGAGGACGTAGTACACCACCAGTATTGTCAACAAATATCCCTCGTTCCCAGAAGCGTACGTACGTTTCCGAGACACTTGGCGAGCTTCCTTAGCCACGCGTTCCCTCGCTCCCTTCCCTCCCCGCGACTCTACGATTCTCCACCGCAATCTTCTCCCTCGATCCTCTCGACACCCACCGACGAAAGACGTTTCTCAGTTGCAACGCTACCTGAGATAACGATCCTCCTACCCCCCTCCCTCCCCAAAGTGAAAAACCTGGATCCCTGAATCCCCGAATCCTTGGATCCCTGGATCGCGTCCTCCGCGATTTACGTTATTTCGAATTTGAAAAACTGAAGAAGAAAAGAAGAGAAGAGAAGGGAAGGGGACACCTGGCGCGGCCAGGCGTGTGTTGTTCACGCGGTGGCGATCACTCGGTGTTCCTCGAGCGGAAACAATTCGGCAAAGAATTACATTCTACTGGGTACTGTCGGTGAGCATCGGGCCACGTCCGATCACGAGCCGATCCGGTTGGGGTTCGGTGGCGCGCACTTGCCAAGAGTTGAGAGATCCGTCGATCACTGACGACTTGATTCACCAAGCCAGCCGCGCGCGAGACCGAGTTGTCGCGCGTTGTATCCGAGACCGAGTGTCAGTTCGCCGAGTGAAGTTGCGTTAGCCAGCCAACGACGACGACAACGACGACGACAACGACGACGACGTTGGGAAACGACGACGAGGAGGAAAGAACAGAGCGTGGTTGTGCACTCGGCGACCGCCGCGGCAAGACTGGGGTCTGCTACCCGGCCGGGGTAGCTGCCATGGCAACCCGACCACCTCCGAAAGCTTCGTGCTTGTACGATCGGTGCCTCTCGCTCTTTCCACCGGTCTTCCGCAGTCGTCGATCTCTCTTTCCACGCGCGGGATCTCTCTTTCCATCCGTCGGACCCGTCGCCGGATCCGCTGCACACACAACCGGCTCTCTCTCTCCGTCCCTCTTCCGTTCACCCCTGTTTCACGCCTGTCTCGTCGTCCTTTCGCTGCTCTCTCTCTCTCTCTCTCTCTCTCTCTCTCTCTCTCTCTCTCTCTCTCTCTCGCTCCATCGCGCGTGTTCCTCCAGAGCAGAGCGGAGCTGGCCTCGCGCAAGCTCCGATCGCTGCCGGAGGAAAAGTCGCAGAAGCTCTCGTGGCCTCCAGGAGAATCTCTGCCTTCAGGATGATGCTTCGTCTCTCTCCTTTCGTTCCATCTGTTTCTCCCTTTCTGTCGAACACGCGCGATTCTTCTGACAGAGCAGATTCTTCTTCTCCGGTTCCCTCGTCTCGTCCCCCGTTTTCCGCGGGGATTGTTGTTGGATCTCCTCTCTTCGTGCGGTTGATCGCCGATGGTAATTGTTTGGACGCGTTTGCAGGGTTTTTTGAGCGCGTTTCGTGGCGCGAGAACTGGTGGCTTTCGGATGGCGCGTCGAGGGGATGTTGTCTTTGGAGGATGCTAATCTCGGGGGGGCAGTTATTTTTGGAGAGTTGTGTTTGAGAAAGTTGCACGAGCTCGCATGAGCCGTGTTTTGCTGACGTTGCGAGGTACATATTTGAACGCTCGATCGTTCGAGATTTACAACTATGGTAGCTCATTGTTGAAAACACACCGGGTATCTCAGGTATCTCGAACTGCACAGAAAGAAAGAATCGTATCCCGGATCCAACATCGAGTTTCGAATCATTATTACACTGAACTTATTTATTAAACTGAATGATAAAATGATTGGTCATGGTCTTAATTTTGTTAAATAAAATGGGAAATTGCTTCCCATCGATAATTTATATTTATTAATGTATATACACAATTAATAAATTAATTTGATTCGCTAAAATAAAATTGAAAAAGTATATACGCTTGAATAAATTAGTAGCATACTATTATGGCATGACCTTGAGGCTCGAATACTCGAAATTTCAGGATGCTGCGTAAACGCCTATTAAACGATCGTCAATAATCAATCAGTTTGTGAAGAAAACATTGAAGAAACGTCGCGGTCGTTCAATTCTGAATTACGTTCATTCTCGAGTAAAAATAAACTTGCGAGAAGACAATTCCCTTTTTCTTCCTCCCCTGTGTAAAAAGCTGCCGCTTTGTGCTTCGCCTTTTCCTCCTCTGCGAATAATTTCGATCACTGTTTTGCATCGTAATGGCATCGAGTATCAAGGAACTAACTCCGGGGGTGGCGTGCAACGTCGAAGCTCCAACTTAACCTTTCCCCTCCGTGCGAAACTTTCGCCAACGCGAAGTCAACTCGCAACAACTGTTGTTAATAAAGAAGTTGCTGTTTGCCTGCGTAAAAGTTCTCGTACTTGCGTAACACATTCCCGCGTTACTTGCACGTTAATTACGTACGCCGTAACGTGTTAATTGGCCCTAGAAGTCTAGAGTCAATCCATAAAGTTTCCCCTCCGGTGTCGTTCGAATATCTGCGCGTCGGCCGATCTTTTCACTCGGCTCGATCGATCGAATAATTCGTTTACTAAACGTTACGGTCAATATTTATATTTTAAAATATACAAATTAAACGTGTTAAAAAATAGATTAAAATTCTTATATTTTATATTTTTGGATAATTTTATATTTTGCGTTCCGTTGAATTCAATTTGACACAATTTTCTTACAAAAAGATCACAATGTATGTAAAATTTAACTTCTTTTTCTGAGAGTAAAAATAGAAATTTAATCCATTTACTACTAATAGAAGAACTTGCAGATTTAATTGTATCTGCTCGTCCAGTTTGGCCAAGGGAAATTGCCAAATTTCCAAAAAATGGTGGAAAATCCAAAATGAGGAAAAGTTGAGAGTTAAATAATAATGTGATAATACTACGTGTTTAAATCTTTAATTTTTGAAGAGCATAAAATCAATAAGACACTTGAGGTCAGAAGAGTGTTGCAGAATCTAAAATATTTTCAAAAAGCAGAAAGAAGAGCGCGTTTAATTTGTTATTGCTAGAATAGCACTACTGAAAATATATTTGTACGATCGAGACGCAATGGAAGACTTTTTCTTCCTTCCATAATCGTCCGTTTCGAAATAAACGATATTGAAAATTCGCGAGAAGCTTTTACCCTATTTTTCGACCCTGGCGTCGACAATCAGTCCATTTTTTAATGGATCAGCGTGCAAATCGCGAGGTCTAAATTAGAGTGCCTTTCGCACGTTTCGTCAGTTTCCGTTCGCAGTGAGCGCGTCTTCCGAAACGTGACGTAAATCTAGCTTTGGATTTAAAAGATCCGGCAAAATACGTTTGATCGACAGATCTCCGAAGAACGTGCTTTCAGACAAACCGAGTTTGCCATTAAATTCGTGCAATTCTAGAACCTCGCGTAGGATTTGTTGCTTTTAGGCATGCAAAAATTTAAGAAATCCTCGCTGTAGTTCACAAATTAACTACACTGAGGTTACTACAATTTATTCTAAATTACCAGGTTCTCTTTTGCTTATCCTCCGTGTTGTTTTCCTTCCGTCTAAATCCCGAAATCCTATGAAATTTCAAGAGATGTCAGTGCAAGAGGAAGTGCTTGAAAATTTATAATTAGATTTTTGCAATGACGCTCGTGTAAATTTATTTAGACGAACGGAGTTAAATTTCGAATATTTTATGTACTTTACGTCTGTTTCGCAATTTTTTTCGCGAAATTACAAAATACAGGACTCTTCAAGTCTTGCGTAAAAAGATATTCTGTATATTACAAATATATGTAATTTCCACATTTTATATTCTATGTGATATAATTAAAATTATAATATAATTATGTACTACAGAATATTATATATATAGAAATTATATTATAATTATAATATAACTGACACTATTAATAATAATATAATTTATACAGTAATAGTTATGATTGTAATATAACTATATGACAATTTATATATATAACAAATTCTATTTGAAAATTGTCTTTTACTTTCAGAACAAAATCTAATCCCAATCGTCGTCCTCGTCGCCAATAATTGCGCACACCAGCAGTTAAAACTTGTTTAAGAAGAAAAAGAGAAAAAACTGGAGGCAAAAATTAGAAAGGACCAGAGATCTTTGTCGGCCAGAGAGTATTTGTCAACTGTCTTACGAACAAACAGGGAGAACAAAACGAACGTCTGGTCGCCTCTTGTCATTCGTCGGAATTCAGTGGGAAGCTATCGTTTTATCCCGAACGACGAACGCTGGCGATGAAAAAAGACGTAGCGTCTGATGGATCCACGGCCCTCTGCCTCCTCTGACATCCTTCCAAGGCGACCGGTATAGATTACAAAGGAATAGCTTGTAGGAATGTCGAGCCGGTTCTTCAACTGGGTGAGAAATGCCAGCTCTCGAATTTCTTTCTCCTCCTCTTCCTCCTCCTCCTCCTCCTACTACATTCGTGCATCGGTTGCCTGCGAAACAAACGACTTCATTTTCACGCAGTTACGAGGGGTGGACCACTTTGCCTCTCCATTTTGTAACAAGTGTTTGTCGTCTGGTCTCTCGTCGATCGTCTCCATATACGTTTTCAGGTTGAACGAATTTCAGAAAATACCTCTTTTTCTTTCGTTCTGGTATAGTTTTTTAATCTTTGTTCACCTTGGCATTTTGATTTAATCTTTTCTGATTGACACTGTTAGTTATTCTGTATTTGTATCGATACACCGGTCGATACTAATCTGACGTTTAGTCTGCACTTTCGTTTCACCGACAATCGATAATTTCGACACGTGTAAGAACATTCTACGAAGAGACAAAAATATTGAACCGTTTGACGAAACGAACGCAGACGCACAATCAACGATGCGATTCCAGATGCCTGACTCATCCTGGAAAAATCATTTGCCTATAAATCGCTATAAAACACTATTGGGTGAGCAGTAGTCGAAAGATCAAACATCAAAAGGCCAAATTCACGCTTGATTAACTTCTGATCAGCGAGTCGCGAACGAGCGATTAATGCACAATGGTGATCTCTGATAACCTAACGACGTTTTACGCTGTCGCGTTCCGCGATATGAACCGATATAAATATATTCCACGGTAAAAAAAAAAAAACTGCACGACTTGTACCCCAGTACGATTCGTCTCACTGAAAGGCCCAGAAGTAACTCTTTTGACTAGGAAATGAATTGCCATAAAATTTTATTGATATGCAAACACAAAACAAATTACAGGCGCGATCGCTCAGTACCACTCGAGGTCTACTCCACGCCCCCTCAGGAATCACGTGACCCAAATCAACCAATCGCTAATTTTCGTTGCATTAGCGTTGCACCTGAAGAGGCCCGATTTTCTGGATTACCTCCGCTAAAACCACTTTCAAAAAAAAAAAAAAAAAAAAAAAGAAAAATGAGGAAGAATCCTACGTTGGAGACGTGAGCTATTCATAATGTGGAAGACAAACGACGAAGGGAACCAAAAGGCGATGTTCGGGCGGTTGAATTTCATGAAACTCCGGTTACAGGCGATGGTTAATTTAAAATTAAGGGAAACGTGTAGCTATCTTCGTAGACGTTTTGCATAAGCGACGCACCGTGCAAAACAGGCGAATTTATTCGAGGTGGAATCCGTTGTCCCCGGTCACAATTACCTTAAACGCATCCTTCGCTCTTAAAAGGTAATTATTACCGCAGGCGCAATAAATCTGCCTTAACACGGCTCTCCTTCAACCTGCCTGTCTCTGTTTCTGCGTTCCTTATTATTTCTCTCTCTCTCTCTCTCTCTCTCTTTGTTTCTGTCGTTCTTTTTTCACAACTTTCGGAATTTCTCTTCTCCAGTTTCTCACTCTTTTCTCGCTTCTTTCCCGATCCTCAGTTTAAGTTTCCCCATGTTTTTTGCTTCGCGCTTTTGCGTTTTGCAAATATCATTTCTTTAAATTTTGTGTTTTTTTACTGGTGGAACCGTGGTTCGTCATCGTTTCAGATTTCAGGAACTAGCTCTTATTATTCAAACAAATAAGAGCAGGATTTGGAGAAATCTAATGAACACACTTCGGATGAACAAAGTTCAAGTATACACTGAGTTAGACATAAGTCTAGCATAACAATTAGAAGCGTGATATCAAGATGCTTCAAGCGAATATTATTTAACTTTAGTAACTTTGGCATTTTGTTATTAAAAAAAAAAAAAGACGAAAATGTATATTGTGCGTTACACATTAGAAAATATCAAGAATATATTATTGCACACGTTAAAAATACTCGTATAATGCATGATATTTATACGAGAAAATCGACACGAGGTTAAAGTACTTTATTTTAAAATACTCTTTTCAAATTTCATTTTATATTTTATTTAGCTACGAGAAACGTAATACACAATTAATTAAACTTTCACATCGTTCAGTGCTTTACGACTACAAAGATTTCTGCTGGCACGGAAATTAGCAGGAGAAGTTAAATTAAATTAAATTAAATACTCGAGTGAATTAAAAACTCCAAATAAAAAATATCCCTCCCCTCCAAAAAAAAAAAAAAAAAAAAAAAAATTAAAACGCGCGTCGCTTTTCACAACATACACGCGAAACGTTCACTGCGGGCACTTCTCGAGCATTATATACTCATTGTAAAATGGTTCGATGTCGTTCGCGAGATAATTCCTCCTACGTGATTCCTCGATCAGCAGTGATCCTCGCGGCCAAAGCCACCGGGCTCTCGTTCATTCACGTCAAAAAAAGTCGAGCGGAGCCGAACTTTCCGCGCGAACCATTCCAGCACGCGCTACAAAAATTAGCATTCCGTGTCCCCGCGCGTGGAACACGTTCGCGCTCGTAACCCAGTTTCTCCCGGTTCGGCTGGAAATCTCTCTGGATCCGAGCTGTACCGGGCATAAATCCTCAACTGTGCAGCTTTTTTCCTTTTTTCTTTTCTTTTTCTTCTTTGTTTTCAAAACGTTTCTGACTGACGAATCGGCGCGTGACCAAAGTTAATTACCCTTTAATTATCCTTGGTGGAGCACGGTCATTAAGTTACACGGAAAATGGCGGACTTTTTCTCGCGGACACGTCTTCGCTGGCTTGGCCAAACCAGCGTTTATGCTATCACAGAAGTGAGAGAGAGAGAGAGAGAGAGAGATGGAGGAGTTTTAAACGGTTCTTAATTTAATTTTAAATAGATTCGGATCCTTTTCCCGCACGAACTGCACTGGTCTTCCGTTTGCTGGAATTTAATCGCGCTGTTTTAAGGGAATAACTGCGAAGCGTGAGAGGGTCCCCGCTTATGCTGAAATCGATCATCGAAATCGAGCTGCGAATGGCGCGTTGGCAATCAAAGAGAATTTCCACAATCTTCGCATTTGTGGGAAACTCAAGACGCGAAAATGCTTGCAGAATTATCTTCTAAAATGTGGTCCATGTTTGGAAACTTTTTATATAAATAACATTCAATCTATCTTGTATAATGAATCTATACATTTTATGTCTTTTTTTATAACGAATAGTTTTCTAAATAATTTCAAATGAGACACCCTATGTAATAATACGTGGAAATGTGCGAGATATGTAATGTAATGTTAGTGTAGTACTATAATCGCATAGGATGTATTCTTCTAACATTTTTTCTGATAAAAAAGTAGTTCGAACGAAAGTTAATCTGTGTTCAGTTGGTTATGAACTGCAACACAAAAAATCCCACAGGAAAACATTTTTACAGCTAAGAATTCAAAGTCACCATGACTTTTTTAAATGGTACACTCTACACATACTGTTACACTTACTATACATATACTATTATACTATGTTACTAATTTACGTATATTTATTATACTATGTCATTAACACATACTATTAATTAATACAACAACTATAGTGCCAACAAGCGAAACACCAATTGTAGTGTTTAATAAATAAAATTCCCCTTTATCAATTATACATCCGTGAAAACATGAATTTCTCGCGAATCAGAAGCAAAAATAAAAAATAGAGAAAGAGGAGGAGTAGAAGTGAAAAAAGAGAAAAATATACCAAGTGACTGTATCTTCCAACAATTCTTTGCTTTGTATTATAATTATTTGCTTTGGATACTCATAAGTAATTAATCGTTTTTTTTTTCAAATTTAATAAACATTATAAATTAAAACTGCATCAAGTAAAATAATATAAAAATTTTGCACAGTATCAAAAAACGACTTATTACTTATGGGTAACCCCAACATTACGATATTAAAAAACGAACGATCGATGTTCAATATTAAAGAATGTCGGTCCTTGTACAATTACAATAAATTCGTAAGATTCTCCTTATTTTTAACAGTTCCGTGCACTCTGCAAGTTTGATCCTTTGCAAACCTGCATAATCGAGGCTCGTTAAACCGTTTGGGAGGGAGATATTGTTGCGCCTCGCGCAATTCCACGAGGCGGAGCTCGATGCAATAACAAAGTAAATCGCGAAAGAGTGCATTTCCGCGATTTAATCCAATTTTACATCGAAATTAATTTCCAATACTTATCCGAGAAAGGAGGGAGGGGGAGGGGGTGGAAGTCGGAGGAATAAATGTCGCAAGTAGAATGCGGAGCGCGATATCGGGGCTCGGGCTCGATAATTCGAAGCCAGCCCGGGTAAAGTTACGCGGAAACGCGTGTAATTAATTCAACTGGGAACCACGTCATTAATACCTATCAACGAAGTTGCTGCGCCGTAATTAGATTATCTTTTAATATAAGCACGTCTCCCCACCTCCGACAGATATTATATTTTCCATCAGCTGTTGGATTATTAACGTGATCATTGCCCCGATCACGTGGCGTGCAGAATAATCTCAACAATCTCACGTTTCTTGCTTTGACAGACGTTTACACACGTTGCGATTCTGTTTTCCCTTTTTTCCCGCGTTCGTTAAATTACGGTCGAATCGTTTTCGTTTGCGTTTTCAGGGCAATCGTTTTGCCCCTTTTTATTAAAATTTTGGCCAATTTTTGGCCAAAGGAAATTTCACTTAAAACAATTTAGGAAACGTGCAAATTTTAATATGTTCTAACAAATCTATTTTGTACAAACTATTTTCATTAATCGTATCATTGTAAATGATGTAATTCTCTTATTCGCGTATAGTCTCGCCCGATCGTTACATTGTATCATATTTGCTTATATTTCTCGTTAACGATAATTACTTTTAACTTGACGAACGAGCGAATTGAAATAGGCTTGTTGTTGTCGCGTGCGAAATAATCGGAATGCGTAAATAAAATAATTACGGCGAATGAAGAGTGATACACATTGGTGCAAATATTCGCTGCAACAATTTGCAGCAACTTAATTCTATTTTTTCAATAAACCACTGCTCCGTCAAAATTCCTCAAAAACATCTCTCTTTTTCTTTTTCAATATGAAATGCTATTTTTTTTTCTCGTTAATTGGTAAAGTATAATACAAGATTGAAATGACGAGATAATAAATTAATCTTCCAATTTGTTATCAATTATTATTATTACTATCTATTAATTATTATATTGTTATCTTTATTGTTATATTAATTATAATGTTGAATTTAATATTAATATTATATTATATTATATTAATTATTACTATTTATTATTAATATAATATTGATTAATTAACGTTACTTTAAAACTGGATGTATTCGAATTTGCCGAACATCTGCCGCGACGTGTCGTCGTAAAATTCCTCGAGATGCCGAGTTCGCCGCGGTAGATCAAAATTTAACATATATTTGAGGTTAAGATCCATCGAATCCCTCCGCGTTGAATAATTGAAGAGGATCGTCAGGAGCGTTATCCGTTCTCGTTTTAATTATTTTTACGCCTAATTTATAAGAGAATTGACACTTGCCCGTCGGTATTTTCATCTGCGGCAACGACTGTATAATTAGGGGATCCGGCGAGGAAACTAGAACACGCGGGTGACAGCAGCAGGTGACAGAGTTATTAAAAAATTCCGAATTTTCATATAAATTCCGCTTCGCCTCGCTTCGGCCCCGCAACAAAAATTGGCCTGTTTATGCCTGCAACAAAAATAAATTCAATTTTGAGCAAGTACAAAAAGAAGGAAAAGCAAATTACCGTTTCATCGTTTCGAGAAGAGAAATCATTCGTTCGATTTTAAACGTTCGAAAAATTAGGAAATTTTGAAAAATTAGGAAAATTCGAATCGGCGCGGAAGGAAACTCACGGGGAAATTAATTCGCTTTTTACGGATCCGTGCGCGAAATTTATCCCTCCAATTCTCCCATTTTTTACTGCTAATTATTTTGTTAATATGTTACTGTCAATTGTTCGTCGAACCGTTCGAATGTTACACCAGCGAGAGATTTCACATTTGCAGGGAAACGAAATAAAAATTTCAACGCGCCGAATGTTTCCTCCGATGGGCTTTACAACTGATTTATTTGGAAAATATTGGACGCCAGTTTTAAAGTGATGCGGATCGATATTAAATCAGACGCGGCAGCGAAACAAATGGAACTAGAAAAACTTGGGGCGCGTGAAACTCGCGCGACGATACGAGGCGAGAGGGTTAAATTTATTGCCGCTACGTATTAAAAATAAAAAGTTGCTCGTACGTTCAAAGCAAGAAAAAAAAAAAGAAGAGTTTTCGTTTTAAACCAGCGATCGAACCGAATTTGTGGGAGATCGATTTGCAGAAAATCGATCTTTCAATAGCGATACCTGCACTTGTAGCGCTGTGTTTGTTATGAAAGAAATATTTCCAAATTTTTTTCTTTTTATTAAACCAGTTTCCAATTTTCCCTACGAAAAAAGGATCGATACATTTTTTTAATTAACGTTATTCAAGTTCCCTTAGTAAAGGAACGATCGTGTAACTTTTTTTTTCAATCCCGCAGTAGATTTCGTCCGAAAATGTTATTATATATTTCTTATGCCAAATTTGAACCAAATTTTAGACGGTTCATTTTGAACAAGAACACTTATTATACAAACGAAAAACCATTAATAAAAGGGAGTATCACCATGAACACCAATTGCATAAATTATTTGCACAGTAAAACGTTTGTTTCAATGAAATTTTCATTTCGATGCCCGATTAAATAAACTCTGAACTGGTTGAACTCGATTACTCAAACTAGAACTCCTGTTACACAAACAGGAGAAGAATCAGCGGACTCCAGTTAAAAAGAAAAGCGAGAGAGTATTTCAGGAAATGTGTATTCGCCATGGCAGAATTAACCAGTTCTTTTCATTCCTCTCGATGGAAGGGAAACCATCGACCCGTTTTAATCAAGCGGTCCTTATCAAAGATTCTTACCAGAGATTCTCTCCACCGGAGAGTTTATCTCCGCTTGTAAATTATCCGACGAAATATCGCGCGATGGGGACGCGACACGGTACCCTCCCCCCTATGCAACTCCATTTCGTTTCCGCGCGCACCATCAAAAATCCGTTAAACTCCTCCGTTTATTTCGATTCAGGCGATTCAACGAAACAAACAGCCGCGCGGAGATAATAGATACGTACGTGGAGCGAGACAGCGTTCGAGCGGCGACCATGAAAAATTCACGGGGCAATGATCGAAACGGAATGATAAAACGAATGGCCGGTTGATATACGCTCGGGATGAAATTATTTCGGTGGAAAAACGGGAAGATACACAGAGGGAAGGAAAAGAGTCGAGGCTCGCGAAAACTCATCAGTTAATAATTCCCTTAATAATAATAATAATGAAAATAAATAATAAGTTTATTAATTATATAGCACAACTTTTTTTTGTAGAATTATAACAATTTCAATATTTAGCGAATATTAATAACAATAGTCGCTGTGTAATAAGTTCTACTAAAAATTTAGCGAATATTAATAATAATAGTCACTGTATAATAAGTTCTACTATATTAGGTATGTTTAAATATAACCTAGCAAAATGAATAATAAATTTACTTCTTGGTAATTTCTACCCAGTGATATTATCCCAGCCCCGAGTTTAAAAAGAAAGCGACGAATTATTGTACACGGTTTGGTCACTCGTTATGGTCCGCGAATCAGTTGCCGGCGCAAGGGGTTAATAACAAGAGTCACTTTAGAAGTTTCATTAAAACTTTAGCAAATATTAATAACAAGAGTCGCTGTAGAATAATTTCTGCTCAAAATTTATGCGAATATTAATAACAACAGTCGCTGTGTAGACTAAATTCCACCGTACATTGAAAATTGAACAAATCCTACAACTCACCTCTTACGGCGGGGACGTTGCAGAGAAGTTGCGCCTCCGATCGGCAAAACAGGGGCACGTTCCGAATGACACGGAACTGAATAAAGATGGAATTTCCAACAACGTCTCGACGAGACGCGCGTGTCAAAAATTTTTGACTTGGGTCGCAAGTATGCACCAGTGCCACTAGGTTTCAATTCTAGGATTCGCGTCAGGTGCCAGTTCCTCTCCTTACGGATACAAATTTTCAACCGATGCCCTGCCCCCGATTCGCTCGATCCCCCCGCGTTCGAACCGAACTGGTAGCATCTCGGAAGAGGCTCGATTAATTAAAAAGCGTCTGCCTGGCTAGAAGTATTATCGAGCAGCGCTCGAATCTGCAAAATAAACCTTCGAGCCCGCGCGCTTGGAACGCGAAATAGAGAAAAAGAAACGGATGGATTCGAGGGATTGGGGAAGAGAGGGTGCAAAAAACAGGGAAAAACCGAGAGAGAGAGAGAGAGAAGAAACGAGAAGTTCGTTCCGCCGATTGAATCGAGAGCTCCGCGATTTATCGACGACGCGCCAGGGGCAAATAAACGAACGATGAGGAACGAAAGGGTGAGGTGGGGAGCTGAGAGGGGGTGAAAAAAAAGAGAGAGAGAGAAAGAATAGGTGGGTGGACAGCTGTAACGAAACGATAATAGCGTTAATTGATGCGTCGACGAATCGATAAAAATCACGAACGAACCGGGTCTCACCCCCGGGAGGGGGGAGGGGGGATGCACGCGCGAGAATCGTTGTTTGTCGCTGCGAGCGAGATACAATTTATGGTCGTCGGTTATTCGTCGTAATCACGATGCGGGGCGAGGCGCGGCGAGGCGAACGGTGCACGAGCGACTTGTTTTCCCCCGGAGTTGCAGATCGAACAGTTCGCCGCCGCGAGCGAGTTTTCGAAAATTTCTGTTTGTCGCCTGGCCATTCGCCGATGTTTTATTGGCCGTATGGTAACTACGACGGGCGGGGACGACCGCGCAGAGGCGGTTAAGAGATTTTTGGGGGTGGAAGTTTTTTGATCGATCGTCCGAAGGCTCCTCCGGGACGTTGCTCTCACCGGTTGCCGCGAGGTTCTTCGTGATTTCTTTTCTCGACGTGGTTCTTTCCTTTTTCCTCTTTGTCTTAATCGGCGATGGTCCCGAGATCTTGCAAGAGACATGCGAAATTAAAATTAAAAATTGAGTGGAGACAATTTTGTTCGTACTGGGACAGGGTGATTCTGGAAAAGGGAGATAAAAAAAAAATTCCTTATTTATGTAATTTATATTTCATTGATCCTTCGTTTTACGAACCTTCGTTCATTCCTCGTTTAAACTGCCATCATTTACGCATTTACCTAATTTGATTACACTAACTTAAACTATCGTTCAACTCGTTCGAAAGGATTCTCTCCCCCCGATTAACAGGCGAAGAACGGCGCCGCACGCTTCGAACCGCGAGCGAACGTAAAACACTCTCGTTCGATTCTTTTTTTTCCCCCCCTTTTCTTATTCGATTCTCATTTACGAGCATCCTCCGTCCCATAACAATTATCCCAAACGGGTTTTCCAATGTTACGTCCGACGCGACCAGTAGAACCAGAACGAGCCCGATAAGAACCCGATAAGAAAGAACGTGGAAGAGGATTAAAACGTTTGAAATCGTGGAAAGAAAGCCGGCCAGCAGTTAAACCATCGAAGTTGAACGGTCAGCAGACCGTTGGGTGGGTTAGCGTGTCGGGAACTCGTTTCTCCATGTCGATGGACGTACAAAACCGTCTCGTGACGATTTTCGGGTTCGTGTCTCGAAAAAAAACCGTGGCCACGTGGTTACGTTCGAGTTAAGCTACCAGGAGGGATGGGGATGGGGGAGGAAGCTCTGGAAAAAAGCTGTGGAAAACGGCGCTGACCGCGGTTTCCCGTGGCAATAAATAAAGTTGATAAGCCCGCCACGGTGTTTGCGAACGTTTTACTATTACTTTTCCATCCAGCCGCCATTATTCTTCATCGTTTCCGTGCCACGATGAACGATCGGCTCTGCAGCCGTTGCTTCGATTTACGACGAATATCCACATCGCTTCTTCCATCTGTCTTTCTTCTCTTTCTCTCTCCCTTTTTCTCTCTGTTTATTGTGTATGTTCATTGGGAACGATACGTGATGAACATTGCGTAGAAATTTATTTGTCGTCGACGAGTTTCTTAATCGCTACGGGTGCTTTTTTTGAATCAATACACAGGCGCGATTTTCAATGGTCTGATGAGCTTGAATCAAGTTCTAGTTTGTATAGATTAAATTACAATGTTCTTGTATAGATTTGTACAATATATTGTATACACTGTATATATTTATATATATATATTTGTACACAATATATTGTTTGTATAATACATTATGTAATCATATATATATATATATATATTTGTATATATTATATTCATATATTTATGTAGTATATTATGTGTACTGTACATATTGCATTCATATATTTGTGTAATATATTGTGTACATTATATATACTTGCGTAGGGTGGTCACTGAAAACCTGAATGATATAAAACAAAAATAACTTTTACAAACACAAGTTTTTTCAATTTTTTATTATTTTATTTGGAGATATAATTAATGAATTTTTTTCTATAACCTGCGAAAAGAGAAAAGAAAAAAGATTGAAAATGAACAAGTTATGACTTTTCAAACCTTTAAGTTGTTATTGGATGTCTATCTCTTAAATAAATATTTCCACTGGATTAACATTAATATTTAACAGTGAAATATCAAACGTTTCTCTCTCGATATTCATGGAAATTTTTCCACGAGTTATCGAAGTTCGTCCCTTCGAAGGAAGGGAGAAATTGTTGGAATTTGTTCAACAGGTAGGGAACAAAGGGAAGTGTATTAAAAAAACGTCAAGAGAGAGAGAGAGAGAGATCTTAACCGAATAACGCAGTAAATAGAATTGATAAAACCCACAGTACTGAGTCGACGGTATCCAATATGCTTCTCGTCGATTTTCCTATCAGTCTTCATCGTTTTCCTCGTGAACGAACTTTTTTCGCCTTCGTGGCTCCTCCTTCGTGTCATTAATAATGATCTCTCCTCGTCGAAACGTGCCCCCCTATTTGTAAGGTGTTCGAACTATTCTTTCGACCCAACAACTCTCACCTCCTGGAATTTGTTCAACGACGGTTCTTTACGATGCAACTTTACGACTGCAACTTGAAAATTTGCAACGTTATAATATTTGGTAAATGAAATAAATCTCTGCGTGCAAAGTGCATCTTAAAAGATTCATAAACTTAAAAATTCAGAAAATTCGACGCGACCTGTTTCGTTGAAATTATTACACGCGATAAGTGCGATTGCAGAGTGGTCTCAGACGTTTTCTTCTTAGACGTTCGAGGTTAAAACAAACGGTGGAAAAAGAATTCTCAGGTAGAACGAACGAAGATTTCAACAAATGGCGATGACGATTTTAATGCGAGTCTTCTGTTTCGCGGCGCGCATCAAAAGCACATGCCCGGCTTGAACAAAAACAACACGGTGCAGAGAAGCGAAAAGAGAAAGAGAGGAAAAGCGCTTCTGTTCCCTTGTGCGCGCAACAATTCGCTGCTCGTTGCGAGATTTTTCAAAATGATTTTTCTCGTTTTTTTTTTCTATTCTCTTTTCTAACAATTTTACCAAAACGCGACAGCGAGGGACCACGGTTCCGGTCGAAAAATTTCGCGGCTACGTCGAACGCGTTCCCTAATAATGAGATGTCAGAATTTGAAACGGGTTTCGTTCGGATTAATTGAACACGAAAAATTGGAAATCGGATGACGCGCGAATGGAACGGAAGGGATTTTAACGGGAAATTATTGAGAAATTAACTTGCACTGACATTTCGAATTTTCTTTCCTTCTTTCTTTTTTGTTTTTCTTTTTTTGTAATTACTGAAATCAATGCAGGTGCAATTTCACTTTCTTATTCGATTATTTTCATCGACAATTGTGTACCGAGCATTTCGTACATTTCTACGACACGTTGAGCAAAATTTTACGCTGCTTCAACTTATATTATATTGCTGTTTGTGTTATAATACAACCGTGACACTGCATTGATCTAAATAAAGAAATGAAAAAATATCTGTATAAAAATATAAAAAAAAATGTAGTGTCTCTGATTCAAGTACAAAAAAGTAAAGGATACATCACGTTCGTGAAAAAAAAGGTAAACTGGAACACGTAAATACGAACCATGTGAAATAAAACTTTGAAGTGCACCTCAGATCACTTCAGAATAATAAACTTTATCGCATACGTAAAAGCGTACGCGTATCTCATCCTTGTTCGAACGTCCATTTGTTCAAATTACTCGAAAATACTCTAGTTCATCCTGCCTGCTTGCAAAAAATAAAATTCCAACCCCTGGAAATTCAATTCTTTTTTCGGGCGTGTCTTTCGCGGGGCAAACGCACTTTTTAAGGAAATTTTATGGTTTATTCTCGTCTCGCGGCTCGGCAAGATGAAATAGAATAGAATTAAACGAGCCATCCACGGATCCCGTGGCGTAGAAGTTCGACGGCTTATGTCATACGCGGCGACAATTCGAGGCGAGGCACTTTAAACGTCAATTTTTCACCCTGCGGAAATTGAACACCCTCCTCTACTTCCTCCTCTCCTGTGCCTCTCGCGTTCACCGTTGACCTGTCATTGTCTCGGCGAGACAACCTTCTTTTTTTATCACTGAAAGCGAGGGTAACCCAGAAAATCGGGTTTCTTCAGGTGCAACGCTGATGCAACGAAAATTAGCGATTGGTTGATTTTGGTCACGTGATTCGCGAAGGGGCGTGGAGTAGACCTCGAGTGGGAGTGGCGTTGTCTGATGCTGAGCGATCGCGACTGTAACTTGTTTTGTATCGATTCAAATGTTTGCATATCGATAAAATTTTATGGCAAAAAAGTCGTCTTCATTTCCTAGTCGGAACAGTTGCTTCTGGGCCTTTCAGTGAGACGAATCGTACTGGGGTACAAATCGTGCAGTTTTTTTCGTTACTGAAATGCAAAATCCAAATTGAAACGAACGTTAAACTCGTCCCACGTGTATTCTGTTGAATTGTTTTATAAATTTCGTTGTTTTGTCCCTGAAGAGTCAAAAGGATCGGTGTAAAAATACGGGATCGTAAATTCTATCGTACATGTTCATGTATGTTTTGTAGACGTTCTATTGGGTCGTTTCGTAAATTTTGTGATTTCGGCCGGTTCGTTGAAAATTTGATGGAAATAAACGCAGAGAGAAAACATTGTAAATTCTGTTCCACCATTTATCAATCTTATTCAACGAATTGTATTTCGATTATTAGAAATTTCAACGAGATGAATATCACAATATGTGTTTGCTATTTCTAAGAATTTGAATTACGCACGTAATTTTCTTCGAAACTAATTGCTCGACTCTCATCCTTGGTATCAAACGGATAACAACGCAATAACAAAAAGTTATTAAAAAGTAGTTCAATCTGCAAATTCTTTCAGCAACCACGAATAAACTGAATTTCTATTCAATTGCATACAAAATTCGCACAAAATCCTACTCTCACATATATATTTCACATTCTGATCTTATCCTCTCCAGTTTCATCTAACTTTATGATCACTGATTTTATTTTGAATTTTCACTTGTTGCAGTTGCGTGGATGTGGTGCATTAAATGCACAATTGTGGTATAATAATTATACTATCTGTCAAGGGACTTGAAAACTATATATTATATTAAATGATTGTATTATTATATATTTTACATATTGTTATATTGTTACATACTGTTGTATATTTAATGATATTGTTATGTGATTACAAACACAATTATATATTACGCTATCTATACTATATAGCATAATTTGCCATCAGAAATATATGCTACGCGTTGAGAAAACAAATGATACAGAATAATATATATTTAATAATATGTATTATTGATCCGACAACATAGAATTATATTATTTACGAAAATATATATTTTAATAATACAATTTTATATTTTGACAATATAGAATTATATTATTTACAATAATATATATTTTTGTAATATAGAATTTTCTTTTAATATAGAATTACATCATTTATTAATAATAAATTTTAGAAGAAAAATGTGTTAAATTGACGCAAATTGACGGATGCGCGTTGAATAACTTTGAATGCCTGAAAACTTTAAGAGATACGTCCATCAATTACACGTCGTAGAAAAAGACAGAGTTCAGCCGAAAGCACTCAAATGCTTGATACTCGTTGCGTTTTATTTTGTGGAAGACGCAGACTCGAAAACTTTCGAACAGAAAATACGACGAATATTAAATCGCGAACGCGGAGAAGAGGGAGAAAAATCGATCGACGCGCCGCACACGTCGCGATATTCGATAAAGAAAATTTCGTTCAAGTTATATTCGTTTATAAACGGCATTCCACGTGGCATTTGACAGATTTTTCCCAGCAGTGTTCTCATCAGTCTGAATAAAAACGTCAGCCCGGTGCTGCGAATCTGTTTCATCTCGTTATCGAAATAAATATCCTTTAGCAGTGGCCGCTCACGCGTAATTCGAAACAGAGGTATCATTTGGCACAAAGCGTTCGAATATTTTGTTCCTCTGTTTCCTCGCGCAAAAACACGCGAGCTTGCTTGCGGAAATTCACATTCAGACCGCCAATGTTAGAAAATAATTAGAGCCCCTCTGGAGTTTCTCTAACGAACGCTTCGAGAAGATAAAATCTCGCTGCGTGACTTCAAAATTTTCTACAGAGTCTTCTGCAGCGACTGATCGATTGAAATTCTCAGTTGGATCGAGTGACTGACATTTACCATCAATACAATTAATCGTCAGTCGTTGACAAATTGAAGGGAATCAATAAAATTAATAAAATTTAATTAATAAAATTAATAATCAGTCGTTTGTCAAGGGAACTTGATCCAATATTTTGATAGATTAGTTTAATACTTTGAAATTGCGATAAAACATAGTGTTCTGGCGCAGAACAACCCACCTCGAGACAGACACTCGGACTAGGTTCCTAGAATAGGCTACCCTGCCGAGAAGTTCTAGATGCCATGGCATTTTCCTATCTAAGGGACCTCTGTCTTATCCTGAGAGACAGAGTCAGCATCTGGAACGTTTCTTTAAGGGTAAGATCGGTAAACAAAGGGCTTCTTGGCTGGCACCAAGAAGTCACGTAGGCACATTCGTTCCTATAAAAGGTCAGTCTCCTAGCACGAGGCACATACATTCTACCATCAGTCAGTTCGAGTCTAGACGCGGAGACACCTCGTACCCATCTCCCGTAATCTCACGTAACAATTGTAGACACTCTAGTAAAATATACGTCTTAAAAAGTCTACAATCTGCATTTTTAATATCTCTCCGACGGCTGCAAAAAGCCAAACGAGAGAACCTCAGCGAAGCGGGCAGCATTCCACCAAGATTCACCGTCGCGCTGAGACACGTGGAATTCAGATACATAATATACCTAGTTTTTACTGTAGAGCAACCTCATATATTTAGCTACAAGCCTGATTAATTTATAATTTCTCCTTTGAAAGTTGTTAAATAAACGAACGATAATAAAGAAAAATAACTTTATTTAGTTGCACCAGGCAACTTAATATTATTTCATTGTTCTACGAACTTGCAAAAGCTTTATCGTTTCTCTGTTAACAAGATTTAGGTTAGGTTTAGGTTAGGTTTATAATTACAGATTACAGGTTAGATTTATAAATACAGACATTATTACAAGATTTAGGTTAGGTTTAGGTTAGGTTTATAATTACAGATTACAGGTTAGATTTATAAATACAGATTAGAGGTTAGGTTAATCATTAAAATTATCCATTATCATCAAGAGATATCCAACTGACGATTAAAACTGAAAAAAAGAGCTTTGTCGTTAATAACGTTTGATAAAAATTTGATCCTCGATCGCAATTGACTGAAATTCATTTCATTCAATTTCCAAATTTCCATCAAATTTCGTTCAATTTCGTTCAATTGTTCGTCGCAGCTAACGACTAAAAAATTAGGTATTTAATCGTTATTTACGATCGGCGACTAAATTTGAAATGTGATTAAAGACGGAATATCCAGAATTTGAATACTGTCTCGAATACTTTTTTCCTTTTTTTCCTTTTCTTTTTTTTTTGAATACGTATCCGATGAACCTTTCAACTCTCCATTCGCAAAGGCTAACGATTTTTTCTATACTCGTTTTGCTCCCGTATACCTCGGACGCCGAAATTTCATTTCCATTTTCTATGAAAATGACAATAAAGCACAATTCTCCTTTCTTTTTTCTCTTTTTTTCTGGAAAAAATCGGAACACAATTTAATTGCGGAAGATGTCGACTGATCGATGTAAAATTCGACAGGTGCACACGTTGCGCGAGTTTCTCGCGGTGCCTGGATACACGTTGCAAATAATTAAGCTCTTTAATGACGGTATGTAAATACTATAATGACAAATGACCCAGCGATGCGCGATGTATTTGCTGTTCCGGTTTGGTTAATTCGCGCTTGTTTCGCGTCTGAATTACAGACGAAATATCGAGGCTGGCCAGTCATTGGATATGAAACGTTCAATTATCTTCCTTTCGATCGAAATATCTTTTTCTCTCTAACAAACGAGAAGGGATTTTCTTTCGATCCTAAAAATCCGAAATAACGATTCGATCGTTGTTAATTAAGAGTCGTGTGTTCCGATCAAACAGCATTATATTATCTCGCGAAACGTATGTTGCCGGTAATGATGTAAAGATGCCAATATTAATAATTATATTATAATTAAATGATTGTTACGCAACGACGTTGGTTTGTATTTGATTTGCCGCGCTCGGTTCGTTCAATTATCATCGAAATTAATTCCGTTCTGCTGCGAGGCTAATTTTACGGAGGAATCGAAACGTAGAATACTTTTCGATATCATTCTCTGATTAAAACACCGCTACTTTCCGTTTTTTTTTTTTTTATTTCTGGGCTTGACTTTGACGTTTTTTCAAATTAATTCTGTTCTGTCGCGAGGCTAATTTAACGGAGGAATCGAACGTAGAATTCTTTTCGATATCATTCTCTGATTAAAACACCGCCACTTTCCGATACTTTGATTTCTGGGCTTGACTTCGACGCTTTTCCAAATTAATTCTGTTCTGTCGCGAGGCTAATTTAACGGAGGAATCGAAACGTAGAATTCTTTTCGATATCATTCTCTGATTAAAACACCGCCACTTTCCGTTTTTTTTTTTATTTCTGGGCTTGACTTTGAGTCAAGTTTTTTCAAAAATTAAATCCAATTATTCGCAACGAGAGGAAATAGAATAAATGCAAAAGGAGATGAATTAATTTACTATTTGAGGTAAAGATCGTTAGATCCTTTCCCTGTTTATTCGTCGATACGAAGAATTTACTTTCGGTTAATTGACTCGAATAGATTTTCCACGATGCTTGTTAATACAATCCGTCTTGCCGCGCAACACCATCGTGCCCGACAAATGACGTTTCCCCTTTCTCGAGACAGCGATTTATTATAATTCACCAGCCACTTCATTAAAGTCCCATTAAACCGGCTTAATTCTCATTTATTATTCCCTTCGTCGAATAATCCGCGCGAGTGAGAAGTATTCCTGCCTCGCGGAAAGGAATTAAACAATTTCTGAAATCGTGCGCGCCAGTTTCAATTTCGAGCGTCGTCGATATTATACGTACATATATAATACTTCTCGCGAAGGAATCGTCCAGCCAATTGCACGACGAGTATAATTAGCAACGCTCATTTTCATGCGAAAATAATTATTCAACCTTGGCGATAAGGAATACCGAGGCTGGACGTGTGAATTTTGATAAAATAACATTTCTCGTCAATAGATGAATACATATACCGAAATTATAAAATTTCTTTGTATTCATCTTGCACGATCAGACACTGAATATTTGTGCGAATATATTCTTTGTACTATATTATAATATTGTGTAATTTTGTAATGTATAAATATTATTATTATTAATTTATACATGTTATTAATTTTATAATGTATAATAATATTAGAACGTAATTATAATATACTTGTACCTATAATTAATTTTGTAATTAATTTTATTCATTATAACTTTATATAATTTTATATAATTTATTCATTATAATTAATCATTCGTGTATGATTTTAATTACACTCATATTTTTTTATACCTATAATTAAAAGTAACAGACTCTTTCGCTTGCTAAATTTTGTAATTTAATCCTTTGAATTAGCTCCTTGAGTTTAGCTCGTATGGATAATCTAGGATTCTTAAACCTTTAACTAGATACTTAATCGTTCAAGTTTACGTTTCACTTATACGAAACTGATAAATAAAGTTAATAAAGAAATAAGATAAAACTCCACGGAGATACAGTGAGAAGCACGATTGTCGATAATTTGTAATTATTATAGTAATTATAAATTATATTTATAATTACTATAATAATTAATAAATAATCGTTAATTATTAATAGTAAAATTATTAGTATCAGTAGAAATAATTGGCAGTGTTAAACTACATCCAGCGTTGGAGAGAGACTCCATAGACTCGCAGAATTACGTTGCTTCGTAAGTTCATTTTCAAAATAGCCGAAGGTCGGCTCGCGCTCGGAATGTTCGCCTTCGTCGGCGATTGGGTCGAGTGGGCCGAAGTTCCACGAGATAAAGAGAGGTCAGCGGTGGATCGACCAAGGGGTTGTGGATGCACGCGTGGTAATTAATGCCGCTGCAGCGCTGCGGGCCAAGAAGCTCGGTGGACAGCTCGGTGGCGCGAGCCCAAAACCAAACATTCCTCGAGCCCGGTATATATAACGCTGGTCGGTGGCTGTCTTGGTATTAGTTGGTGGACACGTAGCAATTATAACCTGGCACACGGAGTCGTTTCTAACGCGAGGTCGCGGCTGGAATGTCGCGGAACTCGATTTAACCGAGCGGTCCAGGTGGCTCGAGGACCACAGATTCCACGTTTCGATCGAACCGCTATCTACTTATAGTCGAAAGTGTAGGCGCCTTCTTTTTTCATCCATCGACGCGTATTTTCAGCTTCACGAAAATTAACTCGGGACGACGGTGGATTCAACGCTTTTCAATCCTTGCGAGAATTCGAAAATTCAGTTCACGGAGTTGTTTCGACTATCGCCTTAAAATGTTCGTGCGTCGCTTCTTTGAGGAGTATCAGTACCGCGAAGACTGCAACCAGTGATTGATCCTGCCTTGATTTTATCTAAGTAATCTCAGCTTTTCTCAAAACTAAAATATATTTAAAACGTTTAACATTTAACAAACTAACTTTTTGTGAGAAAGATTTGAAAATAACAAATTCTTTCACAATGCAACAATCAAGATTCCATTTTATCCGAAACTTGCGTTTGAATAAGCCAATATTCAAGAAAATTTATCAACGTTTACCTGGAAGAACTTGTGAAAAAATGGTTTTTTTAATGTATCGCTCTTTTGCAAAAATTGGCATACACAAATGGTTAAATTCGTCGTTAAAAAAACGAATTAATTTCATCGATTTGCACAAAAAAACGGTATCTTCGATAATTTCCTTCGATAATTTGACGAATTTGTTCCTAATTACTTCGTTCGATCCTTTAAAGGATCGATTTTATATTAACTCTATATGAGCTCGCGTGTCACGCTGGAAGCGACAATGCAAATTTGCTACGAAACTCGTACTTTGAAAAATAAATCAAAAGCTGTGCGTTAATTTACCTTGAAATAATTTACATTGAAATAAAAAATATAAGATAATAACATAATAAAAACACAGACGGACGTGCGACAACGTTGAAAATGTTCCAAGGATCAGAGCAGAGACCTCCACAGATACCTTAGGACTTGGAATTTCTCAAAAGTGAGAAACACTTTGAGAAAGTGAAAAAAGAAGGAAAATGAATCGCCATAGAACGATAGCAAAGGCTGTTTTAGAGCCACGTCAGCGGGAAATTGACAAAACCAGCGTCGCAGATACGCTCCGCTTCTTCGTTCAAACGTATCAGATGTCTGACACCCGCTTTCGTCCTAATCCTCGCGCGTTTCTATTGTCGTTTCGGTTGTACAGAAACTGGCGAGAGCGTTCTAATAACTTAATAACCTACTGACTAACTGAGCGGGGCGAGCACGGCGAGAAGGGGGGGACGCGACAGTGCCGCGGGGGCGGTGAACAATACGAAGTGAAACTCGGCGATTATAGACAGTATCTGATTCGACCAATTTATCTGGCCTCGTTGTTCCCCCTTCGAAATCTTACGTAAGCTTCCGTTCGAACTCTGCGCATTGGCAGACAATAGACACTCGCTAGGTGAACGAGGCTAATTAGAACAAGTGTTGAAACACGCTGCGGTGCCGCTTCGGTTCGCCAAGTTTCGGTGCGTTTCGATGATTCGATAGCAAACGTTAAACTCGATCGATCTTCTCTTTGGGACGTGGAATCGTCGTGATGTAATTTTTAAAACATACTCGAAAGTAGAGTTTATTTATGATTAAAGAGAATTTTTAACTGCGATGAAATCTACGAAACGCAAGAAAAATTGAGAACTGCAGAACGCGAGAAGAAAAGATGAGAAATGTGACTCGTAGAAAATTGTAAGGAACCTCGATCTTTTTCAGCCTCTTGTGATTTCTACGCTAATTTACATCTTATTATGTAAATAATGATGTCAATGATTATATATTATTAATTGTTTACGCAATATCACGTGATTTATTTCTCACCTCCGTTCCTATCGTCAAGCAATTCCGAGGAAATGTTAAGTCCAGAAATTAAGGTCCTAGAAAAAACTGCACGACTTGTACCCCAGTACGATTCGTCTGAAAAGCCCAGAAGCGACTGTTCTGACGACTTTTTTGCCATAAAATTGATAGAATCGATAGAAAATAAATTACAGGCGTGATCGCTCAGTACCAGACAACGCCACTCCTACTCCACGCCCCCTCGCGAGTCACGTGACCCAAATCAACCAATCGCTAATTTTCGTTGCATCAGCGTTGCACCTGAACAGACCCGATTTTCTGGGTTACCCCCGCTAAAATCACTTTCAGTGATAAAAAAATACAAATTCGAGATACGTGTGATAAATTTGCAACCACGCACTGAAACAAACGGAGAAGAACGTTACTGAAACACAGAAATGTTTCAATTTTTTGCTACGAAAAGGACAAAAAGAGCATCGTGCTCTCTCTCTCGATCGAGACATTGTTCATGCCAAATCGGCTGTTTATTCGTCGACGGTTGCGCAACTCGGTGCGCTCAGTTGTGTAAAAAGTAATTCCGGCTGTGTAATAGTCATTGAAAGGGGAAACAGAGGAAGAAATCGAATGTAGACCGTCTGCCAACTCGATCGTTCCCGGGTAAGACGAACAGTCCGCTTTGCGGGAGGAGACTCGTCTCGCGTTGAATATCCGGCTAAAATAAGCGGAACAATCGTAGATTATTGTTTCGTGTATTCTCTTCGTGTCTCGTGAAAGTTTCTCCAACTTTCGGGAGAGAAATTGCGGTTCCTCGGTTCATTTCTTTTTTTTCATTGTACAAACGTCTAAGTAATTTCTTAAAATTACACATAATTTTTACATGTATATTGGATAATTTTACGTTCCACATTGATATTAAGTAAAGATCAACTTAAATACAACGATTCTTCAATCTGTGACAAAAAATTGCTGTTTGTACAATAAAAAGAGAAAATAAACTTTAATACACAGAATCAATCGCTATTGAATTAACTATGAAATTTTTGTTTAAATTTTAAATTAGTTTATTAAGTTTTCAACGTGTTGCAAATATAGGGGAGAGAAAAATTAATTTTTTAAGAGCCTCTCTTGTCGAATATTTTATTATTCGAACGTTACATCACCGGAATAAAACGCTCCGCTAGTAACAGACTAGCTTCTAATTATTTTCAGCGTGATGCAATACAATTTTCTCCGAGATACTCGAAAAATAGAGATACAAGGGAAGCCCTTCCGCATTGCATCCAAAGTGATAAAGATAAAGCATAATGCTGCGTAGAACAAGAACGTTCAAACACTCTCTTCGTAATTCAATTTACATGTTCTTTTTACTACGTAACAAGAAATTATTGTTACATTAAAATTAATGTTTATTACAACAGAAAATTATCGTTATGTCATAAGCGTTCGTACAAAGGGCTAGTTTTATACGAGATGCAAAGGGTTCGGTCATGAAACTTTAATGATCGACAATTAAACATTGAAATTCTTTTTTCTTCAAGTTTCAAGTAGCCAGGAAACAATTTCTGAAACATTCGTCCCGAGTGTAACGATAATGAAACGCGGGATTATTTCACTTCGTAACAATTTAAACGATATTTCTCAAATTTCCGTTCGATTTTCGCCAGCGGAAGTTGACAGCCGGGTTCACAAATTTTAGTTCATAAATTGCTCGAATTCCTTCGTTATAACATTCCACCCCCTCTCATCGATTCCGGGTAATTTTTTTTCTTTTTTTTTTGTTTTTCTTTTTTCTCTGATTTAACTTCGACGACGCCAGGCAAATAAATTCGTCGTTTATCTCTTATCACGAACGTTTGTAAATTGCAACACGAAACGCTGCGTGTCGTTCCTTCGAATCTCAGTCACATTCTTTTTTTTTTTTTTTAATTATTTGGAACACGAGCCGCGTCGCCAGGCTGGCTGAATTAAATATCGCGAATAGCATCGAGTCTGGGAAGGCATTGTTTAATAAAAATTCGCCGGATATTTCGTACAATGAAAATTTCAATCTCCCACCGAACGTGAACGTTTCCATCGCGATGGGCATTTCCAAAACTTAGATACATTGCGCCACGATCGATGAAAATTTCATTTAAAACACATTCCTCGAACTCGATCGAATTGAAACTCTAAAAATCTTGAATGCGCGATGCGAAACATTCTGCCAGATTATCCGTTTTAATCTTTCCAGCCGGTAATTAATCACGCATTCAACGAATTAATGGCTCGAGCAATAATTAATTTGAACGAGAATCATACCGAATTAAGTTCGGTAATGAATTATTTCCTCAACGCCGTCAAAACTGGATGGATCTTGGATTTTTGACTTTTATAATTACTAATGATATGATCAATTGCAATTATTCAATCCGTGCAATTATTCAAATTATGGAAATGTAACAGGAAACACGCAGTCCTTTAATTAATCAAGTGAATTAAGTCACTCGTCTTAACGTTGTGAAAATTGGACCTTTCTGCGTGATGCAGAATACAGATTTACCGTGAGAAAATAAAAGGTGGAAGAATAGTAATTACGGCAGCGTAAATTAAAAAAGATGAATAATCAATAATGCAAAAATTAGAAATTAACATGAAATGAAACGTACGCAAATTAAATTGGTAAGTGGAGCAAGTGTTCTAACCACTTATTATTCCTGCAATAAATTCGTTTCTTCCAATTTTCGGAGTTTCATCGTATTCGTATTATATTTTCGTCGCTAATGTCGCCGTTACAAAAAAATATATATAAATAAATAGAAATAAATATATATAAATAAATATAAATAAATATATATATATATTTTTTCGTCGCTTATAAGAAAAAAAAAAATGTAACATACTCCAAAAAAAAAACCTACAAGGTACAAGTCTGCACCATTGGCTAGAAAATGAAATTGGCGAGTTCTGAATTTCAAAAATTCCCGGCGAATTGCAGCCGGCGTCAATGTCACCGGCACGCTTCCGCCGCGCGCCGATGAGAATAAAATTCGCGGAACGGCGGACCGGCGAAAAGGAACGCGAAACGTTCCGTAAAATATAATTATCGCCCGCTGCCTCGTGAAGAGGATTTTAATCGCGTAACAGTTTCACGAGAGAGAGTGTTCGTTCGCCGGAGCCGGGATCTTTGTTCGGTCGAGAGAAAAAGGGGGGGAGTTACGCGTGTCTCCGTAATTGCAGGGGATTTTTTTCCTTTTGCCCCTTTTCCCTAATGAAAGGCCTCGCCGGTCAAAAAGATCCTCGAGCCGAAAAGGGAGGCGAGAATTATAGAGGAGGATCGAGGCGCCTGCCCTGCGAGTTTGATGTAGGCGCAAAGTGCCGGAAAACCACGTTGCGCGCATCGCGCGATATCGCGCGGGACACTTTTGTACGAGGAACGTTGTATCAACGCGTTAATAACGGAAATTCCAAAATTTTCGACAACATTTGAAAACTTGAAATTCCAATTGGAAATTTTCGAAAATAAAATTTTTCAATACAAAGTGCGTTTACATGAATAAAATGTGAATAAACGTTGGAAACCAAAACAGACGGACCAATGTTTGGAAACAAAGCGAAATTTCAAAGTTTTCGAAATTGCGATTCCAAATTTTCGAATATACAATTAACATTGGAAACCAAAACATTTTATCAGAGAATTTTGTAACATATATACATGTTATGACGATTAATTGCGACTGAGACTGATCTTGGGTTCTAATCAGAAGAACAAATTAGTAGGATCTATAGGTCTTGCGTGTCCTACTTTACAGACGTTTGCGGATTCGCGCGGAGTAGATTAAGAGGTGATTTCTCACGAGAAAATAAGTCAAATGTAGAATAAAATGTTCCCATCCGAAGCAATTTCTGAGAAAACAAAGTCTATCTTCTTGGAGATGAAACTTTAAATTGAAAACGCGTTATTCCACGCTTTTCTACGCTTTTCGTGTTGTTTTGTTCCACGTTTTATCTCATTAGACGGTAGGGAATCCTCCCTGTTAATTCTCGTTCGTTAGATTTGGAACTTTGAGTGCCAAGTTCAAGTAACAAATTGACAAATTTTTCTACTCGAATGCCAGCTTTCGAACGAAGCCTCGAAGTGGAAGCATTTTATTCTACATTTTCGATTTACCTTTTTGCGAAGAAAAAAGAAAATATGTCGCATGTTCTGTTTCTTGCACGTTGTACTACATTTACTGTATCGTATGCATTCGTTCGTGTCAATACGTAGACTGCAAGAAATTGCAAGGTGCAAAAATGCACACGACACCTCTAACACGTGAAACGTCCAAACTTTATTAACCTCCTTACTACCTCCTCATATTTTTCTACCCCTGCAATCTATTCGCCGAAGTATCCACCATGTATTGCTAATAAAAGCTCAACTTTTCGAGAGTCTCTCGAAACGGTGGCAGAAATTTGCTCCGAGAAAGTCGTAAAATCGACGAAAATTCCGGGAGAGAAGATCACCACAAAAAAAAACCACGAGATCGAGTTGATTAAAACATTCAAACAAAAAGAAAAGGTGGAAGAGGAGAAGCGTCGACAGACGAAAAACGTCGACTAAATAATAACAATAAAGTATTCAGGAGAGGGGATGAAAAGGAAGAAAGCAACGGAAAAAATGAAAAGAAAAAAGGAAAAGAATGCGATTGGGCACAGAGGCGACACGCGGTATAGCTTTTTATTTAGTCGAGTCGATTTAAACTGGTCGAAGGGTCGAAGGTTCGATCGGTTTTTTTCTTTTTTTTTTCCCCCGGAACCGGCTGAAATCCCTGTCGTGACGCTATCGAGAATGGCCCGGGATTCAGGAATGGATTTCAATGGGGGCTGCTGCAACGCCGGGGCCAAACGCCACATCCCCTGGGTATCGCGTTTTGCGGATCCGCCTTAACGAACCGTGCAATCCAGTTTACAGTGCCGCGTGTAGTTAGGCGTGAACCCATCCGCCGAGGATCATTACGAGCGGCGACTAAAAAGGACTTTCTCTCCCCTCCCCCCTTCTGGTCTCTTGCCCCTTTTCAAGGACAAGTGGAAAATCCCGTTGTACATGTGAGAGGCTGAGAGACTGATCCCGCCCGCTTCCTCCTCAGGGAGCTTTTCAACGTAATTCCTACTTCCCCTCTCTCTGCAAACGCATCCGTGCATACGCGGATGCGTTTGCGTACGCGCGCAAATGAAAGTTTGTTAGCGTGGGAATTTCGTTGATGCTTAATTGGCAGTCGGTAAGGTGAATGCCGATAAACGATACTGGTTTGGACTGACGCGATTCGAATTGGTTATCTCGTTGCAGATGTGTCATAATGCTAGAATAACCATTCTTTACATATATATGTATATATTATAATAAATAATATAATATATTAAATAAATAAATATATTAGAAATATTATATACATGAAATATTAAAGATGTGTCTTGATATTTGAGAATAACCAGTCTTTAATATTTTATATATAAATTCTATATATAGAGTTTATATGTAAAATATCATTATCTTATACATATATATATATATTTTTTATACATTATATTTACATATAAATTTATTTAAATTTCAATGATATGTAAATACACTTATATCTACATTTGGGGTAACCTAAAAAGGGGCGGGGGGAAGAGAAGTTGGCGAACTATTGGTTTTAAGACAGAGTCCCGCAAGCTGGCAAACAAAGTGCAAATTTTTCGTTTTATTTTCTTTCTCGGCCATTTCTCGGCTCTCGATCGAGTCGAAGTTTTTTAAATCTGCCGCGGCTGATTGTGTCCCATGCTCGCGACGCAGTTGCTCTGTTGTTCGTAATTGTTCGTTCGGTGAAAATTCGAGTAAAACCGGGTGGAAAATTCCTGCTCCCTTGTTGAGGCGCTCGGGAATATTATCGAAATCAATTCGCGAGATCGTTATGAACAATGTCGTTTAACGCTGGAACGAGCAAACTCCCCGTTCGACGCGACGGATTTCAGATTTCCTTTGTTTGCTTGGATTGAAGTTGAGGGAAAAAGATGCGAAATAATTCGCATCGTCGGAATTAACGTCGACGTTTGAATTCAAACGGAAATACAAATCCATTTATTTCGATTGTTGCGATAATTTGACGCGACAGTCGAAATAACAACAAACAATGTAATAATGTTTTAATTATCGTGTGTATCATAATTTGTATGTATTACATGTATTGTAATTTATGTATATATACACATCATAATTTAAATGAATTTATATATAAATACAATGTATAAAAATATATATATAAGATAATGATATTTTATATATGAATTCTACACATGAAAATTTATTTATAAAATATTAGACTGGTTGTTCTAATATTAAGACACATCTTTAATATTTTATATATAGAATTTATATGTAAAATATTAAAAAATTTAATATAAAATAAAGAATGATTATTCTAGTATTAAGACACATCTGCATCGAATGATACACGTATCTACTTTCCACCTCCCCACGTTTTTCTTTTTTTTTTTCAAAAGCATAACGTATCGATTTAATTAAAAATACATCACGCAAAGAGACGAAAAAACTCGTCTTCTTCGAGACGAATTTCACGTCGATACGAACCCCGTCGTTCGAATGGAACCGTAATTTTTGATGCCTCACGCTCGTTCACTCGTCCGGCGCGCCACGCACAGTGAGCCAGGTCAATGACAGACGCTGAGTCGGCACCTTTTTCTACCAGCACCACTGCGACGAACATCAACACCCACGAACCGCTGGCCGCCAGACGTTTGCGCGTTTTCAGAAAAGAATGTCGGTCACGGCGAGTTCAACTCTCCCCTCGTTCGCTAGTCTACCGTGCGTACCAACGCTTTGAAGCCAATTCGCGACATATTGATTTGAAATAAACGTTGTTTTACGCTGCACGCTGATTTCCCTTTTTCCTTTTTTCTTTTTTCTTTTTTTTTTTTTTTTTTTTTTTTTGTTGAGTCGTTGGAGCAACGAAATTTTACAGAGAGCTTGGACACACTCGTCCAATTCGCGCGAGAAATTAATTTCTGTTCGGGGAACTCTGTTGGATACGTTTTCTTTGTTGGAAATTGTTATTATTATTGTTTTAATATTCCGTGGGCTGTGTACATCTCGTGACGAGAGGAATATATTATAGGACGTAACTGCCAAGTAATTACTGTATTTCGAACTCTGTAATTTTAATAATATTCTTGCACGTACACGTGCAGAGTACCGCAGCTGCGATTTTTGAAAATATTCTGGGAAATATCGTTCGATCGAACAATTTCAATTCCGATTAAACCTGATTAAGCATCGGCAAATTTCTCTCCGCAGAGAGTTCAACGACGTGAAGTAAGGTGAAAAATTCTACATATTCACCGGGCACAAAGGACTTCGTGCAAAAATATTATTCCAACGTGAATGTTTTGAATCCGTACAATTACCATTTGAAATGATTCCCCTTGCATAAAGAATGCAAAACACGCTCGGTGTATCAACGTAACGTTAATTTCCCTTTATTTTTCTACGCAATGTAACGAAAGGGGGACGCGCGTAACAAAAGCTTGGAAAATTTAAAAAAAAAGGGAGAAAGAAGAAAATAGAAATCAAGAGTTATTCCATCGTGTTGTTGATGCCAGGGCAATAACTCTCGATCCTTCACACGCCCCGATAATGTAAAAATTGTGTTTTCTATTATTCTTCAGCGACAAAAAAAGTGTGTCGCTGCGTGAATAAATTTACGAACGTTCGTACTAATGGAAATTCCTACTTTTCATGCAACGAGCACAATTTACAAAATGAAACGCAAAAATTCGCGAAATCGAAACTTCGCCGCGAAACAGTTATTTCGTCTGTCAATTACTTCCGATTGATTTTCGTTAGCTTCGAATTTCCCCGCAGAATCGTAAAAGTCCGCCATCCTCCTCCCTCTTTATTACTCGCGTGAGAGCTCGGCTGGCGTAACGAAAGCTTCACTTTACAAGGGACGTAAGTAGTTAGAGGCCGTGAAATATTTTACGGGGCAGGAGATTCGATCGTTATCGTCATCCGATCAAAACTAACGCTGTAGATAACCGCTCGGTCCAAAGTGACCGAGTACTAACTTCCGTGCCGTTGAACGGCCCCGTTAAAATTTTAATAAGTTGGCGCCGAGCGTGATTTCGATGCGCGAAAAGTTCGCGCGCGCCAATCCCCTCGCCCGTCTTCCTAATAATCGTGAGCGCGGACTCCGTTTGTTCGAGCCAAATTTCAGCCAATATCCGATTAAGTAAACTCCGAGGACCATTTATTCGAGCCTGAATAAACTCTTCGAACGAAAACACTTTACACTTTCTTCTCTCTTTTGTTCTTTAATTATGCCGCCAGATCGGAAACACTGTAGCGGTTTGGGATTTCTCAACTACGAGTTTCGAACACTGACTAGCACAAGCTGCGAGTGGCTGCGCGCGGTCCTACCGATCTCTGACGTTAAGCAAGCAGAATGTGTGGAACCCCGCTAGGATGGGTGGATGCGGGCCAGCCGCGCCTCTAGCGGATGGTTGCAACAACATAACAAGCGTCTGCCATCAGCCCCACTGATGAGTCTAGGTAATGACTCCGAGACGATATACGCATAAACGCAATTCTCTCTTTCTTTCTCACGACCCCAAAGTTCATTCGTCCATCCAGCATCCTTACCTTCCTAACCCGACAACACCTTGCGTGTGCAACTACTGCGTCGTCCTGTACACCTTGCATCTATTAAGATAATTTCCACCTGTCTAATTTAATTCTTACCAGAGTAAAGAACTCGAACCTTCTTTCTCTTTTTTTCTATGGAAATTAACTTTGAACGTTCTTTGATCTCGAGAAAGTAACGAAGAGTATTTTAAACAATTCTATCATTCGAGTAAGGAGAGAAGAAAAGGAAAGGTTTCTCTCTGAAAGAACGAACGGTATTATTCCCGGGAAACGACGTTCGTTTGTTTCAGCTCGAAATTCACCGCGATAATTGAAAGAAATATTCGCCTCCTCCCTCCTTCCGTGTGATTTTCTAAATTTTTTTGCAACGTGGACGTGGAAACGAACGTTCCCCCCGTGTGTGTGTATGTGTGTGTGTGTAACTTTTTACTTTCCGTGCTGCAGCGCAACAACGAGGCGAAAAAAAGACGATTTTCAACGGCAAAAAGGCACATTGTTGGAAAAACAAACGGAGAAAATGTTACGATCAATAGCACAATCAAAGTGGACGCGGATGGCAACGCTCCTCCTCTCCTTTTATTTCTTTTTTTACCCGAGGAAATTCAGCGAAAAAAAGTTTCTAACAAACCGAAGGAAAGTTAGACGACCATTAAAAAACCAAAAAAAAAGAAAAAAAAAGAGAGAACGAATCGAAAAATATCAGGGAAAAATCCAATGTTACGTGAAAATATCTGTCTCTGTTGCAGCCGGACTGCAACTTTGCCAGTGTGCGCGCGTGCGTCGATTTAATTCGATCTTACAGCGAAATTTTGCAGCGAGTGCCCCGCTGTTTGTTTACAGGCGGAATTAAATCCATCGGAAATCCTCGGAAACACTCGGAAGATCTTATGAATCCGGACGCGGTGGAATACGTCTCACTAACAATGTGTAACTAGTTGCACTTACAACGAAACTTCCTAATAGCAGCGAAGTTTATCCAAGCAACTAAGTAACTCAAAGTCGATCCGACATCCCTCTCGCGGAAGATACACCGTGGCTATGGCAACGTCTATTAACTCCTGTTTAATACTTACGTGACAAACAAATAAACTCGAAAATTATGCGCAAATACTCCGTTGGAGGATCGACTGTTCCGGCGACAGTGCAAGATCTCCTTGACGAGAGTACAATGACTGACCCGTTTGCTCGAAGGATGACCCATTTAATTTCATCGAATTTCTTATATTTGGTTTTGTCGATACGCGACAAATAAACTAGAAAATGATGTCCAAATATCCTACCGTTGGAGGAACAACTGTTAAAGCAACAGATTTTGACAAAAGTACAATAATTGACTCGTTTGCTCGAAGGATATTTAATTTCATCGAATTTCTTATATTTGGTTTTGTCGATACGCGACAAATAAACTCGAAAATTATGTCCAAATATCCTACCGTCGGAGGAACAACTGTTAAAGCAACAGATTTTGACAAAAGTACAATAATTGACTCGTTTGCTCGAAGGATATTTAATTTTATCGACAAATTACGTGACAAATAAACTCGAGAATCATGTGCAAATATCCATTGTAGAAACAATTGTTTCAGCAACAGATTCGAATGTGTGACGATCGAATAAATATTACTTTTTTCCTTTTTTCAAGATTTTGACGAGAGTACAACAATCGACGCATTCGTTCAAAGTATATTTAGTTTTATCGAGAATAACACGATTACTAGAACTAATATTGAGTTAAAAAGATTTCGATGGAAGTATTGCAATAGTTGATGCATTTTCATCGAAAGTTATTTAGTTTCGTGGAAAATAACACGATCGCTCAAATAATTGTCTATAATAATAATTGTACAACTTATCGAAGTATTGATAAATATCACGATAAAAGGATTTCAAGAAGAACGTTATTTAGTTTTATCGAGAATAACGCGATTACTGGAATTAATATCGAGTTAAAAAGATTTTGATGGAAGTATCACAATAGTCGATGCATTTTCATCGAAAGTTATTTAGTTTCGTGGAAAATAACACGATCGCTCGAATAATTGTTGTCTATAACAGTAATTGTACAACTTATCGAAGTATTGATAAATGTCACGATAAAAGGAACGTTATTAGTTTTATGCCTGAATTAATAATTCGACGAGAGTGCAGTAATTGGCTGTATTTGTTTCAATTGATTTAGTTTTGTCGAAGACGACACGATTGGTACGTTTTATATCGGAAATATCACTGAGTGTAATATAATACGTTAATAATTTATTGGCCGACAAATGACTGATTTGCCTCAGGGCTGTTAAACACCGTACACTATCCTCACTTACTCGTTTCTCGTGACACGGTTGACTCAGGATGATAAAATGACGGGTCAATTTCGAGACGGTACGCTTGCCAGGCTTTATAGCCTCCGTCTATTTTATCACTGCAATTAGGCTACCGTGTCACGCAACACTTGAACCCCTTGTGTCGACTCTCGACTTACACTCGACTTACGTTCCGAGAGGGTATAACTTTAATCGCCATTGAGAACCATTTATTAATTAGCGTATTCGAGTACCACACGTCTATTTTCCTTTCTTTTTTATATAATAAATTTTACACTCTCGCAACACAATCCTCTTTTTTTTCCAAGTTCGTTTCCCAACTGAAGAGAGAACGAGAATTTTGCTAATGCGAGGACGATTTTTAAACGATCCTCCGACACTTTGCGACACTCCCTTTTCATCTGTTCGTCGTTGATTAAATTTCGAGTAATTTGTAAACGCGACATGTTCGTTGTAACAGAATCGCTGAATGTTTTCTTCTTTTCAGTTTATTTTCTCCCCTCGCCTCGAACAGAAAGAATTTTACTCCACGCAACGCGTCTGTTCTCGATTTACTTTTTCAAGTAGAATCAACCCTTTCCCTTGGCTGTAGCGCCAATCGCGAGTTATTCTCTATATACGGGGTGTTCCAGTTTCTTCCGGCCAATGCCTTATTAAGAAGTACATACAACGAAAATAGAAAATACGAAGAGAATGATACTTGAATCTCCGATGTGCGATGTATCGTCCAATTTATGCGTGGGTAATAATCTGATACGAAGAGCAAGTTGTTTAACAGGGTGAAATAAGTTGAAACGGCGTCAAATGAAATTTCAGGGGTGCAGAGGGAAGATTACTTCACCGCGTTCAATTTAACTTTCGATTGAGTCAAAATTATCTGACCCTAGAAGAAAATTTTTATCACGTGCCTGTGGAGTTTTTATGAAAAACACGCAAATTTCTCCGATTCTCCGATCTACCGCGTAGAAAGCTAAGTTGAAACCGGAAACAAAATTCGACGCGTCATTAACCCCATATAAATTAAATTAAATCTAATAAATAACAATAATAATTTGTAATAATTATAATAATTTTATAACAGTTACTATTATCAATATTAATTAATAATAATAAATTTAATTTAATTAAGCAAAGTAGTAATTTAAGAAATTACTAAATTTGTTAAATTTAAGAATTTTGGAATTAGGAATGTCAGAATTTAAGAATTTGTCAAATTTAAGAAAATTTAACAAATCAAACTAATCAGATTAAATTAAATTAAATTCAACAAAGTAGGTAATTTAAGATATAGAATAGAAGGGTTGAAAAGAGCCATATCAAGCATGTGGGAAAATATCTTTTTATACGTATTAATCTCCCAGACGAGCAAGTCATGTCAAATCTGTCGAGTTAGCCGACGAAAAGGAGCAGTTAAAATTTCCAAAATTTCACCTCATTATTTCCATCTCCCCGCATCTCGCGCAAACTTGCCGCAAAGTGAACTCACCCTTTCGCGATCTTCCGTGGCCGAGTATCTCCTCCTTCGATTAACCTTGCGCGAAGGGCACGGTCCATTTCTCAATTCCTCGTCGCGAGGAAGCGAGTTCGGCCCGGGCGACAGAGCAAAGCGCGGCGCGGTAAACGGAAGCGAGTAAATTGGTCAGCGGTGGAAAATCGGACCGGGGCGAAAGTACGGTGACGTGGCACCGGCGTCAAGCCCCCGGGCGGATTAATTTAAGGGCCAGATAAATCATCCCGCTATCTCGCCGGCTACGGCAAAAACATTTATCTTCCTGCTGGTGGTCTGCTCGCAAACGTCCTCCCCTTCTCCGCCGCCGCCACTCTCGAAACTCGCGGTTATAGGTGCTCGTCATTATCCGCGAGGAAACACCGGCAGATCCAACTTGAGATTTTTTCTTTTTTTTTAAATCCGCCGATTTTTTTTTTTTTTTTTTTTATAAGACTGCGCACGCTGCTGCTTTCGAACAAATGCTGGAATGCGAACGTGTGCATCACGAGGTCATACGCGCCGCGATATTATCACAGAGTATCTCGTTTATTTTCTGACAAATTTTTGCATTTTCGGATCTCACGCAAATGAGTGAAAATACGAGATTTAATTATCAAGGACCACGTTAATGGTGGAGGGACCAAGTCAGAAACAAAGTGAAAAGGTGTATTGATTTTATGAAAGTGCGAAAGAGTACAGAGCGAAATAGTGTTCGTTGTATTAATTATGCACGAATAATAGTACGCGTATAATCCTATATGATACGTGTATGTTTCTGTTATTAATGTACGATTGTAATGGAAAACGATTTTTTTTCATTCTTAATGGCGATAATTAACTTTCTCTGTTATTATTGTATTACTGTATACTATATTATTGTATTATTATACTCTTATATATTATACTATTATTATACTACTATATACTAAAAAAATCGTAAAGAAAAATGATTTTTTTCATTCTTAATGGCGATAATTAACTTTCTTTGTTATTATTGTATTACTGTATATTGTTATACTATATTATTATACTCTTATATATTATACTATTATTATACTACTATATATTAAAAAATCGTACAGAAAAACGATTTTTTTCATTCTTAATGGCAATAATTAACTTTCTTTGTTATTATTGTATTACTGTAAGCGTCTGTGCGTCATACACACACACATACTACATATTATACTACTATTATACTACCATCATTATATAATACTACTATATTTTACTGCTATATATTACACTATTATTATACTACTATTGTACTATATTGTGCTGTATTATTCTATTATTATACTATTATACTGTGCTACAATATTGTAGTTATACTATATTATATTACTATATTGTACATACACACACTACTATATATTGTACTACATATTACATAATTATATTATATCATATATAATAACATACATACACACTTACGCACTAATAATTATGCCAATAACATACAGTTGGATACGTTTCATTGCCAATAACAGAATAATTCTACATCATCTCTCATCTGTACGAATACTTTCCACTCAGGTGTTTCCTACTCTAAATGTAGAAAAAGACTTTCTGTATCTTGATACTTTCATATTTACAGTACAGGAATTATAAATGTAAAGTAGAACAAATAACAGCGTGGAAAATATAAAAAATAAAAGTGTAAAGAATAAATAAACACAGAAACTGTGTTAATAAAGACAATAGACATGGAAGTTGTCTTAATAAAGACATAAGTTGCGAGAAATTGGTAGCTGGAAAGAAATTGGTTACGATCAATCAACCTTAGGAGTTCTCGTCCCTCGATTCAGGCTCTCCTTGTCAAAACTACTTATTTTCGCGACTTTTACACGGTTGCTGTTTGTTGCTGCGTGCCCTGTAATTGGTTGTCCCATCGTTCTCGTGCCCCTCGTTCCTCTTCCCTTTGTCTAGGAAGAGCGAGTCCTCGTTAACGTGAACTTGAAGAAAATCTTGTAGTTAACGCACGAGATGCTCCCCCGATGCTAATTCGAGCAAATTGGCGAATATTCTGAATACTCGCCTCCTTTGGTATCTCTTTGGATCCGCTATTCACGAGAATATTCTCTACTTTCGTGTTACACCCACCGCCCCATTCTAAATACAGGTCCTCGTTTGATATAGCGAACGAACGTTGAAGTCGGATATTTTAATTACTTCACGGTGTGCACGTTGTCGTTCGTACAAGTACAACCTACATCCCCTAGCCAACTACGTTACGAGAGACGACGTCTTCGAGTTGTTTTTCGTATGATACGCGAATTCCTCCTTGAGGAACAAGTCATTTGGTACAAGAGGCTGCGTGTTACTGCATGGGGGAATGCTAAAACCTGCAAAGTGCAGGTCAAGTTTATGACCTTAAGGCGGCTCGGGCACACAAATAGCCTGCAGGCTAACGTTCTACGACGTTACGTACGATACTTGTAAAATAATGCATTGCTGAGGGTACGAGTGTGAGAAAGAGAATGTCGCTATGTACAGGGTGGAAAGAAAAGTTCGTTCTCGAATTTCAAGGTCAAAAAGATTCTTTTTTGCATTATATTTTAACCTTGGAAAGGTTTCACCTAATAGTTCTCTTGAAAAATAGCAAAAAAAGTTTCTTAATCGTTTAAGGACGTGAGTTCTAACAGCGACTTTATGGTTTCTGGACATTTATATGTGTGGATATCTATATTAGATAATTATGAACAGCTAGTTTTATCATTTAATTATTTAGACTTGCATCGATGCTACAACTATGATAAACTCAAATGTTGGTGGAACCTAATACGAGAAATACTATAAAGTCGCTGTTAGCACGCATTAGGTTGCGACCTAGAGTTCCTTTGAAAAATTTTGTCTTCGTGATGAGTAGAATGTGATGCAAAAAAAATTTTAACTTTGAAATTCAAGATCAAGGCTAATTTCGCAATAGGTTCTTTACATGTATTATCCATCAAATTGAAGGTGTAAAATTCATCCATGATAGCCACGGACAAACTTCTTTTCCACCCTGTATAATGCTTGTAAAGTAATATAATGTTAAAAGTACGAGTGTGAGAAAGAAAGAAAGAGAAAAATAATATAATAAAGAGTGTAAAATAATTTAATATTAAAGATATGAGTCACTAAAATAAAACAAAAATAACTTTTACAAATACATGTTTTCTTAATTTTTTATTTTATTTGGAAAAATAATTAATGGACTTTTTTTCCAGTATTTATGTGCGTAATATTAAGTGCACAAGTGAAAAGTGTTCGAAAATGAAAATTTTCGACTGATTAGAACGAAATTGCTTTTCTCTGTAGAACTGGCAATTAATTGGCTTTCTTCGATTCGTCAAGCTGGTAATTGAATCTGCTTGACTTGTAACAGCACTGACATTATTATTTATTTTTTGAAAAATATCACCAGTATCAAATATTACAAATCACGTGAAATATCATGTTACCTATATCATTATTATCGTGTATGTGACGAAAAAATTTTTATGCATTTTTTCAAACGAATAACAGAAACAGAAGGTGAAAAGAAATTTATCTCATTCGCCGCTGTAACAAATCCTCAGATTAACCTATTAATATAATAAATAATACAATAAATCCTCAGCATGAAATTCACCTGTTTCATATGTTTCCTACATTTCGTGCGTCGTACGTAATTTTCACGCGCAAAAATCCGCGGTCTACTTATGATTTTATTACCGCGATCGGCGGTAGCCAATGTACAAGCAAGTAGAACGATCTCGTCGCAGATTGCTCGGACGTAAACGACCCAGCAGAAAGCGCGCTCGGTCGCGAAACTCGTTACCCCGATGAAAAAGAAAAAGAAAAAAGAAAAAGGGAAAAGGGAAAAAAAAAGAATTCGAGCTGCCTCGAGGAGAGGTAGAAAGTTGGCAGAAAAAAAAGCTGTCAAGGTTGCCGGGCTGAGCCCCGGCTTTAGCCCCGGCACAGTTCACGGCATTAAACGTAACAAGCGTACGTACGAAGCCGGCCGCGACTACGTAATTATGTGTAAGGCTTAATTACGGAAAGCGGCCGCTAACTGAGATAATAGAATGCCGTGCAACGGAATTAAACCGTATTAACGGAAACTGCATGCGCCGTGAAATAAATCAAAATGCTAATGTTCGTGTCGCGTCAGCCCCGCGGCAGGTGTCTTCTCGCATTTGTGTTCGACAAAATGAGATCGCCCGATTCTCGAAGACGAGATTAATTTGAACGAGTCGAGTTGGCGGTGTCCTATTTCAACATTTTCTTTTTTTTTTTTTTTTTTTTTTTTGGAACATTCAAAGAAACTTTATTCTTATTGCTCGAAATTTGAAATAGACTATCATTTAATACCGTTCGGACAATTATTATAATTTGTTCTAATTTTTACACTATGCAAGACATTTTTTTTTTCTTTTTTTTTTTGTATGTGAAAGCATGGAAGAATTTTTTTTGTTCTCATAGTGAAACATGAAAAAAACATTACTCTGGATATTTTATACATTTTTTTCACATGACGCGTATTTCGTGGAACGTCGAATTCTAAAATTTTTTTGTAAATGCATCGACATCCGCATTTCTGTTTCGTGACAACTCGAAAATCGCTTCTACACTTCTACGAGTATATATTATATTTTCCTCAGACGTCGCGAGGAATCGATTTTTAAAATTGCATATCCAAGATGCATGTTGCTTCTCTTGAGAGGCAGGATTCCAAACGTAATTGTTCCTCAGCGCTAACCAATCCGAGAGAAAACGTAGCAACATTTTTTTTCCTGTTTTTTTTTTCTTTTAAAAACACTCGACAGACAGGTCCAAGTCGAATATGTGCATAGAAAATGCGACATGTACCCGCGCGCTTGCTCCTCTGTTTCTATTTGACATGGTTGCATTCCATGCATTAAATGTAATACGGAAGAGCCGTGCATGCATGCATGCATGAATAGTTCATGCGAGCTGAACATTCGCTGGGAACCTCGATGAATCGAGCTCCCGATCGACTGCGAAAGAATTTCAAACGGGCGAGAAGGAGCCACAGGAGCGTCCGTTGGCCTCCTTCTTTCCCCCCGGCGTTATCGAATGTTGCACCGGCATCGAAAACCAGAGTGCACTTACTTCTTTCGGTTTCGTCCGCCACGATCCGTTTGCGAAATGTCGCGTGAATATGTAACACCGTGTCAGCTTATCTGCAAGCGTGTTAAGCTACGTTTTATGTAGATTCGCGGTGAGAGGAAGTGGTGGGGGACTTCTGGTTCCTTGCTCTTCTCCTTTTCCTTTCTTTTTCAGGAAATTACCTACTACGTATCACATTAACTATACTATATATATTACAAAACTATATATGTACTACTTTATAATATATACTAACACTACTAATATAGTAATACCACTAACATAGTAATGCTACTAATACTAATATAATTATATACTAATATAATATAATATTACTACTAATATAGTAACACCACTAATATAGTAATGCTACTAACATATATTAATATTACTAATATAATATTAGCACAGTATACTAATATAGTATATATATGTTCTTTAGTGCACAGAATTAGTATATGCTATACGGTATGCTTTTGTCAAGAAATTATTAGTACTTGTTACATTATTACAAAATTATATATACACTAGTTTAATAGTATACTACATATATTTTCTTTTTTCAGGAAATTATCTATTAAATACTACATTAATTATGTTACATATACTTGGGTATGTGTGTGTGTACACTATAATGCTAAAATTAAAGTTAAAACATTAATATATAGTATAGTATACTATGTATACTACGTTAATTGTACTATATATATATTACCAACAAAATTACCAACTACCTACTACATCAATTACAAGTACGTTAATGCATTTTAGAAGTTTGCCAGAAAGGAAGGCTGTCGCTATTGCGCTTTCCCCTTAATTTATGGCAGAGTTGAGAGACGAAAGAGAAACGAGGGTCTGGAAGGCTGGAAGACGATAGCCGAGAGACTTGAGATCACATGGCTGCCATGATGGATGGTGAGGATGGATTACAGTCTGTCGAACGAGACGAGACGGTAGACATAACTAAAACGTTTACGTGCCCGATTGCAGCGGCCTGCAGCTGTTGACTGCCATCGAGTGTCGTTGGTCGATCCTCAGAGGCAAACTGGTATCGTTACTCTGTGGTTTTTACGCGACAGAATTTTGTAATTCGTAAAACTCTTCCAGGAACAGGGCAGGGTGTAGTAAAATCGATTCTAAAGCCTATCCTAGTCGCGAATCGATTACGTGCGTTTGTTTAGGTTTGCTTGGGTCTCGCCTCGTTGCACAGACTATGGTTTGTACAAAAAGAAGCAAAGGAGAGTCACGGGTGAGTAAGAGACTCGAATACTGATACTGTTCCGAAAAGGAACTAGCCAAGAAAGGAGAAAAGTTGCCTTTTATTTATAATTTATTAAATATTTTATATTTATTATAAAATATGTAGATAATATAATAAACATATTTTATAAAAATATATAATATGTAATAACTATGATATATTATAGTTAGTCCATCTCTGGAGCGTGATTATTAAAAAATTTGAATTAAAATTTTCTAATTTGAAAATTAGAAAGTACAAATCACGTACAATGTTTCAGTATTTTACATTTAATATGTATAACATGTATAATTATAATAATTAAATTTACGTAATCTATGTAACGTAATAATAATAACGAAATTAAGACCATAATTTTTAGCGTAAGCGTGGCTCGATATGTTAATGAGTTTTTAATTAAAAATTAAAAACTGAACATTCCGTGGCACCTGACGAATGATCGCCAAACTCTAAGATCATCAAATCCTCCACACCAAAAAAGAAAAAAATCCCAACATAACGCAGAGATCTCTCGTCAAACGACAAAATCAATTTCAATCGAGCGTGCCGCGAGTATCGGTAAAAATTTATAGCCAGTCACCCCGAGGGCAAACGTACAAGAGTCTTTCTCAACGAGAGTCCCTCGATCATAAATACCTGGCAGACGGCAGTTTCTCGTCACGCTACGACTCCATTTTACGCTGAACCGGTCGATTCGATATCGGTTTCTCGACAGCGGATCATTAATTCAATCGTACACTCCTGCAACGTCCGGCGTAAAGTCCGACTGTACCACTACTTGCGTAAGATTCGAGCTACTGTCACCAAGTTCACCGCCTTTCGTCCACGGTGATCGTAGCACCAGCATGATCCACAACTCTGATTTTGATGAAAAATTAATGTCAAGCAGCTTACGTCAATCGCGATAAATTGTAAGTTTGATTCGTCAGATTGACGATATTACATTCTCGAGATTGAGAAATTTATAAAGATTTCGACGCTGGAATCGAAAATGAAAAACTGTACAAACAACGAAGTTGACTTTGTTGATCGTTTTAAACATTTCGTTCGATGATTTACTCGTCAAATGAAAAAGGAGGAGCAAGTTTGGAAAGTCGAACGTGAAAATCCAGAAAAATTAATGAAATCGATGAATTTATAAATGCAGCGAGACATTTATTTTTCATGTGTCCAAATAAAAGTATTATTCTCGCGGGAGTTGCATATTCGATGGCACGGAGGATGTTTCAAAATTATTTTATTCCCGGAATATCGAACTTCGCTTTAATGTTCGTCGAAAACGTTCGAGGTCTTTGCAAGGAACGATCGTTTTTCAGTAATATAACGAATGAATATAAATGAATGAAATGAATATAATTTCAATTTCTTTTTCTTTTCTCCTTTTTTCGAATGCACGCGAACAAATGCGCGTCTAACAAAAACTGCGAACACGGGACTTGATTATTTATTTAATTCCATGTGCGTACGAATGAACGCGAATATATAATTGCGGATTTTTCACCAAGCAATTTCAAGGTAACATAATCGATTCGCAGCTCGTATTTTCGAAATTTCATACGGTTGATTCTTACTCTGATCATTCTCCCCTAAAACGTTCGAACGATCGCGAATAATTCTTCTCTCTAAATCGATATGTACAGGGCGAAGCGCGCGTATAATCGTTTTTTGATTTATCGCGTTTACGCTGGCTGGGGAACAAAGACACGGTCGAAATTGAAAGCCATATTTAACCGGAGCTTCGTCTCACAACTATTCAGCAGAATTTCTGAAAAAAACAACCGGTCAACAGTTTTTACTCTTATCTCGTTTACAGATCGTCTCCGAACTCCTTTTTTCCATTTATCTTTTTTCTTTTCTTTTTTTTTTGCCCCTCCCTCCCTCTTCGTCTTTGTTTCGAAACCGGGCGAACTCGTAGCGCGACCGAAGTATATATCACTGCTAATCAACACGACTGTCTGCGACCGGCATGATTTATGCACGACGCCAGGACTGTCAATAATCGGCTGACCACGCACGTTCCTCTACTACTTCGCTTCAAACACGAGCCGTTCCTCTTACTAGACTTTGCGTCTACTCTGACACACTGATTTTCTTCTTCTTTTTTTTTTTCCTGTAGAATATCTTGCTTCGGCTAGGTTTTTTCAAATTTGGTTAAAAATGAATAATAATGACTAAAATGAAATAATAATGACTAAAATGAAATAATTGCTTTTGCTTGATGCTAGGTTTTTTCCAAATTTGGTTAAAAATGAATAATAATGACTGAAATGATATAATAGTAATAATAAAATAATTGCTTCTGCTAGATGCTAGGTTTTGTCCAAATTTGGTTAAAAATGACTAAACTGAAATAATAATAATAATGACAAGGATGAAATAATTAAATAAATGGTAAATAAAAATAAAAATAACAATGACAAAGTAATTATACAAATGATAAAGCTAAGAATAACAAATTAAAATATTGTATGGAAATAAATAATATAACGAGTGACAAGTGATTTATTAATCACTGTGGTAACAGAGAAGATGAAAAGAAATTAAAAGAGTAATCGTGGTAGACTCTAGCTTTAATTTAGATTACAATATAAAATAAATCAAAGTCATATTTGCGGAATGGGCTTTTTCAATATTATTATTTGAACTTAACGAATTAGTTTGTAAACGTTGCAACTAGCAAATGCTTCTTGCAAATGAATTTTAAATATTAAAAGCTAAAAATACTTGGATCTAATTAATAAAATAATAAAATTAAATGGAAATAATAAATTGAAATATTATATGGAAGTGAATAGTGCAGCAAGTGACGAGTGATTTATCCATTTTTATAAATGAGAGGTGAAAAGAAATTGAAAAAGAAATCGTGCAAATGGATTCTGGCTTTATATCGCAATTTAAACTACAATATAAAATAAATCAAAGTCATACTTATGAAATGGAATTTGGCGCGAGTTTTGAATATTATCACTGGATAATATTACCCGATGAATTGGTATGTAAATGCTACGACTAACGCGCAAATTCGTTTTAAATGAATTTTTTTAAGTATTTGGACTCGATTTAAATAATAATAATAAAATAATTATACCAACAAAATTACAAATAAAAATAGTAAATTAATGAATTTTGGAATTAAAAACTAAAAGTAACTATCGCGTAAAAAAATGCTGTAATCCTTGGTTAAAAATTCAATTTTTAAGGCAGCAGGGGCGATTTGTTTTCTTGTTTAAACCGGTGTTTAATCTTCGTACGAAAAGGAAAATGGGCAAGAGGAAACAACAGCGCGCGCTTTTTAAAACGCGATAGTTGCGCGTTAAGATCTTATTACTAGTAACACGATTCTCGTTCACCTGGCTGAACTTTACGTAACGCTTCCGTTTATAGATACGTACGACCGGGCAATGTCGTAGCTCCAACGTCCTTGGCTCCGCTTACGCGCGTACACGTACGTTTCACTTAGACGGAGCCGGAGCTTTAGCTCTCGCGTAAGAAAAAAGGAAGGAGAGGAAGGGAAAAAATAAAAGAAAAAACGATACGACACGCTCGGACCGTAAAGGCGGCCACCGAACGACTATCCGCTATTTTCGTGTTATTTTCGTAGACGAACAAATGGAATTTAACGACACCATCCTGCGTTTTTCCTTTATCGCCCCCTCTGTTTCCCTAGCGTTTGCTTAACAGCGTGCAACCTGCAAGAATGATCGTGCTCCTCGAGTTCTTTCTTCCTTCTTGCCGAGGCTCGGAAATAATTGGAGGCCGACACAAATCCGAATCCGAAGCGAATGTAACAATTTTGATAGACAAGAATTTTTAAGATCAACTGTCCGTTGATCCGAGAATGGAGAAGAAAGTACGTGTTCAGCTTCTCGTCCACAAACGTGTATAAATGAACAATGAAGAAATTTAGTAGCTCGTTACTTGGACAAGTTCTCCGATAACTTCGAACGACAAAAGTGAAATTTTTCGCCTGTGTGGAATTTTTGAAACTGACCTTTCAGTGGAACCGATAATAAATTCATTAACGCGGAGCTCGGCGGGGACGGTACAGAGGACAATAAATCGTGGCACACAGGCTTATCAGCCTTTCATTCGGATCCGCTTTCCTCCATTTTTGCTCCGCCGACCCGAGAGAGATTCTCAATTTCTTGAAGACGAAACGGGTCCCCGGATCCGTCGTCTGTGTACACTGCGGATAGCTACCGCACTCGTTCGTGCTCCATTATTAACCGGAACTTGTTAACTTCGTTTCGCCGTGACTAATCCTCGGTGTCCCTCTCGCTTCTACAGGGTGGCCCGCGACTCGTCAATTTACATTTGGCAGGTGTAAAAACATCGAAATAAAATTTCTTTGTAAATCGAACCTCTCGTGTTTGAAGAGAAAATCGAGTACGCTTGAATTTAGCCAATTCTAGAAGAATAATTGACGAAGGAGGTTGTTCTACGAGCGGGAATAAAATTTTGTCTGCAAGACGCTCCGTTTTCGAGGAAATCGAGTTTGAAAATTTATTTATTTCAATATTTCAAACACGCGTTCAAAACGCCTTAAAAGAAATTTTATTCTGCGTTTTTCTACTCATTTTTGCGCGTAGAACACCCTAAATCGCCTGAACTTGGCCAAATCCAAGTGTACTCGGTAAACCTTCAAATCTTCGATTTTTCTTTTTAAGCAAATGTTACTTTTCCTCCTCGACGAATTTTTGGCCGCGAGTCGTGGGACACCCTGTACATCCCCGAACAAATTCCCCTCTGTTGGATTACCGTTACCGAGTCGAGTTCACTGTCGCTCGCCGCTGATCGTTACTTATCGACCCATCAATTTAGAAGGACGAAAGATTTGTCGAGGATCGCGTTTGTTATGAACCTTTCAATTGACAATTGCCCGAGACAAATTGACCAGCTGATACAACGACGAGGCAAAGCGATGAAGGTAAGTAAGACGACAATAATCGAGGAGTAATTGCCGGACTGTGGATTTTCATGAGAAACTCGAAGGTACGGTGAAAAAGTATGATTGACGAAACATCGTCGATATTTTGAACTGTTGCAGAAAAAATATTACAACGATAGAAGAGAAATTGTAAAAATTGTAAAAATATTGTGATAAATTTGTTATAAATTTTGAAGCAATTTAGAACCTCAACTTTGACAAATTTTGGTCCATCTTTCGCAGAGGTGATTTTGCGTCGTGCGGTTGGTTTTATTCTCGAAAATCTCCGAGAAGAGATATTGAAAAGATGTTTTTCGCATCTGGTAGATTCAGCGTGAATGTTAAGAATTGAAGTCTTCGCCTTAAAACTCGCGGAGCCCGCCGTTTCTTCTTTCCGCCATTTTGCGGAACTTTGAGTATCACAGTGAAGCGACGAAAATTCAAGAGACGCTGACATTTCGTCGTTCGACGCTACAACCAAGCGATAAAGGAGATCGCGCAGAATCGGCAGATTCTCAGAGTCTTCGATCTTCGACATCATCCGCGGTGGATTCAACCGGATTTAAATTTAAAAAAAAAATTCTTCGACGCTTTCTACAGAGGTTTTCACAATTTTTACTCTCTTTATTATTCTCGATAGCACGAAACATCCAGAGTGTAGCCAATATCTAGCAAATTCTACACCCACGCTTCCGCAAAAATATTCAATACCTCTTCCACTAAAACGCGTCGACAGAGACCCGTGAAATTCACCATTGCGTCCCCTCCCATTGCGAGAAAAGAAAACAATAATTCAAGGGAACCGCAGGGGACGTAAGCGAGAACACGATTAAGAGAGTGAAAGACGGGAGGAAGAAGAAGAAGAAGAAGAAGAAATGGAAGAGAAATGCCATGGCTAGACAGAAGGGAACGAGGATTGAAATATATTCCTCGTCCGCTTTAGCCTGCAGGCTCTTCGAACTACACACGCTGCCATCTCGTCTACCAAAACTTTCTTTTCCCACTTTCGTGTCCCCGGGTCGAAATTTCGCCGATCGTCAACGGGCTTGGGAAACAAAGGGTGAGCAAAGAAGGAGTTCCTTTGCTTCGGTCACCATCAGCCACGGTGCAATTAGGAACAAATCGGCGATCGAAATGAATTTTTGCGGAGAGAGACAAGTTTGAAGCGTGGAGTGAAATTTGTTTGAAGTTGGTATCTAGAAGCAGTTAGCTCTGCTTTGTGTTCATTCGATTAACAGACGCAATCTATATATAATTATATATTATAATCTATACACACACACACACTAGATTAGATCTACTATCGAGAATTGCGTGGACAACGTGGACAACGTGGAAGATAACTGAATGAAATTCCGTACCTCTGTCACGTCGACTGCCAACTTCTCGGCTCTCTATTACACACTGCTCAGTTAGAGCTATATAATAATATGCTAGTGAAGCATAACGCTGAGAATGACCAATTGGCGTCGATTTTCTTGGTAAAAACTTTTGGATGCATTTTCAAAATGTGAATGTCTCTTTAGTTTTCAAACACAAGGAAATTTGACAATGTACATCTAACATTGTTAAGTATCAAGTTGACCAAAAAGTGACTGTGTTTTTTTTGTGTGTATGTGTGTGTGTGTGTGTGTGCAAATGAAAGATTTTTCATGAAAAAAACTTTGTTAATGTTGCACTGGCCATTTTGTTCGACCATCTTTTACCATCCTTAGGCTAACTTCATGATTCCGCGTTCAAAAAAGTTTTCGTCTCTTTCAACAAAAGAACGGTTCCAAGAAGGATTCGATATCCTCGCCAACAGTGAAATTTAGCAAACCAATTCTGACACTTCTTCCGTAGTTTTACATCAGATAACTTTTTACGAGCTTGCGCAGCGTTTCTTCCCGTTTCGAACGTAGAACAGCAAAGTATGACGCTCTATTTTGAAATCGACGCCAAACAAACTATTAACTACGAGATCGTGCATTTTCCTTTTCTAAAACAAGCTTGAACAATCAATCATCAGATATATTTGCGATTTAAAATTATTAAGTTGGTCAAGGTACGTGTCCATCAGAAAAAGAAAAACAGACTGTTATCGTATTTCCACGTTATTAATTGTCAATTCGAACAACTCGACTCAGACGGCAAATCTTCGCGCGAGAACATCTTTAATGACGCGTGAGCGGCAGGAGAATTTGCGAAATCCCAACCGGATGGCCGGTGAATCCGCGAGGAGGAGCCATTCCCGACCTTAAGCACCTCGCGCGCGTCTCGTTTTCTTCGAGAGAGGGAAACCATCCCAAGATTTGTCGCTGCAAGCTCGCGAATCCGATTTGCAACCCTTTCTGCCTCTCTTTTGCTCTTTCTCCCTGTCTCTCTCTCTCTCTCTCTGCGTTCGACCTCTCCCCACCCCCTCCTCCTTCCCCGCAAAGAAATATGCACGAAAGAAGCAGACAGCTATCCCCCTCCCCCCGGAGCAGACATCTTGTCGCTCCTGTTCCCTCCAACCGAACTGCGATACGGAATTTCGCGTGTCACCTTCTGCGGGTCTTCCCACGCGCGGTACCATAATTTTCTTTTTTAATTCAGCAGCCTTCGGCGAGATCTCCCGGCGGCACCGCACCGGGTTAAGTAAATTGAATTCAACGACGCGGAGAGATATCCCCCTCTCCCTCGCGGCTGTTCCCGGGAGTTGCAACTTCGACAGACCAATGGCAAAATATGTGTCGCGCAAATGATCGCATTGACGCTACGACGTTTTGCGATGATTCTTCCACTTCGACTCGTAATTGCACTTTGGAAGAATTGTTACCATCGCTCGACGTATTCGCTTCAAGTTTCAGTTAAGGTACGATTATACACTGATTATCAATGACTATTAACGATTATTAACTGACACTGATTATTGACTTATGAGTATTAATTGATTATTAACTTTATTTTTTAAATAGTTTTCTTCAGCTTTTTCTTTTTTTCTTTCACCTTTTTTTTAGTTTTATTAGAGTGCCGATGGTATTTGTTGCAATTTGGTAATATTAGTATCGAAAGGAATCGGTGTTTCAAGAAAATCTTGTTTAACATTTCAACGCAAAGATTAAAGAGTATTCGGACTAAAAGATTATAACAGATATGTGCGTATATGTACTATTATGTTTAGTAGTCAAGCAAAGTGTGGTAACGATGAAAGCAATCATTCTTATGGGGAGAGAACTTGACAGAATAGTTTATAGTTTGGTAAATTTGGCTATTTCCGCCTATTATAATTTCTTCAATATGACGTCTTCTTTTTTAAAGTAACAAGAACTATATAACTTCTTCGACCTCTCCCGACTGATTTCTCATTTTCAGCGATAAAATGAAACTCCTATTAAAGAAACGAAAATTAGGAAAAGTCGATAAACTAGAAATTTACTCTAATTTCTACCGATCTAACGATAATTAGACTAGAAATTAGGTCAGGTTTAGATTCAGATTAGGTTTAAATTTATGTTAGGTTAAGTTATATTTAGATTAGGTTGGGTTAGGTTGAGTTAGATTTAGGTTAGGTTAAGTTAGACTCAGGTTAGATTTAGGTTAGGTTAGGTTTAAGCACTTCTCAATACTAACATACTAAAAAAAAAATAAAAAAAAAATTGAACAAGCGTCATTCGCAACATGTTGTTGCAAAAGTTGTCTCCTCCGATCGCTCTCAAATCCGTCGTGCGCGTTTCAAAATTGCATAAACGAAAAAGATCGAGGAGCAGGAAACGGGGAATAGGAGAAGCAGGAAGCGAATGAAAAAGTAACGAGCTTTTAGAAAAGATTCTCTTCCTAAAAGCCAAGGAAATCCTTGCGAAAACAATACGTGCGTCGGGGCAAGACTCAGAGGCGCATTTTTTTTTTTTTTTTTTTTTTTTCTTTCGTCAAACTCGCCCGCTTTCAATGATTTCCGCAGCTGCTTGATTACCCGAGTTTCAAAAAATATATACACCGTTCGTTAAAGCTAGTTTGCTTTCTTTTATTTTTTTATCGCAAAGCAAATCATAGTTGATTCCGCGCGTGTTCCATTTTGCCGCTGATAATTAATTTTTCAGAATTCAGCCCCGAGAAAACTGAAACATCTCGCGTATTTCTCTCTCTCTCTCTCTATCTATCTCTCTCTCTCTCTTTTTTTCGATCGCGTGAATGCTTCAAATTCCAATATCTTCCGCGTCGTGTTTCGAATTTACGTCGAGAAGAAACGGAGAATACGCTCTCGTCGCGAGGATCGTGCCTCTGTTTAAAAAAATCTGCAACAGAATTAAATTTCTCTCGTCGTTTCGAGAGTGAACAAACTCGGTAAGTGAGAGAATTAATATCGTAATTCTCGTTCGACTGCGAGTGTGTTTCAAAGATACCTGGCGATTGCGATAAATTATTAACGTGTTGTTAAGCAACGCTCTCCTCCTCCTCCAACAGCTCGATCTACATTCCGGACCACTTTGATCCTCCGAAAAAAGGGAAAAAAGAAGATGAGGGAAGAGGAGATCGAGGTAGTTATTCATACATGAACATGCTGGAATTTGCATCACCTTTGACGTATTTACATAAAACTGATGTACCACCGCACCTTTGCACGAGAAAGTAACCAACGCTCTCCTGCCGCTTGACAATATCTTCCGCGAAAAAGAAGAACATACCAAGTTAACGAAATTATTCACATCAACGTAACGCGCGCCTCGCGTTGTAACATAAAATTGCAGAAATACGAACGAATTCGTAATATGTTAATTAACCCTTTGCACTCGACTATCCCCTGTAAGGGAACATCATACTTAAATTTAGCTAACAGCTAAAGTTATAAAATTTTTCATAGTTACCGATAATTATAACGAATGTAGGTGTGGTATTGTATTGATATGATATAATACAACGACGTAAGAGGAATGACAAAATTTCAAAAGAAGAAAATCGTGAGTCGCAGTTGACGCAATTATCATCGAATTATTATTCGAAAAATTCGGGATAATTAATGTAAACTAACCTTCTCGTTGATTCTTGCGAAAATTTATAAAATGAAATTGAAAAAAATTTTTCAGAAAATTGAAATTACGTGTCATTAACTTCCACGTACTATACTGTACAAAATTTCACACTGAATATCATTTAACAGAATGATTATCTCCAATGTTATATCATTCTGTTTGATACTTTGCCCACTATTTCGCAAATAAATTCCTGACAGATGATACAAAAAATGAAATAATAAAATAATAAAATTCGCAGTGGGCGTCGACGCGTTTCGTAATACAGCGACGCAGTTTGAAAACTTCAAAACGATGAACTGATGTATTTGTCAACTGAGAGAGGGAGCGAAATAACGTTTAATGTTGCGTGTAACAGTGGAGTCTCTCATCGAGTGAACTCAATTAACTAAATTATTGGTATCACTAATCTGACGCTCGAGTGACATCGTAGTACACAAAATTGCAAAAATACGAATTGCAATTCGCGATTAATCGCGTTGATTAATTTGTTTAAAAACGTTACGCGCGAAATTAAATTTAGATTAATGTTTGCGAATAATCTTCCTCCGAATAATAAAATTTGCAATGGACGGTTAATGCGTTTAGTAATTTAGCAACGCGTAGCTTGAAAACTTCCCTCACCGACAAAGCGGTGAATCAACATGTTTATCAATTAAGGGCGAATGAAATAACGAGGTTGCATGTAAAATACAGTGGAATTCGCTGAATTCAATTAACTAAATTATTGGTATTAACGTAACATTCGCGCGATGTTGTATAAATAAAATTACAAAAATTACTAGTTCGTAATAAAATTCAACGGCCAGTTTAATTTGTTTGTTCGAGAATTATACTACTACACTGAAATGAAATTTAGACAAATTCCCCTCGAATAATAAAATTCACAGTGGATATTAATGCGTTCAATATTTCAGCGTAGCTTGAGAACTTCCTCGCTGAATTAACATATTTATGAATTAATATATTTATCAATTGGCGTTTGAAGTTGCGAGTAATAGACTGTTGAATTCAATTAATACGCAAAATTAATTATCTAAATTGTCCATGTTGAAGTGATGAATCTCGCGTGATATTATGGAATTACAAGAATTACAAAAATTCGTAAACCAACACGTTAATTAATTTATTTAGAAACTATTACGTGATCAAATTTGAATTTTCTCGAGTAATAAAATTGACATATTCAATCATTTAGTGAAAACTTCTTCACTAAAACAGCGTTTTTATCAATTATTACAACACTTAATTATCAATTGAGAACGAATAAAAAAAACTTCATGACTTGTACCCCAGTACTAGTTCCGACTAGGAAATGAGCTCGGTACCAGACAACGCCACTCCCACTCGAGGTCTACCCCACGCCCCCTCGCGAATCACGTGACCCAAATCAACCAATCGCTAATTTTCGTTGCATCAGCGTTGCACCTGAAGAGGCCCGATTGTCTGGGTTACGCCCGCTAAAATCTCTTTCAGTGATAATAAAATAACGTTTAAAGTTGCACGTGACACAATGAAATTAACATGTTGTTATTTTCTTTACTTACCAACTGACTGAAATTAAAAATTCCTAACCCCAAAGAAGTTAAAGCTATAATATACGCAATGAAATTTCTAATAAATTTCCCTCGAGTGATAAAATGAGATTCGCAAAGGGACGTCGTCTTGCGTTTGGCAATTCAGCGACCAAGCTAAGGCTCGAGAAGTTGCCCGACTGGCGCGACAAAATTACTGTCGAATTAATATATTTATCAATTAAGAGCGAACGGAATAACGTTTAAAGTCGCGTGTGTAACGCGCACAGAATGGAATCCCCCGCACTCAATTCAATTACCCCCGAACATACAGAAATTACAAGGGAAATTGGAAGCTGTCTCGGTTCGGTAAGTCAACTCATTAATTTTCACTCTGGTAACTGCTGGTTAGGAGCCTTTCTAGGTGGCAAATGGTGTGTTAATGCTATTCCCGGCAAAGTGTTATTAGGTTTCAGCGCTAACATTAGCACTAAAACATTCTACAAGATGACAACGCACGCGCGCGCGCCCCCGCGCGATAATAACTTTCCATTTATTAACTTCCAATTCGACGTGCGAGTATTTTCCGCGCCGTCGTCGCCCGCTGGACGTCCGGAAGTCCGTATGGAAAATTCAATATGGCGCGCGTAAATAGCGGTGCTTGCAAGCGGAATGAATAAACACGACGAGAAGGTCTTTTCCTCTTTCACCCAGCGGAGATAGAAATTCCTTGCGCCGCCAAGTAAATTTTTTGATCGGACTATATTTAGAATTTCATAAGCTCGGCCGTTGCGGAATTTGCGCGGGTGAATATCGCGCTGGGTCGTGAAATTTAAGACGAGCAAACGAAATTTTTCTAAACTGCGAATCGAGATCCGTTGCGCTTTCTTTATTAATAATCTTGGAATAACTTTGTGAACTATTTTTACAGAAAGTAAATATTTAAAATACACTGAAATCTGCTCTGGGTAAGAAGACGTAAGAAGGCGAATTACGAATGATTTTATTCATTTCTTCATTTGACACTGCTATTTATTGAAATTTTCCTTTTTTCATTTTATTCGTCCATTAAGCTTCCATTCTTCTATCAAGTTTTTCTTATAAAATTTTACGTCGTTCTGCGATTAAGTACAGATGTGCAGCATATTGTTGAAAATTTTTATTTCTATTATTACATCGCAATTATACGCGAATTACAGACGATTTTTAACTTGTCATTTATTGAAAATTACTCTCCACGCATCCCTGTATTTTTTTATTTAAAAGTACAAATCTGCACAAAAAATCGTCGACCCAATTACGACGAGCGAATCAAGGAAAATTCGACCCAATGATAACGGACTCTGACGTTCGATCGGCGGACGTCGAAAACTTCCGACGATTTTTAGTAGTGGACTGGTTGCTGCAATCCTGTTATGTAATTGGCGGTTATTCAGCAGGGACTAGACGTGTGTCCGGTGTAGCGTGGAAAACGTAATTCCATTGTTTATCCGTGTCCCACGATGGCTGTCGAGGTACACCGAATGGCGCTGGCCATTCACGTTGACGAAAAACACGCGAGAAAGAGCGTAGCACGCGCCCTCGAAATAATACGCGGGGCCAAGCGCCGGCTAGTTTTAATTCCCCGGCTATAAATCAGCCGCGCGTTCGATCGCCGCGCAATTTATTGCCATTAATAATATGCGCACTGTCACCGCCGGCCGGTGGCCAATATCCCCTCGTGAAATTAAACGATGATTGTTTTTGACATCGAGATACCAACGGCGACGACGACGACGACGACGACGCGTATCTGATTTCGAAATTAAAATCACCGCGACCTACCACCCTATAATAGGGAGAATAATTTTCGATCGCAAAACGTTATCGCAAGGTGGATTCGCACGCGCGAGAGGTGGACATTTTTCTCGAATAAAATCGCCAGCGAGATCACGACGAAGATACACAGAGATACGCAGAACTGTACCAGCACCCAGTTCCCAGCGAGGCAAAGTAAGATAAAAATATCAAACTAGCGCGAACGTACGTGCATCCGTGTGTGTGTGTGTGTGTGCAGTTCGACGAAAAGATTGATAATTTTTTTTTTTTTTGTATTACATTGGCCAAAAAATAACTGCGTTCACCTGTGTGTGTGTGTGTGTGTGGAAGAAATGAAAGACGAATTTTTCGTGAAAAATGAAAACTTTATTAACCTACCGGGCCATTTCGTTCGCGATTGTCCTCTCAGCCAACTTCATCATTTCTGTGTTCTTATCTTTCTCGACAAAAAAAGGAAAATTCCCAGGAAAGATCGAAGTTCCTCGTCGAGCAGCGGAATTTGGCAAACCAATCTTGACACAGTTTCCTCAGACAAATTTAAATTTCTTCTAAATTGAAAGATCTTTCGTTCAAATCGAGTCATTAACGTCAAATATATTTTATCTATCGCATTGAAACTGAACGTATAACAGATGATCCGATTACCAAATCATGCTGAAGTATTTTTCTTTCTTTTTTTTAAGACATTTGTCAAACCATCTTTTGATCAGACACGGCTGATTTCTAATTAAAGTCGAAGTAAAAATCACTCGGTGATATCGCTGATATCATCGACGCTGCATATTTTCGAAATATCTTTTACAATCGAACGCTGAAATTCTGTAATTTGACGCGAACGCGATACACGCGTATTAAATATTCGAAAGTGCAAGAGCGTGGCTTTGATATCGCGTTAACGCGGCAATGAATTTCCTGAATTCGAATGTATCGTCGTTGGAAATCAAACGTTGCGCGCTGATTATACTCGCGAGTATACACTCGTGAATGCGTAATCAAGCGGTGATAAAAATTTTACAGTAACCAGTCGATGTCGATGACAATGGCGGACAGACGCCGTCGCCCTAGCAATTCGATCGACGACGCGTCGCAAAGTTGCGAAATAAATTTATCACCTCCGTATCATTTCGCGGGAGGGGGGAGGGGGAGAGGGGGGAGGCGATAAATCTCTTTACCTCTCGTTGAATTATTTCACACGAAACATCCGGGAAATTGCTTTCCCGGAGAATCAAAGTATACATATGAGATTTTCAGCCGTGAAATTGATGGAACGCGTCGCGCAATGCAAACTGTAATACAACGCATGACGAGAGCATGAGCATATAATAAAAATATATTAACGAAATGAAGTGACTTCGCTTCGATTATATATCATCGCCAACCGTTGTGCGACGCTCTCTTTGCTCTGATACTTTCTGAATTTTCAGAATTTTCATTTAAGAAAAATATTTTGAGATAAATAAAAGAATTTCTAATAAATTATAATCATTTATTTCTAATGATTTATTCCCAATAATTCTAATAACAATAATAATTTATTTCTAACAATTTACTCCTGATATTTCTAATAATTTATTTCTAATCCAACTTCTAACAAATAAATTATAATAATTTATTTCCAATAATTCTAATAATAATAATAATTTATTTCTAACAATTTACTCCTGATATTTCTAATAATTTATTTCTAGTCCAACTTCTAATAAATAAATTATAATAATTTATTTCTAATAAATTATAATCATTTATTTCTAATGATTTATTCCCAATAATTCTAATAACAATAATAATTTATTTCTAACAATTTATTCCTAATACTTCTAATAATTTATTTCTAGTACAACTTCTAACAAATAAATTATAATAATTTATTTCTAATAAATTATAATAATTTATTTCTAATGATTTATTCCTGATATTTCTAATAATTTATTTCTAGTACAATTTCTAACAAATAAATTATAATAATTTATTTCTAATAAATTATCCAATTTCTAATAAATTATAATAATTTATTTCTAACGATTTATTCCTGATATTTCTAATAATTTATTTCTAGTCCACCTTGTAATAAATTACAATAATTTATTTCCAATAAATTAAATTTCCAACAAATGAATAAAAGAGTTTCTAAAACAAGTAAAAGGAAACGATTCTTTGCCATAAATATGACTTAGTGAATTCGCACGATGGTCCAACAATTTGAAAATCATCCTACCGAACAGCCTGAAACAGCATCTGCTCCTGCTTCCTTTATAATTACCCTTCGCCGAATTATCCAAACGTTCATACGTTGAACTCCCTTGGAAATTCGGCGAAATTAAGCAACCTCTCCTCCGCGGAGTGTTCTTTACACGCAGCAACCCCCAAATACGAATTAAATCGGATCGGATTTGCGAGCAAGCCGAGATGCGCACCTCTTGGAACAGTGGAAACTGCCGGAGACATTAAGAATCGGTTAGAGAGTTAAACGACGAGTCGTTACCGGGTTCCTTGGACAAGCGTTTAGGGGATGAAAAATAGAGAGAGAGAGAGAGAGAAAGAGAGGACGAGAAGAGAAGAAAGAAAAAAGGACGAGAGAAGCGAGAGAAAGAGAATTTCCTGTCTCGATACGAGGCAGGAGAATGCTTCGGGCCCAGTCTCAGCCAGGACACCAGTTATTATTTGCTGTCGCCGGCGAAAGTCGCGAGAAAGCAGAAAACGGAAAATTATTCAAGCGTGCCTCGACACAATGAGCAAAAAAGACGTCGTCGTCGTCGTCGTCGTCGTCGTCGGCGGCTCGTCGACAGGAGAGGGCGGTATGATAGGGACGAAGAAGGGCTCGCCAGAGGATCCAATCTAACGATTTGTGTTTACGTTGGCAGTTGGCGCCCTCTGAGCGATACCCACTCTTTCGCTTTGTCTTCTCCTCGTTTTTCCAACCGATACCGGCAATATCATCCGATCGATGGATAATACTGTAATAAAATATTCGGTTTCTTTTTTTTTTTTCTTCTTTTTCTTTCTTTCCTTTACTTTCGATTTTTCTCTCTTTGTATTAAATTGTATCGTGAGAATTATTTACCGATTAATAGAGAAATTCTGAAAATTAATTCGTTCGTTTATGTTCGTCTGATCGTCAGTTTGTTGGAGGCAGAATTTTTCTTTTTACACCAATCACCAAGTTTTCCATTAGTTCTTCCCGCTTGATCGTATTTGGACGTATTCCCTCGAGCGGTGTTTAATATTTAACATTAATGTTAACAACGTTTAGGTGTATCTTTCAACGCGCGAAGCCACGAGGTGTTAATCCATAACCACATAAATATGTAACGAGCCAAGTATTGGATGTAACGAATCCGGTCTACTGTAATATGTAAAACGATCGTATCAACTCTCCCTCTCGACACGAGTGTAAAACAATTCCGAATAAAATTTCACAACTTCCACTTAAACGAGGTTCTTTAATTTCGAATAAAATTTCAACTCTCGCCACTTGAACGAAACAATGCGAGCGAGATCGAATGAAACGGTAACTTCGATCGGGAACTTGTTGCGCGATCTCGCTCATTTGAAAGTGCTAGAAAATTGACGAATCCCCAACCGGTTATTCTTATCGTTTTTGTACTAATATTTTAGGTCATTCGTTTTACTGTGTCGTATCTCTACAAAAATATATATTATAAATTTGTACAAAAGTATCGTATATTATAATTAATTTGGATTGTAAATTTGTATATTATAAATTTGTCATTTGTTATTATAAATATTTATACAAAAATATATATTGTAAATTTCTATAAAAATATTGTATATTTTTATGTATTTGTATATTATAATTAATTTGTATTGTAAATTTGTTATTTTTTATTATAAATATTTGTATAAAAATACTTATAATATATTTATAATATACAATATAATTTACATATTTATAATATTTATAATTGTATTGTAAATTTGTATATTATAAATTTGTTATTTGTTATTATAAATATTTGTATAAAAATACTTATATAATTATAAATTTGCATAAATATCCAGTGATCACTCTGAAGAACAAAGTCGAATACAAAATCTTGTCACCTAGAAGAACGTCACCGCGAGCCGATGAAAATTATTTGAAATGCCAGCCGAAATTATCCGAGCTCGAAACAGGATTTTTAAGCGATTCTGAATTGGGCCGCGCGACGCGAGCAGGTCTCGCGCGATTTTAAGGTCCGTGCGCGGAGGCAACAGTTTCCATCCTCGCGGGGTTAAAGCCGCGGCAACGCGGAGCAACGAAACAATGCGTCTAGTTTCCGAATAAACGCGGAACGAAAACTTTGTCAAGGGGCGCCACTCCAAATGCCGCTCTCTGATTGACCGAGTTTACCAGCGGCACGAGTATTTTACTTTCAGCTCGTACACGGTCCTTTTAATTTCCACTTTGATCCGATCAATTCATCGCATTGCTCGCGATTTAACCCGAGCCGAAACCCGGTGAAAGCAAAACGCGAGACCGCCTCCTGATTTTTCTCGCCTGAAAAATTATTTCGCCTTGCGAAATGTTTGCCAAAGCGATTCTCAAACGCGACGCAATCTCGTCAAACGTGCGAGATTACTGCTCGCGACGACACCAAATATATATTCCAATTGACGCAATGATCACTCTACTGACCGCCTGTATTTTATTTTCTGTTTCATGGTTTTTTTTTTCTTTTCTGGAGAATTTGATCGCTTTATTAACACAAACGAATTTATGGTTCGTTTTGTCCGACTTAATACGGGATGAATGTTTGCCCATACTACGTAGAAACATTCAAAAACTCTCGATTTTTATACGTTGCGTTATGTACCACTGACAATGGGAGCCGAGACAAATGATCATATTGTACCACTGACAAATTGAGTGTACTAAATTCCTTTTTTTTTTTCGTTTAAATTCAATTAGTATTCTTGTACGTTCAACAAATTTTGAATTTACTTTTTAATCTCTCTGCCGGCGACTAAAGCGCAGAATTTTCATCTGTGGCATTAAAGTTAAAACAAGAAAAAAAAATGGAAAATCTTTATAACAGAACTGTATACACAACAGAATATTTTATAAAAAGTCATAATAAAGTTCTAAAAATATCGTTTTTGATTTGTAAACTCTATTTTGAACCATTTCGGTAATTTTAGTGTTAATCAAAACTGTTTTCTCTTTTATTTAGATTACGTCCTTCGCTGCTGCTATCGCGATAAATGAAATAACAAAAAATGACAGTGGAAAATAAACGATCAGTTGAAAAGAACACCATAAAAGATTCCGACTAAACGAATTATATGCAAACGTATTGAAGAAATTTATCTTTTTGACGAATTTTAAATCTTACCAATTAAGAGAAACAAAATTCTGCTACATCTGTTGAAAGAACTCGTTGGCGACTTTCTGCTAATTAAAAGTAACATTGAGTGTTAACTGTATTTACTCTCGCCCGCTCGTTTAATACGATTGTACAGAATTATTCTTTTTTCATTTAATTAATTAGTCTTTCTAACTTTATATTGTCACTGAAAGTGATTTTACCGGGGGTAACCCAGAAAATCGGTGCAACGCTGATGCAACGAAAATTAGCGATTGGTTGATTTGGGTCACGTGATTCGCGAGGGGGCGTGGGGTATACCTCGAGTGGTACTGAGCGATCGCGCCTGTAATTTGTTTCGTATCGATTCAAACGTTTGCACATCGATAAAATTTTATGGCAAAAAAGTCGTCTTCATTTCTTAATCAGAACAGTTGCTTCTGGGCCTTTCGGTGAGACGAATCGTACCGGGGTACGAGTCGTGCAGTTTTTTATGTTTATATATTTATATTCTTCACGGATCCACCGAGTGAAAGTCTCGTCCAGTGTCGAGTGAAACTTCCGTAAAACTGTAAAGTGTAATTTCTCTTTAATTACACCGTTGCAACGTTGCTCCTGCGGATCTGTCCCTTCAATAGTCCCTGGACACGTTGGATGCTGGCCAGTCTCCGAGTTTTTAAGATATTGCTCGTGCCTTCGGCTGTCTACGCGGAGAATGAAGAGGGAAAAAAAAGAAAACGCCGGGAGAAAAGACAGAGGGAGGAGGGGGAGGTTATATAGACGTTGGTGAAATAAAGGGAAAGTCGAAGAAGAAACCGGCAAGATGCTTCGCTGTGAAGAGACCGGGACGAACAGCGGAGAAACGGGGAGAAAGTAGACAGAGGGGGGAGGGGGGAGGGAGGCAGAGCGCGAAGAACGTCGAAAGATACATCGCTTTCAAATATTTCAACCGCAACAAAAGCTCCGTTACTCCCGGAATCCTCGACTCCGGCCGCGTAACACACTGCCTATTCTCTGTCTTCCGCCGCTGTTTTCAGCTTGTGTCTCTACAGGGTGTGTTTGAACGATCACGCGCGCCAATATTAAGAACGTAACTATATATTTTCAAATATAAAAATGTAAAAATATTTCACCGAATTTTATATAGACAGAGTGTGAAAAAAAGTAGAACAACGAATTGGTGTTTCGATGGAGAATGCCGTGGCTTTCGAAAAATTTTACGATTTTGTCATCATTCCTGTTCACGAGAGACAATTGTCTCCAAATTGCGTTGGAGGATTGTCGGTAACTTTTACCTGGTGTCATTTTAGGGTGCAAGGCATTCACTCATTGTGGTTTATTCCAAAGATATTTCAATATGGTGTAACGAACGGAGAAGATGATTTTTTCGTTTAAAAAAATTGTACTAATTTTTTTTAACGCCTTTGAGAACGTTGAAAAATTTTCTTTCGTGACTGAATGTACAACGATCTCGAAGATCGAAATTTATGACATTTCAAAGTTTGTTGTACAATTTTTTTTTGGTCATTTCACTCGACTTTGAACATTCGAATGGCCAAAGAAAAAAGAATTGTACAGTAAGTTTTATCATAAAGGGGGCTTCAATCTTCAAAACGATGGTGAATCTAGTTAAGAGGAAAGATTTTTTAATGCTTTCGTGCGAATTTGAATTTTTACGATTTCCGAGAATAAGAATACTCCGTTGCATGATGTAAAAACATGTTGGAAAAAAAAACGATCTTGGAACAGTTAAAGAAGAAGCTTTACGCTTTAAAACGAGACCAAGTAGGTTGTTATACGACGTGTTTTTACCAAGTTATGACAATTTAAATCATTTCTCGCCGTTATTTGCTCAATTATGCTCGTTACTGCACGTAAAAATGAGAGAAATAGCAAAAATCAGAAAAATGTTTCGTAAGTGACTATACTGACAGACCGCAAGAGAAGAAACTACGTCGGTGAAATTACTCTGTCTTCGTTGAAATCGAAGAAATTCTCCTCGTTCTATTCTCTGCGTTTTTCAAAAACCATTCTCGTTTTTTCGATTCTTACTAAATAGATACACACCCCCGCTCAAAAATCTCAAGACAAGCGATATATCTACTTCAAAAACTGGAAAAATTAAATGATACTTCGTGCAACGAAGAATCGTATTTCGCAACTGGGAATTGTATCATAAAATGCTCGTGCGATTGAAAAATTTTATGATCCGCGACAAATACCGAGTAATAAAACATTTTTCGATCTCTAAATTAATCTGTTATCAATCTATTATAATAAACAATTGTTTGTTTTAATTGTTATTAATTATAACTATTATAATGTAATTATAATTATTGTTAATTGCCATTAATCTTAATTATAATAAAGAATTTTGTTTTTCAACAATTCTCTTTATTCCACATATACTGCGAGCACTTCACTATGTCAACACGTACGCTGGGGGTTGCAATGCATAAATTTGCTACAAAAATTATATAAATTGTTTCAAATGTCGTCACGTTTTAAAAATTAGCAAAAAATAAATTATACAATAATAATAATAACAACAACAACAAATAATAATAATAACAAATAACAAATAATAAAACAAAACATTGAATGTTACCTAATTTACCTTAAAATGATGGCAAAGAAAGCAAATCGAGTTGGAAAGTGCCTAATTCGCTAATGTTTCTTTCAAACTTCGAAGGCTGCTCGAAACCATCATCAAATTTCTTCTTATTATCGTCATTATTTCCTGGTTCCTCGACGCGACACAAACGGTGTCCGAACGTTTTCGAACGAAGGATACACCCCGTATGCATCTCAATGACACCGGAAACGCGTCAGAATTCTGCATCGGCGCGACGTTCGCCGTCGGTGTAACGAGACACCCGGCACGGTTTTTCTATGGGTGGCAAAAGGGAAAGGAAGAGCAGAGACACCGGCAACACCGGTAGAGACAAATGCGACTGGAATACACTTAACAACGCGCCCGGCGATTTTACAAAACCCCTCTCCGTGAGGATGCATTTTCATGACCGCCGACCAAGAGAGAGAGAGAGAGAACTGATTATACCGTTTAATCGGTCCCTGGCTCGTCCTGTGGCTCTGCCAGCCAGAACAAGTGAATTCCAAGGCACCGGGGATCGATCGTAACGACCGCGAAAGCGGAATCAACGACGCGATTTCTCGCGAGAAAGTGAATCGAAGATGAACCTTCGAAGGGGACGTTGTTGGAAATTTGTCATATGCGCGAGTGAGATACTTTGGCCAGGGACCAAAGTACATGCAAATCGGAAAGGATATACTGGGTGATCCATTTAAGCGAGGCCAGCTAAATATCTTTTCAAATCGTGATACGACGCGAAATACATTTTTCGCCTCACATACGAATGGTACCAAAAGGCCATTAACTGGTGAGAATATTTTTTTCGAGGACTTTTCAATTTTCGTTGCTATATATATAGTTTATTTATTCATAACTATATATATATATTTTTTTTATTGTATCGTGGAGTTGGGAAAAATACATTCAGATATATAAAGAACATGATCTTGCGTGACAAAGAGGATCCACAGTTAGTATAATATAGTAGAGTATAGTATCGTAGCAATGTAGTGTTGTAGCGATACTATAGTAGCAATACAATATAGTATTGTAGCATTTTTACACATATAAGTTCCATTATTATTATTATTATTGATATTATTATCATTATTATTATTATTATTAAACTTGTCCCGTTTACAAATATTCTCATTCTGAACTATGCGCGTGTGTGTCTAGTACCGAGACGATTACAGAACCATCCTCCGAAGTACAACCTTCGTCGAGATTTCGAAACGGAAGAAAGTGGAACGATTCTTGCCGACTCGGACAAATCAGATAAAAGCATCCAGCGAATTAACGTCACTCCCGTCTGACGACTCGCTGATGGAATAAACGTCGGAACCAGAAGTAAGAAACGATCGAAAATTTAGCGAACGTTGCGGCAGGTTTAGGTGTCGGTAAAAAGACAGGACAGGACAAGTGGGGCCAGCTTCGCGGTGGCTTCCTCCGTCTTGGCCCGAAGGGACGAGGACACAAAATATGAAGAATCACGTGGCGAATCTCACAAAGCGAGAGAAAACTCGAGGTGAAACAGTCGAGAGAAAGTAAGTACGTCGAGGTCCACTGTCCTAAGTGAATGGTGGCCAAACACTGGAAAGGAGACGAGAAGGAGACCTTTGGAGGTTCGCCGAGTGGGTGGCTGAGACGGTGAAGGATTATACGAAAACGGAAACCGAGAGGAATAATCGTGACCTCCGACCGTTCTGCCAACTCCGTATGATGTCTTATTCCCGTCTGCTTCCGTGTGTATACAGCGCCGGCGAGCGAATTCCCTCTCATCTCGCCGATTGTAAAATCCTACTCGACCGTTTTTTGAGCAATTACTTTCGATCCTACTTCGGCTCCTGTTGAGGTGATTCTTAACACTGAAATAGAATCGTCGGTGACACCCAAAATTTCCATCAGAGACGTCAAAGCAGAAAAGACTAGAGATCTTTGCGAGACGATGTAGGATACGCAAACTTCTACTTGTGTATTTGACGAAGAATCATCTATGAAATTATCAATTGGTCATTTTGGCCATTTTGGTAATTCTAGTGTCAAGTTATCGTGAGTATAACTGATGCTGGTGTACAAATTATTAATTTTTTAAGTAGGTTTCTTTACGATGTGTCGATCGTAAATCTTTAAAGATCGTTCTTCGATGAACCTAACCTAAACCTAACCTAAACCTAACCTAACCTAACCTAAACCTAACCTAACCTAACCTAAACCTAACCTAAACCTAATCTAAACCTGTTCTTGAAAATGAACGTTTCAGAATAGAACTGACGAATAGAAATACAAAAATGAAAATTTTTCTGTGGAACAGGAAATTCGTTCGTCGATGTTAAAACAATTCTCGGCATATAGCAAATACACACTGAATGGATTGTTCGAATATAAAAATTTCCTCTTTCTACAAAAGTTCCACAAAAACAGATATTTTGTTGTAAAGGAAGAAACAAGTTCGATATCGAGTATATATATAATCGAAATATATATAATCAGACAGATTATAATTAGATATATTACAAGTTCGATGTTCGAACAGAATTTTCTCAATGAAAAGAACCTGTTAATTTCGATCCCTGATTATTTCATCCACGTAATTTTTATCCAATTTTTATCCAACTCGAGTTTGGACAAAAATCGGCATCATCTTGTTTCTTCGATACATAATGCCAAAATTAATTTTCTGCCGATCCTAAACTAATTAACTCGGTCCTCGATAATAGCTGCAAGAACGCTGTTAGAGAGGCACGATAACGAAAGATAATTATTAATTAAAACCGCCCCGTGTCTTCCAAAATAAGAGAATTCCATTACTCGACCGGTCGATCCAGCGGCAAAAATATTCGACGAAGACGTTCGACGACGGATTACCGTAATTGAGCGTCTTCGGCATAATAATACGAACGAACAGGGTGTCTAGGGCGTAGCGCGGAAAGCACAGGCTTCGCGAGAGTTCGCGAGGACTAGGAAAGAGGAAGGGGTAGCGAAAGAAGCCAGAGGGTTGGAATCACCGAACTGCATATTTAGTGAGGAGGATGGTAACAAGATGAAGAGTGTCTGGTAGCGGCCAGTCAAGAGCCATCAACCCATCTTCCTTGTGCTTCGCCCCCTTCGAACCCTTGCGAACCTCGGAACAACAACCCTCTTTTGTCCAGCCTAGCGGCCGTCATGAATATTACATCTTGTTGTATTACCGAGCCACACACTTCCGTAACATTGCACGTTTCAGTAATGCGAACCGCGGTGCTTCCTCGCTCGAAACACAATACCCCGCTGGCCACTAATTTTTGCTCGCGCGATTTTCAAATGTTCCCTCGCTCCAGTAAATAACTTTGTCTAAGTTTATCAAAAAAAAAAAAAAGAATATCTTTAATTTGTCAAAAATTTATTTTACCTTTTACACCAAGGGTATATATTATTAATTTCCAATTTAATCCAGTTTAAACCGATTCCAAGTCGATCGTAACAAACGAGATTTCTTTACTTTCTTCACTTTGACCAAAAGTTACCAGAAAAATACCTTTCATAAAGGTGTCTATTGATCTGCCAAAAAGATGAGGATATCAAATCGAATTTGCAACTGTCTTTTTTTTTCTTTGTTCAAAAGATAAAAACTTGCTTTTAAACGCCGGGATCGTCAAGATCGCTTGACGATCGCAAATTCTAATCGCGAACAAAATGGTTGACACGTTGAATATTTTGACTTTTGTTTCTCGTGAAAAATTAGCGGCGGAGAATTGTGCATGATGGAAAAAAGGGATTTCTTTCTAAATCTTTTAAAAACTGCTGGAAACGAGGCATTGTTTTCAAATATTTTCAAAATGGTATTGCTTCACGAATCGCCGCATTACTGCTGGATCGTTCACATTCTAGATCCTTATTTTCGTTAATAGGTAATAGGTCTCGCAAGCCCCAGGTTTGTTTCGCAAGTCTTAATACCGGCATAAACATCCCTTTCTTGGCCGTATCATTTTATTATCGCGTTAAGTTTGCTTCTCTTTAAGCGCACGACCGTGGAGAGGCGTAAACAGCTTCTTGTTTCTCGAATCTCCAATTAAAACACAATGTACATTGTTATCCTACGATCCCACTGTGTGCACGCAGCAAGCCAATTACGGACTTTATCGAGCGGGAGAAATCCTTACAAGTTACGAAGTTGACCAAAGTGATGTATGCTCGATAAATAAAAGCATAATTTTCTTTTTTCCTTTCTCTTTCTTTCTTTTTTATCACCACTTAACTCTTTTGGTCCGAGGAAGAATCCAGGAGTGTTATTTTTTTTTATAAATTTACGATATTTATTATAAAATCTTTGTAACTTTGGATGAAAAAGAAATTTATTTGCAAATGAATTACACTTGTCGGTTTGAGTTCCAAGTTTTTGGTGATTCTTTTCGTTCTATAAATATCTTTGTTACAGTAATGAACTCGTCCTCGTCGACATCTATATAAAATTTCATCGAAATCGGTGTCAAAAACTACTGTTTACACAAAATTTATTTTTTCTTTGTTCGTACATACCTTCCGATATTTGAATAAATATCAAATAAATAAAAAACTGCACGACTTGTACCTCAGTACGATTCGTCCCAGAAGCAACTGTTCTGACTAGGAAACGAAGACGACTTTTTTGTCATAAAATTTTATCGATATGCAAACATTTGAATCGATACGAAACAAATTACAGTACCAGACAACGCCACTCCTACTCGAGGTCTATTCCACGCCCCCTCGCGAATCACGTGACCCGAATCAACCAATCGCTAATTTTCGTTGCATCAGCGTTGCACCTAAAGAGGCCCGATTTTCTGGCTTACCCCCGCTAAAATCACTTTCGGTGATAATATCGAAAATAAATATTAATCGTATCCATTTTATTTCGCCAAAAAATTTAACGAAAAAATCATTGTAAATGGCCTGTGGCTCTTCGAACAATCTTTGTACGAACTTTGGTATCAAACAAGAGAGTTTTGAAATTCCTTTCATTTCACGTTTAATCGAAAAAAATTTCATCGCTTCTTCCAAAGACGAAACGAAGCGGTCGACGAAATTCGTAAAAATCCAAGAGTGCCTGAAATTATTCAATTTCAAGTGACTTATCAAAATTTACTCCGATCTCGGAAACGATGGGAAAAATTATCGATCGAATCAAACATCGGTTGCTCCGTTTCGCGACGGGAAGGGTTCGTGTCGCGCGAATGTTCGAATTACGGGTTGCGAGGAAAGGAAGACGACCAGAAACCGTACAACATAATACAGACTCTCATTTTACCCGGCAGAAAGTAAACAGCGTGGAAAAATTGCGAGGGAGGAGCGAATATATTACGGAAGAGCGAAAAACGACGAAAAAAAAAGAAAAAAAAGAAGCAAATGACGAATAATGCTTGAGAATACAAATTTCCATAGCGAAAGGTATCACCTTGGAGGAATTTTAATTTAAAACCATGGCAGAAAATACTCGAACGAGGCTTAAAAATAATACCCACGCCTAACGCTTCACATCTTTCGCCAAAGATCTGTTAGTGTCGCGACAGTATTACATCGCAATATATATTGCAACGAACGTGCGAACGTCCACTTTATATCGGTGTAAACAGAATCAACAAGAGCTTTCGATTTTCCACTTCAACTTTTCGTAAACATGCCACCCTGTCAATGCTGCAGATGTTTCGCATCGAAGCGTAACAATTTCCTCAATTGGGGCTGTTTGCTTTATTTTTTCAACGAGATCACCCCCTTTATTATAAACGGGGGATTTCGAAACCTCGATGAAGAATCGTTGTGAACTTTCACACACGGTCACTTTGTATCAATATCCGAGCGTTTAAATATAAATTGAACCGCGAAACGAAATCGTTCCAGCAATAAACGGATCTTGCAAATCGTGCGTTGTTCGTTTTATTTTGAGATTTATTTTTACTGTTATGTCACACAGTGAGTGAAGACATTTTTTCTCGAAAATGTTACGAATCGTCAGATGGTAGACGAAAAATTTTTGAAAAAGTTCAATCAGAAAGAGGGAGGTTTCCAGAATTTCTCGTTATCAACCCATGAAACTGACTTTATTCGAAGTGGCAAATATGGAAAGTGAGTGATGCGTCAGTTTCAAGTTTTCGTATCGTGTGATAATTGTCATGCTTGAAATTAACTGAAATTTGCGGAAGATCCAGTTATCTAAATTATCTAAACTACTATTTGAATGTGAAGGAGGGACGTGAGAGACCCAGAAGATATCTCAAAATTCGAGAAACTCCGGATTTTCAAGAAAGTCGGGGTTGTCGAAATTTTAGAGAAAGTTGGGATTCTCGAGAAAATCGAGATTGTCAAAAAAGTCGAAATTCTAAAAAAAAAATCGAAATTTCAGAAAAAGTCGGGATTCTCGAGAAAATCGAGATTGTCAAAAAAGTCGAAATTCTGAAAAAAGTTGAGACTTCCTTTCAGAATTCTCAAGAATACCGACTCAACATTCTTAAGAGTTTCAAAATTCTCGACAATCTCTCAACAATCTGGTATTACGAGATTATTTATTTCGGGAACCGATCCGACTCGATTTCTTTTTTTGAATTTTCCTAATAAAAATCCTGGTAAAAATTCTCAGTAAAAAATCTCCGTGTCACGTCAGCGCGCGTCTTGTTGACCTTAGCCGTCTTTTTCATTAGTCCAAGACTTTTTAGCATTATTTTCGAAGCAAATCGACAGCTTTTGTTCGATCGGAACAAACACACGCCTGGAGGGGAGGAGATACATCGGACGAGAAAGCGAAACGCTTTGAAAAACCTGAATGAGAAATTTCACGCGGATTGTTCTGCGTACTTTCCCACCGTGGTTCCACCAAGAATAACGCAAAATATTGAATAGAGTCATTCGTTTCTACCGGACAATTCTTTTCGCGTCTGCGTCGTCATAGACGACATAGAGAGGACACAGAGAGCACAGAGAAATGAACCAGAAGAGAAATGATAGCGATTGCAAACAGACAAAAACAACGAAATAAAAGAGAGAGAGAGAGAGAGAGAAGGGAGAGATTTTTTTTTTTCGTATCGCGTCGATAGCGATACACGTTAGATACGTACGACAGATTTGGTATTTCTGAATGCATTTGTCGATTGGGAAAACGTTTACAGGACGAAGGAAACGCAAACAGAGCGTCAATATCGACAGCGATAGGAGTTATCGGACACGAAAGTTTGCAGATTTTCATATTCGAAATTTAACGGTGTATATATATATATATATCGCTCGACTGATCCTGTGTGATGAATGAATCTCTGAGAAATTTACAAATTTCCCAGTGAAACAGTTCTCAATGGTATAATTTCAAACGTGCTAATGTTCTTTACGTTAGTTTTCTCGTTGAATTCTAATTACAAGTTAAATCGTTCCAATTACGTTACCAACTACAGACTCAAAAACCTAGATCCAAGTAAAATTTAGCGACAAGACTTTTATCTGTCAAAGAAAATTTCAATAATAATAATAAAGTTAAATCGATACATTACATTAACGTAATATAACTTTGATATAACTTTAATATAATAATAACAATAGAAATAATAGACAACAATAAATTCTAATCATTCTTTAAATTGTATTCAAAGAATAATATTTATAATAATGATGAATAATAAGAAGATGTAATTTTAATATAATAATAAGAATAAAAACAATATAATAATAAACTATTAAAATTTAGCGACAAGGCTTTTCAATCATCCATCAAATAAAATTTCAATAATAATAATAATAATAATAATAATAAAGTTAAATTAATATTCATTAATGACGTTGTGTATCAATAAAGTTATAATAATGATTAAACTTTAATATAATAACAATAGAAATAATAGACAATAATAAATTCTAATCATTCTTTAAATTGTATTCAAAGAATAATATTTATAATAATGATGAATAATAACAAGTTGTAATAATGATGTAATTTTAATATAATAATAAGAATAAAATATAATAATAAATTATTAAAATTTAGCGACAAGGCTTTTCAATCATCTATCAAATAAAATTTCAATAATAATAATAATAATAAAGTTAAATTAATATACATTAACGTAATGACGTTGTGTATCAATAAAGTTATAACAATGATTAAACTCCAATAAAATAACAACAATAAAAATAATATAATAATAAACAATGATAAATTCCACTCATTCTTCAAATTTAACTCAAAGGATATTTAAATGGAACTCGACACGTTCGAAGAAGTTCCGTTCTCGAAAGAGGGGAGGAAGAGTTTGGTGCAATTATTCCCTCGGTTATTGTTGCCCCGACGTTTTCGCGAGCCTCTTCTTGCTCGAGCCGCGTGAAAGCAACACGCGCGCCAGGAAAAAGAACTACATCAACGTGGAAAATCCGTGCTCTCGGTTAATCGAACGCATTCAGCGCGGGACCAGTCGCCGTTTATCTGCACCCGCAGTCGTTGAATTCGGATAAATCTTCGCCAGATCGAGCGCTGATCGTCCTTGTTTGCGACCTACATTTTGTTTTTTGGCAACGCCGCCGGAGAGAGAGTTTAGTTTCATGTATCCTCGAGAGCACGACACGAATAGCACGATCTGTAGCTTCCATTGATTCGTATATTTTTCTTTATTTTTTTTTTTTTTTTTTTTTTTTTGACAAACTCCGTAAATACTAGCACCATTTTCTACTCTTGCCCATAGGGGGAGAAGTACGACTGTGTCGTTTCGTCAGACGCAGGGAAATTTCGAATCACGCTCCTCGGATGGAAATTATTGGATCGCTCCGATATCAAATGACTCAACATTAATCGGTAGCAAATTTAGGAACGTCTACCGACGACACGTTTGCTTTTCGAGTTTGCACCGAACAGAGGAATTGGTATTAATTCATTGAACATTCGCAAACGTTTGCCATGGGCGTATTTGCCTCGATTGGACGTCGCAAAGATTAATATTGTCACGGCGATGCGAGTGAGAATAATTTGCGGAAAATAATGCCGAAAGAAGTGAATGAAGATCGTTCTTCGAACTTTGACTCCATTTAAACGATCAAAATTTATACAGGGCGTCCCGCGACTCGTGGCCAACTGCAGTGGACCGATTCCACGCTTGTAAAAATTCATCGAAAAGACAAAGTGAAATTTGCTCGATAATTCTTCAAACTCGATGTTTTCGAAAACAAAAGTTTCAAACAGAAAATTTTATTCTTTCTTTTCGGTTGACCACGAGTCATTGGAACACCCTGTATAACAGATTTCCCCATAAAGCGTTCTTTGAATTCGAGTTATAGAAAAATTCTCGTATAACACGCAATAACAGAAAATAACATGCTCGGAACGCTCGCTGTCTTGCCAATTTTTATTTTCTATACTTTATCAGAAAAAAACTAATTTTTATCATAGGACTGATGTGTATGCTATTGATTCAAAAATTACTAATAGATGCAATAAAATCTTTACTATTTCGTAGAAAAAGTAATTAGACAAATTTATTACGTAATAATAACCAGTTAAAAAATATAGCGTTCGACTAAAGCAAATTTAATTGAAACACGGGGCATCCCTGCATTTTACTACACGCGTTGTACGCAATATCTTCGAGGAATTCCCGTTATAGGAAGTCTACTGCAATGAGAGAAAACTGCACGACTGAAAGGCCCAGAAGCAACTGTTCCGACTAGGAAATGAAAACGACTTTTTTGCCATAAAATTTTATCGAAATGCAAACATTTGAATCGATAGAAAACAAATTACAGGCGCGATCACTCAGTACCAGACAACGCCACTCCTACTCGAGGTCTACCACGCCCCCTCACGAATCACGTGACCTAAATCAACCAATCGCTAATTTTCGTTGCATCAGCGTTGCACCTGAAGAGGCCCGATTTTCTGGGTTACCCCCGCTAAAATCACTTTCAGTGATAAAATAACGCAACGCAACGAAAGACACACATTCGGAGAGAGATCGCGCGGCGAATTCCGTTTGCGAGATCAACGATATTGCATTTATAATCACTTGCAAATGACAGATCGCATTGCAAGTTGAGGCAATTTTCTTACGAAATTCTTCTTGCATACAGAGATGACAAGCCGTTCGCTGCAGACGCCTCTCCTTCCCTTTCCCCCGTGCCCCACGGTTGCAGAACTTTATTTCCCTCGTCATCGTCTCAAATTGCTCAACTCGCCGGAAATCGATATTCACGGATACGATTAAAGCGAACCGTCCAACAAGAAAGAAACAATGAAAATCGAGACGATTTTCCCTCGAATCTCGCTCCTCCCTCGACGATGAACTCGGTCTGGCTCGACCCGTTAAACGTCACGAATCTCTTCACGGCTCGCGATCTCTCGATCTTAAAAATCTCTTAAAATTTCCACTCTCTCGTTTTCCAACGATTCTCTCGTTGCACTTGGATTTAATCCTTTCATTGCGAATATTTGAGCAATCACATAAAATCAAAAATATATAATACACTTTATCGAGACGAGCTTTATTCCTTTTTTTTTTCTATTCGACAGTGGAATATTTATACTATAAACTATAATATTTGTAGTTTCTTAATCTATCGCAGTTCGGAAAAGAGCTGCTATAGGCGTAACTATTAATCTCTTTAAAATTTAAGATTTAGGTTTAGGTTAAGGTTGAGGTTAGGTAACTATTAATCTCTTAAAAATTTCAAGGTTAGGTGGAGGTTTAAGTTAAGTAACTTAAAATCTATTAATTTTAAAAATTCTAAGCTTAGATTTAGTTTAGTTTAGGTTAAAAGACCTTAACTTAAGGTTGAAACTTAGATTTTTGTTTGAAAAAAAAAAATTCTGGACCTTTGCGAAAATGTTACCAGGAAATTAAAAAAAAAAATTTCTATTTCAAAATAGACGGGCTCCACATACGTAGATGTTTCGTGACTTTAGGTTAGGTTTCCTACGTCTGCGATCTGTATTCTTCGAAAGCAAAAATTCCGAAATTTTAATGTCATATTGCGAAAGTCAGTCCAACTGAGAAAACAGGCGACAAAAAGAGACATTTTTATTGAGAGAGACGAAACGATCTGATAATTTAATTACTCTAAATTACGCTAAATTAATCCGCGATCCAGATTTCGCAAGAAACCCGGCAATTCGTCGGGAGGTAAATGGAGAAGCTCTGAAAGCGAGGAAGCGGACAGCCACTCCGAGAGTGCGTTACAAATAGGCTTAATTAATTACAGAACAGTCGGCTGCGAAATGACTTGACACGGTGGCTCGCGTTATCGGCGAGAGGCGACGCGTACGCGCGGCCGCGCGCGCGGACAAAATCGATGGCCCTGGACGATGCTGGACGTTTCCTCTCGAACGAGGGAACATATCGCGAAACGTATGTCACCTATTCAACGACTGACAGCCGACTGGCGCACTCCAATTAAGGCTAATGACTTTACGCGCCCGTGCACGTCCCCTTACCTTTAATTGTCACCTCTCTGCTCTGCCATCTAGTTCCTCTCTCGCTGACTCTCTTCTTTCCACCTTCCGCATTTATTGTTACTCTTCTTCTTCAATGGCTAGATACCAAAGAGACCACGCCTGATAATCGCCTACAATACGATAAAGTCTATTTCACATGTATGTAAATAGGCGCGTGTAGCAAATGAACTCGGAAATTTGTGTAATTTTTAACACGCGTACGAATTAAAATGACAATGAAAAATCGTGGATGATTTAAGCTCGTGTGTAACTTTGTAAAAATGATCTAAAATATGTTTTTTCGTAATTAGGTTCGTCATCATTCTGAAGATCCCCTTTGCAACAAAACTTGCTGTACGATGTTTCCTTTTTGCTCATATTCGTTTGATAAGATCGCGAAAAAAAAATTGTAATAAAGAGACTTCAATGTTCAAGACTATGGCGGATTTAATTGTGAAAAGAACTTTATAATTTTTCTTACACGTGTTTGAATTTTGCAATTTTCGAGGAAGAAAAGTATTTTCTCACATTTCCACTCTAGTTACACTAGAGTTGGCTAACTGGCGGCCTACCCCCACTTTTCTCAACGCTACCCCCTCCATTGGCTTAGTAGGGAAACAGTGAGGCTCACGTGAGGCGAGGAAATTTCAATGCAGTGGAGGGGGTAGCGCTAGCGATCAGGAAAGTAGGGGCAAGTTAGCCAGCTCTGCGCTACATAATGTAAAATGATCTCCGAAAAGAACAAACTCACGACTGTCAAAATGGCTTTAAGCCATTATTTAAAATAAGTAACCAGTGACCCGTTATTTCGTACATCTTTTTTACAAAGTTGCATCGATTCAAATTATCGGCAATTTTTCATTGTCATTGATACACTTTTCCGTACATCGTTAATTCTTTCAATAATTGAAATGAAAGAATTCAATAATTAATTCAAACTACGTTCAGTAAACGTTCGAGGGAATTTTTCATAAAAATGAAAATATACACGGTAGATACGCGTTTAACAGCGTGGAATCGATCGCGTTTCGAGGCGTAATTTTCATCACGATCCCAACGACGCTGCCTGTTCATCTTGTGCTCGGCGCAGTTTGCCCTCTCGTTCTCCGTCTCGCTCTCTTTGACTCTGTACGTGCGTTAAGTTGCTAGCAGATCAATTAGTTCACGATGTTTATTTGCACAGCCGAGGTTTACGTTACCGTGGCTGTTTCGAGACTGGAGGAGGATTTGTTGCGTGCCGTAACGAATAGTTGGAGAGGATCGTTCCCGCGAATGGGTTCCACCGCTTGATGGCGGTCGTTTTCTGCTCTAACCGATTCTTGATTAGCCAATCTTGAAACGATTTCAATCGGCTATTCGTTGATCAATTTTGAAATTACTTGAGTCAATGACTAATCAGTTAATCTTGAAATTATTTCAATCAGCTATTCGTTAATCAATCTTGAAATTATTCCAGACAATGATTAATTAGTCGATTTTGAAATTATTTCAGTGAATGACTAATCAGTCAATCTTGAAGTTATTTCAATCAGTTATTCGTTAATCAATCTTGAAATTACTTGAGTCAATGACTAATCAGTCAATCTTGAAATTATTTCGATCAGTTATTCGTTAATCAATCTTGAAATTACTCCAAACAATGATTAATTGGTCGATTTTGAAATTATTTCAGTGAATAACTAATCAGTCAATCTTGAAATTATTTCGATCAGTTATTCGTTAATCAATCTTGAAATTACTTGAGTCAATGGTTAATTGGTCAATCTTGAAATGATTTCAGTCAATTATTAATCATGCCATTTGGCGATAACAGGATAATTCCTCGAGTTAGAAATGCAGAAGTTTGTTTTTAACGTTAATACTCTGAGAGATGTTGAAAGAGTAATTCCAAGAGATAGTTGGATGAAAATGTGAAAGCAATTAAAATTCGTTGAAGATTCTGTTCTTTGATTATAGTTTGCAATTATTTATTTCATTGATGTCCAAATACTTCAAACAAGTCAGTGTTCGATAATAACGTAGAATTGATACGTGTTCCTCGCATGAATTGAATCGTTAAAAGTAACAGTTTCAACAATCGTTGACCTGTATCACTTGAACATCATTAAACTCGATAATAAATATCATTAAATTGCCAAAATTAATCGCAAATGGAGTTTGTTTGTAAAAAATGACTTCACCCTATCACATCTATGATTTATGTATGATTTATTGTTACATTCAATTATTAAATCATATAATCGGAGTAATATTCAAAATGTCGATGATATTCGACACTGCAGAATATTTTCAAAGTAGAATCGCCAAAAATCGCGTGGCAATGCTCAAAATATCGACGATGCTCGCCAGGTGAGCATTAACCCCTTGACATCAATAATTTCAATTCGCGGTCGTTTCCTTTGATTACGAGAGCCTCGAGCCCGCCGATGGGGCCTGGTATACGACACCCGGTGGCATTTCTCCTCTTCCATGGCAGGATTGCGCGGTACAATGGCCCATTACATAATGGAATACAGACGTATGGCCAGCGCCCCCATAATGCGCCGCTCGTCGGCCAGAAACTCGGCATAACGTTCCAGCGTCCTGGCCGCTGCATCCTTCGGACTACCGCAACAAGGACAATGCGACCAGGTGTGCGTGTATTCGTGGAACTTGCGCGCGACAGGCGAATTTGTCGCTCGAAACGACCACCGATTGTCTCGTGACGTCTCGTTGCGATCTTTTCAAATCGTCCGACGACCGATGAGAAACATCGTTTTATTTAACGATAAAGTTTTTTAACACAAAGTTCGAGGATTTCCGTCGGAAAAAACTATAAATGTACGTCTATTTGCACAACCACTGTACCGGAAAGTAAACTCGAACGCAAAAATATTTCATACCAGAGGTATCAAATGCCAGAAAGAGGGGAAAAAGAGACGAGCGAGTGGAAAGTTATAACAGTCGGGCCGGGGGAAACGGTCCTAAGCATCCCCAGCGAGCAACCAACGAACGAACGAACGAAGCGACAGGCGAGACTGCAAATTGTCACGTCACCGAGAGAACGTCAGTCCAATATCGCGATGCCAACAATCGTCGAATCAGCGCGGCAGAAACGTAGCGAGCATACGTTCAATAGTTCCCGGACCGCCTTGCAATTCAACGCGGCTACGGCCCGAACCCGAACCACTTACACGCCGCCTCTCTCACCATCTCGCTCTCTTTCTCTGTGCCTCGCTTAGATCCTCCTGCGTCTCGTTCTATCCTGATCGTTCCTTCGTCCTCCGTTGTGCGTCCGTACAACTCGATCTCGAAACTCCGGTACCGGTACCTGATTATCGTTCGGCGGTTCTTGCACAGGTCGGGCAAGAACTATGCCTCGATCGTCCGAGCATCGTCCGATATTGTGAAAGTTGTGTTATGCGAGCAGCAACATGGATTGGCTGAGGGGCCAGAGCTCCTCTAGGGTTACGTGGGTCTCGTGACCCGCGATTTCCGGGGAATCCAGTAAGAGGAGACTACTCCAAACAAAATAGTGATTAAGACACCAGCACTCAAGAAAGCACTGTGTATCTCTGACGTTACGACGGAGAAATGCGCGATTATTCCACTTTAGGTCTTGAAACTTTACCTTTGCAGACGTGATTTTACCTTTCTCAACAAGCGACGATTCTAAGTATTCGAAATGTGAAACTTTAAGCTCTCGAGGCGTAATCGAACGTTCGTACAATTATGTTTACTCGTTTCAACGAGTCGAATTGTAGGGGACACAATCCAGACTGCAATATAAACATTCCCACGACGTGGACCCAGGTGACAGTATCGGCTGTAGGGCCATGAGGCAATCGTCAGAAAGCCTCTCATGGGCCTGACTGTAAACACCACTAGACAACACCCGCTTTCCGACCCCTTGAGGGGAAAGGACATGGTGAGAGTCACAGTATAAAAGAACTGACTCCAATGCGTTAAAAGACCAGTTATCTACAAGTTTAGTATTCGATAGTATTACTCCACGTCTGGTGAGTGTGCAGTCTAACAGTAATAATAATTACTTTCGTACACCGTCTTGCATTTAGACGCAGTCACTGTATTATTGTGATTATCATTATTATTAATATTGTAATATTATTGTTACCATTGTATATATCTTTGTTAGTGAAAAATAAAGGCCTTTAAAACACTAATTAAAACGAATTATTGGCCGACGAACGAAAGTCAAGCGACGATTCGAAATGTTGGAAATGCGAAACTTGGTTCGTGCTGGGTCGAACGTTCGGAAAATTGTTTTTCGGAGACGGCGCGACGAGGGAAAAATCGAGTCCCGATGGGAGGTTAATCGCGTTGGTTAACAGCGGCCGCGCGAACGGAAATAATACCGAGCCATTATCACGGCCCGATGCGATAACTCGCAACTCGTATTACTATATAACTGCGCCGCTGCAATTTAGCGCTGCGATTCTGCCGGCGGACTCGCGCAACTGGTACAATCCCGGATTATTGCTTGCAATGCAGGCTTTGCATGCAACGTCCGGTATGTGTGGTTTTGAACCACGCCACGGGATATAGCAAGAACTCCGCCGCGGCTGCTCCGAGGTGCTCTCGAATGTCTCGGACCGTGATTCTCCGCCGTGTAAAATCTCGACCGACTGCGGAACGCTGCGGATCGTTAGCCGGAACGCGATCGGCAAAAACCAATAAGACGAAGTATCGCTCTAATGCTACTCGAAGTATCACTGGTATTGGAAACGTATCGCGTTGTATAAACAGACTTTTGTTAAATTAAATCGCGTCTTCCTATTTTTTATTTCGCGAGCGGACTGCCTGTACTCATACTTTTGGAGATATAGTTCTCCGAGTAGAGCAGAAGTTGAGCTCGACGAAAAATTGATTGAATCTCAATTGACGATTATTGCGATAGAGGATTAAATTCTTGTTTTAGTTTTATCTTTGATCGTTATTAACGACTTTTAATCGGTTGAATACCTCATTAACAATAAACTACTGAACCTAACCTAAATCTGACTTAAACCTAACCTAAACTTAAACCAGCAGACTGCGTGTACTCGTACTTTTGGAGATACAGTTCTCTGAGTAGAGCAGAAGTTGAGCTCGACGAAAAATTTATTGAATCTCAATTGACGATTATTTACAAAGTTTCAACTTTAATCGTTGATGATACGAATATAGATCGAATTCCTACTTTTAGTCGTCTGCTGCGATGAACAAAATTGCATAAAATTGAATGAAACTTTCAAATTTGAAACACATAAAATTTTCATCGTTCATTGCGATTGAGGATTAAATTCTTGTTTTAGTTTTATCGTTGATCGTTATTAACGACTTTTAATCGGTTGTATACCTCATTAACAATAAACTACTGAACCTAACCTAAATCTAACTTAAACCTAACCTAAACTTAAACCAGCAGACTGCGTGTACTCGTACTTTTGGAGATACAGTTCTCCGAGTAGAGCAAAATTGAATAACAAACTGAAAATTTTGATCGTTCAACGGCCGACTGACTCTGGCTGAAAGACAAAATTCTAAAGTTTTATTATTCCTGCGTTTCTTTGAAAAAATGTTCAGGAGAGCACGCAGAGATACAATCGTAACTTTTCAAATTTCAGTCATATCTCGTTGCCGATGAAATTTACGTTCAGTTCAAGTGTTTTCGAGTGCTCTGTTTATAACGTCGCAATGCAACCTCACGCAAATAACATAAATTCCCTGTACGCCATAATTTCACCCGTGAATAACGCACAAAGCTACGCGACACAAGGTATAAATTCTGTATTAAGTTAGTAGATGCCGGCATTGTTATTTCACTTATTTATAGCAATCGTAAACAGGCTGACAGTTTTCGCTGAGCGATCTCCGACCGAATACCGACAGGAACCGAATAATTTTTCCAAAAAAAAGAAAAAACGATGGCTCGACGAGAGGGAATAACTTTCGAACGACGTCGCCGCGAATCGATATCGTTGAATTGATGTTGGTCATCGCTCAATTTTCACCGAGATGATCAATCAGAACCGAGTAAAGATACTTTCAACGAGGTGCGTGTCTCTCGTCTCGCGTGAATCTGCAAACTCGCTCGTCAACGGTCCGACTAAAAACAAACATTCTTTAGCTAAATCGCTAAATCGTGTGAAACCCCAACAATCGTAGAAAATTTTAGATCTTTTTTTTTTTTATTTATTTCAATCTTGGAGATAACAGTGCTCTTCAAAATGAATTGTTCAATGACGATCGATTGATGATTGATTACAATGAAAAATAATTTTTAATCAAGCTTGAATACACCGGTGAATAATAGAAAGAATCCGAGAAACCCGGATATAAATTCCAACCACATAAATTATATTAATCGCGTTTTGATGCAGAAAATTCCGATAGTAACAACGTCGCGCTCGGGACTCGTCAGAGACGAGATCTCTACCCTCTTTTTTCGATCGCTTTCTTCGTTAGACGAATTAAATTCGGCGAATCGAAGGAAAGCAACTGTACTAAGATTTCGATATCAATTCGGTCTGACGATTGCAGCTTGTCTTAATCATTTGCACGAGAGCATTTTCGGCCGCGATACCGCCGGAAATTCTCCGCAGAGTTGCACGATTTCATCCGACTCCCACCCCACTGGTTATTGTTTGCAGTTTCGGCTTTGTGCCTCGTGCACGGCGCGACGCCAATCAGCAACAATTGCCCACGGCAACCAGTTTCAGACGGTTCGCTCGCCGATAGTTTCGCGAATTAGTTGCCTGCTACGTAATGACGAACAAAAACCGAAAAAATCGGTAAAAAATGCGTTGTTAAACGCATCTGATCCCCTCTGATCGATCGAGATATTTTTTTCATCGTAGTTTTCGTCGTGGTTTTATGCAGTTTTACGTAGTTTGTCGCTATCTGCTAATGATTGTCAGACTGGACCAATTTTAGAATGAAAATTCGCAATTTTTCTTTTTTTTTTTTTGGTATTTGGCGAAAATTCAGTACACTTTGATCACGTGACAGTGAACGTCTTAATCTACGCTCTTCACTATCTGATAATAATCGCTAAATTCGACCAATTTCGGAATGAATATATACTTTACTAAAGTATAGTATTTTATTTAGTGTACTTTACTAAAGCATAGTATTTTATTTAGTGTACTTTAATTCCTTGTAACTCAAGAGTGAACGTGTTAATCTAGATGTAAGTAGCTCTACGCTCTTCACTATCTGATGATAATCGCTAGGCTCAACCAGTTTTACAATGAAAATTCGCATTTTTCTGACATTTGGCGAAAATTTAGCACAGTTTAATCTATCGTGACTCGCGTGACAGTGAAACGTATTAATCGACGGTCCTTGCTATTTAATAATAATTTCTAAATTCGACCAATTTCACAATGAAAATTCGCATTCTTCCAGCCCTAAAATTAAAATAAAACAAAATCTAGCAAGATTCAGCGTACTTTCATCGATCGCGACTCGAGTGACAGCGAACGTGTCAATCGTGTGACGTACAAATTATTCGACAAACGTCGTTAGACCCGGGGCTGATCAACGAAGACCACAGAGACGAAATAAATCGCAAGAGGAACGAACGTGGACGACCGAAGGGCGACCCTTTAATTGAACAATTATCTAAGAGGCTAACGCATCCGCGTCAGAGCTAATCGCCTAATTGAAAACTCAAAGGATACCCTGGCAACAGGTTAATCAAGGAAGAAAGACGCGTGGAGCAGTGCGGAAGCCGCAGACCGCACGCAACGCGTTCGTTTCTGGTGCACGTGAATTCCCGCTCTCGAAACAAATCCCCTTCTGACGCCAGACGAGAGACAGTGACAGAGACAGAAACAGAGACAGTGACAGAGAGAGAAAGAGAGAGAGTATCAAATTCCATTCTATTCGATCCGACACACCATAGGACTCGATAGTATTCGAGTATCCAGCCAGTGGACAGGGCTACGCCACTGTGACGCTCTTGACGTGGTTGTCGTGTCGCTCTCCTGAAAGCTCACCCTTCGAAACGCGACAGCGAGAGGGTCTTGGGGGTAGTGGAGGACAGGGAGGAAGGAGAAAAAAAAGTGCTCGTACGCGGTTGACAAATTGGAGTATTCCTCGCCGACGCCGCTCACCGAGAATGTCGACGTGGGTCGATGGTTTCCCGCAGGTAAACACTGTAGACGGCTATGCAAGGAGAGGAATGGCGAGAGGGTTGAAATCGTGCGCCGTGAGAAAGGGCTGTACGTGTACAAGACGAGAGAAGGAGAGAAAGCGGGCGAGTGAGTGAGAGCGAGATGCTTCAAGACGGAAGAAAAGAAGAAGAAGAAGATGATGATGAAGAAGAAGGGAGTAGATGAAAGAGAGGGAACAAAAGAGGGAGGAAAGAAGAGGGACGTAAGAGTACTGACTACCGAGGAGGATGCTTTATTTACCTATCCTTCTGCTTTATTTATTTACCCCGTGCGCGTTGGGTTCATGGTGAGGAACGACCAACATCCGCCAACGGGCATTACGCAAGATTAATTCTTGCCTGAAAATTCAGCAGCGCGCTCGGCTCGATGACAAAAAGCTGCCAGGTGTTTCGATCGGTTGTATATCCCCCCACGGGTTTCTGCATCGGCGGAATTTCGAGCGGATTAAGGGGACGCACGCCGAATTGGATCGAATGAAATTTCGATTGACCTCTTTCGAGATGCCTCTTTTTTTTTTAACAAACTGTCGGCATAAAGCGTTGCAACAGCCGCTCGTTACATTTATCGGAGATAAACTCTTTTTAAAGGAGAATTGCTTGAAAATTTAATGTTCTCTTCTGTTCTCGAATCGTTTGCAGTCTTTTCTTCTTCTTCTTCTTTTCTTTTTTTTTGCATTATTGTTTAATCTTGGATTTAACATAAAGATAAAGAGACGCGTTTCTGTTTACGTTTCTCTCTGCGCGTTGCCTTATTTCCGTTTAGTCGCGTTTCACTTCAACTGGGCGATAAAATTGGAAAATCCTGGAATAAAGGCAAACGTACTCGCACTCGTGACAAATTGGTTTTTGTATAGAACGAATACGAAAAGGATCGTCGTCATAAATTGCGGCTTAAACGTTGACACGAGGAATGATTCCTCCTTCCTTTCCTTTTTTCTCCTTTTTTGAGACGCGTGTTTGTGTTTATGCAATACGTCCGTGATTTTTAAGGACACATATTTCTGACATATCGAACGTCAAGTTTAAATATCGAACGCGTCTTGTGTCCACTTCTTCGGATTTTCTCGGATACGATAAAGTTGAAACAAACAACACTATCTGTCTTTCTATCAAAATTAATTAAATTATTGCATTCGTTCTTTCAATCTCCTCGAAGAGAAAGTCAAACGATCGCCCGCTCTTTACTCTTTACTTCGTTTACGTATCTCGAACGAGAGAGGATCGAGCAAGAGGGAATCGTGTTTCCTCGGAACGAATGCACCGAAACAAACATCCCGTAGATTGCGAAATACCATCGTTGTAAAACTGTACGTCTGGCTGGCTACGTAAAACGCGATCCGAATAAATGCATCGCGACGCTAATTAATCTAGTTAAATCCGAGGCTGCGAAACGACACGCCTAAGCACGCGGTAATTGAAATTTCTGTAAACAAGCCAAGACTTCAAGTTGCGCCCCGGTCTGATGTATGTCAACCCCCTTGGAGATTTGCATCGCGAGTAATTGCCAGAAGGTACGGAGGCTGCTGCGATTATTCTTCAGTGGAACAGCCTTGTTTTGGTACGACACGGTACCCTTCGTCCCCAACCGCTTCGTAATCGTAAGAACAAACACGCGCCCAGATGTCATGAATTGAAGACGTTACGAGTCTCTGCAGCTGCGAAGGGTGCAACGTCGAAAAACTTTCATGAGATAACAATTGCAGATAAAATTTTGATCGTTTGTCATCGAATTTACAGCGAACAATGTTAACGTTTTTTTTCGTCGTACGTATTACACGAATTATAATTAAGAAACTGTCGACGATTAAGCTCTACCCTCTTGTTAAGTTGCAGAATCGTCAATTACGCGTGTGGAACGATGAAAGTGTCTTTATTCGGTGAAGAAGCTTCTATGACGAAGCGAGTACACGATTAATAACGTGCTTCACTAACTATAACTGTAAGACAGACTGATAATAATTTTCAAGAACGTGGAAAATCGAAATATTTTAAAGACAACAAATAAACATAATTAACTGTAATATAAATATGATTAAAACAAATAAATATAATTAGAGATAACAAATAAATATGTAGGAGTAACGAAGAATAAGGAGAGTACTCCATAAAGAAACTGTTAGTCACCATCGTAGTGGCCTAGGATTCCTCAACTACGAGTTTCGAGCACTGACGTTAAGCAAAGCAAAGTGCGGAACCCCGCTAGGATGGGTGATCGGGACCAACCTAGCGAGTAGTTACAACAACAAGCGTCTGGGGTAAGGAGTCGCTGCCATCAGCCCCACTGAGATGAAGTCTAGGCAGTGACTCCGAGACGAAACGCAACCTTCGCTTTCTCAGCCTCTCTCAACCTTATAATCCTTTCCATGCATTCTTCACAACACCATTCACACCCTTCATTATCATTTAATATTTCAATGTAAATATATCTTGTGACTTCGGAAATGATCAAACTGCGAATTATGAAAAAATTCAAGGTGCAAAAATAATAAAACGTCCGAATAAGAGAAGTAAATGACACGTTGGTATTTAGTTTGCCTAGGTGAAACCAGAAATTTGTGTTTGTTTCAATTATTTTTATTTAAAAACATGAATATTTACCAAAAATATAAATACAAAACAAAAGATTGTGGATTCAAATATCGTCGTTAATAGACGTTGTCGTGAATATTTATAAATTTGGTAAATACCAAAAATATAAATATTCACGATATTTGAATCTACAATCTACAATCTTTCCGATGCTCCCTCCGAAATTTCATTCTACCACCTTCAAACGTTTTACGTTTAACAAAATTAAATACCCAAATTTCACAAATACTCCAGTTATTAACCTAATTATAGAACCTAATTAACCTAATTATCGTTTAACAAAATTAATATACCCACATTTCACAAATAGTTATTAACCCCAGTTATTAACCTAATTATAGACAACTTTGCAAACATTTAAAAGTTGAACATCAGAACCACCAAAGTTAAAGTGACCAATTTACAATTTTCTAGGACTTAGAATGTTGCGTTTTTCAGAGATTCCAACGATACTTGTAAAGTACATAAGAATAAAAGTTTGCGTTCATTACTTATTCCTTGCATTTTAATTTTTATATCAACTTGCCTCGGTAGTTCCAGCGTTAAAATATCACGTATTTGAAACTTTGAAAAAATCAAGCAGGATAAAAATCGCCGGGTTAGATTAGATTAGGTTAGGGCATTCTCCGCAGCCGAGAGGATGCCTCCATTACAGGCTGCATCAGCCCATCAATCCACGCGCGCGGTTGATTCGCATTCCACGTCCAACGTGGACTCGATCTGGAAATCTAGCCATCTGAGAGCTACATTAAACCGTCGCGCTACGTAGGAAGTTCGTTCGCGGACGTTATCCGGTCGCGATCAGATTTATTCGACGCAGGCAACATCCAACAGAGCCGGGGGAACCGGCCACCGGGATTTATATTCAACGCACAGTCAGAAGCCGTGCATCATCGGCTTAAGTCAACGAGCCAATCGCAAACAAGGCGACCGCGCCACGCACCCGATATAGCGTGCCTATGCAGATCGTCTCGATTCACCTACGACCCCGCGCAACACCCTCTACCCCCAATCGGGGCCCACCAAACGCTGATCGTGAGAGATCTTTGTGCATGCACATTTACGTTACGAGCATACGCGGTGTTCTACCAGTTCACGCGTTCGACGATTTTCTCAGTTTCTCTTCCAAACTTTTGGCATCGTGTGAAGACTACGAATTTTAAAAATATAGAAACGAATGTAAATGAACGAAATGTGTGAAACATCGAAAGTACTTATTGCGATATTTATAAGAACGTAAGTATGTCCGTAATTTGTACAAAGATCCAAAGTCTAGTCACGTGAATCTTCCGTGCAATTTCGTATTTTTATAATATAGCATAACATAATTAACGACAGCTTGAGTGGCATATTTTCATCGCTAGTAATTGCTGTTACGGGTACTCTACCTTTGATGTTTCATACACTTTCCTCGTGAGAATGTAAATATAAAAATTTCTCAAGATTCCCTCTCTCAGAAATCCCTTTATTTATCATTTTCTCCGTAGCACCGATTACTAGGAAACTTGTTGTCAGAAGATTTTGTAATCCTCGTCCAAATTATGAAAATTATAAAAATTCACAAAGTCCGCCAGGCTTCCTGTGTCGGAGCGACAAACAAGTTCGTCGGACGATCCAATATTTCACCGTTTACACACCGATGAAATGCACCACGGCAGCCATGATTTTCCCTGGGAATTTTTCTAACAAAATAACCTCCTACGGCTGCTCCTCCCGGGTGAATCTTGCGCAACACCCAGTACGCACACGTGCCTTGCAAATACATATGTAAGTATGTACACACGAATTTATACGTGCATGCATATGCATGCGTACGCATGCATGGATATTTACGTGCCCGGGCTGGATATATGTGTATGGCCTGTCGTACGTACGCGCGAAACAGGCACATACGCTCTGCCACGCGAATGTATGGATTCGTCGTAAAGAGATTATGTGCAGTTACGTGTCGCTGTTTACATACGCGTTGATGCAACTTTTATATACGCGTACGTACATGATACTCGAGCGCACGTGTGCACGTGTGCAAGGATTCCTTCTACACCCGTAATCTTGCATCAGAGACTAATATAACGCTGTTTGACGTTGTTTGACTCACATGTCGGCAGACAGATCCCTCTTTGGGCACTGGCGTCTCCCGCGTGCGGCGAAAACAAATTACTTCAATTACATTTTGATGAAGTTGATCAAACAATGGTGCAACGGTCGATCGAATATTGATTCGTTGCGGATTGTGAAAGTTTGATGTTCAGTTAAAAATTAACTTGACGCGTCGACTGAGTGTCAACTGTGTTAAAAAAAAGTTACAAAATTGCTGGAAAATTTTGTCAATTTCGTGAAAAATTAACTAAACGCGTCAACACCCGCTGGAGATAATTTGATATAACGCTGTTTGACGTTATTTGATTCGCGCTATAAATTTTTACAAGAAAAAAATTTTTCTTTAAATTATGATCAAATTAATTTACTTTCACGGTCAATTTGTGTCCCTGTAATTTTACGAATTTTATCACTAGCAATTACAATGTTGTAATTTGATCGAAATTTTGAACTGTTTTTTTGATCTTATAGAAACGGATAATCCAATTTCATATCCTTTGGACATTCAAAAGTTTGTATCTCAATTTTACCAGCGTTTGGTTAATAAGTTGCCAAATTATCGCAAACGAAAGTGGGAACGAAGAACACGTTTTTTGAATCGATCTGTACGCAATTGTCGACGCGCACGCGCAAACGGAGACGAGGTTCACGAGCGTTTCGCGCCGCGTTACTCGCACATTTGCCAAACGGACATTTATATATTTGCGCAGCGGACTTGTCACGTTTGGTAATGCTCGTGTAAAAATGAACGCACAGATTCGATCGATTGTCCACTCGGCACGCGCATAACTGTGTCGAACCACTAATGGACAGCCGAAAACCATACCGTGGCCATTGAATGAACAGCTCGAACATCAAACAGCTGTTTTGCCGCGAGAGCAGAAAATATCAATTCGATTTTCCCAGACAGTGTCATTTCCCCGAGAGTAAGCGGTTTTTTAATCCTGAATCACGCTTTTAATCTTGAATCACTACGGATCCGCGAGGCTGCTTCATCAGAAACAAAAACCATTCTCGCCAGCCTAAAATCTAAATCGTCGAAACCATCAATTCCAACTTCCACTCTTTCTAGCCAGAAAGAATTCGTTTGTCAATTCGGATGTTCATTCAAATAAATCGTTTCATTCGCTGCAGCGGAATTTCGAACGATATTCAGCAAAAAAAAGAAACTCTTGAATCGTAAATAAAATTGATCGAACATTTCGATTTTTTACACCGTTACTTTATCGGAGTAATACCGAAGCTTCAAAGCGATTTCAAATCGGTCGTGACAAACGAAATCTCTTTACTGCCTTTATTTTCCTTGTCCAATTTACCAAAAATAAAATACCTTTCACAAAAATACTTATTAATTTCATTTTTTATATTTATTGCACTTTGCAATATATTAATAATATTATCAGTCAATTGCTTATTAATTCAAATAACAACTCAAACAGTAAATCCTCATGCAAATTCACAAACATTTTTACCAACTACTTTAGAGCATAAGATTTCCATCAGAGATATTGAAGAAACCAAAAAATAGAGGCACTTTATAATACAATGGATTACAAGCTTTTGTTTATACATTTTACGAAAAATTGTTTAGATCTTCTGTATCACGCCTATAAAATGTCTGATAAAAATTACAAATTGAACATTTTGACCATTTTTAGCCCTAGCGTTAATGGCGCCCAAGAAAAATGACAGAAAAATTCCAAATGGACGGCCATTCCTCAAAAAAAGAAAAAAGAACGCAATTACTTTTTACCCAACCCGGCGATAAATCAAATTCAGTGGCAATCGCTTGTCGTTCCCTTGTGCAAAGATTCTTCTATCCGAAAACGCTACAGTTCTCCCAATTAGCCGGGCTACACTACGACTATACCACACGAATAACCGAATCGGCGAATTCATAACGTTTGCATCGAGTTTCCCCGAACACTCTGTTTACCGACTATTAATTCTTTCCGCTCGGTTTCACGCGTACATATTTCGCGCAGCGATATAGACACGCGCGATGCATACGAATCATTGCTCGACTCCCATGAGAGTTGTTGTTCGGTTGCTGCAACACCGTCTCAGGAAACGGCATCGCGCTCCACGAAGGGACCACGACTTGCTTTCCCCTAGCCTCGCTATTTTGTTTGTCGACATCCGTTTATTTTCACTCATTTTGTTTATTTTCGAGCTTCGCCGACAAGAAGATCTCACGGTCGGCGCGAATTATTACGAATTCCGTGTCAATTTTCGCGTCGCAAGATCGTGGAAAACAGAGATCCATGGTGTTACGTCACTGTTTATCCTGGATGCAAATTGTTAAGGTCAGTCACGACTGTTGTCGATCGTGTACCTATTCTTCCCGAAGAACATCAATTGGGCTGGGAAACGAAACGACAACTTTTCACTTGAACTTTGTACTGAGTTTAATTTATAAAACCAGGTGGTTTCTAGAACGACGTGATGGTATCGAAGACTTGTAAAACCTTCATTGTAACTCAGTTGTAACTAACACTTACTTACATTTAGTGTGATGCAAGTGTGAATTGACTAACTTTGTTCTCGATTAATTGACTGAGTTGAACTAGATTCTCTTTGCGAGCCTATTTTTAAATATATCTTATTACATATATATTATATATTAAATATATCTTATTATATTTTTACATATATCTTTTATATCCATTTAGGCGATAATGATAATAATCAGTCACATTTAAGTAAAGGTGGCTAACTGGCGGCTGTTTCCCCTACTTTCCTGATCGCTGGCGCTATCCCCTCCACTGCATCGATCTCCCCACTCCGTTGAGAGTGTCACAACCACAATACTCATATTATATATATATACATACACACACATGTAAATTGTTTTCTTTACTATAGTTGCTAAAGTTGAAGAAAGATGGGAAAAGTAGTTTGTATAGCTCGCTATAGAACAGAGTGGAAACTATAATAACTTTCATAGTGGAAGAACTCTGACAGAGTAAGTGAGTAGCTCGCCTTGAAACTTGCACAATTTTTCACGATTCTTTTTTTTATCGTTTTATCGAACGTTGAATATTGGAGTTAAAATTCAAGGAATCCTAGCGTTTCGTTCTCCGACCCTAACATTCCGTGTTCAATGAAAAATGGGGAAAGAAGATCGTACAGCTAGTTTTAGGAAGTCGTTGCAAGTGGAACGAACGTCCTCGCTCGCGGAGTCTATCTGCAAAATTGTTTTGGAACAAGTCAATTGGAACGCTCGATCCAACGTGCAATTAAAATATAATTAAAACACGATTAAAAGTCGCGTTCGACAACAATTTCTGATAGAAGAGAGCCAATGACCCGTGGGACGGAGAGTCGCGAGAGTGTTGAATCGAACGCCAAGAATGGGGGAAAAATCGGGAGGGGGGATTGAAGAGTCGCGACGCTTTGTGGAAGGGGCGCCAATAAAATGGGCACGCGACGAATGTTACGGCGCACTTTCTGCCCCGTGGCGGGCAAGGAGAGAGGGCACGGTGGACGCGGAGACAGTCGCGCGTGTTTCGTTTCGCGCGAGGAAACATTGTTGGAACGGAGAGAGAGAGGAGAATGGGCGAGAGCGTGCGGATGAATGGGATGGAAGAAGAAGGCGGGGGGAGAGAATGGAGAAGGCAGAATAACGAAAATGGGGAGAAAAAGACGAGAGGGGGCGGGGTGAGGAGTGAGCTAGACAAGCGAGGAAAAAAAATGCAGCCTCGTACGCTCGTGAACGCGTCGTGTAGTCGCTAAACAATGGCGTCGGAAACCGGGCTGGGGCGCGTTGTCGAGCGCGCTGCGACGCGTCCTCTTTCACCTCTTAGTTGAGCAGAGGGGAAAGTGCGAACCAAGGGCAAGTGTCGAAAGATACTGACTTTTCGCAATGTCACGTTGACGACTTCACGTGCGAGATTAGCTATATTAACTCGAGTCGATTAGTTGTGATTTTGTTTAATATTGGTTAATCGAACGAGTTCTATATTAAGAACGTTCAATGTTTTTTTTTAATAACTCAAATACAGCGGAAGAGCATAAGACCAATGACAGTGAAAAATTGTCAATAATTTAGATTAACATACAGCGAAGAGTGTAATGATGAAAAATTGTCAATACCTCGAACTGTTGCAACATCGTAAAAGAAAGTCGTACGACAATCTACTTGGTCTTATTTTAAAGCGTGAAAGCTTCCTGCTTTGACCGTCCTGAGTTCGTTCCTTTTTTTCAAAGATGTTTTTACATCGCGTAGCGGACGGGAAAGTGAAGATTCAAACGCACTTTAAGCACGTTAAAAAACATGTTTTTCACGACTGCATCCACTGACGATTTAACGCGTCCTAAGATATCCATAAGTTTTACATATATGATTCAAGAAGAAAAAATTATTCAATTAATTATTCGAATGCTTAAATATTTGGATTCTGCAGTTAAACTAAATAAATAAGTTTCAACGTTGAACGATACAAATTTAACGTTACGATCAGTTTAATAAAACGGTGAAAAAAAGAATCGTACGTAAAAAAAAAGAGAAAATTTCAATCTCCAACGCCACGGTAGACTCGATCATAAACGAAATTTTTTAATGTTTCTACACGCCTTCGAACCTTTACAATTTTCCCCAAAAAAGGCATCTTTATATTCCCATCTGCTACATCATTGAAAAAAAGAGGAATCCACTACAACTGTCAAAGTAAATCACTTCTCTTTCCTCTTTTTTTTTATTATCACTGAAAGTAGGGTAACCCAGAAAATCGGACTTCTTCAGGTGCAACGGTAATGCAACGAAAATTAGCGATTGGTTGAATTGGATCACGTGATTCGCGAGGGGGCGTAGAGTAGGAGTGGTGTTGTCTGGTACTTTATGGCAAAAAAGTCGTCTTCATTTCCTGGTCAGAACAGTTTGCTTCTGGGCCTTTCAGTGAGACGAATCGTACTGGGGTACAAGTCGTGCAATTTTTTTGCTTTGCAAATGTGTCAATTCGCATATTTGTAGCAAGTGTAGAAATTAGACTAATAGTGTACGGAATAATAGTGTTTAATTTTGGGAATTTCAATACAATTATCGATACAAACATCGAAGAATCGAATACGCGATCTTTTTCTACAAAATTTAATTAATTATCAACATTTTTCATTAGAAATGTGCTCTTAACCGTGCGATTTACACGTTTCCAGTATCCGTGTTGGGGCCGATTGTTTCAATATTCTTTGTTTAAATACTCGCTCGTGGCACTTGCAACCAATACAGAGACTGAGAGTGAGACTGCAAGAGGGTGATACACACAATGGAAGTCAGTTATTGCAAACTCCGGGTGTTCATTATAACACGGAGTTTAATCGCCTTGTGATCCCTTGGTGTCGTCAGTACCCTGATACCATCTTCGTGATCGTGACGCGTTCGCGTTTCAACCGGATGGAATTTCCTCCCCTTCGCCCTGCGTGGTCCACGAGAGGAAACAATGTTCGCAGCAGCCAGAGTCTTATGACTCCGTGGCCGGTAACATGGTTACCAAGCCCGCCATTTCCACGCTGTTGGAGCAGACAAGTTCCAGGACGTTCGCGCGTGCATTAACGCCATTTTACTCCCTGCGTTCCGTGAATTTCATTTCATTTCGTTTCGCGAATCGAAACGATTGCGATGTTTTCTTACATTGCTTTGAAATAACAAATGAACGAACGAATGAGAATTAATATAAATTCCAGTCGCGTGTACTTTTCTTTAGGGAACGAATAATTTGTTACAACGCAATCCCATCATAGGTTTCTAAATTTCTAAATTTTTAAAAAACAACGTGGCAACTAGTAATGACTCACATTTCCAGAAAGCAAAACTTTTTCTCTTCAATATCTTACAGATACGATATTTTTATCTTATATTATATTATATCATTGTCTTGTTATAAAAGTTTCTTACGAAATAATTTTGCTCTGTTAAGCAGAATAAGTGTAAACTAATATTTGGAATACTAAAGTGTTGGAACACAAATTAAAAATACTATTGTCCAATTTTCAATAGGAGTAAACGTCCCGTTGGCCGAGAGTTTCAATTATCAATTAATTAATTATAATTCGCGCGCGTGAAAGCGTAATTTTAACGTTTCAACTTGATCTACGGACAATTAAGAAACGTCAACGTTCGCAAAAGTTTCTTTGGGCAAAAGCGTTCAATTGTTGGTTAAAATCGTGATTAAAACATGTCCAAACTTCCGGAGTGAATTGTTTCGTGCGCTTAACATTTCGCGTTAATTTTGCGATTTTGTTTCGAACGACACGTTGCTAATTTGGAAAATTACCGAAGACCAAGAATGTAATTTGGAATATTTCGCAACGTGGCGAGGGTTAACGTCGAAATCTCGTTCAGGGGGAAATTTGCCAGCGATCGTCTTTGACTACGCTGCAACAGAAAATCCTCGTGATATCTCTTTTAATATTTCTCCCGTTTCAAACGCAAGAGAAAGAGAGTTTCGTCGAAACTCGGCGAAATTCACAATAATTCCAAGTTCCTCTCATGCAGAAACGAGCTTGAAATAGCTGTCTACCAAATTGACAATATCTCCTTGCAACTGATATCTGCTTAAATCGCAAAAGGGAATAATTTCATTACTTGTTTCTTTGATTTTGCAAAGCGACGATAAATTCAAACGCCATTACTGCAAATTAACCCGCGAAATTGTTACCTCAGTTGACAAGTCAAATGCGTTTTCTTCTTCATTATCAGTCAGGAGTTCGAAATACAATTATTTGTTAGTTTCCCTACAATATTATTCTTTTTTCCATTAATATTGTTCTTTCCATTAATATTATTCTTTTTTCCATTAATATTGTTCTTTCCATCAATATTTTTTTTCCATTAATATTGTTCTTTCCATCAATATTTTTTTTCCATTAATATTGTTCTTTCCATTAATATTGTTCTTTCCATTAACATTATTCTTTTTTCCATTAATATTGTTCTTTCCATTAATATTATTCTTTTTTCCTTTTATAATAATTGTTCTTTTTTTCCTTTTATAATAATTTTTATAATAATCCGTCTTAAACAAACTGATATTCCAACATGTTTCATTGTTACTCACGAAAATTACTAATATTATTGTTAATCAATGATTATTATTTCGCAACTAATGGATATTACTAATTTCTACCGTCCCTGCTTTCCTGTCGAAAAGACGCTTGTATTTTACAAGTGTTTGCTTGACAAAATCTCGCTCGCGATGAATTGTTTATCCGGTAGCAACAAACGCGCATCGTTCCGGGTAATTTAAACAAGCACGTGCCAGCAAAATCGAGCCAGGAACGGACAGCCTTTGGGTTCGTTGTTCGCGGAATCGTTGAGTCGGACCACTGAAATTTAAATTTCTTTGTTCGCGTAGGCTTTTTCCCCCTCCGTTCGCAGGAAACGTGAATACCCCGTACGTATTGTTTGCCGACTTATTTTAATTTATTTATTATCCGGCTGAACTGTTGCGCATTTGTGATCTCTATGCGACCCACTTGCGATCGACTCTCGTTCTATGCATTTTTAGAGCGTTAAATTGCAGCCGGTTTATTTTCGTTTGAAAACCGGATCCTATGCTTTTATTTACGATACGTTCGTATCCGCGCTTGATATTGAAATAACAATTCACCGTTCGAGCGTGTCACACGTTTTATTTATTATCATCTTCTCTGGATATTCAAAAGTAAGATATCAGTTGAAACAAATCCTCTTTAGCGTGTTGGCCGATCAAAAGTAAAAAAAGAAAAAACATTTTATTTCGGTAACATTTTTATTACGCCGAGCGAGTTCCTCCTCTCCCGGTGGCACGGCACCAGGCGTGCAAAGTTTAAATTAATGTCGCCGCGAGTATATCCCGTGGAGCTGCCGTGGCAACCGTGTTTTTCTCGAAATTAATTTAACCTTGAGCCAAAGTTAAATCGTCTCGCTGTCGGAATTACACCCGGAACTTACGTCGAACTTTCCGTTAATAGCACAATCGGTGTCTTAATATCACCAGAGTCTCCGGTCTCTATCTCGCTGAAAATCGTTCGACAATGAAACTAAACTCTACCTCCCGCTGCTAGAACTTTGGGATTTTGGGAAGAAAACTCTAGGATACGAGAATTGGCAAGAAAAGAAAAAAAGAAGAAGAAATTAGTAACTCCGCAATTTACCAAGCTTCTAAATTATCAATTCACGTTACAACGACGTTATCAGTCGGCGTGTTGTCGCGTGCAACCGTCGTTTCGTTGCTTTACGTCCTCTTTCAACGTACAAATCGAATTATCGCCTTCTGCAAGACTTTTCAACGATTAGCTTCCGCTTCGTAGATTACACACACTTGAAAGATTGCTTTCAAGCGGCAGCTTTTGATTTAGAGTGGACGAAGGAAGAGGGAAGAGGGAAGAGGAGGAGAAGGGAGGAGGTTGGACGATGTTTAAAGCCTCTGACGTGGCCGTTTAATGACTTCCCCCGAATGAGCTTAGGTTTATCTAGGACTTTATATTGCTTCTTCCTCCCCGTCCCGCTATCGAGTGTGATAGCAGGTTAAGCGATCATTGAACAAGACCACTCCGGGAAATTACACTTTTCCTTTATCACCACCTCTTTCTCCTCCACTCTCCTTTTTTTCCATCATTTTCTTGTCCTTGTGTTTTTTTCTTTATCATCCTTTTTCCTCCTTCTCTTCCTTTTTTTTATCACCCTGTCTTCCTCCTTCTCCTCCTCTCTTTATCATTCGATAAAGGGTTAATCCAAACTCCAGCCCTCGGTCTTCAAACAACACGACACACCGCAGCCAGAGTGATTGAAACGGATCGGACCCGTAGACTCGTCGATTTTTCCAATTTTTCCTCCTGCCAGCCCTTTAACCCTTTGAACTCGTACGTCACGCCGGAGATAACAATACAAATTCGCTATAGAACCCCACGAGATCTCGCTCGACGATCATTCGCCAGGTTTTGTAAGTTCGTCGGCATAGATAACAGACAATCATGAGCCCACTGCAGTTCTTTCCCTCGTTGATCTATTCAGTAGTATTGAAATTTGTCACACTTTTGAAAACTGTATACCGTGACAATAATGATAAATGAATGAAAAAGCATGGCACGTTGATTCACCTAATCTGCCTTGAAAGGAATAGACGAGTAGACGCGTATTGCAAAAACAGATCGAGTTCAAACAGTTGATCTTCAAAGTTTTAGTAGATTAAAAAGAACAAGTGCCACATTTAGGCGAATATCTCGAGTATGTTACACAGATGCATGCGGGAGGCAATTTTTGAGGGCACGTTAATTAAAAATTTTACGAAACCAGAACCTCTTGAAATTATTTCACGAACGCAGATGGTCCCTGGCTCTACGAGCGGTATAAATCGTTGGGACCTGGTGTCTGTATGCTTCATAGCGATGGACGTGCCGTAAATCCGTGGCGCGATGCACGAGCAACTCGCGGTTGCAGAGTGCCCACGGTTCTCCGGTTTAGCTTCTCGGTCCCTGTTTTGGTCTCTACTGTCTTGTCTCACTGATCCTGCTCATCCGCGCAAGTATCGTTCATTATTCCCCTCCCTCAAAAAAAAAAAAAATAATAATCCAAAGAAACTCCAACGAAAGGCAGAAAAGGAAGGGGAGGAAAGAAGGGGAAAGAGCATGCTCGCTGAAAATTCACACAGAGATTCTCGTAGATAGCACGCCGTGCCATACGGCGAAGATCGATCGATTCGTTTTACCGGCGATTACGAACAATCCAATTAATTTGGCTGGCTAACAGAGGCAGCGCGCAGCGGCCGATGCGTCAAACGGACTGAATACCGAATGATACCGCGGCAAATCCGTTTTTAATTTCTAATTGTATCGCCGTCCCCCCGATGTGCGTCACGATCTCGTGAATTACGAAACTATCGAATTTCGATGGGGAACATTGCGACACGTTGTAAAAAAACAAACGCCACGATTGATACCCGGGGGAGGGGGTTCCTTTCCTCCTCGACTGTAATTGTTAGGTATTTATTTGGGGACGCGTGCAAGCTGGCACGGAAATAATTTCGCGTGCATTAACGCGGCGATTTGTTCGAAATTGTTGCGGAGCGCGGAAAGATTTTCGACTTTGATAGATCCAGACGCTCGCTTATTTTTTGACAGAATGTGATTTACGGTTAAGTAAGTGTCTGGGTTTGGTACCTGCACCAAAATGATCAAAATGACCCATTCATAATTTTAGATGGATGCATTTTTCGGAAAATGTGTAAAAAGTATTACAAAGTGAACTGTATTATAAAGTTTTATATTTTATATTTTTAATATCTCTGAAATTTCAAATACGTTCCAATCGTCGGTGTCAAACTGGGTTAGTGAGAATAAATTGATAATTGAAGAGATCTTTAACAATTCAACTTTTTAACAATTTCACATACAAGCAGTTCTTCCAACCTTCTTTGAACTTACTTAGCTAAGCCGAAAAAGCTAAAGTGGAGGGGATGGCGCTACCATTCGGAAGAGTGGGGGTACAGCTTACGAGTAGGGATGAACCGCCAGTTCGCCACCTGTGTCAGAACACAATCGCGGGACGTTTCAAACGAGACCCTCCATATGTTTCGTTATACTTTGATAAAAGTATCGATATGCTTTGGTCAATGAGCGTCTTTTATTACAAGCAGCTCATGTTTCGAAAGTTCACGTGGCCACCACCGTGCTTGAAATACTAAATTTGAAACGAAAGTGTTCGTGCCCGAGTTTTTGCAACTCGAGAGCAATTTTTTCAAATCCTTGGAATGAGTATAATTCAGAATAATTCACGCAACAGAGGAACCTGTACAAGGGTCGTGTCTCGCAAGAAGGAAACAAACTCGCTAATAAAAAAAAATTGTCGTTCGCTCGAACTATTAACTCGGCTACTATTAACATTTTGCGCGAAATTAGAAATTTTAGAAACGCGTTACGGTAGTGGTGACGTTCTGCTTCGGCAGCGGATCGGATCCGCGCGAGGAGAAGACGCCAGCGAGTCGACCCGTCGCTATACTTCACGTTTACTGGAATTGAATTTTGGCGTGCAAGCCTGTTTTGCGAACAGGTATAAATTTTGCGGCGACAAATGGCTCCGCTGAGACCAGAAGGGTTAAACTAGCTTACGCCGGGGAAGGAACAAAAGGAGAACAAGAAGGAAACAGAGACGCGAGAAGGAATTCCAACTGTTTTCTCAGCAATAATGTACAAAATCCTCCAGTCATTTGTTCGCGTGATATTTCTCTTTTTTTCCTGAGAAAATAATTTAAAAGGAGCCTCAGACCGAGTTTAATGGAATTTACATGTCACGTTTAAGGAATTCTACTGCGGCAGTTCTAAAGTGTAATACACTTCATAGGATAATAGTACAAATTTACGAAATATATAATTTAACGTGACTCGAAAGAATTTGTCAATTTGGACGAATAAAGTCCAAAAAAAAGCGCGGATTTTCGTTTGTTAAAATGAAATCTCTCGCCCGAAAGGGAACGGGTAAGAGATGGCGTTCGGCATTTTTAAACGCAGTTTCGACGGACGAAATCTCGAGCGAAACAGGGTCGTGATATAAACGAGTGGAAATACGACGGTGCCGCTGTTAACGTCGCGTATTCAGTTTTAATTAACTTTTTATACAAAAGATGCGTACATCACGTATCAGAATAAACTCGCAGCAACCGTGGTTCCTTCCTTTTTTTTCTCTCTCTCTTTCTTTGAATTAGGAACCATTGCTTCGTGTCTCTCGCAACGAACAATTTTTTTTACCTTCGTAGTTAAAACGCACGTGCATGTACGCGTGCACAGATATACGTGCAATTCAAACATGAAAAAAAAACGCGCTTCTTTATTCCTGCGTGTCACGAACGTCACTCGTGGACATTTACCGCGTCGCATTGTTCACCTTTGTCTTCTCTCTCTCTCTCTCTCTCTCTCTCTCTCTCTCTCTCTTTTTTTTTTTTAATATTCGAGCATGTACGTTTCGCTATTCCATGGACACTTAACTGACAAAACACCTGCGAGATGAATTCAAATTTTTAAATTTTTCCAATCCTACGAGAAACTTTAGCGAGATTTCGAAACTTTTTCTTTGCAAGATTTCGAGATTTGTTATCTTCGTCGTACGTAGAAATTCGCGCGCGCGCGATTGTTAAGAGATTTAAAAGAGGGAGGATGTGGAGGGCGAGGGGAAATTAATGTTTTTTTATCAAATGGACCGGATAATCCAATTTCGCGCGCGTTTATTATCTCGGCGAATCTCAGCCAGTCGATATTCAATAATTGTACGCTGTCCTCGGCTGTTGCAAATTTGACGCGCAATTATTGTTATTGAAACTATTATTAAACCAACTGGCGTATCATGAGCTCGTGCAAATCACTTTGTCACGCGTTTGCCAGATAATCAATGCCTCGTGCTACGCTGCTGGACATCATTCGCGTATCATACGCCATTAACATAATGCGTTATCGAAAGAGTGAAGAACGAAGGATGAATTTCATCGAGACATGAAACCTAACCTAACTCTTTTTATTGAAACATTAAACCTAACCTAAACCTTTTTATTGAAACATTAAACCTAACCTCAAAAATTAAGTCTCGAAAAATAAAGTATTACTTTATTATTTTTGGCAAAAAATGTTCAATGGGACGATAATATAAAATATATAATTTATGTAATACATGAATAAAATATATATAAAATATATAAAATATATAATTTAGATAATATAAAATATCCAAACGTGTTTAAAGACACAGAGATCTTTTAAGTTTGGTTTAATGGAACAATAGAATTGTCAATATCAGTTGAATTCTCTTGCATAAAGTATTTCAATGTACTCTCAAAATACGTACTTTCAAAATACTCTCGTTTGATCGAAAAAAGTTTTTGCCACGGGATAACTTCTATCTGGAATTATTATATTCGTCATTTATTAATAAAAAAGAGTTTTTCTTGATTTCCGATTTTAGTTCCAAATTCCAATTCTGAAACAAATTTTATTTTAATTTTATCAATTTTAATTTTACCAATTCTATCTTAATTTTATCTTAATTTTGCCAATTTAAATTTTACCAATTCTATCGGTTTCCTAACAAAGTTGCATTTATTTTTAATAGAAGAGAGCAAAGGAAAAAACCGATACACGTAACAATATTTCATAGCACTCACTTAGGTTCTTATACCTAAAACTATTAGACCGCGAGGTTCTTTTATACATTTACAAAATATTTCAATGTTGCTAAATACTCTCGTTTGATCGAGAAAAAAACTTTTTACTCCCGGCATGGAATTATCATAACCATCGTTTATTAACAAAAAAGAATTCCTCTCGTTTATCGATTTTAATTCTAAATTCCAACTTTGGGGAATTTAATTTCCATTTAAACCGATCGCATCGTTTCTCCAGCAATGTTGCAGATGCCTCGACAGAAAAGCGAGACACGCAAGGTAATATTTCACAGCCAGAAAACCGCCAGAAAACCGTCTCGAGGTCCTCGAGCCTCTTTCAGCTCGATGCTGAAAATTGCCCGTGAAATTTCGCGGCGATCGAACCAACGAAAGAGCCCCCAGTTCCCGATGATCGCGCCGAATAGAAAGGGGGAAGGCGAAAAATTTTTACGAACGCGGAGAATTCATCGACGAGGGGTTACGAGCACGCGAATTCCGCAACGAAACCCTTCGGATGTAGGAACGCGACACAGGCAATATTCCAAGCCCGTGTGTATCCGATCGAAAGCATCGAAACCTCATCAGCAGTTCTGCTTTGTCGACCAAGGGAAGAGAGAGAAAGGGGGCTGGAGGGGGAAGGTGGAAGAAAAAACGAAAAGGATCCTGCTTCCACGTATTTTCTCTCTCTGCTCTTTTGGCAAGTACACAGGCAACGACCAACAGCTACCCCCTCCCTCCCCTCCGCCCCAGCAACAGTTACCTTTGCCCCCTGAAATTCGCACTTTCCATAAATTTCCACCGACGCGAGAGCGACCGAAAAGGAACGAGGAGGCTGGGAATCGCTGTGAGAGTAAATTGGAAACGAGGAAAATAGTTACGGCGCGGCGCCGGGGACGAGAATGACGCGGTAAAAATGAGCGAGGAAAATTTCGTGGAAGGATTTCGCGAGACGTGCCGGTGCAATAAATATCGGAGGGACATTCTGCGGGGGACGCGAAAGCGGGTGAAGCCGTTTTTTTGATTTTCAATACGATTTAACGCTCGTCAAAAGACGAAATGTCGACCCCGATTCGGAAGTGGCGCATCGAGGCCGGCTATTTCCAGCGAAACGAATAAGATTCGCGGAGATAATCGACGATACTCTTGCTCGTGAAATGAGCTGATATCCTTCGGCTCACGATCGAGAGCGCTCATTAATGAGTCGGTTTGACTTTGTTCGGTACAACGAAACGCGACTCGGTATATTTATACATAGAGACGAGGTTCGATTCTTTTACAACGATATCCCCGATCGCGAGATTGATTTGGAACTCAAAGAATATTTTTTTTTTTTTAAGTTTCAGAAGATAACAGGTATAACTTTATTGGCCATAACGAAACGCGATTATTATATCTACGGATGCGAGAAAGGTTTGATTTTTTTTACGACGATATTTCGATCAAAGAATTTTTTTTTTTTTTGAAGTTGATAAGAAATAAATAGTCTCTATTGTTGATAAAGTATGTTTATAATTTTTCTCCTTTTATCAAATTTTATATTTTTCGTAGCTGCACTGTTGGTTCTAATTCTATCTGTGACGTCTAATTATATATTAACTTATTTATTTATATATTAGTTTCGGTGTACAAAGATAACAGGTATATTTTTGTATCATCTTTCAATTGAAACTTTCGAAAATTTCAGATTGCTGCCCCGAGATTTATTTACACGAGTGTATCGGTTCTTTCGCTGAGAGGGTTAAAATTTTTGGACGCGACGCGGTAATTAGACGCGGAAATCGAAACGCAGCTTGCCGACGATTCGAAATTAATCGGCGTCAGCGGGCGCGAAAAAAAAAACGCTCGAACCGCGCGTTTCTTTGGTCCCTGCGAAAGAAACGCAGGGTAATTGTAAATCGATTTTCGAGGTATCGACGCGCTTTAATCGTAATTGGAAATTATGCTTTCGAAGTTAATGGGAACGGATCGCCCGTTCCCTCCCTCCGTGTCGGCAGTTACAATATTCGAAAATCCATAGCCTGGCAATAATTTTGTTTGCGAAACGCGATTAAAATCGTATTATTGCGCGAGCAACGCGGCGAGATCGTACGCGACAAATACAGGCTAGGTTTCCTCCGTCAGAAAAAGAACAAAAAAAACCTGTCGCGTTTTTCTTGACAAAAAAATTTCCCGCGAAGAAAACGTTTAGCGCGAAAATTAACTTCTTTCCGACAATTTTTTTGTGTTAGAATTCTCCCAGTTCGATCGCAAAGCGACGCTCAAAAGAGTCAAAAAATGATCAAACACGCTGTATTTTATAAATACCGTGTAAATTAGTACAAAAGAAGAGTCTGTAGCGGCCTAGGGTTCCTCAACTACGAGTTTCGAACACTGACTAGCACAAACCGCAAGTGGCTGCGCGCCTAGCGTCGAGGTTCTGCCGATCCCTGACGTTAAGCAAAGCAAAGTGCCGGAACCCCGCTAAGATGGGTGTCGGGACCAACCTAGCGAGTAGTAGTTGCAACAACAAGCGTCTGGGGTAAGGAGTCGCTGCCATCAGCGCCCTACTGATGAGTCTAGGCAGTGACTCCGAGACGAAACGCATCCTATTAAACACATCAACCAACTTTCTTCTCCCACTCACTACCTCCAATTCCATTCGTCCTTCCACCATGCATCCTTATCATCTTTCGTTCCCACAAGTCCAATAGTTATAATTACTGGAACAGTACGCTGAATCATTCGAAAATTTCTATCTCGATTAAGATATAACCTAACCTAAATCTAATATAGTTTCAACACTAAAATTACCAAACTAGTAAAAACGGCCAATTTATAATTTCTCAGATTCAAAGATCAGAATGATTTTTGCAGAACAATGTGAATAAAGTTTCGCGTTCTTTGTTACGCATTGCAAAAAACTTTTCCTACTCCTTGCATTCTAATGCTTTTTTTAATTTTTACACCTTGGTAGTTGGTAGTTTCAAAGAAACTCTGCGTACTCTGTTCCAGCACTGTATTGTTGATAATTAAACAACAATTTTAACGACAAATTAAAAATAAATTCAATGAAAATCAAATAAAAAGTATGATTTAGCAAAGAGATTAAAGTACAAGGTACGAGGAAAAGTTGACGATACAACAAAGCTTCTATTAATTAATATATTTCACTAAAAATCACTCGAGCATCTAAAAATACACTGTTGCGAATACGTAAAATACATAAAACTTCAAAATTAATCATTTTGACCACTTTGGTAGTTCTCCAGTGTTAATATCTCGGACGCTACGGAATGGAAAAGGTCCGAAAGAATAATTCATCCTCTGTCGTTTGAAACGACGAGAATATCTCGCGCGAGACTTACAAAACCGCCAAAATCGCTGTGAACGCCCGGTACGGGTCTGCACGACCAGACGTTTCATTTTCAACGCGACTTGGACTAATCACCGCGGACAATCGGCCGATTAATTAATCAGGCTATTTAAATGCGTTCACTTGGACAGCGAGGTGGAGGAGGGGGAGAGAGAGAGAGAGAAAGAGGAGGTATACTTGTTGCGTATCATTGTCCGCCAACGGGCATTGTCCCCCGTCCCGTTTCGAAAATATTGATTCAACGTGCACGACAGCGCACGATCTGCATCTCATTATCCCTCCAAATACCAAAAACCGCCGGACGTATCTCGAGATACAATTCATTTCCGCAACAGCGGTTCGTTCACGAGCGACGTATTTGCGCTAATTACGTTAATTAGTCCGCGCAAACGTGCCACTGTGCGGCACTCTTTTCGCGTTCACGTCGTCACGTGAGGAATTGGTTGATTCCGTCGAATTTTAAACGCGTGTGACATCGCGACAGGGGGGAGAGAAGAGGAGTATGCCAAAATTATTTCAAATTTGAAATCATAGTACGGTACGTTCAAATATGTCAGCTTTGACGTTATCAGGTTTTTTTTCTGTTTTATTTTCTTTTGCGAATGTGTCTATTTCGTACGTGCATTTTTTCAGCATGTGTGAAAATTAGAGCATAGAACAGCAGTGGTAATTTTGGGGATTTCGATACAATTATTGAAGTCAAAAATATATAACGTAATACGTATAAAATTGTAGCGACCTAGGGATTCCTCAACTACGAGTTTCGAACACTGACTAGCACAAACCGCAAGTGGCTGCGCGCCTAGCGTCGAGGTTCTGCCGATCCCTGACGTTAAGCAAAGCAAAGTGCGGAACCCCGCTAGGATGGGTGTGTCGGGACCAACCTAGCGAGTAGTTGCAACAACCAAGCGTCTGGGGTAAGGAGTCGCTGCCATCAGCGCGCCCTACTGATGAGTCTAGGCAGTGACTCCGAGACGAAACGCATCCTATAAACAGCAACAACCTTCGCTTTCTTTTCTCTCATTCACTACCCCAAGTCCACACGTCCTTTCAGCATCAAATCCTTTCCTTCTCATCTTACAATCCCTTTAAAGTCAAAAATATATAATGACTATTTAAAAAACAAAAGTAGAGTGCTGATTAATTTTCATCACAAACAAAATTCAGGACAAAAAATTGAACACAATTGTCAGGACATTTCAAAGAATTTGAAGACCAAATTACGTGATGAAGATCGATACCTTTGAAATATCTAACCTTACGTGTTCGTTTCAACTGGAATTGTTATCACATTTCATCAATTCCATCGTTTTCGAGTGTAGAAATCAATACAAATTGAAAGAATATCAAAGTGAGAGAGTCAAAGATTTGTTTACTAAATCGTCGCGAGAGTTCTCGAAATTTTTAGACGCCTCGGAGAAGACGAGCAGGATTCTTTTCAAAAGAAAACAAGCGTACTTGCTCGAAATCAGATTCCGAAGGGAAGAAAAAAAGAGAAGGAGAAAGAGACTTCGAGTGGAGCGTTCCAGTTTTTATAAATAAAAACCATGACAACCAGAGAGCGATCACTAGGCCAAGTACAAAGAAAGTGATGCAAAAAAAAAAAAGAAAGCATGTCGTTCTAAAGATGCGAACGAACTGTCGATTGACTTACGTGGGAAGCTGCTCTCCAGGTTAAAATAAGTATCCCTTATCCGTCGATCCCGTTCAACAACCGCTTCGGCCTTCTTCCGCAGAAACGAGGCTAATCGCCACCTATAAATAAAAGGTTTTAGTCTTAATTAATAACGTCCCTTCTTCACGCGTATTTATCTTGCAAATCAGTTCATCTATTGTATCATCGCCGATTCCTCTGTTATTAACAGCAGAACTAGCGAGCAATTAAAGAGTAGAATTTTCATCAGAGACGTAGTGAAGAGAAAAAAGATTTCTAAAAAAAAACTGTAAAACACGACAGAATACGCAAGCTTTTATTTATACGTGTTTTCCGAAAAATCGTTTAAATCTCTGAAAATACACTGTTTTACATTCATATTTTACATATATATTAATATATCTAACAAAAATTACGAATTAGCAATCTGATCGCCTCGGTAGTTTTAGCGTTTAAATAGAACGATGAGAAAGGTACTCTTCGTAAATATTATCGCGTAAGATTCGAAGCACCACTATTTTCGTAAAACAACGTGCAAGAACGTTTAGATCGAACTCGACGTTCGTATTCTAATACAGTGGAACTTCTAACATCCGAAATAACACGGAGAATAACACGAAAGGAAAACTATTATCTAACTAAGCAAACTGCCTCTCATTTACACCATAAAAATAAATATTAACAGAAAAAAGACTGGCGCTGAAATTAAAAGACTAATGAAATATTAGTGAACGATGTAAAAGAAAAAAGAAAAATACAGTTATCAACAGATCGAAATATCGATCGTCGACGCGATCTTTGCCACTTCACTCGACAGTGACACTTGAACAACGACGACGAGCCGAGGAATATAATTGGCAGTCGAGAAAATAACTAGACGCGTACTTCCTCCGTTATTTATCGTCTGGCCCGCAGGCAAGATGGCGGTGAAACGGTTTTAAATACTTGCCAGCCGATCCGGAAACTCGGCAAACCGATCCTCCTCCGGGCTTGAAATTTTCATGGCTCTCCGTCGCACGAATCTGGCACGACAGCCGGCGAACCGCGGTTTAAACGCGGGACTGTCGTTCCCGAAAAGAAATTATTCCCGTGTCAGGTGTCACAGGAATAATTTTCTACCTGTGTGTTTCGCCACTCGATCGTGTTGCTCGCGGTTAATTTCGTTGAAAATACAAGCCTATGTTTCGATAACTCTCCAAGTCTCAAAGATAAATTCGCGGACGATTTTAAAAATTGGAAAATCAACGATAACGAGTTGTTAGGAATACCAGTCAAATACCAGTCGTCCTAAAGTATTAATACTTTGGCCAAGGATAAACTATATACTTCTTTCAGATACTAATCATTTTTTACACAAATAAATATCGTATCCATCTTTTCTTGCTCGTTGGATTATTCCATTATGAATTACTGACAAATTTCACTGATCGGCATTTCAAGCTATTAAAAGAGACTATCATTGACGATTTGTAATAAACATCTTTATTTGCGTTTGTAGATAGATATATCTTTCTAAATACCATTCGTCTTAGGCAAAAAATCATCACAATTCGAAAAGACATTTAAATGGCCTTCCAAAGGTTCCAGAGTGGAAAGTCTTGTCTCGTTTCAACAAAATTGTACATTGTATAATTTTTAATTACTATACAACAGACGTAACAACGATTCGAAAGAAAGTTCAATCCGCAATTCGACGATGAGAGATCTCGCGATTTCGTCAATTTTACCAGACGTTTCCGCGAAAAGTTCGACGATCGTTACGTGATTTCGTAAATATGTAAAGCTACGGGCCGCCGTGAATTATTATTCATTCGTCGACGGTGACGAAGCTACCCGGCTGAAAGAAATTAGAATTTTGAATTATTCCCCCGGGCGTAATATGGCCGCCGCCATCGGATTTATGGATTCAATTTGAACAACTGGGACTTTCACGTGCCCGCGCGTTACCCAGCCGCGAGCTTGTGTAACTTGTGTATGCCGCGAACGCAGATTTGGGGTGACCTTATTCTTCATTTCTCGTTTTTCGTTGCCCACGGACCACGGTAATTCCGAATCTCTTTCTTTCGTTTGTATCGTACAATGTGATACTATTCTAAATAATCTATGATATATATATAAAATTAATTATCTATAATAAATAATATATATAGAGAGTATTATATAATATATATATAATAGTGTATTTTCAGAGATTCGAATGATTTTTAGTAAAACAGAAGCAATCGAAATCCACTCTCAAAATATATTTTGTCAAATATCTCGGAATTTATCGAAGATTTTTGTGCAAATTGACGAAATTAGTGTGTTTTTCTTAACGACGAATTTAATAGCATGTACCATTTCGCAAAAAAACCTTTTGTTTTAGCAATACATTAAAAGAACCGTATTTTTCACAAGTTTTTCCAAGTTGATAAATTTTCTTGATAAATATGTAAGACGTGTTTCGCGATATTTACTATCTTTCAAAAAAACACTACAGCACTAGGAAGAAAAGAATCAGTTGGTCACACGTCGAGGTTAAACTGTAATTTTTTAAACTCAAAATTACACGCTCTTTGGGACGAACGAATCGACGATCCCTCCCCAAGTGACGTATGCGTCGTACGAAATTGAAGCAGTCTCCGTGGGTTAACCTCAGATCCAAAGGGGGCGACGCGCGCCAAAAACGAGCGACGCAGACAGCGCAGCGATACACTTTCGTCTCTGTGCTTTGTGCATGGACTCTCTGCGAGGACTGCGTGCGGTCGAGGCGCACACAGAGAGAAGCGAGCATCTGCCACGGCATAAACAGCATATTTTCTGACTCACCAGTGCAAACGTAACACGAGGCGAATATTTGGAATTATTCAGAACGCGGCCCGTCTTCTTGCCGTCTTTCGCTACCCTTTTTTTGCCCCACCCGATGCTTTTCCCGTCGTTCCGCCAACGATGCATCGAGTTACCGTCTGCCGAGGCTCAAACGGCTACGCTACGGAAAAGAGAAGCCCCGAGAGACGATCGAGAGGTCGCACGCACGTACCGCGTCTGGCCGATATGGAACTGCGATGAAACTTTCAACATCCGGAGTCAACGGTTCGAAACTCCGTGCATCACGGTGAAGACCAAAAGGTGTGGACCGAAGGGTCTAGAGGGTCGTTGGGATGCCAGACGTTACACACAGTCCCCGCGGACTGCACTGGCTAACAAAGATTTCGAATATTAGATCAGGGTGGGTTGAGATCAAGGATTGAACATTTCGTCGATAAAATAGAAAATTTTTAATTTTTAACGATGGATAACAAATTGGTATTAAAATAAATATTGCAAGGTATCACAGTTCAAATAATTTCTATTAAATTTGAATATTTATTTAAAAGTGTGGGTCGCATAACTATTTAAATTTGGAGGTTCGCAGAAATTTTTATGCTAAAATTATATTCGTACGTGTACCAAAGAACTCTTCTCGAATAAATTTTCTTTACGATTTATTACCAGCAAATGTTTTAATTCGTAGTTTGTGTACCTAGTTAGAGAAAGCTCGTGGACTGTTATACCGCAGAAATGAGTCTCTATATGCACTTTTACTTGAGAGACTAGTGAATTTGCTCGGTTTTATGCAAATACACGTATGACCATATTTGGAAAGGACAGTTATTGTCAACGATGAATATTTTTATTACCATACATCACTGATTACGAAAGAAGACAGTTTTCGTTGCAAGAAAAGTTTATTTTTTTCTAAATATTTCCTACGAAACTATTAATAATTCCATCCCCAAAAATCTACAAACAGACATTGCCAGTTAAAAGAAATAATAATTGTACGTAATAATTTTAATACTGTAAGATAATCTCGTGTATCTGTTACAAGAAGAATTTTTTAAAAGCAATTTCTACGAAACTATTGATAATTCTATCTTCAAAAATCTATCAACAGACATTGCCAATGAAAAGAAATAATAATTGTGTCTTGCGAAATAATGCTGCGCGAAATTCTAATTCGCAGGTTGAGGCGACGATTTAAAAATCCAGCGGGAGACAGCGGGAAGAGCGACGAAATATATTCACGGACTGAAAACAACTGCGTCAGAACATGGCCTATAACTTATTGAAGCTACAAGTTCCTGATGAACCGGAGCACTCCTTGACTTCGCAAATTAATTTAGAATGTATTCAGAGCTAATTAGCTACAGAAACGTTCCTGTAATCGCAGTCAAAGAGAAAGTTTCTCGCTTAATAGAATTCAAATTAGCAAGCGGGAACGCCGCGTTCGACGCCGCGGGGAAGTGCTAATTTATTTTAATATTTCAGACAATGCCGGCGAGCGAAAATTTCGTACGTAGAAGAAGAAGAAAAAAAAAAAAACAAAAAGTGCAGGGGATATGCGGAGAATCTGCACATTCGGAAACATCGGGAAACTTTGGAGATGCTTCTTCAATATTTCAAATTCAATGTTTATATAACAATATTTCAAATATTTCAAATTCAATGTTTCTAAAATAAAGTGAATTAGAGCATTGAGATAATAGATAACACAGCCACAAATTGTAAATGAATCGGGAATCATCTCTCCCAAGATCCAGAAGTTTAATAAAAAAAAGGCCCAGACGCAACTGTTCTGACTAGGAAATGAAGACGACTCTTTTGCCATAAAATTTTATCGATATGCAAACATTTGAATCGATACGAAACAAATTACAGGCACGATCGCTCAGTACCACTCGAGGTCTATCCCACGCCCCCTCGCGAATCACGTGACCCAAATCAACCAATCGCTAATTTTCGTTGCATCAGCGTTGCACCTGAAGAGGCCCGATTTTGTGGGTCACCTACTAAAATCACTTTCAGTGATAAAAAGAAAAAAAAAAACGAGGAGAAAACAAAGCGACGCTTGATACGTTCTACGTCCGGATGATATCTATCCTCGGAGCAATAAACGCGAGGAAGCTTGCCCGTAAAAATCACCGTTACAACAATAAATGTCCCATTAAAAGGAGGGGGATCGTTAATTCGCGCAACCACGATGATCCACCGTGTCAATAAAACGGCCTCGTCTTCCCTCCACGGGAAGGTATTCCACAGAGTATCGCGAGGCGAGATGGAAACGTCCCGGAATCACCCGAAAATCCGATTTTTCGAACCGTTCGACAAAGCCAATCGCAGTAAATTTAAACCACGGTCGCGCAACGCGACGTCCCTGAGAGACGCGCGAGAAATCCTACGTAGCCACGCGCGTGTACACACAGATGTGTGTATCTGTGTATGTGTGTGTGTGTGTGTGTTCGTGCAGCACTCATCGGCACCGAGGAGAAAAGAAACAGGGCCACCGCAGACAGAACGGATAGACGTCCTTATTTATTTGCGGATAAAATCGCTACCGCCCTGCCGCTGCTGGTAGGTGAGGTGACGCGCAAAGAATTCGGAATAAGACGCGCGGCACGAAACAGGATGTAAGCCCGCCGCGTCCGGAAACCGCACACCCGGAGCACTGGTTTCCACAGTTTGTTACCGCGTTGAAGTTTTTCAGGATGCAAACGAAGATATACACTAGCGGCCGAGCAGTGTACACGTACGGTGGTGAATTTTTTTTAGCTCGTTCAACGACCAAGTTAACGAGCAATTAATTTCTTTGAACTTTGAAATCTGACAATAAGTGGAAGTGGAACGAAAAAGAAACACAGTATCGAGGAGATGGTAGGAATTCTCTTTTGCAAGAGAACATTTTTAGAAATGTTTCAAGGCTATGTTGATTTTCTAAAAGTCGATATAATTGTGAATTATAAAAGTCAATAATAATGACGTGAGTATCTTTAACCCATCAAAGACCAAGGAATAATTAATTTCTTTAAACTTAGAAGGAATCTAAGTGGAAGTAGAACAAAAAAAAATAATATTAAAGAGATCGTTGGAATTTTCTTTTTCCAGAGAAAATTTAGTAATGCAGATCGATAAAGAGGAAAAAAATAATGTTTTCAGATTATGTTCGTCCTCAATGGATTAAAAGTCGATGTACAATAATAACGAAATGAAGTTTTAACCAATAACCAATTAAGCAATAATTAATTTCTTTGATAGATAAATTTTGTAGATAGAAGTGGAAGTGGAACAAAAGAGAAAGAAGAATTTGAAAAAAGAGAAAATTCTTGAATCGCATACCGGATAAAGAGACAATGAAAATTTTACATCCTTTACCGATTATTGCACACGTATTCTTTTACATAACATTTAATGGAAAAACATCGGTATTTAATTTTTATTTCTCTAGATTTACGACACAATCGCAAATTTGATTCTTCCGGACCGAAACCGCTTATCGGAACAGATTTGTCTCCCAATTAATTCCGGATAATCGACATTCTACTGTGGTCAGTGACATAACCGCGCGTGAACCCTCGACCTTCTATCCAAGAAATACGTGCTCCATTTCTTATTGACGATACACACACACACACACACACACTCACACACACAATATATAATATACGCTGGATCAAAGGGTTTCCGCGACTTCCTCGTTCGCCATTTCTCGCATTTTATTGCGTTCCCAGCCGAGGAGAGCCCCGGGTATCCTCTCAAAGGTTTCCTCGGCTCGTCGCGCCTCGCCGCGTGCTTTCGAACCGGCGCGCACTTTTGATACGTTCGCCGCCCTCGATCGGGCGAATCGTCGGAGAAATATTGTTTCGAGATACGATTACTCGAAGGAGCAGCCAGCGAACGACTGCTGTTTTAGCACGTTCTCCGCGCTATCACTCGATTCGAGATCACTCGAGAAACATCGTCGATTTCTGCTCGTTCTTCCACGAGAGGAATCGCGTCCTCGCAGCGCCTCCGTCTTGCACGCACGCTCGAATTTTCATTTTTCTTTGCTTCGCGTGAAGAGGGAATTTAGTTCCTGTGTTCTGACAACGAACGATACTTGAGCGAACAGTGGCAAGCGGTTTTTACGGATGAAAACTGTATTAAAACAACGAGGAGAATAATACGCGAAATACAGTTCGATATCGTGTTACAAAATCGTGAATTACAAAACTTTTATGTAAATTTATATTTCTACGAGCCGATTAAAAATCACAGCGAATACGGTGGAGCCGTATTGTTACATGAACAAATTGAGAGAGAAAATAAGAGAATTTTCACGAGCGATTAGCGCTGAATTTGATTTGTTATTTATTACATTTTTATTACATTCTAATGGATGGACATACTTAAAAAAGTAAAACCAAACCTTCGATTTAAACCGCAAATGCATCGTCTGAATAGCTGATAACTCATTGTTCGAGCTTGTTTTAAGAAAAAAAAGATGCACGATCTTATTTGTCTGGGATCGATTTTCAAAATTGGAAAATCAAAAAAAAATATATTCTTCACACCGCGTCAATTTCAAACTGAATCGTCGTGAATTGACTTCATTCCCACGAGAAATGTTAACACGCGTGTACACGCTTTTGTCACAATATACACGGATCGCAGCAGAAAATACACAGTTCGTACAATGGAACGTTCACGTAACGTGAACGAGATTCTACCGTGCCATGATTTGTTCACTTTCCTGCGCTTTAAATTTCTGCACCTTTGAATTTCCCATAAAATCCACGATCTAGCACTCGGGATACAGATTTCTGACGATCAAAAAGGAATACGAGTGAAACAGTTTCGATGATTTTTTTCTGCAATTTGTCAAACCACCATGCGATTCAAGTCGAAATCCCCACTATCGTTCCATACTCTAATTTTCACACTTAAAAAAAACAAAAATGTGAATATTTTGACAAATTTCATTTGCAAAAGGAAATTCAAAAAAAAAGAGAGAGAGAGAAACGTGACAAGAGCGAAAGCGAAATAACCCCGAGACAAGAGCGTAAGTTAAATAATAAAATATTCCGCCATTTCGCGTGTCGCTCGCCAGACTTAAACGAACACGTGGCCTGTGATACGAGGTTTCCCAGTGAACGATTCAAAAAGGACGAGCGCGGATATTGCGACTCCAGGAGCCCCTTAACCGGTCCTCCACAAACATAGCCGAAACATCACGGATGCACGTGCAGGACGCATCTTTTGTGAGACGAGGGTCGCGGAGCGGAATTGTCACGGGCAAACAGACGCCCGAATAAATAAAGGAGCGGCGGCTCCGGTGCACCGTGGGTGCTGGTAAACGGCGAAACAATTCGTCGACCCATAGGCCGCACGAGCGAGATTGGGAGGAAAGCAATTTGGATGAACGATTTCGATGCTCGTTATGCAGAGGTCTCCGGTCCCTGTTCGCTCCGTGACCTCGAGAGACGAAAATCTTTCGCCGCTCGAGACTCCTCTTTGAATTTTTCTCGATAGTGTGACAAAACGCTTGTACTGACGAATTCAACGTCAGTTGATCGCCGAGCGAAAACCGAGTAGCTCTTTGGCGCTAGTTCTTTTCGCTAATTTGGCTTGCCAAAATGGAGCGTAAAATCTCAAAAAACCAACGTTGATGAAATATAAATTTATACTTTAATATATTATGATAACATAATTTTCGTTGCAAATTACAAAAGTTCCATAAATTTTTTTCTCCTCGCTAGCTACTTAGTTTACTCGAACAAAATTGACCGACGAAAATCGGTCCACTCTCTTCAGATTCCCTCCCGCAGAAAAATTTGAACGCAGCGTATCCCGCATCTGCAAATATTTCCACGTTAAAGGAAGTTGAAAAAGGACGACGTCGGTGTTTCCGGTGCTCCTAATAAAAACGTCGCCCCAGCGGAGTCACGCGCTATGGTGATTTCCGCGAGCTACTACCCCCACCGTCCATTATATCCTAATCGATAACATTCAGCCGCAGCGTTGCGCTGGAAATCCGATAACGAAAGCCCTTTCTCGAGGGGAGCGACTGGCGGGAATCGACAGCCGGACTACTTTCCTTTTCCAGCTTCCTTCCTTCCTTCGTCCCGATAGCTTCCAAAGTCAAGTCGGCGGAATCAGCCAAGGGGCTAGGAAAACGTCCAAGTCGGCCTCGGGACGGCTAATTTTCGAGCGTCGCGACGACGCCACCACCACCGTGCGCCGCCGCGTCGCACAGGCCTCTCTCCCCCTCTCTCCTCTCTCTCTCTCTCTCTCTCTCTCTCTTTGCTTCCTCGATAATGAACCGTTTTTAAGAGATATCGAGGTCGTCACGTCACGAGATCCGACAGGCAGAACAAAGCTTAAAACGGCGACGACGACGGTGGACAGGTTTTGCCATGGATAAATGCCGCGGCGAGGAAAAGAGGAGAGGAAAGGTGTGCCAGATTGCTCGCTAGCCGCTAACATTGCCCCTATTTCGGTAAGTTTCGATCAAAGTACACTATCCGAGTGTACAAGGCTGTCGTATCGGGACACGTTCGCCGTGAAATCATTGCCCGACTCGTGAAATATGTAGGGTAATTCCGAACGAGATGGCCCGGCGGCTGATCGATCTCGTTATTACATGTAGGTTATCGAATGTCGAATGTTTTTACCCTTTTTTTTCTTTCTTTTTTTGATGGTATATTGTATTTTATTATTGTGTCATATTAACTGTTGCGTATGATACAATCATTTGTTATTGTATCATATTAACTGTTTTTACTTCTCCAATTTCCCAGCTTGAAAAATAAGGTAAGCTGTATACTGTATGCTCAATTATATTCAGCGATATTATTATTATTTGCAACGCTTATTTACTGAATATTGGTATATTTATTAGACAAACGCCATCTGACGCGACGTATACGCCTCGAGACTAATTTTGAAACAACGTAGGACCAGAAGTTCCCAAACTTAAAACTAGCTACCAGCTAAAGAATTTGAAACAACGTCATCAGTCGCGAATGTCCAAGTTTCGATGTCTGTTGAAATTCCTCAATTACGTAAACGTGGAACTTCCTCCTCCAGAGATCTAGAGAATTCGGGCAACGAAAAACCGAACGAACATCCTCCCGCAGTGTCGTTCCGCAGCGAAAGTCCATTACCGAATTCAGTTACGGAAACCAAAGACCGTTCCATCTATCCATCGGCCTATTGTGCGTCCGCCAAGATCCGTTCTCGCGCTGTTGGCCAGCAGTCAACTCGCGAGAGCCGGCCAAATCAAATCCCTTCAAAACGGCCCGGCTCGGTGCGTCTTCACGCTGGAGCCACCAGAATTTTATTCCACGGTCGTTTCTGTGCTACGAATGATTTGCTTCCCCTTATGCGTGCTCGTACATCTCGAAAGCTTTCCTTTTCAAGCTTGTTACATCGTTACGAGAATATCGAATCACCGATCAGAGTTAATAAATAAACAAAGTTCAGAGAGCTGGTTAAAAATCTCTCACGGAGGAGATTTCGGAAGAAAGCTCGAGAACCTGAGCAAATCCCGCGGGAGAGCAGCCGGAGATCAAATAAACCGCGCTTCTGGATCATCCTACACACGCGCGCGCGCGCGCGATATTAAATCGCTCAGAAATAAAAAGCAGCCACGGACCGTCGCAAGGATCTGGCAGAAAATCATCCGCCGGTCGAGACCGATAAAACGTAAGCCCTCGGGCAGCTCGACCAGCTCTCTCTCTCTCTCTCTCTCTCTGTCTGGCCAGGCCGTCATCGACACCTGAAACATTCACCGTCCTCGTGTCCACTGGTCTTTTTCACCTCTAGAGAGCTATTCTTATTCCTCGTCATCGATCCTTTCGAAGAAAGGTGCCTAACGTCTCCGTTCTCGCGCGCGCCTCGTGCGGCTGACGTTTCTCTCGAAACGAAAATAGGAAAGAGGGACACAACCCGGCGCTGATCGCGCGGATGCTCGGAGGAGAAACTGGCTCTCTGGCTGCCAGGAAGGAGAAACAGGATGGAAGAACAGCTGGAGGGGGAGGTGGAAGCGGGAGGTAGGAAGGGCTGATTTAGACCGGTACGCGTCTGCAGGAGAGCTCCGATCGAGGAGGGTAAGAGGGAAGAGAGGCCCGAGGGAGCGAGGAAAACGTACTAGTGACCCGAATACGTCTCGCCTCGGGGCACAATCTGTGAACATCTTCCCCTGGTAATGCTCTGTGCGAATTCCTGTACCGCGGCCAGCCCCCCTCCGGCTATCCCTTCCTCCTTTTCTCCCTGTCTTCTCGAGCCAAACCCCTCTGTGTCTTTCGCCCCCCCCCCCTAGTTATGCCTATCTCCTGCTCGTTGCGTGTATATTTATCGCTCCTGTTCCTCGGCTTATCTTCGAAATATGTGCTTTCGAACGAACCTCCTTCCTTTCATTTTATCACTGAGAGTAATTTTCGAGAGCGGGGTTAATCCAGAAAATCGGGCCTCTTCAGGTGCAACGCTGATGCAACGAAAATTAGCGGTTGGTTGATTTGGGTCACGTGATTCGCGAGGGGGCGGGGCGTAGACCTCGAGTGGTACTGAGCGACTGTAATTTGTTTTGTATCGATTCAAACGTTTGCGTATCGATAAAATTTTATGGCAAAAAAGTCGTCGAAACAGTCGCTTCTGTACTGGGGTACAAGTCGTGCAGTTTTTTTTTTGGTCCTTTCGAATGAAGTTTGGTCGTTCTCGCGCTTCTCGAGTCTCTGACATGTTTGACCGAACGTTATCGGGTAACGAGGGTTAATTGTTTTTCGAATAGGCAGAAAGGGGAAACGGAATTTGTAACCCAGTATTCTTCGATTTCCCCGGTTTCGTATTCGCGCGCGATAACAATTTGATTCAGGCGGAAATACGCCGCAGAAATCGCAGAAAAATTTGATGAAAATAAAGGGGCGAGTTATTAACTGAAAGCTTGAAACTTTCATCTTCATCCTTCCTCTGTTCGGACATCTGCGTGTCACTCGCTCGACAAAATCGAAAAATTGTTTGTCATCGTCCGTCGAAACTTTCGTTTCTCTCAACACGTTTCTTTTTACCTGCAAATTCACGTCTTATTAACTGCGAAACTTTTTTTCTCTCTCTCTCTCTCTCTCTCTCTGTTCCAGTTTTCTTTCGGTTCGGATGCTTGTGTCACTCGCGAGCGAGAAACGCTGATCGATAACACCGAGGCGGACGCTCGCTTGCGGCTGGCTCCAAAGCCCGGAATTGTAACGGGACGCCCGGCGAAAAATAGGAAAGGACAACAAATTTGATATTGACGTTCGCGCGTGACGGGGAGCGGAGCGTCGCTCCGAGGACACCGCAGTGTCCCGCGGATAAAAATGAAAGGGGACAGAAGTGCGTGAGGGAGAGAAAAATATGGAAAGTGTTGCGGGATGAATTACGGCCGAGGCTTTTCATTCGACGGGGAGGAACGAAACCTGGGGCTTGGTCGTGCAACAGCACGTGAAAAATGCGAAACTTCCTCGTTTCACGGCGGAATGCCGAGTGATGCATATCGGGCCGTGCCATCGGCATCGTGCCGGGACAAATACCACGACAATTTCCAAGTGGGACTCTGAAATTTAGCAAAGCAAATTCACCTCGTAACGAAGACGCGTACGTGCGAATAGCAAATATCGAAAAATCACTTTCGGTGATAAAACGGCGAGCAAAGTACGACGTCGAAGAATAAGAATTTTACTACGTGTTTCGTTCTGATTGACGATTTTTCCATTTCTAATATTCTTCATATTGTAACGAGAATACAAAGATGATTTTGTGTCGTTTCGTAACTTTTATACATGTTCCATGTTTTATTACCGACATAATAAAATTTATATTAATTTATATTGATATTTCAATGTTATATCACGTACAGATTTTCCACGACTGATAAAATTCGAAAAGAGTCTAAAGATAGAAATAACAAGTAATAGAAACAAACAGAAACGACGATTCCTGGAAAACAGAAGGATGATTTTTATTTGTCCCTTCACCGTGAAGATCCTATCGCGATCTAAAACGTGCGCCACAAAGAGCTCTCTAGCTACACGGGAATCAAATCATCGACGTTTCAAGCGTTTGTACGATCGTTCGGTGTGGGAAATTCAGCAACTTCCGCGCGGCACGAACTTTTTTATTTATTTATTTATCCGGCAAATTTGTTAGTCCATTTTTTTTCCCCAGCGAATCAGTTTGTTCGGCACATTCAGTGGATCGGAGAAATTTATTGACGTTGTACTTGTTACACGAAGGCCGGCGCAAAGCACGAAAAGAGTAGAATTTATCGACTTTGACGCTCAATTGAACGAATGAAAATACTTTCGGTGGACGTTCCGTGGTTGTTTCTTTCTTTTTTTTTCTTTTTTTTCCTTCTCTTCGACGTCCTTTCCGTAATTTTCTTTAATTTTATAAATTTTTACTTCCTGCTAAAATAAATCCGCAAGTTCTTCATTTTTTTCTTTTTTTTTTTTTTTTTTACAGATTAAAGTAACAGTACAGTAATTTGAGTACAAACGTGAATTTGAAATTAATAAAATTACTTTTTTCTTACATTTTGACGTTTCATTAAAGCAGGAAAGAACCGCGTATTTCATACGCGGTTCAATTAACGCACGAACGGAAAAACTTTTCGGAAAATCTGAAACACGCAGCGTTCTCCATCGCAAGCCGCGAACCAGCTTGAAACTTTGTTTGATTTGCAAACTGCGCGCCGTAATTTAATTCAAATATCCGTCTCAAAGGACCCGGGTTTTTAAAAAGGAAGCCGGGGGGGAGGATGTCTTGCAACTGGCGTGCCCAAGATTTTCCCCAACGCGATGCCTCGCCTCGCAGAAAAAAAAAAAAGAAATGATGAATTTGCGTTAAGGAAACCATTTTACCTCGCTGAGTTGGCAAGTTGGTAAGCTGTCTTCAAAAGAAAGCGTTTAATTACCACTGAGCAGCGGCTGAAAATTTTGTTAAAGCGTTTTCAGAGTTCCGGCGAACAAGTGGAGAATTTTTCATCAAGCTCTGTGTGCAGTTCGCCAGCATTTGTAATTTAAATTTAGGGGGAGGAGGGGGGGGGAGAAAAAAGAAGGGGAAGAAACGAGGAACGGAAAAGTGAAAGAAAGGGGGGGGGGGGGGGGGGGAAATGGGAAAACGGAGGTAACCCTTTGAAACTTTGCTGGCACTGCCACACAGACGGACATAATTTTTCTTTTTCTTTTTTTTTTCGAAAAGTACGATGAAAGCTTGTCAAACGGAAAAACTCGATGGCAAACATCGCTTGTTTTTACTGTATCTAATGTCGAAAATTCCCACGACGATCGAACGAAAAAATGTACTCCGCGTAGAGAGGAGAAACCGCGCGTTAACGCTAAAAACTCAGACGAGTATCAAAACACCAAGGTTCGAAAACTTCAATCGAATAATATTGAAACTCGTTCTCGATTGAAGTTGCTCGTCGCTTCGAGTTAGCAATTTCTTCCTACTTAAAAAGAAAAGAAAAAGTCCCCTAGATCCGTCGCGAATACAGATAAAATTGAAATTAAAATCACGTCGTAAATCAGCATCAACGAATGATATTGTTATTCATTAGCTGCGAGTTCGATTCTATCGCGTTGAGGGGCGGTAAAGGGCGCGGGGAGGTGTTTACAACGCTGTTTATATATATAAACGACGAAAGGCAAATTAATACAGTGATGTAAAACGCGTGTAACTGTACATAATTAATTCGCTGCTCGTTTTGCAATTAAACAAGACAAGTCCCCCCCACACCCCCTCCCCACCCCATCCCTCGTAAAATTATTTCCACCGCGCTTTTGCTCCAAAAGTTTTTACCTTTGCGTTTATCTTTCCACACCTGGCCCGACTTTAATTAACGAGTAGATTAAAATTCAACGTTTGCATCGCGCTTGTTTATCGTTAAAATAAACTTCAAAACGATCGCGGCTGCAAAACAACCGGACGGCAAGTTTTTCAGACACCGGCGCGGCGAAAGGCGCGCGGAAATTCACCGTTTGCCCCGGGCAAGAGATTAATTAACGAACGATCCGGGTTTTTCTTTTTTGAAGGAATCGTCGATGATTCAGTCTCGACGAGTATATTTCCGACAAAAGGTGTTGCCTAGACACTGAACGATCGCACGTTGCAACCCACGTCTCTTCCGATCGAATGAACTTGACAAAAGTCGACAATCCGCGAGGAAATTTATCGTAAACACGTGAAACCGTGACACGCCAAGTCCTTGGTTTGTTAACGCGACGAAAAATCGATGTCCCTGCGCTCGAGTGACTCCGTGTCGCGGCAAGTTGACGAGCAACAGCCGCGAGTAGCTACGTTCGAAGCTAACGCGTTATCTCCGCTTACGCTTCGATGTAAACCTCGTGCCAATTGCTACTCGCCGATGTTACACGCGATTTAATTCCCTCGAAGCGGAGTTTTAGCTCGCAAGTTCCAAGTCTCGGGTCAATGGATACAATTTCGCGCGACCCGTCCGTCTCCTATCGAGCGAGATAAAATACCGCGCGCCGACCACGGTCGTGAAAGCTTCGACGACGAAGGAAAATATTAATTCTCCACCGACAAAACATTCGAACTCGTTCCTAATCCAAATTTTCAAACTTGATCTGTTTCGAAGAAGGAAACTTGCCGACTAGAGTCGGGAATTGATCAAACACACGCGTTTTTCTTGCTGAAAAACTGTCTCATTTTCCTTTGATCTTTCAAATTCCCGCGCGAAATTTTTACTCGAATTTTTAAGCAAATCTCAGCTTGTTTCCCTTGTCGCGAAACTTGGTTACAATCTGTGACTAATCGAACGACCCTTTTCTGAAATAAGAAAGCAGGGGAAGCGAAAAGAATGGCTAGTTGAATCCTTCGTGAAGAGGTTTATTGAAAATGTTTTGCCCTGAGAAGCCAGGTCCGTGCATTTCGGTTGTTGCGTTGCTTAGTTGACAATCCGCCGGTAATCCGGCGAGCGGACGACGTGGTTTCACCGTCGTCAGAACGGCTGAAACTTTTGTACCTAAACTAATGTCCTCGCCGCTGGCCAGCCGAATACGTGTCGCGTGAAGTTTGCCAAGAGTCGGGCCGCGTTAACGCTACAAACCACCAAAATGGTCAAGACGACCAATTTATGATTTTCGTTGGAAATTTTACAGAAACGTGGAACAGCGAGACGTTTCTGCTGATTTAAATAATTATTCGTAAAACGTACAAACAAAAGCTTGAACATAAAATGAAAAACATAAAATGAAAATTTTATGTTTTTAATCGCCGGTTTTTTGTAGTCCACGCGAACCGTGGAAAAACGTAATTATTGAGTGATGAAGAAGCGTTTCGAAGCACACACACACGTAAATTTCACGTAAATTTGTTAAAATTCGTCGTGGAACTAGGAATACAGAGCAGTTCGATCAAGAATATTGATGATAGTATGACGAAATTGGACACTCGATGATTAAATTTTAGAAAAATTTTCTCTCGAGATCGTATTTTACGATCTAAAAACGTATTTTAATATCTAAAATTAACTTCTCTCTGAAACGCAAGGAAAAATTTAAAGTTGAAATCGATAAGAATTTGGTAAAAAAATTCTTTTTATACTGGAATTTCATACACGAGTCTATCTTGCACGAGCAAATGTGAGTTAAAAAAAAAACACTGATTTTCAAAGTACGTACTGATTTTAAAAATAGATATTATCACTGAAAGTGATTTTAGCGGTAACTCAGAAAATCGGGCTACTTCAGGTGCAACGCTGATGCAACGAAAATTAGCGATTGGTTGATTTGGGTCACGTGATTCGTAGGAGTGGCGTTGTCTGGTACTGAGAAAAAGTCGTCTTCATTTCCTAGTCAGAACAGTTGCTTCTGGGCCTTTCAGTGTACTAAGGCCTTTTCAATCGTACTAGGTACAAGTCGTGCAGTTTTTTTGATTATCAGAATTATCAAAAATCCCGTCTAAAGACGGCAATCATCGTGCAGTTTTTCATTACAACGGCGATGAATAACACAAAGCCGACGAATTTACTTTCGTCGATGCGTGCAATCAGGCGGCAAAATTTAAATGGGACAACGAACGACGTCGAGGGAGGTAGGGGGGAAAAAACACACGAACGAAATATCTTTCACGCATCGGTACCCAAATCGTCGCTGCTGTCGCTGAAACCACGCGTCATCTTTTCCCTCTTTCGCAATCAAATCGACCGGAGATCGTTAAGGGCCCTCGAAACACGAGGCGGACGGGAACGCGACGCGAGATGGAATCAATAACCTGGGTGGGAAAGCTGTGAACGGTCGCGGAAAAAATTCGCAAATTAATCGGGTATCGAAACTCGATGCCCGTACGAAATTCCGAGTCGAATTGGAACACGGCTCTTCAACGTTTCAAGTTTCCATTTTCCACGACTGTTCGCCTGATTCGCTCGGCGGAATATTCTCGTGTCCGGCGCTCGTCGCCCGTCAAAGTCTCTCGGTATTCCTTTTTTTTTCCGTTTTGCATTAGATTGGCCAAAAATTTCAGCTGCGAATGAAAGGCGAATTTCTCGCGAGGCACGGGAACTTCACTTGGACGCTGTATCGATCACTTTCGTTCGTAGCAGAACACTCTTTTCTTACAACTATTGTATTATATAGAGTGAGCCAAAAGTTTGTTCCCAACTGTTTTTTTTTTCTTTTTTATAATAATAAAACATCAAAATATAAGAGAAAAGTAATTTTATTAATTTTAAATTAAATTCAAGTTCAGACGCGATTTTTTCATTGTGTTTTAAAAATGATTTCTTTCAAGTGTTGATGAAAATATGTAGTAAAGGAATTACGGATTTATTTTAATAGGAAGCGATCTTTAGCCCATCTGTAGGTTAAAACTGTCGATAATTGTATCGAAATCCTCAAAATTGACCACTATTATTCTACGCTCTACTAAAAAGATTTTTGCACGTACAAAATAGACACGCATTCGCAAAGAGAAATAAAAAAGAAATTGCACAATAGTATAAATTGCAAAATTGTGCAACAAGTTTTAAAGAGTCGGTTAAATAAACAGCAGAGTTCGATCTTCAAAACGACGATAGATCTAGTTAGGAAAAAGATTCTTTAATATTTTTGCACGTTTGAATTTTGACAATTTTCGATAATAAAGAGAAAGTATCATCTTTAAAAAAATACAAAATAATAGAAGCCTCGCGTTTTAAAATAAGACCAAATGGATCGTCATCGGATCTTTCTTTATGAAATTATATCAGCGTATGTTGTCGACATGTGCTCTTCACTGCATACATAAAATAATAACGTTAAATATTATATATTAAACGACGTTATACGTAACACTGCCGCTACAGTAAAACGAATCGATTAGACACGCTGTTAATCGAGTATAAGCTGTATAATAATATTTTAGCTTAGGTTCGAATAATGGACGTTCTACTGCAGTACAAACGTACCAGTGACGATATACCTTCGATCCGTGCAAAATTTTTCTCTACATTTCTTTTTCAAAGAAACGTAAACGTCCACGTTCTCGTTAAACACACCGCGGTATTCATTGTGATAATACTAAAATTAAAATCAGCTTAGTAATATTAAAAATCAGTTCTTTCCTTTCTTCTTTTTTTCTTTTTCGTACTAGTTTCAATCGGACGAGGACGGGTCGTTATATCGGAAGCAGCAGGATCCCTGGAAGGAAACTCGCAGTCCCGGATAGAATCGAACGGATGCAAAATATATAGGGGCGCGCGTGTGCGTCGATGCATATTCGCTTGAATATGCGCCGACAGATAGATTCGGCCGATGGATAATACGTGCCTATAATTCTGATGGATAGGCAAGACCGGGCGCGAGTGATTCACGAATTTCCGCGCGCATCCCCCCTGCCTTCCTCCCACCCTCCAGCGGCCATCTCCCCTGTTTTTGGCGAACGGAAGTCATCACGTACGAACACGCGGAAGATATACCGACGGGCGTGTTTCGAGCGCGGCCTCCGCTGTCCCGGCTCGGTTAAAGTAGTTTATAACGATGCCGTGGAACCTGTCGTTTTAGTGGCCGACGGAGGATGCACACGTGCTTCCTCCCGCGAGTAAGTAGTCGCGCGATTACGCGGCTGAATACTCGATCACTCTCGCCTGAAATATTACTCTCTCTCTCTCTCTTTGAATAAAAATTAATTTTCTTGTTTCGAGGATCGTGACTGATCCTCTGCTAGATGTGTCTTTTATTGAAGTGTTTTTACATTTACAGAAAGATTTATTTCGATCCAGAAAAAATATTTCATATTTCTTATACAGTTCCTTCGATTGTTTAATAAGAATTTACGTAGAATTGTTAATCTGCTCTTAAAACAAGGAATCCATTTCACAAAATAAAATTCGAGAATTTCGAGCACTAAAGAGCCTGTTTGTGCGAAGTTTCAAGAATTTGAAGAATTTCAAAATTAGTTTCAAACCTATCCTCAATTAATAACTAACGAAGCTAATTTTTCGATTATCCTGTTAAACTTTGGCACTTTGTCCTTTTCTTCTGGATAAACTGGCACCGCGCGAGTCGTCAGAAGTGACATTTACAGAATGCAACTCGACGAGGTTGGGGAACATCGTCGAAAATAACGAGTTTCGAGTTTCTGGGGGCCCTCGCGGGCTAATGCATCCCCTCGTCGACAGGACGACGAGAATGGGAACTGGCCTATTGTCCTACGTTCCTTTAGCTATAATTTTCACACCGTGGATGGTTGTCGCACCGTGAGAATGCACGGTAATGACTAAAGAGCCTGGCGAGTGCACGCTTCACCTGCCCACGCGTGGGAAACGGGTGGCAAAAGTCACAGTCGACGATGCGCTGGGTTAATCGACTGGGATAAGTAATTTTCTGAACTTTGAAAGTGACCTTCCCCCTCTCTCGAAACGTGGGCCATTGAAGCAAATGGTAAAATTTCGCGGCGATTTGTAGAACCAGTTGTTATCCATATATTTAATTATATTAACTAAATTTATCCAACATATAGCGGACCAAAAGTTTCTTCCTATTCGATCGACTCGATCGTTCCACCACCGTCGTATTCCGATATTGTTTTGTCCATCTTTAGTTGCGCTGTTATTATTCAAATTCGGGGTGTGTCAGCGCACGGACGGGGGAGGGGTATAACTCGCACGAAATACGAGGAGAGCGAGAGAAGGGTTGCCAGCGAGATGTTTTGAGACGGTATAGATATAGGAAACGTGAGAGGAAGAAGCCATTGCGGATAGCAGTAACCTGGACGTGTTTTGATTTACACGCGAAATTTTAGCCGTATATTGTTATAAACATATACACCGTGGCCGCAATTTGCCCATTGGATATCCGTTTCGAGGCCGCCGCGAGGACCTCGAGAAAAATACTATAATTGTGCCGGATGCGAAAGCACGATCGTTCATCGCACGCGGTTTGAAATTAGCGTATGCAAATTTGTATCAATGTATGTACTAACTTATTTAACACGCGAAATATATTTACTCATATTAAATTACGGTGGACCAAAAATCACTTCCTACTATAGAATAAATCCATAATTTTTTTATTTTTTAATTTATTCCTTTTGTCTCAACGTTTGAAAGAGATCGTTTTTAAAGCATAATGAAAAAATCGTGTTTGAACTTAAATTTAATTTACAATTATAACAAAGTTAATTTTGATGTTTTATTAAAAAAAAAAAAACTGCACGACTTGTATCCCAGTACGATTCGTCTCACTGAAAGGCCCAGAAGTAACTCTTTTGACTAGGAAATGAATTGCCGTAAAATTTTATTGATACATGCAAACACAAAACAAATTACAGGCGCGATCGCTCAGTACCAGACAACGCCACTCCTACTCAAGGTCTACCCCACGTGACCCAAATCAACCAATCGCTAATTTTCGTTGCATCAGCGTTGCACCTGAAGAGGCCCGATTTTCTGGGTTACCCCGGCTAAAATCACTTTCAGTGATAAATAAAACCCAATTATCAAGCTCAGATGGCTCACGCCTCCACTCCAGAACAACAGTTTCAAAACTCGTAACGATTCACGTGTCACACTTTACGTAGCTCGGTTCGTCCGTTCGAACACGCGAGTGCACGCTTGCCAACGCGTCAGGGGTCGGCATCCAGGGAGAAAGAAGAGGAAGAAGGGAGCAGGTGTTACGTTTGCCCCGATAGCATGCGCAGCCACGCACAAAAACCCCGGTGGAAAGGTCCTTGGGATTAATCTACCAGCCCTCCGAGAGCAGGGCTCGAGAAAGTCGAGCTTACGACCTAATTCCAACGCTCGAACGACCCAATCAAAAATAATTTGACGAGTTGAAGAGCCAGTTGAGGGAACCAGCGAGTATCGTGCTTGGCAATCGTGCAATCGCCATTCTTACCGTGTATTGTCACGACGCATCGGCACACGGGCTGGATCTCCAAACTCGTAACGATTGTACAGTCTGTTTTTGTTTTTAACGCTTTGTTAATACCGTGCGTAATACATTCCTAACAATTTGTGGCAATGTTTAACCAACTGTTTAGAGCGTACATAAGGCACACGAAAACACCTATGTCCCGTTATGGTACAATACTATATATTTACAGTTATCAACTATTACTGACTTTAACTAACGTTAGTACGTAGGAAAAGTTATTTCATAAAAACCTACTTTAGATATTACAGTTACAGTCTATCACCAAAAAAAAAAAAAAAATTGTCTCAAGAAGAAATTCGAACCGGGAATAATAAATGAAATCGATAAATCGATTCGTTTGCAATAACCGAGTACATCGGCGCGACCCTAATTAGAATTTTCATTCGAATGATTCAGTTAACCAATACAGACACGCTGGTTTATTTTTAACGATTCTCTCTTTCAACGATCGTTGAAAATAAAATAGCGTCTGTGACAAAAATGGCGATTGAGCACTATCCCTGTAAATATCTGCGCTTCGTTACACGAAAGTTGTAGAAAAAGTATCGGAAAAGAACGAGAGTCGTAGAATCGAGCATCATCTCTAGACTGCTATAAAAATAGTTAAAAATAGTTAAAAGAAGGAAAGTCGTAGAATATCGAGTATTATCTCTCGACTGATGTAAAAATATAGTTAAAGATAGTCGGGTCAGGAGACGGTTGTATCGGAGAGATAAAAATTTATCATCGCTGTAATCGACTTAATATCTCCGTCGCCGAATATTTCGGCCTTTAGCGAGACACGCTAGACACGGAAGAAAGAAGCGAGAGAGAAAAAAGAAAAAAAAAGAAAAAAGAACGCGTAATTAATGAATTTCACGATGAACATTTTTTCTCCCGTGGTCGCGGCAAAAACCACCTGTAATTTCACGTGAAAAGAGTTACACACACCGCAGTTAATTTAACGTCGCGCTTTATGGCGCCGCATTTACGTCGCGGCGAGTTTCGCCTCGAGATGGAATAGTAAAGTTGCGTCGCCGGTTGTATGCTCGAGCCTCGCGCAAGGAAACTTCGCGGGCCGGAAATCCAGCATACAGAGAGACAGAAAAAATCGATAAAAAATAACAACCAAATCGAAATTAATATAAAAAATTAAGTAAAGACGCCACACTGGCTCGCTTTACAACGAACGAATTGCAACAACGGCAAGGAGAGATCAAGAGACGAAAGCTCGTTTCGAAAAAAAATCCCATCGTGGACTCCTGCTTAACTCGTACACCCCTTTCTCGCTTGTCTCGCTGTGTGCGTTTCGCTGTGCGTCCCAGCCTCGCTCGTTCTCTCTCTCTCTCTCCTCCTCTCGTTTTTTTTAATTATGCGAATGGACGCGCTCTCCACGGCCAGGGGATAACGGCGCTGGTTTTCACATTCTTTCTCCGATCACCAGCTATGTGGCTGATGACCGCGAAACCCGCCGGCGGATTTCACTGCTGCCAGCTTCAATGCGGACCTTCAACCACCACGAGTGAGCTCCGACTCGGGCTCGGTCACTGCAGTTTTGCGCATCGACTCCACTCCCGGAGATGATCACCGGTAATACGGTGCATTCGCTCGCGCGGTGTTTCGCTACTCGCGCCGGCTCGCGTTTTTTTTTTGCTTTTTTCTCCGTTTTTTCTCTTTTTTTTTTCCTTTTTCCTTGCACGGTGAATAGCCGCGCAGCAGTCGCTAATGCCTTTCGGGAGAGCAACGAACGAAGAGGAAAGGGGAGGGAGTTCGTGTTGCGAGCAACACTGCCAAGATCCCGGCGATTTCACCGGTCTCTCTCCTCGATTCTACGGCCGAAATTACAGCCGAATTTTTGGATTCGACCGTTTAAAAGCCTCGCGAAGGAGAGAGAGAGAGAAAGAGAGAGCAATCGAAACTCTACTTTCGCGCGGTGAAGCGTACGTTATTCTTCTTTTTATCACTGAAAGTGATTTTAATGGGGGTAAACCAGAAAATCGGGCCTCTTTGCTAATGCAACGCTGATGCAACGAAAATTAGCGATTGGTTGATTTGGGTCACGTGATCCGTGAGGGGGCGTGGAGTAGCCGTCGAGTAGGAGTGGCGTTGTCTGGTACTGAGCGATCGCGCCTGTAATTTGTTTTCTATCGATTCAAATGTTTGCGTATCGATAAAATTTTATGGCAAAGAAGTCTCCATTTCCTCAGTCAGAACAGTTGCTTCTGAGCCTTTCAGTGAGACGAATCGTACTGGGGTACAAGTCGTGCAGTTTTTTTTTAATCGTTAACACGCGATCACAGTTTCGCACGATTTAAGAAATAATCAGACGCAGGCGAGCGGAATTTTCGGACGAGTTCGAATTGAGAGACATTTAACTCAAATCCATCGTCGATTACTTAAATAAACCTCGAAAAAATAAAAAAAAAAATGAGAAACATTTATTTCACGGTTGTGTCTCGGTTTTCATCGAGAAACGCATCGCCTGCTTGAAGCAAAGTTGAATTTAGCGACACAAAGTTCGTCCATCCTCTCTTCATTTCATTTATCTTTTGTATAAAATAGAGTTGGAAACTCTCCAAGATGTAACGGCGAAGCTATCATTTGATTTTCTAAATTTTCTTGTTGTTCAAACAGTTCGAGGGACAATTTCAACGTTCTCTGAATTTAGATTCTTCCTTTTTTCTGTACTTCTCAAAGAAATCGTCGTGCAAACGCGCAACGTAACGAAATTAGTGTCTCGATGATAAAATTTATCGCGTACATGGTGTGTCCCCTGTTTCAGTCTTCGAACTTTGCTAAAGTTCTGTTCTTTGTAATAGAGATAAAGTAAAAATGAAATATCGCGTAGCAAAAGAGTCCATAAATGCAACGAAAGTACGTATGAAACGCGACTGCGCGTGATCAAATGCACTTCAAAGTGTCGTTTCCCTTTATCAAAATATGCAAAAATTGCTGTCGAAGTACTATTGAATTTACCGTGGACTGAGTTTCATCGTATCGATTTTGTTGAATTTCTTCAGACGAGCTTTTTGATTCCTGCAATCGATTCATCTCGCACAAATACTTTTACGTTGTAAGTTTTCATCTTCGAAAGGCGATGAATCTCTTTCCACAAATAGAAATTTACGTGGTGATCCTGGGAGACCAGAAGATCGGTCTTCCTTGACTAATTCGTCGTATTTAAAATTAATCGTATTAATTTGTCACGTTTCGTTACTTCTCAACGAAGCATTCATGGACCATTTCGATCTTAGTTTTATCTATAGAACGAATTGGCTATATATCTATAGAATTTAAACGCTAAAATCCATACCCTGTATATTTATCAACTCTAGCAAACAGAACACGCGTTGCTTATAAATAATTCTACAATTTCATTAAAATGTACTTCGTACAAAGACTCTGTTTGTTTAGTTAATATATTACACTGTATTATCAAATATATATATATATATACACACGATTATTAATCAAAAATAAAAATTATTACCAAGCGTTAAAAATAAAAGTATCCCAAGACTTTCGTGCGAGGCGCGTACACGCTCGTGAAAGTGTCAAGTTCCACGAATAAGTTCCTCAACTATCGCACTTCCCTACTGCGAACGCAACTTCGTTCACAATTTCGTCTTCACTTTGCGAGGGTACGATCAACAATGTTCATTACCCGCTTCCTCGTCAAAGAGCAAGGACAAAGCTATTAAAACGTTACAAAGGCTTATCTCCGAAGCAGGTTGCGTAAAAGTAAGATTGCAAGCTACATTCGATCCCACCCTCTGCCCCCCTCGTTCGCTACCTCCCTCCCCCCCTTATCCCCCTCTTTCGGTAGCTCGATATCTCCGTGCCAGCCGAATAACTCGCGAGTTCTACGCTTACACCGGAAACTGCAAATGGCCCCCGACGTTACTGGATACCGCGTGAAATATCGTTCTCTCCTCGGAACGGCTTCCCCGGCGATCGTCCGGAGAGACGATCGAGAAGAATCGTACAGCAATATCTGCAATTATGAATGTTATGGTTCTTTGTACGGCTTCTCTCCCTCTCGAGGGTTGCACGGCTGGTTTTCAATTGGTGGTATCGTGCCGCGGGAAAATGGTAACTCGCGGTTTGCGCGCGCGCGTGTTTGTGTATATGTGTGTGTGTTATAGCTGTTGGACCTCCATCGCTGGAACGACGGTGCAGTATTCATCGAGTAACGAGTTCATTTCGCGAAAAGCAGCGATAAATGTTGCAAACTAAATCCAGATCTCCAGGAGGAGAAAACGGCACGGCCGCGCGGGACTTGGGAATTATTTAACACTTCTCGCGTTAGATTTAGAAACACTGCGCGAAAGTCTGGGAGCCTGTGTCTACCGGAGTGAAAATGAAGGAATTGTGCTCCTTCGATGATTTAAGTGTACTCGGTACTGTTGCGATTCCATCGATATGGAAATGGTTCTTTTTTTATCACTGAGAAACCTAGGGCCTCTTCAGGTGCAACGCTAATGCAACGAAAATTAGCGATTGGTTGATTTGGCGTGATTCGCGAGGGGGCGTGGCGTAGATCTCGAGTAGGAGTGGCGTTATCTGGTACTGAGCGATCGCGCCTGTAATTTGTTTTGTATCGATTCAAATGTTTGCGTATCGATAAAATTTTATGGCAAAAAAGTCGTCGGAACAGTCGCTTCTGGGCCTTTCAGTGAGACGAATCGTACTGGAGTACAGTACAAATCGTGCAGTTTTTTTTTTAGATCTGATTGGTATTGTTCTTTTGCTCTTTAAACGATAATTTTCTTCAGTTTTTGTAAGATATTTATCGTCAGCACTTTGCGATATTCCAACATCTAAAAATTATACCGTATATTTAGAGATCAAATCTCTTTAATTTACTAAAGTTCTTCGACTTTGGTATCTTGATATCTGCACTTTGCAGAAAATTGCTCCACAGATTTCTTTGCACACAGTTTCGGAATATTGAATTCAGTAACTGAAGTTGTGTATTTTTTGGTCGAATCCATGAATGGACACGCTCGCGGTTTGATCAAAGCAACGATGGTTTGGATCTTTCTTCGGCGTTCCCGAATGCGGAGCAGCGATTGGCGGTCTGCAGCGCTTCGAAATCGGGGCAAGAAATTCACTCGCTCGAAGGGCGGAGGAGCTCGGAAATGTAGATCAAGCTCGAGAACCATTTCAGTTTTTGTTGAATGACCGAGCGTGCCGTCGAAACAAACACGGCATATACACTGCCGCTCAAAAGTCTCAAGACCAAGACCCTTTTTTAGTTTTCAAATCGATTAAGTGTATTAGAAAAAAGGAAGGAGAAGTAAGTAGAGAAATTGATAATGCAACGTAGTTTATATAAAATATCTCGACGAAATGAGTAAAACATACTTTTTCGAAATTCCTTGTGAAATTTCAACTCGTTTTTACGTACGACTATAAATAAATAAATTTCTCAAGGTTTTAGAAAATTTGGAATTTTATTTAAAAGTAAACGTCTCCAAAGTTCCTTCCCTCGGAGAAGAATTACAAACGGAATTCTCGAGTCAACCAACTTTATTTCTCTAAATTAATCAGAGCTTCGATTCAGATACTTCATAGAACGTCAGAAGGCAAAAAAGGGCGCGAATAAGGAATCCGAAAAAAAAGTTGCGAAACTATCAGTGATGATCGAGGTTCGGTGATGAAGAAGTTCGTTCGTAATGGCCGCCGAATTCCCGAGGCTTCTGCAATAAGGAAGGACCCCTTCCTTAGGTCCAAGGGTCATTAATTTCCTTGACTACGCCGCCTGAGTATGGAAAGTCCATTACTGCTAACCGGACAACTAATCCTTGCCCACTTACCCCCGAACCGCCCGGTCTGATTACATCGAGTCTGCTACTACTAGCTGCGAAACAACGAGTCTCGGAGACGAGCGTGATAGACGAATCAATTACCAAGAAAATTCTATCGTTAAACGTGTGTCCTCGACTTCTGTTTTGGAACTCGTTTGGGATTTGGAAACCAGCCAGACGAAGAAACGAAATTTGAGAAAAACGATATTTTTGGTTTAAAAAGAAAACGAAAGAAACAGCGATAACAATTAAGAAATTCGGTAACGAGACGAAATTTCTTTTGTGAAATAAAATTTTTTTCGGAAGGAAGATTCGTCGATCGTCTGGATCAAATAAAACGAAATAACGCGACTGATAATTTTGCAATTAACAGTCGGAAAAATCGAAGAATATTCAAAAATACTAACATCTTTTACCTCGCTGAAAATAATAACGATTAAAAGGATAAAATCTAAGCAAAGATTAAATAACATCTTTCAATTTTCAAGACGCAAAGTTATACAATGTAATTTTGCAATTGTTATTGATGGTCAATTAAAAAGAGAAAATCTAAAAACATTAAAAAATACTAAAATCTTTCATTTAAATAATATCGCCAAACTACGGATACGCTCGCGAACACTGAAGGAACAGAATCTAGATTAGCGGAGATTAGCGGAGATTACATCTTTCAATTTACCAGACAGAAAACCATGCAACAACCCGTACAATGCACGATATATATATATAAAAGCAAACCGCAGTGAACTGATAATTTTCCAATTGTTAAGATTAATAGTCGCTAAAGTTCTTCGAAAATATTAAAACATTAGGAATTACCCATATGCAATGTCGAGTTTTTTTCAAATTTCATAAACATTGCCTTCTAATGACAATAATTTAACTTGTTATAATATAGTTAAATATATATTCTATTCTAGTTAAATATATATTAAATATATTTGCTTGATGTTAAATTATATTATACAGATTAAATTTATTTGCTTTTAAATTTGCAATTTATTTGCAACTGAATATATCTGCTCATTGTTAAATTATATTACAGATTAAAACTCTTATTAACTCCTAAATAAAATACAATTTCCTACAGTATCAAAATACAACATTACACAACCTCTGATATTTTACTCGAAGAACTTTATCGCGCCACTTGTTCGTTATCCCTGACCCGGCCAAAATTTCGCGCAGCCTTTACACGAACGAACCCCGTAGCACAGGGAACAGGTTTACATATGTGTGTGTGTGTGTGTGTGAGTGTACTAGGCGTATATCTTCCCCCGGTCTCACCTCGAAGGCGAGGAAGGTCTGGCTGTTTTGCAACAGGGTGTTTCACGCCGACACAGCGCCAGAGAACTACGTCGAGCACGACGACGCAGTGAAATGGTCTCGGGGCTGGAAGATAGTTCCAGCCACCGGTCTGACGAGGAGAGGGACAGAGAGAGGGATGAACTCGATATGGAGAGGAGCATCAAGAGTGACAAAAAGACACGCGGAATGGAACAAGGACGACGGATAGACGTCTGAGATCTGCGAGTGTAACGCGAACGAGACACAGGAATTCGCGCGTACTACATTGTGGAAAAGTGGAAGTTGTAAAACAAAAAAAAAGAAAGAAAGAAAGAAAGAAAGAAAGAAAAGAGGGTATACGCGTAGGAAAGAGCCACATTTCCATCTCTCGACGAATGAGTATTGCAATGTATCTCGCATTAATTGCACAGGCGGTTCTTTAAACGAGATGTTTAACAATCGATTGTACGTACAAAAGATATGTCAAATTGGAAATTTTGTAGGAAATTTTGTAGGAAATTTTGTAGGAAATTTTAAAATGCAGAATTACACGATAGAAAGAAATATTGTGCTTTCTGTTCTTTTAATTGTGTTCTTTGAATTTGCATAAAAATTCGCAGTTCCGTGATAACGTGCTTCTCTCTGCTACGGCCCCGACACCGGGGAGCGATCTCTAAATCACTTCGCTTTCTACGAATAACGTTAATAAAACGTTACCACGAAAGAACGAATAAATCGTTGCGAATATCAAACTCGTAAATCCGCCTATTCATCGAATTCAGAGAAACAACAGATTCTGGTTTCTAGAGCTAACGAAACTAAAAATCACGGAGAGGGCGCACTTGGGCCATAAATCTTGCTTATCGCGTCCCTGGGAAGACACGGCGCGCCGCTAAGGGGGAAAAAGATCAACGCGCTTTTACAGACCGGTATCGAGTTTATCGGTTTACCGGTTCCCTCCGGTCGCCATGGAATAGAAAATGCACGAATTATGCGATTTAATAAATTCCCCGACGGCGGTACATTCTCGCTGCGCGATAAAAATCACATTTACCAATTGTAAATTCTCGACCAACTACGAGACTACGATTAGAGACTCGACAGTGCATAACTCGAACACGCCTCTCGAACATCCCTCTTCAACTCCGTTTTTTTTTTAATCACTGAAAGTGATTTTAGCGGGTGCAACGCTAATGCAACGAAAATTAGCGGTTGGTTGATTTGGGTCACGTGATTCGCGAGGGGGCGTGGCGTTGTCTGCTACTGAGCGATCGCGCCTATAATTTGTTTTGTATCGATTCAAACGTTTGCGTATCAATAAAATTTTATGGCAAAAAGGTCGTCTCCATTTCCTAATCGGAACAGTTGCTTCTGGCCCTTTCAGTGAGACGAATCGTACATACTGGGGTACAAGTCGTGCAGTTTTTTGGTGACCCAAGTCCCTATTTTTCCCTCCATTCGAAAATCTACTTTCTTTCTCTAATCGAAAGAACGAAGATATTCCACTTCGCAAAGAGAATTTGGTATCTTAGTTTGTAAAGAACGTGATACCTAATTCGAGTATCTTAAATATTTTGCATACTGTTGGTTTTCATAATACAGAGGGAGGGATACTCTAGTACTGTTCTAGCACTACACAGTCTAGTGTTGCTCGATACAAGTTTGTAAATTCAAATTTTCAACGTATATAGAGTAAAATTCTATATATATATTTCCAACATACTAACAGAGATAATCAACGATTCTGATTTAAAAAAAAGAAAACAGAAAAACAACGAAAAATATTCGAACGTGTTGCAGTTTGGAAACTAATAGAGGCTGGAGTTCTCAGCGTGTGTACGAAGAGGAAAGAAGAAAGAAGACGAAAGCGGGTCATTCCTGAAAATCGTATTGCCAGGCACGTTAGCAAGTATTTTCAGTGTTCGCGGAAGGAACGATCGCAGCGAAGAAGAAAGTACTTTGGCTGCATGGTTGTAATCTGAAACCGTGGAAATGAAAGCGTTCCGGGAGTGGGCCTTTATGATACGGCAGAGGAGCCTCTGCAGTCATCAAGCATAGCCGCCGTTTGTCGCTCACGTGAGAACACGCACACGGACACGCACGTGGCGTACGAGGGAAATCCATTTCCTTCGTTTCTTTGAATGGCCTCGAACAAAAGTGGTGTTTCGATATTTAATCGACTCGAAAATATAGACGAACTATTCGAACGATAAATATTCTCGACGCATGTAGCATTCTGTGTTCGTGTGAAACGCATCGACACGTGAGGATGAAACGTTCTATCAAAGAAGATCTATCTTGAAGACGCGTTAAATTGAAAGGATCGCGGAAAATTTCTGATACCTAGCGACAAAGTTCTTTAAAATTTCTGTGAATCAAATAAATTAAAAACTCTTGGACAAATGAAACAGATATTTCGATATTTAATCGAAAATACGCACTACTCGAACGATGAACATTTTCGATGTGCATGATGTATTTCATGGAAATGAAACGTTTCATCTTTATCAAGATTTATCTTGAAGACATAAATAAAAAGGATAAATTAAAAGGTCAGATCGTGGAAAATTTCTCTTCCTTTCCTCGCGAAAACTTGCGATACCTAGCGACAAGGTTCTTTAAAATTTTTATGAATCAAATAGTCCAAAGGGAAAGATAAATTAAAAACTTTCAGGCGCCCTCTGAGAGGTAAATAAAACAGAGGCACAGAGCTCAAACACCGTTCCATTAATTAATAAAATCGTGGATCCAATGTAATCATCTCGTCGCATGTTCTATTACTCAGGTTAAACAGCTTTGTCGGAATTGCGTCTCATCCGTCTCTAAAGTTCTGGATCCAGGCTGGAACAAGAGACCTTTCCAGATAACAGTCTGCTCCCTCGGAGGGTATCGTCGTAGGTTAAGGGTAGTGATGGCCTCAAGTGTACCACGAGTATATTTGAACCATCTAGTCAGTAATTTGGAAAATAAAAAAAACAACTGGCATGTCGAATGTCGAATTATCGAGTCTTCGAATGTGGATTCGATCCTCTGCGAGCAGCATACTGAAAGTTCTTCGCTCGCTCGACGGAATTTCAATCGGAAAATAAAACTTACAAAAATCCTTTCTTCAAAAGTCGTTTACAATTCCAGATTGCTATGTTTCTATATTGCTCGTAAGATTCACCAAGAATGACTTTCTAACTCTTGAGATTCGATCGCTACGCGTGAGATATTCGAATATATCGAAATATGCGTAGTCGTGTGAATAAATTTTCAAACAACATTCGTGGAAGCACTCGTCTTCCGGAGGTCCAAAGTCGGCTTGTGAAGATGAAATAGTCCGACAAGTGCAACGAACGAACCGTCATAATTTATTCGTGCTATCCCGCGAAGTAGCATAAACTTGGTCCCATCGCTAGTTAAGGGTGGTCGAGCGAGACTTCGTCTTCTTTCTTCCCACGTGTAACTTCCGTCCAGACAAAACGCAAGTTCGTATAGGTGGCGGCCGAAAGGGGGTAGCCTCCTGAAGATTGCAAAGGGCAATTTCCACCGACAATGTGGTCCACTTTGTTCCACGCATGATGCGTGCCCTTTCTCTTGGCATTCACGCGTAAGGGTCCGACGGTGGGACTGTATGCAGTCTCTTTTATTTTTTCGGATACGCCCTTCGTCCTGCAAAGGCAAGCCCCTTGTACCGCCGGTAAGGGTTGAAGGGAACTGAAGGGTCGAACGAAGTGAAAGAGGAAAACTGGCGCGTTCTCTCAAGTTCCAAACAGCAGTCGCAGCGCAGTTTTAAGGGAATAATACATCGTCGTCGCTGCTTTGATCGAAAATTTCGATCAATTTAGTAATTGGTATTATCGAGATTCGAATCTCGAAACCGCGCGAGATTGTTGTCTTGTTGAGGGAGAGAGATCTTGTTGAGGAGTGTAATTAACATTCCAAAAGACGGAGGACCGGTGGACAGATTAACGATCACTCTCGGTGGAAAACTGGAACATCACGCGGAAAAGGCAAACAGAAGGCTGCCGTTCCAGAAACTCGATCAAGCTTTAAGGACCCTATTTGAAATTGATGCACGCGGTTGCAGTCGACCGTGCTATCCATTTGCCATCCAGCCGCGAGAATCTTCTCCGTTGGTTTCCTTAGTCAGGTTGCTTGCTATTTTGTCAGGCGACGGCTTGAAATAGATACTTGGCCTCGTTCGTCCGACACGTCACGCCATGAAAATATAGGTGTGCAGTACTTACAATTGGACGCGCGTGGCGCATATTAGAATACGGCTGTTAGAAATGCACGTCAGATACAAGAATTGTCTCTTCCCGCGAGACAGAACCGTAGAGGCAGAAGGATAGAAATATTCGCGGAACTGCACAGCGCGAGAGACATCTCTTTGACATCGTGGTAATTAGTCGTTCAATTTAATTAAACGAAGAACGTACTCAAATATTTCAATTGTACACTATCGCTGAAAGTGATTTTAGCGGGGACCCAGAAAATCGGGGTGCCTCTTCAGGTGCAACGCTGATGCAACGAAAATTAGCAATTGGTTGATTTGGGTCACGTGATTCGTGAGGGGGCGTGGGGTAGACCTCGAGTAGGAGTGGCGTTGTCTGGTACTGAGCGATCGCGCCTCTAATTTGTTTCGTATCGATTCAAATGTTTGTGTATCGATAAAATTTTATGGCAAAAAAGTCGTCTTCATTTCCTAGTCGGAACAGTGGCTTCTGGGCCTTTCAGTGAGACGAATCGTACTGGGGTACAAGTTGTGCAGTTTTTTATATGCACCAACGTTCGAAAGTAAAGTGGATAGTAATTTAGTTATAGAAATTACAAATAAAATGATTCTCAAGTTTATTCCACGTTTATTTGACTTATCTAAGAGCTATATTCGTAGAATATATTGCAACATGATAAAATTTAGTTAGCTACAAGTCAGATATCTTTCCAAAGTAGTAGAGAGATTACTGTGATTTAGATAATTATAGCAGTAATTATTTAGAATCAACTAATACTTCAACGAGTAATTTTACATACATAAAAGTTGAAATTTTCCCGGTGATTTTATAGTTACAATACGTGTATACATATAATATTAATACAAATGGATCAAACGTACTTATAAACGGTAATGTATCCTACATGTTTCGAGTTCTAATAATTTTTTGACCATCAGCAAAGTCACATAAAAGTTATAAATAAAGAAAAATAAATTTATATATACTTTCTCGCGTGATCTCTAATTATAACCAGCCTCCTTCATTGGTACTCATAGCACCATCTATGAGGCATAAACAAAGTCGTTTTTACTCCCTGCAAAAAATCCTTATCACCGGCAAATGACAAAATAGATATACTTTATGTATGTAGACAATTTCGTATTTAATGTTCTGAAATACCGACCTCAGAGGGTAAAAAAAGTTGACAGAAGAAAAGTAAAAATAAAATTAAATCCTAAATTATAATTATAACACTTACAATGTTTCTTGTTAAATTCTTACTTTAAAGTAAGATGCTTTATCTAACTACGAATTTAACTTAATTTAAATGTACCTAATTAAAAATTTAATTTTAAAAATTCCTATCTAACTGGAAATCTAAATCTCTAACAATATTTTCAATAATAAACTATAGTGAACTCATAATGAACCGATAGTAAAACGTTTGCTGATGGCTCAAAAAAGAAAAAAAAGAAAAACAGAAATATATGTGACTCACGATTAGATCTGAAGAACGTTGTCATCGAGGAGAAGTTATCGCGAAGAAGGAATGAAGAAATCTGCAAAAGCAGGAAATATAATAACTTATTGTAATAACATTACAATAATATTAAAACTCTATTCAAAAATTAATAATAGTAATAACAAAATATATAAACATCGATTGTTAGAATTTCAAATCTTATTTCGTACTAATCAAATATGGCGCGCTTTTATTGTCAATTGCCGCGCAGAAAACGAAGCTGCGCAGTATTCAAAAAATGCGATGCGCACAAGTTCAATGTTGTTCGTGATTGTTAACAGCATAAATTAATCAAATAATGTCACCTATTATACAATAAAAAGAAAAAACAAGCATGCAAATACGTCTGCTTTCATTAAAACGAATCAAATGCTACTATACCTCCATGAAAGGATGTCAGCTTCATCACTAGTCAGCATTGACATCCCTTTGAATCTCACGGCGGCCTTCTAACACATTACATTTGCAATCATCCACCAATCTGTACAAAAAAAGGGAAACTTTCAAGTAAATATATAAATTATAACAATATTCGATAGATTATTAAGTAAAAACGTACGCAAGATAAATGTAGTTAACAAGCAGCGTGGATGTGAACGTTAGAAGGAAGATGATGAAAGTATTGCACAATTAATAAACACGACGCGAAACGATACGTGTCAACTACACGAATTTCAACCGTAGACTAACCCCGCGCAACAAGTTACGTCACAAGCGCGTGGGTGGGGGCACGGACACGAGCGAATAGGATTCGCTGATTTATGGAAAAACAAAAATGTTCTACGAGATTTTAAACAATAAGAATTTTAAAATTAGTGACTTGCACACAGAAATACTTTTTATTTCTTCCACGAAATACTAATATATTATCGATAGATCTGAATTAAAAGAGAAACCAAAATATTAACAACACATTCGCTTATTCGACGTAGAAGAATTTAATTTTTTTCGATTTCAATATTTACTTTGTTCAATATAGCACACACATATCTGTTCATATATCATAGCTACTGTGTAGTGGTAGTAGTACGTCAATTTCACCACAGTAGTTCTGTATATTACTATTAGAGGGCGAGACAAACGATCTTGAGATACACACATGCATTTGTCATAACTGTATTAAACTAAAAAGAATATTAGAATAATTTAGTATCACAGTATTAAAAAATTAACGAATTAAGGAATTAAAGATTTTAATAAATTACTGTAATTTACAAATGTCGAGATTAAAAGAGATTTAAATGTAAATATAAGTATGAGTACACAGAGAGGAAATTCTAACCGATCAAGACCACAGAAATATCAGAATCAGACTGCTTTTAAAAATGATTTACATGACAAATCAAGTAAAGCAAAATGTATCAACAGCATAGAAGTTGCGCACGTATGTGAAAAATGTAAGAAAATAATTGAATGGAAGATCAAATATAAAAAATACAAACCATTAAAAGCAGCTGCAAAATGTATCAAATGTGAACAAAAAACAGTAAAACATGCTTACCACAATATGTGTTTATCTTGTGCTGCAGAATATAAAGTCTGTCCAAAATGTGGCAGCAAAGGTGATGTTGTTAAAGCAGAACCTAGTAAAGAAGAAATTGCAAAATTAGATGCAGAGTTACAGAGTTTGCTTAAGGGATTAAGTGAGAGGAAACGTAGAACATTCATACGTTATATGAATAACAAAGGTATTTTAATTATAATGTGATGTTATATATATCAAGTATATATATAATGTAAGTACAATAAATTGAAATGTATATTATTTTTTAGCTACAAATAAGAAAAAGATATTCATCAAAGAAAACAAGGAGGAAGATACAGATGAAGAGGAGGAACAAGAGAATAAATGTATTACAGAAGATGCGTTGTCCAAAGAAAATTTGCTATTAAAATTAAAATCCTTAATGATTAAAGAAGATGACGATGATAACTCGGATGTTGATAATGATAGTGATTCAGATTTGTTTTTGTAGAAAAAATAAAAACACATTTATACAATTTATTATTTTCATATTATTTTATACTTTTTGAATATATTTACAACCTTGTCAATGTTTCCACAACGTAATTGATGAGTTGCTTTTATAAGAGAAAGAAAATTGTTTTGATTAAATGTACAATATAAATTTTGTAATTTTTATATCGATTTACATATCGATATCAGAAAGCTCATTTCACATAACAACATAACCTTATTCTTAAGCGTTTAGTACATTATAAACAACAGTATATTTGAAACATTTGATAAACATACATCAAGAAAAGATAGTGTGATTTTGAATTTCGATCTTATAATATAATTATTATTAATTGTATTTCAGTGCTGAAACTTTCATTATAATTATAGATATGACATCGGCAATAGAATCTATGGTGGTAGATGAAAAACAATTGCCAGAAAAGCCCATAGATAGAGAAAAAGTACGTTTCATCAAAAATACAAAATACATCAATTGAAAATTTTTCAAATTCTAATCAAATTGCTCATATGTTATCGTGTAATTGTTTTTATTTTAATAATGTAACATTACATTTTTAGACATGTCCACTTTTACTCCGAGTATTTTGCAATACAGGGAGGCATCACAATATAATGGAATATAGTAGAGGAAATGTTCCTTCAAATGAGTTACAAATATACACATGGTAAAATGTTCTTACTATAGTTATTTAAATTTGACAAAAACAAAAAAGTACAAAAAATTTATAAAATCTTTACTCAATGCATTTACAGGATGGATGCAACTTTAAGAGAAATTACAGGATTGGTAAAAGAAGTAAATCCAGATGCCAGAAGCAAAGGAACATACTTTGATTTTTCACTAGTAACGCCAGAATTAAGAAATTCTGGATATCGTATGAGAGAAATTGGTGTTACTTGTTCTGGGCAAAAGGGTGCAGATGATAACAAGACACTTGCCCAAGCAAGGTATTCCTTTTTATAAATAAAGTGAATCATAAATAAACTGAACTTATTTTTACAATTACAGATTTACAATTGGTGATTATTTAGATATATCAATAACACCACCAAATCGACAACCAGCAATCAGACGTGGTGCTCTACGTCAATATTGACTTGGACAATTGACAGTTGACTAAGACAAAGATCTTATTTTTTGTAAGTTACTTAACAATGTATTAATTTTGTATTAATAAACGATATATGATACTGAAATTGTGACATTATTATATAAACACGTCACTTACTTTCTCCATTTTGTAAAAAATCAGTACTTGTAATTTTTATCATACATTTTCATTACTATTTTATCAATTACTTAATAATTATTTATCTAATATGTTAATATTAGTACTAATTATTTCTACCAAGTATTTGTTGCTTTCTTGTATATATAAATATAATTTTATGTACACTTTAAGCAGTTTAAGCATTGTTGTTAAATTGAAATTATTGAAATCAACTTTATGTAAGTAAAAGTGTTAATAATTACTTAGAAAAAAAGTATTTCAAATTAATTCATAAAATAGTAATTTTCAAATAAAAAGATCAAAATTTTGTTGCAAAAGTCTTGTTATATATTTATTTTTGAATTTCATTTACTACAATTTATAGCAGCAACGTTTGAAGAGTATAAATGCTCTGAATGTGGCTTTTATAACATTTTCATTCAAATTTCAGATTATTAATAATTTTTATTTTTGTATTGTGTTGTGTTATAAATTAGATTTTTTATACATTTTTCATTATAAAAAATGGAAAATAAACCAAAGTTGTTAAGTTGTATGATAAAAGGTAAGATTTCATAATAAAATTATTGAAAACACTTTTATATTTATTCAAGTTAATTAAAGAATACATATAATAATAAAATAAAATTTTATGCACATCTGTAGGTCCTGCTCCTATATACAAATTACAAACTTTAGTTGGATATGAAGGTCATTGTTTGTCTCGACCAAGAGGTCCATCGTATACTATCAGACCTCAAACAAAAATTCATATACCAAGTTTTGGACCAGGTCCACAATATAATGTTTCAAAATTAACAAATTATGGAACAGATAGTCCTCCTGCATATACAATAGCTAGTAGAAAACCATTTAAAGGTAGCCAAAACAATTCAAGCAGAATGATTTGATATATTTTAAGCACAATATCTTTCACAAAAAGTCATTGTTCTTTTTTCAATGTAGTGAGGGATTTTGGACCAGGACCGGGAGCACACTACCCAGAATTATGTCCCCCAATGAATCACAATATTAGAGCTCCTGCTTATAGTATGAAATCTAGAAGTAGAACAAAACTGGAAGACATCGGACCTGGTCCAAATGCATATATTTTACCAACCACCATAGGACCAAAAATTCCTGACAAAATAGCTCAAGGTGCTTTTTCCTTGTACGTATATAAGTTTGAAATTATTATTGAAAAATTATGTTTAAAATTATGTTTAGACTTACAACAATATTCTCTTTAAGTAATATACTTCATTCTATATAGATATCAAAAATAATCCTAACCAAATATACCGTAATATGTTTTACTATTGCAGTTCTGGTATTCACAAACTTAGAGAAAAAGATGTTGGTCCTGGTCCAGCAGCTTACAAGCTAAATATAGATCTTGTAAAACGTAGTTCTCCAGCATTTAGTGTAAAATGGAGGACTAAACTAGCAGATGTAGATATAACTCCAGGGCCACAATATTATCCTAAATATGATACTGGAAGACGTCCCCCTATGTACTCTTTTGGTATAAGACACAGTGAATGTGCTGGTTTACCTATCACAAACTTGGACGAAGACTGATTCATTGTGAATTTTGTAAATTATTACAGAGCTAAGAAAATGATTTTATATCTTTGTAATATAATTTTGTATATATTATTTTACATATTTATGATGTCAACTTCATGTAATTTTATACACATATATATATATTAAATATATATTTATTTTATGTCAAACTTTCGTAAATGTCTAACATTAATTCAATAAAATTAAATAAAAATTAATAGCTAATCGATTAAAGAAAAATATATATCTAAAGCTATAAGCATAAATTTATCGTGCATGCTGCCAACTATGTTCATGCATAATTTTAATTCCAATCTTGAATATAGTTTGCAAAAAATTAAATATAATTTCTTTAATTATATATATATATATACAAGAGCAGCTCGTGCGTAGGCACTGCGGAACTGCAGCAACCCTAATTTTTCTCAATATATAAATATATATATTTTAATTATGTTCAATTGCTAGTGAATAATTTTCTTTTTTTTGTGTAGTTTTTAAACATGCATAGAATTTTTGTAATAATCGTTATAATCGTGAATTTCACTAACATTCATGTAATTGCATTCTCATGCAATTGTTTGGATTTAAAATGGACTGACTAAAGTAATACCACCCATAATTTTTCGGTAAATGTAAATTATCAAGTACAAAAATGCCACCAAAACCAGATACACAACCAAAAATTAAATCAAAAGCTAAAGTAGATAAAAAGATAGAAAGTCTTATATGCGGTTTTAAAAGTAAGTAATTAAATGTCATTGCATTATAGGAAAAGATATTTTTAAATATTAAATGCATATACAATGCATTAAATTCATCTTTACATAAAATTAGTTTCAAAAATTTTACTTAATCAGGTCCAGGACCGAAATATCACCTTCAAACATTGGTCGGTTATAAAGAGCATTGTCTTTCAAAATATCGAAATCCAGCATATACGTTTGGTTATAGGCATCCTCGTTTACGAAAATGTGAAGTACCAGGACCAAAATACGTATTTCCACCGCCCAAACCTGATGGTTTTTCATTTGGATTAGTTAGAAAGACTTTCGGTATTCTATTTTATAGAATAGAAAAGAATTAAAATTATTTTAAATTTTTTATGTATATACAAGATTGAATTTTATGGTAAAAATGGTTTATACATAGTTATCGCGAATTATAATTGTATTAAAATTATATTCGCACTTTTCTTTTCCATTAGATACTTCTTGCAGTCCTGGCCCAAAATATTCATTACCATCTCCAAAGGGACCAGCTTTTACGATAAAATTCAGAACTAAAGAAAGACAACTTTGCATTGGACCAGGTCCTTATAATGTAAAAACTCCTGTACCAGGTCCAGCTTTTTACATGTAAGTACATACATTCGTTTTATTGATGACATGTTACATCCTTTCTGAAAATAATATATAGTATAAAAATTATTTCTATCATAACTTATTTGTTACATTATTTTTAGAGGACATCGTCTACCTGGTTTAAAATGTGATCCTACACCAGGCCCCAAACTTTACAGTGATATACTGGTCAAACAAAGAGTACCAGCATACCATATAACTTTCAAAAGAGATACAAAAATAACTTGTGTTTCTCCCGGCCCTAAATACTATCCTAAAACTCCTAAACCCATGCCTATGTTTTCCTTTAGAATCAAACATAGCGAATGTGCTCCTCCTTATATCGTTGAATGCGATGATCAATGTTAAAACTTTGGCATTTGTAAATTAAAAATGTATACATTTATATATAAAATAGCAAAATCTTTATTTGTAAACAAATAATTTAATAATTTTCTTTTATAATAAACACATTGAATTCGGTCCTGCAAATATTAATAAATTTATTAATAAATTTAACGACATACAATATAAAAATCGGATATTAAACACGTACAATTTTCAAATAAATACATTTTTATTAACATTTCTTATTTTACATTCAAACAATGGATATCATGAATTAACATGAATTATCCAATAAGGAGAAGGAACTTGAAAAAATGAGACTTCTCTGTTCTCTTCTTTCAATATTATATACTACTAAAATTCAAAAGCTTAATACTATAAATTTCTTTGTCATTTATTCTCTGTGCGCTTGTTTCATCAACTCTTTTGACAAACTAAATTTATTGTCAAAAGAATAACGAACCGAATGGATCAAATGTAGGATATAACTGTGGATAGGATTTGACATAATCTGCAAATATAGAACGGATAATGAATAATTGAGGACAGAATGAAACATATTAAATGATTAATTCAGAATATTGGTTGTGAGTAAAGATCAATTTAGAGCATATACATGACCAGATGAGTGAAGATTTGGCTGTCCATAATAAAAATGTGCATTGTACGTGTAAAGTCTTCAAGAATATAAATTAGAAAACAAAAGAATCATTATTGCTGTGTTACATTGAAGTCTTCACACGTTTATTCTGATTTTACAAAATTGGAGGACTCATTCGGGTTGCTTAGTATGTTCCATTGAAGATACAATGGATCATACGGGTGATCATACAAATGTAGAGTACAAATATACGTCGAAAAACAGACCCTGTGAATACTGCAAAATTATATTCAATTAGAGTTCGAGTGTGTGTTAAATTTGATGGTAATAATATCGCTAGTGACGATATTATTCATAGTTCAAGCAACAGAACACCGTGAGAGAAGATATTACAGGAAGTTGTGAGTTGGAAACGTACAGTATTGACAAATGCAGCAATTAACAGTGCAACTATAGTCAGCGCAACAGTTTAGTACTACTATAATTGCAGATGCATTAGATTTCTTTGATTATATCAATTCTATTTACTATAACAATATGAAAGAGAAGAAAAAAAAAATTATTATAAACTGGAAGTTTAAATGATACTGACAGTTTCAATATATTGAAAATTGTACTTAATCATCAAGCGTTTCTGCTCATAGTGAACAAAAGAGATTTGTGCGTGAATGTTACTGCAACTGATTCGACAAAACTTATAATTTATTTAAGAAAGCAAGAAATCACAATCTGGCGCTTTCCAAAGCTATTCTAAGAGCCATGTAGAATAAGTAATAAATTAATAATAACAATAACATACGTATTTAAGTTTGGCACAAAGATCCTTAAATTTCACGCCAAATAGAAATACAGAAGTCAGGTCATTCGAATGTAAGAGTAAGTTAAAACATATTAAAGTAATTTGATGAATTGAAGGAAAAGTGAAATAATGTGATGAATTGAAGGCAAGATGAAATGATTGAAATTGATTGAAAAAAAAAGTGATTTTAGAGATACACAAACAAAATAAGAAAATTTACAATAAAAAAGAGGAAAAGATATTGGATATATATTGAATAACAATTGCAATACAAAGAATTCAATTAAAATTAGGACGAAACTCTGGTCCAAGATTTTAGAATCATACATAATAACAACGACCAAAGAATTATGAAACAATAATCTCATTGTATATAAGATAGAGACTCATGAATGTTTCCAGCAGTTTAATAGTGATGAATTATGTGAAACCGTAAGATCAATTACGAATGTCATATAAACATGATGAAATTCATTATTACCTGTGGATGATGAATGATTATTTTAAATATATATTTTATAATATAGATCAGAATGCTGATTACGAGTGAAGAGCGATTCCAAAATCGTACGTGAGACACGCATGAGTCTTGTACGTAAAGATTTGGCTGTCAGTGTTAAGAACGTGCGTGTAAAATGTCTTTAAGAATGTGATCAGATGAATCGTCGAGAGAATCGTGTTATTGTATTGTATTAAAGTCGTTGCGTTATGTTAAGCGTCGTGATTGTAAAGAACTGTTAAATATATCTATTTTATTTATTAAAGACTTCACACGTTCATTCGCTCAATCCACTGATCCTACACAAATAAATATATTTCCATCGCTGTAACCAATATTTGTAACGTCAAAGTGCAATTACACTTTCACGGCCTGCTCCCACTCCAATCCATTTAACTGAAATAATAATTGTAAATTTCGGGGAAAAATGTAAAAGAGGCATACAAGTTCTTAAATTTATATTACCTGGTACGTTAAGATGCTCTTCTATTAATTGTATATACTTTTTTGCATTGGGAGGTAGTTTTTCCAGGGAACGTACACCCTCTGTCGCTGATTCCCAACCGTCGAGGGTTTCATAAACTACTTCTACTTTTGCTAAATCAGAAGTGCTACTTGGAAAATAGTCAATTTCTTTTTCATTTAATCGGTAACCTATACCGATTTGAATTTTCGGAAGCGTATCTAGAATGTCTAATTTTGTTAAACATATCGACGTGTACCTGTAAAATAAACGTACGCATAAATTATATTCATGAAAGTACAAATAAATATTCGCAATCGTCATAATTACAGAAGCGTCCCTTACCCGTTAACCATTGCGGTGAATTTAAGAAGTGTTAAGTCCAGCCAACCGCAACGCCTCTTCCTATTTGTCGTGACACCAAATTCGTGCCCTCTCTTTTGTAAAAGCTCGCCTGTAGCGTTTAAAAGTTCAGTGGGGAATGGGCCATCGCCAACCCTTGTGGTATATGCTTTAACAACGCCGACAACCTCTCTGATGTAAGACGGTGGTAATCCAAGACCGGTACAAACACCACCTATACTGCAGTTAGAACTCGTGACGTAGGGATATGTGCCGAAGTCTATGTCTAACATCGCGGCATTTGCACCCTCTACTAATACTTTCTTTCCTTCGCGTAACGCTTGATGTAAATACTGAACTGTTTCTTTTACCAACGGTCTTATTCTCTCTGCGTACCTAAAAACAAAACGAAAAAACAATTGTATCATTGCTCATAACTGACTGGATACTTTTTGATGCTAATCGATTAATCAAATCAAATCAATCATGGCCATGAAAAATAAATAAAGATACGCACTCTTTGTACCGCTGAAGCTCTGCCTTCACGTCGACCTGAAGCGCTGGGAACATTTTCTGGTACGAGGTAACCAGGGTATCAAACTTTTGCGAGAATTTATCGAAGTCCCCAAGAAGATCACCGATTCTAAGCCCATTCCTGGCAGCTTTGCACGAATACGTAGGTCCGATCCCCTTTTTGGTAGTACCGAGAGACTGTGTGCCTTTTTCTAATTCCTGGAGGCCATCAACTTGCTGGTGAAAATCAAACACTATGTGCGCACGATCGGAAATTATCAATCGTTCTTGCCAATTTTTCAAACCTTTCGCTTCATTGCTTTCTAGCTCCTCGAAAAGACCTGGCAGATGTATTACTACCCCATTTCCTGAAGAAAAATTCATAACAGTATGGTATTACAATCATTGTAGCGCAATGTCTTCGGCAATAATATAATTTCACTTTTGGATTCAGATTTGTGCGTGTACTCTAGATTCTACGAACGGTGAACGTTCCATTATCAAATGATGTGACCACACAAAGTGTTTTACTATTGTTTTGCGCTGATAGATCGATCGTAAAGTGATTTACGTCTGTACGACACGGTACAAAGGAAGATGGTACATTCTTTAATCATCTTTTAATCCTTAAATGCGCTTATACGTTATTTATTGAGCTAAAAGCATTCTGACAGCGATTATATATATATATAAATATATATTTAACGAGCAATAATTGCATTATAACGTGACTAAGCATAGACTAACATAACTGAGTTCTGCTTATATGTAGTTGACTCACTTACTAAAAATATCAAATACGGCATCACTAAATATAAAGTTGATCTTTTAAAATTACGTACAGCTTTTTCACCGCTTCGAGGATTTGCTTTTCGCCATTAAAACGTTCAACCCTTTGCTTGTGTGTGCTTGGGGCTATATTAGCCCTCTTACGTCCATGACTTTTGAATACCGCTTCACGTAACAGCGAAGAAGATTCGTTTATAAAAATATAAAAATTTTACATATCATCAACTTCGGTCATGCAACGTATCTTCAAGGAACGTTTCTACACGTTACACGAATACGAGTCTTTAAATAATCTTTTCGCAGTGTTATTCTTCTTTTTTTTTTTTTTTAAGGTACAATCTCTTTTTAAAACAAAAAAATACCAAGTTAACGCGTCCCCTGCCGAGCCATTTTCAAGTGCCAAATTCGGGTACCGTTTCCAGTTACCACGCGAGATATAAAAATAACCTGTGTGCTTTTTTTCGCTCTTTGTGGAATCAATTTATCAGCAGAGTAAACGTTGAAAGTGAGAGAAATGGAGCAATTTCTCTGCTTCGTGTTTGGAACGAGACACTCTACAAGGATCGCCCAGTGGATATCGGAAATATTGGAAGACGTTTTTCTAAAATAGATCATAGATCTTCGTTGTCTACTAAGAGATTTCGAATCGCCGGAACTGTGAGAAGATAAAATTCCATAATTGACGATAACGTGGAGTACTATGTTATCGGTATTCCTGGTATGGTTATAAGCCTGGCGTTTAAACACGAACAATGAAATCAACTCAGTTTTAATATCTAGTGCAGTCTCACTCTTTAGCGTATCCTTCCCCCCTCCCCCATTAAAAAAAAAGTTCAAGTGAAAATATTTCAAAGATCAAAATTTTCAAAGATTAAATTTGCAGAGATTAAATAATCATTAAAATTTTAAGTAATCATTACTTGTGGTGTAATGATATATATATGTAATATATATATATATTGGATATCTTAGATTTCTTCCATGATATAATGTAAGCACATCTCGAGTAAAAAATAAAGAAAAATGTTTTACGAAGATATCATAAAAAAAATATTAAATAACAACTAATAAATTGGTTTTTCATTTTCGACGTAACGGTTAAACCAGAGAATAAATTTCAACGAGGGAGATTTCATCGAGGACCAGTTCTTTGGTTCCAAAGGTTACCAGGTAACCAAAAATTGTAACATGCGAGAAAAATACTGTTCAAATTAACAAACGCGATCTTTCGCATTTAAAACAATTACGTAGATGCTCAGTCTTTCTTTCTTTCTTTCTTTCTTTCTTTCTTCTCCTTTTCTTGTAATCAGCCAATTTAATTTAACATTACTGGTATTTTATTAAGGGCCGCCATAATCGAAAAATAATTACCTATAAGCGAAGTACATCTAGGATTGATTATTCCACTGGGCAGAAGATGGAAGTGGAACTCCGCACCGTCTACTACTACAGTATGCCCGGCATTGCTTCCTCCCTGCAAAATTAAAATTCTTCTTTTGCTCCAATGTAAATATTTTTTTTTTCTTCTTCTTTAGCCGATCAGAGAGAAAGCTGTCAAGCTTGCTCGATTTTTCAACAATTGTGTCGGCGACTGATCGTAAAGCGAACAACTTAACCTCGAAACTCCGAAACATTTCTCGCAAACATCGTCGAGAATGAATTAATGAAGTCTCGTATTACAGATGGCATAATTCGAAAAATGGCAGGGTGTCGGATTATCGTCATCTAGCGATTTTGTGGGAAATGATCGAGAGATTAAATGAAGAAACGAAAAAGAAATCCTACACGCACGACGCCAATAAACTAATCCTTTTAATGAGATTTAAAGAAACTAGCGCTACTTAGTCCGTTAGCGATTCAAAAATTGAAAGAACACAACATAATTGGAAAGTTGACGCTACACGCCGATCATTGCACCTTGAACAACTCGAAAGGAAATTTGCTTGATCTAACTTGATTCGATTCGGCATACATTTGATACATTTGAGATTTCTAAAATACTAAACTCAAAAAAATCGTTCTCTCTTTTTATCATCGTTATTATCTATTATTGCTATCGTTTGCTGTAAAAAGTGACGATCTCGTTCCTAAACAGAAACCAGTTTTGTTGGAAAATAACGCCACGTCATATTACACGGAACAATAACCTCATTGAAGCGTGTGTATATGATTCTCCAAAGGGTCAAAAGGTTATGAAGATCTCTATATACGTATTATATTAAAACATTCATTATTAAATACGTAAACATCAAACATCACAATTTAAATTTGTGACTTAATACCAATTTATATTTTCATGGAATTCTTCTCTTCATTTAAATATCTTAAACCAGATATTTAAACTGGAAAGTTCTTCCTAATATTTTCCTCTCTGTTCCTGCGGTTTTTCCTCGACTTTAAAAGAAGACGTTGTATATTTGACTTTACTTTTATTTGTCGTAAGGTATCTCGTGTTTCGACTCATTATACAGTAGACAAAGTACGAGGTCGTGTAATCGATCAAACATTAAGGTATTTAAACTATCTGTTAAGCGATCCGAGAACTTCGTACCACCATGTTACGTTTATATGTTTTCATAATATTTACATACGTTTGAAACAGATATACAATGAGTGGCAAAAAGTTCTACAAAAACTGGAAAACGTTTCGTCTTTCAAAAAAAAAAAACCAACAATCAAGCTGCAAACCATCCTACAAGGACTTGAAAAGAAAAATGGTATCAAGTCTAAATAAATAAAACTGTCGGAAATCCTTAGTGATAACTCGAAAAAGAAATAAAATAGAAAAATCCAGAGAAGAAAGAGCATTGCGAGCAAAAGAATATAACAAAATTCCAATGACCAATAATTGGATGTTGAACTTTAAAATCAATATGAAATAAAGAATCTCAAATACGAAAATTATATCGTAATATAAAGAGTTTAGGGTATACATCTGTAGCGCTGAAATACTCCACCGATTCTAACTGCAAAATTGTTAAATTCTCTACTCCATTCATCGAAAAAAATCCAATTTACGGCATCCTCGAGTGCTAACGTTTTCTCTTCCTTGAACTGCGAATGACAACAATCGGGCAATTGCTCCGAGTGTTATTTACCTTTATCCACTACATTCAAAACTTTAATGAAAAAATGGACGAAAAAACATAAAATTTAACAGTCTCGAAATTCACGACAGCTTCACATATAAGTTAACAAATCATAACTCGAGTAGAAATATTAAAAAATACTGATATTTTCAAAATAAAATGGAACAATCATAAAGTGAGGCCGAAACCTACATACTACCATGACTGTACAAAATAGCAAAAAAGCTCGTACCAATCCTCGATAGTATAGTGGTTAGTATCTCCGCCTGTCACGCGGAAGACCGGGGTTCGATTCCCCGTCGGGGAGTTTAATTTTTATTTTTTTTTCTCTCCGTGTTTTTTTTTTCACGTACATATATAATATATATTATTTTTTTTTTCTTTTTATTTTTAATCAATGCAGACATAATGTATCTATGTCGTGCAAAATTCTCACTGTATTTTAATCGTTATTTAATTATCTTTGTACATTTTAATTTATTGTACTTCTTGTAAATAATATTTATTGCAACAATAAACACTTTCTCTTTTTAAACGATAAGTCAACAATATTATTTTGTTTTTATCTTTCCTCAAGTGGTTTTCTTTTCCGTATATTAAACCCATTATTATCCCTCACCTAATCCTTGTTATATAGTTATATAACCTATTTATTACTAATTCTAATTCAAATATAAGTATTACTCCATTCTTATTGTTAGTAGTAATCAATTCTATATTAACATTATTAGTACTGTTTAAAAATAAGTAAATCACGAATTTTGTAATATTTCTTTTGACCTAGATTTTTTCATATCTTCCAAAGTGATAAATTGCTATTGTTTTCTCCAAAGATAAAAATTGAATGACATCACTGATTCAATAATTAGGGAATTTTCCATTTAGCAGTTGAGTAGCTGAGCGTGACTTACTGAACAACCATCGTATTTTTCTATGAAACCTTTAATGACCCTTAATTTTCTAACAATCATAAGAATGAAAAAAAAATCTGCGGTTTTCCTCAAACTTAACAAATTGTTTAACAGCAGAGAAATATGATCGAGTTGGAAATTCATTTCAAGGACCTGGCAAGGTTAATAACTAAGATTACAGTTCATCGAGAACCACACGCTACACATATCTAATCAAAATTAATAACTAGAATTCTACAGGAATACGCGACACTGATACTTATGTAACTCTGTAATTGCCGATGTACATACATCTACATAATATATTCAAACGCGTCGTTCGTATTTCTTTTTATACTTGCATTTTTAATAGTATGATGAAATAAACCTTTTGTCAAAAACGCCATAAAAATTATAATATAGAAACTGTCAGACAGAACAAATTTTACAATGATAATGAAAAATAGAAAATGGAGCATGTTTGAAGGGAAAAACAGAATGGAAGCAACATAGTTCCATAATTAATTTAACATTTTGCAAAAATCTTGGATAAAATTATTACATAAGATACTAATGTCTAATCCAAGAATATAGAATATAGAATACAATATAATAGAATATAACAGAATGAAAATATCAGTAAAATATTGTCTCAAAGAAATTCAGAATTATTCCTTCGATTTTTAAATTTTAAAACGGAAAGTAATATGCTTGCGAAATAGCAAAGCTTTGGAAATACTAGAAGTTCTTCAAATTACATTGTTGGATAGTACGCAAGATTGAACGTTAAAAGAATGTATACACTAGCAAAAAGTAACCCAACAGGTTTTCTTATCATATTTCATACCTATTCTCGTATGTTTCGTCATCATGTATACTATACAGCACAATATTACTATCTCTGTGACCTTTATGATTTGTCTTCATATTTCGTACACGAAAAAAATTTGTCCGTATTAGCTATTTTAAGAAAAAACTGAAGAACTTTACAAGAAAAATCCTTTACTATCAAAAACCAATTTTCAGGAATTCACTTCATCCTGTCAGATATTCCTGCATACACGTGGACTCAATCAAGTGAACTCTGGAGTCAAAGACAAAGCCTATATAATTTATAATAGACAATATTCTATGTATAATGGATGATTGGAAATAAAGAAATAACAAGACTTCCTGACAGTTATTATATCATGTTGCTGATAAATCATAATTTTTATAAATGAAGGTCTACTTATCTTGAATTGGAAAAAAGGCAACTTTCTGAAAATAACTGTAAGATTTGGAAAATTCAAAATTTATATTACATGAAGGTGTATCCGAGCACAAGAAGATTAAATTATTGAAATGTTGAATAACTTATATATGAATATTGTACATGAATAACTAATAACTAATATTTGGATGCTTGTCAACGATAATGGTCCTGAGTATCATTTTATTTTTACATCAGAAAAAGAGCAACTACATAAGTAATTTCTATGTACGTTCTAAATGAAAAATAAACGTTTAAAATAGCATGAATTGACAAGAGTAATGACATACGTTTTATATTATGCAAATATAAAAAAAAAAAATTATCAGCATAGTACATTGATGATTTCTATTTATTAAATAAAATCCACTATAAATAAAATAATACAAAATGGTATATATCAATTGGCATGAAATGGCAGAATTGAATAACTGCCAATTAAAAGTTCAAGAAATATGATTAGAAATAAATTTAATTCCTAATCAAATAAATTTCGTCACTCGGCTTATTTTGACATATGAAACAATATTTGTTAACAGTTTCAAACAACTAAAAAATAATATCATTATACTACTTTATTTCTGATTAAAGTAGTACAAATATGTTGGCTGTCACGAAATTTTACTTCTTTTTGTTCTATATGCCAAAAAATAAAATAATAACTTTTCTTTCTCTCTCTTGCAATAAAATTAAAAACAGATCTATCTCTTTATCCTAAAAAATAATACATTTATATCCACTCTGTTTAATAAACAAAAAATGTCTAATCAATAACAAGACCCAATGGATAAAAGAAGAATAACTAAACATAATGTAGAATAATTATTTCTAAAATGGTATCAGCTACGCTATATGAATGATACATGGAGTATTTGGAATTATTAAAGAAGAACACTGACTGCTTTACAAAATTTAATACTTGTGGCAATTCATAGTAGTTCAAACAAAGCTTCATTCAATTTACGTTCATTTGACGTCATTCAAAGTAGATGAAACACTTGTAAATGAAATGTCTCACTGCGATTAGACAGTTACACGTGTGTTATACATATGTATATTAAACGCTTTAAAGACGAAGTAAGAACATGTTAGTTTTATGTAACCGACGTTAGATTCATTAAAAATTCAACGAATTTGTTAATATTCACACAGCTTCGTGGTGAAGTTGTTGCAGCAAGAAAATTTGTAATTGCACAATTATTTCGCATTACAGCCTTTGCGCGTGCGGATGTGCCAAAATCATTTCGAAAATATAGAATATTAAACCATGTGACGATTACGTTTCATCCTTACGAATTACACACATCTTTCCCTCATGCTCTGCAGCCACGTTGTGGAAATAATACTTTAATTTGTACACGTAAGAGAGAGAGCGATGTACTCTCTCTCTCTCCCTCCCTCTCTCTCTCTCTCTCTCTCTCTCTCTCTTTCTCTCTCTCTCTCTCTCTCTCTCTCTCTCTCTAAGAAAAGGAGAAGAGACCAGTAATCATGTGACACATGAAAACTATGGAGGGAAAGGGAGGGAAGAGAGAAAAATCTTTGCCTTTTGATTGAAAATGCGAGAAGGGGAAACGTGTACACCCGTTGACTTCGAAATAGCACCGTGAGATGCTGAATTTCGCAAAAGGGCGCAAGATGAACTTTTCCGTCAAACTGAGACGTGTTACGGATTTGCGTCCACCGGGGCGCAGAAAAAAAGGCGGACGAAAATGCAAAGATGGCGGACTCACCTGACACCTGCAGACGACGTCAGCATCCATCGCGAGCATATCGACGACCTTGCCTTTACCCTCGTCACCCCATTGCGCTCCGAGGACGACAGTCACTTTAGCCGCGTTGGCGCTCGACACGCGTTGCTTCTTCCTCGGTGACGCGAGGACACCTTCGCCGTTTGCTTGCTTAACTGAACGCTGCATTCTCTTTTTTATTCTTTCTTTTTTTTTTGAATATGAAAAACAACCGCAACTCCCCGAGCAACCGAACAAATTACGCGCGCAGGGACACACACGTTTCGGGAACCGCCGCGCAACTGCTGAAACATAGACCAGTAGGAGAGCCCGGTTTATATCTCCCCGCCGAGTAAAGCGACATCTGAGAGGGAGCCTGGAAATCGTAGAAATTCAGTAAAACTAAAGTCTAGGATAATTATAGAGTCGCGTGATATTAATTTCAGAACGACATGAAGATTTTCGTCATTAAAAAACGCAACTCGACGTGACTAAATACGGATAACAATACTGATGATACAAAGTGCTGATGCATATCGAAGAAAGAATTTTTTTTGTAGGTAGGGAGAGAAGGAGGTAGTGTCTCGATCGTTCGAGTAAAAGCATTCTTTGATTAAGAAATTTACAATTAATTTAACGGAAAAGTTGATTGATTGAACAAATTTTGATATATCTGTCTACGATTATGACAGAAGTAATTCAACGGAAAGTTAAAAAATACGTTTGATGAAGATTTGTATTGACACATTTATGTCATTACTTATTGTAATTTAGGTAATTACGTCATTAGTTACTTTAGTTTAGGTAACCGCCGAATTTATGTTTCATATGCTAATATTATACATTTTAAGTTGTTTATTTTTTAATGCATACATGCATAATGCAATATAACCTCAAATGTGACATTGTTATATATTGTTTTATAACATCGTGCATGGTTCCTTTTGTTTATTATATTGTGTAGATTACTGTTGATTTAATTTTTATATCAAAAATTCAAAAAAAATATATTAAAAGTTTATATTAAAATTCATTTTAATTAATATAATTATTATAATCACTTATAAAAGCAATATTATCTAATAATACAAAGTACGTTTAACATTATATTATATTTTATTTTAATAATAGCTTTACAGAGTCATTGGTGTCTCTTTCTCTCTGAATTTATCTAATATGAACTTAAAATTACATTTAAATTTTTTAATCTTTTGTTTATTTCATATTTGTGAAAAAAATACAAAATATTCAGAATAAACTGTATATCTTATATTATTTAGATAGATCTCATTTCTTTAGTTGTATAAAAACATGGATTTCCTGATGGAATTGCAGTTTAATTATATATATGTCATATGTTTATATTAAGCTTGTTTATTTATGTTATCTTAAAATGTAGCATCCAAAGAATTTTGCACAATTATATAAGAATTTTTGAAAAAGACTATACAATTTGAAAAGAAATACTCATTGCTAGTGCATATTATATAATAAATATAATTTTATTATGCATTAATACAAAATTCACGTCGCTCCCTGGCACGTCGATTTTGAAACCAAATCTTTATCTGAAACAGATCAGCATTGATCATGAAATTGCAATAGTGATTATGATAAGATAATATCAGTTATATTTACAGAGCTCAAATTTACTTATAATTTGTTATATTTATGGAACTTATAGTGATGAATATTTGAAATTCTTTTCTATTTTAATTAAACTATCTATCAATAGCCATTCATCATATAACTTTTGGAGATAATCATTTGATCTTTTCTAATTACCGTCTATTTCAATTGTTTCATTTTTTAGATGAAAAATAAGTACGTAAAATTGTTGATTATATAATTATATCGAAGAAAGTTAAAAAATTGTTATGCCGAAGAAATCGATAAACCATCAAAAAATGTCACAAGTGCATAAAGAAAATAAACGTGTGCTGATCTACCTTGAATTCCTAAAAGGTGAACTCTTGATCTTTATTGATAATATCTCCGTCTGTGCAACGCCAAATCAAATGTTGGTTAATCAAAATAATCTGAAACAATTTAGCTTTCAATTACAATATATTTCATTGAAATTCGATAACTGATATCATATAAAAGGAGATATGTACTTCAAAACTGAAAATAATGGTACCATTATTTTCTTCGACACTTTTTTTTTAAGTTCATCTTTAAAACACGTTTGCTCATAAAATCATTTACTACGTACTTCCACAGAGTTCATACATGCTGTATGAACATGTTTTGTAATGCGATAAGTTATCAACCCTCAGTAAAATATATCTCGATTGGCGCTGCACTAAAAAAGATATTGTCAATGTTGTCAATCAAGTTCAAAAGATCGACGATTATTTTATTTAGTTATTGCAAAAAGTAAAGTATGCAGTATGTAATAAGTTACACAATCTCAAAGATATTACATTTTCTTTTCAGCATTGTTATAGAAAACTTTTCGTTTGGCGTCAGAGAAAAAGGTTCTCTATCTCTGCAATCTTGTCAAGAAAGAAATTAACTATAAACGTTGTATAAATTTTGAAAATACCCTATTGGGAGGAAGGTTTAAAACACTCGATATCTCCGAAACGTCGTCTTTTGAGAGATAAGCGCTGTGCCGAAATTGCTGCTCAAGAAAGTCCAGTTGAAAAGTCGAAAATGGTATCCGAGGATGAAGGCTTGGCTTTCGTCTATTTTTCCCGATCGTAGACTTCCTAGGAATTTTCGGCGGCCTGTACCTCGTACATCGAAGCCATTCTAATTCCGTTGTAGTCTTTATCACTTTCGTTTTGTTATTATCGAACGACGAACACTTACTCTCTATTTTCTTCAATTTTCTATAAGAATTGATTTTCAAGCCTTTACTTTTATTTTCTGACAAATCAATATGATTTGAGTACTTAAACCATTTATTGCCAAATTCTTTTTCTTGATCTTGTTTTGATGATTCACTTTGGTCTCCTTTCAAATCCGCTATGCTGTTTTGTTGCTCATTTAATTTAACATTGCAGTAACTTTTACTTCTTTCTTCGTAGCTTACATCAAATTTTTTAGCTTTAATGTACTCAAAATTTATTGTATCTTCTTTTTCAATACGCATCATTACTTCTGAGTCGTTTGCTTCAGTGAAATTAAGTTCCTTCGTGTCGAACTTTGAAACCTCATGGAAACAATTAACAATATCGTTTTCTTCGGTATTTGGCAAACGTGTAGAACATTGCCCTTCGTCGTGTCGATTGGAATCAGTTATTTTAAAATTCGCTCTGTTCCTTTCTGCCGCATTAACTTCAACTTTTTCGTTAAATTTGTTACCTTTATTATTTCTTAGATTTCGCGTGTCACTGTCGCAGCTCGTCGGTGCAGGATTTTCCCTGATTGATTTAAAATTACTCCTCACGTTCACAGCAACATTTACTCCTCCGGTACTAATTTTAAACGGTGTTTCAGAATTCCTCTCAAATTTCCCTCCTTGAAGATCGACTTTACAAGATCTTGGGACGCTGAATCGAGACGACCTGTTGGACTGGTCATTTCGAAGGAATATGGATCCATCTGCCAAAATACTCTCGATGCTAAAATCCTTCGGCTTCCTAATCGATTTCATGTCGGAACTTCAACTGCGGCCGCTTAATAAAATCCTCTTTATATATGGCTCTCCGAGCACCACGCCGCTGCGGCCACCCCAAATTTTAGCAAGTTGCGCCTGTTGAAGCTCGGTTTCGAATTAAACGCATAGTTGAACACACGATGCTATCTTGCCGGGCCAATGTTACCGCACACAGTGACTTTCAACCTTGCTTCTCTACGCCCTTTTGCAGACAGAAACTTCTCAAAATCTTTCGCAAAACGACTTCATTTCAATGCCCTCTTCAACAAATATTCAAATCCGATCGAATCTACGTGAAAAATGTTGCAAAATTTTAATTTTTGAACTTCGCTTTACGTCTCAACGTAACTTCTTGTTATAACTAAAGGTAACTAAAGTAAGAAATTGTTAAATTAAATGTTCAATGAAATACGAACAAACATCAAAATAACATACCATAAGCGTAAAAGAATGTTTCAACGACGAGTTTTGATGACGATCATCAATTGAGAACGATTGGAAATTTTGAGATGACAAACACTGATCTGACTGGAGGTACTCGAAAATATCACGTAATCCAGAACATATTATCCGTGGGATATCGATCTGTGTTCTATTACAACAATGTAATTGATACTCTTGTGGGGAGAGAAGAAAAAGGCGAATGAAGCGTAGAGACACCCCTGTTGCAATGATTTGTATAGAGCAGATGGGATACAATGAGGTTCGTATAATTAGAAATTACAAAGTATCCGGATAATCTGATAAATAGCTGCTGAACAGAAAAAAACACAAATATTTAGACACTTTTTCACGGTAGTAAACAGCAAAAGGGATCGACTCTATCATTTTCTAAAAATAAGAATACGTGTTAACTTATTGTTAGTTGAGACGTAGCACAATAATTAATATATACGATTTTCTTCAAGCGATGCTGACTTTTTTATACTTTTTATAAATCTATTTCATTGCCCAAGGAGGATTTTTTGTAATAAAAAAAATGACAATATATATACTACTATTAAGGGATGCTGATTTTTCATATTATGTGATTGATGCGTTTAAAAATGAAACTAAGCCATAACACAGTAATTATAATGTGATTTATACGATCATTTGAATATTTTATAGAAAACAGTGTCTATTTTTGGAGATTTGAACGATTCTTCGCAAAATATATAAGTAAAAGCTTGTGCACCCTATATATTAAATTTACTGTTTCTTTTACCTTAATGTCTCTGATGGAAATTTTATGCTTTAGTCGTCGGTAGTTCTACTATTAAGGGATGCTGATCCTCTTATGTTATAAATCTGCTTTAATACCCAAGAAGGATTGCATAATAAAAACAAATGACACACAGTGGATACACGATTCTCTTAAGAGATGCTGATCTCTTTGTAGAACGAATCTATTTTAACAAACATATATTCAATGTATACATGCTTCAAACATGACAAAGCAATTATATGATGTGTCTAAGGAGTGCCGATGTCACTTTATCATTCGTTTCATATTTGTAATCCGTGACAATCAAGCGATTAATATATGATGTGGTAAAGGTGAAAAAGCGGAAAAGTATTGCGGACGAGGTGGACGTAATTAAGATATGGCGCAGCAGTTACACGAGTTTTTCAAGAAATGCTGATAAAGATTTATCTGAATCTGGTCTAAATCAAACGCCTTATTAATTCAAGTCTTACTAATTTAATTAATAATTGTTATTACTAATTATTATTAATGTATTAATTTAATGAACACAAATTATGAAGTAACTTACGAATATAACGTAACGATGCAGTGTTTAAATGTGATTTTTACTCTTCAAATATTAATTTCCATTATATTTAACGGAATTTTTCCGTTATAAATAAAATGAGGGTGCAAAACGGAAGATGCAATTGCAAAAGTTTGTAAATCAATCTTCTCAATTAGTTCTTTCTGCAAATGAATTTGAAATTGTTAACATGGTGGGCCACCATCTGTTAACAATTTTATTGACATTCATAAATTTTAAAAATACTTGTTCTTGCATGTTTTCCGGGCCAAACGGAGTGTAGAATTAAAGCCGAGGATCCAATTAGGAAAATAAAATCGCTAAAGCTTACAAATCAATCTTTCGAGTTATTTTTTTTTTTATAAATAGAATTCAAATTTTTGTTTCGGACAAGGTGGCGCCATCTGTCGGTAACTTAGTGGCTCTGATAAATTTTAAAAATACTCCTGCATAATCCGGGTCGAGGAAGACGTCATAGACAAGGAGCGCGCTACTGTGCGACAAGGACAGATAGACAACTGATGATAAACAAAAAGAGCAGTAGCGAGGATTAATTTGTAAACTGCATTTGCTTAAGTAGATCCTCAGCTTTAATTCTATATCCTCCTCGACCCGGAATAAGTATTTTTAAAATTTATCAGAGCCACTAAATTACCGACAGATGGCGCCACGTATAATCCGGCAATTTCAAATTCAATTGTGAAAAGAAACTAATTAAGAGGAATAATTTGTGAACTTTTGGAACTGCGTCTTCCGTTTTAGATTCTGAGCTTTCTTCTTATATTTCTATGTTTAATTTATAGAGTGTACAAATAAAAATTTAAAAATTTTGTTCAATAGATTAAAGCACCTGCTGTGATAAAATTTAATTTCTCGTAAACTACGCGCGAAATTTGAACGAAACTCGTGAAACTGTTTCATTAATATTATCAACGTTATCAAGTTGATGATTGAAACTTTAATCTTACGATACTTACGGAATTATATCGATGTTAATATTTATAAATGACTATAAATGATTTCCATGAAAAAATTACAAATGGTTATACCTCTTATATTGTCAAATTTTCACTCAGAGTTTAATCAACGTAGTTTATGCGCACTTTATTATTTATAAACATTAGGTTACAGTTCCGTCAACATTACAATATGGTACAGTGTATTTTTAAAGATAGCACATTATGTATATGTATATTTTTGATTCGTGCAATGTTATCTAGGTTTAAGCAGTTAAAATTAAATTAAAAGCAATGAGAATTTCAATTTTAGTCGCAGGAAAAATAATATTTACTAAGATGAAATCGACAATAATAAATAAAACAAAAGTATCGTGACTTTCGTGCAACACAATTTTGTGTTGAGGTTATATTAATTTATTTCATGTTTAGGGTTATATTGTATTTATTATTTTTAATAAATAATCGAACAGTCAGTAAGAATGTAGCCTTCGAACAATTGTAAAAATAATGTCAACAGTGTATTAGTGTATTTGACTGCGTGAAGATGAATTTTTTGTTACATGTGAACTTGGAATTTATTGTTTTCATCAATAATGATTGATATTTAATAAATAAAAATGAACATCATGCCTTCTACAAAGAGTGAGGTAATTGTAAGATATTCATATTTATATTTACACAGTGTTTAACAACACAGTCTTATTTTGTATGATCTTTAGTATCTTATGATTGAAGAGAGTATAATTTTTAAGTTAATACAAATATTACAATTAAAGAAATTCATAGTTTTACAATAGTACAAGATTTAAAGTATATTTAGTTAGATTAACAAGTCATACACGATGAAACCATTTGATTCAAATAAAATATTAAATTAATCAAGTTTCACTTCTGTACAATATATTATATAAAAGAAATATTACATTACAGGAGAATGTTATTTTAGAAGCAGATACCGTTTTCTTGTTAATGAGAAAAGGGTTCCCTATATCTCGCAATGTAAGAGCACAATGGATGTTAGAACATTTAGACACTATGATAAGTATTCAGTGTTCAAACTCCAAAACAAAGGAGGCAGCAGAACTAGAAGTAGCATCAGTGTTGCCAAAAAATAAATCCGGATCATGGTCTCCTGAAACAAGCCATCAGTATCTTTACAAAGTAACTTCTACAACCTCGATAATATTTTTGGCATACAAGTACAGGATGGTGTTCAATCTGGACTTGAGTCCGTCCCTTGCAACTGTAGTAAGTCATTAAGTAAATGTAATAACTTTAATTATTGGCAAACTATCTTTCGTAATACATGTGATTCAGTTTAGGAACTAATTCAGCACATAAAACTGTTAATAATAAAAGTTTATGTAAGATGTTAATGAACTCGTGGGACATTTTTGGAGGATTGATTCTAGACACTGAAACAAACACAATTCGCAAAAATGTCGATTGAGGCTTACTTTTCAACTTACAAACGATAATATTTTATGCTAGAAATAGGTACATATATGTACTTGCTGGTATCAGTGAATCGAAATTTTGTCGATATTCCACGTTTCAGTTCGTGGATTTTGTAATAAACACCATAATATGATTATAATGCGATAATACCACATGTTATTAAATTTAAAATACATTCATTAAAATATAAAAAATATATCTGAAATATAAACATATAAAAAATCTTTTATCACATATTTATTCTCATTGTAGGATATACAACATGGTGAAATAGTCATAGATGAGGTATACATGACAACTAAACATTTTTTGGAAAGCATTATTAGACCTGTAAGTAATTCTCAGTTGTTTTCCTCTATATACATAGGAAAAATTAATGTCAACTTTACAACAGAATAACATAGACTTTCACAATTAACATTTAATATTGCATCTTTCGAAAGAAAATTTAACAAATCTGATACTGTTGCAGTTTACTATACCAGGAAGTAAAAGAATAATGCAACCAGAGATCTATGTAACCATAATAGCCCATACACCTTTTTTCACAAGTCCTGCGCAGCAAGTTTTGGTACAAGGTTGGCTAGTAACTTCGGACAATGTTAAACAGCTGACAGATTTCATAGAGAATCAGCTTCATGTATTAGAGGAGAAAGTGGCATGTGTTACCGCTATAGCTAGCCAACAATTGGAAAATTTAAAAGCCGAGAACGAACGTTTAGTCGGAGGGCTCTTTGAAGAGAGCAACGCTTGTCCAAATAAAAATAACAATACTTGTCTTGTTAGTACTTCGTTAATTTCTCCGGAATCAAGTTTCATCAATATGTTGAGGTACGGGATGTTAGCGCTTACTCTACTGCCGGAGCATAGTTGTGCACGTAAGTCTGCATATATTAAAATATATTGGATTAACACATATATGTATCACAAAGTTTTATCCCGAGTTACAGAAGAGTCTAAAACTAATTAAAATGTTAATCATATCTTTTAGATATGATAGTCGTTTCGGATGGTGTAGTAGGAAATACCGATGTCCATGTCTTGGATTCGGTTATACAACAGTTACGTGCAACAACAATTGCATGTAGTTTTCTACATGTTGGAAGTACATACCATCCACATTGTGCTGATGGTTTAGTCCCATATCAAGAGTTATTACATTTCATTGCAAGAGCTACATTGGGTACTTACATGTCTTTTCGTCCATATCCCGTACGTAATATTTTATTTATAATTATTAAATAATAAAAATACTACATTACTATTAATCTCTTTACTCCTAGAAATAAAAATTATTATACAGATTAAAAAGACACGTGCGCACATATATATACATATGTATGTAGTTTATAAATTAATTAACTTCCATAGGTAGATTTAAACGAAACAGAGATGAATGTTTATCACAAAAGCTTTTTATGTTGGCAATTATATCGTGAAGTATGTTGTAACATTGCACCAGATTATTCGAACTGGCATTCGAAAAATTCATTATTTTATGAAGAGAAATCGACGCAATTTCTGCAAAAGAAACAGATTGAGGACAAAGTAACATGCACATTAAGCAGTCTACTGTGTTGTCGCCTTCGCGAGGGATATTTAATAAAAACTGCTAACGTGAGAGACGAAATACTCGAAATTTGTTTTGTATTATTGTGGAAGTCCAGTGTTTTACTAGAATATGTAGTAACGTGCCCTTGGCTAACGAAATCATTGTCCGTATCCAATACAATACAGTATACAATTACTACAGAAGGTAAATTAAAATAAAATTTATTTTTGAATTAATTATTGTCAAAATTCGAATGTAAGATCGGATCAATATAGTCTTGACATTTAAAAGATTGATTGTGATTAATTATCGCTTGTTGCAGCCCCCTATGAATTTTTACATGACATCACATGTTTGTCAAAAAAGCCATTGAAGTCGCAATATCGACAAGGTGTTGTCAATCGGTTTTGGGCAACATTAACATCCTTAACAGAAAGTGACAGTATGCTTGCACACTTCAGTTGGTTCCCAGAATTCGGCTGGACTTGGTACAGCGTGCCAGATACTATTAGAAGTGGCATGCCAGTCTTTTATTTATCGGCTTATCCTTCACCTAGCACCGTGCAACTCAGGTATATTTCGTATTCACGAAATTGGAAAAACGAATCGTTGAATTTATTTTATGCATACTGGTATATTTATATTTCCAGTGACGCTGCGTGCCCACAATTCGGACAGATTTGGCAACCTGTAGTGTCTTTAAATCCTTTACAGTGGGCCCGTTGGATGCATACCCAGAGAGTGACGTTGATTCTGTCACACGACAGGCCGCTGCCGAAGCACCTGCATCAAGCAAATCAAAGCGGTCGTTTCCAATGTGTTCAAAGTCGTCAGGCAGCCGCCGTTCTCTATGCCATGTTGAAAAATTGGGCAACCTTCGTTCTCGTCGAAAATCACACATACGTGCAATTTATTTATCGAGAGGCGGACAAGCCTCCGGTTTCGTTCTCGCTGATCCGTATTAATTGCAAGGCACTCTGCGTCATTCTTAACATCGCGTTCGCCGCTGGAACCGAGGGAGTTGTCCGGCACAACGTTGTCGTCGATCTTCTGGATCGATTGTCCAAACTTACTTTACCAAACAGGCCTACGGAGCAAAAAGAAACACCTTCCTGTACTATTATTCACAAATCTTTAGAGAAGATATTGATCAGATACGAACGAATGCCAACTGACTTGAGCTCCATCGTGTTCCCCGATGGAACTCTGCCAATTTCAACCAGACTCACGCCAATGTTCGGTGGAATTTTGACAACCAGTTTGTCTAGATATTTGTATCACAATCGATGGCTTTGGCATGTGAAACGGCCGCTCGTACAAACCATTCCTGGAATTGTATTACCAAGATTGAACATAACTGCGATCGCTAGGATCCTTTCTACAATTACGAAGTAAGTGCTTTATGTTAATTCTTCTTGTTGCCATCACCTTTGTTTCATAATTTTCACAAAATCGAAAGTTTTCTAATTAATGAAAATAAATTTAGATTAGATATTTTTACTTTTAGAATGCGTTTGGCTGAAGGCTTCAATTTCAGTTATTCAGCAGCGGGCATCATAAACATGGTTCTTGAAGTGCAGATGCAAAGAGTTGGTGAGAATGATACTACATATCCGTGTATTATTCAATACATATTATTCCCGCCACACGTCATGTCAAACACGACGCTAGAACGCGACAGTGCGTCGGAGGAGGACACTGATGAAGGTAAGAAAACCGATACTTTTTTAAAAACAAAAAATACGAATAAACATTTAGATTTGGATTTACAAGTGCATTTTTTTACATTTAGGGACCGCAGATGGTGAAATAAGCGTAGAAGATGCTGAGGGTTCCGGCGATTTCCAAATCATTTCTGAGATTTGGATTGAACCACAATGTGGTTTCTCTCAGCTGCCTGTACAGTCCACAGCAACATACATGAATCGTTTGCAGTATCACGAGATCCCAGATGCAGTGAGTACACATGTATATATTTTACTATACATAAATTGATAGAAATAGGACACAACAACATTTGTAAGATTGCATTTTCTGTATTTTCTCTGATGTATTTCTCGGATAGCAACAGTTCAAATTAATATCGTTTTATCAAAATAAGCGATACACAGATAAATATAAGCTTATCAAGATTTTAGATCATCTTGTACGGTTTGTCTCGAGAAATAGTTAACTTATCGGACTTCTATATTTTACTTTTAATAATTTTTCTGCGATCATATTCGCTACGGTATCGATGATATTATACAACGATATGGCTCTTTCCTACTTATCATCTCAGTCACTTCATTTTACTAGTTTGCTACATATTCGTATATTAAAATATAAATTCGAATATTCAAGAATAGCGCGAAAGATTCTTCGATTCTTCGCGAAGTCGAGAGTATTCAATTACGTTTATTGAAAATTTGGGAAACAGAGCAAAGATGTTTCCCATTTGTAAGGAAATCGTGTCCATAATATTATTTGCTCAATGATACGTTAAGAATGCTCGATAATCCTTCTATTTCGAAATGCTATCAATGAAATAGCCTCGACGGATCATTGCCTTATATGTAAATATGCCGATATTTATAATCTAAAGTAACCCTTTTACACGTGTCATAATTTTTCAAAAAGAACATCTAACGATGATGCTTCCTTCTTGTCTTGTCAATGAACGTGTTTGTTAATTCTGGTCCACGATTTTCACAAGGAAATATACAAAAAGTAAAAGGTTTGATAATCAAAGGCAGAATTAATTTTAAATAGATATTTCTGTCTAGAGATTTTTCTGCCGTTCTCACAATATATTTTGGCATTTTTTCACTTGTATTTAAGCAGTGTATATTGCAAAAAAATTGCAATTAATACGATTGCAATCTCACACGAATTCTCTAATACTCACAAGGGATGTTCTAAAAGAATCTTATGAGACATCTTTAAAATACATAGAAGAATGTTCTCTATACAAAGGAAACATGTAATACTTTTTTTTGGAAGAATGTGAAACGTTCTTTCTTTCTTTTCTTTTACGAAACACATTTGGGATTGAACATGAATAGATTTGATTTATCTTTAATCTTATCTTTTCTTTGGTTACGATGTACATAAAAAAAAAGATGTAACAAAAGATATGATTTAATTCTAATTTCTTGCCGATGGTTATCTGTTTTATTTTCAACGTTGTTTCAATTTATGGTAACAGTATACGTCGCAACTCTTTTGACCAAGCAAAGAAATTCCAGTTAAATCCATTTGCGATTGAAGTTAGATCTCATTCGGTTGGTCTTTTCACGCAAAGTCGTTTTACACAATTCGTCGATGAAACTATATTTTCTTCGCGTGTAAAGTGTCGAACGAAGTCAATATAACAAATCTAGCCACGTTATATCTTCTTATAAAATTGCGCGATCCAATTCCTTATCTGTAATAAAAATAAAAAGTACAATTTTTTCTTGTATCTTTACTAGAAATATACTCGATACGTGAGATAAAATTTATCTAAAAGCGATTATTAATCACCGAAAGACCAAATTTCAAGGTGCACTTTATCGATACGTTTTGGCTCGTCCATTATCTTTCTATATTTCTACTTGCGCTTATTGTTATATGCCTCTTGATATAATGTAATAGAAGATGTAGAAGATATCTTATATATCTTCTATTATATTATATCTTCTATATCTTCTATTATCTTCAATTTAACGTCCATTCTTACCTATCCGTTCAGTGTCCAATGTTTATAGATATATTGTATTTATTCGTAAAAAGTGTCTCTCAGAATTAAAATATGAAATACAAAGCATAAACATAGATATACACGTAGCTTTTAAGTTACACGGCACTTTGCGAGAGGGTAAAACGTTTCTCGGTATCGACGAAATACAAAATACACGTATGTCTTCCAATTACAGGAGTAACGTCGAAAATACAAAATTTTGCTAATCTTATTAAAAACGACGTATAACATCATACGCTCAATAACAAGATAAATATTTTTTAAACATATATTGACGAACGACGGATAGGAAAAAGATACTATCGTTTTGTAAGTCTTTTCGATAAATATTAATGGTCATCCTCGTTTCACCTTTTTCACAGAAATTTCGTTCGAACGATTTCGGATAAAATTTTGAAATAAACTCGTCTGATTTCGCTAATGTTTTCTCAATTACTTTTAAAATTGAGAAATTCATTTCGAACGAGGTGTTTTTTATTATTGAAATTAAAACAGAGGAATTTTCCAGCGGATTTTGGTGGTTGTTCAGACGGTTGTCCGGTTTGTGAGGATCTATGGTGTAAATGGTGCCAGTCGAAGAAACTCGTAAATCAATGGTTTTCCGACCGAAAAATAGAAGGGAATATGTGTATAAAGTTGTCTATCAACTGCGTGTCGTTATCATTGCCGAGGTGGGGCCTCGATATCGATGAGGGTACTCAGAACAAGATTTTTCTATCAGTTGGCTCAGGTATATATAAAGCCCAACACGTAGCCGACTGTTTATTAGTGTTCTGATTACTTTTTTTTACGTAAGAGGTTTTCCAAACGAATCATTTCGTTCGTATCATATCGTACATCTACGACAGAGAGAGAGAGAGAATATCTTCGCGGTTTCATGTGAGTGGAACGTTTAAAAAGTGATAAAGAGAATTTCAGTATTTGTCTACGAAATAGCTAGCAATTGCTTCTTCTTCTTCTTCTTCTTCTTCTTCTTCTTCTTCTTCTTCTTTTTCTGGAAGGCTCCCGAAGTGTCGGTGAAAAATTGACAAGTGACTGATTTTCGAAATAACTCTCATCAAGTACCAGTCCACGCTTGATTCTCGTTTCGTTTCTGTTTCACTGCTGTGGGGCAACGGTCAGGTACGTTTCAGTCCAGTATCCACAAAACTATTGAGAAGCTCTGAGAAACTGTGAAACTACGCGCGTACGTATTTCATAATTGGCTAAAAAAAGAAAAAAACAAAAATGTTGCAGATTCATAACGTGCCGTTTCACGTGTCGAATTGAAAATTGGAATATCTTTGAGCAAAAGTCGTGACGCTGCGTAAGTATCTCTTACCCTGGCTTCGGATCCACCGGGAGAGAATTCATCGTCAAAATTCGAATTCAGCAGGAAAGTAAAAACGTAAAATTAAAGTAACAAAAGTTCAGATGCGAAAACGACGTGAGCATGTTGATAATTTTGTTAACAGTTTCGTAACTTTCTTCTCTCCGTTTATAACGACGTACTGTGCCTCTCTTTTATTTGAAGTTTCGCTGGAAAAATGAGACATTCTTCCGTCGAGAGAGCCCCAAGCGCACAACCGGCGAATAAAAAGGAGGGAGGAGGTTCTTCTTTCCAGTAGAGGTTACGAATCCTATCCGAGAGATCGTTGAAAGAGATCTTCAGCCGAGCTGACGGACAGAAATTGAAACACACCGCATAGGGCGTTTCACGGCGTGCTGTGATCTGCATGACTTGCAGTTGGAAGTGAGGATCTAGACAGTGAGCAGTAAACGCTCTGATAACTTGCCAGATCTAACTCTTCCAGCTCAAAGTCTTGCTGATTGTCATCTTCGTTTTTTTTTTTTTTTTTTTGGTTTCTTTCGAATCTTTATACGTATTCGACAAATGAAACATTCGAACCGAGAGACTGAGCGACGATCGAAAGAAGAGAAAGGGGGGGTCATGGTTCAAGTGGAGAAGTGGTCTCTACGCTTTGAATCGAAGTGAGATTCAACTCCTCCAACTTACTCCTGATCCCTGACGTTCTTCGTCACTCTGCTCTTTTTCTACTCTATCTGCCGAATATCTTTCGATGCGCTACTACCAGATGTATCAGCAACGCGCGAGCGAAGATAAGTGGAAACTTTCGTGGAATCGTTCTATTGGCGCTCCTTAATACCTTGCCGGACAGGCATGTTGCAATAGCGATAAAATCTTTTAAAACGGTTCTTATCGTGGAATCCGTTCAACTGCGTATAATTGTTTCACGCGATTCAATTTTACTGAGCCAATAATATTGCGTTTCATCTCTTGTTGTTCAAACGTCCTTGCGAATATTTCTCCCTTTTTTTTTTTTTTTTTTTTTTCTTTTTCACGATCTATTACTGCTGCTACATATACTCGTTATTTCGATAATAAATACTATTACATACCGAAGCACTTGAAGCGGTCAAAACACTTCAACACTTGTATGAATTATATTATTAATAATAAATGTTTGTTGCTGCTATATTATTAATAATATATTATTAATGAAATAAATGTTTGCTGCTGCTGTTATCAATAATGTACATGTATAATTATCGAATAAATTTTTATATTGTGTTTTTATACTGTATACAGAAGATTTAATGATTTTCATTAATCATTATATCATTAATCATTAATCATTATATTATATCATTAATCATTGTTGATCATAAAATTGAGAAACTTTTTAAACTGAATTTACTATTATCTTGACACGGCTATTGTCTGTGTAATATCATCGATATTGTACAAAATGAAGAAACGAAATTTAATACCAGATTTGTGTCTCGTAATTCTTTGATGCACCTTATATTTTTGCTTCCCTCTTCCATCAACAAATTATGTCACACTGCTTGTTCTCCTTTGACGCGCCTTTTAAAAAACTAAGGGCAAACTTTGAGAAATTTGTATGCATCGAAGATTTCATTTCCCTTCCTCCTGATAATCTCCTATATATCTGGTTGCCAGATCGCTCGGGTAGACGAAGAATGTATCAACGCGTTGTTAACGTTGGAGTACCTGAGCTTGTTAAGTCAAGTGATACCGAACGAAAAAAATACAGAAATTATTTACGGACAAGTGACCCACTATGACGCGAGTAAGCTGCCAAAAAGATACAACAGAAACGCGAAGGCCAACAGCTGCACCGTGGAGGAATCGTGCGAAGGTTTATCAGCCATCGACGAAAGGATCTACACGATGCATTTCTCCTTCGACACGTTGAACATATTGCCAAAATGTCAGCAGGCTGAACTTTTGTTCTCTATGTTCGCCGATGGTAAACATTCTCAAACGAAATAGAACGTCAATTCAAGAAAGCCTATATATATATATATATATATATAGCCTTCGGTAAAAACTAGAGACGAAATGAACTTACGAACTTATATTATTATTTCAAGGTACAACCAGCAACAGGGATGACAAGGGACAGGGAAGCGCGAACAAGATATTAATGGACAACTTTCTGGGACACATGAAACAGTTGCACAACAAGGAACTCCTATTGACCTCCGCTGAGTCGCAAAAATTCACGAAAATGCTTCTTGAGAGACGCCGGGCCGGTGGCCCTCCTTTACCCTTCTTTTCCGAGAAAGGTATATCACAGAAATTACACGAAATTTCCCCTGCATCTGTGATGCGACATCTTTCGATCCTTAAACCTAAAAACCGTTTTCAGAGAGATTGTCCTCCAACGTCGAGCTCAACACCTATCCGCGCTGGAAATGCTTCATCAAAGGGATCAGCACGACTCACGTGATCATCACGATATTACCCGCGTCCGAGAAAGACGTTGTACGATTGTTCGCGTCGACCTCGAGCACAGAGGAACAATCAGCGAGCAACAACTGCGAGAGGAACAGCGAATCTGTTGTGTTCAATGTAGATTTAAGCGAGAGCCAAAACAACGCGTGCTCAAATGATGTTAACGCGACTGACACCGCGTCGATAGAAAATAACGAGACAGCGTTCTACGATCAGTGCGTCGAGGACAGCGTAACAAACGCGGACACGCAGAGAAGATCTCACGATTGCGAGGAGTCTTTCGTTATTCCAGTTTACGTGTACGACTGCTCGTTGGCTCTGCTGATCGACACGTTGGTCGACAAGTTAAAAATCTCGCACAACAAGGACATTTATCAGGATCACACGTTCAGAGTTGGCCAGCAGGAGTGTAAAGATTTCATCGAGCTGAAGTCTGACTGTAACTCGAAGCCCTCGACCCCGGAACCGAAAAGCGAGGATTCCGACAACACTGCCAGCGGTGGGTAAGAATATATGCGAATTCATTCTCGCGTAATTTATTTGTAATAATAATTATAAATAATATATAATAATAATAATTTATAAATAACATATAATAATAATAATTTATTTATAATAATAATTTTCTGTGTAACAGATCAACGAAGCCTTGTGGAGCATTGCAAACAATTAAGCTTAGCTCACTGTCATTGCTACGTGGTTGCAGTTTACAAGTCACTGGTATTGCAACAACCGCTCACCTATGACGACATGGAAGCCGCAGTAGAGCAATGCGAGGAAACCCTAATCGAAATTAACATAACAAATTACCTGCGGTCTGTCTGCAGACATCTGAGCAAGTTGTCAGATAAAAACTTACTAGACGAACTGAATCCATCAGTGTGCAACGACGTTGAACCGTTGCACAACTTGATCAAGGAGAAATTCGAGAGGATAATCACGGTTGCGTTCAGACCGGTCCCGGCGCATCCTGAATTTTATTACTGCTCGCCGTCCTGGTCGGAAAATGAAACGGTTCGTAAAGTGATCCGTTGCGAATTGTTTGAGCATAACGTCATAATTGAACGGATAATTGTTGTTTAACAGGATCTTCCAGAATTTCAAAAGTCGGACAGCGAGGACGAGATAGAAAATCTTATGCTTCATTCGATAAACATCGATTCTACGACACGCATTCTCAATGGAAAAGGTAAATTGCAAATTATTTTTTTTTTTTCTGTAAACTTGAGATTCGAAAGAAGTGAATAGGAAAGAATGTTCCTTCGTTTTTGGTTTTTCTCATTAAAAGATTGCTCTCATCTACTATGTACAAACATATGCCATTAATGTAATTGTTGGCATATCGAATAAATAGGTAGTAAACGATAAATAAACGATAATAAACTTGTTGTTTGTAATTGCACGATCAGGTAATGTAACGTGGCCAGGCAGAAATGTCAACAATATTTCCAAAATTTCAAGGCACGGCTCCGCGGACTCAGTCAACAGTGACCTGCAGCAAAAGAGTATCTTTGGGAGAGAACAGCCATTGTTCTTACAGTTAAGTTGCTCTGTTCGATTCCAGTCTAGATCTGGCCTTAGTAGCATCCCTGTAAAGTCCCTGCCAACGTGTTTCATGGAAATTGTGCAAAAGATGGAAGATTACAAAGATGAGGACATAGCCAATTTGAATCTGGCTGATTTAAAGATCACTTTGGACATCATTTGTTTAAATTTGCCAAGGGAGGTGCTGGAGATAAGTTTAGAACGATACTCTGGCTTAAGGGCGACGTCATTCTGCAGCGGTTCACCTGTAGGTAGCTTGCGAACGGAAAGCGGAAGCAGCTTGGAGAACAATGCTAAAAACGAACTGTTTCAAGAAAAAATGTCTCACTTGCCTTTGTGCCAACATAATGCTATAAGCAATCTGAGAGATGAAATTGAGTGGCTCCTACAGGATGAAACTGCAACCGCGTTCCTAGACCAACCCGTTATAAACAAAGACGTCTTAAACTTTGTTGCGAATCATGTCTCCGAGTCGACCGGCAAATTTAGCTGCAAAGTGGAAAAAGTCCCTCTGTATTTCGTATATCCTTCGGACGATAGTAAACCTAAATTTATAAGCGAGTTAAAGAAGCTTCAAATCGACAAGTATTGCATCCGTCAAGAAGGAAATTTGTTCTATTTTGTGAAAAATGTAGAACGAGCGAACGACGTTCAGAACGAGACGAAGGAGTCAAAAATAAAAGATAGTATGTATTTTTCTCAAATTAAACTGAAAGTCTATGCAACATCAGTCAAATATTTAAATATCATTGATATTCCAGATATATGTAGTGCTCCGGAAAATCTGGAACAAGAAAAACTGCAAGAGAGCATGAGCTCTTGCACAGAGAAAAACAATCTCAATATACGTTTCAAATCTCAGGAATCTCATTCTGACAGAACTGATTTGACAAGTGAGAATCAAAACACCGAGGATGGATGCAAAGAGAGTAATACGTCGGAAAACAGATTTCAATGGTTAATAGATCTTGATAATCGTAAAAGTTCCTTACCCAACTTTTGGTTAATTTTAAATGTTGAAAATGATTCCGTCAATGTCTACTTTCACTGTAGGTAAGCAATAATAATTCTAAACCAGGACATGGATTGATACGTGGGTTATATTTTAAAATTGATTTCAAAGAGCACGTCATCATACATATACAAGCATAAATTTTTTTTGTAAAAAGTTTAAAATGAATCGCGAGCGTGAATTATAATTTAAATTGTCGATAGATTTTTAGAGATCATATCGCCCGAAGTAAACAGTTACTGGCATACCCAGAAAATGCTGGTCTCTCAAATAAAGAGTACTTGTCGTCGAGTAAACCAGTACTTGCTCTTACAAAATCTTCACAAGACGAGCAAATGCTCGGAACTGCTGGAGACAGAATCGAGCGAAGATTACAATTGGAAATCAGAGACGACGAGTGAATTCAGCAACGTCGCTGCGAATCGAGATTCGATGCAAAATTTTACTCCGGGGCTGTTCCGATGTCGCGTCGTTTGGAAATTCACGTTCCGGCTGCATCCTCGATTGAAGACTGGCCCGGGGAGATCAGGCCTTTCTCGAGGCATAAAAGCTCTGCACGGCGTACTTAATAGATTTGCTGTTAGTAACCGGAGCAACATGTTCGTATATCAAGAGAACAACAAAAACGTGTTTTACCTAAGGCTGCACGAACAGATCAGCGATGGGAAAGCTTTGCAGAACAAATTGTCGGAAAGCGACGAACAGCTTGTCGTTTCTCGGAGCAACAGCGTGGTCTCGTTGTCGCAAGTTAAGCTAAGCGATAACGCCGCGACGAACGATACAAGGCCTCGAGTCCGATCATTCAGCGAAAAGGAATCAAACACTTTAAATAAAACCGAAGACTCGATCATCTTGATGGTGCATGGAATCTCTGACGCCGGGCCAGAAGTTAAACGCGACTTGGTACAAGTTCTACAAAATCGCTTGGACGACGCGGTCTTGGAAGTTCTTTCGGTTATGTTAGCGAGGAATCCAATGTGCAAATTGACACCCGCTGATGTTCATTTCATTCAGCCGCCAAAATCACCGGAATCTATCATACGGCTGAGCGTGCAAAAGCATTGCACTCGGTATATAACTGCCTTGGAATTTTATTTGCGTCAGAATATACTTCAGTTTTTGTACATACCAAAGTACACTGACAACAGGCCAGAATATCATTTCCAAGACTACTCGCAACGCGAAGGATCTACCAAAAGGATTTCGGAGTCGGACATCTTTTTGTACAATCAAAGCCACTCCAGTGGGAGCAAAGGAATCGCTTGTATAGCTTTAGCAATTGCAGGAGAACACGGTGAGCCGGTCAGATCGTTAGAAAATGAATTCCCCAAAGACAGTTTCCCTGAAACGATAAACGTGGAAGATTTCAAAAGTATCGTGTCGACGTCGATTTGTGATAAGAATTCGACGGAATCGCCGCCTCTGATCGAGTTTAAAATATGGAAACAGGGCAGAGTTAATCTCGAATCTCTGTTGCAGAAGCTATGTTCTGCGGTGAAACATGCAATCTGGGACTTAGTCACGGAATATAAATTTTTGTCAACTCCATTGACAGAACCGCTTGTGGAAGGTACTCAAGAGATATCCGCTGAAAAGAAAGAGAACCAAACAAGAGTAATGCATGATCTAGCGATTGATCGGTTCGAGGCAGGTGAAGAAGGGAAGTTACACAGCATTTACTGCGTCACATTGTCACAATGGTTTCGATTTGCTTTAGAAATTGGAGTACCGTCGGTAAAAAGGCATGAGATAATCCTCACTCACAGACATCCTATATCCACGATCATTACAGAATTAGAGGCTCTTATACAGAGTCAAGCGCCGGATACATCCAGCAGAGCTTTTGTTCTAAAAGACAGACAACCATTTATCGAAAGGTACATCTCAAATGAAGAATTATTGACTGGGCTTAAGAAGAATAACTATTCCGTGCTGGAAAATGAAGGGAAGCTAGATTTGCCCGTCTACATACCGTGTGATTTTAGTAAGGATGTACAAGGAACTTATACTAAATGTATTTTAATAGCTAGAAACTTTCATCAATGGAAAGCTTCGTTCAGCAGCACGGTACAACCAGAATTACTTATCCCAAAAGGTGCTACCTATTTTATTGCTATATATCTTACTGAGCTAAATTAAAAATATTTGTTCAATTTGTACGATATCTTTTAATATAATTTTTCTTTGTTGTAGATCAAAAACTTTTGCAAAAGTTTAATCCTTTGATATTAGAATCTAATTTTGTTTCAAGACAACGAATATTACTTGCTGAGGTTCGGAGTGATAATGTAAGTTATTATTTACGCATAATTAAAATAATAGTAATAACAACGTATTGTGTTTTTATTCAATCATTCTGCGTTATGTGACATTCTGACATTAATTACAAATGAAATTATAATCGCAGATAACTCTCTACATGTACAATTGGTCGAAAGAAAAATCGGAGAAACTAATAAAACAAACTATAAATTTGGGCACGTGGCTGTCATCGAGATCAAATTTTTTTACAAACGTAATAATGCAAAAATTAGGTATATTCCATCATCGGCCAAGCCTCTCGAGGGAACACGCAAACTCGCAATATCTTCAAATCATGGACATGGAAAGTCTCACGAAGTTCTCTGCCGTGCCCCACAACGACGGAAAAGATTGGACGAGATTGAACAGTAGAACGCAAAATATAAAACACAATCAATTTTCATGGAACGAAGTAATCGGCCAAACAATGCGCGATGTAAAGCCTAATAATTATTTTCATAGCAATATGGACCCAACTGTAAAAGCCATCTCCGATTTACAAGATTTGCGATCGCGCGAGAGAAAAGTTAAAGGTGAATGAAAACATGAAATTCAATTTTATTCTAATTACTACTTACCACTAATTAAAATTAAAATTAAAACAGTATAATCAAAGTTTGAAGCTACAATACTCACAGAATTGTTTCCCCAATTTTCAGAGGATTTGAACAAGTTATACGCAATGTGGCAAAATCGTAGTGCTGCTCCGAATATTCCAATCTCAGTCACTGCTCTAAATACTTTTAAGCAATATTCTCGTTTAATTCATTTCTGTCACACGCCACTATTGTTTCTACCATCGTGGCGTTTACAATCTGCAGCTACGAGAGATCACTCGCTTTCGGCGCAATCGTCTTTAAGTACAGGCATAAGCTTATATCAGCAACTGTCGCAACAAATGCAAAAAAATCAGAATGAACAAACAAATATCATAAAGTGGCACAAAGAATTGTGCAGTTTGATGTTGTCGGAATATAAGCAATATCTTCACTCGTTAGGCTTTAGTTCAGTGCAAATAGAATCGTCAGACAAGAGGTAAAATAAAATATAATTACTATTATTTAATTATTAAGTTACGAAAGCCGACAATTTATACATACTGATTATACATATGTATTTTCATTAAAAATTATTTTACAGAATAATATTTATAATATTACTTTTCAGTTTCGAAGGGACAATCCAACAACAACAATCTTATTATCTTAAGAAATCAATGCTTGGCGGAGTATTATTATTCGAAATTCACTTATCACAACCATTTTTCATTGTTAAATTACATATTATCGAATGCAGTCGACTACAAACGAAAGCGAGTAGCGCTTTAGTGAATCAAGTAAGTTCTAACTTTCTTAGTATTATGTTTTTATCTATACTACTTACAATAATCCACACATATAACAAAATTTTAATTTGTTACAGTTTATGCTAAGTTTTGTGGATGCATGTGACAAAATCAAAATTAGTATGCATCTACATTCGTTTACATATGATTTTCATTTACGTTGTATACATTCATATATAGCTGGAACTGGACCTTGGTTAGTGCAACAAGGTTATCATCTCATTCATTTTCTCGATGATTTTAACAAATATTATAGTAAAGCTCCAAATTATGCGAGAAATCTTATATACAGTGGTAAGTAAAATAATATTTTGTGTACTGGGTACTATTTGTAGCTGTAATTATAAAATTAAATCCTCTTATAAATTGATCATTTTACTGTTTCATCAACACATCTTTATATTTTAGACGTAGTAACTATTCGCGATTTGGCGATATCAGGTCGCACGTTGTATTCCTACTTATTATCTCATGAGAAAACTTACAACATGCGTGTATTTGTAATGAAGAGTGATCTCCAAGATTCTGAAGAAAGTGAATACGTTTTAGTAAGCTTAAAGAGTACTCCTTTAATCAGTTACTGCGACGCACAAGATACGAAATATGCTGACGATTTCGATGTTGTTCTTATTGTGTCACATTTAGAACAACCTCCACAATTAGAAAAAACTGAGATTACTTTAAAATACTATTTAATGTTAACAAGCAAGCGAGAATTATATCCAAAGAAAGAAGTAGAAAACAATAAACTCGGAAAATTTCGCACAGTGTACAGCGTTGAAAAATCTATATGTACTTATACCGAGCCTGTTGTAAGTACTTTAAACGAATCTTCATCGGATCTTCAAGAAGGTAGACAAGTTTCAAATGATAAAAAAAGTGATGCTAAATTATACAGCGCTAACTTTGGTACACATTGTAATAATACAGGTGCACCGACACCTCCGCCTGTACCTAATTCTCCATTAACTCAAAATGTAAATCCTCCAAGTATTTCAGTAAATTCATCACCACACCTGATTCAGATACGACAAGAATCGATTAATTATCTGGGTTATTACTCTTCACATGAGCAACTTATGCAACAAACAATAATGTCCCAAGCAAATACAGCTCGAATGCATATAATGAATATGATCAAACGCGGAGCATTACAATGCAGAACACACCTTCTTTGGAATAAATTATTAGAAAGTAAATCTGCCATGAATTATAACGAATTCTCCGAACTTTGTTCTCTGGCCCATGTTGAACCTTTATTAAACTTGGATCCAAGATTAAGGCCATTTATCAATCAGCCAATTTCTTGGTATCAATCCTTGTCAAAGGTTCTACAAAATAAATATCAAGAGCATCATAAACAATTCAATACACCAGATGGAAATATTACTCACTTACTGATACTGCATCCAAGTTTTTTCCAAGTTTTTATGATGTTAACTATAGATCTACACGCCTCACGAGGGGTTTGTATCAATATTTTTGTTGTTGTTGTTTATATACCTCATGTATAATTTTCTCATTTCTAGGACCTGTACGCAGTTTATTGTAAATCAGAAGAAATGATTAATTCTTCGTGCTGTATAGAAGATACGTATAATCTAATAGAAGGTTTTGTGAATGCTTGCTGTTTTAACTTATGGATGGGTCTCTATAATTAATAATAATTACACATTCCAAAGAAAAAAATTTCCAGATACTTGTACTTATCATTTATATATATAGAAGTAACATATATGAAAGTAATTTCATTGTTTAAAAACATTATATATATTTTCATCGTTTGTTATATTGTACTGTAATTTGTATGGAACATATATTTTTTCTAATTTCAAAGATTATATATTTTTAACTTGTTACCTCCCTGTTTGAAAAATGGATTCTTCCAAGTTAAAAAATTGGTAAGGATGTATCAAAATAAATCTGATCGTCTACACAATATCCAATTGCTATCTAATCAAATTGTGAGTCATCGAATTACTTTTATTGAAAATGAATGATATACAACGGCCAATCATGCCACTGTGAATTCTTAATTACTCAACCATACCTGGTGACAATTATCTAATCTTCTTAGAGAAAATTATTATATTTAGTTGAATTAATTATAGAACTCATAAATTAAATATTTATTATATGTATTATGTGTATATATAATTGGAGTTAACTTAGTTTTTATTTGATTATTACATTATTTATTTTTTATAATGTTAATGTAATTTATGCAAGAATAATAATAATAATAATACTGTATAATTTTTGTATTAAAAATTTAAAATAAATAGAATTATACAAGTATTTTTTTCTTATTATATATTCGATACTTAGTACATATGGAGATACCTGCACGTGTTACCGAAAACTGTGTGATGTAAGATTATACCATAACCTACATTTTTTTTGATTGTTTTTGTAACTAGTTCTTCAATATAAATTAATATCTTTAAGCAATAATGACCGTCAAAAATGAAGAAAATGAGGGAAATTTTAATACCGAGGAAGCAGAATATTCTGACCTTTATCCAAGCAGAAAGAAAAGTCAAAACAAAGTCAGCACTTGGTTTGACAAAATTACCTTCAACAAAGAACGGGAAAGTTATCAAAAGTTGCGGTGTGAAATTAATGTTTTTCAGTGTATGAAAAACAGTAAGTTCTGTTTATTTGAGAAAAATTGTTATCATCCTTTCTACTTTAAGCTTATTATACAGTTATTGCAACAAAAATATTATCCCGAATATTTCAACGGCATAGCAGTTAGCTGTTTTTTAGAAGTTAAATATTTTTCAAACAATAAAAGGTGTCAATATAAAAAAACAAAATTATAAAACAAATTTGATATTATACTTCTAATACTTCTATACTTCTATACTTCTTTTGTAAACAGTCATTAATGCATGTATAATTGTATCACTTATATTGTACATTATATATTGTATAATAATTAAGAAATTAAGTAAATTATAAATTATATTTCAGGTCCTTTAATGAAATTATTACTGGGAGCATTAAAAAGTTCAGGATGGTGAGTAGCACATTGTGTGCACTTTTATATATTCTATTTTTATTTTTAAATTATCGAGATTTTCAAAATATTCATAGTGTTTTAGAAATCTATTTTTGCATAAATTTCATTGTACAAGAAAAAGTACAATTGGATTTTGCAAGTTAGATTTGTTTAATTTATTTTAGATCATAAAATCTCTCAGATTTCATTTAAGTCGACAGTTTATAATGCAAGTATTATTAATATTATTTTATTTACAATAATTTCAGTGAAGTTGAACTTGGACGTCATATTTCATGTGAAGTATGTGATGAAGTAGTTACTGGTGGTTATGATCCTGAGACAAATCAGGTATATGTTACTAGATATCTTGTTTATATCGATACATAAATATTTTACATATAAAATAAAGTATTTATATATTTTAGATTATAATTTGCCAAAATACTGCTAACAGTAGAAATCGAGTTCATAGTACACTGAGTCATGAAATGATACATATGTTTGATTATTGCCGTAATAAACTTGATCTACAAAATTTAAATCACTTAGCTTGCACAGAAATAAGAGCAGCTAATCAATGTCATTGTAGCTTTCTCGGTGCATGGATTCAAGGAACTGCTTCACCTTTCAATATTAAAAAGGCACACCAGGTAGGATACATTTATAGTATATGAAAATATATTATATATTGCATGGATAATATTTAATTTCATGGAACTAAAATATCACTTAATAGAACAGAAAAATGTTTGAAAAGTATTATACTATAAAGAAATAAATATAAAATGTTTATAAAGATATCTAGTAATATATAGTTATATTTTTGCTTTAGAATTGTGTTATAGACAAGGCTGTTAGATCAGTAATTGCTATAACAAATATATCGAAGGAAGAAGCAACGGAAGCTGTGATGCAAGTTTTCAACAAATGTTACAATGATTTAGAACCAATTGGAAGACGTCTTCGTCGAAATTCATTGGATATGGAAAAAGCATATTATGATGGAATGTATTACGGATATATAAATTAACATACATCTTTTAAAATGTTATTAGTTCCAAATGTAGTCTTTTATTGCATTCTGTACTTTAAAATAACACACTTAGAAAATAGTATTATTTTGTTATATCATTTTAGTACTTGTCTCAAATGAAACTGAAAAATTGTTGTTATTTTTATTGTTCTAACTGCAAAATGCTACAACTATATGTATTGTAACATTATGAAATCACAACTGATTCAATGTTATATTTTATTTTTTTCTATAAAAATTTTGAACATTTTCATATAATAAAACAAAGATTTTTGTTCACAATTTTATGACAAATATATATATATATATATATATATATATATATCTCATTAGTCCTTTCAGTTAGGTTTAGTGAATTGGCCAAAGAATTATTCATTCGTTTTAGAAATTTTTGATCTTTACATATATGTAGAATATTTTGTATTAAAAGAATACTATGTATCTTTTATTCAGAATAATCTTTCAGTTAGTTATACAGCAAATTCAAATGTAAGAAACTTGGAATTATATAAAAGTAGGAGCATTACATATATTTGTAATTTTTACAAATACTGGAATTATATAGTAGAAATGAAAAATTACATACTTAAAAATGACCATATAATTAAATATAATTAATTTTTAAACTAATACTTCTTAAGTCATTAAGATTTATAGTAAGATATAACAGCTTCCAATAATATTGTACAATACTGTTAACAAGAACACAAATACACACCTTACAATTATCATCAAATGTTATCCAGAACATCCTCTGCATCCACAATGGATACATTCTACTATCCTACCTTCTTCAAGTTTGCCTTTAGGTACCCTGCAAATGCAATTTGTACCAAAGTTAGTGTCTCTGTGCTGTATGCAACGCAAACAGCACAAGTTTTCGTATCCCACTTTCTTCCACTTGGCTATTAAATTTCTGTCTGCTATATTCTCATTCAGGCAATAGTCGTACAGTTCTGGAACCAAAAAACATGGTAAACAAGAGTAGAGCAAATAAATAAGTAAAACAGTTGGTAACATCTTACCACGACTTATCGCTTTTCGCCTGTAATACAAGTCATATATGTATCTTGATTTTTGGTGATGGATTTTGAATATGGGCCACAATGATTCTTGTTTCCGTTTGCCCTCGTGAGGTTCAGTCTCGGCTGTGATTCAAATCAAACGGAACAAAATAATCAGAATTACATCGGGCAATATTTAATTCATATAAAAGATAAAAAATAAAAATTAGCACAACTTCTCCGTCATAACCTTTATTTCTTTCTCAAAATTACCTTCGCGCATTTTCTGTTCTAATTCCTCCAACGTTGGTTCGATCAATTCCCAACCATCCGGAGGAGGTTTCTTACTTCTACGTACTTTCGGCATTTTTAATTCACAGATTAGAAGTAAATTATTAAAATCGCAAACAAAAATGTGAATTTAACAAAGTCTGTTTGCGTTCCGAGAGCGATGTTTTGTTGTACAATGGTAATAGAATTTTTTAACGATTCGCCCTTAGCGTTATGTATCGGAAGTCTTTGTAACTCGACGTTATTTTATCATCCTAAATTGAAATATTTTTCTGAGCATAATGCTGCACGTTACTCTTACTACAGCTTACAGGTGAGCAACAGCGGCGTGCTGGCAAATACGGTTTTTTTGAACTCTGAATTGAATACGATGTTATTTAAACATGATCTCGTATGTCACGTTGGAGGCGACAATACAAATTTGCTATAAAATAAACACAAATGAGCAACATTGAAAACAAATCGTTTCAATCTCAGTTGAGAGAATTAAAGTAGATTTAATACTTTTTGAATGCGCCAAAGCGCCAAAATCACGCACAAAATGTTTGCGCGCCAGTTCTTTTTGAATTATTTGGATATATTACGAAATTTAATAACTTTCTACATTGATGTGACTAGAAATCAAGAATTTAATATTTTGAACAATAATCGAGTCGGAAGAACATATTCTAATTACAAACGTTATTATTTTAATTTTTTCTTCTAATTTCTTACAATTTTTACTTTTACTAAGAGTACCATGATCTATCTGAGAAATAAACGAGTGACATGACGCGCGAGATCTTCTATCAGCTTTTGAAGTTCATTATAAATAGTGCATTTTAGCATACATGTTGATTATCTTTGATCTCATTAAAAAAATAAAACGATGAACGGAGAACATTAACAGAGTGCTTACAGGTATCTATTCATTTTATAGTTTGCAACGGTGCGCGAAGAAGAAATTTAGAAGAAAGTAAGAAATTCTAATAAAACAAGTAAAACAATAGTTATTAACCAGGTTGAAAGAATATGAAGAGTAAGTGAATTATATGTATTAATGTAGTGTTTTTCAAAATTGTATCAATTTATGAATGAACAATTAATAAATTTTCTCAGATTCAAAATTGAATCTCAAAAAAACTTCATTTAATGTGTACATATGAATGTATGTATTTTTTTTAAATATGTTTGCGATTGTTATATGTTTAGACAAAATCTTCGAGGCAGAAAAAATTAGAATTCTAACATGGAGACCAGAAACTCAATATGAATCGTTATCAGCTATCATTTGGGCTAATGAAATATTTGGTTTACGCATATTTGAATTTGGAGGACGTCTACGATATAGCTGGAGCATAATATATGTTAGCGTATGCATCGTTTTATATTTTATCATGCACAACATGGTGTTATCTCATTGTGAGAAAGATTGGCCCACGTACCAAGACATCAGTTATAAATTTGTTTTATATGTCAACATACCAATTCTTTTGGTTTGCATCGTTCTTGGATTTGTCAATACGGAAGTACGTATTTATACAACAAATTATTTTTGAAATATATAGTAAACTTTCAAAAATTTTTTTTCTCTCATCGTAAATTTTTTCCTTTTTTTAATTTGAAGAATTCGAAGAAAATTATTGCAAGATATGAACAAATAGACAATATTTTAGAATCCTTTGGTATTGAAAAAAATTATCTAAAAACATTCATCTATATTGTACAAATAGTAAGTGCGTGGTGCATACTGATAGTAATTCTTTTTATACTTGGTTGGATTTGGTGCTCGACTGATACTGATATTATAAAAGCATTCTATTTAACTCTTCTACTATGTCTACCAATTATAATCAATTGTTTGATGAGCGTTACTTTCAACACATTTATAAGGTAAATTATACAAAAATAAAAATGTTTACAAGCTAGAAATTATCTGGACAAAAAGTGCTTCGTATTTCCAGATGCTAAATTTATCAAGTACATAATTAGTGATCATTAGATCAATTCTTAACTCTAAGAAGCATTTTTCTTACAAACAATTAACTTTTCAGGTATTTGTATTATAAATTCACTCGTGTTTCTATTATGCATCCATTTTCTCACGAAGAATGTTAATTTAGAATTTTAAGAGACAAATTGCACAAGATGAATACAATAATAAATGAAGTACACCAGTCATCAAATGTGAATGGTATTGACGTGGGATACAAGATGCAGCAAACGGAACATAAACTTGTATTTGTAAGGAACTATTATAATCAGAATAATTTTCTTCAGCGTTTCGTTGAAATTACAAGGTATATTTGATGTCTTCCTAACGATATTATAAAACGTAATGTCGTTTATTACATCAATAATAGTAAGTTAATAATGGAATTTTTTGTTTTTATTATTAATCTGTCTTTTTATTTATCTTTTAAAGGCAAATGCATTTTGAAATTGTAAGTATTTCGCGCGAACTTAATCAAATATACAGTTATCAACTTTTATTAAACCTGGCAATGGAATTTATAGTGATAATATGTACACTGTATAATTTATATTTCGACATAATATCATCAACTTTGGCAGATATTTTGCACTATAAAATAGTGGTACCAATAGTATTATTTTTCATATTTTCTGCTAAAATTATTGTCGTAAATCATGAGTGCACTTGTTTTCAACGCGAGGTAAAATTATATATTTTTACTATGACGGAAGTGATAACGTATAATATAAATATTGGCATTTTTTAGATAGAAGTAACAGCGCAAACGCTTCGAGAAATAGAAATCTCTTGCACAGATGGTTCTATCAAAGATGAGGTAAAGAGAATATTTCTATCAAAAATATTTAAAAAGCACTGAAATATAAATAAATTTAGTTTATTATTATTATCGCCAATGAGCTAAATTATCTATTCTTATACCACATCATAAACGAGGTATATGAATCATATACTTCGTCTGTGATCACGAATCAAAAATTTCTTTATATGTATTTGATCTTGTACAAAGTGATCTTCTGTCTAGTTAACAATGATTTATATTTCAAATGACTTTTAATGTTCCAAAAACACATTTAGCAGAAAATTGATTTTCAATAACATCGATAATTTCAGCTGCAACAATTTTCATTACAACTCATTCTTTATCCTTTATATTTTACTGCTGCCGGCTGCGTTTTTCTTAATAACCAACTTACAACGAAGGTAAACATCAATATTCATTGATTACTTCTAAAAACAATAGAAATAATATTTCTTTTCAGTTTTTTGGTACTTTAAGTACCTACTTGGCTATAATAGTTCAAATGAGTCCCACATCTATGCAGTCTTGAAGTCACAATTTATGTAATTAATATTTACATCGTTATTTAGTATCGTCACATTCGTAGATCGTGATTATTTATTATAGTTTATGACACGCTGTTGTAATTTATAAGGAAGTAAGTGAATAACTAAAAAAAAGATATGTATGGATATCTTGATTAATAAAATAACTTTTACCCACAGTAAGAATTCTTCGTCAATAAAATTTTAATACGTCGGTACATATGCGTGCATGTGACGATCAATAATAGTATTCAGTAATGTAATTGCACGTTTATTATTTCAAACATGTTTACATGTGTCAAAAGTACTTAATCATCAAGTTAACGGCGATCAGATAACGGCAATAATAGACATGAAGAATTATGAAGAATTCATATCTCTATTAGATACAAATTCATACATTGTTCCTAGCACGACAAATAAAAAAAATTGCAGAAATTACATAAAAAAAACTTATTATATATTATATATCAGAATTGATCCCAATCTCCATAATAATAGTTAGTGGAACTATCGTATAGCTATAGTATAACACGTATTGACTGGAGCATTTTTAAGTAAGAACTTTTATCGTAAAGGAAAAAGTTCATATTCTATGAAAGCACAAGACCAATAAGCGAAGAAAGGATATCTGAAAAAAAAAACTCTGAACTATATTCTCACTTATATAATTAGATATTCTTCTTAGTCCACAATTTCAGTCAAATTTTAATTAATTAATTCTTGTAAGAAACATTACTTATTGGGAAACAATTTTCCTTATTTATTCGTTTCATTAAAATGAAGATTGTAGCCGCAGCAATTGTAATTATCTTCGGCCTTGGAATCTACTTCCTCTTCTATATAAAAATCATGCGCTATGTCATGTTATTTTACTTTGGATGTACTACGACTGAGACATGTGTCATAAGGGTGGTAGAATTTTCTTTTTTCTCAATCGGTATTTCAATGGAGTTACCAAAAATAGAACACAGACGAGGTATATGAACTTTCATATACCTGTATTATAATTCAAATATACTTTAGATATTAAATTTTTAAATATTTTTACTACATGGAAATGTAAAAATAATCTACTTTTAGTTCATTTAGCAAGAAATTTTTCTAGGAAAAAAATGGGTTCCTTTCAAAACTAGAGTGTTAAAAGTAAATTCGATTAAAATACTGATGAATTTTATAAATAAACTTTTTAATATAATAATGATACTAACTGTGATTTTTTATTACAAATTTTGTTAACATTCATACATGTCATATAAAAATAATATGCCAAAAAGATATACTAGTAGTCTTGTCTGTTTATTACCACCTGCAAAACATTTCCTAGTGATTGATATACATATGATATAAAAAAAGCTACTAGTATTTTGATAAAAATTTTGTTACCAATACAGTTACTACTACAATTATAACAACCACTGATGTAGTTGTCAACTGTCATAGTTATCGAGTTATAACTACAGTAAATAATCTAGCTAATTAAGCATGTTAATTGTAATGAACACATCAATAGTTCTCAGCCATTGACAATAATAAAAATATTTAGATTCTCCTAAAATGAAAATTTCATTTTTTGCATAACATAGTGGTAACTTACTAAGAAATACTCAATATCATAAGTCTAGACAAATTTAGAAATGATGAAAATACAATACTTAAACTTTTTAAAATGGCTGAGGTTTTCCTGTATTAAAAATTAGTAATAATAATAATAATAATAAAAAAGTAATAGTAATAATAATAATAAAAAAGAAAAAAAAATTTTCTTAAATACACTATACAAGGACACACTACACTACAAATATTATTCTACAAATTATAACATACAATGTTACGATATTGAACCAAAATTCATTGAACAAGAAATTTTCTGTTTTATCTTCATCTCAAGTATCATTTTTCAACTTCAGATAAATACACGTATAATAAAATGAATGAATAGTATTTATGTAATTGTCTTTCATTTTTGCAAAGAAATGAATTTACAGAACAAGCCACACAGCTTACTAATAAATCTTACTAAAAATTCTTACTAATAAATATCTGCATAAAATAATATGTATCCATACTACTTAATCAAGAGACAAATGAACACGTGTGTCGTTAGCTGCCAGTTTAACAAGTGTTTTTTTTACTCTAAGAATGGGTAGACGTGCTGCAGGTTTCCCATGCCAACATTCTTTCATTAATTTTCCCAAACCAGCCAATGTCTGTAAAATATATATATCATTATTTAATGTCAAATATTTTTTACATTTACTCTTTGTAAAACAGAAAGTTCTAAAGTAATACTGCGGATTACAAAAATAAGATATTTTCTATATAAATGATAAGCAAAAAATAACGAACACTTTACAGAAATTTATACCATTACGAATAATTAAATATAGTACTTTGTTCTTTAATATTTAATGATATTTTAATATTTAGATAATTAATTAGTTAATTAATTAATGAATTAAATATTTACTGGATCAGAATGCCATCTGTTAGGAAGGGGTGGTCTATGCTGATCCAAACATACTAATTTTCTCATTTCTTCAATAGAAGGTTCTTGACTATTAGAAAGCCACTCAGAATATGGTGCTGCATATTCCAATGCGACACCATTACTTATACATCTTCTGCAAACTTCCCATAGTATCAAGCCTAAACTATATATATCTGCTCGCCTGAAGGTCTCCAAACACTCTGTATTTATCCTAAAGAAATATATCAAATAAAATTTTACAACATTTTTAATTGACTTAATATATCAGATTTTAAATGTTATTATTAGAGATTTAAATATTATTTATGAAATACATTTTACAAAAATTATTATTAAAAATTTTGAATAAATTTTTAATTACAAACTTAATATAATATAATTGAAAGTAATACATACGTTTGCTCGAGAATCTCTGGGCTCATATATCGTTTTGTACCTTGTTTTAAATCAATTCTATCTGTAGTCAAACGTTCTTGTGTTATTGCCAACGCAAAATCAGCGATTACACAACTACCATTAGTTTTAACAAGAATATTTTTAGATTTGAGATTACGATGTGCCATAGCCGGTTTTCCTCTAGTTCCATGAATCTCAGTATGTAAATAAAGCAATCCATTCACAATACTCAAACAGATACTGAGTGTTTGATGATGTGTTAAAGAATGAGGTGTACGATTCAAATAATCGAAAAGTGAGCCCATTGGATGATAATGTGTTACTAGCCAAAGTTGAGTGCAACTTGCTCTGCTCGTCATATCACTTCCGACATAACCAAGAATATTATCATGTCTTGACGGCAGCAATTGAGAATAAACTTCAGTCTCACGAGCCCAAGCTGCCTCGTCTCGTGAAAAATATATTTTTACAGCAACATTTTCGCCATGCCATACTCCTCTCCAAACTTCTCCACCAAATCCACCATTACCACCGCTACCTAGGCATTCCACTAATGCTACTTGTTTAGCTAGTGTTCTTTGTACCAATAACGGTAAACCAGATCCTGACCCACTAGTTAAACTCCTTCCATCCAAGTATTCCTATTTCAACACATACATTTTATGTAATATTTATATTTAAAATATAGAAAGCTACAAAATAAAAGATATAATAGAAAAAAAACCAATTTTTATATTCCTAAAATGAAATGAATTTTAAATAAATCTTTGTATTATTTCATATAAATCTCTGTATTATTCCAATCACACCTATAGATAATCAAAGAACACAAGTACATAATAAACATGTGCCTATATTAAGTAGATTAATCTATATTTGAATTCAAATAACTACTATATAAGTAATATCCTATACTTATACCTTTAGAGTACTATCACCAGCTGCAGTTGCTTTTAGTTCGTGAGAATGATACGTAGTAGTGGATGTTGGAGAAGAAAATGAAAAATGTAGGATAGACGACTCCATTTCAGAATCTATAACAAGTTTATTACGCCTTGCAGCCAATGTCCTTTTTTTACGAGTCCTACATACCAATAAATAAAACAGCACTATTCCAGCAATAATGCAGAATCCAACCAAGGAACCCAAAATTGTCAATGTTAATTTAACTACGTAGTCTTCTTCAACAACATCTAAAAAAATGGAATATAACGTCAATGGAATGTACAAAATAAATATAAACAAAAATATAATTTTATACAATATCTACCTCCATTAAAGTCATGTAATACAGGAAATGGTCCGCCATTACACAAATCTGTTTGGCAACATTCGACATAATATTGTACACCATGTGGGAGTCCACTAACATGTCTTTTTTTAGTAGTACTTTGAACGATACGTGGCGGTAATTGCTTATTACACAATAACAACATATGCTCCATTGCTGAAGTACATCCTCTACTTACACTTTGTGCACCCCTTGAATCTTTTACTCTAGATTTCCAACACTATCAAATATTAAAAGATATATTACTTTTCCTAATGTTCTTGAGGACCTTTAGTACAATAGTAACAATAAGAGACGTTACAGTAATTGCATCATGGCAAATTTGAATATATCGGCAATCTGGTCCATCGCAAGTATAGCATTTTAAATGTTGTTGTCCAATTAAACTGCCATTAAAAGCCATAATATCTATAGATTTCTGTGGTTCTTCACTTTCAACAGAAAAATCATTTTCTAATAAAGAAAGCTTCTCTTCTTCTCCTAAAAACGAGTCCTGTTAACCATTGAAATACATTTCAAGACATTATGAAGCATTATTCATAATCAATGCATGTGCACATTTGTATGCAATTATTCAGATGTATGTATGTACACAAAATTAAACACTAGTGCTAAGTCGACCAAAAAAAAAAGAAAGAAAAGGAAAAGAAAGAAGTCAGAAAAACTCAGCAACAATGAACGTGTTTGGTGTTAATATGAAACGTTAAATAAGAAGAAAAGAGACGTTTCATTTCTGAATCATAGTCGTTAGAACAAAATATTTGTTTCACTGAAAAATATATTGCCCACCTGGACATAACTTGAGTGTCAACGATAATATAAAATATGTGATAAACATAAAATCCGCCATTGCCATGCACGTCAAAACATTGAAGAGCTAAAATCAAAATCGACACTTTCCTAAAATTTCTTTCTACCTGTGTCTACGTACAATGAAATTAAAATAACGTCTATCTCTACAACATCGGTGAAAAATTTAACGTACATGCGATCAGCATTGGATTGGCGGTATTTTATTTTCATATTAAAAAAAAGAAATATCTGCAGATGTCGTTACCATCGGTTTATCCCGTTTATACGTTACGTCTAAATGCGTATATTACGTGTATATATAAAGTAAAGTATAGCATATATATATATATGTGTGTGTGTGTGTGTGTGTGTGCGTGTATAAGATTACTCTATCAAGTGAACTTAGCTTTAGTATATTTATGCTGGTATGTAATCGATATGTAAATTAAGAGCTAAATTTGAAATTATCAATCACATGCGAAATGCAAAATTTGTTGCACAATTGAACTAAATTCTCCTACGCTACGTTTAGTAATAATAAACATGTTTCAGTTTAGTTACCAAGTATATAATTTTAATTGCTTCACTTGTGAGAATAAAAAATGAGCGATTGAAATAAACCGATGAACATTCAGTAGTATTATTAAGTAAATAATAATTAGAAATGTTGTAAATAATACTGTTATATCCATATTTGAGACTGCAACTTTTATTTAATATTTAGTAGACGTAATTTAAAAACGGTACATTAAATATCACTAACGCGCGTATAATGTAACAATATCTGCTTAAGTATCTCATCGAATGGAATTCGTAACATAGTTCTAATCATTTGAGAAACGATCATGATTGACTATCGATGGCAGTTTGATATCTTAATATTAAATATTCGGCAGCCAGGATCATTTTCTCGATATTGTGATGCAGTCCGTGCAGGTGCCTTTTAAAACATCGTGCAGCGACACTAACACTATCTTCGTTCTCCGTTTCAGAATCATTCTCGGTTACAATATCAAATTCAGAATTGCAAGTACAGACACTTTGTACACTGTGCATCGATGTACTATTCGAATTCCTAGCGCGTATAAATTTTTGCAACGCGGGATTCTCCTGTAAATTTTGAGCATTGTTCATATGGTCCTGCGACCATAACACTTCGACTTTCATTTGACTGATAATGTTGTAAAGGCGATACAAATCGGCGTTAGCCAATGTCGCTTTAATGACGGAACTACGTTTGTCTTCCAATTGAAACTTATCCTGCGAGTCGCCTACAGTTAAGTCTAGAAGTCGACTTGGAATTAAAATCGTATCTTCCATCTCACGCACTGTTCGAATAAATCGTTCTATACTATTTAAAATAGAGGTATTGCTAAATGCAGTAACGTCATGCTTGATTAATCTTTGCAGACTTGCCCTAAAACAGAAACGAGATATCTCCAGCATACATTCTACCTTTTCATTTGGGTACTAGATCAACAGTACACAATATATCTCGATGCTTTGTAAATCATTTTTTCCAAAACTTTCAAGTACAAATACAATGATGATCATCGCGTGATTATTGGATGACAATACAACTAATTAATAACATTGAAATATCTTCAGACTCAGTTGGTTGAATTATTTTCGCGATTAAATTTATTACATAGAAATCCCTGGAGATGAAGAGGTGTCACAAATATAACAAATAATGGAAATGTTTAGATGAAGAATTTATAAGATTAAATCTTTCCATTATTCGTATCTATTGATCTCATCAAGAAACGTTGAAATAAACGTTTGAAATAAAATTTTATCATCCAATATTATATATTAACACTATTCTACACGAATTTCAGTTCCCATCGGAAAAGGAAGAATCAAATGAAGAATTATTACATACCTTTTGCATGACATTTCTCAATACACCATAAATTGAACGAGAATAGTACAATAAACAGAATAAAAAGACGGATAACAATACATTCGATAAGAACTCAAACATTAATGACATGAATTTACCAATTTTATTATTGCAGCAGAGTGATAAACTAAATTCTAATGAATTCATTGACGGACAATGAAGTAAAGGTCTCTGGGTCATAATAAATATTGAAATTTGTTTCCGGCTGAAAGTTATACTTTTCCTATATTTTGTTAATGGTATTCCTAAAGGTGAACATTTTTATACCAAACATCCCACACTTGATGTCAGAATCTTTCATTTAAAATAGATTTTAGAGATATAAAAGAAATCTGAAATCTGAAATCTTTCGCTCTACATAGTATTAATAGATTTACTATAACCATTAAAAAAGAAACAGTCTCTCTAATTCTTTAACTCGTATGTTATTATCTGATTTCGATCTTGAGTAATAATTTCATTATATAAATATATAATTTACGGTTATTGCTTCAGATAATTTTTAAAAATCGACATGTACTGTAGTGCACGTATAACAATTTCAAATTTCCCTCCTAAGTGACACATCGATATCACAGAACACACAGCTAAGTTCATGCGATAGCACAATAATATTGTGTTTATAAACATATATGTATATCGATGATATGGTAGATAATACAATATTTGACATCACGCGTTTGGTTAATTTCTGCTGTTTTTATTCTCTTTAATTTTATATAGCAAGTGACAGACAATGCAACATTAAAATAAACTGCAACGAAAGGTAATAAGGAATCAAATTAATTGTAAGACGTATAGTCAATTCAAGTGAGTACACTTCTTTTAGTTGCATTGATAAAAATTTATATGACAGTAACTTGCAAAATAAATTATTTGTTTTCGTTAGGAAAGGAACAATAAACATTGCAAGAACCATTACATTAACATGGCTCTTGCAAATATATCTGGTATTCCTGATAAACACTGGCAACCACCATTCGTAGCATTTGAAACAACGTAAATATATAATTATTACTAATTATACTCTCTAATTTTAGTTTTTCCAGTTTATTAGTCTTCCCAAATTGATGAATGCTCACGGAGTTTCTGAGAGTTTTATATATTCTTTTTATCTACATCAAGCTCATTGATCGCAGTAGTAATACTGACATTACTTTCTAATTTCTCCATAATTTTTGAGCATTGCACTAATATAAAGTTTTTTGTGTACATTATAATACCATTTAGAACATCAATGTGTTTTCTATTTCAATGATACTAATACTTCCCAAACATCTCTTGTTAATAAACGTGATACGACACAATATAATATATGTTATAGCACTACTGTCGTATCACTTTTATTGTATAATAAAATATCAATGACAAATGTTTGGTTATTTATATCTGCTGGCATGTTTCTCTCTATGTATTTATGCTATTTAAACATACATCAATGAATTCATATGATATAGCTGCCGTTGTACTGTTGTTGGATTCTTTTCGTTACAGTATGGGTGAAATAGTAATAGAACTTTATTGGAAACATGTGCCAATTACCTGTAGAAACTTTGCTGAACTTACGCGACGTGGCTATTATAATGGAACAAAGTTTCACAGAGTTATTCGAGATTTTATGATACAAGGTATCGTACTCTTTTTGCGATATTACATTTTTTCTTTTTGTAAATCGATTCTTTCGATAATAGTACACACGTTTATCTAGTTCACCTCTATTTTGTTTTATGGTTTTGTATTGTATTTTAGGTGGTGATCCTACTGGAACTGGGAAAGGCGGTGTGTCGATCTACGGAGAATGTTTCGATGATGAAATACATGATGACTTAAAACACACCGGTACGATTAATATAAATGTTTTTCGTAACAGTAATATAAACATTACTGTTAATGATCAGTTTCCACGAAAAATTCCAAAAAGTTATGAATACGTAACAGTATTAAATGTGTTAATCCATGAAAAAAAATATTATATTGGATTTTTAGGCGCTGGAGTTGTTTCCATGGCCAATTCCGGGCCGAACACTAATGGATCACAATTTTTCATAACATTAGCACCTACACAATGGCTTGATGGAAAACATACAATTTTTGGTGAATTAAATTCTGTCCATCTAACACATAGAAAAATTTTTGATAATTTAACGAACTTGTATTTTTTTCTCTTTTGTCAATAGGTAGAATCCATTCCGGTATGGCAATAGTGAAAAGGATTGGATTAGTAGAAACTGATAAGAATGACAGACCTGTTGATGACATAAAAATTGTTAAAGGATCAATAAGAAACGCGTAATAAAATAAACATATCCTTGATGATTTATATTTCTTTAGAAGTTATCTGTAATATAATATTTTGTATATAATAAAATATTACTCACATTTTTATAGCAGATTCGAAAGTTCATTTTCCTAGTCATTACATTGCACGTACATGTAAGTTTGCTATAAAAAAATATACATATATAAAAAACAAATACAACATTCAAACTCACCACGCTTTAGCTTTCCAAACAGCGTATAAAATTCTTCAAATTTTATGCTTGAAACAATTGTCATGGACATAATGTACCGGGCGGAATATAACTGAAAAAAAATAGTAAACTAATCATGATTTATGTAAATATAATTTTTCATATATGTTTAAACTAAATATTATTTTTTATTTTATATCTCATTTTCTATATTTCTGAAAATTTTTGCAATTGAAATAATTTACCACTGTTTAATCAGAGATTAGATTATAATTAATTTATATGAAATAGAGAACCTCATATTGTACGTAGTATTATCTTCCATTGGGGTAACTGGAAATTGATAAATAGGCTTCTCGCTCCATGGTTTTTCAACTTTATCTGCACTCTCCACGGGCTGATAACTCAACTGCATAACAGTTTCCGCTTTCATTGGAACATCTGACGGGCGGTATTTACGTATTGGTGCATAGTTAGGAGTAGGTGTTAACGATTTAGTATCATTTTCTAAGAAAGAGAGTTTGTAAGTAGTGCAACCTGCAATCAATAAATTAATATTACAATATCACCACAATATTAAGATAATTATAATGAATGAGATTTTAAATGATTTACATGGTCAACTTCAAACGTTTATTTTATATAATATTGCTATTGTTTATTAAAAGAAGTAAAAAATTTATAATACATACATTCGATAGGTGAACACGCAGGGACAAGATTATCTGCGGTACGAGCATCTGGTTCCAATGGTATATTTTTCCATGTATAATCGTGTTTTTGTGTGGTTATCTCTTGCATGGGCCCTCTACCTAATAATTGTTTATCACAAGGTATAATCGGTGATGCTTGTTTAATACACCAATTACCCAAAAAACTCATCTGAAATATTATACATATTCGTTATATAGGCATAATTTCATCATTATTAATCATCTTCTGGCAATAAAGTTACTTGGATAGTCGAAAAATTTCATTATTTCAATGCTGTATATTGTGATTATACCGAGTAAAATTTAAAATTTCATACCCGATGTATAGTGTCATAAGATAGAGGACAAGACGAGAAGTGAATATTATCAGGTCGACGAATCGGACCTTGTTTATCTCCCCCACAGCCGAAATAACTTAGACGATAAGTTGTGTTATCATCGGTGCAACAACCAGCATTTAAAAGATTATCACTTTCCAGTGTTTTAATTGGTAAACGTCTTTCCTCTGAATGTGGCCAATAACTTAATTTATAAGTTGTGCACCCATCTATCGGTTCGACAGGTGGCTTGTATTCTCCTTTTTTCCATAAAGGTTCTTGCTGAAAAATAAACTTCTCTAAAACTCATGTCTTTCTCAATTGATGCGATCGTTAAATTTTAATTCCGTTTCCGAATAATACGTGGAGCCAATATGTACATAGTGAAATTGTAAAATAATTATAATCGAAATAACAGTATCTCATTACATGCGTCGCGTCGTACAGAAACCTCTCAAGTCTTATTGTTAGATTTTATTATTAGGCAAAATTGCATTTTTACCTTCATAGGCTCATTTGGCCAGTAGCTAAGATTGTATGTTGTATGATCTTCCATTGGAACATCTGGTTTAACATAGTTCCTTATAGGAGCATAAGACAATGTAGGCAGATTACAACCGGACTGATAGTAACTCAATTTATATGTTGTATCGTCTAAAACATCAAATTTTGTCCTATCAAAATTTTAATTAATTTGCAACTATATAAAATATGAATTTTTAACATTTAACATTTGAATCGGCATTTACATGTAACGTTTTTTAATATTATGAATATTTACCGAGTAGCGGTGCAGATGGACAGTATAAACTATTTTGCGCTTTGTAAGGTTCTACTTGTGGTACAGACTTCCATGTGTAATCGTGTTTTTGAGTCGTAACATCCTGTATAGGGCCTCTACCGAGCCATTGTTTTTCGCAAGGTATACAAGGTGATTCAGGTTTTACGCATAAGTGATTAAAATAACTGTTCTGAATCAGTCGAAGGTATGTATTCCATATACAGAAATTGACAAGTTATGTTATATTTTCGGAAAGAAACTAACTTACTTTGTATGTTGTTTCATCTGATATTTCTCCATCTCCGACAACTAGCCAATTTCGGGGTGGAATAGGATCTACAGGAAGACTCGGGCATTCCCAATAGGAAAGTCGATATGTAGTGTTATCATCCATTGGGATACCCGATTTCCAATAATACTGAAATAATATTCGTTGAACAAGTTGTATTATAATAAAATATTATTAAGGAAAGAAGAAAATCTTTAAAGAGCTATTGTGTAAAAGTTTTTATGCAACTGTTCTTCCAAATTTGTCGGTTCTTCGAATAATCCTTATAATAGTTCTTTCAACTAGAATTTATCAATGCTAATAATTTATTTTAAAGAATAAGAAATACATGATGATATAAAGAATTATTTTAATTGAAGTTTTACACTTACGCGAATTGGAGCAAAGGACTTTGGTACCTCCGGTTGCACATATTTCTGTAAATAATTGAAATTTTTAAGAAAATGACTGTTTGATATAAAAGTAATAATAATATACTTAATAGCACTTACATAGCATGTACGTTGAGTTGTACAACAACAGCAGTTGCAGCATTCATCGTGATTTATCTAAAAGATTGAAACAACTAAAATTTTATTTGAAAAACGATATTTTTATATACGCTAACCTAATATTATAACAATTTTATTCAAAGTTATATTTTAATTTACCTTAATTTTATTTTTCTCTTCGATAATTGATTGTTGTTGTTGTTGCTTGTCGGCAAACCTACAATATGTTGTTACATATTATTATTTATAATAAATTAAATTTTAATTCAATTTGTTATTATAGAATGCTACATTAACTCACGGATTGATAGTACAGATCTGCATGGTGATAATAGTTTTTCATAATAGGAAATAACGTTGTTTTATAAAACTGAAAAAATAAAATACGTTTTCATTTAATCAAAAGATTGAAAAATATAAATATCAAAAATAATGGGAAAATTATATCAGAAATGAAAGTATTTATACTTTGTCACATTGTAAAAGTTTTATACCACAGTAGGCTATGAAATAATATTTATAAAACATGCCATTTAATATCTGCAATATTCATAGGTCTATATTACGAGTATAAAAGTATAAGAGTATAAGTTTTCTTTGTTTTATTTACCATTCAATAAATATTTTTAATGAAATAAAAATCATTCTTCTTACAATTTAGAAAATTGTGGTATTAATTGCTCAGAAATTCAGTTATGTTGAAAAAAAAAAATACTGTAAATACCAAAAGTGAACATAATGAAAAGCTAGTAATAAGAATGACTAAATCCAGAAAATGACAAGCTATTTGTTGCAGCTCTTTTCTATCAGCAATTTACCAGATCTTTTCTTTCTCCGCTGAAACTCAAATCTAGTCTCGAGTCTTTCTAAAAACAAACAGTAACTTATAAATGTGAAATAAAAATATAATTTACGGAAGCTGATTCCAGATACACAGAGACGATATCATCGATCTTAGTGATCGTTATTCATTTACATGTGCTTACTCAAGCAATACACATAGATGTTCGTTTTGAGAATCTTACCCCGCGATAATGACTGTGAATTTCGATAGAATATAAAACCACAGACGAAGATATTCTTCACTTCTGTCAGCTTTACTGTTGTTTTTTTAAATTAGTTTTGCAGAAACAGATAAGGTACTTTGTACTAATCTAATATGGCGCGTTTTTTCTTATCGTTTCAACGAAATTGCGCAATAAACAAAAATATCATTTATTTATTTAATAAAAATACGTCTGTCTTTGTTAAAACAAATTAAATGTTTTCGTATGTTCATACGCAGGATTTATTATAGACCACAATTTTTGCTTTCTTAGAAGAAAATACAATTACCATACACGTGATTTTGTTGAAGCAATTATACAAGTTAATATGATTGTATAACCTATATTAACAAGAATTATTATTACCTGTTCTACATTATAATATATAGATTGATATCAATGATATCGTGTGACCGTGCAAGATTTTCAAATATTTTCGCGAGTCACTTATGTATTCACTTTTAATTAATGCGGGACTGAATTTCTCAAATAATTATAAAATTATAATCTTTATCTGAGAATTATAAAATTATAATCTTTACCTGAGAATTTCTAAATCAGGTACTCTTTGTTGCGCTTCCCGCCGAAAACTAACAGTTGTACAGTTATATTTTAACGCTATAGATCGATCGTGAGAAATATCGATTATATTTGAGAGTCGCATTCGAAAAATGGCGCTGAAAATCTTTGCGCGCGCAAATTGAATTACGAAACATCATTTAATTCAGAATAAAAAATAAAATACTCTCTAATCTTTGTATTAAATAAGATAATTGATTTAACAAAAGGTTTGTAATTAATTTTTAAATTCGCGTTTTTGGTTTCTTTTTTTTTAAATAAACGTGTTTTAATATCGGGTCTTAGTTTCAATGAATTTGACTTATTTTGATAATTTTCATATCTTTCAAACTAATTTTCATTGTATTCAACAAAATTTTTCTATTACGGATACAACGCGATCCAATTAACTATTTCATAAGGACAATAGTATCGATTTTTTTTTCTTTTGATTAAATTAATCAATAGAAATTTGATCAAATTAATTTATACATAATACTTCTGTTTACTGTAATCTTAAAAACAGTTTTTTAAGATCTGTACTCCAGAATGTGGGACATGAAATCTCGTATAATATCGTATCTATTCTATACTCAATAAATAATTATTTCATATGAGTATGTTTCTTTTTATAAGAATAAAACTTGTACAAAAGCAAAATAAGTAAAGTAATAAAACATATTCAGTTAGCCTTTAAACATGGAAGGTTTTCATTTCAATTTTTCGAGAAATTATAAAATAAAGAAAACCATAAAGAAATAACTTGATATTATTCTGCTAATTTAACTTTTAACACATTATTTTACAATACTAAAATATATTTACGTATAATATAATAATACATATAATATAATTACATATTATTATATATAAAAGATACTCTCATTTCATTTATAATACCATTAATAAACAAAATTTTGAGATTTAAAATTATTAAAAAATTATGCTGTATAAAAAATTCTTTTTCAATAATGCACATTTAAAGAACTCGTATAAAATATTTATAGTTTACATTCAATTAAAAAGATAAGACAAATTTGGAATTTTCTTGCTACAATACGCATTTTGGAAAAATATTATGCTGATTAATTAACTTTATAAAATTATTAGTTTTGACAGATCTAGTAATCAATTTTACAAATGAAACTAAAAATACTTTATTAGGGTTTCATGCGAGAACTATATAATAGTTCTCAATATCATAAAACGTGAACATACAAACACACTTGAAGAGAAATATATCTTTATTGAGTTTCTGGAATGTCGTCTGCTGCAGTATTAATAATTCGTTCACGATCATTTGGTGGTGGTCTGTGACGGCCTAGACGATATCTACATTTTCTTACTAATTGAGGTATAACAACATTGTTATAGCAACACATTCCAATGAGTAGAACGCTGAAGCCAATGAGCTAAAAATTAAATAAGTATGTTAAAAATTAAATTAGTAATTTTCAATTTAAATAATGGTGGAAATGAGGGGAATGAGAAGAAGAAAAGAGATGATTTTCATAAAAGAATGAAAATATTTAATGCATTGATGGATACAGCGTGATGTTGTACGAACAGAGGTGCAAAAGTGGCAACAGGATAACAGGATAGACAAAATGAAAGGAAACCACATTAAATAGATGCTAGACTTGAACATAGGGCCATTAAATTATATAACTTTGAGTAATATAATTTCATGATGAATAGGAAAAGTTTAAACAATCTATTATAGAATTTACCTGTAAATAATGGAAAGCTTGCCACCTAAATGCTAAAGAGAAAGCCCATATGATAATTGTTCGAATACTATCTAATATCATCCTTGTGGTAGCACCAATTTCTTTGGTAACACTAATCCCAGCAAAGTTAAAAAAAGCTATACTGAATGATATGCCTGTAGATTATTTAAAAAACAGATTATTTAAAAAATAAATTTTTGACAAATAAATATAAGTAGATCTGCTTATATTAACCAACTATAGCCATCAGCAAATGACCACTATTTCCGATCTGGATGAATGCATCTTTAGTGGCTTCAAGTGTTCCTTTTGAATTATCAGCAAAAGGAGGTGGAGCATGTATAAAGTTAAGAGGAATCATTAAAATACATATACTAATGAATCCAAATATACCTAAATGAAACATATTTTTATTAGAACATATTTTTATATATTAGATAAATCTTTTGTATTTCAGAAACATCACAAACCTTCCCAACCAACTGCTTGCAACGCTGGTATATTCTGTCCTCTTACAACTTTTTCTTCTACCACCATTTGAACAGCGGTTATAACCTATGGTAATAATGTTCAAAATAAAGTAATTTTGTTATAAAATAGAAAAATATATAAAACATATAAAATGAAAGTTTACCTGTGCACATATGATAAGTAGATCTCCAGTTAAAATAGAATTTGTGCTGACATCTGACTTTTCTACACTTATATCACTAAGCCCAACAAGAGCTAAACCAATTATAACTATTATTATACCGATCCATTCTCTACTATCTAGTTTTTTATTAAGAAAGCCCATTGAAAGCACGGCAGTAAATATTATAACAGCACCACGAAACATTTGAAAACTGCTAGCATATGTCAAATTCAGACCAACATACATAATAGAAGTAGCACACGTATCACATAAGGCAGGAATCAGTAGAATAAAAGGATTAAATACATGTGATCCTTCAGTTAATGGATTACTGTCTACAGAGTTGTCCTTGAATGATAAAAATATCATAATATTAAATATTTTTTACTTAATAAACATATGGATATATATTCAAAAAAAGATACTTACACCTCTGCGACTATAATAATAATAAAGAACTTTAAATACTAAAAGACACATCATCTCTCCGATGAACATGAAAGACGATTGCATAAAAGGATGATTGAAATGCCTAGGCTGACCATCTTCACCTGGTACAATTTGTTGATCTGCATATCTAAAATAAAAATATGAATTCGATTAATTACAATTCAATAATTTGGCAATTATACTAATTTACTTACTTTACAGATAACGTATTGAAAGATCCAGTAACAACCATAAGTAATGCTAAAACATATTGATAGTGTGTCCATGCCATTTTTAAATATTTTTAAAATCTCTGAAAACAAAATTTATAAAATTTATTAAAACACAATTATGCATTAAAATTATAACAATAATTTTAAGACAATATTTAAAACAATAATAACGAATATAGAATGTTGAATTTATATCTGTAATTACTAATTTAGCAGAAGTGGAATAATACAATATGGTTTCTAATGGAAAAACAATGCTATCACATATTCTTAGTAATGATTTCGTTAATTTGATTATAGAATGTATTCTTTGTATATCTAATATTTTAATTAGAACATAGAATAAAAAAGTGGTCTTGTTTTAATGTAATATAAAAGTTAAAAATGACTTACATTTTGAAGAAGCTATATATTTATACATTGATTGCATATTACAGAAATTTCATATTTTCATTTTCAATATTAAAGAAATATCATAAAATTAAAAAGTCGTTTAAAATCCATAATACTATGACTAAATTGAAAGTTCAAGAATACAACCGTGAAATGACTCATCTTGCAAAGATAAAATGTACGTCAAACAGGAGTCAGAAAATATTTTTATTATCACAACATAACTCACAAACACGACAAATCATTCTTATTTCAAACATTTCAATGTTCTTGTTTAAATAAATAAAAGGAGATTTATCGAACAAACGTACATACAACAAAATGTTAAGCAATATTTTTCAACAAAAGAACGATTATTGAAACTTTGAAATACAATTGTCATCTATACAACTAAGATATAGACGATACTTTTATAATGAAGAGGCATAAACTAAAAATGTAATAATAAATATGACGAAAGTGAAAGTTTGTGAAAATCAATCAAAAATCCTGTTACACGCGTAAAATGTAATTAAACGCCTTTATCGTTCGAATGGAGCTGGCGATAATTCTTTTTAAACTTTTATACCGTTATTATCGCTACTGCAGATGTATTTCCCTTATTTATGATAAAAAGAGTAACAAATTCGAGCTCATTGCACGGAAATGACAAAGGCACGACGAACAAACATCACCAGTTAGTGGATAACATTGTTATTGCATCTGGAATGAACAAGCTGAACATATCAAATTCAGCATGAAAGGTTCTCAACTTCAACAACCTTCTATACGTTGCACGTTAAATTTTATTGCGCTATAATAATAGATTTCTTTTACTACATATATGATAAAAGAAATATATATATAATTATTATAGAAATACATTTACTTTTTTGAAATTATAAATGTGACTTATACAATTATATATAATTTATACAAATATAATAAATGTGACTTATACAATTTAAAGAATATATATTTTAGTTATAATGCGTCCTTTCTTTTTTTCATACTCAATAATTTTTGTAAATTATTGTGACAAAAAGAAAGAACGTATTATAACTAAAAATATATATTTAATATAGGTATTCTTCGAATTGCACGAGTTTTGCTTCTCGAATGAAACACATAGACTAAAATATCAAAACGAAAAATTACAGCGCGATTATATTCATATAATTTTAGAAAAGCAAATATATTTCTGTAATAATTGACATTTCATATTTACGTTCGTTTGGAATTTGCTCTACAATAAATCGTCGTAAATACATCATTGTCAATTTAAAAATCCCGCGAGAAACTAACAACTACTTTTTAGCTTTGTTGAAAACAGATCTTTATTCCAGGTTCATACAAGCGTTTGGTTATCTACAAGCCGTTCAAGGAATCAAATCTTTATTTACACGTCCAGTTTTTGAGCTGTAGAACGCAAAAAATATGTGACCATTAAGAACACTAACTTGCTGTTCAAAGCAATAAGCGATAACGTTGTGCGTGTATTTTGACACTATCGGCAGACAAAAAAGCATGAAACTAAAGTAGAGAAAAAGAAAAAATATATATATATCTATGTACTTGTATTGCAGCTGTCGTACAAATATACAAAAATTTAATACGAAAATATAATGTCATCATCAGATAATAGTAAAAAATTATCCGAAGTCTTAGAGCTATTTCTATTGCCTAAATACAACATCGTCTCTGTTACCTATCTCGATCTTCTACTGTCTCACATCTCCGATGATATTAAAGAATGTAAGAAAATTATTTTATAAATCATATTACAACACATAGTACAGTTATTACGAAAAATTCATTCGTTTCTTCTTTTTTTTTCTTTAATTATTCTATGATTATTCTGTTTTTATTCATCATATTCATGTATAATCTGTATTTTATACATTCTATTTTTTAGGCAATGCAAATAATTATGAGAGTTGCGAATTATTTCAAAAATGGGTGCTAAAAGCACTGAACACTTGGAGTACCGAGTGCCTTCCTTCTCAACCTATAATTACATTTACATTGAAACTTGTAGGATTAGTTTCACGCAATGAATTAAGATTTCATTATTGGCAATTTAAGAATGTATACAATAAATTATGCGATATTTTTAACCTGCATAAAGATGACTTACCAATGTCTATCAAAATGGCTTATATCACAATGTTAATCAATTTGATCAAACACAAAAGTGGTAGACAATGGATCATGGATTCTGGTAAGTAATATATTTTTTTAACATGTATATGAATTATAATTAAGGTAACAAAATATATACTTCACAGGTGCTTGGAAAGATGCTGTGAAGTATGCTCATTGGAACCAAACGTTATATGTCACTCATGAAAGTCATAGATTTTTATGGCTTTTGCTCTTACATGAACAACAAAATGTTGATTTTTGTAAAGAAGTTATTTTGACAATGAGTGCACCATTGATGACTAATACTATTGGGTCTCAGACACATCAAGTGCTGCAAGATAATTATTTAGAAGAAAATAAATTATTATGTACCACATTAGATTTGTTAACCAATATCATTGAGAATACATTGTTTGCAAATATGGATAATACAGTACCTGAGCTGTGCCAAGAAATCATTGGTTTAGAAATGAGAATAAAAGCACTATTTGAAGCGTGCATTAGTACAAAAGTTTTGTCACATATTCATAAGCTATTTATTTTATGTTTGTTCATCCCACTTAAAAGATTCATCAGAGAAGGAAAGAAAATAGAAGTTGAAACAATGCAAAAGTTTTTCACTGATTTGAATTATATATTTTTGATGCTTCTATCTAAAGTATACATAGTAGAATTAATGAAGACAAACAAATTTTTAATGATATTTTGGAAGAAGTTACAATCATTGCAAGAATTTTCTTTCAATTATGAACATAAGTTTGAACATCAGATTATAATTCTAATGGTAAGTCAGATTGTAAAAGAACTGTAAAGTCAGAACTATAAAAGATTTAAATACTTTTTTGTAGAAATATAAATTGTAAATAATTTAAACATTTTTTTGTGGAAATAGATTGTGCCTTTGAGTTTATGTATTAAATACACATATAGAGATTCTGATATTTTTGATATGTTTGTTTCTAAAATGTTTGATGTAACGTGTGTACCTATACAAAGGTTGGGATACAATATAAGAGATGTTGTATTTAAAAATCATGTACCTTTAGCACAGATTGCAAAAGTAAATATTGACTTGCTCATAGAAATAACAGATATCATGGATAGGGTATGTATAATAAAAATTTCTTATAATAATGTTATATACATATCAACATATCAATATACATATATATGTATTCTCATATCAGGATATTGCAGTTATTGTATTTCAAGCACTGTGTCACGTATTAAAAAACTGTGTGCCAGATACATGCAGTGAAACTCTAGATAATATGACTAATGCAATACACTTGGAAAATGTATCAAGAAAACAAATACATAAATTTCCTTTAGAAGGAGATCCTATAGTTGATCACCCTACATTATTATTATCACTTCTAAATGGTTTAGCAATCATGACAGAAAAGTTTAAATTAAAATGGCAAGAATGTGTAGAAACTATATGCTTATTGTCATTAGGTCAAGAAATTTTAAATCATCCTGGAACATTACCTATAGTAAGTTTAGATATATTATAAAATGATTTGTAATTTTTGTATAAATATGTTTAAATTTTGTTTTCAGATTTGCGTGAAAGCTTTAAAAATATGTAAGTTAGCAATCCAGAATTTTATGTCACCCAATTTAGTACTCTTAACTGAAACAGATAGTCATATGAAAGAGATCGGACCAACATTGTTTAAAAGATTACATGATGTAAATTGGGAAGTAAGGGATAGTGTATTGGAAACCTTAAATACTATAGCTGTAATCTCGGAGGACAGTAAGTAATTATTTATAACAAGTGTAATTTCAATATATAACACATATAAATATTTGCAGAATATCCGACATTCCAAGAATATTTATTGGCAAATGAGTTTTTACAATTGGCAGTTGAAATTGCTAAGACAGACAGCGAAAGCTATGTTCGGGCATCTGCTTTAGTATTTCTTTCGACAACCGTTCGTATAAATAAATTGTGGGAAGAAAAATTGTCGCAGTTTGATTTACCAGTACGTGTAGTTAAGACACATAATATAATTTTCGATTGATGTTTAAAAATAAAACAATATTTCTTTATTTCAGAATACTGCAATAATTCTGCTCAACAATGAGAGCGAGGGCTTAGTCAGAAAGGAAGCGGTAATTTTATTGAAGGAATTATATGTACATCGTAAATGGCCGTGAGTAATGTTGTGCAAAATATTATTATCAATTATTCCAATGTTATTGATAGTGTAATTATCATTTAGAAAAAATATGATCGATTCAATGATATTGGCAATGGCAAAAACTGCTGTGCTTGATCTTCATTGGGAAGTAAAGATAAGCGCTCTCGAATATTGGAATCACGTTATAACATCGCATTTGTCTGATCAAGGTGTGCTTGATGGTCATTTCCCGAAAGTAACATTTTCAAAAGAACACAGGAAAATTGTATCTTTAAATGAAACTGAGATAAAACGAAGGCTTAATAAAGCATTAGATGAATTAGCAAAACAAAATTGCTTGGGTGTAAGTAAATTTATATGATATATGTACATCATCAATAAGTCATATTTTGCATTGCATTTTAGGTCCTTTTGGTTACTTTAGAAGATAGCGATTTTGAAGTGTGCAAAATGGCGGCAACTATAATAAACAAATTAAAAACATTCCTTCTAAAGTACAAACTTAACGAACCTTTACCAGCGTTGCCTTTACCCAAAGATAGTGCTACCTTTGATACCTCTTACGTTAAATACGAATCACCGACTAATGATGCAAGTTCCAATTGCGAGATGCTCAATAATTCTAATAATGTGATCGAAGAAATTCTAGATGTTAACGATGCAAGTCTACTTGCTTCTATTTACAACAATTCTACGAACGTCGATAGTAAACCGCAAAAATCAGAGAAGAAAACATTTCAACATATTTCTTGTGTGACTAGGCAAATTTTTCTTGAAAAAATTTTTGATATGAATATCGATGCATATATTGAAGAGAAAGATCGGTGGTTAGCTACATATACCACAAGTTTTGATTCAGTGTTGGATGATATATTAACGATGTACAAAAAGGAAGATGTTAATTCAATGGACTGTTATTAATTAAGTATAAATTACTTAAAAATTTAGATTTTATTTCTATACAAGTACGAGTATGGTATCCAGTTTTCTGAGTTTATAAAAAGTTAAGATTTTACGGGACACATCACATCATAATCAAAACAAGATTATATCATGAATTTTGTAATTCACAAAATTTTATTACAAGTACATTTACGTCTTACATAGAAAAATTTACAATATACTTTCTGATAAGATTTGAGTAATAAAAATAAAACGAAATTTTCATGCATTATTTATTTATAGCATAAAATGAATGAATATTTACGTATTTAACATATGACGGAACATATTAAAATTGTTATAGAAGTTGTTTACGTGTATAAAACATTTTTGTTAATAAAAAGAAAATAAAAAAATTTTTTTATTTTTATGCATACTTAAATCTGGAAAGTAACAAACTTAATTGAAGAACTAATCGAATTTCAAATATAAAAAAATTATTATTTACATTATTTATACCTCATTCAGTCTTCATATTTCTCTGTATAATTAAAATGCAGCATATGTTTTCTTTAAAGAAAATTTGCAATGTCAATTTCTACTGATTGAGGATAAACATTTTTTTCATCAGCAGACATTTCTTGTTCGTCACCACTTACACTAATAATAGAATTCCAAGGAGAATTATTGCATGATGAATAATATGTTAAAACACTGTTATCTGTATCGGTGTTAACAACTTTCAATGATGTAACCTCAGTTTTGTCCGTATCTTTTATTTCAGTTTTTATTTTTGATGAAAAAAATTCTTCATTAGTATTGGTGTTATTAGTACTATTGGTAACTGAGTCTGTATGATTCCAAAATGAAGTCGTTGCTATTTGGCAAGGCTCAGTTTTTATCTGTTCCACAGGCTCATTCTTTACTCCAATAATTTCATCAATTTGATTTCTTGTTAATAAATTTCTCGTTAACAGATCTGTTTCTTTTGTACCTGTTATATGTTTCTTCTTTCTTCCTCTGCGTTTTTTTCTACTCTTACTTAAATCCCAACAAAGACTTTCAGTAATATTAAAAAAATCCTCGTCATTTATTTCTTTTCTTTGATATAATTCACGTTCCCAAGCAATAAATTGACTACAGTTTATAGAGCAATTATCATGGGTGAATTTTCTTGGTGAACTCGTCACTTTATTTTTATACTTATATTTTGATTCAGGTTCAATGAAAACGTGATTGCATATATTTTCATTATTATTGTTATCACCTACATTTATAGGTTGCAAATATTTCTTTTCTGTGAATTTCGTATTGTTCAAGATTTTGAAGCCTTGGAGATTAATAATAGTTTGTGATAACTCTTTTAAACTGTGATGTTCTATGTGATGATTATGTAAATCCACAACAGTAGCATTTGACTGATGACAAATAATGCATTCATAGAGCACAGACATTCTGATACTCTACCTTCTCTTTAATTCTACCTTCATAAGACAAATCATATATAGAATATTAAGAATAGTATATTTAATAGTGCAATATAATAAAGTTCTTAATTATTTACTAACAAAATAAATACTTTTAAGTACAGCAGTTTAAAAAAAAAAGAAATAGTAATGAAATTGAAGATTTACCTTTAAAAGATCGTATTAGGTTATATCCAAAAAAAAAAAAAGAAATCCAAATAATTACAGACAACAATATTCGATTACACGTGGACGTAACGTATTTGACAACACTTATCACATAACAAAATTTTGTACAAATAATATAAATATTAAATAAGTTTATCGTAATTTAAATGACATTGTCTATTCGCTATGTTCAGCGTCCACGTGAGGATCTATGGTAGTATGCCTATTGTAGATGGTAGATGAAGATGTACGTGCATATGTATATCGATAATAACGTGCATAAAATGAAATATACTTTGAACCATAATATTATTATAACATAAGACGTATATGTTTATATTAAAAATTACTTTAATAATTTTCTTTTTTTTAACAAACGAAATGTTTTATACGATAAATCGGCAAATGTAAATCGCAAGTCTTAAACAACGCAAATTTTTATTTACAATTGAAATTATTAATACAAGTACAATTCGAATTGTATTTCTTTTTGTTCTTAAAGATAGATTAGCAACAAACGAATGATAATTGTATCATTTATTTCTTAATCATTTATTCGCTGATTGTTATATAAGGTGGGATGTAATTTCTTCTAATACAGCAATCGATTGCGTTACAATAAATGAGAGTGTTACACGGAACGTTCCGATGTGTCGGTGATATAAATAAAAAGAAAAAAAATTGCAAAACTTAAATAGCCAATGATTAAATTTAGACTCCAACAAACGTATCGTTTGCATGCGCATCGGAGCATGCATCGCGAATATCAAGATGGTACGAGATAAGTTTCAATGACGATTCGCGTGCCATGATTGGCCGGCAATTGAAAACAGGCCAATAAGTGCGCGTTTTCGCATCGCGAAAGATAAGATTACACGAGCCGCCGTGCGCATGCGCGCCGTTTGATTCTCCTCGCCATAATTCGGCGCCAGCTTTCAGTCACGCGTAATCCTTCGGAGAGGAATTGTACGAGAGATTTGTTTCGTGACTACTGTGGAAAAGGAGAAAAAAAAAAGAAAAAGAAGAAACTATTTCGAGTTAAATTTAGTACACCGTATTAGATAAAAGGCAACAAGTGCACGTTCACCGATTGTGTATGAAGCGGTTGTGTGCTTGCAGGCGCAATTATGTCTTTCTACTTTCGCGACCGACCGAAATTCGGCGATAGACTACGTGGTAAATCCGGCGACGAACTTTTACAGGAGATTAAACAACAATTCGACGAAGATAGCAAATCGTTCTTCGAGCCTGCAAATAGATCGGGGCGGGACCCTTTTGAACGGCACTCCACTTTCTCAAGGGTGAGTCCTCTCCTCTTTGTAATATAAACTTTTGTTATTAAAATCAAATCGTGCGAGTCAAAGGAACCGAAATCATTGCTGGACTTGAATTTTTGAAATGATCTTTTTTATTCGTGTAAAAAATTTTAACTCTAAGCATAAGAATGGTACTAGGTAACATTCGAATGTCAAAAAGATATTATTACATGTTCTGTGTATATTCTAATATAATGTAATATTGCAGTATATTATATATGCTCTATATAATAATAACATATAATTTATTATATATAATATATAATCTATATAACCTCAAAACATCTTTCTTGACATTCCAACCATAAAATTAATGAAACAGCGTAAACCATTGAAAAAGAAACAAAGTCAAAAATTCTGGCAGTGATATTGGAACAGATACCAGAATCGTTAAAATGCACTAGAACTTACAAACTATCAATTTGCTCATGGGAATTGAGAAAGTTCATTTAATTAAATTAATTCTTTTCACCAAACTTCTTTCGAAATTATTATCTTCTTACACTCTCGTTGTAAAAAAAAAAATTTGAAAAAATACATTCCTTCTTGCACGATTTGAACGTGTTGTACGAAAATTTCTTTATTTATAGAGTGGCCCAATTTCTGCGTCGTTTCATCGGCGTGTATTAGTTAGTTTTCTCTGCTTGCCGGTTATTCTTGTCACAATGCCGATATTTTCAGAAGGCAAAAAGTGAAAATACCGGTTATCAGTATTTTTAAGTACATCATGGTATGTAAAAATTCGAACACTGAATATATATATATATATATATATATATATATATTCAATTGTATGAAGTTCGCATTCCGAGTCTATTGCACACACTGTAAGAACAATGCAAGAATTTGGTATTTATTACACCGAATCACCTGTTTCGTATTGTCAACGTGCCAATTATCATAGTTCATGGCGGTCGCGTGACCGTTACAGCTGTATCGGTACCGTGAAAACTTTCCAATTATCTTATCGTTGCTCCTCGTCTCAACGCAGTGCGTATTATCGCGCATTATTAAAATAAACGACAAAAAAATTTTCAGTTTGTTCGACACAGTGTTACTTCGGTTCAAATTTTGACCTTGGTTTCATACAACACTAACAATTCAATTATTTCAGCAATCCTCGAATTGAAATTGTCCCATTTAACATCACGGTAATTATTGTATTATTTTCTTATCAACGATATAATTTTAGATTTTTGTTGCAAAAATACAAAAGAACATGGGCTTGTGTTTCGACGAGAAATTTATTAAAAGAAGACAGAATGTATAACAGTCCATACAGATGAATTTTGTAACAATGAAAAAATTATATATATTTTCAAACACTTGCTAACAGCAAAGTCTGGGATTATAATAACATAATAATTGCATGATGCCACATAATAGGGTAGTTATATATTACTTTAGTAACATCTTGTTTATAAATGAACTGATTCATAAGTTGATTTGTGTTCATAGAGAGAATAGGTAGCTTTATCTATGTGTTGATATTGATCTATGCGAATGTGAAGAAAATTTTAAGCAGATGAGAAGTTTTGCAGGAGTGACGTGGAATTACAAATTGCTCGTATATAAAGGGGAAGTAAAAGTAAAAGGAATTGATGATTCAAATGGAATTGGCCATGGTTTCCCTCCTTTTTCGTACGTTCTCATTTCATTTGACTTGATCGCCATCTTGGTGCATAAGGAACAAACAAAATCGATAAATCGAGCTGCCTTCTAAAAGAGAAAGGCATCTATCAGTGATTGTTGATTTATGACAATGGCAAAAATTGCTGTCAACCGATCAATTGGATAAAGAGATGTTTATCCAATTCTTAAATACACTAAGGATGTAATGATAATTTTCTTCTGAGAAGTATAATTGTCTTCCCTCTAATTATACTTATGTCTTCTATGAAATTTCTTATTTTATTCCAAAGCATATGGAAGCGTAAGATTTTCACGGTAATCAAAAACGTAATTCTTGTTTCTGTTCATCAACATGGTATTTATAAACACTATTCCTAGAACAAAATAGTGTTTAAATGATACGTTTATCAAAAAGCAGATTTACACAGCAGACAATTGTTGTTTTTAACGCATTTATTGCGAATTTTCGACAGAATTATACAAAATGTTTTAAAATAACATGGATACAGGAATTCAAAGATTCTCAGGTCTATTTCAAATACTATGAAGTAAAAGCACTATGATTTTTAACTCGCTAAAAAATATTATTAATGAAATATATATTAATATATTGGAGCTTAATAGATCCATACGAAACCGAATAGTTTTTGTCAAGTGTGCAATGAAGAATAATTTGAGCTTGCAGAGAACTTGTCCCTAGAGAGAGTTCTGTTCTACTCGTAGAAATGTATAGAGTCAGCGGCTATTAAAACCACCCCAATTGCATTAAACACCCCTTCTAAGAGGAGGAGGGTGATGACGTACCGATATACAAGCACGAAATGAGATCAATATGGTACATGTGCGGTAAGTTTTGTAAATCTACCGTCGAAAGTGCTCACTCCACGGTCGGAATGATATCGTTTCGGCTTTTCGAAAGCGCAGACAGATTCGGCAAAGAACCCAAAAATAACATGTTTGTTGCCAAACGTCTGCCGGGGAGATGACTTGCCGCTTACTCGCCATGCCATAAACCCTTCTCTGTTTTTAGCAATAAAACGTTTCATTGATCGGTTGATAAGATCGTTCTGACGAATGAATGTTTCTTTCGATAAAAAAATGTGACGCCGCTTCGTTTCAATCCTCTTTGGATAGAAGAATATTAAGGTAGAATAATATACGAAATAGTACTCTCTGATTTTAACTAATTGATAATTCAGTAGACATGGAATTAACTTAAAAATATACCAAATATCTTTAGAAACAGAGGACCGAGTTCGAAGTATTTCGAAGATAAATTAGGGGTGATGGAATTTACTAGAGTTGTAGAAAAAAAAGAATAAATATCGTAGTCACGTAATTAAGATATCACTGAAAGATCTGTAGATAACCTTCTGACAATTATACGAAATATAACGCGTGTGTGGAAAGTGTCAGAGATCGAGTGGACGGACTATTTTGGATCGAATAGTTCTTGATTTGGAATGGTGAGAGGGAATCAATGGCGGCTATTTTCAGAGGTCTCAGCGTCGTCGTCGAGAACGTTCCTACGTCTCCGAACATGCCGATGATGTTCAAAGATTGCGAACATTACTTCATCATGTGTATCTTGGTAAAAGAAGAAGTCAAGATTACTCTACAATTGCTGATAAAATATTTCATTCCATATTTCCATCTTTACTATGTACATTTTTCCTTCTTAAAAAATTATCATCTCTATCTTGGATAAAAAAATGTTCTACGTCTTCTACTATCTTCTACTATCTTTGTTTTTTAAGAAGTGACGAAGTATTTTATCTGGAATTCTGTCAATATATTATATTTCTGTATCTTTAAAAGAGATTTACAAATATTTTTATGAAAAAGGAAATATTAGGTTCAACATCTAATACGTTTTTTTCCATAGGTGAGATCTTAGAAGTACAATAGAGATCGTTTTGATATAGAGAACATAGTCGTCCGTCTGATCCCTGCACCAATATTTACTCTAGAAAGATTGCTGTCGCACTGATCGATTTTCTCTTATTTTCTTTTTTTTTTACGGTTCTCATTGATTCCCTTATCTTGGATATGACGTTAGAAACTTTATAGGGAAGGATGCTTGGTGAGTGTAGAAGCATACTGAAAAAATATTTTATTGATTCTTGACAAAAAACTTAGCTCATCTCGTTATGTGATCATTCTTAAGGACAATTTGCAACAATGATCAGATAGATAACTTTACGAAAATTTATGGTACACCAATACAACTCATTCTCTAAAGATTAAGGAGATACAAAGATCCCTTCGAGCGTTAACAATTTTTTAATGTAAGATTTTAAGAAAGGAAAAGAGAGATGAATCGAGATGGTAATGCATAAAAAATGATGGGAATTGAATTCTGCGGAGTTCGGTACTTATTAAAAATAAGACACCTCATTGCATCCACTACAATTTTCACGTGATGACTCACGAAGTCATTGGGATTCATAGTGTGTGGAAAGGGATTCATCGTCTTGAAAAGTGCTCGCTTTCTCTGTTCCGAGAATTACGTCCCGGACCCTTGATTATCCCTCCTACTTTCCCTGGTGAACGTCATTCATGAAGCAGCATTCCTATTCACTTCATGGCCCGTTCTGCGAATTGTTCGAAGGGAAAGAATCACGTCATGTCTTCCCGCCGCGAATTTTGGAAATTGATACAATATATACCCTCGTGGGAACAATATTTTGATACTATCATATTGGTATTAAAAAATATATTTATAAGAAACATAATTTTCTGGATTTCAAATTAAATCAGAAAGATAATCAAGGAGAAAGAAATTATTCGTTTCCTTGAAGCCAAAAAGATTATGGTTATAGAAACTTACATGTATAGAAAATAATATACTTACATGTATAAACTTTAAGAGATTATTTGGAAAACAGTCGTGAAGAATATCGTTATTTAGAAAAATTTTTCCTGCATATTGTACAGCAAACATAATATAAAAACTAGTTTTTATCATTATTTCATACGATTATAATTTATAGAACATTCTTAAGGACATATGGATTGTATTACTCAAGATGGTATCTCTTTCCAAGCGAAAAAAAGTAATAAAGGTAAAGACACGATTGTAGTCAGTTGTGTGCCTTATCTCGACGATCATTTCTATTCGTACTTTGAGTATGACAATGCTGGTGTAACGTTACTGTACGATGAAATTCTTCATGGATTTTCAGGAGGGTGTAACTAAAAGCAGTATCCTTGACTTTCGATACTTTTAACGACCTTTCAGCTTTTATCCAGGGCCACGCCCTGTATCAATTACAATTCGCTATAGCATTCCAAACAACGATATCGATTCTCATTTATTAAGGATCCTTCAATATATTCTAGATTGTTTGCCATATAGGTATGCAAGAGTTAATTATTATACAACAATTATATCATACTGTAAATATTTTTACTGAGTATATCGCGAGAGTAAAAAAAAAGTAACATTAATTTTAAGATCAAAGTGAAAAATGAAAGAGCGTGACGTTAATCGACACAACGTGTTGAAACTAGAATACTCGTTGCATCAATGGAGCGTTACGAGAGTATGTATTCAACCTGTAGTAGGAATCTCCACTTTTCCTTTCACTCTTCGCTCGATACACGTGCGCATCACACTATGCTTACTGCTGCGCGTAAAACACGGTGCAGCTCCGTGAGAAAGTGCACACATTGACCACCTTTATTTACGTTTCTTATAATAATAATAATTTGACGCTGGAAATATAGTATAACAAACTGTAATCGTGTTGTTTAATTTGAAATTATGTTACTTATATTTGATATTCTGCTAAAAAACAAAGTGTGTACAGTAGCATCACGACGTAATTTACAGATGTCCATAGATATCATATCAAACTTATATTGATTGAGTCAAAATTAAACTAACACATTACTATATCATATATCATACGATACGAATCATTCATCTAGGTGGGACAAACTATAAAATTGTGACGTGAGACGATATTGAGAAATTTTACACGAGTAGTATATTTACATGTGGGCCTCATGCGTGCAAGAATGCATGTATGCATACTATAGTCTACATAGTAGAGTAGAGGTATGTTGATACCCGTAACGGAATCAGTTTCACAGTCATCTCAATGACGTCACGAAATTGCTAAGGAATGGCGATCGAGTACTTCTTCTACTCTTATAGTTTCCTAGCTGTGACATCGATCACCGTGGATCATCGATCGTCACTATCGATGATCGTGCGAGTGATCGAAATACGTGAATAAAATCGACGAAGAAAATCGAAAACGAGATGGACACTCTAAGACAATCAATTATATATGTATATCGAATAATGATATTGGTGATCTACGATTTTAGCGATCAATCGATCACCAATCACAATTGTATTTACTTTGAATTTTCATGACACGTTAAATTTAATCTTAATCACATAAAGAAAAAACATTGAATTTAATGAATTTTTTTATATTTGTATGACATAAAAATATTAAAAGAAATTTTTAGTCGTTTCTTTTAAAAATGATAGTAATTAAAAATAGGAATTAACTTGCTGATATATTTAGTTCGCATTTTCTAAATGTTGGAAAGATGGAGTTATTAACTAGTAATTGGATAATATTATGTTAATAGTTACTTTGTTATTGGAAATTGTTAGTTTTCAAAAGTTACAAAATTGTTCGTATCATAAGGCATAATCGATAAAATTTTCTATTTTGCAACTTGCTTATTGAACCGTTAGATGGCAACACTTTTCACAAAAAATTGTTACACAGTATTGTAAGTACATACATATACACTTTGGTTTTGGCCATGTATATTTTTTTTTTAAATTTTATTTAGTGTTATCTTAATATTTATTGAATAAAGTGTGAGTATTCAAATCTGTAATCTGCGATTATAATGAGAATTTACTTTCTCTTGTTTTTCCTTTTATATCATAAATCAAGAAAATGAGTCTATCTTTCTTATATTCGGATGATGTATATAATTTTTTTTACTTTTTCTGACTTAATTCATTCAGAATATGTGTACATACATTCAAGATGATTTTCTCTTTTAATCATCACTTATCATTTCATCGTTATATCATTTCAACGAATCGAAACAAACATTTTATTTTTTTTCCATTGGTATGAAATATTTTACGCACAACTTTGAACTTTGAACTGCCAGTACTCAGGCAAAATCTGAATTTCATTGTAAATTACAAAACTTAAGAAAATAAGAAACTTATTAACATTAATCTTAGATTGTTCAAGATTTGTGCGTTTAAAAATTAGGGCAACCTGCGTTTAACCTCAAAACTAATTTCTTACTAGGCGTTAATTCTCTCAGTTGCTCTATGCAACAAGCAGAAACGGCAATTTTACGATTTGTTTCACACCGACGTTACGTAAGTGGTACAGGTGTATTCTTATACTTCACTTTAAAAAAAAACTTTGTCATATAGTATATGTAATCTCTATTTTAAAATTTCATTTTCATAATTCAGATGTGAAGAAATTCAAGTCAAAACATTTTCCTTTCTATCAATGCGTACATATACATACAAAAATTTTACAATCTCGTGAGTAATCTTTGAATAACAACTGAAACATCTGAAAGTTAGAATTAAGAATCGTGGAAAGATTTGATAAGATCAAAAATCTTGAAATATTGCAAGCGAGCTCTACTGAGAACGTACAATTCACTCTCAATCGTTTCATGCGTTCGAGACTACCAAAGTTCGCATACATGTAAAATTTTAAAGAATCCGCAGATGGCAATTCGCTAATGCATTGCCAAGCAATCGATTACATAATCTCTATCTTGTAGGGGGCCACGAAGTGAGTCATCTGTTGAGTGAATTGTCGTTGTGTATTCGTGCATGCGCAAATCGACATGTTCGTCCAAGTGTGCGACTCGATCTGTGTTTCCTGTTTATTGTCAAACGCAGTATAAACATTTAACATCGTTGAAAGTTTCAACCCGGTTCTGCAACGTTTCGGAAATATTTTCCACATTGGAAAACTGCTTCCATTGCGCATGATTGCATCCTAATGATTATGAAGCAGTTATAATACGATGTTTCGCGACGCTGTACCACGTGCTCGTTCGCACTATTATTAAATAACAGTGGCGCTAGTGGTAAGTGATTTAAAAAGTTTCTCTTTAAGTTCCATGTAATTCCGCAACGTACAATTTAATTTGTACTGCATTTTCAAATCAAGGATGTTACACAAATAATTTACATGGCATTAGCACTTTTTTAGACAGTTATATTTAAAATAATTATATTTATGGCGAAAGTAATTCAACTGTTAATAACTCATTTTCGAGAATGAAAATCATGAATTAAAGTTTTTTTATCTAATTACTTCATTGTTAATCTTCTTTTTCATTTTTCGTAATTTCATAATCGATGCATTATTATCAAATATATGTACATAAATTGTACGCTAAAGTGTTATTGTTAATAGTGTTTAATGAACATTTTAATTTTCACTGTAGAAGCTACCTTTGTAAAATATTAAAATATCATTTATTTTGGAGTTTTGAATCAATATAAATTGCAGTACATATTTTAAATAACTGTGAATTACAGAATATTAATATTTTTAAATAGAAAAGAAATTGCTGAATGAATTATAAAAATTTATGAGGATCTGTTTAAGTTTTCACGCGCGTAAGATTATAAGATCTCATTTCTACTGTGCTTAACCTTTATACAACCTACCATCATTTCAAAGGTTTCTACGTTATTAATTACATCTCAATAACATAACCAAGCATACTATACTATTATATCACCTGCAGTCGCCTTACAAACGTAATCGTTTGATGTTCAAAGTCATTAATTAATCTAAGTGGATATTTGAATTCTAAATAGATTATTTTAGAGTGCTAATTACATTAGAGTACTAGTTTTCGGGACAGGACGATTTTCAAGAAAAAAAGATAATGAATTTCAAAATTTAAACAAATGACTACGTAACTCAAGTAGAATTCTATTATTGCAAATTATTATAGATAAAACTGCAAATTATTATAGATAAATATAAAATATAACATTTTATCATTAAATGTTAATAAAATTAGGTCACGACGAGCAAGGTCTTGGTTCGTTGTCGCATATTGTATCTTGATTATAAAGCTTCTACGTGACGCCTGGTTACACATCGTGCAAAAGTTTTGGATCTGGGCCAAATTTTGTGATTGTGTATAACTAATTTTCAATGGCGGACTTCTGGTACCTTATTGGTATAATACGATTAAGAGTCGTAAAACAAAGTTGACATACGATCAATTCACATTATGCGATAAAACACTTCCTTGAACGCTCATAAACACTAATTATAGAATTCTAATTATGTAATTGCGAATTAATTGTCAGGTTGAGGCAAAAAGTTGAATTTCTCTTAGAATACATACTGGTCTGTGATTTTCATCGAAATTTCTCGTAGGGGATTCTTCAGTTAACACTTAAAATTATTGATGCCTCTTAAACGTCATAGTTTCAGTAGCGATTCTATTTAAAGTTCGACAAGTTGTAAAAATAAATCTTATTACATATGGGTTTTATTTGCTAGCCCTCAATTTAGTTCCTATTGGGACAATACATGATATATATATTTTTTTTTTTTTACATTGAAACAGTGCCTTCGAATTAGACACGATCTATTTATACTTATATCGAATGATTCACGGTTAATATTACACGAAAGAAAAGAAAAGATAAGTCGAATTCTGAGGATAACAACGTGATCGAAAATTGTTCCATTAATGATGATCTATTTATATGGCGCAATTATCAGTAACAAAAACAGAAAGAACGAGTTGACCAACTTTTCGGCCGGGAATACAAACACGTGAAGGGAATTCGTGCTTACTATAAAAGGATATAGGTAAACAAGTCCGGAGTACAGCCTTGCTCGGTAGGCTGATTGTATAAAATGAAAAATGGAAAAACTTAACAATACTGGCTCGCAATTCAACAATAAATCTTGTTGAATTCCGTGTCAACGTTTCAAACAAAAAACAAAAAGAAACAATATTTCTGAGATTGTAAATATTCTCTGTAACTTTTGGAATTTTGCTTTTTTATCAACTTGTACAAAACAATGCGAATTTTGTGATGTGAGTGTTTTTTTTCGATACGTTCTTCCACGAAGTTATCGCATTTTCCATTTTAAGTAATCGGCGATAAGCGCGATCGATCTCGATGTTTATCGATGATTGTTCGAAAGAGGAGCATAGTACGAACTCTTCGTTCCTCGGTTTGAACGTCGCGTGTCGTTCAAGTGCGCGAAAAACAAACGATTTCTCGAAAGAGCCGAAGAGAGAGGAACGTTCTAGTAGTCTCTGGTCGCTTCTCTCGGTCGATTCCGTGGGGAGTCGGGCATGCTCGGCACGGCAGTCACGTGGCTCCGATACAGCCCACACAACAAATATATTTAAGTCGCTCGAGGGGCGCACTGACAGTTTCACTATTGACCTAAAACGAGCGTGTTCGTGGAACGAACGTGCGTCTTGAGAATTTTTCATAAGGAGGACACCTTTTTTTGATGCAGAACATTTTGTTCGTGAGTGTGTGACACGCGCGAGGAGTGCGTGAAGAAATAGACGGAGTAACGCCGGAATAGTGGTCCTGTTATATAACGAAAGCAAAACGAAGAGAATACAGAAAGCTAGAGTGTTGCCTAGCTAGAGAAGATCGAAAGGGAGAGGCTCTAAAGACCAACTGTCGCACGTAGTTAACTCCGGTAATTTTGCAAGATTTTTAAGCAGAAACAGAGAGAACGAAAGTGTGTTTATTTTTATCGTTTCGCATTTTTTTTTTTTTTTTTTGTTAACACGCCGTCACTGTTGTTTAGTGAGCTTCTTGGCTGATTCTTTGAAAGTATATAAAAATAATACATAAAAAGAAAAGAAACGTTTAACCTGCAGAGCGAGCTCTTAGCGACAAAGGAGGTACGAAGTTAACCTCATAGTGTGTGAGACGAAATAAAATACAGCGAATATTTAAAAAAAGTCGCATCCCCCGAGACAAAAAAAAAAGAAGGAAAAAGAGGACACCACATATTCTCGAAATTAGGCACGGATTAAAGGGTCCAGAAAATGGACTCGCCTGTCATCGTGGACAAAGCATCCGAATTCGGAGACCCGATTGATTTGGATCGTCCGTTTTCTGTAAGTGGTGCCATCTCCTTTTTTTTGTCATTTCTATCGTATATAAATCTCGCATTTAATACTTGTACAATCGCGATAAACACGACTTTCGATGTGTTACAGATAAGATTAAATTAATTTTTACGCGGCGCAGGAATATGTTCCTGACTTGACGAATAATTACTTGCTCGACAATCGAACGTATACTCAAGTATCAGGCAAGAATAATATAGAGAGATCGTGTTAATCACATTAATCTACTAAAGCCTATAATATTACGCCAAAGCCTGTCTATTGAATCATGCGATCTAAGTATTGATATATGTAGTCAACTCTCGGCGTTTTTGCAGACCTTTCCAGATCGTTCTAAAGTAGTATCACGTACTTTTTCATTCATTCTAGCTCTTTCTAATATACATCCCGCGACATAACGTGTATATTTTAATTGTTACGTGAGATTCATTTGTAATTTATTAGTTCTTTTTTATTTTTTATCATTTTATTTTATTTTATTTTATTTTTTTTAGTAATAAGTTTATCGAATTGGTGATAGACGTAATCAGTGTGTTGCTGGTTCTGCCTATGGGAAATTTGGATGTCATGCTGTTGGTGTGTACACACGGCTATCAGTGTTCTCGATTCTTACATTCAACGTCGGTTTCGACCTTCTCTTTCGTGTTCCGCGAGATCGCGTGGAAGTTAGAAATAGAATCCGCGAGGAATGACGTAGGTTTCACCACCTCGAAAATGGTGACTTGCGGACCCGTGAATTTTTCGCTTTCTCCGGGACAAATCACGACCAGACGAATGAATTCCTTTTAAACCGACTTAACTGTAACAATTTACATAGAATTCTTTTTGTCCAATTATTTTAGAATTGATTGAATTGATTGAAAGTGGATTGTTATAGCCGCTATAGTTTTATAATGACGATTTATATATAGAGATATATAATAAAAAAAGTAAGATAAAATATAAGAATTTGAATTCTAAATATTATAATTCATTGTACGTTCTTCTATGTACGTTATTTGTCAAGATGGAGTATATTTCTTGTCATTGGAGTACCATAGAATCTGAGTGCTTTATTTTATCATTTTTCTTTTACACTTTATTTTTGGTATTTTCACCTTTTTTTTTTTTTATTAATTTGCCGTTTTGCATTTTCTATAAATATCAAATCCTAAATCTCTGCTGTAAATCTTAAAGAGATACCATCAAAATTCAATCTGATAGAATATTACTACTTTGGTGGTATTCCGACCGGAAGTTCTCGGCATAGCGACGTTCTCGTCGCGTAGTACAAATATTTGACTTGACTGGTGACTTCTCTGATTATAACGAGACTCCTCGAATATCTTTCGAGTGTATTCTATCCTAGAGTAAGGTCCATTCTTCCAAAACACAAGCATGTTGACGCTAATAATAAACTAACGTTTCTCCTCGGTAACTCTCTCTCTCTCTCTCTCTCTCTCTCTCGTGGCTCGCGTTTCTTGCGACCAAATGGAATCAGACAGAGAAAGAGTGGAGAAAGAGAGAAAAACGACGAAAAACGTAACATAATCGCGGTCCATTCGCTGACACGCTTTATTTCTTCTCGTTTACTCGGCCGTATTAGGCTCGCTTAAAGATCCTGTAACCAAATGAATGATCTTTTCTTTTCGGAAATTCAACTCCAATTCACCCATATGTCTATTATTCTCCAAGAATCTTCTCGATCTCGAAATAACACAAAAGTTAACGGTTTCAGATCAGAATCAAAGGGGGAATATGGGAAGATTAGGAATTGTTTTCTTAATTCGCGTGATCAATAAATTTACTTCGATTCATTTATTATGCATTTTTTTTTAATATAGTAAAAGAAGAAGTAAAGGTTACGTGGATATGTTGCATGCTAAGCTTTTTGTTTAATCATAAACTGTGGTATGAATGTTTAATATTAATACTAATATGACTTACGATCTTTGAAAAAAACAAATCTACTTTCCCAATATTTTTCATGGTATTCATGTATTATATTAATTGGATTAATTATATTAATGGAAAATACATAAATTTGATTAAAAAATTTACATTTCTATTCACCGGAGTGTGAAACTCGCATTTTTACTCTTTTCCAATTTTATTCTTTTATATTTCGTGTTTTTATATACCTATTTGTTACTGTTATTCTTCATGTAATAATTCTTCACGTAATAATTCTACTAATTCTAAATAATTTATACTAAGTAACTTACCATACAGTTGTCTACACTAGTGCAGTCGACCAGTACAGCTTTACTCTATCGTTTCCATCGTCAATTACACCATGCCTAATCGAGTTAACTAAAAGAGAATTGTCTTCTCGATATTATCTACATGGCGTGCATAGCTTCTCGAAAACACGATAACAGATTATTTTTACCTGTGATCTAACTGGCTGCCCCTTTTCACGTAAAAAAGAAACCGGTTTCGAGGAACATTACTGTTAATACTATTGACGATGACGCCTTGACATGTGTCGCGTAGGCGTTATCTATCCATTGGAGAACGGAAGTGAAACCAGACTGGTAATTCTTTCTTTTCTCTTCTCGATCCATTCTAGGATCTATTTCCGGCATTCTATAAAAGATCCTTGCACTAATATGGTCTCTGAAATTTTTTGTATTTTACAAGAACATAGACTTTTCTTTTATACTTCTTAATTCTGATAGTATACTCAGAAAGATTTGGAATTGTTTTTAACCTTTACTAACTTTGTTCCTTCGTTTCTTCTTTTACTATTGTTAGTGTTACTCTTGTTGTTGGCAGTTACGTTCCAGAATTTAAGACTTTTTGCAATTGACGTCCACTTTGATCTTTGCAATTACATTCTAACATCTTTGCAGACAGTGCCTTCCAAGATGCTGGACTGCTTTGATTTATCTGTTTGGTGTAAATGGTATAAATATAAAAATAATTAGTCTCCTGGCTATTTTTCTATTACGTACTTCTATCTAAGAATAGATCTACGAATAAAGGAACCAGATTGTTTTTAAGAATGCTTACGAAGAGATCAGGAAATAACTATAAACCGGCTACTGTTGTGGGGCCCGATTCGAAGGACCATGACACACTTCTTCGGTTATATCGAGCCGGCGCTGACATTCACCCAGTTTTACGGATAACCATAGTAGATTGAACTTCTTGCCTCCTCGGTTTCTTTTTGTCCATACGCGTTGCCCAAATGCGCGTTCTGGTATACTGTATACTGTAATAATGCGAGATCATACACACATTGACATGAAAATCTTTCTCCAGTCAATTCTGTAATTAACTAAAGGTTGAACTAATAGTTATCCTATAATTTACTAACTAATAGGATTAACAGATTTTTTTTTTTATTATCGTTACACCGATTACTATGTAATTCGCGCTTGTGGTGCACGAACAGATATAAAACACAAGGAAAACGTGACGGAATAAAATTACGAAAAGTTGCATAAAAGGCAAGGAACGCATGGAATGCAATCTATGGATGAATATTCAATGCAGAGCAGTTCAGTCACAGTTCCTGGAACTGCACGTTGCAATAATTAATAGATTTCATAACTCTTGTGTTGCGCGAACGTGATCTAATATCTTCTTCGACGATTTCCACGGTATTAAAATTTTCTTTGAATGTACTCTCAATTCGGCGCTTCGCTCCTTTCGAGATTTCCTTTCGTTCCTGTAACGTGACGATCGGTGATTAGTACACAACGGTTTTACTTGGAAAATTTCGTTTAAGGCAAAGTGAATTCTCAAAGGACTAATACTATTAATGGCAGTAGTTTAATTGTAGTCGGACCTAATTTAGCAGCTGCGTATATACGAATTCAGATCGGATAAAAATAAATAAACAAAGAAAACAAATCGTAGCTGATTCAAATATAGGTGAAAAAAAAATTGTACAAACAATAGTTACAATAGTTCAATGTATAATATTTATAATATTTAATATATAGAAATTGGACTATGGTCGACGATTAAGAAGAAAAAAATTGATAGAAACAGAGAAAGAAAAGTATAGATAGACCTACCGTTTAACGGGAGTGGAGTCATGATTCATAAGTGGAGTCGGTTGGTGTACCTTTAAAAGGTATTAAGACACGAACGAAAGACTTTCATACGTGTTCCCATCAGGGATATGTAAAGAATACTGGAAATTAATGTACGAGCGTAAGAAAGAGAGAAGTGAATCGTTCTCAAATTTTAATCAATTTTCTCAATTATACAAAACGTAAAAAAAATAGTTGCTGCAGTCGTCCAATATTTTTCTTATCACATTCGATCAACTATATTTGTCACTAACTTATAATATTTAAAATAAAAATCTCAAAATAAAAAAATAGAAATTTCAAATCAAACGAATAGAAAAGATACTCTCTTGGAAAAGAAAGTAATCCATTACGATTCTGTTTAATTTTCTCATATTTGCGTTGAAATATGCATGCATGTTCAGTTAGAGAAAGTAAAAAAATTTTTTGGGAGGAGTTTATTACACGATTATTTCTACTTCCCTAAGAAATCACGGTTTCCTTTGATCGAATTATCTCACGTGGGTGAGACTACGAAATATACACGTGCAATAGTATATATGTACATATCATGTCGCCAATGACGTAAAGGCCGTCGTCACGAGTGGAACACCCACGCGAAATCACATATTTCTCGAAATGGCGTCAATTATTGCGATACGAAGTCGTAACGTTGATCGCTATTGCTTTTCGAATCTTCCTAGCACTTTTCTAATATTTACGTATGTAAAAATCTAACGATAAAATTCTAATCCGTTTTGTGCATGGCTTCTGACGATATATCGACAAGATTTTGTAATTTCATTGAAATATTATAGATCTTTTTAGAAGTTTGACGAAAATTTAGCAGAACATCTGCACTTTACGCTTCGTTTTTCTTTTAATGTCATTTAATGCTACTTTATTATATTATATATCTTGTATCATGTTCGATATAACAGGCTTCTTGTAATTTAGAAACAGAAACAGAAATCGCTTTAACCTGCTAAAAAGATATAGAGATTTCGCAGCTTGTAGCGACAGAGTTTAAATAATTAAGCTTTAACTCACAGTCAGCTACATTAGTCGATCATAGAAACAATCTTCTGAGGTCTTTGAAATTTTCAGAAAATTATTCTGAGAATAATCGCAAAAAAAAAGGAATGAAAACCGCTTCACGAATATTTAAGAACGATATTGAATTTTAAAATTAATAAATCTGAATCGTATCGACCTCAGAAGTCATACTTCAGAAAAAAAAAAAGAGAAAGGCAAAGAGGACACAGATTTCTTATTTTTTTTTCTAAATTTTTTGTTTCCAGGCGTTTCCATTCGACGACGACAATTTTGGACGACGCAGTGATATCCGTGCGCACCTGGACGATCTAGCAGCTCGTCATCCAGAATTCGCCGATCATCTGTTGGGCTCTCCTTGGGGTGACGTTCCCTTCCACGGTTCCTTCCGCAACCGAAATCGTGACTCTGCGAACAGAGACCGTAATAACTATCAGCAAGGGTACTCGGACGAGGACGTGCGAAGTCAAGCAAGCGGAAGTAGCGCTGCCAGCGCGTCCAGTTCGCACGGCGAGGCAGACGTTAATCAGAATCAGCAGAACAAGCCCTCCAACTTCGAGCAGTCTAATAGAAAAAGTCAAATTCCACAATACGGGTTACGCAACACCGTGGACATAGGTCAACACCATCACAATATGGAGAACTCCGACAGAGGAAATCGCGGACAGCGCTCGATGTCCGCTCCTCCAGAGAACAGACAGTCATCAACGACCAACAATCAACAACAACCTCAGCAGCAAGAGCAAAAGCCGCAGGGGCAGAGATATGTTTCCAGAATAGATATAACGCCGCAACAGCCTCAACAGCCTCAACAGCAACAACAGAAACCTCAGCAGCAGAGTAATGTTAGGCATATTCCAATATTTGTCGAAGGTAGAGATGAACCTGTGCTTCCAAAAAGTTTCGACGAATCGTTTACCCCCAGAAGAGAATCTTCTCCCTTTAGAAGAGAACCTTCTCCTACACAGTTCCACACACCACCACACTTTCAGAGACCATCTCCATTCGGCCAACACTTCGGTGGAAGACACCATCAGTGGCCTCCACACTTCCAAGAACCTTTCTATCAGTCACCAAGTGCTTATGAGCATCCCTCCAGGAGGCAACAACAGACTCACACCTTCCCTAGGCAGCATCAGCAGCAACAGTACTGTGAAAGACAGCCTCAGCAACAGCATTACGAGCAACCAAAACAACAGAAACCTCAACAGCAGGTTCCACCTCAGCAGCAGCAACCTCAACCTCAACAACAGCAACAGGAACCAGTGAAACCAAAACCCAGCGTTCCAAAAGATCCACTGGAGAGAGTAGCTCTTGTACAGAAAGAAGTAGATGCCCTGGCTGAACAGGTTAAGCAATATACCGGTAACTCGAGGACAGATAAAGAATATATTTATTTAGATGAAATGCTTACCAGGGAATTGATTAAGTTGGATGATATAGAGACAGAAGGCAGAGATAATGTTCGACAAGCGCGCAAGAACGCGATTAAAACTATACAAGAAACGATTAGCTTGTTGGAGTCGAAGGCGCCACTCCCGTCTCAGCAAGCATCGCCAGAGGAACAGGGAATACAAGAAGAAATTTCTAATGTAATTGAAGAGGCTGGGCAGACTGAAACAATGGACTTGGAGCAGAAAATAGAGAATCAGTCTCAAACTAAGGAACCAATTCCATTGCCTCCTGGTCCATCGTCTCCAATAAAGGAATTGAAAGAAAATACTGAACTTTCTACGAAGGAAGTGGAAAATTCTGCTATTGATCAAGCAACGAGTCAACAACAGGAAGCTAGTCAAACAAGTGAACCTATGGATATGACTTCAGTAGAAAACCCAGATATTCAACAGAGTACAGAGAAAATTGCTGTAACTGAAATTAACGAGAAAAAACAAGAGAATATTTCTGAAGAAAATACCACCGAAGAAAAGAAAACAAACGTTTCTGCTGAAAAGACTGCCACTGAGCAGAAGAAAGGAGAAAATCCTTCGGAAGGAAAGAAAATAGAGAACGTTTCTGAAGATAAGAAAGGAGAAAACACTTCCAAAGAAAAAAAAGAAACGTCTGCAAAAACGAAGAAGACTGAGATTGTTTTCAAGGAAAAGGAACCAGAGGAAGCTGATCAAGAACAACAACAGAAAACAGAAGAGAAAATGGAGGTGGATAGTAGTGAGATGAAACAGTCCCCCAAATCGAAAAAGGGAAAAAAGTCGAAAAAACAGACTGCTCCAGTGTCTGATAAACCAATACCATTGCCAGCTCCAGAAAACACTGAGACCAGTGCAAAATAGGACAACTGTGGCAGGAAGAAATATAAAGTGTCATGATTCCAATTTGCACCAAAGGATGCATCAATCAATCTGTTCTGTTGGTTGTCGCCAATTGTTTTGTAGGACGAGCTAAGGAGAGCCATTTGTTGGTCGTCATCTCCACTGTTGCGATCATAATTAGTGCCAGATCGACAGGAACGTCGTGGATCGACGTGAAAATTGCACAATCAGCATAGAACCGGTCGAAAATTCTGTTTTTTTTTCTCTTGCTTTCTCGTTTACGTGGTCACAGTCAGGTTTGAACCTTTTAAAGGTTATATTCCTTTTTAAAGGAATGAGAATAGGAAAAAGATCGGAAGAATCGTACAACGAATATCTAGCATGAAAAAGAATGTCACGCTGTTGCGTTGAACGAGGCTGTCCCGCCCCCCTCCCTCCAGATTTTTTCTTTTTACCACATTACTTTCTTAAGAAATCACACGGGAAAGAACGTCGAATACTCAAGGAATTGTATTACACATTTTAACAATGTCCGATGCAATTGCTCTTGCACTTCGATGCTGATTACACTTGAAGAAACTGAAATATTAGTCTCCACTTTTATTTTTACTTTTCTTTTTAATCAGTCACTGTTTAGTGTTAAACTTTTTTTTTATTTAGTCATTAATTGACTACTTGAGTAATATGTAACCAGAGCAGAGAAATATCGATAATAATTCAAAAGAAGTAAAGAGAAGATATTTGAGGAACCGTAAGATAGATATTTTTCATGTGCATATTATCAAAATTGACGTGTAGTCAGTATTGATAATAAGATTAGCGAAAGAAACTTGATATGATTATGAAAATTTTTAAGCGTATAACGAAGATGCTAGTAATTGTTCATAAGAAATCTGTTGGGGATGTCGAACTCGAACGTTTAAGAACAAAACGCGTTCATTTCTTACGATTAGTATTACAGCGCACGGCCTGAGACATAATAAAACTAACTTTATTATTATATTATTATTATTACTATTTATAATTTATTGTGCATCTGCTGAACGATTTAAGCACGATTTTCGTGCCTCTAATGTAATAGGTTGTTAAAAGAAGATTGTTCAGAAATTTATAGATTTTTAGTAACGAAGAAAATAAGTAAAAAGAATTTACACGTAACTTCATGCATAATTGTGAATATTCTTTATGTGTATATTCGTAGTTTTCTTCCTTAATATGCTAAGGAGGAAAAACAACAGCTTAATACGAGACTCATACGTGATTATTAATTTTATAATATTTATAAGATAACAAAATAAAAATAGAAGCGTCTAATTTAATTAAAAACAGAAATTTCTAAATAAAAATAATCGATCAACTTCTTTTTACTTGATTTCCTGTGAAATGATTTAATATGAAATCTGTGAATTTCTGAGCCACTTTAATTCAATGCCATGTGCAACTCTGTTGTCACGAAATTGTTACGTGTAGTATACAAACGTGTACATATTAGGATTGTATGTGTTCGTCTTGTGAAAAATGGTGCATCCTGTTCACTGTTATTTGAACCTTAAATCATTGTTCGACTTTTAATAATGTGAGAAGTTTTTAATTAAAAATGATCGATAATAGTAGTATACAGGGTGCATTATTTTATGGTTCCTTGTTCAGGATGATACTCATCATTCTTCGTATTTTGTTCTTTTTTTTTTTTCTTTTGTTTTGTTTCTGTATGACATTTACGTGTACATGTATCTGTAGAGATGTGCTTTTAATCAGAAATTTTGTATTTTTTTTCTGTGTGGAATCTGTATGCGTGTGAGAAAGAATAAATGGATCATAGTTGTACGAAGGGAAAACATGTATGTGAGAAAGAATGGATGATTTGACTGTGGTGACAAAACAAGTGAAAATTATCAATAGAATATCAGAATAAGTACGGCGAAAATGTAACTATTTTATGAACAAACACATTCGATTAAAAATACAGTCTGGTCGTTTGAATTATATAATTGATCCTAACCCAATCAGATCACATTAAAGAGTTCCTGCTTCCTATGTTTATGATCAAGTTATTCTGCGTTCATGAATTATGACATTTGTATAGTTTATTTTTTTTTGGAGTGATACAAGTCCAACTTTAACTTGTAAATTACTGCGTAAGTTTAATTACAGACTGATGTTTTTTTATCATAATTTGATGATATATAATTAGAGAGATGCGAGTATTTTCAAGATATGATCAATGGAATAATGTTTAAAAATAAATACTTTAAAATGAATGTTTATTAAACAAGAATGTCTACATTGGTAGTTTTGCTTTTTAAAAATTTTCAGTGCAAGAAAGTACTTGTGCTATTAAAAAAATTAATATGAAATAATACTAAGAAATTTTTTTTATCACAAAAGATCAAAAATATAACAAACAAAAGCAAGTTGATAATTTTAAATTATAAAATTGTTTTGCTAAATGTTTTGCAGGGAAGCTGGTAAATGTTGAATTTGGAATAGAGTTTGGCTTGTGTCCAGTGTAATAAACTGAGATAAAAACATTACTACGTAAATCCACGCGTTTTTAATTTTATTGTTGCTACGTAGGAACAGAGATAGTTTTCATTTTTAAACGAGGTCGAGTTGACGATAAAATTTTAAAAACTTGAACTCTAATGCAAATTTCGAATTGAAATCTTTATTAAATTTCCGTGTGTAGTATGTAAAATAATATATGAGAAAAAGTTATTCATTATGTAAGTACGTATATATTTGCAAAATTTTCGTGTTGCAAAAATATATATATCTAAATATATTGTATACATTGCCTAACCTAAATAGAGATAAAAAAAAAAATTGTTTAAAATAAGATACTCTGAAACAGAAATTCCACATACGACTTATATACATATGTATTTATATGACATTTTATTGCCAAATTTCTGAGAACTGCAATTATAAAGTTTCTGTGCAATATTGTAATCATAACCATAATCAATACAAAGACTGCGACAAGTCAATAGAAGGAATCGATCAGGAAGATTGATAATGATAATACATTTTAATAATTTAAAAAATAATAAGATAGATATAAATTTCTACGATTTAAAAAATTTAACATTGTAGGTTATTTTTCGTTTTTCCTCAAGTTTTTATTACATTTTTTTTTAAAAGTAAGCTGTTTCAAATGAATAAACTGTTTAAGAAACTCTGTCTCAGGTGTTGTAGAAATTATAAATAAGTATTTGAGAAAAAAATCATTTAAATTCTGTACACGTCTAATGTTTGCATGAATGTAATTACTACAATCGATGACGCAAACGGATTTTCAATTCGCTTTGTTAAATTAATATTTGAGTATGAAACGAGTGTAAGATAATGTTTTCTTTGATGATTTTCTGTCTTTATTAAAATATTTCGACACTAAAAATGAAAATTAAAATACTTAAATAATATACTTAAAAAGGTGATATAAAATAATATGTAAAAAGTTCAGTATATACTTTAAATCATTTTTTTATTTTTAATAGAATAAAATATCACATAGAAAACGATTATGAGTTATATAAACAGCAAAATTACTTATGAATTTCTACAAAACTAGATACACGTTTTTTAAAAAGGGCATCAATTTTCGTATCAATTCATTTTTAGAATTATACAATCAATTCCATTTAACTTGAAAATATCGAACAGTTCTAATTAATTGTTGATGGTGAGTATCGAATTTAAAGATTCAGAAAAGTTTAAAGATGGATTATGTTAATAAACAAAGTGGACGGTAAAAAGAACAAATGCTCGTAACCAAACGTGGTTGAATACTTGGCATGATAGGCTCGTGCAAGTCATCTAAAAATAGCAAGACTGCTTAGACTTTGAGAAGATTTTTGCGCCGCGATGCAGACTACCTCTGGGAAATCCCCATGAAGATCAGCGAGTTCATTTTGGTAATTAAATCAGGAAGATAAGATTCTCAGAAGAACCAAAACAAATTATCAACAAATGTTTGTAATAAATTATCAAATTTGGATCGAGAATAAATTATGCTCTATATAAAGCTTAAACATTTCAAACAGCTGAATCGGTTAATAGACATATATATATATATATATATTGAGAATTTATTAATTGATTTAAATATGTTTAATTAAAATTTAGGTATTTATTTGCTTAAGACTTTAGACATTGAGAAATTAACTGAGACAGAATTAATTATATGAATAAATAATTTGTTGTTTTTAGCAAAAGCGTGTATATCTTATTAAATTTGTCAAATTAAAATTGTTATAAAATTACTTACTGTGAAAGTAGATGTAGCACAACAATAATTTCTACTGTAATTGATACAATCACAATCTCGTCTTGAAACTTACAGCTAGAACGCTTACTAATTATGTATAATTATGTATTATTTATTTTATGTGTTTGTATACTTTGCAAGCAATGTATTCTGTTTAAACGATGATATTTATAATTCCAATATAAAAAATTGCAAGTGACGATGCTGGTTTCAGTTTCATTTGCAAAAATTATACAGCAAGTATCTTTTAGTAATGAAACTGCATGTGAATCGTTGCGAAGCGTTTCTTTAAAATTTGTAGCGATTCCTCTTAACGTTGATTACGTTTTGTTGCTGGCTCTTTTTTGTGCATTTTCAACTCAAACTCGTCGTGATTATCTTCGAAGCATACAGGGCAATAAAGATCGCCGTGACAACCTATACATCGCTGTAAATCTTCGGTTTGTTCGCACATTACGCAACTCGGTTCCTCGTCTTCGTCATCAGTACGCTTTGCCTCCTATTCATTAAATTCCAATTAAAAGTTCGTGTGCACATAATTATTAAATAAGTTTCACATACCTCAATTTCCATTTCTTCAAGTTCGTCCGCATTTTCTTCGTATTTTTTCTCCAATTCCGCTTCTGCCAAAGCTTTTGCAATTAATTTCTTTGTCACCTGTTTTTCATCATCATCATCGTCATTAGCCGAATGCTAAAACAATGAAAGATTTCTTACGTAATTAGTAATTCTTATGCGTACGTATCAGTATCCATACCTCTCTAGGTTTGTCGCTAATGCCTTGTAGCGATTTCAACCGTGCTTGAATTTCACTGACTGAATCGCTACTCGAAGATAGTTCCAATTGTTTTAGATATTCCTGTATTAAATCATCCGTCTTCTGTTGATCCGTTCTGGTATCCACTTGATGTATCTGCAGGAAATAAGACAGCTGTTTATATTGTACCAATAATTACATTACATTAACATACATTTATTGTGCGTTGCCTAACATCCGGGTCTTCATCCTTCAGCAATGCTAATCTCCTCCTTATTTCATCTACGCTTAAAGCTGTAGTTTTGTCTTTTTCCTTTAATTTCCTTAATCTTTCGACTATCTCTTGATCAGCTGGCTCTAAGCCAGTTTTGAATCTATCCCAGTGATTTGTATGCTTATACATTATAATGGGAGGCTTTGCAGGATTCTCCAATGATTCCAGTCTGTATGAGGCAAACACGTTACATTATTTTACGTACTGTTGATCAACAAAAATATTTGAACATTTGGAAAGACTTGTTATGAATATATTATCTATCTATATGATACTATATGATACTATAACACGTAACATGATAAATGTTCAAATACTTTCATTGGTCACTATACATTATACATTACATATTAAGAGATATATCTCTAAATACATTACTTTTTTGTAATGTCTACTTCAGCCATTGGTTTATCGTGCTCGTCCATCTCGATGCTATTATTCGAACTTGACTTGCTTGTAAAATTATGCTTATTAAAACAACGTCCACAGATCTTTTTCACCCCTTTATCTGGAATGTTATATTTATATTTAAGGCACTTACTGCAACATGAAAAGCCGCAGCCTGGGCAAGCAACCTAAACGATACAAGAAAAAATGAAACATGAGAAAAGAAAAAAGCGTGTTAAAGGTCTAATGTTTCTAATTTGTAATATTCATAAATGCAAATTCGGAATAATACGTGCGTGCAAGAAATACGCAATGGTATGATACAATCTAACCTATAAACTGTGCAAGCAATCTTCTGTCAACGCAAATGAGAACTTACTTCTCTTGTAAAGAAGGAAAATTTTGCTTGACAAATACTGCAAGACATACTGGATCCACTATTAAAACGTCAATGCGATGTCATTACGAATACGATTGAAAAAATTGTCCAACATATCCTGCCTCGACAGCTCTGACGTATAAGCATTCAAGTTAATAGGAATTGACTATAGCAACTGTAATTCGAAAAAGGAGACTGTACGCTTCATTTTGAACAAATAATATTGTTAAACGTTCTGTCTTACGTTACATTACAGTATTGCCAAATAATTTCCGCAATAAAGATAAAAAGATAGGTTTATAAAGCAATAAACGAAGAAAAGGAAATTGTGTCCTGGAAATGTCGACGTCACTGTTTACAACCTTAAAGTAGTATCACGCAAATGACTAACTTCAATTGTACATAAATGAACAGTAATTCACAGTACGTAATTTGTTCATTAAATTTGCCATTGCAATACACGGTAATAGTAGATATATACAATAATATACAAGCGTGTATTGCAATAGTATAATCTTTATCATTATTACAGTCTTTTCAATTTTTAGCTCCTTTAGATCCTCTTTTACTAATGTTCGATTGAATTTGCAATCCATAATGTATCTACATATATTTATATATCTATAGCATAGTTTAAAGTTATAAAGTGAAAGTATGATTGTTTTAATATAATTGTTATAATTAAATATTCAATTTAAATATAATACGTGTTTAGTTTATATATGTATATATATATATATATATATGTGTGTATATTTCATGTTATGATCAAAAAATTATATTTTATAATACAAAAGTAACGATGAAACGTAATTCTTGGCGCGAAAGTGCTACCATCTGTCGGACTGTGGCTGAAAATTCGAAAATGTAACAAGAACATAGGATCTGCAAGAAGATATCTGAACCTCTGTTGGACAAGGAGCGCACTACCGTGTGACAAGGACAAACACACATCTCTCTCCAATCTCCTAAATATTCATTAATTATTCCGTTTCCGAGATTAATTCACTTTTAGAATCCGATAGTAAGGCACAAATCTTAAGTGACAGTCCGATACAATTTTGGATGCGAATTTTCGCTTAATTAATTAGTTATTAACAATTATTTTAACAGGCGTCCGTGTTTTCGCGACGTATGTCTGCGATTTTTCATTGATATCGAACTTTTCGAAGATTAAAGCTCATCGTTTGGAATTGTAGAAGCTTCCTTAGATTCTGTACTTTATATTCCATGCACAAAGATCATTAATTGATTATTTATTAATCCAAATGTGAAAACTTGTCGCGTCGATCCTCTGTCGTGACGACGCGTCGTCCGATAATTATTAAAAATGCATGAATTAATCTCAGAAACGGAGTAATTAATGAATATTTAGCAGATTGGAGAGAGATGTGTGTCTGTCCTTGTCGCACGGTAGTGCGCTCTTTGTCTATAATGCGTCTTATCCCTCCTTGTCTCACGGTAGCGCACTCCTTGTCTGTGATGTCATGTATATCTGTCTTCGTCGCACAGTAGTACGTTCCTTATCTAACAGAGGTTCAGATACCTTGCATATCCTATGTTCCTGTTACATTTTCGAATTTCCAGCCGCAATCTGACAGATGCCAGCACTTTCACGTCCAGAATTACATAGTGAAATTAGTTTCATTTCGCCGCTACGTAGCGTTTCATTGAACAAATTTTCATTTGTAAAAATATTAAATATAATTTATAAGCTTTTACAATGGAATCTGTTTGATTATACCCTCGCATTTCTTCCTTTATAAATAACAAGACAATTGATAAACTTCTTTTTAAGATTTTATTTCAGAAAAATAGTGTTACATGCAGTATTACATACATATGAATAATTTAGTCTAGCAAATGAGAAATATCAATTTTTAGACTTTGAACGTTTCTTGATTAAAAATAGATTAATAGATTAGCCATGATATAAAAAATAAATACAAATATTGCAAATTTCTCATGTGGAACTTTAAAATTAACACAGTTGTAGAGCAACAGCATCAGTTCAGGCAATCGATGCAACAATTATTGATAACCAATTATTTAACAACAAAATACACCAGGCAGAGATGCATGAAGACTTACTTCAGATTCTGCAAAATTGAAAGTTTATAAATATATTGTTAAAAGTGTAAATAATTCATTAACATTTATTGATACAATACGAGATAACAGAAACCTATAAGTACATACCAGAGTGATCAGTGTCTTAAATTATTACTAACAAAGTTACAATCTACAAGTACAAGCTGCTGAACTTTTGAAACAAATACGTAACAATCTCTTTCAATTTTCATATTTTACTTCTCAATCTCCTCAACTAAGATTCAGCCCCAGAATATTTCATTAGTTAACGCTCCAACAGTCGCCTGATTTTGTTAATCGTCACTCTGCAATAATTAATAAGTAACTAGTAATTAGAATTGACAAAATAATTAATACCTAATAAATAATTAATAATTGAAAAATTCGATCGTACTTTATAATAAAAAAGACAAGAGCAATAATTCCTCACGTAAGTTCCAATTAAAGCAAAATCGAAACAAAGTCGTTGCATCTTGCAACCGGCTGTTTCGTGAACGCCTCCTTAGTCACATCGTGCACAGAATCGTGACTGAATGAACCAGCAACTGTATTTTTGTTTCTCCGATCTTCATTTTGCAATCGTCGATGTAAATGCGAAATTCGTTTTCTTATTTTCCATTGTAGAGCGTCGACTCTCTGAAACAAACTGTAAATTGCAAACGTACATAAGAACGAAAGCGAAAACAAAGTTAAAGTTAACGATCGGTTTCACGTGAGATGTTCGATCCGTCGGCCGATTTCCGTACAATCTCCATTCTAGCCGCGACGAGATAAATCTTTATTATTATCTATCTACCTTACCATCCGGAGACTCGACGAGTCATAATTCCGCGATAATGACATTTGTGTCACACGCGACATATGTATACTCTACGTTTCACCTGCTAAACGTTCGCTCAAGGTCTCCGTATTAATACGCATGCATCTTGAGGCAACTTCATCCGATGCGCCTACGCGTCTCATCGACGGTCACACGGCATCACAGCACAGTTTTCTGAAGAGTGTCTCCTCGTGCACCAAGCCTTGTCGTTCGACCGACGCACTTGTTTTATTTACGCTGGACTGGACCATTTTCGTTAGCCTTCTCTCTTTTTCGTTGTCTTTCCTTGTCTCTCCCTCAACGATACATGTAAGTCTCTCTCCTACAATTCTCCGATTCTCACACGTCAACTTCCATCTCGTTCCTGTTACGCGCAACGCAACCCGTTGTTTCATTTCAAAAGGCTAAGGGGCCTTTCTTTGGTTATACTCGCGGTTATAGACGTTCAGTAACAGTTCTTCGTCTTCTTCGTGATTCTCGTCGACTTGGCAATAATAGGTTAGATTGACATCGCGCTGGCAAGGTACGCGCGCGTCGCAATAAAATCTTTTTTCACCAGCAAGTACAACTTTCACCAGTATTGTCGCTTTAAACCGTCCACTTTAACGAATGCTTTCTTACATTGTTTTATCAGCTGTATTTCCTGACGAGGTTCATAGTATTTTTCTTGTACACGGATGTAGATGTTCATCCTTTGAGCTTGAGTTTTTGTGGAATCTATATAAGTCTGTTTTATTTTACAGAATGTCATTGTGTCAATGAAATAGAAGACTCCAGAGCTGTCTGTAAACTGTTCAACTTTAATCAGATATTGGACGAAATTGTAATATTGACAAAATGATGGACACCGATCCACCACAGTTTGTTTCGAAAGATGATGAAATTCAATATTGGATGGAACTTGCTCATCAGATACATAGGAGGTGAATTATTTTTACGCTTCTGTGTTCTTCGAATGTAGTTTATTGTTTTATGCTTGTGAAATATTCTTAACTATATATGCGCGTATGTGTCACTGGGAAACTATATTGATCAATGTAGAATATAAAAAAATCACATTTATTGTTCTTTATAATCTGTTTATAACTTGTAAAAATAAGTCTTGTTTTTGGAGAAGTTGAACAATTACCGTGAAGTTAATAGAAAGTGATTTAGTTTAGCTTGTTAAAGATTTATTGTTAAATTCTGTTATAATATTACAGAAAGGAGGACATAGAAAGAGAGTTAGAGGAATTTCAAGAAAATTCGCAGCTATTGGAAAAAGAACTGGAAGCATCCTTAGAACAGGCAGAGAAGAATAACAGAGAACTACGCCAACGGAATACAAGACTAGCCACTGAAGTTGAACAATTAAGAACTAGATTGGATCAACAAACAGCAGACTGTGCAATGTTTCAAGGGAAAGCTCAGGATTTACAGACGCAACATGATCATTTATTAAAGTATATAAGAGAATTAGAACAAAAAAATGACGACTTGGAAAGAGCTCATAGGTATTTGAAAATTGCATTGTTATTCTAACATCTACTAAGTAAATGTGAGGGAATTAATATCACATGTTTCTTATCTATTCTGACTTTGCAGAATAAATAGGGTAACAGAAGAAGAGATAGAAGCCAAACTTAATTCTGCCATTGAAAAGAATGCTTTATTAGAATCAGAACTTGATGAAAAGGAAGCTCTAAAAGTTATAGTACAGAGACTGATGGATGAAATTAGAGGTCGAATAATTAATTGATAAACCTTCGATGACTAAACTTTTGCTAATAATTTGTTTATTACAGATTTAAAACAGGAAATTCAAGTTCAAGAGAGGCATCAACCAGATAATGATAAGTCAGCTGATAGAGTTCGTAATCACGTTGATAGTAATAAACTTCAAGTCGAATTGGAAACACATATGTCACCTAGTAACCCAATAGTACCACAATCCATATCTCCAAATAATACAACAACTTCGCCATTAAAAAGTAAGATCCATAATACTCTTCGTAAGACTAAGCGCATGTTTTGCTTTGGAGCTAAAAGATGATCCTTATCGTTATTAAAAATAATAATCAACATACAGAATTATTGTCTCTAACATGTCGAATGGATAAGAATGGATATAGATGAAAAGTTTTAACCCAATTAACTTTTCAATTTAATGTATATTTTTTGTATATCATCTGACATTTTTTTCTTTTATGGTAAATGAATTTGCTTATTTCTTGATATTTAAGGCTGACTAAACAGAAGTTGGTTTAACATTTGTGCTTGATTAATATACCTTTATATGCTTTAATTAATTTTATCTTTCTGTATATATACCTATATATATATGATATTGTCATCAATGAAATAAAAATTATTTTAACAAACTTGTTCTTTATTTTAGTTTCTGAATATACTTTCAAATACATTTTTTTTTCTTTTTTCTTTCTTTTTTTTTTTTTTTTTATTGAATTATCATTGTGTAGTATTTTTATTTCTTATCTTAATATCTTATCATTATATCTATATAGTAATCTATGTATCTTTTTTCCTGTTCACAATTAGTTGGAAACAGAGTTGTAACTGGAAACAACAATAATAATAATAACAACGTGAATCCATCATTGACACCATGCACAAGAATATTAGCGATGAACATGATTGGTGATCTTATGAGGAAAGTTGGTGTAAGTATAATCATTATCTTTCATACATGTATATGTAGTTCTTTTATTTCAAAAGAACATTTGATGTACAAAGATATAGCTTCAAGCATGGCTTGTGTATTTTTGAGTTTTAAAAATTATATTCAGTTCTCATAAAAATATTGCGTCTTGAATTGGCAACTGTTCTAGTTTATATGCTTTATTTCTCTTGATTTTATTTAAGCATTGATTTATTTTATCTGACGTACTTTCATGACAAGGTAATTTGAGCCAAATGATTTATGTGATTTAGTTCATATAAGATTTTTTAATCATCAGTTGATGATACTGGTAGTGTGATGTAGTTGGTGTTTTGGTAGCTTGACAGGTGGGTCTGCATGGACTGTAGGAAGTTAAAATGCACTTGTCTTGGTGGGAAAAATACAATTTCCACTACACCTACTGATTTACCATCCATCCAGGTTCACGTACCTACTCATTGTGTACGGCAACAACCTAGATCAACCAAATGCTGATCAAGCTTTTTGTGTACAGGTCTTTATTTGATTTCTTTTGCTTTCTCTTGTATATTTTTTTCTGTACACATCACACATGGTTCCTTGCCTCCCACTTTAATTGTCCTCCATATAATTGGCATCACCAACTTTAAAAATTAGCCCGTAATATTCAAAATAAGGACAAACAACAATAACATTTTTAAGGAAAATGATAATATTTTATTTAACAATAAATGTTTGATTATGTAGGCATTGGAGAATAAGTTAAACACATGTCAAAATCCATCTCGAGAGGATCAAGCCGTTCGCGATCTTTACAGGTAACATTAGAATAATATTATAATTTAAATGTCATTGTTTTTATATCGTTATGCAATGCGTGTATTCGTAGCAATGAAATATCATGTATCAAATATTCGAAAATGAACATTGAAAGAAATTAATAAAATTCTCTCAATGAAAAATTTTCTTCAATGAAAGAGCTCAAGATGATATTACTTGAAATGATACATGATAGTCGTACTAAATCATTTGTACTTATTAGTAATTTTATGTCTACTTTTAATTACATAATGCTTCCTGTGACATTAAATTTACGAATTTATAGATAAAGATAGCTTTTCATGGTCCCAGTTCTTTAGCTTTTTAATTGTTAAAAATGTATTTAAAAAGACTGCATCACATTATGTTACTAATTGAAACGAGCATTTTGTTTTTATTTTTTATGTTTATGTGTAAATTGTTTTGTATAGTTTTAGTTATTAGTAATATCCTCAGACAAAGCGATCAAAATTAATTATAAAGTAAATATTAGAAAGTAAGCTAAATTTCAAGCATTTGTATGTTTAATAATTCTGTTTAGTTCCATAACTTAACGTTATTATTTACTATATGTTAATTTAAATGTATGTTTTATGTAACAAGCTTACAATTAGCTGTATAGCTTTTCTTTGTGATTCAAAGAGTACAATATATTTTTATTGTAATCTGTTAAGATCTTAATAATCTGACTTTTAAAAAAAAAAGTATGGTTTAATTCTATATATTTTTTTAAAAAACTATGAAAAATTATGAAAAATTTTATTGTTCTATGATTATTAAGATCCTTAATAAATCAGATTAATGTTTACATCAAATAATTAGATGTATGTATTAAATGTATGTAGAATATACTTTACTGGTATGATGTGAAAAGCCAATAGAAGCATTTGCTGTTGTCTATAACATACATGTTATAGATATAGCAAAAATAATTTTTAAAAAAGACTAAAATTTTCAAGTCAATTACATTACAAAATTATGTCCAGAATTATAGACCTTATAAATGAAATTAAATAGAAAATTTAGTAAATGAAACTTTCATTATAAAATAAAAATAATTTAAATATGCTTAATGTCACTAAAAAATTCTTTTATATGGATTGAGCCAATAGGCGAAAAAAATATTTCCAACTAGATATTAAATTTTGTATATCATCAATGCAGTAAATAAGTTAAGAAATTTCAACATTTGTAACTTGTATATAATGATTGCATGTATTATTAAAAGTGAATGAAATTGAAAAATTTTTTAGATTTTAAGATGCAAAGTATGTAAGCATTGATTGTAATCATTAAATCAATTCAAAAAAATCTTAAGAAATACTATTAAAAATGAAATTGTGTTGTGCATAAAAAAAATATTTATGGCTCAATCTAATTCCATATTAATGTTGCATTAGAATAATACTCTTTGGTTTGGAAAATTCAATTTTAAGATTGATATTCATGACTTTTTTTGTAATGAGAAAAAGAAATGTCAATTAACAAACTTCTTTTACACAGGGATTCATCATTAATCGCATTGTTAATTTTTTTTTTGCATTTTTTCTGTTTCCCTGCATGATGTGTTACTTTCTTGTATCTTGTTAGTAATATTCACAAAGTATATAAATACAATTTCTTAGAGTATTTTTCAGAGTATCAAACTGTTGGATATATATTAAATCTGCACATTATAGAATTTTTGTCTTGTTTCTGTTTCGTTTAAATTATACATTAACATTAAATCTCAAAAAAAAAACGAACATCATTGAATTGTAATTCAAAGTATTTTTTATATGCATATTGTACAGTTTATGCACAATTCATAAACATGTACAGCATTTTTCAATCTTTTTTGTTTCTACTTTCACAACTAGTTATATATAATTTAATTTATTAAACAAAGTAATGATAAAACTAACTTAAATAAAGAAATAATATTCCAGATGTAATTAAGTATTTTTGATTAAGATTGGGAAACGCTGATTTGAATAGATATATTTGTAACACTAAATTTTTTTAACATAGGACTAGACGACAAGTTCGAGGTTTTGCCTCTGGCAACAGCAATCACATTCGATTATAAACAAGGGATAATATTCCAATAATAAATTTTTTGCATTGTATTCATATGACTACTAATTTATGTTATTTTGATGAAGAAAAATCTCACGTGCTAATTTATTATAAATCTCTATAAGATATAAACAGGATTATTTAATGTAATTTAATTATTTAATTATCTTTTACATCAAGTTCGCAATTTTTTAGTCATTATTTGTCTCTTTTTTTTTATCATAGTTCAAAAGTATACTTGGTAACATTTTATTTAGGAGGAAATTTGTAAATAAATAATCGAAATTGTAAGTATCAATACCATAATTTAATAAAATTCATCATTGTGATAAGTGATAATTCTAGATAATTGTGTAGGTATTCACAAATGATATTAAGGGAAGACACCAGTTGTCTTTCAGATAAATTTTTGCAAATACAAATATTTTTCCATGCTATTCTTTAGATTTTATTTAAATCACGTAAGACTTTATCTTGTAATTAATTATATTTTGCAATTTAAAAATTTATTTTTATTAAAAGTAATTATTATGTTGTAGAATTTAATTCTTATCTTTCGATTACTTCACAAACAAATGGTAAAAAAATTATGTTTTTTTAATGTCCTATTCTTAGCCTCTATCTGAGTATCTGTTTCTTATGTAAATATTGAAATTTATTAATTATAATTTTCTTTAGTGTAATAACTTGTTTGTCTAAAAATATATTTTGACTATTAAAGAGGGATGTGTATTTATAAAATTTTATCTAAAAAATAACTGACAGTTCAATTTTGCCTAAGTAAATAATCTTCCCTTAAGTAATTTGCGAGCTTTAGTTTTGAACATATATAATTTCTAGCACGATTAAAACTTTAGCTACATTAGAAATGATATTGTAACAATGATATTGTAGTGCAAAATTTAGCTTTTATAGGAAATTAGGTATTTATATATATAAATATATATATTTAGATACTTATATATCTATTTTTTAATAATAAAAGAATATCCTCTTATGTCATAAAATAATTCAATTTTATACTTTAAAATGTGTAAAAGCTATTTAATTATTTATTTCTATATAAATTATGTGCTTTAAACTACTGTATAATCATAAATAATTTCAAGTTTGAGATATTTACATAAAGTAGAATCATGCTAATGAAACCAAAAATTGAAATATATTCAATTATAATATTGGAACATTATTAATTTATAGATTCCGCTTAACATATAAAATAGAAATGAAAAATTATATTTAAACGCAATAAATATTACCGATTTGTGCAAATTAACCGTGAACTGTACTTTGAAATGAAAAATTATAAGAATTTACGCAATATTTGTAACATAAATTTGTAAAAGTATAAACTGAACTATTTGTAAAATAAAGATATTGTAAACTATTTCTCAATTATTGTAGAATTAAAATTCCTAGAACCTAATTCATCTGATGTGTATTTCTCGTAAGATAAAAAAAAGGTAAGTTAGTATTATTTTGAAGATTTATTTATGAAACGTTTATCTTTACACGAACAATGAATAGTTGACTGATTGAAATACCTTATGTAATTTTCATACAACCAGGGATCTAAAATGGTAAACACTACATTGAATTCCTACAAAGAAATTGTCTTATTCTCTAATGCACATTTCACTATGTATTATTATACCAATAATGATAATGACGACGAATATAATAAAACTGTAATGAAAAACTTTTTTGAGAACATTTATAAATTTACTCAATCTTAAGAGTACTTTTAGAAGAATTAACAATTTGACTTGTTTTTTTATCACGATCGCTTTTCAGTTTTAAACTTTTTTTTCTGTTTTTTTAGGAGTATCCTTACGTTGTAGAGCATAAAATGAAAAAAAAAAAAAAAATATATGAATGAAATCGAAGAATTAACATTTGTAATTGATAATTTTTCGAAAAAACAACATACGCTTCTACGTTTGTACAATAATACCAAAAGTTGGGAACTACCTACATATTAAAAACAGTTTATACCAATTTTCGTATCTACTTTTTCAGAAATCTGAATTTTAGATACGTATTATAAAGGATGGTCATATCATAACTTGTACACTATTATGGAGTACAACATAATACGTAGCTTGGAATGAAAATGTTTCATCCACGACTGTTACGAATGATAATAATAATAGTAGTAAATGGTATGTATGGGAGTTACATATTATTTAAGCACGCTCGCCACGAATTCGTCGAGCCAGCTGGATATCCTTGGGCATGATTGTTACACGCTTCGCATGGATGGCGCACAAGTTTGTGTCCTCAAACAAACCGACCAAATACGCTTCTGATGCTTCCTGCAAAGCTCCGATTGCAGCACTTTGAAAACGTAGATCAGTTTTGAAATCCTGTGCGATTTCACGAACCAATCTTTGGAAAGGTAATTTTCTGATCAACAACTCGGTTGACTTTTGGTATCTTCTGATTTCTCGAAGAGCTACTGTACCAGGTCTAAAAATTATAATTGTATATATGTATATATATATATATATAACATTTAATATTTATACATATGTTTAAAGGATAATCTAATATCTAAGATATACCTGTATCGATGTGGTTTTTTTACGCCACCAGTGGATGGTGCACTTTTACGTGCTGCCTTTGTAGCTAGCTGTTTACGAGGTGCTTTACCTCCAGTTGATTTACGAGCTGTCTGCTTAGTACGTGCCATTCTTCACTCTGAAATAACATAAACTTGATAAGAAAAAAAAACTCTAATCATATACTGTTTTTTACATTAAATCAGAAAGTTTTAATTGAAATGTAGAAAAAACACCAACTTTACGATTCCCAGTGTTCACATTCTCACACAGTATGAATTGTTATAAAAAAAATTCGTAAAATCTAAAGATACTTATCACTTGGTGCAATTAAATTTTAGATCCACGTAACAACCAGATATCATACAAACTCAAAACTCACTAATAACATAAACTGGAACTTTTTCCTTGACATTGTGATAAATGAGACAAAAGTAATCAATCAATGCTACTTTTTTCCGAGACTGTTGTTAAGACAATTATATTATGAATTAAAACATGTGGATACCAAGCAAATTACTGAGATACATTGTAAGTTGATTCAGACAGTATGTTGCAAAACAATTAAAAAGTAACATCCGTAGGTATCTATGGGAATCGGAGAATTAAAAGGTACGTTTGATAACAGAGGTAAACTAAGCTTTGGAGTGGGACGATCAGAGGATGGTGGGGAAACAGTGAGTGGGGGTATGTTCCGTTGCTGTTCGTGCAGAGGAACCGCGCACCAAGGAACGCTGCGCATTGCGCAATGTACAAACTTTCGTTCCTCTCTCGCATCGACGCGACTAAAATCCATGCTAACCAGAAAAATGTATTATCTGAACAGTCAGCTATGTCCTTCGTTTCTTGTTTATATCCACGACGAGGATTATCACGGTGAAATGAAACGAGGCAAATAACATTAGTGAGCCGAAAGCGGAACGAAAGCGTCGCTCGTGAGAAAGGTTCACGAAACGGTTCCCTCCACGGAACGTCAATTGCAAAATGGAGGCAATACGACAGTACGTCGCGTTCCGAGGCAAAAACTCAGGTTTTCCAGCACACTTTACATCTCCCGATGCACGCTGTTACGCTTGTACACTCCCCGACACCGGTAATCACACGCGGCTCCGAATGAATCGAATTTCTGACAGATTTACATACCAATCAACGAAAATATTCTACGAGAAGCGGCAGTTAGCACTATCCGTTTCCTTGTACTTCGATGGCAGTGGACGCTCTCCCAAGTCACGACTCCCTTGTCCCTACCCCCTAGAAATTAAATTGCGAGAGGCACGTAAGCCCGCGGTGCACTGCATCCAATCGGATGTCGGATAGCGGCTGAGCTTCATAGTGTAACACATGCGATTGGCTCAGCCTCCTACGCCTAGAGTGCGAACCGTGAAGAACCCTGTCAATTGTAATATACATGATATTGCTCGCAGCAGCAACCTCGTTTTTAACAAACAACAATTGTCATCCCGTTCGCTGTGCAACTCGAGCAAATCGATATGTTTTTTCGTTCTAGGAAAGATTTCTTACGGTGAATCACGGGAGATATTGTAAAGCATTAATCCACGTCTGATCAACAGGCCTAGTAGAAACTGGGTTGAAATTTATAGAGCGAAGCGCACGAGTTTCGCGAGTTTTGTCCTGTAATTCTAGCTGCAATAAAATCAGTCATTTCGTGGAAACCTCCAGAAAGACATGGAAATTTTATGAAACATACGAGCGAAGAACACGTCATACACACCAATATTCGAACAGTTGTTAAGACAGCAATTTTTAACGATTCTTGGGAATTAATGTACTTAGAATCGAACGTTGTACAACTGTTCTGGATGTTAGTCTCTTCTACGTTTTCTGTTCAGAAAAAAATAGACGCCATTGCGCGTTTAAACGTAAACATGTTGGAACGATGTCGAGTTAGCGAAATTATTGAATTTTGGCGCTTTTGTCAATTGAACTTTACAGCGGACATTGTACTATGCTGAATTTGATTGGATAAATTGTTTTTAGATTTAGCATTTTGATTTAAATTATACTCGCATTTAACACAAAAAAAAAGATATAAATTGTCATTAACGATGAATTTTTGATACTAAATGTTTCGCGTTCACCATCACATAGTTATAAAACATATGTTATATTAATATTTAAAAAATTGTAAAATAACTTATGTTGATGACACAATTCTTGTAATTACCGATCATATCAATATTCAATAATTATAACACTAAAAAAATTTAATTTGCAAATTTATTGAAAAAATATTTTTCTAACAAAATAATTTTTAACTACGAATTTCAATACTAAACGACAATATACATATATATTTAAAAAATAAATATTGAACTCAATTCTTTAGGAAGACAATGCAAGTTACATTTATTAAAAAATTTTATGAATCATTTACATTAATTTAGAATGTTATGAATTGTTTTTCTTTAAATTACTATTATTACAATTATTAAAATAATAATTTAATTAATAACGAATTTTAAGGTCAGAATATTTTGTAAAAAATTAAATATATACGTGCAAATCAATTTTGATAATCTAATATTGCAAATACAACTAACATATAGATTATAACATTTTTCTTGACTCCTTTCAGTGAAATGCCACTACGTTTATATTTACTTGCATAAAATTTATACATTACAAATTTAATCTAATCTATGATCTAATTTGACAGCAATATAGAAAACTGTATTTGAAAAGAGTGTTAATCATGAATAGCAAACATAATTGATTTTTCCGGTAAAACATTATGTCTACATATATTATATTGCTTATATGTGGCTTATATTATTTATAATTGTACATAATAATAAAATATGAATTATGCAAAGTGCTATTACTATTCGTCACAAACTACTTACTCCATATCGTGCTTTCTGCATATTTGCCTATACTTAAATTATAAACGTCTTCGACTAAACTACTTCTTGATATGATGGTTAGATATATATTTTGTCTCTGAATTCTAAAATTTGGCAGTGTAATTACCTATGGTAATGGCTTATGAAAAAAAAAACTAAGTCACAATGAATTTGATTATAATAGATCTGAATTTGATTCAAGAATGTGAAAATAACATGAAGTTGAGAAAAGCAAGAATCCAAAGAATCTGCGATATGAACTGTTTAAGCACGCTCGCCGCGGATTCGTCTTGCTAACTGAATATCTTTAGGCATTATTGTGACGCGTTTGGCGTGAATTGCACACAAATTTGTATCTTCGAACAATCCGACCAAATACGCTTCTGACGCTTCCTGCAAAGCTCCAATTGCAGCACTTTGAAATCGCAGGTCAGTCTTGAAATCCTGTGCAATTTCACGAACTAGACGTTGGAATGGTAATTTTCTGATAAGCAACTCGGTCGATTTCTGGTATCTTCTAATTTCTCTGAGTGCTACAGTACCAGGCCTAATAAACAAAATACATTAATAAAGTTACAATCCATTGTCGTTGTATCACAAACAATAATTTTATGTAAGGTTTCTTACCTGTAACGATGAGGTTTTTTCACTCCTCCCGTGGATGGTGCACTCTTACGTGCAGCTTTAGTTGCAAGTTGCTTCCTAGGAGCTTTACCTCCTGTTGATTTACGAGCTGTCTGCTTAGTACGTGCCATTGTTTACTCTGAAATACTGCAAATTTGAACAGTATTTATAAATTGTAAATTATCCACTTCTGTTTTAACAAAAATAATGGTATACGATTTAATAAATAAAAAAAAATCAATGTTTATTATAAGAAAAAAAACATTTATTATATTAAAAACGAACATTAAATTTTTTTTAATTACTACAAATTCATTCGGAAATATGTTAAATTAGACGAGAACAAATTAGAATTAGTATAAATTAAAATCCGGTTTCCCTCCAAAAGCAGACACAATAAACAAAATGGCGACAAGCGTGCATGCAACATTGATATGCACAAGAGATTTGTACATTGCGAAGTACCATGACTTTTTCCACCATGAAAAATATTATTTATAAATAACACATATAAACGCGACGACGTGTGAACGATTTACTACATTCGTTTGACAATAAAACCAAAGAAATGTACCTGTTAGTCAATTGGTTTGTTATAGGACTTCCGCACAACTTCTTCGTCGATATTAGACTTATGTCGGTTAGTGTTTTTTCGGAAACGCAGTTTGGTCCTGTGAAAGATAGGCGACAGCACCGTTCAGATACGGATCACAGGATTGGCTGTTTCTTCGTAACAACGCTTGTGATTAGTTAGCCTCTGACGAATAAACGTATTTGTTATGGAATTTATAAGTTCATAATTATTTTAATAGCCTTACATGAAATATTATAATCGAAATATGTTCAATGTATAGTGCCATGCATGACATATGAATCATACATTTTTTAGAAACATGTGAATATGTGCAACATACATGTACGTACTCATGCGCATGCCGTGCATGCACGTACGACTATATTTACCAATTTGCATTCTAGTGCATTGATCCACATGGATGTATATGTATATATTACTTACATATTGTCATAATATACGCCTCTGAAGTGTAATAAATATTTAAAAGCTATCATGAAAAAAGAAATGACATCAACGCCTCATCTTGAATAAAATTTCGACCTAGTAGATTTTTTACTTCAGAAGTCAATGATGTTGAATGGAATTTCTTATTGTTGTACGATGTTATACGAAACTCAAAGAAACGATTATTTATTGTGGTTATAAATAGCATTATTACAGAGGATTATTATTAAAACGAAATTTCATTCGATGACCAACATTAACAATTTTTGAAAATTGGTATTTTGCAATATAATGTAATTTTTAACAGCAATTATTCTAAAGAAACTCGAAGTACACACGTGTGCATTGTATGATATAAACACAGCATCTGAATAATGATTTTTATAAATTAGTAATTATATGTGTATATGTACGTACGCATATAGTTTACGGGAATAATACGACTGAATATTTAAAAATAAGGTTAATTACACGTATACATAAAAATATATCAATTTTTAAGGCATATTTGAATAACGAAGTACTACAAATTAAATTTTACCAATGAAAAAACGATAAATTAAAAAGTTCAATGCAACTTAATAAAAAACATTTCTACGTATAACGTGTTTGCTAGTAATTGTAGAAATAACAATCAGTTAACTAATATCATGGTACAGAAGTTATTAATATACTTTATTTTCCAAATAATCAATTTTATTGATTTACAATATTTTTCTTTATAGTTCACTACCTAATAATAGCATAAGAAGCAATAATAAACATTCGTTCTACAAATTACGCCATGAGATAATTATTATCCTTGTATCTTCGTCAAAATCAATGTTATTCATATACATATATGCATATTTTTTTTAATATATATATATATATATATATATATATGTATAAACTTTCAGTCATCAAGAAAATATTAGAACAAAATTTATTTACTAACATTCTAACTACTAGCTATTATATTGTTAATTTAAATATGTTATTTAAAACTGTATTGCCAAAAATACGTGTCGTCAATATTAACTTCTTATTTTTCTTTTTTTTTGTCGTTTGCATACAAATGATGCTTCATTTTTTTTTCTTTATTATTCAATTTGTACTGACATTCATTAGAATTCACCTACAATCGTTAATGACAACGAAAACTTCTTACTGCATTTTGTTTGTTTACATTTCCAAGTATAGTCTTTCTTTCGGTATGCGACCAGATATGAAATCTTATTTGAACATCGTACAGACGTTTTATGTGAATAATTGCATCGATTTTGGCAGGACATGAACATCAAAAATGCAAGCCCATATTACTTTTGTACTTTTATATAACATCTTCACGTGGAATGTGAAAATTATATTCTATTTTATAAAATCGCGCCAATATAAACAAAAAGAATAATTATAAAAATCAATTTGTTCAACACTTTCAGTTGTCTTTCAGTATAAATGAAATACAGTACAATTTAAGAGTTTGAACTCAAATTTTAAAAAATGATTTTATCATACAGAAGGTGATATTTGAACAATTTTCAGTAATTGCAAGCTCGAATTTCGACGTAAAAGAGAACATTAAATATATGTACAATTTTTACGTACGAAAATATTATTATTATTTATAGAACATATCAGAATTATATACGAAAAAACGTGTATAAATATTTCACTGTTTCCTTTCGTTGAATTTTCTTATTCAATCATAAGAAGAAAGAAAAGAACAGGAGACATAAATAACTGATTCTGCAATTTTACATTTTTGTATTAACCGCTGCACACAATAAATGCAATTGTAATGCATAATAAAAAGTATCGATAAATGTACAAAACACTTTGTTCTTTAGTAACTACAAGGTACTGCCCTATGTTCTATGTATGTAAACGACATACATATAAGATCTACACACTAACCATTCTTCCCTTTCATAATTAATAATTAAATATCAAATATTGTTAACTATATAATATAATGTTTACCATTCGACTCGATCACGAAAAATCATTGTATTACATTCATTTGTTAATTGAAAATTCAATTTTTTTTTCATTTAAATTTCATATCCATAGATATTTTAGATTAATTAGAATGATTATATGAAATCAATTTATATGTAAAACAACTTTAAATTAACGTTGTAATAAAGGACAAAAAGTTTCACATCTCACTGCGTTATTAAATTTGTAAATGAAATCATAAATTTTCATAATTAATCTCTCAAGTCGAATAGAAAAGTTTATTTATAAAAATTGTTATAATATGAAATATTATATCAACATTTTGTTATAAGAGATACTGGGTATACGACAATAATACTATACAATCATCATCTTAAAATAATATTTTTCTGGTTGCTTTCATACTTCGACTAATTAATAGTGCATGTGTTTGTTTTTCTTTTATTATTGGCAGCACCTTTGACTAACGTCGATTCAATGTACATAATTGAGATATTGCAATATTTTGTATTTTTTCTGGTTATTCTACAGAAACGGGCACTACTTGATTAGAATTATTTTTTAATACTTTTAATACTTATTTTCCTTATTTAGTATATAAAAAAATTTGTTATTACTAAATATTTGTTTTTAATACTCTATTAAAATATGTATTCAAAATTAAATGAATACTTTATCATTATTCACGTAGAAATATTGTACACTACACACATATTTAAGTTGTCTAATAAAACTCTACACTACATATTTGTCTTTAGTTCCTTTGAAACTAAGTATTCATTAAATAAAATAATTGTTTTTAAAATTTGCTAGTCAGAAGAATAAATGAGAATTATATTGGTATAAGTTTACTATGATTACGAATAAATTTATGAATCTTTAAACAGTATTATCTTTCATCTTTCATTGCCACACTTGCAAATTTCATGTAGATTTTAAAAAGTCTTACAGATTTTAAAAACCGTCATTTAAATATTTTTTCTTTTTTTTTAATGTACTATAGGATTTTGCCCGCCTCTGCTAAACATTGTAAATTTTTTCACACCTTGATTAAGATAGCTTTTCAATATGTATAATTTTTAAATTTATAAAAAATTAGCAATGATATGAGTTTAGCCTATACAGAATCACGATCATCGTATAAAAATGCATATACAGAAGTAACCACAACCAGAACAATCTTAGATATCCATGAATTTCTTTAATACTCTATTGTTATTATCTTGCAAATATTGTTTCAATTATGTCTACTATGTCTTTTTGTCAGGGTGACCATTTGCCAGTACAGAAGTATTGTTTTTCCATTAAAAATTGTTGCCTGAACAAATAGTAGCACAAGAAAAATCAAACTATAAAAAATTGTACAGAAAAGATTTTTTGTAATCTTCAAAAATTAGAATCATTAAAACATGATATTCTATCCTTGATATCGTTTTTTTTTTTTTATAGAAATGAATTTTCACGTACAATTTTTATAAAGTTCACAACATTTTTCTTATAGTAATAGGTATATTGTAACATTATGATTGTAGTATATATATATGTTTTATAATATTGCGTAGCAGATTAAAATTAATTTATATCTGCAGTTAGATCTGCATTTCACAACAGTTTGTAATATTTCATTCTTCAGAATATTATAGAATAAAAATGTTACAATAAACGTATTACACTATGTTATTTAATAACACATTGTGGTCACTCTGCAAAAAGTTTGTTGTACGAGCGATGTATTCATCTTTGTTTTTACATATTAAAAAGTTATATATTTTTTTGTTGTTGCTTTTCGATTCTATACTTTAAGAGAATGGATTCGTGTTTCAGAAAATATCTTCTCGGTCGTACAACACAGTTTCAGTAAAATATTTATTATCGCAATTTGCATGCTTCATTATAGCACGAATATACGTTTTCTTCATCTATGTTAAATGTTTCTAAATTTGTGTTACTTTGCACTGTAAGAGAACAACGTCTATACACGACAAGCTTAATAATAAATATTTTCTCCTTTTTCGCAATATTTCAAATTATTTATTATTGCGCTTTAGGCTATATGCAAATATTGTGCCGGAAGACGGTGTTGTAATATTGCAAAAATATTAAAATATTTTAACGGGCGTATTTCCACATAATCCTGCATACCTAAAGCAGCGGAAATCGATTTAATCACTAACAGAACTTGACAAGGGAGTTACATATAATTTGATTTTTAATTACCATACCAATAATATCTGCTTAAAGTATTAAGGTAGTGAATGATGTCAATTGCAAATTAAAAATAGCAGCTTCGTCAGTTCATTATTGCAAACGTAAAAAATAAGTCCCGTTGTAATACTTTATTTCTTTTTCTCATTTTCTTTTAACTTCAAAATGAAGCTGTATGTCTTTTAATTTGCTATTAACATTATTCATTATACATTAATAAATTAAGACGAATAAGTTTTATAGAAATACAGATTAGTTTTAAGAGAGTCATTATATTACAATACTAATGTGTTACCAGCTTTGCTTTTCTACATTCATAATTGCAATGTTTTGGACATTTAAACTTTAATAAAATTAATATAGAGGAATAAATATTAGTGTTTCAACCCCCGTTACATCAGAAATGCAGAATTATCCATAGAAACTAGAAACATTAACAGATCACATTCATTTCTCGCAGAACGTAACTTTATTACTTTCATAAATCTGTTGAAAATGGCACTGTTTACAGATTGTACCTTGTGTATTTTATTAACTGTTCTTCTTATTTCATTATTTATTCTTGTATAGTTTCTTCATTTCCAATGATATTTGAATCTGAATGTAAAACAGGAATTGTTGAATAATAAACAATCAATGGCTCTTTTCTTCTTTCTGAGAAATAGTAAGAACTCGTGACTCAATTTTGTTAACATTATTTTGACACGAGGTATTAAACATTGAAATATGAGGATGCAAATGACTGACACATTTTCCTCAAAGGAATGACTACATGGTAATTATTATAAAAAATCTATTAGTTTTTTAACTTTTGCAACGTATTTTCATTAATTTATTGCGACTTTTAATGTTCAGTCACTAGCAAAAATATTACGTTTATTTAATAATTGACAACAACAAAATTAAAAATGCATAGCAAATTAAAATGCAGAGTAAATATAAAAAGACAATACATGTCAAAATAATGCAAAATGAAATTATTTTAAGACTCTTGTCTCTGTCACTGGAATATGTTCACGATTCTTACAAAATTTTGACAATACAACGTCAGAGTGATTTCAAAAGTTTTATGGGCTTGCTATATCTATTTTTACCCTTAATATTTGGATCATAAATGATGCATGTCGAAGATTCGTCAATGAGTGATCGCACAATTGAAAGTTTTACAGCCTTCTCTCCTTTTTTTTTGTTTTTATATGTAAAATATTTATATCTTCATAAATACCGACATACCGAACGATAAGATCTAAGTAGAGAAATTGTTATTACATAATCACAGTTGTACAGCCATTTGCTACCTCGTATTTAATACAAAAATGCTTAGATACCAGTACCGTAGAACTTGATTTCTTTTTCTTTTATGTTCGTGTGTATGTTGTTCACATTTATGTTATAATCTCAGTCTGATTAAGAATGTGTATTGTAATACAAAATGAAAAAAAAAAAGATTCTACAATTTAATTAGGAAAATGTTGCCAATTAAAATGCCACGCAATTCAAATACATACGAGTCTACAATCTAAGCAGTTTTGCAATATTATTAACTGATAATAATATAAATATTTTAAAGGGCATACGTTTACATAATAATCGCAATAACACGAGACACGATAAAATTGGATATTATTATCAACAATGTGTCCACGTTTGCGGAATAAAGAAAATGAAACAACATGAAAGGAGATAAGATTTAAAAAGTAGCTAAAAGAATAAGAAATATATAGTGGTAAACAGTGGTAAATAGCAATAGAAAGAGAAAACAAAGGCGTCTACTATTATTTTGTTTCTTTTTCCTTGTCAAAATATTGAGCAGTCATTATCGCAAACAAGAACACATTCTACAATTAATAGAAATCAATTTTAGTTTTAGTTTTAGTCAGAGTACTCTTGGTTTATCGGAATCCATACTGCTACTATCTAAATAACAAATGCATTAGTCATATATCAAAACTACAAGTGATTAAAGATGATACAGGTTTATAGCAAGTATCTTTAGTTATAAATTGTAATATAAATGTTCAGCAAATTTGTTTTTTCTTTTTGTTTAAATATTACATATTACTATTTTACGTAATTCATTATTGTACAATAATCTAATGATTATGTGTATGTTTTGCCATCTGGAGTGTGCAGATAATTCTTCCTCGATATCAGGGAACCATCATCTGCCTTTTCTTTGATCACTAATACTCCCCTTTTTTTAAAAAAGAAAATGAAATAACAGGCAATCTCTGTAACGTTCAACTAGTGCATAAACAAACGTTCGCAATATGGCTCTTCTAGCGCTAGTAATCTTTAACACAAGAGAAGAATCATTCGCACAAAACAGAGCATGTAACGTTTTGTATTTGTATTATTGTAACTTGTCAAAAATATATTGTTCAATTTGATCTGCCCTATTGTTGGTTTTCTTTGTGCAGTGTTAGATGAAGACCAACTGACTATATTGTTATTATTTTGATAATTACTATTGATTTTATAAAAATTCATTTATAAATATAGTTTTTTTTTGACATTTAAGAAATTCAATATATCAAACATGTAATATTTAAATAGTAATAAGAAAAAAATTATTATAAATTCATAAATACAGAAAGACAACGCACAGGATTTAAATTTATAACAGGTCATATATTATATTATGTATACCAAGAAAAATGATCACTAAAACCAACAACTGGGGCAGCGTTATATAAATATTCAACTGTATGTTTTTTTTTAGTACACAGTTTAGCTAATTTATTTATTTGTTAATCTCCTATTACCCTATTTTGTAGCTAAATTTGTTGCTTTCACAATAATTTATGTTCTTAATAATTAATATTTTAATTGTATTATTGTTATAAGTAAAATAGTATATATTGTAATTATTTATAATATTCAATATTATATCATTCAGGAATATCTTTCCTAGATTTTCATACTTGCCATAATCATAATGTGCCTCATTTTATAAAAAAGACAAAGAATTAAAAATAAAAAAAGCTTGTCATTCAATATGATTTTGATGATTGGATCACTACACGTTTTTTGCTTAAAAAAATTGTTATTTGATTCCAAAGCACGAGAGAATTAATCTTCAATAACTATTATTGTATTTAATTACAATATATTAGAGGAAACATTATGATTATGAAAAATTAGCATTCTTTATAAGTACATTTTGCAATGGCGAACTAGCATCTTAATTGATTAATCTCCTACTATTTCTGTAAGATGGTAGTGTGTACATTTTTTCTTTTCATATAAGCAAAAATAATCATAATAACACTCATAAAGAATATTATTAACGATTTAGAAAGGAATCGCATTTAAGAATAGTATTTTTAAGTTAAAATATATTCCGAAAAAATGCGAAGAGAAAATACTTTGTTGCTTTTTTCTGTTATACCTGTTGTGATTGTAGTACTTATAAAGAATGCACTTTTTAAAATTACAATTGAAAAATGCATTATTATAGTCCTAAATTGATTAAATTCTAAATAGTACTTTGAAAATTATATCATGATATATACGATCTCGAACGATTGGAGAAATTAAAATATTTATCTACTTATCATACGTGATGAAATATAATATATAATTGGTATTTGTAACAGTATCATCTTCATTTCATGTTGACATCTTTGTTAAATACTTCGTTCTTTTAACATTTCATTTCATTCCTCTCTTTATGATTTCTTTATAAATATTATCCTTTGATAAATCGTTTATATCATGATACGTAAAATTGTATTTTTCTTTTTTTTTTTTAGTAACATCTATTATATTTTATTATTAATAATTTGTAATAAAAACGGACCTAATAAAAACATTTATTTCTTTTTTGGCCTCACTTTTTGATACTAAACTATGAAGATAATTAAAGAAAAAAAATAACAATCTGCTCCATTATTGAGTTGTTAAATAATTAAATAATTAAGTAAAGTTTATAATACCCTTCTTTTTCTTGTTTTTTGAATTTAATTTTTTGTTTTGTTTGATTAAATAAGATTAATGGCTCATGTACAAAATCTTTAATAGCCCATACAAAATGTATTTGTTTTTTAAGAAAAGTGTAATTTGTGCAGGGTATTATACATTTAAGATAATTTTAATTATATCGTAAATATTAAATAATAGTCTTTAAAATTGGTTGTTGCAACATTTTATGTCTATGAGGAAAAAATTTGATAATGTTGTCCTATCTATACTATTCATTTATACTGTAGGCAATATTTTACCTGTTTTCTTTCTTTATCATAAACATATAATTGTTTTATAATAATTACCAGCTACATATTCAAAATGAAAATATTCCATAGAGCCGGTATATAAAACGCAATAACCATGCGTTTCATTGAAAAAAGCTAATTGGCATGCTTATTTACTTGCATGTCATTTATATTGAGCTGTAATACGTATGTCACATATTCATTGCTGGTATCATAAATATAAGTTACTCCTTTTTCTTTTGATTAAATTGAAAAATCCTAAATATTCATATTTCTTACAGCTAAAAATGTAAAAACTTACAACACAAAAATTGAGTTTAATTAATTTAGTAATGTACCTCTGTTGCAAAATTACATTTCTTCATTGCTATCACACACTATTTAATTTCAATAGTAAGTATATAATGTATTCATATACACATATATATATTTATATTAAGCATACTTAAAGTTTAAAATATAACATACTACCATGTATAGAAAAAGCATGGTGAAACATATACAAATAACTATCTACTAATTAATTATATCAGCTATTCAGAGAAGAGAAGAAAGAAAAGAAATAAAAGAAAAGAAAGCTTATTTATATAAAAATTTTAACTACAGACTATCACTGTTTTTCGATGTATCCAAAGTATAAAAACATTTTTTTTATGAATTATAATTTGAGTATGTTTTATAGAAATTATAAAAGATGAAATGGAGGAAAAAAAAAAAAATATATATATATATATATATATATTTAAGAAAAACAAAGAAAATAATGATAAGAACATTGTAAGTTCGAAATAATACATGTAGCTTTTCTTTTATAATGAAACTGTTAAATGTATTATTCCCTTACACATTTCTTTTACGAATTTTAATTCGTATTTCGTTATAAATATGAGCAATTTTATTACTTTGTATAAAAATCTAGAAATCATATATATTCCTTATATAATAGATATCATCAATACTACCTTTTCAACCAAAAATATAAAATTTGTTAATACTTGTATGTATTATTACCATCAGTACGTGTCAATTGAAAAATCCTATTTAAATATATATCTTTAAATACAATAGAAATATCATCTTTTGTGACATACGTTTAACAGCTCAACAATTGAGGAAAATTATTCTATAACTATTATATTGTGGGACATTAATTTTTTGTTGCGTTTAATTATGGTATTACAATTTTTTTAAACAAATATATATTTTAGAGGTCCCAAAACTTTGTCCATAATTTATGATTATATCGTTTTTTCTTTTCCTTCACGCTACAATGTTTGTGTAACTGGTACACATACATGTGTCATTAAATGCTAACTATTCAGCTAGCACCCTGCTAATAAATGTATTTTGTATTATATATTAAATAGCTCTCCATTCCAATTAATATGTGTTCTTAATATAAAGGATGTGATATCTGAATCTTTATGAATAGTATAACTGTTGACACAAAGACGTATGACAAATAGAAGTCTCATCACATCCATATTCACTTTGGCGATAATCAAATTATATATTTGAATAAATTTGTTCGTTCTTCTTCTTCTTCTTCTTCTTTTTCTTCTTCTTCTTCTTCTCTCTATTGCGATCGTACGCGTACAAATTCTTTTAATTGTTCATTTTATATATCATATCGTTTGAAGTACCGAAAATTTACGTTGGAGATCCTAGTGCTACTCACAGAATTATGAGGATATCTGTCCTGGTTACTGAGAAAGAGCGTAGATTATAATAGATGTTCTAACAAAATTTTCGGACCTAACTTGTAGAGACAACCGGAGTCTGGCAGTACGGGCACTCACGTTGATTTGGAGCGCACGTCGAGCAGACCACGTAGTGGTTACAAGGTGAGAGGGTAACAGCGCGATTTTGTTCTTCGCAAACCATGCACTTTGTTGCCGTTTCTCTGTACAGCACCTGGAACGGCAACAACTGAGCTACCTATAGTGTTTCCATTAATCAAACCGACCGCAAATAGATTAGATTTTACAATTTTATGAGAAAAAATCTCGACTGCCAATTGGAACGTTTAACTGATAATAGAAGAGAATTCTGTTTGATGAGAAGATGAGGTAGCTGTAGAATTTTAATTCTTTCACATCCTCTTCAGATAAATGAATCATTATTCGAGAAACGCTTGATATACCAGCTGTTTAAGCCGGCATGACAACTTTGCTTTACCTTTTCTACTTCTTCGAGATCCGAACGGAGCTGTGATTGAATTGATTTTAATGCGGCTATAGATAATGATCTGAGTTCACTTATTCTTCTCAATGTATGAAGGTATGGCCCACCACTGGACGCTTCATTTTCTACCCTCAATGCTTTCACTTGCAACAAAGCCTGTTAACAATTTTTGTAAATACGTGCTACGGAAAGAACGAAATAATAGAATATTTACCTCGTCTCTCTGCTGTTCAGCGATACTTGCTTTTCTTTTAGCTTCCTCACTTTCCAATTGCCAAGCAGCGCAAGCAGCTCTAGCTTGATTAATACGTTCATCCCAGGTGGCTAGCTGGGCACGACTTGACGTCAATTCCTCTCTGAGCCTTTGCACCTAAGACAAATTAGTAGAGATGTAGTCTTACTCAAGCCTTATTTTAATTCATTCAACAACACCGGAGTAAAAACTGGGAGAATTCTAACCTCAGACAAAGATCCTGTATTACTTGGACTAATGGAAAATGCATTAACCAATGGAGATGCTGGGAGAGGTTGAGTACGAGATGGAGACATTCCTTGATTCGTAAAATCAAATAAGCTACTATTAAATCCGCTAAGTTTAGAAGCTGAACTGCTAAGTTGTGAAATATGATTGCTAAATGGATCTGATACTTGATTCATAAATGGCATAGTCTGAAATCAATACCGAACAAAATAAAATATTAAAATAATGCTAAGATAATCCTTCTTTGCGAAAGAGTTGAGAGAAAAAGAGTAGAATATTTTTCTTTACCGATTCTATTGAATCCTGGTGAGAAAATCTGGATCCAGCGAGAAAACTAGTCGAATGTAGAAGTGGACTGGACGTTGATGGTGAAAAATTTGTAAGAACTGAACGTTCGTTCATCCCAGGGATATTAACTGGTGCTGAGCTTCCTAATAGACCAGAACTTGCTAGGCCTGCTGATATTGAATTGCTAATTGGTGAATTAGTATCTCTATGAATTGATTCTACTAAATTTAAAGGATCATCTAGATGTAACTCGTCTAATGCATTTCCTGAAAAAAAAAAAAAAACGAAGAAAGAAATAAACATTTAGAAATAAATCAAAATATTGTTTCTCTGTTCTTCCTTAACTCTGTCTTACCTACTACAGATTCCACAGTGTCATTCGGATAAAATGAACTTGAAAGCGGTGAGACAGTAGTTGCTAATGAGTGATTTCCTAAGCTTCCATTCAAACTATATGCAATATATAGGCTCTGTTTCTGTTGAGCTTTCTCTGCTTTTGTTAATAAAGGATCACTATCTATAGCAACCACTTGTTTTCGTATTTCACCCTGTTTAATATGTTTAGAATTATTATGCTTTATCGACAATATACATTCAAATGCACGATCAAATGAACAATCGAACTTACAACTTGCAAAAGAGAACTGGGATTATAAAGTATGCTCGTTAACTTTTGCTGATTGGATGTGTTTACAGTGTTATTGGAATTGGAGTTATGAAGTTGAGCACCAGGGGCTTTACTATGTGAACTATTACTGCCGACGCTACTAGTACTTGCTGACTCTGACACTTCACCGCTTCCATTCTGTAATTCAAATATTTAATGGTGGTCATTTAATCTCATCTGAAGAAAGTTCATTACTTTTATACGATGTATGACAGACTTACACTACTATCACTAAGTGGTTTATCCTTTTCGTGGCTACGCTTATCGGGTGGAAGCGCATTGCTTAGAATATCTGCCAAATTGGTGCCACAATCTATAGGTACCGCCATGTCCCTCGCCAGGCTCATTTCTTCTGTTGGCAACACTGCTCCATCAGCACACCATACCAACGTCCCAATATATCAATTTTGAGAAGCAATTTTGAATACTAAGTTTAATCATTTACAAAAGGCCTATATTTACCAAATAAAAGAGGAGGGGGGAGAGAGAGAGAGAAAGAGAGAAAGAAAGCATTTCTCAAAAATGCAAATGAAATGTTAAATTTTTCCACAGAAGCAATTGTAGGCGTTTTTACACGTTAATAAACTTTGCATTACTTAAATTTATCTCAAATAGTTATGTATCAAGCGATTAAGTATTGTGAACAAAGCCAATAGTAAAATGTTTTCTAATATATATATATATATATTTAAGAAAAAAGGAAAAAAAAGGGAAAAAAGAAAAGAACAAAGAAAGAAGTTTCACTAAACTTACTAAAGTAGTAGTAACTGTTTTACGTACGGTTTATGAGGGTACACTCACGGTCAACATGTGCAAAAGCACAGAAGACTCCGCGCGGACAATATCCAGCTTGTTGAACATCGTTACATTTCGTGGATTTGTATATTTCGGGATGGAATTGTTGTTCTGTACGCGTGTGACAATACGTGCAAGCATCTCCTTGTTCACAATTGCCTGGTTCACCCCATTCTTCTCCATGTTTTACATTAGGGCATGGTGTTGATCTGAGGTAAATAAAGTTTCAAATTAGATAATGTTACTACGCGCAAGTTTGCTTTTCAGATTTCTCTCAAACCGAAAGGAACTCACCTGTATTTGTACTTCCGAGGACTACGTCTTTTATCTTTACTATTGTGATACTGTGGACAAGCATAGCCCTGACGGCAAAGCCTTGGTGGTCGTTTGCAGGGCTCTGTTTTGTAATTGCTCAGCACGTAGTTCGTGTCTTGCCATTTCGGATCTTCGTTCATCAAGTTTCTCTCTTTGTCAAGTATGTTTGGTCCGTTAGATGATGAATTAGGATCAGAATCGGGATTCTCCAGCGCTTGTATCTCTTTAATGTCGTAAACTGGTGGACGAAGATCATGATTGCCATGTGCGAAGGCACAATGAGGGCCGTTCTTGACACAGAACCCACGTGTGTCCGTATCATGGACGCACATGCAGGTTTTATAATAACGTAGGTGATAACGTCTCTCTGTGTCGCCAGCAGTGCGATGAAGGAACGGACATCTGTTTACAACAAAGTTCACGTAAATTAAAGAACAATTTCATAGCGTATAAAAATAATCAGAAATTACACGAAAGAGAAAGCAATTGTAAATTAATAGAATTTTGTTGAATTAATTGTTAATTAATTAATTAAGATAGGTAGTTTTTGCTCTAAATAGATTAATTAAAAAGGTTCAATCTCGAAATAACAGTCAAATATTACTATATAGTTATAAACTATAAAAAATTATATGTTCAATACATGTATTCTTTAACACTGTAAGAAACTGATTTTTCTAAAGACTACGTACAATCGCGTCTTACATAAGTTATTGATCTTCTAAAATTTAACTTGGATTAAAGGGGAAGGTAGTAGTCGTAAACGTCTAAAAATTAATAATGGTTGTATAAAAAAAAAAAAAAAAAAAAAAAAAAAAAAAAAAAAAAAAAAAAACGAACGAACGAACAAAAATCTAGACAGATCTTAGACAGATCATTAAATTTATTTTTTGAACTATATAATTGCGCCATAACGATTTCGGAACGTTACAATGCAACAACAAGGATTACCACATATAAATTCTTTGTTGCCACCATGCCACATAAGAGAAAATCAATATCAGTAGGCACCTTTGTTTGGGAACTCGAAGCGCTGAATATTTTGGAAGGAAAAACCAATCGCAGATATTTTTCTTTCATCTCGTTCGTGAAATATTAAAATTCTCGCGAACGTAATTATTTCATACCGTGGAAGTAAGATTACCAAGATCTTATACATTTAACGACGTTATAATAGCTAGTCGCCCAAAAGATCAACATTAAAAACATTTCAAGAGAAAGATTCATTCATCGTCCAGATGAAAATACAATGACAAATAACTGCAACAACTATTATCGCTAACTCGCCATTTTTATTAACAAAAAAAAGAAAAAAGAAGACAACTAAAAATATAATGTTGAATTGTAAGCAACGAATATTCAGAACGCTCTTATCACAATAAGTAATGCGATAAATATACATCCAGGCGCGAATCGGTTATCAATTAAAAAACCGCTCGCAATCTTATGTTCTCTGGAGGAAAAGTCGCGATAATTATTGTAAATTGTAATTGAACGAAACATGTTTTATGCGACTAGAGAGAAGAAAACATTCGACATTATTATTAGTAGAATAGATATAGAATGTTAGAATAGATAAGTATTCGATTTTTTCCTCAAATCCTACATCTCTTTCTTCAAATAGAATAGAATATTCAAATCTATTTCAGTGTGTATTGTATGTACAATAAATATAAATATTAATAACAATAATATACACAAGTAACGACAAGCTGAGTAATTTTCACTCTTTAAATTTTCAAAATCTTCGCGCCACCTGTTAACGACTCCCCCAAGAAGCTGAGAAACCCGAGGTTTTGTTTATTTTCATTAACGGACAATACGTGTAAGCTTTAATGTTCTATCATAGCTAGCCTTGAAAAAAGAACATCTTCATCGACGTCCGCTTGTTCGTTCGAGCTCCCGCTTATTTATTTCGCACGAGTTCTACAATGCAATTAACAAACTGTAAACAATAGTAAAATAAAGGACGATATACTACTTTGAGGTCGTTGACGACAAACATATACTTTCCCTTTTAGAAACAATGTTCGAGGGCAATAAATCAAAGGAGATGCGTTTTTATCACGCGAGGAATTAGCAACAAGATAATTTAGAAACAGTGACCTAAATCTACCGTTCATGTTCATCGTGTATGCTGCACGAATATTTAGAGTCAAATAAACTACGATATCGCACGCAAAATATATTTCGTATTGAATATTTCATATTGAACAGTTGAACGTTTATATTTTTGTATTATTTGTAATACCTTTACTTTATACGAAAAATGTTGCGATATTACAAGCATAAATTACGAGAGACAGAAAAACCAGGGATACAATGGGGGGAAGGGACGGGTGGTATAATCTCTAACAGATGGTCACGTAAAAAATTGCAACTACATGTTCGAACGCGTAGAGAAATTTCTAGCTAGCTTCTCTCTTTCGTTCGAGTTATCTACAATGGATGACAACAGGTTAAGCAGCCGACGATAACTATATTCTGTCCGCAATGGCGGTTGCAAGCATGTAGGCATACATTCATAACAGAGAAACACGACTCGCCTTGATGTTTTAATTGGCAGGTTTCGATTCGAACCGAATAATTCGAAAATACGTTGCAGCGATTGATTTAAAAACAATAACCGTGTGATTCAATCAGAGAAAGAAAGAATTTAAATTAAATTTTAATTAAAATTTTCAATGTTCACAGAATGCTCGCTCACAAAGGATAAGCTAATCAGAAATAATGTACTAGAAATTACATAATACGTTTTCAAATACTTGAATTTCGATTAAAATTTTCATGAGAATCGAGAACATTCCAAGGGATATGCCAAAAGAATGTTTTTTTAATGTTTAGTGACGAATAAATAAGCATAACGTGCAATTGATGAGAAAAAATTAATTAAAAAGCTAATTTGTTACTTTTAATAGATACTAGAACCAACAAAGTTATATATAAGTTAGTGAAATTTGTATCAATGAAGTCAGAATAACAAATAAATAAAACGCAATCATCGTTCAAATCCCAATATAAAAATTACTAGGAAAAATTATCAATTGATCATTTTGATCTGGTATCGACGTTCTAGAATTTTATCAAAATATACTTTTGATCAATCTAATCTAAGAATATCTAAAGCACAATGTATACACGATAAATATAAAATACATGTTTACTTATATGATGTTATGTGTATTAATTTCTTTTTATTATAGAAAATAGAAAACGAATTCTACAGATATGCTACCAATCTCTTGTTTTTTTAAACAAGTAAAACGTAAATTAAAACAAATTTTGTTTGCTAAATATTACAAGGAATGATTCTTGTACATAATTTTCTCACTCCTAGTATTAAAATATCTAATTTCTCTTTTTTTTTTACATAATACCATGCACATTGTTGCACCTTTAAATTTACTATGGATGGATAAATAATCCGTGATCTACGAGATGCGTGTGAATAGGTAAAGCTATTATGACTGCACGATCATGCTGCTTTTCTGTTCAACATGCGAGTGCAATAATGTTTTAGTTACTTTTGCTCGTCACGTATAAATATACATATATACAGCAACATGTGTGCATATGCATGTATGCAATATATAATTACATATGTATATATATGTATATATATATATATATATATATATATATATATATATATATGTGTGTGTGTGTGTAAAACACGTAAACATTACGCATGTTCTCGAAAGTTACGTTGAAATTGGCTTCCTCTTCGTTACATAGGTTATTCTCGAAGAGATGTTACGTCGTTACGCATTACCACGCAGATGCGTGTTACATGTTACAGCACGCGCGTGTCAACGACACAAAGAAACCCGATAGACCCTTCTGTTCTTTCCTTCACATCGATATCAAACTCGATCGCGAGAAACATTTTCATTCATGCAGCCTCAAGTTCATTTACAGTTTCCAAATTCGAAGAACAACATTAAGTCAAGATCATTATGTTTTACAAGCAAAATGATCTTAACTTGTACATGCACACGTATACTGTGTATATATATATATATATAAAATGAATTTTTTTCATATAATGAAAAAAAAAGAAGATAACCATGTTCAACTTTCTCTAGTCAAAAAAAAGAAGAAAAAAAAACAAAATAATATGGATTTCGTAATACAAAACGAGCGTACTACAGAGTTTTGTATTTTGTAAGTTAACCGCGACACGACAAATCGATGCGTCTGACACAAGAGTCTACACAGTGTCGCGTTAACTGGTCAGAATTTTTATTTCGTTAACTGTCCGCTTCCATCCCCACCACTTTGTCCAACTGACTTTCTGAAGTGAGCCTCTAACATTGCACGTGTAAAATAAACAAATGTATATCATTGTACGGATATCCCAAGTTTTACCTAATAATAGGCAAAGATAGTAGACATTTTATACTGGCTCGATAGGTCTCGTCTTGGCTGATCAATTAGCGAAACAACTGTATCACTCGCAATCTCGTCTACCGTACGAACGAGTGAAGCCCATTGATAGAGAATAGAGATAGTAGGCAAAAGTATGTGTACAATGATATACGGGATTGAGAGATTGATAGGTAAACTCACTCGTCTCCATCTGGACATATGCCGGTAGTCTCGTCGTACTTGGTGCAATAATTATCGGCGCTATAGTTGAAGGTGCGGTCCCTCTTTCTCACCGGTCTTCGCCTCCGCTGGTTCATAAAGTGCCAGTTGAAGCACGTGAAGGGTCGGTGCTGTGTGCATTTGCGCTGTATAAAGAGGGGACATTGTTCGACGCGAAATTCCTTCAAGTATCTGGAATGCGAATCCACAGAGCTACACATTATTTCGTGGCGTATTTTGACGCGCGCGTCGATGCCGCGCTGCTGTGCTCGCGCGGCCCTCCCTCTTTTATTCCGTTCTTTCTCTTTTCTTTTCTCTTTTCTTTTTTTTTTTTTTTTTTTTTTACATATATTTAGTCTATTTTATATTTTACTGCATACGAACGTTAAGCACACGTATTATCGTATTACGTGTACTTTTTTTCTCATTATTATGTTATATATTCTCCTTAGAATTATTTCTCTCTCTTTTATCATTAAGCACTCCACTTTTTTTTAATTATTATCATTATTATTATTATCGTTTAATTTTTATCCGAATCACGCACTTTTCTCTTTTCTTTTTTTTGGGGGGTACTCTCCGAAATTTTATCTTTCTTTTTTTATCCTCACTTTTTTCTCTCACGTAGCACGCGCGACCGGCGCTTACTTACGTGTAATGATTCGCCTTTTCCGCCTGAGCTGTCAACAAAGGTTTAGAGTCGGACTTCATCTTGGATAACACAACCGAGCAACGCGCGCGCACACACAGATGGGCCAAGCACACTCTCTCCTCCCGTTTTTTCTCTCGTCGTCCTCGTCGCCGTCGTGCCCGTCGTCGTCGTAAGCCGTCGCGTAGTCTGTCTTTTGCCCCTTTTCCCCCGCTAAACTCTCTACAATCTATCGGACACGGAATGCGGGACATAGGGCGCGCACGGCGCAATACACATTATATGCGTCGAGACTATCCAATCCTTGTGTTCTCTCCCAGTCACGTGACTGTTCCTCTTTCAAGGTCATTGATGTTTTGGTTCGCTCCCTGCCGTAAACACGCACTCGGTATATACGATGCTCAGGCGCTTGCGATGAAAATTTTATTTTTCTTTCTTTCTTTTTTGTACCGTATGTTGACTCCCCTGTCGATCCTTTTTTTTCTTTTCTTTTTCTTTTTTTAGACCGATTAATTACTTTTGAACGCAGCAACCAGATTCTATGGAAAAGAGAAGGGTACCGAGAACGTAACGATCGATTCCTAAGGCTCGACCTCGATCGAGTTCCGATTCTGTGCTACGTTCTCACTGAAGCTGATTCGGCATCGTGTAACCAAGCCTTCTGTAAATACCGATTGCCACTCATTTTTCATATTTTCTTTTTTTTTTTTTTTTTTCGTTAATAAATATGATAATCGTAACGTACTTTTTTTGTTGCTTCGTACAATGAAAATTCTCTCTCTTTTTTTCTGTTTTTTAGGTCCGAATACACTTTTCATATAAGTTTCATCATCGTGCGAGTTACCAAGTACCAAGTACCATTGAAATCGTTCCTTTCTTGTAGCACATAGGTTCTGGGTTAATTTTTTTTTTTTTTACTATTATTCAAACGTATCTTACATTCGATAGTCAATATTTTTTGTTTGTTTTCGGAAAAATATACAAGATCTGATAAAAATTGTAATAGAATAAATTATACTTAGCGATCTTTAGTTAGTAAATACTTGCTTTAATACGTGTTACGTTGTGAAACGTAAAATCATAAGTGACACGCGCAAAAATGTCCGGCCTAGTTGTTTCGTTCATCGCACTTCATGTCGGTTGTGATTCGGTGTACATATATCGATTCGATCATGACGATTCCGGTTCTGTCTGCACTCTCACTTTCACTTTCTCTACATCATACTGATTTTATACTACTGTTGCTTCTTTGGTCACTGATCTTATGCATTTCACAATTCTCCCCCGTGCTTCTCTCAACACTCACAATACTTGAAAAAAACGTATATATCACAGGCACGTTCTAGCTTAGTCGCTAACGTAACTCGTTATCGTAGATGTTACGCGTATGAATCATCATCTCTTATCGGCTCTTTACAACGATTTCGATGCATATTTAGATACCTGTGTTGAGTATGGTCAAGCTTCATCGGTTTTTTCTTCAACGACGATCGCCTAAACTTGTCCGACCACGTTTCGTGATTTGTAAACCGCGATATGCAACGTTTAACATCGCCTTTCGTCGCGCATCGCCGAGAACTTGCTTACTTCCCCCCTCACCGACGAACGAGACGTACCAAAAATTTTCTATCTAGGCGTGAATAAAAGTTTCAATCTCCCTTGTTGAACAATTTCGCGCGACAAATTTTAATTCGTGATTTTGCGATTCTTCCTTCTTTTCGTACTTTTTCGTTTGGTTTGCAACGAAATTTATATCAGATTTGCAATTTCCGTTTAAACGACGCATATGAGGAAATACATAACAGTTCTCGGAGCATGCGCGGTTACGCGAGTATGTGTCGTGAACGATGTACGCGATGTCGACCAATCGCGAGGCAAACACGCAACAAATTTTATTCACAGTACGCCAATAATTTATAACGATTCATTTCGTGCATAGATACGTTCTTTTCTGAACGAAAGAACTTCTTTTCTGTTTCTTTTTGATTAAAGTACAAGGAAAGCACATTATTGATGAGAGAAATGAAATATAATTCTTGTAATGAAATACAATGAAATATAAAATCAATGTTTCCCAAATAGTTCATTTTCGATTTATTTTTTTTTTTCAACATTGAATGTAAGATTGTATTATTAATATAATAAAATTATAATTATATTATTTTTTCGTTGCATTAATATAACAATATTAATTTCATAATTTTTACAATTCTTTAAAGCATGCTTATCTTTTTTTTCTATTATAAACGTTTGATTTAAAGAGGACAAAGGTATTAAAGTATAAGCATTCTTTTTTATCACACTTATGTTTAATGTATACAAAAACGTAAGGAAGTACGATAATATTAAGAAGAAACATACATACAATGGTTTAAAGTTTGCATTAAAAGGAAATTTTTTTTTTCTAGTGTCATGATAATTAATATAAATAATTATTCGTGATATAAATAATATAAAAAAAGGATCGTCGTAGGTGAAATTTTTAAATAAATTGTCAAGAAATATCGCTAAAATGTTACATTATGCAATTATGATATATATAATCATAGTTTTGTACAGCTTTATATTCGAATGGGAATAAAAAATGAAAATAATACGTATCAAATGTACGAGAGATATTTAAATAATAGATATAAATAATAAATTGCCTTGTAGTTATAATCCATCTACATACAATTTCAAATTTCTATGTAAATTTATTACAGCTAGTTACGATTTCAAGTTTTGTTATTGGTTCCGATATAATATTGCAAATGTATATTTTTTCTTTTTTTTTTTAAATTTATCGTTCGTTAACTTATCTGACTTTGTACAATTACGTTCTTGTTCACTACATATTTAAATAAAGTCTTGTAGTACACTAACATACCTAGACACAAACTAAATGTGAACCATTTATTAGACTGATAAAAATATAATGCTTTCACAATATATGAAAATAATACACATTTGGTTTGTACGTACGCATGTTTGATTAATGCTATATTCATGATACAACGTTTCCCTACAATTTTTTAAATCTATTGTAATACGTACTATCGATTTTCATTTGTTTACACAGTTCTCATTTCTTCTTCTTTTTCTTTTTTTTTTTTCTTTTTATAAGAAATAATTATTTGAGTATTCTATTCCAATTATCTTCTCTGAACTTATCTCTGGAAAAAAATTCTTTGAAATATTGAAATATTGAAATTTTCATAATTTACAATGAATTTAGTTCTGTATTGCTATTGATAAAGCTGCATTTGGTAAAAGAAATTGTCATTGATTACTTTAGAAATTATGATCCAGATAATTAGCTACCTTCATTGTTATGTTGTACAGTTTTATTTAAATAGAATAAAATAATGTTTAGGCAATAAATGAATAAATATGTATAACAAATTGAAGCTAATATAATAAAGCAATGTTTAAAAAAGTTTTCCATCGATGTTATCCTGTACCAATTTTTACAACAAAGAATATTACATACACGCGTACATTTTCATTAAAATAGGTTTCTTATTTTTATATATTGCATTATTCTGTTTGCCATCAGACGTACTTAGGTTCTTACTAATTTTGAGCACTCCTTGGATGGATATTATGCAATTATTAATTAACTGTATATAGTCATTAAAAACCATAACAGTATTTCTCATTGGATGTTTTCCTTTGGATGGACTTATGCATTATAATAGTAAATTTCAAGGCAATTCTAAAAACATGCCTTCTTTTTTTTAAAAATTGGAGCGCTCAGTCTCTTAACTATTACTTAATTCAGTTTGACAGCAAACAAAAACTGGTCAAAAGATTGTATAATCGTTATTACTTAATATTTCTATGGTTTACGACATCTACAGTTAAATATCTATTATAAATATTTTTATCGGATTTTAGTGAGTATTTTTTAAGGTTCCAATTAATATTTTGTAAAATGCATTCCTTTTTTTTTAACACAGACAATATTTAAATATTTAAATGTTCGAATATTAGTAAAATGATATATTTAAAATTCTGTGCTTCTTGATGCAGTCCTAGAATGTTGTAATCTAAATGTAAACAATTTTTTGCAGTGTATTGCAGTGTTATTATCGTCAATACATTTTACATTGTGCGATGTCGAATTTACATATTTTAATTAATACATTCGAATGTTAAGATTGTATAATATCTTTCTTTCTTATCACTGAAAATTCTTATTTTTGTAACATGTCTTGATACTCTCAATACAATAAAAGATCAAGAATTACATATTCCATAATGTATGATTATAGCTGAATACACTATTCATCTTTTTTTTTTAATAAAATATAATAAAATCAACTTATGTACACATTAATATTGATATTAACAAAAAAAAGTATAATAAAAAAATATTTTAAAAAAGTCTAAATTAAAAGATTTATATATAATATAATAAGATTATTAAAAGATTTGTTCAAAATAAATACATAGATTATTAGTCACGTATAATGTATAAGATCCAATTAATAATTCATAAGTCTGAATAATTTTCATTACAAACATGCAAAACTGCCCAAATTGCGCTTGCATATACTTAGGAAGAAATAATACAAATAAATTGTAAACTGTCTTGAACTGTTTTACTGTCAGATTACGCGATATACTGGCAGCTTGAAATTTTATAAACAGTTTATAATGAAATAACTCTATGATATTATTTCATGAATTATGTAAATATCGAAAGAGAGCAAACTTTTATGTATTTCTTTGAATGGCCTTTAGCATGAACAACAAGAAAATGTATTTGAATTATTATTACAGTAACAAGTTTATTTATACAATTAACTACCTATATACAATATATCAATAAGAATGTTGTATAATTTCTTTAACATAGATTTAAAGAGGATTTTTTTTTCCAACGGCGTTGGCCATTCAAACACTAACGTTCTAATTATTCGATTCTGCTTATAATTTGTATACATAAAAATTATGAATATCTGTAATGACATCCCAGACTTTGCAGATGAGCATTCTATGTACTTATTATTATATCAATCATAATGATTCACTTAAGGTTTAATAGAAATTAGTATCTTTAATAGTGACCACTGATTAATTAATCAAGGATTAATTCAGAGCATGGATTTATAAGACATTTGATTAGGCACAAAAGATGATGTTATGTAGTTACAATGAAAATGATATTGGTATGCTGATAATTGTACATAATAGTACAATATGTATATATATTAATGTAAATTCTGCAAAACATTTATCTCGTAATGTTTAGTACGTTTATTTTGTCTATGTTTGATCTTGTTCCGCGAGATATTAAGATAAAATGATTTTGATAATGTGCTACGATAGGCACGTAGTTATACCACTTCTGAAATTTTTTATATATTTTTATACACATTCTGATGTGTTTTTCAAATGATGCTTACTGGAGTTGTAAGATGTTATTCTAATTAAAAAAATTTTTCCTAGTCTTAGCTCTCGAATTATATTTTCAAGTGCAACACTGCATTTATAATAATCTTTCGAATTTGCGGTTTTTTTTTCTTTTTTCAGATAAAGTTTATTTCAAACATTTTGAATGAAAATTCCTTCGACGAAGAAAAATTTCACTTAATCTCTAGCTTATGTAATAAAAGCCAAAACGAATAAATGCGAACTTAAAAAAAAAAAGAAATATAAACAAAAGATCTACTGGCATTTGCATAGTTACACTTATTTGTTTCTACTCGCACCTATTATGTATAGTATATTTACCTGGCGTAACAGTAAACTCAGTTCAAACAGTTGTTCCGTATGTACTGAACATCACTCTGGTGGTATCTGTGTCCAGAGTAACGTCTTCTGGAGATGCAAGATCAACTTTTATAGATCCAGAATTGTTCCTTCTTCTCGTCATACCACCACCCCAATTCGATAGCGTCCAGTGATAAGTTTCACCCTCCTTATCGATGTTCGTCGTTTCCTGTGTCTCATTGTCTTTATCCAAACCAGTTTCAATAGAAACCGAAGAATGCGAAGCTACCGAATCGAAACTAGAATCTGCAGCTCCCCTGTAACGACTAACATACTCAGTGGACATTTCACCGGGCGACTCTTCGATCGCTTTCAGTATATTCTGACAAAGTTCCGAATCGAGGGGAATCGGATTCTCGGAGTCGCGATTATGAATGGTAACAGCAATATGTGCCGGATGCGGAATAGGAAGCGGAATGAGCAATTTTTCTGCACTGTAAGGACGAATTTGTCGCTTCCACGGCTGCCAACGTGTCTCTGTTGTACCGCTTGTAGACGTTGTGCGTCTTCTGATTTTCGTCGATGTTAAAAGTCCTCCAGTATCACTAAAAATACATACGACTCTTTAAATTCTATTCCACAAGCTGTGATTGTGATATTTTTTTCAAATTCTAATATTATAATTGTTTAACAACGATAAAAATTTAGAATATCTTTTACCATCGTTTGTCAGATTTTCTGCTGTTACTAGTCTGTTTGGCTCGTGGATTGAAAGCTGAAACTTCTAGATAAGGGCTATAAACTTGTATATTTCCGCGGGGTGCATAAACTGCACCAAGCAAATCCGGCCCGTTAGTCCCACCGATTTCAGTGCTATGAACCATGTCTGTGTAACGCGACAAATCGACTCCCGGATGCGGTTCCAGTCTGAATTTCGTATCTGCATCGTCGAGAGGCTGGAGGAAATTTAAACTGAAAATGTCTGCGTACATGAGGCCAGCCAAACCAGCCCAGTCACCGATGCTTAAACCTTTGTTTTCCCAGAAATCTTCCTCGTTTCCTGATAATCTCGCGAACACATGACTAGGATAAAGACGTTCCAACATAAGTGCCCCTTGTTGTATTACCACCTTAAAGACAAAATTACACGTACAGAAAATTTTAATAGTATTTATCAAATAATTGAAAATCAAAGATTGATAATTACCTTTAAATCAAAGGTGGTAAGCTTTATTTTACTTCTCACGACCATTCCAAGACCGGTTTGCAAATTTTTTCTACGTCTGTCTAATTTTTCGTGCAACACGGCGATCAGATCTTTGGCTTCTTTCTCTAACGATTTGTACGGATCTTTCATTTTGGCAAGGCTAGCAGCGAACGGACCAAAACAGGCTTCTACGAATTGAGTGAAGTCTCTCTGAGGTTGCGTAATTAATCGTTCTGTTTCTTGCTGAAAGGCTAACAATTCGTCTAGCTCTAGTTTTGCTTCAAACGCAGCTAAAGCTTGCTCAGGCCTAATCTATAAGTAAAAATGAAACATGTAGCAATTGTAATTATTTTAGTTTAGATTAATTTGCGACAACTTACTTGATAATAATAATCAGAAGTTAATCCTGGTCCAGCTATTCTTTTAACCACAAAGCTATCACTGGCAGGTATACGACCTCTGTTTTTTATTACTAAATGGAACATAGTCGTGTCCCAGACCACTCTAATCCAATAACGTATCACAGCAACTATATACAATAGTAATACATTACAAATATCTAAATAATCAAATTAATCTTTTAATCCGTAATGAGAACGTTACCTGTAAGTATCACAAAAGAAATAATAGGACACAAAATAAGAGCTACAATTAACGCAGCGATCGGTTGTAGACAGCCTTGTATACCGATATTCCAAACTAATGCTTCCATAATGACCAAATATCGATTTCTACTTGGTTCTGGGCTATCCAAATCCATTATGAGAGCCATGAATGCATGCAACGCTAAAGTAATTAAAGGCATCCTAAATTAAAATAAAAAGGGGGAAGAAAAAAGAAGAGTCATTAACGTTTTATAATTACAATACATCAAGATAGGTAACAACAAAATCAACGAACCATAAAACAGCAGTAAGCGCAATAAGAAGTGATCCTAAACTCGTAACTATACAAACGACAGGAAAAACAAATAATATGATGAGTGTTCCTAAGAGGCCTTTCACACCATAATTCCATAATCTATTTAAATGTCTTGTCATTCCTTTTCCAATAAATCCTGCAATATAAGGCCAGATTATTTAATCGACGATTAAATATTACATAATCATTTAATAAAATTATTAATTTTATCAAATATACCAGTGTCCGGTTCCGTTTCAAAATGTGTCCGGCTTTTGCTAATGTGTCTCCAAAGTGCTGTCAACCGAGAACAAAGAGTAGGCATTTGAGATGACTTTCTGGGAAACAAGGTTCCATTCAATTGACTCAATTCTAGATCGGGAGTAAAGGGTTGTACGAGTAGCAAAGCTCGTATGGAGACTGGACTACACCATGGTACTGCCACGCCTAACAAAAACATTGCATTCCAAGTCCAACACCACGTCCTGGCTATGTAGTTAATCCAACGCCACATAGGCCACCTGTTTATAAATCTCAGAATCAATTAACACAACACCAGAGAACAGATAGTAAATTACTAATGTCAATCATCATTTCGTTATTTAAACGTGCCTTGTTGTAGTTGTGTGTACAATTTCTCTTTCAACTAAAAAGACCGGCTGACTCGGATCTGCGCGAGGTGTCGTGATGGATGTCGGAGTGTTACTAAGAACCGTTGGTATGATCTCAGACTGGCCTTGAAAATTGCGTCTGATGATCCAGTTTTTTGGAAGCCATATCTGGGTTGGCCATTGGAAGCTCCTTGTAGGTGTTTTGACTTTGCGCAACTCTTTTAACAACACTGGCTCACGCTGAGAGAAACGAACATCTCCCAACACTCAAACGTATAAACGTAAAAGTGTTTATAACAATCTATAAATCTACGTACCTCTTTCATAAAAGTTAAATCGCGATTAAGAAAGTAGACTGTTTGCTGTAAATTTTGATGAGTGCACAGTGTGAGAGCTTCTTCGTGAGCACTCCACTCGCACTCCTCGATGAACTTCTCCTCGACCTCTCTCATTCTATCGCGCATCCATGGTTCTATTCGTGACAGAACTGGATGCTCGTTCTCTATATGGCGCTTCAGTGCCTCTTTCGTTTGTAGTAGCTTACGTTGTACAGTTTTTACGGCTCGGTGCATTAGTACGACCGATTGTGCTTGTTGAACCAACAATTGAGCGATTCCGCTACCAAGATCAAGTATATCTGGATGCGATAAAATATTGGAGAACACTCGTTGCAAGTATTCGCGCATAACAGCTTCGTTCACCTCCTAAAAGTAGTCACAATTAATAAGAATGTACCCCATAAATTTATGAAAATTTCGCAGTGATTAATATCAGGAATGATCGTACCCTTTCTATCTCTTCGTCCGGCTTTTTCCGCGCTCTCAACTCAGATATCAGTCTTTCTCTGAAATGAAGAAACCAGCCTCGTGTCTCTCTCTCCAAAATAGCAACTAGGATCGGTAAAGCTTTTCTGATAATGTCTCTGCTAAATAATCTAAGATCGACAACTGCTCCAGCAGGCGTTCCAAATACGAAAGGAACTGGGATAGGTAGTAGCTGCGACAATTCTCTCTCCACCTCAAATTTCTCCATCGTCGCTCGTCGAAGCTGTTTCCGCACGAAACCACATAGAAGCTCCAGGGAGTCTTCATACTCAGGCTGTAATTTATATAATGAGGTTTATGAAAATCTTAGAAAATAATTGTTTCCTTTCTATCAAAGATACTGATTAATATTAATATTAATATTTTTATTTATTGTTTCTATCAATATGGACTGAAAGTTGTTAAAAAATAATAATCTAATGTGAGAGAAATAAATTTATTTTAGGAAAAATATCCGACTTACTCTGCACACTAATTCGGCAACCAAATATCGACACCGCTCCTCCCTGATTTTAGCATCCAAATTATGCGCTTGAAGGGATGGCACGCCAATTATTATATCTAAAAGATGATAACGTTCAATTGTAACTTAAGTAATAACTGGCGGAAAGTATATTGAAGGGACTTTTTTCAATGAATTCGTACCAAGAAGCCGTAGCAGCCCTGTCAGTAATGCCTTCAGAGATTGTGAAACACTGAAGCAATGGGAGACTAGTCTGGCTTTCGCCGTAACTACGAGGAATCTAGTCGCTAAAGCAAGATCCCGGAGCAGAGCGTCTCGCCTTCTATCTCGTCCACGCTGAAGAAGACCGCTCAATTTCCATCGGTGTGTCTGTCCAGCGAAATTGATCGAATCCACCTCAAATTCCCTGAAAGACAAATTCTTTATTAGTACGATTGACTTTGGAATAAAAGGAAAAAAAAGGTATATCGACAAAATCCAGAAACAGAATGTTATGTTACGTTATGAATATATATATATATATATGTATGTATGTATGTGTATATATATATGTATATATATGTATGTATGTATATATGTATATATGTATATATGTATATAAACGAAAAATACATTTAACATATACAGGTATATAGAGAACAAAAATATCCTGGAAAATGTACATAGGGCTGTTCCAGTGAAACGTTCCAAAAATTTTGCATCGTTGCAGTGTATCTAACAATATGCAGCGCATAACCAATGAAAAATATTTTACACTTTCTACACCTTGTTCGTGAAACTAAAGCTACTAATAAAACTGTTCGCTATAATACAAGCATATTTTAAACTCTCTAGAAATTAAACAACACAACCTACACCGTACATTAATTGTGCTTTAACAGCTAGAATTTGCATCATGCCGTGATTGCTCGGATATTATTTGTTACAAGCTGTGCTCTGTCTACGAAACCCCTCCACAGACCAGATACAAATCAATTTTTCAGTGAATTCGTGCACTTGTCAATGCCTCGTTTTATACATTTGATCTCTGTCCGATAAATGTAAATTAATCGATTGATTGTCAATTAATTGCCAATTTGTTGCCAGGTTGAATGTCAGATGAAGACGGAGGAGACCATGCTGTTTTATGATGGCATATATTGGGATATAATTTTCTCGTTAAAGAAAAAAAAAGAAAAGAAAAAAGAAAAAAGAAATGATCATGAGAAATGAATGATTCCAGTCTCCAAAATCACTGTACAAGGTAACGATTATTGGTTCGGTCAAATTTGAATATTGTGTGACGCTGGTGTGTGACATACCCGCATCTTCGAATGCTCTCCAATTGAGTGGCATTCAGCTTCTTCGGTTTTCCGTACTTCTCCTTCTGAAAGCTTTACAAAAATTGTTAGAAAATACCAGACACAAAAGAGAACGAACAGTTTGGTTCTACATATTCTCATGAAAACGAGGCACCATTTGGAGTTTCATTTGTTCATTACTCTTACATTGTTAAAAGAATTTGTGAATTTTTGTTTTCTTTCTATTTAACACGTGATATGATATACGTCGACATTGACGTACTTCAATAATTAAAGGATAAGGATACCTGAAAGATTTTGCAAGGAAATTCAGTTATCAAATTCCTTCTTCATTTTATAAATTTGCATCGCCAATAAACTCACATGTTACATACTTCCTAAAAATTTGCAAACACTTCCTGAAATTATCTATTTGACATGTATATATTCCTTATCCTAGGAAAAACTAGCATCTGCATCAAGTGAAAGTTTCATTCAAGCCTTAAAAGTAAGTATCTGTTAGTAGGTACTCGCGATTTTCGTACTGTGCGCAAAAAAATCGCTAATAATCTAATTCTAAAGAATACAATCGCTACGATATCGTGTTTCGAAGCATAAAATCAGTTTAAGTACAGACGTCATTAATCCTTAAATTGCAGCAAGATTCGTCGAAGATTCTGAAATTTCTTTATAAAAAATTTTTCTTAATCTTATTTCAGATCTCAACCATTCAATTTCCTAATCTGTACTGTCCAAATTAACAGCATTTTAATTAATTCATAATTCATTTTAATTTAATTCATAAAATTTCCTACTATATGTATGTATGTGATTCAAAGAAAAGCTAGAAATCTATATTGTTTTTCTTTTGCTTCTTTTTTCTTCATTTACTCTTTTATTTACAATACATCTTCCAACTAAATCTAAACACAAACAACTCGCACTTTTTGCACTTCTCGAAAATTAAAATTTTGAATTCAAATCTTAAACCATCAATCTTGTAATATTGCATTTCGTCGATGAACATTGCAATTGCAGGTTTAAGGACGTCCTCAACATGAGAGCTTAAGAATTTGACACTACTACTACCTAAAAAGATAAAAGGTAAATAATTTGAATAGATATTGTTGAATAGATAGTGTTGCCACAAGAAGACCTACCCTCTTTTGCTGATGCTCTCCAGCTGCTTTTTAGTCAGCCTCCTTGGTTCACCCTTGCTATCTACAGCAACCGAGTCCAACTCGTCGAAGCTGGGTGCGACGAACAGATCCTTCAAGTGGTGTTTCTTTCTCGCGAGCGTGTCTTCACCCTCTGTACACGTGGATAATGGCGGCGGGAGGACAATAGGAAATGTTCTCCAATGATAGAGGAACTGTTGCGCAACTTCTTTGATGTTGTGCACCAGTGCCTCGACCTCGGCCGGTGCACCACGCAAATGCGACGTGTCGAACTCCACCGGCTCTTTCTGTTCACAGACGAGGATAATATAATATATTATAGTTCAATGTAATGTGTAATTCAATATAATATATTATACAAGTAATGCATTATATTGATATAATATAACATAAGTACAGTTTAAATAATTCATTGTTATTTAACTATTTTTTTCTGATAATAGTTTCTCTATATAATTTTTGAATAAATGGACTCGTATGTTTCTTTTTGTGTAAATTAAATGTAATCTCGTGTAACTTTTAATCGTTGGAACGAACAACAGAGACGCCTCAGAGACGCCTTTTCCAAGTTTATATTTTTTAACTAAAATTACTTTTTTCTGCTCCAAAAACGTTATACCATTTCTACGCGTAATGCGTACGAATGAAATGAGTAATTAGCGTCAAATTAGACGTCCACGTTTCTCCGTTCTTTCGTATAACAGAAATGCAACAAGCCTGTCAGAAAATACACTCTAAAACATGGGTGTTCAATCCTTCAGATCTTCTGGGTCTCATTAGCCAACAAAAATTTGTTGAGAGCTGCACGTAGTTGTATATATTCATATTTTTTTAGTTCAATGTATATTATTTATGAGGATGTTAAAACAACTTTTATAGTGAAACAGTACATTGATTATACAATATATTTATATTATAATCAAATATTTCATATATTGAAAATATATTTATATTAATTAAAAAAAATATGAAAATTTTTAATGAGAATACTGAACAGCTTGTTTTTCAGATACTAGTTCATCAATATCTGATTTGATACAAATGGCAATAGCATTTTCAAGATGCTCATCTAAAATCTTTGTTTTTATTTTATTTCTTGTGTGCTTCATATAGAAAAAAATCTGCTCGCAAATATAAATACTTCCCAAAAGGGACATCATGAACATTCATGGTCAAAATTATTCAAATAATAAAATTCTTATTCAATCATTCCAATTTTGGATAATATAGCGCGAGCCGCGGGTTGGACATACCTGTTCTAAAACATTGTTCAAAATGATATGAGAATTACTTGCAATTAATACTAAACGTGAATAAGATAGACATCGATGAAAATAATGCTTTCTGTTCTATCTTTATTTATTTGTTTGAAGCGCTATTTTCTGTTAGATGAGATTCATATATGTACCTCAGGCTGGAGTCCATCTCCGTTTTGTCGGTGATAAGGTTGTTGGGTGTAGACCTGGTGATTCGGTCCCGTGTTGGCGGAGTTGACGGAAGCGGAGTTCAAATTGTGGGGCATCTCGCGCGTGAAAAGCGTGCGCGGCGGCTGGGGTCAGCTGCCCCGTATACCGACTATCTCCTCATACACCATGCTGCTGGTAGCAACCATTTATCATTCCACGCCCTAAAACATCAATTACAATTCTATAATTATTAATCATGCGTCCGGTATTTATTAATATTTATTACACCTACAGCTATCATTAATAACGCGTTATAACATTTAGTGAAAGATCGCCATAAATTTTATTTTCAATACAGACGTAACTTGTAATTTCGAATATAAAATTGTAAATGTAAAGTCAAAGTAATAAATATAAATATAAAATTAAAGTAATACTTTACTGGCTGATAGTTAATGAATAATTATTTTTCGAGTCGTTGAAAACCATTAACGCTAAATACTAGTTTACTAACTGCACCAAAAAAAAAAGGTTCTCGGTTCTACAATGAGGAGGGGTTAAAAATAATGGGAGGCGAAAGTTTAGCCTCCAATCTTCCACGTGACTTAATATTCAGAAAAGTAAAACGAGAAAAAAATCGAATCTCTTAGCGTGTCGTGCCAGTACCGGTGACTATAGTATCGTGACACAGATCGTGAATGGAAGTGCATATTGTAGCGCATAAAAAACAGAGTTCCAGTTTACGTCGAAGCGATATTAACATAGGTATCACGCGAATTGCTTTGTAATGTGATTAATTGCAGTGTGTAAGGCGTCTTGTAAAGTACGCCATTTCTTTCGAAAACTGGAGGTCCAGATAGATTTCCGTGGAAGAAAAAACGCGAATGCGAATTCTTTGAAGGAAGTCGCTGTTAACATGAATCACACGCGTTCTACGTAAAGCTAGATTTTATTCGCACATGCCGGGCAAGAGAGACCAGCAAGAACTGGAATGCTAAGAATGTTAATCGTTTAATGGGATATAATCGGTTAATGGGAGTCTGCATTCAACCGAAGCCTCCCATACAAGCCGGATGATCGCGTTTCGTCCCTCGTGTGACTTCTCCCTCACTTTTTATTCCGACAATGAAGATCAGCTTGCCATTAGAGATGAATTATCGAGACAATTCACGAAACCAACCTGGAAACGAGACACACAATTCTACAAAATTCTTATAATCAATTAAATTTACGAATTTGCTTGTTTAAGTAAATATTGAAATTGTGATAAAAGTATGTTTAAGGGCTAATGTTGTATAGTATTGAACTCTTCTCGTTATTACAATTTCTTTTTTTTCTCCACTAAAATTTGCAATCTTTATAATTAATTGAATTTACGAATTTACTTACTCAAGTAAATTTTGAAATTGTTATGATAAAAGGGCTAATATTGTATAGTATTGTATAGAAATTGTTATGATAAAAGTATGTTTATAAAAGGGCTAATATTGTACAGTATTGATCTCTTCTCGTTATTATAATTTCTTGTTTTTTCACTAAAATTTGCCACATTACAAGATTGAAAAGAAATAGAAAATTATCAAGCTCGCTTCACGACCAGTCGACTTCTTAAATTCTCGGTTAACAGATTGATAGCTGGCCGTGTTTCCCCATCATTTTTATGCAAATGCGACTCCTCCTTTCAGCGTGCAGTCAACATTTAATCCGACCCCATGTCGCATGCATGATAAATAAGCGCACGCTGTAGTTATAGGTTGTAATTATCGCGGAGTATCATACTTTCGTGCCAAGAAGAGACCCCCGCCGTTCGGCTTTTTCTATCTTTACCAGGGGGCCACATATTGTTCTAGCCTGGCAGAATACCAACATCGTCTCACGTTTCCCACCGGGACACAACGATACTTCATATACTTGGGAATAATCCGTATCCCCTGCTTCCTGTCGCTTTAAAATGATTTACCGCGCTCTTTTCACTCGGAGAATGCCCCAAGTACTTGCTCCAAGTACTTACGTTGCCGATGAAAAATTTCCTAAGGTTTCCTAATTTTTCTGTCTCTGTCGATTCACCTGTTAATTTCACAATCAATAGCACACTCGTCAATTGAGATTTTCTTTCTTGTTTCTGCATTCTACTAAAATTTCTCCGTGATTGATAATTTGTAATTCTAATTAAAGGCATTAAGGAAGAATATTAACGATACATGTCTAAAACGTGTCTAAATTCTTTCTAAAAATAGAAATTCCTTTAGTATATAATTTAATGATTATGGCATCTCATTTTCATCCACGATTTATGCCCATTAATTTTCACGGCTCTTTTCCCATCGCCGACCATTATTCCTGACATTAAGAGCACGCTGTGATATTGTACCATTTTCTCGTTAATTGCGCTAATTGACTGCCATCCTCGTGGACTGTACAGTTATTTTGTTCAATTCCATCGCCAGAGCCTATAATTTGAAATGATTAACAGGGAGATCTCTATCCAGTCAGATTCAAATGCCTACTGAAATTTGATCGGATACGATTCCGAAACAAACGAGAATTTCTCTGAAAAATTCATTACAAATTAATCAACAACTCTCAATCTTCTGTGTAATCCGAGTCCAAGTTAAAAGTCTTTAGACATTTCAGTCTAAAGAAATATCCTGATGTATTCATTATGTGCCATTTTTAAATGCCAATTTTAAATAATTCCAAACTTTTCTCAATCATCCAAACCGAAGCCTGTTGAAAGTTAAGCACGGCTGAAACGAAAAAGAGAGAAGGGGAACAAAAAGAGAAAAAAAATCGTCCGCCGCGGTGACTGCGACGTGTTAATTATCCAAATGTTCCAAGTTCACGGTTCGAGTGATCGACGAGTTTCACCGCTCCGCTTTGTACTCTCATCCACTTCCGGGCTTTCAGAGGAGACGAGAAGAAAACAGAGCAAAAAAGATCCGTCTTCTTATCAAGATTTAAAATTCCGTCTGACGCTTTGCAAGCAGACAGTCGATACGAATACATACACAGGGAATACAGAGGGAACATGTAGGAGGAAGAATAATGGCATACGCACAAAGGATCTACCAGCGGTTTTCTATTTTTTCCCGTTGTTGAAACTTTCCTTCCAGTATCTCGTTGACGAACGTATTGATTCTAACCGTTCCTCCCTAATCCATCAAACTTTCTTAGAAAGGAAAAAAGTTTTGCTTTTTCTTTTTTAAAGAAGAGAAATATAAAGACGAATGGAAGATGCAAATGATTTGAAGTAATTTCAACGATCGACATTAGCAATTAGGAATTCGTGCTCTTGAAATTACGATGGTCTTACGTTTGATGAAATGTGTTTCACGTAGCATATGCACCATGTTTACAAGAATAGGCGAGTGTTTGAATAGTCTTTGTCAGTCCACGTATGTCAGAGGAAACATTTGTAACTTTTCATCAGAACTTGATTCGGATTAAAGCGGATTGCGTGCGTTGACGCGTGTGCGGTCGCGAGGCGATGCAAAAGAATATTTACGACTCCGCTCGACTGCGTTCCAAGTAGTGGCACCGGGCACGCTGGCTTTTGACCCACTTCGAACCTACAAGCTCTCGTAACCTTAAAACAGCACTGCTATTCCAGTCTATGTGCCACCGGTTACATATTGCCCGACTTGCTTTTGCATGCTGCATGCGAGCACCACCAAATTACCAAGGAGGAAGTCTTCATTTTCTTCGATCACTGTTTTCGATAAGGCTTAATTCATCGATTGAATAACAAGGTCCTTCGAGCCTACAATAGTCCGTAGGATAGAGAGCAAAGTCTCTAAATTAATTTTGGATCGAATATATTCGAGATTCTTGGATGGAAAATATGTAAATCAAAATCGATACGAATCGAAAGAGTTCCACTTTCTCGATAGTTGAATTTAAATGATTTTAAGTCAAATCACTTCTTTCATACACGCTTAAATTTACAGTGCAAACTGTATATATTTCTGGAAATTTCTGTACATATTTCGGTATCAGTTGTTAGAAATAATTTCTGAAAGAACGAGTAACACATAAGATATTCGATTAAAAAGCAGTCGTTATTTGTTTTAGTGAAGAGAAATTATCTTCTACTGACCTAAAATATGTCCATCAGAAGTAATTAAAAAGGTTTATCTGGAAAGCAGCTAAAGAATTTTTAGATAGTCGTCAAAATCAATTTTGATGAGAGTGGTCGTTAATGATTAACTAAGCATCGATCATATCAGATATCTAGCATACAGAGCAGAGGACATTTTGTTAATCTAAAACATAGCAATTGTTTAGTCACAATGATCATGGATCAATTATGAATTAAATTGAACGGTATTGTATGTACCTTAATAGGATTAAACGCAAGCTTTACCTTCATTCGCGCAAGGCGAAGCGCGAATCAATCTTTAAAGAATTAAATAAATCAAATCGACAGAGAGTTGAAGCAATAAACGAAGTTCTTCGTGCTCATTCAGGTTCGTAATTGGTTCTCTCGTGCTACGGCGAGAACTATTTCCGGGCCACTTGATTTTCGCGTGTATATCACGGACACTTGAAGGGAAAAGCTTGCTTCAGGGTAACTGGAGCAGAGAATAAAACGTGGCTGGTATTTTTAGAAGATTCTAAACGAACAATTTTGGATTACAGCTAAGAAAACGGAATTGTTAAACGTGAGAATCCTTGTTCCTACTTAATTTGTACAGGATGGACCAAAAGTCAGATCACTTTGTTTCTTTGTTTGAGAAATCTTTGAAGAAGATTGTTTCAATAAAAGTTCACTTTCATTTGAAGAAAGAGTCGACATGAATTACTAGTTCTCCTCTTCCCTGGAAATTTCTCTCTTATCGTTAGGGACTGTAAGAAATATTTAAGATCTTCATATAGATATTATCATATAAAAAAGTAGATCTGATATCAACAGATAGAATGCCAACAAATTTTCTCTGTGAGATCTCCGAATAAAAGTTAACTCGTCTAATTGGCTCGCGTAGAAATTTAGTTGTTTCAATCCGCTATGATATAGTTACGATCAGGACTGTGGCGTTGCACTCGAGAGCAGGGGCAAAGCTGGGTGTAATCGGCCAACAAAAATGCAAATGGAATGAATGGAGCTCATTCATAAATTCGCAGCAGACAACGAAGCATGCAATATCTTCCTCGAGAGAAAGTTACGATCATCTCGTAGAAAACGTCTTTTCAATTATTCTAGTCGAAGTATTTTGTTTTATCATTGCAGTGTGTATCGTAGATTTTTGCCTAAAAAAAAGATTTGACGATATTTTAATCAACTATTGTATTATTTTTTGATACGTTTGTACTCTGCAATCTTTTATTTTAATTTAACTTAATTTCTTACCGACAAAAAAGATCTCTCTGTCTGAAAAAATTTCCCTCAGGATCAAAGGCTCACAGGACTGTTCGTCCCCCAGACAAACAGGAACGTCCAGGAGGTTCTTTTGTTTTCCATTGAAACGGAGACGAACGTTACGCCGCGTAAAATTACGCGAACCATGGCGTAATACACGAGAACGCATTGCCACATGCATCAGAAAATCTCCATGCAACTGGAATATACATACGCACTTCGTGTACATTGTATTTACACGGTACATAAAGGGATGTGTATGGATCTTGTGTAGAGATCCATTATGAGCTTCTTCAGCCGTCTCATTTCACCGTGTAGCCGACGTTGCTTTTAAGCCGGTTCCACGCGTTTAATATTCGAACGGTGTGTCTTTCGACACCTGGTAAATTCGTTCGTAAAAACGTTCAAACAGTCTCAGACGTTCGTGTAATTAATCCACGATAGATTTTAGAATTTAGATAGCGTCTAGAAGATAATATGAAAATATTCAGCATTCTGTAAACCATTAACTATTAACTCTACTTTACTTCCGCTACCCTCCTAAACTAAAAGCTTCTATTTTTAATCATAAATTTTAAATTGAAAAGAAATATTTTCATGTTAAAGATATCAGGTGAATTTTTACTCTCTTGGCCAACGGGGGGAATTTTTTCAAAGGAAAATACTCCGTAGAAAATATTTTCGGCGATGCGAGTCAAAGCGAAAAAAACTGGAGTACCAACCAACGGAGGAATTCGTGCCGAGAGGAGACGGTTGTTTCACGAATGTAGGTCGGTTACGAGAAAGGAGAACGATTTTCTAGAGGCTGGCTAGGGTACGTGGATCCACCGAGTTCGTTTGTCGCAGAAACCTCTTCCCTTCGTCTCTTGTCTCTCGTCATTTCCTCGTAGAATTGATCGAAACAACATTTGAACCTTTCTCTTCGCTAAAATTTCTGTAATTCTAAATCTTACACTTTGAGACTGATAAGTTTCAAAATAAATTTTACATTCAGTCTATTCAATCTATTAAATCACGTCAAATTCTTTGCAACATCTAATGCACACTTTTGTCTATTCAACGTTAAAAAAAATTTCTTTTCTCAGAATTGGTTGTTCTTTCAAATTTTTTGAGTAAGAGCGTTCTCATAATCCCACCGTTCAGAAAATCGTTCACCTGCGTATGCATTTAGTTTTCAGTGATAATGACTATCGCACGATTTGCTAAAGTTTCAATTCTTTTCAATTTCAATTCTTTGGTCGATTGTTGAAAAAAGAGAACAGAGAGTAAAAGGAGAAGTACAGTCACCGTTTCCAGACAAGGCTCGAGAAGATTGAGACCCGGAAGTGAAGCAGAAGAAAGAGGGATGCAAAATATCCCCTTTCGCGAAATACGGGTCACACTCGAGATGATATGCAACGATAGAAGAAAGCCTGGATATTTCCAATAACGATTCGATCCTATCTGGAGCACCAGGTGACTCGTTATCGATGGCGATTATACTCGAGTTTGCCAAAAGAACAAGGCCTACAACCTGGATACGTTTGATTATCCAGGAGGAGGGTTTTTAATAACGGTGAAACACGCAACAATGCCCCGTGCATCGGGGCAAACCTGATGCAACCGTCATTTTTTTCTTCTCTCTCTCTCTCTCTATCTTTTCTCTCTAACAATTCAAACTTCAGGTACATTGGTAAGCTGTAAGCTCTCGGTTCGATCGACCGACTCTCGGTTTTTAACGATTCTCCATTCAATTTGCAATCGTCGAGAGGGACTTGTTACCAGACTTATTAAAAAAGCATCAAGAACCAGCGACTTATCGATGCATTATCTAGCTTGAAACGGAGAAGCCCAAGTCGAGATCGATCAGTGGCGTTGGTATTTGCCGGTTTCCGGAAGCTTCCTTTGTAATTGCTCCGAGAGAGTAATAATCGCCACGAGTAGACCACGGACTTTCGATTCGATGAAACGAAACCTGCGTATATTTTCATTTAGTTACATTTTTTTTTTTTTTTTTGAGTGTTTGATAAACGCATCAACTATCGATCGTAGTTAGTAAGTAACAATAACAAAGAAGATAAAAATTGCAAATAGTAAGAACAATAACAAAAAAGATAAAAATAAAAAATCTTCACCAGACTGTTAAAAGTGTCGCGAACTTTCCGACCTGATACTTTTTATAATGGAATAAATGGCGTCCAATTAGGAGATTCGAGTCATTCAATTCGTTCCCTGTGTCAAAGATGACGTAATTCCAACGTCCAAGGAGAACGAGACCCAACTCGTGGAAAGATATCTGGATACCGAAAGAAAAATGCACGACCTCGGAGTGCAGATTCTTTAGCCAATTTGCTTTTTTTACTTGCGGTTGAACAGCGTCGAACGACAGACACACGGGTCAATATCGGCAGCGAAGTTTCATACGAACAGAGAGAGATTCTTTCCGAACAGCTCGACTAATAAATTATTAATAAAGTTCTACATTGCAAATTTAATTTTGAAAATCAATTTTTTGCTGAGAGAATCGCCAGCTAATGATAACAGAAGAATAAAAAGGAAGTTAAATTAATTAGAAATAACATATGTATAATTAGATCCTGATGAAAATATAGCAACGAAATATTAAAACGAAAGGAAGGTGTATTTTCCATTCCAGTCGACTGGATATTTGAGAAAAAAAAAAAAAAAGAAGAAACTTACAAAGTATCTCAACGTTTCCATCGAAAAGCTTCCTGCAAAACCTGTTCGCACGCTTTTTTCTCAGAGCAAGTACTAGAACGTGTTTGAGTATGCGTGCCTAAACTCGATTCTGTCGTATCGACCCTCGAACGTATTCCCAAGGGTGGCGTAACCAAGCGGCCGTATCGGGCGAGAGTAGAAAGGGATCCTCCTTTGGGAAATCGACATATTTTTCTCCATTAAAAACTAACGTTTCTTCCTCTATTTCATATACCCGCGAGATTTCTAATTGATTTCAGACAGAGGAGACAGAGGAGACTGCACGTTTCACAACGTGTCAAGGAAATTCTTCATCTTCGTGCAACATTCGATAATTCTCTTAACAAAGATGTAATGAGAAAAAAATTTAATGTTCCATCACAACTGCAACAAATGTAACAATTAGTCTGTTTGAAGATCAATGTTTCTACTTGGTACAAATATCAAATACCATAAACAAGTACAAAATATCAATTGATCGATTGCGTTTTCATCGCATCGCAAAGACGAAGATCGAAGAAATAAAAAAGGATCGCGTACATTCACTGCGCGCGTGAATGCAAATTGCGAGGACGATGCGCGATCGCGAAACACGCGGAAGGATCGAGTTTATTCAAATTCGATGATGCACGACTTTGCCCGCCGTTTCTCGGCTTGTATTTCCTGGCCAGTGGATTTTTCGTGTTTGTAACGTGATAATGCGGCGCGCGTTCCGCGGAAACGCTCGCTTAATTCGAAACGATCCACCGGAACGCGGAAGGATCGAGTTCATTTAAATTCGTATACGTTTCACCAGTATGTACATTTTTTTTATGGACGCCGTCAATAAAACATCGCTTCTCGTTCGTTGCCATCTCGCAGCGAGAAGCTAATGCAATACGAAATTGCAAGATGAAATTGAATCTTAAAAAAAAAAATAAAGATATTTTTGGATAATATCTTTCGAAGCTCTACGAAATTATTGGAAAATTATTGTATTACATAGGGTGGGCCAAAAGTTTCTTCCTATGTTTTTTTAAATAAAGGTTTTTTAGTAGGAAGTGATTTTTGGTCCACCCTACATTACATAAAAAATATACGAATAGATAAATATACATTGAAAAATAATAGGTATTTTTACGGCGTTTTATAGTGCCACGTCTATAAAACATCTGTATGACTAAACTAAATGCTTTTGTATAATTATAAATTCCACAACGTTCCTAAGATATCATCACTTTCATCCGGAGGGATGAGAACGCGAAGATTGAGCAAGGAGAGGGTTGAGAAACCTTCTGAAGAACCTAAACGCTTATTTGCATCGCGGAGGAGTTAACAGGCTTTCGTAGCGTAAGTATACCGTATTTGGTATAGCAGTGACTCCATTGCGAAGAAAGAGTGTCTGGACGTCTTTGGATTCTGCCAAATGGGATCAACACCGTTGGAAACGACGCTTAAATCCAGTCTGTTCTTTCAATGCGTTCAACATGTGTCGTTATAACACATACACATGATATTCTATCTCGTTTCATCGTGAAACCTTTCGTCTCCTGCTCTTGCTCTCTCTTTTTCACCGTCATTCTGTTAACACTGCACACACCGCGTTCCGTTACGTTGTTAAGGGGCCCATTATCCAATCTGTCGCGATATACCTGCACCACTCCCATGGTGTCACCGACGTGAACGCTAACATTTACATTCCCTTTTTACTCAGAAGCTCCCAGATTCTGCTACTTTTCTATGTGTTGTTTTCAAGCCTTTCACCTGAGACGCAAAATAACGAATCTAGAAATTTCAGGAAATAAATAAATTTAACCGACAATGCATAACAAATACAAACATCTTCGCTTCCATTTTCTTTAGTTACGTTCAACTGTGGCAATTGTTCTGAAACACCCAGTACAGTGCATGGAGATGCAGTCAGAGCAGGCTGCGTGAAATATTAGGATGCATTCTGTATTCTCGAGACTCGCGTGCATCAGCCCACGTAACAATGTCACCCCCAAGGGTGAGAATGATACACCCTCGAATGACGAGGGGTCGCCATCCACTTTTGAATTACGCTAGATTGTACGGGCTTGGGAAATCAGCTGGGGTGACGACTAGTCTCAGATTCCTATAGGGTGTCTCTCTGAGAGAGAATCGTCAGAGTTTTTTCTCTTTCGACGTATCAAGTTTCTCACTCTGCAAGAAGTTGCGTACACAGCGTCATTTTCGATTACACTGATTAGATTAATCAGCGATTAGAGTCGATTATTTTTGACGATTATCTTTTTCTTTTTGAAATTGAGCAAGTCCGATTCTCAATCAAATTCGAGGACGATTAGAGAAACAAAATTCAAAAAAAAATGGTAATGCAATGAAATACGAATCAGCTGCTTGGCTGTTTCTCCAAGGAAGCCTTTGCTAAGACTTGCCAGCGCATGCAAAAGATACAACGGAAGTATTTGTCTCTGTCTCGGCGAGTATTCCATTTCTCCGTCGAGTTTTATCAAAGAAACGACTTTCATTTTATCGGAGAGCCACCACCAAAAAAAAATACCATTCGTTCCTGTTCCACGAAACGTTGTTGCGTGACCTAATCCCAATCTCTAACTTTGTTCCATCCATTTACAAACGATCTTTGTGCAGTTAGATTCCAATTCATCTTTGTGAACCCTCTAACAACGAATGAGAACGACAGAGAAAGTATTCTATATATAGAAAGAACGATTTTAGAAACCTTTTATAAACATATCGTGAATATATTATGAGATCTCTGTTTTTAAACAATTTTTAAAAATATTATGAAGATAAAAAACAAAGAGAATCTTCGAATGGATTATTAAAGAGATTGAAAGTACGTACATACATGTATATGTATATATTTTACCGAACGAATTTCAATGAATATACTACATTAAAAAATGGTCATTCCATGGTCTCATAACTAAGAAATTCGAACGATTAGTTTCTCGTTTCTTCTTATCTGTTTCTTCTAAAAAATTTCTGCATTTATAAAACAGAAATGTAGTTTTATCAAACAATAATCAAATTGTAATTACACGACAGTTACGAACAAATTGCCAATCACCTCCAGTTCTCGAACGATCTTTGAATAAGATTCTTGGTTACTTCCAACGATAATCTCTCTGATTAAATCCCTCGTTTTTCTCGATTCTCGGGGACAGACTTTAGAGAACTTCGCCCCGGAGATGGCCCCGGGAAAATTTTCCTGCAAAAAGACAGAGGAACCGGTGAAACGCGAACGCAGCGACTGTACCAGTGACGGAAAAACCGATATTTTCTTTTGCTTTTTTCCCTTCCTCTTTTCTTCGTCAGTCACAACGGGGTCGTCGATTGTCTCGGGGAGCAAAAGCGACCACGTGGTATCCCGAAAAAAGAAGAGGAAGAAAAAAAGGAAGTCAGGCAAGAATTCATGGTATGAGAGCTTTGCAGTCGTGAATGCTCTTGCTTCGTAGTTGATCCATTCGTTTCTGACCAGCGTCGATTCTTCGATATACCCGATTGAACGAAACTCTCTATTCAAATTAAAAGAAATCTGTTATACAAACATTTCTTTTAAAGAAGATATATTCGTCCTCCGTCTCGAATATCCACGCAATAGTTAACAACTCGAGCACAGTATGTCAAAGTGCGAAGAAGCTCGAAAAGCAGTGGAAAAGTTACTCGGAGTAACTCGATTAGTTCAACTCGAAGAAAAATCTAAACTCGGAATAATAAATCCGTTTGAAGCTCTCATTCTTCCTCAGGTGAAGATATGAATTTGGTTTCGTACGCAAATGAATCTTTCTCAAAATCTTCTCAGGGCTATTGTTGTCCGGTTAAAAATTGCGTAAAGGAATCGCACCGTCTTGGCGACAATACTGGCGACTTCGACCTGGATTTCAGAGATTTGTCGCGGACACCATCATTTTTCCTCCCATTTCTTCCGCAAACTTTTAAGACGTTTTCGCGGGACGAACGTCGGCTGACCTGAATCGCTCGGCTGGAAAAACGAAGGACGCTGGGACGTCGCGAAGCAGACGAGAATTCTAGTTGAGAATTCTAGCAACAATGGCAAGCAGAACACGAGGCTGCAGGCAAAAATTTGGCGCCCAAACAGGATCAGGTCAACTAAAAATGTTAAAACGAAAAAAGATAGATAACTGTTGGTTAAAAGAAAAAAGAAAAAAATAGTTACTGCTGCAATTTAATCTATCACGGATGAAAAACTAATTATAGCGTGCCTGCACGACACGTGAACGCGTGAAATTGCTGAAATTAATTGTCGCAGAATCTCTAGGAGGCAAAGAATCGTCCCGAGAGTTGCCACGCACACACGTGGCTAACCGACGGATCATCCACGGAGAATGCAACGACGCAGAAAGCGAAAAAAACGAATCGCCGTGACGCGTGAAGGATGCAGACCAGGATGCAAAACGAACGTGCAAAATGCTCGTAAATTTATTTGTTTCTTCTTACTAGACAAACAATTGAGACACTAAAAAAAATGAATATATTAAAACATCAACGTTAATCTTATTTAGTAATAAATAATATATACTCTTAATATAGATTTTTTTAAAAATATTTTTATTATTAATATTTTTTTATTAATATTATTTCTTTATTAATATTTTTACGTTTAATAAGATCGTATAAAGTAGAACAATACAAACGATATCCACGATATTTTTCCATAAACGCGAAATTTCATTTACAACGTCGGGAGAGATGAGATGAGACGAGATGAGATGAGATTGTGCGTCAGAGGTAAGTCTTGCGAGTTTCTGATTTGCCGTTAGTCGTCGCCCTAGTAATAAATCTAGTAAGTTTCCTAATTCAATCCAGCCGCCCCTTGATAATAAATTTTGCAAGTCCGCGCGACTCGATTTCACACTTACGTTAGAATTTGACGCGGAATAGATGATTCTTGTCCGTCGTATAGTCGCATCAAGGACACGATAATTACCAAGATATCGAAAATTATCAATTTCAAACCTGTGAACATGTTCGAAAGTTAGAATCAAACACTCAAAAATTCAACGTCATATACTAGATGTCTAATTTTCTGAATTCTCTTTAATCTCCGTATTTCTTAATTGTTCTACCGTATTCTACTATTATTTAATTAACTTTCAAATAAAAAATTCACTTTCCTTTTTTTTTTAATTTCTAAATCTTCCCTGAAAGTAATCGACAGCGCGTCAGTTAATTTTCACGCAAATAAGCACCGTAGATGTTAGTATCCAAGGGATTTAAAACTCTCAGATAATCCCTGTATTAACGTGGGCTCCTCCAATCGCGTGCCCAATGATTCCTTAATTAACGAGATGTCGGTCGGACAAAAAAAATTTTAATGAGCTCCGCATACTGAGGAAATCTGGACGAGAAACTTCCTTTTCATGTCTCTACTTATGAGATATGACAAAAAAAAGGGAACAAAAAAAAAGGGGGGAAAAAAAATAAGTATTACAATCTGGCATAATCGATCGTTGAAAGTTCAAAAAGAGTCTTAGTTCTCAGAAACTAAGTTTGCTTAGAGTGTCGAGAAAATTAACGCACAGTAAATTCGACACATATGCTCTTCAGATATTTTAATTGGAAAAAAATGTTTTCATACGAAGAATTTTCCTTTTTATTTCTTAAAGGAGAAATTACGAATTATAGATATTTATCAGTAATGTTGCTCCTCTATGGTCAAAAATGTCTACATAACATGCATAATTAACGCTTCCTGCATACATTTACATTCATCAAAAACAATCTTATATCTCTATATCTTTCCCAAAACGACGAAGACAATGATAAACGCAAGATATTTTTTTAAGTTTCCGTGTCACTGCCTCGACGACATCATTCCGTTTTCATGCGATAACGTTGGTACAACACGAGATCGATTAAACAGTATCTCACACGCATATACACGCACGCGTCTGTCTATATACGTATATGTACGTGGTGGACACGTACGTCATCACACATGCAAACGAGTGAAACTCAATCTTTTCCATTAGGAAGAGACGATGATATCCATCGGGCGCAACTTCGTCCAAAATATTCCAAAAGACAACGCCCTTTTTTTTTATTAAACGAAAAGAAAAATCGACGAACATTAACCACCCTAAGGGACATAGCGTCTGATCGATGTCTATATCTCGTTCGTCCTTGATCTCATAACCTGCAAACATACTAATAGGGGGTAACAGGGGAAAAAAAACAACTTAATAATTCTGTTGCACCATCTTTTGCGCGGTCGATTTGAACGCCAGGATTGCCAGCGAATGAATTTATACGGAACCGAAATAAAAAATAGATAAAGGAAATGTATTTCGTAACGTTTGTGACTTTACGTTACAAAATATGTCACAGAAAATATCTGAAAAATGCAACGATGTAAATTTATAAAGTTTCTACGAAAAATTGCGAATCGATCATTTTTCAATTATTCTATTATTTTTGGTATATTTAATACACCTCAAAGAATGATGATTGCAAAATATCGAGTTGTATTTTTATCTCATCCTAACTAACATCTTTTTAACAAAATTAAATGATAATGATAACAAGACCCAATCAATATATCCAATGCAAAGCATTGATAGAATAAAGAGAAAATTGCGCTATTTTTTGCAAAAAAGTTCTAAGACGATCTACGAGTAGACTCTACAATTTGCATGATTAACCATACGTATGAATTTAACCGCTCTCGATGCAACTGAATAAATTTTAATAATTTCATACTTGAGACATACTGAGGTTCCGATATTTTGAAACAAGACATACGATATAAAAAAAATAACGTCAGATACTAATGCTCGACGCTAATGTGAGAACAGTTTGCCTGATTGAATTCTGAGAGTAAAAGAATGAAAAGAATAATGTTGAAGAATGACAGAACCGTTAGATTACATTTAAATTAATGATCAAAGGTGCGGAGAACAATTATTATTGCTATCGAATAACCTCCAGAGCATCCGACGAGAAGCACAGTCAAATTTGTCACTCGTGCACTCGAAAGAAAAAGTTAAATTTGAATTCTATGAAATAAGAAATATCAATTCACATTTGCACGTGTATGACGATTCTAACCGAAATCATTGATAATTTGTAATCATTGATAATGGTTGGCTTCAATTCATGGATTCACCCCACCCAAAAACAATTGGTTAAACTGCATCACGATGGCATTATAGACGTTACATCTAGAATCTCAACGCAATCGAATAAAAATGTTGTGATAGAAATTGCTTCAATTTGGTTCGAACGTAACAAATTTCTACTGACACGATAAAATACAAAAGTTTCTCAAATTATTGTACATACATACATACAAATTTAAATAAATTATTACTTAAACCATTGCTACTGTAGTCCAGAGGGGCTTTCCGAATGAAAAGCTTCAAAAAAGGAAAAGGGCTGGTCGAGTAATCACGGTTTTCGGACCAACTCGCTAATGAATCGATGGGCCAACGACAGTCTCGAAACTCGATTAAATTCACCTAAAGCGGCCTATCGCCTAACGACCGGGGAATCAAATCGTTTTGTTCTCCCTACGAACGTATCACGGTACGTTCTAACCTTGATTCGATGAAGTTTCTCGATATTTGCCACGCGAGATGGGAGTCGAGCATTTTTGCAAGGATACGCGCCAAATCTTTTCTAGGTCATTCCGCAGAAACAGGATGTGCACGGGACCCACAGCTGATTTTACCAGCCGAACCGAAGAAAAATCTACGGTGCCAATATGGTTACAGCGACGAGCGTTAAAAACTGGAATTTCAAAATGAAACCGAGAATCTTTACTTACCGAGACCGATCACTGACAATTCACCGCGGAACTGAGCGCGAACTCGTCACAGAAATCACAGCACTGACACCACGCCAAAACAGCCCCTGCGAACGACTGATTTTTATCGAACTGGCCGCGGCGAAATGCAGCTCGCACAGCCACATTGCCATCTTCCTGCGACTTCCGAAACCATTTTACGTCCATCGAACAGCGCGACGCAACGCGACGCGACGCCTGGGATCCTTCAACTTTTTCCTGCGCATGCCTCTTATTTCTTGAAATTTAACCTGTTAGAAAATAAAATTCAATTTTTCGATATGACGGTTCTACGTTATTACTTTATTTTCGTAAAAATTATACCCAGCCGTAGAACCAACTTAGGTGGAAACAAATTTAACTATATAAAATTAATCTGTTTTTTTAGCTAAAATCTAAATTAAAAATTAAAAAAGATAAATTAATTCCAATGAGATCTATAAATAAAGGAATTATTTTACATTCTTTTCCTAGCTGGCAAACAAAATGGCAAATATGATTGGTATATGCACAGACGAGATGCAGGTGTATGTAAAAGAATAAAAGAAAAAATTTGTTACAATTGTAATAAAAAATTACCTTTTACAGATATATAAAATTTTATTCCTTTTTTGTTGAAAATTCTTCAGTCATTTTTTAAGTATAACGCGGATAATTTTAGAACGTGGTCGTAAAAGGAACAAGTAGTTATTAAAAATGCATTTTGCGTTTCTTTCTTAAGTATTTGTTCTGATATTTCTTTGCTATTCAAAAAACACCAATCGCACCCGTACGCTATACTTTCGTGTTCGTTATACTCGCCAACAATAGACGGTATTTCTGTCTTATCGCAGTCGACGATTCTAAATCCACCATACATGCAAGCTGCTAACAAATTTTTCCGTTCGAAGGGATCCCATTTCAAACGCCAAACACCGCCATCGAGATTAATGTCTGAAATTGGCTGTTTCAAGTTCCTCGTGTCCCATAATCTCAATATTTCATCGTAACTGAAACATTATAAGAATTTTATTCGAAATGAGTTGGAATGAAAACGCTTTTGTCATACTTGATAAAGAATACAGCACCTTCCAGATGATACTAAAAATTCTCTCGTCGCGTTACTATGAATACTGGTAACACCTGCACCGTGAACTTTATTTGAAGCACGAATTCCAATTCTTGTATCGATACATTGAAATTTACAATCATCACCACCTTAAATATATACAATAGTCATTAATTTTTATTCAAATAAATTTCAATTTTACTTATTTTCGTACCGCTGTATATTATATTTGTGTTCCAATAGTCAAATGCTGCAATCCACGCTTCGAATCCATGCGCAGACCATGAATTAATTTTATTAAGTTGATTTTCACTTAATTCAAACAATGATACGAAGCCTTTCGAATCACTAACCACTATTTTTAAATTGATTTCATTGGCCAATCTTCCGGTGCACCAATCTAAAGATAATGCAAGTACTTCATCTTTATCAGCAATTCTCTTTTGGATTAATAAATCCAAGCTTTTGTTTTCGTTTTCACTTTTAAGCTGATAAATTTGCAAGTACCCTAAAGAGTTTGCGACACCGAGCAAGATTTTATTTTGAAATGTAACATGCGCCCATTTCATATCCAATACAGCAGGTACTTCTAATACTTGCAGCAACACTAAGCGTCCGTTTTGCACGATTTGAAATAAATAAATTCTTCCTAAACGTTTTGGCGAAACGTTCGACGTTAAATTTTCGTCTTTCATTAATTGATACGTTCCACAAACAAATATATCTCTGGAGAAATCTATCGGGCACCATTCAACTGAATCGGCACAAAATTCTGTATCGAAAATATCCAAAGTACGGAACATACTTGACTTTGCGTAATCTGTAACACGAAATGAAAAATTTAAAATTCTCAGGTGTTTTGAAGTTCTAAATTGCGAAGATTAAAATTATTTTACACTGGGAAGCATTGTGAGTTTCACATGAAAAAATCTTTATTTATATAAATATTACAATTAATGAAAACCATATATAAATACGATATACAATAAATTATTACAAATTCAGAATTTTTAAACATGCACGCAATTACATTTGTATATTGCTATTTCCAATTAAATTTATTATTGTTATCTTATTAAAGATAAGAATTAATTTGAAGACATTTGATATGACGTCGATTTCAGTTAAATACTGATAAACGCTTTCAATGAACATTTGTAAAAAACTCTACTGATCTATTTATTCGTATTAAAAACTTCACATACATATAACTTGTACTTTTTGATTTGAGTGTGTTGTTACCACTGAGATCATATCATAATTAATTTTTAGGAACAAGATATGATCGTCATTTCTTATAGATAATAAATTCATATACCTGTGAGCAAAGATCATTTACATGTTATAGGAACTTTTCATCTTTTCACTTTAAATATATCCATATGTATGTAGTCATTTAAGTATATCACGATATAATTATAAAAATCTTATTCTACATATATACTGTTGAGATTTAATACTATATTGGTTCATCATAACTTGGTTTCATAAGTTCCTATTTACCTTCATTGTATTTGAGTAATATATTTGTACTATCAATAATGAAATTTAAAATTTCACTTTGAAATTATCATATGGAATTAATACACATATTCCTTATTTTCAACTCTGATAAAATGCGTTATTAGATATATTTCAATAATCAGTCGTTATCATCAGTAATCGTATATAAAAGAATAATTTTTGTAAAATACCATGTATTCATTATTTAAAATTATATAAAATTAACACCCTAACACTTGTAATTAATAAACTACTTTCATTGTACTCTCTTTGGTAGTGTAAAAACATATAAATAATTTTTTATCATATAAAATAAATACATGATATATATTATTATATATATCATTATATATAGTATGAAAATGAATTTTTAAAAAACCATTAAAATTATATTCTACATTAATGACTATTATATAATTTAATAATCCTTTTTTTGCAATTATAATTTAACGTTTGAGGTAGATAAATTGATTCTTTCATACTTTAACATGCGTATGTAGCATCATCTTTGGCAAAAAATATATAAGTTGTTTTGTGCTATAGTTAAATACCTTAGTTGCACATTGTTACATGTAAAATTATTAAAAACTTTTGTTTCACTGACGAGCACTTTTCTCAGTTTCAACTAAACATTCCCTAACTAAGATACGTGCATGTACAATACCACGCTTAATTTTTTCTATAGAAGTACGACTGCCAGCATAGGTAGGTCTAACCTCGTGGCCAAGTTCTTCTATGACATTAAGCAGTTGTATATATTTTGATTGACCAGGTACAGAAGAAACAGTTTGTTGTAGGGCTCTTGGATTTGGTACACTGAGTAATGGCTCTGTAACCTTTGTTGAAACTTCTACATTTCCTCGTTCTTCTTCCATCTTGCAGCTGTCTTTTTTTTTTTAAATAAATATCCTATCAAATAATTTATAACTTGTACACACTAATTATAACAAGCTGGATAGCACACACGATGACATAATGTATTAATTGCACTTCGCAAAAAATGTTCGTTTTTAATGATGAAACGAAAATAAATGTACAAAAAAGTATAATGTATGAAACTAAAGGAAATCATGCTTTAAAAAAACTTTAGTACAAAAGTTTGAAAGCAGTGAGATAAAAATAAATATAAATATAACCTTTAATTAAATGTAATTATGATCTTTCATGTGAAACTCACCTCAGTGAATAGACTAGCAAAATTTTACGCGGCAAATAAATATGTAGAAATAAAAATTAAGCGTAATGCTCAACAAATTCTTAGATCTATTGATTTCTATATTCCACCGCTTTTCTTCGTAAAGCGACGTGCGTGCGCACGTATTTGAAATTTAAACAGCGCTTTACGGAGAAACTAAGAACTACAGTTATAGCAATATATGGCGCTAACTTCAAATGATATGTCCTGTTACAAACATACAAATTCGATTTAAGGGTATAAAATCAATACACAATATTGTACAAAACTGTGTTTTTTTTTTATTTAGTTATACCTTGTAGTCAATAATATTCAAGGATTATACTTTCCATAGGTACATTTTGTTTGATCAATTTTTTTCCCTTGCGTGTATATTGTAGGTAATCACTAGTTACCCAGTTTTAACCAAAAAATGCAATAATAAACTTTTCTTAGAAAATATAAATGAAGGCTCTTCACAGTGTAAATTGTCCCTGCCTAATATTACATTTCCTAATCACTATTCGAAAACTTAATAGGAAGGGATAATTCCTTCATAATTTATGTAGAAAATGGTCATTTTTACATTCTTCTTAATAAAAAATAATCAACTAAAACGAAGAACAAATTTCTTTTATCGCGTTTAATTTATATCCCATATTATGCGCTATTGATTGATTAATTTTCTTTAGGCATCCACAAAAGTGCATATCTTAAGTCATTTTATTAGTTATTGAAAGTGATATTAAGTTGTACAGCTATTACTTTCTCAACTTTCCCATTGTTTAAAATAATTAGCTGCTTCCACTTTCTTCTTATTAAACATACAAACTAGTAAAATCGTATAAAATATGAACTAATAATTGTTATATATTGTGTATATGCACATTTTTGTGGATGCTAAGACACTCCCTTTAAAATATACTGCTGTACTTCATACAATGTACATAGTATTACTTTTTGTAAAATAATCGACTAAAAATCTAATTGCTAAGTATATCGACAGATCATTGCCGTGCGTTGTGTTCTGTTTCCAACAGACATTCTCTTACGAGAATTCTAGCATGCTGAATTCCCATCTTCAGGCGTTCAGCTGCGCTACGACTTCCAGCATAAGAAAGACGAATGTCTCTACCAAGCTCCTCGATAATAACCAGTAACTGAGCATATTTACCCTGACCAGGCACAGTAGGGAAGTTTATTGTACTAGACGGGCTAGCCTGTGCTACTTGAACAGTTTGAACGTTTTGTAAATTTCTTGGATTTGGCACAGTGATCACAGGTTCAGGGATTCGTGGAATTTCTGGTACCTTTGGTGGTGGTGGTGGGTCGTTTAGTTTCGTTATTGTTATTTCATTTAATTTAGCCAATTCTGTTAATTTTGCCATCTCTGCCATTTTCGAATATTCAGGCATTTTTGTGATGTCATTTTGCATATTTGCCATTTTGATCATCTCGTTCATTTTCGTCTTTTCATTCATCTTTGCAATTTCTTTAGCCATCTCATTAATTTGGGCAATTTCATTTAATTTTGTTATATCGTTATTATATTTCGCCATTTCCGTCATTTTTACCATTTCGTTGAGTTTGGCTATTTCGTTCATTCTTTGAACTTCGTTAATTTTCACCATTTGCGACATTTTCATCATTTCGTTCATCTTCGCAATTTCGTTAATTTTCGTAATATCATTGTATTTGGCGATTTCTGAGAGCTTCACCATTTCGTTCATCTTGGCAATCTCCGACATTTTTGCAATCTCTTGCATCTTTATGTACTCTGTTGTTTTGGCATATTCTGCCATCTTTTCCATCTCATATCTCTTAGCCATATCCTGAGACATTTTATTCAATTCAGTCATTTTGCTGAATTCGGCAAGTTGAGCCATTTGAACTATATGTTCTGGTACTTTCCCCCTTTCCATCATCTGTTTCAATTCAGCTGAAATCTTGTTCATATTCATTTCTGACATTTGGGCTATCGTAGCTGCATCTGGCATTTTAGACAGTTCAGCAATCTTTGAAATTTCCCTTGCCAAATTTTCATCTAAGCAACGCTTCTTTTTAGCACGATGCCTGGCCATACGTTGAGCTTCCTGCATTCTTCTTATTGCTGCCTGCTCTTCCGTCTCTTTTGCTCTGGCGTTCTTCATTCTCTCAGCAGCAGTATATAATCTAATGGCGCGTTCCTCGAACGTTTCTTCTCTCAACTTTTGCCGTCTATATTCACGCATTTCTCTTACCTTTTTGAGGTAAGATTTCTTCTTAGCCTTAGGCATAACATGCAACCACGCATAGTATAGGTGCTATCATCTGTGTAGCCTGTCATTTTTATCAATTTCAAATGCCAAACTTTCCAGAAAATACACTCTGTGCATGCGTTATTGGTTAACCTTGATTAATTCTGCTATTTTCTCGATGTTTGCACTAACTGTTCCTCATATTTCTTCATATACAAAGTAATCTTTTTCCTTCACTTTGGAAATTACCTGCAATAAAAAAAAGAAACCGTGTGAAATTGGTTAGGATGTATTTCTGACTAGACGTCTATCTATGAAGATAAAAATGCTCCATTTATATATTTTCAAGTGTACTAAATATTCTTCTCACTTATTTTTTTGCGCTTGAATACTACAATGTCGCAGCCTTTAACAAACGTTTGCAATATTTATAAACATTGTACAGAAACAGGTTCAACGGCAACAATGTTCAAAAATTCTTTTTGTCACCAGGAAATAAAAGGATATCAATCTGGACGATCTCTCTCTCGAGACACTCTTCGTTCATTTACTGTATAAATTAGAAAATCATGATCTACGTGATTATTAATCGGAATTAATCTGAAAAAAACGAGAATCGTCAAGCTTGAAAAATATTTCACACAGCACGTGCGCAAAAATCAAACGGCCCGACACTGTTTTCGAAATACGTATGCGTGTAGGTGTTCAACATGCGTGTGAGTGCTCTTGGCTACCTGTGCCCCTGCGCGTCGATTTTGTGTGTGTATGTGCGCCTGTGTTCCTCAAAATTCGAAAGAAGAGCGTCGTCAAGTAGTGCGCGACGCGCATGCGCGCCAATCTAAGAACGCCGTCTTCTCTGGAACATTCACCAATCACAACAATGGCGGATACAATTCGGTCAGTTCACTGAAACGCACGATTAACCCGGTGCGAGGCTAAACCGCGTCTTGAACCGATCTCATTTCACAACAGTATCTTCCTCATGATAAAGCGCGTACGTCACCGTTGTTTCCAGGCGAATCGGTACGGTTTTTCTTAAGATATATCACAGACAAACGCACAAAAGCAATATCGGCCGACATGTAAGATTTTCGTTCGGAGCCACTTTAAGGGACCAAGCGGGGTCGCCGATAGGCTGCGTGTGACGTGGTTGCGTTTATTGACCATAACCCCTTCCTACTCCCGTCTGCAACTTCACGACGGACAGGTGTACGACCTGAGAGGCTGCGAAACAATTGACCGAAACCGACAGCGTCTTAAAATACTCGACATTGTCTTCGAAGAATTCGCAAAGACGATCAGAATTACCCGGCTGTCTTTGCCAATAGCGATGCGACATGGCTCTTCTTTTTCCATCGATTAGCGAAAATACTACGATCGTTTTCTCTGAATCAGGAATCTCATATCATTTGACTTACGGTAAATTCTTTTCTCGCGATTCGAAAGATCGACCGGTTTTCTTTGAGAGACGAGAATATTTTGACAAGTTATTTTTTTTCGATTCTTCCAGACGAAACGAAGGTGAGACTTAACTCGCCGAGAGAAGACGCTTCATTTTTTTTTAATGAACTTTCACGCTTTACAAATATTCCATGATAATTGAACGACTGATTGGCTTTTTTTATGGAATTGCTACGTAAAGCTAACGGCGCTTTTGGATTATTTCTCCATTCGTCGATATGAATTTAGGTAATTGAACTATGTTTTACTCTTGAAGAGTTATTTTATTTAATTTGAGCAAGATTTTTAGTTTTTTACATTTGAAGTAAATTTTTTTATTTATTATTATAAATTTATATATATTTAGGTAATTTAACTGAACGTGTTTCACTCTTGAAGAATTTTATTTTCTTTAATTTGTATAAAGAGATTTTTAGTTTTTTATACCTGAAGTAAATTTTTATTTATATGGAGTATTATTATTATTCGATAAATTTTTTTTATTGTTAATGATCATATATTTCATAGCACTTGTATTCTACTCAGCAGTAAATTTAATTCTTTTTGTTTTATCATTTATTGATGGAAGAGAAATCTATGAACATTCACAACTGCTACAATTGTCCAAACAATAATATTATAACACTGATTTCTATACAAAACTTAAATAAAATTTTAATAGGATAGTTTATTTATTTCATAGCAAGTTACGTTTATTTATATGTTGCTAGTTATTGTTGTAAGTTAATTTCTGTCTCCATTAAGCACTCCTTTATCAACATCCTAGCTTTTATAATACCTAGTTTTAATCTCTCTATTGAAATTTTACTACCAGTATACGTTAATTTAATGTCCCTCCCTAGTTCTTTAATGACTTTCAATAATTGGGAGTATTTACTTTGTTTCCCAGCTGAATGTACAATTGATGGGTTTTGTATAGGGAAATATGTTTGAAATTCTTCCATTGCTGCCATGGAGACAACAGAGTTAATAGTTTTAAATGTAATATCTCTTCTGTTTAATTCTGTTTTAAATACTCTGACTTCCTCCAGAGCTTTCTTCCTTCTAGCTCGAAATCTTGCCATTCTTTGCGCATCGTGAAATCTTCGAATTGTAGCTTCTTCTTCTGTTTCATGTGGTTTTATTAATGATCTGCGCGCATTCCTTTTTCCTCGTTTTATTGAGTTATCCTGTCTATTCGTTTTCAAAGTACTCTTCTTTCTACTGTATTTATAATTGTTCGTTTTGTTCATTTTATACACAATGCCCTCATTCAATCACAATACATTTATAATATAATAATAATAATTGTATACATTTAAAAAAAATCATTTAAATTTACCTCTTTTTTTTCTTCGATATATGCGCATGCGTGAATAATTTAGAACCAATTATTGTTAGAATGGCGAACTGTTGTAGAAAGTATTGTTAAACTTTACAGTTCGTACACATCTCAATTATAAACTCTTATAATTTCGTATTGATATTTATACTAGTGTGCTGCTTTCACTCGTTTATCACGCTCAAATATTGGCGATTTATAAGCAAATATTTACGAGAATTTATGGAAGAAAATTGTTGCACGTAAGATTTGACTATAAGTAATCTTTACACTGTATACAAAAAAATTTTAGAGCCAGTATTATTGCAGATTGGATAAAGATAGTTTTCTTCTGCTTTGTATGTATTATTATCTCAAGGTAATTCATTCCCAAAATAGGAACTCTGAATTAATTGGTGGCAATTCAATATATTCTTATATTAATTCTTATAGATATTGGTATCGTTTACGCGGGAAGTGTGCGTCTTATAATTTTACCAATATCTGTTAGTATTTAATAGTTTTTGCCAATTTTGTTTGTCTCATTATTAATTTAACGATAGATTCTTCGTAAAAAATTGTATAATTTATTCGTACATGAAGCATACAGTATAGAAACTGCTTTCTTTCCAATATTCATCTGTTTTTAAGATATGTTTGAAGTTTTTGTATTTCGTTGATATCTTACAATATATAAATATTGTATAAATTTGAACATAACATTGTATAATTCTGTTTCAGAATCTAATTTTAATCTTAAGAGTTTTAGTGATACTAGTAAAAGAACTAATTGTAAATACTATATTGGAGTGTTTCTATAAGATATTTTTTCCTTGTTGCAGGTCGTAGATAGAGATCTTGAACATTTGGTCACATAATCTTTAGAGGTGATTGTAAGAAAGAATATCCATTCCAATGTATATTCCAACTTATGAATATTATTTTTTTTTATCGTTAATTATTATTCCAGTGTATTTATTTTTCAAATTATGGTCATGGTTAGGCTGGCAATTATTTATAAATAATTAACATGTATGTATTTTGTTTTTGATTAACTTCGTCTCTTCTTGTTACAACACCCAGATTTCCTTTACTGAAAAGTCTAATATAAAAAATTCTTTCATGTTTATATATAAACTTAATATTTATACATACAATTACTCTTTTTCATAAACTAATATTAAATTTTGTGCCTAGAAAAGTTAAAATTAAATTTTATCAGTAATTAAAAGTTCATCTAAACCCATTCTTCCTCTATGTTTCCATATCCTAAATCTAGCAACATCTTTTCTTGTAATAATCCCAATTACCTACAAAAAATTCAAAATTAGAGTTTTTTTTACAGCAGAGTATTTTTACAAAATATATTAAATGTTAATACCTCATTTGTATCATTGACTACTGGTAAATGTCTAAGACCTAATGCTCTAAAGAGCCTAAATGCTCGTGGCAGTGTTGCAGACTGAAAATTAAATGATTAATAAAAAAAAGTTCGTTCTGTCATGTTCTATAAATAAAACATTAGCAAAATACTAACATGTTGCAATGTATAGGGGGAAGGATTCATAAAAGGTCTCAAATCTATCATATAAGTTTTTTCTTCCTCACTTATGGTCACTTGATCAATTGTTGGATATCTTGGGTATTCTTTTCTAAACAATTTAATACTTAATGATTTTTCCCAATACTCTGGGTTCTTGTTAAAAATTTTATTTTGTAATAACACTATTAATTGAGAACGTAAAATTAATCCTCGAAATCTTCCGTATGAATGTATTTCAGGCTAAAAGAAAAAAGAATAGATTTAACAAACTGGTAAACTTTTCGACATTTTATAATATAATGTTCAGTACCTCATCACTATTAGGAGGATCGACTACAGGGAATCCATTAAATGTTACACATTTGAGAAGTTCTACTATATGTCCTACATTTTCTACAGTGTTTAATGTTATTATTGGGTGATTCATTATTTCACTGGCATATATATTGTTTGACAATGGTGGGGCTTCCCATGGTAATATTGGAATACCAGCCATTTGTGTATGAATATCATAAATTCCCTATACAATAATAGAGAAATTAACTAAAATTATTCGAGACATATACAGGTGTATTAAAACATGAAAATTCAAAGTTATATCTCCATGCCTCATTAAAAAAGTCTCCAACCCATTTAGCCATAATAAGAACTATTATAAGTGGCAAGCCAAAGGATATTCCTTGAGTAGCTTCTATGAGTATAGCAGTTAAACTTATTGTCATTCTAACTACTCCTCCCAATTGAGCAGCTGCACCTAGTAAAGCATATTTTCCAGGGTTTAAAACGACCTGCAATAATTTTTGGTAATTGATCTGTTCTCTAATACTTCGAATTTATTTCTATGCTTTTTCTTACACAATTTGGAAAAAGTTTCGCAAGCCCTGATCCAATTAATCTACCCCACGCAGAGCCAATTAATAGAGATGGAATGAACAGTCCACTAGACATGGACAGACCAAAGGTAGCAACAGCCAGGAAAAAGTAGAGGACAACAAAAATAGCTAAAGTAATATCATTATGGGAACCTACAAACAAAAAATTTATTGAATATATTCTATGTCGTTTCTTGCATCAGCATATCTTATCATTAGCATACCTTTAGGATCATGAAACAGAGATCGTACACTACTCTCTGGTGTTTGAAACCATAAAGCTGCAACTGCACTGTATTCGCCTTTATTGCAGTACATCTGAATGGGAAATTTGGTGGGATCTTGTCCTAGTGGTTTGCAATCGTGCAGAAAATAGATCATTGTAAAACCCATTGTTGCACTTAGTGCAGCAATTACAAGAGCTTCTATTACTTTTAACCATTTCCGTTTTATATACTTCAAACGGAAGCAGGTGATTTTATAATTTAAATGATTCCAACAAGCGCCCAAAAGTCCACCAATTGTTCCCATTATTACAAATAAAGGAATTTCATAAATTTGATAGGGTATTGTTTCAAATTTTCCAAGATTTAACAAGCCTGGATAAGAAAGATCACCAGGTCGTCCATGATACGCGCTAAGGATAATATTTAATGTGAATGTTGTAATCATGCTAGCAAAAAATGTCCTCCATGTGAGACTTTGATTAAAGAAACTGGTTCCTTCTTCAATACTGAACAATACTCCTCCTAAATTATTGTTAATTAAGCAGTCAAGTTTGTAGTATGTATATTACATGTATATTAGTATGTATGTATATTTTCTAACACTCACCAATTGGTGCACCAAATGCAGCAGACACACCAGAAGCTGCACCTCCTGACACAAAATCTCGTTTCTCATGGTCCTCTCTAAAATATTGAAATATTTTAAAATCTTTCTTAAATGTAGTACTTTTCCCCTGTGATATTCCTGCTGCCACCACAGCCCCGGAGTGTATCATAGGTCCTTCCTAAAATATTATTTTTATTCTTTGCATTTTTATAGTAAATTATATTAGAAAGATAATAATAAAAGCAATATTTACTTTTCCACCAGCTAGACCTCCTACTACTGTACAAATTACTCCTATTGTTTTTACTGCTAGTGTTTTAATACGAACAACTCGAGGCATTTTAACTCCGTTTAAATAACATTTCACTTGTGGAATACCACTACCTGCTGCAACAGGTTCCACATAAGTTACTAAAATGGCACCTACTAAAACAGGTGCAAAATTTAGAGCTAACCATAGTAGATATGGCAGCCAAAGACAATGTTTTGTTACACATTGATCTACATCTGTTATCAATTGTAAGGAACAATTAAATTTGTATTTATGGTTTCTTTATTTGTATACAGTAACAAGAAAGGATACAAAATTTTAAACAACTATACTTTAAGCTTGTCAATTCTTCTATAGAGATATCTACAAAGCCAGCTATAAACGCGGTGCAAATGCCTATCAATAAGAAAATAAACCATCTGGCAAAATTCTTCTTAACTACAAATTTGTAGCCTTTCTTTCTTTCTTCATCTTGCAGAAGATGATTCTCACAGGGATCATAATCTAAACTCTGAAGAAAAAAAACACAGACGTATTTTACATATGATACTTTGAAATTTAATTGCTTCTGAGATAAGATACACATAATGATTGATGCAGAAAATTCATCAAAATGATAGATAAACATAATTACAAGTATTAATAAAATTATAATAAAATTAAATATATAGGGTGTATCAGAAAGACAAACTACCTCATAATTAGTTGATAGAAAGTTAGTAGCACCAGGGGAGATTTCTTCGACGTTAAGCCTCCTTAGATTACTGAAAAGTGTTTCCACAACACTGTGCGATGATACATTTTGCTAGAAATATAAAAATAAAACATTAAAAATAACTACAAGATTTCAAACTTATTCGTGTACGAGAATTCTATTATCAATATTATAAAGAATAAAAATTTATGTTTGTACACAAAAGCAGAGAGGTGTCAACTAGGTTATTTCAGAGTATCAAACGATAAGAAATAGACGTTGATATTAAATCATTGAATATTTCATACCAGAAATCTAACGTTAATGTTTTCGTTTGAATACGATGCAAAATTATTTCTTGGTTTCAGTAACTTTTCCGTGTCATTTTCATCGTTCACACTACTGTCAACGCTATCATTGATGCTGCTGTTTATCATTACATTTACATCGGTTGATATATTTGTCATTTTTGCGAACACTATCACTACATTTACATTTTACGAAGTACAAAAAGAAAAATCAAATCATCGTCCAAGTACAGACGTAATTTCATTACACTGTTACCGCATGTTGAACTGGAACAACACAAAGAAAAGGAGTATACATACTACCAATCACGTGATTAATACTATGATTCATATTTAATAAGAGCGGTACTCAACTTATGATCACGCTTCTATTATTGCAGAATTTGTTACAATTATTTGTTCAAGTTATACATTTTCTTAACAAATATTGTATCTATATGTCTGCTAACCTTAGCTAATTTTAAGAGATCGTATTCTTTTCTTATTTTTTACAATATTGAAGAAAAAGTTCGTAAAAACGTAAAATAATTGGGAAATACTTATCTATAATTTGTTTTTTTTTTAATAAGGAACTGCACAAACGTTTTTTACGAGGAAAATCAAGACATTTGAAAGTGTAACATTGAAATCATTGGAAACAGAAATAAACAAAAATGCACTTTGTAAGGTAAAAAATATGGTAATAAATATGGTAATAAATATGAATATAAAGGAAGTATAAAGGAAAGTAGTAACAAGAAAAAGATATAAAGTATTACAAAATTTCCGGTGTTAAAAATAAGCAATAAGGAAAATTGAGATAAATTCTCATTTCCCTTTCATTTGTCGAGCAGTATTTATTATACAAGTATTTCAATCACAATGTATCGTGTAATTGACATTGTTTAATATATTATAAATGATATTGTCATGATTGAAATACTCTGTTTTATATACCGTATGTTCATGTTCCCTGATTATACACTATCTGAAATGTGTAATTGTGTAACATAATATCCAGATTGTATAAAAATAAACATTTTGTATTACGTTACGTCGTTAACTCTGTTTCATAATGATCTACAACTGAAGTTACTACTCTTTATAAAATAAAATTGAATAATCAAACTTTCATTGTAATTTTATTATATTACTGCATCATTATCAAATGGCTCATTCATAATAATCATTAATCCACATTCCTTTCGTCAGAATGAGTAACTATGATCAATTACTTCTTGATGATGAAAGTAATAATTATAACTTCTTTATTTACACGTATGCTCATTACGATTCTTCTTTACAATTAATATTTCTGCGCTTTAACGTTCCGCACTTCCAAATAAAGCGTGAAGAGTGTATGCAATGCCTCTAATCTCGTATCTTGTTCCGACGGTATGTCCAAGAGATTGCAAATAAGATCGACAAGCTCTGGCAATTGGCAGTCTAACTGCGTGAAATCCAATTCAGCTTCATTGAGCTTGTCCTCCACTTCCGGTGGCCATTGCTGAAGCAACGAGTCGATGTCTGGCATCGGTTTCGTTAAATTAACCGCGGGAGGATGCTTGCTTCTATGAAGTTGATTTATGTCCTCGATCCACTTTTCAATCGATTTTCCATTTTTTTCAGCATCCTCGATCCTTTTGATCACCGTCTGTCTCGCTGCTCCTGCGCTTCGCAAATGATTACGGAGTTGAAGATGAAGAACGGCTGGATCGGACTGATTGGTGCAAGGTTCGTCCAATACTGTTAGGCCGACTTTGTCTTCGACTCCGTCTGGTCGTGGGATTTTTATGAAGGCGTCTATGTCACCCACTGCTGGAATGTAGTCGGGAATGAATGGTATGAGCTTATAGTTTAGCTCGATTTTTTGTGGAGTGTATCTGATGAAAAGATAAGAAACTGTATTTATAATTATGTTAAATTACCTTACAATAAATTATATATTGAAATAATTTTCTCGATATGTATATTGTAGTTTATCCATTCTATTTTATAGACAGCTCTCGAATCTTTGGAGGATACTTCCAAATTCTATTCAATTGCAAGGAGATAATAAATCAATGGATTAAAAAAAAGATACCTCATTATGTTTTGAAATAATTCCTTCACTTCAGTTGATACTTCTAAATCCTCAAAATCCTTGGGATTGTAAATTTCAATGGACTGAGCGTTATTCGTCCCCTGGATGTCATCATCATCACTCTCTTCACTGTCCGATGGATCACTATGGATTCCTATGGATTTTCCAAAGTTATTACCATTGCCTGAATATCTGCAAACAATTTTCATTTCTAAGTATGTCGTAATTACTTATCAATCATATTAGTTATTATCAATATAAATGAGTTGTACATGCTGTACATTTTATAGAAGAATTATACTTGATTATTTTTCAGTTGTATTATTATATTTATGCTGGCAATATCCAGTGTACCTTCGAAAATCGAATTTTTCACGAGGTGAATTAATCCCTATAGCGTTTCGACTCTCATTTACCGGGTACTGTCTGGATCTCCTCGAACTGGAAGGCCTTCGATTCACTGGACTCTGTATCTCCTCAGCATTTCGTACCTCGATACTCTCGTCGAATTTCGTGAACGCTGAAATGTTATGTATCTCTTCTTCGTCGCTGCTGTCTTTGATGTCCATTGTATGAAAATGAGCATCCGTTTCCTTGAAATATTCTGAACAATTTTCCGAGGGAACAATTACATAAAATTGTTGGCAGGAAACAATGTGTTTCAAACGATGATTGTTTTGGTTTCTGTGTCTTGTCTGTTTCTATGGTTTCATCGTGGATCGATGAGCGCATGCTCGATCATTCTCGTCAAGCATATTTTCACGAATATTCATTATTTTTAGCATATTTATATTTTGCAATATTGTTTTATGCAATTAATAGTAGCATGTGATTTACATTCTTATATATATGTATATATTCTTCAATATCTGAAAATTTCATTTATTCCGTTCCATGAAGTAGAAATAATTCATAGATTATCGAAACGGATGAGTAATTAATTTTTCTTAGGAAACGAACGTTTAAATCGTATCATAGTTTACGACCGTCGATACAAGAAGCTTAATGGCTTGATGTTATTTATGAGATAGAACTTTATTTCTTCAATGATAACGCATCTAACAAAAATTAATAAATATTTTATCCCTGACGAAATCGATCGACCAAACATGAAAAGTCAAATGATATTTATTTGTGCAATAACCACTGCGTGTACAAGCATTGCGATTACAAGTTATACGATAAAACGAAGAAATAAAATCTCTTAAAAATACAAATACAATTTCGTACGAAGGAATGTATAAAATTCATTTATAAAAAAGCAGTCATTATAATTTCCTCAGAATAAAATCTCTCAAGTTTCATAAACTTGTATCCTTAGGTGGTGTTAACATCGCTTCAAAAATTCTTGAAAAATAACAAGATAAAAATCATCGATACAGCTTAAACTAAAAAAGCGAAAAGAAAATAGAATGATAGTAAAAAAAAGAAATAGAACTGTGACCAAGCTTCGAAATTGCTGAAGAATGATTCATTTGCTGCTAGTTTCTGACAATCGTTACACCATTGTTAATTGTTTGAAATGTTAAACAACCGAGACACGTAACAGCAACATCGTTATTCACCATATTTGTATGACTAGTTCTGCATTTGATTTCAACGTTTTCACGAACGACCGAGTTCGTTTAATTTTTCTCTAGCTTACCAAGTTTTCCGCGCTAAATGGCTAAAAAAATTTCGAAAATTATAATAATCTCGCTACACAGGATATTTCCCGTAAATGTGGCCGCTCCTCGTTCGTCTGATCAACCATTTTTGATTGTTCTTGTGAAACATTTTGCGAGCGGCTTGGATGCTTTGAGGATTTTGCGGTTGGCTCGTGGTCAGACCGAAAATTGATTTCTTCGGGATTCTTGCGGCCCTCGTCTCGTTGCAAAAACGAACCCTGGCCACGTCCTCGTCGGAGAAATTCCTTTTTGGAACTCGTTGCCGTGAAAATATCGAATCTCCGCAAGCGTGGAAACAGTTGGTACTGGAGCTTGTGTTTGGAACGCAGAATGGATTCTCCGAGAGATTTGTCGCGACGCTGCTCGTAAATTGGAGAAAAATGAGCGTTTCAACATTGGGAAATTTGAAAATTTTCACTCTTACTAATATCAAATTCAAGTCATTTCCTTTTTCCGTTACATCAATTACTTTAATAACTAACGTTTCTATTCCCACAGGTGTGAAAAATTGGTCTTCACTCTTTTCACATTTGGACGCAAGGACTACCAAGAAAAAAAGGACGATACAGATGACGGAAAATGCTACGATATCTGTCGTAACGTTCCTCAACGTGATACCACGAAGTTTCGCATCCGAAGCGTCGAAGTTGTCGTTGCCCGTTGCTATCCAGAAGACTTTGTATAAGATCAAATCCTGAAAAGAACAACAATGAACGTTGATTTCGTTCTTGGACATTTGCGTCTCTCAAATTTCAAAATGAATTTCAATCGCAAATGTGACAGAGAAATTGCCTTTTAATCTGAATAATCTTTCTATCAAATCGATTGACATCTGGATATTTCATTGTCATGAAACGGAGGAGGTTAATCACCGTCTTACCCGTAAGTATACGGAAATTTGATGGATTATCAACCGCACGAGATAATAAATGTCGTTCAGGTTGTCCATCATTGTTTGCCACTGACTGATCATCGCGAAATCGATTGCAGATTCATTCACTTTCTCGTGGATTCAGTGCAAATTTGTCAAGCCATTGTTTGCCAGAAAAATCTCACGTTGCTCTGCCCACTGCTCAGAATTTGACAAAAGAATTTCACAATTCTGTGATTCGCTGTCATTTGTCATGGAGAACTCGATAGTGAAAACAGCATTTGGAAGGAATTTTGTTTATTTATATTGATGCACGTGAAGTGTCATGGGATATTTAAATTTGGCGTATTCATACTACATGTTAAAATTCCTTCTATCTATGTCAGTTAGACATTCCTTCTATCTATGTCAGACTGTGATTCATACTTGTTATTACTGGAGGCTTTATGCATTTATAGAAAATTGAAACTTACGAAAATGTATATAATGTACATAAATATTTACATAACACATTCATAAAGTAGAATAGAGTATATTATAATAGATAAAACAAATCTTTTTAGATTCTATTTTACTTTAGTGATAATAATTTTAAAATACATAAAATCTGCATTATCCGTTACTACTTCTAGTCTACTTCTAGTACCATTATACATATTTTATGATTATTCAATTAATAGAATATATATATTAGAATAAAGAATAGATTAGAATATAATTAATAGAATATATATAACATAGAGTTTGAAATAAAATTGTGAAATACATGTGACTTTAAATAGATAAGATAAAAGAAATTACATTAGAGAAGTAGACAGTTTTGGGGCTTTCTTAAGAGAACAAAAAAATTTAAAAAGAAAAAAGTCTCAGCTTTGCATTCGAAATTTAAAACCATTTGAAATGTAAAATAAGTTGACTTTTTCATTTATGATTGAAAATGAAATTGGCAAGTGAAATCCTATAATTCCAAGCACGTGAGAAATCTCCAGAGTAATTGAAAAATATCTCAGCATTTCTCGCTAATCCGAATTGTCAATTCACGTTTATTGCATATCAGTGAGCAGGCAAGCGTGTGTCACGTTTGCATCTTTCACAAAGCGATTGGTCGTGTTATATTTTTTGCACTATTTTCGACAAAGAACCTTCGTTTTTATAACATAATCTTCCAATTCTTATTTCTTTCATTTTCTCTCTTATCTTCTTTAGATACTCTTTGTTTTTTCTTTTTTTTAATTTCTTTTTGTACTACTCGTACAAATTAAAAGAAGACAAAGATATTTAAAAAAAAAGGAAAACCTTACAGAAAAGATAATGACGCGTTTTTATGACTACGACTTTGGCGTATTTTATTTCCTCTTCTCGTCTACACGTTGATAAAGGAACGAGTTGATTACAATTCTTTATCATCGTAACGAAGCTTTGAGGCTTACGCGTTCTAGAAATGATCGCTGGATTACCTGGTTTTATTGTCCTGAAATTCGTTATGAACTTCGGTATCAGATCAATAAAATTTTTTTATCGATAAAATGTGACTTGTTGTTTAACGAGCTTTAAACTGACCTAATTTGTTTTCATCGAAGGACAAAAAAATTTCATTGAAAAAGAAATATTATCGAAGAAAGAGACAAAAAGAAAAAAGAAAGAAAGAGGAAAAATTACTAGAAGAACTTGCTGAAAGCACCTAGAAGTTATTCTCACCGGAAAGGAATTCATTTTTTCTAGGGACAGAGGACGATATCTTTTTTCTTTATCTGAACGCGACGAACTCAGGCGACTTTTATGATCCGAACGTGAATATATCTCACAACGTGTGGCACGTGCTGCAATGGTACCGTGCATGAAATACCTTGACAGAAAGATAAAGTTCGCGGTACGAAAGTGAACGTCTGCTAACCATAATGCTTAACAACCGTATCTAATCGACGTGCGCACTAAAACTCAGTTTTATTTTGCACGACTGAGGATCAGTGATCAGTCGTGCAGCAGTTCATCAAACATCCTCCAACAACATTATATAAAACTGTTTACCTGTTGCCAATTGAAAGAAATTATCCCTTTAAATTAGATAGTAATTTAAGCAATTTCACTAATTTTTACTAATAATTCTCCGGTTTTCTCTTACACACACACATATATATATTTTTTTTTTCTTTTTAATTGGTGCAATTAAATTTTCATGTCCTTATGCTATCTTTCCTGATTTTGGTGAATCTTTCGTTTGTACAATGAAGTGCAGTGAATCCCTGAAAAATTCATTGAAGATTTAAGATCAAGAAATCGATCAATATCGTTTATTATTAATACCAACAGTTTCATGACGTTTCAACGAGTGTTCCTCTTGGATCCATCCAATTTTTTCTTTCAATGTGATTTTACTCCTGAATGTGAATTATAAAAAGGATACATCATCTCTCTTTGATACAAAGAATGATTAAATCTGATGAATTATTGAGAGTTCGTTGTTAAAGAGGATTATTAGAAGAGGATCAAAAGATTTCTATAAGTCTCGAAGTTTCTTCTCGTGAAAAGCCAATCGCCATGGAGAAGATCGAGAATGGAGTTTACGTGAGAGATTTTACGGCAATCCCTCTAATTGAGAGGTGGAAAAACTTTTCATTAACGGACAGGGTGTATTTTGCAGAAGAAAAACGGTTACACGAACGAGGCGTTCCAGATGGAGAACGTGTACTTGGAGCAAAAAGAGACTGACGAGAAAGTAGGAAAGGAAGATCCTCAAGAGGGAAATACCGCAGTCGCCGTATGTTCGTTCGAATATCGAAAATCTTTGTACCTTCGTTCGCTTTAGAATTTTTAAACATTTCGAACCTTTCTCACGTAAAATTTTTCAAATTTTACACGGACACAAGCATTTACAAATATCGTGTTGTCGAGTTAATAATAGAACATTGAAGCAGAATACTTTCAACGCGTATTTTCTCGCGACTGCTAAGAGATTTTTATTCAAGGTTTCCTTCTGTGTTTATCCTTCGGATCGACGGGTGACCTTGCGAAACATTTATTCCAATATCGTGCAACCACATGAAAGACAGATAGCGAAATCAATTTGCATATCATTTCTATTCAAATGCTAGCAATTTTCCACGTCCTTTTCCCAGAGAGCAGAATGGGGAGGGGGTCTGGAATTCTTGATGGCTTGCATCGCCGCTTCCGTTGGATTGGGGAACGTATGGAGATTTCCGTTCACCGCTTACGAGAACGGGGGAGGTGCTTTCCTCATACCGTACATCGTCGTCTTGCTTTTCGTCGGCAAACCCTTTTATTTCCTGGAAGGTCTCCTCGGTCAATTCACCAACAAATCGTGCGTAAAAACCTGGGCCATGGCACCGGCCATGAAAGGTAATAATAATTTTTTAATTAATTAAAAATTATTTAATAATAATTGTCAATAATTTTAATTAATAATAATAGTTATTTATAATATAATAATTTTAACTAATAACAGTTAATAATAATAATTTTGACTAATAATAATAGTAATAGTAATTTTAACTAATAATAATAATAATAGTAACAAATAAAACAAAAGTATTAGGTATTAGGCGCAGAAGTTGATTCGATGCCCTCTTTAGAATTTGTTATTCATTTATCGCTGAATTTATAGCAAAATTATTTTTACTATTGCTATAGCTGGCCATTATATTGGTGGCTAAAGATCATTACGTGAAGTTTAAAAAATATCTATTAATAAAATACTCGAGTTTATAAATTTGTAATTGATTCAATAATTTATAATTGATTCAATACTGTACTGCAAGAGCACAGAACTTTACTTAATATATGGATACTTACATTCTTCTTGATTTTTTAAATAATGTAATAGTGATAGAGCATCTCATGCAGTTTAGAAAACATTCGATTTTGATTCATTTTCAAGGATAAATTCGTAGATACACGGGAGTTGATTGAAGACTTAGGTCTTAAGCAAATTTTACAAAACGATTTTCGACACGTATTTCTTCTTAATTAACAATTGTCACAACAAGTAACTTACCTAACAGGACTGTTGCAAAACGTGTCTACAATTTTCCATCAATGTCAAATTTCTCCAATTCTATATGAATAGAGAAATTTCTAGGGTATTTCTGTACTTTGTATTACATTAAGGAAAAGCTCATAAATTAATTAAATATAAGTATTTAAAGTGTGCTTAGGTTCGGATCAGTACATTACTTACTTGTACCATAAACAAGGTAAGTGTATATATACATATATATATCATATTATACAGGTAGAAAAATAGCTTTTATGTTTTCATACGTAAGAAAGAAAGATGAGGGTTCAATTAGACAGATGAGATCCCAAAAATTTAGAAGCAGATCCTCTTAATTAAATTTTTTCTGCAGTTGAAGTTTGAAATCGTCGATTTGGACAAGTAGGCGCCATCTGTCAATAACTTAGCTCTGGTAGATTTTAAAAATTCTTATTCCTGCATTTTCCGGGTCGAGGAGGATATAGAATTAAAGCTGAGGATCTAATTAAGCAAATGCAATCGTAAAAACTCACAAATTAATCCCCTAAATTGAGTATTTTTGCAAATGAAAATTTGTTTGATGGAAACTAAAATGCTATCGTCGCGTAATGGTAAAATGGTGAACTAACCGCTATTACTGTCCTTGTCACTCACTATTGCTCTCCTTGTTTACCACCAGTTGTCTACCTGTCTTTGTCGCACATTGTTGCTTTCTCTGTCTCACACGCAATGTACGTCTGTTCTTGTAGCAGAGTAGCACGCTCCTTGTCTGTAGCGCCCTACGATTCAACTACGAGTTCTGGACACTGATTAGCATAAGCGGCAAGTGGCTGTGCGTCTAGCGTCGAAGTCCTAGCGATCCTTGGTAATTAAGCAAGCAGGTATGCACCGCTATGGGATGGGTGACATCCAGAATTTTCGGGAAGCATGCGTGTTCTGTTCATAATTTGTTGCACGAAATGCTACACACGCCGTATGCATTCGTATAGGTTTTAAGTAGGCATTCGAGATCGGGTTGTTTCACTTTCTAAACGAGAAAAAATCTCCATCTAGTCAAGGAATATTTCGATACTGTATTTACATTGATAACACAGATTCCTGGAACTTACAAAGTGGAAAAATCCGATGGATGGCGCACTACAGCACTTTGCGCTTGTTTTTAGCCAAGGATGGCAATGCTGTTCAACAAGGACAGATATACATGTCATAGACAAGGAACACGCTACTTTGCGACAAGGACAGACAGACAGTTGATGATAAACAAGAGAAAACAGTAGCGAGTGACAAGGACAGTAATAGCGATTAGTTCCTCCCAACCCTTTCATTTCAGCGTCCATAAATCGAACAAATTTTCATTTGCAAAAATACTCAATTTAGAGGATTAATTTGTGAACTTTTGCGATTGCATTTGCTTAATTAGATCCTCAGCTTTAATTCTATACCCTTCTCGACCCGGAAAATACAGGAATAAGTATTTTTAAAATTTATCAGACCACCAAGTTACCGACAGATGGCGCCACCTTGTCCTAAACAAAAATTTGAAATTTGAAAATTCATTTGTAAAAAACTAATTAAGCCAACTAATTTGTAAATTTTTTGAATTGCATCTTTCGTTTTGGAACTTTATCTTTCTTTCTATACTTTATTTAACTCGCAAAATGTACAAATAAAAATTTACAAATTTCTCTTCGGTAGAACATGTACCACGATAAAATGTAATTTCTCGTAAACTACGCACGAAATTTGGATCGAAATTATACTCGAACACAGTTGATGACATATGAAAACTGTCGCTTATATAATTTTGGACGTGAATCGCAGTTTAATTGCTTAACTATTAACAATTTGCACATGCTCCATTACTATACAAAAGAAATCCAATGAACTTAAAATTCACATTCTATCGAATTAATTTATCAATTTTTATGCATACAAAATAAAGTACAGAGTCTGAACAAGCTTTTGTAATTTCATAGAATGTGAAAATTAATCCTGTTCCAGGGAAAAAAGTCGTCTAATCGACGAGAGTATCCGTGATATTTCCTTTTGCAGTCTTTACATTTCTATCCTAATGTTAGAACAAACCTAATCTGTTACTCTATCTGTTGTTTTTTTTTTTTTTTTTAATAATAAGGATTTAATTTAAGGATTACCAAAAATGAATTAGAAATGAATAAACTTTTTGAGGTTTCGAGGAGTTTTTCCACGGTTTTAAGTAATCCATTTCTGAAGATTACAAAGTACCTAACTTTAGCACCAACAATGAAAGATCAGGATTATAGTTGCCGATGCTCTTTTAGGCTTGGGATACGGTCAAGCAATCGCAGCATTCTCCGTTGTCACGTGCTACATCGCCTTAATGGGTTTGACGCTCTATTATCTGGTGGTCAGTTTCCAAGCTGAACTACCCTGGTCCTATTGTCAACCTGAGTGGAAGGATCAGTGCTTCGACACCCTCTCGAAAGACGACAACGCAAACAAGTCTCACAAAAACAATACCACTCCTCTCCTCAGCTCTGCAGAATTGTATTTCAGGTGATACAGATTTCTTCTTTTTTCATCACTCTCCTTCCAACATTAATCTTACTGCAATTCAAACAATACTCAATTTCACAAAATTAATTCAAATTTATTCTGTAATTGATAGAGTAATTTAAATTTATTCTGCCATTAATAAAATAGTTACATAATATTAAGTATTAGTAATTATATATGCAATATACAGACTGTATGCTGAGTTAGTTTGAAGATTTTAATTTAAAGGAAGAAAGAAGCGAGCTTCGATTCTTTTGAGTATATGTCGTTCCTTTCTCTTTGTTTTCAATGTTTTTTAATGATTTGTTTAAGCAGGAAGCATAATTCATAGCGAATATAATGAGCAAATACATCTAGAATGAAACTAGTCAGCTTGGTTTTGTTTGCAAATTTTTTGTTGGCTAAAATTTGTTTGATAAATTTTTAAAACTAAAATCATAAAATTATTAGATTATCTGTACTACGCGTGATTAATTTTCTGTCATTTTGAGGATTGGTGGATTTCTGCATAACTTAGCTCAATTGAAAATATATAAGCTCATAATAATAATAATAATAATAATAATAATAATAATAATAATAATAATAATAATAATAATATATATATATATATAATACATAGCTCTCGCCAATAATTATACGTACCTTTCTACAATTTTTAAATTGTCAATAATAAATTAATTTAATTATCTCTCAGGAAGATCGTTTTGAACGAGTACGATTCGATTGAAGATGGTATCGGAACACCCTCCTGGCAACTTACTATCTGTGTCTTCGTCAGTTGGGCAACGGTCTTCGGCGTCTTATGCCGCGGGGTGAAGAGCACAGGGAAAGCAGCGTACTTCCTTGCCATATTCCCCTACGTCGTTATGATATGCCTGTTAATCAGAGCGGTGACTCTCGAGGGAGCTGGCAATGGGATCCTCTTCTTTATCACTCCGGATTGGGACAGACTCTGGGATCCAACTGTTTGGTACGCTGCCATTACCCAATGCTTCTTCTCTCTCTCCGTCTGCTTTGGCCCGATTCTCACGTATTCTTCTTACAATAACTTCAGACACGGCGTCGGCAGGTGAGATTCTAACGCTTTATCGAGTAATTCGTAACTCGACTGCGGATTTTTATGTTTGATTATGTTTTTATGTTTGATTAAGACGTATCTATAATGAAAAAGAAACAGATGTATTTATAATGAAAAAATTGGAAGTTCAATAGAGAATTATTGTTTTATATTTGCCTGGTGTTCTAGACTGGTGTTCAATATAGCTTTCTGTACTTTATGTGTATTTCATTTTTTATTCTCTTTTAATTTTATAAAGTCAAGGTGAATTGGAATACCACTGTTAAACCAAAGTTTCAAATACTTCTTCTTTTCTTCATTGTCACTAGAAATATTTGAAATATGAAGATCTATTAGTTTGATATTGTATGATATTGTATTATATTGTTGTTGTATGGTATTATAATTGTTGTTTTATTTCCATTCACTGCTGCAATTTTTTTTTATCCGTCTTAAGCAAACTGGTATTCCAAATATATCGCATTTCCTTTACTTACTGTCACTAATAACTTTTTTCTTTTGTGCAATGTGCAATGTATATAGATTCTATTATTTGTCGAGTTTTGCACTTTAGTCTACTATAAATTTGCACTTTATTCAAATTTCTTATTTTTATGCATAAAAATTCAGTCTATTTTCAATATAATGTATAATGTATATAATATATATAATATGTATGATGTATATCATATTCTATTTACAATACAATATATAATGAATTAACTCACAATTGTTCCAGAGACGTAATGATAGTGACGACTTTGGACACATTCACCAGCCTGATAGCAGGGTGCACGATTTTCGGGATTCTTGGAAATTTAGCCCATGAAATGGGCACCACAGACATAGCGACGGTGGTTCGCGGTGGTACAGGTCTCGCTTTCGTTTCCTATCCCGAAGCTTTGTCCCAGTTTCAGGTAGTCCCTCAGCTTTTCGCTGTCCTGTTCTTCGTAATGATGTTCGTCCTCGGCGTCGGAAGCGCCGTGGCCCTTTCCAGCGCCGTTTTCACTATACTATGCGATCATTTCCCCAACGTGACACACTGGAAGTTAGTACTCCTCCTTTCCATCTTTGGGTTCGTCGTTAGTCTCGTCTACATCACTCCCGTGAGCATGCTTTATTTACTCGAAATCATGAATCGTGGGCGAGCACTGTTCTCGCAAAGAAAACTGAGTCGTTCGTGTTTCTACGCCGAATTGTTTTTATAATCTCAAACTTTCAAGAAAGACTTGAGATTATTTAACGAAGCCTTTGTCACATTAGGTGCATAAATAATCAGTTTTCAAGTCAAATTCTTTAAGAATAAATTTTCCAAGTTTGGAGAATGAAGTTATTTTGCTCAGAGGTTCAAACGACCCAGGTTGCCTACAGAGAGTTAATAAAAATATTACAAAATAGTTAACATTATTGTTTACAACGCGATGAGTATATTTTCTGACTTTAAGGGTGGCCAATGGTTTATAACGCTGGTAGATTATTACGGTGGCACTTTCGTGGCGATCATTGTCGGCGTTTTGGAAATAATAACGATATTCTGGATCTACGGTCTGACGAATTTTCTCAACGACAGTGAGTTCATGCTCGGTGGGAAGCCGTCGTTTTATTGGAGGCTCTGTTGGGCTGTAATCACACCGACATTAATGATCGTTATTCTAGTGTGCACGATCGCTACCTACGAATCACCTACTTACGATGGTGTACCGTTTCCAGCTTACGCTTACGGTTAGTGAAATATCCTTACGTCTCAATAAAAATTTGAAGAAACGTATAATTTGTTTTTAACAATGAATTTTTTTTCCTAGGAATTGGCTGGTTTCTACTGTCTTTAGGAATCCTCGCGATCGTTGGTTGCATCGTACAGAAATTAGTGCAACTGAGGTCATCGTCGTTAATCGAAGTAAGTGTTTAATCTGTCAATAATGAAATAATTGGTTTAGTTATTAGAGATTCAAAGAGTTTGATTTTACTTGCTACAATAACAAAATGAATGCACTTACTTTAAAATTATGTTCGATCGAAACAAAGTGAAATTTTGTTTAAATCAACTTTAATTCAACTCCTAGCCTCTATGAAATTGTTAATTTAATTAATGAATTTTTTTTCTTCTACAGACTGTGAAAGCAGCGTTCAGACCCTGCGAAGAGAAATGGGGGCCCAACGATCCTAAGATTCGGCTGGAATGGAAGGAGTTTATAGCTGAAAAGAACTTCCAATATCGCGGTGGTTTCATTGAAACTTTTTTAAAGTAACAATAAAACGATTAAATCCACGCATCAAGCCTATCTTTCCCCTTCATACATAATGCGTATATTCATTTATTCCCATTGTGTCTATTTAAATTGTTCGTTTCTAAATGATCTTCCATCAATCGAAACGACATTTATTGTACGATAAACTGACAAATCGCGAGATAAATAGTGCAATCTAATTTTCTCAGTGGAATTGATAGATCTGTTATTAATCTCCATAGAGGTCAAAGTATTCATATAATTACCATTGGTAATGAGTCAGCGTGCAAAAAACACTCGTGAACGTGGAAAGTAAAAATCAGACATTTTTCTCTGTCAATGATTGTTTTAATAACTAGTGATATTACACAGAGAATTGAGATTACTAATGAGAGTTAGTTGGATCGTGTATAACAATAAAAGTTTATATAACTGTCTGACTGTCCGTGAGCTTATATTATGGATCATCCGACGCGTTCGATTTGCAAAATATCGTCCATCGCTCGAAGTCGAATTTTTCAAATACAATTTTCGATATGTATGGTAGTTCGTGACGAAATGTTGTTAATTGCAAATGTAAACTTTCGTACAGTTTTGCTCAACAGAGGTGTCCAGTTTTATAGCATGACGTGTACCCGCAATCGTTAATCACTCTCTGATTTAATCGTACAAGGTGTAAGTTCTAATATTTTCTACGAATAATATTCAATTTAATATTCCCTAACGTAAATTTTCTAATTTCTCTAATTTTTTCTAATTTTTGTTAAAATTACAAAATCCTATCGATATCGATTTTCTTTTCCGAATGAAATTTGAAAAACTTTGCTCGAAGAAGTAGAACTCTTCGGTCGTGTGGCTGAACTTCAGTTTTGATACAATTTCGCGTGAAATTGAATTTTAAAACGAGGAGAGACGGAGTAAATTCGAAAATCACGAACTGTTACATAATTATGATTAAAATGAAAAAGAAAATTTTTTTAAGTTTATTCCATCTAGGAATTTTATTTAGAAAATCAAAGAATTCGAGAGAATTAGAAAAGATAAGGGAAGAAAAGAAAAAGGTAAGAAAATCCATGGTCGAAGGATATGAAAAAAAATGATAATATAGTAGGTTGTATAGCTGTCATTTTCAAGATTTCTCACGATGACTATAAGAGAAGACAAAGATGTCGATCAGTCTTCAAAAAGCTCTTGTGTCGCAAACATCGCGCTTGATTATTTCGGTACGGTTTAGGCAGTCTGTCCGTGTGCAGAAGTGATTATGCGTTGCACAAAGGTGTGTAATTCTCATTTGATCTCTTTATTACCTTTCTGAACCTGGTCCAAACTAAAAAAGAAAGAAGTTTACATATAAAGTTCACTCTTTCAGTGATTATTTTACAAAATTATTATCGGAACAAAAATTACTTTTGCAAATATCGTTGCGCGCGAAATCTCGTTGCACATGGCATAAGAAAAATATGTTTGTGTCAACTGTTAATTTTTTAAGAAGACGAAAGTTTCATTTTTATGTATTGTTATTAAATATTATTACTACCATTGTTATTAAATATTATCACAATTGCAAGCACATAGAAAGTTGAAGCTTGATAGACGTAGATATGTAATGTTTTGTAATTCGTTCTATTATCAAATATGGAACATCTCGCAGCAACTTAATCTAAATTGCAGCTGTAAATTCTTTTATTGATGTCTTAGCATTTTTTATCTTAACACTCATGTTAGTCAACTCTTGAAGTCTCAATGAAAGATATTAAAGACAATATTAACACAAGAATACTGCCCTTGTCTGTCGTACAACAGATTTTACAGAATTAGGATTATTAAAATATATGTGTCCTATACAGAAAAATAGTTTTTCTTCATACATAGATTAATACTTTCCTATAGAGAATGTTGAATTGCTCCATTAATAAGGCAAAAAAATATATAATTTTATAAATGGAAATGAGCTTGAACTCTTCTATCTAAAAAAAAAAATTATTATTCTCACTTTATGACCCCTTCTGTAATAAACGATTTTTATTAACAAAGTTTTTTCATATCTTCAGAAGCAACGGAGACATTCAAGATAATCAACATAGTTCATCCTATTTATTGGAACCGCATAAAAGTTTTGGAATTATATGAAACTTTTTTTTTATAAAACAAATTTTTGCATAGAGTCTATTTCTGTGTGCCATCAGTTACAAATCTTTTTAAATTGAAATTATTAATTTCCATAATAAAATTCTAAAATAGTGTTTAATAATACTGTAATATTGTAATAATATTACACTAAATTATTATTAATATTAATAATAGTAACACATTATTAGTAAGATTATTAACATTAGAACTACCGACGATTAAAGCATAAAATTTCCATCAGAAACATTGAAGTCAAAAAAAAAAAAAAAAGAAATAAAAGAACTTTATAATATAAAGGAGAACTATATAATATAATATAACAATCTTTTATTTTATAAAAAATTATTTAAATCTTTAAAAATATGCTGTTTTACGTCTATAAAATATCTAACAAAAATTAAAAATTAGTCATTTCGACCACTTTAATAGTTCTAATGTTAATCATCTGTAATGTACCTTCCTTAAACAGAAAATACATTTAATATATTGAAATTAATAGATAGACAAGAAGATGGAAGAAAATCATTATATATAGATCAAGAAAGCAATTTCCGTTTGCTATTACTCGATGGAGTCGTAGATTAAACACCGACATTTTGTTCAGAGTCTTCTTTGCTATCAGATTTATATCTGGCAATAATTGTTCTTAATCACACCACACACGTTCGCACGAAAGCGCAAGAAGAACATTCGTTGATATGTCGCAGTTATGGGATTACGTAAACGACTGATTAACAAAGAATTTAATCGACATCGATGGAAATTGGAAAATAACGGTAGAAAGACGATCAAAGCCTTTTCTTTCAATTTACAGAATAATTTCATCGACAGCAACGATAGCGTGGAAGGCTCGTACAGGCTTTCTAAGATGTCAGGATGTGGAAAACCAGTCGAGAATGGAGTAAGTTTTGGCTCTTACATTACATTGGTTGCTAAGATATCCACTGCTTTTATTAATTTTTATAGTTTTACGAGAATTTTAAATTTGATTTGAATTTTTAAAATTTACAAAAAGCTTCTCATAGTACAATGATATTATTTTTGTCTACTACTAGTCTTACTGTCGAGTTTAAAAAAGGATTTTACCTTTTCAGTCGACGACAGTTATAGTAGAGGAAAAACCTACGAGAGCTCAGTGGACTAACAAAATGGAATTTTTGATGTCCTGCGTTGCATTTTCGGTTGGTCTTGGAAATGTTTGGAGATTTCCTTACACTGCCTATCAAAACGGTGGTGGCGCGTTCCTTGTGCCATACGTGATCGTCTTGTTCATTGTTGGTAAACCGATTTACTACATGGAGATGATACTGGGACAATTTAGCAGCAGATCTTGCATAAAAATCTGGTCCATCTCTCCCCTTTTCAGAGGTAATATATATAATCCGATCAATTTTTTGTTTAAAGTCTGAGCTTCACTGGTCACGGCTCTAACAATTATCAACTTCTGATCTCTCTCAGGCATTGGCTATGGCTTGACGATCTCTGTTTTCTCAGTGGTCACGTACTATTGTTCTCTGATGGCACTGACGTTGTATTATTTGTCAGCTAGTTTCCAATCAGTCCTTCCTTGGGCCTACTGTTGGGAAGAGTGGAAAGATATCTGCTTCGACAGTGCTCCAACTGCTAACAACGAGACAGTAGCAAATATTAGTAGCAAGAGTAGTTCTGCTGACTTGTACTTCCGGTAAACAATCAAACAATCTCATATAGTATATATCGCAGGATTGTCATCTTATCTAGTTAAAAATGATAATTTTGCCAAAATTCTGCTAATAATTCTCCTACTAATAACGAGATATATTAGTAGCAAAAGTAGCTCTGCTGACTTGTACTTCTTGTAAACAGTCAAACAATAGAGTTAAAAATTAATTCTATACTTTCGTTTATCTAGCAAGGTGGTTCTTAACGAGATTGGACTAGAGGAAGGTTTGGGACTTCCGTCGTGGCAATTGGTCCTCGCTCTGTTTGTCAGCTGGGCGTTCGTTTTCGTAGTGTTGAGCAACGGCGTGAAGAGCAGCGGCAAAGCAGCGTACTTCCTCGCTATATTTCCATACGTGAGCATAATAACTCTTTTGATAAGGGCAGTCACGTTGGAAGGGGCCGTCGACGGAATAATATTCCTCTTTGAACCAACCTGGGAGAAGATCCTCGATCCGTCAGTATGGTACGCAGCCGTGACGCAATCCTTCTTCTCCCTCGGTGTCTGTTTTGGGGCTGTTGTCATGTATTCTTCCTACAATCGCTTCGACCATAACATATTGAGGTAATTATGATTCGTTCAGCGTTCTATCTAATCCTAGATAACATCTGTATCTCTATTTTAAATTCTAAAATATCCTTCTGATACGACGATGAAGTCAATGCATCTAACAAATGTAAAAATTTGGAACTTGGACATATTTTAAATGTACAAATTTTAAATGAAAAAAAATTTTGAAATTAAATAAAAATTTGAAGTTAAACATATTTGCAAAATACAAAAATGTTGACAAGTTACAATATATAGAAACTAGTGTCGTAGTTGGTAGAAGCAAATTTTGAAAAAAAATGAAACTTCCATATAAAGAAAATGTGTTTTGTTTAGGGATTGCACGGTAGTGACAAGCATGGATTTGGGCACGAGTCTGATAGCAGGGACAACTATTTTCGGTATTCTGGGCAATCTCGCTCATGAGTCTGACAAAGACATCAACAACGTGGTTCGTGCCGGGACAGGTTTAGCTTTTATCTCCTATCCGGAAGCCCTGGCAAAATTCACCGTGGTCCCGCAATTGTTCGCCGTGCTGTTCTTCTTGATGCTTTTTATCTTGGGGATAGGTACCAGCGTAGCGTTTACCGCTGTCGTTGATAGCGTTATTAAGGACAGATTCCCTCATATCCCAGACTGGAAGATTGCCGGTGCCGTTTGTTCCGCTGGCTTTCTCGTTGGAATCATTTACTGCACGTCAGTAAGTGTGAATGTTCATTCAAGCGTTTCGTTTGTCATACAGAGTGTTTCATACTGACTTTTCCGACGAAATTGCAGAAGCACAATCTACAAATGAAAATAAGAAAAGAATGTCATATGAATTTTATTTGTGACAAAGCTTCGTCACAAATTTGTAGGCAAAGTTTGAACATAGCCTGAATATGTCTGTACTTGTAAGATGATGTAGCTAATTTATAATTTATACAGCTAAAGAAAATTTATTAGTCATTTGATATTATCCTTGAGAAAAATATATTTCTCTCAACTATTTGTAGAAAGAAGTTAGAACTTTTATCTATATAGGCTGTGCATTCAATCGTGATTAAATTTCTTTTCAGGGTGGACAATGCATCTTAAACTTGGTAGACTATTTCGGTGGGACGTTCATCATAGTGTTCCTTGCTTCTTTCGAATTGGTCGCTGTTTCCTGGATATACGGTGAACCTTCGTTTTCGTTATAATTTCTCTTGATTTCAACAAATATTCGTTGTTTTATCTTCGTTTTCCTCGCAGGTGTCGACAATTTTCTAGACGACGCAGAATTTATGCTGGGCAACAGACCCTCGTTCTACTGGAGGTTCTGCTGGTATTTTCTAACACCGTTGACGCTCCTCTCGATTCTTATTTACTTCCTCTGCGAACTGAAACCCATCACGTACAATAACGAGTATTATCCAACTTCCGCCTACGGTACAGCAAATTTTATAGCCTCAGGGGGGGGGGGGCAAAATCCTACCAAAACAATAAAAGATAAAGTAAAATACGTTGACAATCAACAATTGAAAGAAATAAACATTTTTAAAACACAATGAAAAAATCATGTTCAAGCTTAAATTTAAATTTAAACTTAAATTTAATTTAACATTGATGAAATTAGTTTTGTCTTGTATTTTGATGTTTTATTCAAAAAAAAGTAAGTGGGAAGAAACTTTTGCCCCATCCTGTATTTCTCGACACGAAAGTTCATCGATTTTTTATCTCGAACATTGTAACACAAAAAAAATCTTCGTTCGATCAATCATCTCAATTATCCGATATCTCGTTTTTCTGGAAATTTCAATTTCAATCTTTCAGTGGCTGGCTGGTTGCTTTTGGGACTGGGGGTGATTCAACTTCCTATCTGGATGTTCGTCAGTAAGTTTAAAAACAAGGACAAATCTTATTTGGATGTAAGTAACGAAAAATATGTGACAAATGCTAACACAATTTGATAGTGAATGAAAATAAAAATCATTCTTTTAGATGCTTAAACCGAATTCCGATTGGGGACCAAAGGATCCCACGAAATACAAAGAATGGAAGGAATTCAAAGATTCGAAGAGGATCGCGAGGATGAGCTTGGACAAGAAAAGATCGAGAATCGTTACTTTATTGATCGGAGAGGATTGAGAGTGATCGCTGTCGAAAAAAATATATACTATCGATTTTGATGCTCTTTCTCTTGATTTGTTGTCATCAAGCACTACCAACGAGGACGGCGACATTTATTAATTTAATGAAGACACTGTGTATTATAAATATTAACATCTTACATTAATAAATGTTGAATTCGTATCTTGCTTCAGTGAGACATACAGACTTGGGAATCGAAGCAAGTTGAGAACAACGTACAACAATTAGACTATGGATGTTTGTGCAAATTTGTATTTCTACAAACAACAACTTGGAGAAGTTTGTCCCACTTATTAAATATTACAACAGGTACACTTCGCTTTGCATGTTTCATATATCAAATATACTCCGTAGATCTTTTACGTGTTTCAAAAGAATGTGTGTCTTAAAAATACAAAAACACACGATAGTTTAAAATTAGCACTTGTACGAAGACATTTTGTAACAAGAGTCTCTAATCTTTCCTGTGGTTTTTACGAATTAAAGTGTATATCAACTGAAGCCATTTAGATTCCGTCCTGGCGTTTCTCTCTTTCAAATTTTCCTCTTTGAAGCGAAGCCAAGCTTTTCTGTGCTCGATTTCTCTAGGCCCCCATTGCGATGTTGGCAGAAATGACTTCTTCAAATTCTACAAAAACCACAGTGACGATTTATCGGATTAGAACCGAATGAATTAAGATGTAGTCGAAATGATGTCTGTATCTCTCAAATAAAATTTATTGTAATATCATGTAATAAATTCGAAAAGGAGAAACTAAATCTGAACTAAAAACGGTATGAATTGATTTTAACGAGGTACCTGTAACAATGGCAACTTTCTGTTCTTCAGTATTTCCACGATCATCCAGAATGGTATTTGAAAAACGCTGAAGCAAAGTATGACAGCACCAGCCGCATGTGCCGTGGCCGGATACGTTTTGTCACCGTAGGTCAACGGGGAAAGGGTGGTGACAGTGTAAAAGAATATCGTTATTAAAATCAACGGCGTTATCAGGAACCAACAGATTCTCCAGTAACTGCTTGTTTTCTTGTTCAGCATGAATTCGACGTCGTCTAGGAAATTTTCTATACCTGTTTAAACAAAACGTTTGATATTCTTTGGATCGTTCCAATTAAAATTTTTACATAGACAGATGGACCTATCTATAGATGTATAGATAGATTTTATAAGATTTTATATAGATAGATTTTAATAGATAGATAATAGATATATAGATAGATTTTAATAGATTTCAATATAAATAGATGTATATAAATAGATTTCAATTTGATACAAAAATTAATATTCGCAAGAATATACAAACCGTAGACCCAGCTCACGGCAGTGATCTCGAAAGAAGCCAGAATGAACACGACGAACGACGTGCCATAGTAATCGACCAACGTCAATAAAAATTGTCCACCCTGCAATCAGAATTGACAATTATCATCGATCGACGAATGTCAAATGTGATCTCTTGAAAGTCTCGACAAACAATGGTTTATTAGATATCGTACGAAATATGTATGTATCTATGCATGATAATTGATAATTGATATCTTCGAAGTGTGATCAACACATTTGGTGCCACGTGTATCAAATCTGGTACACGACGAAATTTTCAATTTCACTTTCAATGTTTACATCGCCAATAGATATATTAGAAGAAAGCAATCGTTGGTATCATTATTAAACGATGTTTAATGCGTTCTTTGAATAATGTATCAAAAATGATACACATGGCTCAGTACTTCATTGCTCAAGTGGCAATGCATGAATATATATAATTTTTACATACTTTTTAATAATAATAATAATAATAATAATAATAATAATAATAATAATAATAATAATAATAATAATAATAATAATAATAATAATAATAATAATAATAATAATATCATTTCAGTCTTATTTATAATACCGTTTCAATACTGCTTCAATTGTTTGCTTGTTTTAAAGATTATTTTCAAATGAACAGATGGTGAGAAAATATTGTAAAAGTTAAAAGATTTGTTGAACTACGTACAGGAGTGACATAAACAGTGCTAACAGCGAATCCTGCTGAACAGACGAAAACCACGATTTGCCAGATTTTCACGTTCGGCAACTTCTCTTTCAAGGCGGTCACTATCCCTGAAACCATTCCTACGATGCTGCCCACGCCGAGGACGAACATCATCACGAAGAACAGCACTGCGAATAACTATAATTAAATAAGGGTATCTTATGAAAATATACTGTGTAAAATTGAAAAAAAAAATAAACAAAAGGATCTCTATTTGCCAATGATACGATCAATACGAGAAAAAAATAGAAAAAAAATCCTATGCAGACAGTTATTCGTTTTAGTATATTCGTTTCTTTACTTGAGGTACGAAGGTGAACTTCGCAATGGCGTCGGGGTAAGAGATAAACGCCAGACTAGCTCCGGATGTAACCACTTTGTCGATATCCGTCAAGTTCATTTCGTGGGCAAGATTCCCCAAAATCCCGAAGATGGTACACCCGGCTATGAGACTCGTTACAGTATCGAGACTAGTTACAATGAGCGCATCTCTGAAAGCACAAAGCATTTCACAAAGCGTACTCTCTACATTTTCTACGTTTCAATTGAAAAGAATTGAGTAATGTAATCGAATAGTGCAATCTTCATAAAATAGATCAAATATCGATGAATATTTCTGTCTGTATGTTACCTGTATATGTTGTGTCTGAAGTCATTGTGCGACGAGTACGTTATGATGGAACCAAAACAGACAGAGAGCGAGAAGAAACATTGGGTGACAGCTGCGTACCAAACAGTTGGTTCCAAAAGTTTCGACCACTTCGGGGTGATGAAGAAAAGGATCCCAGTCGCAGCACCTTCCAGGGTCATTGCTCTGACGAGGAGAGTCACCAGAACGATGTATGGGAAAATTGCCAGAAAATAGGAGAATTTACCGGAACTTTTCACGCCCTGGAAAGTTATCAAAACAACCGAGGACCAACTGACGAGGAGACACAACGTTAACTTCCAGTCTGGCAGTCCAATCCCATCGTCGATGCTGTCTTTCTCTTGAAGCACCACTTTTCTGGATCGTCGTCGCCCCATGGAAAATAAAAATTAAAAGTCAGAAGACTTGTAAATTTCTTTTCTTTTTGAAATTGAAACTTGAACTTACAGAAAGTACAGCTCCGCGGAACTCTTGCGTTCTCTCTTGTCGAACAATTCGAGGAACGTGCTGGTGTTTATCGTTTTACTATTAGCCGTTTGGCTGGAATCGATACAATAATCAGACCATTCGTCTCTGCACTTTGCCCACGGTAATTCAGACGAGAAGGACGCGACCAGAAAGAAAAGTGTCAGGGACATCAGCGAACTGTAATACGTCATTAACGCCACGTTCGAGCAGAACTGGGACCATCCAACGCCTAAGGCAATAATTCTTATTGATACAGTGATTCTGATTCTCGATTGATAAAAATTTACTTCTCACAACTTAACATTGTTTCTCTCAAAAAACAACTCGTATAGAGTATTGTGCAATATTAACGAAATGTATTCGATCGATCGATTTATCGGATTTATTTATCATTAAAATCATCTAATTACCAGTAAACGCAGGCGAAATGTTCCACACCTTGATCGACGAGGACGAGGAGAATTGGCCGATGATCATCTCCAGGTAGTAAAACGGTTTTCCAACAAGCAACAGAACGACGATGTACGGTATTAAAAATGCACCTCCGCCGTTTTCGTAGGCAGTGAAGGGGAATCTCCAAATATTACCGAAACCTATCGACATCGCGATGCAGGACATTAAGAATTCTATCTCGTTGTTCCACTTGCTTCTCACTTCTTCCGTTCCTTTCACAGTTTCTGAACATCTTGAGGTTGATTCTCTTAGTCCCTCGCGCTTAGACGTCGCTTTCTCCGTTTCATCCTCGACGAACGCTGGATTTCGATGGCCCTCGTCCTGTCGAAAGATTTACAAATGATACGAATTTACGAATAATATTCAACTCCGTTTGGTAGCCTTCTTCCTTAAGTAGTTTCTCGCGAGGATTTTCTTTCATTTCAGCTTTGAATTAATCGAACGAGTAAATGATAGGTTTCGTCCAGGTTTTCTAATTTTCAACGAATCGTTGGAAACCACGTGTACGTCATTTTTTAGAAAATTTGCGACAAAGTATAATATCGTAAGTAATAAACTACGTTGTAGTAAAACCGTCCCGTCGATAGATAGCGATAGAATTAGATTTTAAGCTCTTTAGAATTATGGAACGATTGTTATCGCGTGAGTAAAATCTCGTTATCACAAATGCACGTTATGAATATTGGCTGTGAAATTTAACTTTTTTCCCAGTGAAATTTAACAAAAATTTTATTACATTTTATTACTTGACGAAATTTAACAAAAAAACGATTACGAGAGTGATAATGTCCCTCGAATTTAACGTAACGAAAGAATATTAAATTCAAGAGAGAAACGTTCGATCCACAAATTGGAGGTACATTTATCATTACAATTATTCACCATCTTCGACATCGAATGTTCCATGTGAAAACAAAAATTTGCAAAGGAGAAATCAATTACTATTTCACTATATATTTCTCATTCATCGGACGAAAACGCACCTAACAATTATCTCACGATCGTTACCGCGTTTTCCATAAATATTGTCGAGGCCATTTACTCCGTTTTTTCTCCATTTCTTTTTTTTTTTTTTTCTTCAGAAAAGAATTTAAATCGTCCGATCGTTAACAAACAAACATAGTAAATAGCCATCCATTATTCACGACGCACATAGTACTTTGTTGAAATATCGAGAACAAAGAGGAAAGAGTCACGGTCCCGATCACACTCACCATTTTTCTCTCCTTGTTCACCTTGTTGTACAGATTAGGACGGAATATCAACGACAAAAAAAAAGAGAGTTATTTAGAAAGAAAATATCGGGAATGTGATTTCGACTTGCGCCGCGATCGACATCGCCGGGACTCCTCTTCTAATCGCGGTTATTATACGTATGCCGATATATTATACCCCCGACGAACAACTCGGGGAAACCTTGATTGATAAAACGATCGTGATCTCAACACACAGATTACATCGCGGTTTCGTGTATATAAGCCCGAGATAACGATTGATCCGCAAGGAGGCAGTGACGTCATTATATAAAATTGTCACACCTCATATTTTAAGGAAAAAAAGGCTGCTTTCCGAACTTTGTCCAAAGGTTTTTGTCGCGACAGCATGAAACACATGTGAATTAATCTTCGTCGTGAAGTTGGCGTTGAAGAAATAAAATGAGTGTACGAAAGGATCGTGACATTGAGAAAAGTATAATCATGGAGATTAACGAAGATGATGATCGATCAAAACCGAATGACGTATTTATTGATAAATATATATTGTTACAAATTTGGTGATAATTTTATATTAGTGGCGATTTTATGCTAATAATAATTTAACGATAATAACATACTTTATGTTAATGATAATTTAATGATAGATCTAATGATAATTTTAATTTATATATTGTTTATAATTTAATGATAAATTTATAGAATTTTGTATTTTATATTATATAAATTTATATAAATAACGTGCAGTGTAAATTTGGGATAAATTCTAACGACTGACTGAGATTATTAATCATCTGAAATTCAATGTGATCAGCTGAAAAAGATTCTGGAGGAACGTTGTTCGAATCATTCTGACTTGGAGAAGTTGAAAGAGCGAGAACTCGACGAGACTGGCGAAGGGACGAACGAAATACTCGACAATTTGGGAATTACTGAAAGAGAGGAAGACTTTTCAAAAGAAAAACGCGTAGAAAAAATTGAAAAATTGAAAGAAGCTTCGTCTCCTCGGAAAGAAATCAAGAAATTCCTGCGCGAAAGATCGATGAGTCGAAGCTTTGTCAGCGTCTTTTTAAAAACTGGCTTCACCGAGGAATTTCAGAGGTGATATGGAATGAAATAAAGTTCCATGTATGTTAATTTACAGCGTTTAAAAAAGAAAAAAAAAAACTACCATTTTAGACTTCTAAGTGGAATGGGCTTTACTCTCGAGGAAACGCAAGAATTACGGAAATTGTGTAATTTGGAATCAGAGTGTCTGCAGGAAGTCGATTCCTCTACGTCTTTACCGTCTTCTTCCAACGAGGAAGAATACTTATCGTCGGACAGTCTTTATTTGAAACACCTGCTCAGCAAACTCTTGACACGTGCTATTCGAGAAGTGATCACGAGGAAACCTTCCGATCCCGTTGAATATCTTGGCCATTGGCTCTTAAATTACAAAGTCGAATATTTCGAACCCTCGATTGTTCCAAAATTCTCTACGACTCTTAGCGAAGAGATTGATCAACTAAAATTTCAGATCTGCGAGGAGAGGGAAAAGAGGAGGAAGGAGTTCGAATTGGAGCTGATGATCGAGAGGGAACGAGTAAAACTGCAGGTGAACGCAACTTGCAACTTGATTCTACCATTTTTTTACGGAAAGTAAAATTCTTCGTCTTTAAAAATTGGCTGTAAAAAAAGCACGAGGAAGAGGAGGTGCCTGTGTCGATGCAGGACGAAGAAGAGGAAGAGGAATTTCTCGATGACTGGTTCTTCATAAACGACGAATAATTCATTAATTACGAATAATTAATTAATTTGTCGCGTTAGTTTAGAATTTATTACAAGCATACTTATACATACAAGATGATCGTTCAACCACGTAATTGATGATGATTAATAATAATTGTAAGTTAAAAATCAAAAAGATAAAAATAATGCAACGAAAGAATAAATTCAATTCCAGCTTCCAAAAAACTGTATAAATAATAATAATTACACTCATAATAATGAGTTAGTTGAAATTATTGATTGTCGTAGTTATTTCATTTCCATAAAATTATTGATTATTCACAGAAATAGCATTTTACTTATAGTTGATAATTTACAATTAATTCAAATATACCAATACGAAAGAAGAACAGATTAGAGAACTAATTTCCACGTTTTATTTTTAAATTTATTTTTAAATACTTTTCGGCGACTCGAATGGAAACATTCGGTCGTAGGTTGAGGACAATATAACACACATTGCAACGCGGAATGTGTTATTAAATTCCAAAGATGTTCTCATTTTCAAGCATGAAAACTGCTTTAACCGGTCGTCTGAGGAATCCTTGACCGTTCATTCTACCCGTGTATGGAATTCCCTGGCTTATACGGCGAGGAAGACATTTCAATAGAAGAAGTCAACAATCAACGACACTCGAACGCAAATGTGTACAATCAATAATAATGAATCGTTGTACCAGTTATATGTTATACGGCTACTCGTGAAATGTCTTTCCTCGAGAATTTGAATTTTGCTACTTGTCAAACTTTGTTCAGTGTTCAGTCACTAATTATTCGCAATGAAAATAAACTTTATTATTGGCTGATACTTAATAAGCTTCAGAAACTTGGAAATTTGGAAAAATTGCCATGTTACCGGAGACGTAAATTTAGTGTTTGTTTTCTTTTACTCTGTCAGTAAATAATTACAATATAACAAATAAAAGTTACTTTAATTAAATTTGAATATAATATTTTAATATTATAAAATATTTATATTGAATATAATATTTTAATATTATATAAAATATTTTAATGTTGTTTATAAATACTGTGATATTTTAAATTAGTTGACAATAAAAGTGAACGTTTTATTTAAAGAAAGAAGTGACTATTTGTCAGCTTAATACAATAACGAACAATGGATGAACACGAGAACGAGGAAATTTATTGACTGTAAATTAAATCATTGTAGTAAATTAACGTTCCGTGAAGATGCAGAAATAAAAGACATTGACGAATTAGATAACTGATTTAGGTTTCCTTTTTTATTGTTGTATAGTTGGAAATGTGATTAATTTTAGTACCTGTAAATCACGGTACAAATTATTAGTTAATAAATTACCTAAACACAATTAAAGCTAGATACTTGTCACTTTCTTATCTATATTATTAGTATCTTATTTAGTTTTAAGAACGTGTTGATAGATAAATAATAATAATAAATAAATCCCGAAATCGTATCGAATGCAAAAATATGTAGTTACAGTTTGTAGTGAGATCTATAAGACAATTATCAGTTCAGTGCAGATGTATTTCGATTAATTTTCAAATGCATTTTTCTCGTAAACGAAACTCCCAACGCAATTTTGCCATCCTTGATTTTCTCCTTATTTTGAGTCGCAGAATCATTCTAATCCAATTTGTACCACGACTTATTTCAGTCTGTATAATGATAAACTCGGTATTCTTTGACGAATTAAAAGGAATCTTTCAATCACAATTCATACATTTAATTCATAGAAAATTTATAGAAATATTTATACCCTTGAGATAGATGTATATACTGTTTTCATTTTATCGTTTAATTTAATTTTTTTCAAAACATTCCTTCACCTTTCACCATTCTTCTTTCCCATTCACGTAATTATATCAAAATTAAATTTTAATATTAAATCTTATTCAACATACATATGGACAATACGAAAGAACTTTTTACCAGGTAATTGCAATCGGAGTTAACCAGTTTCCGGCAGATACAGCTGGTTCACGGTTCACTTTCACCTGCACAGATGTTCCTATCCCTTAACTACCGTCGAAGGTCGTTCAACACACGAATTTCAAAACTGCACGTTGTTAGTTACAATTTAGTAAATTCGTATCGAATTTCATTTTGAATCCAGAAAATTCTGTTCACGATATAAAATTGTGTGTTTTCGCTCTTCAAATCCTCATCTTTCAGCCTTTTGAAAACAATTTCACTTTTTATTTAAAAACAACATCTCTCAAGGACAAAATTTCATTCCATATTTTTGATACTGTAACAAATTTCCAAGGAACACTCGACAGGAGAGAGTGTAAGATTTTTGAAACGTCTCGTCGTGACAATTAATTTACGAAAAATGGTAGAGAGAAATCGTTTGGTAGATATTTGCTAGGAAATTCATTTATTTCGATTTCCTCTTTCAGCGTTCTTTCGTATTCAACTATGACTGCTACAGTCCGTGTAATTCACATTTATCCTTGATGCAATCAAGCAGGATTCGTTAAGTATTTTTCCTCAATCCGTGGATTTTATTTCTTTCGTTCTATCCTTGCATCTCAAATTCATCGTGAATTTTACTCTTACAAAAGATATAGCATATATATATATTTCTACCATTTAAAATGGTTTGAAAAACGGATTTTAAGAGACTTTATTCGTCCCGTTCACTATAACACTGCACGGTCATTTTGTCTAACTTTTTACGACGATAAAAAATTACTCGCGATACTCGAAAAAACTCATTAGAAACTCATTACAGAAAAAAAGAGGAACAGTCGTCTGAAAAAATAAAATAAAACTCCGTACGCGACGAGAATCACACTGAATATCATTCAAAAACTTTTCAAACTCAAAATTAATATATCTTTTGGAAATCCAGTGATCACTGGTAATTAAAAATTGATTAAGAACAGAAGATGAGTGACTCCCAATGAGTGACGAACTTTTACACAAGGAAGAGGAAAAAAAGAGAAGGGACAGAGAAGAAATAGAAAAGGAGTAGCCATTCTCTCCCCGTTCGCGATCGAGTTTAAGTTCGCGATCCCTACTTCGATTACCTTTCTGTCCAGGTGCACGCAGTCGAACGTGGGTCAGTAGGAGTTCGATGCACGTGAAGGTGACGTACCCGTCGCGATCGTTGCCATAAATGTCACAGTGTTATAAACTCGAAGTCCTCCGCGCGTTTCAGTTCGTCGAGAATCATTGTCAGCCTCCTGGTCGGATATCCGGTATTCCTCCGGGACGCCCTGTCACGATTTACCTGGTGAATCAATCAGGATGAAGAAGGTATCGTGTTTTTTCTTTCTTTTTCTTTTTCGAACAACAAACAAGGAAAACTTTTACCTCTGGTGATTTGACAATTTTGAAGGGATTTGAATAGGTTGTTTATGGAAAAAGAAAACTCTGAAAGAAGTATTTGCAGATATATATATATAAATCCAAAGTAAGATGTTCGTTACTGAAATAAATAAAGTGTTCACTAATAAATGAAACGAATTTCCATTTAGGTTTCATTTCTTTCACTTCGTTGGGTTTGGAACTTCTTCAGTGCAAATACAGAAAGAATTTTAGTATACTTTTACCTGAAATTGAAATTCTTTTATGATATATTAGAGTAATTTATTACAATGATATATTACTATTTCATTCATCTTTGTTTTAATCCTCAGCGAGGTGATTTAAAAAAAATTCATCCAAGATTCGCAGGGAGCGAAAATTTTCTGAATGAAAATTAACATTAAACGGACATCAATTTTAGCGCTTTATCTTCACATATTCTGTAGTACGTGAATGTTACCGTGATTCTTGGTTTGAAGGTGAACAAGTTGCAGTCGATGACGTAGTCATTGTTTGGCACACATTGATTGAAGAAGTTTAACAGCCAAAGTGAAATTTAATTGTCTTACTTTTTCTCATCAGCCGCAAGATCTCGTTAATTAAGGGACATACGCAGCTATGTAATTTGTGGCTGTGAAGCAAAATAACTTGGAAAAATATTAATTTACTCTAGACCAAGTTCCGCTACATCTCCTCGAGGACAGTACATAATTTTGAAATTATGAAACTAGATCGAGATTACTGTATTTCGTCAAAGAACAACGTTATCTGTCTTACTCTGTTGGAAATAGATAATAGCAAGCCATACGATCAGGCTAGAAAATTGTGAAATTGAAGGTACATTTCGGCTTGAAATTTTTTAACAGTGATGTGAAAGGTGTAGGTATTTTAATTGATACTTATTGTTAAATTGACTCTTCATCGTTGGCCCAAATGTAAATATTTGCAAATATTTACAAACGTTACTTGCCACTATAATCATAAATGATGATTCTGCTATAAATAAATATCATTTTCCACTGAAGAACAGTGAATAAATATGAAAGCAGGGGCACGATCACTTTCATGATTACACAACATCACCACGAAAAATGTCTTAAATAGACCGTGAAAGTTTCTTTGTGTTACTTTCTTCTTCCTTCTAACTAAATTTCTTTTTCAAGAATCAAATTCTGCTTGTTGCTTTCTGTAAAAATCTGCCTTAAACGCGACCAGTTGAAACTACCAGTGGAAGAAGCATCCTTATAATGAGATGAGAAGTTGCTTCACTGACGATCACGCGATGTGTCCGGATGTTACCGCAGACGTTTAATCGTTTAGAAATTCCAGTAACGCATATTAATAACTTTGACTGTGCAGAGTCTTTCATTCGACCAGGCTCTTCCTGCGAAACAAAGATGCAGAGAAAAAAATGATGAGTTTCCTCTTGGACTTCTTCATCCTCTCACTTACCTAACAAAAATGATATTCTGTCCATTTGATACTTTACATTTCGATGATTTTTATTAGAGAATTTTTTCTACTGCAGAACTGCAGAACTGTAAAAAAATTGACATTTTAATTGTGAATACTTGATACAATAATATTTGATGAAGTGAAGCGATATTAACCAAAAGTATAAACGTTTTCTACTAATCATCATTCGTATGTAATTCTCCCACTATACCTTCCAGGGACAGATGTGAGGCAACAATAGTTAGAAATCGAATCGGCATGTTAGATTACGATATTTTTTTTCATTGTTATTACAGATTATAAGATACGATATACGATACACAATGTACAATCGTAATTGCGTCATGTTAATTGTATCAATTGTTTCGAAGGATGGTGTTCTCACATTTCGGAAACGTTTCAGAACATCGTCCGACGATATTTTACCGATATTTTCGCGTATAACACGTTGCGTTGTTTCACGATGATCGAGCGTTGCCAAGGTATGCAGATCCGACACAATTGATGTTTATCAGTATATGATATCATGGTACCGCGTGCATACAACGTGCATAATTGTACGGGAGTATATGTACAATGTCATGCATTGCATTTCTCGGCCATCCTCCTCGTAATCGAGGAGTTGAAATGACAAATGAAGCATTTTAAAGTTGACACTTCTACGATTTTAGCTGTGCTAACAAATAAAGAACATTAGACATTAATTCTTTATTTACCGCTAAAGGAATTATTTTCTTTTATTTTTCAATACTCACGTAGGTGTTTATCCGGTTTAACATACTTAAATAATTTTCTTGATTCTCTGTAAAATGTTACACTAGATAAATTGAAGAATACACATACATGATGTCAAACAAACGTTATAACGTTATAGCAGTAGAGCCTCTTCTATCCGAATCCCTTTTTTTAATATCTTAATATTTGAATGTTATGTTACTAGAAAAAAATATCTGCTAGTAAAAATCATTGATTATTAATAGTGTAATTAAGTCGAATATTAAGATTTATTATTTAAAAAATAAAGAAGATTCTATTATGCGTTCTTATACTATTATAAGAAAAAATTTTCAGACGATCTTGTCTTTCCTGAAATGACTGCAACATGTGAAAGGTAATGGTAATTTAGTTCATTCTGTACGCAACTAGAGATACATATGTAACTTATGTGTAGTATAATATTTCAGACTGTGGAAAGTGTCCTTGCAAAGTAAATAGGAGCATTCCTATGCGGAAATATTATTATTATCAAGTTCCTTCGTATTTTTTCGAGCTACTTACTTAATGACTACACGGTGTATTTTACAATATGCTCATACGCAATTTATTTGGAAGATAATTGAATGAAACGTTATATAAATCATTTTTCCATTGACATCAAGGAGCTACGTGAACATTATATAGTCATGTAATCATTTCTTCGTAGCAGGGACGACAAAATGCTGCTTTCATTGGAGATGATGGCCACGCGACTACTGATTTTCAACGTCCCGCAACAGGTGACGATGAAAAGGTAAATAAATGTCAATAATTCTCTGTGTATCTCAGAATCTCAAAGGAAAATATTCTGATTTCAGTTTCGAGACAATAATAGCTCCATCGATTTTTCTTACGGAACTCAGCACGATCGTAAATTCCCACTTTCCTTGTCGATCTCGGAGGAAACAGTAAGTTTGCTGGAATCTTCGATTTTTTTGATTAAATTATTCTCTTTGAAAAAAGAAAAAAAAACGAGCCTTTTCTTTTCAAATTTTCCTAGACTGTCGCAGAAAACCAAACAGAGAGAGATACTTGGGGCAACGGTTTAGAATTCTTGATGTCTTGCATCGCCATGTCCATAGGTCTTGGCAATGTTTGGCGATTTCCATTCACGGCCTACGAGAATGGCGGCGGAGTATTTCTAATACCTTACATCATCGTCCTGTTTCTTGTTGGCAAACCGTTTTATTACTTGGAGATGATTATGGGGCAATTCTGCAGTAGATCCTCGGTGAAAATATGGTCAGCAGGTGTGCCATGCTCCTTTAGTAAAAACATGTATAGTATAGTAAAACAATAACATATATATGTATGTACATATATAATTATATAATAAAACAATAAGTAGTAACAATTTATTAGTATAGCAAAACAATACATAGAACATATTTAAAAACATTGGAATCTTGGAATGTGAAATATTCGTATATTTACGTTTGTTTGAAATCTATGGAAAAATAGAATTGAATTCTCTCAAGTTTTTAAATACTTGCGCTTGATGGAGGACTTTTTGCCAAAGTGTGGCAAAGATGTACATATTACATTTCAGTGCATTATATCTTCTTCACGAGAAATACGTTTTCGTTGATGATAATAGATATAGAACGAAAGTTTTCCTCACAATCTGAAAAGAATTTAATCCTGAAAGTAACTGCTCCCGTTTTACAATTGCACAACCTAGTGTCGCGATGAACCAATAATGTCAAAGTATGAGCGGGAAGTGCGAGAGTCAAGACCAGTCTCACAAGTTGAAGTCGTTTTGCTACCTGTATCGTATATACCGGTATATACATCGTCTATAACAGGTTTAAATCATGACTTAAGTTATACATCGTAAATCATTGTTTCCATTCGAGTGCACCGATCCGGAATTCCTTATACTTTTACGACACATCAATCGTTATCGATAAAGAAACTAGTTCTCCTTCCACAGTCTATTGATAAGCACTTCTCTATTCAAAATTAAACTTGCTTTAGAGAAATTTATTGCGAGAGTAATTATACCAATTGGCTCTTTGAAGCTATTCCATTTAATTCTAATTATACCAATTAGTAATTCTAAATTCTGTTGCGTTAATCTACTTATAATTTTGATTATTGAATTTTTGTAGCACCTGGATTTCGAGGAGTTGGTTGGGCACAAATGTTCTCCATGCTCTCAGTAGGAACATACTACTGTTTCTTGATGTCGATAACACTTTACTATCTGGTCGCAAGTTTTCAATCGCCACTCCCTTGGTCCACATGTTTGCAAGAATGGGGAAATTCTTGCATCGATTCAGGAGGCTCTTACAACATTAGCAAACAAAACAGTATCAACATGACTATGAGCTCCGCTGAATTTTACTTCAGGTAAAACGTTTTTCGCAGCTTAACTGCAACATTCCTCACCGTTATCAACAGTTGAAGTATTTGGGATTTTGATATATTTAGGAATTAATGATGTCTGAAATTTGAAAGCAGAATTAAATGTCAGAAGTACGCTACTACTGATACAATCAGAGTATATTCTAGTATATAATATCTGGAATATTTTGAACTATTTATTTAAATCCATAGATAGATCTAATTGCAAATGTAATCTAATATATGAAACCTTGATATTTCTAACTATGAAATTACAGAATCTTACTAAAAAAAAAAAAAAAAATAAATAAATTCATTTCTTCTCTCTTGTCAGAAAAATCGTGCTGAAAGAAAAGCAAAGTATCGACGACGGTATCGGACTGCCCGACTGGAGTCTGATGATTTGTCTGTTTGTCGCATGGGCCTGTATATTCGCTGTGTTGGCACGTGGCGTGAAGAGCTCAGGGAAAGCGGCCTATTTCCTCGCCATCTTTCCTTACATCATCATGATAAGCTTGCTGGTCAGAGCGGTTACTCTGGAAGGTGCCGTGAACGGGATCATTTTCTTCATAAAACCGAACTGGGAGAAGCTATTCGATGCACACGTCTGGTACGCGGCTGTTACACAGTGTTTCTTTTCACTGTCGGTCTGCTTCGGTGGTGTTATCATGTACTCGTCGTACAATGACTTCAGACATAATATATACAGGTTACTTATTGACTTCTCTCTCTCTCTCTCTCTCTCTTATTTTTTTCTTTTTTTATAAAACGATAGTTCGTTAGAAACAACTAGCAATGATTTCTTCTATTAATTTCTTTGGTTTCTTCTTAGTTTCTTTTCAGTTTTCTTTCATTATTTTCATTTTCATCAGTTCTTCACTTGAAATTCGATAAAAAAGAATTATAAAAAACGTGCAACTTGGAAATGACGACAAACTGTTGGATCAGTAGATATTAAAATAAAATGCTATATTAAAGTTAATAAATAAGGTTCTAAAACATCATTCTTCATTCTACTTAAGTAACTTGTCTACTTAAATTTTCTTTATTTCAATTGATTATTGAATATGATAATTTAGAGTATCCTACTTTAGATATCAGTCACTTCACTTTCTGCAGATTTCTGCACATTTCAGTTCCCCATACAATGGAACAAGATAATAAATTAAAAACAAGAATTACAAGAATTCTTTCGTTAAAGTTCAATTAAAATCGTTACTCGAGAAGAAAACACACCATCCACCTGGATTTCCATTAAAATTTCTATCTCTCAAGATCGAGAACACTTTCTTTAGTGAATACCTACGCTAACCAAACATTATTGTTTTATCATGATGACCGAATCTAACCCGTAGAAAAACTCAGCGTAAATTTACATTTTTCCTTTTTACCTGTGTTTCGCTTTAGAGATGTCATAGTTGTAACCACGCTGGACACGTTTACCAGTTTAATGGCTGGTTTCACCATTTTTGGTATCCTTGGGAATTTAGCTCACGAACTGGGCACCGAGGATGTCAGCAACGTCGTCCGCGGTGGAACCGGTCTTGCTTTCGTCTCTTATCCAGATGCCATTGCAAAGTTTACTGTTCTGCCTCAGGTAAGAAATCTAGTGCACGTTCAATTGCTGTGTAACCACAATATTTTTCCACTACTTCGAGATGAAGAACGATTTAAAAAGATAAAAGACGTACCAAAGCGTAGGCAGTTCTTTTCAACTATTTTTGTTTTTATCATATTCATCTTCATCGTGCAATGATTTGCCAAGAAAGTAAAATATTAAATCGTTATCTGTAACTCAGATTCTGTTTATTTTATCGTGAGCACGAAATGTGAAAATTCGAGCTCTGCTATTTTTATCATTCTCTCTCATTTTTATCGTGCACTCATCACTTTGTAATTGATCGTGGCTACAAGGATAACTCCAGTTGTTTCTCCGTTTGTCAATAAATTCGATTACAGTTAAAATTGAAATAAATTAAATTAAATTAATTAAAATCACTAGCATTTTTCTTCGATAATTTTCAGTTCTTCTCGGTACTCTTTTTCTTAATGCTCTATGTCCTCGGGATCGGAAGTGCCATCGCGCTGGCTGGTGCCCTCATTACTATTATCAGCGACCAGTTTCCAAATCTGAGGCACATATACATAGTGATCGGCACAGTTACCTTTGGATTTCTTGCTGGAATTGTTTACTGCACGCCTGTAAGTCCTTTTCATTCACGTTAATGTCGAGTAATAAATTGGTAACCTAATTTATCCTTTTTTACAATATTAGGGATTTTTAATCTATGTCAATTTCATTTTTTAATTATACACTTAATATAATTCTTTTTCATAATTGATAATTGTGTGACTAATTTTTTTGAATTTTTCTCAGTTTATAGCAATTTTTTTGAATCTTTTTTTCATATTACACGTAGGGTGGTCAGTTCATGCTGGAATTAGTCGATTACTACGCTGGATCGTTCGTAGTGTTCATTTTGGCTACTCTCGAGATAACGGGGATCTTCTGGGTGTATGGTTTGGAGAACTTCTTGGATGACATAGAATATATGTTGAAGAAAAGGCCGTCGGCTTACTGGAGGGTTTGCTGGGCCATCGTTGTCCCACTTTTACTGACTGTGATCCTAATTTATACTATAATCACCCTGAAGCCCCTGACTTACAGTAACATCTCGTATCCTGACAGCGCGCACGGTTTGTATTATCCTTATTATTATTATTCTTGTTATTGTTATCATTATCCTTGTATTATTATATTGTTATTATATATTATCCTTGTATTATATTTGTTATTCCTTTTCTTGATTTACGAAAAGAAGACTTCGTTTTCAGTGCAATTAAATAACAAATGCATATTTTATATTTGATAGAAACATCAATGATCTGTCGAATATGACCAACCTCAGATTTTCTTCTTTTCTAATAGCTTAAAAAATAGACAAGTATTAGTATGTTTCAAACATAATTGCATATATTTATTTTAATTATTAATTGTACATTGTATGTGAAGTAGAATACTTTGATACGTACGATTGAAGGTTGTTCTACTCTACTATTGTTCTAATTCAAAGCTGTAATTATATATTACTACAATTGTACAACAAATTTTTTTTACTAATTTGCTGCAGAATTACTAAAGCTTCGTACTTTGTAGAATCGTTTCCCAGCAATTCAATGATTTTCAATTTAGAGAATATTGAAAAAGAAATAGAAGCTTATCAAGTGTGTCATAATTTACAGCGGCTGGATGGACACTTTGCGCGTTTGGTATACTGCAAGTGCCGTTCTGGATGATTTACACTATGATGTCGAAAAGAAATTTAACACCCGTCGAGGTTCGTACGATTAATCGATGATTTTTTTCTTGTCTTCTTCTCATATATAAAAAAAAAACGATGTAATAAATAACAAAAAATAATAATAGTAAAAAAATTTGAATCTCAATTCTTAAGACTTAGCCTTACTAACAGAGGCTAACTAGCCCTATTTTCCTGATCGCTAGTGCCCCCCACTCAAATCTCAAATCCTTCCCCGCCACTCAAATTTATATATATAACGGTGAGATCGATGCAGTGGAGAGGATAACGATCAAGAAAGTAGAGGTTGGGGCTCCCATTCTGCAACAGAACCATTCGAATTGAGATTTAACAAGGAAATTTAGTAAATTATTAAATTTCATAGATGATAAAGTCCGCCTTCGTACCTTCGCCGAACTGGGGACCGAGGAATCTCAAAGAACTGGCTTCCTGGCGCGAGTTCAAAGAGACCAGAAGGAAATTACGAGAGAAACGCGACTGTTCCAAAATCAAACAATTCGTCTACGTGATGCTCTGTTGGGAGGATAAGCTCATCTAATGAAGAAAATTCAAAAGCACTGATGCAATTTTCATCGAAATCGATACCATTCTTTAAAAAAATTCGATACAAAGCATGAACATTATGTGGATTTTTCTTAGAAAACTTGCTTTTACCCCACGAATGAAACAGAGTTGACGAGTCGTTAACCCTTTCACTTTTACATATGAAAACAATCAGTATTGTGTTTTAATATCTTCTGTAATTTTTCAATGCGTCCGATTGCGAATTTTACTGTTGTAACATACGTTGCAGTAATTTCGTTTCTTCTCAATGAAATTACTATGTTATTACTCACTCAATGAAGTACTAGAATACTGCCGAATTAATTAATATTAACCTTAAATAATTAATATTATTCCCTTCGTAGACAATCTGAGTCGTTCACCGTAAATTTCTTCAAAGCAAATTTTCATTCTTTCTGAGAAACGTCGTAAAAATTTGATTTAAAAATTGATTGCGTTATTAGACGTAGTAAAGGTTTCATCGAGCAAAACGTAAATTTTTTTCACATTTTTCGAAAACTTAGAACAGTGAAAAAAATTTAACTTTTCTGCAAATAATACACGATAATATCTATGTCTACTTGCAAAGAGTTAATTGATATTATTCTAACAACGTAACTGGTCATTTTAATGTGAATCTTTTTCGTAGAAAGTCTTTGAAACCGAGAGGGTTAAAATGACGATGATTTAATATTTAATGAATTAAATACGCACAAAGATAGAACACCGTTTTTGGTGTTGCAAACACAGTATTAAACATACACGCGTACTATAACTGCATTTAGAAACTTTAATTTATAAACGAACGTAATTTTATTTATTAACGTTCTAACACGCCTAATAACTGACTAATTGTATTTTACAAATAAATAGAAATATTTAAAACAGATTAATGAAAGATCTGAAGCTTAAGCAACGATGAATTGCTTGAACTACATCAAGTAAAACGATCGAAGTTAATTAGTTGAAAACTGATTTTACAAGTAATTACCATAACTGTATATATTCAAACTAATTGTTAAAATCGCGATATCCAACAAGTAATATAGTATAATCTGTCATATAGTATAATCTGTTTAAATGTATTATTTCTTTAATTGTTGAAATTTATGTGCAATAATTATTTGGTTAAATCTTACCTCAAGCTGGAACGAAAAATGCACGTTTTATTTTAAAAATTCACAACACAAACACAAATCTAACAGGTATTGATTGGAATTTTTACCTGAGAACTTCTGGATGACTTTTCTGGATGATACTTTCTTCTTTACAGATGCGCTGTGCTTCGTTCCGCCACTTTCTAGTTAAAAGTCGATCATAAGAAATATCGATTACGTTCGAGAATCGTAAGAAGTGTATTCGTATTTCACCGTGTAGTGGCGCTGTAATCTTTACCTAATTTGAATCCAATGCGCGCGCATTCCGCACGAAACGTTAACTCGGAATAAAATGTAAAGAACTCTGGTCTAAATCAAACATCTTATTAATTTAATGAACATAAATTATGAAGTAACTTACGAATACAATGTAATGAAGTAATGCTTCTTCGTAACTAAATGTGACTTTACTCCTCAAATATTAATTTCCATTATATAAAAGAAAATTTTACCTTTATAAATAAAGTGATGGTGTAAAATGAAATCCCATTTCATCCTAAAATGAGTAGACCTGTAACAAAATTTGTTCAATTCATGAACACTGAAATGTTAGCGCCGCGTAGCGGTGGGACTGAGAGCTATTCTGTTTATATGATATGTGTCCATGGCGCGCAGTATGCCATCCTTATCTAAGAACGGGTGAGTACCGCCACCTGTTTGTAGTTCCAGATGTGATACATAGGTAGTAGAGCACTAGCTAGGCTAGCCCGATCACCGTCTTAGCGGGGTTCCGCACTCTGCTTGCTTAGCAGATCGAAGATCGGTAGGATCTCGACGCTAGGCGCGCAGCCACTTGCGGCTTGTGCCAGTCAGGTGTTCGAATCTCGCAGTCGAGGAACTGTAGGGTCGCTACAGCACTCCCTTCCCAGTGTCAACGATACTGAGAGGGTGAGAGTCATGGTGTTGCGGCCAGTGAAGGAATGATGTTGTATGATTGCTCTCCGTGTTTCCCTTTGGCTCGGTCCTGGCACCTTTTCGTCTCGTAGAAATTTGGTTGACGTAGGGCCGGCATCTGAGTTGGAGTGTCTGTCATCAGAGGCGGGCGTTCGTGTATCCAGGCTACGCTGCGTCCTGTAGTTGAAAACGGCGGAGGCGTTGTGCGCATATGTGTGTGCCTCAGACGCTCGTCTGCGGTTGTTTGGAAGCGCTGCGGCGGATGTGTCGTGGGTCGTCCTCTGGAATCGTAATCGTCTGTGTTCCTTCCTTGTACTCGAAGTTGCGTTGTCCTCGTTGCGTCTGGTGGATCCTTCTAGAGATTTTTTGCGTGTCTTTTACCTGTATGTCGTCGTCGTCCCTTCCTTTGTAGTTGGATTAGTTCATCACGTCGGGGTCACCAGTTGAAGGGTACGGAGAAGTCGGTAAAGTAGGTAATAATAGAAGGAGAGAAGGTTTTTTGCGTTTCGTCTCGGAGTCGCTGCCTAGACTCATCAGTGGGGCTGACGGCAGCGACTCCTACCCCAGACGCCTGTTATTGTAACTACTCGCTAGGCTGGCCAGATCACACCCTCTTAGCAGGGTTCCGCACGCTGCTTGCTTAACACGTTGAGCCCCGCGTCGGTCCCTGGGGACCGACACTCAACTTTCCGTTTGGCCCGCATCGGTCCCTGCGGACCGACAGTGGACTTTTCGTTTGGAGAATATCGATCACTGGGACCGACAATAACAAAGTTAGAAAATAAATGTAGCAATTTCAATGAAATTTATTGAAACATTCTAAACAAAAATACGACGACTTTTTTAGTCAAATTTCTGGCTATCTTGCGTCCGTATATCGTTGAATTATTGTTGTAACATCCCGAACAATATCTTCGGATTTTGTGAACATCTCCTTCTTTTTTTTTGTAATTTATGAACCTTTCTTTTTTCAATAGGCATAGGAATTTCCTTGTCTTTTTTTTAACTGATCGCCTTTTTGAGATCTTTTGAACGCCTTTGGACTTGGAACGTGTTTCACGTTCATATCTCTCTGTATATTTTAGACGTCTGAAATATCACCCAAGCGCTCGGTCGCTCGGTCGCCCGGGCAGAACGGAAAGTCCAGCAAAATCGGCGCGGGGCTCAACGTGTTAACATCGAAGATCGGTAGGATCTCGACGCTAGGCGCGCAGCCACTTGCGGCTTGTGCCAGTCAGGTGTTCGAATCTCGCAGTCGAGGAACTGTAGGGTCGCTACATATCTGTAAATGATATTTTACTCATTTATCACCATAGAGATGTTTATACCATTATATATATAGCTAACATCAAACATATTAACTCATAATTCTTCTTCTTTTTTCTTTCGTACTTCATTCATTATTCATTCTTCAATCTTTGGCTTCAATATTTTGTTATAAATTACTTTATCATTTGATATTAAATATATTATTTTATAAAAATAATACGGAGTAAATTATTTATAGTGCTATAAATGAAATAATTATCATCATAGTACCTACAATTTCGGACATAGAGGTGTCATCTAGCAGTATCTCAGTGCTCAGTATTAATTAGTACCACTCAGTTACCGGTAGATGGCGCCACCAACTACTACGCTGGATGAGTCTAGGCAGCGACTCCGAGACGAAATGCAAAAACCTTCTCTCCTTCTGTCATTACCTACTTTACCGACTTCACCGTACCCTTCAGATAAAGACCGTGCTACTGTACGACAAGGACAGATGTATGTATATCGCCTGGCAGACGATGTCTAGACTGCGATTTCCTGAATTGCAGACTATTTTTATACATTTATAGGAAATTTAAAGTCCGAAATCGCACAGAAGGCAATTAACACAAAGAAGTGTACAAAATATCCGAAGTACGACGCTTTTCATAATATCCAATGTATAAAACAATTTCCTATGGAGATTCTATTTTATAGGAAGTTTAAAATTGCGAAATCGCACAAAATGCAATTAACACGCAAAAAGTGTATAAAATATCCGAAGTACGATGCTTTTCCTAATATCAGATGCACGAAACAATATTCTATTTTTTAAATCATAGGTATCAATTTGCACAAAAATCCGCAGTAATTACCTAATATTGATCATTCATTCATAAATCCATATTAAGCCATAAATCATTCACAAATCAACAATGTTTAATGTTATTTCATACGTATGTACTACACAATGTCAATCGCTCGTCGTTCGTGCAACTACGCACACATACAATTACGATTAATTTATTAAATCGATCGGCCCATTGGTCTATGACAATTCGATGAAAATTTCGTCGAACCAACGCACATGTATAAATTAGCGTGTTTGACACGCTGCATTAAAATGGCAGAATGTATGTAAATTATTGGTAAACTATATGCTCGAATTATGAACATTCGTCGGTGTCTGGTATCAGAAGCTCGACTACGCGGCATCGATGGTTCTTAGTATTCACACATTGTAATTTTATCTCCCTGACGGTTCATCGGATGAATAATTGCTGACGATGTCCAACAGGGACAGTATAAATGAAGACCTTTGTAATTAATGAACGGCCGTGGGATCATTGTTTCTTAAAGTGTTCTGGCTGCTGTTATCATTGTGCTCGCCAGAACAACATAACCTTTAACGAAATATGTTTCCGACGAAGGATCTAGGAAAGTCGGATTACATCAGTTTAAATATCCAAGAGAGTGCGACATTCGCGCGAGGATCGTCACGTAGCCTTTGGAGAGTAAGCCGTTGAAATAATCACTTTCCACACGAACAGTGTGATTTTTGTAATTTCTGTGGAGAATTGTTAATAAAATAAACTAAAAAAAATTCTCTTTTTCCAGCAATGGAATCAATTGTCAAGGTTTCAAAGAAATATTCTTTACTTCTTAGTCATTACAATCATACTAGTTATATTTTATCTGTTACCTGGTGATAATAAGAATGGAGTTTTAGATGAAAGTGATTACAATAACATAGAAGTAGTGCAAGATACTCTTAAGTATGAGAAGGTATGTTTGCTTGAATGTAAGTAACTTACCATTGTTTAACATCCTTTGTATCTTTTTAGGCGGCGGAAGATATTGTAGTAGACAATATAAATCAAGAACATAAGGGAGGTGGAGAGGTCATCGAGGAACCTGAATTCCAACCAGAAATAAATCAGGTGGATGATGATCAAATTGGAGAGCCACCTCAACCTAAGCCAAATACACTTAAATTTAGTGGTAATTTCATAGCTCTGTAACGTGATTGTTAAATTTAATCATTAACCTTTTGAGCCCTGCTGAATACTTTCTGCTGAAGTACTCCAAACTAAATAATGGATAAACATTATTTTTGAGCATTAATTATTTATTTAAAACGGTGAAATTTACAACATACTTTAATTTGAAAATAAGAAAACTCAATAAATATAACAAATAATAAACTTTAAACTTTCGAGTGGCAAGAATCACGACTCTGCAAAAAAAAAAATAGAAACGGACAGTCATCTGTTTTGTTTATTGCCGTTAATAAGGAATACACATATATTTATCTTATATAAAAATAATTATAATTATACTACGTTTGAGATCGTAAAAATTGATAAACGCATATATGCGCCCATAATCGACACCAATAGCTTTCGCTGGACGCACGTATGCGTCCATAGGGCTCAAAAAGTTAACGTAATTACTTATGTTTAGGACCACAAAATAACAGACAACAAGCTGTAGTTGCAGCATTTAAACATTCGTGGAATGGGTATAAAGAATATGCTTGGGGATATGATAATGTGAAACCAATATCAAAAAAGTACTACGAATGGTTTGGCTTGGGCCTTACTATAGTCGATTCTCTTGATACTATGTATATAATGGGCTTAAATAATGGTAATATTGATGATCTAAAACATGATAATATATTATATCGTGTATAGAATCGAGAAATATTTTCATAAAACTAATAATGTTTACTTTTTGTCTACAGAATTTTTAGAAGCTAAAATATGGGTTGAGAAAAATTTAGTATTTACTTCAAATAGAGATGTTAATTTATTTGAAGTTACAATTAGGGTGTTAGGAGGTCTATTATCAGCATATCATCTTTCTGGTGATAAAGTTTTCTTAAATAAAGCTGTAAGTTGCTTGTTCTGTTTTTTCAAAAGTATATATGATGATATTTAATGAAATTTGACGAGAATTACTTGTTATAAATGACAGACAGCGTTGGGAGAACGTATGATGCCAGCGTTTTCTACTTCATCTGGTGTTCCTTATTCCGATGTAAATCTTGGTACTAAAACTGCACACGGTCCAAAATGGGGTCCTGATAGTAGTACAAGCGAAGTTACTTCCATCCAGTTGGAATTTCGCGATCTAAGTCGCAGTACAGGAGATCCTAAATTCGAGGTAACTATGGATATGTTTTATCTATGAATACATTATTATTTATATGTATATAGAAAAGTACGCAATTGTTATCCTTCAGGAAGCAGTAGTAAAAGTTTCGGAACATGTGCACCAGTTAGAAAAATACGATGGTTTAGTGCCCATTTTCATTAATGCTAATACTGGACAATTTAGAGATCATGCAACAATTACGCTTGGCGCACGTGGTGATAGTTATTACGAGTATTTGTTGAAACAGTGGCTTCAAACTGGGAAGACAATTAATTAGTTAGTATCTCATCATCTTTATTCATTGGAAACTTGTTCTTCTGTCCTTGAATGTTTTTCATGAATTTATGATAATCATTTAAATTTGTAAATGCTTTTAGCCTACGAGATGATTATCTGTTAGGTATTGCTGGAACTCAAAAACATTTAGTAAAACGTACAGCCATTAATAAGTATCTTTTCATAGCAGAACTAGTTGGAGCAAACAAAGAAATAACACCAAAAATGGTAAATTCTGAAATAAAAGCGTTTATGATAACGTAATGTAATTATTAATAATTACTATATTTATAGGATCATCTTACATGTTACTTGGGAGGTACATTAGCTTTAGGAGTACATCATGGCTTACCATCTGATCACATGAATTTAGCTAATGAAATTGTTAAGACATGTTATCAAACGTATGCAATTCAGCCCACGTTCCTCGCTCCAGAAATCACTTACTTCAATATACAGGTAATTATGATAATTGTCAACTTGAATAAAGATTATTACAAAAGGATACAGCGATATTATTAATTTTAGAGTACAAATGAAGAGAAATCAATGGATATGTATGTGAAGATGAATGATGCCCATAACTTGCTCAGACCAGAATTTATTGAAAGTCTTTTTTACATGTGGTATTTTACTGGAAATAAGACATTCCAAGACTGGGGATGGCAAATATTTCAAGTAATTACCTAAAAAAATTTTTTTATAAAACATGCATACTTTTATGTTATTGTATTTAAATATATATACATATGATTTAACAGGCCTTTGAAAACTATACAAAAGTGGAAAAAGGGTACACCAGCATTGGTAATGTGAGGATTGTTTATAACACACCACAAAAAGATATGACAGAAAGTTTTTGGTTTGCTGAAACTTTAAAATACTTGTACTTGTTGTTCGATGACACGAGACAATTAGTAGATTTGGACAGATGGGTATTCAATTCCGAAGGACATCCATTACCCATGTACGAATCATAATCATAATCAAATCTGATCACAAAATTTGCACTGTTGAAGAAATCTTAACTACCTTTTGAGGCCAGTGGATAAATATCCTAATGTCATACGCAAATAAGAAATTAGTCAAATTAATGTACTTTGTAAAGTACGAAATAGATGTGCATTTTAGGCTAATAATCTTCTAGCAATAGTTCTCAAACATTACACTTTCACAAAATCATTTTTCATGCGTTATTTTAGGAGAAAAAAAGCACAGAAATTATGCATTTGCTAGTGGTTAACAATTTATACTCAATTTTTTACTCATTTTCCAATTCAAATGTGTATTTTCGAATTAATTACTATAATCTATTCCATAACAAATAACTTAATAAAAATAATATAAAATATATTCCAAATCACACTTTTGAACAGTGTATAAGAATTGTTGAGTACAATATTTAAAAAAAAAGTTTAAAATTTTTCTCTATAGCCTAATATATCAAATCCTCTTTTTTTTAAAAATAAGTTTTAAAACAAGACATACTTGCAAAATCATTTAACTGCGACATAGTAATGCAAATCGCTTACACGATGCAATTAAAAAAAAAAAAAAAAGGAAAAACAATGAAGATTCTATTACAATATTTGATAAAACAAAAATTTAAAAATTGCAATTACAATCCTATAAGGAAAGTTACTTATATTTTATTCTTAAAAATCCTAGTCAAGTCAAATTCTTTCTTTTTTTTCTATTTTTCTTCTGTTTTATTTTCCTTTTTTTTTTTTGTTGTTAACAAATGTGCAATATTTTATTCCTTTTATATTGTAATATTTAGTTTTTCTAATTCAAATTTATTCATAAATAAACATGATATTTGAAAGCAAATTAATTTATTATCAATTGATATAAATCAATTGTTTGAAATATTTTCATTTAGAGTTTATTATATAGAATTATGTCTATAATAAAACTGTCTGTACTACATATGCATATATATGTAGTATATATTGAGTAATTTGAGAATTATTACTAAAAATTTATAATAATCTTAACTCATTGTTTTTCATCATAATTTAAGGCTTATTTATTGCACATTTTTTATATAAAATATTAACAAAAAGGTTTACATGACGATTATAGATATTATTAGAATAAACAAGAGCAATCAATAAATTAAAATATTAAGAGATATATCATAGAACTATATCACAAATATAGCTACTTCATTTGTAAACAGTTTTTGAGATAGTACTAAACTATCATTTAGTCAAGATAATATTGTAGATTTTACTATGTATTATCTCTCAAAACAGTTACTTTATATTAAAGGTAGTAAACTTTCAATTTTATTTCAAATTGCAAAAATATAAAATATAAATTCATATGTATACTTATATAGTTTTTGAAATGTATTATGTACAGTAGATCAATTTCATTGATGAATCAGTTTTACTTGTATATAGAATGTTATGTAAAAGTATAAAAATATAGTACTCTCAAGAAGAGATTTCTTAATAAAAATAAATTTTTAATTCTTCCATCTAAAAATTTGTTTTAACTATTAGAAATAATATTATGAACTTAACAAAAAATAATTTTTAAACACACATATCTGCTCGTGCATTATAATAATTTAAGTAACTTTAATATTACTGTAATTTCTACTTGACAAAATTGTTGAAAAGTAGCGAATATAAATTTTAACCTTTTTTTATACATAAATATCTCTTTGACGGCCTCATTCTCCAAATGTATTATGAATTTTACATTTACATTTTGTATCTTTGATTATACAATTTAACATTTGTTCAATATTTCAACAAGCGTAATTCATTAGAAAAAATATAAATAATAATAATAATAATAAAAATTAATTAAGTCAGTTAAATATGTTACACCATTATGGATTATCAAATTGCACTTTGTGTTACTTTTTATTATTTAAATATATTCTACCTGCAAGACAATCGATGCTATGTATGATTCATATTTTTAGTAATATTTAAAAAATTTTAATGCCATTGAAAAGTAAACTGTATGAATGTACATTTCCTATATAAAAATCAATTATAATTTATCAAAAAATTTCGCAATTGCGGCGTAATCTCTATAATATGTCTTTGTAATGCTTATGATGTATTAATGAAATATAATTTATTATTATGAAAAGTAGAATTCAAAAATTTTACAGTAATCAATTCTTTTACATATACATTTCTGCTTTTGTCAATTGTTTATAAATATAACAAGTTTGTATAAATGTGAAGTTTCATAAACTCTTTTTAATTGACATAGATTATAAGGTCATGGTTGTGCCTTTCATTTAATATCATTTTTATATATATTTACAAAATATATAATTTTTATCAATTTATACCCAAAATAATTTGATCGTATCATTCTGATTTACATGAAGAGAGTAAGAATGTATTAAATTTTTTTTATACTTATTTGTAATTTTTTATACTGTAACTTTTATGTACAATTTATTTCTTATGTAATAGACTTTATGTGTGAATGTAAAATATTATTTTATAGAATACTTCTTCAAGTAAATTCTTATTTTTTTTCTATAATGAAGTTTTAACATTTAAATAAATTTACGGCACTTAAACAGTCTTTAAGGATAATTAGCATTATGTCTTTTCATTCCTTTTAATTTCGTGATTATATAACTTGTATATAAGTAATAGACTTGTACATATCAATATTACTTTTTTATATAGCCTATCTTTTTAGAAGAAATACTATAAATTAAGGATCCATTTGACGAACTATTATCTTTTGATGCTTTGTTTGATATAATATACTCAAGCACTTAAAAACTAATATATCACTTTACATAACTAATATGTATGTAAAAATAGGAATGCATGGATAGCCATCATGCAGAACTTTCTTAAATAATTAAATTCGTTACTTTCAGTAGACAATAATAGTCAGACAATACCTCTTTAAGATTTACAAAATTAAATTTGATTAAAAATATAAACTTTACAAATTGGAATGAAATGTTAACAGTCTATGAAATCTTATAATTGTGCTAAGTTAGTGCATGCTATCATTTCAGATTTAATATATATCTATAAGATAAAATATAAGATTCAAATTACTTTCATCTCCAAATTTCATACAATAAATGATTATAAAAATATCGGATTTTTTCGAGTATCTTATCAAAAATATATTCCTAACACACATATGTTTCAGATCTTTCTTCCTTTTTTAAAATATATAGAAAATTCGAGATGAGCACAGAATATTTTAAATATAGTTACAAACATTTAATCTTATGTAAATTGATCATTGAACTGACAGCCAGAATTATTGAAATTCCATCGATGTTCAATAATTCGACGGAAACAGAATTCAAATTCTTCTTGTAATCATGTTGAATCGTGAAACGAGATAGATGATCATTCGACACGAAGATGAAATTCCGCCTGTTAAAATATTACACACTCACAGCACTGCTGCGTGAAGTATATACAATCTACAACGCAGGAGTCGTTTTCAGGCTGAGTGACTGGTTTAGTTGCCTCCGAGTCAATCCCGTTCCTCTCGATTTTCGGCTGTGGTTCAGGCACTGGCAGCACGGTCTGCGTGATTGGCACTGCATTCTCAATCATCTCGGTATCGGTGTCAGCGTTCAACAATTTATTTGTCACCGGAGTAGTAGGTGTGGTCGGTGTGATTTTACCAGGACGCGCTTCATCTGGCATGTCGTAGTCTACCAAAGGTATAGAAGTCTGCAGCGGTGGGGGTGAATCGTTCGACATGATGACACTGAAACGAAACTTTCTTCAGATTCAGATTCAGATTTAAATTCTTTTCGATTTCTATTTTAACCTAAATTTCTCTCGCTTTGATCCTGAAATGACACATTATATTTTTTTACTTTAACTACTACCGCACACACGCACTCGGATCCTTTAGATTTGTATGTACGTGATAAACACGTAAAAAATTTGGAAAACTTTTACTGAAATATGTGTAGCTTAAGATTCTGAAGTACAAATGTTAAAAAGGAACTTTATCGTTTATAATTATTTTGCAACTTCATAGCCAGACTAAACATCCTGTTTAGGTCATGAAAAACACCAACGTGCAATTCCAAGATTGCTTCCACATAAAATCAAGCATTTTTCGATATAAAGAAAACGTTTCAAATGAAATGTTCTAAAATTCTGTCCATTCGCATTTCCATCTCTATCTATAAGAAATTGTGTTGCATAAAATGCGAGATTTACAAGTTTTGATTAACCTTATCGATTTTGGAAAATCGATGCTTGGCGTATAAGATGTAAAGACTAGCAAGGCTAATACTTGTAAAGAGCTGCATGAAAGAGCTCGAAAGGTATGTTATGCATTAATGATTTTCATAAATTAAATTCAAGTAATACATCGGGTCCATTGATCTGGTCAACTAGTGCCTCCGTTATTCAAGCTTGTCACGCAGTTGACCCTGGTCTTTTTACTATTCAGCTCAAGTTAGTCTTGCTCATGCTTATCGCAAACGCACCTAAAAAATCATTACTTAACTCGACGGTTGAATACTTGTTTTCCTTAACGAATCGTATGGATGTGCTCTTTACTTGTCTTGTGACAAGACAATTACTAATTATACAAATCTTGACACATGACCATAATACACACGTAAACCTAGCACTGTGTGATTATTGGAATTTATTCAAAAATGTTTATGAACGACGACAATACATCAAATACATCTTTTCATCGAACGGGCTATAAAGGAATTTCTATTTTTTTTCTCCTGCTACCCCCCCCCCCCCCTCCACCTCTTCTGTTTAATTCGATAGAAAGTGTAAAGAAGAAGACGTACCACCTAGCTCTCATACACGGTTGCATTCTACTCTTTTCTTCAGACGTCAGAGTCGAATAAAATGATATTTGCTTGGCCATTTTGCGGGTATTTCGTGGATTTCGGCCGATTAGAATCATGCCATTTCACATAAGAATTTTTCTCGCCACTTCGGGAATCTGTCTTTCCTTTTCCATCAACGCTGCGAACAAAGCGTCGCGTCTCTTCTCCTGTTTTACATACCAAGTTTCACATGTCACTGATCACACTTTATCGATTACCGATTTCTCGATCCGACTTCAAAGTCAAATTTTACATGTCGCGATTAAACGCGCGATATTTGAACGCGTCGCGACAAGAGGAACAACTGACGAGAAAATAATGTTGAAACGAATTTTCGGACTTTCGTTATTGATCTACAAAGTAAAAAGAAATTATTTTTTTTTTATGAGAGTTGCCACTTCGAGAAAGAAAGTTTTGCACTTTTGCAAATATTCGCGACTAATCGAGACCGGTAATAGCGGTAATAACTTCTACCGACCAACTGCATGCATTGAAACGTATTTGCTTGTAATGAAACGAGCTTAATACACGTACCAAACACGATAATTTTCACACACAAAAGAAGCACGAAATTAGAAACGTTTCGTAATCGAAATTGTTAGAATTCTGATCTACATTAAACGAAAAATGAAGAATTAAAAGATTACCTACATGCACACGTGAGATTACCATGTCCTACGTTTATACACACACTTGAAGATTTACAAGAGCAAAGTACATTTTTACAAGAAAAAAAAAAGAAGACAGACATAAAGAGACGTTACATCACAAAATAAACACTCGTTGATACGAATAAATAAATAAGTATAGTTTTCATTAGCATAATCAAAACAATCTTGCTATATCTCAGTCGGTTGATCGTTACTTACGATAGCTTGATAACATCGATAGTTATCTCGATACTCGAACCGCTATTGTCCGTTAACCGGAACGAGTGTTCGTTATTAGCATGATTTTTTTATATAAGGTTCTAAGAATGGAACTGAAAGAAGTGAGAAATAGAGGAATTAAAAAGAAACACTTTAGTTACAAACAGCTAACAACAAAAGATAAACTATTTTTAAGTTCTAATTGAACTGCCACAATACCGAGTGTTACACAGCAAATTGTGAATCTTCTTTTCTTTCCCTCTGCATCACTAGCAACCACCTATGCAAGAGATTGACGTAGTCAAAGACAATAGAGATTAAAAGAGGAGAATTAGTTTATCTTTGCAAAAAGAATTCATTCACAAAATCATTCATTAATAACATCAAATTTCACGTTTATGATACACGTGATCAGTCACTGGCGCAAGCGACAATTGCACCTATATTATTTGCACGGATAGTTACTAGAATTTTATCAATACACTATATACATACATACATACATACATACATACATACATACATACATACATACATACATACATACATACATATATATATATATATATATATACATATACATACATACATACATACATACATACATACATACATACATATATATATATATATATATACATATACATACATACATACATATACATACATACATACATATATACATATATATATATATATATATATATATGTATGTATGTAAAAAATTATTTGTTACGAATAATAAAAATACATCGCGATGACACGAACGAGCTTGTGTCACGCTTGAGAATCCACTTTGAACTGCTTGATCTTCTTCCTAATACTCTCCCATCCCGCGTGTACAGACAGTAGTGCTGCGTTAAATGGTCGGAATTCTGCTTCGTTAAGTGGCCATTTCTATCCCCGAAGCATCGTGTTATGTATACATGGTATGTAAGTACGATAAACAAATGTGTCAGGTATCGATAGATATCAGTGTTGTTCAATAAAAAAAAAAGGAGGAGATACTCGATATTTTCTCAAGACATGCATCCCTCGATCGAACCAGTCAAGATCCAACTTGTGGCCAGTTAGCGAAGCAGTATCGCGCGTATACACTGTCGAGTGTACAAGTTTACATTGAACTTTGTATCACGCTTATTAAAAGAAACTAGGGGACGTGCTTTCTTTTGCAGAATTTCTATTACATTTAAGCGAAATGGTAAAAAAATTGTTGCAGAAAAAAATCTTTGTTACAAATAATATTTCAAATTTAAAGAGTAAATGGAGACTTTTACGTCTGACTGTATTTTTCGTGTGGACCGCAGAGGACCGTATTCTCCAAAGAAAATCACTCCCACTTCTAACCTATGGTTGTAAGAACGATCCATGTATAGAAATTCAAAAAAAGAGCGCGTGTAATAGAACGTATAATTTTCGTATTAATTTCTTTCCAATAATAAATTAACAAATCAGATAATAACATATCTTACGAGTATATTACGTTCATTTGAATATTTTCAAATAAAATTCCTCGATATGTGATACGGCACAACAATATCTGTAAAGTAAAAGGATCTTATTGGGGACAACTCAAAAAGAATGTCCGCTGAATGAAAGTTTCACAAAACCGCAGGCGGGATTAGTATCACTTTTCAGAAATTACGCAAGCGAAAATTTTATTATTAGAATTGTGGAAATATAAGGAACAAACAACGAAATTATTCGCGTTTCAGTTATTGGTATCAGTATCGCACAGTTGGAACTAATTATTTCTTGCGATACGTGTTTACGTACAAAGGCTACGCGGTGCTCAATTATATGTAATAAAGAAGAAAATTATTTCCAAGTCAAACTGCACTGATTATGAGCTACGAGTTCAACATTATTAGCTCAAAATACGCAATTAAACACTCTGTTACAATCCCCAGAACTTTCACGATTGCAATTGGAAGTCACTCATCTCATTGCTATTGCGAAGGACAATTCACTTACTGAAGTTAGATTTCTCTACGATTAACTACAAGCGGATACCAATCTTCTAAAAATTATCTATAAACGATAATGTAAGGTCGATCAAAATTGTCCTTAAAAACATAAAATTCTGATTCCGGAATTTCTTGGAGGAGAAAAACGTGGGAGAGCAAAATCGACGAGTAAACGAGCAAATGCAGGAAAGTTTCGAAGTAAAATTGATCGAACGGTGAAGAATACAAAGGAATGAGAGAAACAGAGAGTCAAGATCAGTTAGGAGAGAACGACAAAGGGTGAGAACAGTAATGCTTAACCTCGAAATCTGGCGACTCGGCGGCTTTTGCTAAACTTACTCGTAAGAGCCACGCTGTGGCAACGGATTCTTAAAACGCATAACTTCGTGATCAACGGGACAATTATCGTAACGTATTTTCGCTTGATTACGGTTGTTTACATTCACAAATGACCGTACGCGGGGCCGAAATTACATAGCATCTCAATTTCGACGAACGACGAGCACGCAGCACACGAAAGACTGGCAAGAGACAAGCGAAGCACCGTAAAGGGGGAGCAGGTGAGGTAGAGACGAAACTTGCCGGGTGAACGGCGTACAGTGGGGTATTTGCATTGGAACATTGGACGAGATTATTTCATATTAATTATCGTTACATCGTTATATCATCTTAACAGAGGTTAAACGACGTAGCATCGCGCATCATTCTAGCATCGTCGATTTATTTCGCGGAAGAGTTATGCGATACAACTGCTAACTTTCAAAATATCGCGTTACATTGAAAACTCGTTAACATGCACGATTTTGAAAAAAATTTCGCCGACGAAACAAATTTGAAAAATTGCTAGTAATAATTGCCAAGTGACTTTCCGGTAATTGCAAAAAAGTTATCTATTTATTTTGTTAATATAGCATTAAGTAAGATTTGTGAGATTGTTGACTTGTGCGTCGTGCACAATTGGACATAATTATCGGGGATAATATCTAATTATTACGCAACAGGAATATAATAATTTTATTTTTGAAGGTTATTTCCAACGCGAACATGACATAGTAATGTGCGCATATGTTGCGAAACAAACTTTTCAGTCTATTATAATAATATACATTAGATTCTTTGTTCCCTTTCTCAAAATATTTCTTTGTTCTATTATACACTATATTGCAGTGTAAAATTTTGTGGAGTAATATATTAATATAATTTAATGATTAAAAATATTATATTATACATGCAATTCAAAATGCAAACGTATTGGTCGAAACTAATGCACCCTTCTCCTTGTCACTATATTCCCACTGCTTAATATATTAAGGACCGGATGTATTTTTACCATCGTTAATTTTTTCTCTCGTGTGTCGTTACGAAGTTCCTTATTAACATTATGAAACTTATTAGAAAAATATTAAAAGCTAAAGATAATTATTTACAGTAATAAACATCCTAATCTCTTTTTTTCTTTCTATCTCTCTCCCCTTAGAACTGTTACAATCCAAAGTGAAGATACTTCTGGACTTTTACATAACAGAGATAATAATATATCAATTTTATCATACTTTGCAAATATAATGTATTGTGTATAATATCATTAATTTTTTTGCTGATACATAATGAGATTTCGCCAAGGAACGTTCTCTTCAGTTAGTCTTATTATATCTTTTAATGTACGTATAAGCAAGCCTACGTAAAACCGGTTTTAAAGCAAAATGGACACAGAAAAAAATGAAACCTCTCGTGTCAATAGTTTTCGGAAAAAACTTTACTAGATGATACATCCAATCTTGTACAATGTAAATACGTACAATTAATATAATTATTCAATACATCGTATCGCCAAGAAGTTTTCAAAAAATATTTTTAAAAACTGTTTTTCAACGTACGTTTAAAGATGAACATAAAATGTTGATAGTTACTTAAATATGTATTAGTTTTTATCCAATATATCCACTATATACACATGTACATCTGTACATCTGTATGTTATATTTATACATATGTAGATATATATATGTACATCACAAACTCTGATTTTTCTTTATTTCCATGAAAAATTAGAAATTGCAATGTTTATACCTGAAAACGAATGTTATGTTTGAAAGTACAGTATTAATACGTGTTACTGTCGCACATATGCTTATTTTTTTACCTTCAAAGATGATAGATTAAATTACGTCTTTACCTTCGTGGAAGTTACTCGACACCACAAAGCATTTGACACGAGATATTAAGATTCGATGAAAAGAGACAGAGTGTTAAACACTGATTCGTACGAATTTCTCCATGCACGGTACATCAATATTACTATAACAATTATCTAATATCAATAAATTACGAAGAGCTACTATTTTGGCTCGTGCTAGTACTTTATGTAATACTATACTTTGAATATTTTTTATATTATCGGTTTTTTGTAGATTAGATTAGACAAATCCACTGTCTACTGATTATCATTTTGATCTGTCTACTGATCATCTTGAGCAGTCTCATTAGTAGGTGATGTATACAAATATTAGTTTCAATTGTTAGTTGCATTTACGTACAGATACTAAAAAATTAGTTTCCCAGTATCAATCAGAATATTGATTAAGAGAGTAAAGAAACAAACATATTTGTCAGATAGAATGTCTTCAAATCCAACGTAATACGTTTTCATAAATATTCGAGTGTTTCATAAAATCACTGTCCAAGATAAACGTAATTACACAAACTCTAATCGCAAATAAACGTGCGAGTTTAAAGAGACTCGGTAGCAGCCTATTTCGACGACGATTGTGCAAGTGTTAACGACACGATGAAGCTCTAGTATCCCAAGAAAAATAAAAAGATTAGAGTGCTATTCTCTCGGTTATTTGTTTCAAGAAATAGAAAATTTTACCTGTCAGATGTGCAAGGAATCTCTTCCGCGTAAACATCAGCACGTGTGGTTATCGTCCCGTTTCTCATCGTATCGCGGTTGTCACATGACAAGAAAGGTAGTCAACGTTCGATCTTGAAAAGTTGACGGCTCAACGATTTCTCATCGCGTAATTCATCTCATGATATCATCTCGTCGCTTTGGGATCGTTAAATAATTCGATTCTCGCTATGCGTTTGATGATTCGTCTCGCGTGCTTTCGTCATCACCCCCTTGTCCTTAGTACTTTCTCATTGTCACATTTTAGAGTACATCTTGTCATAGATGTAATTCGTTTCAAATGTCAAGTCACGTATAAAATGCAAATTGTTAGAGATTTGTGAATTGTACTTTGATCAAAGGGGATGTACTTCAACACCTCGAACGAAACGATCAAAATATTTTTGTTACGAAGGCTACAATAAAAATTAAAAATTACTTTGCATACTCTGAATCCCAACTAGTGCGCGATGACAATGCACGAAATAACTTTAACCTCTCCTCGCGTTTCAGTAGCTCAAGACCGACTGATATATGAATACATTCCGTCTTGTCGAAGAGCTATTGTGCACAATTCGTATAAAAGAGTAGAAACATGATTGACTATCTGGCTCCACGTATTAATTAATAATATTTTCTTTCTTTACCTTGCGAAACAAAATTTCTAAGAAAAAAGCTAAAATGATGAGTTTGTTACACAATTCCTTGGAATACGTTCAAAATAATAAATTTATAATAAAATTTCATGCAAATCTATTTTAGTCCTAGAATCAGTATGTTTCAATATCATTTTTGTTTCAACACAATAGTTAACCTTTTGCAACTGTATAGTCAGAAATCAACAGTCAATATTTGACTAGATCCTCTTAACGCTTCAAATTTCAATTTTTTCATGAAATAATTCGCAAACATTAGAATCGTTGGAAAGAACGATGTTACGACTGCTACGCATGCGTACAGTGTTGCAACAGCGTCGTCTCTTCTTGTGATTTATGTCGTTCGTGGTTGAGAAACCGCTTTCATTTACGTCTTCTGATTGGAATTAAATTTTACAACTTGCGTGGTATTTCGCCTGTTTTTTTTTGCGTTTCAATCATTATTATTAGCATTATTACAGCATCGCGGTAAAAAGAGGGAGAGAACTAAGAAAAAGTTAAACATGGGACGTTATAGAAGGTAAGCCATGTATATATATGGATAGATGAAAATATATGTTATCAATATGTTCGATGTTCGGCGTTAATATTGCATATTTGAAATGAATGCAGTTGAACTGCTGCTTTTTGTTCCGCGAAACAAAACAGAATTACATTTAGGATAAAAAAGTGAGAAACAAAAAGTAATTAACGAAAAATTCTATGGCATTTGTTACATATCTGTGACAATTATAACCTTTCAATACAGGCTTGGAAACATTAGCAGTTTGTACATAAACAAAATTTGAATTACCACGAAATGAACAGTAAGATTGAAATTTTTCGTCGTAGATTTTTTATATATTTTGAAAATAATATATAAATTAAATGAGAATTAAAAATTAATAAAAAAATTTGTATTTTTACTTTTGTTAGTACAAATTTTACTTGAAAGGTGAATTCTATGAGGACAAGGCAGCAAGATTTATATTTCGGTGTTAATAATCTTTGTGTTTTATTTATTAGTCGCAGTCGTGATAGGGACAGGAGACGCAGATCACGCAGTAGGTCTCGTAGCAGATCACCTAGAGACAGAAGGAATTGGGGTGGCAGTGGAGGTAGAGACCGAGGTGGCGGCAGAAATAGTCGCGGCCAACCTGGTGCAAATTTAAGAAAACCTAGATGGGACTTAAGTCGATTAGAACCTTTCAAAAAAGATTTCTACGTACCACACGAAGCAGTTCAGAATCGAGATCCACGTATAGTTGAACAATATAGAAGTGAAAAAGAAATCACCCTTAAAGGAAAAAATATACCTAATCCTGTATTCACATTTGAAGAGACAGGTTTTCCAGACTATGTCCTAAAGGAAATTAAGTAAGTGTCTCTCAGATGACAATTTGGTCTAAGATAAAAGCGCTCCAAGTATATTAGTAGCTATAAAATGCAATTATTTTACAATGGTGATGTTAGAATTTATTTCTTAAGTTTAGAACAAGTATCCAGTATGTGATGACATGTTGTTCATTGTCAAGAACACTATCAGAACTTAAAACTTGCTTATTCTGGAAACTTTACTTTCATCAGATCAGAAGTAAGAACGGAGCTGAAATTGTTAGGATTTCAAGTTAATGAGAAAAAAAGTAATAAAGAATTAAAATTGATTAAAATGATTCGAATAGCTGCTGAAAATTTTGAATTATGATGCTATATATTACAGAATGTAATCTGTTTGATATGATAGATTGTAATAAATATATTGTTATTTATAATTTTCAGACGACAAGGTTTTACTGACCCGACATCGATACAAGCACAGGGATGGCCAATTGCTTTAAGCGGTAGAGACATGGTTGGAATTGCATCGACAGGTTCTGGAAAAACATTGTCTTACATACTGCCAGCAATCGTTCATATTAATAGCCAGCCTAAGTTAGGTCGAAAAGATGGACCTATTGCTTTAGTACTAGCGCCAACACGAGAACTTGCACAACAAATTCAACAAGTTGCCGATGATTTTGGTCATTCCTCTGGTATTAGAAATACTTGTTTATATGGTGGAGCACCAAAAGGTGCACAGGCCAGAGATTTAGATGGTGGTGTGGAAATCGTTATAGCTACACCTGGTAGACTATTGGATTTCCTTGAATCAGGACGTACAAATCTAAAAAGATGTACTTATTTAGTGTTGGACGAAGCAGATAGAATGTTAGATATGGGATTTGAGCCACAAATTAGAAAAATCATAGAGCAAATTAGACCAGATAGACAAACATTAATGTGGTCCGCTACCTGGCCCAAGGAAGTAAAAAATTTGGCTGAAGATTTTCTGAAAGATTATGCTCAAATTAATGTTGGGTCTCTGCAGTTAGCCGCAAATCATAATATTTTACAAATCATCGATGTGTGTCAAGATTACGAAAAAGAAAATAAGTAAGAGATTAAATTTGTCGAGCAAATTGTCGAAAAATTTGATCTTATCACCAATTTAATTTCCAATTATAGATTAAGCACACTTTTGAAAGAAATAATGGCGGAAAGTGAAAACAAAACCATAGTATTTATTGAAACAAAACGCAGAGTGGATGAAATAACAAGAAAAATGAAGAGAGATGGTTGGCCAGCTGTTTGTATACATGGTGACAAGACACAACAAGAAAGGGATTGGGTTTTACAAGGTAAAAATTGTAAATTGATAAATTTACATTGATAAATGTTTTATAAAAAATAGTAGTTCACCAATTTTTCTGTTTCAATTTTTTAGATTTTAGATCAGGAAAAGCGCCAATTCTTGTCGCAACAGATGTTGCTGCTCGAGGTCTCGGTAAGTAAACAGTTGTTATTATGATGTAATATCAAATATCATTGATCATTTTCCTTTGATATGGAGAATGAATCACACTTCTACCAGTGAGCTTAATTATTGCAGTATACGAGATATCTTGTTTTGATATAACATTAAAATTATAGTTACCAATGAAGAATATGATAAATTTGTTAACTGGATCTAAAAAAAATTCTACAAGAAATTAGAACTTACTTTTTAATACTTTTCACTTGTCTCATGTATATGACAATCAGAACAAGGTTTCATTTGATTTGTATTTGTACCACTTTATGATTGGAAACAAGATAACTAAATTTTTTTTACTAATTTATTGATAATGTAAATTATATAAATTTTTCAAAATTTTAGATATGAAAAAATTTTATCATTGAATATGAATTAATAGATGTGTATATGTATAGTCCTAAATGCATAACGTGGTTCATTCAGCATTTCTAATCTTTGTGTTTATTTGCTTCCTCACTTTTTGCTAAAGGTAATCATTTTTAAATAATACATGAGAATGGTCGTAAAGATAAGTTGAAATTGATGTACTCGGCAAGCTCTTGATTTATAAAGGTACAGAAGCAATTGATCTAGTTACAGAGAAAAACATGAATTCTAAAAGTCAAAAGCAAAATAATTGCACAGTTTCTAGTGGAGATACAAAGGTGTTGCTTTCTTAAAAAATTGCATAACTTCATAAAATACTGATGCATTATTTTACGTTGCTACATTTACAATGTAATTATTACTTGAACATAGGGTTAATCTGACCAAATTATTCTACGCTTGCCGAAAGTCACAAATGAACAAATAGAAGTTTAGAAATATTCTTTTCCCATAAAATATCGCCTTCATTGAGATTATCAGAGTTCTGTTAATGAGAATTAACAAAAAGAAATAGAATAGAAACAGGAAAAACTAGAAAACAAAAAGAAATACTGTAATACAAAATTCATATTGAACACAGGAAAATAATGAGATAAACATGTACCTAACGCGGTTGGATCTTTGTTTGTATTGCAGAGGCACATTGCGCGCAGACCCACGCCGGGTAATGCAAAGCAAATTGGGGGTGCCCGCCGCGTGTTTGTTCGGTGGTGCACTGGTTTGCATTGTCTGCGCTGGCTGCGACGCGTGCCTCTATACGTCAATTCCGTGAAAGGCCAGTCCGGGCCAAATCGGGGTCTACTTTACCTCCTACATACTGGATATCAGTTCTACGCTACGCTGTACGCCATCTGGGCTGGCCAAGTCGTTGTTGCCAGAATAGAATCCCCTGCGCTGGCCGCTCAAGCTAATCAGACCCAACAACGGTCCATTGAGGCGGTGGCATGGTAGCTGATGCCAGAGCCTCTAAGTGTGCCCTGTAGCAACAGAATGGCGGAGGCTGTAGCTGGAGCGAGCGCAAACAGCCAGGCCCTGCCCGTACGTTGCTAGCGACACTCACCCACTGCCTAATTTTAGTATAACAGTAATCTTAAATTAATTGCTATATATATATAGCTGTATAAACCGCCCAGAAAAAAGGTAATTTGACTGTATAACATTCTCCTTCCAATGAAATCTAAGATAATTTTTTATTAAAGGAAAATCTCGCTCGATACGAAAATGTTGTGTAATTGTTAATTTAGAAGGTATCTAATTATATATATATATATATAATTATATATAATTATATATAATAATATATATATATATATAAAACACTCAATTAATATATATATATAATACTCAATTAAAAATTGTAATCGTACTTGAATTATTTGTCTATCTGAAAATTTGTTGCAAGTAAGTTTGAAGTAATTCCAGTTGAATATCTTCTTCGTTAAGAATTGCCCAACATTTCATTTAATCAAAAATATCTTGATTTCCCAAAAAGGTGTAGTACAGTTCAAATATATTTTCCTGGAGGTCTCAATATGTACACTTTTTACATATACGTATGTAACAAAATGTTTTGTAAAATGTGACGTACTGGAGCATATGAGAAATTCTTGAATTAAAAAGAAGTCAATTCTTGATATCTCTTTGTGATCATCATTTACTAGCTTTATCTACAGTAAAATTTTCAGAAATTATTTTATACTTTAAATTATCTTTTATATATAATATATATACATGATATATATATTATGTAGAAATTTAGAAAGTTGTTGAGTAATGGTCACACAATATTGCCAAGAACTGTCTTGTTCTTTTTTAATTCAAGATTTTTGAATATTTTATAAAACATTCTGTATGTGTATGTATATATTTACGTAAATCTCTATATACATACACACTTGTATCACTCTTATGTCCATTTGAATTTACATTTCCTTTATCCTTCTGAATCCTTTATGATAACTATGTCATTACATATTCACATTATACTAACTATCATATCAAATAAGGTTTTATGTATATCAATTCTGGTTTCATTTTACTTATATCCATTATATATATAAATCTATAATATTTATTGTAACAATGAATCAATGGATATTTCAAATCAGATATCTTCGTGAAATTGAAACAGTACTAATTTTTTCAAGAGAAATGTGCATATTAAAAGAAATGATATTTTAAAAAAGAAACCAGGATTGGTTTTGCGCGGAAATTTATTTCAGCACTTTATACTTTAGTCAAAACGCTCTCTAAATACATAGTATTCTTTCTTGTTTCTTTAAATTTCGTTTCATGGTATTATTTGAATAAACAAATATTTATCCTCGAGAAACCTTTAAATTAAATGCTTTATGAGGCTTTCTTCTGTGTATGTGTTTCTTCTTCTTCTTCTTTTTTTTTTCTTTTATGTACCTGTATATTAAAACTTGCTTACGATATACATAGTCAAATAAATTTATAAGATACTCTTAGTTGAGGTGACATAGATGAACGATTGTAGTACTACCTTTTGGAGAGCGTATTTTAATCTAAACATTTCTTTGAAATAAGTGATTGAGATATTTAATATGACATTTTATATACGTTTTGCCATACTACTATCTTAACTGATGTCTGTCCGGAAGGCGGATGACATTGGCGATTAACAGCTAATACATATGCTTTATTTCAGACGTTGAAGACGTCAAGTTTGTCATCAATTTTGACTATCCCTCCTGTTCGGAGGATTACGTTCATCGAATTGGTCGAACAGGTCGTCGCCAAAAAACTGGTACAGCATATACCTTTTTTACACCTAATAATTCAAATAAGGCTAACGACCTGATCCAGGTATTGAAAGAAGCAAATCAAGTTATCAATCCAAAGCTATTGGAACTTGCTGACAGTAAGAGCGGTGGATATGGCAGACATAGAGGTACTTATTTATTCTTCATCTCATCAAAATCTTGCAACTCCCTTATTTGAGACTTGTTTTATTCAATATTTCTTAAGTGAAATATAGTTCAATAGTCTTAAGTGACATCTGAAAAATGTTAATTAATTAATTAATTAATTAATTAATTGGATATTTTTAGGTGGGAGAAATAGATGGCGGTCTCGAGGTGGTCGAAACGGGAAAGATCGTAGCTATTCGAGAAGTAGAAGTCGAAGTCACAGTAGGGAACACAATGGTCGTAGTAATCGTCGCAGTTACAGCCGAAGTTACTCTCGAAGTCGTAGTCCTGTTAGCAATCGTACAGGTAAGTAACGGTATGTTCGCATTGTGCTAAATTGCATCTGTATGTCTGTATTCTAATGGAACTCAAAATGGAACAATTTCTCAAATTTTATATTGTGTAAAAAGATTTGTATGTTTATAGAAGTAATCGGTAAGAGCTATTGGAGCAGCGATAGATGATCTTCCACGAACAGTTAAGGACCAAATAAAATTCGTAATAATTTTCTTTTTTTTTTCTATGTCTCTTTTAAAAGTATACATTTGATGTGTACACGTTATATAAATTGTAACATTGGTGTTCCATTGACGTATACGTCGCGTGACGTGTTTATTTACGTATGATAATACTTGTGCATTACATGTAGATCACGTTAGAAATGTAAGATGAATGTTTTTCATTAAGCGAGTACACATCCTTAAATTATATATAACAGAACGACGCGGTTAGTTGAACATGGTAACATGTACTAAAATATATTTTAAATGAACTCGAGAGATCAACGAATTTACTAACATTGAGGTTTATCGACGATTATCGAGTAATTGTGAAAATTAGGATACGAAATGATTTCGTACTAAGATACAAAGTAATTTCGTATTAGGATACTAAGTGATTTCGATGTTCTCCGAATATTTCTACGTTTATAGAGCATTTCCTTGTTAAGTTTACGTCCTGAACTTCAACCACAAACAGATGAACATAGGGTAAGAATATAGTTACATTCACACATTGTGTGTATCACGTACATGTTTTATAATGATTGTTGCAGTATCCGATAATACAAGTTAGTTTTATGTAAGCGGCATTGTGAGTTTAATTAGATAAATTACCTAAATGATCCAAATTATTCCACAATTTATCATTAACCCGGCGATTAATTGTAGACATTTAATGCCAGTAGGCAATTACATGTATTCGCGCATTTAAAATTGATGAAGTAATGTACAGTATTTAATAACGATGTAATAAATGAATTTATTAACTATTTAAGAAAGTTGGCTTTCTTTCGTTTGTTGGCTTTCTTTCGTCTTCTCCTGTTTCTTCTTTTTTTTTCTCAAAGAGAAAAATTTTCCTTCATTGAAAAATCCCAAAAGTTTCATTGTCAAAGCGATCAAAGAGCACCACATTGAATATCCCACGTTTGTTCTCATCAAACAGTTAGAAAATAATAGCCTCCGTCAAACGCACGGTAGTCTTTCTTCAAACATCAAAAATCAAACTACAAAATGTCAAAACAGAAATCATTCGTAGTGGTCGTAGTAGACTCTCAGGCACGCGTGTTTTTGTTTTTTTTCTTTTTTTTTCATCAATTCCAACGTTTACAAAAATTGTTCGGCAAAGTATATAATAAAAATATGCTAAAGTATGTAATAAAATAAAAATTGTTTGACAGAGAGGAAGAACAGGCATCAATCCCCCGAGGGAAGAGCAGCCAAAGATTTATGAATGAACTGTAATACAGGTGGATGGGTCGATAGAACGGCCCCCCGCGAGATCGCACGGCAAGGGCGTAGTAATCGATAGAGTGAGGGTGAGAAGGGATAGAAGCCGGCACCGTCGAAGCAGACGAAGAACGGCAGAGGCCGTGGAGGGCAGAGTCCATTCAGTAGAAGGCGGCAAGGCTGCTATTGATTGCGTGGGTGGTCAGAGGAGAGATGAGTTTACCCCCACTTTCGGTCATTCAGCAGCCGCACTGCCGGTGACACGGGGGTTAGGCGGAGGGGAAGGGGCCTTGAAAGATCCGACGGGGGAGAGCCAGAGCGAAGAAGAGGGAACGATAGCCCGATTACTGGAATACCGTGGGTAGCTAACAAGGGAGAGAAAGGGGGGTTCCACCCCTGTCTTCGATCATACACGCGAATGTAGGCACAACCACTTTGCCCTAAAATTGACATTTACCCCCCTACTAAAAGTCCTTTCCTAAAAGTTCACGCTTTACGTGTTTGTTTTTTTTTTCTCTCTTTCTTGCTTTGTCCCAACGAGACTTTCCACTCGCTATTTCGGATGATTGATGAACCGCGTGAAAAGTCAAAAGTCTAAATATCTGCGAGGAAATACTGCTTTCGAAAATTCCCACATTTCGACGATCTAATAATTTAATTCGGAATTATTGCTTATCTGTATCGGTCGGGGAGACTGTCGATGCCGTTGGAAGACTAAAAAGCCATTGTTCACGTTGATTATTTCATTACGATAAGGCCGGCTTCTACGGAGCACAATAATGGTTCTTCATCGAGATACGAAGAAATGTGAACGGTGCCGATGGAGAAATATCGCCACGGGTTTCTTTGTCTTCCAGTTTCATTGAATTTTAGATCTCTGTCTGACTAATGAAAAATACATTCGCATGATAATGACAGTGAAATATTCGCTATGCACAATGTAAAACATGTACGTACTTAGTAGCATGGCATTAAGGAGTTTGGTCTTGCACTAGTCAGCCACAAACTCGTTTTCAAGCGAGTACACATCTAAAATCGTTTCGTAGCAATTGCTTTCACAAACTTGACGAATAACCTTTTAAATAAACTTTTTAAACTTGATCAACGTTAAAGTGTTTTTGCTCCATGTAAATTTAGATATATTCGATTTTTTGACAAGTCAAAAAAATCGAAAATAAATAAGACAGCGATTTTTCATTCGGTTCGTTCGAAAGAGCCTCAATATTGAAAAAGTTTAATATTCAACAGATTCGACAACCACTGTGACGCAACTGCTTCTCATTTAGGGTACGGGCTACAACGATTTTAAGTCCCAGGGAGAAACTTGTTGCGCAGGCGGACCGGAACTTAACGTAAGCTTGTTCGTGATCTGCTGCCCTAGCCCTACATTATAATTTTTGCGTCTGAAATATTTGAGTGATAAATTTCTTTTTTTAAATAATTCACTTCTTTCGTAATACTGCTCTAATATGTACTGATTTTGAGTGACGTAAGAAATTCAAAAATCGCGTTACAATGCAATAAAATTGATACTATACAAGTACGATATTGAACAATATTACATTCGCGGTTCAACTTTACTACTTCGTACGAAAATAATTATCGTTCCGACGAAAGAACAAACCAAGAAGATATACCATTTACGTACCAAAGTGTTTTTTAAACGATCATTCACTGAATATTCTGTTAATATCATCAACTATTATTTTATAGCACAACAATTTATCTTATCAAAAGTCGAATCAATTCAAAGGAAGAGCAATAAGACCATACCTTATCTAAAAAAGAAAAAGAGAAGGTTAAATGTAGGAAATACTAAGGGAATTCTTAGAAGGGAGCTTTTAGGAGCTAAATTTGTTCCGACGAAAAGCTCCTTTTGGAGTATGAAGAGAACAACAGAGAGAAGAACGAGAAGAGACGAAAGAGAGACGAAGCTTGACAGAGAATTCGCGTAGAGGGGTTTGAAACGAACGAAGGGGTATATTCTGAAAGAGAGGGGCAGCAAAGGAAGGCGAATAGTCGCCGCGGTGATACCACCTCTCTCAGTTGCTCCTCGGTTTCCGGACTGCGTGGATTGGCAGGTTAGTGAATCCAACTCTCGTTCATTCACCAGTTCCTCTTCGTTCCACTCTTGACCTCCTTCCTTCCTTGGTACTCTCTATGTTTCTCTCTCTCTCTCTCTCTCTCTCTCTCTCTCTCCCTCTCTCCTCTCTCTTCTCACCCTCGTTTTCCACCCCGTGTGTCCGCCAGCGGCTCCATTCATGTGATTCGTTCTTTGCTCGCTCTCTCGTTCGCTGCTCTCCTTGATTTATCGAAGTTGCCAGTGAAAAACGTTCTTCCTTCGTAGTCTCACTGCTCGATCACCGACATCCTGTCAAAGTGTATTAACGAACAAGATAATCACAGGTATATCTTCGCTATCTTTTATTTCAATTTTTCATTTAATATCGTACCGGCGATAAATTGATTACTTTAGAAAAGTAATTGCACGATAGAAGAGTAATGTACGTATGTGTGACACAAAGCGACACACAGGTGAGATTACCTTACCTAACGAATTCCTGCCCTTCTCTCCCTTTTTAATTAGACTTAGCTCTGTAAGTTCTTCGTCCGTCGGTCTTGTGATCAAAGTTTCTCAAAGTAACAAATCCGCTGGGAAGAGATTGAGGATCATTTTCTACAGTTAATTATAGAGAGAGAGACAGAGAAGGTAATTTTTCGTGTTTCGACCAGTCGCATTTGAAACACATTTGTTAAAGGAGAGAAACAGGATGAGCTGGGAGGATATATTCGAGAAACAGCTGTTAGAGCTGGTAATGAAAAGTCGCTGCTGGATCAACAATCTTTTTCCTGCAAAAAGAAAAAAAATATGCAGTATATGCAGTAAACTTTCAATAGTTTTAAGAAGAGTGTGTCTTTTTGTTACCTGTCTATCTCTTTAAAAATTAAGAGGAAAATACAGCCACGAATACATACGTAGAAACATGTATATAGAAATCAAATTATCCTTTCGTTTCGTGTCGTATTCTTTCGTTTGAGCCTTTTCCAACAGCATTTGTAACGTTTACACTGAAAATATAAAAAAAAAAAATGTGAAAAATGATTGAAAATTAGTCTGTGTCTTTCTTTGTGTCAGTTTTCGAATTTCTTTCGAGTTTCATCAACCGATCAAAGAGTCAATTGTCCTAGATAGTAGTAATTTAGTATTTCATGGAAAGTATATCTTTATACGTGTCTTTTGTACTTTGTAACTGAAGGAGCCGAGAAACAGTGAATATGAGAAGAAAGGCACTCTCATGGAATAATCGAACAATCATAGTTATTCAGATTGTTGTCGTTTTATGTATATTCTAAACTGTAGAAATGACCAAAGGCGCACAGTGATGTAAGATTTATGTCGGAAAAAGGGGATGCAGTCACAATCAAATCACGTAAAGGGAGCCTATTCTATTGAAAGACAGTCGTTGACCGTATTATTAAATAACTAATAACAATAACATTCGCGTAAAGAACAGATTAATAACAATATGCAATAATTAAAACAAGAAGAGATTAGCTCAAATGTCTTTTTCAACTCATAAACAGCTATCTGTTGCATACAAAAAAATTGTACAAAACTGTAAATATTATAAAGAAAAATGTACACATTCCAATTTTATTTTGCTAATACTGTAATCTGTATTATTCTTTTGCCTCTTTGCTCTTTCGCAATTTTTTTGAAATCGGAATTGATCATTTTCATCAGAAAAGAATCATAAAAAGTGTTCTTAATTTTCAAGCGAAATTAAATTTAGAGAAACAAAGGCTGACGATGGATCTCCCTCGTGTATTTAATTAACAAAGTTAAAGCTAGGGAGGGTTATCCTTAATCGAAATTCCATGGCAGGGATGATTCTAGTAATTATTTAGTCTAGTACGAAAGAAAGTTTAATATTTCAGTCACTTATGAAAACTAAGTCAATTTCGACCGTTCTTCGATCATTCTCGACAACGGATGCAATTTTAGAAAACTTCGCTATACACGAAGATAAATCAATTGAGCAACATATCGAAAATACAAACTTGCTTCAAAATCGTGCATTCGATTTAAAAAATTTCTTTCGAAAGAAATGAAATTTGCTTGACGTTTCGTTATGTAATCTTTTTGTTCTAGTCCTCTTTCTGCACCATAAATTCCAGCTACTGTTTTTTTAATTCAATCAGCTAGTTTCTATTTAAAATATAGAATACTTTAGACACAAATTCTGCTTTGATATATTACTAAAATTCTAATATAATATATATTACTGAAATCAACTGTACTGTTAAAAAAGAAAAAAAAACATCCTAGTCTTGGTACCAGTAACAAGTATAAACTCTTTTATAATTAAACTAGTTTAATAACTAAACTTAACTTTAATTTAATATCTAAACTAAACTTAAACAATGGAACACACAAAAAAGTTGTTCCTTTCTTTCACCTCTTGAATTTGAATTTGAAATCTGAAATCTGTGTTGCATGTCATTTTCCTAGAATAATGCGTACCGTGGCCGTATGGACCGCTTTCGTGTTAGCGTACTCAAGCAGCCCGTTCGTGACCGGTATACGATACATCGATCCGATCTCACCGCAATCAGGGAACACCGGCGACATCGCCGAGAAGCGCGTTGACCTGACCGAGCCAACATGCGAAGAATTGAGGGCAATGTGGAGGAATACGAAACGGCAGAGCAGGGCTGCTAAAACCACCACCGGATACTCCCTCTATCCCGATCCGTTTTCATTTAAGGTCTGGAAATCTTATTCCGAACGTTCCAAGCCCCCACTCAACTATCTTGGTAAGACAATCTCGCGAGATGATCTCGTGCAACCTGTTGTTTCAGATCTGAAAAGAAAAAAAAAAAAAACGCGCAAAATATCAAAAGAAATTCAAGATGCAAATATCTTGCTCTGGATAAATGTTTGTGTGGATTGAATTTAATTAAGCTTCAAAGAGAGAATTTTTTTTCAGAGGGAAGTGGGGAAAGGAGTTTATTTTAATTAAAACGGTTTGTAACATATGAATGGAACAGGGATTTCATACGTACGAGTAGCTTTCTCTGTGCAAAATACAGAGTCGTAAAAAGCACAAGTTTCACGGTACGTTAAACGAACAAAATTGGAATATCAATTTTAACGGTTGTTCTTCTTTTCTTTCATCAAACCATTTCACTATGATACTACATTCCGTTTTTATTAACGAGCAAGTTTTTATAAACGAGCAAGTCGAATATTTTCGTATTTACACGTTAATTTATTAATGTACGGTTTACTCCCTTAATTAAACTCTGGGGCTCTGCATAGTTCACAATAGAGGCTAAACATAAGCGAGGAGGCAAAATAATCAAATTGTTGGTGCCTGTACGTTACCCTGAAAGCTCTTTGACTCGCGACTAAACTTGCCATAGAAAGTTCGTAAATACCTGATAAAGCATAAAGTTCTAACGTTATAAATAATTGCTACTAATAAAATGATATTGTTCGTTCAAGAATGATTTAAAATTAAATAACACAGAGAAACTTAACACAAACATACTATAAAATCAGATACTTAAAATTAAATAACACAGAGATACTTAAAATCATTCCTTCATGCTGATATTTGCAAGGGAATTGTTTTTTAAATGTTTGTTTGTCATTTAATTGATTCAACAATCGTCGAGTTAAATAATAATTGCGACACAGAAGAATGCCTGATTTGCACTTTGCTTGTACCACTGCAATCTGAAATGATCAGGGGAGCACTAGTCAAAAAGGAAGTGCATGATATTTGAAAATAAATTAATAAGAAAATAATATTTAAAATTTCCGATAATTTCACTACGAAACGTTGAAATTTTGATACAGCTATAATTTAGCTACGTATATAATTTACTTTCCTTTAGTACAAAGTTATGCCTACAATCAAAATATTATTACTGAGAACAATCTTTTATTAAATATTCTTTTATATATATTATATTTATTACATAATAATAAATATTTATTAAGTAGTCTTTTATTAAATATCGCACGTTTTACCTGACCACCTGGTGTGCAGGAAGGCACACGGGAAGACCGCGTAACCGTGCAGGAGGTAGCGCCCCAATTTATGGAAGAATGGTGCACAAGGCGCCAGCAGGCAGCAGGCTAAGAAACGGAATGCGACATTCGCCAAGGCCCTTCGACAAAATTCCACCCTTTATCGGAACAATCAATTCTTACTCGCCATCGTCAAGGCGGCGTTTAAGCAGCTTCCGTACGGTAGGCGGTGGTTCCCCTCATTTGGTCCAGGTACCGCAAGCCGGCAGTTTTCAGCATTTAAAAGAATTGCTGCGTGCTGAGCGAGCTCGTGAACTACAGGTTAATATATTAAACAGCAACACGTTAAACGAAACATTATCCAAATATTTGCCGATCGAGCGAATTACAAAATTAATTGATCTCGTAAGATCAGAAAATTTTATTCGAAAAATTGTTTAAAAAACCGATATAATGAGTTTACTCGAACGTGTAACGATTACGATTTTGTTACTCATCTTCTAATGAGTATCAAAATATCGATAATATTCATAATTTCTTCCTTGCTTAATTGAAAATTCTAGGAACAACACAAAGCCGAAGAACTCGCAGAGAAGACATCTATCTTTAAGGGCACCACTGATAACGAGCATTCCTTCAATGTCCAGAAATCACGGAAGCAATTTCTGAAGCCGGCGCTGCGAATTCCGACGAAAGCTAATTACGAATATGGCCAAGGACGATACAAACCGAACGTGCAAAATGGTCAAGTCTGGGCGGTGAGTACAACTGGCAACGAAATCTCTGTCTGTGGTCCATTCACATGTTCTTAGCTCATTATATCATTATAAATCTTCTCATCAACAATGTCATTACTAGACTAGAATTTTCATGCAATTTCATATATTTTCACAAACGTAACTAAAAAGAAACAGACTCTGTATACCTTTGCACCATTGACAATTATATAAAAAAAATCACAAGTCTCAGTTAACGTGAGAGTTTACAGCGACGTTCTCTTACAGAGGAGCGGTCCCCAGTCCCGTGAATACTTGTCGCGTTAGTATCTCCATGGACTGCTGATATCTCCAACCAAGAAGCTATCTCAACGATCAATCGTAACGACTTCTCTAATTGCGTTCGCGCACGCAAAAAGAAAAGATTCGTTATCCGCTTTTTTCCGGCAATTTCCCGTCATCCCGAAATTCGCGTAAAATTGAGCGAAATCCTTGCAGCAGAGTAACAGAGCTTCGGTGGAAGGGCTTTTTACTTTTGTTGTTTCTCCCCCCAGTCGTCTTTTTAAGAAAAAGATTAAGGCTTTTATTGTCTCTGGCATCTCTCGGACCTCGGTCGTGTGTGTGACATGCGGTGGATTTACCTTCAACCATGTGTCACCTACGCTCGAGCGAACAAGTTAAGTCAATAAATATGAATGAATTTCGATGGAAGGTCGTAAACCACAGGGAGAAACGGCTTCGACAACACGCTACAGAATGTATATTTTCTTAATTCGTTTAAAACTCGCACAGATTTAATTGCGCGGCCGTGCCCGTGTTGCCTGTGTAGAATCTTCCAAAATACATATGTAAATTTAATACTATCTCTGGAAATATGGCTGCAGCGGCAACGTAATCGCACCTTTGTGTCGCTGAGCGGAGAAAACACGAGCAGAACTTGCGCTATTATCTATATTTGTCTCTTTACGATTGTAAGAACGTTCATTGTCACAATATACCAATGTTAGATGCGTTACAATTGGACTGCGCAGTTTTGTGCATTTTTTTGGAAAAAAATGTGCAAACGATGCATATAATACATACAGAAATACTCAAAGTAAAGATTGTAACATACAACAGATAGACAAAATGAACTTCTATCTAGGTTCCTTGAATACGTTCGTAAAACTTCACAAACGCATAAAAATTCCGCAGTGTGATTGTAATACTTCTACAGTGAATATTATTTTTCATAAATTGACTGAAATTTGTCTCTTCGTACGGTACTGTGACAATAAGGAGACTGGTAAGATAAACTCTCTCTGTTGCTCAAACGAGGAAAAATCTGAAAAATACAATGTTTTTTTCAGAGATGAAAAAATTTTGTTTTTGTCATTTTATTTATGGGAGATCGTGCAGTATCGTTTATAATTATTTAAGAAAATATTAGAATTAAATCGTATTATAAACGATACTTTGTCTCTTGCAACTTTATTTGATAACTGTACTATTAATTCAAACTAAGTTAAACAATAACGAATGATAATTTAACATATTAACAATTTAATATATCAGATGATTATTTACCATAGTATTTCTTTCGTCAGGTGTGTTGTTTCTTTCTTCGACATACAAATACACCTGCAGCTTAATAATGGTTGCAATGGTTGGATATGGTCGAAATGATACAATCGTTAATTCAATTCAACGATAGAAGAGATAGTGCTCTGGTTTTCTCCGCCTTATTTGAACTTGACAATAAAATAGAAAGACTAATATTTTGAAAATTTTAACAATATATATATATAAATATATAAATATATAAATAAAGTATAATCAACGGAACTGTACCGAAGACAATAATTATTGTTAAGAGATATTCTTGTAATCTGTACGTGCAATCGACACGGATGCGATTTCAATTTTTCTTTTACACATCAATGACCGATAATTGTGCATGAAAAGTGAAATTCTTTTTGAAAAAAAAAAAAAAAAAGAAAAATGAAAACGCACCGTTGACATCCTGTTCAGTGTATTTATTCGAACTTTGTGTGTATCGATTGCACGTGCAATCGGTTTAACTTTCAACCCTTAAGCACTCGATTGAACGGGCCGCAAAACTTACGTTATAACTCTTACTTTTCGAACAAGAACTTTTGTTAGACGAACATATCAAGGGTAACGCAACTGTCGAACGAACAAAACGAAACGTTTTACTTGCGCGAAAACGAAGGAAGGATAATATTGTGTTTTTATTGTTAGAACACTAGAACCACCGAGGTGGTCCCGAAATGACCAACTCATAATTTTCGTTAGATATATTACAGATGAAAAACAGTATATTTCTAGAGATTTTTTTTTAATAAAATGCATAAATAAAAGCTTGCGTGTTCTATTGTATCTTACAGTTTTTCTATTTTTTTTTTTTTCGTTGCAATATCTCTGACGAAAATTCTTGGTAGTTCTAGTGTTGATTTGCCATGCGAACGTTATGCGAATAAAAAACACGAGTTTAAGGGTTCTAATTATATATGAAGACAATAAGTATAAACGTTTCTTGTAATCGTGTAACAAAAATGACGAGGTAGGTTAAAAAAAACAGACATTCACACGGCTTAATCCACGCTCTCATGCTGAGAATTAACCACTTTCAACTCTTGTGACAGCGTACAAAAACCTAAAAGAGAGAGAGAGAGAGAGGGAGAGAAAATGGAAAAAGGAACTTCTGAACAATTATATAGAACAGTTTGATACCAATCGCGGTTCTAATATTTGACTATAAATACTTTATACTTGTATACATCTATTTGAATACGACACGGTGCGTATACTGCACATAATACACATAACAGAGGATACACGATATATATATATATATATATATATATCAATGTTATGCATACACGTAGAACCACGCGTACATTACATGCATATCAAGGTACACACAAATATATATAATATATATTTGTTATACTACCTATTAACTATTATTATGTTGACTTGTGTTAATTAAGTTTTAAAGAATGGATCTTTTTGGCTGAGATTCTTCAATAGCAGAATCAGTGCCTGATATCCAAGCTAGAGACTGGTTGGAAATCTCTTTGGATACAGATTATTAAGCTATTCATTCACCTTCTTTTGGGCTGTCTCAATGTAAGAAATTTCTGTTTTTCGAACGTGTACAGCGGCATACCAAACATGTATACATGTGTGAAAAAAATCACTAAAAAAAAAAGAAGAATTATATCCTGAACGATGTTAGAAATAGTATATTTATGTAAAACTCTACAGGTGAAATTAATTTAAGGCGCGGAAGGCATGTTAAGGGTCGGAGCATCAAATCTTCCTCAACGTGAATCAACAGGCTGATTCATATATGTAGAATAACGTAATTTATTTTGTTCACCTTCTGGATTTTGATGCACGTGCTCTTTAATTATCGACAAGTTTGATACTTGGACCCTGATTGTCTCTGAAATTCCAACTAAAATAAATTAGTAAGAACATGCTTCGAATTTCCTGCCCTAATAACTGTTCATTTCGCTCGATACTCTCCTTTTTATGTTTGAAATATAACTATGACAATATTAGCTATGGCAAATTGAGTTTATCACTTTTTCTATCAACCATGCTGTCCCAATTATCAAGTTCACTCGGCTCCATCGTTCGATCGTGTTGTACAAATACCGACGAAAAAAAGTCGTGAGGAAATGAAGTTACATTTTCGCGGGAACATCTCGTTCAAATATTTCGCACGATTTGAATCCTTGGGCGACGAGCGGTGATGAATGAAAGGTGATGGTACACGTAACTTTGAAACTAATGAAACAGCATACCGATCGTGCATGAATTTGCATACGACACAGACTGGTAATTATTCAGTGACCGTGACATTTGTAAGTACAAAACAGAGGAGAGACGTGTCGTGACAAGTTTCAATTTCATTGACTAGTGTCGACATCTGCTAGCTTAAACATTCAGTGAGTCTCATGTTGTTCTCTAACCTTTACGTTAGATTGTTTTCAAGTTCCCTAAATAGAAAATATATTCTTGAATTGATTTATGACACAACATTTTAAAGAAATATTTTCATTAACATATAAATAAAATGTTCAACGTTTCGCGGTATCTTCAGTAAACAATCATGTCGTTTTCCAAGTAAAGTTATGTCGTTTGTAAGTAACAAAAGCAAATACTTTCTACTGAAACAACGTGGGGAATGACAATGATATTTCTAAATATTGTACGTAACGCTGTTCAACCGACTCGACACGCAAGAGCAGTGAATACAGTTGATTCGTGCGTGACACGGACGTATGCAAGGTGGGTCAGTCGGAAACCGATTGCAATTGTTAACGAGGATGAGTTGTTCGACTGCGAAGATACTACTCGGTCGCCAGTTTGTCGGGAGAGAACTTCCGCGAGGAAATCGAAAAAGAAAAAACCTCAGGAAAAGAAAACCGAAGAAACCGAGAACACCAGGAAAAAGAATTTGTTTATGAAACTTAAAGAAACTGATAAAATTGTATCGTAAGTTATTTGTTTATTTTTCTTCTTTTTATTATTCTATCATTATCTCAGATAGAGAAGACAACGAAATCACGTACAAAGTGGAAAAGGATTATTTGAAAATTTTGTTTCTTGTAGATCCTTGATGACTAATCTAAAGTCGCGAAAGAGGAGAGAAAAGAACGATGAGATAATCCTGGAGGGGCAAAGACTGATCAAAGATGCTTTGAAATCTGGCGCAACACCAAATGCCATGATCTTCAATGACCTATCGGATCTAGCTACGTTGGAACTTCCAGAAGAAGTTAAATTATACAAAGTTCCATATAACACGATACAGTTGTGGTCTACTTTAACCACTTCTCCCGGTTTGTTAGGTAATTAATTATCCTAAACTTAATCCATTACACGTAAAAATTCGACCAAACGCTTTATGGAATTATAAACAAATTGTACATGTGAAATATGTGTAAGTAACAACACATTCTCTATTAAAGTACACAGATAGTTAAGTACATGTTAAGTAGATCTCTTTCTTCATATGCTAACAATTTCGTATCATTAATTATAATATAATAAAATATAATTTTTAATACCATCAAATTTGATATCAGCGAATAATAGAATTATTAATACTATGTTGAGAATTTTGTTGAGTTTTAATGAAATAACTCTGTGCACTAGTTCTCCATGTGAAATTACTTTTCTTGACTAAATCTTTTTTTTTTAAAGTTCTCCATAAATAAAAATCAAATGGTACCTATTTCTTATGTACAATATTTAATTATAACTCTGTAACAAGACGTTTTCTGACAAACTTTGTACATTTTTTTCTTCTTTTTACATGTAAATCAAGCCCTAACAGTTTTGAACATTCTGTAGAAACCACTTGTTTCAACAAGCTTAACACTTCAATGATATTACGTGTATTTTCTTTCACAATGTAGGAATTTTCAAAACTCCGGATGTGCAAAAGAATAAACCAATTGAAAATGCATTACCACTTACTGTTATCTGTGATAATATAAGAGAACCAGGAAATTTAGGATCTATTATGAGATCTGTTGCAGCAGTAGGTTGTGAAAAATTGATCCTAATGAAAGGTATCGTGATATTGAATTTATAATCATAAATTATAACATATGGACAATTTTTTAAACAAACGGATAATTACTAAATTATGTTCAGGATGCGTAGATTTATGGGATCCGAAAGTTCTCAGAAGTGCAGCTGGCACTCATTTTCAACTGCCTATTTATGCGTTTCCAACGTGGGATGAGATTCCATCGCTAATCAGCGAAGAGAGTCATATTTTCGTAGCGGATAGCAATTTTGGTGATGAATTTTTACCCAGGTATTCACCTGAAATACTCGAGTCGAGTTTACAAATATTTGACATCGATCCAGAAGATTTAAAAACGAAATTTACTCTGGATAGTAACCAATCAGAGGAAACGATACCAAGAAATAAATACCTGATGAAACAGTTCATGTTGAAACTACCTATTATTCCTTATTACTCTATAGATTATACAAGGAAAGAATCTGTAATTATCTTAAGTGGAGAAACTGAAGGTTTGAATTTCAATTCTTCTAAATTTTTAAAAGAAAGAAAGAGTATCCGTATTAATATACCTCTAGCAAAAGGGGTGGATAGTTTAAACGCAGGGGTAGCACTTGGTATCGTTTCCTTTGAAATTAAGAGACAATTTTTGAAGAAGGGAAGTCTCCTTTGATAGGAATTTTTTTTTGACAAACGTTAAGTATTTGTACAAATAAATCCTCGACTTTCGTTCTTGAATAAATTTTGCATTTATTATTTACAAGAGCTTACCTTATTCAAAGTTTGTAAGAGATAAAATAGAAAAAATAGTAGAATTCATAAATACGATTTATATTACACTTTAAGTTCCATTATTAACGGGTTGAGCAGCAGCTGGTCGAACTGCAAAATATGTAACAAGATACAATATATATCTTATCTGTTTTATATTCGTTTAGTAAAAAACTCTTACTTGCACAACTTTGAGGTTGGAACTTTATGTCGTCGATCGCAAAACCCCCGTTACTGGCACTTCCTCTTAAGATGAGACGGTAAGGTACACGAGCATCTATCGTCACCTGTGCGGCAGTCCATACAGGTCTGGGATTGTTAAATCCTTTTGCCGTTAACGACCATAACTAAAACAAACGAAATATTAGTTTTGAAAAACCTCAGATCTCAAAGGATTATACAAATATCTACAGGTTGTTGTTTTCCATTGTTCTCTTCGTCGTCGCCTGTTTCCTCGTCGGCATTCATTTTGATAATTTGCAAGGTTGTAGATTCCTCGACGCCGAAGGCAGCGAACCAAAAAGTCAAACAAACGGACTCCTCGTCGGGCGACGTCTGAATCACGGGCGATCGTAACCGTACATCCGTGGATTGTTTATTTGTGGTAAAAATGTCGAAGAAAACAAAGTCCCCGGTTGCTCCGAAAGTTTTGTCCAACAGCTGAGCTGGACGATGAGCGAGAAACGCACGCTGCCAAGTGACTGCACGCTCGTTCTCGGAGGAAGTAATATTTTCCCAACCACATAAACCTTTCTCAAAGCTGCAATCTTCCGGTCTCACAGATGCACTAGGTGGTTTCACTACATGCATCGTTAACAACGTAATCAGTTTGAGGAAGAAATATACGTATACCCACAAACTTGTGAAGCTTACCGGAACAATTGCCAGTATAAAAAGCAATATCGTCAATGCCAATGCTGCCACTGGCACGATTGGGACCCCAAGTGCCCTCGAAAACTACATTGAAGTTTTTCCTCTCGTTTATACTGATCTGTGCATAGCTCCACGTGGGTCCTTGGTTATTATACAGCTGCCAAATTGACCTTGATTCAGTTGGTGATTCTTCGGTTGTTTGTATAGACACACGGAGTACCCCTTTAAATTTCCATTGTTATTACAGGCGCTAAAGGTTAAGACGAGATGAGATGAGAGACTACAAGACACAAACCTAAACTTGGACCGGTGGAATCAATAAAAGATTCAAACATGAAATACCAGAAGGTGACACACAGTGGCTCTTCGCTGCCCTTCATTTCACGACTAACGAGCTGTGCTGTTCCGCCTCCGGATGATCGTGGTCCTCCTCTCGGGCGACCCAAACCAAGGAAGTACTCGTTTCTTCGATTGACTGTATACCCATTGCTGTACGGTTTTCGTTGGTTTCTTGGGTTCAACGCTTGTACAGACACTCTCTCCCATTCCACTCGATCAGGATCACGAGAATTGATCCAGTCGCACTCGTCGACCTCGAACGTACAGTCTCGTGGCGTAGATACAGCAACTTGAGGTAGAGCTACAAACATCCACGAGTGAATATTCTATACATCAACGGTTGTCTCCGCTTTACTTTTGAACCAGATCTTTTGAACATCAATTATAAATTTTTTAAATTTTTACCTGGACAAGCTCCCTGTGCGAAAGAAATGTCGTCGATGGCAATATCTCCCATTCCGGTGTTACCTACAGACGCCTCGAAGAGAAGTTGAAAATCGTCCAACGAGCTGATGGTGATTTGAGCGACGAACCACGTGTTCCCCGCGTTTCCGTTCAGGCTCCAAATTTCTCGAAGGGGCGCGTCCAAGCTACGAAAATGACGAACGAACAGCTTCAACGTACCGATCCCAGAGCCAAACATGTGGAACCAGAAGTGCATGCACATTGGTACGTCGGCACTTGGTGCGGGGAAGCTGGTGCTGACGAGTTTAGCTCTGTCACCTGGTCGACGAGGAAAGGAGGAATCTATATAGGCGTATCCACCGGCTGTTGATCGGTCTGTCGAACTGTCCATTGCTGGCCCCGTTGTAGGATTCCCACTTCCTCGGCTCTATACATGCATTTGTATACATTATATACTATATACAATAATATATTATACTGGTATACTATACTAGTATATTATAGTATAATATTATAACAGTGTAACGTTATAATCGTTGACAAACCCACAATTGTCCAATCAAAATCATCTTCCGCGTCATTGGCCCAATCGCAAAATCCACCAGCAAAGTTGCAGAAACCAATGCACGAGGTGCCTGGTTGTAAATCCATATCGTCGATGGCTATGTAGCCTCTGTACAGGCGAGCTGGGTCAGTAGAATCGACAGGGATCCCCTCGATGATCAACTAAAAACCAAAGAACTGCGTTTCAGTACGACAGTCGCGACACTTTTAATTTCTCTCAAAGAAGAAAATTATCCAATTACCGAATGTAACTCGGGATAAGTATACAGCAACTGAGTTTGCTGCCAAACGCCCAATGTGTAATACTGCGCGTTCCAAATAACACGTTCGTCAAAAATGTCCAGTGGCTTGCAAGAGGGTACGGTCGTATTCTCCGGAGCTATTTCCTCCGTCTGTTCCTTTTTAATCGAGTACTCGTCGGTGCCTACGTGAAGTAGAACCCTCAGACCAGCGACGCTGAGACCGTCTATGCTGTATTTGAACATGACACAGGTCCCAACAACACCTGTGCTTCCCAGCTGAGGACTGTGCAGCAATCCTCCGAGAATTTTCGTTTTACCATCCTTTCGTGGTAACTGCGACGTCTCCAAGAAGGCATACCTAATTCAAATCTTTGCGAGTTAGTGTATTTGTGCACATAATGTTGGAAATTAATATACTGAATGATCATACCCTCCTTCCATGGTTCCAGTGCTGTAATCGCTCGGGGGACCACCCATCCAATTGGTACCCATACCAGTTCCTGCCAACCAGTCTATCGCGCTATCACCATTTTGCCATTCGCAAAATGTTTGTGCTGAAAATGATCCAAAGTCGCAGAAAACTTCGTCTATCGATGCTGTGGGTAGTGGTGGTGCGATCGGTGGATACCTTGAAACGAAAGAAATTTATTTCAAACGGAACATTGATGAATTTTTTTTTTCTCTAAAAATGTTTATAAAAATTTTTGTAAAAATTGATTTAAGAGATACCGTTGCGTCGACGAATTTCTTCGGGCAACTGTAGACGGATTGAACGGCTTCCGTGGTAATGGCTCCGTGGTCGAAGAGACTTTTGTACGTGTGTACAGAATATCTGGCCTGACTGGCCAATGCCTAGGCTCGATACGTTCCACCTCGTCCATGAGATCGCGATCGCGATCGATGGAATTGAAGGGGAACTGCGTCGAATTGAAAGCGTCGTTAGTGACGAAAGTGTCGAACACGTCCTTCGTCTCGTCGTTCTCCGCACTTTTCGTCCAACCGGGGGTGAAACTTTCGTTTCCACCGATGAGGTCTATTTGCTCCCCGAGTATCGGATTTACGAGGATCCACGAGGAACCACACGTTAGCCAATAAAGGCAATTGTACGTTAGTAAGATCAACCACATTTTTAAAATATTTTCAACAATTTGTGTTTAAGAAAGAAACTAACAGATTTTAATATTAAGATGTTACAGAATGAATGTTAAACAAATATTCAAGTTTCATCGTGGAAAATCTCTACGTTACAAATTTTTGTGGATTTCCAAGTACATTAAACGCGAAAACAAGAGATTTTGAACTTCAAGTCGCACGAAAAAAGCAACGGGTGACTTCTGGTATCCAGACGCGAGGAATGATAACTAAGCTAAATACTGAACCGAACGGTTTTCAAAAGAGGTATGCACGTGATGAAATGAAACGAACATTCCGCAGTTCCGGCCTTCGCTTCCTGTCGTTACGCTTCTGATCCTGGTATAGAAAGACCGAGTTCGATAACCGTTCTTCATAGAATTCCGTTAAACTTGTTTACCTATCTATAATAATTATTAGCAATTATTATAGAGACTATGATACTAAGTATTACATATATATTATTTGAATGCAAATGAACAAGATAGTTACCTACTAGAAGAATGTATATAATTAAATACTTGCGATTTTAGAAATCTCAAAAATATTTCCGGATCGTAGTTCCCATTTCTTTTGTTAACAACATTCGAAATTCGTCCCAAGTTTAAATATATTCTAATAATGAAAGGCACGAGGTAAGGACAAATCACCAATTGATCTATTTTTGGCCGGTGAAACGAATCTTTTCTCAACATTTTTGATATCAGGCTAATAATGGGCGTTGATGTTCCCTCGGGGAAAGGTCGTGGGCTCTCCTCGCAGATCATTCTTATGATATCTGTTAAAGTCTGAAAATCGGTATACATATGAAGAAAAAATATTGACGTAAAGTTAGAAATTACATTGATAAAAATTCGGATTTTGATGTGATTTTACCGTAGCGGGAAAAGGATGTCTTTTTGTGACCATCTCGTAGAGAATGACACCCATGCTCCATATGTCGCATTTGAAATCGTAAAATTGGTCCCTCAGCATTTCCGGAGCCATGTAACGAAAAGATCCAGCGCGGCATACAATCGACGAATTCGTTAATCTACGTATATGGATACGAGAGTAATATTCAGTAAAATTATACATAAAACTATGTGACACAAATTCAATAAAGTTATTTTTTTTTTTTACAGTGAATGATACTCCGAGAAATTCTTCGAGACGCCGAAATCTCCAATTTTCACGATGTCGCCGCGACTTCCAGTCAGCATGATATTTTCCGGCTTCAGATCACGGTGAAGAATCTTTTTAAAATGAATGTGATGAACTCCTAGAGCGACTTGGGAGAACAAGTACAGCGCATCCTAAATTACACGCGCAATGATATGTATTAACGTTGCAACGAGTTGAAAATGTCAGAGAGATCTTAGGCTCTTACTTCCTCTTTGAGCGGTGTCTCATTATTTTCTAATAGATCTTTTAGAGTGCCACGCGTTGCATACTCCATAAGAATGTAACTGTGATTGTTCTCTATCCAAGCTCCATAGTATGCCACTATGTTAGTGTGTCTCAACGTGTGCAAACATTTCACTTCTTCCAATATGTTCTAATGATCAATATGCACACGCGTATTTAAGATCAAGAGAAAATTATGTACATACATTACCTTTTCAATTAAGAAATCTCCTCACCTTAAAAGGTAATGCATTTACATCATCGAGAATTTGTTCCTTAACTACGAATGGTTTGGAATCTTTCTTCCGTCGTACTAAATAAACAGATCTAGAAAGTAGTAGACGATGTAAGGCAAAATAGGGAAAATTTAATTTGACACGAATACATACCCGAAGGAACCTTGTCCCAACACTGTCTCAAATATATAATCGTCTATGTGTAGTGACATTTTTGGCGAAAACGATAAAAAACAAAATCAGATGGCAGTATCGTAAATTCGTAGACACGCTTGACTATGGAGCAACAGTAATCGATTTGTTATGATAGATCAATAGGAACAATATTTGTATTTCGAATTTTTTCTAGTATGTCAGGATACATCTATTTATAATCAAATATTTAAAACTGAATAATATAACGAAATGTAATGATTAAATAATTAAATGTTATTCGGCTTTTCGAGAAAAGCTTTGGAAAGATACAACTTTAAAAATATATATAATTTTTTGATTCGATCAGTTTCACAACTGATGGGACAATATTGTGAATTAACAAATAAAATCACACAAAAGTTGCAACGGATTCATTGCTCCTTCATTTATGCTTATAATTTGCAAGCACAAATGAAATTTGATTACATTTCGAGAACATGTGACGTGCATAGATTGTGGATTTATTATTATTCATAAAAAGTGTTTACAAAAAACGCATTCTTGCTTGCTCACAATTTGTAAAGTATTTAGTTTTAATACTATTTAAGGAGATCTCTAAGGTTTGTGTTAGTAGACACTTTCTTTACATTATTAATGAAAGCACATATGCGAAGATAGGGAAAATTCGGGCATTAAATTACATATAGTAGTTTTATTTGTCTTTTTTTACAAATAACGCAATAAAGATTTCGTTTTTTCTAAAGCGTTTAGATGTATCATATCATACCACAAAAAAAAGAAGAAAAAAAAATAAAGAGGATGTGACGACGCAATTGACCTGATTAAACTGCATAATCCATAATGATGAACGCTGCATTCAAGAACACGCAGAGACTTTAATATAGATGGACAACGACAGAAAAGGATTACTTTTTAAGGATCGACCGTAAAAAATTTCTTGACCATAGTAATATGAAACACTGCTGATAAAACAATATGGCTACACTAATTTAAAAAAAAAAAGTGTACACATTTTACGTATACGCGATTACGTATTCCTGAAGCACTCGTGCACACATAGTTAATTCTGAAATGAAATTGAACGATGATTATGCTGACCAAATATTTACTTTTAATGAAAAAAAGCAAACCACCTTATACCCTAGTGCAATTAGATGATACTGCAATATGTACAGAGTATCCCATAAGATGCATTGTCAAACCCATACGTCAAACCAAAAATGTTTTAACTAAAGAGAACAATTCTTGATGCTTTTACGTGATCATTTCTTTGTTAATTATATTCTAATGTTATTAGAAGAGGAAAGCAGATGCATCCTTAATAAACTTAAAACACTTCTATATATTAATTGTTTTATCAAAGAAGAATATCGATTTGCTCATACTGTTATTTCTGCTACTATAAAATATTCGACTTACATTCACGCATTTACCAAGATTCTAAATCTTATAAATACATTATAATTGTATTAGATAAAATTACAATCCAACCATTTCTTTGGAAACTTGATATACGTTGCAATTCGAATCTAATTTGACAGTGATTTTAACAAAAATCAATATGACGTATTGTAGTCGGTAATTAAGTTTATTAGGCATGCATTCAACATAATCGTCGATGACTCTCAGTGACTAATGACCATGTGATAACACTAAGAATTGCTTCATTCTTTTTTTTCTTTTTTTTTTCTTTTTTTTTCTTTTTTTTTTTTTTTGATTTAGAACTATCTTATTTTTCGGATATATCACATCCTATGAAAAACGCTGCATACAAATGCATATATTTTTGCTTCAGTATTCATTTAAACTTTATCGATAACGATTTTAAAAATTAACTATTACTGGAATCTAATATATTGTTAGTATCATTTCCAGAGGAGGTAGAACTCCGTGATTGTTTCAAGCTGTCTAAGTATTCTTGCTGTGATGTAGCCAAAACTTGCGAAAGTATATCACTGTCTTCCCAATCAGTCAAACCTAGCAACATACAAACATAGTAAAAATTATTTTTCCTTGTCAAAATATTTAAAATTAATTGTGCATTGTAACTAAGTTAACTTAACTATTGACATTTGATTTAACCGTTAACACCTTAACTTACCAAACACTTCAGGAGGAAGACGATTAAATAACGAGATATCCGGTGAAGCGTGAGCCTCTTTACTGCTACCTGGTACAGGTTCCTGAGAGATTTTAGATTCAAAGTCTGAGGCAAGGTGAGACATAGTTGATCCTTGTGTTGACTGATGTTGTGGGGATCTTTTATTATATCTTACGGAATCGTTTACCTAAAATTATAAGTTAAAACAAACAAAGCATAATATACAAGATAACATTGTATTAGTAACCGTAGTGTAAAACAGACTTTTGGTGAATTACGCAAACTATCTTGGCTAGTTTGAGTCGTGGTCGGAGAAGAAGTGTGGCTACGTTGTTGACCACGACCTCCATGGGGATGAAAATGCGCGTGACTGTGTTGCGCACTTGTTACCGTACTTGTACTGCTGCTACTGGCTGATCGCTTTATTAAATCAGGAATCAGTAATATTTCGTACCACTTATCTCCAGTAATAGGTTAAAAAATTGCGCAACTTACAGCTTTTCGCATTTCATTGTCCCTTAACCATTGCAAATAACTTTCCCTGGCAACTTGTTCTTCTATAGCTTCGTTCGTTGCTTCCCAATCAGTTGCTTTTATTTTATCTTCTAGCATAGTCTGTGCACAAAAATTCTATTTTATTTTTTTTATTAAAAGTTTAAAGTTTAAAGTTCAAAATTTTAAACGTAACAATTGACTCTAGTAACTCTTCACCTGTTCAATATGTAATTCTTCGCTTTGACGAACTGCATCTGATATAAGCTGTCGATCTGCAGCTCCAGGGTTAAATGATGGTAAGCCAAGACCAACGCCAATTGTGGCTTTATACGGATCTACTATACTATTATAATGGCTACCACGTTGGTAAGACAATCGTATTGGTTCATTATCACTTTCAACCATCGTATGGAAAATATTGATAGGTTCTGTATTATAATTATAAAAGGTGATATTATTAAACGTGCAAAAAAATTTGCTTTGCCAAAGCGCATATTAATACGTACCAGTACTGTAGCAATATAATTGAATGCTACGATTATACATTTCAGACATTGCTTGCATCTCTATATGATTTCCATGTACATACTCTTGCCGTTTCCTATCTACATACGTACTAAAATCTTCCGCTACGAAGTGAGAGAAAAATTCTTGATTGGAAGCCTAAAAGATCACACGTTACAAATGATAAATTTACTTTTATACAATCTTCGTTTTCAGTACTTACAATATAATCCATGCAATGCTTCCGAACTACACCATGCATTTCTTGGTCACCATAAACTTGATCTGCAACAGCTCTAAACAGGCATGCTCCGTCTTCACCCATTTTCTTAACAATAAATCCCATTTTCCGCATTCGTTTCTCAAACCACCTATCCCGCTATGTATTAAAAATAAAATGTATTTTCAATAAGCATTCGGTAATAGTTACACTTAAGTCAATAGTTAACACTTAACTCAATAGACATTCGATTCATAACTAACCTCTTGCCATTCCGCTAGTGTAAGATTATTCCCAGTTCTGCCAGTGTATTCATCACCACTGTTATATCCATTAGCTAATTCATGTTCTATATTTGCAGCAGCCCCAACAATAGCCATTCGGTTGTTAGCTATGACACTACCATCTGTAGCTAAGTAAGATATGTTATTCATTATTTTTACAAGGGATACTTTCTTATTTTATATAAAAGATACTTTAATGTAAAAGAAAAATGATCTTTCTCAATATAATTTAAACCAATTTATACTTATTCAGATATTACACGACAAATTTAACATGTCGATAAAAGAAGCATTAAAAATATGAACCTTGTAAACCACTGCTGGATGCAGTGGGAGGTGTAGCTTGTCTTTCACGTTCTCTTTCTCTCTCCCTGTCCCTTTCTCGTCCTCTATCTCTTTCTCTTTCACGTTTGGAACGCGAATTTCTTCCGATACAGCCACTGTAAAACAAAAACTCTGCATGAGACAAACGAAATACAAATGATATAACAGATTGAGTAGAGCATATGTATAAAATGTTATATATAATGTATAAACATTTACATTTTGTATAAAATGATAGACAAATTGGAGAACTTTTTAGTCTAAAAGGACTTTACCTATGAGGACTTGCCCGTTGCCTATGACGCTTGCCATGACTGGGACCACTTCCTTCTTCAAAATGCTTGTCTTCTCGACGATCTACGCTTGACTTCAATGGAAAAACACATGAGATGCATGAAATGTGTGTTGAATATATTATAATATATTCTTATTAACCATAGAAGGATATCGTAGTAAATCACAATCAATGATCATGTATAAAAGAAAAAAGAAAAAAAAGAATATTCCAAGAAACTTTCAAAAATTTAGAACACCGTGAAGCAACTTATTGTTTTTATTTAATTCTTTAATTCCCTGGATTGGATCCTATGGCTGTCACCTTTTATTTCTTTCAATGTGTCAAGCTTCTACAACGACAGAACTTTGAAAAAAAAACATCTTCAGGAATTGGATGCATCACCAACACTAACGGACTAAAACGGCGAAACATAACAGCAGAAAATGTGTAGAAATAAAAATCAGAGGAAAGAAGAAACGAGGGATAAACCAAATTTCCAAAATCTAAACGTTTCGTATGTAATGTGACTTACTATGAGAATTGCGCGACGACGGGGAGGTGGCGGAGGCGGAGAAGACGGAGAAGGATGAGGAGAAGGAGGGAGAGGGTGGGGGTTAGAAAAGAAAAAAAAAGAAAATAATCGGTCCTTGTGTATTTCCTACCTCGTACGAGCCTCCCGTAAGAACGATGGAACCGGATCCGTGATCGGTCTGTACCCCGTGTAGATCGACCGCGAAACCATTCGGTGCACGTACCTGTCACGTATCGGAAAACGTTTTCGTTGAGAGACTGGGCTGTCGCGACAACTACATAAGCAACTATGCAGCAGCTAGAAGAGTGGTGCTCGCGCGAGTAGCGCAGCTTCGACGAGGGTGGCGGAAACGGGGATGAGGAGGGGAGGGAGAGAGGAGAGGTGGACATTATACTCATTCACCTGATACGGGCTGTTTGGTAGCGCGATGGACCCGGGATTGTGCTCGTTCTGCACGCCGTGGACGTCGACTTCGGACGTACTGCCTCCTTCCCGTCTGTCCTTCGAGGCGTTCGTCTTCTTCTTCGACAGAATGGTCATCTTGCGTAATCGATCGTTGTCGGTGGTCGAAGTTGGTACACGACGCTCGCCTTAGCAAGGGAACCACGGAACGGAGCACCAAGGAGAGGCGTTCTCGCGCGAGATCGTCTTCGGTTCCGCGACACGATGATTTTTTCCCCCCTCTGATCCACAGTTCGAGCCACTTATTTATTATTATTCCTGACGGTGATCTATAGCGAGCGCACCATGAAACGTGCCAGGCGGCCGCGAGTCGATTCTCCGCTGGCGTGTCACTGGCCAACCGTTCGTAACCTGAGTCAGGACAGCGTTGCGCTTCGCGGGCAACACGACATCGCACCCTCGACAACCAACCGCCGCGTTAATTCTTGTTATTTCGAATGTTTTGTCAGACAGCCATGACTACACTTGCACACACTCTGCCAGGCTGCCTGTTGCCAATCCATTGCGCGGCATTTCCCCTAGTCGAAGCTCGTCAGTCGCGCTAGGTCCCTAGGCCACGACACTATTGGTTGGATTTGAGAGAGACAGAAAAAAAAATCCCCACACGTCGTTGCGTTTCTTCGAGATTTTTTTCTTTCTTTTCTTTTTTGTCGAATTTTTCACGCCAACGAGAATCAACGAGGTTGAATCAGGTGAGGTTAGAAGTTTGAAAGATCGTCGTCCCACAGACGGGCACGACGATGAAAAACGTCGACGACGACAGTCATCGCTTTTAGGGAAGTGAGCGACGAAATTGACCAGATTTTTTTTACACTACGAAGCACGCCTGTTTTTACTAAGCGTTAACTTTACATATGTATGTTACGTCGCGCTAATGGCATACTTCACGTATATTGTCACGCTCTCTCGGAGGTTTCGATGTCATATGAGGTAACATATGGACAGTGTAGTGACCGAACTTCGATACGTGCGTGTGTATATGTACATATACGTACGTATTTTGTCACTATGTATATCACGGTAATAACGTGTGTAGGAAAATTACAGTCAAACGGTGCGCAGTGGACTTTTTAATTTTTAAAATTAATCACCGCCGCTGACTGAGGTGGAGTCTTTCGTGGTGGAATATAACCTCCGTCGTTTGTTTACAGAGAGTTGAAGTCGACACTTTGAACTGCTACCCTCTAGCTAGAAGGGTGATTTGATGAGAAGTTAACACGGTACACGTACACTGTGGAAGAAAATCAGCGTCACTCGCGGAGAAAAGTAGCTTCCCTGTTACACGTGAAGAAGAAAAAAAAAATCGGCTTCGAATATCTTCCCAATTTGGTTATCACACGTTCGAGAACGACTATGGTAAATGAGTGCCTTAAAAGATCAAGATCCCGATTACGGGCCGTCCGACGCAAGTGACGAGAAACATCAACGAATTTTCGAAGAAAATGGTACGTACATTGCATTGCACTTGTATTTAATTCCGACGACACTTTTTATTGTAACATTGCTAAAAAAAAAGAAAAAAAAGAAATTGAGTAATATACGAAGTTAGTTGTATATTTTGTTGTTATTTTCATTTTTATTTCGTTTTAGCACGAAGCAGCACAGCGAGAAAGATAACCGCCATCATCGAAAGGGAATTCAGTCAGGAGATCAATGCAAAAGAGAAGGAGGTTCTGGAGATACAAGAAAGATTGCACAGGGCAACGAAGATCATTCATCTCTTACGCTGCGTTATCGTTGCTGATTTCTACAATCGCAAACAATGTCATAATTCGCAGAACGGAGAATCAAAGCAAACGCAAATTCATCCTGCGATAAAACAGCTGATTGGCAAATCGCCCAAGTTAACCGACAGTTTAGTTGCATCTGGCTCCAACAGTGATCTCACCGCGTCGCAGTCAGTCTCGACATCCTCGTCTAGTATCATTAGTGGAACGAAACAAATTTCTAAGCAGGGTCGATTAGAGAAAAGGAACAACGAGGCGCGCGATGAAGACTCGCGGCCAAAGAAAATCCCCCGTTACATCCCGCCGAAAAGTGGAATCCCCGAGTCTCAGTGCCCATCGAGAGGCACCAGGCACAAGACGAGGAAACGCATAATTATTGGAAACATCTCGAAGTGGATCCCTCCGGAGTGGAGGGAAGACGCAGCTAGTCACAAATGGACAATGTACGTCAGAGGGGACAAAGAAAATCCTGATATTAGCGGTTTTGTCAGCAAGGTCAGATTCTTTTTACACCCGAGTTACAGGCCCAACGACGTTGTCGAGGTTACGTCAGCACCGTTCTGCCTCTCGAGACGAGGCTGGGGTGAATTCCCGCTGAGAGTACAACTGCACTTTAAAAGTGCTCTCAACAAACCAATGGACATAATACATCATTTGAAGCTAGACCGCACTTACACCGGTTTGCAAACTTTAGGATCCGAGACACTTGTCGATATATGGATCTACGCGGATTCCCGAAATTTTAGGCGAAACGCGGGCAAAGTCGCGAGTCAAAATTTGAACGAGAGCGACATGATTAATGATTGCAAGGTGAAGCTGGAGAACTACGAAGATCCGAATTCTCTATCTGATTTCACGAGTAACGTAAGCGTAAATGAAACATCAAAATTGGAACAAAACCAGAACTGTGAAGTGATAGTCAAGAAGGAATCCCCGAAGGACATGGAAATTGAAAATGTAAACGCGAAGAAACAACTATTCTGTATAGAGCTTGATCACGATTACTGTGGCTCCAAGTATTTGAATGGCTCCGACGGAAATTTAACTATCGATCACTCCTCGACTGGCTCATCCTTGCGTAAAATGGTCACGATAAATAATCGGCAGAAAGAAGATACAGGAGAGCTTCCTGAAACTAATGAACCTTTAATGAACGGATATTTGACAAATATAAAAGTAAAGGAGGAACCGGAAACTACTGGCGTACCTTTGTCAATCGAAGTTGATCTGAACGCATCGAAAGTACTTCCACTAAGTTGTTCCAATATTTATTCGAGCCTTCGCCCGTTGGAAATTTCTATCCCTCCGTTGTTCGAACCATCTGGAAAAAAACATGTTTTAGTCCTCCAGAACAATAAAACGATACCTGTCGATATCGCAGGTGCGGATTATGCTCGTAGTAACGATTCGACAAAATCGAAAGCAAATTTAGCTGCGTCTCGCGGTGTTAGCTTGTTGAAAAAGCCGCCAGGTGTAGAAGCCAAAATCCAAGTGAGAAATTTCAACGGAGCAAAGATGCAACAGGGAGCGAAGCTTCAAATTTCTAAAGGTGTTCTCCTAAATGTAAATTCCAACATACCGGTGCTAAAAATAGCCGAGAAAAGAAACTTGTCGAGCGACGTTTCTTCCAATATTGAGAAAGAGCCAGTCTCTGAACAAATGTTGAGAGCGAACACACAAGAGTTGAAAGAGTCTAAGTCACCGCGTCAGAAGATCACTTTAGGCAAAGACAAATACAAGCTTCAGAGTAAAAAGGAGTTGTACGACCAAGTATTCCGGGCGATCGAAGTTACAAACATTCGAAATGTTCAGGGCCTGCTGCGATTCATTATCAGAAGAATGCCCATAATAACTTGGGACGCATTTGACTGCGATTATAGACGACTCCATCCTTACGCCTGCGTGAGCCAGGAAGAATATTTTAGCTACAGCGAAGCGAAGCGTAATGCTTGCGAGTGGCATCGAGCAAAAATGATACATCATTTTCTGAGGAGAAGGTCGTTCACTGAGGAGGAATTATGGAGCACCAAGGAAATAATGATCTGGGCAAGATTGCACGGTTACACGCCCCTTTGCTCAAATTTTAACGTCCGGTCAATGAAACAGCAGAAAAGTTTACCTGGCTCCATGATCGCGAAAAGAATCTCTACGTGCACACAGCCCAATGCTGTTTACAAGTGGCTTGAAATCTATTCGAATCAATCGAACGATAATTTATTCGACAGTGATTCGCGTTACTCCAGTGAGCTGGACATTGAGGTTGATGTGGTAAATACTGATAATACACTAGAAAACAAAAAAAGACTAAAAGAAACGAGAGAGAGCAAGGAATTTACAAACGCAACAATTACAGTATTGGAACTCGAGAAGAGATTGGTGCCGTTTCACGATTTTGTTTGCGAAACTGCCAGGGAGATTGGTATCAAGTTAATCTCCGAGGAAATTGTACCCACTGTTGCACACTGCGCGGCTGGACGAATGATAATGCGAGTATGTTTCTATTTAAGTACTCAATTTAAAAACTAACGAGAATTCCTTCAAATGTTTTGTACATGTTTTATATTTTGCTAGGCTGTCGAATGTCTCGCTGAAGATTTAGTTAGAATGTCTTTGGCGAAAGCTTGGGAAAGATGCAGCGACAATGGGTAAATATATTTTTTTTCCAACTGGATTATTGAACATATATACATATATTTCGTATAAAATTCACAATTTTTTTTTGTAATGCAAATATCAAATATATAATGATAATTTATATAAATATATAAATTATTATTACATATTTACATTATATATATATATACATATACATGTGTGTGTGTGTGTGTGTGTGTATTATCACGAAATTATGAGTCTTTTTTTTTCTTTTATTTGTAGATATCCGAAGGTGATCGTTTTGGACGATGTACGTGGAGCTCTTTTAAACCGCGAAGAATTTGATATTTTTACAAATCACGGATTAGCTTCGAAACATCGATTAACAGCTGCAGATTAATTTAAAAATATATAGAATCTAGAGAATTTAATTATGTCTGGAAAATCAATTGATATTAAGGACATTTTTTAAACTCATTTAAGCAATATGGATCTGCTGCGACAATGCGCTCCAATACAGTTCCGAAAACGGAAGCCTCGCACATGTACAAATTTATAATTTTGAATAAAGTATATGAAATTTTGTACAAATCAGTAGATTTTCAATAATGCTTAAAATTGTTAGTATTCGACCACTTCTTGTCTCTGCATGTAATTAAGTTAACATTAACCATGCTTCGTCATTAACCATCTTCTTCCAAATATGTGTATATACGTTTGAAAAATAGTTTAGAAGAAAGATTAATATCAAGCATTAGATAGCAAATATTAAGATCTATCACAAAAATTCATTCACTGTATCGCAGCTAACGTTCTGTCTATCGCATGAAAACGTAATCATTTTCTTGTAGAGCTTGCATTTCTACTAATGTAATATCTTTTAATCGTGGTGACATAGGAACATAACTAGACTCGTCCGTGATTCGTTGAAATTCTGAATTATTTCTTTCAATCTGTACAGAGTTTTCATGAGACGTTGATAGAGGTAAGCTACTAGATTCAGAGGATTGAACATCTTGCAGTCTGCATCTTAAAAAAAAGATATATATTAAAATAAACGTAATATCAAATAAGTATGATTTCATGTAACAAGGAAAACTAAATAGATACAAACCTGCTTCCTTTCATGGATTCTGAGGCGCACCTTTGTCGTGGGGGCAAAGGTGGTGGTTCTTCTGACGGTCGATCACGAAGGAAATGCTCCATATAGAAACTTGAAGCAGCTACTGCATTCTTTTCCAACTCGTCTGGAATTTCTTCATAAATCCCTGATGTTACAGAAATATCCGAGTGACTTCTAGTATGATGACGACTATATGGTTCTGGTTGATAAACATCCTCATTCGTTTTGTTAGACATCCTACAATCTATTTCTTCATATTTTTCATTTGGTTCTCTTCCTTTTAACTTCACCTTTTCAGTTGTTACTGAAAACCAACGTGGACGCTCATCACGGCATGCTCTAATATCGCCTTCGCTCAAGCTGTAAGACCTCGCTTTAGTTTGTTTATGCCTCGGACCACGGCCCTGAGTTACCAAGTCTTGCAACAATTTGCCAGCCTCTAAACAAAATAAATGCAGTTCACCGATCCCAGCGCGAAACTCTTCTGTTGTATGAATTACGCAAATACATTTAACGTCGTCTGGCCGTCCTGCCGTAACCAAATGGAACTGATTCAGCTCGTTCCACTTAAAATTCTCTAATATTTCTCCTGAATGAACATCTTTTATCACGACTCCCGATGTATTGGTCGTCAAGTCGCCGTACAGCCCTGGAAAATACTTTAGCAATTAAATTTCAAGAAGCATGAATTCTTTCCACGAGCAATGATTTAAATACCTGTCAGCCCTGATGCCTTGGAGTGCAAGTTATCAACCATAGATACTTTGTAAGATCCCGGTGCAAATTTAAGTTTTCTAGGTTTCAGCAGCTGCCTGATGTTTGTCATCCACCGTTGTGACTCCGTTTCCGAATTGCCGGCCAAGTAGAGTAGAGGTTTTCTTTCTTTAACAGGAAATATGCCAAAAGCAAATTGCTTGGATCTGGACTGGGCGCGACAAATAACGGCGTTCGACGGTATTACTACAAAATTCTCCTTGTCATTCGACGAGGCATTACTGTCGTTGCTAATACAGTAATCAAGATTCATTCTGACACCTTCTCCAGAACTCAGTTTCTCAAAAGAACACCAATGTCTTTTCCAAGTCTTCCAAGGACCCAACGTTCTTTTCTTAACTCTGTGAACTTTGGACTTACTGCCACAAAACTTGACATCCAGAAATCCACAGATTTCCACCTCGGCCATTTCACTCTGCTTTCCTACAAGATATTTCATTGTTAAGTATTTGCAAAACAGCGATGACTCTTACCTTGTATCAAGAAAAAATATTTGCACAATTTGGAAACAATTTATTACCGTAACAGGCGATAAGAAACAATATGTAAATTTATTTTATTTGTATAATTACCTCACGGGTTTGTTATCAGTCATACAACAGGAAAAATATTTTTTCACAAAACAAAATAAAATACAACAGAAAGTGTTTTTAATTTTCTGTAAAAACGCCAAATTACATAGTTGATGAGTATTTAATTTGAAATGCCAACGATAAAGTATCATAAATACAAAAGAACACGAGCAGATATTTACAAAAACGCCCGGGCAATCAAACGAACAATTTACTATTCGTATTGTTTACTAACTTGTTCACTCCCCAATCTTAAACTCAGTATTACCAACAGCACGAGAATATTAATTGATCAGTTGCGATAAAAATCAAATTCCCTAAATAGTATTCTTACTATCTATTCAAATATTACTACATACTATTGATAATGTGTATATGAATGGGTATGTATGTAATTTAATATAATCTAACAAAGATCATATTGTCAATGGAAAAAAAAGTTATATTAAATACAAGGATTTTCATCAATTAAAAGAGGTATAAATTTAGAAATACAAAAATTCACAAACATTATATTTTTCTTCTTTTTTGCAACACACCATAACATTTATACAGAGTGTTAAAAATCCTGATACAATTTCTGAACGTCAGGAAATTCTAAAATTCGTATTATAAATATAAATTATGTCATAATAATTTAATATAATATCAAAATAATCCTTAATATTATGTCTCTTAATAATTTCACAGAAATAGGAAATTCCTGTATCGAGTATCAATTTCAATTTTCAAATTAATTTAACATACAAATGTCTGTATATTAAGTAGAAAAAAATATATCCATATGTATCTTACATATGTTCAGTACAATTAGGCTGCGTATTGAAATAAAAATGCGGAAGGAGTTCTAATCGGAATTAATTTTCGGTCACCGTACGGATTGGTGACCACGTAATAACTTCTTCCGTTGATAAGTTGTTGTTTTCGTTGCATCAAAACATTGTCAGGATACTGATAAATCGCTGGTGGACTTCTTTTTAACATCAGACAATTCTGCGCTGGAAAGTTATTGTTCGAAAAGTTCTGCGCCTTTGCTTTTGGTGCACAACAGGACAGACAGGCTCTTCTTTTACTATTTTGCATCCGGTACGATATAAACGCGTATATCAATTCGAATAAAAAGATAATTGCAGCGATTGTATATCCAGCCACGACAACTTTGTATGTCAAAAGGAGATCGGTGTTTCGCAATTGTCTCTCGCTCGATCGAAGATCGACTGGACAGATTTCAGCTAATGGTAGATCCTCTTTCTTCCTTTGATTTATAATACCGGTTTCTAGTAATTTTAACAGCCTGCAATGAAAACCAAAGAAATTATACCAATATCGTCACAACGAAGTTTCTATCCTAGAAAAAAAAGAAAAAAAAATGGAGATGGTGAACAGTTGTCCTTATTTTTAGCAAATAAATTGGATTGGAACTGAATTGTAGATTTTGTAAAGAATTGTAATTATTGTAAATCTTACATTAAGTTGATATTTTTTCCAAGAGTTGAATTAAGTGGAAAGCCAAAGGCACGGCTGGTTGTTAAAATGCTACCAGGCATTATAACATACGTACAACGTAAGTTATGATCCAAACGTTGACGAGTCTTATTCACGTAGTCCTCGAATATTAGAGTTTGCAAATAATGCGTTTCTGCCAGAAAGAGTCTTTCTAAAAGAAGAAGAAGAAGAATCGGATGAGAAAAATTCGTGAAATGATTTTATGATGTCTCTTTGTATATTACAATATTTAATACATACTCGTACTGACTAATTGTAAAATATCTTTCGAGGGCTCGTGATATTTAAAATTTTTATGCGTTTTGGTTGCGTTCAATAAACTCAATTCGTTTTGCTGGTTCTGGAAAAGTGACGAATTGTACGTCAGTTTTTTTAATATTATTAAAAAAGATAATTCAACAAACGTTTAGAAAGATCTCTCTTACTTGAGAAAGAAGAAAGTCAATCGTGCGTCCTTCATAGGTGACCCAACTGTACCCTTTCTTAACAATATCTTGCAGAGAACTAATAGACAGCGTAAATTGAGGCTTTGTGAGAAACGCAGTGAGATTCGCCGTGTAGAAGGACGTTAAAATCAATATAAAAATCCACCATGTAGCGAAAAGCATTCGTGTAGAATCTGCAAATCCAATTATAGTATTAAAAAGTTGCAATGATAGTGAATAGATTAAACATCCGTAGTCTAATAACGAGTATTTAAAATTAATCAATATATTTTACCCGTTGTAGCAACAATATTTGTTCCTTGCTTCAACAGAGAGCTATAAACGAACCAAAAACAGGAGGACAAACTAAAGTTTTCAGAAGTGGAATCGTGCCACAATTTTGCTCTACGTATTAAAAAATAGAATTAAAATTCTTACAATTTTTACCGACCACGATAGTCGTGAAAATTATTAAAAATTTGTCAGAAACCTTATGTTGGCAAAAAGGTAAATAATTGGTCCCACAAAAATTAGTGAAGCTAAAACCAGTAGCCAGACAGTTCTTTCAAAGGGTGCCAGAAGACCTGAACCTGTAGCTGAGTCCTGAGGCCTCTTCATCACAGCAGTTAGTTTCATTTCATCCAATGGAGTGCTAAACGTGCAATATTCACCCATTTCTGGTAATACAGGAAGAAATGCAACAGCTACGTCTACTTTCTACGAAATGAAATAAATACTTTTTAACGGACAGATTATTGAGCTACTTTCATCGTTGTATCATAGTACAAATTCTCGAATGACACCTTGTTGTAGAGTAAATTAAGAACGCCGCTAGTTTTATTTCCCAAAATATGTTTTTCTGGTGGGACAATGGTATAGGTGAAGTTCAGTTTTAAACTGAGTAAGTCAAAAATGTAAAACGCATACCCTTTACCAACCCATTTCCCATTTTCCTGTACAATTCCTGAGAAAGGCATGTCCTGTAAAAAGTATACATGTATATTCTCAATTTAAAAACGGAAAATATATTGAATTTTTTCGATCAGACTTACATTCCACGATGTTACTGTCAGTTGCAACGGTATTTTCTCATTATTTGTATCGCTTATCATGCTATCTACGAGTACAAAGTAATACAAAAAATAATTAGGAATATTTAAAAAAATCTTACACTTATATTAAAGTTTTAATACTAAAAATCTTACACTTATATTAAAGTACCAACACAATAGTGACGAATGTTTTGATTGATTCATTCACATTTCTAAGTTAAACACGGAAAGCTACTAATCGATACATTTTTTAATATAATTAATCGGAGAATGATACGACAGAAAATAAAAATAAAAATATCGAGAAATGTACAAATATAATTTAAATGTCAATAACAATATGATTTATATAATTTATTGTATCATTATTAGGAAATGGGTTTAGAAATCGATCGTGTATTTATATACATACATACCTTCACCATGGACACATTGTGTACGTTTTTGAATAAAAAATAATGCTGCAAGAAGTAACGAGCAAAGGACGCGCATCCTTTAATCCAAACTAAAATTACATCGATCTGAATTGATTGTATTTAAATGTAGGCGATTGTATATTGATAGATTCTGCTTTTTACAATAAAACTGGCACCTGTATAAATCGATAGCGACGTGCAGGTGACATTCTGGCTAATAGTAACCTGACCAATGTTTGCGTAGTGACTGGCATACGCATTAACACCTTCGAGTACTATAAGCATGAAAATCGATCCCCTTTCGTAGGAATTTTTCAATAAGTTTCATATCTTTCTAAAAAACAGAAATAACAAAAAATATATATGTATGTATACTGTAGCACTTAAAATATATATTACTGGAGAAAACACATCTAATTAAGTAACAGTATAATTATTTTGAATTGGTAATATGAATTGTTTGATTAATTCATATAATATAAAGCAAATACACACACACACGCACACGCACACACACACACTATATTATACTATATACCATAGTAAAATAAAATAAAATATATTCTATATTATTGAAGAAAAGAACACCTGTAGGAACATAATTATTTTGAATCGTTTGATTATTCCATACAATGCCGTACAAAGACCAACAGAAGCATCCGTGGCGCAGATTTTAAATAACAGTCTAGAATCGAAAAGAGAGAAAAAACGAGTAATTCAATTAGAAAAAAACAAAAGACGTAGACCTTACTTGTGCAAAGAAGATAAAAAAAAGAAACACACCATATTGTACAAATTGCGCTGAATCAATTTGTGAAAATTCTTCCGAGCTATGTTATTAAAGCAATATAATTAAATGATATTAATAAAATTAAATTAGTAACGGAGAAGGTACATATATTTGAATGAATTTTCTTTTTACAACTTGAATCATGACCATTTGATCAGTGCGCCATTTGAAAGCAACGTGCCGTTGCAAAAAATTGAAAGAAACCTAGATGCATGTATTATCTCAAGGAAGATTTTTTCTTCGAAAAACGAACTTCTTCAAATCTTCTTTTTCGTTTCATTCCTATGTTTGCGATATATCGAGAACGAAAGTTACGTATTCGTCAAGAGTCACATTTTCAAAAATCGATGCGACGAACGAGAGACACCGCGGATCGACACGACTTATCGATACACGTTAATCCCGACGCGACGTGAAGATAGGCACGGAAAGATTGAAGGATAGGCAGAGAGACGGCTGTGCTGTGAATAGCAGCCTGAATATATTGAAATGACAACAAATGATTGATACTGCTGCGAACATTGTAATATGAGGTGAAATAAGGAGAGGCATCGCGGCGCGAACGGGGAGCGCACTTCGTTGGTAAGTAAACCCCCGAAAAGCGTCGCGTTTCGGGCTTTCGTCCCGTCAAGGGCCTGGGAAAACTCAATTCTCTGTTTCACTTTGTCGGTGAAATGCAGGTTATGTGAGCATCGAAACGCGTCGTCATTCGCCCGTTCTCCACGCATATTGGCCGCAGGATGGGCCAGGGTACGGATACATGCACGGACAGGCCCGCCGAAGTGAGCGTCATCAGATTCGTCTCCAGGAATCGTACCATCGAGGAAATAGCCCCGAAGAAGGTACAGCCGCCGGAGGCACTCGCTGGGTTCAATGACCCCCAACTCAAAACAAATCGCCAATCGCTCGTCCGTGTTCGTCAGTTTCTTACGTTACACGGTCAAAGTCACTCTTATACTCGTCGGAGTTGGCACTACGACATAAGAGAGCGAAATTAAGAAAATAATTGAGTCTTTTGTTGTAAATTTGCATCATAAAGCGTTGCAACAATTGTTGTTGATCTGTCAGCATTTTGAAAGTTCCTATGTAAAAGTTGTTACATTTCTCGATCTTTTGAGAATCAAGGAAATAAAATCAGAGTATGGTATATATTTTGGATATTTAACCTTGTGCGCTGGAATGGCATGATACGCACGTTGAGAATATTTGGCCCAAAATAGCAATATTTTCTCAGTTTTAAGTATATTAAAATATAACCCAGGCAAAACAAATAATAAATTTATTACTTCTTAGTAATTTCTATTCAGTGATATACTAATGAATTCAAAAAGAAGACGAATTATTGTATACTGTTTGGTCACTGATTATGATCCATGAACCAGTTATTAGTGCAAGAGATTAACTTTTAACTGTATAAAAAAGAGAAAATTCTCATTAAAAGCAGCAACCATTTTTCATTATACATACATGTACAAACAAATCATAAACAGCATATAATAATTAAATGATGAAATCTTAATCTAATTAAAAGAATTTGTAAATATGAAACTCTCTTTTTCTTTTATGGTGGAGAATACGCTGTAATACTAACTACTATAATGGCTATACGCTTTAAAAAAGTATTTTACAAACTTGGAAAAACTTTATATCCATTAAGTGTACAGCCACAAAGTATGAGTTTTGTATAATTCAATAAACTTACGTTCTTTTTGCCATTGCAGAGTTGCACCGTTACAAAGTTACAAAATTGTTCTTTGCAATGGTAAAAGAAATGTAACCTTCTTTGACAGTTGAGTACATTGTATACCATTGCATTGTATAATGGTATAAATCAATCTTCTGCCTATTTGTGGGTAAACATAAAACAGAGTGAAACTAATTAACATTTAATAATATTGAATTCAGATATTCAATAATATGTTTTTAGGAAATATATACTTGCAAACAACGAGGCTGTGGCAAAACATTTACGAACCAAGATGAATACAAAACGCATGAGGCTCTCGAGGCTTTGAAGATTAGGTTTATGTAAGTCGTTATTCATTCGCTATGAAAAAAAGAGAAAAACTGGTTTTGAAATTGTTTTTCTAGCTAGTAATTGAATTTCTAGTTGTCGAGAACCGGGATGTGGAGAAGAATTGTCCGACCCTGGAAGCATGTGGCGTCATTATCAAGAATGGCACAATAATGAAACAAATGTATTTATATGCCCATATACAAATTGCGGCTCCTTGCATACAACCAGTATTAATCTAGAGGAACATATCGAAAACTGCCATAGACAACCGCCAACATTGCCAACAGAGCCGGAAGTAATATGCTTCGAAGATCCTGAGAATGCAATGGACGAGGAAGTTGTACAAAGCGCAGATGAATGTTACGAGAAGAGAGCGAATGAATCTCTCGCTATAAAAGTATGTCAATACGATGATAATAATGAGCAAAATCTTCTCAGAAACGATAATGCACAACAAAAGAACGAAGTAGTCCATGATCAGGGTAACGCGAACGATAGCCCGAAAGAAGATTACTCTTCCGTTAGTGAGTCTTTGAACGAGGCCGGTACATTTTCTATAAACGAAAGTTTAATCCTAAATACCGAGAATTTTCTGTCCAAGTACGAGAATAACACCAACAAATGTTCAGAACTCCAAAGTGAACATTCCCAGGAAAAGACTAATGTAGTTTACGTAAACGGTGATATTACCATTACTAAGAATATGAAAAATGAAATTTGCAATATGAACGCGAGAAATCAGGAGCACCGAATCGAGCTAGATAATCTAGAGAAAATTTTTAGAAACGAACTTGACCGCGATGTTTCAAAAACCGACGAAAATACTATAGAGACGAACAGCAATTGTTCGGACGACGAAGAGTATACCCCAAAGAAACAACGTATGTCTAGGTACAAACAAGAAATTTACAAATGTGCAGTTAACGGCTGTGGGAGAAAATACAAGTACATATCCCATTATCGTCATCACCAGGATAGTCATAAACTAGCAGCCAATACAATTAGTTCGAATTCTAATAAATCGATACTGAAATTAAAACAAGGGAAAGCCTCAACCGTCAGTTTCTTCTTGTAAGTGTAAAACTATTGATATCTAGTAGCAAAAACGATTTTTTTTAATTTCTCATGTGTAAAGGGAGATACATGTTTTCATGATTTTAGAAGCTTAGTAAAATTTACTTTACTTAAAATTTACTTAGTAAAAATTACTTCAAACGTAATTTAAAATTCTAGTTTCTATTGTATCTTTTGCGTCTCAGGTAATTACTGTTGCTGCAAATATTATGAAAAAATTGATCTTTTTATTTAAGTTGTTTATTAATTTTAATTGTATATTGATTAGATGCAAGATTCCTGGTTGCGGAGCTCAGGTGAGCAATGTGACCGGTCTGTGGAAACATTACCAGGACAATCATGCTAATTCAAAACTGCCACTAGTACAAGGGACTAAAAATAGTGAGGTATTTCGGTAAGTTGTGTCGTCGATTGTAAAAGTAATTGTATTCGCAAACATTCCTGAATTGTTTCCTCAAACCAAAATATGTTTTAGTTGCAAAATTCCTGGATGTGAAACAGAGTTTAGTACAACAGTAATGCTCTACAAGCACTTTACCGAAGTGCATTCAAACGGCACTGGTAATAATGTTAGCACAAATACAAAGACTGGGAATGGGAGTAGTTTTCATTACACTGAGATATTTAAAGATGATACTACTAACCCGCAAGCAAATTTTAAGACTGACTTTAAAACAAAGAACAATATTAATGTAAATGACTGTACAATAAGTACTGATGATCAGAGATCGTCGTCGGTTGTTAAGAAGGAGGCGCGGGATTGATTCCAAACGGGTTGGCATCGTAAACGTGAAAATAATTAATTATAGCGGTGAATCAGAGTACTTTACCGGGGCCGCAAGCATTTGAATTATTGTTCCTCCTTCTTTACAAATAGAGACGTCTCTATCCTTCATTCTTCATCTTTTTGACTAGTCACTTTTTAATTACGCTTTTATTCGTTTTATGAGGAACGGCCCTCGTTAACTACTCAAATCTTTGTGACTATAATTCTGAATCATAGAAATGTAAAATAGAGAGATAACTCTAGGATTATCAGAGTTGTTTTTCTATAAATATCAATTGTTTCAGTGCAAATATACGATACAAATTTCATAGCTTATAATGTTAGATTAAATTTAACTTTTTATTCGAAAGTTAAAACGAATAAAAAAAAAACATATTTTCAATGTTTTTAAGTATATTTTGTTGAAATTTATTCGCAATGTAGTGAAAAATGTTATTACGAACATCATATAGAAAATAAATATTAAATCGACTTGTTTGTAATATTTACACTTTAAAAAAAAAGATATGAAAAGCAACTCGAACAAATTTAAAATGTTAAAACTCAATATTCAATCAATACAACAGTAAACGCAAAGTAAAAATACAATTTCGTAGATTGATACTGCCTAGTGTGGCAGATATAAGAATAAAGTTCTTGAAAAACCAAGAGAAAAAACTGTTCACTCCAGTAATTTGTGCGCATATTAATATAAAACTCTTGACTTTCCATACTAATTTTTACTATTTTATATTATTGTATCATTTTAATGTAATTTATGTTAGATCATGTCGTAGTTATTGTAGTAAATATTGTAGGTAAATAAGTATTACATAGCATTTTCATTTATATGTCTGTACATTGAAAAATAAAGTGCAATAGTAAGTTGAAAAAGAGATTTCACTATGGGATACTTCGTTATTTCTGTACTGAAAAAAAAACACAGAAATAATCACTCTCGTTATTTAATTTTACAAGTACTGTTGATCGAAATATTTTGTTTCTTGCACATACAAAAAAAAAATCTGTATCATAGCGCGCATATTTGTATATGTACAAATCATTAGCGTAATTCATCATGTTCGTTATGTTGTGTTTCGTCAGTTTAATCGTTTGGGGTACAACTGAGAAGCAAAATTTTCTTTTAATAATCGTTGATGATTTAAGAACTACTTTAGGATGTTACGGCGATGTTAACGCTTATACACCGAATATAGATCGTTTGGCAACAGAAGCTGCCATTTTTTCCCAAGCATTTGCTCAGGTTAGTATTAAATTAAGGAATTAATGATGAAGCTTATAGATCAATTATAAAATATACATGTACATTTAATAAAATTTGTTTTTAGCAAGCTTTGTGTGCGCCAAGTAGAAATTCATTTTTAACAAGCCGGAGGCCAGATACACTTCAGCTTTATGATTTCTACAGTTATTGGCGAAAAGATATTGGTAACTTTACAACATTGCCTCAACATCTCAAAACTAATGGATATATTACTAAATCAATAGGAAAAGTGTTTCATCCAGGTTTCTACTTCAAGATACAATATGCGGATACAAATTGTTTTTTATCATACTAGTTATGATGTTTTGCAGGAATTAGTTCAAACAATTCGGATGATAACCCCTATTCATGGTCGGAAACTCCTTTTCATCCATTTACAGAAAGATATAAAGATGCTCCAATATGCCAAACAAACGAGCAGCTATTACCTGCACAAAATCTTGTAATATTTGTAAAACAATGAATTATTATTTGAAAAAAAATTGGAATGCTTGGAATTTTGCATATTATGTTTTTAGCTATGTCCAGTCAAAGTTTTATCAATGCCAAATAAAACATTACCAGATATAGAAATATTAAAGGAGGCTAAAAATTTTCTATCTAATCAAGCAGGAAATAATAGCCCTTTCTTTTTGGCAGTTGGATTTCAAAAACCGCATATACCATTCAAGTATCCTAAAAAATATATAAGTATATTTAATTATTGTTATTATTGGTTATAGTATTCATAAAGAGTTCTAATGAAAGAAATAATTTTTATTAAAAAATATTTTGCAGAATATCATCCTTTACAAAAATTTAAAGTACCTGAACCTTATAAATGGTCAGAGAATGTTAGTAGCATTGCCTATAATCCCTGGAATGACTTAAGGAAAAGGAAAGATGTTGCTGATTTAAATCTTAAATTTCCATGGGAAAAAATACCAAGTAGAGTTAAAGTGATACCTGAAAATTTATTTTCTTACGTATGCACGAAGATATTATATACGTTTATTTCTTAATTTTTAGAAAGTTTTGCTCTGTTAATTATTCAATCATACTATGCGTCTGTAACATACATTGACGACTTAATTGGTAAATTAATAAATCATCTGAAAAAGTTGTCAATTCAAGAAAATACTGTTATTATGTTAATGTCTGACCATGGTTAGTTAAAAAGTCTTTAATTAAATATTTATATATCTTTTTAAATATCTTTTTTATCTTATATTTGTATCTTTTAAATTATTAATCTTTTACAATTAATATTTGTATAGGATGGTCATTAGGAGAGCATGCAGTATGGGCAAAATATAGCAATTATGATGTTGCTCTAAAAGTACCATTAATAATATCAATACCTGGGCTCACATATAAAAAATCAAAAGATAATACAAATGTACATGATTCGTCAGGAAGAACTCAGACATTTATTAATTCAATAGTAGAATTAGTTGACATTTTTCCAACAATTGCAGATTTAGCAAATATTTCAATACCTATTTGTTCAAATGAAACTACGCAAATTACTTGCAGTGAAGGAACTACTTTTGTACCACTTATAAGAGCTGCCTTAAAAAATGAGGTACCATTAAATTACAAATTTATATTTCATAATTTTAATAATACATAATTGTTAAATCTAATGTTTATCTTAAAACATCTATATTTATTAATTTATAGACAATATCATGGAAAAAGGCGGCGTTTGGGCAATATCCAAGGCCAAGCATTGAACCGTCGATACATCCAAATAGTGATGAACCACGTTTAAAAGAAATTAAAGCAATGGGATATACCCTAAGAACAAATAAATATCGTTACACAGCATGGCTGTCATTTGATCCTAAAAGTAAATTATCAAATTGGAGTAATATCATTGCAGAGGAATTGTATGATCATAATAATGACAAAGGTGAGAATCGAAACGTAGCATTTCTTGAAGGGTATATGAAATTAAAGGAGAAATTAAAGATTTTATTGCAACATGGTTGGAGAAATGTTTTATCAGATGACTTTAATTTATAAATTATGATTATACTTGTTTGATGAATTTATTATTATTAACACCTCAAATATATTTGTAATCTTGAATCAAACGAACTTCATATTTTTATACGCAATTGAAAGTAATATGAAATGATTGATTTCCTTAATTGTTTAATATAAGCTTACTAAGCTAATTTGGAAAATTATACATTCTATTAATATTCTACCCAAGCAATCTAAGTTGGTATAAAAATTTCTTGCAATTAGTATGAATATATAACTTATATAAATATATGTATGTATGTATACATAGTTGATAAACTAAAAAACTTATTAAATAGAAATGATCAATTAATTCTTGTAACTATAAGTATAATTCTATTATATCAATACTGATGCTAGGTAATAAAATATAATAAAATGCAATACAAAATACAATATAAAAATTTAAAATAATAAAATATTAAACTATATAAAATAATATATTATTTAATAATAATTTTATGTAGCTTTTAATAACGTTTATCGCACCTTTTTTTATCTCATTTATTCCTCTTGATTTTTATTTTTGTTATTTACTGTAGTTGAGGTGACCTGAAAATTATAGTTTTTAGAATTATAGAGTTAATAAGTTTTACATCTAATAAAAATTTATATAACTAATTCTTACATCACCTCTATAACATCATCGTCGATATTTTCCGTTCTAATATCGTTAGTCCTATAATTATTTGATTGATTGGCTAAATTCTTATTTGTATTTGGTACTACATAAGATACTCGAGCCAAATTGGGTATTTGAGTCCTTATCTGTACTGGATTCACATTTGGATTCTAATGTTCATTAAAGAAACATTTCAATTAAATTTCAAACCAAAACATGTTTCGTGTCTAAATCAACAGAAAAATTTGAAATACCTGATTGACCATTCGATTTGTATTATATAAAGAATGTTGTTCCCAGTAGTTGTACATTTTTGTTAATACACTAGCAGTCATCATTTTTTGGGTCTCCGGTGTTGTATTAGGATACTGTAAAATGTAAATTGTCGTAAAAAAAATCAATAAGTATAAATAAAATATTTGAGTTGATTGATTAAAAAAAAAAATCATATTCTTACATCTTTTCGAAGAAGTTCTTGGAGTTGTTTGATATCCGTACCAGTGGTAAACATTGATGCCATATTATACTGATTTAACATCATATTTGGCATATTTGGGAATGCCATCATATTATTTGCTGAATATGATGGCATTGCTGGCGGTTTTCCTTTCTTTTCCTCTTCGTATTCTAACCAAGCTTGCTTTCTCTCTTCTTCATTCAGTTCTTCCTCTGCCTGTTTTTAAAATACATTTATAAAGAAAATTTATTTCAAAACGAGCAAACGAGTATTATAACTGTAAGTTACTTTATTTTCCAAGAGAGAATCATGTTCGTGATGATTCTCCACGAAATTTTTATATTTCAAAAATATCTCTGCTAATAAAATGTCTTTGGGTAAATTTAGAGTCCGTTTCTCTCCGTTGTTCCGTTCAAATGTGTATAATTCACTCAAATCATGATTGCTATAATGACGTTCTATTTGTTGTTCATCAACTACTCTACAGGAAAGTGACAATTTTGTCACTTGTCGATTATAAATCTTCTCTTCCATTGTTCCAGCTGCTAGAAACCGATAGACGTAACATGGTTTCCTTTGGCCAAATCTGTAAATCGCACGTGACTGTAAAATGTTACGGTCGAATACGATGAATCAGAAGATGCATACCTGTATATACGAAATATACTTTGAACATCGTGGGAAGGATTCCAGCTTGCATCAAAAATAATAACGCGATTGGCAGCAGTTAGATTAATTCCCAGTCCACCTGCTCGAGTCGAAATTAGGAACAACCTTGCCCTTGTGTTTGTTGGTTCATTAAATATTTTACACCATAAGTTTCTATTCTCAGCAGATGTTTGACCATCCAATCGAAAATAGTCTGTTCCTAATGACCAACTTCCAACATGTCCGTCAATGTATTCGGAAACTTCGTCATTCTGCGTTGCATTATCGATTTTTTCAAGAAAGTGCTCGATCAGACTCAATGAATACAACGATTGCGAAAATACCAGGCTAAAATAATTATTATGATTTTTAAAAACAGTGCAAAAATTATTATACACTTTCCAGAATAATATGAGAAAAACATACACTTTGTCCCCAATTTGTTCGCATTCTTTCAAAATTCCAAAAAGTAGTATCAATTTAGAGGAAATCCTCATATCTTCAAAGTATTCAGGTTTGACAAACTGTAACCACCATTCCTCTTCTTTTTTCTCGGGTTCCTCGTCGACAGATTGGGCGTCGTCATTGTCTTCAATAACGCTGCTTGTACTAGAGTCGATAGTAGAATCTGAATCGTCATCATTAATGAAATCGTTCAAAGAACCCTCGGAATCATCGGTAAATCTTTTCTCATTCATCTTTTCTATTTTCTCTGCATTTTTTCGCAAAACCCAAGGATGTGTCCATATTCTTTGTAACACCTGGAAATCCGCGAAAAGAGATCCATTGGCATTGCGTAATCGTCTGAAACGCAAGGCATACATTAAATTTTGAAATTTCGTTCAAAAATTGTTTCACGCACCTTGCAAAATTATCCAAATAATGTTGATACAAATTAACTTGCACTTCTGATAAACTGACAAAGATCACGTATTCTTGTTTTGGAGGTAAAAAAGGTGTTAGCACAGAATAATCAAATCTTTGCACACAGCCCTTTAACATCTTGTGTAAAACGTATGCACGTTTCTTCATTAATTTAACGTCATATTCGGTAGAATCATCGAACTGGCCGTTAGTTATTGGATTTGCAAACCTATTTAGAAATTCTTTCTTTGTTCCTAAAAGATTTGGTTTTACAAACTGTACCATACAGTGATCTACAATATATCAATTATTTAATTAGACGAATATTGAACCACTTAGACGAAATACTTATTATTCGATATTGATCAATTCTTACACTCTATCAGATTATTTTGAAGCGGTGTTCCTGTAAGTACAATCCTCCGTAGTGTTCTAATGCGATTCATAGATTTACTAAGAGCAGTATCCTCGTTTTTTAGTAAATGTCCTTCGTCACAAACTATCACGTCCGGACCAGGATCTATTAAGTATTGTAAAACTGCTTCTTTCATGTTCTTTCTCATTTTTTTATTTGCACTGCTGAGATTTCTAAACATTTCATAGCCGATAATGAACACACCCCCAGATTTCTGCCAGGTTTCCAGTTGAAATCTTCGTTCTATATTCTTCTTCAATCTTTAAAAAATGTCACCGATAAATGTATTACCATTCAATTGTCAATGATTCTAAATTTATTTATTAAAGTTAAAATTCATAAATTTACTTTATTAATATCTAAATTTCTTAAATTTATAAATACAATATAATATTGGCTTACTTGGTCATTTCGTAAATTTCGATATCGTCATTTTTGTCTTTTAACCAAGTGGCAAATTCGTTTACCCAATTAAGCACTGTGCTTAAAGGGCAAACGATCATAACTGTTTTGATACCTGTTTCGTATGTCAAAAGTGTATGTACCAGAGCAATTACTTGAAGACTTTTGCCTAATCCCATACAATGTGCAAGTATACATCCAGATCCAGTGGAAGACTTTATTCTTTCCAATGATTCAAAACACGAATCCCACATGAATTTTATTCCCTTAGCTTGGTGAGGTTTCAAATTTTTTACCAAATCTTTATCAACAGTCACCAATTCTTCTTTCATTTCAGGATCAAAATCTAATACCAACTTGTCTACTTTTTCTTCTCCGGCCAATCTTATTTCGTACATCTCATTGTACTATATTAATTAAATTTTTTAAAAAAGAAGCTTTTTATTCATTCTTACAAAATAAGAAATGAGTTAAGAATTAATTAATTAAATATGTACCAATTTTTGTCTTTCAGAAATACGTTTAAGTCTTTCTTCCTCTTCTTTTGCAGCTTGCTTGGTATCATGTGTAACTTGCTTATCTTTCATTACTTTCCGTATATTTTTTCGTCCTTTTTTTCCAGGTGTTCCTTGAGAATTCGTGATCTGATCCTTATCGATACTTTCGTCACTATCACTAGGCATATTTTTAATGCGTTTTCTCTTCCGCTTGGTTCTAAAAATATGTAAATCAGTATAGAAATCATAATTTGTTTATACGATTAACTGTTTATTATTTATTTACCAAATTGATGGTTTACTATAAAAGAGAAGAAGAAGAGTAAAATTTTAAAGAATTTCTAAACCAAGACGATTATTAAATAGTAAATAACACATTGGAATCAAATTCATTCTTATATAAAAATCTAAGAATGATTTTTTACATTGATGATCCAAAGTTCTTTCAAAGTATCATATATTTTTATTGAAAATAACTATTAAAAAAAAAGTACCTTTTTTCTGCAAGGGAAGAATCCGTATCAGATGATCTACGTGACTTACGTTTACGCATGTTTTTTAGTTTCCCCACTGAAAAGTCACTATCTGACTTATTACCTGAACTACTTGATTCTGTATCAGAATTTAACAGCTGTACATCTGAATCAGAATCTATAATCTTTCTACACTTTCTTCTTTCACGTTTCACAACTTTATTCTTGATAGCTGGAGTTTCCCTATTGAAAAAAGTGCAATAATTTATTTAATGTATTACCGACTTGTTCATATGATTGTTTCATCAATCATTGTTAAGTAACTCACGTATGATTTTCTATTTCTTTTTGTTTCTTATTCCATTTTTCTCTTGCTACATCAGAATCTGAATCAGAGGATAATTTCATTTTTAATAGTTTATCTTGTCTCCATTTATTTTTCTTCTGGTTGTCATCATTTTCCTAAGTACACTTGAGTTAATTAATATCTTAATCTACGAAAAGAAAATTGTTAATTCACTTCAATTGTTACCTCGTCATTACTCTCTTTTTTTATTTTCTGACTCGCTTGTTTTGAACAATTCTTTAATTTGGATTTATTTTCGTCATCATCACTATTACTGCTTTCAGAAGCAGATTCTTTTTGTTTACCTGAATTAAAAGAAATATACATAAAATTTAACTTTATAATGTTATTAAATAAGAAATAACATTTAAAAGAATCTAATTTAATACCAAAATCTGAATCAGAAGAACATAAAAGTGATTTCTTAGTAGCTGCATCTGCTTCTAGCATTAATTCTTTATTAGTTTGAAAATTAGTTTGCATTTTTGTGATTGAGCTATTATTTTCTGTATTAGAATCTTCCTCTGTATTTTCTTCAAATTCCTTATCTTCCACATTTTTTAAATGGTCCAATAAAGAATCTTCAATTTCCTGCACTTTAGCCTTTCTTATTTTTTTAAGTGAGGGATTTTGTATTGAATCAATAACACTCTTACGATTTCTTTGTAATCTGCCCAAGTCAATTAGACTGTAAAAATAAAATATAAAAATTTTATTGCAAATTAATATGAAAAACAATATATTTATTTTATACCTTCTAAACTCTTTATTCTCCAAATATTCTCGAGATTTCTCTAACGCATTTTCATACTTTTTAAGAACATCCTTCGGCAATCTTTCAACAATAATTTTGGCAAACATTTTTAATTTTTTATCTGGCCCGGTATGGTTTATTTTGGATAAATATGCTGATCTTTTAGAGTCCGATACATTCTTATTTTTTATGAGATCTTTTTCTTTATCTTTATTTTTCTTTATTGTTGGAGTTTCCAATATAATATCATTATCAGAACTTGAATTTTCACTATTGTCACTGGTTTCACGGTTCTTATTAAAAGTTTTTTTACTATCTGTTTTCTTATTATTACAAGGACTCGTAGAATCATCTGAATTTGATTCAAGAAGTACTTGTTTAGCATAAGCTTCTTCATCAAATTCGTCAGGTGAATTATTTTCAAGGATATCTTGAGTCTTATTTTTTCTCCCTTTTTTAACACATTTTTTCTCTTCTGATTCCGACACATCTTTTTCTTCGAAACTATCACTTATGTCAAAACTTTTAGTAGGCTTTTCAGCCAATGATTCATCATTTGTTTGTGTTTCTGAGTCTGATTCCAATAGAGCTACTTTAGCTTGTCTTTCGGCGTCAATATCATCTAAAACGTCATCATCCTTTGTTTCAGTTGATTTTACGTCCTCTTTAAAGGAAACTGATTCAGATTTTATATTTTCAGAACATGAATTTTTATCTTCAAGTTCTGTATTCAGTTTTTCACATCTCAAAGAGTTTTTATCTTTATTATCATTATTTTTCTCAACTTCCTTCAATTTTAAAATACTCTCGTTCTTACGTTCATCTTCGACTTCATTCGAATCATTGATGTCAACTATATTTTCATTTGTATTTTCTTTAAATATATCATCTATGGATTCGTTCAAAATGTGTTCATTTGTTGGTATCTGAGGTTTTTTAGATGTCTTTTCATTTTCATCAACTTTTGAATTATCTTTCATGTAAGTTTTATTTCTTTCTTTGTTTACCAAAATAGAAGAAATAGCTTGATCATTATTTTCACTGTTTATTGATTTTTCTGAAACTTCAGTTATTGTATCATTATTTGTTCTGTTTTTATCAGCGTTTGTTTTCATAACACTTGTTCCTTCGTCTGAAAATATTTCATCATTATCACATTCAGAAACTACACTCTCCGCATTTGAGTTATTTCTTGATTTATCTAATCCCTCTTTAGTCTCTGTTTCTTTTGCTACTTCGTTTTCACTTAAAGAACTTTCCTCATGATCCATTCCTTGTATTTTATGTTCATTCCATTCTTCATAGAAATTGATTAATTCCTCCTCTTGTGCATTAAGCTCCATTACAAGATTGTTAATCACACTTTTTGATTTTTTTATAACATTATACGCTGATTCCTGATACACCAATTCTTTCTTGAAATATTTCCATTTTACACGTTCCATTTGTAATTCATATTCTGAACAAACAGTTTTAAATTTATTAAAAATTTTGAGGACGTGAGATTTGAACTGTAAGCTTTGTTCTTTATTAATTGTAACTTTTTTTGTTAATTGTGATGTGGACTCTAAATTTGAGTCACTAGATATCGTTCGACTCTTTCTAGCTTTTCTCTCAGTATTTAAACCAGTATAAGAAATTTTTGATTTCTGGAATTCTTTGTCAGAATTGGAATCTGATTTTTCCTGATACAAGTCAGTGAAATCTTTTTGGTTTGACTTTGATAATGAACGTGTCTTTGTCTTTTTTTTAGTAAGCTTTCCATACGTTATGTTGTCCGAATGGCTTAAAACTGAATCTCTACTATCATCATTTTCTTTCCTTGAATTATTACAATCAGCTTTCTTATTTCTCATATTATTTTTGTGCAAGTCAGTTTCTAAATGTCCTTTGCTTTTTTCTTGTTTATGAAGATGACTTTCATTTTCTTTTGTAGTAACTGTACATGGTGTAGAACTTTTACTTTGTTCCAGTCTATTAATGGTATCTTCATCGGATGATGTATCATCTGAATTATCACCTAAAAATTATTTTGAGCCAATTTGATTACCATGATTAACACTCTTAATTTTTTTATAAGAAATTATTTATCTTACGCCTAGATTTAAAAAAGAAAGATCGTCTGCTTTCAGTGGAACTCGAATCATTATCACATAATGACTGCATTGTTTTTTGCATCTTCTTCACTTTTGCGACCCTCTGTTTTATATAAATAGGAGAACTTTTGTGATTTGTATCAGATGTCTCCGTCAAATATGGACATTTTTTTTTAATGTTTCTTCTGAAATCAAATATAGGTTACTAAATTATGAATATACTTTGAACAAATTACCAAAAACACAAGAATACAAAAATATACAAGATTTCAAGAACCCATTTAAATAATCAGATATAATTTTTTTTTAGTATTTGTGAGTATTAAGAAACAATAAGTATAATAATTTTCTATTATACATACATTATACATTATACATACCCACTGTGTAACATAATTAATTCTTTATGTTTCAAGCAATCAAGTACAAAGCATTCTTATTTTCTAACGAACGATATTTTATTGCAATGATGGATAGAAAAACTGAAGTATCGGATTTAGTTCCTTTTTTCCAAAGAAGAATATATGTATTATATCTGTAAAAAGTAATCATACAATTGAAGTGATAGAAACATACTCCTTTTTTATCTATTTAACAATTTCTATTCAAAATTTCTAACCAATATTTCTTCCTATTTAATAAAGTATTCAATAACTTAACATTAATTAAAATCATTATATTTGACATATTATTTTTAAAAAAAGATATTAAACATTCCTTATGACTAAAAGTTATTACAAATTGCAAATCTGATATTATATGAATATTTTTTCTTACATATAAATGAAAGCTTCTCTATATATACTGCGAGTATGTTACATTAATTTGCTTCAATTCTGAAAAACTGCTACGATTTTATTTTTCATAACATTTTACATCGAATACAGTTTGCACGACAATAGGACTTATTTGTTGCACGAATGCATAATTGCCATTTTTGCTTTCGCACACTAATTATTCGAGAATGAAATAAAGTTTAAAATACGCAGCAAGATTCACATATTTGATAAATATCTCGTTTCTACGATTTTTGCGCACACAGATAAATTTAAATCGTATTGTACTTTTAGCATCATAACAAACCGATTAAACAACAAACATAGAAAAAAGCTTTATGCCTGACATTTTTTTATAAATCATTGTAGATCATCCACAGATTATTATGCTCAAATTAACTGGATGTATGACAATCAAATGGGAAAATTATACACGTATAAAAATATAATAATTACTTGAAACTTTGTATCTATTTTCTCTTACTGACAATGAGATAAATACGGTTATCTTCTACCGCCCTCTGACGATGCAGGGCATAGAGCTATTTTTAAATTATATTTAAATATATCAAATGAGTTACTTTTACTCATGTCGAGATTTTTCGTAATGGATACGAAAATTTTTTACTTATTTATAATGCATAACTGAAACATAGTGAATATGAAAATATTCTATGAAGAGTACAAATCTATAAAATGTACATGTACATATTAAAAAACATTTTTCAAGAAAAAAAATTATTTATTATTGAAAATACATTATTTAACAATAAATAAATATATAGAATTATACAAAATTACAATAAAAACATGTAAATAGTTTATACGTGTTGTAATATAATATCTAAGAAGTTAATATTTCTCCTGATGGAAATTTAATCTTCTCTCAGGAAATTATTATTTTAATAAGTTATTTATTACAATATCACATTATTTATTTTGAATTTATACATTTTAAGATTCATCAGCCGTTGCCTCCATTTCTTGATTTTCTGATGCACCTGGATTCTGACTTTGAAATCTAGACAAACTCTTTTCCTTTGGAATGCAATACTTTATATCGAGCACTCGGTTTTCCTCAAGCGTAGGAACATCACAGAAAAGACATCTCGTTTCTTCGAATTCTTGGTCCAAACACGGATGAAAAATTAAACTGCATATCGGACATATTCTATACCGAACGGTAGTTATTTGCAAAAGTGTAATGGCGCATCTAGGTAATATATGACCTTCTGTACATTTGGTGACTTTCCAGGAGAGTTCGTTTATAATTTTACCGCATAAATTGCAAGCTTCGTTATTATCCAAATCGAATCCAGACGTTCTTTTAAGAACATCTTTAACACGTTTGGAAAGGAGAGTCGTTTTTTCTCCTTCTTCTCTTTCTCCAGCCATATAAATTTCTAAATACATCCTTAATAAACGCATAGAAAGTTTCTGTTGTTCTGATAAAGAAGATTTGCTTTCAAGATGCATGAGGTAATTGCACGCAGTATGAATAAAGATCAAAGGTTGAGCTTCCGATATTTCTCCAGTAATGTTACCTATTCCCTGGATGATTTTTCTCTTTTCGCAAATTTTCATCATTACAGATGTCCACATTACTACTCGTAATTCATGCAAAGACAATGATTCTAAATTGAATGGAATTTTTAGTAAAACAGTCGACGGATCTGACGCTTTTACTGCTTTCATTCTAATGGCTTCTAAACAATCCCAGAATTGCTCTAATCTCTCGTGTTTCCTTTCATTTAAAATAACCAATGGATCCCAGTTTCTGCTTTCTAAACAAAACATATGTACTTTGGTTGGTTCCTTCAGTACCAAATGATCGTATATAGTATCCGGACTAGTTACTTTTGTGAAAATTACACAACTTGGAGAATGTGCAAGACCTAGGTACCGAACATGATTTTGTGATAACTTATTATTTACTTTCGTTTTTAAAAATTGACCTTCTTCGGTATTAACTGGAAACATCAAACCATTTTCTGTAGTAACTAACGCATAATTTTCACTTATACAAATTATTCCTAAAAAATGATTAATGTATTTATATTAGTATTGTACATATATTGTATTTATGTATGAATATTTCTGTAAATTGTATGATAATGTTTATTTACCCGAAATCGTGAAACCTTCTAATTGCAAATGTTCCATAGATTTCAATGTACTATTTTCCGCAATGCATAATAAAAACAAAAAGTTGCCTTTTGCAACCAAAATCTTTATATCCGAATCATTCTGAGGAAATATTCTAAAAGCACTAATAGAAATACGATCTTTATAATCGTAGTACTTCTCAATGAATTTTAGTTCCAAATTTCCATCATGATCTTCAACGTTAAGACCATAAATACGTCCATCAATATATCCAATAATAATTAAATGCTTTTTTACATCAATTGTAACCCAGTTTAAAGCATTTATTTTTGTATATTCATTTAATCTTATTGTTCCTACAATCTTAAGATTTGGTATTTCATTATAACTGAGTATTTTTGGAACTTTATAAATAATTACATCTCCATTGAAATATGTAACGGTAAAATATGAAAAGTTTACAAAAAGTTTGCTCCAGGTAAAACAAGAAGCTTGTAATGCTCTCAAGCAATTCCTAAATGTTCCAAATTCTGAATTATTTTTAACCTCCTTTAGTTTTGTGTTAATTTCTTGTTCCATAAAATTATATCGAATAGAAGACAAATCATATGCAGAATACCAATCTTTAGAAATTTTGTATGCAATTGTAATAGCACCTGCTGAAGTTAAAATTGCAATAAGACACTTACTGGGATGTATTAAATCTTGTGGTGACCATGCTAAGTTAACTATTTTTGGTACTATTTCTTTTACATTAGATAATTTTGGAGTTATACTCTCTTCCATCATAAAGGAATAAAGCACTTCATGTGGCATATCCCAGATTTTAGATTCTATTCTGTTAGATACATTTTCTGTTGGTAATGTTGTAGGTGCATAAATAAAAGTTCTAATAAACTTCATAGTTGAACAAGGAGACATTGGAGAAGGTACTAACTCCTATATAAGATAACACTATTAAGTATACTATATTAATTCTAGATGTAATATTGACATTGTTAAATTAAACTTACAAATATGTGAACTCCTTCCTCAGTAAGGATTGATATATGATTATCCGCAGACCATTGAATTGAAAATTTGGATATAACTGGTGGAAAAATTGTAAGATTATAAATTTCTTCTGCTTCCATTCCTTGTCAAATATTTATGCACATAACATGAAGATTTTCAAAAATTTTTCACCTGCAGAAATATTATTTCCTTTTATTTTTTTATACATATGTACATGCAGATATAACCTAATTACAAGGATGTGTATAAAGTATATAAATGATATCAATTCAATAGTTAACGCTACATTAAATTTGCAGATATTCATCTTTTATTTTTACACACAAGTACAGTAAATAATTTATGCGTATTTACCTCCTAAAGAATTAAACTTTTATAAATCTTACAAAAACTAACCTACTGATTGTTATTATTCTTTCTTTTTGAATTGTACATCTTTAAAGAAAGACACATTTGTACGTGAAGATATATTTAATGATTATCATTGGTTTCACACAATGTAAAGTTAAGTACAGTAAATGAGATCAAATTTTTTCAATAAATTTTGTTACGTTTCAGTCGTTCGAACCAACGCGGTTGAAGCTGACAATTATTATGCAAATTTTCATCACATACATAAGTACTTGCTATTATTTCTTAACTTTAAAAAAAATAATTACAATCTGAAAATTAAAGTAAAAAGGAGACAGATAATATTTTAGTTTTATGTTTAAATTTAAAAAAAAAAGAAGATATTCTCTCATTAACGAGCACCGCAGTAGGAACGCAGCTCTTCCGTCGTACAAGATTTTAAACAACATTCTTCGTGAACTCCCCGCGTATTCCTACGAAATTTTATCATTTCGACTGCATTTTTATAGGACTTGAGATAAGAATGCAGATCGTAACTGTAACCCATATAATTGTCCATTTCCATTTCTGAAAAAGAAAGAAAAAGAAAGAAAGAAAAGAATTCCTGTAGTTTTTTTAACTTTAGTATTTCTTTTCCTTATCGTTTTTCATTTTTTCTTTTTTTAACCAATGACTTGGATGCAATGGTTTTACCTACCTCGATTGCTTTTCTTAAATCGGGGATTATAAACACTACCGCACATTATCTCTAAGGTACTTGACAACATGCGGCCGCAATATTGGTGCATTTCTGACATAGATTGCTCCTTCTGGCCATACCGAAACATATCCGACTGTGCATGTCCCGCTATCGGCATTAGAATCACTGTCAGTAGCATTAAACTCACCAGCGTGTACAACTGATTTGTGTGCATCTAGAAGCAATGAAATATTGAAAAAAATTTTTTACATTTAGCAAAATCCAAACTTGGCGTTACGCTAGTCTACTCTCATCAAAGGAAATTATTAATTTTATTTATCTTATAACTGCGAATGTTTATGCAAATTCACGCTGATAATAACGCCTAAATAAAAGTACATATCTCGCATGTTTTGTATATTTTTATATCGACTCGGGCTCTTTATAAATTCATAAACATCTGCAGGTTATTCATCGTCACAATGTAGCATGTAACAGTATAATACTATATTGGTGTAACATACAGTACTATTATAATACGATTAATACAATGTTCAGTTATCGATAAATTAAAAGAACTGAGGCATCTATTGAGTAATAAAAAGAACGCGTTCTTCTTATGCGTGTAATAAACTCGAACGAGTCAAACTTAAAAGCGAACATTCGCACTGCGTGGAATTCTCGAAATTCAAGTATCATAAGCGGTATCCTCTTAAGTGTGTGTCTATTTAAATCGCTTTTATTAACATTTATCAGGACTTATCAATAACGATGTTGCTGTCGCGTACCAGCCGAGTAACGACCTATTTTTAGATATCATTCGTGCAAATGTGAATATCTCGCATTTGCAAATCTTTCCGTGTTGAGCAATGCATTTCAAATATCCCACGAATTTCACTCAATCCTTGCTCGTCCACGCGCGAACGTTTGAAAAGGATTTATCAGGAAGAAAACCCGCGTGAGAGAATTACGATTTGTGAAACACAGCTTTCCCCTTATCATCGACCTTAAGAATGTTTCTCGGTAAACGAAAACTGAAAAATAACAATTTTTAAGAAAAGCAAGCTTCTGTCGAATTTTGCAAAAAGTTTTACAACAAACCGACTGAATTCTGATTGAAACAAACGAAAGTTCCACGTAACGTCATTCACGCAGAATATATTTCCAGGGACGAATAACGTGCACGATAATTACGGAATCCAAAAATATTCATTGCTATGAGAGTTGACTGCTTTTTTTTCTTTTTTTTTTCTCCTGCTTCGATATAATTTCAAGTTATATCACAAGTATTGTAAACAAACGCAGATAATACTGTCGCTAAATCGCGAGATCGGTGCTGCGATCTAAATTAGAAGGAAAAAAAAAAGAAGACACGTCTGTCTCGCATGTTCGTAGATTAGTGACAAGACAATGACGTTAGAACTACTGGAAAATTAGCGATCGCACAATAAATATTACGCGACAATAAAAATAGTTTCACGGCGAAATATTTTTTTTTAGGCGATACACCACGCATCGAATGCACATCGAACGAATTGCAACTATTGGTCTCAACCAATTGGGGCCAGTTTGAAATTTAATAGCCGCATGCTGTTACGTGCACGATATATGTACATATATACATAGTGAAATTAGTTTGCGTTTGTCTTTATGGCTAGGAGTTACCTTCCAATTTCTTTAACTCTCTATCGAGTATATTTTTTATACGGCGAGTGTTTTATTCATATTCTCTTCCCTTCTTCCAAATCGTCCTCTTCGTCGCGAATTTTCCGGGCGTAGAAGCGGCAAAACCCAGCTTCACTGGTTCTAACGATCGTTTATCGATCTGCGGGGACAAATCAATAACGAGCGGCCAACTGAATTGATCGATCAATCGATCAACCTGTCGAATTAGATCACTTCGAAATAGATCAAATCTCTCGTCGAAATTAGAGGAGGGAGGGAGTACCCTAATCGCGCGATTCTTTCGCAATCGTTTCCCTTTTCGGGTTTCTCCTGTCCGTGGAAATGTTTCTATAATCTATGACCGAACATGACACAAATATCCTTCGAGCAGATATCCACCGCACTTAAAACGAGCAAAAACGGCCAGCACGAAAGACCGACTCGCAATAACGCATTGTTCTTTTTTTCCGTTTATTTGTCTTCATTTCATTCGGCCCGTCGAAACAATTGAACACCACTCCACTCCGTTTCCGTTCGACGATACTCTCGTCTCTTTTCTCTTTTTTTTTTTAAATTCGAAGACTAAAGAATTAATATATAATTAACACCGACGCGTTTACTTTTCCAGGGAACATCTTCGAATACACTGAACCGAAGCCGAAGAAGTCTCTGCGCTCAAGCGTGTTATCTTCTTTTCTTTTTTTTTAATTTAGAAAAGAAAGATTTAGAAGAGAAGAAAATATGAACGAAGGAAAGGAGAGGAGAGCCACACGTTCGACGTCCTGGCTCTGTTGTAAAATTGGCAATCCTCGCGACATGCATACAAGCTCGATCTCTGCCAACGTACGCGATCAGCCTCGCGTTTCTATTTTAAGTTTTATTTCTTTTTTTCTCGCTTACGCGGCGTCGTAGCTGTATTCCTGGCTAATTATCGTGTTTCTGTGTTATCTATCATTAGTGGTTATTACTACCGCCATTATCCGTCCTATTGAATAACGAAATAAATTTTGCACGCAAATTCTTTATCATTAACACTCTCAAATGTGTATTTTCAATTTCTGGATTAATGATCTCTGCTAGAACAAATAAAATGAGTGATCGCAACTTCTTGTTTTGGATTTTATAAGATTTAGAATTATTAGAATATTGTTATAAAGATATGTACAAAATGTAAAATGATTGATCGCAACTTCTTGTTTTGGATTTTATAAGATTTAGAATTATTAGAATATTGTTATAAAGATATGTACAAAAATACTCTTCCAGTTTAACATAAATTGATTCAAAGAGAGTGTTAAGAAGATTAGAGTTCAAAAATTTAAGTTTAAAATACTTTTTTTTTAATAAACAAAAGATTGAAGAGTAACACAAGAATGTACAAGTACCTAAAAAATAGAAAAAGGAATTATTTGTGAATAGAGATCTATCTCTATCTGCGTAGAATGACAATGCAAAGACAAGACCAAGGGGTTGCACATTTTTTAAATATATTTTACAAAACGTTCTATTCGTACAGCATATAAAACAATACTCTGTATTTATTTTATATTCACACATTAGCTCTATACGACTGTACCACCATTATTCTTTCGTTATATGTAGAATATAACTTTTATACAGTATTCGGCGCAATTTTCAAATGTCAGTACTATGAAAGTGCGGTGTCCTTTTGACGTGTAGCTCCAGCATGCTTCTCGTCAGTCGAAAATGCCGGTGTAGCTCTATCGAACTTCTCCGAATTAATTATTTTAGCCGCACGTTCTCGATCGATTGTCAATTCCGTTGCATCCGAACTCACGCCTTTGCCGAAAACCCTTCTAGGCGAAAACTCCTGTTGCTCGTTCGAACTTGCACCCATCGTCGACGACCTGTCACGGCTGACATGCGTGTCCTTCGCTTCCGTTTTCATCTCGTTCAATGGAACTCTCGCGGATTTCGATGAACTCTTCAGATGCGCGATGTGATTATTGATAGAATTCGTGCTTTTCTTATGGCCTATATGATTATGGTGATTCGAAAATACAGAATCCGTTTTGCCTAAGAACTGGCTACCGCTATTTTCCATGTTGCCGAGACCGCTTGCGCCGCTAGTGCTACCAACGCTACTGCTGCTGGAAATATCTCCCATGAAGCTCCTCTCCTTGGGGCTAGTTTGCCAAAAGAAATCGTCGAATATCTCTGTGTCACGTTGTTCCGGAGGTAGTCTGCTGATACGGGCCTTTACGATGGCCAAGTGTCTGTGTACGTAATCCTGATGAGGCGCCAGAGCTGCTGCTCGTTCCAAACACTGAGCGGCCAAGCCTAACTTACCACGCTCGACCATCACGACGCACAAATTATGAAGACCTTGGATATTTGTTGGATCTAGCTGCAGTATTCTGCGATAACACTGTAAACCGTTCAAAAAAAAAAAAAAAAAAAAAGAAAAAAAATGTTTATTCAGTGTTTTCGTGACTTTAATTAATTTGATTAGCTTCTCTTTTTTACTTACATTTTCAGCAGCGTCCAAATCTTTTATGTTATTTATATAAATATCACCTAGAAGGATCAATCCTTTAACGTGGTCCGGGTGAAATCTAACTAATTGGTTTAAAAATGGAGCAGCTTCAAGGGGACGTTGCTCGTCCGCTAGCAAAAGTGCCAAATTAAATAATGCAGAACGGAAATCCTCTTTGAGAGCAACGGCATTACGAAACCATCGTTCAGCGCTACCGCTATCGTGATCGTCCATAGCCAGCATTCCAAGATTGAAATGAACCCGTTCGTTATTAGAGTCCTAAAAGTAAGCGCCGATACGTTTATGATGCAAAGAAATATTTTGAAATATCATCTGTCCATTGGACTTGAAACATGTTCGAGACAGAGCCGAATTTGATATGTCTTTCGTTATTTGACTGCACAGACTATAAACACAAACTAACGCGCTCAACGCTAGAATGTAGAAATTCTATTTCACTTTATTACCACGTACATACAAGTATATTACATACAAGATTGAATCGATCCCGTAAAAACGTAAATCTCAATTTAGATCCAACCGATCTCACTGGACTGGCTGGATTGAATCTCGTGTGAAAAGTTTAGAATTTGTGTTGTTTTTTGATTTATCACGTTACTTTGATTTATCACGTTTCGATTCGTTGTGAGCTCGATCTCTCAATCCTATGTGCTCATATAAGCGGATCGAGAACTTGATCCTGCATATAAACATAGCATATATGTTTAGACTATGGAGAGATTTCTTTATCACTTCTTGACAGGATGTTAGCTAAGACATGTGGTTAGATAAAACCACGGAAGAATCGACACTGTCTCGAACGTGTAGATAATGTAAAAAAAGAGAAATACTTTTCGTAAAAGTTTTAGAAGTCTTTCTCTGGCCACTTTCCGCAATTCGGCACGACCTAGCTCTTGAAGCAAAATGGCTGAATTGAGTAACGCTTGTTCGTGTTCTGGATCAAATTCGAGAGCCTTGTCAAGATACGCCAGAGCTTGAGATGCTTTTCCTTGTTCAAGAAACACGACTCCAAGCTATAAAAATTCAAGCATCGTCACATTAATATTTCATCGCTGTAAAGCATTGGTAATATAGATATCCTATATATAATCTTAATCTCAATATTTACGTTGTAATAAATGTCTGGATTGTTGCTGTCGTAGAAAAGGGCTCGTTCGTAAACTTCTTGCGCTTCTTTGGTACGATTAAGTTTAATTAAAACATCGCCCCGATTAATATATGCTTGTGTGTAATCGGCGCGCATACTAATGGCTTGCCTATAAAGCAGATCAGCTTCTTCTAACCTAGTTGCATTCTTTGCTATTAGGTTTGCTAAATTTACAAAAACATTCAAATGATTCGGAGCTATTCGCGCTTGGTAAGATTCTCCCGGTTTCGCTTTCGGTAATAAAGATTTTGCCTGAAAGAAAGGTTATCAGACAAGTGATTTTTGACGACTGCATTCAACAAAGCACATTTACCTTCAAATACGCGTCTTCGGCTTCTTTAAACATTTTCAAATGGTTGTAGGTCCTACCCACGTTGATGTGCGCACCAATGTCATCGCCTTGAACTTGCACAGCCATGTTAAAAAAATTCAACGCTTCCTTGAATTTCCCTTGACTTTCCAAAGCGTGTCCAACGTTGTTGAACAATTTGGCATTGCGATCGTTCACTTTCAATCCCGACATGAATATGGAATATTCATCCAGCCAATCGTAATTCCTGATGAAAGTCTTCGTTGTGTGCGCAGCCAAAAGAGTTATTAATAAAAATAGTGTTAATTTCTTAAATCTGTAAGTGCAAAAAGCAAAAATTAGAGATATGTTTTAAAAGGATTTTGAATACCCAACGGTATTTACTTTTTATCGCATAGAATGCTCCATCCATATCCAATAAGCATACAAAATCCCATAGATGGGGCGTACAATACTCTTTCGGCAATGACGAATCCAACTGGGAAGAAGAGATTTGAGGCAGGTAAAAATGGGAGTATCATCATAGCCAAGCTCTATATAAACATTCAATAACGTCATTTTTGTTTCTGTTTTTTAGAAATAATATTTTTAATTTATGTTAATACAACAATAATACTAACCATTATAAGAATAATGGAAGTTTGTCTATTAGGTGTTAAAATTGCTGTTATCAACAATCCTAATATGGTCGTATGAGTCGCTATAGTAGCCAGATTTCGAAGATCTGTAAAACTTTCTATTAATGGTATCGTTCCCATAGTCCAATCACAGCATAAATCGCTTGGAAGAAATAGCAGCCTCAGATTAACTGCTGCGAGGTAATTATAGGTAAGCTGCCTTATTGGCGTTGGGGCCACAGATGCAGGATTGTCAAATCTAAAATACCATTAGAATATTAGAATACCATAGAATTATTTTTTGCTATTAAAATCTGGTATGTTAATCTATAGATACCTGGTAAATACAGGTAACTTTGAGCCCATTACATGTAGCCGAAGAATAAGTAAACTAAATGTGACGAGCGTGAGGACTGTTAGTCGTTTTGTACCTTCACTGGACCAAGTGAGTGATATCTTTTTCCCACCAAAAGCTGCCTTTAACGTCAAGAAGATATCCATTGCTCTTACCTAACCATGTAATAAGATATACAAGTTAAAGTAATTGTTTAATATTAACAACTGTGATTTCACATGTTAAATTCACCTTTTGTACAACAAAAATCTCATAGAATACACAAACTGCAGTAGCTGTTATTCCTTGTTCTTTGCACAACATAGCAGTGAAAACAAAAGACATAGATAATATCAAAGATTTCCATCCTAAAAAAAAAGATTTGATGTGACATTAGTACTTCTTTGAATGAATGGCAAATTACATTAAGTAATAACATTATAAGGGTATAAAGATAGTAAACATTTTTTACCTGTAGATCTTCTACTTCTGCAGCATTTAGTATACATGATTAAAGCCGCTAAATAAAATAAAGAGGACAATGTTTCTGCTCTTCCGACCACTCCTGTAACCTTAATACACGATTATCCACTGACAATGCATCTAAACACGAACTAGGAACTACGACGCGATCGATCGCTCGACGTCGACCCTTTGAATCTGGACACAGTATTGATACATTGTCGCCGAAGGGAAGAACAAGGACTAGAAATAATTCATCAAATAATATTCTCATGTAATTTCAAGGTAACGTCGATCGATTCGATCGATATTGAAAGCAGAGTCTAAACAACTTACTGCCTCTGTATGTATAGGATGAACCGCAAACAGAAGGGAAGATACAAAAGTTGCAGAGTCAGATAGAAACATCAAGCAAGTCCTGCAATGGTGATTAAGACATATTTTATATTAATATGTAATTGGTTTATAAAATGCATAAAAATAATTTCGATGATATACATATATAAACAATTCTAAATTAATAGTGTTACACGTTACATTTCTTTGGTATTTAATTTTCAATTTGTTAAATGGTACATACAAATGATTAAATCAATTATAGCGTTTAACTAAAGAAGGAAAGTTTGTCTAAGAAGGCACACCTGAAATATAATAAGCATACTCCAACATGTAGAATAACATTAAGCAAGTGATATCCCATAGGATCCAACTGGTGAATCAGGTAATTCCATCGAAATGTGAGAACGCACAAAGGCCTGTACGATTTGTGCGACTGCTCCTATTTGAAAAAAAAATGCAATTCTTTTTCAATATTTTGTTTGTATAAATTAATTTTATACAACATAAATGTATACAATGTATTTCAATCATAGATTTCGTAGGATCATACAGTAAAATGAAAAGGAAGAATTATTTTTTGCATTTGCGAAATGATAAATTTAATTTAAGAAAAAAAAGAAAAAGTGGGAAAAACGTCGTTGAAACAATTACGACAAAACAACAAAGGAACAAAGTCTCGTCTACGACCAAAAGTAAAATCAGTCGAAGAAAAGAAAAAAAAAAGGAATATCTATCCATATGTAAAAAACACAAAGAGATTAGAGTGAAGCTCTGAAAATTGATTCGAATCGAACCGAATCGGAAGGGAAGGAAAAGGAGGCGAAGAGTTGAACGGATCAATACACAAGAAGGTACATACAAGAGCCAGAGCGAGAGGAAGGAGGGGGAGGGGGAGGGGGAGGGGAAATCGAAAGCACCTCATATTCACCCACCTTGTGCATAGGAGTGCCCCAGAAATCATTGTAAAAAACGTTTTTCAACGGTGTATGAGGCCTCAAATCGCGATTATCTTTTATCGCTGAAATGTCATCGAAAACGAAGCCGCAATTAAGGCTGTTCAAATAAACGGCGAACGCGCTTATGGCGACAATCGCCGCGAGTGCTCCCCGCGCAGGCACTCCCATCACAAATAAGACATTGATCGGCCGTATTTTTTCTCGCGACCTCCGACTTGGAAAAACCTAAAATCCGGAACGTTCCTTCGATCTCTCCGAACGACTTGGTTTGCCTCCCTCCCTCTGGCTACACACCTTTTGCCTCGAGTTTCTCTAACTATTTACGCTATCTATCTAACTAGCTACGGCTGTCTGTCGAGCCGAGAGAGGTTTAACCCCGCGATGTCCAGAGGAGACGCAGGAATCTCGTCTCTAGGCACGTGAACGTCGATACATTCCTCTTCGAACACATTATGGACGCTTTACGTATCTAGTGTCGTAAGATACGAGCGGGCTTCCTCACAGACCGATCCACGGAGTTCGACGAAAGGCATGTCAATGGCCAAGAAGTGAGCCTCAAACGTTCCCGAACGGGAAGGAAAGGTTAACACCGGAATGAACAACGATCCCGGCGATAATAACGGGATCGTGGATTACAGATGCGCGCGTTAAGATCGAACTGTCAAACGAGAGATGTGTGTACGATTTGTACACGCTACGTGTCGCGAAACGAGTACAACGCAAGTACGATGTTACGACGGCGACGACGCGGATTTACTTTAGGAGGAGCACGCATGCGCAGTACGCGACGAAGCGCGAACTCACCACCGTGCACGACTTTGCCGGTATGCGATTCAAAATATTTTCATTCGATTCCAAATATCCTTTCCTCTCCTTATTAACGACGATTGCTGTTTTTACTTCTTTTTTTTTGCAGCAAATGATTAGCATTTAACAATTCCAGACGTTCTTTCAACTAGCATTTCTCGTCGAATTCTCATCGCAGAAAATCGTATGTTTGGTTAACCTAACATATGTGCCGGCACACGATTCAGATCACCGTGCTATATATAATTGTTAAACAACTCGACGTTCAACGAAGTACGATATTTAACGATTGAATGTCACTCGCTTAGATTCCATTTAAAAAATAAATTTAAAGAATAACTTGTAAAAAGTAACTTCAATTTTCTAGGATTTAGGCAGAAGCAAAAACACTAATAATGAAAAATAACGTGGAGATTCCTGAAGTTTCGTGTCACAATTGCAGGATAAATTTAAGAGAGTTTAACAACGCAAATTGACTCGGAAGAAATGAAATGTTCACAAACGAAATGTTTCATTTCGGCGATTGATTTTTCACTAGATGAATTTCGTTTGTCTGTATTAAGTAAGTAATAATTCTGTTTATTTTACGGAAACAAGCAGAGCACTGTTAGATCGTGAAACGATGTTACAACAGGTAGTAAGTGGAAAAAAAGGAGCAGGTAATGCGAGCTGTTTGAAACAAAGCGATCGCGCACAGTTAAAATCGACCAATGGTAGCGTTGCATCGCGTTAAAATCGCAGCAAGGGGGGAATCGCATCGTGAACGACTCGTAGGACGACAGTCGAGGTAGGCATGCCTTAAGCTTCGTTTGTGGTGACATTTGCTCCGTTTGAAACAGTTTCATCGCAAGGTGCCGAAATCAGAATTTAAATATCATCGAACGATCTCGATGAAGTGATCGTTGCCAGTGGGATCAACGCGATCAGCTCGACATTTAGCTGGCCAGTCGGCAGCATTTCAACACGGGAAAATAGCAACGTTTCCGCAAAATTCGAGTAGCGTCCCTCTCCTGTGAAGAGTGAGTATTTAAAATTTCGTTTCTCTCTGTTGTCTGCGACAATGCAAAAATGCAATTCACACGATTCGTACAATGAGAGATACGTCGAACTGAGTCGTGGATAAAGTCAGCTAAATTCTGTCGATTCAAAAGAAAAAAAACACTAAAATTATTTTTGAACAGTAGTTACCAAATCAAAAGTGATGTCGCTTTTACGTTGCAATAAATAAGTAAACGAGAAAAAGTTCAATAAGAATATAATTGCAGCAGGGAGAATCCTCGTGGAAATTTTAGACACATTCCGGAGTAATGATTTATTCAGTTAAAACGAAAAAGAAGCAGGTAATATCAGGGGAAAGAAGGTAACTGAATTGTATCCACGAAAGAGAAAGTTCAACGTATTTGTTTCGGAACTGCGCGACAGTGGCGATGCATGAAACATAATATAAAGGGGCTGTAGCTAGGGGAGAAGAGGCACAAAGAAAGAAAAATATCGCTTTACATTTCGACTGGCGAAATTTACTCAATCGAATTTTATCGCTGTGGACTCACCGACTTAGTGCCCTCGCCTGCTGCATTTACATTTTTTTCGAGCAAAAATTAATTACACGTTTTTGTAATTGTTTCTAAACGTGTATGTTGTATTTACATTATTACTATCTAACAAGAAGAATTATAGTAAGAATTATCTCTTAATTATTATCAAAACTTATAAGTAATAACTATCTATCACCTGATAGCATTGACCTTATGATACAATCTATGATTCGTGTTATTATTTTTGTATTTCTTACTTTCAGTTAGTATGTTTATAAATTTTAGTCCTTTTAAATTTGACAATTTAAGTCAATCGAATATCAGCAGGTAATGAAATTACCTGCCAAATTTTCGAAACACTATTGTTATTCCATTTTTGTCCAAATTTCAAATTTGTAACTCAAACGTTCTATATTGATCGCGTACGATAATTAAAAATTTTGAACACAATTCGACGCGTGTAAAAGGTACAAAAGTTTTCGCTATCGGAAAAAGTAGAAGTGAACTATGTATTGCTAGACTCCTCGAGGCAATAGGCTCGGAAGAGAGCAATGCCATCCGATCGATCGGTTTACGTCTGGGCGTCCCGACGCCAGCTGCAACGCTTATATGTATACAGAGTGTTCAATCCAACACGACGTACGATTTTTCAGTCAATTTCATATAACATTACAAAACGTTATCGATCAAAATTTATCTTGATCGGGTCCGCGTACAGACAATTTTTTAACGAGGATCGTCGTAATTTTGTAACAATTGCTCTCTTATACAGAAAACAAACGTACATCACGGAATTGAAATAAGTATAAACCCTTTCGAAAATTATTTCCATTCAATCATTTACAGATGTTTGAAACATTGCATTATAATTGATAGTTCGCAAGTAGCTCAAAATCAATGCCACGAATTCGAATTTTTCATGGAAAATTTTACAGTCCGATTTATATCAACCGTCGCAATTATATTCTAATATCGAAGAAAGAATTATTACAGGAGAAAAAAAGAAAAATTTCATCGCAGAAGAAACGATACGCAGTTTCAATTGGAATGAACACCCTGTATGCAGGGGTACAAATTGCGGTTTCCCCGTGCGTTTTCCCTTTGATTGCATAAACTGCCATTGGGAATCACATTTTTTTTTTTTTTCTGTAATCATAATATCTCGCCTTTCTCTTAAAATACTGTTTTTTTTTTATTCTTTCAAATGGTTTATTAAGGATTGAGTCATGAGCCAGGAGGATCAAGAAAAGAGTATGGATAAGAAAGAGATCGCGGAGGAGGAGAGAGAGAAAATGTTGAACGCTGAAAATACAAAACATACGGTGGCATCGACCGCTCCAGACGCGGAATCCGAAGACCAGAAACCTAAAAAGAAAATTCCAATTGGCGGTATTAAGATGCCCGGCTTCTGTCGTACAAAGAGCAAAGAACTTTGCAAAGTAATGACAAGTGAATTTTTTTAATTTCTCTTTGAAAATGCTGCTTCTCGTATTTGTCCCATTTTATAAGTCTCAATAGTACAATTGTTTGTTGTAATATTGCGAAATAGCGTAAAGCTGTCTTCTTAAATAGTTTCCTCTCTCAAGATACAGATATATAGAATTTTATGAGATCCAGCATGCTATGAGCCTTGTCACCCTATTCCTTATTTCGCATCGTGTCTCCTCGAGAAATGTAAAATTGATAGCTAGACTGCGGACGTTTGTGAAAATTCAAATTCTTTCTGGGTGAAAGTCTAAAATCAGATTTGTTTCATCCTCCAACGAACACTTTACTTTGGATATTTTATATATCTCTGCGTGTTGCGTGCATCTGTATAATATTTTTACGCATTTAGATTTTGCACAAATGCATTCTTAGTCTACCGATGATATTTTATATTTTTCCTTATCCTGTAGAAAACAAATTTCTTTCTAATCGTAAAATTCATACTTTAATATTTCATTCAATCTCCATAATTAAAATTGTTGTAAAAATTGCGTAATGGTTTTGTATCGGTGTCGACAAGTTTCATATATTCTATTTTAAATATCGAGTATGCTTTGCACGTGTTAGTAGTCACGCAATTTTACCATTTAAATAATAAATTGTTTACTATTAGCCCAGTGAGGCGACGCGTGTATTAACGTGAATCACATCAAAAGTTTTAATTCAAAACGAACTATAATTAGCAAATAACAACACTGTGAATATAAATTTTTTTTTTCTTTGCTCGATTAACATCTGTTTACGACGAAACGACGTCATTAAAAAGAGCACAAGTTCCTAGAGCACCATAGCATGTTCACGAGGGGTGCTCACAGCCCCGTAACGATTTCTTTTCCAACATTAAACCAATGGATGACGTCAGACGCACAGCACACCTGGCATTATTGATCATACCTTTTAAATAACAAATATCGCCGCGATAAATGATAATGATGATCTTTGAATTAAATATCCGACGCTGCACCGAAGAGCGTGGGCACACGGAGAGAAACGTACTCCAAATGATTTCTATTATTAGGAAGACGATGGTAAACCCACCGAAGCTGGAGAAGGCGATGCTACAGCGGAGAAACCTGTTAAAGAAAGTGATCAATGTGCTTCGTCCGAGAAAACAAGCACATCGAATAAAGACGCGAAGGAAAAAGAAGGCCGTAAGGGGATCCTCGGCGCCATAAAGTTGCCCTTAGTTTCTGTTTTCCCTAGAAAAAAGAACAAGGTAGTTGAACAGCTGATATTTGGGCTTTTTTTCTTTTCATTTTTGTGAGATCTCTATATTGAAATGCCTTGAATCTCAGTAAAAATCCTCAGAAAAAATAAGATAAGAATGAAGTTTATCGAACAAAACCCTATAGAGCGAGGGTATATTCTTGAGAAGATGTAATTCAGTGTGCTCAAGCATGTACTACTGCCTTATGTCGAAGGCATATACTTCACCGTTGATAGTCGCTTCTTTTTTTTAGACAATAATATTTTAATGTACGCAGATATTGTAGATATAAATTTTTATAACTAAGCAAACATCACCTGCTCATATTTTGCAACTATATTTTGTAAATTATTCTAGGAAGGTGAAGTGGAATTGGGAACTACCGGAGCTGCTGGACTGGCGAGCGTGGAAACGCTCGACGATGTTGAGAAAAATCCGATTGGCAACGAAGACGGTATGGAGACCGTGCGACTCGACGGAGATGCCCCAGACGGAATCGAATCTCCTAAGCAGCATTTTCTTGTAGCTTGTATATCCGCCGCTAGAAGAAATTTATTCGTGTTAGGTACAAAACCATGATTTTTCTTTTTTCACTTTAAGTTTTAGGTGTTGAACAATTACGAAAGTTTAAAATTGAAATACAAATAATCCAATTTGTGTTAACAACAGTGACAACACTATGTGTCTTGGTGTCAGTTGTGATCATTATCTGCATCGCTTGCATCGGCCCGAGAAAAAATATCTCGCAACTGATAAAGGATGGCAGCTTCGTCAAGGCAGTAACTTCCTGCGGGCCGGTACAAGGTGTGTCGGAAGATGGTGCGTTCGCGTTCCGTGGCATCCCGTATGCGGTTCCGCCGTTAGAAAATCGTCGTTGGCAGCCTGCGGAATCGCTGAGGAAGATCGAGTACTGTTGGACGGCTACGTATCAGGCACACAACTCTTCGAAAGTCTGCTGGCAACGAGAAGCCTTGGGAAGAATTATCGGAAGCGAGGACTGCTTGTATCTAGACGTTTTCACGCCTGAGGTCAGATATGACTTGCCTTTACCGGTTGTCGTGATGATCGGTGCTGAAACACTTAATGGTGGTTCTCCAGGCGTGATGCAGCCTTCTGCAAAACTCGCTCGTGTCCGTGACATGGTATTTGTTAGACCCAACTTTCGGTTAGTATCAATTTGATTTTAACAATTGTCGTAATCTCTTCTATTAAGAAAGTATTTTACGATGATAAATTCTGTTACACTTCAGGCTAGGAATTTTCGGTTTCTTGGCTGTGGAGCCGCTGTCAAGAGCGTCGCATCCTCTTACGTCTGGAAACTACGGACTGTCCGACATTATAGCAGCGCTTCAGTGGGTTCATCTTAACATCGAGCACTTCGGCGGGAATAAATCGGCCGTAACCCTTTGGGGTCATCGGGCAGGAGGGACTCTCGTAACAACTTTAGTCGGCATCCGGCGAACGAAAGATCTCTTCCAAAGAGTGTGGATCTCTAGTGGCAGTGCGATATTCCCTGGAAGAGAGTTGGAAGTTTCCGAGACGCTCAGCGAACTGTTTCTGAATTCCACGAGATGCAACGACGCCGCCTGTTTACGAAGCAAGAGCGCCGAGGAGGTGATGGACTCGGTTCCCGAGACCTGGCATTTGGGAAATGTCGGCCTGCCCGAGACCAGGGAAGCAACGACAAGAGATAGAAGGCACGAGTGGTTAGTGCTCGATCGTGCCATTCTTCAGGAGCCTGTCGGCCAAATTTGGGCAAGGGATGAATTTCAGGTGAAAATCGTGATGGGCACGACTGCCCATGCAGGAGCACCTCTCAAGTATCTTACTTCTAACGCTACCCTCAACTCTACACAAGTGGAGAAAATCGTAAAAGAGTCCTTATTAGGTACGTCGGGTTTGGCAGACGAAGCACTCAGGTGAGAATTTTTTCTTTTATATTTCATCGTTAACTAAGATTGCAATGGGACATTAGAGAACGTAAGAAATTCTAATTTTTTCAGACGTTATAACACAACATTGAAAGGTTTACTGAGCATGATCTCAGACATTCGCGTGATATGCCCATTATTGACAGTAGCCAGAATGAAGACCAATATCCCATTTTACGTAGCAACGCAACCACGAGGCCACTTTGCAGATCCTGATTGCGATGCCTCAGCGATACTTGGATCGTATGCCGCTCGTACGCCTGCCGAGAAAAGACATGTGTCTGCAATGCAGCAACTTTTCAATCACTATGTCTGGCACGGCGAGGTAGCTCAGGCAGATCCTCATGGCGTGAAACGAGTATTAATCGTTGGACAAGACACGCTTCCCGACCGCGATTATCCCAACTGCGACTTTTGGATAAGAGAAGATATAGTCCCGTCTTACGGTCGAGTCGATTGAATCTTCTCTCTTTTTTTTTTACTTTTTCTTTCGTTTTTTTTATCTATTTTTGATAGCCATTCAAGATTTCCATCATACTCGGGATGTATTACGCTTCAAAATAATTCTACTTTGCAAATGTTTGCAAACGATACATCTCTTGATTGATTTTGAAAGCAGAAACAATTAAATTTTTAAGTTAATATTTTTATTAATCTATTTTTCGCAATCTAATTTTTTTATAATAAGTATTGCTATGTTCTGCGAAAAATTGAACGAAAGATTATTATCAAGATATTTCGTTGCAATTTACTGGTATAATGTTTAAAATACTCACCCAATACATACCCATATCATAATTTTATAAAGTAATGATAGGAACGCAAACGAAATGCACGTTACTTATTTTTATTAAACTGTAGGAGCAAAGAACGAAGAACGGTAGTTATCAGAAGTCTGTATTCAAGTCAGAAAGCATTAAGAATTATTCTTCTACAGTTTTACCTTTTTTTTTCTTTTTAGCTTTGAATAGCTATGAATTTATAACTTGTACTTAACCACAGATACAAAATACGAAACGATAATTATTTATTACTACGATTTTACAATTGTTCTCTATCAAAATTGTAGATATCGTTCTGTTGAAAATATTTTTTTTTTACAGAATACGATATTCAATCACGTCTAAGTTTTTTTCAGAGATTTTTTAAGCATTTTATTACAAGGCACCTTGCATTGGTTTATCCAAATGTTTTCTTAGCACATTGAGAATGTGTACCACCGTTTTTTTCAACAAACTGCCAGATATTTATACGTATAAAAAATTCACGAATTTCTACAAAAGATATTCAGTAGTTTCTTCTTTGTACATATATTACTGTTGCTGTTTTCACTTTTTATTTCAATTTATATACTAACGAAATATTTCTACCTGCGTAACGAATATAGGAAACTATATAACATGTATGTACATATATATAAATATATATATATATATATTATATATATCTCAAATTTGATTTTTAAACTGTAAGACTGATTTTACAAATTGGCATTTCATTTCCGTATGAATGTCCCTTTATATTAGTTTTTAATAAAAGATAATTTCATAATGTAAAAGGTCTCTGTTCTCCAAGCAGAATTCTTATATTACAAGTGAATGAGATGTGTGATGGATTTTCTTTAAATAACGTCAGCGTTCATGTATGTGTATTTATGTAATTCACGTTTTTTCGTATTATGAAATCGCACCGCAGCACATGCTTGTTCCCTTAAAATTTGTGTAGAGATTTAGGAATATGTATTCGTTTCGATAACAGTTCAAACTGAAGTATTATATTTTTTACCAATTCAGAAGTAACAAGACGATTGTAAAAGTTGAAAAATATTCCTAAGTCTGTCGCAGCTTTAACATTTAATTAATGCCATTTTTTGGATTGCTGTGCGTTCGGATGTTTGTGTGATATTTGGGACGAAATAAAATGTAATTCGTTTTTCAACCTTTATAGTTGAATGACATTGAATACGTAATAAGAATTATTTATTGATAGAGATTTCACGATTATCGTAATAATTTGATCGTCATCTTTCTTACTTCATTAACCGTAAGTTTAATTCAATTAAGAATTAGGAAGTGCGATTTAATTTAATGTCATTGTTATTAATTTATGCGATAGTGGATATTTGACCAAACTTGACAAGTTTCAATGACCTTAGGAAAAGTGGCCTTTTTTAGAGAGGATAATTTTGTAAAAATTTGTGCAACGTTGAAAAATACGAAATGTAACGGGAGGACTTTTTAATTCGCATATTTCCGATCAATCTTCAAACCGCTGAAATTTTCAACAGAAACGATCTATTTATATAAAGGTCTACGATCACTTGAATAAATAATTATAAATCTTCGAAGTTACGAAAATAGTCACATTCCTTAATAAGTACTAAAAAAAAGAAAAAAAAATGAAAATAAACACGTATTTATGAAAAATCAATGCTCATGTTTTTAAGTATGTTTGCGTTAACGTAAGTACGTAACGTTTCATTCGAAAGCATTCGATTTTACATGAATTTGCCAAAATTGTAAATACATCATTTCTTTCTTTTCCTTTTTTTCTTAAGAATACGAAAAAAGGACAATAAAAATATGAGAACCTCTGGCGAAGAATGCGAAAGATTGAATCATTTTTATAAACGGCTGCCGGTGAGAACCACTGCTTGGAATTCTTGGGACTACCTGGTCGGCAATCTTACATTTTAGAGTTAGTGGAGCAACAATAACTGCGATCTGTTGCTATAGGTATATTCTGCAGTCGCCAATTCTTGAATCAACAGGTCGACCGAGATCAGCGTCGTTTAAAAAGCCGAGTGGTCCGGCCTCCTCCGAACGCGAGTTACCAGAAAATGTACCGGTACGATCGAGAAGCAACCCGGAACACAGACAGCCGGTGAGAGAGAGAGTTTTATCTTCGAGAGCGTCTGCGAGGTGTACGAATAAATTCCTCGCATTCCAACGCTGGCCCAAACTCCCGCGGGGCCAGCATCTAGATGAGAATGTTACTTTTGTGATTACTCATTCGGTGACATCCGAGGAATGTGGTAAGGAAATTTTCTTCCTCCTACGCTTCGTAATTCTATTTCTTTTTTTCTTTTTTCTTCGCTCTCCTCTCTTCCAGATTGATACGATTGTAACAATATCAGCCATTGAGTTACTTTCTGCTAGGCGATCCAAGACCCTGAAAAGTCAATTTTCTTTCATCAGTCTAAATCTTTTTTTTTAACGTTAAAAACACCCGCTGCTACACTCTGTCGCGCGTTTTATTTCAACTTTGTATTTGTAGTTTCTCGGTGCTGTCACATATGAATGGTTAACAGTGTGATAGGCATAAAAATTTATTCCTTTAAACTGTCTGTTAAGCTACAAAAATTATTCTCATGAAAAAAAATATATGTATATATGTACAAAGTAATTTTTTTATTTTTGAGTATAAATTAGAAAAATATATTTAGTAATTAATGTAGGATATATTAATTATATTAAACATATATGTTATGTTCAATATGATTATATTGAACATTAATTGAATATTCAATTTATTAAGATAACGTATATTTCAGCTAGAATAAGGTCTCCTTCTTGCATCGCACGAGACAACTCCCACATTGTGGAATGTGTGGTATAGGTTGACAGAAAGAAAAGGTGCTGGATAATCCAAATGGATAACAAAAGCCCATTATGGCCCAGCATCTGCAAACACAGCATCAACACGAATTTCTACCACTGTGCGATGTATTGTTCAACATAATATCTCTTGCATCGTATTTCTGCGACGTTGTCTTCGACTTTGCCATGGTATATGCTCTTGCTCAACATTCTGTAGCACCTCCAGTTCTATTTCCTCTAAGCATTGTTCTTATAGCAACTTCGTTGATCATTTCTCAGGTCAGTATCAATATGAAATATTCAGGAATCTCGATTTTTCATGACCGATATGTCATTCAATTAATTTCAGATTATTAGCGTAAGATGGTATTTATGGGGAGCCAGGGGCAAACTAACGGGTAACTCTATAACAGACTGCAATATTAATGGAAAGAAAGAAAACGGAAATTGGACGATATGGTGCGTTTTGTTGCTTCATTCGACTCAAGTCGGAGTATTGTGGAGATATTTCAAATTATTCATCCCGGTTAATTTAACTTATGTTAAACATGAGGTGAGAAATAAGAAAAAAAGATTCGTTTGTACGTTTACCTGATATAATTTATATGTTAAACTTGTGATTCGGTTTCATCAGGTGAGAGAACTTTGCGTACTACGCCTTATTCATGCATTCTGTGAAGCTGCACCAATGTTACTTCTACAGTTGTATCTATTGTCGATTGGAGTCAATAATGATTCAAATACCGACGTTGGAAAAACGAAGGAAACCGACAGTAGAGACGGTGATAAGTTAGCAAAATTAACTGCAGTGTCTGCTGGTTTATCTTTATGGAGCGTGTGTTGGGCGGTGGCTAGTTTTAGCAAAGGTGCAGCACGTCTTCGTAATTTAGAACGTTTGGTATTGACATGGCTAGGTGTGCTGGCACAACTAGCATGGCGTTTAGGAACTGTAAGCGCTAGAGTAGGAGTATTGGTAGCTTATGCTTCACTCTACGGTGGACAGTGGTTATTAATTGTCATGGCTCTCCATTGGTTATCAATGTTGATGTGGTTGTTACTTACTCCGGATGGTCTTTTTCATGGTGGAGAGCATTTACCTATTTTAAGAAAAACATCCTTAGCTTGTCTCCTTGCGTTTGTTTACATATTTGCATACGTAAATTTACACGAAACGAATCATCGTCAAAAGATGGTAAGTTGTTGATATATATTATTCCTTTAACCCTGATGTCTAAAATAAATGAAATTCATAGTGTACTCGATATATTTATATTGGTTGTCTTTTTCCAGGTAATTTTTTACACGGTAATGTTTTTAGAAAATAGTTTGCTCATTGGTGTTTGGATAGTTGGTGTCAATAGAACAGATCTTCTCCCTCACCAGCATCATCCAAACCCTGTAACTTTAGTACTTACATTATTAGCTTTATTTTTCGGTGGTATGTTTTTCATGGGACTTTATTACAGGTAATTATAAATTTAATTCTGCCAAGTTATTTTACAAATATATATTATTTTAGTAATTATATTAGTAATTTGTCTTTATCGACTTTGCATGGAATCTTAGGTTTTTTCATGTACGGAGATTAAGGTACGAATCTGGCGGCAGAATGACAGCCTCAAATCTCACGGCGTTATCAAATCAGGTATCGTAGTAAATTAAAGTCAAATGTTAAAAAGCAATATAACGAATGTTTCTTATAAAGGAATCATATCTATAGGACAATCTAGAAGAAAAACAAATAGAATATACAGAAGATAAGAAGTTAAATATGAACGTAGGAATGAGAAGAGTCAAATTAAGTAATGGCGGAATACCAGGAGTATTTAATTGCCGTTTTGCCAATCCGGCTGTAGTAAATCCGAATCGCAAGAAGAAAAAACCGACAACGTTCGTACCTCCACCGCCACCGCAGTCTCAAACTGGAACTGTCACAACCCCAATGAATACAGTGACCGAGTCGAAACAGTGGCTTGGTGTAAATAGCAATTCACGTCAATTAATACCGTTTTGGAAGAAATCTGTAAATTCTGGCATACTACAGAATGATCATTCAAATGAAGAAAAAACTAGAACAGATGCTGCGACTACTGGATCTCTGAGTGTGAATTTAATAAGAGAGAAACTCCAAGAGAAGAAACAACAGCAATTAAGAGAATTAAGAGCAATTCAGGAAGAGATAAAAGAAGGGAAATTATTTCCCCCGCCATCAGCTTCAGCGTCCTCATTCTCATCGTCGCCTGCATCGAATCAACAACCACCGCCTAATACAAAGTTGCACACTTCTCCTAGTTCTCCTTTATTCACGTCTGAACCATCGGTGGGCGATCAGAGCGGAGGAGTAACCTTATCTTCGTGGCCACCAGTGAAAATGCACTGTCTTTTACCTCCGCCACCATCGTCCTCGTATTATCCAAACGTTCATCCTTCAAATTCATGGAGGACAACGCAAAGAGAAAGAGCAGATACTCCGGAAATTTTGCTTGCACCACGTTGTCTTCCTCATCATTATTCTCATTGGACGCCGTCTACTCATGTCAATCATCGGTAATTAAAGACGAAGACGAAACAGATTTCCTAAAAATTTTGTTCGTCAATGAACAAATTTAAAAATGTATTGATTATTAAATACATTAGCACGTTTTGTGTTTCAGTCAAAATGGTGGAGAGGAAAGTTCTAAAGGCGAGGGAGACGTAGAAGGTGAACTTAGCGATATGGAAGGTAGTCAGGTATCACTACCTCGAAGCTATACTCTGCCACGTGAATTTAAGTATCATCATCCAAATAACACTGCCAGAGAGCGGGAACGACGTGTAGGAAATAATAAAGTTCCAGCTTCACGTTTTTATTTACCTTCTACCAATAGTTCTGATGGTGTGTCCTGCTTAAATTTGTTGGAGTTAAATCTTATGAAATGTACATACACACACACATACTCATTTAACATCTTTCCAGGAGATGTAGATAGTGCGGACAATGAAGAAGAAACAGATTCGGAAGTACATTATCGTGTGAAGAATAATCATGGATGCAACAATCACAGCGAAACGCAGCAACAGCAGCAGCAACGATTTGCATTTGAAGATAATAACAAAAACGAATTTTTAAATACAGATTCTGCAGCGACTGTTATCATGTCTGGAAATTATTTAAATAATTCTCAAGGGCTACTTCGACCAAGTCAATTATTTCGAAACAGGGTTAAACACGAAACGAAGCTTTGAAGCTTCTGTCATCAATGTAGTATTTTAGAAATTGTATAATAGTTAATTGAAAGTTTAAAACAAGAAGACTGTACATGAGATCTATTTTTATAAAATTACTCATTTCTTACACGCGAATTTTCTAACATTTTTATGTTTAGGATTAACATTTCTAAGGGTTAAATACTAACCATAATATTTGTACATAAAACAGGGATGATGTAGACTTATTTTGATAATACTATTGCATTTGTTCCTTGTAAATAATGATATAACTATATATAAATTTAAAGTACATTGAACAATCAGGTGTTTATTTTTATGATCCAGCTATATACGACTTGAAAAATTTTAATATTTTTTACGCAACATACAAATTCTTTTCTAATAAATTATTAATTCTCTTATTTGTATTTTGAATGAAAATACATATGTAATTTAAAATCCATATAGTATTAATTATTTTACATATACATTATTTTGGAGGGATGAATTATGTAAACAAATAAAATATTTGAACCCATTATATTTATTTCACATTAAAAAAATATATATTTAAATTTTACAATTGTAAAATAGTGATTAAATTATTTCAGCCTCTTTTCTTGGTAAATAACTAATTAACAAATGATACTCTTCACTAATTATTATTAACTCATTAATGCTTAAGACATTGAATTTACAAATAATTACAGAAATATATAAATATCGAAAAATGATGTTTTTTGTACTATATATGGTATAAACAACTGTCTGTAACAAAATCATCAGAAAATATTTATATTCATATAAATACTTTATGAACTTGTATATTGTGCATCAGTATCAGTTTCTCAGAATCATTGCATAAATTGACAATTTCAAATGTACAATAAAAATTAACGAAGAATTGTATACATACAATTAGTTAACAAATTAGTTAACAAAAATATATTATTTCAAATATTTCATGTTGCATTGTACATATGCGGTTTAAAGAATGATTTCGTTCTTAAAGTTCCTAGTTAGTTCTTTGTGCGGCAATACAATCGAATTTAATACGATTTTCTCTGCTGCCAAACGTACGCTGGTGCCTAAAATATAAATAATAAAAATAAATATTCCTTTTTTTTGTTTAAATAACTATTACGAATGAACTATTTACCAAGGATTGTTATAGAGGGATTCAATTTGCCGTTAGTGTTAAACAAAGGTAAATTTTCCATTTTAGCAAATGGTTTATCAGGATTTGGATCACACGGTGTTCCTTCTATCCTTGCCCATTCTCCCACGTAACTGCTTTTCCCAACTATACTGTGTAATACAATAGAATGTGCTTGAATATGAGCATTAGCTAATATAATTGATTCCCTTATTCTAACACCACGGGCAATAACAGCATTTGGACCTATGCTAACATTCGGACCTAGCTGCAAATCAAGTATTGTTTTATGAAGTTTGTGTTTAAATAATGTTATTCTCTAAGAACAAAACAAATATTTCTTCACCACTGCTGTTTCATGAACTGTAGCAGAAGGATGAATATAAATATCACCAATGATCTGACAAGGTCCATTAACTGCAGAAGCAAGACGGTCTGGATGTTTTGCTTTGTATAAATTCAAATAGTGACGATTGGCATATATAGCAGAACCTGCAGTCTTAACTTGTGACCACCACTTTAGAACAGGTAAAGCAAATAAACGACCAGTTCCAGCTAAACGCATTAATATATCTTGTTCCAGTGATATATGAGCTGGGTCTTTACTGTTACCATTGAATTGCCTACAAAGTAATGTTTAATTAAGATTCTTGTATACGCACAACCATTCTAAGAAACCTTCTGGAACATCTTACATAAAATTCTCTTGACTTTGACCTGCATAAAAGGCGTCAGCCATAGTTTGAAAAATATCTAAGGAAGCAAGATAGATTCCACAATTGATTAAAGTTGAAACAAACGTCGACGGCTTCTCCACGTAGTGAGCAACTTTTCCTTCTTTATCAAGAACCATGCATCCAAAATTCAAAGATTGTTGTCTGGTTGCCTCAGTGGCCATGATAGTAAGCAATGCTTGCTTCTCTTTATGATACTCCACTATTTCTTGCAAAGAGAAATCAGCGCATACATCACCGTTCATCACAAAAAAGTATGTGGGTCCACCAGAACGTATTTGATCACGAAAATGATACAAGCCACCAGCTGTTCCCAAAGGAGTGAACTCTTGAAGATACCTAATGGTTATTTTATATATACTTATCATTTCCTGTATAAATTGAGACAAATCGCTTGCAAGGTATGATCCAATTATTAATATTTCACTAAGATTGTCCACTTTAGAACATGCTTCAATATGGTGTTGTATTACTGGTAATCCAGCAACTGGAAACAACGGTTTTGGTATATCTAATGAAAGAGGCCTAAACCTAGTACCTAAAAAATATATTAGAAATACATTTAATTTACATGTTGTGATAATCTATATTATTAGAGATATATAAAATTACATTTAAGGTTATATTTCTATGCTGCTTGTAACAAGCATGTTAGAAATATTTATTTTATGGAAAATACAAACCTTTTGATGGACCTCCAATTAATATAACAGATTTTAATATCATCCTTAAAAATAATACGAAATTTCACTACAACTTAAACTTAAAGCAATCCCCTTGTTACAGTGATAAAAAGTTGATGTGCTGATAGGTTTAGGAACCCTTCAAAATTTCCAGTTTATAAATTCCACTTCAATGAGCAGGATAAGATAAGAGTTAGAACTTCCTGACAAATAATACAGATTTGAGCAAACATCAAAATTTATATAATCATCAAATAAACATAAGCGATCATTTCAGTCTTGTTTAGAAATGAAAAACCAAATGTGTATTAAAAATTTTTGAGATATTTATGAAAATGAAATTATATGAAAATATAATATATTTGCAAGATATAAGTAAATAAAAAAAGAAGTTGTCATGATAGAAAATAATGGTTCAAATCTGTTTTTTATTTATCTTTATAAAAAATATATTATAAGTTACAAAATAGAAATTCAACAATATAAAAAAAAGATTATTACATTATATACAACTATAAAAACAACCTATATACTGCATATATGATGTGCTTAAAGAACTACTTATACAACACCATCACTGACAAAAATAAAGTGGGATAATAGTTCGTTGAAAATTCATTATAAAACCACCAACATGAGCGCTATTATACAAAAATATATTATCACTTGTATCTTTAATTAAGATAGGATACTTTATGGATATACTATCGATGTAACTGGTGGTTATCTGCAGGTCTTTTATAAAACTTTACATTACATATTAGGCAATACCCAATTCAAGAACGTTATAGCAACTTCAAATCCAAGAAAGCATGCTGCGTTTGCTGGAAACGCGCGAAGCATCACCGGTACACATCCTTTATACAATGCCCTTAGCCCCTCTTCTTTCATCAGAATTACAAAAACGTCACGGATCCCGTTTTTGAATGTGCCATCTGGAGCTAAATAAAATAAATAAAATTTTAATATTCGATATTCGCAGTAACTTCTTAGGTCAATGAGACTCGTGAGCATTACTTGATATTTAATAATAAATTATAATAACACGTACCGCTTTGTAAACGACTTTTCAATACATCAGGTGGCATTCCAACAATCCAGTTTGCTATACCAGCGAAACCACCAGCAATAATTGTTTGTAATATTCCTACTTTGTTACCTTCGGGAGTCATCCACTTTTTCAGACATTCGTATGTCATAAAATACATCCCACTAGCAGGAACATCTAAATATCAGATACAAAAAATGATTAACAAGATGTAGAAATATATCTGTGAGAATTTAAAAATTCAAACGGTATTTATATGGGCGTATGTGAAAGCTGAAAAATGATCAAGTTTCTACCTGAATGTAACATAATTGAAACATCATGTGGAAACGTTATTTATAATTGTAAGGCAAGAATAGTGTGTGTAGGCTGCTAGATAGGAAGCATCCTGTCTGATAGGGCGCATCAAGGCAGATAGATAACAATTAACAAAATTCAGTTTCCTTCAAACCAGCGTACCATCATCGGTTTTAAGATCTGCTTTTCTTCAATACCAATTATGACGATTATTCTAATACTTGTTTTCACTCTGCTGGTACATAATTATTCTCTTTCTTTATTTAAAATGAGGAAGTTTAAGAGAAAAAGATTATTCCTTCAATAATATTCTCTTTGATAATTACTTGCTCTGTGACACAGAGATTCTTCAAAAGACACTGATTTACCATGTAAATTCGACCAAACGATAAATTAATAAACAAACGTATGTTTAGAACGAGTGCTTTGGGCAAATAGTTGATATCGGCTACGTTTGGGAAGTAAAATGTCCACCAGGCTGTTCGTGCGAAGTACAGAAATTTGTTGATCTACCTTTACATCGATGGATCAAAACGAGCCAAGATCAGGTATGAGAATCAACTGTCTTTCTTTTCCGAAATTCAATAATCTCTTTTCTTTCGACAGAACTTGACTAACGACGCCAGTTACGAACTTGGATTGAGCACAGATCACTCTATAATACCCGAGTTTTTAAACGTAGCAATTTGCGTTATCGCTGAAGATTATGAAGAACTTTTGGACAAACTTCCATCGGACATTCAGGTTAATGTTACAAAATACTGAACAACGCGATTCTTCGCTCTGCTCGAAAATGATATATGCATCCTTGTGTCTTAGGTGTTTACAATACTTGAATCTGGCATGGGAGACTATGAGATTCTTCTGCAATCTACAACATTCCAACGTTTTACAGATTTAATATCTTTAGACATTCAGGGCATCGATTACGAATCTGTGAAGAGAAACTCGGACATTGCACAAAGAAAACAAGGTGGAATCATTTTATCTGTCGATTCGTTGTATCCATTAGGATTAAACCTACTCTATTTAAACCTGGAACGAGTCAGATTAACGAGCCTAAGTCCAACGAGAAAGAACAAAGCCAATCTTGTGATTAAACCGATGAATACGGTTGTTGATGACGGGAACAGTAATAAACAATTATTAAATAACATCACTCAACGTACAGGGCATAGATTGATATTTCTAAGTCAACAAAATAATGGACAAAGCGACGACAAAGAAATACTTCCTTACGATGTGTACAAACAAGAAATGGAGGGTTATAGAGAAACTGTTGGACTTTTCACTGGTCTAGGAGCTTTAACTCACTTAAGAGTTTATGACTGTGATTTAAAAGACATATCGTGGCATATGTTCGATGGCTTGAATAATCTTGTTCATCTTTCATTAGAGAAGAATAGTTTGAAATTCATTCCAGAATTTTGCTTTTATGGCACCCCAAATCTAAAAGTATTGTCACTGGCAAGTAACCAGTTGTTAACACTCAAAAGTGTAGATCTAGCTGGCTTGCTGATGCTAGAAGATCTTGATTTGAGGGGGAACAATTTAACTTTCTTGTCAGAATTATCTTTCCCCCCTTTCCCAATGTTGAAGACTGCGGATTTTCAGGAAAATCCTTTGGATTCCATATTCCCAAGGTATTGTAATACATATATACATATTTCTAGCATGTGTAACTTATAATAAGAAGTGTGAAATTAACGTGAATATCTTCTGATTTTCAGTACCTTTGAAATCATGAATACAACATTAAAGCTTTACTTGGGAGGCGAAGGCTCAAAATTATATTTACAAAAGAATTCTTTTCTGGGACTGTGTCGACTTCAAACCTTGCATCTGTATAATTTAGAAATACCAGTGTTGGAACGTTTTGTATTGCAAGGAATGCCTGAGCTGTTAAAGTTAAGAGCCCGGGGAAATATTTCGAGCATCGATTTCGATGCGTTTGTAGACTTAATCAAACTGGTAGATCTTGATTTAAGTTACTGTCACATTCGTAAAATATCCATGGACGCATTCTATGGTCTGAAAAATGTTAAACGCATAGATTTATCAAACAACGAGTTAGAATTCATTCCACCTGGCTTGTTTGGAGTGCAACAACAGACACAGCTTAAAGAAATTATCCTTTCGAAGAACAAGCTGACATCGCTACCTACAGATTTTTTCAAAATGCTTCGGATTCCAAATAAACTATCAGAATTTTCAATTGTAAGACTAGATGGCAATCCATGGGATTGTACTTGTTCAATGATTACATGGAATCCTCATTTGGTAAGTACGAAGAAGTCATCGTTTGAAGCTATTTTTAAATAATAAAAAATAATTGTAATATAATTGGAAAAAACAGGTAAACAGATTAAGGGAAACAGCACCACGGTGCACAACTCCCAAGAAACTAAGGAACTGGGGAGTTTTTCACGCATTGCGCAAAGGTTTGCAGTGTAAAACCTTAAAGAGAAGGTACTTAAAGAAGTCTACAATGGAAAGAAACAATTATGAAGAGAATATCATCAGTTAGCCAATACATGTTCTTAATTTGCAATTAATGCACGTGTATAGAGACAAGAAACAAAATTAGACAGTTTAATTTTCAATTTCTGTAAGGTAACTTTGACTTTCAAATGTATCATTTTGAATTGTATGGTAAATAGTAGAATAACAAGTTGACAATTCTACAATGTCTATTTTCGAATTATAAAAAATAAAATAAAAGAACAATAATATCACATACCTCTCAGAAGAGTAGCACAGGTACCTTTATAAATATTTCTAATTCCTCCGTTCTTATAAAGTTGCTTCGCACAGTCAATAGGGCCATTATATTTGGGCTTTGAATCGCCCTGTTGTATTTGCAAAAGACACTTTATTCTTTCACCGGGTGTCATTATAATAGTCGTAAAGATGCCGCTAAATGCACCAGCATAAAATAGTTGCAAAGGAGATAATTCCTTATTGTCAGACGTTCTTACTAACTGTTTGCCAAGTCCAAATCCATAAAAGCTTATGGCAAATATTGGAGCTACACCGCATAAAGGTGCACCCATACCTAAAACAAAAAAAAAGAAAAGAAAAATGGAAATATTATAATGATCTATGAAATGATGTTCTAACAAGAAAAAAGAGTCTACAAGAGATATTTATGTATGTTTAAAGTACGTACTATCTACCAACCCTTATATAATCCACGCACTCCTTCCTTTACGATTGTTTTCCTAGCACAATCAATTGTTCCATTATATAACACTGTTTCATTCGGACCTGGTACAGGCATGGTTTGAAGACGGACCTATTGAAGATAATGCGTTTTTCAAACATTTATTTTAGCACAGGCTATTATGAACAGTTTAAAAAAAAGAAAGATAAGTTAACAAAAATTTCTGATCAATGGAAAGGAAGTACAGAAACTTCATTGATTACTTATTCTTGCTACAATATATCTGAACTGTATATATGTCATTTTACTTTAATTATTTATCATCGCAATAAAAAAAAATTATAATTCAATACTCTTCTTAGTACTCACGGTAAATGTGAGAATACTCTACGTAACAAACACAATGAATTATAAGCAATGATGAAAAAGTTTCAAAGAACAAAAATGCAAGAGATGAAAGAGGACAACGAGAAACATAAACTTTCCAAATAAAAAGTTATGGACAAAATCTAATCAGCGCGCACAGTGCAACATTGTTTCTTTTACCTAACATTGTCCATTAATAGGGCCAAGTCCTCTTCGCGGAGAAAAACAGCACTTCATAATCCTACTTATAATTAGATAAGGTACAGCTGAAAAATTGGGGGATTATCTTTTACACACATTCAATTATACAGAAGCATTTATTCTACCCCAGATTTTTTATTTTCTTTTCTCTTATTGCATGAAAAACTTGTATATTTTATCACCTTTTTAAAAAAAAAACAGCAAATCAAGAAAAAATACCTAGTTGAAAGTTCAATCTATCAAATGGTGAACTGCTGCACTTCAACAAATGGAAAACAGACTTTTGTCGATAAATACAAGAATCTTACTTGTAAATGTACTCAGTACATGTACTGTTCATCTTCATTACTTCATGAAGACTCACGATAAGAACTATGATGCATTAATCGTATCCAATTAGCAAAACGTGTCTTTTACTGAATTTCGAATCTCGTCAATTAGTAAAATATATCATTCCACGTTAATTTTTCTATCAATCGGTGTAACCTTACTTTTATTGTGTCTAGAGGGTGACCCACCACGATGGTGCATATTCCTCCAAATCCTCCGCTCAGGAAGTATTTGACAAGGCTTATTTCCTTCTCAGACATTTCAGTGATAAACTTTAATCAAGCGTGGAGGTCAGTCTTCTAAAATGACCTAAAAACTATCAGGTTCGGTCACAAACCTTGTTCAGTGCAAAGTCAGAACATTAACTTATCACACGCTGGCCATGAAAATTCGTCAATTACCACTGAACGAGCAACGATTATTTATATTTACAGCAATGGCTATAGTCATTAAAGTAAATATTGACTTTTACTTTCGAACAAATGGCGAACCTTCTTTTTCTACCTAATTACTAACTTTTACATAATTAAACAACAATTTCAGAAACAATATAGTTCAGTTTGTACGTGTGTTTTGAAAATAAATTTTATATATGCCGCCAGTGGTACGTACAACGTGAGATATTTCAACCATTTGAAATTCCAATTTTCTATGAATTAAATACATGTACAGTGTAAAATTTTCCATTAGTTTTCCGGTCTTTGGATCTTGTGACAAATGGTTCAGCATGGTCTGTTAAATGTCCATGTAGTGGTATCTTTGAAGTATTAAATGTCAGAGCCACATGTAAATAATATCAGGTGATTGAGACTCAGAATCAGAGTTCGTCTGATTTATTATATTTGCGATTTTTTTCTTTTTTTTTTTTATAATTATTTCATGATGCTGATGTCTCTCAATATAGTTACTTTATTCTAATGACATCTTGGTGATGGTGATTCAATTTTATGCATTCCATTTTGACCTTGCATCAAATGTTAAAAAGTCTCTTGGATTTTTGTGTAATCTGAATAAGCATCAGTAACATATATTAACTTCATTAATTCTGTACAAATTTAGGTATCGTTGAGAAGTTTTTGTTTCTGTAAGAATTTACATCTAGTCTAATTTGATTGTCGCATCCACTTTGTTCTTGATCAGTAATATTTATTACGTATTGTAGAAATAACAATTATGTCTGAGAAAACTTCATCAAATCAGCCACAGCCAATTGTTAAAATTGGCCATTATACACTAGGACAGACATTAGGCGTCGGTACATTTGGTAAAGTAAAAAGTATGTAAATCTTCTTTGAGTAAGCCTTCATTACTTTTTTACATAAAGTCATACTGTAACATATTTGTTATATATAATTGTTTCATATAAATTATATAAATTATTTTTTTTATAGTTGGAGAACATGTTTTAACAAAACATAAGGTTGCTGTGAAAATTTTGAATCGCCAAAAGATTAAAAGTTTGGACGTTGTTGGAAAGATTAGAAGGGAGATACAAAATCTGAAACTTTTCAGACATCCTCACATTATTAAATTGTAAGTAATAGCAATGTACTTTATGAGATATTGATTAATAAAGAGTGTAAATTTTTTTGTTAATATTTTGTAAATTGTTGCTTTGTTTCAGATATCAAGTTATAAGTTCGCCTACTGATATATTTATGATAATGGAATATGTATCTGGTGGAGAATTGTTTGACTATATTGTGAAGCATGGGAAACTAAAAGAATACGAGGCGCGGAGATTCTTCCAACAGATTATTTCTGGCGTCGATTATTGTCACAGGCATATGATAGTTCATCGTGACTTAAAACCAGAAAATCTATTGCTAGATCACAATCTACATGTAAAAATAGCAGATTTTGGTATTTGGATATAGTTCGAATTTTATTGACAAAATCTGTTGTCTATTTCATTAAATTATCGAAATAATTTGGTAATTTACTAAATTATAGGCTTGTCGAACATGATGATGGATGGAGAATTCTTACGTACTTCTTGCGGTTCCCCTAATTACGCAGCGCCAGAAGTAATTTCTGGTAAATTATATGCTGGCCCTGAAGTTGATATCTGGTCTTGCGGGATAATACTGTATGCTTTACTTTGTGGTACTTTACCATTTGATGATGAACATGTACCAACACTTTTTCGTAAAATTAAGTGTAAGTAATAACAACCTATGTCTTTTGACTTTAATAGTTCATAAAAAATGTCAAATATTTGTTTTAGCTGGAGTTTTCCCCATTCCAGAATACTTGAATAAAACTGTTGTAAGTCTTTTATGTCACATGTTGCAAGTGGATCCTATGAAAAGGACAACGATTGAAGATATTAAGTACATTCATTTTTTTTTATTATACGCACTTTATTTTATGCACAATTTAAAAATTACTCTCAGATGTTCAAACGTTGGAAATAGATGAAAAAATGTTTGATTTAGGAAACACGAATGGTTCCAAAAGGATTTACCTTCGTATTTGTTCCCGTCACCTGTTGAGCAAGATGCCTCTGTAATTGATATAGATGCAGTAAACGAAGTTTGCGAAAAATTCAATGTAAAAGAAGCAGAAGTTCATTCAGCACTGTTGGGTGGAGATCCTCACGATCAGCTGGCAATTGCTTATCACTTGATAATAGACAATAAGAGAATAGCAGACGAGGCTGCTAAGGCAGAATTAAAAGATTTCTATGTGGCCTCTAGTCCACCTCCTGTTGCTTTTAGTCCTAACGATACCAGCAGCAGCCCTTTAAGACCACATCCAGAAAGAATAGCACGTAAGAAGATAAACTAGCACTTTATTTTTAGAATTTAAAAAAAAAACTTTATTTCGTCGTGTGAAATTTACGAAAACGATGTTTAATACATTCTTTGTCCATTTCAGCATTACGAGAAAGACAAAGTTCTCAAGGAAGCACGTCATCCTCGATACAAGGAGCTCGTGGTACACCAGTAAAACGGGCTAAGTGGCATCTAGGTATTCGTTCGCAATCCAAACCGAACGACATTATGAACGAAGTCTATCGAGCTATGAAAGCTCTCAATTTCGTAAGATCTTTCTCCTAAATTAACTACATGCAAAATAAGAAATTTAATGTTTAAAAACAGTTTGTATCTTTAGGAATGGAAAATCATAAACGCTTACAGCGTTAGAGTGCGTCAAAAGAACAAGCTGACAGACAGATACAGTAAGATGTCGCTACAACTTTACCAAGTCGATTACAAAAGTTATTTGTTAGATTTCAAATCTTTATCAAACGAGGAAGAAGATATCGGGCGAGGTAAACAACCTGCTGTTGATGATTATCGATCAATAATGCAAGCGTTATTTTAGATCCCACACTCCCGCCACCTCAGGCAACAGGTCATCACACTATGGAATTTTTTGAAATGTGCGCTGCATTGATTACGCAGTTGGCTCGATAGATCTACTAGAATGTCAGAATATCCGAGTCATCATTTTTTCAAAACTACGTTTAACAATGCGTTTTATCCTTCCCCCCGTTGTGTACCAATCCAAATTGATAGGATAAAGGGAACTTCCTTAGAAGGAAAGTAATATCAGTTTTGCAAAAAGATTGAATGCACAGAAGGGAAGAGTACAATAAATCCGTAGAAAATCAAGTAATCTTTCTTTAAACCTAGCCTATTTTAAATATTTTACCAAAAAGGAAATCAAAGAAATGTATCAATATTTGTACATATGTTGATAAATTGAAAGAACCAAAATATACATATATATATATATATTTTTTTTTTAAATGGCAGATTATTAGTTCCTCTACCGAGACGGCAGGTAGCGCTAGAAACGAGTCTCTCAAGATTCTCGACAGTTTCCTCTCTGCCCGTCGCAGGCATGCAAAATCCAAGAAACTTGGATTAATCATTATCGCCTCTGTTTTTATGTCACAGATTTAAGTGGAGTAATGCTATCGGCCGCATTGACGAGAGTGAAAATTTGACCAAATATTTAAGCTAATTGGAGATATCATTGAAAGGGGATCTCGCAGGTATTCGCGTAGTCTTGGTAGAACAAATCGGGCGAAAGAGTGCCACCGAGACACGATATTCGACGTGAGGTGAAGCCTAAGAGCACGAGAACAGAAGCAAAGAGGGTTTTTAATTCAAACATGCTTGCAGTTGTCGAGATAGATACGCAGCTTCGCACGAGACTCTTTGACAAGTGATTTCCCCATTTCTCAGAGTCGATCGACGGTGATCGAGAACGAAAGGTTCTTAAACGATATTATTACGATATATTGTGTATACGTTATATACGTATTGGAAGGACGTTTCTTTCGATATAGAGAACCTTTGTTGTTTGTACATTAATTAAGCGAACGATGTTGGAAATACACTGAGAACGGTGATCTTATATCGCAGGATTCTCGGAGTGAGGGTGAGGGAGGACTTAGGGACTTGTACTCCGGGAGACTTGTACTCCGAGGGGCCTCCTCCGTCGAAGGGCGCTCCTTGCTGCGCCATCGAGCCCCTGTTGCTGGAATTAATTCCGATCACTCTTGCTAAAACAATGGCTGCTACTTTCGATCAATATGACAAGTCCAGGTAAATGGGCAAGCAATTTTAGTCGTGATAATTGGTTTTGACATCACGGAACCAATTATCGTTATCCGATAAAGTAACGAGCATAGTGATGTCCCTTTGGAGTTTTGTCTCGCTGACGCTAAAAAGACTCGCGTTTACCTCTAGAAATTACGTTGCAACTGTGTTTGAAAGTAACAGGAAAAATATAAAAAAAAGTAATACTCTTATCTTTGTAAATTTGATTGATATGCATGGAGTTTTAAACTTCTTTCTTTTTTCTTTTTTTTTTTTTTTTTTTTGGATTAGTTATCTTACTGTTGTGTTTTTTTTTTCCTCCCTTAGTTGGTATTTTGGTGCAATGTCACGACAAGATGCCTCGGATTTACTCATGGGTGAAAAAGAAGGCGGTGTGTTCTTAGTACGTGACAGTACGTCGATACACGGGGATTTTGTTCTATGCGTGCGAGAGGACAGCAAGGTTAGCCATTATATTATAAATAAAATTCAGCAGGGCGATCAAATACGTTATCGGATTGGAGATCAAACGTTTCCTGATATTCCCAACCTTTTGGCTTTTTACAAATTACATTATTTGGACACAACGCCACTGATCAGGCCTGCACCTAAAAAGACACAGAGGGTAATAGCAAAGTATGATTTTGAAGGCAATGATCCTGATGATTTACCTTTCAGGAAAGGTTCGTACACTTTGATTTTTTATTTCAAATTTGACCAATGATATAGTGTCTCTCATATTTTGGTTGACTCCAATTAATAATTTCTCTTTAATCAAACTCTGCAGCGTTTAAGTTTTACAAGTTTTTGTATTTTGTATAAACGTGATATTTTCAGGAGAAATTCTCACAATTATATCAAAAGATGAAGAACAATGGTGGACTGCTAGAAACAGCCTTGGTCAAACTGGTTCAGTTCCAGTTCCGTATGTTCAGAAATATGAAGAAGATAGTCACTCCGTGATTGAAAATAACTCAAGATTGGAGAGCGGAGGAAGTTCAACTACAAATTCTAATTCGGTTTCTGCTTCCCAAATGTCTTATCCAGAAAGTGGACAGGGAACTGCCCGCAGATCAAACATCCAGCGAACATTGCCGGCATTTGCGAAAGTGAAACAAGCAAGAGTACCAAATGCATATGATAAAACTGCTTTGAAACTGGAAGTTGGAGATGTGATAAAAGTAACAAAGACTAATATAAATGGTCAGTGGGAAGGTGAATTGCACGGCAAGGTTGGCCACTTTCCATTTACGCATGTTGAGTTTGTAGATAATGAGACCGGAGAAGACAATCAGGAGATTTAATGTTTTATAAGTCTTCTAGATGTGATGAGTAAAAAGTTGATTTAAAAATTCTATGTTGGCAATTTAAGTTTATATCAGCAGTTATGTCTGTGTACTGGTACCTTGAAATCAGTCTATTTTAAAATTTTGCATACACTCTTTAACTTCGAATGTCAGGCGTTTTTATTAATTGTTAATCATACAATATTTTAATGCAAAAATCATATGAATATTTTTTTACGAATTGTTTAACTTCTCTAGTCACAAGGTAACAAATAATCATGCATGCATAGTCATACGTGTATGATGAGAGTTACAAAAAGACTCATTTCTGGTTTAAGCTTTGTACCAGTACATGTGCTGCTTAGCCATAAGTTGTGCCACAGATGGAGCAACATTTTCTATTAGAATATTCTATTTAATGATGGAGCTGTTAACCATATTACAATTGTAATTATACATGAATTACACTAATTATATATTACTATGTAATTATATAAGTTCCAATTGCTAAGTAACTCTTTTTAAGAGAGCAGAAACTGTGAATTTATGTTTATAAGTGAATGGTATTATATTGTCATAATTGTAATTTACGCAGTTTACTTGTTAATATGTAATTATACAAATTGCAAGGACATTTAATTTTGTAAAAACCGTAGCAACTTTGAAGTTCCGCTCTGTGCTATACATATTAGTTTTATCGTAACTACAATCATGCATGAGTTATTGTAAATTATATATTATCAATATATATACATATATATATATATATATATTACACACACACATATATATATATACACATATATATAATAATTTCAATTGTAATATTTCGTGAATTTTTTTAAGAATAATAATTTGGAAAATTTTTTTTGGAAGGATTCTGTTCGACTTTAGAAACTAGCGTAGAAATATAGTTACGTATGTATAAATATATTTTAATATATATTACACATAATTACATTTGTAAAAATTGTAATTTTATCGTAAATTTCAAACAATCGTTTTCTAATATTTTTATATGAGAAAAAAGAAACTGGCAACTTTGGAGTTCTGCTCACTATGGATGTGTATTAATCATGTTTCGATTACGATAATTACGTGTAAGCTGTATGTACGTTATGTATAGTTGTATGAGAACAGAATTTTAATTTTCTGCATTTCCGTAGAAACAGTTGTAATTGTTTCTTTTCTGTAATTCCAAAAAGGTACTTCCATTTTGAATCTTTAGTAACGAAGATCATAAGATATTACGTAAATTGTATAGTTTGTACGAAACTTTGTCTTTATGATTACGTCGTATTTTCTTAGAAAAAAAAAAGAAAAAAGAAAAAAAAGAAAACACCTCTAAAACCGAGTTAAAAATTTTATTTACGTACAAGATGCTGGATATTAATATATAGTTAAATTCAATTATCTTTGTAAAACATTTTTAACAAATCGATTACGATTGTACATGAATTGTGCAAGTCATTTCTACAGTATATATTTGCAAAATTATTTCTAGAGTTTGAAGAGTGATCAATTTATCAGTTCCTAAATAACTACAGTTAACTTTCAAATTGGTCCTACTTTTTTTTTTTTGTAAGCATGTACAATTCATCAAGGTTCGCATAAACGATATTTCAAATTGTCAGTAATGTACTACAAAAGGGAAGAGTATGCATTTCAACTAACATTGTCGATAAATTTGAACAACAAAGCGGAATTAAAGTTGCGAAAGCAAACTACAGTTCATATAATTGCGTGCATATTAATAAAGTATTAAGACAGTGCAAATTTTTATATATAAATTTGTAACATTTTTATATAATTTACATCTTAATTTTTAAAACATGTAGAAACTAAGAGTACAATAAATGAAAAATTAAGATAAATGTTTTTATAAACATAATAAATATATATATATACATATCAGACGATTTAATTTAATTAATTTATTTTTATAATTCTACTATAAATAATTGACAGTTATTTATATATATATATATCTTTTCAATTTAATATTATTTAAAGTTAAGAACTTACAAAACAAAATCTAAATAGAAATAATCATTTTTTTTAAATTTAACGATAAATTTTAGAACAGAACTTTCTGATTGGTTCATTTGTCGATCTTTGTAAGTGGGAATTACCAATGAAAATGCATCTAGATACGCGATATATAGAGTGTTCCAGGTATCAACAAACTTTGGCAATACGTTTGGCAGATTATTTTGACCAAAAAATATTACATGTATACCATGTAGCAGTTCGATGTGTCCTCGTCTTCGAAATGTAAAAGGAAATGTAGCATAAACCATAAGTAGTTAAATATACTGAAACTACTTAACTTTCAACGATTATCGTTTATTTCAAATTTACTTTTTTTACAGTGATTGATACTGGTTTCTACAAATTACTCAAAATGGTCATCTTTCGTCTCACACGCAAGTAAACATGCTCACTGCATATTAGCAAAGTCATTATTAATGGTACCAGCAACCTCTGATTTCCTCGACAATCATTAAAAGTTAAGTGACTACTTGTAACTTATATCTTTTTTTTTCATAAGAAAGAAGACGTATCAAGAGCCATGATGTACATGTATGTAACGGTTTTCAAACGGTTTGCAGTTCCCAAACGTAAGCTGACAAAGTTTGACGGTTAAGATCCGGGACACCCTGTATAATTTGTTTCGAGTACCATCTGTCCTTCCGCCATGTATATATATCCATGAGCTGTTCCCGCCAAATTTCTCAGTTCAGTAACTGCCAAGGTACGGATGACACTCGTCGTTAATGTGATTTACTTGCACTTCTATTAAGACAGATAACAGAGATAAATTGCATTTCTTGATCGCACATTTAATCGACGTGTGGAAGAAACAGACAAGTACAACTTTACACTTTTTCTCTGAAAGTTTTTAACTCAAACATACCAAAATGTACGTTAAAGTAAGAACAATGGATGGCAAACGGGAGACGTTATTAACCGTTTCAAGAACAATAGAAGTGAAAGACTTCAAGGTAAAACGAACGTAGCACGAAAAATGCTATTTTCAAATAGAAAAGCAATTTTTAAGTATTTTTCCTTATGAAATTTGTAATTTCATCCCTAATATCTTCCTGCTGCGTTTTATGGCTTTCGGAGCAGAATTCATTTCTATGAATTTATTAAATACTTCATGTGTGTTAAAGATATTTGTTTGAATGTTGCTACAATCCTTGGTAAATTACTATATTTTCATCTGCTTAAAGGAACTTCTTTTGAGATAAAACATTTGCATTGTTTGAATTTTATATGTAAATATAACAATATTTCATAAAAACTCTAATTCACAAAAATATTGTTTTTACAGCGTATGATTGAAGAGGAGATGGATGTAAAAGTGGATCTACAACGATTATTCTATCGTGGAAAACAATTAGAAAATGATTATACATTACATGATTATAATATCAATATAAATGATGTGATTCAATTAATGATAAAGATACAAATTAGCGAATTAGAAAGTAGTAACACTCCTACCTCTAGCAGTGTTACTACTATACCTAGTTTTAATTCTGAAAAAGAAATTGTTGATGATAATGGAGAGAAATTACTTGAAGCACTTACTGAAAGCTTGTATTATAAAACTGGTGATATAGTAGATTGCCTTAATCAAGTTTATGGAGCTTGGTTTGAGGCAATAATAGTAAAAATCTTTAAAAAAGATGAGAAAATTATTTATAACATACAGTGGGAATATGATGATAAAGCTCCGCCTTTCAATGTATCTGAGTCATTAATAAGACCACGCGCAAGACATTTGTTACAACTTGACAGTTTAGAAGTAGGTCAAAAAGTGATGATTAATCATAATGTTGATAATCCTGAAGAAATTGGTTTTTGGTACGATTTTACAATATCGAATATAATTAAAAACAAAAAAAAAGTACAAGAACTTATTGGGATATTACATATTGGAATGTAAGTATTACGTAATGCAACTTCGTTCAAGTTATCGTATTGTACAATTGAAATGTGAAATATATAATTTGACAGGGATCAAACGATCGACACTTTGAAAGTGATACCTGGGGGTGATATTTTTGCCATAGAAGAACCAAAATTTCTTAAAGACAGAACCGAAGATGAACAGAACATGGTCAGTAAACGAAGACGTGTACAAGCTAATTGTGATGCATGTTTCGACAATCCTAACAAGAAATGCAGAGAATGTGGTTGTAGAATTTGTGCTGGAAAAGAAGATGAACATAATCTTCTCTTATGTGATGAGTGTGACTTTGCATATCATATAGGCTGTTTGAATCCTCCGTTAACATCTGTACCTGAAGAAGATTACTGGTATTGCTCGGAATGTAAAAATGATGAAAATGAAATTGTGAAGGTTAATTATCATATAATAAAATTTTATTTTGTAATATTTATAAAATTTATAAATTATAATTTTTTAAAGGCAGGTGATAAACTTAAACAAACGAAAAAGAAAACAAAAAATAGTAAAAAAAGAAATTGGGATACAGGAATGTCATGTGTAGGAATAAAAAAATGCACTATAGTTTCAAAATATCATGTCGGACCCATTCCAGGAATAGAAGTTGGAACGAGCTGGTTATATAGAGTACAGGTAATTGAAATTCTTAAATAATCATCAGTCATACTAACTTTGCATATTTGTAAAAATTAAATTGATATTTGGAAAAATTAAATTGTAAATGGTAGGTGTCTGAAGCTGGAATACATAGGCCGCACATAGCTGGAATTCATGGAACATCAACACAGTGTGCATATTCTATTGTATTGTCTGGAGGGTACGAAGGTGATATTGACAACGGCGATGAGTTTATTTATAGTGGCTCCGGAGGCAGAAATTTATCAGGTAGAATATTTGATTATACAGAAATTTATATCTGAATTAATACGTCGTATTTATAAAGGAAACAAAAGAACAACAGCACAACAAACTTATGATCAGAAATTGACTTATATGAACAAAGCATTGGCTATAAATTGCAATGCGAAATTCAATCCGAGAGTCGGCGCCACAGCGGAATATTGGAGAGATGGTATACCTGTAAGAGTTGTGAGAAACTTCAGACTCGCTAAATTCAGCAAATATGCACCAGAACAAGGCAACAGGTATTAATGATCATATTTTTTATTTTTATACTTACTAGTACATAGTTTTGATAAAAATATTTTTTTATTTTAGGTATGACGGTATATATAAGGTGGTAAAGTATTATCCAGAAATAGGTAAAAGCGGATTTCGCATATGGAAATTTTTATTAAGAAGAGATGATCCAGTACCTGCACCATGGACTAAAGCGGGTAAAGCACGAATAGAGACACTCGGCTTAAAATTAATATATCCAGATGGATATTTAGAAGCAAACGCAAAAAATGAAGTAAATAAAATAAGTAAAAAACGAAATTTACATATGGAAGAATCTGCTACTACGAATGAAGAGAAAAAGAAGAGACGGAAATTCGAGGGTTATAAATTAGAAAGTGAAATAGTAAAATATATCGAGCAAGATCGGACAAATGTAAAATTATGGGATGAATGTCGTAAAGCCTTACAAAATGGTAAACCTGCATTTTTGCAATATGTTTCAGAAAGGTACGTTATGTTTTATCAAATTAATGGATATTAGTGGATTTTCAAATTTTTATAAATTTTTAATTACAGATTCACATGTCCTTGTTGTTTGGAACTCGTTTACAAACCTATCACGACTCCATGCGCACATAATGTTTGTGTTAATTGTTTGAAACATAGTTTTTTAATGGGTGGGCGATGTTGCCCGTCATGTCGTTATTTATTTAATGAAAATTATAAAGTGACAATTAATACATTTTTATCATCTGCTTTATCATTACTTTATCCAGGTTACAAAGGTAGTAATTTTTGATAAAATAATACTATCTCTGATTCTCACATGCCAATTCAAATTGCATTAAATAATGTCTGGATACGATTTGTGCTTTAATGATAAAATAATGATATTTGGTATGATACATAATTATAAGACGAGCAACATATTCTGCTCATTTTTATTTATATAAAAAATTTGCTAGTATCATCTACTACAATAATAATTTTATTATCAAGTCATAAAATGACCGATTAATTAAATAATAATAACTATTATTGTAATACTTATTATTATGTTGAGTTTTGATTTATGTAATTTCAAATTTTATATCTACAGGGTGAACCGTTTAGATGGGATTATTTTGTTTGATTGTTATTTTTAGGGACATGGATAAATTTTGTTAATAAGTCATTCGGGGGCTATGGCAGTAATGACTTTTTTGTAGGTGGAGAGGTTTGGAGGATTTCAAAATCACCCCTCAGATCATTCTTTCTTTGCAAATTAACCTACATATGTCGAAAGATTATTAATCTAGGAGGCATTTTAATCTTAGATTATAGAATCTATTGTATGAAAAACAAAGGACGGTATACAAGAATACTGCCTTTGTCCTTTGTTTTTCATACAGATCAAAACTCACTATTGCCATATTATGATCCCTTTAATATTGAATAACTGAATATTGAATTTTATTTTTTTACAAAATTTATTCATGTTTTTAAAAACAACGGAGTTATTTAAGTAGTTTTAAGTTATTTTGGTAGATCCCATTTGATTGTATATGTAAGGTTTATATATTGACTACGAACTATATATGTTTGGTCATTTGTATGTACATTTGATGTGCTTCAATTTAAACTAATTGTATGTGGTTCTAATTTGCATTTTAATCAATCTGTACTGCTCTTTTTTAGTTAGCATAACATAATTTTCTACAATAAATGATATGAATCATATTATTTTACAACGAATAAATAAATGTTTTTTATTACAATTGATATGATCTTATTAATTACACATTGAAAAAATAGTTATTTTATTGATTTCTTTGATCAATAGATGGAACTATTTCACTTATCCATTGGAGATATTTGTCACTTCCATTTTGGATCTAAAATAAAATATAATTAAAATATTGTTCAATTTTCGCCATGCATTAAACTAATATAGCGTACCCTGTACATTAAAATATAATTGAATAATACTTACAGGTAATGAGATCACCTCACAGACTTCGTACGGATGATTTTCCCTGTTTAAAATCAGTGCGAAATTAATTTTGAACATACACGTATAATTTAAAAACATCAGAATATGTACTTACATTACGTATTTCGTTAATGCGTCCACGGTATCAGTTCTAGTTTTTATCATCTAAAAAATAAATAATACAAAATGCATATCAATAATTTAAACTTACTACCATTATGTTTTACATATATCTTACCAACAGAAGTTCGCTATCTTCGTTGATTTCATTTTTCCACTCGTACCTGTAATGTGCAAATAATGTTACTCCACTTTGAGTTGTATACTCTATAGCATGTATATGTATATATCATACTTACACTGACGTAAGTCCCGGTATAATATTAACGCAAGCGGCTAATTTATTTTTTACCAAGCCACTGTAAATTAAATGGAACAATCTGTAATTATTTTTCAAAGGGTAATCTAATAGATTACATTAATCCTTACTGAGCCAATTTTTTAGCAATTTCCTGCGTTGGAACCGTTACGTATGCAACGGAATGAACTCCCGCGAGGCTACTCATGTTTCTGTAAGTAACAGTGGTAATACCTCTGGATAAACAAAAGAACGTAACAATTCCCAAGATCGGTTTACAGAACATAAGTGACATTTGCTCTCTTCAGTGTTTTGAAACCGGTTTGGAACCTTTCCTTATTGACTTGAAGTTGCTTCAGACGCAGCAACTTCATGTATATGCACTTTCAAATCGAAGCACTTTAAAATATCGATTAGTCGAAGGCAAATATCTAAGGTAGAATTATTTTGAAAAATAAGCAAATGGCGGTCTTTCAACGGAAGAATTTACTCCTTTGCTCTGAAAGGGATCAATTTTGAAGGTTTACGCAAATCGAAGAAACTAAAATATTTAAAAAGTCATACGCCATTTTAGGTAACATTAAAAACAAATAATGTGTAAAGAAACGCGTGATTTAATAGAAATTCGCTGGATGTACATATGTAAGTTGAGTCTAGCTTGAGGTGCTACCATTTTCGACGCAGTGATTTCATCAAACGTATGAATTTGACAAGTTCAAAGAGTACGTAATATTTTATTTATTGAATATTACAAAGAATTAAGAGAAAAGATCTAAAATTTATTAACTATAAATATATTAAAAATTAAATATAAACATAATTATAATATATATATATATATATATAATATATACTATACTATATATATATACTATATATATATATATTAAAAATTATTAACTCTAAAATTTATTAACTATAAATATATTAAAAATTTATTAATATATATTCTTCCTTTCAGCAAAATCTAGGAAACTTCGGACTTAACTTTCGTTATTTCTTCCAATTTTCCCGAGTCCAACATATATACAGAACATGAAAGATATGCAAAGCTTTTTATGCAAGCACATCCTCAATTCTTTTTAAACTGACAAAATGATGTACTGATAAAAAATACACATGATAATGTTTGTACACCTTATATTTAAATATATTGATAATACATAGTAAGCAGATTTACATAAATTATGGAAGACACGGATTTTTATCTTACTTCGTAGAATCACATAAACATTAAGCGTTAGCACAATGTTTTCTTTTTTTTTTCAAGAAGAGAGAGTTCTTAATTACGCTTACTGTAATTCACTTAATACTCGTAACTGTAACACTTACATATATATCGTGTGTAAATGCATTAATATTACTCAAACACATATGACATTACGTTCTTAAATGTATTTTGCACTCGATAGTTTTACTCGTATGGATGTATCGACGATTTACTTATCGATAAACTTAAAACATTTATTGATAATTTTTAGAAGTATTCAGATATGAGTATATTACTCGAATTATTTACATAATTATCTCCTTCTAGAATCCAATATACATGGATAAAAGGGAAAATCAATGGATCTTTGAACTTTATGCCCGTAATTAAAAATCTTTTTTATAATTCACTGTTTTGAGAGTAGAAAAATTAAACGACAGTCTATTCCAGTGTTTTTCTTTTTTTTGCATTATTAGCCCTTGAAATATATTCTGTAAATTAAAGTATTAAAAAAAGAATAGTGTTTGGATGAGTGAAGATCATTTTTTAAAATCGCCATCATATTGCCATTTCCTTGCTAATATGTAAGATTATCATTCAAATGCACGTATTTAACCCTTTTAACTCAATATTTTCCAAATATCCATTGGGATGGATCAAACTGAACTTTTTAACCAGCTGTTTGGTATGTTTTCCTATATATGTCAGAAGTTATGATAATTTCATTTCTAAAAATGGAACACTGAAATTATGAAGTAGAAAATTGACGCTTGACCAAACTTTTCCGTTTTTGACTTTTATGTGAATATTTCCAATTTTTCTTTTTCCTTTCTTTTTTAGATTTAATTTGGCAAATAGTATTCCCTCGGAATGTATTCCGGCTTTGGACTACTCGGTTCGATTCCAAGCAACTCTCCCATGAACGCAATGTAAGTGATGGCCAAACGCAACGTTTCGATCCTTGAAAGTCGTTTCTCGTAAGCAAAAGTTGGTACCTAAGAAGTAAAGATTGCTATAAAACGACAAAATTGAAGAATATCAATGCAATCAGTGGACTTCAAATATTCATGCATTTGCGAGAAATTCAAAAGCGTCAAGGTACTCATATTTAGCTTAGTGTTTATAAAAATAATTAATAACAATTAATAGTAAAAGATAATCTTTCTCACACAAAATTAACAATATAGTCACAGGGCCAAGGTCGCAATAACAATTTACGCGTATGCAACTCACTTTTCTGCGTAACTTGTCAAAAGCTTCGTTCAAATTGAACATTCTACGCCTTTCGCGGATATTCGCTGCTCTCCTTTGTGAAACAGTCGCCACACGACGCCTTGGTTTCTTCGTGGTGGACGATGGAAGATTCGGAGATCTACCATTGGGTGTATAACGACTGAAATTATTTTTCGTCAATAGATAACCGTAACGAAATATTTAGTCTAGATACTTATTCTTGTTTCATTCAGGATTAGAAAACTTCAACGTCTGAAATTATTTCTCCGATTTGTTGCTGTGTAAATTAAAATTACGACCGAAAGAAAATATCTGTTGCGACGAAATACCTTTAGGGGAATTGGTACTTACCTTTGATGCAATAACGCACAGGGTTGTCTGTATAGTCCGTGTTCGTTCATATGAGAGTGCGAGGGAGGTGGTGCTTGGTATAATACGGAACTGTCCCACATCGGGTAGCTTCCGAGTTCGCCGCTGACGTATTGCGACATATCCGCTGTAATCACCTATTTCATTTACTTACGTTTACTTTTATTTACACGCTATTTCTTGTTAATATGACAGAAACACTATATCACAACCGTGATATTTTAATTTTTGTCATTAATTAAACATACAAACAGAATTGAAGAATTAAGTATTAATTTAAATTTAATGCACAGTATCAAACGCTGAGAAAAATACAAGGTATTTAATCAACTTTTCCTTCTTTATATTATAATTCATTTTGTTTAATCAGCAAATAACATTGTAGTAAAGAATGTTATATCAATCCAAAGTTGAGCTTATTTTCACACTATATAACATTATAATTGCAAGATTTTAATTTCCTGGTAATTATTATACACTCACTGGTGCTTGATTTCCATTGATCTCCCACAGCGGTTCGGTGTAACTCATATCCCGGGTTCTGTCCAGCGGTGAACGAACTCAGGAGGATCACTTCGTCTCGTGTTTCAATTTAAAAAAAAAAAATAATGAAAAAGAATACGTCGACGCACAGGTCAAATAAAACGTTCGTTACCGGGACGAGTGTCACCTTCAATCTGAGGATGCTGAAGATATCCTCATCCAGGGGATGAAACTGTAGTGCTTGGTAAATTTCTAGCCCGCCCCCTTTTCAGAGCAACCCTCTGGAACCAGTGTCGTTCACCATTCTTGAACGCTTGCGTAATGGTCTCTGTTCCCATTGGAGACCCTCACCCTTAACCAGGTTGAGTGAAACACGATCGTTGGACAGGTGGTTGCGAAGAGGTGGAGCTTACGAACAACCCTCATAGTTTGCCTTGTTTCGCAGGGATTGAGAGTTGAACAGTATCGGAATTATCGACCGTTAAAGATGGACCAGCTATTTGTTAGAAATTTTTTTTTTCCAATCTCTACAACTCTTTTGTTTCTTTCAATTTACTTTTTCTTTGTTTGTAGATGTAAAAGGTTCGTTTATATTTGACACTCTGCAAATATGATGAAACGAATATTTAAGAATTTATATTATCATTCGAATGTTCTTGAATCTGCTGATGAAAATCAGTATCTACTGATGAATGGATTATTTTTATAATGAACTTTTTATCTATATTACAGTGTTTTGTTGTAGTAAGAAAATTTATTTATTAACTTTGAGCGAATAAAATTGTATATATTAGGGTTAATAGATTCTTTTATTTCCTTTCAGGAGTCACAGTATGGCACGTGTGCTAAATGAAGTGTAATCACCTGGTAAAATTCTATTATCAACATATTAAACGTAGCCAATGTGTGAAGATTGGTACTAAATTTTTTATGCTATTATATACTATCGAGGAATATATATAATGTTCTTCTTTAGGAACAGTATAAAAATACTTCACTTCTCATCTGAAGTGAATAAAGATATTTTATTACATATGTAACAAAATGTAAAGATACAGATCATCCTACGATGACGATTTACTCGAAAGATACAATTTTTTGCAAATTAGGATATTACGATTTCTTAATCACGAAAGATACAATTTTTTGCAAGTTAGGATATTACGATTTCTCTGTGTCCATTCCGAGACAAATTGTTTCATAAATTGAGCCTCTAATAGGATCACTCAAAAGACCATGACAAAGTCTCCTCAGAAGGGTAACATATTGTCAAACCGAGAGTGTGTTCCCCCCGAATTAATTAAATAGATATTAGCCGATTCACTTGACGCTTAAGTTCTCCCTTTTTGGACACGTATAAACATCCAGCATGCTATCTGCGTGTCAAATCGCATTGTATTCGCTTCGAGAGTTCAAAGGGTGCATAAAGTTATTAATATTCGGCCACGAGCGAGCTCTCTTATTAAAATCATTTTCTCTGTTCTTTTCATTCTTTCACTATCATAACAAAATTATTTTGTTATTGTTGCATATAATGTATATATATCTCTTGTAATCTTTTGTTTTGTTTTAAAGAATAATTCAGTTCCATTTTTTATTCTCTTGCGTTTCTCGAAAATTCAAAAATCGTTATAAAACATATTTATTAATTTTCTATTCCCTTTTTTAATAAATTCCTTGAATTATTTCCAGAACAATCGAAGAATTATAAAACACGAAAAATATCTCTTAAAAGTAATGACAGTGGTGAGTATAAAAGAAATTGTTTCATCTTTGTGCTAAAAAGAAAAGCAATGTTTATAAAAATTACATAAACTGAGCAATATACTAAATATCCATTTCTTAATTTTATTTTATATTTATACGTATGCCAAGTACTTGAAAAATGTCTCTTAATAAATGCGATAAAATATATGGACGAGAAATGTATTAATTTACCTAACATATGATATATATCTTGTAGATTTGTATCCATTAATTGTGTGGATCTTTAATTCCAGTCTGGTAATATGCACTATATCCATAACTGCAAGCTGACGCTTTGGATCGATGCTCAGCGTCGGCGCTGAAATGCTTCATGGCTAAATTTCGAAGCTTTTCTAGAATGAAGAATATTCGATATAATGCCAAATCGACGAGCAATTCTTCTCGCCGTGAACACATGCCAAGATAAAAATCAGTTAGGTCAGTAAATTCCATTAAATATAACCAGTTAGATACATACTCTAAAACTTCTTACTCTTCCTTGAATTCATACGTGTAAATATACTGATAATATTTCTCAAATATTCTTAAATAACTTTAATAATTAATTGAATGACAATTAATATTATTAAAGGAGTTGCAATAAATTAAAAACTTTTTATATTTTTCAATAATCTGCAACATTTTTGTATTATGATTTATAGCACAATTTATATATGAAAGCAGTATAATATGAAATCATTCCAAATTTTCCTTATGTGCCGATCTGATCAAAAATAACTGACAAATATCTAGGATGACGTAAAGAGTGTCAAAAATCAGATTTGGGTTCATCCCCTTGCGGTGCACGTGTTCGTCTGTGATCTAATTCTGATGCGATTCTAACAATGGATACGCCTTCCGCAACAGGGTCACACCATTGACAGCAATTACGCGATTTCGTTACGGGGATACCTACCTTCTTCAATAGAACGTTGCACATAATACGGATTTATCACAGGGTTTTCGCAAGAATAGGGGAAAATTCGAGTAAAATCTATCTCCTGATATATCATGGTTCAGATTTCTAATGAACATATGTATTTACAAACAAAAAACTATCAATGTGGATATAAATGAGTAGATTATATGTTGTAATATTTTATTTATGTTGTAATATTTTATTTTATTACACACAAAAAGATATATATATATATACGAAATTATAAATAAATTCGAGTTATTGATTTGAAGAAACGATCAGATAAATAGGTATATAAGTAATTTAACATAGAAAACATCTCAAAATTTGTGAAGCAAGTTAGAACAAAAGTTTAAGATAAATAGAGATAAACTATTTATTACAAAAACGTGTCGTTTTTTACGGATAAAACTTCACACTAAATTATGCTATTCAGTTATTTGGTTGAAATATAGAATGTAAATAGGCGCCATTTTTTTGGATTCTTAAAATATTCGTAACACACGTGACCTCTTCTTGGACTAATCGCAGCCTCTGATTGATTTCGCTAACGATCATCTTTGAATTTTTCTTGTTTCCTCCGGTTGTAACTGAATGACACTGCAATCACGAAAATATCGCTCATTCGACTTTTTTTTATATATTATAGAACAAGTGTGAAAAAGTGTATATAAATAAAAAAATAATAAATCTATTTTTTATGCTGTCTAACTAAAATTCATCAGTTCTTCGAGAAAAGAAGTAAGTTGATTTGAAATCCAGTCAATCGTGTTCAATCTTGTATTTCATCGATTTCAGATTTTCTCCTATTTATGTGTTTTTAACTTGAAAACGTCTTCGAAGAAAAAAAGAACCGGTCGGGACAAATTTATATTTCTTTCTGTCTGTTTTTAAGTAAGTTGCAATTAGATGCAATTATGTAACTAACAATTATATAAACAACAAATTATGTTCATTATATTGATTATATTGATTATATTCTTTTACAGAGACATCGATTTAAACAAAAATATGTTTTTCCTGGTCACATGGAGTTTCAAAAATTTGCGGTTCTGTTTAATGTTCGAATTTCGATTAACAGACGGTAAGAAAACCCACTAAATTGTTCAATCTACTAAATTGTGATAAAAATTTGCTAATGAATTTACTACCAACTTGTAGGAATTCAGTTTTTTAGCGTTTGCATCGTGAAATTTTCAAACGTGGAATGAGATGAGTAATCCCTTTCTAATTCGACGTATACGATTGAACAATTTGTTATCGCAATTGTAAGTAATTATAAATAATACGGTACGGTGTCGACGTATTTATTGATAGAGAGACAATGTCAGATAACATTGTAAATAAGATTAGATGAATTTAATTTTTAACCTTTCTTTCTTTATTGTACAGATATTTTATACATACATATGCATTTGCCTTACACGTTTCTTTTTGTAACTCTGACGATGTCAGTGAATGCTAACAATTGCATTATCACACTGATATCAGCGATGGAAAGCTACGTTGAGATTGACTTTCAGTAGCAAATGCTTTATTTTAAAACAAAATCACATATATCGAATGGAAATCGGCGTATGCCAAGCGGGAATATATTTCAAACATTCTAAAACGCGACGATTTCTTTGCGGTATCTTACAAAATCTCTGCAAATCATTGAACGCTTAACGCTATTATCTAATTGCTCGATACATAAAAAATTCGCCAGTTTCTTCGCTAAAATACATTTTACAAAATATTGCTTCCGAGACAACATTTAGGACATCGTGCAGTACAAGCTATTTAACTTTATTAGGGCAAATAAAATTATTGTAAGCACACGTGTACACGAAAATAATTAAACGTGACTTCATACATTCTTCTTCTCATGAAATATCAATTTCTTTTTAAATTGGCGTTAATTAGCAGATTTTCGAATTAATTGACGAAAATATTGCTTTTCTGTGAAGGAAGAAAAGATTGATGAAGAATAAGTACCTAATCTTTTTCGGTACGTAATAAAGTTAAACAAGCGCGGTAATGATTTTACTGCGATACAATTACAAAATTAATCACAAACATGATAAGTTTGATTAAAAGCAGCACCTTGCACGTTTAAGGCTATAAAACCACAGTTATATCTATAATTTTCAACTTTGAATAGTTTCTTCAACGAGAGACACTCTAAAATTCATAAGAAAAATAGCGTATATATATCATCTGTTTTAACAGATTATTCTGCAAGGTATTTACATACGTAATAGGAAACAAACGTACTTTGTTATAGAACAGTTATTATTTAATCATTGTAATTGGAGTTAATGTTTCATAGTTCATAGCATTTATATTTGTTCGTGGATATTTTTTTGGAGATAATAATGTTACATTACATTCTTGCAAAACAAAACAAAAATTAATATTAAAATTTAATAGCAGTACTTTTGAATGAATCTATAAAATGCTTTCATAAGTCAAAAAAATAATTTCCTGAAAGGTATATGTCATGCTAGTATTAATAAAACTATGTTTATAAAATTAAAAAACTACAATACCACTTTAAAGGAACTTTTAAACTTCTTTGCTCTCGTGCATTTAATTTTGCAAATGAGGTATATTTGGAACTTGTCGAGTCGAGTATTGTGAGAGATTCATGTTTCATATATATGATTAATGAAAATCTTGTAATATATATCAAACTTTTTTGAGGTAGGTCTTTAACACATTTCTCTTCTTGACTCAAACATATTTTGTCTTAGCTCTAACATATTATTAACATTGCACATATTATCTACAAAAATACTATTACACCATTACATACAAGCGTTAATTAAAAAATAATTTAATGTACATCACAATCTGATAAGTACACTATTGAACATGAAGGAATGTTATTAACGCTGCTTTGACTCTAATAATACTTCCATTTTGATAAACTGTTTATAACATGCATCTTTCTTTTTAAATAATTCGTATGTGCATATGTTCACGTTGAAAAAAATTTTTGTTACGCTATATGCGCTTTAAGTATTGCTATCTCAACGAATGTGAAAAAGTAGAGTACTAGATAATGTATGTGACAATTGCGTTGAAAACTAAAATGCAAAAAATTTTTTTTTCGTGAAGTTTCATTAATACATCTTGTGAATATCTAACACAAATAACATAAACCTTGATTCGTAATATTAAACGGTCCAATGATTTTATATGAAATATCTTATTTGTCGCATTAAGGAGATAGATTTAACAAATACTCGGGTAATATTTTAAAAACGAATACTCTCAGAGATCGGGTTTTTCTTCCTTCTCGTCTTGAACATTAAAACCTATTGTCACGCTGGAATTACCTGTCATACTACTTGCTACAGTCAAGATTGGCTCTTCCGATTTCATTTCTGAGCAAGAATCTTTTGATTCCATCATGCTCTGCTTCCAATTCTCCAAGTCCTCATCCGACATATTTGAAAGCGAGCTTAACTTTGATGTACACTTGTAACTGTAATTTGTTTCAAGCTTTTGCGTTGGGGTTTTTGGCATAGAAACACTCTGAGATCGAGAGAAATTCTTCCTTTTACAAATGCTCGAGGAATGAAGCTTCTTCTGTTCCTGCGCAATTTCAGTACCATCTTTGTTTTTCTGCATTCTTTCTGTATTGAAAGATTCAGTTTTCTGGAGGGAAGATGATCTTGTCTTGTCCACGTTATCTGTTTCTTTAATCCTCACATCTTCGTCTGATATTTCCATGCTTTCGACAAGGAATCTAGAAGAGAATGCAAAATAAAATGATCAATCATATTTTGAAAACCTCAGGACAAAATATTTTCTTTTTAACGAAGATTTACCTTCCAATTTTTTTGTAACTGCTGCTAGATTTTGTGCTTAGGTTTTCCTTTTGCTCAAATATTTGTTTCACATCTTGCTTCCTCTGCTCTTCAGTCTGTTTTAAAGTTATAGTATGATCCTCGTCGTCGTCCATATTATCAGCAGGAAGATCATCATTGGTACGCATTATCTTCTGTATATTGGAATTAAAACCAGCTCCGAAACCACAATTTCGTATTTGACCATCTTCGTTGCTATAGTAATCTGTATAGGATACGCTGCCGCGACTCTCTCTGTGCTCTTGATCTATATTTATGCAGAACTCGTTGAAGTCCACATCCAAACAGGGTGTTGTAGGAAACTTGGGACCCACATTAAAGGATTGCGCTCTGTAAAAAGTAAAAAAAAATGTACCTTTTAAACACGGTACTCTCTTTTTTGGACCAGTCATTAGACATTATACATTACCCATCATTGCTGATTAGGCTTATAGACATGCTGCATTCTCCTGTTGAAGTTGGCGCAGGGGACGAGGGTTCAGAAGAAAGAAATGACTGCGGTTCACTGCTCCATCCAGTACCTAATACATTAATACATTAATAATATGTATATATTTGTCGTTAATGCATATAATTCCATTAATACCAAAGTACTATATAACTAAACAACACTCACTATTAGGACTGGTTGGTGACAGCTGATTCCTTATATCACAAGGCTCTCCGTCATTCGGAGGTTTATACTGTATGGGGGTTGGTGTGATGTACCTAAGAAGAAGGGGGCATCACTTTATGTATTTCCATCAGAAAGTGCAATCGTTAGAAAAATGCAGTTCAAAAGAAACAAGAAATAAAGTCAATGCTTTTAGCGAAAATGTTGGTAAATGAGAAAAAGGAAAGAAGAGAAGAGAAAATAAAAGAACCAAAAAAAAAAAAAAGAAGAAAAGAAAAGAACTTAATACTCACAAGGATGGTTTACTTAATTTCTTACGGTACCTGACAGCTTCCAAGTCGGAAGAGTGGTACTCGCGACTGATTCCTCCGATACTGAGATTTTGGTTAACCGATTCGTGGGTTGATCCAGCGGGGGAAGGGTACTTGGGTGGCGAGGAGGCGGGCGTTCGGAACAGAGGGGCGCTGGTCATCATTTCCAAGAAGGAATCCAATTGACGTAACGACAACGCGTTATGAAGAGTTTCCAATGGCCTTATTGGCGGCACACCACCAAAACCTTCTATCGCTAATGAAATTAAATTAAATTAGTTTCAGTTGCGTATTCTAATATCGAAAGAAAAAGACTGTTGTATTCTATAAACGAGCTACGAAACGAAGAAGAAAAAAAAGAAAAAAAAAGGAGAAGAAACTCACCAGCAACAGCAGAGGCGTGCGGAGGTACCATGTCCTTGAGATTTGGCGCGCTGGAAGATCCACTAATAACAGCCGTGCTGAACAAACTGTTCGCTGATCCGGTCAGCTTCTTGTTGATATTGTAGCCCAATAGCTTGAAATAACTCATCTGTCCGGAGATACTGTGACGGTGGCGCCTTGCTGTGCAGGTAGGGTCAGGTTGAATGATCGAAGGTCGTGTGTCTGGAGATGAGAAGGATCGTTGAGGCTGGAGTCGGGACAACGGTTCACGTGGACTCTTGGAACGATGGTAACACTTGCGGGAGGTATCGTGATCATCGTGAACATCATTATCGTGCGCAGGGAGCATATGAGAAAGCGTACTACTACGATCTGGTGCGTGCACCAGGCTACCATCGTGCCATTGGAGATTCACATTGGGACAAGACCATCGTCTATACATCGCTGAACAATCGACAGTTACGTCGTTCTCGTTTGCACAAACGGGATCGACGCGAGAGAAGATGTCGGGCCTCACGCTCGGACAAGATAAGCTTCTGAACGGTACACGTGTATTCCCAATTATATCACCGCTACTGGACTTTTCTCTCTCCACACTCTTATCGAACCTCCACCACTTCTCTTTCTCCTTACGATCGTGATGTCTTGCCTGTTGTATAATGATACAACGATCGAACCTCGATCCGAAACAAGGAGCAACGACAGTCTGTCTCTCAGAAAACGTGGGGAATCTACTCTTTGGGCATACAAGGGATGAACCAGACTGATCTAATCCGGCGATTCCTCCGTGACTCCCACAGTTATTGTTAAAGGAGCGACAACAAACACGAGTGAGCCTGTCCGGTTGCAAGCTCGAGTAACAGGAACAATTGACGAACTTATGAGAGAGCGAGCGTGCGAAGTAGACATCGAAATTGAAACGCTCGACAGGCGGTAACTCTCTGCTCGTCAGAATCAACTCCGACACGTTACAATTATAACAAAGACATTTGGGCACGTAAGGTGGCGATGAACGAGAACGTTCTCTCAGCTCGGTCTGTTCTACGAGCATTACCTCTGGAGTTCTTTCGCACAGGGTTAATGAGAAAGGGGATCGGCTTGGCCACGGCAGTTTCGAGGAATCGGTCAACTCACCGCTCCGCTTGATTCCAGGGAGTATCATCTCCGAACGAGAACGTCCGTATTTCTTACTCTGAGAAATCAGCGGATCGAAATCATCGTCAGGCACGTCGGGCTCGTGATCTACGTTAAAGAACGAAGAACGAATTACGGGGGCCACGACGCTCGTCGCATTGAACGTCGTTCGGCTGTTCGGCGAGATCAGAGGAGACGTGTGCAAGGTCACCAAAGGTGTCGAACACGAGACGGATGTTTCTAGCGAAGGAACCGGGAACTCCGGCGAACTGAAAGAGTGTGGCAGACCCAACTTTCCCGTAGGCACGTTCAGCGAAACCTGGCCAGATCTCTCTAAGTGGCGTTGCTCTGTTACATGCGTAGAGGGAGGGGGCGTGATTGTACATCGTTTGCATGCGAGTCATTTCGTAAACGATAGACAGAGAGAAAAGAGAAAAAAGAGGTGCAGTTAAAATGAACGTGTGGATAACGATGTAACATTGGGATTCAGAGGGTACAGAGGAAGGAAAGAAAAGAAAAGAAACAGACGATTAAACGAACCCATCACCGAAAAGAAATTAAAAAGAACATTGGCAAGAACCTTTGGTCACGTCGTCGACGCTTGAGAGAATTAAAACGTTGAGAAGTCGTCTTATTGTCACTACTGTACATATAGTAAAGGGATCTCATTGAATCTCATTATGCATAAAATTTGCAAAAATAAATGAATGTAAAATGCTAATGACAAAAATTTTCAAAATGTCAATAAAGTTACAAGGAACTTTTAGATTACTTCTTACTGTAATACAGTCTGTGGACTTGTATTACAGTCTGTACTACTAAACAGAAATGCTAACATGTAGTTGGAGTTGAAGACGACGTTTTAAAAGAAAGATTCGTTACCAATGAAGGAATAAAGTAACTGAAATACACTGGAAAAAAAAATGACATATAGTTCAATTTACTTTATGCGTTTAGAAGACATAATTTTGGTTAATGTTATACACACCCATGGCACACGATAGCCATGCAACCAGTAAGCCAACCAAACAACAACAATTTAAGTTTATGAACATTTTGTTGATATTTGCCTAATGTGATCATGATCTTATGCAACAATGACAATCGAAGATTGTAACAAATTTAGTATTAGTTGCTATGTTTCATACGTGAAATTGGCAGTGATTGCAACGAGCGATTATGAAATTTTTGATTGCCATCAGAAGTTAATTTGTTCAAGTAGGGATATGAAAATTGAATTTTGTTTGTGCTTAGAATTTCTAACATCAATGGGGCGATAAAATAATATTTTAAAATTATGATAAAGAAGAAAGAAGAAGGAAAGATAATAAAAATTTTATTATTTTTAGAGGAACAAAGAATTAAAATCAAATCAAAAATATTTTCTTTTAAAAAAACTTCTACATTTATATAAGAGAGAAAGTTTATATATGAGTTCCACATTCATTCATATAGAAATAATGAGTCTACAATAGAATATATAATGTAATACAAACAGCAAACAAAATATTAAAAGTGGATAATGAAAAATTAAAATGTTACGCAATTGCATATTGACATGTATATATAAAAAAAAAAAATGCAACATGATTTTAGAAAATAACTAAGCACTAATTGATTACGAATTTTAATGAAACAATGATACAGGAATGAAGGAATTAGGATGACGACTGAATAAGCTACACTATTTGTCAATGTGTAACTCAAACAGTCGTTCGTAAATATTAGTTGGCTTCCACGCGCACAACTATCGCTGAGCAAAGAGTTATTTCAACTGAATTTCCCTATTCCCATCTAACATCATGTCCTTTTGTTAAATTCCATTAGTTTCAAACTTCCACTTGTACATACAATGTATGTATGAATTGTATATCCATCCAACATCTATCATCTGTCCATCGAGTTGTCAAGAACTTTAGTTTTGTATAATACTTGGAACAAAAACTGAACTTCGCTTGTACCATCTATTACACATAGAACTGAATATAATACAAAAGAAAATATACAGAAAATAATGCAACATTAAGGATTAGGCATGATACTAACTGAAGACTATCTACAGAAAATTATATACACGTACGTTCACTATTGATTATAATTATGAGATAATGCTCCTTATAAAAAAAAAGTATCGCAGTACCAATAAATATAAGGGATGCTATATATTTCATAGAAGAATTAAAAGATGCAAATCACAGTGACCAGCAGCTATGAAAATTACCATCTCAAAAGCAAAGAGTAAATTAAAGAGTCAACTGAATAGCCAATTTTCCTAGGAATGTAACTAAATAAAAAGAAGAAAAGAAAAATTATAAATATCTTTGTATCAAGATGATACGGTATATCGAAATTTTAAATGCTTTAAAAATCCTGCAACAATCACCTATGATCAAACAATGCATTATAACCTGCTGAAGTTATTACAGCGACTGACATACCTTCTTTGTTGACCGCGTCCAAGCTCTGATACTGCAGCTTGTCCGCAGCTATAAAAAAAAGACACCAAAAACACCAGATTTTCTGGTTAAATCTGAATGTTAGCTGTACAAGTTACCCAAGAAGAAAAATTTTATTAATATTAAGTGTATGCTATTTTTATAATACACTACTGGATTTTTAGCAACGTATTGCTAAGTTTGCCCAAATCACTATTTACAAGTGTTTTTCGTAATTATTTTTGTTAGAATTCACTTACATGCACAATTACAGAATATAACTGCGAACTTATTGTTATATATATCTACATCAATGTTAACTATATTATATTCATATTAACTCACCTTTCTCAGACTTGTCCTGTCTCTGATAATCATAGCTGCGTGCACGTGGTTCAACAATTGTACCTCTCTCCGCGTCACGTCGTTGGCGTTGACTCGCAGCTAACTGACTACCTAATCTCGCCGCTTCGTGACCAGCCACAGTTCTAGCACTAAATTTTGTGTCATATTTTGTATAGAAGACTACTGACTAGTTAAAAAAGAGGATTCATTGAAAACTCAAAACTATGTACCTTATTGGAATGGGTGCGGAACTTTGCAAAAAGCCACTATCAAACGGTTCGTCCATCATATTAGGATTTAGATCCATCATATCAACTGCTCTACTGGTTGTTGGACTATCCATTGCATCTACAGTATCTGACTCTATCGTTGGCGGAGGTGTTTCCTAAATGTTGAATAAAAAATGCTAATTTATCTGCACTTACTTTTGAGTATAAAACGTTTATACATACAGATTGCAATGGAGGATTCATAAAATCATCTTCCAGAATTCCCAACTCTACATCCTCTTCCTCTATTCGAGTGCTGCATTGTGAAATGGTATCTTGAGCAGAACCACCACTTTCACCCTGAAAATAGAAAACGTATATCTCTGAATAACCCTATTACGATCATAGGATAAAAGAATTAGTCACAGGATTTACTTACTACGTTGTGGCTACTCTCGTTGCGTGAATGAGGTCTAAAACCTGGCCCTGGGGGCAAATTCTTTTGCACGCAACAGTTTACACCAGGACTAAAATGTAATTCAACGTGAAAACGTTCTTCGCTGCTAGGATCTTTTGTTGGATCTTCGTATAACATAACTACAATTTGAGACATGTAATTTAATTCAGAAACCATGCTAACGTATTCCATAGCCCGACGCCATTGCTCATCTTTTACTACCTGTAGTGTAATTAATACATTAAAATTTATTACATAAAACACATATATGTAAGATGCATACATCAAGTAAACCACCATAACGTAAAACAGTTAGCAAAGAATGCACATGACTTTCACTTGTAAAATAAAGTCTTGTGCGTACATGTCGACCAGGACTAGACACTCCATGGGAATATCTGAAATTTGTTTATAATATTAACAATGCATTTACATTATACATATACAAATCGTACAATGCATTTACATTATACATATACAAATATTTACCTCGGATTGAGTCTATTAACTGTTTCTTCTCCAGATTCTTCAATATTTCTTTGCAAATCTGCTCTTATCTTTTTCAAAAGAGGAGTACAAATACCTTGGCCTATGGTGAGCTTCTCCTGCACCGTTAATCCGTACTCCTACAAAAATACAAAATTAAATTTTCTTCCTAAAAAGATAAAATCTGTTCATTCATGGCATTATCTCACCTGCGGTATCACTATATCTGCCAGGTACTTCGAATAAATGTACAATTCTTCCGCGTGTTCGAATTGCAACGTGTGGTTATTATGTTGCAAATCATACTTTATACAATCATAAATATCCGGAATTTTTGATATGTCGAATCTTTTGTTTTTAGTACAGAAGTCTTTCTCTATCTTTCCCCATCGTCGACCCATTAATTCCCATGTTTCACCGTGATAAAGAATTGCGTCTAAATATATTAGATAAATAAGCATAATTTCACAATATAGTTATATATGAAAATATACCTTTGGTTTTGGGATCATCCTTTTTAATACGGACAATGTCCATTAATTTCTGAATCAAAGTATGAACATGTTGACAACAACGAACAGGGTTTTTAACGAAATCCATTGCTGCGTTGATGCTCAGTGCGTTTCCAGGATTTATCTGTTCTCTGTCTTCACGTGTAAACTCTCGGTCTTGTTGTAATAATTCATGTAGTCGTGTTTTTACCCTGTAAAAGTATATCGTTAAAATGCACTTGAAATGCACAATGATACTTGCATAAATTGCCTTACATGTTTTGGTATTTACTGCTATCACAATCGTTGTCCAATAGACCATTAGTATTAGCACTCTTCACCATCTGGACCAATATAGGCGTTAATTCACCTTCCAATGCGAGTAAACCTTTTGCAAAAGCTGCAGCGGTCATTTGAACCCTTCCTTCGTCACTTGCATAAATCTTTAAGTCATGTCGAAATGTCGAATGAAGTCTAAGTAGCCCTAAACCTTGTGCACCAGCATAGTCACCTATATATACACAAAAATACTTTAGAAGAACGTAAATACAAAGCGTATCTTCCATTTTTAATAGACATAAAATAAGTACATGAGATTTCACTGGATGATCTATGTTCTGATAAAAAAAAAAAATCATAAAACATTCCTATAAAAATTCATCGTATATCAATTTAATTATCTAATATGTATCAATATCTAAACAAATCTAATCAGATGTATATACGTTAAGCATATTTAAGACATTTATGTTCATTTCCTTATTAATAATTTGAACAATACCATAGAAATTATTTTATTTATTTTCGACTTTCTTAAGATGAAAATGCTTATGACAGACTGTTTATGATAAAAAATAGAACGATATATATAAATTTACAATATATGTGTGTGTACAGGCGTATGTATATGTCCTTTAGGCATGATATTACATGAATGACGAGATATATGAAACCTACTGAAAAAAGAAGATAAAACATATATAAACATTTAAGGCCACAAAATAGATAAAGAGCAACTACCATTGAACTATCATTGCAATAAAGTAGAATACACATTGAATTAGCATAGAAACAGCATTTTCTTTACGTTTTAACAGCTTTCGAGCCATTTTTACAGATTAATCTGTAAGTATCTGTATGATGATTTTTTAATAAAGACTTGATTATCACTTTTTGACTTACTATTTCTATGCATATATAGCACAATCTACGTATAACTACAGAAAAGCGTTGATTCAGAATAAAAAGTTACCGTGGTTTGGTAACATCTCTGAGTCTTCCTCTGAAATAATATTTGAAATTATCTATGAATTAAAGATTCTTGTAACATTTGAAAGATTTTCGTAAAATTTTGTGATATTTGCCTACTCTTTAATCAAATATCAATCATCAATAGCCTAATTAAAAGCTTGAAATTTACCATCCATTTGTTTTCGCATTTTTATTTTTAAATAAAAGATGAATTAACATATCCAATGCCTAATACATACACACGAGTTTTACTTCGGTTAAATTATACTAATGTGCAAGATAAATAGCAAAATGTATTTATGCATACGCTCAATTGAGCAGTCCAGACAAATAATAAGTCCAGCCGGAGTTCAGCCAACATATGAAACTCATTAAATAAATAATGATCATTAATAATCATTATGTAAATTAACTTAGGAATGAGCATGATAAGCGTATGAACATAAGATACGAACCACTAAGGTGTCTACCTTGACCACCGGGATACATGCAACGAAATATTCTTCCCAATTCCTCTGCCTGAATACGGCCGGCTGGTGTTAATTCTCCACCCCATTTCAATATCAAAACAAGGGAAGGCTCTCCAAGTCGATCTGATAAAAATATATTATTTATAAATAACATATATCTATATTTCATGAATATATCATTCTATGCTTTGTACCATCATCTGATGAGCTTCCCCTGGGTCGTCCCCTTGGTTGATACTTCATTTGCACCTTGCGATTTATTCCTGAAAAATGGCCATACCTGAAAAATATAACGTTATACGTGATCGAAATTAAATTGGTTAAAATGAAGATTATATATTAAAAAATAGTGTTCACATTTCTAAGACGCTTTTCAATTGTTCTAATTTTCCCTGTTTCTCTTCCAATTCAGGCCCAGCAGCGCGATGTTGTATTTCAGCTAATAAACTACGTGCGGTATCCAATATTTCTTGTAATTGCTTAGGCCTCTTCAATTTAATGTGGCCGTGTTTATAGCCGTCGTATTTTGCAAATATCTCGAAGAATCTGTATGGAATAAGATGAATAAAATATTATTTTTCGATCGCGTAATATATCTATTTAAAAAAGATATACATACTTCGGATGACGGACTTCCACTTTCATTTTCTGTTTTGGTGTTCGGTCTCCGTGTCTTATAACAGCAACTACGCATCGTAATTCCATCCTGCGATAAATAAATAAATAGTCATGGGATCAAAAGATAGTATTAAAACTATTAATATAAAAGTAAACTCTATTTACATCTTCCCAAATGTAGTAGGCACAATAGGTGGATCGTCTAATTGAAAAGGAACGCTCCATGGTATATGCAAAGTAGGTGCCAATTCTCTTAAAATCATATTTCCCAAAATCTTCGCACAGTCATCATAATATTTGTTAGAATTCTTTACAAAGCTAAAACCATTTACATCGCACACAAATGACTGACCATTTGCCCTAAAATATTACGATAAATCAGTATAGTAAAAAATGGATTATTACTTCCTTCACTTCAAATTTCAAATTTGATTTCAAGTAAATACCTAAGTAAATCAAAACCGCAAACTGTTTGTTTGAAGGCTAAGCAGACTTTTCTACTAATTAACTTCTCAGCGTTACTTAGTATAACCGGATAGCGAATTTCTTTTCCCTCCGAGTCCCTTTCGACTTTACCATCCAATGCAGGGCTTTTTCTTGCTTCTGCGTGAGCATAATCTGGACCTACAGTATAAACCTTAACATCTGTACCATCTGTTGGCATAAAATCTTCGTAGATGTAAGAACCAGTCTTACGAACTCGAGATTCTGGTGAATATACGCTACTACGACTTCCAATCTGTAATATTACAAATAGAAATTTAACTATTTAGAATAAAAAAAGTTCAATTTCACTGAATTTACCACGTACCTTCCTAAATAATCTTTGGCTGCCTCCGCCAGCAGATGTAGGATAATAAATATAAATATTATGATCCTCTGCAGATACAGGTTTCTCCACGAATGGTTTATTAAATGTAACACCATTGACTTCCACATGATCTTCTGATTCCACCAATTCGTGATCTGGAATGAATTTTTTGTTATAAATCTCCAACAACATAAAATTGAATGAATATAAATAATGAATGTTATGTACGTTTTGGGTCAGATGAATCTCTGTCCAGGACAGCATATCTTGGGATTTCAATACCTTCACTCTCTAAGATAGCATATACTCTTCTACGATCCTATTAAACATATTGATGTCATATAAAAAAAAATGATATTTGATAAAACATTTGTTACAAATTACATACTTGAATATCATATTGCATTGGTAGGTTATTGATGATGAAAGGATTTCTAAGATTAGCATAATTTATAGCTTTATCAAGGGGAAAACCTTTACTATGGAAACTTATTAAACAATCAACAACTGGCCAATCTTCTACAGACTCCTGTAAATATATATGCCTTTTAGAATTCATACCTTAGAACTAAAAAATTTTCTATCCTGTAATAATATTACCTTCAAAATAACTTCTTCAGGAAATACTACAATCTTAATGTATTCAAATTCTTCTAATCTTGTTAAAATCTCTTTCATTGGTTTACTCTGCGACTTTTTTGCCATCGCACAGATTCCAACCAAAACTTGCTTCCCTTCTCCTTCCAAATCACTTCCACCCATGCATCCATCATCATTGCTACACCCGTCCGACAGTTCGGCCTAAACGAAAATTCAATTATGAAGAGTCTGTTATATATTGTCATTTTATATACTCACCTTATATTACATGAGCTAGTAATAATAAAAAAAATAAAATTCTAAAAATGTGTGAAATTTTCACTTCTGTGGTGCAGGAAATTAATGTTTATTAATAATTGTGTTAAATATTGCTCACCCAGTACATTTTTAAGAAGGATAAAAAGTCAAATCTATCAAGAGATTATTTAGAATACTGTTCATACAATCTCGATCTATTATTCATTCCTAAATGATTACAATTAAATGTAAAAAAGACAAACCACATGCATTATTTGTTTACATAAAAAAGGAAATATAAATTCAATACTAAATACATTATTTTTACAAATATATTGTATGTCTGGTTTTTTTGCCATGTTATATTTGTCATATTGTTTGTCATTTTATATTTTTTAATAACTTCAATTATCAACAATAAAAAATTACATTCAATGACATATTTATAGAATTGCCAACAGCTTTAAATGTGTTAAAAAAAGTACATATTACATACAAAACAATCATCACAGTAGCACTCCATATCCGGATTTATGTCTTCAATATTAAAAACAAATAGAAAATTACTTTTACTATATTATAGTACCATTTTTCTAGAAGCCAGTAATCTTTTAATTATGTCCAACAGTCGTTTTTATACAACTACTATTTGTACAACAGTAGTTTTTTCACTTTGCAAATATACACTCACAAAACTATTATTTAAATAATAAATTTAATTTCTGTTATACTTTTTAAATTAAATTTTAAATTTATATTATACCCCATATTTTAAATGTAAAATAAGCAAGTAATTAATTAAAAAGTATTTTAACAATAAAATATAAAATATTTATATTTCACTTATTATTAAAAATATCATGAACATTGTGAATAGAAGCATCTACTAGCTTCTAACTACTTAGAACAATTGTGAACTGAAATTAAATAAAAGCAGACTAATAAAGTACTCTTTGTTTGAAGATAAGAAAGAACTAAAATCTAATCTATATCTCTAAAAAAAATGTGACTTGTACAGTTTATCTTGAAACAAGGAAGCTTTTCCTATATAAAAAGTAAGTGTTATAATGATTGTATATACATTTAAATAAATAGAAATGTTATGCAAATAATTTTTTAATCTTTTGTTATGAATCTACTAATAGGTTACAATTAAAAAATTAATAGTAAGGAACTCTACCATCATTTGCCAATATGGTTCTGCTTCATTATCACAATCAAAAATATAAACATCAGGAATTATGGTAGATGATAAAGAATTTGCATTTTCCATTATGAATTTAATTTCAAAATACCATAAACCAATTGCATAATTATATACAATGACAGCCTTAATATTAATGGCTTGATATCATTAATATTAATATTTTTTTAAATAATTTTAATCACTTCAACAATTGATCCTTCACGATATGTCTAATTCAAATTTATAATGATTAAATATTAATTCATTAAACTGATATACTGATTATTAACACATAACATGAAATTTATATGTTACATATGCAACTACACAGTCAAGTACAAAATGTATTTAACTAGTTTCATAGCTATTTATTTTTAGACTACTATAGTATTAAAGTCTTCATGAGTCATCAAGTTATTTAAAAGTAGTTGTAGCACTGATATCTAAATAATGAATTCATTAATTTACACTTAGTGAAACACATTATTAAAAATAAACAAAATCATTAAAAATTACAATTGTTATTTGAAGTATGTGTCACAAAAAGAAAGAAATATATATGATAAATACAGGTACTGTATAGTATTGTATAGAACAATAATTTTGTTAAATAAAACAGTTTTCTAACCCTTGTCATATAATGTTTACTAATTTAAAGTAGGTTAAAATTAGTACATACACATATAATGTATTTTTCATCACAATACTTGTTTTCATTCATCTCCATATCTTATTTTTTTCATTATCTAGCTTAATCATATAATTTGCAGCAATTAATTCAATTTTAAAAAATCTTGATAGCATATAATCAAATTAAGATACAAAATGAAAATTAAAATATAAATTTGTATTTTATATTATTGATAAAGTTACGATTTACTAGCAAAAACATTACATTTAGGACTATCATTTTGATATTTACTTGTTCGTTACATAATGTGGGAAGAACAAAACTTACTCTTTTTGATGAACGATATATAGAAGAAGCAACAGGACCCACGAGGGTTGGTTGTACAGAACTTAAGTCTCCTACATAGAAAATTGGTCGACTGGCACTCCGTAGACCCTATTGATTAATTATTATCAAACAAAAATTCATGTTCTCTTACTTGATTAGTATAAAGAACTTAAAAACGTACTTAGATTCTTTAACAAGATTATTGTATTGATTACTATGCAAAGTAACTTGAGAATTAAATAAAAGAAAGCTTATATTAAATTTTTTTTGTGAAAAAAATCTATTTTGGAATTGGCAAAGAACCAATGGCTACGAAATTATTCAAAGTAACGTTAGGTATTTCATAGAAATAAAGAATATCTTTGTTTACCTGATAACCATGTTCCAATTCAGTGTAAGACATGACAGAATGGGTTTCATTGAGGAAACAAGAACAGTGTCAACTTGAATTCAGAGAGTTCGCCGTGCCCTGAAATGATTGTTGCTAAGTGTAAACAAAACGTTTAAACAGTAATCATTGCTCAAAAATTTGAACCGAATTATTCTCATGTGACATTTCAAAGAATCTGTCGATAGATGATGATAATTGTCATAATTACATTTTGAGTGATTTTCAAACTCGGGAGAAACGTTATCATACACTATCAGCCGATTCGTTTAAATTTATACATATTCATTACTTACATTCAATGAAAATATGGCTAAAAGCGTAAAATAACCTCGACAATGATATTTCCGTATATTTTACAATAATTCGAATCTAATCGATCCGCAATAAAATTACATCGGCACAATCATCGTTTAAAATAAACAACGTTAAGTGAAATGAATTCTAGACGATGCTGCGAATGTGTTGCGAGTTGTTTCGTTTCTTCCTCTCGTCGATGTAACGTCGACAATTTTAATTAAACTCACCAATCCCAACCTCGAATTAGCTTAAGGACTCGATACTGGACGATAAGGACGACAGTGCATAACCGACGTAACAATATCGTATCTCTAGTTAATTAAATATCCTTCAATTTTCACACATCTCGATCTCGTATCGTTCGAAAATCGCGTTCTTCCGGCTAAAACATGCGTAAATCGATATTGCATCATTGAACGTAAACAAAATAAAAAAAAAACAATGTATTGCAGAAGATCGTAGTTCGAAGTTGTTAAGAAGAGGGATACATAAAAAACACAAGGATATCCCGTACCGTGCATCAATTTTATTTAAAGTTCAATTATAAAATGTTATTGCGTATTTACATCGTAATAAGTCCGCATTGATCTAAGAATCTTTGCTCAGTTTTTCAATACCGAAGTTGAATTCTTTTTTACTTTTTCTTTTGTAACGATATTCAATCATTGAGCAACATAATGATGATGTAATTCTAATATTTTCTTTTCACAGACACACACATACATACATACACGTATGATGTATGTATGTATGTGTATGTACGTGTATGATGTGTATATGTTTGTATATGTGTGTGTGTGTATATATATATATATATGTATATCATGTATAAAACAAAATAACATACATATCATGTACAAGCGTAATTTATCGTTTTTCTTTCTTTCTAGAAACTATTTCGATTATACAGTGAAAACAATAACAACAATGAAAAATTGTTGATAATTTAAGTTGATACTTTGCAGGGGAAAAAAAGATCGCTGTGTGATTATTTTCTACAAAGTTGTATCAGTTTAAATTATCAGTAATTGTCATTGATACAGTTACATTCTTCGCTATAAATGAACATTTGAAATTACTGTTTAAAGCTTTTGATTTTACGCAATTTAATTTAAATATTAACCTTTCAATCCAACTGCTTGCTAATTACTTATCTTATGTCTTTTCATTTGCAATTTCTTTTAACGCCAGGATAAATATATAGATTCACAGACTCAGAATCTAACATTATGTACTTAAACATACTGCAGTAAAAAAGGAACTGTATACAATACTCAGAACCATAAAAATCATACAAAAATAAGGAAAAGCAGTATCTGAATATACACTGTAAAAATGAATAATAAAACAAGAGTCATAATATTAACAATGTAACAACCTTGGGTAAATGCAAGATATAATAATCCTCGACCTAAAAGCGTTCAATTCGCCTTTCTTCTAGAAATAAAATATAGATTTACTTCACTGTAATTGGTGATGGAGCTACATATTTTACTACATTATTGCACTAGATTTATCTTTCATTTAAATTAAATACAGCTTGATTAGCAAAAACCAAAATAATAGTTCGTTTTTACAGAACAGGACATAAATGTAAAAGTTTGTAATAATGTCCTTTATCAAATGCGTATTATAAATGTAATACGCATATAATAATATGTATTATAAATAATTCACGAGAAACTAAGTTGAAACTAAATTGAAAAATCGCTCTCGTCCTATATATAGTATGAATATGAAAATTTATATGCAAAATTTGTACTAACACCTTATATACTTAAACATTTTCACTGAAAAAATTCAACGCTATTGATTGTTGATGGTTAATCTTTCAAGCCAAATGAATCTTTAATTTTCGTTACTTCTTTTGGTCGAAATTGTTCATTTGATATTTATAGTTTTCTTCAATATTTATATTCTATTTGCTGTCAGCCCATTGGCCAGACATTAGGCGTCATTGCGATTTCATTGACACCAACTTTCTTGAACGTGCTCGCGCCTCTGTACGAATATTTGTATATTCAAACCAGAGAATATTTGGAATTAATGTCGTATCACGTAATAATAGATATTCTGATATCCGCCTGAAAATAACATTCGATGGTAATACAATTTTCAATGAGGCTAAAAAAGCTTGTTTAATAACTTACCATGACACAATTATAGGAAAAATTGGTGTAAGAACTACGTGTGTAATTGCAAACCATACTGCCCCTAATATAAGACCTATGAATGTACCCCACAGAACCTGAGAGTTAGTGTGATATAATAAATAAACTCTACTGTACGTCATTAAAATAGCAACAATTATACAAGCAGCTATGACAGTAATCCTCCAGAATTTTTCTGAGATGCTGCTATTATTAGCATGATGTAACCTACAAATGTACACATATATTTATAAATATATATAAAACATGTAACATAATACTTTTGGAAGATTAGATTACCTAATGCATATGAAAAGCGTAGTATACATGGCAAAAAACCAAATGAATTGTGCATGCATAGATGGCATACCATATTCAACATAAACAACATTGCGTTTCATTGGTCTTGTTTCGCAGATTGTATGTTTTAATATAAAATTTATACACTCGTTAAATATAACACCACTAAAAAAACTAATCTGAAAAAAAATTATCTTAAATATTGAAGTTACAAGCATATTAAATTAATTAAGAACTTACACTTACTGTGTGCAAATCTCTTCTAAATAGGATCAATGTTATAAAACCAGCTATAATAACAAATGGTACTAAACTTATCAGGGCTAAAAATTTTCCGAATAAATCACCTGCAAATTAAAGGAAATTTAAATAAATATAACTTCCAGAGAAACTAGATTTTAATACGAATACATAATGTCCAGAAGCATAAAGTCTCAAAACGTTATTTTTGAATGAAATGTATTGTTGGTATAGGTGTTCTTGATGAACATATGTATGCAAAAGACTGAAGTAAACAAAAATTATTCAATACACGAGAAAAATGAATCAAATGGAAACAAAATTTTGATTGAAAAGTATACGCGACGTTTGACTTCGAAAATTTATTTTAAAGGTACAATACTTTCTAAAAGAAAAAAAAGCAAAGGAAAAAACAAGCGTACAAAAAATTTTTACATAATCACGCGAGAAAGACAATAAAATTATATTGAAAAACCTTTAAAATATTTACCTTGGGGATATTCGACTAAAGTAAGGGACAAAGGGACCCATTCGGATTTTTGGACAGTATCAGCAAAGCGTGATTTAATTTCATAAAACGAGTCGTCGTCTAATGATGCCATGTTATCGAAATATTTGAAGTGACCATAACTCGGACAACTCACCGCGCAGCAACAATCATGGAATCTAAAGAATAATGGTAGAGACCTGAATAGAATAATTTCAACGTGCACAAAATTTAACAGATATCTGAAAAAATAAAAAATGATTTTCCTTATATCTTCTAGTAAACAATCATAATTCTGCATTATTACATCTTTGTTATAAATTTAAATTATATTATGTGGTATTTAGTTTAATACCGCGTATAAATGTCGATAAAAACAAATAAAAAAAAAAGTTTTAAATACCCGTAAATAATAATTTGTGAAAATCAAAATAATTGAAAAATACGGTCTCTGCTATATAATATTACGTTACTATTTAATCTCGAATCGTACTACGTGCAATAAGCGTGCAAATTTTTAATTATATCAACAGTAAAAACGCGTACGTACGTATATAAATGTAAAATTTTCTAACGATTTCGCATTCTTGTTTAATATTTCGTAGCATTCGAATGCCAGACAAATGTCTACAGAATGTGAAATTGAATTATGCAGGCTCAACTAGTGACTTGAAAACGCGAAGTTACTATCCCGGGCTTGCGAAATGCATTGTGCACTGCGTAAGAAGCGGGATAGTTGCATGCTGCTTTGATCAATGTTTGCTTCCTGTTTGTGGTATTAATTTCACTCGAGAATCGTGCACAATGTGTGTATCATTTGTGACATTGATTTGCCGATCATTTTGCAATTCTTCTAGAACTTTTTAAGAAATTTCGTTCATCTTACGTTTGACTACGATCTGTATACCTGTACAGCCGACAAATTTTTTAAACTATGTGATGAATTAATGTTTTAGGTAACGTACGACTCTTCGTATACTGTATTATTATTGTTGTTATCAACTGTGATATTGTGAATATTATTTATACCATTCGATGATGATAATATTAATCCGTTACTAACGACGCAAAGTATAACAATAACATTTGTAAATTTTGTATTGATATTTTATTTACATCTTCGTTTATCTTTCATTGCGAGTCTTCACTTTTCTGCATATTGCGTATAATTACATATTAATGAAATATTTGTTTTATTCCTTTCTATTGAATATATCTTTTTATCATATATGTTATTTTAATCATAGCTTTTGTATTGGAATGTTACATGACATTCTTTGAACCACATGGCATACCAAGATACTGCAAATTACTATGCACTTTGTGCGAATAACCAACATGTGATAGAAGGTTTAAACGAGAGGCTGATAGGAAGTAGCATATCTCAATCATTATATGACCTAAACAGTAGCAATAATAGTGTTACAGTTGAAAATGCAGCATCTGTTTCTCCGCTATTAAGTCACTATAAATATCATTGTTTCTCACATCATGATAGTCCAGTCAATTTCTCGTCTTTACCAACGTATCTTCCACCCATTGGTGTATTTTGGGATATAGAAAATTGCCAGGTTAGTATTTAATCTATTATAATTATATATCAGTGAAATGTATTATATAATATTGCGATATTTGAATGTAACACTTCATGATTTTATTCGCAGGTACCAAAAGGAAAGTCTGCCATAGCTATAACACAGATAATTAGAGAAAAATTTTTTAGTGGTTATAGAGAAGCAGAATTTATTGTAGTTTGTGATGTCCTAAGAGAAAATAGTCGCGTTATGAAAGAATTGAATAACGCTCAGGTAAGCTAATCAACATGTTTTTTTTTTTAAGTTATTAATTTCAATACTGTAATATTGTGTTTATAAATTTTGTGTCTCTTAGGTTAATTTAATACATGTTGCTAGAGAATGTAAAAACGCTGCTGACGAAAAACTCAAACAATCCATTAGAAGGTTTGCTGATATTCATGGAAGTCCAGCAGCTGTGATTTTAATATCTGGTGATATTAATTTTGCTCCTGACCTCAGTGATTTACGTTATAGGAAGAAAATTCATGTGATACTTATACATATGAAAAATGTAGCTGAAGCATTAATACTATGTGCCAATGAGCATTATGATTTCTTAGAACTTATGGAATCACTACCACCTAAAACTGCACAGGTAAATACTTGTTAATTTTTAAATTCATACGATAATTTTCTAAATTTTTCTTTAATAAAAGTGAAACACTCAGCTGATTTTTAATTCTGTAACTATAACTTTATACAATAAACAGTTTCAATATAATTGCTTTTTTATTTTTATATTTATTATAAATTTATGTGTACTAATCTGTGTTAATATATTTTTAAGTTTGTAGTAATGTGCGTATGTATGTAAAGTAGATTAAAATATGTACTATTTTCATAAATGTAAAATATTAATATATCAATTATCTCTGTATATTTATACATATTTTAGTATCTTGTAAAGTTATAAATTTTTCAGACTACTACACATGATCTCATAGTTACTAACCTCCCTGAATATCAGGATGGGTCCACTAAGTTTTATCTGAAACAAATGTTCGAAAATTATGGCGGTCAGGTGATAGAAATTCAGTCAAGTACTGCAATTATACGTTTTACTTCAAAAGCTTTCGCAGAAAGGTATTATATATTTATTACATTCTTATCTTTGTTTAATTTTGTACATATAAAAGTTATGTTTAACTGGATAAAGCAATAATAACATGCTAAAATATTGCATTTATAATTTAATCACAATAGAAATGAACATGATATCAGAGATACTTTTGTGTTTGAATAACCCGCCTATTAAGTTTTAACCAATGAATTGTTTTTGTTTACAAACATTCTATTGGTTACTGTTTAATGTTAACAAAAAAGATTAGTATTTGAAATAGTAGGGGTAAATACATAAATAAGATGGAATTCAAACAGCATGTAGCAATGTAACGAATCTAGTGGCACTGTAAGAAGATCATAATTTTGATTTGTATAACATATTTAATTCATTTATGTATATAATAATAATTAGTGTTAAAAAATTGTTATTTCTTTGATATATTGTTATTATTTATCATTTTATTTATCTATATTACAATGTTGACGCGAACTGATAATTTTATTTATACATAAGGTAAGCTAATAACACAATTGCTAGTAAAAAAGTAAGGTAAGCTAATAACACAATTGCTAGTAAAAAAGTTACTCTGAAATGAGTGGAACCATTTAGCAGATTGTATATATTAATTAAAATGTATTGAATTTCTTTGAATAATTAATCGGCATTATAAGTTCGTATTATAAATGTGTTTATTAAAATCTTCAAGGTCATTTATAGATACGATTGATTATCTTGTGTGTTGGCACTTTGTAATTACGGTTAACTGACTTTGCTTAATAACAATGTGACTTTCTTTTTTTTATAGGGCTCTGAAACGTATAGATGGGAATATTGTCTTTGGTTCGAAAATTTCTGTAAAATTTCAAAAAGAGAAAGCAAATCACTTTCAGAAAATTCGAGGTAAAATTCTTGTTTATATAATAAAATATATGTGTCATTTATTAATAATATGTTCTTGTACTTTTAGCAAATTTTATAAATAGAAACGGTACCATAAGTGAGTCAGAAATTGTTACTAGTTCTCCAAGACAAATGTATAGTGCAAGTGCTGCGTTAACGGGTGGAAGACCCTTTCAGTTTTCACACTATCAGCCATCGTCGCCGGTTATTGGAACGTATTCTGGATGGAATGCTCATTGTGCTTCTGCCTCAGCACCAGTAGGGTAATTGTAAACTGTAGCTTTAACTACTGTATGTATTGATAGCCATAAAAATGATGAGAATCCGAGAGAGAGTCTTGTAATCGCAAGTAGATATTGTCCTTGTTTGATTCGGATTTTCGAGTCGCGAGTAGACATTATCCTTGTTTGATTTGGACGATGAAGTTATAGAAGCTTTGATCTTATCTGATAGAGTATCTAGCAAAGTAATGAGAATTGCTATAAATATTTAAAGAGTTAAAATCGTTATATTTGTTTCTTTACAGGCTAGTTCAACCATCGTCCGTTTTTGTTGGAAGATCGTATTCAAATAATAATAATAATAATAACAACAATGTAACTTTTAACAGAACTTATAACGAACTTGCAAGGGCCCAATCTCCATTATTTTGGCAAATCTCTGGTTCCCAACAATTCGGTCATGTATGGGAAGAACAATATAAGGTATATAATTTCATTGAATTTTAGCTTTACGAACTATATTATAATTGTAATTATATGTAATTTTTATTTATTATTTATGATAATTTAAGGTGGAAAAAACGAAAGTACTTAGTAGGAGAATTCATATTCCGCAGGCTCGGGATAATGTAAATAATGTAGCTTCTCGAAATTCTGAAGGTTTAAGACGTGTGAGAGGTACACATACTTCACTCGTTCAACCAGAATGGACTGGTACAAGGCAACAACATCCTACATTGAATGTTTCTGCAAACATGAGTGGAATTGGTATGTGAATCACTTCTTCTTTTTTCTCTAAAAAAATCTTCAATAATAATTGACAAATTTTTAATACACGTGGCAATTTTTAATACAAAGCGCAATCAAATTTTAAACGTCGAAGTTCATCTCCTATGTACGACTTGCAATCACGAGAACGAAATCAGTGGAATGGACAGGTACAAATTAATTTAAGATCAAAATTAACAAAATTGAAATAGACTTTTAATGTCTTTCTGTCTTTCTGGAAATCAGCAGAATACGTCTGTACGTAGTACTAGAACACCGTCGCCTTATGAAAATACAGTACAAATGATAAGCCAACAAAGTAATCATACTTCACCTTATCATCCAAGTGATACGGAAAACGAAGAAGTTGAGGTACTTTTATCTTTTTCGTATTCTTTGTTTGCTCTTTTAACCGATCCCTTTAACTAATAATTTGTTTTTTTTTTCATATATGTTAGAAATTTTTCAATCCAATAAATAATCATAATGGAACATCAACGAATAGTGAAACATCTACGCCTATAGAATTGCAAGTAACTAACTTAGACCAAAGTATTAATCCAAAAAAGATGAGACATATGCTTGTCTCTATTTTTATGGAACACGTGATGGTAAATATTTAGTATTAGAATTAGTATTTTGATCGTAACATTAAATTTCTTTGCTTATTGTTTAATGCATGTTTTAGGTGTTAAATGTTTCTATTTTTACACAGTCAGATGGTAACTTTGCGGCAAGTGTCAAAGTACCTTCTTTATCAGACGCACAATACGCAATTTCTCAGTTACATCGTCGTAAAGTAGGATATAAACGTATTTTAATATCGTACGCTCATAGTGGTAGAGCAAGTCCCCAAGTTGTACGAGCACAAATTGTGATGCTGTTACAAGAAGTACCTGGTCATAAACTTCCCCTTTTTAAGTTTCGAGAAATGTATGAGAGCCGTTTCATGATTTCTATCAGCGTTTCCGAATTGTATAAAATGAAAGATGTTTGTATCGTTACGGAGGATCCTGGTGGTAGAATGGTTTCTCTTAATCCGGATCACAGAAACACGCCATCGCCTTGTTTTAATAATACAACACAGGTATTTTAAACTTTATTTGATATACTGTCATATACGATTCTAATTCTAGGTTCACGATGATGTATATCAAGCCGAGTTTAAGCTTTTCCGATAAGAGTGGAGTAATGTTATTCCTCTTATCGTTGAGAGGTGATGACGATAATCTAAAAGCGTTGAAAATTATTCTGAAATATTATAAATAATATTTAACATGTAAATGTGTAAATTACACACAAAGAATAAATGTTTATACATAATTTTCTAGGAGGATCAAGTAGAATTACCATATTGTACTGTCCATACGTTAAAGCCATGGTCTGATAAAGGATGGGCAGAACAAAAAGTAGCATCACTTCCTAATGTGAAAATTTCTTTAAAAGTTCTCGATCCACGTATACATCAATTACTAACGACGCATAATGGAAGTTTGCCATTGCCTAGGTACGTTATTGCATTATAATTTTTTTTAAACAGGACTTAATTACTCTCGTTTTCGTTCAATAATTTTCTTCGTGATAAATTAATTTTAGTTTGCCAAATTGTTATGAGGCTGAATTTAAAGAAAAATTACATGTAATTGAGAACGGAGTACCCTTAGAACATCTAGTATCTTGTCTATCCTGTGTTGAGTTGAAACAAGGTATTGGTAGTGTAAAGTATCTAATATGGACAGGAAATAAAGCTCATGAAAATAATCACGAAGGTAAGATCTTCGATGATGGTTAACTTAATCAGTGATTTATTAACATTGGTGTAACGTTCCTTTTTTTAGAGAATAAATGTGTGAGTTCTCCGCTTGCAAATCAATTAGCACTTTTCAGTCGTGAATTAGTCGATCTTCTGAAAACTGCTCCTCACTGCCAGTTACCATTTAACCGATTTATACCTGCATATCATCATCATTTTGGAAGACAATGTAGGGTTGCTGATTACGGATTCACCAAATTAATTGATTTGTTAGAAGCGCTCACTCATACCGTACAAGTACGTAAAAGAATTAAATTCATTTAAGGTAAATTATTTAACTGATAAGGTCTTAATTATTTTAATTTAGGTAATGGGTGAAGGAAACAATCGTGTGGTTACGTTATCTCATCGTGCTCAAGTACGTCGTTTCACGTCTGATCTTCTGAGAGTTTTAAAATCTAAAGCTAGTAAACAAGTAGCACTTTCAGAATTTCCAAACGTTTATGCTAGAGTAATAGGTAAAAATTTTCAGCGGTATTAAACAATTACAACACAATGGACGAATATATAAAAAAAAAAATGTTTTTCTTTTTTTAGCCAAACCATGGGATATTGTAGATTATGGAGTATGTGAAATCGAGGATATCCTCAGTGAAGTATCAGAAAATACTGTGGTCGTTACTACAGTCAATGGAGGAGATAAAATGATAGCTATTCCTAAGCGAGAACAAACTGCAGAAGAGATAGAACGAACAAAACAATTTGCTACAGAAGTACGTGATGTAAACGAAATTAAAAATATAAAAATATAATTATGTATTTATGTTGAATGTATTTATATTTTATTTAGGTTATTGAGTTATTACGACACGCACCTCAATGCAGAATGCAATTTAACAAGTTCGTGCCATCGTATCACCATCATTTTGGTCATCAATGTCGAGTGTCAGATTACGGGTTTACAAAATTAATTGAACTGTTTGAAGCGATACCGGAGATAGTTAAAATAGAAGATGACAGTTCTGGAGAAAGGCAAATCTCTTTGACAGAGAAGGAAGGTATCCGTGTCCTTTCTGAGCAAATATCCAAATTAATTACCCGATCAAGAGGTTGTCTTAGCATTTCTAATATTGCACAAAATTTTTTACATCTATTTGGTTATGCATTAAAACCGGAATTATTCGGTTGTGCCTCTATGTTGCAACTTATGCAAAAACTTGGAGATACTGTGAAGGTATTTAAGACAAAACATTAAAATTATTATCACACGTGTTCAATGTTTCAATTTATTAATTTTCCAGATTGTGTATTTGCCAAGTAGACCTGTAGTTATGATGATAGATAAATCTCACGTAGAACAACTAACTTTACAATCCCGTCGATTGTTAATGGATAAACCCCAGCATAAAATATCGCTTCGTGAATTCCAACATTTATACGCCCAATATTATTTGAAATCGTGTAATATAGATGAACTAAAGCAAAATTTATCTAACGTAGTTCGAGTAAGTTCTTGTTTAATTTTATTTAAGTGAATTTAAAGCTTTGTAAAAAGTTTGCAAAACTGTAGATATAATTTCAGTTTACAACGGTGAACGACGAAGAGTTTATAGAACTTACTCCGTTACATTCTTTCGCTTGTAATTTATATCATGTAATGATGAACTATGGTGGAGTATTGAAACTTTCACAGTTCGAGACAGCATATCTGTCCACTATAGGTTCTGTTTGTAAACCTACAGACTACGGTTTTCCAACAATTTCTATACTTTTACAAGCATTACCTTGCACGGTAACAATAAACTTGTCACGGCGCAAGAAAAACATCATATATTTAAATAAAAAAGTTACTGGTATGTGTGAAAATAATTGTTTTCCAATTTGTTTTAAAAATGATGAAAATTTTATGCCTCTATATACTTTTGTAAACAGCTGTAGGTATGGCATTACCGCCAACATATACATCAGCATCGTCGTACCGCGATACAGATTCTAGTAATGAGTCATTTGAAAGTGATTCGTCCTCTCACGTTAATGTTTCAAACAATTCGACTACGCTAGAACAAACAAATTGGTCAGAGCAAGTTACTGAAAATCAGGATTCTTGGAAACGGACAAATAAGGATAATCTGTGGGCGGAAGAATCTAATAAATCTTGGAAGATTTCAAATTCGGAAGATAGATTGATCAATTGGTCGTTGCAAGACAACGGGAGTGAAAGTTTTCTGAAAAGCCTAATACAAACACCGATTATACCTCGTGGTTTTCCATCTGCACCTAAACCAGATTCTCCACCTGAGGTATTTCCTTAATAAACGTGCTTTTTATTTAATAAGCTACGTGATAATAGTAAAATTCTACTGTTTAAATTACAGGAAGATGTAAATAAAAATCAGTGGGAATCATCAGTTTGGATAACACCAACGAAATTTACATATCCACAAGATGAACATACTACTAATGTACAGGTAAATGTTACATATATACGAATAAATTCAATTTTTTTTTAATAGTTATTGATATATTTTCTTTGTGTTAGGTTCCTCCATTAACTTTACCTCCTTCTTGGAATCAAATCACATCCAACGATAGTAACTTACTATCACCAACGAAAAATTTGTTACCTGCTGCAGCTAATCCTTTAAATCCACGTACTTCGCCATTTTTCTCTTCCAAGCGTAACTTGGTCATTGCCCCTCATCCTTCTGAATTGCCTCTTCCATCGTTATCACTAACTCCCAAAAAGATTGTCGCTTCAGAGGATACTGATGTAACTGTTGAGAGTGTTAAGCAAGAAAAGATCTATAACAATTCCATGGAAGATATAAATCTTAAAAGTAACAGAAATGATAGTAGCAACATGGAAGGCAGCGGCAATAAAGAAAAACATAATATTTCTATAAAACAATGTAAGTAATTTTCTTCCTTTAATAATTGATCATTATTTAAATTTTAGGCTACTGTATATTGAATAATAATATTTCTTTTTTTTCCTCCAAGTATTTCCAAGCAAACGTCGTTTAGCTGCTCAATTTAATCGACCTATTGAGTCATGAATTCAGTGTGAGAACTAAGAACGTATTTATGTACACTGCGGGAGCAAAAATGCAGATACCTAAGCACATTTGGTAGCCATACGATGTGTGAATGGAGTTAAGAAGAAAAGGGAATGTATTAGTATCTCGGTAGGCTGTCACACAGTGGGTTCAAATACCTATACGCCATTTTTTAAATGATGGTAGGTACCCTCCCCCCATTTATATATATAAAATAATTACGTTAATAATATATCGATTTGATACATATGGAATAGAAAACAGAATTTATTTTCAAGAGGTATGAAAATATACACGTACGTAAAATATCTACATACTAAGTACCTATAATTTTTGATTTAAAAATTGTAAATAAGTGTGCAGCGTTTATACCGAATGATCTATACTGGTTGTATTGCGTGTCAAATTTATGTAATATTTTTCATACTGTGATATAGAATAGAAAAAGAAGAAAACTAATGCAAATGATAATGCATAAGGATGAATAGAACGTGGGCAATAATTGTACAAATTTTATAGGATTGGGCCAAAAATCTTATATTAAAAGTTACTATTTGTGTCATAATAATAAAGTTATATCTAAGTAAAATTTTGTGTAAATTGAGAAAATTAAAATCAAATTTTTTATTCGTTCATATTGTAAATTCTAAGTGTACTTTCTTTTTTTTAGCTTCATTAAATGAACGGATTTTTCGTGATTCGAGATTTCATTGGCTCAACCCTATTGTTGTAAATTATTCTCATAAAAAATGAATTGTACTAGGAAGATCAACGTATAAATTGTTGTTGCTCAACAATAATCGTACTATTAATCACAAAGTCCAAAACAATTCATTTTTATAACTTAACGTTAACTTTAACTTCTATTCGTACAATTGCTTTTTTCATTCGTGTCAAAGGATTCCTTTTGTTATTATCTGTTCATTTTTTTTTTTTCTTTTATTACGTACACGATAATACTTTGTAATTCTATTACGAATGAATGCGTCTTGAGAATTCCAATAATGATTGAAGTGCAATGTATGATATTTTGAACTGTCATACTACTTCCTTTTGTATAAATGAAAAGTTTTTAATTTAAGGAATCATTTAAGTTTAATATTAGTAAGTCACTATTGAGCCAAACTCACGAAAATGGATAAATATACGAAATGAAATTTTACGAATTCTATTTAAATTCTTCGAAGGGAATGTTGAATATAGTGATAGGCAATAAATATTTTATCGAAACGAAGACAAAAACACCTTCGTATCCGTCAAAGTTTCAATTCATTTAACGTTACTTTTAGTAATGACATATTATTCTAAGATATTTTGTTTTCAGTGTCAAGTGAAAACAGAGGGGGAAAAAAAATATTGATCATAACATTCATTGCAAGAAGTATATGATTAATAGATTTAATATATGATACGAATGAATGGCAAAACAATTGCTCTCTTTCAGACATGTATAAATGATCTTGTTGATCTCATATTTTACTTTATCATTAAGAGGTATTTTATATCAAAAATAAAGTACATATACAATTTCGTGAACAAAAGGGAGCCCAGATCAAAAATATTATTGCGAATTGTTAAATGTATTAGTTGCCACTGAAAAGATTGCACAGCAGAGGTTCGCTACATTGTTTGAGATATTATTAAATGAAAGAATCACGAATCGACTTAATCGTATTAAAATTTATGATTCGTTATAGGACAGTCATATGTATTAATATTTTTATCATGTTTTCCAAATCCAATTTGTATTAATTTATTCAGATCAAATCAGATAGCTTTGTTATATGTTGTATATTTATTATGTAGGAATGTGGGTTCTATTGTATTTTATATTTATGTGAAAAGAGTGATATAATTTTTACTTTATTTTTTAAATTGTACGAATTCGTCAATTTCGATTTTCTATTAGTCACAATAAGATTCCTTTTTATATTTTAAAAAGCTTTTATTATTTGTGAATTTAAAATATTTAATATTAAGCATATATATTTTTCGTAAATTGTTTAAAACATTATTTATAGTAAATTTTATTTAGAACAGTTCTTAATGATGTTCTGACTAATAGAAAATTTAATTGGCCTTTATGCAAAAAAAAATGTCAAAAATGCGTAAGATACTGTAATAATTGCATAAGAAAGTTTTATTGTAATAACAAATACAAAAAAAAAAAAATTACGAAGTATAAATAATCAATGGAATCTTCTGAACAAGTATTGAATAAAATAATTTGTTATACAATAAATCAACAAATTTTTGGTGTATACTGTTGTTATAAGTGGCAGAGTGAGAGTATAAAACTTAAAGACGAATTGAGATGCAAATTTTAAGTATTAGTTATACAATCGTCGTAAAAATGAAAAATAGTACAGTCTATAGTACAATACATTAATTTATTTTACCTCTTTTTTTACAGAGTATCTATCTACACAACGATGCAAACTCAGCATTAGTCTCAAACCGAGATGTAACATGTACATTAATTTAATAATTTATATATCATATTTTTTATTACTTATGCCACTACCAACTGGACCATGACGTCGTTCCCAAATCATACGATGTTTCTGTTTCATGTACGCATCAAGTACGCTATTTGGTATACCAATGTCTCCATCTGTATTTCATCGAAACATAAAGATTAAAATTAAAGTTTTTACACGAAGAAAATTTTATATATATAGAGAATATATATATACATATATGAACATATATATTCATACATTTTGTAAACCAAGCACCGGCTGCATCTTGATAAGCTGTGTATAAGTCGGCGCAAAATTTATCTCTGTCTTCTATCCCGTAGTACCAACTACAATCTTCATACCGTTGCCTCAGTATAGCAAGAATCTCGTCATCGACCAGCCTAATTTCAACCAAATATTTAGCATTTAATTAACAACTCGGTAAAAGAGTACGGTTTCACACAGATATTTAATAAGAGATGTACTTATCACGTTCAAATTGGTGTTGTGCCTCCACACGACAGACCATATCTTGCTCGCGACACTCGTCGATCGTTGGAACTCGGCGAAATTTCTGATGATACCATGGATAGCTCTTCTGATTCGGCACGACAATATTTTCTGTTAAAATAAATTACATACGTACTGTCATCAACCTCTTTGATAACATAACCAAACGACATGATTAGGTAATACCTCGGAAGTACACGACTGGTGTGTCGATTAGATAAATTATTTTATTCATTATTCGAGCGATAATATTTTGTTCCGGATCCATTTTCCAACAAATTAACGTACAAAGTATACTTAAACTAAAAATTATTTAATTTGTTGAGGATTTATATTCAAAATTGTAACATCCCCTATGTAAGAGGATCACGGAAGAACTAGATACATAGAGCGAACTGCAACGTCTAGTAATTGCACAAATCCACGTGATAGATCCTGATAATTCGAATGTTTAAATGATGTACAATATTAATTTGTTAATTTGCTTTCTTCAATTCGTTATCATATCTTTTAATAAAACATATTTCCTACATTTATTTATATAAATATAGGAAATCCTATATTAATTTGCTTTCCTCAATTCGTTATCATATCTTTTAATAAAACATATTTCCTACATTTATTTATATAAATGTAGAAAATTCTACATTAATTTGCTTTCTTCAATTCGTTATCATATCTTTTAATGAAACATATTTCCTACATTTGTTTATATAATGAAATTCTGTTTCAGTGTTTTTATTTCCTTTACCAGAAATATTATCACTAATTTAAATATTATAAATATTATAAAATATAAAAAAACTGATTTAATTTCATTTATAAGCAAGTTTATTTGATATTTCTCGTTTTTTGAAATATTCCTAGATGTAGTGACTTTTTTTATGAAAATGGTGGTAGATCGTACTTGTCCTATAAAAGGAATGTTTCAGGCAGTAGATCCTCCATTTTTGCTGTTGCAACCGAGATGGTGAGTTCGTGTTTTACTAATTATTTGCATTTGCATGGTTTATTTGGTATTAATTTTTTAAAAAAAGTTATTATCTTTTCCATACAACATTTTTGTGATGATAGTTTTGCATTTTTTCTAACAAAAATTGGTCGAAACGTTCTGCAGAACGATCGAAGCAAATTTCTTACGGAACAGCAGCCACGTGTTCCACTTTCGTTACTTTTCATGATGATCAACTTTTCAAAGTTTATGGTTTTTTGTTTACTGAACAACTTTGAAGATAAACTAGGGCGGACTGATATATAAATGAATTGTATCTTTTTTTTTGTTAATTTCCATGTACCGTTTGATTAATACCGTACACTTATAGTCGCACAGAAAATTTAGTGCACCGCGTCATGGGTCCATGGGATTCTATCCCAAAAAGAGATCTCAACGACATCGTGGTAAAGTCAAAGCCTTCCCCAAAGATGATCCAACCAAACCTATACATTTAACTGCTTTTGTCGGCTACAAAGCTGGCATGACGCACGTGGTTCGGGAAGCGGATCGTCCAGGATCAAGTAAGTCTTTTAATGTACATTTAGTTATTCCTTTAAGTATGATAAACCGTATTTTTATAAGTACAGTACTACTCTTGTTAAACCTTTTGCTGTTCAGTATCATATCATATATTATGAGAAACCATAAAAAAATGAATTACTTCTTTTTGTGGTTGTATATAATTGGTTTTACTTATGAAAAAAGTATATTCAACCTGCATTTTATTTGTGTATAATAAATTTTAAAGCATAGTATGCAGAGACCAACGTTAATTTTATTTTCTTGGAACACACTGAAGATATTCTTGCTCTACCTGTATGTCGTACAGATGAAACAGCAACAAGATGAATTAAAAATAAATAAAATATGAGTCATCGTATGACAATTGGTATATCTATATGTATTATATATTTATATATATATATATGATCACATACATGAACCTAAATATCACATATTAAGTATCACTATTTACGTAGTACATAAATATCACTATTTAAGCATTGTTCAATAATGCTGAAACAGCGTGTAAAATAAAGTTGCTTATCTATACATAGAAAGTACCAGCTATTTATTTTATCAAGTATCTCCTATTTATTAGTTTTAAATTCGTGGCAAGTGTAGTATTGTATATCCGACATAATGACCTTAGTTCGATAAATGCAGTAATGCATTGGTCAGCTTTGGTCGCGGTGCAAGAGCTGCTTGATATTGTGCAGTATGGTCTGAGCCGCAGTGTCGAAAAATAACTCTATGCCCTGTGAATACAGAGAGCAAGGAGACAAGGCATATTCCATAACGTCTTTGGAATCCATTGGGTGATGATCATTGAGACAAACCATGCCTGGCACAGTTCTATTATATTACAATATGGTGTTTTTTCTAGTTTCTGTACAAATGCAAATGTTACTTTATGTTCATTTTCTTTACTTAGAGGTAAATAAGAAGGAAATCGTGGAAGCAGTTACCATTTTGGAAACACCGCCCATGATCGTTGTTGGTGTGGTTGGGTATATTGAAACTCCACATGGTCTGCGCGCTCTCACTACTGTATGGGCGGAACACTTGTCGGAAGATTGTCGAAGAAGATTCTACAAGAACTGGTAATCGAACGCACAATTCTGTATTAACACATTGAAGACGGGCTATCTGAGTCGTTTAAATCCCCGGTTCCCGGAGATTTTTTCCTCTTAACCGTACTGCTGCACCATTCACTTTAAAAATTCATAAAAAATCTTCTAATTAATTTAATGAATTGAAAATTTTAGAGAATACTCACCAAGGATCCTAGTATTGCTTGAGGGTGTGATATCTTTGAAAACATTCCCCTTTGTGGAGAGGCACCAAAATTTGCAAATGTACCGCGTTTCACTCCTTTTCTTATAAGTAATATAGTAGCGCAAACATGGCACTTCCTAGCAGGGTATTTTCTTTTTTTCTTCTTCAGTAAGAATTTTTTTCATACCACAATATTTGCGTACGTGAGCCATGGCTTTTGACCTACTGAAGAGTGAATGAGCTAAGAGCTCGCACTTGCAGCGCAACGAAAACAAACAAAGGATCCTTTTTCCCTCTATTTGTTTTATGATTAAGGCATGACTAAACTACTAGATCATATTTCGAAATCATAAATACACATTCCAGAACACAGCACAGCAGTCAGAAGTTGACCTCGGTCACTCAATAGTAATATATAGTGCGTTAAAACCTATCATGCGTTGAAACGCAGATTTGCGTCAATGGGACTGAATGACAGACGTAAAAACGCAGATGCGTCATCCGTCTTCAATGTGTTAATACATGTTAAATATTTGCGAATCATATTAAAATCAACGTTAAATCAGCTCTCCGCTCATTTCGATGAGAGCATATACTTGGATTTAACCTCATAATGAAAAGCTATTTTTTGAGAGGTTGATCTGAAGTGTGCACAGTTTCCGCTCACTATGATGAGGCTGGCACGTTGCAGATGCAGTTCATTTTGTACAGGTACAAGAGCAAGAAGAAGGCATTCACTAAGGCTTCCAAAAAATGGCAAGACGATCTTGGTCGTAAGTCCATTGAAAGCGATTTCAAAAAAATCATCAAGTACTGCAAAGTTGTACGCATTATCGCTCACACGCAGGTAATAATATATGTTTGTCCGTGTCTTCATAAAATCATTTATTGTTTGTTAAAATATGTTGTTTGTTATAGATGAAACTGTTGAGGCAACGTCAAAAGAAAGCCCACATAATGGAAATTCAATTAAATGGTGGAACCATTGAAGAGAAAGTTCAGTGGGCCCGTGAACACTTGGAAAAGCCAGTCCCTGTTAGTAGTGTTTTCGCTCCAGATGAAATGATAGACGTGATTGGTGTCACAAAAGGGAAAGGGTACAAAGGTATGCTTAATAATTGTTCTTCGTTTTCCAAGAATTTTAACAAAGAATATATTGGACTAAATGATGACAAAAGCATGATATAGATTTATCTGAGTATTTTGAAGATATTTCGTGCTGCCTTCCTACTGAAGTCCTCCTTAATAAATAAAAGCTATCCCTGTTTTTATAAAGTTAACTTACTTATTCCCAATGAACATAAATATACATGTACAATTTTGCAGGTGTTACGTCACGTTGGCACACGAAGAAACTACCACGTAAAACGCACAAGGGTTTAAGAAAAGTTGCTTGCATTGGAGCGTGGCATCCAAGTCGTGTGTCTTTTACTGTTGCTCGTGCTGGTCAAAAGGGTTATCATCATCGTACAGAAATGAACAAGAAGATCTATAGAATTGGACAAGGAATTCACACCAAGGATGGCAAGGTATTTCTCTATTTTCTATAGAAAAGAAACTGCCTCTTCTCTACGTTACTTTTTTTTCCTTTCATAAAAGTAACTTTGTAAGAGGCGTATATGAATAACTTGTAGTCATAGTATCTAGAGACGTCGATTGCGACACTTTAGATCTCCCAAGCAAGTAACATTAATTTTTTTTTTTTTTTATTATGGAAATTATAAGCAAATTCTCAATATTTTTTTTAGATTGTGAAGAACAATGCTTCTACGGAGTACGATCTTACTGAAAAAACTATCACTCCCATGGGAGGTTTCCCTCACTATGGTGAGGTGAATAATGATTTCATTATGATCAAAGGTTGCTGTATGGGGCCAAAGAAACGTGTGATCACATTGCGCAAAGTAAGTTGTCATGATGATCAATTTCTTGTTAGTAATTTTTTTCGCTAAAAATTTCATGATGAAACTAAGAGCCAATATAATTCCTATGAAATTAAAGTGATATTCAATGATAGGACTGATACGTAAGAGAATAGTAAATTCTCCTCTGTCTTTTTATAATATAATCAAACGAAAACATGTGATTTCTTTCTAGTCCTTATTGGTACACACCAAACGCTCGGCATTGGAAAAGATCAATCTTAAATTCATCGATACCAGTTCCAAATTTGGACATGGTCGATTCCAAACTGCCGCTGATAAAGCTTCGTTCATGGGTCAGCTCAAAAAAGACCGTGTACGTGAGGAACAGGCTCAAGCCACTACCTCTGCACCATCGACTACAAATGCTTCATAAACATACTCAAATCAGTGTACGATGGGAAATAAAAAAAATCTTAGAAACTTTGGTAATTGTCTTTTTTTATAATTCAAGAATCATTAGATGGCACTACCATGGCTCTAAAATGTGGCACGTGACAAGTGAAATTGAAAAGTTTTTTTATACACATAAACAATAAACAGGATATAGAACGGATGCTAAAGGTTTAAAACTGAAGACCTAACCATAACAATTCACAAATGATTCTTCTTAATTTCTTCTCGTAATTAGTGCAACACTGTCACCTGTCACATTTCAGTCTAGGTACGATGATGATAATTAATTCAATCAACGTACTGCAAATAATCCGTATTATTTTTATATAATAATATATTTAATAACAAATGATAAAATAACTGATAACAAAATATCTGATAACCAAAGAATAAAGAATGAATTAATACGTTTGATGTCGGCTATATATACGTTTATCAAACATCTCCATGGTAATAAATAAATAAAATATCAATTTATAAATTTTCTATTGTTTGTGAATTTTAAGAAAGTTGGCATCGGTTTATCGGAAACGTATTCCTCGGTAGAACGATTGAGGAAACGCAGATGACGCCGACTTTAATTCTGGCGTAGATAATGCTACGACCCCGTAAAACAGAAAAATGTTCATTTGCGAAAAAAAGTGATTTAACGAAACGAATTGCGAACTTTTGCGATTGCATTGTAAATTGGTATTATCATTGAAAGTGATTTTAGCGGGGGTAACCCAGAAAATTGGGCCTCTTCAGGTGTAACGTTAATAACGAAAATTATCGGTTGATTTGGGTTATGTGATTCCTGAGGGAGCGTAGGGTAGACCTCGAGTAGGAGTGGCGTTGTCTGGTACTGAGCGATCGCACTTGTAATTTGTTTTGTGTTTGCATATCAATAAAATTTTATGGCAAAACAGTCGTTTTCATTTCCTACTCAGAACAGTTGCTTCTGGGCCTTTTAGTGAGACGAATCCTAGTGGGGTACGTCATGCAGTTTTTTTATTTAGTTACCATGAAGAGTTTTGGGTGTTAGTGATGTACATATATAATGGACAGAAAACAAATTATTATTCATTCATTAGTTAACATTCAAAGAAAACAGTTTAATCTACGTTATAAAATTTAATATCTTTGTAATTTATAAAAATATTTAATATAATTTATTTATAGTTACGGAATTATTATAATTTGTAGTACTTTGAGTTAATTATCATCATTGTACCTACATGTCCATAAATTGAACAAATGGGAAGAAAATTAATTAGGAAAATTAAATTGATTCATTATTCTCATCTTTTCATTAGTTAAGTCTCTTATGAACCATTCATGTACGTATGTTTGAATTCCAATTTATCCCAATTTGACATAATTCAACTGAATGTAATCCTCATCTCTGTCGTAAATCGCAAAAGATCTAAGAAAATATCTTACAAGATGAGATAATGAAATTTTACACACGATGTCGAATTTATGGTATTTCTCGGTTCCACATACTGAATGGTGGAAATTTACACACACTATACATCTTCTCCAAATAGATTTGGACAAACCTGTGGCTCACCATGCCCAGTCAACAAACATAAATGTCTTTTTGAATCTAATCCTCAATATACATCAACTTTAATAACTATTCCCCATAGTATCCAAAATTGGTAATTTACAACATAAGATATAAAACTACACATAATGTCGAGTCTATTGTATGCCTAATTATGGAGCCGATAATGATGGAACCGAGAAATGTACACACTATACATCTTCTCCGGATAGATTTGGACAAACTTGTGGTTCACCATGCCCAGTCAACAAATATAAACGTAACAGAAAATCTCTCTTTGAATATAATCTTCAATATACATCAACTTTTAACAACTATTAATTTCCCCATAATATCAAAAATTAATAATTTACAACATAAGATATAAAACTTTACACGCATGATGTTCAGTCTATGGTACATATACTCAATGGTGGAACTGAGAAATGTACATACATTATATGTCTTCTCCGGATAGGCTTGGACAAAACCTACGACCCACCATGTCTAGTCAACAAACATAAACGTAACAGAAAATCTCTCTTTGAATCTAATCTTCAACATGCACGTTTAATAACTGTTAATTTCCCTGTAGTCTGGACGTGGTTGCGCGTGTTCACACGTGGTTCACAAGTGGGCGTATTAACCGACGCAATCCGTCACAAGAAAGCGTTACATCCGTGTCGAACGAGGAATGTAGCGTTTTGGGTCAATATATGTCGTTCGGTAGATGCCAATCCAGACTTGTTGTCAACGTATGTCGTATAAGATGCTAAGATTTCTGTCACGGCGCAGGGCTCGTAGTGTCAGCGGGCAGACTACGTCGTCCCAAATAAAGAATCAACGATTACTCAGCAATAAGAATGTCGTTCAGTGTAGAGTCGTTCTCCTCGATGGCACGGATTTGCCGATAGAGTTGTCAGTAAGTGGGATGATTTACTGGATCTTTGATGGATCATTCACTTCCTGAGAATTTCCTCAGGGAATAATGTTCGACGTTCAGTTTTTTTCACGTAGGAATATCAATGTAAATGAAAAGAAATGCAGAGGGAATGAGAAACAATGATATTTTCTTGTTGAACTCTTTTTTTGGTTTCAGTGTTGTTTAACCCGAGAAAGTACGGGTTTAACTTCAAAATTAAATAAAAAAAACAATTTTTATTACTTGTATGTCCTCTGGAATTTGTAATTTGATTTTTTCTTCCTGGATCAATCTATCTTTGAGATACATTGCGTAACCAAGCCTCTTATAAATAATATTTTGTACTTTTCTTCTATATTTTTGCTACAGATTTTGATGTTTTTGTGTTGCAGAAAAAAGCATTGGCTAGTGACCTATACGAACAAGTATTTTATAGTTTAGATTTAATAGAGAAAGATTATTTTGGACTGCAATATACAGATAGCAATAATGTTCAGCATTGGCTGGATCCTACTAAACCGATAAAAAAACAAGTAAAAAGTACGTTGTTTTTTTTTTGTATGCGTTTGCGCAAATTTTCTTCTATCTTCTTTGAGATTAATGCATTGTTTTTTTGCTCCTCTTCAAAGTTGAGAAATTTTCGTTTTCATAACGTTGTTGTTAACAAGTGATATTTTATACAGTCGGACCACCGTATACCTTAAGGCTCAAGGTAAAATTCTACTCGTCGGAACCCAACACATTGCGTGAAGAATTAACAAGATACCAGTTCTTCCTGCAATTAAAGCAAGATGTTTTAGAAGGAAAACTTCACTGCCCTCATCAAGTTGCCGTACAATTGGCAGCTTTAGCTCTTCAATGTAGGAAATAATCAATAAGTAATAAGATAATGTGAATTTTATTACCGATTTTTTTTGTACTAAATTTATTTCTACTTTTAGCTGAACTTGGTGATTATGACCCTGCTGCGCACAGTGCAGCGACAGTGTCGGAATTTAGATTCGTGCCAGGTCAGACAGAGCAAATGGAGCTTGAAATACTCGAGGAATATGCCAAGTGTTCTGGTCTTAGTCCAGCACAGGCTGAGTCGGCGTACCTCAGCAAAGCAAAATGGTTGGACATGTATGGTGTAGATATGCACACGGTTCTTGGTAAAGATGCGTGCGAATATTCTTTGGGGTTGACTCCAACAGGAATTCTGGTCTTCGAAGGCACGCAGAAAATAGGTTTATTCTTTTGGCCCAAGATCGGTCGGTTAGATTTTAAAAAGAAGAAACTGACATTAGTTGTTGTAGAAGAAGATGACGAAGGAAGAGGGGAGCAGGAACATACGTTTGTGTTCAGGCTTGTTAATGAAAAAGCTTGCAAACACTTGTGGAAATGTGCTGTAGAGCATCACGCTTTCTTTCGGTTACGCGCCCCTGTCAAGGGTGCCAGCGGACGTCAGAATTTCTTTCGTATGGGTTCGCGTTTTCGTTACAGCGGCAAAACCGAATTTCAGACCACGCAGTTAAATCGTGCACGTAGAACGGTGCAATTTGAAAGACGGCCGAGTCAAAGATACGCCCGTCGTCAAAGCCACGTTTTAAGAGAACGTCAACGTCAACAAGTGGAGCAACCGCAACCACCTGCTGTGGTTAATAGTTAGTATACAAAAAAAGAGAAAAGAATATCTTTCTTTTATTAGTAACGTTACTGTAGAATAAACTTTATAATCTCGATAAATTTTTCTAGACGAAGAGGAGTCTTTGCAACGTCAACCGAGTCAATGTAGCACGAAATCGTCGGACTCCAGCATACACGCCACGTCCTCACCATTGGTTGATTCCTTGTTAAAATCGTTGGCTAAAGATCAACAACCCCTAGAGCCTAGAAATCAGACGGCAGTCGCTAACACCGAGAAGGAAACAGAACCGGTGAAAACGAGTTTAATCATTGAAAATATGACCAATCAAACGTCGTTAGTGCCAAATAATCAAGTTGGCGGTAGTTCCTCACTACCACCGCGTACGCCTATCCCCCCGGAATCGTTGAAGTGCAATATACTGAAAGCGAAGTCTCTTGAACAAGGGAAAAACTCAAATTTGGTTTCGATCACTTCCATGGATGCATCTTCGATTATTGCTAAAAACAATCAGCCTTCTGACGCGGCAACAATCGTATCAGTGGTAAGAAAACTGAATTTTTCTAATAAATTCGTTATATTGTAATATATTGAGATAAATATCTTCGGACAATTCATATCATTGAAAGTTATCCTGTTTCTTTAGATTGCTATTCGTTGATCAATCTGAAGTTTGTATTTCTTGAATAAATGCTTTAAGAGAAATAGTATTTGGCATTTAAATTAGTATATCTGTAGCAATCAAACATTACGAACAAACTATTTAAAATAGACTTGAAAAACTTGTACATATACGCGATCTTTCACTTTATGGATTTTGATGTTCTTTTAAACTTTTTATTTCTTTGTGTTGCGTTTTATCGTTCTCCGATATTTGTTCTTGTTTTTGTTATTGCGCTTCTGATGCTTTAGATGTGACTTGTTTGCTTTTTTGCTTGTTATTTCTCATCTAGGGCGGGGACAAGTTGACATTGTCAGTGAGCGGGGCCATGATGATGAACCCATCTGCAGAGGACAACGTGACCGTAACGCACTTTTCTTTGGATAGCTGGGGACAAATCGAGCAAAAAACGACGCAGCTAAATCCTAAAGTTTCAAATCAATCACAGAATCCGTTCAATCCCTTTACCAGCGACAATAACAACGAAGTCATTACTGTTTCTGAAAGTACCGAGGAAGATACGAAAACGGAAGAGGAAAAGAAAGCGAATACAAACCCGTTCATAGATTCGAATCCGTTCTTGGGCTTGCTTTCCAATCCATTTAAAGAGATACAACCAGTTGTCGAAAAAAAAGCTGAAGTGGAAACAGAGAAAAACGGAGCGAGAGTCGTGAAAACTGAGGAGATACAAACAACTACTACGACTCTTACTCACAAGGTGTGAGGCTCATTCTTAAACGCTTGTCATAAATAGCTATTGTAATATGTCCTTATATTTGTTCGAGTATGCTTTAGTTTGTGCAAATTCGTATGTAAATGTGTGCTTGTATTTTTGTTTTGATATCAGTAAAACTTAATATCGACAAATCGCTAAAAATTTGATTTATAATATATGTTTCTTAAAATATCTTCTCTTTATATATTTACTGTACCGTATAAATGATACTTTTCTTTTGTTTTAGGATGATAATTCGGCCGTTTCCGATATCAGCCCTTGGTTAGTAGCCGATCCATCACAAACAACAACGACAGATCAAACCCCAATTAAACACACAGTGATTACGAGAAAGACTGTAATTACGACACAACTTTAAAATATTCATCGAAACATTCGAAAGTAAAATTCGAAAATAATGATTCCTAAACGGAAAAGGGAAATGATTAAATTTGGTCTTCCTTGCGATATATACTGACTTACTTAAAGTGCCTATAGGAGTACAATATTGTCTTAAGTAGAAAAAGAAGTTATACAGCAAAATGAAAGTATAATTTTTTAAATATTATATACATATATATATATATATATATATATCAATGGGACCAATTAGCAATTATTAATTTTTTGCAAATTATATGAATAATTTGCACTCATGTAAGTAATCAATTTTATTAACTTTAATTCATTTTGACCTGTAGATTCTTCACGCGGCGAAGAAACATATAAATTGTATAAAAATAATTTTTAATTGAAAATGATTATTTTTTTTACGTGGCATAATTTATGTATACGAAGTTGTCGATTGTGCAGGAAATTTTTCCTAAACACGTAAAATACCATTTGGTAATTGCATTAGTATTTAATGCCGTAAAAATTATATATTAATACAGTAGGAACAATACAGTCAAATCATGCATAGAAATTATAATAAGTATAGTACTTATAAAAATGTTACTCTATTTTTATGCCTGCTTTTTATCAGTAATTATTTTAATTTAACGTATTATCAATTCAGTTCTGCCATTCAAATTATGTGTGTTCTGTATTTATTGCTATATAACATAGTCAATTTTAACAGAGTTAAGTGCCCTTGTATCTTATTATATAATAAGAATACACACGTACATTAGAAGAAAATAATGTATGGTGCTCTCCCTAAAAATTAAATTTATCGAACTGACTTATTCGTCATTTAATTGTATTTATGTCTAATTGGAGGCATTTCGTTACTTAGAATTTGCAAATGAAGTTCAGGTGCCCAGATGTTTTAATTACAGACGTGTTTAAACATCTGTTAGACATTTTCTACTTGTCACAGTGCCTTTGATAATAGGAAAAAAGGAAGACGTCTTTATTGAAATTTTATGCTCATTCCTACCGGCGTTTCATTGTTGAAAATACCTTTATTCACGAACATATGTACATTGTTATAGACGTAATTATTTCATAGAAGATGATCTTTTTTTTTTATTTATCATTCTATAATTTTATAAAAAATTACGAGCAAACATTAATACATTTCACTCTCCATAGAAAAGATTTACAATTTGTATCAATGTATTTATATTCTATTTTTTATCATGTCATATAAATATATTGAACCGCCAAAATACTTTTTTCCTCTTATAGTTTTATTGTATTTGTAATTGTAATATGTGTAACTAACATATCAGTATTTTATGAGAACTGCATTTTTTTAAATATGTAATACAATGAATTAAAAATATTGTAACTCCGGGGAAGAAAATCTGTAGTGTAAAAATTTGGAGCAAGAAAAACCACTGTACGGATCAGGTTGCTAGTAGATATTATTTCATACATACCGGGATCTGATAGTTTATTGTATTACGATTTATTATGTGTAACGCATTTAAATATGAAACGTTACGTTTGTGAGAACAGAAATTATGAAAAAATAGGATTTACTTTGAATTACGTAAAAGGCTGTTAAAGTACTTATTGTATTCCACAAGTGAGCATTTATAAAAGTAGAATAAGGCGTTGTTCGATGTTCTATGTATCTAAATATACTAAATATATTTAATAGTAATAAGCAAAGTACATATAATACTATTATTTGAAAATCTAATATATATATATATATATATATATATATATATTACTTGTTTACAACGCTGCTATTAACCAATACCCTAATGTATTCCGTCCTAAAGTATTATATATATATATATACATACACTGTTATATACATATGTATAATTTTTTGCTTTGTAATAAAAAAGTATTATTAAAAGGTCATGTTGAAAATTCTTCGAAGATATATTCATTCTTCTATATATTTTATAAACTAGACAGGAAATAATGTTAAAATAAAATAGTACCTTCTTTATAATCTTGCAAGATAAAGCTAAGAATAAAATTTCGTTAGAATTGTAATATCACATATGATATAACAGCTATAGACATTATAATTATAAATATATTATATAAATACTATAATTTATAAAAAAATTTTCAGTAAAAATTTAAATATTCAAATGATAAAACTTAAAATTACTATAAATTCTTCCTTGAAATACATATATGTATATATATATAGTTTCAATGGCCTTTCAGAAATTGAAGGATAATTTTCTATTATCTAGCTTCCGGAGACGAAAGTGGTGCGAAAACAGATATTTCATTAACACAATATTTGTCATAAAATATCTTGTTAACTCGTGATATCAATCATCATATAAATCAGCAATATTTATTTAAATGTTACACCACGTTTGACAATTAACACTGATGTTGAAAATTTGGTGTAAGGTAAGTGGGATGTGTTAAATGTAACTTGTTCTTTTATACATACAACATGTCAAAATATTCAAAATTTATTTATTTGTATCGAATTTCATTACTGCTTTCGCTTTGAAATTGATTTAATTTAATCATTCAACGTATGTTGTGAGATAAAAAAACTGTTTTTCATTTCAGTGTCAGTTTCTTTAAAAAAAAGGAAGAAGATGAAGAAGTTGATGGCGTCTTGTTAAATGCATTAAAATTGATACTAAGGAATGTTAGACAGTGATGATATTTTCTGCAACTCATGAACTCAAACATACCACACGTATAATCGCACAAAGGGCATTCTCTCTTTGATTCTATATTATAATATTATATTCTCTCAATAAATTTTTTTCCGATGCACACAAGCATCTTTGTCAAGCTTTGTCTAAAAAGTTCCACACCTTCTTATTTACAAAGTGATAACTCCTCAAACGCTGCCCCTGAAACTATTCTCCTCTCTGAAAATATATATATCACAAGCTTCTTGACTTAAGTATCATTAATAACATACTTAATGTTGACTCAAGTATCATCAACAACATACTTAATGTTGTTTCGTCATACGTTATTGCATACGAAGGAGAGACTAACAGATGCGTGGCAGATGGTATCAAACGGGTGTCTCGGGGTTGTTCCATTCCTCGGCGTCTTGACGCGACAAGAATCGCACGTGCGAGGACTCGCGCACCATTAGGCTAATAGTATCAGAATAATCGACAATATCGGCGGATCGTTCCCCGTCGCGCGGCAAACTTTTGTTCGAAGAGATCGAGCTGCTGTTCTCCTCGCTGCAGTCGTGTTTAAACACGCTGTCTGACTGCGAATGAGTTGGAGTAGATAACTCGGAGACCAACGGCGTGGACTCGTCCTCGCTTTCGCCCGGGGCAGGCGAAGCCGGCAAGGTCCCCATAAGACGATCCTTCAGCTTGCTTAGTTTCTCCAAGCTGGAATTCGGAACGGGAACCGATAGAACGATCTCGTCGTTTAAAGTCGACGTCGAGCGTCGTTTCTTAATAGGCGTGGAGATGGCCGATCTCATGGGTATATTAGCTACGTAGTTCTCATCCGTCGATTTGGATCTGAAGGCAGGTCTAGGAGACGGCGGTGGTGACACGAAAAGCGACGCTGGTCTACTACTTGCGGAATTGCCCCCGCTCTTTTTCAGCTCTTTGCGCCCGAACGAACAAGCCGATCTGATGCTAAGCTGAGACGTAATACTGCGCTGCGAGTTTGTACGTTGAAGATGAACCGTCGACTCGAACGAACTGTCGTCTGATGTTTCTGGTTCGTCGTTGACCGGTACCCAATGCAGGAGAGGATTGGGTTGAAGAATCACGTAATCGGTATCCTGAGGAGCCATCGAGATGGATCCTAAAACAAATTCTTCATGTTATCCCACTTTTCTTTCGTTTTTTTTTTCTTTTTATTACGCAGAATGCATTGAACGTAAGTTAAAAAGTTCATCGTAAGTTAAGAGGCAAATATGACGAAACATCAAGCAATTGGTAGAAAAAGATTCCTAAATGAAACATGATTGGTTATTAAATTAATTTGTGTGTTTTTTTTTTAATGAGATGATTTAATTGTTCGTAATATCGAATTGTGATTTCGAATAATGATATAAAATGAAAGCACTTGATACAAGCTTATAGATCTAGTCTAAGAAAGATAATATCGTTTCAAGTTTCCAACAGAGTTTTATTGCCATTCGCATTTGTAGTATAATTGTCCAACAATTCATTCATTTAGAGTAATTGTAAATACAATACCAAAGAATACACGAATAAAGAAGAAAATATAATCATAGCCTTTTCACTTTGGTATATAAAATGTTCTCATATAGAAGCTTATCTTTCTAAATATACAAGATCTATCAGCATAAACATCCCAAAAAGAAGTATATTCGCCCAACATTCAATGACAGTAACAACTAATTATCACAGCCTGTTTTACAAATGTGTTCATTATGAAAAATACAGTATTTTTAATGTATGATGAATCTACAATTAAACGTTAGCATCAAATTATTTGAGACAGGAATACGAAGAGTATTCATAATTTTAGGAATACAAAATGATAGTTTTTTTTTTTTTCATAAATCATATGATTAATATACTAAATTACTACACGAAAATGATATTTCTTACTATGTCTATGATAACGCATACATTCAAATCACTATCCTAGTAATATTATGTATTACAAATATTATGAATGACATTTTTTAACATTCATTTTATATCATTTATCTATAATAACGCCCCAATCTCTCGTAACGCGTTGGCACATTTCCAAAAATTTGACACATGCAGAATCAAGATTAAAATGAAGGTGTGATAATTTCTTTTAATCTCTATCACATATGTTATACTTAAATAGTATATATATATATATATATATATATATATATATATATATATAGATTTTTATTGACTATCCGCTGTATGTAGGTACACTTATCTATTCGTAATACTGCTACGAGTTTATCTATATATGGATATATATATGGTAAGACTTAAACAACAGTTATATTGACCAAATTTTCCTGGGAGATTGTGGATGATGAGTTTTATATAACCATTTTCGAATACGATGAGTCATCGATGCTGTACACACATGATACATGACCGAGTTACACAACTGTATTTGTTTTAAATTCATTAAAAATTTGTACTGTATTCTAGTACGGTGTCACGCTTTTGGTCTGGTTGCGGTGGTTCTTGAACTATAACCAGAGGCAGTGAAAGTGGTAGGGAAGAGGGCTCACCTGCGAGTGAGTCTGATGGTACCACTGTAGAAGATGGTACATCTAATACATCCTCGCACGCTTCTTCATTTAAAGTTTGTAACGCACCGCATATCATCTGTTCTTCTAAAGTTACCTAAAATATTTCATTAATTATTTCTACTCGATGTTTTCATATTGGATTAATAATACTTGTTCGAGTGTTTTCTTTTCTCTTTTTTTTTTTTTTTTACCAAAGAAATAACACGAAATATCAAATACAATTTCGCTTACCTGGAACTAAAACCGAGCAGAAGTGTAATGGGAACAATACTTTATTAATTAATTAATTGCTGGAATACAAACGTTTCTATAATTTAATTCATATGAAATAAAGAAACTTACTTGCTTTTCCATGATTGATTGTTTTGTTTGATCTCGCCTAGAGGAGCCATCAGTTCTCGATGTTCCCTTGTCTTTTTCAACAAGCGTTGGCACACGTATCGAAGTACTTTGCAAAGCATGATCTACAATTAAATAATAAGACATGATTTTTATATATACACTTGATATTTTTGTTATTTTGTGTGTATCATCATTTATTCAAATCATGTTTATATGCACCTTTTCGTTGAATTTGTTCCGATCCTACGGTGAATCGAACACTTCGTGGGCCTTCTTCGTGCGTGCTAAATGACGAAAGTTCTAATTCTCTAAGTGACGCAATCACCATACGAAATAACTCCCAATCTCCGAAAGCCATTTTAAGAACCTGTAAATAAGAAATTATTTACGGGACTGCATGATACCTGTGATTTACAATATCGGAAGCAAATTTTACCTTTTTCAACTCCTGTAAATCACAGTGTAATAAAACTCTACCATTAATGTTATTCTCCTTAATAACTTGTTTGTACTGTGGTGCTTGATTGGGATTTATACTTTCGATCCTATCAATGAGATCGCAAATTCCATTTATTGTTAAAGACGAAAGCCTTATTTCCAAAATTTCGGACTAAGGAAAAAAAAAAAGGAAAATTATATAACAATATTATAGTAGCAATAGTATCGTTATAACATCATTTTACACGTGTATATACCGGTAACACTGTAGTTGCAGAGAGTGGTTTCATTGTCGGTTCCGTCGAAGGCATTTGTACCCATGATGAAGTCTGCCAATCAAACGCTGGCTGTATACAAGGCTGCACCCACGATGGTGTTGACGGCACTGGTACGTGCCCTTGTAAACTTGGCGTTTTAACAAGTTTCATTGTCCGGCTTGGCAATCCACTTTTATTTGCACTCCATGGTTCATGACCATTATTGTGCAAAGTCCAAGGCGTGTACTGTTTGTATGTACCAAGCGCTGCTTCTTCTTCCATACTCTGCTGCTCCTCTTTTATTTTCTTCTTAATGTAAGGATCGAGATTTATTGTGAACGGCAAGAATATTTTCATATCGCTAATGAGCAAACTAGAACGATGAAACGTTAGAAAAATATCCAGTTTCCGCTCATCTCGATCCATTTCCAACAGAGGCTGAACTTCCTTAAGTACCGGAATTTGGGGTCGTATTCTAATGGTTTTGAAAGAAATATTGAACATGAAGCAATTGCTCGAAAGATTGCAAAATGTTTATTCAGAAAAAAGAAAGAAAGAAAGGAAAAAACGTACTTATCATAAAGACTTTTCAACGACATGGAATCATCTAAACTATCCTCGTACATATCGTAATGAAGAATTAACCAAGACGTTCGAAACGGCCATTGCTCGGTGATATTGATCCAACTAGCTAAATGATACCAGTTGAAATCGATTTGGAATGCTTTTAACAACCTCCCTAGAAAAAGACGTGTAATATATTAGAAATGAGCAGTCTCAGCGTTAACGTTTCTCTTACCAGTGACATAAACAACGTTCATTAATCTTCTCATGCTACGAGGATTTACGTCGCTGAAGTAATCGTCAGTGAGAAGCATTTTATTCAGATCCTGTGCTCCGCCTAGTCGATTCAAATTGCTACCGATACTACTCGCGATTGATTCGCTTAGTCTTAATTTTCTACTGCCTTTTCTACTTTGTGGTTTCAATTTTTCATTGCTGTTCATTATACCGGACTCTGTGCTGAGTCTTCTGTTCGAAACAGAGTGATGCATCGTACTGGTAGCGGTGTAATTAACACTCTCCTCAGCTTCGGTCCATGCAGTTTTTTTACTATGTTGGGCAGTTTGTTGAGCAACTTTTACCTTTCGCAAGCCACTATTTTGTAAATAAAATGGAAGATGCACCATGTTACGTAAATAATCATGTCCTCCGATATTAGACTCTGTGAATAATCTTCTACTATTGACTTCCACTGCCTAAACAGTGAGAAACAAAATTTCACATTGTCTAACTAACTAAGTTCCGTATTGTTTGTTATGAAAAAAAAAAAAAAAAATGAAATAATGAAATGGTACGATACCTTGGCGATAATGTGCGGATCAATCGCTAATATAACAACAAACGGATAACCATTATCACTGAACAGTGCTTGTATAGCATCTAAAACTAACAACACTTTATCTTGTTCACAACTATCCAGACCATCCACAATTATAACTAATCTGCTTTGTTGAGCCATAAAACTATCTAGGCATTTAACCTGTTTCATATTTTACAAAAATTTTGTTAAAAGTATAAAGAACAAGTTTGTGAAAATACATTATTCAATTAATATATAGTATACCATCTCTGTCATTAAATTGACTTCGCTTCTTAGCGTTTGTATAAAACCTTCGCTTTTTAAAGTCTCTAACTTAGAAATGCTGCGCTGTAGATGCCGCCTTTGAGAAAAAACAAGTGCTTGCAATGTACGACTCCATGTGTATAAGTTTGCTATTATGCTAATAGCTAGTATTAAGGCAACGGTTATCATGATAATGTGTGCCGTGACTCTTTCTATTGTTGGTTTGCTGTATCAAAAATTGAAAGAAATAAATAAATAAAATTATAATTAATCTCTTTCCTCTTATCTGAGAGATTGTGTGTACTTACTCGTTACTAGAAATATCGATGAGGTAGACCGTAAGTACAGAAATACCAACAAGTAAACTGCAAAAGCAGAATTCGAATATAACAATATACGGTAAACAACAAAGATGTCTCCATTTCCACGTTGTCGTCGATTTATCTGGTTTCGGTCTGAACGCTCTGTACAGCCGCGTAGGCAGAGAACCAAAGTCATTCTCGATGGAGTCGTAAAGTGATCCCACCATTTGCACCACTGCGTTTTCACCGGCAGCGGTTGTACCGACTCGGGTCTGATCAGTAAAATAGAACTTTATTGGCTGAACAGTAACACCGTCGTGAACTCGACCACCAGGAGGATGACAGAAAATCACTTGTAACAGCAGTTTCAACGAATTTAATTTCGTGGTCAGAGCTACCGTGAAGCTGTACGGCCAGTACCAACCGTATCTGCGATTTCAATATTTCGGAATTAAACACTACGAAAGCGTGTACGGAGTACGTACACTTTCAGATTTGTAATTTTACCTTTTGTTGGCATACCAGACGAGTATCAAGAAAGCATACGTAATAAAAATAAGACTTATACCACACGCAAGACCAACGATCCATGATTGAAGGGCAAGACCTATCGTAATACCCACTAATAAAGATACGTGAGTTACTATTATGAATAATAAGAAAGAAAATTGGAATACTGGATCCATCCACTGACGAGCAAAATTTTTCATTTCCTCTGGAAAAAATTATTTATTTGATAAGTATTTTATATAATCTTCAATTTCGTAATTTTTTTTTGTAAACTAAGTATTACCTCTCAGTTTATTTAACAAAAATGACTTTCCTGAACCCCATTTCGCGTAAAGGCCAACCGTTATAGGAGTTGAAAGAGATGGTTCACTCAGAATATCTGCTAGTGCACTACTGTACAAGTCGTAACCAAGCATATTTTCATTATCTTCATTGGTATTAAGACGACCTAAAATGCAGTTAAAAACGTTATCATATCATATTCAGTCAACAGAGACGAAAGAGGAGATGAACTATCGGTTTCATTTAACGATGATTGATTAGTAACTTACGTGCTCCAAATATTTGTCCAAGAATGGTTTTTTGATGATTAATGTCAATATTATAAGGAGTTTCTCCTTGTCTATTTGGACGGTAAAGTAGTTGACTATTTTTTGGATTTCTCAATAATATTTCGACAATGGCTTTCGATCTTGCTCTCATAGCTATGTGCAGCACAGTATCACCCTTTTTATCGGTAGCTGATACTTTGGCTTTCTTGTCTAGCAATAATTGTACGACCTCGGCGTTTCGCGACCGAACTGCGCGTAGCAACGGAGTATCGCCGTCTTTTGTTGCAATTTCCAAGTCCGGATTAGCATTTAATAACAGTTTCAGTATTGATATATTGCCTTTCTCTACTGCTATGTAGGTTGCAGTTTTTTTATCCTAAAATTAATTATATGTTTATTTCTAATATTAATCATACAGTTATTTTAAGATGCAGACTAAAATACATTGCTAAAAGCAATGGAACACAAACATAAAGTGATAAATTTTTTTACATAAATGTAAGCAATTTTATTTACGTAAAAATTAAATACATAGAGTGTAATGTAAGACTGATTATACCTTCCCGGCGATATCGACGTCAGCGTATTTTTTTAAAAGAGATTCTACCACTCCTCTGTGACCACCTTTCACAGCATGAATTAAATTCGTATCACCAGCCCTGTCTTGAATGTTTACATAAGCACCGGCATTCAAAAGGGCATTTGCTATTTCGTGATGCCCCTCTCGACAAGCTATCGCTAGGGCAGTACATCCATCTTTATCTAACGCGTTTACGTTCGGTTTATGATCCAAAAGATGTATCACTACATCTACGTGATTCCCGAGAGTGGCTACTAGAAGTGCTGTCCACGAATACTGCAGTACAAAGTTTTATTAATTATCTAAAAAATGCATTGATTACTTTACCAACGCCAAAAGATGCAAAAAGATGCTTAGGTATTACATAATCGATTTGTAATTTCATTCCTACAGCGTACATTCTTTCAGTTCTAGCTCTGTAATAATAACGATAATTATCGATTTGAAAACTGAAGTCTTACCATGCCAGCAGTGTCGACATTAGCACCAGCTTTTAAAAGAGTATCTACAATTTCTACGTGGCCTTTACGCGACGCCCACACCAACGCTGTAGTACCGTACTAAAAATCAAAAAAGATAACGTTAACAAACATACTTCTCTGACGGTGTAAGTCATGCCATCGATTTTCTTTTCTTTGTCTTTGATCAATTCTCTCTACAAAACACGTGAGAGGTATTGTGAACTACTGTGAGGAAAGGCAAATATAGATTACCTTGTCGCCGACATTGACTTTAGCACCATGAGCAATAAGATCTTTAACAATGTCAGGGTAACCTCTGCCCGCAGCCCATAACAACGAGGATATATGAAAATTTCCGTGCGCATTGACGTCAGCTCCTCGTGCCAGCAGCATCATCACCGTCGGCGACCTACCCTTGTACGTCGCCCACATAAGTGCAGTCCAACCTCCCTGAAAATAGAATATTTCCTCTGCTTATTTTATATCACTGTGTGTGACATTTCCTTACGGTTGTTAAGTACGTTATTCATAAAATGGAATAAAACTTTTTTATATCTAATAAGCGACCACACTTTTTAGAATGTAACTCCGTTATACCACCTCTCTTAACAATCCATTTTCGGTCCCGACTATGGACACTCGTGAGGGCACACTGTATTAAGGGAAATCTTACCATGTCTCTGTGTTCCAGATCGGCTCCGTGTTCGAGCAACTCGAGACATACGTCCGTATGGCCTTCCTTGGCCGCGCAAAGCAACGCTGTCCAATTATCCTGAAAACATTAAATCAAAGTTGACACAAAATTGACAAGAACGTGTACGTGTAAAATTCGTACGTGTAAGGATACGACGCGTGATACTAACCCCGTCCTCTGCGTTAACATCCGCTCCATGATTGATAAGCTCTCGCACAAAGTGTATCTTTCCCTTAGTTGCTGCAAGGATGAGGGCTGTGCTACCATTCTATTGTAGGAACAACGAAATCAACTATCTAAAATCTGACGATTGACTGATTGTGAGTCTTGAAGCGGAATTTATTTAGAAAATATCTGCCAAAATTAGTAATTAAGGCAACTCAAAAAAAACCTAATAAAAAATAATACTCAAATCTAAAAAATAGATTAAATCTTGAAAGATAGATTGATCCCAGAATTGACTTCTTCTCTCTCGAGACTCTAATTCTCATAGATATTTAAAAAAAAAAAAAAAAAAAAAAAAAAAAAAAGAAATAGACAATTTGGAATCAACAAAGTGTGGAATTAGAGAATTAGAGAATAGTCAACTCGAATTGAAATGACTATTTTCAATGGCGTTACCTCGTCTCGGTCATCGATCTGTGCTCGTTTGTTTTCCAGAAAGTTTTGGAGACCAGCGAGATTATCATCCGTGATATAGCTGGCGAGAGTTCGGTAGCAGAGTGATACCATCGAGTCAGTCCGATGCAAGGTCTGTGAAAAAGTGGAATCGACTGGTTAAAAATGGGCAGGAGATCGTTTGTGATTAAACTTTTCTGATTAAAAGTCTGGCGAATTAATTGCTGTGTAAGTGCAATACATAGTAAAAGTTAGAGGCACAGTCTGCGAAAATCGACACTCGGATGACTCCTACTATGCACATAATATTACAGTATTAATATATTTACTCCTCCTCATTGGAGGGAAATTTAAATTTCCTCAAGTTTTAATTTTGTTATTACTCGGCTTTATTCACAAAAAGAACATGTTAGGAAAAAATATTTAGTTTTATCAACTGTATTTATTGCTGTTATTACAAATTTCATGCCAAAATTTTTTTTTTTTTTTTCAAGAATTCGTACTCTACACTGAAAGGATCGAATGGGAACATCGACTCTGAGATTTTAATTTTCACAGGTGCGACGTTGCCTCGAACAACAATTAAAAAACACACGATAGCAATTGGATTTGAAATCTAAATAATAGTTCGCACTAGTAGACTTAACGCATAGTTCTTCGAGAAAAATACCGTTTATTTGCTGCTGCTAGAAATAACATTTATTATATTGTAATATAACATGTAATTTAATACATTCTCGATATTTAAATTATAATTTAACAAATTCTTTCAACAATTAATAAAATAAATATATTTTAATTATTCAATTTTTCAATTTTCCAACTTTTCAACGTTTTGAAAATTTTTTGCGATTTTTTTTTTGCCAAGAAAGAAAGACACGATGTAATTAAGAGGAATTTACAGAAATTTTATTTGGAGCACGAGAATCGTGGAGAAACGTTCCATTGTCTGATTAGCGAAAACACACGAATAGTGGCTATAAATAATTTCTCTGAACACGAGGCAAATGTACATAGAGAGGTTGTATATGTATACATATTTCAAAGGGACACAATGGAATGTGGGTCAACGATAAAGAACGAATCGGCACCGGCGGAAATGTTGATTGAAAAGCAACCAGAAAGAGAGTAAAGTACAAAAAGAAGAGGCACGAAATGTTGCAGAATTTTTTTATAAATTTTTACAAAAGCTTTCCTTATTTATCGCACGAGCCTAAGTATTTTTGCTCGAAAGGGACAAAAGAGCAAATTTCAATAAAAATTTGTTAAAAATATCCTATTTATATCTCCTGTTTTCAAATTCATTTGAAATATTTAGTCTGGTGATTAAAGCTTTAAAAACCAAAACGCGCAGAGTGTTTTTTTTTTTTTTGTTTTTGCAAACAATTAGTATCTTCAACATGTGAGAAACTCGAAGCTTGTTTGCAAGACTATTAGCTTTGTTAAATATACATCGTAAAAACGAATTAACATTTTTAAACTCTGATACACCTTTAACACAATTACGGGATAAATTGTTGACCAAGTTTGTGAGAAAATGTAGCGAAAAAGAAATCGTGCCAAAGACGTACCGATAAATCGTTTCACATCCTAGGGCAGAAACACTAGTAAAAGTAATAAGCTGTTAATGCTGTTTCGGTACACGTAAATTTCCATTCACACATAGGTTTAATCAACTTCATGCGAATCACCTCGATCGTTGAAACACTACTGGGGGATCCACCTGACGCGTGTTTCATATCATGTTCTCAATATGTAACTCCGTTTATTCACGGACGAGAATCTGATACGCGATCGATTTTTAACCGAGTCCAACGAAATCCTATTGTACAAGGGGTTTCGTAACTCGCGCGACACTGAATTAAATATTTTTCTTTTTCTCTAGTCATTCTAGAGAAAAAAAGAGGAAATTAAAAAAACATTATAAAAACATTAGAAAAACATGGAAAATTTAAAAAATTTCCTCGAAATTCGAATTTTCCTCTTTATAAAACGTTGAAAAGTTCTAACTACAATAATCACCGTCTAAAACTTTATGATGGTATTAAACTTGGCTTGTATTTTATCTAAATTAGCTATAATAATTAAGCAAGTAGGGATAACCGAAACGAAACTTTACGAACGTGTATAATATGTAAAAATTCGTATCTATATTGACTCAAAACTCATAGTATCATATATACCATTTACACAACGTACTCATCTATTCGTAGTAATGATATTCTCGATGAAATTCATGAGAAAACTCTCGAAGAAATTTTTGGATTCTACATCTATGAAGTGAGACTTTTAGCAAGTGCAAATTGCAATATTTTTAAACAAATGAGATATCTCGGTGATTGAATGCAATAAAAACGCTTTAAAAAGCGTAAAAATAAAATGAATCACGATGGCCAGTAATTATCACTTCAAAGAAACTTGTGAAGAAACTTATGTTCGTTGCTGTGCCAAAATTTAGAAACGAGCAATGAAGACTGAAGCTTGTAACGAAATTACCATTTAAAAGTTCCAAAACTAGGAACGATGATTAATGATCACTAAATACCCTTGGAATTTTAAGATTTTACACGAATATTTTGCTGAAAATGAATGACTGATGGAATGTCCTTGCTAGATAATGCGTACTAACTTATCTCATTCTGAAACTGTATGTGCCTCGCAAAGTTTCCTCGCACATCTTGCGTCACAATAACCACCATACTCATCGCCGTCGGTTGCTAAAAGAAGGTAATTTTAAAATCAGAAATACATCACTCGTAGGAAGCAGTAGCAAGCAAATGAAGGAAGTTAAAACACCAAGGATGTCCGGAGAAAGCCTGCGGTCACTCGACGTTTTCATTTAATGAAAGCTTCTTCTTCTGCCCCCGTGACAAAAACGAACACCCACGAAAAAAAAGAAAGAAAGAAAGAAAGAAAATCCACCCATAATCGACTAACCATCAGCGAGTGTCTGTGAATTCCGAAGTTGAACCTCCGGCCAGGTTCACCGTCGCTGGTTGACGACGCTGTGAACGTGAACGTGGGTACATGAAAATGCGGGAGCACGTGGTGATGATGGTGATGATGACGATGATGATGATGGTGTGAATGACGGCTGGGATCCTCCTCCTTATCCTCCTCCCTCCAGTCGGAGGCTGGTTGCTGAGCAGGCAGATGAAGTCGAAGAAACGGCAACTTCAGCTTCAACCCGATCGCTCCGCTTCTCTCTGACATTTGTTCGTTGATGGTCGTCAAACTATTGTTCGACGACTCGGCTCCTTTCTCGGCTCCTTTCTCCGCTCCGTTCGACGCGGGCATCAAACAGTTCGGAATGCCTGGATAGGCACTGAGCAAACTCGGTGCTAAGCTCGAGCAAATTGCCACGCTTGTTATGCTGGATCTCCTGATGGGATTGACGCTCGTCCCTGATAAAACATTCTGATAGCTGGAAATCTTTAACGCGTCGGTTGAATTCGAGTCCACGTTGACCATAGGTAACGTCGATCTTCTTTGCTCTTTAATTTGGGTTTCCTCCTCTGAATCTTTAGGAAGGCTCGTGTTATTCCTATTATTATTGTTATTAGTTCTGACGGAATCCTGCCGCGTTCGAGGAGAATCGTTTACGTTTTTTTTCGTTGAGACGTCTTCCAGACTGGAGGAACGTTTAAGGAACGCGGACACGAGCTTGCAACGTCGTCTGATCAGAAGAGAGGAGGTATATACTCCTCCTGGAGGAACAACTGTACTCGGATCAAGAATCTTGGTTTCCTCGATTTCCGCAGCTACCACCGACTGTTGCGTTCTCTCATTCGATCCTAAGTTTTGCAATTGCACGTCTGGATTACTCTGCAAATCGCAGGAGGTTTCGTACGACGACAAAGACTCCTCCACGTGGCACTTAGGCGTCGATTCCGAACGATTCGAGGCCTCAAAAGGAAGAGAAGGAGTAGCAAAGGAATTCGCACCGTGCTCCAATTTCTTCGTGGAATTTGCACTTTCGTAGGAATTTTTGTCGACGGAATACCCGATCTTCGAACAGAGACCGCCAAAGTTTCGATCCAAACTGGTCGATGGTGGCAAAACTGAACTACTTCCGGTAGCAAAGATCCCGTGACTTTCTTTGGAAATTTTGCTTTCTGAACTTTCGCGTTTTTTCGAATCGTCGAACAAATTTTCATCGTTGCTCTTCTTCTTCTTCTTCTTCTTCTTCTTCTGGTCAGTCGGTCCTTTCGAATCTACTTCTTTGACCGATCGACTGTCTGACTGTGAGTCGTCAGAATTTCTCGACGTTTTGGATTCGAAGCTTTGTACCTTCTTCTCCTGCTCAATCCAATCTCTTTGAAGCCTCTGCGACGAAGCTGCGGCAGCTTCTTGCTCGCCGGAAGAAGATGAAAGACTCTGCAGTTCCGCATCTTGCGGCGCGATCACTATATCGGAGTCTGTCTCAATCGTGATGGAGATTCTTCGATCGGGTTTCGCGGCTGGACTTTCCACCTCCTCGTTTTCTTCGTCCGTTTCTTCCTCGATGCTGATCCGAAAATGATGCGTCGTGATCTTGACACGATCGTCTTTGGCCTTCCGCATGGCATTCTTTCGTCGACTTTTGCCTCAACGATGCGACGAGATGAAGCTCACTATAGGATGATGAAACACGTGATGAAAACGCACAGACTTTCTTTTTCAGATTGTTCCAGCATTCGTCCAAATGCCAACGCTTTGTCTTCTTTTGTTAAACCACGTTGATACAAACGCCTGAATATTTTTCCAAAATGTCGAGCATGTTTGATAAAAACAATGTTTGATAAAGACAACGGATACAATAATGAAGGAAGCTGAGTCGAGACTTCCTTTAACGACTATCGAGTTCGAAGAATTCCTGTTTCGAATGTAAATTCAAATTATTTATTCTCGAATTAAAAGTTTTTATCGCGAGTTCTTGTTCAACTTGTCCTATTTTATCGAACTGACGAACTGACAGCGTAAAATCGACAGAGAAACGGATTAAAATGAGCCTATTTCGAGAAAGAAGTATCAACAACGTCAAACAAACTTCGTAGGGAATTGAAATCGAAATAAAATGCCTGCCGAAATGCACAGTTAAAATAGCCTTATATAAAAATCATTAGAATTAAGACAGTACGATGAAAAGAATTCTGCTTGTTACCTAAAATATGGATTATACGATCGAACGTTCTCCATAATCCATAATAAATTCATTCTCCGTCTCGTCAACGTTAAGCCACGTACCGTTCAAAAATAGTAACAACCGAATTATCTTCGGTGAACTCGAATAATTTTATACGAAATACGATCGCAAAGTTCGATCGACTTAAAACCATATCCAATATACCGTAAAAGACAGACCCTCGACAAGGTAGTGAGCCTTAGCATCTTTTCCAAATTTCTGGTCGTCACTTTCCTTCTCTTTCTTCCTTTCTTCTGCTTTCTTCACTTTGTGCCGGAAATTGGCACCGAAAAAATCTTCCGGAATTAATTGAAAAAAAAAAAAAAAAGAAAAGAAAAGAAAAAAACGCGTGCCTCTATTGTCTTTCTCTGTCTCTCTCTCTCTCTCTCTGTATGATATGTGTGTAGATATCTCTGATGCACACGATCTACTGTAACGCGTGCGATCCGCGACGCCAGCAGATCGCTTAAGAACATCGTCTGGCAAATCGTGCGACATTTATATATCCGACCGTGGGATCTTTAAAGTCGTGTACACAATCGTGCCTGAATCGTGTCCGCGTGTGAACATCTCGACTCCCTTCTCGCCGGTATCTCGTGCAAATTGTTGTCCCTGCTGCTGTGTCTGTTTGCGAGAGAGGCGTGAAACGAAATCAAAAACCTAGCTTCTGTCGGATCTTGTTTCCAAAGAGATGAGCGACGTGTTTTAATAAAATCGAGAGATCTTGACGCGCGTCATCACGACGCAAATATTTATTGGACGTTATCGTGGAACGAGGAGGCGAGGGAGGACCTGCGGGACTGAGGAAGAACCAACACCCAGGAGGAAACGTGACGCCACGATCGTTGAGCTGAGGGCGCGAGACTTTCCCGTGACGTAACTGGTAAATTGATTTAGTGGCTTACAACTGACTCATTTGTTTCATTCGATTACAAATCAGCGGCTAATATTAGTTGATCGCGGAGATCTTAGTTACTGATTAAAGGGATTTTGCCTTGGTCTAAAGAATTCTGACGGTAATTTGCTGACACTCTCAAAAGATTTTTCAAAATAATACCGATTGTAAGACAGTTCGCCTAATTAAATTAGTTAGTCAGTTTGTCTATCGTGAACACTCAAGTTCAGAAATAAAGAAAAAAATTACAAGAATTTAACGAACTAAATTTTATAAATTGTCTTTATCGAGTAGGATTTTTGGAAAGAAAAGTTGATAATTTAATAGATCGATCAGAGACAAAGAAGAAGTTTTTCTTTGTTATTAAATGCACAAAGTATTTGCCACTCAGTATTTGTATTTTTTAATATAAAAGAAACAAAATGTGTGTTCATATTATCAGAGTATTAAGTTCTATCGCATTCGAAACATTATCGCGTTAAAAATTGTACTAAACGATCAACGAGTACTCTAATTTATCTAAAATTAGGTAGATTTTTGAACAATGAATCCTATGATTTCTCACTAAATAAACTTTGAACAGTCACACAGAGAAAATATGAATTCACATTTTCTTAAATTCTCAAGAATATCACAATTATAATAATTGATAACTTTCAAAGAATTGACATCTCTAACGAAAAAAGAAAAATAAATAAATTATTTTATACAATCTTAATGTCGTCACGAACGAAAGAACAAATTTAGAATAAAATGCACAGAAACGAAACGGAAAAAAATGCGAGCCAATATGAATTGTAGTAAACTGAAACAATACGAATCACCGTTTGTATTGTAATTTACCGTATCTCGTGATAAGGAAACCCAATACATTTAAGCAATGACGATGTACTGTGAACAGTTATAAATTCGCCAAACAATGATTTCTTTCATTCGTTTGCATTCTTCGATAAGAGCAGCCGTAACCTTGCAACCTATCCGTGAACCGCCTTTGATGTTTTTTCATCGTGCAGCAACGACGACACAGCTTAAAGAAAAAAAAAGAAAAAAAAAACGAAATTGCACCGGCTAAGATTGAAACGGTTCAAACGACGATCTTCGGGCAAGGCTTTCAGCTAGAGCAATATTTTTATTAGATAGAGCTGCACGAGGAGAGACTGCGCGTCCTTGCGCTACTCGCGGCACTTGGGCCAATTAAAGCACTCGACAGACTAATCAATTGTGCGCGAACAAGTCGTTTGCAAAGGCTCGTAAAAAGAAGCAATACTGCTTAAGGCATCTACTTCCTGAATTATGATATAACAATCTGTTACTTGACTTTCTGAATGATAAATATTTTTGAACAATGATTAGATTCGTTTTGAATGATCAGATTCTGGTATTCAGATTTTATCTAAATATTTCTTCTTTTCGTAGATGAAATTATACATATCACGGAGAAACTATTGCTGAGAAAAGTTCAGTATATATAAATTTTTATAGTAAATTTTAGTTTACCTTTTTTCAGAAGAAAAAAGTCAACGAAGATATAATATGTATATATTATATAACAGAACACCTATGTTCTGGTTAATATTAATATTACTAATTACTTGTTCCAAATTCTCGATTCAATTACTATCAGAATAATTACGCATAAAGATATGCTTTTGGGTATACTGAAGATACGTATCTAATAATAGATGTCATAAAACAATTATTTACTCGTTTCTTCCAGTTGATTGCGAGGAATTGAACAGAGAGGCGACAAGAAGTCGCGAGGAATTGAAAATGTTCCAACGTCATTGACTGATGAGCAAAGAAGATTAGTACGTATCTGGTCGCGTTTATGAGGCAGCTGCAAGCGTTAGAAAAACGTGAGCGTACGTAATCCTCGAAGTATATTTTAATAGTACAAGCGATAATAGTTTTGCTGCGAGAAATTATTTAAAAAAAAACTTGTAATTAATATACCTCCGATTACTCGGAACGTCGAGATAAATGAAACCTTCCTTTAGCTTGAAACTAAATAAAAATAGTCGCGCGTGTCTGAATCGTTTTGTACACCGTTGAAACTCGAACAGCTATAATTTAACGCGACTTCGAATAAACGTCTCTCGCAATTAGTCGTTCTAAATTCATCGGTGGTTGAATCGCGTTGATTGAAACGATCAAACGCGGTCCAAGGTGTAAAGGAAACATATCTTCGAAGAGACACTGTTGCATCTGTCATTTATCTCGCGAGTCACGTTGAAAAATGTTGGCACGTTGTCCAGGCCAAAGGAACAAAACGACAAAGTGCTTTCGTTCAATTCAATATGATCCACCTGTGGTTATGAGGCAAATATAGCGTTCAATCTATAAAGCGAATACAAACAAAGAGCGTAAAATACAATTAATATTTGTCTCTTCTTCTCAGAAGTTAAGGTCGCTAAGATCGTGGATAATCTTTAACATTTCAGTTAGAATAGGTTGAGGTTCGTCTGTCGAAAAATTAGTAAAATCCAACTGGGATACAATTTTACATTTTTCTCGATACAACTTTCCTGGGTAAATGAAAAAAAGAAAGGAAATTAACGACGTTTATTCGTTGATTAAACGAGATTAAATTACATTTTATCCGATTTTTTTCTCTGTACCTGTTTGCTTCTGTTCCAGATCGTTTGCAGCACCTGTTGGCAAGATGAAAAAGACCCGTAACTGCGAGCCAATCCTTGCGAGAATAGGGACGGAAAGGATGCCGCATTTTGTTTGTTATAATTTAGTAAGTTACTCCTCTCGTTCGTATATTCCATGGAAACCAGATCGATATCAGAAAATACTCTCATATTCTAGGTCTCATCGTTAAAACACTGAAATCACTTATTTATTGATACGATATGTGTACTGTATCATTGCTCTATACCCTCGATTCACTTTATTCCCATTGCAATTTATCCTCACTTTCTACAAATTTTGTTCTTTTCCTCCATTGTTTTCCGTTTTCAGATAATTTGCCCAATTCTCGAGTATTTCTGTAGTTTGTTACTCTGTTTTGATTCTCTGTAATAGATGGCAATGCCGGTTTTTTTTCAAAATTTTCTATTAAAAATGTTCTTCACTTCCAAGCTCCTCCTCACCTAAATCAATTAAACACTAATTGTTTCCTTGTTTGCGTGACACTTGGACCACGTGCATCCTTCCAATAAAATCACGAACTTCGCACTTACAACAAAATGATTCGCACGTGTTACGAATTACACAATACCAGCAATTTATTTCTCGTTAGCACGATTTACCACGGTCTTCCAACAGTAAGCTGATTGCATTTACACGTTGACGTTAAACTACCTTTTCTCGTCGCAATTCCACTTACTTAGTTTCGTTTCAGAGAATCAATTTTTTATTCCACGATTCTCACAATTAAGAATATCTTAAATTTTTGCAGCAAGAAAATTTGTGTGCTTCTTGTTAGCGAGAATGTTAAGAATCCCTAATTCCTTCCACTATGTTCTTATAACAACCAATCTGGTACACACATTCAAAACATGTAAAGTTAGTCAGACAGTTTACAATATTTACTTGATTTTATCTACACTGATCTAACTTCGGTCCAATTTTCAGATGACCTTATCGAGACGACTCTAACAAATGTATCTGGAAGCCAATGAACACCAAACGAAAAGTTTTACACGAGTAAACGTTGACTGTCCCTCACCATTTCGTTCTCCATATCTGGAGGAAACGAAAGTGCTTGAGAAGCAAATAAAATAAACAACGCCGGAGATATAGAAGAACGAATCGAATCTTCGAGGAGGGAGATCAACTGTGTTTTAAAAGCGCATTTAATTGTTCAAGATAATTGTCTTCTATATTCTCTGCGAGGATTCGTATTATTTTTTCTCTGTGAGAATTCGATATGAAGAATTATCTCTTTGTTTTTCCTGCAAGTTTTCTTCGAAATAAGAATCCTTTTTTTTTTTATTAGATGTCAAATAATTTGAGTTGAAGTTTTTAAACAATCTATCGTTCCACTTATGATTAATTTAACTGTCTTTCTTCTCGTGAAGAACTCGTACCTTTTATTTAACAGATCATCTCTTAATCCTCTGTATTTTCTACAAAAATCGATTCTCGCAGATATTCAGTGTCGGGAATCACGTTGGAAGACTGTGAAGCTTCCTACGGAAAATTGTCGTCTTATTTGATCCACTTCTATTTTCTCCAGCTATTACCAGGCGAGAATCGACGTTTTATTTTGTGGAAATTGAATATCAAGAATCGGTCTCTCAACTTTGGAAACTCGTTCCACTCTCGCGTAACTCTCGCACTTTTCTCTCTCAAAGTGGAAAACTTTTGCCTTTCTTCTCTCTATCTTTTGAAAGGAAGATTATATCTCATTTCTCTGCAACGAATCACAAAATAAAATATTTCATAATACTTTTGCAATTTTCCAATTGTCTTTCAAGTTTTAACATTTTTTTTTTTTATTCAATTAATCGACACAATATTTAGTAACTTTTCCTCGTAAAGTAATATGTAATATCGTTAACGTATCTTCATCATCCACGTTGTGCTCCAGTTACATTCAACTTACACAGATCTCGTCCGATCGATCGTTGTGTACAAGTTGTTGGATCACTGCCTCCCATTTCTCGTTGCACACAAGCTTGATAAAAACGCCGTTCTCCAATAGAAAATCGAAATTAACACGTAGTTTGGCCCTTTGACACTGGGTCACTCGTTTTTTCGAATATCTTCGAATACCGTAATCGCTGAAAGTGAGACTACACGTTGACCGAAACACGATCGATTAACCACCGATCGAGTCTGACCATTAATGTTGTTTTCACCAAGCACAACAATATTTCATACCTTGTCCACTCTGTACGATACTTATCGACTGTTCTGCCCGTATAAATAGAAAGAAATATTGATCATATCTTATCGGCAACGTGTTGCACAATTGAAAGTATTTCGAAACTCGAAACAAATCGTACTGTTTGGCAAATTTCTTTGATACAATGAATCTTTATGTATCGTCACGCCAAACCGTTTTACTGTTTCATCTTGAAACAATAAAATATGTTTTGCTAATTTATCTATCTTTTTATTCTCTCTTTTTCCAATGTAATTTTTTTTCTCGTGATATCACGTGGCAACTAATCGTTGCCTGTGATAAAAACGATAATTACTAAGTGCTATCGACTTAATTTATATTTGAAGAACCAAATATTCCACGTCGGTTAAGCGTTTTAAAAAATTTATATTTAGAGAGTGAAACACGCAGATATTTTATAAAATATACCCATGTAACCTACGTAGAATTTCGTTTCACTCGCAAAATATCACAACAGGCATACTGGTCTTCGGACCAGATATTTTGCATCATTTAAATTTCACATAAACGCACAAATTTTCAGACTCCACCTATAATGAATGACAATTTTATTTAATACTGTACAGGAACATTGGATCTGAGATTGCAAAGTAATTCAAAGTATTGAATCAAATAAATGGTCAATTATCGTTACCTCGTGGTAATTATCACTGATAATTCTGCGATAATAACGATAGCTCATGACAGATATGATAAGTAAGAAACAGCGTATATTCGAAATAATGAGAGCAAGGATGGTATAATTTTGACCGTAAATACAAATGCAATTGGTCTATCGTTTTGCAGAGATATTTCATTAAAATTACTTGAATAAACTTTGAGAAAATTGAGTGGAAACTCGGTGCATAAACGTATATCATATTTGGTCGCATGTTGTTATGATTTCTTTTTAACACTAGAACAACCGACGATTAAACCATAAAATTTTCATCAGAGACATTTAAGTAAAAATAACAGAATAACTTTGTAATATTAAAATGAAGTGCACAAGCACTTTTATTTGTACATTGTACGAAAAATTATTTAAATCACTGAAAATGCACTGTTTCACATTTGCCAAATTTCTAAAAAATCATAAATTGATCATTTTGACCATTTCGGTAATTGATAATCTTCATTGAATCCCTAAATCATAAAATGGATATTCAATTTTAATTCTTCTGTAGTTCTATATTGAAATTTAAAATTAAGTAATCAAATTTCACTCACTCACGATTGATCGCAATCGATGGAAAATTGTTTGCCGATATTTCTGAAAATTATCGAAGTTGTTTAAAAGGCGAACGAAGAGGAGTAATGTTAATAATTTATATTAGCTAGAAAAATAATCAATTGAAGTCAGGTTGGGTAAAATAGTTCGGCCTGGCACCCAATGACATTCACGCTCGATAGCTATCGCGTAAAAGCATTTTTGGCATCATGTTGCTATGCTACGATTCCAATCGTTCACTATCGTTAAACGATTACCATTAATGACTTGCGTCGGTGACACCGATCGTATAATAATTAATTTCATTCAATCGAGATCTGTCAAGTCTGAAGAACCGATTAACTAACAATCGACGAACTTTGAAAATTCGAATAATAATTAAAGCTCGCGTGCAAAATTAATTAAACTGGTCAAGCAATGTTTGACATTGAGACACATTATATAATCATACGAGAACACGATCAGATTTTACATTAAAAACTCGTACCACCATTCTGAACAGATTGACTCGAAGATTGTGTATAAAATTAACTAAAATTAACTTTGGTAAATAAAATACCTATGATCATCGTTCTTAAAATATCACACGTACAATAGTGTAAATATTACTAAAATTATCGAATGGGATAAATATTTTTACACTTTCCGAAATTTCGAACTGTCTATGAAAGTATGAACGTAGCGTATAATAATGATACCTATTCAATAAGCTAAATTATGACAATGTATTATTGGGTTAACACAGTAATTCCAAATACGTTCCTCCCAACGTAACTTCTCAAAACGTTGAAATTTGATTCGTGTCGTGAGAAAATTACACGAAGGGGGCCCTAGGAGTCTTAATACGTCAGTGTGGAGAGACATTGTGTGGCGAGATTAATCCTACGCGATGATCAACGAGCACATGAATCGTGAATCTTCCTCCTGGCAGCGACTTCACACACCCCCTTCGGTGCCGCAAAGAGAACGTTGAAGTTCGATTCTTCTTCTGGCACGCGTTGCGCACAGATTTCGAGGGAAAGGAGACGGATAAATCACTGTCGCACCCAGTGTTCGCCGTGCATTGGCACACCGTCGAAGGTAAACGAAAATAGTCGTGTCCCTCTAACGTGTAAAACCTCTAGCAGACATAGGAGAATGATCAACGATGCCGAATCGTTGTTCAAGAAAGAAAATCGACGACGGCTGGTAGAGAAGTATGATTTGAAGATGTGATCACAGGCTTGGAAACATTTGTGGAACACGCCTTATGAATATGTATACCGTCCAACTAACACGATTCTATTGGTTTGAAACGTCGACTCTGCAAATACAATATGTATAGAGATTAGAAAATATTTGATAGTCAATGACATCATATTTAACATTCGCATATTACATGTTTTTGGATGTAAACGTTCAAAATAGTTTCGTAAACCAATTCAAGTACTTACACGCAAGATTGTAGTTTCTTGGAAATGTGAAATGTTAGAACATTGGCCCGCGGTTGGAATTAGACAGGGTTGTATAATTGAGACAGACGTGTAGAAGAGCGGCACAGGAAGCGTGGCCTGTGATTAAATCTATATCTGAATGGTTAATCTATATCTGAGTGGTTATTTGGGATCGTCAGGATTCCGTGCAACGTGCAACGTGAGACCACGTAGAGATGCTCCATTGGTAGAGAATAAATGGCTCGATGATACATGGCTGAGCTTATTGCGATGTTGCATACGTGGCTGTGTTCTGAGCTTCTAAGCTTCTCAAAATTACTCAAATCTCTAAAAATGTACCATTGCGAATCTATAGAATTTCTATGAAAAGGTTTGTTGGTCATTTTAATCATAAATTATACACACAGAGACAAGATACGTAAGAGAGTTTTAAATGTGATTCAGGCATAATCTCCATTTCTTGAAACGTAAATTGATCGCACAACGACTTGTTATAAAAAAAATTACTGTTCTAGGTCACAAAATGTCCGCAGTATCGAGTATTGATCGAATTCTACTCAACTTGACAAGCACATGACACAAGCGTGTCGTATGAAATTGTGTATGAAAATCCAAGTTCAATGGTGCTCTCTCGATTATTTCGAGTAACGTTAGACGTATCACATTTGCAACTATTGGACATTCATACGTACATACGAAGCACAGGAAATTCAAGCGGAAATGTACTGAAATGATCTAAATATCTCAGAACGAACTGTAACTTCGAGGGAGCGATTGCCAGGTATCTCGCATTTAAATGTTTACACAGTTGTAACAAAATCGACGACTGTCGTGAATGAAGCGAACTTGACACAGGAGATTCTTTGAAATTCAGGAACTTGGTTAAATAAACGAAGAGAAGACAAAGGAAGAAAGAGGCAAATCGGCCAAATATTTCTGGACGCGTCGCCCACATGCAGAAAAACCTCGACTCAGGATGGTTCACTTTATTATGTTTATTTGGTAAGAGATACCAAATTCAATCCATCATCGTGCTACCCACTTTTTCGATCGAGAAGTTTTTCAAAAGAAGAAAGTAAGATCGAAAAATCTCTCCCCTCCCCCCCATCGTTTCTTTCCGCAATGTAAAATACTAAAAGACACGCCGCATTCGATAATTTATATCTTAGAGTATTTCATAAATATATCTTTGGGATCTCTTTCTTTGATTTCATTACCTCGAAGAAACGGTGCTCTAAATGACCCTTCAACAAAGTGAACTGAAGCCTCCGATACTCTCCATGAGCCGAGACCGGCTTCGAGCCCTTATTCGTTGGCGATTCACTCGAACTTTTTCGACTTTTCAATCGAAGGTGTGACATTTTCACTTTTCTTCAGTTAAACTTGTCGAAGTCAATTCTTATCGGTGAATTCGCGAATTTTTAATCACACAAGCCTTGCACGTTAAATAATTGTTCGAAACACATCCAAAATAATGAGAAGTCACTTAATAATTTTGCACGACTTTCGTTCAACCTGTTAATTGGAAAAGATATTGATACATATGTATATGTATTAATACAATATTTCTGTGGGAAATTAGTTGCTGTGTCAGAGATACTAAGTAGAATGTAAGACTTGCAGAAACGATCCAGAAAAGTGTTTCATTGTTGGATAACATGTTGCATTTGTTATATAACAGTTTCACATGCGATAAGTACAAATGTATGCAAAATTTCAATTCAAGAACCGAATCAGAAATTCAAATACGAAACATGTTTTCATTTTTTTCAATCGAGAAAAAAGTATTACTGATGTAATTTTCGACGTAACAATTTATTCTTTCAAGAATTTTTAATTTAATATTGTGTCAGAAGGAATTAATTTATTAAAAACTGACTTGGTCAACTCATAATTCAAAGGAAGAAAAGATCATAAGAAATTTTCCCATTTAGTGCAGTCATGACGATAACAATTACTATCACTAAAACATAGGTACATACACATTCTGTTCACAAAAGCAACCAGACATCATTTTTCATCCTAGTTAGGCTTGTTCGAACAGATAACAAAATTAAAACGATTACTTATATTTTTAATATTTATCGCGCCCGTTTATCGAAAGACGAGATTGCAATATCGAATGGCGTAATAATGAAACGTAGAACGCTCGAGAAGAAATCAATGGATCAGCTGATTGAGTACGGAACCAATCTCCTATACTTTCACTGAAATATCTTCTTGCAAACAGAAAAGAAAGTGTGCGTGATTTCATCGATAATCCAATCTATCGTTATCGGACAATTTTTCAATCATTCTCGCGATTATACTGTTCTTTAGTTGAGTGGTTGATAAAATGAAGATACAGAAAGATGTAATGCACTATTGGCTCAATCTTTCAGTCCGTTTTGATTTTATACATTTGTACATCTACCGAATGAAAATCTTTTTTGAATGAATTTAAATAAATTCGAAATACTTAATCCGAGTTCAAGCGAATTAGTTTTCATTTATTAGTCGGTATAAGTCGTACGTAATTTTCTTTGGTAATTGTGAATAAAATGAAGTTATTTCTTTTTTGACGTGTATCTTACATCACACGTTTCCATTACTTTTGTAAATTGTAAAAAGTATCCGACAGCTTATCGTTAAATATGGCATTTACGTTGTAAAAGATACCGCAAAGGAAACATATTCGCTATCGTAAAAATTGTCACTATCGTTTCCTACTAACTGTATCTCTGAATCATCGGTTATTTCAAACAATGAATTACAATTCGAGCCAAGGTAACAAGCGTTCCATAGTCTTCGAAAACGTGTTAATAACGATAGTTCTATAATCTTCTATATAATAATTTGAACCGAGTCCCAAGGACAATTGTCTATACTTAGTATTCTTTCACTTCAAGTTCGACTGAACGATACACCGACCAAACTCCACTGTAAAACTTCCGTTCCAAGTGAATAATCAAAATTTACTAGCTGATATTTCTTACATACTGTTACGATAAAAATTGTTGCTTATGTCTCGATATTCGTGTACTTAATTTTTGTATATTCTTAGGAGAAATATTTTCGGAGGGAAAGCTTCCGTCTGATGGCACTGGTTTTCACCTGAGAGTTCCTCTCTTTTCTGAAAAATTTACTCTTCAATTTTTTTTTTATCGAGAGCATCTTCCTCAGCACTCTGTTCACTTGTAAGATTCTCTAAATCTAAGATTCGACTTTCCAACAATTGATTCTCCAGCAACGATACAATCAACGACAAAGTGTTCCTTCATTTCATACGTATATTTATTTTATTTCTTGCAAACTTTTCAAAAATTTTCTTTCTGCGATTATTCGATGGTTTCGTAATGAACGATACTTCAGTTTCGTGAAATATTCCACTGTAAAATGAAAGAGAGATGAAATGATTTTATACGAACGATTTACACACAAAAAAAAAAAAAGAAAAAAAAAACACCTTTGGAACACTTGCGTTTCAAGTGAACCGTGACGACAGTCGGACGCACACTGAATTACTCGCCGTTGGATCGGGATTTATTAGCATTCACAGGAAGAGAAGTTAGAACACGAAGTGAACGGCAATCGCGCGCGCTACTTACTTAAAAATTTTAGAAACGATAAAAAATCAATTAGACATAGATACTACGATACAACATTATATAGGTACGGCTCCTATTATTACAAGCCACAAAACTGAAGATCACAGGAAACAATCTATATTTGAATCTTTATTTGTTAGTTTCCAAATTTTTTCAAAGTATTGGAAACGCAAACAACAATTGGGTGAATTAAAAAAATTGGAAATAACACATTTTTATAGTGTTACAATTTAAAAAGCAGAAAAATCCTCTTATAAGATATTACGTTCAAATATCAAATATTCAAATAATCTTTTCTAATTGATGTAATGGACTACGTTAATATTAATGACTGGATTAACGAAAGAGATATTGCGTAGCATAATTTACCTCTAGTAGAAACGAAAAGATGCGTTTAAAGAAGAACAGAATCTCCAAATAAACAAATTGTTATGCCCAATTCAGATAATTAACCGACTAATCTTTTCCAATTAACGGTGCAACGAATAATCACTCGACGTAAGTGACGTATTCTTATCAAGTAACTTTACCAAAACAATGCATAAATTCAAGTTTGCGTATGACACAAGTCACTATCGCGTAATCACCGAAAAATTCGGGATCGATCGATAAGATATAATAAAACCAGATCGGTGCGATAAGAAATTACACGGAAGTACCATTTTCACGTGTGCGAGCAAAACAAATATTAGAAACTCGATGTACATCGAAATTGTGATTCGAGTCATTTTTCATGAGTCACATTCAACGTTACGTGAAAACTCGCGTCACTTTTGGAAATATCGAACTGGAGCGGAAAAAAAGAATCCACGGAGGAAACACAGTGACAGAGAAACGGTGGAAAAAGTAGGTTCCGAGGGGCAAAGAGCCGACACTGTTGACACAGAACTCGATCGTGCTAACATCCTTCGCGTACTGAGACACGAGAACAATTAACCACGGGCCACGATACCTGGCTCATGTAGGCGATCCACGTGGATGGATCATCCTCTTGCTATCGTTTGCTGGCGGTGCTCGAGAAAACATAAAGAGTGGGATGACTGGAGTGGATTTATGCGCTCGTCTAAAATTGGAAGAGCCTTCTCTCTCTCTCTCTCTCTCTCTCTCTCCCTCTCTCTCTCACATACACACACACACTCTCTCTCTTTTCGATGATGCACGATCATCGTCCCTATGTCTGGACTATGGTCGTTAACGGTAACCTTGCTGGATCAGCTAACTCAACTGAGACTAATGTCATAATTTTCTACGCTTTAACAGATTCTGAAGGAATTTATTAAATAGTTTACCAAGAACTGTAACCGGAAAATTCGCTTATTTCTTTAAATGTTGCTTAGTTAGAATAATGTAAATGAGAAGACTAGAAGACACTTTTTATCTCTTTATCTTACGGATTGTCGCAGTAATCCATTAAGCTTCAATTTTTCTTTTTTGAAATCAATTTATTTTTCAAAATAAAAATGTCTATTATGTTGATATACATGTTTTTATTTTATTTAGATAAGTTATTTCATGTATATATTTCAATAATGAGTTTACTTTTCTACATCTTCTTTTTGTTTAATTCTTAATGGATTACCATTACAAAGGAAAAACCCTTTCTCTTGACCTACGAATACATATAGAGTAAGAGTACCATAACCGTATGAACGCTTATGCTTGCTCAAGAAAGTTTGTAATCATCTTCTTTCAGCAAAAGTATGCTAATCTCCTTTGACCTCTGCGAACTTCTACAAAGTTTTTAATGAATGTATGCTATAACTACTTTACAAGCTAAATTACAAATAATTTTTCAGCAACTTTGAAAATCTTCTATTCACGATAGCAACGTGGAAAATAATTTGTACAGACAGTTAAAAGATAAAATATATAATAATAGAATTAAATAAAATCTTATAAGAGCAAGCTGTTATCTATAATTATCAAGCGTTATGGAATGTTTTTTTTTTTTTATTCACTTTTTTTAAACACTGTTCAGTTTCTGAGGCGATTAAATAAATTGCAACGTAATTGTACCCTTGACCTTTATACAAAATTTTCCCTATGACGTGTATTTTAATTTATAATTACATAACACATTTTGCATAACGTATGGTGTAGAATTCAATGTCATTGCAATCTGGATGCTCTCCAAAGAAAATTCCACGATTTTGTGGCTCTAAATATACTATGCACCCTTGAAATTTTTATAATTTTCAATAACATAATAAACTCGACCTATTTGAATTACTTAACGCTTCAGCACTTTAACACAGGAGAAGAATGTGATAGATACATTGTGTATGTACTATTATATTATCATGTTACTTTTAAAAGAACAAATCTATAGAAAACATTGAAAGCAATTGTTCAAAGATCTGAGAGGACGAGTGGGCAATTCAATAAATTCGCCCTATTTACTCCTCTTAATGGTAATACAAAGCGACAAGAGCATTGGAAAAACAGAAATACACAGAGAAAAGTGCTATTAGCGAATTATTAAAGTTAATTAAAATTATTCATTAGACAAAATTCCAATTCTTAATTTATCAGAATGTCATTTCTCGCAATTGTACAGTGCTACATTCTTTTCAAATTCGTGCTTTATCAATGTATGAAAAAAAAGATAAGGACAAATTCATACCTGCTTGAAAGTAAGGTTTTATCGAGCAACTGTCTAAACTTTTATTTACTTTATCTGCTTAGAAAAAGATTTTTAGTGTTTTCATAAATAATTTCTTCAACGACAAAACCTAAGTAAACATTTTTTTTTGATACAAATATATTTCAAAATCATTTAAACGTGACCTATTGAAATATAATTTTGTTTACCTACCATGAAAAAAAATTTTTAATATTCTTAGTAGAGAGAAATTCCTCCAAAAAATATTCGATAGTTTCAGAATTTCTCTTTTCAATATTTTCTGTACATTCAGTACTTCACATTCATTTCTTGCCGATTGACGAAACACGAGTATACTATTCGTTAAAACGAGTAGAATATGTGTCAATCGAAACTAACTCTTACCAAATGAACAATTTAACTAAAACAAGTTATTGGGTGCAGATATCGCACACACAAGACAAGATATCGCACCCACAGAACAAGATGATGAAAATAATATTTCAATAAGAAAATATTTCTACCTCAAAACACTTTAACTTTCATTTCATTGCTAAAAGATTTTCCAGAAAATCTTACATTGTCTCCAAAAATGATCTATCGACCAACTGTCTGCTTGTTAATTATTCATCGAATATTAGATCTCTCAACGATTTTCTAGAAGGATAAAAAAAAACGAACGACAAGATACGAGGAGAGCAACAAGATTACCGGAGATGAATTTCTGGGAATTCAAAGCGAAATTCGGTCATGTCGCCGACGACGATTCGCTTGGTCGCTGTTTCAAATACATAAATATAAATAAGTAGGGCACGGAGGATTTTCAGATAACAGGAGATGAATTGAGACCGTACGTACTACGGCGTTCCGTGCCAAGTCGTCGCTGCACTCTTCGCATTCTTCGCGGCTTTGTGAATTGACCGAGTACACAAATTTCGGGTGATCATTTACGACACATGTATGTATGTATTCCAAGTTATTTTCTTACGACTTTGAAACATTAATCTGCGTCGACGAAACGTTATTCCAATGATGTTCGCATAATTTTCCATCAACGTGGTGTATCTTGTATAATGGTAATTAATACTACTGTTTCATCTGAATTAAAGTTCACAATAGATATAATCTAAATTTAAAAAATCATGGGAAAAGAATTAGTATCCCAATTTAGATAATTTTGATCAGAAAGAAATCATATGATCAATGATCAATTTCTTGGTTACCGACAACCATGGAAATCCATAATGGAAATTGCATTCAGTTACGAATAATCTCACTTTTGGTAACCTGTAATTGCAGAAATAAATTAAATTATTTTTATTTTTGTCATTTCATCACAATTCAACGCATCGAGCCAATTTTGTTCAAAAACTTTAATTCGTTTTCTCCCCTAGTTAAACGACTTCCGTTATCTTCCTACAATACGAAATGCCGGAAAACTTTAAGTTTCGACAAAAATATGTAATTTCTGTCCAAATTTTTCTTCAACAAATTCGATGTAACGCCAACGAAAATTCAGTTATTTCAGTTACGCTACCACGCAATAATGCTGACTGCGCATGCGCACTAATTTGAAATCAGTTACGAATATTGTGTGTGATTTACCCAGCTTAAATCCGAATCGAATGACAACCACATCCATGGATCTGACAGCCACGCGTTCATATTGTTTAATGACACGTTGACTTCAATGTTGAAACTTACTTAACACCAACACCAAAACTTACTGGCACAAAACGATCAACATTCACGGCGACACCGCGTCGTTTCACGTTGTAAAAGCGTGCTACCGAGCTCAGACGGGCCACATTCGATTATATTTACGCGAGAAAGCGGACTAACTTGATCACACCTACCATTAATTTCCCCATTGGAAAATAAGTAACGGATAGTTCCAACGAAATTTTACGTTCGCGCCAACGATTTCGTTATACGATACAATGGCCATTATATATCGGCTCTTCATACCACGTATGTTTCTGACGATTAACACCAGAGGGTTTATGTTTTTCAAACGTAATGTTTTCAAACATAATATAATCTGATCTTGTAAATATGTACATAAAAGTCAAAGAAGACATATGAAGGAATATAAATGCGAAAGAAAACTGTGAAAAATAGCAGAATTAATTAACACGTGTATGGCCACTGATGATCTATTTTTATAAATATTTTAAAATAATTAAAACAAGATAGATTGACAAAGAATTTAAAGTAACTAAAACGAAAAATACGCTTTCGTTGTACTTCATTGCAATGTAATATCTCATAGAAATTAAGTATTAATTAATATCTAATTTATAATTAAATATTCTGTCTCATAGAAATTAAATATTCTGTTCCATAGAGAACGCGTGTAAATTTCGCGTGGCAATCAACGTGTTAATAAAGACTAATGTACAATTTGTTGCATTACCATTTATGAAACAAGAAGCGATGGAGTTTAATAGTCTTTCATGATACAAGTACATAAATAGATCAATTAAGAAACAATATTCCCATATAAAATTACAGATGGAAGTACATTTGATCTATATAAATACATGTTAAATATGAATGACATGATTGTTTTGTTTCACGTGAATATCGATCTCGAGATACATTTTGAGAGCGTACAGTATATAACGGGGATAAACGTGGAAATGTAATATGCAAATAAATGCAATGTACAAATAAATTTCTGTACTTGTTAATATTATATGTTTATTATATATATTATTATATGTTGAAATAAAATTATAGCCGTATCAAATTTCCATCTAGTAGCTCAAATGATTAGCTATCAGTTTTTTCATGTTATTGCAACTTTTTATATATACTTACATGAACTTACATTTTTAATAAAAAAATTGTCGGTTCGTACTAACAATATTTTATCTAATAATTTTTCTTTAAAAAAAAAAGTTTAGTCTCTAAATAACAGTATACTATAATTTCAAAATTTCCTATAGGAAATGTAAGATTGTAAAAATACATACAAATACACATTATATGCAAAGATGTGCGAATATTGTAGAATATATTTAGTTGTCTTCAAAAGAATATGAATTTGCATAAATAATTATTAATAATTTCGCACAATGGAAATAAACTATAGCAATAACATGAAACGATATATTACGCACATTAGTATGCTAATAGCATCGATCATCAATCGATGATTTTAAAGTATCGATCCAACTCACCAATTAAACAAAAGATCGATTCCCCCGGATATTCGTCGTCGTCATGTATGATATAAAACCGTAGTTACTCAATCTAGAAGCAATTGCACAAAAGATCGATCATTTTAAACATATCGATAAAAATCGAATTTAGAATTAAAAAATACGAAAAGCGAATTCTAATTTGCTTTAGGTATCAATCAATACATGAAAATTGCTTATTATATATAAACGTAAAGCAAACGAAAGAATAAAAAGATACTTTTAATTTAATCATGCTACGACTTTCGAATCCTTATATCCTGTTTTGTTCGTTTTAACGCAAAAAAAGATCTTAAATTTATTTTCAAGAATAACTAATCTATAAGTCTTAAAATCAAGTCATACGTATTGACAATGATTTTCTTCGTATTCGTCTGAAATTTAAGAAATGTTAAAAAGATTGACGATTCGGTCGAATGCGATTTGAAGACCGTAGCAGTCTTAAATCCCCAAAAAAAAGCGCAAAAGAAAGTACACGTTAGCATGAAAGTACGTTAAATAAAAAAAAAAAGTCAGAATGACCACACTTCTTTGTCACTTTCTAACGTGTTTCGGTTTCTGCGAAGCGATTTCAGACTACACGGGAGTAGCGAAAAGCTTTTTTGTCGAGAGGATTCTAACCTCACCTGAGACTGCACGATAACTTCTAAGGCAGCCGAATTCCGCTATTCGTCAATGTGGACCACCAGACAGTCAATTAGAAACGACATTCTATATCAAATTGTCACTCACATCTCGTCGATTAAACGACTCAGTGAATTCGTTCGGTCACACGGTAAAATCATGAACACGGAAATGTTACTCCGCCGTCTTTCATTTAACGTACATAGCGTCATCCACCAGATGGCGTTACAAACATCGAACAGCTGATTTCTCATGCACGTGCGCCATGACTAGGACAGAACTATGGTTACAGCAGATGCATATATGTATTCTGGTCAATTATGGAAATATTTGAAAATTAAAATGTATATTCTTATGAGAATATATGTATAGAATATATGTTTAATTTTGATGCATCAAGTTTGTCATGCATCCGCTAACGATAACTATAGCCTAACGCAAAGCTATATAATGATAATTGCACAAGCCAAATTTGATTCATCAAAGATCAAAATTCCATTAATGCAATATTTCATATATTTTAGTCAACTTACGTTGAATTCCACTTGGAATCCAGATTCCAATTATTGAAAGAATATTGGAAATTTCAAATCTTATAAATTTACAAAATTCTATGAGTACTTATGTGTATGTAATGAAGTCAAGAAATTAATGAAATAAAGTTCATCAGCTTGGTTTCTGAGATATTCGTCTAATACTCCTATTGATAGTAAAGCAAAAGTAGACTTAATTATAACTTAAAATTGGTAACTCATATGTCCTATCTTTCTTTCTTAATCTCATTCCTTGTCTAATACATCTATCATCATTTTATGTTCCTGTTATTATTAGAATAAACATACCAAAAACAAATGGAAATATAAAATAAAGATAATAGTATTATTTTTATCCTTGTTTCACAATCCTAGCTGCTTGTAAATGATTTCTGATATTATTCTATATTCTTGTTAAAATTATACCAAAAACAAATTCAACTATAAAATGTTAGTGTAACTTACAATATTCTCCTTTGTATAAAAAGCTCCATACTTATTCTGCAAGCCTGTTAAAAGAGAATAGTCTTGATTGAAAATATTCAAAAAAATCATCTAGCGCGCCAGTATTTCTTGGAATTGTCTTCGTGGTCCTGTCTTGAGATATACAACAGGCAGCTATTTAAAAGTTTCATGAAAGGTCATCAGTAATGAATCTTGTTCACAAGAAATGACAACATACAGATTTTTTGATGCAAGTCATAATTAATCTATATATACATACATATGTACTTAAATCCGTTATATTCTGGCTAAACTGTAAAATATAAAGCAACTATGTACACAAATACAATTTTGTACATGCATCTGTAATAAACAATTCATTTTTTTATAAATAAAGAAATAAATATATATATTAAATATAATAAATATATTATCCTTCCTCCAATTGTTTATATTATTAGACATAAATTAATTTATTAAAAGTAGAAGTTTTATCGATGTAATATTAATTTCGATATTAATTTAATATATATTTTTATATTGTATAATATATAATAATACTCGATTATTATTAATATTATAATTATATTTACACACATAACATTTTAATAAATGTAACTTGAAATTTTGTAGGCTTATTGTCTATTAAGATTCAGGTTAGTTTTTTCTTCAATTAGGTTAGTTTTCATATGTTATTGTATTATCTACGTGCACTGCTTCTTGACAACTAATCATGTCAGAACCATTACCATTGCCGCAAAAAAAGTATTACAGACAACGTGCACACTCGAATCCCATAGCGGATCATTGCTTAGAATAGTATGTACTTATTTTCTATAAAAAGAAAAAATATAATATTCAAAAAATTTAATTCTATTTACAAACTCATTCATTCCTTAAATATAATTTCAGCCCTATTAAACCAGATTTAATGAATTGGAGTTCATTATATCCATTTTATTTCTCAACTAATAAAGAAGAATCCAAAAAACAGAACATTTCACAGAAACATGTTGAGTTTGTGGATATTGGTTGTGGCTATGGAGGATTATTAGGTATAAAATTATCTTAATTTTATATTATACTGTTTTTTATGGTATTAATAAAATACTTTTGCAATAGTTACACTATCATCAATGTTTACTGATAAGTTAATTCTTGGAATGGAAATTAGAGTAAAAGTTTCTGATTATGTTATGGATCGTATAGCTGCATTAAGATCACAAAATCCTGGACAATATCAAAATATTGCCTGCTTGAGGACTAATGCAATGAAGTATTTACCAAATTACTTTTACAAAGGCCAGGTATAACAAGGTATAACCATATTTTTAAACTTACAATTTTCTGTTTTTATAAATGATTTATATGTTTGTAGTTGAAGAAGATGTTCTTCTTATATCCAGATCCACATTTTAAGAAGTCCAAACACAAATGGAGAATTATAAATAAGACACTTCTGGCAGAATATGCTTATGTACTAGCTGAAGGAGTAATGTATTTTGTAAAATATTATTTAAATGCTCTTTTTTTTTTTACATCAATAAGTAACAATAAATATCATTTAAAGGCTACTGTATATACAGTGACAGATGTTAAAGACTTACATGAATGGATAGTGGAACATTTTCATGAACATCCATTATTTGATGATGTATCCAAAGAAGAATTGGTAAGACTTTGTTATTTATTACTTATATATAAAAGTAAAATATAACATTACCTTAATAAAATATATTTTTTGTAAAGGACAAAGACCCTATTGTTGAAAAGTTATATGAAAGTACAGAAGAAGGTCAAAAAGTAACAAGAAATAAGGGATACAAATTTTTAGCTGTATTTAAACGTATTCCAGACCCATTTGAGAAAAAAATTAATTGACGTCATATGTATGTTTGTATATTTGTGTATAAATGAAGATATTTTTTTTAATCATTCTGCGAAGGACACTCTAAATCCAGTTCTCAAATCTATGTCGTTGTTATCATTATTATCATTATCATTATTAGCAGTAGTAGCAACAGCATCATTACTACCATTACCATTATCATTATCATTATCATCATCATCATCATCATTATCAAACTTATGTTTATTATAATCTAAAAAAGGATCATTTAAATAAATGATATTATTTTAACAGAGATTAATAAAAAATTAATCTGTAAAAAATTGAAAGATTACTACCTTTGTCTAACTCTTTTTCAAAATCGATTCTTTTTTGTTTAGGTAACATTTTAAGATAATTACAATGCCGTATGTCTTCATTGGAAATTAAATGTGTAGTTTTCAGAGAAAATTCATCGTGTATTATCATAAATAACATCTAAAAGGACGTAACTATAAAATTCATATTTTCTCGACAGAAAATTAACATGACAAGTAAAAATTATTTTTTTTTACTTGTTCTAGTATTGAATCAATAAGCGACAATGGCGGAGATATGAAAGATCTTCGTATTAATCTCTTTCGTTCCCAAATATTCATCATAAATTGCGTATAATATAAATTTCTCTTAGGAAATAATGTGTTTTCAATTAGTTTCTTAAATCTTTCACTGTTGACAATATCCCTAAAAATTAACTTTAATGATTTATTTTATAAAAATAAAATGTAGAAAGGTAATATTTACCATAACAAGTCTTCTAAAATAAATTTTACTATACAAAGCTCTTTCTCGCTCAAAACAGTGTAATTTTTATTATCATCAAAATAAATTATATTTGATGGAGAAGCTTTTAATTCTTTTAATAAGTCGATATTCATGCATTCATCTTCCACAGGATATACACTGCAACGTAAACTTAATGTTTTGTAGTATTGATCAGGTGGGTCAAGTATTTCTATCCATGATTTCTATGTAAAATCAACTCATAACATAATTTGTTTGCTGCAGAATATTAATTAATTAATTACCGTCATGTAAGTCCCTTTTTCTGTAATGGTGAATTGGTTTTCTAGTTCCTCGTTTAAAATGTCATGTTTGATAATACTTCTTTGATATTCCCGCCTTTTACTAGCGTTAAAAAATACACATGGTAAATAAATATCGATTCGACAAGGATGTCCTTTAGTAGAAATTTTTATTCTAAAACTTTGTACTGCTTTTGGATGTAATATACCCTTTCGAGGAAATACGTCGACGTACAGTATCTCCGATATGTCTTGACTAAAAACATTTAACAATTTAGATATTTAAAAATGTTAGAAGATTCCTAACACTTTTAAAAGTTTAAAAAATACCATTTCCATTCATAGGCGAGTGCATCAAAATTTGAATTGTTATATACTAAAAGCATTTTAACGATGAAATTATGTGTAGACAGAAACCATACATTGATGCAATCAATACTGAAATACGCAGGAAATAGTGGAATTTTACAAGCACAATGAGATGGTATTGTTCTTGAAATACTGACTAATCTGAAATCAGAAGTTGACTCCCCTTCTAGTGTCAATTCTTCTGTTTTATCACCCATAGTTATTGGAACTGTTATCTAAAAGGTATAATATTAATTTTTTAATTTCAGAATTGTTCAGTTTATAATACCTTATATACACCAAACATTCTTGGTTCAAACTTTAAAAGAAGAGGTACAGCTGTTCCCCTTTTTATAGTACCATGTTGTGTTAAACATGAAAAAATTTGACAATGATAACTTTCATTCATTTTGTAGATATTACTAATATCTACAGAATATGGCAAATCATTATTTGTAATATTGAATATCCAATTTACCTAGAATTTCATTACATTTTTTTTTTATACTGATATAAAGTACTATTTAAATATAAAATAAAAATAATATAAAGAAAATAATATAAAAATTATATTATATAAATGAAATTATACCCTATACATTGCCCCCTTGTTCCCAAAATAAATTTTTCCGAAATTCACAAGTGTAGTGCTTAAGAAATTATTTTGGGACTCAGACTCGGTTAAACAATCAATTATTACATTTAACATAATATGACGATCATGTCCAATATTTAGTTCCCAACATATTGTCGTTTTTCCGACTAATGCGTAATGAATTTTCATACCAATCACGGTTTCTTCCTTTGACTGTAAAATATCATTAATTAGTATACTCTTTTATATATACTTAATTTAATATATCGTATGCTTTGTAAACTTAAAAATAAAAAGATCATACTTGTAATATTTCCGATTCTATGTACATTACACAAAGATCTGTATGTACACAATCTTTTGATTCTGTATTCGCTTCTGTATGTTGAGGCAAATAACGAACTGTTTTTACCACAGGTTTACAAGAACATGTTTTGATTCTTTTTGAAGCCAATTTAATAGGGAATGATGAAAGATTGATCATTATCCATTCTACCAACATAGTTCCTTTATTTATGAGCATTGGGAAAAGATTGATATTTATAGTTCTTGTTTCTCCTGGCAATATGTTTTCTAGTACTTCATTTAATCTAAAAAAAAAAAAGAAAAATTAATCATAACATACATCATATCAATTATATAAGACAGATAAAAAAAGAAATTTACCTATTTACTTGCAGTCTCTCCCATAAAAAATGTTTGCTTATATGTATTGAACAATGCTGATTATATGCAAAAGCACATATATTTTGTACCTAATGCAAACATCGTATATATAAACATTATTTTATAATTTCAACTTTTTATACTCGAATAAATTTTAATTTTACTTTCATTGTTGGCAAAATACACATGCAACACACATTACAAATTTGTACTGGATCTTGTTTATCTATTAATATATCTGATCGAAAATTAATTCTTATCAGATATTGAATTGCAAATTCATAATACACTGCTGTACGCGGATTAATGGAAACCATAATTCTTTTACGTGATCCTGAGAAAATCGTTTCTGATACTGGATGTAATTTAACATCTTCTTCAATATTTTCAAAAGGCCAGTTACGATGAACGCAAATTAGTTTATAATAAATATTTACTGAACTAGAATTAATAAGATCGAAATGCAATGTTTTGGTATCGTTATATTCCAACTCTCCAAAATGTAATTCGTTTGGAATTGCCTAAAAAGAAGATGAATACAAGTAAAATTTTTTGTTTATTTTATATTAAACAGAAAAATCATCTTGTATAAATTTCACCTTTAATGAGCCTATTTTGCTACTTCCACGAATGCGTAAAACTGCGCAGCCTTTCGACCCAACAGTTATTCCATTTTTTACGACAATTATAATGCATTGTACCTCAAAATCATAGTCTATATTTGGCGTAGTTGGAAAAAAGGCGCATTCTTGATTTAAAGTATCATTTGCATCAATTTCTCCATCTATACATTGCATATTAAATTCAGGTGGCAATTGATAAAATTGATATCTACAAATAAATAACTTAATATTAAAATGTATCTTACACATTTTCTTTTAAATAAACAAATTGGCTTACTTTATTTTATGACGAGTAATATTTCTCATTGCAAGTTCTAAAAACTGTTGACAACCTGACATAACTTGTGGAAAATTTAATGTATTGTTATTGCTAAAAACAATATTTGCATACTCTGCATATCCTTTAAAATCTATATAATGTTCATCTTTCATATTTCCATTAAAATATACCGTCCATCTTTCTATATAAATTTGTTCATTCTGGGGTTTAGGTGTCATTTCAACCACAATTATTTGATAATCCCTGCAGTTAAATAGTTCAGCTATTAATAATTTTTAATCAATGGTAAATTCACAAATGCATTTAGAAATTATCTTACTGATAAATTACACCAATCATTGGTTTTACAAGAAAATAACTTGTTGATGGTGAAACAAATTGAAACATGAGAGGTAAATGTCCAAATCTTTTAATAAGGAAAGTGGTATAAACTGGATATGGTGGTACACATGGAGGCATTATTACAGTTTGAGGTATTTCATACTGTGGAATCCATCCATTTGATGTAACAGGAAAAGAATGACCTGAGAGATACTTTGATTAAATTCTTTATAAAGCTTTCATTTTTAATATATTTTAATATATCAAATTTTAATAAGTTTTATAATTAAGCTTTTGCATAATATGGTATTATACCTATCATTGTTGCAGATGTAACAAATGGAAAAGTAGAGAGCTTTTTATTTTCCAAAAAAACAGAACAAATAATCTTTCTTCCATAAAGATTACATTTTATATCAGGATTAAATGTAAGTTCAAATAAAGCGGATTGATATGCATGGACTAACAACTCGGATGGTGTTACATTAAAAATTTTATCAGCATCTACGACGCAACAAATGGATTAAAAAATAATATTACAGGATGAACTGTGTGTAAATTACCTCTCTCCCAAGTAATTAGCAAATTTGAATAATTATGATTTGTGAGACATATCGAATGAGGTATTCTTGGATTTATATTTTCTATATCTACATCAGCTTGACCAAGATTAAAATAATGCTTTGATAACGATATTGGTGGGATATCTCCTAATCTATCAATAACATCTTTCATATATCCTTTAAAACCATCTTTTTCTTTCAAAGGATAAGTAACAGCATCTATGGTGTCTTTCTTAAGAGTTAACAAGCTACAGCAGCCATATAATTCTATAATAATTGGTTCCTATAGATTAAATAAATCTTTCGATAAAGTCGATAAAAGTTATATGTCAATATCGATCCAATTGTTTCATTTACTTGATACAAAATCAAAGCAACCAAATAATAAGTATATCTCCCTTCTTTCGACGATGTAAACGTAATTGTAGTATACTTATGAGACCAAGGATTGATAATACCATATCTTGTGTCTAATTGAAAAGGTTTATGTTTCTCGTCTATATTAAACATAAAGGTCGCGGCAACATTAGAGTTATTTATTAATTTAATTCGCCTCTTAATCTCTGGATTCTCCATTGTACAACTCATGAAAATCTTTCTTACTGAACAAGTTACTTGCGGACCTATTCGAATACAATGTATGTAGATGAAAGTTGTACATGCAAAACGTATGTATAAAATACATAAATAGAGAGGCGTGAGATAAAATTTCACGATGCGTTATAAAGTGTATTTTACGACAAGTACCAATACTAGATCCACAAGTGATAATTTTCGTACGTTCTGCGTTGCTATCTATAATTATAAAATAGTCAATGTTCTTCGAAAACGCAACGTGTGGCCGATAGCGTATCTCGCATGAATAGTTCTCGTCGGGTGCTAGAGTCCAAGTGTAAGAACGTAAATGAAATACGTGATCCAAAGGATTCGTGATCGGATCCCTTTGAACTTGGTATATCTGTTCCCTCTGCAATGAATTAAACGAATCAAATCAAACTCGTCGTTACGCGAAAAATTTAATTTTCTTTTCTTAAATGTTGACAAAACAATTTGTGAGAAATCGTGTATCTAAGAAGGTGGAATTACAAAGTTCAAGTATAAATAATTATTTATTTATATTTTTTATCAAGATCATAACCATATATTTATACATATGCATATATACATATAGATTGAATTTAGATTAGTTTATTCGTACATCTCAAACTTATTCAAAAATTACACATCTCGAAAACTTAAAACTTATTTCAAAAATTACGATTATATGTACATGTATAAAATGAAGAGCGTTGACCTTGGTCAGCCACCCGAAAGTCATTGGAATTTATGACATGGATAAATTAATAACTAGTCATCAAAATCTCCTCCATACATCGATTTATACAATTATAATTAATGAACCATGAATGTTTTAACTGCAAGTTTCAATCTTTGTGAACGTAGTTGAAAAAAAGGGAGAGAGAGAATTCGAAGGTTTATCTTATGCATATCAAAAATTGTAACAAGACAGTTTCGCATATTAAATATTACGAAATTTATGCGCCTGCAAGTTTCACAGAAAAAATTCACTTTAGTTCGGCAAATTAGATACTAAATACACACTTACGTAAGACTCGTTCCATATATCTATCATCTTCACCGCTGTTTTGCCAATTTCTACCTCACCGAAATCGAGCTTAGTAACTTTCATCTTGCACGTATTTCACAATAAACGTTATCTTCGTCCTCGGAGAGCTTTCGAGAGCCTGTTCTCCTCGATCGCGAAACAGAACAACGATACCCTCCTTCCAACGATGTTTTCATTTGAAATCCGTCGAGTCGAAATTGTCGATTTCGATCTCGATCTCGATCTCGATCCCGATCTCGCGTCTCTTCGTTTTTCTCGAACGCACCGAGACACATTCGTTTTGTTTTGATAGACGAAGAATGACGTATCCGTGCGGGCAGTGAGTCTGAACAATTTTTCGCAGAAAACGTGGTTACGGTCGGTAATTACTGTGATTCCTCCCATCGTTTCGTACGGATATTCTTTGATGGATTAGTCATAGACACCATTGGCTAATAATCGATGGTGGCTCGTGTCCTTTATGGATTTTTAAAAAAAATGGCCCGACGGAATGTCTTACTTCTGTGCTTGCTGTATTTCGCGGACAATTGCGTGAATTACAGTTCGTGCACGCCACATAATAATTATTACGACGAATGTGAGTCTTTTTCAATAAAATACATTCGTTTTCTCTCTATCTCTTTTTTTGGTGTTGTTATCGGAAAGGATGTCTAACGCACAATTTTTTTTTTCTTTTTTTTAGATGGATTGGAATCGGAGAAGCTGTGCAATATACTTGGTAAAGTGTCAACTATAGACATCAACAGTAGTGCTGCAATCGTACGGGCAAAACACATGCTGGACCGATGGAATGTTCGCATGAATGTCCATTGCAAGTTCAAAATTACAACAGCTAAAGGTTATGGACTGTTTGGTGTTATTCAAAAGATGTCTTTCAGGAAGAACGGGACACAGTGCCTGGATTATGTGCAAGTAAGTACATTTAATGAACGTTATTGTTGTAACGTTAGGTATTAGATGAAAAAGAAAAACATTACCAAATCCCTCCAGTTCTCCAATCTAATTGAACAACCAGCTTTCGATCCATTTCAGTTCAAAAGAAAAGATTATTACAAGACAAAAAGGTTCTGTGGTATTCTTGATCGTAATAAAATGAAGTATTCAGCAGCTGAATCAGAAAATAATGCTGAATCAGAAATTTATGCCGAATATGATCCGAGCAATCATAAATCTAGTGCGGAATTAGAAACTGAGATATTTATCTCGAAAGAGAAGTTGGAAGAGGGGGAGTTCCTTGCTCTTTGTATTGCTTACACGTCTTTTGGAAGTAAGTTAACTTGATTTCAAGAACTTGATGATAAATTATCATTTTAATATAACGCTCAATATTGTAGACTGCAGTGATGTGGACTCCAAGAGATATAAATCAATTGGTCACAACACCTGTATACGAAATGAATATTTTTGTGACGAGGTTTACAATTGTGTACCAGGTATTTGTTCTGACGAGGGTAATTGCACTCATGAGATTATTAGCTCTGACACTGGCACAAGAGTAACAGTGGGTGCAGTGGCTACCATGATTTTATGCTTTACCATATTTGTTATTTGTTTGTGCATATGTAAAAAGTCGCAAAAATTATGTTGGTCTACCGATTGTGTGCTTATATCTATCGATTCAGACGTGTGTTCAAGACCGGGTCAACTGCCACATGAAACCGAGGGATCTGTTAACCCACCAGTTCCCTCAGCACCAATGTTAGAAATCGCGGTTCCTTCGTCGGTTGCTGATAAAGATTTACCACCTAGTTACGATTCCCTATTTCCAGAACAAAATAATCCTGTTAGATTATAATCGTAAGTGTAAGTTATTGTGTAATTGATTCATATTGACAGCTTATTATCTAATGTTTTAATTAGATATTGCTGTATACAATGCAGTCCTCAGATTTATATGGTATGAATGAGTGCCTTTTTTGAGTGAATCGGATATAGTCACAAACAAGTGCTCGATAAAAATACTGAATTTTTATACCAACTTTTTTGTCAATATTGTATACACTAGCATTTATAATACTAAATATTTTTATATTTTATATAACTCATTCTGCAGAACTGTACTGAGATACAAATGTAGAGTCTGTAAGAACTAAAGTATAAACTACTACGGACAGTCAATTACTCAGCAACGAAAAAATACTATTTTAGGATAAACGATATTTCGATTATAATTTATAAGCCGCTTTTAATGCTGGAAAAATACAGTATTTAATAAATATATTTATACAAGATTATTTTTCAATTATTGTTAAAAATACTTGTTAGTTAATTGATCGTGTATTAAGTTACAAAATTATTCGTCGTATTATTTTCATTTACATTCCAATATGTTCGTGTAACCATAAACAAGCGTTGATGACGTTATCAATTTCAGCAGTTCCCGATGCTAAAGGATGATTATCTTCGTAAAGTAGCATTCTGTAAAAATATATACCTATTTAAAAAACTGTACGAATAGATTTTGAATTTAATATGATTTCTAATTTATACTTATAAAAACTACTTACTTTGTTTTAACGTTATTTGCCTTAAGACGTTGATACCACAATTTTCCTTGAGACGAAGGTACCCGCAAGTCGTTCGAACCGACACATAATAGGGTTGGAGCTTTCACATTATTAACGTACATAATCGGAGAACATTTAAACATCTTCACAAACATTTCAATTCGATCCGATTCCGAGAGTGGTGCACTTTCATTAAAAGGATAATTGATTTCAGCAGCACACCTAAAATTAAATGCATTATAAAGACAATAATTGAAAGAAAATTTTCTATATGATACCTAATCTTTGTATTATTGTATTTTATTTTTTACAATATTTCATTCTACAATTGAGCTTACTTAATTCTTTCTTCCTTACTCAGAGCATTGCGACTGCAATATAATTGAAGTAATTCAGAACTATGAAAAATCTTTAATAATACAATAATGTTTTTACCAATCTGGAATGTCTGATATCGAGTACATAGCAGCAATGTCGATTACAGGATTTCTTGCAACAACAGCTTTATACAAATCCTATAAAAATAAGTTGCATTTCACTGAATATTGTTATTACTATTGCTAAGTATATGAATATACGAATAGTTTATGAATTTACTGGATATTGAGCACTTAAGTGAGTAACTAAAAATCCTCCATGCGATCCACCCGTAACTCCTACTTTGTCTGGATTTAACCATTGATATTTTCGTAAAGCTTCGTTTGTAGCAGTCACACAGTCCCTTACATCAACGTTTCCAACTTTCCCTTGAAGGTATTCAACGTTCTTTGATCCCATTCCGGTGGAGCCACGATAGTTAACTTGTACTATTGCGAAACCTTAAATAAAACATTTTTTAGAAAAAAGTTAAGATAGATTGTGAAATATAAATTATTGTAAATTATGATAATATTATTGATATTATGATAATATTCACCTGATAAAACAAACAAAAAGTAATCCAATATAAACGAATTTGCATAGTTAACATGAGGTCCACCATGTGGTACGACTATTAGAGATACAGATTTGTCATCTCCACTTTTTGGCCCAAAATAGATGAAGTTAAAATGTTCTACAAAAAGTAAAAATCATTAAAAAGTATTTTCTTATATTTTTTAATTCTTGAAATTTTTAGTAATTTACTTACTAATTTCTTCGTCGTTGTCGTAATCATATTCGGAAGTCTCGTACATTAAATTTTCTGTACCAGGGATCGTTTCAGGAACAGAAACTCTATATCTTTTAATGTGACCAGTAGCGATTGTTTCAGAGTCAAATCTTCCTACTGTAAGCGTAGGTGGTTCCAGAAGAGACATTTCCGAAAATGCAATAACATCATTTTTTACATCCAAAATAGTAAGACTACTTTTATCATTTTGGATCTCAGTTACAGTTTTTGTTTCTGTAAATTATATTTTTTGTCAATGACTTAAACAAAGAGAAAATTAAATAAAAATTAAATATATCACGAATTTTTACTTCTGTCAACGATGTAAGAACGTGTGTTATTCTGTTGAGCTGTACTTAAAAATATATACTGTGAATTCATACTCCAGCATCGGCGTGGTAACCGACCATACAAGCCATAAAACTTTTCAGCGTTTTGGATAGGTATACTCAAATGTACAATGTCTATAAGTACATCAGCCTGCATAAAACACTATAATAAAAATTTAAATAAAATTAAGTTAAGTATATCCTAATATAAAAATACCTTAGAATTTGTACAAGTGAATTCAAGATGCATAAGTCTATGAGCATTATGATGCGCACCACCTGCTTCTCTTTCTAACCAGATTAAATATTTTTTATCAGGACTAAGTCTTGGGCTATGCACCGCACATCCATCTTTTGAGAGCTTTTCTAAAATATATATATGTATATTTTAGAATATATATATAAGTATATGATTTTAATTTACAAACTAAAAAGTAACATGGACTATTTCTTACTGTATTGTCCTTTTGTTAATAAAAATATCCAAGAAAGTCTATTAGTACAGGCAAGTAGACCTAAATGTCTTGGCTCATGTTTCCATGCTACACCAATGATACTTTCACTATCTGCAGCCCATAGTACTTGAGCAGGTGATAGTTCATCTGGTATATCCGTGAGAGCTGAAATTGTGTCTGTTGTCGTATCAAGGATAGCAACAACTGGATGGTGTTTACCTACCAATTGTTCTCCCCAATGAGGCTTGTAAATATATTCGTTACCCTATACCAAGTATTTTACTAGTTAAAGCTGAAGTTCCTTACTATATATTTACATTAAAAACAAAAACAAAAAAACAAAAAGTAATTTACCACTGTTACATTTTCTTCCTTTTTATCTTTATCTTCTTTAGTTATAGGTTTCTGCTTATAGAATGGTTCCGACTTTGGTTGCTTTTTCTCAGCAATATATAATACTTTTGTTTTGTCCGGAGACCATTGGAAAGAAGCAAATTCAGCTGGAAACGGAAAAAAACAAAATTTTTGAATGCTTGTTAAATATTACATGTGTACTGAATATACAGGATGGACAAGCTAAATAGAATCATCGATCTAAATATTTTTTAAATATCTATTTTTTGTCGTACGAAAAAACCTCTGAGAACAAAGTTGCACTATTTTAAGAGACAAATGTAATTCTGAAAATATTTTTTTTCAATGTTCATTTATTTACGAGATCTCAAGATTATCGTTATCTTTTCTATAATTAATCTATAGTTACTTTTGGATATTTTTCCAATCTATAGGTCATTAAATTTGTTTTTTCACTCTGTATAAGAATATTCAAAAGGTAAATATAAATTAATCGCAAAGAAAAACAATAACGACTTCTAGGTCTTGTAAACAAACCACCAATAAAAAAAAAGATATCTTGTAAACAAGTGTCTTATAAACTATCAGTAAAAAAAAATTTCCCAACAGAATTACATTGGTCTCTTAAAACAATCCGATTTTGTCTTCAGAAGTTTTTTCCGTATAACAGAAAAATGGCCCGATTTGTATGCAATTTTGGGCTAATAATTACAATCCGTGTAGACATCGCCATGCACATCTAAAGCACTTAAATCATAATTCTTCACAAGTCTCTGTTTATCCCAGATCTCAATAAATTGTTTATTGATATTTTCAATTAGGGCCTGTTTCAATACAGCTCTGCGTTGCTTATCGTCGGTGTAATCAGATAAAGACCTGCAATAAAAATGAATTTTCTTACAGATGTGCAACACATCTCACAACATACGACAAATTGCATTCTCACAAGCATGCAACCTACTCTACTGTAGTATCCATGGGAAAACTGTCGGACTGCACTTGCAACTTTGAGTCCAGAATGTGAGTCTGGCAAAACTTTTGGTTCGTTCTTCTTTCCAAATTCCTTTGAGACCAACCGCTCAGAATTGTTATCCCGTTTTCGCTAACGTCGAGGATCCTCGCGTTGCTTAGAGACGGATTTCGTGCCAACGTTTTATATAATTGGACAGTATTTTCGATCTGCGAAACAATCGTTTATTTTTTTTTTTTATTTTAAATTTCTGCGAAAGTATCGCCTTGATATTTGTAACTCTAGCATACCTGATTATTCGTTGCCATCGTGCAGAGGTATTTGCTCCACGGTTCGTTATCAATTTGTGACAAATATGCTATATAAAAGGCGCGTAAATATCGATAAGAATCAGGCACAGATAACGAATTGAATAAACAATTGAATGTATACAGAAAAAATTCTTGAATTCATGTCACGAGGCGATTACTTCTACGAGATATAACTCGAATAAAATATATGGAAACCTTACGTTGCCTTACCGCTGATTAATGCTGACCGATCTTTTGTTTGAAAAATTTTTAAATTTTTATTCGTTCATTTCGTAGATCGAACGGAATGCACTGAGGATGCTGAGTATCCAAGAGGACTCGATTGTGGAGGTTCAAAAAGTTCCCAGTAATTTATTTCAGTAGAAATTGAATCGCTTTGTGGACACTGAAGCATCGGCGCCATGTAGCGGCGGAAAATGGCGGAAATAACCTTTTTACGACAAGAATGAAAAATACGATTAATTTGCCCATTTTCACGTGGTTAATTTCATTCTACGCGTCTACGACATGAAGTTGAGATCTTCGATTACGTTCACGAACAATACTCCAATTTTGAATGTAATTTACGAGAAATTACATTTCATTTAAGGGAAGGTTTCGATCTATTAAACAAGATTTGAAATTTTTTGTTCGTGCGTTTTGTCAAATCGAGAAAGCTGAATTAAGCTAAAAGCTAAAAGTTAAAAGTTATAGCTAAAGAAAATAAAAGGAAAGCTAAAGGTTTAAAATTGAGAATTAAATTTCAAGAGCTCGTAAATTAATTTTCAATCAGCGTTTCATTTTGTAGCGTTATCTCAGTAGAATTAAAAATCTGCGTTTCCTCAATCGTTCCGCCGAGAAATTCGTTTCCAATAAACCGATGCCAACTTTGTTAAAACTCACAAACAATAGAAAAATTTGTAAATTGATATTTTACTCATTTATCACCATAGAGATGTTTATACCATTATATATATAGCTAACATCAAACATATTAACTCATAATTCTTCTTCTTTCTTCTTTCTTCAATCTTTGGCTTCAATATTTTGTTATAAATTACTTTATCATTTGATATTAAATATATTATTTTATAAAAATAATACGGAGTAAATTATTTGTAGTGCTATAAATGAAATAATTATAATCATAGTACCTACAATTTCGGACATAGAGGTGTCATCTAGCAGTATCTCAGTGCTCAGTATTAATTAGTACCACTCAGTTACCGGTAGATGGCGCCACCAACTAAAAAAGTGTCCAAAATTGTAGCAGCCTCGAGTCGAGATCCTGCCAATCTCCGACGTTAAACAGAGCAAAGTGCGGCAACACCGCTAGGATGCATGGACCGTCCAGCCTAGCTGGTAGCTACAACACAAGCGTCTGGGGTGTAAGGAGTTGTAGCGACCCTACAGTTCCTCGACTGCGAGATTCGAACACCTGACTGGCACAAGCCGCAAGTGGCTGCGCGCCTAGCGTCGAGATCCTACCGATCTTCGACGTTAAGCAAGCAGCGTGCGGAACCCCGCTAGGAGGGTGTGATCGGGCCAGCCTAGCGGGTAGTTACAATAATAGGTGTCTGGGGTAGGAGTCGCTGCCATCAGCCCCACTGATGAGTCTAGGCAGCGACTCCGAGACGAAACGCAAAAACCTCTCTCCTTCTATCATTACCTACTTTACCGATTTCTCCGTACCCTTCAGAGTCGCTGCCATCAGCGCCCCACTGGATTGAGTCTAGGCAGTGACTCCGAGACAAAACGCATAAACGCAATTCTCTCTCTCTTTCTCACGACCCCAAAGTCCATTCGTCCTTTCAACATCCTTACCTTCCTAACTCGACAAAATCAGGACGTTAATTGTCCTGATGCCTTGTCTTGCAAAAAGACCAATTAAAGGGGATTAATTTGTGAACTTTTGAACAGTGTCATCAAAACAGAGTGGTTTTAGGTACTCGGCTTCTTTCGTTATCTGTATATAATTGATAATTATGTCATTGATTGTAGTTATTTATATAATAATATTAGTTGCGGCCACGATTACCTTCTTGTATAGTAATTAAATTGAACGTCGGCGTAAGTTGTTGAAATTTTATTCAAAATAATCTGAGATTGATAATGTATTATAATATAATATTATATTACATATTATATTATATTATAATATAAATTATATTATAATAATCCCAGATATATTACTTGAACAAAAAAAGAGAAATCCGGTGTTACCGCAGTACAATTTTTCTAATACAGATTTTGGGTAAATTATAATTTTTATTTTATAACACAACATATCGCAAACTTAGTGCAAACGTTTACTTACACATTATCGAGATACAACCCAATAGCAGTTCTAGCGAGTAATCAGAACATATAGAAAAGATTTATCAGAACAAAAAGATTTATTTACAATCTATAATTTTACAAACTTATTTGCGCTATATACTTTCTATGTACAGTTCGCAACAATCATATACATGATCGTAGTAACTTTCTTTTTCCCCGAAACGTATCTATAAAAATCGTATAAAAATAATTTTCAACCGCTTTACGTTTTTGATCAATTCGAAACGGAACATTGTAAAAGTGCACGCTATCCCACAATCGTTAAAACCACTTGAATCGATAAAAAAATATCGTCCCGTTGATGTTCTCGCTACGCTAAATATTTGAAATCTCTCTGGCGAAAGAATTTCAAAAAACTTTTCGCAAAATTTGATAGATCAACAATTCGTAAATTTCGAAAGAAAACTGAAAGAAACTCGTCGATCGGACGCATGTTGCGAAATGTTTTCTTCTCATCTTCACAAGCAAGATCAAATTATCATATAAATTAATGTACATACATATACATGTAATATATTGGTATATCGATGTCAGTCGTGCATTCGTTAAAAATTCGTTTGCAATTCCGCTTCATTCAAAGTAAACTCTCCTTTTCTCTTTCAATAAAAATACTTCCATCTGTCTTTTTAACATTCTCAATAATTTCAGGTGCGTGGAGTATTCGCTTTCAATCCAGAGGATTAAAAAAGAAATAAAAGGAATAGAAAGAAGCGAGCGATGCTCACACAAAGCATAAAGTGTAAATCACGCCTGTGACGAATGATGTGCAGTTGACTATCTCTCATGTATAATAATATAATTGAAAGAAAAAAAAAAAAGATGATTCTCGAGAATTAAAAGAATTTAACACATTGCCAAATCATTCTCGATTCAAACGACTCGCGTTTAGCATTTCATTCGATTTTGCAATATCGTTGGACGTAGTTGAAATTTCGCGTTTAATTGTTTACAATGCAGAATACGCAAATTGTTTGGAGATCCTTTTTTTTATAATAACGCGCAAATCTCTCACGATTTGGCAATGCGCAGGTATTAAAATTAACTTAAAAACAACGTCGCTACGTGGACTCGTTAAAACTACTCTCATTTACAACTTAAAACAAACACTGTAAAAAATACGATAAGTCCGTTTTTATCAAACTTCCTGACCTTTGCGATTAAAACGAGATATTTTAAAATAATTATTAATTCGTAATAGTAGCCTGCTTAATTAACATGGTTAATTTTTTCGAAAGAGAAGCACGGTGGTAAATTTTAAAAAAATTGCTCCTTTATAAAACTCAGAGAACACAACGAGATCCCCGAAACGAGGATCGGAGAATAATGAGAAACCTGTTTGCTGATTTCAGCGTTACGCGAAATTGCAAAACTACGATCGATCTACGCGATTGCGTTGGTCGGGCAATTACTATCGGGAACCGGCGTGAACTGAATTTAAGTGCGTCGTTCGTAATTCTGCTGAAGCACACAGACGGGGAGAGCTGTGAAATTTCCCTTTCAATTGCCAAATAGCGCCGCCTTTTGCCTGAACTGCGCTCGTCTCGTCGCCTTCTCCTCTTCTTCCCGCTTTCGCTCCTCCTGCTCCATGCGGATCTCATTCTCGAATTTGCTCGACTTCCGCAGCTGCTCGATCTGGAAATCACGGTGGTACATCATTTAACACCACGCGGATAACGTTAATCAACGAATCCAATTTGCCCAATCCCGAATTTATCATCGCTATGATTCGTTCTCTTTTAGTCAGTTCACAGTTGTTAATAGATTTTAACCCCTTTGTCTTATCAAAGACAAGTTGTTAATAGATCTTTATCTCTCAATTTCCTCTTCAATTCTTATTGTAATTGTAATAGATATTTTGTATTTCAGATATGAGATGTTAGATTGAATAGATTGAATAGATTTAGATGTTAGATTTATAATTTACACTTGTTCAATTTCAAGAAATTAAATTCAAACTTCGAATTGAAATTTCGCAGCATTTTGCTTTTTCAGAGATCATCGAAACCATAACTTGCACCACGAGTGACATTATAAGACCTCGACATTGTAAGATAAGAAGTTAATCACTATTAATCACAGAGATTGTAGATTAATTACAATTGTTACTTAATCAGAGTTTAGTAATTCTTAATTAGAGTCAGTTAGTTGGCAATCAGAATGTCAGTCCAATATTAATCACACGCTAAAATCAGAAGTAATCAGGCTTCTCAAGTAAATAAATCAAGTATAACCAGTGAAATTCATTTCAATCATTTCCCACTCAACGGTTGGTCCTTCGTTAGGCGAATCAACTCGCAAGAAGCTGAACAATTCACTGCCATTGACGAGGTTTGGAGAGGAATCAAGTTCATTAGGTTTATTAGAAAAATCTACAGGTAGTTCGTTAACTTCTCTTCTAACTTAAGTTTCATTTGGAGAGAAATAATGAAAAGCGAATTATTCGGTTACGTTTACTGGATTGTTGGAATATGAAAAGGAGATTCCTTGGATTTGTCAAAATATTTAGAATTTTACATTCTTACATACTTATAAAACTAATTAATTTAAGTAATATATTATCTAATTAATTTAAGTAACGTATCATATTTACAGTGGGAAGCATAGTTGGACCAACAACGATGAAAAAGAATTTTATTCTAATAGAAATAATGGAAGCACTTGTACCTTGGCCTCGAAAAAGTGTTTAGCCCCTGTCACTCCTACTTCGTCTACGTCGACCTCGGTAAGACGTGCGAGCTGACCCAACCCAGAATCCTGTTCCAATTCGCCAGCACGTGCCTTGCGATAGATCAGTAGAAACTGTAACAAGTTATAAATAACTGCTTTAGATAAAACCAGGCTAATATTACAGTAGTATCGTCAATCATTTTCCTAATGAGTTTCAATGAAATTTGACAGAATATAACGAACCTAAGCGCCTAGTTTGAGGTAATTTCTACGTGCCAACTCCTACATTTTTACATACATACAAAACTAATTAACTTAAGCAATAATATAATCTATAATCTATAGCATAATATAATAATATATATCTAATTAATTTATAATATAATATATTATATTTACAGTGGGGAAGCATAATTGAATCAACAACTTGATGAAAAAAAAAATTATAGACAATTTAGACTGAAGTCTCCTGAAATAAAATCAGCTTCAAGTCTCGAAAGTTCCAAGAGTTTCGAAGTTCTTGTTAAAAATTAAAATGTTTCGTAAACTCATCTCTATACTGTGCGTTATCATCCGACCGGAAGATACTATCATTGGAAAGCCCCGCAGTACATGTCGTTTCGGTACAAAACGATCAGCAGCCGAGGAAACGATGAGTAAGAAAGGAAGGTGGAAGATTGGTCAGCGTGTGTCCGCGAGAGTTCAGTGACGCGGAATGATTCACGATGATCTATGAAACCGATCGTGTGTACGCGGATCGAACGCTTTGTTCGTTTGCACGCCACAAGAAGTCACGTAGGAACGTGCGTCTGTGTGTGTGTGTGTGTGTGTGTGTACATTTGCATCGGACAACAGGGTCTTCCTACGGCAACGCGTGTTTCAGCATTCGCGATTTATTCTTTCCCACTGCGACAACCTGGCGAAAGTTCCCTTTAACGACACGCAAGTATATTTACTTCGCACGCTCCGATTTTTTTTTTTTCTTCTTTTTCAGCCGTTGCTGAAGAATCAAAGAAGCTTCATCCGACGTTCTACAATCCGAAATATTTTTGGCACAGTTGATAATCTAGGAGAAAAGGATCGAATTTCCTTTTTAAAAGCATAAAAAAGGTTTATGCGAATTTTTTAAAATCCAAGAATTGTTCTGTACGCTAACAATCTTGTTTTACAGCTGATGATTTGGCACTTCGTTTCAAAGAAGAAAAAAAGCCAGTTTACAGGAGATTAAGAAGAGAAAAAAAGAAGGAGAAAATCTCTCTCTTTTAATAAAGAAGGAGAGAACGGAGCATTTCACTGAAATAGAACTGTTTGGCTCCCAGAAATGTGCCACGCGTGAAGAGCAAACACTGTGGCCACAGTGAAGGAGCAACATGTCAAACACACCATGGGGCGAGACTATTTTTATGGAGCGTGCGTTGGGTGAGTGTGCGACAACTCTCTGGTCAAATTAGAAACGTAACAATTTCCACTTTGTTGGAGAATCAAATACGAAACGAAGCGAATATTTCGTTAGAAATGGACAACAATTAGACTGAGGTTGTAATGGTAACAATAATAGCGAGATCCGCGTCCATAATTTATTCGAAAGTATTCGCTAGTGCGCCGACTTCCTGGAGAACGAACCTGTTACGTAAACAGAATCGCTTCCGGGTGCTTTTTATTTACATACTCCACCGGTTGCATATTTTATTATAGAGCGGATTGAAAATGATCGCGATCAATGAGTGAAATGGCAAACCTCGCGGAAGGAGATCCGTCCGTCGCCGTCCTCGTCCACTTCTTGTATCATTGCTTTCAAACCGAGGTGAGTTTGCGGCGCTCCTAAGACCTCCATCATGCGTTTCAGCTCTGATAAATCCAAGAATCCATCGTGGCCTGCATCAAACCTGAAAAAAAATATCCCATACGATTAGTACGATTAGTCTCTGTCTTTGGAAATGTTTTATTGTTGGTGACGATCAAACACGTTCTTATCGACTCGTCAACTCGTTTGTCAGTGCTCTCATCGAATCAAGATGTTACTTTCTCTCTCGAGAAGTTGACAGCTTATTCACTAATTGTAAGGGCAAACTCTAGGATCATTCTCTTTCTCATCGAAGATTAGATAAAAGATGCTCTTGCGACCGCGGAATGGAATTCTTGTTTCAACTCTTGCCTTACGATCTGTTCCGAGTAGCCAATTGAATAAGCCCAACTCTCGAGTTACAAAGTGTTGTTACAAAGTGTAATTCGATCGAAGGGAGACATGGAAAAGAAAAACACGCCCCCTATCTTAGTGTCTTATCTAAGCAAACTGCCTTTCATTTATGTCATGAAAATACCATTTTTAAAGTATATTTAAAAGTATATCTACGTACTATATTTAAAGTATATTTAAGTACACTAATTAAAAAGTATATAAAGTAAAGTGTATTTAAGTATACTAATTAAAAAAAAAAGGTGGTACTGAAATTTAAAATTTTTGTTTGAAAAGAAAGCGAAAATAGATATAACTTAATCCGGTTACACGATTTTCAATCGTAAAATCAGGCCAGCCTCTTTAGGTTCAGAATCTGAGTTGTGATAATGGTTTATCAGATAACGACACGCGCTTCTTTTTTTTTCTTCGTTCGATGGGCCAAAGTAATTGGACTGAACAATGTATGAAATCTCAAACTCTGGAAATAAGATTGAGTCAGCTTGAATTTTATCGTCAACTGTTCTTCACGAGGAAAAAAAAAATGAAATTTGAATCACGTTGCGCAATCACTGTTCTATATGGACGTCCATTGATTAAATTCTCGATGATTCACGGTTTCCGACTCCTCTTATGATTCTTTTCCCCTGCGTTTCTCGACTCAGTTTGATTAATAACAGGCACGGCTCGTAATTGTATGTGATTAACATTTAATTTCCAGTCCGGACGATATCTGGGGAAAACAATTTCCAGCGGCTCGTGTTCGAACGATAACCTAGACTTCTTTGGCCAGAATAATTTAGAGAAGTCTATGAATTTTAATTTCGCCTGATTTCCTCCTTCCTTCTTTTACGTGTATTTTTCTTCGCATTCTAAAAAGGAAGAGCAGAATTCTGTGAACAGAATTCTATGAAAAGAGAACAGTAGATAAAAAATTGGAAATCAAAATTTTAAAAGCAGAATTCTACGAAAAGAGAAGAGTAGACAAATTAGAAATCAGAGTTGCAAGAATTTTATGAAAGAGCAGAGTAGACAAAAAATTTTATGAATTTTACGAAAAGAGCAGAGTAGACAAAAAAATTAAAAATCAGAATTCCATAAAAAGAGCAAAATAGACAAAAAATTGGAAATAAAATATTGAAAATCAGAAATTTAAGAGCAGAATTCTATGAAAAATTAGAAAATTTGATCGACGAAAAGTCTCTGATAACAATAAAAAAAGAAAGTTCGAATTTTCAATCTTTAATTTAATTTTTATTTCATGCTTTTCTCAAGAAACATTACCTTGGAATATCTACGGCACGATCTATTTTTGAGCACTCTGAATTAATGAACGAGTTAATCGAATCGTTGGCATGTAAGGCTAAAGAAGCTCTTTTTGGTCTGAGGTGAAGAGCAAGAATCGTTCGAAGGTCGAGGTTACGCGTTTATAAGCACGGCCAAACAGCACTGATCAATATGAGTGAAAGAGAACTGCAGACACATTTGTCCGAACTCGGGTTATCTTCGTTTGCACGTTTGATTTGTTCACAGATCTCACAGCTAATTTGAACATTCGATTGATAAGCTTGTTTAATCTATTTGCTGACGTATCTGTCTCGAATTCATCGCCATACCATTAAATCTCTCTTTTTTTCTTTATTTGCAACGATTCGATATTTGGTTCGTGGAATTATCTATAGTTATACTAATATCAGTTTAGTAATTTTTAATACTTCTTTGTATTTAATTCTTATTTTCTTTATGTACTAATTTTTATATATATTTTTAATAATTTATATTATAAAGAAGTATTAAGAATATTAAGAATATAGTACGAATATATTATATTTTTATAATTATAATTATAACTATATTCTTAAAATTATAGTGTAGTGTTATAAAGAATATATATACATATCTTAATATTCCTAATACTTCTTAATAACACTACACTATAGTTTTTAAGCATCGTTATGCAACTATAAAGCTCCATTGCAATTTCTCTCTAAGTCTTTTATCAAACTCTGTTAAATCCTATTACATTAACGCCATTCCGTTTCAATAAAATTAACATCGATCGTAATAATTTGCCAAAACTATTACTTCGAATTGAATTTTTCAACTCTTTCTGAGTGACTCCAGAAAATTGTCAGATTCCGCAACCTAGAAGAGATGGCCTCCAACTTCTGACTTTTATTCCACGTTTGACCTTTCGATCCATTTTATCTCTCTCTCTCTCTCTCTCTCTCTCTCATTCACACTTCATTTATCTCACTTCCAACGAAAGATCTCCACAAAGCAACAACAACAACAGCAAAAGAAAAAGAAAGAACCTACAAGAGAAATTTCATTTTCCATTGAAGTTTTCATAATTTTCATAATACAAAGTTTTTCAATATTGTTGTACCTATTCCGTAGATTATAGAAAACGATCGTAACGCGGATCGTTTGAAATCAGGCCAGCCAAGTTATTATACAACTATATGCAGGAGCAAACCAGGTATTGTTATCGCAAAATCGATTCTTGCACTATTGGCCGTGCTCGATTCGTTTCCCAAGACTGTCCAGAGGGAACCGGGTCAAGGTGACTGCCTAGTGACTTCTCGCCCGATATGTTCCTCTCACCCTTCTCTACTATCATTCATTCCGAGATCGATGCAGTGCAGATTCTTCTTTTGTACTCGCGAAGACGTTAAGATTAAAAAAACGCCCCCCTCCTCCAATTGTTCCCGCTTCTGCCTTCTCGATCGATTGGTCCTATTAAAATTGGCGATTTATCTCCGACAATTGCCACTTTAATATCAATTTTTTTGAAATTTCTAAAGTTCAGACGGAATAAATATTTGCAAATGCAAAATTATACTTTCAGTCGATTCAGAGGGAATTGGCTGAGTGTGATGATCAAAAGTGTTAAAAAAAAAAAAAAAAAGGTCAAAGATTCGGGATTTCAGTTTCGCTTGCCCTAAATTCGTCGCTTTATAAATCCACAATTATCCGTTCGAGTTGCAAGATTGGAAATCAAATTGGAAACTTTTCGATCGAAGTTTCAAGTTGTAAAATACGGATCAACGAGGTGCACGAAGAAAACTCTACACTCGGCTCGGAAGTGTAACAAAAGAGGAACGGCGTTAAAGGAAAATTGCAATCGAGCGTGACTGCTGAATAGAAATGAAGAAAAAAAAAAAAGGGTCGACGAAACGGTCTTATTGTGTACGATCCTTAATATATGACACGTTCTCGTGGTGGCAGCGCCTTCTTGTATGTTGGAGATGTGCACTTGATTTCTGCTGAATCGCGGAAAACCTTTAAACCCGGATGAACCGAACGATAATGGCCACTATTCAATGAATAGTCGGTTGCAGGTTTCAAAGCCACAACAAAGCGAAGACAATGCAACAACTTTTCTTATAATCGACCCTTTGAAACAAAGTTACAGAGTATATAAATAAATGTACTAAATACACAAGTCGAGTGTTTTACTGTTCGAACTTTGCCACTGTGTACTCAAATATTATGCAGCAAGAAAGTCCATGATTTCAACTTCGTTAAAAAGTTACAACAAAAAATTCTATAGTTGATGTATGCATTTCGAGCTGTCGTTTATCGATTTAAAATTAAATTCCTTCTCGACTAATTCGTCGCTGAAATTGATTATACTTGCGTTGATCGTATTTGTCACATTTCGTATTTTCGAAGTATTTACAACTTTTTAACGAATGAAAATACTTTTACCTACAGAACGCACCGACAGAGTCTTAGAATCCACCAAAAATGCGGGACAGTCTGTGTGACTTCGAAATTGAAGCTAATAAATTGGAAACAAATGACGAAGTCAGAAGAATGAGATGAAGAAGAAAGCTGATTTGAAAATGAAGCTTCGAAATTACGGCTAATAAATTGAAAACAAACAACAAAGTGAGGAGAACTGGGTTAAAGAACAACTCGACCGTCGACAACGGGAGAATACTCTGACACTGTTTCGCCCGTTGAAAGCATCGAGTCCGATCTATATGAAATATTTTCACGACACCAGGTCTGCCGGGTCGAATAAATTCTACACAGTTTGCTTTTGCGTATTCAGAACGCGTGACTTCTGCGAATGGTTTTGAAGTAACGGTTTCGCCTGTCGTTGTACATACATACAACAAGCTGGCGCCAAACTTGGGACCGCATTCCGCGAGAATGAACCTATTTCTTCCTAATAAACCGCTGGATCCCAGAACGCGGGACGACTTCTGATCGTTGGTGGACTTGGAAAACCAAGCCAACTCCGATCGATTATGCATTCGGCGAGAAAGTGAAGCGGGCGGATATAATTAAGCTTTCGTTCCGTAGCGTTTCATCCGTAACGAACAATGCATCAGCCCCCCTCCTCCCCCTTTCAGGTGGAAAGTTCTATCGGTTTCCATCGCGTGAATTCTTTCATAATATCGTATACCTCACGTACGAGTTGCCTCACGTATAGTTGTTCACATCGAATAACTTAACTTCGCATATATTCGAAGAAAGAAAAGATTGAGAATTATCTTTTGAAGTTTGCCTCTCGAACTTAGAACCTTAGTTTCGTGTCTCATTTCTTGAATGAATCTGTCGATCAGGCAATGCTAAGTAGCACTGAGTAGATAATAGTCTCTCTAAAGTGACCTGTGAACAGTCATTCATAGAGCAAATTTCAGTAGCTACTTTCTTGAGTATCATAGACAAAAATATAAGAAGACCTGCTGAGAAGAGAAGAGCACTCTTTTCCATCGAGCAGATCCTGTAACATCATCCTTGGTCACGATTGTAGCGTAGAATGAAACTTACTCTTAAAATTACAAGTGTTGTTCCTTGATTTGCGACAATCCAACACGTTGTCAGATAATGCGAATGTTGGGACTCGTAGAACTCTGGTCAGTCAGCCGTGTCGTAAAAGTCTTCAAAATTGCAAGTAGCAATGAGTTACCAATTGATCGAGAAATTACTAATTCCTAGAACAAAACGAGCAATCTGTACATACTCGCGAAAGAGATCAGACCTCGTTGATAGTTTTCATCCGCGGTTTCATAGAGTCGAGAGAGTGGTCATTCGATCGTTGCTTGGTTACGATTCAATCACGCGTCTCATTTGAAAATTTAATCGGCGGGATTGACGATCAAAGTGTGCAACGTGTGACGAGTGAATCATGTACTTGCAGAGTATATGTAGGTACTTACGTTAGACGCGTGTGAATCAATGCGTTACGTGTACCTACGGTTAGTCACGGTCACAACGAATTCAACGCGCGCACGCGGTCTGACGACTTCCGGTACCACGCAACCGACCCCCTGTCGCGCGTAGAATTTGGAAAACCATTGGCCAACCTTTCGAACGTGCCCTCCATGAAAAATAATTTCACGCATATGCATACACACGAAGGCTGGAACAATGTAACACAGGCACGTTGTGTATCGTGTTATGTACCGGTTTTCACGATTACAGCTGTACGCACAACGATCGTGTCATATCGTGTAAGCGACACACAGCCGGAATTTCTACCTCCGACGCGTGTAATTTAGTGGCAACGAGAGAGAGAGAACGTCTGTATATATGTACCTCTCCTCGTGCGGCTCTCCAACGGAGTTGTTTGGTCGTCTGTAATTTATTACAAACAGCTTCAAGTTTCGGTGCTTCGGCACGTCGGATCATTTATCCGGTGGAAAATTGTCGTAGAACGGCAATGGAAAACAGCGTGTCCAATATTTCAAATCTTGCCGCGTCGGGCTTCTCACTGGAAAATTTTGTTAAATTTAATGGCCAATAATTATTTTTACCACTCGATAGTTGAGAAGAAGTACGTTAATTTTCTGAGAAACAGACGAATAACTGCAGAGTAGCTAACCAACTATTACAAACGACAAATAGTATTATTGGGATATTAGCGACATTAACCAACTGCCGCACAACCAGCACTGTGATCATAATCTAAAAGCGGAAGTAATTTGTCCTGATATGTTGTATTATTGTTTCATGAAGCTAATGTACAATAACATCATGCGCCATGTATACCCATGAATACTGTTGCAATTTATACATCTTCCACGTGGGAATTATACAGCGATTCCTATATTGATTTTATTTTCTTTTTTTCTTTTTTTTGTATTTTGATTGTATTTCCTTGGATCATGAAGTTGGAGCAAGAGTATATATGTATACATCTGTAGATTTTATTTTTATTTAATACTCGGACAGGTACTATCAGAGCAGAACAGACCTTTATGTTCGTGTACTCTTCTACCTTGATAATTTTTAAAACCAGCTCGCTTTCACAGAAGAAGCGAGCCTGCGAAAAATTTTCCCAAATATCGAGCAGGATATAATAACGAGAGAACGAGATGACAGAGCGTCGAGATAGAACCAATGTTTCGACAAGTAACTAAATATTTATCACGCCCGACTATAAATACATATCGTTGTTTTTGTAACGTGCTGTGATACACAGGTTCGCTGACATTTGATAAAACGTAGAAGTTCGTCACTTGCTGGTGGATGCGACCATGTAGGTTGCGTCTATCTGCTCACCACTTCCGCTTTCAATAACACCATCTCACCCCACTTTCTCTTGAAATTAGCACTGGCCACGGGATCAAATCAGAAGTAATGACTTTTCCAAGTTAGAAAGAATATTTTCTACGCTGTTATTTTTTCACGACTAGAAAATTAATTATTCTGTAATTAAAAAATGATTGAAAACTTACTTAACGTCTTCCAATTATTCACTCAGCTCAGATACAAGAAAATGAGTTTTACATTAGGCTACGATTTAAAATCGTTTAATTCCTACTTTCAACGCAGGTTAGAAGAGTCATTAAGAAAGAATTAGAGTTATCGCGACACGTATCTTGGAAAAGATGGATTTTTCTGAAGTTTCCATCGTTAGAAATATAGTTAGTTGGTACGTAACTGTATCCAAACGGACGGAACACTGGTTTTGTGTAACACTATCTGAAACACAGCTAGAAATCGCGTTGTGAAATTCGCGGATACCGAACGACCTTTTACTTTTACGCGACAAAGAAACCACTGGTGCTGTCTGTTATCCGGCTTGATTGCGGTTCGAAGCCGTGCTCGTTTCGGTTTTCCCATCGAGTAAAAGTCTCTTTTTAAAGACCCCTTTGGCTGCGGTCAACTCCAAAATGAAATCGATCGCATCGGCCCAGTGCTTGTAAATTAATCCCGACTAAATTAAATGTCTGAATAAATTGGACAAAATCTTCCGTCGATACAAAATTTTAAGAATTCAAACGCGCGTTCAAAAATTTTTTTTTCACGATTAAGTCTGCCGCCATCTTGAAGATTGTAATTTTCTCTTTGCAACGCTGTATGATTTTTTCTTTCACTGTTTCAGTGAACTTGGAGCATTAGGGTTGGATGATGAAGTATTAATTTCTCGAATTTCTTGAATTTTTGTCGTTTGGTCCTAACATTCGACATTTGTTTGATACAACAGTTTTAAGGTGATTAATTGCAGGGAGGAGACTTCTACTTACGAAAAAAAATTTCAAAACGTTTTTATGCAGGTTTGGTTTTGGTTTATTACTTTCGAGAAAAGGGTATCCTCACTTTCCCTCCCATTACAAACGAAAAAAACGAATTCCTGACTGCCAAAGTAGAGATTTGAAAACTTAAAAAAAAAAGACCAAGATTTGAAAACTTTAAAATAAAAGACCAACACCATCGTACATAATTTTTTTTTTTTTTACGAAGTTCTATCTGTTGAAATTATCGACGATTGTCATTGATACGGTTATGCTCTTCGCTGCAATAAACGTTCCAAATATTTGTTTCTCTTCCAAAATAAAGTTCGAAGAGCTTTTGTATAGTACGTCCTACAAAATTTTCTTGCGGCGATATACAATTTCATGATTCACCGTGTACAATACAGAACATACATAACGTAGATTTATCGCACAACAACTACTCTTCGTCAACAACTAGAGAGCCCAAGCTAAAATTGTCATCTGAATTCTTTCAATGAATCAGACTCGACAAATACCTGACTACGCACTCTGTCATTGACACTTCGATGAATTATAAACTCATTTGTACAAAGTGATTTTTTAATCACTTTCTTCCTACGATCTAATTCTGTTCAAAACAGAGGAGAAAAGAGGGCAAGAAAAACGTTCTTTGATGTTTCTCCGCAACACGACTTGACGTCATAACTTGACTAAAGACGAAAAATAAGCGGTTTTAAGTCTCTTGGAGCGTTTACAATTACTGTGGTACTTTTTAAGAGCATTTACAACCGCGAGATTAAATTGCATCCGCGTGTGGGATGGTAAGGTGAGCAGTGCTTACGTCGCCACTCGGCGACTCGAATTCTTCTAAACAGAGAGCAAGGACGCGTTCAAAGAAGCACAAGGAAGAAGTCGAAGAATATATTTGTCGTCTTTAATTGGACTTTCGTAAGGATACGAAGTTGTTGCTCTCCAAACTCGGCGAGTGTGAACGAAAGAAACAACAGAAATTAAAAAGAAAGAAAGAAAAAAAGAAAGACACGTGATCTTTCTCGTGTAGCAAGTATACTTTATACTTGGGATCGTGTCACATCTCTCAAGCTACACAACAACAAAAAAATAATCAACCTTCACTGTTGGTTTAAATGTTTCATGAAATGCTGAACTTTCGATTTTATCGTGCTTGTACAACCTCGAGTTTAAACTTGACTGGATATTCCGAAATGAGATTCACTTCATTTATCGTAATGGACTACAAACTAGTCCTCTCGTGATAAATTTCACTCGCTCGATTCGAGACTGGTTTACCTCGATGATTACTTCTTGAAATCTATCGAGCCTCTTCCTTACGTGATGATCACTCGACGCAATTTCTAGAGATTCTTCATAGAAATCAAAGTTCACTTGGTTTCACTTTAAAATTTTGATGAAATTTGACGGTGTAGTGGAAAGCCGGAGATTATCGGGTCTAGAGGTCGAAGAAAGTATCAGCACACGGTTGCGGTGGAATGATAAATTTCAACTCGGTTGAGACTTTTACGAGAGGGAGAGAAGTGGTTTGGCCGTGGTAAGACCGACAAAACCAAGAACGCGAGGAAAAGTGGGTTTCTCCAATGGCGAGGGTTTCTCAAGCGTCTTTCCGGTCGAGGTACCATCCATCGCGCGCGACACTTTGTCCACGTGCTTGCGGACTCGCGGTGAAACTTTCGTGGTATCTCGGATTTACCGAGCTATCGCCTCCCAATACGTGCACTAGTGTAAATAATTCATCTGGCGGATTTCCTAAAGAGAAACGTGTTCTTTCGATCTTCGGGGTTCATTCCTTGACGATTCAATGCACTTTCTCGGTAATTGATCAACCTCGTTGGACACTGCGGACGAAAATCTTAGAGTATTATAAACGTTACAATTGCGTGTTTACTTTACACAACTTATTCCAAAAAAAGAAAAAAAAGGGAATCAATTCTTTCGCAAATTAAATAACGGTCGAAATAACACTGAAAGTGATCTTAGCGGGGGTAACCTAGAAAATCGGGCTTCTTCAGGTGCAACGCTGATGCAACGAAAATTAGCGATTGGTTGATTTGGATCACGTGATTCGCAAGAGGGCGTGGGGTAGACCTCGAGTAGAAGTGGCATTGTTTGGTACTGAGCGATCGCGCCTGTAATTTGTTTTGTATCGATTCAAATGTTTGCATATCGATAAAATTTTATGGCAAAAAAGTCGTCTTCATTTCCTAGTCAGAACAGTTGCTTCTGTACCTTTCAGTGAGATGAATCGTACTGGGGTACAAGTCGTGCGGTTTTTGATAACAGTGTATTCTTAAATACTCGAATGATTGATAGAAGTTTCTTCATCGTAGTCGAAAAATCATTTATAACTTTGAAACTATTAATTTTTCCTGACTCCTGTCAGGACTTTTCTTCGTGTTTCGGCGAGTACTATCTACCCTTTTTTTCTATTCGTTAGGTTTGTACATTTGTGTATTCTATTCTGTTTGTTTGGTGTATTGGACAGATGACGAAATAAGCGTGCACGTCGGGGTTTAGTTTAGAAGATGCAGCGCAAGTGGCCCGACCACATCCACCCAGTTTTTGTGGCTTGTCAAACCTGCTGAGTCCCCCTTCTCCCCCGGATTGACTCTCCCCGAAATACCTGCAAGAAGAACAAGAGAGACGGAGAACAGACCTCGAGAGCCAGGTTTGCTCCGCGTCCTGGCTCCTCCAAACACACCTTGGGCTATGCACGGGAGAGTTCACGGCGAGAACTGTCTCTCTCTCTCTCTCTCTCTCTCTCTCTCTCTCTTGCTCTGGCCTGCCACGAAATAACTACGTCATCAATTCTACCATTTGCGGTTTCGTAACGACGCTCGCGTGACTCGCGATCGTTCTCTTCCTTTTTCCACGTTCGCGAAAATCTGGCCGAGGCTCGATCGTAACTCTCTGGGAACTCTCTGTGAACACACGCTCACGCGTGCTTCCAGTCTATTCCTGGACGAGCAATCGTTTTCGGATGTTTCTTTTTGGGCGGGAAGGGATCGCCAACAGCGTTCGATCGTGAATGGTAGAACTCGGCACGGTGTGCGTGCAACTTGAAGATATTTGAGATTCTGTAATTTTCAAAAATTTTACGAAACTCGCGAAAGTAACTTGTTTGGCAATCTTCTTTCGTATTTTTATACACTTGACTACATATTTTGATAATTATGAATCGAAGAGCGGAAAAACGTGAGTCTTAAGATCGGGAATAATTCTCCGAAATTATTTCGTGTATCTGATCGAAATAACGTGGTCTATTTGGGAGAGAAACGTAACGAGTAAACAGAGGAGTCGCGATTCACTCTCGATTTCTTTACGTTTTATCTTTGACAATGAACGAATCTTTGATAACGAATTTGAAGAACTTACGTCTGACTATATTGTTCATTCGACAAATTCTTATTTCCATGGTAATTTACTCGATTGTATAGACATCGATCATTATTCAGGGATAACATCTTTAGATATCATCAACAGTCTAGTTATGTAAAAAAAATGTAAAAAAATCAATGTTCAATTCAATTTTAACTTTTCCGGCGGGACATTTAAAATGACCATTACCCCACTGCGTAAGACATATGTATTATTTATTAGAGAAGTTTTACAAATAATCGTGCAACTTTACTATTCTAACACTGCAACAATATTGCTAATTTCAGATTTTCGTTTTTTAATTTTCAAAAGATACGGGACATTTCTGTCGAAATTAATATCAATTTCCGTTTGGACAGGAAACGAAATAATTGTATAAATTCATTTATATTTCAATTTCAATTTGTATTTCAAATTATAGTGATTCACATGTAAATAGAAATATTTTGATATTCCAAGCGTTGATAGATATTTTCATTTGTTTATTTGTATTAATATCTTGTTAGCCAATCAAAGTCAAATATATATATATATATATATATATATATATATATACATATATATATATATATATGTAACTATCGCGTTAACAAAATAAATCTTTAATTCGAGTGATATAAACAAAAATAAAAATAAAAATAAAAATAAATAATTAATTCAAGTGAAACGTGTCTAACGTGCAACGAAATGACAGATATAGCACCAGGCTCCAGGTTTACAGATCGAACAATGCTGTGTTCGAGCTTTTTTACGCACAAAGAAATACCGCAGAAAAATAGAGAGACCCTTCGCGCTGAAGGAAAGATATGGGTCCACAGTTTTCGTTCCAAGAACCACCACACACTCGAACAGCGTGGACAATACAACGCGACGATAAAAATTTTCACTACTTACGACTCGTCTGTAAAAATCACAACGGCGAAAGAGGAGGGGGAAGGGAGAGAAAAAAAAAAGAAAGAAAGAAAGAAAGAAACGACGAAGGCCTGGCTCACCTGTTGAAGGTCTCCTCGTACTGTTTGATCTCGCGGCGAGACAGCTCGTGGAACTCCGTGTAAACGTTGACGAATTTGTACTGCTTTTTCACCTCCTTCCCTTCCTCGAGCTCCTCGTTGATCCTCTGCCTCCTGCTAAGCAGATTACTGAGCTCAGCGTCCGCCGGCATCCTGATCGCTTCCACTTCCACTCGTCGAATCCCTGTCTATCTATCGCAGTTAACCTGCGCGATTTCGATCTCCTGCTCGCGATATACAGATCTTGTGCTTGTCGATCGATTCGAAGGTATACACGAAGGAGATTTGAAAGGTATTAGTACAGAAGGAAAATCGGGAGGGATGCCAAAAAGGCTATACAGCTGTCAAACTGAAAATGAACACAGAGAATAAAGAACGATCCGACCGGCGCGACGAGCCAGCGTACACTGACGATATGCTGGGTGGCTCGGCTGGTAGGTACCTTTGGAAACCAGGGCCGTAGCAACGCGCGTACGGTATCGCGTACGTACCTACGACTGGAAGATTTATTATCGGAGCACATGAAGTTTCGTTTGTTTGACGAATATCATTTGATCAAATGTTGTTCTATTATTTGTCGATTATTGACAGAAGAAGAAGGCGCTTGAGGTTTTTTTCGCTTCGTGGATTAATAGTGGATATTTTGAGACAACATTAATATTAACGTTGAGTCATTTTGAGATAGAAAATTAACATCAACATTAATCATTAACAATAATTATATGCTACTTTTGCTTAAATATTTTGCTCCCTTGTACTTCGTATTTTTAGCAGAAATTTTGTAGCAGAAAATTTGAACACCCCTTTTTTTAGAATAGATTATGTCGACTGAGTGATTATATGCTATTTTTTGCTTAAATATTTTTCTTCCCTCGTATTTTGTATTTTTATTGAAATTTTGTGGTAGAAACTTTGAACAGCACCTTATAGTTTGGTTATTAAGCTCGGAGACTTGGCTTACGTATTCATATCATTCATATGCTCCAATTATTTTTCTATCTAGGGTGAGCACTTACACATCTTCAGAACTGAATAGATTAAAGAGTCACTTTCTTTTTTCATTTTGGCGTTTCAATCGTCATTCCTTTCCACGGAAGTTGAACCGTATCAGTTCGATGGATCGATCGATTAACCTTCGAAGAATTTTCACGGATAATCTTCGCGGACAATTCATTCCGCGAGTCGCGAAAATTTTGCTTCTGTTTCATCGATCTAAAATAAAAACGTCGTCTCTTGATACTTACCTAACTTACAAAAAGTTCGTATATTCGGTATAGAAAAATTTTATTTCCCATCAGTTCTACTGACCTTAACCGTACGAAAACAGTTTCTTATACGTATGTGTATTTACTCTGATTCGATTTGAAAGACTCTGGACTGGTAATAATCTCCAGTCGTTCGCTGATATTTACGTTGGAAACATTCACCACACACGACTCTAAAACGTAAACTTTTAAACGGAACAGAAAAATGAATGTTTGAAATTTTGGCAAATTATCGTGTCATGAACGTCCAAAGTTTAAACTGTGGAAGATTAATTAAATGCGAGCGCACTCACAAATCGTAGAAATTTTGAATAGTGACAAGTCGATTATCATGAAATTCGGAAATCGATTGATTTCGAGTCGTAAAGATTTATAAAGTACAACTTAGAATTGTCGAGATATACAATCGTAAATCGATTGCAAAGAATTACCAAATTATTAAATTTTGAACGGTGGTAAGTCGTCAAATTCGATTCTTGATTCGTCAAACCAAGTACGAGCTATCAGTGAGTACCTACATTAATTTCGAGTCGTGAAGATTTACAAAATACGAGTACTTAGGATTTCCGAGATCTACAATCGTAAATCGATTGTAAAACATTACTAAATTATTAAATTTTCAACGGCGTTGAATTCGGGGATCTTGAAGCGAAAATCTACGAAAATCTACTTGTATTAATTTCAATGAGTTGTGAAAATCTCAAAAAAAAAAGAAAAAACGAAAATTCGGAATTGTCAGAGTCTACAAACTGCAAACTTTGAATCTGCGAATCTGTATTCGCAGAGTACAGAGATACACACAATTGTAAGATAACGTAGCACGAGTTGGCAAATTTCGAAAAAAAAATTCAAGCAACCGAATCTAGATCCAGAGATAGTATCGATTACACTCTTCAAAGAGTATGACGACACCAGTTCGTAAACGGGGGGGAAAGAAACTCGAAGAAACCCCTTCGAAGGTGAATCACCTTCCTTTAAAACTCTGAACGGAACTTCCGGATGATATCGGGAGTTATCGACGAGCCGTTCAAACAAGATCAATGACACGCTCGTACGAATCACACCGTTAGACGCGTCACGTTGCGCAAATAGAAAACGCAAAAATGTCGTCTTCTTTCGAGAAGCAGCAAAAGAGGCAGACTATAGCCGGGTACAAGAGAAGTTTGAATTTTTGCAGCACGCCGGTGATAGGCGAGGCGAAGAAGCTAAGCAGCATAAGTTTATCCGGGATCGATTCCAACTCCTCGTCGGCGAGGGAGCAAAATCGGAGGAAGATCCTGTTGGAAAGTTTCGCGAGGAAGCAGAAGAGGAAGAGGAAGTTGCAGACGAAGAAGTCGAAACTCAAAAAGAAGTCGAAACGAGCCAAGAGGCACGATGACGAGAAAACAAATACGAATATCGATACAGATTGGGAAACTTGCTACGAGGAATCAAGGCGTCAGCCTTTAGTCAGAAAAGCTTCGACTTCCTCTGATTCCGGATCTGGGACTCCCGACGCCCTATTTCGAGATTGGGGATCGCCGGAGAAGGTTCGAAGAGCTTCTCAGTTTGTCGAAAAACGTTTGGAATCGCCACTTTTGAGGCCACGCGCGTACGAGATCGAAAGTCCAGAGAGAATCGATTTTGATTTCAAAGAGGACGAAGACAGAACACTTCCTTTGAAGGATTTGCCTCCTTCTTGCATATACTTGGATGACTCTGACTCTGACAACAAGAGTAGACACATAAGTAATTATCCTGTATTCTTTTTTTATCGAATAATATAGGGTGGATCAAAAACCACATCCCGTAATTCTAAATTTAATTTAAAATTAATAAAATTAGTTTTTCCTTATATTTTGACGTTTTATTAAAAAAATATATATATATGGGAAGAAACTTTTGACCCACTATGTATTGGAATTTAGCAATATTAAAATTGAGGAACTTTCTAGAAAAGAGGAGCTTCCTCTCAGATTTTAGTTCTAGTCGATTTTTAGTTTCAGCGATTTTCAATTTTACTTGTTTAATAATATTTAAGAAATCTAGTGTTATTAGTATTAACACTAGATATTATATGCAGTATCTTTAGTATTATTTGAGAATCTTTTATCTAATAATTATTTAGAATTTGGCAGTATTAAAATTGAGAAGCTTCCTCTCAAATTCGAGAGTTTAGTTCTAGTTGACTTTAGATTTTATTTAAGCAAGCAACTGGATTCTCTCGAGATGTATAGCGTGTCACAATGTTTTTTAGAAGCAGAAGATGCGGTTAAGAATTATCTAGGTCTTAGGAACAAGAGAAACGACCAAAATCACGTGAGAATCGAAAAATGCAAGGAATGGTTGGTCAACGTATCGGTTCCAACAACGTCGAGCGATTATCTTTGGGATGAGTTTGTTAGAAACAATCACAAAAATATCGGCAAATATCTTGCATCAGCCGGTAACGCGCAGAAATCGCCACTGAAGAAGCGTAAGAGTACGAGCAACGAAAATGAAGAAGGTATTGAAATATTAATCTCCAATTAATTTTGCCTAAATATTATATAGTAATATAAATAACATTATATTAATAAAACGACGCAGGTGAACATTTTGTGATCCAAAGTAGTCCCGAAGAAAAGTTTAATTTCGAAAAGATTGAGCAAGCAAAATTGCGCAAGCAAATGAGCATCGTGCGTGGACATTGGGACAAATCCTTGCAGAAATGGGTTCGATTTTACGACACGTACGACTTCCCCGCGGCAGAAGACAAATTTAAAAGACGAATGACTTTGAATCAGTTCCTTCAGAAATGCAGAGATAAGAAAAGTCGTTTGGAGGAAGTAGAATCCAGTTCACAAAATGTCAATGAAAATGTCGAGGAAAGTGGCAAAAATTTGAACTCGAATACCAGGGGGAAGAGGAAAAGAAAACAAGTTGATTTTCAATTTGAATCGAAAGAAGAACGATCTAGTAGAACGATGACGGACATATCGGACTCAGAATTGCAAAGGATAAACAGAATTCGTCAATTTGCATCGCGACTGAACGCGAAGAAAAAGATGATGCTTGAAACTTCGAAAGATATTGAATCACATCGTGAAATATCCTCGTTGAAAAGGATAAAGGAGAATAACACGAGCGATGATGAAGAAGATGAAACAGTAGTGAAACCAAGAAGCAAACCTACGATTAAATCGATAGAAATACTGACAAAAAGAAAATGGAAAATCTTATAGATAGTATTTAGATACTATGTATGAAATGCGTTTATTTATAAAGTTATTTACTTACAATTGAAGAGCATTCAGTATCGTAAAATACCGAATAGCTTATAATTCTCGATACGTTTTCAAAATTGTTAAAATTTGATTACAATTTTTTTTCGTAAATTATATACCATCTTTTTGATTATACGAAAACGTTGAATTTTTGTTGCGTAAATATATTCTATGTACTTACATGTATGTACTGCTCGATTCGAGAAGAAATACACACAACATTCATATTCATTTGCATTGAGAAAACGAGTTTTTCTTCGTTTCTTCATTTTTTTGTGAAACAACAAGTAGTTGGGATGTACTGCATTAAAGTTAAACATATTGCGAAATGTGTGTACAAAATATAAAAATAATACCGCCGAAGAGGTTAAGACGCAATAGACGATGCGTGCGCGCTTTGGAAACTTTTCTGAATTTTGACGATTGAATTCCCTAGAATTTCTTAATTATCTACGACAATGAAGATGTCGCGGGGGGGATTTAATCCGTCGTCGTTTCGTTTTAACGTACTTTTGGATCGTGTTGTAAATAACGATAATTTGGTTATATCTCACGTGTTCTCAAGTTTGTCTATCCTTTTCCCTCTTTGAAAAACGTCAAAATAAACGACGTCTGCATCGTCGGTATGAGTTTGTTTTTTGGCTTTATACGCAGCGTATTCCTCAAGATGCTGGAGTTGGTTTGGTTCGGCAAACGGAAACTAACAAATTCATTGAGCATATACGTGAAGACCAACACCGGCAACACGTTTCCCGTTGATTTGGACCCAAAATGGGACATAAAGAACGTGAAGGAGATAGTTGCATCTCAAATGGGGATATTACCCGAGGACATAAAAATAATATTTGCAGGGAAAGAGCTGCACAATTCGACGATAATAGAAGTGAGTTTGCACATATTTTCGTAAATAACTTGTTGACAATGTATACCTTTGAAATACAGAACAGTTGCGAGTATGATAACCTCACTTTATCAAAGTCTTTGTTGTAGGAATGTGACTTGGGTCAGCAGAGTATATTGCACGCAGTTCGTACACCGTCGCAAAGATTAAATAAAAGCAAAGATACCGACACCATTGACGAGTCTCTAGAAATATCTGAATCGAATGACAGCGGTGGAAAACCGATGAACGAAATTCTCACTGATCTACCTTTGGATGAGTCACAGCCACAAGAGAATTCATCCATGGAAGGTAGAATAATTGTTGCCTTTTAAAGGATGAAAAATACAAGTGACGAAAGTGAATACTAAATAAACGTGACCAACTAGCTGTAGCTTTATGTCAATAATACAGGATTTGTCGATATGTTTGCAGAGAAACACGAGAATCGTGCGCATTTCTTTGTGTATTGTTCAATGCCATGCAAAGCTGTAACAGTTGGAAAATTAAGAGTAAGATGTGCAACCTGTAACAGTGGGGCAGTTACAGTAGATAGAGATCCTCAGTGTTGGCCAGATGTATTACAACCAAGGAGAATAACAGTTCATTGTGAAAATGATTTTTGTCCAGCACCCACGCATATATCCAATGATACTGAATCCCAAGTATTGTACGCGCGTTTTTATTTCAAGTGTGGGAAACATGTTAGTTTGGGAGAGGGGGATGAAGCTGTTCCTCTGTACCTTATAAAACCAAACTTAAGAAGGATACCTTGTCTTGCCTGTACAGATGTTAGGTAAATTATTTGTTGATCTTCTTTATCAGCAAAAGCATATAATAACATTTTTAAACATAGGTTGTTTATAGGGATACGGTCTTGGTTTTCCCATGCGAAGCTGGTCATGTAACCTGCCTTGATTGCTTTAAAGACTATTGTTCAATTCGTTTAAGAGAACGCCAATTTCAGTTTGATGAAACTAAGGGATATTATACGCTTCCATGTCCAGCTGGATGTCCAAACTCTTTTATTCCAGAAGTACATCATTTTCATTTGCTTACACCTGAACAGGTACCTTATAATCAGTACATGATTATATCAAAAAATTTTTAAATATTAATTGTATATACATGTGTGATATAGTACGAACAATATCAAAGATTTAGTACAGAAGAATATGTTTTACGTGCTGGTGGAATTTTATGTCCAAGACCAGATTGTGGTATGGGTATTATACCAGAATCTTCAGACAACGGTAGTGAGGAATGCAGAAGAATTCAATGTATTGGTGGTTGTGGGGTAACTAAATAAAGCACTCTGTAAGATACAAAATTTTTAAATAATTAAAATATCAATAATATACTTTTGTGTCTAGTATGTTTTTTGTAGACGATGTTTACAAGGTTTCCATTTAGGAGAATGTGAATTGCAATCTTCCGAGTCTTCCGGTACAACGCACAAATCTGGATATTTAGTCGATCCACAGAGAGCTAACGATGTATGTATTATTACTCTTACATTATATGTATTAATCAGAAATATTATTTTATGATTTTCTTCTTTAGGCAAAATGGGATGAAGCCAGTAACAAAACTATCAGAATTTCAACAAAACCCTGTCCAAAATGTAGGACACCAACTGAAAGAGATGGTATTTTAAAATGTTAAAAAGTAATATTAAACTGTTCAATCAGTTTTTTTTTATTTAAAACTCGCATATTACTTTCCAGGAGGATGCATGCACATGGTTTGTACCAGAGCAGGATGTGGTTATCATTGGTGCTGGGTATGTCAAACAGAATGGACAAGAAACTGTATGGGCAATCATTGGTTTGGATAATTTTGTAACTATTTATATCATAAGAACATAGTATATTATTTTGTATAAATATAAATAAAATAGAAGAATTAAAAATACAGTCATAATTACTATCATGAATTATACTAGTCCATTGTACTGGTCAATTCAAGATAGTAAATAATGGAAATAAATTCTATAAGCATATATTTTGGATATATTTTGAAATAAGAAATGACATTTTAATCTTTCTTTTCATAGTATGTACTATTTTCTAACTATGTGTATAAATCATTAATTTATTAAAATTTTCTTTTGTAAAAATTTCTCCATGTACGAGCGTAATTAGTCATTGTATATGTATATATGTATGTATAATAATTGTAAATTTAAGTTTATATATAAATTTTTGCGAGTCGTTACGAATGAAATGTAAAAGTGCCTTCTCTTCGTTCTATTTGGAAAATATATATACATGAGCATTTGTTTGTGAATAAATTATCGTACGTATCACGATACAAACAAATCACACCTTGTGACTTAATTCTTTGTATTATAAAGGAAAATATGTAGAATGATATGTACATACGTTTAGTGTATTTTATTATAACAATCACGTTATCTTTAATACATATGACTTAAAAGCATTTAAGACACGACTTTTAGGACGGATTCATTTTTCAGAAATTGACATTGGATCTGATTAGATAATTACAAAATACGTGACTAATTTAACAATCTGTCAGATTAATTAACATCGTTGTTTTTATATTTTCATTCGCGTTTTAGCGATATTTATTTCTATTTCTAACATCTATGTACCTATCTCAATAATTTCAGTTACTTTTATATACCTATATATAGGTATATAAAATATATATATATATACGTATGCGTGCGTGCGTTATTTGCGTATTGCACCCAAGAGGATTTAATACGACTTTGATCGTACTTGGTCATCTAATTATTAAAACGAATGTAGAAGTTATCGAGTAGCAACTGCGTACCTTAAACGAAATTATCTGTATCACATACGGAAATCAAATCGCCGTGGTTTGCGGTGCAGGCGGTGGCGTCAACGGGGTCCAACCAGTCGCTTGATGATCGTTACTCGGAATGTCCGAGTCTTGTCGGTGATGTCTGTCAATTACCGTTGTCAGATATCTCCTGTTCTCGTCCGCCTGCACGTCGTTCAACGTATCCGCATTTTGTTCGGAATAACTGACATGTATATGATGCTCCTTCGAAGGGGTGTCGTACTCGACGCTAACAGGAGACACTGTTCCAGGTTGTTGGATCGGTTGCATGTGCAACATTTGCGAATGATGATGCTGCGAGTGACGATCGGGTGTCGTCGATTGAACCGGAGAGGCGTGATACTCGTGAACGTACTCGTCGACAGCGGGTGGGACAGCGTCCGTTCCATTCGAGTGGAGAGAATGATGCAGGCTTGTATGAGGAACCGAGGCGTAAGATGACATCTGGTGATGCAAATGTAAGTTCAGATTCAAGTAAGACTGTTGTTGCTGCTGCTGTTGCTCCGACAACGTTGTAGGATGAATCCAAGCTGAGGTGTCGGCGCAATGGCCGTGCTCTTGGGGGACTGAGGACAAGTTTGACGGCACGTACAACGTGCATCCTGTGGCGGTGGTCGGAGACGCGGTACCAACGACTCCTCTACTGAACACCGCGTGCGAGGACGAGGTTGGCGACGGTGATGGAGACGTGGGCCACTCCTGCGTGGGTGGTAGACAAGCTGGATTTAAGTTCTGCAGGCTTTCTGGACTGCGTGGCGACCAGCCTGGCGCCGCTACGTATGCTGTGGAATGCAACAGTTGTACTGAACCATACGGATCTGCGCGTTGTTCTGTAAACGATCATTCACAACATGATTTATATAACATCTGATAAAGCGTAATAATTGACGATACCAAGAGAGCTGGTACTGAGAACTCACCATCTTGAATGTATTTGTGTCTCAGAGTGTATGGCGTTGATCTGCAAGTAGTCCTGTGGCCAGCTGTAGAAACGGTACAAGAATTAGAGAGGTGATTATTGACCGTCACTGACGCTTGATTTTGTGCGGCCGCAATGGCCGTAGCTGTGTTATATTCGTATCCCATGGTAGGCTGCGGCAAAAACCAAGCGCCTGTGTCTGTAAATTCATAATTCGACATTCTCTTAAATAAATATTTTATTAATCACTGATACTTTGATCGATTTTTCGATCAAAATTCCAGTGTATATAATAGAGGGAACTCGTAATCGATTAACTCACATTGCGGATAGGTCTGCGGATCGGCTGGCCTTTCTTTAGCATCGAGGAACGCTTTCGCGAAAGGATTGTATTTAATCTTCAAATTTGTAACTTCTTCGTTCTGGTAGGCCGTCACCGCTATGAATTGTGTCTCGGGATAACGGTAAGTCAATACCTGAATATCATTTCCATATTAAAATGTTTTTTCTTCAGACGACACACACGACACGAATTAAAATTACAATTTTCCTTTCCTTCATGTTGCTTTTGTAAATATTTCAGCGCGTCACGACAAAATTACAAATCTCGGAGAAATTTAGAAGAAATATCGTACCGTTCGTTCTTCCACCGCGTCCACGCGAACCAGATGAACTCGAGGCTCGTATTTATGCAGGGAGTTTAGCATAATTTGCCCGTTCCCGTTGGATTTGTTCGTCAGCTTCACTTTGGCGAACGACACCGCCTCCTTCATCCAGTGTGATCCAAAATTTGGGCTTTCAGGATGGATGTAAATTGGATTTGGCGGGGCGACCTCCGCTTTCCCGCCTGGGACCCATTCTCCATTCACGTATTTCCATCTGTCAATAAAATTTCGAACAATTTTCAAACACTTTTGTATAAAGTTCTAAAACAGACAATTTTATCTAGGAGAGTAAAGGAATGCTTCAGTTGGAAGAACTGATGAAACTCAGGTAAAAAGAGATGAAATGACTAGAAAAAAAGAAAAAAAAGAAACGTAGCAGAGTTAAATTCTATCAAAATCTCATTCCTACCTGTGTGGATCTACTTGAACGAATTCGAGAAGAAGAGTGTACATAGCTTTCGGCTCCAAGCCCCTCGCAACCACTTTGACCACGGGAAACATGCGCCTGGAAGTGAAATCGAAGTTACAGATGAAGACTTAACTGCAATGGCCTTTCATGTAGGATTTTTATTAGCTGTCTTTCCCTTTGTCTTTACCCAGTTTGATTTTTTATGGTACTAGCTACCACAGGGACGTTTTGTAAAGCGATAACGAAAGAAGAAGAAGATGTCTAAGAGAGGAGCAGGGATTTTATAAACACTAATGAAAGTAACACTGAAGGCGGCGGGCGGCAGAAGAAGCCGAGCCGCCGGGCAATAAAATTTTACGATAGAGCCACGATTCTGCGTAAAACATTCTCTCTTTCTGGTTTCTGGTTTCTGGTTGTGCCCACGAATACTGATGGCCGTGCACGAAAAACGCGGTCGACAAACTGTAATCGTTTTTAATAATACGCGGAATCATAAAAGCAGTCGGCCAGGATACGCCGTGGCGAATATCTTTTGATTTCTACCGGTCAGGAAGGAACATCGAAGCCATGCTTAGCTCTATTTCTGCTCGTCTCGATATTTTTCTATTGCAGATTTCTGATAATATCTCGAATTTTTTTATAACATTATATCGTTATTTTACGAAAGATAAAATCTCCAATTGATCTTGTCCTTCGAGTCTTCCGATTGATGTTAATCAAGTCCTAGAATCGATTAAGAACAGAAGAAGAAAAATAAACGAGACACTTAATCGAAGAAAAAAAATATTTGTCATCAATAAAGTTTTTCTTGTTAATTTGCAATCGATGCAAAAGAGACTATAAATACAAATAGTCGATTGAATCGCAGAGGAAGATTACTTCTGCGTTTTTTTTTTCTTTTCCTTTCGAAGCAAGTGTGGAATATTCATTTGCATGAATCATCTACATTCTCGTAACGTTTTGCATGATCTTTTTTATTTTTTTTTTCCATTCTACGAGCAATATTTTTTTTTCTCTCCTTTTCTATCCGTATATGAACTATTATTTTTACCTTCTGACTTGTTCGCACCGACGTTCTAATTAATACATTTTTACGCGCAACGGAGAGCCATCTTTGCCACTCGGACCTTTTAACCAGCGGATCCTTCCTTCGAGCTCTTGTATGCGAAACCTACGATATATATATATAGACATCTGTTTCGAACGTGCAAATGACTCCCCGTGTCTGTAAATCGTTCGTACTCGAAACGCGTCGATATTTCGAGTCACAGTTTTCTCAAACTTGGTAGAGACAAAATCGGATTCTTAAAAATCGTCAAATTGAACAGCGATAGCCTCCTGTTCTCGTACGAAAGAAAACAACTCTTCTCAAGGAAACAACAATTTGTTTTCATCCTTCCTTTCTTTCGAATTTATCACCTTCCTTTCCTTCGAATTTGACAAATATTTCAAAGATACGAGTTCATCCAGTAGGTCGTCCACTCACCTTCCGTTCTTCGTGACGATCATTTCGTTGGTCAAGCACTGGAATTTCGTCCACAGATCTCTGTCCTCGAGGGACAAGGAGAGAGGCAATCCCTGATTCCCGCTGACGGTCATGGTACCGAGATTCTGCCCGGAAATCACCGTCCTCTCATTGCTCCTCTCCTCGTGATCGTCCTCGGGAGTGGCGCGACTTTGCCTCCCGACGCTGTTCCGCTCCCTTCCGCGATCCTCGTGCGCTTCTCTCTCGCGATCTCGTTCGCAACAGGAGGACCGTGTCGGAGAGCCAGGTTTAACCGGTGCTGGCTGCATCTTCCCTTTTTCCCTCGACTAACTGGGTTCTTACTCTCGTTCTTCGATCTCCGAGGGTTCTCACTGTTTTCGATCTACTCGAGAGAGAAGAGAGGAAAACCAAAAAACTTTCGATACTTTTATCCGATACAGAACTCAAGCACCGTTTCTCCGAGCTGATTAAGTCACTCAGATTCAGTGATTCGGAGGAGAGGGACGAAATACAAAAGCCTGAAGATATCGGCGGAAGTTTGGATTTTCCTCCGGCGTGAAAATTAAAATACACGATTTCCCCGATGAAGTTGATAATCGCGCAAGGATGAAAGAAGAAGAAGAAGAGGAGGAGAGCGGAAAAAAGGGGAAGAAGGATGGAGAATCTATTGGAGACGAGACACTATCCCGGTCCCGCGGCCGCGTGGCCGTGCTCGTAACACTTGGGCGCGATATTTCACACTAGTCGGCGAAGAACGGAGCCGAGGACTGACTGCTGACATATCGTCGTCTCTGTTCGACGTCTTTCTTTGCGGCCGTTTTCTACGATGGTAGCCACGGTCCAATCGATGCGTCGTGCGGGCACAGACTCTCCCGGTTTACCCCGGGTGCTAATTGAATTCTAAATTAGGAAAGCTCCGGGGGCAGCATGGCGGCAGCCCCGATGCCCCCGTCGATGGCGATATCGTCGATTGGCCACCAGGATCCATGCCCCGGCGTGAACGATCTCACTGGCGGTTAGATTCTTTTTCGAAGACAAGAGGACATTGGTCGCCGCCTTTCCTACGTTTCACCGGCCAATCCATGCACGGGACCATTTTACGATTTCACGACGGTTGGTCGATGTTCGCGGAAGCACGAGGCCTGCCAGTCCGCCCACGCGGCCGACAGTCGTCCGACAGTCGTCTCCTCTTCGCTGGTTCTCTTCATCGCCCGGTTCTCCGATCGCCTCATCGCGAGCTTGCGGCCCTTTACGCCACGTCGGTCCCTCTTCCTTCATCGTTCGAGCAATTTTTGTTTGCTCGTTCCTCGCGCCGGTTCACCGGTTCATCAAGAGGCAGTTCTCTTTTTTACGATCCGAGAGATCGATCGAGATCTCGTCGTGACGAGGATTATGATGATCTTGAGGACTCGAGGGAGTATCGCGAATGTTCCGATCTGTCGTCCTCTGGTTTCCAAGTGTTGTTCGAGACTGTGACGTTCTCCAGGGCGAGAGTTTGTCCGAGGAAAGGAAGCTACCTGATTTATATAGGTAATTACATTTTAGAATAATTGGAAAATCATTGTCAATTGGTCAAATATTACCATTTATAGCTTGTTCGATATTGGTACAAAAGATGGATCTTCCTTTGTTCCTTTGTGAACGAAGTTCGTCTATCTAACATGAGCGCAGCCGTTTCGTCGAAGATCATATTCGTTTCTGAAAAAAAAAAAAAAGGAAAACGAGTCGGACGAGCGCAACTGCAAGGCGAAACAGTTAACGGAGAGACAGTCTGACTGACCATTTCGAGTCAAATGACAAAAATCAACAGCAAGTTACGTTCGACTGGCCGGCGTGTATCGCGAGTAGATATTTGAGCAGGACCGTTTCTTGTTTGCTATCGCGCGCGGTTTTGGCTGGCTAAAGTAACCATTCAGTCCTGACTGGATATATTTGTCCTAGTAATTTCGTGGAGGGAAAAGTCGCGATATCGGTGCCGCGAGAAGCCACAAACAACGTAACGGAGACGTTTCTCTCTGTTGAACGAACCCATCGGTCGATCCTTAATTTGTTCAACGTGGTTGCCCGTGCACCTTCGGTCATTAGCGAAATAAAATTTTTTTTTCTTTTTCTTTGATACCGATACTTTCCAGGACCAGGAGCGAACGGACGTTCCCAATTTGCGATCTTCGTCGATTCGAACGTTCTTAGAATTTCCTATTTCACAGAATTGCTTATCATTAGAACGTAACAAATACAAAATAAACGACGACGATTGTTTCTGTATGGAGAACAAAAAAAAAAAATTTTTTTTCACGTTGCCAAAGATTTATATAATGATTTATAAATTTGAGGGTCCTAATTTCGTATTACGTTAGATTAATCGGAAAATTGCGCTTTTCTATCTTTCAATTTCGAATGCGTATATCTCGGCTTTCAGAGCTTTTTCTTAATCAAAGTAACCGCCATTTGCTTCTGCCAACAAGTCACAATACAAGTTTATTCCAGTGACATAGAATTCCGGATCCCTAGATGTCGATGAAACTTCGACAAGCGTTTTCTGCATCAGCTTGTCAGCTTCTAAAGAGCTTATCTTTCAAGAAATTGTCTAAACGCTTAAAAAAGTCTTTGAAATAGGAGTGATTGATTCCAAAATACAAACCAGAGTATATTCTTTAAAATTACGTATGACACGAGCATGACAAACGCAGTAATCTGCAAAGAGATATGAGGGAAAGTTAGAAAACATAAAAAGCACAGTTATTTTCCCTACCAACCTAATGTATTCACTTGAATTTACTTGACAAAAGATGTATCATACTTCTAAAAAAAAATAACGAAAACTTGTTTTATTAGTGTTACTTTGACTGATTGATTTGAACAAATATACCAGCATTTTTCACACAACGCGAAAACAGTGTGTAAATAATCCTGATGTTTTCTGTTGTATTTGTGGCAAATGTAAGTCGTGAAAGAAAGAAAGAAAAAATATCTTATATCGCAAAACAGGCGTCACATTTTGGACGTCAAATTAAACAAATGGGTGTCGCATAAAGTTCGTGAAACATGCGTTGCTCGAAAACTAGAGTCAATCTAGAAAAAAGATTAACATACTAAGCACGTTCGTAATATAGGAGCCCCTGAGCTCCTATATTATTGTGCTCCTTGTCGACTCATAAATCTTTGACAACAGATTGACTGTTCTCCCCCAGTGAAATCAAAGAATAAATATCGATACTAAACTATAATTAATAAATACTTAAATAATTAATACTCTTGAGATAAGAAAGAAAACGTTCAATATGACGCGATCGTACTAATTTCTATTTATAATTATATTTCGTTTCACGAGTTAAATTGCGTCAAAATCTTCCAATCGAGCAGTCGTCGGACAGCTGCAATCCCGGATATCTGGAATTGCATCGGCGGTAGCAATAAAAATAAAGATAAAAATGAAAAAAGAAAAAGAAAGGTTTTACCTCTGAAAATTCTACACGATGTTCGCCTGTCTCGTACGACTCGTTTACGATACGGATATCCCCATCCCGTCACTACCTGCCGGTTAGGTAGCTCGCCTGACGGATTGGGGGGTCTACGATGTTCGTTTCGTCTCTCCCCCGTTTGAAGAACGCCGCTTCTTCCTCGCTCATCTACAATAAACATCCACGATTACGATCACCGCCGTGTGATAAACCATCCGCGGATGGGCCTTTGTTCCTCTATTTACAAATTGCATTCTACCAGCCTTCTTACCAGGCTCTTACACGGCGAACGGAAGCGTTCAATCCACCTTTTACCGATCTTCGTCTTCCTATCCTCTTCTTTTTGTTCGGAAAATTTGGAATTTCGTACAATACACTTTAATGTTTCTTTTTCGCACTTTCACGCATTTTCACACGTGCAGAGATTAATCAAGTACTTTTCTCTGTAGTTTAATCGTGCAATTATACTCTGGTTTCGATTTTATAAATATGACAAGTATATTTCGTGATTTTTACGTGTAGAGATTAATTAATCACGCTTCTCTGTAGTTTAATCGTGCAATTATACTCCGGTTTTGATTTTATAACTATATTTCGTGATTTTTACGTGTAGAGATTAATTAATCAATCACGCTCCTCTTTATAGTTTAATCGCGTAATTATACTCCGGTTTTCGATTTACAAATAAGTATATTTTGTGATCAACTTTAGATAAATGTACAAGAGAACACGGTACACATCTGTTGTTTCTAATATTTCCACACACACGTTTTTATGCTTGTTTCTAATATTAATATTATATGTATCATGAATGTGTTAAAGTATTGAACGTATTTGAAAGAAACGACGTTATATTTACAGCGACTCCCATTAATATTCGGACGTCAAATATTGAAACTGTTGGAATTTTGTGAGAAAAGAAGTCATAGCCTTAAAGTCTCTGTTCTAGCATATTCTATTCTCAGATATTTTTACATCATCACGTAGCAAGTGGACAAGCGAAGCTTCTAGAAAATGCTATGAATTGTGTAACTTTTGAATCCATAATAGGTCTGAAGATTGAGGTCTCTTCTTCATAATGATACCTTGGGAAACTTCATGTGTAATTCTTTGTCACCATTTTATTGAACTTTCAACACGACGAAAATTCAAGAACTTGTAATATATTCGCCTAAGTTTTGAGGAGTTGTTGAGGAGGTTTCAACCTTCAAATACACTGTAGATTCAGTCACAAAAGAAATTTGTTGAAATTTATAGCATTTTGGAGGAGAAAAGTGTTTTCACTTTGTCATCTGCTACATGAACATTTTGCAGTATGAGAACATCTCACAATTAGTATAGTATTAGTAAAATGAACGTCTATTTTAAAAGCAGAAGTTTCAAGCTTTGAAGTGAATCCAAGTTTACTGTCACACAATTTTTTTCAACAAAATTATAACACCAATCTCTAGATCTTCCAACTTGGGATTTGTGCAAAATTCAATTGACAGTGAAACATATTATTGTTCAGTGCAGAAAATACACTACACTGCAAATAGACATCAACTAAACATAAGTCCTTCCCTCACTGACAACCTAAAAGATAAAGAAGCCATTCTAAAATTAATACACTTTCTAAGATAGTCTAACCTTTACAATAAATTGTAAGATTCAGTTCCAAGTCACTAATAATCCACACAAGTGGTTGATGTGACTATAATGAAAAGAAAAAAAATTATAACACCTTCAATATTCAAACATTCGAATATTAATGAGAGTCATTGTACTTAATGAGCAGAAATTAAACAGAAGCCTTTTAATGACTTGTTCACTGTCTTCCTACGTATAAATTCTGTAGTTTAGCAAATGTTACCCTTACCAATGAAAACTGATACCTCGTTAGAGAACGTAAGAGCTTGGAAGTAATCATATCAAATGTTCCCATCGTTTTTCTCCGGGTTCAAAGTTGCTTTCTTACAAATTTCGTTGCCGAATTCATCGTCTTCGGTGCTGCTACTGTTATTTCGATTCCCATCGGTGGATGCGCTGATTATCACGTAGCCACCGTCGCCTCTTTCGCTGATAAACGATTCGTAGTTCTCTCGTCGACGTAACACCTCCGACGGATGGATCATCGTGTTGCCTCGACAGAAGCATTCTCTGTTTCTTGGTTGCTGATACGAAAAATATCAACAGATTGATCTCTTTGCATCAAATTTTTCTACAAATTTAGATTAATCCATTCGACTCGTATAAATTTGAGAAATTCGCTCGAGTCAAATCAATCAACTATTCGTTTCAAAACATTCTCAAGCTCATTGTTGTTAGTTCCTTATGTCCCCCTGTTCGCAAACTCTCGATTGTTAAGTCTTTGAAATAATATTTAAAAACTTTAAACAAAAATACTTAAGAAATTATATTCGTAAAATAAGTAATAATTAAAATTACATTTATAGATATTAAAAGAAATATTTTAAAAACTATTTGGAGCACTGAAAGGGATTTCAATCTCCAAATAAATTTCAAAGTATCGAGGAAGGATTTTTATATCGAGTCTGACTCGAATTTTGTTCTAGTCAGTTCGATTCGCTCTTACCACGACGTCCTCCGAAATCCTGGAGACCCCGCATCTGGACTGAGTGGCGAACCAGCAGCACTCCTCCTGCATGATTCGCGACAGGATCTCCCTGCTCTCGGTGATTCTGTGAATGGCGGCCGAGGAGGTGCCCAGGATCCCGCAGGATCTCGACGAGAAGGGAAAGACGACAGGAGCGGAGAGGTAGGTCTTCGGAAGTGACTGAGGAGAATAAAGCAAGAAGAATCGTGATTTCGTGATTTTTTGTCTTTTTTTTTTCTTTCTTTCTCTTTTACTTCCTTTACTGTCGCACAGTCATCCGTTTATTTTCACGTTACACCGCTCACACTGTTCGATCTTTGTTCAAACGCTTTTTTCTTTTGCTACTTTCCCGTTGAATCCGAATTAACAAAGGACCTCGACTCCCTCTTAACGCGTTCGAAATTGAAAGTGAATTTTTAAGCTCAGTAGTATCGGTACTGTCGCGGTTCCATGCTGCGTGAGTACATACATAACCGTGTATATATGAATAAAAGCATCACGTTTCGTCATCATTAAGTTCCATCATTCTTCTGTCTCTCGCGTTTTAACTCTATCAGTTTGATTTATTTCCTCTGGTGAGTTTTATTTTCGAACGATGAGAAACGAAGCGTGTCCCGAGTTTCTTTGTACGTGAATGTCCAACGAGCTGTCGAATGTTCGTCTGACGATATCTGATGATTCTGTAATCTGAACTAGATCATTTGATTGGTTCAGAAACTGATAGAGTTAATCTCTTCGCGAAATATACTTCTCTCTCTCTCTCTCTCTCTCCTGCGTTGGAATTTGATACTTAATAACACGAGCCTTTGTAAGGACTTTTCTCACCTTGGCACTTGTAGGATTTAAAGAGATGTACAATGGGTTCGTTTAAATGGTTTCTCGTTTCTATACATTTTCTCGATCCCTCCTCCCCCCTTTACACGTTTCCTACCAGGTCAGAACGAATAGAGCTAATAATTAGACAGAAAAGTCGTTTACGAGTTACAATACGGTTTACGGTTTTAGTCAGTTTTGACATTGCTCTCTCTCTTCCTTCTTCTATCTTCTTTTCCACTTGGCTGGCCTTCTTTCTTCTTCTCACTTTCTTCCCACTCCTCTTTCCTTCTTTTTTCTTTTTCTTTTTACCATTTCTCTACCTCTACGTTTAATATCGTTGCCAATAATGAAACGCGGATTATGGTTTTGTTTAATTCGTCCTTAAATCGTAAGACGTATAGATCGCAATTCTATATATTACAGTCTGCATCGCCAACAAGATCAAGGTCAATAAAGTAACAAAATTATTAAAATCTCCAAGTAATTAACGCGTCGCTAAAAATTTCGTCATAGGACTTCACAGGCTCACGGAGACGACGAGGTTGGGCGCGATTCAGATTTTTAAGAAACTTCGCGAGGTCGTCTTCGAACTTTTACGATCCGTTCGCGACCAAAACTGGTGACACGCTGGCTATGACTTTTTTCCCCCGCTGTACTCGCTGTCCATTCCTTTTTGTCGCTGTTAAAAAAAACTGTGATTGTGAAATCAATCGTACGGACGTATAGAATACAGCGAAAGGATCTCTCTTCCCTCCCCCCTTGGTTGACCTCGATACGTTTCACGTTTTACGTTTTGTACGAATACAATAAATACAGACGTCGCGTATCGACAAAATTTTGTTTCTGCAAGAGGGGCTGATAAGGTTGCACACTGGACAGCGAAAGGATCTTTCATCGAGAATCGCTAAGTTTCTTTAATCAGTGGCAGAACGGTTTCGAAAGATTGGACCTCTCATTGGATTGGTTTTGTGCACTTACTAATTAATCCAAAAAGTTAAAACAACTCTCCAAGCTCTCTTGCACAATGATCTTCACTGATCGAAATCGGCGCTGATAAAAATTCGCAAATGGTAACGAGGTTGCAAACTTCCTCTCCTCCATTTCTGGATTGTGGTTTTGTAACTTCACTGGGTCGAATAGGACCAACCGGTTGTGTGAAATTGCAAATCGATCAACATTGATAACTTTTGAGATACGACTTGTAGGATCAAAGAGTTCTTGCAGAAAACGCCAATTGCAAGTGAATTTTTGACGTAGAGGAAGCCTAAAGGCCATTAACTAAGCAAACTTCCAAAGAACATGACATCCATGAAAGAAAACAATTAGAAGGAAATGCAAAAAACTCACTATTAATAACTCAATTTGAGTTATCTGTATTACTAATACAATTTGAGTTACTAGTGAATTTTTTGCATTTCTTTAAATGAAGATTTAACTTTTTAATCTTTTTCTTTTATGGATGTTCTCTGGAAGCTTGTTTAAGACCAAGTTAATGGTCTTTTAGGCTTCCTCCGCGATTCTGATCCTTCCTTTCTTAGGATTCTCCAAAATTCACTTATTGAATAATAAGAATAATAAGAATTATGTGTTACATAATGTTGGGGGCATCAGAATTTTAAAGACCAAAGCTTAAGTGAGACATGGATAAAAAAAAGTTGGGTACCACCATGCTATTTGTTCTTAAATCATTCGTACGTAGAAAAACAAAAATACGCTTTTTTTTTAAATATATTATTTCTATATTCAAGCAGAATGCATAGTAATTACTGAAAATGTGGCGTTTCGCATCATTGTTCTCTGCAAAGGCTCCTCGATTCTATTTACAGCGTTAGTCCAATTGTGCAAGAGGGCGCTGATGATTTCTAGTGACAATTATGTGTATCGTCAAAATTTCTTACGGAATCTCTATTCTCTCTTTCATTCTTTTTTTTTTCTTCTTTTTATCACAACTCGTCTTTCCTGACGTCGCGACGATATTCAGCGTTTCGACGCTGTGTATACCGCTATAAATACTACGCTCGTTTTAATTTTAAAACAAATCACAGCATTTACACATCATTCCATGCCCCTTGGACGTTTCTACACGGCCAAGAACAAAAAAAAAGGTCGAACATTATCGTCGTTAAAAAGTGTTTCTATCACGCTCGATCGATCATCATTCATTACAAATAATGATCAACACGACGCTCTCCAAGCTCCTCCTCACTCCGACGAAACATTATGCAGTTCTTTTCGTTCCTCGCGAGTTACATTCATTTTTACTTTCACAGAGAGATTCTTTCGTTTAACACGCTCCATGTTACAGAGATCAAAACGACCCGAGTTTGAAAAGTTAATTTAATTTGATATGAAATACGAGAGAGAGAGAGGTGAAGGAGAGATCGAAAGCTTTTACAATTCGCGAAATTGCGAATTGTTTTTTCCTCTAAAAACAAATTGCGCAGATTTAAGTTACACAGAGACATAGGAAGTAACATTGAGCGTGTTAAGGAACGCGTTTCAACACGAATTTTTCGCCTCTTGTTCGAAGCAATCGAGCGAACGGAACGAGGGAAGGTTTCCAATACACGATAAAATATGCGGAACGTAAGCGCGACGGTGAACGCGAAATAAAAGCTTGCTCGTTTAATTTGGTCCCATTGTAGGTACAGGGTGGCTGGCACGAATTATGTCAAGTCGATGTACCGATAGATCAATCAACACGAGTCACAGGTGCCTGCACGGGACTCGGAGCTCGATCACAAACCAGAGAAGAGAAACAGAGATTATTTTAAAACTTCTTTCGGCTTTCGAATTTCACAATTAGCGAAATTATAGCGAATTAAACCAGCAAAAAATCAGCAGAGTAGTTGAATCAATGAACTAAACTTATATTATATTTATGATAAAATAAACTTTGCATTATTTTTAACATAATATCGCACTCGTCGGGATGTCAATACACACAGGAAATTTCTAAAAAGAATTTTCTCTTTCCCTATACGTATATTCTCAAAAGGTCCCAAAGTTGCTACAGCAAGTTGAATATCAAACACACGTTAAAATGGACATATAAAAAATTCCGATAAGTTACGCGTCATATTTTTGAGTTTGTGTCACAACTACAGTCTTAACGTACGATATACTATAATCCAATCTTTTCACTTATGTTCTTAGTGCAATGACATACCGAGGTTGCGATATTTATCTTTTTCTTATGTTATCTCTTATTTCTGTTATGCCTACTCTTATTTCTCTTATGTCATTGAAATAACAAAAAAAATAAAAAATAAAGTTCCGAGTACCGTGCATTCCCTTCAGAAAAAACATACTTTTCACCGAACGAAAGGGCGTGTATATTTTGTCGGCTCCTCGACTTTCTACGTCCGCAATATTTAATGTTTTCACTTTTATTTATACGTTTCTCCGCGCGGCAATACGTGTCGTCTAAATACTCTACCAAATAACTTATATACTTCTTCGTCGCGCGTTTTCGTTTCCTCCATTATACATATAAGTACAATATATGTATATATATATATGTATATATATACTTCTTTAAATATATATTTAATATATTCATATAATTCATCGTCGGTATACACTAGCCGTAGTGTATCATCGACGATATCTAACAACTTGATGGAAGGTGTCGACTAAATACTTTCATCGACACATTTTTTGATTATATTCCTTTATCAAGGTTTGAGCAACCTACAAATTCCTCGTATTTTACAATTACAGTTATCTTTCACGTTGTCAGATCCTTTATCTTTAAAAAAGATACTTTAGATAGTGTTCGATACTTTTTGGAGTGGAAGAAAAGGAAATTTTTTCTTTTTAAACGTGTTATGAGATATCTCTTTTGTTTGATACAACGTATCACGTAAGTTGCTCAACTTGATAGCTGACGTACGAGACCCGCGAACATCGTGCTGTTTTTGATTCTTTCTCTTTTTTCTTTTTTTACTTTTGATTCGATCGGAAATTTTTGAAGACCTTTAACAGTTCCTTCACAGTTCTCTTAAAGGCACAATCTCGACAAACTTTGTGCGCAGTCTGCCGGGACGTTTCGTACGCCATTTGTTCAGTTCTCCGACGAATGAACGCCTAACGCATAACATTTGTACAAGTTGGGGAATTTGTCCAATTTTTGGAGATTCGTGGAGTCACAAGGTGAGATTCTCCAAAGTACAAAGTGTCATCGGGTTACTTTTGAACATCGGAGGGAATAATTTAATCCTACAGACAACTGGACGCAATTATCACGTCCTTGGCGAATCGTTAATTCCTTTCGAGGGCTAATCGGAATCCGTCGGCATTCGTGTGACAGACTCGTGTAAAAAAATCCCTTGGTTAAGTGCAACACCACTCGTATAATTTAATCATACACATAGAATAATGTAAATACGCTCGATCGAGTTTTCTAAATGTCTACGTATACATCACAGAACGTACAAATTTGTTTTCAGTCACTTCACTCCCTCGTTTCTTTGGGGACAGCAACAGGTCTTCTTCAATCAAACCGTTGCATATCCAGAAAGGAAATCACGCTGCAGTGACGTACTCGCCTTTTCTTTTTTTTTGAAAATGACTAGAACCATAGTCCGTTATCGTGTCAGACTTTCAATGGGGGGAAACGTAGCGTTAGCCCGCGAAAGGATTAAAGATTTGCTTAAATTTCGCTACCTATAGCGCCTACGTGAGGACTGTGCCAACGAGGAATGCTTGGTTGGCCGCAGTACATGCCCATCGACGGTGCAACGAGATCGTTGCTCGAGTCGTCAAAACTCGTCTCCTCATTGTCGTCGCCGTCGAACGATCTGACGGTCGTCGTCGCGGTCGTGGTTACCACCGATGTGTCGTGCGTCGCGGTGGTCACTGCCGATCCATTCACCTCTGACATACGATCCGTACTTACGTTGGTAACTTCCGTGTCGGCGACGTCCACGTTACCGCCGCTCTCGCCCACCATGTTCACGAAGAATTCCGATCTGGAGAACCTGCCGATCTCCGTCGAGCCGAATGCCTGGTGAAAACCGGGCAACGGTTGCTTGCTGACGCTCTTCTTCTTCGGCTCGAATCGTTCAGCAGCTGATCGACGGGACTCGCTCTCCTTTTCACGCGATATGCTAGATTCCTGGATGAATTTTTCACAATTACCAAATCATTTGCAAAATCGTTCGATAGTGCTGTAAATTATAAATCAGCGAAGTGATATACCCTTGTTGGAGCTAAGTTGTCCATAGACATTCTGTTGTTCATGGCGCTTGGCTCCCACCTGGGTCCATCGTCCTCACGGCGAATCCTCAGCGTGGACGCTGAATCCATGATTGAGGTTTCGAGTAATCTTGGCATCTAGAAAAATGTTTTTGTCGTTGAATAGAAATTTCTGCGCGCAATAGAACGAAGGAAAATGAAGCTTCAGTAGAACAAAACATTTCGTAAACGCTTCTCTTTACTTTCCTCGTTTTTGAATTTCCAGTAATACGATGAAAAATTTTAAGCTGTGAGTCTCAGATTGATACCTGAGTAATTCACGTTTGTATTCTACGTAATAAAAAATTAAAAAGGAGAAAGAACCTGGTGCTCGGAAGGTGTGTACGACGCCCGTACGTTCTCGAGATCGAGTTTACTTGGATGATACACCATCCGCGGCGCTTCCTCGGGAAATTCGCAGTGTCCAGGAGGCATACGATCTCGCAACAACATTGTATGTCGTGGTCCACGAATCCCAATGTTTCGAGGCATCGGCGGAGTGTCTGTCACATTGCAATAACGTGTGAAAACGATACATTCTCGAATTACGCTTTAGTTCTCAGACTAATTTTTCAATTACGTGGTTTCCAATCACTTACGTGGTAGCATACCGTGGCAAAATTGACCCCACGATCCGTGCCCTTGTGAACCCGGACTCTGAATGTTTGGATGAAGAATGTTGCTCATCTGTGGGGCATGAGACGTTCTGGGATGTTGGTGAGCACCTCCGCCATTCTGTAATCGATGATTTATAGATGATTTACAGATAGATTTATAGAAATTTGCAGAAGAATATTTTTTTAACAAAAATACATCACTGGGGGAGGGGGAGGGAGGAATAAGAAAGATCATTCATTGATTAAAACGTCAACAAAGATTTCAAACTGTGACAGTTTCTCTTCCCCTACCTGATAAGGATGCCACTTCTGACCATCGGGGAATTCGCCGTACTCCATACTCTCCTGGCGACGTAACTCCCTCTCCCGGTTGACGTCGGTGAAGTCGACAGGGTATCCGTTGCTCGAGAACGTAGCACCGCATTCGGCAGCCACCGTGTTGGCCACGCTAGCCACCGTCTGGTTTCTCATCGCGTCCTTGCATTTGTCGAGGCCACGCTGATGGGCCATCGCGCCCATTATTTGCAATCTCTCGATAGGATCGGTCACGTTGCCGACGTACCAATCGTTCGGGGCCATACGGGGCGAGTGAATCGGCTTCGGGCGCGACGCCGACTGGAACCATGGTTCCGCGACACGGTCCGGCTCCACGGACGAGTTCATCGGCAGGCTGGCCGTGGACATGCAACCGAAACGGTGCTGATGATCCAGGAAGCCGCCGGATGTGACCGGGCTCGCGATCACGCCCGCCCGAGCGATCGCGCTCTGCAAGATCGATCGTCTCGACAGCTCGCGGCTCTGTTCGCGCATCGCCTTCCGCAGTCTCGCCTCCTTCGGATTGTACACGTAGTCTGCGAAAAAAAAAAAGGATAAATGTGTGATATTTTTATTCTCATGAAACGAAATTTTAAAGCAAGAAAAGACAAGTGTAAAATTGAAACGTTGATTGACTAAAAACCGAATTCGAAACGAACAAATAAACGTGATACTTTTGTCTCGTTCTCGTCGCACGAAGAACCAGAGAAGAAATAGAAATCGTTAAAGGATTTGGTCTGCTCCTAAGTAAGTTTAGATTCTCGACTTAGAGTTAGTCCGTCGTGACTGTCACGCAGGCGCGTTAGATCTTATTAGTCTGTTTCCTAATACTCTCGACTTTCAGAATTTCTGTTACAAATTTAATGTTCACACGTTCGTTACAGTGACAAAATTGCTCTCCAAAAGGTGCAATCTACGTTCACGAAAATTCGTTTGAATTGTCTCTAAGAAAAATACAATAAGTATACAATATATATAATAACAAGTATCACAAACGACTCAAGCGAAAAATATTGTCTGATTGTTGTTGTTGCAAATGCGAAACATCTACCTGGAGGATACGCGGGAGGTACAGTCCCGTTGTATCGCGCCGTAGTTTCGATCGCGGTGGAAATCGGCTGCGGCTCGTAGCCACCGTAATCGTTGCTCGCGTTATCATAGCAAAAGTAGTGTTGTTGTTGATGATAAAAGTGGCTGCCTGCCGCGTATGCCTCGACGTAGTTGCAGCAGTCCATTTTTGCAACCAAGGGCGGTCCTTATCGCGCCGCGAAGAACGACTTCTTTACTTCCCGAAGCTTATCAGCCCACGTTTGCGCACGTTAAATCTTATCAGGCGAGCCTCGAACACCAGAGGCGAATTTATACTTTCCATCGAGTTTCAAATCGAATGTCTTTTTCTCTTTTTTCTCTTAGTATTTCTTTTTTTTTTTTTTGCTTTTCTTTTCTTTTATTATTTGGAAGAATCGAAAAATTGGCCCCTTTTTTCTCTTTCTTTCTCTCTTGCGACAGAAATTCTTACAGAAATACAGAAATTCTTTTTTTTTTCTTTCGTTGATCTGGTGATCTCTCGTTTGTCGATTGAATTTCCTTATTGTTTTGTCGTGCGTGTCGCCGAACAAAGTTTACGTGGGAGAACCACGTAAGAGGAGGGTACATCGGGAGGCGTTCGATCAGCCTCCTGCATTCCGTCGGGAAGACCCAGTGTTTTTAGTCCCGTCGCGCGTGGCGTCATCGTCGTTCCCGCCGACATCGTTATCCTCGTTCTCCTCGTCGTCATCGCGTCTGGTTCTCTCCGCTCGTCCAACCACTCGGTCCGATTTCGCTTTCTAAAACTTACTAACTAACCACTAACGTGGTTGCAACCCCGTCTCGATCCAGTCAGACGATTCGTCGATTCCACGCTGGATAATAGTGAAACGCATCGGAGAAGCTGCGTCACAGCAACATCGACGTTTGAAGCTCTTGCTCTTCTTTCATCACCACCCACGCGCCTGTTCTTTTTTCCCTTCTAATTCGCTCGATCGTTACGCATCTCTCGAATTCACGTCCCTTTATCAGCGATCGATATCAACAGCTTGTTTTGTGCTTCTCCGTGGAAAATTTGATTCCAATTTTTCTCTCTGGAATTTTACTCTTGGCCTCTGTACATTGTATACTTTACAGTAAATTCATCATAGCAAGTGCGTCGTTCTTCGTCGTTTTTTATGTCATCCTTTTTTCAGTCTTCATTTTTCTTCCAATTTAAACAAAAAAATCGGTCTCTCCCATCCACTCGCATCTTATTTGTTCAACGTCACTCGTATCATGCCGATTCACCAAAGACAGCGAAAGAGAGGAAGAGAGAGAGAGAGAAAAAAAGAAGTAACACCCAACCACGTACACCTAATCTCCAATGCAAAACTGCAAATGTTTAACGCACTGATCGTTCTCCCTTTCCAGTCATTCTCTCGTTCACGATGTTTGCTCAGTCACTTCGACTACATCTAAACATAGCGTTAGTCATTTCAGCCAATTACTAGCATCTATCTAGCACGTTTCGTATTCGAGTTTATGTGTTCTCTCTCTCTCTCTCTCTCTCTTTCTCTCTCGAGCGTTGGATCGACGATTCTCGCAATCACTTTTTCCCTCCCCGACACATTTTTTCCATCACCATCTGTCAATGATCTCGCTTCCCCCGTGGTTAATTTCCACCGATTCTCCCTTTGGGCTGTTTACCCGAAGTCGAGTAAACCACCGCAAGTAAACCGACGGTATCCAGCGACCTATTTACGCGAGCGTCTTCCGCTATCTGACTGATACTCCTGTGGAAGAGGCGCGCGTGCCGCAAGCGGGAACGACAGGCCGCGCACGGGAGACCCGCGTTCCTGCCTCGCGGTGCACTTGGGTCGCACTGATTTCGCGAGCGGCAGCACCGTGCACGTCCACGAATTTACGTGTGCGTTTCGTCATCGACGAGTCCGACGGAGCTCCGGAGGGATAAGAGGGGAGAGAGGGGGCTCACAGGTCTAGCAAGAGGGTGGCTTTTTCCCCTCCCCTCCCCTCATTCCACCCCACCCCACCCCACCTTGCCCTGGTGAGGCGAGGAGGCGTTCGAGCCACGAGGTGAACGAAAAGAGTTCCGGCCTCCGACGTCCCTGCTGGGTCCCTGCGCAAAATATCCCCAAGAAAACCCCCTTTTTTCGTCGGCTATCGATTCGCACAAGCTTCTGCTCTTCTCGTTGATCCTCCGTCAGAGGAGATCCGTCTCACTTGAAATTGAACGTGTTTTTGTTGAACGTTGAGAGAAGAGTTGATCGAAGTATCGTGTTATTCTTGCTACCGTCGTCCCTCCACTCGGTGACTCTCATCGATTACCCCCGGAGTTCGAACTTGCCTTTTAAATGGATCGTTTGCTCCGGCTGCTGTGTACTGGTCCATATCGCCTCTCTCGCAATTTCATATACACAAGCATAGCTGTTATTTTCCTATTGCTGTGATACTTTTGATTTGCATAATTTATTTGCAGTTTCTCTCCTTTGTTCCAATAACATTGTCAGCATGTTTTTTGCATCTGGAATTTGAGCTTGTCGTTAGAAATAGTAATCGGCGAATGATAATGTTCATTTTGTTCCTTTCTTTCGTTTTGTTGTGAAAAGCATACCTAAACCACCGCGAAAGTTCGTGCACAAGTGGACGATCCCCCCCGTTTCTTGCTGCACTTTGGAATTTATCTACCGCGTTGCACGAGGACTGCGGCAATTTTTTCACGGGGGTTGCGGAAATTTTTTTCACTGCGCTGTACAAGTATACCCACTGCGCTCATTTTGGAAGTTATACTTCGAACAATTTCGAAAGGAGCTTCGCAAAATCATTCAACAGACTCCATCGTGAGAAATAAAAATCAGAATTTTTACATTTAGAAGCCAAGCTCGATTCGATTCGGCTTTTTAAACTTCTAAATTTCAAAGCTTCGAGCTCTTCTATAACAAATCCAGTACTACAATAATAGATATACGCACTGCGTGTTTTTCTAAAAAAACATATATAATTTCTATCCGACAATCGATTCTAAAATTCCAGCCGTAATCAAACGGTAAGATAGACGTCGTCTGATCGATCCTCGGGCCGTACTTTCCAAGGAAAATCTGCGTGACGTTCGCAGCGACGGGAGGCTCTCGTTTTCTCGAGCAACCAAGCGTCGATGCGATAGCGGATCGATGACCGACGATCGTTACACACCAGAGGGAGGAGAGAGAGAGAGAGAGAGAGAGGGAGAGACACTCCTCCCCCGCGTGTCTTTGGCTCGATATGCCCGCTGGATGCACGAGCCTCGACATTTTGACGGCTTCCCTTGGCGCGACCGTGCGTCACCCCTCTTTTTCCTCGTCACGCGTGCGATGCAGTCGCGCAGATGCACGCGAGTCCCGCTCTCACCCGCGTCCTCGGACGCTCGCGCGGAGCATATCGACACTTTCCGGTGATCTTAATTGACCACTCGGCTCGCTCGCTACGCGCTGGCTCACCATGCGTCGATTGCGCGACTATCGTCGTCTACCTAGGGCGAATTTAGCCCGGATCTTTGCACCCCTTCGGCATTTTCAAGCTGGCGGCGATGGCTATCGTTGCCCAGAAAACACCTAATCCTTTCTCTTTCTGCTCAATCTCACACACGTACGTGTATCTCTGATTTCCACTTTAGTTAAACTTTAACTCTGCAAAATACGAAAGCACCTTAAGTCGAGATCCTTTTCAATCTTTCGTAGCATTTTGTCATTCGAATAAATTTAAATAAAAAGTCACTTTTTGATGAGCTGAAACATCTTACCTACCAGTCTCTTTGATTTTTCGTTTGAGTAGATTGAAAAATTTGAAATTCTCGAAGACTCGTCTCTTCCGTGGAGAGACGTAAATTTTAATTTCCCTCTTATATCTTCACTTTTATATTTCACCTCGTGGAGATATTTCACGTTTGAATATCAATTTCACCGGTGAAAATATAATAATTGGAGGAGAATGCAATTATGCTAAGAGTGAAACAGGCATTGGTTGAAATCGATCGAGTCGTCTAATATGCAATTACTATTTGCATCCAGTGTATCGGTTCATCTATGGCATTCGTGGATTATTCGCTATTAATTAAAACAATTACAATAGTTGAATATGCGCGCCCTCGTATTCCGTGCGACACCTAATGTACGAAGCCAATCTAATGTCACTCAATTCGTGCAACTATAAACCGATGCCGAATGTGCCGAATCGTAGGAACGGCATAATCAATGGTCAATAATCAGACCGTCGGTTGATTTTGATCTCCACGTTGCCAATTAAAATCACGGAATTCGACTAACTGGTCTGGTTAAATTTTGATTTCGTAAAGTACGTAAATTTTTTTAACACGAGAAAGCGCGATTATTCTAAAAACTTACGTTCCAATGTAAATACAAAAAGAAAGTGAAGTTTCAAAATTCTGATACGTACAGCGTATCATCTGTAATTTATCGAAGTTTTATTTAAAGCCACGGGCTTTCTAATAATTCGCTCGATTTTCATTCTTTCTACGAGTTATGAAAATCGTCGTAGGTGAACGTACGTGCATGCTCTCTTGCGCGTTGTTTTTCGTCCTGAATTCCGTGATTAGCCCAGCAGAGAGAAGGAGAGCGAACGATCGCGGGGAAGCTAAAATGCGATTATAGCTCGTCGATTTGTGGGTGGGATAGCAGAGCGATACGAGTTTTGCGGGTCGGGGGTACAGGGCACAGGGTGGCAGGCGGAGAAATATTCTCGGGTGAGTGACGGGGAACGGGCGGGAGGGAACAGTAGAGACCGGAGGTATTGATTGCGACGCGACTCTAGGAACCTGCCCGATACACGACCGCGCTCTACCTACCTACCTACTACCTACACCCACCGACAAGCGCGATTATTCCTCACATATCCCGCGTTACTGAGCATTCACGCGACTAAATATCCTCCGCGGCCTTTAACTGCACGCGGTCCCTCGCTGCTGCTAAATCCGTGGAAACCTCCTTAAATACTTAACGTCGATTATTAACACATTCGCAGTTTCGTATCTCGCAGAGTTTGTAGAGTCGACTGATTGTGAATCTCGTTTGCAAAGTTCGCTGTAAACTATTTTCCTTTTTTTTTTCAGAAAAAAAAAATTGGGAAAAACGTCGAACTCGATTGACGCTGGAAATAAAAATAAACGAAAGGTTTACGTAAGATAGAATTTTCAAAGAGAATTGAACAATCGAAAGTTGATTTAGAAAAAAATTTTCAGCAGAGACCAGTGTTTTTTTTTTTTTTTTTTTTGTAGAATTTATCCGATGTTCGATAACATTTCGTGGCACGTGCAGTCGTTTCATTTTATATTATAAAGATAAGTTGCACTAGTGGTGTTGCCCTTTCTTTCCGTGCTTCGCTGAGGATACAAGGAACAATCGTGTACCTATCCCAAACACGGGGCACGAACATTCAGTCGTATCGATATACTTCGACCAGCCGTTACAAACGCGAAAATGAGGTCATATTGGTTTGAAGAGAGACTATAGGCATAAAGCGTACCGGGATATTTCCTTTTGTGCTCCGCATCCACTTCCCGGGCCAGGGCGAAGTATTTTTCCTTCACGTCTTTCGCCATGTTCTTCCAAAGAATGCCTAATCTGCACGGTGTGAAACATTCTAATTTATAATATATATATATATATATATATACAGGTTCTGCACGTTTAAGTTATTAAAAATCTAAAAAAAAAATCATACATTATTTTCAAGACAAGCATTTAATAAAAAAAAAAGTATTAAATAAAGATTATCATAAAACGAATTACTGAAGACAAGCATTTAATATAAAAAAAAATTATTAAATAAAGATTGTTATAAAACAAATTACGAATTAATATTGCAGAAAGGGAAACTAGCCTAACGCTAATGTCTTTATTAGACTCCCGTGGATTCTCCGTGGCAAGTTTTTTACGCCACTCGTTGGCGAACAACATGAAAGCATTCGCTGGCCGTGGAATTTTTCGTTTAACCCCGTTTGAGTCGGCAATCCTGTCGTCGATGCATAGAAACGCCGGGAATCCATCTGGATGTATCTGGGATCGACCAAGTTGCTGCAGTACGAAGATTTTCTCCTCGTTGCTTTTTTCACGATTATCACAGATCTGCCTCGCCTCCACGCGTATCTTCTTCCTCGGCACGTTCTCCTTGTCGTTTTTCAAACCCTCGTCGTCCGTCGTCAAGGAAACTTTGAACATCTCTCCTTTGGCCTTTTCCTTTTTACAATCGTCGCACGATTTTTCGGGTACACCGCGGGAAAACGAGTTCTTGACGACGGCGTGTCGATCAGGGGATGGACTGTCCTCACGTTTGGGAAAATGTTCGCGATCACATAAATCCTTCTCCTTCGCTTCCGTTTTAATTGCAGCTGAAAATACTTCGTTCGCTTAATTCGATGCAGTATTTCTCACATGATTTTTGTTTTTAAACGTAAAACACGTCGAGTGAAATGATGAATAAAATTTTAAAAAAAAGATCGCAATAGCAGCTGTTGGACAGCAAATTACAAGTATCACGTCATATCTATTTGCATTTTTACGCAAACGTTGTTGAAAATTCTGGCAACAATGATAGGAATGAAATTTATTTCGACTCTCTTACCTTTCTGCACGAGATTCAAAATCAATTCAGAAGCATCCATGTGTGTCTTCGCTTTTGCATAGAGTATCAATAAATAACTATTAAACGATCGTTCAGTGTTCAACAATAAACGTCGGATATGAGACGCTTAATAATTACAAAAGCTAACGAGCGCAGATTGTATTTCGTTGTCGAGAGGGGCGCGTTGGTTGTTGAAAACACTTGAAAAATCGTTGCGAAACGATGCGATTTTCTTCCTTTTATTTTTTTTTTTTCAGCCTTCTTGCGTGACATCAGCCGTGAATGCGTATAACAACAGAAGATAGTCGTTTAAGTATTCGCAATAAAAACTCATCCTGTCTAAACAGAATAATTTTAGAAGTTTTGATAAAAGTGAATAATAAAAAAAATTATGTCAAGCGATGAATCTTGTTCGTGCAATAGACGTGGGATAGATTACTATGGCGTATTATCGTTGAAAAAAGACTGCAATGATTTGGAAATCAAAGCTGCGTGAGTAAAAGCTTGTCGCTTTACGATGTATGTTCTTTTGTGTCTGTCGGTTAATACGTTGACGTCTCCATATTATAAAATACTCATAATCGGACTGACTTACCTAAAAAAAAATTAATTGATCAAATTATACTAACGTTATTGTTTTAACGTGAAAATAAAATTTGTATTTCGACGCAACGGTAAAGTTTTCATTTCACTAATACAAGTGTTTTATTATTTTCAGATTTCGACGATTAGCGATACGTTACAATCCTAAAAGAGCAAAGGGCGAATGTTTGAATACTGTTTTCGCTTTAGTGGCCGAAGCATACGATGTGCTTTCAGATCCCCTTAAAAGAACTATATACGATCAATTCGGCGAAGAAGGTCTTAAAAATGGCGTGCCTGGAGCCGAAGAATTTATTCAACCGTACATTTATCATGGAGAACCAATGAGAACTTACAAGTATTTTAATCAAACAATTATTTTAATATATATATATAAATAAAGTTCTAATTCTATTCTTTTGTATTTTATTTATTCCTTTCACGTTCTTACACTTCAACTTTGTCATTGATTAGATTAATCCTTCGCTTTATCCAACGACCTAAAACTAAATAGTCACTTGAAAACTTTGAATATTTACGATCCGATCTACCTACATGTTTCTCATCAGGAGCATCTCTGCAGGGAATTCTTCGGCACCGAAAGTCCTTATGCTGATCTACTCTACGTATTAACACAGTCTCTGACTCTGCTCGAATTTCCCGAGGGTCGAGGTATAAAACGCAAGGAAGAACCTCTGATAAAAACCTTGTACCTAACCCTAGTGGAGGTACCATATCGACGTTTTATTTATTTATAGTTTTCTTCTTTCAGTGTTAATCACTGAGTAGACAATGTGTGACTCAACGTTGTACCTTTTTCACTTACACACTTTCATAAATCCATTTCATCCGTCATTGACAAAAATTTGCTGAAGTACGCGAATATAATTGGTTAAATTATTACTCGTTGAAGTTGTACACACTGATCGGTTCTAAGTCCACTTGCCTATATAAATAGGTTTTCCTTGGAGGAATAAAAAAAATGAAGATACAAAGATTAGTGCTGGTAGGAGATGATAAGTCTAGGACGGTAACGAAAGAAAAAATTTTAACGATACCCATTAAGCCAGGCATTCCGACGGGAACGAGGATAGTATTTCCAGAGGAAGGTGATCAAGGACCCACGAAAATTCCTGGTAAATTGTTAATAACAATTAGAACAAAGAAACAGTACTTCGCCTTCGTTTTAAAACATTTCTGTCCAATTCTGACAAATTATGAAATCAAATTGTACGCGACGATCGCACAATTTCTTCCTTTCTCGTGAAAGTTCGTTACAGCCTTTTAGCTTATATGTATATCGATTGGAATTTCACGAAGGGTGCATTTAAAATGCATCGTACGTTTCATAGCGGACAGAAATGGGTTAATCGTAGTGGCTCGCATAATATCTTTACTCAGTCCAAAGCACGTCAGCGTAGCGGATGTAATCTTCATCACGGAGGACCGGCCTCACGAGACCTTCCGAAGAGAGGGCTCTGACTTGCACATGACGGTCGATATCTTTCTGCGAGAGGCACTGACCGGAACAGTGGTCACCGTCAACACCCTCGACGACAGAACCCTTCGAATACCACTAACGTCTGTCATCACGTACGTGTTTACGTCTCCGTCTCCGATCCATCCTTTCTTCACTTCCCTTTCTTTACTCACCTTGCCTCGTGCGTTGAGTAATTATTTCACGTTCTGTATAATCAACTCTAAAAATAGACGTAATTAGTGTTGAAATTCGATTTTGAATAAGACGACTAATATTTGCCCATAACTATTTAAACAAAAAGTGTTTGACTGCCTCGCGTTTCGATGATCCTTTTGTTGTAAGTTACACGAATAGTTTGCAGTGTTTGTTTTTCTTTGCAAGGCAGACCAGATTACAGAAAACGCGTAGCTGGGGAAGGACTGCCATTACCGGAGGACCCAAAACAAAGAGGAAGCTTAATCATGTCGTTTAACATCGAGTATCCGGTGTATCTGCCAGTATCAAATAAAACTTACGTTAAACGAGCGTTCGACACGTCGAAAGATATCAGGGATACGGAATACGTCCATCGTCTTATACTGGCCAATAAAATGCGTAGGAACGTGGATTTCGATGTTCCCGTGCGCCGACAGCCCGACGATCGCAAATTAGCCTTTGTCTGTAACACTTGATTTTCCATTGATCTTTCATTCAAGTAACTCAACTCGTCGAAATTCCAAATGAAAAATGTATGTACAATTTATCATACATTATTGCAAATAAATTTACTATACCCATTATTTGAATATATTAGCGTTTGACTTCTTGTCTTATACAAAAATTATGTATAAATATAATTAAGCAAAACTCTTTTTGCACGGCTGTGAAATTCTCCGATCTTTCCGTGTTTACAAAATAGACCTCGGCAGTTGTCATATATAGATCGCAATTTCTGAAAATCGTCCAAGTTACATTGAAATACTTCCAAAGTTTATCGCTTCTGTACTTAACCTACGCTTGAAAGACTCTGAAGAGACATGGATGGCTCGAAAATGTGGCACGTTGCTGCAGGATTATAAAATGCAATCGGTCGTCGTTTAGCAACTTCTCGCCAAGGATTTCGAGCGATTTCAAACGCGTAAAGACCAATAATTGCCTTGGTACCGCCCTCTCGCAGTGCACGGCGCAACTTACATCGCGGTGAAACGCGTATGTACCGTGCGCAGTCAATAATTCGGTTCCTGTCCAGCGGATTCTTCTGTTCCTTGTCGTTTCTGCGAACACTTCTCAAAGCCGGGATTCCACCGAACCGGTTTCACGAGCCGCGGAACTCATTGAATCTCGCGGCAGCGAGGAACGGGAACAACCCGCGAATAAACAACTCGCGCGGATGTCCGTGAATGTCGGACACGAAACACGATAATCTCGGGCAATCATATGACTCCTCCGCACGTGACTTTATTTACAGTTGACTGATACTCGCGGAACATGTATGGTGTAGTTCCCTGTGACATGATAGACCGAAAACGAGGCAAAGTTGGCGAGCAATGCGGTAGCTATAAACGGCCGGCTCGTTTATAATATGCCTTTGCTCGATAAGCTGTTCCCTTCGAGGAAGAGTTTCAGAAACAACGTGCAAACACTCGTGGCGTCGAATGTTGGAACGGAAGGAGACGATAGGTGAGAAAGGCTCTTTCTCTTCTTTTCTTTTTTTTTCTTTTCTTTTCTTTTCTTTTCTTTTCTTTTCTTTTCTTTTCTTTTCTTTTCTTACCTTTTCTTTTCTTTTCCTTTCTTTTCTTTTCTTTTTTCTTTTCTTTTCTTTTCTTTCTTGCTTTCTTTCCACCGACGCGTCACACGTTATTTTTTTGTCTTCATCTTCGTCTCGTTCGCTTGTGTATCGTCATTGATTTACGTTTATCGATCTCGTTCATTCGCGTCGATATCTGCTGTGACACGATCGTACATATCGATTGTCCTTTTTATATCGTTCTAACAGCTACTCGTGCGCGACTCGTTAGAGAAGACTCGACTTCCGTTGAAATAAGAAAACGGGGGACGTATGGTTTTGCAAAATCTTCCTAGCAGCAGCATTTTTCATCTAACTTAACCTATATCTCCCATTAGGTTTCCATTTGCCCGTTGGCGGGAGACGTAATCTTGCCGTTACTAACGTGCTCGTGACTTGGCTTATGTATCGAGATCGTGAAATCGATCTTCACGAATGTCTCCCTCTTCGTTTATTTAAACACACTCACGCATGTATTTAAATTATATACTTAGATCGCGTTGCTGTAAAAAAAGGAGTTGTATCATTATTGAAATGTATCCTACGTATATATACAATTTAAGATTCATAATTTATACAATTAATAATTTTTTAAATCACTAATCTGTATAATTTAAAATGATTGTTAAATAAAAATATTTGTAGTAAACGATGCAGATTATGTTTGAATTTTGTATATGCAACAGGGGCATTATTTTTGACAAACGGTCATGGGATTGTTGTAACATTTAAAATTAACACCTGCTATAGATTAAAAAGTTATGTAAGAAAAAGCAGCATATATCATTTCGGTATAATATTAGACGATCGCGAGTTAAAATTAAGATGTTATTTTGTTAAGTCACTGCACGAGTGTCTCACAGTCGCGTATGGAGCCATATATACCAATAATGGTTGTTCAACTTGCGCTTGCATAATATAAATATATGTCGTTCTTGTCTGTCTTTGGCTGTTTGTTTGTCTATCTTTCATTGTCATCGTGTGAATTTTATAATCGATTTTTTTTTTGCAGAAACTCCGCGTTATGCATTGGGACAAGTCACGTGCGGATTTTGTTATTCCGCGAGTGTGAATGGCGCGGAAGGAAACTCCTCTTTGATTCCCTCCCGTTGGAGAGAAGATGGTGTAAAAGTAAAACGACCGCGTTCAACATCAAAAACAATGCCGATTCATCGAACGTCGGGTCGATTAGCCTCGGGAGCAATCCCATGTTCGAGGTAATAAGCAATACAATAACTGAGAAAATGAAACACAATTTTCGATTAATGTTTAAATGTATAAGAAATTGTGTAATTAAAATTGATACAATTGCATATTTTTTAGCGAGAAAGAATGGCTGAGGAGGACATCAGCTTGCTGAGCGAAATGGTGTTTGGTACCGTAGCGATGACGTACAGAGGATCGTCATTCAAGGTAAAACGCAATAATACATTAATATGGAAAATATTTTTATCGAAATTTTAAATAAATCTGTTTGTTTTCAAGATTCACTCGATGAACTCGCCATCCTGTATCATGTGCACAAAAGTCTTCCCTGCTACGGAGCACAACGTGTGCAAACAGCAAAAGTAAGCTCTATTCCTAACAAGACAGTTATTGATTTCACGTTAAGATAGATAGATGGATACAGTGTCTGATTTATTACTCAATCATGTTTTAGCGAGAAAGTCTCGGACGAAGGGTTGGGTTCCGTGAACTTGGATTCTAATTCCAGTATGCGAACGTTTTGTAGGTAGCACCTACAAATTAATATCAGCATTGGATTAACTTCAATCGTATAGTTTCAATTGGAATATGATGATACGTGATAATTTTCATTTTCCAGTGTCCCGACCAAGTTCTGGAAATCTATCAGGAACTGAATTAAACGCTGGTGTCAGGAAAAGCTCGACTTGCTCCAGCACTGGTAGTGGGTGGAATATAGACATACCACCACCGACAGGGAGTAAGTTAAATGCAAGCCTTGGTGTTTGAGCCAAGCTAGAAGCGACCCGTTGTTGAAAGCTGTTTGGGATGTAATGCAATGTTAATTCAGGTTCGCAATCGTTGGAGAGCAATGGTTCCTCTGGTATCGGTAGTCTTTCAAGTCTGCGTCGAAGATGGCTGCGTGGAGCCTCCACTTCTTTAGCGCGATTTGATTCTGATGATACGTTTGGAGTGCAATATTGGCCCGAGAATGGAAGCGATAATAAAGAGAGTCACAATAAACGTCATAAAACGAGACTCGGATTGACGATGTTGGTTCAACTAGCCAAAGGCCATGAGAGGTTGGAACTTAATTGGAAATTATCAATGAATGTTTCGACGTTAATTTCATTTTGTCTTAAATTATTTCCCTCTCTTCTGTTGCAGAACAATAGAAATTCGTTTGTTGGAGCACATGGCTCTGCTGGAAGGAATGCTAGATCGCTTGCGATATTTCTGTATTGACTCGAGTAACGTTAATGCTCAGAATAAAGGAATGCAGCTTCCTGAACGTCTTTATAGATCTTCCTCGCAGCTCATTGTTTCGTTACTACGTTTACTTACAAACATTAATGCTGATTTAAACTCGCGCACACCTTTATTATGGCATGACGTACTACTTAATTCAGTGAAAATAGAGCATAAAATGAACATGCTGCATCGTAGTTTGGAACAGATGTGTCAGTTGTTGGATAATATCGACACAAAGTCGACCAATTTGTAAGTATCTCGACGAAAAGTATTTCAAAAGTCTTTATGAGACTGAAATTAACATTCATGTATTTTAGTTTTTTAAGTACTGCTGTAACTGCTGTTTTAACATATCATCTTGGTTGGATATATACTACACTGCCAATCCACGATCAACAATTGGTAAAAAAAATCTTTTTCTTTGTTTTTTAGAAAAAAAATATTGTACAAAATACAACAAATAGGTAATTACTTCTAGATGGAGAACTTAGGCACCTGGTATCCTTGTAATCCATTATGGGCTCAATTAGGCGACTTGTACGGTGCGTTAAGTAATCCCACCAGAGTTGCACACACGGTTGTTGCGGGTGATCCTCAAAAAATCGATTTAGTTAATTCTGTTCTATTCTTCTTGTCATACTTTATTCGTAGTGGAGTAGTACAGAAACGATACGAATATTGCAACGTTACTGAGGAAGACATTCAAGAAGCTATAGGTCTTTTGGAACAAGCGAGAATAAAACGTCCGCATTTATTTACTATGAAAGCGACAAGCAACGATCGAGAATCTGTAACTTGTCGACGCGCGTTACACACGTCTGTTCGAAAAAAAGTCTTCGCGCAAGAATTCTCGTACGACGTGGAAGACGATAACAACGCCATTATGCAACGCTCCTATCCTCAATACAACGGAGAGAGATTAGGAACGGAAGAATCTATTAGCTCTCTTAAACGTAGCATCACAATGGAATCGAATCTTGATTCGTTCATGCTGAAACCAGTTGAACGTGAAACGAAATTCATTTTGAAGGAGTATCCTCGCGACGATGACGGTAATGAAAAGAGCACCGTCGACGAGAAAACCTGTACATCGAGCAAAGTTAAGATAGTAGTAAGTGAAATTGCATCGCAAGATAGTGACTCGGGCAAGACTGACATGCAACACCGTCCTGAATTTTCGCTGCGTAATTTTGAAAAGAAGATGGAAAACGATGATTTAGACGAGGCGTACACGAATTCTAAGATAAATGCTCTTCAGGACTTTGACGATACATTGAAATTACATTCAGCCAGGCCAGAATTTGAAACTGGGCAAAGTACGGACAATGAGATGAAGAATTCCCATGTTTCTTTCACGCTCGGTAATGAAGAGAAATCTGTAAAAAGCTTGTCGCGATCACGACTTGGATACGATTGTCAGTGTTCGTACATGTTCACGAGAGTACCGAGCACTTCTGCACAATTGCCAGAAGGTGTATTAAGAAAAATTATTCAAAGAAACTTTCCTGAGTCATCCAAAAGTATCCATCCACCAGGAGCTTCACGATCTCTGAGGTTTTGTCAAAAATGTAACGGGCAAGGTTACGTACCTTCACAAAATTATGATAGCTGCAAACAAGTTTTGGAAACTCCGACTAACGCAACAGAAGTGTTGCGCACTTGTGGTAATACCGTGGGCGATGGAAATGTTGGATTATCAAGATCGAGCAGTTTGGAAGCATTGATGGAAGCTAACAGTGTTATCGAATTACCAATGCCACGGTCAGTGTCGTGGACTACAATAAACATTTATAGCAAGTAAGATTAAAATTTCTAAGATCTAAAATTTATAATTACAGGACGAAAAAAATGAAAAAGACTGACTCATATCAGGAGACGGGTTTTACAAGAACCCTTTTGCAAAACAGAGTAAAACCCACAGAATCACTGGGATTAAATAACTCTGAGTTGTCTTATACGTGGGGTCTAGTTTTACAAGGTTTGCTGAAAAAGAAAAAAAGGAGAAAAAAAAAAATTGTCCAACAAGAAAATAGAGATCACTGCGAAGTAGATAAAGAATGGTGGTACTGCATACGTGAAGAATGTCTTGCCAGTGCACGTTTTCCGACTATTGATCAACCAATTGCCGAATCACTTTGTATTTTAGCGGATTTAGATACTTGGCATGTTGGAATCATCTCTAATAATATGCCTTCGCATACTGCACCATTACTGGTTGGAATGTCAAGGCTCGTTGCCAATATGCTGGAAGGCTTTGCTTATTTATGGCGAAAATATCATTCAGCTTCACAAGTAAGAAATTGTACAATTAAAATTATCAGTATGAAAAAAATTCCTTGCAGAATATATGTTTATGACAAAATATGTTTTTTTTTCTAAAATTGCAGTGTATAGGTATATTGGAAGCAAAACTAAAAGAAATGTGGCTAAAAAGCGAGGCACTAGCTGAAATGTTATTAGCAACAGAAGTATGCGATGCCAGCGTTGCAAATTTGACAAACGCTCTTGATCTTGATGCAGCGGATATACCACTTTTACTTGCGGTTGCAACCTCCCACTCGCCTGAGATAACTCAAAAGTTTGGTCTTACACTTACTTGATTGTATCTCATTTTTATTATGAATTTTACTTTAGGACGTAAAATCCTTTCTTTGTCCGATATAGCGGAAATATCTTATTATTTACGAAACATGGTTGGTTGTAGATTGTTATTGTTGTATTGGGTAATATTCCCATAACTATCGTCCGTTCTCTAAACAACAAAAAAGACACATGAATGTTCAAATAACTTTTTTTTTATCGATTACGTTTAATTGTTAATGCTTGTATACGTTATACAATGTTAATTTATTGTGCAATATATAACAACATCTAATTTGCATTTAAATGTTAATATTTAAATATATATTTTATAATAAAGATTTTAAAATGTTTAAAACATTATTTAAATTTTTATATTAAAAGAACGGATGACATAATTCATTAATATATGAATATAATGTACAAAACAAGCAAAATAGTCTTTTTATAGAATTGCGAAATTATACGTTTAATATTATTAATAATATATATGTGGGAATTATACTTTTTTTTTACACGACATAAAAAAAATTTTAAATTTATATACTCTGTAAAAATAAATAATAAAACTTAATTTTTGTACTTCTATGTATTTTGTTTAATATTGTAATCTTTTTTGCAACATTGGTATTCAAATCTTGTTAGAAAACTAATTATTGTTATAACATAAAATATTTTATTGTAATTAATATAACGAGGAGAGGAATATAAAACAGATTCTTTTATGAAAGCAGATTGACTTTATTTTTCAATAATAAGAGGAATTGAAAATGTTAAACGCTTTGATGTTATTATTAGTTCAGCAAATTGCAAAGATATAAAGTCAATCTAGTATAAAGTGGCATTTCTTTAATCGAGAAAAAATTTTGCAATGCAATTTAAATGTGAAATATCATATTTTTTTATAAATTATTGATTTGTATTCACGATATCGTCAATCTTTAATATGCTGCGAACAGTTTCCGAAGCAAGTGTGATAGCGCTTGTAGAAACTAAAAGTGGTTGAATCACATTTTCTTCCAAAATATTGGTGATCGAACCCTTTCGCACATTAATTCCCGTAGTATGTTCGCACTTGGCATGTCGGTTTCGAAGTTCCGTTACAGTTGCAATGGGATTTAATCCGGCATTTTCTGCTAGTGTCGATGGAATTATCTACGTGTTTAAAAATATATATTTAGAAAATATGTTGAAAATCTATGTGTATTCAGTATCAAATATAGATTATAAGAACGTTATAACTTACCTCGAACGCATTTGCAAACGCTTTAATACAATAAGCATCAACACCGGTTAAAGTTTGAGCATATGCTCCTAATTTTAGTGCAAGCTCTATCTCAGGTGCTCCTCCTCCAGCAATTAAAGCTTTCTGTTTTACTAGACAGCGTACTACGCATAATGCATCGTGCAATGAACGTTCTGCTTCTTCCAAGACCAATTTATTGCTGCCTCGTACAAGAACTGTTACTGTTGGTCCAGGATTTTGTATTTTAGTGATCTACAATAAAAAGATATAAAAGAATACTTGCTACAAAAAAATATCATTTAGTATTTTATAAAATAATAATTTTTAAATACACTAACTTTAACAAACTTAGAACTTCCGGTTTGTACTTCCTCGCATAATTCTGCGTTAACAAGATTTTCAGCGACAAAATGATCCAATGATGCGATTGGTCTACAACCTAACGTTTTACATACGAATGAAATATCTTCGCGCTCGACGTCTTTAATCACCATAACTTTGATTTTATCTAAAAAGTGTATAGCTAGATCACTGACAGCGTCGCGAAGAATAGATTTTTGTACTAGAAGTACATTGCAACCAGCTTTTTTGATTTGTTTTACGATATTTAATATGTAAGTTCTTTCCTCTTTCAAAACACGATCCATTGCAGCGTAATCAGACACGATTACATTATGATCCATCTGAAGTAACAGCAAAAATATTTCAATTGTATTTAAGATTAGAATTTCTTAAATTTGTGTATCTCTTTCTTTGAAAATACTCACGTCCGTTTTAGGCGGAGAAATACAGAATTGAATTAAACCTATTTTCGCTTTTTCAATGCGCTTTGGTCCATTAACGTTACAAGATTTTTGTGTGAATATCAATCCCTCTATGAGTTCAGTATCCTCAACTGTACCTCCCAACTTCTTGATTACTTTTATATTCTGTCAATGTAATAATAATGTATCAATACGTGAACTTAATACATTTACCATTGTAATGTAATTTACATATCTCTTACATTAAGATCTACAACGCTTTCCTTTCCTTCTTCAGTGACTTTTAATACTGCATCTACAGCCAGTGGTGCTAAAAGACTCGACTGTTGAAAGACAACCTTAAAAAAAAAAATTGCATAATTTCAGTTTTATGAATTTTGCAAATTTATAATTATGTATAAAGATTTTAAGGTATACTTTTGAGTTTAAGGAGGTTGCTGCAGCTCTAATCAGTGATTCTTTGTCTTGCAAGTCGACAGGTATTGACATATTTGTCAGTATTTCTACAGCTTTTGTTGCAGCTTTTTGGAAAGCATCGCTGATTAATGTAGGATGAATTCCTTTTTGTAATAAACGTTCTGCAGCTTCTAAAAGAGAACCAGCTATGACAACAACACTGGTAGTGCCATCGCCGGCTTCGACGTCCTGTGCCTTGGATAATTCAACTAACTATAAACGTGAAAACAAATAAAAAATGTATTAAAAAAACAGTACACAGTTCCTTAATGTTCTCAATATGATTAAAGAATTACCATTTTTGCTGCAGGATGTACAACATTCATTTCTTTTAAGATTGTAGCACCGTCATTGGTAATTGTAACTTCTCCATTGCCTGCTTGAATCTAAACGTGCAGAACAAAATATTACAAGTATATCTACAAAGAATAAATAAATTTGACTTTAATTTATCTAATGTTACCATTTTATCCATTCCTCTAGGGCCAAGACTTGTGCGAATTGCATCACTCACAGCTGAAATATTAAAATCAATGTAAAAATTTTATTCAGAAAGCATTGGTCGCAGTTAATTATATCGATAAAATGAAAAAATTGCACGCATATCCACAATCAAATTTTTTAATGTTTTTTAATAATTAAAACTGCAAATTTTAAATTTTAATACTGACTCAAATTATAAATGATGCAATAATCTAGTGGTACATTAAGCATAACTATATAAGGCAAGATTTTTCCGCAATGTGAAAAATTGAAATACTGCAATCGGCAAAAATTGAGATATACCTTAAGTATACATCAGCGATATTATTAACTCACCTTTTGCGGCATTAATATTGCTACTGCGAATGTCTGTTGGTTTACTTTTATCTTTATAAGCCTGGCCATGAGCGTTTCGCCCATCGCCGCTTGCCGTGATCGCCGTCATTTTCGGCAAGTTGGTCACGTTTCTTAGGTCGGGTTGATTGTGAAGCTTGTACGCGAGTTTGTAAGGAACTTCGTTCCTCTGTGTGCTGGAAATGATTTCTCGCGACACTTTTCCTCACAATAATTCAAACGCTTCGAAAAAATAATTAATATCTCTCAATAAAAGTATGAAACATGCACGAGACACACTAAAGAAACGACTGGAAACTTTGGGTTACAAACTATCAAGATTGGATCCACTGTCTATTTTCAGGTATACATTCCTCGACGCCACGTAGTGACTCGTCGGAGTAAGTTTTATAAGTTCACGTCGTGCAAACCTTATTTGGATTTATTTGCATAATTTGTCTATTTCAAGCACAATTGCAGTTAATTAAAGTAAAAATTACAGGGATATGTAAGCATAGCATCGAACAACACGTTGTACGATTACAGCACGAAGGATTCCACCCTAGATTGTAAATTGGTTCGAGGTCGATAGTAAAACATGATTTCGATATACATATGAGTTATCAGCGCCATTGCGAGCTACAGTTCATTATTTACATGAGCGTATTACGACTAAGATGCGAATAACTAACAACCGCGAGAAGAGATTTTTTAAGGAAGTTCGATCGAGACTCTGTTAAAGGGCCTTAAGCAGTTTATTCGGTAGAGTATTGTTGAAGCGATCTAAACTTAAAGATGCGCAAAGGCAAATCTGTGAGATTGTCACCTGTCCGTTGTCATTTCTGATAATCGCTATGGGATGTGCCAACTCATCTGCTATCAGTTAGACGATATCAGTTCTCATATGGCAGTATGTGTTCCTCAGGAAACTATTTGTAACTTACGATGATATAGATTTTCGTGGTAACGTTGCGGAAAAGGGAATTTCGATACGCAATGGCGAGCACAGCTGTCGGAGCTAACCCGGAGAATACCTCCAAATTTTTGGAGTCGCTGCAGAGTGACTTCAAGTTTCTCGCCTCCGAGACGAAGAAGAAGTATCCACAAATCAAGGAGGTACGTTATTATTGTTGACTTCAATACTTGGTAATATGTTGCATGTTATTATATAATATCCAATAAAAAGTTAGGTTAGTTTTCCACGAAAGTGATCTATTTTTTTCTCTTAGAGGTTAGTACAAAATTGTTAGAAACAGTTAATGCGGATTTATTAATATTTATTATAGTCGTGCGAGGAGGGGATTGCAAAAATAAGGACAGCATCGAATACTTCAGGCGGTCCAGTTTATTGCATTGTTAATCAAATTTTATACCCTTTGATTCAAGGTTGTGAGAGCAAAGATGTAAAAATTATCAAGGTACATAAGAACTAATTTTTTTTCAAATATGATATTACATTTCTAAACCTTTTGTTACATTGTCTGTTTCAGTTTTGTTTAACTATGATGCAAAAGTTAATTACGCAGCAAGCTGTTGATCAAAAAGGCGCGCGTTATATAACGGATACATTATGGATGCTAATGGAGTCTGGAACAGAAGAAGTTAAAGTTTTACAAACTGTAACTCTTTTATTAACAAGCAACACTGTTGTTCACGGAGAAACACTTGCAAGAGTAATAACTTAAATCACAGAATAGAAAATTTGATTATCATTGACATTCTGAATAATTTGTAAGAAAGAAATAATGTGTTATTTTCAGAATTTAGTTCTTTGTTTTCGCTTACATTTTACAAAAGATTCTACAACGATTAACACGGCAGGAGCCACAGTGAGACAATTAGTGTCACTAGTATTTGAGCGTGTTGTTGCAGAGGATGAACAAAGTCCTGATAATGAAGATTCAGATGACATAAATTTGGAAGAATTGAAAATTCCTACTAATCAAGCACCTAAAAGTTTAGGACCATGTGCTGCTGATGCATATTTAATGTTTCAAGTAAGTATATTTATATTGCTTATTATTTTGCTTGATAAAATTTATTTAACGGGTTTTAAATTTTTTTTTAGGACTTAGTACAATTAGTAAATGCAGATCAACCTTATTGGTTAATTGGAATTACGGAAATGACTCGAACATTTGGATTGGAATTGCTAGAATCTGTTCTGACAAACTTCTCATCAGTATTTTTCAAGGTATTTAATCACAGTTGATGAATTTATAATTTATAAATTATGATTGTTTAATTTTTCGTGTCTTTTAGCATCCGGAATTTAGCTTTCTGTTAAAGGAAAGAGTGTGTGCACTTGTAATAAAATTATTTTCTCCCAATATTAAATATCGCAACTCAGTACCGGCGTCATTGCAACAAGCTACACCTTTAGATAAACCTTATTTTCCTATTAGCATGCGGCTTCTTCGAGTTGTTTCTATTTTAATACAAAAATATCATTCCCTTCTGGTACGTATCACTTTCTTTTAGTGTTTATCTCAAAGAGTATTTAAATTTTATAAAAATATTAAAATACCGATTTTAATTTTTTAGGTGACAGAATGTGAGATATTTTTATCCTTAATTGTTAAATTTTTGGATCCTGATAAACCAACATGGCAAAGAGCCTTGGCTTTGGAGGTTTTACATAAAATGACAGTACAGTCTGATCTTCTTACAAATTTCTGTGAATGTTATGACTTAAAACCTCATGCAACCAATATTTTTCAAGATATTGTCAATAGTTTAGGTGCTTATGTACATAGCCTTTTTGTTAATCCCCAAATGATGAACCAAACTAATATGAGTAAGTTTTAATTTCCTATAATAATAATAAAATATTGTTAGTAATAATATTAATACATTTATGATATTAGCGACTAGTACAACGATTCCACAAAATACGGCTTCTCCATTGTTTACGGGAATGCCTATAGGACCTGGTGTTTCACCTCAACCTGGTTTTTATTCACGCGGCATTTGGTTGCCAGTAGTTGCAACATTCACAAGTGGCCAAGCTAAGTCAACCTAGTAAATATATTTTTGTTGTTTCCAATATCATTTTCTCTTTTTTAATAAAAAGTTAATACAAGTGATCAAATTGACTCTTAGTCTGGACATGCTTGATAAGGTTGAGCCACCACAGATTCCTATTGGCTATGGAATAAGCATAGCGTATGCATGTTTATTAGACATTATACGGTCCATAGCTCTCGCAATCAATGGTTCCAGTGAAGTTGTAACTGGAAATCAATCCTACAAACCTAGCGAATTCGAACGGAAACTTCATATGCAACTCATTAATTCTAGTTGGTGTGGTTTATTAGCAGCATTAAGTCCTCTTATAGATGCAAGGTAAGAAGAGGTAACCGATTAATTATTTTATCTGTGTGATATTTAGAATTTATTTCTTGCGTGTAAAAATAACTTTCTTCTGCAATTCTTAGTACTGACGAATCTGCAACGGAAAACGTATTAAAAGCAATCCAAACTTTTGCATCACTATGTGGACAATTAGAATTGCAGACTCCTCGTGACGCATTTATTACTGCGATATGCAAAGCGTCATTGCCTCCTCATTATGCATTGACCGTGTTATACAATGCTCCTCAAGGTATACCGACTGCAAGACAACAAGAATCTACTCAGTATAATGTGACTATTGGTGAACCAGATTATAGGCAACAAGTTGTAGCTGTTGGTACTCCTCTACCTACTGCATCTCTGCCAGTTGGTATGTAATAATGATTTGGATGTGCTTAGAGTTAGAATTGATATAAAAATTATTTGTGGATATAGGTGCACATCAAGGTCCAGTTATGTTGACGGCAAAAAATTTACAATGCATGCGTGCATTATTATCACTTGCACATTGCCATGGAAGCATACTTGGTGGTGCATGGCATTTGGTACTTACGACATTGCAACATCTTGTCTGGATACTTGGTTTGAAGCCTTCTACTGGAGGATCTTTGAAAGCAGGAAGAACCGCCGCTGATCCAAATGCAGTACTTACGAATGCAGTTATGGCAGATTTGCCTGTACTTAGCGCTATGCTCAGCAGATTATTTGAAAGTAGTCAACATCTCGACGATGTTGCTTTACATCATTTGATAGACGCACTTTGCAAATTAAGCCACGAGGCTATGGAATTAGCTTATTCTAATAGAGTAAGTGCGAAGTAGTTCATATTTTATAATCATATGATTGAAAAAAGCATTAAAGTCTTGAGATTTAAGTCTTAAATATCAACTGCAATCACGTTGTAACGTCTCTGTTAGGAACCCTCCCTATTTGCTGTGGCTAAACTTTTGGAAACTGGTTTGGTAAACTTACCACGTGTTGAAGTTTTATGGAGACCATTAACGAATCATTTGTTAGAAGTATGCCAACATCCACATATTCGTATGAGAGAATGGGGAGTTGAAGCTATTACGTATCTTGTAAAAATGGCACTTCAACACAAATATCCACAACCTCTACGTGATAATCAAGTATGTTAAGTTTTTTAACCAAAAATATAGAGATTGGATATTGAAAATGTAATTTATTTTTCTCCATTGCAGAAATTGCAGACTTTACTTTTAGGACCATTATCAGAATTGTCATCAGTTCGTCATGGAGATGTAAGACAACGACAATTAGAATGTGTTTTACAAGTTTTACATGGAGCAGGAGAAACACTATATCATGGCTGGCCTTTGGTACTTGGTATCATTGGAGCAGTATCTGATCATCACGGGTAAATATATAGTAATATAAGTCTAATTTAGTAAAAAATATTTATATTAATTTTATATATTCACATATTTTACAGAGAAGCTTTAGTTCGAATAGCCTTTCAGTGTTTACAATTGGTAGTAACCGATTTTCTACCAGTGATGCCTTGGCGTTGTCTTCCACTTTGTGTTGACACAGCTGCGAAATTTGGTTCTCAGACGCAAGAATTGAATATTTCATTAACTGCTGTCGGATTAATGGTAAGAATGAATGACCAAAAGCGTTTCACATTCTTTTTCTTGTTAAACTTTTCTTGTTATGTAATTCTCTTTTCTTTTCTTAGCTTGAGAAAGGCTTAGAGTATGACCTTTTTATGCGAATTCGGTGACTTTTGGTTGAAACTTTCGATTACAGATTATGGAATTCCTTGCAAGTACATCAGAGCAATTAAAAGATGTGCACGCATTAAGTTGTAGAAGAAATTAGAAGCGTCTAAAATTGTTAAAACTGAAGTACAAATATTTTGAATGAAAAAAAATTTAGAATCAAGACAATCAGGAAAATGAAGTTTATTTTGGATTATTACAATTCTTTTGTATTATGTACAAAATAAATTGATAGGATAATTAATAAACTTTGTAGGTCTTATAGACTATAGTCTTATAAACTATAGTTAGTCAAGTGTTATATTAATATTATTTTTCTAGTGGAACATAAGCGATTATTTTTATCAAAATCAAGAGAAACTGTGCATATCTTTGAAAGGAGATTCGTCATCTGTATTTCCTGACTTTCCTGGTACAACAAATATGCCACCATTTGACAAACTTTGGATGTGTTTATACGCAAGATTAGGTAATATATTTTAGGTAAACGATAAAAGATTTTTGAGAAATTATCAATATATCTATATTTTTAAGGTGACTTGTGCGTGGATCCTCGACCCGCTGTACGCAAATCAGCTAGTCAAACTCTGTTTTCTACAATATCTGCACATGGTAGTTTGCTACATCAGCCAACATGGCAAGCTGTACTTTGGCAGGTTCTTTTTCCATTGTTAGATAGAGTAAGAAGTTTATCTAATTCTGCCAGTAGCGAAAAAGTAGATACTAGTGGAAACATACTTATCCATCACAGTAGAAATACAGCACAGAAACAATGGGCAGAAACGCAGGTATAATACATATTTATTTAATACATTAATATATTATTAAAATATATACTAATAAAGTTGATTTGTTGAATTACTATTCTGTATGCAGGTATTGACGTTAAGCGGCGTCGGAAGAGTATTTAATACCAAGAGACAATTATTGCAAATGTTGGGTGATTTTCCTAGAGCTTGGTCTCTTTTATTAGAATTTATAGAAAATTCTGCACTTAGTAAAAATAACGAGGTATGTGTATGTGTGTGTGTATCTATGTACAATATTTGTAAATATATAAAAAAAATTGTTTAAATTATATATTTAAAATAATAGGTATCATTGGCAGCTTTAAAATCATTTCAAGAGATTTTATATCTCCAAAAAGGAAGTGACAATAACGAAGTGATTCAGTCAAATGATTCCGAAGCATTGTGGATTGTTGCATGGCGTGTATGGCTTAATATTGGAATGGAAAGTACAACGCCACCTCAGGAAGGAGAAGCAGAACCTTATGTACCGTCACAAGCATTTTTAACAGCATTAGTTCATATATTCCCAGCTGTTTTTCAACACATTAGAAACAAGTATATCTAGAATTGCTAATTTTTTCTTGTGATTAAATTCCTGTTTTGAAAAAGAAAATATATATTTTTTTCTTTTTGTTTCTTAGATTCACTGGTCCCGATTTGCAAAAACTCTGCATCGTATTAAAAAATGCAGTTGCAGTTCCAGTACATGGCGAATCAACGCCATATATTTTACCTACAATGTCAGACGTAGTCCTTACTCATTTACAAGATGGTGTACTCCATTCAATGGAGCTTCTACAAAAAGTATATGATTTATTTCACCATCAAAATCATTCTTTTTCTGTTTCAAAATTATTCTTTTCAATTTTCCTTTTTTTAGGAAGCGCTAAATGGACCCGATAATTTGCGAACAATGATTGTTTTAATATTCCTTCAACTTCTGAGTTTTTCAAAGCTGGCATGTGAAGCCCCCACTTATGGTAAAATTCCAACGAAACACATCTCCCAAATCAGAGGTGTATCTGTATGTATCCATTCAGTTTCGACTTTTAACCGTGACATTGTTTTTAAAGAAGTATTTGTTTAATATCTTTTATTTATTTAGGCTGACTGGGTAACTATGAATTATGTCCCTTTTGGAGAGAAAGCCTTATCGATGGTTGTAACATTATATCAAAAAACAGCACATGAAATGGCAGTCATAGATGGACAAGTTCTAAGACATATTATCGAAGCGTTGCACGTGCCTTTGTCAATGAAGTATGCTTGCCCGTCACCAACGACTTGGAAATTAGCTGTTACTAGTTTGCTTGCTGTTTTACATAATGGCTTACCTTTAGCAAGGAAGTATCCAGAACAATTTCAAAATATGTGGCCGGAACTAGCGAGTACCTTAGATGATTTTCTATTTCCGAAAAGGTGATTAGTAATAAAATTTTTTTTTGGTTGTCGTTGTTTATGAAAGTAATATTTTAATGCTTTATTTTACAGCATATTAAATGTAGAACGAGGTGTCGAGGAAATTCAAGCGGATGAAGCTGTAGATTGTCAAGTCATGGAACTTTTACGAGACGAAGTTTTGCCACATTCTCAACACATACCTCATCAATTTATTTTACGAGTAGTTATGTTATTAAACAAAGGCTCTATACACTCAGCAACTACGACAAATATTGGTAAATCTTTTTTATATTTATTAAAGAAGAAACTATAAATATAATGCTACGTTTTTTATTATTGTAGAAAATAGTGGTGAGACTAAGTTAAGAGAGGAATTTGCAAAGACATGCTTTGAAACGTTACTTCAATTTTCTTTATTGGATGGACTAAATAATGAGTCGGATCACGATACAACCAAAAATCCTGAAAATGATGAGGGAGGTGTTGCTGGGCGGTTAGCAGTCACTGCACTCCTTCATAGGTTTCAAGAAGTTTTGCGACGATACATTGAAAACGAAAGGCGAAGTGGAAAATGTCCATTACCTAGGTAATAGTTTTGTTTAAACTAAATCTGAATCTGGACTGTTTAGTAATTTAAATAAATATTTCAAGCTAAATTGTTTTAATTAATTGGCTATTACAGAAAAAAATACTATTACAGATAAATGTAATATATACACATATTAATTTTTAAGTACTTATTATATAAACCTTTTCTAGGTACAGATTATCAGAAATTTCATTTGTTTTGAAAGCTGTTGCAACACTTGTAGTTTCTCTGAAAAAAGCACCACCCAATAAAGGTAAATTAATTTACGTATTTAATTTAAGTTTTTATAACGCCATACGTAACTTTTCTTACTTCATTTGTAAATAATATTACATGAAAAAAAAATAAAATTCAAATTTTACTTTTTAGTTGAAAGATCAGTTTGGGAACAATTGATTGGACTGTATCCTTGTCTAGTTGAATGCACAATAGCTACGGCTTCAGGCCAGGTATCAAGATCTTTACGAGAAGCTTTACTCCAATACCATGATTTATTGAGACCACCACTTCATAGTACCACATCTAATGGTGTTTGACCATTGCATTCTTTACTCCTAACTCGAAATAATAACGTTTGCTACACAACCAAGTAGTAAACTTTTTATAACTACGGCTACGTGTGCAATAAATTTTGTCATGAAATTTTTACTTCCATGTACACGTGCAAGAGTCTAAGGTGAAGTATCCTTAAAAATCTTTAATTTATTTAATTATGTATTGAGAAATTGATCAGACAAATCTTAAAAGTTCTTCATTAGCATACAATACAACAAAGGTAAAAAAACGTTTATAATCTTTATCTTTATGGTATAAATATCTTAATTTAATTGTGTAAATTGCAATAGATTTTTATATAGAGATACATTTAATTAATACGTTAACATTTGATGTGTTAACAATCATTTCAGTTATTTATTTGACATTATTTTAAAAACTTCCATTTTTTGATTTCTACGAAGACGACCAGCTATATACATAACATAACATTTATAAATAGTTGCGTATAATTTTTAGTTTATTCAGCATTATTGTCTATAATGAACAAAAACAAAAGTAATATAATGGTCTCTTATATTTGAATGAAATATAGCATATAAAAATGTAGTCTTAGGAAGTCGAAGCAAGTATACAAAAATTATGTTAAATATGTATTTGTTTAAGCGTAAATTGATGAACTATGAATTTTATATATATATATATATATACATATATATATACATATATGTATATGTATATATATCTATATATATATATATACATGCCATGCTGTTGTACATAGTTGATGTACAACTTGGCTTTTCTAATACATATTGTAAATATTAAATTAATTGCGATTAGAGCATATAGTAAGATTTTATAAATAATATGAAATTATCATTCGCTATTCTTACAATGATATGATATTAAAAAACTATGATACAATGATGTAAATAGCCGTACAAAAATTCAATAAAAGTCTGAAATATTTATTGCTATTTTTGTATAGAAATCGTGCCTTCATATATTTTTAGGCTTTGTATTTTTTAATGATTTTTTTGATACAGTACAGATTTTTTACATTAAGTTTTTGAAAGCACTTTCCAATCTAATTGAAAACGCTAAACTCTTGCTTCGAGAACATTTTTGAAAATTATTAATATATACACAAACTAATTTTACTCTATATGCAATTGTTCGTCGTATTATTTCTTTATATTCGGAAGGTTTAATTTTTTTAATTATTGTTAGATGAAAAGGTATATTCAAAATGTATGTATTTAGGAGGGATTAAGAAAATTGTCTATCTACGTACAGCTGTGCTTTAATGTTTTAAATTGGTTTTATTACACATGCTGCAATTTGGTGTGCATAACTTTTGTTTATGAATAAATTACAAATATCTGGACGATTGACGATATAGTACTTGATTCGATTTCTTTTAATGGACGAGCACCTTGAAACGAATTGTCTTCGAAACGTAGATGTCGCATCTGTGACCGGAAAACTTCTAGAATTAATCAAATTTCAATGGAAAAACCTGTCGTGCGATGTGTTCCCGCGATGTGATTTCCTGCGTTGCTCTCGTTTAAAAAAGCAACATGAAAGAATTTTATTCACGTCCACCGATGACCGACGAGCATCGAACGAAGAAGTGTTGAATTTGAACCGCGATGTATTTTCGAGTGACGCCGCAGCCATGATTGTTTAGTTTCGGGGGGATGAAAAGTGAATGTGAGCTACGGATTTGAATGAAACACGTACGATTACAACGCGTGCCGACTTACTTCTGTATTTGATCAGCGTGTCTGTTAATTGAGAGATATGGTAAGCGGTATCGCGGGTTGAAACATGAGTTAAGTGTTTATTCGTGCGGGATAGTTTTCGCGGGAATTTTCAGGCATTACAATTGTTGGGTGCCGCCGCTTCCGCGGCACAACATTGCACTTTCAAACTTTCGATCGATTTACGCTCAATGTACAGAACCCCCTAGTAAAATGAGCATCGTCTGCTGTTTGTTGTTCGATACATCATTTATTCGTCCTGTCGGCGACGATTTCCTTACGCATGTAAAATACACGCTGCTCCTCCGTGGATGCCAGAAAATATAACCAAGTATCACACTGCATATAAATCGATATATACTTCCAAGTGTGCGAGCGTGTGTGCTTGTACGTGTGGCGCGTACGTAGTGTGACGCTTGAGTATGAGTGTACGTATATGTATACGGAACTACTACGAGAGTTCGCGAATCAGGAACGCCCCTTTTTACGATACGATCGAATTTCTTTCCCGCGCAATTTCTAAGACACGATGGAACATTGATAATTGACAGTTCGATGATCCCTCACGCCTTCGTTCGATGTATAAATTAATTTTTCATTCTAGGTTACGATCGTTGTTCCCTCCGGAACAAAATTTTGCCTCTCATAGAAATTTTACGTTTAGCTATGGACTTGTGTTTAGCTTGTTTTTGAAATAGTTCACTCTAGGATAGACAAATTATGTAAAGGAATTGAGAAAATATATATGTCAGATACATGAATTTAATGATTTCTCTTTGAAATTATCGTTAAATTTAAGTGTTGTATCAATTGTTACAAGGCTTGCACTTAAAGCAATTGTAAAAAAAATAATGTACTTTGAATAACTGCTTGGCAAAAGGAAAAGAAGAAAAATGAAGTATAACTTAAAATATATAAAAATTAATTTCTCCGTATATTTGAATGTATAGTTAGAAAAAGAAATATTTTTAATTGAAACTTCATATGTTTCTATGAAAAATGTATTTATAAAAAAAAAGTGAACATATAAACATAATATTAACAAATAAATCTTTAATCATTTCTATAAATATACAATATATTACGTATATATATATATATATATATGTAATATATATATATATACACACATATATATATTTTTATTTACCTTTCTTGTTAATCTTAACAAATATAAGAATATAATAATGTTTCATGTTATGTACTGTTTCAGGCTGTTTAGATATTTCTCTGAAATGTGGTTACGAAGTGAACATGTCAGTAGAAGACTACGTGGTCGTTTAAATGTAAGTTGCATATCCAGAACCAAAATATCCCACCATCGGGTACAGGCTAGCAACTTACGGAAACTTCCATCTGTACATAATAATAACTATCGCATTAATACATCAAACAAATGTGGTAGGTTGACTAGATGGAGACATAGGTGTCATTTATTGAAAGAGGTATGCATTAAGATTTGTTTCTCCTTCGATTTCAATTTCTCACATATAGTTGTATCTTTCTGTATTGCCATCGAAAACATTCAATTTATGATATTTCAAACTGCGTCATTATCATTAGCTTACTGTAAATGATCTTTGCAGGTCATTTATTAAAACAAACTTCACTATTCCTTAAAAAGAAATACTTTCTAACTAATCAGCGGTTAATGAGTGACTGACTAACTCTCAAGGATGTGTTATGCCCTTAGATTTCTTAGAACTACAATCGAAGCCATTTGGTTAATGTAAAGATTTCACTTCAGTTTTGTTAAAAAGATTATTATCTTCGTAGGCTTGTAAAGAAAATGTTTTACGTTTTGCGAAATCTGCGCCTAATAAACGAGAAAGAGGACCTCGTAGGAGAAAATGCATAAAACGATCAATGGTTACTTCAACTCCGTTACACCGATCTTCTGCAAAAGATGTAGTTATTGTAAGTTGTTTTAAAGAACTCAAAATAACAAATGGAGTTTTAGAAAAACATTGGGGTTTGAGTAACGAACAAATGTAAATATTTTAGTCAGCAAAGTGTACAACAGTATCAAAAGTTTCTGAAGACTCTAAGGAAAACTGGAATTCGACTAGTTTATCTCTGTACTCATCTATATTGAATATAGACTCATGTTGCTCCTCCATAACCAGTGTAAATGACATCAAATCTTCAGTTTCAAGTGTATCACCTCTCTCAAATCTAATGCCTCCTGCATCTGTAGGATCAAATTCAGACCTTTCATATGTATTGGATGATGGAAGCAAAAGTATTGGTATTTATATTTATAAACAAAACGTTTATGGTTCATTTATCGTTGTAACATATATATAACTAATAACTTCTGTTTCTTACAGATACTAGTTCACTATATTATTCCGCACATTGTACACAAACAGATGGACTTGCAGAATGCTATAGCTTAATGCATTCTACATCCATATATGGAACTCGTTCTCACTCATCAGAAAAGTATTTTCCAAATGGAAAATACGCACTTGGCAACAATAATGTAAGCAATAGTAATTTATCAAAAAATCAATATTCTGTTGATAGCCATTTATCAAAATATGAATCAAACTTCACTACTACAAAGTATGGTACAGCAGCCATGTACAGTCTAAGCCATCATCATTCATCAGACACAAATGGAAATGTTACTGAAAAATACGATTCCGATGATATTGAGAACGATTACCATGACGTTGAATATATGGAAGTTGGAAGTGAAGAAATAGTAGAAAGTTGTGATATGGAAAATATGGTTACTCATGTTCAAGAAGATTGGGAACCATTTGATCCTTATGTCTTCATTAAACATTTACCACCTTTGACTCCAGCAATGAGAGCCAGATGTCCTGCTCTTCCTCTTAAAACACGTAGCAGTCCAGAATTTAGTCTCGTGTTAGATTTGGTATGAGTATTTCAAATTATCAATAAGAAATGCACAATGAAAAATAATATAGTAACAAAAAAATTGTATAGTAATAAAATCTAAAAATATTACAGAAAATGAACGAACGGATATAAAAAGATTTTTTTTTATACAGGATGAAACATTAGTACACTGTAGTTTGCAAGAACTTTCGGATGCAGCATTCCGTTTCCCAGTTGTCTTTCAAGATGTAACGTACACGGTGTTTGTCAGAACACGACCTTATTTTCGCGAATTTTTAGAACATGTCTCATCATTGTATGAAGTGATCCTTTTTACTGCGAGTAAACGAGTTTATGCGAACAAATTAATGAATCTATTAGATCCAACACGAAAATTGATTAAGTATCGTCTGTTCAGAGAACACTGTGTTTGCGTAAATGGAAATTATATCAAGGATCTATCTATACTTGGTAGAGATTTATCTAAAACTGTTATTATTGATAATAGTCCACAAGCATTTGGATACCAGGTAAGATATTTTATGTAATGATATGAAATATTGGGAAAAAAGGGCAGTTTTGTATTTCTCGATTTTTACAAAATATTTATTTTACAGTTAGAGAACGGTATTCCTATAGAAAGTTGGTTTGCTGATCGTTCAGATAATGAATTAATGAAATTGTTACCTTTCTTAGAAAATTTAGTAAATTGGGTAAGTATATAATAAAATTTGTATCAAATGATTTATAACAATCATTGACATTTTTTAATTGACATTTTAGGGTGGAGATGTTAGACCGCGTATTAGAGAACAATTCCGACTCTTCAGTTTTTTACCACCAGATTAATTTAGTTCATAAAGTAAAACAAAATCAACATTTCAAAAATTGCTAGCCTATATAGGTACGTACGTGTATAATGTATCTTACAGATATATTCAATGGATAAATGTAAGATATCATTCAATGCGTGCAATAATATACGCCAAAAGAAAATTCTATAATTTGCAATAATGATCGATAAAAAATTGTTAAATTATTAAAAATACATTTCGATAAAAGCTAAAATAATTATCGTACTATGATTTTGATAGAATTTCAATGTACTTATTTATAATGAATTTAAATTAATCTTGTTACGAAGATTAATATAAAAAATATATTTGAAAAATTAGTTAAGAAATATCACAACATGGTAGTTACTAGAATCTATATTTATCGAATTTTTGGGCAGGTACCAATTAATAAATAATAAAGTTCTCTCTTATAAATCACATAGAGATCAATCAAGATACAAACTGCTAGGGCTCATGCATTATTGCGAGAAAATTCCATAAATAAGATTTTAGTCTAAATTATTTAAAAACAAGTTATTAAATTGCTCTAGCAGATACATTATAGCAAATTATAGATATCTCTCAATTTAAATACATTTTATGTTCTTAGTTATGCAAAAAATGAATAAGAAGGGAGTAAAATATATAAATAGATAGATGCATTATATTAAGTTGAGAGATGTCAAAAAAATCAAACTGTGTATGTAGATATCTAAATTTTTTTATTTAAAAAATTAAAATCATATTTAATTTTTTTGTTTTTTCTTGGAGATTATATAGTTTTATTATGAAATCAATCATATATTCATTGTATGCAAAGATATGCGAAGTATTTAATATATAACAATTATAAAATAAGGTAAGCAGATACCTAATATCATCCCTGAGATGAAATTATTGCAATAGTTAATTCAATTATTTGTTGCAAAAAATAGTAAGTTGATTGAATAGAAACGAAATATATTGATAGAATAAACATAAATGACATAAAATACAAACTTCCACTTTTAAACAACTTCCGTTTTCACCAGTTTATACTTCTGTGCATAACTCATATGTAGCAAAAGTCGTACATATTAAAATTAAACAAAGAAAAAATAAAAACAAGCTTGTGCTTTCAGTACAAAAAATAATTTTTACATTAATTACAATCATAATTAACTTCTTTAAACTTGTTATTTTTTGGTAAATATTTTCGCACAAGTAATTCAGTTTTCAGTTATATAGAAAGATAATCTATGAATATTAAATTTAAGATAAATGATTATTATCTATAATTGTATTTATATTGCAAATAATTATTGTTAAATTGTTAATATTTTTTACTATATGGTTATATATATATATATATATATTTAATTTTGTGAAGAGATGCAATGTCTTCTATATTCAAGTTTAGTTATAAATAAATATGATCTCAATCTGATTATTTTTAATCAGTATATTAAAAATATACTGATTACGTTTAAATTTTTCAGCCGAGCACTACAAGTATAAATCAGTGTAGATTACAAGTTCTTTGAGTACATATATATATATATATTAATGATTTTTTAATTACGAATATATGTTGATGTGTACGTATCTGTATGAGCGTGCGTGTGACAACTATGTAGTTATATCCTGCTATATCTAATAGAACTATAGAACTGCGTGTAATTCATAGCCAGAAATTTATATCGAAACGTCACAATTTAGTAAAACCATAAACATGTTACATCTTGTAGTGTTTCCTATACTTCAAGATTGTATGTGCATTTCACATCACGAATTTACAGATGTGCAAAATCAATCTTTATTATAAAGGATCGTACTATTTTGTATTGGATAAATTCCTTTTTTATTTGTTTTTTTAATTTATTGAGTTCCTCTAAAATGTTAAGATGCTGCGATATAAATTTATGTAACTTTTTCAGACTTCATCGAGATGATTATTTTAATTTTTTACGAATGATATCTTACGATAGTAAAAATGGCTTCACTAATTTAATTTTATCATTATAAATCACTGTATTTTCTTTTTTTGTGAAGTAGGTTCTTACAATTTTATTAATGAATAACAAATTGCAAACAGCTTTTCTTTTTTTTAAATAATCAAATTGTATTCTCATGCATATTATAATAGTAGCTTTCACATAGTATTTGTTATTGAAAGATACTATTAATAAATAAAAATAATAATAGTAGGGAGGAAAATACATGCTTGTTACATATGAAGTAAGTCTTCATATTATTTATTCTTTTATTTATCACTAAAGAATGAATATATTCAGATATAAATTGTTGCAATAAGAAGATAAACACTGTTTGTTTAACGATATTCCTATACGTAAAGACATTAAACGTAAATACTTTGAAATAAATCAGAAAATTTACATTTTCTTTATTAAGTATAAAATTTTAACGGAAAATGTGAAGGTGAATGTAATTAGTGTTTACTGTAACTGAACGCTGGAGACAAGAAATATGTAACAGACATACGTTAATATTTATAGGAAATAATCCATAATTGTGTAATTAATATTAAATATTCATCTTCCAATTCAGTTTAAAAAATGAAAAAAAAAATAATTCGAATATTATTCCAATAACTTACATTTAATTTAATTAACATTGTTATTATACATCATTATATTATTTTACATACAATATTTAATGTTTTACAATTTTACAGAGAAAAATAGGCTACAATGAACTGACTAGATGAGAAGTAGAATTTTATTATTATGTGTAAAAAATATCTATGTAACATAAATGTGTATTGAAAATTTAATGCACATTAATAATGATATATATATTTTTTACACATATGTCTAATTTAGTTCATGTAATTAACAAAAACTTTCAATTAAAATAAAATTAAAAGAAAATGTGGATAAGTTATTTAAAGTACAAAGTAACAAATATTATTAATTAAATATATATACATTTTTTATGATGAAAATTATTGTCAATTAACGCCGTATAGTTGCACTTAATATCAAAATGGTTGTCATTGTACATAATTCTTTTCAATGATTTTAATTAAATTAAAAATAAATGCTGATAGAAAATACAATTATGGCCGAAGAAACAAACAATAATTTAATATATTCGTTTTCAATAATATTTCACAAATATTTTTTGTAAAATATCTAATTTATGAATACCTTTGATTGGTTATGCATTCCTGTCGTTTTCCGAGAACATATATTTCGAAATCTCCAAAGTTGCGTTACTTAATTCTCGCCTCCAACATTTTGTTACTTTATTTCACCCCTATCGCTTGAAGAGAAAAAATGCTGAAAAATGGCACGTGCAGTATTATGCATTTAGAATAATACATTCAATGATACTTTATGTTCAACGATAATATAATTTACATATTTAACAGCTACAACAAGTTAACTATCAATATTTTTCTTTATCTTCTATACAATTTACTATTTCTTACTAATTTTTGGACTCGGGCTTCAGATACATTGAACGTTTGTTTATTTACTATAATTTGTATATTTATGATATACATATGTATGTATATGCATCATATATTATATATCATAAATGCTTAATAAAATTGTTTAAAATTATAATTTGTATATTTTTTAAAAAGCGTAAGAAAATCTCTTTAGACATTTGTTTATATGATATTACATAATTTTGGCTTTAATTTTTTACTTTGATCTTTATCGAAAGTACGTGCATAGCACAGGAACTTCATAGCAGTACTATCAGAGTACATAATTTCGACGTATCTAGAGCCCGAGGAAAATTCCCCCTAATCTTCCGAACGCTGGAAATACCTAGTTTCAATGCGTTTGCAGAGATGCACTAGCAATGGATAGCTCTGGACAATATTTGCTAGTTTGTTACCAGGTAAAGGTGTTGTGATTATTGTAAAAATATGTCCAAAAACTAAGGCATCCAATTCGTTAGGAGTCCTAAATGTAATTAAATAAAAGAGTAGTTAACTATAAATTAGTAAGTAAAATAAATATATTTCATGTACTTTAAGTATGACAACAAATGTATGTTGGTGTTAAAAGGGTTCAAGGATTCAAAAGGAGAATTTCGAAAGAATCTTCTGAAAGGGGTGGCAATGCTTCAATTGATTCAGAATAATTCCATAGGGTTTCTTTAGAAGAAGATGCACACATTTCAAAGTCACAAGCAGGAGATTCAAGCATACAGTTATTCAGGTAGTTTCGCCCAATTCTTGATGCATGTTCAAGAAGTTTAGGAAATTCTTGTATAGTTGCAGTAATCTCTTGAACAGTACGTGGAAGGGAAGGATTGATCATAGATAGGGCACAGATATGACCATATACAAGAGCATCTACTTCAGTAGGTCTTTTTTAAAATCAAAACAATTAATCAATAATGTTTCAATGAAAAACTTTCAGATGGATATGAAATATGTCTGATTTTAAAAAGAAATAAAGTATTTATAGATATTTACATCAATGATTTATACTTACTTCTCTCCAGAAAAGTAATCACTACCTTCCAATCTTTCTGACAATGCTGTACAGCAATTTTGAACTTCCTTACATACTTCTTCTATTGTTTTATTATACCAACCGAGTACATTGAGTTTTTTTATGACCTCTTTCCTTTTTTGCCAATTTAAATAATGATTCAATGGCCATGGATATACACTTCCATGCCTTATTTTAGTTACCTCGTTCAAAGTTGTTTCATCAACCCAACAAATATATAACTCGGCATTTATAAATATATTATTTACTAATGACATATAAGCCCTCATATCTGCTTTACAATTTGCAGACAAATGATCTGATAAACTTGTGCCTTTGTTTCCTATGAATGTTACAATGGAATCGAAATCAGATACTAAAAATTGTCCACACTTAATAAATGGTACAACACGACCAGACGGAGACATATATTCTGCGTTGCTTCTTGGTTCTATCTGAAAGTCAAGGCCGCACATTTTAAGGAACGCTTGTACAGCTAAACAATTTGCATTGTCAGGTAACAGTATTTGTTCAACTTCGTACGGTTGATACAAAGTAATTAGCTGAGGCCATGGTTCTTGTGCTAAAAGAAGAACAATATTAACTAGAGCCTTGAAGCAATAGTACTACAGTTTTGCATAGTTAAAAGAAAAAAAGAAATCACAAGATGAAAAATAAATAAGAAAATTATACAAAGCCTTACGAAGGAGACAGAATTTGATCATTACTTAAAGTTGCATTAAAGAGGGAATAAATTAATAATATACGTTCGAAAAACTAAGGTTAAGTTTATGGTAGTTAAAAGTTTAATTCAAAGTATGTATTGAAATAAAGTTTTGTAAGTTTACCTTCCAATTCGAAAGTGATTGAATCTGCTAACAGAGGATAGGGCATTTTATCTCGACAAATGTAATATGAAATATAATGACAATGTGAAATTTAATTTCTTTACATCAACAAATGACAAAACAAGTCGTGCGGTATCCTATAATGAATTGAACTGTAACGAACAAGATTTTTAAACGAATTACATAGTTATAAAATACTCTATTATAAAATTAAAAAAATATAATAATATATTTAAAGAAATATAATAATATAATATAATATATAATATGTTATAAAATTAAAAAAATATAATAATATAATATATACTATTTAAATAGCTATAACATAATTAAATAACTATGAAATGGTGATGTTATGTGTATTAAATATTTATATTTACGTGTTAACATTAATGCTTGTCAATTTTTAATTGAACTATATTAAATATTATATTTATTAATAATATACGCATGAATGCAAAAAAACAGTAAATTTGTATTAGTTATTAATGTTGTATATAAATAAATAAAGTTACATAATTTGTGTAACAGTTCAGAACGGAAATTGTGTAGTTATTATTTAATGATAGTTAATAATACAGTTGTAGCTTAATTAATACACAATTGCTTTAAAGAAAACGTATGAATCCAAAATGAAAGAGTTTTTAGATTCTTAAGTAAAAATTGGACATTTTGATTATACATATACACATAAACATGCATTAATAATATATTAGAGAATATAATAGAGAATATTATTTCGTTCTTTTAACTTTGTGGAACACGTGAATATAATTGTGTCGATCTTTTGAAAAAAAAGAATTAGTTTGAACGTCACGAATATTTAGTTTGTATATTTCCCGCAACGGAAGTTGTTCGTGCTGCGCGAAGAGTGATGCGTGGTAAACAGTAGTTTCTTTCTCTTTTAAACATAGCAAAATGTCGAAGAGAGGTAAGTTATTTTCCCAAGTGAAAGAAAATCCAAAGAAATCGATCGGCACGTGAGCTATCAGTTTCAAAAGATGTGGGAAAACGTTAAACGAACGTCCACAGTATATCGTTAGAAAAATAATTTTTTCATTAATAACCTGGATGGAACTTGGAAAAATGAATTGGATCTTACCGCGTTGAATGTGTCGATAGCAACGAGTAACATGAAATTATTTTTTAAGGACGTGGTGGTTCTGCTGGAGCAAAATTTAGGATATCACTTGGCTTACCAGTTGGCGCAGTCATAAATTGTGCCGATAATACTGGTGAGTAACTGAAAAATTGCTATAAAAATAACGTCTAACCTAAAAAAATTGGCTATGTTATGAACAAAAGCAACACATGGTTGATAGTTGTCACTCGAATATTTTAATTGTTTCTTACAGATTTAATTTTACTATGAATATTACAAGCAGTTAATTCATTAATACCGGACGTTTTGTTTCATGTAATGCTTTTATAAGAACATTCCAAAATTATACTTGAGATGAACATTATCGTATATTATATGAGTAGATATATTTATATATGTGTATTAATAATTTAATTGCTTATTTGAGCAAAAGCATATTATTACAATGTAGAATAAGAAGAACAATGAACCCATAAAATGTAGAGTAACATTAGTTTAGATATTAATGCCAATCAGTATGTTATGTATATTATATACTATTTGTCTCTAGTCAAGTGTCCAATGTAATTAAATTGGGTTTTTTTTATAAAAATTTTTAAGTTTTATTAAAATGCTGTTATAATTAAAATGTTTCATTGTAGGTGCCAAAAATTTGTACGTCATTGCAGTACAAGGTATTAAAGGCAGGTTAAATCGTTTGCCAGCTGCAGGATCAGGAGACATGATAGTTGCCACTGTCAAAAAGGGAAAACCTGAACTTAGAAAAAAGGGTAATTAGAACACTTTTTAATTCAATATTTTTTTGTAGCAGTATATAGATTTATATTTCTATTATTTCTCATTATGAACGCAATAATATCTTATTCTATGAGAATAACTTTTTAACAATTAATTATATAGAGTCTTGTATAAATTGTGTAACCATCCAACAATATTAATAACATTTTATCCTTTGTTTTAGTTATGCCTGCAGTTGTGATACGTCAACGGAAACCATTTCGAAGGAAGGACGGGGTTTTTATATACTTCGAGGATAACGCAGGGGTAATTGTGAATAACAAGGGAGAAATGAAAGGATCAGCTATTACAGGACCTGTTGCAAAAGAATGTGCGGATTTGTGGCCCAGGATCGCATCCAACGCTAGCAGTATCGCCTAAACGTTCTGTATAAATTTATTCTCCTTAATAAAACAAGTTGAGCACTTGCTTACGATTTTTTGGTGTATTCTCTTTTTGTTTTTAATTTCTTTTTTTAATTGTACGTTAAGTCAGAGAATTGCATAAAGAAAAATATCGTACTTCATTCATTCATTCTTCAATTTTTGGCTTCAATATTTTGTTATAAATTACTTTATCATTTGATATTAATTATATTATTTTATAAAAATATCGGACAAATTTATTGAACAGTTTAAGGAAATAAGAATATCTATTCAACAATCTCAATGTTCAAATCGAATGAAGGAAACAAGCTGTAAGTATAATCAGAAAAATAAAACGGCAAAAGCTTCACAAACTAATTCTTTTAATTAGTCCTTTTCATAAATAAAAATATCAATTTATGGACACTGAAATACTACCTTACATAGCGACGATCCGGTGGAACTAAACGCTATTGCTGTCTCTGTCGAACACTTTTTCGCTCTTTTTCTAAAACGATGGAATATATATCTATTCCTTGTCGCATGGTATCACTATCCTTCTTGTAGCGTTATCAGAATTAAAAATCAACGCCATCTGCGTTTCCTCAATCGTTCCGCCGAAAAATTCGTTTCCGATAAACCAATGCCAACTTTGTTAAAACTTACAAACAATAGGCAATCTGTAAATTGATATTTTATTTATTTATCGCCATAGAGATGTTTATACCATTATATATATAGCTAACATCAAACATATTAACTCATTCTATTTTCTTCTTTCTTCTTTCGTACTTCATTCATTCATTCTTCAATTTTTGGCTTCAATATTTTGTTATAAATTACTTTATCATTTGATATTAATTATATTATTTTATAAAAATAATACGGAGTAAATTATTTGTAGTACTATGATTGAAGTAATTATCATCATAGTACCTACAGAAAGGGAGAACGTGCTGCCACCTATCAATATTACCTGGAACTAGGTACTAGTAGGTTTTAGTTCCAGCCTTTGAAAATAGATGGCGACGCATGACATTTTTATTCGGTTGAAAGGCCAATTACAGAAAGATCAAACTGTACGTTCATTTTTCCATCTTTCTACTAATCTGACTCTAATTTGAAATAAATAATAAATATACGTGAAATAAATAATAGGTTGAGTTTTTAATTTTTTTATTATTCTTCATACGTCGTACAAAGTCTGTCAGTATAAGAAATGATCAAAGAGAATGAAATTACCACTTCTCTGTTGTTGCACCGCCCCAACTTTGTCCTGCTGCAGATTGCGTTGTAGTGGACCATTCTTCCGAAGTCTAAAATAGAAGATATGATAAATAGTAATGTTTAGATTTAACTTGACAATGAAAATGGAAGAGTTCATTCTTACCTGAGCAGCCCAGTCTCCGCTAGCTTGGAATGCTTGCGCAGCTCCAGCAGTGGGAATAGCAGCTGCAGTTGGCGTTGCTACGTCATCCGCCCAATTTTCAGGGGCAACCGCACCCGTGTCAACTTCGTTGACCCATCCGGGCTCAGCAGTGGCAGCAACTTCAACTGTGCCAGTGAAATCTTTGGCTGGTGCAATTTCTTTAGCAGCTTGCTCTTCTTTCTCAGCCTGTGAACACGTTATATATAGATGTTTTATTCATTGGAAATTTAGACTGAAATACGGAATAATGTTCAAAAATTACAGTCAGCAAAGATTAAGCCATAATAAATCAGCAAATATATTTCTGCTATAAGTTTCTCATCATTCATAGCGAGTATAAACATTAAATGAAAGAAAGCACAAATGGCATTAGAATTGTACCAACCTCTTCTGGATCCCTGTAGAAGAACAAATCAACAACCACGTCCCACTTGGTTTCCCGAGCAATAGAGCCTCTTAATCTTAGTACCTCTCTTGCCAACAACCACCACATAAGGCCGACGCAATGAAGACTCTTTGTATTACATGGAATTGCAATGTCGACGAAACGAAGAGGCGAGTCGGTGTTGCAGAAAGCAATCACCGGAATATTTACGTAACTGGCTTCGGTGATTGGTTGATGATCGGTAGACGGATCAGTAACGATCAGCAGGCGTGGTTCGCGGAAGGCAGACTGAAAATAATTGCCAACTTTATTGCGTTGTAACTGCATTGACGATGACCGATAGAAATAAATTCTGAAGAATTGTCAATGATTGTCGTTTATATAAAATTAATTAATTAATTAATTGGACAGGCAACAATTGTCTTCATGTTGATCAATCAACCTGAATTTGGTTAGTGAAAGCACCAGGAGTGAAACGTCCAGCAATTGGGATAGCTCCAGTGTGCTGTGCAAATTTCAAAACAGCTCTCTGCCCAGTTTGACGGCAACTGATGACAAACACTTCACTGGGATGTTCGATAGCAACAATGGCACGTGCTGCTAGCAATAATTTCTCCCAAGTGTGACGCAGATTGATAATGCTGATACCTGTATTTGAAAATAACACATTAAATGTAATATGTTAATCAGTATGGTAAAGTATTACCGTACGTAAAACAAAACTTACCATCGCTCTTCTTCTTGTACACATACTGCTCCATTTGGAAGTTGACATTTTCAGCGCCTAAATGCGTATACGCAGCCAACATTTTAGTAACGTCATCCTCCTTGAGAGACAATACGTCTAAACCTCCTGACATCTTAACGTTGTGGTTGAATTACGAGTAAACCTAAACATGTACACATAGATTTAATTCAACATAAGCAATTATTGGCTTGAGTTGAATAAATAATGTACTCTTTGTTCGTCTTAATACATATCTACAATAAATTTCATCTACAATGAATTTTTTTTACATGAAAACAAGGAATGTTGGTTTGGTAAGAAGATTAACAGACATAACCTTTTTTCATGATATGAAATAAACGATACATTCAATATATTAAATCAATCTGTTGTATAAATAAAGTTTTAATAAAGAAAAATATTTAATAAAGAACAAGCATTTACAGCTACAAAGCTAACAACGTTTCATGTTATCGAAACAACAATCCACGTGCACGAGCAAACAAGGTTATGATACAACTTTATTGTAACTATTTGTTATTGATAACAATTTTCGTACTAAAGTTAACCGTTAAGCAACTTTTATCGTTTAATTGACAATTTTTCATACTTTACAGAAACATAAACGTCATAAATGAAGAAAAATATTTCGGCAGACTTACGTTATCAATGCCACTAGGAGACTTCCAGTCGGAAAGGAAGTAGCTTGACTCAGTCATGCTAAAACCAAACGGAGAGAGAGAAAGTTTTTATTTTCTAATGTAACGCTTTTGTCGTGGAAGTTGTAAGTATAGTTTTACATTTTGTGATTTCCCCCGAAAAGTGTTCAAATTTGTTGTAAAATATGGAATTTCAACTGCAGAGAGAATAAAACGGAAATGCGTTGAATTTCGGCGGGAAATTTAAATTGTTAACAGATCGCAAGATAAATTTTACAAATGAGATTTGTTAAATAACTGCGATAGCAGCGATTTATCAGCATCGTCTGCTTAATTTATCAATTTTATATATTGTTTTTTAAATATTGTACGTAAGTAATTTAAGCGTTTTACGAAGTCAATTGTGTTGTACTTGTATTTATGGAGCAATATAATTATTTTTTAAACAAAATAAACAAAGATCGGTTTATCCCTGTTCACCATCAAAATGATCAAAGTAAATTATAGTACGTTATAATACACAAAAATTTTTGTGTGATTATTATACCCTTATAGCGATAAAAGTGCAATTTTAATAGCTTCAAAATATTTTGTAGCCTAACCTATAATATAGTTTATTAACGGGGCGTTACGCTCTTTTCTGTGAACCTACGAACCGCGATGCCACACACGTGAAAAAGGCAATTTTTTTTTTTAAATGCTGTAGAAGAATGTATCCGGCGAATCATAAGACTATCTTTGTTTTGGATCACACACCATATTTTGGTATATCCACTGAAGCTCCTTTGGAATTTGATTTTCTGAAGAGTCGTGGCCAGAACTTAATTCCTTTAGCACCTGTTTGCAAATCTTTATGGACCACCAGCGTGGAAGCCTCGTTGGAATACTGTAGAATAGTGTGGGACCTCTTTCCAACTGGAAAATTGGTATATTATTTTGTTTCATCGTGTGGTAAGATACAAAATTTATGTATAATAATTTTTGTTATCCTTTACAGATAAGATTTGTTGTAACCGATCGTGCAGCATATGTATTGAACTCATGGAGTCCGTCGCAACAGAATTTAAATCATGTAAGAAATATATGGTTGCATTTAAAACTAATGTATTTGATTATAATTGTTACGTGTACAGATAATGAATGGCACAGCCATTCTAGGAGTACCAACGAAGCTGCCAAAACCTGGAGAAGATTATTCAGTTATACATGGCTTAAGAGTAGCCATCGAGACACTTAACGAGTGCTCAGAGATTCAACATGATAAAAGAACATCATTGAATGAGAATGCTAGCAAGCTTGTTAATAGAGGAAGGGTGATATGCATCACCAGTGCAAGAGATAATAGCAACATGAAGAATTTGGAGAATATATTCTTGAATGAGTTGGCTCAAGAAAATAAAACTGCTTTAGCTTCAGATCAGTTAGTATTTGTATCAATAGCACATAGTGTCATATATATATATAATTTTGTATTATATATGTATATATATAATAATTGTGGCTGTTACTTTTGCATTTCAGTTTAATACCTGTAGATTATTGCCACTTAGTTATACTGAACATCTTTCCTAATAATATTGAATCGCAAGTGACTAGTCAGGGACCAAGAGAAGTATATTGATTATTTCATCACACATACATGTAGATTTTATATTGCATACGAGTGGAATTATTTCATACAACGTTTTATTTTAGGTTTCACCGTTGTTGACAGTAGAAGTACATTCTCTCAAGGCACCTGCATTACATTCAAAATTGTCTCATTTGATTTTGTCTCATTACGATCTGGCTAGTACAACGGTAACTGGTATACCGATGAAAGAAGAACAGAATGCCAGTTCTTCTGCGAATTATGACGTTGAGATATTTCATTCTTCGGCTGCCCATTCAGCAATTTTAAAAGGTTTTACTATTGACTTTAAGATATGAATTATCCAGTATTATGCATGTGAAATTATCGCATGAGTAATTTTATAGGAAATCCACAAGATTCAGCTTTAATCAAGACATTTAGGAGATTTGAAGAAGGATCAGAATATGAAACTGTGACTCTAAAGTGGTGCACACCGCGAGGATGCAGCGCAGCGGAAATGCAAAACTGCACAGCTATGCATAGAATTACACCTGTAGATGTAAACAGCAGACCGTCTTCTTGTTTAATCAACTTTTTATTGAATGGTAGATCAGTGATGTTGGAAATGGCCAGAAAGAGCGGTGGAAAAACTATTTCTCATTTACTTGCTGCACATGGTGGGGAAATTTTCATACATACATTATCTACCGCTAGAAGTGTATTGGAGGATCCACCTTCTATCAGCGAAGGCTGCGGTGGCCGCGTCACTGATTATAGAATAACTGTAAATGTTTCGTCTCTCAATATTTGACATTTCTCCAAAGTATTTTACAATTTGATATATCATTTGTGACAGGATTTTGGAAGATTAATGCGGAATAATGTGCTGGTGCCTCTAAAAAGAAGTACAAGCTGCAATAGCGAAGGTCCAGCAGAGAAAATGAGATCCAGACTAGAGCGGCACACAAAATATTGGCCAATTACTATTTCCAGTACACTTATGTTCAATTTGAAACAGGTACGTGCTTCAGAGAAATGCAATGCTAGTTGCAAAGAAATTTTTGTATAATTTCTCATTTAATACCGTGTACATTGTAGTTAATAGATCCATTGCCAGAGTTAATGGTGAAGGAAGAACTTGCTGCAGAAGAAGTTGTACAGTGCAAACAGGTGATCTTCAGTTTATTGCAGTTAGAGGCAAAGCATGAGGTATTACCGTTGCCAAGTATAGGAGGTGGCCGTGGTGGGAAAGGTGGAGTACGTAGAGAAGAACATTACAGGCTGCTGTGGGGAGAGTTGGAGACATTTCTGAAACATCATGCAAACAACTCTGCCGCGCATTCTGAAGTTCTAACCTGTCTGTTGGAAGTACGGAGCAAAGACGACAAAGATAAAGTCGAATTGGATCAGGCGTTGCGCGAATTAGACGGGTAGGAATAATTTCTCGCGACATAATTTTTTCTGTCTCCTATTTTTATTGATTATTGTCCTTTTACATCGTCTCGCGTAGGTTCGGCAAAGAGGACGGAACTGCTCGAGCCAGCGTAATAAGAGCGACAACCGATTCACCGATGTCACCAACGCCAAGTACATCGATGTCTCTTGGTAAACAACTGCACAAGGGTAGTCTCTACGCGCCTAAAAGTTTGTTAGACATTTGGTTGCAACGAAGCGCACCAAAGGAGAAGAAACCCGACTTTCACGGGCGACTGAACAGCGACGGCCCCAAGGCGAAATTGTATCCCAACTTGAAAGAGACTGGCCGCGAGCCACGCGAGCCTATATTGGAAGGTTGACGAGCCGAGAACTCTTGTAATGAGTTACTTGCGTGTAAACTTAAGTTACAACAACTGTCGTTTGTTATTTTCTACTGCGTGTGTTGCGATACTTTCTCTCAACCAGCAGGAAATAATTTCTTAAAGCGTAACAACCACTAGACAACGACTAGTTTCTCTGTACCTAGAACAAATCATCCCGTGTCATCATTTTCCAGAGTGCTACTCTTCCTGCATGCTGATTCACATGTCGCATAGACATAAATGTAATAAAGGAACAGGTTTACGGTTCGAAGCAAGTTCCAAGAAATTCGCAGTCAGAAGAGTACAAAGACGAAGATGCAAGAGTCGCAACGCGGCGAAGAGAGAGAGAGAGAGAGAGAGAGAGGGAGAGGAGAGGGACGCGCGGAGCGGTGCACCTGCGCTCGAAGATACGAGTAACAGCGCGAAAGTGTATCAGTGGTACAACGAAAGCGATCCACTCTCTCATCCCCGCGTCCTCCGTCCCTCGGCGTTTTACAGCGGCAGACACGTCTGCCGGGTGTCTGAGCCACCGCGATACGTTGACCTCCATCGAAACTATAGCTCTCTATCGTCTCTCCCTCCCCGGGCTGGAATTCCGCCGCTAATCGATGGAAGGAAGGAGGAAGGTATGCCTGCTGCTGCACATAATATAATGCGAGTACGAGAGGACCGGGGAGGGAGGAAGGGAAGGAGAAGAGAGACGGAGACAGAATCGACGGATGAGGAGAAGCATACAGAGGGAAAGAGAGGCGGAAGGGGATCGGAGAGTACAAGTGCGTGACGTAATGGTTCATTCATCCCGAGACAGACGATATCCCGGTCAATGCTGTACATATATATATATGTATATACATATACATATACATATATATATATACATCTCTTTATGTATGTAATCGTCTCGATACATACGTGCGTGTGTTTGTACACAACACACCTACGTATCTAGAGATCTACGTATATGTACATGAATATGTGTATGTGTATGTCACGTGAAATGCACACGTGCGCGTGCTGTTCTGTTCGTCTCTCTTTGATTTGCTCGTTCCTCGCTTCGGCCAGTTATAGCCCGGAATCCCCGGCTTTTCCTTTCCTCCGTCCGTCATGTTTTCGGATAAATCAGTCGCGGGGATGTGATCTCTCCGCGAAGACCGTGGCACGTCGTTCCGCGCACGTGAACGCAGAGTTTTCTTATCTGTCTATTATGACTCGTCTCGTGCGATTGTCATGGCACCTCTAACAATCGTGGGAAACGTTGAGTAATCGCGAAAAGATCGAAATCCTCCGTGTCTAATGGGATGGCAAGAACGTGTCAGAATGGGTGGCACAAAGTGTTCCTACGATTTATAATATCGGAATATTAAATCTTACGGAAGATCTTGCTTTTTAGAACGTTTATCTCCCTCCTGCGAGGGGTTTTGTTCAGTCGAACGGAATCAATTCAAAATTTATTCATTGTCTACTCATCGTCGTAGTTATTAGTTAAAGAAGTTAATATCATATATTAATTATTATGGTTAATTTTTTTTATGAAGAAAAACGAAACGAAAGGAAGCAACTGCGCGTAATATTCTAAATTTTCGCTTATCCGCGCGTTTGAGAATTCGAGTCGTAACTTGGACCGATTAGAGAATGGTTGAAACTAGTTCGGGTTGAAATTACGCTGCGGCGACGCGTTTGATAACCCTCCTCCCCCGGACTCGGGGGGATTCGCGGCGTGACGCGGCTAGAAAAATAAATTAGATGGAATTATTGATCCGTAGGTTACACAGCTGTGTGTGCAGGTGGGTAGCGTGAAGAAGAGTCCACCGTTTATAATTTACCTCGCCTATCTACCCCGAATATCGATCCTGACAAAGGGTCACTGAACGAACAACGCGGTGAAAAGAGAAACATCCTCGCAGCGTAGTCTGGCTAATAATCATCAATGTCACTCTGCTAATTACCGCCGCTAACACCGTGAAACGCAGTTCAAAGGAAAAGCCTCGCTGAAAATTCGGCGAGGGAAAAAAAAAGAGAAAAAAATGGTCGAGCGACCGATTAACTTTGGGTTGTTAATGAACAAAATTCGCGTTCCCTGAATTATTTTACCGTGATTAAAAAGTATCGTGGGCCAATTTTTTTTTTTTTCTTTTTAGAGATTATCGTGTTGCAGTTATTAGATCATTTCGTGAGTGATATAATATGAAATAACTTTGATCGTAATTTGAAGTATGACATTGTAGGTACGTTTAAAATTTATTATTATTTTATATAATTATATATGATGTAGCTTTCACAGCTCTGCAGTTTTGTGATTAACAACGTCTCATTTGGTAAGAGAAAAAGCAGTAAATGCTAATTTCAACAAAATTGAAAAGGAGATGCGATACGAATCCTATGGATTTCATGATTTAAGAAAAGAAAATAATACGTTTCATACGTAAGACGTCTTGCATCCAACTGTCTGACGATAATTAACCCTTTGCACTCGACTATTCCTTCTGAGAGGATAGTGTACTTAAATCTAGCCAACAGTTCGGATTTCCTCTTTTTATAATTTGCTGATAATTATAACAAACGTATAATAGTGTGATATTATGATATCTGAACAGACGCCTACAGTGAAAGCTATGACAACGACGTAAGAACAAAAGAATTTCAAAAAGAAGAAAGTTCTGAGGCAGTTGACACCCACATAATTCACATAATTCGAAATGATTCGCATAAACTAGCCTTCTTATCGTTTCTCACGAAAGTTTAAAAAATGACGGAGGATATTACTTTTCCAGAGATTGAAATTATGTATCATTAACTTTTGTATATTACAGCAAAGCATTATTATACGTATCATTAACTCTTGTGTATCATAGCAAAATATTATAGCATTATATGTTCTAGCAAACCCGCAATGCACGTTGATGATTGCTTCAAATTTAAACGATATCACAGATGTTGGAAAGATATAATCAACGTGTTAAAATTTCGTGTTAAGTACCATTTGAATGATTGTTTCCAACGCTATGTCGTTTTATTTGAAGCAATACCTCGTCAAATAAATTGCTGCTAGATGACAAATACAGAATAAGTTTGTCGAGGGATAAATCAAAGAGATAATTAAATCAATGAAATACTTGCAAGCTTGATTACTGCAGTTGCAAGCGTTTAATTTCTCTCTCGTAAAAGTTTCAATTTTGCCATTGTCTCTTCGCGATGGCACTCCGCTTAGACGAAGTTATCTTCGGTTTATCCGTTTCTACCTTTTGGCAAATGGTATATATACGAGCTTGAGGGCATGTCGGACGTTCCTACCGGAAGACGCATCGATAATGCATGGGCGTTATCGATTCTTGGTACACATTGGCAAGTTCGTAGAGTGGATATCGATCTGTGCCGGAGGAGCGACGTGCTCCGTTCGCCGGGCCTCTATAATTCATCGTCGCCTCGCTTCCTGGTCTTTGTGCTTCCCCGGGACAGGATCGGAGAGCTTCCTCGGAGTATCGGAGTCGAACGTCTTTGGGAATGTCACCGAACGTGTCCGAGTGAATCGTCTCTTGCTACTTGTCTCGAAACGCATCGGTCATCGTCACGGTGCAACGGTTCGATCGATGGAAATATTGTATAATATAACACTCGATAAGATATTAACCCTTTGCACTCGACTGTCCCTTCTAAGGAATGACATCGTATTTAAATTTAGCAACTCGGATTTTCTTTTTTGTATAGTTTGTTGATGCATAATTATGATGAACGTGTACATTCGGTGTTGTATGATGCGATGTATAATAGTATAATATCTGAACAGACGCGTAGAATGAAGAAAGAAGAAATTTCTGAAGACAATTCTGAGTCAAATTGACACTCAATAATTCACATAATTCGGAATAATTCGCATAAACTAGACATCTCAGTTGTTTCTAACGAAAGTTTAAAAAATGGTGGAGGATATTATTTTTCGAGAGATCGAAACTACGTGTTATTGACTCTTGTATATCATAGTTGTTTTAGCAAATCCGCAACGTTGACAATTATTTTAAATTTAAACGATATTTCGAATCAACGAAATTTCGTGTTAAATACTATTTTTATTTCAAATGATGACGCTTCGTAAATAAATTACTGATAGATGATGCAAAAAAATGTTGTCGAGGGCAAACGGTTAAAAAAGAAGAATACATATCTTCGTTTGTAAAATACGATTTCTCATAGATCTGTTTATAATAAACTTGGCTAAGTCTGTAGCTACCGCGTTACTGTCCGCGGAAGCCAGCTGATCGATTTCGAAGGGAACAGGGTAGAGTTTGGCCAGACTTGATCCAGTTTCCCGAACCTGACCCTAACAACTGAGTACCAGATTCGCGCGTGAATATCCTTCCAGGATCCGAATTTAATCGCACGACGCTATTGATTGGATTTTATTCCATCGCTGATTACCTGAAAAAAGAAGAAATGTAATGAGATTTACATTCTTAAGCAAATTATAATCAGCTTATTGTCATATTGTTGTGAATAATCAGAATTGCGTGAAAATATATATAAATGATATGATATATACGTATGTTATATATATAAAATAATTAAAGTAGAATATTTAAGAATTAATTGGTAATATTTAAACGCTGGATTCCGTGTAAAGGAACGAACACTTAGAATTTCAAGAGTGTTTGTTCTACGTTGCAACCGTGGTCAAGGATGATGTTACATACAACGCGTCAAGTTTGCTCAATGGGAAAAGAATGTGTTCTCTTCTCAACATATTTTTGTTTATGGCAAATGAAAGAGAGGAGGAAAGGAACTACTTGAATTTGCCCTATGAATAAGTATTCGCAAGTCATTTTCATTAGAGAACTACTATTGACTCATTGTCAGTGTTAGCACTGAGTTAATATTGGAAAGCCTGGTTAGTCATTCAACACGTAAGAATCAAGTATTATCTCGTCGTCACCGATGGAGATTTCTTTAACTGAAAATTTTACAATAATCCATCTTTCAACGCGACACTGCCTTTGGAGGAAGCGCCGAATTTCAAAGTCCATTTATCATAATCCAAAGAAAGTGAACTGCCGATCGTTCTAAAGACAAAAGTAAAGATGGTCGTCGGAGGACCGCGATGAAATCGCTGGGATAAAGTCGAAACGGTGGAAGGTTTAAGACAGAAGTTTTCCCTGCGTCTGGGAAACGGTATTCCAGGCCTGTAATATTCCTTCGAGTTCTCGTTGGCGGAGAGGCCAGGTCAGAGAAGGGACGATAGGGAGAAAGAAAGAGCGAACGAAAGAGAAAGAGGAGATTAGGGCGAGGAGATAGAAGGGCGAGGGAAAAATAATCTCCCAGCGGGATTTTCGACCCTCGTGCCGTGTGCTCGCATCGGTGATCGTTAGCACGGAAGGGGACTTTGAAAAACGTCTCTTCGTGAGAGAGGCAGCTGCTGCTGCTACTGCTGCTGAGCTCGAGCCAGGCAAGCAGGCAGGGCATTGAAAAGGGGGCGACAAAGGGACAGCCCTGACCCTCGGGGAGCGTAGCGAGAAAACCCAGTCCTACACGCTTCCAGCTAGCTCAATGGAATACGTTACGATATAGCTTGAAAAATTCAGAGAGCCAAATCTCTTCGTACCGGAAGGAAAGGAGTTTTATTTTCTTCTTCTTCTTCTTTCGCGCTTCCGAAGAATTTGCACGTGTCATTCTGCCTTGAATTGTTCCCTTTCTTTTTTTTCTTCCCCAGCGGACAGGAAATTAATCCGTTGACTCTTTTCACCCATGGCCTGCACGAGATGCACGGCGTACTTTTTAATTAATTCGAGTAAGAAGCGCGGGATATTTCACCCGCGAAACGTGAAGGGATTAACGGGATGATAAATGTAGGACGCGTCGTCGTTTTGCTCTTGAGGATGAATTGTATTTGGAGTTTTCTTTCCCCTTTGGAAAAGACAATGGCAAACGAATATCTTCCCTCAAATCACGAATTCATTTTTTTCAAGTTACTCTCTCAGCGAGTAATCGCCTTTCTGACGTGTTACGCGCTTTGACACGTGTTGACTCTATCTCGATAATTTTCCAATAAATTCTTCATTTTCAGATTCGTTTGCCTCGCGAGCCTTTGCAAACGAGGATGTACATCCCGGAAGGACAACTGCTCGAACATGTCGCGTTCGTACAGGGACGTACAAACAGAATGCCGAAGTGTAATTGCGTTTATATAAAGCGTGTCGTGATACCGTCGGTACTTCGCCATTGGACTGGCATTGTATTATTCAAAGCGTTATTACGTCGGACTCTACAGTCGCTCTTCTACCGTCCGCCAAGCGAAGGATCTTCGATCCAGGGTGCAACGTGCAAACTCCACAATTTTCGTCGAGCAGTGCGCTTTCACGTTCGTTACGTGGACTAACGATGTTGACGACATGACGTTAACGATCTTGCGAAGATATGAAAGATAACAGCAACTGCATTAAATTATTTTCAATGTTCTGCTTCTTCACAGAAAATCGACAAAATTATATCTCAGTTAAATTCAAAACCTACTTCTTCGATGCGCTTCTTATTTTTCTACGATTTTTTCTATATTAATCATTCAACCTCGGGCTTCAATCCTTACTCAAAATCTCACGTTTCAAGTTACGTAAGAGCGTAAGCTGGTATCTTAAGACAGTTCTTGAACCACCTTGCATTAGAGCGTTAGAGACTTAACGAATCAGATTAGCGAACTCTCGATGAATTTCAGTCACAATTTTCTTTTTTGTGCAGGCTTAAAGTCGCGTCAATAACGAAGTTAATAGCGACTAGGTACTTACATAGTATTTATATTTTGTAGTATAAATTTGTGTTCATCAAGCATTGGAGTGTTCTCTTCAGATGATTTTGGGAAGTCAGAGCAGATTATCAGTTGGATTAATCGTACGGAGTGTTCTCTGTCACTCAAAGTTTTTATGCATTCATGTAGAATGTGTTGAGCCGTGACAGATTCTTGACATCTATATTATAGAAGGGTCTGCTTGATCAAGTGTTCGTGGATTAATCGAGCCGTTGAGATAGAAGTCGTTCGTTACGTTGCGGATCTTCGTACTATAATCAATTCCATTCATCTTTGACGTTGGTTTTTACATACTTGCGTAAGTTCTTGATACGATATCGGGATCAGTCACAATTTTCCGACGCAGGAGATGTAGGTATCCGTCGGAAACACCTGCAACAACAAAGCAGTAGAGAAATTCGCAGAGGCTTTGTCGAAGGCAAAGAACCGCGGTTGGTTCGAAGACCTTTTCTTCCCGAGAGTTAGAACGAAGAAAGATTCAAGAGAAAGAGAAACAATACGTAGCAAGAGAGAGAGAGAGAGAGGAGTGAAATGGTAGACGTGGAATCGAAAGTAGAAGGAAGAGAGTGCGAGGAGAGAGGTGGTTACGAAGAGCGGTCGTACAGAGAGAGGGTGGCGGAGAGGGTGTCCCTCAAATCGCCCCCGCTGCCGGTAACGTCGTCGTAGCACGTGCTTGCTACGTCACCGGCCGTGTTTACAGAGAGATACCTATAGCCGTACTCGTGACCTTGTGTTTTGTATATATCATCCTCCCTCCTGACGGCCGCGGGATTCCCCTCGCGGTCCCGCGGACCTGCCACTGCCCACCCCGCCCCCCTTATCCACCGTATCGTCTCTCCACTCCCTTTCGACCTTCCGCCGCGCGGCTTTGGTACACGAGAGAGCTCCTCAAACTCCCCATGAGGCAACCAGTTGTTCCGTCTGTGACGTAACGGGGTATCACACGACCTGTCGGTGCTTTGTTGCCTCCTATCCTGCTCCACCCTTCGCGATGGCCCATCTCTTTCGCTCGCAACCACCACCAGACACGCTCCTTCTTTCTCCTTCTGTGTCCTCTCTCTCTCTCTTTCTCTCTTTCCACGTCCGCACGTATTCCGTCCAGCCAAAGGTATATACATATACAGTTCGTCTTTTGCTTCTCTCTCTATCCGTTCATGTATATATGTATATGTATATACATATATATATATGTATATATATATATATATAAACACATTGATCTCTCTCTTTCTATCCACGTGTCTCTGTTCCGTAACTAGCGTTCGGAATTCCCTTTCCTGTATACCCTCGCCTTCTTCGTCGCGGTGCCCTCAACCGCGGAGGTAATTCTCCGCGTGCTCTCACTCTTTCACCGTCCATATGTACGTCTCCACGTTCCTCTATATATTTGGTCCATGTGTTGTGCATCCGTGCGAGAGATGGTTGCTGTGGATGGAGTCTGTGTGTACAGGCTCGCGATTCGAGAGAGTGAAAGTGAGAGAGAGAGAGAGAGAGAGAGGGGGGATGGTTTAACACATCGCCTCGAAGGTCGTGCCAGACTTTACTGGGTCACTGGAACGACGGTGATGACCCCGCGCTCCTTTCCTCTGGCTTCCTTCTAGTTCGATAGAACGTGGATCAGACTGTCGTTTTATCCGAGAGAGAGATGTGAATCATATGTATCTCGCGTTTAGGCTTCTCACTGTACACTAATGAGATCACTCGATTGGTGGTCGCGTTGATTCGCGTGTTTTACGAAGTTTTGGCAAAAGGAAAATTTGAAAGAGACCCTTTCATATAGATAGAACTGAATTTGACTTTCGTCTTTACTTCAAAGTGTCATTTAGATTCATTTAGTTAAGGTACCTTCAGATAGCACCATTATCCCTTCTAAGGGATTACGCAGTTGCTAGAAGATTCTAGAGGATTCTTTGTCTCCCTTCAATGTCAATTTCATGTGCTATCTTCATGTACTTTCTTTGTATTTCTACAGAAGTGTCTAATATCTGTCATTTCTTTTGGGATCAACCTGAAAAATCATTTAACATTACAATGCATGGCTGGAAAAATACTCCACAGACGAAAATATAATAAAGAAAAAAATTTGTTCCGAGTCTGACGAATTTTCGAGCAAAGTACTCCAAAGAGTAAGCCGACTTCCTTTACATTTCTAGAGAAGTATCCAGTATCATTTCTTCTGGGATCGATCTGAAAGATCACTTAACGTTACAATGGCTTTTAAAAAAACAGCACGACAAGAAAAATACTCTACAGACGTAAATATAATAAAGAAAAAAAAATTTGTTCCAAGTCTGACACATTTTAGAGTAAAGTACGCTCGTCGTCGCGAATTTTTTTTCTGCTCCAATTTCTTTTTCGGGGGCACGAACGTGACGCGAGAGACGTCAGCTCCGCGACTAGCGAGTTGCTCACGTAAGAGCAGTTGAGAAATAAATCGTGAAATCGATCGGACGTCGCGAATGTTCTCGTAGGTTCGACGCATTGAGAACTGACAGAAACTCCAGGAGGCAAGGAGAGCTAGTAGAGACCTCGATTAGGGTCACGAAAATACCTCCCTGTGTCCTGTGTCGTTACCTCTGATTTAAATCCTATTGACTGAAAGCGGAATGTCGCAACGCGCAACTGTTGCAAGGGAAAATCTATGTCACGCAGCATCAATTGGTGCCATTACTCGGCGCTTTAATTTAAGGCTTCGCTTCGTGGAAGTTTTCTACGTCGTTTGGTTGAAGTCTCTTTGCGGATGACACTCCTCGCGCAATTCAATGCTAGCTGATCGTCCCTATTCAACAAAAAATCACGAGATTAGAAGGTAGAAAACGAATTATCTATCTGATAATGTCGTTACTTTGGAATTAATAAACGAGTCGCTCCCACTTTCGACGATTCTTCTTTGACGAGTTTTATGGTACTCCGTCGATTTCGTTTGATTTTTCCGTGTCAGGACTCGGATAGAAATCCGATGAAATTTACGGAGGTGGACGGTTGCAAGAAAACAACGAACGTAATTCTGGCAACGAACCACGTAGCAAGGTTGCTTCTGTCCTTAATTTTAGAAACGTCGAAAAAGGAACGGTTGGAGACAGTCGTCGCGACGAAAATAATAACGCATACCAAACGGAAATAAGAATTTCCTTGCCACTCGTACGAATTTCTATGTGTATTTTTATTTTATTTCGATCTCGTCCTCCGAATTCTCGTCCGCCTCGAATTTAATGTATCTTTTATAAAGATTCTGTTAGAAATCATTTTTTCAATGTCAGAAATAATAAAAGATGAAAAACTGTGGGTGTTTGTGCAGTGGTCAACCACCAGTCGAGTCTCATCGTGGAACCAAGGAACGAGCACTCGGAGAAAGTCGAATAGAGATCGGAGAACGTTTCACTTTCACTCTGTCTGGCCAGAATTCATCTTCAGATCTGTGTTCAGTGTCGTTTCTCAATCATTTTACGCTGATCCATAGAAATTATCTTTAAAATCATGAAAAAAAGAATTCTGGAAAGAAAAGAGTAACGAGAATTTTACTGCGATATTGCAATAAGAAAGACATTAACAAATGTAAATGATAAAACTTCATCTCATAAATTGTTATTTTTAATAAAACTGAATATAGTTGTGACGTTTAATTTGTGAATATACTGTCACGTTTAATTTCACAGTACAACGTTCGTGTATTTAGTGTACTCATTCGTTAGATTTAATTATCGTTGGTGGAGTTTAATTATTGGTCGCTAAATCATTGTATTATTGGTTACTAAACTTGGACTGATTTATCATTCGGTGATACACCTTGTTTATTTATTTCATTAGCAATCGCATCCGCACACGATTATCGTATTACATGCCTGATAAAAATAGATGTATCACATTGACAAATCAATATGTCAATTCCCATAATTTCTAAGTTCAAGTTCAATCTTTTACTTCATAAAAAAAAAAGTGTGTTGCCCAAGATACATAATTTTAATTACTATCTTCCATCAAATTTTCAATCAATAATCAGTGACAAAAGAAAATTATAATAAATTATATAATAATATAATATAATTATAATATATTGATATATTATAATATAAATTATATAATAATACTATTAGGACTTAGAATGCAACGTACCTCAAACATTTCATAATTCTTAAAGTTCTGTTCTATTAATTCTCCATTTAATCCAGCAACGAGCCATCGACCAGTCCGAACTAACCAATCATCGTAATGAATTTTCAAGCAGGCGTTATTTAGCGCGTCTCGTCTACGTCAATACTCGAGGGGGCCCCCAAGTATCATCGTCGTCGTCATTGCGATCATTATCATCCTCGTCGCTCGACGATCGTCATCGACGTTGGGAATATCGTCACCGTCATCCGGTTAACGAGAAACACACCATGTACACGCGTATTTTCCATTAAGTTTCCAACGAGGCCGGTGTTTCTTCTTCTCTGATCAACCAGAGCGCACAATTTATCTCGTAAATTTTGCAGGGCCTGTCCCAATTGATCCAGTAGCCTCCAATCTCTCTCGTCGTGATCATCACCGATCACGTTCTCACCGAGGCAAGAAATTTAATTGCTCCTTTTAGGTTCGATTAATTTTCGAATCAATTACCCGTTTGTTTGCGCGCCGTTCGAGGCTACGGCGTACGGTTAATGGACGTGTAATTACAACCGGTGTGTATCGTGTATTACGTTGCCATTAACCCTGGGTCCATCTTCTGGATGCCTACCAAGTCCTTCTTTCGTTTGCTTTTTTCGTTAGCACGTGCGTACAACTGTCGTTTTTCTTCTTTAAGAAGAGAACTCCATCTTTGCGAATTATTAATATTAATATTAATTTTCGTGAATCTTATTAATATTAACATTAATACCTTCGTGAATTTTATTAACATTACCATTAATATCTTCGTGAATTTTATCAATAGTAATATTAATACCTCCGTGAATTTTATTAATATTAACATCAATACCTTCTGTGAATTTTATTAACAAAACTCCAACTTTCTTTCTCACCCTGTGTGATAAAAGAAGAAGCGTAACAGAGTAACGAACGACAAGTTCGAATAGAAATGCAAATGTAAAAAAGTACGAAAAATTCTACGTGTGAGCCAAAACTGCACGGAGCATAGCCCTCGTCATCCGAGTCGTCCGTTTGGAAATTAAATTATAGACTCTAATTCTTTATTATCCTGGAAACTGGAAGAAAGCTTTCTTCTTAGACTTCACTTTTCCTTTTCTTTTTTTTTTTAACGATTAGCGCGTCTGTTTTTTTCAGAGTGTAAAATTAATAGCTTTGTCTGAAAGGTGAGCCGCGAGGAAAGAAAAGGAAAAATAAAAAACAAAGAAAAAGGAAAAGGAAAAAATCAGCCACGCCTACGTGGTGTTTATATTCGTCGCGCTGATGGCAGCGTAAAGAAAAAAGAACAAAATGGTTATTTTTTTTTATTTTTTCCCCCTTCACGATCACCTTTATAGCGGCGTAAACATAGTAATGGCTGGAAAACACGGACGGTGTCTTTTTTTTAGAAGAGAGAGAGAGAGAGAGAGAGAGAGAGAGAGAGAGAGAGAAAAGAGAGAGAGGAAAAGGGAAAAATGGTCGATGTTTTTTTTCCTTGTTCGCAATCGAACCGGAAAATGGAAGTGATCGATCCCCCTTTTGCGTCGACAGCTTTTGTTCACTTTCGCATGCATGAAAGTTTTACCGAGTAATTAGTCGCTTCTTCGCTATGAATTTCACGCAAAGAAGCTGCAGAGTCAGTCGCAGCTTACAGTTTCGCACTTTGCAGTTGTTTCACCTTGGTGTTTATTTTCATTTTGGAGATCGCGATCTTCCTTTTCTTTTTACAGCAGTCAAACAAACCACGGCCATTTCTTTGCACAAAACAGGATAACAGGATAAAGAAAATCTGAAAAAAATATATTAAAAAAATAATTGACAATTTTGTATATTTTTTCGTATTACTTCATCTAAGTTTTTATTTTCATTTTGGAGATGCAATCTTCTTTTTTTTTTTTAATCAAATTTTTTTGATCAAATAAATCGCGACTGTTTCTTTGCGCAAAACAGGATAACAGGATGAAGGAAATTTAAAAAATTATATTGAAAAAGTAAAAGCAATTCTTTATATTTTTTCGTACTTCTGGATCTTATTACCTCAGTTCTTTTTTTCATTTTGGAGATGCGATCTTTCTTTTGTTCTAATGATCAAATAAACCGCGATTGTTTCTTTACATAAAACTAACAGGATAAAGGAAATCTGGAAGTATAAATAATTAGAAACATTGAAATAATTAAAATAATAAAATTTTGTGTATTTTGTTCGTATTATTTTTCACAGGCACGTGAAAACTTTATAATCTGCTATCTGCTATTGTCAAAAGACCTCGTCATTTGTGAAATAAAGTCGTTTCAACTCACAGATCAATTCCTCCAGCCGTTGACTGGGCGAAAGACTCGAGTTCATTGCTTCGTATTAACGATCGTTGCGGCGTGTCTTTTTGCGTAATGGGGCCCCCTGTATGACTCTTGTGAATCTATTGATGCATCAGACATCCCAGAACGTCGTTTCAGTTGACTGGCAAATTTCTCAATTACGTAGTTCGACGTTGGAATAACGCGAAATACGGTCCAATGCTTTCAAGTGCGAATTACCAATTTTTTCTTCTTCTTTCATTAAACGAATGTAACTGGGATTTCGGGGATCTTGATCCACTGACATTACAATGCTGCGTTTTGAAAATATTTCTTTAGTTATCTTTGCGTAGAAAAAAGTAGATGTTGAAGAAATATAGATAGATCTATATAAGGTGGAAAATACCTTGAAAAATTTGAAAAAGAAGAAACGAGAAAATAAGGATGCCTTTTTTATCAATCTACTGACAACAAAATATTCGAACTCGAGGGTTTTCCTTTTGAAATGTTTGAGAGACTCGATGAGCCTTTCATCGACTATGAAAGAAAAGAAAAAAGGAAAATACGTAATTAAAAAAGCTTCGATGGAAAGACAACGTTCTATACAATTATAGAAAATACTACTATAATGACCTACTATATAATAAACAATATAAATAATATAAATAATATTAATCGACGAATTAATTTATCAATTCTCCAATTAGTAGATATTAAAATAAATCCGACTGATCGTAAAAATGAGATATTAAAAAATTAATTCCCATGATAGGTGATCATCTGAAAACATTAATTCCTCTATTATAATAGCGATGATTGTTGTTGCTGCATGTGTCGGTTTCTGGTTCAGGCAGAAACATCAAGAAGAAACGTTTTCAAATAATTTATTTAACCTCGTACTTCGTAATGACATCATCGTTACTTTACAATTAAATCCAAGAGTTACACGTTACCTCTAAACTTTTAAAAGGAAACAAAACTCGTGATCGATCGCAGAAGCGCTCTATACAAATGTAGTCGAAACACTTCGGGTACCGGTTTTGGGGGGGCGGGGGGTGGAGGAGGAAGTTTTGGAGCGATGTTAGCGAAGAGGTTGAAATTCGAAGTGTCGCACGGCCTTCGCATGTGTGTGTACGCGTGTGTGTTTGTGTGTGTGTGTATCTGTTTTTTTTTCGTTTTCTCGCTCTCTCTCGAAGAAGATACGCGAGAAAAAAAAGAATCGGCAAGTGAAGAGATCGCGAACGATCGCGTTAGAGATCAATGTGTGCTTAGAGATCGACTGGTGCTCGTCGAAGGCAAGGCAAAATGTGATTCTTTTCCTTTTTTTCTTTTCTCTCCTTTTTTCGTCCGTTCGGAAGTTTTTTGATCCGCGAGTTTTTCTTAACGACGCGTACAGAGTCACGGACATTGTCCACAGACATGTGTCCGTATACAAGTTCCTAGAAAGTATACGAATCTCGTGAAAATGTACGGCAAGTTACACGAGATGATGTTTTTTTTATTATAGAATAATCTGGAAGAGTAATTAGAGCGCTGTGACGCTCGATGAATATTCATAAAAAGAAAAAAAAGAAACAGTGATAAATATTCATCATCGAATCTTGAGGTACCACTCGAAACGAAAAGACAACAGTTTTTGGGGTTGGCGTGAATTGAATCTGAATCTCCTCCTCCAGGAATATTGGCACGTACGGTGGTGTCAGTTTACTTTCTCTTTAATTCAAGTACGATTCCAAAAGATACAAAGATACAATCGTCACAACATATGTGTACATGATTTCTTTTCTCTCGTTTAATACTCGTAAATGCTCGTTAATATTTTTTAAATAAATATATATCTGAAAAGTCGCAGGTAGTTTAAAGCAAGTGAAAGCTGTTCCTCTGTAGAGAGAGAGAGAGAGAGAGAGAGAGAGAGAGAGAGAGAGAGAGAGAGAGAGAGAAAGAAAAAAAAGAAGAAGAAGAAAGGGAAAAAAAGGAAACAAAAATATGATTTACCGTGTAAATAATTTTCCCCTGTGATCTTCCTGACAGAAGACGATCTGCGTGTGTTTCTCGCGACTTTCGTTATATATCGCAAATCTCTTCTCTCCGGAGTTCCAGAAAACATTGAAGAATCTTGAGAATCTTGCAGAGGGACACACATTTACAGACAACTGTCCGCGAGTTTCGAACATAACGCGACTTTAGATATACAGAGAATAATGACGCGTCTGCCGATTCGTCAACGATCGCTTAATTAATAACGTTAAATGGCAGTTTGTTTTAAGGTGATCCAGCAGAGATCGGATTAATCGCCAGATCTTGAACCTCTTGTGAAACCTGAGATACGCGAATCCTTAAGTTATCTCGATCGATCAGCAGAGATATCGTGTGTGTTCGTTTCCGTTTATCCGTGTGTTCCATTTCGTTCACGTTAAATCGATGTCGCGTCCTTCGATCGATCCGCCGAGACGTCGTGCTCGGGTTATCGAGAGAAAAAAAAAAAAAAAAAAAGAAACGAGACAACGAGCGTCGCGACATGTATCGATCTCTCTTCCTTTTCATTCCTCGAGGTGCACTGGCAGAATTCTGTTTATCAAAACTCCTTGATTAACAAGTGAATTTTTTGAAAGATCAGCAAAGTACATACATAGTAACTCAAACTGACGAGTAGTAGGCAGTAAATATTCCAAGCTCATCTCTTGGCTCGTATGGACGAGGAACACGAGTCTTAATAATCTGTAAAGAATGAGGGGATCTTCGAAATAAATCACAGACAATACCTCAAAATCGGTGTAATACGTGTGACATGTGAATTGTCGTCGTGTCGAATTTCATTCCGTCCGACGATCACACGAAAATCGATCGAGTTTCGAACTCACCGGCTTCCGAATCTCGCGAGAGTTCCGATGATCCCTTTCATCCCCTCGAGAAATGAATTATACGATAAATTTAACCGAGCGTCTTCCTCGAATGTCTCTCACTGGCGGGATAATTTTTCTCGGTTCAATACTGAGAGAGAAGGAAAGATCCGAGAGTAAGGTGACGCGAGAGGGCGACGTGATTCCCTCCCTTGCAAGAATTCTACCCTTCTCCTCTCATCGATCACGCGACTGATCCTTGAGACAGGTCAGCTTCCTGCGAATCTTCTGTTGTTTTGTTCGTTTCATCGGAATTCGTAACGCGTTTGTGTAATTGTAAAAAGCATCGATCTTTCTTGAAAAGATCAACGTTTTGTTGAAGATCAAAAGAAAGAGACAGACAGAAAAGATTTTGTGACCCTAAGTAAATCGATAAATCGCGAGGGATACGAGAGGAGAGGGAAGAGAGAGAGAGAGAGAGAGAGTGAGAGAGAGAGAGAAAGTTGACCAGAACACGCATGGTACATGTGGGAAGCAGAAAGAATGCCTCGAAGGAACGACGTTAGCTGGATTGTTGGTTACGTGGACGTGAAATCTCGTCGCGAAATCGTCGCTTCCTCGCAGGGTACATACATTTCCATGAGTGTCTGTTTTACTTCCGCGATTCTCTCTCGGTTGTTTCGTTTTCCTTTCGCAAAAGAGAACGAACGTAACGAAAGAAAAAAAGAAAGAAAGAAAGAAATGATGATAAAGAGAGAAAAGAGAGAGAAAGAAACAACATAGAACAAGAAGAAATCGGTGTGGAATGTCTCGTGTAATTACGTGCGAGAATAATTAACCAGGCATTATTATAGAAAAAAAAAAGAAAGAAAAAACAACTTCACTACATTAATCCGTTTACGTTTATAAGACAATAAAAACTAATGTCGTCATTCGTAATAGTAGTAATAGTAGCAATAATATAATAATGATCGTAATTATAATAATAATAATCATAACTGTCTTCATCATCATTATCATCATCATCATCATCATCATCATCATCATCATCATCATCATAATCGTCGTCGTAGTATCATAATCAATCGCCATTTCGTAGCTCACAAATAAGTATATATGTATATCAATCTCATAATCATCATAATCATAATCATCACCATCATCATCATCATCATCAGTTAATTTAATCACTACTTCGAGTTACTTTCTAATTATCGCAAACGAAAGAAGGACAGACCAAAAGAAAAAAAAAAGAAATATATACGTTCACACATTTTCCTCTGTACTTCCATAGGTTTCCTTTTTCTTCTCGTTTCAAAGCACTTGGAGCATTCGATTTCCCTTTCTCGATTTCCTTCTCACGCATACGTGTCTCTCTCTCTCTCTCTCTATGTATATATATATATAGAATATATATATATATATATTCATAATTCGTGTATATAAATATATAATCATATATGTGTAAAGCATATGTATATATATGTCTGTGTGTATATATATATATATACACACACACGCACACACATATATATACTATATATATATGCCAATATATATATATATATTTATATATATTTATATATATCTTCTTTCCTTGCCAACGAAATGGATCGATACGGAATAAATTAGGCGCTAAATAAATAGAACGGATCACTACGGATTTTTTTTGTTTCTCGTTTCAAGGAGATTCATCCATACTCGCTGCATTCTCATTCTTCTTTCTTTTCCTCTTATATTATTCATCCCCGTCGCGTTTTCGTTCGCAGAAGGTCAACCATATGTCCAGCCGTTAATTGGTAAAATCGATTCGCGATGTAAAAATCGTTAATTTCCTCATTCCCGCTGCTAAACGACGCTGACGTATCGCCAGCGACGACTTTTCCTTCGAGTCTTTGCCGATCCGTTGTAACGACTTGTCATGCCGATTTGCTTTCGTCATACTTGAGATGAATTCGCGTTTTAACACGTTACCTCCCCCCTTTTTTTTTTACTAAGAGTAAAGAGATCATTCACGAGGAATAATAATAATAATGATTATCGATAATACAACAGAAATTCGGACCAGTTCGCACGAAGGAGTGGGTTTCACCCTCTTAGTCAGTGTGTTCCTCTCGCTTTCCGTTCTTTTCCTTTTTTTTTTTTCATTCTCGCGCAGCTGAATAAGTGCACAGCTGCCGTAATGATGTATCGTGTGTGTCGTTTAATAATAGGGTCAGTACCTAAACCAGTCTGGCCACGCTATTCTAAATTACCAATATATTATATAATAATATAATATAATATATCAATATACATATGTAATATATTATATTATATTATACAGTATATATTTATATATGTATATATGTATTGTATATATACATATATATAATATCAATTTAAATGAACATTTTTGATCAAGCTATACTGGTTTATTTTTCCTTCTGTTTTTCTTTCTCTCTATCACACTTGCAATCTTCCATTCGTTCTTCAAACACTCACTCTCTCCCTCTCTTTTTCCATATATATGTACCAGTTTTAAATTCGCCGTTACGTTTCTATTATCTCGTTCCTTTTTTTTGTTTTTTTCTTTTTTTGTCTTTTATTTGTTATTAATATAGTTTGTTCGTTTGTCAGCTGTTCAATAATCGTCGTTCACCCTTTCATTCTCGGTTTCTTATTCTCGCCATCCTGTCCTCGGTCTTTCCTTGGATAATTGATAATCCTTAATAATGCAAAAATACTAGTTAAATCCCTGTACATGAAAATCTTGATGCAGTATACGTGTGGTGTTTTTGTTCGTTTTCTTTTTCTCGTTCAAATGTTATGTCGCCGCCGCATTCGATACACGTCGATGCGTATGTACGACTTTGCGCGCGAACATGAGAGTATGTAGTTAATACGTGTACATACGTGTGCCTGTGTGTGTGTGTTTGTGTGTGTGTGTGTGTGTGTGCAGGTTCCGACCGCCCACTGGCTACTCGTTCTCGGTTTTTTTTTTTTTTCTCTCTTGGTGGACTCAAAAAAGCGTTACTTTTTATTTGTTTCTAAAGTTTCTTTTTTTTTACTTACAAGGTATTTGGTTTGCTCCATGCATCACTCTGACATGCAGTTTTTTTTTCTTGTTTAGATATATAAATTATGGTAATGATTCGGTATTATAATTATAATAATAATAATTATTATTATTAATATTAATATTATCATTGTGTTCGGTGTGTGTACCGCCGTTTTTTCCGTCGTCGTCATCATTATTATTATATTATTATTATTATTATTTTATTATTATTTTGTTTGTTTCTTTCTTTGCTGGTCACGGAATCAGTTACTCGATTATCTCTCTCACGCCCGGTTTTATATACGTTCTCTCTCATTCTGTCTCTCCCGCTCTCTCTCTCTCTCTCTCTCTCTCTCTCTCTCTCTCTCTCTCTCTCTCTCTCTCTCTCTCTCTCTCTCATTTTTGTATATTTTTCGTTCGCTACGCACACCTCACTCACACTATTCTTCTCATCCCCCTCTCCCCCTTTCTTTACTTTGTCTCATATTTTTTTTCCTTCCGACAAAAAGAACAAAGAAGAAGATAAGAACACGCGTTTCAACAGTCGTTTCCTATCGTCTTTTGTAATCCTGTGGCCTTCAAAAAATGCCGGTACAAATGATGATAAAAAGGAATGATGTCTTGACTCTCTTGAATCAAATGGTACGCCGTTTTTGCTATCGCACGACAAGCGGTGAGGAGGAAAAAGGCGTTCTTGTTCGAAAGGTAGTAAAACCGCGTGGGATCATCGCTTTGTTTTGATCTTTGATGGAGGGAGAGAGAAAAAAAGGGAAATATTTCTAAAACTAAAAACTACGACGCGCGACAGAAAAAAGTGGAGAAAGCTCCGTTTTTGTCTCAAGGTCTCCTTCGTCGAGTCTCAAAAGAAGATATCATCGCTATATCTTATTATATCAGCTTCGTATAAAAATCACTGCCAACTACCGCAAGTAATTGTAATCATACATGTTCGTCTGAAAGAATAGGTTAAGAGGATGTAACGAAATTGAACGTAAATAAAGTGTAAAGAAAAAAAAAAGAAAAATAAAAGCGAAGAAGGAAATCTTCGAAATCGTCGGCCCGAGCTTTTACCTCTTCTTTCTGCCTCCAATCGAGCCCCAGATGGACGTCTAAAAATCAGCAGGGTGCTTACACAACAGTTTCCACTTTCTCCGTTATATGCAGTAACACTATTTTACAATGAGGTTTCGAAATGGTTTCTACAAATAATAAGAGCAGGGATGAGACGAGACAAGAGACCAGAGAAAGACGGAATATACTGGAGATAGATAAGAAGAAGAAGAACGAGAATATGAGAAGGAAAAAAGGAACCTTACAAATTTAATGAATCTAGGATAAATAGATACTTATATTACATACTCACTGTATGTTAGGATAAGAGAGAGAGAGAGTAAAGAAAAGATAATGAATGAAAAGGTGAAAAAGAGAGAGAGAGGAAGAGAGAGAGAGAGAGAAAGAGAGAAAGAGAGAAAGAGAGAAAGAGAGAAAGAGAGAGCAGGAGCGAAGGGAGAATCATCAAAACGATCGTGATGGTGCGATGGTAGGCTACAGGTCTACTATCCGCGACCCTGATCGGAGACCCTGGCGGTTTTTTTTAGAAGCGCCTCGCCGCGATCAGCGTTAGATTGGCGGCTGACACGAGGGTGCTGACGTTGTTGCTCGTATTCGTGGCTTCCTGGCTGGCGGTTGGTCACTTCTTACTCTTCTTGGTAGGCGGCTCCTGTACGTCCTGCGAGTCTTCGGTATCCTCGCTGTCTGTCGGTCGTGGCGTGTTGTTGCTGTCGTCGTTGTCGTTCGTGGCGAGTGAATCGTTCGTATCTTCGCTGGCGACGGCCGCTGTAATCGGCGTAGCGGGTTTATCCATCGAATCTTCGGTGAAGGACGTGGTCATGCTGTTCTCATCGATGGCCGCCGGATCAATACTGCCTGGTTCCTTACCGTTCAATGTCGCTTCCTGATTGCTGTCGTCCGACGGCTCTGTCGCCTCGCCGTTGCTGGGCGGATGAGAGTTCCCGTTCTCTGTCGAGCCTGGAATACCGTCTAGCAATTCTGGCTTCAATTCAGACGCCACGTAGTGGGTCCACAGAGCGAGTTCCACCCTATGGGGGCTCCATGTTTTGCCGTTTGACGCTGCAATGAAAAGAAGAAAAAAAACGACCACACTGTTAAACTGTTCGACAATTTTTTCTGAATTTTTGTGAAAACGTGTTTTTGTAAACAAAAAAACAGTTAGATCGATATCTATTTCTCTAGCTGTACACCAAAAAAGTTTCATAAATATCCGTAGCTTGGTCGAGTTACTCGAATGCAAGTCGTTCCGAGTAGTGGGATTTGTATCTGTGGTGAACTTATCGGAGGTCAAAGCGGTTTATATAATACAAGTTTATCGATTCCTCCCTCTACTTATGACTTGGCATTTAAATAACAGGAATCCGTGCTAAGATAAGTGGATTTAATAAATAGTGCAACTAGCGATAATTCTAGGCTATTTGAAAGATGACGAGAAAAACTTTTCCATCTTCGATCCACTTCCTCTTCCTTTCTCCTCGCGTTTCTTTCTTTTCCAAATTCGCAAGTTGCAAACATGTCTACACTCACTTTGTTTGTTCAGCCTCTCGACGGTGTTTTGAATGTGCTGAACAAAGTTGAGGTACTCCTTGGTGGTGTAATCGATGCCCTCGATTTCCGGTATTGCCATCAGACATTCGTCCGCCATGAAGGGTGCGTTCTCCGGTGATGCTGCTGCCAGTAGGGCCGAGGCCATCGTGGTACCAACTCCTTTCAAATTCGAGAGGGCAGTGATCGCCTGTTCTAGGTTTGGAAGCTTTTTGAACGCTTTCTTCGTCTCCGCCATCACCGCGCGAGGCGTGTTCACTTTTACTAAGTAGGATAACTGTGGATAGAACTTCCCACGCTGTAAATAATAAACAAGATCCAACGTTTAAACAGAGTTTCAATTCACAGTTTTGTCAGGGATCAACGACTTGGAAAATCACTTTTCTCACGTTTCGTATTTCGAAGTTTCCGGCGCATTCAGAGCCTTTCTATCATCATTAATCCGCATTTTTCAAACGAATTACGTTCGATTGAGAAACCGAAATTTGTCACCAAGGTAAGCAAAAGTATCAAAGTATCGCCGCGGGAACCATTGCACTGTATGTACATGCAACATGCGCACCGTTCGAATAAACTTTGAAACTTGCCATCGACTCTAGAAATTGCCGCAAGCCTGATATACACTTTAACGACGGATAATCGTGAACATGATCCGCGCGTCGTTATCTTTAACAAATTACGCGCTCAAACAAGTTGATTTATAACTGAAAGAACTTAATTGCGAGCTTAACACGAGGTTTCGATCTTAATTATTCGAGAACCAATTCCTCTCTGGTTGTATTAACGTTCAATTAGCTCTACAACAGTCGTTCGAATGATACATCTTTTAGCGAACTCTCGTTGATTAACGATTTCGAAATTAATCGAGTCAAAACTCGTTTAAAAGTCAATCTTCTTATCGCGTACCGCGAAGATGTTTCGTGCGCTTGAAAATTTTTCGTTGCTCTTGAAAATTAACTTTAAACGAATTGCACTTCAATTTTACAATTTTATTTTATTTTTAATAACTAAAAAGGCTTAATATTGCAGAGTGGCGGAACGCGCCACAAAGCATCTAAATAATTTCATTACTCCACGCAGAGTGTTCCAAGACTTTTAAAAAAAAGAGGAGCACAGGATTATTTTCATTCGAAGGTCAACATTTTTAAAATCCATCCGTATCAGAAGCAGTAACGCTGGCTCGAATCAACGAAATTTGAATGGCGCGACCAAAAAACTAAGAAAAAAAAAAGAAAAAGAAGAAAAAGAAGAAGAAGAAGAAGAAGAAGAAGAAGAAGAAGAAGAAGAAGAAGAAGAGTATTAACAGAGAGAAATCATCGACTCACTATTTGTTTCCATTTCATCGTTTGCACAAGTTCTTCGTGATTGAGATGCGCGTCCTTGCCGCGTGACTTGATCTTCTTTGGGAGCTCATTTTGATACCTGCGAACAGAAAACGTCACCGGGATGGTCAGTAGCCGTAACACGGAATCGTAAGCGAAATGTAAAGGACACGAAAGATCACGGTTATAGGTGGGATCAACGATTACGTAACCAGCGGGAGAGCTGGGAGGAAAAAGCGTATAGAAATCGCGGAATACTGATTAAAAATGCAGCCGCAAGAAGAAGCGGTTTTCCACCTACTGCCGCGTTCACGTGGCCTGGCAGACATCGTCGATGGAACACGAGCCAAATCGAGGACACGTTCGCCAGATTGGATTTTCCGATATCCCGTCGAAATCTCTTTCCCACTTCTGTTTCTATATTTTTCCCTAAAATATCTTCCCTTCAACCTATCTTCTTTCACTCTTCGATCCACTAACTGACAATCTTTTTTTTTTTTTTGATTATCACGTAATTCAACTCTTTGATTTTCATTTCGAATCGCGCCACTTTAATTCGACCCTGCATTCACGTTAAAATTGATCCATCAAAAGAAGCAATTACAATTTATCCTAGTCACCATCGTTACAAATGTTTTAAAACTTATGTTTTAACTATAGTTTTTTTTTCCTCCTAAGAATCTGATTTTATTCAGCATTTACTCAAACGTTAGTCAATTCAGGTTTCCTCTTTTTCCCAGCGAGCTCTTCCTTCAGCTCCCATTATTCAGGTCATCGACACAAGTCGAGAGACAAGTTCTCTCTGTTCTTCGGAGGCTGCATCCGTGAACAGAGCCACGGCGACGGCAACGAGAGGGACAGAGACGGGATACAGAGAGCACCACCGCCACCACTCTCTCCCGCGTGGTTTTATTGTAGGTACTTTCGGAGGTCGGCCGAGATCAGCTGTTTGCCTGAACGGCTAAACTTAGTTACGGATAGTTTGTATTTCATTCATATAATGCGACACTTGGACGCGCGTGTTTCCTTGAATTACTAGGCGGTTCACTTTCTGAAAGAGAGCGTGTGAAGTCCCGCGGAGGTTACAATTAATACGCGTTGGATTCGAGGGACTCGGAGCTAAATTTCTTTTCGTTTTTGTCTATATAGTAGACAAATGAGAGTTTCGAACATTTCTGGAACTTGTAAAATGTTTTTGAAATTTCACTGAATCCTCCGAAATCTGTGTTGGACAATGATCAGTAAAAATTTGAACGAATTTGAACGTTACAAGAAGGATGTTTTCGGTTACTGTTACTGCAAGTTGAGCGACGGAATAATGGTTTGAAGATTAGACATTTTTGGTTTGTGGTCGAAACTTGGGAGAGACGATAATGAACCGTATTATCGCAAAGGGAGGAAGAGGAAACTATGAACTGTTGGCTCGTCTCGCAGCAGAAAGCAATTTCTCAAACGCGTGTTTGTCCGTAATTCTTTCCCCTTCGTTTTCGCAATGAAGCGAAAATAATAAATCTTGCTCAATATGCTAACGACAATTCATCAGAATTCACGAGAATGAAAATTTCCAAAAATCTCGAAGAAGAATTGTCGAGCGACTCGTTGAAAGACACGAAGAGAGTCGCGTGTTTTCCTTAAACAAATATTTACGTATCGATCAAACGATAAAAACAAAAGGTTTCCATAATTTTCTCAGAGGAATGGTAACGAGATATTGGTAACTGGTTCTCCTCCGCTGGCTTCGACGCCGGAAGAGTATAGACAAAGAAGCCCCAAAAACGAGTCCCAGTCACTTGATTCTCTCTCGTCGACAAGACTCGCAGTTTCCTTCGGGAGATTCGTTGGAAGTAATTGACTCCAACCGATTTGTCGACAAACACCCGAGAGCAACACTCGTGACATAACTGCGGAACTGTGCAGCGAAACTTTGGTTTTCTTCGAGTCACTTTCGAATCACGATTGCGATTATTGTTCAGGGTCTGGAGGAAAATCGAAAAAACAATCGGCCAAGTGTCGTAACGGAGCGTTTCTTTGGCGGTGGACGATTCTTTCGAGGCATATAGCTCGAAACCTTTTCAGGACGTCGGTTCTCGCGCAACCATTTTGAGAGGCTCTCGCGCGCCACGCCACGCAACGCTCCCCGCTGAAACAACCTTGACACAATCGCCGCGCTTTAAAACGCCGAGGAGGAGGATTGTGCCTCGCGAGAACTCTACAAAGCCTTATTTCACCAGCTCTGCTTTTACGACGATCCTTCGCCTCTCTTTTTATTTTCGTCCCCCTATTCGCGAGAATATTTCGCGAATTCCAAACGCGGAACCAGTCTGGACGCCTCCTTCTCGCCGCATTTTGAAACACCAACACGGCTCCGGCGCACCAATCGTTTCATCATCCAGATTGATTCTACAATTTTTTCGTTTGCAACACCTAAAAATCGTAGAAATATTTTATGTGTATAAATATGTACACAAAATATGTATATATAATATGTATATATAATATGTATATATAATATAATATATGTATATATATGTGTATGTATGTATGTATGTATGTATGTGTATGTATGTATGTATGTATGTATGTGTATGTATGTATGTATGTATGTATGTGTATATATATATATATATATGTATGTATGTATATAGGTTTGTGCAAAGTTTTACTATTACCAGAAAGCTGCGATAAGAAACGAGAAAGGTAGTTTGAGAACCGCTAGAGCCTGAACTTCACTCGGCGAAACCCGGTTGGTCCGAACTGTCGAAACTCGGGTTTGTTTCCCACAGTTCGGTTCGTGGATTGACGAAATCCGCAAGTTGCAAGGACGACGAAACGGGCATTTTCATCAGAAAAAAAAAAAAAGAAAAACGGATGGAAGGAATCGAACAACGATGACCGCATCGGGCTTGCTTGCAGCTCGATGTTCGATCGTTAACCGTTTGACCCCAATGTTTTCATCGCTTTAACGAACTCGTGTGAATCAGCGAAAATGCTTCTACAAACTGAATTTGTCATCAAGCATGGAAAACCCGACGATGACTATAGGGAAATATATAGGTGAATCGATGATCATTTTACACGTATGTTCCTCGTTCTTCTTGCTCCTTCACGCTTGAATATCATCCCTGGTTGCCCTCGGGTTTCTTCAAACTGCAAACCGGAAAAGCGTAATTTGACCGAGGCAAAAACTTGCGGTCTCTGTCAGCCTTGCAAACTTGCCGCTGTGTTCTCTCCTGTCCCTTCTTCGAGAAAGAATTCTAATTACCAGAGGTGCAAAGGTCGATGCACTTGTATAGTGTAATTTAATCTCCCGTAAGTAGAATTTTTTATTCAGATAGATAGATTTCTGATAGATGCGTCTTTCTTTGGTAATTCTGATGCAACGTTGGGACAAAGTGTTTGTTAATCACTTGATAGGGAACAATCTTCATCACGGTTTTCTTTATCAGAAGATAATCGTATAATACCACTGTACAAGACATATTGTATACAGTTGTATTACGTTTATATTAAATCAACTAAATGTGTCCATAAAATTTCATGGGTAAACACTAATGAACACTTAGCAGGTGTTTTAGCTTTCAAAACTATTTCAAGATGAAGTTAAACGAAGTGCCAAAATGAACAAGCACGTGGCATTTGTTTACACCTTCTTTGCCTTTGGCACTTACATCATTTACATATTATTGATCCTATGCTATCCAAAACCAAAGCTGGTTTAACTATAAACCAAAGTCAGATTTAGATTTTAGTTTACTTTGTGTTTACGATGAACGCTATTAATAATTCTTGCTACCTAAAATACAAAGAATACAAAGAGACTCACGTTTGACGTTAATGGTCACTTGTAGCTCTTACTTAACTCCAATTCAAGCAGCTGTAATTATCTGTGACTCGACAAAAAGTAAAATACAAACAAGCCCGAGATATATTTCCCTAAATTTTCACTTCACTCTAATGGCTAATTACTCCAACGTACTGAATATTCTCAAAGAATCCTTATACCATCTTTATTCAAATGTAAAAGAGGAAAATTGAAGAGACGTGGCTGGTTATTCAGTGAGTGACACAGGTGAATTGTGTCCACAATACTTGTAAGTTTTTCTTCTTAAGAAGCTACTTGCTACTTTGAAAAAACTACAAAAGTTTTTTGTACTTTTTTGTACTTAAAAAGTACAAAAGGCACAAAAAGAAAAGAGTATCAATGAGAAGGGAAAGTCGATTTTGACGGCGTTGCACAACTATTACTCACGGTGTTAGAAAAATAAACCATACAAAGAGAAATAATCGCTGGGACACGTAGGAGGAAATGTTTGACCAAGTCGTGGCGCTTATTGAGTCTAAAAGAATAATAAATAGAATGGAATGAGTATGAATGATAGAAATAATTCCATATAGAGAGTACTAAAAAGTGAATACCGCATTAAGTACATATTTGATTAAGAGGAGCCCTACTGTAACCAAGCTGGTATTATTGAATATTTAGAGCAGTGATATTAAAGCTTCTCAATTTAGAAGCATTCCATATTAAGTTCCAAATTTTAAACACACCAAATATTTCAGAATAACGAAATTATTAGGACATTAGATCTCCGACCAATTACCACTATTGAACAAGTGCTCCAAATTTTTGGCACGTAAAGTATATATCCCAAAAATTGAGAATTAAAATTGCTAAACTCCAAATTACTTAAGACAAGTACTGCAGTAGATTAAACTCCATTCACTGTAACTCGAGCATTAGAGAAACTTGAAAATAGTTAACTTGATGACGTTGAAAGCTTCCAGTTGAAAGATTAAAACGTGCAGACCGTAGAACTTCAAAATTGAACTGAAATAATTCAACACCTCGGTAGCACAGTGGTTACAGTGGTTCGCGAGAATATCCAAACACTTTAAAGAAAAAAAAAAATATATCTCAGACTCCTAGAGCAATTTCCACAGACGCACAATTAGTTATCTATGTTTAAACCGCTGAACATGATTCAAGCAAGTCAGACACGTCGCGTAACGATGACAAGGCGTCGGTAGACGCCATAGAAAAGTAGCCTTGACGTAAACAAGCTTTGCCAGCGATGGAAACAACGGTACCACTCCCCTCCATCTTTCCAGCCGGAAGAAGAGGCTGCGAATCAACAACCAACTGGTCTTTTCCAACAGTTCCAAATCGACCGCGTAACTGCAACTTTCACAGCAATAGTAACAATTATCATTATTGCCAATGGTTCAGTAAAATGAATCTTTAATCTTAGTAAAACCTTGTATTAGTAAACTTTCAATAGACTTTGTTAACAGACGCGGAGGCGCCGTGTCTTCCAGGAACTCTCTCCCTCATCGTGGCAGATGTTTCCCTGCACGCGTGTCCATTTTGGACAAAGACGAAGAAATCTCATTGTCTGTCCAAAGACAAACCCATCGCCATAAATACGGCCCCGAATTAGGGCAAAGGGACAGTTGACAGTGGTCGTGAACAAGCTAGAAAGAACACATTTGCTGCGACTCTATCGGAAGAGTTGAGTGAATTATTCAGTTTCAGTAAAACACTGATACTTATTCGCTTAACCAGAAAATCCGGAATCCTATCAATTCGTGTGGCATAGACTTCCGCTGAAATTTGTTATCAATGAGGTCCTTGTTTCAGCTGGTCTAGACATGGAGAAACCATGTGGCCAATATTTCTGTGCCCGATAATTAAGTTCGTCGTTTTCAATGACGCCATAGAGAGAATACTCGTGATCCAAATTTCTGAATCGCAACTCGCCCAATCGAAGTCCATTTTGTTTTTACTTTGTCAGATGTTTGGGACTTTTCGCAAAGTAGATAGAGAACAAAAATTCGCCCACCGGAAGACCAATACTCTTTGATACGTCACAAAGAGAAAAACCGCGGATTATTCAGCAATGGTAAATGCTAAGAAACAACAAACTGATATCTACAGGCGTTGCTTCATGCACAAAGACGCGTCTCTCCGGAGCTAACAATTAAACTTATCGTAATCCCCGTAAACGTTTGAGATTGACACAAATATGTTCTCCAAGCCCACTGGTACAGGGTCTGCGAGAAAAAAAAAAAGGACGAGAAGGAAAACGAAGCGAACGATCGGTCAAAGGGAAGGTACCGGCGGGCGCTGTGCAGAATTAACAAAAAACAAAGAGGAGCAGTAGCAGCACAGAAGAGACGGGGGCGGCGGCTCATCTAGCGAAGAATGAATAATTAAACGGCGGAACGCGAACGATCGGTGGATGGCAAAGATTCCATTATTATTGCCCGATTCCCCGGGCCGGTCGCGCGGAGTAAAGACTAAAAAGGACGTAACGTGGAATTTAACGAGTCTCGGAACCTGCCTTCAATTAATTAAGCCAGACGTGACGCCAGCGGAATTGAAGCTCGCGCCAATGGAAACCTCGTTGTCGCGCGCTCGACGGACGACACGCTTCTCTCGTCAACCGGGGAGAGAACTCCCGGTCCCGGTTCTCGTGCCGAACTTCACTCGAGTTTAGCACACGTACATCGAGCAGCTACACGTCCTGCAGTTTTGCCGGAGGACCGGACAAATCGGATTCTCTCCCCCGCTGATAAATTCCCCCCCGGTTTTTATCGTCTCCGCGCTCCAAATTCCGTCGCGCGTCGGGGTCTTGATAAACGAGCTTTATCCAACACGCCCTGCGTCTTTGGTAATTCGCTTAACGAGAGAGGATTGATTCTTAAGGGGCTGTTGCTGCTGCTGATGTTGTTTTAGAAGCCGAGTCGATAATTTTCTTCGAGGTGTATAATGTCCTGACGTTACGAACGGAGAGAGCCCATTTAGGAAAAAATGGCAGGATTTTTAATTTTATGAAACTAAAGTTAATTTAATCGGCGGCATGTATGCTTAACGTTAAAAAGTATGAATGTTTTATCAATACTGATGTAACGCTAACGCGTGATTAAGTATCTAATTGGTACAAGTACGGTTTAGTGATAATGTCGGCGGTTAATGATACACGTGTTTAAGTTGAATAACTTATTCTAAACGTAACTTAAGAGATACTTAAATTAAATAATTTAACAGACACGCTTGCTTGATTTAATTGTCGATAGTTTTAGGAAAACTACGTTAACGAAAATGCTAAATAAAAAAATTATTTGAAAGAAGTTTTGTTGAAATTCTATAAAATATAACGAAAATTAACAACCACTGTTTTTACTTTGTAATTGCGCAACTTGTCTGTTTTTATCCGTGATAGATAAATTTATCGACTTACGGGCGAGTAAACTCGCCACAAACTTCTCCGAATAAATTTTGAAAATTTTTTTTTTAATTCTATCGTATCGGTTTTCCATCGAATTTTGCAACTCTAACCCAAAAATATTCTTTTTTTTTTTTTTAAATTGAATTACGCGAGACTGAACGTAATAACAAATTAAAGTACATTTACACATTGTGCAACTAGCTTTCAGATCTCTGTGCGTGTAATAAAATAAAACAGAGCCGGACAATATTGACATAACCTTGCATCCTCCACCAGAATTTACCAGAGTTCTCTGTTATACTCGATAATAGAGGACCGTTTTTTTTTTTTTTTTTTTGTTTCAAAATAATATTTTTATCTATCAAATACATCCAACGATCACTGATTAATTATCGTATTCGATGTTACATAACCTTAAAAAGAATCATACCATAAAAACTTAAATGAGCGTCAATTATCAAGGATAAATACTGTTTAGATTTTATTCATTTAACTTAGAAGTAGGAATATATACATATTTTAAGCCAATTTGTAAGCGCAATCATAATCTTACAGTGGCATACAATAAAATTTTCTACATATAGAATGGGCCAAAAATCACTTCCTACTAAAGTAAGTCTGTAATATTTTTATTTTTTCCGTAATATATTTCTTTTAATTTTCTTTCTTACAGATTAAAATACACTAATTTAATTTAATTAATGTTTGAACTTAAATTTAATTTAAAATTAATAAAATTAGTTTTTTCTTATATTTTAAGATTAAAAAGAATAGGTAGGAAGAAACTTTTGGTCCGCCCTATACATAAATAAATGGCGATTTCTTTCACATTTAGTGTAAAAATATTGACACTATATAATTTAAGAGAAGGAAATATAAATTGAGAAGTTCAAGTCAGATGCGTCAAAAAATTTCAACGTGGCTTCAGTCTTTCCAAGAAAATGTTCACTAGACAGGACAAAAGAAATGGGAACATGATTTTCGCGGGAAGAGCATAGATTGGCAATGTTGTACTTGATTTAAACATTTTATATAATTTTAAATTCGGCAATGGATAGATAAGTGCAAAAGACAATTTTGAGAAGGTTCCACGTTGGCGCTTGAACAATCGATTGTTTTGTACTTTGTACAAAAGATCTCTGAAAAGATCAAAAGAGCATTGCAAAACACAGATTTCAATTATAATATTTAATCTGAAAGAACAAGTCAGGGATATCTCGAATCAGGATCCGATATTCGGATCCTAAACTGGACGTTTGAACGAATTTCAAATTGGGAATCTGGAAATATTTTTGCACAGTTCAGGGACAGAGCTGGTCCGGAGCGCTAATTACAAAGTTGCGTACACCGCTTTGTAATGCCCTAAAGCGTTAATCACTCGATCCTCGAATAGAAACACGGATGAATCGAAACTGTTGAAAACAAAAGAGAGAGAGAAAAAAAAATGAAAAGAATTGTGAAAACAAGAGTGGAGAAAGGTTCGTTAATCGTGTCCGAACGAGGCAAGGTAGTTGTGTGACGCCGTGAAAGCGACGCCGGCGAGTCGCCTCTTTCACTGGCATCGTTGCCAGCGCGACGCTCGCTCGCGAGGATCCATATAATATTCGTGAAAATAACAGAGACTCGTCGTCAAAACGAATCGCAAATTGCATTTTAAAATTTCGTGCGTGATGAGATTTCTTTCGAGGAAAATTTTCAACACATTAAACACACAACAGCAGCGAGCGATGGGTAACGGCAACGTCGAGACTTCCTCAATGAGACGGCACAAAAAATTCCCACGAAAATTCTTTGTGGCAAAAAAATCGATATTAAATACCTGGCAGCTACCCGTTGCTAAAACTGATAAAAAATATACGTCTGCAGAGATGAGAGAATATACCGTCGAGAATAAAGAACAAAGAGCGAGGGAAGAAAAGCGAGTTAATTAAATCACCACGTGACAACACAGAGTACGTGTCCTTTCAGCGGACACAAGTTTGAAAGCGATCTGGTTAGTGTCTCCGCGAGGTGTTTCGAAGCGGCCGCCGCGCTCTTGTCGATTCGTCGTCGACCACGGGAATAGAAGAGAGTAAATATGCTATAGCGGGATTGTAGCTAAGTAGAAACGAGGGGGCCATACGGGTAGCACCGCACACAGCATGCGGTATGTGGTGGCAACTGGCGCGCCACGGGTTCATTGTCCCGTGCGTGCCCGTGGTGGAAGCCCCTCGTTGAAAAGGAGGGCCCGTGGTGTGTGTATCGGGCGTAATACCGTCCCGGACGAAATATTCAGACGTTCTATCGAACTTACCAATTGTCCAACTTAATCAGCTCCTCGGGCTTTTTCGTCTTCCGATCGGCCTTGAGTCTGAGGGCCTGCGGATAAAGCTTCAGTACGTGCTCGAACTGACTCGCTGTGCCCTCCGCAAAGAAAGTTGCTGTGTCTTTCACGGAAGCCATTGTGATAACTGAGTTTCGACGAACCGCCGTCGGGGCGCAGCACCAGCGCCTCCGTGCACTATACACACGTCCTCGTCGCTCCCCCTCAACACTCTCGCTCTGTCCCACTCCTTCTCCCTCTCCTTCCTCTTCTATCCTCGTCGGGCAGTGTCTTGCTTTCTTTCCTTCTCCCTCTCTCTCTCTCGCTTCCTCCTCGTGCACCCCTTCTCCTCCCTTGCCGCGCCAGCCACACGGGAGAGGACCGACCACGCGAGAAATCCTATTTTACCCTCTGACTCGTTCGAATTCTCTCGGTTTCACCGGCGGCGGTGATACGCGACACACGCGTGGGACGCGTTCACGATCGGCCGTGTACACGTTTTACCGGAGGCTCTCTGCTCCGCTCCACGAAAGACAGAGAGAGAGACGACGACGGTTATCGACGATGGCACGCGTGTAAAAGCAGACTTCGATGCCAGTGTATGTGTGTATGTGTGTGTGTGTGTATGTCTTTCTCTCTCTCTCTCTCTCTCTTTCACCCGGTCCCGTCTCTCTCTTTCTCGCTCCCTGTTTCTTTCTCTTTCTAGCTGTTTTTCGATTTCCACCGAAAGATACTTCCTCGCTGGTTGTGCTCTCACGCACCAAGATTGATAGCAAATTCCAGACTCGACGCTATTGATCACTTGGTTGTTTACCCGTACCGTACCGAGAGGAAAACGTGTTTACGCGGAATGCGTGATGCGGCACAGAGAGCTCTGTACGAGGTCTCGTGTGCGTACACTCTCGTAAGGGAAAATCACCGTAGTTACACGCCGAGAACTCGCCTTCGGACCTCGTTCGACTGTCCCGGGTGGGGAGTCGCGACTCGACGTCGCCAATAGGGAGCAGCACTGCTCGGCGTGTTTCTCACTTCTCTCTCTCCCCCTTGGGCCCTTGCTCCACCTCTCTCTCTCTTGCCGTCACGTCCTTCCACCTCTTCTCCGCCACCCTTATTATTTGTACCGAAAATTTCAACCGTTGCGTGTGCGGGCAAGCACGCACGAGGATCGACGATACGCGGGGACCGATTGACGATGAATAATAAAATTTGACTTTAGGTATCTTGGTCCGTGCGGAAAAAAAAAGAGATGCACGTATATATCTCTCGGCTCGGTCTCTGGATCAGACAAAAAGGAGAACGTACGAGAGATACGCGGGCAATCGGAACGCAAAGAACCTCCTTTCTCCTCTCTCTTTCTCTCTCTCTATCGAGCACTCGAGAGAGCACCCGTGTTTCCCTCGGCGCCAGCAGATCCTTCCTTCTTTCTTTTTTTTTTCCCTCGCTCTCTCAAAGAGGTTCGTACGAATGCATGTGGTTTCCCCGCCGGATGTCCGTGAAGTATATAGAGCCTCTACCCCCACTTCTCTCTCTCAGTAGTCCTCGTACACGCACGTATTCACCGATCTACCGAAGGAACAACTCTCGGGATACCACACGACGGTTCTCCAATCGTCCGTCGCGCCGATGATACACCATACACGCGCGTTCCGCAAGGGTAGGTACCAACCCCCCCTTTGTCTCTCGCTCTATTTACTCACGATAAGTCTTTGATCCTCCCTTGTTCGTCAGGATTGGTTGACGCACCGATCGTTCCCATGTAACTGTTCGCGTCGTGCCTTCGTGTCGTGCAGGAAAAGTTCGCGCTGAAGCGTCGACGACGAGGGCCCCCGTTGACGGTCTCATCGACGACAACGGTGCGACGGTTGGTAACCAGAAGAGACAACCAAGGATATACCACCGATCTCGACCAGCCACTAGTGTGATCTTTTCTTTTTTTTTCCCCGCGAGAAACGGCCTCGGTTTTTAGCTCTATCGCACGTCCGCCTCCGTACGAATCACCACGTTCGATGGCTGTGTACGCGCGCCTGTCTCTCTGCACGACTCCTCGACACTGTGTGTCTATCCTTCTCTCTCTACCGTCCTCTCTATCTGTCTCAGCTTGGATGAGCGCGTGTGAGTGCGCGCGCGCATACGCACACCGACGCGACGACGGCTACAAGACCGAACGAGCGCGAGCGAGCGAAAGAGCGGGCAGAACGAAGCTCGAAGCCTTCATTCGAAAAACGGGAACACACGGAGCCGTAGTGCGCGCTTAAGCAAAGACCACGTATAGCCAATCGCTCGGTCTACTCTTGTATATGCTAGCGGTAGTGAAGCGGCTGACCGACTGAGGGCAGCGCCTTCGCTACCTTCTGCTCGTCCCCTTTTCCTCTTGCCTCTCAGGACTTTACACCACCACTGAACCGTCCGACTCCCCTCTACGTAGATCTGCTCCCACTCGCTCCCAGTTGCGCTCTCTCCTTCCCCCTCTCTTTATCCATCCACCTATATCTATCTATCTATCTATCTATCTATCTGTCTGTTTATCTATCTATCTATCTATCTATCTATCTATCTATCTTTCTTCTTTGATCTATCTCTTCTAATAGGTAAAGCAAAGGAACAGTATCGATGGACTGTGTTTTATCATACGCGACGCTTCGTACAGAAATTCGTCGATCGTTTCGACGATAAACTATATTATTTCTCGCGCGACCCCTCTTCGTGGACTCCCACGAGCGGCGGACGCGCTCGATACCTCCTCGTGAAGGCGCGTACCGTTCGCTCGATCGCGCTGGGTCGTCCGACTGGAAATCGATGCTAAAGCCGGGGTAGAGGCGCGCCAGTGGTGCCGTAGCACGGCTGGCACACCGCGTGCTCCAACACGTTTTAACGCGACGTTGTGTGTGTCGCACCGCGTGTGTACACATCGTCGTACACAGCTCTATACCGAGAGAGATTAAACCGTGTGGGTAGACGAGATTTCATATATAGAACAGAGTTTGTGTGCAACGCGTCACGGTCTACGAATATATACACGCGCGCCAGAAGTGGCTCGAACACGCACAAAAGGGCACATACGGGGAAAAGAGACTCTCGCAACCCTTGTGGGATGCGAACATTTTCAAAAAGTCTCCGGTGTGCGCTTTGAACACTCCCGAATGCTCGACGATTGGATAGTCGCTAGACGTAGAGGGGGTAAACGTGTTTTTCTTTTTTTTTCCATGCCTGTAGCGGAATATCACGAGATAGATGCCGGGAGCCGTTGCGAAACGAACGATTTCACAATTTTGTAAACGCGACGACATGCGCGCTGTACTTCCGTGCTTACGAGCTTAATGACGTTCGTTCCGCGAATCGGCAAGTTGAAACTCAATTAAGGAGACACGCCGTGTGGAATTACAGTTTTCCCTTTTTTTTTTTTTTATATATATATATAAACTTTCTAAAATATTTTTCGTATTTTACTTTGCCCGTATAAAACTCGAATATTTTGATAAATAAAATCGTACGTAAAAATTTATATCGGGTTTCGATTACTCTCTCTTTCCTTTTCTGTTTTTTTCCTGCAGACCGTTAGTTTTACATTGCCCTCTTTGCTTCTTTTTTGCCAATGTCCCTGACCGTCGTCAGCAAAATTGCAAGCAACAGGAAAACTTATGGATATCTCGTCGAAACTTTTCCTGTGCATGTATATATTTCGCGTAAGGGTTTGTCTCTGCTACGTGTTGGTACACGTAAAAGAACGAATGTTCTTTGTAACCTAGCATATCCCTACACTATCGTACAGTGCCACATGCTTCGCCATGCGATAGTATGCCGCTGTATAATCATTCGATGAGCTGGTGTTGGTCGATGATACTGGTGTGTTCGTCGTGAGATCTCGCTTCGCCGGCAGTCCATGAGTACCATAGCGAACGGCTCACTACCAATGTCAGCAACACTACCACTGATGCGTCGTATAGTTGCTACAAGTTGGTTGAGTGTGCTAGTGGAAAGTGCCGAGCGAGCGCTTGCGCTTCGGTAACTTTCCATTGTCGTTGCTTCTGCACGACAAGAACGAAGAAACTTACTGAGAATCTTTCGGAACTTTGCAATCGCAGACTGCTGTTCTAATCTCGGTGTACCTGAAAATAATAAAATTAATTAATTTTTTATGTTTACACGGTATTCTTTTTTATTTTGTAAAATCTTTAAACAAGAAATTTATCATGATACTTAAGAGTGAGATCTGTTTTTTGCAAACTACGTTTAAAGTCACGTAATTTATTTCGTTCAAAGGAATGAAAATTAGTTGATAAATCTTTGGATATTTTTCTAGATGGATTTTTGTTTTTACTGGATATTATAAAGGTTACAGGAATTGTAACAGTAATTTCCAGTGTTAGAATTTTGAAATCTGGAGAGTCAGCGGCGGGCGAGAAATTGAAAACTTTGCCAAGTATGAACGCATAAACAATAGTACAGATAGTCAAATATTGAATACCTCCCTTGAATGGGCAGTATGAAAGTTTGATTCATCTCCAATTAACAGTTAAAACGTCTCACGTACGAACGACTCACATAAAATATTTCGTATACTCTTCAAAATTCAAGTCTAAAGACAAACTCCGTTAACAGAAATAAATTGAAATAAATTTTAACTTACAAAAAACTGAATTGAAGATATTAAAGTCGTTCACTCAAAAAAGCATTTGAGTTATTAAAATCTGAATTAAAGGCCGAGTTAAAGCATGATCGTTTCACGAACTCGTCGTGCACGCGAATTTACTGTTTACGTAATTTTAAACGGAAAGAGGAAAATCTGATAATTAATACGCGGGGGAATATTTGGGTGGTGAGAAACGAGCGTTTACTGGGACTCAACCCCGTAGGCCTGAAGCGAGTTGCCAGCAATGTTACGGGGAGCGAGAAGGGAAAAGGAACAGACGAAGAGGAGGAAGAGACGAAGAGAAAGGCTGGTTTTCTTCTGAAGCGCGTTTCAGCAGGGAACAGAACCGTGCAGCCGGCCATAAACCCCGCACCATGGCCGTCGACTCACCGTTATGTGCCGAGCATCGGTGAAGCCCTCGTGCCCCCTATACAAAAGAGAGAGGCCTGACCCCCTCTGTCCCTCGGGCGCTTGAAATTCAACCCCGGCACTGCCGGCCGCTCCAGGGTTGCCAGATCGTATTGCCGCGGACAGGCGAGGTTGCAGCGCTCCGTTATCGATGCTCACTGCACACCCGGACAATCACCTAACCTCAAATTCAGCTGTAGAATCCAGCGTGGCTCAGTTTCTGTTATCAGCAGCCAGTTGTCGAGCCTCTCGGAACAACCCTGCCAAAATCGAATGAATAATTTTTAAAAGTGTGTCCTGTCATGCACTACGTACTATGCATTCCTTTTCCTACATTTTCTCACTCGAATACTTTGAGATCTTTTGATATTGTTTCTCAATTCTGTTACGCTCTTTGAATCTTTATTTTTTAGACATTTACGAATGAAACGTTAAGAGAAATTTAAGAGATTGAAATAAGAACAGTAATGATCTTTTGTTCTCATAAAATGCAAAAAGCGTAGCGGATTTTGATGAACAAGTTAATATAAGAATAATATGTAAAACAAATTTGTAAACGAGTTTAGCCAACGTATTGAAAGCTACACTATTGTTAGCAAAACCCGACATTGCATACACGGAACATACGCTCTATAGATTCTTTCTACACCTTTCTGTTCGGTGTTTTCAAAGAGCGACTTGTAACCCGCCAATTATTTGTCACCAGCAACAGGTCACACTCTCTTTCCGTGTCTCTACGGTTTACTCGGAAGTCAGTACGCCTCATAGAATAGTAATATCATCACGTATATGCAATGTGCTGTGTTTTCTTCGAACTGGCTAAAATGATCTCTTCCAAATTGTTTATATTTTACGCATCCCATATATATTTTAAGAGTTTAGCATTTAATTTAAAAAAAATTCAACTTTCATTGAATATTCTACTTTAGATTTAAAATGCAAGAATGCATGAACGTAACTCAAAAAAAAGATAGATGATCGAAACAGAGGTGTTTCGCAAGATTTCGAGAGCCAAACGTTCCAAGCCAAACGTTTTTTGATCACGATTGCTGCGAAATTGCGATGAAGAGAACAATAGGTGAGAATGATTGAAAGGTGTAGACGCGAGTGCGTAGGAACGTATCGCAACTTGAAGAACACGGCTCGCATGTGGAGTAACTGTCGGCTGCGTTCGATACGTACACGTGTTCTCGATGCGGCTGCTATACAACATTGTCGCGAAGTGACATGTGGGCCACGGTACGGCAGAACGTGTGTGCGGACGGAGCATAAGGCCAGGCAGCCGAGGGACGGATACGGAGAGCCCCGCTTTATCGTGGGCCAATCCGAGCGCTGTGACCTTGAGTAACTCTAGAGAGAGAGATATATTTAGCTGTGAGCGGTTCGAGCTGTTCAGCGCTGCCTCTGTTCTCTCTACCTGCTCTTCCCTGCGCTCTAAAGTCTTTCTTTAGAGTTTAGAGTAGTGGCCTGCAGCGGCAGATAATAATGAGGGAGATTCAAGGGAAACTCTGGGCCCAGAATCGTCCCTTCGTTGAAATTCTTGTAGTCTCATTGTAGCCCAGGATCGTCGTAAACGTAGCTCGACCTGAGAAATTTTAAATCTTGGAATTATCCGATTTATTCTCTCTCCTTCCGTCTCGAGACAAATCTTCCTTTGATTTTCACTGCCACGGAGTTTTCTTACTCTTCAAAAGAATACATATTTAATCCTTAATTGGTCGCTTGGGGTATCGTAAGTCGATAAATATTTGCAAACGTTCGCCTGTTTTTATAGCAACGTTAAATGTTGTTGCAATTTCTTTCGCAAGAAGAATTTGAAGTCGCCTCGAAGTCTCTGAAGGCTGCGTTTATTATAGGATTATCTATTAACAAGGATATTGCGCATGAGTAATTTCAAGAAGGGCGATGAAAGTAGGTCTCTATAACAATATTCATTGTTTTTTTTTTTTTGTAAGAAGTGTTACTTTCAAATACCGTTTGTTTCTTAGGTAATACCTGACGATATAAATTGCAGTGTTTAAACATTTTTTGGCTGGTCTTACTTCCAATTAATGTTGAGAACTCGCCTCCAATTTGATTCTTCGTTCAAGAATTTTCGGCATGTACATGAACTTCAAAGCAGCTTGAAATAATACATTCAGCAATCAGTGATGTTTCCAGGGACATTTGATTATTCTCCTTTTTATTTTCAGACGTTGTATCGTGAATAGCTAGGTGACGATGATGAGTTTGAAACCAGTTCTCCTTGGGTGCTTCGAGGGGCCGAGAACTTCACGAGGTATTCAGGGTTACTCGCCTTCATTTCCGTGAACTGTGAACTTTTAGAGCGTGAACCTTTACGAGACAACTGAACGTACCCAAATTATACCTTGGTACTTCCGACAATTAAGGCAAAGATGAAATTACGAAACTACCGACAAAATGGTTTATTGCGGATTGCTCTGTTAATAAAAGAGAAAAATTTCCAGCTAAATAAGTTATCAAGTATTATAAAGTTATAACCTGCCTCTTCAATTTAATACATTAACAATTTTACAATTATATAACAAATTGCATTGAGCTCTGTTGCGTGGCTATTTTGCTTCAATTATGAATTGACAACCAACACGCACATCGTCTGAGATTGTCATAAGCTATCTTGTTGAATCTACTGTTTTTCTTGCCGAGTCGCGTTTATCAGCCAAAGATACCGTCTTGCTTTTGATAAATTGCTTTGCTATCGTGCCAACTTTTGCCAATTCCATCAAGAATTTTTATTTCTCGTTCTACCTCGGAAAGAGATAGCCACCGCATAGCACCTACAAGGAAACAGAAAAACATTTCAACAACCATTTCCCAACTGTTTTCGACTCCGTCGGACAGTACGTGCGAACGGGAACGTTTTTTTCAAAAGGCACGTACGTGCCTTCTGATTCCAATTCAAACATCGGACCGTGACATTTGTAAAATCTAGCACAGTGCGCGCAACAAGTTCCCCGACACGAGATCGATCCTGCCGATCGATCAATGCCGGTGCGGCAATACCACTTCGAATTTACACGGGATCTATTTACACGGAACCAGCCAATAGTTCGATGCAACAGGCGAACCGAGATTTCACTCTCTTACAAGAGAGTGCGACACATACACACACGTAACACGTACTACCTACATACATATATACATACATACATACATACAGAGAGAAAGAGAGAGTGAGAAAGAGAAAGGGAGGAAAGGGGGTGGGTGGCGAGCGAGTGAACAGGTTGGAAAAAGGAGCGAGACAGGAGAAACGAGAGTGATAGGAGCGAAAAGAGAGCAAGAGAGAGTACTTCGGATGCTAGAACGAGCCAGGACACATACAACAGAAAGATAGAAGAAGACGGTGAATTACAAGAGCAGGAGATCGACAAGAGAGAGATAAAGAAGACATGGGATCGTTAGTCAGAGAGAGAGAGAAACAGATGGCGGTGGAAGGGAGGGGAAGAGAGTGAGAAAGGCTACAAGTCTGCGCGGTATTCCTTTCAGTGTGATTGTCATTCATGCATTGTGAATCAGGGACTTTATTTTTAGAAGCGACTGAATGAAAGTGGAGTACCCCGTAGTAGTAGTATAATGTCAGTGGTAGGAGGAAGAGGTGGTGAAGGAGGAGGAGGCGGAGAAGGAGGAGGAACGACGAAGAGGAGGAGAATGAGGAAGAGAAGTACACGATAGGAGGAAGGGGTGGCAGAGAAAGAAAGACAGTCCATCGACGAGAAAGAGGGCGAGGGAGGGAACGAGGAAGACGTTCCTCCGATCTGCGAGTAAATCGTACTACGTCCTCACACGTGCTTGCTCTCCCTCCTCCGTCACCCTTTTCCCCCCTTTACGCCACTACCACCACATGACCACCACCACCCTCAGTCAACGACACAAACTACGGGACACGCGAACGCAGCGGCACACGCACGTGCCCATTCGGACGCGAATGTCGTTTACCTATACCCCTATGGATCGTGACAGAGAATCGGCTGAGATAGAGCAGAGCGTAAGCGTGGTCGTAAGGAAACGAAACGCATACAGTTGTTGGAAGAAGTCTAGTGAAAAGTTACCAGAGGGCTGTTGTGTGTAATTTATATCGAAGCTTTCGATTTAAAAAGAAACGTGGCGAGGTGTACGGGGAGGATGACTGGATGACTGCTTTCGTTCCATCGTTTCTATGTGTTCTTGAAGTTCTCTTGTATGTATCTAACTTTCAGAATAAGATATATCCTTCCAATTTCGAGGAAGAGAACTTATTTCACATTTGAATACGTACACGTTTAAGTAATCCAACTACTACACATATAGTAATCTGTTTCCAATGACAGTCATAAATCGTAATTCCACGTGCAACAAAAGCAGAATTCCAGATTTTCATTATCTACTACATCGATCGTGAATCAATGAAAAATCCTACTCGCGTCATGTCATTCACCAGGCACGGGCGTCTGAATGGAAGATTTCGAAAATGGGTCTTGCAAGGAGATTCAGAAGATAAAGAGGCAGACGGGCAAAATAACCTTCGAGGTCACGGCTGACAAAAGTGAGACGAGGAAAGAGAGAGATGCTCGCGCAGACACAACGAACAGTATGCACGTATGCATGTATGTATGTATGTATATGCATATATACATGGCGCCGTGCGTAAGTAACGATCCAATAAATACATAGTAGGATCATTGACACCGTCCGCGTGGCTGGGTTTCAACCGTCGGTTGTACTACGATGTTTACAGTTTAATTCGAGATACTCGAAATGTCACGTGCGCACACGTTAGGCGTACTATTCACGATAAACGTGAGTCTTTCCATCTGAGAGAGAGAGGGAACGAGGGCGGGTCTTTCGAGAAGGGAGAGAAGGGGCAGATGATTTGACAAATTGCTCGCGAAATGAGTCACCGAGGCTCATGCTTCGTGTGTCTTCTCTTCGGATGTTTCTCTTTCTCTCGCAGCCAGCCATTATATATACGTGTATGTATATATATATATATATATATATATGTATGTATATGTATATACTCAAGATCCAGCAACTCTACATGTCCCGTTATCTGAATTGGATTATCAAACTGCGTGCAGCCTTGACCCAGAACAAACTCTTATCTCGCATGTAAACAGACCCGCGTGCATTCGATTTACGTCACATATCCTGCACCGTGCCTCGAATTTGTACCTATATATTCCGGTGCACGTGCACGTGAGAGGACTCGACGATTCTCTCTTGCTTATTGTCAGCTCTGACACTGTTTCTTCGAGATGCGACCTGTGGATAAAACGAACGTGTTTGTGGATCAATTAATTCTCAGAAGTTCCAGAAATGAAAGTGTCATACTTGTTATTTGATTCTTGCGATTCTCCCAATGTCGTTTACACTTTTACAAATTACACAGTAGATTACACAGCTGTGTGAAGAGTTCCTGAACAAAAGGATTGTTTATGAATTAACAGGACGAATGAATTTACTAACGAACGAATGGAATACGACATACTTTTCTTTTTGTTATTTCAGAGAAATCCAAGTGAATGCGTTGATTTTTTTTGTTAATAGGAACTTGTGCCGGTGAGATTGAAATGGCCTTGGCCTTTCAGAAAAGATTGGAAGCGGACGAGGCGTGGAATAATGAGTTTCTAAAATTAAAATGGTCCATTTTTGGACCAGGATAGATGACAGCGATAAATTCAACCTATTGCACGAGCGTGTGAATGAAATAGGGTTGGCTGCCTATAGCTGTATATATGCAGATAAGAGTTTTCATGAATGGACGCTTGTTCCTTTTTTTTTCCCTCTTCCTGCAATGCCATCGTGCTTACGTGAATGGATGCGATGTTAATTGTCGAACTCTATGCACTTTCACGAGATGAAACTCCGCCGGATGCCTGCGTGAATAGACAAAAATTCAATAGCGCGCTAAAAAAAAAAAAGAAAAGCGAAAGAAAAAATAAAACGGCTTAAAAGTGCTAGGATTATATTGGAGCACAGTAAAATCAACAGATTAAAAACTAAATACTTTTTAGTTATCAATAGAAGTAATTTCTTGAGTAAAATTTAAATTGAAAATTATTGGAAGCATAAACGTTTAAAGTTTGAACATATAATACACACCATTATCATGACTGTTTAAACCGTAATCATTACAATTATTGTGGATTTTGCCTTTCGCTTACACGTCGTTACTCGATTCTATTTTCAAACGTAAAACATGAATTATTGAATGGCATTTGCGATGTGCATTTTCTTCACCGATTCAAGGAAGTAAAAATCAGAAATATGTAATTTATGGTAAACAGGAGTGTATTACCACGATAACGAAATCGAGATCGTGACAATTTGTTTCTTACAATTTTGCACAAAGAGTAATACTGATCACTGACATAAATAAATATTTAACACCTGTAAAAAATACAAATAGACACATGATATGTTGCAAAGATTACAATTTCCAGCGTTTAATCCCCAAAAACATTCGTATAATTCAAAGAAGATTGCAAGTATGTACCAACATTCTTACATCGAAGTATGTAATGCAAAGGTACAATACAATTCTTTAGATGAACATAACCCGATAAGCAAGTAGAGAGGCTTCAACGACTAGAAGCAGGAGTCTTTGATTAATATGTAATTAGTTATACTAATATATAGAAATATAAAGCTAACTAAATACCATATATGTACGATGTTTGGACGACCGAGCCTAGAGGACTCGTTCAGCAAGATTGCTGATAGCCAAGTTTGATCGGAAGGGAGACTGAAATCGAGATGAGCGCAAGATCGAGTTGCATGTCTCGTATTCCGGATTCTGATTTCTCCACAACCGAGCGAGCGGGATCTCAAATAGAATCTCATTGGCCACGGAGCGAAATGTTATCTCTTGTATACTGGAACATGCGTTTGGATGGAGAAGTTGGGCTGTTGGCTGATGATAAGATAACGCGTTCTCAATCGGCCGGTTGCTACACGTATTTCGCAGCGTGCACTCCAAATACATATGTATCTAAAAATCTTCAGTAACATTCGTGTTTACTATAGAAATTAACCATTTCTAGTGGATGTAGTAGATAACTCGCGAGTGTACATTTGAATATTTCAAAGGAGAATAATTGTTCTGTCGGTAATTTTGTTACGAGTGTGGCGTTTTGAGTTTCTGAAATTGTCAAGTGTCTTCCGTCATCTAGAGACAAATGTGTATGTTTGCGTGTAAGTTATGTGAATTATTATAATATTTTTCTACGTTAAGGGTTAATATTTTAAATTCTCTAAAATGTTCAATATCGAAATGCTTTCAATAATAAAGCATCGATTTCGATGATATTTCATGATAAAAAAAAAAAATTTAATCAAATTCCAATGAACACTCCAACGATCAATTATTATTTAATTACCAAAAATGCTTCAAGTAATCCCAACGCGAAGAATCGTTAAAACATATTGCCGGTTCTCCTCGATACTTTTTCTGGTTTGCTCGCGTTCAAAACGCGATCGTTCAGTCGCAATCCGAGCGCTCAATCTTAACGACGTATTAAAAGCTGGACATCGACCGTTAGCCGCAGGCGCGTAGAGATGAATTGATTTTTAAAATCGGCTCACTCGACATCTCGACGGCCCGTCCGTGAAGATATTGCGTCCACGCTGATCACGAGCCGCCAATAACATACGTCAGCGATAAATCGACGTTGTGCAACCGTGCCGTTCCTGCATCATGAAAACAAATCGCTGACGTTTGACACTGAATATTCTTTCGACAGAGGCAACACAATACACGGTGCATGCATATGCACGATGTGGTGGCACAAGTTCTTTCACGATGCACGCGTCTTCGACTCGCGTGTTACCCAGACAGCCGAAATGGAATTAACCCCTTGAGGGATGCGGTATGTTCGGTCTGGCCGCCGAAAGAGTTCACCGTGAAAGGGGGATCGAGCAAACAAAGTTAAGCGCAACAAAGGAAACGCACGCGGAGATTCACCGGCATGGGAGTTCTATTAAAATCTTAATTGTATAACGGTGGCGTACTTTCTTTCGAGACTCTTCTGTCCTGCTCAGCGGCGAGCGTTGCCAAAACATAGTTCATAGAATATTTTCCATTTCGTAGTAACTTTTATGCGAGTTAATCTGAACTTTAGAAATTCCTTTTGCAGCACGACGTGTAATTTCTTTATCGTGAAACTTCTTTATGTAGGAATTACATCTGCTTGTGAGTGGAAATAGCAAACAAATAAATAGAAAATATTCTGCAATAAATAAAAAGATATAAAATACTAGAACACGATGGTTTCATTAAATAATTTGAAAAAAGAATTTTCATCAATCACACGTGTATACCTCGTTTTTCAAGTTGCAACACAAGGTAAAATTGCTGAATTTTGTGTTTGTATTTCACATACCTCGCTTCTTTCCTTCACTCACCATTCGATCCTCTAATGAATAGGAAAATTGATAAAATATGATTTAAATGCGTTAAGCAACTCTCCGCTAATTTGATTTTCGAGATGATTTTTGAAAACAATGTTTTTAATTCAATTTAATATCTCGCTAAGAAGTGACGGAAAATTTGAATGGTCGTTATCGAAGAGTTATGATATTTTGTAACCTGTTAACTGGGTCAGACTTCTCAGTCCAAAACTTCTTTAACCACAGAATTAAAAATTAATCGTTGCGAATCAATTTCAATTCCCCTGCAATATAAATGTGTACCCACATACATATATATATATATATCTCAAGTGTGTATAACAATGTCTTCTGTCTAACAGGTTAAATAGGTGAAATATACGAACTCCACATTTTCCAGAGTTACGGCTTCAATAGCCTTCAAATAGATCCAGAAAAGAAAACAAATTTCTGAAAGTAAATATATTCAATAGTTTACGAATAAAGAAGTAGTCTACTAATAAAGCAGTCGATCACGATTACGCCCAACTTTTTCACGTACATAATTCTTACGCGCCAATTGACGTCATTTTACGCAACGCTGAATACAAACCACTATCGATTCACACACGACACACGGGATACACACACGCTGTGTCATTTCAAATGCCATTGTTGTGTTTCGTTCGCAAATTCCTCGATGAAGTTGCTTTTTCAATTTCCGGAAATTATCCATATATATACCGTTTTTAAAATACTTGAATATTCACTGCGAAAGCTACACGTGTACGTCGATACACATAATTAGCATACATAGCTTCTTCTGCCAGGAAGTTTCTATTCTGAAATTTAAATTTTAAGAAACTGAATCCTATTTTCCAAAAAGATAGTAGAGAGGAAAATCATAAAGAATACCTTTGCATGGTGTCACAAGTGAATTTACGAAGTAATGTTAATGTTATTAACATTGGAATGAAATGAATTGCAGCATTGACGTATCGATCGATGAATTTAAAAATGGAAGAGGTACGCGTAAAAATAAAATGTAAAAATTTGGTGTTACGTAGCAATTGCTGCAATGCAGACTTGATCGAAGTTTCACAAGAAAGATTGACACGATAATTAGCGAATGATCGAACGAATCGAAGCCTAGATCATTTCTCTTTGCGTGCAAATTGCAAACTTTATCGTATCCGACTGATCTACTGGTCGCAGATCGATCGAACGCTACCTTGACGCAGTCTCGGTCGGTAATTACAAAAGTCAATTTTCGCAGGTTCGCTCTTCTCTTATCTAGCCGACCTCTCCGAGTGGAAGTCAAGTATATTATCTCTCCTTATTGCTACACTTCGTTGCAGCATTGAACAACCGCAGGACGACTCGACAATTCAAAACGAAATGGATTTCGAAAACTAACCTATTTCCTGTAACAATTACAATTGCGTGTATCAAATGTTTATAAATAAAAAAAAGACATAGAAACATTAATACAAATAATATGTACGATACGAATTAAAATATAGATCATTAATGCGAAATATAATAACAAATGTATTTCATTTCGACAATCTAGCAAATCTCACTTTTGTATCGTGTAACAATAGAGAGCCTGCTGCGCATGCGTATTACGAATGGAACGAACAATTTTTGAAATAAATTCTACTTGTGTTCATCTAAATAGAACAATGTATTTAATCTCTTTCTACTCTCGTGTCCTTTCGTCCCTTTGCAATCAACGCAACATCGACGTTTAAAATGCACAAAAATGTTATGTCGGGACAATGTTCCGACAACTTCCCGTAATCGCAAACGTTTCGTCGTTTTATTATCCTCTGGCGGAGTATCGGAGTCCCGTGCCAACGCAGCGCACGTTTTAAAGGTACATACTATGGAGATACACTGAGATCAGACTATGGATTATAACGACAAGGATGCCATGCTCCGCGGTTTGCGCTAATGAACCGAGCAAGTCTTTATGGTGGTTTTATTCTCTTACGTCACCAAATTCATCGGCGTGGCCTCGGTTCGCACGTAACGCCGGACCTCTGGCGGCTTGTTCTGGAAGCAGGCCAAGCTAGGCCGCGCCAAGCTAACGAATTTTTTTCCCCAGTGATAAAGGCTGACGCAGAAGTTACCCGAGAAACGACAGGGAAAATCGTCGCGCTCTATACTACCTTTAAACATTCAAACCTTGCAGGCTTTTCTTTTTTACGCTTCTTTTAGAAATATCCTCCTTATAAAACGTATCATTCAACAAAGTTGTCTCTATCGCACCAAAGTTATTTCTTTTTTTTTTGATCAGAAAATTCTTCAAACTTGAAAACATACGATGGGAATTAAATACTTTAAATATATATATATGTATAAATGTAGTAAAATATAATATAATATATTATATAATATATAAATATAGTAAAAAACCAGTAGTAATTATTTGATGTTATATTCGAAATTAGCGTGAGAAATTGATAAATTGTCGGATTGCAACTATCGTAGGTTGTAATTCAATTTTATAGCAAAACCGACTACCGACTTACCCGTTCAGCGAGGATTGCACAAAGTCTTCGGGGTTTCCCGTATCCTTTTTGCACCTGCCGGATTCGTTCTGACTCCGCAGGTGCTTAGGAAAGTACAGGACGTGATCACTCACACTCTTACGCTCGCAAAGGCTGCTCCTTCTCTATGTTTGAATATTATCTCCGTGTTACTCGTACGTCTGCACGAAGCACACCTGCCCCTCTTTACCACGACATTTCTGAAAACCAGTAATTCTGTACCATCTTCAAATTTTCCGAAAGTTTTCGAAAAATTCCCGCCAATACATCTTTCACGCAACGATCATCTCTACGCAAATCGTGGGAATTAAAAAGAAGATTTTGAAACCTCGGTTTTGTTTGGTTTTTAAAAAATAACCTGTTCATAAGAACGAGACAGGAATTTTACTTCGGCAGATCTGCTTTAAAGCTTCAATTAGAAATTTTTCTTGCAGTCTAATAACTTCTTGACGCTCTGTAAAATTGCAAATAGCGATGAATTGTTTGGATTTAATTTTACTCGAAATTTCATTCCATTCTCTTCGTGGATTCAATGTATTCAAATGTATTTGAAATTTCTTTAGCTTCTCTGATTTGTTTTTAAATTGTGCAAAATGATGCCCTTTATCTTGTAGCGCAATCACATTGAAAAATCCTTCTTTTGTTAAACAGATGTACAATTAACTATAAATTTTCCAATTTGCTACGTGCAATTTTGATAACTAGAAGACAATATCCGATATCGAAGATAGAGATCGCTGATGTGTAATCAGTAGTCCAAACTCTCCACCAGAAGTTAAAACACCTGTTACAGAGTTTGCAAAGAAAAGATGTTTTATTCTCCTCTAAATCATTGTCCACTACAATCTATAGATCTCTACTTTACCGGAAGCATTAACTACCTCTGAAGATGGCAGCACGTATCGAAACTATTATTTTTTTCAGCAATAAATGATTAATAATCAAATTCCTTCTACTCAGCCTAATTTGTTCTTCATTATCAATTCGTATACGTTTGAATTTTTATTTAGAACTGAAAATTTTTTTTATTCGGTAAATTAAGCACAATCAAAGCACAGCAATTTATAATCACCTCCGTCTTTTCTCTGCACTTTGTAAATTTCAATTCGATACGAAATTTCATATTATCAAGATTGTTGTTTTCAATGAATAATTGCACTTCTTTCTGTAAAATTTATACGCAATTGGAAAATCTGAAAGAATCATCGTGATTTTAAATTTTTGATTATACTTTAACATTTTCTTGATAACCGATTTTTACATTTGTAAATTGAATAATTTGACGATTACGATGCTGAACAATCGATGTTTGAAAAATGATAACGATATTTATCAACAGAAAATGTAACTTTGAACGTTCGATGAACAGTACAGGATATGTCAGATAGTGGTGCGTCAGAGGATGACGTCAGCCATGATCTTGACGTGGATTTACAGTAACATTTCCATCGACTGGATTTGAATCTTTTTCTCTCTCTCTCTCACTCTCTGCCTCTGTCTCTTTCTTTTTTTTCCACCTCTGACGTATACAAAGTAATATACCGTGTATTATACACGTGCTTCCATCGTACTTCTAGTGAGAGCTGATGGATTCATTTAAGTGCATGCAAGAAAGGGCTACGTATCTCTATAACTTTTTTTAATCTGTTAACGTACACCGTTATCTTCTGCTTTTTGTTTCATTTTTAATTGAATATACTATGTCTCGGTTCAAGCGTAAGGTGTTCACGTTAGCCGATTAAAGTTTTTTTTTCTAAAAAATTGAAATATTAAATTGTAATGTAGCTTGTTGACAATTGATAAATATGATAAATATTTGAAAAGAAAGTGATATTTACATTTATTAACGACATTCTTGCCATCTTCGATTCTTCATTTCAAAGCATAGTTAAACGGACAGGGCCTCCAATTTCAAAATCACGATGAACATACAAATACCTTGTTATGCTGGTTGAATACATGTGATAGATTTTGTAAATATTCTTTTCTAATTTTTTATCTTTCTTTTAAAAAATTTTAATCGTTTGAGTTAAAAAGATATTGTATAATGATTATATTTCATATTATTAAATAAATGAAATAAGTTTTAAATTATTTAAAAAGATCTCAAGATACTTCCCAGTCTTATTGATTTATAAGAGCTCGAGATGAAACTCTGAAAGTTCTCCATCAAGATTTGCAACAATGTAAAATGAGACACGTGCATTGTCGATGTCTTTCCTCTCGCTCTCGCGGCAATCGATCAGAAACGCTGAATCATTTGCAGTGCTCTCAAACATCTCGTAGAAAATTCATCGAACACCTTGTTCCAATTCTCTCGTTGCCGAAGATGGTCCTCCGGCGAGATGTCGCTGATCGGAGAGCACGTTCACCTCGTCGACGAGGATGCAAAATGAACCAACGTAAATTTAGAACCGCCTTCTTTCTTCGTTTCGTAATCACAGTTAAAAGAGGAAATGCTTCTCTCCTCCGGTGAGTAATGCGCCGACGTTTTTCCTAGACATGTAGAAAATGTGAGCTCGATTCTTCTAGATTTTTCTCCTCCTGGGAAAATGATAACTAGAAAACGCAATAATTCTGTTCTGAAAAAATGGGAATAGCTCGACGGTTGGAATCAGACGACTGGACCTCCGAAGCCTGGACGTCGAGCCTGAAAACCTTGGGGCTCAGGGCCATTGTCGGGTGGGGCCTTTGCCTCTCTTCCCTTTCCCTTTGATAGCCACGGGAGCCTTTCATCTCCTGAAACATGCCAGAGAGAAGAACTTCTGTGTGCACGAGAGGCTGTGTCTTCAACAATGTTGAAGGGGGTACGACGCCAGGAAGATGAGCCATGGTAGTTACGTCGTCTCCAGACAAGAACCGAAATTGCATTTTCACCGAGGGTCGTCCTCAGACGCGAGCAAAGCCCCCTTCTTATTCCTCGCTCTTTTTTTTCTTCCACTTATTTTTCATCTCTTCTTACGTTTCTTCTTTCATTCCGTCTCTCTATTCTCCCTTTTTTTCTTTTCATCGTGCTTGTTTTTAACCTTGTTTTCGAACACTCCTTTTCTTCTCTTAATACCTTTCGTTTTCTTGTTTGCGGGGCTTGTACTCTCCGAGGATTAACCAGGACAGCAAGGTTAATCCGATAGTTTTTAAGACTCTAAAGGTCTTTTTAAAATTTCCTTATCTCATCGAAATCCTGTACAAGACTTTCTCTGTACCTATATAGCACGTTTACGTGACTAATAATGACAACAATTGAGAATCATAACAAACAGCTAAATGATAATGAAACCATTGATATTCAATGATAAAAGTTTGCACGCAGTTAATTTAATTGTTCTCGCTTGTACAACAGTGTCAGTCTTTGTAACGGTTATGATAATGACGGTGTGTGTTAAAGACACGTGCGAACTTGTAGGAAACCTTAATAAAGGCCGAATATCATTTAAATTCGATTAGCCGGATTTTAACGCAATTTATATTTTCCACGATCGAAACCTTCTCCGTGCGAGATCTTAATTCCACGTGGCATATCAAGGTATAAAAATTGTTATTTCAAATTTAAAAAACTACTATACTACGACAATAAAAAATGTAATTAACTACCTTACTCCTTTGAATTTATATATATATAAATTCCTTCCAATAGACGTTTGATGCTTTGAACTCTTCTATTTTGCACGAGAACATGTTCTCATCTTCTATTTTATATCATCGAAAGAATAAGCGACACGAAATCACGTTCGTTATTGGGAACGAAGGCTGGGGTTAACTTGATTAAATGGCGTGCGAATGTCTTGGAAATTTTCATTGAATGTGGGCGGAAGCGTGGCGTTTGTGTTGCACGTAAATCTTGAACAGGAAGCGAACGCGCGTGTACTCATGAAATCGCCTTTCCATAAAAATTCTGATCACGGGCTGTGGCCCGTTTCGTCCAAGATTCGACTGAGCAAACATAATCTTATGTTCATCTCCACAAACTTTTTCTTCGCACTTCGGAAGATTTACTTTAAATTGCAAACAAGTTTTCACAGAACGTTCTAATGGGACACTTCAACTTTCTTCATTTCGTTGCTCCGTTTGTTAAAAAAAAACTCCTTCAAAATAATCTCGATCAACTCGATCTTGTCACTTGAAATAAATTTCCTCTCTCTTTACTGCACTAAAATAAAATGAACATTAATCTCTTGATTCGTGTCCCGTGTGTGTTACATTTCTTTTTTCTTAATTATTTAATTAAAATTATCAATGTCTCACTGAATGTCTCAGCTCATTGATCTCTTGATTATTGAGCATCATCGAGTGCTTCCGACTTTTTTTTTAACGAGCAGTGTCACGATCAATAAGGCAGCGCGTTTTTAAAACAAAACCAACGGGAATGTTACCATCGAGACCCTTTGACGTGTAAATTGTACTTCGTAGCTGCGTTTAATTGAAAGACTGTTTGCAAGATGGTACAATCCGGTCTCGCTTTCATCGCAGCAATCGCACAAAGGTAATTCAATTTCCGCGCTAACGCGCACAACCGTGTGTATCGTTGCGCATGGGTATCGTTGCTTTCCTAAAAACATCGGCCCCTACAACACTAACAAGCAATAGCCCAAATAAACAAATGTATTCGCATGACGAACCTTACATAAGAGTTTGGTATACAGCGGCGAGCCGACATTGTTCGCGTGACAAGCCGCTCTTAAACCGATGACAAGAATTCACAGGAATTTTTGACCTGATTACACTGACCAGTTTCATTTCGACAATCAAACGAAAATCTTACTATTTTATACTTACCTATTTTGTACGTTGATCAAACAAGAAGTTTGTAAACTTTTACCAAATCTTTTCTCGTGATTCTGAAATCTTCGCGACTCGTTCTTTCGATTGAATATTATTTTAAAATAGAGTCTCGTTAAAAAAAAAAACGAAGGCAAGAAAGGTCTGCGGCAGAGACCTTCCATAACGCTTTAATAATGCGTGCTTTGTTAAACCACTTACAATAATACCTATATATAGTGACGAATTATCGATCACTATAGTTAACTTAAACAAATTTTTATTCTTCGCATTAATCACTTCCACTCCAATAAATTGTCGAACTGGCAGAATGGTCATCGATGCCTATGGTGTTTACATGATTTCAAAAGTGAACGCGCACTCTGCAAAACTAACAATAGTTGGATGCATTGATCCGTTGCTTGAAACGGTTGATTGAGATAGATAGGGTGAAAACACAGTGAAACATATACATACTCTCCATAGAGTCGAAATGGTAATTTTCGGTCTACGGATTCCTTCTCAAAAATACTCAATTACTTCTCCGTAAAACGTAATCTGATTTCTGTATTATCGTCTCTCCTACTCGTACGTGTAATCTATAAAAAAACGAAGAAATTTTTAACAACAGCCACAAAACAGATCTAACCTGCTTTCACCGTACAATTGTTTATAATTCACGTGGTCGTTCGGTAATAACTATCACGCCGCGAAATGTTTATTCATTGGACGACCGACGCTCTATATTTCTAACGAATAACAATTTATATACAACTGTTTGAACCACGTTAGCAAGTAAATTATTTTTTCTTTTTTTTTTTTTACTAATATGTATAGATGAACATTTAGTTATTTATGAACGTCTGTCGGTTTGAAGTACGAATAATTTTTAATCATCGAAAGAACGTAAGTAACGAAAGTAATTAATCTTAGAATCGAGTTTTACCTTTTCTCGCTACTTTTGAAACTGTGTTCGTGGCACGAGCACGGTGTATAATGGATTCACTGATTACGCGAAAAATACGGGTTTCATTCAGCGATTATTAGATGCTTCGTGTCCATCACTCAATCGTAATTTACTCCGTGAAGCAGGAAATGACGGAAAATGGAAAATGCGCAGTACTACCCGTGTAAGTGTTCGTTTCTGTTCTTCAAACAATATCCGTGGAAAATTCGTACCGTACCTCTGAAAGATCTCAAACCGTATTAAAAACGGAAGTGCGTTCTCTAACGTACGTATCATTGTTCAAAAACATGTCGAATCGATTTATCGCGTATTAACCCTCCTCGAGTTCCAATTACTCGTTTTCATTGTTACTCTTTATCTCCATCGAAAATCAAAGAGATAAAGAAATCACTGATTGACTAAACAATATCCGTGGAAAATTCGTAGCGTCTCTGAAATATCTGAAACCGTATTAAAAACGGAAGTGCGTCCTCTAATGTATATATCTTGATTCAAATCGATCTATCGCGTATTAACCTTCTTCGAGTTCCAATTACTCATTTTCATTGTCCTGTCGTTGACTGAGATCGTCTAATATCGATAATTTCCACCGGAGATCAAGTAGATAAAAAAAATCACCGATTGATCAAACAATGTCCATAGGAAATTCGTACCGTCTCTGAAAAATCTCAAACCGTATTAAAAACGGAAGTGCGTTCTCTAACGTACGTATCATTGTTCAAAAACATGTCAATCTATCGCGTATTAACCTTCTTCGAGTTCCAATTATTCGTTTTCATTACCTGTCATCAACTGAGATAGTCTAACATAGTTTCCATCGAGGACCAAGAAGGTAAAAAAGAAGAAGAAAAAGAATCATCGATCGATTAGAAAAAAAAAATCGAAAACGACGCGTAAAATGCAAACATCTATGCAAAGTCACGCGGCATAGATACACGCGTACGTGTTCCTAAGTAGGTGCACTCGCAAAAACGTAAAATGGCGGCGGAGCAGTCGACGCAGCATCGCGGTGGCGCGCATGCGCGCGCCTGCGCCACGGGAAAGTAGTACGCTGGCCAGCTCGTTTCAGAAAACCGTGCGTACGTCTTTCTATGGCATACGGAGTCTCGCGACGATCGTAACACCACCGGGTCGTTTAACTGGTGTCGCTCACTCGCGATTGTTCGATCGTCGTTCAGATAAACTTGCGTCCAGATATTCGTACGTTTGCACGGATCGGGATTCGGACGTCAGAGTGCGCAGTGGTCAGTGCGCATTGTTGGACCGAGACACAGCAGAACGGGAGATCCAGTGGGAGAGTCGAGTGTAATGTCTGATAAGACGAGCGATGGACAGCCGTGAGAGTGGATGCTCGTATTTTCGGTTTTGACAGTTGGACAGCAGCGGTGACTGAAACTGCGGCTGGCACGCGTGAGAACCATCGCAACCGCGTGGTGATATGTACGGCACGACGTGGCATCGATCCGAGGTGGTTTAACCGAGGGGACCGATTCGAAAAATCGCTCGGACAGAAAAAAAGCACAAGTGGCGGTCGGTGTGTCTGTGTGTACGTGCGTTGTATCGTGAGCATTACGTGTCTTTCGACGGACAGAGCGCGACCGTAACGTAGCGAATCCGTCTCTCCGTGATAGGAGGAGGGAAATTCGCACGAGACGTCGGAACTTGTCCCATTCTTTCGATCTTTTCCTTGTCTCTCCCCTGTTTAACAGACTGAAGGAGATTGATTTTGGTGTTACCTTCGAGGGCTAGATATAGCGCTGCCTCTCTTTTTCTCTCTCTTTCTCTCTCGTTCTCACTGCCGAGGGACGAGGAAGAAGAATGGAGGCGATAGCGAAGCACGATTTCACGGCGACCGCCGAGGACGAGCTTAGCTTTCGTAGAAGCCAGATCCTGAAGGTGCGTATCCTCTGTCGCTGATAGTTTGCCAACTGTAACGAGTTGACGAGAACGCCAGGCGATAGCCTCGCATTGTTGATCTTTGTTGGAGAGTTGCTTACCGATCCCGAACTTTCTGAACTGCTTTCGTTCATCCGATTGGAGTTAGCGTGTCGCTTGCAAAATATTTGCTTGTACATTGACAACGTTAATTTTCCTTGGTTTCTTTTCCCTATTAGTCCTCCCCTCCCTCCCACTAAAAAAAAAACAACAGAGTATTTTATCTCTGTTATGCAATATTTTATCATTATAAAGATATTTGCAACGATCGAAGTGTAGAAATTTGCATCGAGCAAAGAGAGGAAGAAACTTTTGTCCGTGTATGTCCAAATCACCTCTCGCCAAGATCGCATCATTGTCAATTTGTGAAATTTCTGTGGAACGTTTAGACTGATCATTTTGATCAATTAGTCAGCCAGTAACTGCTATTTCTATGAAACACTTAGAATCGATCATTTCGATCAATTAATCAGTCAATAATTGCTATTGTCTCGTTTCTTCTTTGTTTGGTCCTTTCTTTATCAGCTCTATTATTAATTGCTCGGTATATTTGACAAGACATTTGAGACTAAGTTTTTTTTTTTATATGCTTGTTTAAAAACACGCACGACTGGTTTATATTCTTTTGATTATAATATTAATTCGCTTCTCCTTCCTGTTTACCTAATGATTCATATCGAAAGTTGTCATTTGGAATTTGTTTCTTCATTTTGTCTTTACCTTCATTTTTACAATGTAATTTTTTTTTTACTTACAATTCTTTTCTATAACAAATATAAAATGATTTTGAGATTTGTTCGTTCATTTATGTTCAAGATGTTTCAATCAGATGCAATTAAATGTTAACAGTAATTATGATTTTGATTTTTCCTTAAAATTGAACATTGAAGATTGAAATAGATATATTACAATTATATTTCTCAATTCTTATATGCAATGATGTTTCATGTAATAAATAATGTCTGTAACAAATCAGGCATTCAATGTTTTTTTTTTTGCAGATTTTGAACATGGAGGATGATATGAATTGGTACAGGGCTGAATTAGACTCCAGAGAAGGACTCATTCCAAGTAATTACATAGAGATGAAAAATCATGAGTAGGTGTCCTTATGTACTTTTTTTTTTACTAAGTGTTTGTACATTTCTTGAAGAAATCTAATACCTTGTCTAATTTGATTTGTTTTATTTAGCTGGTACTATGGAAGGATAACCAGAGCAGATGCAGAAAGATTACTAATGAACAAACATGAAGGCGCCTTTCTTATTAGAATCAGTGAAAGTTCCCCTGGTGATTTCTCTTTGTCTGTAAAGTTAGTAAGAAATTTTTAAGCAAGATGTTGACGTGATACTGTGAACCAATTATTTGAACAAATTTTTAACAATTTGTTTCTTTTTTTGTAGATGTTCAGACGGTGTTCAACACTTCAAAGTATTAAGAGATGCTCAAGGTAAATTCTTTCTCTGGGTGGTCAAGTTTAACAGTCTCAACGAATTAGTGGAATATCATCGTACAGCGTCCGTTTCCCGTTCACAAGACGTTAAATTGAGGGATATGGTGCCAGAAGAAGTAATTACCTCTTGCATAACCGTCGAGCTATTAAGTAACACAGAGATGTTGGTTTTACAATATATAAGAATGCATATTGTTTCAGTGTTTAGTTCAAGCGTTATATGATTTTCAACCTCAAGAACCTGGTGAACTTGAATTCAAACGAGGTGATGTAATAACTGTTACTGATCGTACGGATCAACACTGGTGGCATGGAGAAATTGGTAATAGACGAGGCCTATTTCCTTCTACGTACGTTACTCCATATCACTCCTAGGTAAATATCATTTATATTTTTGATAATAATTATTTTTACTATCTTTTCCAAGTTTTATAAGAAAAGAAATAATTTATTCTAGGCCTCATGTTGTGCGCACAGAGGCCAAAGGCATCGGCCGCATTATCCCACCACTATCACGTACAGGATCAGACTTACTGCAGAACTAATTAACAACATTTTACAGACTCCACCTATCGAATGGGCTACCAGGATGTATTGGTGGTCTAGACGTAGAGTTGTTTAAATGGACTCGATATTATCACTTATACGTATACTTTTTATTGGTCTCATTGAAAAACGTTCTCCGTGTTTATCAATTTATATAAACAAATGTAGAGTGATATATCGTGATATAACACATAACAAAGTGGCATGTTTTTATTTGTCGTTATTGGATCTCTAAGAAAAATTTTTCACTGGGACTGATACAATTGTCTAAGACAAATGTGCTGTAAATGTGTTATACAATAGGCACTATGTTCGATTATTCCAAATTTCATTTTTGTAAATCTGAAAATTTTCAAATTTACAGTATTTACATATGATGAATGAAAGTTGAAGGGAGTTTTCTACACCTTGATGATCCATCGATGGAGTATGCATATGAAAGCATATAATATTAACCGTGTACATCAGTAACGACGAATATTGGTCGTATTACGAAGAAAAACGCGTATTGTTTTAAAGGACAGGTACAAGCGGGCTGGCATAAACATTGTATTTTTAAATACGAATTTGTTGTTCGAAGAATGGGGACCTTGGTGACAAAGAGCCTAGTAAGCTATCCATATACGAGATACAAGAACTTTATATAGATGTAGCATTAAAATGCGTCGCCTTTTGGCATAAAATGCACACCATTCTGCCTCTATGTTGTGAATATTTTTACAAATATTTGAGGAAGAGAGTATTCTTCCAACGGTTAAGATACATCTGATATTATGACATCAGATATACTTGCTATGTATCATATATAGACTTGTACTATTCAGACTGTATGTGGAATAATCATTCTTGCATCTCCTGAGATAAATCGTTTTTAAGTATTAGCAAAGGAATAGCAGTTTATGTATGCTGTTCCGTCTTCTGATTTTTTCCAATGGCACGCAAGTCATTGGGAAATTTCATTTTTACCGACTATGTTACGAAACATAGTTTCTTGAAACATTGTGTTTTCTCGTTTGGAGATTCTATCACGAAAAAGAGCGAACGGGAATACAAATTTTTTTTACACAAACGTCGTACATACATATTCACGGTGAGACTCGGACACAACGACTGATTTATTCTTTGTAATTTAAGGAGTATCAATAATCGAAGGAACGTAGAGAAATAGAATAAATGTATAAATTTTGCATGAGAGAATCGTTTTGTTCCTCGTTTACCGTCTTCGTAATGCTAATTTATGTTTTGTAAAATGCATTTTCTCTGACATGCCAAAAAACGATATGTAAAGTAATTAATGTAAAATTGACCAGTCTTGACTTTTAAATGAATGGTATGTATAACGTTTTTGTTTCAAAACTTATTAATTTTTAAAAGAACGGAAGTCCATGTATATTTTTTAAATACTTCTTTTTATCTAATTATTTCGACAATCTTGCTTTTTTATTTTCGTGTAAACAATAAAGATATGTAGTCTTATTGTGCAATTATTATTATTCGTTATGTTTACATTTTATTGATAACAATATATTATATTAATTACTCTTGCATGCATTATTTACTTATGCCCATCTACCATTATTTTTTAAAATTATTTTATATATCAGGAAAGAGATATTTTAGCTGGCGTAACTGCTTTGCAAAATATAAATAAGTAATCTTATATGCTTATGCATGCACTATATTCAAAATAGGAGGAAAGAGATAGAAAATATTAAAAAGAATAAATTTTTTTCTTCTACTATGTGAAAGAAAAGAAAAAAAAAGATTTTTGAGTTAAATTTTGTACGATCAATAAGAGAAGTCTTTTGTACTACTAGTAATTTTTTTATTATTTTGTACAATTGCTGAAAAAATAACTTTTACATTGATAAAATTGGGAAAGAACGCAAATAATATATTAGTGTTCACCTTTTATAAAGTTTAAACATGGAAGAACATAGCGATTAATTATTTAAGTTTAAAATGTTTATTGCGCAAGTTTATGTACTTTATTCTAACTTTGTGGTTAATGTTACTGAGAGTATAAATATGGTATAGTTGAATCTTGTCAAAGACTCTTTAAAATCAGTAGCGTAGATTATAAGTATGTAGCATATAGATTCACTTGCCTTTTGTACTTAAGAAGAATTTATCGTTACAAACATCTGTTTTGCACAATTTGTTTTTCTTTTATCACAGTTATCTTTTATTCATGCAATTACGCAATTTATATTTATTCTTTTACTACATATTAAATATCAAAACAAAGTCTCTAAGACGATAAACAAATAAAGCAATATGCAAATATAGTTACTAGGAATGTTGCTTTGAAACTACGTGTACAATTGCTTAAATGAATTTGGAATTGAGTTGTCTTACGACAACGGCATACCATGATACATCTGGACCAAGAAATGTATAATAATGAAATGTAATAAAATATATGTTTGAACAAAGTTTATTTCGCTGATCTTGATTTTATTCGTTATTCGTTGAAGCTGTATAAAATTACACTGTTTACACTTATTTTTATGATTAGAACAGAATGAATTTATATTATGAAGAAAATTAGAAAGAATTCATATTATGAAGAAAATGTATTTGTTGCAAAGATAATGCTAATTATTAACTGCCTGATGTATAGCTAGTACTTAACCGCCCACCATGTAATTACAAAATACAACTATAGCGTAATAAAGTGTCATATGAAAGATATGGACTTTTATTTTTAAAGTATAATGGTATTTAAGTATTTTCTCTTTATCTTACATAATAATTATAAAAATGATGTAGCCTAACTTGTCTTTAATTTAAAAAAAAGTCAAACATAACTTGTCTATCAACATAAAAGCACTGAGTCAACACACAAGTCTGTATGAAATATATCTACCAGCAGTCTCGGAAGGCCTAATAATTTTTACAACTTGTCCACGCTTTAAACCAAAGTAACGTGCCACTGGATCACCAGCCTGTATACGCATTAATTGATTCTCTTTTAGTTTATATCTGGTGAGTAATTCCTCCTTCTCGTCTGGTGTGAGTACAATGTGCTCGGGTACTAATTCGTGCTCCGTGATATTAATAAGCAACTCAGATTCTAAAAATTGTTCTAATATGTATTTTGGTGCCATATCCACCAATGATTGTTTAGCCGATGGCGTCATTCCTTGTTGTACAACAATGATAGCTCTGTCAAGAAACAAAACAGAAGCATAGAAATTTCATTATGCTCCAGTTATAACAGTACATATTTATTTATTATGACAAATTACCTATGGATTTTCTCTTCTTGCATACGTTGACAGTATGTTTTAATGGTTTTAATGCCAATCTTTGGCTCGTCCGGGAAAAACACGAAAAGCTGATCTGTTGGATCGTCATTATGGGCAACTAAAACTATGAGATCGCTACGAGCTGGCCTCTTTTCACTCGGTTTATCGCCGAATTGTTCCTTGAACTGCTCCAAAGTCTGATCCAGTTCATCTTGAGTAACCAAGTAACCTCGATCGTGACACAGTTGCATCACCGTTTTTCTTATTCGCCACAATTTGTACGTTTCAGCTTCATCATCCATTTCTCGAGAAAGATTAGAATTGACTCTGAAGAAAAGTTATCTAACTGCCTGACACTTTTCTTTCGTTTCGTCTAATTAATCCCCTAAATTAAGCCTCAGCGTGTTTCTTTTTGCATACATAACCTCACTTTTCTCTACAAGGTACACAACTGTAAATGAGCGACGTGCGTATGATGCGTGTTTGTTACAAAATTTGAAATATTTGTGACATTGTAAATTGTTGTACATATAAAATTGATAATGTACGGAATTTAAATTCTACGTAATTGTTGAGTTTTCCTTCTGTTAAATTTATTAATTAATATTTTGTTGAAAGTTTGTAAATTAATTTGACATGATATAAATCCGGTGAAATAATATAAATCAGTTCATTGGAATCCATCTAACAATGGGACATGTACCTACTTATAATAATTGTTAATAACTAATTAATAACTTGTTAATAAAAATTCACATTCAAAACTGTATATTAGCGACTCGCATCTAAAATCGATTTTTTTTTTTATCTATATTTCAAATGTAGTTCGAATTAGTTAAAATCACAGAGATATATGAATTATTAGGTTAAAGATTAATGAATTGTTTAAAGTTCAATAAAATGGCGAAAACAAATAATCGTATAGTTGGTTTTAAGTATTCCTCATGAATTTTGAGTATTTGATTTAGACCAGAGTTTTTTATTTTTTATTCTAAGTAAACATTTCGTGCGAAATGCGCGCGCATTGGATTTAAATTAGTTAAATATCACAGCGCCAATGGTGAAGTATGGAATACACTTTTTACGATTCTCAAATATATCGAAATATTTCTCACAATCGACTTTTAAACGGGAGGAATGGCGGAAGGAAGCACACCTCGTCCGTAAAGAAGAAAGTACTATCCAGAAAAATCGTCCAGAAAGAAGTGTTCGTCCAGAAGTTCTGAGGTAAAAATTTAAATCAATAGTTGTTAGATTTGTGTTTATGTTTCGAATTTTTAAGATTTTTGCATGTTTGATTTCAACTTAAGGTAAGATTTAATCAATTATTACATATAATATTCAACAATTAAAGAAATAAGGTATCATAATAGATAGCATACTTTCTGGTGTGCCTGTGTTTAATTATAAGTAGATAAGGCCAGGCAGGTTGGCACAGTCTGTGGTTGCGTGTCCAACTTGTTTCAGAAAATTTAATTTGAAAAATCGACAGTGGAATTGGTACAAACGGAGCGTGCCACTTGTCTCTGGTTTTACTCTTCGATTTTTCGAATTTAGTATCGCGGTCGCGTTTGCGGATAGGTCGCGAGTAGGCCCCGAAACGAACGTTTACGTAGGCATTGCTCGAGCACGCACGTGCGAACGGACAACGATGATCACTATGATCGATGGTCGTTCATGTGCATTGGATTAGCTTCCGCGGTTTGTCTTTTTATTTCACCTTTATAAGTTATTTTTTGATTTTACGATTAGAAAGACTCGAGCTTGGATTTAAGTTTCAGTGGGCATTGCGCTTGAAGAAAGAAGAGACTAGAAGCCGAACAGGCTCCGAAGAGGGTCGCGACAAATGGCTTCTCATCCTCTGGATCGTTCAAATGATCCCAGAGCATGGGAGGTCATTCTCGTTATTACTTTGTCACTATGCTCTTCTAGTAGCTGTATTGTAGTTGTATTTTTTTTTTCTCCATCATCGTTCATCGTCATTTTGGGCAAATCGCGGTTTTTCTTATTAGCGTTGCGAGAGATCGGTTTGAATTAGAGTTGCGAAGAAATGATAATCGTGATATCGCGATATTGTTTTTTACAATTTTGATTTGAATTTTTATAGTCCTACAATTAGTGTTACACGTAGTAAAATTTATCTTGTTTTCTATCGTTTTAAATTAAATTACAGATCATTGCTTCTGATTAATTTTGGAGTGTTTGAGTATCTAAAGTAGTTTTTTGTTCGTGCAGTTTTGCATTGTTCATAATAATTTTCATTGAATCTAGTTTTAGAGTTAGCGTTGCGACGTTATTTCATCGCGATTTCCAATTAGTGTTGCGTTCACAAAATGCCCAAATTCTTCCACTGGATTCGTGGAAGATTGTCCCTGCTCCTGGATCACCCGATGCAGCTACAAGAGCTGTGCAGAAGTGGTCATTCATCACCTCCCTCGACAAGCGTTGTTATTTGCGATGCAATTACTAATTGCATCAGTGTATGGTATATAACAAATAACATGAGCTAATTGGCTGCGATCGCGGTTTAGTTTTCTTGCAATTGAAAAATTTACCAACCTCTTAGGAGAGATCATTGATTTCTAAGATTACAGATTCGGTTCTTTCGCAATTAATTCTATAGATTTATCGAAAAGTATCTACTTGGAATATTGCAATCTTACGATTGCAAAAATTTTTATTAATACTGCTACTAGAGGTCAGTCGTGCGAGCAAACGATAACTATTTCTGTGCAAAGTCGTGCTTATAGTTAGTTAATTTGCTGAAGGAGGATAACCGGATAAATGAACGTTCAACAAAAGAAATTAAGTACGAGAGGGTTGAAAGAAAAAAAAAAACGTCGAAGATTGTTACTTTCTTTTTTTTGATTCAAGAATCTCTTATTCATCAAATATACATCAAATGGTGCATTATGCATTAGGGAGTCGCTCGGAGTAACAACATAAATCAGCTATCCATTCGATTTCACTTTTACTGCAACTTCATTTTGTTTTTCGTTTTTTTGTTTTTTAAAAAAATCAACACTCGTGATTCTCTGATAGATATATTCCTTTCTTGTTTCAACTTATTACATATCTTAAACTACATAGAGAAACGGTTCTTTTGTACTTATAATAATATTACATAGTAAACGCACTAAAACAATAAAAATTAGATCCTTAGACGTGTATCTTGGAATTTAAAATATCCTTATCCTCTTTCTCCCGACAGTGTCGGCGATTTTGAAGTCACAGGGCAGATATTTCTCGTCTACGTGTTATACATGTCGCGTGTATTATTTCGTGTACGCGTGTTTTTTCTCTCACCTTTCAGATAAGAATCGTTTGCAGTACAATTTCATTTACCTTACAAAATTCCCCCGCAGTAAATTCTCGCGTATGTATGTAGTATTTGTACGATTCTCCGTAATATATCTGATACGTAACATTATACAGAATTTTACGTTACATTAATAATGTTTGTAAAATTAATACTGATATTGACACAACATTAGTAAAACACAAATTAATACTGACACTGATCGACAACGTTAATAAAATTTACGTAAAAATACAAACGATATTTATCAGCAACGAGTTAAACTTAATAAACATAAGATAAAACTTAATAAAAAGGAAATAAAATTAACAATTCACTGACTACACGTTCTAGAACATTGCCATTTTGCATTAAATGCTCGTTATTAGAAACTGCCGTAATATTTCATACACATAATTATATATATATATACGCGTGTAATAATTTCAACAACTAAGTAGGAATAAAAATTTTTCTTCTTTGTTTTAACCGTTTGATTCCAACACGATGACAAATCAAAGCGTGCCGATAATACTTTTGATCGGAACTCAGGTATACGTTTCGTTCGAGTTACTCTGCATTAGTTACCCTGATGATCTTTGATTCACGGCGGGCGAATACACTGTGTCAAAATTACCGCCAATAGCTTCCGGACAAATTTCATTATTCGCATCGAAGGTCATACTTATACATTTTTAAATTATCTTCTTACGCGATCTCGTTTATCAACTAAATCTAAATTATCTTCATTTTCATTGTACTTTTCCTCCTGCCTTCGACTATTGGCCATCGGCGAAGAACACCTTTAAGAACCTTAAAAACTAGGAGAGAAACAAAAAGAAGAGAACAAAAAAAAAACGGAAAAAGGAACGTTCCCTTCTGCCCCGATTCGCTACATCTTACTTTTAGCTTCAAAATCGCTGCTCGTTTTGTTTTCTCTCTTTCTTCTTTTTTTTTTTCTTTTTTTCGATAATATCGTGAAAAATAAATACGCTGCATTCCGCAAGATGATCGCTCGCTTCTTTTTTTTTCTTTTTTTTTCAATTTTTTTTCTTCTTTCTTTGTGGTTTTTCCAAACAAAATCCCGAATCGAAATGGAAAAACATCATCTTCGATTTATCGATTATTTCTCTTGTATTTTCTTTTTTTTCTTCTTTTTTTTTCGTTTGGCTACTAATTTTGAAAGGTGACAACGACAAGATCGACATCGTGCCAGTCGTTTCTCAGCGTGTACGTCTCTTCTTCTTCTTCTTCTTCTTTTTTTTTTAATTTCTTTCTTTCTTTCTTATTTTTTACGAAATAAACGAGACGAGAAACACTCGATTCGACGCGATGTCACGACGAGAAGGAAGAAAGAAACGAGCGTTCTACGAGTCTCTTTTTCTTCCTCTCCTCGTGACCTCGCTGCTCTTCGTGTCTTTCTCTCTTTCTACGCGTTGTTTCGCTTCTTTTCTTTTCTTTTTTTTTTTTTTTTGGTTTTTCTTCTTTTTATTCCCTCACGATTTTGAAACACGGCTGGAACGATGCAAGTCCGACAAAATGGCATACTCGTCGTACCGTATCGATAATATAAAACATGAAACGTGATTGCCTGGTGTGAATTACGAAGAATGAACGTGAGTTACGCGTTAGTCGCGAAATTACAATTTACCATAATTTATTTTTTGTGACCAGTCCGGCGAATACGTTCTCACCGTCCACCGTGATAATCGTATCTAGACAGTGACCAACCGATGACGAGTCAGCGTCTTCTCCTCCTCCTCCTCCTCCTCTCGTTTGTTATTCCTTTTTCTCTCTTCGTTCTTTCTTTCATCTCCTTGCCTTTTCTCCCTGCAATGATCGATTCAAAATCATCCCTCTCGGGGGAGAACACTCTCCCGACGATTTCAGACGACTTGCTCTCTCACTGTTAGCCTGGTTCTCTCGTCCGAATTTTCCTTTCCTTCTCCCCGTTCAAACGGATCATGCGGACGAGCGGTCACGTGTCGCACGACGCGTTCGATAAAATCGAAATTTCAGTTTGAAATTCGGGAATTCATTCAGCGTGTCAACACCTCGTTTTTATTCACGATAAGAATACGTATATATACAATTAATCATCATAATTGGTTTTTATGTCAGTCGTTATTGAGCAGGACGTTATACTGATCCGACATTGTGTGCTATGATAAGAACGGGCAAATGAACGGAGAATGAGCAGAAACGAGAAGGGCAGAAACGTGAAACGACGATGAAATTTAGCGCGACGCTCTTTTCTTCTTTTTCCACCTTCCCCCCTTTTTTCCTTTTCTTTTCTCTCTTTCTCTCTCTTTGAAGAAGAGAGTCGGTGTACATCGCGCCTCCCTCCCCCCCCCCCTTTTTTTATTCGAAAATCGTTTTCACGACCGTGAAAAGCGTCGAGCGCTATTTCAACGACGAATCTCGATATTGGTTGGACCAAACGCAAGGAAACAGAGGTGAAACTGAAAACTGATCGAAGGATTCGTTCGGACGAACTTTCGCTACGGTCCTTCGTTGCCCGAAGGAAATCTATTGTGCCGTAGAGAGAGAGAGAGCATTAGCTGGCGAGAAACGAACTTCTTTTTTTTTTCGCGTCGCATGCAATGATCGAAAGAAATATACACGAACGGGCAACGAGAATATATTCTCATGGATCTACTGTAAAATATACGCGTATACATCATTATACAGAGACCCGCCTGTTTGCTCCGAAGGGTGGGAAGAAATTCTCCTCGAGACACGTCGAGAGACACCGATGCACATCGTTGCGCTGGCGGGTCGTTCGAATCGATAATCAAAACGAAGCACGCACAGAGTTAACTAAAATTCTTTCTAACCTCATCCCCTCCTCTTTTTTTTCTACACCTTTCCTCCCTGTGTGTTACTTGCAACACAATCTCATCTTTTTTTTTCTCCGATTTTTCTCCTTCCTTTTTTTTTTTTTTTTTTCTTTTTTTATATACTTGATTTCCTTTTTCAACTCTTTCCCCCGTATCGGATATCGACAAACGCTCCTCGGCGGTGCACTTGCCCCGGAAATAAAGTTAACTACGCTCCGTGGTAACCGTGGCGAATCGACTGCTTGCTCGATTCGCTCGGTCTCAGTCCTTTTTTTCGTATATATATATATATATACTTTTTTTCGATTTTTTTTCTATTTTTTTTTTCAGTTTTTACGGTTTTTTTTCTTTCCATCTATATATTTTTTTTTTCACATTGAACAATATCCTCAGTCTCGACTGGTCTCAATGAGCAATACTTTAGAGATCCCGTGATCTCGGAAAAAGTCCAAAGGAGAGCAACGTTTTATATCGTGTTGTATGTGTGGTGTGTATGCGTGTGTGAAAAAGAGAGAGAGAGAGAGAGAGAGATAGAGAGAGAAAAAGAGAGAGAGAGAGAGAGAATTGTTTGTCGCGTTTTTCTGTGTGTGATAGGTACTACCGCCTCGATCGTATTAATTAATATCTAAATGTATAGTTTCTCGTGATAATGCGATTCTTTTCTCTTTTTTTTTTTTTCTTTCTTTCTCGTAACGTCGGCTAATTGTTTCCCCTCCAGAATGTCACTTTACTCTTTCTTCTTTTTTTTCATCTTTTTCATCCTCCCCCTCTTCCTTTCCGGTCTTCGTCTTCCCTTTTGGTTCACAATTCGGGTCAATGTTAACCATCGGGTCATTTTAAATAATATGCTTAACACCGACTCGTGTTCAATCCCATTCAGACTGAGGATCTTTTTTTTTTCTTTTTTTTTCATTTTTATACACAGGAATCATTTGTTTGCGTTTAACGATGTTTTCTTTTTTTTTTTTCTTTCTCCCTTTACTTGTTGTCAATTATAAGTTACGTTATATTATTTATAAATTTATTCGCATGTAGTTCGTTAACAGGCCGTGGCTATACAGGGCCCACTACATTGATTTATCATCCTGTGGCACGCGGTCTTCCGAATATATGTTACAGAGGTGTGTGTGCACGCGCGCGCGCGCGCGTACGTGTGTTGTGTGTGTCTGTGTGTGTGTACGTACGTGTACGTGTGTGTGTACGTGTGTGTATAATTATAACATGCATACGGTCGCATAAGAGCTTGTAATCCTTACACCATTTTCGTTTTACATCCGTTTTCGCGTCTCTCGTTTTATGCAATATATATATTATATATATACCTTTGTCAATTTATATATAATATAATATCTCGTCGACTAGTTCCTACCGTACCGAGCGTTGTTACTTCGTTGCGCTTTCCATTGGTCTTTTAATGTGGTCGTCGATACTTCAGGCACGGATTATTGAAAAGTCTCTTCTCTGTCGAGATTGCACCCTTCTTTTTTTTTTTTTGTCCCCCTGTCTCGTAAGGTTTTTACCCTTCGTCTCTCCGCGCGTACCGATCCATTCCTTTTCTTTCCCTCCCACTCTCACGCGTTGAAAATACGCCCAGCCTTTTCTCTCGAACAGGGAGAGAGAAGCTTTTCGCTCCCTGCCTCGCGTCTTCTCGCGTCCTCGACGACGACGACGACGACGCGGTGTAGAAGAGGAAAATTTCTTTCGCGAAACGTAAAATTTCGTCGCGACGCAGGGAACGCGGCGATTCATCCCCCCAGTTCGAAACTAGCAAGCACGTGCGTATGTACCCGAACAGAACCCAGACAGACTTGAGCGGTACGGCGTTCGACGTTCGACGTCGCTGGGATCGACCACGTCGTACGCACACCCTCCCCCCACGTGTGTGTGTCGGGAGAGGGTGGTTTCGCGCGGGCGTTTCCCCTCTCGTTCTCCGTTTCCAGAGGTGACGCAGCATGTGAGAGAAGCGACGAAGAATTTTTTCTCTCGTTTTTAATTCTGGCTCTGCACAGCCTCGTTACCTTGGAACAGATAGGTGGACCAGTATCCGAGATTGAAGAGCAAAAACATGAGAGGGAAAGCGATACGCGAGACGAAGTCAATCCCGGCGGTGCCTTTCGCTCGGCAGGTGAACCAACGTTTCGGTAGAAGGCCCCAGCAGCACCTCTGCTCGGCTGCGCCACGTGGGACCGGGAGTCGTTGAAAACGGCTGCGTATGTCCTGCGGCGGGATCGTGCGGACAGTCGCCGCGGGCGGTGACGGCGTCGCTCTGCGAGACGTAGTGGGCGATGGGGAGGGTGTGGGTGAGGGCGAGGGCGAGGGTGAGGGCGAGGACCTCGCGAGGCTTTTCAACGAGTGACGCGAGCTCCTCGAGGGCGACGTGCATCGGCAGCCGGTCGTCGTCCCTTCGACCACGTTGTGCAGCGACGAGAACGACGCGGACCTCGGTTGCTGCGGATGTTGATGCAGATGGTAACGTTGCGGATGGTGATGTTGTTTGTGCCTGTGGTGCGAGGGCAACGTTTGATGATGTTGGAGCAACGACGGAGCCGGCGGCGGTGGTGGCGGCGGCTGCTGTAGTCGCTGCTGTTTATGCTGCTGTTGATAATGATGATGCTGCTGCTGCTGCTGCTGCTGTTGCTGCTGCTGCTGCTGCAGGTGTTGTTGCGGCTGTTGTTGCTGAATGTTACTGTGTTGGTGTTGATAATGTTGGTGTTGATGCAGGTGACAATGGTGGGATGGTTGCGGTGGCGGTGGTTGCTGATGGTGTTGATGGTGGTGACGAGGACGAGAACGATGATGAGGTTTGCCGGTGGCGGCGTTGATGACGGTGGTGGTTGTTGCGGGGTTGGTGGTGTGAGTATGATGGGAATGGCCGCGAGCCACGTTCCTTGATCCGAGCGCTTCCTCGTCGACGTTCACTCGTCCTGTTCTTCCTCCCGAAACAGGTACGTGGACCAGTACGCGAGATTGAAGAAAGCGAATACGATGGGGAAGAAGATCCGTGAGATGACGTCGATGCGCTTGGACCTCGTCGGGAACTTGGACAGCCACGACCTGCAGCAGTTTTTTTTTCGTGGTTGCATATGTAATTCGCAGTGCTGCATCCTATCCATCGACATGGTGTCCTCCGGTTGTCGGACCAGAGGTTTCTGAAAAAATTACCACCACGCCCGGGCATTAGTCGCGCGTCTCTTTTCTTTTCTTTTCTTTTCTATTCTTGTCGCGTTTTTCTTTTCTCGCCTCGAAGCTTTCTTTCTCGTCTCGAAGCGAAGCGTTCTTACGAAGGGTATCGATTTTGCTTCTTACGCTGCACACGTATACTACATATTGCACATACGTATGTATATATATATATATAACTATATATATATATATATATGTATAGCATACGCGGTGAGACGAGTTACTAATCTCTGCAGGTTTTCTTACAGCGACTCGTCGTTTCCTTCGACTCGTCGAGTCAACGTATTTGCGTTCGATAAATATTGTTTCTTACTACTACCACTTTCTCTTTGCCAGATTATGTTTCCGCTTCCGTCGTGAAAATCGTGCTAATCGCGACGAGCGAATTGCGACGAGTCGCTGTACGGTCGTGTGAGAATAGAGGTAGGGCACGATATACATATATAGGTAATTATATCGAATAAAAGATCGCCAAACATCACTTCCCACTAAAATCAATCCGTAATTTTCTTTTATTACATATTTTTATATAAAGTTTTCGGTTTCGAAAGAAGGAAGGATTAAAAGTTTAATTCTTTCTTTTTTATCTTGATGTCTAAACAAAAATAGTTGGGAAGGAACTTTTGGCCCACCCTGTATATATCTTTCTCTGGCTGAAGAATAGAACGTTTCGAAAATGGGTCTATTTGTTTCGAGGATCATTCGCAAATTTGCTAACGGATAGCTAACACTGAACACGGAAAGCTAATCGTGGTGTAATTTTCGTGTCTATCTCTCTGGACTTGCACATCCATGCTCCCGCGATGGGACAACTCACGGCGAAAAAAAAAAAAATATCACGACGAGAGAGATCGAGGGAGAACGATCTAGGATTTAAACGAGCAGAAAGTGTTTCCTCTACGGATACGATTTCTCGTCGGACGATCCGAAATTTTGTACAAATATATCATGCAGCTTTTGTGGTATTCTGGTGGTGCCAAAGAAATGGTCTACACACACATCCAGCTTTGATCAACGATAATTGAAAATGTGAAATTCGTCTGAAAGTATTGGACAACTGTGTAACATTTTTGTGTAACATACATATATATACTCGTTCCTCACTGTTAAAGAGTCTACCATCGATTCGAACGAACGTAATGTCGCGGTAATAGGTTTACGTTTTCACGATATCTAGTTTTTCTTTTTCTTTTTTTTTTACAGGTTATACGTAAAAGTCTTCTAAAGTAGACGAAACGGTTACTACGAGAAATGTAAGAGTCTCTTACTATCTATGGTGGCAGGCATTTGTTATAAAAATATGTAATGTTCATTACCATTAAAATCTAATCAATTATTTACCAAATAAGCTGAAAGACTCACATTACTGAATGTAGAAAGAAAGAAAAAAAAGAGAGAGAGAAAAAAAAAAGAGTCAAGTTATATAATATAAAGTAACTAGACTTTTAAGTTAAGAATTATTTACCTGTAGAGAATTTTGAAGTGGTCCATCATATCCGGTCTAGCAGTTTATAATAATAAAAATAAAATAATAGAATGAATGTACGTTATGGTGGCTAGATTCAGAATTGTTTTTTTTTTTTCAATGTCATACATTTCAGGCAACTATATCGTTAAGAAGGAAAAGAAAAAAGAAAAAAAAAAGAGAGAGAAAAGAATCTTACGATTAAATGCTCTATGCTTTATGAAACATCTTGCGAGTAGCTAATAATAAAGTATGTAGAATGATCACTAAAGAAAAAAAAGAACGAAAAGAAGCTTGTAAAACTGAAGAGCTTCGTTCTTCTAAAAACGATTTTCTCGATGATCCTCGCGAGTCATCGTGCACGACGATCGAAATAATCGAAAACGCAGCTTTTTATCACTGACCAAAGATGAATGTTGCCAGGAGATTTCTTTTTCTTTTTTTTTTTTTTTCTCGTTTTACGATCTCGCTACGCTACAGAAAATTATAACTGTGGTTAGAGGTTGGTGTCGAGGTAAAACAGGCGGAAAAGAAATTTTAATCCGTAATATAACGCTACAAAAAGATAAGGGCAGAAACTCTAAAGAAGAAAATAGTCTAATCGAAAAAAAGAAACTGATGAAAAAGGAAGAAAATGGCAAAGACAACGACACACAGTGTAGGATTCGATTAAATCACCAATCAATCATTTTCACCTGATGAAAAATCAAAATCATCACGTATCACCAAAAAAAAAAAAGAGAAAAGAAGAAAAGAAACAATTGACAAATTTGCTCGACAATTTGGGATTTTGCATGTGAAACGTTAACGACAGACACGGAATTCTTCGAGGGACGATAAACGGAAGAGAAAAGGTGGATGCGATCGTAGAAACCGAAAGAGAAAGGAAAAGGATGGTAAAAGAAAAATATTGCGTGAAAACAAGCGCTTTCAGACGTAACATTACAAACAGCTAGTGTCAATTGTCGTTGTGTACTGACCATAGCGAAATTCGACGAATTGTCTGGTTCGACTTGATCAGATGGTAAATCCATCGACGTGGATTGCTCGGTTTCAGACGGTGGATATTTCTTCTCTATGTTGTCGCTGTGCATGTCGCTACGCGACGCGTAATTCACTAAGGCGAACTCGAGGAGCGCGCCGAATACGAAAGTCAAGCAAACGCCTGTCCAAATATCGATAGCCTTTGTATAAGAGACTGGTGGCAGTGAGGCATTTATTCCTGACGTCTGCGTAGCCATCGTCAATAAGGTGGTCACACCTAGTTTCGAGAAATTCAATTGTTATTAAACTCGAGGAAATTCATTCAACTGTCGTTGAATTTAATTGACATTAGTTGGAGCAAAGAAATTCAAGAAATTTAATTGTCACTAAAATGACATTAACATATATTTTATACGTTTATATATATATATATTGTACACAGTGACGAGTTTTCCTCTAAGCAGGAAAATTTTTATTGGTAAATTTTGAATTTTTATTTTCCTGTTTTTACGTAAAATTTAAAGAAATATTATAAGAAATATTGTATATATACGTGGTTGCATATATACAGTGGCAAGTTACAAGTAGGGTAATTTTAATCGATGAATTAAATTTTTTTATCTTCGTTTTCACGCAAGATTGAAAGAAACATTGAAAACAGGGACATATTCAACGTAGAATGCCTTTCAAATTTTCACTTCGAACGAAATATCGTGCAAAGGCTACTTTTTTACTTCGTTTGTTCGCCACACTGTACAGATTGTACAGATGTATTTTAACTTGCCAAATGGTCACGTTTGTGTGTGCATGACCAAAGCCAATTCGCGGCGGGAACGACCGGATGATATAATCGGCTGTGTAAATGCATGCAGCATTCGAGGAAATTCGTGCCACCGTGGAGTACGCTTTGAGCCGAGACGAAGTGGCGAATGCTCGAGGGGTTAAAAGTTCGTGAATTCATAATACTCGAGAAGAACGAATTAGGATCGAGAAGATCGAAGAGCGTCTTTCATTCTTTTTCTTTCTTTTTTCCTTTTCACTCTCAGACTGAAAGTTCACAAACTTTTGATCCGTTGAGCGTTCGAAACGAACGAACGAGCGGAACGAATTTCTCGACTTTAATTGAAACGTTACCAAGTGAAACTCGAGCCGGCACGGCGCTTTGATCGAGCCAGAACGATACCCAGGACACAATGACAAGCATGCAGCAGGGAATGTAGATTTGAATAAGATAGTAACTGAATTCCCTCTTGAACAGCAAGTCAACTTTCAGGCAGCTGTACTCTCCTGCAAAAGTCGATCGAATCTCTCCGTTAGACACCTCGTGCTTGATTTCTTAAAATCGTCGTCGACGATTCGACGAGGACGACGTCGAAGAGAAAAACAAATTCTCGAGATTCGTTTCATTTTACTCACCGGTGTTCGTCTTGCTGTTGCAATAATCGGTATAAAATTTTTCCAACGTAAACCGTGGCAGGTGCAGGTTCTTAACAACTTGGACAGGGTCTCCCTCTTTCCACAGGAATACCAAATCGTCGGTTGTCCAACCGTCTGTAACGAAACAATAATTAATTGACGTTAATTGATCTCTATGTGTTCTATCTGTGATCTGTGATCTCTGCGTCACTGTAGAAAACGAGGAATTTCAATGCTGGTATACTCACAACTTGCCATACGCAATGAGCAAATTTGTCGATCCAAGGGGTACAGTTTCAAATTCATCGGGCATGATAACGTCAGGGATATCCTGTAACGTGGGAATATTTTCGAATTATGGGGTGAAAATTCGAAGGATAAATATATATATACATTGTAATATAATTTATAATTGTACAGGGTGTTTCACGAAAACCAAGCTACCTGAATATCTTCTCTATTATTGTAGTTCTCCTAATTCCTTAAACACGTAACTCAACCCTTTGCGTTGACAACTGATTCGCGGACCATAACGAGTGACCGAACCGTATACAATAATTCGTTGCTTTCTTTTTCTTTTGAACTCGTCTGTATGATATTACTGGACAGAAATTATTAAAAAGTAACAAACTTATCATTTGGTTTGCCTGTGTTACATTTAAATATACTTAAAGCTGAGAAAATGTTGCAAATTTGAAACAAAAAAATTCTCAACGTGCGTGGCACGTCATTCCAGCGCAAGAAGTTAAACGCGTTGAAAAAATTTAAAAATTTTTAAAGTCTAAGGTCTTATCATAAACATATCCGAATACATCTCTTCACAAGCTACCTGATGGAACAGAAAACAATACACTTTTCGAAAAACATTAAAAAAATGATATTTAAAAAAAAAATAGTCCGATTCGTCTCTTCAATCAGTTCAAGTTAAGAACGATTTTCTTAACAGAGAACCACTCACTAATAGAGAAGATATTCAGGTGGTCTGGTTCTTGTCAAACATCCAGTATAATTATAATAATTACAAAACGTATATAATTTATAATGTACAGTTATAAATTATACTAAATTTAATTAAGTTTAATTAAATCGAATCGTATATATAGTACATGTAGTTATAAATCATATTAAATTCAATTACATTTAAATTCAATTAGATCGAATCATATATATACATAGTATGTATAGTTATAAATCATATTAAACTTCAAATTAATAAAATGTAACGTAGATTATATGTACCGTATACTGTATAGAACGGAACCATTGGGGAAAATACGAATGTACACGTTCGGCATGATAATGTTGTGAAAGTGTCCCTCCTTCTCGTTCGAAAAGAACAGATCCGGCATCCAAACGCGACTCGCATCCGTCAACGTTAAATACTTTAGACGACCTGCAATTTTAACCACGAAACACACACACACGCGCGTGAGGCATGAGGATATACCGTTTCATGACGTATATTTTGCACTATATTTCGAGATAAAGGGAAAGTTGGAGCGATTGTTTCGCTTTTTTACCTCCGAAGTCGTTGAATTTCAGTCGTTCGTCCAGCCATTGTTCCCGGAATGTTAACTGTACAGAGTACTCCTGCGGGGAGAAAAAGAAACGGGCGTGATTTAATCGAGTGAAGCCGCGCTCGTCTCGCGAGAGAGTGAGTAGCAGAAATTAAATTCATATTCTCTATAAATGATCGAAACGATCGTTTTCGGGCCTCTATGATGACGATGGCGAAACGGGGGTAGGTTGTAAAAGGGTTTTCTCGCGTTTGGTGAATCGAAGTGAGGAGAGAGCGACCACAGAGATTTCAAGACGGACGTTCTGTCGAAAGCGGAAAGAGTTGATTTTATTTCGTCAGAGTTGTCGATCTCTAATATAAATCTAAAACAGTGTAACCTTTCTAATAAATTGCAAGAATTGTAAGACTAAATTTATAATAAATTTGTAATAAATAATTATAATTTATAATAAATTTAGTTCCAAGAGCCTCTAATGATCCATACAAGTGTTTGATGCAGAACTTCAAATAATGAACATCAATAGATAAAAAGAAAAGAATAGGCATGTTTGCAAAGGAAAAAGAAATTTTATTTTTATCTTTCGAATGTCAGCTCTGAAATTTCTGTGACACTCTCTCTCTCTCTTTCTAATTGTGAACTTAGCCTACAGAAATCAACGGGGGGGGGTAAAAAAGAATCGATCGCGATGAGAAACAAATTCGAACGAACCAATCGGGAGAAACAAAACGCAGAACTTTTTCTAAATTTGAAAAAAAAGATAGAAGAAATATTTATATTTTGTCGCGTGCAATTTACCAGCGCTGAATTTATGAATTTATACAATTGTTCCCACGTTGCTTTACTGACCCGGTTGACGTTGCGAAAAGAAAGGAGAAATCAATGAAGAAATCGTCGAAAGTACTACTGTAAAGTGAAACTGAAACTCTAGCTTTCGTTTGGAACTTTTGTAATTTTGAAAAAAAGAGGAACTTTTATACTTTGTCGCCGAATTTATGAACAATTGTTTCCAAATTGTGGCGATAAAGAAATTGTCGAATTACTGCGAATCTCTGTGAAATGAAACTTTAGTCTTTGCAATTGTCTCTAATTCCTCGCAGAAGAGGCATTCGCAACAAACGCATTCGTAATTTTGAGAAAAAAAAGAAAAAGGAAGAACTTTTATATTTTGTCGTCGAATTTATGAACAATTGTTTCCAAATTGTTTGAAAAACAACGCTTCACTGACATTTTGAAAAAAAATTGTCGAATTGCTGTAAAATGAAATTGAAACTGTCGAGAATTTTGGAATAAGGTGCCAAACTAGACGCTTCTATCGAATTTGGTGTTTCGCGCGAGAACGTCCAACTACGAACGTTATGATTTCAAAGAAGAACGAGGGAGACGTCGAGCTGCATCAATAAACGTGAACGAGGTCAGTAATTGCGTAACATCAGCGTCTTAAAGTCACCGACTGACTCTCCGAGACGACGTCGTTTTCGACGTGGTTCGTCGTTGAAACGTAACGAGGATCGAGAAACAAAAAGCAAACGAAACTCGATCACGGAGTGAATCTAGTGAAAATTACAGAAACTCAGGAAAAGGAAGAGAGTATCAAAGTATCAAAAGAAAAGAAAAAAAAAAAATTGTGAAGAGGAAAGGTGTGTCGCTATGTATCGAACAAAGGAACGAAGAAGGTGCTCTTGTACCTCGAACTTGATTTCGGACATCCTACCTACTCTTACTTTCCGACGTCAGCCGTTTTCGAACGAAAGTATCGTTCAGTGTTCGAAAAACACTTTCGTGTTCGATTTTTTCAACGCTCCGCGAACGGGACATTTCGCGAAATTCAATTCAAAGCTCGAGCTCACTTTCTCACCTGTTTTCCAATAACGACGATAAATGAAAGTGAGATTAAAAATTAAATTAAAAATATTTCTTTCTTACGCGAGGCTGCGCGTTCTTCTTCTCTATTCGGTCAAAAGAAAAAGAAGAAGAAGAAGAAGAAGAAATAAAAAGAGGCGGGAGAGAAGAAAAAAGATCAACCCTCTACGCGATTTTAGAGGTCGTTCCGACAGCAAAGAGCACTTTTGCCCCCCGACGACGAAAGGTCGTGGTAAATTTTTTTCTTTTCTTCCTTTCTCTCTCTCTCTCTTTTTCTATACTAGCCTCCTTCTTCTTCTTTGTTGATCACGGAGCGTTAAAGAATCAAGGTTGCGTGGATATCTTGCTGGAATGAAAAGTCTCAGTTGCTGAGAGAAACTGGAGTAAAGGGGGGCAGAAGAGGGTTGGGCGAACGTTGGAGGGTTGGTGAACGAACAAACAATGATGTTGTTCGAGTATATAGTTGTATACACCGCGTTGAAGCAAATGTAAGTGTCATGCAACGAAGCAACATCGAAGCCAGCTACGTAATGTAAACTACCAGTGGTCCCAACTATGTATGTAGAAATAGAGTAACTACGCTGCGTACATATACATACATATGTATATATATATATATATATTTGTCTCGAAATTATTGATAAAATAGAAATATATAATTACATATATTTATATATATATATATATATATATATATGTATGTATGCATATATACGTGTATGTATTATATGTACATTGCAAGTGGACAACGCATGCATCTTGGCTCACAGTTTCACTTTTTTTCCCTTGGCTGGACCTGTCCTCGTCGACGGCGTCTTGTCTTTTTTTGTATATATCTCTTTTTTTCTGTTTTTCTCTTTTTTTTTTTTTTATTTGGAAGAGGGGTTGGAAGACCTCCAAAGCGTTCATTCTCTTTCTCTGGCACTTTGTCATTCTGCGGCGTTTTTTTCTTTGGCTCTTAGCTCGTTTCCCTTGACTTCTCGTTCACAGACGGAGCCGTATGAAATTAAAACCTACGCTTACTGATCCTCTTATCGTTTGTTTCTTTTTTTTTTTTTTATTTTCTGCTGGATTCAAATCTTTTTTTGGATTTTTTCGTTTTTTTTTTTTCGGTTTTGCATCGTTCGTTCAATCGTGGTTCCGGCGATCGGAAAAAGATCCTGTTCGTTCCTGGCTTTGCCGACACTTACCATTGTCCGCGAGTTTCGGAAAAATCGAGCGGCGCGTCGCAAAGGAGGATCTACAAAGGCCCCCCCGAGACGTTCGTACTTCGTTAGTTTCTCGTTTCGTATTTTTCTTTTCGGCGTGATTACTTGGATTGGATCGCTCGAATCACGTTTGCACGGCGAGTCGCGTGGTTTCTTTTCTTTTCTTTTGATACGGGTCGCGAGTTGCGCGCGAGCTCTCTCGCAGAAACTCTGCGACGAAAGAAAAAGAAAAACATCGCGCGCGTTTCGAGTTCGTTTAAAGAGGGAAAATAATCGTCCCCTACGGACGCGTGTGTCGAAATACTTTTTTCAAAGTGGTTCAGAGACATTTCGTTTCGAAAGGGGGGTCCGTTTACGGAGAGCGCCCCGTTGAAAAATTTCTTGGAAAATCTGCGTGAAAAAGTTTCTCGCTCGGGCAAAGTCTCTCTGTTCGGACGTTCGTTATTCGCTATCAAAATAACCCACCTGAACCTGAACCTTCTCAGTTTAACGTGAACGATGAATAAAAAAAATATTGATAACCAACAGTCAAGCGACGTGTAATTTTTATAGTGTCCAAATTATCTGTTTCGTCTCATCGGGTGTTATATTGTATGTATCAGGTTGGCCAAAAAGTACCTGCGTTTTCTCTCGTGCAAAATTTTTCACGAGAAACAAACGCTTTGTTAATACATATCGATCATTTTGTTCGATCGATCTTTCGGGCAACTTGACGATTTCAAAAATAGAAACTTGACAGTTCGGAAAAGATTCTCATTTTTTTCGACGAGAAACAGTTCCAAGAATGATTTGGCGTGCTCGTCAATTTAAAAAAATAGTAAAGTTCTAACACTGTCTTAATTTTGCCACAAAAATATCAAATGATTTTTCATGAGCTTTTTCTTTCCTTTTTGGAAGAATAGTACAGTAAGACATACGATGAGAATGTTCCTTTTTGATTTTCCATTTCCCTTTTGAAGCCGACGTTAGACGAACAATCGTCAACGAGATCGTGCATTTTCTTTTTCTAAACGAGCTTTGAACAATCTAGTATCAGATTACGCGACGTTGCGTAATGTTTTTAGATATACATCTATTAGAAGATGTATCTACATATGATATGTTAGAGGATATATATATTATCTATTAGGAAATTATTATTTATCTATTATATATATATCCACTAAAAAATGTACATATAATATATTAAAAGACATATATATACATACCTCTATTAGAAAATGTATGTATATAATCTATTAGAAGATTATTATCATCTATTAGTATATTATATCATGAAGACGTACGTATATTAGAAGATGTGTATAAGATATACATTTATTGGAAGAAAAATATAATATATTAGAAAACATTACACATCACCTATTGGAATATACATCATGAAGATACAAGTATATTAGAAGATGTATACAAGATATACATTTATCAGAGGAAAACGCAACTACTTTTTGGCCAACCCAATATTTGTCCTCACGATTTGAAAAAAAAGAAAAGAGGAATGCAAATCGCAGTGGATTCCCTTTCTTTGCGACGATCATCTCTGTGAAGTGTACGTATGCACGTATGTATGCACGTTCACAGGCGATATTTAATTATTCAACATCTCTTGATCGATCTGACGTTACGAAAGTGATATATCTTGCAAGTTCATTCAGTCCATTAACAGTCACTTTCACTTTCCTGAATACATTACACGCAAATAGTACGAGTCAGCTAATAACTGACTCGTGTCGTACGCCGGCGTGCCGGAAAGAGCATTCTCGTCGAATCTTTCATTAGAATCTCGCACCCCCTTACCTTTGCCTTTCCGAGTCGCGTGAAACTATCGAAAACGATTCAATTGGATCCGATTGGATCTAGTGTATGCGACTTAACGCGTTGAAAGTAACTGCTGCTCCTCTCAATCTCCCCCCACCTTCGATCAAAGTTAATCCATTCTCTGCTACATCACGTCCGTCGTTTTAAAATCAATAGGGGATCTGTGACGATAGAACTCCTTAACACTAGAACTACCTCAAAATGGTGGAAATTTATAATTTTTCGGAATATAATTCCAACGTTGCACGTTGTACTTTTAGCGATGTGGATAATTTTTATAAAATATCGTGTCTTTTATCTGTTGTATCATAGACACTCTAATTGCACTCTAATTTCTTCGATACAATCCTTGTGCTTTAGTTCTAGTGTTAACGCAAGCTCTTACTCTTCAGTTAACTCTCGCTGCTCGTTTGTTAATTCTCCTCTCGGCTCGACCGAACTGTGGCTGAAGTCTCGAAAGGAAACTGAAGAGAAGAAAGAAAAGGGAGAAGGAAGAAGGTCGTTCTGCTCTTTGCGAGAAAGCTCTGCGTTTTTCTGCGTTGTTTCTCGACTTTTCAAGGCAGAAAAAACAGAAAACAACGAGCGCAGCCTAACTTATGTAAAGGACGCCATCTTGGAACGAGGTTTCCTCGCTATCACAGATTGGAAGATGTTTCTCCGTAGCCGCTTGAGTTGAATGATCGTCGTTTGTGCGTGACGGAGAAAATATCAGGGAACAGAGAAGTGAAGAGGGGAGAAGGGGTAAGTTGAAATGGAGGAAAGAAGTAGACGAAGAGAGAAGAAAAGAGAAGAAGATTGATCCAACTGAGAAGCGAACGGTACGTACCGTGCGACGGTCGTCGTCCTTTCGAGAAAATTACGTACGAAATGTTCCTGCGTGTACGGAGAAAGTGATTTTCTTTTTTTTCCGTACGTCAACACCTAGTCGACGAGCTAGAGTATCTTCTTCCCGGCTTCTTTCTCTCTTTAACGAAGAAGATCCTTTAACGAAGTCGTTTGAGACTGATTACGAGGAAAAGAAGATTTCTCTGTTTTGGTATTTCCTAAAAAAGGAATTGGACAATTTGAGTCTCGTGAAAATCGTTCTGAATTATCCATCGATCGATGTTTATTTTTCACACTTCGTATTTACGAAGAGAAGAAGTAGCTTTTTATACCATTAACAAGAACGAACGTTTTATATAATAAGTGTTCTCGAGGATTATCGCTGATCGCGTTCTCCGAGATTACTCTTTCGGTGGATAATAACGTAGTTTGCACTTGGAGATGAAAAATCTATCAGGATATATATCTATCGTCAAAACAAACGACGAATATTCTCAACATTTCTGAAAATTTCAGCCATCAAGCTGAAGTTCGCTGCATTTTCCTTCGAATGAAAATCCCAATGTTCTACGAACTGTCGTGTCGATTAAGGAGCAATCAAGAGAGAATCTGTCGATCCTCCTTTCGAGTCTTTCCTTCCCCCCACCCTGCAAGATCCCATAACAGCATCCCATTTCGCAGCGATTATACAATATTATTCGAGAATTCTGCGCGCGACAATCGAGATATCCTGAAGTGACACGCTCGTGCGATTTTCGAACGACGTGAAGGTTCGACCTGTCGATGATTGTTGAACTGATCGATGGCTCGATGAAATTTGACTGGGTCGGGATCTTCGTCCGCGACTTCATCCCCTCCCGCGTGAACGTTTATGACCCGGTGATGAATGGACGACAGCGATACAGAGATAGATAGAAGAGAGATGGATGGACCGGGAGAAAGGCGAGGTAGCTCGCACCCCTGTTCATTAATATTAGGACACTTTAGCGAATGATAAATCAATAATCAAGAATCGATTAATAACAAAATTAAGAACGTCTCGTTCTCCGTTAATTACACGATCGATTAATATTAAAACGTCTCGTTCTCCGTTTAATAATGAATTTAATAACGAAACATCTCGTTTTCTGAGAATTAAATAATAGGCATGGAAATAATAGGCATGGAAATTCTGAAACTCTGTAGTCTCAAGTTTAATTCGATACAGGAGCAAAATATTTATATCTCCTCCGGAATCTGAAAGAGATCAAGTTTTTGATTTAGGTAATTTAGTAATTTCGATTTTTCGGTGTCCTGGTACTTATGAGCTGAAGCGCGCCGACAGGAAATTTGGGAATTTGGAATCTTCTCTAAAAATTTGAGGAGTTCAACTCCATCGTCTTTTACTTTCACAAATATTTACCAAGGATTTATTATCATCGTTGTTCGACTACGTTGATTGAAGACTCGCGACTCGTCCAAATAGTATATCTCCAAATAGTGGACGCGACGGAGCACTATTGCAGTTTCAGAAAAAAAAAAAAAAAAAAAAAAGGAAGGAAAACAAAAGAACGACAGAGACAAGTACGCACGATCCGTGACGTAATCAATTGCAATAACTCCTTCTCATCTCCGAATTAACGCTAATCAACACCGACAACGGCGGCCATCGCCGCCGAAATAAGTACGTGTCACCCATATTCCCAACTTGTCATGCTCTGCGACGATTTATAGACAAGCTGCAGGCCCGGGAGATTGAATCAGGTTTTGAAGGAGAGAGCAAAAAAAAAGAGACCACTCTTGGACTCGCGTGATAAGGTCGATTTTTATCGTTCCGTTTCATCGTCGCCTTTTTAGACTCAACCGCGCGTGTTTGCGACGTTTAAGGAGCAGTTTGAGCAGGCTGAGAGATGTTATCGAGAGCTTTCTACTCGGAGTCGAAAGTCATTAAATCTTTGCACGCCTTTGCCCTTACGGCTTCGCGTGCGAGAATAAAGAAGAAAGAGTTTGTGTGGCAACGGGTGTAATTGCGCGAATAAATGACGTTTATTTGCAAATTTGACGTCGGAATCGAACAGAAGACGGGGGAAAAAAAGAGAAAAGAAGGGGAGGAGAGAACGTGACGTCGCGTAAATTTCAGAGGCGCGGAGATTCGCGATATTTCCGAACGCCGCCACAGGCTATTTTTACGAACCGTAATCTCGTCGGCGAGAAAACGGACGAGAGTCACGAGAGAGGCAAATCGAAGCTCGCGAGCGATCAGCCTCTGCGAGATAAACAACGTATTTGCATATATCCTTGAGAAAGTGGAAAGCGTCGGTGAAAAAGCTTTACCTGGAATTTGCAAGCCTGCTCGTGAGGAATAATTGTTTAATTGCTTCTTGTGGATTTTCAAGCGGCTCGTGATCTTTGCGGAAGATATACAATATATCGTGTGTGCTTTTTACAAGCGTTCGTGATACGTTCGAAGCTTCAAAAAGAAGTTGCAAGTCCAACTTATATTTCTAGACGTGTGCGTGCGTTCTCCAATCTTTTTTCTCTTTTTCTCTTCCACACGCGCTGCGTCGCATTTCGTCGCATTTTCCCCTATCAACCGACCGGCTCTATCGCGTGACCATTGGTTATCAAGATTCGAGATTGAAATTTCCTCGAGCTTGAAGCTCGCTCCCGTTTACCCTGCTGCCGTTCTTCGTTTTTCATCTGCTTGACCTTTTGTCGTTGAAAGAATCTCCAAATTCTTTGTCGCGAGATCTCCCGTTTTACCTCGAGGGTAACATAAAAGAAAAGAGAAAGAAAAAGGAGAAGAGACGAGAAAAATTCGGGAACTGCAGCAAGGTCGAACGAAAATTGCTCCTTTACTCTCGGTTACTTTTTCCGTGGCAAGAACGAGACGTCAATGTGATCCCAACGGCCAATGCAAAAGCAACACACGGCAAAATACAGTGTGTATATATATATATATATATACATACATATATGTATAATGTAACACGTTACGAACATCACTAGAGCTGGAATAAGACGATCGTTTGAAACTTTCGACGCTCGTCGTGTTTCCGGGCACGAAAGTGGCGAGATAGTGAAACACGGAATACACGCTCGACCGATTTCGAATTGCGTTTCGATTAGAATGACCGAAGAGGGCCGAGAAATCGGATGGGCAAAATGAACGAGATGCGGAGATCGTGATACCGACGATTCCAAGTGTTCCGCAACGATTGCTCTGTCCAGGCTCTAGTAATCACACAGAAAAGGAGAAATTAAGATAGAAGGAAGAAAGAAAGAAAGAAAAAAGAAAGAAGAGAATGTGGCGCGTGAAAGAGGGGTGGTGATCGAAGGAGCTTCGACTTTTGACTTTCGACTTCGACTGCCTGCGTACGAAGGATCGTATCCTTTCCATCATCAATTGGATCGACATTTTTCGCGAGATTGGAAACTGGTTTCAAAATTTTTCAACGATCAGGGAGGATGTGAGAGGGGGAGAAGAAAGGTGAAGCTTCGAAAGAGATAATTTTCTTTTTTTCTTCTTTCGTGAGAATTGGATCAACATTTTTCACGAGATCGAGAACCGATTTCAAAATTTTTCAACGATTAGGGAGGATGTGAAAAAGGAAGAGGGGGAGGGTGAAGCTTCGAAACAATTCGCCCTTGAGATAATACAGCCCATCGAGGATCGTATTTTCTTTTTTTATTTTGGGGATTTTAAATTGCGAGACATTCGATCGAGAAAGATTTAAGATTTTTCAACGATACGAAGGATGTGAAAGGAAGAGAAGCGAAGAGTAAGAGGGAGATTTAAGTTAATAACGTCGAGCAGAGGTTATGTTTTCACCCTTCGTTTGTCGTAATATGATATAACGCAACAGCGTCTTGCGTCACGTAATTAGCAATTGCAGGTTTAGCGATATTTAGCAACATCGCAAGTGTGTTAGGTAATATTTCGAAACGGAGCTTGGTCCTTTCGTGATCGATAACACGAGTTGGAGGGGTTGCGTACTTGAGCCCTAAGTAATGGCGGGCCTTGAAAGAGGAAAAGAGCCTCTGCACGCTTCAATGCAGTAAATCGACTGTTATCTATAAGTATTATAAAAATATTACTTCTTTTTTCTTAAGGACTCGTCATTTTGAGCAGTCGCGGTAGGAACATATACGTATGACGAAGTGTCGGTAGATTTAGTTAACACGTTGAACGCCACGCGACTATAGTTTGAAATATATCACACTGCAACATTTAACCTTTCGTGTCGTTGAAAACTTTTTAATTACATCAGTGTAATTTATCTCGTTTTAATTTAACATTGGTTTTTTAATTTTCAATTTTAATTTTCCGACTTTTGAGTTTCACGACACTATTGGGTTGTCCGGAAAGTTCGTGCCGGTTTAATATAAATTAAATTTAACATTTAATAAATGTATACCAAAGTTTAAATTTTCCTTCAGAATCGGCACGAACTTTCCGGACGACCCAATAGAAAGAAGTATCGTCAGTCATTCGTGGCAGTCAAAACGCGTTAACCTGTTTGGCTGGCCGAACCGAGTGAAAACACTTCCGAGTTACCAGAGGAAATTCCACTCGCGCGTTTGGCCAAAGAATACGCACACCGTGATTTGAAAACCACAAAGTCTATCTCTGGAGAAGAGCAGAGACATCAGTGGTCAGATCCGGACTTCGGTATTATCTTCCGGCCGAATTGCATTCTGGATGGGGGCAGAAGAAAATGAATCCAATGAGCCGACTGTTACGGCTAACCTGATCGAGATTCTCGCGAGGAGGAAAGAGGAACGAGAGAAGAAGCGGATCGATTAGGTGGTTTTGACACGATCGCTCGCACGCATGATCGAAACGAACGGTAAAGAAAGAAAGGAAAAAAAAAAAAAGAAACGTGTGGAAAAAAGAAAGCAATCCGCGGGTCGAGTCTATGTATGTATGTATGTATGTATGTACCTTATATGCATCGTTTCGCACGTTTTTTTTTTCATCGTCCGTCGCGCCTCTCTTTTTCCCTTGAGTTGTCTAGCAAAAAGATTCCAACAAGGCACAGACTTGGTTGCAACGACCAGCACAGTAAAAAAAATCGAACGTTCCGAAACAATCAAATATATATGTATATATACATGTATATATGTATATATATATATGAATGTACGTGTATATCGTATATTTAAGCGAATCGTATATTGATATACACGTATATACATACATATATATATTTATATGTATAGAACAGTAGATATATATATATTATATATGTGTGTATATATATATAATGTATATATATAATATATATGTATATGTATATATATTAACATGACAGTCAACGACATCGAGAATAATCAACGAGGTGCGACTTTTTGATAGCACACATCCAACTGTTAGCGCGGTTTAATCACCATGTATATATTTATATATTTATATATATATATATATATATGTATGTACGTATTTACACACTTTTTACACAACGAAGCTGTCCACACCCCCCACCCCCTCACATACGTATATATGTATATATATATACGTGTATATATATATATATACACACCACACGTAATACAAATACAAGTACAGACAAGTGCAAGTCTTACGGCATCATATACACGTGACGTTAAATATATTAATAGATATACACAATGTGTGGATATACAGATTGGTATATATAGGCCTTTTGTTTGAGATGATTGACTTTGATTGCACTCACCATGTTATAATCATCTATTTTGCTGATAGAGCGGAGAAAGATGTTGACCTTCACATTTGTCGGCTGATCTAATACGTCGACCGGAACAGAACAAAACAAATCGATTAATTAAAAATCAGTTACCGTGGGCTGCCGAGATTTACATGGATTTTTATCTATTTATTTATTTATTCGTTTATTGATTTATCTGCTTGTGCTTTTCTTTACGGTGTTTAGCTTTCCTTTCGACTCGTTTTATCTCTTTTCGGTCATACTTCTTTCTTTTCTTTTCTTTTTTTTTTTTTTTTGTTGTTTAAATCTTCTTACTTTCGGAGAAGCACCGAATGCGCGAATTGGAAGGGAAATAGCGTTGACCTCTTCTGGGATCGTGAGCGGGAGGAACGTTTCACTACTTTTTCCCTTCGTTCGAAAAAGGAAACGGTCGTTTCCATTTTCTCTTTTTTCAACCTCGCTAGAAAAGAAGAAAAAATAAAATTGAAGAAACGTTTCTCTTTAGCCACTACTTTTCTTTTTTTTCTCTTTTTTGACGTGATTGCTTGCTACCCTTTGTACTTTTATCGTAATTGCTTGCCTGTAAATCGTCGTTCCTCCGGTAGTATGGTACAGGGCTTCTCAAATCCTCCCCTTTATCCCGGTCGGAACATTCGCCGACAATAAATCGCAAAGAAAATTTATTCGAGAAAACAATTCCTACAATTAGTACACGTGCGAATTTCACCTTTTTGTGTGTAAAAGACAAGGCCAAATATTCACGCGTGATCTTTTAGTTTTGCTAAAATTCCTGCGACCCCCAAATTCAGTTATTTGTGATCTAGATCAACCCCGTATGGACCAACACTTTGAGAAGCCCTGGTATAGCAGGATGAATACAGGCGGATGACGATGTGAAATGTCATGGAAGTATGATCTATCGCGAGCTAGCTAATGCGTTTCCACGGTGAAATGCTTCGCGGCTCGGGAATTGAATTGCAAAGTAAAGCGATCGAGCGGTCAAGACGATGATCCCCCAGCGACAATTCGGCGCCACTCGCCACCAACTATGCCGGTCTGTCTCGCTTTTGCGCTCGATCCTCGAATTTCCTTATTTCCCCTTGCGAAACTCTCTTCAATCCGAGATCCTTTCATCTCGCGATCTTTCATTCCGTTTGATCGATGGATACTCGAGTATCGAGAAACTTGTGCATTAACAAGTGAAAGGAACGCGAGATAGTCTGGGGAAAAAGACGTAGAAATCGCGAACTTATTGATGGCTTTGATGGAACGACGCATATTTCAGTTTTATTTGTTTTTGTTTTTTAGATAATTTACGTTTCTGCGTAAAGGAAACTCGTTGGACTCGTTTAACGATGGTGGATTCTTCTTGGATAGAACAGCGTGGTCCCACTTTAGACCACGATATATCTGGATTAGTAAATCTGTTAGAGTTAGAGAAATACTGAGTTTCTTTCTCCTGCGATAGAAATAGCGCAGCAATTAAAGTACACGCGACTTTCACGCACCGGAGTTTGTTCAGAGCCTTACGCCACTACACGAAGTTGGTTTCCTTCTTCTCCAAAAAAAAAAAAAAAATAAGAAGAAACTGAACGACACTGCCAGATATTTCATCTATTTTTACAACGCTGTAAGATTTATTTTTATCGTTTCAAGCAGCAATCAGAGGGAAGATTCGCAAAACAAATTGTGCTTCGCGGTCGTACATTTACGACGAGAGAGTGCCTAATACTGCTGGATACAACTGGATACAACTCGAGAAAAAGGGACGAAAGAATGACGTTGGAATTTGTAAATAAGCGGAAACTTCTTTTTTTTCAGCGACGATACGCAATACTGTTCGAGGGAGGATTAAACGAGAGTCGAAGTCGAAACACAAAAGAGGGGGAGAGGGTTGGAGAGGAGGAGAGGGGGAGAAATCTCTTGACAATGAACGATGGATTGAAGTTCTCGCGACTCGGTGAGGAATGAGATGAACATGAACATTTTCGTTTTTTAAGCGGCTTCCGGACGACAGCGGTGATGGCGGTGATTCTTGCCTCGTCGTCTCTGTTTGCACGTCACAGAGAAACGAAGGGCAACCGTTGGAATCGTCTCGAGATACCGCTAGTCTCTCCAAAACCTACTTCTCTTCTCCTTCCCTTCTCGAAAAGTCTCGATCGAAACACAAAACGCAAAAACACCTACACGAGGCTTGCCTAAGGAAACTTAGACAAAGAATGGCAAACACGCAGAGGTGGACGAGAGCAGACAAAATTGTCTACGTTTCGAAAACTAGGTTGCGACTTTGTAGATGGAAAATCCAGATTGATTTCTACCTTGATGCGTTAGTTTTCTTCAAAGATGCGAGAAAAGAGAGAAACGTAGTTTTTCTCAAGTGGAGAAGCGAGTATACTTTTGTCCTCGAAAGTTGTAAAAACTCGAACGCCTCTGAGGCGAGAACCTACTACCGTTGAAAATCTGTCGTGGTCTCGAAGATCGAAGTCTTCTCTTCGCAACGAAGTTTGAGTGTTCAAGGGTTCAAGGTTCGATTTGGTTACAAAAAAAAAAAAAAAATGGAGGAATTTAAACTTTTACAGTTCCCTTTTTTATGAGGCTAATTGGATTAGCCTCGCGAGGTTTGAACAGTCTGAGAACTTGGGTTTAATTTTTCATCGAGCTTGCGAACAGCAGTTTTTTCGTCCACCTCTGTACGCGCAGAATACTACTCCAACAGCGTCGATTTAAGCGCCGAAATTGAGAAACTTGAAGAACAAAAGAAAACGCGAAAAAGCCAGAGAAACAGAGATACAATATATAGGGAGAGACACCTGAACAAGAAAAATTGTCTGGAAAAACGTTCTGGAAATTAGTCAAAGTTCGATGGAACTTTGGCGTCTTTGCTCTTTGTTCGTTCGCGATGACACGAGCTCGTTAATGACGAAACTTACGATAATCTTCTATCGTAATTGCGATCGTCGTCGTTTCTTTCAGCCGAAACTGAAACGCTTCGAGGAACTTTGCCGGACGCCAGCTCGCTGAGATTGACGACTTTTAATTGGGGGGAGTTACAGTTACCGAGCGAAACGGTGCGGTTTCCGGCGAGTGATACTCACTTTCCGGTGAACAATACAAAGTTTCGTACACACATCTGTACAACATGCTGCGCATGCCCCGCCGTCGTTTAATCCCTTACTGCACTACGTTTCTTTCTCTTCCTTCTTTTTTTTCTTCTATTTTCTTCTTCTTTGCGAAACGAATTCTCCTCGTTAAAATCTGATCGTCGCAGTCAGACGGAAGACACGCACTCCTTGCTGCTATACGTACATACATTCGATTCAATTCGAAGAAATTGATTTTACAACGACTCGAAGCTCTTTAGAGGACTTTACTCTTTTTTTCTCTTTTTCTCGGGAATTAACACTTAACGGACCCGTGGATTTATGCTAACTTTCTAAAACCGGACCACGTCGATCCTAAAGATTTTAGTAAGAACGAAACTTGCAGCCTTGCATGCACTTCCTCGAAAAATGCCCGGAAAAACTGGGGAAAAGTTAGAAAGAAAAACGATCAGCGCCCGTTGAGCGCTAAGAAAACCCGGTATTCGATTTAATTTAATTGAATTTCCAAGTGATTCAATTCAATCAAGCTTTTAAATAATTTGAAAATCGAGAGACTCGCGCTAATTGCGCGCGCGGTATCGAACGTGTTTACATTATCGACCGATGATCAATGCATAAATAATTTCGTTCCACGCGTACCGGAACGAGACGCGAGATATTTATTGCTTTTCGTAAGTGCTGCGAAATTCGTATCACGGATTCCAAAGAAAAGAAAAAAAAATTACTCTAATCGTTACGATAAAAAGGAAGGAACGAGAATCGCCAGCAACGAGTTGTAGAAAAAGAAAGGAGTAGAATATCATAAAAAAGAACATATATATATATAAAGGAACACGAAACGGAGCTACTTGTCTTTCTACGCAGACAAAAATAAAAAAAAAATAGAGAAAAAAATATATATATATATACGAAAGAAAACGCATGCGAGAAATAAAAAAAGGAATGACTCACCAGTTGAACGGATCTCGCAGTTCGAAGGGAAAGTATTCGGCTCTATACTGCTATAGAAGACGTAGAAGACGAAGAAATTCAGAGCAAAAACTACGAAATATCTGTCGAAACAATTACAATTATATTTTTCAAGAAAAGTCAAGAGAGGAAGGGAGTAAGGCTGATAAAACGATGTCCGATTGTGAGATCGTGGTGGCTTGTAAGAGCGAAATTAAAAGAAACGAAACGAAAGCCGGATGCTCGATAATTCGGATGGATGTTCCGGTTGTTGGTTTAGGTTAGGTTTGTTTCAACCTTGCCTGAGGAGAAGCGCTCGAGAAGCGAAGAGCGAGAACTTTTAGCGAAATTCTACGGAAATTCCACGGAAACCTTCATATTCCCTGTTGGATTGAATTTGATGGTTTGTCGATCGACGATCGATCAACACCTCCAGGGACTCGTTCTCGAGAGAAGATGACGATGACTTAAATGACGCAGGAAAACTGTGACTCGCCCCCGAAGGTGTCAATGAACGATCATCTAGAATATTTTCTTCAAACTTTCGCGAATGAAGCTGCACAGTTGCGCAGATTTGAGAAAAGTAGAGATCGAAACGTTTCACAGTTCTTTTCTTTCTTTTTTTCCATTCAAATAAAAATACGCGCATTTTTATTCGAACAGCACCTCTTTCTCCTTTAACTTTTCAGCGAGAATAAGGCGGAACTTTACCGACTTTAATGAGTTTAAAAGCTATAGCAGCATGGCGTACACTTCGACTCTGATTGATTTATGCAATAAGGGATTAAATAGAATCGAAACTTTTGGCGGATGTCGCTCGAAACGTTATAAATCGTGTGCGATATAAAACAACGAAAGAGATTGATACAATATAATAGAATGAACAAGAAATTCAAACAACTGTGTGTACTCTCGATATTGTATGTATGCACGTGTGTGTGTGCGCGCGCGCGCGCGTGTGTGTGTCGCCATTTGGTCAGCACTTCAACGATTCACACGTGATACAAAATTCGAATTGATGACAGAAATAAATGGAAAAAAGAACAAAAAAAGTAGAAAAGTAGCGTACGTGAAAAAAAAAAGAAGAAGAAAAACGACAAGTTCCATTAAATTATCTACGACACAACAGCGTAATGTGAGCGACAATATAATATGTATACGGTGTACTCTTTTTTTTTTTCTTTAATTACGCGCAGCACGACGCAGATTATCCGAATTAGAGATTTCTGACATTTTTTCTGAAAATGATAATATTTTCCTCCTTCTCTGCGTGTTCTAAATATATGCATATCTTTTTTACAGATGCTAAGAGAGGAGAGAAATATTATTTTTTAATAAATTCGTAGTATATTCGATATACACTCGCGGAATAGCGAGTGAAATGGAGAAAAATTTCGGAGTCGTGCTGTGCGCAACGCGGGTCGGGCTTCTCTTAGGCATACAAAACATATGCTTGCTTAATATAACATACGAGATAGTATAATAGTGGAATTGAAAGAAAAAAAGAAAAAGTTTATGATAGTGGGCCTTAAATACGCACGAGAGAGCCTGGCGCAAAAGGGTGAGACAACACAAAGAGAGGTAAAGAGAAAACGTGTAACGTGTAACGTGTGTTTCTTCCTCCATTTTGTTTTCTTTTCTTTTTCTCAGATTTGCTGTACGTTACAAGACAGACTGCAGCTCTGTGTATTACTATGTATAGAAATACTATGTGCAAAATTAACACGTGTGTGTATACGACTAATCTGGATGTTTCGATGGTCTGTATGTTAATCCGCATACAGGGTGTTTCAATAACTTTGTCCACCTTGAGTGTTTCTGTCGTCCGTTGTTTTTGGAGACTCGAGAGAATTTCATTAACGAAAGTTAATTTGATCGATGACGTGACAGAGATTCTTCCGTCGCCTCATCTTCAAAGTAATCAAAAATCAATTAAGAAGTTGAAATTAACTAAAAAAAGTATCATTCCACTTTAAATGGAACGATGTATCTTCACAGCTCGACATCCTCTGTAAAAATTGTCGTCGAGACTAATCACTAGTTTAGGAGAGATATTTCAACACCAGTTTTGTAAAATTTGAAAATTGTCGTTTGAAACTGTCCTTTTTACAGACTTTGTAAAATCATAGTCGTGTCACGGTACACTGAGTGATCTCTTTCGTTAATAGGATTTTCTCACATTTCTGAAAACAACGAAGAAACTTAAAGCGACACTCTGTATGTATCGTATTTGATTGAACATCTAGCTACTATTCTCTGACCAGACTATGATCGAAATAGATCTTCCGGTCCTCTAAGCGGACGCGACTAAACGTTCAATGTCTATTCCCATTCCTCGAGAAAAACGGCTTGAGTGGGTTTTCAACTAGCTCTTAGTTGTAAGACTTGCAAACAATTGGTGCACCGGACCACACTATACGGTGTACTATATATATATAAAAGGATCGAGAAATATTCTCTCTACCCAATTAAAAAACTGAATCACGCGCTTCGATCGTAGAAAGAACTTTTTTTTTTTTTCTAAGCTACTCGTATCGTTGACAAAGTAACCAAACACGCGAGACACGAGGCAAAGTTTTCTCTTTTTCGTACTATTTTTCTTTTTCGTGAGAACGTTTGTGAAAAAGGGAACGACGTTGTTGATTCAAGTTCGTTCTTACAATTGGAAGAGAAGTGAGTCTACTACTTCGGAAATCGTGCGGATATTAAAAAAAAAAAAAACGATTATCAATTCAACATCAATTAATTGACGGGATAATCTAACTAACGGAAAACGATTTCTATATATGTGTTGTAATAATATTAATGTATATATCGATCTCTGTATTTATGGTACATACAGATTGTACAATTAACATTTAATATAGTATAACATATGGTACGTATATTATAATATAATAATAATAAATATATATATATGGTAAATACGTGTGGGCGTGTGTTTGTGATTATTCGGGACATTTGATCTTTTCTTTTTTTTTTTTTTTTTTTTCGTTTTTAATTTAACTTACCATAGTAACGTCATCTATTTTTGAGATACTTCGAACAAATATGTTGACGCGGACAACCGCGGGCCCATCTAACATAGCAAACAGAATAAATAAAATTAATCAATCGTTGAACAATGTCATAGAGCATCGAAGAAGTGTGTGTGTGTGAATGTGAGAAAAAAAAAAGAAAGGGACGCTTCCGCGGACTTTACCGGAGAATTCGTTTCTTTTCTTTCTTTTTTCGCGCTGTTGCGGCGCGAGTTTCCTCCTTCTTACTTTGCTCGGGGAATTAAAAGGCACGGTGTGAACGCGTTGGAACTTGAGATAACTCATACTCGTTCGCTGGAAGTTTCGTTCGCTGTTTACGTGAACGTAAGAAAAAGAAGGACATCTCGCTGAAAGAAAATTCAAAATGGCGTCGACTCTATCGCGGACGTTGAGAGGAAATTTTCACGACTGATGTGCCCTCGAATCTGGGAAACTTGGAGAAAGTAGACTTTAAACTGTATTAGTATACTTGTGCCCAGTAGTCAACTCGTATTGTGTAGTTTTCCACGCGAATAATATTATTAATAGGTTGTTGCACAGTAGGAAAAAAATGGACGACAATTTTTTAGGTTAGAAACAGATTGAGCTACTAGAACAGCATCGAGGAGAAGGAAAAAAGAGAGACACTAGAAAATATTAGAAAAGAATGGAAAGTAACTTATGCCCAGTAGTCAACTCATGTTGTATAATTTTTCGCGCGAGTAATATTTTTGGGTTGTTACCCAGTAGAAAAAAATGGGCGACAATTTTTGAGGTTAGAAATGAAGTTACATCGAAGTGTTACGCGGATTCGAAAATTACGAGAAGGAAAAAAGACAGACTAGAAAGAATGGAAAATAATTGGTAATTTATGCCCACTAGTCATTCCATATCATATAGTTTTTTCTCGTGAATAATATTCTTAGGTTGTTGCACAGTAGAAAAAAAAATGGACGACAATTTTTGAGGTTAGAAACAGTGTTACGCTTTATATACTAGAATACTGGAAAAGAATGGAAAGTAATTGGTAACTTTTAATTAACGAATGATATATATAAAGTACATCGTTGGCCTAGAAACCTTGTAAATTATTAGTTTCAAGCTTTCTTTCGTGAGAACAATGTTTCTCTTGCGGAAAGATACTACGCAAGCTAATAAAACGTGAACGTTTCGTACATCGTTTTATGAATTCCTGAAAATTCCTGGTTTTACTATTGAAAGAAAAAAAAAAAAACAGAAGCAGATTTTCGAATCAAATGGATTTCGTATATATTGAACAAGCATACGTGTAACGTATCGTTATCTTTCGCGACTCATAATAAAGAAGAGACAAAGTAATCAGTTAAATGAAAAAAACATCCATTATCCTGTGATCTTCGCCAATATCTGAGCCAATGTACAGAGTGAATAGAAAAAAGAATTCATAACTTCTAGAGTAGATAGTATTCCCCAAAAAATTAATAGTTTCAAAGTTACAAACGATTTTTTGTTTAGGTTGAAATACTTGTGAAAAGAGTACATGGCTTTGAAACTATTAATTTTTCGACCTATTAACACGTTTATTAGGACTTTTTTTCATGTTTCGGCGAGTATTATCTACCCAGAAGTTACGAACCCTTTTTTTCTAGTCACACTGTATATACAACCAAGAGCACAGGGAATCTGAATCGTTTTGCACGTAGTTGATGGAAATTTTCGTGAAACATAGAGAAAAGTGAATTGTTGAACAGATGCTTCTGGCACAACGAATTATCCTTTCTTCGTTGTTACATCAATATATCATACTCGGCAATTTGATTTGCAATTTATTTTTTTCAAGAGTCAATCTGCTGGCTAGACGAGCCAGGCGTATCGTCCTGAGCCATACAGAGTGTTTGCGTAACATTCCGCCCTACATGAACCAGGACAAGACGTCGGACACGTTGTTCCTGTAGCATTGAGCAGTGTCGGCCATTCACTAATCCTTACTTTTACAAAATTTGCATCAATACTACTGTCTTTTTTTTCCTTTCGTTTTAGATTTAGAGAAAGCAACGAGAACGAAAGAAACCAAAAAAAAAAAGAAGAATAAGAAACAGATAAATGCATGGTACTCGAGTAACTTTACTTGCGCGTTACAAGCGGAACGCACGGCTACAGAAATGATCCTCCAAAATCGATCGATCGTCTCTCCCGAGATTCAAGTCGTCGAAATTTTGAAAGATCATTCCGCAAGAATGCAAAAAGCGCATGGCTTGTTGTCAGCCTAGGTAGATCTACCGGTTTCAAAAGAGGTCATTATCAGCTCGCAGTTATCAAAAGTCTTCCGAGGCGAGAAAACTCGCTCTCGCCCTCGGCAAGCTCGAAGCAACTGGAGAGAACTACTGCGAGATCGTTCTCCCGTCTCCCTGTCCCGTTGAAAGTGAGTCAAAAGTGAATCCTCGTTAGCCGACCTGGCGTTCAGAACTGAGGTCAATTTTCACTCACTTTGCTTTCTTCGTGCTTTTTCAACGCTAGAATTACCAAACTCGTCAGAGTGATCAGTCTCTGTTGGAAATTTTGTATTTGTAAAACGGTCTATTTTCAGGAACTTGAATGACTTTTATACATATATTCTATTGTAGTTGTAAAATATTCTATTCTATTGTATTTATATATATATATACAATAGAATAGAATATTTTACAACTACATATGTATATAGAATAGAATACATATATATTTTACGAAAATAGAAATTGTACAGTCTATTGTACAAAGTTCTTCTTTCTTTTATGAATTTTTTATTTTCGAACTAAGTCTAACTCTCTGTTGAAATTCTGTTTTTTAGTGGTCGGTAGTTCTAGCGTTAATTTCGTTCGATCTCGAGGAACAACTCGGGGCAGAACGTATACGTGTGTACGCACGCCATTTCAGAGAATTCGAATCCTCGTCGAATCTGGCGGTATCCTGGCACGAGGCTGCGACTCGTGCAAAATGCATGCAGAACAGTTGCAGGACACCGCAGGCCTCGGTGTACACTACACGGTTTCGCGAAACGTGTGGTCTCACCTGTCGCGAAACCGACCAAAATGTGCGGTGTCGGCCGGTGGTTTGTCTCGCGAGCCACGAGCTTACGAGTCGCGCGCGATTATGTAACATACGTAGTATAACGAGACGCTGTTGAAAAGATAGAACAAGTAAAACACGGGCGTGTTTCGTTCGTGAACGCAGTCAAAACGGTAGCAAAATCACTAAGTCATCAAGCACTATGAGGAACTCTACCAGAAAATATTTGGGGATGACAATAAATTGGAGGGAACCTGTGAGACCAATTATATATACAATCCTTTCCTTTTCCATTTTTCTTTTTCTTTCATCTCTCTCTCTCTCTCTCTCTCTCTTTTCTTTTCTCATTTTCCTATCCCTCCCCTCCTTTTTCTCTTCGTTTCATTTCTCTCTCTCTCTCTCTCTCTCTTTCGATTTCTTTCTCTCTCTCTTTCTCCTTTTTCCATTTAATTTCTTTCTTTCTTTTTCTTTTTTTTTCCCTCTTCGTCTCTCCCTCCAACAACACTTGTGTCCCCTCCCCCCCCTACGCAGCGTATAAACGTGTGTATGTACATACGTAAACATAGAAGCTAGAATGCCACATGCCTGTGTCTACGCTAGAGATGCTAAACTGGTTTTCGTGTGTGAGATCGGTCATTCTAAATCAAAAAAGAGAGGGGGGTTGAGGGGGGGGGGGAGGATCAACGTCGTACACAGATGAAAAAAAGAAATAAAGGCAACGGACATTAATCGTGTGTGTATCTGGTTGTGTGTGAGAAAACGTGTGAGGGGGGAGGGGTGAGAGGGGGGGGGGAGTGGTTGGCTGGGTAATCAACAAAGTAATAGACGAGATCGATGAGAGCAGACAAGACCTTTAATCAGAAACTACGAAGGGCTCTATGGTGAGTCGATTGTTGCGCAACCTCAGTGTTCCCAGATCGAAGAATCTATTTCAGGGAGAGAACTACCTTTGGTATCTAGAATCGTACGTGTATATAGTGTACCGCGTGATCTTGACGTAAATAAAACTTGAAGAACTTAAAAAAAAACTCTTGACGTATATGAAACTTAAACTCAAGTTCGCAGTTTTCTTTTCTTTTTCTTTACGAACAACTATTTTTCGAGAAGAGTTATTAAAGATAAGAGACTGTCTTATAAGACTCAGTGTTTTATGGTTTGGCCAAAAAGTACAGTGAAACGTTTCGTTAAAACCCTTTCATTACGAATATATGCATCTGCTTTCTACTTTTTTCTATTCGACAGTGGAATATTTACACGACAAGAGATTACCGTAATAAAAGATCTTTCATGATCTATTGCGACTCGATAAATACCGGCTGTAGGTATAACTGTCGATCCCTTGAAAATTGAAGGTTAGATTTTTCTTTGAAAGAGTTAAGATTTCTGTTTGAAAAATTGAAGTTTGTTTAAAAAGAATATTCTAAGTCTTTGTCAAAATGTCAGTAGGAAATTCAAAAACGATTCTAAATTTTGATTTTCATCATCTTATCATAGCGAGAGGGTTAAAGATCAAGTAATGCCATAGAAAAAGTGGTTGTTCATATACAGGGTGTCCCTACATCAATAGTACAAGCAAAGTGGAATTTTTTCACGATTCTACGTGAAAAAATAAGTAAAAAATGAAGAATAAAATACACATACACTTATATCAAGATCACGCAAACTCGGTTAAACACGTACGATCTTAAGCAAAAGCTGGAATTAATTATAGAAATCATCAATCGGAAATGATTTCTCTCTTTGATTTCACAAGTTGAAAACTCGACAGAGACCTCGCACGAAATCCCTTTTTACCGTTTTGCCATCCGTGTACATCGTGCTGGAATTTTATTCATTGCCGTATATAGATGGGAAATTTCCACGCGATTCCCTCGAACACCGAGTACGAGAATCGAAATTTCAATCGAAGGGGAGAGATCGTACGAAAACACTTTCGCGCCTTTTTCTTTGCCTCTGTCGACAACAGAGAAGAATTTAATAACAAATTCTAATAAATTCTAATGTGAAAAAAAATTTGTGAATCATAAAAAAAAAGTTTTCAGCGAATTTTCATACGCATTTTCAAATGCGGAACAAATTTTTCGACTCGAATTCAGACGAGAACTCGCGCGAGAAGTTAATCGTGCGTGAACGTGTCTCAACGAATCGGACAAAATTCTCTTTTAAAATAAAGAAAAAAAAAAAATTTCAATTCGAATTGAAGAGGAAAAAAAAAGGAAATTTCATACGATTCTCTGCGAGTCTAGTTGAAGAAGCACGTGAGTTCTCCATGAAAAAAATTCTTATAGAATCTGGCATCACTGACGAGAAACGGATGGTGTCGAACGTATGTATTACAGTAATGAATGGTAACGGAGAAGGGACAAGATACTAGCCTGCTGCCATTGTTGTTGTCGCCATTAACGCTGAGGCCTTTTCTTTTCTTTTCTTTTTTTTTCTCTTTTTTTTTTCTTTTGTACGTGTTCTTTACTTATTTTTTTTCTCTTCTTTTTTTTCTCTTTTTTTTTTCTTTCTTTTGCTTTTTCTGAAATCGATCATCGAGACTCTAAAGAAACCTACTTTGTTTTGCGCCTACTTGTAATCAATCGCAAGCAACAGAAAAAAAAACAGGAAACAGTACCCGCCACAAGAGAGAAACGCGGCGTCGCAGCCGCGTTCTGTAAAGTATTTTTGGATTGGTTTAATTGTATACTTACCATCTTGATGTCACTAATTGTCGCGATGCTTCGCACAAACAGGTTTACCCGGACAATGGCCGGCCCATCTAAGGGCAAAAACAACAGAGCCCCCTTTTAGTCAGTCAATTTTTTGGTTTTGTTCGTGTCTTACAATACTCTACTGGAATAGTTTGTCTTTTTTTATTTGTTTTTTTTTTTTTTTGATTTACTATTTGTTTCTTTGTGGATTGCTTTATTTCGTTTATTTAACCAGAAATTTGTTCATTTCCTTGGTGTTCTTTTCTTTTCTTTTTTTACTGTTGTTGTTGTTGTTGTTTTTGTTGTTGTTGTTGTTGTTGTTGTTTTAATTTTTACGAGTCGACGAGTGGCCGTGTGACTTTCTTTCTCGTTAAAAGGAACAGAGTAAAGGGGGACAAAATTATAAGTGTGAATTCTGAAGTCCTGTTCGAGCAGACCTCCCTGAGTGACTTTCCCCGATTCCTTGACAATCGTCCACAGATGTCAAGACTAAATTAATGGATCTCTTTAATTCTAGGGATCAACAGATCTGCCGTGTGCGTAGACAGCGAGAACTGAACGAATTTGCGGGACGACGAGGTAGGTTTTCGTTTCGTTTTTCATCGATTGGGGAGATGCGGACGTGCTCTTGCAACAAGTAGAAGTATCGTAGTATACGTACACGTTGCACATGTGTGTAGGACTCTACTACTGGAACGAAATACACAGGGAATCGAACAAACGTATGTCTAAAACGTATGTTTTAACGGAAACTACGGGCAAAGTGCTGTGACACAGAAACCGAAAGAGATTTGGCAATTGGGCTCTCACCTTGGTTGAGAATAAATCTTCAATAGTGTACAGGCTGTTCCATAAGAAATGCGTTCCGAGAGAAACTACCGTATTTTGTTATAGTTTCGCGATTGTTAAAGCTCTTACAAAATCGTAGAGTACATTACGATTACGTTGTTAAGATTAAGGCTCGTTTCAAAAACGAAAACCCAATTGTGGTAGTAGAAACAGCACGTGCTCGAATGACCGAGAGAAACTAATAATTTCTTCGCGTTTAGTTTTACACGAAATACCCTGTAATACGTGTGACTGTTACAAAGTGTAGAAAAGTATATGCGGGTAATTATCTCCTTCTCGTTCATTCATGATCTCTTCGTCGCTGCGTCAATCAACCTCTCGCTAATTAATCGTCTATGAGTAACTCTGGATTCAACATTTGCGCGCGCGAGACAAAACTCCGCAAGCCTGTCCTCCTGGTGTTCGAAACGTTTGTTTACTTGCCAGTTCCGTTGATCGGAACCACAGATGAAGCCACTGTTCTCGCCTTTTAACCTCTTGCCCTTTTTGTCCCAAATTGCAACATTTTCTCTCAATTTCAAGTATATTTAAATGTAACCCCAGACAAAACAAATGATAAGTTTGTTACTTCTTAATCATTTCTCATTTCCGGTGATATCATACCGACGAGTTCAAAAGAAAGGGACGAATTATTGTATACGGTTCGGTCACTCGTTATGGTCCGCGAACCAGTTGCCAGCGCAAGGGGTTAAATAAACCGGACGAAACTGTCCCCATTTCGCTGCCGCTTGCCCTTTGCCTCGAAAACAAACGGGGGACGACCGCGAAGAAGCAATCGCGTGACTATGATTAACAAGCAAACGGTTTTCTTTGTTTCCCTATTGTCGGAGCCAGCGGCTAGAACGGCGAGACCTTTCGCTGTTTCTAATTAGAAACGCGCGTCTGTGTGGTTTGTAAATTGGGGTGTGGCCCCGAAAAAAAAAAGAAAGAAAGAAAAAAGGAAAGACCGCTCTGCAAACACACGCCGTCCTGTTTGACGGTGAAAGAGAAAAGAAAGGGCAACGGGCAAGAGGGAGGAGGGGGAGGAGAAAGAAAGAAAGAAAAAAAAAAGAGAGAGGAACCCTCTTGACAACATGAACCTCGAGGCGGTACGAATTCGACTGTAATTATCGACGATATACTATACTTTCTCTGACCTATCGAACAATAGGAATTCGCGGTCCAATTTTCCGAGGCGTTCAATGCCATTGTCTAATATTCTACACGGTGTGTTTCGTACATACAGGACGGACACACGTTGCAAACGTTGGTCCTGCCCTCGAGATGGAGAACACGTTCCAAGAGCATAATTAGGGCTAATCGAGCCCGTTCGTTCTACGTGAAATTCGCCCGTGGAAATTTAGAGCGTTGGAAATTCCGACGAGGGAGAAAATTGCCTCTGATAAAGAGTCCCTCGAACTGGAGGGGGGAATTTTGGGGGAGGGGGGAGCAGGAAGCCTGAATACCGGTACCTGTTAACCCTGTTACGTCATTTCTCCGTCCAATCCTTCTCCGACTGAACGATATTTTTGAATTTCGAACGAAGAAAAAAATGAGAGAGAATTAATTTGATTTTCGTTAATTTGTCGCTTCAATTCTTTTTTGAGAGGTGAAAGATTTTTACAGAGATCGTAAAAATACAGTTAAATTTAATAATTTTTGTTAGCGAAGCAGTAAGAATAAATCCGTCTGAATTATATATTTAATAGAATGTACAATAGTTTGAGACTCTCGAATTATTCGGAAACGACAAAACCATTCGACGATTGTTTTGTTTTCGCAACAAGAATAAACAAGTATTTAATAAAATTTAATAAAATACTTGTTTATTTTATTTAAAAATTATATTATCAATATTATTATTTCTTATTACATTGATATTTATTTTAATAAAATATTTGTTTATTTTATTTAAACAGGATGGCCACTGAAAAACTGAAGGGTTTGAAAAAGCCCGTATTTGTGAGCAGGAAAATGGTGGTTATTCGTGAGAGACGTCGTTTCTCACACATAATACCGAAATAAATCCATTAATTATATTTCCAAGTAAAATAATAACAAATTAAAAAAACACGTGTTTGTAAAAGTTATCGTTCAGTCTTTCAGTGACGATCCTGTATAAGTTGAGACTCAAATTATTCATAAACGGGGGGATTAACAGGCACACCAGGCAATAATTAACGCGCAAAGAATTTAACGATTTCGGTGAAAGATTTACTTCGATGTGCTATCAGTCCAGCATCGAAAGAAATTCATACGAATATCGAGAGGAAAACACAGATAACAGAAAACAAGGATAAGGGTATAAAACGAGCGGCTTCTTTTCGAATACCATTACGTATGCGTATCGGATATACATATAAATAGAGCTGCCTTATCTATGGAATATAATTCCATCCACCTCTTTGCATTACAAAGGGAAGATAAAAATAGAAGAAAAAAGGGGGGAGGGAAAGAAAAAAAAAAAAGTTTCGAGAAAGAAAAATCTTCGCTTCCAACAGCGAGAGGTGGTATCGTCTCTTTTTTTTCTTAGCAAGGTAGCATCGTCTCCCGCCCCCACTTTCCCCCTCCTCCTCCTCCTCCTCCACCACTCCATCGTCATCATCTTCGTACTTGACATCTTCGCAAACATTGGAAATTTCATACTACCTTGCATTCTTTGGCGAAAAAAAGAAATTGACGAATATACATGCATATATGTATATTAACTTGTCTTGTTCAGGCACAGCGAAAAAGCTGGTTCTAATAAAATACGACTGCTATCTTACACGGAGAAGCAAAATTGACTCGAGACATCTCTCTCACGTTGTTCTCTTTTTTTCCCTTTATTTCCAGTGATTTGTAGATGTTCGAAAATTCGATGAATATCGATTCGACAGCCTGAATCTAATTTCGAGAACTCTAAAATCAGATCTAAATTCTTGAGCGGGCTGCTTCGATAACTGTGTCCTCCTCGTTTCAAATGAATAGAATGTGAAAAAAGATTGCGCAACATTGCACAATATATATATATATTCGTGAAGTTTGCACGATATTATTCCAAGTATGAAACAAACAACTTTATTTGTCCTAGTGTCAATCTTAAAAAAAAAAAAAAGAAGAAGCTTCATTTTCGCCTGTTATTCGAAATAACAAAGTCGTTGGAAAGATCAAAGTCGTCGAGTCACGTGTGCATTTTGGTTTGTTCTTCGCGAGGAATAGAACAGAACACAGTCGTGCCAATTATTCCAAGAATTTGATCGTTCAATCACGAGGACGTTCCCAGAAGTCGAGTAGAAATTTCGTCACGTCTCTACGTTAACACTGGAACTACCAAGGAACTGAAGCACAGAATCTCCCATCGGAAATATTGGACAAAATAGAAAATAAAAATAGAGAAACTAGAAAAAAGGTAGAAAATCAAAATAGATATACAACAGAACACTCGAGCTTTTTACTTATGTGTTTCAAAAAAAAAAAATCATTTAAACTTCTAAAAATACACATCTATATCTGACAATTTAATTTGATCCTGTAATTTAAAGCTGTAAAAATACACTGTTATTTGTTAATTTTACGATATATCTAACGTTATATTTATAATATATCTAACGAAAATTGCGAATTTGTCGTGTAGTTCCAGTGTCAATGTAGCAGTCCAGCGTTACAAAACTCGAGAGGACACGACTCGTTTGCTTGATCTGATTTTCCGCCGTCGCGGAGAGGAAGGACAGCGGATCGTGTGCCAGCTCTCGTCGTTGACCGTTGCTGTGCCGGGGTATATACTGTGATATGTCGGGATGTATCGCGACGAAAGTCGCGTCACGGTCGCATTTCGTTTTCCGATCCGCTGCGAAACCCGTCACCCCCTGCCAACTCGTCGGCAGACTGCCAAGGATGGTTACCTCGAGCACGGTATCATCGTTCCTCTCTGCCGCGTTTTATTTTTCTACTTCTTAAAAGAGCACGTTTCACGTGCTTCGTCGGGCGTGTAAAGCCCGCAACGACCCCCATAAATACGTGTATTTCCTCCGGATTTCGTTTCCATTCGATCTTTTTTCTTTTTTTGTTTTGCATTATATTTCGTTATTCTTTTCTTCGTCATTTTTCTTTTTTTTTTTTTTTTGTTCTTTAGACTGTGCGAAATCGACGATAGAGTATCAAGATTTTTAATTTTAGAAAGGTATTCTGCAAGATCGAGCTGTGGCTCGAGGATTCTAGCGTGTCGTTGGTCTAGCTGGAGGCGACTGACACGGTCAAATTTGGAAATGGAATTGGTCGATCTATAATTAAACGATTTAACAGAGATAATTTTAGTCAATTTTAAACGTCGAATCTCGAAAGTATCTCCGATACGAATAATTATAATTATATTTACAATTATTTGCTTGTTAGTCTGCCATCAGGATTAATTAATTGATTAATACCACTTCTTCTATTCTATTCTACACAGTAAACAACTCACTTTTAGAGTCAATTCTCACAGGTAGAGTCGAGTATTGTGGATTTTTCATTGGTCTTGATTCATTTGAAAAATTACTTCTCTCTCTCTCTCTCTCTTTGTTTCTCTCGAACGAGAACCTCACTTTGAGATTATGCGAACGTAAAAGAGTAAACGAAATTCTGAAAGTGTCTCGACAATAAGATTCGTACGTCGAATCACTATTTAGCTGCTAAAACTCACTGTTCGCTAGTCCTATTGACGTGGTAATTAGGGCAGGCCTGTCAAGTACGCGCGTTAAAAAAGAAATAATACACGGGTGAATCGATATATCAAACACTTGTTCTAACTTTTCAAATCTTCTGCATGTTTGCGCTGCAAAGTATGTATGTCGTTTGGATTGTTTAACGGCGTTTGCAGAAAGGACAGCGCGTTGAATCCTCTCTTTCTCTCTCTCTTTCTCTCTCGTTGAGAAAAATTAGCTTGATAGACAAGAGAGTCCGGTTTGCAGGACACTGAATCGGATTAGAGAGTAGAGACGGTAAATCTCGCAGTTCGAGTTGTTGTCAGCTGTGACGGAACGAATTTTATCCGAGGCTCATTCAAGCTAAAACTTTGGGCTTCATTGTCTCCTTAATCGTATCCGACTTCTTTATGACAGTGTCGGTATATATATATATATATATATATATATATATATATACACATGTACATATACATATATAATTGCTCGATTATATTTCTCTTTTTTTTTTTTTTTTTTTTTTTTTTGGTAAGGAAGACTGGAAGGAATAATGGACGTAAAGAGAAGAAAAAAGAATATCCACATATTCACCTGTTGCATTTTCTCCGCTGGGCCGGATACGCGCGTCGTACCGTCCTGGTCCAAGAATGTTGTCCAACACTTCCTTCTCCTTCTCCCTGTAATTCACCTTTGCCCCCACCTTTTCACATCTGCAATCACGCCGGGAAAAAGACACGCGAATAATTATTCCTTCATTGCCCAGTGTCGTTTTTTTCATTATATTACACATTCATTTTTATTTTATTTTATTTTATTACATATTTCATACTGTTTTTCAACAAATGATTCTCTTTTGCTCTTCTCTTTAAATAATTCTAAATTACAGTAAGTTGTAAAATTTTTACAGAATTTTTATATACTGTTTCACTCTGTAAAATATTTAATAAAAATTATAAATTGGCCATTTCGATCACTTTAGATCACGTACTGTTCCAACGGTGGTGTTAAATAACACTTTTCACTCGGCCTTAATATATTAGACACGTTTGAAGTAATCGTAATCATTCTCAAAGAAAATTTGCAAATCGTTCTTGTGTAAAACTCGCGAAATGTTAGCAATATTTATACGTGAACGGTGGAAATTTTGTGAAATATATTTCTCCGACGTATACTTTGCACTACTTGTAGTTAGTTTGCTCAGTGGTTACCGGGACGTTTACGATTGGAAGTTTGAACAATTAATCGAGAAACGTACCTTGATGGATCTAGCAAGATTGTTAGTAACACCAACAACTTCAATACTCCAGGCCACATTGCGGCAGCCTGCAAACGCAAAAATAAGCGACTTTAGTTTAATGCTAAAAGAAGATGGATCGAGTTAATGGCTACGAAAACACTGTTATCGTCTTTCTCATGGGCCAATTATCGAACGATTCTGATACGTTTCTTTGGAACGGAATTATTGGAACGCGACGAATAATTCGATTTAATTCGGAAACCTACTTCGATTTCTCTGGCTTCGTTCGAAATTTGTACGTGGAAACTGAATCGATATCAGATCGTTCGATTTCTGAAAAATCGACATGTTGCGATCTATTCTGAGAAATCTTTCTATTAAACAAATGGGATTATCCAATTTGATTTCTAAACTTGATCGAGAATCTGTTGAATTCATTGAACAATTGATAGTGATTAAATATGATGATAATTACATAACGTCTTGATATTGAAATATTTATATAAAACAAGCACAAACGATGTTATCAATTTTCAAATATTCGATTTTTTAATATTATATACAAATAGAAACTATAGTAAATTATAAAACTATGACATGACACTTTGATACTATTGATTCAAACATTGATACATTGATATCGATTCAAATATTGAAAAAATTGATACATTGATTCAAATATTTCTATAAAATAATCACAATTTGTTAGAGAAATATCTATTAAAATTGTCACTGGAACTACTAAATTCACTAAATACGTGAAATTTTCTTTCAGAGAGACTCATAAAGTAAAAGAAACGGAAAATCTTTACAATACTAAATAATAGGGGAGTACACGAGCTTTTTAAGAATCATTTAGGTCTCCAAAAATACACTGTTCTATATCTATGAAATATCTGACAAAACTATTCATAAAAAATTTTGATAGTTTAACGTTAAAAATGGAATCTTAAAATTCGAAACAACTCAATACGTTGCATCGACGTGTACGAATCGTCCTAAAGTACATATTACTTTGATCCACAGACAGAAATAGTTCAGTTTTTTATTGCAGCAAGCATAAGCCAGTATTGCAATATTTTTATACCTACAAGTCCCGGAGGACTTGCCTCGTTGAAATAAATAGTTCTGCGAAGCTGTGATAAAGTATAATTAACACGGCTCGCGTGCAATAAAACAGAGTTAGTTTCACATTCCGTAAATCAGTTTTCACGCGTTGCATTTAAAAATATCCGTGATCTGAACAACTGGACAATCGAACTTGCAGGATTTCTCGGAAAAATGAAAGCCAGAAATTTCGCGCTGTAATTTTTCTCTGTTTGAAGCAATGCCAAATTAAACAACGTGCACACACACAAACACACATATACGCGCGGTAGACGATAAACAATGATAAATGATAAATGACAACTGACAGAAATTGCGACGCTGCGTTGCAAGCTTTTAGCAAAGATTAGATCAGAAAATATCGGAGAATTTGATATCGTCGTCGCTGCTGCACGCAACCAACTACGAAACTAACTGTGTTTCACTCGCTGTTTTTTTCACGATCCTGCGTGGAGAAAAAAGGCTGGGGAAAAAGTTTCTCGTGGAACGAAATTATTATAAACCGTTGAACGTTTTACGTTTCGTTAATTGCAACTGTAAATATCCTTTTAAAAAAAGGGGATAGTTGCGAGAGCAAGTTGGAGAGCAGTTGAAACGAACGAATCAGATTTCTCGTGTTTCGAATCGCGCGAAATGCAGAAAACTTTTCTGTTTTTTCTCAACGCGGCGATGTTGCCAGATCTAAATGCTGATTTGAACGCGACAAGATTTAATTTGCGAACGTTAATTTCGAGAAAATGCCTGAGAAAATGAGCATAGTGAGAAAAACGCGTTTGGGTGTCTTTCTAGAACCTACCGAAGCATAAAATTTTCATCATTAAAGTAAAAAAAACTGTGTTAAAATGAAAAAAATAAAGAAAACACTAAAATGGAAAAGCTTTGTAACACAATGAGTTACACAAGTTTTTGTTTGCACATTTCTCTAAGAATCGTTTAAATTTTTGAGAACACAAAATTTCTAACTAAAAATTACAATCAATTATATAATAATCAAACTTATATAATAAATTGAACTAAATTTACCAAATTTGCCAAATTATAAATTTCGCTAAATTGACGTAATAATTAATTATCATGTTCGTTTTGACCACTTTGGTGGTTCCAGCGTTAAAACCTGAGAAACCTACTCTACTCCAGTTACAGTTACAGTTCACGATTGGAAGAAGGAAAAAAAAAATGAAATATTGCCGCGGAGAATCAGTTGAGAAGACTGAAGAGAGAAACTGCGTTCGAAGAATCGGATACGAGTCTGACATCGCGCGGACCTGTTCTACTCTCTCAGCGTTTGACCGCACACTGACCTACACCACTGTCGGACTGTCGGTGACCAATACATCCGAGGCGCCTTGTTTTTCAGCCGCGCGCTTTACCACCTCGCCTTTGCGCGCCCCTTTCCGTTTCCCTTGCTCGATGTTTTCCACGATGTGTTGCTCGAACACGCGTAAAATCGCTGAGGGGTGAACCGATTCGTTGGTCGGACGCCTCGACGCTTCGAACAAATTGAAATTGAAAACAACGAACGATCGAGAAACGCTAGGAGAGATCGTTAATTAGCGCAACCAGCCTGGGAGAGGGGGGTCGCGAAAATCGTTCGATTAATAATTAATAATAGGAAAAATGGAGAGACAGCGAAGATTCCTCGGATGAGAATCGAAATTAATTAGCAGTTGGTCAATAGTAAGAAACGTCGTGGCAAAAGTGGCTTGGTGTGAAAAATTGGTCCCCGACAAGTTGAGAGAAGCAGACAAATTGTCCAGCTTCTAATTAATTAATCCTGGCAATCGGTCGATCTCGTTCGAGTTCGCTGTAAATTTCGCGGCGTGTGTACCGTGGCGGGGAAAATTCTCTCGTTTCCCTGGGAATGAAAGAATAAATGAAACGGGTCGATCGACTGATACGATGTATCGCGCGTTCCCATTTAATTACGCGAATCGCGGGAGAGGTTAAGAGTTGAAAGCGGCAACAGGATACGCGAAAGGCAAATGATTGCTGCGAACGTTACGCCGTACGAATTAGGTCAGCGTCGGATGTGTATGCACACATGTGTGTACGTGTGTGAATGTGTTTAGTATGTACGTACGTGTATACTAAAATATACGTATATATGTATATTATACATACATGCATTATACGTGTATTATATGTGTGTATATATATATATATATATATTGTATATTATATATTATACGTGTGTATATATTATATATACGTATATACGTATATATGTGTACGTATATTATATACACATATAATACGTATATAATACGTATACGCGAAACATGTTTGCACTCCTGTTTCTCGAGAGTGCTCAGGCAAGAGCGGGAACAAATTCCTTTTATCAGACAAATCCTCGATACGCGGATACGTGTTTTTAAGTAATTGCTCTCCCTCCTTCCGTTGTTAAACGCTACTCCTCCTCCTCCGTCTGGCGTTAATTTTAATCAGGTAAAATACGCTCGACTTGTTCCCGCGACACATTTCATCTCGCTGCCGAGCTCGTCGTACGTGAAAGAAGAGAGGGAGGGAGGTAAGAGGAAAAGAAGAAAAAAAATTTCGTCACATTTCATCGGGGCAGATTTTTCTCTCCGTTTTTCTTCTTCTTTTTCGTCGTTTTCTTGTTTCTCGGTTTACGCGTCTTTTCAAGTCGCATGTTAACAGCCAGGGATGAAACGTGTAACGAGGCATCCTCTATGACGCCACCGAGAGACAGAAGCTGTGAGGGCGAGGAGGGGGTGGGAAAGAGGGAAGGAAGGAAGGAAGGAAGGGTGGGAAGGAGGGATAGAGAGAGACAGAGGGAGAAATAGACAGAAAAAGGGAGGGAGAGGGAGAGAGCGTAGAATAACGAGAGTTGGTCACATTAATCCGCGATAATACAAAACAGAGCCTTTTTCCAGCAACCAGATAGATAGCCAACTCTCACGTTGATGTCGAGGGATCGTTATTATCTGTGTGTTACGCACAATCCCCACCACGAGCATTCATCTCATTTCTCGCTGTTTCATCTAACGCTCTCCGTATTTCCCCCCTTCGTTTTCCTTGCCAATCTTTCTGTTGACCTGTACCACTGCCTCGATTGGCCAGCAGTCCAGGTCAATCTCTGCCTCTCTCTCTCTCTCTCTCTCTCTCTCTCTCTCTCTCTTTCTCTGCTCGTTGATTTTTGCCCTAACAAGCTTTTACTGCTTGTTGTCTGTAGACTTGCACGAGAAAAAAGAAGAAGAAGAAGAAGAAGAAGAAGAAGAAAAGACGATCAAACACGAGGAAAAATTTCAAGGGTTTTGGACCAGCAGACCCGGTCTGCGACTGGTCTTGCGACAGGCGAACGCGGGGGTCGAGGGCAATCAACGAGATTAATATGGGAGGAAACGCGGGTCCAAAGGAGGACTGTTTGGAAGGTTTGATCGGTGGGTGGTGGCCCCGAATCGTTTTGCCGCACACAAACACACTCGAATGGGGAGATTTCGAAAGTTCTCGTTAGAGGATCGAAAGATCGAGGCGCCCGTTCGTTTGCTTGGGAGAAAGCGGAAAGAGACGTTAGTTACCTGGAGAAGCTGATAATCCTAGGCAATGTGGGTTCCGTGATGCAGTGATACTGGCATGGCGCTCTCCGGTGCGACACTGGAACTCTACTCGACTCGTGAAGTGTCCTACCTCGGAAGGTTCGTCTCCTGGACTGCCACCGTTCAGAAACCTACATACACTCACACCTACTACCTGGTTGCTGGCACGCTATTGATCCTGGCCCAGACACCCGTCGACCCACGCAGACGCTTAGCGTTGCCGCGTCGCTTTAGCAACATGACGTCATTCGGACACCCCCAAACCCCCGTACCGCAACGGAGCTAGTGTGCATCGTCCTTTTCTTCCTTCGTTTCGCACAGGTACCATCACCAGCGCTGCTAATTCTCGCCTAACACCGTCGTCGTCCCTCCGCGTCCACCGTCTCTCTCTCTCTCTCTCTCTCTCTCTCTCTCGCCCTCTGACTCTGTCTCTCCCTGCGTCCCTCTCTGCTTTCAAGCAGATCGCGATTTTCAGCGTGACCACATCGACCGAGCATATTCACCGCGTGCCAGGCAAATCGCATAACGACTGTTGCCCAAGTTTTCGTATTCCTCAGCCTCTCGGTCTTTGAACGTTTTGACGTGATTCGTTCGTCGAGATTTCGCCTTCGTTCAATCAGTAGTCGAAATAATGTTCGGAATAATCTCCGAAAGCGATATCAAGTTCGTATCGATCGATCTGTTTGATCGATTATCGATCATTGTAATCAATGGAGTCGAAGGATTCCATGCGTTCGAGTCGTTACAAAAATCGCTCTTCGCAGCCTTTGTTGACACGGAAGTAGCGGAAATTAGAAATTCACCGAATTGTCAAAACTTGGGAAAACAACATGAAATTTTTGACTGATTTTTAGCAGCGAGAGATACTTTATTTACTAATGTAGAAATTAAATGTCAATAACGTTGAAACATTTAACAGGATGTATACAGATAAAATAATAATGTCTTTGGTCCTTTGAACATTCTTTTCCAAATTTATTTTATTAGTTTCGTAATAATTACAATTACTACAATTACTTATAGTACACGGGAACTGTTGACTTATATCAAACCGGGATATCTAGATCGTAAAATCCGCTAATGAAGAGTGTTTCTTTGAATATAGATTCATTGGTAAATTTATACAATATAATTAATTTTTAATGAAAAGACGAGATAAATGCGTTACAAATAATTTCTTAATTCAGATCTCGTATTTTGTCGTTCTACGTTCTGCTTTGGCTCCGAATTACTAAATCGCTGTTGGTTTGTAAATTGGGAACGGTTTCTAGACCTCCTGTTGTCCTGGTAAACTTGTTTCATTCTATTCGTCATTGACATGGGTCTCAGTAGAAATTCTTCCAGGGTACACTTTGGCAAATAAAAATTATACGTTAACGACAAATGATACATAGGTACAGGTTATTAAAAAATTTGTAGACTTACAGATGTTTGAACAACATCTTGTTTCTTCGCTTGGTCTATTAATTTTAATAATTGTTTGGCTTCTTCCGTATCGACTTCCTTTATTTTTTCTTCTAATTCACACAACTGTAACATTGGTATAAAGGAACACATTTCGTACGAAAACCAATATCGAGTTGAATTAAATTTATACCAATTTTACGTACCACATCTGCAAAAAAAAGGTGTGGCCTGAAAACACCAACTTCTTGTTCTAACGCGTACTTCATAATAGGGATTATCTGTATGTATCTTCCCAAATGAGTGTGAACCATAATTTTAAGACATCTGACACTGAGAACTCTGTCTACATTTACTGTACTTAATATGTCCAAAGCTACTTCAGGTTTTTTATGTTTTAATGCTAGCATTGCTACTATTGTACAGCATCTTATTGAAGGGATCATTTTATCAAACTGTTGTTTCCAATGTTTTAAAGCATATTCTAACGACTCTGGGGTATTCTAATTAAAGAGATTGAAATGTTCATCAAATTATTATATAAGTAATCGAATTAATTAAGAATTGCTATTACCTCCTTCAAACACGCAGCATAAATTAAGACAGCAGAACTGCCAATAAAATCCATGCCTTTCCTTTCCACACATTGGTCGTACACTTCTCGCATTTGCGCAAACATATCATTTCTATATAACAGACACAGTAAAATACGGAAGGACCTGCGGTAATCAAAACTTTCTTTCAAAGATTCGTTTTGAAATGCATTTAAAGCATACTGCGGCTGATTCAAATAATAAAACATTCTCATTATGACTGGCCCAAACACGTATCTACCATACTTCTTTTCTTCAACATTCTGTATATATTTCTCCAACATGGTCTTTATTAAATGCATATCATTCTCTTCGGCTTGTGCCAAATGTATCATTGCTTTTAAATCTTCTGTGTATATTGTTCCTTTCTCGTCCTCACAAATTTCCTTCATTTTCTCACGAAACGTATTTTCTATCGTCATAAACTGATTGCGGAACATAAATCTTGTATTCTCGTACAACGTTATACCCAAGTCTCGTTCCGTGTAAAGATGCCGAATTCCAGCTATCAAAAAACCAAAAAATGAACGTTGTCAGAAATGAACTTTAAAGGTTCTGAGGAATCGATGTTTAAAACAAAATTTCTCTCGTAATAATTTTCATAAATTAAGTTTCACGACGCGGTAATTTTCCAACATACTATTCCGACTTAAATTTATATAGTACAGATTTAGGTTAAGGATATTACATACCATTTATAAAGTTATGTTTAAATAACAAGTGGTTTGTTAGAAAAACATTTAATTTACACAGTCCCCTTATGCTGGCCGCCATGGTTCGAAGAACAAGTAAATGTTATATTTTATCGTATATTTTCGAGATAATTAGTTTCTCAACTTCTTTACCGTGCGAAAAGCGAACGTGAAAGAACGATGTTCTCTACAACGGAAGTGGTAACCACGTGATTCTATGGACAACTATGATCAATGATACAATTAAAATATTATCGCTGCTCTGCTGTTATGATTGTATTAATCTTTGATATAATGTAAAAAATAATTGTGTGTTTTCATGCCGTTTCTGTGAAATAAAATTAAACTCGCAAGTAAATGAAATAAATTTTTGGGAAAAATAACCAATCACGCTTACAATTGTGTGTAATTTCTTTTAAAAGATATATCTTCACAAGTCACAACAGAACTCTTTAATTAAAAAGCAATTCCATTCTAATTGCTCCATTATTTACTTAAAACATTATGTTGAGTATATTAATTTTTTATATAACACATTATCTAATAGTATCTAACAAGATATCTAAAGATACATATGTATATAAAAAACATATATAATTGTAAACCCTATTAATCTTATATTTTTGATATCTCTAAGTCGAATCAATGTAGAAATATCATGGTTTTTTAATTGAAAATTTATAGTTTTTCAAATGAGGAATAACACTTTCTTTTCTATTTTATTTATTTTCATTAACAATTATTCTACGTTGTTCCTTTCATAATACTAATCTAAGGAATAAATTGTAATTTATTTATTCAATTCTTATTATTACTTTGTATTGTACAATATATTATATCAGATGTTACTACATCGCGTAATACTTCTATACTTAAAATTATTTGTCAATTATTCGTATTTCTTAAATTTTACATTCATTACAGTTTCATTGCAGCATTTCTATAGATGTACATCAATTTAAATATCTTTGCTACTAATCCTTTTTCAGATTACTTAATTAAATGAATATCGTTTGTTCTAAATTACTTGCATATAGTTCAATGAAACTTACAGTAGATGTTAAATGATATAGGTTTCAATGCTATTAGAATAATTTAATTCTGAATTAACAGAGAGAAAACAAAAAATGTTGCAAGCAATTTAACATACAAATAGCAAAAGAAAGAAATTACTTCAATGTATTCTCAGACATACGCAGTTGTTTGTCACTTTTTCTCTTCAATTGATACTTATTTGAAAGAACAACATTACGTAATGTGGAATGAAGAAATCTTTTATTAATAGATTCCTTTGGTTTTATCCATCCACTAGGACCCATTATTTCTGCTCTTTTTGCTCCAAGCTTTGCTTCTTCTAATAATGCCTCAACTGCAAGTCTAAAAATAAAATTACATTATCTAAGTTATTTACTAGGCTATAATAAATAATTTTTAAAATTACAAATGAATATTAGTTGATTTTGTATGGAGTTTCATGTTTGTTTACAATTTTGAAAATATAGTATTATTTCTATGAAATGTATATGTAAACTTTCAAGTTAACCTTCATATTTCAAGATATTTGGTATATAAATCTACAACGATCTAATATTCGTATATTCAGGTACAAACTAACTAAGGTATAAACTCACTTGTTTAATGTTTCATCGTCCATTTTAACAGTATTTATCAATTCTTTTTACTCTACCATTTAAAACATTAAAACTTTTTCATTAATTTACGTCCTTTGTAAGTCGAATGAAATTATTCCTCAATGATAAACTAATGACAGATTTTGTATAATTTTCTTGCTGTATACGAAGTATAAGTAAATGATTATCATGTAAATTACTTGTATCAAAAATGAAATAATGTTAAGTTACATATGAAAGTTTACATACTTTCGTACTAACATAAACACGGATGTTCATGTAAATTAAGGTTATGTTTATGCCACGAGTGGAAACCAAGTTATATACGATTACGAACATCCATATTTATGTATTTCCACTTGTGATATTTAATTTGCAATTTTTTCATAATCAAGAAGATATTGGCTATAACTTTAAGAATATAATTTAATAATAGTAAATTATTTTTCAGTATATTTTAATTCTAATGCAATTTTTAAATTTTATGTATAAATAATCTTAAAATTGCTTGTAACTCTGTTAAATATATATTATTTTTTCAGTGTATAAAATAAAATTTGTAGAAATATTTATTTATCTAGTCATTTAATAACTTACGTCTAATTTCATTCTAGGATAATGGAAGATCCTGAATTGATTGCACTAAATAAATTAAAAGATGACCTTGTTGCAAAAGCATACAGTTTGATTGAGAAACTAAAGGAGCAGGATAGTGAAGAACAAGTTGTTACATTAAAGTTGTATCATATTCTTTTATATCATATATTTATCATTTGCTTGAGATATTAACATTTATTATTTCGACATTCAGATTACCAGATATTATAGTATCTACTGATAATAGAGAAGAAAAATTACAAGAAGAGTATGGAATATATTCGCATAATGTATGTGAATTTTCTCGTCAAGTTTCTGGCATAACATTTAAAAATATAGATAAGAAATGGTTACATGATAATATTTATAAATATGCAACTTATTTGGTAACAAAAACATTAAATTTCTATGTAGAGTTGACAGTGAAATTGGAGGTATATAACACAGTCAATATTCTTTCCACAACAGAATGAACTGTTTCGATATATTATCTTTTTATTTTATCATAGGGTGAAAAAGAATTTGAAATTTGTGACATAACATGCCATTTTATAAACATTGACAAATGTTATATGTTGGAAATTGAACCTTGGGTTCAAAATATGACAAAAATGAAAAACTTCTCGTTTCTTACATCTGGTAATTTATAAATCGTATAATCTTTTGAAAAAGATGAGTAAAGAATATTGTTAAATGTTTGTTTTAGCAATTTCACAATATAACGAGCAAAGTATTCTAAGAAACAAGATACTTAAGAAGATGGTTGCTGAGAACTATGTAAGCTGTAAAGAGTGTACAGATGAAAATGGTGGGATTTTGGTACATGTACATTCAACTGAAAACAAAAAACGAGTGTATTTGATATTTCAATGGTCAATATTGTTTTTGGAACGATATTGGCGAATCGAGCATCATTTTATTATAAATTCTGGAGAAATAGGTAATAAATACAATCAGTGTTCTCGTTTTTTCTGCAGTTCATCATAGTTTTGAAATTGTAGGAGTAACATTTGCAGAAGAAAATCAAACTTTGTTATTGAAATTTTGTGAACCAAATCTTACAAAAGAGAATCTCATTGATTTATGGAATAATTTATGCCTTGCTATTGACATATACGAAGATAGAAATCATTTAGGAAACAATTAATAAATTATTATCGAGTAATGTATCCATAACGAAATCAATAAACATTTATTTTAAATTTGCTTATATTCTAAACACTGTCACATGCAGGTTAGGTTCAGAAGCACGAATTAGTGAAATTGCTCTTTTTTATGATATTATGTTTTTCTTGTATTCGTATTAAATTGTATCTAATAATTATTGTTTATTTCAAACAATATTTTTCATTCGTCTCCTAATAAACATAAATAAGAAACTGCAAAGTACAAATCCCCAGTGGCGCAATCGGTTAGCGCACGGTACTTATAAGACAGTAAATTTGTGAGCAATGCCGGGGTTGTGAGTTCGAGCCTCACCTGGGGAAATATTTTTTTTTGTCTTTTTTTTTATTCAGATCTCGAGACGATGAAACATCTGGAATACATCTTGTATGTATATTTAATTATTACATGCCAATAACTATCGTATTAAACGTGTACCGAGATAAAAAATTTGGTACATGCGTCTCTTTTACTTTTACTGTATAGCAATTTCTGTTCCTTAAATTCTCATTAATACAATATTACTTTAAACCAATATAACATATCATTTTGTAACAATTTTATTTAAATGCGTACATTGTTTACAAATTAAATATATGATACAAATAAAATAACTAAAAGACGTTAGCTTGCAGCTTCTGCCTTTGATTTTGCTTCTGACTCTAAATTTTTATTTGTTTCGGCTTCTGCAGCAGCTTTCCTTCGATTTCTCCATGCTTTCATATAAGTTCTTGGGTGTATTGGAAAGTAACCACAAAGTCCTAACATTATTGCCACTGGTTTTGATACTAATGCCTTTTGTCCTAGCCAATATTTTATTCTCTCAAAATTTAATGAAATTAATTTTTCGTTATACTTGTTCGGCAGAGGATCATAGCTGCCTAATTGTTCTATCGGAGGTTTATGCTGCCCAATTTTAGTCTGAAATAAAATTGAATCATATCATGAACACTGTAACACACCACAAAGAAACTATTACAAAATTATAGTAAAAAAAATGCGACTGATTGATAGAAAAGTGAAAAATTTCGACGATTTGCATAATTACAAAGCTGAATGAGCAAAATTTTAAAAGATAGTTAAGAAAATGTTGAGAAAATGTTACTTACGGCCATAACAACAATATGATAAAAAGGTCTATTGGCACATCCGAAGCGAACAAATCGTATCGTTTTAGAAAATCTATGCGAAATACCAGTCCCCGATGAGGGATGCAGAGGTAATCGTGGCATTTTTGAAAATGTTTGTCAGTTTGAATTACGGTACAACACGAGACAACAGTTCTGTATTTATAACCTCGTTGGAGGTTATGTTGGATAAGTCTAGTCGATTAACCTATTGAATTTCATATCAACAGTTTAAAATCTATATTGTGATACGTTTAACTAATCGTTACAACAGTCAATATTAATTGACATACAGAAAATTCATACTTAAAACTAGATTCGTTTCAATTGATTTTCTTTGTTTGTTTCGTTTATTTACAAGACTGTTAAATAGAAATTGACGAGGAATAGATTATATATATTATACTTCATATATCGTTCAAAAATATAATTAATATAATTAAAATGTTCAGTAATAAACAGCCCTGTTTAGCCGAAAATCAAGAGAATGTGAGTGATTGTTGCGATTAAAATAATTAAAATCATATCATAAATTTGTACTTAACGCAGAATGGAAACAATCTTAGTGGGACACAATGGACCAATATCTTACCGCCACCTAGTTGTAAATTTACTAAAATAATTAATTCAATTAAATACAATTTGTGTAATTTTACACGCGTAAACATTAAAATGTTAATTTTAAAAAACCTACATTAATTTTTAACTATTTATAAAACTATTTGAAACAAAAATTCGATATATTTCGTAATTAAAACGTGTATAAGCATTTGCGAATAAATTTCAGCCGTTGATAAATATTTTAATTGTCATTGCTGTAAATGATGTTATAAATTACTACACATGTTTGCAATTTATGCAAAAGTACATAAAAATCATATCGTCTGTAAAATTAAATCATCAAATGTAATATAAAACATAAATAAGCGTAATTACTCGATGAATCGAGTGGCATGTAGTTTTTAGGTCAGCGCATGTGCAGCACGGCAACACGTGAATCCCCTCCCTTACCCCGTTTGCGAATTCGTACTTCACAGCAGTTGCCTTCGGTCAGCAATCAGTCTTTGCTGGAAAGCGCTCGGGTTAGGGTTGAGTTCGTTGGTAGAACGCGCAACTGGATAGTCTCGTCTGTCAGTTTAACACGCACAGCTGTTGTGTAGTGTCTATCAAAAGTGTAGTGTAATACAAATTTTTTTCAGACTGTATACGATTTGTTCTACACGCGGTAATTTCCAATTATTACCAAATTTATACCGGTATAGCTTTTGACTCCATGTGCGTCGAGATATATTAGAGCGGCCATGAAAAATAAGTGAAAACCACGAGAGCAGTAAAGATCGTTGAATTATTTTTTCATCATCGTTCGTGGAATGTGCCACTAGATCGTTTCTCTCATAGTCGTTCATTAACATTCGGGTTATCATCTCAGAAAGGGTCTGGGGAAATTCTATCAGAAAGGGTGTAGCCTACATTTTACGAACAGCAGCTTCGAGCTTTTTTTTGCACGATATTTGCCGGCACATATATATATTCGTCTAGAATCATGACCGAAACGCCGAAAGTGGAGTTCGCACTCGGTAACAAAGTGTCTCGGCGACACTTTTTCAAAAGTAGTTTCGCGCGTTCTTTCGTGACCAACTGCCGCGACTCGAGGTCGTTGGAATACGGATTCCTCAACAATAGGAATTACGAGGATGTAAAAGCCAGCGGCGACGATTACCATTCCCTAGTCAATTTGGAAACGGCGAACATCACCGTGGACCATGTCTTCGACAAGGACAATCCGAAAACGGACGAGGTAAACATCCTTCTTTTTTGCTTTTCTTTTCTCATCAATTAACCTTCTACGCTGGAATGACGTGCCACGCACGTCGAGAATATTTGGCCTAAAATTGCAATATCTTCTCAGTTTTAAATATATTGAATATAACCCAGACAAAACAAATAATAAATTTGTTACTTCTTAAGTAATTTCTGTCCAGTGATATACAGATGAATTCAAAAAGAAAACGAATTATTGTATGCGGTTTGGTCACTCGTTATGGTCCGTGAACCAGTTACTAGCGTAAGAGGTTAATCAGGGGTGATTTGTGTGTACGTTTCTTTGGACGTGCATAGACGCGGATTAAATATAGATTATTTATTATGTACAACATCGGTGCTGTGTGAAACGTTACGTGGTCCGGTGATTTTTTTTTTTTTATTAGTTTTATTAGCGAATCGTCCCTTGTATCGATTATCGGTTAGAAGCTCGTCGCGTACACTACGGCAGACGAACAATTTCGCGGATGTTATTTAGAAATTAATTTCTATATTTAGAAGTAATCGTGTGTTTGCGTCTAATGTTGTTTCCTGTTTTGCAGTCCGTGCAATCCTCGGAGGATATCAAAGAAGTGGAGAAGCTTAGAAAAGTAAGTTTATTTTACTGTTATATTTCTATAATGTAGTATAATTTCACGCGTTGTGAGCTTGGAAGAGAAAACTTTCGATGTTGTTTCTCTTAAAATTGTATTTTTTATAAATTCCGATCACAACAACGAAATGTTAGGTCATGAGCCTGAGACGTTAACGAAGATTAGGCGTGTCAGTCTTTCACCATAATATATACTGCTTCGCTATTGTTTTTACGCAAATTTGAATCCCGAAGCGATGTGCTATAATTCCATCGGTTTGAAATTTTTTTTTTCTATGGGTATGTAATTTACGTTAGAATCGAAGAGGAGTCTCGGCTAGAGCCGCGCATGCGTGTCGAATTACTTTAGGGCGGTAGCTTTGCTATTTGGCAGCACTGCGATCGAGTTTTTCTAACCTGGAAGAGCAACTTTTTGCCACGGTGAATCGGCATTCGTTCTGTTTCGATTGTTTCTGCGAAACAATTCGAGAAGCGTGAATCGTTTCTGCCGGTTCGGAAATAGAGGGAAGGCTCGCCTCGACTGCGAAAACGATACCGCGGCAATACTGAAAATAAACCGGCCCGCTAAACTGCCTGCGAATGTTTCGCGACCGGTAGTCGGGTCAGTTCAGTTATTTTGACGTTTCTGTTTTCCCGCTGTCTGCGTTGTCCACGTCTTCCACGAATTTCGCCGCTTTCGACGTTATTATCGTCTTAGGAGCTTACATAACATAATGATATTTTAGAGATTTCTGGTTTTGCAACGGTTCCGACGTTCGAATCACCGAAAATCAGTCGATTCGAGATTTTTCAGCAGGACGTGAAAGTATTCGAATGATCGTAGAATATAACTTCTTAGTTAGAAAATCAACATTTGCAGAATATTTGTCGATTTTTTTAAAAATATTTTTATCCAATCGAACGTAACATTTGTTATATTAATATATAATATAATATAATTATATAATTACAATGTAATTAATATGTTAGCAGTTTTTTACATTTTATCGATGAAAACGTATACACACGTACGTGTGTGTTCTTATATCGGTGCTCTGTAACATTATACGTATTTACGTATTAATAATGCCGCCTTACTGATTGAAATTTTGATAAGAATTCAGCCTTGTAATATTTAGGCTAAGTTACGGGATTTAACGAGCTGTTGAATAACACAAGAAATAAACCAGTTTGATCGATAAAAATGAGAGCCAGCTTAACACGGTCAATGTCGCGTTACGAAACTTAAACTTTCAGTGTAATTCGATCAGAAGGAAAAGAACCATCGTATTAGTTACTCTAGTTTATTTATTTGGGTACAAAATCATCACTTCTAATCTCAGTTGATGAAAGGTTCTGTCACTGCTAAATATCGTGAACTTTCGGTGATTCGACACGTTCGTCGTATTCTCTGTTTTAATCATTTTGTATTTTATCTGATGCGACTAACAACTTTTTTTTTGTTTTTAATACAATTAGAGACGTAGGTTTATTACAAAAAGAAATTTTTGAATTTAATCACCATGATTTACCGTGATTGCATATATTTTTAAACATAAAATTTCTGGGATGTTTTCGTGAAATTCTATTTGTCGCTGATACACAAATTTCAATCAACTTTAAAAAAAAAAAATTTTTTTTACAATAGAATTCAAAAGCCCAGGATAACGTATAAGTTGAGTATATATACAGGAGAGATTTGAAGGTCATGTTCGTCCTTTCAGAACAACGCACCGTATTTTCTCGTCTTCTTTGTGGTATCAATTACACAGGCAGATTTAATCAGTCCATAATGTAGAAAATTGATCGAGTAATAATCTTTGTTGTCGTGAGAAATGTTTCGAGGTTTTTCAACAATCAATAGACGATTTACAGTTGGTGGAATAGTACAATCAACGTCGAATAATAATAGTCACTAGAATAGAAATTTCCAAAAAGCAAAAGTAATCGCACAGAGAGGGTTTGAGTCGCTGTAGTGAAATATAGTTGTCCAAAATTAAAATTAAAAATTAAAATTGAAATAAAAATTAAAAATTAAATTGATTTTTAAGTTTCGCCTAGTCAATTGGTCAAAGTTCAAAATTTTTGGGATTCGCTTTCCCTTTAAATTCTATCGCAATTGGTAACAGAGAAAAAGAAAGCAAATGAAATTGCAAAGAGAATAGGAATGCTCAGAAATCGCGGCGAGCGGATCTGGGTGACTTCAACGCCTGGTGCGGAGATATCGACGGCTCCTCGAGTTTCGAGAAGAAGTTTTGGCGCAGTGGTTGATTCGAGTGTTGCGTTGTTGGGTCGGGTTGGTTTTTATCGAGCGGAAGTTCGCTCAAGCCCCTTCCGTAATTATCAGTCGAGATACATACACGTTTACCTTTGTGCGTTTGTTCACGAATATACGCCCCGTTTGTGTGCCCTCTGTTTGCACGCGCGTACACACGACCTGTCGTGCACGCGGTGTTTCCTTTTTCTCTGACGTCATCATCCTGCTCTTTTTCGATGCCGTGACCACCGACGATGTAGGTGTGCTGCACACGTACGCAACACGCCCGTCAAAATTACTCGTTCGTTTCCTTTCCCGTGGAATCTACTTTTTCTTTTCTTTTCTTTTCTTCAACAGCTGCGCCAAGCCCGGCTTCGTTTCATCCAAAAAACAAAAACTCACTCGTATCCTCGGCTTTGGAATTGGCTCTTGGATATTTGCAAAATTGATCGGTGTTTCGTCACGTCTCGTTTCGTTCGTTTTTAGGATTCGTTGATCCTCTTTGAAGGAGTTTGCATCGACGGTGTTAGATTGGGTTGGCGTTCTTTTCTGTCCAAATGAAAGGCGAATTTTTCGCGAGAAACAAAAATCACAAAATACACTTGTCGGATAGTTTGTTCTTGTTAGACCATCTTTCAGGCAAGTTTGTGATTCCGTTCGTTTTGAAATTTTCATTTCAATTTTTCAGAACGACGCGATGACTTATGAATTTTTCTTTTGAAAAATCAATAATTTCATCGTTTAACTTAATATCAATTAATAATAATTGATATTAACAGCATTTAACAATTAACAGAATTTACAAATATTTACTTGCAAATCTGTAATTTCGTTTTATTTTCCACGAAAAGTTCAATTCAGGTAACAAATTGTAATTACTTTCCTGGCACAAGTGTACTCGTCGTTAGAATTGCCATTTCTTCGTAGCTAAGAGGTCACGAATGACGATGCTACTTCAAGATAGTTGCCATTTGAACAGGTAGCAATTGGAACCTTCGGAATAACAATGTTTCTCTATCTGTCGGTTTAGCACTCGTTTGTACAAACTGTAATCCAATGTAAATAGACAAATAGAGAGGAAAAGAAAAAGAGTCGGATCCTTGCGGTTCACGGGGATTTTCTCAGCAAGGAAACACCCCGCGAATCGTAGACGAAGCGAAAGCTTCTTCTCGTTGCCTGCTCGATTGAGGAGACGAGAAAGGAACCGGGAAGGGAATAGTGACATCGAGTCTGTAATAGATAGTCCGTATGCACGCATTTTCCAACGAAGCAGTCGTACATGGGGGAGCCGCGAGTCAGGTATCGTTGTACACGATAATTTTCCGTCCTCCCAGGATGATCATTATTCCAGAGCCGTGGACAACTAGGTAGCCTTTCCCGCTACCTCTTTCATCCGCACTGCTCGTTAATGAACAAACCATTAATCAATTGGCTTCCGGTCGTTGCCGGCCGATGATTCCGAGGTGACGTCTACTCGCCGCGACTCTTTCCGTGTTTTCCGCGGGGAAAACGCGTGTTCCTCACGCTGCTGTTGGCCAACAGTACTGTGACGAACACTTTAGAGAACCTTTAGATGGATAGAAGAATCTGTTCGCAAACTCGCGTGCAAGTCGCCACAAACTTGAACAGAAACAGTTTCGAGTTTGCGACAGGGTCGGAGAAAACCATTTTTGACACTGGCTGTGCAGATGGTCCGTGCTGAATTTCGTTTTCCAAGGCTTTCTCAGGTTATTTTTCTTCCAATAGCCTGGATCTCGAGCATAGTAAGACAGTCCTTCGTCGGATGAACGGGACTTACACTTCGAGTACAGTCAATCTGAGTCAATCCGAGTCAATCAAAATAAATCGGAGTCAGTCAGAATCAATCAGAATCAATTGGAGTCGATCAAACTCAAACAAAATCAGTCAGAGTCATTCGGATTCAGCCTAAGAGTTAGAGAATCCTTCAATCGTGCACAGAGTTTCGTCTTCAGAGACAATGAAGTCCTCAGTTATTGTAGAAACCCTCGATCATTCGTTGTCAGATCGATCTAGAGCATCAATTTAAGTGTACTTGATAAATTTTCCTACTCGATTCTCTCGGAAACGGAGTCTTCTCGATTTGTCTTTTTAGGTAGAATGACTTGACTTTCTCTTTTCGGTTGTACCATCCTGTATAAATATACATAAACTATCTCTTTGCTAATATAGAATAGTACTTTCTAAGTACTAATAAATCAATATGTCTCCGCTACTACTAATATACGACTTCTGCGAAATGTATAAATTTCGATGTCAGTGACTTGCCATTTCGATTTAACGATGACTGACGCAGACTGGTTGACATCTGGGAATGGCAGAACGCGTAGTATAATAGCCCAGACGGGAGAATTACCTGAGATAAATCGAAAACTTTAAATATTTTTCATTCGAAAAGCTTCCTTTAGAATTTAGCCAGGTAATGTAGTTTTTCATTCGAAATATGGGCACATCCTTAGTTGCGCTAGTGCAATTTTACTAACATTTCAACTACCAGTATCAATTTCTATTGTGTGCAATTTCTGCTATTGCGATACAACCCGAAAATTCAAACGAAAAAATTGCCACTTCGATTTAACGATGAACAGTAAAATACTGGTTGACGAGTAGTATAATATAATATACAGCTCAGGCAGGATAACTACTCTACCTGAAATAAATGAAAAACGATATTTTTCGTTCGTAAAGTTTCCTTTAGAAAATTTATTATTTAGACACTTTGAGTTTGGTTTACTTTGCCTTTTGAATTTTCGTTCGAAATATCTGAACATCATTAGGTGCGTACCAATGCGATTTTACGTTTCCTGCAGCTAGTAAAAGCTCAGCGAGACAGGAGCTTCCCATTTGTCAATTGGTAAATTCATAAATTGTTGCTAAATTACGGGTGCATTTTGAAGAAGGTTGAAAGGTTGTTGGAAGGTTGTTCTTCTGATCCCTTTGACCAGGTTACCTGGTAATGATTCTTCGTGCAAGTGGTATAATTTGTACGCAAGAGGTTCAAAGACCAGGATTCGGTCTGTTTGAACAGGTGTACAAATTGCAGTTTTCGAGAGTCACTAGTAATTTCGTCTTTCGAGGGTCGTAAACTTTCAAGATATATTTCGTCCAATATAATTGAGTATAGCGTTTATGATCGGCTTTCCTTAAATTCTTAAACTTCTCCCAGACAGAATAGCTTTACTCTTCTTTATCTTTCTCAATTTGTCAAAAGTTCTCGCGAATGTATACCTTTTTAAATTAACTTTTTAAAATATTTTCTAAAAATATTCCATTTCAAAATAATTTCTTAAAATATCAATAAATTAATATTTTAAGAACTTGTATTTTTTTAGAAATAATTTAAAATATAATTTCTTGAAATTAATATAACTTAAAATATAATTTTTTGAAAATAATTTAAAATTAACCGTTGGGGATCTCCCGCCAGTTTTTGAATCTGGAGCCCAAGAACCTAACCTATACACTACTCACGATTCTCATGGGTGGTGAATCTCTGCTTCAATTATTCAGTCATGCTTAATTACTAATAATTGGTGATCCAATGAATAATTCTAATAAATTGTAGCAATCTAATTTAATTATAGCTGTTAGCGCGATATATAGCCAGATAGGATAATTACTCTACTTGAAACGAACTGAAAACGTGAAACGATATTTCTCATTCAAAAAGCCTCCTTTAGTTTCCTAATCCTCTTAGTTTTGCTTTTTAAATGAAGTAGATTAAAATTACACGTTAGATCTCCCGCGTTTGTTATCGCGAGCTCGAGACAAATTCTCAAGAACCTAATAACCTAACCTACACTCCACTACGATTCTTACGCGTGTAGATTTTTACCGCGTCTCTTCAATCGTTTAATTGTTAATAATTAGTAATCTATTGAATAATTTTAATAAATAGTAATCTAATCTAACTAGCTATTTATTATTATTATATAATTATAACTTTATATACTTTTATACTTTTATTATATAATTATGACTTTATATACTTTAATACTTTTATTATATAATTACAACTTTATATACTTTTATACTTTTATTATATAATAACTTTATATACTTTTATATACAATTATTAATTATATACATATACACAATTACATAGCAATATTACATATACAGTTTAAAATTCAGAAATCAATCGAATATGTTTGTTACGTACAAATATGTAGGAAATACATAGAACGACTAGAGTTTTGACGTCAAATTCTCTACTCGAGGTTTCTTACATTTTCAACCTCGTGCATCTTCGTTCGTTTCTTCCAAACGTTAAGACTTCCAAAGCGCAGCAGCGGAAGCGATCAGAATCCAGCGATCGTGATCTCTCTCGGTCGGTCTCTTTAACGTTGATTTAATTACCACGTTGCCAGCTGCAATTAAAATTTACTTCCGAACGTTCCACCTTGCACGCCTGCCGGTTTTCGGCGTGTTTCCAACGATACGAAGGCGAGATACGAGCCGGAGTAGCCTGTGCTACTCCGGCTATCCGTTTGCTAACAGAGCGAAGTCGAGGTGAAAGGGATAAGGCAAATGATGAAAGTTTAGCGCAGCGAGTACGCGATGCATCGATACGGCTTAGTTGTTACAAAATTGGCAATGGCACGGCTGGAATAATCGGCGAACGCGTGCTGCTTTTTCTCTTTTCGAGTCTGTCGTTTGATATCGAAAAGCGAGAGGCAAAAAGAAAAAAAAAAAGAAAAAAGGAACGAAGCTTTAGGAGCTTTAGGGATTTTTAAATATTTAAGGTTCTGGTTCAAACGGATTGTAGAACTTTTTTTTTCTAAAAGATTACTGAACGGATAAATAATTTAAATAATAACAGATAAATAGTTTTTAAAAGTAAAGAGTTCCAGACAGAATAGAGTTTGTAAAATATTTAAAAACTTTTTTTTTCTTTTTGACAGAGAAATACGCAATTTATTCGTATTTCTTCAATGTTCGTCAATCTAAATAATAGATAAACAGTTTTTATAAATAAAGAGTTTCAGACAGAATAGAGCTTGTAAAATATTAAAAAAATTTTTTTTTAACGGAGGAATATATATATCGTTCGTCCATGTTAGAAAGAAATTCTTAATATTTGTAAGAAATACTGACACTGAGTACTATCCGATAGATAGTGCCCGAATACGAAAATGGATTTTCAATGTTTCGTGGAACAAGTTTTATTATACAAGTTCCGTGAGAACGCTGTTCAAAAGTGTTCTCAAGCGTTTCCATAAAAATTTCATAGAAATGTAAAATAAAGTTGGAACAGAATTTTCTTATACGCTGCATACACGTTTGAGAACAGAAGAAATCAGTCAATTTCGGTCTCTGGAAAATTCACATTAATGCGCGTAATTTCTCTGTACTGAAAATCTTCTCGAGACATCGTAAATTCATTTCGTTCGTCAAAACGAGATTGTAAATTCAAGTGTAAAAATTTTCAACGGTGTTAACACAAGTTTCTCATTAATACTTTCTCGGCGGGATGTTTGAAACGACAGTTGCGCGTATGAGAAATATGTATCATTTGTTATAAAGAACTTATAAAGTTACAAAGTTATTTATTTTACAAGCTATTTACAAATTATCGTACAGATTTGTTATTTTAACACTTCATCAACAATAATTCAATCAAATTTATTTGTTTAACAATCAAACTCGTCAATACGCCCGATTTCAAATCTGAAATTTCGTTTCTTACGAATAATGCTTAAAATTACGGATATTCTCGTCAAAATTAATATCAATTTCTGCTTGAATAATGGAAATATTGTTCAAACTTAACCTAACCTAATCTAATCTAACCTAACCTAACCTAACCTAACCTAACCTAAACCTAAACCTAAACCTAAACCTAAACCTAAACCTAAACCTAAACCTAACCTAAACCTAGCCTGAACCTAGCCTGAACCTAGCCTGAACCTAACCTGAACCTATTTATTTTAATTATCATACAACGATCCGTATGGAAATATCTTAATATAGATTATTCTATTGTCGTTTATTTATGGTATCAAAAAACCTTTTCCTCAAAATAAATCCATAATTCCTTTTACTATGTATATTTAATTTTAATTAAATATACTTTTATTTTGGTGGTTTATTAAAAAGAAAAAAAGAAAAAAAATAGGCGCGAAGAAACTTTTGGCCCACCCTGTATTCATAGAATCCTCCGCTGCAGTTTATAACGTAACAACTTCGCTATGACGACGATGATAACGTAGCATTTGCATCGCTGTTAAGTCCAACGGACCGTTTTGTTCGTAATTCTTTCTTGGCGTGTCTAAACAACGCCATAAACTTCCTTTCATGAGCAGTACAGTTAACTTCGTCGAGAGTCGTTTTCTTATCGCATTTCTGGATTCGCGAGTGATATTAAAACTGTAATGTCTGTTCTAACTGTTGATCAAATCAAGTTTTTTTTTTTTTTTTTTTTTTTTTTTTTTTGAGGATATCGTAAGGTCTTCAAAAGAGGTAGAAAGATTTTGAAAATAATTCTATGTAATCTTCTCGATCTAACCGAGACCTTATTTACTCGTATTTTGATCGAAATGATTGAACGAAGTGTTCCGTAGCGGGAAATTTCCTCCTTGCGTGTGTGAAAATATGTGTGGGATAATGTTTCCAAAAAAATCTATAATAAGGCGTTATTTAATAAGTATTGTTTTTTTGTCCTTTCACGCTCGAGGAGTTAGAGTATGTAATTTCTTTATCTGGTCGTCCTCTTTTGCGCATTTGCGCGCGTTCTTCCTCCATTGCTGCCAAGTATAAATGTGTGCCATTTATATTTATATTTGTACTTGCAAATGTAATATGTACTGTACTATAATGTACATTCGTGTATTTTATATATTTATTATGTTACACTATAATATTATATGTATATAATATATTGAATATATATTACGTGTATATAATGTGTTGAATATATATTATAATGCGTGTATTGAACGTAATAAATATTCACAAACAAAAATACAAATTAAATAAATTACTCGATAAATAAGAATATATCAAACACATTATGCAAATATAACGATTAAACATAAATATTAAATATGCAACGTATCAAACACAAAAGTACATTTATATTTGCAAGAATCAAGATGTCAGTTTGTCTAATTTAAATTTCTCCAAGAGTTCGTAACACTTTGTGAAATAATCTGTTACAATAGTATGTACCTACCTGAATATAGTTTTCACTCTAGTCAGAGACAAAGTATAACAAGTTACTCCTTTGTTGAAATCGCTCTCCCAGCAGCCTGCGCACGGATCCAGCTGAACAGAATCGTTGCCGGCTGACAATTGAAGTCAGCAAATTGCTCTCTAATCACTTAGCCTGCAATGCAGTCCGCTGTCGATAAGAAGTAGGGACGTGTGTACGCGAGAGAAGCCTGAAACGCGACCACCTTGCAACTCGCGGATCCTGCCTCTCAGAATTCCACTTTCGCGATTCGCGCGCTTGCACCAGGTTCTCCTCCCTTCCCCTCCCCCTTTGTTTGAGGAGTATTAACCTCTTATTGTTAGCTATGGTGTCGCTTTCAAAAGCGCACGTATCTACATTGTGCCGCTAGAACGACTATACTCGTCGAACACAGAGTATGTTATTATAAGAATTACAAGAAAATAACACTAGCTTTTTCTTTTTTTTTTCTTTTTTGAAAAATCAATCATTTTATTATCTAACTCAAGTTGGTGTTTTTTTTAACAACGAATTCAATCGTGTATATCATTTTGCAAGCAAACTTTTTGTTCAAACAATACCGTTTAGAAATACGATATTTTTATAAGTACATGTTAATAAATTAGACTATTCATTTATGAAAAATATATAATAATGTAGAATATTCGTTTATGAAAACTATTATATATTCAAATACGAATTATTACTTAATTTTTGCGTTATAAGAAAATTTATTATTTTCTAATTTTTCTTGCAAGCGACAGGCTTAATACATATTCAGCCACGAGGTTACCGATGTTTTGACCGGTTTCTCAGACTGCTTAGACTCTAGAACGAGTCAAACTCGTACAGTTCGTCTCGTTTTCTCACGCTCTTCGTCCAAGCTCACGCTCTCGATCTGCATAGTTTCTCTCTCTCTACCTCTGTAAATTTCTCTCTCGATGAAAAAGCCGAAGTGGAATCTCGCGCCGCCCGTTATTCTAATTCTCCGCCCGTCCACTATATACCTTTCGCCATCGCGCCATTACGATATACACCGGCTTCAAACGCGACCCACACACGTGCATACGGCGCGTACCTTTCACGCTATTTATACAGGGGCGCCTCTTTCCATCGAGCTATCTTTGGAAACGCTCGCGCGCTTGTGTGTTTCGAGATTTTTGAAATTTAACACTCCGATTTGTACGCTCGATCTCTCCCGAGCTGTGATCGCGACTCTTGTTTCGTGGTTTGTCGTAGTTCCGTTCGAACAGCCATGATTGAAATACTTGCAATCAGCAGACAGCTGGCAGTTTGAAATTCCTCGCGTACTTTTGTCGAATTTAGTTCTAGAAATTCAATTGACATTCTCTTAGTTTTTTTTTTCGCGTGTAATTTCAAAAGAAAAAAAAAAGCAAATTTGCATCGAAGCCATTGGAACTTTGGTTTTCTACAGAGACCCCTTAAAATTTGACTGTGTACGATTTCTTCTTGTCATCTCAGGCGAACGACGGGAATTCAAGAAACCCTAACGTTTCGTCGCTTAACTCCAATGTTCAAAGTTCAATAAAACGGCGAAAGAAAGGAATCGCGCAGCAAGTTTTAAGAGCGAGTTTTTAATCTCCGAGACGGTGCGATGGATTCCTTTCATGGAAGTATCTTTGCTTTTCCATTTGAAAAAAAAGAAAGAAAAGATCAACGCAACGATACGGCTGTCGAAACGAGACCAAACGGATCGTTATTGAGATCTTTTCCCACAAAGTTGTATCAGTTGAAACCGTCGACAATTTTTCACTCTCACCGGTACACGGGTGATCGTTCTTCGTTCGAGTTCTGCTCTTCACCGGTACGTATTTTCCATCTGAAACTCTGTTAACACGTGGTCGACTGTCACGCACGTGTGACTTCTTCTCGCCAGCGATTATCGGCCGGCGTCACGAAAATGTGAACTATCTGCGCCACTATATTCGCAAGACGTACGAAAATGATTCCAACTCTCGAATTCGACGTTCGTATTCTAACACACACTTCTGGAAACTGTTTCGTCGCTCGCGAGATGCTGCTTACTCGGTTTGCGACACGGCAATTGTTATTTCTTAGAAAGAAACCTGTCGCACCTAAAATTAACCGAGATCACGAGGGACTGGTTGCAGATTCTCTAAATTGTCTATACGCGAGGGATGCGAAAGATGCAGAAACGTAAAAATCTCCAATTTGACGAGCTAAGTTTTGTCAATAAATACAGTGTGATTGCTAATCACCCTACGAACGATTGCCGAATAAATATCGCCGAAGGCAGAAAAGGCAGTAAAATCTGCGCGACACGTGCCGGCGGCAACCTAAAGGCCATGAGATAGAAAATATACGGCCGTCAAAGTGTTAAATACTTTAAGAGGATCTCATACTGTTCTGTCTAATTGCAAGTTTGGCTCACACTGATTAATTTCGATTTACCTCTTTTTAAAAGTAACAATTGTGCGACACTGTTCACGATGAAACTCAGATTCCAGATACGTACTACTTTTGAGCTTGTATACTTTTCGTATTCGAAATAATTGTAATTCTATTTGCAATAGCTTTTCAAGTTTTGCGTGAAAATTCAAGCGAAGCACTCGCGCATTATCGTGGTTTCATCGAAGAAAGAAGTAAATTTGAGGACGAATACTCGTAGCGTAGATCCAGATCGATGATGACCCAGTTCCGCGACGGAGGGTTAATTCGAGGATAAGAACTATCGATCTTCTCCGAGGCAGCTGTCGCGTCTCAATCTCCTTCGCGCGATCCAAAATTAATCTAAACATTACGCAATTCCGTCGTGGAACCGACTGAATTCCGAAGAAAAAGAAGCTCTGTCGAAGTCGCGTCGTCCTCGTCGTCGCGGGACGACCCACGTGCTGCGAGCAGAATGTCACGCGAAATCAGCGTGACGCGAAATTGCCCGTTAAATCGCCAAGCAACGAGAGAAAAATGGAGAGGAAGCAGAAGAAGCAGAAGAAGAAGAAGAAGAAGAAAAATCGGATAGGAAGAAAAAAAGAAAAATAAAAGATAAAAGAACGAGCCGTTGCGCGAATGACGGTAGTGAAGGGGTCTCTCTCGATGGTACTCTCGGTACGTTGGAATTTCGCTTCGACGGTATTCGTTTGAAATCGAAAGAAACTGGTTAATCGAGCTGCACGGAATATAATGGCGGATAAGGGAAGAAGAGGACAGCGATCGCGCGGCTCCAGATGGAGGAAGTATAAAAGCTTCTTCCGACGAGAAGGAACGTGGAATGTTAGGGATGTGGAAGATTCGCTCAAGGCCGAACAAATCTAGGGACAGATTTAGATTCCATGCTCTTGTCTTTTTCTTTTTCTTTCGAATCTTCTTTGTCAGTTTGTTCGTTGATTCCTGGCGAAATCGATCGTACGAAATCTAGTCTAGAAGGTTGGCCTTGGAAAAGATCGTTTCTTAAAAGAGCTTCTTTCTACGTTCGAACGTTTCGATCAGCGGTTTAGACTTAGATAACATTGTTGTTATTGTAATTTATAGTGCAAAGAAGACACGAGGATTAAATTGATCCTTAATTAATTATTACGATCGGCGAGAAGATCAATTTGGAGTGCAGAAACAAAAGCCGTAATTTCTTTCGATATACAGATAATGACGAACAATCTTGATATTTCTCTCCTTAAACTCTACATTTCCTCACTTTCTTCTGGATCGCTGGCTCGATCTATGTAATTATGCTTGCGGGGAATCGTAACCTAGTTCCGAACAGCAATCTCATCTCGCCAGACAGATCCAACGAACGTAATACCCCCCTGCGATGTTATTTTCTAAATTGATCCACGTCGTTGAATTCCCGATAAAAATCTGCTGAGAAAAAGAAAAAAAAGAAAGAAAAAAATTCGAATCTGGAATAACGCGAATCTAATAACTGGAACTTCATCTGCGGCGAGTTCAAAATGGCGGTCAATGGCCTCGGTCGATAACAGGGGGAACGTTGGAGCATCGGAGGAACGAAATCGGCAGAGTCACCGGCGGCGGGAAATTGTAGAACGTGCGAACGTGCGATCGGGACACGATCTATACGTAACTGTAAAATTCGAGGTCGCGTGGATGTGTTTCCCGATCTCACGAGGATGAGATCGCTTCTCTAGATCTCTGCCCTCTCGAAGTCCGTGCCAGGGTATACGAGTAGTATATAATAGTATACAACCGATATGTAATATCATACTGTGTGCCGAGGAACTACTACTGTCCACGGTCCAACGATCTTAATATTGAATATCAGACGAAGGGGCGAAACACACACGCCTCTTCGAGTTCGAATCGGACGAGAGTATCGCGTGGAATCGGGCACAAGGCAGATAGATCGATCGATAGATAGATCGATAGATAGATCGATAGATAGGTAGTAGATCCTTGCTGTTCGTGGCTCGGAGAACGCTTCGATAGTATTTGCTCACGCTCGAGAATCTCGGGTAAATTACGTAAATGAGTATACATTAGACAAAAGGCAAAAGTTCGCGAACGATTCACAATCTTCAACGGAGCTGTTTCTAGGTTTTTCTTTCGAGCTGGTTTTTTCTTTCTTCGCCAGTTTGGGTTTGAGATCTTTTTCGGACCATCTTTGTTGAGTTTTTGCGTATAAAATTTTTGAAACTAGTGGATACTAGTAGCGTGTAGTTTTTTCGAAATAATTTATGATATTTTCATTACCGCAAGTTATTTTGTTATTATTATTTTCCGTGTTATTGCCGTAAATTATTTTATTATTATTAGTATTATTATTATGGTTTTTATTACGATTATTCTTAGTTTTATTTCGACTGGAGCATTGATATTTTTAGGACCATTTTATCGAGTTTGTGTGTGTGAAATGTTTGAAACTAATCTCTAATAGCGTGTTATTTCTTCGAAATAATTTAAGATAATTTCCACGAATATCGCGTGTAGTTAATTTTAGTCTTGAACTGGAATTGTCATTTCGTTTCGGTTTTTCTCAGGACCATTTTATCGTACTACGTACAAAATTGTTGAAACTAGCAGCTTCAAAATCATTTCCACAATAATTTCCATGAATATCGTAGTTATTCTTATCTTATCGTAGTGTTTCTTACCAAACTAAATTCAAAGATTCAAACGAATATAAACTTCTGAATGGCAGAAACACACTACGAATCTCCTCGTACTAGTCTCTCTCAGCAGTCTCCATTGAAACATTGCCTTTCAGTGATTTAAGAATAAGACTTCGCTATGTCATAGAAGCGTACAGACAAAACTATAGACGCACGGGGCTGTTTTTAGAACTTTATACCCACGAAGGGAGCCATCGAGCGCGATGGAGAATGCAAAAATGGTACTAAAAATGCGAAAACGTGCTCCTTTTTTTAACGCTAGAAACGACGGCCGATGCATCGAGGAAAGTTTGCCGACTGCAATTTCCTTGGCAGACGAGCGTATTTTACGCACCACTGAACACCTCGTTCCCCATCCCGTTCCACATTTCACGATCCTTCCGTTCGCCAGAAGTGAACGTTTATTCAGGAAAAACGACAAAAGAGAAAGAGAAAGAGAAAGAAAAAGAAAAATTCGGGGGAACTGTATCGAATTTCTGTGAAACGAAAAGTTTGAATGTGCCAAAAAGAATGACGCCATTCTAGTCATATCCGGTCATGCCATTTCAAAGATTCCTCCGGTCTTGTTCCCCTTCAATCCCTTGCCTTTCAATATCTCTCAGCTGCACCGTGGTACGAGTTGTGCCTTTCGATGAAACGAATCGCAGTTATTGCGAAATTTTAACTCGAAAATAAAATTTCGTTTAAATTTCTAACTTGTGGAAACTGAAATATAAACGAAACACAAATCAATGAAGTGTTGGTGAAATTGTAAGATGTTGATAAAGTAAATAATGAATAATAAATGACGTTTTTATAAATAATGTTTCAATGTTTTGTGTCTGAAATAACGGCGCAATCGCAATAAACGATGCTATATCTACGAATATCGGGAAAGAAAGTTTCGAGACAAAGGGGTGGTTGGATTTATTTCACTTTGGAAATTAAATGTCACTTTCGATTGATTTCAAATGGATCGAATATTTTTGAATTAATCAAGTTTTGAATTAGCAATGTGTATTACAATTTATAAGTTTTGAATTACTAATTTAATTAGTAATATAATTATGTAGTATAGAATATTATACATTAATCAAGTATTATACATATGTATTACAATTCATAAGTTTTGAATTAGTAATATAATTAATAATATAATATATATATATTACAATTTATAAGTTCTTCGTGGAATTTCTCAGATCTTCGAGTATCTTAATTTTAAAATTCGTAGATTCTCCAATAATTTGAGTATTTCCTAATATCTTTCGACGTCCCTGAGAGAGAGCGTAGATCGTTCTCCACCGAGCTCGCTTCAAGCTTCTTAATACGTGTAATCAATTTCGATTGCATAAATGCCGTGCGTGCGTGTGTAGCAAAGCCATTAATTAACCAAACTGTGCTTTCCACTTTGCGTGCCTCTTCAACTTACTTTCAATTATCGCCTATGTACCCGTTTGTCGTTTACATATTTATCACAAACTTTATGATATGTATTTATTTATCGATATATTTAAATCAACTTACTTATTTAACCACTTGCGCTGGCAACTGATTGCGGACCATAACGAGTGACCAAACCGTATAAAATAATTCGTCGCTTTCTTTTTCAACTCGTTGGTATGATATCACTGGATAGAAATTATTGAGAAGTAGTAAATTTATTATTTGCTTTGCCTGGATTATATTTAAATATACTTAAAACTGAGAAAATATTGCAATTTTGGGATAAAAAATTCTCGACGTGCGTGGCACGTCATTCCAGCGCAAGAGGTTAACCAGTTAACTGATTCAACGGAATTTAGTTTTAGAAATACCTCACCAGAATGCGTAATTAAGATCAAGCAATGACGAGTATACACGTCGAACGCAAGGCAAATGCTTCTATTATAAATTTAACAGTTTAACTGGTCCAGTTAATTATATGTTTAAATATTTAATTATGTTATGATCGATACACTTTTCGAAACAGTGTCTGTTTCCTTTGTTTCTTACAATTCTCATTCCGATTCATTTTTTTTTCATCGCTAATTGACTGATTATGTCGTAGTAGAAAACCAGTTGTATCTTAATTACCCGCGTGTGAAGCGGAATTCTATTTAACGCGCCAGCCAGATAAGATATACTACAGACAGTGTCACTAAAAATCATTCTCACGGCTTACCGTATCCGGTCTTAATCGCCATTCTTTTTCAAATAACGCCCCGATTTTCGCACTATTAACCGCGCGTCCGTTTCACAATTTTCCCTCCCTTGTACTACTCGATATGAGATCTATTTCTACGCCACTGTATCTCGCGCATTTTCATGATCACTTTCTCTCAACGATGGAATTCATGGAATGATTCTCCCGAAACGTTGAGCATTTATTTACAAGTCTCCTCTCTCGTCTCTGCAAGTTCTCAAATTTCGAAAATCTCCGAATTTTTATTTCTCGAAAAGAAAGAAAGAAGAATAATTTGGTCAGATTTAAATTCGTCGAATCTTCGAATTTTTATTTTGCAAAAAGAAAACAAGGAAAAAGAATAATTTCACCAGACAGCGCTAATATTTAAATTCGCCGAATCTTCGAATTTTTATTTTGCAAAAAGAAAACAAGGAAAAAGAATAATTTCACCAGACAGCGCTAATATTTAAATTCGCCGAATCTTCGAATTTTTATTTTGCAAAAAAAAAAGAGAAAAAGAGAATAATTTCATTAGGTAGCGTCGAGGTTTAAAAGTCGTAGATTGTTTGGGCAGGAAAGACGGCGATTTGTTATTGTGATTCATCGCCCCCCTTGATTTGTATTCGACGTGCGCGTTGTCGCTACATCTTATTGTCCGCGGAAATTACATTTCACGTGATTATCATACGAAATTGCGTCAAATTCGACGATTTGACGCGCGATGAATATACGGGCTCGTCCCGTATGCGAAACGCGTAATTATATACGCTTTAATTCTCTCGAACGCATCGCCCCGATACTTCGTTTTCTTCGCCGGTGATCCAACGATCGCTCCGTTTAAGACAAACTTGTTACTTGTTACGCATATTATTATTATACGTCACGTGTTACGTATTACTATCAAAGTTATCGTCAGTCGATATTTCAGCTACTCTGGAAGTTGTGTTCCAATAATCCAGCGACTTTGACTCTAGAAATTATGGTTTCGACTTGAAAAATAAAGCAAATTGTAGTCCCGTGGAGTATAAATTTGAATTTTCAATTTTAATTTCTCAAACTGAAGAGATTTATATTGAAATACAAATTATGACAGATAATAATTATATAATTGTACAATATATGTAATATTATATATAATTATACATAATTGTATTATAATTATATATTATATAATTACAATACATAAATACAAATTTTATGCGAGTAGCAGAACTGGTCAGTTTGTATTATTTATTAACCTCTTGCGCTAGTAACTGGTTCACGGACCATAACGAGTGACCAAACCGTATACAATAATTCGCCTTCTTTTTTTTATTCATCGGTTATTCATTTTATCAGTGGATAGAAATTACTAAAGAAATAATAAATTTATTATTTGTTTTGCCTGGGTTATATTTTCATACTTAAAACCGAGAAAATATTGCAATTTTGGACCAAATATTCTCGACGTGCGTGGCACGTCATTCCAGCGCAAGCGGTTAAATTTAGAAGGACATAAATTTCAATATCTTTCGAAAGATATTTTTGATTTGTGCAATTGAAGCAATTATTATTCGTACAGACAGAGAGATTAGTTATTTAGGGAAGTGGAAGAAATTTTTCATATATATATTTTAACAACCTTATATTTCATATGTATATAATTTAACAACCTTGTTTAGTTAAAAATATTAATTTAATTCTGTATTATTATTTGGTGTTTGTTACATTTTACGTTAAAAATATTTATTTCGTTACTTTACTATTTCGTTACTATTTTAAACAACCTTGTTAAAAAAAGAAAAGAAAAAATCTCATCGATCGTTACTCCAAACACAGTAACACATATTTCCAGGCTCTTTCTAACTGAACCATTCGTTGGAGATACAAATATTTCTCGCGAAGAAAACGGTAACCCATGACTCGTAGCTAATTACCAGTGTCAGCTGTTTCCACCGTGAAAAATCCGTAAGTTACCGCGTAACGTTATTTGTTTTAATAATTCGACCGACTCGATAAAGATCGAGAAAAACTACACGTGCACCGCCGTTGGTCGTTGATCGTTGTTCCGTTGCGGGCACGTCGACGGAAAAAGGAGCATTATCGAGCCCCCCTCCCCCTGCCGTGGGTCGTTGGAATACGCAGCGGAAATGGAAAGAGAGCATGGCGAGGGAGCAGAAAAACAGGAGAGGAGAAAGAAAAATAAGAAAATAATTCGAGTATTCCAACAAGAGGAACAAAAGAGCGGATCTTCCTAGCGAAACATCGCATCGTCTGCGTGTTTCTCTCTCTCTCTCTCTCGTCGTTCGTTTGACTGGAATGCACCAAAAATAAATTTGGCCGACGCGGACCACCGCCATTTTCGAGATCACCCCTTAATGCATTTGTCTCTCCCTCGTCTCTTCTTGTTCACGCATCCGCCGAGATATGACGGCTTCGTTCTGTCACCGTATGTTTTCTAAATGGTATCGCGTGTTACTCTTTGCACAGTGTTTGACTCGTGATCGTTAGAGATCGAACTCTGGAGACTTTCGATGGCAGAGGTGAGCTCTAGGATTCTTGTAATTTGACAGAGGTGAGCTAGGATTTTTGCAATTTTATAGAAGTGAGCTAGGATTTTTGTAATTTGACAAAAGTGAGCTAGGATTTTTGTAATTTGACAAAAGTGAGTTTTAGGATTTTTGTAAGTTGACAGAGGTGAGTTTTAGGATTTTTGTAATTTGACAGAGGTGAGCTCTAGGATTTTTGTAAGTTGACAGAAGTGAGCTCTAGGATTTTTGTAATTTGACAAAAGTGAGTTTTAGGATTTTTGTAAGTTGACAGAGGTGAGCTCTAGGATTTTTGTAATTTGACAAAAGTGAGTTTTAGGATTTTTGTAATTTGACAGAGGTGAGCTAGGATTTTTGTAAGTAAGCTGATTGCTTAAACGACCTTAAATCTTTACCTGCGAAGTCAAGTATACTAATAGGAAATAAATTGATCACAAATAAAAATATAATAGTGATGATCTTGAGATCTCTGTAAATCTGCAACTTTGTTCTCAGAATTACTTTTGTTAAAAAAAAAAATAGATATTTAGATGATCGTTTGTATTCTAGTGTTTCTAATAATTTCGTGAGAGTATATGCGTTTCCTTTGTTGTCCTCGTAACTGTATCGATTAAAATTTCAATCAAGGACCCGTTGATTTTCGCTGTTGATGAATCTCAAACGGGATAACTTACTTGGAAAGTATAATGAGCTTCTTTCTTTTCCCCACGATCAAATTTAATATCTTCCGAATGAAGGTTGAAAGAGGCGACATTCTCGCGTCATTTTTTATTCATTTTTTCGCCAGTCGTCTCTTTGAGAACGTCTGACGAATATATATATATTCTTGTGTGAAGTGTAAAGTAGGCTTTTATAAAAATCGTACGGTATCAAAGCGTAAGATATTCAGGAACTTGATTTTATTTTATCATATTTCCGCGTTTTACTACGTGCTGTCTGTCTGTACTTCCCGATAGAAATTTGCGAATTATACCAATAGTGGTACGTAATACGAAAACATTTTCAAATTGTATTTTTATACATATCTAACATAGATTGATAACATTGACAGAGCTTTTAGTTATCGTAATTAATAATTACCGTTGCAAAGAGAAGATTTTTCAATCTTCGAAACCACGGTAGATTTTTAACGTTTCCAGAGGCAAAATTTGAATTTTTACACTTGCCACGTTTTTTTTTCACATTTTTGAGAAAAACCAACGTGCACGTCTGTCAAAGTGGAGGTCTTCCACGTTTCGAAACTAGGTCAGTTGAATTTATTTACAACAGTTTGAAATCTAGACAGTTTTTCATCGGGCGCGCGAATGCTAATCTCTCTCCCTCTTTCTCTGCAGTTTGTTGCCAGTCGGTTACGTGACGCTCTGTACATTATCGTGTCTGAGCAGCGACGACTATTACAGGTACAAAGAGGCAGCCAGTGTGTACAACAAGTAGAAACGAAGAAATGCTGAATAATTCAGGCAGTGACCGTAGCGAGTGACGTCACGATAGTATTCAGCCGGTGGACGGTTCAAGCTGAGCGACCATGCGGAACCCCATCCGCTTAGTAGAGGTCCCTGTTGAAAAATTTCAGCTTTCCGTACAAATTCCCTTACGGAGAATGAACTAGAGAGAGAGAGAGCATCTTTAGCTAGCAGAAAAACCCTTCGTTTTTTGTCGTCATTGAAGAAACTCTGTTTCAAGCAAAACAGCTTTGTTGTGTCTTATCTTTCTTGCCGTTTTAATTGACGCGCCTCTTAAAAAGCGTCGCTGATCTTTCGCCTTTTCGAGCCGCATCGAGCTCGAGTGAAAACCATCGGTGAAACCAACCTGTCGAAGACACCGTTTGCTCTCTCTCACCGACGTGTTACGAGCTTCTAATCGTAATTTGCGACCCGTATTTGTAACCTGTTTTTAACCTTTTGCGCTGGAATGACGTGCCACGCACGTCGAGAATATTTGGCCCAAAATTGCAATATTTTCTGTTTTAAGTATATTGAAATATAACCCAGGCAATGTAAATAATAAATTTATTAACTTCTTAGCAATTTCTATCCAGTGATATGCCGATGAATTCAAATAGAAGACGAATTATTGTATGCGGTTTGGTCACTCGTTATGGTCCGCGAACCAGTTACTAGCGCAAAAGGCTAACACTAGTGGACTATCAGTGGTCAAAACAACCAGTTTATTTTGTAAATTTTGTAACAGTGTATTTTAGAGTAAAAGCTCTAGCGTCTAGTTCAGATACTATTATACTATTAGATACTATATTATACTATATTATACTATTTCATACGTACTGTATAAAATTTTATTTCACTCAAGAGCTAACACACAGTTTCGATCTATAATATAGTTTAACACACTAAATGCCAATATATTACCTAGAATATAGGTTACGTTACAACAAGTTAAATTATCGTCACATTGTTGATGGCAGTGCTCATTAAATTTGAAGAAAACGACGTAACTTGTGAATAACCCCTGACAATTATCAAAAGAGGAAGCTCGAGATTGTTGGCTAGATTCAAAGTCCCCGTTTCAGAAGGGGACAGTCGAGAGTGCAAAGGATTAATAACGATAGAGAACGCGTGGCGACTCGATTCGAAACGAAATATACGTGGATGAAAAAACGCGCGTGATTCTTTCAACATCTCGCGCGTCCTGGCTTCGTTATCAAGCATGGCCCATCGCCGGATATCTCGCAACCTCGTACCTCGTATTTTTCCCGCCATTGTATGGAAATGTCAGAAACCTCGTGTTTCTTCGGACTTCTTTCATTCCCGGTCTCTTGGCCACCGAAAAAAAGAAATATGCAAATATGTTGAAAAGAGGGGGGAGGCGGCCCTCTTCTGATTCAATGGCGGCGCATCATCGATGTTTCGAGCCTTTTCGTGCGGTTCGTGGATCAACTGTTCTCCAATGTTTAATTGTTTGCCCGATGACGAGTCCGTGACCGGAATTCTGGGAAATTTAAACCTCCCCCACCCTTGTTCCCTCCTCTTTGCGCGTTTTCTATTTGTGTTTCATTTAAATTCTATCGCGTTGTGTTTAAATCGCTGTGGTTTCACCTTTTGTGCTGGAATGACGTGTCACGCACATCGAGAATTTTTTGTCCCAAAATTGCAATATTTTCTCAGTTTTAAGTATATTAAAATATAACCCAGGCAAAACAAATAATAAATTTATTATTTCTCAATAATTTCTATTCAGTGATATCATACCGACGAGTTGAAAAAGAAAGCGACGAATTGTTGTATACGATTTGGTCACTCGTTATGGTCCGCAATCAGTTTACTAGCGCAAGTGGTTAAAAAGGCTCTTTCAAGAATCTAGGCCGAACGAGGTCAGTAATCTGAGGACATTTAATTGTTCACAGCGAGATGAACGTGTCCTTCGTGTTTTTCCGGTTTTTTTTTTCTTTTTTTTAACTTGCGTTTCAAAATGTTGCTCGATACTATGACGGATGGTTAACCCTTTATTTTACGATTTTTTTTTCAGTTTTAAGGAGTAAGCATTACTTATTGAAACTGTAAACTTAATTCAGTTTACTTTTTCTTTTAAATCGAAATCTTAACTTTTACTGCGAGTATGATTCGATATTACAAGTCACAAGGTGATGAATAGGGTGGATAGTTAAAAATTTCAGAGGTGATCAACCTTCAACGAAATTTACAATTTTACAAAACATTACTATTTATTCTACAAGAATAACATCTGTATAATATCATAACACAGAAATTATATTTTAGGAAATTAACAAAATTTTAATGTTAAATTATAAAATAATATAACGTTTGTAAACACATAAATAATGTTTCATAAAACAAACGCGGGGGAATCAATTACAATGTACTGATACTTTTCTTACAATACATATTTAACAGCGATTGGAGCAGAGTGGTATTTTCAACAGAATATATTGTTATTGAAAAAGAAAGAGGAGAGAGATGGAGAAAGAGTAATGTCCGTGTACAATAAACAGGCGTACGCTCTGCTAACGTATGTTCACTCCACCGTGTGAAAATCTCCTACGCAAGGTGAAACCTTGTATCAACGCTTGCGTATGTACGCCGTGCCGCTTCTCTTCCCTCTTTTCAAACGATTATTATTACGTTCAGGAAAGTCGTTCGAGGACACTTTCCTCGTTAAGGCTCATAAGTGTATAATAAAGAGTTAAAAATTAAATTTTTAGAAAGTCAAAATCACGAGCTATTTGTCGCTAATCGACCTCGTCGTGTTTCCGTTTTTTCAGCAATGCCAGTCACTGGTCGAGGAGAATCGAAGACTTCAGGACGCTTTAACGGCCAGTCAAGTACCTGACGTAGTGATCGACAGCGTTTTCCTCCAGACGCAGGTCGACACGTTACAATGGCAGTTGAAACAGGTTTGTATAACATCCAAGAAATTGTCGATCGGATCATCTTATTCTCAATTTTTCCTTCCTTTGGAATATTTCGGCTCCGAGATATAGCCAACTGTGTTACAATGTTTAATACATTTAATACGTTTGTAGAAATTGTTAAAGATGAAGACATTATTTTAACCCTTTTCACTCCTTTGTCGAGTGTTAGTCGACATCAGTTTTTATCATACTCTATATTTTTAAATTGCCAAAAATAATTAGAAATAGTTTGGAATGCAAAGGGTTAATTTTCCAAATTTTATATATATATATATATATATATATATATATATATATATAAAATTATAACAAAGTTAAAAAAAGACTTCAAACTTTATTACAATAATTGTAATGTCTGTTGAAACAACTTGCAGGTAGAAACGAACAAACAGATGTACCGTTCGCTGATGGAGCAGGTGGTGCACTTCTTGGACCGGGCTCGTAAGAGCCTGGACATTCTTCACGAGAAGAGTAGTCACAAGGATAAGAGTGCAGCGGGACGAGTTCCACGTAGTCGTAGTGTTCACGCCGTTGACGCGGATTCCTCGCCGAATCGTGCCACGTCAGCTTCTCCGACTTCGATCACCTCCCGTTTCCCCAGGGTGAAACCGTCCGCGCAGACCTCATACACCAGCAACATCCGCGAGTTCACTTGGTCGTTGTTCCGTAGAACAGATCCAGCGCATTGTACTCCTCCGCGCAGAAAGCCTCAGGAATATCTCAACAGAGCGTACGACGATGTAACTTACAGAAGGCCCGAACTCAACCCAAACGAGATACCGCCTGAGAAACTGTCCCAAGAAGCGTTCAGGTACGTGTAGACACAAGTCTTCTTGAAGTTCCTTTCGAATTCCATCTGGTGTCTTGAGATCTTAACATTTGCAAATCGATCGTTTCCAGATTGATGAGGACGGTACAGTCGTTGCTCTCGATGAGAGAGCCCGACCTGGCCAGGGTCTCGTCGACGGAGACCAGTGAATCCTCTCCGTCGCCCGTGGACCATCATCGTGTCAGCGACATCCACAACCACCAGTCGCTGAATTTCCAGAACAACCTGCGAGGATCGGCCAGATACGGCAGACGTTCCAGTTGCGAAAACGAGTCGAGTAGCACCGACAACGAGAGCAGAACGTGCTTCCTGAAGACCTCGTCAAAGACCATCAGCGCCGGGGTCAATCAAAACTTGCAAGGCCACCTCCCTGGCGTCAGAAGATCCATCGACGCCACCTCGTTGAACTCCGGTAGCAGCAAAACCACCGAGGAAGAGGATCTACCCTCGAACAGTAACTGCTGCAACGGATCCATAATAACGGGTCATGCCCGTATTTTCTCGAATGCGCCGGCATCCACGTCCACTCCGAACAAACGCGAGAAAGAAGTAGAGAAAACGGAGAAGGATAAGTCAAAGCCGGCTGCCAGCGTGAGCAGTGTCGAGGATGAGAGTGGATTCTCTTCAATGAGTTCTTTTCAGGAAGTTGGTCTGCCCAATGCACTGCCGATTTCCCCTATAAAAGGTTGTCACACAGAGGTGGGCTTGCCGAAGGTACCACTAGGGAGAAACAGACATCGTAAGTGGTCTTCCACTATGGCTGAAACTGTCCTTAAGAGACAGCGTAATAGCCTTACCACCTCTGAAGCGACCGCCGAATCGTTAAGTGTGTGGGTTTAAACGATTCCACGAACAATGCGTGCAAAGTAATTTCTAAAATATGAAAGTGGCGCGCACTGTGATGAATGCACGTGATGGACTGACACGTGAACAAACGAACGATCGAGCAGAAGATGATAGAATGCAGTATTGGTACAGTGTAATTAATTTTTGTGAAGACTGCCTTCGAAATGTCTCCCCGATCCAGGCGTTGACATTTTCTTTTTCAATCTGTTTTCATTCAGTAAACTTTTAACTTTAAGGAAACTTGTAAGATAATTTATTGACGAGTGTAATCGACACTTTAACTGTTTGAAAATTTCTTTCTTGTTTATTTATTGTTTTTTTACAAATGACTTGACGTAGTGATATATACGGGACATTAACTTGTTTAGAGTTTCGTTGGAGATTTAACACGTAACGCGAGTATGTATTTCGTACTATAGTTGAGAAAAAGAGTAAGCAATTTCTCGTAGTTACGTGCAAAAGATTTTGTAAAAATTAAGTCTCGAAATTATTTTAACACCCACGATTGACAATCGATTGATTACGTGCATTGCGTGCATTGCGTGCTCAATTAAGCAATTTTGACATGTTAAAAATATTCTAAACAAGTTTCCATTTTTAAACAGTTTCCATTTTTAAACAGTTTCCATTTTTAAACAGTTTCCATTTTTAAACAGTTTCCAAGAAATTGTTTAATTTGCGTTTGTAATTTGCGTTTGCAATTTTCATTACTATGCTGTAAATTATAGCCTTTTCATCGATCTTTTGTATATAAAAAATAATAGAAGTAAAAATAATAGAAATAAAATATAGTAGAAGTCAAAGTATAATAGAAGTCTTTTAATTTGAAATGTAACTACCTCTCATCACGTAGCTATAACTAGCAATAAGATCACAATCGCCTTGATAACGTTTCAATGTTTAATCTTCAATCTGTTCTAGACTTACAATTTCGTATACGGTGGTTGTGTTAGTTTTTAAGAAATTTTTATATATTCTTTCTCATGACTAATTTATCGTTTTACTATTGTGCAATTACGATTTTTACTAAATACAATTATGTAAGTAGAATTTAAAAAAAAACATCTTTTATGATGTTTTATGATACAACGAGTACTATGAATAATTTTTGACATTTCTGTACAATCGAATTTATCATTTGTCAAAATTCTTTTCCTCTTTTTTTCTTTTTTCTTTTTTTTTTTTTTTTTTTTTTTTTTGAGGAAAAAATTTTCTTATACTAGTGATACACGTCTCCAAGAACAATTTATAGATACTGAGAAAGATATCTGTTCATTTTTTTAAGGAAAGACAAACGAGAACGACACGTGACACCGAAGCCCGCGAAAAATTTAAAAACGAAAAACAGAAACTTAAACAGGATAGTTGATTCCTCGAGACTGCGTAGCGTTCATTTACAACGTGACAATTTTCTCTTTTGAGAAAAAACAAATTCTCTTACACTCGTTTGCATGTGCACGTTTCTAGCAACAATTTAAAGATATTAAAAAAAAGATATCTGTTAATCTTCAGGGAAAGACAAACGAGAACGACACGTGACATCACACGTCACGTGACATTGAACGGCACAAAGCCCGCGAAAAATTAAGAAGAGAACAGAAATTTAAACAGAAGTAGTTGATTTCTCGAGGTTGCGCCGCGTTCTTTTACAACGTGATAATTAAACGAGAAATAGAGAGAGAGAGAGAAAGAAAAAAAAAGAATAATCCGAAACGAACAAGCAGGAAGAAAAGAAATTGTGATCGAGAAACGACTCGTACGAGGACAGTGACGGGAAGAAGTGGGGGGAGGGAAGGTGGAGAGGTTAGGTGGCGGAGGTTAGGATGCGCGCGCACCGCGATAAGGCAGACGCGAAGTCGCGGTGCTCGTTATCAGTACGGTAGGCATCGTTCACTTGTTCGCGAGTCGGTCCAGAGGTTAGCCAGGAGATTGCGCCACCAGCCGATCCACTTTTAGATTGATTTTCAAGAGCACCGTGCACTGGGGTACAGCGCTCGGCGTTTATTTTAACGTGGCCAGAGTGTTCGAACGGGCCGCGACCGTCTCGGGTGATAGCGGAAACATCGGTGACGAGGTGAGAGGTTCGGGTGCGGGCGCCTTTTTCTCTCTCTGCCGGTCTGGAAGAACAACGTCGTGTCGTTCAATCGTGTCCCACGGGAGGCACACTCGTTTTCTCGTTGACTCGTTGGCTGCGTGCTCGTTGTTATTACCGCACACCGTGTTACGCGCTCACCGTGTGTGTATCTGTGCGCGCTGTTCCTACCACCCGGTTACACGCTTGCAGTTTCCACGGCCTGTGCACACACACACACACACACACCACACACACGCGCGCGCGCGTACGCATACACATACACACACGCAAACACGTATATATACGCGCGTAGTGAGTCTATCTATATCTGCTGCTAAGTTCGTTCTTTCTCGCGGTGTTCCGTGTACTGAACAACCGACTGTGGGTGTGCGTGTGTAACCTCAGAACGTGCGGCTTCGTGGCGCAGTGCGTGAAATGAGTGACAAGGATCGTTCCTCTCCCACTCTTGTTGAAAACAGTCTTAAGTCGCTGCTCGACCAACCTAGTATCTTTCCATTGATTGGTAAGTGATGACCACGATTCGATTTCAATTGACGCAGTGGCAAAATCGTATCTTTTAAGATCGTGGTCCCCCGTGTGTGCGGGCTGCCACGGTCTCTCCTCCCCTCCACCCTCTTGTCCACTCGTTCGATTTCCGCCTCGTTGGAACGCGCATTTTTCCTTTTCTTTCGAAATTCGCGCACAATACTACTTCAGCGCTGACTGGCGGCGATTCTACAAATTCGAAACACGTTTTTTTTGTCTCTCTCTCTCTCTCTCTCTCTCTCTCTTTCTCTCTCGTATTCTCATTGACGAGTTGTCGTGTCGTCGATACTTTTCCTTGGACACGGTGGATTCTCCGCCGGTGTGACATTTAAATTTTTATGCTAATTGCTCGGTTTTACTCCCCCCCACCCATCCCCCCTTCATCCTCTTCCTTTCACGCTGGCATCAGACAACGGTGCACGATGGAGATAAAGAAACGAAAATTGTTTGAAAACGGTCTCGTTCTGGTAAGAGGGAAAAAAAAAGGGAAAGAGAACGGGAGAAAAAAGGAACGGAGAATAGCGAGCAACGCATTTTACGTTCGTTGGTTGCGCCGGCGCTCGGTTCTTGGTTTCTCGATTAACCTCGTTTGGACCCCGTGGTGCACCACGTGACGTTTCCAACCTAACCTCACTTTCACTTGCTCAACATATATGCTCCGTTTAGTTCGGCTCGATACAACCGTCTTACGAGGCGATTTAACCAACATTTCGACGATGCTTTTCGCCCCAAAACGAACGGTTTCAACTCCGCGCGAGACAGATTTCAACCAGAGTCGACGTTTTCCAAACAAGAATCACCGATTCATCACCGTACTTAACGAACGTTAATCTCCGTTTCATTAAAAAAATTTTTTTTTTTCTCTCCGGAAGTCCCTAGTCAATAATTATTTCTGGTAGCCTCTATTTTTATGGTTCTGAACTTGGAAAAATGCGCGTTTTTTCGAATTCGTTAACACTAGAACTAAAGTGTAATATCTGCAGCGAAGAAATTGAAGCGCAAGAACACAAGCTTCTGTTTACATATTTTATTAAAAATCACTCGAACGTTTAAAAAAATGCACTGTCATAAATACATAAAATTTTCATAGAAAATTACAAATTGATCACTTTGGTAGTTCTAGTGTTAACACGTTCCGTAAATCGCGATGTACATATTTTCTTGAGTGCTTGGGGTACATCGATATATTGTACAGATCGTTTTCTTGACGATCTCTTTGGCAAATGATTTGATAACGAACGCACGTGGATCGTCAACGATCCACGCGGTTTGAGCAAATCGTGTGAAATTGCGACACGGAACGTGTTGAAGGGACGGAGTGGGAGGCAACGGTTGGAGAGGGAGAGTGAAATAAAATGTTGGTCGCCTAGTATATTTATTTAGCCTGCCGTTCGACACCGTGGTGTCTCAATTGACGTTCATGGTTTATTACGTCAATCAGCTTCATTAAGCGGCAGTTACAATTACCGAATTTATTATAGAAATTAATTAGGCGTTCTACGCCCTCTGGCACGACCGTATCCGATATCGTTAACCAAACTAGTTGCGAATTTAATTTCCAACTAGTTAGTTTGACAGAATCGCGGATATTTTAAAAGGCCACGACGATCCTCCTTTTCCACGTGTACAAAAGGAATTACAAAATTCGTCGCTTGTCTCGTTCGCAGCGTGCGGCGATATTATTGGTTAGGGAATTACCGTGCGAGAGGGCTCTGGCGTGACAATCGACCAAAGAAGAAGCTCCAAGTTTTCGAACGTGTCGTTCCTTCAAAACCGCGGACGTGTCTGAACTCTTTTCCTGGACTCATTTGCATGGCGATTTACGCCGGCGTGACGCACGCGAAGTGTAAATCACGATCCAAAGTGCGTCCGTCGAGTTACAAACCTTTCTTGCTTTCTCGCCGAGCTGCATTACCCGCGGAACGGGGTTCGAGTCCTCGCTTCAGGTAGTCGCATTTTGCGCAATCGCGGCACTCGTTCAACTTTCGTTTCCATCCCGGTAACCTTTGTCGAAGAATAAAAAGAGAGTAGTAAAGGAAGAAGCAAAGTACGTAGTAAAGAAAGAAAGAAAAAAAGAAAGGAAAAAAGAGAAATAAGAGGAAGAAAGAGAGAAACGAGCGAATCCGTGGAAATATCCGATGGAAGTTAATTATCTTAACGGCGTTGTACCGATAATTCGAAACATCGAGCCGCGGTGAATTAAGGACAGTTCCCTGACTCAACCGAGTAATGGCTTACTTCCCATTCAACTTTGCAACCAGTTTCATAGGCTGCTCGCGGACGAAATAGGTTTCATTGTAAAGTGACACGAACCGATTAGAGCCGGCGATTGTTCAAGATAGTTCAACGAATATTCGGAGATTGTTGTGTCGTTGATTATTTGTTTGTCTCACCTGTATTGTTTGCTTTAAGTTTAACTTCTTGGGCTGGAATGACGTGCCACGCACGTTAAGAATTTTTTGTCCCAAATTGCAACATTTTCTCAGTTTTAAGTATATATTTAAATGTAACCCAAGCGAAACAAATGATAAATTTATTACTTCTTAATAATTTCTATCCAGTGATGTTGTACCAACGAGTTTAAAAGAAAAAGAAAGCGACGACTTATTGTATACGGTTCGGTCACTCGTTATGGTCCGCGAACCAGTTGCCAGCGCAAGGGGATTAAGTAAGACACTTGAGAAACTTCAGTTCATTTGTTCGAGAGATTAGTTAATAGCTTGTAATTAATTTTTAATTAATGTTTAATTTTAATTAATGATTAATTTTTGAAGGATTTTTACCTTTCGAGAGGTAAATCGGAAGTTCGTTCGGATCCGAGTGATTCGTTGGGCCACGGGCAGGTATTTTTTTCCAACGAAAATGGCCGCGCCAGAGGAGTAACAAAGTTAGAAGCCTTTCTAAAAATAAAGGCATCCAAACACTCCGGGCACTTGTCGTTTTCCGCATTTCAAAATCGGCATTTTTCGAATCCTCCAGTGCCACGTGCTCTGCCAGACGCTTATTGATGCTCATTTTTTCCAATGAGTATTATTTTCGTTGATGACATTGCACGTCTCGCGAAACGAGACAAATAAATTGAGATAAATACGACGAATCGAGATCTATCGATAGTGTTCTCGCACCCTCGATTTCGATTTTAGATTGCTTTCATCCTGCCGGTTGTTCTCGATCTATCTTCAATCTGTTTTGCTTCCAACTCCGATAAAACGGCGTTTTTCCTTCGATCGTATTTCTCATCACTATAAATGATAAGATCAATGTCTTGCAAAAAGTATGATTGTTTTTTGTCACTTAGTAATTTCTCGATGCTTTTTCTGATGGAAAGAGAACAGAAATAACAGGCTATTTTGCACATAGTGAAACAACGCGCGAGTCTGGTTCGTAATTTTCATAAGACGGCGTTTTTCCTTCGATCGTATTTCGTTGTAAATAACAAATAAAATTAATATCTTGCTTTAAAAAAAAATAGTACGATTAGTATATATTATAGTACATATATATTGGTATTGCATAGTATATATACAGAATAAAACGATTCTTTGTTTCTCACTTGATCGATAATTTTTCGGTAAAAAAAAAAGAGGTAACAGATTTTGTCACGTTAAACGCTCATGTTAAAGCGACACGCGAGTCCGTCTAGGGAATTTATACTGAAAAGCGATTACTTAGGCACGAGCGACGCAGATTTATCGTTCGCGATTAAATTGCACGGCAGAAGCATATTTTTTCGGTGCATATTTAATGACCAGGCAGTTTACTGCTCGTAATCGTCGTGTACGACACTTTCACGCGACGGTGGCCGGGCATTAATTCCAAGATTGACACTGTGATAACACGCGGTTACGTCATCACTTCGCTCAAGGACCGTGCGTTTGTCATTACCGCAGGAATAGAAGAAAATTGCGAATTTACGAGTATCTGGAGACAGTAGCCAGCTCCCCAGTAGCTCGAATCGAACGTACCTGTTTCGCGCGTTTCACCCTATCCACCACGCTACAGCAAATGTCTTTAATCGGCGATTTTATCTCGATATCTGTGCTCGTTGTGAATAACGAAATATCGTCGATAATACCTCGATCGTAGCCGAGTTATTCATTTCTCGATATTCAGCAATGAAAATTATATCAAAAATGATAATTGTCGAATTATATCGAAAATGGTAATTGCCAAATTTCAATTGGTAAGCACCAACGCTCTGTCAAGATTAGATACGACGTATTTCGAGCAGAAACAATTAACCTTCCGAAGGGAGATTCGATTCCTTAGTTCCTTAGTTGCTCTTGAAGAAAAGGTAGCTCTCGGACAAACAACTTGCGTTAATGAGAAACGGCACAGGCATTTAACAAGCGTCCTTGAATTTTTTAAAATTTTACGGAAACCGCGCAAGCATATTCTTTCACAGTCACAAAATCTCTCTCTCTCTCTCTCTCTGCCAAAGAAAAGAAAAAAGGAGAAATCCTCTCTCCTCCAAAGGGAAAGAAGAAAAATCTACAAAAAGGACGACATAAAACTACCAAAGGCGATAGAAAAGGCGTTATCGCGACGAGTGGAATAATTATTTCATTTTAAAATTTGAATCTAAATTATTAATAATTCTTTCTATAATTATAAACGGAGATATGCTGAATTTCCATTTAATTCTTCTTTTTGTTTAATACTTAATACGTTAATTTTTCTTTACCATTATTATACTTGCTGTTTAATTTATTAAATTTATTTCATAGACTAAATTTTTATATTTCAGAAATATAAAATATTATAAATATTAAGAATTTTAAATTCATTTATATAATTACATCTCTTTTTAGTAAAAATTCCAATATACATATATATATATATATAATTCATGGGTGATTATTAGAAGCTCGTGTTGAAGCTTCTTTCCTTCAGTTTAATAATTTTAGCTTCAGTTATATTAAAATTAGGAAGATATGGTACGTTACGTTTTATATATACAGTGGAACGAAAACGACAGTCAGCTGGCATTGGTCGGTTCGAAAGGTCAACGAATGATAGAAACCAGCGGAGGATAATTCGCTGATAAACCCAGAAAAAGAGAGAGAGAGAGAGAGATTTCCTTTTCGAGGAACGTCGTTTCTCACACGCATACACTTTGACTTTTCATCGATGGGTTTTCTTCTTTCTGGCTGGTCCTGCCTCTTCTCTCCCCTTTGCCTCGTATATCTTTCGCGAGGCCTAAACGCGCGAGGTTCGGGAGCGACGAGGCCGCTCGCCTCTGGCCTGGCGTGGCCTCCAACCGAGAACAACCGCTCCTCTGGCAATTGGCCAAAGCTTATGCCAGGTTTCAACATACCGGCCGACATGGATATTTTCGGGTTTGCGGCGAAACGACAAGCCCTGTCTTCTCTTTCTTCGCTTCGGCGACCTCGTCGCGCCGCGGAATACCATCCCCCCGATGTGTGCCCCCCCTCCTCCCGATGGGACGGTTGATGTCGACGGGTTACATCCCGATCGACTCCACGTTACTTTCTTTCGACAGACACCGACCTCGAACGATCCGTTCAGGGAGCATCTACTAGAAAACCAAGCTCTATATAAAGTGTTTGCTTATCGCGTGCACGCGGGTTGAATCACGCGGGTGTTTCTCAACTATGAGTGTTGGGGATCAAGGCGAGGATCGCTGGTGATGAGAGTTAACAGAAGCGGAGATGCGACGGATGGGTGAAAACGCGACGATTCGAATTTTGCGAAACACGAGAATTCGAATTCTAGGAAACGCGACGATTCGAATTTTATGAAACGCGACAATTTGAACTTTACGAAACGCGATAATTCGAATTCTACCAAATTCGAAAATTTGAATTCTACCAAACGCAACAATTCGAATTCTATGAAATGCGATAATTCGAATTTTACGAAACGCGACAATTCGAATTCTAGGAAAATTCGAATTTTACGAAGTGCGACAATTCGAATTCTACCAAATGCGACAATTCGAATTCTACCAAATGCGACAATTCGAATTTTATGAAACGCGACAATTTGAATTCTAGAAAACATGAAAATTCGAATTTTGCGAAGTGCGACAATTCGAATTCTATCAAATGCAACAATTTGAATTCTACGAAACGCGACAATTCGAATTCCGCGAAGCGTGAAAATTCGAATTCTACGAAAATGAAAATTCAAACTCACTGTTGCGCTCCGAATATCCAAAACATCCAAAAGAGGAGAGTGAACGTCCCTTCGAAAGCGACGAAAAGCAGAACTATTGCAATTAGACACTCGGACTTTTAATCGGAACTCGGACGGAGAGGAAGGAACGTAAGCAAAGGGGAGTGAGAAAAGGAAAAAAAAATAAAAGAAACGAAGGAGTTGCTCGAAGGAGAGTTTGCTCGCTACTTGTTAGCATCCTCCAGAGATATGATAATAAGCGGCAAGGAGAAGCTTTATCTGTTCGCAAGTTGTTGCTTGCTCATTATCGCGCCGGCTTTGAATAATTTACGACGGCGAGTTGCGAGGAGGCACGTGGCTCGGTTTCTCTTCTTCGAATTCTCTGCAATTGCCGGTCGTGTTTACGACCCTGTAAAAGGGACCGAACCGATAAGATAACGGTGACGGTAATTTAGAGCAGTTCGGATGATTGCGAGCGCGTAGGAACGAGGTCGTAAGAGAGGATCCACGGATCGAACGGTATCGAACGGTATCGAACGAATCTCTGGCAACTTGTTGTCAGACTCGTTGAATGCCACGCTTGCACTTTGATCAATTTCTATTGCCTTCGAATTTTTCGTTCGATCAATGTCAATTTTCCATTTCTGTATACGGTAGGAAATTCTGACTCGATCTTTTTTCAGATTGATCAGGTTCTAACAAAAATATTGGTACAACAGAATTTGCGTTTATCGACGAATTCATATTTTTCTTCCATAAATTGCATTTTGTCGACATTTCAATTCAAACAACTAATTTTTCGTTTGGTTAGGTTCCACCAGCCTCCATTTCCCCATTTCCCCATTTTTCAGTGTGTTTTTCCCCCGTTTTGTTTTTCGCGTGTCAATAGTTTAAACAGACAGTTAATGTAATTGAACGAATCGTACAAGTGTACGGGTGGGACAAGAAGCCTCTCTACATTGTAGCACGTCTCGACGTGAAATACGGCTTCCGCGTGAAGGTTGTGGCACAAAGTTGCGCGCAGAATTTGCACGCAGAGCTTGCAATCCTTTCTCCCGAACTTGTTATACTTTGTTCTTCTCTTCTTTGTTGATCGATCTGAGCACGAGCAGAGGAAGATGAACAGAGAGATTGCATCAAGTTCAAGGAGCCTGTACTAATTATCGAAGACGTTATCGATTTGTTCCTCGTTTAGGTCGCTTTCTCTCTCCGTTCGATTCTCTCGCTCTTGTCGGCGAATAATCGTGATTGTCGATTGTACAGGGTGTCTCAGCACTCGCGGTCCTAACCTAGATTCTACGTGAAAAGAAAGAATACAATTCTTTTTTCCTCCTTTCTCGTTGAAACCTTTGTCTTCGAAAAACTCGAATTTGAAAGTTCTTATCGTGCATACGCGAATTTAGTTGATTCTGCACTGGGTAGACACGTGGGTATCTAGGCGCCAAAAATAAGTGAGAAACGTAGGTGGGATGGAATTTATTTTTCGTTTAAGGCGTCGTTTTCGAGAAAACAGGCCTCTGAATGTGTGGTCACTGAAAGACTGAATGACATGAAACAAAAATAACTTTTACTTTTAATTGATCTTTCACTGAAACAGAAAGACTCAATGAGTTTTACTTGTTTCTGGAAATCATACGTGGCCATTTTAATCTCCAAGGGATGCTCTGTAACCTACAAAAAAAAAAAGAAAAAAAAAAAAGAAAATAAAGAAAGATTGAAAATGAACAAGTTATGACTTTTTCAGACCATTCGGATTTTCAATGGCCATCCTATATTTGGAGGTCGGCCAACGTTAACCTCTTGCCCTGGAATGACGTGCCGCGCACGTCGAGAATTTTTTGTCCCAAAATTGCAATATTTTCCCAGTTTTAAGTATATTTTAGGTATAATCCAAGCAAAACAAATAATAAATTTATTACTTCTTAATAATTTCTTATCCAGTGATATCGTACCGACGAGTTGAAAAAGAAAGCGACGAATTATTGTATACGATTTGGTCGCTCGTTATGGTCCGCAATGTCAGTTTGCCAGCGCAAGTGGTTAAAAAGCAGATTTCTGATCACTCTGGTGACTTCATCTGCGCGTTGCTACGCGTTGCCGCGCGAAACGACAGACGGGGGCACGTGGTGTGCTTCCGCGCTGGCCGTCACGTGTCCGTGCGTGACTCGGCGAGAAACATTTCTATTTCGCGCCGCCGTTATCTCGGGGCAACGGGGGATCCGTGAATCTCTTTCCCTATAGTCTATCTATAGTCCTCGGAGGCGTATTCTGTCGCGTGATGCAACTTTGCAGTGCGAGCGCGAGGTCCTTCGAAATAGTCAAACAACGAGGAACAACGTCACAACTCTGTTTCTGATACAAACGAAGCGAAGAATCTCGCGAATTCAGCGCGACTTCGATGCCAACGACGACGAAAAATCATGATGCGTGACTTGATGGAGCCACTCTTGGTCTCGTTTTGAAGCATGGAACTTTTAATTTGATTTATTCGTCGCCAGAAGTCATATGTAAACTTGAAGTTATATATAAACTTGAAGTTATATATATATATAAACTATATTTTATAAACCTGCAGTTATATATAAACTATATTTTATAAACTTGGTTATATATAAACTATATTTATATAAACTATGTCTGGTTATATATATAAACCAAAAGTTGTATCTAAACTATATTTATATAAACTTGTTTGTATGAAATATTATGAAAAGTATCTATACATCATGAATTGTACGAATATTATAAAATTGCAAAAAAATTCGGTAATACATAGAATTCACATTGAAAAAAAGACATTAAAGGATTCTCGGATCTTCTAGGAACTTTTTACGGTCTTTAGAAATGATAAAATTGCAATCTGAAGACTATAAAAAACCTGCCGCAAAATTGACTTTGACCTTGAATTCCAAAATCAAAATCTTTCTTTTTTTAAATTTTACTTATCGCGAAGGTGAAACTTTTCCAAAGGTCGTAACCTAATAGTTCTCTTGAAAAATGAAAAAGTTTCTTAATCATTTAACACTGCTGACAGATTGGTTCTAACAGCGACTTTATGATTCTGGATTTAAAACGTGGATGTAACGTTTATATTTCGAATAATAATTTTATCATTTGATTATTTACACTCACACTGATGCTACAACTATGATAAATCAAATAATAAAATAACTATAATAATAAACTATAAACTATAAAATAACTATAATAATAAATTTTGACATTTTCTGCCATTTCTCAAAAAGAATTTATTTAGGTTACGATTTATGGTTCTTTGGAAAAGTTTTACCTTCATGACAAATAGAACGCAATGCAAACGAAACGAAACGAAATTTTTCCTTAAAAGGTAATTTTTATTTCCATCGAAGGTGTAGAATTCTGTTAATTTATGATAGCCACGGACAAACTTTTCTTTTCACTTTTCCTGTACGTAAATATCTTCGGAAATTGTTGTCTGTTCAAAATTCGTCCTAATTAGCGAGTTATTTCGGAGGAGATACCCTCGGGACGAATTGAGAGGGAAAACCCTTTCTTGGTGACAATTCGTGTCCGATCGTAGAATTTTACAGAGGCTTAAGGTGCCACTATGTCGGCACTTATCTGTCAGAGTAGTAAGAGATTAGAGGCGGCTGTTTGGATGATGTTGGTGTTTTCAACGTAAAGAGATCGTAAAATCGGTCAAGCGTTAAAGTTAGGGCGGTTGGAATGTGCCAGAGGGAACTGAGCTTTAGTTTGATTTATACAGGGTGTCTTGGTAACTCGGTGGCACAACCGACTCTCTAGGAAGTGACACTACGTGAAAAGAAAGAATGAAATTCTTTTCACTGAATATCCTTTACTTCCGGAAAGATCGAAATTAATCCTTTGCACTCGATTGTCCCTTGCTGAAGGTACATCGTACTTAAAATGTAGTCAACAGGTTTCTCTTTTTATGATTTTCTGGTAATTACAACGAACGTGTACATTTGGTGTTGTACCATGCGACGTATATAATATTATAGTATATAATATTATTATAAATCTAATAATATACTATAATATTATACTGAACAGGCGATTAGAATGAAAGCTCTAACAACGACTTAAGAAGAAGAAAAGAATTTCAGAAGAAGCTAGATAGGAATATCTGGTATAATTAATATTGGATAGGTATGGATAATTGAATGTAAATGTTCTACGCGTCGAAAACAAGTGAAAAAATCGTGGAATGAAATCTCTTTTCGTTTAAGGCGTCGTTTTTCAGAAAAATAGGCTTTGAATGTGTTTTTTGTCTTTGTTAAAAATTGCCTCAGTACACTCGATGAAATTTTCAAGCTCGATTTTTTCGAAAACGAAGCACTTTATTCCACGTTCATTACTCATTTTCGTACGTAGAGTCTAGAATTAGCTAAATTTCTAGTGATGCAAGTCGATCGACACTAGAACTACCAAAATGGTCAGAATGCATTTTTTAAAGACTCAAACAATTTTTCGTAGAATGTGTAGAAAAGTATGACAAAGTACACCGTAGTTATTATTAAAATTTTTCTATCTTGTTTTTACCTCAATGTTTCGAATGAAAATTCTGATGCTTCAATTTTCGTGTCAAAATGGTCCAAATGACCAATTCATAATTGCAGATCAGACGTAGAGCAACGCGTTCTTTAAAGATTCAAATGATTTTTCGTCAAATGTATAGAAAATATTACTAAAACTGTATTATATGTATTATAAAGCTTTTCTATCTTCTTTTTTCTTTTCTTTGTTTTAATGGAAAAATCTTTCTTTCGTTTGATGGAAAATTTTATGCTTCAACCATTAATTTCAGTGTTAAATAAAATTTTCAGAAAGCTTCCCGGTGTACGTAAAAGCGTTGTTAGAAGAAGACGACTTCGTCTTCCCTTGCGATTTGTTCAAACGCTCTCACACCATCGTAAATTACAGTTCGTCTCGGAGTGTTCGCGCTACTTGCTCGTTGTGCGTTTCTTAACGAGCCAAGCTTTATCTCGGCTACCTTCCCGAGCAATTAGGCGACTGACGGTTTCATTCGCGATACCGTTATCGGTCTACGCGATTATCACGCGTTTATTCACGCTTCACGGGCCCTACAGAGATAATAAAATTCACGCTCGATCGATCCGAAAACGAGCAAACGAACCTGTCATCTTCCTCCCATTTTCTTCCGCTTTTTCTCACTGCGACTTTTCAGACAACAGACGTTCCACGTAGTTGAAATTTCTTTTCTTTTCTTTTTTTCTCTCTTGTTTTAATCCGTTTGATCAAACACTCGAGACGAGATCTTACGTTTTGTAAGAGTAAGTTTTACTCCTCGATCTATTTTCTCGACTGTGGATTATTTTTTTTTTATTTTTGGATTAGATTTGATAAAAATTTAAACAGAGTTGGAAGATCTGCCCATTTCAGATTTCACAGTCTGAAAATGAGAAATTTCTTCCGTCCTCGTTTTCACTCGAAATTTTCGCTTTTTTTCACCGTTTTGCCTCGAGGTTCCAAAGAATCCGCTTCCGTTTAAAGTTTCAGTCAAGCATCTTTCTATCACCAAACGACCAATTGATAATTTTTGTCGCAGAACACGAAAAAAACACGCGATAAATGTAGTAAATTCTCAAAAATCTAAATGACTTTTTGAAAAGTGTCTAATTAAAAGTTTGTGCAATTCAATTATATCGTAGAGCTCTATCATTTTACTTTAATTTATTATTTAATACTTTGATCGTTTCCGACAGAAATTTTACGCTCTGGTCGTCGGTAGTTCGAATAAAAAAACAAAAAACCGTCGAAACAATATCGTATAACGTCGAAATCGAACGTGAATGTCGCATGTTTGAAGTGGTTTGAACTCCCTCCAAACTTAAATAGGATTCGGTTTGGCGGTTGCTTGCCACCGGCAGTAGCACGTTATAACAGTGTCTCCCCTGGATGATTGTGCGTGTTTATTGTCAAAATGTTTCTGGCTTGGACGACAACGCCTAGCAGACCCACGGTGTGGTGCCCGCTAGGCGAAATAGTCACGCGTTACGGTCACACGTGTGCGTGTGCGAACGCATCATTAGCAAGACTATCATTAGCCAGCAAGGCCGCGAGCAGGGCCGTCGTTGCACGGAGAGACGGCCACCGCTTTTAATACAGTTGTTTACCGTGTGTTCTCTCCCAACCCCCCATCCCCCTTCTCCGTCCCCCCGTCCTCCTCCCCGTCCGTATTTTCCGTATCAAAATTCACGGCGCGATCGAAATTTTCGGGAAGAACCGAGACGAGTGTCGCTCGACGCGAATTTAATAATTGTTAATTCGGTAATTTAAATTCTTTCGCGATATTACCGAGGGGAATTACGTTGTTACGTTAATATCACAACTTTCGTCGCGTCGGTTGACGTAAATTGTGAAATTATCACTTCGCCGGTATGTTAATATTAATAAGCGATTATTATTAGTGATGGATGCTGGCAAGCCTCCTCCTCGCTCTCAATTTTCAAAATCAATTCTCCAGTTTATTGAGTTTATCGAGTTTATTGAGTCACCAGTCGCGAAGAAAGTAGATCCAGAGGAAAAGGACGATTCTAAAGCAGGAAAAGCGGAGATAGAAGTGCAAGAAGTTGGGAAGGAGCAACGTTAGAGTGAAAATAAGACGAAACATTTGTATTAAAAAAACGTGTATATGTATCGATCTTCTTGGAATTTCTTCCGATCTTCGTTTCTTCTTCTCTCTCGTGTTTGCCGCCTCCTTCGCCTTAATGAATTCCGAGTGCCTCGAGGAAACTGTGAAAAAGGAGATCCAGCGTGTTAGCAAAGGCCACTGGCAGCCGACGTCACGTGGAAGTTTTTCAAGAGAGCTAGACAAGCGAGAAAAGAAGGAGGCGAACGTATCGTCTCTCGGCAAACTCACCTGTAACGTCGTCGCGGACTCGCCTGTGTAAATTTAGAAAACGCGCGATCTTCGAAGTGCAGTCGATGCTGAACTCGCGAAATCTGATTTCGATTTTCAGGGAATTCAGGACGACAGATTCGACACAACAATTACCTCGCGAAGTGCTCGCAAAGGAAGGGAATTTGCACTTTGCTGGGAGGAACAATCGCGTTCACGGCGAATTTTATAAAATAGTCGGCTAATCTCACGATACTTTCGCCCATCGCCGTACGCTCTTCTCCACTCGTACGTTATATTTATCGAGCCATAAAACAGGAGAAATATTTGCGTAGAAACCGAGGTGTTTAAACAGGGAAATGCGTTCAAATGGATCTGGATGGCGCTCTGTTCTTGCTCTTGCCCTGTTCTTGCCCTCCTTCTTGAGCTTTGTTCCAATCTTTGCGAGTATATCGATATCGGTATAAAAGCGAATGCAAGGATATACGTTCGTTATTCTTGCTTCTTTCCAGAATCGGCAGAGATGGTAGAATGGTCGCTGTTGCGTGGACGATCGTTGGGCTGCAAGAGGCTGCAGCCGCTGCAGCTTTTCGTCGGGATCGGTTGTTTGGCCACGTCGGTAACGTTGGTCGTCATCCTCAGCGCGTCGATTTCCCTCGGAAGTTGCTCCCTCCCCCTTCCTCCTGAACGTCGACGACGACTCCTCGTGGACCTCCTCCTCCTCCTCCTCCTCTGTCGACCCCTGCCCCGCGATCTACGCCGGGATCTACGTCTCCGCGTGCGACGCGCTTTCGCGAGTCTCCTCGATCTTGCTCTCTTCTCTTTCGCTCTTCTTTCTCTCGCTGCCTTCGCTCTTCTTCTCCTCTCTCTTCTTTTTTTCAGCGCTCTTTTTCTAAATCTGTCTGCTTGGGGGCAGGGGATCTCGACGGCCCCCCCCGCGTGGCCCTCCAGCCGTTGGCCGTAGTCCGAGCTGTACGAGTAGCATCCCCTGGAAACGAGCAATTCCACTTTCACACGTTTCACCGCGACGAGCCTCGATAGCTGTGATTTGGTAGACTTTATGTCTGTAGCTTTCATTTCCAAAATGAGAATATCAAAGTTTCCCGTCGTATGAAAATATAAAGCGTGGAATAAAAATTTCGACGTTGACAGATTGGTGAAATCTCGAATATGGTGTAATTTTGCGTCTATAGTTTTCATTTACAAAATAAGAATATAACATTCTTCTAATAGCTTTCCATCGTTAGTATGGAAATATAAAATGTAGAATAAAAGTTTCGATATTTACAAAATAAGAATATAACATTTTTCTAATAGTTTTCTATCATTAGTATGAAAATATAAAATGTAGAATAAAAATTTCGACGTTGACATCGAAAGTTGACATTGAAATCTCGAACAAATCCTGCAAAAAGCTTCGATCTTATGATCTTGCGATTCTAATATTATACGATGATATAATTATTCACAAAATTTTCATCGTGAGAATGAAAATACGTGTAAACAAAAACAAAAAACATTAAGATCTCCTTAGGATCCTTAAGATCTCAAAGATTTCAACACTCAATTCCATTCAATTTCAAGTTCTCTGCTCACGGTTGTTCCACGTTCGAAACAGTTCTGGTTTGTTCGCGATAAGGGTTTTCTTGTTTGGCACGTACCCCTTCATACGCTGAAGGATGCCATAAGTCACGCCACGCTTGAGGGCGAGTTGAACGTGCGGCCTGATCTCGGAGTTGGGGATGTTATACTCCTGAGCAATGTAGTTGCTGATCTCCTGCGGAGTCGATCCTTGCACCGCCTGCAGCCTGCGAATAGCCTCTACCACCTGGGCCTCGATTTTCGGCGATTTTTTCTTCATAGTCACCGCGCCGCTCTACTGACTCTCTGTAGACTGTAGAGTCCAGTTTGATCTTAGGCCTTAATAACCAAGCGAGTCGAGGCACACTCACCCATAATAAAAGAGTCCAACGTCCAAGTGCAGAGAAACTGTCTCTTTTTTACTGAAAATTTTCGCAATTACCCTCCTCCTCCTGTCGATTAAAATAATCTCACTCGATAATTTTCTTTTACTCTTCGACGTTGGCCTCGGTGGAAAGGGACACTTGCAGATTTTTCTCGAGAAGAGAATGACTCACGACGAAGGATATAGTTCTCGAGCTGGCATTTTGCTTGACAACTCGAGTCGAAACACGGCGAATCTCGCAAACAACGCGCGTTTCCAAGAGACGATCGGCTTCTTCGCTCCTTCTCGCTTCTTTTCGATTCGATACCCGACGCGAGTCGATCGTGCTTTTGTCGAACTGGCGACGATCCAGCGAGGAAAAGAACGAAGCGATTTCGAATTCGATCAATTTCTTCTCGTATCCCTCTGCTGATTCTCTCCTTTTCGAGTCTCTCTCTCTCTCTCTCTCTCATGCTTTTTTTCTTTGTAGACTTTCTGCCTAAGCAGAAATAAAACAGCACCGAATAGCGCCAGAAGAGCGCGACAGACCTTTAAACAGTGACGTCACCGAGGCTGTTTTCTCGCGCCTTCGTAAATACAGCGCTCTTCCGGCTGTTTGACTTGCAAATTGAGAGTACAATTAGAGGACTGCCGTCGAAAAATTGCCGTTCGAATTATCGCCGAGAGGTGGCAAAGAACCAAATCCGAGATATACTGGCTCCTGAACGATCTACGTTCTACGCGCGTGAAGCTCCATTTCTGAAATGGCGCCTTTTTCTTTGGTAACCAGAGATTCGTGTCCCAATTTTTCCACGCTGAAAATTCAATTTCTCCTTTTTTACTGGAATTATTCGATGGTATATTAATTGTACAATGCGGTTGTTGTCTGACCATTTTCCTTCGAACGCTTGGTTAAACCACTCACCAATCAATCAGAGTAAAAATATCATTTGAAATAATTATTTCTTCAAGTTGTTGCAACAGTAGATAAGCGATAATTAATTAATGATCGATCGTAATGAATGGTTAGCAGTGTCACGAAATTGTTCCGAGATTTCATTCGAACAAATTAATTACCGTAACGCCCGCGTAATTGTACTTATTATTAGTCGTAATTATATAATTATTAGTCAGGTGGTAAGGATAACTTCGAGAAGAAACTGCTTAAACGAGACGGAATGAGGGGGGGAAAAAGAGGAAATAAAAATCACTGATATCGCGGAGAGTGTAGGTATGGTATACACGTTGTATAACGTGTGCAATCTCGTGAATTAATTAATTTGACAAGAAACAGACTTTTCAAAGGAAGAAAAAAACCTCTTAGAGGGAATTATTGAAGGATGTTGAAACACTCGCCAAGAGTGCAGTGATTATTTGCGCGGAGATAAGCAGGTGTTATTAAGACGTCCTGTAAATTAATCGATCATGTTTTCATAGATCTATTATTATTAGAATGCGGATTTTATGCGTTTGTGAAAGACTGGGAATTGAAAACGTGTACACGCAATGCACGAAATAGCTATAATGTACGAAAATAGCTGTATAAGATACACAGTTTTATACACATATATATATTTTTTTAACATTTATATATCATATTTTAACAAATATGATATATTATGATGAACATTACTAAAGGAATATATGGAATTTAAAAAAAGAAATTTATATATATCTATACTATAACGTGTAATAGATACAACAAATATGATGAATATTACTAAAGGAATATATAGAATCTAAAAAAAAATTTGTTTTATCTGTTACACGGTATAATATGGAGTATATTTGTAATATCTAGTAGATAAAACAAATATGGAGTATGTTATAACACGTAATAGATAAAACAAACTTTTTTTAGATTCTGTATATTAATTCCTTTGACGACGTTCCCAAAAATTTCAAAATATACAAAATCTGTATCCTGTTTGTAAAATTCTTAATTACGCCATATATCCTTCTGCGAATTTGATTAAATTAAGAATTAATCGTAGTTTTGTGGGTAGAAACTGGAATTATTTGTATTTTTATTCAACAGATGTTACATCGTAACAAGACGTCTGATGTTATAATCAGATATAAGTTTTTCTTCCATAGAAGGTAGCGTGATCCTTAGAAGATTGATAATTCGTCGCAATCATATATATTTGACGGACCGAGTTTAGATGAAATTATAAAAATGGCTTTGGTACTCTTGATTGCGATATATCGGTTGACATTAGAATTATCTATTAAATCTAATGCGCAACACTTGCAACGAAGTGTTGCGCGTTCGAAGTAATAAATAGTGATAAGGTGGATCTTCTGACAATGTTTGTCGGATCTCCTGTAGAGAGCAGCACGCACAAACTCAGACTCTACTGGCATCTGGCTCAGTTTCATGGAATTTCGTGGCGCCATCGGGCACCTGCCATCGGTACACGTGATAATTAGATCGAAAAAAAGAAAAAAAGGAATAATTAGGGCCTTATTTTCCTAGCGGATTATTCCATAATTCCTCTCTCGTTCGAGAGAACGTGCTTGTATAAGAACTTATAACAGCTCCACGAGCCTCTCGTTGTTTCGCAGATTTCTACATAAATCTGAATTTTGTTTGCAATTGGTAACGAACTAGATTTTTATTTCGCCTCGAGTGCAACTTGGAGGTTATATTGTGATACAAATTTTTAGAAGTATACTTATTTATTGAGCCGGTGAGTTTGTACAGACATCGAATCGATATACTTATTGCGTATTTTATTCTTGTGTACATTTTTCCATACATATATTTAATATATATACACATATACATTGGATGTATATTTTATGAATATATATGATGTAAATTATAATATATATTTTATGAATATACATTTTGATAAATATTATTAAATTTTTAAATGTATATATATATATATATATATATATATATTGAATATTGAACATATTAGATAAAAAATATATAATATATAATATTGAATACATCAGATAAAATACACAATATTTTTGTGGACATCATTAAATACATATTTTATATATTTTTATATATATATTTAAATATACATATATTTCCCATACATATATTCACACGTTACATTTCATACGTAATATTTTCGGTATATTTTATTTCCATGATAGAAACAAGTTATAAACATTTGCAGTGGGAGCTGTTTCTATCTGTATATCGAGAACTGAATTATCGATACGAATCGTATCTATCGATCATCCGTAGCGCGCTCTATGCACTCTATTCGAGCAATCAAACGGTCAGGCGGCCATGTTGGTTTGGAAATTTCAAATTGGCCAGTGACCGCTCGCGTCGTCGTCGCGGAATCATTTTTTTAACGTGATGTGCGGTTGTTACGACAAAATGTGAGTTTAGAAGCCGAGTGTGAAGCCTAGACGACATCGGGGAGGATACGGTGGCGTTGAAACATTCTCCGGGAACGTTCGCCGTAAGTAAACTCTTTAGACTCTTTTTTTTATCTTCTTTCCTTTACTTTTTAATGGCGTCCGTTGAGGTTGAATTGCCCGTTGAGAGAGGAACGTTGACACGTCACGAGTGACGCCGGTGTAGTCACGTTGCAAAGCGCAAAGTTAATCGAAAACACGAACGATTCCTCTCTCGGATGCGGATATTTCCGCGAAATGGTGGTTCGTGTATGCGCAAGGACGTGCACCGGACACGATGCATTCGTCCGGTTGCGAGATCCGCATACGAGTTGTTTATTGTTAGCCGGCTAACGCGAGTTCCTGCATAAACCGATTGTCCAAATGATTCTAAATTGCCCAGGCCTCGTTACAGGGAACATTGCTGCATCAGCCTTAACAAATATCACCGATATTCGAGATGTTTTCGGTACATACACAGATACAGTGATTCGATACGATTTTTGGCAACATGGCCGCCATAGATGACGTCACGAAATTTCACGACCAGTAACATAATACCCGAAAAATACAACAAACACTCGGGACTATATTGTACTTTATGGAATTGTTTGAAATTACTTTGACACTTCAGAGATACATACACATCGTTTGAAAATTATTCTTTTCATAGAAAATTCTTTCTATTCCAGCATTTCTGATAAAATAACACGATAACAAAGAAAAAAAAAGTGAAATGGCGTTTTTTAAACTCAAAACGCAAGGAATGAATCTGGATTAGTTGACACGCGTGTTGCGTTCTGTTTTTCTGCCAAACTCGCATATCAATCTCTTTGCGAGTTACTGGATCAGAAGTAAAACGAACATTTGGAGCACGTTGATTGCAGGCTCGTGATGGCCGGCCGTTATTAATCGCGCGGCTGAATTCGACACGGCGTTGCGCGTCGAAACACAGGCCGGGGCCGAGCGAAAGTGGTCGCATAAACGTCGAGAACAGTGAACGCGGCCTAACGAATGTGGAGAGATCGGTGAACCGGAAGCGAAAGGCGCGCAGCAGCAGCTTCACGATTCGTTTGGCTCGCGGTCTATACGCGTAAGATCGTCCGCCTGGCCTTTTAATGCATTGCGAAATGGGAAATCTCATTTTCGATATACCGTAGTACATTGACTACACTATGAGATATTGACAATATATTGAATATATATTGAATATTGTGTATTCAGTATACTGTATTAAATATAGTACAATATATTGACAGTGTATAATTAAATATATTACAATATATCAATACGTAGCATATTAAATGTATCACAATATATTGAGTATATATTGAGTATATATTGAATGTATTGAATATACTACAATATGTTACAATATATCAATGTATTGTAGTATATACTACTACTATATACTATCCAATAATATATTTTCAACATACAATTATATTATATTATACTATTACATTATTTTCGATATACTTTGCCACTTTTCGTTCACTTTACTTTCCTTTGGCTCGAGGATTGTCAAAGCGTGAAAAATTGGCTCGATCTGGGCGAGATTCTTACTCACGAGAAAAAGATTGAAGATCTCATTTAGTATAACTCGTATTAGTTTTATATACAGTATCCAAAGTGGAGAATCCTCTTCACGGTACGCAACAGCGAATTTACAAACTGGCGTTGCGTTCAAAAGACACGAGTCTTAGTTAAAGAAAAAGATTGAAGATCTCGTCTGACAGGATTCGTATTAATTTTATATATATATAATAAAGTGAAGAATCCTCTCCACGTTATTGGAAACTGGCGTTGCGTTTGAAAAAATATCTAGCAAAAGAAAATAAATGTTGAAACAAGTTTTTCTATCGGAGAGCACGCAGCAGAACGAGTCGATAGACCGGGTTTTCTCTGATATTTGCAAAAGCTTGTCCGCAATAAATCACCGTGAAAGGGTGACTCAGATGTAACACTTAGAAAACTCGATTGAATGAGATGCCTAACGCTTACGCAACGTCGACGACATCGCCGTAACGCGTTGCGACGGCAGCGTTTGCGATTCGCAAGGCCAGAATTTACTGGTTAATTCACCGACGAAAGTTTTCTGTAAATATGTCGAAGCACCCGTCAAGCGCGAATAAGTTCCTCATGCAAATAAGTTCCTCGAAACAGTAATAAAAGAACCTTTTAGTCTCTGTTTTATGTCTTAACTATCGACGTTTTGTATCTGAAATGCAACGCGATTCAATTTGAGATAAGCATACGAGGAAATCAAAGATCTTCGAGGATTTTTTTAAGGATCTGTTAATCGGTCGAAATTTACACCTATTTTCATTTTTACAATGGAAACTACAGGCATAAAATTACATCATAGGTCGAAACGGGATGCGAAATTTCCTGAAGGAGGTTCACGTTTTCGCCAAGTTCCACAGAGTTTCCGTGTTTATGAGGCGGGATTGAATGAAATACACACAGATTGCGTAACAGTCGCGGCATTTTCACGGTTTTATCAATTGTTACATCACCAGAGTATAGAGCAGTTGCTAAAAAAGCGAGAAGTTACTGTCCACGTTGGTGTTCTTTCTATTGTATGATATTTTAATCACGTTAATCGTGCGTTAATCACTGCTGAAAGCAAACCAGCCGTCTCCAATTTATAGACCAAAAAAAATTCGCAAAATCTCCGTTTTTACTTCATCCTGTCGGATTCTTTTATCATTGAAAGTGATTTTAGCGGGGATAACCCAGAAAATCGGGCCTCTTCAGGTGCAACGCTGATGCAACGAAAATTAGCGATTGGTTGATTTGAGTCACGTGATTCGCCAGGGGGCGTGCAGTAGACCTCGAGTAGGAGTGGCGTTGTCTGATACTGAGCGATCGCGCCTGTAATTTGTTTTCTATCGATTCAAATGTTTGCGTATCGATAAAATTTTATGGCAAAAAAGTCGTCTTCGTTTCCTAGTCGGAACAGTTGTTTCTGGGCTTTTTAGTGAGACAAATCGTACTCTGGGGCACAAGTCGTGCATTTTTTTTTTCTTTCTTTTTTTCGCTCATGGCGGGACCGTGACTAATCACGTGGGAAAGTATCACGTGGGTTAGCGGTAGCATTGTAATACGCATCCGACGTCCTTGCGGCATTCACAAGGCATTTTTCCATTCCCGTTAAATACCACGGGAACGAAACGCGCAGCATTTATAGAATCTTTGCCAATTAATGAAACGAGTTAACTCAGAGAAAGAAGTCAATTGAGAAAATTGGTGGAGGAATTTAAAATTGTTCGTTCACGGTGACTGAATTGTTCCGTGGTAAAGATCTTTGATATTTGAAACATAAAATGACAATAGTCAGTCGAGAGAGAGGAAGAGAGTAGAAAGAAAATTTTATTTAAAGAACGAGAGAGAGGCACAGACATTACGTTTACATCTCTGTATTGTCATTGTCACGATTCGCACTCGATGACAGGAGCGGACGGCAATGTTTCTTTTTTTTCCAGAGTGTTCCGCGCATGATATCGGAGTAATCGCGGGTCTGGCACGCACGGCGGAGCTCAATTAAATTGATCTCGGTAGTGTACCATTTTATTACGGCATTGTAAGGAACAATTGTTTTCTCACGTGTCTGAAAAACTGATTGCCAGTGATGTCACGTCCGGAGACCGACCTTCGTTTTGCCGGCACGTCCGGCGCGCCGAGCAGTCTTCCTACGTAGATTCAGAAAAATGAGAGAACTGCGAGAACTTTTTTCAGTCTCCTTCCTCAGTTTCGGATCTTTCGATGCTCTCGTTGATCAAGATCCTTTTTCGATGAATGGAATTTCGTCGGTGAAACCACGCAAATGTGCGAGTGCTTCGCTTGAATTTTTACGCAAAACTTGAAAAGCTATTGCAAATAGAATTACAATTATTTCGAATACGAAAAGTATACAAGCTCAAAAGTAGTACGTATCTGGAATCTGAATTTCATCGTGAACAGTGTCGCACAATTGTTACTTTTAAAAAGAGGTAAATCGAAATTAATCAGTGTGAGCCAAACTTGCAATTAGACAGAACAGTATGAGATCCTCTTAAAGTATTTAACACTGACGGTCGTATATTTTCTATCTCATGGCCTTTAGGTTGCCGCCGGCACGTGTCGCGCAGATTTTACTGCCTTTTCTGCCTTCGGCGATATTTATTCGGCAATCGTTCGTAGGGTGATTAGCAATCACACTGTATTTATTGATAAAAGTTAGCTCGTCAAATTGGAGATTTTTACGTTTCTACATCTTTCGCATCTCTCGCGTATAGACAATTTAGAGAATCTGCAACCAAGTCCCCCGTGATCTCGGTTAATTTCGGGTGCGACGGGTTTCTTTCTAAAAAATAACAATTGTAGTAGCATCTCGCGAGCGACGAAACAGTTTCCAGAAGTGTGTGTTAGAATACGAACGTCGAATTCGAGAGTTGGAATCATTTTCGTACGTCTTGCGAATACAGTGGCGCAGATAGTTCACATTTTCGTGACGCCGGCCGATAATCGCTGGCGAGAAGAAGTCACGCGTGCGTGACAGTCGACCACGTGTTAACAGAGTTTCAGATGGAAAATACGTACCGGTGAAGAGCAGAACTCGAACGAAGAACGATCACCCGTGTACCGGTGAGAGTGAAAAATTGTCGACGGTTTCAACTGACACAACTTTGTGGGAAAAGATCTCAATAACGATCCGTTTGGTCTCGTTTCGACAGCCGTATCGTTGCGTTGATCTTTTCCTTCTTTTTTTTCAAATGGAAAAGCAAAGATACTTCCATGAAAGGAATCCATCGCACCGTCTCGGAGATTAAAGACTCGCTCTCAAAACTTGCTGCGCGATTCCTTTCTTTCGCCGTTTTATTGAACTTTGAACATTGGGGTTAAACGACGAAACGTTAGGGTTTCTTGAATTCCCGTCGTTCGCCTGAGATGACAAGAAGAAATCGTACACAGTCAGATTTATCAAGGGGTCTTTGTAAAAGGAAGATTTCAATGTTGGATCTAGGTGAAGATATTTTTCAATATTCCGTTTTTACAAGCAAAGTTTTGAATCGTTGGAATTTTCAAAGATTGAAAACACCTCTCGAAACTTGCCGCACGATTCTCCCTTTTTTCTTTTTTTCCCGCCGTGAGCGTAAAATAAGTGTAAATAAAGACTGGACGCGATACGTTTCCATTAATTCCGGATAAAAATACAGAGGATGTAGTAATTATCCGGCGTGAAACGAACGGCCGGGGGCCTTTGTATCCGGGCTGCTCGGAAATATCTCGAGTAGAGGATGGTTCGATATCGTCGGCCGGGTACTCCCACGTGTCGTCGGCCTCACGTGTTCGGCCACGTGAGCGGCGGCGACGTCGCTCGTTGGAAATCGTGTCGGAGGGTGGCGGCTTCACGGGGTGGAGGAAGTATTAAATGCAAAGCGCGTACAAACGTAGCCGTACCTTGCTTATTAAGTCGACTGCTGGCGCGAGTGTTGCGTTGCGCAACCACCGCGCCACCGAGGTGGTGAATAAAGTCGAGACTCGATGCTGCTGTTACTCGTGTCTTTCACCGAGAACCAGAGAAAAGAAAAGGATCGTTCGCTATTGAATCGCGCGGAACGACGATCGTCCCTGTTGCAACCCTCACCTTCCAGATTGAAATGTTGCTCTCGAGACCGAGACCAGAGTCGAACGAGTCCTCGAATTGTCTGCTTGTAAACAGAATGTTGCAGAAAGATTGTGTGTTTGACGCACTCTGAGAAGCAACGTGAGTTTGAAACAGCTTCTAAGCAACATCAATATCTATAATAACAGATTAAAAATTAAGATTCTACGATTAAATTAATTGTATTTAAATTAAAATTAAGCATTAACGTGACACAAACATTAAAATAAACCATTTAAAGAATTTTTAAAATTTACGAAACAATATGTTGTTGGCGGCAAAAGTCAGTTTGTTCCAAACTATCTTACTGACAATAACTGACGACGGCGAAAAATGGAAGAAGAAAGATTGAAAAGCGCGTGGGTTCGATCGAGTTAAACTTGGTCGGAAGTTCCGAAGGTGTACAGACTCGCGGACAACGTTACGATCTATTAAGCGACTTCATTCAAAACCTCGCACGTTCGTCAAGAGCACGGATCTAAAATATTTGCCGCCCCGTTCAGAGCATCGATCCCGTTATCCCACTACCAAGAAGCTGATGACAGAATACAGAAAGAAATTTTTCGCGCCGAATTTCGAATTTCGAACGAGAGGGCGTCTGGCTAATTAATCGGTCTCGCGGATGTTATTGTTCCGACAAGGCGGAGAAAGGCTGTCGAGGTTGATCATCGTTCCGTCCCCGGAGGACGAGGGGGGGGGGGGCACAATCGGAGGATTATTATCGTTGAACATCCTCGCACGATTTGCCCAGTCAATCGCAGGCAAGTCCACAGACATTGATGAACGTCCCGTGCATCCCCCGTGTATTTTCCGCTCGACCAGCCTCCATATTTAAACCGAAAGGCAGCGTCTAGCCCAGCTCGGTGTTCAGTGAGATCTCGTTTCATCCACGTACTCGATGGATTCCGTTTTTGTTTCTTTCTCGTTTTCTCCTTTGCGCCACACCACCCTATCTTGCTTCTCTCTCTCTCTCTCGCTCGCTCGCTCGCTCGCTCGCCCGTTCCCTTTCGAAGCCGAGATGCGAGCAGATGGGGTAGATGGGTGAGGCGTATTCCTGGTCTGGCGTTCGACAGATAAAAGCTTCGTCTATGGGTCGATTAAAATATAAATTGCGTCAGCGGCTGCTGAACGTTTCACCCTGGCGCGGATGAGGTCATCCTTACGCCTTCGCACACCGATACCACACCCTGCCCCCCTTCTCCGAATCAAAGGGTTTAGGCGCACCTTCCCTTTTAAGGAACCCTTAAAGCGTCCATCGAGATTCCAGATTCGTGGTTCTTTATCAGTTTGTGTTTGTTCGGTTGGTTTAATTTCTTAGTTATTGAACTACTCGGCTCGACTGTGGCCCCTTTTCGCTGTGTGTCTTCTTTTTGAACGTTTGTTTCGTTTGTTTCTGAAAGCAGCGAATTTTTTTCTTTCGCGTCGCGAAAATCAAGATTTGTCAGTAATTCGATTGTATTTTGAATATAGTTTTCATGAATATAGTTTACATTTGATAGTTTACAATTGAATATAGTTTACAATGATTATAGTTTTCATAAACAGGTTTAATTTCTTAGTTATTGAACTCGTCTCAGTTATACTGACTTTTAACGTGTCTTTTTTTTTTGAACGTTCGTTTGTTTCATTTCGCTAAAAATTAGAGTGACTCGTTCGTTTCTGAAAGCAATGAATTTTTTTTTTCTTTTCTGCAAAAATCGAAGTTTCAAAATTTGTCAGTCATTCGATTGTATTTTGAATGTATAGCTTTCATAAATTATAGAGAGAAAAGTTACGAAAAACTATCGAACAATATAATTTTTTTTAATACATCGCAATGTATATCTTTAATACATTTTATATTCTTAATATGTCGCAATATAAAGCTCGCTTTTCGTTTGCACGCAAAGAAAAAAAAAAAAAAAAAAGAAAGAAAAAGAGCCGCTAATTTGATACACCCAAATAGCGATACCAATGAAGAGAGACTAAACAACTAAAAGATCCGTGTGCGCGAACGTTCTGTAGAACAGGAGTAAAAGATTTACGACGAAATAACTGTGCTGCGAGGCAATGATGTTTTATTAATGCCGCATGTAAGATTAATAAGGGCAAACGAGGTGGCGCGTTCAGCGTGGGCATTAGCGTAGAAGAAGAAGAAGAAGAAAAAGAAGAAGAAGAAGAAGAAGAGAGCGATCGCCGCGTAACGCGTCTCTCCCTGGTTCTTTTCTGGCCATGCATGCATCGACGATCGGAGGCTCTCTTCTCTCCTCAATGATCCACGCGTGAGATTACTTTGATGTTACGACAGTTTGGCCGAACACGTCGAACACGTTGGGTTGTCGCAGGTCAGGTCAATCCAGGTCAACGTACTCCTTGTGTCCCATCCGCGTCCGTGTTCGCTTCCCGTCTTTTCTGCCGAACGCTCCTCTTCTCACTTTTCTCCTCGTTGGACCACGCACAGTCCCCCGTTTCTGTACAGTTACGTATTAACATTGTGGCGTTCGGGCACTCGTGTGGTATATTTAAACTGTGGCAACAATTTGACGACGACGACGATTTCTTTCACTTGTATATCAGATATGTGACGTGTTACAAGTAATGTTGTAATTGCGATATGTATGTAATTATAATTACAAAATGTGAAATATAATGTAATAGTAAAATATAATACTATTACAAAAATATACTATAATATGTTTACTATGTGCTTAATATATTATAGTATATAGTAAATATACTATAATATATTATATTATAATAAAATATAATACTATTACAAAAATACACTATAATATATTATAATATATGTATAAATATAAAATATAGTACTATTACAAAAATATACTACAAAATTTATATTTATACATATATTATAATATAAAATATAAAATATAAAATATAATACTATTACAAAATATAATAGTAAAATATATTATTAATAATATATTTTAACTTACATCGACGCCTGCAACATTCGGTGCAAGTTAAGATATAACAAGTATAGACCCATTACATTTTATAATTATATTTATAAGTTTATATTATATTATTATATATAGGTTTATGCACATATTTTAATACATACGTTTGATGTTACTCTTAGTCCTGGTGACTTGTTTTAACTGTAAATATCGTAATAGGTATCACTAAATTAACTAATCCAGAATATGACGAAAACCCACTTTGCAAAGTTATTCCATGAATACCTAAAGAAAATAGTCCCGAATGAATTAGATATTGATTCATATTTTGATTCAAACAATACAAATTCAAAAATTGGAGCCTCGATCTATGAAAACGTTGACGCATGATTTTCTCCCCCTTATTTTTGAATTTTATCCTCGAATGATCTTCAAATCTCCTGATACTCAAAGTTCAATAAGTTGGCGAAAAGAGGTCGTTCAAATTTTAAGAGGAGACTTCGATACTTTAAACCCATTGTAGATTCAGTCGTGAAAACAATTTCTCAATGTTTCCGCACATTGTGACAATTTGTAGTATTACTTATACATGGTATAGATTGCAAACGAGGCAAAGGGAAATCTCTTTCAATATAACTCTCTTTTCTCTTTATATTTGACAAACTTCGTTCAACCTAAATTCGCAATCTTTGCGCAACATTTAGAACGCTGAAGTAGTTTTTCACTCTCGCGTGTTTTTTTTTTTTAATGGTTCGAGAGAGGTTTGATTTATGATTTTGATGAGAGGAAAGAGAGAAAGGAGATGGATACGGTATGCGCCTCGGTATGCCGTTTCCATGTAAACGGGTCGAAAGTGAATAACGAATCGTCTCGGTGATCTTTACGAAGAATAAACAATCCGGCGTGCGCAATGAAAAGAGATTACGATCAGCACATAACTGACTCGCGGCCTACGCGCATAATTGCCGTGACGCGCTAAATTGATACGTGGCACAGTAATTTGCATCGGCCGTGAGAAAACCTTCGGGCCCAGTCGCGATCTGGACATCTCTCTCTCTTTGGACATTTTCCAAATTCGTCATTCTCGATATTCAGCTCGTTTTCATTTTTTCTTTTTCTTTAGAAAAAAAATTTCTGCCTCTAGAATGGAGCAAGTCTGTATCAATGACAAAAAAATACATGAAAAACGATTATACACTACACTTGGTCTCATTTTCAGAAGATAAAGTGACTTTAGTTTTCTCGAAAATTCAAAGAACGTTTTTAGGAGCATTAGAGAAATTTTTTTTTTCAACTGGATCGCATCGTCCAGTCGTTTTGAAGATTGTTCAATTTTTTTTTTTAATATTTTGTCAAACGTTGAATGTTAGGGTTACATGACGATGTTAAAGAAAAATGTATTTTTTGTTTCGTATATAATTTTGTAACAAGATCCTGATAAGTTTCTTGATAAATTTAGTACGACATTTTCTCTTTCTTTTTGTGTTTGGCTCAAGCTTTCGCTATTTGGCTCTAGACGTTCTATATTTGTAGGATACATTATTGGAATTAACAGTTCCAATTAATTATTAATTTAGTATTTAGCTCAGTACCAGACAACGCCACTCCTACTAGAGGTCTACTCCACGCCCCCTCGCGAATCACGTGACCCAAATCAACCAATCGCTAATTTTCGTTGCATCAGCGTTGCATCTGAAGAGGCCCGATTTCATGGGTTACCCCCGCTAAAATCACTTTCAGTGATAAAAGATAAAAGAGATTGAAAATGAACAAATTATGACTTTTTTAAACCCTTCAGTCTTTCAGTGGCTACCCTGTACTCGTAGGATACACTATAGTAAGGAATTAACTGTTAAGTTTACAGTCTCACTTTTTATTCGCCATTTGTTACTCTTATCTAATGAATTTCGACAGAAAGTCACATTGACTCTTCGCAATGCAATTCTCACACGTAACGAAAATTACCATTCTCAGTAGCAGTAGGTTTTCTTCTTTTCACTTGACCCAAACCCACCAACAGATATTACAATCCTTCTGCATCTCTCGAAGCACCGAACAACCCCTCAAACAACCACCTAGCTTCGTTTCCCTTCTTTTTTCACTTCACTTCTTGCTCCATCTTCTCTCAAATTGGGTTTAATCGTCCAATTCCCAGCGCGTCCAGCACACAGCAACAATCCCGGGATCGAATCCCATTACGATCAGCGACACTTCTCCATCTGTAGTATCAATTAGTCGATGATTACGAGTCCGGATTGCATTATTCATTATTCGGCGAGATTCTCCTCCCCGCGTGACCCGCTAATTAAACACGGGACAGCTTAACCGCGAGCTCATATATGGTTAACGAACAGCCAAAACTATTGACTTCCAAATTTTCCTCTCCCTTTCTTCTGTAATAGCCACTACTGCAATAGAAATCGTTTCCATTACAGTTCATTTCCATTGTAGTTCTTGTTTCGGTCAGTGTCGCGCTCGCCTCCGCGAGGAACGCCCGAACGCTCGCGGAATTTATTTCAGAATTTGATTACGATCGCGTAGTTTTGATTACGTTTCGCGAATAATTCGTGGATCTTGACGGTGAAGTGAAAAATAGAGAGGAAGAGAATTCTCGATCCGCTGTATCGTGAACTCGTTGACTCCCAGAGGCACGACACATGTGTGTTTAAATAAAAAAAAAATAAAGAATAAAATAGAGAAAATAAAAAGTAAAGCAAAGAATAAAAATTTAAAATATGAATATCGTGACGATTAAGCGACGATAAGTTATTAATTAACATGATGCTGCTGATTATTAGCGCAGTGATGTACAGGGTGGGAAGAAAAGTTTGTCTATAGCTATCGTATATATTTCTCGTTGGAAAATTCTATTTTCTGATATAAAGAGGAATTTCAATTTTAAGAAGATTTTCTTAAATAATTGTTTCTTCCATCTAAATTTTAATAACGAATTAAAAAGAAAGAAAGTTCCCGAGGATTCGTTAGAAACTTCTTTGATCGCCATATTTCTTCCGCAAAGAAAAAACAAAAAAGAAAAAAATATAATTTCGCAAATAGGATTCGATAAAAATTTCTCTAATCGTATAGACTTTAAAAAAATCCAGGAAAATTGGGCTGCTCGTAACATTAAATAGTTGCGTTAAACTCTCTACAGTCCAAGTTAATAAAAAAACTCTTCTAGCCATTGTTCTCTCCATTCGTCAAAAATCGTGGATGTTAATTTGTACAATAAAATCTGGATGAAAATCGTATGAAAATGAGGAAATTCCAAGAATATTTCTTGCTCAATAAAAAAAAAAAAAAAAATTGCAATTGAACGGCTTCGTTAAAAATTCCTTTAGCCTCTCTCTCTCTCTATATATATATATATATATATCTACATAGAGTTTAGAAAAAAGAAAGAAAGAAAAAAAAATTTAAGAAAATTAGGCTACTCGTGATAAAGCTCATCGATCACAATCTCGTTCGAAATATACGGTTCGAATTTCATACGGCAGCAGAAATGATAAGTGGAGCACACCGGTAACCCCGAGTGGTGGGGTGGGGAGCGATATGGGAGGGGGGGTGGTGGTGGTGATGGTGGTTGTGGTGGTGGTAGTGGTGGTGGTAGTGGTGCGTAAAGCATACACGTGACCGTGGAACGTGCCTGCCGGTGCACGTGGACCCCCGAGAGCACATCCCCCTGGCGTCGGGCACCGCTGCTCACTCGTCGTGCCTCGTGCTTTCAACCCTCTTTTGCTCGAGGCGGACGAGAGGAACCTGTTCCTCTCAGTCATCCTCGAGCCTCTTCGGGCTCTACGCGCGCGTCGATTCCTCCTCGTCGATCGCCTCTACGCCGCGAATATTTTTTTTCGGTGAAACCTACCGGTTTAACCAAGCTGGATCACGTTTGATCTGACGACGTCTTCCTTTCGTTCGGTTCTTTTCACAATCTTCCTCCTCCTCCTCCTTCCCCTTCCACCCACTCCTCCCTCCGCGTTTCGGAAACGCGCGCTCCGTTGCTAGAAGGGAACGTAAGAGAAAGGGAACGTTGAATATATAAAATATATTATATATACATACATACATACATACATATATATATATGTATATGTAGTGTTGTTTATATGTATACGAGTATATATACGTTACATTTTCGTTACACATGTAATTTCGTTATATACAGCGCTGGTCATAATTATTCGAATTGTACGGATTTTGTACATATAGATTTTTTAATTCGTTTCTATCGTAAAACTAGAGCCAGGGCTCTCTGTTTTCACTGCTATTAACAGAGTGCTTGATTAACCTTGTTTCATTTGTGAATTTCTTGTTGACTGTGAGTTTTTTAGTTTCTCTCTGAATATTCGTGAATTTTCGTTTTACTCTGGAAAATTGGTGAATCTTGGTTTCATTATGAAAAATTGAATTTGAATTTTTGGTTTTGTTTTACGATAAAATTCGGGCAAGGGCTCTCTGTTTTTTTATTGTTACTAACTCCTTGTTTCATAGTGAATTTTGTATCAACTATGAATTTTAATTTCACTCCGAAAATTGGTGAATTCTCGTTTTGTTCTGAAAATTGGTAAATTTGAATTTGTGTTTCGCTTTAAAAATTGTAGCGAGCTGTTGAAAATCAATGTACATCAACATATTGCAAATCAGTCAATATAATCGATAGATTACAGAAATCTAAGCAAATTATCGAAGAAATTCACATTTATCAAGTCTGAATAATTATGGGCGACGGTATTTCGCGATGTAATTTATATACGTGTACATTTACGTACACACGCGAGTGTATAATACCCGACGTGCGAGACAAGAGCCAATTTGGATTTCTTAAAATCGAGCGGGCTTCCGTGATCTGTCTTTGATCCCTCGTGCGATCGTTCTTTCTAGAAGGAAGTTCTCACTGAAATGTCACTGATCGTCTCGTTCTGAAGACCACAATTTTCGTTTGTCGTTTCTCGCGAGTTCGCGCCGTGAAAATTGTCGAGTCGGCAAGATTTCGGATCGAATAATCATTTTTTCCTTTTTCTTTTTTCGGTAATATTTTGTCGTGCAGTGATGCCTAACTGTACCAGTAACAACGAAAAATCGTCGATAATTTCAACCAGGATCGTTTCTGGTTTTGAAAAAAAATTCTGAACGGATATTTCCAAAATTATCAAATTTTTTTCCGACATTTGTGTCTCTCTGCAAATCATTTTGTAAATTCGCTTACAGTGAATCAACATTCGAACACTCTATATTGAAACTTTTAATTTTGTAAGAAGTCGTACAAGCTCATTTCAAAGCTCGAAGCCTCTACTTTTAAAACATACCGTTCACTTTATTTTAAAATACTTTTAGACTACGTAGCGTGTGACAAAAGGAGATATTTTTCACTTCAAAAGTGCTATAAATTGTCGTAGTGTGTAAAGGTATCGAGAAATTTTTTTCGCGACTGAATCTACAATGAATTTGAAGATCGAAACCTACTCTCTACGACGACTACTCAAAACTTGCTCTACAATTCTTTTTTCGTCCATTTATTGGACTTTGAACATCAGACGAGATGTTTGAATTTTTTAAATTTTTCTCGTACGAGTCTGGTGTTCAAAATTTGATAAAACGGCGAAAAAGAAGTCGTACATCCAGTTTTCGGGGGTCGCTGTAAAGGGGAGGCTCGATTCTTCAAATCGATCGTAGATTCAGTCGCGAACAAAATTTTTCGACACTTTCACGCACCGTGACAATTTACGGCATTTTCGAGAAGAGAAGTATCTTTGCTTATTCTCTCGCTACGCGACGCAAAAGACATTTCAGAATAAAGCGAACGACGCATTGTGAAAATAGAGCTTTAAAACGAGCTCTGCTTTATTCTTGTACGATTTTTCCTTTTTGCAAAATTATAACAGCTCGAATGTTCAGTGTCCGAGTATTAATGGGAGACAATGTGTAAGTCATGAAATATTTTCGAATCTTTCGGAACTTGAAGATTCTAAACAAACCGTCTCTAAATTTCGAGATGTGAATCACGATCGCTGGAACAGGAACTTCCTTCTTTCAAATCCTTCGAACGTCGAAACCATCTCCAGTTGGTTTCAAATTTTGTCGAACTCGTATAAAAAACAGTATCTGCTTTTGTGGAATTTTTATGAAAGGAAGTGTCACACTTGGAAACACTTTTGAACAGTTTGTTTCTCGCGGAACAGATAGTTTAGAACCTGTTTTTTTATAATTAAACAGGTAATTATTTTAAATTAATTAAAAATCGATTTCGGTGTCAAAGCAACAAATTTCGAGATGTGAATCACGATTCTCAAGTGAGGATCCGATCGAATCCGATGGATCGACAAAATTTTTGACAATTTTTCACTGTCGTTACAGTCGGTACAGTTACGCTCTTCCCTGTAAATAATTCGAGATTGATATATCCCCCTCCCCCCCCCCCCCTCTTTTTGTTTGGCTCGATCGCGGAAGGTTTAACGAGGTTTCACGTTGAATTTTGATGAGATCAGGCCGCCATGAAGAATTTATAGTCCGGTGAAACTGGCGTGGGCAGGGGATATCGCGATGTATTAACATTGGCCAGAGGTATTGTTTCTCGGATCCTTTGCCGAAGGCTTAGCTCGCGTGTGCGTGGTCCTTGGCGAGTCGCGAGTGCCGTGCTCGTTCCTCGACAACGCGTCTCGTGCGACGTTCCTTCGATTAGAATCGACGTAGCGTCCTATCCGCGCTCGAAAATTGCTTTCGGTTTCCCACAGATTTCCTACGATTTCTCGCCTGTAAATTGTTCTCGTTTTTTTTTTCTCGAATTTTCCAAGTGTAACGTCGCTGGAAGTCAAGTGTCGGAGAGTCGTGTTTTAAGCAAGGGGTGAAAATCATTCGATTGTCACTGACAAACAATCGTTCGTGAATGTAATTTGTGAGATTTCGTTCGTGGATGTAATTTGTGGAAAGTGATCTGGCGAGAACTTGCTTCAGTTGGTACAACTGTACACCTGTTCAAACGTTCTGCAACCCCTGGCAGAAAGTTTTCGACCATGCTCGACGATACAGTATTGTCTGAGAATATTTGAGCACATTGTTGAAACTAATCGGCACGTGAAAAGAGTTTAATGTTTGTCGTTTGTTAATTTAATAACAACAATTGATCAAAAGTTACTGAAAAAAGAAATAAGTAAAGAAACAAAGTATCGCGTGGAAAAGATTTTCGATCACACTCGATAGTGCAAAATCATTTGAAAATATTTGAATATTTTTAAAGTTCCATTTTATAATTTTTATTTCATCGTTTTAAAATTGTCTGAGAGTATTTGAATTTTTGAAGTTTCATTTCGTAATTTGTCATTTTATAATTTCAAGATATCATTTTATTTGTATCGTTGAAACTAATTGGAGAGCAAAGAAGCACTGCTGAGTGATCAAAATTAGTCAAAAGTTACTATTTGTTACTGGAGAGAAGAAGCAAAATATCAGGTGGAAAAGAAATTTCCAATCACTCTCGATAATACAGAATCGTCTGAAAAGATTTGAATTTTATAAAGTTGCAGAGTATCGTTTAGATCTTTGCTTGTCTGTCGAAATCTTTCGTCATCGGTGGGATCAGCAATTCCCTTAAATGGATTAATATTTCAAGCTCATCCTTCGAAACGGTTCAGATCGATTTCAAAAAATTCCCAAACAACTTCGACGATCATCGAAACCTTTTCGCCGGGAGTTGCGTAGAAAGTCGAAACGCGAGTTCCTCAAAGTGCACGTTCCTGAAAGCTGAAAGAGACAGTCTTCCTTCTTCGAAACGTAGATAAACTTCGTTGTCGGAGAATTCAACTATTAAGAACGCGCGAGAGAAGAGAGACTAAATATATATAGTGTAAAAAAAATACGTATTCAGTGTAAAAATACGTATCTAGTGAAGAAAAAAAAAAAAAGAAAAGAATCGTGCTAGTGAAAGGAGAAATAAATGACCGAGGTGTCGTAAACTGGCATCGTTGGTGGTTGGAATGGGGAGCGAAGAGGGCGACGGGATGGCGAACGTGGACGCCACCGCCGCCGCTTCCTGGCAGCAGTATTACACTTGGTGCGGCCCGTACTCGCATCCTCACTCCCATTCGCACCCGCACGGCGCGGCTGGCGGCCCGCCGCCGCCTCACACGCACCCCCATCCCCACTTCCATCATCATCATCCTCCTCAGAGTCATCTGACTCAGTACCAGGCGGCGTCAGCGACAGGTCAGTGTCAGCAGCAACAGTCGCTGACCGCGTCCACCGCGAACGCGGCGCCCGCTCACTATTCCACATCTCAGCAGTATCATCTGCAGTTGCAACCGGCTCAGACGCCACCCTTGCACCAGCAGCATCAGTTCCATCCTGTTAGGGGGCAGGTCGCGCCGAGAAGACCTCCTTATGACCGAACAGGTACCCAATAATAATTTCTCTAGTGGGTTCGGTTGCTGATCGCGGTGTATTTGGAAACACGCACTCCGCGTATTTTCTTTGTATTTGGTATCGCAGGAGGAAACGAGAGAGGAAACAATCTTGTTTGTTGGGATTTTCGTGCATTTTCGACAGCTCGAAGCTGTCTTCTTCGACGCTCTTTAGTTTTGTTACATACGATATATTCGCTTGTTTTGTAACAGAGATGGAGAGAACTTCACTTTTCCTAACACTAAAACTACCCAGAAGTGAAGTCAAAACGGTCAATTTATGATTTTCCAGAGCAATTTTGCGAATTCGCATTTTCAGAAATCGGAACGATTTTTGCAAAATGTACGAAGGGAACTTTTTATACTTTGTGTCGTGTTATAATCTTTTCCCCGGTTCTAATTTCTCTGATAGAATTTTTATATACTTTAGTCGTCAGTAGTTGTAGTGTTAACTTTGGTAGCTACAGTAAAGAAAATTTATACATGTACGCATGTACGTAACGCGAGTATTATGGCCATGGCGCTTTCAACGCAGTGGGGCGGATCGATGCAGCGGAGGGGATAGAGCTCGCGATCGGGAAAGTGGGGGGCCGCCAGTTCGCCACTTCTGTGTTTTGTAATACTCGCTCTGTCCTGAATTAGTCACACACGTGAACGAAATTTTGGTGAAAATGGAAAACTTATCTAACGAACATTTTTTTAACAGCACTTAACTTTTTAACAGTAATTGAATTGCTTAAAAAATTAAATATTTTGACAATGATATTTAAAACAATTTTTAGCATTGATCGCTGTTTCAGTTCAATGTGGTAGATTTCCTTTGTTTTCATGCGTTTGAACGCGTGTAAAAAGGGAATGATATTTTTTCGTCGGAAAAACTGCCGAATCTTGTCTTTGGCTTCTGCGTACGATTATTATTCTATGCTTCTCCTATAACCCTGGAGAATTCGCGACGGCGAAATTACGTAAGCTTGGTGGCCGATCGTCACGCGATGTCAATCAACAAAATGGCTCGATCTTTCTCGAGGAATTAATAACGTCGGACGTTAAGTTTCGCTTCTCCTTCGTGTATATCGTCCTGATTAAAATCCCATTCTCCATGCTGGCCTGCACGTTTATACCCCGGAGGATCGCGTTTCGAATCGACGCTTGGCAGCGACAGATCCAAATATCCATATTGCAACAACCGATACTTTATGATAAATAAAAAAAATACAGATTACACGCGACGTACACCGATCGATGAATCATATTCGAGAGATTAAGTTGGGATCCTTTTTTTTGTATTTCTATTCTCTTTACGGAGGATGAATGATTGTTAATGTCAACTCTTTGAAATTATACGTCACGCTGGGGGTGATAGTTTTAACAAATTTGTTATAAAACTTCTGAAATTGTTTTGAACGTCATCACATTTTGAGAAATTATAAAATAATGAATTATAATAACTGAATGATGAATTACGAATTGAAATGATAATTATAATATTGTAATGACAATAATAAATAAATAAGAGACATTGAATTTTGTGCGTTAATTTACGTGATTTAAAGTAAATAAATACTAGTGGACAGCAACAACATTGAGAACACTGAGAGTCGAGTTTAAAGAGTATTAAATATTGGATACTTGATGTTATTATTATTATTATCAATGGCTCTCCAAATACTTGAATTTCCCGCCAAAAGCATCGATCGCTCGTCAAACTATTCCAATCGAAATATCGATTCCTACGAGAGATCTTCAAAGTTCCAAGGAACCTGTTCAGGAATTTTTTCGTCTAAAATTCCACGATGGTTCGTCAGATTTTCCAGTCGACTGTTTCTAAGTTTAGATAATTCTAAAAACCAGCGTCGGTCGAAATTGCACACGCACAATTTTCATCGAGCCGGGCTTCCATCGGTTTTCCCTAAATAAATTCAAAGTACAAACGACAAGGCTGGGGTAGAATAAAACGGTGTCGAATAAAAGCAACAGATTCCCCCATGAATAATTCAGCGTTCGTTTCGTGCGACGGTTGCGTCGGAATCTTCTTCTTCGTCTTCGTCGTCCCTTCGTTCATCCCTTCGTGACAGTCTCGCAGACAGGGTGGATTTACTCGAGTCGATCGAGTCGTTTTCGTCGACATTTTTGTTTCCCGGCCCGTTGGATAACGCAAGAGCCTGTAACGTTCCACAGATTATGGTGTATGTGCGTATCGCGCGCCGGGTGGATCCCGGTTACGCAAACGTTGTTGTCCTCCTCCCCCCACCCAGAGAAATCTCTCGCGTCTCTCCGTCATGCCGACGCCTCCGACCGTCCAGCTCTGTTCCAAATGATTCTTCCTATCTTTTTCTTTTAATATATCGAGTCAAAGTATAAGAACGAAAGTTTGTTAAAGTTTGTCGAAGTTTAGAGTGAGTTTGACGCTGGGAACTTTTGAAATTCGAAGAAAGCCAAATGTGAGGCTTGAGAGAAAGACACGAGTCTTTGACTTTACGTTCTTTGTGGAATTTCAATGGAAAATTTTTTTCTTCTCAGGATTTTTAGATTTTTTGGTTTCAAATTTTGGATTTTTAACGTCTCGAGTTGAAGTACAAGAACGAAAGTTTGCTAAAGTTTGTTAAAGTTTGTTGGAGTGATTCGCCAGTTTGACTCTGGAAACTCTTGAAATTCGAAGAAAGCAAAGTGCGAGGATTGAGAGAAAGACGCGAGTCTTTGATCGCACGTTCTTTGATAAATTTTTATGAAACAAAATTTTTGTAGAAAATTTTTTTTCTTTTTCTTTTTTGTCGACTTCGGACGCGTCAACTGTTTGACGTTGGAAGCTTTAAAAATTTGCGTCGGAGAAAATAAAGTGCGAAGATTAGGAAAAAGGACGCATTTTTTTTATTTTAATCGCACATTTTTTTTTTTTTTTCAAGAAATCACTGAAAGAGAATTTCCATGAGAAATTGTACGAATTGTTGAGCACTCTGCTACTTCCAGCGTTAACTCGGCTACCCATGTTTGAAGGAAGTGGTTCATTATAGTTTACGATGGTCATTTTCTACAAGATTGCCTCCGATCATAATGATCATCGCGTGGCCGCAGTTGAGCTCGATTCTTTGATCTTCTATCGATATTTCATGTTATAGAATATTTCACTGTTAATTCGTTCTTCGATTCCTCTGATAGATTTTGTAGTTTTTATTGGAAATTTCGAACAGTACTGTGCTCACTCTGACCAATTGATAAAATTATTTCTCCGATGATTTTATTGTTAAATACAATTGTATTTGAATTAAGTTTAGATAATGAGTCAAAAATAACATTTGTGAAAATCTGAAGTGCAAATGAAACAAATTCGTCAAATCGAGTCAATTAAATTTTTCAGTTCAATTAAATTTTAAATCAATGGAATTCTTGGTCGTCAATCCGCGACTGAACCCAATCTTTTGCCTTAAAATGATGTGAATCATGCTCTCTATTTGAAAAAGGTATCACGCGCAATTCGAATTAGAATTTTTATATTTTCACTAATTTGCATCTAACATCATGACTGATTGCAATTACAATAATATTTGTGGAAGAAGTTTGAAAAGGAAGTCGTAAGACAGTTACGGAATTTAACGTTTAGTATCAAAAAAATTGGCAAGTGGAAATCAAATGTCCGCAAGGAAACATTAGATGAATTATAGCAACACGAATGTACAACACAATCATTAATTTAAAATTAAAACGAGCTGCGACTCGCAATCGGTTTCAGTGGTCCATGGTTGAAGATAGAAGTTATTGACAACTATAGTTCTATATTTCTGAAAAGATTGTCGTCTAGATGGACTTGAGAGAATCGTCGTTTCTCCACTCTCCGTTGTAGAACCGGAGCAAGCGTAATATAGACTCTGGAATTATTCAGATCCTCGTACAGAGTGTCATCGAGAAACAACGAGTCCAAAAGGACTCGCAGCCGAAGGAGAGACCTCCATTCACGAGCAATGAACGCCGCGCCGGTTATTTTTCTCCCATGGAAATTCGCGATAATCCTGTCGGTGAAATAAACAGCAACGTCCATCATCCGGAGTGGCGGTACATGAAAACCGTATCTAATCGTTCGCCATTTCCATCAGCCGCGCTGTCTTCCCACTGGCCTGTCCTTTCTCGTTCTCCTTCGCAGTTTCGCGCTATTCTTTTATTCAAATCGCGTGGCCAGTTTCTGCCAGCTACACGAAAAAATTCACCGACCTCCCCCACCCCTCCTCTTTCCAATTCAGAAATTTTTATTTTTCCGTCGTTTCCGAAGGAAGGTTTCTCTTGGTTGCAGAAACGATTGAAATTCTTTCTCGAGCGTTGTTTCTCCCAATCGACGACGTTGTTTCGTTACGATATTTTTTTATGTGGACAGATTTTAAGGTTATGGGGGACTTGAGTGAAAATTTCGAGACTGTCAAAGGAATAACTGAAATTTAAAATGCAAATATGAAAGGAGAAAGACGTGACGATGGTAATAATTGCGAAGTGGATTCTTGTATTGTTAACGATACATCTTAGGTTCTTTTTCGTGTAAAAGAGTTGGTATGGAGATTTTAAGGTTATGTAGGACTGAGTGAAAATTTCGGGACTGTTAGAATTTTAATTATCGGATTTTAATAAGAAATTTGAAACATGAAACATGCGGATTTTTGTATTTTTAACGATACCTTTTCATGTTTTTTTTTCATGTAAAAGAGTTGGCATGGGAAATTTTTAGGTTATGGAGGACTGAGCAAAAATTTTGAGACTATCAAAGTTAAACTTTCAATTAAAATTTAAAATGCAAATATGAAAGGAGAAAGACGTGATGATGGTAATAATTGCAGATTCTTGTAGTTTTACTTTTAACGATAAGTCTTATGTTTTTTTTACGTAAAAGAGTTGGTGTGATAATTTTAAGGTTATGTAGGACTAAGTGAAAATTTCAAGACTGTCGGAGTTTTAATAGAAATTTGAAACGTGAAAGATACGACGAAGGATAATTAGAATGTGGATTTTTCTATAAAATATATGTGTATTTCTCCCTTCTTCATTAAAATGAAGTTTCACATATATATGTATTATTTAAATAAAAATTATCAAATTTGACGCAATAACCAATTATCATTATTTATCAATTAAATGAATCTCGACGATTTCTCGCCTTCCAATTAACTTCCTTTTATGAACGATCGACGAGATCAATCCTCGATTCCACGTCCATTACTTTCATTTCCAAATATTCGATCGAACCAATCGAAAATCTTCGATATTTAATACCCGACTCCGACTCTTCTACGATACAAGTACCAAAAATCGATCGCAATCACTCCGATTCTCAATCGATTCCCACCTTCTCGATCCTTGATCGAGAGAGAAGTAGGGGTTACGTTGCGGATTGAGAAAAAAAAAAAGAAAAAGGAAAACAAAAAAAAAAAAAATTAACGAGATGCAGCTGGGAGAATAGAGAATGGAAAAAACGATCGAAGGCGGAACGAATCGACGAGAGACTGGGGTTTAACTGCGTGGATCGCGGGTTTAATCCGACGATAGGGGGGAGGGGAGAACGCTTCGCGGACGCGGCGCGGCGCGGCGAGGGGAAGGGGAGGTGGAAATCGATTATTCGCGTATCCTGCGATTCACCTGCGGTTGGAAGTCGGCCTCTGTCGGGACAGAACCGCGGAAAGTTATCCTGAAACGTTGCATTATCCCCGTCAACGAGACGGAACGCGCGTCCTTGAGGCACGCGGCTTGCGAGATCCGTGAAGAAACGTATGCACGTATGTATCTAATCGCGAGAAGGCACGATCTGTCCGATCCGTAGATCGGCAAGATCGTATGTTCGATCTTCTTGATCAAGGTGGAACTAATTGTCGCGATCGCGTTGACATTATGGCGACGAACGTACGTTTGTTTCCTCGCGAAAACCTCGGACTTCCTCCCTGTTGCTGGGAATTTTCCATTTTTTTTCTTCTCTCTTTTTCTCCTTTTCCCCCTCCCCTTCATCTTCCTCTTCCGCCACGAGGCTTGCTCAAGGCTTCGAGACACTCGGCTTCGTCCGTCTCTCTTCCGATTTTTTGTTCTTTGAGACGACGCGGTCTTCGTAGTAGTCCAGAGTCCAGAGTCCAGAGTCCTCGATTGTCGGAGCTTTGACAACGCTAGAAACTTCCTAGAGTGAGGTTAGAACGACCTCACTCTAGGATTTGTCTTTTTTTTTTGTTTCTGTTTTTTGAAGCAAGTAAATTCAGATTTGCAACTCTGAAACTCGAATTTTTGGAGATTTCAGTGGTTTTTGTAACATATTTTAAAAATACAATGTACGACGTTGATATAATATTGTTATGTTAATTTAATTAATTATCATGTTGACGTAACATTAATATAGTAATAAAATACAATGTTCGTGAAATATAGGAAAGAGTTTGTGCATTACAAATTTTTTTTATATCTCAGTCGTCGGTAATTAGAGCGTCAAGACCAATAATGTACAGATTTGTAATAATTAGACTGCGAATATTTTTAGAAAATTAAATGCTCAACGTAATATGTGTCTAGAAAATAGATATCGAAAGAGTACTTATATATTTAGTAATAGAAAATTATATAAATATTAAATATTCGTAACGTAATAATTGGTACACAGTGGTCATTCTATTACGTGTAATTTATAAGAATGTTGCAACAATTGAAATTTCAGAACTAAAGAACAAAATCTGACGTGGAAAATATAACTTTCTCACAGTCGTGACAGTTAACATGAAAAAGTAAAATTTGTTTGAAAAAGAAACACTCGATTTGAAAATCGAGAAAAATTGCAGAAATATTACTGATGTTAGTCCTCGAAAGTACTATGGGTCGTTCGGATGAAATTTGGAATTTTGGAATTTAGTTTGTTTGTCACGCGGGGAAAACAGGGATATTCCTACTTACGATGATAGACGCGAATTCAGAGGGGAGGGCTGTGATCTCGCATCGGTGTCCTCTGCATCTGCTTGCACACGCGAGACCAGCGAGCGGCTGAGCAGCGCGTGTGGGTTGAGCTGATCTTCCGGTGGATCTTGCGCGATGACTCACCCTCGCGACTCGTTCCTCGAATCTCGCGCGACACTTTGCGAGACGTCGAGGTGGCCGAAGGAACAACATTTAACGCTGGAATTACCAAAGTGGTCAAAATGACTAATTTATAATATAAGAAATATATATATTTGTGGAAAATTATAAATTAGTGTTTGCATTAGTATTAGTATTTATTATAATACTAATTTATTATTACAAATTTACTATAAATTAGTCGTTTTGATAACATATATATACAATATATATACATAATATCTATAATATAATATCTATAATATATATAAGATCTCTGTGAAAAATTATAAATTATATATTATAAGTTATATATCGTATATATATATATATATTTAAAAAAGGCCCCTGGCGCTAAAAGTGGTTAAAGTAAAACCTTGACTAGTTAGCGTTGCTAGGCGGTGTAATTGCATCCTGACATCGAATGGATTAACACTTCTGCCGAGCTTCTGCCGATATCATTCTCTCCGAGAGAAACGATTGCGAACGTTACTCGTTCGTACGGTCTGTCCCCTCCCCCTTTCGCGTGTTATTATCGTTGCCAATATAAACGCGATAATCGTTTCGAACCAACGAACGACGTTCTTCGCGTCTTTTTTTTCCAGAAGCTTTCTATTGAAATAGCGAGAAGATGTAATTATATAGTTTAGACTGCGTAATGATCAGTTTGGCAAGAGCACCGATAAGTAAAGATTCCAGCAAGTTTATTTAATTTGGCTTGCAACTCACGTCGAGGTTGTTTACTCTTGTTTGATGATTGGTCGTTTACTCTTGTTTGCCGTGGAATCTTCTTCGTACAGTTGAATTGAAACCTTACGTACGTTACTGAAAACGTAGACTTTTTTCTGAATTTGGAGATTTATTCATTAGTCGATTTGGCATTTGTTACTTACAGTGAGGATTGTTGGAGATTATCGCGTGATTGTTATTATTGTCGTAAAACAAATAGGGATACGGATTTTTTTAAATTTGGGAATTTATTTATTATTTAATTTAATTTGCCATTGACAGATTACAATTGGAGATTCTCGTTTGTTCGGCGAGATTTTTTTTGTAGAATTGGAACATAGATTTGGAAATGTTTGGAAATGTTTGAAGTTTCAAGCTTCCGAATTTTTTCATTTTCGTACACATTTTCAAACTACCAAACGCTGTAACTTTAAAAATAAACTCTCGGGATTCAAATATTCGCATTCCAAATTTTCTCAAACTAATCGAAATCCAATCTGTTTCCAATCTTTCGCTTCGAACAACCGCTTACTCGAAACTTCAAATTTTCATTTTATACAAATTCTTCAGTTATCAAGTGACCGTCGTTTCAAAATTCGTGAAAGATCTTGGTGTCTGCTTTCTGAGTCACGATGTTAATCCCTTGTCTCGTAATATCGAGCCAATTCACGATTTCGATTCAAAGGAAAGAGCAAACTGCGAGAAGTTTGAATTCGTTTGAAAGTTTGACTGTCAGTTTCTTTAAATCAAACATTAGCGAGCGTGTAAATTTGGTGTTTCACGCTTGAAATAATGCTACAATTATAATAAACAGCGCAAGAATTGTTTAAGAAAATTGTTTCTGTTTCTTCTCGCGTCGTGGTGTCGCGCAGCACGTGAAAACAGCGATATTTTTCAGCGTGGAAGGCGAGTCCTGAGCCCTCGAGATAAAGGGAAAAAAAAGAAGATGTGGAGAGAGCGAAATGAGGTTGAACGAAGAGAGAAAGAGAGAGAGAGGTTCTCCTGCGCGAAGATTGCCTCAGCGAAGACAATTCGCTAAGCGTGACCGTGCACGAACACTCCCACTCGCGCATTGTGCGAGAGTCAGGAGACAGAGGGTATCTCTCGCGAGAGGAGAACACTTCCCCCTTCTTTCTGCAGTGTATGTGTGTGTGTGTGTGTGTTGATCTCTGACCCGGGTCCTGCGAGATCCCGATCCAAAGATCGTTCCTGCTTCGCCGTGATGGGCCCACGCGACTCGCCGCATCCTCTGACCACTGTTCTTGCTCTCTTTCGTGTTTTCCGCGGGGCGAAGTGTCAAACAGTGGGTGTAGAAAGTATTCGTACACTGATGTTTCTCGAGGAAGCCTTCATACAACAAAATTCGTTAAATACTCTGTTCCAATACGCTATTATATGTATTATATGTATATTGTTTTTTGTAAATTTGTGTCTGTACAAACATGTTTGTACAAACATATTTGTTCTATGTAGAGTACGTGTCGTAAAGAAAGTGTCAATCGTTTGCAGAATTCGCAAAATTGATTTGTCAATGAAGTGTAACACGTTGCCAGCTCATACAATCTCAAACAACCTCAAACAATTACGGAACTATCATCGTGCCTTCACAGTAGTGATAGCAAGTTTTTTTGGATTAAGTTCTTCGTTTCTCTCCATACGGTGCAATGTTCATCCGACACAGAAATGTTAAATTTTCCTTTATGACACGTATTCTACAGAGTACTTCAAACATGCAGATTCATCTTTTTTTTTTTATGAAAGTTATTTAATATACGAAGGATTATTTGAAATTCATCTCGGTGTGCGAGTACTTTCTACTTCCAAGTGCAAGACAATTCAAGAGGATTCATGAACGGACACGCGGAATTATTTCTGTCGATTTTTTTAGTTTCAGGTATCTGGACGATCTTTCGTTGTATAGTACTGTATTAGGATGTCTCAAAAGTTTCTTTCGTTTCGCTAATGTTTAACTTTATTTATAAATTATTATACTAAAATTAATTCAATTGTAATTATAATTGAATCAATTTTAATTACAATTAATGATTTATTGATAAACTAATATAATTGTATATATAAATTTAATTTTATGTTTAACTTTATGCTGTATCATTGAATTATAATCCATTCTGATTCCATTATTTTTCTGTCTCTCAATACCATTTTCAAAATTTCTAAAATCTGCCAGCGTGTCGTTTATATCGAGCCATGGAGGGAATTTTTTTAGTGAAAGAAATAGATAATAATCAGACGAGGGATGTGTTCTATCTCGTCCTCCATGATTCCCGGATATCATCTCGTCTGATTGCTATCCGTCTCATTCACTTAGAAAGTGAAACGTCCGCGGTAAAAAATTTTGGCTCAATAAGAACGACATTTCTCTGGCAGACGGCAGAAGTTGTGAAAAAAATCACGTTACGAGAGATGATAAATCAGAGTGGATCGTGTGTAATTCAACGACACGATACTACGCGTATTACGTTGTTGATTAATAAAAATTTGGAGCAACCTGTCGAAAATTAAAATTAAACACACACTTTTGTATTTTTATAATGAATTTCTTTTAAATTCGATTGCAAATACCTTTTATATTCATATATACATGATACTACTTTATATGATGTAGCATTCCAGAAGTGTGTAATTCTAGCATTTGAGAACATAGAATATTTATAAATAACGTAACTCGCTGTAAAAAAGAAACCTCGCCTAGGTACAAAGTAATAGGTTTCAGCCATCTTGGAAGCGACCCACCTGTCATTGAAATCACTTTATCAATCATTTTTCAGCGAGCGAAAAGAAGCGGTAAAAATTGCAAACATCGTAGACGTGACAGATCTCAACGTTCTTAGATACATATATACGTCTATATATAAAAAGCAGATTAGCTGCAAAAGATTACACGTCTCCATCTTTTCTTTTCTTTGATCTTTCATCTTCTATTCTCGATATATTGTGTCTCAAGATTTTATAAATATAAAAAAAAAAAAAAAAAAAAGAAATAATCACAAATAATTTTCTCAGACACAACTGTCTCTCTGTCTTTCTCTTTCACCCTGTCTCGCTCTTTTTTTTATAATCTATCTATTTATCTTTCTCATTCTCATGTACATTGACGTTCACGGAAATACTGTACCTTGTGTCATTTTCAGGTGACCCCATGATAACATCCTCTCTGAAGGGTAAGTGACAAAAACGACAGCCCATACATTTCTTCTTTCTTTTTTCTCTTCTTCTTTCTTTCTTTCTTTCTTTCTTTTTTTTAATTGTCTTTCGTACCTCTTGCATCTTACACACTCCCCGGACGAACGATCCACGCAAGGATCCACCGTTGTTTTTTTTTTACACTCATTCCTTTTAATTTCTTTGGAACGAGGACAATAAGCGGGACGTGTCCTCCCATTTGCATGAGTATCTAATTTTTTTTTCTTTCTGTCTCCTCAATTTCCCATTCCACTCTCTCTCTCTCTCTCTCTCTCTCTCGCTTCTACTCTCTCTCTCTCTCTCTCCTTCACACACGTAGGAGTTTAGAAAAGAAAAAGTGCATCGAAGCGTGGTGCTGAAACTGTGAAACGTTGAAAATTTGTTCTTCCGAAATTTTTAAGCTCGAAAGTTTGACCAAGTTTGACGAAGTTGGAGAGAGCTTTGATCGTTTAGTTCTTGAGACGACCAAAAATTGAAAATTTGGAAATTCGTTGTTTCGAAACTTTGAACACTCGAGATTTGAGAATTTAAAGGCACGAGTCGTCGATAATTTGAGCAACTTAGTTTCCTAAATTACGGTTCTCAGTCGGAACGACGCGTCGATGCACTTTCAAACGAATAGGAACAAGTAGGTAGAAGCGGCTTGAGCACATTACTTTCAATCAGGTCTAGATCGTAGAATCAAACGTAGCGTAGTGGACACGACGAGCAAAATTACTCTAAGGAAAGCACAACAACTTGCCCAAAATTCTGTTTCATCTGAAAAGAACAAAACGAGACGACTGAAACGAAATTGAAAAAGTGAAAACATCACTCACCCTATTTTACTCGGTATAAATAAATTTACCATGATATTCTTAGCTTCATCTGGCCAAAAAATCGGAGATTATTTAGTAGAAACACTATATTCGTCGCAACACGATCCCCCACACAGTTTTGAATGAATTAACCATAGTGTGTTGTAAGTGACGTGTGACAAGAAATAATATACAATGACCCAGTGAATAATAATAATAATACAATGAACGAATGAATGAATACTAATGTAAAATGGTATGAAATAATCAAATAAATCACGGATTTGAAAACGTCAGAAAAATTGATGAACAGGCGTTAAGAACGAGGAAAGAAAATCGTAACAAAATCTAACTTTCAGATTTGTAATTTGACTAGAGTTCTGAGTGAGTTATAAATGAAAATTGGTCGTGTATACTGATGTAAAATGGTATAAAATACCATTCATTACAAAAAAAATTGGCATAATGGTATGAGAGAATAGTGTAATATAATCTTGGTATAATATGGTATAAAATGGTACATATAATAGTATAAAATGATCAAATAAGTCATAGAATCTGAAAAACGTCGGTAAAGACGGTCTCTAAGAACAAAGAAGAAAATTGATAACAAAATCTAACGTTCTAAGGTTCGTAATTTGAACAAAATTCTAAGCGCGGAGTAGATTATAAATGGGAATTGATCGCGGATAGAAGCTGTTTAATGTGTACATTAATTCGTATATTAATACTGATATAAAATGGTATAAACTTTAATGATATAAATTAATACTGACGTATGATATAATACTGATATAAAATAATATATTGGTATGATATAGTATAATGGTATAAAATATAATTAAATATAATGGTATAAAATAATCAAATGAGTCACGAATTTGAAAAACGTCGGTAAAGACGGTCTCTAAAAATGAAGAAGAAAAATTGATAATAAAATCGAACCTCTCAAGGTTCGTAATTCGAACAGAGTTGTAAGCGCGGAATGGATTATAAATGGGAATTGCTCGCGGACAAAAGCTGTTTAATATGTACATTAATTCAAACGCGTTTCATCGTCAATAATTTATAAGCCGCGGAGCTATTAATTACGCATCTCGGACGTATGCGTAAACACGCGAAGAAGTCGTGGCGATTGGTTACGCGCCATTACAGTAACGAGGCTCTTCTTTCTCCCCTTCGCGCGTACTACCTATCCGCGATTTTCATTTTTATCACGCGTATCATTGTAAACACACTGCCGATCGCTGATCGCTTCACGCTCGTTTCATTTTGCGATTTCGAACGATTATTAATTCGTCGACGATCAAACTTCTCGTCTCTGCCTTTTCCGTTTTCTTCAGAAACGGAGGTTCGCGATACAGAAATAATTTGAAAAAAAAAAAAGAAAAGAGAACTGAATTTGCTTACGAACTCAGAAAAATAAAACCTAGAGTTTTGGAACTTTGCATAGATCGAGGGATCCAGGTCGATCGATATTTTTCAAGTTTTGCGAATTCGAAAGTTAGAGAAAGAAACAACCGGATCTCTCTTTGGACTCTCTCGATTCATCCTTTCTGGAAATTCCAGAAAATCGTGCAAATTCTCCTTGTTCAATCGTTCAATCGCCAAATTCGGTCTCAACTCTAATCTATATCGATTCATATCGGTCTCTCATCGATTTTTCTTCCAACTCGAGTCGCGTACGCGCGTGACAAAGGAACCTCGAGGACGAGCGTCAGTCCACGGTTCAGATGAAAAATTCTCAACTCTCTCAAAATTCGCAAAGGCAAAGACTTTCGGTAGTTGTCGATTTGAGAAAGAAGATTAACGCTAGAAGACGTAATACCTCGTGTCGGACACTCGTTGGCTCGGCTCGAATGGCCGCGTCGAACGATCGTTTTACGCGTTTCTCGGCTGTCGATCCGCGGAGCGTGTCTCTCTGGACGCTCGACGAACAGATATCCTCGTTTCCACCGACACACGACGACGACGACGACGACGACGATGACAACAACACCGACAGGCCGTGCTCTTACATTTTATCTGGCAAGATGTGGCAATGCCGTGTTATGGCCTAGCCACGGCTGACGTTATGGAAGGATAATCCCATGCGGTCGACGCTTGGATCTCAGATTTCGCGTCGAGGTCATAATCTGGTCGAGAAGGGGGGAAATGAAGGGGAAGGGGGGAACTTGCGACGCCAACCGGCTCAACCCCGTGTAAACTCGGCTACATCCACAAAAATTCGGACCCGGACCTCGTCAGAAATTCGCTCGTTGTGTTTCACAGTTTCTGCTACTATTTTTCTTTGATTACTTACTGGATTAAAGCTCAGTCTACTGAATGTAGAAAATTCATTCGGATGTTATCACTGAAAGTAATTTTAGCGGGGGTAACCTAGAAAATCGGACACCTCTTCAGGTGCAACGCTGATGCAACGAAAATTAGCGATTGGTTGATTTGGGTCACGTGATTCACGAGGGCGCGTGGGATTTTCATCCAATCCTAGTGTTTCTAATTTAATAAAATATCGTACATGGAGTTTTAAGGGCTCGCTGTAAAGAGAAAATTTCAATCTTTTTAACGTTTTCTTCGAGAGGAATCTTCCATTGTCAACATAGAAGCTTCACACTTTAAAATGAGACCAGGTCGACAATTTTTTATTGTCATTGGTACAGTTATATACTTCTCACTGTATATACGTATAGTTACTGTATATACTATAGTTTTCCAATAGCGAGTTAACTCATCATCTCCCGAGTTGAAAAGGTTAAAAGACGCGTAGACGCATCTACCACGCAACAGATGAAACGATACAACGCGTTCGTTGAAATTTAACGAGCTGATTACTCGCTGGAAACGTCGCTTCGTTCATCCCGCACCCTGTTATTCAAATAGTTTTCCATCATTATTTACGAGGGGCGACCCGTTGCCACGGGCGTACATAATTACACACGACAATAATAACGCGCGTGTTGATGCGTATTCTCGTTTCATACGGCGCTCGATCGTTCCATCAGTCCTGTTTATCTATCGTTACGTTAACGCGCGCGCAAGGATACCAGCGGTTGGTTTTTCCGTTCATTTTCTTTTTTTCTCTCCTTCTCGTGACGGATCGCCTTCTAAACCCTTTTTTTTTCTAGATTTCAATTGAAATTCTTTTGACAATAATAAAGAGAGCGCGAACGATCAAATTGGCCCTCTTGCGAATTTTCTTTTCTTTCCTCAGCGTGTATTTATTCGTATTCCTCTCTCGAGTCAAGAAAATTTTACTCTATCGAGAGGGGAAGGGAGGTCAGTTTTGTTCGGTTGAAATTAAATTAAATAAAAGTCGCTGACACGAGGCGCGGAAGAAAGTGGGGGAAGAAGAGCGTGAGGAGTGTCAGAATTCCACTTTACGCGGAGCTCGAATCTCCTTTGTCAGCTGGAAGTCGAAGGTTGATCCCCGGAGAAATTCAAGGGAGAGCTGACTTTGAATTTGACTACGATCCTACTACGTTGTTCCGGGGCTAGAAATAGAAACTTACCGACGTTCAGGATACATAAATAAAAGCGATATTATTGAATGTTCGTATATTTATTAGACACAAATGAAAATTTATTTATACATAAGTGAAAATTGCATTCGGCCGTCTAACGTGTAAGCCGTGGTGGCGCCAATTTTGAAACGACGCAAGACTACGTTACCGGCATTTAGCTAAAAAATTTGAAACGTAGGACTACCTTATCGGTCGCGAATGTGTTAATTGGTCGAGATTATCACGGTGATATCCTGAGGTTTTTACAACACGTCAACGTGAATTTGAGGAAAACAAGAAGTCAACAAGGTTTGGCTTCCGTTCAAACGCGCGACTCGCGTCGTTTTCGTTTCATTCGTCGAACGGATCGTCGGATCGTCGGTTGCCAACTGTTTGTCTCCGTAAAACGAACAGTTTTGCCTAATTTATTAACTCGTTTGTTAACTCGAGCTGAACCTAACCTATTGACACATTCGCGACCGATAACGTAGTCGTGCGTCATTTCAAATTTTTTAGTTGACTGCCGGTAACGTAGTTCTACGTCATTTTAAATTTGTTAGAAACCGAATATCGGGAAAGGTAGGCGTTAGAAACCGGTTGATAAATTTTGACAGAGTCAAGATTCGAACTCGTCGATCAAGAAAAATTCCTCGAGCTGTCCCCTCCTTGTCTACGCACTTTAATTAAAAAGAAGAAGAAGAAGAAGATGAAGAAGATGAAGAAGGATTGGCACGTGTAGCTTTTACATAAGAGATCGAAGATTACGACCGACTTTCGATAATTGATCCCCTCGATCCATCTGAATAATCGCGGATCGGACAAAGAAAAGCTCGTCGCGTTATCGTCCGTTCGAATCGCGTTCCCTTTCAACAAACCTCCCTCTCCCCCCTCTTTCAATATCAATTCACTCAGCTCGCCATTTCTCGCTCATTCTGAGCAATTACGTAACAAAACTGGATCTCGTTCTGGAGGGAACTTTGAAAATATTTTTAAAGTCGACGGCGATAACCGTCGTGTTGAAAGGCTTATGTAATAATTCATAGTCTTTGTCGAGTCTTTGACTATTCGTCTTTGTCGTTTCGCGTGATTTCCTCCCCTGCCCCCCTTCTTCTTCTTCTTCTCGTCTTTTTACCATTTTCCTTTTTTTTCCCCTCTCGTGATTGAACGGTGATTGATCGTAATTATAAGGCACCACGGCGAGTATGCGAGCTAATGCGAGAACGAGCTAACGAGTTTACCTCGGCGGTAACGAGCCGAGTCGCCGATTATATCGCGATCGCTCAGAAAAATTCATCGATTGTCCCCGGCGCGTTTCGTTTAACGAACCGTTCTCGTTCTGCTCTTCGATGCCGACCTTTGTCCGATAGAAGAAACTGTTCCCGCCTTCGATCCATCTCTATCCTTCGCGTTCGTTAGCTCTGATTAGGCCACTAGGTACACGCCCTGACAAGTATGCCAATTACAACCCCAATAGGTTATTCTAGATCAGATTCTTGCGTGGAAGACGCGATTAGGAAATAAGTAAGTTATTTCAAAAGTTTGTAGGAAACTAGCCATCGGAGATGGTTGTTTATTATTATTTAAATTGGAGGATATGCGATGGCAAGATGTGGAGATTTGCCAGAGTATCGCGTGACTTTTGAACGTCTTGGTATAATCGTGAGTCATGATTGTAAAAATTGGTCAAAAATTCGTACCATTGTCAATGACCATTATTAACGAGGATCGGAATTTGATTTCGGTAAGGGAAATCTCGCAAGTTCTTAACAATGTGAAATATTACACTTGCACTCGGGAAAATATATTGCTCTAGAGACAATTATAAATTTGCTACGAAAATTTCGGAATTTCTTGAAGATTGTCGCTCTTAAAAATTTACCCGTTGTACGCTAATTTATCTTAAAATAAAAGTGGACGTGCTATGATATTGGAAACAAATCGAGTTTTAAAGACATTTCAGAGTAAATCTTGTAAAAGTTGAAGGAAAAGTAAATTTTCTTTGTCAATGATGGTTAATGGTAACGAGAAAAAGAATCTTCGGTCGTTTATAATCGTTATTTGCAACCAAAGACATTTTATTCGAAAAAGTGATTGTTGTCCTGCAATTTCTTTTTATTTCGAACATAACAGGCTCCCCAGTGGAAAATTGTATTACACGATATACTATATTTGTATCTCATTATATTATATGATAGATGTTCTGAATTATCACCAGGGCAAGGCGAAAGTGAAATTTTGCGAATTTAATTTCACAGAAGGGATCGGAAAATAAATTAAGATTTCAAGGTAGTTTATTATTTTCTACGAATCGAAAATTAACGTCGAAGTGTCGAATTAGCGTTCGAATTATTCGAGACGAATTATTTCGAGAGATCGTGCCTTTGCGTACATATTTCGTATGTATACCGACTCGTTTTCAAGGAAACAAGGTAACTCCGAAGCTCCCGCGATTTCCACCGCTCCTTCACAGTGGAAATATAATTATCGAAGTCGAGGAAAAAGTAATTACGCTCGCGACGTTCGCGTTTAATTGGCGGACTTTGCGTTGGCGGTAAAAAACAGACGCTAGTCTCCCGGATGAAAAGAAAAACGCGTTATTTTCAGAAATTAATTGAACCAAGAAAAGAAGCTCGCTGCCTTCCCGAGAAAAACTCGCGCCGCGTTACTCGAACGACCAACGAAAGCGTTTCTAAAAATATTGAAGAGTAGAATTCAATTGTCAAATACATGTTTCTAGCAAATACGACAGTATATTTTATATTTGAAAAATTTCGATTTTTTTGTCGACCAATCAAATCTGTGAACAAATCTCTCAAATCTGTGAAGAGCAACGCGAGAAACGACTGTTTTTCCTAAGTCCAAAACGACCAAATCCTGGATCCTCGATCCTCGATCTTCAGGACGGTAAATATCTTTGCTCCGATCGCGACATATGCTCCGTGCACGTTTCTTTAATTGTCAGGTGTCGGTGAAACACACAGGATCCTCCTCCGGGCGGAATTTATAACATAAACGCTTTATGACGGCGACAACATCTGTTCGTCAGCTGTCAGAAATTGTCAACTCTCGAGCTCTCCGTAGCTCGAAGAAAAGTCTTTTGTTCGTGGGACACGAAGACTGGAACAGAGGAATCTTCGTTTCAGTTTCAGTCGATTCAATGCGAATGAATTTTAAAAATTAGAAAAAACTGCACGACTTGTACCCCAGTACGATTCGCCTCACTGAAAGGCCCAAAAGCAACTGTTTCTGACTAGGAAACGAAGACGACATTTTTGCCATAAAATTTTATCGATACGCAAACATTTGAATCGATAGAAAACAAATTACAGACGCGATCGCTCAGTACCAGACGATGCCACTCCTACTCGAGGTCTACCCCACGCCCCCTCGCGAATCACGTGACCCAAATCAACCAATCGCTAATTTTCGTTGCATTAGCGTTGCACCTGAAGAGGCCCAATTTTCTGGGTTACCTCCGCTAAAAAAAAAAGTAAAAGAGAGGAGCAGATAAAAGGAGGCTCTATTATGGAACTTTGGGCCCGGTGGATCCGTGACTCTATTTTTAAGCGCGTGTAAGGCGTTCCACTTTCGGTCGTGGACACGTAAATTGCTTTCTCTTTTGTCCGTCGCGGTATTTTTGGACTTCGTCGAGACCAAGGAAGGTGAATTGTTTTCTCTGTTTAAAAGTGTTAGATCTCTAGATTTCAGATTTAATTGTTTTACAAACAAAAGAGTTCAGATGTCTAAAAAAGATCCTCACGATTGCGCGAAATATTTCTAATGTTCTTTTCTGGAGGAGAAAACAAAGATTCTAAACTGAAATTAGAAATTTGATCGTATATAATCGTCGACGTGCAAACGATCTCGCAGGTGTGTGATTTCACATTCAGTCAGAGTAGAATTAGCTGCTGGAGGAACCAGACACATGAAAACAACAACTTTCGGCAATATGGACTTTCTCCTTCTAGTGAAATGTGCCCTGCCGCGATTCGTCACTCGCGTTCGCCCTCTTTCTCGCTTTTCTCGCTCGGAGAAGGGCCGTTCCCCCAAAATTTGGTCGGTAACTCGGCCACGAAATGGGACCACTTTCTTCCGGACACCCGTTAGACGAGTTCCACGTTCCTCTTTTTTCGTTTTTGCGCTCACGTTAGCCACTCTTGTATAGCGGATACATCTCTCGTACTCTCCTGGGACTTGTTTTCTGAATTTCGGTCTTTTCATTTCACTGCTCTTTGGACTTGTTTCCCAAAAATTTGAAAGGAAGGAGTTTCTCTCGAAAATTAAGGGAAGTTAATTCTTTGTAATGAAACAGTAGATTCTTTAAATTTTAGAATTATTTTACTTTCAGGTTCGATCGAAATTTAAAGTATCTCTGGAATTTTTCCGAAGTTTTTCTAAATTTTGTTCGTCGAAGAGAACAATTTCGATAGTTTGCTAGAAAGAATATCCCGAACCGAATAAATCCATAATAATTTTTTTTAAATATATTTTCCAACAAATATCAGGGGAAGGCTTTTATTTGTTAACTCGTAAATAAATTGGACCATTTATTTCGACAGCGATCCGTTTTCTTTTACTTTTCTTTTATATTTATACAAGTTTCGATCACGGTGTCCCATTTGGCAACGAAATTTCAATCGATCGAAACAAAAATGTTTTAAGATTTAAATTGTTATGTATGTAAATTGTTCACAAGTACCTAAAAAGTTTACACTTTTTATTTTTCCAATTTTCCGAGATAAATGGTCCAATCATACCCGGAACGTAAGCGTCCGATTGGTCGGTGTAAAATCGCAAAATGGTCGAAATCGGCGGAGCATCCCCGATTTCCCGGTTGATTACGAAATACGAAGAACGCGTTGCGGCAAATCTGTCGGAACGGGCCGTTTCTTTTCCATTTTGCGTCGGCGTTTTGCTCTGCGACAGAGCCCGGGAGTGAAAGGAAGCGGGCAGGATCAACAGGTTGCCTCGATTCCCGTTTCGCGTGGCATCGTTAGACCGCAGCAACAGTTTAACCTTTAGCCGGGAAACGAAAGCGTCTCTCTCCCCGCGTCGAGATCTCCGGCCTCGTTCCAAAAAAAACCACACACACCTCGCCTCCATTCCTCCTCGTTCCCTGAATCGCAGTATTGCTCTTAAAAAAATGGAGCACATAAATTGAAGCGATGGAATATTCTGATAAAGTCATAATTGAGGTTATGATTAACACCTCAATTATAGTCGAGGTTATGATTCAACACTTATGATTTCACGTCAAATTTTCCACAATTTTTCAATGGTTCACGTTTCCAATTACATTTTTAAAGTGAAGTATAATATAAAACTATGAAATAGGCTAAATAACAAATCATTATATAAATATGCTGTGGAAATAATAGATTAAATATGAAGCTGTGGAAGGAGGCTAAATAATAATATTAATTTAATGTTATTAATTCAGAAAGAAATTTCGATCGTTATTAATTTAATCTCTTGACATTACTAGTTACTAACCTAACCTAAACCTATAGTATATATATATATATATATATTATAAGTATATACTATAAATATATACTATAGGTTTAGGTTAGGTTAGGTTACTACACTAACTAGTTACTAGTTACTATAAATATATACTATAGGTTTAGGTTAGGTTACTGTAGTAACTAGTAACTAACCTAAATAGTAAGCAATCTAATAACTAGTAATATACTAACCTAATAACTAGTAAGTAACCTGAGGTTACCATAGTAAATAGTAACCTAACCTAAATCTATAGTATATATTTATAGTATATATATATATATGTTTGTATATGAACACGAAGTCCAACACAAGATGGGCATTGAAAATAAAGCGAGAAAGAGGGAAAACGAAAGAAGAGAAAGGACCAACGAGAAACGTAGGACGAGTAGGTGGTGAAGTAGGGGAGGGAGGAGAAAGGAATCCTTCCGTGACCCGCACGAACGCTGTTGGCTCCTCGTGGTTTCCGCGTTCGCACAACAGTCAGCACAACAGGGAACCGCGTTTACGGTACGGGGGACCGGTTCACCGGTGATTCAGAGCTTCATGCCGGTTCCAGCAGAATTCACGTCGGCAGATCTTCCCTCCACCGTTGCCTTTCCTTTTTTCCTTTTTTTTTTCTTTCCCTTTCTCCGGCGCAACCAGCCAGCCAGCTAGCCAACGACGAAGAGAAAGGTCGTTCGATGCGAACGAAAACGAAATGGGAACTCTTCTACGAGCCGACGAGCCAACGCGAGAGTCCCTCTCCGTTTCTTTCGACTCTCCGCGTTCGAGAACCGAGCCCCGCAGTCGATTTTCTTCCCTTTTTTGTCTTCCCGTTGGTCGTCGATCGAAAGCAGTGCTTCGCTCTTTTCTTTTTCTTTCTTTTTTTTTTTTTGAACTTTGAGCTTTCTTAGACTTCTTTTGCAATCAGTGTGAATGTTTCTTCTTTTTTTACAATCCTTTTTGCAATGCGACGTCAGTATGAGTACTCTTTTTACAATTTTTGTTTTTCACAGTCAGTGTAATATTATGTTACATACAATGTATCTCTGTCACGGATTAAATATACATATAATGTATTAAAGTACATGATAACAAATGTATTATTATTATTAACAAATTATGAATTGCAATTGTACTTTGAATCACGCTTCAGAAGATACAAATTCAGGGCAAAAACAATTGTGAGTAGATCCATTTAGAAGATTTATTGATATGAATAAAAAGATGCGAGAATTCAAGATTATAGAATCTTTGGTCTTCAAGTATATCAAGTACATCAACTGTACCAGATTCTAACTTGTTGATTCTTAGAGATACAAAAATTTATTGAAATTCGAAAAATCGGGTCTAAGAATCTTGGGGAGAAGAAGGTGACAGTAAGGTGGCGTGGCTATTGAGAGTCTTTCTTCGGGGAGGGGGGAACTCTCTCTGTTCCCCACCTTGGAACCACCATGAAACGGACTTGCTCCCCCTCCTCTTTCTTTCTTTCTTTCTCTCTCGAACGCCACTCGGCCTCGCGGTATTTCGCCACTTTCGATTTTACACGACGAGTACGCTCGCTCCGTTACCGTTAATTTCATGGATCGGTCACGATCGAAACCAGGCACCAGGAAGTGGGTCGACCAGACGTAGAAAACGGGGACGACCTCATCGTCCTCTCTTCGTCGCTCGTTCCAGTTTTCCCTTTTTTTCTGACTCGTCACGCCATCGAAACGGAAAGTCGTCCCGTGAATCACGATCACCTCTTCGAATTTCTAATAAAACACGTATTTCGAAAGAGAACTTATCGCGGAAAATTTTGGTTAGGTGTGAATTTTTGTCAATGCTACTCTCTCTCTCTCTCTTTGTCACTGGTAAAAAGTTTGAAAGTGTTTAAAATCTTTCGTACGAGAGAATTCGATCAATATTCAATTACAGTTCTTTTTGTATTTTTTTCAAGTAAAACTTTGATGTAAATTTATTAGTACCACTATCGAAAAGTTGTCGATCAAATTTGATCGAAAGTATTTGAAACCATTTTCGTCTAATAAAAGAATTTTCCGTGTATTTCAAATAAATGCAACGACATTTTTTTTTTTAAATATAACAAATTCAGGTACAATAAATTGCGTTTGCCAGGATGGCATCGTAATTAGTTAATCTGTAAATGCACGTTTAAGCTGCAAATGAAATGAAGTGTTAATGTTTAATAAAATATTAACGTGCAGCATAATGTGAATGATCGTCTTATAAATAGTTGAATATCGAAGCTTATATTAATGTAATAATTTTTGCATTGAATATCGAAATTTTATATTGATATTGTTCAAGTGCGGTAATATTAATTCCAAACGTGGTAGTATAATAAATATAGGATACGTTTATGAAAGATTTTTGCAAATATATCATAATTGTGGGGATAAGTACCGATTTGATTTTGCCGCCTCGAGCCCCTGCCAGTAGAAAGTTCCGGACTGTAATCAGACAGCTTCGATACGACGCTAGGGGAATCAATCTGTCATCTTTTCTTCGACTGCGAGAGTTTCAATACTGCAACTTTAAACAGCGAAACAATAAAATTTGGATTTTTCGTTTTTTTAATTACCGAAAGTGTACAATAAGCGCTCTTTAATTTAAAAAAGTTATAATTTTATTCAGTTTTTTTTTGGAATCATCATTTACGTTTAATTATCATTTGAGACCAGTGGATTCTAGATTGAGAAATTTTTACAATTTTCCTAATAATTTATAATATAATAAAGTATATATAGTGTAAAAAATCTCGAAAAAAATTTTACTAAGAATTGTTTACCCAAAAAATGATCAAATTTAATCACCCAGTCTGAGGCTAAATAACAAATAAGTTTCGGAGTAAATTTTGTCAAGAAATTGTGCCTAAAAGCCCCCCAACATTCACGACCCAATCCTAAAGGCTGAATAAAACAAAATAAGTCTCGGAGCGGGATTTCACCAACGTAAGAAAAGTATCTGAAAGCTTCCCTGGAAAGTAATCAAATCGAGCGATTCGTCGCGAACGCGACAAAAATTCTGCTCGAAGACCTAGAAACTCCGAACCGACGTGTCAGCGCTCTGATTGGCCCTCGGCGTTCTGAAACAACCAGAGAGACCACCGCTGGCCCGGGGTTTCACCCGTCTCGAACACGGAAGCCCCGTCGGAAAGCTCGGAAACCTGCATCGGCCGCGTCACGCCGTTCTCCAAGGAGAATCGCGGGAAAAAACCATCGTTAAAGAATCGTCCAACGAGGAGAACCACCCTCGCGGGAGAGACCACCCCGGGAGCGAACAGAAGTACCAGTAAAGTTAAGACACCTGCAAAGGAGCCAGCGCGTTTTGTACCAGCGAGAGGAGACAAGGACGAAAAGGAAAAGCGTTTGTGCGTTCGCCGTACGAGTAGGAAGTGGCAGAATGTTGGCGCGTAATTCTCTCGAGTAAGGAGCGCGAACGCACTCTTGGCGAGGGTGCGTGGTGGGAGGTGGGGGCGGGTGTAAAAGCGGATGTTTGGCGAAGGCAAAGGAGACGACGACGACGACGACGACGACGACGACGACGGGTTATGGACGTTACGCGCGTGTGTTGCTCGCGAGAGAGAGAAACGTCAGCGCCGTCGTGTGTGCACGGGTAGGGAAGCTTGTAAGTGGGAGTGATATCGAAAGAGAGAGAGAGAGAGAAACACAGAGAGCACGGTGGAACGGAGGAACATCGGCGAGTGGCAGTGTCTTTCCGGACGCCGCAGCTTCGAGTCACGCACGGACGGTTTCTCCCTCTCTTTCTCTCTTTCTCTCTATCTATCTATCTATCTATCTATCTTTCCCTTTCCCTCTCCCTCTCTCTTTTTTTCTCTCATTCGTTCCTGTCTACCTGTCCGTCTATCTATCCACCTATCTGTCTCTCCCCACCACCCCCACCCCATTTCATACGTGTACGTACACCACACATGCACGGTTCTCTCTCTCTCTCTCTCTCTCGCGCGCTTCGTTTTTGATCGACGTTACCCTCTCTCTTCTTTCTTGCATGTCGCCCATCCCTCTTCTCTCTCTCTCTCTCTCTCTCTCTCTCTTTCTCTCTCTCTCCGTGTCTGTATTTCCCTCGGTGGCTCCACTTTGCCCTTCCTCGTGCTGTCTCTCCTGCGAAGTCGGAACTCCGCTTTCAGGACGACGTCGAGGCGCGTGATCGTCTCTCCCCCACGCGTTGGGAACCGCGGCCAGGGAGCCAATCGGAGCCGCGCTTCCGGCTACGGTGACGGCCCAATGGGCGAACACCCCGGCCACGGGATAGACGCTGACGATCGCTGATTTTGACAGTCGACACACGACGACGACAGCGGTACACCGTGCTCTCTCGTGGTTGCTGCTCTCGGTGCCTTCGATCTCCTTTTTTTCCCCGACCGACAGAGGAAACCGAGCCTCTGCTTCTGCTGCTTCGGGACCGAGAGTGTGGCCGAAAAAGGATCCCAGGCGGACTGTTTCTTCTCCAGTTTCTTTCTTTTCTTTTTCTTTTTGTTGTTGTTTTGTTGTTGTTGTTGTTGTTATTGTTATTGCTGTTGTTGCTGTTGTTGATCGCAGTGTGCACGACTCCGCAGTGGTTAATCCGCTCGCGTCGGGACAATCTCTCTCGTCTCGGTTTTTACGCACTGGTGTCTACGAACGACGGTCGATGTCGATTCCGGTTCGCGGTACCCGCTGCGTGGTTTTGGTGAACGGTCGTGGATACTGTCGCAACGGGGGGAGAGAGGGGAAGAAGGAAGAGGTCACGTGGCCGGGGTCGAGAACTCGAGGATCACCGAACGACTCTCGGCCCTTTCGACTTTCCGCCTAGCCGAGTTATCCCTTTATTTTTTTTTCCACGGAGTTCCATCCTCTCTCCTCCGATTCTCTCCCCCTCTTCCCGATCCTCGGCCCGGTGACAAGTGCGTCTGCCCGCGGAAAGACTGCGCGTATGACAGCCAGATAAAATCGGATAAAATCGGTGAAGCCTCGGTAGTGTCTCTCCCTAAAGACTAATTCCAATCCTCCTGACTGCGTGCTCGCAATCCTCGGACTCGCAAGTTTCCAAAACACACCGAGTGTTCGAATACATCTCAGACGTCCAAGAGACGAGTGAGGACCTAGGGACAGGGACAGGGACAGGACAGTTGCGAACGAAAGAAGGGAAGGGAAGGGAAGGAAGAAACGGAGGTGGTTGGTTCGTTTAATAAATGCTGGCGTGAAAAAGTGAAAAGTTTCGAGGACGAGCTGCGCTAATGGAGTACCAGCAATTGCCGCCGCCGCCGGTGCCGGGCGTGCTCCACCAGGCGCACCATCAACAGCATCAGCAGCAGCCGGTTCAACCGCCCCATCCTCACATCGTGGTCGCGCCTGCGCACCAACAGCAACCCCAGCAACCACCGCCGCCACCGTTGCCGCCCACCTCGCACGGCCATCAGGTGCACGCGCCACTTCCGCCCATCCACGAGGACAGCACCAGCTCGCGTTGGAGCCAGTACCAGCACCTCTGGAGGCAGCACCACGTCTACGTGAATGGTAGGGGGAAGAATTAACGTGATTATCGCGCGTATTTGTTCTGGCCAGATAGTACAGGCCAACCGAGTCTATCTCTTTTCGAGAGGAATTACTCGATCGAGGATGAGACCACCTCTTGTCTTGTTAGATTCGGTGTTTCGTGGCTTGCCACCATTTGTTACCCTATGTGATCTATTTTTTTCGATTGATCGCTGCCAAATTCTTTTGACAACAATAACTGCCGTTTATAAGTAGCAAATGTGTAAGTAGGATATTGGAAAAAGACTTGCTCTAATAAATAACAACTCACTCTGAATAACTTATGTTACTATTATTTAGTAAGTTCCTTAGTCACTTACTAATAAGTTACTTATTTAGTTAAACTACTTAGTAACTTACTAAAGTACTAAATAGTAACTATTTAGTAACAAAACTATTTAATAAATAGTAACTATTTATTAACTAGTTAATACTAAATAGTGACTTGCTAAATAACTTACTCTAATAAATAGTAACTTACTAAATCTATAAAAATACATGAAAATCTATATATAAAAATTTATAAATCTATATCTATAAAAATATATAATACACTTTAGCCATCGAGACGAACTCTTTCTATTTTTTTATTCGACGGTGGAATATTTACACGATAAGAAATTATTGTAACGAAAAATCTCTCTCAATCTACTGCAATTTGAAAGAGACCGGCTGTAGGTACAGCTGTTGATCTTTTAAAAATTTGAGGTTAGATTTTTCCCTTTTAAGGATTAAAGTTTGTTTGATAACATTCTAGACTTGTCAAAATGTTATCAGGAAATTCAAAAAAGATTCGACAGTGGAATATTTACACGATGAGAAATTATTGTAAATATAACGAAGAATATTTCTTTATTGCAACTCGGAAAAGACCAGTTGGTAGATATGGGCTGTTGATCTTTTAAATATTTGAGGTTAGATTTTTCTGTTCGAAAACTGTTTGTCAATTTGCTTGTCAAAATGTTACTAGGAAATTCTCAAAAAGAATTCTATCTCAAAACGGATTGTTGGACTCGAAAAATTCGATCAATGTGTACAGTTTTGGCGAATAGCGAAAGATTTAAACAACATTGCAGATTTGCTGATGCGCGAAGGCGGGATTTTTGAATGGACGAAGCATCCTCTCTGTTATTTATTAGTCTGGAAATTTCTTTGTTATTTGTTATTTGTCAGTCTCGCAGTTCCTTTGTCTCTTTGTTATTTGTTAGTCTCTTGGCAGTTTCTTTTCGGGGATTAACATGGGGAATGCGATGCTGAGAAATTGGGAATATATAATACTTGTTGGTTCAGGTTTCGTTGACTCGAACGTTCCTCTTCGTTGTATCTGCGATGTTTGTGAGAGAATGTCACATTTAGGATTACTCAAGAAGTCTCAGGCTTTCTGTTTCTTCGCACAGAATCACCTTTGCCTACTCGATTGTGCCACTAGTTACAGGACACCCTGTATATACCGTACTTTCCACACACTTTACGTGATCGACTTTTGTCAAAAGCACAAAGCTAAACCTAAGCTAGAACTCCGATAAAATCTGGTTTAAAATAAATAAAATTAATCGCGATGGGAAGAATTTTATTTGAGTTGGAAACAACTAGTCTATCAGGCGTGGACCGTGTCTCTGGTGAAAACGTACGTACGCTGTGAAAATGACGCCGAACATATTTTAAATACCTCGAAGTAGAGGAGAAGCAACTCGAAAAAGAAAAAGACAAAAAAGGAAACAGCAACAGCACAAAGAGTCACAGCGAAGAGCGACCGACACGGCGGAACTGATTTTCGTCGTTTTTCCCCCGGGTCGCCTCTGTTGCAGGAAGAGGCGATCGTCGCCTTCGCGGCGAAAATTATTACGACAGTGCCTGCGGTACGTGTTCGCGTCATCTCGCGTAACGCGAGACGAATGTTGCACGCTGGAACTACCGACGATCGAACCATGAAAGTTTCCATTAGAAATTCCATTAAAATGAAAAGAAGAGAAAAACTCTGATGATACAATCTCTGTGTAGAAACTTTTCTTTGTACGTTTCACGAAAAGTCATTTGACCGTCTGAAAATACACTAGAACTGAAGCACGAGAGTTTCCATCAGAAATTCCATTAATGTGGAACTCTAAGTTATAACAGTAACAATTGCACTGTTTCGTATCTGTAAGATGTCTAATAAAAATTATAAATCGGTCGTTTCGACCATTTTAATAATTCTCGCGCGTTAAAAATCGAAGAAGAGAAATACTTCATTCTGCAAGTATTTCTTATTCTATAGTATTCGTTCGGAATTATCCTTGTTTGCAACTGCAAAAATCGTAAAAGTCGTAATAATAAGAGTTGAAGAGCAAACGAGAAGTCGTGTAGATTTTTGGTCAATTTTGGTAAATTTTCTTTTTTGCAAAGAAAAGGAAGGAGTCGACTGGAAAGTGGAAGAAGGATAAGGCGAGACCGTGACAAAAGGAGAGAGAGAGAGAGAGAGAGAGAGAGCAGCCGCGGAATAGAAACGCCCACCTGTTGCTTACATCAGGTTGCCTGCGCTTTATCCGCAATTATCGCGACGTGATCTATCGGCTTAGATCATACTTTAATAGAGACTTTCTCCCGTACGTTACTTCCTCCGTTTCTTTTTCTTCGATATTTTCTCCTCGATGTCAAATTGTCGTTCCAAAAATTGTCCAATTTGAAATTGACGATAGACGTACAAATTAAGTATTACAAATTGGTAATAAGGAAATAATGTACTTTCGATTTTTGAACCCGAAAGTGTTCGATTTTTAATTTGAACTCGGGACACCAAGATGATTTGTAATAAAGCTACTCGTAAGATAGTGTTGTTTTTTGAGTTTTGTGCGAAATTTTATTTTATTTAATATATTTATATAATTTATATAAATTTCATTTCATAAAATTTAATTTATTTTGTTTATTTAATTCGTATGGAAATGTTTGTCAAAATTGATAGAAACGACATTACTTATGGGTACCCCTAATAATTTTATCAGCTGGACCGCGGATCTTTGAGTTTTCACGAACCAAGCGATTACATTACAAGCGATGGAGAAATTAAGTTCGTTTTACGAAATGGAATCGTGAGTGATACATAATGAGGTGTAACACGTAACGATGAAAAATTGTCGGCGCTTGAAACCTGTAAAACCTTGCAACTTCGTAAAAGGAAATCGTACGAGGATCTACTTGGTCTCATTTTGAAACCTTGAAAGAAACGAAGATTCAAAAAACAGAGAAACTGAAATTTTCTTTTTTCGTCTTGAGGAAAGGAAAAAAAGAGAGAAGAAGGCGCACACGCTCGTTTTTCTCTTATCGATCCTCTCTTATCGAAGATTTATGAAATCTCGCGGCGTCGACGAGTTGTCGAAGCCAGTTGAATCTTGGTTACTTTTTATCGGCTCCGTACTTTGAGTTTACGACGGATCTTTCTGTCTACAGTGTGTCGCGAATCTACTGTTCGTCGTTGGCAACGGGTGGCGCGAGTTGAAACGAGGTTCGTGGATGGTCGAAGCGCGTATGAATCATACGCGAACGTGTGAATTCACCTATGCATCTATCCTACTTGCGACGAAATCGACTCAAGGCTATTAACATTTGCATCCTCCCACGTTCTCCACTACTGCTACTGCTTCGTCTCTCTCTCTCTGTTCTCTCTTTTTCTCTCCCGTCTTGTCCATTCGCGACGTTCTCTCCTTCGAAACACGCCGCGCGAGTTTCGACGTTGAAGAGATATTTTCCGGAGTTCCTTTTCAAAGTGAGATGGCGGGATATTAATGAATATTTAAAAAAGAAATACTGATAAAATATAAATAGATAGTAAAATGAAATAAAATAAAATAGTAAAATATTAGTAATATAAATATAGTTGGTAATAGTAAATCCGTGATCCTTTTTTTAGTATACATGGCGGTCAACGTTCGAGAGAAATAATTTTTAAAAGGATAATGAAGAGAGTCACTTTCAAATTTAATTGAACTTGAATTTAATTTGAGATTAGTAGAATCAGTATTTTTCTTATATTTTGGTCTTTTATTAAATATATAATAAATAATATAATTATATATTAAATATTATAAATTTTGTTAAATATATGATATTTAATATATAATTATATTATAATATTATAATTTAATAAATTATATAATAAATAATATAATTATATATTAAATATAAATTTTATTAAATATATAATATTTAATATATAATTATATTATTAACTATATTATTTATTAGATATATAATTATAAATTTTATTAAATATATAATAAAACTCTGTTCTATTACTCTACAGTAACACGAATAACGGGTAGTAAAATAAATACTAATAAGATAGAAATACACGAAACAAAATAACTATTAAAATAAAAAAAATATTGAAACAGAAATAAATGTAAATTAATTGGGAGGCAAATTTGTTCGAACAAGTGGTTTTTCCGGATAATCGGCCTGGAAGTAAATCAACCGGAAATTAAACAGTTTTCAAGTATGTTCATTACACGAAAGAACACGTATCTGGTAATAAGTAGATGCTGTAAAATTTTCATCGTCTCTCCACCTGGTACGCAATTCAAGACCTTTCTCTTGAATTAATGCAAGATCCATTTGTATAATACGTACATATCTCGTTCTAATTATCGTCATTTGCTATTTTCAAGTTACAGTGATGAAAATCTCTCGTATTATTATTATCGTGTGAGTTATTTCGAAATTCTAATAACATTCGATTCACTATTTTTAACTACAATAATTGTATAATACGTTTTCCTTATTTCATATTCCACGACCAAATTATTTGAACGCTTAAAATTTTCGCTTCTTTTTTTTTTTAAACGTTCTACTTACCTTCTAATTTCAATAGTATCTAAAATATTTTTAAAATAATATCTCTAAAATATCTTCAAAATAAAATTTTATAATATAATATCTTTTAATAGTATCTAAAATATAATATAATATATCTTTAAAACAAAATTTTATAATATAACATCTTTTAATAGTATCTAAAATATAATATCTTTAAAATAAAATTTTGTAATATAATATCTTTTGATAGTATCTAAAATGTAATATTTTTAAAATAAAATTTTATAATATATCTTTTAATAGTATCTAAAATATAATATAATAAAATTTTATAATATAACATCTTATAATATAATATCTGTTAATAGTATCTAAAATATAATATCTTTAAAATAAAATTTTATAATATAATATCTTATGATATAATATCTTTAAAATAAAATTTTATAATATAATTTTATAATATCGTATGATATAACATCTTTAAAATAAAATTTTACAATTTTATAACTTTAATATCTTCTTTTAACAGTATTTATAAATGAAAGGCGCTGAAATATAAATAAAGTTTAAACAATGCGTAGCTGTGTACGTAATCGGACGATTTGGACAATGATTCGACGTTCTACCTGTAAATATGCAAAGTAAAATAAAAAGAAAAACACGCATGAAATTAAACAGCGAAGTCTACGAGAAACTGCCGTCCCGGGGGGTGGGGAGGGAAATGAGTCGGAAAATCCAGCCGCGTGAAAGGCGACAGACGCTGTGAAATGGCAATCGTGCAATTGGCAACAACAGGCTCGAAGGAACTTTTAGACCTCTTGTTATTTTTAACGCGTTAACTGCTTCAAGAAGCTAACGCGCGCATCTCGTTTGGCCGCGTTTAATAGGCCTGGAAATATGTCGCAGTATAGCGTCGTCGTGCCTTGGCAAAGTTCGCTGCTAAAGATCTTCCTTTTGCCATTTTTCCACCAACGAGAGGGAAGCAGTCGCGCCCAAGGTCGCGAAATTTTTCTTCTCGTTCTGTCGTGCACTAGCGTTCGCGAAATAGTTTTCGTTACAGGCACGAGTGTCCCGATTATAAAAATATAATTTACAATTTTATAATTTTTTAATATCACGCAGGGAGTGATTTTGGGGGATTTGTTGCTCGCGTGAAAAGAGAAAATTAATTTGAAATTTAGAAATTAATCCTTCAACTAACGATTTAAGGGTGGTTCTCTTCTTCCAAAATGACTATTAACACTCTTGTGTTGAAAAAAACATCTTCGTTCACACAATTAAAGCATCAAAATAAAAAAAAAGGAAAAACACGACTTGTCGATTTATGATGAAGCAGAAAAGAAAAAAGAAGAAGTTTCGTTGCAAGGAAAGTGTTCTAATTTTTTTAAACATCACACAGGAGGTAATTTTAGGGGATTTGTTGAATAATATTTATTGCGTAAAAAGCTCAGAAAGGGAAAGATTTAAGCGTTTTTAAAAATGGCTTAAAATTCGAAGACTTTAAAAATTGATCCTTCAACTAACGATTCAAGGGGTCGTGGTTCTCGATCAACCCCCTCTTCCAAAATAATTACACTTAAAGTGCATCGAAAAAAACATCCTCGTTTAGAATTAAAAAAAAGACACAACTTGTCGATTCGCGACGATGGAAGCAAAAAGGAGAAAGGAACGATTCAAGGGGTCGTGGTTCTCGATCAACCTGCTCTTCCAACGTAATTACACTTAACATATATTTGAATCGAAAAAATGTCCTCGTCCACAGGACAAAAAAAAAAAAAAAAAGAAAGACGCAACTTGTGAGACGAATTTGAATATTCGAGCGTCGAGTAGAAGGAAAAAAAAAGGTGTCTGGCGAAGAGACGTTTGGCGTCAATCGTCCGTCATTCCGACGTTCAAACCGCGTTCTTCGTTCTTCGAGAGCGGTTGCGCGCTATGGCGTGTGTGCAACACGCACTTTTCTAAACACTAGACGACCTCGTGAGCTCATTGCAGCGACAGTGTGCCGTCGCAGCCGGGTGTGTGCGCGTCGAATTGTCGCCGGGATACAATAGACCGCCGAATGGGACCGCTTTCAGGGGCACAATGCCTAGGGATGGGCGGACCAGCCCGTCCTGCACTTTGACGTTCCTTCCAGCTCGACAATGACGAGTCGCCGGGGATCGTGTCATTCCTCGAAATACGCGCTTTTTGATCTGTCGTGTTTTGCTTGCGTAACGTTTCGCTCATTTTGACTATTGCTAACGTTTGTTTCATTTTTTTATTATTCATATAGAGTTCCGGTTTAATTTTCTTTTTGGTAGGGAGAACTCTGTTGAGAACTCCCTGGAACACGGGTCGTCGAAAAATTTTCTCACCCCGACGAGAACGGATAAAACTAAAAGTTTTCAAATATAGAGCTTATAACAAAGATAAAAATTTTTTTGAGGAGAAAGAGATAATTTTGAACATTGACACTGAAATCGACTTTTAATTAATTTAAAATAATTACCTTTTTCTGATACTATTATATCATGAATAATACCATTACCTAATATATCATGAATAATACTACTGCATACTTACATAATATTTAAAATTCAAAATTGTCCTTATTGTTAGTGAAATATAACTATAGAGATAAAGAGAGTAGAGAAAAATATTATCCATTTTAAAATATGACTTATAAAAAGCAGGCTCTAAAATATCTGTTCCGCGAGAAACAAACTGTTCAAAAGTGTTTCCAAGTGTGACACTTCCTTTCATAAAAATTCCACAAAAGCAGATACTGTTTTTTATACGAGTTTGACAAAATTTGAAACCAACTGGAGATGGTTTCGACGTTCGAAGGATTTGAAAGAAGGAAGTTCCTGTTCCAGCGATCGTGATTCACATCTCGAAATTTAGAGACGGTTTGTTTAGAATCTTCAAGTTCCGAAAGATTCGAAAATATTTCATGACTTACACAGTGTCTCCCATTAATGCTCGGACACTGAACATTCGAGCTGTTATAATTTTGCAAAAAGGAAAAATCGTACAAGAATAAAGCAGGGCTCGTTTTAAAGCTCGGAGCCTCTATTTTCACAATGCGTCGTTCGCTTTATTCTGAAATGTCTTTTGCGTCGCGTAGCGAGAGAATAAGCAAAGATGCTTCTCTTCTCGAAAATGCTGTAAATTGTCACGGTGCGTGAAAGTGTCGAAAAATTTTGTTCGCGACTGAATCTACGATCGATTTGAAGAATCGAGCCTCCCCTTTACATCGACCCCCGAAAACTGGATGCACGACTTCTTTTTCGCCGTTTTATCGAATTTTGAACACTAGACTCGTACGAGAAAAATTTAAAAAATTCAAACATCTCGTCTGATGTTCAAAGTCCAATAAATGGACGAAAAGAAAATTCTAGAGCAAGTTTTGAGTAATCGTCGTAGAGAGTAGGTTTCGATCTTCAAATTCATTGTAGATTCAGTCGCGAAAAGAATTTCTCAATGCCTTTACACACTACGACAATTTATAGCACTTTTGAAGTGAAAAATATCTCCTTTTGTCATCCGCTACGTAGTCTAAAAATATTTTAAAATAAAGTGAACGGTATATTTTAAAAGTAGAGGCTTCGAGCTTTGAAATGAGCTTGTACGACCCCTTCTTACAAAATTATAAGTTTCAATATTTAGCAATATCTCGAATATTAATTTACTGTAAGTGAATTTATAAAACAATCTGCAGAAAGCAACAAAAGAAATCTACAGAGGAAATAAAAAGACTGAAATTTGTATATCTCTCGATAGATAGTAAATAAAAGAAAAATTTTTTTCTGATACACAGAATAACAAGAAAAGCGATGCAAATGCTGAAATAAAACAGACAAACGTTCGTACGAAATGTTTGCATGAAATACTCTCTGGCGAGAGATTCCGCGACTCAATGGAAAAGATTCTAGAGCGCGAACCGGATATCGTCGCGCAGAAAAAAGAGATACAAATTACGCGATACCCAACCCAAAGACACTAAGTACACGAGTTGTGATAATAATGTAAATGTTCCTGTAATTATCGTCTCTTCTCTCTCTGATTAAGACGGTTACAAATTCTCTCTCGCAAATGAAACGGTCAGTCGAGGCACGTTTCGTGGCACGAGGTTTCAGGTGCGTGGCTTGAATACAATCGTGCATGTCGATAGAAATTAATATCGGGAGCGTAAGGCAGCGCGTTTCTCTGACGCAAAGTGTGGGCCGACCTGTGACCTCGATTCATGAAAGATATCGTTAACGTTGCCGGCCTGACAACGACGACGGTCTTTCTGAAATCGTGGATCGCGGCTTTTTAAATTTGCTTCACGTTGCCGAATTAATCAAAGGAAAATTGTATACCCTGTGTGCATGTATTTATGTATGCCAGGAAGGTTTCTAAAAGAAAAGGGAGAATTGTGTAAAATATGAAGAAGATTGACTTCAGATACGGAAAACTCAAATTGTATGGAAAGCATATATTCTTTAATTAAATTGCAAGTAATAATAAATGTCGAACACGTTTTTTTTTCAGCGTACAAATTTACGAAAATAATTATACGCGTAGAATTTGATAACTAATTATACGTGTACAGTTTGATAAATTTACTCTTAACGAAGAAATAATATGTATCGCTGATTCAAGAATTGAAAGAAGGAACTGTGTTTTTTTTTTTTTTTAATTCTGTCTCGTATTAGCCATGGTAACCAGTTATTCCTCGCAGTAGATTCAGCCGTTCGCGTCTAGACTAGAGTCGAACCACTTTCATCGCTCGGAGCGTAAAGTAAGAATTACCAACTCGAAAAGAATGTACTCCACACATATTTTGTAACAGAGTCACTCAAACTCCCCTGTGAAAAAATTATTTAGACACCAAAGATTTATTAGAGACGACGAATTTTTGATTTCGTAAAATAAAAGAAAAATTACCAAAAGAGTCTTCCAACTTGGAAGAACGTACTCCACACACATTTTGCAAAAAGGTCACCCAAACTCCTCCATGGAAAAATCATTTAGACAAACCAAAGATTTATTGAAGATATTTTTAGAGATGGCGAATTTTTAATTTCGAAAAATAAAATAAAAGTTACCAAAAGAGTCAACTTGAAATAAATCATTCCGTTACAAAGATTCGTCTCCAATGTCTTCGCGAATTTATTTCATTAGTCTCCTTTGATATTTGCAAATTGGCGATCTCTTGCCTATAGCGAGAGACTGGCAGCGTCGAACGAGCTGGATCGATCGGTGGTGGCCGTGCTTCTCTAGAGCAAGTCGTGTCCCACGGGCGAGTGTGTCAGAACGAGTTAGCTTTTTCCCGAAGACCGTGGCACATTGGCCGTCACCTGACCTTCGCCAAGGCCGCGCTTTAATCCCCAGCCTAAACGAAGCCGTAAGAAATCGCTTCGGTATCTTTGTCGGCCGCGTCCGCTCGCGTCACGCTCGCGTTTTCGTGCACGTGAACCTTTAGCCTGTGAGACACATGCTCTCGGCCACACGTGATTCAGGCTCCGTCGTGATTTTTTTCCTCTTACCTCCACGCTTCCAGCGCGTTTTCTGTAATTTTCGTAGTTGAACCTCGGCTGTAGTTTCTGTATTTAACCTGAAAGATAAGGTGATGTAAGTTTGGTAAATCGATACAGTTTTATTTATTTATTTATTTTTTAATTCTAAGAATTACTTAAGAATTCCTTGCAATATTACTTATTCGAAGAATTTCCTCAAGGTAGTACAGGAGAAAAGATAAAAATACAGTGATGTACGAATAAATAACGATAATATTAAGAAAAGGTTAACGATGTATCGAAGTAGAAGATTATCGAGTTTGATTTAGAGGTTAGGTGTGACATCATATATTTTTTAATTCGTCAGAATGAAGAGAAAGAATTTAACCTGAAAAATAGGAGTAACATTAGTACAATTTTATTTTATTTATTCTACGAATTATTATTATAATTGTAATTATAATTAATATAATTTATTATTATAATTATTATATTTATTCTAAGAATTCTTTCAGAATTTCTTCTAAGAATTCCTTTAAAATAGTACAAGAGAAAGAGTAAAAATACAGTATTTAGAGGTTAGGAAAGAATTTAACCTGGAATAATTGAGTCGAGGACATAAGGATATAAAGATAAGGGTAAATTATTTGTTTCTACGAATTATTATTGTAAAAATTCCTTCAAAATAATACAAGAAAATAAAGGAAAAATATAATGATATAATAATATACGAATTAATAACAATAAACTTAAGATAAAAGATCCACGCCGAGATAGAAGATCATGGAATTTGATTTAGAGGTTAAGTGTAACACCAAATTTCTTTAACTCGTCAGAATGGAAAGAATCTAGAAATTTACCAATATTATTTGTAAATAGTATAAAGAGAAGAGTTCCATAAAATTTTGGCAACTGTTGGATTTGATGGATCCAAATTTGAATAGATAATTTGAAAGTTATTTTCCAAGATAGGCTGATAAATATTACTACAATATTCTTCTTTTTATAAAAATAGACGAAATATTTGGTTATCAAGAAAAAAAAAAAAAGATTGCAGCGTTTAGGCACTAAATATGATATAAAATCCATGAATTTTTTTTCAATTGTTTTCGTCTCGTTTTAATGTAACATTCAGTGCCGATGAAACCAATTTTGCTCGCATTTCCACTCCATCGAGCTCAAGGCGACGATGCGTGAATTTTAATTGAGATCGATAGGCGTGCTTCGAAGTGTACGGAATGACACACCGGAAGTTGCGATAGCTAGAGACTTGGAACTAAAATCTATTTTGCGCGTAGCACACAATTCACGGTGATAAGACTCTACGAGATTACGACGTTGGCGCTCGATCGGGGAAAATTTATAAGTTGAGATTAAAATCGCAAGTAAAATTGCTCTCGAAGATTTTCTCGTATGTGCTGTCTCTCTAGAATAAAAATCGAAGTAGTCTTCTTCGTTCCCTTGTTACAGTTGTTGATCATTAAAATTTGAATTAATAAATCCTCGGAGTTTCGCATTTATTTTGTCATAGAAGAAAGTACAATATGTTTAAAAAATAAAATTTTTGTTTATCTTTTACGCTAGAAACTTGACATTATTCTCGCGGATCCTTGAAATGGATCGGCTATGAGTTGAAAGCCAACGAACGAAATCGTTGAAATCGTTAAATGCGGAACATCTGGCGATTAACACCGCCGTTTAACGCGATTAGTTTTTCGTAAAACGTTGTTGCGACGCGAACGGAGCAACTGCAATTTCGATTTATCTGCGTTTCCTCTTACGTTCGTTACGGCGGATCATCGAGTTTTGCTGCATGACAAACGACTGAAGCCGGGCGAGCGTGTGAGTGAGGGACCAATGACAATCGCGTGTTAGTGTGTCGGGACACGTGTAACATAAGCCAACAATTATTGCATGCACTGCGAGAGGAAGAGGAGGGGACTCATCGGAGACAAACATATATAGCGGTTTATTCCTAGTTTCGCGCAAACGTTTCGTACACTGTCGTTCAAAAGTTGCGGTCGTGGCGTTCGAAATCTCGCTTTTTTTCTCGGTGTTTTTCAGTTGTTCCTTTTTTATTTTGCTTTGGAATTCGTGGAAGGGACAAACAACACGAAGGGAGATTATTAGAACATAGAGATTTTCTTTTTGATTTGAAAATTTAGAGACTTGAAAATTCTAATGTTTCAGTATCGCGTGACGATGTCGATTTGCGATTTTTATTTATTTTTAGATTATTAGATTATTAGAATATTATTAGAATATATTTGTATATATAATTATAGAAGATTATTAGAATATAGCATTTCTTTTTTTTTCAATTTAAAAATTCAGAAATTTAAAAGTTGATGTTTGAACATCGTTTGACGATGTCGATCGTTCTTTTTTTTCCCATTTTCCAATTTTTTTCTGATTTTTTTCAAAATTGAAACAGTTTTTTTCTTTACGTTTTCTTTCGTTAACTGAAAAGCACTCACTTTCGCGAAATTGAGATTTAAAAATTCAAAGATCAAGAGAGACCAAGAATTTTTTTCCTTTCTGCCATTTTTTTCTTTTTTATTTTGTTTTATTTCTCCACTTACGAAACTCCTCGAACCAATCAACATTTAAATTTATCATTGAAATTTAAAAATTCGGGAATTACGGGAGACTAATTAAAAGGTTTCTACCATTTGTTTTTCTTTCGACGAAATTCTTCGAACCAATTAAGAAAGAAAGAAAGGGGTTCCATTGCTTTCAAGAGACGTGGATTCTCTAATTTCTCTAATTTCTAAATTTTTCCAATCTTTCCAACTGGAAGAGGAACTCTGAAGAGTCGGCTCAAGGTCGAAGAAGACGAGCGTTTCTCTCGGATCTGTTCACAGAAACCGTAGTTTCACAGAACTTTTGGTTAGCAATGTATTCCTCGAGTTGACGTTTCGAGAGAGCGAACGATAGAAATGATAGAGTAAGAGAGAAAGGGAGAGAGTGAAAGAGAGGGAAGTCTGCATACACTATAAACAACGTGCTGCCATGCACGCGTGCATCCACGTGTTCGTCCGCTCACGAGGGAAGCCGATCCGCGAAATTGGATTTCGCTTGAGCGCATCGATCGTTGGAAAATGATTACTCATGAGATCTTGCGCTTTTTCTTTTTTTCTCTTTTTTTCTTCTTTTTTCTTTTTTTCTTCGCCTTCCTCTCCGCGTTCCTCTCCAGCGCTGTTCTAGCGCTTCGCGTGTAGATTCTCGCGAACGAGAAATTGAAATCAAAACGAAATAATTAGACATTATTTCCAAGAGTGACTCTTTACTTTTTTTTGTTTTTGTTTTTTCGATTAATTTTCGTTCCAAAGAATTCTCGATACACGTCTCTTTATGCGGTGTAGTTGAACGCATAACGATGGGAAATTGTCGGTACTTCAAACTGCTTCAAACTTTGTAAAAGAAACCATCGAAATTGAAATCAAAATGAAATAATTAGACATTATTGCCAAGAGTGACTCTACTTTTTTTTTTTTTTGTTTTTTCGATTAATTTTCGTTCCAAGATACACGTCTCTTTATGCGGTGTAGTTGAACGCATAACGATGAAAAATTGTCGATATTTCAAACTGCTTCAAACTGCTTCAAACTTCGTAAAAGAAATTACGTGATTATACAGGATTTATTTGGTCTCATTTTTAAAGTGCAAAACTTCTATTTTGACTTCGTTCTGAATTTGTTTTTTCTTCAAGATCTTTTTAACGTCATGTAGCTAATGGAAAAAAAGTTGTTGTTGCTTCGATCTTCGATTTGCTCGAGAAACCCGACAAAATATTGCTGTGGGAAATCACAGATCGTTCTTTTAAATTATCGCTTTATTATATATTCCTCAGCATATTACGTTCGTCTTTCTTTCTTTTTTTTTCTTTTTCCTTCGATTTTTCCAACGCCCAGGGAGCATAAGTTCACGTTATCTCACGATGCGCGTGCGATTATCAGCTTTCGGAATAGTTCAATAAATAATTGTTTACGCAGCAATGAACTTCATTCGTGCATGCGCGCGAAGTTTGACACAAGGAGTTTCGTCCCACACGACTCAACAATACATGGCGCAAGTGTGTACTAATAATTTGCAATTCGGATCGATCGCTAAGTGTCAGCAGTCTTTTTGCCCGCGAAAAGAAAGATTCGATACGAAATACGAATCTTTTTTTTTTTACACAACGAAACAACTCGAGTCATAACACAACTACAGACAATTCTCCGGTTCGATCGGTCTCGCCAGATAGGATTTTTTAATTCGATAAGAAAGAGTAAAACAAATTGCTCGCCGAGCGTGCGATAGATAAATCGACAAAAGAAAGAGAGAGAGAGAGAAAGAGGGAAGAAAAAAACGTACACCGGATAAAATTATGCGACGGAATTGCTGTTAACAAGCTGTTATTAACCGAGTCGAGGGAAGGGAGAAAAGATGAAAAACAAAAAAAAAAGAAGTATATCGATCGAACGGAAAACAACGTTTCACGGGAACGGATAAATAAAAATTAAACGGTTGTCCTTAGCGCGTCCAGAACTCGTTTCAATTGCAAACTCTCTCTGTATTTCTTTTTAACGATAGATTCAATTCGAAATTCTCTTGTACTTTCAATATTGTTTTTTTCATCTTATTCAAACTGACGATCTTTCTTCCTTTTTCTTCTCTCCCTTTCTCTCTCTCTCTCTCCTTTTTTTCGTTTTTTTTTCTTCTTTCAAGTTCTCTCCGGTAAAATTCTAATTTGGTTCTCCAATTTTTCTTTTTTTAATTAATGCGAGAAATTCGTAACGTTTGACTGCACTATCAACATTTGTCTTCCAATTTCACAATTTTCGCACGTTTTATTTTGCAGCGATTTAATTCGATTTGTCGTAGTTTTTATTACTTTACTATTTTATCTATCATTGTTTCGCTCACACGCTCATTCTTTTCTCTCGTCTGTTTCTTTTTCAGGTAAGCTGCACACACACACACACATAATGAAAATAACCCAGTCTTACTTACATGTAGAATCCTTCCTACGGCGCGCGTATGTAAGTAGAACTTTGCATTCTTTTCGGCTCCGGGTTTTCCGATCGATTCTCTTTGAGATGTCTTTTTATCTCTATCTCTATCTCTCCCTCTTTCAAGAGAATCGAGTTTCTCGAATTTATCATCGAATTTATCTTCTCACTCGTTTCATTGATCTTCGCCAGTTTCTCGAAGACGGAACGACTTGTGCATTTTCTATTTTTTTTTTTCCTTTCCAAATCCCCCTGCGGTGAAATTTGGTTTTCCAATTTCCATCCAGTTTATTGAGGTTTTTCAAACTTTAACCTCTTGCGCTGGAACGACGTGCCACGTCGAGAATTTTTTATTCCAAATTGCAACATTTTCTCAGTTTTACGTATATATTTAAATGTAATCCGGGCAAAACAAATGATAAGTTTATTATTTCATAATAATTTCTATCCAGTGATATACCGACGAGTTCAAAAGAACAAGAAAACGACGAATTCTTGTATACTGTTCGGTCACTCGTTACGGTCCGCGAACCAGTTGCCACCGCAAGGGGTTAAAACGCGTTCTCCTGCGTGAGAAATTTGTTTCAAATAATGTTCGTCTACATCTTTTCTTACGCACATGTCTTCAAATTTCATTGCAATTATTTCTCATCGTGATTCAGATTGATTTATCGTAATTTTTAGTAATTATTTTACTATTTTATTATAATTTTATAATACGCGCAATCCAAAGTCGATGAGATATATATGCTCACGATATATATATATAAATTAACGAACAAATTTTTCTCTGTTTTTTGAATTGTGAATTTAATATAAAAATCGAAAAATTTTCAGCGACAGCATCAGTGCTGATTTTTTGATTCGACTTAACTGGGTAATCGCTTTAGAGTGAATCCAAGTTTATTGTTGTATGACTTTCCTGTACGAAATTGCAACAGTTTTTTAATTTTTTTAATTTTTTCGAAGAATATTACAACAAATATTCCCGATGAAAAAAGTTATTTATTAATTTGTCAGCAATAATGATACTGAATACTATAATATTATAAAAACATTATATAATATTGTAAGAACATCATAAGAATATTACTCGAATATGAAAATTTTTATATAAATATAATTATATCTTTCTATAAAAAGATTTTTAATTAAATGTCTTGAGATAATTTATTTCCACGAATAGTTTTCGAACAAAATTTTTTTTTTTAAATTAATTCCTATGCCTGATTTAAACGTTTAAGCATTATTGTTAATCAAGCATCATTGTATATTTTCATATGCCCATTTTGAGGGAAATTTCGTCGCTGTTCGTTTGAGCAATCGTCGGGCATTCGGCAAAGGAAATGAAATTCGCGCACGACGCGAATAGAATCGAACGTGTTAGATGGTTGGCTGACGATACAACATAAACAAGCAGTCGGTGTTATCGAACGACCCGACTCGCACGATAACAAAGTCGGCCTTCCCGTGGACCTCGTCGATAAACTTTTCATTCGTTCGTCGATCGCGGTGGCAGGCGCTTTTGCCTACCGAGGTAATTAAAATTTGACGCCGGAAGAAAACGACGGAGGAAAAATTCGCTCGATCTATTTCTTCCATTTCTTCTTCCATTTCTTCTTCCATTTCTTCTTCCATTTCTTTTCCTTTCTCTTTCGTTTATTCCGTGTACGAAAAATATCCACTGTCACGTAGCGTAGTATCAAATCTGAAAAAAGATACTCGCAGCATAGTCGGAGATTCGTGTCAAAGGTCACGGTCAATTTTTCGACTCGAGAAACCTCGTTCCGTTTCGTCAATCGTACAATGTGTATTTTGCGTCACAGTTACGACTGTATTCTCTAATTTCGAGGAGAAACAATCGAAGCGGTTCGAGGTTCGAGTATTTTTGATTTTTCGAGAGTCTTTTTATCACTGAAAGTGATTTTAGCGGGGTAATCCAGAAAATCGGGCAACGCTAATGCAACGAAAATTAGCGATTGGTTGATTAGGTCACGTGATTCGCGAGGGGGCGTGGGATAGACCTCGAGTAGGAGTGGCGTTGTCTGATACTGAGCGATCGCACCTGTGATTTGTTTTCTATCGATTCAAACGTTTGCAAATCGATAAAATTTTATGGCAAAAAAGTCGTCTTCATTTTCTAGTCAGAATAGTTGCTTCTGGGCCTTTCAGTGGAGTACAAGTCGTGCAATTTTCTTTTTAGAATTTTACTAATCTCAGCCAAAGCCTCGTCTCGAGTCCGAGAAAGAGTCTTCGAGTAATCGTAGATGGTGAAAAATAATTATCCTCCGGCGACGTTGGCGACCCTGCGAAAGATCGGATTCGATTAATATCAAGGTCGTGGCGATTACGCAACCATGTAACCCCTTGCAACGTCAACGATAAGCGCGTTCTCTCTTCACGCTTCGGCTAATAATTATTTTACTTACGTGCGTGCATTGCGAATAATTCAGCCAGAATTTTGAACCAATTGTTTCGAAAAAATAAGAGCACAGTTTAGAGGACGTTGTATTTACGTGCATTTAGCTTTATCGAAGGCAATTAGCTTGCTTCAATAATGATGACCCGGCGAAAAAAGGAAAAAAAAAAAACGAAACGATACGTATAGTGAGTCACGAAACTATTTCAATAGTTTAATTGTTGGAAAAGTTCTTTACGAAAATATTACGCTCGTCACAATGTCGAATAAGTTCGAAGTAATTCGAGCGACTTAGTGACGGCGAGCAAAATTGAAACGCGCTTATGGATCATTGATATTAATGATATTTTATCGGGTGTTTGCGCGTAGAATGGAGAAAAAACAAAATACGCACTGTCTTGCAGGATGTTTGAGATTTCCAAGAAAAATTTTATGGCCTTGTTACCATTAATATTCTGGCAAACACAAATTGTTTTCGTGCAGTCAGTTTTTTGCACTAATTCAAAAGAAAAATTGTGGATAGTTTAAACTGTCATAACTCAGTCAAAGATAATAAGATCATATAACACTCTACTTACAATTACTCTGAGTTCGTTTCTTTCTTTCTTCCAAGGTATTTTAATACTACGTTAATTTTTAAAAAATTGTAAAAATACTGAGAAATTTTATTTGCTAAATAAACTAAATCCATTACTTCAAGATCAAAATTTCTTGTTAAAACTTACTGTACGATTCTTTTTCGTCATTTTATTGAATATTGAACGTTAGAGTTAAATTAAAAAAATTGAAAAAAATAGCATTTCATCTAATCTTAATAAAGTTCAAAGTTCAGTATAGTTCGATAACTGAGAAAGTCGTACAGCAAGTTGCAGAGAGGAAATTTCGATTTTGAAAATTTGATTAGATCGAGTTACGAAAAAAAATTTGTACATGCATAAATGTAAGTATAGTAAATAACTCGTACGAGCGATTCGGAAGAAATTTTAGATCAAGAAAAAACTTTCTCGAACGATATTTTTACATCGTTTCTCGATAATGTACGTTGGCCAGGGAAATTATATAAATCGCGGAACTCGTTCGCTCATTCTCTTCACTTCTTCCATTCGCGATCGCGAATAATTTATTCTCGTTCAAAACGCTGCCGGTTGGTCGTGAATTAGTTCCAGCGATATTTCTTAAAACCGATGGCATTTCCCGGTCTTTCGTTCGACCTTTTTTTTCTTACCAACGCAAAATTAGCAGAGAGCCAACCGATGAATTTCACTGGCCGACGCACACTCACGTTTACGTAAGTAAACGCTCCATGCGTTGCATTAGAAATTGAAATTTCCTTACATGACATTCCGACGATAAAAATTATTCTGAGAAAAATTAACGTCAAACTCCGCAGAAGCTTGCCACGCCACGTTTGTCTTTCCTAGTAAGACGTTCGTGCTTTTGACGTACAGGATATATTATAATATATAAAACACGTAAAGATTTAGAAACGTCTATCTTATAAATTGAGAAATATGAAAAAAGCTGGAGGTATGAAATATCCAAAAAATATATAAAACTTTGAAACGCAATAAATTTATTACACGTTATTATACGTGTCTTAATGAATCTCACATTGCGCATAAAAATCTAGTCGCAAAAATTTGTACATGTTATCCAGAAACAGCATAAACGTATAAAATTTAGAACCGTGTATTTCGTAAATTCAGAAAATAGAGAAACTTGAAATTGAAAAATATCCAAAGTATTTTTATAAAGATACAATGTCATCGTAATATTTAATTGATCATTCCAGAAAAATAAAATAAATAATGAATGTACAAAATACAATAATAATTCGTAATGTATAAAATTTGAAATCTTGCAAATTGAAGATATCCAAAGTATTTTATTTTCTTTTTTCTTTTTTATAAAGGTGCAACATTCGTCATAATACCTCTTAATTAATCATTCCAAAAAAATAAAATAAATAATGTATGTATAAAATACAATAATAATTCATAATATATAAAATTTGAAATCTTGCAAATTGAAGATATCCAAAGTATTTTATTTTCTTTTTTCTTTTTTATAAAGATGCAACATTCGTCATAATACCTCTTAATTAATCATTTCAAAAAAATAAAATAAATAATGAATGTATAAAATACAATAATAATAATTCATAATATATAAAATTTGAAATCTTGCAAATTGAAGATATTTTATTTTCTTTATAAAGACGGAATATTCGTCGTAATATCTATTAAATGATCGTTCCATAGAAATTTTTTTCTTTTCTAGAATTCTCTCTCTCTCCCTCTTTCTCTTTTTCTCTTTCTCTTTTTTAAAATTAATTGAAAAGAACAGGCAAACGAAAGGAAGGAAAGAAACGAGGGGGGCTGGCTTTCAGTATAGCGGTTTTCCCGGGGATACCGTAACGCGTGTTACGTGTAAAAGTAAATTCCGAGTGCAATGTCCTCGGGACAATTTCACTTTCCACGCGACGAAAGGAAAGAAACTGTACTCCTCTCGTGCGCCGTCTCTCAATGCACGAATGAACGAATCGCTTCTCAGTGCCAGTTGGCTGGTCGCAAGAAGGAAAAAGGAAAAAAGAGAGAGAGAGAGAGAGAAGAAAAAAGAACCTCGGCGCAACTAATGCCTGCATCGTTCTGCATTCGCAATAGACGCTATTATTTTGCATTTTTATACGTTGCGCCGTGATTTACATATATGCATGCGTTACTCGGCGATATTTCATCGGCGTTACAAGACGTTGACGGCGCGTCTACGTGCAGCGAAATTTTTATATCCATCGGAAGAAAGTACGATCGCGTCCTCCTATCTTTTTTCTTTTTTTTAACAATTTCTTCTTCTTCCTTCTTTTCATACTATATAATATTTTGATACTTTATAATATATATTTTATTTTATTACTTTATAGTATATAATATTTTTATATTTTACTTTATATTTTTTATATTACTTTATATTTCGGGAGATTTGTGAAGGTCTGATTGGAGGATATTTTGTAAAGTGGTAGATTTTTTTATTTTTTTATTCTTTTATGAGAAATTTGATTTTTTTTTTCTGTTTTTTTTTCTTAATATATTTCAATATTTCAATATTTTACAAGATTGAGTCAGATTTGAAATAGATTAGGTTAGGTCTAATTAGGGATATTTTATGAGATAAAAATTCGTGTCTTTTTGCGGGAAACAATAGTTCTGAATTCTTTAGCTTTGAATTTCTCACAGTTTCGTGTTTTTCTCTTTCTTCGAAGTGAGGATTAGATCAAGTTTAAATTAAGTTAGATCTAAAAGAGGTTAGGTTCCTATTCAGTTAATAGTTAAAAAGAGAGGTCTAAAAGAGGTTAGGTTCCTATTCAGTTAATAGTTAAAAAAGAGAGGTCTAAAAGAGGTTAGGTTCCTATTTAATTAATAGTTAGCAAAAGTTAATATTTCATGGAAAGAAAGTTCAACCATATTCCATTTTGGAAAAGAACGAAATAAATAATTCTAAATTTTTTTTAACTGATAATATCTTAGTGGAAAATTATAGAAAAATTAGAGCAAGTTGTACCTGTTTAATTAGCAATATTTCACCGGAAACCATCGTTATCAACAGATGGTACACGATGGAATATGCTCGTACGTTCGTCGCAGATTTTTATTACGCGCCATTTTATTTACCCTCGTTGGTTGAGCGAAAAATTTCCTCACACTGGAAAATACTGCTGTTTGTCAATTTCCTTGGCACTGCTTCAGAAACTTTCTCTCGGCAATTACTCATCTCTGCCAGTGTAATTTCCAAGTGTGTTTCCTCACACCTTTGTTATTATAATTCTGTCAATGAGATTTGTCACTTATCGATTCTATTGTGGACATTATCAACGTGCATGTATGTACGTACGTATGTATGTACAAACCTGCCTCCTATTTATTATATTTCATGAAGAGCAAATTGATAGTTCGAAAGTGCTAATTGATATACTCTACCAACGAGTTCAGCATTCATTTTAATACGTTAATTTCTAATATCCATCGACCAGGGACTTTGATCCAACTCGTTATTTCTTTTCCGTTTTGTTTTTCCACGGTTAGTTTTATTGTCGTATATATCAGACCACATGTAACATACGATGTGAAGAAATAAATTACTAAATGTATAACATTTGACATTCTTTTCTTTTTTTTTTTTCAAATTTTAGATTAATCGAAACAATACAGCATGATCTCGAGTGAATGCTATTCAAATCGAATATAGTTACGCGTATCTTTGATTAACATAGGCGCGCAAAAAAGATCGAGAGAGATCGTTCTTGTGATTCATCGATCTAAAAACTACGCGGTTTCAAATACATAAAACCACACGCGTCTCTCTCTCTCTCTCTTTGCCTCTCGGTATGTTTCGATATTACGAACGTTGTTATTAAGGAAACAAAGATACTTCATTAGCGTGGCATCGACGCAAGGAAAAATACGATCGTTTTCGAGAAATATCTAATTACTCGTCCGACCGCGATATTACGTGGCGTTTTCATCCTTTTCTGGTGCGTGTACAGGGTGTTAACGATTCACGCAGCTAGAAATCCTTCCCAAGGTTTGTTAATCGACAAATCTTGGGATCATTCTGAGAACGATCTTTCGCTCACTTTTTTCCAATTTTCTGAATTGGTTTTGAGAATTTTTCTGAAATCAGGAAATGTAAAATCTCTCTTCGTCGGAACAAAGTTCAAAGTTCCGGTGTGAGGTGTCTCGACAAATTGGAACAAATAAATCCGTCGATAAATACGACACGTTTCAGACTTCCTTTCGTCGAGAGTAACGTCGATTGTACAAACCTGTTTGCTTTAATTGTAACGATCCACGGCGAAGAGCATAATCGCACCGTCGACGATGAGAAACGATCGACGATTTCAGTTGACGATTCGCGAAGAAAGATCGCGCAACGATTCACTTGGTCTCGTCTCCGTTTCGACTCGTGAATTCGTTATTTCAACGATGATTTTACATCGTGCAGCGGGTAGAGAAGCGAGGACGTCGCTTTTTCAAAAATTGTGAAAATCCAACCTCGCTTGAAAATATCGAAAGATGGTGTTTTTTTAATCGAGTTTACCTTGATCTTGAAGATCGAAAGTTTCTCTTTACGACGAGTCCTTGGAACTCGCTGTACGATTTTATTAAACTCGGAGCATCAGGATCAGATGGCGAAGTGTTAGAATTTCTTGAATTTTTGTAGTTTAATCCCAATGTATTCAGCGTATTTGATAAAACAGTGAAGAAAAATCGTGCAACAAGTTTTAAGGAGTCTTCAGTCTTCGAAACGATGAGTCTAGTTACGAAAAAAAATTTCTTAACGTTCCTAATTTATTTTTTAATGTCATCAAGTGCGTCGTTGTACGATCAATTTAATTTTTTTCATCATTAATGGCAAGATATTTCGATACGTGTTGAGGGCTGGTTAATAAAAAATTTACATCGTCCAAACTCGCAAGTTATAATCGTACTGCTCGAGGTAATGGAAAATTACTCTATCGATAAAGAAGGAATTCCAAAGTAGATTATTAGCAATTTTTCATTGATATCACGTTTCCTTGCTGCATTTGTGTTCATTTTCAATTACGTATCAATCATTACATCATTATATCGTAATTTAACGTTAAACACCTTGTAAACTCTCATTATCGTCAGTCTAAATTATAAATTACGAGTTTCGCGATCGTGAAGCTTTTGTAAATAAATCGACACAGTCATACGGATGGAGATCTCTCTTTAGTCGTTTTCCTTTCGCACACCTTGTACGTGGAATCCATTCGTTGACGATCGCGATAATAAGTGGAAGCTCTCCGGTCGCAATGCCACGCATTCACGTTTCATGGTCTAAATCCTAGAATTATTATGATTGCTACCGACGGATTGCCCGATAATTAACGATTGCGATAATTGCGCGTATCCGCCGCGTATTATTTTTACTCGCGGGACAATTAGCCTACATTAGCGAGGCTTGGTTTTATATCACCATGGTTTGACTGTTGAGATTTTGTCGTGGAAAAAACGAACCGCGAATGTATTTTTTCACATTTGGACAATTCTCAAAATTTGGACAATTTTTTCGAAGTAGATCATTCCATTGGGAAATAAGAATTAATTCCAAATTTGAGAATAATTCTTATCGCGAAAGGACTGCAAATCTCAACGTGTTGATATAATTTATTATTGATTATATTGATTATATTATTGATTATATTATTATTAATTATATTATTGATTATATTGATTATATTATTATTGATTATAATTTATTAAGGGATATTTTAAATGAGAATAACACGCACGTACAAATTGCGTTGGCTACGTCGATGCGTCGCATTTGGATTAAAATATGCGTACAACGTAATTGTGATAAATAAAGGGTAATTATCTCTCTATCCAAGGCTGGCACTATTGCACGCCACTTGGTCCACGCAAGGTCGCCACTTGGAAGACCGCCTTTCGACGACCCGATTCACCGTTAGAATTTTAATCGCTCGAACTCAAAATCGATAGGTCTCAACTTCGAAGTCGGCGATGGATTTCAAATTTCGAATTCAATGCGAGTCGTCTCCAAATTAAAAATCAGCCAATTCCAAACTAAAAAAGAACACAATCAAAATTGGTAATTGCCAATTTGAAGCTTGGAAACGAATCGAAATTGAAAATTAATAATTTAAAGTTTGGAGGTTATTTTCGAAAATTTTAATTTATTATTACTCAAAATAATTACTAATATACTTAAAATTTTAATACATTTATACACTGTACTTAAAATTGCACATTGATGAATTTGAATTCAGTCGATCAATTGAGCAAGAATCGAATTCCACCGAGAATTTTCCTCTGAAATTCCAACGCGCCGGCAATTCGATCGGCGATCCTCGATTTCTAGGAGGCCTCGGCTCCTGCACGATCTTTTCCTTTTTTTTTTTTCTTTCTTCCTCCTCTTCGCCGTGGTCATAATCACTTACGTATACACGCGTCTTAACGCGTCGGCCACGGTAAAACCGGTTGCTGTTTCTTACATTACAGGAAGTTTTGCTTGGCGCAATTTTTCCGATGCCCTGTTTCTTCTCCTTTTTTCTCCCCTCCCACTCACCATCGCCACCTTCTCTCTTCCTCCTTCTCCTCCGTTGGCATTCTTTTTTGCAGCCTTTTTTTTTTCTTTTCTTTTCTTTTCTTTTCTTTTCTTTCCGTTTCTCTCGGCCGGTGACTCGTCGTCGTTCGTTCCGCCAGGATATCGGTCGTTTTTTGGAAAGCGAAGCGCGATCGTGCAACCAACAAAAATCCCCGCCGATCGGACTTTCTCGCGACACTCTCTTACGTAAGCGACGCACGAACCGTCGACCATCGCAATTTGTAACGTTACACGGTTCGTGTAACTATGAAAAAGGAAATTTTTTCTTTCTTTTTTTTTTTTTTTGTAACACAAAGGTAGATTTTTGAGAATTTACACTAGATCTTGAGGAAACGTGTAAAATTTTCGACTTCTTTAGTGTGTGATTATTTGGAAATTTTTTATTTCAAATGTCGGATATGACACTTTTCAGTTAGTTTCATTCGCTCCAGAAGTGAAAAGCAGGAAAAGAATCTGCGTCATTGCGAAAAATAATAATTTTTCTAATTTTCATATCGAAATGTCATTTTGCATTTCTATATTAATGTGTGAATCTAATAAACCATAAACCTAACCTAAATCTAACCTAAACCTATACCTAAACTTAAACCTAACTTAACCTTGTATGAAGAAGCTTAGAAACCTAACTTAACCTCTTCATAACCTAACTTAAACCATAGACTTAACCTAAATCTAACCTACACCTGAATTTAAACCTAACCTTGTATAAAGAAGCTTAGAAACCTAACCTATAAATCTAACCTACACCTGAATTTAAACCTAACCTAATCTTGTATGAAGAAGCCTAAAAACCTAACCTAACCTAAACCTATAATAAGATTTCGTACCAAAATATTTTACATTTCTACATTGAAATATTATAGTTTCGACAGAGGGTTTCTTCAGATTATTCAGAGATCTAATGGCAAGAGAATACGTCGATTATTAAAGTAATTTCCATTGGAATATTCATAACGTCGTTTCTGATGGCGATGACGAATTCACGCTGGTATCTGACGTTTAATCACGCGTGAGCTTAGGTCTCATCTCGATCGGTATCGAGAATCGTCGTGGAGAAAAATCCAGGCATTCGAGTCGCTTAATCAGAAACTAGTTTCCACCGAGTCGAGTCATAAATCAACGATGCATACTCTCGACGATGCGACGAGCAATATTCGCATGCCAGGCGCAATGAAACGTACGTCATCAAAGCCGATGATTTTCATTGTCATTGTCTCGTCAAGGATCGAGAGAATTTTCCTCGCTTACGTTTAATTTGCTTGCAAGAAAATATCGCGAGTACAAAAAAGAATTGAGTGTCGACATAACTTTTCTGTTCTGCGTGTCATACTAAAAAATAGAATGTTAAATAAAAAATGAAATGTTGATCGAACAGGTCATTTGTTTCTTTAAAATTAAATGTTAATATAATAGAATAATATTATTGTAGGGAAAAAATTGAAATAAACAGATTTGTAGAATTCTGTATTCCTATTTAAACAAAAAGCAATATCAATTTTGACGAAAGTTGTGAATAATTGGTTGTGATATTATCGATTATTTTATTGTTGTATTATGATTGGCAATTATAAAAGAAGAGAATCAGAAATTCACCGTATTGACGAGTTTGATAATCGAATCACTCGTTATCAACTGTTTGCTAAAAAAAAAATTACTTTCACCATGCCATTTCTTTAGTTGTGGAATATATAAATTATAATAATATATTATAATATACATTCTGTTATCTTTCTAATTGCATCCGTGTACTTCGCAGACAAAATATTACAAAAATGCTCCATTGTCGCGAGTTCGACGAATTTCGAGCTTTTCTCTTACGTTTCATTTGCGTCAGCAAGGAGTCCTCCATTTGGTTGTTTAAGGCTGCGTCGAGAGTAAATTTTTAAGATTTTGCGGCCGGCTGGAGTAATTCGGGTCGGCAAACGAATTTCTCTCGTTGGACAAAAGGGAAGAGAAAAAACGTGGAAACGACGGGAGGGGGCAGAAAGAAAGAAAAAGGGCCCCCGAAAAGAGAAAGGGGACCCAGGGGAGACGCCCGTGTGTTGGTGTCGGCCGACGAAAATATACAGGCTCGGAAAGGATCGTTTTTATATTTCATGTATCCCCGTGTTAAAGGCCGTATCGCACCGAACACGTACCCGGCGAATCGTCGTGTGTGCGTCCTCGTTATTTCGGTGAAAGTGAAAGTTGCGTGGCGTGCAACTTCCCAGTATGATCGTGTATCTTTCGTCGAAAGGGAAACGTACGTGCACGAAGTCGGCGAATAATTTCATTAAAAGCCTCTTCTAAAAGACGAGCTTAGAATTGTTTTTCTTTTTCAGCGTTTAAGAATGTGAGAATAACGACTCCCCCGGGCGTAAGTAGAAATATTTCGTTCGTCGTCAGACTGACAGTGAGTCGTACTCACAATCACTGAATCATTGAATAAACGAAATATTTTGCAATATTTAGTAAAATTTCGTTTAAAGCTTCTTCAAATTTGTTTCTCTCTTTTTCTAGACGAATCCTAAATTATTTTTTATGTTATTGGTATATTTAAGAATGTGAGAATAGCGATTCGCAGTCTAAGTAGAAATATTTCGTTCGTCGTCAGACTGACAGTGAGTCGTACTCGCAATCACAGTCGAATAAACGAAATATTTTGCAATGTTTAGTAACATTTCGTTGAAAGCTTCTTCAAATTTGTTTCCCTCTTTTTCTAGAATCCGAAATTATTTTTTATGTTATTGTTTGTTTAAAAATGTGAGAATAGCGATTCGCGGTCTAAGTAGAAATATTTCGTTCGTCGTCAGACATCGTACTCGACTGAAACGTTAAGGATAAAACGATCTGCAACGATTTTACTGCTCAATTAATATTTGTTTAACAAACAATATTTAGTACAACGCGTAGTTAAAAATAAGAATCTTAGACACTAGAACTACCGACTTTCGATTAAAGCATCGAAATTTCCATCAGAGACATTCATAAGTAGTAAAAAAAAAAAAAAATGTTGGAATATTATAATAAGAGTTTTAACAAGCTTTTCTTTGTATGTTTACGTCTAGAAAATATCTGACAAAAATTACAAACTGATCGTTTCGATCACTTTGATGTTTTAACACTTTTATTAACAATTTATTTCGTAGAAGACAAAGTGTTTGATCTAAAATATTTAAATATTCAATCCAAAATTGGAAAATAAAAATATTTAATCTTCAAGTGGAAAGAAAAGAATATTCTTCAAATGAAAGAATGTTCACGATCCTATATTTCCATTATATAGATCTATTGCATTATTTATAGTATTTTTTATTATTTATAGTATTCATCTATTGTATTATTTATTTATCGAACGGCATTTTTAGCGAAGAATTAACGCTGCTATCGCGCTCGAAATGCCACGCTTGATAGTAAAAAGTTGAGCAACCGGGCGTACATAGCAAAACAGAGTTCTCAAATAAAAACGAAAAAAAAAAAAGAAAAAAGAAAAAGAGAAGAAACGAAAATCCAGTCTGGCGTTCCGCGAAACAAAACCACCGTACCGGGTTTGATTTATCACCTGGTACAGCGGTGGAATAAAACGAGCACCGACTTCCTCGACAGTGCACGAGGCATTTGGACTTCCTGTATAATATCCAGTTCGAGTTTCTGTTTCTTTTTTTTCTTCTCTTTTTTTTTCTTTTTCATTATTACGACTCCTTTCCATTTCTCCTTTTTTTTTTCTTCTTCTTTTGGTTTTCGTTCGTTCGCTGAAACTCGAAAGTTCGTTTCTCGACGTTGATTTATAGTTCGCGGAATTCTGTTCTGCTTTGTTACGTCTTTGATTATATTACACGCTCTGGAAATTTAATATTGGAAATAGTTCTCTGTTCTCTAAAAAATTCTCTGGAAATTTAAATTAATTAGAAATTATTTCTCTGTTTTATCTGCTACCGCCTTTGACGCTATTCATTTAGTTTTATTTATTTCGTCGTTTCGAAAGATAGATATAAATTTTCCCTGTCGATATTTTTATATCGAGAGAAATGCGAAACCTTGATCCTCTCCATTCCTCTCCATTTTCTTTACAACCTCCTCTCGTTATTTATTGCATGAAATTTTTCTTCGTTCGTTATTTTAAAGAGATTACTCGAGACATATAGTTTGATTTATCAACTTGTCAATCATCAATTTGTAGTACTTGAAACTCATAGTTCAAAATAAGGGAATTTTGAAGATTGCTTGAGACTTGCAGAGATAGTTGGATTAATTATTTTAAGAAACTTATGGTACTCGAAACTCATAGTTCAAAATAAGGGAATTTTGAAGAGTGCTTGAGACTTGCAAAGACAGTTGGATTAATTATTTTAAAAAACTTATGGTACTTGAAACTCATAGTTCAAAATAGGAAACTTTTGAAGAGTGCTTGAGACTTGCAGAGATAGTTGGATTAATTATTTTAAGAAACTTATGGTACTCGAAACTCATAGTTCAAAATAGGAAACTTTTGGAGAGTGCTTGAGACTTGCAGAGATAGTTGGATTAATTATTTTAAAAAACTTATGGTACTCAAAACTCATAGTTCAAAATAAGGGAATTTTGAAGATTGCTTGAGACTTGCAGAGATAGTTGGATTAATTATTTTAAGAAACTTATGGTACTTGAAACTCATAGTTCAAAGTAGGAAAATTTTAAAGAGTACTTGAGACTTGCAGAAATAGTTGAATTAATTATTTTAAGAAACTTATGGTACTTGAAACTCATAGTTCAAAGTAGGAAAATTTTAAAGAGTACTTGAGACTTGCAGAGATAGTTGGATTAATTATTTTAAAAAACTTATGGTACTTGAAACTCACAGTAGTTCAAAGTAGGAAAATTTTAAAGAGTACTTGAGACTTATAGCTCGGAATAGTTCAAAACAACTCGCGAATTATTCAAGAAGTTGGTACGACTTTTTGATATTCCATAGAGCTTCTCAATTAATTCCCAAATTACTTTCCCTATCTCTCCATCCTTTTCTCTCAAGAGATGTCTCTTTTCTGCTCTGCGTCTCGTTTCCCCTCTAAATAGACAAATAAATAAAGAAGAAGGAACAAGCCACCGAACACAGTCGGTGAAGGCGAGTTGGCCGAGAACGTATCGTGCGAGAGGCAACTATCGATAATTACCCTCCAGTGGCGAATCGACTCTTATCTGGTCTCGCGTTCTCGGCCGGCCATATAATTTACTGCGACGATAATTGACAATTAACCGGCGCTTCCTTTCCACGTTCGCCACGATCTGCTGCCGAATAGCAAGCGATTTTAATTGATACGCCTCAGCTCTTCCGATGGCGGGACACTTTTAATTGGGCTCGTCTTAGGGGACGATAACGAAGATACGCCAGTTATTATTTCTCGCCATTCCCGCTTATTATTTATCCCCCCTGTTCCCCTTTGACGTCAACAAAATTCTGAGATCGATCGTCCCACTCTCCTATTTTCCGAATTGGAGCAGAATTTCTCTGAAATCGGGAAATGTAGAGTTTCTCTTCGTTGGAACGAAGTTCAAATTGGAACAAATCCGAATATCGGACTTCCTTTCGTCGAGATTAGCCTCGATTATACAAACTTGTTTGCTTTAATTGTAACGATCCACGGCGAAGAGCATAATCGCACCGTCGACGATGAGAAACGATCGACGATTTCAATTGACGATTCGCGAAGAAAGATCGCGCAACGATTCACTTGGTCTCGTCTCCGTTTCGACTCGTGAATTCGTTATTTTCAACGATGATCTTACATCGTGCAGCGGGTAGAGAAGCGAGGACGTCGCTTTTTCGAAAATTGTGAAAATCCAACCTCGCTTGAAAATATCGAAAGATGGTGTTTTTTTAATCGAGTCTACCTTGATCTTGAAGATCGAAATTTTCTCTTTACGACGAGTCCTTGGAACTCGCTGTACGATTTTATTAAACTCGGAGCATCAGGATCAGATGGCGAAGTGTTAGAATTTCTCGAATTTTTGTAGTTTAATCCCAATGTATTCAGCGTATTTGATAAAACAGTGAAGAAAAATAGTGCAGCAAGTTTTAAGGAGTCTTCAGTCTTCGATACAATGACGAGTCTAGTTGCGAAAAAAAATTTCTTAACGTTCCTAATTTATTCTTTAATGTCCTCAAGTGCGTCGTTGTACGATCAATTTAATTTTTTTCATCATTAATGGCAAGATATTTCGATACGTGTTGAGGGCTGGTTAATAAAAAATTTAAATCGTCCAAACTCTCAAGTTACAACCACATTCCTCGAGGTGATGAAAAATTGCGCCGTCGATAAAAAAGGAATGCTAGATGTTTTCGCGAGAAAAATTTAGGGAACGTTTAATCAGCTCTTGCTGTTGCACGACTAGTTTATAAAATCGACTTTTTTAGTTGTTGTAATTTAGTTCATAAATTACAGTCTACGAAAAGCCTGTAGATTTTTACATTTGTTGACACTCATTACCCATAAGTTATTGCTCAGTCGGTAAAACGAGTTGAATCTATCCTGAATCAACATTCTCGAAATTATCAGCCAATTAATACGTCTCGACCAAATCGGTAAACACTGTTACGAACGAGCCGTTCTTTTTCTCGTAATTTTCATCCCGCTCTCCGTCATAACACAGCGCGTTCGTTACTAAAATTGGCTGTTGTGTACGTACGTGTGGTTAAGCGAGATGTGTCAAGACATCGCCATGCAGAACTGACATTTGGATGGCCTCCTTTCTCCGCGTGGCACGTGGGCTCGGACTTTTCGGCGTGCAGCGAGAAAGTTGTTAGATATACAGGCTGATCCTTGACGCGGCGGCGGCGCCGCGTGCACCATTTAAACGCTGGCCAGAACTTTGCCCGCGAGTGAAACGAGTTTCTCTCTCGAGCTTGGCGTTCTGCTTCTTCGATCGAGATAACGCGGAAAACAGGGAAGTGACGCTTCAGATCTGTCCTATAGAACTCTCTTCTTCTTGCGGCGATGGCTTAGATCAGTGATTACGTTAGATCTTTCGCGTGCCAAAAGAGTTGGATGCAACATCGTGCGTCTCTCCCCCAAATTTCTCCTCATTTATCGAAAAAAAAGAAAAGTATAGATATTCGTTGGAATGTCTGATAGATGCAGCATTGTATATATCAGTCGAGGGCTACAGAAATAGTCTCTTCAAAAAAGAAAAAAAATGCCAAAAAATAGAATATCTCTCACCAAAGTAAACATGAGCTCAATAAAATAGAAATGTGACAGACTATAAATTTTTATACATTTGTCAAAAATTTTGAGATGAAAAAAACAATACCAAAGCTCAGTAGACAAAACTAAAACAACACTGAGTATATTTTTTCGCAAGAAAAAACCCCGTATCTACGTTCTTTCTCTTTTCATTCGATCCAAAAACTCGAGGCTCTCGTCGCTTTCATTCAATTCAGAAACGACGATTTCGCCGTTCGTCGAAAGTTTCGCGAGAAAAAAAGAAATTCCAAAATTCGGAGTCGCTCTGTAGGTGATTGCCGTGGGCGGCAGAGAAAAAAGAACGTCGGAAAGGAGAGGAAAACGCGCGGGTTTGTAATCGTTGGCGCTGACAGAAAATGACGACGGCCATCGCGGCGCTCATTGACTCGAATGAAGTTGACCTAGTGAGGCACCCACTGGTTGTTTAATCTAAAATTAATTCCTAACAGCTGCAGCCCGTTAGGCGACACGCTCCGTTCAAACGCTTCTTCCCTCCTCCTGTTCTTCTTCTTCTTCTTCTTCTTCTTCTTTTTCACTGTCTTTTATTATTTCTTACGTCGTGTCAAGGCCGCATTCCAGTTTCATTTGAACTTTCAGAGGAATCGTTTCTCTCTCTTAATCTTGCTATGATGATTCTCTCTCTCTCTCTCTCTCTCTCTTTGGGAGAGACAACGCGTCTCGAAAGAAGAATCGTGAAAGAAAGCGAAAGGAGGAAGCGTCTTCGGCGCCAGGTGTTAATCGTTTCCATCGAATGGCCGGGGCCATATTTCGATGTTTCTCACGAGATACGACTCGTGGTTATTTTAATAACTCTTTTTATTTCCGATCGGGCAAATTTAGATCGATGGCAAATTCTCTTTCTCTCTGTCACGGAAGGTTTTTAAGAGTCGCGTAGCAACTTTCTTTTTTTTTTTTTTTGATTTGACCACCAAATTTGGAAAGTGTTCATCGGTGATGAGGAGAATTTAGGTACGTGGGATTTCAAAAAGTATACATATGGAAGACTTTCAGTATTTGATACTAGATAAAGTTTCCACTAAAAATATTAAAATAAAACGAACCGAAGAAGAATTTTGTAATAGAGTACACGAGCTTTTATTTATACGTTTTACGAAAAATCTTGTTTTACCGTTTTACATCTATAAAATTTCTAATTTTGGATAATTATAAATAATAATTGCTTTTTTGATTTTTGGTAGTTATTAGGCTAGCGTTAACAAACAGATATTTCGATTTCATACAATATACATGTGTTTCAATGCAGTGTCGATTTTTTTATGATATACATGTAAATAAACTGTAAAATTTTAAAACTGTAAAACTTTTATGAACTATAATGTTCTTGGCATTGATGACTTGATTTAGAAGAAAGGTGCAGATTTAACACGGCAATTTTTATAGGCCTCGCACGCGTTCGCGGCGTGTCTGACAATGAACCACCGATTCCACTTAACTTTACTCCTCCATGTCATAAATAGTACATATCTTGGCAAAGTAATAATAATAATAATATATATATTATTCTTCTTTTTTGCAAATTTTGTACGTGTAATTAAAATAAAATATAAATATATAATACAAAATAAAAATATTATACATTTTTTTAGCAGGTGTAAAGATTAAAGCAACAGAGTAATAGTGGCCAATCTTGGTGATTTCGATAGAATTATCGACAATCCTAACCCTTCATGTATAATTCTCAATAATTATCCGATGAAAGAAATTTAAGAGAACAACGTCACTGCCTCTCGAATGTAGACGATCATTATTATTATTGATGATTACGCTTGCAATGATGTAATGGATCGATGCGTGGATTCTTTCCGCAGAGCAGATTAGTATGCCGTTCGACGCCGGCACAATGTAATCCTCCGCTACGTGTACCAATACCGAACCTGTTTACAAGCACTTCAGCGAATTACACATTAAATAAAGATGAACTATTCGTTGATTACAAAGTTGCAACGAACGTTGCTGAAATACTAAATCTCCTAACCATCTGGGACGGATTAGTTTCTGAGCAAAATTCAGTTTAGTTTATCAAGTCACGGAGTAATTATTATCAATATATATATATTGTTTTAGAAATGATTAATATTGCTGAACAGAAGAAAAAATATGGGTTAAACTTAATTTGCGTTTTGTGATACAGAAGTGGTTTCGTCTCAAAACTATGATGTCGTCCAAGACTACAAATTATATAATTGTAGAAACAGAACACGTAAAAATATTGGGTTGTCCGGAAAGTTCGTGTCGATTTAATATAAATTAAATTTAATATTTAATAAATGTATACTAAAATTTAAATCTTCTGCGTTTCAATTTTCCTTTAAAAAACAGTGAAACGTGTAAAGAAACAATTTGTAAAAATACGAAAAATCGAGATGTTCGAATATTCGAGAAATAGCGTTGAAATAAGAGAGAAATTGCGACTCTTGAGTACTAAAAGGGTTAAAATAGAGAGAAATCTAACACTAAGGGTTTTGTTAAGACTCTTTTGCTTTTTCGACGAGTACAAGCTCGTCTCAGCACCAACTATTCTAAACACCTCGTATATCTACGTTATTCGACGTAGATTTACTCGTAAAAGGTTTAGGTTAGGTTTAGGTTAGGTTTAGGTTAGGTTTTACTCTTCTGCTTCTTCTGACGAGTGCCAGCTCTAATTTTTCTCACACCCCTATATGTACGTTATTATATACATATTTTACTTGCAAAAGTATCAAAAAATAAAATAAGAATCTTTCATTGATGGTGTTTTCCCTTGACTTGGAACTCCCCGAAACTTTTACGAGAATTTTTCGCAGGAACTTCGCGCGCTCGTCGTCCAATAGAAACAAGGAGAAAGAAGCCACAGGTTGTCGCCGCCGCCGCAATGGCGATGGCGGTGGTGTGTACGGTGAAAAGTGGGAGAGAGAAGGGTATAGGAAGACGAAGAAAAGCACGACGGAGAAAGGAAGAGAGAGAGAGAGAAAGGCGAAGGGAAAAAGGCTTAGAACCGCCGCCGTCGACACTTCCGCGATCTATAAACGATCTTAGGCGTTTCCCAGTCGCGTGACCAATCTTCCCCTCCCCCCCTCGTGTGACCAACCAGCTCGTTCTTCCGTCTCGTATCGCGTCTTACGTCACTGGTTCACTTTTGCGTCGCCGAGAATCGTGAAAGTTCCCCGACTGCTTTCGCACCCGTTTCCCCTTTGACATCGCCCGACGTCGTGTTTTCGTTTTCAAATTGCAAAAAAACTGGTTTTCGCCCCGAACTTCGCCAAACTTCCTTTCACATTTCTATTTTCTTTTTGGAGAGATATTTTAATCGCGTTCCCTTGATTACCTCAATCACGAGATTCGTAGAAAGAAAGCAAGAAGTGTTACTAACGAGCTGTAAGAAAATATTCAAACCTAACCTAAACCTAACCTAACCTAAACCCCCTGAGTGCTTAAAATCTAAAAGTTTGATGTCAGATTCATGTCTTTTTTTTCTTTCAATATATTCTGAACCTCTAAATGATTATTTAAACCAATTAATATTACAAACTAAAAGGAAACTAAACATCACCCGATTTGTTACTTTTTCCTCCGATACATTGTTCTCTCTCTTTTCTTTTTTTTTTTAAGGAAGAAGTCGGTTCGATTACGCCCCGCTTGTGAATGTCAATTTTCATTCAAGGAAACGACAAAAGCCCGCCGCGATATATCGCGATATATCGTCGGTAACAGGTTTCGAAAGGCACGTGCGTGTCCTTCGATGTTCCCCCCGCGGCTCGTCCTTGACAATGGAACGTGGACGAGTCGCTACACACCGGCTCCACCGGGATCCTACGTAACGTAAAAGCAGTCCTTTTAGTTTTAATCCTTAATCGTTACATCGCGTCTTCGACCGTCGGCGCAACAATTATGTGCAACAGTTACGCGTTGCGCAACAACGGTGAACTGAACGTTTGCGTGGCAGCCATCCCCGTTCGTCCTTGAGGTCCTGGATCCAACGGCGTGCCGATCAAATTGGCCAAATTGCTCGACCGAACCTCCAGAACCAACTTCCTCGTTGGAAATCCGAGTGTATTCGGTGTTGCGGTTGGAACGCGGCTCTCTCTCTCTCTCTCTCTCTCTCTCTCTCTCTCTCTCTCTCTCTCTCTCCCCCTCCGCGTGTTTCTCGGTCGACTTGGATCTCTCGATTGCGAAATTTCCTCGCGGATACAGTTCGTCGGATGACGCAATCGAACCACGAACCGTTTGATTGACAGTCAGTCTTCCTTCTGGGGCAGAGATCTCATCCTTTGTGCCAGTTTTCAAAATTTGAAAAGATGATCTTTTATCGTTTGTCGTTTTTGTTCTACAGGATTCTCGACACGAGTCAAAATTTCAACCTTCTTTTCGAGCAGCAAGTTTTGTTAGTACAGTAGTGTACAAAAGGAAGTAGAGAAATTGGGAAATTAAATCGCGGAATTAAAATTTAGGTTCCAGATGTTCATGAAATTAGGAGAGAATTTAATTTATATAGATTTAGGATATATTTATTTCTTTAATTAAGAAATTTTTTTTTAATTTTATTATTAAGAATCCCTTTGAGAAACAAGCGATACAGTAAGAAAAGAAAAAAAGACCAATGTAGAGTTTTAACATTGGAACTATCCAAATGTCCACAATGACCAATTTCGTTAAATGAAAATTTTTCGTAAAATGCACGAAAACAAAAACTTCTTGTGCACTTTACATTGTACTGTAAAGCCTTTCTATTTTGTTTCTGTTTTTTTTTTTTCTTGAAATTTTATGTTTGTAAAATCTCATCTCAGCGTCAATGTCTAACCTAACCTAAAAATTCCCTTAACCCAACAATAAGCTCTTCATCAATGGTACAAGCGAAAACAGAGTCACTTAAGACAATAAATGATTCCGTTTTAACTCGCGCTATTTTTAACCCCGTACGTTAAGTATGAAAGTGCCCGTACATCGATCGCGTACAGCAAGTTAAGGTAATGGCACAAGCAATTTCCTTTCTGTTTCAGGTAAGTGGCCATGAGCAACAGTGGCAGAAGCTGCGCCAGTACTTGTATAACTTCTTGCTTGGTAACATTTTTCAAATCAATCCTTCAAACTGTAACTCGGGTCGCCGAGTTCCGACAAATATTTACATAACACCCGCCATTTATTTTTATTTATTTTTCTTTTTTTTTTTTATAGCGTCTCGGCAGTCGACTTTCTCGAACTTCTTTTTCGGTTGTCATCTCTTACCTCTTACCAAGTTAGTCCGACTGCGAATTCTTTTAGTCGCGCGAGGTATTATTAGCGCCGATGTTTGTTTGCCTGTTACTAAAATTGGCCTTGGAAATGAATGTAAATAAATTCAAGAAGAAGTTTCAGAATTGCTAAACAAAAAGAAAAAAAATGCTCTTCCCGCGGAATCTATTAAAATTCGTTTCAATCGCTAATCTCGCACGGGGGAAATTTTTTTTTCTTTTTCTTCGCGGCAGTTCTAAAAATGTTCTTCTGAATTTTTGCAAAAAAGGTTGAGAAAGAAAGCACAACGAAACAAGGAAATTAACGCGAATGCCTCGCGTGTATCCTGCGTAAATGATCTGCCCACGGTGCTTCCTAATAATATGCCAGCAATAACGGAAGTCACTTACTGAAAGTGTTCCGCTAACGATAATTCGCAGTTTATCGTGTTTGTCGAAGCAATTACGCGAATCGATACATGAAGGAGAAAGTGTACAAGGGGTTCGCGTCAGTCAATCGAAAATTACGATTAATAAGCTTTATCAATAAGGCTACTCATTAACTTAATTCATTTGCACCTAAAAGTCTCGTAGAAAATTGCAATTAATCTTTTTAATTTTCTCCGTAATTCAATCTTTCGTACGATACGAGATGCGTGATATGAAGATTATTTGATTTAATTAAATCAATAAAAAGATATCCACGCGTAAATTCAGACCTCGATCTCGATCCTATCGTGATGCTATTTTCACCAAACGAACGAATGCTCGTTCACCCACTTCATTTCGAATTCAATCAAATTTTGTAAATATTCATATCGTCGTGTTCGTTAAACGAGCACGAGTTTATTAAAGTAGGAGAGGAAAGAATATTTTTTCGTTTGATGTGTGAAAATTGATAACGATTACTGAAAATCGTCTATTTGTGGATATTCGGTAATTTCTTAAATTAATAATATATTAATTATTAAAATATACATAATCTTTAAACTCTTTTAATTAATATATATATATATATATATTATTTTAATCAATATATATATAATTATTTTAATTAATACACACACATATATATATATATATGTGTGTATGTGTGTGTGTATATTATCTTTAAGCTGTTTTATTTTTTTCTTATAATGTTAATTTTAATTTTATTATATACATATTATTTTTAAGCTTTTTTTTTTTTAATTTAAAAAATTACCGAATGTTCGAGATTACCAGATAGGCAATTTTCAATAATATATATGTATATATATATATTTTTTTTTTCTTATATGCATATATAATTTTAATTTTAATTTTATTATATATATATTATTTTTAAGCTTTTTAAATTTTTTAATTTTTAATATATATATATATGTAAAAATACATGTACATGTTTATTAAGAACATGGATCCTCGATTCTTCAACGCACGTTTTTGACACACGTTCGGAGCCACGATCCTCTAAAGTTTCAACCTTTAGAGGACCGGATTTGCGAATTCTTTCGCAAAGATATTAAAGATTTTTTCTCTTCGAAAAAATTTATGTTTTATTACACAACTCGTCGATCCTCTGCTCGGAAGGTCAAAGGGCAACGAGCAGCCACGTCCACAAATTTTACACAGATCGTTTCACGTGTATGTAAGAATCACGCCCGCGCGATTTCCTCGCGTCGAGGAGTTTCCCGGCGGCGACGCATCGCGCGCACAGGCGTCGAAATTCCTTCCGGTTCGGCGGGTTGTCCGCTCGAATTTCTATCTTACAACCTCTTACAGAGGGGTGGTTTCTATTTTTGCTTTCCGCGTGCGCCTCAAACCAAGGGATTAAAGTCCGTTGGACTTGATCTTAAATCTAACCCCCTCGTTAATTCCTAGCTTTGGTAATTAAATCGCGACTCTCCAGGAAGCATATCGGTAGTTGTAGCTATTTTCGAGAGAGTTTGGAATTATTATCGTCGTTGATTACACCGTGTGTGTGGTTTTCTGTTGTTCAGCAACGAATATGGATTAATTTATCTCGTAACTTGACACAATATCGTCGTTTGATCGTAGGTTATCGAATCACGCTCGCGGCAGTTATGCGAATTACGGGAGGCAGTTTCGAAATTCGGAAGAAAGGGCCTTCGAATTTTCAATTTTAACACTCCAAACTGAAGCTTCGTAAAAACTGAAGCTAAAATTATATACAAGATCAACGAGATAAATAAGATCAACACCTGACACGGTGCAACACTAACGTTCACCGAAGAAAATCGTCGTAAATGAACGTACTCTTACGAGTTCAAAGTCCCTGGAATTTCCCAGCAGTCGATCGTGTGTTCGATCGACAAAAAAAAAAAAAAACTGACATAGTTATTCCTCGTCTCACAATTGGCGAATCGACGGAAAGTTTAAAAAAGTTTGAGGAGAGAGACAGCAAGAGTAGGCGAGGGGAATTTTTGGGGACATGAATTTTTCAAAAACGTACGCTTTAGGATCTATTGGAATTTATCGGCGCGGGGGCAACCTCGAATGATGTTTTTCGAGCGGGGACGGGTCGGATTTGGGGGGCGGTGGATCTCTGGCATTTGCGGCGGGACCGGGGCCCCGGAAGTCGGCGGAGCGATCGGGCCCCGCTCGTTCGCCCGAGGGGAAAGTGGTTTGAGCAACTTTCACTTGCTGCCAGGCCAAGCGTCCTCTCCTCCTCCTCCTCCTCCTGCTGCTGCTCTTCGAGTCCTACGCCACGGCCTCCACGGTGTGTTGGTGCCTCGCTCCTTCGAGGCGGCACCGTTATCGCTGTCATTTCTTCGTCGACACGCGAACAACCTCGTCGGAGCGTCGGATCGCCCTTTTCCTTTCTTCTTTCTCCGCGCGCACGAGAGGGGTTTCAAGTGCCAAAACGAGTGAAATTTTCGAAGGAGGAAGAGAAATTTTGGCGACGTCACAATTTAACGCTCTTAGGGGGAAATTTCACTTAAATTGAACGAGATTTTCCAACTCACTTGCGAATCTGCTCTTTGATCTTGTCACGATTTCGTAAACTATTTTCGTAAAAGAATATATTATTGCTGGGATAATAATACGTTTTAATTTTCTACATTATTTTCAATATTTAAATTATTTTTACACTGTCAGAAGAATCACTCGCGCGAAGTTTTTAAGGATTTTGTCGCAATTTTGTTTCTTTTTGCAAATTTTTGCAAACACGATCGAAAAAACTGTTTTTGAGATTTTACGTATTTCTGCATATCGCAAGTGCGTTCTTCAAATGTCTCATAAACAAGTTTACTTTTTTCTTTCGAAGAAAAGAAGAAAGGAAATGATTGCCTAGGAATATTTTCAGCAGAGACTCGATGTTCACGATGTTCATCGTACATTTATTGTATTAATAAATCGCCTCTCTCGAGGAATTTCTTCGCACGCGGGAAATTAGAGGCGACTCGAGTGATAATTGTAACCGGGCAGGGATTTCTTGTCTCGTAAGTAATTAAATCGATAATAGACCGTTAATCATATTAATCAGTCGCTTTCTAATCGCCAGTCGCTAATCGTGCGTTTTGAACGATTATTTCGTGACTTTCTAACATTGCCCTGTCCGTTTAATACAGTCGTATACTTCGATTTCATACGCAAAGTATCATTAAGCATCGTATCTGCCATTAATCTTCCCGTAAAGTTATCTTTAAAAAGCAATAAATCTCGCGGTTCGTCGACAAATTCCCCGTATTGCTTATTTTTATGTCGATCCTCGCTCAATTATTTATACCATGTCCAAGAACGTGTCTGTCCCAACAGAATCGCTGTGTGCGCTATACTTTACATTTTCATATAGAAATTCCTACAATTTATTCGATTTATTTATCGACTTATCAATTGCTTAGTAAACGATCAATTAAACTATCAATTTTACTAAATTTCAGATATTTTTACCAAAAATTCTCGTAAATTAACGTAATTGAGGAGAGATAAGAATCACAGTGGTGTAAGTCACTCTTGTAAAATTCTCTATTTATTTAAAAATTCTCTTTTTATAAAACTCTATTTATTAAATTCTCTACTTATTTGTTGTAAGCTCATTGACAACATAAAGAGTCTCTGTTTGTTCATTTTTAATCAAGGAAAGAAATACGAAAATGTAAACGCGAAGGGGGACAGAATTCGAGAGTCGTTGAAAAGATCGAGATCAAAATCTTCGAGTAAGTCTTTGTCAGCTGTAGGAATTCAGGAATCGAAATCAAGCTCGAGCTTAATCTTTTTTTGTACTTGTTTCGTTTTGTACTTGTTTTGTGTCGTTGCTTTTTTAGTCAAATGACAATAATCGTGAGGCTAAACGCGAAAACCTCCAACACCTTGAAAAGCGTCATTTAACTGAAATTAAAAAATTTCGACCACCTTCGATTGATATTTCGTTCGAGTGATCATTTTATACGATCCCGATCGAGAAGTCCCAGCCACGCCGAAATTCAAACGCATCTCCAATTCGACCGAAAATCTGTCCAAACCTAATCTGTGAATTCTCGTCGTGATCGAGTCGAAGGAACGAGCTGTTGCGACGAGAGTGCAGGAAGAAGGATCGGTCGAGTGTAAATTCACTCTGGCGCGGTTCGCCAAGAAATCAGATCGCGAATGAAAGAGAAATCCGTGTTCGAAATCCGTGGTGGGGAAACGATCGTGGTGGTGCCTCGTGCCACGTTAAAATCAAAAACGAAGGGGGGAGGGGGAGAGAACAGAAAGAAAAAAAGAAAGAAAGAAAGAAGGAAGCGGAGGTCTACGGCGAGAGAGAGATTTTTCTTCTTTCCTCTTTTCCCTGTCGTCCCCTCCACCGGCAACCCCCTTTTTCCTCCTTCCTCTTCTCACGGAAACGATTTCGTTGCCGTTGTTGCGTGCCTGAAAAGCCGCGCGCGTAACGCGTAAAACCATGCTTGTTCCAACGTGCATAAGGAAACGTGGAAAGCGATCGGCTGAGGCCGAATAAAAAATGAAATTTTTCCCCGATAGAATAAAATTTCTCATTCGTTTCCTCAAAATTCCTCCTCGCTCGAATTCGTTTCGACAAAATTGTTTGATTAATTTCAATTAATTGTTCGTTTCTTTTGATTGGTCTGGTTAAATTTTGATTTAAAAGTGCTGGAAGTGCTCCCTGAAGAACTTATACTAGAATACTAGAAAAACTCTGTCGTTTAATGTTTGAACTGCTGAAGATTGTTTAATTAATTATTATTATTTAATTGTTCAGTTAATTTGATTAAATTTTGATTTAATGATACTAAAAGTTCCTTCTAAAATTAGGGGAATGCTATACTAAAATACTAGAAGAACCTTGTCATTTAAAAGTGTTTGGAGAATTGTTCAATTAATTTAAATTGATTGTTTAAGTTAATTGTCCAATTGTTTAATTAATTTGATTAAATCTCTAAATTCAAAAATCCTACAAGTTCGCTAAGGAACTTAACCTACTGAAACACTAATAGGTTAAGTTAACCTGTATTCCCTGAAGAACCTGTATTAAAATATTAGAATAACCTACATTCCCTCAAGAACTTGTCCTAGAATACTAGAACTTGTCCTAGAATACCCTGTCTCTTAAAAGTGTTTAAGTTAGGTGAAAATTTAAATTGATTGTTTAATTAATTGTCTAATTTTTTAAATTTGTTGTCCAATCTTTTAATTAATCGTCCAATTGTTTAATTAATTTGATTAAATCTCGATTTAAAAATCCTACAAATTTCGCTAAAGAACCTAACCTACTAAAACACTAATAGGTTAAGTTAACCTATATTCTCTGAAGAACCTATACTATACTATACTATACTAAAAGAACCATGTCGTTTAAAGTATTTGGACAGCTGAAAACTGTTTATTCAGTTTAAATTGATTGTTTAATCAATTGCCTAACTAATAACTAATTAACTTGATTAAACTTCGACTTAAAAAAGTTAGAGGTTAGAAAATGGCGTCTACTCAGAAGCCAACGCATCAAATCTCCTCCATCATATTTAGGAAAAATTGTGAGATAATAGACGTGTTACAAGATTATTTTGTCGATCGCGGGGGTCCGTGTAAATCGTTCATTGAAAAGGAAACCGACGAGAAATTGCGTGTATCTCGTTTCGTTATCGGTTATCTTCATCGTGGTGAAATTGTTATCAGTATAACAAGGGGAACGGCGCGGGGAAAGCGCGTGCATTTCAGCACCGGTAATTATCAAGGAAAACCGAGCGCTCTCCTCGATTTCGAGAAAGTCGATTTTTCATCGGTGTTAGAATTCTCGCTTTTGACCGGCTGGCCGGCACACAGGCAATCGGGTTTTATCGCTTTCTATTTAAATATTCAACGGTTAACACGCTTTCTTCCACCGTTTCAAAATTTATTACGGAAATCTCGTTTCGAGGTTTCGCGCGGTAAGTCGAAGATTCTTTAACCGGACTCCGCCGTCGGTATTCATTAGTTACTTCTGCCCGTTAAAATAAATGTTTCCTCGTAAAACGAGAGGGCGAAAAAAAGTTTCTCTGAAGAAATTTCGAAGTAGGCAATAAAATTCTTCCAATCAGCGTGTGCCCTTCTCGCGTTCGGAAGAGATCGAAATTTTACTTGGAAATTCACGAAAGCAAACAAAACGAAGTTTACGAAAAATTAAATGTTTAAGCAGAATAATAATTGGATGAATAAATTGTTGATAACGGTCAATTGATCGAGAAAATCTCGCGTCCGAGCGGATTTTGCTGTTTCTCAGCTACACCAGCCGTAAATATTCTCGATCGTTGCTCGAACAACTGGCTTCTCTTTCGTTCGTACCGCTATTTGTTCCCGTTTCCCCGTGGATCGTGACGTGTACCCTTTCGGTGTACCAGGAAACGCGTGTGTCCCCCCTCTCTCCGTGCCCGCGAGGGAAAGTTTTCGTTCTTACCAAATTCTTTCTCCTCCTCTGCGCTGTCTGTCCCCCTTCCTTCCTCTATTCCGTCAGAGACACTCGAGAGAAACTCGAATCACCCGGTTTTACAACCGACGATTGTTGTTACTTCTCTGCTTAACTCCCGAAACTGACTTCGAATTCGAGAGATTCTCTCTAACGAATCGGAGATGAAAATCCATCGATCGTTCGAGAAACAGAAGTCGGATTGATCACCTCGAATTTTTGTAGTGCTGTAATTTCATAGTAATCTTCGCAGCTTTCAATTTGAACATTTGAATCTTCGAGCGTTTGTACTTTTAGATTTTCAGAGTCTTCGAATCTTCGAATCTCCCTACGTTTCGGTCTCAGAATTTTTGCAAAATTTTCGAGTTTTTAGTTTTCGAATTTTCAGAATCTTCAAATCATTGGATCTCTAGATCTTCGAGCATTTAGTTCTTCGAAGTTCTTCCAATCTTTCGATTTTCAAATATTAATTACAAAGAAGAAAGAAGAACACAAAACCCAAAGATACCTACCTAATTAATAATTTCGTTCTTACAATCTTTGTTCAGACGTTAAGCATACAATGCATACGAACGTACGTTACATACATGTGTAATCGCGAATAACTTCTAGTCGAGCGCGAGCGTTCTACGAGATAACGAAAGCTAAAGATAATCGTGGACAGGCGCAACCAGGCGTGAATTATTTCACGTGGACAGGTTTTACGGCGCGAGAGACTCGGCGAACGAAGAAAAAAAAAAAATTAAAAAAAAAAAGACACGAAAAAAAAGGTTCTCGAGGAATAGGCCGCTTCTCCTTGACAATCTCTTTCCGCGAGTGATTGACGAGCTGCCGCCAAGTCACTTTTCTACGTTCAACCTGCTAAGTAAATACATTCGACGATCTTGAACCGATTTATCCGTGATTTAGAAAGCACCGGTGATCGACTAATTGCGAATTATTCAACATTTTTAGTAACACTTTATACATTTTTTTTTTTTTTAATGAAGTGAAATATTGATTGATATTAATTGCGCTAGAATGACGTGCACGTCGAGAATTTTTTGCCCCAAAATTGCAATATTTTCTCAGTTTTAAGTATATTTAAGTATAATCCCAAGCAAAACAGGTAATAAATTTGTTACTTATTAATACTTTCTATTCAGTGACATCATACCAACGAGTTCAAAAGGAAAGCGATGAATTATTATATACGGTTTGGTCACTCGTTATGGTCCGCAATCAGTTGCAAGTGTAAGAGTATATAAACTCGCGTTTGAAGTGAATGCTTCACTTTTTTTACAATTAGTGCTCGACTTGTGACAAATATTTATACTTTCTTCTAATATTTCTTGCATAGTGATTTTTGAAACTCTTCATTTATTTTATTTACGGAGATTACTTTTACGCATCTTCGTAATCTTCGATCATCTTAGATGATCATCTCTGTAAGTTTATTTGCTCCAGAGATTCAGAAGTGAATCGTGATTTTTATCTAATCTAAATCAATCAAACTGCCTACCTCTCGAATTACGCTGAAAAAAGCTATAATTGGTCAAACTTAAACAAAAGTCTGATCATAGAACGTTGAAGAAAGAAAGTGGTGTCTTTCAATTTTCGATGCTTGAATTTAAGTCAATTAAATTTCCAAAGCTGTTCCTTTCAAAAAAAGAGCTAGAATTACAAAGAGAGAAATTTTCGATGCTCTAAATCGATTAAAACTCCTAAAAGTGTTAATGTCTTAGCTATCAAATTCCCGCGAAAGAAGTTACAGTCGGTAAAGAAGTTCGAGCGTAACTCCGATTACAGAAATTTTTTTTTTTTCCTTTGACTTTTGAAACATGCAACCGCATGATAGATCCCGTGGGATAGGGTGTCCCGGGAACGTTTCTACGTGGCTCGTTGCATAGTCGTGTGCATCGAGGCAGTGAGAAACGATTCCCAGGAGGTCTGGAGGCTATCAGAGGAGCGGCCAAGGACGTCTTCGTGGCTCGTTGCGTTTCAACCCGTTATGCACGAGCTCGTAATTTACAATCGCCAGTACACCAGATGAGACAAACACGGATTTCCCCGGCGTTTATTGTTTCACGCTTTACCCAATTTCTTTCAACGCGTTAAATTATTATCATTTTGCGTAATGTGCGAAATTCGTAGGTGTACCACGTGTTCAAAGCAGGGTTGCCAGATTTAATTCGTAGTACAACAAACTTGTCAGTGTCATTTCAAACGTAACTTCATCTTCGATCAAAATCAGATAAATCATTTTCTTTTTCTTTTTCTTTTTTTTTTTTATTAATAAATCATCTTTCGTTCGAGTTAAAGTAGAAGAACAAATTATCTCGATATGATAGAATTGGAGATGCAAAATACGATAGACCGATTTGATAGACCAACGACTAAATAATTTCGAGAGTGACCCAAAGAAATTAATGTGGGATTATCTCGGGACAACGAGTCACGGTCAGATAAGACGTGCTTTAAGTAATCATTTCTCAAATATTTTACTCAAATAATACCCACGCCTGTTTCAAAGTAGATTTATTCGTTTATTACAGACTTACAAGCGGATTTTTATGCAAATCAAAAGTTACAAAAACGGAGAAGTATATAAAATATTCAACACATTTATTTAGGATATTTATTATGATACATAATGGATAAAACGAATCTCAATTTATAAAATACACAAAATGTATAAATTACACAGAAATCTGCTTATTATAGCAACGTAGCGGATGAAACTAATTTCTGTTCATAAAAATATAAAAATTGCATTTACTAATATATATACAGGGTGACCACTGAAAAACTAAAGGGTTTGAAAAAGTTATAACTTGTTAATTATAAAATATAATAATATAATAAAATATAATAATAAAAAATTAAAAAAAATACACGTGTTTGTAAAAGTTACTTTTGTTTTATATCATTCAGTCTTTCAGTAGTCTGTAGAATAGAAAGCAAAGAAATGATGATTTATACGTTTATGTATTATATAAAAATAACGTCGAGTCTTTTTGCTAATAAGGTATTCATTTATCTTTTTTTCTTTTTCTTCCATTTGCGAGTGAATTTCGCCGAGTGAGGTTTTCGTTTCGAGGACAAAAAGACTGCCGGCTTTTCCAAACCGGAAACATTGATTGATCAAGTGGTCTTCCGTGAGATTTCTACCACCGAGAGTAGATACATATCGGAGAATTGAATACGGTTTGTACAATAAAACGTCCGCAGTTCCGTTGTTAAACGCCATCTTATTCAAGATTACTAATTGTTGCACGTACGCGTGTAAAAGAATGCTTATTGAAAGCAAATTATCTCGTTTACCTGCGTTTCGAATCAGAGTAGATCGAAACGAAAGCGAACCGAAGTCCTCGTTTGCCTTTTTCCTTTAATTGCACTTCTCTACAGGTGTTCTCAAATTAGATACACGAGTGAACTTGAATATTCTCAAGTTAGGCACGTGCGATTGTTAAATGCGTATTTTATATTATTAATTAATATTCTTGCGTATTTGAAATTTGAATGAAAGTGATATCAGTGAAATTTTGTAGTCGTTCAATGTAAGCGGTGTTTTCATTAAGTAACCACGCGTGGTCGCGATATAGCTAAACCGAGCTCAACAGCCTAATCTAAACGATACTGGTAATAAGGTCACTAAAAACTGACTAAGATAGCACTTACGTCGGAAACTCGCGTTGAAATATGCATCGTTTCTTGCTTCTCGCTGTGACATGCTTCGATGATAACAACGTACAGCTGTATCTCGCTGAAATATTTTCGTATTTGTTCAATATGAACTCTTCATTCGTCGTGGTATTATAACTTTTAGCATTGATCTCGAAATTTTTCATTGTCGTGGATTCTAGTTTATTCTCACAGCGATACAACACGGAGTCCTTCGAATTTTTAATTCATCAAACGACTCCATAGATGAAAAAATATCATTCGTGATAAAATCATTCACTTCGACACGATACAATATTTATTTATATTATTATTAAAAGTCCTCGTTAAATTGTTACAAAATATCGAGGGACGTTCTAATCTACAAAGAAAAATTCCTAAAATTTCTAAATCGTCGAATGAGACCGACGAATAAATAAATGATATTTGCGATGAAATCATTTATTTTAAAAATTCTTCATTCATTGAAAAATATTCTGATCTAATTTTCGAAAGCTGATCCACGTAAAAGAAAACGGGCAAAATATAAAATTGTATGACTCGTTCATTTTAAATCTCGTCAAACTATAGATAAAAAGGTAGTCAAACATTGTCAACAATCCGATTCTTTTTTTTTTATTTTCGAAAGTCTTCGTTGAAAAATTCTCCACCTCGAACTTCTTCTTTCGACGAAAATATTAGAGAAAGTCCCATTGAGAATTCGACAATTTCACCAATATTTGGTATTTATCATTTGGAAAGTTGCCAACGAGTTCGCTCCTGTTGCAAATGTCCGGCTACACGCTTCCTGTAGCTTTCATCGAATTTCCACGTGGTTTCCTCTCGAGACACGTAACGCTCGCGCGTAGATATAACTGGAAACAGACGATCCCAGACTTGGTAATCGTTTTCCTTTTCCACCGGCTGTGTGCGTGTATAATCGCTCGAAGCGGTAAGCTGTGTCAGTAATTAGAGAAGACCGCACTAATTGGAGCGTGCTCGAAAAGAGAAAGCATTTTAAGGAACACACGCGCGGTCGCGCACGTACTTCCGGCAGTTCGAGACACTCCATTCTTCCCTCTCGTCTCTTTGCGAGCTTTTTCACTCGCGTTACGTAATTTGTTGTCGCGCACGCCGTTTTCCGTTTACGACGAAGGTGAAACTTTCCTGTCACATCTGGATTTCCCTGTTTTCCGATCGCTCGACCAAACCGAACCTCCTTTCGGTTATCCTTCTTTTCGTTTTCTTTCCATTTCGACTCGCTTCCGTTATTCTCGTCGATTGTTTTTCAGTTTTGCAGTTTCGTGTTTGTAGATCGTTCATTGGGTATAAATTAGGCGTTGATGTTGCGAAGCTCTCGTCAACGGGATTTCGCGCTGTGTTTGAAAATATCCTCGAAATTTTTGAATCTTTGGACTTTTAAATCCTTGAATCTCTCGATTTTTTAATTTTCAAACTTTTGAATCTTCGAGTCTTCCAATTTTTAAATTTTTGAATCTTTGGACTTTTAAATCCTTGAATCTCTCGATTTTCAAATTTTCGAACTTTTGAATCTTCGAGTCTTTAAATTTTCGAATCTTTGAATCCTTGAATTTTTGACTACTTAAGTTCTTGAATTTTTGGACCTTAGGACCTTTGAATCTTTCAATTTTTAAATTTTTGGATCTTTGGAAATTTCCAAACACTGAAATATCTTCGTATTCTTCAATTTCCAATTTCCCGAAATCTGTCGAGTCTAAAATAATTCAGAATTCAAGTTGCAAGATCGAAGAACTCGGAAACCCTCGTAAGGCACAGACAGGTGAAATTCAAGGCTTCGTAGAAAATAAATTTAGCTCGCAAATAGTTAAATTGATTGGAAGTCGTATTTATGGTAATGTATTATGTAAGCTGTTGAACGCCTAACCGCACAAATGCCCAATATACATACGTATAGTTTAATGGGAATTGGTATTTGCAGAATTTCGATTGTAAAACAATATCTACTCGCGCAACAGCTGCAGTGCAATGCAATTATTGAGCGGCGAAGTTAATAATAGATTTTTAAAATAACGTGGTTTACAGATCGTTTGTCAAGGGAGATGACAGCGGCTTACCGCACGCATAAATTATCGGTACGCGACAACGGCGCTAAATTTACGGATCATAAGTCAGAGAGTCTTCTTTCTTTGCACACGCTCAGTAGATTTCCTTTTTCGTCTTTAATCTTGCGTCCAGTTTAACAAGACAGAAAAAAAAAAAGAAAAGAAATATTTATTTCTGCACGTAAGAATATTTCTAGTTGTCAGTAACAAGTCAATAGAGATTTTTTTTTTTGCCAAAAATTCGTCACAGCATAATTTCAAAAAGAAAAGGAAGTTGGAAATCTGTTTATTTTGGACAATTTGTATAGAATGTTACTTTTAAAGATTCATTCTTTAATAATTCGTGTTTCATCTCTAATTTGATTCTAAATAATTATTTTTAGAAGCATAGTTCGAGATTTCCAACAAGTTTTACTTTTTAGTTTCTTTAGATCTTCTACAAATTTTCTACAGAACTTAACGTTACATATTGCGATCAAATAGAATCGAGCCAGGATTCAGTTGTTTCGCAGTCGGCTCGGGGTTGGATTCATAAACTTGATCACGAGCTAGGCCTTGATCACGGATTTCAGTTTCACTTCGTATTCGATTCTATCGTCCGAAATAGCCAAGTATCGGTGTATCAAGGCCGCAGGAAACCATTCCCAAACAAATGCGGTTGTTTATTCGCTTCCCAACAGTGGCACGTCTTCATTGTCGTCAATAATTTCTATTTCGTATTTTTTTTTTTTTAATGTTCTCGTAAAAAGATTATATTACTTTGTTCTATATAAGTACAATATACGTACAATTGCCATCATATATTTCACTGTCTCTAAAATATTGATGGAAATTAATAAAATTGAGTTGCTTTTATTTAAAAAAAAAAAGAAAATTCAAAGAAAACGATAGAAAAGTGTTTTAGTTCTTGTTCTCCGTATATAATACGTCTGTGGCTGTTGCAACTCCAAAACTTTACGTTCACGCATTGAATGAATTTTAGAATCTCGGATTTATATATTTACGACGCAGAAATATGCACGGAGATAGAATTCACAGGACGGAAAAAAGTAACAAAATTTAACCGAAAGCCAATAAGAAGATCTTTGAATATCTCGAAGTGTCTCGAAAGTGAAAGCACGCAACATGGCGGCGTTGGACCTAACCTGAACTTCTCCGTTGAACCTAACCTATCTAAATCTCAGATAAAACGTGTAATTAATTATAATTATTTCGCACTCTACGAGAATATAAAACATAGAATTCAAATCGTTCGTTCGAACAATTTCCATCGGGAAATACGAACGACAGAGAAAATTGACCAAGAGTATCAATGCGCAAATCAAAGTTGTTGAACGCGCCTGCGCAGTAAACGTAATTAAGTTATAAACAAGAAACCGTGGTTGGTAATTGATATGTAGCAGAGATAAGCCGCTAAAAGAGCGGAAATCATCGTTGTTCGCTAATAAAACTATTTTCAATTCCCTTTCACCGGGGTTTATCTGGAATCTCGCTGGATTTATTTTCCATGGACGGACACAATGGCTGGGCTTGTACGTGAACGCAACTGCGTGAGACTTAATGGATATTTTATTCGGTCTCGCGAGTTATTGCCTGTCAAATTAATTTCACCGCTACCGCGTTCAATTAGAAACGGTGCTCCGGGATATTTCACGCAAATCTTGTTCCAACGTTTGTTGCGAAAATGAACAGAAACCGATAGCACACAACGGGTGTGTCTTTTCCCTCTAGTCTCGAAATTCAAACAACGAGTGATTAATGAAAATTTTTCAAATTTTTGTCTGTAAGAATAATATTCTTTTTTTTTTAAGTTGACGTGTACACTTATAAGACAAAGTATACCTGAGAGTCGAAGAGGGAAATTCTTAGAGAGAAAATTTAAACTTGCTTGTAAATTTTTATAAATGGTCCAACGATACTCAATCAACCTCGGTAACATTTTCAATATTACTATTATCGGTCGGTCAATTAATAATCTTAAAAAGAACTTTTATAACAATTTACACAAAGTATGCACATTTCCGTAATATCTTTTATAACCATTAATATTCCAACCTGTCATTACTATCAGTCAATTAATTAATAATCTTACATAATAACGCAGTACAATTCTCCTTGGATTCTTGACAAAACTTTAAAACTGCTATAGCCACCAATCTATGCTACAATTGTAACAATAATAACAATATTGTCGTTATGCAGCAATTAATCAACAATCGTTCTACGTGTCATCACATTCCTACGCGTCCGAGAATACAACGACGACGACGAATCGTTTCGATCTGTCCTCCTTGTTTCCTTTTTCTCATTTTTTTTTCCTTTTTTTTTTCCTTCCTTACGCCTGTCGGGGCGGTACCGTACGTGACTCACCGCGTACTTGAGTCAGGTAAAACGTTCGCGTGTTGTCGATTACGTAAAGGAGTATCTTGCGGAGGAATCGGGATGACGGAGAACCGGTGGAGGAGAGGAGACGCGAGGGAGAGAGGAGAGAAGGCAGGGAACGTAGTAATTAGAGGCACGCTCTCTGTATAACGAAGCAACACATAACGAAGAACTGGTTCTTACCGTTAACGGAAATCGTCTCGGGCTTAGATTCAAGCGTCAAGCTTCTTTCTCGGCCCCTTCGCGGCAATTATCATTTACTTCCATTGGCTTCCGCTTTTGTTGCGCGGCCCGCCCCGGACCAGGAACTCGGTCAACTCGACTCGACAACCTCGCGCTTCTACAGGGTGGCCACCGAATGATATGATAAAACGAAAACAACTTTTGCAAACACACGTTTTTTATTATTTTACAATGTTTTATTATTTTATTTGGAAATACAATTAATGGATATTTTTCAAACAACCATCATTTCTCTGCTCGCAAACTTGTGACTTTTTCAAAACCCTTCAGTTTTTCAGTGGACATCCTGTACCTCCCATTCTCCCGGTTCGAATTCCTCTTTCGATATCCACGATTCTTATACTATCGTTTCGTTTCAATTTACTACAGCTCCCCGACAGCTGTGCATCGTCGAACGATTGAATATTTATAGTAGTATACTTCTTTGGTTTTTAAACTGGAAATAAACTGTTATTTTCGTTTCGAAGATTTATGATAGAAGTATGTGTAGTTATATAATTTGATACCAATTATGTATTAATGTCAATTATATAGATATAGTTATGATAGTAGTCGAATTTTTATCATTGAAGACATTTGTCTTCGAATAAATCTTGATCCTTCGGGTTAGGTATTAAAATTCTGAATTCTAAACTTTTATTTATCATAAATTACCATGATGATTGTGATATTTCGTCATTGAAGGATTTACAACGACATGTTTGGAATGTTGTTTCTCATCGTCGCGAAAACTCGTGCTTCATTATCGAAAGATTTTTAACAATACTTATATGTAACAATATTGTTTCTCATTGTCGTAAAAGTTGTTTCAAATTATCAAAAAAAAAAAAAAAATTGTGGTACTTCATCGAAAGATTTATAGCAATATTTGAATATTCTTTATCATTATCACAAAAATTGTGTTATTCCATCATCGAAAGGTTTCTAACAATATTTAAATATTATTTCAAATTATCACAAAAATCGTTTCAAATCATTATCAAAAAAAAGAAACAGTGGTACTTTATCATCGAAAGGTTTGTAACAACATTTGAACATTGAAATTTGACATTGAAACGTTTCAAAGTAGTTCACTTTTCCAGAGATTTTCGCCGTCACTCTCTGCAGCACCTCCACTCGGTTTCTTCGTCGCGTTGCTGCTCTTCTTCACCTTCGTTAGACGCGACTCTCCCATCCCTCTTCCCGTTTAATCGGCTGTGTTGCTCGTGTTCCAGCCGCCACGCAACGCGAGATTAGTTCCGCAGAGCTGGCGACGACCGGCAGCCTTGAACCAAATTGCGAGCTGTCGTTGTTTAGTTGTTTAGCCGACGCGCACGAAGAACCAACCACCGCGCACTTCGCCCAGTCATTAGGCCCAGTTCAACGATGCAAAACACCGTTGTTCGAACGATCGAAATCGTCGATCCGATTCTGTTCCTTCGGAAGGTGTTACCGAAAGATTCGCAACTCTGAAATCTCAGCGATTTTGGCAAAAGAACAGAAGATATTTCACGAAATTTCGAGCTCGAAACCACGAGACAAGTGTAAAAGGAGTTTGTAAAAAGTTTTCACGTTCTTTTAATCCTTACGGTGCCTAAAATAGCGATATATCGTTGTTGGCCAATTGTTGGTTAATTCAGTCCTTTTTCAATTTTGAATTTCTCCTTCCAAATTTTGTAATCATCATTTTTCACGGAATTCTTATCCTCTTTTTCTTTCAAACATAATCAAACCACGTGTCAACTTGATTCGGTATTTTTAGTAGCTCGAGTGCAACTTTTTCGATTCATTAATTGCACTTAATGAAAGATTAATGAATCAAAAGCTTGCATTCCACTTCCAAGGGTTAAAACCTCCATTTCCATTTTCAAGTTTCCACATCGACTTCTCGCTTCGTTTGACGAAGCTATCTGTCCTCGACGTTTTTTCAGAGATCCTCCGACGTTCTTTCATTTCGCGAATACTACGATCATTTTGTAGATAATTGCCGAGTAATCCACAGCCACGTTTGAATCGTAGCTTGCGAGATAATCGTGGACGATCGTTCGGGTGCAGGGGGAGACAGCTGAATACGAGTATTAAAATCCTCCGTTCGTTGAAATATCTATCAGACTGTGTGGTAGCGGGACGACAGCCTCGTTGACAGCCGGTGTACCACGATAATAACCATTTGTCGAATGCGGTTTTGTCGCACGTTTTGAACCGCGTGTTGTTCAGCCGGTTGGGAAAAAGAGAGGAAAAATAGAGAAACCGTTCTGTTCCGTTGGTCTTCTGCCGTTGTATTGTGGAGTCTCTGGCGAGTTTCTCGTGCAAATATCAAACGATCCATCGAGCGTTTGATGTCATCGTTTCTCTTATGCACAGTGAAGAGCATCACTGACGAGAATAATTCAAACTGATACAAAAAGATCGTGAAAAAATGATCGTACGACGTTCCACTTTAAAGTCTCATTTTAAAACGTGAAGTCATTTTAAAACTTTGTCACTCGTTTTTTTTTTTCTTCTTTTTTTTCTTCAAAGATCGAAGATTTCCACGCGTGTTGAAAAGAATTTTTAGTTGTTTTTGCAACTAGATCCAGAACTTACGCTGTACAATTTTATTGAACATTGGAAATTCAAGAAATTCTAATGTTTGATCGTCTAACCCTAAATGTTCCAAGTTCAATAAAACGGTACGAAAAAAAGAAAAAAAACCGTACAATGAGTTTTAAAGGCTCATTTCAATCTCTTCAAGATTAAATGAATTTTTTGATCTTTTCACGCGCGTTTGAATTTTTACAATTTTCGAAAAAAAATTATCTTTCAAAAAGAAAAGAAAGAACGAACTCATGACTAAGTCAAAGTATAAGCTTCGCGCTTTAAAATGAGACTGTGAAAGTCGATTGTTACATGTCGATTTCTTTTTCACGAAGTTTAAATTATCATCAACGGCCAGTAGTATTTCGTTTTTTCAAACAATTCGAAAAATTCGAAGATAGATCGATTGTCAAAGCAAAATATCCGAGGAACTTGACAGAAGGATCAGATATCGGTTAGTGGTTAAAATTAGTAGTAACTCGATTCAGAAAAATGCAGAATTGGATTAGAAATTTTTTTAAACTGAAAGCTACGTACTTTTCTCCTGAGAGAAACGTTGACTTCTTGAGGAATTTCTGGCATGCCAGTGATCGGCCATTGTTACGCCAATCTCGTCGATCCAAGGCTACATTCACGTAGATTACGTAGAAATAATCTTCCAACCCTTTTTAATGCCGTGCTCTCATTAAGAACCTGTTAAGAACATTCGTCACTCTCGCGTGGAAGTTTAATTTTAATAATTTTATAATAATTTTTTACAATAATTTTTGTAATCTAAAAAAAAGTTCGCGCATTTTCGATGAAGACTGAAAAACTTCGAATCGAATGTGCGAAAAACAAAGACAAAGAGAAACGCGAGTGAACAATTGACGCGGCCTTGGGCAAGGGAAGGAAAAGAAACGCGGAAGAAACGTAGAAGAAGAAGAAACAGAGGAGAGCGGTTGTTAGGCTCACTATTTTTGGAGGAGCATCCTCAAGGCCGTCGACTGATCCGCGCGCGCTCCTCTCTTTTTCTTTTCTTCCACGAAATAATTTCTTGGCGGCCGCGGCTTCCGACACAGACCGTGCTCTTGGTGGGGAAGAAAGGTGGCAAGAACGTGGCGGAACGTGCAGGAAGTGTGTCATCGCATCGTATTCTAAGAGGCCCTGGCTTCTTCTCCTATCCGTACCCGAAAAAAGAAAGAACGAAGGTGAAAAAGCCGCGTGAATGAAGCGAAACGAGAATTCTTTTTTAAGAAACACCAGCCGAATGATGGAGCTTGTTAATAGCTTGCTGGAGCGTCGTGTTTGATGAGAGTATATTTTTATTTATATCAATAAAAACCGATCTGTCTTCCGTGTGGATTTTTATTTTCGTCTTTCTTTATCAGAAAGTGTTTTGTAACGTGGCGAAGTTGCGAGTGCAAACGATTCGTCACGTTACGACGCATATCATTATTGTTATTATTATTATCGTTATTTATTAACAAACAATATTGTTAATAATATTTATTTGTAATGTTACTATTATCATTAATGATTATTATTATTATACCATTGTATTATTAACCCCTTGCGCTGGCGATTGGTTTTGCGGACCATAACGAGTGACCAAACTGTATACAATGACTCGTCGATTTGTTTTTGGAATGATAGCTCGTCTGAATGATATCACTGGATAGAAATTACCAAGAAGTAATCATTTTATTATTTATTTTGCCTGGATTATATTTCAATATATTTAAAACTGAGAAGACATTGCAATTTTGGGACAAAAAATTTTCCACATGCGTGGCACTTCATTTCAGCACAAGAAATTAAATATCAAATATTTATAGTTGTTTTGTAATATTTATTTAATAAATATTTGTATAATTTATATTGTATTCTATGAACAATATTACAAACGTTTTCTTTTAAATATTTATTTTACAAATTATCGAAAGTACAGATACTTTGGATCTGGTACCAGAAAAATACGAGAGATCTAACTCTACATTGCAGAATAAAGAAGGAATAATTTTTAATTCGCAAAAGATTCAGTTTGGAATTACGTACACTATAATTGGCAAATACTTAATAAATGACTGTGGATCTTTGTGCAGTATCAAATTTTGTACAAACGCAATTAAAAAATACAGTCTCAAGCAGAGACTCGGTCTTTGCTACTAAATATTATAACAATAATATTGTAATAATTTTTATATTACAATAACTTTACAAAAGTATTTCTTGTACTTTTAAGGTTTACTTGAATTTTGAAGATTTTCGTATTTCTAAATACTTCTGACACTTGCTCGTTTTTACAAGCAAAATGCAAGAAGTTATGCAAGGCGAACGTTCGATCGTTCATCGAAGAGATATATCGGCACTGATTTTAGCCAACTGTCTTGCAGGAAAACAAGGTAAAGATGGACCGGAGGAGAAGAAGGACGCCGACGGAGAGCTATGGGGCAACGTGGAAGCGCAGGCCGCCTTCCTCGGCCCAAACCTCTGGGACAAAACTCTGCCCTACGATGCCGACCTGAAGGTATTGAACCATGTATGTATAAAAACGCGATACGGTAAGCTCACAACTTGGCTGATCCACTCGTGGATCCTCAACACTCGGATCTGAAAATTTTCTCAAACACAATCTTGGAATTGTTCTCTCTTATTCTTGCCAATTGCGAATGAGGAAAAGGACAATAATCGGAGAACTCGTTCTGTCCTTTCTTTTTTTTTTTCTTTTGCAACAGGAAAATTTATTCTTCGTAGAATAAAAGTTGCTAAAGTGTTACTAACGTAAATGGCGTTATAGCGTCGATAGAACATTACTTGGATTAATAGAAACGAGTACGATTTAATCATTTAATTCTGACGGTACAAATTTCTCATTAGATGAATATTATACAAAAACACACACAAATCAACACAAAAATGATACCGATTCGACTCAAGAGTCAATCACTGATTCTACGTATAAATATTCTACGTATGATGCAACCAAACCTACGGACTAAAATTGTAAAGCTGTGGTTTAATTTTCAATAATTTTCAAATTAGGCTGGCATTTCCGAAGAGGGATCGCAACAACGTACGAATCTCTCTTCTGTCCTGTTATTTATAAATAGCAGCCATTATCTTCTCAATCATCTTGATTAACCCATTGAGGATTTCATTTCAAACCATAATAACAATAATGTAAATTGATTTAACAAACTCAACGTTAATCCCTTTAATTAACGGACGAACTTCATTTCACGCAGTGGTCACCAATGTTCTCAACCAATTCTCTCTCGAAGAATCTCAAACCTTGTTAACAATAAGCTTCTCTCCTTTCTTTCGAAAACGTTCGAACCTGGTGACACCGACAGAGGAGGGGCTGAACCTCCTCTTTCGTAGCTGAAACGAAACGAAAACGAGGATGCTGTTGTCCTTGTGTTTCAGTACGTGGATCTTGACGAGTTTCTCTCCGAGAACGGCATTCCTGTGGACGGCGTGGCCGGCGGTGGCCAGGGCACGATGCAGAGCGGGCAACTGCACAAGATCAACAACACCGAGACCCCGGGGCACCAAGGTCCGGCCGGTCTCCACTTGGAGCCGGTCACCAAACGCGAGAGATCACCCTCGCCGAGCGAGTGTTGCTCCCCTGACACCATGAACCCTCCCTCACCGGCGGACTCCAGTGAGTGAACTTCAGTCCCCTCAGTATATATTCCTCTCTATGTCGGCGATACTCTTCACACGTCGATCCTGGCGTCGATCCTGAGCGACGTTTAAGTTTCCCCTACGCATCATTTTTTAGTTGAGGAAACTAAATCTATAGAGTGGGTCAAAAGTTTCTTCCTACCTATTTTTTTTTTAATAAAACATGAAAACATTCGAAAAAAGTAATTTTATTAAAATTAAGGAGATATTAAATTTGGTTCGTCAGTTTTTCACCATCTTTGGAAATTTTATTAAATTTTTATTAAATACGAAAGCCAGTTTTCAACACGTATTAATATTGATTTTTAGAATTCTTTTGAAAAAATATATAGTACAATCATGACTGTTAAGGCCTATATTCCATCATTTGTTATATCATAATATGACTAAAAAGAATTTAGATAAGAGCAGAAATTTCCGGTCTGATGCTTCGCTCACAATTGAAAATCGAGTTCAATCAAGTACTTGAATCTAACGAATTTCAACAGTGAGAGGAGAAAAGTAACATTCTTTCAACGCGAGAAAACGAACCTCAGGATCGACGACCCTGCGACAGCGACGTTTTATATCCGCGATTCTTCGAACAACGGATGAAACTAGACTAACATCGGCATTGTCGATTATTCCCTCTTCGGGCGACAGATTCCGAGGGCTCGTCACGAATACAATATGGCTTGTCTCTTGTAGCGCTCTCGATGGCCTCATCGGGGCGAGACTTCGATCCACGCACCCGGGCCTTCTCCGACGAGGAGCTCAAACCCCAACCGATGATCAAGAAATCACGGAAGCAGGTCAGTGGTCAAGTCTCACGTGCTTTGATTTTACCATTTCTCTCCCGACGGATCTTCTCTCTATTTTTTCTCTACTCTTTTCTCGTCTTACTTGTTTCTTCTTTTTCTAATTCTTCTCTTTTATTTCTGTTGAAGTGTCGTTAAATTCAACAGAAAGGGAACGATAATGCAATTGGCTTTTTTACTCTTGTCTTGGATAATCTCGTAAAATTTGTTACATCTGACAGAGTCAAATTGCAAATTGAATAGAATTTGTCTCCTAAATTGCGTTTCGATTTGTCCTTTTTCTCCCCCCCACGACTTGTATTTAAGTCTTTTTGTGATTTTTTATTCTACTACTATCTTCTCTCGCCTCATTTCTTATCTTTTTCTAATTTTACTTTTCTTTTTCTTCCATTCTTCTCCTTTATTTCTGTTTGAATGTTGTTAAATTGAACAGGAAGGGAACGATAATGCAATTGGCTTTTTTACTCTTGTCTTGGATAATCGACAAATGTGAAATTTGTTACATTCGGCAAAGAAAATTGCACGGAAAATTTGTCACATCTGACAGAGTCAAATTGCAAATTAAATAGGACTTTAGGTTTGAGAAGTCGGGAGGGTGCGTTTTGGTTTGTCCTCCCTCCCCCCTCGCCTCCCCACGACTTGTAATTGCCTTTTGTTTTCTACGAACGTACGCGGCGAACGTTCGATTTCTACGTTCTGCGTTCTAATTTCCTGTTCTCTCTTGCATGGTCCGCTACCGTTCGGCTGCAGTTCGTTCCGGATGACCTGAAGGATGACAAATACTGGGCGCGTCGTAGGAAGAACAACATGGCGGCGAAACGATCGCGGGATGCACGTCGCATGAAGGAGAACCAGATCGCTCTCAGGGCCGGCTTCCTCGAGAAAGAAGTAAATCTTCCCACGCCTCTAAAATTAAAGAGCTAGGCAACTAGTCTTTTCTCTATCGTCTCGAGGAAACGCTACGTTCCTCCCAACGATATGATCGTTCTCTCCGATGAACAAACAAACAAACACGTACTGATAGAGAAACAAAGAATTTCCTTAGAATTTAATTCTTCGTTAATTCTTAAAGAAGTTAAAAAATTAAGAATCCGATTGATTTCTTCGCAAAAAACGAAAAAGAATCGGCCTGTTCTATTATTAGAGCCCCACCAGTTGCAACACGGATCAAGGCCGGATCTGTGATCTCTAAAACTCTCGATCGAAGTAAAATTCGCGATGCATGTTAGCGCTCTCTGGTATTTCTAGTCGCCCAAAGTGACAATCTCAATAAGGGAGGAAAAAACGCATAATTTCAGAACATGGGCCTGCGGCAGGAACTGGACCGGTTAAAGAACGAGAACATGCTGCTGCGTGACAAGCTGAGCAAATACACGGACGTCTAACAGTACGCCGGGCAGGCAACCAGCTCGTCGCGTTATTGAAACTGTCGATGCGGACACGAGCGTTTGTTGTGCCAGCTCCTCCCACACACACACATACACACTATAGTCGCAGCACTTAGGATTTTTTTTTTCGCCAGTTCGGATGAAAAGAGGAATAATCATTAAAAGGAAAAAAAAAAGGAAAAAAAATGAAAAAGTAAAAAAAAAGGAAAAGACGGAAAGAAAGTAAGAAGAAGAAGAAGAAAAGAAGAAGAAGAAAATAAGGAAGACGAAGGAAAGGAAGGAGCGCGCCGAATCGCAAGACCATCCTCCGTTAATATAATATAAATTCGAACCAAGCCCGCCCTCAATTCCCGGAGGACCGCACGGAGATGTCCCCCGACATGAGAGCTTCAGCTAATTCCTTCCCGCATCCTCTCTTTTCCCTCCCTTCACACACACACGTGTGCAAAATCTGCACACACACACAAACACACAAAAGGAAACACACATACAAAACACACACACACACACAAAAGGAAACACACGTACAAAACACACACACTTGTTTCTTTTAACCAATTCTCCCTGTTAGACCTTCCTTGTGCTCCTTTCTCATCTCCCCTTTCCCTCCTCCTGGAAACCACCCTCCTTCAGAAAAAGTGTACATAGTTATATGTATAGTTAGATTATATATGTGTACATGCATACGTACACGGCCGTGTGTATGTCTGCCTGTAAAAGCGTGACTCTGTGCGCGCGTGTACGTACACGCGCAACCGCATGCACACGTGTATGTATTTATACGCGTCTATATAATGTACCAACGAGGTGTACCGAACAGTCAGGTATATCAATCCGCTGCAACGCAAATTATCGAGCATTATATATGGATACACACATATATATACGAGGAATGCGTACGAGGTATATATCAGTATACATAACGAGACACATACGCATACACGTATACACGCGGAGCCGCAGACCGTGGAATCGTTGTGCGCGTGCCAGATGCGAGTGACGTGTGTAAACTTTTCCTTTTCGCGCGGAGCATGTCGATCGCAGTCGATTTGACGCTTCCCACTCGATCATGTTTCGAAGAAGATTCGTTTCGTTTTAATCTCTGTTAATTTGTTGACTGGAAACTAACTCGACGACGGCACTCGAATGCGTGACGATCCATTCTCAATGCTTGAACGTCATTTCCATTGTCTTGACTCGCTACAATATTCCAAGTTTAGTCGAAATTATTTCAAGATTTTAAATACCTTGTATTTGTATTTGTACTAATTTCGATCTGAAGAAAATTTTGTTAACTAGAAAAGCTCGCGTTGCCGATACGTCGAGTGTAATTATTCATTCGCTTGGACGTCATTTCTCTCTCGATGCACCGTGATAATCAAAATTATTTGAAAATTTATTTTAAACACCTTGTATTTGTAAAGACTAAGGAAACTAATTCCGACCTAAAGGAAATTTCGTTCGTTAACTAGAAAAAGCTCTCACATTGCCAATATTCCGAGTATGATTATTCATTGTCATTCGCTTGAATATCATTGCACCGTAATATTTCCAGTTTAATCAAAATTGAAAATATTTGAAAATTTATTTTAAATAACTTGTACTTGCAAAGACCAAGGAAACCAAGGGCAGATCGATCAATTGATTGACAAAGTTCCCATTGATAATATAGTAGAAAGATTCGAACTTGCCCGAGTAAAATTCAGATAAGAAATATCAAGTATTAAACATCTGGCACGCACACGGCGATCGCCTCGTAAACCTTTGGGTTGGAGCTGATTGGAGTAATGAGCGAAAGATGTACGAAAGCGTAAAACGCTGATAGGCGCGCGCGCGTTTATAAGTGATCGGTAGTTGGAGAATAATGGCCGCAAGCGGCCCTTTAATGCGGCTATTTAATCACGCGCTGACTCTCGAGCTTCTGTTTGGTTCTTGTACAATGCGGCCCTCGCAGATCCGATCGCGGATAGATTCTTCCTCTCTCTAAACGTTTCTTCTCCGGCAGCTTTCGATCCTTGAAACGGCGATCTCCGATGCGGCTCGGATCGATCGAGTGCAATAACTAGCGTTGTTAAAATTTGCGTTAAAATCTGTTCTAAAACATTGTCCAGCGACAGTCGTCGTGACATTTTCTATCGGTTTAGAGAGAAGAATGTATCGCGCGATCGGCGATTTGTCGGTGAGAAAAAAAAGGGGGGGAAAAACAAGAAGAAAAAAAAAACACGAAAGAGAAAAATCTAAAGTAAATTACGAATACGACGGTAACTTGGGAGAACGACGCTTTTCTGCGCACGGACTAGAGTCCTAGTTCTCTTATAAGAAAACGTTAATTACTGTAGCGTATCCCACAAGTGGTGATGGTACACACACACAAGTGATTCTAGTTGTTTTTATCGTAAGGTAGAGATCAAGTGCTTCTTTTTTTTTCATAACATAACTTCGTTTTAATCTCTCTTCTCTCTGTAGCGTTTCGTTTTTTTTTTTCGGCGCTCGGTTGTATGCCAGTTGGATGAGCCGCTCTTCGAAGAGCAACATACACACACACATACACTCTCTCTCTCTCTCTCTCTCTCTCTCTCTCTCGAGTGCGGGGAAAGCGTCGCGATTATCGCGTCTTTTATTATCATTTTTTTTAATCATCATGCTTCGACGTGGTCGATGTGGCCGTCCGACAATGGATTTTCATTGGTTGTTGATCTATGGTGCTCCTCCCTTTACCATAAAACTATGCTTCTATTCATCTTTTGCCCTTCTTCCCTCCGCCTGTTCAATGTATCGCGGTACACGGTTTTTATATACAGAGCGGTTTTTTATAGCAAAGCGAAATTAGCTTTGGTAACTCGCAACTTCTTCCATTTTTTTCTTTCTTGTACACTGGTAGAGCGCATCATTGGCAATCTCTTCTTCCCCTCCAGCCAGTTCTTTCTTCTTTCTTCTATCCTTCACAAGCACCATACAACTTGGGTCCTTTTCTCTCTCTCTCTCTCTCTCTCTTTTAATATTTCTCGTTATCTTGTAAATATCTTTTTAACAAGTGTCACCGCGTACTGTTAGTTCCGTTTTTTTTTTTTTAAATCGCAAGTTGCGTGAATTGCGCGAATCAAAATCTTTTTAGAGAATCGTGTACAGAGATCGTTCGATCCAGAACGCATCATTCTTTTTTTTTTTTTTTTTTTTTTTAAAAGAAAGGAAAAGTAAGCAATCGTAGGTTCCATTGTTAACGACTCCAGTCGACGAGAGTTACACACAGTGATCCGTGAAGAAGTGAATCCGGAAGGGAACAGGAGTAAATTAACGTAACATTTCTGTTCCTCTGTAGTTGCTTCCTCTTGTCTGACAAAGAGAGACTCGATGAAATTCGATCTCTTCGAGAAAGAATGGGAAAGAAAAGAGTGATCGTGAGCGAAGCCCCACACTCACGCGCCTTTCGTGGATAAAACACACGCGCGGCTAAATATTTTATGTATACTGTTGATGCGCTAAGTAATAAGCGATTCTGCTCGTTGCAACGTGACAATAATCGAGTAAATAATTGTTATATACACATGTTTTTTAGCACTTTTTGCGATGCGAAATATCGGCATTACAAGCGATAATTGTCCCCGGTTAGAACGCGTTTTTTATATTGCGTCCTATACTGTTTCATTCGTTGCGTTGTCGATTTGTTACTTTTTATCATTTTTTTTTTTTCTCTCGTTTCGACCCTACACCACACGAATTTTCAAAGAGCTTATAATGTATATGATATATATACATATATGATACGCCGTATCATCATACATGTAAACGTGTATATTTGTAGACATATGCGAAAAGAGAAATTAATTTTATAGGAGGCTTTGTCAATGACAGATTCGCTTCGAAATCGCCAGTCTTTTTTTTTTTTTATCTTTTAGTCGAAGTATGTATACGCGTATACGTGCTCAGCGCAAGTACGTTTGTTTCTTTAATTTTCGGAACGTCAATAGAGATCGATATTGTACTTTTACGATTGTAAATTTTAGTTGGACGCAGAGTCCAAATTAATCAATCGCGTCGACGTTATAGAAAAAAGAAAAGAAGAAAAAAAGAAAAAAAACGAAAGAAAAATTGTTTTACGCCTTGTTATCACGTATATATATATATATTTTTTTTTCTTTTTTTTTGCCGAGATTTTATGCACGTTGTATAATGTAAAATTTTTGTGTAGTCGATTGTGTAGCGTGTACGCGGGCGTATCTCTCTCGGCTAACTGCAAGAACCGAGGATCGACACGCGAATTGCTTTCCTTTTTTTTTTTTCAGTTTCGAACGTCGGCGAGTCTTTCAGGCTCTCGATAGCGAGGAGAAAACGACGATCGTTTCACTCGATTGCGAGCGAAAGAAAGAGAACGAAGAAGCGATTCACGAGTGTAATATTTCCGTGCGCGAGAGAAACGCAACGAGCATCTCCGTGCTCATTGTTCAATTAGATCGTAACACGGAACACGTCGCTTTTTATTGGCACGCAGACTAATTACCAAAAGGAAAAAAAAGAAGGGAAGAAAGAAGTTAGATAATGAAATTCGATTGTTACACAACACACATACACAAACACAAAAGCGTATATTCTGTACATCTCGTGAACGCGACTTTTTTTTTTTGCATTTAGTAAATTGCAACAAGACCGGAATCAAATGCGATTTCCTTTCTTTCGCCGATATTGTTGACAAGTGTAACAATTTAATAACAGTCTCAACCGAGGAGAACCACGGAGAGAATAGAGGGACGCTCGTTCACGTTTCTCGAGGATATTCGTATAAGTACCTTCTAGTACAAGTTGCTGATTAACTCAACCACCTCGTAGCTTTCCAAGTGGCCGGTCTTGGATCTCGGCAATCGTTTTTTTTTTCGAAAACGATGAGAAGTTGCATGTCAAAATGCAAAAGCGTTTGGGAGGTGGAAAGAGAAAACGGATTGCGGATTGCAACGAAGAGAGCTACAAAGAGAGAGAAAAAAGAAGAGTATGTCGTAAAGAAGAAATCGTAGAAAAAAAAAGAGATAATTAGAGAACACGGTAGACGCAACTGACAGCTTTGCTGCAATTTAGAATTTAACGACGATGACAAAACGAAAGAAAAAGCGAAAAAGCAAAAAAAAAAAAAACGAAACAGAGTTAATAAAAATTAAACAAATGCAACATAATGAGAAGAGTTTTAGATGACGTCGCCGCGTCCATAATAAAATGACACGCCATCCGATCCATTTGAAACGAAAAAAAGAAGAAGAAGAAGAAGAAGAAGAAAACATGAGAAAACAGTACACGCGAAAATTAAAATACGACCACCAAAAAAAAAAAAAAAAAAAAACATCAAAGTGTATCACATTTCGAGAAATATATGTATTTGTTATTGTTTTCATTGAATTATATTGTTATACCTAATCCTCCATCATCCGTCAATCCTTATTTCTAGGTTTTAGGGTTTAGGAATGTATATTTTCGAGACGGACAATGCAGTAAATAACGTAAGTAACGAAAAAAGTTAGCACGTCTAGTTTTAAATCTAATTTTAACAAGTTATGATTTTACCCATGCAAATAATATGAAAAGTACGAGGATAAAATAACAGAGATTTCATAAAGTCTACGGGATAAACTTGAAATTTTATAATTTTTTTAATGTACATATACTCATTTTCAATCTCAATATGTTTTTCGAAATCCTGAAGTACCTGAAACAGCATATGACACGACTATTATTTATAATATTAATTTCAATTTGAATTATTGTGCGTATTCAAAGCTAGTTATTGATCGATTAAAGGATCATTTCCATATGTGGGGAAAATTTTGCGCATTGTTAGGGAAATATTTTGTTCTAGGGAATTGTATGGGAACAACAGAAAATATTAATATTTTTTAGGTTGGATAAATGATTAGAATCATATCAGTCTGATATAATTGATATATGAATTTCGTTTATTGTACTTACATAAATATATTGAACACAATTGTGAGTGATTGAATTTAATTATTTGTCTTTTTTAAACCGTTCACAAGTTAAATCTCCAATTTAATGCAATTGGTACGCTTGTCTAATTTCACTATATTTGATACTAGTGATTTCATTCTTTAATAAAATTCTAAAATAAAATTCAAAAGCGATACTAACATTTATTTTTCTAACATTCATTTTTAATAATTATATTCTTTTTTCTATATATAAGGTAGTTATGTAACATTGGTAACATATCTATATGATACAACAGGAATTCCCCGTTTTTCATATATAGATTTCAGTGTATGTATGCATATGTATGTATAGAATGCTGGTTCGTGGTGATGTTTAACTGTCATTTGTGAGAATAATTCTTATTGATAATTGTTTACAATCGTAGTTGCTATGTTATTTTACACTCAATTAATAACGATATTCCTTTTGATGTAATAATTTAATATGTAACTATAACCTTTAATTTTATTTCAAAACATAAACAAAAGTTTCATCATCCTGAAGATTCAACATGGCTTGTCTGTGTGATGAAAAAGTAAATTCATATGTGTATAATTCATTATCAGCTGTTTCATGTTTTCTAGATTTAATGTAATTTAATTTCTAATTTGATGTATTCTAGGGGGAAAAAATCAAACTTGCCAAAGAGTATCACCAATGTTATTATGAACTTCTTCCTGATTGGTTTCAATATGATTCTGATGATTATGAAATCATAAGACATAAGATTGGATATGCCATGTTTGGTATTCCTGAAATTGTTGATGATACAGAAATACCAACAACCTCTGAGAATGATACATTGGTCAATAACAACCAAAATAACGTATGCAATAAGATAGTGTACGATAAAACAATGTGCAAAATCATAGATACAATATATCAACAGATAATAAAGTTTGGAAGAGATAACGCGAACAATACCATTTACCTTGGAATTATATTTAATGTTGTAATTTTACATGCAGCACAAAAGCAGTCGAATAAAAAGGATGACAAATCTAATGAAGAATCTGATAATATGTGTATAGTACCAATATTTAAGTTGAAGACAGTGACGCTGGGTATATCTTATATTGACAATGAAGGCAGACTATATAAAACTTGGAAAGATTATATTACAAACAACAGATTGCCCCAGTGTACTATGATTTTGCCAAAGGCGGGTTTGTATCAGTATGATCCAAACTATAAAGTCACAGAATATATTTCAACAGTATGGGTTGAGATATTAGACTCGCCTGCTTGTAATGTTAAAAATAAAGTCTTTAAAGGCATTGATATTGCTGCGAATACAATGTCTGTAGCTACATCTCTAGGGCTTGGAACTGCTACCTTACTGACACCTATTGCACCAGTTGTTTTTACCGCAGGTAAATGACAGTTTCATGCAAGTAAAACAGTTCAGTTTCCATTTCAGTTCTACTCTTTATTAACAGAATGAAATTTTTAATCAATAGGTTTAATTTATGGCAGTCTATGCGGGACATGGATCATTGCCAGAAATTCCCAAAAATTAGTGGACCTTGCTAAGCATAAACAATCTATCAGTCCTGTAAATAAAAATGCATTTCCTGTTTGGTTTGAAATAGGTACTACAGCCTTGTCGTTGGGAGCAAATGGTGGAACTATGATCATGTCTAAAGCTCTCACCAAAGGCAGCACCATTGGTGTTGTAGCTAAAACAGCTTACAATTCCGTGATATTGAGTAACTTGACATTGAACAGCGTCGGTATAGTTTATCAGGGATATTGTTTAATCGACAAATATCGTACAAAAAGGGATATTGATTTTCTGGATATAGTTATCTTCGCCTCGCACGTTTTATTCTTCGGTAATGCGTTGTTAAATGTCAAATTGGCTGGCGAGCTCATAGAAACGTCCAATGGCAGCATCCTTGAGAAATTCAAGGGCGCTTTGAAGGTTGATCGTCTGACGGAGCAGTTCAATAAAATGAGCGCATATGTTGACAGTACGCAAAACAGATCCGAAGGCATTGTCTGTAAAATAAGGCAATTTGTCAACAGGGAGGACTTCTTAAACGGTCTGACTCAATTATCTTGGAGAGAGAATTTGCCAAGTGTCAAGTACAAGGATAGCTATATTATCATAAATAACAGAATATTCATAGACCCTGTTGACTTCACAGGAAGTTTATTGACAGTTGGCACAGTCGCGTTTAATTTGATAAACTCACACTCGCCGATGGCCACTACAGAGAGGAACGACGTGATGATCAAGTTGAAACTTTTGCTTAGACAATTGTTGAAGGATTATTACGTCGACTCGACGAACGAGGAGATACCTGACGTTAAATATTTCGACGACATATTACGAGAAATGAAATACTTCAACAACGCGGTGGATGTTCTGACCAAGTGTTTCAAAATTACTATGATCATAGTGGAGCATTGCAACGAACCCAAGCAGTTTCTTTGCGATGCTGTTTATTTCACGTGGACGTACTGCAAGGCGAATTTGAAGAAGTACAACGTAAATCTCAGCTCCTCGTCTAGAAACAACGTATTCGATGCATTGGCGAAAATCGTCACGTTTTTACACGAATGCATCGAGGTGATTGGCAACGATTTGTTCTCGGCTTTCTACGCGTATATGTTGAACACAAAGCTAACTACGCTGTCTTCCGTACAATAATTCTCTTCTGTTTTGTGCCTGTTTGATAGGCACGTTTAAGTGCCTTATTTCGATTAAAGCACTGATTTTTCTAGCGTTAAGTGCGAAACGGATGATTAGAACAAGTATTACGTACAATAGTATTTATAGATTTATAGATTTATAGATTTAGCGTTAAACGAGAAGGATAAATCTGATTAGAATAGGTATTGCACGTTGATATTTGATATGTTCAATACTCAGTTTAAAACAATGAACAAATAAAGGATGTTTTATAGATTTGTGTCACATATCGCTCAAAGTTAATTTATTTAAGTATCAGTATTTTTCTACTGTTAAACGAGAAGGATAAATCTGATTAGAATAGGTATTGCACGTTGATATTTGACATATTCAATACTCAATACTTGGTTTAAAATAACGAACAAATAAAATGGAGGAAGATTTGCATCTTGCACAGGATTGAAGGCATTTGTTTATTTCGTTTCTCTCAAATGTTTGAATATAATTCACACAAATATATACAGACGATACTGAGCACATTTACAACTTTGTTTCACCTGATCATTGGTCGCGTTATCGTTTAAGAGACATTCATAAAGCAAATGTTACAATTGTCGTCGATTGAACGAGAGTCTCGGTCATCGAGCGTGATTCTTCGTCGATCGTACTCGGATGCGCGTCGCAATAAATTAAAGAAAAAGAAAGAAAAAACCTCAACTATAATTTAATTCGAATAAATTACTTAGGCGTACAGACAGACGAGTGAACAGATCACGTCCAGGCAGTATTGATCCATCGTTTATTGGCTGTTAAACGATGGTAATACCGATCTTACGGACAGTGAAATTTTTTCCTCCAACGTAACCGTATATAACTTAACACCGAGCATAAATACACACAACGAGAAATCCTATTACTGGAATAAATATCAATTGCTGAAATTTCCTCTATCTACAAAATAGATACGTCGTCCGGTTACGCAAGCGTATCAATTGAGAGTAATAAAAATCTCGACGTGCGATTCGACTCGATTCTTGGCGAACCGTTCACCGTCCTCCGGAGATTTCCGGATGATTTCGCGTTAATCATTATAAATCGACGTTATAATAATTAACATCGCATGACAGACGACAATGTGTAAATACATCGTTGACTATATTCGGCACATGCACGCGTTCTCCTTTTTCTTTCTTTTTTTTCCTTAACAGTTATACAATTAATTACACCGTAACACGTACTTTTTTTTAAAACGACGATCGCCGCTCGAACTCTGGCGTTTCTATAAATAATAATCATTCAAGTTCGCTTCGTTTAGTCGTTAAATCGCGAATATCGTTCCCCTTAATGTGCGTTGGAAGAAACGAAAAAGTAAAAAAAAGAAAAAGAAACAGAAAAAAATATTTCATCTCGCGTGTACATTTGCGCCACTCCTCCCCCTTCGTGTCGTTGTGTATTTATGTACAAGTGTATCAACGTAGAAAACGATAACGAAAGTGCAGAAAAAAAGTAGGTTCTTTTGAACGTATCGAGCGAGTATTGCAAGAAATGCAGAATATATAGTATATATATGTAGTTTTGTCTGTTTCCTTTCTCTCTCAATCTTAAAACTGACAGTAACTTGGTCGTCGATTTCTCCTTCCTTAGCTAACTACCTACTAAGATTCTTCCGTCGAATAAATAAAATAGGTTCCTCTACCTATTCTCCGTGTTGAATGATTTCTGTCGAGAAACAACGACTGGAATGTGTTCGCGTGCGTGTACGATTTCATCGAACGTGTGCTAAACGTGCGTGTTCGAAATAGTCACGTGGAATTCGATGGAAGCCCCCTTCGTTATCTTTCGAGCGAATAGTGCGGACAGAATCCTGCCCTTTGCAATCGTGCCTCGCGAATTGTTACCATCGTCGATATTGTCAGTATCGAGCAATATGATTTCGTGTCAGTGTAAATATACTATAACCATTTGTATCGTAATATTCATACTAACGATACTGACGATATCGATAACAAGTGAAATTAACAACTAACACGACGCGTTTAGTATTCTCGTTTATACTTAAATATAAATATTTCCTCCTCGCGATTATCCTTCCTCTCTCGCTGCTCGAGCGTTCGAAGAACAACATCTCTCCCCTCTTTCGTTTATCTCCAGAAGATCGTGAGCTTCCAAATTCGAACAGTCTTGTGTCGTATCGTATCAATTAATAATTCCAGAGTAGTTGAAGTAATCGGCTAGTTGCAAGTAAATCCTTAAAATTACGTGAAATTACACGATGTCCGTGATACATTGTGTGCGGCTGTTGCCTTCGTTCGATCTCATCAGCGAACGAAGATTTCGGGCAATTGTGAGTGAAATTCGGGCTCGAAAATCGACCGCACGATCGATGCCCAAGATTATACTTATTCCCTTTCCTAATTGGTCGTATTCTTTCGTTGAGATACTCCTGGATATACGGCAGCGAATACTGCCACAAATTGTGTTAACAGGTTGCCGATATTTATGCATTTCGGGGAAATTTCGAGATATATATAAAGTACACCTGTAAGAACATCATATAAAAACAACTCGATAAAACTTCCGTTCAATTGTACTCGTGAAAGATATAAATTTCATAAGACATAAACACTCGCAGTCTAATTAATTATAATTCGCACGAACTGACAACAGGATCCAGTCTCTAGACTGCACGATTATTAATTATCCTTGCAGCTGTAAGGACATAATCCGTACATAGTTCCATCTAGTCAACCTAAAAAACAAATGACTAAATTCGTGATATTCCATGGTATTTGCCGACTCGAGTTTTAACTTTCTGTTAACAGGTTAAACGCTACAAAACCTGGTCTTGAATGCGTTTAAAGTTTTCGATTAGAAAAAAATAAGATCAGGAACGACTCATTGTGCCATCAATGTTTCGAATCCATCGAGAGTTACATACGACCAGACTAAGTCCAGGATTTCTTACTAAAGTTTCCCTCGTGTGACAGATCGAGCTCCTCTCCCTCTTCGTATCACACTCTCGAGCGCCGAAACAGCTGCTTTTCACTCTCATGTCCTTCTATAGGCACAGCAGGTTCTCTCTCATTCAAGTTTGCAGTGTACGATCGTTGCAGTGTTATTTGTAATAGTATCCTCGATACCGTTGGAATTACCTTGACCCTTTCACCCTCGTCGACATTAATTTTGATTATGAAATTAGTCGTGTATACTGCCCAATTATGTACAAAAATATCTTTCGACAGATGTGATGTTACTATGGGAGATTGTAGTAAAATGTAACAGCGTGCTAAAAAGAAATTGATGAGAAATTCAACGTCCTTGGATAAAACGTAATAAATTTAACGTAATAATTTAAAATTAATAATTATTAATTAAACTATTAAACGTAATAATTTAAAAATACTAAAAGTTTATTATTGCTTTCCTGCATAATTGGGCAGTGTAACAGAGTGCGAATTACTTGGGTAAGTTAACTTTAGATACATGGAACGATTGGTGAGGTATCAATACGATATTAAAAGTGCTTAAATAACCTTCAGCAAGAAAATTGTTAAATTAATCGGTTGTCTTACGATATCAATACATACTCGTGTAACTGCAACAAAGTTAGAAGGTCAATCTCATTTTCGAATGACGTAGAATACTGAACAAAAGTCACGATACTTCAGTGTTTTCCAAAGGAAAGAAAAAAAGGAAAATCAATGATACGTATCCGACGACTCACAAACGTAGCATACTCAATAGTGCTTCGATACTTCACCAATATCGCATTCCATAAATTGGAGAAACGAATCCCTCGTCTCTGCAATTGCCAATTCCCATCGGCGAAAGGGTTAAACACGATCAATCCAACCCGTTCAAGGCAAGCCCCTATAACAGATTACAGCTCCGTCCCTTCTGACAACACTCTCTCTTGTTCATCAACTGCAATAAAATAATTCTGTGACTCTCACACACACCGCGGGACCATCGCGGTGATCCTCGCGGCCAGCTAAGCTAGATAAGTCCTAGGGCTCGCCTTGGGATTGCCGGAGTCGTCTTTCGTGGTGCAGGACCAGGCCTCCTCGGCCAAGCTTCCGTATCTCTGCACGCCTGGAAACGGCGGCCCGGTGCTCTGAGGCGAGTAATAACCGCCCTTCAGCTGGTAATAATTGCCAGCTTGCTGGTACTGATACTGATCGCCGTGGAGAACGTTGCTGTAGCCGGAGTACGAGCCGTACTGCGACGAGGCGTACTGCGACGACGAGTATCCACGCTCGCTCAAGCTTCGATAGGGCCCCGGATGTTGGGGCCTACCCTCCTGTCAAACGGGGGTGCTCACCGCCGCGCTCGTTATGTAGTCGATGTCGCCTATGCTCTTCACCCGACGGTGTCTCTTGTTCCCGGTGATCGGTCTCGGTGGTAGTTGCGGAGGCGGTGGTGAGTTGCTGCGAGCGCTGCTCATGTACTGGCTCGCCAGGCTCCCGGTGTCCGACGAGGACGACGGCGAGGCCTTCTCGCTTCTCGGTCGAAGCCCGAACGCTCTGCTCAACGATCCCTGTTGGAAAAAGTTGCAGGCGCTGTATTGCATTGAATGAAAATTTGGAAATCTGGGGAGTAGGTGTAAAGATCCGTTGGAAAATATCATAGTTCTCGCGTACCTAGAAATATCCATGTGTTTACAATAGATAGTAATACAATAGAGAGAGAGAAAATGAGTATCGCGAAAAGAAACATTTCCAGCCGCAAAATTTTTTTGCATTCACTCGTCCGAGAGGTTAAGAACTAATTTCAGAGTTTAGAATTTTTTGCGTTTGCTATTCCTCAGTTTCTGAGAGTCTAGGAACTAATTTCAGAGTTTAGAAAGTTTAGAATTTTTTGCGTTTACTACTCCTCAGTTTCTAAGAGGTTAGGAACTAATTTCAGAGTCTAGAAAGTTTATAATTTTTGGCGTTCACTATTCCTCAGTTTCTGAGAGATTAGAAATTAATTTCAGAGTTTAGACAGTTTAGAATTTTTTGCGTTTATTACTTTTCAGTTTCTAAGAAGTTAGGAACTAATTTCAGAGTTTATAAAGTTTAGAATTTTTTGCGTTTGCTATTTCTCAGTTTCTGAGAGGTTAGGAACTAGTTTCAGAGTTTAGAAGGTTCAAAATTTTTTGCTATTCCTCAGTTTCTGAGAGGTTAGAAACTAATTTCAGAATTTAGATAGTTTGGAATTTTTTGCGTTTACTCAATTTCTCCGTCTCGTCCGAGATACTTGGAACTAATTTTCAAAATTTAGAAAGTTGCTACACTTTGAATCCGAGAGTGAAAACGTGTCAAGTTCAATCACGTGATTTGACCAAATTTCCAGTGAAAAAATTACTCCGGTCGATAATTCAGATAATTTTGAGAAAAATTTGTCGGTTGGTACGGAGATCTACGACATTTCGAGGGATCTTGTGGATCTTGACTTCCTCGAGGGGACGTTGCTACGAGCAAACGAGCTATCGTGGTGCTCAAGATGTCCGTGGGAGGGGAGGAGGGAGAGAAGTTTTGTGAAATTGCGTTTCGAGAAGACGTTCGGTGAGAGATGCTCCTCCACGTGACTGAATTTGTCTGCAGTAACGAAATGTTTCGAAATCGTAGTTTCTTTGAGAGCTACGAATCGCAGTTCCCCTTCCTCCACGTTGGAAGATTCAAATGCTCGTGAATACAAAGTTTCGAAACAGTTTCGTTTCGGGAGAGGACAAAGGTGGAGGAAAGGTGAGAGATGATTGGATCCGACGAGAAGCTAGGGATGCACGTGCAGCGTGACACACACAGTGAACAAAAGGTCTCTCTCGTTCTAATTGCGCGAAATTGCATGGGGTTCGGCTCCGAATAATACGAGAGGCACGGATCTTGGCAGGATTGGAGGATCTAAATAATTCATCGCACTAGCAATTCATCTCCATTCAACTGATCTATTCTTAAATGAAAAAAAAAAACAGAAAACTGAGGAAATAGCTTGATCTTCTAAAAAAGAAAAAAAAAAGAAAAGAAAAGAAAAGTATTCAAAGCAGTGGAAATTGAAGGCCAGAGTAGAAAATACAATGCATACATTAAGAATCCAATCGAAAATTGGCTAACGAGGAAATACGATTCTCTGAAAATTCCTACACAGCAGTATTAATAAAAATACGAATAATTTGAGATTTTTTGTACACTTTCTGGGAAGAAAGTCGAGCGAGATAGGAATTTAACTTTTGCAATATTACTTAACTCTTTACCGACCAGGTACTTGCAAAGTTTGAGCAAATTGCTGTTAACGTTCGCTTAAATTAATTTATTGACGTCTTTCCTTTCCGTAAAATTCAATCTCATCGAGATATCGTGAATTTTATCGTGAGTTTACAACACGATGAAAGTTTAATATAATCATAGTTATCTATAACAACGAGAGGGTTAGCAAGATTTAAAGTTAAAATCCCAATTAGCCAAATTTCGACGTGATTGCATTTCTACCTACGTTCAAACTGTGGAAGGAGTCCAACGTAAAATCAATAACGAAACTACGAGCTACGAAACAGTTGAGCAGGGAGATTGCAAGAGAAATGAATATTAAAAGAAAAAAAAAAAAGAAAAAAGAAAGGAGAAAAACGAGTAAGTTATGGCCGCATACCTGTGAGCTCTTCCACGACAACTAGTAAAGGACGAAACACAAGGCAGATTAAGAACCCCACGTCGTGAATTCCACATTGAAATCATCAGTTTATATTTACACAATGGCTCGTCATTGTTATAATCAGTGTTTTTTTTTTCATTTTTTTTTTTTTTTAAGTAGCTAATAAAATCGTGAGCGTCCGCACACACTACCTCTCGTGTCCTGTTTTTAGGATGCAATACTTCTCGTAACACTCGCTACGGTTAATCGAAACTTTTCTTAAAAACAGGACACTTCGGCTTAACATACATGAGAAAAAAAAAAGGAGAATGTGATAAATCGGTCGTTGCTTTTTTATGTACAGTGTTTACAAGTGTGGCGGCGATACAATCAGCCTTTCAGAGGAAATCTTTCTTTTTTTTTTTTAAGTATTCGAGAGGACAGTTATTAGGAATCAACGATATTTCATGTCGTAGTTCATCGAGCTTTTTGCTTGAAGGAAAAAAGAAAGAGAAAGAAAGAAGTACGTCTTGGAAAATGGAAAGAATTGAAATCTATTAAGATCTGATACGTGTGTACAGGGTGATTCACGTAACTTGCACACTTGAAGTGACCTTTAAACTGTGTGTCTGAATAAAAAATTGTTCGATACAAGAATCGTATTGTGTTTATCAGAAATGCTGAAAACACGTCGAATCCCAAGTAAAAAAGTATCAAGCTACGTTGATCCCGAATCTGGTTGATATTTTACGATGATTTGTCAGATGAAAATTTCGAAACAACCACAAAAAAAATTGATACGCCATATTTCACCTAACCTAACCTAAACCTAAACTAAACCTAACCTAAACCATACAATTTATATTAATTTTATAATATTATAATTTTATAATTTTATAATATAATTTTATAATTTTATAATATTATAATATTATAATTTTAGAATATTATAATATTATAATTTATATTAATTTTATATTAAACAATTTTTCATTAGACGCATAATTTTGAATCATCCTGTACATTAGCAGAAATTGAGATTCGTTTTTCAGATTTGAACTGGTTAATCGCTGGACGCAGGTGAAATTCGGGCGAAGTTGTTTAATTCCAAGTTACATAATTGGATGAACTCCAATTCCAATGGAACATAAAATCAAAGTGTGAAAGTTAAAATTAAATAACTTGACTGACCTGCGATCCAACGATACCGACCAAAACTTATGCACATCACTGTAACTAAATTGCATCGCTCTGTCTCGATTTTCAAAGAAACGAACCGTCGATCTACCATGGATAGAATAAAAAGAAAAGAAAAAAGAGAATCAAGTTAGTTCTAATAACGTGCACACAACACGTAATATACTCACTCGTTGTCAGTTCGATGAATTACCATGGTAAAATACAATACTCGAGCGGACAGTTCGTTCAATTTGACTAAGTTAAGCTCATCGTTTGCGAACACCGCGATAAATATAATAAAATCGCTGCGATCGAGGGTTTACAAGTTTCACAAGCTCGGACTAGATTACAATTGCAGGCGAATACGAATGCACTCGTATCCCCGTATCGAATCTCAGTCTTTTTCTTTCTTTCTTTCGTCGAATTATTTTTTCTTTCTTTCTTTTTTTTTTTTTTTGGTTTCCAAAACAACAACGATTAATTTCGACTCAAACGACACCAGTTGGAAAGGAAGAAGCGAACTCTCGGGCTCTTTCGGACTGACGACGAAAATTATTATTTTTTTTTCTCTCTCAAATTTTCGAAATAATTCCGCGCTCGTTCGCCCGTATTTTTTGTCCATTTGTGTATTTTCGAAGTCCGTACGATCGAGGTCGAGATCCATGAAAGAGATCGTCGTCTGGTATTTCAACGGAGCGCGTTGCACAGCAGTGCGAAACGGAATTTTCAATTTTTTGAGACTCGAAGCTGCGCTGAAATGCCAGAGACAAGTTTGAAGTAGTAATTTCCACGAGGAGACATCCCGAGGCGCGGAGGATGCCCCGTCGTTCTGAAGGTTGCTCTAAGACAGTATGATAAGTATCTACGATGTTTTTTTTTTAGAAGAAATTCGGAACGTGTAAGGTTGCGATTGATTGCGTCGCGAGATCTTCCAGGCAGGTATTTTTTTTTTTTTATCACAGAATACACAGTCGTTCGACACGTATGGATCAACGAACGAAAGATATCGAAAACGAACGCGAGGCTGAGAGATTCAATTTTTTTTAGATTAAACTAACTAACTTCCGGGGCAGAGGAGCAATCATCGTTCCCTTTACGCATTCCCTTCACAGAACTGTTTCTTCTTCGAAGCTTCCCCCCTCCCCGAGAATTTTCCAAAAGAAAAAGAAAAAAAATTCAAAGAAGAGTCAAAGAGCTAAAGTTTTCTTTTCCTAAACCTTTTTAAAATTCGCGCGCAATTTGTAATTTCCCGCGACTGGGTGAAACTTCGAAAGTGCGCAAGCTCTGTAACAAACGCAGCCTGAGAAGGTCAGAATTGATGTATGTATATATATAACTCATCGTCACATAGGGATCTCTAACGGGCGAACAGGTGAAACGTATAAAATACAGAGACGTGGCGAAAGAAACGAATGAATGAATTACAGACACTAGATACATACATATACGTATATAACAAATATATACATATATACCGAACCTTTTTCAAGTAAAGAAGACTGCAGGTCTGCGACGATCCACAGGATGCAGGGAGAATGATATATATTTTTTTTAACGTTAGGTCAAAGCACATAGCTCACAGCTTTTAACCCTTATCGCGTGGAAAGATTCACAGTGACACTTGTAGCTATAGAACTCTAGCTTCCGACATTTCCGCTCCCTCCCTCATTTCGAAATCGTTAATCCTTGGCTCGCGTGGAAGAACGACTAGAAATTTAACATTTATTTGTATCAAATAACATCACCCGTTTCGGAACTCTCGGTGATGCCGTTTCGAAGATCAGCCAATAAAAATGAATGAAGCTTGATATGCTTGCGTGATGACAGATGATGCTCAAACGTTGCTGCTATTAGCCTCGAACTCGAAAATACTTTTCTCTCTTTTTTTTTTCTTGTCTCTTTCTTTCTTTCGACGTCTATATCTACAAAGTGTACGCTACTTTCTCGGATAAGGATTAAAGATATTAGAGTAGGGTAGTATCAAGACAGGGGAGCTGTTGTTATCTGGTGGATAAATACTGCGCGAGCGTCCTTACCTAAGCGAGATGCCATGCAATCGTGCCAATGAGAAATTAAAAATTAATAAAAAAAACTCGATATATATACACACACACACACACATATACACACATGTATGTGTGTGTATATATATATGTGCGTGCGTGTGTGTGTGAAACGATGAGAAATTAATTAACGTGACGTAATCTCAGAAATGAGTGCGAGAAAATTACTACCCAGCAGTGGCTCGAATTACTTCTCACGAATTACTTAAACGATAAATAAAATCTTCGTTTCAAACACGACAGACACGACAGACACGAAATTAATCCGAGCAACCGCTGCAAATGAATATCTTAGGCGTGATTATGTTAACAATGCTAGTCAGTGGTGGCTTTCTCCGTGTGTATATACTGCTTCAAAGTGATTTATCATTCGTGTATTTTAATCTGCGAAGAAAGTCACCCATGACTGATGATTGTGGTACACGATATCTTTCAGAGCAGATCGCTTTGTTTCGTTCATTAAACGATTTCGTCCTCACCTCAATCCGATTTTCTTTGCAATTAGTACTATCCAGCATCTCTGTCAAACGTAGTAATTAACAATAAATATAATAACAAAAATAGTAATCGTTTATATATTATATTTATATAATAATAATAATAGTCATTTATCTGAAACAATCTTCAAAATTAACGCGCAAAGAAGTTGGACGTTAAATGCTCAAGTTAAGTTTCTTCGCGTGCACGAAATAAGAGGGACTTTTTTCTCTGAAATGCCCCTTGTTTCATATCGATTCGACTTTCTATTTCCGAGATATCGATCGTTCGAAGCGAATCGTAATTTTCAATCTCTCTCTTTCTCTCTCGTAAACACGAGTTTCAGTAGAACGTGATAGTGGCAGACATTGGGTCAGTTTATCACTGGATATACGCGTTTTTAGAGAGGGGAGGGAATGTAGATTACCGCTCCATTCATCAGTTTCTACGTTCCAAGGCTGTTTCTTATTGAGAAACTGAACCATTGACTATGGAATAAAATCTACTCTATGCTCCCTGATAGTACTAATTGTGTCTTGAGAAATTATTTTAAAGACCCGAGACATTCCACAAGATTGTCAACGAAATAGAAACAAACCTAACCTAAACTACAAATTAAATTATAGTAACAATATTAATAAAACTAATTAATTTAATAGTAATAATAGTAATAAAAAGTAACGACAGTATAGTAATAACAAAGTAGTAACAAAATTAATCAATACAATATATAGACAATTGATATAAATTAAACAGAACAAATTATATTTATATTAAATATAAAAGAAAAGTGAAGAATTTAATTACACCGTTGAACAGAACCGAACGAACGAAGTGAAGGCAAGGAGAGCAAAATAAATCGGAAGATTTTCATTTTCGAAGATAATACAGAGATAACGCGAGCGAAGCGATCTGTTAAGAGCGTATCGTGGTTCTGCGCCGGCAGAACGGAGGGAGAATGTTGCAAGGGCAACGAAACGAGAAAAATACCACCGAGTTCCCGGTGCAGTGGTGAATGAGGCCAGGTGTGTGTCTTTGAATCTATACGGTACGTTACCCTGAGGCTGGATCTCCGTCTATCGACCGTGCCCGAGTGATTGGCCGTCATGTGCAGGGCGGACAGGGAGCTCTGATGATGCTGAAGATGCAACGCCCTGCTTCCACGGCCGAGGCTGCCGCCCGCGCTCACCGTGCTCATCGGGCGACCACCGCTGCTGCTGTTCCTCGGCACCACCTCCAGCTGACTTCTACACACACACGCACACCACGCTACATGCACGCCTTTCTGCTGACACTCATCCTGACCGATTGTATGCACACACCCTTTGGTGACACCGCGGACACACACACGTTCGGCACGTTTTGCAGCGAACCTCTCTCCTCGCTTTTTCTTATTTTCTCTTTAACATCTGTCTCTCTCTTTCTATTTCTCTCTGTTTCTTTCTTTTTTATTTTTATTTTTTAGTTTGATTATGTTTGTAAGAAAGAAGGTTTGTGTAAGTTTGTTTGAGATTCTCTGTGGAAGGGGTGTGTTTGAAAGAGGTGGTGGTTCAACACGTTCCACGATGAAAAAGTAGATATATTTTTGAGATATTATATTCAAGAATTTAATCAAATATTTCGAGATTACTTCAGTTTGGAAATTTTCTCCGGGAGCGTATAGAAAAATGAATTGTAATATTTTGAAAATTACTTCTCTAATATTTAATGATAGAATTAACTATTTCTATAGAATTAACTCGTCTAATATTTAATAGTAGAATCTTAATCTTTCAATTTAAACATTTAACACGTGTTATTGTTAATATTTGACAGTAGAATTAATCTTCCAGAATTTTCTTCTCTACAATGTGGAACGTGTTAAGAGTGCGAGTCTAGTTATAAAAGTATCATCACAAGTGTGTATATATATATATGTATGTATCGATCGATAAGAATATTTCCAAAAATATAGAGTACTGCCACGAAAGGGGAAATAACGAGTTTCGATACGTGTGATTGTAAGAGGGGAGGAAACTGCAGAAAGTTACGATCGAGTTTGAAGTTTATCAGATCCGAAGTGAAAATTTTACCTTTGTGTGTAGGAAAAAGTAATGGTGCGAGGGGAAAGGAGTATCGTTGAGGGTGCAGGGATGAATTTGTACCGTGAGACTTGGTCCTGGCAACACAAAATGTAACAGATATCGTGATTGATACGTGGTAGATCAAGTACTCGATACGATTGAACAGTGGCTCGCTGCAAGTGCTCGATATAATAGAGAACGGAGATATGTATCATAATGAATATCTAGTTACAACATAAATATACATACACAAGCATTTTGTGCACCATCGATATAGAAGAATATGTATATATGTTTAATGGACGCCGGAATGCGCAGGGTCGTTCACGAGAGGAACGACCGGGGCGCATCGAGGCGCGCGTTGCTGGTCAAGTCGGATTGGATTGGAACACCGAACAGTCAAAAAATGTAAATATCAAAGTTGGCAAATTAGAAAAATACGAAAAGGAACCATAATGCACGCTGGTGTGATCCGTGACCGGTACCGTGTGATCTATTCATCCCCTTATCCCCTTCTACTTGAAATAATTACAAATTACCAAACTGACACTTTCGCGAAAAGATCTATCTACCTGGAGAGTACAATGTGGTTGAAGTGAAGATCTTTGCAATTACAAATGTAAACAGAGAATATGTATACATATGTATCAACGAAAGACCAAGGGAAAGTATAACTCGTGGGCAACTCGGTGCTTTCAAACTTCTAAGTTTCGGAGAGAACAAATCCTTGGCCAGGGATTACACCAGGAATTACTAATATTAACGTGTGCTGTACATAGCGCAGTGCAGTGCAGGCAGCAGCTGTGGGCTACGGCTCAGCTATGAGAGACATTACCGATGGATCCGCGATCGAGTGGACTGCAGACCCAGCGAATCGCTGCGGTGCCGAGTACAATGTTTATATATAAATATATATATATATATTTTATATATATATATATATCAATAAAAAGAAATTCCATCGAGTATATTGCATATGTTTGTATATGTACATTATGTCGAGATTGTACTGTACTGTATATACGTGTGTGTATTCCCGATATATCCAAGTATGGCGTGTGTATTACGGATGAGTACTTATAATATACTAGGCACCAGTCGCGAGCGATCTCGACTTTTGGCCCGTTTAATAGGGCAACATCTCTGCCTAATGGGTCGAGATTGCCCAGACTAGCATGCACATTTACTTTATATAGCTCTTTTCTTTCTCTCTCTCTCTCTCTTTCTCTCCCTCCCTCTCTCTCTCTCTCTCTCTCTCTCACGCTCTTTTCTATCTTATATGTGTTCTTAGTAATGTCAGTGCATCGTCTCCTACATTTGAATTTCCTAAGGTCTTTATATGATATGTATGACGTCCAAATATGTCAAGTCTGTCTGGAATGAATAGTTGCCTATACTCTCTATACAGGGCGGTTCGCAAAAATTGGAACAAGCTGTCGTTTAACTTTTTTAAGAAGATGAAACATGCGACTTTGAATTTTTAATTACACACTTTTTTTCCTTAATAGAAACTTTTTTTCTCTAAGGATTATAAAAAGCATGGAGCTGTGAAAGCTAGGGTAGGATCGCGGCTTGTCCCAAGTTTTCGAATACCTCCCACCATCGTTTCTGAATAAATCGAATAAACTTCTTGCTGTATTGTAAATATTTCAAATTAATTCAAAGTCGTCATCTTAATCCTAATTTTTTTGTGCACACCGCTGCGTTACTACGACTGATGATCGTAAACAATTCTTTTGGCTCGAACACTCGAACACGCTATTTACAAAATATCCTAGCAACGAAGTGTTTCACTTCTATTAAAAAAAATGCTTCGACGGAAGCGGGAATGATCTCGATATCGATTCTAATGATAATATCAATGCAAGTTACTTTTTTCGTTTAAGCTCGCCTTGTTACTATGTACAATACTCGAGTTTGGAGATGTTCGTCTCGGTTGAACTATAAATATCATTTATGAACGTGAATGTCAACGAATGTCCAGACTAAATTGGTAGAAACCCTGAAAATGTGAACCCATCGAGTCCGACTCTTTCGTAGTATAATAACAACGTTTCTTTAAAGCTACTCTGCGACATACACATACTTATCGCGCGAATATTTCAATTGATCAACAAACCGAATGTGTTCTCTCTCTCGTAAGGTAACCATTGTAAAATTTGTCAAGATTAGAGAAATAACCCTACTCCCGTTCGTGTATAGATAATTGACAATATTTCAGCGACAATTCCTAAATATTTTTGTTTCCATTTTGTTCTTTCTCTTGTCTATAACTATAGATCGCGGTAAAAATTCTCTATTCTACAGCTCGTTTTCTTTTTTTTTTCTTTTTTTTTGTTTTTTTACCACAAGCGAGATTAATCGTTTAATCGTAAACGCGCGTTTTTAATTATCGCTACGAAGCGACCTCCCTTCTAGAACGTACCGACAAGCTGTTGATAATTTGAAAATTTGTCAAAGTCATTTGCCTGCTCGATTTCGAAAGAGAGTAAAAGAGAGCACCGCAGCAGCATCTCAAGAACTTTGTTTTTTCTGTCAATTTTACGTGCTTTTCCTTCGTCCAAAAATCGTTACTCGATTAACTATTCTTTCGATGGCAAAAGTCGTCGGAATTATATAGTTGAATCGTGTAGAGCGAGGGCGTGATGTAATTTCTTTTTGTTTACGTGTGGTTAACTCTATCAGAATACTCCCTGTCGAGGAAAGAATTTATTAGAATGAGAGCTTCGATGAAGCTCGAAGAAGAGGATGAATCGTGTTAGCGACGTCGATCTCGTTTCGTCGAACGAGGAACGACGTTTATGTCGATTAGTGAGCGTTGTCCAATGTGGCCTCTGGATGATAGTAGACTGAGTACCTTGCTGGAACGACGAGGGCTTCGAGCTCGGCGGCCAGGTGTCGTCTGATCATCTGTTTAGCTGGTGGTATGCCCAAAGCTGTGGCCATGGTGTCGCCGGTGAAGGATGGCTCCAGCACGACCAGAGCACCATGCACACCTGAATCTACACGTAACAAACGAGGAAAACATTAGGTTAGAAGAGAAATTGGAAATTGAAGATTCTTCTTAACAGATGACTCGACATCAGTCTTTGTCACACTGAACATTTTTAAATTGCCAGTTAAAGAAAAAAAAGAAAGTAATTGAAAAATAATTCAGAGTTCAAAGTTAACCCTTTAATTAATTAATTTAATTTTCCCGCTACCTTTCAAGTTTTCAGAATATTCGGCCAGATCGATGTTCCTCGCCCATCGGATGAACCTTTGGTTCGTCCAGACCAGGGGGTCCGTGTTCATCTGTTCGCACTGGTGTCTTCTGACTGCGAGCGCCTATTGTAAAAAAATGCAATCACGAAATCCCGACTGCGTTCAACATGGGACAAACCTCTAAATTTGACAAATTTCGACAAAACTTAATTCTGAAATCGATACAATGATCAGCTGAGAATCATCGTGTTATTAAAAAATACGCGAAATAAATTGGCAAATTCAATTAAACGCTATTTTAGACTCGAATTTCAAAAATCTCGGGGGGAAACGTTTGTATCTTTCACACACAGAAAAAGAAAAAGAAAAAAATTGAGAAAGAAGAGACTGAGTTTCTAAAGTATTTCATAAAGCGCGCAACTTTTTATAAATCAGCAAGCAAAGGAGAATTTATTTCATAAAGCGGAGCATAAATAGAGCAGGATATCTCATATTCTCTCTTTCCTTTTTTTTTTATATCGTTACTGACGTTACCTGACGATCATAGTTCAACATTCGCAGCAGATGAATTCCGTGCACGATGCTGGCCTGATGGAACTTCCTGGTTACGCCGAGCAGCTTCTCCAGCTCCTTTTTGCTCAGATGATCGAGCATCCGTGCGTCTACCATGTTGGTCGCAAAACTGTCGGAATACTGAGCGAGTCCAAGGTCAGGCAGCCATTCCGAACTGACCCACGTATGACCTAATTGAGTGATGCATGGGTATCGAACAAGACTGGGATGTCGATGCTCCTCGATGGCTAAACGAAGCTTCTTCCTGTGAAGGGGGTGAATCACTCCGAGGCCAGCTTCCAATTCCGCGTCACTTAGCTCCAACAGAACCTGAACAAGTATTAAAATCGTTAAACTCGAATAGACAAGTATAAATAGCAATAGTAGAAAAGTTAGGTATAAATGATTGTAAAATCATGTGTGTGCAGTATATTGTATATTATAAATTGTACAATATATTTTATTTTGTTATATAATATATTATGTATTATAAATTATATAATAACTACATATATTATAATTATAATGTTAGACTGCGGATTTTCATGCGTTTTATCATAATTTAAATTTTTACTAATGTAATAAAAAAAGAAAGTGGAATCTAAATACAAACTTCTATAAAATATTTCATTATAATTGTTGTATGCATTTTTGTAAATGCATAAAAATCCGCACTTGAATAATTAAAATATTTAAAATATTACTGACATAATGTTTTGATGTTGAACTTTTTATTACATCAAATGATGTATTTTATTACATTATTTTACACGATGTATTTTGATGTATGTGTTAATAAAAATAATGAAAATTTAAAATGGAATAAATTTCTCTATATTGGCAAATTACACGGGACTCGATTGTTAACTTAAATTCAGATAAAAAAAAGATATGAGAATTTGAACTTTTTCGCGAATTTTGCCTCAGAGATTAATTAATGAAGAACAATTAAACAACTGCGAAATGGCGTTACCTTTCCAGATTTGACGTTCTCGGCGCATCGTGGACCGTACTGAGGCATACCAAGAGCAACTTCCAACCACGCCAAGACCGTGGGTGCCCTCCATCGTTCCATTGGCACGGACGCTGCTTCCCTGAGCAAACGAAGTTTCTCAGCGTAGCCTTCCTCCGTCAGTGGCGACCACGATCTAGGATTCAAATCGGAGCCCTCGTTACTTCCGCTCCCGCCGCTCCCGCCGCTCGAGTTGTTCGCTGCCTTTCGATGCCGCGTGCGGGCGAACACTCTGAAAACCGAGACGAAGAAACTGTTCTTTGAGCTAAGAAGATGCTACACACTTCGTATCGAGGGCACGAACGTTCCAAATTAACTCTGTACTCTGTCGATTCGTCTCTCTACCAAAAATGGTAAAATGAAATAACATAAAATCTTTTGTTTCTACATGGTTCGCAATAATGTATAAGTAATTCGCTTTTCTTATTCTCGTTACCAATAAAAATCGGCAACAAAATAACAATTCATGGGAGTGCAACTGACTTAGTCCACTATCAAAATGAACATTAACTCAATTTAACGGTTCAATTTTTATAGCTTCTTAGAAATTACGTCAGATTATTTTATTCTGAAAGAATGTAACGCGAAATAATTGATAAACTCTCTTTTCTTTTTTTTTAATTCTTGACTTTGACCACTTTCATAATTACCGGCACATTTATCAAGCTACTAAGCTCAATATAACTACTTGTAAACTAATATTCCTATAATATCTTGAACGTAATAATATAACAATATAATCTTCACGAAATTAATCTTTTAAGTATTTCTTTAAAGAGAAAAAGTGATACCACTCGTAACAGTCATTCTTATTATATATAATAATATTATATATATTATATATATTACAAAATGCATAGACAAAAGATGTTCTTATTTTTTTCGATGCATATATTCTACATTGTCTTTGAAGAGTTTCTCTTTTCCCACTAGTCACGATTCCCATAAGTATACCATTCTTCATGCCTGGTAATTATCGACCTCTGAAAAAGCTGATTAATAGTCTTCCGACACATAAAGTGTCGAGAGACGTATGAATCAAAGTTTTTCATTGTAAGCTAATTAAAAACTGCTGTATAATTGAAAACGACGAGCAATCTTTCTCTATATATTCTTTCTGCCGTATATAAAAATTTCATTTTACAATAAAATAAAAGTTTTGAAACAGTCGCTCTTCCGAACCGATAAACCGGTATCACGCTCGACGGTACAACGTTCTCTTATTAAATGTAATAGCAGCATTGATCAACCGGAATTGCCACAATTTCCGCGATTTATTGTTATTTCATGGAAATCCAGCGGCGACCCAAATATGCTGGCCGACGAAGCGTTTAATCCTGTCGAGTCGATTGCGCGCATTTGGCGCAACGAATGCTGTAGTCCTCACCTAGAAATGGAGCCCCAAGTGCCTCCGCGGGAGGAGGAGGAGCGCGAGGTAGGTGTCGGGACAGGTGTGTTTTGCTTGCTTCTCCTCGGCTCTGATTCCAACGGGCTCGACAACTGCTCGACCGATCGCGACAACACGGAACTGTCCATGGACCTGGAGAACGCGTTCAGCGGCGACAACGTCGGGCTGCAATCTTTCGGCGTGGTCGCTGCTGAAAAATATAACGTCAGTGAAAGTGTAAAAAAAGAAAGGAAAACACCGAGTCCAAATATTTCGCTCGCCTTGAGCGAGAATCTGCAGATAAACGTAATAATAATGGAAATAACGTCGCTTCCAACATGTCCCTCCCGACGCAATATATATACGATATTCGCAACATTCGATGCAACATAAAGAACGCAACAGCTCACGATTTTCTGCACGTAAGCAGAACCAAAGTTTCGTGGCGTTCCGGTTTCCCTTGATTTCAATTTACATCGCCGAGGATGGAGAATGCAGAGCGTTTCCCCGGGAACCGCGATTACGAAACTTCAAGCTTCAAGTGAAGTTCGTAGAGCCAAGTTCAGAAATTAGAAGCTAAATTTTGCAATCGAATTAAGGAAAAGGTAACGTTGTACTTTTCTGAATCTCTTTACGTATGTACATATATCGTTACAACATATCTTTTTTTTTCTTGACGCGACGTTCGATAAAACGTGTGTCTGTGTACGCAGAGTATTACAACATGTGGATATTGCGGAAACGTGTATTTAGTTTCTGGCTGCTGCAACACGTGCATGCGCATGCATCGGCCGTACAACACACACAATTAGCCGATTGTTAGAGCAAAACCACGGTATAATGGACCTTTAATATTAATTACCATTTGTGCCTGATCGGATGGACAAACAAACCGCGACAGAGACGCAGTTTTCCTACGACCAATGACGATCGATTGCTCTCAAAAACAGCCACCTAACTAGAGGTACAGTAATAATGCATACACAAAATATACATACCGATGACTGGAGAAATTATTACATACGAAGAACTCTCGATGAAAGAGAGTTTTTCTTGCACTTGGGATTGTCGTGTCAAGCTTGGTAGCACAGTGTCAATAAAAACAGTATTGGACAAAATTGTTTTTCAATTGTAAATGACTTTTCGATACAAGTGATCTTGTCTAGAACTATGTGTTATCTTAGTTTCTTGGTAGCGTTGTATATTGCAAAGAATTATTCTGATTCTAGTAGCTTTCACAAATATTGTCTATTACACTTTAAAAAGTTCCCCTCGGTACTTCCACTTCACACGCCTAAATTACGCAATTCCATCGCTTTATCGCACGAAAAGTTGGCAAACGTCAAGCAACGATCGATTTCGGACGAAGGACCAGCGAGAAGCAGACATTCAATCGTAAAATAGTTCGGAGAGAGAAAGAGAAAAAGAAGAGAAAGAGAGAAAGTCAAAGAAACACACAGAAACAGAGAGAGAGAGAGAGATAGAAGCACACGGATCCTCCTCCTCCTCCCAGTCGAAGACAAAAAGAAAGTCAAAGTCAAAGTAGAAGAAGGAAAAAAGAAAGAGAAAGAAAAACGAAGGACGACGCTGAGAAGATACGGGTAGGAGACGACGATCAACGATTTATGTTTGGACACTTACACTGGTACATGTGGAATGGTGCAATGGAAGAAACCACGGAGATGCTGTCCATGTCGAGACCGCTTCCCTCGACCGTAATTGTCGGCGTGCCTGCGCGGAAATATAATAAAGTAAAAAAAAAAAGTATGTATATTTCGTTGCTCGCTCGATGCACCGTGATCCACGTCACTTCACACGCGCGTGTGGGCGATCATTTATTCCTCCAGGATGAAACAAACGAGTTCCACGAATTTCGATCTCATTCTTTCCTTTCTCGTTTTTCACGTTTGTGAGTCACAGACAAATGTCAATCGACGCACAAAGTGAGAGTCAAAGTTTGGTACACAGGATGGTACGAATAGGGGAAGACTGCTCGTTAGTGGCATTGGCAAACTCGATTTTGTCTATTTGGGGACACGTCACGGATATTCCGTGCTAATGTAAATTTACCGCAGAATTTTGGGAACGCGGTCTCTCACGGCGGCTGCCTGTTTGTTCTTTATGTTGCACATCTCGACTGCATTTTATACTTACGTTCTGAAGGTTCTGGCGGCGGATATTACAGGGATAAACCGAGATCACGTTCAATTCGATATTTACATTTCTCTTGGAAGCCTCAGTGGAGGGAGCATTTCGAGCTTCAAAAAATATTCAGACGAGAAATCTACGAGCAAGGCAAAACAAACAAGGTACAAAGTGAATGAAACTAAACTGAAGAAGAAAATAAACGAGTGATTGGCTAATTGCACAAAGGAGGGGCAGATTTCTAACTAGAAAGATGCTACGGCACTCACTCCAATTTGACAGAGAGCAAAAACAATTCGCTAAGGATCGAACGCTCGGACTCGGACTCTGTTTCATGTAACACACCGCCTAATTCAGACACCGTGCACATGCATAGCGATCGCAGCACGTACGTTCTGTTTGTCCTAAATCAAATCGATCAATTGACCTTAATGCGCGGCCACGAGGAATTGGTTGAATAATACACGGAGGGAAATGCTTTCGATTAGCAGCCGCCACCTCCGATTAGCATTCGCGGCTGATGAAAACTCATCGTACCTCCATTCTTTTCCTCTCGTTTCTCTTCGTTTTCTTCCCCCTCTTTCTTTCGTCGACTCGACAGACGCACGATAATGCACTTTAACTGGACGATTAATCTCGCCGGCTCGTTGCACCTAAGCGTAACAATCATCGCGTCCCGGCCACTCGACACTCTGATGAATAATAATGGCGATTGTATTATGCCAGCGAGATATAGCTTCGCGACTGGAAAGCTACGATCGATATGAACAACGCAGAATGTATCGAAAGATAATTTTGATGTTCAGGAGACTGTGGGGTAGACTGTCGAATATTTTTCGCGAGTTGATTCTGCGAAATTGCGAAATTTTAATTTTCTGCATCTCTCTTGCACTTGTATTGTATATGTACTTATCTTCTTCACATTATTATATCTCCGACGGAAAATTAATATATAAAACGTCAAGCAAACGTTCTCTTGATCGAAATTTAAATAAGAAGTAAATCTCGTGTGATGCATTTTTTATTGCATACTGCAAGTGAAACCATAACTTGCCAAATATTTTCTAAACCTACCACTTATTAAGAACTGAACTTTTAGTTCTACGCAACGCATCGATTATATAATTTCCCATTGCTACGAGACAACAAACAGTTTAAAAAGAATCTCTCTATGGTTCAATACTTTAATATCTTCAATACTTTAATTTTACGATTTTGATATCTACCGTACGAATCAAAATAGTACTAGCAAGCCTAGTTTTTTTGCAATATTTTTGTGAAAAGAAATGATACGTTAACACATAACAACATTATACGTATATATTGTGTATTATATATCTTCAATAACTAGACTACGGATTTTTATGCATATTTAAATTTTACACGTCATGAACGCCATTACACAGCATTTTAAACGCCATTAGCGAAATGGAAATTCCTTCTTCCATGTAAATTAACACCTTCCTTTGGACATTATATTGTACTTGTACAATTCGTGCATTGTGTGCATTTCTGCAGCTTCCACAAATTTTCCACAAATTCGCATAAAAATCCGCGGTATACCAATTATTGGAAATTGTTACCGTGCACGTTGCTTTCGAACCATTCGTTTGAAACAGATTTTGCTAACGTACCTTTTCACAAGAATATCGTCGAAATGCCAATGCTCGTATGCTAAAATCAATAGACAAACAGAAACAACGATAATTAACCCTTTCGCTATTGAGCGAAACCCCAAAAGTGTACACATTGGTCGAATCATTTCCTGAATCCGTTAATCGGTTTTGAAACAGAATCTTTTTTGAATTTCTTAACAAGGGCCTAGAATGGTTTTTAAAACAAATTTTAATCTTTCAAAAATCAAACCTAACCCAACAAAAACCTAACCTGAAATTTTTAAGAGGTCAATCTTTTCCAATTGCAATAAATTAACCGGTCTTTAATATTCTACATGTATAATTCAAATGATGATAATTAAAATAAATAGAGCTATACAAACATGTTCCTGTCTAAATGGGAATCAACGTTAATTTAAAACAAAGATACCAGTGTCTTTCAAGCAATTCTAAAGAAAGAAAAATCTAGGGATCCGTCAGGTTGTTCTAGCTAGTTGAGGAAGATTTTTCATTACAATAATCTCTTGTCGTATATAAATATTCTACCAAATATTCGAATGGAAAGAAATAAAAAAAGCTCTTCTCAATAGCTAAATCACAATATACAACTATGATTCAACGTGTACTTTTAATGTGCCTTTAATTACTCCAAAATACGTCGTATATCCGGTGCTTGTACATACAGATCGTCGAGTGTAGTATGCTGTACATATATATCCGGCGATCGTAATGAAAGGATTAAAACATAAGATACGCAGGTATATACATATATATGTATATCTTACCGTCGGTAGTAGAATCGGAGAGATTTCCACCGACGCTGGTCGCGCCGCCGCTTTCTCTATCGCTGGATCCTCGAACACCGCTGTCGGCGCTGCAACTTCCGCGATCGCCCGCCTGCCCGCCGGAAGAGCCCACACCTGCCGCATTGCCGACGTTTCCAACGGTCACTCCTAGCTCCGTGCTGCCTAATGGCGGTTGAGAATTCATATGAGGGATGATACCGCAGCCACCACTGCCGCCGCCGCCACCGCCGCCGCTGCTACTTCCGGCGCCCGGTGTCGCCGCGCCGTTCACGCTGCCCCTCGGGAACGAGACCAAGGATTCCTGGTCGCTCAAGCAGATACCACCACCGCCGCCTCTTTCTACCAATTGGCGCTGCAACTGTACATACCGACGCCTCTCTCTTTGTATCCGAGGAATTTCAGCAAAGGAATTTTAGGAAATTTCCATTCTTTCATCACCGTTAGATGAATGTACAACGGTGGGAATTTGTGGAAATTTCGGGATTCCTTTATGGAAATCTCGCGTATTCTGTTGGGAACACCGAAATTTCGCGTGTCTTTGATAATTAGTACAGATAATTAGTAGTGATCTGCTCTGTATTTTGGGAATTTTTTTCTTTTCGGTTAGTTTTTAGTATTACTGAAAGTGATTTTAGCGGGGCTAACCCAGAAAATCGGGCCTCTTCAGGTGCAACGCTAATGCAACGAAAATTAGCGATTGGTTGATTTGGGTCACGTGATTCACGAGGGGGCGTGGGGTAAACCTCGAGTAGGAGTGGCGTTGTCTGGTACTGAGCGATCGCGCCTGTAATTTGTTTTGTATCGATTCAAATGTTTGCGTATCAATAAAATTTTATGGCAAAAAAGTCGTCTTCATTTCCTAGTCAGAACAGTTGCTTCTGGGCTTTTTAGTGAGACGAATCGTACTGGGGTACGAGTCGTGCAGTTTTTTGTATTTAGCTTTATTAGACGAGACGAAAATAAACTTAGAAAATTATTATTTAGAATATTTAGATAAATATTTATTCGAAAATGATGAATATTTATTTTTTAATTTCGGCGTTATATTAAATGTTCTGAAATTGAATTAAAAAGATTTCTGAAATGTAAAGTATTTCACTCTGATTTTCGAACGAATATTTGTCATTTTAATTTTATTTAATTGGTTATTAGATGGAACGAAGATAAAATTATTTAGAAAATGACATTTTGATTATTCAAAAGTCAGAGTGATCAAAGATCTTTTTAATTTCATTGTTCAATTTCAGAGTATTTAGCATTCAATATTAAAATAAGTCAAAATTAGTTGGCTTGTAGAATATTCAGAATAACGTGGAATTTTCAGAAAGTTCACGTAAAATTTCGACTCGTGAAAACAGATACTTCGAGCTTACGTTTTTGAAAATGGCGCAAAATGTTTGATATTTTTGCAAAATTCTCTGAGGAAAGTCTTTGGAAATTATTGAAAAGCACTCGAGAATCTCGCATTATTGATCAGTTTCGTTTCCATTGAATTTTCCATCGTTGAACAGAAACTAAGAGCGGAAATTTTGGGACGTGCGTGACTCCCTAGCCCCCTCCGAGCCATCAGTTTTAAACTCGTTAGCCGTCGGCCCGTTTATGCACGGCGTGGAAGACAATTTCAGGGGGCTCAAAGCGAGGCTCACCCTCCGCGTAATTGCAGGCGCGCGCAAAGAGTCGCTTCTTACCTAACTGTTGGCGGTAACGTTGCATCGATCGACGGGTCGATTTTTTCCAGACGTTACTGCCAACCCCAAAGAGAGTCGTCTCTTTCGCCAAAAATAAGTTTCTCCCTCTCTTCACTCGACAAACAAAAATTCTAATCCCGAGGGACGCCACCCATCCGTCTTTCCATCTTCTTTCAAGAATTTGCTTAGTATCTTTCTCGTCAAAATTCAATTAAGAAATCGAGAATCGATCAACTTTCAGAAATTTCTCTCGCGTAATATCGTATAAAATCAAAAACGAGAATTTTCGCGAGAATTTCTAGCAAAAGGGGTTGACCTTTTGTGCTGGAATGACGTGCCACGAACGTCGAGAATTTTTTGTCCCAAAATTGCAATATTTTTTCAGTTTTAAGTATATTTGAATATAACCCAGGCAAAGCAAATAATAAATTTATTACGTCTCAATAATTTCTATTCCAGTGATATCATACCGACGAGTTCAGAAAGAAAGCGACGAATTGTTGTATACGGTTTGGTCACTCGTTATGGTCCGCAATCAGTTGCCAGCGCAAGTGGTTAAGCAACTAGCGCGAACTAACGCAAACAGGTGAAAAACGTTGCCAAACGTTTGCAACGCGAGGGGAAACCTCGCCATTTTTCTCGAAAGCGGTGCACTCTTTGCGAAACACTTAAACCACCGCCGCTAAAGAGATTAAATTCATCAAGTCGACTCCCTAGTAACGTGCGTAATAATGCACACGCTGTGGACAAAGCGGGTCAGAGAAGGAGAGAAAGAGGAAGAAAGAAGAGGGAGAGAAGAAGAAAAAAGAGAAAAAAAAAGGGGCTCACCTCTTTTATAGTCGCGTGTGCGTGCGAAAGGGCGGCTTCTTTGTCGGCCAAACTAGCCGCGAGGCTGAGACTTCGATCGGCTTCGTCCCTCGCTGCCCTCAGAAGACTCCAGCGTTCCCTCTCTCTCTCGCGTTCACGTTCCTCCGAAGGTATGCCGACTCCTTGCTGCTGAAGGCGTCCTAAAGTCGCCTCGTTCTCTCGCATCCGCTGTAATCAACGGTCAAAGAGACCCATATTCGGGCAGTAATTCCACCCAAGAACCACCACCGTTTAACAATGCATGCAGCAGTCCAGGCACAAAGTGTCAAAGACGGCCCTTTGAAGACACCCCCCGGGAAACAATAGTGCGCGCGATGTGTGATTAAAAAGTGGTACGCCGCTCCGATCGTAATTATGCTTCTGTTCTGCTCTGCGTCTTCATTAAATTCGACGAAATTTCGAAAATTCAAATCGCGGAATTTCAAGTCGAAAGTGGTCGATAGGGAGCAGTCGCTCGAGTTTTCGGATCTCGCGAGAGTTAGGTTTCATTTCTGATTGTCGGTGAAATTACTTTTTGTACGAATTTAATTACGTTATTATTTATTTAATTGTTGATTTAACTGACTTCGTCCGACTATCTATAGAGTTTCTGTCTATTGTTGATCAAATTTGTCATTATCGATATAATTTTTTTATTGTTGTTATTAATTTAACTGACTATCTATAGGATTTCTATCTATCATTGATTAATTGAAGAAAATTTACATTTCACTTCCGATTGTTCAAAACTGATATATCACAAAAATTTCTCCGAGGGGCCATTTTCCCTCCCGTGGTCACACGTTTTTCTTCAAGTAAAATTTAATCACCTCCGGCGACGGAATCTGAGAAACGTTCGAGAGGTTAACAAAGAATAATCTGGCGATGGGTTGTAACGAGAGATTTTTCCATCGACTCTTCTCTTCACTTTCGTTCTTTTCCTCCCCTCTGTGAAGAACCCTACTCCCGGTCACTCGATCGACAGCGTGGTAACTCGATGCAGGTGCAACTTGTCGCTTATTTACAGGTGTCATGTACCTTTCGCCCATTAGCCGCTAGGATATCAGCTACGGAGAACTTAATCCACTTATCTCTTCCCACCCCCGGGGGTCGAAGGAAGTTCACCGTGCGTATAACAGGTGTTGCAGGCTGGTTTATCGGCTAAACTTCGGGACAACGCGATTACTGCCACTCCAACGGGTCGGTCAGGTGTTGCCCGTCGGCGGGTCAACATTTTCAAGTTAAAAACACGCTTTGCCTGCCGGCTGTCACGCGGAAAATCGGGTGCGTATACGCGTGAAGATACGCGACAAGTTTCGCATCGCGTCTCGTTTTTGTGCCCAAAATCTCCGTGAATTTCGCCGTGTTACACGAACTTATCGTTCATGTAATTAATAATTTAATTTTTTTCTTTTTTCGTAAACAAATATTTAGCAATTCCTTTATTAGGAAAATCACTTCTGTTCCTGTTATATCTGTCATCTATCATTTTATAAATTTATTGTTTCTTTGGAAAAATTGACGAATAGTATTGATTAATTAATTCTTCCACTATCTTTCTCATGCGAACTTGCCGGTTGAATCGTTATCTCTTTCGGTTTTAATATACAACCAATTTAGGAAAGGATGATGTCTTATTTTAAATCGCGAGTCCTTCTCGGTTTTCTTCAATATAGTAACTTATAATATTATAAAAAATAATACGTAACAATGATATATAATACATAATAATTTTCACGTGATTCATAAAACAGTGGAAGAATTACTTGAATATTTATACAACACGTTATCACATTGATTTTGATACGTTGTATAACATAGTTGTTGAATCGAAAATTATTATATAAAATTATTATTATATTTTCATATTGTGCATTATTGTTTGTAATAATATATATTGTTACGTTGAAAAAACCGAGAAGAAATCGCGATCTAAAAATAAATCCCATAAATAACCATCATCCTACAATTTCTAAATGTAAATTAATTGCATATCAAAACCGAGATTCAGCCGACAAATTAGAGAATCCTAAAAAAAAAATTACTACGCTTGGAGAAGAAAATTACTAACGTGATAAGAATTTTATTTAAATGCAAACACACGCACAGTTTAATCGTATTTCCTTGCGAACGGGTTAAATGTCATCAACGAGAAGAGTCGTAAGACATTTTCCAACGTGTATTCGTGCTCATGCATAATGGGAGATGAAAGAAAATGCTTGCACCCGAAGTTTTAGGGCAGATCTTCTCTTCCCCCTGGTTTCCTTCAATTTTCTCTTCTTTTATCCCCTTTCCGTGTGTTGTCCGTGCATCACGCATAATCCACCTTATCAGCAAGGAGCATCGACGTGACATAATTCTCCGTGGGAAGTCTTCGCTGCCTCTCCGCTCTTTCGTCTGGATGATTTCAGATCCGCTTGTTCTCTTCCTTGTTTGACACGCGGATTGATGTCACAATGGTCTCGCAACAGCGACAAACGTGTTGTCAAACACGGAATTCCGCGTGTCTCAGAGCTGTCGAAACCTTGTACTTTCGAATTAAAATTATTAAATTTTCATTCAACGAAAATTTTTATCTTCTTTGATGTCAAATGAATAAATTTTCACAGGCAGAACACATTGTTCACAACTTTTTTCATTTTTATGAGAACTGCGAGAATGTTGTTCAAAATATTCTTTTAAAATCCAACTGTCTAATCTATAAAAATTGTACTAAAATTGAATACACACGTGTTTTAAAATGGCCGCAAGCCGTCGAAACCTTGTACTTTCAAAATAAGATGAAATAAATTTTTATTCAACGAAAATTTTATCTTTTTCAATGTCAGACATTGAAAATGAATTTTCACTCGTTTTAGAATACACGGCATACTTTTCATAATATCTTTTTTAATTGCAAGAATGTTGTTCAAAGCATTCTTTTAAAATTTTCCAACTTCATTCATTCCTCCACTTTCCAACCTATGAAAGTTAACTACTTTGTACAGGAAAAATTGAACTCACGCGGCAAGAAAAGGTTGCACCGGTGCGACGACTCGAGGGATTAAACGCGAAGCTTCGCAGAAACGAAAGGATCCGTGAAAAGTTTCGACGCCCGCGGCAAATTCCTTCGCGGAAGTTCGTCAGCTTCGCCGCGGCTTAAAACGATATTTACGATCGTTAATATAGAACGTGCTGTTACTGGATATTAAAGTTTGCCTTTCTCCTTTGCAATGGATCCTGCGATGATGCATCGTCGTGTCCCTGTGAAAATCCTTCTTCTCTCCAAAGCCTATCCCACGTTTTCAGCGTCCGGGGCATCGATACAGGCTTCGTGCCCTTATGGCTCTTTGCAAAACCAGCCGTTATTAATCTCTTCTCTTGTGTATACATACACGAAAGCTCGTTCCGAAGAGAAAAAGAAGCAGAGAAAGAAGAGAAGAGAGATCCGAAACTTTCAATTTTCCCATCAAAATACTTCAAGCAGTCTTTTGTAGAGTTTTTCCTTCTTTCCTCGCTGCCTCGCCGCTCAGTGAAGACCTCCAATCAAAGGCACGATTTGAGCAACTTTTTTAATTTCCGGTTGCGGAATCTTCGACTTAACGTCCGTTTAGTCAAAATTTGATTTGAAATTCGTTTAACTCTTCTTAAAAAGAAAAAAACAAAGAAGAAATCTAATTTCTTTTCTTGTTATCCGAAAATTATTTTGTGCATTGTTTCCTGTATGAAATTGATTGTACTAATTACCTGTATTCTTTTCGTAAAAGACGTAATTAAAAAGATTACAATAGGTATATACGTACATATAAAGTACGCTTAGTACGTTTAGTTATTATTATTTCAGTATGTCTTTACGCGAGAGACGTAAAACCAAGTGTCAAATTAAAACATTCAAATTTTCACGGAGGTACACCAAATTTGAGTATCACAATAGGAATTCACAATGTTTCCAGGTCTCTCCAAAAAATTATTCCACCCAGTTTTAATTTTAAATATCGCAAAATTCAAAGAATTTAAAATTCCTCAGAAATTGCTACTCCCGAAAATAAAAAATCCCATGTGTCAAGAAATTGCTACTCCCAAATATTAAAATATTCAAAAAATATTAAAGAAGAAAAACTCGGATTAATGTATCGCGTTGAATCGTTAAACGGATCTTTTTAAAATTCACAATTCGCTCGCTGGACGGCGAATCCACGCGGCGCAATTCACGATCTTGAAATATTGATAAAAGCATGAATACCGAAAACGATCGCTCCGCTTTCCAGACGATCCGCGCGTTTATTTACGACAGGAAATCGACGCGGGGTTGTTCATTTGCCGGAAAACTGGAATGACCACAAGCGTCGTTGCGTCGCCGTTGCAAACGATAACGGTGGCCCGGGGAAAATGAGAAATTCCAGCAAGTTTAATGAAAGTATTTAACAGGCAAAATTGCTGCCCCGCGTAACAGTAAGGGGAGTGAGAGAGAGGCCGTGCTTCCGGTCTGCGTACCAGAGGCAACGTGAGAACCACCGCGGAAAATTGAAATGCATTTTCCACCGAAGTGTACTCGTTAAATAAATTTTTCTCTCAACTCTCTTCTCTCTTCCTCTCTTCGATTAACAACAGCGTTGACGTTAGGCCGTTTAAAAAGTTACTCCTGTGAGCGTGAAATATCTTATTAGTCGCGTTTAATTGTAAATCCTCTCCAACGTGATTAATTCTTGGTCTCGTTTCTTTTCTTTTCTCTTTAATTTCAGGTTCTTTCGTTTCGAACTGTAGATGGTACGTTTTCTTCTTCAGCTAGCTGAATCGCGTTTCTTCAATGTACATTTTTGAAAACTAGTATTTCTAAAATCCACGATAAAAATCAGTCACAGTACTTTTTTTTCATTGAAAAATTTTGTTACCTTTCTTCCCGTAAAAATTATTTTTGTCACAGCGCAGACAAATTTCCAGCTAACTAGATAGGTGCAAAAGAAGAGAAAGCATCAATGAGGAGGGCATTACCTGTTCGTAGTTCCTGATGAAGTCCCGCAGTTCCCGTTCCTTGTCCTCGAGGGTGCCGTAGAGCGCCTTCATTTGATTAAGAAGATCGAACTTTTCGGCCTTGAGCCTCTTGCGATCGGCCTTAAGTGCGTGGAGAGCTTCTTTGGCGTGTTGCAGTTCCATTTCAAGAGCGACGAACCGCGCCTCCTCCTCGAGAGCCGCGTCCTCGCTGCCGACCTCGCCGCGCGCCGCCCCGCTGAATAGCAATCTCCTCAATCTCGCTACCTCGGCCACCAGGCGTTCGTTCTCCAGCCGTAGCCGCCTCGTGCTGGCCAGCTCCACCGAGCCGGTGCTACCGCCGCCGCCATGAATGTTTGATAACCTCGACGCTACCAACGGATCGCCGATTCCTGCATCCAGGCATCGATAGACATAAATTTCGTTTGAGAGACGAAACCGAGAACGCGAGATGCTCGGTGATAGATATTTTTAGACAGAAATTTCATTTATTTATTTATGTCTCTTCGAGGAAATACGATAGCAAATACAAATGAGATCAAAAGTTAAAGTGGGAGTGATGAATCTGCACGATACCTCGACGATTGCAAATCCACGCAATGTCAAATTTGGATACGGGTGGATTAGAAATTAAAGGTAAAAGTCGCGTGTTGATTAGTTTCATTAGTTTTTTTGAGCAGTCGCTAACATTCGTGTTCCATTAATACAGAAAGAGTTAAAGTTGTTCTCGGCAAATCTCAGCTACAAATGTCCAGCGTGAATGGTTATGCAATTGAAAAATGGTTATGCACTTTGAAACTATTTTGAAACCCTCCAAACCAAGAGAAAAAGCGAGCAAGCAAACGGAGGGCAAGAAAATTTCCAAGAGAACAAAGACGCTGCTTAGCACACAAAGAATCTTGAAACGTCTCCAAGAATGCGAGACACCCAAGATAAAAAAAAAAAACAAAAGCCTATTCAACCCCTTAGAAGAGAATCAATCCTTTTCTCCATCCCCAAAAAGACACCTTGCTACGATTATCTCAATCGAAAGGACAAACGACGAGTATTCGTCAAGCACCAAAGAGCTGCTACAGATAAAAACAGGAGAGCCTGTTTGATCTCAGAGAAATCGCCTCGTCGTGATTATTTTAAACAATTATTTTAAAAATCCCTGACAAACCGCGAGCTGGTCGAGCATTCTCGACCGGCAGTCAAAGAGTCTTCTCGATCAAACTTTTCAATCGACCAACCACGACGTATCATTCTCAATAATGCAGCAAAAGTCCAACGACTGAAAAGCACTCTGTTCCTTTCTCTCTCTCTCTCTCTGCTCTCAGTCAGCCGTCATACTCGTTTCCGCATTGAAGAAAACTCAGGGTAGGGCATTTATCTGAAGTTCAGCTCCGTTTAATTCCGGGGGAATCGTCGGCGCGGCCGTCGGTGGAACAATCACGAACAGTGAATGTACCGGGACGAAGGCTGAAAGGGAACGGCTTCCATAATTAAATGCCGGGTTACCCACCGAGGGAATTAGCTGGCGACGAGGGTCTGCTGCCTGGGGCTGGTCCAGGTGGTTCATTGTCCTCCTCGGCCCTCACATCACCGTCCACCAGATCCTTGTCCATGTCGTTCTCGTGCTCGTTCATCTCCTTCGACGATCGCAAGGAGTCGCGATTGCCCGTCGATATCCGGAGTCTCTCCACGCTCGATCGATCGCTGGCGCCACGATGGAAGAACGTCGTTCGGTTGCTGGATCCCCGGTCCGGGCTGGCGCTTCCTGAACGCGAGTCCACGCTTCCGCCGGAACCGCCAAGCCGCGTCTTCTCCAACGCCGGGGCCAACGGCCGGCGTGCTTTCTCACTCGGGCTGCGGCTCGGCGAGCCATTTCGTTTCTCTGGAAATTCGGTCGTTGCCAATCTCTTACTCTACTTAGATACATTTCTCTGATCTGATTTGGTTTGATTCGATTTGCGTTGGTTTGAAACTGTTTGCAGAAGTTGTGAAATATCTGGTTCGTTCGCGGATGTTTGGAGCAATAGCCGATGGTTTTCAATTGTTTCGAAGTAGGTTTGTAGAGTGTGTTGGAAATGTTTGAATGAGTTTGAATTGGAATAATTAGCAACAAGCGTTTTAGAATTAATATTTACGTTCTGAAGTTTGTACAACAGCAAGTAACGTATTTTTTTAAGCGGAAATAATTTTAAACGTTGCGTGTTATCGAGAAATGTTCGTTACAACTTTGATAAAAATAAACTATACGTAACGATAGAGAAACGAAGTGAAAAATTCCATTTGTGGATTTAACGTAACAAAATATATATATATGTGTGTTCGCCTACGTGTAATGTCGTAGTTTTGTCGTTAAACGTTAACGACGCAGATAATTCTTTGTTGAAAGTTGTACACCAAAGTTGTAAATCAAAAACAGCGCTCGTACATAGTTCATGGTTAAAACTTTATCTCCGATTTCCGGAACATGTTGTACTTTGTAGTATATCTCATCGTTACTTGACGCCGCTTTTACGACTAGCCATGACTCATCGTTCTCTCTTACACAACTTGTGAAAGATTGGAAGAGCCCCTGCTTGGACCATTCGTGGCCAACAAAAATTTGAGAGTAACTTCTACGATACGCGTAATAACCGTGTTTATGATAATAGGCAAAGATTCGTAGCCGTTCTATAATATTGAACTTGATAATTATTCGCCGATAATTCCAAATTATTCCAAAATCAACATCCAGTGATTTTCGAATATTCGTCGTTAATCGCTCCAAACATTGACTTAGCTTCCGCCAACAGTATACCAAATATTCATAGCTATCTGGAACAGTTGCTTTTAGACAAATTAAATAATACCCACAGTTCAATCGCGTTTGCCTCCAAATAAACGAAACGTGAAAGAAGTCACCGTGTCGAAGTCACGTAGTCCAGAATAATTCGAACAAAAACCCAAAACGATCACACGCAAACACGCTCAAACTCTACGATTCAGACGGAATGACCACGTACCTATAGGACTGGTTCGTCGATCGATAGGACTGGTCCTCTCCTTCCTGTCTACGGGACTTGTTCTCTTATCGATGGGACTAGCTGATTTGTCGCTAGCGGAGCTCCTCTTCTCGACAGGGCTACTTCCGGCGCTGAGTCTCTTCCCGTCGTCCTGCGACTGTTGTTGCTGCTGTGGCTCGCCACCCTCCTGTCCAGGGCTGCCGCCATTATTCCCGGCGCTGGCTGCTCCACCTCCGTTGTTGTTGCTCGAGTTGCCAGCCGCTCCTGCACCGTTGTTGTTCCCAGCGCCGTTGTTATTGTTCAACACCACCGGCAAAGCGCCGCGTACGTCCCTCAGCTCGCCGCGGAGCGTGGCGCACTCGCCCCTGGCACGTTCCAGCTCCCCGTCAAGCCGGGCGCCAGTCGCTGCGTTCTCCTCCACCATCACGCGAAATTTTGCCTGCAAACCAGCAGCCAGACAATGGACGTTAGACAGAGATTTCGCAGGGTGAGAGGAAAAGGGTGAATGGCTTTAGGTTGAAAGGGGAGGATGTTAATCCTGCGATAATGAGCAGCACGCGAGAGATCTCGTTACCACTGGGAAAGATAATCCACATTCGTGGAATTTTGTTTTATTGTACGTAAACAGGGACGGGACGCTCTCTCCTCTGTTGCGTAAGCTGCGGTTGCGAGTCTGTTCAGCTTCGTTTCGAGTTCGGTGAATGGACTCTGTTTGCAACTGGCGAATCACGCGTGGTTGAACGGAGGAAATTTTATTGTGGATAGTTGCCGAGTTTTCAATCGCTTATAGTCACAACGACCTTCTCAACTGATTTCGTTACTCACATTTCTACTCGGTCTTCAGTCAAGATATAAATACCTCTTTTCGGCTCATTGCTCGTCGTATATATAAAATTATCCTTCGTATAAAAAAAATACTTGTCTCGAAACAATTGGTGCAATTAATTCGGATTAAGACGATTTCGTTGCAACTCTCGTTTTTCAGTCGAAGAATCAGCGAAGACTGGAGGAAGAAGACAATTGTCAGACTGAAGATACGATTTTAACTCTCTCAACTGATTTCATTACTCAATGAAGTCACTCAATCAATCATTTTTGACTCGTTGCTTCGGAAGAAATTATCCTCGTGTAAAAAATGGTTTTGGAAGAAAGAGATCATTAGAATTCTCGATAAACACTTTTCAGTTGAACGATCAATAATGAAAAGATGATTGTCAGAATGAAGATACGATCTTCTCAATTGATTTTATTACTCGTGAAGTCACTTAATCAATCAAGATACAAATACTTTCCGACTTGTTGCTTCGTATAAGATCACCCCCGTGTGAAAAATATTTCGAAAGAAAACATTTCTATAATAATTATCCTAATTCAGACGATTTCGTTAAAATTCTCTTCTTAGAAATGTTTTTCAGTTTCAAGAATCAATGATGAAAACGACTGTCAGAACGAAGATGTGACCTTCTCAATGAATTTCGTCACTAAATCGTCATAAATCACTTAATCAATCAAGATATAAATGACATGCACTTTCGGCTTATTGCTTCGTGTGAAAAATCACCTCCGTGTGAAAAATATAGGGTGGGCCAACAATCACTTCCTACTAAAATAAATCCGTAACTTTTTTACTATATATATATCTAAAAAAAATTTCTTTTACAGATTAAAGTACGCTAATTTAAAATTTATTTCGATTAATATACTATCAATTAATATACTAAATAAAATTAGTTTTCTTTTTACATTTCACATTGATGTTAAAAACAGAAAAAATAGAAAAAAAGGAAGAAACTTTTGGCCCACCCTATATTTTGGAAGAAAAAAATTTTCAGACAATTCAACCCTTCTCAGTCGAATAATACGGAGAATCAATAATGAAAACTGATCTTCTCAACTGATTTCATTTACTCGTTAATTAAAGTTACTTGATCAAGACATACTTCCAACTTATCATTCCACGTGTAAAACATGTCGCAGCTGATCAATCTTAATTTCGACGAACGAACGTTACTCAGTCGAAAGAATCGACGAAAGCCGATCAACGAGCGGGTAAATTTCCGAAAAGGGTACGGTATGGTCGAAAGTTCCCCGCGAATTTTGATCTCGGTGAGATGAAATAATGGACGCAGCCCCTTATTTGCTCAGCCACCGCCCCGTATCGCGGAGAAAGAGAGACAAACGAACGAAGGGAAAAACGAAAACGAACGGCGGGGGGAAGGGAGGAGAGGGGGAAGCATTGAAAGTTCCATGAAGTTTCCAACGAGGTCTGCAACTCGCGGCGGGAGAGCTACGTTATGCACCGACGTTCCGCCAAGTTACGAACGCCAAGTTAATGCCGGGTCCGAGGTAAAACACGAACAAACACCGCGGGCCCGAAAGATAAAAGTTTTGCTTCGACGCGAGCCGCGCAATATTTAATAAGCCTAGCCGCGCGCGGCCGCGGGAACACGAATCTCATTGTAAACCCCTTCCACTACCACCTGCCCCCTCCCACTCCGACGCCTTCGTTGTACTGACCGTTCCGAAAGCAGTGTTTCGCGCTCGGTTGCGTTGTATCGTATCGACTCGTGCCGCGGTGCAGAAGTTCGTGCCTGGTTTCCCTCGACACGAGCGCGAGGAGGAGTCACGAGAACACAAAGGATCGCTCGGATATTTAAACGCGTGGCTGTCAGTTAATCGACGCAGACAGTGAGGGGAGACAACGTACCCTGGGAACGTTAATTTTGTATTTTCCAGAATGTTTGAGGAAACGGGGGAAATTAGGTGGCGAACCTGAGATTCTCGTCGAAGGTACAAATGTAGATCTTTGGAAGATAGAGGGAAACGAGCGTACGTTGCTATTGTATTTTCTGGAACGTATATCTCGCTTCGAGGGAATTAGATTGTCGCTAAGTGAAACAGAAGATCGACAATTCGCGTTCAGACGTTGGTTTCGCGTGTGTATTTTAGAATGTATCTCGTTTTCGAGAAACCCATTAAGCATTTTGTTTTCTTTTGGAATGTGCACTGGTATGCTTAATTATTTCCAGGCGAAATGCACTTGCTAGATCGAGTTAAATTACAACAAAATGATAAACTTTCTTTTTGTGTTTCTTTGAAAAATTTTTAATTTTATTTTTTTTTTATCACAAATGTATATAATTTTTTATAAATAGCAAAAGCGAATTTTTCTTCTACATAATACTCGAGTATATTAAACAAAAAAATTCCAACCTTTCATAACGAGTATACTCGACATATAAACGCTTGAGGAATTAAGAAACATATCATCTTACTTGGGACAATTAACTCTTTATCGCTATTCTACTACTGAAATTCAGAACTTGGAAACAAGCTGTATTTAATAATTTAATTTTGCACGATAAAGTTCCATTTGCCTTAAAAAGAAAAAAAAAAGGAAAATAATTATCTACTAAAACAGTGGTCTCGTCCTCCTGCCACTCGCGATCCACTTTCTCGCATTTCTATTGAAAAATCTCGGTTGCCAGAACTCTATTAAACCGGGGATCTATTATTAATCAGAGAGTGTGGGATTAGCACACGATTGGGGAAGAATTGTAATCAAGGATAGTGGCACGAAGACGGTGGGGCCAGGTTTGCAGATAAGACCAGTCCTCGGGAATGATCGTGGAAACCCACGGAACGGAATAATAGATAGAGCCTCTCTTGTTCTGGTTAACTCAGCAGCCAGTCCATTGAGGTAGGTCAATGATTACGGAATGTAGCTGTTGTGGTTAGACAGGAATATCGAAACAAGGTTGTAACAGTGCCTGTCCGAAAGGCACGCCGAGTCGAGATCAATAGGAGCCTAAGATGACGTTTGATCTTCCAATATCGATCATATCGACATGCCCTATCGTATTTTGACCACGTCAAAAATTTGAACAGAGACGGTAAATTAAAAACGCTACTCCGTGAATATTTGTTCGCGTTTCGATTACGTCTAAATTGCTCACGTACTAGAGATATTCGATCGTAATTAGTTTAACGTGTTCAAATGTTGCTTGAAGTGATGTCAAAAGCGTTCTCTCTTCAAGAGAGAAAAACAACTTCAATAAACAGATTCGTAAAGCGCAGTAGAAATCACGTCAATTCCCGACGAGAAAACAATTAACCTCGATGAGAGGAACAAGTAACAGTCTCCAATCTCGTTACACGGTCAACGACGTTTGATCATAGTCGCAGTAACGGGATGATCACTTAACGAGATGTTTGATTGCATTTTCGGTCAGATAAGAACCTGAAGGGAAGCTCAGAGAATAAAGAGAGAGAGAGAGAGAGAGAGAGAGAGATTTGATGGGTAGCGGTGAGTCAGTACCGTTGGCCAAGTTCCAGGGACACAAAAGGATAGCCGGTGAGGATAAAAGGCATCGCGAACTTGTTGCGTTCCCAGAGGCGTCTTTCGTTTTCCTTTCGTCGCGCCGAATCCACCCCGACGGTCGTATTCGCCGCCCTTTTCACACTACCCTGAATCGCTGGATCGCCGATAAATTTCTGTTCAATGGGCCTGACCTCGCGGATAAAACGTACTGTGTATATATGTGTATGTATGTTTGTGCGTGCGTGCATCTGACAGGTCCTATTTGACTATGTTCGAGAACACACGCTATTGTCACAGAAATGATTGTGATGTAACGTAATTAGCAATAATATATTATCATATGAAATAAATCAAAATTGAAGAAAATCAATTTTTCTGAAAGTTTCGCGATTCGATCGTAGATATTTCAAGTTCTCCAGACTCGTCTGACAAACGATCCGTTTGTTTCGGTCAAATTTGTTTGTACCTTCAATATGCACAGATACTCGCGACTGAATAGAATAATTAAAAGGTGCAGTTATTGAAGCACACGTTTTATCGTTACATCGTGCCTCGCATTCCACGAATTTCCATCTACCGCATGTTTGTTAAACGAAATACCACTGTTGTATCTCGTTCTCAAGGAATTATTAAAATAGTTATTCGTTATTCGCACTCCCTTTATTTTAAACACGAACGAGCGATACGAAATGTGGTTTCCGTGTAAAAATACCGTGGGAGAACCGATACGCCCTTAGGGTAATAATTATGATCGAAAGTTACGACAATGTGGAGTTCAATCCGGCTACCACTGCGAGAGGATTCTCATCTTGCGGGCGAAAAAACGTGGCATGAAATATGCATCACGTCGGACATCAGCGATTTTTCGCTCGTATTGAATTACGTCGGTGTTGACTCTGCTGTCTCCACCGTGTGTACGAAAAATTTTCCATTTTTCACGATTAATTTTATTTCAGAATGATGACCCTAACCTAAACCTAACCTAAAAAACCAACATAAAAAATGTGCCGATGTTCTGATTACTTGTTGATGTTGGCTAGCAGGAAAAATTTCAAAAAACCTGCACATCAAAGTCGCATTATCAGTAACTTCCCTTGACATGTAGGTCAACTGGCTTCGGCAGGATTACATCTTTCATGAGGAATAAAACGTTGGTCAGACTACTGGACAGGAGAGCCGATGTGCGGTCGATGATATCGGGACCGACATTATCGAGATCTCGCAAGACCGAACACCACCGACGTCGTTTCGCTGCTCTTTCTTCCTGTTGATTATCGATAAACTGTCCGACAAGATACGCGGATGCAATTATCGTTTCTGCTACGAGCTCTGGCGTTCTGCGACTCGATACGTTGATTTAACCCTAGCTGGCTCTTCCTCTTGTTTCAATCGGAAAACAGAGTTTCAACGTTTCCAAGCAAATTATGATTTCCCAGGTCAGGTTCGAAACACCTGAATTTCCTTCGCGTGTTTTTCGCGTGCAAGTACTTCCGGTTTCCATCGGCTGATCGTTTACGTAAAATATAAAATATAAAATATTTGTATATTTATATTATTAATTGTTAATAATATTATTATAATATTAATAACAATTATTATTGTATTAAATAATATTAAATGCTTATATAATTACTTATATAAAATATTTATATAAGCAATAATTATATAAAATATACAAGTGTATTTCACTATTTCATGTACAAAATATTCGTCGTAGAAATGACAGAAATTTTTCCGACCCGATACGTCTGCTAATGTCACGGTGGAAGAGAGTTAACTTGATAATTTAATTTTCCTGACTTCCTTCTTCGGTGCTCTCAGAAACGTCGGGAATTTCCCTCCACGTAGAAAAAATGTAGACGAAATCCTCTCTCGACTCCATTATCTTATATCACGTATCTCTGAAAGCGTCTTCTTTTTTGAAACTTCTGTTCTTCGTTCGTGGTTGGCGAGGGAAAACTCGTGTTTAAAAAGCACAGACATAATTATAGTGTAATTGTGATATACCATAGTGGAGGATACAGTAATTATCATGCTCGTCGTTGCGTGCAGTAGCCACCGATGAAAACAGGAGTCGAACGAGCCAAAAAAAACAAAAAAAAAAGAAAAAGGAAAAAGGAAAAAGAAGAAACGAGAAGGATAACGGAGAAAGAGAAGGGACAGCGTGGAGAATGAACATTACTGGATCCACTCGAATTTATGAAATTGCAATTTCAGCCACGGGTTTCATCGCGCCCCGGGGCAATTTATCTTGCGCTGCGAAGGCAAGGAAACTAATCCTTTTCCTTATTCCCTCGGATTTCCTTTCCTGACTGACAATCCTAAGGGCCCTCCGCGAAATTTAATTAGCAAATGAATCTCGAGGCGAAAGACGAGAAGGGAGGTAAAAAAAAAGAATAAAGGACCGAGTAAAGAAAATATATATATCGGATATTGGAAAAAGTCACAAGGGGTGAAAATAACGCTAGACGAGAGTCCATTTTATAATGGCCTACCATCTTTTAGTCCTGTTGCAATCTCGTGAATTTTTATGCGAAGCACCAAAAAGGTTTCCTTCATTTTCTCCTTTTTTTCTTTTTTTTTTTTAATAATTATTCGACACAGAATTTCACAGGAATGTTTAAAGCAGAAGAATTGTATTTTTGTCAAAATCAAAGCAATTCCACGAAATATTTCACAGATGATAAATTTCAAAAGGATTTATTTCAATGATTATTGCACACAAGTGATTTTGTTGTTACAAAGTCAAAGTAATGTAATTCGACGAAATTTCCACGGACGACAGATTTAAAGCAAAAGACAGAAACCTAGAACGTTTACCGATTTTATGAACAATCAAATTCTGGAATCGAATTCTCGAAATTTTATAACGCGTAACGTTATAGCAACTTGCTGTGCAATTCAATCTCTACGTTGGATCGTTTCTATCGACAAAATACAGAGATCGAGGTAAATGGTTTCAATTAATTCGCTTATGGTTGCAGCAACGGTCAAGCATCCATAACCGACAATGTTCCACCAGTTATGCAATAAGTATCCGTTTCATCGTTCTGGGGGAGGCTCGAGCACGTTTAATTCCGGAGCAGAGTACACGAAGAATACACAATTATACGGAAGAATTATGGCTATTCATAACCACGGGGGCTTACAGAATTAACGGCGACGAGGCTGCGTGACACGGGACAACAGGAAATGTGGACCGCCATGCTATTTAAATCATACGTCCCTTGTCGAGCCCCCGATGTAGGTCAAACTCGAATTACACGCGACAAAGTATCCCGCGATGCGTTCTCTACAAACGCATCGCGCAGCGTTTTCTAGCACGCTAGAAAAATTTTACTACCTCGAAGAGAATAGAATCACACTCCAACCGGTTGCACCACGATTTCGAGGACACACTATGTATACGGTTGCATGGAATACAGGCGAATTTTTATGCGACAAAATTCGTACGTGTTCCGGTCCAAGTTCTGAACAAACAGTGTTAGACAGTTACTGAACGAATAACTTTCTACTGGGAATATCAATCCTTATAGTACCGAACAACGATATATAGATGTTGATTATATGTTAGTTAGTTATACAACTAATATGTTTTATATTAATTGGTTAAATGTTAGTTGGATCAACTTCTTATATTCTCACTCATTCTCTCGCGTTTTCCACGCAAACGCATCGTGCAGCATCTTCGCGTGCTGGCGGAAAAATTTTACTGGCTCGAAGAGAACCCGATGATCGACGACAATTCCTCGGAAACGGTCGCGCAGATTTCCCGGAGGCGCTCGCTGGAAATCTGGTACGAGATTTTCCAGGAATCTTTGCGAACCTTGCGGGACAGAATTTTTCCAACGGGTCGAAATTGCGCTACGCTCTTGAAGATTCTTCCATCGAATCTCAAATTTATCGCGTAGCGGTCCAGAGATGTATTTACAACGTTGCACGTCGCGCTACGCCAATCTGTTTCTCTGGCACTTGAATTCTGGAACAAGTAGCGCGAACGCGTTTCGCCGTCCACGTAAAGAATTTCCAGCGCACGTCACTTGCCCAGCTTCTCATATTCAAGCTAATATAACCTTCCACGAAGAAAACCCATTGAAACCACAGGGGAGAAGCGAATAATTTAACCGAGAGAAGACGGATGAAAGCAGCGGGAAACAAGCACGAGAGAACGGAAGTTCAGGTTGAATCGAAGCTCGAAGACAACCGAGTCAGATGTACATTCTTTCGTTGTTACGTTAAATCTTACAGTGGCGAACAACGATATATAATGTATCATTCCCTCTGTTTCTCGATATTTTGCTCTCTGAATTTTCCAATTCAGTCATTTTCTACAGAATTTTTTTTTTCTTCTCTTCAAACCATCTCAAACCGTGTCAACTTGACTCAATGTTTTTCGCTTAGATACAACTATTTTTTGATCGACATTAAAAGGATTAAAGGAAGAGCAAATATTTGTATTTCTCCTCAACTTCGTTATAAATCTGGCGCACTATGAAAATAATTGCAGATCACAAAGATACGAATTTGCGTGTTAAATGTCTGTAATGTTTATACAAAAATTTGATTCATTTCGTAACGATTAAATCTGTTGGTAGCTTAATGATTACAACGTTTCCATACTAAATGCATTGGAGCCAGGTTTCCCTTAAAATCTCCAATTAACGGGAGCCAGTGATTTAATTGTTGCCGAGAAGCGCGAATGTCATCGTGCTTCTACCTCGTCGCCGTCGTGCTTTTCCTTCTCGACTGGATGCGTCAAACACGAGCGCTAGGCGCCACTGTAGTTATGCACGTTAATTTCGAGGCCGTCTTCTAATTGCATCGGTGGCGAATCGCAACGATGCAAGCCAGCCGGCTTACGCGAACGAAGAACGGAAGGAAATCCAGCCACTGCCGACCTACCTGGACGAAGGGTTGGGTGAGGGGGGAGGGGGGAGAGAAAGTAATTTCTAGAATTACAAGAAACGCTGAACGTCGAAAAGACCCTTGACGATGGCCTAAGCGGAAGGGGGAGGGATTAAGTCGGCACGAATTAATTGGATTGATCGTGACGGTTACTTCTTCCCGGTCTCTCTACCTACGGCTCTTTGACATCAGTCATCTTGGATTTGTATATTTCCAGGGTTTTTCATCTCTCGAACCTTCCTTTGAAGTCTCGCTGTATTCCCTGCATTTTTCTGTACACGTTCTCCCGCCCTTGAGTGTATTAATATTCGTAGTCGTGACAAGATCGCTCGTATTAATTTAAAACTCGCGCAAATATTTTAACCTTTAAGTACTTTTGCCTTTCTTACTTACTAGGACGCAACAAGGATAACGATCCTAAGCGCTCCTTCAAATCGCGTAGAGGATATTTGAAGAAAGAGGAGGTGAGAAAATTTCGACGTGAATTGACTGCTCCGGTCGCTTGATCTTAACCTATGTGAGATGAAATAATTTAATTGAAACGCCTTGAAATATGCGTAGCAAAAGTCGTATCGAAAAACAGAGCAGAATCTTTTTCGGAGAAAAGCATGTATTAGGTTGGCCAAAAAGTAAGTGAAACAAAAATTAAACGATATTTCAGGCAAATCTCGAAAATTGCAACTTAGCTGATAGCTAATAAAATTCGTTCGGAAATTTGTACGAATCTCTCCTGAAACCTTGAACTAACCTAACCTGAACCTAACCTTCGCGAAATCCAATTACCCGCCTCGTGGAAGTGCAGGGAACAAATTTGCAAATTTCAAAATTTCCGACGCCCGTTATTAAGTTGTTTCACGTCGCGAGGAATCGATGCCTCTCTCTCTCTCTCTCTCTCTCTCTCTCTCTCTCTCTCTCTCTGATCGTTCACGTTTAGCTTAGTTAAGTAACACGGAAAATCCCGGCGATCCGGCCCCGGAATATTGTCCAAGCAACAACTTGGCCCGGGCAAAGGGTTAAAAGCAGAGGAAGAGGAGATCAAAGCAAAACTTGCCGCGTTTTCCCGGCAACGGCCCGGCAATGGCAGCAGTAATTCCCTGGCAAAGCCGAGTCACGACCGGGCCGGAACATTTAATTGCGAATTCGCGGAGCGTGCCGCGAGTGTAACCGGGTGCAGTGAACCTTTTCGGAGCGTGACAGATGAATATAAACTTAACGCCGCCCGAAATTACGCGCTCGCGTCTATAATTAACTCCCCGCTTAACGACGACCGCCCGTTTTCCCCTCTCCCATCGGAACGCTTCGTTCCGGATCCGTTGCATTCCTTCGAAAGTGGCGCGTTCCTGTCTTCGCGAAGCTTCCGAGGATCGTTCGCTGACCTTTTGAACTAGTACAGTCGCTGGGGATCGTTGGAAGACTCTTTCGGGAACAAGGTCGGTGCTTACGTTTCGTTCGTGCCTAATTTTGCCTCCTCCCCTCCCAACGATTTATCTCTTAGTAATTTTTGACACACTCGCGATCGATAATGTAACGTAAATCACAGACGAGATGCATGAAAGGACGATTTCGGGGTCCTAGGATATTCAAAGGTCCCCCTTACCATTTTCGTGTCACATCCTGTTATACCGATTCGGGCAGACTTTGCACCGCAGCGCTACCAGCGACGAAAATTAAAATAAAAAAAAAAAATGGACAGCGTTGCCAGTTTCTGTTTCGAGAATTAGTTATTGAATTAAACGCGATGAAGAGATATAACGATTTAACTCTTTGGGATTAGGTGAATTTAAAATTGTCCCACATTTTTGTTGACAGTTGATGTATGGCGGGATATTTTTTAACCCACCCAAAAAAGATGTGTTTCAATGTATTTCATTCAAAATAGTTGCATGGCAGGATTATTTATGCCCCATTCTGTAAGAAAGAATTTATTTAAAATTTTTTTTCTTTCCATTTTAAGAAATATTCTATATTTAATAATTGAAATAAACGTTTTTTTCCTTTTTTATGTTAAAAAAAAGTTCCATGCAGGTAGAGTTTTTTTTTTCTTTAAAATTGCGTGCCTAAAGGTTAGAAAAGCGACTGATGGAAATTGGGATGAAAAAGATTTGCATCCGTTTAAAGGTATTGGAAAAGATTGATTGAATGTATGATATTTTTGTGAATAACGTGATTAGATATGACGTTTTTTTATTTACAAATGAATGAATCACCTTTATGATTCGATTTTGAAAAAGATTGGACTTGTCAAAAGTTCTGGTTTTAAATTTTTAGTCCAATACCAGTAACATGGTTTCACGTCGTTTCAAAATTGGCACCACTGCTAGACCTGAATCTTATACATCAAGCAAGACTGAATACTAATTAACAAACATATGATTCAATAAATGAGTGAACAATAATGTTGCACTTATCCAAACTATAATAATATCGTTCTAGTAGATAGCAGTATCAATTTTGCGAATAACTTCTATATTATAATAGTCTTCTTTAAACTAATTCTTCGCCAAGCAAACTTCGATTTTTGGCCAGATACGACCTATTCGAATTAACACGGTAGTATAAACATCTACTATCCTCCACGATGTTCCATCATCTCCAACGGAGGCAACTGTCCAATCAAGCGACTCTCTATCTTTCCATTCGCGCCGAGCCCATTGAAGATCATCACGGGAAAGATCGTCGAGGAAAACGTTATCATTTGGCGGAACAAAACCCGGAGTCGCAATAAAAAACTGGGAACGACGATCCCGCGTTTCCTTCACGCTTTCACAGAACGAGCAGCGGGACACGAGTGCCCGCGGCATCGCGGAGTACACGCCGCGTGAGTTTCCTACGGTGCATTCAAATCTCTCAATGAGGGATCAGGGGAAGAGAGAAAGAGAGAGAAAGAGAGAGAGAGAGAGAGAGAGAGAGAGAGAAATTCTCGAGCTCGGTGAAAGATGCACGGTACTAACATACATCTACACAGACCGTATATATGAAATGCATTATACCCGAACGATCGATTCCGTTGCATATTCAACGACGCTCGAGGAGGGAACAGGAGAAAGCTAAAGGTGCATTGTTAACGCGCGCGCGGAAAGTGCCGTGCTCGGTAAACATATCGGGGAAAGACTACTGGGTCACGATGTCTACAGCGAGTATATTATTCCCATCTCGTAATCTCGCGAGGGACGAGCCGAGTGCGTTCCAATGCATTAGCAGCGACGATTTTCTCGCGCCGTTGCGCCACGGATCTCCCACGGGAAGTGGCCCGCTTCGAATTTCGTAAAGGGAATTTCGTAAGCTAGGGAAAAAAGTTGAGAAACAGCCGGGGAGGGTTGGTTTTCTAAAGTGAGGCAGGAGAAAATCGAGGGCAAAGTTTTTTTGCGAAACCAAAGAGCGAAAGAAAAGACGTCTTGGAAGGTTCGAATAATTTTCATACTACGAGGACATAAATAAAATAACCACTGATAATTTTTATCGATAGAACAAATAAGATTGTTATTGATAATAATTATAAATAATAAATGCAGGAAGAAGAGAGTGAATAGAAAAACAAATAAAAAACTGCACGACTTGTACCCCAGTACGATTCGTCTCACTGAAAGGCCCAGATGCAACTGTTCTGACTAGAAAATAAAGACGACTTGTTTGCCATAAAATTTTATTCATACGCAAACATTTGAATCGACACAAAACAAATTACAGGCGCGATCGCTCAGTACCAGACAATGCCACTCCTACTCGAGGTTTACCCCACGCCCCCTCGCGAATCACGTGACCCATATCAACCAATCGCTAATTTTCGTTGCATCAGCGTTGCACCTGAAGAGGCCCGATTTCCTGGGTTACCCCCGCTAAAATCACTTTCAGTGATAAAAATTACGAAAGATTTGCCAGCGATCTATCTAAGGTGATTGCTCTCCGCACATCGTTCTCACAGTCTTCATTTTATCCTCGCGTTCTCAATCTTGTTCGCATAGAATACTTCTTTGTTCGTTCGTCGTCGTTATGATACAACGCGTCGCTTCCCACATGAGCAAATATAAAATATTATTATTGTTATATTTATTATACAGTAAATAATTATTGAATAAAATCGGAAAATTGAACAGCGCGATCTCAAGACAGTACAAGACGAATTTCGGCGCGTTTGCAAGCACGACCGCAAACTCCCACCGACCTGCAAAGTACGAAATTCGGTTTCACGCGTAATTTGCAGCCCGCCTTACGAGAATTGGGCACCGCCTGATTATACTCCTCTCTGTTTACTAGGCGTCGCGGCGACTCGCCAAATTGCTTTTCCACTCTTTATCGAACGCGAAACTTCCCTGTGTGTATCAGCTGAAAACAGGTGAGATTGCGAACGAAGGCGTGTTCCTATTTGCATTTGAAACGTCGACCGTCTTTTCTAGGCCCCTCTCTCTCTCTCTCTGTCTCTTTCTGTCTCTCTTTCCAGACAGGTCAGAGAGCGGAACAGAGAATTGCTCATTTAACGATGTGCATGATCTGCGAGAAAATTAAAGTTCCCCGAGCTGGTTCGCGCGTTACGTTATTTACCGGGGCAGCGTTCTTTTTCATCGCTCACCTTTCTCGTCGTCCATTCGTCTCAGAGTCTGCCCTCATATTGCTCCTCTCCGCGAGTAATTTCTGCCATCTTTTCTTCCGCAGCCTGCGAGTAATTGAATTTTTGACGCACGTACATATACAACTATAGTCTATCGGTGAATTTTGTTATCCAATTTGCTGGATGGTTTGTTACTGGATAATTCTAGTTCTTAAAATGCCGATTTCTCGACGACACAATATTTTAAATACCGATCTTTGATCCTGTTCGAAATTCCATTATTTTTACGATCTCATTCGCAAAGTAATTTTCAATTTCTCAGCCGTGTAAAATTGCACATTTACCAGAGTTACTCGCAGATTTACCAAAATTACGTTAATTATGTTAATTACGGAATCATCTCGATAATTTCCACATCGAGATCTCTTTGCGATCGCGTTCTCGACTTTAACTCTGTCAAACCGCAGATTTGACCAAAGTTATTCGCAGCAGGATAAAATCCGCGATTTCAACTCGCGAGAATTTGTCCGATGATCATCCCGTTGCTTGCCGAGCGATTCGGAGCGATCGAAATATAATACCACGAAAAATTATCAGAGGGGAATGGAGTTGGGGATCGCGGGCTTGCTTCACTTCAGATTCCTCCTGCAGCGATCCCGCGATGTTCGCGACGAGCGGAAGATATAAATATACATGTGTGTATACATATGAAAAGAGCGGAGAGCTTTGAGTGGTCTTTTTCCTGCCGTGGCCTGATTCAACTCGCTTCAGCGTTGCAAAAAATAAAGGAATGCAAATTTAATTACCGGAGTACTCGGCACACGTCGACGAGCCGCGGCGTACGTATGTTTCACAAGTACAGGCCCGTGACATTTCGTGGAAATTTTAGTTTAAATTAATCTTGTTACCATATTTCGCCGGTGTTCTCCTCCCCCCTCTCCCCACCACCTTTCTGCAAAATATCCAATGGTCGGCCGGCGCGTAACGTTATTATAAGCGATATTACGCCCGAACAAAAAATGCCAAAGTGATTCGCGTTAATTGACACGACAGACCTCTTCCGTAAGTGGATAAATTACCACTCCTCTCGGGTAACGTTGCAGTTTTTTCTCTTTTTGTTACTCCCCTCTCCCATTCCACGATTTAATTATTCTTTCGCTCAAAAGCCGACGCATATACACACACTCGCGCAATTGATCGAAAATGGTGCTAAAAACATCACCTATCCATTGAATTTAGTGCATCGTTTGTGGCAGAGTTCACGAGTTGTCAAAATTCAGAGATTTTAAGACTCTTTTATAAAATTGTTATTGTTGCTATTGTTACTGGCAAGTTGCAATCTTATTTCCAAACATACGAGAATTAATTTGTGGCCAATAATCGAATGGATTCACTTCTGTGATCGTCTAATGATCTTCTAATGATTCTGTTGAGTCTACGTATTTATTAACCTGCGAAATGAACTATTTATTATTGACTATTCATTAATGAACTATTCCCTTGTTTATTAACGTACAAAATATTTGAATAACTAAGCTACAAAATATTTTATCGTTGTATATTTGTATCGTTGCCTTCGTTAAAAAACAAGTCTATTTGGACAGTTCATCTTTCAAATGTAATATTTATATTACAAACGCTGACGAATATCCGCAAGCGTGGCAATATTTTTCCACGCTCGCGCGCACGCCAGAAAAATGAGCGCCACAAATCGTTTATTACTCGCGCGTGAATGTACCGGGGGGAAAAAAAAAAAAAAGAAAAAAGAAGAGGAATCAAACCAATGAGTTACGATTTTTCAAGCGGGTGAACTCACGCGTCACGCGGCATTATGCGTGCCTTAACACCGACCGTAATGGATTAATCCCCTTTTGATCGAGCCTTCTATGTTGAATCGTACTGCCAATGCGATTCTCTGTCGCACAGAAGAAAATGTCATCCATCACCGGGCGATTCACGAGCCTGCCCCGAAACTGCTTGCTCGCTGTGTGTTGGAAAAAAAGAAAAAGAGAAAAGAGAGGAACAGGCTTGACAGACGAACAGACGGATATGTGTTCGACGTAAGCCGATTTGATAGGGAAAAGAAGCGTCCGTATCCGCTTCGAAGAACGATATACATGCACAGGATGTTCCTTGTAAATCGTGGTCCGATTCTACGTATAAAAATAAACGGAGAAACTGCACGACTTGTACGATTCGTCTCACTGAATGGAAATAAAGACGACTTTTTTGCCATAAAATTTTATTGATATGCAAACATTTGAATCGACACAAAACAAATTACATGCGCGATCGCTCAGTACCAGACAACGCCACTCCTACTCGAGGTCTACCCCACGCCCCCTCAGGAATCACGTGACCCAAATCAACTAATCGCTAATTTTCGTTGCATCAGCGTTGCACCTGAAGAGACCCGATTTTCTGAGTTATCCCCGATAAAATCACTTTCAGTGATAAAAAGAAGAATAAAACTTTTCCTGTAGAATCACAATCTAACCGGTTGCACCACGATTTCGAGAACACATTATGTATACGGTTGCATGGAATACAGGCGAATTTTTATGCGACAAAATTCGTACGTGTTCCAGTCCAAGTTCTGAACAAACAGTGTTAGACAGTCATTGAACGAATAACTTTCTACTGGGAATATCAATCCTTATAGTACCGGACAACGATATATAAATGTTGATTATATATTAGTTAGTTATACAACTAATATGTTTTATATTAATTAGTTAAATGTTAGTTGGATCAACTTCTTATATTCTCACTCATTCTCTCGCGTTTTCCACGCAAACGCATCGTGCAGCATCATCGCGTGCTGGCGGAGAAATTTTACTGCCTCGAAGAGAACCCGGCGATCGACGACAATTCCTCGGAAACGGTCGCGCAGATTTCCCGGAGGCGCTCGCTGGAAACCTGGTACGAGATTTTCCAGGAATCTTTGCGAACCTTGCGGGACAGAATTTTTCCAACGGGTCGAAATTGCGCTACGCTCTTGAAGATTCTTCCATCGAATCTCAAATTTATCGCGTAGCGGTCCAGAGATGTATTTACAACGTTGCACGTCGCGCTACGCCAATCTGTTTCTCTGGCACTTGAATTCTGGAACAAGTAGCGCGAACGCGTTTCGCCGTCCACGTAAAGAATTTCCAGCGCACGTCACTTGCCCAGCTTCTCATATTCAAGCTAATATAACCTTCCACGAAGAAAACCCATTGAAACCACAGGGGAGAAGCGAATAATTTAACCGAGAAAAGACGGATGAATTCAGGTTGAATTGAAGCTCGAGAACAACCGAGGCAGATATATATTCTTTCGTCATTGTGTTAATTCTTACAGTGGCGAACAACGGTGTACAATTTATTACTCCCTCTGTGTCTCCATATTTTCCTCTCTGAATTTTCCAATTGTCATTTTCTACATAATTTTTACATCTCTTCTCTTCAAACCTTCTCAAACCGTGTCAACTCGGCTCCATGTTTTTCGCTTAGATACAACTATTTTTCAATGGGGGTTGCGCCCACGAACTCCGTAAAATTTAGAATACAGGCTGCGGGTGAAATGAAGAGGGAGAGAACCGGGGGCGGTTCTGAAGAAAGAGAGAGGAGAGACAATTCACCGAGGCGATAAACACGCCGCGCGAGAGGAGAAAAAAGGCTGGAAAAGAGGAGTGGAAAAAAGGTGGTGGAAGGGGGCGGAGTGGGCACCTCCTGATTTTGCATTTTTCATTCGGTCCCTGTACCCTTCGGATGAAACGCATTAGCGGGTGCTCGCGTGAATCACGATGCACTCCATTGCGGATCACTGGCCACCACGAGCAAGTGTAGTGTAACTCAGCGCGAGCAGCGCAAACAATGTTTTGCATTGGACATTTGGCGCGGTAAGCAAGAACGGGGACGGTTTGTCGAGTTTGTTGTTCGTTCGTTCGCGATATTTAAATTCTTATATTCCGTTTTTCACTTTAACGCCCACGTACGCTGCACGTGTAGCTGCGGGATTTCAAAAACTGCTGACTCGTTAATGACTTTCTTTATTTTTTACGCGAGCACCGAACATTTTAGTAGTGGCAGAAGTGTTTTCATTCGGTGGAGAGTGTATTTGGGAAGTTTTTGTCGGAGTTACTGTCAAGTTGGAAAAGAGGAAGATTGAAATCGCCGTACGCTTGTATTGGAAGTAGAAATATTTTAATTTGTGGTGAAGGTGTTTGAAAAGTTTTTTTATCGAAGTTAATATTTAAGATGAGAAATTTAAAGGAAGTACATTTAAGTTAAGGCTTGTATTTAAGTTTGAAATTAGCACGAGCATGTACATGACAAAATAATATAATTGAAATTATATTTAGAATTAATACATTTAAAATTAAGAAAAACTGGATGAAGAGTGAAAGGAATTTCTTTGCTTTTCATACAGCCACCGAACGTTGTAATGGAAATAAAAATGTTCTCATTCGTGGAAGGTTTCTATTGAAGCTAATATTATAAATTCGAAAGGAAAAATTAAATTGAAATCATTGTACGCATATATAACAAAATATTGAATTCTAGAATTAAAGAAATTAATTTAGAATGAAAGGAAAACTGGATGAAGAATAAAAGAGGACTTTTTTCCTTTTTTACACGGCTACATTGTGATAGAAGTTTTCATTTGGAAGGTTCATACTGAAGTTAATGTTTAAGTTGAGAAAGAAAATTGAAATCAGCGTACGTGTATATGATAAAATATTTAAAATTACATTTGGAATTAAAGCAAACTGGATGAAGAGTGAAAGAACACTCTCTTCATTTTTTACACATTGTAGTGGAAAATATTCTCACTCGTGCAAGCATTTATATAAAGTTAATATCAAATTAATATTAATATTAAGGTGGAAAAAATTTATATAAAGTTAATATTAAGTTGATATTAATACTAAGATGGAAAAGTTTTATATAAAGTTAATATTAAATTAATATTAATATTAAGGTGGAAAAAATTTACATAAAGTTAATATCAAGTTAATATTAATATTAAGGTGGAAAAAGTTTATGTAAAGTTAACATTAAGTTAATATTGATATTAAGGTGGAAAAAATTTATATAAAGTTAATATCAAGTTAATATTGATATTAAGGTGGAAAAAATTTATATAAAGTTAATATTAAGTTAATATTGATATTAAGGTGGAAAAAATTTATATAAAGTTACTACTAAGTTAATATTAATATTAAGGTGGAAAAAACTTATATAAAATTAATTTCAAGTTAATATTAATATTAAGGTGGAAAAAATTTATAAAGTTACTACTAAGTTAATATTGATATTAAGGTGGAAAAAACTTATATAAAATTAATTTCAAGTTAATATTAATATTAAGATGGAAAAAATTTATATAAAGTTACTATTAAGTTAATATTGATATTAAGGTGGAAAAACTTGTATAAAGTTACTATCAAGTTAATATTAATATTAAAGTGGAAAAAAGGAATTGAAATCAGCGTATACATTAGATTTTTAGAAGGATTGAACGAACAGCGGAATAAAGTATTAATCCGCGTTTAAATTCCTGGAACGGACGGATGAATATTTTAAATTTCACGAAGGAACGACTCCAGTTTTACCGGGAAATTTTATTAATACCGTGAACATCAAATCTAAATTCAATTCAATTTAATTCGACTTCGATAAAAGTAAAACGTCCACGAACGCGAACGAAGCGTTAACATTCCAGGCGTTGGCGAGAAATTGTAGAGAGGGGCTCGTTCGAGGCGAGAATTACTCGAAACGAAGTGGAGGAACCGATTTCTCCGGTTTCTTCGACACTTTCGACGATAATTTCGTTGGAAACACAAGCGGGGAAACGACCGAAATCAGAACTCGGGCTCGGCTGGCTTCACACGGTCGATTTCAACTCGAACTTCGCGAGAGAGAGAGATCTGTCTCGTGTATCTCACCCCTCCTCTTTCCTCCGCCAGGTATTTTTCACCTGGTGCTATTGATCATTCTCGTCGACAAGGTGCGAGATTGAAAACGTGTCTGCGCCGTATCGGGGCGAACAATTTCCGCCGCGTCCTCGTTCTCGCACTGTCGCAGCGTCTTTTTGTTAATTTCAGGAAGGACTGAAATCGCGAGATTTCACCGGGGGAATCGTGACCGGAAGGTGAATCAGAAGATATACAGACGTTTACGATCGAAGGGGAACGTAAATGGTATTACTCCATTAAGAACCAACGCCGCATTAGCGCCACGTTTCAGTCGTAATTTCTCTCTGCTCGATTCCGTATTATCGAATATTACTGGCACTTGCGTTCCAACAGTTCAACAGTTCACTCGACACTGTGTTCATTGCTTTCACGTAGATTCTACATGAGCTACAAAGACAGACGAAACTCGCACACTCGACGAAAAATTGTTTGCGCTGAAATTTTATTGGAAAAAAATTGTACGAAGATCCAGTTGTACGTGATCAAGCTGGAAGTTTGACCATTCTACTTTTTCATAGATTTTCGCTTTGTAGCAAGTGGGAAAATTAAAAGGCCTCCGAGGACGTTGAAAAATTTTCTTCGTCTCGAAGAGTGAAGTCTCATCTTTATAAGACCTCCCTTCGCCATTTTATTGAAGTTTAGGGCAATGGAGTCGAACGACGAAATGTCAAAGTTTCTTGAACTTTCGTCGCTTAACTCTGACCGAGGTTCAAGGCTCGACAAAATGGCGAAGAGCGTTCTAAAATCGTGCAGCAAGTTTTAAAAACTTGGGTTGATGTAAAGGGAAGACTTCAAGGTCATGACAGAAAATCTCGACAAGTTTATTAAGATATAAAAACATCTTCGAAAAAGAAAAATGTATTCATGGTTGGTAAAGTTCACGTTTTATTAACGAAGCCAACTGGATTGTTGTACGACTTGATCGTTTCACGATGCTACAACAGTTCAAAACGTCGACAATTTTTCATCGAGCGTGCGATAATTTCGTCCACCTGAAATTGGAATTTTTATCAAATTATTCTACTGATTACTAAGTTTATCACAGACTCTTGTGATCCACGTTTGCTCTCATCAAACAACAATTTAGTTTCACGCACAGCTTCCGCAAGTTATTTCGCGTTAAACAACACGAAGATCGCGCCTGACCAGCGCATGATGTCTGACTAGTTACTGGCCGACACTACTTCGTCGCGTGTTTCACGGTAACGTCAATCAATATTCGGCCCGTTCAATAATAAATAAATACTTGGGCAATTGCGTCTCCCTACGTGGGACGAAGAAGTGCATCGATGAGGATCAATGTTTCGTCGGCCTATCGGCGTGATCCACTCGGCGTGTGTGCACGATCAAACAAAAGAGGCGAAACCCGACGACTCTCAAACAAAGAACGCAACAGTGCATTATCCCTTCCGGTCGAGTAGCAACGCTCATTGCCCGCAATTACTACGCAACTAATTACGTATCGGTCGTTTAATTGCGTTAATTTTCGAATCACCGCAACGAGCAACGCTTGTCTGTGTGTATGTGTGTGTGTGTTTACACGACGCGTGACTTCCTACGTTCCGTTAATTGCTTCCTACGTCCCCTTCAATTTTTATCGTTCTCTTTGTTTTTCACTCTCACAGAGAAAGAGAGAGAGAGAGAGAGAGAGAGAGAGAAATGGCTGCAATTTCCCCTGCGAGCGTGTCTATGAGCAACGAGATACACGCGCGAAAGAGAAAAAACTACACGACTTGTACCCCAGTACGATTCGTCTCACTGAAAGGCCCAGAAGCAGCTGTTCTGACTAGAAAATAAAGACGACTTTTTTGCCATAAAATTTTATCGATATGCAAACATTTGAGTCAATATAAAACAAATTACAGGCAGACCAGACAACGCCACTCCTACTCGAGGTTTACCCCACGCCCCCTCACGAATCGCGTGACCCAAATCGACCAATCGCTAATTTTCGTTGCATTAGCGTTGCACCTGAAGAGCTCCGCTAAAATCACTTTCAATGATTAAAAAGGAAATGGACTGAAAAGAAATTGTGGCGGAGAAAGATAGACAGCGAGAGAAGTTGGAAATGAAAATTCACCAAGATGCGCGAGTATACGTTGTTTTATCCCGTCTTCGTGGGAAATTTATTCGACACGGGAGATCGAGATGGGAGGAGGACTGACTGCTTGTTTAATTAAATCAATAATAAAGGGATCAATAAATTGCCCGATACTCGTCGCGGACGAGTTTCGAAACCTGCACGGGAAACTCGTTACGCGAGTGATTTTTTGACGAGGTAACTTTCTACCGCGGAATCACCGACTCGATGATTGCCCTGGGCGATTATTAAGAGAGCGGGAAAAATATTTTCCAGCCAGGCGAGCATCCATTTATCGATATTATTTTTCGTTGGTCTTTGTCGATATTCTCGATTTTTTTTTTTCGAATTTCTTGGTTACTAAATTTATGCTACTTCGACGCAACGTCGCTTCGATTTGTGATTTATACCTCGATGTTGTTTCAATTAAGCGCAAAAAGTGCTTCGTCCCTCCATGACGTTGTTACTTTAGAGTGAGATGGAAAGGCGTTTGCACGCAAATTTACATAAACGATCGCGAATGACGTTCGGGAAACTCACCTGTGCATCTGCGAGGATGCGTCGCATCAAAGCCAAGGTGGGGTGCGTTGTGAGGTCATCCTCGAGGGCTAGTGCTTCACCTTCTTTGTTCAAGCGATTTAAGGTATTGAGGGCTGAAACAGAATAGAAACTTGTAACATTGGCCGGATACTGCGGAAGATGAAGAAAAGAAAGTTTCGAAGGAAGAAAAGCAAGCAAGCAGAACAACAGACGAAAAATATTCGAGTAACAATTTTACGAAGATGGAACAAAAAATTCCACATAATCGAATTAATTAATCTTGTTGCGTTCTTTTATCTTTTTATTCTTTCATGTTTCTACATAAAAGAAGCAAAGTATGCTGTTTTGGCTTCCCAAAAAAGAAATTTTATGACCATCACATTACCATCGCTATTTCTTAAACTCGAAGAGAACATTTTCGATATTAATTTCTCAAACTTTTGTTTTGAAAGAACATCAGAATTAGTACGTAAAAATTACAGACGAAAGCAGGTTCGAAGGATCCCCGCTGACAAGATGGCCGTCGTGTCTCGTGACTCGTCTCGCATTAGCTTCGACGAAGTCGCTGCGACGGGATAATTGAATTCTCGGAGCTCGTGGTGCTCGTGGCGCGAAGGTGGAAAGGCTCGAGGGGTGCCAAACTGTTATCGACAAGTTCGCGAGAGGAGCACACAGACGAGTTACGCCTTCGTCCCCTGCGTCTTCCTCTTGTCTTTTCTTCCTGTCTCTGATATATCGCGTCCGACTTTCTCGAGTGCGCTTTGATGCGCAACTCGTACGTCAGAAACTTTCGTCAGAGTCGATTAACTCGACCCGAATGGATGGATTACTCCGAATTACTTCGCGTTATCCATCGCTCGCTTACCATTTCTTACGCTCTTCATCGATCGACATTTTGGTACGTCGTTACTCAATTACTGAATCCGATTTTTAGGGGAGATCGAGAGGTCAAAGTGAATCTGAGGTCCCGAGAATTTTAAAAAGCTGCACGAACGACAGTTCAGACTTGAAAATTGAAGAATTTAGATATTGAGACGAGTTGAAGATATAGGATGAAAAAGAAGTTCAATCGGAACTAGAATTAAAACCACTTATTTTTGAAAATTGAAACAATGTACGGATTAGGAAACTGAGACTAGAATTTTCAAAATTGAGAATAAAAGGCAGCAAAATCGTCAGTTCAAGAATCTCAAGGAAAGAAAAACTGAGACGAGAGACTCGAAATTTTGCGTTTCGAAAATTTCCAGTTACAATTTTCGCGATGATCTCGAGCAATTTTTTCAAAAAAAAAAAAAGCATTTTTTTCATCTGCCAGGAACGGGATTGCAACTCGCGACGAACATTCTCGATAGTTTTCATCATCCACGGCCAGGGCGATGCGAATAATTCACGCGGTAATTGCGTCAGGTTTATCACGCTCGCGCCTCTCCCGCCAAGCGTTACGCCAACCTTTCGTCAAGAAGTTGCACGCGGCGCGGTAATTAAGCGACAAGATAAGAAATTCGTTTCGCTCCGCGCGCTACGCAACGAGTCTTCAAACGTTCCCGCTTAATTAATTTTCAAATTCGTGCAATTACACCGATGGCCGAAAGCGAACACCGGCAATTAGCCAGCTAACGAAGTTACCGAGAACCTTGTAACGCCGTGTAAATAAGATTCCCCGACCGAGTCGCCGGATGAAAATCGACCGAGTTCGTTAGTTCCTCGTGAATATCTCCGTTTTTGCGTGATCACATTTTCTTTACCGTGATCCGTTCGATCACTGACCACTGCGAGAATTAAATGACGTTGCAACTGAACTACAGAGTAGGCCAAAAGTTTCTTTCTATTTCTTTTTAACAAAACATCGAAATGTGAGAAAGAATTAATTTTATCGATTTTAAGTTAAATTTAAGTTGAAATGTGATTTTTTCCACTACGTTTTAAAAATTTTTAAAAATTAAAAAAGATCAAAAAGGATATGTAATAAAAGAATGACGGATTTATTTCAGTAGGAAGTGATTTTTGGCCCACTCTGGAATTTTTAGTCCACTTTGCAGAGAATTTGGAGAATACAGAGAATAGGTAATTACAGAGAATAGTAAATACATTGAATTTGTGTCAAAGCATGTTTGAAATATTGAAACTCGCCTTTGAAACTCGCGCGTCACGCTGGAAGTGACAATGGAAATTTGTTGGAGAACTAGTGTATTGGAAATTGTTTTAGAAATTGTCACGCTTTGGAAAATTATGAAAGATAAATTGTATAATAATAATAAATAAATAGATAGGTAAATAAGATTGAATTTTATCGTTGTACATTAATTTACCTTAAATACAAGTAGACGCGTAACAATATTAAAAACATATCATTTCAAAGGATTGATATTGTCATTCTATAAATTTAGAGATGTCAGAGAAATATTAGAGAATTTGCAGTAAAATTTCAATTATTAATATCGTTTGGATTCGAGCGTACGAAAGGAACAAAATTTTCACGGATAAAAGAACAAAATTCTAAAAGATTATATAAAGGATATAAAGGAATTTTATAAAATTAATTTAAACTCGAATATCCAGAAATGAAGTTTCGAAATGTTGTTCGACATTCTTTACCCGTTGATTCACCATTTTCGTAAACGTTTGTCGCGAATTACGCGGTAGAATGAATAAGATGGAAGACCGAAATGCGATGGGAGATTATCTGGAACGATGAAGGTAATGTGTAATTGACGGAAAACATCGAAATTCGATGAGATTTCCTGCATTTCGGAGTGCTACACTGTTTCGAGGGATATCGATGGATTGGTACACCTATTGAACTCTCATAAACGTCAATACACAGTGTTCTCCAAACTTCTCTCTCTCTCTCTCATTCCCTATCACTTGTCCGATTCGGAACTCGATTTATATCCCATCAAATTCTCATTTATTGGAAAGTATCGAGATCAAATTTGAGATGGACGGTTCGTTAAGAGGACAAGTGGAGTTTCCAGATAAAGTTAACAGACGATCGACGTTGCGCCACCGAAAATGAGGAACCGTTCAAGCTTACAAAGTAACAGCTCTAAGCTGAGAAAATTTTTGACGGTCGAGACGGAGATGCAATTTCGGACGATCAAAAAGATCAAAAACGATTCGAGTTAAAATTTCGAGAGGAGTCTGAAAATTTTTGAAAACAGTTTAAAATTCTTCCTCAACGTTGCACCGCCGAAAATGAGAAACCGTTCAAGCTCAATTCTCTCGACTCGACAGTCGAGATGGAGGTACAACCTCGAACTAACCGATTAAAAAATGAAAAACTAAAGATTAAAATTGAAAATTTCCAAAAATCTTTAAAATTCTTTGAAATCTTTGAAAGAGAATTAAAATTTCGAGGAGGGTTTAAAAATTGAGGAGAGAAAGAGATTCTGGAAACGAACGGAGATGAACATCTTTTTGTGCTCGTTTGGCAAGAAGGTAGGACAGGCAAGTACGCGGATCGGGTTACGGCCAGGTACGTGCATTAAAGCACATAAAGGGCTTACGTAGACCTAGGCGACCCTTCTAGCTGTTATACAGGTCTACGTGCAAACACGCGAGTACGTTAAGTGCGCTTGCAGCGCGAGCGGGGAACCGCGAAGGGGTTAGCCTCACGTATGGGATAGCCCCTGATATTATGCGCCTCTAGCGCAGTGAATTTTCTTTGCCATCTTCCCTCGAAAATGAAACCCACTCGATACGTCGTGACCAGCTGGCCAACTTTCGTTCAACTTTAACGCGTCAATTCACACCATTCCCGCGGACAGAGGATGAAACTTTAATTGAAATATTGTCGCAATTTGGCTCGATTTGAGCGCGAGAAATTCTCAGAAAGCGAATAAAGTGATTCTCAAAAAAAAAGAAGAAGAAAATCTTGCTTCTTTGTAAAATTGATTTCGTCGCAGGAAGATGCAAAAATATAAAAATATAAAGTTATATGAATATGAACATGTAAAAATAAACTGAACCAGTATTTATAATTATAATAATATTATAAATTATTTCTTTATATTTGATCGGAAATATTTTGTCAAAAATTGAAGTATAGAAAATAAATTTAATGCAAAGATTGAAAAGAAAAGACACTGAATGCGAATTGAACGTAAAGAAATTACTGTGTATAGTCGTCCTAAAAATTCCGAGAGACTCTCAAACTACAAACCGCACTACGGTTGCAATTTACAGCTGTGAGATCTAATTTGGGAGCGATCGTGTTACGTCGAATTTTGTTTCTCTACCTGTTACAAATCTTCCACGTTTTACCATTTTCCTCGTAAAAGGTCTCGCCAACAGGCTCGCGTCCCAGAAGCCAATTTATCAAGAGGCTGCCAACCAGTTTCCAAGTGAGGCTCAGCCATTTCCGCTACCACGTTAAATTGCGCCTTATGAAGCAGCAACGACGACCAATCACCAAAGAAAGCCCCGTGCGCACCACCGGTAATCCCCCACGTGCCTTGTTCTCATTCCCTGCAACACTCACCTTCCTCGAAGGGCTGCGCCCGTTTGGCGAACGCCCTCGAGAAAACGCCGCGCGGTTTCGGGCCCTCCACGCCGTTCTCTACGGCTGCGCTCATTTTTCTGATCGTTGCGAGTGGATCCCTTCACGGAGCTTGTATCGCCGGGACGGATAAACGGACCATCTGAAATTCACGTGACAAGACATCTCTACATCTCTGTTGTCAAGGACATGTACCATCTTTTTGTCCGTTTAGGTGCGAGAGCTCTGCAACGAATCTCCTGCTCGACGTTCCTGCAATCACTCTTTTACCCCCCACCCCTGTGATCATTTCGCGTGTGTTTCGCACTCGATGATATCTAACTTGCGAAATTTCTCGCTTGGAAGAGACAGAGAAAGAGAGAGTGTGCGTGTGATAATTTTTTTGTAGGTTAGGTTCGATACCCTTTTTTCAGATTAAGTTTGACAACTTTTTTTTAGGTTAGGTTCGATACTTTTCTTTCAGGTTCGATAATTTTCTTTCAGATTAAGTTTAAGCTTAGATTTCAGAAAGTTAGAATTAGACCGAATTTTCGCCTGAAAATTTCAATCCGTCAATATTCCGCATCATTGTAACTTATTTCACGAAATAAGTTACATCACGCGCCGCGACGATTCGTTTCGTAACAGGGAACGGGAACGCGATACGATATTTCCAACGACTTCAACGTTCCAACCACTTATCACCGACGTTCCACCAGACAGTGAAAAGGAAAACTGAACTGAATCTCGCTTTCTCACGTTCCTCCGAGTCTCACAATGACAGAGATAGAGGGGGGAGAGGAGGGTTGTCTGCAATTTTCCTATCTCATCTTCCCGAACTGTTGCGTATCGGCTATACGTAACAATGCGTTGCGTTACATCACGTAACGCGCGTCCGCACAATACCCGCGGTTAATTGCCATTCTTCAATTACGAGTTTCCCTTTAATTAAATGTAGATTATCTGATTACAACCGGAGTTCCTCCGACGAGGAATTGCCAGCGGTACGTCAAAGGTTGGAAAGCAACAAAGGGTGAAATCCCGCGCAACATCGAGTCCGTGGCTCTCCCTTTGCACGCGAGACAGAAAGAGAGAGAGAGGGAGAGACTCTACGTAAACGTGGCATTAACGTCTGCCCCCGGTTTTAATTACTAAATCTTCGCGATCATCGCGAACGTTTTAACGTCTCGACGAATGAGAAATTTTCCAGGGAGAATTTCTCTTCCGTCGACGCTGAATCGTCAGAGCCAATTTTATCGAACGAAGAAATCGAGATATCCAGATATCGAACTCCTCTCGTGTGAAAATCACACAGGGTGGAAGATCTGAGTTTCGATACCGAGACTTTGTCGAAATGAGTGATGTAAATATTTTTTAAGAGAACCATCTTCTACGATATATATTTATTATTTCGTCACAACGACGTACTATTTATTAATTTCAAAAATTAAACGGTTAAGGAATTGAAATGTACCATCTTCCGTTTCATTAATTACCATCTTTTGTTTTGCTTCATCCCTTTATCGTTCTATTAACAATAATTTATTTTATCGTTTTATTTTTCGAGCGTTGATTATTTCGTTCCTTTAACTGTTCTACCTTATTTTGAGAACTTTGCGCCTATTTATAAACTGCGACGAGTTTACTCGCAGAGTAAAAGCAGAGTATACTTTGCATTTGCTGTAAAATTGAAATAAATTCTGACAAAATATTTATTGTAAAGTTGTACCATTTCGTAAAAAATTCTAATTAAATTACTAATCTAATTTTATTATTTTTTTTTTCTTTTGTCCTAAAGTATACGCTTTTCGTTTTACCTTAATTTAATTTTACTTTACTTTCAGTAAACTAATTTACTAAATTTTATTTTAACGGCAAGTGCAAAGTTTCTATTTTACAGCACGACGTGTGTACTCGTCTCGTCAAGCAAAAAAGAGCCATCTCTGACTCGTTGTAAACATCGAAAGAGGGTTAATTGCGTCGCAATCTTATTCCGTGTTAGAAATAATATATTCACGGTCGAGAAAATCGCAAACAAATCTCGAGATTTTGTTTCGCTGTTCCACTTTATATCAAAATTACTATCTCGCTCGTGCCTTTAGCCAGAAGCGCGCGCGTTAATTAACAATTTCTCGCAAGACTTTATTAACACAGGGGCACGCTGATAACTCTCGCTTTAAGCTTGATAACTCTTGTTTATAGTCATTAGGGCGCGAGCTTTGACAACGAATATCTACAGCGATGGCGGGATAAACATCCCCTAAAAATCCAGGGGGGGGGGGTGTTTACGGCTCCCCGATATTACTGTGTACACGCGCGTCGTTGCCCCTCCCCTCGACGGGACTCGATATTCGATCGACATAATTTATCATTACACGGGGGGGAAAGGACGTGTTCAATAAATCCTCGTTGTTGCATTCGGCCGAGTTTGCTCGATTGATTTATGCGACTTAGCGACTAGCCTTAGTCACGAGGGGTACGCGATATCCACGAGCGCGACACGAGCGCTCGAATCTTGTCGATAAGGTCGATTAAGTATCGATAATTCCGCAACTTCCGCAGAATCGTTTCAAACAACAAATTTCCCTCCGTTTGGTTTTCCATTCGGGAGGGAGCAAATGAATCGACGATAATGGCGCATAAATAAATAAGCCGATGACAACGTGAATAATTTAGTAATTTTTCACGTTCGGGTGGAGCGCGATTCTCCTCTCAAAATAATTAACCGTACGCGAGTAATCGAATCGTCTGAAACAGTGACGACCTTCCGCGGTGAAATCTAATCGCGGCGCAATGAATTTCTAGTCGACGCTTTAATTTCGAGATTAGCGAGAGAAAAATTTTACGGGAGATTTGGAAATTTCTTTTTAATTCCATTGATATTAGGATATTAGTAGATTTCGATTATTGTCTATTAAATTTCATTATTGTTAAATAATTTATTTTATCTAATTTCAATTTATCTGTCGTTGTCGTTGTATTTATATCATTTATATCTATTGATTTTATCATTTGTTACACAATTGGAATTTTGTCTATCCTAGGATCAAAAAACTTTATTGCAACAATCTTTATTGCAACGATAAAAAATTTCTTCAAATTACGATCAAATTAATTTCTTTTCACGATCAATTTCCAAACGGGAAAACGAACGGGAATAAACGAAGATTTCCGTCTGTTGATTTTATAATTTTTTTCTATTCGCACAATTGGAATTTGCGAATTTTCTTGTTCTAGGATCAACAAGTTTTATCGTAACGATGTTTATAATAAAAAATATCTGGTCAAATTAATTTATTTTCACGATCAATTTCCAAACGGGAAAACGAACGGGAATAAACGAAGATTTCCGTCTATTGATTTTATAATTTTTTTCTATTCGCACAATTTCACCTGTTTTACGATCAACAAGTTTCATCGTAACGATGTTTATAATAAAAAATATCTGGTCAAATTAATTTCTTTTCACGATCAATTTCCAAACGAACAAAATGAATAAACGAAGATGTCTCGAGAATGGCCAGAGATGAGCGCAGGGTTTGGGATAAATTAAGGTGCAAATATTGGAGGCAGACGAGCGCGTTTCAAAATGAGCGAGTAATTCCGATTATTACGGGGAGAAACGTCTGGCGTTGTCACGTTTATTCCGAGCGACGGCAATTCCTAATGTACGCGACCCCCGCCGCGTAGTTCAATTCCGAAATGGACATGTGCCGGTTTCCCGATCCCTTTTGTCAACCAAAGGAAGCGATTCGGCAGATGACAGTTTCATCTACGGAATCGCGACCGAAGCCGCAGCAAAATACCAATCTTCTCCCACTCTCTCTCTCTCTCTCTCTCTCTCTCTCTCTCTCTCTCTCTCTCTTTCTCTCAAATGACGCGAGAGATTTGCTTTTGCGAACGAATAAAAATCTAAGCGATCCTTCCTTTGACAAAAGAAGAACGAACGTGTTTTTGAGAAATTCGAGAAATTTTATTAACTTAACGATAATAAAATTTATTATGTGAGGTCCTGGGATTAAAAATAATATATTAAATTTATTAAAAATAATTAAAAATAATCGACACTTGGAGATTCTTTTTTTTTTACAATGCTTGAAAGGCACTTTTGTCAAAATTAATATTAACTTCTGTTTGATCGTGTAAATCCATTTATTTCCAAATAATTGTAACTTTGATTTATACGTAGAACATTTCGACGCTGTTGTTCCAGTGTCGAGTGAATTGTAGGAATTTGAAGAATTCCAAAATTAACGGAGGTTAATAAACCCGCAGTGAGTTGAGCAGAGAAACGCAAGTCCTGAGTAACGAGAAGCGAAAGAACAGAAAAACTAAAAGAAAAAGGAACAAGAGACCGACGTTTCGTTCGTCGCAGATTAAAATTACTCTATTTAACTCGAGTCTCGGAAAGCGACCTCTTCCTGAACTGTCTCGACAAATAAAAATTGACGGCCAAATTCGCGAGAACGGGGACGCCAAGGACCCAAGAGGGTGAAAAATCTTTTCTCATTGGGAAGTTCCATTTTCGCGCAACACGCTAGCTGAAGCTCGGCTGTTTCCGTTGTCTCTTCGCCTGGTTTTTATTGAAATGCAACTCGCGACTGGCGGACTCTCTCCTCCCACTGTCAGAAGTTTGAGAATGGATGATAATTCTTGAAACAGAGGCACGTCCCCGCGAAACGTGAGTTTCACGGATTGGCCTCGTGCACTTCGTTGCCAAGGGACTCCGAGTGTAAACTTACTGTTCTGTCAATCTGCGGGAGGATGTTCGTGCGAAAACACGATTAACGAGGTTTTTGAACTAGTTCATCGTTGTCGGCAACGACGAGAATCCACGGCAATCAATTGTAAATCGTTTGTAAAAATTCACAACGCAAGTGTCACGTTAAGCAAAAACTAGATTAATTGGATATTATTTCGAATTTTTTTTTTTGGAATTCTAATCCACTGATCGAAGATGGCTAAATTAACAATAACTAAAGAATTCTTGTAAAAAAAAAACAGTCCAAGTATAATAGTTTACGACGGAATTGTTAATCAAGTGTGTAAATTAAGTAGAAACTAAATTAAATAAATAAAAAAAAACAGTGCAAGTACAAGGTGGGCCAAAGTTTACCTATTTTCTTTTTTTCTTTTTTTAAGAAAACATCCAAATATGAGAAAACACTAATTTTGTTAATTTTAAACTTTTTTTAAATATATAATAAAAAAATTACGCATTTATTTTAGTAGGTTTTAGTGATTTTTGGCCCATCCTGTACCAAACATCAAATTTTCAATCATCACTTTCTATGTTCTGATACGTATATTATTCTGCTCGAAAATGAAACATATTTTCGCTTGCTATGCGAGTATTCTAGGAACAAAAGAATAATTCAAGCACCTACGGTATTCGCAAATTTAAATAAATGTCAAATAATATTTCTCTTCCTCCTGAAACGTTTGGTGTTTTTTATTTTCTTTTTATTTTCTTTCTATTTTCTGACACTACTTTTTTTATTTTCTTCGTGAACTCTTTAATTTGGAGCAAATTTACGTTCAAAATTCCTCTACAAGGGAGTTGTACAACGTTATCATTCCACGCGTGGATTTATTACTTCAATTAAGGGAACGCGAATATTTTCTCGGTCTGTCTGAAGTCCAACGATAAGAACAAATGGCAGATGTTACTGGCGCATTAATTCAGAAATCTACGCGAAAGTGTACCCGTGCAGATTCCTATCGTAGGATGGGGTGGATAACGCCGATATAATTTGTATTTACGAGCCACCGTAGAGCCATTGCATGACGCTGCTCAATGGTGCACACGTATTCTCTTTAAAAAAAAGAAGAAGAAGAAGAAGAAGAAAAAGAATGGACATAGAAAGCCGAAAGGAAATTCAGGATTCTCAACGGCACCAAAGATTAGCTACAAAAATCTGGTGGTTCCAAAATCAAATCCATCGACACGTTCAATTTTATTATATAGGTTAGGTTTGCCGAAAAGTAACTTTGACATCGGCCATCTTGGATTTGCGTATTTCATCTCTTTTAAGTCACTGTATTCCGTATATTTTTCTACATTATGTCCGTTTTATGCGTTCTTTCACCCTTAAGTGTATTAACATTCGTAATCGTAACAAGATGACTCTTATTAAACTTAAAACTCGTAAATAACTCGTGTAAATAACTTGGACTTTTGTCTTTAAACTTACTACACAGCAGGACAATGATCCTGAAAACCTTACAAATTTTGAAACTCCCCAGAAATTGACACGCAATATTTTGCCTCCCTTAAAACCATTTTTCATTAAACGCAGAATTTAAAAGTTACGTGAATCACCCTGTATACTACTGTCGAAAACGCAATTACTCTTTGGCCAACGCAATATTTTTTCTTCTTTTCATTCGCGCGAATCTCGTTAACGGAAATAGGTTTTTGCCTTAGCAGAGATCGGCTGCAACGCGATTTACGTCGGCTAAGGTTTCGCGACGAAGGTGATGTATCTAGGCCGGCGAAACCTTGAGGAAAGTTAAATTAGAATTAACACGATTAAGGAGTTGACAACTTCTCTTTTTCTTTTCTTTCTTCTTTTTTTTTTTTTTTTGTTTCTACGTAAATGCCGTTTCCTTTGAGACACACTCCTAGGTTAATACGCATTGCAATGCAATTTTCAAGTAGCACAATCGCATCGAGAAGAAACAAAGTCCTTCGAAACGTAGGAAACGGCCGAGTTCACAAACTTAATCCTCGGTACACCATTAACAATTAATTAGCGGCCTATATATACATTCACTCGCGCGTTGTTGGAAATGGGTCGTGCCGGTACAAAGAAGGCTCTCCCTGCAAAGTTTTTACTACCCTCCCCGAGCAAGTCCTTTCTTTTATTCACCGTATTTCCGTTGCAACACCTGAGTTTCCCATTTTCCCTGAATTGGAAAGGGTTTGCCACGAGCCCAACGTCAAAGGGAATTTGTTAATTTGAAAATTTCTCAACTTGAGTGTCTACATTGTTTAACGAGCGACGATAAACTACCGAGTCGAGAAATGGTTAACGTTAATTGTTACGTCTCGCTATTCTGTTCTGTAATTAATACGAAGGAACACGCCCTGCTTTACAGACGGATGCGTGTTTTACCGTTGGATAAGCAATCACTCGAGACGAAACTAGATTTATAACTAAAAAAATTCACTCCTCGAAGTTCTGCTCGAAGAGTATACGCTCCGTGCACACACGTACGCTGTCTCTTTAACATTCATGAAATTCTGCTTGATTATCACAACCGTGGAGAGCGTTCTTGTAATCTCACGGGTGTAAAGTTTCATTTGAATAAACAGAAAGAAGCTCCTTCCCGTAACGCGTTTCTCGTTCTTCGTGATTTTGCTTCGTTATTATCAGTTAAACATCGTGCCAAGAACCAACGTAACTTTGCCAGTTGTTCACGTATCTCGAATTTTTTTTTTTTTTTTTTAGGAAGAATATGATGATTTTTTAATGAAACAAAACTGTATCGAAATTCCTTCATATAAATCGTCCAGCAACATTTTTATATTTCTACATCTTTTTGTCTATTGCTATCAGGATATTGAATATTTCGGTTGTAATCTTCAAAATTTTACAAAGACATGTGTATACAAAAATTTCAAAAACACATGAAAATGCACAAAAATATGTAAATAAATACATCCTACAACTCTTTGAACAGATGCGACATGTCGCAGAAAAAAAAGGATTGTTCCAAAGATGATTCCTCCAAAGGATTCCTCCCTTTACGTTTTGAACAACTTTCAAGCTCCGTACCACGCCGTTCATTTACATCAAAGGAAAAGCACGCGACGGAGAAAGAGAATGAAATTTGGCAAGAAGAAAAGGGAGGAACCGGAGGGAAAGAACGAGGAGGAGAATTCGGACGGAACGTGTGCAGCGTGTAAGAGAGCCAGGTTAGGTGGATGCCGCCTAATGCAAACGTAACGTAATAATTAGCGGCTACGTAGCTCGCTAATTAAGGAGAAAGCAGAAGAAGCAAAAGACCTTCTCCTTTTACCGACGACGGTTAAAAACGGACGCTTTCGTCAGCATCTATTCTCTCAAATTTTCCCTACTTTTTTTGTTCCTTCCACACCTACTCGACTGCGTCTGACACCTGTTCCTTTGATAACACGGCGACATTGAATGGTTGTAATTGACGAGAGAGAGAGGAAGTGAATGGCTATAGTAAGAATGGAGAAATATACATTTTTCGATTTAAGAAATTATTCGCGTGTGAAGACCGAGGTGGAAAAATTTGGGCTTCAACTTTTAGTTGAAATTCGATGAATAATTTGTTGAACAATTTGATTCACAATTTTTAAACTGGAATTTTCTGTTTCAACGTTTTTAAGTTTCTAACTTCTTAGTTTCGTATTTAAGGGGCGAACTGGCGGCCCTTACCCCCCACTTTCCTGATTGCTATCCCCTCCACTGCATCGATCTCCCCACTCCGTTGAGAGTGTCCCGGCCACAACACTCGCGTTAGATAAGTTATTTTCTTTGCTGTAGCTGCTAAAATTAAAGACAGATAGGAAAACCAGTTTGTATAGCTCACAAAGTGGGAACTAATTTTCATGGTGGAAAGATCAGCAGACTAAAGTGAGTCACTTGTGTTGGCAACGAAGAAGAAATTTACCGTCTCTGTATTGAATTACAGTTAAAAATCCCGCCCGTACAGATCAAAAATCGTATCACAGATCACTCGAGCGCAGTTATTCAAAATTTCTTAAAAGTGAGATTGTTTCCAAATTTTGTATCAACACAGAGACTTTAAATTTCTGCAAAATTTTTCTCTCCTTCCCTCCCAAATAATAAACCGAAATTTTCAAAAGTTCATTACATTGAATAACATTCACAGCATTTGATATCAAGGCGTGGAAACGTTATCGAACGAAGGAATAATTGGCGAAGAAATATCTGGATCTGCATAAAACAACGTGGACAAAGATGTCCGTCGAGAGCCTTCTCCCAAGTGTACTTAAGCTCGAAGAAGGAATTCACGATCAGAGTGGCGTACTCGATCAACCTGCTTGATTTACATCGCGCGAGAACAATAAGCGTTGAGGCGATCTGTCTCGCTCGAAAGAGCATTCAGGATGAGCCTTAACGGTGAAAGCCGGACCGGAAGGGCCGACGATCCGTGACCACCGGCACGACAATCCAAACGGTATCTAAACCGTTCTTGCTCGCAGAAAATGTACACGACGATTTACCATTCGATGTGACGCCATCGTTCTCACAACATAGGAACAACTGCACTTTTGTTTCATTGTTGAAACATGATCACCGCAGAAGAAAAAGAATTATTTATTGTCTAATTTGGCAATTATTGTGTCAACTTTTAGGAAATGAAGACGACTCTTTTGCCATAAAATTTTATCGATATGCAAACATTTGAATCGACAAAAAACAAATTACAGGTGCGATCGCTCAGTACCAGACAACGCCACTCCTACTCTAGGTCTGCCCGACGCCCCCTCACGAATCACGTGACCCAAATCAACCAATCGCTAATTTTCGTTGCATTAGCGTTGCACCTGAAGAGGCCTGATTTTCTAAGATACCCCCGGTAAAATCACTTTCAGTGATAACAAAGAAGCTGTCAGATTGTAATGATTAGCGATTTAAATAAATTCTCTATTAACAGATAAAATTATTAAAATTCTCCATTAAGATTTTTACGAGTGAACCAAGGAGTTGAGTTTTTGGCACAGAGATATAATTCACGTATCTTTTTTTTTTTTTTTGAAGAAGAGGAATATTAAATTTGTGACAATTGTTTACGACAATTCAAAGTTAGAGTCTCAGATTCCGACACAAAACTAGTTTCCGCTTATCAGGAAAAATGTCTAGAAACATCGGAGACGAACATCCACTAAATTCCCTCGCCGCATCTCCTAAATACCGGAGAAGGGACGCAGCAACTACAATATACATCAAACCAAAAATAAAATAGCCGAATACGACGACTGATTCAGCGAGCCAATTACCACAAACCATTCCTCGGGGAACCCTTGGCAGCCTTGTGTGTAAAGGCTGGTGCTGGTGTGACACGAGACGAGGAGAAAAACGAAAAAAGAAGAGCGAATGAGAAATGGAAAGGTAGAGGGGAACGTGGGCTTGCGTTTAACGGGTGAGAGGAAAATGACGTGGACGTGAAACAGAGATGACTGTGAGAGGGGGAGCAGAGGCACGAAATTCATGAATATTTATACCGTGGTTATATCGTAGAACTAGCATGTACTGGAGGGGAAAAAAAAGGGGAAGGGAAGAAAAAGAGCGAACGTCGGCGCCGTCAGCCAGTCGCAAACTCGGAAACTAAATGCTTTCTCTCTCTTTTTAGTACACGTACCATGAACGAAATAGAGGAAAATCCTGTGTCATATTTGTCTACATCCACGTAATTTAATTTATTACACGGGCATAATAAAACACGAATCACACCGGACGTCTTTCTCCAATTGCACGATTATCATCTTCCATTAACGCGGCGTGTTATCAACGACAGTTGAATGGTATCTTTTTATCGCCTTATCGTTAATTCGTTGAATTACCAGCGATTGAATTAGCAGCTAATTATAACCCTCGCCATTAGTAGTGGAAACCTTTTTTTTTTTCTCGAGCAACGAAATTTGTCAACCGGTTAGAATCTATTTTCCAAAAGTACAGAATATGAATTTCGATCTTTTAAATCGACACGCTGTTCAGCGATGATGTTCGATCTCCGAAAAATTTCAATTAGACCTTTGGACAGTAATTTCGCCCGGAAATACTGACAAACTGCATCCTGGAAATTCAGAAAGTCGCTGAGGACGCGCCGGAAGCACGGATCGGTGAGTTCATTGATAAGCACGTAAGACAAATTGCACGAGACAGAAAATTAAACGATCGTGGCCTGTACCAGTATTATTTGTCTGTGGGAAAAAGGAAAAAGAAAAATCGCGACTGTGCAAGAACTCGAAATTGAAAAATGAACGATCCAAGTGTTGTTGACTTTGCTCGTTAATCATGCTCTACAATTACAATTACTCATTTACGTTGTTACTTTACGAAATACGATCACAGGTCGTGTCTCGTATTTATCATACAGGGTGATTCACGTAACTTGCACACTTAGTAGACTTTCAAAATTATGCGTCTAATGAGAAATTGTTTGAACACAAACAATTTTTTGTACGGTTTTAAGGGAGCCAAGATATGTGTGTATTGAGGAATATAACATTCTCTTAATTTATGATAAAAAAAAAAAAAAATATATGGTCTAATTGAAGAAAATAATTGATTGTGCGCCAATTACACTGCACGCTTGTAAAATTCGCTGTTTCATGTTGTCAACACTTTTTTACTTGAAATTTAGTATTCTTTTGATTTATGATGAAAAAGATGCACGATCCAATTAAAAAGAAAAAAAAAATAAAGATGATCTTGGAAATTTTGAAACTCCTCAAAAAACTGACACGCCATATTTTGCCTCCTTTAAAACCACACAACTTTCGTATTAAACATATTATGACAAAAAATTATAAATATTATATAAATATTATAAACATTACAATGAATATTAAACAATATTCATCAGATGCATAATGTAAAGGTTACGTCAGTTACTATACAAGTGTACGTGGATCACCCTGCACGTACATGCCGCGACACAGTTTGTTTCGCGCAAGACAAGCCGGCCACCGCCTGAAACGTTAATTATCGATAATTAACTTCTAACGCCGCCGTTTCCCGAAACACGGTAACCGAGCGAGATCTAACATACAGAGCGGATTTCTAGGATAACGCGTTATCATCGGAGGAGGGGAAATGAACAATATAATCAGGACTCCCTGGTATCAGATTGGATCCAGCTCTGACGTCGTAATTGCTTTGTCTCCCACGCCTTTGAGAAGCGACCAATCACGATCGCATAAGCACAATCAAACTTCGTGCACAGCCGATGCTTTCATGTCGCGCACCGCCGAAGGATGCAACAGATTTGCATACGCGTTCGTTCCCTCTCTCGCTTTCGTTCGCTCTCCCCTCGCCACGGAGGCGAGTTTCTTCCTTTCTCTCTCTTTCTCTCTCTTTCCCTCTCTCTTTCTCCCTTTGAGCCTTTTCTTTCCACTGCGCATCTTTATTCACTTACGCGCACACGCACACAGAGGGAACGACGAACACGTGTATGTACAACGGCGAAGCAAGTTCGTGGCGCGCAATTAAGAAGCAATTTAGTGCACCTCCTCCTTCAGTGAACGAGGAGCTTTCGCAGCACGTCGTGCGCCGCGATAAAGCACCGCCGTCCGTGTGCTCGGAACCTCAACTATGTTGCATTAAAGTTGTATCCTCGAAGGCGAGTAGATAACGTCTGCACCGCTTCCGGTGCGATGCCCGCCGCTTTTGACCGGGTGCCGATAGATCCTGAACCCTCGCGAATCGCTACGTTTGTCGGGGCGATATGCCCCACTGTGAGAGTTTCGCTTTCGGTCAGTAAGAAAAAGTTAGGCAAGCACTTATTTACTTGTTATATATTTTTACTTTCATTCGCTTTGCCGTTACTATTCACTTTTATTTTACTTATTCACTTTACTTATTTAGTTGTTTGTTTGTTCCACGGTTGAAATACTCTCTTTGGAATGGAAAATAACGAAACAACGAAGTTTTAAATGTGAATGAAAGAGTGGATCTTTGAGATAATGAAAGATAATACGAGATAAAGGAGATGAAAATACGAACGAATGTAAATAAAATTATAACTAAAACACCAATTAAGGTCGATTAAGAAAAAATTCTGATTATACAGGGTGTTTCCGGAATCGTGGTACAACCAGAATGCCGGAAGGTGATTCCACGTGGGAGAAAAGGAAGAATAAATTCCTCTGGCTTGCGGCTCCCTTTTTTTGGGAAAATCGAGTTTGAAAATTTACCCGCTAATTCCAAATTTAACTAAACGCTTGAATTTAACTTGAATTTCAAACGTGTAGCAGAGTATTCTTTGTTCAAAAATAAATAAAAAAACGTGGAATAAAATTTTCCCATTTTTAAGAAAATTAGATTTAAATTAATTTATATTCATGTTATCACGTTATATTTATTTACAATAATTTATATAAAATTAAATCAAATGACTCAGTTTCCTCGTTTCACCATTCTTCGCGCGATTACTATATTAATTTACCATTGTACCATGTACCAATTTATCGTAAAATCTCGTTTCATATATTTCTCAAAGTACATTGAAGCAGATTGAACAATCGAGCGAGCAATCTCACTGATAAAATTATTCCAAACTCTACATCTGAAAAGGAGCAATTTCCTTTGCAGAGAAAGAGAACGTTGAAAAAGAGAGGTATTACACTTCCAATATCCATCAGCCGACAAATTTCTTCTTTCGTGGCCACGGAACCGCCCCGAATCCAGCAACCGTTCGCACACGGACGGATCGCGAAATGCTACATCTCCGCGAGATATGTACACATGTGTGTATTAAATGTCGGCAACGATCCGATACCAGCGATTTCCGGCGGCCGCAGACCCAAAACGGAAGATCAGTGCCCATCTCGGGATGTTAAACAGCAGAAACGTGCACCGTGATTGCAGGAAGTAACGCACGTGACGCACAACGCGATATAGTTCGCGATGCGATCTAGCAACTGCGAGCCTCGCTGTGAATGCGAATATCATTGAATCTGTTTGCAGAAACGTATCAGCTACCGCAGCCTCTCATTTCGACCCTTTTCGAATTTCCCCTTGACAAAGTTCGTCGATTATGAAAAAATATAAATAGAACAGAGATTCGTTGATACAAAAATGCAAGCATCAGCTGAGGTCAGAGTATTGTTTTCTATATAAAAAAAGAAAATCTCTTGACCAAATCGAATAACTCGTCGAATTTTAATTTCTTGATTTTAATCGAGCAATTCAACAATAATTAAATCGAGCAATTCATAATTTTCGAATTTTAATTTCCTAATTTTAATCGGGCAATTCAATTCAACCAAATCGAGTAATTCATAATTTTCGAATTTTAATTTCTTAATTTTGATCGAGCAATTCAACAATAATTAAATCGACCAAATCGAGTAATTCGTAATTTTTGAATTTTAATTTCTTAATTTTAATCGGGCAATTCAATTCAACCAAATCGAGTAATTCATAATTTTCGAATTTTAATTACTTAATTTTAATCGAGCAATTCAACAATAATTAAATCGACCAAATCGAGTAATTCGTAATTTTTGAATTTTAATTTCTTAATTTTAATCGGGCAATTCAATTCAACCAAATCGAGTAATTCATAATTTCACGAGTACGAATTTAAAGAAACAACACTAGACAATATTGTATAGACCGAAATTTTCAAACTTTCAACGTAATTCAGCATAAATATTTCTTTTTCTGAGTGCGAATCGAAAAGATCACGATTGGAAGAGAAAAAGAAACGTGGACTTTCCGTCCATTTTTCGAGAGCGAACGAATTTCGGAGGATCGGAAAATTTGGGACGCTCGATCGAAAGACATTTGTTCACCTTGGAGCGAACCTTCGAGCTCCTGCGAGAGAGCTGCCTTGCCGACGACGAGAACGGGAACGGCGGCGAGAAGACAAGTGTGCCTTAAATGGCTCGCGGTACTTTTGCTCGTTTTCAATGCCGCGACGAGAATGTGACGCAACCGGCCGCGTTATCCATTCCTCGCCTCCCCTCGGCCCCGGCATCCTTCAATTTCCACGAAGCTCTCACGCAGCTCCCCACCGCGGCGTGTCTCGATTGCCCCCCACCCGTTTGCGTATCTTCTCCAAATATTTTTACGAAATTTCTCGAAACAGTGCCGTTCGTTTAGAAAATTGACCGACGTAAGGTAAATCGTTGGATCGTTGACGGAGGATCAATAACATCGAGGATTTCAACTAACGATCTATTTTGTCTCGTTTCGTCAAAGAGCAAAGCTTCCACTTTGTGGCAGTCATCAGTTTATTTTTATTTCTTTCGAAAATGACATCATGCGGCCACATGCGGTGGCAAAGTGAAGATAGTTGCAAATTTTCTCGAGAGTTGCACACATTCGAAATCTTTCTATCTCGTGTCTAAGGAACGTTAAAAAAATTTTTTCTCAACCAGATCTATCGGATCATTTTGAAAGTTGAATATAAAGATTCCTCCTCTCCTTTGTAAAGATCCTTTACAACTCGTTGCACGATTTTTTTTCTCAACATTTTATCGACCGTTAAATATTCAAGAAACCCTAACAGGTTTTTGTCAGTTGATTTTAGTATTCAAAGTTTAAAGCAATATGTTTAAAGCGAAGGAAAATTGAGTCAGCGAGTCTTCAAGAATTTTGATGTTCAAGATCATGGACTTCAAAACTTGGACTATGAAAATTTTACAATTTTCGAGAGAAAATAATACTCTCATTTTCTCATTTACTACGTACTTTCTTACTACTAAAATCATCTTTGAAGAAAACAAACTTGTATCAAAGTAGGAGCTTGGCGCTTTAAAATGAAATCAAGTTACATAATCTTCCTTTACAAAATTATATCGGTTGAAAAATTATTGACAATTTTTTCATTGTCATTAGCACAATTACGAAACAGAGAGATAGAGAGAGAGATCTATTTCTTTCTCGTTCGATAATTTTTCAAATTTATTCACACCCAATGGCAAAATTAGAAAATTCACGAATGCATGAAAATTACGGTGCTTGTCTAGCGTGTTATCTTCATCGCATCCGTCTGAAGTTGCTGACACTTCCGGGGGAGGATAGTCACCGAGAGAGAGAGAAGGAGGGAGCTGTAATTTATACCGATGACAAAATTCAGACAGCTCCATTTCTCGAAAAGATCGCGAGACGCATCGAATAAGTAATGGATGTAAATATATATATATATATATCGAGGAATCCCTACGGGCAGGCAGTAGCAACCGAATGTCCCGGGGGGATCGATATGTAGATAGCCGATCCTCATAAATATTAATTCAGTCACGATGGCTTCCGCAACGCGGGCCCATCTCGATTTTCCAATCGGTCACTTCTTTATCATTATTATTATTATCTTATTATTATCTATTATTATTATTATCTTACTATTATACTCTCTCTCTCGTGATTGCAACATCGAAGACACGACGAAGCGAAAGAAAGAAGCAGAGATGACAAAAGAAAAGAAGAAAAGAAAGAAAGAGGAGTCTTGCTGCGCGGAGCAAGCAAGTCGACTGAGATTCCACTTTGGAACAGATCGATTTTTCGGTGGCGCGCGCACGTTCCCAGGCAACGATAAATTCTAATAAATATTTATTGCCCTCCCCCTCACGAACGCGCGTGACGTAAAGCAACATGCAAATATACGCGGACACGCGGCGGAATCTCGATTATCGAAAACCGCGTGTTAACTTCCGGTTATCTGAACACTCGACAACGTGTCTCGATTTCTGGCTGTCTCGGCTGCCAGTTTTTTCCCGTTTTCCGATCGAGACCCTGCCCGTGGCACGATGGTACATCGCGATACTTGTTACGATAATAATTCTCATTGAAATTGAAACGAATTGGAGAACTTTCTCTTGACGAAAGCGAAGCGACGTAAAGCAATTATTACTGGTTACCCCCCAGCGGGGTAAATTGACCATTAATCGATCACTCGGCCACCGGCAACGCGCCGATTTTAATAATTTAATGGGAAATTGACGTGTCGGATTAATCGATAAACACACCGCCGATGTAACGCCGTTTCGACGTTATTCACCGCGAATCGATCAGAATCCGCTCGAAGCCCTTACGCTTCGCGACTCCGTCGAATCACGAGAGCAACAGCAACTACATCCTGTTCCGTTCCACGTGCATACGTTTTACGCGACTGAAAGTGCGAGAGAAAACAAAATATTGGAAGGAAATGGTACGAGTTACAAATATTCACTTCACATAGATTGACTAAAAAAACTGCACGACTTGTATCCCAGTACGATTCGTCTCACTGAAAGGCCCAGAAGCAACTGTTCTGACTAGGAAAGATGACTTTTTTGCCATAAAATTTTATCGATATGCAAACATTTGAATCGATAGAAAACAAATTACAGGCGCGATCGCTTAGTACCAGACAATCAGACGCCACTCCTACTCGAGGTCTACCCCACGCCCCCTCGCGAATCACGTGACCCAAATCAACCAATCGCTAATTTTCGTTGCATTAGCGTTGCACTTGAAGAGGCCCGATTTCCTAAATTCACTGATAATAATGATATATCAGAAAACAAAAGTAAATTGTCTGTCAGTGAAAGAAAATAAAATGTTGGAAGGAAAAACTATCGTAGGTACAAGTTATGGAAATGCATAATTGTTTCGTGTAGATTAACAAAATAATAATAATGACGATGATATTTGAGAAAACGAAAGTAAAATTTATTCATCGGTGTCACTGTAATTCGAAACAATCAATCTTTTCTTTTTAATTCGCACAAATTAAAACTTGTCCTCGTCGTTTGAAATATTTGCAAGTTCGACTTCGTTTCCATTTTTCATTGTTGATACGAATAATCACGATCGACTTGTAGAAAACAAACGTACCTACGAGTATTTTTTTATCAGGTGTTATTGTTACTTTTAAAAAGTACTCTGTTATCGTTACCTACGAAAAAATTCCAGGGAAATATATATTTTTTCTTCGTGTAAATTCCAAATTGCGCGAATTGACATCGCAAAAATAAAAAGTACCACGTGCAAGAGAGACTCGCGTAAAAAAGGCGTAAAAAAAAAGTGCCACACTCCCCTTTCCTTATCGAGGTAACGAAACGACCAAGTGAAAAACGAAGTAGACGAAAGAACGAACAGGGGGGGAGGGGAGGAAATAATAAAACAGAAAGAGGGGGGAAGGGAAGTGCGACGCGAAAATGCGGCAATAAAGAGGGAGGAAGAGCGAGAACGAAGAGTAGACTGAACGACACGAGTACGACGTTTCGCGACGTTTATCAGTTGGAACCTGACAGCGAGATAAAGGGAGAAAACGCGTGGAAAGAAGAGGGAGAGAGAGGGAGAGAGAGGGAGAGAGAGAGAGGGGAGAGGCGAGGGCGAGGAAGGAAGAAGTTGCCGGTGAACATTCCACGGGTGCCGGAGTTGGCGAAGGCTCGGCTCATCCAGAGCAGAATCGTTCCCACGGTACGCGAATCCGCTTGGAACACGCCGAGAGGCCGCTCGCGCCGCTCCTCCAATCGCGTTTCCACTTCCGTTCGTTCCGTTCCTTGGTAATTATTCATTGAAACACGGCTGCCGATGCGGAAACACAATTTAAAAGCGCGACACTTTCCTCCCAAGGGGGAACGGATTAGGTTGTAAATCGTTTAGTCTCTCTGTCTCTCTGTGAACAGAGACACCGTGTCGGCCGCGTGATTGCTGTTTATTAATTCACGTGTCACGATTTTGCTGTCGGTTGGCCTAACGCGTCATAGTTGTGTCACTGACGCGCTCTTTTGTGGATCGTTTGACGAACCACGTCTGATTTCGAAACGATTAATCAAATTAAATCTATTTTATTTGTCGTACAATTTCCATCGTTATCTCCTCGAAAATTAATTTTCAAGAAGATAGGATCGTTTGATTTCGAAATGGGAAAATTAATTTTCGAGAAAATAAGGATGAAAATTGCACGACAAATAAAGTAATTTTAATTTAATTAATGAACAAAGATGCGACGTGAGTTGATTGCTGTTTATTAATTCACGTGTCACGATTTTGCTGTTAGTTGATTTAACGCGTCATAGTTGTCACTGACGCGCTCTTTTGTGGATCGTTTGACGAACCACGTCTGATTTCGAAACGATTAATCAAATTAAATCTATTTTATTTGTCGTACAATTTCCATCCTTATCTCCTCGAAAATTAATTTTCAAGAAGATAGGATCGTTTGACTTCGAAATGGGAAAATTAATTTTCGAGAAGATAAGGATGAAAATTGTATGACAAATAAAGTGGATTTTAATTTAATTAATGAATGGGGAGACGCGACGTGAGTTGATTGCTTGTCATGATTTTGCTGTCGATATCTACTGCGCCAGTTGTCACTGACGCGGTCTTTTGTGGATCGTTTGACGAACCGTTTGATTTTTGTAGGAAAATTAATTTTGGAGGAGACAAGGATGGAAATTGTATGACGAATAGCGCAAATTCAATTCAATCGATGAATGGTTATGATTACTGTTTATTAATTCACGCGTGTCACGATGGAAGCGATCTTTTGTCGATCATTTGATACACTGAAATTCGATTTCCGTGTAAAAATTAATTTTGAAGAAGACAAGAATAGAAACCAGAAACTGAAAATTGATTTTGAAGAGGATAGAAAAGATAGGAATTGTACGTTGAATAAAATAGGTTTGATTTAATCGATAAACGGAGACACAGTTGCGACTGCTGTTTATTAATTCACGTGTCACGATTATGGTCGTGATACTGTGATATATTATTACCAATGGTTATCAGTTATTGACATTGATACGAAGATGTTTTGTCCAAGTAGAACAATTTTTTAAATCTAGAAGTTAATTTCGACAAAAATCGCAAATAAGAACAGAAAATGGCGAGATTAAAAGTTAAATAAAGATGCATATAAATGGATAGTATACAATCCAGATGAAAATCTAGGTCGGAAGTGTACGAATAAAATGTTTTGGTTGCTTCGAGCAGTTACGAAAATAGAAAATCCGAGAAATTACGAGAAAAACGTCCAAGTGGAAAAAATTTGAGTAGTTTAAATAATAATAAACCGAAAAATTCGTTCGCTTGGTAAAAGCATTTCAGGACCTTTTAATAAAATCTTCGTCTAATTTATTAAAATAAACTAATGAAAATGACTCCGTCGCAGCGTTTAGACTTGCCAATGGCTTCTCGAGTGAATTAACAAAATTTATTTGTCATAGTATAACAAAGTCCAATGGACACAAGTCCAAATGAAATCCAAAAGAATCAATAAAGTCCAAAGTCTAAAGTTCAAAGTTCGATTAGAGTTCATTGGTCGTTCGAATTTCGTTCAAAATTTTATTGAAATTCTTCGAAATCTCTCGATAATCAACGAGGGATCAGGGTAGTTTCTTTCAAAAATTAGACAAAATTAGCCCTGAAGATGTGGAGGAGCCATAAATTTGAGAAAAACTTCCGACTTTACAAGCGAGTTTATGACACGTCAAATTGCCACTGAAAACTTAGGAAATCCTGGTGGAACCATATATGCATTTCTAAAAATTATGGTTCATTTGTCAGAATAAATTTCAAACTCAAAAACAACGAAAGTCACCTAAAATCGGTTCCTGAAGTCTTGTCTTTGGCACACAGAGAAACTGAATCGCCTATGAACAGAGCTTCGTTATTTAAATTAAATTCGAAAAGTTTAAAACTTAGAAAATTGCTCTACTTTTTCACCGAAGAAATGAACTATGAACAAACTACAATTGCAAACAAAACAGTCAGAGTATAATGTTACCCAGGCGGATATCAGAATCAAACGAACACGAATCGCGTTCGTCTCGTGAATAGATACGCACGTAGGATCTGCATTATACATTCCTTTGCGTTATTTAATGCGCTGCATTATAGATCCTTTCATAATTCCGCGGAAATTAATAATTGAAACGATGAAACGTACGATCTTGGCGTGCGTGGATATCCGCTAAATTTTACATTTTTAATTACCCTCCGTATCTCTCGCTCCGCCGGACGAGTATTTATTAACAATCGTCGAACGAGATTCTTGGAAATAATTTTTCCCCCATAACAACTCTGTCGCTTGGAATCGTTAAAATTTTCACTATCGTCGTTCAATCCCTCGAATGAAATAAAATCAAATTCCGATTCTCGATGATATTGACTCACGATGGTTAACCGTGCACTTTCCAGAAACCAAAATAGCCGAAACATTCCACGAGGGCTGTACACGCGTGACGTTTTCAGAGTGTCAGAGTGAAAATTCGATTTCTAATAATAGCGACCGGTATAACGTAGGCGTAACCTACATTCGGGGTACCGCGGTATGCAACAGCGAAAATTCGAATCCCATTGCTTTCACGCAATTACGACTTCCATCGCGATTTAAGGGGGCAACTTTCTCGCAAACTTCCACCGTGGCTGCACACCACGTGCAGCAGATAGAAAATGGAAAAAGTAGGTGAGCCAATCAGTAATTTATCAGTCGAGTTACATTTACGACACCCGTAAGAGTACGCGGATGTGCGCTGAAGCTCGTTCGACGAGAAACAAAGTGCAGCCGATTCTTGCGATCTTCCACTCTTCGCTTTTTTTTTACGCGTGTTTCCTCCCTTGCCTCGTCTCCGTCTCTCTCCTTCTAACAAATCCTCTCGCAATTTCATCCCCTTTCAGTTCCCGCTCTTTGCACGCTTTTAATGCCCCTTCCCTCCGTATTTTCGGTTCTCTTTCTATTTTTTTTTTTTATACATTCTATGAAATCTTCTTTCAAGAACATCTCCCCCCCCTCCGTGATCTTAAAAGAGAGAGATTTTTCACGTTTTCATAGTTCTATACTCTGTAATCCTCTCTGCAATCTCGTTTTAAATTGCGTTTCTTCCCGTTATTCTCTCGTGCCTTTCTCATCTCGATGTCCACGACACAGTTTCTTCTTTCTTTTCGCGTTTCTCTTCTTTATTTGATGTTTTTTTTACTCCGTTTCGCTTTATTTTTATCACTGAAAGTGATTTTAGTTAGTAATCCAGAAAATCGGGCCTCCTCAGGTGCAACGCTAATGCAACGAAAATTAGCGATTGGTTGATTTGGGTCACGTGATTCGCGAGGGGGCGTGGGGTAGACCTCGAGTAGGAGTGGCGTTGTCTGGTACTGAGCGATCGCGCCTGGATTAATTTTTGCTTTCGTCTAATTTTCGCTTTTAACTTTCATTTTCTTCGTGTTCTTAATGCTCCTTTTGTTCGTTTCTTCTTTCGAACCTAAGTTCTTTTTCTCCTCACATTCAATTTTCCATTTCTTCATCCCCTTTCTTTTTGCTTTAATTTTCCCATCCTCGTATTCCATCTTAAGTGTATTTTTTTTTATGAAAAACGTTAGTCACATTCTTTTACATTCTACACGGTTTCCCTCTACATTTCGAATCGTCTCGCGCTGAATATTCCCCTTTCCTTTAATTCCTTTCTCTCTTTTTTTCACCCGGCACCCTCGACTCGATTCGATTCGATTCGATTCGATTCGACGGTGTAATATTGTTCGCTCGCTTCCGTTCCGACGGACCCACTTGTAACCCATTGAAACAACCACGATGCAACGCCGATAGAACAGAGCGGCTTGTGTAGTGACACGAAGTTAAATCGAATCTTTCCCTACGGATGTGCCGCGTGGATACGTCGTATCGATTGCCAGCGCGAAACGATAGCATCGGGACAAATAACGTCGAGGGGAAGTGCATACATACGTGTATTAAAATTCCTTACGCCTCGAATCGAACCGTCGATAATGTTGAAAGTGGGTACGCATCGACCGATAAAGAAAGTTTCTGTCAAGTGGATCGGGACAGTAAAAGTCAGACAGGTTACACTGTTGTGTAAAATGCGCATGTACACAGCCACTTCAAAGTCTCCGGGACGCTTTTTACATTATACATCTTTAATAATTCTTTACCTATCGTAGGTAACGAAGTTTTTCAATTGCTCGTGTATTTTATAATGTACTATTGTTATAATGTACACTTTGTTAGTTCTTTACTGTTTAAAGTATCGTTTCGTTTCTTTAGACTTTGAACGAATAAATACAATTTACTTGAAATTGCCAACTTTTTTAATGTTGCCCAAAATAATTCTCGAAAGCTTGAACCAACATCTTCCTTTCGCAAAGTAAAAAATACTTGTCGAAAGTGAAACAACGTTTACTTCATTATAGCCGCAGGAAGAGTGTAATCCAACAATCTCTATGTAACTTTCAACTAATTCTTACATTTTATAATATAATTGTTATCACATCAACCCCTTCTTTTTGTATAAAGTATCATTTTATTTCTCCAAGCTTGAAACGAATAGACTTTTGATTTATTATATTATAAAAAAAGACATGTATGAAAATGTATAAAAATTTCTGTTGCGAATATTTTCTTCGGAGCTCGCGCAACGAGATATAATTCTCCGAAAGCTCCAACCGATCGTCCGACTTAACCTGCAGTCGCGAGTAATGCAACCTTCCTTTCGCGAATCAAAAAAAAAAAAAAAGAAAGAAAAAAAGATACGTTTGCTTTGTCACAGTCGCAGGGAGAAGGTAATCCAATAATCTCGCGGCGTGTAATTCTCGACTAGTTAAAAATTACGGGGGACGACTGCGACTGGAAAATGAAGGGATTTCGCGACGGATATATCGTGCGCAGACAGGGAATATTAAATGAAAAAAAAAAAAAATGTCCCATTGCCATTAACTCGCTTCCGTTTCGTGAGTCCACTTGTGTGCCCCCATTAGACCGGACTACATGCATCATCGCGGAGAGAGAGAGAGAGAGGAATCGAGTAGGTTACTCGATGCTGCTACGAATTTCTCACCAAACGAATCGAGGGTGGCGCGAACCAGGCGATAAAAATTCATATTTTTATGGCTTGTCGATAATTTAAACCGATGTAATTTCACAGAAAAGAGATCCACTTGGTCGCATTTTAAAACCTGAAGCTTCTACTTTGACAGTCGCGAGTTTGATTGTTGAAAATCATTAAAAAAATTCTTTTCGTAGTCTTGGAGATTAAAATCTCCTTTTTTTTAAAGAAAAAATCTCTCTTAAACTTTTATTGAATTTTATCGAACTTCGAAAACTTTAAGTTTAAATGGTAAAACAATTAGGATTTCTTGGATTCTTTTCACGTTCAAGATTCAACAAAATAGCGGGAGACAATCACACAGCAAGCTTCAAGCTTCAAGACCTAATTACGAAAAATAAATAATATTTTTTCTAGAACGAAACGAAAGTTACTCCGTTTGGCAAGCGTCTTATGTAATTCCTCTCTTTTATCACGATATCGGAACAATGAAAATATTTCACCGCAACGTGCACCGATTTAAGCGATTCACTCGTCTTAATGTTCCCGTTATCCGGGGCAATTGGAACACTTCGAGCCCCCCTTCCCTCGATATTGCACAATGACCCGCGCGGGGTTAACCTAAAAAATTCCTCGTAGCATCGCTCGGAGACTGCCAGAGAGAAGAAGTTCCACCGGAGGAGAAGACTTCCACGTTGAAGCGGAGCGTAAATAATAACGTTTCACCGACGAGCGGGATACCGTGCCGCGGTATCGGGGCGTAACCAAATCCTCGAGAGCCAGTTTCCACGAGATTGCCGAGCCCCGGTACCGTTCGCTTCGGTTTTCATTGATTGAAAAAAATCACCGCGAGATGCATTGTTAATCCCCGGTGACAAGATTGAAATCGATCCGGAGCTGAGTAAACATTCGAGGCAACTTCGTCTGGTCCGATCGGAAAGACGAAAATACCGGTATCTGTTTGGTAGACGTGAATTCATTTATCAAATGAACTACGTTCCACGAATCAATCTCTTAATTTGTACATTACACGTCCAAAAAGCAGGAATTCCCACTCTGAATTTCGAAATTTCGGGATTCCTCTCTCTGCCGAGAAATTTTTTTCGCGAGATGGTATGGATCGTTTGATGGTTTGAATAAAAACTCGCTCGCGTTCGATCTAGAGAATGGAACGACGATGCGCGAAATAAAAGATGAAATTGCACTGTGGTTTCGAGAGTCTTCAACTTGCTGATCAATTTGTTTGCCCGTTTTCTACTGGAATTTCTCGCGAAGAGCCAAGAGTAAACGGAATATTGACTTGCGATATCGATCGAAAAATTGCGAAGATCGAAATATCGCTTCAACGATACAAGTGTCGCGAGACACGAGACAGAAATTGCACGCTGTCTTCCTTTAAAACGCGTCCAATTGCCAAACAAATCCGGCCGTGTTTGGCATTTGGCAAAAACGCACACGAGACTGCAAACATACTCACATTCGACTAATATTTGCCCGGGGCAAATATAAAACTGAGCAATTCCTACGAGTCTTCCGTGTAACCGGAATGGATAAGCAAGAATCGTGTGCTTGGCACATCGATTTAATACCTCTGTGTGATAACAAAGCGATCGAGAAATTGATTTTATCGGTGCAAACTGAAAGTTAGAAAGCTCTCGGTCAATAGCCGGAAGCTCCGATTCAATAGAAGAAGAATTCAACGTGCGAAAACAAAAATTACACGCGTGGAAGCGAGGAACCTGCTTCAAAAATTGTGGAATTCAAATCGTAGAATCTAAATTTAAATTTCATCTCGAGTGAAAATTTTCGACTCTGCTTGAACGAGGAATGATCCCGAAAGTGTCGGGTGTTTCAAAATATTTACCGACGTCGGTCTCGTTTAACAACAAAGAGTGTACCAATGTCTTACGTTCAATCCTAAAGATACAAATTTTTTTTTTTTGTGCCGTCAGTCTCGTTTAATGTTTGTCAGTTTCTTTCTGGCCTCGATAAATTTCGTCACTTTCTTCGCTGAATTCGTTCACGAATCAAAATTGTTTACACTTCAAGCTTGCTTCGCTCGCGAGAAATTGCACTGTGGTTTCGAAGAAATGGTTTCGAGAAATTACGAAAACAAAAAGTACCGTCGTTTAACATCGTCGTTCCCGATGTATACTCACGATTTGAAACGAGTCTAAGGCACACGAGTGGGCCGCCTACGTTTTCACGTTTGAACTATGCGGAGAAACTCAACGAAGGTAACTTAGTCACGAAAAAATTTTCATTTTTTCGAAACATCGTATTACTGTGGAAACAAAGATACGTAGGAAATTTCCTACGTCGAAATACTTCACATCGTGAAGTATTTTTCGGAGAGAAATTTCAACGCGAGCAAGATGCCTCTGAAAGGAAAAGTTTCTCTAATTTCCAACAACACAGAGAGCAAAGTTAGCCAAGTTGTCTAAAATGAGACAGTCTTGCGCAAGTCTAACTCACAGTGTCACGATCTACTTCCATCCGTGGGCGGATGAACGAAGAGAGAGAAAAATTTTTTGTGTCCAGTTAGGACAAATTTCACGTACGTGTAACCAAACCAGTTGAAGATTGCCAAAAAGAGAATGGGAATGAAATAAAATCGGTGGGCAAACAGGTAAACTCTATCAAAGACTCTCGCGTGTAAAGGTGATATCGCAGTCACACTCGCGATATTTTATTGACCATCGACACACGCGGCGTAGGACGGTAATTTCAGGCGAAGAATTCGAGCAAACGAACTGTGGAAAAATCCTGTGCGGGCAAGCGACACGCAGCGCCGTGCCAAATTCCGTTAGGAAGATTAATTGGAATCCCCCCTGTATGCCCCTCTCTTTCTCACTGCTAAAACACACGCTTTGTGTATCGCGCCACGGAGACCCTTTCCAAAGCTCTCGAACCTCCATCGCGTTTCATTTCTATTTCCCCACGTACGGTACGTACCTTTTTCCACGCGGAGGAACGATCGAATCGATCCCGCTGGTAAATCGTTCGACTCACTGATTAAAAAAAAAAAAAAAAACAAAAGAAGAAGAAACAACAAGAGAAAGTAACGACAAAATATCGGACGATTCGCGATTCACGACGCGCGCGCGAGACAGTTTCGAACGAAGGTGGAACGCAAATTCGAGCGATTCGAACACCGGTTCGTCGAGAACTGAGGACGGCGGTGGCTCGAGACTCGAACGATGTCGGCCGACCTCACCGGGCCCTGCGCCGGGCCCTCGGTTGGTGGGGGGGAGTCCCCTCGTTTCGCCAGCCCCCGAGCTACGACCGGCGCTCGACCGTGCCAGGGTTACCACCGCCTGCTGTCAGACAACGAGCAACGACTCCGCCACACCGGAGTTATTATTGCAGCCTTTATTATCGTTATTATTCGCCCCAGTTTCTTTTTCTTTCCAGCAGAAACAGGGAAGAGGCAAGTCGTGTTGAACGGAGGGAAAAAAATCGGCCGTTTCTCAGAGTCATTGATGAAAAAATATGCTCCTGCACAAATATATCTAGGACGATTGTTTTGTTTTATCTAACCTCTTGAGTTGGAATAACGTGCCAAGCACATCGAGAATTTTTTGTCTCAAATTGCAACATTTTCTCAGTTTTAAGTATACTTAAATGTAACCCAGGCAACACAAATAATTTCTATCCAGTGATATCATATCGACGAGTTCAGAACAAAAAGAAAGCGACGGCTTATTGTATACGGTTCGGTCACTCGTTATGGTCCGCGAACCAGATGCCAGCACAAGGAGTTAAAGCAATTGAGATATTCTCGTATTATACCAATATTGTAGTAAACTATTACGAACGGAGTCATTGATGAAAAGATACGCTCCTGCACAATATTTATAATTTATGTATTTAATGGTATCTATAAATTACTACTTCTTCCTTAAAGAGTTAAGGTATATAATTTATGAAGGCAGAAGATATTCTAAGGACTTACGTGACTAATTAGAATTTATGGTAATTAGTAGGTTGGTAATAATTGAGGAACAATGAATGGTGAGTGCAAGTTACAGAATGGGACTAACAAGGTGATTAAAATTGGAGTTAATCGTAATTGAGAATCTCGCTAGAAAAGACAGACCTGAATGAACATTTTTTCCACTATAAAATTTATACATTTTACGAGAGACTTGCTGAGCACAAGGAACATCTCTCTACAAATTCTCAAGTCTCCAGAAAACACACCAATCGACTAAAATCACCACTTTAGTCAACGCAAACGTTTCCTGATCTCCCGCTAACTTTTCCAAACAGATCGACCAAAAAAATAGGCAGCGAGAAACTATTCGCAGAGAGAGCACGCAGCAGCATGTACGGTCGGCTTAATAACCGTGTACCGGGCACACAGTATTTGATCAACGACGTTGGCGTGCAATTAGGGGAGCTCGAAAGTATCTTCGATGTAAAAGCCAAGACGAATCCTCGCGGGTTTTAATTAAACTGAGTTGCGCCCGGTTCCATCTTTGAGGCGCAGATGTTTCGAGGGTGGATATCTCTCAACGAAATGGGGGTGGGAAAAAAAATAAGGGAAAACATGTAAAAAAAACAAAAAACGAGGAAGAGGAAGAGAATGTGTGTAAGAGAGAGAGAGAGAGAGAGAAAGAAACATTGCAGAAACGGCAAACACCTGAGTCGAGACCGGTTCACGATATCCACTACCTGACGCCAAACAATACATTATTGTGGGTGCACACCCGTGTCAGCTTGCATTCACGAATGTACACACGGTACATTTCATTCGCGCCTCTGCTACACATTTCTTTTTCTTTCTTTTCCTTTTCTTTTCCTTCGGTGTTAATGTAACGACGATACCGCGGATCGAATGCCGGCCATTGTCTCTCTTGATCATTCTCCCCAGGCGCGATATGCGTTACGTTTCCGCGCGTTGCAACTTGTATTGTGCTACCTCGGGAATTCACGAGGACACGCGTGAATATATAGAATATGTCACGTATACACCCCTTTGTCTTAGAAATCTCAGGACAAGTACTGCGTTAGAACATAGTACTCGATAGTGATAAATATGAATTGTAAACGATATACAATAAATGCAATATTTGCAACATAAGTTACATGATATGTAAAACTATAAATTACACAATATGTACAATATGCAATGTATAATATAAATTGTTGCATTTACATTACATACAATATATACAATACAATTAAGTACAATAAATAGAAAACGTACTTTAGACCATAAAGGCTCTGTTAATACATTAATATATCGTGTTACATATTGTATTATATTACATAATACGTTTATTATATTACGTTTACATAATACATTTAAATTAAATTGAAAAGCAATAAATATAAAACGTACAGAGATTTTATTGTATATTAGTAGATTTTATTATATATTAGTAATATATAATATATTGTATATTAATATATATAATATTGTATAATATATAATATATTAGTATATTAATATATTAATATATTGTACTATATATTGTGTTATTATATTATTGTATCGTATTATATTGTATTATGAATTATGTATACATGATAATCCACCCAAGTACTGAATATTAAAAATAAAAGTGTCCCAAGACTTTCGAGCCGGAGTATACATGTACGACTTCTTTATCTCTATTTTCTTCTCTTTCTTCAACCTGCTAACTCGGTCATTTCTCGGTTAAGAACTCTTAAATATTGCTATTAAAAACTTGCAAAAAATTCATTCACCTATCCAGACCCTTTTCAATTTCAGCTTAAATATTCGTGACCTCGATAAATGTCTTCAACAAGATAAATAATCTTCGGGAAGACAAATTATTTTGCCGAAAATATCGATAACGAGTCCCTCTTTAATTAATATTTCAGCCTGGACTGCAATTAATATTCTAGCCTAGGAATTATTTTTTAAACTGGAAACTTCTGTGGGGTGAATGCCAAATTGAAAAGATATTAAAAAAAAGAAACTAATTTTCAGTGAATCGATGTTTCAACCCCAGCAAGAATTTGTACGAAAACTCCAAAAAAAAAAAAAAAAAAAAGAAAAGAAAAGAAAACTGTAAAAATCTAAATAAAACGATCGATTAAACCGCGACTGCAATTTCGTAGTTTCAAACGATCGTAAATATCCTCGAATATTTAACGACGTAGCGGATTAAGGTGAAGAAGAAAAAACGCGACGTCTCTAACGATCGTCAGGCTCGTTTCTCTCCTAGCTTGCTGCGATTTAACGCGATTCGTTCTGTGTTATGCCTGCCGAAACGTTCAGCGCGAACGGACTGAAAGGCGAGAGGAAAAGCTGTGAATGTTCTCTCATCGTGAATAGATCACACTCACCGCGTTGTGCGTATTTAGAGCGTGCTGTCAACTTCTTGTCGACTTAAACATTAAAAAAAACTTCCCCTCCTTTAGAGAGACAAATGCTGCCAAATACGTACCTGAAACAGAAAAAAGAGAAATCTCGCGTTAGCTTTATCCTCGAACGTTCGGCAATTTTACTTGTTTGCAACTGTCTGCGTGACATTTCATTTTTTTTTTTTTTTTATCGAAGAACAGATATTCTCGTCGAAATAAACGTTTTCCCCGGGAACCCGGGGAAAGCGTGAAATACGCAGCTCGATAAGATGAATAAGAAATTGCAACCGCTCTGGTGTTTCGCCGTTATCAAAAATTGATGTTGTTATTTCCCCGTGTGCTCTGCCTCTAATTTTTCAACTTTTCTTTTTTTTTTCACCGCCAAACTTTGTCGCGAAGAGGGCTTTTTTTCGTTTATTCTTGAATTTCCCGGGGTGAAAAATATTTACTCGCGCGAGATGATTTGTCGAAACGAACGAACATAGCGAACAGATTCTCCAAATTCAGTAAATCCAAAGTTTGTCAATGTCATTTCTCGACGATTTGTCTAACTCTTGTAAAATCAAATACGGGGACGTAAGATACTCGAAAGGCCACTCGATACATATATATATAATAATTCGACGTAAGACCACTCTATGGTAGCAACAATTCGTAGCAAACAGATTGGGAAGCATCCCCATCTACGGTGCAACTAATTCCTCCGTCAATACGATTTGCGTTATCAGTGCCGCAAGACTCTCCCCGCTAATTCTCAAGCAGCTCGAGCCCTCTCGAGCCCTGCTCGGCCTTCTCTCGCCGACCCTTATCTTCGAGTGGAAAGTGGCAAGGAGGCGCGGTGCCAGCTCGGCCCGATGCTTTTCCAATAAGCTGCTGAAATTCTGTACGAAAGAGAGGTTCGAAAACTGAAGGCGGAGGAGGTGGAGGAGGGATCTCGCTAAGGCAAGGGTGCATTTGGGGAAGAATCGAAAAGGTAGAAAAGGGTGGCTCGGCGGACTTGAATAATGCACCATGCGTACATCCTTTGTCCGACTTTCGTCCGTGTCTTTGGACTTTCGACAACAGCGGGGAATCAGCTTCCGCGAATTTTCTATCTCTTCTGAGTCTATCTGTTCTAATCCCTCCCCGCGTGGCTGTCGACTCCTGTCAGACGATCGATCGATCACGGTCTTTAATGAAATTTTTCCTCCTGTACTTTGTACTTTTATTATTTTAATGTATTTATTGTAAATGTATTAATTTTATTATTTTAACGTATTTATTATAAATGTATTAATTTTATTATTTTCATGTATTATTATTATGTTTCTTTTTTTTTTATTTCAGTATTTTTTCAAATTTATGCTAATAATCGAAACATGAAATTTGACTGTCAAACGATCGATCGAACATTTTATACTTATACCATTATTTTTCTTTTTCTTTTTTTGTATTCTAGTAGACGTCGAATATTTCTTCAAATATTACCCTGACGATGACCGAAACAAGAACTAATTTTGACAACAACAAGGATTTAATTTTGGCAAGTAATCTCTACAAGGGAAAGGATTTGTCGATCGGAAATATCAATCGGAGCTTTCCATTTTCCGAAATGAGTTAATGGGGGTTGTCCGTGTTCTGACACATGTCACATGACACGTGAAAAAATTTGAGCTTCTTTAACCGGAAAACAGCGAGACAAGAGGGAATAAAGTTTATGAGAAACGTTTAATAGGACGATAAATACCGACATAGGAAAGAGAGAGAGAGAGAGAGGCGAACACGATGCTGGCGCATCGATGGCTTTGTGAATTTAAGTGCTCTCGTATTTATGTACCTACAAATTATACAGGACACTGTGAAATGTTCGAAACCGAGCCATACATAAATCGGCGGTGCTCGTTCTCTCGAGAGATGCTGTAAATTCAGAAAGCATTATCGATTGATCTTGCCACCAGGATCACCACCAGTCGACCCGCCCTGGTTATGTTAATGGCGCATTAATTTGACCGAAGTTCGGTGTATGTTTCGAGGTGTACGTAGGAGAAAAATTTTCTCTCAACTTTCAATATCACTAAGGAGATCTTTAATCTGAAACCGAAACGAATAGAAAAGCAGATATACAGGGTGATTCGCGTAACTTGCACGTCTGTACTGACTTTTAACTTACGTGTTTAATGAGAAACACGAAAACTGTATGTTGGAGGAAGCAAAGTATGGCGTATCAATTTTTTATGTGTGTTGAGAGGTTTCTTTCTTCAAGAAGAAAAAAACCAAGAATCGATATTTATTTTTAAGAAACCAGGTGGCTTTCTTTAAAATTAACCTTTATGTTATTATAATTAAAAGAAAATTATTAAATTAAAAAATCAACATCAACTGAACACAGTGATGAATTTTAGCCACCATTAACTAATCAAAATAAGAGCAGAAGACTCGAAGATTCTTTTCCTTAACCTCTTGCGCTGGAATGGTATACCACGCATGTTGAGAATTTTTTATTCCAAAATTGCAATATTTTTCAGTTTTAAGTATATTTAAGTATAATCTAGACAAAACAAATGATAAATTTATTTCTATCCAGTGATATCATACCGACGAGTTCAAAAAGAAAGCGACGAATTGTATACGGTCACTCGTTATGGTCCGCAATCAGTTACCAGCGCAAGTGGTTAAGAAGAAATTGATATTTATTTATAAAAAAAACTATCACTACGTGCAGTTCTTTAAAACTAAATTAATTCCTGCATACTATAAAAAATCAATATCAATTGATCGTAATAACCAAATTCTGACCACCATTAATTAATCGAAATTGGCCACCATTAATCAATCGAAAATTAAGAACAAACGCTAGAAATCGTCACCATCGCTAATTCTGACCACCGATTAATCAACAAAAATTGGGACAGAAGCGTCGAAGATTCAAAAAATCGATATCCATTTTTAGAAACGTGCGAGACTAAATTGATGCCTGCGTACTCTAAGAATCGACATCTGCCGTTCGAGCATCGCTTTGGGTAACAAACTTCGAAACCACCGACGAGCTAATCGAGGTCGGAGCAGACGCCGGGACGGGTAGGTTCGTTCGTCCAGAAAGAAGGAAACACGCGGAGATCGATATGTATTCTTGAAAGCTGTCGAGCGTACGACTAGGAACGTGGCTAGCTCCCGCTCTCTCCGCTCCTCTCCGAGCTCTGGAGATCTTGCTCTGCAATCTCCAGATGGGCTTGTTAAGCATTGCCGGGAGAAAACAGAAAGCCCGGGACCCGGGACCCTTCCTCTTTCTCTCTCCCTCTCTCTTTTTCGTAGCAAATGGTACGAGAGCGCAGAGCAACAAGGTTCCGCGGAGCAGCTGTCGTTTTCACAGTAAAAACCGAGAGGCAGCCAAGACGCGGTTCGGATGCGCTCGGGAGCATCTGCATAGAACCGAGAGTACAGCTTGTACCCGAAGGTGAGAGGAAGGGAGGGGGACGCACGAGCTATGGAAGGAACTTCGCCACCTATGAATAACATCGAGGTGTTCAACGAGACCTGACACGTTTCACGCACTCGCGAACCACCACCCACGCTCGATTTCCTCGTCACCGTCGGAGATAACAGTTCCTTCGTATGCATGGAACGTCTTAGTTCGAAATAACTGGTTGCGCGTGAATCGTAAGTGCGACACACACAATGTCGCAGATCGTATTTCCGAAAACTAGCATACGTGTGATAACAATATTCGCGTCAAAAGAACGAACTTGTAACTTGTATAGGTTTTGGAGTCTTTTTATAGTTATGTTTTTCGGCAGATAAAAGAGAGGGAGGAAAAAGCGTAGATTAATCACTCATGAACAAGTGTTCGCAGTTTAGGAGTATTATCGTAACAACTTTCGGAGAACTATGTTTGTAAATTATTGTTATGTTCGTAAATTATTAGCGCATACAATAAAATTTTAATTTAATTTAAAATTATAATTTAAAAATTTAAGTTTACTCTAATATCTCTGTTTTGTGGTTGTTTAGAAAATATTGTGTGTATGTATAAATTTGTTTGTACAATGTATTAATGTGATAATGAATAAAATATGATATTTTACGATATTTCACGATATTCCTATTTTGTAGTTATTTAGGAAATATTGTACGTTTATAAACACATTAGTGTATGCAGTAAAATAATTCTACAATATTACTAGACAAATCGAAAATGTTTCGTAGCTTTTATTGAATACACATACATTGAATGGAAAGTCTGTCAGACGGAGAAGACACTTATTTTATCTTCGCCTTCGATGACTGGAGGAAAGTTTCGCGAAGACAGTTCGTACGTCCACACAATCTGCGAAATTTACAGCGTTTTCACGAGTAAAGGAAGAATTGCAAAGAATGAATCACAGGTAGAAACGAAAATATCCATCGATGAAACGAAGAGAAGGTTGAAGAAAAAGAAACGAAAGATTTTCTCCGATTTTGTCCGCCATTTTGTCCAAAGGATGGTAACCTTGGCAAGTAACAAGCCGTCGAGAAACAGGAGACGATCGCGGAAACGCTTCGATTCCCGTTTCAGTTCGAATCCTCCTGGAACGGATTAAACTGGAGTGCCGTGAGATTCAATTTGAAACGAGGAGAGGGGAGGAAAAATAACGGGCCGGTCTCTCCCGTGGGAAACGAATGGAGAAATAACAATATCCCGACAGTGTCGGAAGTAACTTCGCGTGTCGTTAATTCTCATTGTGCTTATTTCGGGGGGAGAGATTAACGAGTTCCAAATAAATGCCGAACGAAAAAGCTATGGCGAATGGATTAATACCGATACCCATTTCTCTCGTGGAGGATGTCTCGTGGAAACAGTCGTAGAAAGAGAGAGAGAGAGAGAGAAGGATAGAGATTGGTTATTTATGAACTCGGAAACGCCTGAAATCCGAAAGGTCCAGGTGAACCTACGAGGCACCACCTGCTGCCTTCGGGGGCCACCATGAGCCACGGACACGTAGACCACGTGGGTCTCTCTTTCTCTCTCTTGTCCAGAGATTCGTGAAAAACTGCCCTGAACCCTCGTCTCGGGCGTCGAACACCTGCACGCCGAAAATTACTTGGCAAATATCGCAACTGTCCACGGAAAGGGACTGTTACGTTCTCTATGAAACCGATCCTTCTTCCTCCACGAGATTTGCGCCTCTCCGTGCAGAAACGTATGATCGATCGTTCCGTGGACTCTGTATACACTTTTACTCTGTAAAGAATAACCTAACCTAGCTGTTATTATCATCTCGCCATTGCATTCTTTCTCTCTTTTTATTCAAATTTAGAATTATTCTAGTATGAAATTTTTATCACTCGAGCTCGTTAATATTATTATTGGTTTAGAATTTGGAATTTAGAAATGATGTCATTATTGATTTACTGTTGTTAATTTAGAATTGTTCTAGTAGGAAATTTTTATCTCTCGAACTCGTTGTTATTATTGGTTTAGAATTTAGAATTTGGAAATAATGTCATTATTGATTTACTGTTGTTAATTTAAAATTTTTCTAGTAAGAAATTTTTATTTTCCAAGCTCGTTGTTATTATTGATTTAGAATTTGGAATTTGGAAATAATGTCATTATTGATTTACTGTTGTTAATTTAAAATTTTTCTAGTAAGAAATTGTTGTTTTCCAAGCTCGTTATTATTAATTTGGAATTTAGAATTTGGAAATATTATTATTATCAATTTGTTGTTCTTAATTTAGAATTATTCTAGTAAGAAATTTTTATCTGTCAAATTCGTTGTTATTGTTAATTTAGAATTTAGAATTTGGAAACTCTGAATTCTACTGTTAGCTAATTCAGAATTATTTCAGTAAGAAATGTGTATCCCTCGGGTTTGTCACTATTGTTATTAATTTACCATTATTGTCACTAATATTGTTACCATTGTTACAATTATTGTTAATTTAGAATTTTTGTCTATTATTGTTAATTTATCTTACAATTCTGTTCAACAAAAATCGCGATAATAGCACAACTTTCCGTAAAAGATGTGAAAGAACGTTTTATCAGCATCGCGTATTTTCCTCGCATTTCTCGAGGACAATATCGGGCGGAGAAGATGGAGCTGCATCGAGCGGGGCCGTGCTTTTCCTAGGATTTTTACACGAACCGTGAATAATTATTCGCGAGAAAGAATGGTAAGAAGTTTCTGCTCGGGCGACTGCCTCGGGACTGAGCCTCAGCTTCGAATCGAATACCTCTCATTCGGCAATAACGACAAATTTAATCGCTCGACAGTGAATTAATTTATCCCGTAGACAGAGGCAAAACAAAGCCTCCCCCGTAAAGCGAGCTAAGCACTAAGATCGTAATGAAGATATCGATCGAGTTCTCTGACCGTCTTTTCCCTCCTGTCGTCGATTCCAATCCCCCTTCGTCCCTCCCTCCCCCCGGACTCCTCTCTTCGCTTTAATTGTCCGCGCGCGCTATCACGAGTCTCTGTCCCCGCGAAAATATCGAAACGCAGTAAACATTATCAGAAACAGTATCCACGATTCTTACTCTGTACAGCAATAATTATCATTTATGCAATAACAGATATTACAGTGGTGAAATTTCAGAGGGATCGTAACATCGATAGCGGATACTAACATAGATTATAGCGTTATCAATATTCTATTTTGTTGCGAGCTAATTTACTCTGTAATATTTTATATACATGCTTTGATGTGAATTTATTATAAATTTCGTAGAAATTTAATACGCTCAGACCTGATTAATTGTGAACACACGTGTGAATACGCTTACCATTGCCGTGACAATGCTTCTTGAAGCTATTGTGAATATTTTATTTTTCGACGTTGCTGGTTGCGAAAATCATTTACGCAGATATTATAGTGGTAAAATTCTACATGCTACGAGAGATCATAACTCACTGCATTCATATTCTATTTTATTATTTTATTGCGAGTTAATAGGGAATAGAAATTTGTTAATTCGATAAGACATGATTAATTGGCACATGTGAATACGCCTACTCTTGGTGAACCACTTCTTACTATGAATACTACGTTATTCGTTGCCAAAATGTGCATTTGCCAGATATTACAGTAATAAAATTCTACATGCTACGAGAGATCATAACTCACTGCATCAATATTCTATTTTATTATTTTATGGCGAGTTAATGGGGAATAGAAATTTAATGTTAATTCGATAGGACATGATTAATTGGCACATGTGAATACGCCTACTCTTGGTGAACCACTTCTTACTATGAATACTATGAATACGAACTGTGAATACTACGTTATTCGTTGTGCATTTGCCAGATATTACAGTAATAAAATTCCACATGCTACGAGAGATCATAACTCACTGCATCAACATTCTATTTTATTATTTTGTTGCGAGCTAATTTCATAGAAATACCCTTTAATATTAATTCGATACTAATGATATATTTGGTGCTTACAGCCATTGTGAACACTACATTATTCGTTGCCAAAATAACGCAACCAGCACCGGGACAAAGTTCATCAGAACACGGATCAATTAAAATAAAATGTCGATCGGAAAATTAATAATCGACTCATCCCCAAGGAAAGAACCAAGGGAGCACAATATCGCAATGGACTGGTCAATCAACGGTGGAATAATTAATGCTACTCAACGACCGTTGCCAATTAGATCGTCCATCGATCATCGATTAATTGGCAGGAAAAGCAATAAACGCGTGGCATTTACACGACGGCGGAAATGTTTCAGTTTTAGTTTCGGTACGTACAGAATTGTACAACGTCGCGTTTATTACTTTTCTCTCGTCAGAAGCAATATCCCCCTGTGTGTTCCCTTGCCGCTTTGCGTAACTTCGGCGAGACGCCGCGGCAGAACTCTTGAACGAAATGAAACGAAGGAAAACCGAGAACCTGGAGGAGAGAAGAAAAGGAGAAACAGAGAGAAAGAGAGAGCGAAGGATTCTCCGGATATCGTATTTTCTCGCAATGCATTACACCAGACACACACACACACACTCTCTCTCTCTCTCTCGTTTCTCTCCATTTCATCGGGATAGCCGCCCCTTTCGTTGCGTTCTGTGCCTTTCGGGGAGAAACGAGGTTAGGGGAGAATGACTAAGTACGCCGAGGGTGGGTCATACCAGCAGGGGTGAAACAGGGGATTCCTGAAATTTCCCTAAGACTGGTTTAACCTCCTTCTAAGACGCTCCTCCAACGACGAGTTTTCTGATAAAAAGGAGAAAAGGAAAAGAGGGAAATTTGTCCCAGATACAGGGCGAAGAACGAAAAATTTTAGTGAGACGACAATTTTCTTGGATAAAAGCTCTGAAACTTTGCTCGAGCATTTAACGAATCGGTGTCCATAAATGTTCCCAAACTGGGACGAATTTTGTGACTTTTTGAATTCGAATTATATATTTATCTGAAGATTTTTCATATATATATGTGTGTGTGTGTGTGTGTGTGTGTATACACATGATAATTTTTTTGAGGGAATTAAATATATATATATATCTGATGATTTTTTTTATATTTTATTTTTTAATTATATATATATATATGATGATTTTTTTTGAAGAAATTAAACATATACATTTATTTGATGATTTTTTTATGAAATATATGTATTTATCTGATTACTTTTTTGAGCGAATTAAATACAATTGAATGAAATAAATATTCAAAAATATCGCGAAATATCTCAACTAAAATCGATCACGAACGATCGTTCGATCGCGACTTTTTCGCCTGGTTTCCAATCGCGCCGCAATCACCGTCGAATTTCCGGCGCGACCAGCCTACTTTCCCCCGACTGGACGTTCGTTTCGCCGGTGTTTTCGCGTCACCCTATATTCGAGGGTGGCGAGGGTGGCTGGAAAATCGAGGGGTGGAACAGGGTGACTAACTGCACGAGCACGAGGAGGGTCGCTAAGAGTACTTGCCGCGAATACCAAGTGTCTCTAATACAGGGTGTACCCACGAAATATTTGCGGCACACGGCTCTACTATTGCCAAATAGCTCCTCCCTCCCCTACTCTTCTCGCTTATGTTTTTAACGGGCTAATGTTTCAATTTTTTTTGCGAAACGCCCTCAGTAAGCAACTATCATACAAGTTATTGTCTCGACAGATTTTTTTATTGTAAAGTGTGCTGGAAAATCGCGTCGAAATTTTTTTAATTTTTAGGCTATTTATAATGATAATGATTTTTAAAGAACGTCTATTACAATTTTGTTTCGCAATTTCGTCGTTAATAAAAATCTTATTCCCTTTTAATTTCATCCACCTGCAACTACGAAGTAATCTGTTTATAATGATAATAATTTTTGAAGAACATTACAATTTTGTTTCGCAACTTCGCCGTTATTTTCTCATTCGAGCAATCTGTTAATAACAATCTGGACAGAATCTGTTTCAGTTTCTATTCTCTATTATCATCATATTTCTATTATTATCTATTATTATCTATTTTCTATTACACACTACCCCTGAGCAACAAATTTTCGATCAAGCACAGGCACTCGAGATTGTCATTTAAAATCATTAAAAAAAATTTATCGTCATTAAAATTTGAAATTTGAAATCCTTCGCGCGAATGGAGAGAATTCAATTGAAAATCGCTGTGCACTCTACTTCCAAACAAACGGAACGATATTTCACAACTAAGGGATTTCTTTCGAGCGTTCTTCGAGCACGTTCGAGTGTTCGTGCTCGATCTTCAAAAACTTTTTGCCAACGGTGGAGAGCCAGCGTCGGAACGTTGAATAAAATTCCTGAACTTACAGAGCAGCGCTAAGAAAACAAGCATAGATTTATTTCTTGGTTAAGGGGCCCGTGCATCCAACAATATGGTTCTCAGGCGAGATCCATCAGGGACGTATGTATCAACGGAGCTGAATGGAGCCACGTAACACCCTAGCACGTGACGAACGCGCCACCCTTACACCCTCCATTCTTTCCCTCTTTGCCAACGAACTTATCAACTTCCTCTCTCTCTCTCGAGTTCCGGGCATCTCTCTCCCGCATCTTCGTTTCCTTTTTTTTTTTTCAATTCATCGAGAGGCTCGATGAGAATGAAACGACTGGCGGAAAAGAAATTCTAATTTGCACGAGTGAATATATTTCGGTGAAAAAGGAAAAAATTAACGAAGATGTTTAGAGCTGCCCCGCTATCAATTAACGTCCGGGAAGATTCATCGTGCTCATTCGCGCCGTTCGTTGTTCCCGAGTATAAACGCGTGAAATTGATTTATTAGATAGAGGTTGACGAACGACTCGTTGCGCACGTTACTTTGCAGAAACCGTTGCCATCGTTAACAACGAGACACAAGGGACAATTTCATGAGTCACCCAGTTTCTCACCCCTGATCACGCCCTGTAGAAATGTGACTCCTCGAAAACTCTGGCAGTTCCAAAGTTATTAGAGATGTATCAATAAATGTGTTTGCACGGTGACGAACATAATTTAATTCCTCATGACGTGCTCGTTCAATTTTATTATCTTTTCATCGTACGCTAATTCATTGTACGTAACTCGTGAAAGTAATTTGAAATTTGGCTTATAGGAATTTTTAAATAATAAATTCGCTCTTGCAGCTTCCTCTTTTCGAATTATTTTAATATATCCATCTTTCCTTGTCTATTCACGATCTTTCAGAATTTATCTTGAATAAAAATTCGTTCGTTAAAAAATAGACGAATACACGAAGAATTAATGTAGCGATCTATCTTTCTAAAATTTCATACATTTTTATTTGTATTTCTTTTTATTTTCAATTATTATATGTTAAATATCTTTGTTCTTTGAATTTACGATTTTCCATGAAAGAATACATCTTAAATAAGAATTCGTGAATTAAAAAAGAAACGAATACACAAAGAATTGATATATACTCGGATAGATCTATTCAAAATTTCGATTTGTAACTACCGCGTGTTACTTAAATACTTCCTGAATTTTTGAGTTATTTTGCAGATGACGAAGAACAATGTCGATCGTCTTTCAATACGTGGCATGTTGCTTGCTTTCGAAACACCCTATAGACCAAGCTACCCCACCGTCAGATATTGATTTAGTATTATGAGAGAAAGAGAGAGAGAGAGAGAGAGAGATAGAGTACTACAGTGTAAAACAGAGCCATTCTGTCGGTCTCGTTTCTCGCATTCAGTTGGCGCGTTCGTTGCTTTCTCAAAAAACGAATTCGACAAAACGTGTAGCGATCACAATGCCACGTGTTTGTAGGCTCGTTTCCGCGTAACCTCTCTCTCTCTCTCTCTCTCTCTCTCTCTCTCTCTCTCTTTCATTTTTTTTTCTCTTTTTTCAATCGTCCACAGGATTCGGCTCAGTTTACTTTGCCCCCGATTTCCACGTGCGATTGCACTTTCACCCCGATCTTCGCTTAATGTTCCCCAAGAATCTCAAACTCAGCGACGAGTCGAACGATCTTTGGCCGGTTTGAAACTCTTCGAGGAGCAAAAAAATTTTCATCGCGATTCGCGAATTGTGAATAGAGAAAATGGAAAATCTCTTTCTATTTCTTTCTATATTTTTATTTCGCGAAATTGTCACGAGGACCGTGCCATTTGTTTCGAAAGCGGCACGAATCACTTTCGAGTCTGTTTTTAAAGAGACGAGATGTTTCAACGTCCGCCTAGAGAAACTGACGCTAACTTTCGAGAAGACTTACTTGCATTTGCGTCGCCTCGGATGCTTGCGTTTTTCTCGGAGTAAATAGTTTCGCACCGCGGACCTTAACGAACGACCACTTTTCGTTAGTGACTTCGCGCCACTTTCGAAATAAACGACCCAATTATACTATGAAACGGTTATTGCCCGAAATTGCTGATGGAAGTTGACGGTGTTTTGTCATTTATTTATACCTAAAATTATATTCTCTTCTCTACAAAACTCTTTTAAAAATAAAATTAATTGCCAGAACACAATTTACCAAAGTTCCCTGTATAATCAGAAAGATGTATTGACACATCTACAAGTAAGTACAGAGTTTCAAATTTTTAAATTACAAAGGATTTATAAATTTTCGAACGTGACGACAGTACGATCAGTTTGATCAGTGAAATGAATAAATAAAATTTGAACGAGCGCGGGCCCTCGATTATTAAATGAATTGCAAACAGACAGATTTAGTGCACCGTATCTTGTCTGTAACAGCGTAGTCTCACGAAGGAAGAGATCCTCAATGTACCGTAAAATTTAATTCAATTCTGTTGGCCCACACGGCACGATCGGATTCTATCGTGTAATCCGAGGAAAGAAACGTGGTAATAACGATAAAAATAATGGGCGATGGGCGGCGAACGCGAATTGCCAGCCTGCTGGCAATGGTCACGTATGCCGTGTGCTCGGCCACGACACCCGGCGACAACTCGCGCTATATCCGCGAACAAATTCCGCCCTCTCGAAACAATGGACTTTTTCTCCGCGAGCCGGCGACGAGCGGATCTCGAGCAGATCGAGAGGAGAGGTCATAGAGAGAAGCCACGATGAGGATAACTTTTCCAATCGTGTCGGAGATTGAATTTGCCGAAGAGCCAGTCGAGAACGAACCACGTTTCAAAACCGTGCATTAGCATAATTCGGTCTAACTACGAAATGAGAAATGAGAGAGTTTAAGGCTTCGAGTTTCGTGATGAAACGAACGTGCGAGTTAATACTAAAACTAATGGTAAAATAATGACCAATTTGTCATTTTTATTGGATGTAAAACTAAAAGTGTGTTTTTAGAGATTTCAATGATATTTTTGATAAAATGTATAAATAAAAGCTTGTGTGCTTCATTGTATTGCAAAGATTTCTTTTTTTTTTTTTTTTTTTTAATTAAAATCCCTAAAAAAAAAAGTCAATCGTGCCAAAAGAAACAGATGCATCTCTACGACTCGAATTTCGATCATCTCGTAGCTTCTGCTGTGAGAAAATAATAAATAAATAAATAAATAAATAATTTTGCTGTGAGAAAAATTTCGCAACGAAATGATTGAAGAACCAAAGAAGAACAGAAGAACTTGCCAAGTTTCCGGAAGAAGGTCAGGAGGTCAAAAATTTTACTTCAGTTAGGTAGTTTGCATATCTGGGATCAAACGCGGAGAACAACGTATCGTCTTTTTACGAACAGCAGGGTGATTCACGTAGCAGAAAGGCACGCGAGATTGAAAAGATTCTCCTCGATTCTCCTCCATCGGTAGCGTTCCCCGATTCCCAGCGAGCAGGACTTGAGGATTTTCAATCCTCTTCGGGATGCACGGTTTCACCTGACGAAGCGGAACGATTATCCTTACTCCGGGGAAAATGTACGTCGAGGGAAGAAAGAGAGGAGAGTTTGAAGCCTCGTCCTTGTATTCAAATCGGCAGTAGAACAACAATGTCCTCTTCAACTGGAGCTTTCTTCTGACATATTTTATCACTGAAAGTGATTTTAGACCAGAAAATCGGGCCTCTTCAGGTGCAACGCTAATGCAACGAAAATTAGCGATTGGTTGATTTGGGTCACGTGATTCGCGAGGGAGCGTGGGGTAGACCTCGAGTGGGAGTGGCGTTGTCTGGTACTGAGCGATCGCGCCTGTAATTTGGTTTGTGTCGATTCAAATGTTTGCATGTCAATAAAATTTTATGGCAAAAAAGTCATCTTCATTTCTACGTGTAATGTAACATCATCTTCAAAAGGAACGAACTCACGACTATCTAAAGTAAAACCTTCGCTCTTTAAAATAAGACCAAGTGGATTACTATATGACTTCTTTTTTTTTTCTTTACAAAGTTGAAAAGAAAAGGAATTGTGACAACGCGACACGTTAGAAAAGCAATTTACATCCGAGGCCATATTTCGTCGGTTTACCGCGGAAATATCTCTGGTTTTTGTTTGTTCTTCTAGCCTGGCGAGCTTTACGATATGGATTCCCGCGCACGGGAGCATTCTCATTTCAACTAGTAATAGCGTTCACGACTATTTCATCGTGTCGCGCGTGTTTGCCGAACATGCTGTTATTTCCCTTGGCGATCTTTGCCTCACGTTCGATCATTCTCATCGACTGGACCCTGTCCCCCAAAAAAGAGAAAAAAAAAGAAAATCTAGATCTCGTACACACGGTGCTTTTTTTCGTTTTATTTTTTAATTTCTATTTTCTTTTTTTTTTTTTACCAGAAAAAACAATTTGCTCGTGGGACCACAGTAAAGATACGCAGACGCGTAGTATCCGATCGCACAATGAATTTCAATTATCGTAGCTCGCGGACGTTCGTGATTAATAAAATGAATGACCCCGAGAGAGCGAAGATGCCCTGCGTGAAATTCATTTCGGAGATTCATTTCTCCGAGCCATTAGGAGCGGTTAATAATTTTAAGAGCTTTCGCCGATTTAATTTCCCCATTTATGGTTGTTAAAAGCTTCTCCATGTAGCTAGAATTTCCGAAATGTCAGCTCTTTTCGAAAAGAGTCTCAGTTTGTAGATGAGTTTAGAACACAGAGATTGATATTAATTCAACATTTCCAAAGGTATTACTAGAAACATGTAAAGTGTATGTATCGAACATGTTGTCCTAATCTAGAATCTCGCTCATTATAAGTTTCGCATTGATTTAAAAATTTTTAAGTCCAAGGTCGTACCATAAACATACCCGAATATCTTTTTTATGAGCTTCACGAGTGATGGAAGAGAAAAAAAATACACGTTACATGTAAAAAATGCCAATAACCTTGAAAAAGGAGTTAAAGAGATATTAAAAAATGATATTTAAATTTATCAAAATAATTTATTATAGATTAAAATAATCCTTCCATCTGAGTCGTCTCTTGAAATTCAGAGTCAAGGTCAATTTCGCGGCATATTCTTTATATCGAATCGAAAGTGTAGAATTCACATGTTCATGGACGAACTTTTCTTTCCACCCTGTACATACCGAATTCGCGTAAGAACGAAAAATTTTCGTTGGAACAACGAAATTCAGAGCGACGCGAGGCAGAGGAAGACGAGGCGACTCGGCAGCACGGCAATCGTCCTTCGTTTCCCCGGGAAGAAAGAACAGGAACAGATGGAGAAAGGAAGGTAATCCTTGGATAATCCTAATCGACGGATTACCACCTCTCGGGGGCGCAAATCGTTCATTCAACTTTCCGCAACGTTCCACCGGCAACGACCCCTCCTCTAAATGGTTTTTAAGGCGGATTTTAATAATTTCTTGGAAATCAAAGTTTCTCGTTTCCTCTCGAGCCCAACTTCTTTCCGAAGATTCGTGCTTTCAAATTTCGCACAAGGAAACCTTAAGGTCAATTAAATCTAATTTTAAATTAAATCGATTTAACGTATAACACGATTTATTCGAGTTTCAAGTAAATACGGAGGCTGGAGAGGAGAAAAATAAGAATTTTTATGGAAGAATAAGCACATCTTGTGCTTTTCGAGCTTCGATGGACTAGTAGTAGCGATATAAAGTACGTAATATTTATCTGTAACAACAAACTCGATTTTCTCGAAAACGAAAGCTTCAATGAACAAATTATTACTATTCTTTCTCTTCTACTCGATTGTTACGGGACACCCTGTATATAATTGTATAATTTTATCTTACTGTTTACTACTTGTGTATAGTTTTATCGTTGCCTCGAATTTCGTCTGATTTATCAGACAGGTTGTTACTTGTGTTTCTAAATTACACGATTCCACGTTTGTCAGGTGTCCGAGGTATTTCCAGTATCAGACACTAGTACACTACAGTCAGGGTGCATTTAAGGAACCCTCTTTTAATCGCTGTCAGTGAGAAAACCAGGCGAGGCTTCAACCAAGTGGAAAAATCCAATAACAGATCCTGCGACAACGATAAACGCTGGCAATTGTTCCTTGCTGAGGCTTGTGTACTTGCGCGCACATGCTCATCCACAGGAAAGATATTTCAACCATCTACAAATGTCTTCTCTACCTATAAATGTCCTGACTGAGATATTACGCGAACAACTAGTCGTTCTAATCAACGTAATTATCAAATATCAAAAATACCACGCATACTACGCTAACATCGAGTTTCGACGTAATTACAAAATGAATTGATCCCAATGTAAAATATGTAAATTTTCTTTTTTTTTTTTAAATGAATCACGTGACCCAAATCAACCAATCGCTAATTTTCGTTGCATTAGCGTTGCACCTGAAGAGGCTCGATTTTCTGGGTTACCCCCACGAAAATCATATAATCACTCATCAAAGTACAATCATTTCGTTTCGTAATGTAAAAAAAAGAAAAAGAAAAAGAAAAAAAAGAAACGTGTCACCTGAGAACTTTATCAAATCCGAATCCAATAAAGACGACAAGAGTTCTCAACGATCGAATTTATTTTAACCAGACGTGCACATCTGACCTGTCAAACCCTTACTCGAACATTCTCGAAAGAGTGTGCCTCGCGCGCGACAGGGAAACGTGAAAATGTTCGAGACAGGGAAGACGTCCTCTTGCATTTTTCAGCGAAACAATGCGGCCGGGGTAGAGCGGGGGAAATTAGTTCGACCAACACGAGAGAGATTTGAAAACAATGAATTGTTTCGTTAAATTGCAATTTATCCGTAATTTATGTTTGAATATATACAATACTTTTCATAAACAAATATTCAAAAAAAATATGTTAACATTTTCTTGGAAAAACATAAAAAATATGGTCTTTTTAATATACATTGTATTTGTATTTGAACGTGTAATATTTGAATATGATAAATAAAAATTTGTATTTGAATATACAGTTTTCATAGACAAATATATTCCAGAAAATGTGCTAACATCTATTTGGAAAAACTTACAAAAGATATGATTTTTTAAATATATTGCTCAGACAATTTTTTTTTTTTTGCAAAATAGTATACACCATTAAATTTGTCATGTTAGAAAACACCACTAGTTATCAGGCATCATCGATTTACACAAGAACTGTATCTTTACTAATTTTTGAGGTAATATGTGTGCCATGGCGACCGTGCGGTAAAGTAACGTAAAGTGGGGATAGTCTAAGAATTGGTGGGGATAATGATGGACCCTTAAGTGGGCACTGTTGTGTTACTTTCTCCTACGTGTCAAGTATTTTTTCGAAAACTACATTCTCGCCAAATGTCGTCAAAAAAATCAGTGCTCGATACATCCCCTTGAATCGTTCCAACAAAATTCAATGGACTGAACTTGAAAGATTCCACGCGATTGACGCACGTTGACGAAGAGGTTGTCTATCGACGAGGAAACGATTTATTAGCGGCAGGACACCCGTTATTTCCCCGGTCCGCGGCGACGAGAACCGGGCCGAACGTCCGTTATCTGTCGCTCCGATTTTACTCTCGCCAGAAGCTATCGATCGAAACCGGAGCGAAACGGTCTTTCGATCACCGCGACGGGCTCGCTTTATCTCCGGCTGAACACTTGGCTTTTCCTTCGGCCCGCGCGCCGACGCTCCCCCGGTTCGGAACTGGTTCAGCCGGACGACGTCGGCCACCTTCGTGACGAGCAATCGTGTACGCGATTAGTTTCCAGTAACGAGGCCCCGCCGAGAGACTTCGGCCCATAACGCGGCGCGTTTCGTGTGTCTCGCTTCTGCATTCATTGATCGGCGGATTACGAGTTTCGCGTTTGCATACACAGGGTGTTCCATTTTCATCTACAAGTGCAATTATCTCCGAAGCTACTCATGGTTCGTCGTTTCAAAAGTTTCTCGAACGCATTTTGTTTTTTTTTTTTTTTTTTGTTTGTTTCTTGAGAGGGCAGTAATTTGGCAGGCTCGCAACTTTTGGTAAACTTATCTACCCAACTTTGGTTATTTCTATTCATACTCTGCTGTACTCACGTTCAGCGAAAAAGTTTTGAAAGTAATGCATTTTTTTGTAACGCAAAGATCAAGATAACAATTTATCCGTAATTTGTGCTTGAATATATATGGTTTAGGTTAGGTTTAGGTTAGGTTGTTTTTGGTAAAAAAAATATTCAAGAAAATTATTAACATTTACTTGAAAACATCATTAAAAAACGATAAGAAAAATACGATTAAAATAAAACGTTTTTGTAGAGAATGACCTGCTTCATCGATCGATGCAAAAATAAAATTACATAATTATACTTCAAAAAATAATAGTGGCCTTCATTTATCTAGAGATGCAAACTCCAAGTATACCAAATTACTGTCCCCTCAAAGCAAAAAAAAAAAAAAAATACGGCGATTTTGAGACGAATAGTTTCGAAGATAATTGCATTTGTAGATTAAAATGGGACACCCTGTATAGATACGTACGTGCATCTCTGAGAGAGAAAGGGAGCTACACGGGAGATTATCGGTAACGAACACGGCAAGTTTCATACGCTGTATTTTTATTTTTAGGCTGTGAATTTTCGGGATTTGGAGATTCGTTTGGTAATGAATATCGAACGCGACGTGTAATTAATTTTCGTCTATTTTTCACGGCAACATCGAATTCGCATCCGTGTTTTTCATGAAATTGTTAATGAATATCGGAGATTGAACGAGACGTACGTATACGTTTACAGCTCCGCTGAAAAGTTTTGGGGCAAGTGCCGGATTTGTTTCAAAAGTGGAAAAAATTAAACGATACATTTTTTATTACAACGAAGGATCTCTGTACAAGCGTTAATAATAATATTACGGTGATGGACGCAGAAAAAGTATTCGCACGCTTCGTGATAAATTGCACTTTTACAGCTTCTTACAAATTTTAAGTTATTAAGATTTTTGCAAAGGAGAGACTTCAATCTTCAAGACTATAGCGATCAATCAAATCAAATCAAATTTATCAAAAGAACAATCTTTCAATCTTGCTCTCTTCAAAATGATGTATAACCATCTTTGGAAGAAACAAACTCACGACCGAACGCTGTGAAAGTAGAGGTGTCACACTTTAAGATCTACACAGTGTACACGAATACTTTCTGTAGATCTACTGTACTTCGCAGACTCCTTTGAGTTGAAATTTTAAAAGGACGTAATATTTTATCAAGTGCTTTATATTATCAGTTTCTCCATTTTTCGTGCAGTTAATAAACAGAGAGTGGCTGAAATATTCAATATCGAAACCGACATAATGTTCTGATGTTCCATTTTTGAGCAGGAATGTAGATACACGTATTTGAATATTCGGACAATATTTCTTTTTTTACATCCGGAACTCTAAAATATAAATTAAAATATCTGCAATATCTCGTTTCGAGGCCTGTCAACTGTATCAACAAAAAGTGACACGGTGAAGGGGAATCAATAAAAATGACGGACAGCAGAACGATTTAAAAAGATAATAATTTTGAAAAAGTAGAAACAAAAATTAAAAATTAATAATATTGATAACAATTTTTAAAAAAAGAAAGAACAAAGAAGTAACAGAAAAGAAAAGGAAGGAAGACAAGAAAGAAGAAACGATGACGATGATGATGAAGAAGAAGAAGAAGAGCTCGACAAGCTTTCAATTGCTATTTCGCGGGAAACTTTCGCCACGGGGACATCTAGAAGCTCGAGTTAGTGCTTTCTTGGATGGTTAAACGGTCGCCCGATAAAAATTACCGCCTAAGCTTGTCACGCGAAAGAAATAACCGCAATACACCGGGAACGTGTCTCGCGGGCACTTTTCAGTGAACCACGTCCTCAAGCCCTATATCGCAACACGGCGAAGATAATTGGCTTCACAGCCGAAGCAACGCGTACGCTTGTAACCTACCCACATAATTCCAACACGTAGGTAGTGCACATTGTCATTATCGGGTTCGGAGATGGCCATGGCACAGTAAGGTTATTCCAGATTATTCGAGTCAGATGAACACTCGAGTCCCGGTGATATTTGTCCTTTCTTGTAATTTCTCATCCCCTTTCAGGATTGCGCGAACACTCATTTATGTAATAAATAATTACAATTCGGTGAATGGATGACTTCTGATCATCCGTATCTAGCATTTCTTCTTATTTACGTTTTATTTAAAAACACACACACACAAAGAGAAGATTAAAAACCGCTAAACTATAATATTCTAATTTCTTCAGGTGCAACGCTAATGCAACGAAAATTAGCGATTGGTTGATTTGGGTCACGTGATTCGTGAGGGGGCATGGGGTAGACCTCGAGTAGGAGTGGCGTTGTCTGGTACTGAACGATCGTGCCTGTAATTTGTTTTGTATCGATGTTTGCATATCATTAAAATTTTATGGCAAAAATTTTATGTCGTCTTCATTTCCTAATCAGAACAGTTGCTTCTGGGCCTTTCAGTGAGACGAATCGTACTGGGGTACAAGTCGTGCAGCTTTCTCTCTCTTTCTTTTCACTCTCTTTTCGCTCCGGATGGATCATTCATATTGAAAAATATCTAGCATTTCTTCTTATTTACGTTTTATTTATTTAAAAAAAAAAAAGAAACGCAGAAGATTAAAAACTAGAAATTTACTTCTAATTTTAGTTTCTACAAATTTGCATTAAACAACATTGAAATAACTGAATCCATAAGAATTTCCTCGTCAAGAACTTTCTCTTGCGATCTTCGTACATTATCCGCGCAAAGTTCAAGAAGCAACTTTATCTTGCTATAATATATTCAAGTCAGGTGGATACTCGAGTCCTGGGGATATTTTTCTTGTAATTTTTCATCCCTTTCAGAATTGCACTCGCGCAATAAAATTTCGTTTTAATAATTCGGTAAATTTCCAGTTTAGCGGCTTCTCAATTTTCGCAATTTTCCATACACTTTCTCCTTCTTTTTTTCGCTCCGGATGGCTTCGATCGTTCGTATTGAGAAATATTTTCTTTTTATTAAAAAAAAAAAAACACAGAACGTTAAAAACCGAAACTGGAAAAAACCTACCTCTGGCTTCTTTAAAATTTGCATTAAACGACAGTGAAACCAGACCGATCGATAGAAATGTCCTCGCCTTTTGTAATCCTTCGTAAAGACACCGAAGCTTATCTAACTCGAACAACCCCTATCTTGCCGTGCCCGTGTGTCGCATTTTACGAGAACGTGAACGGTGAGGAGGGGGGGAAGAAATCGAGAGGGAGAAAATGGTGGAAAAATGGAAAGAGCTCGAGTATCCTTTGGTGTGCGTTTAACCTCCGAAAAAGAAGAGGAGAAAAAACGAAGAGTAAAAGAAAAGGGAAATTCATCGTGAATCCACTTTCAGAGGAAGGCGCGCGCGCGCGCGCGGCACTCCGGTCACGGTAAAGAGAAGAGAGAAAAAAAAAAGAAAAAGTGGAAGCGACGTACAAAAGGCTCGAGTATTGTTTACTCTGACGTGGGGTGGCCCCGAGGAGAGAAACAGAGAGAGAAAGAGAAAAAGGGAGAATCGCGGAGAATTCGACCGCGCGATGGAGGGATGACAAGGAAGTTCTGGGCTCGATTGCCACCGACTGACTTCCACCCTTTCTCTCGTTCCGTTCCGCGAATGAAAGGCGTGTAAACGAATGAAAATGAGAGGAGAAACCGGCGGAATCGGTTACGCCGCTGTTTTTCGCGTTCCTTGTCTCCGCCTCGGGCAACACGGGCGGAGAACTCGCCGATTTCAAGTATCAATTTTCGTTGCTTACCGTTCGTGTACGTATTTCGGAGGTCTGTTATACACATATTATGTTTAGTACGATAATATTTAATAAATTCAACTTTGAATATTTCATAAATAATTGTTTAAAAATAGTTTTACGAAATACCTATTATACAATACTAACATTGTGAAAATTAAAAATATTAAACTTCTTATAATAAGAGAAAACAGAACGATGTAGCGAGTACTATATCTACGAGTATTGATTTAAAAGTTGTAGAGCGAGATTGCCGAAACCAAGTCGTCTAATAAGTCTTGTTATTAAACTTAGCGATCGGTAAAATGTTAACAATCTAAGAGACAGATTGTCTCGTACTCGTATTGAACAGAGTAGAATTTCGTGCGTACGAACCTGTTGGGAAGATGGATAAATAATTAATATCGCAGCAATCCACTCTCTCAAGAGATAAATGGATTCAAGAGACAAAAGTTCGTTTAATCCCGGGATGGCGGTTGAAATTTGCATAAACGAAATGCCATATTTATAGGATACAGAATGTTTCATTTGCGTTTCACATTTATAGAACGTAACGAAGTGTAAAAATTTCCCCTGCAAGAATCTCGAGGAGTCAGAGATCGAAGGTCACGCGACGACAGACAGCGCGTCGAATCGAAAATGCCAATCTTACGTCACCTCGCGTTACGAATTCGCGATCCGCAGCTACAGGGGAGAAGCTACAGGTACACGATTCCACGAAGCCGAACGCTCGAGTTAAACCACTAACCCAAAGCTACGGGCGAACTCTGTGGAACCTACGAGAGGACCTACGTCTGGCAAACTGTCAAAACCACCTCCCCCTCCCGCTGGCGTCCGAAAGAACACGATCCTAAACACGACCAACGTCCAAACAACATCCACCCAGCGTTTCGCGAAAGTTACGAACTAGTCTCGTCAAACATGTAATACAGAGCTGAAGAGCGAGCTCTGATGACCTACGTGGCTAACTATCTACCAGGCGTTACACGTTGCACGTTGAAACTCGTCGAAAACGAGAACCTGGTCGAACAGATAGAATGAACCGAGCGAGGCTGAAAGAATCCCAAATGGCTGTGAAGAATTCTGTTTGAAAGAACTCTCTCCGGTGTCTGAAAGGGTGGAGCAACAACAACGTTCTGAACAACGCCGTGCGTTATCAATCGCGCGGCCCTCTTCAAACAAACAGCGCGTATCAATTGCCAAGCTGCTCCAAACTTCAAGTCCGACTCCCCAGCGTTTATCATCGCAAACACAATTTCACCCTTCGACGAATACGGCATCCGCGATCTCCGTGCGTAAGCACGGACCTACACGCAACGTTAGGGACAAAACAGAGAGAAAGGGCAAAGAGGGAGAAAGAGAGAGACTCCGATACTTTCAGATATGTACGTACGCGGAGGACACACATACAGAGCCATTCACACGTATCCACAGTGTGACCAGAACAGCTACAAACTTCAACCGCCTCCGCGTGCCTACTTCTGCATATTACATACAGGCAAACACCGTCGTCCACGTCCGAGCGGAAACGCGTGTCCATAAAGCGACTACCACGCAAACGTTTTTCTACGTCTGCACGCGTGGGTGTGCACGAATGAACGGAGCGGAGGAGAAAAGCAGAGAGAAAGAGAGAGAGAGAGAGAGAGAGGAAAGAAGGGTGGCTGAAATACAGGGACGAAGAGGGAGAGAGGTAGGCCGGTTCACAAGCAAGCCAGGTAGGGGTAGTTGGGTTTAGTTTGGGGAGGCTCTCTCTCTTTCACTCGGCTCTCGGCGTTTGGGTTCGAGTCCCTCCAGCTGCACCACCGCCGTATCAACCAGCACACCGCCGTTCCTACCAACGCCACAATCCTACTCCCGCAGGGGCGGAACTCGATAGACCAAGGGGGATGAGGGCTGCCTCCGCTCGTGGATCAATACCACGGCGGGATGCAGGGCGTACAGGGGTTGCTACGTGGTGTGGCACGCGCATACGCTGCTGTTCCTCCGGAGGAACAAGGACACCCACCATCACCCTCCTCCCTCCCCGGTTGCCACGCTCGACAGAGAGAAACAGAGAGAGAAAGAGAGAGAGAGGATGCATATACGAGCGTAGAGTGGAACTGTTGATTCACGTTTGAAATACTGTTCGGTTTTAAAGCGATTCTCGCTAGTTTATTAAGGATCGAGCGAGCCCGGGCCAAGGGATGATATCCTCGCGTGTCGGGGCAACTTGGCGAAATCGCCAGTGCCTGGCACTGCCATAACGCCATCGAGAGGCGGATTACAAAAGGGGCTGCTGACGTATGCTCGTTCATCGCGATACTGACTCCTGGCCTGATCCTTCGTTTTTATTTTCACTCCCCGGTGATGTTAGGTCTCACTTCGATCAAGTTACATTTTGTTATCGTAATCATTCCGTTCCACGAGTTTCGAAATATTTTAAAAATCGCAGATGCTTAAAATTCGTTTGTTTTCGACGATCGCCATCGTCGATTTCTTTCTTGAAGAGGAAGGTCCTGACTTTTGAAATAGCACCGTGTATAGCGTTGCCATAAATGTGAAGAAGAAATGAGAATGGTCTTCACTATTCAATGAAGCTACATTTTATTATAATTCCATTCCATTCCACGAGTCTTGAAATTCTTTAAAAATCGTAAAAACTTGAAATTTGTCTTGTTTGTTTTCGACGATCGTCAATTTCCCATGAACGTGAAGAAAAAGCGAGAACAATAACGCATCACAGCGAACTAAGGAAATGTTCAAACCGCTGTTTCCACGATCGTCGCGAAGTTTCCACAAACCGGACGCAAGTCTCAAAGCTCTCGAATCGATTTTAGAATTAAAGCGGTTACTTCCGGGTCAAGTGCTGCGGTACAATTTCGTAGGTTCGACAAACAACGGGGGAATTGTCGTTATTACGATTTGTTTAACGCACTTTGGGATTGAAACGAAGTTGGCTGGGCAAGTTTGCGAGCGTCTCTCTCTCTCTCTCTCTCTCTCTCTCTCTGTTTCTCTCTATTCATTGTTACCCGCGTTATGCCATGTAAAGCCGCGCTCGTAACAAGTTTGTTCACGCAGATTTAAATCTAGCAGCGAACAGAGTAATACGTCATCCATCCTAACCAATTCTGCTGACTTTATCAGAAACTCTGCCCTCCGGAGAGACGACAACTCTCCGTGGAAATTTCGAATTTTTTCATTTTCATTTTCTCGTCGAACTACTACGACAAACACTGACAAAGTCCTGAAATGAAAACTAAGAGGGTGATAAAAGTCCGAAGTTCGCGACCTTTTAAGCCTGTTCTAAAATGGTAAATAGAATGGGCGGAGGAGAAACGCTGGAGAAGCGAAGGAGGAACACGGTCTTTCTGTTAAAGGGGAAAACGCGTATATTGATAGTGACAAGGGTGGTACGCTGGCACTTTCAGCGGTGGTACGTTGCCTGCATGGCTAAAGGGCACGTGTCTCATTACGCACGAACGTTCTTTTCAATAGTCTCGCCGTAATAAGGATACACCTAGCTATTTTAGAAATTGATGTCAACGAGAGTCTCCTTGCTCTCTCTCTTGCTTTTCATTCTGTGCCTCGTGCATTTTACGCGGTGAACAATTTGACAATACTCTATTAGAACGAAAATAAAAAGTCTAAATACTGGGGTTGGATCAAATAATGAAAACACCTCGTTTACTTATGAACGAGGATAAGGATAGAAATGTAGAATGAGGGTAGAAATTAAAGCAACTTTGTTATATTACTAATAGAAGAGAGTTCTAGAAAAATAAATAATAACAAAAACTGCACGACTTGTACCCCAGTACGATTCGTCTCACTGAAAAGCTCAGAAGCAACTGTTCTGACTAGGAAATGAAGACGATTTTTTTGCCATAAAATTTTATTGATATGCAAACATTTGAATCGATACAAAATTACAGGCGCGATCGTTCAGTATCAGACAACACCACTCCTACTCGAGGTCTATCCCACGCCCCCTTACGAATCACGTGACCCAAATCAACCAATCGCTAATTTTCGTTGCATTAGCGTTGCACCTGAAGAGGCCCGATTTTCTAGGTTATCACCGCTAAAATCACTTTCAGTGATAAAAACGAGATTTCAAACTTAGTAATTTTCTTTCACATGGTAAAATTCAAAACATTTCCCTAGGCGTACCTTGCAAAATTTCTTCCCCTCTCCTTGCAAAAAGTAAAGTAGTGAAATATATTACATTTGTGCATTAAAAAAATACTTGGGATGGTCATAAACACATTTCTTTTAAAATGTTGCAATAAACATCCCTCTTTATGGCGCCAAACGGGTTTATGAAAGCTAAAGTTTCCAGCGATGCATAAAGAGTTATTATCTCATATACATACCAAAATGGAAAATGTAAAAATTCTGCTATTTTTTTAACGAGAGAACCTTCATTAGCATTTTCAATATCTGCTCCCCTGACAATATCTGATATTAATGTGCTTTAAACATTAGAATTGAAATATTTTGTTGCCATTATTTTACCCAATCTCTTTACATCTTCGACAAATTCCAAATTTTCGACCCGTTCTGTTCCAAAATTTCGACTCGCTTAATTTTCGAAATTAAATGATGATCAGATAGACGGTGGGGAAAACAGACGGTTGAAGAGAGGAGAGAATCGGAAGGCGAGAGAGCGGAAATATTAAAGCTGGTATCCGGGAGAACAGGCCGCGAGCACGGCTCGGGTGACCATAAAATCGTAGCCATACGATTACGGCTGTAGCTTCTTTCTACCCTGTCGGCTGATCCACGGGGGTATTAGCCCTAAGCCGCTTTACGAGCCACACGACAGCGACAAAGAACAGAAAGGAAGCGAGAAGCGCGTGGTAGAAAGAACGAAAGAGTGAAAGGCAGAAAGGCAGCGCGACGAATGGGCGAGAGGGAAGGAGAGGAGGAGAAAGAAGAGGAGCAAAGGGTGAGCTCTGAAACGACCTGTAGGGTGACGGCAGAACGCGGCGATCGCGCAGTTCTAGGATACCTGTGGCTCCACGCGACTATCGCGGCATTGCCTTTTTTTTTCCTTTTCTCTCCCTCCCCTTTGTCGTCCACCCCTTTCCCTTTCCCTTTCTCTCTTCTCTTTTCGCCTCCCCCTTTTCTCCTATTCTCCCGCCCCCTTCCCGCTGGAAAGGCAGCTCCTTTCAACCTTTTTCCACCGCGTTATACCACGTCGACGTGAGCATTATCGCGAATATCGACTACAGATTCGGCTACTGATAACGAGTTTTCGTCGGTCTGTTACGCACACGCGTATTCAATTCTTTTTTTTTTTTTTTGGTCTACTAACTTTTCCGAGCTTTTCGAGCTCTTCTTTTTTTTTTTTTTTTTTTTAAGGGAGAAGGGCAGAATGAAAAGTTTTTTCAACGGAGGTAATGGGTGTCTCGAAACAGCAGCGGGTTGTATGTCAAAGCAATCGAATCCCTCTGACAGCGAAGTTGAGTTTTCAAAAGACGTTCCGCGCGAATTGATAACACGAATGCTTTGTGTACTCGCTGAGAATATTCTAGTCGCAATATTTTCTGTGAAATTAATTAAATGTTTAATTTAGTGGAATGTTTAAGTAATTAACAATACGCGTTGCTCTCTCATAAAGGGTGGATATAATAGACGGTGTAGACATAGAATTGGTACAACGCCCGCGTGATTCGCTGAAAATATTCTAGTCACAATATTTTATATAAAATATTATCACAAAATATTGACGCAAAACATTGTCACAAAATATCGACTCGTTGAAAATATTACATAGTTAGAATATTTTATATAAAATTAGTTTAAATATCTAACACTGAGTTGCCCTATTATATCCTCTCATAGAGGGTATAATAAACAAAATTCACATAACTCACTAAAAATATTCTAGTCCTATATTTTATATAAAATATATTGTCGCAGAATATTGACTCGCTGAAAATATTGATTACAATATTTTATGTAAAATTAGTTTAAATATCTAACACTGAGTTGCCCTATTATCCCCTCTCATAGAGGGTATAATAAACAAAATTCATATAACTCTCTAAAAATATTCTAGTCCTATATTTTATATAAAATATATTGTCACAGAATATTGACTCGCTGAAAATATTGATTACAATATTTTATATAAAATTAGTTTAAATATCTAACACTGAGTTGCGTCCCTCTCATAGAGAGTATAATAAACAAAATTCATATAACTCTCTAAAAATATTCTAGTCCTATATTTTATATAAAATATATTGTCACAGAATATTGACTCGCTGAAAACATTGATTACAATATTTTATATAAAATTAGTTTAAATATCTAACACTGAGGGTATAATAAACAAAATTCATATAACTCATGACTCACTAAAAATATTCTAATCCTACATTTTATATAAAATATATCGTCACAGAATATTGACTCGCTAAAAACATTGATTACAATATTTTATATAAAATTAGTACAATGTTCAAGTATCCAACACTACGAGTTGCTTTTTCACAAAGGGTGGATATCACAGAGGTTGCAGACATGAAATTAATACAACGCCTGCGTGACTCGTGCACTCATCTGCGAATCAGATGATTCACCTAATGAAAAAATAGGGCCATCTTACGTTTTGCAACGAAGCCCGATCCTGTTTATTTACTGACCGTTCAAAAGAAGAATTCTGCTCGATGCGTCGATCGCAAAACACGGTTTTGTAACGCGACGAGTGACCAGTAGTTGACCGATCGTACTTAACGAGCGACGAAATGAACGGCGATCGAATTTCTCGTCGCGACCACGAAATTCCAGCCACGTTTCGCAAATACTTCAATTTCCATTGACAAATCGGTTTCAACGGTAGCTTTTCATGTTTCGCGCAATCGTCGACAGAATTCCCGGTGATTTCGACGAGAAACGCGAAAGACTTTACATCGAACGTGACTTTTTTTTTTTTCTCAAACGAGAGAAAAATTTTCTATTTTTTTTTTTCTTTTTTGAATTCAGACAAAAAAATTGTTTCTAAAATTGTTTCAAACAAAATTATGTCCCTTTAATCGTGTACGATTTATTCCCGACAAAGGGGGGAAGAAATGGGTTTTATTATCTTTCGAAAGGAAGATAAGAAGGAAGCAACGTAAAAAGGGAGTAACAGAAGTCGAAGTCGCAACTAAACTGTTTCGTTCAGGAAAAAAGACGTGTCGAGTGCAACGACGACCCCGATATGGCTATAAATAGGGCGGTTTCCAATCAGGTCATTTTATGTTGAATTTCCGTTGATCTTTAATCGGGCTAGATTTTCATCGATCTGGCAGATCCTTGATCTCGTCTCGAAAAAAGAAGACTTCGTCAAGATCGTATTTCGTCGAGAAACAGGTTGCGCAGCAATTGAGCGATTGTTTCAAAAATTACTCGCTCGAACATAAAATATCGAAACGTCGATGAAAAATTGAGTAAATCAATTTTTTCCGTTAAAAAATGTTGCGAAATGTCGCTCCAATGTTCGCTCGTTGAACGAAACTCATCATTAACGAGAGAAACGGCGATTTATTTGTTTCGTCAATTTCCTTTGCATCATCGTGGTTTAATTATTCCAATTAAACTCCGCGTGAAGAAAAACAACAAAAACTCGCTCGCGCGCCTTCTTTTTCATGAAAATTCGTTCCGAAAAGTGCCCTCTTTAAAAGAGGGAAAACTGCAATTTGCACGTGCCTGCAACGTCAACGCAACAAGGGATTTCAACCTCGCGCGACGAAATATTCGGAATTAACGAGAGGTCGAGAGTCGTTAATTCTCTTTTTTCCTTGGGGATTTCCAAGGCGAAACGAAAATCCCCGGACGCGGCTAAATTCTCAATGCTAATAAATTTCCGCGAATCGGGGGAAGAAGTCTCGCCGCGGTGCCAGTTATTCGTTATTCTTCTTCTCGGACTTCCGACCAAGTTCCAACGACGTCGCGATGTTGCATTCTTTATGCAAATCCGACATCTCGCCGCGGACAAACTCGATCGAGGGCTTAATATACCAGCAACAAGGCGAAAGGATATTTCAGAACTCGGGCAAAAGTATATATGTTGCATCGTCGTTTTATTCTCTCAGCGTTTATTTATCTATTTATTTATTTATTTATTTATTTATTCTATAATCTTTTTTTATTCTTTCGACTTCTTGCATCTCTCGCGCAATTTTTCCATATTTACAAGAACAAACGTCCTCTGTATCTCGGTCTGTCACAAGTCTGAATTAAATTTTACTATCTACTACATTCTGTGACACGCTCGCGAGTAAAAAGTTTCGTTCTTTATGATTAAAAAAAAAAAAATATTCGCTATCGGTACGTGCGCGCTCGTACAAAAACTTGAGTTGCGAGCTCCTAGGCGCGCGCGTGCTCTCATATGAAAAAATCTCCAGTCTTCGTGACAGAAAATCCATTTATCAATACTACCGGTGTGTTTTTTACATCGCGATACGAATATTGAACTTGTACCATTCTCAATTTTTGAACGCGGAGGACGTCGAGAGAGATAAAAGAGTGAAAAATTTTCATTTGTCACAATGGGATGTATACAATATACACAGGCTGTCCCATTTTAAACTATACTTGATGTCTTCTACACGCGTCAAGTGTGTTCTCAAAACAGAAAAAACGCAATTGAGACATTGTTTAAGTGACTTAAGAATAGTTTCGAAGATAATTGCATTTGTAGATTAAAATGGGACACCCTGTATATATATGAAACTGCTGTTGGAGATTATACTCTTCACTTCCAATTCTTAAAAGTTTTCGCCAAGCAATTCCCTCCCCTTCGAGTGAAAATATTTTTTCAAGAACGATCTTTCACAGGCGACTTCGTCAAAATCCACGTGCGTCGTTTTGAAACCCGGCGCGTCTCGCGGGAACTCGAGGTTTTCTGATTATGATTACAAGACGAGATATCTGTATCCGATACCTCAACTTATAACATCCTCCGAGAGCCAGCATCAATGCACAGCACTGTGAATCGAAGCTCGCGCTCGTGGGAAGCCTTCGAATAACATCGTGAATATGCATATGTGCAGAGAGAGAGAGAGAGAGAGAGAGTGAACATGTTGAGTGCATCTTTCGGTTCCTCGCCTCGAATAAACCAACACCCGCAGCTGGAAACATGTTTTCCCCGATCGAGATTTCCGCAACTTATCCACGGTCTTAAATATTTGCACGCTTTCGGATATGAACGATTCGGATGCTCTCCTTTCCTCTCTCGATCGTTCAAAAATATCCCTCTACTTCGACTGCTGCAGACCTCCATTACAAACGTTGTTATTTCATCACTGAAAGTGATTTTAGCGGGGGTAACCCAGAAAATCGGGCCTCTTCAGATGCAACGCTAATGCAACGAAAATTAGCGATTGGTTGATTTGGGTCGCGTGATTCGCGAGGGGGCGTGGGATAGACTTCGAGTAGGAGTGGCGTTGTCTGGTACAAGTCGTACAGTTTTTTGTATCTTGAATGTATTTTATGTGTATATTTAAATAAATAACGTTATTATTTTCATGTGTCTTGAATATTAGATATAGGGTGTCCGTGAAAAAAACGAGTCGAAAAGAAAAACACTTTTGTTTTCGAGAAAATCGAGTTTGAAGATTTATCGATTATATTTGAATTTGGATAACTTTTTAACTGAACAGACGCGAATAATCGATACGGAAAAGGATATTCCATGTGGAAAACTAACAATAAGCGAGTAGCTGGAATGAAATTTTTTCCGTCCGAGGCATCATTTTCAGGAAAATAGACTTTGAATGTGTTTCGTTGAACGAAAATTTTCTCAAATTTGCCAAAAACGAAGCGTCTTGGAGAAAAAAATTGCATTCTACGTTATTTATTTATTTATTTTCGCACGTAGAATAACTGATCATTCTTTCGAGTTACGTCTAGAATTAATTAACAATAATTTCAAGCGTAACATCTTCAAATTTTTATTTTCTCAAAAGCAACGGCTTCAACTTTAATTTAAAAATTTTATCCCTTCTTTTCCATTCGTTTTCTCGCGTGGAATCATCTCCAATCTTGAGACACCCTGTACATTTAACGTAACTCTGCTACTCGTAGCAGAAATGGAGATTACTCGCAAAAAATATCTGGAAGAGTAATTGTTACGTAAAAGTAGGTTAGACAGCGAACAAAAGACAGGAGCCTTCGATAAATTAATATCGAATAATTAGTTTGAAACTTGCGATTAATAACTGAACCCTCGGCTGATCGGGAACCGGGTCACCCGGTTGATCCAATTACATTTAATTTCGTTACAACTTCGCCGAAACGTTAACGCTTCAGCCACTCGGCGCGCCTGAGAAGAGAGCCGGGGCAAGCGGCATTCTTAATCATTCAATCGTCGACTCGAAAATCTCCCGGCTCCTTTGTGCCGTTCTCTCCTTGAAACCACGTTAATTATCGACCCCGTCCGATATTGCAAACCATTTGTCCGCAATTATTTAATACGCCAACGTCGTGGATCGCGAATTACCAACGAAATTTAATTTCGTTGCGGCGACTGAAACACTCCTCTCTCAACCTTCAATTTTCTAATTTTTTTTTTTCAAATCAGAATTTCCTCTCGACAAGGCGAATAAAGAGGACAGACCTACCTCGTAGATACAGTTATGTATCCAAACTACCTCGGTTAAGCGTCCGTTGCTATCCCCACCAATTCGTGGAATTGAGACCATACCCATTCTAAACTATTTTATCGCGCGATCGCGTGAAACATGACACGCACACGCAAAATAAGTGATACACGGTACAGTGATGCATTTTTGCTCACTTAAGTGTCCGTCGCTATCCCCACCAGTGGACTCGAGACTATCCCCACTCTACGCTATTTTACCGCGCGGCCGCACCAACATGAAACTAAATAAACAATCGTACATATGACACCGACATTTCGGCACATATTGATTATGATTATTTCAACACATACTGAAGTTAGGTAAATTTTATATCAAATAACAAATACATATCCAATTTCTATATATTAATACGATTGTAGAATCATACTATGTGTATCGTTAATTTAATATCGAAATGAAAATGTAACAGGACCTTTATTCAATCATTGATAATTATTGATCGAACTACTTTTATAGGAATTTCAATAAATTTTCGAGAAACTTATAATTAATTGGTAATTATTAGTTCATTATAATTTATTAATTCATATTAATATTATTAAAGTATCGATACTACGATATCAATCACTCGTTTGCAGTGGATTTCAAGTTTAAAAATTTCTAAGAAACGTCCAGTTCTGATTTTAAAAAAAAGAAAGAAAGACAGACAGAAAGAACAAACAAACAAAACGAAAGCCGAAATTTCGTTGCGTCACGACAGTGACAAACTTGCCCATTTATAAACGTACGAACGCGTACGCGCATGCGCGCGCACACAGACACACACACCTTTGTCGTTCGAGACGCAAGAAATTAATTACTTTTTCTGCCAGCGACCATGAAATTCGCTCGCGTGTCGTTTCACAGTCGCTGATCAGAAACAGCCGAAATCGCGCGATGTAACGTCGACACGTCTCTTTGGACGCTGGAAAATTACACTGCGCTCTGCGTGTGCAAAAGTTCAACACACTTTTCTCACGATTAAGTCAGCCCCCTCTCCCCGGTTGGTATTTTATATTTGTTCGAGCGCACAGCCAATAAACTTTATCCCTCGCGTCGATACAGTACATTCGTTTTACGATCTTTTTCCCGGGGACAATACGCCTGGAAACTTTCGCCACGATCAATCGCGGTTCTCCCGTTTCCCGCGCGATTTTCCCGAAATCGATTTTGCGTCAATCTTCTACCGACTTTGTGCAAGCTATTTCCCCCTCCCTTGTTGCACTGTAGGGTGTTAACGACGTTACGCAGCCGCGTGTACAGTTCGAAGAATTTTAAGTTGACGTGTATCGCGTACTAGACGTTCACGAGTAACGTGTATATTATTGCAGGAAATTGTACACATTTATATATTGTACAGTAATATATAAATATTTAGATTGTACTACTAAAAATAATATTGTAATATTATCATACTATTTTATATTATTATAATAGTACAATATTATAATACTAGTGTATACTATTATTATAGAATATCGACTATTATGTTATAATAGTACTAAAGTTATAATAAGTGTATTGTTAAGAATATTTATATATTTTATATTAAAGTAATACAATATTACAATACTAGTATATAGTACTACTATTATATTATAATAGTATTAATATTGTAATCATTGTATTGTACTATAAAAAATATTTATATTGTACTATTTTATATTGTTATAGTAGTACAATATTATAATACTAGTGTATACTATTATTATAGAATATCGACTATTATATTATAATAGTACTAAAGTTATAATAATTGTATTATTAAGAATATTTATATATTTTATATTAAAGTAGTACAATATTACAATACTAGTATATAGTACTACTATTATATTATAATAGTATTAATACTGAATCATTGTATTGTACTATAAAAAATATTTATATTGTACTATTTTATATTGTTATAGTAGTACAATATTATAAGTTAATATTTATACATTATAGAATAGTAATATAGTACTATTTTATATTATAAGTTAATATTTAGAAATGTATCGAGGTTAATTAGTGCAACCAAACTCCATAACCATAGTTTATTACCCTCGCAACCCCATAACGGGCCAGATGACGTTTAGGTTTTTTTGAATTTGTACCCTTACGTGGCCATTCATAATTAAATTACAAGCTAATCTTAAAAGTGAGACTACAGGTTAAACCCACGACCCCCAGATATTATACAAGGCGGGCCAAACATCACTTCCTACTAAAATAAATCAATAATTTTTTTATTATATATATATTTTTTTTTAATAATTTTCAAAACATAATGAAAAATCATGTTTGAGCTTAAATTTAATGAAATTAGTTTTTTCTTATATTCTGATATTTTGATTAAAAGAAATAGGTGGGAAAAAACCTTTAACCCACCCTGTATGTTATATTTATTTATTATTATTCAATTATAACTTCCTTCCTTTCTTTCCTTCAGTTTAAGCATGACTTGACGACGATGAATTAAATTTTATTTGAAGAATCAGTTTGAACCGTTGTGAAAACAGCGATGAATCGTTCGTTACATGCGAAATTGCCCCTGGTTTGCGAAAGATTTAGGTAAAGCAAAACGATTCTTCGGCAAAAGCACCTGCCGTGATGCCCGGTAGTATCCTGCGAGCCAATTTATCTAGCTGTGGAAGGTCGGCGATCGTCTTGGCTCGCGTGCATCACCAGCATGCGCTGTGAGAACGAGTAACGGAGCCAGGAGGGTCCGCGAAACTTAAATGAATAAACCTAAAACGACTGCATCCCCCGCGAAACTTAAATGAATAAACCTAAATTCCGCCAGTCACGCGAAACAAGCTCTCCGCCACTGAACATTGACTTTTACCCCTGTCCGCGTTTCCCATCTCGCGGATATCTTCGACCTTTGTTAACGACTTATAATTTCGTCTAAAATTCAGGCTACCTACTGCGAGAAATTACCCTAATTTGTAAGTCTCCTTTCCTCGCTGAAAAAAATTTCGTCTGTTGAGGACTGAGAAATTTATCAAATAACAAGTTTGTCAAGTCTATTAAAAATGGATAGGGAGAAATTTGTTCAAAAAATTTAAGATATACATATATATTGTAAAATATCTTCTTAACCATTAGATTTAGGACCAATGTGGCTTAATATTTTTTTATTTGAAATTTAATATTCTTTCGATTTATGATGAAAAAGATATGTGGTTTAAATAAAAAGCTGCGACTTCTACCCCAGTACGATTCGTCTCGCTGAAAGGCCCAGAAGCAACTGTTCTGACTAGAAAATGAAGACGACCTTTTTGCCATAAAATTTTATTGATATGCAAACATTTAAATTACAGATGCGATCAATACCAGACAACGCCACTCCTACTCGAGGTCTACCCCACGATAGATAGTCCCTCACGAATCACGTGACCCGAATCAACCAATCGCTAATTTTCGTTGCAATAGCGTTGCACTTGAAGAGGCCCGATTTTCTGGGTTACCCCCGCTAAAATCATTTTCAGTGATAAAAAGAATGAGGATGACCTTGAGAAAATTTCGAAAGTTGATCCTCCAACACACACAAAAAAAATATTGATACGCCATACTTTGCCTCCCTTAATTAAAACCATGCAACATTTGTATTAAATAATTTTCCATTAGACGCATGACAATTTAAAAGTTGTTTCAGGTGCAACGTGAATCACCCTGTACAGATAATAAAAATAAATTAAAAATTGAAAGTCTGCTCAACGATATATCAACAAAGACAAATTAGAGAGATTATGAAATGGAGCTTGTAACAAGCTGCCGGAGTAGAGCTTGTAATAAGCTGCTGAAATCCATTACACGTATTATCAGGCAATACCTGTCCTGCTCTTTGATCGGAGAGGGCCATTTCGATGTTAATCCCTTCGTCAGCTTTATCGCGGCTAATTGTTGATCCGCGCTACCGTCTCTCGTAATTTAGACACAAATGCCATTGTCTCGCGTTATATGACGTAATCGTTATCTTTTAAGAAGGAAGGGAAGGGTTAAGGGTGGTGATTACGACCTGACAGGAACAACGCTGATAGATCGTGTGTCCCAAGGGTGTAAAACACTCCCTCCTCGAGAGGAGTGCAAGCACCTTCAACGGGTGAACGGGCAAGCATGATGCTGCTGCCGAGTCTAAAGCGCCTATCTAGATTCACCATCCCTTTAATTACACCCTCCACGAAAGCCGGTACAAGGTGGCCTTTTTATTCTTCCCTCGGAAAGAAAAAAGAAAGGGAAAAACAAACGGGGGAAATACTGTAGCCTAAAGTCCTAAATCCTGTTCACACACATTCCACAATCACTTTATTCAGTTTCGATGAGTGGAACCAAAGTGGATGAAACGTAAGCGTCGAAAGATTTTTGTTCTCTTTTTTCTTTCTTTCTTTTTTTTTTTTTTTGCTGTATCTCGATTAAAACTTTATACGAAATTCATTACAGCAGAACCTCGTTTGCGCAAACTTCGTTTACAGTAACTGAATATGAACTCACTCGTATTGCGTGAATACTCCAGTTGTACAAACTGGTTGTTACCCGACGAGGTTCACGTAGGGTGTTCTACGTTCTGTATACTAAAATTCGAACAGCTCTCCGCGCCCCAATTAATCGAACGTATCCAATAGCGATAGCTGCGATTTGAATTCGAATAATTCGAAACTTTTCCAATATTCGAGTCTGTTATTCTTTCCCCTCGAAACATCTTGCACCATACAAATTTCAACTACGTTCTCCTGCTTCTGTCTTTCTCATTTTTCAAAATCTCAAGTGCACTGCATTCCAATATATATATATATATATTTTTAAGTTCCTCGCAAGCATAATTTGTTGATCGTCTCGTTCAATTTACTCGGGATAACATCCTCCCTGAAGATGTTCCAGGAGATATCGGCAATATCTTGAAACGTTCTCCTCCCACAAAGGACGTTCTTCGTCGTATTTATATCCAATTTCCCCATTGTAAACCCCCCCGGCAACGGAGACGATGACATAATACAGGATTAATATACAAATTGCAGAGCAGCTCGAGGAATGCTCCTGTCGCCGACAGGGCCGGAGTGGATGCAATTGAGAAAATTGCCGGGATATCGGTTTCACCCTCGCATCACCGGCGAGATGCCGGATACGAAATGCAGGGTTAACGCGGAGGAATCTTCCGGTCTAACGCCGCCTGACGCGAGGCTGCATGTCACCAAAATAAATTTTCGCGAGATATCTGCCAGACAGCGACGCTACATTGGAGACTTTAGGCGAAAACACGTATTTTATTGAAATCGTGCCCCGACGCCGATCTTTTCTTTTCTTTGTTTCGTTAAAATTTTTTTAATCACGTTGCAGTTTATAAGAAACAAATGAAGAAACAGTCCGAAAGAAATTTTTGCGATCTCTTTCCGTTTGATCGGAAATTTAAAATTTAAAATCAATATCTGCGAAAATATCAAAATTTGATGCCTATCTTTTCTTTCTTTTCTTTAATCACGTTGCAATTTTACCAATGAAAAATAAATGAAGAGAAATTTCCAAAAGAAATTTTCGTAATTTGTAATTATTTCCGTTCGATCGGCATAAAACTTAAAATCAATACCTTTGCAGTAAAATTTGACGTTGCAAGCGAACAAAAAAACGAATAGAGAATTCGCCGTTAGAACGTTCCTCTGGTGTTCGTTTTCTTCCTTTTTGGTGAATTACGCAAATTCGCGTAGATAACCAGCTTGGAGGAGTCTATCGGTGACGCAATATGTTAAAAGCAACCCGAGCATCGTTCAACTTCCTTCGGAACTTTCTCTCCGCTGCGTTATCAGCGCAATTCTATTGGAAAACTTCCGCAATTCGCCGGATTTATCATCGAGACCCCCCACTTACTCTTAGTGTTACTTCGGCTGACTTTAAAATTTACCTTCGTGGCAAAATGCTGTCCCACTCCCCCTCCCAACGCCCTTTGCCTCTCCCTAGGTTGTTTCGTCCCGATTTCCTTCGAATATCGATCTTCATTTCGTCAGATTTACCAACTTGAAAAAACCTAAAACTCGATGAGAAGATAACGCTCTTCCATCACTGTCAGTTATTTTGCAAGCTGTTAACTCCTTGGCGACTCCTATCGATAATTCAATCCCTGACGTTACCCTAATATTCAAGAATCTTCTTAAATATCCGCAACTCGATATATCACACGGGTCATCCTCTTTACTTTATCTCCTCTCGAAGAGGAGAATTTGTCGATTTTTTAAAAAAAAGTTTTCATCTTATCTTAGGTGATCGAAAGGTGATCGAACAAAATGACCAATGTATTAAATCAGAGGTGGCTAACTGGCGACCAGCGGGTCCTTGCCCCCACTCTCCTGATTAGTAGCGCTACTCCCTCCACTGCGAGCCGCCAGTTAACCACCTCTGTTTTAAACGACCAATATATACAACAAGATCCCTGTTTCTCGCGAAAAATTCGCCTTCCATTCGCGCCCAAGCTTTCTTTTGGCCAACCAAAAACATAGTACGTAGCCGCAACCTCAAAGTTTCTTCGAATCCTCGAATCAACCGAATTGGTCCAAGTTTTCTTTCCCCAAAGTTCCCTGAAAGCTGTTCAAACACCAGGCATTTTCGCCTGTTTCGTAACAGGATCGCTCGCGATCAACCGGGGAGGAAATTTGAGGCTCGTTATAAACGAGCAGGATATTTGGAGGGCACGAAACGGGAACAAAGGGTACGGTCCGATGCGTCGCTGATTTACAGCCGGCGCTTAACGCGCGATTAGCGGCCACCGTGAAACACCGGGAGAGAGAGGACAGCCCAGTTCAACAGTGATAGGAAAACAATCGGGGGGAGGGCACAATTCGAAGACTACTCGAGCGAGTGGAATCGAGATCATTCGTCAATAGAAGCCTGTGAAAATCCCTTAGTCAAGAGCATCGCGGGTGAGCAGGAAGGGAGAGAAAGGGGGAGAGAGAGAGAGAGTTCGACAACGTGGTGCTTGATCGACCGAGGTTACCGACACCGAACACGGGGCGGTTATTTTCAACGCACAGTGGTGCAGACTCGATTTCAGGAGTTCGTTGGCGAGGTGAACGCGATCCGTGTAAATGCGGCTTAAGAGGGAGGACGAGGAAACTTTTCAATCCCCGTAATTATCGCGACGTTCAAACTAAAGCATGGGTGTCCAATCTTTTAGATCTTCTGGCCAACAAAAATTTGCTGCGACGAAATGCTTTTCTTGCGCGGTACGAGAGACTTTATACGGTTTGATAGAGAAGGCTTTCACCTGATCGAAGCAACTGCATCGGCCAAAGGTTTGATTACTCTGCGCAATTTCTCTTCGACACACATTTGGATTAGGTTATATACTGCTCTTTGCGCTCTTTCTCTCTCTCTTTCTTCCTTTACAGCGAGAACGCAAGATTTGCTAATTCGTCGAACTGAATTGATTCTCTTCGGGATTCCAATTTCGCGATGATTTCGAACTTTTACCGCCAACGAAACAGCAAAACCTGACGGTAGAGAAATATCGGTTTCGACTATTTCCAAGATACGTAATTGCGAAAATAGTTTCGGAGAGTAGAGGAAACAATCGGTGAATACAAGCAAGCTAATGAATTTCCCAATCGATGACCAAGAACTAAGTTCACTTTTCCGCAACATCGAGCCAATTCAGTATCAATCCGGTAAATTCACCTGCAATCAGGTTTGAAAAGAATTCTGCGCCAGTGGCGGCGACGCTCGATGAGAAAAGCTGCGTTTTTCCCCGGAACGATCGGTCCGCGAATCGTTAATTGGATAGGCCGGAACAGCTCGAGAGCCCTCTCGATCCAACTCTCGAGAGGTCGAGACTTTCGACCGGGGAGAAGCAACCTGGTTTTTACCTTGCTCCGATATCGAGCAAGGAACAAGGCCACGGAGGACCTTTGCCGAAGAACACTAGCAAACACTATCGAACGCGACAGAAATAAATCCACAAGACGCTCTTCCATTATCGATCCAAAATTCCCTCCAACTACCGAAAATATCCTATTCCCTATTTTTCAACATTTCTCAATCGTTTTAGTGACAGGAAGTATTTAAAAAATCGTGTTGCATAGTGATTGATGTAGTTTGATGTAGTTTGATGTAAGTATTTCAACATTTCTCAATCGTTTTAGTGACAGGGAGTATTTAAGAAATCGTGTTGCATAGTGATCGATGTAGTTTGATGTAGTTTGATGTAAGTATGTCAGTGTTTCCCAATCTGTATTTCGGCCATGCTCCACCTAATGCCTCTGTTATTTCTTATTATTCAAAAAATGAATTTTCGACGTGGAGGAAGCTTAAAAGTTGTCACTACTGGTTACAACTTGGTCTAAAGAAGCTTCTAAAGACATCCATGAAAGAAAAAGATAAAAGAACGAAAGGACAGTTGAAGTACTTCAAAAAAATCGCAAAGAAATTGTTAAAAAAAATAATAATAAAATGAAGTGATACAATAAACAACAAATAAAATTTTAAAACGTTTCAAAAGAGAACTCAGATGCACAAATACAAAATAATTTTAGTTAGGAAGCTTTTTCCGTAATAAATTCAATCATTTAAATTATTATGAAGTAAAATAAAGGTACCTAATAAATTCCAAATACAGTTTGAGCTCATTTCAAGATGAAATTCAAAAAATTCCCTGTTAATAGTATAATAATAGAGTGAAAACTGTCTATTTATGCACGTGGTTTAGATTCAAGTTTCTCTCTTAAGAAAGTAATTAAAAGAGGAAACTTCAACATGACTGACAACAATCGAAATTGAAGGCATTGTAAATTGAACATTGCTGTAAATCGATCAAACACCATGTGACACTGTTCGACACGAAATCTGAACAGCGCAATCGCTGAACCTACAACGGTTGAAAAAAGAAAATAAACAAAAAATTCCAATCGCTGCTACATAGTTTAGCCTTTCTACTCTTTCATTTTGGCCAATAACTCGCCAATTTCTCGCGCAATCTCGTTGGAAGAGAGAAAAAAATGCCAACTTTCCGATTCCTGAAGCAACCACCCCCCGTAAGGCCGAGCCATCGACCGAAACTCCTCTCCTCGACGAGAGAAAATATTTTCCCCGGTCAGTCTGTAAACACGGCGCTTCGTGCTGACCAAGATTAGACCCCGGCCCACCCCTGTTCCTGGGGGGTAACTTTCGCGGGATTGTTGGCACGGGCGGGATAGACGACGAGTCGAAAGTGAATCAATGGAGGTTGATTGGCCTGGCCAGCGTTTGAACGACGAGTCGACGGGGGTTGGTCGATTACACGGTCGTATAACTACAGGCCACAATGACACCCGTGATTTTCGACTTGAACGCAAGAGCGAGTCTCTCTCCCAACGACGCCGTCGCTCGACGGAATCGCTCGACAACCCCCTTGATTCGAGGGAATCGTTAATTCGTTTTGCAACAAGAATTCGGCTCAGGTGTACGAGGAGCGCCACTCATTCGATTACAGTTCGTTGCTATCGCTGAATTTGTGGGGATTCAATCTTCGAGCATCCGTACGGATTCCTGATTCACCTGGTTCCCCTATTCTGTTTTCCACTGATGGATCGAGCGACCAGAGTTTTTCACTTTTCTCGAGAGTCGCGTGATTTTCTTCTTTCATCCGCTTTGCGACGAAGCGCAACAAAATCTATTTTCATCAAGGAGAAAAAGTTCTTCTCGTTCGCGAGCGCATGGTCCTCGAGATAACACACGCGTAAATAAAGAGATACACGTTCTCACATACAGTGAAATTACGCTGAAACGTGAACACACGCCTATGACACCAATGCCCTATTTTCTGATCCAGTTACGTGCACATCCACGTCGGACGTTTTCGCTAGAACTACCTTAACACTCTTTACCACATGCTTCGCGGTAATAGATGACCGCTCGTTTTGTGGTGACTCGATAAACTCTGCGCGATAACGAAATCACTTGCCTCGTATCGCATCAAAGAGAGAGAATTCGGTATTTTAAGCCGGTAATGGTAAACTGGGATCCTTTTTATCACTGAAAGTGATTTTAGCGGGGGTAAATCAGAAAATTGGGCCTTTTCAAGTGCAACGAAAATTAGCGATTGGTTGATTTGGGTCACGTGATTCGCAAGGGGGCGTGGGGTAGACCTCGAGTAGGAGTGGCGTTGTCTGGTACTGAGCGATCGCGCCTATAATTTGTTTTCTATCGATTTTCAAACGTTTACATATCAATAAAATTTTATGGCAAAAAAGTCGTCTTCATTTCTGGGCCTTTCAGTGAGACGAATCGTATTGGGGTACAAGTCGTGCAGTTTTTTTTTGTTCTTCTTCTTTCGTTGTTACACGTTTTCGAGAAATCAATAAATTTCCTTCGCGTAAGAAATTTTTTTGTTCTGGCCGATACCTACATGTGTTTACGTATATACTTTCAATTCATGACAGTGACCTAATTTCGATACGATATATCGATTCCCGATAGACGGGCTCGGCTCTACCAGCTACAAATAACTTTTGCAATTCGATAATATTCTCTACGGTATTTTACATTTTTAAAAATTTACGCTTCACTTCAGCTGATGTAACGTCATTCAACATTAAAAATATCGATAACGACGCATTACCTATCGGTTTGATTTATCTCGCCTGTCGTTCTACTTTGATTAAACAAACAATTCTAAAATGTCGTTCCAATTTAAATCGAAAAACGAGCTACATACAAAAAAAAAAGTTACATTTCGTCAGTTACTTCGCGAGATATTGAACGACTTGGTCATATTTTACACGGAACGTTGTACATAAAAAATGCACGAAACGTAAAATTTCAAAACACTAGAACTACCGACGAAAAAGTATAATATTCAAATAGCAAAGAAATTAAAGCGCAAGGTAGAACACAAGCTTCTGTTAATATATTTTATGAAAAACCACTCGAGTGTCTAAAAATACTGGAAAAAGCTGCTATAAATGTATAAAGTTCCCATAAAAAATTACAAATTAGTTACTTTGACCTTGGTGGTTCCAACATTGACGCAAAATTGTAAAGCTAAAAATAATTTTCATGGAAGAAAATTTTACGTTTAGAATTGCGGAACGGTGGTAGAATTACGCGGAAGAGTGAAAAGCGGTGGACCTCGAGACGCGTAACGTAAAACCGTGAAAAAATTCGTGCGAATGGCCGGTGACCGGTACCGGAAACACCTCATTAACCGACAATTCAGACAATTCGTCGTTGACAGGTCGGATTTTCAACGAGCAGCGCCTGTGACTTCTGGTATTAACGCACATTTCGGTGACGTAATTGAATTTTCGCATTGTCATGCGTCGCGTAACGTTCGATACCCGACGCCGATTTAGATGACCCAGAAAAGAAAAGAAATGAAACCGCTACGCGATTTTCTTGGGCGAAACTTGCGTTAGAATTAAAGAAATCTTTCCTATTTTCTCTTCGAATTAACAAATGTAAAATAATCATCACTAGCCTGATCTAATAGAAATTTCTATTAGTTACCAATTAACGAATTTGTACTTCGCGTATGCCCAATGACAAATACGATTGAATGGACTGTTGGATCAAAGAGAGACAACAATTTGATCAAACTATCGAGAGTCAATCAAAAATCGATCAGGTGACATTCTACATTCAAAAATTGCGCTATTGTTTGCACAATTAGGTTGTTAGGTAAATTGGTTCTTGTTGTGTAACGAGGAGTACGCGAGAAAAGTAATTACAATTTGTTACTTTACGCAAGAATTAAATAATTCTTGTGTAAAATAGATTTTTAGATCGTTTCAAAATATTTCCTTGCCATTTAACATTAATTAAGTTAAACGACAAAATTATTGATTTTCTAAAAAAAAAAAAAAAAGAAAAACTGATTTAATTTAATTTCACTTCACGTACTTCGCGTCTGACGAGTATATAATCGTCATCGCGTCGAAACAACGTAGACGCGCAGTTTTAAATTTTAAAAACCACAGCTGAGAGGTTGACGACCTTAAACTTCGTCAAAGAAAAAGTGCATCGCGTGGCGAACAGCGGGATCGTAAAAAAAAAAAAAAGAAAAAAAAGAAAATGGAACAAACGATCGTTTACTCACCGTAGCCAAGTAGATTGCAACAAAGACAGTACAATAGCCATCGACACCAAAGGAAAACCCTCGGCCGTGAGCGTTTCAACGCAACCAACACCGCCACCATTTCGCGTACGCTGGAAACTCTCTATCCGGTGGAGGATCCGCAGTTTGCACGTACAGTTTTTAAAGAATCCAACGCGTGTGATCCACGCATGGAGGGGCCACGCACTGAAATGGCCCACATATTAAACAGCGGCATATCGGCCTGACCGCTGCATAACGTGAACCATTGGGAGAGAGCGGCAGAGAGAAAAGGAGCAAGAGCACGTGATATAATTCAGACGGAGGAACGGGGACGGAAGATCGAAAGAACGAGGCCCGTATGGAGTTCCCCTACTCGCGAACGAACGAGTGACGCCATTCGTTAATTCGCGATTAAGATCCGGATGTGTCGAATCTCAAGTGTTTGCCGCGACTCGCCGAAACGCTCGATTGCTCGGCCCAGTTTTCGGGTTGGCTCGTCTCGTTCGCCGATTGCAAAATACGGGGGGGGGGAGGGGTTGTACTTTGTATATTTTAAAATATAAAGTACAGTAGTGTAAAGTGAGATGTAAAATATTGTTCAATTTTAAATATTAAATATTTTAAAGTTTATATATATATATATTTTTATATGTAATATATATAAATTTATAAATATAAATTTTTATAAAATATTTATATTTATAAATTTATATATATATATATTATATGCACATAATTTTTAAAATTTATATATATATATATTTATGTATATATAAATTTTGTGAAAGTGTGGATTTATTATCTAGGAGGTTCAACTATGTTCGTATTAAAAAAGAGAACGAGAGAAATATAAAATATTACATATATAAAATATTATAGAAATATCATAAACATTATAAATATTATATTATATAAAACATTTCTCATTCTCTTTTTTATAGTATATGTTAAAATACTATCAAATTGGTTTTTTTTATGAAACTTTGTCGATTTATGATTCGGAAGTATAATAATATACTTAATAAACTTTAACCTTTCGTCTTCAATTTTTCTAAAAATTAGCAACCGAAAAAAATTTTCAGCAACAAAATTTTCGCAACGCGGATGGAAAGCTCCGCGGTGACAGAAAGTGGCACGTAAGAGGCACGCGAATGAAAAAAAAAAAGCGCGGAGAATAGAGAGCAGACATTGCGTGACTTGTCATTGTAAGTTTATGCCGCGGTTGCCATTTCCCTCTAAAAGCACGCGTATTTTCTAGAGCGTATCTATTATCTTTTTTAATACCCTCGTCTCTGTACTTTTTTTCGTGAAAGAAAAAAGAGAGAGAGAGACTCGTAAAGTCATTGAAAATCCTCTCCACGTCCGAGAGAGGGGGAGGAGAGCAGTAAGAAATTCGCTCGAAGGAACAAAAAGCAACTCTATCCTCTTACGATAACGCTTTTTAACATATATCTGCTGGAGATAGAGAAACGTCTTCGCGTTTCAAGGAATATTCTCCCCGTTTTATAGATCGTTCTCTTGTTTCCTCCGAGAGTAACGTCGCCTCGAGAAAGATGTTTATTATACAGTAACAAGAATGACAGTTTTCATTCTTCCATTGGATGGTACCTGTTTACGATAATTGAAAGCGTAACAAATGAACGTCGCGAGGGAGGGGAGGGGATGGGGGAAGAAATATAACAAGTCATTGTTAAAAAGGGGAGCTTTGTGGAACGTACTTCAAGAGGGGAATAACCTGCCAGGTTGAAAGAAATTGTATGTCAAACAGGGGGGGGATAGATTCGCAAAAGCGTAAAAATAGAAATTTCCCCCTCGAATTTTGTTTTAGGGAATTCTTGAAACAAAGAAAAACAAGAGAAAAAAGGTGCGACTCGCGGCACTTTTCACCCCCTGTTTGAAATTTCGCTTGAACTCGCGCGAGAGGATCGATACTCGACGCGAATGTTTTTTCAACGACAGGGATTCAATGTTAATGCGGATACCGATGGATACGACTAGTTAGCAACGCGTGTTCGAAACGCGATATTGCCGGAAGGAATTTTATGGCGGATCGAATAGGTAACTCTAGCTCTGCGGTCTCACCGCGAATCTATGAAAAAAAAAGATTCGAAGCCAAAGATCGATTAGTCCTTGATTGGTTTTCACCAATCTAGAACCGGCTGTATCGAATGAAAACTTCGAGCAGTTCCTTTCACAATTTTTAAAGATACTCCCTAGATATCCGATTCTCATCCGATTTCTATTTCTTCGGTAAAAATTTGCTGTGATTAATTTCTCTTGTATAATCTCTTGTATAGCTGCTGTTGTTAACGAAATTAGATATTTCCTATGTCTGGCTTTCGTAAAAGTCTATACGATGTGTTGTCGATTAGTTTACGCTGTCCAAATGACAATGACGATACTTTCGTCGGTTTGGTTTTCGGAACAAACGCGAAACAATTGAAGAACATACCGGGCATTGTAATGACATCTTTCCGGTTCCAGTTGCATGGTAACACAGCGACAACATCGTGATATTCGGAGACGGTTAAAATGACGTTGAACGTGCATGTAGCGTCGTTAAGATGCTTACCTAGTTACAGTCTCGCAGAGCACAAAACGAGGTGATTACTTCGGATGATTTCTGCACGTTGCGACGAGTTCACAACCGCGAAATGAGACACTGCGACACACAAGTACACTACCCATCGACTTCAGAAGTGGTTTCTTCCTTCCTGGAAAAAAAAATGTAACTGTTAGTAACTGAAAAGTAACTCTGTGTACAATGTCCGCAAAAATTTTCCATTTCCAGCTAATGGAAATGTTCCTCTTTCGCGAATAAATTTGGATAACATCTAATTTCAATTATCGGCTCGATAACTGTTGATTAATAAATTAATAAATTAATCAATTGTAAGACAAGCATCTGTCCTTAGAAAATACAAAGACAGTCACATTATCAGAATTGTGCCTTAGATAGTTATGTGAGCAAACAAATACAACTAACTCACATCTGTTTCAATTATCCCATTAGTCGTTTAACCTCTTAGCCGTGAATGACGAGTATACTCGTCGTGCGAGAAAAATAATTGTGGAAAATAAAACGTATTTGTATACCTTGGATATTTCAGAATATTTTGAGATTAGACTTGACTAGTTCTTTTTACGTTTCTTTTACATTTCTAAATATTTTCTATATTAATATTAATTAATTATTGATTAATTATGATATTAATTAAGTTAAAATTATTGATTTTTGTAAAAAAGACTAGTTTCCTTGTAATTTCACAGCAGCTCCACACGTTCTGTGTTTAACGAGTACAATGTAAATACACACTTTTAACACTAGAACTATCAAAATGCTCAAAATGATCAATTTATAATTTCTATTAGAAATTTTGTAGATGACATAATAATCCGATTTTAGAGATTTACATTTCTTGTAAAATATACAAATAAAGGATTGTACAAGATATTGTTACAATAAAGCTCTTCTACTTTTTCACTTTCAACGTCTCTGATGGAATTTGTTCAGTTCTAATGTTAAAATCTAAGAGGTTAACCATTCAGAGAGAAGTCTACCAGAGAAAGCGGAGAAACAAGGAGGATCACCGAAAGAACAGTTCGCCCGAATGATTTCTTTCCCCAGGTGAAACCTCGACTTAGTCGTACATGTCGCCGGTTAAACCGCGTATAGGGCAGGGTCGTTGCACTATTAACTCGGTACGCTTTAGTTTTGTCTAGATACTCGGCTCCTTGACCCTACTTTGCATCACGTGCCACGCCGAGTGGTATCAGGTACCATTTATCCACTCGAACCGGTTGGCGATGCTGTAATTCAAACCGCTTCGAGGGCTGCCATTGTTGGCGAGGCAGAGATATCAGCGTTCGGTCCCAAGTTAGTGTAAATAATAAACGTTGCCAACCGCCACAGAATTGGCAAAAACACCCTCGGGAGGGTTTGAGAATGTAACCATTCGACTAATTACCGGGACCTCCGCGAGACTTGCTCTCTGTCTCGATGCTTCCACAGACTGAAATGTTTATACAGTCATTGTACATTATCATCTGTTTTGCTGTTGTTGATGAAGGAAATACGACAAGGCCCCGGATTCAAACGTCAATTAACAAACAGTGATTGATTTATCGATATAGTGAGATGTATGAGATGGTCTAATTGCAAGTTTGCTTCTCCTCGTTGAAGTCTCATGCAGATTTCCGACCTTTGCGTTTTCGAATTTTTGCAGACATATCGTTGTTTTTCTTTTGTTAATATAATTCCTTTTTCTTTTTGATGCAGTGATCGATACAGTGGCTTGTATGAGATGATCTAGTTGTAAGTGTATTTCTCGTCATTGAAGTCTGATTTCGAACCCTTCTGTTCTCGGATTTCTGCAAAGACATCATTGTTTCATTTGTTAATACATTTTCTTTTCAATATTTTTATTAGAATTTTTTTTTTTGTTTGGAAGCTCGCACTATGTTCTCTTTTATTAATGAAATCTCTCTACACAGATTCTACTCACATCATCAATTTCCAATTGATTTGGAGTAAAAGTTCGCGAGGCATTCTTTTTTTAGGCAAGATACGCGAGAAAAGGGGAAGAAAGATCGGGCGGGGCATTTATTCGGTTCTATCCATTCGCAACGTCGTGATTCAAGTTGCAGAGCGGAGGGTATCCATTGTCAGCGGAGAAAGATATCAGTGACAGTGAGTTTAGGTACTTAGTCGCGAGGCTGGTATCAAAAGGGCCAAGCCATTCCAAGCCACGGCGTTGCGTATTGTCCGTAAACGTGGCTTTTGTGCTCCAATTGAACCACGAATGGATCATCTGCGTCACGGGGAAAGGTACCACGCATTCCCGGGGCCGGTTCCCTTTTGTTTACGACGATAAGGATGAACAGGAAGAGCGAAGTGGAGCGCCAATGGAAGCGAATTCTCAACATTTACGTCGTGCTTTTACTTTGACCATCGTGTTTCTATCTCCATTGTGTAGACGTACAAACAACGAACAACTAAAAAGTTACTTGCCTTTAAATTTTCTCCTTCGTTGTTCTCTCTCTCTCTCTCTCTCTTTCTTCCTTTTTTTAAATCTTTCCGCTTGAACGTGCGTTCCTCTGTTCGAATAGTCACGAACAAAGCACGGCATGCTTCAAAAATTGCATAGACAAGTTGAAAACATTCTTTCGCGACGACTTAAGAAGACTTAGTGTTTGCTCCGTGTTGTTTAATACGTTACGCGGAAGCATCTCTTCTTTTCCAGGGAGATGTCTTTCATTTCTAAATAAATAACGAAGATGACGAACGGTCGATATTTTCCAGGATACTACCAGGGTGAAATTATTCCCCGTGACGATTCGCTTCATTTCAATATGCAACGCAGGAAGGAATGCTCTTCTTGTTTCTTTCATTCGTTTGAATGAAACGAGTCGGTGATATTTTTTTTTGAAATTATTACGCAGGTGAAAATATTCTACGTGACGAGAGCTGCTCCGTTTTAACATGCAAACGTGATAGAATAATGATTCTTCCGCTCCGTTTCTTCCGATAATGAACGGCGAATAAATAATTACTCTTCAAACCTTTGACCCACGGTTGAAAATATTTTTCGTAGCAATTATTTCAATATTGAAATTTTCTTGAATAATATTTTTCTGCCGCCTTCGTAGAACGAATGAGCGGTATTTTTTGAACGGTTGGAGAACATTCCACATTCATCGCGCGTAGCTACTTGCCCCGCTTTCGCACGAAACGCGAAAAAATAATCCGTGCAGTTTCTTTCATTCGAACGATATTTCCCAAATTATAGCAAAACTTTTCCTCCCTTTGTTTCTTTTTTTTTTTTTCATTCAAACGAGAGATATTTCGCGAACTACTACTTTTTTAAAATGCGCGAAAAATCTACCAAATAATTGAATTTCGATATCACCCAGTGAGACATTAATTTCAATTTTACGCCAAAGAATCTTCTGGCCAGGAAGCTCTCGATTTCGAATTTCTCGAGAAGATGGGAATATCGACGAAAGCTACAGTCTTGAGTGGAGCTCAATGCTCGACGATAGTAGACACGAGTCTACTCCGGTAGAACGTACAAAAATATACACGATACGAAATCGTGCGTTTTCAGGTCGCACGTTCTGACCTCTCTAAATATAATCCCCGTCGATAAAACTGAATTTCTAGTCGGTTGAAATTAATTCCGGCCAACGATATAATCCGATCGTGCAGACGAGATCCGAATAAAACACACGAATTGACAAACTGTTTGGGGAACGTCGAAAAATGCACAGTTTTTTCCTTTTTTTCTTTTCTTTTTTTAATCGCAAATTAAATCAATCAAAGGACATCAACCGAAAAGATATCTCGTCCAACAACAGATCGAAGTGGAACGAAATGGAAAACAAACTTAAAGCCAGAAGAACGACTTTCGAAACAGCTTCATCGAGGGAGAAACCAATCTACGTATAGATTATTGCTCAACCTTTGTTTTCCATTTTCATTTTGCTATTCTCCTTTCAATTTCCAGACAGTGCAACAGTCCTGTAATAAAAATAAAACTATGTAAAGAAAAATTGAAAGAACTGTGGACGAAATATCGAAAGTTAGAACGCTGCACAAAAAAAAAAAGAGAGAATCTATCGGAGCGATAACGAAATTACCAGCCATTTGACGGTCTGTTATCGTTAACTTGTTACCTTTATTTCTTCGCCGCGTGCAAAGGTATGGCTCGCACTCACGTGACGCGAGCTTTCCAGTCATAATGCACGTTTTTTACGTTACGGCACATAAACGGAGATTAGATTCCGCCTGTCTCTTTACTAGAAACGAAGCCCATGAACGAGAAGTTAACGCGTTTAGGAGAAAAATGACGAACTATTCTTTCATCAAACGCTTTTGTTTATTAAACGTTTCCATCGGAGTGAATTTTTTCCAACGACTCTGGAATTCCGCGTTTCATTCTCTACTTTCCGTTTCCTATCTTCCATATTACTCTGTCGTGTGCTACATGTTTTACGTTTTATTTTCTATTTTCTGCTGTTCTATGCTCCACATTATACTATGAACTACGTTGTAACGAAAAACTGCACGACTTGTGTTTAACCAGTACGATTCGTCTCTGAAAGGCCCAGAAGCAACTGTTCTGACTGGGAAATGAAGACGATTTTTTTGCCATAAAATTTTATTAATATGCAAACATTTGAATCGATATAAAACAAATCAGTACCAGACAACGCCACTCCTACTCCAGATCTACCCCACGCCCCCTCACGAATCACGTGACCCAAATCAACCAATCGCTAATTTTCGTTGCATCAGCGTTGCACCTGAAGAGGCCCGATTTTCTGGGTTACCCCCGCTAAAATCACTTTTAGTGATAAAAATAAATATTTGGGACCAGAGAAAGCAAGAACTACTAAACAAGAACTGTTATTTCACAAGATGTTGAATAATGTTTCGAAGAACGAGCGGGGAAAAGGAAGATAGACTCGAATTTTTATGAGAGATATCAAAAGACCATTATCTCTTGGAAAAGTAACGCACAATTTTTCTCACACGTCGGGGGAAAGCACTCGAATGGTCGGTATATGGAATGGAATAGAGAATCACGATCGTAGAGACACACACGGCGATGCAAGAGTAGGCAGGAGATGAGGACGCAGATTCTTGGGAAAGTTTATAGTGATCATGGCTAAAGATATTAAGGTCGAGCGTAAAGCAACGATGTAACTTTCCCTCGAAACCTTATATTCTCATATGGCATGAAAGCCGATCAATATCCTCAAAATAGAACGAATGAGTATACGCTTCATGTCGTACAAACAGAAAGAGAGAGAAAGAGAGAAGGGAAACGAAAGAAAGGGAGTGGAAAAGCAAAATTTTCCAAAGCCCCTGTTCACCCTGATATCGGCGGGGTCCCGTTATGGACGGCGAGAATCACGAATGTATGAATGAAGAGACAAGAGGTGCATGGCAAATTATCGACTCTCACTCGCTGGAAAATGCTACAACTCGCTAAAAGTATAACTTGAAATATGCCAGCTTTTTCTCCAAGAAACGAGCGAGGCGCTCCAATTCTTTTTCTCTTACTATTTTCATTCGTATCAATCGCTCGTTAAATTATTGAAACAAAAACAAACTTCAAAGACTACTCTGCAACTTCTCAAATACTAAAATTGTTATAACTTGCGAGTATGTGATCTTGTTTCAAAGTACAGTGACGTATTTTATTCTTTTTCTTTTTCGTTCATTCATTATTTATAGTCACGTCGACCGCTGATATGAACAATTAGCGAGGCAAAGAAAAGATAAAGAAAAGGTATGCATGTATTGTATTGCGTTAAATATAGTTGATGTGATATAAGGTATCATCTGAAATGTGCCACGTTCATTAAAAGAGTGCTATATAAAAATTAAAAAAAGAATAACTTTGATATAAAGTACGTGGATTCTGTCCACCTACGTGAAACAGAAATAGCTAAAAAGAACAGGAGATATTTTGATTAATCTTGGCAAGCGTGTCTTTCATACGGGCAATAATAACCGGGATATTATTCATTTTATTCGTTGCCACTCACAAATCCTGTTCTATCTCCCTGTTCTAATTCTCTTTCTCTCGATATCAGAAATATCGCAGTAAAATAGGATTACATCGAGTTTTAATTATCTGAAAATAATTCGGAATTAATAAAATTTGTTATTCATACAACAACATCCGACTAATTCGAGTCAAATAAAGATGAAAGCATCGAGTACAACCTGCGCAACGCTGAATTAAATCGTCGTTGTAAAAGTATAAATTACTCGATTGTTACGTTAAATTAATTCAACGAATTTATCGATTGTTCGATTTCACCACTGTTCGACGATGTCTTTTATTCGATTCAATTGTCCATTTCTAATACCATATCAATGAATATAAATAAATTTCAATAAAACAAAAATACAGGTGTAACGAACGAACATTTGCACTATTTACAAATAAATGTAGTTATAAATTTACATATAAATATAATTAAATACATAACATTGAATATAAATAAACAATATCGTATTATACAATATATAATATATTAAATCATTAGTATCAAAATTTAACATTAATTTTTATAATAATAAAATTTATCATCTGAATTATCATAAAATGAAAAAATCTTGATTCTCACAATTCGTGACAATTATTAGATATACAAAAATTTTACAAACTGTAAATGATGGACGAAGTCGTCACGTGATGCAATGAAACCGTTTTACATTGTCAAACAGTAGCTCATGTACGTGTATATTAAGGCTTGCTAACAATGAATTGACATTTCATTCAAAATTTTTCAACACTGTGGAAAAATTTGGCATGAATTTTCTATCCAACGCACGGAAATCGAGAATCTTTCATAAAATATCTACTTTTCTGACGCGATTTTTTGCAATCTCAACCGAACAATGTAATGAAGTAAGTCACTTGCGTTCCTTTTTATATTCCGTAACTAAACTCGCAAGAATTGTTTCACCGTTCGGTTCTTAATAAATCAATTATTTATATGCAAAATATCTACCTTAATATATCTCGCACGTTCGGCCGATGTACCCTTGCTCTGGCACACACCTGTTTAAATTCCCAACCGTCCGTATTCTGCGCAACAGAAACGCGCCTACACCATTCCACGAGAATCGCAATGATTTCGATATCTCGATTTCCGACACTAACGACACAGCGAATACCGCTTTTACTTTCGAACTGCGACACTGCCGATCGCGGCGCGAATCCGAACGCGATTTAAATCGCGCCACCTCGGCATCGTTCGACACTGGTCGAGTAAACAACCGAACGAGAAGAAGAACAAAAGGGGAGGCAATGATAATAACGAGAGAGGACGAGAACGAACAGGATGAACCGATATCCAACGATAAACCACAACCCGCGACACTGACGGTTTGAGGTCGTCACGACGACTGCCTGATTCGTCGACAGAGTGCGACACGACAGCCCTCGGCCGGGTCAACGCATGCGCCCTTTACACCCTGTGCCCAACCCTGTTTTTATAAAGGCCACCCTTACGCTACGAATCTCCTTTCGAATACCTGCCTTCTTATTTCTTTTTTTTTCTTTTCGTTGCTTTAATGCTTCCACAATTACTGAAATTTTTATACGAATGCAAAATTTCGATCACACGTTACGCGTAACATATATACATGGATGGAAATATGCATGAAATCTATCAATTTATTTTCTTTACCATCCAAATTGTATACTTTTCATTGAAATAGCATTGAATAAAATTTAATCGTTCGTTTTGTACTCACGTGTGTCTGTATGGTTTTCATGTTGTTTTCATTTATGTTTGTTGATGATTTCAACTGGTAGAGAATTCAATTCCTCTATCAATAGAAAAATCATTCTTCTAATGCATTGATTTCATTCATAGTGAATGCTTTGTCTTGGGGTTGTTTCACACGATGACACATATCTTTCGTAGGTAGCGTCACGATCGATTCAACTTGTGGGAGGCAATATCGAATAATGGAAACTCGATTCTTTATTTCGAGAATCTGTAAATCCCATTTAAATAATTTATGCATTCAACTTAATCAAAATTTGTCTAATTTTTAAAAGATATCGCGAAAGGAAATCATTTTATTTTAAGAATTATTATAATAAAGTCAATAAATGGAATGTTACTCGCAAGTAGCATTTCATAATCTTTAAAAATTAAATATTCATAGAAAAAACATTGCTAAATAGCAAGTACAACTAGTACAAAAATTAAAGGACCGAATTGACAATCACATCGCTCATAATTTTGAGCTCTTCTAAGACAATTAATTTTAATCAAATAGATTGCGAATCTTTGTACAGATTCACATTTTTAAAGGTGAAGAATTTCAAGTTGTGTGAAAGAATATTTTATTTTTGAAACGTAATAATATATGCTTTACTTTTTATGTTTTGTTCGTACTCTTTGCGTATTTTTTCATATTCACATTTGTCATAAATATTCGCAATCTATTAATAAAAAGTTTATTAATAAAAAAATCTATTAATAAAAATCACTAGTGAAATAATGAAAAATTAATTTCGGATACGACACTTTGCCTCTGTCGACGCGCTTATCTACCATGCCGACCATCGACCTTACTGCAGTTCAACTTTAACGTATATTGCCTAGCATTCATTTGTAAAGCACGGTACATTGCAATGCAATAACAGAAGGGTCCTTTAGTGTAGTAAGCAAACGCGACCTGATTATCCAGCAAATGAAATTTCAAACATGGTCAATGCCTTCTAAGTGTATAATAAATTATGTTTCACGCTACAATAATTTTCCAAAAAAATATTCTATCTATTTACAAAATTCCATTAACTATAATTAAAAATATTATATAAAATATCTTCATTTAAATATGGTACCTGATATGATTTGATATGCTTGATTTTGATGTTAGCAGTTTCTTATCAATTAGATATGGCAAGAAGGAAATATGTTATAAAAAGATGTAGAGAATCAAACAAGATTCGCACAAAAATATTTTATTCCAATAGAGATAGATCCTTCAATTCGATTTTAGGAAATTGTACTCTCTGTTCGATCCATTTTGCTACTGTAAGAAGTTCCTTCTCTTTGAGAGGAGGTCCCATAAGTTGTAGGGATAATGGTAAACCATTTTTGGATAGCTTAATTGGCACATTAACCGCTGGTATACCTGCCATGTTAGCAGGTTGGGTACAATAGTCTTGAACTGAACATTGTGCCTGGTTATCCATTGAAATGAAATCATTGTATTTTGGAGCCCCTGTTAAAGTGGTAGGAGTAAGTAGAAGATCAATATTATTATTCCATACTGTATTGAAGTCATCTGAGATTAATCTTCTTATTTTCATTGCTTTGACATAATATTCCTCGTAATTTTCTTCCAATAAAAAATAATTCCCGACTAGAATACGTTCTTTGACTATTTTGCCAAAACCTTCAGACCTTGTCTTTCTATACAAATTGTGCACAGAATTCCACTCATCTGATCTATGACCATATTCCATACCATCGTAACAAGCAAAATTGCTAGCAACGTCACAACGGTTTAAAACTGTATAGCACATTATAGAATAGTTGGTATGTGGTAAGGATACTGTGGAAAGTGATGCTCCACCTTCTCTCAAATATTGAGAAACTTCATCCCAGCATTCTTGTACTTCTGGGCTTAAATTTTTCTCTTTATATTCTTTTGGTATTCCAATTCTAAAATTACTAATATCTATCGTATCTGGTATATCAAATGGTATATATTTTTTTTGGAAACAAGTAGAATCGAACCTATCTGGACCAGCTACATTATTTAAAATTAATACAGCATCATCAATGTTCCTTGTAAGAATACCAGGTACATCCATTGAATTTACAAGAGGAATAAGACCATAGCGCGACACTAAACCATAAGTAGGCTTTAAGCCAACTAATCCGCAATAAGATGCTGGATTTCTAGTTGAACCTCCAGTATCTGAACCAATTGCAGCGTAACAACTTCCAGTTGCAACAGCCACTGCAGAACCACCGCTGCTACCACCTAAGTAGTTATAATAGAATTGTTATGAAACATTGGATAAAAGATTTCACTAATGTCTATTATACATCATGAGTATATATACCTGCTATATGCCATGAATGTGCATCCGTATTCTGTTGTACATACTCTTTCGCTTGACTATTGCAAGAATAAAATTTTTTAAACACATCTGAATTCCATAAATTTTTTGTTGGCCCATAATATGAGTCAATGGTTCCAGAACCCATAGCGAATTCATCGAGATTAGTTTTACCAATTAACACTGCTCCAACATTTTTTAGATTCTGATATACGGTAGCATCGTAGGTGGGAATAAAACTTGATAACATCTTTGATGCACAAGTTGTTGGGTGACTCCTTGTACAATAATTATCTTTAATAGCAATGGGAATTCCATCAAGTTTTCCCAATAAACTACAATCTTTTTGTCGTGAATCAGAACTTTCCGCATGTTTCTTGGCTGTTTCATTGGTAATAGTGATGTAAGCATTCAAAGGTTTGATAATCGATGTAACTTTAATAGCTGCTTTTGTAATGTCAGAAGACCGCACATCGCCAGCATTTATCTTTTGACTTACTTCTTTTATCGATGCAGTCAATAATTTATTCATGTTTTCCTAATCAAAAAAGCAATATATGCACATGACATAACCTCAATTTATATACCGGCGAGAAGTGTTTAAATTAAATTCTGAATTTTGAAATTCATTGCTATAAAAAAGATGATATTAATGTATAAAACAGGGTATTGTTAAATTCTATACTGTTTTAAAAATGTACCATAACTAAATTAACAATGCAGTAATATTAATTAAAAGTCATATGGCAAACATGAGCTGTTTAGAACATGTTTATACATATACATATATATGTAAATTTAATACAATAAATAATTGATAACTCAACTTTCAATTTCAATTCTCTCAATAGAATGATTGAATTTTCTTTCACTAATAATATGACAAATAAAACGAATATTTTTTTGTTTGAAAATAGTGTAATTTGAATAAAATTATCAAATCTCTTAATTATTCATTTTTCTTAGATTAAAATTGTCAAATCTTTCAATTATTCATTTTTAAAATTCATTTTTAGATTCATTTATATTTTAGTAAAATTTTATCTATTATATTCAAAAAATACTGAGAAACTAAGGGGATTTTTAAATATCTTTAAAATATAAAAGAATTGACTTTTTAAATTCATAGATTATTGATTTTATATGCTAAATCTCTATTGCAAATATATGATTATAGTTCTTGAAGAATCCATGATCATGCAATTTTTGAATAAACAACACATTATATTGAAATTCGTAGTTATTGTGAAAACTTATTATCATATTTCTAATTTCCATTCTCAGAATATCTAGTAATTTAATAGATATTTTGTTATCTAATCAGAAGCTTTTCTCATCATTTAATAATTTATTCAATTACTTCATGAGTACCATATATTTTTGGCAGGGAGTAATTTACACGGACTTGAAATAAACACAACATGTACAGAAATAGAGAAAGATCTTATCCATTAGAAGAGTTTGACTTCTTCCACCTTTCAAAAATTGCATTGAACGCAGAGCAACCTGCTGCCATTTTCACTTGATTCTCTGTACGTTCAGAGGTTTCCAAGATGGCGAAGAAAACGTTAGCGGATAAAACACCTCAAAACGAGGATAACGTAAAAAATAATGATGATATATTTAACGACGATGAAGAGCAAAATTTCAGCGATCCCGAAGGATTTGTCGATGACATTACGGATGAAGGTAAACGAAACTTTTCCTCAATGACAGTCAAATTGAAGCTATGCTACTTGACTGAAAGCATGGCTACGTATAATCGCAAATGTGGCATGCATACCTAACCTAAAAACCACACGAGTGTTTTATACTCCATATTAAATATTGATTGATAAGTCACATTGAAAACAAATTTCGTTTTCAATGTGATCAATATCTTGTCAATGTGATATTTTCTATTTATAGAACTTCTTGGTGATATCTTAAAGCAAAAGCCATCGGAGACAGATGGAGTGGAATCCGTAATTGTCGTCGACGGAGTTCCTCAGGTTGAACCAGAAAGATTGGAGAAACTTCAGTCTGTCATTAGTAAAGTATTAGGAAAATTTGGCACAATAGTGAACCAATATTATCCCAAAAATGAAAATGGTTATACAAAAGGGTATGTATCGCTAATCCATGTGATATCCTTGTTCAGAGATTATACATGTGTAATATATTCATTATGTTCTTTTATTCCAGGTATATATTCTTAGAGTATAATAATCCTCTTAATGCTTTAGCAGCTGCTCAGTCTGTAAATAATTATAAAATTGACAAGCAACATACATTCAAAGTAAATCTGTTCACTGATTTCAAGAAATTTGAAGAGATTGCAGACGAATGGGAACCTCCAAAACCACAAGAGTTTAAAGCTGCCGCAGACTTGCATTATTATCTTTTAGAACCAGATGCTTATGATCAATTTTGTGTACTTTGTGGAAATGGAGCCTCTGTTACTGTTCAAGTCTGGCAGAATTCTGCTCCTGAACCATCACTACTTGAAGAACGTTCTGTAAGTTGTTATATTTCATTTGTCATTCGTTTCATTTAATAATAAATGATTGTCGATAATAATTGTCGTATTTTTTATAGCGCTGGACTGAGACATATGTTAAATGGTCACCACTGGGAACCTATTTAGCGACATTCCATAAATTGGGTGTTGCATTATGGGGTGGCCCTCAATTTTTGCAACAAGCCAGATTCAGCCAGAAAGGTGTCGAATGTATTGATTTCTCTCCTGGCGAACGTTATTTGGTAACATATACTCCGCGAACTGATCTTGGTTCTGATCAGAAACGTCTTGTAATTTGGGACATTCTTACTGGACAAGAAAAACGTGCGTTCTTCGCAGACGGTTCTTCAGTGTGGCCCATATTTCGTTGGTCACATGATGACAAATATCTTGCTCGTATGGGAGAAGATGTTTTGAGTGTTTATGAAACACCTGTATGCTTCTTTTTTTAACGATGTTGTAAGCAACATTATTTCATTATGTAAACTTTAGTAAATTTATTACAAATGTTGCAGTCATTCGGATTATTGGATAAAAAAAGTATAAAAATTCCCGGTATCAGAGATTTTAGTTGGTCTCCCACGGATAACGTTCTTGCTTACTGGGTGCCAGAAGATAAAGACGTTCCTGCTAGAGTCACTCTTCTCGAAATTCCAAAGTAATGCATTTTTAATATCTTTTAACATATTCCATATTTCATAAATTGTTTAAATTATCGATTGTGATGCATATTTTCAGCCGAAATGAAATTCGTAACAAAAACTTGTTTAACGTAGCTGACTGCAAAATTTATTGGCAGAAGTCGGGAGATTACTTATGTGTGAAAGTTGATCGTTTTGCCAAGCGCAAAGAGAAGACAGAACAGAAATACACGGTATTTATTAAATTAATTGAACGTGGTAAAATAAAATACGTGTGTTATACGTATAATAATTCATGTGTTCGTTAACAGGGTATGTCGTATAATTTTGAAATCTTTCATATGAGAGAAAAGCAAATTCCAGTTGACAGTGTTGAAATAAAGGAACCAATTCATGCATTTGCTTGGGAACCTGTTGGAAGCAAATTTGCCATCATTCATGGAGAAATTCCAAGTGTGAACGTTAGCTTTTACGAAGTACGATATGGCCATCAGCCAGCCCTTCTTAGTAAGTTTATAGTAATTATCTTGTAAATCTCAATGTTACCGTGATATCATGTGCATAAATATTTGTTTTATTCAACAGAAAAATTAGAAAAAAAGGCTTGCAATCATTTATTTTGGTCACCATCCGGACAATTTATTGTTCTTGCTGGATTAACAACTATGGCAGGAGCTTTGGAATTTATTGATACTAATGATTTTACCATTATGAACTCGACTGACCATTATCAAACGTCAGATGTAGAGTGGGATCCTACTGGACGGTATTAGGAATTTATTTTTATATTTATATGCACACACATAGGAAACATTTTTTGTTATAAAAAATGACTACATATTTTATCATAGGTATGTAGTAACAGCAGTTTCGAGCTGGAAAACTAGTGTAGATAATGGATATTGGATTTGGACGTTCCAAGGACGTATCTTAAAAAGAGTTAATCTTAATCAATTCAATCAATTATTATGGAGACCAAGACCACCAACGTTATTAACACCAGAACAAATTAAAGAAATTAAGAAAAATTTGAAGAAATATTCAGCACAATTTGAAAGCAAAGATCGTATGCGATTGACGCGTGCTTCAAAAGTAAGTACTTACGTTGGATTGTATCAGTGGATAGTAATAAATTGCACATTTGCTAATAATATTATTTTTTAGGAATTAATCGAGAAACGCTGCGCAGCAATGAAAGCATTTGAGGAATATCGTTCAAAACGTATACAAGAATGGAATAACCAGAAGAAGCGACGTTTAGAATTACGTAATGGTTTGTATCGTGACAAATATCTTTATTAAATTTAAAAGTGAAGTATTTTACATTATGTATTAAACTCTTTTTCAGGTATCGACACCGACGAATTAGATTCTGATTCAAAGAACGTAGAAGAAGAAGTAATAGAATTTTTCGTCAAAGAAGAAACATTCGTCATTGATGAAAAGTAAAAAAAAAAACTGTGTGGAAGAAGTTTCTATCTCTGCCATTTTTGGAAATCTCTAGTGCAAAACCAATTCAATCATTTGTGAAAAGTGTCATCGAAATAATTATCTTCCAGAGTCCCATAAATTGCGACTCTCAATAGTGGACTGAAATGACTGTTTTAAGTGGTTATGAACAGTTTCTCTTATACTATTTCTATACTTTAATTGGAATTACTTCCACTCTCCCGATGTTACATATGAAACATCGTAAACATAGTACCATAAAGTTTTATCACGTTCCATACAGGATAGTATGTCATTTAACAAATAATTATTATCAGTATAAACATATATGACGTATATTTTTATTTATCAAACCCATATAACTCGATTTATCCAATTTTATGTATTTAAAATGAAGAAAAAAATTTTTTTATTTATACTTTTTTACTAATTATAAATATAATGTAAATGATGAATGAGAAATTTGTAAACTAATAATATAAATTATTATTCTTTTCTAATTCATATAATTATTTGTATTAAAAAAACAATATAAATGAATTTTACCTATGTATATTGACTTAGATTATAAATAGTAGACAATAAACAAATAAAATACTAAAAATAATATCGAAACAAAACAACAATAGCACATACCCAACTTGGAGGAATTCTATCTCGTTCAGAAAATGTTTCATTCGTTATACGTCGAGCATGTAAAAACAAACGTTCTTGCTCTTTTTGTAGTTCATTTTGTAAGTTTCTATTCTTGGTTACAATAGCAATCTGAGTTTCTAAGTCTTTATTCACTGATCTGTAACCTAAAATTAATTTTTTTCTATTATTTCAAAGTTGATTTCTCTTTAAATTTTAGATTTTACCAAAATTAGGAGATCCAATAAGCGTAAGACACGGTTTTTCTTGATTTGGCAAGGAATACCAAAGCCCTTTAGCATGATATGTCCATCCTGGCTTAATAAATTCCCATAAAATTACTCTATCTTGTTGCCCCAATTTGTTACAGTATTTAACAAATGATTCTTCTATTTTTGTGTATGCTGCTGGTATACCATTAGCAATACCCTTTGCAGCTGAATATAATCCATCACATTAATCGAAAAAGTAAACAATTTTCTTTCGTTTACTTTTACAATGTAAACTTACTAAAGAAACCATTTGTAGTTGGATGTGCTGTCAGAAGATGACATGTTCCTTGACAGTGCTCGAGTAATGCTTTACTGTACTCCGAAGTTAAGTTAAAATAACCAGTTGCTAGTTTAAGTGTTGCTCCTTCTGGGGCTGTCTGTAAAAGTCTCAATGTTATCTGGCTATCGTGATAAATGTTTAATTGACCCATTTGTACCAAAGGAAAGATCCAAGTATCTTTTCCTACAAATTGAACTTAAACTTTAATCTTGATTTATTTCACAAATACACATATAAATATAAAAGTATATATACCTATTTTTTCAGGATCAGAAGATTCTAATTCTCTCTGGAACAAAGTTTTTACGCTATGTGCAGCTTCTTTAATGAATGTAATAGAGTCTTCAAGAGGATTGATTTTCATAGCAGAAGTTAATACCGTACCATCAGATTGAAGTACAAAACTAAATTCTCCGACTCTTCGAACTAACTCATCATAAAAATCACAAAGCTCTTTACAATCCTCAATTAGAAAATAACGATCTTGTCTATTTGTAAAGTAGTCATTGCTGAGATTAGCACTAAAAAACATAATAAATTATAACTTTTTATTTATATGACTTCAGATAAAATTAAATATATAATTATTATTTACCCACTAATTATTATGTCATTGTCTATCATATATAGCTTCATATGTTGTAGTCCTATCAATTCATTGAAACGGTCTGGTATAATCATTTTTAAGAATCCACGAAGTTTAGGAGTATGATACAAGAAAATCTGACAACAATGACCATATTTTCCATTAAGTAATGGTTCTAACATTTTACGGGAATTTAATTTACCTCTTGATCCTCTCATAAAATCTAACAAAATTTTAACTTCAACGTTACCGTTATTTGCAATTAAAGCTTCATTTACAGCATTTACCTACGCATAACAAAACTACTATAAATTATCATGTTAACCCACTAAATGCCTAGATTTAGAAATATGCTTACTAAATTAGATTCTAATTTTCCTGTGCCTAAATATAGCGATGCAAATGTTATCCTTCTTCTAGCATTCTTGCACTTTTGTACAAGAGTAGAATAAAATGTATTTGGTTCATGAATTATTTTAATCTGAAAATAGAATATCTCTGTCATATTTCCAATTCTTCCAAAATTAAGTAATTTTAACACCTACCTTAGATCCATTCACAGGAAAGCAAGGAGCACTTTTATACAACCAGGTTAATGTACAAAATTCAGACTGAATTGTTTCGAGCTCCAAATCTTTCTCTTCATCTGTCATAGTAATTGATGTAATATTTTTTGATATAGGCGAGGAAGAAAGTTTTAATTCAGGTTGAATAGAAATTAATAGCTTTTTTGTATGAAACCTAAAATTTTAGATAATCATAAATGATACATAAAATGTATATATTTTATTAGCAATAAAATTGTAAAAATTATAATAGTTTCATTCGTGAAAATTCAAGTCAAGTAATTCAAATGAAATTCCTTCGTGATACGTGTGTATGATTTATGAGTTGAAAAATAAATGTTATTAGTTCGCCTCCCAATTCAATTTTTATTTCAAATTTTCATGTTTCTCAAATTCGTCAGATTTGTCAAATTCATAGTACATCACGTTATATTCATTGTCAAATTACAAAACACATATAGGTTAATCTATCTTTATTCACTTCGGAGAAAATAAAATTTGATAGGACATCTGTATTGGTTGAATTTCTCACATCATACTCACCGTTTCACGGTTTTCAAAATTACGCTATGCATGAATAAATTCTTAAATAACAAGGTATTGACGATCACAGACTTTAAATTACAAATAACTCTTCCCTCCCGAATACAAATTAAGCGCAAATACAGCGCACGCTTCTGGTCCCTCCATGCATCATATAAATCTACTTAGATACATCTCTTTCTTTCATTCAACTATAAACAATTTTTTGATAAATTGAAACGAAAATGGCAATTGTAATGCACGTTCATTTTATTTCGTTCATTACTAGCCCTGTTAACATATCAAATATTTATAACAAAATTTCGAATCTCATTTAATCTAAATTTCTAGCAAAATTTGAAAAGAACTTGTCTTTCAATATTTTACTAACTAACGTATATATCATTTTTTTGTAATTTGTTATTGTTATTTATTGGAATAGGATCATATTCTTAGCAATGAATTTTTTAAAGTAGTTTCTAAGGCACTTGATTTTTTACTAAGAAAAGATAATATTTGTAAAGAGTAAAATAAATAAATAGCATCTGAAGAATAGTGAAAGTTCTTGACGAATTTTTTACCTATTTCTTATTGAAAATACAAGGTCTATCTTTTCTGTTAAAAAAATCATACCATTGACTAAGAATAGTATACTTTTTCTATTGATGAATTCCAGATTTCTAACAAATGCTGATCTGATCTTTGACTGAAGATAAACAGTATTTTGTCAAATTTCATGATAGATAATCCTGTATAAATCTTATCAAGAACAGTATTGTAAAAATCCGATACCCACTTACATAAATTGCAAACGAAGCGCCTCTTTGCGGAGGCACTTAGAATCAGTGGTCGATAGAGAGTACATGTACAGATTAGCAGAGGATTGATGTAGAAGATTCGTATTCGTAATAGGCGTATGAAAATGGATTTAAACGTTAAGAAATTGGTCAAAGATGCTGGTGCTGCACTTAGCAGGGTTGTACAGGTAAGAAGTACCTGCTATGATAATTAACAAATTGTTGACAAAAAACAGTATTAGTTAAGGCACTTGTGATTGAACGCTGTCATTTCTGACATTTTGTACCTTTTCCACTGGGGAAAACATTTAAACAAGATGATATTTACTTAACACTTATTGCTTTATTTAAACGTTATGAAATTATGTATTCGCCAATCGTTTTTATATAGAAAACGGTATATATATACTTTCATTTGTAATTTGTCTCTGTGCACTAAATTTAATTATTAAGATGTAAGGTTAGTAAATATACAGCATACTCAATACTTGTTTGCACATTCTACACTGTGCTGTTTGTTAATTTTCTATTTTTTTTTAGTTGTATTGTTTATACTTATAGAGCTCCTTAATTTTACACGATTGCAGAATATAGATGTATAATGTGTATGAGTTTAAATAACTGATCATTTGATGACTCAGATATAGATTGAAATGACTAACACTCCAGTCCTTCACATTATTCATTTGCTAACGTCGTCAAAATTTAGATACAGGATCTATTTTGATGTTAGGAAAAATATAAGAATTTATGACAAATTAAACAGTCAAATGCTTTGATTTATGACAGTGTTTAAAATTTGTTCGTAGTTAACAGAGGAAACATTGGGAACATCAGAGAAAACTGAATTAGATGCCCATTTGGAGCATCTTGCGGAAAGAGCAAATGCAACCAAGACATGGACTGAGAAAATCCTTAGAAATATGGAGGCAGTACTTACTCCAAATCCAGGTATTAAAATATATACTAATTGAAATTATAACATATATTTATACAATGTATATTGTTGTAGGCAATAGAATTGAAGACTTCTTCTATGAAAAAATCGATAAAAAAAGACCTAACAGATTAAGCAATCTGGAATATGTAGGCTTGGATATGATAGAAGCTGGAAATGATTTTGGTCCAGGAATTGCTTATGGTATATAACTGTAATTTTTTTATCAACACTCTTCTATATTTTTTTATAATTCCTAAAACTTTTCTTTAGGCAGTGCATTAAATAAAGTTGGACAGTGTCAGCAAAAATTAGGACAAATTGAGAGAAATTTCATTAAGGATGCAGCTATTTGTTATATACAACCTTTGAGGAAATTTTTGGAAGGTGAAATGAAAACTGTAACTAAGGAAATGTCAATATTGGAAACCAAACGGTATGTACTTCATTTTTTCTCACACATCTAAATTTTCATTGTTAATATTTCTATTTCTCATTTTTAGATTGGACTTAGATGCATGTAAAAATCGAGTGAGGAAAGCAAGAAGTATGCTAGGTCAACAGAGTGTAAGTTCTAGTATTTATCATTATATTTAATTGTACTCTCTATGTTTACCATGTGCTTTGTCCTATACATTGCTGCATCTCATAGGAGTCTGGGGTATCACCCGAAGTATTACTCGATCAGGTATTAATGGAGTTGATACCTTCAAAGTTTATGGCTAGCTTTAAAATATGTACATGTTTTTAATTTTCAAATCTGTTCATTTACATATTTTTCATCATAAAGATTATTCTAAATTATTCCCTATTATCAGCAATTTTTATGTTTTACAAATAATCCTTTGTGCTAATCAGACATAAGATAATAAAACTCTCTATTACTCTACTTAGGCAGAGAGGGAGTTGAGAATAGCACAATCAGAGTTCGATCGTCAAGCAGAGATAGTGAAGCTACTGCTGGAAGGCGTTCAAAGCTCTCAAGCTGGGCACTTGCGTTGTTTGCATGAATTTGTTGAGGCACAAGCTCGTTATTATGCTCAATGTCATGCAACAATGCAAGATTTACAACGTGAACTTGCCGGGTAAGATAATAAACTTTTTTTTTTAAAGATTGTTTTTTCAAATATTGTTTAATTATCCTGCACTACCCTTGTACAGCTATCCCACTCTTTGGTGATCCGAGTGAGTAATGCTTAATAATTATTAACTGTTATGTCATATATGACATGTAAAAGTATTTAGAATAAGCTTATAGAACCATTACTCATTCGCAGAGATCATCATTTTGTACTGTTTAAAACTCTGCTGATTTCTATAAACGTGAAATATGTAATGTCTTTCTTTCTTTTTGTTTCTCGTTTTAAGTAGCAGTAGTAATCTATCTTAATTATATGCTTCACAATAAAACTGGTACCTTTTCTTTGTGCCCTAGCCCTATGCTTTTTATATTTATTTATTCTTTCAATATACTCTTTCTATTCTCTATCTGCCTGCATGATTGGGATTGCAGGACACGTCAACCGAGTCCTTTGCTGCGAGTCAACAGCGAAGATGTGATCGAGCTAACACCTTCACCTTCACAATCCCAAAATTCCTCTATACATCCATCACTTGCTGGTTCTACCTATGTTACTGCTACCTTTGATACCGATGTTTCAAAAGTTTAGCTTTAAAAGCTTATAAGCACGTTAAAAAAAGGGCAATAACTACTTTGTAATAATTGTGATCTAAAATAATAAACGAAAGCTAGGGCATTTTCTTTTTGATATATATAGATATATACTTGTTAACTGATGCAATTTTAGAAATATGTTGAATGATTCTTAATCTATTATACTACTTTAAAACCTGTAACTATCAGAAATCAGTAAATAAATTATCTCTATAAAATGTTTATTTACTATCGATGACTAAAGGTTCAGTGTTATATTAACCAAAAAAATAATGCAACTAGGAGAGAAATTGTATATATCTTCTTTTATTTCTTACTGTTCTTTACAGTTGAATTAATGTCCAAGTATATATTGTACAGCTAATTAATGTTTGTTTTTAATGCATGTTGCTAAATTTTCTTGAATACTAACAAGATATTTGTCAAAAGGTATTCTTTCTTTCACAAAATTTCATTATCTTTCAAAATGTTGTTTTTCGTTTTCTTATTTATTGAACTGCTTACGCCTTTATGTGTATATCAGTCTTTCAGTAATTTTGATTATATTCATTTATATGTATCTAGCATGTAGATTATATAAAACCCTAATGATACAAGTAATAAAAATTCCTGCTTATTTCTTGCAAAGTAAAAAATATATTAGAGTATTCTATTATCAAATTTTTTGTGTTAAATATCATGAATTACAAATACAATTAAAATTCAAAATATTTAAGAAAAAGAAATTTTTCATGTTTGCACAAATAGTTGATTCACTTTAAAATGCATGTACACCAAACTCATCCAATTTATAATTTATCCTACCCAGCTTATCTGGGGGTCCTTATCATCCGACTACCCAATCAACATCCAATGTATCAGGGAAAGATGATGAGCAACTAGCAAGGGTATTATGCGATTTTTCTGCGACAAATTCCGATGAATTAAGCGTCGAACAAAATGAGGTAACAAAATTTGTAATTTAATTTGAGAAGAAGCATGTTTGCAGTATAGCCGTACAAATGGCATGAAACGTTATTAAAAGTGAGTTTCATTAGTTGAATTATTATGTCTAAAAATTTTGTAATACTGATTGAAAAAGTTTTATAATTTCATTAGTTTAATTGTTCGAATTTTTTGTTTTTTATAATTAATGAAATTTCTTTATTAAGTATTAAAAAACGACGACTTTTTAAAAAAATATATTACTTGTATATGAAGACATGTAAAAAATTGGTGCATTTTAATATAACGTAAATGCATTTTTGCTTTATACTGAAAATGTAGGAGATGACATGATGCTACTTATATAAAAATTCTCTATTGTCATATAGATCTTGAATTTTTTTGTTTCTATAGTCTGTAAAATAAAAGTAGAATGTTTAAAAGTAGTGTAAATAAATTTTGTAGTTTTATATCTCCTAAGAATGATTTAAGGTGTTATCAAAGATATATATATATTACTTATATATATCTTATATATAGATACTCATTTAGCTCAAGTCTTTCTGTTTAAAGATTAGTAGATTTTTATACATTTGACATTAAATTTCTAAGAAAAATTATGCATGATATCTATATTTTTTAGTTGTAAGTTTTACGAATATATGTAATTAATTTTCCTACTTTTGTTAAATTTGTTTTTGGTATTTAATATTATATATTTGTTTATACATACATAAAAAATTATTGTTATTTGTACGCATATAAAAAACACAAATGTACATTTACTCAATGTACTTGCATGTATGAACAATAAATTGTCAATCATCCTGTTAAATGTATTTTATTTAATGGTCTTAAACTTTTGCTCTTATATTGTTTCAGCTTTAGTTTTTTTTCTTTTTATTTGTTTAACTCAACGAGTTCCCTTGGTACATTGAAATTCAGTAGATTAAATTTGAACAAATTTAGAATTTAACTGCCTTGTAGGTAATTACGGTTATCGAGATACCTGGCGATGAAGACTACGTAATTGGTATAAGTGGAATAAAACGAGGAAAAGTACCAGCAGCATATTTAGAACTAATCAATGTTGATCAACGAAAATTCAGTCAATAACTTTAATGTACATTCCTTATATTTAAATATTTCATTCTATTTTCGGTTTGAATTCAAATTGCACTATGCACTATGAAATATTTCTTATGCAGTCAATATAAAAATAACTACCAAATTGTGATTAATTGAAAAACACATTTTTGAACTATATATTCTTAAACTCTGTACAAATAATGCAGAATATTGTACAAAAAAGCAGTCAATTTTCAAACATTTCAAAAATGTTATGTAATTGTAAATCTATTCAAAATTGTACTGTTACACAGTATACTGTTCAAAAGAAAAACCATATTCTACAAATATTAAACTCATTATATATGTATATATGTTAATATTGTGTATAATAAATATATTGTTCAAAACAAGTACCATTCATTCATTAAATGAAACTCTCAATGCTGTTTTATTAATTTATTGATAATCAAGAAAATATAAAATTACTTCTTTTTCGATACACCTACTGTACGTCCACGGCGACCCGTGGTCTTTGTATGTTGACCACGTACACGCAGACCCCAATAGTGGCGCAAACCTCGGTGAGCACGAATCTTTTTCATTCGTTCCAAATCTTCACGAAGTTTTGAATCCAGATACGAACTGGTAAGCTATAAAATGTGACACAATAATTATTATTTGTGAATTCTTTGATAAGGTATATTACAATATTAAACTTCATATGTTGCAGAGTAATCAATTATTCAATATTTTATTTAATTTCAATATTAAATAATAAAATCTACCACGCAGTTTCTCTAGCACAAGCTACCAACTAATTCATACATAAAGTTCATATGGTCAGTCGTGATATTGTGCTTTGCATATTTATCTTTTCTATTTGTAAATACACATACCTGTGAATATTTTCCATCAACAATATCTTTCTGTCTATTTAAGAACCAATCAGGGATTTTGTATTGCCTGGGATTAGCCATTATAGTAACAATTTTCTCAACCTGATAAAAATATTTAAAAAAAATAGACAAAGGATATGGTAACTTTTAGTTGTATAATATTAACGATAAATTAATTCTTACTTCTTCCTCAGAACATTCTCCAGCACGTTTATCCAAATCAATATCAGCCTTTTTTAGAACAATATTGGCATAACGGCGACCAACACCTTTGATTGCTGTCATGGCAAACATAACCTTTCTATTACCATCAATGTTCGTGCCCATGACACGAAGAATGTGTTGGAATTTTTCTGGAATTACGAGTGACTGAAACATAAATTTAAAGCAATGAAAACAACGTTGATTCGCATAAGAATCGTACACATTAAGGTTATCACGCGAGTTAACCTACAAACGTATACTGTCGTCAGTTAATTATTTCAAAAGTCATCTTTACAATGATAAAAAATGATGTGTAAAGAATTAAAAAATATAATTAAAAAGAAAAGCAATAAACTAAAAAATTTTACATTATATTGTCATCCTCCGAAATAAAAATAATCAAAACATTCAACAAACAAATGATAGAATATCATACAACTACCCCCGAAAAGATAAAAAATATTTTCATAGCAAATTACATAAATAAACGTTTCTTAATTTTCTATTAAAAATTTCCATATTTTGTGTACGATTCTACCCATAATTATAGATTTAAGAATGTTATGTGCAAAACTCACCATCTTGTCGCCTTGTCAGTTAATGAAAGAACTAACATCGGAATCGCAATTTTCTTCCTAGCGAGGGCATTGTAGTCGATTATTCAAAAAGGAAAATACAATTAAAACGAAAATATATGTCTCACTATTATAAATTATTTCACAAAGCGGAAAATAAATAATAATTATTTTATATAATCCTTCAATGAGTATTTTTATTTAAACTCATTTTACAAAATTGACAATATTGTAATTTATGGACACTAAACTGCTAGCATCACGTAGCGGTGAAACGCTGGAACAAATTTTTATACCCATCTTTGTCGTATGATATTGCGTACCTTGTTTATCAGACGCTGCTCTCTATTGAATCTGACTGAAATTACGAAGTAGTAACAAGTACGTAGAATGTGCAAGAAAGTATCTCAACTCTTGTTAGACAAGGAGCGCAATACCGCGCGACAAAGACAAATATACGTGCGTCATAAAGAGCAAGAGAATAAAATTATTCCTTTCCTAAACTAATAAACTAAACTAAATTTTCACACTTTTAGAATCGCGAAATAAAGTCTAGATTATAAGGAATATTCACATATAGTTTTGGAACGGAATTTTTCTTCTATTAAGTAGTTATTAATAATTATTATGTGAATGGTGTCGCGTTATTATCTCAGATGCGATGAAGTTTATATTACGCATAATTGATTTATATGAACTTTTACATTCAGAAAATAAAGTAGAGTGTCCAAGGAAGTTTTCTCAATCACGTAAATTAGTCTTGCAAAAGTTAACTATTAAGAGAAAATAAGAGACATCTATCGCAGTAGTAGTTCTGACATTTGTTACAATATTTATTAATAATCAGACGGAAATTCCATTCCAAAACTGTACGTAAAACTTGTTTGAAATCTGCTCTTTATTATAAATACCCAAAAATGCACAAGTCAATTTCAGAAATAGAATAACTAATGAATTCAATAGATGAAGTACATTTGTCGTTACAAAATATCGCGCTGCTTATTTAAGAGGCATTGACAATGATATACCTCCTTGTATATTTATGTTCCTGTTACATTTTTGCATTTTTCAGTCCAATTAAATAGATGGCAGCACTTATGCCACATATATAATTCATTAGTTCCGACATTTAGCTACAGTGTATCAATATCCTTACAGTGATTGATGGGAGTTTGTGCATGTGTTCGTGTAACTATAAAGGTAATTAATTATTAATTATTGTAAAGGAATTAATTTATGAATCTTTACTCTCGAGTTTTTTCCTTTGTATCGTCGTCAGACTTTCGAAGTGAGCATAATGAAATTTCAAAATGTGTGTATAACACGTTAATTGCCAATTAGTTCATTAAGATTAGTATTAGGTTAGATAGTATCAGTTCATTAGGTTAGTATTGACAGATATAGTAATAAATGAACAAATAATAAAAATGTAAAAGAACAAAATAAAATAAAATAATAAGAAATCATAACATTAAGAAGACTCGCTACCTTTATGGTATGATCTACGTTATATTTTCATTATTTAGGTTACGAAATGTTTCTCGAATATTCGCATTACGCATGCTCGAATTTCGATCGAATTTATTGATATTATTTATTCGATAGCGAAAATGGCGGATCTGTAGAGAAATTTTTCGCGCGTAAAAATCGATCTCGCGGGTGTAGTTCCGATAACTCAATAAGAAACAAAAGGGCTGAAAAGTAATTTTGTATATAGGGAGGATCGCCATTTTCCATGGGATACGATTTTCTGCTTGGTTCTCCGACGTTTTCCTCTTTTCATCGCCGGATCCAGGAGGGTGAAGCAAAAACGAGCATCCAGAGGGTAATAGGGAGAAGAAATTCCGAGGTATGATACCCCTCTGATTCGTTTTACGACGGTCGTTTCCTCGAATTAGGACGAAATAAGAAAGAATTCGTGAATCCGCTGATTTCGACCGGTCCCCTCTTTTTTATCCTGCTCCTTGGGATATACACGTACATCATATAAATATGCAAGAAGTTCATGTATGTAAATGGACGACTATATCTTGAAACGAGGAAAATTTTACTAGAGAATCTTCCGCATACTACGTTTGCGACAGAGATATGTACGGTAAATTAAATTGAGGTTGGCTGCATGATTTTTCATTTTCTTGCCGATAGTCTATCCTTCTCTTTTGCTTTTAGATTATTTAACAATTATGACCCTATAACTCTATTGTTTTTTGAGCTTAAACTTATATATATATATATATATATGTAATATATTTACAAATATATATATAATATAATTAATATATATATAATATTTATAATTTATAATATTTAATATATACATATATTAAACATATATAATATTAATATATAAGTCATTAATTTTAACATTTAGAAACATTGAGGAATTGTTAAAAATATTTATGCAACTGATTCCATAATTAACTAATGGAAATAATGTAAAATTATTTTAAATCGAGTGTTATGACTACCATATGAAGGGAAACATAAAGTAAATTCTGTTTCTTTTTTTTAATACAGAAATGAATAGAATTTCACTCTTTTCGTGTTATATATTAAGTATTTTGTTCTACATTAAATATTTGACTGTTTATATATATATTCTCTCTCTCTTTGATTCAAGAAACAATGCAATTTTAATCCAGACAAGAGGATGAAAAATCACAAAGTCACGTCAGTCGAAAAGTGTTAATTTTCACGTGATACGTGACGTGGTGATGTTTGTGACGAATAAACGGGAAACTGACCGTTCGCTATTCCAACAGTACGAACATTGAACGATACAGAGCACCTATGGTCATCGGCACGTGCTAACATATGGGCTTTAGGGCTTTGTCGGTATCCTGTGGTCTCTTTGCGGGGGTGGTAAATGGGATGTCATCGTGTTAAATGGCCCTGATGCCCGCGAATCCATTCAAGGGATTCGCACGTTCACCAAGATTCAAAACCAATTCTTGCGGCTAATTTCCATCGTTTATACGTTTAATTGCCTTTTCAAGCCACCTGGACTAGCGCTCCACAAAACCATTTCGTTCAATGGACTTTCAAATTGTCACATCTTCCCCGCATCTATCGATATCTATTGTTACGCGAAAATAGCGAAATATTTGTCACCCTATAATCTGTACTGTTGACTCTCTTCTTTCTCATCTTCTGGAACAGTTGAAGTTCCACGTGTCTTTTGTCTTTTGACTAAAATTGAAATTAAAATGTAACGCAATGTCATACATGTAAATAATAAATTTTAGGCGATGAATAAGTAATGATTATTAGAAATTGAAGTTAAATATCACATATTGTTTTATGGTCACGGTTCACAATTGTGAGAAGTAAGAAGTCAAGGTAATTTAGGTAATTTTATGCTCGAAAACTTGAAAGCATGAAATTGTCTTCACAGTAGAGGAAAACAAAAATTTACGAAATTTCAATGCAACAAATGCATTGCAATTGCGTTTTATAACGATGAATGAGACAAGATATTTTTCTTGAACTACAGTACTTTCGTTTCTATCTCGAAAATTCGAGACTTTCCCTGTATCTCTTACCTGCATCTTCATCTCCAAGGTTGCTTCTTCTTTTTCCAAAAATCGACTTTCTAATCGGCTACTGAACACTCTGTTACTTGCCGTTACTCTTCCCTATTTTTCTCTGTCTTGTTCAAACTTCATCTCAGGAGTATCTCCTGTCTTTGTGTCATCTCGACCCCATCTGTCTTTGGTACGAAATTCCTTTTGTCAGTCTTCTCAAAAATTAGTCGAGACACCTTCTAATCGATATTCTCAAGTTTTGTAACGTCTTTTCGTTTAAATACGTTCCATCGACCTGTCTTTGATCGAAGAAATTTAAACTCGAGAGGACACACAGCTGCAAATAGCAACAATGTCCTGCACATTTCAGGAGCAACTTTCTCCTCCTCATGGAAGTATGATCGACAATAATGCACAATGCGATCGTGCTCAAACAGTGTCCACGACGAAAATCAATTTCGCCAGTACCATTTCGAGCTTTGCAAAGGTCACCCGCAATCTTTGTCGGCAAACAGCTCGTAAATTACGGTAGGAACGTCTCAATGTTTGCAGGACCCTCGCCTTGTGTTCTCTATGTGTCTAGGTAGCGACATGTTAGACACGCATCCTGAATTTCAGTTAGCCGGAATAGCTCTTTCAGACTATAGAGACCCATATATAAAAGATGCTTTTCCACCCTATCAAATGTTTATTGCAAAAATCATCCGCTACTATTTGTTAGATTAAAACTTTCTGATTAAAACTACATACTATCGTCGAGGACAAAGTACTATGAAATGCAGATGTTGATGAGCTAAAAATTTCTTTTTTTGTTTTTTGTGCAAGTTTATGGTTGCATGCACGACTAGGACATTGAAGTCTTCTCTTCAGATGATTTTCTTTGAGGGAAATCAGGGCGAAGGTTTCAAAGTTTGTGCATTTGAACATAGAATGTGTCGATTTTTGACATTTATTCCAGACTTGGGAGGTTCAGTTTTATCTTCTTTTCTGCCCTGTCCTTAATCTTGCTTTTAGTTTATTTTGTGGCCAGTATAATTCCATCTTTTCTGGTTAATCTGAAAGAATTTACTTTGACAGTAATCATCAACCATGTTGTGTAATCATTGGATTTAGTGTTCTACAATCTTTCTTAACGTTGGTCAACATAGTAAGTTCCTGATATGGGACAGTGATTTATGATTCGCTTATCTGGTAAAGTCGACGCTTTCTTGGCTTTCAAATCTACTGTTTTCATTTCCAATGACGTTATAATGAAAGGGTATCCATGCAATTATATATAGCATTTTTGCCCAAATTGAAAATTCAGTACAAATTATAGAAATGTTTTTAATATTATCATATTTTCCTTTTTCATTCTACTATTTGATAAAGCTTTAATTACACATTTACTCATAGAACCTGTATAAATTATACTGCAAGATAATTAGAGCTTTAGAACATCGTATGTGCTTCTGCTGAGAAAGTACAATAGTAATTGAAGAGAGAAGGCGTTTTTTGTCTCGTTTTCTGTAATAACGGCACATCCTACTCCTTCGTTCGATTTTCAGATTTCATGGTGGTGTCTGAATTTTTTAATCAAAATTTCTCCTTCAAGCTCCTCAAGTAAAGTCGTCATCGAGTTTTTTCTTTTTCTAAGAGATAGAAGCTTTTAAAGGGAGAGAGGGAGCCTTGTCTTCGAGTGATTCCCCGAATTCGCCGGATTTCATTCGGTTCCTTTATTCTTCTCCTCGGATGGATACGTTTCCGCGCGCGCGCGCGCGCGCACACAGTGATAACACTGATGCCTATACCCTGAACATAGAAGCACGTAAGGCTGTGGCGTCGGGGCGCAGGTGGCGGCGTTCAAAGCCAATTATGCGAACGCGCCCCGACGTCGGCGTCGTTCTCGCAAATCCCTATCCTCGCGTTTAAACCCACATCGCGGAGAGGAGAGCTCCACACAGCTGGCAGAGACGGCTCCCAAAGAGTGGGAGAGAAGTTTAACTTGTCTACGCTATAACGGATTAACGGCCGCGATTTATTCGCAAGTAATTGCTTCCGCCCTTTAATTAACTCGCATTTATTTCACGTAATGGCGACCGCTTGCCAGCCGTACACGAACTTTTCAATGGAAGCGAAAGAAGTCTTCCACTCGGTGGAATTTCGTTTCGAGAATGTCTGTGTCTATCTACGGATCGATCTCTTTGAGATATTTTGAATACAATTGTGTTTTAAAAGAAACGTTTTATGACAGAGTTGATACTATATTTTTTTTTTTTTCTTTTTTTGTAATTGTTGACAGAAACTTAAATTTCAGCGAGACATTAATGTATAGATTTTTCGGTGATCAAAATCTGTCTTTTATGTATCTTATGATCCTGTGACTTATGCACCAGCGACAATGAAAAATTGTCGATAATTTGAACTGATGTAACTTTGTAAAAGAGAGACTTACTCGATCTCATTTTAAAGCGTGAGGCTTCTACTTTGTGAGTTTATTTTTTTCAAGTTTTTTCGAGTTTACTTTTTTTCTTAAAAATTGTGGAAATTCAAGCGTAGATAAAAACACTAAAAACTTCTTTCGTTTCGTAACTGAATTTAGCATTATTTTAAAGATTAAGGTCTCTCCTTTACAACAATTCCTTGAAATTATTTTATTGTACGATTTTCTTTCTTTCATCATTCTATTGAACGTCAAATGTTAGAGTTAAACGACAAAATTCGATGAAATGGTGAAGAAAAAATTGTACAGCGAATTTTAACTGCTCGTTGTAAAGAGGAGATTTTCGATCTCCATGATCGTAGCGGATTTAATCGCAAAAAAAGTATTTTAATGTTTTCACTCTTACAATTTGAACTCTTACAATTTTCAGGAATAGAATATTCTCAGTTTTTCACACGCTGGATAACGTAAGATCATCTTCGAGAAGAGCAAACTCACGAGTATCAAAGTAGAAACTTTGCATTTTTTTAAAACGAGACCAAGTTGTATGATTGTCGTACGATCATTTTTCACGATTTTTTTTTTTGTATCAATTTTATCTTGTTAATATTTTTGTATCAATTATCGACAGTTTTTCGTTGTATCAATGAATGAGAAGTGATACCGTCTGAACTCCGAAAAGAAGAAAGAGAGAGAGAGAGAAAAGAGATGGAATCTTGGGCAAACTGGGGCTAGCCAGAGACTCACGGTCGCCATTTCTGGAGCGATAAAGTTTCCTGGGGGTTGACTCTTATCTTTCCTATTATCGATAGTTGGCGACGGACCAATATGACCACAACACGGTCGCCATGGTTACTTCGGATATAGTTAATTCAAGAAGCAAGACAGTTCCCTAATCCCATCATACGTGCCATTATCGTGCTTTGCTATAAATAAGAACTAGCTACTTTCTCATCCTTCACGAAAACTTTGCAGCCTTTCTTTCATCAAACGGTCCGTTCCCGCTTCGTGATCATCGGAGGACGAGTTGCACACTCGATTAACTGAACTAACCGCGTCGAGATGTTGGCATCTAACTATCCAGAAGATTGACGTAACTTTAAAATAGCAGAAAGTGGAAGAAAATTTCGCTGGATAAAGATAGAAAGGTTTCTCAAACGATGCTCTTACTTAATCTGACAACAAGTCTTCTTTCAAGACTTCTTGCACTTTTATTTCTCCGACACAAGTTTTGGAAGGAATCGACTCTAGCGTAGATTGAAAGAGAACGAACCAAGTTTCAAGACTCTTTGCAGTTTTGTTTCTTTGATAGAAATTTTGAAAATATTCTAGCGTCGATTAAAAGAGAATGTCCGCGATTAGAAATGTTAACTGAAGTCTCCGACGAAACGAAGTAAGTAAGGTTCACGCGCCTGGCAGGCGATTCGTATTAGATCGATTGCCGGGGCTGCCGTGCGAGGGGACGCTCTCTCAGAAAATGAAAAGGCTGGAGGGCGATGATATCGCTGACGAGAGCCGCCGTATTGGCTGCCACCCAATCCAATTGGGTTGGCATACTCCCTCTAAACGAGTGATAACAGCGCGTGCCGCCATCTTGGCTATTATATACCCACCAACCTTCGTTTCACCCTCCGCGAGGGGTTCGCCGGGAAGATAAGAAAGGCTGCAGTGCCGTAATCAACCGGGCCCTACAGTTCCCGTTCAGAATCTTCCGAAACTCGCTCAACAATCGGACGAGTATTTTCTAACGAGACGAGAATACTTAAAGCTGTCGATGCTTTAGAAAATATTAGGTATTGTAAGTAGAAAGAGATTTCTCCGGAGTATGTATTTGATAAATTTCGTCTCTCCTCGAACTTAGCGATTTATTCGGATATGTATCACGGTACGTTCCAAGCGGAAAAGTTGAAGATTTCCTGTGGATCTCGAAAGAGGGAAACACGTTCTCAATGATCTCGGGTAGTGCGGGAGGGGTACAGGGCATGAATTTTGGAAGAGGGTCTCGTTCAATTTTGAAACACTTTAAAGGTTCGTGCAATTCTGCGTTTCACGGTGAAATGTGGGAGGTCCAGATAAACGAAGACACATAGCAATTGCGGCTCGATAAAGCCGATCCTGGTGGAATCGTGAATCACGAGGAACAGGGCGAACGGGGTGGACGGTAGATTTATCGTTTTCTACGTTTCCTTTCCTTTCCTTTCCCCGGACCATGATATTACCAGCAATTGCTCCGTCTTCCGGCATTCCTCTCGCGAATGCGAAAAGTAATCTCGTCATTACTCGAGCAACTTAGGCGACCGCACGCTACCTTGGTGCACGATGTTTTTCAACAGCTTTCCAAGTGGATTCTTCTCAATTTACGCCTCTTTGGGTTTTTGACCCACTTTTCAAAGGTCTGTTAAATTCTGACGAATTCAATTAGATCTTTTGATTCAATGAAAATTTCCTGCCTGCCGTGCTTAACTTTCTGATCTACCCGATTTGTTACACCATAGTTTACTGTACAATCATCAATCATCAGTCAGCTGCTTAGTACAAGCATAATCTAATTTAATCTACCTACCTGCCTATAATCCCATCTACCTACTACAATCGCATTACAAATAATTTAAATTCATACCAGAAAATCCTGCTATTATGGTCAATTTTCCTCTTCTCAGAATCTTTTCTTATCTTTTAGAAAGAAAACGTTCTATCTCGTCCTGAGAACAATTTTCCATTTTCCAGCTATAGCCTTTTTATTTTCCTTTTATATCCTTTATCCATAATCCTATTTAGGATTTTCATTTGTAAGTACTTCCTCCTCTTGACTATGAGAGGTGACTAAAAGTTTGTATGACATTTGTAGGCTTACATTTTACAATTTATTTCAATTTCTCTCTTTGTAAATCAAAAGTCCATAACTTTTTTTGTATACCTCTTCTCACAAATCCCTACCTATCCCTCAAAAAAGTTTGCTTCTCTTTTAATTTTCTTAGGCTAAATAATCAAACGACTCAAATCAACACATTGATGTTACATTTCACAATTCATTTCAATTTTTTATAACAGTGACAAAGTCTCTCCCCGTAAATCAAAATTCTACAACTTTGTTTCGGTGTTTTTATTTTTCTCCTTTTTCTAGCATTTTCCGCGCACCTCCAATCGGTACTCCCGGGGACACCACAGGTTGAAAACCACCTAGAGATCTAGAGCCTAGAGGATCGTCAGACAAGTATAATTCCCGTCGTTGCGAAAGCTTCTAATCGAATTTGCTCTTTTTTCCTCGGAGGATCGCGCACCACTTGTCAAAGAGTCGTGACAGAGTTGGACAATGGTTCACGTGGCCTTGACACAATATTTTGACTGCAAGGATCCACCCTGCACGTATATCCGCCCGTGGGTGGTGGGCCCATGGCTAATTCCCAAAATCCGAAAATCCTCGCATCGGCGAAAACAGTCCCTACCTGGGAACCGTTTTCGATATTTTTCTCCTTGATCTTGCCAAATTACTTTGCATCTCCCGGTGAGACTGTTGTGACTTCTCCAAACACTGTTTTGTCAACGAATGTTCTACCACTTTCACGATAATTCGACGCAGCGAATGCTTTTCTGCACGAGCTCACCTGTCTCATGACGGATCATCATTATCACGGATCGTAGCACGTCGAGCTACTCCTACTTTAGAATTAGAAAGCGAAGCTCTTCTTCTGAAAAGTTACCTTCGTCAGAAATTAAATCTTCCCTTCTCTTCGTCTTCTAGTTCTTCCCGACTTTCTCGCCGGAATTGTTTTTGAAAAAAATCGCGAAAAGCGTTAAAGTCACCCGAGAGTCCTGCAAAAATTATCCTTCACCTCTGCGAACCAATCAATCAAACTTTCCAATTTTTCAATTCCCCGCTCTGTCCTTTTCGTTACAGTCGAATTCATAATTCTGTCCGGGATTAAGCGGATCGCTCTTTCTCGTTTGATTGAATTTTCTTACGGGAGTGAAACGTCAACGTGTGAATTTAATAGAATTTCATGGCATGGAATACTAGAATAAATCATCGTAGTTGAATTTTGTCCTCTTTTTTTTCTTTTGAAAAGAATTTTCGCTCATATTGGACAAAGTTTTAAATGTTTTTCTTAATGTGCTATTGTATAACTGTTGTAGAAATCTTGATGGGTATCCCAAAATTATATGAAATTTCTTGAGAATTTGAAATGGTAAAAAAGATTAAATGTGAACGATTAAATTTTGAAGAAAGAAGTTTGGACAGTTCCAAAAAGAAAAAAAAAAATAGTCTAATAAAATTTAAGTATTCATTTTAATTAAAAAAAAGTCCCAAACTTCACTTTTCAACATAGTGATTTAATTTTTTAGATATGAGACAGGTACGATCGACTGACAATTATAAACAACCATATCGATTATACAATCATTGTAGTAATTATTCGTAAACAATTATTAGATGGTAAATTTGACTAATAATTACTGATAAAAATTGCGATCAACGGCAATCATAAGGTCAATAAAAATTCGGAAGCTTGTTAAGCAGGTGACAGTTGCTGGACAAAAGGGCGACGTAAGAGGGTCGTAAATGTTTTTTGAACCGGCCAAACGACGTTTATGCTGTTCCAATAAAACTTTCTTGTTTCGGCTTTCGGTCAAGGCCAGCCGTCGCTGTCGTCGCGGGGGTTAGCCCATTTAGGCTCAGCATTTTCTCTCCGAGCTCGGAAAAAAGAAGAAAGGAGAAAGAAGGGTGGACACTTCGAATCGAAAAGTGGCGCGTGCCTCGCCGCAGGGAGGCCGTTAAATATTTTGGAAATATTGACCGAGTCGCCTAGATTCGAGGCACGAAAAGAAGATTTACGCCCTCGACACACCAACCTAGTTTCGCTATTTAACTTTTTCTTCCAACGGAGATTGCTCCAAGGACGAACCCTGCGAGCCAACCCTCTTTCTCTTCTCGCAGCAACCGGTTAATTTCGAAAAGTTTGCCTTCACGGTTTCATTGACGTTCAAATCGTTGATCCACCCCCCCCCCCCACGCTCGCGATTTTCTTCAAAAATAATTCTGACGAAAAAGGTAACGAGGAAACTAAAGGACGAAGAAGAAGAAAATTTAACATTTGAAGGAAACTGAAGCTGAGTCAAAGGCTCGTCGAAGTTCTCCACACGAGTTTCCTCCTCTTCTTTCCCTCCAGATGCCAAACTGTTCTCCCAACACGTGCAGACTACGGACTTCCAACACTGTCACACATATTTCCTTCAACTTTTCAACTCTGTCGATTCATGGAAAAATACTTTTCTGTACTTTTCCCTTTTCGCGCACGTGTTAGTTCAGCTCCTCACAATTTACAACTGGATCAGGGTCTCAACAATTAATCTTTATCACGTTTCATTTAAAAAGAAAAAATGTTGCGAAGGTATCTATAATTTTATAATGTTACAAAAGTCGGGGTTCGGGCCGCGTCTGGAGGATAAAAGAAGCGACAGAGTGAAAGAGGCTTTATATGGAAATATAATGGCAAATATGGAAGGCTCCTAAAGGGTACGGCTCACGAGCCGCCATTTTGACTCACAGGCCTTAAGATATATAAATTTCGAAGACATCTTAAATCTGTTTGCATTCTTCGATTTTATTGCTCATTTATCCGTCATTCTCCGCTACTTCCATTCACTGTTGATCGCAGTGAACAAATTTTTTTGGGGCAGCTAATTGACATTATCGTACGAATCTTTCACAATTCAAATAACAGAATACATAAAATTTATACCGAGGCATCCTTTCTCGTCCTCGAAATTTATTACTCTTCATTCTTCGTTCGTCCATCGATTATCTCTTTGTAAATGATAAAGTTGTAAGTATTTCCCTATTGTTGATAGCAATTATTACTACGAGACTACACATTGGTATTAAGCATCGAAGATCAACATGGTATTGTTGAAAATGTTGGTAGCAAGTTATACTATTTACAAAGCAATTTTCCACTATGTTAACATTTCTTCAACATTTCTGTATACAGGCACTAGCTGCTGTTCCGTGTGATTTTGAAAAGGGTAAAATATTTTATGAAGGTAATGAAAATCCTATCAGACGAAACAAAAAAGCGGCATAAATGCAAGAACATTCTATCCTATTCTACACTCGAAATTGTATTTATTTAAAATTCATCTCTTGGCCATAAAATTGAAAGTCGAAGTTCGCCAAAAAACAATATCTCTCCCATTTAGTACGAACTTACAAAACAGTCACTTGCTTTTTTCATTTGTTGATCATTTTCATCATTCGTGAAATGATCGTTTCCACTTCAACGGAACAGCCCGTAAGGAGCTGTGTATATATACACAGATTCTTTCTGTGACGAAGCAAGTTTCTGAAAATTTCTTTTATTGCGACTTGCGACCAAGTCGATTGACTTTTTGTTTCAAACATTTTTCTCATTAATGAAAATTCCAGTCTGTAAATATTATTAGATGCTACTCTCAATGAACAGTGATTACATAATAATTACTTGCTTCGAGCTTTTTTCTCTTGATCCTAGGTAGGTACCTTAGGTATGTACGTCAATTCAAATTGGAAGATTATAATTCGAATCAACGCAGTTATCCGCAGATTAGCGAGACGTAATGCACTTATTACACGAGTGTAAAACAGCAAGTGGATCCCGATAGAGATCGATATCTTCGTAATTTGGCTCTAATTTACCAAATTCCATCACCAGTGAGCTGTTCCACCAAGCAATTCCTCTTCGTTACTTTCCAATAATATACGCTCATCGAGAAGTCATATTTCAGCCACAATTCATAATGCTTGGCACCTACGATCGACTCCAAACACTCGTGTCGAAGCGAATTTCCTCAAGGTTAACTCACTGAATGCCGAAAAAGCGCTCCCGCTTCTCGGGGTAACGACCAAGGGTAGACCCGAAAGGTGTTTGGTTTACGTGAGAGCTACTGTGTGCCCATCTTTTCAATGATTTACTGAAGCTCGGGACATAAAGCACGTAGCCCCATAAAATAATAAACCCTCTATTAGGCCGTTTCCTGGTCGAGGATATTGCTACGGTTATACATACCGTGCCTTTTGCAATCGCAAACACGACAGCTTCACGGTTTCCTTGTTATTTATAACGGCCAGAACTAACTCGCCAGAACAGTGGAAAGCTTCGCGCCAACACCTACCGGATTTCTTCTTCCATCTCTCTTCAATGCATATCTGGTATTTTAAAACCCTTTTTCTCTCTTTACTTTGTTTCCGCTCTTACAATCAGTCGCTCAAGTCTTTGTTTTATAACGCTCGACCGCATTCGCGGTGGTGAACGTAGGCTCTTCATCGGCGATGATGGGTCGTTCTCGATTTGTTTGGAAAATGATTATTCGCAGAATCTAAAAAAGAAATTCGAAGGCCGCGCGCAAGTCAAATTGACGAAAATGAAATATCGCGCCTTCGAAGTTTCAATTTGATGGTCATGAAATTATTATTACCTTCCGTCGGTAACAATGGGAACAACCTCGGTTGTTTACTTTCTCGAGTTCTTGTTTTTTATGTTGTAGTTGGAAACACTCGGCTTCATTTGTATATTCGATCACAGAGTAAACAAGGTACTCTGGAATTTTCTCAGACTCTTTTAGAGCTCGAAACCTGAGGAGCTATACTATGATGGAAGAATTAACCTCTTGCAATTTTTTCCCCAATTTCCAATAAACGTTATTAATCTTCGAAGAATGAAAATTGAATATTCAAATTCGCGCTCCGTCGGACCACAATTTCCTTTCAAATCGGAACCATCATAATCTCTACCACGAGCGTAACTTGCAATTAGGATTTTAACTCAAAGGATTAATTTAAGTTAATTAACCTTCGTCCATACGAATAGTGACGCTTCACCTACATAAACTTAGAATAATCATGAACTTACAAATAGTACCAAATCAGTTTGAGCTTTCGATTCACTTTTTTAGCCAGACTCGAATTTCGAATTTAATCTTCTCTCGGTTGATAATCTCCGCCAATTATCGTACGAGGACATCAAACGTCCTGATACTTTGCGAACGACCGCAAGCGTGTGTCTTTTTAAAAGCGTGTAAAGAGGTAAAGTTACATAAAGTCGCAAATCTCATCAGGACGCACATAGGTTGATCGTAAAACGAGGCGAAGGGCTTCTATCCGGGCGTTCATTCCGTGCCAGGTAATAAAGGTTAGAGGATAGAGAGAGAGAGAGAGAGAGAGAGCAAAATCTCCGGGGCTATAGGTGAGTTAATTCCATCAAGGGAGACCTGATTCATTATCCAATATCGGGTCTCGTAAATCCTGGCTAGGCCAAATAAATTATCGCCCTCGTCGCGCTGACCTCTCCCTTGCTTTCATGGATTTCCGCGACGGACGTACGTGGATATACTTTCAAAGCTCTGTCTCTGCTCGTTCTCCGTGCTGGATCGAAAACTTCCTTTTTTTTTTTTTTTTTTTATTTATTTCTCGGTGATAAAACGTTAGTACGAAATGTCACCTGATATTAAAACTAATGAAAAATAAAGCACAAAACTTTCTCTCAGTCAAATTACATTAAAGAAAAAGAGAAAATAGAAAAACTTTGTAGCACAGTAAATTGCAAGAGCTTTCATTTATATAAAAAATTTCAAAAAATCTCAAAAAATACAGTGTATTACATCTGTAAATATTACAAGTTGCTCGTTGATCAAAGTTGAAAATTTTTCAACTTTGTTGGCCAAAAGAGAGATTCTGCGATCTGGAGAATCGAACGAAATGGCGGAAACTCGGCAATTTGGCTTACCATGCCGAGTCATAATGGCAGACCCTCGTTCGTCCTTGCGTGTTTGCGGCCAGAAATTACGAGAAAGCGTTGCTCCCTTGCGCGAGGCTCAAAAGTTGCGGGCTGAAGGCACAATTGAGGTCGTAAATTTTTTTTTCTTCAAAAAATCCCGCCTGCACAAGGAATTTCCGCGTTTATGTATTTCAGCTCCTCCTCAAATATCATCGCAGCCAGGCCTTTTTTATGTTCTACCGTTTAATCGATCCTCGTCGAATTTTTTAAAGTTTTCCGGAAAAAAAAAGAAACAAAAACACCAACAAGATTTTCAGTAAGGAAATATATATATATTTTATCACACTATGGAAATAATTGCTGAAAATATACAGTATGCTGTCCCTTTAAAAAATAACTTTTTTTGTAAAAAAATTGTTTATAGTCCGAAAGTAAGTTCAATTGGTTCAGTTTCGATTGGGTTCTTCAAGAGAAATATGGAAGGCGTTACCTGCCACATATGCAGAAAATGAGTTGAAAGTATGCCCAGACGGTGTCAAGCTATAATCGATAACGGTGGAGATTGGACACACTATTAATTAAGTGCGCATTAGTGTTTTGAACTTACTTTCGGATTATAAACAATTTTTTACAAAAAAAGTTAATTTTTAAAGAGATATCGCGTCCACGCTTTTGTGAAACATATTGTATAAGATCATTAATGAAAACTTAATGAAATAACTACAAGCCTAAAATAATTATAAAAGTGTCAGATCTTATAATTTTTCAAAGGAGACCTTCAATGAATGTCAATGTAAAATTCCATTTCGAACGGTAAAAGATCCTCGGTCGAGGAGCTCAAAGATCATATTGTCGAAGTAGTCGTTCTTGTCAGTCATGTCCTCAATCATACGACAATGGAGTTCCAGGAGGTACGTTTTGGTGGGAATTACCACGTTTTGTAATCAAATTAAAGAAGGTCCTTGCTGATGGTCGTAGTGATGACAGTTCTTCTTCAGTAGTAAATCTTCGAATGGTTTTATTTTGGTTTATTATCTGTCTGTACCTTCTTCTACCTATCCACTCTTTTGGCACTTCGACTTCCCAAATTACGTAAAGCCGTAATATTGCGAAAATCACCTCTCACCGTCTACATTGTTCCGTCTCGTTTCCGATGTTTCCCTACAAATTCATCGGTGCTTTTTTCTTTCGAGGAAGTTACACTTTAACACTGGAACTACCAAAACGGTCAAAAATAACCAATAACCAATATAATTTTTGTTGGATATTTTACAGACGTGAAACTGTGTATTTTTAGAGATTTGAATGGTTTTTCGTTATGGTTTTGTGTAAATGAAAGCTTGTGTACTTTATTTCTATTACTTTATTACTTTTATTTTTGTTACTTTTGCATCTCTGGTGGAAATTTTACGCGAAGGTTGTTGGCAATTTGAGAATCGAAAGAAACAAAATAGTACGAGCAGCGAGATCTTTGATTTGACGTAATATGTAATAGGAAAAATCTAGATAAAGATTTGAAAATTTACAAAAGAATTTAGGAAGATTACTTCGCAATTAACGAAATTGAAATCCTTTGTCAGAAAATTAAATTAGACCTGGAGGCATAATGTCAAGGCCGCTGAAAAATTGTTTTCTAATTTGCATTTTCGGACGTATGTATTTCAGGTAGCTAATGACGAAATGACGGTTGTTTTGTCAAGTAAGTAAATATTTTGGGAGTAGCGACCAGCTTCTGTTAAAGGGAAATATAGATCATGTTTGAACCAGCGACTAACTTCTGTTAAAGAGAAATATAGATCATGTTTGAACCAGCGACCAGCTTCTGTTAAAGGGAAATATAGATCATGTTTGAACTAATTATAGACCTCAACCAATAGAAGTCGACCGGCCGTTATCACCTTACCTGACAAGGTTTGCTAAGCAAACCAGCAACACCTGGGCTGTAACAAACTTATTTATAAGATCGAATTTCCAAGAGTGTCTGTTTATATAAAAAATGCTCGTTTTCGTCTGCAATGGCCTTTAATAGACATTTAAGTAAAACTTTTGTTACCCAATTACATCGTTTGGAAAACCGTTCACTATCGTGAAGAGTGACCATCGTTTTAAGTTTTGATCGATCTAAAACACTAATCGCTAAAAAAATTACTATAATATACCGTAATATAGTAGTATTAGTATAGCATAATTTAATATAGCAAAAAGTGACCATCGTTTTAAGTTTTGATCGATCTAAAACACTGATCGCTAAAAAAATTACTATAATATACCGTAATATAGTAGTATTAGTATAGCATAATTTAATATAGCAAAAAGTGACCATCGTTTTACCAACCTAAAATATTAACCAAAAATGCAAATTTGAAGAAAAAGAAAATGTTACTACAGTATAGTATACTATGTCCAAATTTCAAAATTCGTCAGTGAACCGTCTAATTTCAGAAACGTATAACTCTACGCAAAATTATGACAAAACGAGGAAGAGAATATCGGTATTAATTTCTTCTCGTCGAGGACATATTGACAGTAGTTTCCCACAGTACATCAATGGTACATGAATTAGATTCCCGAATTAATTCCCACAGTCGGTAGTCGATAGCAGCGTCGATAATCGATCGACGAGAGTCGATCGGAAATTTGAAAGGATCGGTCACGGTTTCTATCGAGGATCAGCTCGGAGCTAATATGGCACAGTTATTTATTGGCACCCGCCACGCATTCGGATTCGATATGCCTGCCCGTTTATGAGGGAAATATTATGCCACGAGATATCGAACTGCCGATTAGAATCGTACACGTCCTTCGCGTGAAATTGATTCGAACGATCAGATCCCGTCGTTATTTGTCGCTTCCCGAGGATTCGATACAGATTCGAGAATTTTTGCACACGATAATGAATATAATAGAATCGGGAACTCAAAATTTGCAAAAAACCCGATCCCCTCCTTTTAATATAGAGGAAACATGCGTTTTGTATTGCACAATACGTAAATTTGAATTTTATCGAAATAATAGACGACTAAAAATTGGAAAAAATTTCCAATTAATTGAAAAAGCAGAACAGGAGTTTTACTGTTTTTATACGAATTGTTCAAAATATCCAAAGGTTCTAGAAAGTAGGTACAACATTCAATCCCTACATATAAAACACTTCGCTTCTTTCTTTTTTTGAACCGTAATGGCGGTGCTCCCGCCTTTCTATTATGGCTCGTTAAAACGTTTACACGAAACGAGAATAGCAAAAACTGTTTTCGTAGGACTCGAGCTTTTTTACAAGGAGAAAGCTCAACACATCGTAAAAACCGGGCGAATATTTTCCCAACAGTGCGAGAACGAGCGAGTTGCTTCGAAATCTTCGCGCGATTTTTTTCTGGGTCAAAAAACTGTCGGGCGGGTGGAAAAAACGGTACAAAAACCGGGGCAAAAACTGGGCCTTGCCGGAGTTGCTTCCGTGGACCATGCAAAAAAAAAAAAAGTTCACTGCGAGAAAAGGGTTAACTTTTTCGAATGGACGATAACAGGATACTTCATGGGCCTCATAAAACGCAACGTTCTTTTCTTTCTTTCCTACAGAGAAAAGAAAAAAGAAAAAACCGACGGCACAGCCAAATCATTCGGTTTGTACCATTTATGACTATAACTTTTATAGTTGTAAATGGCTCCTGTTACTTAACAGACTTCTATGGAGGTTCCTGGACGGAGAACAATCCCTCAGTCAAACCATCCTGGCAATTTTGATGCTTCTTCTTCTTCTTTTTCTTTTTTTTAATATTTAGCGCGAATTTTATTTTATAAAGTTGAATCTCTCACGAGTCAAAGTGACGTGCCCCCATTTTCTGTTAATTTCCTAACTCGCATTATTTTACCCGAATTGAGAATTAAACGTGAAACGTTTCGACGTGGAATCTCAGAGATAAACTGTCGAGAGAAAGGTACCCTACTCGTAATGGTTCGATCACAGCAGGGCGAAATGTCTCCCTCTTTTTGTACCAGACGGCACGGGGTGCCCCGCAGAACGAAACGCCTCCACGCTTTCACGACTAATCGGTAGCTTCTTTCAGTAGTTTTGACTTTTCAATTAGCCACAGGCTCGCCTTCACCCAAATATTGTGCCTAATGTCCTTTCGTTACAGCATCTTTCCTCTTGTCAGTTTTCGGAAAATTTTTCAAAACTCTCCACCGAAAGTTGAACGAACGCTTTAACGTACAGAAGTCTACGACTTCTGAATTTCATTTCGGTAAAGTAAACGGGAAGAAGGTTGAGGGTTCGGTTGATCGTTTTGATTTTTCATAATTGAGAATCTTTTCAATGAGTGAAATGATTATGAGACATAATTTTATCATTTGTCTTCTTCTAATGTCTCATCTCTCATATTGACAAATATTAATTCTGAATCGACGAGTGAAATTATGAGACGTAATTTTATTCAAGCCGCTTCTTTTGCATTCTTATGTCATCTCACATTCATAAATTTGAGTTAATCCCTGAATCAGAATCTCAGAATGAAGTAGCTTCAACACCAAACAGAAACTTGCTTCGATGATCGAAGGTCGAGGAATCCCAGATCTGATTCCGACAAAAATTCGACTCACCGTGTCGACGTTTCATCGGTATCGTCTGTTTGCCAGCTTTGTCGAACATTTCTCAGCGTGTCTCGCTGCTTATAGGTCGCACGAAAATTCGAAATTCGATTCGCAGGGGATACGTTTTGCCAGGGAGTTCTCGGTTGTTTCGGGTGCGTAACTCGTGTAGACACGTAGCTGCGGATCGTAGCTGTGGGAGGTCTATGGAGACGTGACCAGAAGCTGTCAACATTACTCTCCACCGACGAGAGATAAACTCGATCATGGTTTAAACCTGCCTCAAAAATCCCGGTTTCCTTCGAACGGCGACAAAAACGATCCAGTCTTGTGAAGCGCTCGCTGCGGTCAGAACCCATTCCAACCACCCTTTACGAAATATCCGTAAAACTGCAAAGATCTTTTAGATCTCGATGCAACAAAACCGCCATATACTGAGATCTGTTTCCTCGCTACTAAAAGTAGCGTTTTACTAAATTGGAACAACCGAAAGAATTCGGAGACCGTGAGATCTTGGGGAATTTGGATTTTGATATTATTATTAGAAATAAAAGATCGTGAAGTTGGTAAAATTTGGATAATTCTCAAATTCGAAAGTTAGGAAAATTTGAAGAGTGAAACATTGAAAAATTGGGGATTTTAATTCTGAAAGAGAATTGTTGACACTGAAAAAGAATCGACTTAAAAATATCTAATTTATCAACGAGAAATCCTTGAATGACAAAAATTATGAAGTGATGCTACAGTTCCAACAAAGCGTCAAGATTCGTTTCTTTATACTTATTTTATAATTCATATAAATAAATCAATAAATATATATATAAATGTTGGATATAGTACACACGTCTCCAATAAATAATGCGTTATTATCCGTCCGAAGCTCGAGGCAATCGTATGCTGATTATCTTGACGCAGAAAGACTGTTCGCAATCTACCCCCTCCGACAATACTGCAAATAGATTGTTAGGAAACAGTCGTCTAAACGTCACCTAATGGCTCGTCAGATAAGATAATGCAATTTTACGATCGACCGTGATTCCTTGAAAAGATGGTCACCAGAGGGTGACGACCTACTGAACCGGAGGGTCCTCCGTCGTAATTTCGAAAGGACGAACTTGTATATTGGGGGATGATCCTTCCATCGAAGGTATAAATTGGATATTAATATTTAATGAACTCGCTCCGACCCCGAGAGAGGAAGAAAATGATCGATCTTACGATTTGATAGGGGCTGATTTTTATTCATCAATTTTTCTTTCTTTATATGTATATATATATATATATATATGTACATATTTTTTTGGAAAATTGTTTGTGCACTGACGAAGAATTCAAATCGAATTTCATTCGGATAAAATAATCTTGATTGTTTAATAAATTGCATTTTGAACTTCTGCACTTTAAAAATGAACCGAACGGAACGAAAAGTTGAGGAAAGAAAAAAAAAGAGAGAAAATCCAATACGCGGTAATAGTTACCTCTGTGACTACTTGACCGTCGAAAAAAGCTAAACGCTCTTCGGTAATAGGTTTACGGGTAGATAATATAACGCTTAAATATTTTATATTTTCCGAACGAAACCTTCGTACCTCGACTCCATTGATAGTTCTTTCCCCAAATTTTTTCAATGATTTTTTTACGAGCCGCCGACAAAACGGCTCGGTTTATATTTTACGACGGCTGATAAGCGTGGTGATTTTTTTTTCTTACCCTCCATCCTCCGCAGCTTGAAAAATTTTATGATTTTACAAGTGACTCGGTATCTCGCCTTTTCATTGCAGCTGCAATTTCGTTTTGCAATTGCCTATTGTCAACGTTGTCTGTCAATAAAACTTTTCAACGTGCACCGTAGCTTCTGCAAACATTTTCATGATTATAATAATAATAATAGTGAAATGTTTTACCGTAATGGAATTAGAAATTCAGCGAGATACAACCGTCAAAACTGTTACCTTCTCTATTGTTATCTACTTAGTATTATCTATTTATTGTCCGTGATTTAGAAAATTGCAAAATATGTACAGGGTGTCTCGTTTAAATTGAATAACTCACGAATTAATTTCTTTTATAAAGAACGTCGAGCTGCGTCGATTAATGTAATAATAAAAAAAAGATGAATTTGATTTTGAGATCGTCGGGAGAGTCAGATCTGGGAATCATCATAAGAATTGTCCCCTTAGAATTAATGAAATTAGTCGGGATTAATGAAATATATTCCGTCTCGTATATATATTGTAAATTTAAAATTTTAATAAAAATGTTAAAATTTTTTTACGGAACCCTATGGAATTTTATGTGAATTTCTTACAAAATCACAACAATCTCCATACTTTATGCGAATCGCTGTCAATCGTATTATCGTGTAAAATCTAGAATTTACGACAATCTGTCAGAGGATGGATAACACGTGCGATCAATCTTGTAAAAACTGAAGGAATCGTTCGGTTTATTTGTGGACGCATTTGCTCACCCTAGCGCGGCTGCCCGCAACGTGCGTACAATCCATAAGGGGGAATGAGTGGAGCGTGGGTGGTTCACACAGTTAAACCTCAATGGATTGTCAAACGGGTGGCATTTATGCGGAATTATCTCGTTTCCCCAGTCGAATCGTTCGAATGAGTTAATTGTCCACGGCACGTCCCTTCAAGAAGGACCGTAAACGACACCCTTCGGCTTGATTTACAGTTTAAGCTATTTATATCTATTCGTCGTATAAACTTGCTCCCCTATATTCCTCCGGAAGGCTCCGCCCTTAACTTTTTGTCACCGTGAATCTTCGTGTTGTCCTTTGAAAATTTAATATTTATCTCCATAATTAAGGAATTAAGCGCCGATGGAGCGAAAGAAATGATTCCAGTCAATAGAAAATAAAAGTTGTTTGTATGAAATTTTCTTTTTTTTTTTTTTTCAAAGAAGTTGATCTTAAGTATCTAACCTTGGGTTTGTTTTTGAAATTTCATCGTTTATTTTCGTTTTATAGCTTTCCTTTACTTATAAAATTTTGCTTTGACAGAAATAATAGTAATGAATAAAACGATTGATTCTAGAAGAGAAGTAACGGTATTAAAAGCTCATTTAGTTCTTACATATTACGGCATCATTCGTCTATTAATAAACGCGAAAGTAAACACGCGAATGTGAAATTTCTCGTCTTCTATCATAGCAGACGAGGTTGTTTAGTTAACTCTGTAGAAAATGAGAATCATTGAAGATTGGAAGTATTATGGAAATAGGAGAATAGTCACTTATAATTTAGTAAATTATAAGTTATTTGTAATTAAAGGGAATATATGAATGAAAATTATTTCTTATACGTTTATATATTCGCATTATATTTATACACATATAAAATATATACATATTTTAATATACTTATATATATATGTATTTATATATTTATATATTTATATATAAATATTTTATATGTATATATATATAATGTATGTATAATTTATTGCATAGTGGTTCTATTATTGACGTATATACATATGTTTAATAATTTTATATTTTGCTTATTCGACTACGGTAACTTATTGGCTTAACGAGAATATCAACTAAGGAAAGGAAATATCTACAAAAGCTTACAGATAGTAATTATTAAATTATTAAATTATTAAATTATTAAAAATTACTGAAAATTATTGAAAATTCTAAAATTATTGAATACTCTAAAATCTGTGTAACAGCTAGGTCCCTAGATTAAATTATTCGTTACGGAGTATTATTCAGAAATTCGTACTTCATGCAGTTGGAAACAGGTACAAGATTCGAATTAATCGACATATCGTATTATCTCGTCTATTTCGTTCGTTGAAGTTGATAGATTCTGAGTCTAATGAAGAAATAAATACAGAGAGAAAAGAAAAAAAAAAAAAAAAAAAACAAATGTATGTCATTAATTCCGCCGTAGCGTCTTACTAAATTTAAAAACGCACTAAATAACACCGAAATGACGAAATGACGAAATGACTAAACAAATATACATACTTTGTCATACTTTTGAATTGCATTTGATGTATTCGTTTTGTACACAACTTGTTGCTCACGATGTTCGATGGCAGGTATTATTTCATAATAATACTGGTACTATGTACAACAAATCCCATCGAATGCACCCTCAATAACTCGATAGTTAATCCTTGACGATCGGTCATCCACGTTCGATCTTCAATTAACTTCCCACTCGAGATCTTTTCCTTGTTTTTTTTTCTTTTTTCCTCTTTTCTTCTTCTTCTTCTTCTTCTACTCCTTCTTCTTCTTCTATTTATGCTGTTTCCGATATATCGTTATCTTCTCCGATATATCATTATGCTCTTTACGCCCTTTCCGATATGTCGTTCTTGTACGGTTGAAATAACTTTGGTGCATCTGTGGTGACAATCGTGGCACCGTACGAGTTGTTGCTATCGAACGTCCCTATGCTCTGGACACTGCCAGGGAGGCTGATCCCGGTGGGTAGTTTGATCGGTTGCGTGGGATGGGTGCCGTTGGGTGTTGGGCTCGTCTCGCGTATTTGTTGGTGTTGCTGGCATGTGTGGTGGTGATGCTGTTGATGCGTCGCGGCGCAGTCGCACTCGCTCGAGGCGTCCGATTGAGTTGGGCTTAGATCCGGCATCGTTGGTCGGTAGGAGTTTAGCTGCACGGTCGTGGGTGGGTTGTTCACCTGTGGGAAGGCGGTGTTCGCGACCGTAGAAACGCCCAGGTTCGTTAGATGCAGGGGTTGCAACGTGGGGTGAGGCTGCAGGAGATGGGGATGCGCCGAATACGCGGCCGCTGTGCGCGGATGTGGCCGATGAAGGGACGCGGTGTTCGTCGTCGGTGTAGCGGCTGGATATGGCGTGTACCTGACCGCGTAGTACGCGGCTGCAGTCGTTGGGTAACCGGGCGCCATATGGGCCGATAAACCCGGTGTTCCAGGGTGGTACGGGGGCGGCAAACTCGCCGTCGCTGCAGCCAGCAGGGTGGCCGCCAACGTCGGGTCCGTGTACATCGCGTACGGCCACGCCATTGCCATTCTCTGGCGTTTGTCCTTCATACGACGATTCTGGAACCAAACCTGCAATTACACGTGATACGACTTTGTCACAAGCTGACGTTGAATTTTTAACCCTTTGCACTCCTTTGTCGAGTTCTTGTCACAGGAACTCTCGAAAATAATTGAAAAATAATTTAGAGTGCAAAGGGTCAAAGACGGAGGAAGTTTGTAAATCGGAATCGGAGTTGAATCTTTCAGGGGGATGAAGAGAGAAAGTTTCGCAAGTGGCGTTCACACTAAGACGTTTTGCAAGCTTTTTCTTTTGAGATTTCACACTGGAACTACCGATTGAAACGAAAAAATTTCCGTAACATCGGAGATGTTGAAGTAAAAAGAAATGAAATATTTAAATCTCTAAAAATACACTGTATTTCACGTCCGTGAAATATGCAACGAAAATTGCAAATTGGTCATTTCTGGACCATTTTGGTAGTTCCAATGTGAATGCATCGAAAATTTCGATGCTATTGAAAGGAAGTCTGCGAGTCTGATTGATCTCAGGATACAGACTCAATACGGGCTTAAGTGTAAGAGCATTTATTGACTGAAGGTGTCACGTGAATAGCATAGCGTGTCGATGAGCGATAGGAGGTGAGCTATCTACCCTCTTTGTTCTTCTATCGTTTCTTCAACTCGCAACACGCGGTACGGTACGGTACACCCACGGATGCTGACCGCGGTGCCTAACGTTTCTACCATTTAACACCTTGATCGTTTCCATCGGTAGATGGTTTTATAGCCATTGTGTGGCCGAGGTAGCGCGAGATGAGAAATTAAGGGATCCATTAAAGTCGAAAGGTAACACGGGAAAACCGCTAATTAAAGTGTTTAACACCTCGAACCGGATGGACCGGTCGTGGCCGAAAGAAATTAAGAAGTCACGGAAAAAGGATCAAGGGGAATTCAGGGGCGAACCAAAAGACCAAGAGGCTTTTGTTTGCCCTTCGTGATTGATTGTTTACTCGAGCAAGTCGAGGCCGAGCAAAGGGAGGAAAGAAGCGAGAGAAGAAGGGAGAAGAATCTAGGGGGCGAGTTATAATCGCCGATCAAACATGGCGGTGTCTGTAAAAACGAGCGACACGACTCGCTGTGATTCATGTGTAAAAAAACTCCTAATTGCCTCGATTAAGCGTTCTTCGTATTGGCTCGCCTCGATATTCTCGCGATGTATATTTTCTCTGCTACTTCGTCGAGAGAAATTCGATCGAGGCAATTGGAAGATTCGGCTCGACCGAAAGAAAATTGCGTAAGAGGGAACAAAACGATACTCAAGGCTTCCTCTCCCCCCTTTTTATGCGTCTACGTCGATTACCGGTATTAATTAAACACGGAGAGGTGTTAATAAAACGCTTTTCTGCGTGCGCGGCCGGAAGGTGATCTCATTGTTTACTGAAATTTATTGCGATACGTTTGCTTATCCTCGATAAATATTTCATCGTAGAGGCGCGAAGAGAGCGAGGGAACGACTCGTCTAATTGGTTGCCTGGATAATTAAAGACTCTAACTACCTTGATCGTCGATTCCGGCAGTTGTAATTGTGTAGCCAATTCGCATCTTCTAGGCCTGCTCACGTAGTTCTCTCTATGAAACTCTTTCTCCAAACGCGTCAATTGTTCCCTGGTAAACGCTGTCCTGTACCTTCTTATGTTCGGATCCATCGACGATAATGGCTGTTGTTGTTGTGACGGCGACGTGCCTGTAAACCAGTAACAATTCGAAATCTAACGTTAATCGTCTGAAAATTTCGACAAAATTTTCTCTCTTTTCTCAAACTCGGTCAATAAGATTTACGCACGTCCGTCACTCAGCATCGCCTCGACCAAAATATCGTCGCTCGATGACATTTTCGATGACGTTTCCGGTGATATTGATCTCGATGACTGGTTGAAAATTGAAAACGAGAAAAGAGTCGGAAAGCGAAATCAGTTTTGAGGTGGAAGTTGGAAAAACGCGCAGCGTCGCGTCGGCTCGCAAAAGACCAGCTCTTGAGAGTCGAAGCTAAAGAAGAATAGTTGGAACTTCCCGACTACATAAAATTCGTACAGTGGACTGTGCCGACACAATCGGACACGCTGCGATTCGTCACGACGTGAAATAGTCCGACCACACAGAGGGGGTTCGTACTCGATGCGGTTACACGTTGTCACTGGCAAGAAGCAGCAGGTGATCGCGTTTAAAGTCATGTAAACAAGGAGAGAGAAAGGACAGAGAAGAGATTTCGGAGAATGGGTAGACTGTTTTTCGTCCTGTCGGCGTTCTTTTATCGCGATTCTCTTCGGTTTTGCCCACAGTTTTAACCTGATTCTTTCTCGAATAGTGAGAAAAAAAAAAAAAAATTGCACTCTTTTTGCAGACCACTAGTTACAGACTACTCGTTCACTCTCTTACAATCAGTACACTATTGTCGTACGTCGACTGTCGTCTCAAGCTATCAAAAATGATATGGTCATCAGTGATAAACATTACAAATAGATTAATAAATGACTGTAGGATAATATAATTATCTCAATAAAGTTCCTGACAGGTAACAATTGAGGCAATAAACTCACGTTTATTTTCGTAAATCACTAGGCACTTAAAATAGTACCCTTAACTATCAATTGTTAAAGGGTCAGTTGAATTTACATTGTACGGTCGTGTTGTACTTGGCTCAATTATTATTAACGTCAAGACATTAACCTCAACTTTCTTCAGGTACAAAGGTATTTTTGTATTCTGGGAATAAGAAGGAATCTTTACATCAATGGAGATGGGGTTTCTGGGGAATCTTTTCCATAGGTAAATACCTATGAACCTACTACGTTCCATTCACTTTCTATTTACATCTACCTCACGTGCTAAAAACAATCTAATTCTCTATTTCTCAAACTGGCACACCTCTTATCTTTTTTCCCTTTTTGTCTTTTTCTGAGATTTTGCTTGGACTTTGGGAATGAACATTGGAATAATAGGTTCCACTGATTGGTGATACGCAGGATTTTTAAAACTCAACGAGGAAGATAAATATCCTTAGTATTCTTAAGAAATATTTTCATGCCAAGATTTTCACCTTTTTCCGGAGTTTTCGGTATATTCCCTGGCGGCGGGCTGTGCGGAGGGCTGAGTTGATACTGCGGAGGTATAATGTCCACCACAATAGTTTCATCCTCCCTGTGATCCTTTTGCTGATCGTCGAAATTTCTCTGGTATCCCTGCATTTTTTCCGTTTTCCTTTCTTTTATTTCTCGATTAACAATAAAGTGTAAATTCATCCGTCTCTCAGTCCGTGTCCACTGTTCGCACTTTTCCTTTTTTTAAAAAAAAAAGGAAACTCTCTCTCTCTTCCGATACTCGCGGATATCACTTTTTCAAACTGTTATTGACGAACTAAAACGACATCGTCGTGTTATGAAACATATAAATAAGTAGAAACTATGTAAACCTATGCAGTAAATTATATTTTTGCTCGAAAGTAACGAAACCACCGCTGTACTCGCAGACGAAAAAGAACTGTTTTGTTCGTCAAAACGGTACGACGTCGAAACGCAACTGAAGGGACCGTCGGTGAAACAGGAATTTATATGACCTTGCCAATCCACCGAGGAGCCATCGTTTCGTCCCGGTTCGGGATTGGTCAGTTACCAGCGTATCGCCATCCAATGGGATGATAGTACCAGCGGTTCTGCCTATTTTCTCCCCTTTAACCCTACTCTTCTCCCTCTTTCGAAGATGCATCTCTCTCTCTCTCTCGCTCGCTCTCTCGAGCTAAGGCAACAACATTGGTTTATGCATGCAAATTCGTGGAAATTATCCGTCGTTATTTCCTCCGGCAAATTCGGTCGAATTGCCCCTCTGTGAACTTCCGTGCGCTGATCAACTTCAATTGTCCACCCTTTTCTACAACTTTTTTTCCACCCTTTTTTTTCTTCGCCGCTCTCTTCGAATCTCGAGCAAACGTGTCCCACGATTGATCCACCAGTGTTACGATCGAGGGATTTATTAATACACCTCTGACGATCATTCGGATTCGCACCATCAGTCGACAAGGAAGTTTGTCGAGGGAACGCCTTTTCGAAGCGATATCGTTCCAAGGTTAATTGCTTGGTACTTAAATACGTACATAACACATACGTATGTAAACGTATGTATACATATATATGTGTAAATATTCGTAACTAAGATTTCCCTCGTATATGTACAAGCGTGCATCAATTTGAGAAATGAGTGTTTTTATTTATTACCAGCAGAAAAAAATTTCAATTCGAGAAAGAAGATGGAAAGACCCAAGGCACGATAATGTCACAAAAAAGTAAAGAACTCTGGCTTCTTACCATTATTATAGCGGTTGTTCTTGTAAAAACTCTTTGCTCTGTTTCAAACAACCGCGCGATTATAAAAATTGTATCACTTCATTTTGTCAACTTTCCTTCTCCTTGTCGTCGCTCCTCCGAAGACGTAAAAATATCTCTTCTTGAGCATTGACGAAACCCTCCTAAAAATAATCGTAGTATTAGATGCAAATGCAAAGCAAAACTTGTTAATTGTTAAACTAATAATAAGCAATACTTCGCTTGCTAAGTGACACTTTATCTACAAGTTTTTTGTAAAATCGAATGATCTCGTGTGTGGAAAGAAATGACGAGGTGAATGAATATTGTAGTAGCTAATAGGTTTGCATATATGCACGTCAAATTTTTTTTGTCTCGTTAAATTTTACACAATCAAATGCTTGGCAAATATCTGCAACTAAAAGTAGTAGTACAGAAATAGTTGTACCCGACCTTGGATTTATTACTCTATAGTTAACTAATAATAAAAAGGAAAAACATTTTTCGAAAATTTAGGTACGCTGCTGACCATTAGAGTGGTCATTGGCCGTTATCCCCAAAAATAAAGAAAAAAGGCAAATTAAACTTGTTTGATAAATTATTTTATTTCGTACTACATCGAACAGACTGTCAATAAATCACGGCTAGAGATTTCGAGGATTTTCTAGGTATGGCAGAGTGGCAATATGCCGAGAAAACGGCAGGCACACCATACTGAAAATTGTATCAGAGATTGCTAATAATTTTTGCACGACCGGGATCGTTCGACGTTTACGACGACACCGACAATCTCTACTACTTCTTGTTCATTTTTAATCAGTCTGTTTCGCCGACGAACGAACTCCCAGGCACGCTTTGATTCGACTTTAATTCGCCTCCGATTGCGGGCGAAAAAAAAAAATAGATAAAGAAAAATGACGCGTTATAACGCGTGTGTGCGAGATTAAAGTTTTTCGAACTTTCATTGACGATTCACAGCCATTAAAAACTAATAATGAAAAGTTTTGATAACCAAAATTTAATCGACGTATGTATTTTTAGAAAATATTGGAATATCAGAATATTATAGTAAAGAGTCTACGATTTTTCATTACATTGGGGTAATAAAATTAAGATTTAGACTCCTCCCCCCTTTTGAACATCTAATTTTACTCTGTAATAATTACTTTAAACGCTCTACGTTAAACCGGTCCATTTTGCATAATCATTCAGTTCTGAGACGACTCTATTTTAATACAAATTAAAAGATCACGATTTCCGCCGGTAGCGGAATAATCGGCAAGCAAATGTCCTGGAAGGACGCTCGTAAGGTTCAAGGATAACCGTAACGCAACTAAGGCTATGTTACTGTGTTTAGGTGTTGCTCATTTTTCGAGAAAATTTCTCGAAAAGCAAAAATTACGCAACGGTACAGTTCAGTGTCGTAATTTATGTTTTATCGGTCTTCATACAGCAAAACAGTATGTCTGATCTTTTTTTCCTCCGTTGAAAACACGGGCATTATTCCTCGTGCATGTTTTACAGCCGGTGGGACTTGACTTTTTCGTTGAAATACAGCCTGGCTGTCAAATCTGGAGCATTTTTTTGTTTCGTTTTGTTGGTTCTGGGTTCGGCCCTTGTTGGCCGAATTTAAAACGCAGTGACGCAACCCCCATTATGCGACCGTAGAGTTTCCCTACGAGGAAACAGTCCAAGAAATCGTGAACTGGTCCTTACGGTTGCCTGTTTCGCCGTATATTTTTGCGAACTTTCGACGACCGAAAGTTCTCTTTTGTCAAATCATAATGATCGGACTCTCAATAAGATTCGCTAATTCTTCAGTGATACGATAATAAAATTCATAGAGACCTACAGACGATTCATCTCGAAATGAAAACAAAAGAAAGAAACAAAGATTCGAAAGCAGTATAAATAATTGCAATTATTTGCTTTCGAATTAATTGCAAGTGGCTGCGCGCCTACCGATCTTCGATGTTAAGCAAGCAGAGTGTGCGGAACCCCCGCTAGGATGGGTGATCGGGGCCAGCCTAGCGAATAGTTACAACAAACGTCTGGGGTAAGAAGTCGCTACCATCAGCCCCATTGGATGAGGCTTAAGCAGTGACACCGAGACGAAACGCATCCTATAAACGCAACCTTCGCTCTCTCTCTCTCTCTCTCGTCTATCTCAAATTCCATTCGTCCTTCCATCATGCATCCCGAACCTTAAACCCTTCAGTGGTATTATAATTTCGAAGAATAAATGAATATTAATGCTGCGCTTGATGACGAATTGAACAAAGAATTGCGATTCACAGAAATTGCAAATGTAGATTTTGGTTGTTTTTGTGAAGTTGTTTAGTTCGCGCGAGGTGAAAACGCGGAACGATCGATTTGGGAAATTTGTGAAGCCGGTTGTACGAGTCGTGGTTAGTACTACTGCGCTAGTAGTAGTAACAGCGCAGGTAGTAGTCCGTTTTTATGTGCCAGGCAGTTCATAGACGAACCTCTTTTATAAATGTCATCGTTATTCGAAACCGATGACAAAATGCGCTTCCCACGGAGAAGATTAACACGCGCAGTGTTAGAACTATTTCCGCGCTTTTTATGTAAAGACGTGACTAAATATAATTCGCCAATATTTTCTATTTTTAATTTTTGAAACAAACACGCGAATCGCCAATGAAATATAAACAGTCTCATTTTCTCAACCAAAAAAGAGTTATATTTTCCCATATGTACTATAGCGCCCTTATAAGCGTTCGCTGTTGGGACCGAAAATGAATTGGCATCGAAAAGAGTGAAGATGAGACGAGATAGTCCCAAAATTCCAAAAATTGGTGAAGGTAAACGTCGACAGTTACGTAGAGAGGGCACTATTGTACTATCTAGTAAAGAAAAACGAAAACGTTGTTCACACGATCGGACCATAATCACAGCGAATTACTTGAACGTTTCACCGCAGGCGAATAGCGTCTTCGTGTCACAACACGCGAATTATCACAAAGTCGATTTTTCAACTTCATTCCATCCACAAAGCAATATCATCACGTGTTCCTTCACGAGAAAGCATAACGAAAAACCGTGGCTTGTGAAAGTGACAGAGGGTCGTCGAGCTGACAAATGTTCGAAATCCATTTTGGAAGTGACTGTAGATTTGCGAACCCGGAGGAGATAATTGGCGCGAACAGCCGGTGCAGATGCGGTCGCAATCATGCGGCTGATTAAACGGTTTGATTAAACGCCTAATTTACTCGCGTGTGCGGTGTAACGTTGGTTTATGCGAAATCTATAAACTCCCTCGGTCCAGCCTCTCGCGTGCGTGCGAATTACATTCGCGAAAGAGAGACAGAAAGAGAGAGAGAGAGGGGGAAACGACGACCATCGACCGGACCGATGAGCTTGTTTTACGTGTTTTACTTTCTACCGAATAATGTTATCCACCTCGTTCGACCATCTATCCTGATCGCTATATCCTCTCTATAAACTCTATAAACCCCGGCAAAAAGTCCTCTCGATCGTATATATCGATACTAAGTAAGCGAGCGTTTGAAATTATTTTTAAAAACGTTGAGATCTCTCTCTTTGAAATTATCGATATTATTCTATCTTATATCGTACATTTCAAACAAATGGAACGATATTTTACACCTGAAAGCATCTCGATGCTTTTTCAAACACGTATTTTTAAGCGTTCGTATTTGATCGGAAACTTTTTGCCAGGGGTAGTGTAGTATAAATATAAAATATTTTCGTTGCTTCCGGGCTTTTCAGTGAGAGGAATCGTACTGGGGTACAAGTCGTTCAGTTTTTTTGTTAATTATCTTTTCCATAAGTCCAATCTTGTTCTTTCTCTCTAATTACGTGTAATAACATGTAATTATCTATCTCGTGGCTTTTTTTAATAATCTGTAATTATCTATCAAGGCAGAGTAATCTCTCTTTTCCAGAACATATTTGTCCTTCGTTATACAATTTTTTAAATATTCTAAAGTAATTTGCGCATGGTAGATCCGACGTGTTTGAAAGAGTCATTGTCAAAGTGGATAAGCCATTTTGCACGGAGTTTAGTGTCCTTTATCCTGTAAATCCGAATATTTGTTCAGTGCTTCGGTTATAAATACTGCCACTAAAATGGGAAATTCTATCAATATTGACTGTTTGTTTGCTCTTTTAAATTTAGCCAAAGTGCCTAAATGATCAATGGTCAAAATTATTTATTATCACTTACTATCCTTCTCTAGGATACAACATTTTCCTATTCACATAGAATAGAATAGATTTTTTGTTCGAATTTGTAAAAGAATTTCATATTCATTATTCTTCTACTTTTAATTCCTTCACTTTTGATTTCAGCTTGGAATAGTTAAATATTGTTCAATAAATTGAAATATTAAGTATTTAAGTATTATTTTAATATTGTTTATGTACCGTTATAGGTAACGTTTCTCTACTCTATCTCCAATTTGTCTTTAAACTCTCACCATAAAATTTCAGGTATCTGTAAGTTCATTATATTATTTGACTATAAGCTACAACTGTCGTTTCGTTTTATAATTCTCTGCAATCTTCTAGGACACTTTATTCACATTCCACAATGTCAATAATTTTTTTACAATTTATTAATATTTATAATAATTTGTTATAAGCTGTAATTAACATTTTATAATTTGCAGTTTAATTACGTAATTCGAATTTACCTGTTCTGCCCTGGCAATGCCATGTATGAACCACAAGCATTTAACATTTTAGCTGATAATTCTCTGACCTGACTGAGTTATTATAATAACATTCCAATTATTATAATTTTCAATCTATAAAAAAAGCTTTAATTTTTAATTTTTTTATATCGGTAAGTCTGTCTATCTTTCTCATAAAAAAAACAAAATCGTGACTTCCGAACGTGGGGGGTGTGTTTATCACTGGGTCAATGAACAACCTGTCGAAATAAAATATTATTTACGCGCAAACGAGTTTAAGTAATCGCTCAAATACGTCGACAAGCGGCTCGATGCGCGCGGGAGGAAAAAGTTTTTCTCCCCCAAATATACGCAGATTGCGTGCGAAGCTTGTTAATTCGAGCGTTTACCAACACAGCTGACCTGCGCCCGATGTATTCCCCCGTATCAGACAGTTACAAAGCTATTAGCACGCTCATAAAGCTCACATTTCGCTGGTTGCCAATAAACATTTCCTGTTACGCGATACACTAATTTCTGGATATTCGCCGATAATTGGCTTAATTCAACTCAACACCGCGTGCCCCGCCAATAATCTCGAACAACCGATGCACCGTGCAACAACGCTCTCGCTCGATATCCGTATATCAAGCGTCGTTCCCCGGGCTAATTCGAGAACTGTTGACTGTTATAGGTATTTCTTTCTTTTTTTTTTTTTCATCCCGTTTTCACCAAATCGTTCCGTCCTTTTACGCCCACGTATGTCTACGTGTTTTCCTCTCCTTTGTTCTTCTTCTTCTTCTTTTTTTTTTTTCATTTTGCAAACCGAGAGTTTCAATCAGAGCTTGATTGAAGCGTCCCACATTCTCAATTCGACGCAATTTGTTCGTTTTTTTTTTTTTTTTTTTTTTTTTTCAATCAAATATCTCGATTCCTTTGAAATTCCAAAGCGATTTTCATTCAACTCTGTGAGATGGACCGTCGGACACAATTTTCGTTCGTGAGAATAACCTTGGAAAGTCATAAATTGTAGAATGTACAATTTGGGACAAATTGATGCATTTCCCTCAGTTACCGTGCAGGTAAATAGGAAACGTTGAAACGTAATAAACGTCGAAGATATACGACATACAGAAAACTACGGTCGAAGAATGGTTTACAATAATCCAACTCGTTCCCTAATAATCGCCGATTTTATGATACTTTGGTACTCGTGTTCGACCTTTATCCATTATCCATTGTTTATTATATTTGACGCGGTAATTCGTGGAATCGTATCATTTACGTTTGCAAGATCCAGGTTAACCTTGTGTACTCGAGGGCAAGCTTTGCAAACTCATTAAAAGGAACTGTCCAGTACTGAGACTTGTCCTAAGCTTTTGTCAAACTGGTATTTAATGGTAAACGAGGTATTTAATGATAAAAATCGTTGACGTGCATTGTTCGGTAGAACTATAAAATCCCCAGATACAAATGTTTTTATCACAAACCCAGCTTTACAGACTATTGCTACGTAGACGTTCGGGTCCTACCTGAATTCGAAATTAGTGAAAATCTGGTTTCTTCCGTACTCCACTGGGAATCGAATCCTTTGTATCGCGAGAACGTTACGCGACGATAACAGGATCCTTTGTGAATGAAGGACTCTTTCCTCTCTCGTAAACCAGGTAAGGCTTCTTTGACTTTTTGACCATTGTTCTCCGGAGATTTCTTCCGTGAATGACGTTACAGTTGTAGCCGTTATATAATTGTTTCTCACAAAGAGACGACTTCGCGTAATTAAAATTAATAAAAAAAAAAAAGAAAATGAAAAAGGAGGGGCCATTTTAACATTTGAGCACTTTGGGGATAAAATGGATTCCTTGGATTCCAGAGTATTGAGTATTGAATCGTGAATATTCTGGATAAATCCGAGAAGTATTCCAAGTTTCTTTCGATCGAGTATTCCAACGTAATTGTTTCTCACGAGACGACTTCGTCGACGAGGAATTGATAAATAAAGAAAAAAAGGAGGGGCCGTTTTAACATTTGGGCACTCATCGGCGAGGAACCTATTTATCGTCTCGATAAAAGGAAAAAATCAAAGGAAATACTCGCATATGGATATACTTGAAAAGAGTCGTGGCGAGTTCTTCGTGTTCTCGTTTCATCTTTTCTGCCTTTGTGTGTGTATGTGTGCGTGTGTGTGTGTGTGTCTCTCTCTCTCACGGTTGTTCGACGACTACTCGAAACTCTCTCGAGTCGATCGTCGGGTGAAAAAAGGGTGAAATGAAACGAAAACCCCACTTTTATATGTTACACGCGTAGTGTCGTGTTTCGTCATCACTTCGTTGGGGAAGGTATTCAAACGTTCATAAAATCATCAGTTACACGCTTTGGTATTTTTCTTTCACACCGAAAATTCACACCCTGATCGATCACATTCGTAACGTCAGTGTAAATTAAGGACGCTTCAAATTTGGTAAATTCGAGGCAGAGGAAGTTGTGTCGAAACTTGGTGCCAGAAAAGTGATCAGCCTCTCGTGAACGCTAGGTACGTACTTGGTCGATTTGGCGGAAGCCACCACGCGGGCAGAGGTGGCAGAGTTGTAAGCGGCAAGATGAAAGGGACTACTCATTCACCGGTTTTTCAACCGCACGCTTACGGAGACCTTATCTGCGACCTGTTCGTTTACCACCACCGTGCTCCGCCGTGTACGTGTGCCAAGTCCACGCGGAGTTGAACGTGTTTAGTGCATCGGCGCTAATTGGAAGATGCCACAAGAGGATGAAACTGGAAAACACCCGGTAGCGGCTGGTGGACGTTCGAATTTCGTTTCGTCAGACACGAGAATCCGGACGTCCGCTTCTGTCTCGCGCTGTGGGATCCCCTCGCGTGCACAGATCCATTCGGGGCTATGTTTTTTGCGAGCGATTCAAGCAAATCGAAGCAAGGTGTAACTGTGATAATGAAAAATTGTCGATGATTCGAACTGGTGTAACTTTGGGGAAAAAAGACCATTGGAACTTGATCTCGTTTAAACTTCCACTTTGGCAGTCGCGAGTTTATTTTTTCGAAGATGATTTTACATGATGTAACTTCTTCTGAAAAATTGTAAAAATTCAAACGTGTGTAAAAATCTTTTTTTTTCATAACTTGGATTTTAAAACGAGGTCAAGTGGATCTTCTTTTTTTTTTACCAAGTCACATCAGTTGAAATTTTTCATTGTTACATTGGCACAGTTGTGCTTTTTCAATTTTCAATTTTTGCGTTACGCTTTTAAACAAAAAAGTTCTACAATGCTGATCCTACGGTAACTATTTTTCCGAACGATTAACCGAGCGAAATTGGAATAATTTTGAATTTCTGTTCACACTTGCGAGTAGAATAATAGCTAGATATATGCGAACAGTGTCTACTTTGTAATAATGTTGCATTTCGTTCTGGAAACCACGAGAGGAAGCAATTTGGTGAGATGATGCAGGAAGAGGCGAGAGACAAAATTAGAACGAGATTAGGCAGAACACTTAGGCCACTTAATTGGAAAGCACTTCTGGATCAAGGTGTTTCTCTTTTTTTAAAGACCGAATATCCTGCTTTCCTACTTCCTGCTCTTCCTTTCTTTCATCTCGAGTGCTTTGACTCGAGAAAAAAAAAAAGTTGTTCTCGTCTAGGCTACGACAGTGCTAACTCGAGTCGAGCTGTCGTGTGAGCAATCTCTGTCTCGCTTATCTCGGCAGGCAGATGCATCAAAGTGCATCCGCGACGCGCATCATGAAGAAAACGATCTCCTAAGCTTACACGAGATCTCACTTTCGGCTCTTTGCCGAACGACACTGCCCCTAATTTCTCCTTATGAGAAAAACACACTTCAAGTCTACTCTCTTTCGTTTCTTTCGCTAAATTTAGGACACATTGAGTATATCGACGATTGACTTTCAAAACAGTCAAATATCCAAGAATAAGACAATCGTAAAATAATTATTATTATCGAGCAAAGTGCTTAATGATAAAATTGATTGGATTGGTCGATCCAGAAAGAGGAAAATCCCTAAGATATGTAGAACTTTGCAAGAATTGAACATTAGAACTATCGGCGACTAAAGCGTAAAACTTTCATGAGAGACTTCTTTTACTAAAGTAAAAGAAACAGAAAATCTTTACAGTACAATAGAGTGCACAAACTTTTATTCATGTATTTCACGAAGAATCATTCGAGTATGCAAAGATATACTGTTTTATACCTAACTGAAAATATTCAAATGGTCATTTTGACCATTTTGGTAGTTCTAGTGCCTTCTAGTGCTTAAGGATTTTCCTTTCTTATTAAAAACAAAAGATCGACTAGTCCAATCAATTTCAACATTAAGCACTTTGCTCGATAATAATAATTATTTTACGATTGTTCTTGGATATTATCCAGAACGTGCACTTTATTACAGGAATTTAATATAAATGCGCCTTCTAGATAGTTCTAGGGATTTTTCTAGGGATTTTTCCTTAGATCTTCCTCAGACTCGTACAAAAAATTAAACTCGGGCAATTCGACTCTATACCCAGAGTTTCTAACAGTAAAGACTCTGATCTCGATCTTTTTGACGACTACCTGATATCACAGATCAAACGTAAAAAATGTGTGAAGCAATCCGTCCCCTCTGTGACATGACCTATGTGCAAATCTGGCATAATCTTGTTTCCTTTGCGTTTACATTTGTCGCTTGTTTTATTGTCGTCACTCTTTCTACGTATTTTTTCTTGCCTCAGTGGAGTTTTAGTTTCCCGCTAAATAAACGATTAAACAAACAAATGTAAAAATTCTGTTTTTATTAAAAAATTTTTACTTTGTTGTCGTCACTCTTTTTCTCCTTTTAGCGTACGTTTCCCGCTAAATAAACAAATAAATTTAACAGAAAAAACTCAATGATCAGCCTTCTCTGTTTCATCACTTGGTTTAGAGAAATGAAATGAAAATCCACGTTGCTAAATAGATTCCTTCGGCGACTACAACCCCCTCGGCTAACACAATACCCCAGTATATACCTCCTCATAGCAGCCATTATAACCAGCCATGGTTGAGGCGCGATAGTGGGCGGAGGCACGGGAAAAGGGGGAATTTATTTCTGAACATAATACCGAGTTTATAACCGAGTTAGCGAAATCGGCTTCGCGCCCCGCTTATTCCACGGTCAGAAATAACGACGGTGCAGGGATCGGTGGAAAGGGGCGGCAAGCGGTGTGAACGGTGCCTTGATTAAATTAGGGGATGATCGCGCGAAATTAGAGACATTAAATTCTATACCGGGGGCACGGTCGCGAGCGAGCACCTAGCTTTTGTGCAGACTTTCCCCTGTTTTTGCACCTGAAAAGTGTAACTGAAGAGTATCTCTGTTTCCAATGGCGCCAGCCACACGAATTTCGAATCGGGTTGGATTGGGAAGTGGAAGAAGAAAAAAGGTTGGCTCAAACCTTTAGTCTCGGATTAACGTTCCCTCTCTGTTTTGCTTCGCTGTCCGACTCTCGCGAGATACGAGAAAAAGATATTATTCGATCCTTCTTCAGAGATCACGCTTTCTGAAGGAACTTTCGAGTTTCCGAATTTTTTGTACCTTTCAACGATCTTTGGATTTCTCAATAGCCTTTCCATGAAAATTTTCCAGCTGCTTCGAATTACTCCAAAGTCAATTACTTCAAAAAGTCGAATTACTCCAAAGTCAGTTACTCTAAAAAGTCAATTACTCCAAAAAATTGAATTACTCAAAGAAATTGAATTACTCAAAAAAATCGAATTACTCCAAAAAAGTCGAATTATTTCAAATTCAATTACTTCAAAGTCGAATTATCCCAAAAAATCAAAATACTCCAAAGTCAGTTACTCTAAAAAGTCGAATTATTTCAAAATCAATTACTCTAAAATCGAATTATTCCAAAGTCAATTACTCCAAAAAAGTCGAATTATCCCAAAAAGTCCAATTACTCCAAAAGATCAAATTACTCCAAAAAGTCGAAATACTCCAAAGTCAGTTACTCTAAAAAGTCGAATTATTTCAAAATCAATTACTCTAAAATCGAATTATTCCAAAGTCAATTACTCCAAAAAAGTCGAATTATCCCAAAAAGTCCAATTACCCCAAAAAGTCGAGATACTCCAAAGAAAAGAAAATAAAGAAAGGAAAAACAGAAGAAAGATATCAGTAGAAGTACAACGCAAGAGAGGGGACATCTTCCGAATCTAAAAAGGGACAATTCACACAGTGAACGCGACGATCATGGAGATAAATCGTACGAAAGTAAAAAAAAAGCCGGACAAGTGGAGGCTGCATCTGGCCGAGAGAGATAATGCGAATCTCGAAGCTCGGAGATACGCCGTCGAGCCGTCGACGTATAAAACGGATGAAGAGGCTGCGATTGGCTGCTGAAATTGTGAAAGCTTTACGACCTACCAACAGGAATCAGACTGTTTACTGTCAGCCAGACCTACGACATCGCTCGTGTAGGCTCGTTAATGGTACTTCGTAGCTTATTGCGCTTTCCACTCGTGTGCTTCATCGTGTGTTGATAACGTTAACCCGATCTCTCTGGGAAAACTGCACTCCACTCGCGTGCACCATTTTTCCGACGAAAGATATTTGCATTTAATCTTCAGCCAAATTAAATTTTCGCTGACACTGGAACTACAACATATCTGATCAAAATAACCAAAATGACTGATTTATAATTTTCATCAGAAATTTTATAGATGCAAAACGGTACATTTTTCGAAAGATTGGAATGATTTCTCGCAAAATAAATTGAATCATGTGTTTTTCTATCTCTTTTGACTTTAATGTCAATTTGTGTAATAGAAATTCTACTTCTATCCTTTAGTTCTAGTTTTCACAGAAGACAGTTTGTTCGCGACAATTTGGAGAAAAACCACTATCGTAGAAACGTCGATTAAATCTCGACTAAAAGAGATCCACCGAAAATGTACTATAGAATGTGATTGTGGAGGGATGGATCTAAAAAGGAAGGAAACGATTTGAGACAAATGAGAGGTGAAAGTTGCGTTTCGTTGCGGAGTCACTGCCTAGACACTCATCCAGTGGGGCTGATGGCAGCCACCACTCCTTACCCTAGACGTTTTGTTGTTGTAACTACCCGCTAGGCTGAACAATCATCATCCATCCTAGCGGTGTTCCTCACTCTGCTTTGCTTAACGTCGAAGATCGGTAGAACCTCGATGCTAAGCACGCAGCCACTTGCTAGTCAGTGGCTTGTGCTAGTCAGTGTTTGGAACTCGTAGTTGAGGAATCCTAAGCCACTACAGTACTAATCTTACGCAAGATCGAGAACGAGTCCAATTAATTTTGTTGGATGTTTCTTGATCTTTTATACACACTCGCTAAGTTTTGGCCTAATTCGTGAGAAAGGAGGGGAAAGAGTAGATGGGAAAGAAAAGGATAAGGTGTAAAGATGGCGGAATGGAATATCAGCGGGGAGAAGCGGAGCGAAGCCGTGGATTAAGTTGGCCTCTCAGCTTTGGGAATATAGGTAACAGATCGTTAAGGCGGAAGATCGAGGAGGTCTGGCGGTGAAATTACATTTTTTAATTATGGCCGGAGCAAGTTCATAATTGGTGCTCACTACGCGGGGGATGAAACTTATTAGTCGGCAAGGCTTCACCGTCCTGGGGGGATGTAACACGGCCGGCTTGCGGAAGGATAACGCCTCGCCACTTCCAGGGACGCATCGGGAATTGAAAATATCCACGAGGTAAATTAATTTCTTTCGCCTCTACCCTCCAACCTGCGAGAATTTGTAATGCTCTGTTACGCAAGTTGGACGTTCGAATTTCCCAATTTGAGTTTTATTTTTCTTTTTTTTTTTCTCTCTCTCCGTACGAAATAATTCTCTGAACCTTTAAACCAAAAGAGTTCTCTTCTCTCAAGATTTCGAAATTTAAATTGAATTTTAAACTCTTCAACCAACGTGAAAAGTTTGATATATCCGTTTGTTGAATTTAATGAAAGAACAAAGAAGATGAGCAAAAATTTCCAAGATATTTCGAGAAATAATAACGTATAGAGAGAAAGGAGTGAAAGAATCAAGAAAACGCGAGATGTGTATAAACTTTGTGAACTTGCTAGCCATTTTCTCGCGGCTAGCAAAAATTTCCAGCGTATCTTGGAAGATGATAACAGACAGATCGAGCGGGGGAAAGGGTAGTAGCGGCCCTGACACTAATCTAGAGTTAGGTGGCAACATTTTCTCGTAGACGAAGGATATACGGAGCGTGCCTTCGTACACACACACACACGCGCGCGCGAGCGCGAGAGCCTTTATATACATTTTTAAACGCATCGACGTACGTTGGCCAAGACGCCGAGATAAGCTTCTTGCAAGTCGCATTTCATTTTTTGCATTTTCGTTCTTCATCCCGTTCGAAAAAGGAAAAGAAGTTATTGGTTAATAGTCACGGCGATGAATATAAAATGGACGAAGAACGAAAATAAAATTCACGAATCAGCGGCAAAGTATCCGCGGTGCGACACGTGTTTGCCCAGCCGGAGAAACTGGTTTTCAAATTAAATCGTTGCTTTCCATCTTAAATATTAAACGCGGCGGAGGTGTTAATTTCGCTGATTAACGCTAGAGCCAACTTGGTAGCATAGAAAAGTCCTTTGTGCGCCTCGGGGAAGCCACGAGGCTCGCAAAGACAATCATTCCTGCGAGACAACGTCTCCTGAAATATTTCTTTGGAGATACCTCTTTCACTGATGGTGAAAAATGTTCCGTGATTCTCGGGAAAACAGGGCGGTCAGTCGAATATTAATCTACAACCAGAACACTCGTGGGTGTTTGCTCGCGTTTGTGAAAAATTTATACTCTGTCTGCAATAATTCACACGTGCAAAGGAATATATCAATCAAATCCTGCGAATTTTCTCTGTAATCGTAACGTCGAGAATCGATCTGAAAGAAAATTACGAATAAATTCATTCGTAGTATTCGTACTATCGACGAGCCGAACGAAACGAGTGTTTCCATTACTTCTAATTACTCGTTAATATATACACACAAAGTCCAATGAGCAAATGCACTCTGCTTGAATCATCGTTTCAGAAAATCAACTTCTTCGCTACCAGACTAACGAGGCATGCACGAGCTTTGAGATTGATTTGTTGGCAATGAATTTTCAAAAACAAAAGAAAATTGAAAAATTTTGCATCGTGGTACAGTACCTGATTGTATATGAGAAGGTTGAATGGACGATCCATCTTCCTTTTGTACGATTCTCTTCCTCCAATGCACTAACTATCGCAACTGAATCGCTAGAAAATAAAAAACAATTTTTTCCTGTTATAACGATAAAACTTACACACACTAAAGTGAATAAAACACTATCGATACGTAGTTCAACGGTGACTTATTCGTCGATGGTATTAACCCTTTGCACTCGACTGTCCCTCTTGAGGAAACATACTTAAATCTAATCAACAGCTCGGACTTCCTCGTTTAGGAAGTTGTAATTTAGGAGTACTCATAAGTTGTATCAAATTTTCTTCAAAACATCATAATTTAGGAGTACCCATAAGTTGTATCAAATTTTCTTCAAAACATCATAATTTAGGAGTACCCACAAGTTGTATCAAATTTTCTTCAAAATATCACAATTTAGGAGTACCCACAAGTTGTATCAAATTTTCTTCAAAACATCATAATTTAGGAGTACCCATAAGTTGTATCAAATTTTCTTCAAAATATCGTAATTTAGGAGTACCCATAAGTTGTATCAAATTTTCTTCAAAACATCATAATTTAGGAGTACCCATAAGTTGTATCAAATTTTCTTCAAAACATCATAATTTAGGAGTACCCATAAGTTGTATCAAATTTTCTTCAAAATATCATAATTTAGGAGTACCCACAAGTTGTATCAAATTTTCTTCAAAACATCATAATTTAGGAGTACCCATAAGTTGTATCAAATTTTCTTCAAAATATCGTAATTTAGGAGTACCCATAAGTTGTATCAAATTTTCTTCAAAACATCATAATTTAGGAGTACCCATAAGTTGTATCAAATTTTCTTCAAAACATCATAATTTAGAAGTACTCATAAGTTGTATCAAATTTTCTTCAAAACATCATAATTTAGGAGTACCCATAAGTTGTATCAAATTTTCTTCAAAATATCATAATTTAGGAGTACCCATAAGTTGTATCAAATTTTCTTCAAAACATCATAAACATTGTCAGCTAATGACAATAATTTAACTTGTTATAACATAACGCCATAACGTGACCTCACCCTCAACGGATAAGTTGAATATATGAAGGAAAAAGTAGAAGAGTAACGTGACACTTCGTCTGTCCTTTCTTTTTCTTCGTGATATTTTCTTATCCTTCGTTTCTTCCTTAATCTTCCTTTTCCTCCCGCCTTTTCACGACCACCAAGGGGTAAGATGGGGTTGAATCTCGTTGCTCGCAGCAGCGCGCGTTGCTCGCTCGTGTTAGTGGACGTTTACATGAAGAAGTAAATAGACAGGTGGTACACACCAGCCCCCGGTGGCATGGAAGTATCGTTGGCGAGGAGGGTCGATGGCGGAGAGATTCGCAGGGGTTGAAGGGGTGGCAAGGTGGTAGGTAGCAATAAGGTGCTGGGCACCGCGCTGTTACGACCCCTGATCTAGTGATGTCATGTATGAGGGAACAGCTCCGTGTACTTCCACCTTGAAAATTATACGGAACACTTGCCACGCGTTTCAACCAGCTCTTTCTCTCTCTCTCTCTCTCTCTTAATACTTTAATACCTTGATGAAATACACTATACATGTACACCGGCTATCTTATCTTCTTCTTCTTCTTCTTGTATCATATTGAGATAGACCTTCTATCTGGAAGGTCTATCTGTCGCGAGATTGATAATAATTTGTTTAACTTTTGCCCTCGACAAACTTTTTTTTCTGTATCATCTACCAGCAATTTATCTACGAAGCATCGTCACTTCAAACGGTACTTACATAATTTTCTCAAAGTAGAAATTTTTTCATTCACAATGGGGTAGTTTCCAAGCAAGTTTACGAGAGCAGTTAATTTGTTGAAAGTTCAATTTTTGATTGGAATTTGTGAATTCTTTTTGTCGAAACCGGATTGAGGTGATATTTTTAGAAAGTGGTCATTGTAAATTTGCCAAATCGGGAATTTAATATTCCTATTTCGTAGTCGTAGGCGGAACATAAAGGAATAAAAATGAAACGGAAGTGGTGCTTCACGGATTAAAACAGTGTAAAAGATAGGATAGATTGGTTTGGGTATTTGGGGATCGGTACAAGTGATAAGAGACGCATAAGATATTGCTTACAGCGTCCACGGGACGGTGGCCACGGTTTGTGTAAACTGCATCCACGCAGTTTCTGAATTTAATTATACGCGCGGCGGACGAAACTATCGCGCAACCCTGCTCCTAATTGCCGAAATGCTTACTAATTAACTAGCTCGCGCAACCCAGATCATTATATCGGTTACTGAGCTCTAAACGCTCTTCCCCGCCGCCGTCTGCCTGTTACATACTGCATTCACTTTATCTCTGTCTCACATTTTCCTACGACACGATGATAAAGTATGAAGTACGCGATACGACAGAAAATTACTACCGATGCGCGAAAAATGGAAAGAGAGAAGAGTTTTTAATATTTAGATCAACGCAATTGCACTTGTCTGAAAGAAATCTTTTTTGCGAATACAACGGCGAAGAAAATAAAAAAAAAAAGATTCGAAAGATTCCCTGAGAAGAGAAAAATGATTTAGTCAGATCTAAGAAACAAATCGCGCAACCTTCGATGAACGTGCGAGACACATGGGAATTTGCAAGTGAATGAATGATTATTAAATATCCTTGACGGAGGAGCAGAGGACGGACTGTTCTCATAAAACGATTTCCAAGACTTAAAATGTTGAAATGGGCGTCAGGTAAAAAGGAACAGCCACCGGGGGCCATGATGGCTCTGACCTTTCTCGCTTATCTGTGGGGCCAGGGAGCGAGAGAAGAAGAGACAGCGAGAGAGAGAGAGAGAGAGAGAGGAAAGAGCTCGGGTCAATACTTCTCGGGAGGGTTTCCACGAGGAAAGAGGGGATCGCTTCGCCACCCCTCGTTTCTCTGCTGGCCGACGATTGGCGGTGGCAGGAGGCGGGATGCTAGTTCTACAGGGGTGGAAACAACAGACAGATATTTGACTGTACGAAACAATCCCTACCGAAGCTATCTCTACTTACACGGCTCGCGCTTACATTTGCATTCGATTAACTGCTAAATAATACAGCAGTACATCATTCTTGGGGCCACCGGCATTTTCTTCAGCTGTTACTCCGGTCTAGACGTAGTTAACCAATCAAGCGTTTACGTCGAGTATGCTCGAATGTACGATCACGAAGAGATGGAATTTTTTCGTTTAACGTCGAGTATAGAAAAAAATTCGCTTTTGTTATTTATTGTAAAATTTAGATAAAAGAATTATATATTTGTAATTTCGAGAAAGAGCACATTTCGAGGCAACAAAACAAAAAAATACGTAATTAAAATCTTTTCAAAGAAATACCAAAAAAATTTATCATCTCGTTAATAATAATTTAACTCAATCTTACAGCAAGTTTATTATTTTAAGAAATAATTAAGCACACCAATGAACGTTCTCAAAATGAAACAAAACGTTCAAGGGGTTAATGGTAGCCATTTAATCGACGATTAATACTTTACGACGACTGCTTGGATCTCATTTAGAAGTGGGATTCGTTCTTGGTCCTTGAACGAGAAAAAAAGTCCCAAAAGTTAATCGATCTCAAAATTTGGAAAATATCAATTCACAGTTTGTAAAATCTCAGTACGATCTCAGACTTGCACACTTTCCTCTCGGAAGTCTTTCGGAAGATTTCGCAAGAAATTCGATGGATCGTCTCCAGTTGAAATCCTTCGCGCGCGCAGAGGAAGCAATTATCACGTAACAGAGCGATCTGTTCGAGCAAACGATGAAAAATAATTAAAGCGATCGGAACGGTTACGATTCCACCATCGGCGAACGTTAAATTTAATTTCAATGATCGTGATTTATCTGTTCTCGGTTAAGCCCGAGAGAGAGGAGAACGAGATCCACCACACCTCATTTTAGTGCTCGACGACGATTGGTTCTGGCAGATCCCAGAGGATAGAGACAGAGAAGGTAGCGAAAAAATGAAAGCGGCGGAGAAACGTTGCGGGGTAGCTTCTCGAGGAACGAGAAGGAAAGTCGACGGAGGAGCGACGAGGACGATCATTCGCCCTTGAGAGCTAAGGGGTGTGAGACGGCTCGTGAAAGACGCCATCATCAAGCATTCATAAGGTGTAGCAGCCTGTTTATCAGAAGAATACCTTCTTCCACTTTCCAGTGGACTCCTTCCAGGAACGACCGACGCGTTAACCAACAGAAAATATTCGAGCGAAAGCTCTTTGCGAAAATTTCGACGTCGATCTTTCGCATTTTCTGTATATTAAAAAAGAAAAAAGAAAAAGAAAAATGTCCAAAGGGGAATCGTTTTAAAATTCATTTCGGAGGAAATTGGCTGTTGCGTTTAATTCCTCCACTCGCTGAAAAATAAATTAGACTTTACACGATTGAGAACACTCAATAAAGTTGCTTTGGAAATTTGTATCTCTGTCGTGAATATACCGGATCGCCCCGATTTTCGAAATGCCCGCGTGTCGATCGCGATGGGTATTGCTTTATGTTGAATTCCTGATATAAATTAGATTTTTCTTTTTTTTTTCTTTTTTTTTCTTCTTTTTTTCTTCTTATGGAGAGAGCCTCCATTCAGCTGTTCCCGTCTATAAAATTGATGGTCCAGCGAGATGACTCTTTTATCCTCTCTTTCAGCAACTAATGATGTGGGCTGAACGCAGCTCCATCCTGCAGACACGGGGAAATGATCGTCATCCATCAACATCGGGATCGATACCCCGGCAAACCCTTCGATTCCTCTTCTATTCCAGAAGATAACTCCCATTCGATTGAGGAAAGAAAAAACCCTGACGTCGAATCTACGAGTCTTTATTACTTGTGCAGACTTAGAAAAAAGTAAATTGAAAAGTGAAATATTACTCGTCTTTTTTCTTTTTTAATGGAATATTGAGAATTTATTATCTGTCTTGAAAAAGAATTTACAATGTATCTTCGAATCTGTCAGATTATTCCTTCTTTCGATCGTTTCGTACTCGATCGTCGAGCGATTTACAAAAAAGAAAGGTAAAAGTAATTTTGCGTAGATTGCCGGAAAAATTACACCTGATATTACATGATAATTCACATATGAATTATATTATAATAATAATATAAAACATTATAATAATAATTATCATATATGAATTATATTACATTATATTATATTGATAATATAATAATAATAATAAAATTATAATTATAATATAAAACATTATAATAATAATTATGATATATAAATTATATTACATTATAATAATTGTACACAATTATGTAATATAACATCATATATCATATATCAATATACACATGATACACACAATTATCATATAATATACACATGCCATGCACAATTATATAACATATCATATATACAATCATTATTCCGATATTATTTACGAACTTTCCCTATTATTTGCAGCGAATCGGAGAGCAAACGCAGTTCAATTTCGGCGAACGAATTTCACCGGTCGAACCGAAATGAAATTCCAACCAAAGAACGCTGCGATATCGTACGTTTCGACGGCCACCGGCGAACAGGGAGCTAGCAACGAGAACGTATCGAGCCATTCTCGTGAGATGATTAAATCCCATGGACGAACGATGATTTCGATCGGGTTTAACAGCGTTTCGCCATAGCCAGGCTTGGTCCTGCTTGTCATCCACTGGATTACAGCAATTTGGCATCGCCGGCGCGCATAAAACTCGCAGCATATGCGGATGGGTAGCACCCCACGATGGCGCGCAGGGACTGCGCTGTTGTCACCATCGGTGGCCGTGTCCGTTTTGTCATTGGAATTTGATGATCCACCGTCTCTCCTGGGGTCTGGCTACATAAATATTTGCCCCGGTAATCCCCACGCGCGATCCACTTGCTCCTTCGACAGGGCGTGCGATCATCCCCTTTGTTACAATTTCGACATCACACCCTTTCGTTTTATCGTCACACCCTCGTCAACGATCCGCTTTACGATCCGCTTCGCGACTCGAATAAAAATCTTCGATCGTTAATAGTCTTGGAAGTCGCAGCCGGAGACACGATTCCATTGATTTGTAATTTTGACGAAAGTGATTCCAGATTTCAGAATTCTCCGCGATTTCATCTCTCTGATATGTACTTGTCCTTATCAGCGTTACTAAAACACGGAGCAATGACTACAATAGACAATAGTTATCTCTTCGGTAGCTTTCCCAATATTTTCCCGTTATATTCGAGACTATTTTATTTTCGAATTGAGAAAGAAAAAGTCTCGGTGAACACGCGGCAGACGATAAATCAGAAGTATAATTCTCTTATGGGAGTATGTAGCGACACGAAAGCTATTAATCATACTCTCGATGACTGCGTGTCGCGACAGACGAAGTCACTGCATTATACATGATCATCGCTTTAAATGGGATTAGATGGAGATTTACAGAATCTACTGGCATATGCCATCCTCTGATAATACTTGTCATACTGCTAGTACTGTGATGCAAGTGCACTCGAATAAAATGGGAAAATATTGTTTACACCGTATCACCGTAAAATAACATTCCTCTGCCTCATTTAATATCTTTACTTGTTCAACTTTCTCAATTAATTTTTTAATTTTTACTTGCTTGCTTGTTCAACATTTTCACTTATCCTACCTTATTTTAATATTCTTACTCCTATTTCAAAGTGTTAAAACAAAGAACGCTAATGGATGTGAGATTGACAAATCGATGGACGTAAATCGCTCCTAGGGGAACATCTATTTCTCTCTACATATGGTAACGATCCTGTTTATTACTTTGCGGGGATCTACTGCACTTGTCAAAAGGGTAATCCGTACCTGCTGTCACGCGGAGAACAAGGGTTGAGATAGGGTTGAGTCTTGTTAATGAAATTAACCAACCGTGAAATCGTCGAGTCTGCGACCCGAGTTTTATTGTCCGTGACGATTTCTCTTCGTGGCGTGGAAAAATTACTGCTAACGTTAATTTCATCGTGTATAAATGATTTACGACACTTGAAAACGAAAGAAATAACTCTGTACCTAAGTTAATCCCTATAAGTTTAATGTGTGTGTGTACGTACAATGGTCACTGAAAAATTTCATCGCGAGCGAGTAATAAATAGCTTTATTTTCTAATTATCTTCTTTCCATTCTAGTAACAAATTTATACGAAAAAATTTTTTTTTAATTTTTTCGTATAAATTTTACAATTTGCTTCGCCAAATATTTATATACATTGTACAAATTCTGCATTCTGTATTCCGTTGCATTTTCGTGTCACTTGAACTTCTCACAAATGCGTCAGCATCCCCAGTCTAGTGATAATTAATACAATAATAAAAGTATAATAATAAAAACTTATGCAGATCGCCGTCATCGTGTCGAGTCGATAGAACAACAAGGCCAACAACAAGGGAGAAAAGCTTGGACGAAACGGATTTGCACTCTCTTTCCCGAGAGAACAAATCCAAAAGTAGCGGAATTAATTTAGCCGCGAGACCGGTGCACGACCGATCCTCCACGTCAAAGTGCCGTCGTTATCAACGTCCTGTTCACCTCTCAGCTGACGTACCATAAATCGCGGATCGACGTGCGGCCGCAAAAAAATCGTCCCGGCGCGAGAGAGATCGCGACCGTTCTCTCCTGCAATCTCCAGGAAAATGAACGCCATAAATAAGCACGGCCGGCCAATAATTCCGTCGCGATCGAGCAACAAGAGTTTTTCATCGGTGCAGGCAGAACGGAGTGGCAGACACGGATTAAAGTAGCGATGGGACCGACACTCTTTCCCTCTCCCCTACCCTCTCGTCGCATTTTCTCTTTATATCAAACTGATCAATTAACGATATTAGCAAATTGACGAGTTTAATGATTTCACTGAAAGTAGTGAACGCTTGATTAATGATTGATACTAAGCCGCAAGTGGCTGTGCGCCTAGCGTCGAGGTCCTACCGATCTTCGATGTTAAGCAAGCAGAATGTGTGGAACCCCACTAGGATGGGGTGACTGGGCCCAGCCTTAGCAGGTAGTTACAACAACAAACGTCTGGGGTAAGAAGTCGCTGCCATCAGCCCCACTGGATGAGTCTTAGGTAGGCAGTGACTCCGAAACGAAACGCAACTTTCTTCTCTTTCTCATCTACCTCAAATCTATCCATCCTTCCTATCATGCACCCATCACCACCTTAATTCTTCAACTCTATAATGATTGATACTGTATATTCTACTCTATATTATACTCTATAATGATTGATACTCTCTATATTATAATGAACAAACCAGTGACCAGTAGTTAATGCAAAGAACGCCGATATTTACCATCAATGATTGTAAATTGTCAATCTTGGTGGACAGCAGATTATTATCACAATTGGGAAAATAGTTCGATTAGAAGAGACAATGGAAGAAGGGAAGTAATTGCATAATTTTGTACCATGCATGTTGATCATGAAAGGAGATTCCGCGAGGTAACATCGTTAGTTCGCGGGAAACGAGGGAAGAGTAAGTAAATCGAACTCGTGAGGGTGTTGATCCCATCGCTGGCAGCAAGGGTAAAAGCAGGATTGTAGCGGAGGTGGAGGAGACGGTGTCCGATGGTAGGAGTGTAGTACGACGCGTTTTGTAATCAAATCTAAAATTCCCAGAGCGGAGGAACCCGATGAAAGAGTAACCAACGGACACAATCGAATCGGGCTACGAGCTTGTCACCTGACTTCAAATAAGCGACCACTGCCCTGTGCTCTCTCTCTCTCTCCCTCCCCCTTCTCTCTCTCTGCATGCAGTTATCTACACACCTTTAGCCTTCCTTTCGCTACGACTCAACCTCAGATTTCCCTTGGGGCTAAAAAAACAAGGGGGAAGAGAAAAAAAGAAAACGCGCAGCTTTTACCGCCTTTTCCGAAAGAGTTAAAACAACGCTCAGTTTCTACTAAATTTTTGGAATTTTCGGGTAAGCTGCCGGTTTTCCATTACATATAAATACTTGGAGGAGGTAGAGGTTTTATCGAGTCAACATTGACTAATAACTGACTGTCAACCGTCTCGTACGGTTTTTTTATTTTTTTATTTTCTTTTTTCTTTTTTTTGTTTCTTTTATCACAAGATCCAGTTGTAAATCAACATACAAAAATTAACTTGTCGTCCCTACACAGAAAGACATTGTAAAATTTCTACCTTAAACATTAACATTAAAACATTAAACAAGACAACACAGGACATTAACAAGAAATTTCAAGAAATTTGCTTACGTTTCTTTTTTCACAGCGCCTCCATCAGGTTCCATCGGGCGAATCTGGAACCTTGCAGAAGGCACCTTTGTGTCACACTGAATGCTCCGAACGTCAAATTGCAATTTCCAACGATGACCAACGTTAATCATAATTCTGCGGATATGCGAGAAAACAAATCTCTCGCGAACCAATTGGATTCTTTGATCGAAGTTCGGATTTTGAAGTGGAAGATTTTGCAAGCACGCCGAATCGACGGAACGAGAACAAAGATACACTTCAATTGAACGTACAACGATTTACAATACTGCGCTACACCACGCTATTTTATGCTGCACAACACTTGTACCGCACTGACAATGAATGTTACACGGTTTAGCGTATACGACACGCTGAATTTTGTCTATTTTACGTCACTGATTCTTCGCCGAGTTTGACAGTAAGAGGCACTTACACTGACTGTTGAAGCGGTCAAAATCTGCAGTTTATGTAGGCTCTTTGAAGGTATGGTTTCAGGTACTCTAAGAAGGGGTAAGCAGGTATATAATTGACCTGGAAATTATGCCCCCTTCTTCTAAATTTTCTGCACTTTCTTACAGCACGAGAAGAACAAAGACAAAAATCGAAAACGATTTTTCTGATGCAGTAGATTTTTGATTGAAAAAAAAAATCTTTCAGTTTGAACATCTCGAGGATTCTTGGCTGAAAATTGAAATTTAATATTGGGAGAATGAAAAGAAGTGACATGCGAAAGAACAAAGAAGAAATCAGATACTTACTGAGAAGAGGTTTTCATTGTTTGAAAATAATTATTGATACAAATTATCTTTATCGATATACAAAGCAGGCAAAAAGCAATGGATCTGAAATAAATAATGCAACTGTAAAATCACCATTTTAATTAATTTTCTTTTCTTTTTAGTAATTAATGCAAATATACCTTGCTTGGGTGGCGCCACTTGTGAGCAATTAATTTTAAAGTATTCATTTCCACATTTTGTGAATAAAATGTGAATAAAAATATTCACAAATTAATCCACGAAATTAGTTTCTTCTTTTTTCTTCTTCTTTGCAAATTAAGATTTAAACAATCTTTTTAACTTTATGAGCACGTCGGAGTTCTATTGGAAGCAGGACTTTTTCCAGTCACATTTTGTGAATTAATACGATTTTCTAGGCGAATTTAGTAGTTGTGCACTAACAGAATAAAGAGATTATATTAAAGAATTATAGTCTGTGTACACTACTGTACACTAATTTATAAATTAAACTATAAGGGTTAAATTAAATATATATACAATATATTATCGAAATCGTGGTACAACCGGACAAAGTGTGATTCTACATATAAAAATCAATCGAAAAGAAACAAATTAAATTTTTCCACATTACGTTCCGTTTTCGAGAAAAGTGAGTTGAAAATTTATCAAATGCCTGTTTGTAGCAAGACAACGTTCAGTCTATTTTAAAAATTTTGTAAAAACGAAACTGCAAATTGAAACATTTTATTCCACGTTTTTCAGTTGTTTCTGAACACAGAAGACCATTCTATTAATTTCTCTTTTCTGTCGCGTCTGGAATTAGTTAAATTCAAGTATTCAGTCTAGAATTGGCAAGTTTTCAAATTCGATTTTTTTAAAAACAAAGCATTAACTGCTTTTTTGTGTAGAATACACAGAGTCGGTTGCACGATTTCCAAAATATCCTCTACGTACAAAAATATAACTGAAATGTAACGAAAATCTCTCCAGTGTTCACAGCACGACATCTCGATGCGAAATAACTTCTCTCCGCGTAACTGCATTCCCGAAGAAACTATATCCCTAAGAAACTAGCCACCTATAGAAGTTCGCTGCTCTTTTCGCTGGAAGCGTCTTTTCTGAAAAATATTTGACGCTAAAACTTTCAAATGTCAGCGTCACCTAGCGACGTAATAGTGGAAGAAAATTTATGATTTTTGGCGCGAAAATCTGGCCATCTACTGTATAAATAATAAATCCTCAAAATTAAGTATTTTATGCACCTTTGGAAACCCATTCCAAATTTCACAGGAATGTTCACACTTACACCCGTTCCAAGTTCACAAGAATATACATGCCTTTGAACCAGACTTTCTATTCCCTAAATTAACAATTATCAATTATTTCACAGCGTACTGCGTTGCACAAGACACGGCACGATGAATTTTTGAATAATTCAGCGTTACACACTATTCGTGAACTTTCACGTATGGAGAGCAAAACAAAGGGTTCAAGGAAGTTGATAATTAAGTAAACCGAAATTTCGCTCCGCAACTGTGTGGGAAATTCATTTGAGATACATTCTTTATTGTGCGATTCCAAAAAGTATTCGGATTTGCTCTAGAAATCGAGTAGTTAATAAATATCGAATTGATTAGACGAAATTGAATATCTCTGTCTTCGTCGCGCAATAGTGCTCTCCTTGTCTTTCGCGTGACGTCTATCTGTCCTTATCGCGCAGTAGTGCTCTCCTTGTCTCTCGCTTGACGTCTATCTGTCCTTGTCGCACGCTATTGCGCTCCTTGTCTGTCATGCGGTCACTTCTGTCTTTGTCAGACAGTATCGCGCTCCTTTTCTAACAGAGGTTGAGATACCTCCTTACTCATTCTATGTTACTGTTACTTTTCCACGATTTTAGCCAAATCCTATAGGTGACAGCACTTGATCGCCGAGAAAAGGAACGCCATGCTGTGCGACGAAGAAAGATGTATATCGTGAAAAGGATAAGGAGAGCACTATCATTAGACAAGGACAGGTACGTGCCATGGGATAGACAAGGAGAGCATCATTGGGCAGGTATAGGGCATGATAAAGACAAGGACAGACATATGTCTAACTTTTAAAAAACACAGTAATTTAAAAAATATCTTTCTTTAATGTAGACTAATATACAACATACAATACAAGTATTAAACAAAAATATAATATTAAATGTATTAATGTTAATATATAGTTATTGTAAATCGTAGAAATAAGTCTAATAATTTATGAATTTAGTACAAAATATGTGAATGCCGTGAATTTTAAATCAAATGATACACTTATATAACATCGAATGAAGAACTTGTTGTTCCTTTATATTTTGAAGTTACAGACTCATACAATTTTTATGTTTCAAAATACTAATTTCAAATATTCTTATATAAATTTTATTTTAATAAAGACCACTTGAGTTGTTCCTTTGCAGATTGCAAAACCTAGAACAAAAACAAAATATTTAATGACATAAATGAAAATCCTGTGAGATTGTTGATAGTTCAGCATTCTAAAATCACAAAAACTTACAATCAGAGACTATGCGAAGAATGTAGAATGATGCATGAACACAAAATAAAAAAATCGAAAATGTTTCTATGTGATAAATGGACATAAACTTTGCTATGCCATTAAATCAATTAAATATTCTGTACTTAACATTAAATATTACCTGTGCAACAGTTTGTTCTCCAAGTGGAATATCGTCTGTTCTTAATGCCACCCTTTGAACAACGCTTGAAGCATCGGCATCAAGAATAATTCTAAAAATATTTCAAATTATCCCTTCTGTTGATATGAGCATAGTATTTGAATATTGTCTATTTACCCTCCATCACAGATTTCATCCATTGCTAACATAACTATATCCAAGCTGTCTAAAACAGCTTTTTTCTCAACGTTTTTTCTTAAAATTTGGCTCACTGAATCGTATAAACAATTTAATACACTCATTAAGATCAACTGAAATAAAAAGAAACAAACTATTAGAATGAAAAATATCTTTTATTACTAATGTGAGTGAATATTTAAATTTCATACATACCTCATTTTCATGAGAGCTTCCCATAACATAAAAGAATAAATCTACATTACTTCTGTAAACGCACGTCAAGCCATCCAGCATTATAATTTCTGCATTTGCTCTGTGCGTTTTGTTGAAAAGATTTTTCTCGAATGTTTTCTGTTCCTTTGATGTAGGAAATACATTTTTATCATAATATTTTGCTAATATTCTGTTACCATCATTGTCCAAAATAGCCATACCCTTGACTGTGTAGAGCGTTGGTTCCTATAAATACATACATGCATATAAATATAAAAATTTATGTTAAATACACGATTCGTTAAAAACTCTCTTTCGGATATGCATTCATACGACACTCAAATAAAATTGTGTTTGATGAACACACATGCTGCACTGAATTAAAAGAGGTTAGAAAACACTCCCAATTTTTTTTTTTTTTTTTTTTAGTAAACGAGAATAAATTAAAACAAACGTGGAAAGCAAACTTAAAGTCAATAAAAATCATACACGTTGTTGAAATTCGCGATCCTGGTCACTCAGAAGCATTGAAGATTGGTTATGTTGCACGACTTTCGATGATCCAGCACGATTCATGATCACAATCGCACGAAACAATACTTACATCATGAATACATTAATAAGAAGCGCACTTTACTACAGGATCTATATAAAAAAAAAATGCAAAACTCACATTAAAATACTTACCGATAACTGACCATCCATGTTTACGTCAAGCTTGACGTGTCACTGTCTATGCAACTACGTGAATCATGCTATTTTTACAGCCATTAATTAATTCAATTGCCTGACATATTGGAATAATTATAAAATGTTAATAAAAAAATTATCCTTGCATTGTAATTATTTAATTTTGCATTATTTATAGTTTTTACATAATTGTATAAAATTTAATTATGTTACAAAATATACGATGCAATTTCACGTATTACTATTGTATAAATATTTTTTAAATATTATATAATGTAGATATTTCAGCCTAAACAATTTTAATTGACTACAAATCGTTTCAAATTTCCTTCTTTTTTATCATACTCGAATATTTCCGGAAAAATTCAGGTCCATCCCATTTTCCACTGTAAATCATAACAATGTTATGAAATTCTATATTCTTCCTGTACAGAAGTCATAGATTTATTTCAAATTTGTAATAGATTTACCGAGTCATTAAGGTCCAATATAAGAGTGGAAATACGTAGGCTTTAAGTATAAACGTGAAAAAATATTCTCGACCTTGATTCACGGGGAATGTTTCCAATGGTTTTAAATTATAATCGAATTCTGCTAAAATGCATTTTCGATAACCAGTCACTAAAGGACAGGATGAGTAACCATTGTAAGCCATAGTCATTGGTTTACCAGCCAAATCATCCATAATGTTTTTGTATAATACCTTTCCTTGAGCAGCTACAAAAAAAATAAAATATTTTAAAATAAAATTTCGTTCAATAATTGAAAAAAAAGAAAAATACTGTAATACCTATCGCTGCCATCGTTTTGGAGTTTGGTGCGCTGATACAGTCTCCGATTCCGTATATGTTCGAATATTTTGTATGACGTAAAGTTTTGGGATCTACTGACAAGAATCCCACTTCGTTCGTTAATGAAGGATGTTTTTTCAAAACGTCAGGTGGTCCCATTGGTGGACATACGTGAAGCAATGAATACTGAATGGAAAAATATAAATTATCATGTATACATTTATTCTATTATATATATACATATATTTCGTAAAAAACAGAAAAGATACTTTTTCAACAAATGTTTCATTTGATCCATCTAATTTTTGAAACACAGCTTCTTCTTTAGCTGGATCTATTTCTATAAGATTAGTTTGAACATTTACAGTAATATTCCTTCGTTTGCAAACATCCCAAAGTGCATCAGCGTACTTTTTAACTCCGAATATAACTGGTAAAGCAGTGTTATACACAACTTTTACATTATCACGTACCTTTTGCTTTGAAAAGAATTGACATGGATATAATGTATGTATTTCAAGATTTAAAAAATGTTAGAATACAATATTTACATTTCGAAAATAATCTTCTGCGATGTATGCAATTTTTTGAGGTGCTCCAGGGCACTTAACAGGACTGTTTGGGAAAGTAAATATTGCAGTACCACTTTTAGTTCTTGCAATTTTTGGAAATACATTTGTAACAGTATCAGATCCATAAATGGAGCAAACACCTGACATATTATCTTTAAGACACTCTATTAGACCTGGTATCTGTATACGTATAAAACAAAACATTGATTTTTATACGTTAATTAAAAGCAATAAAATAATTCGTCCAACCTCACTTTTTCCCAATGCAGTTGCAATCCCATTGCAATGATCATGATTTCATATTGCACAGTATCTCCACTGCTCATCGTCACTTGATTTTGTGGTGGTTCAAAGCTCATTACATTTTCTTGAAACCATTTTGCATTCTTTGGTAAAGTGTCTTTCATTAGCTTTTTCGATGCTTCAAAAGATCTTATGCCACCCCCAATCAAAGTAAACATTGGTTGATAATAATGCAACTAAAACATATTCTGTTTTATATATAATAAGATATTTTATTTAATTATAAAAAGCACTTGATATCTTTATTACCTAAAAAATACTTACTTCATTTGGTTCTACTATGATAACTTGATCTTTAAATTTATCAGCAAATTTTGCAGCCATGCTGCAACCTCCAGTACCACCACCAACTACCAACACTTTACATCTAAAATATTTCCCATTAACATTAATACTCATATACTTGTGAGATTTTAAAATAGATATAGACTTATATATATATATATATATATATATATATATATATACTTACGAATGATGCATTTCTCTATATCCATTTTTGATTAATATCTGTCTTTTAAGAAATTCCAAATTACAGATATTTAAACAAGATACAGTGTGACGTAAGCTCCTGACATGATTCATTCTTAAAACTAATAGAAATAATTAGATCGTGAATATATTTATAAAAAGAAATGCAAACTTGTAAATTTCAAATCATTACATCATTTTGACTAATTGATTAAATTAATAAAATTGCAATTAATTGTCAAGTAATTAATAGTATTTAAAGTAAACAACAGTCAAAAACACGTTTAAGAATATTTTTAAACAATATACCTGTTCTTTTTCAGCAGGAACGTCAATCGAAGATAACGTGATCGTTGAAATGCGTAAAATAATTGTTGTTTTTCGGATTCTTGAGTTATGTGTTTAAATTATGTTCTTGAATTATTTTAACTAGAAGTAACGGTTAAAATCTTTGAAGTCAGAGGTTTGCAAACTGGAGCACAGTAGTGTTCACAGATTGACACCACGTCGATACTATGTAAATTTCAATCCTATCGAATTTTATCGAGGTATCGAGAAGAATCGATTTCGACTGTGTCGTCATAGATCTCGTATAAAAAAGAATCGATTCTTTTTCACATAATCATCAATACAAGTACTGATTCGATATCTTTATTAAAAAATCGATATATAATTGAAAAGATTTGATTAGAGCTTTAAATTTAAATAAAATTACCTTAGCACAATTTACGACTAAAAATCACACGACACTTCCTTTATATATGTATATATATATATCAACTATTGTTCACAAACCATATGTAGATGGGATTTATTCTGCACAAAAAAAAAAGAAAAGAAATGAAAGAATTAATGATCTATGCATAGAAAGGAGAAATAATAAAAATCACGTAATTGTTTTAGTCATTCTTTTACTTCTCTCTTTATTAAGGATAATTTTTTAATGCTGCCTGAAACTAGGCAAGCTTAATTCGAATTCCGAAAATCATCAGTCATGAGAGAGGAAAATAAAGAATTTCTTAGTTTTCTTATAAAATATTTCGTAAAATTGTTTTGTTAAAAAGGAAAAAGAAAAGAATATATATATATATATACACACACACATATATATTTGTTCGGTAGTTTTTATTATTAAATAATAATTGCACTTGTAAGTCGAAAAAATATGAACACCCGTTTCGATTACTGGGTAATTAACGTTTAAAACAGAAAAAAGATATATGGCAAAATAGCCAAATGATGGCAGCATAGATATTTTTTTTTTAAATCAGTTTTCCTTTTTTTCTTTTTTCTTCTCTTTTAACACGAGGTTACTTTTGATTTCAAGAAAGAATTTTCTCACGACTAAAGACTTCCGGATCGAGCCTATATCCACGACACGCAAGCTCCATGGCATGCCCGTGAAATACAAATGCACGACGACTTGCAAATGATGATGATGATGATGATAATAATAATAATAATAATAATAATAATAATAATAATTATAATTATAATAATAATAATAATAATAATAAGATATACTCTCCACGAATCATCGTTTCTATTTAAATTCTTAAGAATTAATTTATGTACATCGCGGACACGGTATTTCTCCTTCGATTATCTCCCGTTTATCCTTTTAAAAAACTTTTTCATCTTTCACATCGATCGAACTCTCGTATGCATTTTGCCAAATGTTTTAAATCCTTCTTCGAAGAACGAAACGGAGACAATTTGCTTTTCCAAAGGCGCGTATCATTTTCGCGTCCCATCTGAGGTTTTGTAGTTAAATTTAGCCTAACAATTTTCAAGTAGGTTCGTTTCGATCTTCGAAAAGTATCGATCGACAAACGAATCATTTATTCGATAAAACAATGCCATACGTTTGGACATTGTCTCGTTCTTCGAAATTTTATGTGATTAATTCTCTCTCTCTCTCTCTCTCTCTCTCTCGCTCATTCTCTCGCTCTCTCTCTCTCTGTATAAACTGTAACTGTGGTGAATGATAAAACAATTGCGTTACAATTGTTACGCGTTATTCGCTTAAATGAAAACAATTAGCAATAAACGTCGTTTTTGTACCACATAGCCAAGAGAGTATCAAAAAATTCATCTACTATTACGTAACGATTAGGAAGAGAAACGTGCCAGAAATGAGGAAAAATGTACTCTCTCTCTCTCTCTCTCTCTCTTTGAGGGACGATAACGTGTGCATAAACTGTATACAATTGCAATGTTCTACAAGTAGAATTACTCTCGGCTACGGTACAACGCACTAAAGTCGACACGATAAAATGAGCTTGTCATTCTTACCTATCTTGTAATAAGAATGAAAAATATTCCTGCAATATTACATTCGACGAAGCCAGTGATATTTTATCGCGCCGAGAATCGTCTCGAAACATTTATTGCTAACATACAATTTTGCTTTTGTCTTCCTTTCTCTCACTCTCTCACTCTCTCTCTTTCTCTCTCTTTCTTTCGTTGAACAAATGTGTCAAAGGCATATTTGACAACAATTGAAATACGATCCACGAATCTAAGTTTACAATCGATCGGCTTATTACTTATAATCAATAAATACATTTTTCGCCGTACACGTTTTCGAACTTGGCGTGCAATCCTCGATATGCACAATAAAAGAAGAACGATGAAGAAATGGCTATGCGCGTGAATTATCTGAACGATTCACAAACGATAGAGGCGTTTTCACCGTTTTGCGTTCTTATTGTTTACAATTATCAATGTATCGTGTGTTATTATAATTACCGTTATTTAAATGTTAATTGATATTAATATTATTATTATTATAGCTGCTCGTTTTTTTTTTCTTCTTCAAAGATAACGCAACAAATGCTCAGGTATGAAATATGCGTGAAAACCTTCAGTGACAACACCTTTCTTCTTCTTAAAATCGATACAGTACACACGGCCGTTCGCAAATATATACTCGAATAATGCGATTTTGTTATCGGTTTCCTCTTAAAAAATAATACCTACGGAGAATGGAGTCGAGTATTAATCGTGTGTTCGCTAAATATACGCATTTATCCTTTGAACGAGTGAAGATAATTAATGGAATCTTTCGTCTTATTACCATCGCGCGTACTGCAACTTGTACCTTTGCTCTTTCACGTTTTTTCTTTCTCTCGTCTCAATATTTCTTACATTGTGTGTGTGTATGGTGTGTAACGCGATTGTGTAACCGTAGTGTGTCGAGTCGTTCATTTGGTTTATTTTGGCATACAAAATAATTTTATTTACAGTCTGACAATAATATTAATCGTTTATCTATAGTCTTTTATTCACTAAGTGGCGATAGTATAATTCGAATTACTTACTATATTATGCGGTCTTTTCGGCTATGTACATAACAAAACGGCACGAATAAATATCATTGGACATGGACCAAAGCTTTCCTTTCAGTGTGCATGCTCACCGCTTCGCGCAAACGATTCTCGTTTCTTAGGGACATTCGGATCTGTAGAAAATTCATCTTTAAAGGATATCTATCGGTAAAGGTGGGATACTAAAGATTATATTATGTTATATTACATCACATTGATATAACATAATATAATTACATCGTATTATATTATTTGCATCATTAACAACTACGCTATCCTACGCTTTCATCGAAATAAATCATTCTGTCTATGATCTCGATTCGTTAAAGAAAAAGAAAGAAGAAATATGGTAGGAAGGTGCGGCAAGAGAGACGAAACGTTGTTAAATGCATCGTAATAAAAATGATCTAACACGATCTAAATGAGACGTAACTGATGACGCTAAAAATGTACAAACTGATCTGAAAGAACGTCGCGCAAAGCATTCGTGCTTCTGAATCCACTGACTAACAAAAGGAAAAACTTGTCACTTAAGACGTACTTGTAAAACGTACAAAGATCGCTCCTCGACTCGCTTCGAGTTCTGTTTGATCACGTCCCTGTCTAACGAATCGATCGACGATCAGTTTGATAGCTGAGAGTGAGATTTACAGTGCAGTGTCTTCGCATTTTTCGATGCAAATGAAAACAGGTGGCAGTTTAACGGAATACTAAATGGACAGTTGTAGGAAAAAAGTAATATTCAGCCCTCGAAACGAAGTTCGACTTATACCTCGACTCTTAATTCGCAAGAATCGTATCTTTCGTAATAATGACAGACCGTTTCTATCACAACTTTGAAAGAGAACGGAGACGATCGTGAGAAACTTAAATATCGCGTGCGACACGTTGCTCATTTCCACAAAAATGATGCAAAATATCGATAGGATCGTTACAAAATTTACCGGACATTTGAGATCGATCCTGAGGGCTACAGTTAATACGAGACGTGTTCCTTCGAGTATTTGCACATCGAGGGAAAATTAGAAGAACTCGTCTCATACATTATGAAACAGTTCAAAGAAAAGACAAAAAAAAGAAAAAAGAAAACGAAAGAGAGAAAAAAAAGTAAAGAAAAAAGAGACAACTTGTAACATAGGTCGGTATACAGATAGAATGAAAATCAATCGCGCAACAATACAATGATCAAGGACGAAGTGAAATTCTCTTTTCTCTTAACTTACCGTGTACCTAATTTGACCTGAGCAAGATTAATCATTTCTTTTTCTTTTCGTTTTTTCGTTCTTTTCTCTAGTTCGAAAGCATAAATCGACGACCGATTTACGTAAAACTTTGGCTAAACGTTAAGGCGTCGAGCTCGCGTCTTCGACGCAGCCACGTAGCATGGAACAGCGTCGCGACGACCATTCCTTTTCATCGTGAACTCTGCAAGGTAGGGTTGGCTGCGGAACGGATGAAGCTAACAAAGATCTCGGTTCTCCGCTTGATCGTCTGTGACGACTGTTAGAAACGAGGACGTTTGATGAAAAGCTGCGTCGCTTCGGGATCTCTCGAGCGCAGTTTCAACGAGGACGAAGAAGCAAAACGAGATGAATTTCCATCTTTCCCGGGCTGGGAATCAACCGGAGCACTTCCTGAAGAGACTCTCTCTACCGACATCCTCTTCTACCGATGTCCAGATACTACGACGTGTGAGACTGCTGAGACTGCGACAGCTTGCTAGAACTTTTATGGTGGCTAGACGTGTGTTTCTCCTGAAAATATAAACAGAACTGTGATACTCCATCCGTTTAATGACATCTCGAAAGAAAAGAAATTGTTTAACAAATTAACAACGAGTCGATTGACATTTGTCCAGTTTCATCTAAACGAAAGCAAATCAATTTTCTACGTCCTTCTGTCTGATAGAACGTTCTAGGAATTATTCGACGTTGATGGTTTGCTCTCTCTCTCTCTCTATCACGACGTTAAACGTTGAAATTCCTTTCTGTTACTTTTCCTTCTTCTCTCTTCGGCGATCGTGAAAGGAAACGGATAAGCAATATAGGCTCTATTTGCATCGGCCTATTGTGAAAATTTCATTAATAACAATTAATATTAATGAGATATGCCGGTTGAATATTACCGATTGCAATTATATTTTTTGAGGTGACACGTATGTGAAGGATTAAAGCGAATAAAAACTTATTCCTCGATGCGTGTTGTTCAGAGAGGTATGACGACAGGTGTTCAGTTTAATTACTATTTTTTGAAAATGTCGCAAATAGGATACAGAAACGGACTTTCAATCTCCTGGGCAAAGATCAAGTGTCGAGAATGAAATCTAAAAAAAAAACGTGAAGTAATTTCACGAATTACACAACGTTGAAACTCCTGTGTACTGCAAAATTGTATCCTTTCCCTCAAAAAATGTAATTTGCTGTTCGCAGAGGATTAAATGAAACACGCAAATTGAAGCGCAATTCTTGGAAGAAAAAAAGAGAAAAAAAAAAAAAAAATAGAACTGAATACGTGCACACACACACAACAGAAAAAGCTTGCCAGTGCGCGCAGCATGCTCATGCAAAGTTACACGCACACACAGGATACACTCAAATAATAAACAGAAATGATAACAATAGCATCGATAGTATCGTTTCGACGATAATGTACAGGCGAACGTTACAAGTACCCATCACCAAGCGAGATATAAATCAAATAACACGTTGCGTTTCGACGATATGCACTCTGACGTGTCTCTTATACGCTAGTAAGACCATTGGCTTCCACTGTGATAGAGCGTATAAAAATGAAGAAATTTTACGCATGATAGTAATCGTATTACATACTGACAGCTGTGATATTTATGTTAGTACACAAAAGGATGCGGCGATGTATGATGTGCGATTGTTACATTTAAAATATATTCGTATATGTATGTATATATATGGCAAACATCGTCGTGTACCGTGACATGTGCATACATATACTAATATCTTTTTGCTTTAATGGTGTGTTAAGAAAGAGACAAAATAATCACTAAGGTACTTTTCGTTTCCACAGAACGTTTATTTCGGATGATTATTTCTTTTCTTGGTCGAACACATGACGCATACGATTCCTGCCGTAATAATAGTAATAATAATAATAATAATAATAATGATAATAATGATAATAATAATAATAATAATAATGATAATAATAATAATAATAATGATGATGATAATAATGATGATGATGATGATGATAATAATAGTAGTAGTAGTACTAGTAATAATACGATAATAATAATAATAATAATAATAATAATAACTATAATAATAATAATAATTAATGTAATTGTCCGCAACGTGTACGCTAGAACAATCTAATTTTATAAGATTATACACGATATTAGACTTTTTCTTTCTATAAAATTAAGATATTATACATATAGCGTATGTACAAGCACCTGCGTGTTTCTTTCTAGTAAGTTCATAAGTTGCGTGGACGATCCAGGTACAAAAGTTTCATTCACGGTAACACAACAAACCCGAATGAAGAAAACTGGTGATTTGCGCGAACAGTGTATTTTTACAAAGAGACAGTACCATGGGTATCTGTAAGATTTTGAAATGATAAAGTTTCCAAAATTTTCTAAGCGTATAATTTTTTTATTACTATATAAAATAAGTAAACACCTCATCAGTAAACATAGGTGGCTGCTGTAAGACAATTGCAGGAAACGTACGCGACAAGTGACAGGATATATATGTGTATATATATATATATATATATATACACATTGTGTACGGTACTGATGCAGTGTTTCGCAGAATTTTACACATTTCGTGTTCCTTTTGTCTATAAACAGTTCATAAATTTCATATCACTCATATCGATCGCTACTCATGCGCGAGCTCGTATATTGTAATTATCATTATATTTATATATATATATAAATATTATATATATATGTGTGTGTGTATAAATAAACTCACGTGTATATAACTCTCTTTCAATTTCTTGCTACCGGAGAGTACAAAGTCTATATAATTTACCTTAGCAATTATTTTGTCTTCGCACAACTTGTACAATTGCACAATTTCTTTTCTAACTAGGCCGATCCTAATTAATTTTCTTGCATTTTCTCAGTGCTTCTCAGTTCTTCTCTCTTTTCTTTCTGCTTCGTTCCTTCCACTTTTTTTTTTTTTTTTTTTTTTTTTTTTTTAATTTTAATATCACACGCAAGCCCTACGAATTTTACACAACGATCTTAATTATATTTATGGTTACGATTAAAGCTAGGGACTCGTTCTCGTTTGTGTTCTCGAAAGATATCCAGGAAGAACAGATATAACGTCGAAATAATCATTCAAATAAGAACTAATTTTTCATAATTATATATAGAAATGTATTTCTCGTTTTTACAATTATATTTATCGGTAAATAATTGATGCAATTCATACGCCAATCACAAATTAGTAATAATTAAAGAAGAAAATTTTTATTTTGAAAAATAAAATGTTTATATCTATATATACACGTACATGTATATATAATATCGATGATAATGTAATAAAATTAAAATTTTGGCGTACATTCTTCCTGAATGGTTTTGCTTTTTTTTTCCTTTTTCTTCTTTCTTTATCCTTTTACTTATATATATATATATATATATATATATATATATATATATCATGTCAAACAATTCATATCGTTTACAATTTGATATATATTCGTAACAAATCCGAAAGACTCACGACGAAGATCAAAAGTATATACGCGCCTTCGAAAAATAATTCCTCTTTACAAGCATATTTCTATACAATGTGTTTGTCGCTTTTCACGTGATTTTCCTCGATTCATGCACGGAATATCTATTCAAACAAACAATTCACGATTTCTTTTTTTCTTTCTTTTTTAATTCTTTCTCTCCCCTTTCAGCTAAAATTAATATATATGTATACACACATATATATATATTTTTTTTTTTTAACTAGAAGAAAATAAAACTCTGACCTCGCTAAGAGATGCAGAAATATAAAAAGAGATACAGAATTTTGCACTGAGAAATCTAAGAAAAGAGGCAACGATCATAGCAATCACACAGTACACATGTAATAGTCTAGATTCAAAATACTAGATAATAATTGTGACAATAATTATAACAATAAAAATCGTGATATTAATTGATACCACAACGCTTAGCAGCACGATATATTCTCATCATGTCACAATGACGAATCACGATACACGCGTGCATACGTGCCGTGTGTGTGTGTGTGTGTGTATTTTTTATGTAACTATAAACGCAGTTTTATTTATTATCGTATATGTGTATTCTTCTTTTTGTTTCAATATATTAATTACATCTATCTCTCGCTCTGATTTGACACGTACCTGAGATAATATCCATTCTATAATAATCATTTCTTTTATTTTGTTAAATATATATATATACATATATAATATATACACGTGTTATATATATATATATTATACATATATAATATGCATATATATTGTCAAAGATGTGAATTATATTAATAAGAATAGAGAGGGAGGAAAAACAAGAGAAAAATCTACGCACATTCGCGATTACTCGGAATAAATATAAAATTAATCTACATATACACATAAGAACGAGAGAATGTAAAAGTAGGTAGGAAAAGTTCTTAACGAATATTTCCAACTCTAAGTGAAGAATCCTCTCTTCAGATTCGGCGAACAAATCTTCTCTTTGTCGATGTCAAGAGCAACGATTTGTAACGATGCTTCTTTGATCATACATACGTATAGCTGTATGAACGAATGCATAAAATTATAATTTTTATAAACTTTTATAAGGTTTGTGAAAAAAATTTTTTTGACGTGAGGATACATGTGATCAGATAAATACAAATCGTTGGTTTGACATCGATAAAGAGAAGAGTTGGATTAGTTCGCTGAATCTGAAGAGAAGACTCTTTATTTAGAACATCACCGTAACGAAACGGAGATCTATTTATTCTTTAAGAACTTTTGCTCTGATTTTCTGAAAGGTTTCGTATAGATGAGCTGCGATTTTGTATCAGTGACGTCCTTGAATAACTTGAACAGTTAAATTAGAAGATCACTCTGCTTACGAAAATGCAAGTTAAATTCGATTTTCTCAAAAGTGAGACCTCGAGTAAAAAAGATATTTATACAAAATATAAAATTGTTGAAATGTACAATATCACTTTTGTAGAAAAAAAAAAACTTTTTGGGGAAAAGTATAATGAAATTACTTGAGTGTCAGCAGAATTTGATTACCTTCGATCTGCAAAGAAACAGATTTTACGATCTGCATCGATGACGAAAGAAATGATTCTATAAAAAAACACAGACAATGCAGCTTTCGAAAAATCGTATCCAATATTTTCATTAACTAAATCACACTCCGATCTGCGCTCCATGATCGAAAATATAACGACCGTCAAATCGCAGCTCATTTCAACAAAATTTCAGTAATAATGCACAATTCGTCTACAGTGAATCTTAAACTGAATCATCGTCAATCGTGAATTTCAGATCACGGTTCGAACACGAGAAATAAATGAAATAAGCAAGATATTAACAAGTCTACGGTAGTCGTGATTAACAATACGAGCAAATTCTACGTACTCCATCACTTCATTTGAAAACACATCTATCATAATTGTAATCGTATTCCGCAACTCTTGCTCAACAGTCTGTGCCATAGTTTAATAAATGGACATACAAATATCGTTCCAAAAAAAAAAAAAAAAAAAAAAAAAAAAAAAAAAAAAAAAAAAAAAAAAAAAAAAAAAAAAAAGAATTTTGCATGTGTTACGAAACTAAGTCACATGCAAAAGAAGCATCCTTTTTTTAGTGATTGTTCCAACTTTCTTTCCTTCTTCTTTTTTCCACAGCATCAGGATTAATGCAACTTTTTATTGCACAGAAGAACAATGCGATAATAACCCTTTGCGTTCCTTGTGACTTCCACAATGTTCTACTAAATCTAATAATAAATGTGTTACAGTAATTACAATGATGCATTTTGTTTTTTCTTCTAGATCTCTTTAAAATCAGTGTACATATAAAATAGTATTTGATGGCAATGTCAATGCTAGAATATAAAAAGAATAGTATTGGAAAAAGTATCATGAAGAAAGCTCAGCGAACATTAGCTTCGACTAATGTGACATAAAGATAAGTCGGACTGCAAAGGATTAGTGAAAGAAAGAAATTTTGTTAATGTATTATATATTATCCGCGTATAAAAAAAGGAAAAACAATGACCACGCGATACACAAAACGTGTTAGTTTAAACAGGATTATATATACCTTTACAAACACGTACACTTTCAAATTCATATTAATAGTACACTTGTGTTTCTCTGGACACTCTCAATCACTTCACTACATACATTTATCTTTTTTTTTTCTCCTTTCCTCTTATTTGTAATTTTTCTTTTTTTCTTTTACTTTTATTCGTTTACTTTATTTAATTTTATCGTTTATCGTTTCTTAAGTAACCGTGTAAGTTTCTCTAGCCCTTTCACCCATTTATACAACGATTTGATTTAATATGAACACAACACGCTGCACACCACCCTTTCTCCGAGACCCTTTGCCAGCAAAGGAATTCTTTTAGACTATTTCGACGAGATTTGTTCGCAAGAAAACCAATTAATTGGTTGTAGGTACTGTAATACGTAAAGAATAGGAAAAAGAACAAGACTGAGGAAAGCTATCCTTCTTTTTCCTTAATTCTTCTTGAGCATACGTTAATCAAAATCTGTCAACGTTTGACCATAAGCGCAAAACATGATTACCTTTTCATTTCTGATCTGGCAGTGTTTCGTGCGTGATTAAACTTCACGACAACGTTTTCCTTGCCTTCGTCTTCTTCTTCTTTCGAGGGAAGAAGAAAGTTTGGCACGAAACAAAAAATTACTAATAATCTTCAAAATGACATCTTCAATAACATATACGATTGCTATATGTATTTTTTGAATACACATGATACAGAATAAAAAAGATGGTTGTCGTGAAATTTCATGATGGTTGTCTTTTCTCTTCTCAAATTCAAGGACCTACTACTTTGAAAATATCTCAGAATGAAGCAGTTCTCAACTGATTCGATAAAGAGACGGTCCTTAATTAAAATGAACTATTTTAACTAAGAACGCGACCAAAGTCATCTAAAGATTATCTCTTTATCGATTAAGAGCTGCTTGATCTTGAGATATATTCTTCAAATCGCGATAAAGTAGTCTTCGCGAATTATTTCATCCTTCCAAGGTCGTGCGGCGGACCTCGTGAAATTTCTAACGTTTCGTTTATTCTTGAACGAAGGCTCACATTCATTTAACTACTCTAAGGATGCGCTACAGGTACAAAGGTGGAAAGATCAAAGTAATAATTTTTAACACTAAGGGAATAGAGATCGTACGTTGTCATGCTGCTACTTCTACCATTCACAAACTGAAAGGGAGAAGAAGAGAGGATAGAGGCAAAGGCGAAAGTGTGTTCCTTTTGATCGAAGATTCATTCTACGGGAATCTCCAGCCACTTCTCCTTTTCTCCTTTTTTTTTCCAACTCGTTATTCCAAATCTCGGTTCAAATTGTCTTCTCTTGTAAAATAAAGAATACTTTCGTCATTCTTACTTTTAAAAACCTCTCGAGACTTGTGATATTACTCTACCTTTCGTGCAAAGATAATCAGTGATGTACTCAGTAACCACTGAAAACGCACAAAGTCAATTCTAAAATTGAATTAATTAGCATAACGTAATAATTGAGAAGAAGACAATCGGAGGGCTGGAAATCATAGTGATGTATAATCAGTCGTTTGTTACTTCTGACAGAAGAGCGGTTTGCCTTTCGTCATTATCAAAATTTCACTATATCTGTATTAAAACGTTGTCTGAAATTAACAAAGTGATAATTCAGTCAATTGCAAAACTTTTATGATACTTGATAAGGCAATACTTCCAAGAATCCAACGAGAGTATGAGAGTATGATTAAATCTAAAAAAAAAAAAAACATTTAAATTTACATAGCCACGTATGTAGATTTCCAGCCAATTAAGTCAATTACAACAACGTAAAAGAGAATGGAGCAAGAAGTGACTGCAGTTACTACCGCTACTTTGGAAAGTCTACCTCTGAAGTCCACTACAAGACAGGAATTCCGTACGAACGTTATTCCGGTGGCGGAGGTGGCGGCGGTGAGGAACTAGGAGGTGGTCCGCTCGGCAATGGCGGCGGTGTCTTAGGTTCCTGCCGAGCAGACGGGACTGGGATCATGCTTTGACTTTGTCGCATATTCTGTGGCAAGGACGGTGGCGGTACAGACGTATCAATAGCACCATCTGATGTTATAATGACGTTACCCGCCGGATACATTGGATATTGTTGTTGATACTGCGAATAGTACATGAGGGGATCGTAAACGTATCCGGCAGGATTGAACATCGAGGGCGGCGGGTAATTAGCAAAGAAATAAGAATCCGGTTGGGATTGATTTACGTGGCCAGCTCTCGAGTAGCCTGGATCACCACGAGCCGAGGATGCATGAGAGTGATGTGGATTACGGACATTGTTACTATTGTACTCTTGATAGTAGCCGTCGCGCTGGCCGGGAGCATTGTAATGGCCCGCCGATCCTGCTGGTGGTGGACCACGCCCGATATACTGGCGGCCGCCTCTACCGCCTCCACGTACCTTATTATTGCTGCCTGAACTATAATGTCTGCCGTTTTGCCGTTCGCCTGGTCGGTGTTGCCCGTAACCCGCCGAGGTAACCTGCGACTGCTTCTTCGTCGGTGGGACACTGGTCGTTGGGCTCTCCTTCATTTCCGAACGATCGCGCTTCCGGCTCTCGTTCGCGAACTCTGGAACGATACTGCTCGAGCTAGTCGTAGTCGTCGAGGGCGTACCAGAACTCCTCGAGATCCCATCTGTCCGGATTTTAATCTTTAACGGACCCTGTACCACCGACTGACCTGGCGAACTGGACACACTGTCCGTGCCCTTTAGTCGCTCCTTTGGAATAATGATCTTGATACTGGTGTTCTGAGGGGATTTGTTTTTATCAGGTGGCACCGTACTGCCACCGCTACTCGTCGACTCGGTGCTCAGGTTTAATTTATCTTTAGGAATTGTGATTTTAATGGGTACCGCGGGCACGGTGTCCTCACATTTTTCCTTATCCTTTTCCCGATGTTTCTCCTTGTCCTTGTCTTTATGCTTGTGCTTGTGTTTCTCTTTGCTCTTCTCTTTGTCCTTGTGCTTGTGTTTCTCCTTCTTTTTCTTCTTCTCGCTCTTGTGGTGCTCCGATCTTTTCTCCTCTACCGGGGGAACAACGGTTATGGTGGTTGACGTCGGCACAGAGAGAATAGATTCCGTAGTGGTTTGCACGGGAACAGAGAGGACACTTATATCTACAGTCGAGGCTATCATCGGTTCACTAACCGTTGATAAGGACAGACACTGACTTTGAACAGGAACAGGTTCCTGTTGCGTGAGCAACATAGAATGAGATATGGGTGGTTGATGAAGTTGTGAAGGTGGCGGTGGTGGTGGCGGCGGCGGTGGTGGTGGTGGCGGTGGTGGTTTTTGTTGTTGTTGCTGTTGTAGCTGTTGCTGTTGAAACTGTTCCTGATGAATTTGTTGTTGCGATTGCATTTGACTAAATTGTTGTATATTTTGTAACAACGATGGCATCGGTGCTAAAGGTTCCTGAAGCAGGGCACTTATACTTTGAGCAGATTTCAATGGTGATAAATATTCGCTTTTAATCTGAGAGTGTTCAGCCTTTATCGGTAAATCTGTTTTGTAAGGTTCCTTCTTGATTTGATATTCTTGAGACTCTTGCTTGATTAGATTAGTGTCCAATCCGTTCGTCAAACTTTGCTGATTCGAAGAAATGTGTTGCTGTGTAGTTATCGTGCCAAAACGCGATATCGTCGGCTCAGAGTCGAACGGTTTGATAAGCTCCGGTGGTTTCATATCGTTCGCGATTTGAATGGCTCTGCCATTTGCCGAAGGATTGTCTCTTATAGGCTGTATCAGTTCTGGTACTCTACCGAGCATTTTAGTTGCCTCGAAATTGGTATCGTCCATTTTTACTTTCGCCTGCTGCCCACTTTCGTTACCCGTGCTACCCGTACGATGCCTTTTATGGGACGTTGTGGAAACATCGTTAGCCGATCGTTTATTCGATTGTGCTTCTTGCTGCTGCAAGCCTGGCGGGCTTGCAAAAGGCGATACTAAATTAAAGCTTATCGACGAATCTGGTACGCGTTCTTGTTTAGGAACTTTTGCAGCCGAAGGCGGCGTCTTTTGCTTAGTTTTAGGCCTCTGTGAATGAGATTCCCGAGGCGTTGGTACTTTCTCTGGACTGAACAGCGATTTCGGCTTGCCAGAGGGGGTTTGTAATACACTCTGTTGGATATCGGACGAACTCTTGTCTATGTCATCGTGCCGTGGTCGTTTCTCAGTTTTTGGATCGTCGAGATTGTTCAATGACGATAAACTCGACAATTGAGAATTATTTCTAATAGTATCCTTCAATATCTGAGACACGCCGTGAGCTGTATGTTGGCTGGATATTGTCTTTGAAGTTAATGGTTTCTGATTAAGTAGTGAAGTTGAAACAGAGCTGGTTGGAGACTTTTCTTGCGTAAACGAACTCTGGCTAGTACTAAGCTTCATATCAGTCGGCATTGCTCCAGAACTAACTTGTAATTTTTCCGACTGATTGTATTTTGTATGATGCGGCGGCTTCTGTGCATTCGAACTATATGGTACATCGAGCGTTGGTTTCGGCGGAGGTAGTGGCTTTTCGATAAGCTTTCTAACCTCCTCGCACCTCTGCTCTAACGTATCAGACTTTCTTTGTCGATCGATTCTGGTTGGATCCGGATATTTGTATGGCTTTTGTTCACTATCTTTCCTATGTTCTATAGGTTTGTGCCTTGGATCATATATTCTTTTATCATGACCCTGATGTTTACTTTCTACTCCACTTGATCTGTGCACACTATGATTATTATTACTAAGTTTTTCTTGTATATTCCCGTGAGACGTTGGCTCTTGTAACGATCCGACATCCGATCTGTGAGTAACGGAATCGATCATAGAACTATCCAATGTTAATTCTTTCGGTACGGTATGACTGTGAGAATGGAGAGCACTATTATTACTACTACTGCTACTTGTACCAGTGTTTGAATTGTACTCTCTTTGTAGCCTCTGTCTATTGGGATCGCGATTTGGTTCCCTAGCTTGAGTACTACTCGAGTGCCTCTGAGGTACTGGTTGTCCAACTTTTATATCTGGTCTGTGATGATGATTATGATGAAGCGTCTTCTGTCCAAGAGGCAACGGATGTTTGTTCAGCACATTTGTACTAGATACAGGTTTATGGTGATGAGAATGATGCTTATTTATATCCGACACGTGACTTTGCGGAACCGACGGTGGAACTGATGCCTTCTCCCTTTCCAAACGTTCGCGTTCTTTCTTCTCTCGATATTCTCGATAATCTACAGGAGGTCTCGCAGACACAGGTGCATTCTGTTTCTTCTCTTCTTGTTTCTCCGTCTGATGAGGACGATTTGTATGAAATGTGGGTCCACCATCGGCAGTCGTCGCTGGAGACTGTACCTTACGAGGTTCCGCATCCTACACAAAACATTGAATTTTGTATTATCTAATAAATTCTCTAATAAATTATCTAGTTAACACTTTGAGCCCCGCGTCGGTCCCTGGGGACCGACACTGAACTTTCCGTTTGGAGAGCGTCGGTCACTGGGACCAACAGTAACAAAGTTAGAAAATAAATGTAGCAATTTCAATAAAATTTATTGAAACATTCTAAACAAAAATACGACTACTTTTTAAGTCAAATTTCTGGCTATCTTGCGTCCGTATATCGTTGAATTATTGTTGTAACATCCCGAACAATATCTTCGGATTTTGTGAACATCTCCTTCTTTTTTGTAATTGGTGAACCTTTCTTTTTTCAATAGGCATAGGAATTTCCTTGTCTTTTTTTTAACTGATCGCCTTTTGGACGTCTTTTGAACGCTTTTGGACTTGAAACGTGTCACGTTCATATCTCTCTGTATATTTTAGACGTCTCAAATATCGCCCAAGCGCTCGGTCACTCCGGGCAGAACGGAAAGCGCAGCAAAATCGGCGCGGGGCTCAAAGTGTTAATAGGATTTAATATGATGTCACTTAATATGATAATAATACTTACAAATGGTGAGTTTGGTAAACTAGGATGATTAATGCTTGGACTTTGATTAGCAGATATGCTCATTATTTTCCTTTTCAATCTTGACGGGCACTTATCAAATATGTGAAGGAATTCTGCTGTAAGCTCTTGTAATAGTTCAGATGTCACAGTTCTGTCGACGTACCAGAACCAATGCTTTCCTTCCGTGCTTTGGGGTATCTATATGTAACAATAAACAATAAATAATGATGAAATTGCAGTTAATCAGACTTGCTTTTTGTGATAAATTGTAATAATACTTACCTCCCAATTAGACCATTTACATGCGAGATGAATGCAAAAACAGGCAACTACCGTTGGCTTGTACTGCAGACACATGGTTGTTAAATGCAAACTGAAAAAGAAAATTTTTTTTATAAGTTAATATGAGAACATGCCTTCATCAACTTTTCTTTTTTTAAATGTAACTCAGGGTATAAAAAGAATTGTACTATAAAATCAAAGTACTAGTTCCATTAAACGTGGGTAATATCAGGATAAAATCAAGATGGAACTTTTTATGATTCGTTGAAAATAATCAACAATATTTCCAATTGTAAACTTTCGTAAACGGAATTTAATTCCAAAGAGTACGTTTCCAAAACAGTTAACAAAACAGCATGTGTAAATGTAATGCTGTCGCGATGAGCTACACAAAAATTTGAACATGAATGTTATTAGCTAAAACAATATATTTTTGTACGCTTATAATTATAAACGTAAGCCTTACAACATTCTGTTATATCGCAACAAATTTGCCAAAGTTTGTCCCAACATAATCCCATAATAGAGAGGACTTTAAATTAGTTATATTAAGTTATACAGATTAGAAATTAAATATTGAAGTTACTAGAGGAACGTATCATTTCAAGTAAATAAAATAATTCATAATTTTAGTAATTTGCTATTATTTATAAAATTATTTTGCTATTATTTATAAAAATATTTTTTTACTAAAAAAAAAAAAAAATTATACAAATGTTCAAGAAGTGAAAAATTTCTTTGTACAGAGATAAATTGAGACTTAATCTGCACAATCGATTATTTAATTGCAATTATAATCTGTTCAAATATTATTGATTGAATAATTATATTGAATGAATTATAAACAGACTGTGTCGTCAGAATGAATTACTAATAGAGTAAAATATAGCTTAATAGTACGGCTTTCTTTTTTACCATTGACGAGTAAATGACTAAATATTTTTGGTCATTCGCTCGTCAATGCAATACTTCCACATTCATTTCATTCACGCTTAATTTATTTTGTGCATCTACAGCTTAAAAATAAGTGTATGTAAATATAAAAATAAAAACTGGACAGTATATACCGTAATGTAAGAGAAAACGATCAGTCTTTAAGAATATTTCATTTACCTTCGATTAAGCAATCCTCATCGTGAACTTAGTTTACGAAATAAACTTCGTTTCGCTTTGGCATACGTTCTCTTTAGAATCAGACATTACCGCGACTGCAACGCAACATTCCTCCCCAAAAGTTATTCTTGACATTTAAACATTCGCATTCGAACTCACAAAAAAATATGAAATCAAAGTAAACTTTTGTACACTAAATTTTATCCAATATTTAATCCAATATTTCAAACGTTCCTTCTGAAGCAAAAAATTGTGATGGATCCTTTTATCATACGTCAAAGATATTTGCAAAATTTTATTCTACGTTTACTTTGCTTTCTAAGAAACATATAGGTCAGAATGTTGCGCCAGTGGCTATTGCCTGATATTATTAACTTGGAAATATACTCCAGCTGGCATCTATTTGACCAGAAGACTGCTAAGAGTAAGAGATACTAGCAAATAATGTGTAGCCACCTGTTAGATGCCATGAAGTATGAAGTCTGGGCTAAGTCCTTGCTCGCTGTAAAAAAGAAAAATTACAGTTGAATAAACTTTTTTATGAACCTAAAGTTTTAAGAATCTAAACTTATCATCACGGAATCAGTAACTTCATAGAAAATGTAATTTATGTACCTTTAACCAGGTGACAACATTTAACAACATGTGTGTGGGGATGATCAATGGCGACATCAAACCCCAATGTTTGCAGTAGAACATTCTCATTGAACACCAGATCTTGAGCTTGCTCAAGGTATTGCTACAAACCAAAATATATTATAATAATTAAATTTATGATTAACTCCAGATACGTTGATATTGATATAAATTTCTCTACTTTACCTCAGATCTGACATCAGGTGGGGGCTGATCTCTGTGGAGACACATGTGTGCCATTTTGATAACATGTTCTAACTTGCGTGGTTGTTCTTCGACTTTTGCTGCTAAAAATAGTGCTGCTGCTGCAATTGCATTCCTGTGAAAATGTGACAGCGAGTGGAACACGTAAAATCTGTGCATATACACTATTGCTGTGTTGATGCATAATTGTGACCTATATTTATTTAATTAAGGAAAATACTCAATAAATAATGTACTACTGATCAATAATTATTCTCTTTTATAAACTATTAGTATGACATTCTTTGTTATACCTCGTTGAAAATAAAAATATTTTCTATCTTATCACATAAATTTATTGTTGTATGTAATTATTTCAAAGTAACGCTTCAATTAGTTACTGATATTAACTGTGAAACATGTAAACAAAATAATAAAAGTAAATCATCAGATGTTTTTTTATTAAAAATATTAAGTCGACCTTCACGCAATAATTAATATAAATAAAAAACAATGTGTAAACATAATTGAAACACAATCTCATTCAATAATGATTCGATAATTTTAAATTATTAAATTAAATGGTAAGATTAAAAAATGGAGGGCACAACAGATTATATGTAAACAATTTTATTTAATCTATATATTACATTAATATGAAAACTTGATTCAACTTATACAATTTTTAAAATCCTTTTTCATTTGTGTTTTCTATCATATTATTAATTTTCATATCTCAGAGCATTTGTTATTTTACTAAAAGAAACATATACAAATAAAGAGTTTAGAACAAGTTACAATACAAAAAACAAGAAGAATACAAAAACAAATCACACTACATATTAAATATCATTAATCTATTTTATGTACTATAATTATTACACATGCATTACAAAAAGTAAAATGACAATATACTAGTATGACTATCTTTGAAAGAGTCCCGCAACATTGTAAACATTTAATTTAAAGTAATCTGAAGACTACGTTGAAGTGCTCACAATTGGAAAGATAATTAATATGTTTATGATCTTTAAATATATATCTGAAACATAAAAATATTATAGGAAATAGAAATAGAATTTATACATACTACATTGGAAAAATATACTTAAAATATTTCTGAAATAGAAAGTATTAGTAAATGTATAATTCTATTAGTAAAAGTTTGTTGCAAAATTAGTAGAAATTTCATAGTTAGCTAATATGAGTTAGTGTTATATCAAGTTTTACTATATTACTTCTTATGAAAGTAAAATAACAACTGATCTGTAAATAATGAAATTGGTCGAAGAATCATTCAAATTTTACTACTTTGGTACAAGGTTTTGAAAATGAAGAATATTATTTGTACAAATATTCAAATTGCTCCCTCTTTGTAACTTTGGTTCATTACTTTTATTATTATGTACACTCATTTAAAGAAACAATGCATAACGATAGAGCGTTGATGAACTACCTGTAGTCCTGATCTGATCTTAAACATATACATGTAAGTACATATGTACACATGTATGTATATGCAAGATATATACACATATAAATTAAAAATATAAGACGTCATATATTTGTATAAAAAAATATAAGCAGAAATTATGATTTTGGTGGTGCTACTGCCAAACTTAGTTTCACAAACAATACTGTTCTTTCATGACCCTATTCTCTACCTTCTTCACAGATATCAAAATTCTAATAGGCACTTTCATTCACTTGCGTCGCTCTATCGTTAATACAAACACAGCAGCACAAAAATTCCAAAATTCATTGTATATCAAAGTTAACATAATGAAGTTCAATATGGAGAACCGTAATCATGACGCGTGACCTCTTCTTTCGCACGTCACTCGTGTTTACAACAAATTAGGAATTTCACGTGAATACCGACTGAATTCAAGTATGAAAAGATGAATGTGCAAAGAGAACGGAGTCGCGTAATTGTACATGATGAGGCGGGAATGATTCCAGGTTGACGAAAGGAGTAAAAGGAACGTGAAATAATGAGGATAGGGGGAAAGGGAGGTTGAGAGAAACATGCAACTAAACATATACTCGTCAAAAGGATACACCACAAGCCGCTGTCCCATATCCTGAATGAAATTTGCTGCCTGCTGCCTGTAGCTCAGTTCCTTATCCGCATCGATGCCACATCTTCTGCTCGGAGTATTTGTTAGTTGTTCTTTCGTAAAGTACCATTTTTCGTCCGTCGCCATTTATATGTACACACAACTCGGTACTAACGATGCGCACTTCACAGCGATCAGCTATGGCGGCGAGCACACAACGCACAATAGCAACACGTTGAGAACTCACGTCACTACGCTAACCGGAAACTCCCCTCCAAGTTCATGCTCGGTCGACTTTTCACAGTGAAACATAACCATACGTTAATCGTCGAATAAAACGTCGTAATACACGTTGTATATTATTTCGTAAACAATTAAAATCGTCTTTTCTGTTAATTACTTTTTTTCTTCTTTTATTCACTCTAGGCAACTTCACTCGATGCTTTTACGTAAGAAAGGTTCCATTTTGAATTCCGGAAATAGCGAAGACTTCATTTTGAATTTCGGAATTTTTAATTCGTTTCATACGCATCTAATTTCACGGCACTGTTTTAGAACCGTGGCAGCAGATGAAAAACCAACTTCGAAAATTCCTTTGTAGACGATCTCGATGTCGTTTTGTACGTTTATAACGTGAGATTGTCGTAGAGTTTAGAGGTTGATACGAAACTTCGATATATCGTTAAAATTCGATTATGGACGTTTTATTCGTTTTTATATTTTACAAAAGTTAACCTTTTCCCGTATTATTATAATAGTCGTGATAAATTAATAGAATCAACGTTTCGATAGTTGCATCACAGTAACAATATTTATCTTTTAAGATTTGTTATAAAAACCGCTGCGTTCTTGTGTAAAGTTTTGAATAGATTAGTTTTTATAATTTTGACAAGAATTTAGAGCTCGGCAAACATTAAGCATTCAAAGTAATTAATTACATATACGACATTAATTAACGCACGGAAAAATATCTCCCGCATTTACCATTCTCATGTTATCGTACACCACATTGAATGAGAAACTTGATTTAGGAATTTTTGGCAGGCTATGAGGTTGGTTATGGAAAGAATTCTATTATTTTCTTTCTCAAACTGTTTCAATTATGACAACAAAAGTGAAAATTCCGTAATGTTTAGAGTGTGAGGTTACCTAACCTTGTCACAATTTTACACACTGACAAAATTTTTTCGTTAAATCGAAATTGTAAGAATTGTTATTCCTCTTGCTATGTTGCACAAGATATTGCAATTTTTTCTGAACACTGGATAAATATGATAAACTTTTATTCGGATTAATTTAAATTAAATGCCGATATTGTTTTTGACAACGAACATGTTGTATTGGTTAATCGCAAACACACGTGCGTAATGAAAAATCAACTTGGCTAGTACTTTATGACCAACGTCATAACCTACCTGAACTTTTCTCAGTCTACGATAGGTATGAATCACGTAGTTTATCAATTAGAAGTTTTAGAGCTTTAAACTCCCGGAAGTGACGTAGTTGAGCTAGCAGTATGTGCACGCAGCCAATGTTACCCCTGTAGCAGCGTCCCGTTATCTTGGTCCTATCGAAGGATCCAGTGTGTCTTTCGAGTTATTTACTATTTATTTGCATACAACTTCAGGCTTGCTTCACAATTACGACTAATTTACATTTCACGGTCCTACGTTCATTCTCTTGAAACATCCAGAAGTACGCTAACGGTGACAAGCGTGATTCGGTTGGCACTGTCTTTCCTTCACGGAAGAATTGATGTAAGAAATCACAGTAAGTAAGTTTCTAAAAGAATTACGCTTCGCGGCTTTTTTTAAGTCCCGCTCAGTTTCGTTTTATTCGAATTTTCACAAAAACCAATCACATGTCCGTCTCATTCTTTCGAAATCCGTACATACATCAATGAGACTTCATTCAACGTCTCACGTATAAAATGGCGGCGACTACCACTTGTTACAAATATGTATTATATTACAGTTTTATTGTATAAAATAGATGGAAATTTTAATGTTTGTAATATTTTATATATGCTATTATATTTAAAATATTATTCATTATGAAAATTATTTCCAAATAATAAAATTAATGCATTATTCTGATTTCCGATGTAAGTTATGGCGCTAAATTTGAAATTACAATATAAATGTACTAGTTTAAATTTCATTCTCAGAAGTTTAGTAATTGTTTCTTATATATCGTAAAAATTTTATTTAAGTTTTATCATTTCTGTTTATTTTACAGGTAAGTTATGTTTCGTATCCCCAAAACAACAATGCCTGTGACTATTGTAGCCACAAAAAAGCAGAAACAAATGCAAACATGCTTATATTCGTCTTATGAATGCTCACAACCTTGTCTTGAAGGATTTAATTATTGTGCCAAACATATTCTCGAAGACCCAAATGCACCATATAAACAATGTGGTTTTGTATATAATACTAATGGCAGAAAATGTCAAAATCCTGCTCCAATATTGGATAGAAGAGATATTTCGTATGTGTAAATCTGAATTTAATGAATTATTATATCTTTTAAGTTATATAAAAAAAAATTTTGTCTTTAATATGTGCTTATAGATATTGCACTGAACATACTAGAAAAGCCCAAATAGCACGTATAAAATCAACAGCAAGACATTCTTTACCACAGACACCTGAAATGCTTTTACTTAATTTAAGTCATTATGTTAAGAAAACAGATTCAAGTACTGAAGAAACTGAGGATGAAGAAGGAAAAGTTAAAGCATTAGATCCTTTCAGTAAGTTTTGATCTAATATTCTGTTGTCAAATAAAATAAAATTGATTTTAAACAATGTGCAAATCTTGTACTAAAATTATTTTTAGCTGAAGTTGATGCATATAGAGTAAATGCAAGTGGATGTGATATTCTGGATTATGCAAGTTCCTCTGATAGTGACATTGAACCTACAACAGTAACTGATACTTTAAGAGGAAGTTATCTCGATGATAGTGATAATGAAAGTTTATACAGTGCACAAGAAGATCCTCTAAAGTAAGAATATATATGAATATTCCTGATACTTTACTTGGTTTCTTTTTGTAGAATGTAAGCTAGTTTGCTTTGGCTTGAGCAAATTTTAAAACTGGTATTATATCAGTTGCCTTTATCTTTACTTACTTTCCTTTTGTAGTTGCTTTTTGCAAAAATAAAACAGTAATTTCTATGAAATCATTAGTATTAATTTTTTAAGGCATGCTGGAATTTTTACTGCTGAGGAAGTGATCTACATTGCACGGGAAAAATTAATTAGGTTGCAATCACTTTATATAGATCAGTATAGAAGACTCCAATACATATTAAGAGAGAAAAGACGAAAGTATTTACATGCACTTAAAAAAGAAAAGGAAACATTGTGTAGTATACACGACCAACCAAAGGAAACTGCAAAAGAAAAAAAGATTTATGAAAAATTAAAAGCTTTAAATCGTTATCATAGAAGAAGTGGAGTTGAAGCTGTATTATATAGAAAATCTTTAGAACGCAGAGCACAGGTAATTACAGTTTTATTTTAATTTAGGAGACGCGTTCCTCTGGCCTTGATTTCGCAATTGCGAAAATTACTTTATGTAAAGAATATACAATTATACAATTCAACATTTATTAAAAAACGCTGCAATTTGTCCGACTCGTTCAATAGCTTGTATAGAATGGAATTGACTTCCGTCTTTACTTCCGGGTCTTCAAATAGCATTCATTTATAGTGTTTACAGTCTTCAGGTAGCACTCTTATTTCTTGTAGGGATTTTACAGTTACTAGAAGATCCGAGGATCCTTTGTGTTTGTTTCATATTTTTTCTTTAATGTGAATTTTATGTACTACCTTCATGTACTTTCTTTACATTTATGGGCCTAATCTTTGCCTAACAGCACAGTTTGACCAAAAATGACTTACTAAAGAGAGGCCTTATGCGCATAATACGAATAGTAATAACATGAAAGTACATATGGTAGCACACAACAGTAAACACTAATAAGTAAGTCACGATATAACGAAGACGCGACCACACTCACCGCGGACTCCCAAATTAATTAATACAATATATCAAATTTTATATTATTTTATACTATTAATATAACATATGATGATAATGAAAATTATGATTATATATTTTTCATAGGCAACTGAAGGACCTGCACAAAAAATACCAAGTATATCAAAATGTATCTTTACAGAAGGTGGAGTAAAATGTGGAGAGAGAACTCTTCCTGCTGCAAAGCATTGTCGCAAACATATTCTTAAAGTAAAATAATTTTATTTAATTATGTAATCATAAAAATATCAAAAATATATAAAATATTTCAAAAAATTTATTATGTTAATAGGATCAACATCAAGTTTTATTTAAAGCATGTGGAGCAGTTCGAGCAGATATAGAATGTCATGAACCAGTACCTGTAATTTTTGATACAAATTGCGTATTTCATCTGAATTTACCATCTGAATGTAAATTAGAAACTATGAAAGTAAGTGTTTAAGCAGATTTTTCTATATATATATTCGTGAAAGTAACACAACAATATTAATTCCATTTTTATTACACAATACTTAGTTTAAGGAATCAAAATCTGAAGCACGGGAAATATCAGCAACAGGTAGTCACTCTATGGAAATTGATGTAGTAGGAGAAATTCAAGAAATTGATCCAGATGATGATATGGCAGGATTAATGAGAGAGATGAGTGATGCAGCACACATGAAACCAGTATTCAATGAAAGTTTAAATAGTGAAGCTAGCACAGATACAGCTTTTAGCTTATCAGCACAAATGAGTGACAGAGATGATCTTGTTTCTGTGTGACAAGTTATTTTTCTTGACTTCAAATAACATAGAATATTAATGTTTATGGTTATATAATTGTATACTAATTTTATTTATGAATTTGTTTCACTGGACTTGTATATTAAGTGCCTAAACATGCACATTGTATGACAACAAATATATGGATATAGTTTATAGTTTTATGTATTTGTGTATATAGTTACCAACTATCATCTTCATTTGTAAATATATGATCCCCATTTGTTCATTGTAAAATTTTAAAAATAAAAAAAAAGGTGCACCTTCTTAACGATCTTAATGTTTTGTTTCACCCTTTGTATGATGCTATTTTTTCAATGAATTATTATTTAAATATTACTTTTATACTGTGTTTCACTTGATACTAAACTTAATTTGAGAAGATACAATGTTTGTTATAAATAAAGGATTAAATTTAGTATCTTAGAATAACTATTATTAAAATAGTTATTAAAGTTTATTACAGTAAATAAGAACAAATTTAAAAAAAAAACATTTAAAACAATAACATTTTTTTTATAAATAATATAACAAATTTACTATTTCTACGTATATTATATGTAAAAAGAAATTAAAATCTTCCATAGGATACATAATAATAGGATATAAACATCTTTCCAAAAACTAATGTTTATGCTTTGCATTTAAATTTTTACAAAAAGCGCAAATCATTTAGTTAAATACATTAGTATTAATATAAGATGTAATGTAAGAAAGTATTTCGCTTACAAGAATATAACGCTTTTTTTAATTTTTTACATTTTCTGTAAAAAAATACATCGTTATTGATCATGGTAATAATCATTAACATACAAACAAAATAAATGTAACTTACAATAATAAGTAGATGAGGTTTTATCATAATTGGGTTGTTTAAATAGTATGTTTTTTTAAGTAATAAAAAAAGTGTACGACATATTTTGTAAATGAATCTTCATTTCATTATAGTGATAAATGCAGTGTATAGAAATAATTATATAACATTGACAAAATTTTGTTTAAAACACAATTTTAGGAAATTGAAGATATTTCAGTATTTTCATAGTTATAAAACAATTGCATTTTTTTATGTAAATACAGCTAAAAATATTTAGCTTTAAAATTTTAATTATGTATTATCTTATGACATGCAGATATGTACATATAATTGTAAGTAATTACCAATCCAACAATTGATAATTATTATGGCAGTATAAGAGTACTTTAAAATTTTAATATATTCAATTATTTTGAATAATGATTTACCGCCTTCGTTTATCTGTGTCTATACTTGAAAAATTTACTTTGTGCACAAGCTTAACTATAGTTACATAAAACTAGAATATGCTGTGACATTATCAGTAATCATCATATTATTTATTAGTTATTGAAACAAGAATTTAAATATATGCACTCTTTTTATGGTATAACATTCAAAACTTTGTGCAAATACAAAATAATTGTAATAAAATAACTTGAAAGAAATAAGCACCAAAAAACAAATATTTTTATAATAGTTTAAAATGCATTTATGATCAAAAAATATATAATTTTCTATCATTTCATAAATAATTTGATAACACTGCTTTTTCTATTTTATTATTCAACCAATATATATCTATTTCAACTTAAAATTATCATAAAGCATATGGAGCACTTTGTTAACTTTTATAGTAATACATTTATGGTAGAATTATGTATAACATTGATTCAATTACAAAGTATTTATCTGAAGCAGTATTTATCTAAATTGTTATATCAAAATAAAGAATGCAGTTATTAAATATATCACAATTAAACTTGGACATTGATACATTGATAATTATAAAATACATACGTATCATGTAAATGCCAGGCGTCTAAAAAGATAATTTAGATTTTAATTATTCAACGCACAATTGTCATAACAGACAATACACATTCATACTGATTTGTTATCTAAATATAAAATCAAAACAATCATATTTGTAGAGAGTCAGGTAAATCAAACTAAAAATATTTTAATTAAAATAAATGTGTCAATGAAATAATAGCTACTCAGTTTTTGTACACAATTTTTTTTTATATCAACTTTAATATTACATTTCTCATTTTTTTACAATAATGTAATCCAAGTATTATTTACTATTAATAAACTTAGAAGAAAGAACTGCATGGCATTTTCACAGTTGATGTGATTTTAGTAATAAAATATCAAAAATTATCCAGTAAAAATTGACTATAATTATCTATTTTTATAATAATCTATCAAGTAAATTGCAAAACGCTTAAATTTTATGCCTGAATTCTGACTGTTTTCATTATTTTCAAAGAACGCAATATCTCAAATATAATTTTTAATAAGTATACTTCAAATATTGTCGTTGCATTTGAATTATCTAGCTTTCTTCAAGTTGTTTAGCTCATTTTTTTCTTGTGCACGGAATATTCTTAGTATTGTAAAACATTTAGCATTTATTCCATTATAGTACCTTCTTAAGTATTTAACAACAAACTATGTTGTTATCGATAAGAAATCTTATGCTAAATGTAAGAAGAAGAAAAGTAAATTGTTTATGTCATAGTAACAGTAAATATTGTTTCGGTAAGAATGCACAGTCAAAGTTTTATTGACTTAATTGTTGACTGTAAATATAGATCTAGGAAGTACTGCAAACTTACCATCGTTCAAAAAAGTTGTCAGTCTTTGCAAATTTAATCGCTGAATATGTTTTTCAGATCGTGTTCATAGAGCGCTATAATTAACATTATTCCAAGGCCACACAATAGCCCTAACGCTTGTATAACACACTGCCATTGAGAACTACGCTCCACAGAGTGACTTGAAGATAATTCTGGAATCTATGCAAACGTTTAATTTTAATCACAATTAATTCGATGAATATAAATTATATGCTACAAGAATATAATACTACTCACCATATCTACTAATGCTATATATATAAACATTCCTGCAGCAGCTGAAAATATCCAACTACTTACAGTAGGATTGCTTCCTAATAATATACCAAATATCATACCGAACAAACAAAGTACGGAAGATAACAAATTATAAAAAACAGCCTGTTTAGCACTCATACCGGCTTTTAACAAAACTGCAAAATCTCCTGTTATGAATGGAATTGAGATAAAAATTCTAAATATAATACTTTATAAGATTATTTATCTATTATAAGTTATGTTTGCATAATATACCTATTTCATGAGGTAATTCGTGGCAAAATACAGCTATTGCCGTGGAGAAACCACCTGCTATATTTGCCGAAAAGGCGGCGCCTATAGCCATACCATCTGTAAAGTTATGCAAACCATCACCCATTACTACCATCCAAGCAACACTAGACATAGATTCAGGCGCAGAATGAACATGACCTGACAACAAAATTTTTAAATCATATTTAAAAAACATATTTTAAATCATAATTATCAAATATATAATCAATCAGATATAAAATGATATAATTAAATAGTACCATGCGAATGAGTATGACCATGATGTTTCATTTCATGTTCGCGTATAATAACAGTATAACTTTCTGATTCATTTAAAGGTATATCTGCACCATCTGCATTTTTCTTAGTATTTACAATTGAATCGTCTAATCTCCAATCTTCGCTTGGTTTTTTCTCCACATCATTTGTCATAATTTTTGAAACTGAATTGCAATTTGATGTTAATGGTTTTTCCTCTTCAATCACAGGAGGCCTTTCATGATTATTATGTTGGCGATTATGATGATTATCTGAATAATAAACATCTTTAAATAATAATAAACATTATTATTAAAACAAATAATATAATGATAATAATACTATACCTTGATCCGTGCTAATTTCTCCATAACAATATGGATATGATGAATATTTGTGTTTGCAAAGTTTTTCTCCAACAACATTACTGTTTGGTCCATCAGTTTCTCTCATTACTCGAACACGTGACGGAAGCTAAAATTATGAACAATTTTCGAAAGTATATTTAAATGTTTACGTTTTATACACGTATCATAAAAATTCATATATTTTTATTTATCCTAATATTTCATTACAAGTAGTAATTACTTTGTTACGACGTTGTCGAAGTTTTCTCCATTCTGCTAACATCGTTAAAGCTTTCTCCATGAAAAAAAATAAAACAAGACCCATCATTGCAATAAACCCATTCCACATATTCATATTGTGTTCCTCTTTAAAATCTACATGATCATTATGAATATGTCCATGAGTATGTAACATCATTGCCTAAGACAAAAATAATGTAATAACATGATTTATTTTTCTTATGCTAGAAATTCACAGTATAATATCTTACATGTGGTAAAAGATGAATGAAAGCATCACCACATAATGTTCCTACAGCAAGAGCAACTAAAAATTGTAATAACTGATGATAATAAACTTTACCCATGAAAGGTATAACAGCTACCCCAAGTAAACCACAGAGACTGATTATTAGAATACTGATTGTTGAATAGGCCCACACTAAATAAGAAAGTCATGTACTTAGAATTCTACAGTACTTAAAAAATATAAAATTGATATTATATTAATTATATACCTTGAACCATATTGCGAGTGGTGTCTTCTCCATATTTATTAATTTTTATTAGTTTATAATTCTCGGGTACACGAATACATCCATTTCTCTCTGAACTTGATTCACCTGCTAGTTGATAAACAAGAGCTGGACACACGCGTTCAAAAAGCCAACTTGGTAATGTTGAATTATTATTAGCAACATATGGCATATCTCTTGCAACAGTACTTAATAATTCTTTACTACTTAAGCACTGAAATGGCGAGATAGCGAGAGTTTATAAGGAATATTTAATTATACAGGAAAGAATTAATTTAAGTTTTCTATAATAGAGTACAATTTTAATTGTTACAATTTCTCACCCTTTCCTTTTTAACTCCATTTTCATATTCTGCTAGGCCATTATTTTGTAAAGTCTTTGACTTGTCTAGACAAAAAGGAAAGGATTTATATTGGAAAATTTTGTTTAATATTACCTACTATAAAAACATAAATGATTTTATAACAATAAATAGAATATGCTTAAGCAGAGCATATAGATATTATAATATAAAATATGTATTTTAATAGTAACAAGAATTTTATATAATTTAATATGATGCCACTGATAATAGAAATATGTCGGTTATCTACTTAGAGGATAACATTACACATGATATGATTATTTAACCACTGATATCTCATATAGTGAACAAGAATATTAAATTTTGCTTATTCATTCATTAAAATCTGCAAAATGGATATTATAAATTCTTTCTAATCTTTAATTATATTCTCATATACATATTTCATAAAACAGTACACTTATTTCATAAAATACCATAAATACATTTTATATAGTTATAACAATTCAATGAAATCAATAAATAACTATGAATCAATTGAAAAGGAATTTGAACTCTTAAATTACTCTTAAATTAAGATGATTCTCATATTAGATAAAGATAAAATATTATCAGCTTATATATATGAAAGCAGATGTATATTTCTTATTATGATTGATAGGTTGGCTAATTGGTAATTAAAAGTGGTACACCATATATATATATATATATATATAATACCAATTGATCTTGAAATGAGTTCTTAAATATAAATTCTTAAATCAAAGAGAAATGCTTTTAATAATGACCTAATGAATAAATTAAGAAACTTACCCAGTGGATTTTTATTCTGACTAGTAATAATATTATGATTTTCTAAATTTGATGCATCTATCAATAATCTTAATAGTCCTAATTTTTTTAATAATTTTTCAAAACCTTCCATTGTTATGCTTGTACCATCTCCATAAGCTTCAAAAATCTTTTTCATGAAATATTTTTCATCTATAATATCTACATTTCTTTTTGTTCTAATCCTGTTAAGAGGATTTTGATCTTTGTTAACTTGTGCTGTATTTAATTCACTATTGTGCATGATTTCAATTTGGCCTAGCCTTTCTAATATTTCCATATCCTTCAAAGTTTTAGGATCTTTCTTTACCATTGGATCATTGCTATTTTCATTAACCTTTACATTTCCTGGATTTTCGTGTTTAGTATAGATTTCATTTGGTACCAATGAAGTAGTTTTGCTTCTGCTATTTGTATCCAACACATTAGAAAATTTAACAGCACCATTGTTGTAAGCGAAATTATTTAAATTTAATTTTCTCACATCCTTTTGCTGTATTTCTTTAGATTTTATTAATAACCAAAATGGTTGTAATTGATCATGAGGTCCTAGCTGCTTTTCAGAGTTGACTGAATTATAAGTCGTCTGTCTTATTGTTGAGAATTCAGTGTGTGCTGAACATGGAGTATGTGAAGCACATAAAACACAAACTACACAAACTGTGACAAAATGATGTGACATGTTGTATATCCTGAAAAATGAAATAAAAGATTTTGATTTAAATATAGTTAATTTATAAGTACATATGTTGAAGCTTAATATTTACCAACCTCTATCATATTTTATCATGTAATAATGAAATAATATTAAACTATTTGTTATTCAGCATTATGGTCTACTCAAAAACTCATTACATCAGAGGATAGGCAATAGAATATTACATCAAATGAAGTAGTTATCTATGTAACAATCACAATGATAATGAATCCAATTATAGCTAATGTTATCATTGAGTTATATATTTTTTTAAAATAACAAATTTATATTCAAGATATATTATAAAGTGTAACTAATTGATTACTTAAATTGTATCTCATAGATTTTATTATGAACAAATAAAAAGTTTTAAATAAAAAATATACTATTTAATATTTTTTAATAATATAAATACCAAATAAAATGAGTTGTCGAAATCATAAGTATAAATTACACGATTCTTATAATAGAGATATTATTTGCAAATGTTATAATAATTTAAAAAAATATTTTTTGAAGAATATGTATATATGTATATATATATATTCTTGATTCTTTTTTTGTATATTACAATTTCTAAAAATATTATTTCTATTTATAAAATAGAATGAATGATTAAATTTCGATCAACACATTATTGTATATTATAGATATCAGTGCCACAGATAAGATGAGACAAAATAAATATTTACAATAATAGCAATTGATCCAAATTTAAAAAGCTATTGATTCTATTTTGAAAAATAAATACATTTTTATAACAACAGATATAACAAGAATTAAAATTAAATTTGAAATTATCTCCTTAATTTAATTTAAATAATATATCGTATTAAGTAAAGAACTATTATTTTTGTCTAACTACCATTATGCCTTTTTTTTTCTTTTTTACTTCACACGAAAATTGTAAACGTCTAATTATAATTCTTATCGCATAAATTAGAATTTCAAATAGAAAGGAAAAGTACAGAAATAGAAAATAGAAAACATCGCGCGTAAAAACATATCTAGCTATCTTGTCAACTTATTCTATTGACAGTGATATACAACGAATGAAAAGATATAATTTTGATTTAAATTGTGTATTAAATTCATCGCAGATTAAACGCTTATATCCAAATGTAAAGCAAAAAAAAAACAGAAAAAAAAGAAAATTGCGAATGCATAACAACTGCTCAATATGGGAATGTTAACCAACCAATACAAATGTAATTAATAGCAACTCATACAGAAACACATGATACAACAAGAAATGAAAAAGCGCGCATTTTATGAGGCAAAAGTACGTGAACGAGTCAAGATGCGTGCGTGATGTATTGTGTCCGAAATAGACAAGGTGTACGATGTTACGGTCGTTCCTTCAAAAACTGTATTTTTAGCTATCAAAAAGAGGAGGAGATTCATGGATACAGCCCTCCTTACCCTACCCCGCATTTAGGATCCATGACAGAATTTAGAATTTAGGTTAGAAAGGCGGCCTCTTGCTTTAATATAAAAAAAAAGACGTGTCAAGTTTTGGCTCGAGACCCGGTTGTTTTTTGTCAGTATACGATATCAAATGAACAGCCACCGGATTATACTGTAATAGCACACTGTCATGTAATTACCTTTATTCAATCAGTGAAACAAAATTCCCGCTAGGAAGTGGCATATGCTAATTGATCGAGACGCGCTCACTAGCTTGCGGAAAGCTCGCGAAGTCCCACGTTAACGTAAGAAGAATCTTTCGCTACTCTCGTCTCTGTCCCCTTTCTTCCCTCCTCGGCCAACCACCGATCCAACACTCCACCGCGTGCAACAAGTATACTCTGAACATAGCAGACTGACAAATCTCGACAGGACCGATAAGTCCCGAAAAATCCTTCAACATTACGCAATCACTAGCTGGAGGCAGCACTATCGCAACTCCATAGGTTTCCAATTTCAAGTTACATTGTCAGCACTGTTGCTGCAAAACGTTACGTTTAAACTTTGCAATAAAAATTCTTGTAATATTTAACAATAAAAATAAATGAAATATTAAACTGAATATTAAATTATTACCTCTTATAGTACAAAATAAATTTAATAAAAAATAAAAATTATATATTGCTTTTCAACATAGTTTAACAGATTAGGAAAAAAAATGAAAAAAAGTATTTAACCAATTATTTTGTCAAAACAATTTATCAGACGACATTAAAAATCAGCAACATTTTTTTTTAACTTCTTATATACATTCTCTGTTCCAACTATTAGATAAATACAAAAATTATACAAAAATTTGAATTCTCGCTAGTATTTTCTTATTAATTCTTAGGATTTTCTGAAGATCACGTTTTTCTTTTACATAATATATCTTTATTTACATCTGAAGAAACACAAAATTCAGATAAAAATTAAAACTTTATTAAATGAAAGTTTTACATAAAAAATAACTTAATCTTCTTCCTCCTCTGGAGCAGCTCCTGCACTTCCCTTACGCAAGTTTTTCCTCTTGACACGGCCAGGTCTGCCACCACCAAACGGAGATTTCAATGAAAAGTCAATGTGCTTCTGTGAATCCAATCTCACAATAAAGGATGGAATGTTTACTACTTGTTTGCGCACTCTGAAACAAGAATACACATTTTAAGTTTTATCTTTATACGTTTACTTTCTAATAATATGTATTTTTAATACCTTAAAACATCAATTTATGGTTCTATTTAACATATAAAAAATATACCAGTTATTTTTAACACGAATACTTCTTATCCACTAGCACCAGACAGACGTTAAGTGCTAGTTTTCTAACACTTAAGTGGCCTGCCTGAAAGAAAACATTAGTACACAGCGCAGCACATTTTTGTACATCATAGCTAATCCAGCCAATATTTAAAGTCGCATTTTTTTTTTGTTTTGATTGAACAATCAATCAGGAAGTGTTTGAATACCTGCAGTTGCCAAAAGACTATTACTCTCATGTTTTATAATCAACTAAAAGAAATTAAAAATTATGTTTCCAGTTTTGAAGCCAAACAAGCAACATTTCTTATTTGGTGATTAAAATTGGATTTACTGTAGCCTTAAAGATTAGAAATCATCTGTATGTAATCAGATATTTCTTGCCCAATTTTTAAGGCATATGAATCTTTTTGTTCAGTGAGATTTACCTAATATGACGTTGGCGAATAAGTACACGAGCGTGATGAATAGATTTGGCAAGTCCCAACTTGAATACTTGAGTTTGAAGTCGTCTTTCCAAGAAATCTTCAATCTTCAAGCCAAGAACGTAATCAAGTTTCATACGGCTTTCATCCAACACTCCAATTCTTACCAATCGACGCAAAAGAGCATTTCCTGATAAATACATGCTTTGATAAATAAAGGATAAAGTCTATATATATACAGATAAAATTAACTGTATGACTTCATCAGTAGAAATCAAGAAATAACATCAAAATGATCAGACAAGAGGTGTCAGATGTGAATAAATTCATCATATAAGTCTATTCAATATTTAACTACTAAATTGATAAAAATTGATTCAATACCTTCAAACAAACGTTTGGGATCCTTTTCCTCTAAAGTAAGAAGTTCACGAGCAGCTTTTCGGATATTTGCTAAGGTGTATTTGACTCTCCATACTTCACGCTTGTTACGAAGACCATATTCACCAATAATACGTAATTCCTGATCTAAACGAGCCTTCTCATAAGGCCTCCTTGGAGTAACATAAGTTTTCGAGAAAACTGATGGTATTCGTCCGTTAACCATTTTGTACGGTCGTTACCTAATATACATTTAATAAAACGTTTATTTTTTTTTAAATCTCAAAATACATATGATTTTTACATGAACAAATTTACTACAACGTTGTGAAATTATATTTCTACATAAGATAACAAATATAAAATTTGTTGAAGCCACGTGTATAAGGAACGTCAGAAATGTAACTAGTTTGAAGAAAATTTTAGACTTAACATAGTGTAATTTAAAAGAAATAAACATTGATATTATTAGACGTTTGTATTGTAATTAGAATAAGTTGAATTGAACATCTTTTAAATAAATTACATACCGTACTTAGTTCCGTGAGAAACACTACCGCTCGGTATTACACACAAAGCTAAAATGGCCGAGCTCTTACTCGGAAGTAAACTACTACAGATTATAGTTCTAAACGAATGCAGCGCTCAAACAGGAAATTCATTTCCGATAGTGGGCTTTTTGAAAGACATTTATTTATATAATATATAATAATATTTCTTATAATAAAAAATATTTATAAATACATAATAATATTTGTTGTAGTACTAAAGTTTAACATAAATTAAGAAAACTTATAATTTTATCTCACACTGTTATTAAGATAAAAGACACTTCAGTTTACTTTAGTAGTATATTTAAGTAAAATATTAATAAAATAAAATATTAATGAAAAATAGACTTGAAAAGTGGATATTTTCTAATAGTTTTTATTATTTGGTAATTTCTTCTATATAATAAATTTAATAGACTAATTTCATTATATAATTAGTCTTCATGTTTAATATTATAAATCTGTATTTTATTTATTGTTGTGTATACTATTATAACTGTACTGGAAGATATATTTTAAAAATTTAAAATGTATACGTTGTAAAATATTTACCAATGAAGATTTAAATACTGTTTAATTGTGAAATGAAAGTTGGAAGCAAACAATCCGTCACTGCTAATATTATTGGTAATATCGCAAACAGATTTATTCCGAAATAATGAATTGTTAGATAAGAATGAATTTTATCAATCTCGAAATATATTCATAGAATTTTGTATTCCTTTATATTGTCTTTATTGTCGTTAATCTATCTGTTTTAATTTTAATTTATTATATATAAAGTACATGTAACCAATTATATTTACAACATATATATAATTAACCATAAACGTATAACATATTTTTATAAAGAATAAAATTAATTGTGTATTTAGTGTTATATAATATCAGTGTTTTGTCGTGATTATTTTTTTTATTCTAACCTAATCAACTGTATTTTATATTCAAAACTTTACTTAATTGTTATGTTTTTTTAAATCAATTATAGCTATAATTAATATAATCAGTTATATATATATATATATATATATTATAGTATATGAATATTTAATTATTTAAAACATATGCTCATCTTAATTTTGCAAGATTCTTTCATTAGTATATCTTTTAATTATTTAAAGAATTCTTTAAAATAAAAATCATTGAATTTTATAATAGTAATCAAATAATTTATATAAACAACGAAAAATGTATGTTATTAAAATTAATATACATAATAGATAAACATATTTTGTACTTCTACATCTTTAGATTAAATACATAACACAAATCACGTTTCATATTAAGTCACGTTTAAATCACGTTTTAGTTTGATATTCTTGGATTTTTTTGCTGGAGTACATGTCGATATGCAGGGTTATTCTATTGACCCCGAACATGGTGAAACAAAGATAAAAGGAGATGTAAGTAACAGTCACGTTTTCAACATACTCAGTATCTTGGTAACAGGGGGAAGGAAGCATTAAGAAAACGTTTTGCATCAATTTTTTGTCTCAAATTGAGAACTAGTTCAATTTATTGCAATTCCAAATCTATTCATTTTTAAGCTTCCAATAAATTTTACATTATGGAAGCTTTTGGAACTGTAAGTATTGCAGTCTTATTTTCTAACTTTTTCAAAAATAATTTCTGGGGAATCTATTTAATCAAATTTTTCTGATCTATAAAAATGTCAAAAATTGATAGGGGTAAATATTTTATGCTGGAAGCTACTGCTGGGTATAAAAAATTTTATTTATTTATTTATTTTTTGTTTGTATGAACAGTTATCTTTTAATAAAATTAGTTATAATATTCTATACTTAATATTATGTAAATATAAAAATATTGAAATAAAACTTTTTATGACAAAATGTATTTTATAAATTTTAATTAAAAAAGAAAATACTAAATATTTGAATAAAAAATACCTCTAATTAGAAAAAGAGGTGTACTGGATGGAAGATGATTATGTGGAGCAGTATCCACCATTTAGTATCTCATGTGTTCATTTGCATTATGAATTTGCGAGTTTGATGTCCCAAATTTACAAGTATAAGCTGAAAAAGAAAATAAAAAATTATCTATTCTACGACTATTATAAGAATGTAACTGTTATATTATAAAAAATAGTTTTATAATTTTGATAACATTAAAAACATTAAAAATAAGATTATTAAATTTAAAAACATTAAAAATAAGATTATTAAAAATAAGACATAAAAGCAAAATATACTAACAATCATTTTGGAATATTATGCTTATACCAAAAATCTTTTAAATCATGAATTTTTTTCTACAAAGTAGTTATATTTTACTGCTGTAAACAGTTAAGAAATATTTAAAAAAAAAAGAAAAATTATCTTATAATGTATGATGACTCAAAAAACTGCATTTAGATAGTAATTATATCGACCTTTTAAAGGAAATCTGTCACGTGAGCAAACTCATGCAAGATAACATGGCACATATATTATAATAACAATTTTTATCTACATACTCTATTGTATAACATCTTCAATATCTATTACTTTTTAAAATCATATAAATAGAGATATATTTGTAGATTATTTCAAATGTTTAATTAGGAATATATCATTTATTTCAATATATTATCGAAATCGAGACTTTTTTTTAGTATCCTATTTTGAAGTCTTTTCTTGCGGGATCACTATCTGGTACGTTTTCAACTATTTTATTTCAACCTTTGGACCTTGTTAAAACCAGACTTCAAAGCAAAGTAAATCTTCATCTTGGGTGAGTATAAAATATTTCAGTTTTAAAATTAATTTATTCCAAGTTTGTTTAATTTGTTTATTTTTGTACAGTGCTCCAAAAAGTAGTACTTTAAGCATAGTTATTCATATAATTAAAAACGAAAATGTGCTTGGACTCTGGAGGGGTATGACTCCAGTAAGAATATAGCAATTATTAGATTTAACGAGCTTAAACAAAAAAATATTGATTAAAAATAATTTTTCAGACCATTACTAGAGTTGTACCTGGTGTTGGATTGTATTTTGCATCATTGCATTGGTTACAGCACACATTGCATTTAAAAGATCCACTCACACCTACAGAAGCTTTGTTATTAGGTATTACTGCAAGATCTATGTCTGGAGCTTTATTGATTCCAATAACGGTAGTAAAAACACGTTTTGAAGTACGTATATTTTAATATATAATATACAAAACACTATAGAAAAGAAAATACATGAAATTAGAAAATGTAATATTGCTTTTTTTTTTATAGAGTGAAGTTTATAAATACAATAGTATAGCAGAAGCATTAAAATTAATATACAAGCAGGAAGGAGTAAGAGGTCTTTCGAGTGGATTAGTGCCGACGTTATTAAGAGATGCTCCTTATAGTGGTCTTTATCTCACGTTTTATATTCAATTAAGAACTATTTTTACAAAAGCAGGTAAATTTTTATTAGTATAAAATTAGAAAATAATTTGTCTACGACATAGTTATATTTTTTTAGATTTGCCCTATACCAAGTCGTCTGTTCCGCTGCATTTTAGTTGCGGAATATTAGCAGGAATATTTGCTTCTATCGTAACACAACCTGCCGATGTAATCAAAACAAAGATGCAATTATATCCTGACGAATTTAAAAATATTCGTAATGCAGCTTTAAGGGTTTATGAAAAATATGGTGTATTAGGATATTTCAAAGGCATTGTTCCACGAATGTTGAGAAGGACATTAGTGACTGCAATGGCTTGGACCGTATACGAAGAGGTAGCAAAATTTTTAGATCTTTCAGTTTTTTATTATGAAGACAATTCTAAAACAAACCATATGAATTAAATAATATATTATTTTCAGGTTACAAAATTTATAGGACTTAAATAAAATTGTTTCTATTTAATAATATAAGTTTTTGGTGATCGTTGACATAATTTTAAAGGAAGTCAATAATTTACGCACGATGAAACCAAAGTCATTCAGCCAATACAGATATTTACACTTGATGTACAGTATTTTAGTTTTGTACAAAGATAATTTGATTCTAGCGGACAATTGTATTATAGCAAATATCACTACTATGTACAGTATTCAGATAGAACCTATCGCTCAATAATGTATTATTCATGTATATTTTTATTTAATAAATTTTATAATTTAATAGAGATTGTACAGTGTCTGTTACTTTGCACATAATCCTGACTATTTCAATGTTTGCATGCTTTCCAAAATAACCTGATATTTTCATTGCAGTACTGTTTTATTAATTTTAATTAACAATCTTAAGAGTATTACAATATAAAGTGTAGACAATTTACCTTGATTTTTTTTTTCATATGTAGCCTAAAGTAACATTTATCATATACAGGTAAATTACTATATAGTAAATCTGTATTTAATGTTTTCCTGATGTTATAACATAATGTTAAACAATAATTATAGATCCAATTTTAAAAATTCTCATAATTAACTTTAAGAAAACGCGTTGCAGGAAAGATGAACTCAAACGCAAGTGTATAAAATTCATGATTGGAATTTTTAGATTATGCAAAATTTTTACCTTAATATTATATTAAGCAGTGTGCAAGTGAGCCTGTTGTATTGGTTATATCCCCATGGCATGTCTTCTCTCTGAAAATAGACAATACAAGTTTTAGAAATTATAATCCTATTATCTTTTTCTCTCATATTAATTTCGGTCGTTACCAAATAGCACAGGATAATATATTTGCATATTATTTAGTAACCTTGTCCTAATACATCACATATTTAAAAAAATTATCATACTTCTGTCGGCTACATATGTGAGAAAGCATATTACATAATCAAAATTGATCATCTTTGCTTGTGACATTGGAAATAAATATAATAAATGTTTAAACTGTATGAAATTAAGATAAAAATAATTAATATGTTAATTAACTTTTGAACAATACATTGAAAATTACATTAATTATCATCACGGAAGATATACAATAAATGCTATCAATCTTTTTATAAGATACTTGTAAAAATTTGATACTATTTCATAAATATAATCTTTTTTTTTTTTTGTAAATCTATGCTGAAATAATGTTTTAATAAATTTTCTTTTAGTAATTATTTTTCATATAAAATCATTTAACATATGTATGACAATATAAAAATGAAATGAGAGTGGAATGAAAACCTATAATGTGCGATGAAGATAATTTTTAATTATAAATAATTGATATTTTCTATAATACTAAATTAGACTCCTATCATCCCAATGTAACAATACAAGACGATCCTTTATTTAGAGCCGTTATTTCGGTATTCCGTTTCTTCGGTATGTCTTTCTGTTTGATTTTTTTTTTTAATCCAAGTGGTCCAGAAAGCATTGTTATTAAATGTGTAAATGATTTATCATGAGTCAATATGAGTTGCACAAATGTAGTACGCGCTCAAAGTATGAATTTTCTATAAGCCGAAATGAAGGACGCGATAAAAGAATAAGACAAGATGTGATTAAGGGAGATGTCCTCGGAGCACCATAAGACACATTCCACATGACCTGTCATCAACATTCATATTGCTATACCGTGATACTATACGTGATACTATAAGAATTACGACTCTCTGCTAAGAAAATTTGACTGAGCTTCGCCATGTCCTATTTCTCAGAACTAAAAATAATGGAGAAAAGACGCATGCAAAGGGAACAATATGTATCATGTATGATACATATTTCTTGAAATATGTTTTTACAAATAGAGTTCAAAAGGACGATATGTCAAGTTATAATCTCGATTTGTTTATCTATTAGTTATAGCCACAAATAAATTAAATATATAAGTATATTTTATATTTCTGGACTATACACATGAATCTTTTATTATTTCGAAAACTATGGCTTTATCATCTCAAACGTAATTGTTAAAATTATTCCTTTGGGTATATAACAAAAATTTTCCCTGACTAATTGATAATTGTTCGATTTTTAATTGAATATGCTCCAATAAGTTACAATCAGGGAATAAGGAAAGTAAGAGCAGGAGTTTGTTATCGTAACTTTAAGCATTCAAATATTGCTCCAAAATAAAGATCACCATTTTGAAAATGTCTAATTTTCCTAATAAAAGGACATGTTTGGTATTATCATTCCGATATAAATACCTCAGAAATGCGTAGTAGAAGCTAGGATTGTATAGTCACAGTCACACAGGGCACTGTTGTGGCAGGTCTACGGAAGTAGGCACTGTTTCCTCCACTAAACCACTAATTTCTTTTCGACAAAAAAGCTATGCAGTTGTTGAAATTACATAATTGATTTACCCTATGAAGACATTATACCGATCAAAGCAAGCATAGGTATACCTTCTCCTATCTTGCTCTGTAGACAATATCTATAATACTACATGATAAAAATACCTTTCGTATGGGAACGACTTTTACTATTCCTTGCTCGACATTACCTCGATGCACCGTTTTTCAGTAATATGTTACATAGAACAAGCTCGTCACTTTGAAAATTAAACGCTGTACAAACAGGTCCATATGAAATTTAGTACAAGTGTTTCTCCGATTAATAGGCAGGACCAGAGACTGGCTCGCTGTGACTATGCCATTCTTCAAAATTACAGATAATTATCATGTATATATTATGTGCATCTAATGAAACTTACCTGGTAAAAAACCTGTACAGTAATTGAGACGAATATGATATATTGTTTAGTGCATACCTGGCTTACTTCTCACTCACTAACCAATCAAGAGTAGTTACTTGTGACTTCGACTTCTAGATCGATGACGACGTCGGTTGTGATGACTCGAGCTTCGATGATCACGATTTCCTGAATGTGAAATGTATTTTTTAAATAGTTCAAATTTTGCAATGGTGTATTCTTTATTTACCTTTATCTCGAGCATGACGTCGGTGGTCATCATCTCGATGTCTGTCGTGTTTGTCTCTTGATCGGCTTCTACTCCTGTGTCCTGAATTTCTACAAATAATTTGCAATACGAAATTAGTATTTCGTCACTTAATAATTTAATGGCATAAGTAACTGTAATACCTGTGACTGCCTGCATCATGTCTGCTTTTATCATCATCGCGTCTACGACGTTTATCTCTTTCTCTATCTCTGTCTCTGTCGTCTCTTCTTCGTCTATCAAGTTCTTCATTGGCACGCGCTCTTTGTTTTCTATCTTCTTCCCTTCTTTGTTCTTTCTCATCTCTAGCTTTTTCACGTTTACTCTACAACGTTATTTTTATAACAATTACCATTTCAAGCTATTGAAATTTACAGGAAGATATATTTTACATAAAGATTATGAGTTACCATAATTTCTTGAAGAGCACTCTTTAATCTAGCATAGCCAACATGTTGTTTACCCATTAGATGATCGTCAATTCGTTGTTGAGCATCACCGACAATAAGAAATGCACCACATACATCACATACTTCCATTTGTTTTTCTTGTGCAGCAGCCAATTCAGCGGTCTAAGTGAAAGTGAAATTTTAACCTTTAGTTTTTTTTATGATACTTTATACAATTTTTTATTATGGTACTTTATACAATGTATTACAATATTTACCTGATTGTAGTGACTATTATCGTTAGATTTTCTTAGTGTTTCTCGTTCTTCCTTTAATTGATCGCATAATCTCATTAGGCCTTGAGCCTGTTCCACATTGCCTTGTATTCCACTTTGTTCTGCTTCTTCTACTAGTTTATTAATTTTTTCGGTTAGAAGTGCAATTTGTTCTTCGTTTCGTTGAGTTTGTGCTGGTGTCAAAGTAGGCTAAAGAAACACCAATTTATAGATTCTTAGTAATAAAATTAATATACACTTTTTAAAATGATTTACTAAAGTTGACTTACCGCCTCCGTTCTTCCAATAAGAGCTAATCGCTGCTTTCCCTTTATGATTTTTCTCTCAACTTCATTCAACATGCTCTGACAAAATCTAATAAACTCATCCTCGTATTGTTGCTTCCGATATGAATAGGGTGCTTTCTCAAATAGTTCTCGAGCTTCGTCGTCGTGCACTCGAGAACACGCACCCAAATCAGCTCTCGTGTTAACGAATAAATCGTGGGGACAAAATTTAACTAAATACAACTTGCAAAACTGCGACAGAGAACAGAAATAAAAATTACAACGGAACATCAATATTTGGAAATTGCAATACTCCGAAAGAGCACGCCAGGGTTATCAACATTTTCGAAAACTTACCTCAGGATCTTCCCAATTAAGTTCTTTGGGTTTTTCATTGGGAAGAACGTTCCTATTTCTTCCCATAAGCTCGTCGAGCAAAGCAGCAGCAGCAGCAGCAGCCATATTCCGAAATTCTTCAGCGAAGAATGTCGATTATTAGTGAAATACGAAAATGCACCGATAGTTTTTAGATATTTAGACAATATGGAACCTACGTGATTTGTTTGCACTTTATGCGAAGGATTCAATAAACGATAAAGCTATGTAAATTCACTTTAAAACAAGGAAAACAGACGAGAACGAATTAAGTGATAATACTTTCATTCTAACCCCTTTTTACTTTCAGAAGACGGTAGTGTAGCAAACAATAATGGCGAATGAAATATGGCGGAACTCACAGAAAGCTCGTATGTGAAAGTGTGAACAAGAGAAAATTTAATTTTTTCACTCTTTCAATTTAATGAACAACGCACAGATTTTAGCTCGTTTTATATTTCTTGCAGCTGTCTGTTTTCTCTTGTTTATCGCGAATATTCTGAAAACTTGAAAGAAAAAAAAACACGCAACATGAATTGCGTTATGACGTTCTCACGATCTTTGTTACTACGTGATATGATATCAAATATTAATGTCTCTTTTTAGCAATAAATATATACATATACCTAATGTTCTTCATAAGAATAAAAATAATTTCATTATTTAGCTATATCCGATAGATACCCACGACTTCATTTTTCCATGTATTTTATATCGTACGTAACTCATTTAAACTGATGATTGACTATTTCTCCGCGTACATAAATTTAAGCGTCTTGTTTGAATTTTGAGTCATCTTAAATTTAGCAGCGGCATTCTAAGATAACAAGCACCACTAAAAATAACGCAATAATAATTTATTGATTATCACTGTTAAAGTAATGTCGATTATATATATCTTATCATGCTTGCGATACGCATAAATGTAATTTCAATTTGACATGCCAATTATAAATCCGATAATATTAATCGTTTTCAATTTAAAAAAAATTATTAGATTTTTACAGAATGAGAATATGAAGAAAATGTACGATACGATTAATTTACAGGACTACAACTATACTTTATTCGAATAAATATAATAATTATTCCAAGATGTGATTATTCCAAGTTTCTTTCTTGTAATTTTAACTTAAGATGTAATATGGTGACACCAGATGTAATATAATTAATGACAAAAATGTGACGATGATTGCGACGATGAATGATAATTATCAAACGAATGCCGATCGAATTTATTCATACTCTTCGTCATCAGGTCGTACTTGAGGGAATCTCCTCACAGATGTCTGGTGTTGAGATTGCGGCCGTCTATGTTGAAGAGGGATGTTGACTTCCTCGGCGCTGCGAAAAACTTGATTCACTGGTAAACGAAATTGAGGAAAACCCGTTGGTTGTGGACGCGCCGACGATGGAATACTGTTCAACGTGGCTGGTTGAGGACTCGCGTACACCTATACATTTATATTTCTCGCATTTTTATGTCCTTTCGCTTTAAATATTATTATTTTGCAGGGAGGCAACATTTCAATGAATTCTTACAGGTGGAGTAGGACGGCGAACAGGCGCAGAGGGAGTGATCTGATAGTCACCAACTTCGCGCTCGTCCGGGTGAATGTCTGCGGGGAAAAATCTTTCGCTATATCTCAAGGTTACGTTGGGCTTGGTCTCAGCTTCAGCCAAGTTCAATGGTTTGTATAGGTACTCGTTGACGAAGTGATACTGCGAACTTTTCTTGCAGTTGATGTCACCGCTCGGGGGCATACAAATCAAATGAACCTGTAACAGGTATATGTAATTGTGCAACGACGTCGATAGTCTCGAAGTTTAAAGAGAGAAAGGAGTTTCGTGGGACAGTTAGCGCACGGCGTGTGCTTTTATTTGGATCTCTGCTACCGAGAACAGGAGTCGATTACCCCGGAAACGCATAACGGTGTGTACTGGTATCGGACGATTGATCGTACGATTTATGATTGTACCTTACTCACCTGTTTGCCTGAGTACAGAAAACCGGAAAAGGTGGCACGAAAAAGCGCGAGAGAAGTGAAATTTGCTTATCAGTTGCATATTTAAACTCGATTGCTTGCACGATCACAAGAATTTTATATTCGTGCAACGTTTTCACTTGGAGCAATTTCGATTACGCATAAAAAGTCACCACTCGTGTAATTACGGCACAGAACAGGTATGAGAAGTATATCTCGCATTCTTGCATCGAATATGGAAAGTAGATCTATTTAAAGATCGTGTTTGCTGTTAAAATTTGTACCTGATGGAACGTAAATCCTTCGGGACAGATCCAAGAGTGTCTCGCGTTATCTTGACAATAATGGAAGACTTCGCAATTAAGATCTTCATCAGCATAATAGCCCGTTTGCTTGTTCACACAATCAAATTTGCTTTGTGGTAAAAGAAGAGTCAAACGATCGGGCTCTTCTTTCTCTTCTAATTCTTCAACCTCCTTTAAGTTTAGAAAACAATTAGAAGCGTCATCTCTTAATGGGGACAAAATAACTCCTAAATCATTTATGCAAGGCGTTCCATTTTTTTTACCGTACTCCTTTTTCTTCAAATTATTTTAATGATTGCTTAATTTCGATAGTTATCGTAAAATAATAACGAATAATTATTGGAAATCACTGACAAAAAATAAAACGCCTTACTTCTTCAAAAACGTTTCTTTCGTCTCGTCATGATGGTTGGTCATTACATAAGTTTACTGTGTGGAATTACAAATAATGGATGCAAGAATTTCTTACACTACTTTCACTTATTGTGAGATAGAAGAGCGTAACAGTTTCACCTGTATGTCGATATTCTCCAAAATTTTGTAAATAACAATCTTGTCCTGGATAGGTATTAAAAAGTATAATTACCCGAGCATTTTGCGGTTGTCCACCACGAACAATACTACCGCGTGGTGGTCCATTCACTCTGATAGCTGTTTGATCGAGAGATGGCTTACGATACAGCTACAAAAAACGAAACACTCGTGAATGAAGAGTATTTCTATCCATATTTATGAATGAAAAGCAATCAAACTCTTCCTATAATCTTTGGACCATTCATGAAAGTATGCGCATTTTTTATTTCGGTTATGCATGGTATTAAATATACGTGAGTATCGATATGTTAAAGCAATTGAAAGTAATTTATTTTTACGTAACTTGTTACCCAACAAGCAATGCATCGACAGATGAAATATTGCATGACATAATTGCTTTCGTTACAACTAATAACTTTAATCGTACATATATATGTTCGTAGTTACATAAAAATGAGACGTAAGAATATGATATTAAGTCGTAACACTAGAAATATCTGATTCTTTTTTTTCTTTTTTCTTTTCTTTAAAAAGAACATTCGTATTTCCTTGTTCTACTTTTCACATAAACAATCGTCCAAATGTCAAACTCGGCAACAAAATTCCATTATAAATGTATCGCGAATAAGTTACATTGTTATTGCTTACGGGTGGTTGACTGCTGGGATTTCTGTAGGCAGACGTCGGGGAAGGCGTAGGTGTTACAATGTTATCCTCGTAGCTGTTATCGCGGAAACCTTGACCACCGCCGAGGCCAGACGAGTACAGTGGTCCTAAACTGGACGATTTACCGGAAAAAGAAACTCTTGGTTCTAAGTCGTAAGAGCTTTGCGCTGCCGCAGTCGCAGCTAATGCCGCCAGACAAAGCCAATACATTCTGCAAATGGAAAAAAAACGAGAGAGCTCCGTTATCCGATTCACGCCGATTCTTCTCTCGCTAGGATGACTCGCGTGCAATGTATTTTTCAATATGTAGTACAGAGAGAAAATTTATCCCATTTGTGGCGGACATGTGCAAGGGAAAGCGACCTTGGCTCTTCATGCCTTCCATAAAGCACGACGGCCGAGCTGAAGTGAAAAGCAACGATATTTCATTGCATTTACGTAAAGCTGATACTCATCTCGCGCGAGATATTACGGTCATTTATAAACTAATCGATCTTATTTATCATCTCGCGTCGTGTCAGCGATTGATTATCAGATTTCAAGATCGTTTGTGTAATTATTTTTACGTTCGAAGTTGATTAATGGCGATGGCAATAACGACACTCGAGCAGCGTTCAATAATCAAATATATATCATATATATCATTGCAATTTCACCCGCAGGTACGAAGTATTAGAAATGAGAAATCATCAAGGAGAAATAGAAGTTTAGAAATTATCGTTTAGAAAAATGATGTGTAACAAGTTGCAAGGTGTGCAAACATAAAGAAAGCACAGATGTCGATGACCTAGAATATTTGCAAGAAACGTAGTGAAATAACATAATCGAGTTTTCACGCAAACATGCTTTAGCGAAATTATTAATATTCATCAATGTTTGTTGAATCTAGCGTGAGAGTTCGTTAAACTTGTCGAATTTTTCGTGGCAGTCTATTGTTTGTCTTGAAAGAAACACGTCCGTTTACACTTCTATCGATAGCGGCTGTGGAAAGCACCATACTTTCTAAGTGCGTAAAACACGGATAGTGGTTTCACGATTCGTTGGAAACATCTCATTCGTAACGGTGATGATGTATCGCAAGAGACCCGGGGCTTTCGATAAATCTGAAAGGCTCGACTTACGAAAGCGAACCTTTTGATGTCTCGGAGGTAATGATCTCCGGCTGTTAAGAGAAATCTCACGTGACAAATGAGAAAAGATGTCACGCAGGTTGATAAATTGAGAAATTAAAGTGATCGTTACATTTAAGATAATAACAAATAGATTGGGGAGAAACAGAAATTGTAATGAATATCTTCTCACACTTTCTTCTTACAAATTAAGCTATTTGTAAGAAATATTTTCAATGACCATATATTCCGTAAAATTCAAGAATTCAAAAAGAATTAGTCATATTTTTGTCAAAAATCTTTCGAATTAAACGTGCAATGCAGTAGAGATACAGAAGCTCGAATGTATATGAATAACTTGCTCTTTCCTTGTTTAGTGCAACTTTTATGCAATCTGTAGATCCCGGGTCATCGCGTCATTCCGCCGCGTTGACTTTATTTGATTAACCAGTCCGTTTAAAGCAACAAAATGGTCAATAAGTGGCAACCGGGGAAAACGAGGAAAAAATGTAGTTGTCGCTCTTAATGAGAATCTTGTCTTTACTAGGCGTAAGGTCCGTAAACCGGCCGATCGTTAAAGAGTCAGTCACAAACTTGGTTCGATCGGTTCGAGCCCCGAGTGAAAGTGAGAGGGGTCTGCGTGTAAAAATGATACTACCTGGAGAAAAATGGGAACGTATTTGCAGATCGTAAGACAATATCGTCCGAGGTTCGCAGCTGGGAAGGACATCAATCGAGGACTCGATGAAGGAACCCAAAAATCTGGAGATTTTTCTTGATCGCTACTCTTTTTGTGCTCTACTTCTATTTCAGTTTCACCGAGATCATTGATCAAGGAAAATCGTAAAAACTTTCTCTGCGTACTGGTATATGATTGAACGTAGTTAACGTCTCTCGATCGTTCAACTTTCAGAGATTACTCAGAGCGTCAATTTAATTTCTTTTCTACTCGGATGTGTTCATGGTGACGACTAGTTAGATGAAGTTTGGAAATTGTCAGAGATTTACTCGGAGATTTCAAAGATTACTCTGAAATTTAATAGGATTTTGAATAGAATTTAATCAACTTAAAAGATTAATTTGGTTTTAAATCCTTTCTTTCCAAGCAAGTTATGCTCGAGGTCCAGAGGGGCGTATTAAAGAAAGCAATTGCATAATGAAAAAAGAGATAGTTGTCGGACAACTACAAACGAGAGGAACGCGACGGTATAATCAGTAGAAGGCACACGTAACTGGTCGGCCAGTTGTCGGACTTGGACGTGCTCTTATGGAAATCTGGAGCAGGCTTTACACACACACACTAAATATATGTCGTTTAAACTACGTAAACTACGATACATTATATAAACTTAAGAATGTTGTCTGAAACAGAGTACATTGTTCTAGAGACGTGTTACAACAAATAAATAATTGCAGCAACACATCAATGTAGCAATGAAACTAAAAATCTTTCATAAATTCTTAACTCGCAGTTCCTGATCGCCCTCGCACAACCGGTTTCCTTTCCCATTTCCAAGGCACGTGCCACCAATCTCTGTCCCGCCATGCATAACGACGATAATTTCGCGAAATTTTTCATCATATTTCCATAGACTTCTCTACTGCGATACACATTGGTATTCTGTTACATTGGATATTGTTCGATTTCATCCGAATCGTTTATTTATTCATCGTCAATAATTCCAGACGATTATTATTCACACATACGAAAAGAAAGAACACCAATGATACACAGATGAAAGGTCGAGGAACGATCTCATTGGATTTCCAATGGGAAACACTTGCACTGTTCGATTGTTCGTCACTAGATCCCACATTTGTTCCTTCTTTCCTCGCTGAAATTTTTTAGAACGTTTTTTTTTTTTTTTACCCCACTTACCTGTCAACGACGAAGGTAGAGGAGTAACAGCACGATTGACAACACACGAGCTTTATCTTGGTCGGCCGGTTCTTCATTCTCTTATATAGCGAGTCTCGCTGAAAGTTACCTCCACCAAGTGATATCTGGGTTCGCTTTGGGGTAGTGGGAGATATTGGCTGAGGTATATTGTAAAACAGAGTGTTCTCCAAAATTCTTGATCCGCAGAGATCTTGAACAAAGAAAAATAATCATATCAGTTTGACAAGTATAAGGGATTTCACATAATAGTTAAACGAAAGTACACTTGTAACGGAACATGTTAACATGTTAAACTGGTAACTTACTTTCGATCTAGATGATGTGATATTGAACTCTCTAAAGAATCTTAACATTTGGAACTAAATTAGCAGCACTCTTGTAAAACAGTTCTTGTAATAGAAGAAGGTGTAAATTTTTATAACGAAAATGTTAGAATTTCACGATGTGACTGGCAAAGTAATTTCTTTGGCTTACTTTGAAGTTGAAATCTCTTTTCTCTGGCTTTCCATTTTCGTTTCAAGCGTTAATAAGTCGTTTCGCGTGGCTTTATCCGCGATACATTAAAAAAGTTTCTTTTATCCACTTGTTTCTTTCATCCACGTGTTCCCAAAATGAATTTTGTGTAATGAATGAACCGCGTAGAGATCTTGATAAACGGAAACAGGATGTAAAGTGAAATTTTGGTTTCTGTTTTATCGCTGAAAAGGCGATTTCAAGCGATCTTTATGCCGTCAACCTGTATTGTACAACTTGTAGTGTATGAATTCTCAAAAAATGAATCGGAAGTGATAGAATTAAACGGAATTTATATGTATAATTTATACATAACGAAGCACGTATATGCTACGATATCCAATCGATTGCAGTTAGAGCACAATACCTGCTTGGTAATTCAAGAATGTGAAAAACAGAGTCGCGTCAAATTGGAAATTCTTGAGTGAAATTCCTCAGATTTTCTCGCATAAATGTCGAAAACCTATCGACGGAATTAAGAAAGAAGAAATAAAGGTAAACATAATTGTCGATAATGTTTCAGAGAAGGTAATTTCATGGTTAATGAGATTTTAACGAAGCGTCATCGAATTGATTGCACGGTTGAATGCAATTCTTGCATCATCGATAGATACAGTCTTTTGATACTTTTTACTTTCATACACAGGAGACTTCACACCCGATCGTTTCCGCAAAGCACTTTCAATACCAATGGGATCCCAACGAAATCAGGCGAAGTGGCTTTCTACCTGAAAATTTCCTTCCGATAGTGGGTCAAATTTTAAACCGTTGTCCAGATTTTATTTGCATTCGATAAACGTGACTTTAATCTTTATGTGGACCAATGGATTTAACACGCCTATTTTGATTTCGTTTAAAGACTTGTTTTAAAGGCTGCAAATGAAAGAAGCGTATCAGTTGTTTCCGTGTATCACTTACTCTATTTTCATGTATTTTTAAATTTGCTTGCATGCACGCAAGCAAAATAAACACTTTAATTGCTTCTCACCTAAGTTGTAAGTTAGCACACTGTGCTACTGAAATGTTGAAAGTAGGTTGGTTTATCCGCGTTTAATTTAATCGCCTTTCACGTAGAATGTGTATCTTGATTACATTCATAAAAAAAAAACGATGTTACATCCTCTTCTTTCTTCTTATACTACTTCTTTGTTCCCTCTTCGATACTATTGCATTGTATTCTAGAGCGTCAATTTAACATAATAATTCTGAAACGTTAATGTTATATAATCAAGTTTAATAAACGGACCTGATCATTCTGATACGATTGTTGAATTGAAAATCAATCAATCAATGAGTGCCTAAGGGCATAGCCAAAATTCGTGTCCACTAAGAAACTTTCGATCTCTTTTCCTCGATTTCTTGGCTCTTCGGAAGCGTGAATCGTCTTTCTCCCTTGAATTCAACGCACTGCTTAGCATGTAATTTATTGAAATCGTATGGAAACGGATCGCATAGACTTTCTTTCTTGCAGAGACGAAGGTCATTGTTTTCACTTGACGGAAATCGTGAAGTGATTCCTTTCGATTAATACGATCGGCAAGATCCCACCAAGATTCGGTCGTCATTCACTTTCTATGCCTTTCCTTGTTCTCCGTACTGTTAACTTTTCCTCTTCTCGTCAACGAAGCGTGTAGTTTTCGATATAGTTATACTTGGTACGTCGAAATGCCTGTTCGATAGACTTGATTTCTAACATTTGCAATTTATAAAAGGACACATGCTATTGATGTTTCTCTTGATTGAATTCCGGTTGAAACGTGCCCCAAGAACTCGTTCGATCGAGCAATTAGCATCGCGTATTTTTGATTAAAATTAGTTCGACTCGCGCGGTCAATACTTTGTTCTTCATAAATAATACATCGAACGGAACGGAATTCCGTTCATTTCCCGCTATGTATACTTCAAACTCTGGTGCGTTCGTTCTTTAGAAAATTGACCTCGTCGAAGAGAATTGACTTTTTTGCAGGTATCAAACCGGTTTCTCTTAACTGCAACTGAATTTAGATCGTTACATTAAAAAGAGTAAAATGCGTTCTCCATAGACGAACGTACGACCGTATGTAGTTAAATCTTCATTGTTCTCGACGAATCGCTCCTTTAGCCTTTTCATTGTAGTGCATCATTGAACATTTTCTTATCTTAAATCTTCAACTTTCACATTGCTATCAGATTGACTGATAGATTTTTTTTACGATAAAGATATCAAACGCACTGATGTAAAAGTTTCATTTCATTTTATGCAAGGTGACAGATCTTGGAACGAGGTGCCTTTATAGATTTGGTATGGAAAGAGGAGTCCAAATATATAAAAATATCATTATAAATGGGTATATATAATTTCTAGGGAGGCGTGTTACTGATGGAGTAACTGATATTTGGGTCGGATCGAATGAAGGCGTAAGAAATACTTTCACCAGCTGTCAGACACACAGGAGAAAGTTTGTTCACCCTCCGTTCCGCCCCTGCAATACGCAAATGAACCATTAAAGAGGAAAATGAAGCAGACGATATGAAAATCGTAATTAGACGGAAAGTGAATTTTAGTCTGCCGATTAAACGCGTTTGTTTCATTTCGGTTTCTTCCTTAAGTATTTTGCATTCCAATAATCGTTAGACCGTTCAGGTAAATAACCATCACCGTTACGAATAGACAGCCTTCTTTTCATTCAGAGAGATTAACTTACGTAAAATTACGCTTTGTGATATACAAATATAAGGAATCGAAATCGATAGTTATCTTGTTAGTTTCAAAATGTCTAAACTTCTTTCTTTTTTTAATCATTGACTTCATATTTTCTGTAAATTGATTGCGATAATGTGTTTCGAAAATCATAATCTTTGCAAAAAGTCCAGAGATCTTCTCATTAACATCTGAAATCAAAATTAAACATGTAAATGAATCAAAGATTTCTTAAACGCAATTCTCTTCAGAAAGAAAAACCAAATACCTACTAAACAAGTAGTTACCACATATGTATGTACATACATGTAAATTACATGTTAAAATTAATTAAATATTTGCATAATTATATTGACTTTTATTAATGTTTCTTGTTCATACAGGCTTTTAAAATATAATATTGACATGAAGTCGAACAGATTGATGTTTTTTTTTTAAATACTTACTACTTATCTGTACAAAAATACTAAAGTTGAAACAGAATCAATATTTTGTACACTATTGCCTAGATAGTAAACTAAAATAAATAGGACAGACGAGAAATTTATGAAAATGTTTTTCTAACTACAAATATGTACATGTTGAATGTTATAATAATAAACAGAGTACATATTTCATTCAATTGATATTATATATCTAGATATTTTTCTAATATTATTCATGATTTCTTATCGTAAAAATATTTTTAATAAAATAAAAAATATCAATTGTGATGTCACCCGACGTCTTAGCGTTCCTGCGTCACTAAAAGTCACTGCGGGTCTTTCGCGATTTATTTTCTACTGTCTTATTCCAATTTTAAGTTCTACATCTCTTTCTTTTCCAGCTAGAATGAAGATAATTGCTCCATCTGGTGTCGAGTCAACAGGTCGCAGTTAACCGATGGATCGTTGACGATCGTTAGGTAAGTGTGCAGTTTGCGGACCAGCTCTCTAGGCGTCTGGGGTAGGAGGTATGGTTGCCGCCATCTGATTAGCGATTCCGAGACAAAACGCACATTCCTTTAATTCCACTTTTCCCTATTGACACGATCCCTTTGGAGCCTCAGGGCGCGATACCTGATACTCTTTAGTATAGATTACACTTGGAACATAACATCAGTCATTTCTCAGTTAATTTCATTGATCAACGATGTGTTGGAACTATTGGAAATAATAAATAAATATCTTTACAATCTTCCTATTAGTTATTCACGTTAGTGTAACAGTTGTCAACAAATCGCCATACAAAAACCAAGGATATACACTTTAAATGAAACAACAAAGTATATAATTTCTCTTTACAAGTATAGTTGTATTCTTGGTATTCTCTGTGTTGTCAATTGTTATCAATTGAGACTAGAAAATAAAATTTGGGCAGTGAATCTAAAGAAATATGTTGTAATAACGTAACTCAGATGAATGTTCTGCAATCAACGATATTATATAATATTAATCACATCAACTTTGGTCACGTGGTTTCGGATACTTTGCGGGATCGAATAGTTTTTTTATGTTTCACAGGTTCCATTACACTATCATTATCGGACATTGAAGAATCTCTTAATACTTTTCTTCCGCGTCCCACGTTTCTCTCTTCATTTTCAGATCCAACAGATTCTCTGTTTGATTTCCGCCTCTGACGTTGTGGAATTTGATTATGAACTTCCATAGCTTCGCGAAAATGTTTCCGTTTTGCTTCCCACAATATTTCTTGTCTTTGTGCAATTTCAGGATAACTGTTGAATAAATTGCATTCAACGAATGAAATAGAAAATTCGATATTTCTTAAATGTGTAATAAAAATTATTATAATACCTTTCAGTAAATTCTTTAGTAGATGGAATGACTAAACGCCATCCTTTTTTAGTTTCATATATTGCTAAATTTGTGAATATTTCGTTAATTTCATCAGGAGGCAACTTAATAACAGATGAAATTGTTTTTCGATCTAAGAATTCATGTTCCGTGAATGATAACAACTGAAATTATACAATCGTTAGTATGATGTTATATATAATCTTTTTTCATAAATTATTTAAGGAACATAACACTTACAACATAATCCCTAGCTCTGCACATAAGTTCAGCAGGAATACCATTATATGATGATATTGTATCTTTTGGGTATAGAAGTTCGCTACTTACAACCCAATTTCCCTGTACTAAAACTGCTACTTGTTGCAAATATTTTAAAATAGCTGCTATTTCTTGATCCGGTGATAAAATTGATCTCAATTGCGCAAAGGATATTACTTTGGCTGAAAAATAAATTTTTATTATTGTCATACAATAATTTAAAATTAACATAAATTGATCTTTAAAATACTAACCATCTTTCATGAATGTTTTAATTTGATCAAGAAGAGGTAAACTCCTAATATAATTGAGAGATGAAGTGGAGTTGGCAAAATCTGATACTGATTCTTCTTTTACTTTTGGTACTAACAAATCTAAATATTGTTTTGTTGATATATTTAATGTATTTATAGTTTCGTCAGTAGAGGAACAAAACATTTCTGAACGAGTAAGCTGAAAATATGTTTGTAATAAATGTTTAGTACAATATTTCAATGATAAAAAAGATAAAATATAAACCTCTGCTTCAGGAGCATTTGCTGGGGCATAATTTGTATGAATCCAATTTTCTTCTAAACTTTTTTTAGTATGATGTTGAAAAGATTGCTCTTGCATCTTTTTCATATATTCAGGCTTCTGTCTAGCAAAAGTTACATTAACTTGTTTTGGACCTTCATCTTCCTCATCATAATCTATACATTAAAAATTACCATCATTGAAAAAGTATTAAACTAAAAGCAAATTAAATTAAATCAATAGAAATTTGTTACCTTCGCCTATATTTTTAGCTTCATCTCTCATACGTTTATCACTTTTATCTAGATAATCAAACCCTGGACGTAACTGAATAATTCCCTTTAGTGGTGTTATATGTAACTCCCCATCTTGAAATATGCCAACTCCATAATTAGAGCAATTTGGTAATACACGAGAAGATTGTAATACTACTTTATCCATAATATTACTGTAATATGAAATGTAATACATAATATAAATTGAATAGATAAAACATTATTTATTTATACTATGTATGTTTATACTCTTTGAAATACCTATCAAATGCCTTTTCATCATCTTCTTGACTAGTGTTTGCATCGCCATCAGTATTAATTGCAATCTGTTTACCTTTACTTTTATCATAATTGACATTATGTATATCAATTGATACTTCTATGCGAACTTCCTGATTCTCTGGCTTTATTGAACTTTTTAAGAAAGTGGCATTGTCATAACCTTCTCCAGAAGGACGGACAGGATATTGAAAAACAAATAATTTATCTGCAAGTGTTTTTGACAAATATACTGGAATCTAAAAGTAATTTAAAATAAAAATTTGCCATGCTTTAGTGAATACTGATACAATATTTACAAGTAATTGATATTTACAAATATCATATAAAATCATATTAAGTTGTAAATTAATATTTACAAAAAGAAACATTGTAACAATACAATTTAGAAACATAACCTAAATTTAACCTAAAAATTGAATAATCAAAAGAAAGATAGACTTACTTACTAACCTCTTTAACCACTGGATCAGTCTCATTTTCCATTTTACTAGTACTGGACATTTAAATAATAATTACTTCGTACTTATTTCTTAATGTCACTTAAATGTGCTTAAAAATGTAGATATATGAAATGTGTATACTTCGTAGAAGAGATATAGTGTGATCATGCACAATGCAAAAATTATTTGTCAATTGATGTTAAATTTCTCTATAATATATTGCATGAAATATTTCTAGAATATTTCTAGAATTCGTTTTCTGAATTGTATATGCTATACACAGTATGTATTTGCAAATATATTTGTTGTAAATAAATCCGTTCTATATTTTTCCTATCAACAGTACATACTAGATACGTAGTAGAGGACAATACAATGAAATGTCACGTTTGTAGTGAACTTTTTATTACTCACTGTTCTATGTAGTATTGCAATATTTGTAAAGTAAGCAATGCATAATATCAAAAATCTTCTATTTAACTTTTATAAATATACACATATATTTTTATAGATATATATATATATATATATATATATATATATATATATCGGAAATGCACGTCAATGGTGACACAGAATCTGCAATGGTTTGAATTTTATCATTGTTACCACAACATTGTTGTTAAATTTCATAAGTTACTGACAAGTAATAGTAATACTAGTTTGTATTGAGAAATATCGCAAATTTGATGTTTGCAATGATATATGTATTTAATTGAAAAATGATTGATAATCATATATACAATAAATCATAAAAAAGTTAATTTATAATTTAAAATTGAATTAAATTACTATTGAAATTATTATTGCATTTAGAATAGTTATATTTTAATATGTAAGTATATGTTAGTACAATAGAGTACTACATATGACTTCTAAATTGTCAGGCACAATTATAATATATATGTTTAATTAAATACAGTAAAATAAACAATTTTTAAATAAAGCAATAATAATGACATCGATGCTTGACCAGTATGAACAAGCATCTCAAAGATCAAAACAAGTATATGCACCACCAATTCGTCCAGATATTGTAAGTTTATAATAACAATTTTTTCTAACTTTATAACAAAGACTTTATAAATATCCATTTCATGTTTCTTTTTTTTTATGTTTCTAGAGTACTGCTGGATTTATTCAAATGAAATTTCAAGATGATGGGCCAATTTTTATTAAACAGAAAGTTAATTTTTTACCGCCAGACAAAATTTTACATCTTGTTGTTAATAATAATATTATTGTTATTGCCATGGCTAATAATCTTCTTTTACGTATTGACATGAAACATCCAGATTCACCTGAAGGTACTTTTTTTTTTTAATGAATCAATACAGAATATAAGCTGATACAAGATGTTCTTTTTCTAGAGATTGATATATCTAAATTTGCAACGAATATGAAAATGTCAGGAATGTTTCTTGATCCTCTAGGTAATCATTTGTTAATAGCTTTGATTTCAAAGTCTCAAGAACCTCCCAATTCTCCTCCTGAATTGTATTATTTACACAGAAAAACAACAAAATTAAAACAGGTAAATAAGATAGGTAATGTAATAGATATAATGTATGAAATATAGTAGATGTTTATAATAACTTATGCAAACGTATAGTTTCTTTCTTTTAAAAGAAATATAGTTTTCAAGATTTGTTCATTTAGGCAAGTAAATTCAAAGGACATGAGATTACTGCTGTTGGATGGAACTATTCAAACTCTTCAGAAACTACTACAGGTCCAATTCTCTTAGGAACATCAAAAGGTCTTATTTTTGAAACAGAAATTGGTTTAGATGGTGATAAAATATTTAATACAAGCTTGGAACAATATTGGCGTCAGGTATAAATAAAATACACAAATTAATTTTTAATATCATTATCAGTAAAACATTATCATTTCATAATAATCGAAGTGCTATCCTTATATCATTATTCATTGTGTCCAAAGCTTCCTAACTATTTACCTCTTTATGGTGCTAAAGAGGTAGAAGGATTGGTGAGTTAAAAATTTTACTTTTTGCATGTGCAAAATATTTGTATGCTAGAAACTTGAAGATAATAATATATATATATTTATATGAAATTGCAGTATATATATTTATATGAAATTATAATTCCTTAATCATTTTAATCATGCTTATTAATTTTGCTATTTTCATATCATAGACATATTTTATCATAACATTTCATAGTATTCATCTGTAATAAATATTCTGTAATAATCGTTTATTTTAGGTATTTGATATAGGAAAGGATAGTAAACCACCAATTACTGGATTAGAGTTTCATAAGATACCAAGTACTGATAAATATGTGATTATTGTTACTACTCTTATGCGAATTTATCAATATATTGGAGCAGTGCAAAATCCAGATGAAAAACCTTTATTGCAGCAAATTTTTAATAAATATTTGAATGTACAAGGTATATATTTTTTATATTATCAAACTTCATTAAATTATAGTTGCGATCATAATCAAAGCAATGTTTTGATAGAGAGCTTCAATGAAGTGATAAATCATTTGCCTTATTCTAAAATTCAATTTTATTATCCGTCACTTGGTATTTTACCAAAATCATTTAGTTGGTTAACTGAAACTGGTATATTATATGCTCAGGTAATAATTATTTTTTAATCATTTGTTTTCAATGTATATTGTACTGTAGTCAATGTATATTTCTTTCATAATTTGAATTTATTTAGATTGATCCAAAAATAGATCCAAAAAGTGTATTAACAAATCAGCAGATGTTAACTTGTCCTGAAGCGAGTTTAATGGGAATCAATACCTCACAAACAAGTACTGCACCATTATCATTTGTCTTAACAGAATTTCATGCTTTATTACTCTATACAGATCGTGTAAAAGGCATGTCGCTTTTGAATCAGGATTTGATATTTGAAGACATTTATAATGATGTATGTATAATGAATTAAAATTATAATATCTATATAATTATTACATTTATTAATTATTAGGCAGTGGGAAAATTGCTTAATATTACGAAAGATTATGTAACACGTTCCATATGGGCTTATAGTGAAAGAGCAGTATTTAAATATAAAATTAATAAGGAAGATAGAAATGTTTGGCAGGTAAAACTAATGCAATTAATTTAATATAAATTAATAGTATGAATTAACAAATACACATATTATTTTTAAACAGATCTATATTGATAAAGGTGAATTTGAACTTGCAAAACAATATTGTAAAGATAATCCAGCACATATAGATCAAGTGCTTGTGAGACAAGCAGAAATGCTTTTCAAAAATAAGGAATATGAGGAAAGTGCTCTCATCTATGCAGATACCCATTCATCATTTGAAGAGATTTCTTTAAAATTTTTACAAGAATGGCAAATAGAAGCGTTAAAAACATTTCTTAAAAAGGTGATATATTTTCAACTTGAAATTTTCTAAATTTAAATATTTGAAATAATTTAATTTTTCATATACCTAGAAACTTGAAGGATTAAAAACACAAGATAAAACGCAAATAACTATGATTGTTGTATGGGTAATCGAACTATTTATGAATCAAATGGGTGTATTACGAAGTAATAATACATCATATTTACACGATTCACAATATCTAGAATTACAAAAACAATTTGATAGTTTTCTTGCAATACCAAAAGTTGAGGTATTAATAATACTAATAAATATGATATTAAAAAATTTGTTGTAGGAAAAATTATTTTAATTTCAGGAGTGCATAAAAAGAAATCGCAGCACTATATATGATTTAATGGCAACTCATGGTGATAAAGACAATCTTATTCGTTTAACTATAATGCATTGTAACTATGAAGAAGTAATACGTCAGCATTTATATAAAAATAATTATTTAGAAGCTCTTGAAGTTCTAAAAAGTCAAAATAACAAAGAGTTGTTTTATCACTTTGCTGGTATTCTTCTACAAGAACTACCGCGTCCTACAATGACTGCTTTAATATCACAAGGTTCTTTATTGAAGCCATCTAAGCTTCTTCCAGCTTTAGTATCTTGTAATACTGACGAAAAACATGTAAGATATTTATTTTCTTATTATGTGTAGAATTAAAATTTTATAACAATTAACTAACATTTGTTGTTATAGGCAAAAGAAGTAATCAGATATTTAGAATTTTGCGTTTACAAACAAAGTTGTCAAGAACAGGCAATCCATAATTTTCTATTGTCTTTATATGCGCGTTATAAACGCGATGAAGTAATGCGTTATATCAGCTCTCAAGGTAATTTTTCTAATTATATATATATATATATATATTCTATATATTTTCATCAAAAAAATATATTTAATGTGATATTTACTTTAGGGCAAGATATAAATATGGTACACTATGATGTGCATTATGCATTACGATTATGCCAAGAAGTTGGCTTAACAGAAGCTTGTGTACAGTTATCTGCTTTACTTGGATTATGGACAACAGCAGTTGATTTAGCTTTAACAATTAATGTTGATCTTGCTAAACAAATAGCTGCTATGCCCTCTGATCATGACGATGAATTAAGGAAAAAGTTGTGGTTAAAAATCGGTAATTAAAAATATAATTTTAAATTTTATACTTTATCTTAATTTTAATTTATCGTAATTCTAGCTGAACATGTGGTTCGAGAAAAAGATGACATTCAACAAGCAATGGAATTTTTGCAACATTGCGATATAGTCAGAATAGAAGATATATTACCTTTCTTTTCAGATTTTGTTACTATAGATCACTTCAAAGATGCCATTTGCAATTCATTACAGGTAAAATAATTTATTTGCAAGAATTAAAAGAAAAGAAAATTTTGCGTGTTTCTCTTCTTTCTTAAATTGTAAGTAAGATGTTTAACACGAAACATGTAACATGGATATTAAATAAATAGTATTATTTTAATCTTATTTAACAGGAATACAATCAACATATTCAAGATTTAAAGGAAGAAATGCAAGAAGCAACAAAAGCAGCAGAACTTATTAGAAAAGACATACAAGAATTTAGAACGAGGTAAATAGATTATTTAATGATATGATATTAATACTTTTTACATAATAAATATTAATATTATTAATCAATATCATAATATTTATAATATTATTATTATTATTATTTTTTTAGGTGCACATTTGTCAATACGAAAGACACATGCAATACTTGTAGTGTTCAGTTATTACTACGACCTTTCTACGTATTTCCTTGTGGACACAGATTCCATAGTGATTGTCTTGTAGCTGCATTAACACCTATGTTGTCAATGGATCATAGAACAAAGTTAGCTGATCTTCAACGACAACTTACTGCTCTTTCAAATAGACCTGAAGATACTAGATCAGTCGGATCTGTAACTTTATCTACAAAAGATCAAATTAAGGCTGATATTGACGACTTAATAGCTTCTGAATGTTTATATTGTGGAGAATTAATGATAGAGTGAGTTACATTTTTCTAATTTATGTTCTAGTTTATGTTAATATATATAAACTAAAATAATGAACTTTATACTTTATACTGCAGGTCGATAGATAAACCATTTATCGAAGAAGAAGATTATGAGAGAGTAATGAAAGAATGGATATGAGTAATATAAAGTATTACTTGTTTTGAAATGTTGTATGTTACATTTATTTACGAAGATTATTATTTGTGATAAATACAGTATGTATTATATTTTATCAATAATTATTTATTTTATACATGCATCATAAATCACTTGTAATTTAAGAATGAAAAATTCAATTAATCTTTAAATAATATAGATTACACATTTCGCGATTTTGTATGCTTCAACTTATATATATATATATATATATATATATATAGTATTATAAATATTTGTTTTAAATTACATTGAAGAATATTAATTTTAAACAATTTCGAAATATTTCATATCAATTATAATTTAACTCAGTTCCAGATGTCGTTCTGCTTCTTTATTTCGTTTACTCACAGCTTTATTTCCATAAATATAATATCGTAGTGGTTTATTTGTCCATTCTTCTCCATAATTATCGATTCCTATTCTACGACATTTGACAATATTGAATTCTTCTATTTCACCATTTTCAATCCATAAACCTTTCCAAGAGCACATGGAATATTTACTATGATTTTTAAGAAGCTGGAATGCCATACATAACTTCGATGGGCCATTACATAATTCATGTTCTTTTAAACCTTTCAAAGGCTTTTTAGGTGCACTTGATAATCCTTTCGAAGTTCGTTGATTAATCATGTATTCAATACCTTCTAAGGGTTCAACAGCCCTTATTAAAACAGCAGACCCTTCACCTAAAATCTTACCAAGAGGTTTCTTTATTGGAAGATATTAAATGCAAAAATGGAAATTATTAAATAGTATATGCATATTTTTCAGATTTAATATCTCTATGACTGACACTAGAACTTCCTAACACATAATATCTCCACACTTTTTGTTTATTATTGTTTGAATCATCAGAATTTGCTGCTACAATAGTAGTTGATTTTATATGAGGATCACATTCTATCCACAAATCGCTACATTCATAAATTTTTTTTTGATTGAAACTATCTTCATCAATAACAAAAGTTGTACAAATCTTCGTTGGACTGTTACAAAGTTCATATTTTTTGAAATTTTTAACATTTTTTACAATTTCCTTTTCTTTTTTATTTTGTTTTGTCTGCATGTTTCTTAGTAATTCCATATAATCAAGGCCAAGCATAGGTTCTACTGCTTTAATTAATACATGTGCTCCTGACTCTAAATATTTTTTTATAAAGTGCTAAATATATTTTTAGCTATTTATTTTAATTATTTACAATATAATAAATACTATATCTAATATTTTACTTTCAATACTTTTCCATTTTCTAACTCACCTCGACTAGATATGTTGAAACAATGATACATTCCATATGTCATATATACATATATAGTACCCGGTAACATATACATTGGTATATTACGGGGTGTAACTTTATTTTGATATGTATGTGATGCTTTGTCAATTATTCCTAAATATCCTTCTGTTTCAACAATTCTTCCTTTTAGAATAGTACCATTTTCTAGACAGCGAACTAGTATCTTTCCTAAATATATAAGTATATATTATTGTTGTATACTTGTAGCTTACACAATGAATAAATAAAAGTACTAGATAATTAGTAATATTACCTAATAAATTTTGTGCTAATTCTTCACAAGGACAATCAAAAAATGAATACGGCAGTCTATTTGAGCATGTTTCTTTCTCCCATGGAGTCAATGGTGGATCCTCCAATTGTTTTAATTCTTCTGTCATCATTTTAAGATCCACCACTGCTCTTAGTTTATTCTTTGGTGGATGAGATATATTTGGTTGAAGTTCTGCATTATCTTTTTTATTTCCTAAATGTATAAATCATATAAAAATGTACATGAAACATAATATATAACTATTATTTTTAAAAAACTTACTATCTCTCAAACTTTTAAAGTTCAGTTTATTTGTTTGTTTTTGTTCCAGATTTTGAGCATGCGATTTCAATGTTTCTGTTGCATTAAAAAGTACTTGATTTTTAATATTCTTTTTTTCTATCAATGAATGCTGCTCCATGTTCTAATAAAAATACTCGTTTAATATATGAGAAATTTAAAGAAATTGAGATAATTGTACCGAAGAAATGCAAAATATTACACATAATCAAAGATGTTGAAGAAAAGTTATGTTATTGTATTTGATACAAAGAGTCGAGTATAAAAGAAAAAAGTCGGTAATTTAAGAAAATTGTTCATAATGTTTTTTAAAAATAGACATTAATAATAAACCTTGGATTTAGTTTTTGGTTCATCTTTATCGGAATCATCACGCTTTCTTTCTTCGGTGGAAAGTGCCTTCGAACTTGATCGTGTTCTCTTCATTAGTGAAATGCAAGTCGTGAAACGAGCCACTGTAAAACCGTCAAACGTTTGCCGACTAATAGTTTCTATGAAAAGTAACAAGTAAATTTTAATATAAGTATTCCATAACATTGCCAGATTAGGTTAGGTCGGCTATCGAAGACTGGTAGAGTTCGAAATTCAAATGCAGTGAAGTTTTCCCGCGAGAAACAAGCACAAATGTCACTATGAAATTATAATTGAAAAGAGTAGGAAATTTTACGTTCATGATGCGTGTATCAGATTCGAGTTTCGAAATGCGTCACGAAAGAACCGTTACTTTTTCGTTTTGAAAGATGTTTTCCCGCAAAAATGCGAGTGTAAGTTGGTTATACTAATTGACAAACTAATTAATACATACGGTTGTTTAGTATTCCACGATTGACGAGGGTTTTTAGAGTTTTGGATATTACGGACAGCATCTACATTCGATTGAGGAACAATCTCAGGTACGATAAGAAATGAAAATTTAATTTTCTAATTAATTACAGGCTATTGTACGAGGATGCTTGTTTACGGGATGTACATTTGACTATTTTTGATAGGAATTGTTTTTGATACGAGCAAAATCATAGATTGCTTTCGTTGTCTCTTTGAAGTTTACTTGTCTTGCATTTGTCGCAATAAAGCGAAATACGAGGTAGCTGTGTTGAACACCTGCGAAATTAAACGGTTCAAAATTTTCATTTCTTTCCTTTCATCTCGCAGGAATTACGATCCTTTTCTCGTTTAAGTTACTTACGACTGTCAACGTATGGATAGATAATGTCTCGAATGTTAGTGCCGTGATGCTGCAGTATTGTTGCGCTCTAACAATTATGAGACAAAGGTATTTCTGATAGATCAGCGGCATATTGTACCACGGCACATTGAGATAGACCACGTGACCTACGTTCTGACTTTCTTGGACGAGGATTTCGCCGGGCCAGCACCACACTAGGAGCTGTACTAACATGGAAATGAAATAAGATGTGAATTTCGCTAGATCGGCTTTCGCTGTCCCGTTATCGAGTATTGCGTATCCACTTAAACAAATTTCAATTCCGCTCGTAAGAAGTTGCATAAAAATGATGGGTGTTAATAAATTATTCACATCATTTACCACACTGTATAAAAGTAGTACTGTTGTCAAAGATACGATTAAACGGTGTTGGAAATATTAAAAAAAAAAAAATTAAAAAAATTAATCAACAAAATTGCAAGTAAAATGAAATCGAAAGTGGGAAAATATTTACTCTATCATTCGTTGATGATGGCGGATACATTTGATTAGTTGCATCATTAACTTCCGCCTGTGATTCGGCTCACAATTTATTTCAACTCCTATATCGGTGATCCAGGTATTTATTAGTTTAAATTGACCACACACGTGTAAAATCGTGGTCATAAATGTGGCATCCAACCCAGAAATCGTAGCAGCGCAAATTGCGGACGATAGAAATTGGCATGCAAAAGCGATCTCGAAACTGGGAGATGCTGAGGTGTCCTTGCCGTACCTAATAATGAGATCGAGTATGATAAATCACGATTTAATTGTTTTCTTAATGTCTAAACAAAGTAAGGTCTAATTCTCTTTTACGCCTATGATATGAAAATTGTATTTCTAGCAGGTTTACTTGGTGATCAGCGAGAAAGGAAATTTAAGTAGAAAAGGATGATATTTACCAGACGACGAAAGGCAAATTCCGATTGTTATCAGTACTGTTGGCGTTGTATTCGAATCTAAAATAATTGACAGCTGCAGCAAGGGAGAAAGTGATCACATTGCACATGCAGCTTAAATAAAAAATTATCGTACAAATTCGCGCCCAATAAGCAAGCATTATGTACGATTGCATTTCCTTTGGATCGTTGGTGGAGTCCCACAAACTTCGTATTTTGTAATAAAGCCTGTAGGTCCTTTCTTTTCTTATAATCAAGTAAATTATTTTGAACAATGATTGTCCAACTGTTGTTAAAACGCATCCTACTCCTAATTTAAGACAACGTAATCTAATTTATTACATCGCTAGATGAGAGAAATTCGTTTGGAGAAATGTAAGAAATAAGCCAATTTTACTGAATCTTACCTGCTAAGATTCTTACGTCGCCCCAATTTACTGCTATCGCCATAATTTCGGGCACGAAGACACTATTGATTGCCGTTAATGCCACTATCAAACGAGAATATGCGAATATTTTGCTACACGTTGAACTCTCCTCTTCGATAGGCCACATTCCTGCTATACTACACAAGATCTTATTCGGTAGTATGTAATAATCGATCGATGTATTAGATTGTTCTTTCATGTTCTTCCTTCATGCGAAATTAGATGCGTGTCTGCGAATGAAACCTTGCCTCAACCAAGTTTTCCAATAGAGAATTCTTTATAACGATATTACAGACTGAACGCAACATACGGTTTGATTTGCGTTTTCCTTTCTTTCGAAACATGTTCAATATTAATGTTATTCTGTATACGTCCATCTTTATTTTCCCTATTTTCGATTTATAGTTTGATGAATAGTCTGTGTTGTAAGTAGAGACAACAGTATCTAAATTGATAATATGGTGTTCCATGCAACACAGTTACAATTTCTATCGTAGTATGTATTACATTTCAATGTACTTACCGAGACACATTACGGAAAAATTTGACGTTGTGAAGATTTCTTCCTGATATTATTTTCAGATGTAGATTAAAGTAAATATTTGAATTAATTCAGTCTATTTTGATTATACCAAATAATGAAATAGAAAATAATCTAACAAAGGCAACAAAAATATTTATAACACTCACGTACGTTTATATTTGTAGTGAAAGTGTGTTTGAAATCGACAAGAAAGTTCAGAACATGTGGAATTAAAATTATGGAAAGAAGATGAAAATGTAATTCTAAAACTACAAATGGTAAATATACTTTTCTACCAAATGACAAGAATTTTCAAATTGGATACTATGGGCAATATCAACATGCAGTTATAAAATATCAGGTAGATTATGAAAATTTATGCTTTTAATTACAGATTACATTTTCAGCTATTGTATAGTGATATCACACTATATACATATCTACACTATACATACGACTATTTCTGTTTAATATCATACACTGCGATTATGAGTTCGTTAAAATTTGATCTTGTTGCATTTGCCGTAACAAAGTAAAATATGAAGCAGCCGTGTTGAATACCTGAAATAATTTGTACCTTAATTTCTGTTTCAATGTTGCAAGACTTGATTTCCTATAATCAAGATTTATATTCTGGACGTTTTTGGCTTGTTGTAAATTTTATTGTCAAAATTAAAAAAATAGCTACTCACGTTTGTTAATGTTTGGAAAGATAATGTTTTGAAAGTTAATGCCGTGATACTGCAATATTGTTGCGCCCTAATAATCATAAGGCAAAGGTGTTTTCGATGAATTGGAGATAACTTATACCATGGCACATTGAAATAAATTACGTGACCTACTTCCTCACTTTCTTGAATAAGAATTTCGCTGGGCCAACAAAATAAAAGGATTTCCACCGTCATGGAAATGAAATAAAACATAAATTTCAGCATATCAATAATTGCTGCCCCGTTATCGAGCATTGCGTATCCACTTAAACAAATTTCCAATCCACTCGTAAGAAGTTGTATAAAAAGGATGGGAGTTATTAAATTATTTATATCGTCCACCACACTATAAAAATAATAGTGTGAATAATAGAAACTTATACAGAAGAAGAACTATTATAAATGACGAAAAGAACGAGATTGAAAGGAGCAAAATGTTTACTGTATGATCCGCTGGTGATGGCGAATGCACTTAAACAGGTCTATTTCGAACTTTTCCAGATGAACAGGTTCGCGATTGATTTCAATTCCAATTTTATTCATCCAGGTTTTGAGTAGTTTAAACTGCCCAGCCACATGTAAAATTATGGTCATAATCGAGCAGTCTATACCAGTGAGACCTGAAACTCCCCCGATGCATACCAAAATTTGACAGAAGAAGATGATTTCGAATTTGGGCGACGCTGAGATGTCTGTTCCGTACCTAATAGTGATGTTAGAATGTCACAGCTGTATATTTTCATTATTTACATACTTTTCTTGACCAATGGCAAGAGAAATGTAAGTAGATAAGTACGATTTTTTACCAGGCGACAAAAGGTAAATGTCGAGTGTCATTACTTAAATAATCGATAATTGCAGACGTTGAGAAAAAGATCACATTGCACGAAAGGCATGCAGAGAAAATTATTGTCACAGTTCGTGCCCAATAAGCAATTTGTTCGTAAGATTTCTTTTCGTTAGGATCATCGGAAGAATCCCATAGATATCGCATTTCATTATAAAGCTTATGTGCTTTTTCTCTTCTTGCTGTTACGTAAACTAGTTTGTATAATACTTGTCCGACTGATGTTGAAGCGGTCCCTATTTCTGATTTAAGCAGAAATATCGATTGGCTACGCTGTCAGAAAATAAAATATAAAATTTGAGATAATTTCGTTTAAATCTTACCTGCTATGGATTGTATGTCTCCCCAATTTACTGCTATCGCCAAAACTTGGGGCACGAACAGAAAACCGTATAAAATTATTGTCGCCATCAAGCGGAAATATGCGAATATTTTGCTATACGACGAACTTTTCTTGTCGATAGGCCACATTCCAACCATACTACAGAAGATCTTATTCGGTAGTATGTAATAATCGATCGATGTATTAGATAGTTCTTTCATGTTCTCCCTTCGTGCGATGTGTCTTTACGAACGGAAACTTATTTCCTCTTTGTTTCAACCAAGTTTTGCAACACGGAATTCTTTATAACAATATTATAGATTACACACCAAAACATAAGTTTTTATTTGGCGTGTTTCTTTCGCTCGAAACATGTTCAGTATTAATGTTATTCTGCATACGTTCCTCTTTAATTCTCGTATTTCTGATTTATAGTTTCATGAATAGTCTGTGTTGTAAGTAGGAGAGAATGGTATTGAATTGATAATATATATTCCCATGCAACGTAGTTGAAACTTCTATCGTGTTTAGTATGTATCAAATCGCTTACCGAGACACATTAAGGAAAAATTTGTCGTTATCATAAGATTTCCTTCTGATATTATTTTCAGAGATAGATTAAAGTAAATATTAACAATAATAATAACTTCAATTGACTCAGTCTATTTTGATTATGCCAAATAATGAAGTAGAGAATAATGTAAGAGAAGTAATAAAAATATTTATAATACGTATGTTCGTATTTGTAGTGAAAGTGTGCTTGAAATCGTCAGGGAAGTTCAGAAGATATGGAATTAAAGGTATAGAAAGAAGATGAAAATGTAATTCAAAAATTGTAAATGGTAGACATGCTTTTCTACCAGATGACAAGAATTTTTGAAATTGGATAGTATGGCAATATCCACACGCAGTTATAAAGTATCAGGTACGGTATGCTTTTAATTACAGATTACTTTTTGAGGTATTGTATAGTAATATCACACTATATACACACCTACACTATACATACGTTTGACTATTTTTGTTGAATACCATACACTGATATTATGAGTTCGTTGAAATTTGGTCTTGTTGCATTTGTCGTAACAATGTTAAATATGAAGCAGCCGTGTTGAATACCTGAAATCATTTGTACCTTAGTTTCTGTTTTAATGTTGCAAGAACTGATTTTCATTAATCAAGTTGTATATTCTGGTCGTTTTTGGCCTGTTGTAAATTTTATTGTCAAAATTAAATAAATAGCTACTCACACTTGTTAATGTTTGAAAAGATAATGTTTTGAAAGTTAATGCGGTGATACTGCAATGTCGTTGCGATCTAATAATCATAAGACAAAGCTGTCTCCGATAAATTGGAGATAATTTATACCATGGTAAATTGAAATAAATTACTTGACCTACTTCTTCACTTTCTTGAACAAGAATTTCGCTAGGCCAACAAAATAAAATAATTTCCACCGTCATGGAAATGAAATAACATATAAATTTCAGCACATCGACAATTGCTGCGCCGTTATCGAGCATTGCATATCCACTTAAACAAATTTCTATTCCACTTATAAGAAGTTGCATAAAAAGGATGGGAGTAATTAAATTATTTATATCGTTCACCACACTGTATAAAAGTAGTATTATAAATGATAAGTATTTATATGAAAGGATTTATAAAAACGTTGTTACACGTTGCGGAAAGGACGAGATTGAAAATAGCAAAATGTTTACTGTATGATCCGTTGGTGATGGCGAATGCACTTAAACAGGTCTGTTTCGAACTTTCCCAAGTGAACAGGCTCGCGATTGATTTCAGTTCCAATTTTATTCATCCAGGTTTTGATTAGTTTAAATTGTCCAGCCACGTGTAAAATTATGGTCATAACCGTGCAGTCTACAGCAGTGAGTCCTGAAATTCCCCCGATGCTTGCCCAAATTTGACAGAAGAAGACAATTTCGAATCTGGGAGACGCTGAGATATCTGTTCCGTACCTAACAGTGATGTTAGAATGTCATAGCTGTATATTTTCATTATTTACATACTTTTTATGATGAATGGCAGGAGAAATGTAAATAGATAAGGACGATTTTTACCAGGCAACAAAAGGTAAATGTCGGTTGTCATTACACAAATAATCAATAATTCCAGATATTGTGAAAGAGATCACATTGCCCATGAGGCATCCATAAAAAGTTATTGTAGCAATTCGAGCCCAATAAGCAATTTGTTCGTAAGATTTCTTTTCGTTAGGATCATCGGAAGAATCCCATAGACTTCGCATTTCATTATAAAGCTTATATGCTTTTTCTCTTCTTGCTATTATGTAAACTACTTTGCACAATGCTTGTGCGATTGATGATGCTGTGGCCCCTATTTCTGATTTGAGAAGAAATATCGATTGGCTATACTGTCAGAAAGTAAAATATAAAATGTGAGATAATTTCATTCAAATCTTACCTGCTACTGTTTGTACGTCACCCCAATTTATCGCCAAAATTTGGGGCACGAGCACAAAACCGTATAAAAACACTGTCACTACCGAGCGAAAATATGCGAATATTTTACTATAAGTCGAACTTTTCTCGTCGATAAGCCATATTCCGACCATATTACAGAAGATCTTATTCGGTAGTATGTAATAATCGATCGGTGTATTAGGTAGTTCTTTCATGTTCTCCCTTCATGCGATGTGTCTTTACGAACGGAAACTTATTTCCTCTTTGTTTCAACCAAGTTTTGCGACACGGAATTCTTTATAACAATATTATAGATTACACGCCAAAACATAAGTTTTTATTTGGCGTGTTCCTTTCGTTCGAAACATGTTCAGTATTAATGTTATTCTGCATACGTCCCTCTTTAATTCCCGTATTTCTGATTTCTAGGTTGATGAATAGTCTGTGTTGTAAGTAGAGGGGACAGTATCTAAATTGATAATATGGTTTTCCATGCACCATAACTGAAACTTCTATCGTCTTTAGTATGTGTCAGTTCGGTTACCGAGACTCATTACAGAAAAATTTGTCGTTGTCATAAAGTTTCTTTCCGATATTATTTTCAGAGATAGATTAGAGTAAATATTAAGAATAATAATAATTTAAATTAACTCAGCATATTTTGCTTTGCCAAATAATAAATAGAAAATAACGTAACGGAAGTAACAAAAATATTTTAATACGCATTCATGTTCATATTTGTACTGAAAGTGTGCTTGAAATCGTCAGGAAAATTCAGAACATGTGGAATTAAAAGTATGGAAAGAAGATGAAAATGTAATTTTAAAACGGCAAATAGTAGAAATACCTTCTTACCATTGATGACAAAAATATTCAAACTGGTATGGTATGAAAATTTTTACTTTTAATTACAGATTACTTTTAGAGCTATTGTAGTGATGTCACACTGTATAGGTACAATATGTACAGTATACATACTATTTTTGTTTAATATCATACACTGCAATTATGAGTTCGTTGAAATTTGATCCTGTTGCATTTGTCGTAACAAAGTAAAATATGAACCAGCTGTGTTGAATACCTGAAATAATTTGTACCTTAATTTCTGTTTCAATGTTGCAAGACTTGATTTTCTATAATCTAGTTCAATATTCTGGACGTTTTTGGCCTGTTGTAAATTTTATTGTCAAAATTGAAGAAATAGCTACTCACGTTTGTTAATGTTTGGAAAGATAATGCTTTGAAAGTTAATGCCGTGATACTGCAATATTGTTGCGCTCTAATAATCATAAGATGAAGATGTCTCCGATAAATTGGAGATAACTTATACCATGGCACATTGAAATAAATTACGTGACCTACGTCTTCACTTTCTTGAACAAGAATTTCGCTCGGCCAACAAAATAAAAGGATTTCCACCGTCATGGAAATGAAATAACACATAAATTTCAGAACATCGATAATTGCTGCCCCGTTATCCAGCATTGCGTATCCAGTTAAACAAATTTCTATTCCACTCGTAAGAAGTTGCATGAAAAGGATGGGAGTTAATAAATTATTTATATCGTCCACCACACTGTATAAAAGTAATAGTGAGAATAATAGAATTTTATATACAAGAAAAACTATTGTATATTGCTAAAAGAATGAGATTTGAAATAGTAAAATGTTTACTGTATGATCCGCTGGTGATGGCGAATGCATTTAAACAGGTCTATTTCAAATTTTTCCAAATGAACAGGTTCGCGATTGATTTCAATTCCAATCTTATTCATCCAGGTTTTGATTAGTGTAAACTGTCCAGCCACGTGTAAAATTATGGTCATAATCGAGCAGTCTATACCAGTGATTCCTGAAATTCCCCCGATGCATACCAAAATTTGACAGAAGAAGATTATTTCGAATTTGGGAGACGCTGAGATGTCCATTCCGTACCTAAAAGTGATATTAGAATGTCATAGATGTATATTTTCATTGTTTATATTCTTTTTATGATCAATGGCAGGAGAAATGTAAGTAGATAAAGTTCATTTTTACCAGGCGACATACGGTAAATGTCGATTGTCATCACTTAAATAATCGATAATTGCAGACGTTGAGAAAAAGATCACATTGCACAAGATGCATGCAGAGAAAATTATTGTAATAGTTCGAGCCTTATAAGCGATTTGTTGGTAAGATATCTTTTCGTTGAGATCATCGGTAGAATCCCATAGACTTCGTATTTCATTATAAAGGTTGTGTGCTTTTTCTCTTCTAGCTATTAAGTAAGCTACTTTATATAATATTTGTCCGAGTGTTGTTAAAACGGTTCCTATTTCTGATTTGAGGAGAAATATCGATTGACTACGCTGTCAGAAAGTAAAATTTGGGATAATTTCATTCAAATCTTACCTGCTATGGTTTGTATGTCTCCCCAATTTACTCCTATCGCCAAAACTTGGGGCACGAATAGAGAACCGTATAAAATTACTGTCGCCATCAAGCGGAAATATGCGAATATTTTGCTATACATCGAACTTTTCTTGTCGATAGGCCACATTCCAACCATACTACAGAAGATCTTATTCGGTAGTATGTAATAATCGATCGATGTATTAGATAGTTCTTTCATGTTCTCCCTTCGTCCGATGTGTCTTTACGAAAGGAAACTTATTTTCTATTTGTTTCAACCAAGTTTTGCAACACGGAATTCTTTGTAACAATATTGTAGATTACACGCTAATACATAAGTTTTTATTTGGCGTGTTCCTTTCGCTTGAAACATGTTCAATTTTAATGTCATTCCGCATACGTTCCTCTTTATTTTCCCTATTTCTGATTTATAGTTTGATGAATAGTCTGTGTTGTAGGTAGAGGGGACAGTACCTAAATTGTTAATATGGTTTTCCATGCACCACAACTGAAACTTCTATCGTCTTTAGTATGTATCAGTTCGGTTACCGAGACTCATTACAGAAAAATTTGTCGTTGTCATAAGGTTCCTTTCTGATATTATTTTCAGATAGATTAGATAGTAAATATTGGCAATAATAATGATTTAAATTAACTCAGCCTATTTTGCTTTGCCAAATAATTAAATAGAAAATAATGTAACGGAAGTAACAAAAGTATTTATTACTCACGCATGTTTATATTTGTACTGAAAGTGTGCTTGAAATCGTCAGGAAAATTCAGAACAAAAGTAAGGGAAGAAGATGAAAATGTAATTTTAAAACTGCAAATGGTAGAAATACCTATCTACTATTGATGAAAAGGATTTTCAAACTGGTACGGTATGAAAATTTATGCCTTTAATTACAGATTACTTTTTGAGCTATTATGTAGTGATGTCACGTACAATATGTACAATATACATACGTTTGACTGTTTTTGTTTAATATCATACACTGCAATTATGAGTTCGGAACTTAGTCTTGTTGCATTTGTCGTAACAAAGTAAAGTATGAAGCAGCTGTGTTGAATACCTGAAATAATTTGTACCTTAATTTCTGTTTCAATGTTGCAAGACTTGATTTTCTATAATCAAGTTTAATATTCTGGACGTTTTTGGCCTGTTGTAAATTTTATTGTCAAAATTGAAGAAATAGATACTCACGTTTGTTAATGTTTGGAAAGATAATGCCTTGAAAGTTAATGCCGTGATACTGCAATATCGTTGTGATCTAATAATCATAAGACAAAGGTGTTTCCGATGAATTGGAGATAACTTATACCATGGCACATTGAAATAAATTACGTGACCTACGCCTTCACTTTCTTGGACAAGAATTTCACTGGGCCAACAAAATAATAGGATTTCCACCGTCATGGAAATGAAATAAAACATAAATTTCAGCATATCGATAATTGCTGCCTTATTATCGAGCATTGCGTATCCAGTTAAACAAATTTCTATTCCACTCATAAGAAGTTGTACAAAAAGGATGGGTGTTATTAAATTATTTATATCGTCTACCACACTGTATGAAAGTAATAGTGAGAATAATAGAAACTTATATAGAAGAAAGCTATTGTAGATAAGGAAAAGAATGTGATTGAAAATAGTAAAATGTTTACTGTATGATCCGCTGGTGATGGCGAATGCACTTAAACAGGTCTATCTCAAATTTTTCCAAATGAAGAGGTTCGCGATTGATTTCAATTCCAATCTTATTCACCCAGGTTTTGATTAGTTTAAACTGTCCAGCCACGTGTAAAATTATGGTCATAATCGAGCAGTCTATACCAGTGATTCCTGAAATTCCCCCGATGCATACCATAATTTGACAGAAGAAGATGATTTCGAATTTGGGAGACGCTGAGACGTCTATTCCGTACCTAAAAGTGATGCTAGAATGTCATAGATGTATATTTTCATTACTTATATTCTTTTCATGATCAATGGCAGGAGAAATGTAAGTAGATAAACTTCATTTTTACCAGGCGGTATACGGTAACTGTCGATTGTCATTACTTAAATAATCGATAATTGCAGACGTTGAGAAAAAGATCACATTGCACGAGATGCAAGCAGAGAAAATTATTGTAACAGTTCGAGCCCAATAAGCGATTTGTTCATAAGATTTCTTTTCGTTAGGATCATTGGAAGAATCCCATAGACTTCGTATTTCATTATAAAGGTTGTGTGCTTTTTCTCTTCTTGCTGTTAAGTAAACTACTTTGTATAATATTTGTCCGAGTGTTGTGAAAATGGTCCCTATTTCTGATTTGAGCAGGAACATCGATTGGCTATGCTGTCAGAAAATAAAATATAGAATGTGAGATAATTTCATTCAAATCTTACCTGCTATGGTTTGTATGTCTCCCCAATTTACTGCTATCGCCAAAACTTGGGGCACTAACAGCAAACCGTATAAAATTACTGTCGCCATCAAGCGGAAATATGCGAATATTTTCCTATACGTCGAACTTTTCTCGTCGAGAGGCCATATTCCAATCATACTACAAAAGATCTTATTCGGTAGTATGTAGTAATCGATCGATGTATTAGATAGTTCTTTCATGTTCTCCCTTCATGCGATGTGCCTTTTCGAACGGAAACTTATTTTCTATTTGTTTCAACCAAAAGGAATGTTTGCAACATGGAATTTTTTGTAACAATATTATAGATTACACGCTGAAACATAAGTTTTTATTTGTCGTGTCCCTTTCGCTCGAAGCATGTTCAATATTAATGTTATTCCGCATACGTCCCTCTTTATTTTCCTTATTTCTGATTTATAGTTTGATGAGTAGCCTGTGTTCTAAGTAGTGGAGATAGTAACTGAATTGATAATATAGTTTTCCATGCAACGTAGTTGAAACTTCTATCGTGTTTAGTATGTATCAAATCGCTTACCGAGACACATTAAGGAAAAATTTGTCGGTATCATAAGATTTCCTTCTGATATCATATTCAGAGATAGATTAGAGTACATTTTAGAAATAATAATAATTTAAATTAATTCAGCCTAGTTTGATTTTGCCAAATAATGAAGTTGAAAATAATGTAACAGGGGTAATAAAAATATTTATAATACTCACGTGTGTTCATATTTATAGTGTGCTCGAAATCGTCAGGAAAGTTCAGAAGATATGGAATTAAAGATATGGAAAGAAGATGAAAATGTAATTCAAAAACTGTAAATGGTAGACATTCTTTTCTACCAGGTGACAAGAATTTTTGAAATTGGATAGTATGGACAATATCTACACGCAGTTATAAAGTATCAGGTACGTATGCTTTTAATTACAGACTTCTTTTTAAGGTATTGTATAGTAATATCACACTATAGACACATCTACACTATACATACGTTTGACTATTTTTGTTTAATATTATACACTGCAATTATGAGTTCGTTGAAATTTGATCTTGTTGCATTTGTCGTAACAAAGTAAAGTATGAAGCAGCTGTGTTGAATACCTGAAATCATTTGTAACTTAGTTTCTGTTTTAATGTTGCAAGAACTGATTTTCAATAATCAAGTTTTATATTCTGCTCGTTTTTGGCCTGTTGCAAATTTTATTGTCAAAATTAAAGAAATAGATACTTACGCTTGTTAATGTTTGAATAGATAATGCTTTGAAAGTTAATGCCGTGATACTGCAATATCGTTGCGATCTAATAATCATAAGACAAAGGTGTCTCCGATGAATTGGAGATAATTTATACCATGGTACATTGAAATAAATTACGTGACCTACATCTTCACTTTCTTGAACAAGAATTTCGCTGGGCCAACAAAATAAAATAATTTCCACTGTCATGGAAATGAAATAACATATAAATTTCAGCACATCGATAATTGCTGCCTTGTACTCGAGCATTGCGTATCCACTTAAACAAATTTCTATTCCACTCGTAAGAAGTTGCATAAAAAGGATGGGAGTAAATAAATTATTTATATCGTTCACCACACTGTATAAAAGTAGTAGTGAGAATGATAGAAACTTATATAGGAGAAAAACTATTGTACATTGCGAAACGAATGAGATTGAAAATAGCAAAATGTTTACTGTATGATCCGCTGATGATGGCGAATGCACTTAAACAGGTCTGTCTCGAACTTTTCCATGTGAACAGGCTTGCCATTGATTTCAGTTCCAATTTTATTCATCCAGGTTTTGAGTAGTTTAAACTGCCCTGCCACATGTAAAATTATAGTCATAATCGAGCAGTCTATACCAGTGACTCCTGAAGTGCCTATGGTGCATGCCAACAGTTGACAAAAAAAAATGATTTCGAATTTGGGTGACGCTGAGATGTCTGTTCCGTACCTAATAGTGATATCAGAATATTAGAGCTGTATATTTTCACTATTTTCATTTATTTCATGATCAATAGCAGGATAGATTGTTACCAGACGTCGAAAGGTAAATGTCGGTTGTTATTACTTAAATAATCGATAATTCCAGATATTGTGAAAGAGATCACATTGCTCATGAGGCATACATAAAAAGTTATTGTGGCAATTCGAGCCCAATAAGCAATTTGTTCGTAAGATTTCCTTTCGTTAGGATCATCGGAAGAATCCCATAAACTTCTCATTTCATTATAAAGCTTATGTGCTTTTTCTCTTCTTGCTATTACGTAAACGATTTTGTACAATGCTTGTCCGACTGATGTTGCTGTGGTCCCTATTTCTGATTTGAGGAGAAATATCGATTGATTACGCTGTCAGAAAGTAAAATTTGAGATAATTTCATTCAAATCTTACCTGCTATGGTTTGTATGTCGCCCCAATTTACTGCTATCGCCAAAATTTGGGGCACTAACACAAAACTGTATGAAACCACTGTCACTACCGCACGAAAATATGCGAATATTTTGCTAGACGTCGAACTTTTCTCGTCGATAGGCCACATTCCAACCATACTACAGAAGATCTTATTCGGTAGTATGTAATAATCGATCGATGTATTAGATAGTTCTTTCATGTTCTCTCTTCATGCGATGTGTCTTTGCGAAACGGAAACTTATTTTCTATTTCTTTCAACCAAGTTTTGCAACACGGAATTCTTTATAACAATATTATAGATTACACGCTAAAACATAAGTTTTTATTTCGCGTGTTCCTTTTGCTCGAAACATGTTCAATATTAATGTTATTCCGCATACGTCCCTCTTTAATGTCCTATTTCTGATTTATAGTTTGATGAATAGTCTGTGTTGTAGGTAGAGGGGACAGTACCTAAATTGTTAATATGGTTTTCCATGCACCAGAACTGAAACTTCTATCGTCTTTAGTATGTGTCAGTTCGGTTACCGAGACTCATTACGGAAAAATTTGTCGTTGTCATAAGGTTTCTTTCTGATATTATTTTCAGAGATAGATTAGAGTAAATATTAGCAATAATAATTTAAATTAACTCACTGTATTTTGCTTTGCCAAATAATAAATTGGAAAATAACGTAACGGAAGTAACAAAAATATTTATTACTCACGCATGTGTGCATTGCTTGAAGTCGCCAGGAAAATTCAGAACATATGGAATTAAAAGTATGGAACGAAGATGAAAATGTAATTTTTAAACTGCAATTGGTAGACATACTTTTCTACTATTGATGACAAGAATTTTCAAACTGGTATGGCAATGAAAATTTATGCTTTTAATTACAGATTATTTTTTGAGCTATTGTGTGATGTCATACTGTATACGTACAATATGTACAATATACATACGTTCGACCATTTTTGTTTAATATCATACACTGCAATTATCAGTTCGTTGAAATTTGGTCTTGTTGCATTTGTCGTAACAAAGTAAAGTATGAAGCAGCTGTGTTGAATACCTGAAATCATTTATACTTTAATTTCTGTTTTAGTGCCGCAAGTGTTCTAATCAAGTTTTATATTCTAATCGTTATTGGCCTGTGTAAAGTTTATTGTCAAAATTAAAGAAATGGTTACTCACGTTTGTTAATGTTTGAATAGATAATGCTTTGAAAGTTAATGCTGTTATACTGCAATATCGTTGCGATCTAATAATCATAAGACAAAGGTGTTTCCGATGAATTGGAGATAACTTATACCATGGCACATTGAAATAAATTACGTGACCTACGCCTTCACTTTCTTGGACAAGAATTTCGCTGGGCCAACAAAATAAAAGGATTTCCACCGTCATGGAAATGAAAAAACATATAAATTTCAGAACATCGATAATTGCTGCCCCGTTATCGAGCATTGCGTATCCAGTTAAACAAATTTCTATTCCACTCATGAGAAGTTGTACAAAAAGGATGGGTGTTATTAAATTATTTATATCGTCTACCACACTGTATGAAAGTAATAGTGAGAATAATAGAAACTTATGTAGAAGAAAAACTATTGTAGATAAGGAAAAGAATGTGATTGAAAATAGCAAAATGTTTACTGTATAATCCGCTGGTGATGGCGAATGCACTTAAACAGGTCTATTTCAAATTTTTCCAAATGAATAGGCTCGTGATTGATTTCAGTTCCAATTTTATTCATCCAGATTTTGATTAGTTTAAACTGTCCAGCCACGTGTAATATTATGGTCATAATCGAGCAGTCAATACCAGTGATTCCTGAAATTCCCCCGATGCATACCAAAATTTGGCACAAGAAGAAGATTTCGAATTTGGGAGACGCTGAGACGTCTATTCCGTACCTGAAAGTGATGTTAGAATGTCATAGATGTATATTTTCATTATTTATATTCTTTGTATGATCAATGGCAGGAGAAATGTAAGTAGATAAAGTCGATTTTTACCAGGCGACATACGGCAAATGTCGATTGTCATTACATAAATAATCGATAATTGCAGACGTTGAGAAAAAGATCACATTGCACAAGATGCATGTGGAGAAAATTATTGTAACAGTTCGAGCCCAATAAGCAATTTGTTCGTAAGATTTCTTTTCGTTAGGATCATCGGAAGAATCCCATAGACTTCGTATTTCATTATAAAGGTTGTGTGCTTTTTCTCTTCTTGCTGTTAAGTAAACTACTTTGTATAATACTTGTCCGAGTGCTGTGAAAATGGTCCCTATTTCTGATTTGAGAAGGAACATCGATTGGCTACGCTGTCAGAAAATAAAATATAAAATGTGAGACAATTTCATTCAATTCTTACCTGCTATGGTTTGTATGTCTCCCCAATTTACTGCTATCGCCAAAACTTGTGGCACTAACAGCAAAATGTATAAAATTACTGTCGCCATCAAGCGGAAATATGCGAATATTTTGCTATACGTCGAACTTTTCTTGTCGATAGGCCATATTCCGACCATACTACAAAAGATCTTATTCGGTAGTATGTAATAATCGATCGATGTATTAGATAGTTCTTTCATGTTCTCCCTTCATGCGATGTGCCTTTTCGAACGGAAACTTATTTTCTATTTGTTTCAACCAAAAGGAATGTTTGCAACACGGAATTCTTTGTAACAATATTATAGATTACACGCTGAAACATAAGTTTTTATTTGTCGTGTCCCTTTCGCTCGAAGCATGTTCAATATTAATGTTATGCCGCATACGTCCCTCTTTATTTTCCCTATTTCTGATTTATAATTTGATGAGTAGCCTGTGTTCTAAGTAGTGGAGATAGTAACTGAATTGATAATATAGTTTTCCATGCAACGTAGTTGAAACTTCTATCGTGTTTAGTATGTATCAAATCGCTTACCGAGACACATTAAGGAAAAATGTCTTGCCGTTATCATAAGATTTCCTTCTGATATTATTTTCAGAGATAGATTAGAGTAAATATTAGCAATAATTTAAATTAACTCAGCCTATTTCGATTTTTCTAAGTAATAAAGTAGAGAATAGTGTAGTACAATAATATTTAATTAATGTAACGTAAATATTTGTAATACTGATGCATGTTCATATTTGTAGTATGCTCAGAATCGTCAGAAAATTCAAGAGATATGGAATTAAAAGTATGGGAAGAAGATGAAAATGGTTCTAAAATTGCAAATGATACTTTTCTACCGGATGACAGGAATTTTCAAATTGGACGGTATGGGAAATACCCACCTGCAGTTATACAATAACAGGTACGATATAGTATGAAGATTTATACTTTTAATTATAGATTACTTTTTCAACTATTGTACAGTGGTATTACACTATGGATATATTTTTGACTATTTTTGTTTAATATCATACATTGTAATTATAATATAATTATAATTAAAATTGATCTTGCATTTTTCGCAACAATGTAAAGTATGATGCAGCTGTGTTGCACACCTGAAATAATTTATACTTTAATTTCTATTTTACTGTTTCAAGAATTGATTTTTTATAATCAAGTTTTATATTCTGGTCGTTTGAGCTTTTCTGAAATTTAATTTTCAAAATTAAAACAGTGATTACTCACGCTTGTTAACGTGTGAATAGATAATACTTTGAATGTTAATGCCGTGATACTGCAATATTGTTGCGCTCTAACAATTATGAGGCAAAGATGTCTCCTGTAAATTGGTGGTAAATTGTACCACGGTATATTGAAATAAATTATTTGCCCTACTTCTTCACTTTCATGGACAAGAATTTCACCGGGCCAACACCATAAAAGGAGTTCTATCGCCATGGAAATAAAATGGGTTGTAAATTTCATTATATCGATAACTGCTGCACCGTTATCGAGCATTGCGTATCCACTTAAACAAATTTCTATTCCACTCGTAAGAAGTTGCATAAAAAGGATAGGAGTTAATAAATTATTTATATCGTTCACCACACTGTATAAAAGTAGTAGTATAAATGATAAATGTTTATATGAAAAAAAACTGTTACACGTTGCGAAAAGAACAAAATTGAAAATAGTAAAATGTTTACTGTATGATCCGTTGGTGATGGCGAATACATTTAAGTAGGTCTGTTTCAAACTTATCCAAATGAATGGGGTCGCGATTGATTTCAATTCCAATTTTATTGATCCAGGTTTTGATTAGTTTAAACTGTCCAGCGATGTGTAAAATTATGGTCATAAATGTACAGTCTATACCAGTGATTGCTGAAATTCCCACGATGCATGCCAACAGTTGACAAAAGAAGGCGACTTCGAATTTGGGAGACGCTGAGATGTCTGTTCCGTACCTAATAGTGATATTAGAATGTCATTGCTGTATATTTTCGTTATTTACATTCTTTTCATGATCAATGGCAGGAGAAATGTAAGTAGATAAGAACGATTTTTACCAGACGTCAAAAGGTAAATGTCGATTGTCATTACACAAATAATCGATAGTTGCAGACGTTGTGAAAAAGATCACATTGCACAAGACGCATGCATAAAAAGTTATTGTAACAGTTCGAGCCTTATAAGCGATTTGTTGGTAAGATATCTTTTCGTTGGGATCATCGGTAGAATCCCATAGACTTCGTATTTCATTATAAAGCTTATGTGCTTTTTCTCTTCTCGCTATTAAGTAAATTATTTTGTATAATACTTGTCCGACTGATGTTAAAACACATCCTATTCCTAATTTGAAAATGTATGTGATTTATTGTGTTGTTAAAAAACCAGAAGTTCTCGTTCGTAGAAACACGAGATGCAAGTCAATTTAGTGAATCTTACCTGTTAGAATCTGTATATCGCCCCAATTTACTACTATCGCCATAATTTCGGGCACGAAGACACTAGTGAGTGCCGTTATTGCTACTATCACGCGGCAATATGTGAATATTTTGCTAAATGTGGAATTTCTCTCATCGGTAGGCCATATCCCAAGTATACTACACGAGATCTTATTCGGTAATATGTAATAATCAAACGACGTATTAGGTAACTCTTTCATCTTCTCCCTACATGTAAAATTGGATGCGTGTCTGCGGGTTTCTACCTTTTCTATTGCATGTTTCCGACAGAGAATTCTTTATAACGATATTATGGATTAGATTATAAAACATGAGGTTTTATGTTGGCATTTTTTGTAGTCAAAGTACAGAATTTTTCAATATCGTTGCCATCATATTGAACGTGCATTTTTTTACTTCGGTCATTTCTGATTTATGATTTGATTAATAATTCATACCGTAAGTAGTAGGGACGGTATGTAAGTTGTTACAATTTTCTTTTCTCTTTCAGCGATGAAATTTTAACTACGGTTAGTATACATTGTATACTAGGAGACTCGGTTAGCTAGTATACATCGAATTGCTTAGGAGACTCAGTATGATAGAGTTAGTCTTTATCCGGACGTTTCTCTGATATCATCTCAAAAAAATAAAGTTCCGTTTTGTCGACGTATGAAGTGTGCAATAATTAGTAATAGTAATTGAATTTGAATGAATTTCATTCGTTTACAAACATTCTATACATTGTTAAAATACACGATGAAATAGTATAATGAAAAGTAGCAAAGGATGAATGAATCTTAAAATAATTATATATTACCTTATAATTAACATTGACATTTCATAAATAGTATAAGTTATAGTCTTACAATTTTTGTTCTTTTGCAACGAGCTATTTTTCTAGGTGAAGTAAAACTGAAGTTAAAAAGAGATTTCAATGTACTATCATTTTTTTATTGACCGTTGAATTTCTATGAGACTTTTGCCCGTCGTTTCCGGAATTAAAAAATAAACATACGGTACCGAGAACAGTACACAAATACTGTAAGTCCAATATACGAATTTTTCGCCGACTAGATCTAAGAAAGGTTGATAAGTCTTCGCACTCGCGAAAGAGAGCAAAGCGTTGCTGGAACTCACTAATAAGGTTGCCATATTTTTCATATTGGCAGTGAACATTTCACCCAAAAGTGTGCTTGGAATCGGCAGTAATCCAGAGGACATGGATAAATTAAGGGTTAATAACGCGATTATCGGTAACCACGTCAAAGTATTAGGATCATATTGTAATGAAAGAAGATGAAAATGCAATCCTAAGAGTGCCAATGATATCGATGTTCCTACACTAGACATTATCAAGAGACATTTTCTACCCAATTTGTCGACTAGTAATGTAGCTGTCGAACCGGCTACGATCATACAGAATCCAAGAATCGTTACCACCAGGCTTGGTGTTATGGTAATTCTGCCTTTTGTCAGGATTATTTCCGCGTAAGAGTACAATGCACTGTATCCACTCACATAGGAGAACACGTAGATACCAATTATGACGAGAGGTTTCTTTAAATTATCTGAAATGAAATAGAAAAAAATTCAGGATTGATTGTTTCATTCGTTATTAGTTTCTTAAGTTCGGTGCTTAAAATTTTCATTATGATGAAGACAGAAGGGGTTACGAAGCTTTCTAAAGTAGTTCGAGATTAGTTTGGAGAAAATCGTAAGAGGAAGCTAAACTGCTAGAAATACCACGTTCATAGTAGGTATGACGAACGTGTAACATAACGATATTAATTCTCTTAAATATTTTTTATATCAGAGCGAAATGTTAGTAAACGAAGCAAATTAATTTGTTGTCTTGTAAACGATGAATTCTTTTGTCGCTAGCTTTTCTGGAAATGTTTTAAGTTGAAAAAGAAAATCGATGAGTACTTGGCATGAGGAACTCCTTCAACTTTAGGAAAATATTAGTTTCAGCTCCGTCGACGAATTCTTGAAGATCTCGCATCTCGGCTTTGACGTCAGCTTCTCGCCTAAACCACTTCAAGGATGCCTCAGCCTTGTCGATATCTCCGTGTAGGAGGTAATGGTAGGGTGATTCGGGTATCAAACTGAAGAGGATCATGAAGAGGATACTCGGAACGAGGCTCACGTACCCGAACATCTCCATGGACAGATAAGGACCCATTGCATTGCCCAAGAACATACCAACGGAAGATGCATTCACGTTCATGGATATCTAAAGACGTGACCACAGGTATAGCTTTATCGGATAAGAAATCTCATTCAGAATATTCATGTAGATAGAAAGAAGTTTATTTTAAGACATTACTTTTTAAGAGATGCTTTAATCAATTTAATTGGTACACGATATGCAAATGATGTTCTTTGACAAAAATTTGAAGTAAAATATTGCGGGCAGTTGTTGTTTCGATAATATTTTCATTCATTTCATTTACTTGTAGCGCAGGATATAAGAATTAATAGAAACTTACCAGTGATCCACGAATTTTCGGATTGGCGATTTCGCTTAGATATAAGGACAATGCAGCCCACATCATCCCCGATCCTATTCCCGAACAGAATCTAGAGATGTGGAGCCACATAACCGTAGTAGCACAAATGCTGAATATCCAGCTCGCTATTAATGGTACTCCACCAAGTAAAAGTACTTTTTTCCGTCCAATATATTCTGAAAATGATGTTGTGACATGTTAAAGTTATAATTACCTAATCACCCACAAGATTACCACAACTCAGTCACACGTCGCTCAATCATATATTTGACGGACCACTGATTACTTTGTTAACTTCTTTTTTTACATTTTTTCTCTCTCTCCAGATCTTTGTTTAAAGATCAGAAGTGCGTTTCTCAATGATTCTCTATTCACAAATTACAATTATTTGCTTGCATTTACTTTTCTACGTACCACAATTTCGTATCATGTTTTTCTACGAGTGCTGAGTCGTGGCTGCCTTGTTCTTATTCAATTTTCGATTAACAATGTTGATCACCATTGTTTGCCTTGCTTGGTCACTCGATCGTGTGCTGCAAGAGAGTATCGATCGGGTCAACTACGAACTACGTATATGTTTGGTCAAAGTTATCGAACATTTCTGGTGTACTGAGCAATTTAAATGAAACAAGTGTTTAGCGTCCAATTCGAAGGAATGTAAGGGTAATTAAAGAACATTTTTTCAAGTACAAGCGTGTCTTCGTGTCGTGACTGGAGAGGTTTTGTATAAATTAATAAACTTGATGATGGACGAATCTTTTTTCTGACAATGAAGAAATGGCCTTACCTTGACACAGTGCACTGAGCAAAGCTCCAACCAGACGGCCAAGATTTAAAAGAGACGCCACCCAGGACGCTTCGCTATCTGTCAGTCTCAAAGGCATGCTCGCTTCCGTTGATGTCAGTTGAGCCAAGTATGGCGATGTCCAACCATTCGCGAGACCACTTCCGATAGCAGCTAAGCTGACTGTCACAAACGGCCATGAAACAGTTGTGTCAACGGATGCGAGAATAATTTCATTAGCTCATTCATAGACATAGCTCTACAGATACCTTGATGCTCGGGATGCGGCGGATTTTGATGTGTACCAGAGATTGTATTAGATCTCTTGATCAAGTTTAACGTTAAGTAAACGTCGCGTTCGTGATCACTTTCACAAAACTCGATGCATATCAGATTCTTTATGAGTATTAAGCATCGGTTAAGAAATAATTGATTTCGGTGCACGATTATTTATTCGACTTAGAAATAAAGCGACGTACAATCGCTTAATTTTGCTCGATATATTGAAATACTCACGTGTACACGTAGCTAACCACTGTGGCCAGATTGTGATCTTTCTATCTGCATCTTTTTTTGGATCTTCCACAGACATCTCGATTTTTGGTGTTAGACGAGATGTGCAGAATGTAGTGGCTGTCTTGTCAGTTCGGATGAAATTATCCGAACTGACTCATATAACTTATAGCAGGAAAACCCCAGTTGAGATCGGTACATTTGCATCCCGATAAGATTCCTGATGTATTTATGATGTATTTATGCCTCGTGTGTAAGAGTTTGATCATTATATATGTCGCACGTATTTATCTTTTCAGCACGGGCCCATCAGCATGGGTGAAAAAGCTCATTATCTTGGAAATTTCTGTGGTTAGATTTTTCTTATCTTCGACTATACTTTTCTGGTTATAATCAGAGTACGGTGAAATTTTTGAAAAAACATCACACCACGTAAACATTCATTAGCAGTGATTGACAGTTCAGCACTGTTATCACGAGATCACGTCACAAATAGCTAATAACAATATCAAGAACTACTGTTTCGAAATTTATTGCAGCATATGGAAGACTGATGTGTGAAGCTGGTATTGTCACACATACGATGTATAATTTGAAAATATTTTATATGCAAAAATATAGACGTTTGAAAAAAGAAAAAAAAAATGACAGTGAAAGAAGCAAAAATCCTTTTACTTTCAGTTAATTTCTTTACAAAATATACAGAACGAATATTCAGTTAATTTCTTTACAAAATACACAGAAAGAATATTTATGATAGTTCTTCAGGAATATTATTTTACAGCTCACCTTATATATGTGTGTATATATATCTATTGAATAAGATTGATATTAAATTGGTCAAGTGAATTCGTTGCGATTCAACATTGTTTTACTGCAAATTCAATGCACGTGTAAATAATGTCTGTTATAATGTAGTTATAATTAAATTTAATAATTAATTACGTTATTTCAGAATAAATATTGATCAGAATGAAAAAGGGCCAGCCTTTGTCGAATGACATAAGCATTCCAGATTCTTTAAATCTTTTTGCGAAGAAAATTGGACAGGAAGCTCGTATTCGTAGAGACAAAAGGTAAAATAAACTTAATTTGGATAATTTCATCGTGGGCAAATAATACTTTAATTACTTTAATTATTCATGATAATATGTTGACATATTTTATTTTTGTTTTATTATAAAGTATGTAATTTAGTTGTATATTGTAATGTCACTAGTAAAGTAACGACGAAAGAAATGTTGACAATACTGAATCCAACTCTTAGTCAATTTGGTTGTCTACCTTTAATTACATTCTCAGAAAGATGTGATGGAGTGAACGATGAGATTAAGGAAGTCTCCAAAAATCACGATGATAATGATAAAAAAGTTAACGATTGTCTTAAGATAGTCTGTAATAACTTGGATAGTATCTATTCAAGTACGTTTATGACGATCGATTTCACTGCAAATATGTCATGGAATACTATTTAGAAAAAAATACTAAATAATAATATTTTCGAAGATGGCATTGAAGAAAAGACGATAGAAGATGACAGCGAAACGTTATGCTCCACAAGTTTAACAGATGAATTGGAACTATCTTTCGACGGTAAATGGTTGAGAAAATATTTTAAATTGCCATTGAAGATGGCAATCAAAGAAATTGCAACAAAGAAACCTTGCGATCCTGTCAATTATCTTGGTTTTTGGTTACTGAATTATAGAAGATGTCGAGAGCGTAGGCAGTGGCAATTACAGAAAGATAACGAGTTAAATTATCTTCGGTCTATGATCGAAGAACCAGTACGTGTTATTAGTAAAGTTTCATATCTTATCGTCTTCTCTCTTTATTATACTTTCCTTATATGATTATATTTGAATAATAATAAAATTATATTTATAGTCTGAAGGAATAGGAATGTAGAAAATATACATAATATACAGAGATGTACAGAGTATTCCAAGGTTTAGATTCCTCCTAGATTTTTCTAATTGTCCGTATTTTAATTCTTTTTTCAATATCCGATAAATTATCACAACAAAAATTTTTCGGCCTTTGAACAAAGCAAAGGTATTCTGAATTAACGTTTCAGGCATCCAAAGAAGAGGAATTTTCGGTGAGAGGAGAGGAAGAAGAAGAACAAGAAGAAGAACAGGGAATGCGCGACTGGAATTTTTGAACATTACAAGACTACGCATACATAGAAATAAAAGGTTCTTTCCTTTGTCTTATCATTTATAAACTATAAATATATATCTATTTGGTTAGTCGAATTACAACTACAAATATATACATATATATAAAAGTAACTTTTCATTACAGATACCAAAATCAATAACGCCCTTGTTAAGTAAATAACAAAATACTAATTGCAATTAAAGAAAGAGAAACTCGAATGCCAGTGCTTGCCAAAAACCAGATGTTTGCATAATTGCGTTATTTATTTTATCGTATCAGTTGGTTTCGTTTTTCGGTAACAGTTCACTGTCTGACCATACGATAGCGTTCACCCCTTCGATCGACGGAAGAGATCGTTTAAATTTCGCAGAATCGTTCGTAGGTGTCTCGACGTTCGAGGAGACTCGCTTCGTACGATCTCGTGCGTTTCCGTCGCGGGGTCGCGGTTCCCATGCGAAGTTGCGCTCAGTTCGAATCGCGCAGCCGCCTCTGCAGTTTCGGTGCGCGGTTAATCGAAAAACGGGTGAAACGTACGCGGCGTTTCGAGACGTACGTGCGTAACGTGACGTATATCGACAGCTCGTTGATTGTCGTCGTTGTCGTTGTTTTAGGCATGACGAGAACCGTCTAACAGGAGGATGAGGCTGTCGCGTCACGATGCGAAATGTGCGACGAAAACACGCGTCGCCGTGTACAATTGGATTGTTATTGACGCGAGGGTTGGTTGCGCGGCCATGCCAGTCGTCGGGTGAATGGCTTGGCCGGCAGATGGCGCGGCGTTCGTTTCGGTCCACCCTGCCTGCGCTGGAATGCCCTCGGCGAGGAGCCTGTCGACGCTGCCGTCTTTCGTGGAGCTTTTTTCCACGCCACGATCAGGTGACTGGGCCAAGGCCCTTTCCAGACCCTACGAATCGTTCCCTAACCGCTAACGGACATTCGCGGACGGACGCGTAATCGCGGAAACGGATAGAAGAACGCGCCAGCCGGGTGGTCCACTTTGCACGTACGGAGGAGGTTGCTGTGTTGTGTGTTGTGCACCAGAAGGCGGTTCCAGTGCACTCTGTACTTCGATCGTATCTCGCTCTCGTTTCGTCTCGATTCGTCTTCGACAGTGTGATTCCCGTTCGAGATCATCCGTGCGACTGGCTCTTCTGTTTAACAGAGGGCCGTGTTCGAACCACCGACGGTTATCAGCCGCGAGAGGAGGACGCGGCAAGCGACCGAGTTAAAGCGGAACACGGGAGTGTCGTCCACCATTTTGGCTGCGCGAGGTTATTCGATATGTGCACCATTCTCGTTACGCGTTCGCCGTTTTCGAATTTTTCATCCGAAACGGACGGCTCGCGACGCTCGTCGGGTCATCGTTCGTCGAATCGCGACGCAATCGCCAACACCGCACACCGAAGAGGCGATCGTCCCTGCGAAACGATCCGTTGAAAGTGTCGAACAGTTAAATGGAGCAAGGCGAGGGCTGTTTTCCTCTTCGCAGTCCTCTGACGCTGTCAGCTGGTTGTCTCGGTTGGTGCGAACGTACGGAATCGGCGAGATTCGCGGACATATGGTACTCTCGAGCGAGTCGAGAAATAATCGCATCGAGGAATATATCGCGCGGGTAAACTGCCACTGGAATGGAACAATGTCGCTGGAAAGTGGGTTACTATAAGTGCCGTCCCTGCTGTTGGTGAAAATTGACGTTCACGGAGGGAGGAGATATTCCGTGCCTCGTCCCGTACCCGTGCGTACTCGTCCTTCAAACTCGTGTGTGTGTGTTCACCATCTCTGTTACTCGTCCCTGTGGATATCGACGAATTCGCGTACGAAATTCGGTCTTAGTGCAGCTGATCAAGACACGACGTGTCTGAGGAAGCCAGCCTGTGTGTACGTAGGATCTCGAGTGCCATTAACCTCGTTTCGTGGCCACCTCGCGGCGGAACGACTCTCGTTCCGCGATTTTTCTCTCTTTTCGCCTTACGTTCCCGAGATCCGCGTTTCAACGTGATGGGAGATGGGCGGCGTGATTAACAGCCAGGAACCAGCGGCGGGGCGAGTACAGGAATCGTGTCGTTCGGGCACGATCTACATAGTAAGTCGCGTTTGTGCCGTTACGCGGCAGTAACACTCGCTATCTTTTTTCGTCGATATTTCTCTTTTGAAATCGAAAGACGCACGTGTCTCGTTCCCCCTTGACGGATCTCTCCCTGTTTCAACGTTGATTTACAATGCGCGGCGGAAACGCGGGAAACGAGAAGGGAACAATCGGGCGTTGATGATTTAAATTTCCCGCGTGTAATTGTCGTAGACGCTCCGCAGAAGGGACGCGTGCGTCGTATTCTTTTCTCTTCAAAATTCTCGTAATAATTAACGCTCGTAACACGGACGTTTTTAGTTACGTGGTTGTTACCTATTTACGTTTGTTTCGCAGGCTGGGATAAATAGCGGCGGTGGGAATGGTGAAGAGAAAGGAAGGAGAGGATGAACTTGTCCTAAGGCTGGCGTGAAAACGAAAACGAAACGACACGATGGAGACCAAGTGACTGTAACATTGTCTCGATCTCCCGAACGAGATCGTAGGGCGTAGTTTCTAGATGTATCGTGCGATTATTCGACTGAAGTGAACTGGTTTTTGGTGTGCTCTCCGATCAGTGCTCCGATTGTGCTGTGCAGGTTTATCGTCGACGTATTTGTCACGAGGATTTCGTGTGCTGCGCACGTTACGCCGACCCATCGGAGACACGTGAGTAGCCTTATCAGAATTTCTTTTTTCGTCGTTTCATCTGCCGATAACGGGGTTTCCCGACGTTGCGAGCACGTTGCTAAATATAATCGGGCAAATACTTTTGTCGTTTGGCAAATATGTAACGTGCGTTGTGTGCGAATCAAACATCACGATTTAGTCGAGATTACGTTCTTTCTTTTTTCCCTGATGCCGAGCAAATACTCTGGATTTATTCAGTAACGTGATTCCCAGCAGTGTATTTTTATTTTTATTTTTTTATTATTGCTTCGCATCAGGCCTATTTTTAAACCTGGTATCTCGTTTTTCAATCCTCGGTTTGAGTCAAGCTACTTGATTTATATTCATGGAAATATTACAGTACATTTAGTAACTCAATTCGCATCTAGTTGGAGATCAATATTATGAAGTTATCGTAAAGTATCGCTGGATGTGATAGACCTGTCCAAGCTAGAGCTCGACGGAGAAAGGAGATACAAGACCTCGAGAGGAAATGATCTGTCCAGGGTCAGACAAACCGTGAAGTATTAGGTCCTACGAAGAATTCTGTCGTCTCTTTCTCTCCACGATTCCACGTCTTCGTCTACATCTCTATCCTCTATCTTTCTACGTCTATTATCGACAAAAATAAAAGGGAAACAACAACAATTTCTACGTTATTCCATCGTAAAAGGCGTAGCGAGCGTTTAACGATCGTTTCCCATCGGCATCCGTGTCTTGAAATATTCAGCAAAATAAAGAGGCTGTTCGAAAGGCTTTCTTCGCCATTATCTTCAACCCTCAATCGCCAAACATTGAAATATGCATAACGAAAAAAAGTTCGTAGGAGACTGTCCACGTGGAAGCAGCGTTTGTTGGAGCTCTTTATAAAGTGTTTCTCTGTCGCGAGGCGGGTCGAGGCGATTGTTACTCCTTTATGGACGCGAATGGCTTTTATATAGAACAACTTCCGCGTAGTGTCTTCTTCATAATGTAACGATGGAGATGTTCTCGCGAAAAAGGCTCTTTAATAAAATGCTACTCCCCCCTCCCCGTTTATCACTGCTTTGCTAAGCCTTCGTTTGTCGTTACCCGCGACATCCGCCGACGCGGCCGTACATTGAAAGTTTAATGCGAAATCATCGAACATGGAAAGTTGGCGGTATTCCAGTTTCTCCTGCCGTCTCTCAAATCCGTTCTCCTACGACCCTTTATACAGTACCAGTTCACGTAACACGTGTTCAACTGTGTACGTGACATACGTTGCGGGGCATAGGTTTGCCCGCACAACTGCACATGGAACTGAATTATTGGAAATGTAAATTGAAAGTCAATATTATTTCGGGGGCTTAGGGTCTGCAAGTTATATCCGCGATTGGCCGGAAAATTAGTCCGGCTAACTGCTTTTCTTTCACGTCGGCTACGCGATGGTGAAATCAAGCCATTCGACAAAGTTGGGAGAGGTTTCGCGGGGGAAGTTTTTTTCACGCTACCAACAGCTTGAAAAAATTCACTTCGAGATTCGTTATATCGCAAGGAGACAAAGTGGAGAAATTTTTTTTTTAAATTCCGCGCTCGTGGATAATCTGAATTATTACGTTGGATTTATTTAAAAAAATTTATTCGCGTGACAGCGCTCTCTGTCATTGTCTTACATCCTGTCCTCTCGTCGGGGCATTTTTCTAGGACAATGGAGTTAATCGTAGGAAATAATTACGGTCCTAATTGCAAAGTCTTCAGATTTCAATAATTTCATTGTGATATATATTAGCGCCCTTTCGTTGAATTCATTTCATCCTCCATGTCTTTTCTTTTTTTCTCTTCTCCACGAGCCAGCCTTTGCTCGTAAGAGGGTAATTCACGTCTACTTACAGATGTAATTACGTTCCATAACGTTGTTTAACTTCCTTTTCGGAGTATTTATTATCAGAGAAATCTCTTAACCCGATTGGCTGACCCATTTTAGTGTAAACCACTTTATTATTTATCGCGCTGTTCGTTGCTCGTTGTCACTGGATATTTTCCATTCGGTTATTAATGACCGAGTAGACTGAGCGATTAAAAATCCCTGCGCGTAGTGATAAATCGATATCGGAGATATTTCGTTTGTTTCGTTTGATTTTTCCCACGTGTGATACACACGTGTATGTCACCGAATGAAACTACGATTCGAAGTTATCAATTTATTAGTATCCCGATAGTTTCTCGATATTTCGATGATTCTATTGTTCGTACGTGTAACTTTTTATTAAAAACTGCACGACTTGTACCCCAGTACGATTCGTCTCACTGAAAAGCCGAGAAGCAACTGTTTTTTGACTAGGAAATGAAGACTTTTTTGTCATAAAATTGATATGCAAAACAAATTACAGGCGCGATCGCTCAGTACCAGACAACGCCACTCGTACTCGAGATCTACCCCACGCCCCCTCGCGAATCACGTGACTCAAATCAACCAATGGCTAATTTTCGTTGCATCAGCGTTGCACCTGAAGAGGCCCAATTTTCTGGCTTATCCCCGCTAAAATCACTTTCAGTGATAAAAATTGCGAAAGATTCGCGTATATAGACGAGAACAACGCGGGGCAGATCGTACCTCCGAGACTCGACATCTTTCTCGCGTTTCCTTACCTCTCAGGAAAATACGTACTAAAATTTCATTGGAGATCTCAAACGTTCCCTCCTCCTTGTTTTCGCAATATCGTCGAAACAAATCACGTTTGGAAAAGAAGAAAAATGCAGCATCGAGGAAAATAAGGTCGCTTTTTATACACGCACAGTCTCGCGTTGCCCTTTACATTTTCGTTCGCCAATGGTGGTCTTAATTACGCAGTTTATTGTATAATCTGTAACGACAGGGAAATTAACGATTGTTAACGCGCTTCGTCACATGTAGCAACAATTTAAAAATCAATAAAAACACAGCAGTGGCGCGTTACTCGCGTGCTCGTTGAACGTACCCTGTACCGAATAACTCAACATTACTCTGTCGTGGATAATAACAATTCCCCGGTATCTAAATTCCTTGATGTATCGTTGCGGCTAACTTTCACGTGCATCGGGAATAGTGCGAGACTACGGGAGAGTAGCGAAACTTTTAATAAATTTGCTGGATCGATATTCAGATTTATCAGCTGTGTGGCTACGGGCTTGTGAAGTTGCGCAAGTTTTTTATTTCGCGATCCGTATGGAAGCGGCGAGTTAAGTAGATAACTAATATTTGATCTGGAGTACTGGTCTGACTACGTATAGACATGTCCTATTTAAGAACGACCGAAACGGAGAAACGGCGAAGTAAAGATAAATGGGTATAAATAGTACGAAGTAGCTGAGATTGACGATAAAATTTCCAATCGAAAGGAATAAGAATTTTCACATAGTCAAACTGTCGTCTGTGATAATTAGAATTCGACAATTCCACCCTTGCCAGTTAATTTTACAATTTTTTACGATTTTACAATTCAGGTAGTAACGCTTCTCGTTGAAGCAGTCTTTCCCTTTTTTTCAATCGCGAGACGAGAGATCGAATATTCCAATTCCGTTGGATTCGAGGCAATTTGTCTTCCCGTTAAGCATTTGTCATCGATACCATTCGTCGATCAACTGACGACGGATCGTCCACCCACGTGTGGCCCTCCTCCGTCCTCGAATATCGTGGCCGACTGCGATTTATCAAGGGTAAGAGACAGAGCAAGATAGATAGCAGCGGTAAGAAAGTATTTTTCAAGAACAAATGTTTCGACGACGACGGGGGAAAGAGATCAGTCGATAAAGCGATCCTGCCTTTTTACCGATTGTTGTTCAGCGTTTAGTTAATTTAATAGTTTCATCTATTACACAGAATACTCTAACCACGTTAAACCTAGATTATCATCAAGTTCCTAGGACCCACCTGAGTCTTTAATTCAATCGTTGTTAGTATAACTGTGGAAAAATTATCCATCTTAATATCCATCTGTTTAATATTCACACGCCGACCGTCAGCTCTCAACTGAAAGCCTTTAATCTAATCTGTAATCTTCGAAGGAGATATCTCTCGGCTTTCATCTTACTCGAAACACTCGCCTATTTAATACCACCGCTTTGAACATTAACGCGTTCATAGATTCGCGATGCATTTAATTCGATTCGGAGATCTCCTCCGGAGTCGAGTATTAATTCATTCGCAGATTTCTGAACGCGAAAGACTTTTAATCTGATCGATGATCCGTTTGATATCAACGCTTTATATCAACTATTTATCCAATTAGTTTGATTAAAGTTTCACAATGTGATTAAAGTGCGGTGCCATTTCGCGAATGAAGGAACTGTAAAGTATTTAAAGACCCTGGATCCAGCTGGGAAGGAGAGAGAGAGAGAGGAAAGGCGTTTAATGCGTTTCGTCTCGGAGTCACTGCCTAGACTCATCAGTGGAGTTGATGGCAGCGACTCCTTACCTCAGACGCTTGTTGTTGTAACTACCCGCTAGGCTGGACGGTCCATTCTAGTGGTGTTGCCGCACTTTGCTTTGTTTAACGTCGGAGATCGGTAGGACCTCGACGCTAGGCGCGCAGCCACTTGCGGCTTGTGCTAGTCATTGCTCGAAACTCATAGTTGAGGAATCCTAGGTCGGTACATATTTATATTTATATTTATATATATTTGTCGGGTTAGGAAGGTAAGGATGTTGGATGGACGAATGGACTTTGGGGTCGTGAGAAAGAGAGAGAGAATAGAGCGTTTGTGCGTTTTCGTCTCGGAGTCACTGCCTAGACTCATCAGTGGGGCGCGCTGATGGCAGCGACTCCTTACCCCAGACGCTTGTTGTTGTAACTACCAGCTAGGCTGGACCGTCCATCCATCCGAGCGGTGTTGCCACACTCTGCTTTGTTTAACGTCGCAAATCGGCAGGACCTCGACGCTAGGCGCGCAGCCACTTGCGGCTTGTGCTAGTCGAGTGTTCGAAACTCGTAGTCGAGGAATCACAGTGAATAATTTCCTACGTGGATGAACGTTGTTTTTTTGCAACGATGACGCAAGCCGGATACTCGCGCGATACTCGGATGGAAATGTGGCTGGATTGGACGAACGCGGGTATCGCGGACCGTTTTCATTTTGCCAACTGAATGTGATTTGCTACGCGAGTAGGTATGTAGGTTAGCGTTTTCGTACTTACAGCCACGCGGCTGCAAAGTATTATAAAGTGCGGAGGGCCGCGAAGGGGGGGATTTCGACCAGAGAAACGGGTTTGCAACCCTGTTTCGTTTTTGCGGTTACCAACGACGACACTGGTCGACGTTTTTTTGGAAAATGCTCGGACAAAGCTTCCGCGACACCAACCAGAGAGCTTAATGAACCGAGCTTTAAGCTTTAAAACGCCGCTTCGATTCTGGAATCTCGTCGAGAGGGAAGGAGAGACGTCTCGTTTCGGGACTTTTGCATCTTCTTTCGCGCGAAATGAGTTTTCATTCGTTTTCCTGTCGGTGGAATGTCATTGATGCGCGTAATGGATAATTAAGATCGTGTTGGTAATTGCGAGGTACCGGGGAGAGGCAGCGCGAGCGATAAGATCTTTAATTTGAGGAAACTAGTAAGTGAAGTTGAAGTTTAATGGAAATTCTGCTGCAATCAGATGGCAATAGATTATTCTGCGAAGGTCTCGTAGAATCTTCTATTGCGTGTACCGTTTAAATAGCGGTCTTATTTGTGTTAGCGATTTGCCGATCGTGGCAATACCGATTGACACCGTTTTCACGTTTGTAGCTGGCTGGTACGTCCCATTCATACGGCAGAATTGATTTTAAATGTCACGTCGATACAATCGGAGGCGTTTGACCCTGGCTTTTGAGGCGATGAACTTTACAGAGTGAGACAGAGGAAAAGAGAGTTATAGTATAGATCAGTCAGTCGTTGAATGAGAGGCACTCGCAGAAGGCACGGACTTCAAAGAAACTCAATCAACTCAGCTCAATCGGTTATTTCTCGGTATTTTATACCGTGTTACTTATCACCGTAGTCGATTGTCTCCGCTCGATTCACTTTCGCGTTTCGGAAAATCTACCAAGTGAAATTAAGAAGATCCACAAGAGGAAATCTTTATATCTAAAATTATCTCCTCGTCGATCAACGTTGCGTGCTTTCTCACAGAGAAAACTCTAACTCGAGTTCGTAAGTCAATAACGTTCTATCTAATCGCGAGAAAAGGGAGAGAAACTTCGATTTTCTGCATCTACGGTGAATTCAATTAATAAATAGTCGACTTAGCCAGCTTCTCCTCGTATCTTATCGGGCGGCGTTCTCTCACTGCACACTCGGGCGGAAGTACGAATGTATATACCACGATTGCAGCAAATTGATTGCTCTTCTTTACTCTCTCCTCTTCGTTTCCCCTCTTTTCTCCCCCAGTTTCTCCTCCGCTTTTCGTTCTTTCATTTTCTGCGAATCCCCGATCGTTTCTTTCAACAGAGCCTCACAAATCCGAACATCCGGTTCACGGACTTTGCGAGTTCGTTTGCTAATTTCGCCACGGTTGAAGCGTAATTTTAAACCCTTGACGTCCAATCAATTTGACATTAAAAATTAGAGTTGGTGGATTTTTGGTTGCTGCATAGCGTTTGGATAACAAAACGGAGGAATCAAGTACGATTGTTTAAGAGCAATACGCTCGAGAAAGCGGAGCAACAGAGCGAGTGAACGAAGAGAACACAGCGCGGGGGGAAACAGCTTCCTCCAACTTTGAAAACGAGAATTCCATTTTGCCCGGGAACCTAATTCTCTCGATGCTTGAAAATAATATCATTTCGACCTGCGTTAAAATTAAATACGACGAAAGATACTCGGCCGTTCTCTTATGCTTCTCCAGTCGCGCGATGAAATTTCAGGCACGAGGAGAATCAGGGTGGTGCTGGGAAAATGAAACGAACGAAGCTAGTCTGAAAAAGCTAACCACTCTTCTTTTCTCTCTCTCTCTCTGTCTCTCTTTTGCCGGATGAAATTTATTTAAAAATTTTCGCACAATCTCGATTCGAGAGCTGGTCTGATTTACAACTCGTGGTGAAACGTTCCCCGTTTGTGAAAATACGAACGAGGGCCTGCTCTTCGCAGTCCAGTTTCGAAAGGTCTGCATTTTGAATCACGAGCTTTAGCACGGTCGTAAGGACTTTATTTCAATGCCAGAGAAAGGAAATCAGTCAACGATCGAAATTGGAATGTAGTTTCGTACTTGTATCTCAGTACGATTCGTCTCACTGAAAGGCCCAGAAGCAACTGTTCTGACTAGGAAATGAAGACGACCATAAAATTTTTCCCATAAAATTTTATTGATATGCAAACATTTGAATTACAGGCGCGATCGTTCAGTACCAAATAACGTCACTCCCACTCGAGGTCTACCCCACGCCCTCTCACGAATCACGTGACTCAAACCAACCAATCGCTAATTTTCGTTGCATTAGCGTTGCACCTGAAGAGGCCCGAGATATCACTTTCGGTGATAAAAATCGGCGCGGAACGTGTTAAACGACTATTAATTTCGTACTGTTAATTTGTCGTTGGGAATTTTGTCGAAAATGGCGCGATGATATCGTGTCCCTTACCAGGCGGTATCGATTACCCAGCGAGACAATCCCCCCGACTTTGCTTGTTTCCTACATTTATGTACATAACCCGACTCGTCCTTCGTTAGCAACGTTTGTCTAGAGATTAATAATCCCCGTGTCCTGGCGGAGTCTTTGTTGAAGTTGAATTTAAATGTTTACCGATTGTAAATTTAACGATATGCAGCGGCCGAAAATGGATTGTTCCCTCCGTTCCCTTCTTGCCTGTGCACCAATGAATATTTCATGCTGCTTCACTTGTTGTTTTCGATAAATGCGCTCGTCTTATTCGGGATAAAAAAAAGGAAAAAGAAAGAAAACAAACAGTATCAAATTGAAAAACTTTCAATTTGAAAATTTCAGTGATAGCTGAAGGTACAATTTCGAAATTCAGAAGCTGTTTCTGTCTCGAAAGGATCGGAGAATCAGTTTCAGTAGAAATATCGTTTGCATGATGGTGCGTTTGAAATAAAACACGCAATTCATGGGAGGATTATCGATCATGAATCAAAAAGAAGAGAAAAAAATAAAAAAAAAAAAGAGCGAAACAAGAGGAAAATGGAACTTTACGTTTTACGTTTTATTCTGCTTCTTAGATGTTAATCGTTCGATTTGATTCACAGGCGAGTTCGCAAGAACCCTTCGCTCACACGCTCTTTTAAAGCTTCGCGAATGAAATATCGCGCATTATAAATATTTAACGCGTTGGTGCACCGCCCACCTTCAACGCGAGTAATTTATTCCACTTGTCAAACAAATTGTACAGCTTTAGTTTAGAAAAAAAGGAGCGCGACTCCGCCGTGAAAAATGCGTGAAATTAAAACGCACGTACTGAGATATGTTTTGTTTCTACCTCTGGCAAAAACAAAATTTCAATAATATATTCTGCCGTCACGCGTACGTTTTATCTTTTCTCAAAATCGTGAAATCCCAACGCCGACACGAGAGAGTTCAGACTTTGGGATTTCCGAATGAAAAGTATCGAGACTTGTGAGAGACTCTCTGCAAGTCGGCGTAATGGTAAATTGATCGGTAAATTGAAAATAATCTCTCGTCTGGTAAAGAGGAGTAATGAAACGAGTTGTCGGGGTCGGTGGCCAGGGGTCGTGTAAAACACGTGGAATTTTAATGAACAAGTTGGGAAATTTCAGCGGGGGGATAAAGTACGCTTGAAAGAAAGACTCTCGAGCGTTCGCGGATTCTGCTCTCAAATTATACTTGAAGTACAATTATAAAGGAGAAGTTGAGGAAAGGGATCGTATTTTACTTCGTTACTTTCGGTCTCTTCAATGTTCTAAACACCACGTGTTTCTTTTTCTTCCTGTTTCGTTTTCTTCGCTCTTCTTTTTCTTTCTCCGACTTCGAAGTTCGCGAAAATTTAAACGTTCACGAATAATGCTCTCGCGTATCTGTGTACAAAGTCGCGAAAACGAAAATTATCGCCAGAACGAAAATGTGAGTTTCACGCGACGAGGGGAGAGGAGTGGGAGGGAGCGAGTCGAATAGTTGACAAAATCGTTAAGGGACTACTCCGGTCCAAGTATCTCGAATAGCGTCGTTATTAGATTCTTGAAGTGTTTCCTTGACCTGCTTGCGCCAGGCAGTTTAGCAGCGGTACGAAGAATGCTCGTGGCGATGTAGCTGGCTGCATGAAACTATTTTGTACAGTTATCGCCGGGGCTCGAGTGGTTTTCTTCGGCGTCGCGCCGCGCGAGTACACCGTGTCCCGTATCATCTTGCGCCTTTAAATTCGTTTGGAACTCGGGTCGAAGCTTCCCTTCCCAAGCACCAAATTCAACTCGTTCTCTCCTCGCTTTTTCCACTCATTGTCAGACTGGAAAACAGACTCGCAGAGTCGTTCGATTCGACGCGCCGTTCACGCGGAATCCCAAGCTTCGAATGAAAATATCAACGTTACTTGACAGTTACTTGTAAGCTCCTCTTCCCCGCGAGTTTTTATCTCGCTATCGATAAAAACGTGGACACGCTTCGCAGACTTTTTAACAGAGTTTTGGATTGCCGAGTTTCTTCACGAGTCTCGATATTTAGATTTTAGATCGAACGATGTTTCGGTGAGCAGGATTTGGACGGTTGGTTGCACAAAGTGCAGTTTGCCTCTCCAAAGGCGAATTAATCGAAACGCAATCTGCGAGAGCTGGTGCTCTTTGATTTGCTTTCGTCGAGTGAAATTTTGCTTGTTCGGTTCGTAAACTTTGGTGTGTTTTTATCAAAGCGGGGATAACCCAGAAAATCGTGCAACGCTAATGCAACGAAAATTAGCGATTGGTTGATTGGGGTCACGTGATTCGCGAGGGGGCGTGGGGCAGACCTCGAGCGATCGCGCCTATAATTTGTTTTCTATCGATTCAAACGTTTGCATATCGATAAAATTTTATGGCAAAAATGTCGTCTTCATTTCTGGGCCTTTCAGTGAGACGAATCGTACTGGGGTACAAGTAGTGCAGTTTTTTTTCTCTCCCCTCTCCCTCGAATCTTTATTAAAGAATCTCGATATTTAGTTTACAATCTCCAAAAAAAAACCACCGTGAAAAATAGCGACCGCTCTGTAATAAACTGCGAACGTTTGAAAAAAAGAAAGTTGAAACGTGGTTTCCTTTTTGTCAAATGTTTCTAAATTCCGTCAAAAAAAATATTTAGCGACCCCCAAATATTTTATCATAGGTAGAATAGTCAGATAATTTTGTGCACAGTTATTCGTTGCTGTCGGGCAAGAACGGTTCGTTGGTATCACAACGGTGGCCGACTTGCAAAATCTGGCGAACGATATTAGCGACAAAAGTTGCGGCAAACTTTAGCAACAGAGAAAGGGTTAATATCGTCGATACGTACGTCTACTTGGATGATTTCCAATTCAAACATTTGCCTTTGCCTGATCCATCGGGTTGATTGACACACGTCGGCCACGTTGGAATATTGTACGGTTCGAATACTATTATCGGCCGAATCTAACGCATCGTTGCATTCACGATATTCTGCATCGGGGTATCGTTTCTCCCTCGAGCGTGTCTCGGTCTCGTTAGCTTTATGTAATCATGTTCGTCCAGATTGTAGTTCGACTGTAACCTATAGTTAGTCCATAGAAGCATTACCGTGTGCTTCATTATCGCCAAATAATCGATTATTCGTCAGAGTTTGATTAGCACGACCTGGAAGAACTTTCCTCCTATGCGAACGAGATTGTTTCTCTGTTATTGCTAAATTAGCGGCAGCTTCTCGTGTTATCCTGTCAAATATAAGATCTTAAATACAGAATATCCTGCTTTTTCTAACAAGACAGTTGTTAATAATTAGTTTTAAATTAAATTCTTTCTTTTTCATGCACTCCCAGCAAATCGGCAAATATTACAGGCCATCTAGTAAAAGATATAACAACTACAACTACAGAGTGTAACTTTACAACGACCTACGATATTATGCAATAATTAAGCGAGATTAAACAGGGGACACGCTTTTTCAAATCATTCGTCGTCAAATCGGCGGCAATCTCAAACAGCAGCTTAACTGCATCAAACACAAATATACATAGAAATCGCGTCAGATAGCGCGAGTCCCGAAGCGAAGTTTCGCTCGCAGTTAAGTTGAAAATTCGGTTATAACTCTTGGTGAAAGCCTCGGTTGCAAACTAAGCCGATTCCAGCCGACTGTAAGATTTAACCATAATTAGAAAACTTCCTCGTAAGGGACTATTTCCCCTGTTTATTACCAATCTCCTACCATCTCGCGAGCTCTCTCTCTCTCTCTCTCTCTCTCTCTCTCTCTCCCCCCCTCTCATCTCCTTTTTTCTTTTCTATTCTTTCGCAACTTTGAACATTGGCGAATTATGAAATTCGCCGACCTTCGAACCAGCCTTCGGAACGGGTAAAACCGAAGCTCGCGGAAGAATTCCTTTCCAGAGTCAACATCGCTTTTTCTCGAAACTTTCGCGTTTTGGCGGGAGAGCCGAACGGCCGAGTTGGAAACTGCCGAGAAGATAAACTTTGATCCCCTGTTATCGCCTTTAGGCAAATTAGCACGCTCCTTTTTCCCATCGTCTATGGTTATTGCTCCGCTACTTCCTCCCTTGTAATCGCTCGTTAGCTCCCTCTATTTCTTTTTTTTTTTTTTTTTCAAACCTCGGACGGTGATATTTTCACTATAGTACGTGCTGTACTTGCAACAAAGTATCTTACTTCGCAACTATGTCGGGACAATTTGCTCTTTGCTCACCGGAGTTTGACGAATTGTAGAATTGGAATTAAAGGGTTCGAGTTCTTGGGAGGACGAATGGATTTGGGGTGATGAGCGGGAGAAGAAAGTGGTTGATGCGTTTCGTCTCGGAGTCACTGCCTAGACTCGTCAGTGGGGCTGATGGCAGCGACTTCTTACTCCAGACGCTTGTTGTTGTAACTACCAGCTAGGCTGGACGGTCCATCCATCCGAGCGGTGTTGCCGCACCTGTTTCGTTTAACGTCGGAGATCGGCAGGACCTCGACGCTAGGCACGCAGCCACCTGCGGCTTGTGCTAGCCAGTGTTCGAAGCTCGTAGTTGAGGAATCCTAGGCCGCTACAGAATTTTAAAAGTGTAGAAATTTGTAGGAGTGCTGAAACCTTCTCGCACTGGTCAATAAATAATTTCATTCAGTAGTTGAATTCTGTTTCTCTACTTGAGTGGTCCTTCGAACATTGTAAGCACAGACCCTCCCCCATATATTTAACATTTTCGCCACGATAGTTCACTCCACAGAGCGCCACCATGCAACGAGACCTCACGCTAAAAGCGTCCATTAATCCGTTTTGAAGTGGAATTTTCTTTGAGTTTTCTAGTAACACTCTGACAAGGGCCTAGAATGTTTTTTCAAATGAAAATCTAATTTCAAATTTTTAAGAGTTATATCTGCAGCCGAATCGCAAACGCGATTAAGAAAGACTTTTTATTACAAATATTTCACTGTCGAATAGAAAAAATAGAAGAAGCTCGTCTGTATGGCTAAAGTCATGTATATTTTAAATATATGATGTATCCTATATATTTTTAATATATTATCATATATTAATATATATCCTATATATGTAGGAATGTTTGGTAGGCAACAGAAAAGATATTATTTAATTTTCACGACTACGCTATGACGCCACGCTCTTTACTCAACGCTGTCCTCTTTTTCTCTGAACGACGTTCTTCGCTCGACGCTACGCTCTTTTGTTTATCCGACGCTACGCTGTTCTGTTCTCCACTCGCACGCACTCCTCACACGACAGTCTTCAAGACACACGCACACCATACTATCAGTTATATTCTACATCCGCCCTCCTACATATATTTTTAATTTAATGTATGATTACTCCAAAATACGTCGACGGGCGCTCGCAATGAAAGGGTTAAGCTCCAAATTCCACGAGAACTCAAGAATCGCAGCAAAAAAAAAAAAAAAAATACGAGAGAAAAAAGAAAAAGTTAAAAGGAGGAAATTGAATATTTGTCGTTTCTTAATAGAAGCAAGATATCCGCGGTATGATCCTTTTTATGGCCGCCACGCAAATTACCTGGAAATGCCAGTATCACGCCTTGAAATGACGTCATTCATAGGTAGGTATTCACGAATGGAAACGGCAAACGGATGTAGGACGCATAGTTCCGCGAGAACGGAGTTAGCGCATTCACGCGATCCGTGGATCCTGTTGGCCGGTAGGTTTTATCGAAGGCCCGTTAGAACCCTCGGTAGGACATTAGGTTATTGCGAATGAACGAGCCATACATACAACCGTTATTCAACCGACGGATCGAACACCGTGGCCGTTCCATCTATGCGACCTTTCTTCATAGCGTTCGTTCCGATAATTCATCTCGCCCAGCACACACGCGTTATGGCTGTAGTATGTTGCCGAGATACCTAGGGGTTCGATTCGCTGACTGTTGGTAGTTTCTCCATCCCGGCGTGTATATCTTCTAATTTTTTCTGTTTTTTTTTCTTCCGAAATTTATTTCGTTTAAATTCTTCGTTGTATTGTGTACAGAAAGAGTGTTTCAGCAAGTCTTTAGCGTTTGTCAGAATTTAACAGATAGAAGAATCTTTATGCGACGTACATCCAGAGATCTTGGGACAAGTGTATTATATTTTTATGATAAAGATAGTAGTACGCGATATAAAAGTATAAATTATTACGCTCAACATGTAAATTGTGTATTTACAATAAATACGAAATGTACTTTATATAATAAAGACTCTGTTGATATATCAACACATTGTGCGCGAGGTATTTTTGGCGATTTGATAACTTTGGAAAAGAGAAACCGCTCTAATTACTAATATATCGTGAATATTTATTTCTTCTTTTTCTAATTGCTCCGACTATGAACCGTTTCCTCAATGATTTCTGAAAAATACTATGTGGAGAATGAAGATGTGAGGGGTGCATGGAAAGGATTTGAGGTAGTTGAGAGAGAGAGAGAAAAAGTCTCGGAGTCACTGCCTAGACTCATCAGTGGGGCTGCCTTCTTACGCCAGACGCTTGTGTTGTAACTACCAGCTAGGCTGGACGGTCCATCCATCCGAGCGGTGTTACCGCACTCTGCTTTGTTTAACATCGAAAATTGGTAGGGACTTCGACGCTAGGCGCGCAGCCACTTGCGGCTTGTGCCAGTCAGTGTTTGGAACTCGTAGTCGAGGAGTCCTAGGCCGCTGCAACTATAAAATAAAATAATTTATTAATACTATAAAAAATACAATTTTATAAAATACACACTACATATTTTATTCTGACCCACAGAAGAAACGCAATAGAAGTATATTTCCCACATATAACGTATTATAAAATACATTGTATGTACATGCGCGATAATATTGAATATTAAAAATAAAAATAACGTCATAACGGGTATATCGCACATTGGATAAATTTAAACGAACGAACTTTCTGAAACACTTTCTTTTTATACGTACCTGCATTAGCGAGGTTCAACATTCGTCGAGATTGGAACATTGCGTGAGAGTTGGTGATTTAGAATTGAAAAAGCTGGTTGGGGGAAAAAAAAGAGTCCGATACGGATCTTCTGGTATTGTAACCTTTGGAAAGGTATCTCTGTCGCCGTGATTAATTAGAGAGCAGTGTTATACAGGTATTTTTAATTTCGAGGAACACTTGGGTCGGGTCGGGAGAATCGAGCGTTTCTCTGATAACTGTAAATCATTGGTGCAATCGCGTGAGAGAGGAAAGTGAATTTTTATTTTCAGCAGTCGAGTGTTGACAGGGATTTGTCGAATTCCTGATTGTATCGTTTCTTTGAAACGGTAATTTAATGGATATAAAGGAGGGAAGTGGAATTCTATAATTGAATATCATTTAATGTCGGATTTGATGTTAACTTTCCTCGATTTCTGGACAGTGAGCAAGCTCGAAAATTCGCAAAGTTTCAGATAACAGAGATTCAAGTAACATTGGCGGGTTGAAATTTTAAAAATTGCCCGCCAATTGCCGTCCCTCCTTGCCCGAGACGCAAGGACGAGCTCGCTGCGTGAAAGCTCGATAGAAAGTGGGATATTTGTCGGTCGATAAGGTAGGCCGTTTTTAATGGTTTACCAGGAAACTTTTTCGCGGATGCCGAGTGCTCGACAAACAGACGGTCTTTATTTCGGTTGATTTACCGCCGGCCACGAATTTATGCTATTTCCTTATGAGAATACTTTTTCACTCTCGCGGTTCGGCGCGAATAAATCTGGAAAATAAGGAATCGCACGGCAAAGCGAAACTTTTTTCAATGCTCCATTCTTCACCGCACGAAAAAGCTTTCTCCCCCAGTTCCTCGGCCAGAGAGCACGGGCGAAGTATCGTTGCTTCTTTCACTCCTCGAAGATCGATAATCGACAGAACAAAGTATCAATTTTCTCCTGTAAAAAAAGAAACAAAAAAAAAAAAAAAGAAAATGGAGAAAGAAAGAAGTATTGTTTTTACTCGACGAGAACTTTGCTCGAACGTCTTTTATTAATAAGTAAATTTTCGCGCGTAAATTTGTTTCTGCTCCGCAGGATTTCGTTTGTAACGGTCTGAACTTGTGCGCGAAGAGATGAACATTCCGTGGAATCTGAAATTCATCGATTTGACTCACGTAACTGGGGAGTTTGTCCGGACAAAGTAATTTACTTTCACTAATTTATTTTACAGAATTACGATTTCCCGCGAACCGGTTAATTAAGACGGAGAAAAGATTTCGTGGCAGGTCGAGCGTTTTGTGGCAGCGTTGGTTAGCAATAATGGCAGTTGCGGTGGTTGCCCATTGTTTGTCGCATTTACGTTTCCCAAAAGAGGGACTCAGTTGAATGCTCCGACGAAAATTACAACAGATTTCTTCCTCTCGTGTAAATTATCAAATTATCCCAAAGTTTCTTTCGTTTTATTAATGGATAATGATAATGCTCAATATTTCGTGTTTTAATTATTATTGAATTGTACGACGAATCCACTCTGATCCAAAAACCTTCTTCTTCTTTAAATGGAGGAAGTAGATAGTAATCTGGGGAACACGAAGGGCGAGATAGATTATTATTTCTTCGTTTCGTTGAAAAATTTCCCCTGTGGTACAAAAATGCGTCTGCAACAACGTTTAGCAAAATGGATCGCTTTTTAATTTAATAATATGATATAAAACACGAAACACTGCGTACTTTGTTATTCATTAACAAAACGAAAGAAGGAAACTTTCAAGACGGCCCAATATGCGGCATCTCGATGACGACGATTTTTACCTCGACTAGAAATTTTCAGTTTTCGAAGGCAAATTACGCTCGTCGAGTGGAAACGACGTGCATATATCTCGTGCCGTTTTTATTTTGAAATTCGAGAAAGCGACGCGTATATCAGTGCCGCGCTTCGATTCTTGTTTTCTGGCCTCTTGGTAGAGTGGTTCCTTCGCGTACGTATGCACGTTTCATCAGTATGTTACGTGAGCGTGAGAACGCTCGGAGCGAGAATGGATTTGATGCTCGCTGTAAAGTGGTATCGCCGCCTTTCTCGCGAAATCGATACACGAAGCGTACAGTCTTCGCGCGTGTGTTTTATAATGCTCAGGTGCTCTGTGGAGCTGATGCACCAAGGAAGATGTAGGGATGCCCTTCCTCCGACGATGGCGCGTCATTTCGCCTTTGCCTTCAGTCGTTTTTCTTCCCAATCCATCGGCTGAAATTTCCGAGTAGAATGTCCCTAATTTTCAACTTGCCTTTAGCCTGCTCCAACAGTGGCAACAATTCATCTCGAACCTTTCGAACGAAGCGAAGAACGGAGAGAAAGAATGAACGCGAGGGGAGGGGAGGGGGATATTTAGAATATTTCGTGAAGAAAAACTGCACGACTTGTACCCCAGTATGATTCAATATGAAGACGACCATAAAATTTTATTGATACGCAAACATTCAAATCGACACAAAACAAATTACAAGCGCGATCGCTCAGTATCGGACAACGCCACTCCTACTTGAGGTCTATACCACGCCCCCTCGCGAATCACGTGACCCAAATCAACCAATCGCTAATTTTCGTTGCATCTGCGTTGCACCTGAAGAGGCCCAATTTTCTGGGTAACCCCCGCTAAAATCACTTTCAGTGATAATATTGAAAGAGATTACGCTGAGCTTCTGTATTTCGTGCTAAAATAATCATTCAGGTTATTACGCAATCGTGTCGAAAGAGCTCGTGCCGTTGCGTCGCGTCGCATCGCGTCACGTCGTTACGAGATATGGGAGCAGTAAAGCGTGATGTTGTAACTCGGTAACTGGCGTCGCGAATTTCCGATACGCCTCAGAACAACTTAATGGCGCGAGGCCGCATTATATTCGAAGATGTGTGACGAGAGCCAAACACTAAATTCCCTATATATTTCCACGTGCACGTGGTGTTATCTGCGCCTTGTTACGGCGAACAGTAAGCTCGCTGCTAGTTTCACGCGAGAGTTCTTTTTTTCTCCAGCTTTTCTCCAGTTCCGGGCATTTCCGAGGGAAATCGAAGAGAAATGCACGCAATGGTTTTAACGTTAAAACGTTGCGCGTTCACTAAATTGGCATCTCGTTCTTGATAAAATTTTTAGAGATTATTCATTTCGAAAATGAAAATCCCGTTTTAGGAAGTTTGGGTCTCGTCCGGTGTTGAAAATCATATTTGTTCGTCAAACAAATTACCATTAGTTTTACATCTTAATGTATGTGTTTCCGAGTCTTTTGTGTGCTATCCCCTGAAAAAAGTTTCCGATCAAACATAATTATTCGAAATTATTACAAAAACATTGAAGTCTTTCATGTAAGAGAATTCAATTGAAATTCTTGATACAAGCAAGGTAAGATTAGGTTGTTTAAAAAAAAAAAAATGACGCGATATTTTATAAGTAAAAAATTTTAAGAAAACACAAGCATTCGAAAATATTGAGATTTTTCGTGGAAGAGAGTTGGAATTGCTAAGATATTTCAGAAAAAAGAAAAAAAATGGTAAATAACGATATTTTACACGTAAAAAAGATCTTTTTTTTTCTTAAATATATTTGATCGAAAACTTTTCTGCTAAAGAGTTATAGATTTTGGTTATAGTTATAGAGGCAAAGAGTTATAGATTTCGTAGACCAAAAAAATTTCATCGAACGGTTCCCCTTCGCTCGTGCCTTTTAATCCGAGAGGGATACAGAAAGACCGGACCAATTAGCACGTGGGAGTAAATGGGGCGAATATCTGCCGTGGCGGCGTAGCCGTAATCCGAATAAAAGCCAGGGAGAAAAGGGATGATGAATTATCGCCGGTCAGAACGCGGAAGCTTTGAAACGGCTGCGTCGGCCATGCTTTACAGCTCCGTCAGCCACGGCTTCCCCCTTCATCTAACATTCTGACCCCGTGGTGGTACCTGTCTTCCGTCGCCTCCGTCTTTCGCCGTGGGAATGACAAACTTCCCCCCGTCTTTCCCCGTTCGATCGGGGATAGATACCGAATCCGCGAATCAAACTTTTTAATGGAAAAGACGCGGTCGCGGCACGGCTCGGGAATTATTTTTCGAAAAATGACGTCCGTCCGGAGTTTTCCGTTCGGAGACTTTGCTTGTTTCCAGCGTAAGGAGAGGAGACGACCGTGGGCAGGGGGTGCGGTGGGGGGTCTGAAGAGGTGGTGATTTACATCGTGGAAAGTGTCACCGTGGAAAACCGGGAATATTACCGGTCCCTGCAGGATGTGGTCATGAATTATCCTGGCCTGCGTGAAATATCTTCGGACAGGTCTAGGACGTGCCCGTAAGACCTTAATGCCATTAGGAATTTCGCACGGTGCACGCGGCCAGTTGAATTAAACTCGAAGAAATATTTTCGTCATCCGGCCACGTTCTTGTCACCTTGCTTCCGTTCCCTCGGTTTGTGGTCTCGTTGCGAAACTGCTTGATTAATTCGTCGACGTCGTTGGTGCGTTCGTTTATCGATTTTCATCGCCATTTTGACGAGAATCTTGTCCCAACCTCGCCTTGGCGGATGTTTAGGAAACGTTGGATCGTAATTTCTCGGACAAAATTTTCGGCGGTTCTCTGCGATTCTTTGAAAGAGCGCAGTGGAGAGGGTAGCGTTAGTAACGAGGAAAGTAGGGGTAGGCCGCCAGTTAGCCACCTCTGTGTTGTCGTCAAAGCCGCCGAACGTTCTAAATTTATCTGGAACCAGAGGAACCGAGGAGCGATTGTTGCTGTTAATAACGGAAAGCTCTCACGGAATGTTTAATACAATCCAGAGCCGATGAAATTTCGTAGGGATGGGAATTATTTCGTCGTTTCCGGCCCTAGGAAACGAAATTCGTGGAATTCGCGCGAGCCTGGGAGCAACGATGATATGAGTTTTTTAAGAGGGAAATGCGTGCGCGATCTACGCGAGCTACGTGCCCCCTTCTGGAAAATTCAATCGGCCGTTATTGAAATATCCAGCGAAATTTGATTGAATCGTACTGCATGTTACTTCGGTCCATGCGGAAGTAGCCGTGTCAATCGCGATATCGATCCCACCCGGATATTGGTCAGTATCTTTTCACGTGCCAGAGAAGAACGATTAGCAGCGACAAATTGCACATTAATGGTATAATGTAGAACGCGAGGCTTACAGCCAGATCCCATTTCCAATTCGAATCACGGATACGTCTCGATACCGCTGCGCTAGTGCACGACTTTGCGATCCATCGCGTTCCCCATTGATACTATTTCTGACTGGCGATTTTTATCGTACGTTCGTGCGGATATTCCAATAGCGTTCCCGTTGCTCCTCTTATCGTTTCAGCGATTAAATTAAGCAGAAATCCGGAGGGAGAGGTGGAGTAAGATTGAGTACAGTCTGATGGAAGCGGTAGCTTCGACATTCTCTCTCTCTCTCTCTCTCTCTCTCTCTCTCTCTCTCCTTTTTTTTCCTCTGTCAAAAGTTCAACCGGGAAATCAGCTGTCACTATTGGTGTCTTTAAGTAGATTAAGCATCGATTGACAACCTTGTCAGACAAGCTCCCTAGATTTAAAGAGGGATTAAACTTGATGGATATCTGCGAGTTCGCGCTCGGATTAAGGGTTATCGCGCGCGTATTGATTTTCTTATTAGACAGAGCCTCTATTCGCAACTTTAGACTCTCGTCTGTCTTTCAACTTCCACTCGAGACGTCGAGCAATTCGACGAATCGAACAAAAATCCGCGAATCGGCGATAATTAATTGAACTTGCAATCTGCAAATTCCCTCGAAGTATAAAAAATATCGTTAAACACGTGTCGGTGGCCTGCGAAGCTTCGCTGCGAGACACACCTTCGGCTATCCTTTCCGAAAAGGGCAACTGCAGGCGAGAGGGACGCCAGAGACGTTTGTCTGAGATTGCACACTCTGCTGGCCCCTGTTTGCTCTCAGCGCGCTCGAAGGTGTGTAAACGCGACGCTGATGCGATGAATGTCGTCCCGAATCCCCTCGCGCGCGATGTCGCTTTATTTTTCCCCGACGACGTGGTGCTTCGGGCAATTCGGGTGTAAGTGGTGGCCCGGGCGTCAAACCCTCGTTGAAGTTTAAACGACTTCGAACCTCTTCCAACCTCTTCTCGCGCGCCTCAGTCCTCCTCGTAACAACTCAGTTTGCGAAGCCGAGATGCTCGCCCGATAAAAGTTACGTCGTTTAGCGAGGCACGTTCCCAGCCTTCTTCTGCGAGTGGCTCGTGCTTCTTCCCCCAAGACGGGCAGGGCTGGGTTTGGTTCGTTTTCGTCGCTGGGTCTGTGTTTCACCGCATCGACGCGGTGTTGGAGAAATTGAGACAGATAGGGCTTACTTTCGCGTTTCTTTTGTTTTCTTCTTTCTTTCTTACAGCTCGGTAACCCGGGCAACCAGATAAATTTTTATATCTCACCCAGGGTGGTTTCGTATCACCACCCTGGGTCGGTCCACGGACGGTTTAAACGTAATGGGAAGTTATGACAGGGCGTTGGTCGATAAAAATGTCAACCGTTTAAGTCCCCCGACAGGGGTGAACGTTTTCTCGCTCGTCACTCGCCATTCAGACACGATTCGCGTTACTTTTTTTTCAAGCATCTGCTCGTTTTCTGGTCGTTTAATTTCGTTACTCGATGCTCTCGCACCTCGCTATATTCTCAAATTTCGAATCCAAAGAATTTTAACGCACATCGTCACTCTCTCTTAAATATTACTCTTTCTAAAAAATATCTTTCCTATCTTTCCATAAATATGTATATATATAAATGTAGGAAGTGCGACGGCGAATTACTGTCGTAAGAAAGAAAGAAGGAAATCGCAGACCAAAAAACGGCCATCGTACGCCGTCACTGTAATGATACAGTTATTAATTTTTTCGTCCGATAAGGTGATCACGATGCTGATGAGGGGACAAGGATCGCCGCGTGCGAGGAACACAGCGGCGACTAATAAGAAACACGGTATCGCGTGATGGCGGGGGAACATGCGAGCTCAGGGTTTTGCGCGAATTTATGTTAATCCCGATCTCCGGTCGCTGATACTTCGAACCGATGGTGAGCCATGATTTTACCGAAATATTAATCTACCCGTGTATCAGCCACCCTTTCTAAAATGTAGTTTTAAGGGAGAGAGGGGGGGGGGGCGGAGGTGCGCGGTTAAGCAACATGGCTGCCAGACTAATGAAACTGCTCCGCACGACGATGAAATCGATTAAACATTCAGCCTCTTCTCGGAGTTACGTCGGAGTTGGCCGTGATGTAAAGAACTGGTGTGTACACTTTGCCGTGACGGTACATATTCCCCGGGATACTTCAAATTTCTCATTTTGCTGAAGTAATTACGAACCTTTATTTCGAGGGTGTTGCGATTTTTCTTTTGTCGCGAGACACAGCTCTCACGCGATATACAGTTGAGACGGATAGATCATTTGGGAGTGGAAAGTTTGGGCGTCAAAAATCTCGCTTCGTTCCACGGAAGTTCAGAATTGAAAGAAGGACGTCCACGCTCTTGTGGAAGATTGTATTTTTAGGGCTGTAAAGAATTTAAAGATTCTGGATCCAGCTGGGAAGGAGAGAGAAAGGAAATGAGGGAAAGTGAGAAGAAAGGCGATTTTGCGTTTCGTCTCGGAGTCACTGCCTAGACTCCACAGTGGGGCTGATGGCAGCGCCACTCCTTTATTCCAGACGCTTGTTGTTATAACTACCCGCTGGCCCTGGTTCACCCCTCCCTAGCAGAGTTCCGCACGCTGCTTGCTTAACATCGAAGATCGGTAGAACCTCGACGCTAGACGCGCAGTCGAGTGTTCGAAACTCGTAGTTGAGGAATCGTAGGGCCGCTACAGTATTCACCTTTTTTCGCGAATCAAATTCACCCTCTCGCAGATTGAATTCATGTCGTAGGTGAAGCGATACAATGTCATTTTGTCATTTTTTCTTTCGTGACTTTTATTCGTAATTTTTTATTCGCGGTTCAAAAGGCAACCAATGTAAGTGACCTTCCAATGAAGTTTTTTCAAAAATTAAATTAAGTTCAGAACGAACTTAAAAGTCCAGTGGAAATTAAATTAATTCGAGTTCGATTTCGCATTTCCGTCGAATCGAAGATGTTTTAGAAACAAACTTTTCTTTCCACCTTGTACGTTCCGACGTATGTACAATATTTGGAATTCCGCGGGCGTTTCAAGACTCTGCGCGGTGGAATCCTCGCCGAGTCGAGGAGCGTCAATGGATTCCCAGCGCGGTAACAAAACAAATCGTCCCCCTCGAAACGGGCGACCGGTGTTGCTTTCACAGGCTGCTCTGGTAATTACGTTCCAGCACCTGACAGTTATTACGACCCACGGTGCCGATGGCTCGCATGGCCGAGCCACGTGGAATCTGTGGATATTAACGAGAAGGACATTAACGGTATGATGAAACGGGGGCCATAAAGGAGGGGGTTAATAATTGTCATTGTGCGACGAGTTTCCCTTGTTCGTCGAAGACGAAAGCATTAACGACGTATCGCTCCCTTAGCCGATGCTTCCGACGTACAATTAATTCGTTTCTAACAACGATAGTTTCGACTATCTACAATAGTTCCCCGCTGCGGTATCGATACCAGAAATTTGGGCGAAATTTACCTCGAATGATAATTTGTAAATAAATTTTCAAACGAGTTAAATTTGTAGATTTAACTCGTTTAAATGACAAAATAATAATGATAAAATTTTAACGAAGTTGTAAACAGTCTTCGTCAATATTTGGCAAATAATGGATTTCAATAATCGGTGTTTAACTCGTTTGGTCAATTAAAGGAATTTGAAGCTACGCAAACGATACATTGGGAAAATAATAAATCAAAGTACTGATTATTTGACAAAATAACGTTCACAAAATAAATATCATAATACATAAATATGAAGGCAAAAGTGAAAAGAAGATAATCAATGAAAATTTCTTTTTTCTCTTTTCGGTGGTATTTAAAATATTTCTGTTTGAAATCAACGTCAAACAAGAATTTTCTTTTTCTGACACAAGCGCGAACAATCAGCCATCGGATCACGCGATAAATTTGCGGTTTGAAACGAAGCTAATTACGCGCGTGTCCATCTCTTTAGAAAAAAAAAAAGAAAGAAAGAAAGAACGCAATTACTTTTCGGCCAGCTCGATAATATCATCTCGAGTCTCACGATCAAGTGAAGTTTGAAGCCAAAGATGAGAATGTATTTTTGCGGTTAGAAGGGGTCGTCTGTAGCTGCTGCAAGGGGGCGGGTTGCGACATTTCTCGCATTTTAGGAGAGATCCGTTCGGTATTTCAGACGTGTGTACGTGTGCGTTCGTGTTGGTTTCAGAATTCTTGGCATGCGTAGGCCGAAGGAGGAATCAGGGGGAGAATTGAACAGGACCGAGGGGCATGGCGTAGTGCTCGTTTTGGGGATCGCTGGGAGATCAAAGGACGCGAAAGAGGGTCTGGCCGCTCTCGAGCGGTTCGAGGACCGGTGAGCATCGCGACGGGGCGAGCAACCCCGTTGCTTCGGCCAACGTCTAACAACCCTCCCGTCTGTCACTGTCGACGAACAACAGAACAGGTAGGGATGCAATTTCCTATTCGTTCAGAAGAATCTCCCCTCTCCTCCTCTGGCGCTCCGCATTAGCCCCTCTCGCGGCTACGAAACAGAAACCCGATGAGAGACGCTCGATCCGCCCGATTCGGCTAGACGACGCTTATCAAACGCCTAGTTTCAATCTCGTCCGCTCCCATTTCGCTTTCTTTATACCGCTAATCTCGCGAGTCACCAGAGGGCACGGGATTAAATCGTATTATCTCCACCGAGTTCTTCGCTCGCCCGGTTCTTTTGATCTTGCTTCCTCTTTTTTTCGTTTTTCTCTCTCTCCTCGTCGACCGATAAAATTACGCTTTCGATCCGTTCGGATTTGGTTACCACCAATTTTAGAATCTCCCAATTTTCGAATTGCGTGACTTTTAGTTTGTGAAATTCACTGTTACTCGAGTTGAGCAATTCGTTTCCAAAATCTTTCTCCAAGCTTGTTTCTTTGCACGAAGAGCGATAAAGTCACGCTTTCGATTCGTTCGGTTTTTTGGTTACCTACCAATTTTTAGAATCTTTCCAATTTGAATCGCGTGAAATTTATAATACCTTTACTCGCGATTCGTTTCCAAAATCTTTTTTCAGTCTTGTTCGTTTCTTTTCTTTTCTTCTTTTTTTTTTACGTGAAAGAAGGTTTTCCGTTTCTTTGCTGCGAGCCGTGCGATGAAATATTTATTCGGGGGCTGTTGAAAAATTGAGCTCGCCGAGGACATGATGGCGGCGCGCGGTAAGTCGTCAAGTACGGGGATCGCGCGGTTTAGAGAGTGAATTTCGTGGTTTAACGTGTCGAGCTGACATACCGCCGTGGAACGTTTGGCGACGTGGCGACCGCAATTGCGGCTGTGTCGTCCTAACACCTTCCGCGTAAGAGCCGCGCGCGTTATCTATGCGGTAATAAGGAATCCCGGGTCCGGGAGGGGACGAGGCATGCACCTGCTTCGCGAGCGTTCGTAAATCGATACGGGTAAATTCGCCGGCGCGACTTTCGATTAATTTTTCTTACATTCCTTTCTCCGGGAAATTCTTTCTCTTCGTCAAAGAAGAGACGAAGGAAATTTCTTCCGATTTCCGCTTGACGCGACAATCTCGCAACTGTACGAGTTGTGTTATAATTAATTAATATATAATTAACACGTTGAATGCCACGCCAGTTTGACAGGGATTGCCCGTGGCGCCACGACGAATTTTCTATTATACGATACATATAATGTTGAAGTATCATCTGCAACGGATAAGTTACAGTTGATAACGATGTTTAACGCGGTAATTGCGCTGGGGGTCACCGGTGACCCCCGTGGCGCTGGAGTGCGATTTCGCGTTACTTCTAAAAATAAGTAATGAAAAATGCAATTGGAAATTATCACGACTCGCTGATTTTTAGAAGTCGCGCGAAAAACTGTTAAAAAAGTCGTGTGACATATTGTGAAGACTGTGGTGGTTCACCATTTTTTTGTTAATGCTATAATACCACACATCGTAATATGCGCGGATAATAAATGTATATTTCATGTGTAAATAAAACTTTTTTTAGATGTTTTATACTGCATTCATTTCTTCACACTATTGCATTAACGATGGTAATAATAAAAATTTACAAGTATTGACATTTGCTTAAATTATATATATTTCTATGAATCTGGGCGCGCCGGTCACTGGTGGCCCCCATGGCTCCACCGCCAAATTGAGTGCCGGTCACCGGTGACCCCCGTGGCATTCAACGTGTTAAAATATAATTATAATTATAATAATTAATAATATAATTATCAGTCAATCGAAATTATCGCCAAGTCTATATATAAATTTCGGAACTGCGATCGAAAAAATTCCGCCAGTTCGGGGAGGGCTCGTTGCGAACGATCACGTGCGATCGTAGGAGAGCGAACGTTTTGGCGGAAAATGCGTGCCACGGCGGTGTCCGTGGAAGGGTGGCCGTGGTTCAAGGCTAATGCAAAGTTCATTCGTTGCCGCCCGGCGGGCGTTTTCGATCCGCGTTGTTGACTCCTCGTTAAATCACGATCGTGGAATGCCTTGGGCTAGTTTTGTATTTGAAGAATGCTAAATTATTAGCGAGCACGCGAGTCTCGCCCGCTCGGCAATGCACGTCGATCGATAACGCGACTACGATGGCGTTCCGTTTCCAACGCCCAGGGAGAATCCGAACGGAGGCGAATCGAGTCAGACTTTTTGTCAGACAAATTGTTTCGCTGCAGTCAGATACGAACAACGAGTCGGAAAAATTTTCCTCCTTCTCTCTTTTCACTTTTAAGCGCGAGAAATTAATTGAAGAATTAATTCAACGATCTGCCACTCGTGTCTTAATAGATCTCGATAGATCTTTTAAAAAGTAAACTCTTTGGAGAGATTGTGATGTCAAACGAACTTGAAAATATTTCCACACTATTTCGTTATAATAGCAAAATTTTTCATATATAACATACTCTACGCGCGTGTTATAATAGTAAAATTCGATCTAACTGTATTGCGTGCGGTATTATACGCATATTCGGGGGAACAATAGAGGCGGTTCATTTGCATTTATAATGCCCGCGGTACGAATTGCGCTCTGGAGAGCGATAAACATTACATAATAAATAGACCAACATAATTTCGAAGTCGTAATTGGTCGTTATGTATGAGTAATTTGCCTCGTACGTGAACGTAAGATCCGTTCTTGCGCGAATGTACGAGTGTCTTTCCAATTTTCAACGAAACGAGAATCTATCGCTAATTGTAGGAAGAGTTTCGTTCAACTCTGTTCAATTTCTTGTAATTATAATAACTTGTAATTTTCGAATGATTTGGGAACGAGTCACTGTCGTTAATAACGAAATAATTCTTTTCGTAGTTGGTTAGACTTTGCCAAAAGCGTAGTTTCTCCAGCGTTTCTCGATGGATTGAAATATATTCGGAATTGTCGTGCCCAATACCCGAAACTTCTCGACAAATGCCATTTTTCGTGCAACTACCTTTTAAGCCGCGGTTCGCGTTTCAAACGAATTATCACTCGAGTTGATCGCGCAAGGGGGTTTGAAGTATGATAGATGAGAGCGGTAACTAGCGGGGGATGAAAGAGAGTTTGTTGCTTCAGAATCGAGGCTTTTTTCGTCTGACGCGACGAGGGATTAATCTCGAGGGATTAAGTATTCATCGTATACATATACATATATATATATACATAAAGTTCGTCGACTCTTTGAATCGAACTAATGAATAAAAGAGCTTACGGACGACGTCGCTCGCAATTAGCGTAATTCGCGTAATTTGCCGGGGGACGTGACAGAAAGTCAACTACCATTACCGAATTTATCATTATCATCGGTTTTTATAATATTATTTTCGGTCATTACGCCCGTCCTTTTCATTATCTACAAATATTTTCGCGACTCTGAGTACAGAGAAATGCGAACTAAAACGAAAATTTGCTGGTGATGGTAAAGAAAATTTATTCCAAGACGATTCTTTGGCGTCTCAAACTAGGTTGTCCAGAAATTTTTTACTTTTGCTAAAATTCGGGACCCACACTTTGAGAAGTAACCCTGAATCTAAGGAACGTTACCCGTCGACTTTCAGCTTTTATTTTACCACCGGTTCGATGACAGCGGAGCGCCAGTGAAGCGACGCGATCGATTCTTCGACAAAGCGCGAAAATAAACGAACTGGCAACCTTCGGCCTTAGCCGAAATCCCATCGATAATTTATTCAACCGTGATATTTAGCGCGCGCTTCTTGGATCATTGTCGCCGATTATCTGGGAACTTTGGCACGAAATGAAAAGGCCACCGAATAGAGGAAAAAAGTATTTAGGTTCAGCCTCTCCTTCTCCACCGTTCCGGGGCGACTTTCTTTCTCGTCCAATGGGACAATACGTACCGAGAGAGAGGTCTTGTTTAAGCTACGATTTTATTAAAACCATCTACCCATGATCCTTTGTCGCTCGACGAACGAATAGGACGGAGGGACGGAGGAATAAATCTCTTTTGATTGCACCGCCGTCGCGTTAATGTCCGCCGACATTTTCTGCAGCCGCTCGAAACGACGCGAGGGGTCGGCGAGGCTATTAGGCGAACGGGCGCACACAACAAGCACACCCGGGTTTCTGCTCAAAAATCCCCCTCTCGTCTCGCGCGATGCTTCTTCGAGAGGAATCTTGTTGAAAATCGCGATATTCCTTTCGTTTTTTCCAATTGGGAATTTTTTTTTTTTTTTTTTTTGAAGAAATTCCACTGAGATGCGCGATCGAGAAGATTTCTCAAAAGAAAAAGAATCGAATCGTCTTTCAAGCAGAAATTTCTACAATTAGACGGACGATGAGTGAAGACGGCTTCCCCTGATGGGTTTGACTCGATTTGACGACTCGAAAGAATTAAAGTGATAGTGCTTCCGGTGCTTGGTTTCTTCGACTTCAAGGGGGGGAGGGTATGAGGGGGAAGAAGAAGGGCGTCAGCAGCAGGGAGAAGAAGAAAACTCGCCGGGGGGTTAGTAAGTTGCAAGTCGTTCCATTAATCAACACGGAAAACGAACCGCGCTCAGTGAACCACGACGATTCGAATTCAAAGTCGCGAGGATTCATCGCGTCCCGCGTTCTATTCTCCCGATGTCTCTCGCCGTTCAAACGAAATTACTTTGCACCTCCGATGTTCCGCTCCCCGGAACGGCGCTCGTGGAAAAATTGACCCAGGTCTGGCGAGAAATTGGCTCGCGCGAGGAACGTAGCGTAGCTCGAGAAACAACATTCGGGGGATCGTTTTCACGAAATTTTGAAGAGCTTCTCGACCGATTGGAACCGTTTGCGATCCGCGAGACTTTCAAACATCTTAAAGTAATTATCTTTGTTAAAAATGTGCCACCTTTCGTTGCGCGTTTAGCGCGTTTAACTAGCTGAAAGCTAATTTTTCACCACTCAGGCACAGGCCGAAACCCGCCGGGTTTCTTCCGTCAATCGATATCAGAATTTTCAAACACTTTGCTGAACACGTGAATGCAGCGAACTCTCCCGTTGGCGAAGCAATAAAGGCGGACTTATCCCCGGGAACTTTTTCGAGATGCCATTCGTTTCACGAACGATTCGCGAGTAAGTGAAATAATCTTAGAACCCGGGGGGGGGGAGGCTTTTTTTCTTATAGCGGAACCGTCTCGTTGAGAGAATACAGACCAACGGGGGGGAGGAGGGTGGAGGTTGCAAAGAGGTTCGGCAGTGGAGTAATTTAGAGAGGCGTGCTTTGTCAGACAGACGTGTCCAGGGGTTGGAAGCCATTGGCTGCAGGTTCGCTCATCAATCAGTGCGCTTAAAATGAACTGCGCTCCGGCCTGCGCATTTCACTCCCCCTCCTCTCTCTCTCACTCTTTTCTTTCTTTTTATGCTTCCTGCTTCTCTCTTTCCACGCTTTTCCATCGTCGTTCGATATTGTAGCTCGGTCGGAACACCGAGCAATGGGGAGAGAAAAAAAAAATCTCTCGATTTCTGCTAGTTGCCGGTCCACGAACGAGCCGTAAAATTCACATTCGATGGTTAATTGCGCGGACTTGCAGCTCTCCCCTATAGAAATTGATTCCTTCTCCCTCGTGCTCTCTTGTCTCGTTGTGAAAGAACTGTTACAGAAAAGAAAGAAAAAAAACATGGAACCGCCTGCGTTTTTGACTACGTTCATTTCTTCCTGTTTTCCTCCTCATGGAGGAAACTCCTCTCTCTCTCTCTCTCTTTCTCTTTCTCTCTATGGTTGACCTCGTGGCGAATTTTGCGTGCATCCGGACGAGATGGCGATGCTCGCTTCGCCCGTTGAGCAACCGTATAATACCGCTGATTAAACGAGTTTCGTTTCGTTTCGTTCCGCATATACGAGTTTTCTACCGTCTCGTTGTAATTAGAGAGTCCCGTCTGTAAACAGGAATTTGCTCTCTGTTGTTCGCGTTACGTGATCGTCGGATTTTCAATGCTGACGCTACAAACTGCACGAGAGTCGACTATTGTCTTCTAGACGTTTTATATATTCTCGCGCATCGCGTGCATTTTTGCACATTCAAATTTCCCACGAAAGGACGAACAAACAATCGATAGCATTATAATTCGTCACAGCTACGAACGCTGATTACGAACGGTGGATTTAACTCTTTCATTACCATCGCTGGATATATATTAACGTATTAGAGTAATCGCGCGTTAAAAATACACGATACTACTTTAGCAATCAAGACGAGCTTTCTTCACTTTTTCTATTCGACGGTGGAATATTTATACGAATAAAGATTTAAAGAATCTTTCATAATCTATTGCAATTCGGAAAAGACCGACCATAGATGTAACTGTTCTTAAAAACTGCACGACTTGTACTCTAGTACGATTCGTCTCACTGAAAGGCCCTGAACTGAGAAGCAACTGATTAGAAAATGATGATTTTTTTTGCCATAAAATTTTATTGATACGCAAACATTCAAAAACGCCACTCCTACTCGAGGTCTACGCCTCCTTGCGAATCACGTGACCCAAATCAACCAATCGCTAATTTTCGTTGCATCTGAAGAGGTCCGATTTTCTGGGTTACCCCCGCTAAAATCACTTTCAGTGATAAAATCTCTTAAAAATTTAAGGTTAGACTTTTGTTTGAAAAATTAAGGTTTAAGAAAAAAAAACATTCTAGGCCCTTGTCAAAATGTCACCAAGGAATTCAAAAACATATTCGACAGTGGAATATTTATGCGATAAAAAATTACTGTAATAAAAGATGTAATAGGTATAACTGTTAACCTTTTAGAAATTTGAGGTTAAATTTTTGAGAAGATGCGCGGAAAAGTATTTTCGTGCTGAGTTAATTCGTCGCAGTTAAAGGATTAAGTTCATGCACGCGGGTATTTGAGGGAAACGTTCGATTAATAAGTAATCACAGGGAGACTTAATTCGTTGGAAGAAACGAGATTAAACATCGTCCATCGTGTGCGTTTAAACTCTCTCTCTCTCTCTCCCCCAGAGGCAAGAGATTTTACATAATTTGTAAAGGGATCAACCCTCGGCGGGAAGTATGAAAGGAGAAGTATAAAGCTCGTCGGAAAGTATAAAGAGAGCTAGGGGTAAGCCGAGACGAAAGAGGATTTTATTATCTGTTAAACGTGTGCTTACACTTCTGTTCTTGGTTTTTTAGTTTGCGCACGCCTATAAATACATCGAGAGAAGCCGATATTAATTTCCAACCAACGTCCGCGCGCTTCCCCCCTCCCATTTTCACGCGATCTTCAAATGGCGCGCTCGGTTTTCACGCAAAACAAGAACATTTCTGCTTTGTAACGTTTCAAAAATTCATGGGAAAAATATGCGCTTCATCTCCTCCTCGCGGTGGAGCTTGAAACGTTGGAATTTTTGTTTTCTACTGTTAGCTCGAAATCGAAATAATGTTACATTAAAGTTCCTTTTGTTCCTTTTAATTTTCGACGTTGGCGGCGACGAGTGTTCGTAACGTCAGCCTTGAAATTTTTTCAAACCCAAAATTGCGCGAAGGAGGTTCACCCTCGGCCCGAAGGTAGGAGGTTTTCCAGGCAGGATGAACGACCGAGAAAGTTGGAATGCTTTCAAGGGGCAAAGTTTCGATGGTTGGCTTCTGTCGATGGATAAAAGGGGCTGCGCTCAGCGACGGGCAAGTTCGTTTTAATTGTCGGAATTTCTGGTCAATTATACAGTTTTCTACGAGCGTTTATCAACTCGTACGTGTATCTCGAGATACGACTACCGAGATTAAGACTAAAATTGGCTTATCCTAAGAAAGGAAACTCGCTGCTCGTTCTCGTAAATTTCGATCTCGAAGATCATGCTTAGGTTCGTTCGAACGTGACTTTCGTCGAAAGTTTCTCTGTTGCAGAAATAATTTCTGCTCGGCGATGTTCGATCGAACGAGAGGAAACTGTCGAGGGGTTTTTTCGGCGGGGTTCTTTTGCCCCGTTCGCACCGGTTTTGCCTAAAGAGATTGTCAAGCGAGCAGAAACAGTGAAAAATGGCTGGGTATAAATCAGGAATGCAGAGGGCGAGGCGGAACTTCAATATCTATCCAGCAGAAGCTCGATAGTTACGGTCTCGATAAATTGCAAGGAAAGCCTTCATTTCATTCCGCCGACGCGCGGCGTGAGTGATTACTTAGTCGCGGGCAAACAAGTGGAAAGCGATAGTTGCATACAATAAAAGAGTTTTAACTCTAAATTTCGAACGTAAGGAGTATAAATGAAATTTTTCAGAATTTTTAATTTCAAATTTAAAAAGAAAAACTCCTCAGACTGAGATGAGAAACGAGAAAAATAATTCTCAAAATAATAAAAAAAAAATGAAAAATCCTCTCATCGAATGCGATCGAGCAGCACTCTTTTCAAATTTATAGCATCGACGACAGATGTACAAAACGCAGAAAGAAATTGGGGATGTTTCAACATGTCGAGTGCCATGCTGCGAGCCACCGGTCGCCACCGAATGGACGCCGGTTTCATTGATTAAAACGCGACCGGTAGGCAGTGTTGAGTGGACGAGACGATCGATCGGCGGAGAAATTTAACGGCAACGACTCGTGTTGTTGGAATCCGTTGGATTGAATCGTATTTTTCGAATCGAAGGGCATTACAGGCACACGGGTCGATACTCGATACAGAGTCCCGACTTATAACTCTGGTAAATTGCACGGTGAAAGCCCCGGGTAAGTGAACCGGGCCGATCCCCGACCTTAGAAATTACATTACGCCGCCCCGAAGAAAGGGGGGAATTGTGCGATTCCATTTCTCAACTTCGACCGACTTATTCGTCGCGGCGCGCGGCACCGGCCACCGCCGTTGATACCGTTGAATTTACATTTTTATTCGCGTTAGCTGGAACTCCACGACCTTAAGTGGGATTTCCTTCCCACGTCACGTGTCACGCTGACGTTATTCCCGCGAATTTTCTGCCTTCTGGAGATAAACGCGCGACGCGAGTTCCCGAGGCTCTGATTGATCCAATTAGTCGACTCGATCCTCGATTGATGTCGTTGTATCCCTGCCGTGATATAATTTCTCTCTCTTCTTTTTTTTTTTGTCACAATCAGATATACATTTTTATGATCTAAAGTGGAATTTCTTTCCTTCGTGTGGCATTGATTGTTATTCCCGCGAATTTTCTGCCACTGGAGATAAACGAGTGTCGCGTGGAAAGAAAACGCGAGTTACTAAGCTGTGATTAGTCTAATTAATCGAATCGATCCTAATCAAACCTAACCTAAACCTAACCTAAACCTAACCTAAATCTAACCTAAACCTAACCTAAACCTAACCTAAACCTAACCTAAACCTAACCTAAACCTAACCTAAACCTAACCTAAACCTACACGATCTAATTTTTTTTTTCTTGTTATAACCAGATGAAATTCTAATTAGAATTTATCAGAGGTAATTTCTCAGAGAATTGCACAGTGTTTTAAAATTACTCCAAGGAAGTAAAAACGCTCGGGACAAATAATATCGAGTCGCTCGAAGATGATGGCGCGTTACCAGTCTTTGATCTAATTAACAGAGTCGATTGATATCGTTGTATCATTGACGAACGCGACATAATTTTTTTCCTTATGATAATTAGAATTTTAGCAGAAGATTGGTAATTTCTCAGACAATTGATAATTTCTTAGAAAACTGTACCTCAGAGAAGTAAAAGTTGAAGCAATATGACACTCGAGACAATCGCGAGAAATCGTTAATTATATAATCGTTCTTCCCCAATCAATTCTTCACTTTCGTTAAGCATCTGAAAGGCGCGGAAGAGATTAGAGGCGCGTTAAAACATTTTCGGGGGCACGAGATGGATCAAACTCATGGAAGACTCACACTCACCTTAGTAAATTGCATTCTAAAGGTGAAGTCCGCGATTCACGGCAGTAATTTAGCGGGGAAAGTAGGTCCCTGCTCGGTCATAATGTTCCTTCATCCGCGGAAGACGATTTAAATTGTCTGAAATCCGCGGTGGAGTTACAACAGTGGCGATCGGTAAATCGTAACCAACTGAAAAATTCTGCAACGGCCCCGTTTCGATCCTCCGCGAACCTACGCGATTCGTGACGTTTTTACGTTTCGAGCAACGCGTGTTCGTTCAGCTTTTGGCTTCATTCTAGATTTTAGAACGACGAATCGTCATTGCTATTTGTATTTTCAGCGGTTGCTCGCGAAGCGGGAATTGGGAAAAACCGAGTGTAGGGCAAAGTTAGTGGGGATTTGTTGCGCGAAACTTCTCCGCGAGAGCCACAAAGGAAAATTAGTTTCGAGAACGATATTTATACGCTTTACTGTAAATTCGCCGAGGAATCGTAAAAAAGAGTACAACGTTCGCGCATTACATTGTCGGAGAGAGGAAAAAGTCGCTTTGTACCGCGGTACTTGCCAGATGCGCCGTCTCTCGTTATTTTATTATATCATTTTTAGTCCGGTCAGAGTCGCGCTCGCCTTTGGAGAGACAAACAAAAAAAAAAAAGAAAAAAGAAAAAAGAAACTCGCGAACGAAAGTAAATTTCAACGGCAAAATAAAAAAAAAAAAACGTTTCGTTGTATGTTTTTTCGTTCGAGGTACTCGATGGTTTTTAATCAACGCGCCAGATGTTGCCAGGAAATTAGAATCAATGTAATTTTAAACGATGTTTCGAATGTTTTGATAACCGAAGTGCGCACTCGGGACAGAAATAGAATTGCACGATGCTTCTCCCTGATATGAAATTTCGCGAATTACCTTTGTTCAGACGAATTCCATTCCGCTCATTTTGTCAGTTTTTAAGTGCTCAATATTACCAATGGCTTGTGTACATTAATCGATCATCTGTAATATAGGTGGCTAACTGGCGGTCCGCGGCCTCCCTACTTTCCCGATCGCTAGCGCCATCCCCTCTCTGCCTACAACGTGGCAAGCGAGTGGGGAGATCGATGCAGTGGAGGGGGTAGCGCTAGCGATCGGAAAAGTAGGGGCCGCCAGTTAGCCGGCTCTGAATCTACAAAACACACCAAAGATCCACAAACGCCCCAAGTTTCCATCCCGGTACTCAGTTTCGATTGTTTTCCCCAGTATATGGAAGATCGCGTATCTAGGCCCTGCAAACATCTCGATGCCCACGTAAGCCACACGCACGTACACACACACAAACACACATGGATACGCGATAAGAGAGGAAGAGATTCTTTCGCCACGCGTGGATAGCGCCGGATGTTTGCGTCTGGAACGGAGGGTGGAAACGGAACGCCGTTTTCGAGTATCGAAGACCATCGCTCCTGACCATCGAGCGAGCCTTATCTCCGCTCACGGGGGATTTTCTTCCGTTACGTACGGTTTCGAACCGGTGGCTGGGCGATCGCTGATGCTCGCAGCTCGGTTAGAGATCCATTGTAAACAGAGCCATTTGTCAGCCAGCGAGAGACCAACGTCGGCGAAATTTCGTCCGTTACGGTTCGCAGTTACGATGAGAATCTTTCGAACTCGACGCCCGTCGTCGAGAATCACGCCACGTGCGAACCTTAACGAGCGTCCTCGCGTGTGTCGCTGCTTTGTGCCGCTGGTCTTAATAAATTTCCACGTCGTCGATGCATCCTCGGGCCATTTTCACGCCAGAGGGAGGATCGATCGTTCGAGACACGCAAAGGAAAGGATCTCGAGGTGAAACGTTCTTCCAGGAGAATGGAATGATTATTTGCGGTACGAGAAAAATCCTCTGATCGAGTTGTAATTTATGTTCCGCTCGGTCCGGAACTGAAATAAGGAGGTCAGATGGAACTGACACAGGTGTAGTATACCTTCGTGAGTTCTATCTGCTACCGTCGCAATGGCTATCGTTTTGGAATTGTGATAAACGTTGTTGTAGGTAAAAACAGCACAAACTTTGCACCAAGTGATTTGAAATAAATACAAAATTTATTAATTTAGGAATTAAGAGAAAACTGAGTAGGTTCGAATATGGCGATGACAGAGAGATATTGCAGAGTGTAAATATGAATATTTATTTAATTAAACAATTCAAATAAACTGTTTTCAACGTTGCTCGACGATTTGGAGGATATTGTCAGTGCTTTTATCGAATCGTTTGTTTCACGTTCGACAATCAAGCGAGGCTCAATTATAATTATGGATTGTAGATTGGGTGTCGTCAGTACTTGTTGAACGAATGTTGAACGAAGAATTCTTGTATTTATTTCTTTCTACCTTTTTGAACCAAACACACGCCAGACGTGTATTTTAATATTAAAAGGAAGAAACGTTCCAGGTCGCTCAAACGTAAATATAATTAAGTGACAAACGATGTTATATTTGCACGGTGGACGAACGTCAAATAAAAGGGAAGATCAAACATCGTCAAACAACGGATTCGCCCGGCGTTGTATTTCGAATCTCCACACGTAAACGAGCCATAAAACCGTGAAGATCCGCTGAGAAAACATTTCTCAGTCTCGATATCTGGTATACAAGCTATTTCTCGGAAGAGTGCCTCCAAATTTAACCTTCGTTCTTGTTTATTATCCTCCATCTTGCCCTCCCGCAATACAGATCAAGTAAATCCCCGGGGGTGGCTACGTGCTAAGCTTTCTGTTATCTCGAGCCAGTCGATTTAACAGCAATTCTTATCGACTCGGCTCGTTCTTTCAAATGAACAGAACGAAACTTTCCTTCCCTCTCTCTCTCTCTCTCTCTCTCTCTCGCTTTTATCCGTCTCCGTCTTCGATCCCTCGCCGGTTGCGAAGTACGAGGGAATTTTTCGCGATCCGATACCTATGAAAGTCCACTTGTCTTTTCAACCTTTAATTGCTATCCGAAGTTTCGTATCGGATATCGATTGAGAAACCATGCGGTTCTTTCGTTCGTCCACGTTCACGATCCCCACCGCCCACGTTTGAATAACAATTTCTTAAATAACGTCTGCCCAGCGTAAGCGGGGCAAGTGGGGCGAGAAGAGCCAAGGGAATGGAAATAGGAATTTCCGCAGTTGGAATATTCTATTTTCGCTCTTTTTATTCCTTTCTCGCGCGTTTCCCTCATTTTTCTGGCGTTTCTCTCTTTTTCTTCCTCCTTTCGTCCTTTTTTCTGCAATAATGTAGTCGTAAGAATCGCGAAACACAGCGTCACGTTGGATATTACCGGAAATATTTCGCATTTTAATATCTATCGAAGTGTTGGAGGAAAGTCATACTTTTTACGACGATATTTGCATGCAGGAATTTTACACGAGTAAGTGAAACTTTGTTATCTTGTTAAATTTCTTGAGAATCAGGAAGCCTAAGTTTAAAAACCAATTCACACGTAAGAAATTATCGAAAATTATCGGTTTCTGAGTACATCGGTTAACTAGGCTCAACTCTAATTCTAAGTCGAACGGAGTGAAGACACAAATTTGAAGGTCAAGCACTGTCTGACCGTCACGAAACAAATCTTTTCTTATACGAGCTTCTCTGTCAAGCAGTTTTCGAGTAATTTTGGAAAGTAGTGCCACTTTGAAGGGTTGAAAGATGGAAAGGATTTGTTGTAGAACTGGAACTCTGTTTCTATGGTTGCGTGTTCATATCACGTCATTCATATCACCAATGAAGGAACGAAAGATGAGAAGGATGCATGATGGAAGGATGGATAGGTAGTTGGGAAGGAGAGAGAGAAAGCGAAGGATGCGTTTCGTCTCGGAGTCACTGCCTAGACTCAGTGGGACTGATGGCAGCGACTCTTTACCCCAGACGCTTGTTGTTGCAACTACCCGCTAGGTTGGTCCCGGTCACCCATCCTAGCGGGGTTCCTCACACTCTGCTTGCTTAACATCGAAGATCGGTAGGCGCACAGCCACTTGCGGTTTGTGCTAGTCATTGTTCGGAATTCGTAGTCGAGAAATCATAGGCCGCTACACACTTTATCGTTACTTTATCAAACACAGGGCGTGTGACACCAGAAACGAATTTATTAAAGAAATTTCGATGCTCGAGGCTGTTATGTCGTCATCGAGATAACAGCCGGCGAAACTTTCTCGTCGTTCGGCGCTTTAAACCGATTAGACGAGTCGAAACATTTTTGTTCCTCCTCTCTTGGGGGTGAAGCTGCTATCTCTCTCTCTCTCTCTTTCTCTCTTTAGGAACGAGAATCGAAAAGTTTCTGGAAACTGGATCAGCTGGTTGTTCACCAAAGACTTGAAAAACTCGTTGAAGCGCCGAGGTCGACAAAGCCGCCACCCCCGAGGACCGACGAGGTTTCGTCGAGGTCGTTCTGATCGAATTTCATGCTACTGGCCACGCTCATCCACGTCTCTACGCTACTTGCGACAATTCTTCGACAACATTCTCTTTTTCCTCTCTTTCCTACGGGCGATTTTACGGATTCGATATGTCTCTAAGATTCACAATGCTGTTTCGAACGTTTGAGCATTTGTTTTCAGCTAGCAGAGAATTTTAAGAATTTTGTCAAAGCAAAATCCCACCATTTGTCGATTATCACCATATACTGTTTCTTAACTCTTTGGCTACGTCAGACTTTGAAATGATCAAAGTACTGAATTATGCGCTACATCGAACCAATACTACTTATTTATTCGTATTCTGCATTGTTTAGTGCACGTATTAAAAATTTAACAGCAACTTTGAGCTTTGTTTCGTAATATATCTAATAATCTAGTAAAGTATAATTATAATTATGTGATATTATATAAATATAATAATCATATAATTATTATAATTGTAAGGTATAATTACAGTTCGAAACGTGGGTCAATACATAATCTCACATCACATTTCTTGCGTTCGAAATGTGTCTCCTTCCGTTATGTTTTCCACACACTACACATTTGCGTCTTCTTGTGATTAATTTATTATTACACCTTTTACAACTGCAAAATAATCACGTTTAAATAATATATGTTTTATAATATAAAATAATAACATTTACAATCCTATTTATAATAATTTATTTATAACAATTACATAGTCCAATGACTAACGGAAGATGTAATTGTTGAATTGGAATTCACTTACGTTCAATTCAGTATTTTTTTGTTGCAATTTTGTTGACGCCAACAGTAGCCAACGAGTTAATTTCCGTTTCCACGAGATGGAGACGAAGTCTAGAGAAGAAACGGATCGAGCAAGTTCGCAAAGATTTGGTCTCTCTGTTATTCTTGTATCGTATGTTTTACTTCGCAGTTTGATATTTTTTTTATCTTTTCTCCCCTCCGCATTTCTCTCGGTATCTTTCTCTTTCGTCTTGGCTCTCGCTCGATCCACTCCATCATTCTGTCTATCTGCGAGTGTTTCGCCAGTGTCCGAGCCCTGACGAGCTCAAACTTCTTTGTTCATACAGATATCGCTCGCGCGCAAAGGGAGGGGAGGCGAGGAAGGTGCTCGAAAGTTTTCGAGTTATTTGCCTTTGAAAGTTCGCGTGTGACTTGACTTCTCGCGCTGTACCGCCAGGCATCCAGCCGGCAGCCGCTGCGTTTCGCTCTTTCGCGTTAAAAATATGAGGGAAACTTTTTATGAGCAACAAACCATATACGAAAAACAGGGAGAGAAAGAAAGAGAACGAGAAGACGGAAAAAATAAAGGAAGAGGAATAATCGAGTAAAGTTAATATCCAAGTCGAGCCTCAGTGGAAAGTGGAAGACTTCAAAAGCAAATAATTTGGAAACTTATCTCGGCCTATATGCGGGTGATTTATAATACAGAGCCTGCAAGTTTTATTAAATTCGAACTTCCCAGCCTCTTTCCTCTGTTGGTAGAACAATCGAATTTACAGAGAGAGAGAGAGGAAATATTAAAATTTCTTTCCTCGCTCGTTTCCCTCTTCGAATTTACGTTCTAAACGTAATCGATGCGTCGCTTCGACATCGAACGATCCATTTGCTTCGCGGTAAATTTTCCATCTCGTGATTAGGAAATAAAAGTGAAACGTCCAACTTTGTGAAAAGATTTCCCTTACTGGGAAATGTGAGTACGTATCTTTATCACTGTACGATCGTCGCGCAGAGACGAATCAACGGATCCCTCTGCGAACTTTGAATAACTTGACCAATCGGTGAATGGCTGAAAGAATTCGTGCGATTTGGAAGAGACGGGATGATCAATCTCTGTATCAGTAGGATAACCGACCCTCGCGGTGATAAAACGGGCAGAGCAATTTCTTCCTCTCGGAGATAACTGCTTTTCACCCTTTTCCATTTTCAGTCCTCCGACGATGATACGAGGCAACCCGCCGCGGCGTTCAGTTTCATTCGCCGGGAAATGGCGGTCATCCGTATATCCGACGTAACGCTTTGGCTGCATTGTTCTCAATTGCGTTCCCGCGTCTTTTATTATTCCCGCCCTTTGTTTACGAATATTTCGTTAGAACGCGGGGAGACGGAGTGCCTTCAGCTCTTTCCCTTGCCAATTTTCTTTCCAATATTCCCGGATGAGCGCTGGTTGCTCATTGCAATTGTGTTGCGTTGCATCTCGGATGTGAAAATACTGAAACGTTGTTTAGAATGTAACGTTTAGAAATTTGCAGAGATTGAATTCAAACTTCGAGTTAAAATCACGCAGAATTAATATAACATGGTTTGCTTTTTCATTTAAGTGGAAATCGCGAGTGTGGCTCGATGTTACGAGACAAGGGGTCAACGATCCCTTATTTTATTACTGAAAGTGATTTTAGCGGGGTAATCCAGAAAATCGGGCCTCTTCAGGTGCAACGCTGATGCAACGAAAATTAGCGATTGGTTGATTTGGGTCACGTGATTCGCGAGGGGGCGTAGGGTAGACCTCGAGTAGTATTTAATAATATTTAGTAATATTCAGGTGATTCTGGTGTCAGTGAAATAATACACTCTAAAATAAAATAGAAATATAATGTAAAATATAAAATATAACTTGTAAATAATTTTTTATTGTTGCTTACAATTATTATATACAACTGTATTTTGCACAATTAACAACAAAAAGAAGCAATTTTTTTAAGCCGCGAACGTTTATCTCTATATAAAAAGATATAGCTTCTTTTTTAATTGGTTTCGTAGAATTTTCGCAGGCTTGGTTCGGTTTTCGTAAGTATTATTTTGGTCGTCGGTAATTCCCAGTATCAATCCGCGAGTTTTGCCGTTTCAAGGCTTGGTTCGCTGTTTTTCACATTCCTTTCGCAGGCCCGCGGGCACGAGTCAGTGCAGGTTTTTTTCAAAGAGAGATTAAAACCACGATATTGCCTCGATTCTTCGCGTTCTTAACGAATTCGATGAATTTGAGATCGCGTTGGAAACTGGTCAAACACACGCGGCCCGATTTCCACCGGATCGTGAAAAACTGGAGAGCGATTGAAATCAATCAACAGGGAGTTTCTGGATGCTTTTCAAATTTATTTCCAACCTTGTCAATCGACGATGATGTCGCGTTTGTTCGCTCGACACCGGATTTTGATATTTCCCGCTTTACGTAAGCAGAAATTTCAGCGTACTATTGATAAAAAATTAGTATATAATATGCACGTAGTAGTAGTGTGACACGTTAATCGTTAAATCGTTTTTTATCACTGAAAGTGATTTTAGTTAGTAATCCAGAAAATCGGGCCTCTTCAGGTGCAACGCTAATACAACGAAAATTAGCGATTGGTTCATTTGGGTCACGTGATTCGCGAGGGGGCGTGGGCTAGACCTCGAGTAAGAGTGGCGTCGTCTGGTACTGAGCGATCGCGCCTGTAATTTGTTTTGCATATCAATAAAATTTTATGGCAAAAAAGTCGTCATTTTCTAGTCGGAACAGTTGCTTCTGGGCCTTTCAGTGAGACGAATCGTACCGGGGTACAAGTCGTGCAGTTTTTGTTTAATCCCTGGCGAGCAGTTGAACGTCCTCACCCTTGAAACCCCGCCGGCGTTGTCGGAAACACTTTCGAATATTTACGATCTTCATTAAGGTTCAAGAATATTCGCTTGGCTCGCGCCCTTGAACCCCCTCTCCTTTGGGGAGTCGCTCTATTGCTCGTTATCAGTTAATGCCCGACGGCTTTCAACAAATTTCCAGTAGTATCCTGAAAATAATTGCCTGGCTGAAAGTCAATCTTTACTGCGCGCGGAGGAGTAGGGAGGCGTTCGAGGGGATGGACGAGGGTTGTTTAGTCGCCATAGTCGTTAGACGCGAATATTCCTTCCTCCATTAGGGAAATGAATTTCCCCCTTCGTCCCTTCCGATCATCCCCCCGTGACAGACTTGAGAAAAACTGCGCTACCTCGGACCAGGTTTCTCGACCCTCCTCGGACCATGGTTCACTGCCCATCGATAGAGTTCCTTGCCCCTCCCCCTTCGATTGTCTCGAATTCTTATCTCGCTATCAGACAACCCTCCGCTGTCAAATTTACGCTGTCCGTTGGCCAATTATTTTCTGTAATTAACGAGCTTCTGCGAGATGGTATCGCGATCGTGAACACGCTGCGGGAAGAGGATCGATCGCGCGAACGCAAATCACGCCGGGGGTTTTCATCAATTCGAAACGTTGCTAAATTTTGAAAATTTCACCGAATTTTACGACTTTCACGCGAGTTTACGTTCGTTTAATTATTTTCCATATTTCATTACTCGTTCATTTTCATCCCCATGAAAAGTCGAGATTCGATCGATTCGTCGGGGGGACAATACGACTCTCCAGCGGGGGATCGATTTTATTTTATTCCGCGATCCACGGATTATTCTTTCAATCGCGCAACTCCCGCCGCGGAAATTTTTCGACCCGCGAACGATAGAATTCCGTTCGTTTTTTTTCTTTTTTCTTCTTTTTTGAGGTACCGTGCGATCCTCAGCGGGGAGGATGGGCGATTTTTGTTTTATTTACGATTCGATTCGATTGCTTTTGCAATCGTAAAGAGTGGTCCAGTCTGTCTGAGCGAGCCAACGAAAAGCTCACCCCTAAATTCGCAGCCAATTAATATTCGTGGTGACGAGCTTTTTCAATTCTTCCATGTGAAATCTACGTCTTTCCTTCTCCCTTGACAAATAAATATTCGCGCTGCCCCTCTTATTGTTACTTCTCGATTGTTTACACCGTTTGTCGGGCGAATTCGCCGCGTAGATGTGAACGTAGAGGGATGAACGAGCGTTGTATTAGTGAACCAGAGTAATTGTGCGAAGGGACGAAGGTAAAAATGGAAAAGTGTACGTGACTGGACTGGAATTGTCTGGATGGAAGGATCGAGAAGGATCGTTGGAAGGATAGAAGGATAGCGGTGTTAATTTCGATCTCTGTCGTGGTTGCATCAGTCGTCGAGGAATCTTTATTCCAAAATTGCGTGGTTTGGAATATCGGAGATGTTGAAGATCTCGTTTGGTCGATCGTCTTATACGAGGATGATTGATGAAATGATTATTTTCTGTTAGATAATAATTATCAGGGACCTGTATTGAAGACTGAAATTTTATTTCGGTCTCGTCTCAGGTGCATGGACAAAAATAATTATTTTATAAAATAAGATAAAAATAATTATCAGGGAACTATAGATAAAATTAATGGAGACTGAAATTTTATTTCGTCGCTAATTATACGTAAAAATACGGCTCGTCTCAGGTACATCGATAAAAATAGTTATCAGGGATCTATAGATAAAATAAACGGAGATTTAAATTTTATTTCGATTGGTGATTGGCATCAGAGTTTCATTTCGTCGCCAATTATTCGTAGAAATACGGCTCGTCCGAAAGAAAAAGGAAGGAAAAAAAAAATTCGGTCGCTCCCAAAGTAGATTAGCGAGGGAGGTTCTTTTTTCTTTTCTCCTTTTTCTCTGTGGTTCTGTCGAAGCGATGGTTTTTGATACGAAGAGTGGTGCTTTTTAATTGTGATAAAAAGCGCAGAAGGGAGAGGCAGAGTGCCTTTTCTTGCTTTTGGTAACGAATTTCAAAGGTACACGAAACGGGGCTTAGTGCCCTAATTTCCTTAGAACCGAGATTTATAGCCGCTCCTTCCGTTTATTTACCAAGTATCGCGTTAAATTTGATATCGTTTATGATTCAGCCCCGCGACACAGCTCGCGCACGGTGTATTGAATTTCTATAAAACACAGTTTTCGGGTCGTTAACTGGAGACCTTTCAGCCAATATAGCAATTATTAAAGGTACGGTTATTAAACACGAAGTTCAAGGGGTTGATTCGTTCTATATTCTACTTTGGTTTGTACTGTACAGATATTTGTCGTATAACATCAGTACTAATCATTGATACATATAAGTTATCAACCGCGAAATTAAACACGACGACGAAAAATCCAAAAAGCAATCACTTTTCATCAGCGTCTCGGTCATTTTTCAATTCAACAACTTAAAAATCATCAAGAAAGGAAAAGGAAAAGTTGAAACACGCATATGAATTATTCACGAGTGCAAGTACGGTGAAATTTTCGTGTTTGAAAATCCTGTAATATCCCTCAGAAAGCTGGCTGACTCTAATTGCAAAATGTCCCAGTTTTCCTACTTAGCTCGCTCGACATTTAATTAGAGCATGGCACCGTGGACTCTAATGCGCCACATTTTACAATGTACAAACAAACAATCGAGATCCCATCATTTTCGATTACACTCGAGCGTAGCAAATTTTAGAATAAACTAAGCGTTCAATTTGCATCGTTTGGAAAATTTGGAAAATCTGCTCCGCGATGTGACGTAACAGAGAGAGCAGGAGATGGAATCGCATCGTCCCTCGGCCACGCAGGAAGCGAGGCGTCGTCCTCGCGGAGGATCGATACGCGAGTTACAGCGACAGACTAATTAGGTATCGCGAAGTTGGAATATCTAGATATCTCGAAGGGGGTCGATACATTAGAGGCCGTGACGTGCAGCCGTGTTTTTCTTCCTCCTTTTCTTCCCAAGTTCCCCTCGAAGTTGCTCGTTCTATTAGTTCCGAAGAAAGTTTTTATGGGTCGCAATTCCGGAACGCCTACTTCTTTCTCTCTTCCCTTTTTTTCTTTTTCGTTTTTTTTTTTTTTTAATTTTTTTATTTCATTTTCCTCCGCGACGTAATCACGAGGGGTCTCTGCAGATTGTTTAGTACGTTTATACGGGCTCAACTTCTCCCAGGCTTCAACTTCAACCAAGTCGGCCTCCCCCCTCCGCTCTTTTCCTCTCTCCTTTTCTTTCGACTTTCATTAAAAGTCAGCGAATGTTATTTTCATCTGCTCTTTCAGTTACGAGGCTCCGGCGATTAAAACGAGATTAAAACGGAGCCTCGAATGGAGTTGCGCGCCGTGTTTGAATGTCAAGCGGAATGCTATTTGCCTCGAAGCGCATTGTTTTCGTTTTTCAATTGAAGAAAGTTTTGGATCTTCGAGTCGAGCAACTTAAGGTTAGAAATAATGTTCGTGAAGCAATGTTTCCTCCCACGATCCTCTTTCAACGATGCTTCCTAATATGTCGCGTAACAAAACGATATTTGCAATTGTAGTCGGATGACGAATATATGTATATATATATATCGAGCACCGCTTCAAAGCTTCAATCAAACTTTCAAACTGATACCATTAAATTGTCGCGTTTGGTTGAATTAATTATCAACAATGCAACGTCCCACGAAATTGAAACATCGCGCGAATTCGCACGAGATTCGACGCGAAAAGCGGCACAACGGAATGTGTTTGTGAGTTGCAAACGATGCTTGAACTCAGTCGATGATTCCGCTCCGTATTTTTGATAGAACGACGACGCAAATGTGATCAGGGATACCTCAGTCGAGAGCATGCTTTTATTTCATCATGCATCACTCGAGTTTGAGTTAAAAACTATTAGCAAATAAAACAGCAGCTGATAAGATAAATTTCTGATTGTCGATCGGTGAACGAAGATAAGTCACATCAGCTATTCTTTATAAAGCAGGCAGCTTCTTAACTTAATCAAACTTGCGTTAGAGAAATTGTCCGTGTATATTCGATCACTATGGAGCACTACCTGAATTGCTTTTTAATCTGCTCCTCTCTCGAAGATCTCCAGATTCTCCGTTGTTCTGAGCTGGTTCGGTTCCATTATTTCGAGTTCGCCAGATGGCGGAGTGAGTTTTGAGGTCAGTTCATGTCGAAGTTTCAAGTCTCGCTACTTCGGGGGGTTATCAGCTCCTCCGCGCTTGACCTTCCGGCCCAGTCGGATCATTCAGAATTCGGACTGTGGTCAATGTATCTAATTTGTGAATACATAAATGCATCTTATTAGATTGAGGATTGAGATATCAAGATATTTATATCTTACGTGTCCTAGTTTTTAACTCTTTCGCCATAGTGGACGAGATATCTCAAACAATCACGACTGTGTCAACCGCGCAATATCATTGACCAAATAGAATTGTGAAAGGGTATTATAAAGTATTATAAAGTGAGATATCTCGCCGGTGATACTATGATAGTCTAATGTTCTTTCTGACTCGTCAAATCTATATAAACGTTGAGTTTTCACGTATTTTTCTATGCGCTCAAATGTTCAAAGAAGATAAAAGTAAAAATAAAATTGTACTTGATCTGTCGCTTTTATCATTAGTCTTTTTTGCCAATTTTTATCGGAGAATAATATTTAGTACGCATTAAAAATTGGAAAACCTTTTAAGAAGTAGCTGAATATTGCTTTTACTGATATTTATTGTACAAACAGTATACAGTGTAATAATGCAATGGTAATTTCAATGGGTTGTTATTAAATCAGTTTAGGCAAAGATGTGGGTTTCCTTTGCATCCATCACCGCATGAATGTCGTAACTTTACTTACAACTTGTGGTTAGTCATTTGGGTCACGTTTCTACTAATATTTCTTCGTAACGATTTTCTGACTTGGGACGCTGAATGAGTCGTAATTAAACTGTGATCTTGCGTTTTGCTTCTCATACACACGGCACTTGACGTGTTAAACGAGAATAAATGGATTTATAAAAAAAAATAATGCATGACTTGTACGATTCGTCTCACTGAAAGGCCCAGAAACAACTGTTCTGACTAGGAAATTTTATTGATATGCAAACATTTACAGGCGCGATCGCTCAGTACCAGACAACGCCACTCCTACTCGAGGTCTACCCCACGCCCCCTTACGAATCACGCGACTCAAATCAACCAATCGCTAATTTTCGTTGCATCAGCGTTGCACCTGAAGAGGCCCGATTTTCTGGATTACCCTCGCTAAAATCACTTTCAGTGATAAAAAAGAACGGCTCTTATATTGATGCTTCGTGCTGATCGAACATCTAAAACACTGAAAAGAGAAACACTGAAGAGGGATCATCGTCGAAGGACGAATTTCTTAGCAAAAATGTCAAATGTCGAAATGTTTGTCCCGATCGTTTCGCATTATACCGGCGGCGGTGCGGCGGTGGCCGTACTGTCGCGCATTAATGAGTGCAATTAATCCATGAGAATTAATGCGAGCGACAGCCGTCACGTATTCGCGTTCAATGCACGAGCGAGAAACATCGCCCGCTACCGTTCGCCGTCCGCCCACCCGTTTTCCGTGCGATATTATTTATCACCGCGGCGGCGGATCGCGTTATATTTCGCAGGGGCCACCCGTTATACCGCGCCAGCCAGCAGGAAGTGCCTTTTGCATTTCCCGGTTTGGACGTTGCATTTAATTGCATTCTCTCGTCAGGTATGTCGCCTATGAGGAGGACCCTTATTTTACGGCGTTATTACCAGCCGCGGATCTTCCTCCCCTTCCTCTCCACCCAGCCAACCAGGAATTTCTCGTTTTGACAACATAATAGTCGTCTCCGCTCTTTTCTCTTTTTCTTTCCCTCTCTCTCTCTCTCTCTCTCTTTTCTTCCTTTATCCTCTTTGTTTCTCTCTCTTTTCATTTTCAACGCGAGAATTTCATTCCGAAAATCGGTGCGGAGATCGCGACGAGGATATTGTTGATTCGCGCAGCGCGAGCCGTGGCGAGCGCACGTCGTTGATATTGCTTGAAAAATTCAGAGAAGAGAGAGGAAGAGAGAGAGAGCGATCAGGTCAAGCCGCGTCGAGTTCAAACGTCCAATTATCGGGTTTTAATTCGGTTGGCGAGGCACGAGACACGGGAATTATTGTTAGACTCGAGTAGTCACTCTTTCTTATTTTTTGCCCACCTCTGTTCAGTTCTTTTGAGATTTCCCTTCCGTTGCTTTTCTGTTCGAACTCGTGATCGAGTACTAGTTGCACTCGGGTTTTGACTCGATGGTTCCAACGATTGATTGGTCCAATAACGAGACTGTTACGTCTATATAATGTTTATTACGGTGATTGACTCGCGTTTGTGATAAAGCGCACTTTGCGATTAGTACCGAGTGGAGAGACGCAGTGGAGGGGATAGCGCTAGCGATCAGCAGAGTGGGGGAAGGGCCGCCAGTTCGCCGCCTCTGGTCTAATAAACCATGACTCAGAAATGTTAAATACATTTTTGCGCCAAGATTCTTAACGCTATACAGGCCGATTGTGAGTCATTTGTTAGATAGCTGGCGCACTCTCGCGTCATTTGCGATGCCAATTCTAACGTTCGTTTAAAACACATTAATAATTTAGTTCGTATACGAACTAAAATAATAACTCTTTGTACTTCTGCATCGCTAGAAACTTGGCTAGCTTTCATAAACTTGTTGGCGTCATAAAAGGGGATGTTTGTTGCAACATTTTAAAAGAGATGTGTTTTGATATTTGTTTATGACCTCTCCAAGTATCTCTTCTGATGCAAAAATACAGTATATTTTACTACTCTACTTTATTTTTTCCGGGGGAAATTTCCGTGTTGCTTTGCTAGGAGAAACGTTTCGAATCTTACTATATGAAAGAAAATTATTAGACATACATACACGTTTAAAAATATTATTTATTTCAATTTTTTAAGTATCTATCTAACCTTCGGAACCTTTTCACAACGATATAACAAAGTTGCTTCAATTTCTATCCTCATTCTACGCTACTTTGGCGCCAGCCACTCGCGCATGGAAATATCATCGGCCTGTATAGTGTTAAAAGAACGAAGCGATCTTTTATTCTATTTTATTTCGCGCCTCTAGAGCCGATCGATCGATGGAGCGAACGAGCTTCGGTAAACGCGACGATTTTATACCCGCGACACTCTCACGTTCACGTGAGCGCGGAACGGATATGTCTGCCGATCCGTGTGTACACGGGTGCGTGTGTACGTAAGGCTCGTTCCGATGTCGCGTTAAAAGCATTTCTCTCTTTTTCTGCGTTCGGCGTGACTGTGGGCCGCCAGTCGAATGCAATCCAGACGCGCGCCACGGTCCGTGTTCTTCGCTCGGGTTGCCAGGGCGTGGTGCAACGCCCGCGATGCAACATCGAGTCGAAGCCAGCTTTTTAATAGCGGTTTTGTCGTCGGCGGATACACCGGGATGGTTAGGGGAAAAATCGCGGCGCAACGGTGATTTCCCGTGGATCACTCCTCCATCCATCAAAATGTCAAACTTGCTTGTCTGTCGCTGCGCGGTCTGCCGTATCTAACATTTCGCCTCGTCTTTTTTTTCTCGTTGAAAACATCGAAATCGATTTACAGACGTTGTTGTTTCACGAGCTTTCATCTCGTTTTATGTATATATATATTCGGAAAACGCGACGTGTTCGGTCAGAAAACTGGAAAGAAACCAGAGAGAGCTGGTACGTTTTTAACAGTTTACAGTTTCATTCGTTTCTTTGTCGTTTTATCACTGAAAGTGATTTTAACGGGGGTACCCAGAAAATCGGACCTCAGGTGCAACGCTGATGCAACGAAAATTAGCGATTGGTTCATTTGGGTCACGTGATTCGCGAGGGGGCGTGGCGTAGACCTCGAGTAGGAGTGGCGTTGTCTGGTAGATCTACTGAGCGATCGTGCTTGTAATTTGTTTTCTATCGATTCAAATGTTTGCGTATCAATAAAATTTTATGGCAAAAAAGTCGTCTTCATTTCCTAGTCGGAACAGTGAGACGAATTGTACTGGGGTACAAGTCGTGCAGTTTTTTCTTTTTTTATATATTAATATATATTTACGATATAACATTCGATAGGAGAGTGAACGCATTTTTCTAAAGAGAAACAAAACTATTCTGTGAAATGAAATCACACTCGGTAAGATTTAATAAAGCGATGCTAGCTTGGAAAGTGTTGATCACGAACGACACAGATATCGGTTAAATTACTTTTATTAGACGAATTAACCGGTTCCTTTGCCATCGAGAAAACGAGAGAATAATTACGCGGAAGGGATGGAACGACCATTCGTTGTGAAACGCCGTGTTATTGTGCGAGGGTTGCTGGTTGCTTTAAATTGAACGGGGATTTGACAGGGACGGTTGACAACTGCATTGTGCGGCGCACGCGTTGCGCTTCCGGTCCCGTTGCTGGAGTAATAATACAGGAAACAAGCGCAAGACAAAAGGCCAGCCAGAAGGTCTCGGATGAAAGTGTTTCGTAAATGCGCATTGCGTCGCGGCCTTCTGTGCCTTATCACCTCGCAATCGATAACTCCACTTTCCCCTTCTTATCGACGCTCGAAACTTCTAATTCTTTTGTTTTCGTCGCCGTGTATACTTCGAATCTTCGAGTATTCCGTAGTCGAGAGAACAGTCGGGTCGTCCGACTTCTCAAACGGAAATTTCGCCGTTCTTTTAAGCGAGAAGTTTAAACCATCTTGAAAGAGAAGAAAGTAAATTCCGTAAGAGGTAAAGAAGGATCAGCTGTTTCGAAAACGGAGGACAGAGTTTGGTTGTACAGTCGTCGGAATTGGCAATGATCGTAAAATACAAAGAGAAGTTGCTGGATTTATCGAAAGGTATCAAGTAGTCGAGAGTTTCGGATGGAACTGTTTGAAAATTGATCGGCTGGAACTTTAAATGTCCGAACACATGGAGGTTCGTTCTATTTTAAATGTCTAATTATATACGGACTTATTCTACTTGAAATGTTTTACCGCATAGAGGCTCATTCTACGTAAAATGTCCGACCACATCGGGGCTTATTAAGATGCCTGAACACGTAAGGGCTTATCCTACGCAAAGTGTTTAACCACAAAGGAGCTTATTCTACTTGAGCTGTCTGACCAAATCGAAGCTTATTCTTCTCAAAGTGTCTGGGAATATGCCGACTCATTCTGCTGAAAATATCCGACTACATGGACACTCATTCTACCTAAAATGTCTGACCACTTGGGGCCTCATTCTACATAAATGTCTGACCGCATGGGAGTTCATCCTACTTGAAATATCTGACTACACGGTGGCTCGTTCTTAAGACTTAAAATGTCCAATAACATAGTGGCTTGTTCTGCTCAAAAGAGAACAAGTGATCGAGTACGAAGGGACGAAAAAACTGCACGATTTGTACCCTAGTATGATTCGTCTCACTGAAAGGCAACTATTCTCACTAGGAAATAAAGACGACCTTTTTGTCATAAAATTTTATCGATATGCAAACATTCGAATCGATAGAAAACAAATTACAGGCACGATCGCTCAGTAGATCTGCCAGACAACGCCACTCCTACTCGAGGTCTACCCCACGCCCCCTCACGAATCACGTGACCCAAATCAACCAATCACTAATTTTCGTTGCATCAGCGTTGCATCTGAGGAGGCCCGATTTTCTGGGTTACCCTCGCTAAAATCACTTTCAGTGATAAAATGGAACAGGCAGAAGGCTGACAATGAGAATTATCAACAATATACACAGAAATGAGAAATCCCTGGGGCTTCTCGCCGGGCGCTCGTGACGAAAGCGAAGCTTTTAAGGGCAAGGTTCTCGTGGCAGATGCGAGACGTCATTACGTTACCTTGACTAAAACTTCGCCCTTTGTCCAGAGGCAGAACTTCGGTCTAAGTACGCTGGTTAAGCTCCGCAGCTTGCGCGAGCTTCTCGCCGGCGTAGAGGAGTTTCATGCACGATGAGATTTTACACGAGAACGCGTCAACGTTTCGCGATGTGTGCGAACGCGAGGCGGGGCGTTCTTCACATCGGGGAAGAATGGTACCGTTACGAGGGTGTATAATTTCGCGAAATACCAGCTGCGGCCACGGAACACCTTCAAGTACACTTCCCTCTTTTATTAAGCCCTCGTCGATGTCGCTTGGCCTGAAACTTTTTTCAGAGTGGCAGTTGGTTCTAAAGTCCGAGGAGCTATTAGTCGCAGCGGCGTCGAAGGTTGCACGCGGCCAGGTTCTTTTTCACAATGTGACTGAACAGCGAGCGAGGTGTTAAGGTACACCTCTTGCATGGTCTTAATTACGCTTTGGAAGCTTTGATTTTTTTCTTCTTTTTTTTTAAACCGTTTTAGTGCCATTTGAAAAACCGTGTCGGACGGTTGGTCGCGATAGCTCGATTTACTCGACGTAACTGCGAGAAATGCCAAGCAACGCGATAAAAGCAGATGTAAAGTAAAATGTCAAGGCCAGGAATAACGTCACATTTACGACAGCACATGAGCTCCAGCACAGCGTGGCAAATCAGAAATTTCGCCACTTGGAAAATTCCAAACTAGGCGCCCCATAAATTTGGTCAGTCTCAAGTGCGATGAGGTCTTCGAAAAAGTTGTATAAGCAACGGGGTAGTTTTCAGAAGACGATCATTCTCAGAAATGCTACCCCACATTTTGAAAATGTTCCTTCTCCCATACTTACTGATTGATCTTGACACATCCCTCGCTCAACAATCCTTTGGAGAAATAAAGGATTTGGAAATCAAGACAATAATCAAGCAGTGTGTTGTCTAACTACAAGTTAAACAGTTCTTGAAGGAAGTTGTAAGAAGTTGTAAGAAATTATACAATAATAAAAGTCAAATAGTTGAGTCAACAATAAATCATAGGAGTAGTATTCGAGTCATCAGGTATTAGTATGCAATAAAATTGAGGCATGATCCATCATAGTTATTCATTTCTCACCCATTAGTTTTTTATCTGTGCTTGTGATTTAGGTTTAATTGGAAAGAAAGTAATTAGGAGAGAAAGCTTCGATATCATTGTAAATTAAGCACCGCGGGCAAACGCTGTGGCGCCGTTCGATACGAAATCTGAACATAGTATTAAAATGGTTAATTTTAGATTTAATTAACCTCTGCAGTTTCGAATCGGCTTGCGGATTCGTTATTAATATTGAGAAATTAATAATAACTCGCGGTGATCGAATCAGTCGGTTGTTTAAACGTTCGTCGTTGAATGTTTTATTAAAAGATAGTCGATCTCTTGCTCGTGCGAGAGGACATCGTGAAAGAAAAATCCGATAGTAAAAAAAAGAAGGAAGCGCAAGAAAATAAAGAGAAGAGTTCCAGAAATAGGCGTAGCAAAGGACGCAAAGACGAAGAATATTAATAACGGGAAAGCACCGTAGCGACATAGATGAAGCTGTAACGATACGAAGATACCTATTACAGTACTTTGACCAAGCATTTAGCATATTATGGGTAGTATATGTTGACTTGGCCAAAAAATAATTGCGCTATTTTCCAACAGATGGACATATATATACTTATAATGTAATTGGCTTCATTTTAAACCGCGTAATCTGGCAGCTAATTGCTCAAGCTTGTGTCAGAAAAAGAAAATGCACGATCTCGTTGACAATCAGAAAAGGGACATTTTCGTGGTATTTTGCTCTACCACGTTCAACGTTGCTTTTTTGAAAGCAAGCTCATAAGAAATTATATGACGCGAAGAAACCTTCGCTGCTTTTAAAAAATATAAAAACTTTTTGAAATTATGAAGGGTAATGGAACAGAATGGTCGGAAAATTCGCTTTTCATTTGCACGCAAAAAAGGCCGAGCTAACGTGATACATTTATGTTAAAATTCTTCGATGAGCCATAGTTATCAAGTCACTTTCTCCGGATCATTCTGGAAGGTCCATTCCGGTTTGGACAACTGCGTTTGGACAGTGTCCATGCAAGATTAACGTTAGGAAATAATCCATCACTCCACAGGCACTTCTTCCTGTATTTAGAATGGAAAATAGGTTCGTACTGATTGAAAGTAGAGGCAGAGGTATATTTTCCGCAGAGAATCGTGGTAGCAACAGCTTTTGTTGTAACAAAACGAATTAAACGTGGCTCGTGTTAATTTAAATTAATTAAAATCTCAGTAGTAATGAGTCTGGCCGTAATATAATAACAATGAAATCGAATATGGCTCTGTATGAATTCAAATTGGAACGGATCTTTTCCGTAGAAAATTCCAGTGACGATAATTTCGATTATGATATTAATGAAGCCGAGTTGGGATATGTATTATGTTTGAGTGAAGTTTTTGGCACAAATTACAATAACAATAATTTTGACCGTAGTAATAATGAAGTTGCATGCAAATTATACATCGTTACGGCAGTAATATTGATCACACGATTGTAGTAATAAGGTTCAATTGAAAATACCATTACCCAAATTCGTGATCATTAGATTTGTACTTTGTATTTTCTGAAGCTATGTCAATTAAGTTGATACTACGTCAACCAAGAGTGAATGTAATTTTTGGCACAAATTACACCAACGATAATTTTAACCTCAATAACAATAACGAAATTAGATGGAAATTCATATATCGTTGTGGCAATAATTTTGACCACGCAGTAATAGTAATAGCAACAAAATTAAAAAAAAAAAAAATTGCACGACTTTTGACTAGGAACATTTGAATATAATCGATAGAAAACAAATTACAGGCGCGATCGCTCAGTACCAGACAACGCCACGCCCCCTCGCGAATCACGTGACCCAAATCAACCAATCGCTAATTTTCGTTGCATTAGCGTTGCATTTTCTGGGATACCCTCGCTAAAATCACTTTCAGTGATGAAAAGTTGAAAATTGTCAAAATTCTCGATCCTTGAATTCGTCAACAAGGTCGCCTATCTTACGGTGGGTGAGGTGAACTGACAAGGTTGCTTTGCATTTCCTGAAGCGCGACCATAATTGCGGTTCGTTCGATCATAGCCAGCGGATGTTGCGCGGCAACGACGTTGGAAATTGGACGCCTGCCCGTGTCTCGTTCTGCTGATGCGTTACCCGATCCCGTGGTTGCCACGCTGAGTGCAGGTTATACCTTTCTGCGACGACAGAGCGTCCACGGTCAGAGTGCGGGCGGTTGGCCGCCGCAGCCTTTCGACGAGAAATAACGGCGCGCATTATCCCGACACGGCAGAGTCCTCGCCTCGCAGTTATTTCTAAATTACGTCGCCATGCGAAATACCAGCGCGAATATTTTCAAGTTTAGAATACGCTCCTCCCTGCCTCGCGTGTTTCAATGCGAGGCCAAACGGTGTTATTCACGAGGCAACTTGCCCCGTTCGAGGGCAAGTAACGACTAAAATTCCCAATACGAGGAAATAGGAAAGCAAAGCGGGGCTGGAACAAAAGCGAAGGGGGGGGGAGGAACGTCGATTTGTCGGCGAGATGGAAATGGGAATAAACAATGATAAACGAGCGTAGAGGAGAAGGGGAGCCGACGAAGGAACAAAGACGTCGAAGGAGGGCGTTGTAACCCCATCGAGGGGTGGCTCGGACAACGAACCAGCGCTTCGATTCTCTCGTTTTCGTCTCTTCGAAAATACGTACGTACGTACGTACGTACGTACACGGTGACCCGAAAATATCTACGAGCCGGCTCTGCCCTTTCTTGGGGAGTGTCTTCCTTCTCTCAGCAGGATGGCCGTGGGGTCTTTCCCGCGAAGTCGTCTCTCGAAGACGAACGGTGCCAACTGCACGACGTCTCCGGCACGAAGGAAAGCCCCCGCCGGCTTCTTCGATCGTAAATTCCCCTCTTCGTATCTTATCCTCAACGCGATATAGCTGTCGTCTAACTACCGGCAGACTCCATAAGGAAATCTGCTTCCCTTAGCCAGTCCTACCCCCTAACGTCTAACGCGTATATATCCAACGGTACAACGCGCGGTATATATCGAGGACTCTGCTTTTTCCTGAAACGTCTCCCACCTCGCTTCTATCTATTTCGCTCGCGTTTTATCGTGGATCGTCGAGGTCTTTGAACATCGATGACCTCTGCGCGAGAGTTCATTCGTGCTAACGCGCCGTGTATTCCGGTATTTCGTTCCTTTGATAGGGCAGTGTCCAAATTTTCTTCCTTTCTTCTTTAGGATTCATTCGAAATGCTAAATCGCTCTTCTAAATCTGGAAGAAATTGGTGCGATTGAAATTTGTAATTGCTAACAATGGAGGATCTTTAAGCAATGTTTCAGAAAGGGAGAAAAAGAAACGTTAATGTGCAAAAGGATGCATTTTTAGAAGATCATTAGGAAAAGCGTTTATAATTTCCAGCGGGGAAAAGGTTGAAAATACCACTATTAAAAAAACTGCACGACTTGGAAATGGAGACAACTTTTTTGCCATAAAATTTGAATCGATACAAAACAAATTACAGGTGCGATCGCCCAGTACCAGACAACGCCACTCCTACTCGAGGTCTACCCCACGCCCCCTCACGGATCACGTGACCGGAATCAACCAATCGCTAATTTTCGTTGCAGTGATAATATATATAGGCAATATTAAGGAATACACATACAAATTTTGTTATTCTTTAAAATATGTTTTAACTTGGATTCTCTGGCCTTTGTTTTCTGGTCTTCTGTACTATATTATATTATACATATTATATTCACATTTCACGTTTTCTCATCTGAAAAGCGTCTAAATAAGGCAATACTTTCATCCAAAGTGGCAAAAAGAAAAAAAAACTAAATTAGGATAAAAGTAGGTAGAAAGATATTCTTTAATATAACTGTTACTTCAATATAGAATGAAACTTGCACTTCAGAATATGAAAATAGAAGCAACATACTATGCATTAAATGAAAAAAAAACAATCGTACAATTACTTGCTTTAGATGCTGAAATGTCTTCAAATATTATGAAATATTATAGTGAATCCTATTCCTGCGTCGTACAATTGTCACTAATAATTGAACAACTTGTCGTTTGGTTTTATAATCTCTCTATAGCTCCTCGTCTTTTAAATTCTTTTAAACTCCACTTCTTCTTTTCCATTCCAACATTGGGTGTTATCTAGTATTTAGCAGCCACATCGTGAATTCCGTTATCGCGCGATAACAAGATCGAGCAAAGTTTGAACTTACCAGTTGCCAGTTTGACAGTGAGTTTACCGATTCACCGAGTTGGGAGTAAACTATCAAAGGCTACCTTGTCACCCGTTCGCAGTGTGTCAATTAATAGATACAACGGTATATTTGTTTCCCGGCTTCGGTGGTTAAAATTTGAATATCCGGCTAATAGGATGTGTAAATATCCGGGATCGTGGACGGTAGTTTGGACCAGATACAGTTTCGGTATCCAGATACACCGTTTGGATTACGTTTGAAAGGAAACGTTATCTCGGGTGGTCGGGTGCACGCTGTACTATTCGGCCATCCTGCCGGTGTATTACTTTGGAAGTAAAATAGGAAATCCGATTATAACGGAGACATTTACCGTAGAATCGAATTCTCCCCATTCCCCGGTATCTATCGATCGGTTTTCAAATCGGCCGTATGAAAATTCGAGATTCGCCGTGATTTCGCCACAAGAATTGCGTGTCGGAAACATGTCGTCGTTCTGTTGTTAGCCAATTTTACGGAAATAAACGTAAACACGTAAATAGAGTCTGTCGGTGCAAAAGAAAATAAAGTGTTGGAAAGAGAAGCTGGCCTAACAAGACGTACCTAAATCGGAAAAACCTTTATATATTTTATGAAATTTGGCGCGAGTGTAGTTTTCAAAAAAATATTTGGCCCGTATTTCTTTTTGTCGGTAATAGTCGATGTTGAAGAGGTGAAAACTACCCTTAAAGTTGAGGGTAGGGAACTCCCATATTTTATCAAATCTCGGAAATCATTGAAGATAAAATCGTTTTCGTGTAAATTGATGAAATCAGTGTTGTAAGTTGTAGAAATATCAGAGGAATATTTTCTCATGTTCCCTATCGATTTTACGAATTCTTCCCTTCTTTTTTCTTCTCAAACCTGCGACATTAAGGGATTCCGCGAATTCCGCGAGTTAGGCGCCGCTAAAAATTTTATCGCCCGATAAAAAGTAGAATTGCGGTATGCGCGGCTTATAAACTGCGATATGAGTAACATGCATTACCGTCGCCGAGAAAATTAAGAATTCCCAACAAGAGTAAATCATGAAAAAAAAAATTACGTCAATCTTCCCCATCATTCGTAACAATAACGATTCCAGCGAACGATCACAATATCGTGCACGAAAATAGATAATAAACGAGAAAAATGAATGAAATAAGTGATAAAAGGGAGGACATAGAGCTCGAAATAACAGAAGGTTCTACGAAAGCTGAAGCTTGATAAAAACGTTTGATCGATTTTGTTCGACCACCGTAGCGCAGTAGCAACGATCTACAATGTCGTACCGACGAATTTTATGGAAAGGGCGGACGTGTCGCGAGAGGAGAGAAATGGTAACACACGCGCGCGTCGAGCTACTTTATTCGAGTGCAAGCGAAGCTCGCTCGTTTTTAAACAAACTTTCTGTTATTTGGCAGACGTTTTTTTTTTCCTCCCCCGTCCCGCCTTCCAAGATCAATACAGAGTGCATCGGTATTGGAAAGCCATCTTCCGACGTCTCTTTGCTCTCAGTTCTCCGCTCCGCCATCGTTCGTACACACTCCAAGTAGATTGTGCACGGTTGTTGGTTTGCATATGCCGTTCACATGCCATTTCGCGTGAGATGTCATGGTGTTTACATTCTATTATACTTGACACGAACTGTTCGTATTCTGCTAAGAATACGATACAGAGCCCGAGCGAGAAACTTTCTATTAAGATAGTTCTCCCACGGACTATGTGAAGGAAAGAAGAGTTTAAATCTGCTGTATTTTCTCTCTCTCTTTCTCTCTCTCTCTATCTGCTGCTACTGCTGTTTATTCTTTATCTTTCGTTTTTATCGCGACGCAGCAGCGACGAGACGCGACGTCAAAGCGCGCGATTCGTTCTTTCCCTCCATTAAAAGGAGAGCTCGGCTAGAAAAAGTCGAATCAATTTTGTGCCTCGTTTTTGTTCCAGGTACGTGTCGATTTTCCAGCTGAGAGCGTCGTGTTCGAACGTCGTCTAGATGTGAGTACAGCGAATCGGTTCTTTCTTTCTCTTTTTTTTCATACATCAACGCTAGAACATTATACTCATTCGTTTTTCCCGTATTAATATTGTGTATCGACGTGTAGTGTGTTAACCAAGGTAGATGTCAAAAAAAAGACAGTAGCTCTGGCGTTAAATGGAATTTTAATCGAAATCAGTTTCAAACTGATTGGTGAACAAAGTCTCTGATGTTTAACGCTAGAGCTACCAAAGTGGTCGAAATGATCGATTTGTGTTATTAATTTCTGTTAGATATCTTACAGATACGTAAAACAAGGTATTTTTAAAAATTTAAGTAATTTTTCGTAAAATGTACAAACAAAAGCTTATAACATAGTCTAAAGTGTATTACTTTTCTATTTTTTTGACTTCAATGTCTCTGACGGAAATTTTATGCCTCAAGACTAGAACTACCAAAATGGTCGAAATGATTGGTTCATAATTTCCGTTAGATATTTTATATATACGTAAAATAGGCTGTTTTTAAAAATTTAAATAATTTTTCGTAAAAAAATACACAAATGGAAGCTTGTAGTACAGTCCAGTGTATTATTTCTCTATCTTTTTGACTTCAATGTCTCTGATGGAAATTTTATAAGAGATTTATGCTATCATCGAGACTGATTCTAGTGTTAAAAGTCAATTCATTGGTTGGCGATTCACAAGATCGTTTTATTAATAGATTCAAACAATCCAGAGAAACGAGCTGAAGTTCGTCTCAAGTGGAGATGTTTAAAGATCGTCTCTCTTTGTCTTTGGATTCATTTTCTCCACAATGCGCTCGAATCGGTGTTCGCGCACCTTCCAGGAATTTTGTGGCTGAACTGGCCGCTCGGCCACTTCTCATTGGCTCATTGGTTCGTTCCAATCGACGATATCGCGACGCGATAGCGCGACGATGAATGCAAACCACTCTGTTGACTGGAGTTAAAAGGATAATTAACCGTCCGCATGCGATTAATTAGGGTAGCCACCGCGACGGTTTCGGACAAATTGTTGTCCGGCCAACGTTCAACTTCATTTCTTTCGTTGCGATTCGATTTCGTTGCTAATTGATTTCATTCGCGCGACATCGATCCGATTAGCGGCACGGCTGCCCGCGCGAAAGCAGGCTCGTGACTCGTGAAATCTTCGCGCATTCCCCAATTCTGTTACTTTTATTTTCTTTTGGAAATTTCATACTTTTTCTTTTTTTTTTCTGGGGGAAATTATTTCCTCGATCGTTCGAAAATTAATTGTACTTCACGTTGTGAATTGTTCATGCGCAAATTCAATTTGTTGCACCAATTATGGAAAATAGTAACAATCGCTGGAAAGCGTAAAAATTGGACATTATTTTTGTACATATTTTGTTTCAATGATCGAATACGATGGTCAAACATAATTGAAAAAAACTGCACGACTTGTACCCCAGTACGATTCGTCTCACTGAAATGCCCAGAAGCAACTGTTCTGACTTTTTTGCCATAAAATTTTATCGATATGCAAACATTTGAATCGATGCAAAACAAATTACAGGCGCGATCGCTCAGTACCAGACAACGCCACTCCTACTCGAGCTCTAGACCACGCCCCCTCGCGAGTCCCACGTGACCCAAATCAACCAATCGCTAATTTTCGTTGCATCAGCGTTGCACCTGAAGAGGCCCGATTTTCTGAGTTATCCCCTAAAATCACTTTCAGTGATAAAATGGCGAAAATGCGACTAGAAAAATTTATGGCAATTTTCTTTTCTTTTCTCCTGAAATATTATCTTTCTCGATGGTCGAGCGAGCGGAGCTCACACGTCCGACTTATTACGCGGTCTTATTCCTCTCGCTCGGCCGCGTCTGATCGTACACGCGGCCATTCTACTTTGCCTTGTCTCGCGCGCACACGAGAGATACACGTTTACTTCGATGTACGCCTTTTTTCCTCCTGTTTGCACGACGTTTTATCAACCGTCCGCACGGTTTTCACTCAAGCTGTTTCATTTAAGAACTTAATTGTTTCGATTTGAAATATTTTTCCTCCGGGCGGAAATCCATTTATCCCCGAACTCCATTTATCGAGATCGGAATTTTAGTTACCGCGCGATTAAACATGAGATCCTCCCGCGATTCCAATCCACTTACCTCGACGTTTTTATTCTCGACTGCCGGTTGTTCGAGCAAAAGAAGAAAAAAGAAAAAAAATCACAGGCAACCCGGGCCGATTTATTTTTTTTCCTTTTTTTTCTGCGCCAGGGATCGTCCCCCCTCCCCTCTCCCCCCGCTCCGCGTAGTTTCCCAACCGCGTCCCGCCAATTGCAAACAATCGCAGACGAGAGCATTAAACACTCGTGCGCGTTTCGAGCTTCCGTCTCGTCCAATTAACGTAATTAATCAACGACTAGTAACTTTCGAATCTCTCGCTCGCTCGCTCGTGTTTCTTTTTTTCTTTTCCTTTTTTTATAGAATCGGTTTCCAATCCGTTGGCGAGTTGTCAAATAAACGGGCCCTAACAGCCCGTGGAAGTCAAGTCGCGGCTCGTACCGTCGCTCGAACAAGCACGGATTGTGCAAGCACCCTCGCTCGAATTAGCGCGCTTCGAAATGGCGGATGCTCTCGGCGCACTTCACGTCAAAGACACGATTCACGTCGGGCCTCGGTGACGTTCGATACTTCAACTTTGGCTCGTTGGATCGATCGAAGTTTGTAGTTCCCTTGGAATTTTCGTGACGTTTCAGTGACACTTTCACCAGACTCTTAAATATTATTAACGTCGGACGAGGAAACCTGAGTCGAAACTTTCTTCTGTGTGATCCAAGAGCTGACGATAATTGTCGTTTGTAATTACTGCAGCGAGGGCTAGGCCTGGGAATGTTTGTTTCAGCGCTCAGGTCTAAGATTTCAAATATTAGGGTATGGTTGTGTTTTTTTTTGTGCGAGTGACAAAAATTTCGAGGAGGCAAAACGTAAAGAAATCATATAGAGAGAATCGAGTCGTGGTCGAGTGAAGATCTATAGAGAGTAGCGAGTCGCATCGATAGAGAATAGTGGGAACATAGAGTATTATCGAGAGTATTATAGCAAGTAGCGAGAGCTTTAATACTTTTCATCATCGCTACATCGGGACTTTTTATTCTATTAGAATCCTACGTTAAAGTAGGATGAAAGCTGCTTCTCCGAAAGTATCGGCGCGATTCAGGTCGCGTTTGCAATCCGTCGGGCGGCAAATATTTGTTATGTCAAAACGGATACCAATGGAAAATCTCGCGCGCGTTCGCGGCAACCAGCTTTGAGAGGTTCGCGAATCGTTTACCTCGCGGTGCGATCAATTTGTGGCTTTTGTTCCGTAATTACACCTCGGCCAAAGACCGCTTGTGTGATTCGATATGAAACCCTTCGGTCCCGGATATTTCGCGGACGTTGATCGTCCTTCTGTTTGCCGCGGGAACTCGCCAGCTTTTCGGACGAGTCGCGAGATTTTGAAATTTTGTAATCGCGAATTGATACTCGATTGGTCGTACCTATCGTTCAACTTTCGCGTTATTGCCGTTCAAAATTCCATTGGTCCCTTGGTTACTGCAGGCGTTCATGTAACAGTGCTCGAATCAAACTAAAGGCGAACTATAGGCAAATGTTACTGACAATAATTGCCACAAAAAAAATCTTCCGTTGGTCATATATATTTTTTAAACGTGGTTATTTTACAGTTGTTTCATTTAATACCCTTAAAATGAAAAAGTATGGTAGTCAATTAATCACGAAAAGGCACAAATATCTGTGGTGTCTACGAAACGTAATGAAAGAAGGGAGAAATGTGAAGAAAGGTTATGTACTGAGCCATATTTCGAATTCTACTTTATAGATTATTATAACTATAATAATCATAGAATATATAATACCTAGTATATAATTATATTTCATAATATATCTGATAATCTAGTAAGGTATAATTATGATTATATAATTACACAATCGTTATATTATATAAATATAAATAATGATATAATTACATTTTAAGTATATTAATATAATATAATTATATTAATTATATTATATAACAATCATATATGATGAAATTTAACTTTAGTAACTTTAAGTTTTATTTCATAATCATATATTATTATATATTACAACGCCATTCCTACTCGAGGTCTACCCCACGCCTCCTCACGAATCACGTGACCCAAGTCAACCAATCGCTAATTTTCGTTGCATCAGCGTTGCACCTGAGGAGGCCCGATTTTCTGGCTTACCCCCGCCAAAATCACTTTCAGTGATAAAACGTACGACGACTAGGTTCCAGGGGGGACTAATTCGTGAAACTAATTCCATTCGAAGAGAAAGCGAGTCTCGAGGCCGCAACAATCGGCGTAATCGTGAATTCGCAGGCGACGGGAGAGAAACGACCCTCGAATATTCATAAGTGGGAAGGAGAGGGGCGAGAAGGTCGGGAAATTTTGCAGTCCGCGTTATCGGAGAACTAATCTCGTTTCCGTCGAGCGCAAAAAAAAAAACCGCGTCCTCGCGTCCACCAGGAGGGAAACCATAATGGTCATTACGTTCTCGAAAACTCTCTTTCTCTTTCTCTTTTATTGACCGAGTGTGACACACGGTGAAATTCCCTGGATTTCTCCGTCTGTCGTGCGAACGCATGAAAGATAAAAGCAACAGAGATAGAGAGATCCCGCGAGTTTTCATCAAACTTTTCAAACTTGCGTCTCTCTCTCTCTGTTTCTCCCTCTCTTCCTCTCGAAACGTGAAATTTCCTCCGCCGAGAACTTTTCTTGATCACACGAAATTAGAGGGAGCCTCTTATCCCTCTGGTGGTACATCTTCTGCTGGGAATTCATTCGTTTAGGATGTGTCGTTTTGACCGAAGCGGTATGCAGAGAAAGAGAGAGAGAGAGAGAGGGGGGGTAGAGGTGGGAGAGTTCTGTAGGTAGAGAACGCTTAGCTTGATATTGATCGACCTTCTCCCTCCAGGCTCGCCTCACCCTTTTCCACCAGCTTCCTCGCTCTTTCTCTTTCCAGGCTGCACCTACAGGCTGCTCCGTTTCCGTCGATCAACTCGTGACTGCTTCTTTTCACACCTCTGTCCTTTCTCGGAACACTGAGTTTTCCAACGTTGTTTCCCTCTCCACCGATGTACCGCTTCGTACGCCACGTTTCTTCTCGTTCTTTCCTCACGGTGAGAAAATTCTCCGTCGCTCGACTCTCTTCCTTTTGATCTTCGCGTTAATTGGACCAGTCGCGGCCCTTCGAGGCCCTTCCAAATATGGAACGCTTTGTGTTTCTTTGGGTTTCGTTAAAAAAATCAATCGAACGTTTGAAAATAAAAGAAGAAAAGGGACTCTAGACTAGTTTACGTCGTTGATTCGTATTTGAATCCATTTGCGCGCTGTTTAGCCGCTGTTGAGTAGAACGGATCGTGGACGGAGCAATTTTCGTCCGCCGCTTCTGTTTTAAACTGAACTACTTTCGCTCTGCGCCGCTGAAATTTCCTTACCTTACCCGGCGAGCGCAGCGACGATACGGTTTTACGACGTCTGTCTGGCATTGTCCGGCAGTTTTTCACGGCGTCTCTCCTTCGTTTAACTCCTTGCTCGGATCTCTTCTCTTTACTCGCAAAGTCCGCGCCGGATCTGCCTTCGTTCGACGGATAGCCTTTATCGCTCTTCCGCCTTTGTCGCGTTTTGATAGAAAGAAATCCCCTGGCAATAATTTAACCAGTCGCCTCTGTTTCTGGCACCGATACCACGCATCCTCCCCCCTCGCGACGTTTCCATATTTTATGGCATTTCACGCGTCATCAGCCGGATTATTAATGCATCGTCGACGAACGGAGGGAAACGAATGAAAACGGACGCAAAATTTAACCCTCGTTGGATTTGTGCGATGGATAATTTCCGTCGGATTTAAAGCATCATCGTCGCATTCCGACAGAGATTAAATCGAGAATTCTGATATTAATATTAATTAACTAATAACGCAACGATAACCAGACTCTGGAGACTCTCCGGGCCGAATGAATTTTTTTTTTTTGTGAAAAACAAAAGTTATCGTCTGACCGCCGGGGAAAATTATCGGCTTTTTGGGAGAACTGAATTCGAAGCAGCAGCCGGTGGCACAGGCGGTCCTTTTTTTTATTATGCAGTTGCGGGTGATGTTGCGTCGAGTCGAACCTCTGAAATTTCATACTAACGGTATCGTACTGGGGGGGGAGCGTTCGGTTCTGATTCGGCTCCGATTAATTCCGCGCGTGCAGCTGGAAATCCAATACGATCCGACTAGTTCCATTTCATTGATCTACTTATGCGTCCATAAATTCGGCGGAATAAAACTGTGCAGGGTCGCGCGTGAATTTGCGTCGGGCGGCGAAAGGGGATTCATTCTCATCTCGGATTTCTCAAGTTCGCTGCGAAAGAGCATGCGTCGACCCTTATTTTTCTAGGACGATTCCCTGGGTACTCTCGGAAGCCGACGACAACGAGATCGGTCGATAACGTAGACATCTCCATGACGTACTTCCTCGACTGTGTTTAAAGGAACTATCGAATGACCGATTTCTGATTTTCGTTGGAAATTTTGTAGATTAGTGTATTTTCAGCGATTTAAATAATTTTTCGTTATAAATAAAAATACTCCGTTATTCCGTTTCTTTTACTTTTTAACGTTTCTAATGGAAATTTTATGGTTTGAAGACTGGAATTACCAAAATGGTCAAAACGACCAATTTATATGATTTTCGTTGGAAATTTTACAGATACGAAACAGCGTATCTTTAGCGATTTGAATAATTTTTCGTAGAATGTACAAGCAAAAACTCCTGCACTCCATTGTATTATTAAGTTATTCTATTTCTTCTACTTTAACGTCTCTAATGGAAATTTTATGTTTTAATGTTTCATGTTTTTTAATGTTTCTGTGCGAGGCAATTGTTGCCCAATGTTCTACATTCAGTAAAATGGTAAAACAGATTCGTACAGCGAGTTTCAAGAAGTCATTGTGAAGAAAAAATTTCAATCTTTATCGTGCTGGATTTGGTCATAATTTTAGTAAACATTTTTTTAATGCGTTTGAATCTCTCCAATTTTCGAGAAAAATTATCCTCAATTTCGCATCCGTTGTGTGCAAAATCATTTTCAAAGCAAAGAACAAATTCATGACTGTCAAAGTGCAGGTTTCATATACACTTTTACAAAGTAGTACAAGTTAGTTTAAATTTTTCATTGTCATTGGTCACGATGTATGCTCTTCACTGTATGTTTCAAACTGTATGGTTTAAATTTGTTTAATTTTTTCCTACACAAACGCACGGGGGGAGATTGTGCAGAGTTTCTCAGAGCGGCGCGGAGCCGAGGAGGAGACGACACCGCCGCGTGGCCTTAATTCCATCACTCGGTCAATGCGTGCCCTCGGGCGGCGGTGCATAAAGAACTTAATCAGGAGACTTTCGTCTCTGCGTTTTAACGTGAATGCAAGTTCCCCCGGGGGAAGTTGGGGGAGTGGAAAGTTTCGATTCCTTCTGGCAGAAGGACTTTCAGCAGCGTTTCACACCGAACTCGCAATTACAGATCTCTGGCCGAGGAGCAGACTGGGGAGGGGGATCACGAAGGAAACAATTTCGAGACGATTTCCCGTTTTTATCACTGAAAGCGATTTTAGCGGGGTAACCCAGAAAATCGGGCCTCTTCAGATGCAACGGTAATGCAACGAAAATTAGCGATTGGTTGATTTGGGTCACGTGATTCGTGAAGGGGCGTGGAGTAGACCTCGAGTAGGAGTGGCGATCGCGCCTGTAATTTCTTTTCTATCGATTCAAATGTTTGCGTATCAATAAAATTTTATGGCAAAAAAGTCGTCTTCATTTCCTAGTCAGAAATAGTCACAGTTGCTTCTGGGTCTTTCAATGAGACGAATCGTACTGGGGTACAAGTCGTGCGGTATAGGACAGAATAAATTTCGTTGAATTCCAAATGACATCGTTATTTTGTAATATTTCTGTGAAATAATCACTTGGTCGTTTATTATCCTATCAATCTTAGGAAATTCCACTTTTGATTCCAACTTGGATTTGGTCAGTTCTAATAATTAACAGTTATCCCACGTGCAAGAAACGGGTGAAAATAAAATATTTTTATTTGAAACTTTGTCATCAAGAAAACAGACTAGGAACGTGTTTCTGATAGTTAATAAATTCTGAAACTCGACATTCTGCAAATAAAGGGAAACTTTTTCGACGAATCGTCTCCTGCTCTGCTTCCCATGCTCTCTGCTCTATACGGAACACCCTGTATAGGATAGGTTAACGATTAGAAACAATTTGCTGGTTACACTTTGCTGGCGTTTAAGTGTCACGGCGGTCTGCGTGCAATTTATTTCCCGGTTGCGTCTGCCCCCTCCCGGTTTTTCAAGCTTGTCGTTAATGTCCTATGAGAAATCGGCGAGGAACGTCCTGAAACCGTGGCCACCGGCGGATGAAAGGACCGTTTAACGACCATTTTTTCGCGGTCCATTAAACGCATTGTTCGCGTCGCCAGGGTCTGTTCTTCGGGGAGCTTTCAAAGCGTGTTTACAACGCCGAATCAATCGAACCGTGGCCACCACGTGCCATTTGTTTCGAGAAAAAAATCAGTTTACCCCGGAGGAAATTGTTGAAGAGCGACGACGACGGGATTTCACACATTTGTCTGAGAGTCGAGCAAACGCGCGTAGAAAAATTTCAAAGTTGAAGATCTTCGTGCGGAGTAGATATTCAACTCGTTGAATTCATAATGTATCCAACTGTTGATGGACTCGCAGAATTGAGTTGAATCAGTTTTTGATCAGCGCGTGGGCCATAAATTCATGGAGGACGGGCGCATCGCAAAGTGGGCACAGCTTCCGTTTTATAGCGGAACCGGCAAATTTGGCGTACTGTGAAATTCAGGACACATCACGTTTCTAGACCAGGCGATGCTCTCACGGTCTCGAAACGTTGCCTCTAGATTCCGACCATGCGATAGTTCAGCGTACCCTCCGAGTTTAACCTGCACCGAGTACACCGAGTTCGATGGTGTTAATTTTGCCAGCCACGGTGTTCTTTACGTGCAATTACGCGGAATTCCTCCTCCACCTTTAGTAAAAACACGCGAGACTCCTCCGACCCTGGGGCTCCATCGCGAAATGAAAATATTATCGCAAAATATTGCGAGAATGAAATTACGGAGGGAAACGTACGGGAAGGTACACGTACGCTTTCGACGAACGAATAGCGACTGTTTAATAGCGACAAATTTGCCGATGGATCGTCGATTATCCGTTGATTTATCTGTGCCTCCCCGGACGAATGGAAAACATTGCCCGGTAACTGTGTATCCAATCGAATTTAACTTTCCCCGTACTCGAAACTTTCCGCCCTTCTGTGTGCACGCGATGTTGTGCACAATTATGTGCGATGCAGCTCTACCGGAACGATTCATAGACACGAACGAACTTAACTGAAAGGGAGAACCCAGAGGGAGAATCAATTGAACGATGTTGAATCTCCTTGATCATTTCGGGAAACCAGAATTTCGTCGAATTCGCCTCTGTGTGTGTGTGTTATTAATAAGCACGAACCATTCGTTGCGAAGAGCATTGTAAATACCGGATAATATTTCATACACGTGGGTTTATCGGTTCTTTGAAAATTAAAAATTTGGGAATTTTGTTTTCTTGCCTCGTTTCCAGTTTTAGAGTATCTTTGCGAAATCGTTCAATCTCTCTCCCGTATTTTTCGCTTTGCCTCTTTGGAGGTATCGAGTTCTTGAATTGCCTCGAGTTAATCACTGAACTGATTTCGTTTGTGGAGCAACGTATTAACAAACACGAACTAGCGGAGAGCATTGCAAATACTGGATATTTCTGGAGTGTCATACTTTCGGCTCTTTGAATATTTAATAATGAAATTTTGTTTCTCGCTTCGTTTTCAGTTGTAGACCACTCCTCTTCCGCATTTTTCGCTTCGCCTCTTTGAAAGTGTCGAGTTCTGGAATTACATCGAGTTGACAACTGACTTCTTTAATTCATCGCGAGGTATTTTCAGGAGGTATTTTTAGGAGGTCGATTGTGAAAAGTGGAGGATACACACATCTACACCCGGTTGAAGTGGGCGAGATGCTAGACGGAAAGCAAGGGAAAATATTTAAGGATTTCCTTCTTGCAGAGAGGATAGAAGTACCGCTCACCTCGATAAATTTTAAATCACTTTATCTCCGCGATACAAAGCTGACACAGTCACTGTATTTATCCCTCGGGGGTTGCCCGTTAATTTCCACGAGACTGCCCTCCATGTTTACCGCTAGCTTCCAGACTATTTAACAACGCTGTACTGAAAAAAACTGCTGCGAATTCGCTTGACGTTGTCGCGTCTAAATTAGAAGAAATTGATTGTACCGAATTCGCTTGACGAAATTTTGATTGCATTAGATTGAACAAATTGAAGATCCGTTTCATATCTTACAGGATTGGATTATTCTTTACTAACAAATAAAGAGCACAAATTTGACGAAACTGAAATTTAATTTAAAATTAATAAAATTAGTTTTATACAGTTCTTATATTTCGATGTTTTATTTAAGAAAAAAACTGCAGAAGCAACTGTTTTAACTAGGAAATGAAGACGACTTTTTTGCCATAAAATTTTATTGATGTGCAAAACAAATTACAGGTGCGATCGCTCAGTACCAAATAACGCCACTCCTACTCGAGGTCTAGCCCACGCCCCCTCACGAACCACGTGACCCGCATCAACCAATCGCTAATTTTCGTTGCATTAGCGTTGCACCTGAAGAGGCCCGATTTTCTGGCTTACCTTCGCTAAAATTACTTTCAGTGATAATATATTGAAAATCTACAAAAAAAATGTATGAAATATGTATCCACAGTTTAATGACTTCTCACTAGCGTAATAATGCAATGGCGTCGCCTCGAATTACTTTAAATTCTCATTCCTTTCGCAATTTAAATTTAAATATTCCCCATAAATTCTCGAACTTTTGCCATGCAAAACCAGTTTGAAATTTTAAAATCACTTCTCAGTGATGAAAAAGAAAAAAAAATAGGTGGGATTCCAATATTCATTGTACTATTTTCGACTAATTTCCATTGGTTTCTACTTTATTCTTTCAACGCTCGACAAGTGTTTGAAGAAACACAGTCTCATATTTTTGAGAAGAAGATAATCCTCTCTCGCGCGAACGGTCAAGAATCAAAAAGTACAAAATTCTTAAAAATTCTTTCAAGTTTGTGGTAAACTTTGACTTGATGTCTAAAATGCACGTTTGTCATACGAGACTCGTGTAACACACGTGGGGGAGTAAATTTCGCGAGGGAAATGGCGGATTTAATTGGAGGAGGTGGGGAACGGACGGTGTTAACGGTCGGTACGAAAATTTCGATTACGCTCTTCCCTTTCTGGACGCGTTTGCTCACATTTATTTACGATCTACGCGCGTGAACGCACACGTATTTCATAAACACGCAATGTTTGCCAACGATAGGGCTCACAATTAGGTGCTGACAAATTATTGACTAATCAATTATACCAACAAAATTGTTTGCAACATTAACCATTCCGCATCACGCGATATAGCGAGTGTATAATATTATCGACGTTGCACGCCGGTGTCGTATTTACGAAGTATGCCTGATGCGTTCCGGTAATCGCGGCGTAATTGCGAGATTGAACCCAGTTCAAAACTATTCGAAACGCGACTTTTTTTTGTCACGTTTCATTTTACGATTATTTTCATTCGATAATTTAGAAATGGTTAAAAAAAATTCGTAATTTAAAAGTTTAAAAATGTCTGTCGTCGGGGATCATTCGCTCGTTCTCAACGTAACTCAAGAAATGAAACGTAACTCCGTGCACTTGAAATTTTTGTATTGCCAAAATAACTGCAAATAACATATCTCGCTTTCATCTCGAGATTTAAAACGCGCAGACGTTGCTGGATGTCCGGCCAGTTTCAGCTTTCCCTTTTCTGTATCTGAGATAACGGAAGACTAAGATACGCGGAGCCGGAAGCCTAATCCCTCTGTGAATATTTAATATTCCCCGCCGTCTAATTCCGACTCGGAATTAGAAATTTTTTATTCAAGAAAGATTTACTCGAGCCCCGGAAGAACACATTGAAAAATCATAGTTTTTGCATTCTTTAACGAAGCACGGAGCTCTCGACTTGACGCTGGAAATAGGTTTCTCGATGCACGGTGAAACGTGAAACTATTCGGTATTGCTATTTCTCTTTACGTTTGGAATTACGCACAAGATGGTAATCTTGACAACGTTCGATTAAATCCAACGAAACCCCATTTTTTCTTTTTTAATCTCAATGCACGTGCACGCGAGGGTGAAAGAAGGGTGATATTCGTTCTAAAAATGAAAACGTACATTTTGTTGATGAATGTTACTTTTCTCGTTGCCAGCTGACGTCATCGCATATTGCATAGGAAATGTACGACGTGCCAGATATGCCAATGGGGGATAAACCATCGATGCGATGGGAACAATAAATTCCTGAGCAGTAATTATTATTGATTTGTAGCGGCCTAGGATTCCTCAACTACGAGTTTCGAACCCTGACTAGCACAAGCCGCAAGTGGCTGCGCGCCTAGCGTCGATGTCCTGCCGATCTCCGACGGTTAAGCAAAGCAGTGTGCGGAACCCCGCTAAGATGGGTGATCGCAGGGGCCAGCCTTCGCTTTCTCTCTCTCTCTCTTTCTCTCAACTGCCTCAAATCCTTTCCATGCATCCTTCTCATCTTTCATTCCCACAGATTAATAATAAGCCCGCTAATTATTATTGATTAATTATTTCCGTCATTGAAACGTTTTGAAATTTCATCACCGCTGTAATAACGAGATCTTACTCTTACTATTATCGTCGTGTTTCTTGCTTGAATCGGTACGACAGGACTGGCACGAAAATGATAATAAGGTCCCAAGGAAAAATACATTGTACGGAGACATCTATATTCGTATACCTCGTCTGTGGTATAATGTTCGCAATTGAAACAAGTTCCCCCGATCTAGATCGCGTCTCTTTAGTTTCACGAATCGTAAAAACGGCGTGAAGATCGACTCGCGCGAAATCCGCGATTATGCAAATGTCAAAAAGAAAGAAAAAAAGAAAAAAAAAAGAAAGAAAAGTCGTAGAACCGCAGAAACGTAGGAAGGGGGGGGGGGGCATTGAAAACGGCGGCGGAGGCATTATCCAGAGGCATTGCATTAGTCAGGTTTCGTCTGAACGCTCCCCGGAGCGAGGCAGATATATACATTCCGCGATTATCTCGCAACGGATTTGCATAGCGGGGTTTGAAACGTGGTGGTCGTGATACGGGCGTATTCTCGCAGGAATATGCATTCTCCTGCAGGTATACAAGAACATTATAGCTCGGAGGGGAAACTAATGGCTGGCACGCCGATTAATTGACAACTGTCCCGTCACCTGCACGTCAGTTGGGGGTTTCGGGGCCCGCTGATTCCGATACACATAGCGCGCGCGCGCTAGAGAGAGAGACTAGTACGCCGAGTATCGAAATCAATTCGATCGCCGGCAAATTAATTGGCAACGGAGCGTGTCGCGGCTGCGTACCGAGAGAGAGAGAGGCAAAGAGAGAGATTGCCTTGCACGAGAATTGACGTATCGCTCTCGGCGGAGCTGCAATTTCCGGATTACTCGGGATCGGTCCCCGGATCTGCGAAAATTTCGTTTCGCGACGCGGACGTGGTAATCGAAGTTCCGTCACGTCCAAGAAATCCCGCGCGGATCGAACACCCCCTCTGCCACTGGAGCTAGATTTTCCTAGGTTACTCATCGCCTAATAATGAATATTAGAATCTATTGTGCGTTGACAATGTTGCGCCGGCTAGAGTACAGAAAAGTTTCTGAGCAAAGAAAGCTGCGAACTGTTATTCGAGAAGCTGTACGAGAAGGGGGGTTATACAACTGCCTCTTTCTTTCTTTAATTGATAAACATACTTATCTTGCAAATATATAATTGATAAATATAAAATGAAATTGATAAACATATAAAATATAAAATTTATTTATTTATTATATAAAATTTATATTTATTTATTTATTATATAAAATATAATAAGTTCTTGGAACTGTCTTTTGTCGCGAGAGACGAGAATTTTGCAAAACTTTTGTTTCACTTGCACATCGAAGAAAGAACGCAGTTACTTTTTGGCCAATCTAACAGCCAGTGTCAAAGTGCAGATAGTTTTTTCTACGAGAAATTGTGAAAACTAGTGAACCAGTCTTTATTTTGCGAGTCTTAATTCGAGTAGTAGAAAATATTCAGATGTGTCAGCAAGATAGTAATACAACAGTAATACAAAAAATTATTAAATTTCAAGCTCCCGAATGGCAAGCAATACCCTTTTCGAAGCAGTATTCCTATATTTTTCCACTTGAAAGAACAACAAGAACGGGTTTCCATCTCTCGGTAAGAAATATTCCTATATTTGCAAATATAGGAATATCGCGCATCTCCCTCCACTTCTTGATCGCGACATTTCGATACTTTTGCCAAACGGCGGCCACCTACGTCGAGTTTATTTCCCCACTCTCGATTTTCAGTCGCTCGTGCCGTGGATCTGTCATTTCTTCGACCGATCCGCGGCACGAAATCGTCGTTTTGCGGAGAAGTTGCTTCGTTAACTCGTCCGAGTGTCTCCCGTTGTTGCTAATTTCCCCGCGGCTGTCCGGCTTTAACGTAATTCCTCCCGTTCCTCTCGCCAAAACGCGATGCATCTGTGCAAACAGAGAGATGCATTTCCAGACGCAAAATCAGCGTGAATTTTGGAGTTGGATCGTTTCGGGGATTTCGTTCGTTTCTAGCCCGGGATCCGAATCGATACTGCGATTATCAGATTAATGTCAGAGTAGAGTGCAAGCGGATACGTTTTACGTTGGTTCAGAATTTGTTTTGTTTCGTTCGCTGGATGTTTCGCTGAATTTGACCACTTGGAAGAGCCAATGTGTGAGAAAATGACACACACATTAGCGTGTAATTTCCAAAAGTCTGTAGCCGAGTATCTGAGAAGATTCGTCTCTATTATCGTTGGAACTGTCAGACTCTTTGTCTCTTATTATTTCTTTATTTACTCTGATATTTCTTCGTTTGAACTGTACCGAAGCATCGCTGCCTGCGTCACTGTCATAGTTGGATTCGCACGACTTTAATTTAGAGCGGGCTAACTGGCGGCCTCTTGCCCCTACTTTTCTGATCGCTAGCGCTTCCCCCTCCACTGCATCGATCTCCCCACTACATCGAAATGAGCTCCAATGGAAGGCCACTAATTCAAAAAACGCACAATAAATTATCTCCTTCTTCCATAGTAAGGATTTTTTTTAAATGGATGAACGTGCAAAGAAAATATGTAATAAATTTAATAATATAATTATATTATATGATATTATATTATATTATTATAATTTATATTGTATTATATTATATTATATATATTTATAATATATGAAAATTTGAAACGAAGTGATAATTGGTGATAATTTTGATAAAAAGGACGGTTGATGAATGATCAATTTCTTACCATACGAATGTTATTACGTTCTCCAAACTCTGTTGTATTAACTATAGTTTGGATAGTTGCAATATTATTCATCAGTTATTTATTGAATATTTATTGAATATTCGTTTATTAGACAAATGAAAATTTATTTATTTATTTAATCATCTTGGCTAATAAGAGCGCCAATTTTGAAATAGCACGGGATCACGTTTCGGTTAACAAATTTAAATTTAACGACGTAGAACTACAATACGTTATTCCGCTGAAGAATTTGAAATGACGTGGAGCCGCGAATGTGTCAGGACGCTGCAAAGGAAGGAAAGGGAAATCGAAATCAACGACGATCGAAATCAAACTGAATGGACAACGAAACTATCTGACTATTGGAAATCCAGTCGTCGTTGCGTCACGGTTGGTCTTTTGCGGAAAAAGGAATGCGGGATTATCGAACCCGGTAGACGGTACGATGGGATCCCAAGCGCCTCTATGAGACTGCGTAACTTTCAAAGAAAGGAAAAATCGAACAATCCGGCCGTAGTTAACGGGAATTCTAGGCACGTGTTTCTTTATTCTTACAATATTCCCACGTGCAAAACGACTACTAAGGGAACAAAAAGGGAGAGAGAGAGAGAGAATACGAATCGAATCGAGTTCCATACGTAGCCAAGGGGAATTAAAATATCCCATAAAGATGGCGGGAAATTGGAATTTCGGCCGCAATTACGCAGAGCCGGCAGGGAAATTTATGCGGTCGTAATCTGTGTAATTCCGGCGGGGCAACTGGAGCCTGCACGGGGGGGGCGACGCGCGATGCAAAGTGCCATCGCCCCGGCGAATGCAGAAAGGTAAATGGGATACTTTCTTCTGCGTACGCTGAAAAATTCCATGCATCCGTGAGTGCATTCACGGCGCGGCACAGCGCCGGGGAAAGTTGGGATAAACCTGGAATAAAATTGTTCCGCCGCTCCCCTTACAGATAAGAGAGCAGTCATCGTAAAATTTGTCTGCGAAAAGAAAGGGAAATTCTTCCTCGTGGCCTCGACCCCTCGTGCCCTCGCGCCCTCGCGCGCGGGACCTGGATATCGCTATCCATTTCTATCCATTTACTCGCCGCGTTAAAATTTCACGAAAACGTTTCGCAAACGATTTCGACTCGGGAAAATATCAAACCCGTCACGAGCGTTTACAAACAAACGCGTGTTTGAGCATTGAGCAGCGACAGCGGGATGTACGGAGAATTTCCCTTTATCTACGGCGCGTCTAGAAGATATCCTCTTATCAGAAAGATCGACTGTAGACTCAAGAACGGTACGCCCGCAACTTTCAAATTGACCAGAAACGCGTTCCGTTATTGGAAATCTTCGCGTTTGGCATTTTCAACTCTTTGAAGAGTTGCACAATTTCTCTCACTCTGTTCAGAGCGTTGTTGGAAGTTGCTAACCGATGATCGACGCGACGTTACAACCCTGGCTTCGAAGCCAGTGTCGATGTATTATAATTGGAACGAGTTCGAGCTCTGAAATATATTAAGACGCTCGACACACATTCGTACTTTGGTAATTCCGAGTACGTCAGTCACGTTCCCCTACTTTTCCACCCGATCGTGTGTGTATATACTATGTAAGATATACATATGTATCTTGGGTGCGTCTATGTACGGTTGGCAAATACGAAAACACCGCCGAAGGCTGCCGAAAGAAAGAGACACGGCTACGGGATAAGGTCGAAATGAAACGTCCTGTGTTGACTCGCCTTTTTCCAAGGCGAGTGCTTAATGAACTACTTCTTCAAACTACTTCTTCGCGTCTCTTTCGCCGAGGAAACGCACGAGGGGGGAGATGTCCTCCCGATTCGTTTTCCCTTCTAACGAAATATGCGAGGAAGAACATTTCCAAAGGTCCTTAACCCCCTCGAGGGTTCGCTGAGTTGCGAGGAACCGTGTCAAGAAGAAACGGTCCCTTTACTTTGTCACTCTGCTGTTCTTGTTTTCTATTTCGTTATTCCATAAACGTTTGCAAGTTTGTGCAAATTGTTGTTCTTCGAGAAAGAATTCCTCTTCTCTCGGTCGTGGAACAACAAAAGTTGTACAGGGTGGGCCAAAAGTAGATCTTTTATTGTATCTTTTCTTATTCTTTTGTACTTTTAATTTGAAAATTTAAATTTGATAAATGTGGGGGATACGTTCCTCTGGATCGATAAACGTAATGTGAGGGATGCAGTTAGGCTTATAAAGTAATAGCGAGAATCACATAAAAGCCGAGCGCATTCCTAAAATAAAATTAATTTGTTTTTATATTTTGACGTTTCATTAAAAAAAAAAAAAAAGAAAAAAATACTACGCTTTGCAAACGTAGTATCAACGAACAGCGGACTTTAAGGGCTGAGCACGAATTTACATTGTCTCATTTGCATCGATGGCAGCGATACTTGCGTCGACGAAAACCTAATTTGGTCCAATCCATCTTTAACCGCCGTTCGATATTTAAACTCTGAAATCTCGGTCATCTTACACACGTCCCGCATGACGCCGAGAGCTCCTTTTATTCGCGTGTTCGAACAGATTGGCGCGCTCCGAAAATCCGAGCGAATTCGAGCGGAATCCCGACGTCAGCCAAACGCCGAGGTTTCGGCTCCAACCTATTTTTAACGAGCAAACCCCAATCGCATCTGCCTGTAATAGCCTGTAAAATCCGAAACAGCGAACGTCCGCCGTCCGCTCTGTGACACTGAAAACGTGGGTTCGTTTTCGTTCGCATTGAACGAGTTCGAAATTTTCTAGGGGTGAAGAGGGGGAGGAGGAGGGGAGGGGGAGGCGATGTCGCGGAGTCAACCGAAACAAGAGACTTTGGTTCGTCAATTAACGGGCAGCTCCGCCGGCAGCGATGCATCAAAAGCGCATTGCGAGTGCGCGTCAAAATCCCGAATCCATACTTTCGCAGTTTGCAAGGCGCGCGGCCCCCTTCTCTCCCTCCTCTCCCTCCTCCTCCTCCTCCTCTACCCCCCCGGAAAACTGGGTCGCTCATCCGCGGTCGTGGTCCTAGATTAAACGCGCGGGGGATCGCGAGGGGGGAGGCGAACGTTCGTCCTTCGCGCTTCGACATTAATAATTATCAATACCGGGCAATTATTGTCGCCCCGTGTTGGCACGCTGTCGGAGATGAAAAAAAGAAAAGAAGCAGAGACATTATATTGCTTGCCATTATATTCGCGAGATGCGGTCGCGGCCGACGTGTCCCGTACGTGTGTCTGTACAACGCGCACGCGTGTACGATTTTCTTCTCTTTCTCTCTCTCTCTCCCTCCATCCCCTGTCGTAATTTATATCCGGCTCTGTGTTTTTACTGGCTGGGAAAAACAACGTGTTTCTATCATTCCTGCCTTTCCACCGGGAGTCCGTCACAGGGAGAAACACAGCGAGGTTATAGAATTAGTCTCCAGGGGAGAGTGTCTCGGGCATTCTCAGCCTCCTCGTTCTTTTTTATCGCTGAAAGTGATTTTAGCGGGGGTAAGAAAATCGGGCCTCTTCAGGTGCAACGCTGATGCAACGAAAATTAGCGATTGGTTGATTTGGGTCACGTGACTCGTGAGTGGGCGTGGGGTAGACCCCGAGTAGGAGTGGCGTTGATGACGAATTGTATAGTTTGGTCGAAAGGTAACTGCATTTTTTTAAATAAAAGCTTTATTAATATTAGGGGCACCCAGTAGTAATGTCGTTTTTTGATACTGTACAAAATTTTACTTTATTCAAGACTTGATACAGTTTTAATTTAATTTATTTTATTTACAATGTATCATAAAGTTTCTCTATTTTCTTTTCTTTTTTTTGACTTCAATGATGGAAATTTTATGCTCTAATCGTCGGTAGTTGTAGCATTAAGCCTTTGTCACCCTTCATACCAAAAAATGTCTAAATAAGTAACAAGTAGTGAATAGGTAAAGTAAATAAGTAACAATGGCAACAGATAAGTAAAGTTCGCGATCTGGGTGACCAAGATCCCTTCGGAGGTTGTTAACACGACCCATTTCGACCCGTTATTCGGCGGTAACGAATGTACGACGACGGTCAAGCGTGCGTCGAGTTGGTGGTGTATTGTTATCCAGGATTGCTAGGCGGAAGAGACTTATTTTCCCGGGCGAAACGAACCGACATTGTGTCCGGCGGTGTCCGAAATTCTCTGTGACGAGTGATTCGAGTCGGGTCCTTGAGAGGGCACGAATCTCTCTCTCTCTCTCTCTCTCTCTTTCTATCTCTCTGTGTAGCCGGTTTTGGCATCGGCGTCGCGCGAGCACTCTCTGTTTGCACGCTTAATTTCGCGCCGCTTTGTTCGCTCTCGGACTGGGACAACGACGTCTCTTCTCGTACTCGCCGTGGGCGACGAAAATTAATTTTCCCTCGTGGCGTGCCGGAACAGGCCAGGTTGCTTCTTCCCCCCTCTCCGTCTCTCTCCTTCGTCGAGGGTGGAAAATTTCAGACAGGTTCCTCTCCCCCTTTTTTGGTCGAACACGCGTTCGTTTCCTCTGGAATGGAAGTAATGGAAATTCGATCTCGGTCTGGATCAGAAGTGAGGGGACCGGTTACCGGGTCCTTTGGTTGAAACGCAGGGGGGCACAGAATGATTGGGAACCAAAGGCGAAAGTAATTCGATTCTGTTGCTTCGAACATATTGGATGATTGGAGGGAAATTTATGTGATTCGATTCCAGTCCCGAGTTTCGACTCTCTTTCTCTCTCTCTGTTCGATGTATCGAAGTTTTGAAACGCGACAGGGACCAAGGGTGAAGAGGGAAGGGGGAAGGGGGCTGGAAAGTGGCTTGAAAATTGTAGTCCCCGATATTGTACCCCGTCGTGTTTTCCCAATCCACGTTCCATCCGACGAAATTCCCAAGATTTCCCCGCTCTTCTCGATTGATAGCTGGATCCATTTGTTCGTTGCGTTGTTTTTTTCTCGTTTCGTAACGACGCTGCGACGTACGAGCGTCTTGGAGATGAATCGAGATTGATCTCTCACGGTAGTCTTTCACTTTGGGACCATCAGAAATCTTTAGTAAGACAAATGTATTCCAAAGAGATTTTCCGTCCCGTGATAAAATTATATGCACGAGGGAAGTAGAGCAGGGGATGATTCCTCGCGGAAATGTAGAACAAAATTGCTTCCTTTTATAGTAGAAAATTTATCAAGCAGACTAATTCTAGACGTGTCAGGAAATAATTAACAGAAAGTGTAAAACAGATCGAACCTTCGTGAAATGTGACTTTTGTCAAGAATATTCCAGTATCTTTATCACGTATTTATTCCATGATAAAATCATGTACCGAGTACTGTTCTGTAGCATGTAGAAAATAGAGCAGGGGATGATTCCTCACGAAAAAGGAAAATCGAAAATGTAGATCTCTAAAACTGCTTCGTTTTCTAGAAAATTTATCAGGTATTGTTCTGGCGCAGAGACGGACACTCAGGCTAGGTTCCTAGAATAGGCTACCCTAGAATAGGTTCCAGATGCCATGGCATTCTCCTATCTAAGGGACCTCTGTCCTACCCTGAGAGGCAGAGTCAGCATCTGGAACGTTTCTTTAAGGGTAGGATCGGCAAACAAAGGGCTTCTTGGCTGGCACCAAGAAGTCAAGTAGACACATTCGCTCCTATAAAAGGTCAGTCTCCTAGCACGAGGCGTATACACTCCACCATAGACCATCAGTCGGTCAGTTGGAGTCTAGACGCGGAGACAGAGAACTCGTACCCATCTCCCAGACTCACGTAACAATTGCACATGCTCTAGTAAAATATATGTCTTAAAAAACCTAACCTACAATCTGCATTCTTCAATCAATATCTCTCCGACGGCTGTAAAAGACCAAACTAGAGAACCTCAGCGAAGCGGGCAGCATTCCTCAAAGATCACCGTCGCGCTGAGGTACAGGTACACTATTGAATTTCGCTAATTGTAGACACATCAGGAAAGAACAATCAAGAGAAAATGTTTTTTTCGTTTGCTTCGTTTTCAAAAATATAGTTAGTAAAAAAATTATCAGGTCTCCCGATACCTGATAGATGTTCAAACTCGACGAAGCCTCGGATGAAGAAACGTTATTCCCATACTTTCGACTTGTTTCTTCGCGGAGGAGTCATCCCACACGAGAGAGGGCTGTGCAGAACCCTCAGCGGAGATATTACCTCCGAGTTCTATCCGCGAGAGGCAGAGAACAGATTAATCAGTCCGAAAGAGGGGGTCCATCGGAAAGAACGGCGCGCGATAGTTGCTTTAAACAAAGTTTCAACGAGCTGAAGAACCCGGAGGAAGAAAGAAACTTTCCTCGAAAACGTGCGCCTGACAACAGGATGTAACCGAGCCTGATCCCTTCGCAACGATCGAACACACACTCGGCCATCGCGGGAGAGGGCAACTCGGTTGCTGTGTTCTCCGATTCGAGAACCGGAAGCGTTCCGTTTGCGCGCACAAACATCTCGGAATTCGCGTGTGCACGGGCACACGGACGCACGTACCGGAGAAAGATGGCTGTGACAAGCAAAGCTGGACGTGGATTCGGGGGAAACTGCACACTGTTGTCCCTCGAGAATTCTAAACAGCGCGAAAGAGAGAGAGACAGAGAGATAGAGATAGAGAGAGAGGGGGATAGGGATGGAAACTACGGTGGTGCAGGCATCGCGGTACTCGAGCACGTTTGTTAATTAACGTTAATTAATTAAGGAGCCTCGGTGTCCGACTGCAGGCACTTCCTCTTGCGACGTATAACCGCCGACGGGATTACAACGTCCTTGCATAACCACTAAATCGTTTCTGAAGTTTCCTCCGGAGTTACGCGCGCGCGCTTTTAAAGCAAGTTTGAATTTTTCGTCCGCGAACATGCGGCGCATCCGAACTTTTATTTTAACCCGCGCGAAGTTTGGGTTTCCACGGTGCTTCGACGGAAGATGCTGCCGCGAGGGGCGCGCGTATTGGAAAATTCGCGGCGAAGAGCACAGCCGAGTAGATCGCCGTTGCTAAACTGGATTCTAAACGTTTCTCGAGAGTTTACTCGTGGCGCGAAACTGCTCGGGATTCGCGGGGAATTATAGAATTATTGTGTGTAAAATTAATTTATTTTTAATTACACAGTTGTATGCGTGTAAAATTTCCAATATATTGGAATATATTGGAAAATTCGTTGGCGGAGTAAATCGTGGTTGTTACAGGATTGTGAATGTTTTTGAGAAATTTTAGAGACGCGATAATGCTCAGGATTCAGGGGAAGTTATAATTATCTATAAAATTGACTTATTTATAATCATAAAATCTTTAATGAAATGCATTGGAAAATTCATCGGCGAGGTGAAGAACACGCGGAGGGATCATGATTGTTATTGGGTTGTTTCTGGGAAATTTATAGGCGCGAAAGTGCTCGTGAAATTACATAAAATTATATTAAAAAAATTACATAAAATTATAAAAAAAATATGAAATTATATAAAATTATATAAAAAAAATATGAAAAATATGAAATTACACAAAATTATATAAAAAAAATATGAAATTACACAAAATTATATAAAAAAAATATGAAATTACATAAAATTAATTATATAATTTATAATAAAAAAATATGAAATTACATAAAATTATATAAAAAAAAATGAAATATATATTATTTATTATTTTATTACATAAAATTATATATTATATTATAAATTACATATAATTACACATAAAATTTCCACTAAAATATTATGGAAAACTCTTCGACGAGGTAAAGAACTCGCGTGATTGTAACTGGATTGTAAACGTATCTGGGAAATTTACAGCCGCGAAAGTGCTCGAGAGACGGGGGAACGTACGAGATACTCAAACTACAGTAGTTTCTGCACTGCTGCATTGACTCAGTCTCAGTATGATCCTCTCTCAGTGCGAAACCTAGTTATTGCTGTTAATTAAACGAACGGGTAATTTCGTTCCGAAATATCCAGAGCGCTGAAATATTCGGGAAAGACTCGGAGAAAAATTACTAACGTTAAAAATTAAAAAGTTGGAAACCCTCGAATCTCCTCGACTCTCCTCTCCGAGAATATTAAATTCCAAAGAAAATTGCGATCTACGCGGAGACTCACAGCCAAGAGCGTAAGGCTCTCATCGTCTTCTCTTCATCGTCGTCGCGTACACGTTATTCGAGAAATTCGACAATTATCAGAAGAAGCTCGCGAAGACTTACATACAGAATCCTAATCCGGACGAAACATAGTGAGTGATCACCCACACTGTATTTGTCATTACTCTAAATTAGAAAATCAACGAGAATAGATTCACATCTTCGACAAAATACACGACTATATAAAATACAGTTCTGCAAATCTTCGTTATGCTATTTGTCCGCAGTTGGAATTGTTCGTCAACCATTGTAAAGAGCAGGCCGCGCAGAGGTCTCGAACCTGCCAGAAAAGATGGCACTTGCCACGGGTATCGCTGGTACGTCTGCGAAATTGGTTCGGAGAGAGTTAACAACCTCCCGACGAGCTGGAACAGATCTCTTAATTAAAGAGTCACGCGGAATGAATTGGCCTGCTCGACTGCACTGGCTGCGAATTCGCCGAACGAAATCGAATTTCATTTTCAGCGGCAGCGCCGCGGCATTTTCGAAAATTGGCGCGAACTTTGACAAATTTTCGACGACGCGCGTATTTGTTTAAATCCGCGTCGAGGAAGTTCTCGTGATCTTTAGATTTTTCCACGGCGGATTCGCTTTGAGAATTTTTAATAATTGCGGGACACGGTGGAATTTCCGTCGGCGGGGCACTGAAATTTTAGAAAATATATATATATAGAGAGAGAGTGAGAGAAATTGTAAAATTGTCGAGAGGCATGGAATTTTTTCCCTTGTTTCTACGCGGCGTGTATTAAATTTTCCACCGCAGTCCAACTAATTGAGAGGTAGATCAAGCGCCAAGGCTTCGCGCAGCCTAGTTTTACGCGATAACTTCGTTCCTGCGAATTTTTCCCTATAACTGAATTTGTTTCTCCTTTCTCTCTCTCTCTTCTTTTTTTATTTTGCGAACTGACAACTGTTTCCAGAATCTTTTCAGAAAATTTTTTTTCTCTCCTCTCCTGTGTTAGTGATGCGCATTAAACCGTCCGTTAGATTGATAATTCATCGACTGGCATACATGTATGTATACAGGGTGGCCACTGAAAAACTGAAAAGTTTGAAAAAGTCATGACTTGTAAGTTACAGAAAAAAATCCATTAATTAAATATTTCCAAATAAAATAATAAAAAATTAAAAAAACATGCGTTGGCAAAAGTTATTTTTGTTTATCATTCAGTCGTTCAGTGACCACCCTATGTAACCCTTATATAGGTTAGTTTCTTCCTGAGAATTTTTCCTTATAACTGAATTTGTTTCTCCTTTCTCTCTCTCGCATTAAACCGTCCGTTAGATTGTAATTCATCGAGTGGTATATATGTATATATACAGAGTGGCCACTGAAAAAGTCATGACTTGTTCGTTCTCAATCTTTCCCATTTTCTTTTTTTGTGTAAGTTACAGAAAAAAATACAGAAAAAAGTCCATTAATTAAATATTTGCAAATAAAATGATAAAAAATTAAAAAAACACGCGTTGGCAAAAGTTATTTTTGTTTATCATTCAGTCGTTCAGTGACCACCCTATATAACTCTTATATAGGTTAGTTTCTTCCTGCGAATTTTCTCCAGCTCTTTTTCTGAAAGAAGAATGTCTACGAAAGAAGTGGCGTTCGAAAAATTTTACACAAGCGGGCGTTAATTCCTCCAACGCGGTCGATAAACTGTTCGAGTTCAACATTCCGCGGCTTTGTTCAACGTCTTGCCAGTTTCCGCTCGCTCGAGAGAAACATTCTTCAACGTTCACCGCCGAGGACGCGCCATCTCGCATCCGTGCAAATGCAATTGGACATTTTTCGAGTCGCGTCGCGTCCAATTATCATTCCGTCGGAACTACATTTCGCGTCGCGACGAACGATTTTGCCTCACTCCGCGATCGCGTTTCGAGATATGACGCAAATATTGGAACCGACGAACCGTCGCCCGCCATTTTGGTCCCCGTCGCGCGCTCTGGAGATATTACAAGCGACACACGCAACAGCTTCTCCTCCGATCGCAACGAATCGCAATAAACACACTGACCGAGCGTCACCGAACGATTCTCTCGGAATTCACTTACACCCGGACCGTTCGATTCGCTCGAATGACGGTCGGTGTGTTCGATAGAGCCGCCCACGGTTGGCAACACACCCTTTATATTCATGACAAACGCCCTTCTTTTCACCCTATCACCCTATTTTCCGAACGACCCCTTTCTCAGCCGCGAATACGGTCAGCCGATAGATTTTTCCCAACGGGGGTTGACTCTTTCTTTCACTTGTCAGCTTGCACTTTCCCTTTTTTTGCGCAATCCCCGCTTAAAAAATTGGGACGATGCTCTTCGATCTCTTTGACTTTTTCTTTGTATTTGGGAATCCATCGTGGGGTCTCAAATTTTGAAAAGCACGCGACGAATCAAATTTGTATCTGATTGGTTCCTGAAATGTGCACGAAAGTAGAGTAATGTAAAAAGAACAGTGTTGTTTTTAAAATATTTATTTTTTAATAAGGTGTATTAGCATGACAAGTAAATAATATTTTTTATTGACTAATAATAAAGGTGGTTTCTTTATTATTAGAAATTTATCAAGTGACAGTTTTGTACTTTTCTTTTTTCTTTCCTTAAAATAAAAAGTTCTTTAACACGTCTGGTCAAAAATTTGTATTTGTCAACATATACGAAGGCAGGCTTCGTTTATACTCTTGCTCGTCAAAGTCTCTTGCGATACGTATCGATAAAAATCTAACTTTAAAATATAGTACGAAACACGAGATAGCGATTTGTACGAAAGTCGAGGACCGCCCGTATTTAGTTTCTGTCAGCTTCCGAACACTCTAGATACATTAAATGTAGCTGCGAGCTCGAGGTTCGCGATGTCGAGCGAGCAACGTGAAATTAAAATACATCGTTCAATTGTTAATTCCACGATTATCATTTAAATAATGGGTATATTTGTTATTCAAATGAACGTATGAAATGGATGAAACGGGACCGAATTTAATGCGAAATTGAAACGTTCTGCGTCGAATACAACGTTCGACTGTAAAATACGAAAACGTTCTGCTGTAAAATAATTACAATTACGCTCGGCTTTCTTCGTCGACCAACTCGCAATGCAAGAAATTCAAGACGATTATACAGGATGGTCACTGAAAAACTGAAGAGTTAGGTTTAGGTTAGATTTAGGTTAGGTTTAAGTTAGGTTTAGGTTAGATTTAGATTAGGTTTGGGTTAGGTTTAAGTTAGATTTAGGTTAGGTTTTAGGTTTAGGTTAGATTTAAGTTAAGTTTAGGTTAGGTTTAGGTTAGGTTTAGGTTAGGTTTGAAAGAGCCCGTATTTGTGAGCCGGAAAATGGCGGTCATTCGAAGGATGTTGTTTTTCACGCATAATACTGAACAAATCCATTGACTATATTTCCAAATAAAATAATAAAAAATCAAAGAACATGCGTTTGCAAAAGTAATTTTTGTTTTATATCGTACAATCTTTCAGTGACCACCCTGTACCAGCTGATATATCGCGGTCTGTGTGCAGACGAGAAGGAGAGGAGGAGAAACGAACAAAATTGGAGGTTGCCAGCCCCAGTTCTCAATTGGTCACGCGAATCACCCTTTAACTCGCGTCGAAGACAAAACATTTTCTCCTTCAACGAGAACGCCACCAACCTACTCCTTGTCCTCTCGTTCTTGCGAACGCGTTCTCCAAACTCTAACCTTCCAGTTGAAACTAATCCGGGGGACCGCGTTAAGATCGGTGGAAAGTTGAAAGGGGAAGTTTCGGGAGAGGCTGCGGGAAAGCGAGAAACGCGGTCAATTCTCTCGATCGTCGCGATAGTTGGAAAAACAGTGCGATTGTTTTCAGCCCGAAATTGCCGCCACGGTTTCCGCGTCTGAACTACTCGAAACACACTGTTCGATGTTCCTCTTTGTTGACTCTTGATTTCACCGATATAGAATTCATCGAGAACCAGAGGACGAGGAGATGCGTAAATTGAAACGTAAGTTGTCGATTCAACACGTTTGATCGCCATATCTGGAGTCCATTGGAAACGCGACGATCATATTTTTAAATCTTAAGGCGAGAAGTATTTGCTAGATAAATAAAAAACAAGAATATTTAGCAAATAATAGAAGAAATATTCACTAAGGAAACAAACTTTTAATGGCAAATCATTTTTAAATTAACAAGTTAAACTCCACATAGTGAATTTTTGAACTATTTTGAAGCACTCATAATCACATTATTCACACAAAAATACATAATACCGTAATGGTCATTTGTGAAACGTATTGGGGAACATTGTGGGATTTGGGAGCCTCGTTGCAAATTCAAGGGATGCAAAGAATGTGTAAAAGTTGAGAAGCACGCGCACGTCGTAAACTTAACGAAAGGAATGAAAAATAAAAACATAAAAAAAAGCATTAACAATGCCCAAGGATTCGTGACCCCGCAAACACATTCTATTTACGCTCAGCGATCAACGGGATGAAAGATCTCTTGTTTGCTCGTCGAAACTCGATCAGATCGCATCGAGATTTCCAGCATACGCTGACATCAGTGATAGAATCATTTGTAAAATTTCGAAAGAAAAATTCTGGCGAGCGGTGAGCGAACGAATCCTCGAGACGACTTCCTTAAGATTTCTTATCGAAGCGCACGTGGCGAACGATCGCGTTGTCTAAACAACCGTGAGATAGGGTTACCGTGGAATTAAAATTTCCAGCGGTGGCAGAAGTAACGCAAGACGTAAGTGTTACACCGTATCGCAGGTGGTCAGATAACACGAGCGAGTGCTACGTGTACGTTTCGAAGCTCGAGCAAGTCGCCGTTTCTACGAGTCTCGACGAGAGAACTAATATATCTCTGGAAGAGTATCTCCTGTGATTTACCGCCGTACGAGTGGTGAGAAATGGCGCGAGCGTGTGCGTGGATAATTAATACGAATCTTCCGCCGATCAGTCTTCGATGGCCTTCGTCAAGCACTAAAAAAGCCAAAAAAAAAAAAAAAAAGAAAAAAAGAACGAACGAGGTGAAATTTAATTTCTCGCGCTCCATTTGTTGGATCATCTCCGTTTGTATTATTCATCTTCGTTTCCGAAGTGAAACGAAAGAAGGGAGGGAAAAACGGAGAAGATTGTTACACTTGTGCAAACGAATTTCCAGACATCTGTAATCTTTGCGGAACTTTTTTCGCGGCGAAAGTTTCGGCCGCGTTCGCCGGGAAAGTGCAGTTGCCGGCGAGTTTGATCGTATCAGAAAATTCAGAGAGTGCAAAGTATTAACCGGCCGCGTTAACTTCACTCCTGGCCGAACCTCTAATTTCGCGACCCGCTCGTTTTTCCCCGGCTGAACGTGGTCGTTTCGGAGAGAGCCTTCGAAGCACACCCGGGATTCCTTTCCAAACACGCGGCGTTATTACGTTGTAACAACATCGTCACGTAACGCCCCCCCCCCCCCCCCCCCCCCCCCTCACCCCGGCCCCGTATATTATTTCGATAAAATCGTCGCATTAGTAACGGCTGATAGTATAGGGAAGTGCAATGGAGGGGGCGGAGGGGGCTGGCGGAGGATGGACTCCGTGCGAGAGTTGTTATCGCGACTTTTCGCGATTTATAGTACGGCCGTGAGGTATACGCAAAAAGCACGTGCTCGTAAATTTCGCGGCCGTAGAAACCGGCTAAAAGTGGGAAAAATAGGGAGGAAGAGAGCCACCGGCGTTACGATCTTCGTACTCGATCCTTGCTCGAACCTATGCGAAAGCTCCTCTTTCGTAAACCAATAATTTTCGCGGGGACACCGCGAAAGGCGCTGTCGGTTTAATTTTATTGACCCTTACAGCGCCAAATTAATTTTTGAATTTTGTAATTATCATTCTTAAAAGAGAGAGAGAGAGAGAGAATTTTTGAACTTTTTTTTTTCGCTAAATAAATTCTTTAATTATTTCTTTGTTCACGGCAGTTTTGCAGTAAGCGAGACGCAAGATCACGGTAGGATTAGCATCCCAAGTCGGGGAATTTTGTAAAAGTTGTTACGAAGAAAATACAACGCTGTTGGGAGGGAATATTAGCAGAGGACTAATCTAGGTCGATGTTCACTTCGTTTGCAAGTATTGCACGTTCACGACATTTCGCAGTACAAATGTAAGAGTATGAAAATCTTTCTAGTTTTTCTAGTTTGCGCAAACGTTGAAACGAAGAATAAATCGTCATTTTTCGGTCATATCGAACTTTATTCAATTTGTATACGTATGTGTCGAGGAGTAATTGGCGGCGATCGGTGGATGCAGTTGGTCCGACAGTTTTATATTTGAACGAACCAAGACACAAGTCTTTGGCCGTGCGACTAAATTCGCGCGCAACGTGAAAATATTCTCGCGCCGTCGAATTGGCCGTCGCGAATCCGAGGGGAGATCGACACCGCGGATTTTTCCCTCTGGCACACACACGCCGAGCAAATAAATTGCGTTACGGCAACGAGCGGGTTGCGGCCGCGCGTTAATTCTCGGTAAACACGTCAATTAGTACGGGGTAATTTTGCGAAAGAGAGAAAGAGAGAGAGAGAGGAGATAATTGTGAATGTCTGGAGGGAAACGCAAGAAAAGATTGCAAAGGGATTACAGAAGAAGACGGCACACTCCATATTTTCTTATTCTATTATAAATCTATAATTTCTTATTCTACAATATTGTAGAAGAACAGAGAGAATGTGTAGATTATCAGTATCCTTGGACTTTTTGGTAGTATGTCGAGCGTCATTGTCGAGACTCTTTTTCTCAGAAACGCGAAAACGAAAATGTACCATAAATTCACGAAATGTGCCATAATTTTCACCTTAAAATGCTATATTATCATGTTTCTATTGTTTTTTCAATAACACAAAATGTACGCTACTTATACACGCGAAGAGCGCATGTAAGAAAAATGTTGTATCATTTGTTTGACGAAAAGAAACTTAATAATTTTTCGAGTGTAATTTGTGCCGTTCGATGAATGCGGCTTGCGACCGAAACTTCGAGATCAACCGCTGGTTTATCGCTCTGTTAATTAGCTCTCGTTATCTCTGCGCCGTGCTAAAGAAACTCTTCGACTTGCCCGTGTTCTTTAACTTTCTTCACCAGCGAGTCGAAGCGAAGCACGCGCCAACACGCTGCGATATTAATTGAATTTCTGCACGAGAAAAAGGAGAGAGAACAGCGTGAAAAGTACGACTCGTTATCTCGCGTTTTCACGATTAATATCTATTAATTCGAACGTGAAAGGTGTCGACGTTCTGTCAGCCGAACAACGGCGAACTTTGCTTCGCGAGGTAATTGGAACATTACACGGAACACGGTTGATTCGCCGTGTTTATGTGTGTTTATGTGTGTGTGTGTGTATTATCGAACGTCTACGAGTCGTCAAGATTGATGATTCCGTAGCTGGAAATGAAAGCTCCGCTCGCATACGTACGGACGAAACAGGTAGCGGGGAGAGCGATTGACAAAAGCAGATACCACACCGTGGAAATGGTTACTGAGAGAAATTTGATGTCCACGTATGTACGTACGCGTGACTGGCGTTTTCATTCCTGATGGCAAAGGCCGGCCCCGGTCTCTCGCTCTTTGTCATTGCTTTTAACGATCGGTTGATGCACGCGGCTGCTGACAGTCGACCGCGATGCTTAAAGATTACGTACCCGTGTGCCTCTCTCATAAATCACCTGTCCCTTTGTGTCGACGTTGCAATTGGCATCTAAGTACAAGGTTCACTCGATACGATAAATCAGAGGTTTAAACGGCCGAATAAATATCTAATAATTCACTCTGTTAATGATCATCACGAAAGTCACATTTTACGAAACGTGTACGGACAAATTGAAAGTGATTTTACTCTTTAGGTGCAACGCTGATGCAACGAAAATTAGCGATTGGTTGATATTGGGTCACGTGATTCGCGAGGGGGCGTGGCGTAGACCTCGAGTAGGAGTGGCGTTGTCTGATACTGAGCGATCGCGCCTGTAATTTCTTCTGTCAATAAAATTTTATGGCAAAAAAGTCTTCATTTCCTAATCAGAACAGTTGCTTCTGGGGACTTGCTTTCAGTGAGACGAATCGTACTGGGGTACGAGTAGCGCAGTTTTTTCATTTCTGCTTCGTTTTCCTCGTTGCCACGTCGAATTTTTGGGATATTCCCCTCCATTATCGAGAGAGAGAATACGCGGCGTTTAATGTAATTTTAGACAGAACGCGCGAGAATCAACTGTATTGTTTTTCATACCGCGCGCACGTGTGTAATTCAACCAAACCGTTGTATCGCATTCATACGGAAGAGGATATCCGCGTTCCGTGAGAACGTATCTTTCGTATCTATCGAGAGCTAGTCGCGAACGTATGGCACACGGACGACGAGACGAAAAATTCAACTCGAACCAGATCAGATCAAATCAGATGGGCGGGGGGAGGGGGGATAAAGAGCTTTCGGAAAATTGTCTCGCCTGTTTTTCTCAATATGTGTCTCTCGTCATTTGGAACGTTATTCGTCAAAAATCGCCGAGATTTTTCCTGAGAATTTAACGAAAGGATCAACTGGCTCTACACGCGCGTTTCGTTTATCAGACGTGTCGTGTTGCGCCAGGTTACGTTTGTTTTCACTTCACCGAGATTCAACCACCCTTTTTACGAGCGTCCTCTTCTTTCGGCCGGCCAGCTGGATATCGAGACTTGGAATTTCCCGTCGAACGGCGAATGTTAGTTCAACAAAGGGAGTGAAATTAAGGGAATTTCACCGAGGAGGGCCGAGAACTGCGATACAACCGCGGGTGTTCAGGTTGTAATCTACTCGGAGCGTAATAGTCGCAGCTGTTATTGTAAGAGCGTCGATGGTCGCCATCGAGGTCGATCCTCGCATCGAGGATATTTTCGGTCGGACGAAGCGAGCAAACAATCAGACGCAGCGAGTCGGCTCGCATCGGAATTGCATTTGCCGTAATTTCGAAAACGGTGACCGATCCTCTTCCTCGCGTAAATTCCACCGGCCGTGAACGGTGTCGCGATCGACGCTCTTCGCGCCGGGTAAATATTTCCGTCTCTTTCGCCCGGCGAAATTATTCGCCCGTCCTGCGCTCGAATTTATTGTATTTTATCGCGTCTCTGCTTTTGTCGCGTCTATGTACGTACGCGTCGTTGTTTGAGGTTGCTCGAACTCGTTATTTCAAGGCAGAAATCTCTTTGCCGTTGCTTTAATAACATTTCGGCGCTGCTTCGATGGTTTCGGAAAATTCGCCCGGTATTTATCGTGCAATTAAATCGCGCGATGGATGGAATTGAAAAAGAAATAAAAAAAAGGAAAAAAGGGAGGGGGGGAAAAATAGAGAAAGGGCGGCGGTTCTTTTGACTGGGCGTTTGGCATTCGTTTGAAAGAGTTAAACGATTACGCGGCAAACGGGGGAAGAACGGAACGATTTTTCAATCGGTCGAGGGACAAAGAGAGTCGATAGGCGGGATAGCGGATCGATCCTCTTCCTCGCGAGAGAATCGACTTTCGGCGCAATTTTGTGAAAATGATATTGGCTCGCGTGCATCGGGCATACCAATTTGATCGCGATCGTCCCCGCTGTCACGAACCAACGTCGTCACGCGCGTCAGCATCCCCTTCGCGGAGATTTTTTTCTCTCCCTCCCGTTCCCGCGACGATTTTATCGACCGCAGGTAAAGAAGTCGCGGCAACTTTCTCCGGACGAATCGCTCGCGCTCTTTCCCCCGGAGGGATTTCTCGCTGAAACGACGGGGCGATTTAATTTAACTGAATTTGCATTGTGCTTCAAATATTTTCCAACAGCTGCGAAAACGAACATTGTGATATTAACGCGCGAGCGAGATTTACGCAAGGATTATCCGTGATTTGTCGAGCGCCTAACTGCAAATGTAAGATAACAAACGGCGCTCGAGTAATTCGGATCTCGGATACGTGCAGTCGCAATTACCCGGCAAAGACAGTGTTAAAACGTCCCGATAAATAACAAGGCGGGAGTGCAACGAGTCGTTGTTTAACTTTCGTAACAAAAGTAACGCGCATTCGGCATTCGTTCGGATAATCGGCGAGCGATAATTACGCGCACGGCAAAGCCGCGCCACTCGTATCGGGTCGTTCAAAGTCTAAACAAACCTCGCGAGTAAATTCAGGTGGTGTTACGAGCGTTGCTTAAACTTTCGAGTCGTTATCGAAGCTCGAGCTTCGCGTTATCCCGGATATCTTCCGCGTTCGATTAAAACTCCAAGTTCGAAAGGAAACACGTTGCGTTATCGCGCAACAGGGAAATTGGCGAAGGCAATCTATAGTTTGTCTTTGTTAAATTTCCCTCTCGCGTATTGTTTCCGTTGTTACGGCTTCCGCCCGCTTTTGGGCAAAAACGATCGGCAAGCGCGGTTCCGACCTACAAATGGAAACGCAATCACTACGGGGTATCGAGTTAATTACCGATCGAACAATACTACGTGTCTTACCAAAATAATCCTGAAACCGCAGCGATTGGCGGAGTCACTCCGACGATCGATCGTTCTCCACCGGCATTAATTAGCGACTGCAGGAAATGGCTCCCATAAAAGTGCAGCGAAGAGAAGATTTCAGACTTTGAAATGAATTTTGGGTTGTTTCGAAAACGCCTCTCGGCGATAACCGATACGTGGATCTCCCGCTATCGTAAAGGCCACAATCATAAAAAAATACAGCGCTGTTCGGCCGAGAGACAGAGGAGGAGGACGAGCGTGAATTTACAATTTTACGGGTTCTCCATTCGGCGTTAACGACGAGAAAGAAAGAAAGTAAAAGAGACGGAGCGAACTGTCGAAAACGCACGGGAACGAGAAAAAGCGGAAAAGCGTGTTTCCAGTCAATGGACGACAACGCACGTACCGTGCGCTTTCAGGTAATGAAGCGTTAATAAACTCTTTTCATCGAGCCGAACAGTCAAATTCTGTTTTTTCTGTTTTTTTCCTTTTTTTTTTTGTTCCTTCCAAAGAATAAAATCCAAACGGCCCGCTAAAAATCCCTTTCCGTCCCGTTGAAATACACATACAGCCGGATGCCCGATGAATGATCCATGCAGATCTCGCAGCCCCGCGTCGATAGGTAGGTGGCGCGCGTCCTCGCCAACTTTCGCGATAACGTGCTCGTAACTTGGAGCGTAGTTGTTGCCGAACTACGTACATACCTGGCTGATTACCCTGCGAGTGTGTGCGCGAACGTGTCCATGTACGTACGTACGTGCGGACATATCGGACGTACAAGGGGGTTGGTGATGGTCGGTCGAGTCGAGTCGAGTCGAGTCGAGTCGAGTCGAGTCGAGCAGTATGGGCGAGAGTTGCTGCACGTGTACACAAACGACGTCGGGCGGGCGGCGGTCTTTCGCGCGCGTGCATGCACCCGGGTCGATTGCGCCAGTATGGGGAAACAATATCACGTGGCAAACGGCTAACGAGGCTGCTGCGGCTACAGGAAGCACGATCTTACCGACAGAATACAGCTTCCGTTTTGTAATTAGAGGCAGCGCTACCCTATTCCAACCGAGAGATACGTTTGCGTGCCGCGCCTGCCTCTCCAGCCGAGCGCGTGCAAACCAGCCGGAGTGTGCGCCGATTAATTCCCAAGATAATTAAAACAGGACGTTTCAGAGCTCACGCGCTTTTTTCTTTTATCGCTCGTTTGATTTACGGAGATACCGTCGCAGCGCCTGTATTGCCCCCTGTATACGGCGGCTGTATAAATTTTACGTCCTTTCCACTAGTTTTAACGCCCGGTCTCGTTGCCGCGGTGCTCGTTTCGAAAATTTAGGATACCCGACGAGTTTCGAGCACTCTCTCCTCTCCTTCTTTCCCCTATTTCCCCCCTTCGACGCGAGTTTCCATCTCTCTGCGGTTCTCTTTCGTCTCTCGGGGGGATGCTTCGCAGAGCGTTCAGCAGTTCAACGCGCGTTTCCTGCTACCGCTTGGATTTGGATTTCTCGAGGATCTAACCACGTTCGAGCACGTCGAAGAAAGCGGATCGTCTTTGATTTCCAGCGAGATCGCGTAATTTTCTTTGGTTTCCCGAGGGCTTCTTGGAGTGTTGGGGGAACAAAGGAGGAATAAGGAAAGTCGCGAGGGGAGGCTGTGCATAAATAGTGGGTCACGCGTTGGTCGTGCGGGGCTGCACACGATAAGGATCGCGGTGCATCTATCAATGCCACGTTTAGCTCCGAGCCGACACAGAGAAACGGTATTAATAGTCGCTCTAAATACCGAGAAGTGTTTATCGAGGAATTAGCAGTCCCGCCCGGAGGAATTCGAGATTTTAACGCGAGAATGAAAACTCTCCTTCTGCGCCCCCGGATTATCGACTCTCAACTCGATAATTCCAATGTCGGGGGTTATTTCTATCGGGGTTCCATAAAAATTCGCCTCCTTTCTCTCTCGTTTGGTCTGTTACGATTGGCATGTCGCAATTAAAGTGTAAAGTATGGAAACTCGAAAGCGCGGAATTTTAGATTAACCAACTACTTATCCAGGCAATGCGTACCACCCTTTATTTCAAATCTACTTCAAGTTATGTCTCAAGTTATATACTCAGATCTGTTACAAGTGGTATAAATTTATAGATATAACGCATATTTATTTTTATTTTTATTATTATTATTATTATTATTTATTATTTATTATTTTTATTATTATTATTATTATTTATCATTATCATTATTATTATTATTATTATTTTTATTTTTATTATTTTCAATTTTATTATTATTATCATTATTATTATTATTATTATTATTTATCATTATTATTATTATTTTTATTATCTATTATTTTATTATTATTGTAGGGGACAACCCAAACATTCCCACGACGTGGACCCAGGTTACAGTATATCAGCAGGGCCATGAGGCAATCGTCAAAAAGCCTCTCATGGGCCTGACCACAAACACCACTAGACAACACCCGCTTTCCGACCCCTTGAGGGAAAAGGACATAGTGAGAGTCAGGGTATAAAAGAATTGACTCCAACGCGTAAAAAGATCAATTATCCGCAGTTTAGTGTTCGATGGTCCACGTCTGGTAATAATTACTTTCGTACACCGTCTTGCATTTAGACGCGATCACTGTATTATTGTGATTATCATTATTATTATTATTGTTATTATTGTTACCATTGTATATATCTTTGTTAGCGAAAAATAAAGGCCTTAAAACGCTAAAATTATTATTATTTTTATTATTATTATTATTAATCGTTATCATCATCATCATCATCATCATTATTATTATTATTATTTTACTTTTTTTATTTTTATTATTTTTAATTATTTAAATATAATTTCTATTTTATATTTATTTTTATTACTTAGAAATGTAATATAAATATTTCTCAACTTTGTAGACACTTTTTGCCAAGCAACAGACAGATCACTAGCGACGAATTAGCTAATGAATTCCGTTTTCAAAAAGAACTTAACCTGTCACGTGCTGCTAACATAACTAGTAACATTCCATTGTTATCAAAATCGCACGCTCGATGCAGTCGCAACAAGTGAGGGCGACGCAGAATTAATTTTCGACGTCGCACACGTCGAGCGACCAATAACGTAAAAACGTTAAAGGGAAATATTTACAGATGCAAATCTCGGGGTTTCCATTTCCACGAACCCGAGGGAGGGTCCTCCCCGGTTATTTATTCGCTCTGAATTCCCTAGCGAGGTCCTGAAAGAAAGAGACTCCAGGAAGAGTTCCTCCGATTTTCTGAAATCACTTTGCCAGCGTGTCGTGCGATTGTTAATGCCCGCGAGTTAACAGCGGAAACCGTGAGGAAACCGCGGACGAGAGAGGAGGGCGCGAAGAGCGTTGGCGGATGGAAGAGAAATGACGTATTTATGAGACAGGCGGGGGTGGTGAGGTCGTTTCCGGCTCGTGCAAACTGGAAGGAGAGCAGCCGGGAAGTGTGTTTTCGAGGACACGGTCTGCCATGCCGGCTGCGCCGGTCCCCGAGTAATAACTGCCACGCTGAAAAGCGCGGAGACGCGAGAAAGGCCGTGACGTTTTATTTGTTGTTCGTTTTATAGTTCGATAAACTGGGTCGCTCGCTATTGTTCGATATTAATTTCTCGCGTTCGTTAATTCGCGCTCTCCTTTACCAACCTTCTGATTCTCCTCCTTTACTGACCCCTTCTTCTTTTCATAGAATCTAGGATCAATCAAGTCCAGGAGAAAGTGTCTTCTCCATTTGTACGGACCTCTCGTCGGGGACTTGTCCTCTGTTTGGCGAACCTCGTCTTTTTAGCGTAATTTAGCCGTCACTCAGGGTGGCTGAACCGATTGCTTACGCGAGCTCTGGCGTTGCCTGGCCAGTGATGTAGATCGCAGCGGTTCGACACAGCTAGGTTCTAGTTAGATGGCTTTGGGAGTAGTCGACCGCAGGCTTGATGCCTTCTCGGCTTTGTCAAGAGTCGCTGGAGTTGCTGGCCAAGACCACTGTGGGGAAGTCCTCGTGCGAACGTGGTCGCTGGAGCTTTACAAAGGTGGCATTCATCATCTACGTGTGACAGACGAAGAAATCCTCTATCGCCAAATTCGCATGAATATCGATTTTTTTTTTTAGATAACATTGTCAATTTTGGATGTCAGTCGCGTGATGATTGATCTCGCATTTCATCAATGAATTCGTTCTGAACTTTTACTTCAGTTCTGGTTGTTTGATTCAAATGTATTTAAATTACTAGATTTGTATAATTCAATAGGTTCATTCTAAATTTTTATTTCAGTTCTAGTTGCTTGATTTAAATGTATTTAAATTACTAGATTTGTACAGGGTGGTTACTGAAAAACTGAAGGGTTGTATTTGTGAGCAGGAAAATGGTAGTCATTTGGGAGGAATGTTTTTCACACATAATACTGAAAAAACCCATTGATTAATTATGTTTCCAAATAATAAAATAATAAAAAATTAAAAAAACATGTGTTTGCAAAAGTTATTTTTGTTTCATATCGTTCAGTCTTTCAGTGACCACCCTGTATAACTAGAATCCGGTTTAATTTGCGAGTAGCCTAAAAAACACAGCATTCGTGGCTCGTATGAATTATGAAAAGAACACTCGACGTCGTCCATCACGTTCGTCACCTCCGAAGAGAATTTCGCGTCCCTCCCCCTCCTTCAATCAATTTAAAATCCTCAATAGCCCTCGCGAGCAATCTCACCCCCGAGTTCCTTAAAGAAGAAACTTCCTCGTTCCTGTCGAGGCAACGCGCAGGAATTCCCATCGATATTTTTATCCGATCCCCCTAATACCTCTTCCGTGGGTGTAGTCTGATCGAAAGTATTCGTATAAAACGTTCTTGACAGAGAATTCGAGATGTAAAGACTCGGGTGGACGTTCTGAATCGTCTTTCAACGTAAAATGAAATAAACGAAACTGCATTCGACGATGGAACGAGCAACGACGACAGTGTAATTACACTTGCCGATCTTTCTCGGAAACATTTCGCGGAAAATTCGAGAGTAAAATGAAATGACTCTTTTTTGTCATAAAATTTTATTGATACGCAAACGTTTGACTCGATAGAAAACAAATTACAGGCGCGATCGCTCAGTACCGGACAACGCCACTCCTACTCGAGGTCTATCCCACGCCCCCTCGCGAATCACGTGACCCGAATCAACCAATCGCTAATTTTCGTTGCATTAGCGTTGCACCTGAAGAGCAGATAACCCGATTCTCTGGGTTATCCCCGTTAAAGTCACTTTTAGTGATAATATATTGAAAATCTACAAAAAATAATGTATGAAATATGTATCCACAGTTTAATGACTTCTCACTACCGTAACAATGTAATGGCGTCGCCTCGAATTACTTTAAATTCTCATTCCCTTCGCAATTTTAAATATTCTCCATAAATTCTCGAACCACTTTTTCCATGCAAAACCGGTTTGAAATCGGTCGAATGTCGTGCAAAAACGAACTCTGCGTGAATTTATCGCCCAGAGAAAACGCGGGAAGGGGGAAAAACAATCGGCCCATGGACATGTCGCTTATTATACTTTCTTATTATTTATCGACTCTCGTAAATACCGGTTCCGGATCGGTGGTTTGCGGAGATTTACGGAGGCCTTGAATCAGCGTCGCCTAACCTGGTACTTTTTCATCGGTATATTAATTCGAACGCGCTTATTCTCGACGCGACGCGACACGCGTCCTACGGGAATCCATTAACGTTGATCGTCCCTCTCGGACCCGATTCTCCCCGCGTTGCCGACGAAAACGACGAGACAACGCGAAAGGAAGTCACTCTCGCTTTTTCAGCCGCAATTACAATGATGTTATCGAAGAGAAAGCTTTGATTGAAAAGCTCGTTAATATCATTAGAATTGCACTCGTAGTTTTGGACGTTCGGTTTCTTTCGAGTGTCTCTTTTTTTTTTTAGAACATTATCAAGACGTTATTCGAAGGTTGAAGGCTCGCTGATAAGCAATTTGCTTTTCGAAGATTCGATCGTCCCTCTCGAGCTGATCGACCGATGCTCTTTCTCGAAAGCTCGGCCTCGGATCGCTAATGACGGGCCGTTTCGTGGCCGGTTCCAGCCGGCTTGCTTCGGTTATTCCGAAACTTGGGTCGTTTCGCGACGCCGGCGAATAAATGGCGCCGCTGCAACATTGATTTAATACGAGCCGGCCATTATGCGCGCACGCCGGGCCCAAGGAGGAAGCGGCGAGTAAATCTATCAGCGGGAATTATCCTCGCTCGAATTTCAATTCGCTGCTATTTTCCACCGCGATGATGTACGACGGTCGACGATATTTTACGTCGGTCGCCGATCGTGCGTGGCCTCGCCGATGGATCGATTTCCTCTTTCCTCCTCCCAGCGTGCTTGCATTCTCGTTAGAGATGAAATTCAATCGCGCGACGATCTGATACAAGTTCAATGAGTTCAATAGGAGGGGAGGGAGGAGGAAAAAGTCAGACACGTCGGAGATTTCAGATTTCAGACACTGATTAAATGATCATTGATGGTTGACTCCCGAAAAAGGAACGACCTGCCTTCGTAAATTTGAAAAATATTGCAAAATTCATCGATTTTTCTCTAACTTTGGAAGGATTTGGAAGGTAAGGATGTTGGAAGGATGTTGGAAGGATGAATGAACTTTGAGGTCGTGAGAAAGAGAAAGAGAATTGCAATTTATGCGTTTCGTCTCGGAGTCACTGCCTAGACTCATCAGTGGGTCTGATGGCAGCCACTCCTTACCTCAGACGCTTGTTGTTGTATGTAACTTCCCGCTAGGCTGGACGGTCACCCATCTTAGCGGGGTTCCGCACACTGTTTTGCTTAACATTGGAGATCGGCTTGTGCTAATCAGTGTTCGAAACTCGTAGTTGAGGACTCCTAGGCCGCTACAGATTTAAGCTTGCTTAACAATTAAAGTTAAGAATAAAATATCGAGCGAAAGGACAATTTCTGCCCTAGAGACAAACGGTGGAATTTCAACTTGGTGGTGGAACTTTTAATGGAAGTGGCCTCTGTAACGAAGGTCCGGCGTTTTAAATTTCAGCGAGACTGCTTCATTTCTGGGTCATTCCGTTTTTGGGAATTCCGCAGCATCCCGTCACGACGTGTCTCATGAATGTTTCATGGGTCGTGTCGTACGTACCCCCTGCCTGTCGTTAAAATTACAAACAGAAAGAAGAGGAGAAGAATGGGTCGAAAGGAAAATTAATTCTTTTCCCAAAAGCAAAGCAGAAATAGATTAAACGGTAAAAAGAGAAAAAGAAAATGGCTCATTCCACATACATATGTATGTACGTATATGTAGCACGATGCATCAGCGAAGGAACGAGGCAAAAGTCGAGACTGGCTGACAAAAGGAAGACGATCGGTGAAAATCCATTTTCCCGATAATTTCCTTTCCCGATCCCTCGCTGCAATTTAACTCTCGTAACAGAAAAAAAAAAGAAGTTTCGCCGAGTTGCGCGACGAGGAAAGAAGTCGGGGGGCGATCCTCTTTTGTTCTGTACGTAAACGTCTCGCTAACTCAAAGGGAGCTCCATCGAGGGGAATACAATTAAGAAGAGCGACGAAACAATACGACCAAGTGCTTCGTGACGGGAGAAAAAGGAAAAGGAGGAAAATGGGCGAGAAGAGGGGCAACCTTTAAAAATGTTTTCCTTTTTTTTTTCTTTCTTCGTTTCTTTCGCGAGGGAAAATAAAGCTATAAAACGTGGACGAACAGAGACGAGACAACGGGATCGGCGAATTGGTTTCTCGCTAAGTTAACAGCCAGTCGTAAATGAAGCAACGCGAAAATATCGGTTACTTCGACGTCTTCGAAGAAGCAACCGCTGTTAACGGCAATATCCATTCATGGACGAGACGGGAACAATCGCGTTTTATGGACCCGTGTTTGCCGTGCGTGTTCCTAATTGCGAACTAAGTCCAAGTTGAAACGTTTCGTAGTTGCTCGCTTCCGGCGAGTTCCCTCGCTCGCTGCAAGCGGAACTTCGACAGAGTAGTTGTAACTTTCTTGGTGCGTAACTGGCGCGACACAGGTTTTCTATGTGGGTGCAATTTGTATCGCCCGAGAGAAGTTTGAGAGAAGTTTGTCGGTGGATAGGTTAGGTTCGTTTCCTTCGGGTGAGAGTTTGATTCGCGAGAGGGGATGGAACTGCCACGTCGACGGATTACTAGATTAACGGATTAGAAGACGGAGGAGGAGAGAGATGAAAATAGAAAATTTCTTTCTCTGCCTTTGCTTCTCGCGATTCTCGATTCGCGTTCTTTCGCGTTCTTTTAGAGGGGATCCCACCGGATACTCGATAGTATCGGATATACGGCTTGGAATTTACGGCGTGTCGACGTTTGTTCTTGTAAAAACCATCGCCGCGCTCTTTTACCTATCGTTCCTGCGCCTGGGATTCGTCGTTACTTCTGCTTCAGGGCTGGCTGCACCACCGCAATTTTACGAGGGAATTTACGCGATTTCCAATACAAAGCTCGTTTCGGTTTTATCGCGACGCCGTTTCAACACAGCCTGCGATCGTGGTGCACCGTGTGTCCGTGTGTGCCGCGAAGAAAATCTGCTCGTTCAACCACCGTTTTTCCCACGTCTCCCCCCTTGCCCAGCAAGTGTTCGCTCGCGGTGGATCAGTCGCCGATCCGAAAATTACATTCCGCGATTTTGAAATTTCTCTTTGGGATAGGTACGTGCGAATGGGACCGGCGATTTGCAATGCAAATCGTTGGATAAACGCAGACACGTGCCTCGTTCGACAAATTTCAGTTGGACGTGTCGCGAAAGTTTTCTCTATTGAAATTCATTATTTTTAGTGTCGTGCGACTCGCTGGATCCAAAATTCTACTCGTTTAGAAAGAAGGTAACGAAATATCTGTTTTCTTCGTGAGAAGATGTAGAAAAAAAAGAATCTTCGCCGTTTAACCCCTTGCGCTGGCAAACTGCGGACCATAACGAGTGACCAAACCGTATACAATAATTCGTCGCTTTCTTTTTCTTTTATATATTATTAAGAAGTAATAATATGTAACTTATCATTTGTTTCGCCTGGATTATTACATTTACTTAATAAATATACTTAAAACTGAGAAAATGTTGCAATTTGGGCGTGGCACTGTCATTTCAGCGCAAGAGGTTAATACTTAAACAAACGAGATGTAAATCTATACAGACAAACGCGCAAAAACTTACACCACGTGTAAGATTTTTCAATTTTTCACGTGAATTGAAAAACCGACTCGATAGTAGTTAGTCGTGAAATGGCCTTTTCCCTGTATGAGGAGGAGGAGTTCGACGGTTCGGAGTTTGAGCGGCATCCCCAATAAAAAAAATCTCGTTCCATCGGCACGATTCCGGTGGCCACGTGGGATTCCGATCAGGGCTTCAAGGCCACGAGGAGAAGAAAATCCGTTTGACACGACTTCCCGGCAATAAATCCGGCGAACGTGTTTCCGAACGCGCGGAAAAACACTTGCCATCCACCGCTGTTACACCCACGATCTTCCATCAACCATCCGGGCGAATCGTTTCCTTTTTCGTTTTTCATCTGTTCCCGGGGCCCACGTGGAAGTTGGACGCAGCTCGCTGCGGACCATCGGCCGCTTCCTGAATTATTCACTCCTGTTGACCTTTTAATTTCCCACGGAAAAGTTTCGGTGGGAACTTCTCGCCTGTCGCCTCGCCCCGAGATTAATCGATCCCGCCGCCGTGGTTAATTGATCAAGCCTGGCAAAGACAGGTTTATTTATGAAGATAAATAGTCCTTCGTTTATCGTTATTATGTGTCTCCATTGTGTTTATTGCGGTATTGTTGCGTCGTGAATTATTGGGTCGCCGCCGCTAATGAATTACGGGACCGTGGAATCGGGGCCGTGATACGAGACGTGTCATTTGTTGGGATTTTCTAACAACGCGAGCGACTCGGCACCATCTCGTGGATTTATAACTGGATTCACTTTGCATTTTTATCACTCGCTTCGAACATTCTTGTTCCTATCGCATGATTCGGCTTATTAGGAATTAACATTATGCGCTGTAAAATTATAAAATCGTAGTTACAAAATTACGGAGGAGACGGAAAGCAGCTTTCGCGGCTAAAAGTGCATCGAATAAAAATTACAGAGTAGTTATTTAAATTTAAAATTGAGGTTAAAATTAAACTTCAGGTTAGCCCAAATGGGCTAGAGTCAAGAAAGGTTAAGAAGATTTCGTAATCTTTCAGAGAAGATTAGAAACACAATTGAACGACGTCGATACACGAGTATCTGCCTGTCGTCGATGGATGTTGATCGTTGAAGTTTCATCGCGAAGTCAAGAACCGAGTCAACCCTCTCCCCCGAGGGTTTCTGCGCTCTCGAGAGCGAAGGGGGATGAAAAATTGCCGGAGTAATTACGGCGACTTAATCCGGGGCGAGGTGAATCCAGCGGAGACCCATGGCTGCCATTAACTGTCCCCAAAAGGCGTGCTCCGAGCAGAAGAATCCAAACTTACTCGAACGAGAAAACAAGTTTTAAAGGAGCACCCTCTCTTCCCTCTTTGAAACGTACGTACGTGTGTCTCTCTTTCTCTTCTGTTAGAGAGAAATGGAGGAATGCGGAAATGGCGGTTCGTAAGAGAAGATATGGGAGAAGATCTCTCGGAGATAGGAGGAAAGCGACCTTACGAATGAGATACAGGAAGAAGGAGAGGCGATTGTCAAGAAATAGGGGCGGTTTTAGCGTCGTCCATCGGGCGACATCCTCGTTCCATGCGTAACAAAGGGACGTCGCGGACGGGGCACAGGGATAATTTTTCTCGCGGTGACTACGAGGGCGCTTTAATTTTCTGTCGTTTGCGAACCTATGCGTATATCCCGGGGATATAATTCTCGTAAATTTCGTCGATGGAACGCGACCCTGACGACTTTAGTCCTCTTCGTTCAAGGCAAATTTTTCAAAATTTTCGGCACTTCGTTTCGTGAGAATTTTGAAGATACTTTGCAAAGTTTTTAATTGTATCTCGAAGAGCAAATGACTCTGAGGATGAAGCGGAAATATATAGTAATCATCTTTCAAATATCGTTAAACATCACAGCTTTTCGACTCGCCAGAATTGTTTCTCGTCAGAGAAAACCGGCGCGATTCAAAATGCGATCGAGTCGAGGAAAGAAAGGAAGAAGGGGAGAAAAGAAATTGACGAAAATGTGATCGAAAGGCTGTGAAAACGAGCGTTCGCCCCCTTCTCTGTTGGTATCTCGTTACACGGGGATTACGGGCGTTCGTTGTAAAAGGGTTGCAGCCACGTCTATCTTTTTACCTTCCCATCGAGCTCGTTACCCACAGGGCGTGGGAACCCCGTGAACCGTGCAACAAAACCTCGGGAAAAGGAAGCGACCTCGGACGTACCGGCCACACAATCGATACGTGCCAATAACCACAACGACGACTCTCTCTCTCTCTCTCTCTCTCGTCGTAATTTGCCGTCTCTTATTTCCGGCCTCATTAACTCGACTCTCACCGAGGCGAAACGGATATATATTGTCGGCGGAGATTTTCAGAAAATTGGACCGATGTTTTCTCGCCGGTGTTCCGTGCGCTGGATACGTTACAATGGCGCGACGCTTCCTACCGGCCTCATCCAGCCTCATCCAGCGGTATAACGCGATGAATAGACCCGACACCCTTGCATACGGCAGTACACAATGCCTCGTACACTTCGTCCGACGCCACCTCGTGCACTCCACTCGACACTTGGAACTGATGTTTCGCAGGGCGAAATTAGTTGGCGAACAGTTAGTTAATTTCTCGCGATCGAAGTTAGCCCTCCCCCCGAAAAAGTAATTTAAGCGAGAGAGTGTCTGGGAGAGGGGAAATTAACTGGCCGCCGGATACCGATCCAATCGGTCGACAAAGTTTCGCGGAGGGACAACGTCTCTCTTCTCCTTACAATGCGTGTTCGGCAAGTAGTAGGTTGTAGATCCTCTGTTACGAAAATTTGACACTCGTCGAATCTACGTAAATTTCCCAAGATGCGTCCAGATCACTGATTTTGATGAAATTTGGCATAAGTGTAGTTTTCGTATTTTATCACTGAAAGTAATTTTAGCGGGGGTGATGCAACGCTGATGCAACGAAAATTAGCGATTGGTTGATTTGAGTCACGTGATTCGCGAGGAGGCGTGGACTAGACCTCGAGTAGGAGTGGCTTTGTTTGGTACCGAGCGATCGCGCCTGTAATTTGTTTTGCATCGATTCAAATGTTTGCGTATCAATAAAATTTTAAAACGAAATAGTCAAACACAAATTGAAAAAATTCTTAATTTTTCGTTGTATTTTCAAATTTCTCTCGCCACACATAGCAGAGTACAAATGCAAATAACTAAACAGATTAATTATCATCGTTAGCGTGTCTATTCGCACCAATTCGTTCTCTTATCCTCGAATTAATCGGTAACAATCGTTTCGTTGCGAGTTATTGCGCTCGAGTCTTCGAAATCGTTCTCCTCCGGCGACGTTCAATTGCGCGCCGGAAGGTAAAAGGCGAGGGTATAATTTCTTTTATAGCCGACAAGATGGAACGCTCCTCGATCTCGTTGACGGCGAGATAATAATAAATCGAGGAGGATCGGTTTGAACGATGTCCATTCAGCTAACTGGGAAGGATTCTCGAAGGATCGAGGAAACGTGTCATGGGTGGGCAGAATCCCGTTCGATCGATCAAGGAAATCGTATTCGAACGATTTAACAGCCCCCGTCGATTCCTCCGAGATTGCTATTAATTCTATCGGCGAAGCGAGTTGCATCCTTTACGAGCGATCATCCCCCCAGCATCCCCAACGCCGCGCCAGCTAAACGTTGGCGCCCTTCCAAATCGAATCCATTTAAATACTCGACCCTCTTGCCCTCTGCCATCTTTTGATTCGTCATTTTATGAGATTCTTCGATCGTTCTTAAACACCCCCCTGAAAAGGATGAAAGGCTTTGCACACGAGAGATTGTTTCTCCAGTCCAACGGTGTCGATATCTTCGATACTGCACTTTGCAGCTTGTTAGGACACGATTTTCTGGGTTGAAGAAGGATTCTTGCACGTTTTTGAACGGGAATTTTGAACGCGCGATCCAAATAATCTGGGTCTTTTACATTAAAACCGGCCAACTGGCAAGTTTGTTGAGAACACTTTTCTCTGTTTTAACGAGTACGCCTTGTTCTCGTGTCGTGGAAATTTAGTGAAAAAGTCGCGAAAGAAGATGTAAAGTTCAGGGGACATTTTTGCTGCATATTTTCAGTACTTAAAGTCGCATCAACCACTCGTATGGGTTATTAGCGACTTGGAACTAAATCTTACAGTTTATTATAAAGTATAAAGTAAAGTTAAACTGTCGTAGAAAGTGTATCAGGACCTATTCTTTGTCCTTTAGGTCAGAGCTAACTGGCGGTCCTTGCCCCTACTTTTCTGATCGCTAGCGCTACCCCCTCCACTGAGAGAGTGCGGCTCATTTCGATGTAGTGGGGAGATCGATGCACTGGAGGGGGTAGCGCTAGCGATCAGGAAAGTAGGGGCAAGGATGCCCAAGCCGCCAGTTAGTTCGTGAATTTCTTCAAAGCGTAGCATTTTTTTTCTTAAAATGGCCGGCTGCACGAAATTGAAATAATAAATTTTTCAGAACAGTTGTAAAAGTTGTAAAAGTCGGAGAAATAATGACGAATGACGGTGTCACGGGCGAGGGAAATAAATTTCACTTTATCGCGCGCATAATTCAGCGAGGTTCCCGGCGGTGAATTTATATCGCATTTAAACTTCTATGTATTGTTTTTAAACAATAATGCTCGAATGTTTTTCACATTTGAAGGATTATACGAAGTTTCAACGATTCACCGTCAAAAAAGATTTATATCGCGACGCGTGTTACGCGTGCTTTTAAATTTCACTGTTTATGCAGTAATAACAGCAGAGAAAGTCGACCAGTGCAACGTTAAAATCAACGTTTGACGGGTCTGAAAATCTGGAACGACACGGACGTATTGCCGATTATGCAAAATTTCAGCTTCGCGCCATCTCCGATGGCACGTTAAACGCGTTAATCACAGATCACAAAGGCAGAGAAAGAGAGGGAGACCTTTTCATCGATCCGCAGAATTTATTTATAACACTAATATTTGAACTTCTCCTGCTTGCGTATTCCAGAGTGTTCGACGAGTGTCTCTTTCGAACACCATTTTCACCAATTGTCGTTGGGATGAGCGATCGATTTTATTACGAGGTAAATCCTCGCATTATGTCCAATCATCGGGGGTATCCGGCGGAGTTCTATTTTCAAACGACATCGAGACTCGCTCCTTCCTTTTTCCCCGGCGAATCGATTAAGCTTCAAGTCGGTGTTCAGTCTCTTCTTGTGGTCGGCGACACACGCGCGAAGTTCCTCCATCCGCAGTCTTTTTCGTCTCTCGTTCTTTTTCTGCAACGCGGGTGAATTTTGTTAACTTTGTTTTGTAGTCAAATTTCGATTGAAAAAATTACATTCTAAATTTGAAAAATAGCCCGGCAACTCTTTTCTTTCTATTTTCCTTTGCGAATGTGTCTGTCTTGCACGTGCAAAGTATTTACATTTCTCTAGCTCTAGGTGTAAAAATTGGAATAATATAATAAATATAGTATAACGATATGGTCAATCGTTGGGATTTCGATCTCGATTATACAATTATCGACAGTCCTGTGTCCAAAACTGTCACCGAGTCGCTGACAGCTCAGTCGGGGCCATTTACCTTCCTCGCGTCAACGCGTAAGCCTTTCTTTTTCGTGACGCGGGCTCCAACGTATTTTCCAATCCAGCCGGCGGCTCTGCCTCATCCTCGAAACCTGATACATCCGTGGAAAATAAGGGTATCCGACTCTGCTCCATCTTTCCTGGCTTCTGAAGATTCCTCGGCCCCCGGCGGATAGGTCCTCATCGGTTCATTGTTACCCAGCTTCTTTATTCTGGCAGATAGGTTTTTCTGTTGTTTGCGGGGACGGGTGCCCGTTGATGGAACTTTGATCGTGATGGGAAATCGAAGAGAGTTCTTCAGCCCGCTCGCCGCCGCAACGTACAAAAAGATTGATTTTTCTCGGGAAAATTGCTGTCGCTTGTTGCGAAATTTGCAGCAGCAGAGTTTGCTCATTTTGGGAATTTTGGGAAACTGTTTTGGGAATGGTGTTCTTTGAGACTCGAACTAAAATTTAGACTACAAGTTTCCATTCTTCATATTTAGTAATAAACTCTAGTTGGATTGACAAGTCTAGTTTAATTAAACTAGGTTTAACCGCAAATTGTTGCCGATTGAGAGTGAAGAATTTAAGCCACGGACGTCTGCGTTAATGACTGACACGACTGGAGAAACTAAAGATACGATTCGTCGTGGAATTATTTATTACGTCTCTTCTTTCTTCGGGGAAGAAAATGGCAGAAGGTAAAACGAACTACAATCTACAGCGGGGATCTACTTGGGCTTTTTAATAGCAGACGGTTGGCAAAGCAGGTCAATGGGGAAACAATGGAGAGCAACAAGAACAACGCGAAGCAAGTAGACGCTTGAAAATCGATCGGGAAATTGCTCGAGCACTTTTGAAACGGCGATCCCGATGGCGGCCAATTAAAATTATCGCCGTTTTCATCTTCGAATTCTCCGCGGAACGCGGGAAACGATCGCTTGTTTCGCGCCGATCGCGAATTAATTAAGCTGCATGGAAGCGAAGTGGACGAGGGGAGGGAGGGAAAACGAGAATGAAAACACGTGTAACTCAAGTGCTATCCAATAACGGGGAAGCCGTTGTTGTTGTTACCCGCGAAACGTTTTCCACGGCAAATCTGTCGCCGATTGCCGGTTCGACGATCGGACACCAGTTTCGCCGCCATCTCTTCGCTGTCGTTTCGTCGTTTAACCGGTTTTACACGCCGAAAAACCTTCGCCGCCGAAAAGTAGACGTAATCACCGTTGTTCCGTTTGCTGGTACAAACGCGATTTGCGCCGTTAGAATTGCCCGCGGATTTCCAATCCGCCGCTCTAAACCCTTTAATCGACCGCGCGATGCTTCGCGATCACGTTTGCGACAACGCACGTGCACATTTTTTCTTTTCTTTTTTTTTTTTAGTATCTTTATAGTGTCTTTTTTTTTAAATATATTATTTTATTTTATATTATATTATTTTTTATTATATATTATATTATTTTTTAACGGTGCCATCGTTTTTCTTTTCTTTTTTTAGTATCTTTATAGTATCTTTTTTTTTTTTAAATATGTCATCAGATTTTCGTTCAATTTCATGTCGATGTCATCGTTTTTCTTTTCTTTTTTTAGTATCTTTATAGTATCTTTCTTTTTTTTTAAATATATCATCAGATTTTCGTTCAATTTCATGTCGATGTCATCGTTTTTCTTTTCTTTTTTAGTATCTTTATAGTATCTTTTTTTTATTTTGAATATATTATCAGATTTTCGTTCAATTTCATGTCGGTGCCATCGTTTTTCTTTTCTTTTTTTAGTATCTTTATAGTATCTTTTTTTTTCTGAATATATTATCAGATTTTCGTTCAATTCGACGTCAGATTAAATATTTATTTCTCTCGTGTATAATATCAAATATTCTCGATAAAATTTTATATTTTATATCTACGCGATGGATGATAATAAATCGAATTTTTCTCTTCTATTAAATTATACATTATATATTATAATATCTAAAATCCTCTTTTCTTCATTTTCGAAGAAATGTCCTGGTAAAACAATGACTCGCGATGCCGAATTCCCACAAACAAACCTATGTCGCGGAGTAACGATCGGCGTGGAGCGAGTGTGTAAAAACGATCAGAGTAGGGGAAAGTCAGGGTGCACCGTTGGCAAGAAGCGCGGCCGAGTTTCTAGGTCGATGGCGAACTTGCGAGACGATCTCGCGAGGACTGAAACAGCGAAATGAAAGCTGCCGCTCGTTTGCCCGTTATTTTCGTCGACGCAGTTACCCGGAAAATTTGCATCTTTTTCTCCCGGAGCCCGGCGGTTCTTTTCATCGTCGGAGGAGCGAGCGAGGCCGAGGAGATAGCGCCGCGGAAAATTTCCCGGCGACTCTTATCTTATTAAGCGGACGGTGCTACCGATTCTTGCTCCGTTCCTTACTTACAACAAACCAACTGAGACGAACCAGCGTCGTTTTCTTTCCCGAATGAACCTTAAATTCGTCTCCCTTCCCTCTTCGACGAAAGACAGTCGTCTTTGTCGCTCGCTTCTGTTTTCTTCGCGCAACTAATTCCTACGTAATTAATTTGTCTTCGTTGGATCTCTTCTCTTGCAGTTGCTAGGTTTCTGTACCTGTCTCTGAAAAACGAAACGGTGCAAGGAATCTTCGGATATTCACGTAGATGGCATTCTCGACTTTCAACGATCGTTGGCTTTTGAACTAAACTAAATACCGCTTCTTTCTTAACCCTCTTTTTTGAACGTGACGTTTGGCTTCCATGTGACTTTCGCAATAGAATTCCATTTTGTCCAACTCTCGTCAAATTCCATCTCGAAACGCACAAAGCGTCATCCAGGATCGTCAGAGAATTCGTAGCACCTCTTTCTCAGTGTGTTTGACAAGAACGTGAAAGTGTTTCTTTCGTGAAAAATTTCGCACAGATCGAGAGCACGTAGTTCTTTCGAAAATTGGCAAAAAATTTTCTTAATTTAAGTCAATTTCTTAATAAGTTAAGAAACGGACGCGTGGGTTCTAACAGCGACTTTATGTTTCTGGATGCGTAATCTTTATATTTCGGGTAATGTTAACAGTTAGTTTTGTCATTTGGTCCTACAGCTAAACTAAATAAATCAAATGTTGGTGAAACCTAATGGAAAAATTACGTAAAACAGATATATAGAACTATAGACCTATACTGTAAACACCAGAACTATAAAGTCGCTGTTAGAACGCACGCAGTGCTAAAATTTTCGAAAGAAGGTTGTGTCTGCTAGGCTGTGACTTGTGTTTTACCTTCGTGACGAATAGAATTTGGACCTTGAAGTTCAAAGTCAAAGTCAATTTTGTTCCTTTCTTACACGCATTTCCGTCGAATCGAAGATGTAGAATCCTAACCTTTCCTTTCCACCCTGTATACGTGTGTATAGATACAAAGAACGCGCGGATGTTTCTCACGATGGACGAATAACGTCTGGAAAGGTTTCAGGCTAGAAAAGAAATTCGTGGAAACCACCTCCCCTCTGGGGCGGGGGAGCCGATCGTGGAATATCCACGGCGACGATTCCCTCCGTGGAAGGAGATTTGACAAATGGTTTTATCCGGCAGTTGACGCCTCAGTTGACGCGCGTACGTGCGCGTGACATGTGTCGCGTGTGTCGCCTCGTGTGACCTCGGGCTCCCAATGGGAACCTGAGAATATGTCATTCCTCGACGTTGGTGAAATGGATGGCGCGCGGCTTGACGCACCCTCCTCGATGCTGAAATTTCGGACGCGGCGCGGGCAGGGGCTCTGACCGCGTTGCCGATTTGACGGTCTTTCGTGCATCCCTGCCCGCTCGAAATAATGCGCCGACAGCCCGACGTTACCGATTCGCACGAGCGTCGATCTAGATTCAATCCGAGGGCAATTTCTCTTCTGCGATAAGTTTGTCACCTTCAACGCCTATCTTTGTAGGTATTGCAAATTTTCCTCTGTCGTTTCTTTCGCATAAAAAAAAAAAAGAATGAAAAAGTATAGAGTATAGCAGGACGATAAGAAAATTTCAAATTCTTAATTTAGCGATAATTAGCTATGTGTGCTTCTATGGAAAGTATTATACAAAAAATGACAGAAAAGTGAGCTTTGTAACAAAAATTGATTGCTCGATGAGCACGCTTGACATCCTATATCAGCAACGCGCGCGAAAATCAGCAAATTCCTGGAACGAGTCGACGAAATCTCCGCCGATCCCGCGCGATTAAAGCGGCGGAGGAGAGCCGCGCAAAGCGGAATGGAGTTAATAACCGTTCTCGCGCAATCGCGAGTCTAAATCCCTGAAGGCTGAAGGTAATCTGGCTGAACGGAGAGCGTTTAGGCGACGACTGTACCGAGCGGGTATCAGCCGCGGCAGCTGCGTCGAGAAACGCAAGGCTGGCTCCTTGTTCGCCGGCATTGTTTCGCGAACTGAGCGCGACTGCTTAATTTACCGGTCGTGTCAGCTGCAACGGACGGGAAGAGAGGAGAAAGAATCTCGCCGCTTGGCTGTGCGAGAATCCTTCTGGCGTGGCGCGATGTTTTCGCGTAGCTGCCTGACGCGGTAACGGGGTGGAAACCCCGGCGCGACGCGACGCCAGCAACCATAGTCCTCCGTCTGGTGTAATAATGTTCGGTTCGAGAACACGGCCGCTACGTGTGTATCCGACCGTGTGTGCCTGTTGCCGGGGCGGAAGAGGAATCGGCCTGGAAACTGATCGAGAGAGGGAGAGAGAGAGAGAGATAAAGAGAGAATGTTTCTGCGTGGGAACGGGGATACGAAGAACGATGGCGAACCTCGCTAATTGCAAAAACTGCCTGCAGGCGTCCTCGTTCAGCGCCGTCACCCTCCCCTTCCCTCCAACCCCGCTGCCGATGCTTCGCTTCTTTGCGCGAGAAAAGAAATCGGCAGCCGCGTGAAACCGCGCCTACTTCGGTCAGCTTTCTGAAAACTTTCCACCGAGGTTTCCTTCCTGTCACCTAGAGCCTCCATCAATCCCCCCAAACGTTCCAAATTTTTCGTGTTTCGCGCGGTTTTGGTTAAGTTTAGGTTAGGTTTTGAGGGGTTTAGGTTAGGTCCAGGAATTTGAGATTTCCTTTTTTCTAAGAGAAGGAGGAGAACGGGATTTTTAGGGACGTTCGTAGATATTTTATTTTATTTTCGAGTTCTCTCGTTCAACGTTCCAAATTTTTCGTGTTTCGCGTGGTTTAGGTTAGGTTTCGAGGGTTTCAGGTTATGTCCAGGAATTTGAGATTTCCCTTTTGAGGGTTTTAGGTTAGGTCCAGGAATTTGAGATTTCCTTTTTTCTAAGAGAAGAAGGAGAACGGGATTTTAGGGACGTTCGTAGATATTTTATTTTATTTTATTTTATTGTCGAGTCCCCTCATTCAACGTTCCAAATTTTTCGTGTTTCGCGCAGTTTAGGTTAGGTTTTGTGGGTTTTAAGTTAAGTCCAGGAATTTGAAATTTCCCTTTTTTTCTGAGGGAAGAAGGAGAATGGAATTTTCAGGGACGTTAGATATTTTATTTCATTTTATTTTATTGTCGAGTCTTCCCATTCAACGTTTTTCGTGTTTCGCGCAGTTCAGGTTAGGTTTCGAGGGTTTTAGGTTAGGTCCAGGAATTTGAGATTTCCTTTTTTTTCCGAGGAAAGAAGAACGGGAGTAGATATTTTATTTTATTGTCGAGTCACGGACCTCTCGCAAGCGTAAAATTGTTCGGAGAACTTTTCTTTCTTTTCTTCGTTTTTATCTTCGAAGAACAATGATTTGCTTTCCGTTAGCGAGAAGGAAATTTTGCGGATTCGATTCAACTTTATTTTTTCTTGCAGCTACAGAATCGTCGGGTTGGATTTCTCGAAAAATTTTTCGTGAAAAGTCAAGTTTTAACGTATCTTCTTCTTTCTTTTTAGAAATTTTGGCGAATTTTTTTCAGTCAGAAATCGATTTTCGTGGATTTTATTCACCACCGTTTTCGTAGAGTCACAGAGTTATCTCTTTCTCATGGAAAGTAGAATCTTTCAGGATTTTCTTTTCTCTCGTGGTGTGAGTTATTAGGAATTTTAATGGCCTATAAACGATGGAAAATGTAACTTATCGTCGCGGTTGCGATTTTTCTCCCTGAACTTTTTATTACCAGGAGATAATTAAGGAGATGCTAAATTGCTTCGGCTGGTTGATATATTGTACCATCTGCGAGAAAATGTAAAAAGAGAAAAAAATATATATATACAGATATATATAGGTACTTGGTGAATTGTTCGCTCTTTTGTGGAACGCCAGCTGCGTTTTATCTTCACGACACCGGCAACGCGTGCCATTTCCACTTGCCGCGAAGTTTTTCCTACGCTCCTGCTGCTGATAGACGCATTGCGGAACGCTGGAACGTCTCTGTTTCGTGTATTAGCGATATCGCGTCGCGATAAATGGTGCACGCGCATTCTCTGCGCTCGCTCTTCCACGCGTTTCGCAACGGAGGTCCAACGTCAGAGGAATTTCCAATGTTTGTTGGTCAGTGTAATTCGCAAATTCTATTCCTCCATCCTCGACTACAGGAAATGAGTCCATTTTTTCGAATTGCGACGATACAAAAAATATATTGAATGACATCGAAAGCTCGCCAATGGCTGGTAAGAATTTTTTTTTCCTAGGTCATTGGTGTTTTTTTTTTTCCATTCAACTATGTATTTACTTTTTGATCACAGCTGGTAAAAAACAGCACGGCCTCGAAATTTACACTGACGTTCAAGAATTTAAATTTTCGTTTTAAAATGATTAATCACTTTTGTATTGCTGTATTGACATCTGCATCTGTTCTGTGAAAATCACGATGTAGAGACAAATGATACGGAATATTTAAATTAACCACTCGGTAGTCTCCAAAAATATTCAACAGAGCGTAGGACGAAACACAAATCGGACTTTTGAACGTTGGATATCCACGAACGGGGATGAGAATCGTGATTGAGAAAGTTACAGGTTGTCTGAAGAGAAAAGTGGCAACGTTAGATGCGGAAGAGGCACGTGCAAACGTGAGATTAAACGACACGTTTCCAAATAACGGGAACGTGTGATGGTCGGTAATTCAAGCAAACCATCATCTTCTACCGTAGGAACGTCCGATCAATTACACGGTTCGTTCTACTCGCGAGTGATTGCAGGTTCTACCTTCTCTCCTAATGCACCACCAATTACGCTCTCTTTCTCTTTCTCTCTCTTTCTCTCTTGTCTTACATTCCGTTGCCGCGCCAGTGGAAAGCGATCGAATTAACGATCGTGTAACATTTCCAACACGACGATCGCAGTTCTGCGTAGACACCGTGCGGAGGAATATCACCGCGTCGCTGGCTGCCCGGACAGACAAATGACGTCGATGGATTCGTAATTACCAAGTTCTGCAATCGCCTTTTAATTAAACCTCGTTTCGAAAGAGTGCTTGGCTAAATGGAAGAGCAATCAAGTAGCTTAAGCAGTCCGCTACAAAGAACACACAGCCGCGAGTGATTACGACACTGGCGAGTTTGAACGTCGTTCGGCCAATCGTCGTCGTTCGTCTCTGATGACTGCAATACGTGAATTTCGGCTCGATGCTTTGTCTTAAAAATATTAATCTTTTACCTCACCTTGCCTTACTTTATCTTTACCTTAAAATTATACGATATGTTGAAATATATATATCGTTTCGGTGGAGTTTACACGCAGTGTAGTTTAAGCGTCCAGTGTTTAACCAAACGCCAAGTTTGAACGAAATTTATTTAACGAAATGCATTAACGTGAATTTCGTTATTCGGTTACCTTAAAACGTACGAATTGAAACATATATCGTTTCGGTGTAGTTCCAAAGTTGTCGCTTTACGCGCAGTAAGCGCCGAGCGTCTGACCAAACACCGGCGTCCTCTACTTGCCACTTAACCGGAGCCATCGAACTGCGCTTGTAATCGTCTTTTTCTTTTCTTCTTTCTTCCGTGCGTAGTGTGTCTCGAAACTTTCTGCTGGAACGTGTTCTTGCGAGACAAAGTCTATTTATTTGGAAAATTCAATGGGTGGCTCAACACGTAGTTCTCGATACCTTACAGTGTTTAAGGTTCAGGATGCACGTTGGAAGGATGATTTTGGAAGGACGAATGAACTTGAGAGATAGTGAGTGAGAAAGAGAAGAAAGTTGGCGTTTCATCACTGCCTAAGACTCATCAGTGCAGCTGACCCCAGAGACGCTTGTTGTTGTAACTACTACTCGCTAGGCTGGACGGTCACCCATCCTAGCGGTGTTCCGCACACTGCTTTGCTTAACGTCGGAGATCAACAGGACCTCGACGCTAGGCGCGCAGCCACTTGCACCTTGTGCCAGTCAGTGTTCGAAACTCGTAGTTGAGGAATGCTAGGCCGCTGCAACTTATTTCTCAGACCGACACGTGCCCTTTCTTTCTTCGGTTGCTACTTTCCAGCCGGTTGTTTATTTTATTTTCACTGCAGTCGTCAATTCTACGTCCCTACGTCTCGTTATCGGTATCGTCCGAATGCCCAACGAGCCCCGAAAGCTTTAAACGAGCACCGCCGGCGAATAAAAATGGGGGAGCAGGGTCGTGAATTCTGATTTCGGCAACGTGCGCGCGGTAAGCGATAAAGGTTTGATGAGCCAGACATACCGGGACGGTATTCAATACTCTTTCGGGAGAGGATTTAAGCAGTGATCGATGAAATCGTCGTGTTTCGCAGCGATACGCGTGCAGGCTTGCCAGCGGTTACGAACGGCCGCACGCGTCACTCGTTCGAACACGCACGGGGCCGGAGCGAGGCGCGAGGCGCGAGCCAGAGCGTAGCCCCAATTAATTCGCGATCGATTATACCGCCGGCGTTTTAACGTCGCGTAACGAGCAATTCGTGCAAACCTGCCTCCGGAGCGTTACGTACACACCGGCGAGACGTTAAAGAAGGATATGAATTTAAACCGCGAATTGGCGAAACCAATCGCGAGGAAATCGCGTCGACTCCGACAAATTCGAGCGACGCGATTCGACGCGTGTGCATTTCGTGTATAAAGCTTCGAAGCGAATTAGGAGAAAAAGATGGCGTTCCGAGAGAGAAAGAATGGAATTAACCTCTTTTAGCCACATGTGTAGACAGTTAATTTACGTCCTGTTAAAAAAAGCCACTTTCATTCGTTACAAAGATAAATGTGCAATCTTCCCTAAATCAGAAAGTAACCAGTTAACCAGCGAAATTTAGTTTTAAAAGTCCCTCACGGGATGCGTAATTAAAATCGAGCAATGACGAGTATACACGTCGGACGCAAGGCAAATGCTCTTGTTATAAATTTAAAGAGAATAATCAAACTTCTTTTTTTATAAAATACACAGCAGTTTTATTGGTAATATAAAGGAAACATACCTTTCTCATTGAAATTTGAAATTTTTTAAGTAAATGGTAATTGTTTATTTCACACGTCAATCGAAATGAAGTGTTGGATCGAGGTATATACACACATGTTAACTGGATAAATCCTAATTGTCACGACGCAAATAAGAAAAAAAAAATTAAGTTTCCTTGTCACAACTGAAATTAAAAATTCGTCCCTGAAGAGGTTAGAATTAGAATCCACTAGCAAACAAAGCGAGAGTAGTGAAACGCGTGTTACGACCTCTCTGTTCACGTACGAAACGATCGAAGAATCGAGGTTAACGCAGGAACGTACGTGGTGATTTCAGATGTCCTGACAGCGGGCCCCGGGCCACCAGGATGCCGACAGACGACGACTATGGCCGAAGAGAACGTCTCCTACTGCACCAGCATCCGATCCCTCAGTACGGGTCCTCGTCATCTCCGGTTCCAGGATCGAACGGCGGCGGGACGTCCGGAAGCGTCGGCTCCCAGTCGATCGGTTCGACCAGCACCGCTCCGGATTGTTACAAGCCGTCGGCGCAACAGCAGCAAGCCGATCTACGAACGAACGGATCGAGCCACACCGTCGGCCAAGATCGTTACCAATCGTCGGATCAGTCGTCCCAAGGGAACGAGCACGCCGATTATGGAGGCCGTGAGCGAATGTCGGGCATCGTCGAGAGGCACGACAAGTCGACGGACAAGCCAGCGATCGACGATTTCCCAAAGTCGTCCTGCGGCGCGGAAACGCGCTCGATACAGTCGAGTTGCGAGCGATTCGGCCATTACCAGAACCAGGAGAGGTTCGGTCAGTCTTCGTTGCAGAGCCACCACCATCACCAGTTTACGCCAGGAGGCAGAGGCAGCAGCGGTGTCTCAACGTCTGGACAAACGTTGTCCGGCACGGTCATTCTGGCCGATCGTTTTCCACGGTTCGCGGAGCTCACCGGCCTCCACGGCGAGCAGAGGCTGTCGCTGGCCCCGAGCGAACGCTACCACCAGCCGGCCAGCAGCGCCGAGCTACGATTCCATCATCCGCCTCCGAGCGAGCTGGTGTCAACCGGAAACGAGTACGCGAACGCGAACATATTGGTGTCGGCGGGGTGCGCGGCGACCAGTCCATTCTCGTCGGAGACGTTCCCCTCGCCGCCGTCACCGGCACCAGCGAACGATCGTTTCGTACCACCACCGCCCCTGTCGCCCAGCCCGAGCGAGAAGTATGCCTCGACCCAGAGTCTGGCTGGTTATCCTGCTGCTGATAGGATTCTGGCCCCAGGTTCTCCAAGCGCCAGATACGGCGGTGGTACGGCACCAGCCTCACCGATGCCAGCTAAGGAACGATTCTCGTCGGCCGAACGACTACTGGCCGGTCAACAGCCGTCGGGTTCTATGCACGAGCCCAAGGATCAGCAACGATACGCTGGCGCCAACGATCGCCTCCTGTCCGGATCGTCGCCGGTGCTTGGAAGCCTACAAGCCAGTCTACAGGGGGACAGGAGCGGCATATACGCCACGAGCAGCAAGGATTCCACCGGATCGAGATACGGCGCAATTTCCACCGACCGATTGCTCTCGTCCTCGTCGCCTATACACGTCGCCCCGGTGCCGGAGAGGTTCGCCAGCAAGTCGACCGATCGGTATCTCGGCGAGTCGCCGGTACACGAACGATACCATCGGCAGGAAGCGACGTCGGCCATCCACCACCACGATCGTTACTCCACGATATCGTCCAGCGCCGAGAGATTCCTCTCCAACTCGCCTAATCCCGAGGCCTCTCATCAGCGTTACTCAACGTCGGCGGAACGGTCGGCGATGCAGGTGTCGTCCGGTGGCAACGACGGACAGAGACGTCTGTACACGACCGACCGAGGCGTCGAGACCGTTTGTCAGAAGTACACGGACAGGTCCAGCGGATCGCCCGCGGCGCCCACCGCTGACTTTAACAGATACTCCAGCTTTCAGGAGGTTGGAAACACACCCCAGTCCAGATACGTCAGCACCGCCGATCGTTTCAACGATCTCGCGATACAACGTTGCGGCCAGTCGCGAGCGAACGATCGATTCTGCGTGTCGACCGATCGTTACCTCGCTGGCTCGTCGCCGGGACACGACGGAAGACTGGCCAACACCGGGGAGGCGGCCGCTAGATACGTCGGCTCCGGATCCTCCACCGAGCGACTACTCTCCGCGACCTCGTCTTCGTCCTCCTCCTCCACGGACACGGTCGCTCGATATCACTCGTCCTACACGAACGCGGTTGCAGCCACGCAGCAGTCAACGGCGTCCAACGATCGTTTCACCTCCGTCTCTCCGACGCCTGAAACAGCCAGCGGCGATCGCAATCCACGATCGGGATCGGGAAATGGAACGAGCGGTGTCGGTGTCGGTGTCGGTGTCGGTGTCGGCGTCGTCGGCGGCGGCGGTGGTGGTGGCGGTGGTGGTGTCGCGGCCAGTTCCGGCTATCAGGGTACGACGAAAAGCAGCGTCGACAAGTATCTTCAGGTGTCAAAGTCGGTGCAAAGCTACGTTGGGAACGATCGTTACGGGAGCAATCCCGGGAGCGATCAGTTCGACAGGCTCAGCCAGGATCGTTACGACAGATTCGCCACCGGTTCGGTCGTCACCGGTGCCACCGATCGTTTCACACCTTCGTCCGCTACTCCTGATCGTTTTCATTCTGCCACTGATCGGTACTCGCCGGTGCGCGCCGCGGACAAGTATCTCTCCCTGCCGAAGCCCAAGGATCGTTACACCGGTCGCATAACGCCGATCTCCTCCTGCGGCAACACGGTCGCGGTTGCCGCGGCTGCAACCGTCACCGATCGAACCTACGGATCGACCAGCGCCACCGGAAGCTACGTTCCGCCAACCGCGCACACGCCCGTCGAACGATACGTGCCTCAACCGCCTCCGGAGGTCCTCTATCCGGACAGATACGTCGACAGATACGTACCGCCATCCGCGCACACGCCTACCGATCGTTACGTGCCCACCAACGATCCCGCCGATCCCTACATGAGGCGAGACCTTGGATTCCATCATCATTATCGGCTACCGCCGCCTGCCGGCTACCCGTACCATCAGTCCCACTTTCGACTACGCGGTTTCGCGTACGCGTCGCCAGGACGACTCGGCGGTAGCCCCGGTTCCAGCAGCTCGAGCAGCTCCGCGTCCAACCAGAGGGACGGCTTCTCCATGTCACCGTTGCTCAGGCCCAAGGTCCGCGCCTCCGCGGTCGAGTTCCCGACAACGTCCGCCGGGATTGTCGCGCGCCACGTGTGCAACAACCCGCCGTCTTGTTGCAACGAGGTGTCTGCCAACGGGAGGTCCTGCTGTCAGGCGATCCGCAGGTCTCTGCCACCGGGGGCGCTGCCCTCCATACCCACGCAGTCTTCCTGGTGAGTCATTTTTGTTCGTGTTTCTTTTCTTTCTTTCTTGTTGTACGATGAATTATTATTATTATTACAAAGTAATGATTGTTTTTATTGTGTTGATTAATTTTGTTCAATAATTGTACACAAAGTTAATAGGGAAATGTTTCCTTCACGTACGTGTAATTACCACGTGGTTAGGTGTTATTATTACATTAGACCAGTGATTGTTTTGATTACATTAATTAATTTTGTTGAATAATCGTCATACGATGATTCAAGCTGAAATTAACGAAAAGGTGTAATTGTCACGTGGCTGGATGTAATTATTACATTAAACCAATGATTGTACTAATTTTATTGCAGTAATTAATTTTGTCGAATAATTGTTACGTGACAATCGGTTGAGGTTGGTATGTTACAGTACGATGTTAGAATTTGACGATGCGAAACGACTCAGCGGTAGAAACTTTCACTAGCAGTTAAATATCAATTCCGAAAGGTGACTTGCAAATGAAAACATTTGTCTTTCACGGTTTAGAGACTATTTGTCGTGCTAGTCTAGTAGTCGAGTGAGTATTCGGTTCCCAGACGTTCCTATCGAATTTCCATCATCACGAGTTTGGAATGAAGAGGGCAGAGAAAAAGAGAGAGAGAGAGAGAGAGAGAGAGAGCAGGGATAGATAAATCTTCGTTAACGACGGAAGTTTTTGTATTAAATCTGAATAGATTTTTTCCAACGCGGAGTCCGAGCTGCGGGAGGAGATCCCGCGTTTAATTCTCGTGGGCGAAGTTTGCCGCTGGAAAAAATTAATTGCCGCACAAATGGAAGTCAGCGCGCGGATAAAAGGAATTGCAAGCGGAGGCGAGCGGAGGTCGGAGCCGTGTAGCCAGGGGATTAAGGAATACAGCGATCCGGATAATATACGTGTCCACTTCGTAATCATACGCCTTTATAATAAAGCTCACGAATTAGAATGGGCGAGCTTTAATTGCGAGATGAGTGTTATTTATAGCGGGAAGGGAAGGTACGAACTTTTGCGCGAGTATATGTTTCGGAAATACTCGGGCACCTGGAAATGGTCGGACAAGATCAGTTTCAGCTATCATATTTAGTAGCAAAGGAACGTACCCAAGTGTCAATCATTCCGATCTAATTTTGCACAAATAATTATAGAAAGAGAAACCATCAAAAAATTATAAAAAATCGATATAATGTTATAAAATTATAAATATATAAATATATATAAAATACGATCTTTTTGATATACTGTTCAAACAAGTGGTTTCTTCGAAAAATCTACACTGTTGAACTCGTCGTTAAGGAACGCCAGTTTCATCAGTTTACACAAAAACTGTATCTTTAGTTCATTAAATCAGCCGAGAAAAAAAAAAAATACGTGTCAAATAATTTTTCAAATACTACATTTCATTAAAATAAAAAAAGACTGTTGTTTCGATCTAACTCGTAATTTCAAACTTCCAAATTCAAGCGTTCGAGTAACAAAATTCTTCTGCAAAATTCGACTACATTGCCATTGCTTTTCTTTTAATCGTAAAAAGTTAGTTTAACGATGATCAACGAAGGATAAAATTGCCGTGTGCAGTTCTGAGCGGCAGTATAATCCCAATCTCTCTCTCTCTCTCTCTCTCTCTCTCGTGCAGCCGTGACTCAGTTTCCAGTTTCTCCCCCGATATTAAAGTTCCGGGCGAGATTGCGTTCGGTAACACACGGTTTAACTTTCAGTCAGCGCGGGCAAGTACGTTGTGCGTGAATTTATAGTGCTTCTAATATCCCGATACTGACCACGTGCTAAATGTTTGATCGTTAGCGTGGAAAGTTTGCGACGTATCGGATAGATAGAATTGATTAAATCGGTGGCTGGTTTTCCGATTGAAACGCACTAGCTTCCGCCAAGATGGAACGACTGTCTCGAGCGTTCTTCTATTCACAGAAAATTATATAAAATACATTGTCTCAGAAAAAGAATTCATTAGCGTTCAAGAGCACCTTCGAGAGAATTTTTAGCAATTTTTAACCGTACAATTGTCGCGCAACGTCTGGTTATTCTCAATAACGTTTGGGACAAAGGGTTTCGTCGTATTTGGAACGATTTTCAAGAGCTTTTCTCACCCGTGTCAACGCGCGGCCGAACTTTCAGTTTCTGTGCAACGTCGTGTCCGATCGGAGGCTAAAGTTCTCGAGCCGGAAATGGAAACTGGGTTGGAAACACAGAATCGGCTTTTATCAAACCGAGACGATGATCCGCGCGACGAGCGCGACTGGATATTAAAGGGCAAGGGATTTAACGTCGTAGAAATAGGCAACGATCGATAACCTCGCCTCGGAGCAGGGACGACAAATCACGTAGATCAGATCAGATCGGATCGTAGATCGAGTCAGCCTGGCAAACAGGGTGGTGAAAACTCGCCAAAGCGAAGTCTCCGTCAAGACTTTGTTTCACGGTTGATAATCACTGTGTTTAAAACGTTATCTAAAAATGAACTGGAATGTAGGCCGTGTCCACATTTAGCAGTCGCGCGGAAGCCGCGAGCATAGAAAGGGTCGTTACTTTCGTGGCAGTAATCAGGTTAATGGAGTATCGTGGCCCATTTTATTTTTTTTTTCTTCCTTTCTTCTCTTTTTTTTCATCTTCATCGGCTCCAGCGCGTCTCTCCAACTTTCCCGCCCCCCTCTTCCTTTCTTTCCTCGTGTCTCAAAGTCAATGATGCATTACCGTCCGAAGATTTCAACCCCCTTTTTCTCTTTTCTTTCCTCGGGAGCGCGCATTGTCTTCCACCATGCTCGCTCGCGTTTCGATAAAGAAATATATTCAACCCTCCCCCTCCCTTAAAAGAAAAGGAAAGGAACGATGTAAAGGATTCTACGTATTCGAAACCAGGCTACTTTCGCAGCTCTTTGAATTTAGAAATTCTCGAAGGGGTCGATTCGTCTCACTGAAATGCCCAGAAGCAACTGTTCTGAGTTTTTGGCATAAAATTTTATTGATACGCAAACATTTGAATCGATAGAAAACAAATTACAGGTGCGATCGCTCAGTACCAGACAACGCCACTCCTACTCGAGGTCTACTCCACGCCCCCTCGCGAGTCACGTGACCCAAACCAACCAATCGCTAATTTTCGTTGCATCAGCGTTGCACCTGAGAAGGTCCGATTTTCTGAGTCTCCGCTAAAATCACTTTCAGTGATAAAAAAAAATTACACTCGTCGGTTTGAAGCATTCGGAGCTGTCATATCAATTCTGTTCTTAAAGACGCAAGAGGAGGTTAACCGTTAACGACGATTTCCTATTAAGCGGCAGGTGTTTAATTCGAGTCGGCGAAACGTCAGCGAATTTTCGCGCCCCTGCGCTGATCTTTGGCAGGGGAGGGCTGATGGGGGATTGGTTAGTCCGTGGCAGAGCGGAGTGTACCGAAAGTCGAGAAGGTACAATGGTCGGACAGGGCAGTTCCCTGAAAACTGAGCCAGAGGAGGGCTGATTCCTTTCGGTTTGAAAGGGGGTAGGAAGAGATTACGTCGGCAGGCTCGTTCCGCTGAGTGTTCAGTTTGCTTTGGGATATCGGCTTTACCCCTCGCGAATTCTCCGCGCGAGTTTGCCGAAAGCTTTGTGCTGGTCAAGCCGATTGTGACATGCCTCCCCCACCCACGTGTCCCCCAAACCCCCGCGTGCCGACCAGGAAAACTCGCCAGTTCGATGGAAATAGAGAGAAGTCTCGGCGAGACTCTCTCCCGACATTTGTGAAAGAATTCACGTTCGTCCTCTTTGCCTCTCTCTCTTTCTCTCTCTTGCCCCTCGCCGCTCTCGGTGCTTACAGCGTCGTCCTACATGTGTACTTAAAGAGACGTCCAGCCACTGTCTCGCGTCTTTTCGGGGCCTTCGAATCTCTTTCTCTTCCTCCTTCTATCGAATCTTATCGATAAGATGGGCCGTCAAATTTATGCGATCTTGGCGCTCTCGCGAAATTTGTTTCATCGTCATCCATTGACTTTGCAATTGGTATCGTCGTTTCAAGTTTTTTTCTGTTTCCATGTAATTTTTTTGTTTAACAGCAAAGACTAACAGTGGCTTTGTTACTCGGACTTTCCTGCAAATTTACATTTTAAAACTATATAAAAAGGAGTTGGGTAAAAGTTTGTTTCGTTAAGTTCGTGATATTGTTGATATTGTTTAGTGAAATAGTAATTAATAAAACATACAAAATACCCTGGATATTTTGTATAGGTTAAGTTTATAGGTTAAGTTTGATAACTGAAGTTTATAGGTTAGGTTCGATATCTTAAATACTTTGTATAGGTTAAGTTTACGTTAGGTTAGGTTAGGTTTAGGCTTGTTTCACCTATTAAATACCTTGGACCATTTCCAAGTGTATAGATGCATTTCTTTACACTTGAACTTTTTTATATTTCCTACAAATACACCATTATTACCGAATTGTTGTTACATTGCTACAATCTGAATTATTATTACAACCGAGTTCCAAGTAGAACTCACACGATGACTAAATTGAGGAACCACGGAGAGAAGCAGGAGGAAAAGAAGAGTTTGAAAAATGTTTGGGAGTAATTCAAGAATTTTCGTTTCAAAGTTCCGGGAACACGGTGGGATTCTCGGTTTCGATATCTGGAGGGTTTCAGGGATCTCGTGTCGCGTCGCGAACTTTGTCTCGGAGCGAACCGCGCTGCTTAGCATGCCGCTTTCGCGGAAAACACGTCAACTTATTCCCGTGAATTATTTCTTGTTCACTTTCGGCATCTGCTCGCGTTTCCTTAACGCCAGGCTCGAGTGTTTCCGCGAGAAACGAGAAGCTGTTCTTTCGCGGTTTGCCGGGGGCGGTTTCCGCCTTCGCGGATTTATAAATTCCGCGAACGGATTCGAAACACACGCCCGGCTGTGGCGCGCACGCTGGATTCTCGATTAACCGGCTAGATTCTTACGGTCCCTCGGTTTCCCGAGTGTACGAAATAAAGTAAAGCCGTGCCGGCGTTTTCAACGTCGTCGTTGCGCGCGTCGAGTGTATCGTTTGAAATTTTTGTGTAAGCGAAAAGTCAAAGCGACCGAGTCGAGTAAAATAATTGCAGCAGTTTGAACTCGATATTTTTGGGTATTCCGTGAGTTGTTTGTAACGAGGACACAAAGTCTAGGTATTCCTTTGTTACACCTAAAGCAATCGGTACTCGAAGAGCTGATGGATCTTCGCGCTTTGTACATTTGAATCAACTCGATCAGTTTCTGTTTTACATGTTGCAAAGCAGGGAGAAATCTCTCGCGAGGAACAAGCTGGGAAAACGAAGTTTCAGGATCATATTTTGCACGTCTCCGACTTTCCATCGTCGAAAAACGAAAGAAGAAAAAAGAAGAAGAACGTTAAGGTGCGCTTTAAGCGATCGTGCAATAGGCTTGAACAAACTCCAAGGGACTTTATTATTATGTTTCATCTTTCATGCATGAGAATTTTCGTTCAGGCTTTAGCCTAGTTTCGTGGTAAATTTTGCCCTCTCTCTTTCCCTCTCTCTCTCTCTGTTAATAACGTGAAAGACCAACACGTTGAAAGTTCGATCCGCGGGATTAACGAGCCGATTACGCGATTAACGAACGATCTACGTGTTCGCGAAATTAGTAGAGTTAGAGTTACCATAATGTGTCCACGCGACCGCGAAAAATTGCCGCTTATCGCGATCGATCCTCAATTTGGCGAATATCGTTCGATTCTGACGTCAAACTCGACTTGATTCGAAAACAGAAAATATTTTTCACAGCACGATTAACTGAACTAATTTACAAGAGAAAAAGAAACTAACAAAGATGAGAAAGTTTTCAGAAAACTGACAGTCAGCGTCGCTTTATTGGATTAATATCTCGAAAACTTATTGATATGCAAACATTTGAATCGATATAAAACAAATTACAGACGCGATCGCTCAGTATCAGACAACGTCACTCCTACTCGAGGTCCACGTCACGCCCCCTCGCGAATCACGTGACCCAAACCAACCAATCGCTAATTTTCGTTGCATCAGCGTTGCACCTGAAAAGGCCCGATTTTCTGGATTACCCCCTCTAAAATCACTTTCGGTGATAAAAGGAAAGAAAGTACGAAAGCGGCGTGAAATGAAAAGTAAATTAAAAATTCCACGAATTAGAGCGAGCATTGTTTACGAGGAGTGTTTCGCACGGTTGCGGGAAAAAGGAAGTCAAAGGGGTTAATTTTCCAATGGGGAGCCACTTGGCAACTTTCAACCCGATGAGAACTTCTCTTTTTTTTTCCTCTCCCTCTCTCATTCGAGGATTATTGAGTCGTTCAAACACTGGAACTTTCCAAATCAAATATTTATACGCTTCTTTCGGGCCCCTCTGCTCGTTCGACGTGTAACCGTCATTTTAATTGAACGTCATTCTTCCCGCGTTCTGTCGCGACGTTTCGCCAGTTGATTTGAAAACCTCTTCTCCCTTTCGCCTTTCGATCTCAGTTTAGTATTTGACGAGTTTTCGCATTGATCTTCGAAGTTGATGGCCGGTGCCGGTCCCACGAAGCTCGTTGCACTAGCAGCATTCGTTCGCGTTCCTTCACGTGACGAAACTGTTGAAGCGAATTGAAAATCACGCGTTCGAAACTCGTTGAATTTTGTGGACGATTTGCGCAATTTGGTAATCTCCGCCTGTGTAACTGTTTGCCGTAATCTGAGGACGCAGCGGGGTATTTATTATTCGAGCCTGTTGTCGAAACTGAAGAAAGAACCAAGCTCCTTTGATCGTCGATTTTCTATATCCATTTGATAAAATCGTGATTCTTTGCGCGAACGATGAATTTATAAACTCGTACTCGATTCTTGAAATTTCCTTTTCGTAATCTCATTGTCAGTATGTTTCGAATTAAAAACCCACGTAGACATACACACGCACATGCCTAGAAAATCTTCAAAGTTTCTACCCTTTCAAAGTTTACTTGCCGTTGTCTGAAATCTATTAATTGGCGATAATTGTTAATTTATCGTGTCGTCAATTAATTTAGTCATCGATCATAAATGAGTGATTAATAATTAGCGGCAGGCGTTCATATTTCATTTGGAATTATGTAAAGCACGCTAAACGCGCTCTGTATTCGAACGGGGGAGTTTCATCAACGAATCAATTTTCCACCAAGGCACCGATGAAAGAAGACCAATCGATCGGTCCAAGATACAACGAGCACGGCAAACAGGGCTCTGTTTAATTAAACACCTCGTTGCCTTGCCGCGCGTTCAAAGCGCCCGCACAACCACGCGAGCGCAAACATTCTCAAACACACATACACACACAAAGAGAGAGAGAGAGAGAGAGAGAGAGAGGCTGCTACGTTTTCGCATCGATTTGTGGGAAACACACGCAAGAACCCTTTTACCAAATTATTCCGCAAGATTCTATCGGTTGGTGCGTTCGATCGCTAATAGATTTTATTAGAGAGCGTGTTAATGAAACGATATATTAATAGATCGGTGACGAGAAAGCGTAAGAAATAATGTCAATTAATTAACATCGATTTCGAAAGGAAGTCACACTTGTTGCCCAGTCGACTTTCGTCAATTTGTTTCACGATTCTCTCGTGATTTTCGAGCAACTCGATCTCGACGTGACGAGATAATATTGTCAATTGATATTAATCTAATATTCGCTTTGAAGGTGTACCGCACTTGTTGCCCGTGAGATATCCTCTTGCCATTCTGGAGGTGTGACCAACTTGCCCTCCGCTCGAATTCGATTCGGTAAGGTCAGAAGTAAGCCCTTTCGCATCAACAGAATTTCGCTTTTAGCGGAGAGTAACGTCAACTTTAATTCTGAAATGCCTCTAGCTTCTAGAGACAATTGTCATTTGCCGAGAGATCGGCAGACAGTTCGCTCGATAAATTCCACAAATTAATTGTAGACCGTATTGTCTCTGGACGATACGGGAGAAGGGGCGGTGAAAGCTGGCGGAAGTCATAAAAGGAACGAAGGACTGGCATTGTCTTCCCTGGGCAAGAAAGGGCAAGAAGGTTCCACGTGCTGTTGGCAACTTGGGTAATTATGTCGTGTCCGCTACTCTAACCAGCCCCGTCACACGAAATTGCAACCTGACACCGGTCGTTCTCTCGCTCCACCCCTGACAAACCCCAGTCTAGACACACACACACACACACACACACACACACACACACACACACACACACATACACACAGACGTTGCTTTCAATTAAACCTTTTATTCTGCACCCTCGAAAATTGCTTGCTCGTGAGCCGCCTACGAATGCTCGATGTTTTCAAAAAACAGAACGACTATGGTTATTACGACCGCCCCCCTGTTTTCACCCGGATGTTATTAAAAGGGGGTAAATTTTTTTATATGAAACGATTCGACGATTATTAAATTAGAAGGAACTTACTTTGATCAATTCAAAAAACGTTTATGTTTCCGTTCTTTGAAGTGATACTGATACGTTAGAAATTATTCTTATTATTTTTATTATATATAGAGAATTAAAATATTCACCTGACCTAACCTAGATTTTCTACAAATTCGTGGTAATAAATATAAAATTCGACGCAATAAAATTTTATTGCGCGGTTAAACATTGAACAAAAACTAAAGTGACTGGATTAACATAAAATATTTATTATACGCGTATGTAGCGCGCTGGGCATTTATATAACAATTCTGACAATAGAATGATTAACAACATCCATTACATGTTCACGGTTTGATCAGTTAAAATATTTCTTGCGCTTGAATTTAATTTTTGAAAGATAAAATAAAATAATAAATGGAATAAACGACAAAATGACGTTGCATTGTTTCATTTTCGAGTCGCCCATGAAGTGAATTTAAACTTGCAAAAGGGTGAAATTCGATTTACGAAAAAGTAGAAAAAGATGAACATGATCAGCAAAAGGGGTATTAATTCGTGACTTCTGACAAAACCTGTCAAAATTCCTCTCAAAATTGCCTTTGCAATTTTTCCTCGACTTGTTCGCTCTAACCTGTTCAAATGAATTTTCGAATCGTCTGGGAGAGGAATTACACGCGAGAGCGAGAAGGGCAGGAACTGGGTCGCGAGAGGTCAAAGTGTAAATCGCGTTTTATACGTTTCTGCCTGTTTTCTTTTTGCCTCCCCACTCCCCCTTTCTTTTTCGTCGCTCGAGTGAGTCTCGGAGACATCCGACTCGTTGGGAAGGAGCAATCGAGTTAATCGCCGCTGGAATCCCGACGTTCTAATTATGCGTTCTAGATGGCAGTCCGGACGGTGAGTTTAATTACTTCCGATAATCGAGTAGATCCTTCCTAACTCGCTTCTCAAAGGACCCGCCGAACAGATTGCTGTGACTCGAGGTGCCCGATTCCCGACACCGAGCCGGAAATCAGGGAATATAAATGAGAGAGACACCTTCGCTGTAGGGGGAGAGGATTGCTTGTTGGCGCCTTGCTTCCTGTTTCGGCAGATCCGGCTTCACCTTTCGAGGTGTCGGATTGCTTGAATTATTCGGAACGTTCGACTGGAACGACATTCGGTCGAGACAACTGCTTATTTTTAACTCTCTCCTCCAACCTCTTGATGGATCCTCTTGCTTTTGAAAATCTATATTTCTTAATGTACAGGGAGGTTTCGCGTTAATTTGAAAGTTTTGAAATCCAAAGTCACATCGTGAGCGCACTGAAAGTGATTTTAGGAGGGGGTAACCCAGAAAATCGGGCCTCTTCAGCTGCAACGCTGATGCAACGAAAATTAGCGATTGGTTGATTTGGGTCACGTGATTCGCGAGGGGGCGTGTATATTACTATGGTCAGTATCCGACATTCTTAAAAATCGTGTCGAACTCATTTCTTAGTCGAACAATACGATGCCGCGAGATAAATCGAATCGAGGAAACAAGAAGATATATATCGGAAAATATATCAAAGTCGCGACGATTAAGAGGGTGAATAATTTATTTAAAACGGTGGAGGGGGGACTCGGTGGCACGGCTATAACGCAACGTGAGAAATTACACGCAACATCAAGCTATCGTCATGGCAACGGTGCTGGGCTTCTCCGTGGTCACTACATAAACTAAAGCGGGCGGTTTCTGGGGGGTGGGCAAACTCTGACCGGGAAGGGTGGGGTGGTTGCTTTACTACTCCATAAATCGCAAGACATCGGGCCGGCCGTGTTTGTGACATTACCGAATTCACCGGTGTGTACGACCAGATATTTATTACGCGCGCAATAATTTACCTCAGTCTCATGCACCGTAAATTTCTTATTAGAAAAGTTCTTTTGTGCCATGATGTCTCCGTCCCGGGGTGTGTAACTTGCCGCCCGCGCGTATCCACGTGTGTGCACATCCGTACGTGTGTGTACAGAGAAACAGAAATTTTCGTCCCTTTCCGGAAATTGAAGGTTGCAAAATTTATTAAGGAAGTCGGAACACCGCAGCGCCGTTTATGTTTCAGAACTACGAAGGGAATTCGCTTCGGAAACAGAAGCAGGTTAAATGCATTTTGGATCCGAACGAACTGAATTCGTGAAATTTTCGATCAACTATGGGGAATATTATTGCGCCGAACAGTGTGACAATTTTAATTCTGTTAAACTTTGGACGACTGAATCTTTATTTTTGGAGATTCTTCGTTGATAGAATGCAGTATCGTTCATATTTCAGAACGGGGGAATTTATCTCGAAACGGAAAGAGATTATAAAATATTTTTGAGGCGGAACAATATTTTAAATTCTTGATTGAATTTTCGGTTAAATATTATCGAGAACATTCTTTGTAGTACGAACGAGAATATTTTACGAGATTAATTTGATCAGGAAAATCTTATTGTCTGATCATTTTACTTGTTACAGTAAGAACAAACGTATTAAACGATTATTCTTCATTAACTTAAGACTGTTGGATTATTATAATTTACCACCAGGGGTCATTTAAAAAAAATTTTGCTTAATTCACATTATTATTTTCAAATTTATGCGCGCATTGCAAGAGAAATATATCGCGAAATATTCGAACGATTACACGTACGCTTCATAAATTTAAATCGGCGAATGATCAAGTTGTATATTCTGTGGAGTCAGCCCTTATTGAATAACAACGGGGGAGGGATTGTTTAGAAATTCAAGGCATTCCCAAGGGATTTCGCGTGTCCTGTTCCCCGCAGTTCAGAGTCAACCATTCGCTCGTATAATGAATACTAATACGTCTCTTGCTATCGAGCTAAGTCTAGATAAAGGAGACTGACAATCCCTTGTTAGTTTGTCGTTGATTGAGCGGGGCACGCCGGAAGAGGCGAAACTTTTAATTAGTTACTGATCCCACGGACGATATAATTCCTTCCTGCGGGACGCCTGGCATGACGGGAATAAATTGAAATTGCCCGAGCCGATGGTTTAACATACTTTCGGCTTACTCCTTGGCTTAGGTCATTGAGAAAAATCGCTCTAATCGAAACTCGCCCGAAATCGCCCCCCTAAACGAATTACCCGGTTAAATCGATCTTGCGAGAAGGCTATTTGCCTTCCTTTCTATTTTCTAGTGGAATAATCTCGGTAAATCTCGCTCGAAAAATTTTCCGTTCCGATGCGTTTGCGAGAAATTTACGCGTAATTCAAAAATTCAACGACACAGTTGTTAATATTTTTGGGCTGAGAAAACCTCGTTGCCTTGTTTGTCTAGCCGTCGTAATCTTAACCTCTTAAGCGCCGGAATGACGTGCCACGCACGTCGAGAATTTTTCGTTCCAAATTGCAACATTTTCTCAGCTTCAAGTATTTATTTAAATGATAAGTCTGTTACTTTTTAATAATTTCTATCCAGTGATATCATACCGACGAGTTCAAAAGAAAAAGAAAACGACGAATTATTCTATAAAGTTCGGTCACTCGTTATGGTCCGCGCGTGCAAGGGATTAAGACGTAAAACAGAGGTGGCTAACTGGCGGTCCGTGAGCCCTTGCTCCCCACTTTCCTGGTCGCTAACGCTATCCCCTCCACTGCGAAATTCGAGAAAGTTAATCCTCTCGCAGGATCGAGGCTTTTTGGCAGCAGCTTCGTGGTGCACAGACGTCGAGACATTCTTCGCGGAGAACCAAGCGTGTCGCGCTTTCTGCCTTCTCCCGCAGAAGATGTGAAATTTATTAAATTTCCAGCCTTTCGTATCTTTCGTATCCTCTCTCAACCACCCGCGTAGGGTTAATTTCTACTCACGGTAGCGTTTCCATCGAGTCACTGACTCTTATAAGTTTGCGAAATTTCGCGAAATTTGCCCAAACTTGCGCACTGAGTGAATTTAGTATTGATTTAGTCGTAATTTGTAATTGCGGAGTCTCACCGACGATATTAACTCGATTAACAATCGCCAACGATGGTCAATAGAATTATTAACGCTAGTTTGATTGCGCAGCAATTACTAATCGGGCTCCAACTGAAATTCCGTTCAAACGGAAGAAACTGAGACTTAAGAATATTACTCTTAACAATATTACATGATTTGCGTCGATGATCGTGTAAACTTAAAAACATCGTATTGTAAGTGTGAAATTGTTATTTATCTTTGACACTAAACACAGAGGAAGACTGTGTGTGTGAGAGAGAGAGAGGTATTTACCAGATATCTTGTTGCAAAGTTATTAGCCGAAACCGGCGACTACGGTTAGGTGACAACGCGATCGTTAGAGTTTCTACGGACGGAAGTAACCAGGCGTCGCCAGTTAAGTTCCTCGGTGAATTCCGACTGGCAACGACCGTTCCGGACACGTTTATGGACAGGTTGATGGCAGGATCGTCAAAGGGAAACGCCACGGAATAGGGATTCGCGTCCCGGTGAACGCGGATATTCCGTTATAACTGCGAGGAAACCCGCAGGATCCGGCTGCGGTGATCCTTGTATTATCCTCGATGCATCTCCATCTCGATGCAAGACCTCGAGAGAGACACCCCAGATTCTAGGATCGTTTCGTGTCCCGTAATCGTGAAACCGCGTTTCAGATAGGCGTCGTGAACTGGCGATTTGCCGTTTCGCGAATCGTCTCGACGTGGAGCTTTTACGCCGAGGCTTCCGAAACGATCGCCGATCTCGCATTTCGGATTTTGGCACTCTCTCGTCCGGGTGATTCGACGAACGGTGAATTTAATATTCAGACACTGAATATTGAAATCGTGGCAATTTTGTAAAAGTGAAATTTCAGGATAACGAAACAAATGTTGTTAGCCACGAGGTTAATTTCCATTCCAGTTTCTTTTCATTTTCTGTTTTAAGCTGAGAGAGATATAGATTTCGGAAGCAAACTGTTTCCGACTGTTCGCATTTTTGTTTGCGTTATTGTCGCGCAATTTCGTTGGAAACGGACTGCTCGTCTTAGTTAATTCGCGTCGATGTCCCGCAATCGATGGTTGGCTTCCGCGTACTCGTGGTGATAAAGTTTGATAAGCCATCCATCCATCACGCGATGAACAGCACGTGAATCGTATTTCACGTTGTACGTATTGGGTAGATATCGGTTCGGGTGTCCTCGCGTTTAAACAGTTGTCAGGACACGCGCGAGGATCCCTATAAATTATTCAAAATCGAAGCACTCGCTCGTGGAAAGTAGTTCGCAGTCGGATCAGGCTTCGAATTTTTCGCATTCGCCGTTGTTCCTCGAGCTTCGAAGAAATCGATCTGGCACGCCGTTTGACAGATCCCGATTCCAAGTGTCAATTCCTTCTGCTCTGCTACTATGAAAAAGTTTCGAAAAGAATCAGGGCTCGTGCCCAAAATTCATAAAGCCTCTCTAGGACGTGAGTGTCCAACATTTTAGATCTTCTGGGCTTCTCATTGGCCAGAAAAAATTTGTTGAGCGCCCCACAATTTTTTACTAGTTTACTATATTATTTATGAAGATATTAAAGCAACTTTTATGGTGAAACAATACATTGATTAGAAAAATATGAAAATTTTTAATGAGAACACTGAGCTCGTCTTTTTTTTATAATAGATTCACCAGTAATACCTTTGAAAGAGTATTTTCAAGATGCTCGTCTAAAATTTTCGTTCCTATTTTATTTTTCGTGTGGGAAAAAAATAATCTGTTCGCAAAATGCTCGATAAATATTGCCCCCTAAAAGAGATATGTTTGTGTAAAATGTTTCATGGTTAAAATTATTCAAATAACAAAATTCTTCAATTATTTCAATTTATACAATCGGATGTGAGCTGCATGCTCTAGGATCACTCTTCAATTTCACCCTTTCTGAAACTCTTCCTACCGAGGTGTCAATCTCTCGACAAAGAAAAGATCAAGAACAGTTTGAAAGATCCATCGACCGATTGTGTTCGATCGGGAATCGATTTTTAACGGACGAGCAACACCAAAGTCGGAATATCCCGCGACTGTCACGGTATTTGCATGACGCTCATAATTGTCCAGGATTTTGAGCGGTCGATTGAACCGGAGCGCTCGCGAGAGACCGCGTCGAATGCCAATCACTGACGTCAGGCATGTGTACACACAGTCCCCCACCTCCTAACAGTTGCCGGATGCACACACATATCAATTTGCATTCGGTATAAATAAGTCGCGCGCGTGGGGCGTTGTGCCCTAAATGCGGCCATATGGATAGCTCGAATTTACCATTTGCGTGGCATAACGTGCAAATCAGCCGTCCGATAACAGCGACAGCCTCCACCTGAACAATAATATTGTCCGCAAAACAACTGTGCCTATGATTTACGTTTATCGCGCTCGGTTAATGGAAACAATGTGTTTTCACAGCCTTGAGGCTTCTTCCACAACAAAAACGGAAACGCGCGCAATTTGCAGTCGCGCAGCGGCTGAACGTTGAAACTGTTTGGTAATTTCGTTTGGCAAAAATCGTGTTAAATGGTTGTTACTCTTTCCTTTGATCCACGGCATTGAAATTTATCCTTTCACATAAACCCCCATTCAAAAATCTTAGGACAAGAACTGTAATAAAAATGGTGCAATAGGAATTACAAATTATATGCAATAAATACAATATAATAAAACATACTTTATACAGTATGTTAACATATTGCAATATGTACACACACATAAAATTAAATTAAATACAGAATACATTTATTTACATTTAATTTTAAAATTAAATACAATATATTTAAATACAATAAATATAAAATGTATTTTATACAATAAGGACTGTGTCAACATATTATATTAAAATACATACATACATATAAAATTAGATTAAATACAAAATACATTTATTTGCATTCGATTTTAAACTAAAATTAAATACAATACAATTAAATACAGTGAATGTAAAACATACTTTATAGTACAATAAAAACTCCATTAATATATTAATTATATTATATAATTATATTATATTGTACTATATTATAAAATACTAATAATTTATAACAATACTGAATATTCAAGATAAAAGTGTCCTAAGACTTCTGAGCGTAGAGAGAGAATTCGTCTGTCGCGAATCAAATTCGGAGATCAAAAATGTCGTTCTCGCTTCTTATCCGGTTTGTACGTGCACTCCAGATTTCACGGCGATACACCGTGAACGGAGAATTCTTCGTAACAAGAACGCGTGCCCGCGTATCTTTTCACATTATGCACCAAAGAATTTTTGAAGGAGCCGAAGCATCACGGTCTCGCGCGTGTATGACGTTTCGAGAGTTTGCTGCACGAATTTCTGGAGTGCGCGCTATTCCGGGCGGTGTGCGCGACGAAAATATTCGAGCTGCCGAGAAGTTAAAGACGCTTTTAAAATGTCAATTCCCCAGGGAAATCGCGTGCTCGATTTCACCGAGGCTCTGTCAGACGCGATTATCCCCCCCCCCTTTTTTCTTCTTTTTTCATCGAAACAACAAATCTCGTCTGTCTAGTTTTCGACTAAATATTCATTCACGCACGATTCCGCAATGCATCGAATTTTGTATCGAGCGATCACGTTAATTTCTGATCTTACGTTGCAATATCGAATCTCGTTCGGTACGGATGTATTTCGTGATCGCGATTCGCAGTCAGTGAAAAGGGCGGCGAGGTAAGAGCGCGGATGGATGGATCCGTATGTGGTTTTTTCACGAGGCAGCCGGGACAAATTTCGACCACCTGTCGCGTCCAGGAGGCCTAATCGGTAACCAGAACTTAACAGATCGTCGTGTCCACCTGTCGGATTTCCTCGTGAAATGTCCGGCGCATCGCTAATTAATTGTTCGCAGTTTCGATCAGTCGGGCGCAATTAAATTAGGTTACGTGCGCCGCCTCCGAAATTCGACGTTAATGCGTTCAACAATTTCGCGTGATTGGACAGGCGAGACTGGATTTCCCACTTCTCCACTTTCCAAATTTCCAAATTTTATACATCAATTTCTCAACCCTGACCATTTACAAGTATAGAAACCATAGAAATGCCATAGAAAGTTGCTTCTCGATAGAAACATGTCTCTTTTTTCTGTAAAGCAAGAAACATTCGAACGTTCGAGTATTAAAATGAGTATTAAATCGCGGAGCTGATGTGTCTAAACTAAAATGGTTGATAAACTAGGTCTCAGTTATACCTACATCTGTACTTTTTCTTTGTCACAAGTGAAACGTCTTGCTTCTTCGTGTCTCCGTTTGCTACGGAGATTTCAAACGAAAGAGGAAACAGTTGAGAATATTGAAACATCGAATGAAACATGGCGGTCGCATGAGCGAGCACAGGCCTGCGAGCCTTTCACCTGGACATTGATTTGCGTAAGTTTTGTCTCTCCATCTCTGTCTGACCAGTGTTCGTCCCTCTTTGTCTGGACCGTGGAATCCAGACGCGATCCATCCTTGTCACACTGCCTTCACTGTCCTCTGTGGCTGTCTTTCTCTCTCTTTCTCTCTCTCGACGCTGAGAAGCCGGGACTATAGCGAAAGGCGCAGTACAGTGCTCTCGAAACAGTTAGAAACTGTGAACCGTTCACGATCTCGGTACGACTTTGTATCATTCTCGACCTTGGATCTTTCACTATAGTCGTTATGTAAAGAAAAAAAAAAAAAAAATCGTAATCGAAATCGCTCGTAAAAATTATTAAAAAAATTGTCAAGCAAAACAAACCATCGAATATTTAAAAAAAAAAAAAAACGACAACATCGAAACATGTAAATTCCTCCATTGTAAATTCGGAAGGAGCAGGGCTTGAATTTAACTGTAAACTTTTATAAATGTAAGTTATTCACTAAACTTTCAACTTCTAAATTATTTCTTTTTCTGTTTTCAATGAACTTTTACATTAAAATTTTGATTCTGTTATAAAAGTCCAATTTTATTTTATATTTCATTAATAAACGTTCTAAAGGAACATTTATTTCTTAACAGACATTTTAAAGTAAAATATGAAAGTTTATACTCTTTTTCACTTGCAATTGGCATTATTTAAGGAATATAGATGAGCATGTAAGTCGGGATTTTTATGCATTTATATGATTCAAGGTTTCAACCTCAAACCTATGTAACACTTAACTTTGGTAAATTTGTTTGAAAAAATTTAACTTTTTCAAAGCAGAATATCTGTTTCTGTTCAACTAGAACTTTTTCTCACTTCCGACAAAAAATAAAAGTAATTTCTATAAGTCTCTTCTATATATAAAACTGTTTTCCTAGAACAGAAAAATTAAAAGTGAGGAAATATCTGTTATATTAACCAAAATTGAAAATTTTAACAGTTTCATTCAAGCCCTGCTTGAGAGACAGCAGGGCCAAGGTTGAGGATATCTAGTCGCTTAATTTAGAATGACGGGAGCGTTGACCCTGTTTCGTCAATGACAGCGCGTATTGTTGGAAAAGGTTGTCTCGGAAGGCACGCGGCGTCAGTATCAAACACAACATCGCGAAGAACACGTGTGCTGGCTTGCTGCGCATTTTGTTCGCGCAGTTTGCTGTAGGCCATGGTCAGTGACACACAGCTTCGCAGCGTCGATCGCCGAGTGAATTTTTCCAGTTATTTTCAGACGTAATCGGTGTGAAATACTGTTTCGCCAGTCAAGTCCAAGGAACGCGCGACATCTCCTCCGTGTACGTGGTTTCTATTAATAGCTCGGGCCGCTAGAGAGTCTCGAGATAGCAAAGCGAGGAAAAAGAGGCAGGTAAACACACAGAATGTCCCTGCGTAACTTTAAATTTCGAAAATTATTTGCTGTATCCGATGTAGAATCTTTCGAAAAAAGAGAATTTAATTATTAATTTAATAATTTTATTTCCGTCATTTCGTATTAATCTCGGCGTGTAAAATTGAATTTAGTTCTCGCGGAACAATGGCTGACTGACGGAGCGGGATTTTGTAAATGAATAACGATACAGTAATATCTCTTTTTTATCGATCGTCGATACCACAGTAGATTTAACTTCCAGCATCTATTCCGTGGTTTATAACTAAGGTATAAATTGGAGTTATTACATTGTAAAACATGGCAAAGATAAAGGAAACTTGCTGGTTTCTTATCTCGCAGAAATACACCTTGTTGGTCGTTATCTGGAGATAAGACGATAAAAGAGATACTTATGATCACGAGATTAACTTTCTTACCTTATTTGAGGTAATCGTGACTCACTCAGGTTTCAATCCGCGCTCTGCAGTCACCCAGTACAACGTTCATCGACAAACGTACAATACCCAATGCGTTTGAATAATATTTTGAATCTTCGTTTCGGAAAATATTTTATCCAGAATATTTGATTCAATGGATAAATATTTTTGAAAATAATGAGAAAGGTTTAAATAGCCTGCTTTGTTTCTTTCGAGATGCAGAACAGTTACGTGCTCGGCGTCGAGACCTTCGAAAGCAATAATAACACAGGCAAAGTTCGATAGAACAGTTCGCCGCTCGGAATATTTCTCTGGAATGTTATTTCTGAAATATTATTCTTCCATTTTTCACGTCGATCGATGTTAAAGCGAATGAAAGAACAGCGCGATATTACATATTACGGATCGTTTTAATTGCGGTTTAATTACCGGATATGTGTATGCATGAATCTCAAGTGTGTGAAAAAATTTGTAACGTAGATACGCCACGAAACGCGATTCACGTTGCGAGTGCACGATGAAGCGCAAGTGAAATGTCCGACGAGCGTTCCTCGACCGGGTTATCTCCGCTCCACTCGATGATGCGTTCCTCCTAGTTTCCCCCTCGCTTGCGCCGCCAACAAAATGTGAGTAGAAGAAACTAACGCAATACCATTTTACAATTTTATTACGTCGCGTTGCATCGCGTAACCGCGCCGGAATATTGCGCCCCGGTATGAAATACCGGCGGTACAATTTTTAATCTTTATCGCGTTACGTTTTTCTCGCTTTTCGGAACGAAAGTGGTGCACTTTTTTTTTCTCCCGGTATAATACGGTGTAATACGCGGGATAGAAGAGTAATCGTACTTCACTTGTTAGCGTGTAACGAAGAATTATTTTCACTTACACTTCCATTTAAACAACGTTTCGTTTCAATTCTCAAAGGTTAGCAACAACAACGAACGATTTTGAATTTATCCTTGTGTTGAAATGGTATATTTACCGCGTTTTTATTTTGCATTGGATTTTATTATTTTACCAAAAAATGAATATATATATAAATTTATATAATATATTATATATATAAACATAATATATATAATATATATTAATAATATATATTATTATTTATATAATATATATATAAATAATATAATATATAAATATAATATATTATAATATTGAGGGAACTGTAAAGTAGTATGCAGCTGGGAAAGAGAAGGAGAGAGAAGTGAGAAGAAAGGCGATTGCGTTTCGTCTCGGAGTCACTGCCTAGATTCATCAGTGGGGTTGATGGCAGCGACTCCTTACCCCAGACGCTTGTTGTTGTAACTACCAGCTAGGCTGGACGGTCCATCCATCCGAGCGGTGTTGCCGCACCTGTTTCGTTTAACGTCGGAGATCGGCAGAACCTCGACGCTAGGCGCGCAGCCACTTGCGGCTTGTGCTAGTCGAGTGTTCGAAACTCGTAGTCGAGGAATCGTAGGGCCGCTACAAATATAATTATAATAAATATAATATATTATATATATAAATATATATAATATAAAATTTCCATCACGAAAGAGTTAAAGTAAAAGAAGCAGAAAATCTTTGTAGTATATAATAGGGTACACGCTTTTATTTGTGTATTTTACAAAGAATCATTCAAGTCTCTAAAAATATACTGTTTTATATTTATGAAAAATATTTATCTAACAGAAATATTCAAATGGTCATTTTAGTGTTAAAATCAATCTTTATCGTTTTATATCGTATCAATATATATGGAATTTCCTCGTTTTTGTTCGCTCGGTTAATGCAATAGAATCGTTCACAGCAGCTCTTCCTCTTCGAACAGTATGTATATTTCAAATCGTACAACACACTGTGGATGAAAATCGCGGTCTTATGTCATCGTGTCTCAAACAATCGAAACAATCATTATCCACGACAATTTACGCGAGTTTTATATATTTTCCTTTAGAAATGACTGTTTGATATGTAATCTTTCGCATTGTTAGAGATTTCTTAGTACTTAAAATTCATTTCCAATTTACTTAGTTTCTCGAATTTTTAATATTCTAACGATAAATAGAAAGTAACGTCGGTCAATGTGTTTATCGAGAAATTCCAAACACGTAGCGACGAATCTTGTCGAGCTCTCCAGAAGCTTCGGAGCAATTATCTCAGAATCAATTTTTATCGTATTATCGTCGTATTAACGTCGTATCGATAAAGTAACCGATTATGTAGAATTTCCTCGCGTAATTCCTTTTGATACAACAAAATCGTTCGTAGCAATTATTCTCAGTACACGTATCTTATCAACGTGGAAAATCGTCATCGTGTTTTAAAGAATTTGTCAAAAGTTGGAGGGCGTAAATTACAAGAGTAGCGAGCAAAAATTGCAATTATGCGATAAATCATGACATTTCCCAAAGTAGAGTAAAATTTTTCTGCATCTGTTATCTCGTCAAAAAAGGTGAAAATTACCTTCGTCCCGACGAAGGTATGTTAAAAGCAATCGGAATCGTCGTCATCCGCGGCAAACTAGTCGCGCTAATCGCGAAATTCCGATCGCGTGGCGCGAACCTGGTCCTCGAAGAGCTTGACAAATCCATTCAGTACCGGCCGAGTGCCGGATGCTTGTACAACCTCGAGCAACTGTCGTACGAAGCGGTGAGCATCCGCGTCTGCGATCGTCCGGCACATCTGACGGCAATGCGCATCGTCCACGACGATGATACATGCAGGTGTTGATCCCATTTCCGCCCGTGAGAGCGGTTAACGCTGGCCGCGAGTCACGTGCGCTTGATTTACTCTCTCTCTCTCTCTCTCTCTGTCTCTCGATATGTGTGTGTTTCTCGTGATTTCACGTGTGTTCACTAGAATTCTGTTAAATCATGTCAGGTGCCTATCGGGTCACGGTGCTTCCTTGAATCGCCTCGTCCTCGTCGCGTCGCCCTCCTCTCTGACTAACACTCACGCTGTTGCGCGACCTGCGTGGTGTGTCACGCCACTGTTAATCACGTTATTTGCCATACGCGAACGGATCTCTCCGCGACTGCCCCAGAGTTTGATTTATCAATGACTAAAGAATTATCCGTCTAGATTTTTTTTTATGACTGAAAGTGATTTTAGCGGGTCTCTTCAGGTGCAACGCTGATGCAACGAAAATTAGTGATTGGTTGATTTGGGTCACGTGAGCCGTGAGGGGGCGTGGAGTAGATCTCGAATAGGAGTGGCGTTGTATGGTACTAAGCGATTGCGCCTGTAATTTGTTTTGTGTCGATTCAAGTGTTTGCATATCGATAAAATTTTATGGCAAAAAAGTCGTCAGAACAGTTGCTTCTGGGCTTTTCAGTGAGACGAATCATACTGGGATACAAGTCAGTTGGGATACGTGCAGTTTTTTTTTTTTTTGTATTCTACAGTAATACTATCTTGTCTCTGTCTTGTCGAAGTTGTTTTGTTTCGTTGGCTCTAACCGATAACCGTAGTACCATGCGTAAATCATCAGTAGAGTAACGAAGACAGCGTAGCACGTGTGCTCCTATGTAGATAACTTGGAGAAAAAAATCTGATTGACAGCAGTTAGTGACTCTTCGGAAGAAACTAAACTGTGTTCAATTAATATTGTATTAAACTACGGGTTCTCAACTCTTCTCAACTCACTTCAAACGCGACTGTGTTACATAGAGTTAAACCAAAAGTTTCTGTTCGCATGAAACATCAAAATATAAGAAAAAACTTTTAAATTAAATCTAAGTTCAAACATGATTTTTTCATCGTGTTTAAAAAAATCATCAATTAAAATGATTATTTTAAATATACAATAAAAATGTTTAAACTGATTTATTTTAGCAGCAAGTGATCTTTGGCCTATCCTCTATTAAGTTAACACAAACACACTATAGCGAGTTGTGGAACGCGAGTCAACAGTCTCTTTAAATATTTTCGTATCCTTTCCAGTCCAATTTAATCAGGAATCGTTCGTTTCAAAGGATAACGAAGGATGACGTGAAGGTGTGATAAAATTATCGTTTACTCGATATTAATGAAATTAATTGACGTTGATGAATAGTCGGTTTCTCGAGACAAGTTAACTGACAAGAGGTTGAAACGCTCTTGATATTCACGGGTCGGATGAAACGGAGACTTGACCGAGACGCAATTTGCCGAGTAATTTTTGGACCCTCGAAATTGGGACGGTGTTTAATAGCCTTCTTATGTCAGTCGAGAGAGTTAATTGGCGAGGGTGGGGCATTGAGCCAGTGTGTAAGTAGCGTTCGCTGCAATTGCACCGCGAGACTCGTTCAAAGAAGGAAATAGCTCAATTCTGAGTATATCCGTGCTCGCGGTGTTCTTATTGTCCGCTGTCGAGACGAAACGAGCGTCCTCGAGCGTCTTCGAACCTTTCGAGTTACGAGCCAGCGTAAAATTGGGAAATGAGACCCGATAAAATTGAACCCGTCGAGTCGTTAGGTCTCTCTTGGATCTCGGATCTCCTTGCGAAACCTCTTAGCTGCGAATAGACGAGTATAATAAATTGATACAGTCGAATTAAACTTTGACTTTGCTTGAATTAAACTTTTCCTCGGAAAACGAAACATATTTGTCAATCGTAGACATTTGCTATTAGTGCTAATTATGGATTTAAAAAGAAACTTAGAAGAAGCGTAATTTTTTAAATAATTTTAACTCAATTTCACAGCAGCTGCATATGCACACTTCCAAAATTTGGAACGCGGAATATTTTTCAATTTCTTAAAACAAACGCGTCACGATGCATAAATTTTCTTTACTCTTTCGAGCACGAAAATTCAAGAGCACTCGGACTCTCCCTTGAACCGCGCGACAAAACTCTGCGCATCCTCGCGTTCCTTGCTTCTAGCGTCTACGACAGCACACGCAAACGTTTCGCAATTTAAGCACGTCAGTTTCTCGAGCTTATCTCTTTCTCTCGAGTGTCGTCGGAAGAGGGACGGAGAGCCAGCCGGGACCCGGAGGGATATATTCTCCGGCGGCGAACTCTTCGAGCCAAGTTATTTCAAACTGCGCGGCTGAAACTGATTTTCGGAATTAAACGTACGAAGTTGCGTCTCGCGAACGCGGTACGGATACGCGACCGCGGTGTGAACGACTCGCCTGGGAATTAGGCGTACGGCTGCCAGCTGCCTCCTTTGAAACTGGCTGGGTTGTTAACTTCGACGAGTTTGGTATTTGTTGCAGTCGCCGTCGCCTGCGTCGGCAACTCTAGGCGTCCATTGTTTTTTGATACAATTACAAACCAGGGAGGAGGGGAAGGGGGGATTTTGCATCCCTCGTCCCGTTTCCTTGGCAAATCGTCGGAGATCGTCGTAATATTTGATATTGCCTCCAACTTACGTTTCCCGCCCCGGTATTTAACAGGGTGTTACTTTGCATCAGAGCAGATTATTCAGAGGAGATTACACCGCTCCCCGGACTTTTGACGGGGCCACGCTACTTAGGCGTTGTTCCAGATTATTGTTGCTCGCCGAGGTTAATATCGTATTAATCTCCTGTCTCATCCTCGTAACTCGAGATATTATTGATCGAGGTTGATTTTATGAACCGAAATTACAGCAGTCCTCGCGCGATCCCGTATACGAAGCTTAAAATTCTTATTTTAAAAGGAATTTGTTTTATTATATATCTTTCATATATATCTAATATATTATTGTTATTGTTATATATTTAATATAATTATCTTGTTATCTCATAGTATCTTTTATTTTATTGGAATATATTATATATAGAGTATAGTATACTTTGTATCTATATTATATATATAGCATACTTTAATAAGATAAAAGAGTATAGTATTTAATATAATGTTTAATATACTTTTATCTATATTATATATATAGTATATTTTAATAAGATAAAAGAGTATAGTATATTCTGTATTTGATACTTATTAGATACTTATTATATATAGAGTATAGTTTGGTACATTACGTCATACGTAGTAGTATACTTTTATCAGTATACGTATTATATATATTTTATTACAGTATACGTATTAGTCATACTTTTTACTGGATATTTTGCACGAGTAATTTTGTACATTGCACGCACCGTATATATATTTCGACAACTCCAAGTTTTTCACAAAATGCACATTTGTAACTCTAGAAGTCTATGCTTTTCAAAAGTCAATCGAGCAGTACGAAGTCATTAAGAATTTCCTCGAATTTTTGTTACGGAACGAGGAATCGAATTAAGTTTCTGTATTTGCTCCTCGATCTCCCGAATATACGCCGTGGAATTCGAAAATTAATAAGGAACGGAAGGAGACGATCCTTAAGTTTAGATCAGGTTGCGAGAGACGAAAATATCTCCGTGATATCGATTTCTGGGTTCCGTTTGTCTCAACGAGCTTATATATAACACATAGAGAAAAATATTCTTCGAGTTCGAGGTTCCCTCGTCGCGCGACATACATTTAGGCGAGAGGTATCTTATTCGTCGGTTGATGATTTCTTAACGGGGCAAGTTTTAATGGACGATCGATGCCTGGCGTGTCGGCGCTGTCCCCTCCTCGTTATTTATTCTTCTTATTTGAATAAAGCGCTATCGGAAGTGTCTTCTCCGGTGGCGTCCCGGCGCCAACAGTCGGCAGAACTCGAACGTCGTTGTATGTATAATGTCGCGGTCGGGCCCCCGTGCGTCCATACTTTCGCGTAATCCTCGCTGTTCGAATTCGAATTCGAAGACTTCGTCATTACCGATTCCTTCTTCGGTTTCGATTCTTCCGTGTGCGTGGCACGATCTGCTCGTCGACGCTCATTCCGAATTAAAATCGCGTACATCGGCAGACGAGAGGGTTGTTTCTCGCAATTTCTAAATGCAGATGGGGGAAACTTCCGGAGGGGGCAAGAACGAGGCTTAGCGGGAAAGTTTCTCTCACGGGAGGGGGAGAGGGATGTACATAAAATTTCGAGGCGATGGAAATTAAAACGTTTTATTTTCTCCCCTGAAGAGTTCGACTTTACGAGCGGAACTTTCGCGAAAGTCGTTCCGTTCCTTGATCAATTACCTAAGCCTCGTTTTTATTGAAGAGCAGTTGCAAAGAGACAAAAAAACTGTACGACTTTCGTCTCACTGAAAGGCCCAGAAGCAACTATTGTGACTAGGAAATGAAGACGACTTTTTTGCCATAAAATTTGAATCGATAGAAAACAAATTACAGGCGCGATCGCTCAGTACCAGACAGCGCCACGCCTACTCGAGGTCTACTCCACGCCCCCTCAGGAATCACGTGACCCAAATCAACCAATCGCTAATTTTCGTTGCATTAGCATTGCACCTGAAGAGGCCCGATTTTCTAGGTTACCCCCGCTAAAATCTCTTTCAGTGATAAAAAAAAAAAAAAAGAATGGCAAGTCCATCAAGGAAAATAATAAAAATTGAAATTTAATGTAGAGGAGGGGATATTTGCAAAATGTTCATCGACCGTATTTATTCTTATCGTGATAAAATTTCATCGCAAAACTGCAGAGAGGGGAAACTGTTCCGATTTTCGTGAAAATCGTACTTGGAAATGCTCAGCCACGTGCGTGTGTTTAGAAAATTCCCTGTTTACAGCTAAAACTATCGACGATTAACGCATAAAATTTCCATCAGAGGCTCTTTCCAAAGTAAAGAAATAATACAAAATAATACAATGGAGTGTACAATGTTTTATTTACAAATTTTAGTTCGAATCTCTAAGGGCACACACTTCTACGTACACAAGACTATAAAATTATAATAAAAATTACATTACAAATCGGTCGTTTTGGCCAGTTTTCTAGTGTCAATATGAATGACGCTCTTTCAGATTTTATTTCCCAAGCAAGGTCAACTTTTCGAATGTGTTGCCAACTTTAAAATTTCGAAAGAAACGACTCGAACAGCCGCACTAAGCCGCCGCCACTCGTCGCGATTCTCCGCGGAAGATTGTTATCGCTGAAAGCGCTACGGGCCACGTTTTATACGTATTCACCACGCTAATTACACAGCGCGCCGCGGATTTGTATTACGACGCATGAAAGATACACGAAGGGAATGGCAAGAAAAAGTTAGCGTTACGGGGGTTGAAAGAGGATTCACATTATACTCCGTTAATTTCCATCGTGAAAAAAGAACGGTGACTATTCACCGTTTCTTGCCTCTGTCGGTGATTAACCATGACGACGAAACGAGACGTTAGCGGAAACGGGTGGAAAACGAAACAGAATTGAAAGGAGGAGAAAAAAGGTGGAGGAGCGTTGCTGCGTTTCTTCTGAGGAGAGAACGAGGGTCGCGTCGAGAAGCAACCGCGAAGTTGCGCGACGTGCAGCGCCCAGCGAGCTTTTTCATTCGCGGGCCTGTGCCTACGTCGTACAAAAGACGTCGTGACTCGAGCTCGTCGAGGAAAACGGAAGAGAGAATGTCAGAGAAAGGAGGGGGGGAGGAGGAAGAGTTCTCGATACACCGCGAGATACGTATGAAATATTCATGGGCTCCCTGGTACCGCGCAGTTCACCCCTTTCGTTAGAGCCGAGTCGAAGGTGGGACGGCCGGTTTCAACCCCCTCGCCCCCTCTACTCCCATGGACGAGTCTTGTTTCCACGAGCGGGGATGTAAATCGGCGAACTCGAACGTCGATGCGTCGCGTCGCGCTCCAAATCGAATTTCAAATAAATTCTTGGAAACCGGAGCGAGCTCCGCTTTCGCGGAATAAGTCGTGAAAACACGCCGCGCCATCGGTGGAAATAAAAATCCCCGACGCGTCTCTCTCTGTGTTCCTTTTTTTCGTTTTTTTTTTTTATTTCGAGATATCTGCGTGCAACTCGCGCTTGTAATCGTTGACTCGCGTAATTGAAGAGATCGAATCCTCGGTGGATAACGCGTTTGTGAAGAAGATGTTCGAGATAATCCTCCTGCGGTGGATTGATATCTCGTCCAGTCCCGAGGGCGAGTTTGTGAAATTTTCTCGTCTCGAAGATAAAGGGAATTTAACAATTTTTTTAGACTTTAAGACTTCTGTGTGAAAGTCTTACCGAGTGATTGTACAATTTGCAGAATTTTCCACTGATTCTTTAGTTTGCTTCGCGTAAACTCTGTTTAGAGATATCAAAATTTCAGAGATCCAAAGAAGTTTCAAAATTCCACTGGTTTTTTAGTTTGCTTCGTGTAAACTACTCTGTTTAGAGACATCAAAATTTTAGGGATCCAAAAAAGTTTGTCGTTTCCCCGCAATTATCTTCGACGTTTTCATCTTCCGCGCGACGATACACGTCGACCGCGCGGTGAAAATTTCGGCGGAGAAACCGCGACAAACGTTTGGCGGTTCGTTCGTGCGGCAGGAGCATATGGCTTCTTTCTGAAGAACCTCTCATTGAAACGGTGGAAATATTGATGCCACCGGCAGAGAAGCCTCTGTGCATGGAAATTAAGACATGTTTGCATGTTCACGACAGACCGCACAAACATTTCTCGAGCAAATATGCTTGATACATGGCTTCTAAAGCCACCTGTGGGAGTCGGGGGACGCTTTTCCGCGGATGATGAGTAAACTTCGTGTTTCACGTCGAGAAGAAATGCACGGACAAATAAGAAAGAAAAAGGAGAAAAAAGGATAGCTCGTCGACGTGGTGACGTCGCGTAATTCCACGATTATTTCCGTACCGCGTGGAGATTAAAAGATTACGCAAGACGTCGCCGCGTTACGAGAACTTCGCGGTTTATTAATTTTCTCTTACTTCAAACCGACAAATACGCGCGTTCTCTAAAAAAGGATTTCTCTTTCCATTTAGTCCGTTTAAGAAGTAACGCGACGTTTCATTCTCGATATTCTAAAATTTTATTTTTTCAATGTCACAGCCGTGAAATCACAGGATTTTAACGATTCCTTTTTGTTTTTCTTTTTATCAATAACGTATTTCCCCGTTTAGATTCTATCGCCGCTAGCCGCGCCGCGGTAACCCAGAAATTTTCCCCAAAAAGTTCCGCCCTTCCTGAATTTCAAATCATCCCCGAGCACATAAATAGATAAAGTTATTCTCGACTCGTAAACGTCGAGCTCGCGAAAGCCAACGAAATCTCCTCACTGTAGGAAAAATCTATCCGAGGCTGTGCATCGATATTCAACGAACCGTTCTGCGCGAATTCTGATCTGGCGCCGACCGAGAGACTGACTGCCGCCTTTGCCCACCTTTCGACTACAAAGCGAAACAAATCGCACGGCCATCGGTGGGGATAGAAGCTTTTCCGCGTTCCGACGTTGCTTCGATTAATTATCGCCTCGTGTCGCGGTTGGTGTCCCTTGAAAAATATACAAATATAAATATATATATGATTTTTATATTATATACTTATAATAAGTAATATTTATTATAAAAAAATATTACTTATTATAAGTATATAATATAAAAATTATAAATTATATAATTATAAATAATTAATTATATTTAATGTAAATTTACATATTAAATTTTGATTTTAAATGAATTACTAATATTAATAATATATATATAAGTAAATATAATATATATATATATAATAGTAATAATAATAATGTATATATAAGTAAATATAATATATATATATACAAGTAATAATAATATATATATATAAGTAAATATAATTACAGTTGAATTATAAATTGAATTAATATATTATATATAATACATTAAAATTAAATATAAATATATATATATATATGTATATATATAGTAAATAATTTTAATAATAAATTCTTTAAAAATTAATGAAAATTAATTAAAATACGCGCTCATGTGCGACACACCCCCATAAGCGACGAAGGAGAAAGGAACCAAAATAGCGGTGACCCCGGCGACTAAATACGGACGACGAGCGTGTCTGGCGGTAATCTCGGAGGAAATGAGCCCGGGATTTCTTGGCGAGGAGAAAAAAAATCCGGCTGACGCGTGTAATTACTCGTGCACCGCGATCGAAGCGCGCGTACAGAGAGAAACAGAAGAGAGGGAGAGGTAGTTCCGCGCCCTAAACGTTTTCCACTGTTCGACGAAACGCTCGCCGAGAGGAGAATTGCGATCGGGTAAGATTGAAATCCGCCGTGAGTGTGTTCGTCTGCGACTGTCGTCTGTGTGTCGACGCGACGGCGGATCGAGGATCGAGACGCGACCCTCTTTCGTGTCTGGCTGATTCTTCTGAGCCAGAGCGCTCGTTTCTTTCCGAGAAGCGGGACTTCGAATTGAGTTTCAACCCCTTTGTAGCTTGGCGAAGTTTCGGTGCTGCCGATCTGACGCTCCGCCAGAGGAGAGGAGAGGCTTCTAATTGTAAGTCAGGTATTCTCAACCTCTTTAACCCTTTCATTACGAGTGCGATATATATGCGGCGTCTATCGACGTATTGGAGTAATCACATTAAAAATATATGTGTAATAGCTATCACGTTGGTCGACTTAAACGAACTCTTTCTATTGGAAATTATCTGTACGATACGAAATTATTATGATAAAAAAAATCTTTTTCAATCTATCGCAATTTAGGAAAGACTAGCTACAACTGTTACTCTCTTAGAAATTTAAGGTCAGAATGTTACCAGAAAATTAAAAAAAGATTCGACTGTGATAAGAAAAATATCTAGCAAATATCTAAAAAGAAATCTCTCCCTGAACATTTGAGGTTAGATTTTTGCTTGAAAAATTAAAGCTTGTTCAAAAAAGAAAGACCATTCTAGGCGCTTGTCGAAACGTTAGAAAATTCGACAGTGGAATATTTATACGATAAGAAATTATTGTGTAAAATAAAGATCTTTCTTCGTCTATTGCAATTCAGAAAAGATTGTCTATAGATATAACTGCTAACCTCCAAAAAGTTTGAGGTTAGATTTTTGCTTGAGAGATTGAACTGTGTTTAAAAAACAGAAACCATTCTAAGCGCTTGTCAAAATGTTAGAAAATTCAGAAAAAATTCGACAGTGGAATATTTATACGATAAGAAATTATTGTGTAAAATAAAGATCTTTCTTCGTCTATTGCAATTCGGAAAAGATTGTCTATAGATATAACTGTTAACCTCCAAAAAGTTTGAGGTTAAATTTTTGCTTGAGAGATTGAACTGTGTTTAAAAAAGAGAAACTATTCTAAGCGCTTGTTAAATCGTTACCAGGAAATTCAAAAGATATATTCTACTTTAAAGCTTTAAGAAATTAACAGGCTCAGAGAATGATTCGATCAATGCGTCACGCGTTCAGTGATGCGTAGCGGACTATCATAGCGAAAGTTAATCGTCCCTGGCAATTCATAGTTTCTAATATTTTTCGCCGCCTCGAAATTTCACCGCCGCGACATTTACGACTCTTACAGATGGATTCTCCGAATTCTCGCTCTCGTAACGCTCTCCCTCGCTCTTATTCACGCAACATTCGCGGGCGACGCAGTCACGCTTATCGCGTTCGAATTCTTCGTGTTGCCTTCGTCGGCTCCTGAACACCACGAATCCCGGGAATTTCCTTTCTCCCCGTTCCTTTCCATTTCTGATTCTCTTTCCACGTGCCTGGCATCGGCCATGAGTTCCCGCCATTCGGCCGTGAGTCCCGCTGAATCGGCCGCGGGTCTTTCGGGGTTAAATCGCATCCTCTCGTCGAATCCATCACATTTTCGAATTCCTTCGCGTAGGTAAACGCGGTGGCGGCGAACGGGGTGAACCGAGGAAGAGAGAGAGAGAGAGAGAGGAGCATTTTGTCGCGTAGGAAATGTCGTGGCGTGGGTTGCACGGGGAGAGGAAGAGGGAGGGAGAGCGAGCGGGTTGTAGTAAATCGATAATGCAGCGTCGACGTGTGCCGGGCTCCTCTCTCGCATACCTGCATCCATTCTCCCAGTTTCTCAGTCACTTTCCACCTCACAGTTCTGCCCGTCCTCTTCGAAATGGCACCTCCCCCCCGTAAGCGGCGTATCCTCCGGATTCTATAGAACGTTGGGAACATTCCTCGCGGAGAATGGTTGCTGAAGTATTAAAACGAAAAAAAAAGAGAGAGAAAGGGGGAACAGGCAACCTTTTCATAGGCTTCTTTGACTTTCTATTCGCTGTGCATCTCAAAGGATCCGAGCGATCCGGGGAAGGTTGGTGAGACGAAGAGAGGAGGAGAGACAGAGAGAGAGAGAGAGGTTTCTCTCAACGTCTAATCCGCTATTTTAGAAATTGGCCATTTTCTGCTTCGCTCGACCTATTTGTTTCTTCGGCCCTTCGGTTCTTTATCTTTGCTCCCTCTCCCCTCTCTCGTATTTTTTAGCCTCTTCTCGTTCTCTTCTTTCGAGAGATCGACTGATTGAAACGGCACGAAGAAATCGCGCTTGTTAATACGTCGTTTCTATCGCTTCGCAGGACTTTGTAGGATCTTCCACTGTTACTCGAACAGCGACGAGATAGCACGTCGTTTCCATTAAAATGATTGGCTGTTGCGACCTTCCTTCCCACTGCAGACTTGCCTTGAACATCTCGTACCCCTTGTCCCCTTTGTAAGCGATTCAAATCGATGTTTGTGATGAGACGGTGCTCTCTTCGCTTCCATCTTTTTCAATTTACATTGAACACGTTAATTTGAGAACAAACTGAGAACGTGGATGAGAGGTGTCGTGATTTGTTAATAAATAAGCGATTTGATTCGATGTGTTTACATTAAGGGTAACCCATAAGTAATGTCATCTTTTTCAAATTTAATAAACACTGCCACCCCTACTCGAGATCTACTCCACGCCCCTTCGCGAATCACGTGATCAAATCAACCAATCGCTAATTTTCGTTGCATCAGCGTTGCACCTGAAGAGGCCCGATTTTCTGGCTTACCCCTCGCTAAAATCACTTTCAGTGATAATAAAATATACTCCTGATATATAACAGCAAGTAAAAATTTCGTTCGATATAGATATAGGAAAATTATTCACTCACAAGAGAACATACCGAAGTGTGAATCACCGATTTTGATGAAATTTGGCATAAATGTAGTTTTCAAAAAAATATTTGACCCATTTTTTTTTTTATCGTCAATCGTCGATGTTGAAGAGGTCAACCTCAAAGTCAGGGGTGCGAAATATATTTTGTCATATATCTCGGAAATTATTGAAGATAGCGTTTTTGTTTAAATTGATGAAATTGGTGTTTTTTTAAAACAACGAATTTAATGGTGCATACCATTTTCAAAAAATACCTTTTCGTCCAAACAATATATTTGAAAAGCCGTATTTTTCAAACGAATGTTAATAAATCTTTTCAAACATTTGTTTGTCGAAAACTATACATTCAAACACAAATTACGGATAAAACGGAACTTTGATTTTTGCACCATAAAAGGATGCATTATTTTCAAATTTTTCTCTCTTTTTCTCAGATACAAATAACTAAACAGATTTTTCACTTTTACGAATGCCCCTCGTTAATAACAGCTATAAAAATATAAGTTGCAAATGCGACGAAATAAGAATGCTATGAGTGCTAAGTGATAATAATCGAATCTGTAGTCGCCGTTTGTTTTTCTATTTTCTCTCGTCGCTTGAACTCTTCAATTCTTCGCGTCCGTTTCTCTCTCTTTCTCTTTTTTTTTCTTCGTTCGATAGCATGGAAGATTCCATTTCGAGGCGAAACAATGAAACACGGACGCTGAATGCATCGTCACACGTCCGACGAAGAGTTTCGTGATTGCGGTTCGATCGATACGCTGCATTGTCTCGCGGCTGAATTATTTACTGCGAACCTTTCCGGCGGCCAGGCAACCGACACGTTCCGAGACTTTTCGGCCACTTTGTTTCGGAATATCCACGAGGAATCGGCGGTCCTCGTCATTTTTGATTGGCTCGAACGCGCGAACAACGTTTAATCGCGCCGATTAAATTATTAGCGACGCTAATCCCTGTGTGGAGGATGTTGACCATTTGCAGCATTTGCCATCGAGAGTTTCGAAAACCAGGTGGTCAGCCAGATTTTTGTCATCCCTTTCGTTAGTTTTTCCTTTTTTTTTTATTTCCGTGGCACGAGATCGTCTAATCCAAGCTCCTAAAAATCTCGATCCCTTAAGATCCAGACTCGTCGAGGCGGATTTTATAATACGTATCAAGCTGGAACTTGTATCATTCCAACAGGGATATCATTCTACCCGTTTGGAAAGTTTCACCATCGAAAACTTTCTATTACCTACCGGAATAGAAATCTTTTCGTTGACCCGGCCGGGGCCAGAAACTTTAAAACACTAAACGACGCTCGTCGTTCGGGAACACGACACTTCTCTCGAAGGAAACTTACCGTCCGTTACACGCGATGCAAGCCTAATGAAAGATTCACCCACCGACTGTTCTTCATATCGCGATAATTCATAAATCCATCCATCGAGTTCGTTTCTTTTCTTTTTTTTTTTTTTTGCCATCGATGCAAAGTACCGGTGTACGTTCGAGGGTGAAGAAAAGAGAGAGAAAAAAAGAGTCGTCGCGTTTCGTCGCAAACCGAGCAACGAGACGACGAAAACTACGAGAGTGGGAAAACCCATCGCGAGAGTGGCGCATCGACGGTTAGCGTATCGATTGGCCTCTTCCTCGCGACGTTGCCTCGCAAATTCGGTCGAGGGGAGGATTGAAAGAATCGCCGCCTCTGTTATTCATGCGGCGGTGCGTCATTATCTTGAGGCTATCTTGAGTGCTCGTTCTCGCAGTCGACGCTTTATTGATTTTAGCTTTTAAAGTGCAGCCGCGTTACTTAGACTGTAGACAGGAAGAGAGAGAGAGAGAGAGAGAGGCCTGAAAAAAAGAGGAGGGGGTAGGGTGGTTGACGATGGCTCGAGAGGAGGAACGAGAGCGGAAAACGACGATGAGCTCTAATTGGATTAAAATTTCATCGACGACAGGGGACGAGACTGGGGTAGTGCACAGTTTTGCCAGCACTCGAACTTTTCGTGAGTCGAAGCGCGGTTCGGCCCATTCGACTTTCACGTCGGATTACGAAATAATAGCCGGCGTGGATGGTGGCAACTGTGTCACGCGAGTAACGTCCCCTTCGTTTCTCGTACATCCCTCCGTTTAAAAGTAGTGTTGAGGCAAGTTTCGAAAGTGGAGGAAATTAAACGTTATTTTGTAGGACAAAGAGTTTGTCAAGTGTTAATATACACTTACTTACTACATTTTATCGCTGAAAGTGATTTTAGCGGGGGTAGAGAAAATTAGGCATCTTCAGGTGCAACGCTGATGCAACGAAAATTAGCGATTGGTTGATTTGAGTCACGTGATTCCTGAGGGGGCGTGGGGTAGACCTCAAGTAGGAGTGGCGTTGTCTGGTACTGAGCGATCGCGCCTGTAATTTGTTTTCTGTCGATTCAAATTTTATGGCAAAAAAGTCGTCTTCATTTCCTAGGGGTACAAGTGCAGTTTTTTCTTTTTATTTGCCTCATTTGAGCGTTTATTACGAGCTATTAGGATTAACTGAAAAATAAGAATGTAAATTATAATTAGCACGTTTAATACACAGTTAATACACAAAGTTATTAAAATTGTCGATATTTACAATTTATTATAATTTTGAAGGATTCTTGTAAAGGGAAGACTCTGATCTTCAAGATCATGGCGGATTTGGTCGCGTAGAAAATTGTTTTCAGTGTATAATTTTTAAGAGAAAAGATTCGTCTTCTTCGAAACCTTCCGATTTCTTTCGGAAGAAAGCAGAGGTTTCGCGCGTTTAAAAATGAATCTAGATGTTAACGAATCTCTGTATGTTAACTCGAATTTTACAAGATAAATGAAATTCTTTCGTCGAAGAAGTTTTGTAAAATATACGAGGTCGGATACCAAATGTCAAAACCGAATAGTTTTGAAACTTTTGACCGACGGTGGTGTGGTGTATTCCCCTGGGAGAAATCCAGAGAAATAATTAACGAGCGTATTTACCACGCCTCTAATTTTTCGCTGAATTTGACAATCCGTCTAGGATTTCTTTTCTTTCCCGCCTTGAGCAACGCTCGATCGACCGCGTAACGTAATGAGGTTGTTGTACTCGAGTATCCGTGAAAACGCTTCGCTCGTTCGTGCGCGCAACTCGGCTCGTTTCGCGAAAGCGAGCGTGCAAACCGTTCGACGAAATTGCCAGCCGCGCGAACGGCTTGGGAAATTTCTGTTTCGCAAATGATCCGGGTTACAACTGGTAGCTGGAGTCTGGATCTCCCCCAGCCTGTTGATTATCGTTTCTTCGACGCTCTCCGCCTTTTCCCTCCTCTAATTCCAATTGGAATTTTTACGAAACGTAATATTGGTCATTCACGGCGTTTATCAATAAACTATCATTGACTTATCAACGAAGTATTTAATTTCTAATCAACAGCTCCTTCACTTGGCTGTTTCTTCGCTCGACGGTCGACGATTTTTCTTTCGTAAAATTTCCAAATTACCGAAAATTACGCAGCGCGAGAGAAGGATCCCACCCTGTTCGCAGAAAGGTCATTGTAGATTCGAGGCATTAGAATTCCCGGACGGTCGTAAAGAGGAAATTCCTGGCGGAAGGTTCGCGAAGGATTCTTAAATTGCATCTGGACCACGTAGACCGTAGCCTTTCCACGGATCATGGTCGGACTTTTATCAGCCGTGGCACGTTCCCGGAGCCAGGCTATAGGCCCCTCTAAAGACGTTTCCCACTAACTTTACGCTGCTTTTTACCGCGATCCGTAACTCCAGCCGCGACGTTTCAGCCGTGTTTTACGAGCAAAATAGAGCGAGGGTGTCGAGCGCCATTACGCTTTCATTGGTATCCTTCGTGGCTGTCGAACGGTTTTTCTTTTCCCTCCCTTTTTTTTTTTTCTTCTTCATACCGAAAGGGTGAATACCGACCCGAGAAGAACGACGTCCCTTTCTTTTTTCTCCTCGAAACGAGATTTTATTACGGTGATATTTCTTCGACCTGCGTCACACGACATCGTCCACGCTTCGTCCATCCTCGGCGAAAATGACTCGTCCAGCCTGGGTCTCGAGTTGTAGTTTCTTCCGAATTATACCCTTCTTTCCTGTCAACGTCACCGTAGGGCGTTGTATTCTTACTTTTCCCTAGAATTTTTGCAAAACGTTACGTCGCGCTTCGGCCATCGAGATGAATTTTCCCTCGTTGAAATTTCGCTCGCCTTTTTAACCGGGTTTAATCGCGAAATTGCGAATTCTACGCCCGGAGAGAAAAACTCCTCGCCCCGTTTCTCTTGGCGGAACAAAATTTAACAGCTGTAAGTAAAAATAATACAAATAGGTATTTTAATAATTGTAAATAAAATTAAGAATACAAATAGGTCTTTCTTTTTTACCTGCGTGGTTCGGAATATTGGTAAAGTTTATTAATGATTACAAAAAAGTACAAAATACTTGTTATAATACTCTCTATATCTGCACTCTCCAATTTCTCAATGCTCTCTTCAGGTCTTCACTCACGACTTGACTCTCTTTCTTTGATTTCTTCGTGATATGCATTCTCGAAACCTTCGTCCTCACATGCACAAACATTATATTATTATAATGTTATTATAGTAAATTATATTATTATAATTGTAATACAATATTATATATTATTATTATAATATTATATTATTATATCATAGTAAATTATATTATTTACAAACATTCCCAGACGTGGCTTTCGTCGTGATACTTCGTCTCGAACACTGATCCTACGCAATAGTAATGGCGACTGAATAAAATTGGCGAGCAAACTACCAAATAATCGTTCTGATCGGGTGTATCAGCGAAGTGTCGAAATGAAAATATCACCAACGACGAAAGAGAGACACGTCGTTCGCGCTTTTTAAACAAATTACGTCCGCCCGCGACGAAACGAAATTCCACCGCGCATAAATTACGATTCGCGTGTTCCGCACGTTCGTCGCCACTGCTCTCGAAGCAATTTCCTCTCTCGGCACAAAAGAGAGAAATGGATGATTTCAATTTCGTAGTCGATAATGTATAGACAGGGAAACGGTATTACAGGCCATTACTCTCTGTTCCTTCGAAAATCTCGGTACTCTGGCTCGCGAGCTGTACCGATCAGCAGCAACCCCTCTCTCGGGCTGAGAATGTTCTTTTCATACTCTCTTTCCTCTCACCCCCTCTTCTTTCTTTCTTTCTTTCTTTCGTCTCTTTCTTTTTTATTTCGTTTTCCACCACTTCGAACTTCATTCCAATGAATCGTCCGGAAGAATTGGAAGACTGTAGTTGGTTCAAGGATAATAACCATCCTTCCGAGGGGTGGTTACGTGGGAACTGGAACTGGAGCCAATGAAACTGGAGAAAAACGTGGAACGTTGGAACAATCGTTGGAACAATCGCTTCCGTTTACATTCGATATGCCGTGGAAAACAGCGCTACGGGTTGTCAAGTTTTTTCTATCAACAATACCGGCTAAAACCAGGGAAATGGATTAACCTAGAGTTTGGCTGGTTGAAAGTCATTTCTGTTCGAGTTAAAAATCCGTGTGGGACACGTAGGCGGGGAAAAAGGGTTTCCTCTGGATTGAAAATTTTTTAAACTTGAGAGAGAGAGAGAGAGAGAGAAAGAGAGAATTCGAAAGTTATCAGATTTGAAAGGTGGAGAGATTGAAATTTGGAGAAACACGGGGACTCGGTTTTTTGATTTGGATTCAGGATGTTGGAGATTTCGTGAACTCGAGGACGTAAAAATTTAACGTCGAAATATCCGGGAGTTTAGAGTTCAGAAAATTAAAAAATTTAAATATTTAAGTTTTGAGATTTAACTCGGTTAATTTAAAAATTTCAGAGTCCAACGCTCGGGAAATCTACGAGATTCGAAAATTAAAAATTTCCGAAATTCCAAAACCGAGCTCCAAAAACTTCTCACCAGCTTAGAGTTTAGAGTTCGGAGAATTAAAAAGTTTAAACATCTAAATTTTGGGACCTAACTTGGTTAATTAATTTGAAAAAATTTAACAGTCCAAAACTCAGAAAATTACGAGGTTTAGAAAATTCGGAATATTTATTAAAGCTCTAAAAATTCCAAAACCGAGCTTCGAAAAAAACTCCTCACCAGCCGAGAGTTTAAAGTTCAGAGAATTGGAAAGTTCAAATGTCCAAACTTTCGGGGGAATTAATTTCGTTTAAAGCTCAGGACGTTTCCAACCTAAAAAAGAGCCCGAGTTTCAAAAATTCGAAGCTCCCGAGAAATTCCCAAACCGAGTTATCGGAATTTTCAGTTTTGGAACTGCGTCGCGCCGGTGTCCCGCAGCCTTTTAACGAACTTATCTTCCCGCTCGTCCATTTTTCCAGCGCGATTTCAATCAATCCTGAGAGAGTGTGAATTGCACGCGAATCGGGGGGATTTGAAAAAAGAAAAAAGAAAAAAAAAACTACACGACTCGTACCCCAGTACGATTCGTCTCACTGAAAGGCCAAAAGCAACCGACTAGCAAAAAAAACGACTTTTTTGCCACAAAATTTTATGGATACGCAAACATTTGAATCGATAGAGAACAAATTACAGGCGCGATCGCTCAGTACCAGACAACGCCACGCTTCCTCGCGAACCACGTGACCCAAATCAACCAATAGCTAATTTTCGTTGCATCAGCGTTGCACCTGAAGAGGCCCGATTTTCTGGCTTGCCCCCGTTAAAATCACTTTCAGTGACAAAAAAAGAGAAGAAACGCGATTTCTCGAGCGAAAAGGCTCAATGAAACCCCCGAGACTGATGGAGGGATTCGAGTTGGTAGTTAATGGCCGCATTTCCCGCGGCTTGGCTATTTTTTTTCGCGGATTTCAGCGAATTTGCATAAGCGTCGAACGGGGGGCCGCCCAGTTCTTGTTTGCTCAGTGACCGGGCCTTAATTGAACAATCCGATCAATTAGGCCGGGCGACGTGATCTTTGCATCGCGAGTACACCTGGAACTTTCCCCGCGTGGATTAATTAACCCCTGCCCTCCCTCGGGAGAGGGAGGAGGGAGGGAGGGGCAGCAACGATTTATAAAGAGAACTAATTAATATACGCCACTCATTGACGGTGCGCGCGAAAATTAATGCCCTCACGCCCTTTCGAGAGGGAAAAATAAACGACGCTCGAGCTCTCGTTTCGGCTTTCGGTAATTTCACTCCTCTCGGCGAACTTTCGATTTGGAAACGCGCCGACGTTTTCCCTTTTTTCCTTTTTTCTTTTTTTTTTTTGTTGATTGCGAAAAGCTACTCAATTACACGCCCAATTGACCCTTTTCAGAACGCGCGAGAACACAATTTGCTGTCTTTTGTTTCTTTTTTTCTTTTTTTAACGTAATATGCTCGAACGTATAAAGAAACTTTGTTCCTCGGCTGTCGACGGGATGTAATTATACGCTGTATTTTCGATCGATCGAGAAGTTGGAAACAGTCGTCGCGAGGGCGGCAGGGACGTTTTTAAATTCCCGCGACGTAGGAAGCGTACACGCGAGGCGAATCCCGTGGTGTGTTCAAAGTTTGCGTTCGTTGTAACGCGGACAGAAAGTCATCCTCGACGTGTCGCCGCGAATTATCGTCAAACCGGTTCCTTCGGGGAATCGCTGCCAACGCGGCGGTAGATGTCCTCGAAATTTGGAAATCACGTATTTTTCTGTCTCCGCTGAGCTCTCGAACGAGCACCGAACTAAATTGACAAGTAAAGAATATAATTTACCGACTCCTCGATTCCCTCGGTTCTCTGCTTTTATCCCGTGAACGCACGATTTACGTAACTTGTAAATTTACTAGGTTTAGGTTAGTTTAGGCGACCATGGTATCTTTCGTTTCGCCATTTTTTATTCGCCTACGTGCTTCGAGAGAGAGAGAGAGAGAGAGAGAAAACGGGACGGGCGAGGATTCCCGCGGGAGAAGGTTAATCCTTCCTTACGAGCGATCTTTTGTATCTTGCCCCCTATCTCGCAGACCTTAATGGATCGGCGTGGCTGGTTTCACGCTGCTGCGCCAAAGGGGTTGTTTCCCGTCGAGCTCTCTCTGCTTCCGGCCTTGTTCGCCTCTCGTTCTTTCCTCGCCAAGCCACAAATTCCGTGGTTTTATGTGTCTGTCGGCTGCACTCGTCGAAATACACCGCGACCTATCCCGTTGATAAAACTCTGACGTGATGTACGTTTCGATTTATCCAATTTTTCTTTTTTGGAATTTTTGATTTTCAATTTTTTCTGTTTTTTTTTTCTTGAACGCGCAAATGTTCAGTCGTTCTGCGGAAACGAACGTTTTGAGGATTGCAAAGACGACGCAATCATCAGGGTAATTCCGCACTTTCAGAGATCGAATTCATTTTTAGTAGCTTTAATTTGTTTTATTCCAACATGCACACTCTCGCTTCGGAAATTTATCATTTCTTCTTGGAGATTTTTGCCGAGAGATGAGAATAATTACAAGTCGCAGTTCTAAATGTCATTTAGACGATTGGAGTTTTAAAATCCTCGAGTAGCGATACCGTAAATAAATCTCGTTTTGAGATCCCAAGTCTTTAGATTTTTCGACTGGAACTATAGGTAGGTGCAGCTAGAATTATTACACGACCACTATAAATCTGTAGAAGTGGATCGAGAAGATCGTAACTTTTAGATAATTGAAGGAAGCGTGCGTGTCAGTGGAACAAGTGAAACAGATCAGCCACTGAACAGTTTGAAAATTTCTAAATAGTAATATGTTATTTATGTTACAAATAAAATTTGTTTTCAAATCTTAACACATTACAGTCATAGTTATCGCACGATTAACGCAAATTTGTACAAATAGACCGAGAAGATAGTAATTCTTGCGCTCTTCAGTAGAAAGAGACAAACGGGTCGGACACTGGAAGGGAAGAACCCGCCGAATGAAATTCTGACTCTTCCACGCTTGCATGCGAATTCTTTCGTGCGAATCTCGATCAGCCGTGACCGGTGAAATGATGTCGGATCATTGGCTCTGTCACTCGATATTGATGGTACGTTCTGAATTCGATGCGTGACCTATTTTCTAAGCAGCGGAGTAGTCCCTCCGCTGTTGAAATTTAAATCGTCGTCGGAACCAGAAATCCATTCCCAGTCCCCTCCCTTGATTTTCATCGATCGTTTTCTTAAAGGGGAAGCAATCACTACGTAACATACAACAGTATCGTCTTCTTTTGCGAGCCACAAGAATTTGTCTGAAAAATTTGAAAACTTTGAAAACTACCGATACTTTTCTCATTTCGACTTTCTCGACAATAAACACGTCGTTTGCAATTGAATCAAAAAGTTCAGTTATAATCCTGACAAGAAAAGTCCCCTGAAAGCCTTTGCTAATTATTATAAAATTGATTGACAAGTATCGAAGGAACTAGAAAATCCGACGAGAGAATCTACTTATCGCGTGTAATCTTCGTGCACCTTTCGATAGTCCTCGCAACCCTTCAACGCGAATCCGCGTGACACGAAGCTTGCATAAGCCATCGATCAAAGAGAAAGTCAGCTTGCAACGAGCAAGCAACGAGGAAACGTCACGGACGAAAGGACAACGAACGACGGAGAATCTGCATGCCGTTGGGGTGAAGGGCGGGGGAGTGGAGATTCGATGGGGTGGTGGAGGTTCGTTTCGATGGAAGGCCGGATCAGCAGGTATCGGGTTTTCAGAGCGAACGTCCGGTAGGGATTGTATCGGGGTGGAGACGGTGGTGGACAGGCTGTCGATACCATCGATCCTCTCTCGACTTCGTGGTTCCTTCCGCGCCGAAATGGGTGTACGGACTCTGTCGCGGAAATCCGGTTCGAGGATCCATTTTCTTCCGGGATAAACGTCAAACCCGGCCCGGTTGTTCCTGACGCTGGAAATTTCGGCCCCGGTTGTTGCGCCCGCGAACGCCCGGTTTGTTTATTTTAAACGGTGGGATTACGCGACCACACCGGCGATCAGGCTCGGGCCGTTTGTGTTTCGGATATGGCCCGAATCGGTATTGGCCGGGAGCCTGTCACGAGATAAAAGTCACCCCCTTCTCTCCCCCCGCTCTGACTTCGAAGCCATCCATTTTCCACCTTCTGCCGTTTGTTTTGCCTTATCGTCAAAATAAATCGCGTCAACGTTTGGATTTTTCTCCCTCCCTCTCTCTCTCTCTCTCTCTTTTTTTTAAATAATACGCAGAACGCAGTGGGAAGTTTAGGAGATATCGATCGCTCGATAGAGAGACAGGGAGATCGTTTCTCCTTGCTTCTTTTTTTTTTCGTACACTGTACATTGTCTATGCAGAGACGTGATGACTCCACTTTTTTTTTTGCAGAATTTTATCATTGAAAGTGATTTTAGCGGGGGTAACCCAGAAAATCCTTCAGGTGCAACGCTGATGCAACGAAAATTAGCGATTGGTTGATTTGGGTCACGTGATTCGCGAGGGGGCGTGGCGTAGACCTCGAGTAGGAGTGGCGTTGTAATTTGTTTTCTATCGATAAAATTTTATGGCAAAAAAGTCGTCTTCATTTCCTAGTCAGAACAGTTGCGTCTGGGCCTTTCAGTGAGGCGAATCGTACTGTAGTACAAATCGTGCAGTTTTTTTACTCCCATTTTCCGATGGCTTTTACTCCCGCTTTCGACGAAATTGAAATTAAAACTGTGTTCGAACTGTCTGTCTGAGTTTTGAAGCTCCTGCTCGGGAGCAAGGATTTTTTTTCAATCGCATTTAAAAGACGCAAGGATTTGCTGAAAAGTTTCCCCTCGCGCACGTTTTCAAACAAACGGAGCAACATTTTAGCTAACCAAAAGATTTCGGTGTGTTGTTGCGAAACACGAGCGCTCGCGTTTGATCGAAAACTTTCCAGCAGTGAGTAGGATTCGCCTTAGGTTTAATTCCTTTCTTTCGTTTCCGCGGCGCGAGATTCACGCTATCTCTCGAACGCAAGTGGGACACCAACCGTGGCGAAGCAACTTCGTGTGCGTGTGTGCGAATAAACGTGTGCAAACCGAAAGCGGAGAGGTAGGAATTTTCGTGCATCCCCGATTGGGGAATTGTTTGGAATACGTTACCTTTAATCTCTGCCGTGTCATCGATTAAGGGCTCCCAAACGCCGTTTATTCGTTTTATTTTCCTCGCGCCGTCTAAACAGTCGCCGGTGGAATTCCGAGGCAACGCGGAGCTGCCTCGGAATATTTATCCTCCCCTCTTCCCCGTCTTCCGGAGTGAGTAGGAATTCACTCGTTAGAACGACGAAAACGAATATCCCCTCCAGTTTGATGTTTCAACGCGTACAAACGTTCAAATACGGGAGAGCGTTCCAACGCGGAAACGCGGCGGATTTCAAGTGCGCGGGAGCTCGGGTATAATAATTCTGAATTTCGGCCGGCAGGCAAGTTTCTTTGCATGTCGTTAAGCCCCCGTCCGTGTAACGATGCCATTTCGAGCGCAATCTTCTCTCTGTTTATTGCGCCCGTATTTTATCTCGCCGGTATTTCCTTAAGCACGCTTGTTGCTGAATTGCCCGTGCGATCATTGAGCGTATGAATCGGAGAGGGGGAATTTAACGGGGCGCTTGGGTGTGGGACGGTCGCGATTCTGCCGGCGCAATGACTCGCGAAATTCTTTCTCTTCGCGAGTATCGCGAGAATCAGGATCTCCCGGTTCGCTGTTGATTGCTTTGTCGATTTGTGGTTGTGTGTTTGCCAATTTTTGGAGAGTTCCAGAAATTCGTGACGAGTCGGTTTGCAACTTTCAATAAAATAAAAGGTATTAATACTAGAACTGTAGACGGTCGAAATGACCGATTTATAATTTTTTCGTTTTGAATTTTTTAGATAAAAGGGATTTAAATAATTCAGCGCAAAATTCTACAAGTTGAAGCTCGTGTGCTCTATTGTATAATATTATAATATTATCACTGAAAGTGATTTTAATCCAGTGAATCGGGCCTCTTCAGATGCAACGCTAATGCAACGAAAATTAGCGATTGGTTGATTTGGGTCACGTGATTCGCGAAGGGGCGTGGGCTAGACCTCGAGTAGGAGTCGCGCCTGTAATTTGTTTTCTATCGATTCAAATGTTTGTACATCAATAAAATTTTATGGTAAAAAGTTGTTTTCATTTCTTAGTCAGAACAGTTGCATCTGGGCCTTTCAGTGAGACGAATCGCACTGGCGTACAAGTCGTGCAGTTTTTTCTCTACCTTTTTTTTTTAATCGAAATTCTATGCTTTAATGGAAATTCTATGTTTTAGTCGTCAATAGTTCTAAGTGTTAACACTTTCAGACGTGCATGATTGACTTTGGTTGATGAGCAAAAATGTTCATACAAACAATCATAATATCTATTAACACCAGAACAACCGTATCAAAATATTCTGCGTGTCATCATAATTTAGTTTACGACGATAATTAAAACAATTCTATCCAAGCAGAAATTGAAACTAATTGTGGCAAGAATATCTTTCTCTATCTTTCCAAGCATCATTTCTTTTTTTTGCAAAGAACGAAACTCTGAGATCAGTTGACGTGTTTGACGATATTCGATCATTCGTTTATAAAACTCGTAAAATGACACTTATTTTTCCGCAAGTAACTGTGCGTCAATCACAACACACGACACTCGCGTTTCCCCGTTTTCGACGTTATTTCACCAAAGCTCGAACCGTTTGCGAATTAATAAACGCGAACTCTGGTTCTAGCGACTAATTATCAAAGTAAGACGCGAGTCACCACTCATTCTCTCTGATGCAATTACGTTCCAAGGCTCGGGAAGACAGTGGCAATTTCGGCGGAATAGAGCGCGTTACGGGTTCAAGTGCGCTCGTTCGGCTACGATATCAGGTTTTCGGCTGGAAAAACACGTAAGCCAGTTTGCCAGCGAGGGGAACGTCCAGGAGCGAAGAGTGTAGCCTGCACGGCAGCACCTGCGTTTCGTTCCCCCCGTTTATGTGTCCTCACCGGATGCTGGCTGGCCTCGCTGCTCCTAAAAATGTCTCTGTCTCGGTCACGTAAGAGCCGAATGTAAAACTACGAGGATGGAAGGGTGGGGAATTTGCGGCGTGGCAGCTGCACCTGACGACTCGTGATCGGACGAGTCGTATATTCGACTGATCAAATTGCCGCCATCCTTTTCTCCGCGCTGCTATGAATACGAATCAACAAAATACCGTCGAACCCCGATGACAGTTCCTTCGCGAGGAATTCTTTTACCAAAGGAGTGTCACTCGCGTCATTCACACGAATGAAAGAAATTTTGCTCGACGTTCCGAAGAAAATTTTAGAGGCGATTTTGATAGAAATTGCAAAATTGGAGGCTGGAGAATAGACCGAGACGCGAGTAACAAAGCAAGAAAAACATTATTAACAATCTACAGATATTATAATCGTTTCGCACGAAAGAACTATGCAATTTACGCTTAGGATGAAAAAATACAGAAGAAATCTGCGAAGGAAACGAAAGTCTGTCGTTATAGAGAGACCGAACCCCTTTCGGATAAGACGGGGCAACGGATGGATAATTCTTTAACGGAGCGAGCTGCTGGAGGAAAGTTGGCTGGAAATTTGCCTTGGAAACGGCGATAAAAAGGAAATTGATGTTGATACGGTTTAGGGGTGGCGGCGGAGAGATATTTGTATAATAAAGTTGCGAGTACAGTGAACCGATGGAGAACAAAGAGCTTTTGAGATCCGTGAGGAGGGTACGGAACGCTTCTGAATATTTTCGCGCCGTGGCTGTACTCTTTATTATACACGCCGTGTCGTGTCCCTCGGCAAGTGCTAAATTTGAGACTTTATGAAATTTTTGCAAATTTCATAAAGTTCCGGTCCGTGAATGGGTGGAAATTGCTGGCAACCTTTCTCAGTTTCGAATACGACGTTCGTTCGTAAACAATTGTTAGTTCAACAGTGCAGTGACAGTAATATGTACAGGGTGTTTCATATAAAACGTCTCGCGAGATTATCTGTTATATTTGTTACAGGAAGGAATCGTCGTTTCAAGTAAAAATTGGTTTCTTTCGGTGATTGTAATTTTTTGTCTAGGTTTTTTTTTTTTAAAGGAATCTACTTATCTTCGGATGAACATGTAGATTGTTTCGTGACAAATTTATCGACGCGTGATCCATTGTGGGTCCATCATCGGGGACGAATTGTTCGATACAATAAAATAAACTAAAGAACTGTGTAATTATTTGTTATCCGTGTTGATAAATTTTGCAAAATTTAAATGAGAATTATTGCTGACAATGAGTGACATCTCGAAATTTGTACAAAATTTGTCACCTCCGGTGTGACGTACGGGTTCAAAGGATTAACAACTCTCTTCGAACCCTGTACCGACTTCCCATCGTTAAAATTATCGAGACTCGATCTACCAGATTATACTTAACGCGTATATTCGCGCATAATTTTCGCGAAAGTCGAAAACGCGAGGTAAGACACGAGGGACATCCCCGAACGCGAGGAGAAACTTCCCTCCAATAAAGGGCGTCTCTATGCCTGCCAGCCGAAATCTGGGAAGCGATTTCAATAATATGGGAGCAGAGTGTGCGTGGAAGAGACCGGGGAGTGTTGCGGCGAGAAGAACCGGTTGGAAAGGAGGCAGATGGTTCTTAAAGATTCATCGTCCCTGCCATATTTAAGCTCGATCCAACCCAGAGAAGACCCTCGAGACAGTCTTGCCGGGTAGAAACCGTCTTGGCAAATCCCTCTTTGGGACCCTATAGGACTCCGGTTCACAAAGCTCTTCCTTTGTCCATCGTTGGAGTTCTGAACTTTATAATTCACACCCACCAACGTCACGCTTCTCTCTCTCTCTCTTTCTTAGTGTTGTCCCTTTTCCTCTCCTCGTTCGTATCCTCTGTTGGATTCTCTTCTCAGGCTGTGACGAAACGGGAAGCTTGCGCTTGCAAGAGAGAGTTCTCTTGAAAGAGAGAGTTTGAATAACGCGCGTTGGATTCTCTCTCTCGCGCTCGCGCCGCATGAAGGGTAAGTGCAGGGCTTCGACGAAACGACGTGTTTTCTTCTCTCTGCTCTTCGGAGAGAGGCCACGCGCTTTCCACGAGGAACCGTGAAAAGCGACCGAAGAACACGGGGGATATTAGCATTTAGGATATTAGCTGCTTTTCTTTCGTCCACCTTTTCGGTCTATTGCTCGGTGAAATGGGATTTCCCCGTGCTTTCCGCTTTTCTCTCGACGCTCGGGGTAGAATTCGGGGAGAATCTTGCGTCTTTCTTCGAAGGGAAATGCAAGTAACTTTGAAATAAATTTGAAAAGTAAAGCTCCAGGTTAAAGTTAACCCTTTGTGCGATTCGCTCGCAGTTTCGTCGTTTCGTTCCAACCACGGGATGGGTCAAGGATGTTTTTAATAAAACAAATAATAAAAGAAACTAATTTTAAATTAAACTCAAGTTTAATTAACGTGAATTTCTTTTATTATGTTTTCAAAATTATTTCTTTGAAACGTTGACAAAAATATACGACAAAAAACTGCACGTACTTGTACCTCAGTACGATTCGTCTCATTGAAAGACCCAGAAGCAATTGTTCTGACTAGGAAATGAAGACTTTTTGCCATAAAATTTGAATCGATACAAAACAAATTACAGGCGCGATCGCTCAGTACCGGACAACGCCACTCCTACTCGAGGTCTACGCCACGCCCCCTCACGAATCACGTGACCCAAATCAACCAATCGCTAATTTTCGTTGCACCTGAAAAGGCCCGATTTTCTGGATTACCCTCGCTAAAGTCACTTTCAGTGATAAAAAGTACGGATTTCTTTTAGTAGGAAGTGACTTTTTGGAACACACGGTACACGGCCCATGCTACGTTGACAGTTTTGCGTTGTCGCTCGAGTTTGCGAAACACTCGCTTACGAACGACGACAGGACGACATATTTATGAATGGATAATTATATTAAATAATGAAATTATTTTGAAATTCACGCGTACACATTACCAATTGTCGCTGCAGTGTTGTCTTCCTCATCTGCCAGCCATGGTCCAATTAGTAAATCAAAATTTTGGATTTTTGTGAAAAATGAGACTCACTGCTCTTCTGCACTTCTTTCGAAAACCACGACGCCGCAAGTCTTGTCTTATTTTTCCTAGTCTCGACGAAAACAATTGACATTGCATTGTCAATTATTAAGATTGCATTTTTTTTTTTAGAAAAACATGAAACAAGAAATGTCAAAATTCAAATACGTGTTTGTTGACGCTCTCGAGTAAGATTTGCCACGCGCCAGAGAGAGAGAGAGATAGATAGTGAAAAATTCCTCTATTTAAAAGGAAAATTCCCTATTCTAAGACGTTTATCCCGGGCGAAAATTGGAAATCTGGCGAATCGTTAATCTCTTCCGCTCGGATCACGATTGGAAAAATTATTTTCTACTCGCCTCTCGAGGAACCCTATCCTGTCCCTCCCTCCCCCTCCGGACAGAGATGGGTGGCGGTGGGGGGCGTTAATCTATAACGGCATTATTCATCGCATTCGATAAGTGTAACCAGCACGCAAATGACTATTCCTGACTTATCGCCGATGCTAATGTCCCCGTGGCCCGATGCCGGCGGTGAAGAAACGACGGAATAAATGGAACCCGTGCACACGGGATCGCGGCGAGTGTCATCCATTTCCGAGGGAATATTAACCACGCTCCGCGCCTTCGCTCGTGCGAGCGAATGCTCGCTCGGCCGTGTAAAAGAACCGATGTATGTGTGTAGAGACGAGCCGGGCGAGGGAACGAAACGAAAGGAAACGAAAAGCGGTGAGAAAAAGAGGGAACGGGGGAAGAAGCGAAGAGAGAATGCTTTCGAAGGCCATTTCTCAAACGTGTCAAACGAAATGAGCGAATCGCTGCGTCGCGTCGTTCCTCTTCTTCTTCTTTTTTTCTTTTTCTTTTTGTAAAATGGCTGCTGGTAATTATTTGTTGGTTCGTCATTTTTTTTTTTTCTTTTTTTTTGTTGGTCGAGGCGAGAAAATTCGCAGTGGCGGACATCGAATTGTATTACTTACTTTAATGCAGTTTGTACAATGGCTCTTGGAAAATGTTTGATTTATGCGCGAAGACGCCCGGGAGGGATGATATTTATAGCCACGGCGTATATCCTCTCCGCGCGTTAGTCTTCCCTTTCTGGGGAAGTATCGATGAAGCTTCCTCTCGAGGATTACTCGAGAACTCGGCTCTCGAGTCACTGCCGGCCCCCGATACATTTTCATTCAGAAACCATTTCGTTAATTGAACTTACTTCGATGTGTTTCCATTTTTTTTTTTCACGGGCGCTGGTAAAGTGAATTCCTGAACGTCTCATCGGTCGAATTTGGAGTTTATCCTTCTTGACGTTTAAACGTAACGCGACCGTCTCGAAGGTGAGTTGATATTTTACAGACATCCCCCGCGCTCCAGTTAGAAAGTCCACCGAACATTGTCTATAGACAAAGTACAAAAAAAACTGCACGATTTGTACCACAGTACGATTCGTCTCACTGAAAGGCCCAGAAACGAAGACGACTTTGTTGCCATAAAATTTTATCGATACGCAAACATTTGAATCGCTCGGTACAACGCCACTCCTACTCGAGGTCTACTCCACGCCCCCTCGCGAATCACGTGACCCAAATCAACCAATCGCTAATTTTCGTTGCATCAGCGTTGCACCTGAAGAGGCCCGATTCACTGGGTTAAAATCACTTTCAGTGATAAAATACACACTGGCGAATATAGCACGTCGTGTGTATATGTGACACTGCGTATCGCGTGCATTATGCGCATCTCGTACGTCTCGTAGAAACTTTGCATGAACATCCGTAGACTTTGTACGTGGATATATCTGGGAGAGTGTGTCCGTAAGTCGGTTCGTAACTCGACGTTGTTCTCGTGATAATGGACAGCCACGGTTAATTAACCGAAATATCGTCAGTGGATGTTCGAAAAATTTATATACGTACGGCGTGCGTATTCTAGAAAATACGTCGTTTTTCAAAGTAAACTACAATCGCGACACTACTTACCGTTTAGAGAGTGCAAGAAGTAGGTTCAATTTTTAAATATACAGAATACACGCACGTGTCATTCTTAATAAATTTAGAACAGTGGGCCGGGAACGAAATTCAGCCTGTTTCAAAGTGGAAGCGGCTCGAGAATATTCAGGATACTATCCGAGAGGCGCAAGGCGGGGGTGGACAATAATTCATTGGTTGGTTGACCGGGAATCGATGCCCTTTCAGCCTCCTGTTCGCCTCGAGACTAGCCTCTTGCCGGGAAAGAAATTACAGGAGAAAGAAGAAGAGGGAATTTGCGGTACAACGGGGCGCAACGCCCTGGAAAAACCGACCTGCGCTACCGTGCGGTCGTAGTTTATAACCGGAAGTGGTCGTGGTCGGTAATAACCAGACAGCGCGCTTTTAGAGGGAACATTTACGAGCGTACGTAGATACGTTACACACACCTACCTGCTCGCGTTCCTCGCCTCGCCTGCACGTCTATATTTTACTTACCATATCGTGCATCAACAACGCGACTTTTGCTTTTTTGCCAACACAGAGGATACGTAGGCTGAGACTTCATCAGCTGGGTCGTAAATCTAGACAAAGAACTTTTTCGCCTGCACTGTCCTCTCCGCTCGCAAGCGCCCCGATGAATTATCTTAGGGATAATTATCCCTGTGTTTGGAAGAACGGTGGATAATAATTGATTCAAAAATGTTTTACAATATTTTAAAATTTATTTGTATAGGTGATTTGCAGAGGAAACGTTTGGTAAAACAATTTTTATGTATTTCTCTTTTGTAATCTTCAACTATGTTTGTCTTGAGGATATACTCTTCGTTCAAAATGTGTGTTATATGTCGAAATTAATCCATCGATCCTTTCGGAAGAGCAATGGGTAATTGATCAGTGTTCTTCCATAGATTTTAATTTCAGAAATATTTTATTATTTCAATTTGTACTATTGTACTAAACTTAATATACTTTTCTTTCGTATTTTTCAATTGTGTTTATCTCAAGGATAAACTATTTATGCGAAACAAGTGCTATATTTCAACCAGATTTAAATTAAAATTGGTTCGTTATAAAGGTTTGTCAAAGGATAATTACTCTTTTGGAAGAGCAAGGGGTAATTGAACAGATTTCGGTTTCAGAAATTAGACATTCGAATTTTGGAGTATTTTATTATAATTGGAAATTTCTGGCAAAATCGTTTTTCTCTTGTAATCTTCAGCTGTGTTTATCTTAAAGATTCACGGCAACCCCTTGTCCGAAACCGCTATATTTCAAGCAGATGAAAATTAAGATTGCCCCATTGTGAGGATTAAATTGCACTCATCGTGCCGTAGGCTTAACAACTGATAGGAATGACAATTTTCCTAGCCCCGAAAAACACCATTCCATTCTTTCGCAGGCATTCTTCGCGTCCCTGATACTTCGACCGCCTTTCAAAACCCCCTCCCCCTCCCCAGTTTTTACTTTATTTTCCACGAGAAAAATTTCCCCCTTTTTGCAAAAACAATAAAAAAAGAGAAAAACATTTGCAACGATCGCACGCCGCGGAAACATTTTTCCAGGAGGGGTCGTGTTGCGCAATTAGGAAGGGTGAATTTCCGTGTTTCCGGCTGGCCACGGTTTTTATGTGGTCGTCGTTTTTTCCCCCCCTCTTCTTTTTTTTTTATTTTTTTTTATTTTTCCTCGGCCCCGTCGGAACGATACGTTTGTCACGTTTTGGTAGTTTGGACGTTGGCTAGACCGGGTCGTTCTTTTTTCTCCCCTCCGTCGAAATTTTGGCGAATCGTAAAGTCTCGGTATCGCTGCCGGGGAGGGCCTTCGTTCGCGTGAAAGTTTGATGCCCGCGCTGGCTTTCTGCCGGAGATCCCTTGATTAAATCTTCCGCACCCTCGTTTATTCGCGAAAGGTTGCCGCCATAGGTTATTTACGCACGCGTTCGTATTACTTAGCCATACGTTTTACGATGCGCGCTCCTCCCTCACTCTGAAATATATATATATATATACAGGAGATGTTTGTCTCTCCCTCCGCAATCGCTCTTACGAAAATTGTCCATCGCGACGTGATTTTTCGTTTGGCCGAAAAAAAGAGAGAAAGCGAACGTTCACTCGGATATGGACTTTATTAATTATTAACCTTCCGGTTTGCTTCTTTATTTGAAGAAAAGAAGAAAAAAATACGTATTCTTCGTTTCCAACGCGGATTATAATTTTTTTTTTTTTCAACTTCCACGCAGCGTCATTACGAAATTGTCGTTCGAAAGCGTCCCGCTTTCGTAACGTTTCGCGGAAAATCGATGATTAAACCGCCGGCGAAAACCGGTTTTTGTCAAAGCGCCGAGCGGCTCTTGTTATAAAAAATCTCCACGGTTTCGCGTTCCGTGCGCTTTCTTCCTCTCCTCTTTGTCGCGGTGAAACACATGACTCCGCGGTCCTTCTGCCCCCTCCTTTCCCCGAAAACGAGCGAAAACGGCTGTCTCGTTCGGGGATGTTTTATTCGGGGACGTGCTTTCATATCGAGGACTGGCTGCTCTCTCCCCCGTGGTATCGAGAGTTTACGCCGGAATATTTTCTACATTATTTCACGTACGTGCGAGAGCACGAGCACGAGCACGAGCACGAGCACGAGCACGAACGCGAGAGTACGAGAACTGTTAGGGAAAGGGTTGAACCGGCGGTAACCCAGTTAATTCTCGGCTTCCGGCGTTGGCCAAAGATAAAGAGAGAGAGAGAGAGAGAGAGAGGGTCTCTCGCCGTTTCGCGCTAATTGGATCGCCACGATGACGCGATGAATATTAACATTCTAGTCATTTACCCGGCTTTGTGAAGCCCGTTGAAGTTGAAGTTCATCAAAAGGTGTATCAGTAACGCGCACGAGCTACCTACGTAATGACGTTTGTAGAAGGAGAGCGAGTGAATTTTAAGGCACGGCAGCCGACTCTCTCTCTCTCTCTCTCTCTCTGTGTCTGTGTATATATGCGCGTGTTGGCTGTGTCACGTTACTTGTCCACTCTCCTCTCGGAGCGGGACTTTTGTCTCTCTGATTGTTGAACCCGGCCGGCGCGATGCCAGCTCGTGGATGATTCCCTGCAAAATGGAGAAACGTTTCTATCTCTAGGCGAGGCGGGCGCGAGTCTCTCGTGAATCGTGTCAAGTATCGTAGATTCAAGAAGCAATTTTCTGTTTCAACGTTCTGTTTCTGCGTGAGTTTCCGCTCGCGAGACTGTGACGAGGCGCGACTCGCTGTTATCGCTGACGTTTATGGGATATTTAAGGATTCGGAAATGCAGAAGGGAAAGCATCAAAAATGTAGAGAAACGAGAAACACTTTTCCACTCTTTATTGGACGATATATTTCATTTCATTGCCTTTTGATCCATTAAAGGATTCGACAAGGCGTAATTATCCTTTCGAAAGAGCAATGGGTGATCGATCATAGGGTGTTTTTTCATAGATTTTGGTTTCAGAAATATTTTATTACGATTGGAATAAAATAAATAACGTAATAATAAATTGCATTAATATAACAGTATGATTATATAAATTTTTTTCTAAATTAGTGCAGTAAAATATGACGGGAATGTTCCTTTTCGATTTTCCATTTTAATAAACGATTGTTTACAGAATGCACAATCGACGGTGCATTTTCTCTTTCCAAAGGAAGCTTGAATAAATTGGATCATGTATCGGATTACGCAATAAAGTTAATTACGTTTTAATAAGATATACGCGATCCATCCGTTGGAAGAAAGCGCAATAACTTTCTAGCTAACACGTTTCTAGTTGGTCACTATATTCCTCAGAGAATTGGTTTTCAAACGAGGCGTTTAATTTGCTCAAAAATTTGCATTTTTTATAGTGAGTTTTTTATACTCTGCAATAATTTATCAGGCTTTTGGGAAATGTTGTTACAATTCAAAAGATCGTAACTTCTATATTGATTGAAGTTACAACGATGGTGGTTATTTAGCAACTTGACATTCTACTTTATGCATAGGATTATCACAATCCCTAAATTAAACCTTTTAAAAAATTTTTTTAGAATGGAAATGATGTGGTTTCGAAAAATACATATATAGTTGAAATTTAATCGTAAATTTAATTTCGGGAAAAATTCCATCGCAGGATTTAGCAATTTTTGCCCGCACGCTGGTTGTCAGAATTTTCATAATCTCGTGTCGTAGCACTCGCGGGAATTTCCAACCCTGGTGAAGTTGACGTGGACGATAAAAATACAACTTGATCTGCGGTATCGACAATATTTCGTAGATAAGTCGCTCTTGATTTAGCAGAGAAAAGAGCCCGTGTTGCGCGCTCAGGATTCCCCATAAAATTATCATAATCCCGAATCGGACCACCCGTGGAAACCTCGGCTCAATCTTCGGCAAAGTCGACGATAATTAAAAAAAAAACTGCACGACTTGTACAGTACGATTCGTCTCACTGAAAGGCCCAAAAATGAAGACGACATTTTTGCCATAAAATTTTATTAATACGCAAACATTTGAATCGATAGAAAACAAATTACAAGCGCGATCGCTCAGCACCAGACAACGCCACGCCTACTCGAGGTCTATTCCACGCCCCCTCGCGAATCACGTGACCCAAATCAACCAATCGCTAATTTTCGTTGCATCAGCGTTGCATTTTCTGGGTTACCCCCGCTAAAATCACTTTCAATGATAAAAAAAAAAAAAGAAGGGAAAAGATAAAGGGCGAGGGTGATTTTTAAAAATGTCCGCGAAAAGTGGAAGGATTCGAGGGGTAGGTCGGTCGATAATGTAGCCCGGGACGCGATAAGACACTCGTGACAAATGGGCGAGAGAAAAATCGGCCGACAGCCAAGAGAGAGAGAGAGAGAGAGAGGTCGTGGAAAAAGTTGGGTCGCAGGATGAAAGTCAGCCGCGCGTGCAGAGAAGGTGACGGCGCGGCGCTGGAAGGGTTAAAAGGAGGACAGGTTAAAATAAGGGGGTGAATATACAGGCAGGCAGGCTGCTGGAACGGAGGAGAGACACGACCTTCGTTCGAAGAGTGGTTGGCGTGACGTCGGGTAATTACGCGACGAAATTTGAAAATGGATAGACACACGCGCCTGACAAATCAGAGTCGGCTCGGCCTCGAGCTCGTTCCCTCTCCGTACGCGTTTCATATTTCTCCCCCGGAACCGGAATCTCGTTTCGCTCGGCGTTACGCGAAACAAAAATTTCAGAAATATCGCCGTTCGAATTGGGATCGAACTTGGGGGAAATTGATGGACCGCGCGATATCGAGCAATAGATTTATCGTTTGCGAAAATATCGCCGCGGCGGCGGTGTTGTTTTTTCGGTCGGTGTTGTGCTTCGGAATCGCGTGCTTTCGGTTTCGAAACGGACGAACGAAATTCTCCTCGGGGAGGGATGCAAATTGAAGACGCGAAGTTGAAATTTTCGGCGTTCTCGCGACGTTGAAGAAGAAAAATCCAAAGAACAATGACTTGGAATTACACAAGACGATCCTAATGAAGTTCTCCTCCCTCGGAAGGAGAAAGTAGAGTTGATAAAGCATAAAGAAGAAGGAAAAGAAAGAAACATTAGCTTCGTTCGTTTGAATGAATTCGCGTAGCGAATTGTGAATTCAGAGGTTCTCTCCCCTCTGTATTCAATTACCGGCAACAATTGAAGCAAGGAGCGCAAGTTTTTCGAAACTTTGTTCTCCTCCGCCATTAGCGGCACAACGAAATTCTATTCGGTTGAATGGCGAAGCAAGCCATTCTTTTCCTGCAGCCATAACGTTATATATCAACGTTTCGCCCGCGATCAATTAAATCAGACCATCGTTCCCTCCCCACAGCGAAAAAGAGAAATATGATTCTTCGCCGGGTTTTCCATTTTCGCGATGCTCTTTCTTTCCTTCTCTCTCTCTCTCTCTCTCTCTCCTTTTCATTCCACGCGGTTTGTTATTTCAGAGTGGCTTCTTAACAAAAACGCCAGCAAACAAAAATTGTTCGTCATATTTCCCCCAACCCAGAGATAAGCCCATGGCACTCCGTTCTTCGACTAATAAACCGTACTCGCCGCGAATAAATAGCGCGGGTAACAAGAACATGCTTGCGGGTTTTCCGCGTTGGGAAAACACGTACACGGGGAAACTCGATGTTTCGAAATTGACCTGAGACTCTTCCTTCCGAACGTTGTGCCAAGTCAAATTACAGATTTAAATTAAATTGTAGATTTGTGGGAATTAATGGGAAAAAAAGTCCCAATCCCGAGTCTTAAATGTTAACGCTGTCGTTACATTGATACTCACAACTCTCGCGACTTGCTACATTTATTTACAAACATACTGAAACACCTAATATTTTAGGTTTACTATGTGCAGATTTGATATTAATATGTTTGCTATCCATTGCTTCACAGCATGTATCAAAATTCTGTCGTTGTTTAAATTCTGCAGCAACAACTCTCCATTGTTCTTCATTTCTGGGCAACTGAAACAATAATTCAATACCAGAAATAAGAAAAAATGAACTGCATACTTTTCCTTTTGTTTTAGAAAAGAGATACAAGATATCACAGAAAATACAGAATCAGTTTTATAAAATTCAATTACGGTAGATAGTAATGCACAAAAGAAGAAAAGAGAAAAATTTGATAATTTCTGTAATCACAAGGTTTATTTCTTCTTTAGCTCTCTTTCAACAACGCGAAATTGGAAAATCTGTTTCTCTGGATTAACCATCTTTTTCTCTATTTCTTTTTAGCATTTAGTTTCTTATTTTTCGCAAGTAAATATAAATAAACCTCCTGTTACTAACAGCAATATTGGAGCTGGATGACGATCCGACATTTCAAAACACGTGTCTCAACGTTGGCGTCACACAAAAAGAAAAAAGGAAAACTCAAAAATCGGTAGTGTGGAAGTTTAATCTAATTTTTCATGAAGCTTGAAAGTCGATGCATGTTTCAGCGCGTATGGAGGCGTTTAGACTTGGCTGGCTAAAACAAACATTCCCAAGCCTAGTTTAGACACTTACAAAGTTTCGACTTCATTGTCGAAGTTTCCTCATCCCGCAGATTTAAATTAAATTATAAACAGCTGCACTGTACTCGGAGCAAAAGAGAGAAGAGCACGAAAACTTGGGTTTCTTCGGCGCTTCCTCGTTGTGGTCCAAGGTGAAAATGTCCAGAGAGAGAAATTGCAAGAACGGTAAATAAAAGTCTTTCCTCGAGGGCTCCGCGAAGCTTGAAATTTTTTCGAGTTTTCAGAAAATTTCAGAACTTTCCTCCGATTCCGGCAGGAAGCTCGAGCAAAAAAAACTGAATTTACGCGAGCGAGCGAGTTCGGATCCATTAATTACTCGTTCGTATCGCAGATTACTTGCACGCTCTTCCGACACCGATAAATTCATCTTTCGCGTTTGGAAACGCTTATTATTCCGGCGCAGTTTCACCTTCGGCTGGGTGTGGGAGAAGGGTTGGTAATGAAGTCACGTAAGTTTTCTCGAATGCGCCTCGAGGCGATATCTGGCGGAGATAAATTCTTCGGAGAGGGGCAGGTCCTCTGCTCCTCCTTTTGATCACGTCAACGAGGGAAATATCGATATCGCGGCAGTGAAATTATTCTCCTCATTTTGACCGATCGTCGTCCGCCGTTTCGAAAACGATCGTTCGTTTCCACCCGGCGTTTTATTTATTTTGAGGGTGGAACCGTCCCGAGGGCAGCCTCTTTGCGCCGCCTGCAATCGACACGGTCAACGTCCAAAGGGAAGAAGCGCGTAAGAAGGGAGGTTAAAGCGGGTGAAAGGAGTCTCTGGACACCGTACGATGGATCAAAGGGAATCTTCGCGATGATGCGCCACCGGTACCGAGTGCGCTGAATTTTTATATTATTTATAGGCGACAAAGTAAATTAGAAAATCTGAAGGCTCGAAAAAAACGAGGAAATCGCGACTAATGGGAATAATAAATTTTTTTTTTCAAGGGAAATAAGAATTAATCGCACATTGAACGCGCCGAAAAATCTGCGAAACTTGAAAAAAAAAAAAAAAAAAGAGTGACGCCCTCGTTTTGCTTGGAGAAAAACTAAAATTCGCGGCTATGTTTCTTTGGCAGTAATTTCAAAGCAGACAGAGGTACACGGGCTATTGCCAACAAATAAATTTATTTGCTTCGGGGACAGGTACACGAGCGCAAAACGTCGCGGCAATTTACGAAGTTCTCGGGGGTTTTTCCTCCTCGCCGCGTTGCACACACACGTATCGCCAGTGCGAGGCCAGCTTTTATCGAATTTTTGCTCCGGACCCCCCCGCAGATTGTACTCGCGCTTGTTCCCAACACTCGGCAGACGTGATCTGAGATCGAGCGAAAGTTCGTTGAATTAGCAATGGCCGGTGAATTCTTTAATCTGCAGTCTCCGCGGCGAGTCAGTTGCACGTCACGATTTTTACGTCCCCTTTTTACTGCTCCATCCTGATTATTTCGTCTGCCTCGTCCCTATAAAATTTTCAATCTAATTCCCCTGTGTTTCTTCTCCCATCTCTTAAGGGGAAGACACCGGAGATAAATCAGCCGGATAAATTTCTATCTTTTCAAACTCGCTCGTCCAAATTCTCTGATTTATTCGCCCCCTTTGTCTCTGACTTTGGACGTTCGTATATTTTCACCACCGTTGCAGAGCTGCTCAAGCTGATACAGTGCTCAAAGTTCACTGTAAAATTGAACGTTGTTATTATTAACGCTAGAGCTAGTATAAAATTTTCGTCAGAGAAAATGGTATATTTACCACGTTTTTATTTTGCGTTAGATTTTATTATTTTATCAAAGGATAAAATTTTCATCGCGAAAAAGTTAAAGTAAAAGAAGCAGAAAATCTTTGTAATATATAATAGGGTACACGAGCTTTTATTTATGTATTTTACGAAGAATCATTCAAGTCTCTGAAAATATACTGTTTTATATTTATGAAAAATATTTGTTTAACAAAAATGGTCATTTTTGTGTTAAAATCAATCTTTGCCTAGGATTCCTCAACTACGAGTTTCGAACACTGACTAGAACAAGCCGCAAGTGGCTGCGCGCCTAGCGTCGAGGTCCTGCCGATCTCCGACGTTAAGCAAAGCAGTGTACGGAACACCGCTAGGATGGGTGTCGTTCATAACGCGCAAAAACGGTTGATTTTAAACGGGTGGAATCTGCTCTCGCGAGCTAATTCCTTTCATCCCTTCGCGGAATGAAGTTGTTGAGAGATACCACAATTGAATTTACTCTCGCTTAAAGAAAAAAAAAAAAAAAAACGAGAACTCGCTTTTCAAGAGAGGGAGGGAGGAGCAGCTTTCGTCGTTCGTTCAATTACGTGTAATTGGTAACAACAACAACAACAATAATAATAATAATTCCGCGTAAACGAGGAATGTGACAGCGGGATGCGAAAGAGAGAGAGAGCAATCTCGCCAACTTCGAATAACGACTCGACCGCACCAGTTTTATCTCTATTCCGCGCGCGTCACCGTGTGTGCACGAAAACGATTCGAAACGGCCAATAACGTCTAACCGATGGTTGCCGATAGTCAAATAATAGCGGACGGGGCAGGGAAACCAAATCGATCGGCTCTAATCTCTAATCCAAGCCACAATCTCGCGAGAATATGGTTTCGGTGGCGAGACTGTGCGGCCCTATCCCGGGATTCCGCGAACGGTTGGCATAGTTTTGCGACGATGGTATTTAGTAATTAGCCGACTGCCATCGGGAGCCCCTCGTGCTTCTCGTGCTTTCCACGGGACCTTGCCCTTTCCTCCCGTCGAAACGTGGAAACTATTCGTTTCGGCTACTTTCGTTCAGAAGCCAACTGTCCCCCTCGTAGGCCGCATTCTTCGAACTGCCCAAATTTCCTTCTAATCGCAAACAGGAAGATAAAAGGAAACTGCCTCTCACTCGAAATTCTGCAGAGAGGAGAAAAGTTTTGGAATTTTTGAAAGATATACAGGCCTAAATTATAAATATAATTATAAATAAAATAAATAAACGACTGTCTTCTTATTCTTCGTCATTCGTCTTCGATTCTGTTCGCAACCTGATTTACCGGGTACAAAAATTCGTCTCGGTTTCTTTTTTTGGTCGAGAAAATGACGAAACTACCGAAACGGAAATGCCAATGAGGAAGAAGAAACGAGCGATTCTCGGTCGTAACTCTGAGAAAAAAAGGAAAACTCTGCGAAACTTCCGGCGGAGCAGCTACGAGACTTGGAACAGTCCAAGGGAGGAACCCTCCCCTCCGAGCGAGTTGATCGATATTTTTTGGTTACTCGCCAGATACTCGCCAGATACTCGCCCGCTTTGTGGATATCCAGTCGGCGGTAATGATATTCCGCAGGAATCCTTCCCCGAGTTTGGCACAGTTCGGGGCATTCGCCGAGAGATTCGTTCTCTCGTTTGCGAGTACCGTGCCCCGTACGTACGTACGTACAAATTTCCCAGCAGATCTTTCTCTCGGATCTCTTGGATTAAGACGAATTTCTCGCGGAAACAGCTCTCGGCCGAGGGGAAATTCTTGGCCCGGATGCAGCGACGCTTCCTTTTTTCCTTCCCCCATCTCGCTAGAAATTTCATCGGGCGTTATTCTCGACACATCCGTCGTTAAAAAAAATGCCACTGTTTCAACCGGAGTTAACTTTCACTCCGAAAACACAGTTTTTGTTTGCACATTTAACGATGAGTTAATCTAGCGAGAAAAATTATTTGTTTGAACAATATGTTTAACAAAAACTATCAAGATGTCATTTTTTACAAATTTAGCCAAGTAAATTTTCTTGAATATTTGTTTGCGAGAACTACATATTCAGACGCAAGTTATCCATAAATTGGAATCTTGATTTTACAAAAAGATTCATTGCTTTTATTTCGGACATATTTCGAGGGAGGCAGAGTTTAACAATTCGAATGGGACTCTGCTCGGGATTCTGCGAGTCTAATTGCGTGGAAGAAATATCGAATCGCCGGTGAATTATTCATGACGGTTGATATTCTTTGATTTAACCACCGTTTAGTGGTTTGGGATAGGTCGGGACGGCCGATTGAAGAATTAATGGCCAGAAACGGATTCACTGACAACTGTCTGTTTTTAATACACCTGGCGTTGAAAGATCTATCACCCTGCACGTGATAGATCTCCACTCTTCGTTTATCCTTCAATTAACAAGCACGTTGCTCATTTTGTGACACCTAAACTGTTATCATGTCTGGCTGGTCGATCAGAATGAAGTAAATTTCGAAGACAAGAATCAGAATGTGACAGTTGGCTCGAATTGTAATTATCTAACAAAATAACTATGACTCTAGGATTTTTCGAAAGTTCCCTAAAAGTTACTGAAATCTGACGATCTCTCGAGATCTTTAACACTGGAATTAGAACTAGACTTGGTCAAAATGATTAATTCTTAATCACTTTTATTAGATATGTTACAAATGTAAAACATCTCTAAAAATACACAAATAAAAGCTTGCGTGCTTCTATTGTGTTTTTCAGTTTTTCTATTCTTTTTTCTCTCTCTTTAATGCTTCTGATCAAAAAATTCGAAAAAATTCCGCCTCGATCCTTAGTTTAGTTCTAGTGTTGATCAGTAGAGTTTCACAAAAGATAAATAGAAACGAAGCAGAATGGAAGCTCTGGAGGTCTCCTCCAGCGGTCTCCCCCTTAGTTTCACTTGGACGTTTCAGTTGGCGCACCTCGTAGGATAAAATTTCATCGAAAGTCGATGCAAAAGAGAAGCTGGTGTAAAGCGCTTTTTCTTTGATTTCACGAGCAACGAAATAATTCAAAAAAAAGAAAAAAACGTGGAAGAAAGGAAAAAAAAAAAAGAAACACGAGTGTGACGTGGTTGGATAAAAATGGCTGCGATCGTGCGAGAAACGTGATCGTCTCGCGGATTTTTCACGGCGAGACGAATGCTTTCGAATTCGCCAGTTCCCTCGCGTCACGTCCGGTCGAATTGGAAATAAGCTCGGGCGAGCGTGCATCGACGATGACTCGCGCCGTCTCTCAAGCTCCTATTCTCCTTCTGGCAAGAAAATTGCTTTCGCCCCCTTTCCTCGCCGTTACTTTTTCAATTATTTCTATCGTCCGAGTGTGTATACTCTCTCTCTCTCCTCCACCGTGTTAATTTCTTTGAGTTAAGCTTGCAGCATGTTCCTTTTTTTTATCGTTTTCCACGCGCTGAACGAGGAGAGTGAAATAATTTCGCATCGAACGATAATATTTAATTTAGCGCGTGTTGAAATTAATTAAATTTCGTATTTAATGGCGACGCTCAGTTCAATATTTGTATTCTTTCTTTCTTTCTTTACATTGTCTTCTTATACTCACGCACCTCTGTATATATATATATATATATATATATATAGATTTTACACTAATAAAATATATATATATATTTTATTATTTATATTTTATACTAATATTTATACTAATATTTTATTATTTATATTAATATACTAATAAAATATATATATATATTTATACTAATATTTTATTATTTATATTAATATACTAATAAAAAATATATATATATATATTTATACTAATATTTTATTATTTGTATTAATATATAAATATATATATATATATATATATATTTTAATAGTGTAAAATAAAGGCCTTGAAAACACTAAGTATTAGTACATTTTATTAGGTTTGTTGCGTGACTTTTCCGCGGAGAAGTCGCGCGTCATCGATTGCCAGGTGAAAATGGCAACGCGACGTGGTCCTCGAGAAGAAAAAAAATGATGGAAGATATTCGCAAAAACATTCCGCTTCCATTCGTACTCGATTTGATTAAAACGCATTCAACCGTGGGAGAATCAGTTTACGCGAAAATCGGAATCGTCGCGGCAACCTTATCATCAACGGGACGATCGCGTTTCGACGAAACATTATAAATATTTATACGGAATTTTGCATCGTTTTAATTATCTGTCAAAAAAAAAAAAAAGAGAGAGAGAAATTGAATTCACCCGAAAATAAAAACAGGGGGAAAAAAAGTGAATAAAAATTACGGAATAAATTTTTCGAATCGCGTTAATTTAGTCGAAAATTAATTCGACACTCGCCCGAAAACTGGTGTTCCAAAGTTTTCGAGTTTAATTCCCTCATACGGAGAGCAGCGTTTCAAATCGAATCTGCAGTTTCATTTCAAATGTTCGGAACATCGCGCGAACAATGGGGGGAGGGCCGAACGTTTGTTTAGTTTTCCACGAGAAATTAGACTGGTCGCCGCTCTAATTTCTCGCATTATGCCCGCTATGAAACAGATACAATACGTAACGCGATGTGTTTTCTGTTTCAGGTGAGTGTTCTTCTCCGGGCGAGGTCCGATTTTAATTAAACTCTCAGCGAGTGAGTATAGATGAATCTCAATTTATGACCGCGGAATAAAATCGTCGATATACGAAAATTCCAAAATTCCGCAGTTGCGACATTGGCTCGGTGTCCACCCCAGAATATCAGATTTAACAATTTAACATTTTAACAGTTCCCTCCCTTTGTAAATATTATTTTTCACGGTCGACGAGCGATATTTCATAAATTCACATTCGTCAAAAATAAAAGATATCGCCCCGCCAGATGGTAATGTGACGCAATTATGTCGTTCGACGGCGTCGACAAATGATTTTCTGGATCGTTTCGCAGCAACGTTTTTATCAGCCGGAACGATTTTAATGGGTTTTAATGATTTCGATTCGTCCGTGGAAATTTTTGCACGACGTTGCCACTCACTTTGACGTTACTTCCGTTCATTAAAAAAAATGATTCGCTCACCCTGCGCGATCCCGCGAACGTCGAGAGCGAAATTCGATTCGCAATTTGCACAAATGTCGTATTAATAAGTTTTTTGCAATTCGCAAAATCGTATCGGTTTCGTTATGTGACTTTGGTTATGCGACATCGGTATACACCTTTTGCAAGCATCGATAATTGACTGTTTGCAGTGACCAAGCACAGGACGAACCACGTGTTGAATTTCTCTGTAGGGTTGCTTCGACAATCTCCCTTCCTCCCCCTGCAAATCCATCGAGCACACGCAGCCGAGCTCTCGAATCTCGGTATACGCGGCGTGCTGCGTTTCTGCGGTTATCTAAAATCACCGTTGAACAAACAGAACGAATTATTTAGCTACGCAGCCTTGACAATTGGCACTATCTTGCGAGAAAATCGCAAGACGTAGACGATCAGACGTGGTTTTATAAATTAGCGAATCTCTTCCGGTGACTCGGTGTGCAATTCAGCAGAGTCCGAAATTCCGAATTCTACCGAATTTTTAGAACTCTGTATAATAGATAGATCTCCGAGGAGACAGAGAATGGTCTTCAATATTTAACGTGTCGATTAAAATTTTCCAAGTTTTATGAAAATTTTAGGAGAAGGTTGATCCGTAACAGGAAGAGTGGCATTTAGGATTCAGACATTTGAAGATCTGAAGGATCAATCTTTTTTCTAATCTATTTCGAGCAAGCTCGTCGAGGAGAGTTCCGATCTCGATTCTCCGACGAGATGTTTTATTCAATAATTTTTCCAAATTCCATTAAAATTTTAGGAGAAGTTAGTTGACCCGTCTTTTAAGACCCAATCTCGGTTGAGATCCCAGTTTGTAGGAATTTTTAGGAATTTTGTTTAAAATAATATTAAAATGATATTGTTTATTGTAAATAAACGCGACGTCGTAAGAGAGTCTATTTTTTTTTATCACTGAAAGTGATTTTAGCGAGGGTAACCCAGAAAATCGGGCCTGTTCAGGTGCAACGCTAATGCAACGAAAATTAGCAATTGGTTGATTTGGGTCACGTGGTTCGCGAGGGGGCGTGGCGTTGTCTGGTACTGAGCGATCGCGCCTGTAATTTGTTTCGTGTCGATTCAAATGTTTGCATATCAATAAAATTTTCTTCATTTCCTAGTCAGAACAGTTGTTTCTGGGCCTTTCAGTGAGACGAATCGTACTGGGATACAAGTCGTGCAATTTCTTTTGTTTTTTTTTGAGAGACGTTCAAAATTTTCTCTCTGACGGAACAACAAACTTTCCTCCAGTTGTAATTAGTCCGCAAATACACACGATGGTCCGCGAAACGTAATTACAGAGAATTTGTTGAAGCTGGCTCGGTTCATTGGACTCGGTGAAGTTGTAAAGTGATCATATACGTCTCTCCGAAGAGGGGAAGCACATGTTGGTCCCTATAACAATAGAACACGCGATTTAGGTTAGACAGCGTGATCAGATAATGGAGCACCAAGAGTGCATTACACTGTATAGCCGAATTATGCATTTCTGAGGGCCTGTTCTATTTGCTTGTCTCGTGCACGCGTCTACGCTCCTGTTGATCTCTCATGCGCAGACGTTGTATATCCAGGGATCAACTAACCGTGATATCGCTTAATTCGAGTTCTCAAGAAAATCCCTATTTCCCTGACTTTCCGAATTTCCAATATATCCGGTGAAAAGTTGGGGAATTTCCAATTTCGGTCCTATTTGTCGCGGTTAAGGGACAATTTCGTCAATATCGGGCGAGCTATACAGAAACTAGAGTAATCGAATCAGGAGATAGAAGATAGAAAAGCTGAGGGCTAATGAAAATGTTACGAGAGAATGATGTAATATAAAATATATAACTATGCTATAAATATATAAATATGGTATAATTGCTATGATTATCGTTGTATGTTTTTCTAATGGGTAAATTTCTAGGTAAATTTAGCAGCTTTTCCCAATTTTTGGTTATTTCATTATCGTTTCTACACGCCTTTCACAAAGTCAGAAAAATTTCGTACTCTGTTTTAATGAACAGAATACTCTGGAATACTCTAGATATACTTCAGAAAATTAATTTAGAGGTTTTATCGGTAGTCAATGGTGGCAAATAACTTTTTTCGGAATGAAATTTTCAAAAATATCTACCAAAAGAGTACCAAGCCAATTTGAATAAAAATTTGTGATAATACTTTTCAGGGCTATTGTACTTGAAATTTTGATTCGTGTATTTTTTTGTTTTGTTTTTTATTAATAAAGGAATCAAAAATTCACGATGAAAGTTACACGTTCGAGTTTAAATGACTGCCATTTTATAAAAAAAAAATTAATATTTTAAATTGGCTGCAAGCACTAGTCTCTCTCGTACAATTTAACTTGTAAAATTAAAAACATTCGTTTTAGATGTACCTGGAAACGAATGGCTAAATTACCGCCATCACCTGGTCCCTTTTCAGTTCAGATTTTTGGCAATCGCTAATTGATAATTATTCTTTCAGTGAAATGTAATTTTATTTCCAAAAAAAATTCTTCAACCATTCGAAACAAGAAATCAATCGGAAAGCAAAAAAGTTACATGTACTTCTCGTTGCTGTTTTATTTTATTTTATTTTATTTTTTTCGAAAATAACTGAAATTGGGAAAAGCCGTTGAACTAGAAATTTGCATTCTCCTCTGTAACATCGTTCCAATTGATTCGCAGTGCTTCGAGAAAGAAAACAACCGATCTCAGCCTAAATTGGATTTCGATATTTGTCGCTGCGGTGATTCACGTATACGGTGAAAGTTTTCTAACGTTTGCGACAAAAGAGAACTTGATCGATTGGCCGTGAAAATTTTCTCTCCTTGACAGATGTTATTTGGACAACGATTCTTTCCTTGTTTAAAAAACAAGGCCAAGTACTTCGAAATAAAGAAGAAAAACTGCACGATTCGTACCCAAGTACGATTTGTCTCACTGAAAGGCCCAGAAGCAACTGTTCTGACTAGGAAATGAAGACGACTTTTTTGCCATAAAATTTTATTGATACGCAAACATTTGAATCGATAGAAAACAAATTACAGGTGCGATCGCTCAGTACCGGACAACGCCACTCCCACTCGAGGTCTACGCCACGCCCCCTCGCGAGTCACGTGACCCAAATCAACCAATCGCTAATTTTCGTTGCATTAGCGTTGCATTTTCTGGGTTACCGCCGCTAAAATCACTTTCAGTGATAAAAAAAAAAAAAGAAAAACACGAAGGATGAAATCAGCGGAGAGGAAATTGATGAATTTCCAGGCGACCGTCGTCGCGCGAACAGAATCGTTGTAATTAGAAATAGTCGGATGCTTCTGGGTAATAACTGAGAGTAAAACTTTCCTCCTCGGTGTGGAGGCCGCTTTCTTTCAATTGACAGTTTATTAACGACGCCCGAAGCGCCGGATGGGCAAAGTTACGCGAGAAAAATGTTCGAATGAGTTTTCAAGTTCTCCCCCTCTTCGCTCCTCCTTTGTTCCGTCGCAAACTTTCCAAGGAAAACAACAATATTTTTCACGTGTCCTTTTGTCTCTCTTCTTTTCGTTCGTCGTGTCCCCTCGAGAGGAGAAGAGGCATAATCCCCTCCCCTTTCACGGATACGGCAAAGCCTGGCGTATCATCATCCTTAATCCTTCTTTTTCTCTTCTCTTCTGTCGTCCCCTCCGCCTACTTTCGTAGCAGGAAGTATGCGCATATTTCTCGGACGTGAAATACTGCTCGGTGGAATCGCGGAGTTGGTTCATCGAAAATCACGACGGCCTCTTTGTTCCCTCGCCAAACGTCTAAATTAAAAGTCCGCCTTAATGTCTTCTTAATGTCCCCTCGGTGTTTTACACTCCTGCACTTTCGTTCTCAGAGCCCTCCATCTTTTCGTCAAAGGACGGAATAAAACACTGTTCGTAGCATGAAATTTCGATAATTTTCACGCACTTTTTTCTCTTTTTCCCTGCGAGAAAAAAATATTTCCGTTTCTTTTTCTTTTCATTGGAGAAATTCTGAAAATATTGCGAATTGCAGATAACTGATAACACAAATCGCACAGTGTGTTTGATATGTATATATATATATATATATATTTCTGGAATATCGAGCTCCAGACGAAGGAGGGACTTTACGGAATCTCGAGTGAAACGTTGATGACTATATTCGGTAATGATCTTTCACTCTGTTCGCCGAAACATTCCTTCGAACTCTCGCTCGAAGGAAACTATTACCTCCTCTGAAATTCTAATCCTTGCTACGAACTCCGAACTCTGAACTCTAACTTTCTGTTCTCTGCTCCGCCATCAATAAGTAGCTAGCTATTCTCTCTCTCTCTCTCTCTCGTGCCTCCCGAAACACTTGTTCTCCCGTTCCTTTGTTGAATTTTTAATGTCGAAGCTCGACGAAATAATTTCATGCCACGACGATCGAACGCGCGATCAGCGCGAACCAAACGCGTCGATTAATCGATACTGAATTTGCGGTGAATTTTGAAACTTTCTTTGTGAAAGGCAAATGCCTTCTAAATCTATTTCCTGAATAATTCTACATGTATGAAAAGCGTAGAATGATAGAAATTAAAGCACTTTATTATATTATAATATACAATATAATGTACAATAGATAATAATATATAATATTATTATATTACAGGAATTTTATTATATTATTATTTCAGCATTATGTATAATTTATCATATTATTATTTAGAAATTGAAGCAATTTTATTATATCATTGTTTAGGTTCTAAAGATTCGTATACTAAAAAAAGATCGAAATAACAATCGCAAATGACGGCAAAGTTGGTCACCTATCTGCTGCCTGTACAGTGTTAATCAGTTTGGCAATCGAGCGACTTCGTGCATCATCCGAAAGAGCGAGATTCCGTTTCGTCCGCGTGATTGGGGAAAGGTCTAAGCCGGCCGTGTCTGAATTTAATTACGAGAACGCGGTTCGTCGTCGACGAGGGCTGCATCGAGGTTGTTTAAGAATCCAGCGAGACGATGGCCTCCGGAAACTTTCGAGGCAACTGCGAATGGCCGGAGTTTGAATACTCGGTCGGTAAATCCGACACAAGCGCGGGTATCTCGATTCCCGGTCTCGCTGCAAATCCACCGCCTCGGTTGCTCGATATTCTTCATCGTAAATTTAAAGCCGGTTCCCGTTCCCTCCAGGGCCTCCCCTCGTCTTTTCGTTAATGCGTACTTATTATGACCGGCGCGTGGCTACGCCGAAACTTTGCTCGTAACGCGTCCTGCACCGCGCCTGAATTTCCCCTCGAAGCTAAACTCCCGGGGGGATTAACGTTCGCCGGAGGCGGAGAAAACGCGAGAGCGGCGGCAACGATCACGGACACGGTGTTTTCCCCGTAATTACGCGAGCCCTGTCACCGATTCAGATGGAATTTCCGTCGAGTTTCCGACGTCGAAGACGACGATGAGCTGTCGGGTGGCTTCAACCTCCCTTCCACCGACGGACGGAACGCCGCTATAAATTGAAGATGACAAAGAAGGGACGGGCGTGGAGGTCGGTAAAAGCAGTTTGAAACGTTTGAAATTCAATATCCGAGAGAGATAGAGAGAGAATATTTGCGTTGGAGGGACGAAAAAATTACGAGGAACAGGGAAGGAAGATGTATGATGTTAGGTAACTGCGTTGTTTTTTGCAAGTGCAAGTGAGAGGCGAAAATTTTGTTAACGTTTAGTTGAACTTTCGTGATTCCGCGAACTCGAAAAAGTTTTTGTCTCTTTCGACAAGGAATTGTTGTTCGATGTCAGTAGTGAAATTTAGCGAGCCAATTCTGAGGCAAAACCGAAGTCTGAAAGCTTCTTCTTCGCTGTACGTGTCAGATAATTCTTTATGAGCGTGCACGGTTTTAGCGGGGGTAAGCCAGAAAATCGGGATTCTTCAGGTGCAACGCTGATGCAACGAAAATTAGCGATTGGTTGGTTTGGGTCACGTGATTCGCGAATGGGCGTGGGGTAGACTTCGAGTAGAAGTAGCGTTGTCTGGTACTGAGCGATCGCGCCTGTAATTTGTTTTCTATCGATTCAAATGTTTGCGTATCAATAAAATTTTATGGCAAAAAAGTCGTCTTCGTTCCTCGGCCTTTCAGTGAGACGAATCGTACTGGAGTACAAGTCGTATTTTAATCTATATACGACAAGATCTTTATGACCGTATGCTTTGGTTGATGAAAGTTCTCAATAGTTATAGTATAACAATGACTATGAGTAGTACATAAAAACAGGTATTCCTTTTTATGCGAAGTATACAAGAGAAGAAAATTTCTATCAAAAACTAAAAGAGAACCTCAGTTGGTTTGTTGTCGATCCCGGAAGTAAGGGGTGGAATCGATGAAAAGAGAAACGATCACGACAGTTTATGTTTATATATCGGTTAAGGGAGGGCCGGTTTCGTGCATCGCCGTGAGCCAACTTATCGCCGATACGGAAATTGATGGAGCACGGTGCGCCGCGTTAATTGCATCGCAAACTCGTTAATTATGCACGCGAGTCGCTTCACGGAAATTTGTAATAATTTCACCGGGGGGCGGCGTCCCGAACAGGTTCAATCGCCGATGAAAATTCAGTTTCGGCTTTCGGAGCTTTTCACCCGGCGCGTCAATTTGTTATTTAAATGCCATTAAACACACACACACACGTGTCCTTTGAATGTTTGATCTTGATCGCTCCGAGGTGACCGCCAGCCTTTTATCTCGCGACGTTGATTAATCGTCGCCTGGTATTTTAAGGCGCTGCGTATTTAAGGCGAACATTCAAAGTAAACTTGGAACCGCGAGAGAATCAACGAGGGACCTTCCACCCGACCTTATCTCGATCTGTATTCTCACTTTATAGATTCATCTGGTTATCGAGTCCAGAATTGACTATCGACGAACGAAACTTTATTTATTTCATTTGTTCTTTGTTATCACTGAAAGTGATTTTAGCAAGGGTAACCCAGAAAATCGGGCCTCTTCAGGTGCAACGCTGATGCAACGAAAATTAGCGATTGGTTCATTTGGGTCACGTGATCCGTGAGGGGGCGTGGGGTAGACTTCGAGTAGCAGTGGCGTTGTTTGCTACTGAGCGATCGCGCCTGTAATATGTTTTATGTCGATTCAAACGTTCGCACATCAATAAAATTTTATGGCAAAATAGTCGTCTTCGTTTCTGGGCCTTTCAGTGAGACCAATCGTACTGGGGTACAAGTCGTGTAGTTTTTTACATTTCCCTCGTCGAGATTCAAGGTTATGATGCTTGTGCTTCGAGAAAGTGAAAATCGTTACCGCGAAAAGCACGACACGTCGTGACTCTAAACTCCGATATTTTTACTCTTACAACACAACGGGAGGGCGAGAAGAGTAATGGAAACGGGGGAAAGGGCAACGAAAGAGAAATCAAAGAAAGACGGAATTTCAACGACGCAAACAGAGTTTTAGAGTCGTAGGAAAAGAATTCCAACAGGTACGCTGAAGAGGGTTTCAAGCGATAAGACGACAGTAATGCAGGGTAAAACAGTGCATGTGTGTGTGTTTGTGTATTAAAAGAGGAACGAAGCGAGAGACTAATTTATTGAAAAAAACGGATAAGAATTTCTCAGTGTCAGGAACAGCGTTGCGTAAGACATCAGGGTCTCTGAATTAATTCTGTCTGTTCTTATCGGGGTTGCACGCGATGTGCCGTGTGCTCGGAGGACCGTGAAGTCAGCCCCGTCGAACAATCCCTAAAAGCGACTTCCGCTCGATACACAGCGTGTATAATCTGTTGGCCGGCGGCCAGAGGCCCGGTCGTTCGACAGATTCTGTTTTCCTGCGTTTCGTCGATTGCACAGACTGCCATGGAGATTACAGCCACCGCCTGATGGCTCTCGTGTTTTCGAGTTTCTCTTAGTTTGTTAAAAGTTTCCGTCCCCACAGGGGTTAAAAAAACAAAAAAACGAGAGAGAGAGAGAGAGAGCTGAGAGAGAGAGAGAGACAGGGAAAATTCGATAGGGACGCAAAGCTGCACCCGAAGCCTTTGTCTGCCGAACAGAAATCCATTCTGGCTGCGCCACCTGTGTGCACTCGCCAGTAAAGGGGTGGGAATGGGGCGATCATCGCAATTTCTCCACAGCCATTAGTTTCTGACTGTTTCTGCAGCAAATCCGTGACTAACGCGGACGAAACGAATGGCCAGGATTAAACGAAGAAACCCGAGCTTGAACATAGAGTACACAGTACGCAGGGCAAAAGTTTGAGTACGCTTTCGTTCTTTGTAATGAGTTCACACTTGTTACGATACTTGTGTTATCTTGTATTACAATACTTAATTCAGTGTTTTACTGTATATACAGCGAAGAGCGTAATACACAGTGACAAGGAAAATTGAACACACGCGTGGAATTTTAACGTGGATGATATTTTGTTGTGTATTTGCGCGTGGAATGCAAATGAAGCAAAATATGTAGCGTTTCGTAGGATGTTTTGGCTCGCTCGAAAAAATTTTACTATTGTGTTGTCGTCACCATTCTGTCAGATACAAATTGTAAGATTTGCACTGCAGTTAATTCAAGTGAAAAATTACCGATCCAAACTTCTACGCTGTAAATTTTGTAAAAAGGAAATTCAACACGATTTTTAGGTGTAAAGTTTCTACTTTCACAATCATTTTTCGAAAATCACCTAGCAGGCGGGAAAGCGTGGATCAGTTTAATATTCCATCAACTCATTTATTTTCTTCGGAAGTAATTTAGAGAAGGAAATCACTATCGATATCTTAGCCAAACTTCTCAGTGCGTATTTTATAAGAATATCAATAATATTTGCGTGAGATGTATCGACGAGTATTTCAAATATTCAGAAATCGTCGCGAAATTTTTCGCTCGACCAGAGGGAAACATACGGAACTGCAATTACGGGCAGGACAGGAACGAATTTCTATGGGAATGACGGTTTAATCACCCTTTCAAGCCCTGATTAACACCGTTCGAATCGCTCGCTGGCGAAACATCTATTTCGGACAGACCCCGTCGACCCTCCCCCGATCAATCTCATTCATTATCGCGGCCAGCGCTAGCTCGTCCAATCTATTGAAAAGTCGAAAAACATTCGTGGCGCGCGGCGGCAGCCGCTTTTGTTTACGCGGGGAATAAAGAGCGGGACGATAAACGCGTTTTAATTACGAGGAGCGCCACTCTGGTGGTTTCTTTTGTCCGACATCTTTTTTTTCCCCCCTCCCTCTCTCGTTTTTCCCCTAAAGTGGCAACTTTGTGCACACCGGGCGACAGAAGTGCAGCGTTCCGGGGCTCAAAGCGAAGCTCGCGTTCAAGTGCGTCCCGATGAAATAGCGAAATTGATTCCGCGCTGCCCGGTGGAAAAGGTAGCGTCGACGATATTGTGACGTTGCGTGCTTGAAACGTTCGAGAGGAAAGATCAATCAAGAGAAAAGAGAGATTTTTGCCTACGCGAATCTTCGTCTTTTTTTTTCCTTTTTCGTTTGTTTGTTTGAGAGTTGAACGCTTTTTGAGTTTCGAGCGGGATCTTTGTCGATTTTTGATTCGACTTTATCTTTATCTAAAACTTGTCTCAAAAAAACAGAATGGTCTTTGAATATCGGGAAAAATTAAAATTGTTCGAATTGTTCGATGTGCTCAATTTAGAGCAATTAAACAACACTGACGGGCGGAAGCTGCGTGTGCTCGATCCAGAAAATATTTCTCTCTCTGTTAATACAGGAAAAGAGAATGAATTTGTTATATTAAACTATCGTACCAGCTCGTATATTCGCCATAGAATTAGGTATTGATACAGCAGCAATAATCGTTACACACAATAGCGTAATTGTTACAATTACAATAGGGATCGAAGTTTTCAGGCGATTAACCACTTGCCACGTGTTCAAAGTTAATTCTTAACATTTCATCTGCACGATCTGTCGCAATAATTTATTCTATCACGGTAACTTCCGCTCGATCAACCGTTAATTCCGATTCGTGTTCTGAATTTCACATTCACGTTTCGTGTTCTGGTCGATGAGAGAGGAAACAAAAACCAGGCAATCCGAAGCAAGGATGAACGAATGCCTAATGCCTAGCGCCGTCATGTAACCACCGTCACAGGGGGGTTATTCTCCGCGCGTCGATCAAGACACGTCGGCGGGGCCAACGATACATCGGAAACAATTCTCGATCAGACCTGTCTGCGAGATCGGAAGCCTGTCCAAACTGAAATCCCCACCGACAGAAATTGTTCCCGACGGATCCATTCAGAATTCCGCGGGTTACAAGGTACCGATTAATTAACGCGACGCGTTGTCAGCTCTCTCTCGTTGCGCATTATCAGCCGCCCACGCACAAATCCGTCACGCTATCGGATAATACCTGCGCCTTCCATTCGATCGATGGCCCTTGGATCTCGCCGAAGATTGGACAGAGAAGCAAACGTTCGGGGTTCCGATGGCTCGACGAGACAAATAGAGAGAGAGAGAGAGAGTTGGCGCGTACAAAAGCGTGGCTCGTTAATCCCCGGAAAATCTTCATCTCCCGGCTGTGTTCGAACGGCGAAATCGATATAAACCGGGGGGGCCGATAAATCGCTTCACCCCTCCCCGGTAGCTAACCGAAAGGGCTAAGACCCTCTTTACCATCTAAGGCCAGATATGTCGAATCGCGTATACCAGTTGCACTGGCTGCTTAATCGTTGGCGGCGCTACAAAGCCGCCGTTCTGCCCGCTTTTGATTAATATCCCCCTGAGAAAATCTTGCAAGCTTGCAAGTGTTTCCATTTCCGGGAGTTTCCACCATTTTGTTTTCGTGAAACGGTTGAATTTGCTCCCGGAAGAATGGTCGAACAGCGCCGAGACTCGATAGTCGCGCGATCGGGAGCGAAGTTGTTCCCCCCGTTTAGGGAACCTTGGAGAACTTCAGGTTGCCGCCTGAACTTCGCGTGCAGGCCAGTTTACATAATTAAACCGCTTCTACTTTTTCTAGTTCGCCAAGACTTCGCTTGCTCCCCCGACAAGCAACAGTTCGCTTAATAACCGCGCTGCTTTGCTTTTTCGTTTCTAAATTTCCATTTTTCGTTACTCGCAAACGTGCTCTCGATCGCTCGATGAAGTTGAAGAAGCCGGTCGTTCACCCTCTCGGCGTTGCAAAGGCGAAGCGCTCCGATAAATCAAGCGAGTGATAAATTGACTCAGATTCTCCAAACTTCAACGCTATTAGAACTAACATCGACGATCGAAGCATCGAAATCTCCATCAGAGACGTTGAAGTCAAAAAGAAATAGAGAAACTTTAATTGCAATACTTATAACGGACTGTGCAAGCTTTCATTTGTGTATTTTACGAAAAAACTATTTAAATCTTTAAAAATACTCATTTTACGTCCATAAAAAGTATCTAACAGAAATTATCCGTAGTTTCAGTGTTTCCAAAATTTAAACGTCATTCTTGTTTCCTCTCCAGTCTTAAAATTCGCCTGTAATTGTCTCAGAGTCGCGGCGACTCGTTGGAAATATCGCCGAAATTCCCGTCTTTTCTCGAGCTAATTCCCTCCCCTTTCCACCCCCGCAGTTTGTTTGCGCGTTGTTTACCACCGAAGTTTACGCGTTCGCGTCTTTCGTTCTGCACTTTGGGCGATTGGTCCTGACGGCGGGGACGTCGTTCGACGTTCGATTTCCCCCGGGGACATAAATATTCCATTGGAAGTCAGAAGCATCCTTGATCCAACAGTTTTGTCGCTAAATTTATCCCTGGGTATAAAGAGCTTATCCCACCGGCTATCTATCTCGTCTATCGACGTTGCTGCGGGCTTTTCCCTTCTCCTTCTCTTTCCTGCACACGCGCGCACACGTACATACACAGAGGCACAGATATATTCCTCCGTGTCCCTTGCCACGGTTCTTTCATCCCTCGCGGCACGAAAGGATGAAGCGACAGAGGGGGACGGACGGACAGTGTGTGTGTGTGTGTGTGTCCCAAACCTCCATTCTCCTCCGACTCGATCGATTTATCCGATCGGGCAGGATGGTTAACCAGCCTTCTGGAAATGCGATAATCAGTAGCTCGACACACATCTTCTCCGCGTAATGCACAAAGAAAAGTGCCGCAAAGGCAAGTGCATTGCCAGTTTCAACCCTGCGCTCCTACGCTACCCCTTTCGACCCGTTTTTCCGCGGTAAACACCCTCCCCCGATTCCCGTTCTAATCTCACGGCGATCGGGGATTGCTCTTTACCGGTCGGCTCGATGTATACGGGCTTTATTTCGAATTTTTCCCTCTCCTCTGCTCCTTCTTTTAGTCCGTGAGAGGGTGAATTTGTCAATCGTCGGATCAATCGTCAGACAAACGAACGCGGAGATACTTTACGTTTATAATTTTGTTCGAGATGTTCCAAATCGCGCGAGATCCGAGTTTTTGACTAGACTGGCCGGGTAATCGTGTTTCGTGCAGACTTGGGATTGGATTTCGTTTACCAGCCAATTAGAGGCAGCCCGACGGGAAGAGAAGGAGCAGAAGTCCCGATAACCGGATAGTCGGATATCCAGATAAGCAGGCTTTCAGTAGAGGACGGTGTCGTGCTGGATTTATGGAGTGAGGGTATTCTCGAGTCGTAAATTCAGGTGTACAGGTTGATGGGCATAGTCACGAGGAGGCAACCCTTCCACGTCCGGTTACAATCGTTCAACAGCTAGACTCGCGTGTGTCGCGCTATCTCGGGTTTGTTGTGTTTCCAGTCGCGCCGCTTTCTTCCTGATAACCCTCAGCAACTATCCACACCAATTGCCACTCCGTTCCGTTATTCTCGATCGATCGTTCGATTGAATCTTTGCGTGCACACCTGTGCTCAAAAATCTCAGGGCAGCTAAGTATTTTTAAAATAAGAGTAGCAACGTGCGTATAAATTATAAATTGTCTACGATGACATTGTTGCTTTTTTTAGAATTTTTTACGATATAATCGAATACAATAAATATATCATTTGTTAATGTATTAATATATTGTATTATTGTATTATTATATTGTGTATATTATATCGTTACATATTGCATTATAAAATGTTATTACAAAGTATTCGATATTATTATGAAATATTACATTGTAATATTGTAAAATGTGCATACACGATAATCCACGACAAGTACTGGATATTAAAAACAAAAGTGCCTCGAGACTTTCGGGAGTGTGCTTTCGAACTAAATTTCAACGTCTTTCGTTTCACTTTCGATCGGCAAAGACGTCATCCTGAAGCCTCTGTAAGATAACATTTGTGAAGATTACTTCTTCAACGATTTTTTGACTTCGTTAGAAACGAACGAATGGAAAGGGTGACTGATCCAACGAATCTAACGCTATCGGTCTAACGACACGATTGTGCGATTTATGTTTATGCTGCCAAGAAAAATGACATTTCCTACGTGCCTGAGGGAAATCGCGGAAGCCGCCTCCGCGTTAGATTTCGATTCCTCTCTAAAGATAGATAGATATCAATCCTTTTTCGCGTTTTCATCGAACGTCGAGGATCGCTCGGATAAAATAAAGGATATAACCTTTTATGAAAACAGCGAAGCGACTGAAGAGACGAAAAAATGAACCTGGTTCATCGTTATTCTCGGCGGGTTGCTACCCTTGGATCAGGTTTGCCACGATGTTACGTGATTCGAAGGATTAAGATACGCGAGAATTCGTTCGCTCCTTACTTTGTTTCCTTCGCGCGAACTCCGTTATTTCGCGTGATGGGTCTCGTAAACATCGTTACATCGGGAGACAACGACCGCCGCTTTAAATCAACCGTAATTCCCAAGACGTCGAAGTGGGAAAAAGAGAAAACGACAAAAGGGAGAAAAAGAAAAAAAAGAAGAAAAAGAAGAGAGAAAGAAGCAGCATCGGTCTACTCTAAACGAAACGCCGAAACGAAAGGAAGAGGGGGAAATTCAGCGGAATCGGGGTCTAGCAAACATGTAACCCCGGGAAATTGCGTTAACTTCCAAGTCAATAAAAGCTCTCCGTCGTCCCGTCGATTACGTGTCCGGCATGAGCGAAGTTTAACCTCTTGCGCTGAAATGACGTGCCACGCAGTTTTTTGCCCCAAAATAGCAATATTTTCTCAATTTTAAGTATATTTAAGTATAATCCAGGCAAAACAAATGATAAATTTATCACTTCTCGATAATTATACCGGCGAGTTCAAAAGAAAAAGAAAGCGACGAATTATTGTATACGGTTTGGTCACTCGTTACGGTCCGCAATCAGTCGACCAGCGCAAGTGGTTAATTGACGGATTCCTGCCCGTAAAAGTCGCTGGGGAACGCGAATGAAAAAAAAGGCCGCGGCGAATGGAAAGCTTACGAACGTTGTAAATGTTATTTTCTTCGTTGCAACTCGCGATTGACCAGCTTCCATTTTAGCGTCGAAAGTTTCGCGTTGAAGAGGGGAGAAGGGCACGCGTTCGCGACTCGCAACTCGAGGCTCGTTTTTATCGAGAGGGTGGCTTTTAAAAGCAGCTCTTCTCGAGAGATTTTTAACTCGTGAACTGAGGGCAGGGGGGGAGGCGAGACTTTCGCGAAGTTGCTGCATTCGGTTATCTTCGGGTTTTGCAACGTAACCCGACGCAGCGCGATCCAAGCGTCAGCCAACTTCCTTTCCGGAGGAATCTCGAGCCATTAGACCGCTGCTGCACCGCTTCGCGAATATGCCGTGTCTTTGCAAACTATCCTGACTCGGAGTTTTAGCGCTCGAGAAACCGACGGTAAATTGATACTGTTTGAGCGCCGGTGGAATCGACTGAGAAAATTCGCCGGATAATTCCAACTCGCGAGAGAAGCGGAGAGTGAGCGGACATGAATTCGGAGCGAGAAGAGCGGAGCCACTTCGAAGAATAACTTCGTTCTCTATTTCGTCTCCATTTTGTTCTTTGAGAGGCCAAAGACGTGATCAATTCTTGGCAAACGAGACAATCAACAGACACGAATTTGAAAGAATATAGATAGATAAAGATAGATATTTCTTTATATTTTTACACGAACGGGTTAAAATAGTGAAATAAATCTGATTCGCAGCGATGAATCTTTAATTCCGTGACTAGAGAAGGAACCACCTGGTTAACAGGTCGAATAGATAAGAAATTATAAATTTCGTAAAAAGGAATTTATAGCGATAAACTTGGGCCTCTCGGGGTCTTTCGATGATCCGCGATCTGATGGTACTGGTACTAGCCGCGTATTTCGTTCTCTCGAGACTTTTCTGCTCTCTTGGACTGGTCTCTTTTTTTTCCCTTCCCTGGGCTACGTAATAGCATAAAAATTTGGGTATAAAGCGCGAAAGTAGGCGCAGAAGATTGGAAAGGGAAAGAAAAACGAGTACACGCTCTCCTTTGATGAAAATTCTTTGCGGCGAATCTCGCGAAAGAATTTTCATTCTCGAAACTATTATAGCTCAGCTATTTCGCGACGAGGGATCAATGGAATATTCGATTTTATATTTCGCGTTTTATCGGGAAGCCTGCGAGATATCAATTTAATTTCTTTCTCTCTTCCCTTTAAATGAAATTGTTCCAGACAGTTTATCTCGCGCACGCGGGCGAGGGAATCTTTTTTCCAGAGTCTGACTGTTTATAAAAGATCTGCCGTTTCGTTATCGGAATTTTTCCGTGCAATATCCTCGAAGATATTATTGTTATTAATATCAAGCATCGAAGCTTCAAGCAGGATGCACGAACGCACTTGAATTATAGAACGGTAACCTAATTCCTACGACGTATTTGTATACTCTGCGATTATTGTTTCCGATTTCGTCGAGGAACGAACTTTGAGTTCAGAATGCTAATGTATAGTAGTACTTCCATTCCACCTATCTTGAACATGTTCCGATATTGCGCGCTGATTAACTAAAGAACAACAAGATAGAGCGATACGTCTTTTTTCGCATAGACTCACATTCTGGCCGGTTGCACCACGATTTTGAAAACACCCTGTATATTCTTTTCACCAAAAAAGTCGACGCGAAGGTATTTTTAATTTTTGTTGGAAGAGAAACAATTATTGGGGTAATGGCGCAGCGTCCGGAGGAGGACTAAAGTAGGTATGGAGGGGGCTCTCCCTCTCATGGCTCGCAGAGAGGGGGGCTCGCGAGCCGCCAGTTCGACCTACGTGTATAAATTTACGAAGTATCGATTTAAATTTAATTTTGACAAATTAGACTCGTCCGTGCATTCCTTGTGCCAAAATTCTGGACGACGTTCACTCTAACTTGTCAATTAACAAAAACAACAGCAAAAAATATAACAAAGTAATATTTTCTAAAATATCAAGTGCTCTATATTATATTTATAAGCTATTTAAAATTATTATTAAATATATATATATTAAAATAATAATATATAATGAAATTTTGTTAAATATAATAATTTCTTTTTATTGAAGATAAAATTATAATATTGGAAATTACAATTTCATAAAAATTTTTTTCAAAAATAATTTCACATTTATTCAAAAATCTCATAAAACTAAAAATAACAACTTTACATATATGAATTATATAAATAAAATTTTATTTCAAATAACAATTTATTTCAAAAATTAAATGTAGAATATAACCTGAAATAAAAATTTTAATAAAAAAATATTCATAAATTACAGAATACTATAGAATCGGATGCTGCAACAGCATTCGTGCCTCTGTTTCGTCGGATTTATTAATCCGAATCTTCCGTCCTCGTCTCGAATTTCAGATTCGCGATAAGCAACGCGAACAAAAGCACTTTCGTCGTCACTTCGCTATCGTCGACGTTTCGAAATTATCAAATAAAATCTGTCTTCTCGCGGACGAACTGAAAGCTCGCTCCCTTCTCGCGATGAACAGGACGTTCCCATAGAAACCCGGTCTCTCTCGTGAAAACTCGTAATAAACGCGCGTTATATACACCTTTCTCTCTCTCTCTCTCTCTCTCTCTCTCTCTCTCTCTCTTTAGTTCCCTCTCGCAAAAAATTGATAACGCGGATTCAGATAACAGGATTAAGCGAGCGCGTTTTATCGGTAAATGGAAACTTCTGTTTAGAGGAAAAATGACCAGGGGATTTTTCTTTCGCAATCTCGCGTTCGGACGTTGCGTGCAACTTTCTGACGATACTAACGATCACTCGTTACTCTTCCCCTTCGGAGGAAACTTCGATCTATTTCGAGACGCTTTTCATCGCGAGACTCTCGCAGAGAGAGAAAGAGAGAGAGAGAGAGAGAGAGAGAGAGAGGAATTTGTTCACGTTCGAAATTCTCTCTTCTTCTCGTCGCTCGACCGCGTCCCGAGTTTGTCGATGACGTTCCCGTTTCCTTTGATTTATTATATCTCCTTATTATCGTTCCCCCGCTCTCTCTGCTTACTTTTTTCAAATCTTTTTCCCTCCACGGTGTTTCGCGTTTCTCTCTTTGCTTTCACTCGGCGAAATACTTTAATTCTCGCATGCTGGTAAGAAGAGATAAAATTGAAAAAAAAAGAAGAAGCGACGTCGTATCGTGAAACAATGAAACGTTATTTATAATTTCCACTTGTTAATCCCTTCGATATTATGAGGCAATTAATGAAATATCACATCACGTGTATCACGACCGTGTATCGCAAAAATTGCTAACTTTTTTTCGAAAAAATTCTTTAAACGATCAAAGATCGAACAGTGACTCGCGGTAAATCGTATTGACAAATGATGTCTTTTGAAAGAGACGTTGCGCAAGAGGATTGGGCTAATCGAATTAACTCAGGCGAATGCATTGTTAATCATTCGACAAGTATTTCGTCAGAGAATCACCGATTCCCCTAGAACACGCTGTAATTATGGATCCGATATGAATCAGTAACAATGTTAATTAATCATTGAGCTTGATCCGATTGCGGAGAGCTAGTAAATTATGAATCATCTTTGATACAATCGACCAATACGTCGATGGAGCTATTCGGATCGCTTGTTCGACGTTCCAAATTGATTAAACTCTTTCGAAAATACACACGCCGGATGAAGAGGGAAACTCGGTTACGTTCTCAACGAGAGGTTTTCGTTTTCGTTCCAGATTTCAAGTATTGTAAATGTAACCGTTTGAGAATAAAATACTTCAAACACTTAAATATTCAGTACCCGCGAGAATTGATGAAAAAAGAAAAAGCTGAAATTCTGAAAGTCGAGCGTTTTTCAAAAGAATCTACAAATTACGAGTAGCTGAATGTTCAATATTTTCTTCGCGAAATTAATTTATCACGGAGTAACATTAAACATTTTTTAATTATTTAACGTTCTTCGAGAGTTGACGTCCTCGGAGACATCCTCTAGAAAAGCTGTATCAGTCCGAAAGTGGAGATCCATTTTTATCATCCAGGTTCCACGTTCGAACGTTTCAGCCTCTTGGTAGGGAGCAGAAGGAGTAAATCGCGGCGGGACCAATGCGAGAAGGAAGAACGGACGGTGTAATAATGGCAGCCGGGCAGAAACTCGCGGAAAATATGACAAACTGGCGTCGCAGTCGCGGAGGAGGAGGAGGAGGAGGAGGAGGAACGGGAGATGTAACAGTAACGCGGCATGAAATATACAAAGTTGGAAAATTGGGTTGTAAAGCAAAGTTAATCCCCCGGCATGGTTAACTTTTGCGCGCACGTGCGCGTGGAATATGAAATTCCCGGAACTCGCGGGGAATTCAGCTTTAATGCCCACGTTAATGGTACATCGCTTTCGATGATAACTCGAAGAAACAGAGACGCCCGCGGATTTGTTTTCTCATCCCCCTTCTCCCGAGCATCGTACAGTCGAATTTTTCTCCGCTCGATTTAGAGAATTTTGCCAATTTCGTTTCTTCTCCGCTCTGAGAATTTTGGAACAACGGATCCGACGAGATCGGAGAACTCAAATTCGAGAAGCACGATCCTCGAAAGTTTGACTTTGAAAGTGGCGGTGCGTCTTCCGACGGGGACTTCATTGATTCTATCATTTCGGCTGAAATTCCCAAGTTCTCTCGAACTCGTTCGAGGATTTTCGCGAATTAGTTCCGGCCGAAACTGGGAACTTTCGCGAGTTGTGCCTCCCTTTTTTGAGAGAGGCGTGAGACGAGTGCGAGGCAAGAAGCTTTCATCGGGAAATTTCGCCGATTCTCTTTCATCTCTGATGAAGTTAGAACTTGCTCAGTTCCCCACCCCTTCCTGGAACATCTGCAAATTACAATGAATGCTTACTTTTTTGGAATCGAAGTAGAAGTTTCTGTCCAGAGAATTCGTCGAGATTTCCTCTTTTCCCCATTTGCGAGAAATTTACTTGTCTCGAAATGTAGAATTTTCCTCGTGGTATATCGTGACATAATGTTTCGATTTGGCAATAAAATTTACAACGATTCATTTATTTATACAACGATGTATTTTTATATAACGAATAATAAAAAAAACTGTACGACTTGTATCTCAGTACGATTCGTCTCACTGAAAGGCCCAGAAGCAACTGTTCTGACTAGGAAATGAAGATGACTTTTTTCCCATAAAATTTTATTGATATGCAAACATTTGAATCGACACAAAATTACAAAATTACAGGCGCGATTGCTCAGTACCAGACAACGCCACTCCTACTTGAGGTCTATCCCATGCCCCCTCGCGAATCACGTGACCCAAATCAACCAATCACTAATTTTCGTTGCATTAGCGTTGCACCTGAAGAGGGCACCGATTTTCTGGGTTACCCCCGCTAAAACCACTTTCAGTGATAATAATAATAGATATCAAAATGGCAAATAATAAATAAAGAAGTACGATTTTAGAACAGATACACGATTTACAACAAAAGTAATCAAAATAACAAATTAAAATAACAATAAACAGCGAAAGAATACGATTCTACGTTGCTCTTGCGACTTTCCTTCAGTGACGAAATTCACGGTGAAACGAGGCATTGTTCGTCGAGTTTTCGGACAGCTCAGTTTCTCCCGAAGACGTTAAACGACTGTCTCCAAGGGCCCTCCCTGGCCGCGTCAGCCTCGTTCCTCGCGCAGCCATGTCCAAAAGCGATTGAAGGAACCAGAATCGCGGCTCGGAGGTCTCTCTCTGGCGACACGAACCGAGCCGGGGCGATTGACCTGGCTGACCTGACCTAGAGTTGCCTCGGTCAGAGTTAGCTGAGATCGGGCGGGATCGGCCAGCCTCGGGTTTTTCCCACCCCCACCATGCTCCCAAGTCGCAAGTGGAGCCGCTCGATATTTCGACGGACGCGTCGGGCCAGGCGAGTGCTTACTCCACTGTCGACCGACGCGGGTGCATCGAGCAGAATTTTTTGAAATATTTTTTGAAAACACCTTCTGCTACTTTCTCGTTCATTGGCTCGGTTTCTTCCGACGCAGAACCGCGTACTCTTTTTGATTTCGTTGGACATTTGAATAACTGGACGGACGTTTACGGAAGCACTCGATCGCTTGTAGCAGACTTTGACAAATCTTTTATTTACGCATGTGTTGTTTAGAGAATTTTGTAGTTCCATTAGTCGGATCATGTTGATCAAGTTTGAAGTATTTAGTGCAGCTGGGATACTTCAGTGAGACCGCGGCAGCGTTAAATAATCAATTGTCAGTTGTATTAATAAATTTCTGTATTAACACGAACGATAGTGCGTATTAATTGTTTCAGACAGTTACAAAGTAGCAGAAGAATATTCTTTTGTCAAGTATATAAATGCCCTGTAATTTCAATACACGTTTTAAGTATCTTGCTGACACCACTGATAAAATTTGAAACTTCGATAAGACGGTCTTTGATATTAAGCGTAGTGCGTTAATATTAATTTTTAAAAATAACTTTTTTTTTACTAAATGTATACTTGAAATAATCGTCTTGTAACTTCTCTATGTACTTTCAGATTGATTTTAAGTACCAATATAATCATAGCAGTGATTCATCCTGCCGCGTTAATTCAAATAGACGTATCTGATTGAAAGTTTGACGAATGACTTTAGGAAAAGAGACTCTCAGTATTTAATAAACTCTCGTACCTTTTCAATGTCAGTGAGAAGGTTTCTTTCATAGATGAACCATTCCTCTACTACTTGATTTCAGCGAAAATTACAGATACGCAACTTTCGGCTCCACACGAAGTTATAAAATTTAGGGCTAATGATAAATAATGGGGATTCGCACACTTCCGTGAGCCACTACATTCACATAATTTCAGACATCAAAGTCTAAATGCGTCTGATGACGCGAAATTCGATTTTGGATCGGAAGACCAATTTCGAAAGATGGAGGAGATCTTTTGGAACAGTTGCACTAGCATTGGCGACAGTTGTACCAACGAAAATTATTATTAAATATTTTCTCACGAAGGATCGACTCCTGAGAAAATGTAATTGTTCGCCACGATTTCCAGCGAGTATGAGTCAAAGTTCACGTGACACGTGTTTTTATTATTCGTCGTGTACGTGTAAGCAGATAAATAATTTGATTGATATCCTGGTTGATCTCTACCTGGTTTTAACCCGATGGTTTCACGGCGCTTTAATTCCGCTGCGAAAAACGGATGAAAAATCCGACGATTCATAAAATCGAGCCATCGTGTGCGTGTTAAAAAAATTTCCGACCTTTTGCTCGATTTTATTTACACGGACCTTACTTTCGTTCTTGTTTATTCGGTCAAAATTAATGTCACGAATAGTGAAATTGCAAAATATCGACGAATATTTAGTGAAAGATTGATATATGGAATTTCGCAATTTGCTCGTACTTAACGCATCGTAATTTTTATATATGTTTTCAAATTTGCTTTCAAATCCACTGATACAGTTATAGTCACAACCAGACTTGAGATACATTTATGTATTTTTGAGAAATTGTAAAATGTAAAAATGTAAAAATATATCGAAGGTAGAACGTTATTTATAATATTCACGAGATGTAACAAATTTCGAGTTAGGTTCAGTTCGTCGAAACCATAAAATTGCATATAATTGCAGTTTGTTACAGCTAACGAAATTTCCAGAATTTTCGTAACATTCGTAATATTTAATATTCATAAAATTTTACTATCGCAAGCGTTGAAATATATTCGTGATTACTCCAAAAATAGCACGAAGAGTCATTAAAAATCAACTGCCATCAGTTAGAGAAGAACCATCAATTTTTTTCGAACTGCGATTCCGCAGTCACAGTAGTACGACTCAGACTTAAATCAGACTCGTTGCCAATCTCGTTCGTTGTTATAATATTCTACGTACACGCATGTTACAACTTTTCCAGTTACGTATACACGTAAAACTTATTTAGAGAAGACCACCAATTTTTGTTCAAACTGCGAGTAGTCAGTCACAGATTCCTCAGTGACAGTAGTACGACTCGGACTTAAATCAGACTCGTTGCCAATCTCGTTCGTTGTTATAATATTCTACGTACACGCGTGTTACAATTTTTCCAGTTGCGTATACACGTAAAACTCATTTAGAGAAGACCACCAATTTTTGTTCAAACTGCGAGTAGTTAGTCACAGTAGTACGACTGGGACTTAAATCAGACTCGTTGCCAATCTCGTTCGTTGTTATAATATTCTACGTACACGCGTGTTACAATTTTTCCAGTTGCGTATACACGTAAAACTCATTTAGAGAAGACCACCAATTTTTGTTCAAACTGCGAGTAGTTAGTCACAGTAGTACGACTCAGATTTAAATCAGACTCGTTGCCAATCTCGTTTGTTCTTGTAATATTCTTATAAAATTTCTACGCACACGCATGTTACAATTTTTCCAGTTGCGTATACACGTAAAACTCATTTAGAGAAGACCACCAATTTTTGTTCAAACTGCGAGCAGTTAGTCACAGTAGTACGACTAGGACTTAAATCAGACGCGTTGCCAATCTCGTTCGATCTTGAACGAAATATTTATAAATCTACGTAACAGACAGACAGATAGGTCGTCGCGTGTTACAATTTTTCCAGTTGTACGTGTATATGTACATACGTATCGCGAGTCACAGTTTATCGCGATAGTGTTTCGTAACGATGCACGACGCACGGGATAGAGATCGGCAGACTGGTAGGAAACTATCGCGACTGGTGAAAACAAGCCTGGCGTTCGTTCGATCGGACGACGAAAGATGCGCATCGCATGGAAACTGATAATAATGACGAATGAACGTGGTCAGATACAGTCTGTAATTGTGACTCGATACAGCGATGCCAGCGTTTGAAACGGTAGCCAAGTATCGATCCGACCGACTCCCCCGCGAAAACGCAGGGCCAACTGTTTCTGCCGAACTGTCGCTGCCAGCGGAATTCAATTTTTTCCACCCTCGTTTTCGACGAGAGGAAAAATGGTAACTCGCCAGAGAGAGGCGAAGTTGCAGAATCGTAACGCGACGCAACGAGAGAAATAACTTTTCTACCGACGGCGAGATTTTCCACCATACGCGACGGCATACGGTAGAAAATAACACGAGTGAGTGATAGTCACCAGCTACCTGCGGATGTTCGTGCGTTTTTGGGAAAAAATCTGCTCGATGCTCTCGACATGTGAAAATGTATATGGAAATGCCCTGGAGTCTGGACATTTATATACTTCCATTACAATATCTTTTTACACTTTATTTATCTGTATGTATATATTTATATGTGATATTTATATAGTATATTTATATTTGTATTAAATACATTTTATATACACTCAATCACGAAATTGTCAAGATTTTTTAAACAGTGATAGGACATACCACACCTCCAAGATGAAGAAATTGCATTGTAGCAGCAGTAGAATAAATATGGATTTTCAAGAACTTTTCATAAAATATTGGTAAAATATCCATGTATCCATCACTCAGCTAAAACATTCAAAATATTCCATCTTAAGACGGAACTTTTCTACGTTTCCGAAATTTCCCGACGTTGCAATCATCGAACACGTTCATCAGAGATATCAGCGCTCGTTTTTTCTCTTTTCCCGCGCAACTGGTTAGTGCTTCGAAATAAATCGACCCATCGACATTTCGCGCTCGCCGTGAACTGAATTTGTCAATCGCAGTTGGCGCATTTCTCTCTGTGTTTTTATTTTCCAATTGCTTTTTTTTTTATTTATCGCAAATTTCGACGACGATAAAGATATACGCGGCCCCGCGATAAACCCTGTAATTAACAACCGAAATGTTTCGCGGATCGTTTAACGATTCGCCGCGGGCGTGGTATTAAAGTTCATGGACATTTAAATTCCTCGCAGCTGCCCTTTAATTTTATTACTTCTGGAACCCCGGCGTCCGAAAATCCGCCGGCCGACGGCATTATCGGGCAAATATTGGAAAACTTATTAGCGGGATTGATACGCCGCGATGAACAACGGCGGCGTAGGACACTTGATCGATTAAACTTCCATTGATTTGCAAATTATTTTCGCCTGTAAACCGTCCGGTCTCGCGCGAAACCCCCCGTTTTATTTAAACCAATGATACCGTCCAACGAGTTGTCCCGCGTTATTTATTTCCCGTCTCGTGGCGGCGATTCGTTCGATGCCTGATAAAAATAAAATGAAAGTACGCCTCGATGGAAAAAAAAAAGAGAAAATAAATCATCGTATTACTCGATTCAGAAATTCATCGCTGTCGATGCGCGCGTTGTTTTACGAGTAGGACGAACAAGAGAACCTTTTGGTAATTAATTCGTGGCTTTCTTACGCCTGATCGGTCAGAGTGAAAAATTTAATTGGTGCGTTGAATTCAGCCCCTGAAAGGGAATACCGTTTTTCAAAAATATATTCGAGCATGGTATATCTGAGCCGAGGAGCAGACTAATTGGTGGATCATGCAAGCACGAAACTTTGCAGACTTTTGCAGACGTTTAAAATCATAGAGAGAAAGAGAGAATATCTCAAAGAAGCTAATATCTAATAATTTGACAAATAATTCAATTCTCATTTTTGCAAACGAATTTTCCAAAAATTTCATCGACAGCACTCGAAGTCGATTCGATTCGATTGGGCAATCAAGACGAGTACGCCCGCCCTGTTCAAGAACGGTGGATCGTCTCGTTGGTAACGAGGTCATATTTTCGCGGGTGAACGGTGGGTGAGTGGGTGGGTAACGATATCTATGTCAGACAAATCGAAATTTCAGCCCGGGTCTGCATATCGCGATTAATATCTCGCCGGAAATGAGCTATCGCGACAGAATGGAACGGCCGCTTCCTTGACAATGTCTTATGGGCTGATCCACTTCCTCGAATGATACCGTCGAATGATTTATGAACCACTAAGCTCCATCTTGCATGATCTCTCCCATCTGGTGCCACTTTATCAGAGTAGCATCCGTGTAAACACGCTTCCTCCACGCTGATTCGATATATAACGTACAGATAGAGCCAACGGCGCGTCACTTATCTTTCCGATAACGTTCCCAACCCACCCCTTCGCGTTGCCGCCTGATGAATTTTCTCGGCTGCAACGAGAGTCCATTTGAAAATCACGCGAGGAAGAGTTGAGAGAACGCGATGGCGTATTGGTCACGGTGTACTTAACAGAAAACGAACTATTTATTTAATGGAGACTATTTTTATTCAGTTTTCGATTATAAATTTCAATCTTTACGCATGCAACGTTAAAAGCGATCAAAGTATTTGGATACGATTTTTTTTCGTTTTTTTCGGACAATATTGATTTTTCGCTTGGAAACTTAAATCTGTAAATATTAGAATAATCAAAAATATACGCCTCAGCTGCTTTATTTATCCTAACTGAAACAAGATTCGTTTCATCGATCACCAATTGCTATCTGGCCAGTGAGGTCTGACTATTTCCAGGCCTATATCACTTTTGTCCCTCTTTGTGTGTCTTTCTGTCCGGTTGACAGCAGGACGCAAGATTCAAATTATAATTTCCGGACGATCGTTTCCTCGAAACGAGGTTTCTCCCCCTCCAGCAGCCCCCCTTTCTTCCTTCACCGTCAGTCTTACTAATTTTTCCAGCGGAAGTTTCCCCGATTCAGCAGAAATTCCCCGCTGGTCAAACATCTTTCTTTCCTCCATCTTCTTTTCGCCTCGTGTCTGAGGAGGAGGCAGATTAAACGAGATTAGATCAGAAAACGAGGGTGGAACTTTCTCCTAGGGGTGCCGCGGCACCCCGTTAATTTTCGGTTTCAATTTTCCAGCCAGACCAATGCATTATGTTGCTTTCTCGCGGCCCCCGATGACAAAGTAGCGCTCGTAATTCATCCGGAATTGCATTTCTTTCGTGTCTACCAAACCCTCTACTCCCCTCCCCCCGAATAACATTGTCGTTTTACTTAACGGCCGCCACCGTGGCGAAAGTATTGGCCCCCTGATATTATCTGAATTAAACTTGGGATTATGACGTACGATCCACCGAGAATGAGAGTTCGCCGGTTTCCGGGACTTTTCGTCGGATTGTCCGGAACCGATGGAAATGGTGAATGGTAGAAAAGTATGAGAATGAGAATTTTATTCGCGTGGATTATACGTTAGAGGGGGTAGATAGTATTCGTCATATTGAGGGGGGAGGGGCAATTCTAATAAACGTAGTACGAGGAATTATTATGTTCTTTCTTTCCAGTAAAGAAGAAAATTTTTTATTTTCGGTCCCTGATTCAATCTTCTTGACTCTTTTAGAAATTCATGAAGAATTTGACAGAAATTTCTAAAAGTTTCATTAGCAATTCTAGGGATTTTTAGAATTATTTTAAAAATTTCTAAAAATTTGTAGTTTAGGAATTGGAAGTTATAGAATTTTTCCTTTTAGTTCAGAGTATTATTATTTATTATTATTTTTGGTTCAAAGTTCTTTCTTTGTCGCTTTAAATCTTCTTGAATTTTTTAAAAATTCACTAAGAGTTTGTTGAAAGTTTCTAAAATTTAGGAACATTAGCAATTTTAGGGATCAGAAATTTCAAGAATTTCTAAAAATTTGTAGTTTAGGAGTTGGGAGTTATAGAATTTTTTCTTTTAGTTCAGAGTATTATTATTTATTATTATTTTTGGTTCAAAGTTCTTTCTTTGTCGCTTTAAATCTTCTTGAATTTTTTAAAAATTCACTAAGAGTTTGTTGGAAATTGTTTCTAAAATTTAGGAACATTAGCAATTTTAGAGATTAAAAATCCCAAATTTCAAGAATTTCTAAAAATTTCTAGTTTAGAAATTAGAAATTACAGAATTTTTTCTTTCAGTTCAGAATATTATTATTTTCGGTCCAAAATTCTTTTTTTATCGCTTCAAATCTTTTTTATTCTTTTAAAAATTCATTAAGAGTTTGTTGGAAATTGTCGAAAGTTTCTAAAATTTAGCAGTTTTGCTCATCAGGAGTTACGAATTTCAGAAATTTCTAAAAATTTCCAATTTCAGGTTACAGAATGTTAATTATAGTTTTTTTCTTTTTTTAACCAAATATTTTAAAACTGTAGACAAACGTCACGAATGATATCAGTTCAGTTACGCGATTTTCTATCGAAAGAGGGAGTAGAACGAACAGCGAGAAATGAATTCTCCATAGCGGCGTGTAAGCAAAGCAATTTTCGGTCTCGGGAATTTTTCACGAAGATTCAGTTGTTTACGCTTTTGCAGCTTTAACCAACGATCGAAGTTGCCGTTTATTTTTCAGACACAGCTTTTTCAGCCGGCGATTTCATTGGATTGTCCGTTCGCTTTTGCATGCGATGAACTTACGATGGGCGATTAAACCAAATTTCGACTCATTCTTTTTTTCCTTTTTCCTTTTAAATCAAGAACTCTGTTGTTGAAATATTAATGAACCTTGCCATCGTGAGTATTAATAGTCGGGTAAATGAAAAATGATCTGCCTCAGATCTTGTTTCTGAGTCTTTCCCTCTTATCGCACCCGAGACAAGAAACTCGCGACTCTAAAACGTGTCCTGTTTGCTTTCTTTTAACGAGCAATTATATTATGCATTGACAAACATTATAAAACAAACGATTCATATTTCACGCGATACAAGACAGCTTTTAAAAGTGCCAATTTTTCGTCGCTCCGGCTTGGAAAAAGACATTTTAGACGAAGTGTTAATAAACTGGCACGTAATTAAGTTATTACAGCACAATATAGATTCGTAGGATGAAAAATACTCTCCGAAACGAATCGAAAATGTTTCCGAGATTGACGGAGCTGTATCGAATATCGCTGCAATTTATTCGCGTTGCCAAACCTGTCAGTCGCCGCCATTAATTATCATTTACGCGCGGGAGAGCCAAAACTCCCCTCCCGTTGATTTCTTAAATTTCAAACGCAGAACGAGTAACGAAAATTTCCTGCAAAAAGCCTTTTTTTGGTGGAGGTTTTATTTTACCGTATAACGATCGGATATTCGCTGAAGCACAGGGCAGGGGGGATGGACGATATCCCGGCAAATAAATGAAAATTGAGCGAAACGACGGGACAAAAGATTCGAGCGTAGAGATGAAAGCGGGATAGCGTTCGATTCCGATCGTATTTTCTATTTCGAAGACATCAGCGATATTGTACCGTATCGGGGCACGAGCTCTAAGGTATCGTCCTTTGTTCTCTCTGCAACACTTATCGGGTATCCGATATTTTCGGGAAGCGAGCTTTATCGTTTCAACATATTGAGCTTAACTGAGTTCCTCGTTGCCGGACACTTTGACAACGTTATCGCGTTTAATCTGCCTCCTATCTCTTCACCCCGCTCCGACGTTCCGACCAATTCCTCTCCGTGACGAAGTTACGACGCTCATCGCCCGTAACAATCGGACGCCACTCTCTCTCTCTCTCTCTCTCTCTCTCTTTCTCTCTCCTGTTCTGCTCGTCGATTAAAATTCCAAGTGGCCATTTGTCACGAGAGCCTCGCGCTTCAACGCGTCAACTATCTCGCACGCGCGCTTTATCGCGCCTTGCTGATTGCTGATTAGTTAAATAATAAACGCACCTCGACACACGAAGTGAAGTTCTGTTACGAGTTGACTCGTCTCGCACGATGGTGAAACATTTTCAACCAACAATAAGCAAGTTGAGTCGTCATTCCTTGGTTGGGAATAAATTCTCTTGCTTCTGTTTATATATGTGTATATAAATCTTTGTTCGTAAATCGACGCAAACTTTGAAATATTTCTCAATCTACCAAGCAGATTCTGTTCTTCTTTTTTTGTGAAAAACACAAACTTTGTAACGTTCTAAGATGTATAAGCAAAAACACGGACTTTAATATATAGAGTGTCCCGAATTTAAACGGGGTCAAACTATGATGGATGTGATTTATACACAAAAAGAAGATATGAAACAAGTATAATAGCTACGTATTTTCACTCGTGAAGTAGTCTTAAACAAAAGATTTATTCGAAAGAAGTAACTTCACACGTACTTTCAGTGAAAGTTGGCAAAATCCTTAAAAACTTTACAATACAAACGTAATAATAATAATAATTTTATATTAATTACTACGAAAAATATGAGTAATTAATGAAAACACTTGAAACATGTACATTAAAACGATATAGCTGTTCATAAAAGTATTCAAACACTTACAGGAATGTTCTGTAAATATTTTCAAATTTTATTAATAATATAACGAAACTTGATTATGTACTATTAATGTACTAAAAGCAACCATGACACGTAATGCAAAAGTTATTAATTCCGTTTATTCACCGATATCGAGCTCTCTCGATGGAATTAAAAATGATTTTTTATTACAGACAGCGCTATTCACTATATTTCACGTTACGTATACAATATCTGTCCACAACTTTGTAACAAATTTTCAAGCAACAATAGCAAGTCTTTGTGCAAAATCCTCGCAATTTTACTGTTCAAATCCGAGACACCCTGTGTATTTAAACATTCTAAAATCCTTTTCTCCTCCAAAAAAAAAAAAAGCATTGAAAGTCAGAAGAGTGTAAACGGGGCAATCGATCGAACAGAACGAAACGAAATGGAACGACGCGAGTCGAACGGGTTGGTCGAACGAGCAACGCAGGTCGAGCAATCGAACGATTTTTTTTTCCCCCCCGAGAAAAACGAAGTTCCGGTGGCCGTTTACCTATCGTTTCCTCGTTATCACCGACGCGATTGATAGCACGGCTGCCTGCGGCGAGCCTTAACACGAGCGTCCAGAAGCCGCAAATAATAATTACGATCGCGTGTGAGCCGGTTATTAGCGCGAGTACCGGAAACTGCTCCCGTTACTAATGATTATGTTCGTTATTCAAGTATCACCCTCACTAACGGTGCCACTTAATCAGCACCACTTTGCCAACCACCGTTCAACCTTTAGCCGCGGCTAAATCGCCAACGGGAAACCCCGTAAAACGTGCTAGGGCAGAAAAGCACGTCCCGTAAAACAACAGCCCCCTAGAGCCGAGGACGATCAGTTCACCCTTACCGCGTAGGATTATCACGATTATTAGTACGACGTTCGGCCGAGAGAGATGAAAATTGAATTTTGCAAGCACTCGAGCGATGATTTGAAATTTTGGTGTTTAATCCGGGTGATTTTATTTTCTGACCGATCTGTTCAACTCTCGGGCAAGAAATTGCTTTTGAACTGTCGAGGGAATTTGATTGCAAGAATGCAAGATTGCAAGAGTGTAAGTGAAAAAGGGGAGAGTAAAAATTTTCTTTTCATTTGAGAAAATTGATTTTCGTAGAAGATCGGGTTTGAAAATTTATCAAGCACGGTCGAGGGAATTTAAGTGCAAGGAGTTTGCGATATAATTTTGCAGGGAGTAATTTTACGTGAAAGAGTAAGTCGAAGAGAGTCGATTTATTCTTTAATAAATTTATGAAGCGTCTCTCTTTAAATTTATAAAATTTCCATCGCGTGATTTCCATTGCGAGCTAATCATTTTCAAAAACACGCAACGTAGTAACACGATTAACCACTTGCGCTGGCAACTGATTGCGGACCATAACGAGTGACCAAACCTTATACAATAATTCGCTTTCTTTTTCTTTTGAACTCGTCGGTATGATATCACTGGATAGAAATTATCGAGAAGTAATAAATTTATTATTTGTTTTGCCTGGGTTATACTTAAATATACTTAAAATTGAGAAAATATTGCAATTTTGAGACAAAAAATTGAGTGGCATGTTATTCCAGCGCAAGAGGTTAAGCGTGACAATTTCCCAGTGCGTAAATTTCTTTTTCCGAATAGATGCAAGCACCATGGTGTCACGCAGGATTTCACAATGGAGAATTGTTATGACTCGTGTGTGAACGTGTCGGTATTAGAATGATACAATGGAGTATCCACAGTAATAGCCGCACTGCGTAGAACGTTACTGCAATCGTACGATGTAAATGCGGCGTTACAGCGAACGTTACGAGAAACAGAAGAAAAGAATAGAAAGAAAAGAGAGAGAGAGAGAGAGAGAGACCGTGTTAATCCATTGTAATTGCACGGTTGGACTTTTAATATCCACCATTAACGCTCGGAGCGTTGTCAAGAGACGTGAGCGACGTCGAGCATGGAACTTTCAAAGAACAGACTTCTCGAATAATGCATGATTCACGCGAGGAGGGAATCGACTCGCTCGAACAAAGAGGAAAAGAATCGTGGAAGATTGCACGCATTTTACACTGTATTTACGTGGAATACAGTCGACAGTTTTTTAAATTACACGAACGAACGAAACGTCGATCGAATTTCCGTCGTAGTAACGACAGTCACTACGACTCAATAAATTGAGGTACAAAGTAAAATTACTCCAACAACGACCTACCTTGAAACTACTTTGTCGTTTGACTGAATCAATTTCTTTTGATTTTATTATTAATTTCCGTAAGAATCTACAGTCTATTAACAACTACTTTCGAGGATCAAAACCTCCCCGAATCTACGCCACTTTTAACAAAATAACTCGTCAAAAGGTGCATTGCAGAATCGAATAAATAAACGCTTCACACGAGTAGAACAATCGGCGGAATTTCGCGTAGATTAAAAAAAAAAAAAAAAAAAAGAAGGATTGATCGACCGTTGATTGAAGCGATTTCGGGACGTTTAACGCAGACGAGGTTCGTTGGTCCGGGGCGTCATCTGGGAAAACGATACGCCGGTTTGTAACTCGACGTTACGCCGCGAAATTCGACGTTACATTCCTGCGGACGCGGATGGCTGGCGCCGATGTCCGGGCCGAAAATACATTTTTGCCTGGCCTCAACGTGAAAATACATTTCCATGGGAAATCCCCGTGCTCTCGAACGGCTCTCGCGTAATGAAAACAGACGCGCGCCCGTCCGTGTCTTCGTTAGAAAAAAAAAAAAGAGCGAGCGAACACGCTCTAGTTCGATATTCCTTTTTTTAACGGAGTTTCGCCGCGGCGTACGTGCGCTCGCGCGCGGCCTATGAAATTTTCGTTGTCGAAAGAGAGAAGAACTCAACGGAACGAGAAACGCGGGACGGTCCCGCGAGTTTTCGTTGCTCGTGCGGGGAAAAACGCACGCTGAAAGCGGGCAATTCGCGTTCGCGTTATGGTCGGGCTATCCTGTTCCTCGATGCTTGACCGAGTCCTGTTTAGCTTTTGAAAAATATTCCGCTCGTGTATCCCCTCTATCGTCCATTTGACAGAGCGTTACGATCCCCCCGTCCCTCGATTTTTATGATTATGACTTTCCATTTTTTCACGCGGCAGCCAGAGAGTCGGTAAAACAGCTCGCAAAGCGACGAAGCAGTTGGAGGGTGAACGAGAGGGGGAGGGTATAATATCATCCCTTTGTGAGATAATATTTTTCAGAATTTCCAAATTGTTTCTCTCCCAACTGGTCTCAGTTGTTAAATACTTTAACTCGTTCTCGTTTCTCCTCTGAGCATTGCATCGCATACTTTTAATTAATCTTCCTCTCCTCTTTGTTTAACAACTATTCAGCTGTTTTCCCTTTTTTCGAAAGCTGATCTTCCACAATGCGAGGCTAATTTAAAATAGAGAGAGAGAGAGAGAGTTTGTTTCTAAAAAAAAAATCGCAAAATCCACGACACTCGTGGCGTAATACTTGACGGGCAGACGCGAAACGAGTTTCTCCTTCCCCAATTTTATCGATAAAAGCACGACGTTGCAGTTTATCGATCACGTAACACCGTAACGCGAAATTTCCAAGTGGAGCAGCTTCGCGGAGTGGTTAAGTCGTTTCGGGGTCAGAATTACTTGGCCACGTCGCGTTTCCAGCTTATTAGCCGTGGCAGCGTTCGCTCGCAGGGTGCAGCTTTTATCCGGCGGAAGACGATGGCCAAAGTATGAGCATGAAATTTCTAATTAGGAGACGAAGAGTGGTTTCTAAACACGTCAGGCGGAGTTCACGGAACCGGCTACAATAATTAGAAGGATTTTGGTAAGTGGTTGCGCGCGTGCCAGCGTCAGATTTACTACTCAACCCCCCGATAACGGGCCCGCCCTCGTTAGAGTCATCCGCTGGAAAATGCTCGGTTTCACGAGCAAATGCTCCCTGAAAAAGATCCCATAATCGCGACTCGACCAGGTCCGCGAGGGATCATCAGACCCTCAATAATATTCCTCGTTGTCTCTTCACCGGAACTGGGAAAAAATTGCAAACAAAAAAAATTGCTTCGTATCCCTCAGCGGTTGGCTATAAATATTAAGTCAGAGTAGGGTACGATCCAAAAATCGTTGGAAAATTTCAGCGATTTCGACGATTTATCAGGCTCCCTCCGAAAGCAGCAGAATGCAAATTTTATGGGCGTTTTTTGGACGGAGCGATGGCTGTTTGTTTGCTTCAACCACCGATGATTTATGGAAAATGACGGCCAGGTGTCGGGTTTTATAATTTTATTGTTACCGCGGGGCTAGGTGGGCGTGTCATTAACTTTTTAATGAAAACGACCGTCCATTCTGCGTTAACAATTTTGCGTCAACGTTACGGTCAATGAACGAATTTTCTACGTCAATATCAATATCAATATTTAATGTAACGTAACTGCCTGTTAATACATCGTGCCACGGCGAACGAGACACGTTCTTTTCACGGGCGAGATAATAATTCAGCCTGTAAAACCGATAATAAAATTTTACAAGAGAACAAGGGAGAGTACGCGAGCTATTGACTTACCCAAAGTGTATCGAATTATCGTGGCAGTTTACGCCCCGTAATTTCTCCTTTCAATTCTCAAATTGTGAAACAATTCCTGAAAATTATCAACAGCGTTGTAAATAACGAAGTGTAAGGAACAATTTCGGTCGTGGCGAAAAATAATCTCCATTGTACGTGCGCTTCGATTTCAATTTCCCCCGTACGTGTCCCGGGGAAATCGTCGTTAAATACGGATCTGCTTCCAGTTCCCCACAAATGACGTCGTTTATTTCCGGTTTTCCCGTGCGTTTCATTCGTTTCGATGAAAGATTAAAATCCTTTGGTCGGAATTTGCGACAACGCGTCTAAAAAGAAAAAAAAAAAAAAAACACCGAAAGCTTTGTTTTTGACATTCCCGTCGCGTTGCGGGAAAACATATTTGCTCAACAAATGCTTTTTTTTTTCCTCAAATTCGTTTCCAAGATTGGATCGTCTCCCTGCAGCGAGGAGTTCTACGCTGTTCTGTGCGCGGAGGACGCGCGAATTCCGAAACGAAGCTTACAAATCTGACTGGAGAATTTTCCAATATTCAGCAGCCTCGTTAAAGATACACTCGAAAATGGAATATTTCATATTTCATTAAAAGCGGAAAGGATTGGATCCTAATAGTACGCGGCAGCTCGTGATTCATTTATGGCGATTATTCCGGTGAGAGAGATCAACTGAACGAACGGGAACCAATCCTCCGTGTTTCGGAGATTACTCGCTAAACAATTTCGAGATTGAATTTGCATAAACCCGAAGGAAACTGACGACAAAAATCCCGCGAATAGAAATAAACTAACAAACTCGGGCAGTGATCAGTAATTATTTCTCCAATCAATTGATCAATTAATCATTGTTAAAACAAATCGGCGATCTTTGTAACGTATAATAGGTAATCAGCAAATTTTGTATTATTTAAGTGTTTAGAACGTATTAATCACGTAGAATTGCTAACTTTAAACGTTATTATTAAACTACTTGTAGTTTGAGTAGTAGACTGAACAAGAAAGAATATTCTGTATCGTTGAATTTAGAATGATTTCTCAATCGTAATAAAAAATCTCGAAATTCCGATCACTCGACAAAACCCATCAAGTTATTGTACCAATAATGACGATTCGAGAACAATACAGATGAGACTTTCAATCGATGGAAATTGCGAAACAATCCAAATAACAAATATAGTTGACTAAAAGTGTACAATCATCTTGTGATGATTAGTGATTTTAATTACTTTCCTTATTCGTGATTAATATTGTAATTCCACATTAATCACAGCCGTTTATTTTTACAATGAATCAGATTACGTTCCGATCAACTGTCAAACACCGAAAGACGTAATTTCCAAGATCTGACGCGCGAGTCAGCGATCGCCGGGACAGCGACAGCAGCGCCAACTAGCGGCGAGGTCCTCTTAATTGGCTCTAATGATCGCTCGTCCTCGTCAAACGGGTGAAACGCTTGGCGCGTAATTTCTCGAATGTTCTTCCACCCTTTTCCTCTGTCAGCCTCTGTCTCCTCCACTCCCAGTCCCAGTCGGAGGCACCTTTCCACGATTCCGGCTGGCAGAAATTCTAAAGACACACTCCGGTTCGTGAGCTTTGGGCCGCTCGCTCCTTCGTGTAACAATGACTGCACACTTTGCTCCCGCGCGGGTGCATGCGCGCCAACTTGACCCACTTGTCGCCTCTTTCTCCCCACTGCCTATTTATTTTTTCAACCCGCGTGCCCGACTTTGCACGCGCGATTGACACACGCCGCCAACAGAAGACGAATCCGACAGCCGTGTTTTTTCCCCTGCATGTAGTGAAAAATAAAAAAAAAAAAGAAAAAGAAGAAAAGAAATTTCACCGTGTGGAACACTAACTGGAGAAGCCACGTTTCACGCGGGATCGCGCGTTAAATCGTCACTGGCTGACGGCTGCGAGTCTGCTTGTCCCGAGATTCGAGCGCTCAAATGGCAAATGATGTCGAGCGACAGAAGTGGAGAGTCTCCGTGCAGAGAATTTATTTAAGCCGGCAGTGTTTCGGATTCACCGCGTGACGTTCTCCGGCCATTTACGAACCGGCGACGTCGAGAAACGAACGAGTCGCGAGTTTTTTAATTTCGTGCTATTTTTGTTACGTACGTGGAATAGTCGGATAAGTCGTAGCCCGAAAAATTCACTCGTCGCGCGTTCCATAGTTCCGCTGAAGTAATTTGTAGTTCGCGACTACTGGGCTTTCGAACTTGGAATATCTATGATAATCTCTACGACATACAACTGGCAATATCTAGAAATGTACGAGTCGCGAGTTTTTGAATTTCGTACCATTTTGTTAACATGGAATAGTCAGATAATTGATAGCTTGAGAAATTCCATCGTTCCTCTAGAGCAGAGGTGGCTAACTGGCGGCGCTCGGGCGTTTTCCCCCTCCACTGCATCGAAATGAGCTCCCCACTCTCTCGGTGGAGAACCAGTTAGCCAGTTAGCCTCTGTCCTGGAGCAATTTACCATCGAGTTTTTTCAGGTTTCGAAATAACAAGATGATTCGTACCTTGAGAAATTCACTAGTCACGAGTCCAGAGTAATTTAGTAGTGAAATTTTCGAGGCGGAGTAAGAGTCTGATTTCATCCGGAAATTTTATTTTAAAACGTCGGACGATCGTTTTGAGCGAACGACCATTCCGTTCTTGTTCAAACTTGGAGCACGCGATTATAATAACTAGATGACCGTCTGCAAATACACAAGGTAACCAATTATAAGTACCGGGAAGGATGGCGCGCAAGTTTAATGCTTAATGAAGGTTTCGAGGGAAGTTGGAACTTTTCCGCCGGTTTCTATTTAATTTCGAACGTAAGTGGTAATTGCGCAACGAGGAAGATCGCGAAGGAGGAAGTTGATTCACGTCCCAGGCGATACAAGATATGTTTAAGCTGCTGTAATTTGAAGTAGGATTGAACTGGCTGAAACGGTGGTGGAAATACAGATAGGTGGTCTCTGAGCGGTCGTTTGCGGGTTTGAAAAGGTTATCTCGCGTCTCGTGAAGAATTTTTAATGGAGAAGAAGGTTTAACATCATAAAAGTAATTTATAAGTTACAACTTAATAAAACAAACGACAAAAGTAAGTAAATAGAAAGGCAATTTTAAGATGAAAGTCTTTTAAAAAAAAAATGAAGAAGCATCGTTTCAAATGCTTCCAACATTTTGATCATTACTATATTAATAATAACAATTTATTATATTATTATTATATTATGTTATTATATTAAGTAACAATAATTTTCACTCGCCGGGAAAAATCCCATTACTCCCCTTCAATCTTTTTACCCATCGATGACGAGTCAAAGTAACTTTTGCTAACCGGCCTATAAATTATCCGAAATAACGCGCGGCGCTTAACAAGCGAGCAACTTAACAGCCACTTCGTTCGTTACCGGTCACGCGAACCGGTGAAAAATCACAGAGCGGTAACCAGCAGTGGACCAGACGCAACCTGGCGGGCTCTGTCCATCTACCAAAAACCAGGCCGGCGTGCAGGAAACGCCGGCTGACACAAAACTCTGGCCAATAAAACACTGGCATCAAAAGCACCGGGCAAAAAAATACCAAAGTTGCGGCAGTTTTTCACGCTAATTCGCAGAGCCCGGCGCTTTTTGCCTGGACGCGAGCCCGGCAGAGAGAGAGGAACTTTCATCGGGACAAGAACTTGCGATCACCGCTTGGTTAAAACTGCTCTGCGAGCTGCTGCTACCCATAAAATTGCATCTACTCTAATTTAGTTGGAAGTGCAACGTCGTTGCGAAGAATCTGGAATGGCAATTGCATTAATTACAGCTTTTGCGCTTTTTGGAATAGAAATTCGAACGATTCGCGATTTCTGGAATATTTCGGAGTATTTCGAATTTGAGATTCAGGCAATTTATCGATTTTCGCGAGATCCGCGTTCAAGTTTCGATATAAATGTCGCGACGCGCGCTCTCCAAGCGGTGTGTCCCGTTTCGTTGCGGTGGCGCAGGCCCACACAGGAAATTAAATGCAGACACCTCGATGCTCATTTCCAGTTTCCCAGTTAAACAGCTAGTTTATCAACCGACCCCCCGCTGCTCGCGAGCGAAACTACTTCGAACTGCACGAATTGCTCGCTTCTGCCGATTATTATTATTATCATCGTCACCAGGCCGGCGTGGTTGTAAAATTTATGGCCCGCACTCGGCCCCGATCCACTCGCCCGATTCTTTCGTCGACGATCGTAATAATAACCGATCGGCTATACCGACTCACTCAGTCAGTGAAAAGATGATAAAAATTCTCGATCGAAGAAATTGGCTGAAAGTTGTCGTCGATTTTAATTTAGCACTCCGAGCGATAAAACGAATTGTGCCAATTTATTAAAAGCACTTGGCAGGTCTTGGGAGCATATCAAGGAGCAGGTCATAGGAGCATATCGTATATATTATTTTAAATTTAGAGCAAATTTAGGTCTTTAATTATACAGGGTGATTCGCACTTAAAAAAAAGATTAAATAAAATTATGAAAAATTGTTTAATACAAAAGTGTGTTTAAAGGAAGCGAAACATTTTAATTCGATTATATTTATTATTTTTTCCAAGTAAAAAGTAAATTGATCTCAAACCTGATGATTAAGGGGATATTTTGTCTCGAAGGTAGACTGCATAGTATCGTCAGAGAGTTCGACAATGTTCAGAAACGTGAGTGCTATTGTCTCACGTTCGAATATAGAGTTTGGGCAGTTCATTTTGCGAGATAATGTAAATATATTGTCTCAAATTTGGGGCAAAATTGCTCGCTCGAAGTACAAAAACCATCGAACGTGCGATGAAATCGCTTTTAAGAGAAATGGTCCTTACGGCCGAACACCTCTCGGCCGGGGCCGAGCTGGAAGTCCCGAGCGGGATTAGCATATTCAAATTCCCCAATAAATTGACGCTGGTGACCTTGTCAGAAATTGCACTACGTGATTGCACGTACGCTCGCCGTTGGCAATCAGAGACGACTAATTACGTACGTTACGTCAAGCTCGCCAAGTTGGCCGTTGCGCTTTTCGCAGCGCCGCTTCTCAACCAGACACGCTTCTCAATTATCCCTGGTAATCGATCTTTCATCTTTACGCCCGCGCAATTAACACGGATAATTCCGTCTGCCAATAACGCAGCCATCGGTCGGTTTACTTATAATGAACGACTAATCGAAGCTAATATTACGTGGACGCGTAATTAGATGCGCGATACGAAAACCGGAACCCCGTGCACGTCGCCGGACGATTATCGACATCGATGCACGAACGTAATCGACGGCGTAACGTAATTTGCGTATGTGACGCGTGTCTGTAATTTTCGAATTCTCCCCTCCCATCGGCGGTGATTAAAAAAAACGAAGTGATTAAAAATTCAAATAAACTCACCGGCGTGCGCTTCTGACCGACTTCCGTTTAATTGCTCCAACTTTATTTCTCCCGAGATAACAAATTTTCACTCACTCGTCGTTGCAGCCGTCGTTTTGGATCGTTTCGCTCGGCTAGTTTTTTCTTTTTCACGCGCGATTTAAGAAAGGGAAAGTCGCAGAGACGTTCCTCGATGATCGATTACGTCGCGTCTCGCGGCGACTGCGCCAAAGAAAAATTTGATCAGCAACGGGGGGGACGTGCTAATTGGCATCTCTCTCGGTCACGAGAACTCGGATTTCTCTGGTTTCTCTTTTCGAGTCGGCGAGCAGAAATAGCAGCCAGGGAAATAGCAGAAATTATAACATCCGCGCGATAAATTCTCGGTACACGAGTATCCGACGCCAATATCTATGCAAATTCGCGAGGGAACGCTCCTCTAATATAAAATTTTCCTCGAGGGAAAAGCTGGCACGCGCGTGTTTCCACTATCGTGTGTTCGGTGGGTTTTTAAAAATGTCTACCACCTACGGTAATTATGACCGATACGAGCAGAAATTCCCAGCTAATTGCTAGAAATTCTAACCTCTTGCCCCCCCGTTTTGACACGTTTTCGCTGTAAAACCGAGAATCCGATCTGCAAAAATCTGCAGTCTGCAGCTTGTCGATTCGTTGAGCAAGGGGATCCCGATATCGGGATACGGAATTGCGAGTGGCGCGTCTCGGAAATGGATTATAAATTCCTGCGACACGGACGAGTTTCGCAACGTGGACGACCGAGGAAAAAAGGGGTGAAACTTATCGCTCAGGAAATTAGCAATCGCCCGGGCGCGGGATAAACTCGGTGTTCTCTCGTAGTTGAAGAGTGACCGACAGCGTGTCGGTTTAATCCGCTTCGCGAGGCATCGATCGGTACGGTTTCGAGGTCGACGCGCCACCCCCGGAACCAAGAACCCATGAAATATCGCCGGACAACGTTCCGTTGCTTCCCCCATAAACCAGCGCTCGCGCTCTTCTTTCCGATTAATGGATTAAATTAAAATCGAAAATTTATCGAGACCCGGAGTACTACGCTTCGATGGGATAATTTATATCTCACGTGTATATACATATATATATATATATATAAGAAGAGGCCATGAAAATCGTGTTACGATATTATTCCCGACCGTGGAAAGAAACGAAAATCGACGAGTTCGCCGAGTTCCTTCTCTTTGTTCCCTCGAAGCGTTTCGCGTTTGAACGCGTGGAAACGGAGGAGAACGAGAGTTCAGCGAGACGGAAAATATTATTTCGCTGCCGATCAATCGCCGATTGGAAATATTTTCACTCGCCAGACGGATAAATAAATAATTCTCCCTCGATTTTCGATGCGCTCTCCGTTTTACAATTAATTGCCGCGCGTAATTATTGTTTTATCGATTGTTTACCAGGGAAGAGGAGGGGTGAGGGAGGGATTAAATTAATTAATTCTGCGAGAAATTACGACCTGTATGAAATCGCGACCTCTCGTAGACGCGAGTGATCGATGCACGAAGCTTCGAACTTGCACGGTGTTTTTTGAATTTTGATTCGCAAAAATGGAGCGTTCCCAGAGTTTTCGCGCTCGCGCCACGTCGGGAGAAGCGTCGATAAAAAAAAAGAGGGGAAAAAAAAGAAATTGCAAGTGCGAGAGGGAATAGTGCAACGCGCTTTTCAGCTACAGAGCAGAGAATTTACCGGAAAACTCGGCGACCGACCGCCAATTTCCTTCCGCTTTCTGCTCCCTGTTCGTACGTCCTACATTCCCGCTGGAAAAGTAAGCCACACTTCGTTTCCACGGCCGGATATTAGAGTTTTATTGTCACGAGACACAATTATGCCTCCTCTGTCTATCATTCCTTTTCTCTCTCTCTCTCTCTCTTTGCTGTACGGAGAAAGCGGAATTCATCTTCGTTGCTCGTGAAAATCGCGGATTTTCAGATTCAGTTTCGTTGATTTTTCAGATAAATTCAATCTCTCCTTCGACTCGATGGGGGAATTTACATTCTCTGAAAACGCAGCCGCGCTTACACGATTTATTCGCATCGATATTTCGTAATACGACGAGAAAGAGAGAGAGAGAGAAAATATTCTTTTTCAGGACAAGATTGAAATTTCCTCAGACTTAATTTTCGAGCAACTTCGAAAAATATTGCGCGTAAAACGCGCGGGAACGCTCGCGTAGGAAAATCAACATGAAATTTCCCCGAGATTTAAAGTCGAGCGGCTTTTTAATTAACTTAAGAGCAGAGTGGCGGTATAATAACAGCGGTTCTCGTTATTATATCCAGTTTTTGTTTAAAAAAAAAAAAAAAATGAAAAAGAAAAACGTTCGTCCCTGAGAAACGTTCATCGCCCCGACGCACATAAATTTCAAAGGTCCGGGGGATTTCGCAGTGCCGGGCCCGTCCAATTAAAAAAATCGTCCACGCGCTCTTCCCGTTGCACTTCGAGGGAGATTTAGATGGAACAAAGATCTGTCCTCGCTAATTTATTAGCGGGTCGTTCTGTTCGTCGGAACGGGGGCGAATATTCAAGGAAAAGAGCACGTAGCAAGACGACAGGCGATTTCTCTGGGTTTCCAGAGGCGGCAGCTGCCGTTTCCCCCCCCTTTTTCTTCACTCTCGTCATGCTTCCCAGCAGTTTATCCTCGGGACTCAACCACTGCTGCGCGCGTTACACGGTCAATCTTGCGCAATCTGTTGCCGTAGTAATTAAACGTCATGATTTTTTAATGGAACTGTACAGCGAGCGCCGCGCGACTTTAAATCTTTCTCTTTTGCACCGCGAGCTTTCGTACCGGCAACTAATCCCAACTAGTCGTTGGAGCGTGCAATTCCGTGTCTACGTAATTCCCGCGTTCGTCTCTCGCTTTTTACGACCGAATGTGAGAAATGTGAAATCCAGTGTGCGTTTCACCGTTGGCATCGATGAACTTTCAAAGAAATTCGAAGGAATTTTAAAGAGAAAGAAAAATGGAGAAGAGAAGAGAATCGTACAAGGGAGATTGATTAAAATTAACAATGATAAGATTGAGTGCCAGCAATTGCAATTATACTATGACTATAAGTTAATAATTGAAAAATTTTATTTCATCTGAGATTTTGCGTGAAATTCTAATTGATAATAATAATAATAATATGAATTTATAGTAAAAAACATATCAAAATTAAACAATAAACTAGGATTAGATATCCTATTACGTTATCCTACTCGAGATCTACCCCACGCCCCCTCGCGAATCACGTGACCCAAATCAACCAATCGCTAATTTTCGTTGCACTAGCGTTGCACCTGAAGAGACCCGATTTTCTTGCTTACTCCCGCTAAAATCTCTTTCAGTGATAATAATAAATATTACAGTTTCTTGCGAAGCTTCTCTACACTTTGGCAATTTGTAAATTCTTTACTTACGCAAAATTCAAGCTGCATAAAGATTTACGGAACGCGAAGACTTACGTAACTCTGGGAATTCATGAACGACACTTGTCTGACGAGACTTTGCAACAACAGCGACAGTTAAGAAATCATCTTTCAATTCGCCGTCTTGGAACAAGACGTAACCTCGATTCGCTCTCAAAAAGTTTCCGCTCATCCAAGCATCCTCTCGCTTTCGAAACCCTCTCCGAGGGTCGCTCATCGAACTTCCGACGTGGCCGACGTGGTCGATTGTCGTGTGGAGGTTGGCCAGCGCCCACCGTTACCCGGAAAAAGTCCCGGTAAAAGAATGCCGGGACGCGAAAAACCGGCGAGTCATGAATAGATGAGAGCCAGATAATATTGAAAGGTTTGCCCCCTCCCCGTTCCCTGTTCGTACACAAGGGCAGCGGCGGTAGTTGCCACTTTCGGCTACCTTCTAACCGGACATCGCTTGTGGTTCCTCTTCTCCTTTGCCGTGGCGGGATTACGTCGCCGAGTTCATAACCGGGCGCACATTCAACCACGTTTCACCGCGATTTCCGATCTGCCCGCGGAGAAAACGGACCTTCTATACCGGCTCGGCTCGGCCCGACGTTGCTTTCGCCTCTCCTCTTCCCTCCCGGAGTGCTTTGACCATTTCCAACGCGATGCTACCTGAAAGAAACGAGATACCGCCGCTACAGGTGAATCAGGCTGCGCTAAAATTCGGTCTTCACCTCCGGGTCGATCTCGAAGCGCGAGTCTTTCGAGACACGGGCCAGATTCTTCTCGAATTTCGTTAGGAATACGTCGGGGTTGAAAGGTCACTTTGCGAGCAACTACGATTTTCCTTTCAATTTTTGAACTAAGCGCCAACACTTAGACACAAAGGCAAGTTGGAACGGAGACTGAACTTGGAAATTTCATAGGTTCGCTGTCTCTTTCAAATTGAAATCGATAACTCGTACGACTGTATGTTACGAAAAAGTGTAATTCTTGATATATTGTGACCTCGATAAAAATATATTCAAATAGATTTTCATGCATCTCGAAATTTGCACGATTAAAGAAAATTGGATTTAATCCCAATCAATTCTTCTTTGGATATTTTATGTACACATGTACATATTTTTGCACACAAAGGCCACCTATAAAGCAGCGTTTATTTTTGTTTATACTCACTCGAAAGAAAAGTAGTCGCAGGAATTCGAAGCGTCCCTCTCAGCTTCAACTAACATTTCGAATGAACTTTTCCCAGGCAACCATCGCCAGGATCCGGCACGACCGGCACGTCCACGGTTTCCTCGAACACGGCCGACGGAGAGAATGGCCAAAGCATCGGCTTGTACCCGGTGGGCAGCGTGGGTCCAACGCCAACGAACCCAACGACCGCCACAGCGATCACGACCACAGCAACGATATCACTGGCGAGCAGCGGGCCCAGGACTCAAGAGCCTGGACCCAGTATCACCAGAAGCGCGTCAGCACCCACGGCACCGAGGCCGGTCATTCAGGTGGCCAGCACTTCCGGCAACTCTGGCAGCCAGAAACCCAGGCTGAGAAGGACCATGAGTCGCACCGAGGCTATCAGGAAGTTGGTTTCGCTTCTTCGCTATTTCAATTTCATTTCAAGACATCTCTTGCTCTCGCACCCTACACGGTGTGCAGGGTGGATTTTCAAACGAATGTCCATTTAATGGCACAATGCGACGAGTGAAAAATATCGCACGAATTTTTATTTTTATTCCACGTACTTTGGTTCCCGAGTTGCGGATGCTCGGCACATGCCACACTGCACACCGTGACACGGCTAAACGAAGTTTAATTCATCAAATTTGTATTTCTAGCGGGATTTTAAACTTTTTTAAAATCCATCGCGTATTCAATCCGCACGATCTAGTATTCAGAATGGATTTGGTACTTTCGGGCGAAAACACTACGAAGCTCGGCGTTGTTCGGTTGAATTTTATTGAATTATCTACGATTCAAGAATTAAGGTCACAGAAGACTATCTCTGTTTCGACGCGTGGATCCACACCTTGAAATATTTACTTGGAAATCATCCCAGCACACGATGCTTCGAGATTATGATTTACATTCGATCACAAAGATCGCAAGTTTCTTCTAAAGCGAACGGGTTAATTGGCAAGAATTAAATTCGATCCCGTTGTTCGGCCGCTGTTGCTTCAACGCGAAAATTCCATCAGAATTCCAGCTGACATTCGGCGTTCACAGACATTCTTCGTTTAATTAATCAAAGTTTCATTTCCCGCTGTTCCCTTTTTCCGATGGGAGGGACGGCGCGGCGTGTAAATAGATTTCGTCTCGAAACGCGCGCTTTATTCTCCGTTTCAGTTACATCAGACGCGAAACAGCGCAGTTCTTCGGCGTGGACGAGGAGTCCGAGGCGCTGGAGAGACAAAGATGGCTGGACCGAAGACGGAGAATGGCGTCGAGGAAGTACGGTGCCCTTGTTCCGGAACACAGACCGCCGGATCCAGATATTACCAGGGACGTGCCAGACACTACCGACGTGCCAGAAGTGAGTTTCGTACCTGTTAAATTAATCCTCGGAAGTCGAAGAAAAAAAAAAAAGTGTCGCCAGAAAGAGAGAGGAAAACGAAAAGAAAGTCTTTCGAAAGAAGTCTTGCTCCGTCCTTCGCGGCGAGTTCTGTGAACAGTTCAATTTTGCTTCATTCGTTCGTTCATTCGTTCGTAGTGTTTAATTTTCTGCATTTTGATCCTCCGTCGTTGTACGCGAGCTTTTCCAATCCAAATTGACATTGTCCAATCCAATTTACGTTAACCCTTCGCCCGCAATTTTCATTTCGTTCCAACTACAGACCAAAGGTTTCTTCTCACCCATTTTGTATTTTCTATTTTTTTTTAATAAAACATCATATAAAAAAAGCTAATTTTAAATTAAACTCAAGCTTAATTAACACGAATTAACTTTTTCATTATATTTCGAGAATTATTTCTTTCAAATGTTGAATGAAAAAAATATGTAACGAAAAGGTTACGGATTTTTTGGCACATCCTGTACACAATTTCGCGAAAAACTTACAGGCTTACGAACAGGACGACATACTTATGGGTAGATAATTATATTGAGCAGTATAATTGTTTAATTCAATCTCTCTGAAATTCACGTTCAGTATCAGCCATATAATCACACCACAGTCACCGCTTTCAAATTCATTATCAGTTGCCGTTGTCTTTCTCGTCCTCAGCCACGATCCAATATTAAATAAAAATTTTTGAATTGAATTTTGGATTTTTGTAGAAAATGAGACTCGCTACGCTGGGAATTCGATCGGTTTCAAAATCATTAACGATAAGCGACTTCTTTCGAGAGCCACCATCGAGTCAAAATATACTTTATTTCGTCTCTGTTAGTCTCAACGAAATAGCATCGGCGAGAAAAATTCGAAAAAACGTGTATTATGCATCGTCGAGCCACGTAGGACCGCAAAGGGTTTAAGTACGTAGCAAGCATCGAAATTTTCAGATTCGAGATCTTCGGAAGAACAGAACGAGCGCGGCGGATGCTTATTAAAACATTCAATTTTCATCGAAGCTGTTCTCCGCAACGGAAGCCCTGGCACGATTGGGCGAAGACGAAAGTGTCAATGCCGATAAATTGCATCGAGCGTGTTTCTTTCTCGTTTCCTCTCCCTCTCGACGGAAAATTCACCGCGTCGCGGGTTGTTCTCCCCTGTCGAAACGACACGCGAAGGGACACGGTATCGATCGCGTTCGCTTAAACGAGCCACTTTCCCCCCTCCGCTCCTTCTGTCCCGCCGATTTCCATTAATGAATTCGTTTAATTGTATTTAATTTCCTTAATTAAAAGCGGCAGTCTCTCTTTACTCGGTCGCGGAATTTTAATGAACACGCTTCTCCACGGGCGGCTTTATCGCTCGCAGCCGGGTGGCTCCCATCGTTGAAAAATACCGTTCCTTCTTTTTCGTCGTTAAATAATAAGGCTTCTTTTTATTTAGGGTGTTACATTGAGAAGATGGCAGCAACCAGTCAGACGAAAAGATTCCGTGGCGAGAATGACGCTTTCGGGGCTCCATTACGTCGTCGAGGTGAGTCCTCCCTTTTTCTCTCTGCCACGGCGAATAACCAACAGCCGCGCAAATATCGCGGCTCTCCTCTGAAAAGTCAGACAAAAGTCGCGAATTCGTTTCAGTCTGTGCTCGTTAGGGGGCAAAAATGGCGCATAATAAAGTGGAACTGTAAAATAAAGACGCGCGATTTTTTAATTAAAAAGCTAGATAATGAAACTATCTATACCTATGTCCTAATTCACAAAGAAGTTTTACCAAGTTATGGAACGAAATTGGAACAACCGAATGAGATATTTATTACTTGAATAATTTTAACCATGAATGTTCATGATGTCCCTTTTGGGGGCAAAATCTACTTACATTTGCGAGCAGATTTTTTCCCCATACGAAGCACACGAAAAATAAAATAAGAACAAAAATTTTAGACGAGAACGTATTTTCGCCACTACCTGTATCCAACCAGATATCTACAAGTGTTCTTATTAAAAATGTTCATATTCTTTTAATTAACATGAATATACTTTTCAATGTATCCTCGTAAATAATATAGGTTACAATGAAAAACAATATGTAAACTATATGCGGCTCTCGACAAATTTTTGTTGGCCCAATGAGGCCCAAAAGATCTAAAAGGTTGGACACTCGTGCTCTAATTTTTCGATCGCGCGCGGTTCAGCGTTACTCCCTTTTGTCGCGCCGCCACTCTGGCTAATTCCCTTCGCGACAGAGTTGATTTCTTTTCAGGAAGTCTGGTGTTCAATATCTCGAGTGCCACTTAACCGAACAATACCTCCAATTTGGTACAAATTCCTGTGCTATCTACGTCGTTATTCTCACTTCATTGTCACGTTGATCTCATTTTTCTCGTCTGTATCCTTTCCTCTCTCTTTCCTCCTGTTCGCTGCGCAATAATTTTCCTACAGCTCGATCGTGTATGTGAAAACAATGTAAATTTTAACCTACGTGGTCTAAAATAAAATACAAAGCTAGTTTGTTAATTTGGAAATTGATACGGCGATGGCGAAAGATGTTAGACTCTCACAACTCGCTATAATTCTCTCAAGATCTATACACCTTCTCGACTCGCTACTCTCTTGATCTGTACTAGTACTAGTAATTGTAATCAATAGGAAAACACTCTCAAAACCTTCGTTCTCGCACCATACCCACATATTTTAAGTCAGAACGTGCAAACTGGCGACCCGCTAGCGTTACCCCTTCCACTGCATCGGTCTCCCCACTACATTGAAACGAGCCCCGCCCTCTCAGTGGAGGGGGTAGCGCTAGCGACTAGGAAAGTAGGGACAAGCGGGTCGCCAGTTAGCCCCGTTTGAAGCCTAAAAACTTAGTCTCAAGCCTGGAACACGCAGCGATTGTCCCCTAGGCACAGAAAGTACATCCAAGGAATTTTCTTACCCCGCAATTGCAAAATATCGAGCACTCGTAAATAAACAATCTCGCGTCGGAAATTGGCACGCAAAATCGTAATGCTCGACGAACGTTAATAAGAGAAGGAGGAGGATCTGCGGAAGACGTCGCGTTCGGGAAGATTCGAATTTCCTGCGGGAGGAAACGGCATGCCGCGCTGCTCGCACGGTTCCATTTCCCGTCGTTGCCGAATGGGAATCAAGGGTAAACGAGTAAACCGGTTAATCAGCCAGTTTCGTTATCATCAGACGACGCATGTTCGACCGCTAAGAGACAGAGCTAAGTTTCGACGGAAGTCTACGGCTATCATTAAGCTAACGAGCTCGGGGGAGCCTCTTCCGGCTGCCGGGCGTTAGCTTCACGCGTCGCGTCGACTTTGACATCAAGGCGAATTTCCACCCAGCTGCAGATTGCTAATTTCCAGAGTGCGTTAATCACCGCGTTCGGTCGTTGATCTGATTTTCGGGAGTTCGCGAGATCTCGTAATGTTTCCATTTAACGCGAAAAATCTTACATTTCCCTCTCTCTCTGTCTATTTTATTTCGCATTTCGAAATTTTTGACGTAAATGGAAGAATATCCTGCGGATGGAAAAGAGATTGCGAGCTCTCCAATCCAGGTGAGAGGGATTTTTATCGATGGAATTCGATTCGAGGTGTTTCCTATTGAAATTCTTGTATTCCCGGACGTTCGACGAGGTTGCCGGGCGTGTGATTAGATTATGAAGTTGAGCGTTCGGTAAATGTTCGTTGCAGCAGCGGATGGGCTTTTTAATTAACGCGGGGATCGATCGCGATCGTTCCTCCCTCCCAAAGCTATCGACTTATTTAATATCAGTACGTGATTTGAAAGTTACAATGGGAATCCATAATAGAGGATCTTGGCAATTTGTCCGCGAGTTTAATTGCAAGTGGCCTCCAGCTGATTCTTTCTGGAATTTTTGTCCAAGAAAGTTCAATCGTGAGCGACTCTGCAATGCTGATCGTTCACATCAGCAAGCATTTTCGTCAGTCAGCAGTTCTGACGTTGATCGAAAGAATCACGACACGGGGAAACACGGTGTGTCTGTCCGCGCGGCTCGGAGGGAGGAGCTTGCCCTTTGTCATTCTTTGTCCCCTCTCTCGTCGGTTTTTCAAATTTGCCGTCTAGCGAGCAGCTCTCGCAAGGAAGTATGGCACTTCCGTGTGCGCTGCGAGAGCGAGCGCGGGCCTCTGTGTACAAACCCCACGGTGAAGTTTGTCAAGAATGAGCGAGCAAAAAGAAAGTAGATTTAGAACCAGAGGCGAAACGACGACACAGCGTGTAAATCCTCTTTGACACTTTTCCTACCATCCACGTTTCTCTCCGAGGCTCGCGAAACGGTCGAAAACGATGGCACGATCGTCCGTACAAAGGGAACAAACGAATAAATCTGCAACTTCTTTCTCTCCCCTCTACGCGGAGTAAACGTTCTCTCCGCGCTCGAGACAAAGGAAAGAAACTTTATTTCTGCGCTCTTACGTCCGGCAGCTTTGCAGAGGCACTCTCTGCGATAATTGTGAGAAATTGTTGTCAAAAAAAAAGGGAAGAAAAAGAAGAAGGCGTTCGTTCGTTGGATAATCTGCAAGCAAGTTTTCTGCTATATTTTTCAATACTTGACGACCGGATCGCTTTTTGTCATCCGGCAATCCTACTACAATTAATAATTACACCATGTACATTAATAAAAATCTAGTTTGTTAAATTAGAAATTTTTAAACATACTTTTACAAGACAATTTTATAAATATCAGTTAATTTCGAATGTGAGGAATTTCCAAAAAATAACAATTGTCATGTGTATTAGAATTCGAGGCCTGAAATGATTTCTCGATATCTTACGAAAATATCTCACATGTTCGCGAGAACGACCGACAATATGTTAATTAGTGAAAAATTACTTTTCTTCTCCGCGTCATCGTATCGTAACGTGAGAGCGTTAACGTCTGAGTTTCCCTCGTCCTTTCACTTGGTGAGATTTCAGCCTCTCGCATTTCGTTAAAAATTTTCGCCGTTCCTCCCGTCGTTCTGCCGCTCACTATATAATTTCTCCTCTTTCCTCTTTTTTTTTTGAAAATGCCGCGACGAACAGGGCCCTGACCTAAATATCGCGGAGCACGTATGGACTCATTTCGGAACGAACATAAAACAACTTTCTGAAATGCACGCCGTGCGCGCTAGGGGAGAAACGTGATACTAGTTTACTCGAAAATTATCCGTGTCACTTGTTGTGCGATAGTCGCATCAATACGAAATTGCAAAAACTGCACGACTTGTACGATTCGTCTCACTGAAAGGCCCACAAGCAATTTTTCCGACTAGGAAACGAAGACCACCTTTTGCCATAAAATTTTATTGATGTGCAAACATTTGTGTCGATAGAAAACAAATTACAGGCGCGATCGCTCAGTACCAGACAACGCCACTCCTACTCGAGGTCTATCTCACGCCCCCTCGCGAATCACGTGACCCAAATCAACCAATCGCTAATTTTCGTTGCATCAGCGTTGCACTTGAAGAAACCCGATTTTCTAAAATCACTTTCAGTGATAAAATGTAAAAAAAAGGTAGAAATTGTTAGTCTCGTCATCGAGAAATCTTTCTTCGCATGTTTTGTGGAATTTTTTAAAAGGATTCATCATTTCGGGATTCTTCCTTCGATCGGACACTGTCAACGAGCTGCGCGCTATCTCGGACGCGAAAAACTATTTTCAGACATCTGTCGCCGTTTCAATTTCTGAATTATAATTAAAGTAAAACAGAATCCCCCGGATCGGGGCCGAGGTATTAATTCGTTCGCACGGCTGCGCCGGGATCGATAATTATTCGGCGACCAATCGTTCCTCCACGATTGGAGGTACACGGCTCCACAAACACACGGTAATTTATATGAACACGACCGAGAACGGACTCGCGCGATCGAGAACGAGAAATCGAGCGAATAAACAACGTCAAGAGGTGAAATTATTATTCAACGCGGTTCCAATTATAATTTCAATTTTCGAGATATTTGCGGTTAGACAGGATGAATGTCTCGAGATGTCGTCAACGTCACTCCTTGTCGGCGAAGGGGGATGGATGGAGGTGGGGGTGGGAGGAGTGAATAAAAAGAGCGTGAAAATTGGGGCGTTTCCTCGAACGGTATTTCAAGGGAAATGTTTCCGCCATCTCAACTAGAGTGAAAATCTATTTTCAACTTATAACTGAAAATTTCTGAAATTTGACAAATCAATTTCAAACGCCGAGAGTGTCAATGATCCGAGAGGGAAAGTTTTCCGTCCCTGAGGAGATCAAGAGTAAATTCAAAATTATAAATTCACGTTGGCTCTAACGAGCTTAGATGATCAAAGATCGACGAGATAATAGATAAATAAGCGTTCTCAAAAATAAAACTTTCAGAACTTGCAAAATATAAAAATATAGAAATTTTCCTGTCAGATTTAATCAATATTGAAACAATTCTCAATACTCGTAGCATGATTCAGCGAACAATATAAAAATGTTTGATTTGACATAAAATCTAAAATAACAGAGATTCTCCGAAACATTTGTTCCATAAGAACACCATTCAAAAGTGTTTTCAAGTGTTTTCGCACAAAATTCCATAAAAACGGATGTTTCTTGCAAGTTGGGACAGAATTTTTTAAAAAACGAAAGGAGCCCGTGTTAATCTCAATCTCCCTGGTTATAGCACATTTTCTCGCGAGAGCGAGAGGGGAAATAAAATCCAGATGACAAAGAAACGACGTTGAACGCATCGAGCGTTAGAAGGGTCGCGGCCATTCAGAGGCTGCGGCACAAAAGAGAAATCCTGTTAAATGGGGACACGCAGCCGAATCGCTGCACAGTCGTGACTTGACTCGTCTTGGCGGGCGCGAAACAAACGAGTTGTATCATTAAAAGAAAAGTTCATTGAAATTAGAATTTCATCGTTCTCGGACGTGAAAGGTCTGCCCTGATTCCAAACCGATCCCTGTTCTTCCCGGAGAATCGATTCCTTCCAGTGTTCCTTTCCTTTCCGCTTTGAAAACTTAACGAGTCCTTTCTTCCTCGACTTTTTTCAGAAATTTTCTATTTTCGTCTCCCGGGATTTCTGAGATCATTTTTCGTTAAAGAACGTTCTCTCTTTTTTTTTTTGAGAATCTCAGGTTGAATACTCGTAATGTTCTTATCTCGTTACCTACGATTCTTTAGCCAGCGAGTTTCGTGACTTTTCAACTCCCTAAATTGCCGCAGAAATGACGTTTCGCGGAAACGTCGATGAAAAAGTCGAGAGTCGGCGAAATTTGAATACGAGGCGAAACAGCGAAATTGCATTGATAGAGAATCCGATCCGCGTTGTAATCGTCGCATAATTACGATATTATTGTTTTCTGGGGGTTGCCAGGTTGCAGGAGGTTGTAGCAAACTAAATAAATGTAGATTCGCCGTTGTAATTTCGACTAGGGAGGAAATTGATTCCCGACAGGATTCGGCTATTGTTCGGCTGCGTTCGAATGCGCCCATTGTAGCGACATTCTGTCCGCTCCCTTCGATCACCGACCCCACCCAGCGGGGGCTCGCTCTTTATTACCTGTTCTTTGTTCTTGCACCCCCTTTCCCCGCTCATAACGCTTGCACGCTAAAGCCTAATAAAAACGTTTCACCAAAAAACAAAAAAAAAAAAACTGCACGACTTGTGCTTCGGTACGATTCGTCTCACTGAAAGGCCCAGAAGCAACTGTTCTGATTAGGAAATGATGACTTTTTTTGCCATAAAATTTTATTGATATGCAAACATTTAAATCGAAACAAATTACACGCGCGATCGCTCAGTACCGAACAACGCCACTCCTACTCGAGGTCTATCTCACGCCCCCTCACAAATCACGTGACCCAAATCAACCAATCGCTAATTTTCGTTGCATTAGCGTTGCATTTTCTGGGTTATCCCCGCTAAAATCACTTTCAGTGATAAAAAAAGTGAAAGAGATCTATTTTTAGCTCGTAGCGTAATACAAATGCGGTAATTTTGTCAGAATTCCGAGTTTCGATGGCGAAAGTGGAAAGTCGCACAGAGAAAAAAATTCGAAAGCGCGAGCTTTATTCGTATCTCGTTATTTTTTTTTTAGAATTTCTGGAAAATTCGCTGGGTAAGGTGTGTCAAAATGGACAAAAAACACGGTTTAACTCGCCAAGGGCCAGAGAGAGAGAGAGTAATTCATAAGTTAATAGGTTTGAATAAGAATTCATCGGAATACCTGGGGAAAACAAGCGGCAAATATTTATCAAGAGTCAGGAAAGGGACAATCGCGGGGGAAAGAACAGGAGACGCAGTCGTGGAATAAGGAAAAGATGAACCCCTGCTTATGCAGCTGGAATTCATTAACATTCATTTCCTTCGGTAATAGAATTCTACTTTTGAAATCAGAGTTTATTCAATTTTCATGCCGGACCGTTAAGAAACGTTACGCCGAGTTGTTCGGAAGGAATTATATTTTCAAAGCCCGGACGTTCCTACATTTTTATATTTTTTTTTTCCAAGCGATCTCTCTTCAACTTTCTGCAGCTGCGGATCCTCTCAAGAATTGAAAGTACGTCGCATGATCAACCAGCTCTGACAATGTTGTCTCAGTGCCTACAATGACAATGAGTCAGTAATACAATAGTTATTCGTAGGGGAAATTCCAGTAGTATTGATCATCTTTCCCCCTCTCTTCGATTTGCATAAACAAAACTATTAAAATACGTGCTTTTAAGAGAAAATAACTCGTTGCAACATGGAATAAAACCCTCTTGCAACTAAAAGTGTCATCAACGGAAGAGTTTGGATAAAACGAAGGAAAATCGAAATAAAAATCGTTTCTTCGGTGTCTCGATTCCTCGACGACCATTTTCTCGGATGGTTGTTGGAAACAAAAAGTCGGAGAAGAGAGAGAGAACTCGAACAAACGGGTCGAAATCGCAATTCGCGTGTGCAGTGATTTCAGAGGTCGAAGAAAAAAAAAGGAAGAAGAAACCGGAAGCGAAATCGATTCGAAAGCGATTCTTCAGACAGCGAGGAACAGGCAGCTGGGGCGTTATTCTTTTCTAGGTCGCGCGTAAAATATTCTAATGGGCCTTTGTGTATACACAAACGGCACACTTTTCTCGACTCTAACAGCCTAGAGAGAGAGAGAGAGAGAGAGAGGTAAGGCGGTCGTTGTTTCAGCCAGTATTCCAGAGCTAAGTGGCAAGTTTTGAAATACGGTCGACGGTAGTCTCCGTGTATAACTTCAGCAGACTAAACTTCCGGTGGACAACGTTGCCTGCACCGGCAAAACCGGCTCGTGTGCGCAACGCGTTTCCTCTGTTTGCCACGAAGGAACCCATGTCCTCTGCCTGTTGCTCTCTCTCTCTCTTTCTCTTTCTCTCTCCCGTTAATATTTGAACTTTGCTAAACACCGAAAACACGGGATGAAAGTTACGACGAACGTCAAAAGTCGAAAGAGCCGCTGGTTAATGAACATAACCTAGCAACTGGGTTGTGCTACAAGGCGGGGAGAAAAATGGCGGACGATTTGTTGGAATTAAAAATTTCGTGTCTTCTCGATCGAAATTACTTACCGTCCTACGCACATACATCTAGCTCAAAAGTTTTGCGACAGATTTTCTTTCATAAGTAACGCTTTATGCGAATTTGTAAGAATTTATTTAAAGCTTCAATCGTTAGGTAAAGAAAATAAAGAGTACTGTTGTTGGAAAAAGAGTGTGTTCTGTACTTCCTAGCGAGTCTCTTTACAATTTAAAATTGAAAGAAGCAAGAGCAGTAGATGATCAACTACTTTGAAATTTGGAAATTCGCCCTATGAATAAGCGTCCATTTCATAGGATACTTTTGGAGATCTATTACTGACCCAGTGTTAGCGCAGAGCTGATATTATCGGGCCTAGTGGATTATCCAACAATGTTACTATTTTTATATTATACCATTTAATATTTCAAAGTGAATATTTTTTATTAAATAAGAACATCAGAAAAGCACAACGACAAGTCAAAGAAAGTTCTTGTTTAATAAAAAAAAAAAAAATCAGATGCTTCTTTTTTTCATATTCCCATTTTGAAATATCCCCTAATTTTTGTGAACTTTCGGAACCGCAGGCACGTGGAAATTCAAATAAAATCCGTATCGCGCGATTAGGAAGGAAAATATTCCCGTGCCGAGAAGCCTGGACGGAAACGGCGTGCACAAACACCCCCCTTCCCCGTTCAGTTTTCCACGCCGCGATTACCAGCCACGTCACGTTGACGTTTGCAACGATGTATCGCTGGGAGAATATAATACGCGCGGGTCGGACTGCGAGCGTGCGTAACAAAGGGAGGTAATTGCGATCAAATCGATCCAGTCAGACAGTTCGGCTCGCCCGGTCGGTTGAATGTCGCGGACGCGCGCTCGTTACGTACGCTCGGCCAATCTCTCTCTCTCTCTCTCTGTCACTCTGTCACTCTGTCTCTCTCTGTGCCTCGCAATAATGAAAGTATAAATATTCAGACAGAAGCACGGCAGAACGCGTAGCTGCGGCAGAGCAGCCGGGGGGCCCCCGAGCTTCCGGATCGATACGATTCATCGCGACATCGCGCTCGATGCCGCGGCGCGTGCAAACGCACAGAGCGTGCGTCTGCCTGGAGATATCTCGGGGCCCCTCGTGTCTATCGAGCGTGCACGCGCATGCATTTAAATTGCCAAAATTATAGCGTCGGCAACGAGAGCCGATCGCTCGAATCTTACCCGCCCGTTTACCCGCGCCAGCGGAAACGACCCGTCGCAAATATCGAGATATTTCACGCGCCGAAAGAGAGGAACACACATCCGTTCGACTCGATTTTTTTTCACTTGTAACTCGCGTGACAAGCATCGGGGCCGTTCTCATAGTTGGATTGCATTTTTGGCTTCTTCCTTCTTTTCCCTTCTTTCTTTGCCGAGATTCGTCAAAATCCAGCGCGATTGAAAAATAAATGTTGGTATAATTCATTTTCTTTTTTTTAATTTCATTCGATTAGTATAATAGTAATATTCACGTTTAGTTTCAAATTTGAATTGTTCTCTTCATTGGGAACGGCACGAATTGAAACTCACGTTTCAACGAACGTTAAAAACATTTTTTAAGTGTTTTTAAGAATAAAAATCACGTCGGTGTATCGAATGACCGTAGCAATCTGGTTTTTCATTAAGCTGAAATTGAAATCGTTGTGACTTTTGTTTCTCTCGTCTGTGCATATGATTTTTTTAAAAAGCGTAGAAAATTCCGTTCACGAACTTTTCCAAGCCGGCGATTTTTTTTTTTGTTACCGTGTATAAAACAGGGAACATTCAGAAAAACGTATATTTGATCGAAAATGACCTTACGTTACTTTCTTTACTTTTGTCTGGCATCACGTTATAATATACTACAATAACATTATAATATATTATCAATATATTTGACATGTACATTAAAACTATTAACCATTAAAATTTCGGACTTGCATTAACGAAGAAACGGTGTAACAAAGGAAACATACAAAAACTTACTCCGTAAATCCGCAAAATTTCTATAAAAATAAAAAAAAATTGTACAAGGTGTTTGGTTTTGCTGTTGAAGCATTCACGTGCGAAACTCGAACTGCTAAAAGAGACTGGTACAGGCCAAACACATTTCCACCGAAAAATTCATCAGCCCTGAATAAAGTTGCGCACGCTTTCGATCGTTCCTTCCCAAATTCAAACCGAGCCAAACAGAGCACAACAGAATTACAAATCACCGTGAAACCACCCTGAATCCTTCGACAAAGCGAGTGAAACTTTGAAAAATCCGGTACAATGAACGGATATGGATCAACATCCTCCACGGAAAATCGCGAAAATCACGTTCGTCTATTTTCCCAAGAAAATTACATTGCACAAGCAACGTGAATGACGAAGAGACGCTGAAGACAGCTTCTCTCTGGCGCAACTTCCCGTTCTGATTAAGGACAACGCCGATGTTAGTTAATATCGGGTTTATTAGGTCGCTGCCCCCCGGTATTCTTATTACCCTGGCGTTACGAGCCAGCGTACGATGTGGAATTTTAATAAAAACCCGTCGTGTATCTCCCGCAGCTACCCCATCCTCCTTCGTATCTGCACGTTTGTACATCTGCGCGTGTAGTACACGCCCGACAACATGGATGTACGATACACAGAGCGTAATTAATTCGCTCGCCTTCGGGAAACGCGTAAAGAATAGGCCGTTTGTTTACGTCTTTGTCAGCGTGTTGATTGTAACTGACTTCAAGCACTGCCTGAAATTCATCCGGATGTACTTGTAATCGAATTTTACACGTTTTTTGCGAATACGTTTTGTGATTATTGAAAAAATGACGATAAGTCGATTGTTTGATCCCGTTTGAGCCAAGGTTTGATCCCGTTGGAAAAGGTTTGGGTGACTCGTAGACAAACTTTTATCGTTGAGGATGAATTTCTTTTTTTGATTCGCCCAAATGCATTTGTAATCGAGTTTCACGTGTTTTCTACGAATACGTTTTATAATTATTGGAAAATGAACCGATTGTTAAGTAAGGTTTGATCCCGTTAGCAAAGGTTTGGTTGATACACCAAGAACTTTTTACTGCCGACGATGAATTTCTTTTTCTAATTCATCCAAATGCATTTGTAATCGCGTTTCGCGTGTTTCCTACGAATACGTTTTATAATAATTGGAAAATGACAACGAACCGACAGTTTGAAGAAGGTTTGATACTGTTGGGAAAGGTATGGAACCAAGAATCACCAAGAATCTTTTGCCGTCGACGACGAATTTCTTCTTCTAATTTCAACAGTTGATATTAAAAAGAATACCACGCAAATGCATTCTTAAGAAATACATTTGCGCATTTTAATGTATAAATGAATCTCACGAAATAGAAAGAAAAAAGACTTCCCCTCTGAAAAGTTAATTCCAAGATGCTTAACCCAAATTAACTCAAAAGCGTAAAGGAATATTATTTGAACTTGCGCAACGTGCAAAAACGTGCTTAATTAACAAGAAAATCCATTGCACGGTTCAGGTCGCGCGAAAGGGAGCTTTCTAAGGGAACAAATCTCCGAACGGGGGTAGGGGGGAGCCGTGTCTCGAAGGAGCGAACAAGCGAAACTAAAAGCCGGTGTCCCCGTCGTAAATTCCCTGCCGCGCAGATATATTTAGGCCACGCTAATTTTTTCGACTTATTCCCCATTGGTTGTACGCCGCTGAATTTATTCCCGCGGAAGTTGTGAAGGACGCCGGCTTAAGAAATAAATTTAAGGCACCACTGGGTGCAGTAGGACGCGCGCTGTTTGCTTCCGGCGAACTTTGCTCCAAACTTCTCAAAAAGAAAAAAAAAAAAAAGAACGACGTCGTTTCCCTTTTTTTCTTTTCCTTCCATCTTTTTCCTCCGGTTTTCCGTTTTATTTTGCATGTAACAGCTCGTTTAACGCGAAATTCGTCCTTGATCTCCGGGTATTTTTACAAGCATCTCTCTCGAGTTATCGCGCTGTTTGGAAATCTTGTTTCGCCTGTAAATCCCCTTTATGGCTAAATTACCTCAACCTGAATACTTTGCTATATCGGTGAATCTTTGGAAATTTCCCCCTTCACGGCGAATTCGTAGAATTTTTTTCCAAAGATGTCTCTTGCACATGTTCGTTCGTGTTTCAGCAAACTTTTTCTTTTTTTTTTTCTTTCCTTCTTTTTGGGGGGGAGAGAAATATTCGATGACACAAAGCGGATTGAAAGGAGCTGTTTTTCAAAGAAAGGAAAAAAGATTTTGGATGAAATTCAAAACAATCGTATCGACCAGAATAGTACTCTTTGAAGTATTATACTTTGAACTCGCGAATCTCGGGTACTTCAGAAAGTATCGGTTTCCACGAAAATTGTTCCTTCCACGTGAGACGAGTATCGGCATGAGGAACGGGTTCGGTAAATATCGCGAGAATGTAAAAATGATAATTATCGTTGTCTCTCCAATCTCTAATCGTTTTCCAAACATTTTAACGTTCGCGATCTGGCCCTTCCATCGTTAAATCGTCGCAACGGAATTAAAACGAAATTAATGGAACCCAATAAAATTACACCTTTTCGTACCTTCGTTTCCTTTATTGAGACAGCGAACGAGGCACCGACGATTATTAATTTTTGTCGTCCCGTTGACAATCAGTCGACGATAAGTTGAAACAATTATCCCCGGGGAATTTCAATAACAACGAGAAATTAAATAACCACGCTCGTCGGAATTATGATGAATCTCAACAGGTAAAAAACAAAGTGCCCCATTGTCCGGCGCGTTTGCCATTTCACGTTACGATCGTGAAACACGACCATACCACCTCGTTTGCGTGACAGTGATCCCGTTTGAAAAATGGCCAAGTTCCGATTGTCTAACGAGCTTTTCCTCTCGGGGGAGGGAAGGGAACGCGGACTGGAAACCGACAGATATGACGATTGTAAAACAAACGTTTTCTGATGTAGATGTAATCTACGGCACACCGTAGATTAAACAGAGTTTAACAATAGACCTAGCTACCTTGCAGAACGCTTTCCGAAGCGGTATTGTATAATTGAAAGCAAACACCGGCCGAACGATCAATAGAGTAATTAAACTCCGAAATGAATAATTAGCCGTGGCGCTGTATTACGCTAGCCGGGGGTTTGCACAAACCCCGCTTTTGGAATTTCGACGAGGGCTGCGGTTGCTCGACCCCTTTATTAAAAAAAGAAAAAGAAAAAACTGCACGACCCCAGTGCGATTCGTCTCACTGAAAGGCCCAGAAGCAACTGTTACGACTTTTTTGCTATAAAATTTTATCGATATGCAAACATTTGAGTCGATACAAAACAAATTACAGGCGCGATCGCTCGGTACCAGACAACGCCACTCCCACTCGAGGTCTACCCCACGCCCACTCACGAATCACGTGACCCAAATCAACCAATCGCTAATTTTCGTTGCATTAGCGTTTCGTGACAAGTTAGAAATCTTTCTCTGAGAAAATTTCGCTCGTTTTCTCACGTTCTCTGACGAGCAAAGTCACCAAATTTGGAATTTTCTCCAATTCACAGTTTGGAGATTCGAAAAAAAATCACCTCTCTTTTCTGCGCGGAGATATTTTTAGCTGACTTTTCAGATATTTGTAATTTAACTTTGAAATTCAGTAGAGCTTCCTCCCAAAGGAAATGAATCGTTCTCAAGAAAAGTTACAAATATAACGGCGTTCGTGCGGAGAAACACGCTGTGAAAATTTCACGATGCCCGGGAAAGCGCTGATAAAGCGGGTGGAATTTTTAAAAAAAAGTTGCCGATTCGGGGGAACAATGTTCCCTATTAACTTTTCACGGGCCGTGCTTACAGGTTAACGATTCGTACGCCGACCTGGCACGTAGAACCGCAGCCGGTTGTTTGTTTAACCATTTATTAAAAAGTCTGCTGGCCGGCCAGTGTTCCAGTCCGGTAAACAATTTGTTATCTGTTTGCTTGTTTAAATCTAACCTCTGGTCGTTGGAAAAATTGTCACGTAACAGCCTAATATCAGCATACTTCTAAACGCAACGTGACACGCAATATCAATATGGTGTTATTAAACGTTAATTTAATGTCGGTTTCGAGCCTGTCTCCGCTCCACGATATTGAACATCGTCGCATATATAATTTGATTGCTCGGGTTCACCTAAATTGACCGAGTTAGAACACCAAAAATAAAAAATAAAAAAAAAAAATGTAAGACGAACGATCTGTTTTTTGGCGATTCAGTGCAGTATCCTTGGCAAGAGTTTCTTTCTTTCTTTTTCTTTTTCTTTTTATTGTTGTTATTTGATAAAACGTGAAGAGACGTCGACTAGAAATAACGAAACAAAGGAGACAACCGGTTCACTATTTGCGAGCTCACGAGCCCAGAGCCCCGAATTTACAACCGAACCGACGCAATAATACGTCTCCATAAACAAGGATTTGCACGGCAATGGAATCGTTTCGATCCTCGACAAATTCCAGAGGACCTGCTGCAACCAGAATTTATTCGACACCTTTGCAAACGAAACTTTGTCATACGGACACCAGATTAATCTCCCGATCGTACCTTTGGATCGACGGGTATATTGTAATCGAGAGAGAGAGAGAGAGAGTGCAAGATCTTTCCAACAGGTACGCGTTTTGCGAGATAATTCATGCTAACGTGCATCGAAATACACGACGATTTATGACTTTAAGGAATCGATCAGGGAAGCTGTTTATGATTTTAACGAATTAACGAAAGGGATCAATGAAAAATGAGCTGAACCCGCGACGTATTACGAATTTTCTAACGAGCAGGATCTGCTCGAAACTGTAATCTGCCGCTTCGTTTCAGAGTGAAACGTTAATGAAAGGACGAATAAATGAAACAGGAGACAGAATTGGATGTATCTGTTTCGGAGGATAGAACGGAATAAAAAAAAAAAAAAAAAGAAAAAAACGAGAGGTATTTCTGGTATTTCATTTTTTTTTCGCGAGAGTCCCGGTGCGTGTCCTTTGAATATACGGCAGCTGCTTAATTGCCAGCAAGAACCGACCGATAGGGCAATTAACGACCCGGGGACAATCGGAGTGGCTCGCGACAATATAAAATCCCATCAGACGGGGTTCGATACGGTGCAATAAACATGGAGAATGTTAATTCCGGCATGTCGGGCACGAAATTAAATTCCATTGGATTTTACAGCCTTTCCGTTCGACCAGATTCAAATCCTCCTGCTGCTGCTGCTGCTGCTCCCCCCTCTGTTTGCCGACGTTACGTAAATTCTGACTTCTTTTCCCGCGCAACTCTGGCCCTTGTATTTTTTTTTCTTTCTTTCTTTCTTTTTTTTTTCTTTTTTCTTTTTGTCGCACACCGTCCACTCGTATTAGCTTGCTCGCTTGTTGCAGTGTTTGTTGGCCGTTTAAGTTTGCCGATTACTCTCCGGCAATGCGTGTTTGGACTCCTCTCGGCCTCAGCCAGGGGAATTTCGCGAATTACTGATTGGTGAGAGGGACTCGCAACACGGCCGCGTCCGTTAATGCTGAATTCTAATTCACTCGAGTCGCCCTTTTCGTTTCCTCGTCGCTAGAATCACCACGTGTCGAGTATTTTTCTTCTTTTTCTTTTTTAAACTACTTTTTTCTTGAGCCAAATTTCATCAAAATCGGTGACTGACACTTCGGTACGTTCTCTCGTTAAAAACATTACAGTCGAAACGATCAGTTTATTTATTAACGCGGTTTCAGAAACGCAAGTGATTTTTCGGAGAACGTGTAAGTGAAAGTTTGTGAAGTTTTTTACTCGAATCCGATCAAAAAATTGAGATTTCGACTGCGTTCTAATCTTCTCTAAACGAGAAATATCGGCTGACGACGAGTCGAACTCCCCGAATATCAGCCGATCGAAAATATTCTTGAAAAGAAATATTCTCTCGTCAATTTGAAATTTTACATTTACGTAGAAAAAAGAAGAAAATAGAGCAAACAACGTTCTAGAATTGTAGAGGAGAACGAGCAAGCTGATGATAAAAATGGAGAACGAATCGCGGAAAATGGTTGGCCGTTTTTCCAATGCGGGCACACTCCGCCCAACAGCGCGAGCGCCAGGCGAGCATTTCTATGGTATTATGCAGATCTGTGTTTAATTACGTGTTCGCGGAACACAACGGACGGCTTCAACGTGAATACTCATTAAGCGTGTCGCGCGCGGGGGCCAACGATGATCGATATTAATGACGAATCAATGGTGTAATCCAATATCATCAATTCGGCAGGCCTCTGGTTATTAAGGTCCAGGAATTAATATGAATTACTGCTGCCGAGCGGGGCGGCGTTGTTTCAATTAAACTCCAGCCTACCGCGACCTCAAAAACGAGATTCCCCGCGGGGGGACGGGAGGGGGCGCACGAAACACTCACTCGGTGCATAATTGATAATCTTTTGTTCTTGCCACCTCCTCGTTCGTTTATTTTTCCCTCCTCCCTTTCTATTTCCTTTTTTTTTTTATCACTGAAAGTGGGGGTAAGACAGAAAATCGGACCGTTCAGGTGCAACGCTGATGCAACGAAAATTAGCGATTGGTTGATTTGGGTCATGTGACTCATGAGGGGGCGTGGCGTTGTCTAGAGTACTGAGCGATCGCGCCTGTAATTTGTTTTCTATCGATTCGAATGTTTGCATATCGATAAAATTTTATGGCAAAAAAGTCGTCTTCATTTCCTAGTCGGAACAGTTGCTTTCAGTGAGACGAATCATACTGGAGTACAAGTCGTGCAGTTTTTCTAAATTGCTCGATCATCTGACAATCGCCACCGAGGCGAGAATATTTCGGTACGTAATCGACCGAGTTTCGCTCAACTATGATATTAATTCGAAAGAAATGGATTTCTCAGTTATAACCAGACAGGAAATTCTCCGACCGTCGTTCGTCGTCGTCGAAGAAATCGGAGTGACACGGCTAGGAAGGGTTTGAAACACCTCGCAGACAGCCGAAGTGACGGCTTAGAGTCGCGAGAGAAACGACACGCCGTCGCGACAGGTTGTTAACTTCGATAAAACGCGTCCGAAGATATTCCTCGTACGTACATCGGGCGTGCAGAACTTGCGAGGAGCAATTAAAATCACTGACGCTTGAAATGGTAGGTCTAGGTCTCACCTACCACCTCGGAAAAGCGAGAAACGCGCGAGCCAAACAGATTTCGCGGGGAAACGTAATCAACGTGCGATGGCTATTACGGCTCGTAAGAGAGTTAGTTACGCGACGCCCTCCCTCGTTTTCTGGTGGTGCGATAATCCCACGATGAATTGCGGTAAAATAATTCGTCGCGGCCTATCGGTAAAATAGCGTCACGATCTGCTTCCGATCGATTGGAGAGAACCGGCGCGGCAGCATTGTTAACAGACGCCTCTGGTTTAATATTAACTCTTGACTACTGTTGGCGTCAAAAGGCGCTCAGTAAATTTGCGCTTGTGATACTGTAGGCGCCTAAAGGCGTTTTAAAAAATTGCTCTTGTAATACTGTAGGCGTTTGACCTGTTTCGATCCGCTGACACGAGATGCGCCTATAGACGCCTGGGAAATTTTATCGACCATAATTCCAGCAAATCTCATTTGAACCAGACGTGAGTGAATGCTAATTCAACAGTTACATATAACGAAAAATTCCGCCGTTCTCGGTGTAGGTCGCGACTGAATTCTTGCCGTGTGGTACGGCTGGTACGTCTCAAAGTCTGCCGCAGTCAAAGGGTTAATGAACGACGCTATGTTTCTGTAAATCAGCGTAACAATAGCTATCGGCAGAGGGGCACAGACGCGGCTGGGGTGGAAACCGACGTTTCCATATCTCGCCGAAATCGTGGCTATCCGTCTAATTAATAGACACTGGCGAAAGCAATAATATGCGGTGAAGTGTTGCACAGGCGACGATGGTCCACCGATGACAACTGCACATTTCCGTATTAACGCGGTTTTCGAAGGATACACGCGCAATTGTATGCAAACTCGTTTGTAAGTATTAGAATACCCGTGAACCGGGTATAATGTCACACGTTGAACGCGATAATTGAACCCGGATGAACGGAGGAACGATTAATCGGCTGGAACATCCTGTTTGCGCGACGCGACCATCCGAAATACACCGCGGCGAAGATTTACGGAGATTGCCGATTCCAGGTCCAGCAATTTTATTTCGTTAATTTTGTTTCGAGTTGGGTCAGAAATTGATCTCGCAGAAAGGGGAGACAAGGGTGAAGTGAAACGTCTGATTTACTCGTAGATCGTCGAGGGCGAGTCAACTTTCTTAATTTATCGTCCTATTTACGACGATCGCTGCACGTCAGAGCGGAGCAATTTTCCAAACAAACCTCCTGTCTCAACGATAGTTTCAATGACATATAACACAAAAGAGAAGAAGTACGAAATTTATTTCCTTTCGGTTAATTTATTCTTACGTAATAAAGAAAGTCAGTGGCGCATAAAATTCACATTGAAGGAAAAACATGAAACGAAGAATCTCCTAGGAACTGTTTGATCCCTTAGAGAGGATAAGAGTGCTACCTGAAAGCACATTTTTCAATTAACATCGAATTGTATAATTGCATTCTTCACGCTTATGTACATAGAAAACGATATATATGTATTTCTTGAAATATTCTCTCGTCGTAAGAAGAAAAAAAACTGCACGATTTGTACCCTAGTACGATTCATCTCACTGAAAGGCCCAGAAGCAACTGTTACAAAACAAATTACAGGCGCGATCGCTCCGTACTAGACAACGCCACTCCTACTCGAGGTCTAGCCCACGCCCCCTCGCGAATCACGTGACCCAAATCAACCAATCGCTAATTTTCGTTGCATCAGCGTTGCATCTGAAGAGGCCCGATTTTCTGGGTTACCTCCGCCAAATCACTTCTAGTGATAAAAAGAAACAGTCGACGTGCAAAGTTTGAGGAAATGTATTTGAGGAAAAAGGAGAAAGGCAGAGTGTATATATTATCGGGGAATTATGGGTGTTTTGTTGCAGTCCTTGACAAGGCAACGGCCCCGAGAGACGTCGCAAACCAGACCCGAGTCACGAAGCTTCCCACTGAGCGTAATCGACTATATGTCGAGGTCAGAGGCGGCGACGTCCCCGGAAAGCGGCCAGGACGAGGAGGAATCCTTCTTCGACAGGCCGCCGCCACCCCCGCCGCCGCCTCCACCGCCGCCTTCGCAACAATCGCAACAGTCTCAATTGGATCAGCATAGCATCGGTGACCTGGCGAAGGATGACGAAGACAATGCAAAAGTCGCGGACCTGCTCGATTCCACGGGCGACAGAGAAACGTCCGAGGAATTGGTCAGGTGAGCAGATCAGCTGTTCTTCACGTTACGAGCAACGTTTCCCAATAACTTTTGGTGTAATTTGACACTTTATTTACCTATTAGGAATTATTATCTATTGATCAGCTTTTTTTATGTTAACGTGGTGGTCATTCGGAATAAATAATTACAAACTTGTAACAATCGTGACTAATATGGGGAAAAGACAATGTATGCATCGAGAAATTGTTGCGAACGGTATCACACTCTAAAGAAATATTTAAAAATTACTTCATTTCGCGAAGAATATTATCATTACGTTCGAGGTATTGTACGAATATTAGTTTACAAGTAATTACGTTGAGCTTGGTAGCTTGACAAGTAGGCCACGTACGTTCTCGCGCGATAGCCAAAACCGATCAGCTTGCGTCACGAGCGGAAAATAGATAAAGTGTTAAATTAGGTTTAATCCTGTTACGTTCGTTCAATCGTTTCTACTTAGAAACTCAAAAATTCGTGTCAGCGTACGCTTCGATTCTTCTTCAAATATAGATATCTGTGTAATTGAGTCGATTCGTTCGATATCCCCTGCAAGTGGAAATTCATGGAGATTCTGCCTCGTAGGTTCGCCTCGCAGAAGGACGACAGGACGACGATGGATGGACAGGTCAGAAGACCTCGTCACATTTCGAGGGACCATTACATTTCAAGGTAAAGATCTTTGTTTTTCTTTCGTGCGATACAAGTACTAAAGGAAAATCGTGACGTGTCGTGAGAAATGCTTTCACTTGCGTGAAATTCCGAACGAGCAAAAAGAAGGGAAAAATGGGTTTCGGCGTTCGATCCTCGGCTTTGGATGCAAGGAAAATAAAAATAATCCAAACGTCGAGCGCGAAGCGTCATGATCTACAACGAGAAAGAGATTACAGAAAAACGAGTTGGGGCAGGGCGAGGACGACGATGGTGCTACCGGACGACGGGGTGACTCTCAGGAGGGATTTGACCGGTGCTACGAGAATCTCGCCGAGCACCATCGATCGGATATTCGACAACAGCAACAGACGACAGTACGGCATGGGTATCGTTGGAAGATTCCTGGGGTGAGTTGCTACTAAAGTATCCCGTCATTCTACCAGTTCAGTCCCTTCGAAATCTATTATTTTCCTGCGTTCCGTTCGTTTTGCTTACGTGAAATTACTTGAAAGAAGAGAAATTTACAAGCCTTTTACTGGAGCGAGAACACTGGCAGTACGTTTGCAATTGATAAAACTTTTATTTTCTCTTCTTTTTTACGATCCCCTACTGTGCAAGTGGGAATTAACGTCTCCGTTTATCCTCCAAAGCGTAGGGAAAACACTCGTGAATTAAATACCAAGGAAATAGATATGGAAAAAGGAACTTGACCTATTTTTTTTTCAAGCTACGAAATATAAATTAAGCGGAAACGACCATTAAATTTCAAGAAATTCGGGATAACAACGTTACCCTTTGTTTGTACAGGGTGGTCACTGAAAGACCGAATGATGTAAAACAAAAATAACTCTTACAAAACACGTTTTTTTTAAATTTTTTATTATTCTATTCAAAAGTACAATTAATGGATTTTTTTTACAAAAAAAGAAAATGAACAAGTTGTGACTTTTTCAAACCCTTCAGTTCTTCGGTCACCCTGTACAAAAATATTGCCACTCGTCCCGTGCGATGCACGCTCCGAAATTTAGCTCAAAAATACAGGCCGAGGACCTCCGAGATTTGAATGCAACACACGCTCGATACGTAGAATGCGGAGAATGTACACTCGAAGACGCACTCTGTTCCGAAATATCTCGATTCGTTCCCGAGAAATGGCACTTTGAAGCCGCAATGGGGCAGAGGGTGCCAGACGCGGCGTGACCCACATTTTCCCTTTCCTCGCCACAACGGTCGCGAGTAAGACGGAAGTAATGTATAACGATGGAAAAATTACGACACAGTCTCGGCGATAATCGGCCATCCGATTTTCACGAAACGAACGAAAACTCGTCGAGGAACGGCGGCTGGTTTCGCAGTTACGATCGGGCAAAGTTTCGGGTAATTTCGATGCGGGTCTCGCGTGTGATTAAGGGGAAAATTGGATTAACACACCGCGAGTTGGAGGGGGGAAGGGGGGGGTTATATATATCGATCACGGTAATTAATTGAACCGAGCGAGCAACTCGTTAGATATTCGGGATTTTATTGAAACGAGACGTTGCATTGTTAATAATTTATGATTAATAAATAATTATAACCACGAGCGCCGAACGCAACAGCCTCGCCGTGTTTGGACCGAGATTTGCATTTAAAAATGCTGCGCAACCGGGGGGAACGTGTTGCAGCTTACTTTTATAAATAACGCGTCGAATAATCACCGGACGGCGCGCACGCGATGTTTTCCCCCAACGTTGAACGTTGAATCCGCGAATTTTCCCGAAAATACGTCGCGATATAAATTACGCGGCGATGTTTGGTCGTTAAATTTCATAATTCGGTGCGTTTTTATTGTTGTTGCGTTTGCTCGCGATATAGGCGATGTAAACGCCGGCGCGTGATTGAAAGTAGAACCTTTGAAAAAGGAAAAAAAAGAAAAAAAAAAAATAGAACGAACGGCGAGAGCCACGCATTTCTCGTCAATTTGACATTTTGCGTATTCGCGTTTATCAGATGTCGTCTAGTCATTGTGTATCGGTGCGGTTGTTCTTCCGCGTCGGTGAAGAAATTGATTTCGAAACGGTCGGTAAATGAATTTCCGTGCGAGTAATTTCATTCGGCCGATATTTTCGTCCGCGCGAATCCTCCGTCCGGTGACGAATTTGCCACGATTCGGCGACGCGTCGAACAAGCCAATAAGATTGGAAATGAGAGCAAAATTAAGAGAAGAACGTACGTCATTGAAAGAAGACTAATTGAAGAAGGATTAAATAAAGTTAAAAAAATGACCAAAGTTCCACCAAACTATCAAAAAATTGACGCCTGGAGATCTCGAAGAGAGAAACGAGTGACAAAAGGGTGTGAAAGGTGGGAATGAATGAAAATTTATTTTTACTTTATTCCGTAAGCGAGCGTCAGTGCCCTGCGAGAATAGAACGATAACGCGGTTTTATCGAGACAACTTTCTCGCCGGTTCTTCTTCATTCCGCTTTAACGATCGCGCCAAGCTTTTATCATGTGTGTACGACCCAGTTTAAGATACACGCGGAACACAAATAACAAACGTGGATAAGCGGCAAACGTCAGGAATGAGAGAGGGGGAAAAAAATACCGTGACGCAAAGCGTCTTGCTGGGGCAGCGTGATATTTAAAAAATGCCAAGAGGGATATAGTTATCGATCACGCGGCGCAGCTTTTGCGGCTACGAAACCTCCTTCTCCGTGAAAAGTTCATTATTTATGGCGGCTTGCACGAGCAACGTAGGTGTTATTTTGCAATACATACGAGCTCTCTCTATTTTCTTTCTTTTTTTTTTTTTTAAAGTGGTATAAATTCAATTTTGAAAAAACAAATGTGTCGAGGCTAGTTTCGGTTAAACATGGATACCCTTTCTTCTTTTTATGTTTGAAATAACAAAATTAATATTTTCAGTTGTTTACGTTTGAATACATTTCAATTAAAAAAGCCTACCTATCAATTAAAATCGATATTGTTTGTTCACGTTTGTCCAGAATTGATATTCGAAATTTGTTCGAAATTTGTTGTTATTGAAAATGGCACAAGTCTATTTGTGGCTAAAAGAAACCTTTTAGTTTCTCAATTAATTATTATTGCACGATCAAATTTAACGTGTATCTCAATGCATGAACAAATGCACATTCCAAAAAAAAAAAGAAAAAAGATCAGATAAAAATAGGATTCTACAAGAGTACGTGATAATACACGAAGGATGCCAAGGATACTGTTTCGCGATTACAGGAGGTCTTTTCGCAAGAGCGTGTCCCAGAAACCAGACGTGAGGAAACAGCTGGACGACTTCGAGGATCACCGACCGTATTTCACGTATTGGATCACCACCGTGCAAGTTCTCATTTTGATAATATCGTTGGCGTGCTACGGTTTCGGACCTGTCGGCATGGATCTCAGTCACAGATCAGGCCTGGTGAGTCCGACGCGTCGCGCCCTGGAGATCTTTTATCGTCAACTGACGCGTACGATGGACGATGCACGATCGTGTGTCTATGTGTGTATGTGGCAATTTAGGTACTCGTGACCAGTCTGTCGTTGCAACAAGTGGACTACCAGGAACCAGCGAATTTCTGGTTTGGTCCGAGGGCTGCAGACTTGATCCATCTGGGCGCCAAGTTCGCACCGTGTATGCGTCGCGACATCAAGATCCTGAAGGAGATCGACGTCTGGCGGGAAAGAGAACGGGACACCGCGTGCTGCATCAGAAACGACGACTCCGGCTGCGTGCAATCCAGCAAAGCGGACTGCTCTGTGAGTTGTTACCTCGTGTTTTACTCCGGAGATGTAAACTGGGAGCCAGATACGCTCCTCTCAGAATCGTGTGTTTATAATATGATCTTCTCTTTTGCGAACCAACTGGTCCGGGGACTGAGGTCGACCGCCACGGTAAATTTTTGCGCAACTTCCAACTTGTACTTGTCGCGTAGATATTTATTTGCTCGTGCTTGCGTCAAGATACTTTGCAGTTTCTCTTTCTAGAAATTTTACGTTCGTATCAATTTTACATGCATGCGTTCTTCATTTTAAAAATTCGACACTCGAATTCATTTTATTCTCCGGGTGTTTTGCGCCGTAATGTAGTGTAAACGTTAGCGATCTTGGAGGGAGACTTTGACTAAATTGTTTAATGGTGCTTCAAAAAAAAAAAAAAAAAACGAAAAAAAAAACTCTAGAACACGATATCCACGTGGAAGAAATGGGGACCTGGGGACAGCGGGCCGGGAGGACGCATAAGCGGATCGGTCTGCGGATTGGATCCAAAATTCTGCGACGCTCCAGCCAGCATAGCGCCGTACGAGTGGCCCGACGACATCACCAAGTGGCCGATCTGTCGCAAGACCAATCCGTTCAATCAGCGATTTAGGTAAATTCGTCATCCAAAAATCCAATTCTTCATTCTTCAATAAGAAAAAAAAAAAAAAACGGAGCAATAGAAACTTTTATACGTGCTTCAAATTTGTGTTTTTAACAATTTTACAATCGAACAGGATGCCACGATGTTTTTCCTGAATAATATCGAGGAAACCGTTTTCTCCTTGCTCAACAGTAGAAACGGGAGTCAACGGGGCAATGGAAACTTCCCGGTAGGCCGGTACAAGGACAAAATGGCGGAGCACATGGTCTGCGAGGTGATCGGTCATCCGTGTTGCATCGGTATCCACGGGATGTGCCGGATCACCACCAAGGAATACTGTGATTTCGTACACGGTTACTTCCACGAGGAGGCGTCGCTCTGTTCCCAGGTCGAGTGTTTGCACGACGTCTGCGGCATGATACCGTTTCTTCATCCCGAGTGGCCAGATCAGTTTTACAGGCTCTTCACCACCATGTTCCTTCACGCTGGGTACGTGTGCCTCTACGCTACGAATGGTCTTGAAACGAATTTTTCAAACGAATCATCGTCTGATTGTTACGCTCGATTCGCAGAATCCTTCACCTGTCCATCACGCTAATGGTTCAGTATTTCTTGATGCGAGACTTGGAGAAGCTGACCGGCTCGCTGCGCATCGCTTTGATCTACTTCATCGGGGCGCTAGCTGGGAACCTGGCCAGCGCGATATTCGTTCCTTACAGAGCGGAGGTACGCGCATTTATTTAGTTTTTCATATATTCCCGGAGATTTCTTCTCTGGCCTCTGGTCAGAGTCTGCTCTACTACAGAGTAAGGGAGCTTCAGCTTTTCTTCTTGCTTTTCTGGAACACGACTTTCCATAGTCCAGGAAAACAAGCGCAAGACGAAAACAAGCTTGGCCGAATAAGTGAAGCTAACTTTGGACAATAAGTTGAGAAGCTAACGAATTTTCAATAGAGAGCACAGACCAAGACGATTGCCATAAGCAAGTTCGTATCTCCTCGAAGCTAGCTTTGCATCTCGATCTCACGTTCAACGACGACGCCTTGACGCAAGAAAAAGAAAGTCGGAGGAGAAAAATCGTTCTGCTTCCCAGAGAAATTACAAGGGGAAGCAGCCGGTGGCTAATTACCGGGCGGCGATGATTTTATTAGGCGGTGCCACGTAGAAGTTTTAATTGAATAATCTCGCGGGACGTTTAACGGGCGCGTTTCATTGTGTATCGTCGATTTAATCGGCGCTGTGGACCCGGCCGGGCGAAATAATTGCCCGGAGAGACTAGGTTTGCACCGTGGCTCATACCCATGAAAAGGATTAACAACGTTACGATCGTTTCCTTTACGGTGTTTCCCCAGCCCACAGCCGTCTTATCGCCTCGATAGTTTACCCCCCTTAACACCTCGGTGAACTTGGAGTTATACGTCAATTCTATTCCCTCTAGTCTCTCTCTATTTCCGAGTGTTACCCTCTATCAGCGAGCGTACACTCGTGAATTAGAACAGCCACCACCGCCACAGCGTGGGCGAGAAGGGGCGGGAGAATAAAGGGGCGGACAGAAAGCACCGTTTCTCCAGAACTAATACCGTCCAATTTGTTCTAATTAGTTTGGTTAAACGTACCTTCCGCTTTGGGAAACTTTGTCTCTCTCTCACACACACACACACATATATACACGACTCACATACCTTCCTCTTTACGCGGCTCTATAGTGTTAATTATTGTTTCGCCCTGACTGCTCGGAGAAAGCTGGTCGCGCACGTTAACGCGATTTCTCGTGTGCGTGGATTATCGACAAGTTGCTCGACTCGTTCAGCCGTGGTTTCTTGCGGAGCATTTGTATTAAATTTCTGTGCAGAGTGAAGGAAAGTTTGAACAACAAATCCACTCCTTTTTCATCGACGTGCTATGATTTGCAATGAATTATTTGAACCTCTGGCGAAAAATTTGTTTTCGATCAAACAAAAGTGTTAAAAAAACATTGGAATCTCTCGCGTTCGTGAATTTAATTAAAACCGTTTAATTCATTTTTTCGCAAGTGCAGTTTAAACAAGTATAATGGAATTTTATATATTTTTTTAAATACTTTCGTAGACTCGCGACTGATTGAAAACTTTATTCCAATAGTAACACGCGTGTACAGTTAGAAATGAATCTTGAACGCACGAGTATTTTTAAATTAACAAACGTTCCAAAGAGTCGAACAATACCAGCAGAATACAGGAAAAATTACTTTTAAAGATCCATGTACACACAAGGCTGAAAATAAATCTTCAAGTGAGACATTTTACACGAGTATTTCTAAATTAATAAACATTCAAAACGAATAGAGTGTAGGGAAATTAATTTCAAAAATGTATGTACATATACGTTATACATATACATGTTGAATCGCACATACAAATAAACATTGAACATTTCACACGAGCACATATCTGAATTAACAAACGTTCCAAAGAATCAAAGATGGAAAACTACTCTTCCTACTGATCCATCCGCAAATCCTAGGTCAAACATCTTTCAACTGCTGACTAAACTCGTGATTTCAGGTGGGGCCGGCAGGGGCTCACTTCGCCCTCCTCGCCACGTTGATCGTCGAGGTGTTGCACTGTTGGCCGATGCTGAAACATCCACGCCGGGCTCTGTCCAAGTTGATCCTCGTTCTCCTGGGTCTGCTGGTCCTCGGCATACTGCCCTGGGTGGACAACTACGCTCACCTGTTCGGCTTCATCTTCGGTTTCCTGGCGGCGTACGCGTTGATGCCGTTCATCTCGTTCGGCCACTACGACCGCCGACGCAAGATCTGGATGATCTGGATCTGCCTGATCCTGATCGTCGTTCTGTTCACCCTTCTCCTAGCCCTGTTCTACAACGTGCCGGTGTACGAGTGCGAGGTGTGCAAGCTGTTCAACTGCATCCCGTTCACGCGCGACTTCTGCGCCTCGCAGAACATCAACTTCAAGCGGGAGGAGCCCGTATGACACACGGCGCCGTGTTTCGAAATCCAGTTCGAACCATCATTCCACGTGATTCATGGTCAAACAAGGGCGGCTGTGCCCGGCTCTGCTCGTTTGGCCGCGTTGGCTCTGTTGGTATGCTGTTCAAACCGGTATGCAGAAACCGTCGTCATCATCATCATCATCACCATCATCGCCACGATTCGAAGGAGACGAGGACGAACGCGATCCACGATTGGACGAACGCGAGCCTCTTCCGCGCGGATGACTCGGTGCGTCGGTTAGAAGAAGAAGAAGAAGAAGAAGAATAAGAAGAAGCATCGAGGAATCTCGGAGGGACGCTCGTCCAAGACGAACGACACTGCCTTAAAGTAAAATAAACTCCACCGAAGGGTCCTCCGCCAGGTCTTTTTAGCCAGTGGGCCCCCTCTGCGTGGCTCCTCGGTGGCATGTAAATATTAGAGAAGAAGAAGAAGAAGAAGAAGAAGAAAAAGGAGAAGAAGAAGAAGATAAAAAATAACGCGCCTTTTAACGTAACGCGACCATCGTTCCCGACGATCGTGCTTCGAGAGTGGACGCTTTGGTCCGAAGCGAAGATGAAAGTGAAATCGTTCGTGATGGAACGAGACAGAAAGAGAGAGAGAGAGAGAGAGAAAGGAAGAAAGAGAGTGGAATTGGAATGAAACGACGACGACGACGACGACGACAAAGACAAGGGACAAGGGACAAGGACGGCGATGTCGGATCGTTGGAGATCGAGAAGACTTCTCACGCCCTCTCTTCGGACGTTCGACGAAAGAAGAAAGGAAGGAAAGGAACGCACGTGTACATAGAACGAAAGACTCTTGTTACATATACATATATACATACGATCGTAAGAACGACCTTTAATAAGTTTAACTTTAGAGAAACGAAACGAGGGAACGAACGAGAATGGGAGCAAGGGAACGTGTTGAAAGTGTTTAACTGCCCGTATACCTCCGACGCTGGGACTATCTGTGATCGGTGGACACGAGAGAGAGAGAGAGAGAGAGAGAGTGTGAGAGAGAGAGAGATCGTCTTGGAGAATATTTTTCATAAAACACAAGTCGAGAGGTGAGAAACATCTAGGCGTGGGACGATCTTACGCACGATTGCGAACGCGAAATTGAATCGATCAAGGGGAGGGAGCTTGATTCATCGTGGTTGAGATCGAGGGTTGGTTGTAAATCGGCTCGGAGCAACGTTGATCGAGAAGAAAGTGTTTAACGATAAGTATATCTCGGGTGAGGAGTTAACAGGAGAGAAAGAGTAAAAACAAAAAAAAAACGAATCAATTTTTTATAAACGGCGTGCGAGAGCGGGAGAAAGTGAGGAACGGAGCGATTATCAGAGAACACTTAATCAATTTCCACCCTGTACATAACAATAGCTGCGAGGAGAAATCGGCGGGGGGGATAGAACGGAGGGGGAGGTTCAGAGGGGTTGGTGAAACGAAGGGAAGAGAAACGGAGAGAAACAGAGAAACAAAGCAACACTGTGACATTCGTGAATGTGTATTTTATTAATAACGGGTATGTAAATGTAAGGAACGAAGAGAGATTGTCTGTCTCTGTGTGTATGTGTGTATGTGACAGTGTGTATGTGTGTATGTGTGCGTGTGCGTGTGTCAAAAAGAGAGAAAGAAAGGAGAAAAATGAATGTGTTTCTTGTCTGCCGTGCAAACGATGATATAATTGAGATGGAAAATAGCAATAGCGAACGTGATGTGCCACAACGTGGAGATCGTCGCAAACACAAATGTGAAAGTGATTCGGCGAAGGCAAAGGAAACGAAGAACGCAAAAAAGGAAGAAGAAGGGTGTGGGAAAGGAGCGCGTTTCTTCTTGAAAAAAAAAATGTCGTGTCGCGCGTTTCAGTCATTCGCGATCTCTCTCATTTCATTCGAACGTAGCATGCTCGACGAGAGGGAGTTTCGAATTGGGTTTTCGCCTCGGTGCAGGCTCCATCCGGTGTTCACGGGAATCGTAGAAACATGCCACGTGGAAGGAAAGCGCGCGCTTTCTGCTTCGTGTCCAAAGTTTCAATAGTTACCTCTTCAATAGTTTCTTTTTTTCTTTTTGTTTTGGTTCTCAATGTGGCGCGCGTTTTAAAACCTAAGACAGAAATTATTCTCGATATATACATATCAAAAAATTTCTCGGTTCGGTTGCTGGACAGATTGGAAGTTGCTTTGGGGATAAAATTCTGCGATTTGGAATTTAAATTTTGAACTTGAGAAAGAAAAAAAAAAAAAAAACTCGCAGAGATGCGAGTCAGAAAAGCGTCGTTTCCTTCCTTCGACGGCAGTTTCCTTCCTTGGTGCGATTTTTCAGAAATGCGTAACGATTAAACACCAAATGTTAACAATTTCAATGGATTAACGATGAATTCTTAGCGTTCCTTTTTGTTCGTAATCCCGCGGAGGCATGGTTTTCTATCCTCGTACGTGTTGAGCATGCCGCGAGAGCAAGGAAAAAACAGTGATAGTTGTAATCGTGAATGAGTAAATATATATATATATTTATATTATTGTATATATATATATTTATATATATATATATATTCGTAATCGCTCGTGAATATGTGTACGTTAATTGGAGTATAAACGCGGTATCAAAACGCACTTTTTCCAAAGGGGCGAGAAGCAAAGGGAAAGCCAGAGACCCTACGAATGATATACTAACGTAAAAGAAACAAACATGTAAACGATTTCATTATTCTTCGTATAACCGACGAAACGATTTTTATACATTTTTCCCTGCGTGTGATGTATCGCTAGCGCTTGAAGAAGTCTCGAAAATTTCTAGCGGAAATCCAACGTTCTCTTTCGTTCCTTTATCGGCGAAGGGCAACTAATCGACATTTAATTAGTTCAAAGACTTACTTCACCTTCTGGCTTCTGGATATACTTGTGTAAGAGATATAAACGTAAGGGAACTCGTAAGCGAGGAGAACATTTGAAAGTACAATAAAAGCCGCCACACATCGGTCACTCGTTTGATTTATTCCATTTTTTTCTCTCGTCTTTTTTTCTTTCTCTTCTCTTTTTTTTCTTCACTTTCTGACCAAATCAGAGAGCACGGAGATGTCTTCTGTGGATATTATTATTATGGCAAACGCGACAATTACGACAATCGAAAACCATGCTCGGTGAATAGGGGTGAGAAAGAGAGTTTCGTGACGTCTCGGCCAAATCTCGACTCGCTTATCCTCTCATATAATCAAAGTTGGGACAAATTGAAACATTTTCGCGCGACGCACAACCTCGTGCTTTCTTCACGATTGTTTTTTTTCTTTTTTCTTTTTTTTGGCCGACGCACAAGTTTCTACGCCACACAGAGGGCCATGTTATAAAACTCTCGTTCTCGCGACTTGGTGAAAGAAATTATCCTTCGCGTTCAGCGAACTCTCGACGATGCGCGGCGGGAAATATTGAAAAGCGGACCGGCCGAATTTCCACGCTCCGCGCGAGATATATTTTTAACGAGCGTCCTCACGTTGAGACTTCTTTCTCGAAACGTCTGAATTCGAGTGGCGAATGGCTAACCGCGATACGATTAATTAGGGGAATTCTTTCACCTTCCGAAAGAAATACTCCCTTTCGCGCGTCGAGTGTTCTTTTTTTCACGCCGCTGGCGAAGCACCTTTTCAAAAGAGAAATCCTCTTTCGACCTCTTTCGGAGTGAATTTCCATTTCGAGACGCACGTTTGCGAGTAGGAGCCTTTGCAAAGAAATTTTTATCGAAAGAGAAACCAACCAAAGTCCAAATTCGATTACGTAGGTGTGTGAATTATTTCTTGCCAAATTTTTGCGCACGTCGCACTGGTTGCCCGCTGCGAAAATTGTTCGCGCCACGAGAGAGACGAATTTGCTCGATATTTCCAAGTTGAACGCCATCGGTCACGCGTGAATCCGCGAAGCGCAGCAACGACAAGCACTCGAATCATTTTCTACTCTCTGCCGTTGATTTCCCACGGACGAGCGCGGAGAACGCAACATTTGCTAACCGAGCCCTGTCTTTGATTGCTTTTTCTCGTCGCACTACGGGGGAGGAGGCTCGAGGATCTGAAGTTGCCGGGCATTCGCGTGAAAATTCTATTTCATTTCGATCAAAATCTGGAAAAACGAAACGTTCGATACGTCTCGAGTTGACGCAACAGCCTCTCTCCCAGCGACTCGACACGCTGAACACGCATTAAACAAATTACACCGAGTCGAAACGGATACATCGACGGACGTATGCTTCGTTGCTCGAGCGAGCGGAAATAAAAGTGACGCGTTGGAAGGATTTTCCCTGCGTTCTCTGGGAAATTCTCAAACTTGCGAGATCAACGGGGAGATCCGCGGGGACAAAAATTGAATTTTTAACGCTTTGACATTTGTATCTCGAGTTTCAGTGAAAAGACGATCGGTGCGATTGTTTTGAAGTTTTGTCGAAGAACGAGGGAACACGCTCGGGAAATCGTGTCTCAAACGCTTTGAATTTTTTCAATTCGCGCCATTTTATTTTTCCCGCGCGCAACGCGACCGCGATAGGAAAGTCGCGAGCGAGACGATTCGACCGCAGAGGAGAGTTCAGAGAAGGCGATTTCAAGCGGGAAACATTTGTTTGTGATCAACGATCGAGCGAGAGACGAGAAAGTGACGAAACGGGGTCCAGGACCTTTGAACACTCAAAGTCGGGAAGACACGTTCACGTACACACACTTGCACAGACACGCGAGCCACTGACACACACACACACACACACACACACACAAACACAGACTTTTCGGATTATATAAATATATAAATATATAAATATGAATATATATAAATATAACACGTATACATAAAGAAGAAAAAAAAGTACGAATTAAGGACCGAGGTGGACCGAGGTGGCGATTGTCGACGAGTAACATATTGTTATTATTGTAAATGTGTCATATACAGGTAATAGCATGTCATACAAAAGAGAGAGAGGGAGAGAGAGAGAAAGAGAGAGAGTCTGTGTATGTGTGTATGTGCGCGCGCGTGTGTGTGTGAAAGAGCAAGTGTGTTGAGGCTGATCGCGAGAGAAAGAGAGAAAAAGAGAGAGAAAGAGAGAGAAACGCGAGGGAAAGAAAAATCGAGCGAAAGGAAGCTATGAAATACCTTCGACATTTCCATATCGATCTCACGGCGACGCGGAGTATCGTCTTTCGCCTGTGGGGACGATCGGAGTCAGCCCAGTGTCACGTTCGCCTATGGAGAGAGATAAAGGGTTACGAGAGTGACGATCAATCAGAGAAAACGATGGCACGATAGTTTTTCAACGAAATTTGCGAGATGCAATTCCTTCGATTGGTTGACGATATATATATATATAATAGCTTGAAAGAAAAAAATATATATATTGTATACAAATATAAATATATATTATATAATTTATATAATAATATATATATATATATTATATTTATATTTATATATAATATATTTTTTTTTTTCTTTCAAGCTGTTATATATATATTATATATAAATACAAATATAAATATATACATATATATAATATTACATACAAATATAAATATATATATATGTATATTATATATATTATATATAAATACAAATACAAATATATATATATATATATATATAAATAACAGCTTGAAAGAAAAAAAAACCATCTCCATTATTTTTGCTTTTAAACGAACTCGCATCTCCTCGAAAATCCCGCCGCGCGTGATACGGGATTTCACGAAGAACGAAAGACTCTCGTAGACTCTTAAAGATTTATCTGCCTCCGTGAGCGAGCGCGTATCGCCTGCTTGGCAACGTTTCATCCAAAGTGCTTGGCAACGTTTCATCCGAAGAACCATCCGACACCGAGATTGTATTCGTTCGAGCTAATATCGTCCCTCGATGAGAGAGAGAGAGAGAGAGAGAGAAGAGAAACAGATTGAAAGAAAAAAAAAGTTAACGAGTAACGATACCATTAATGAAAAAAGAAAACGGCGGACAAAAGTCGATACGCGAGTTTCCCCGATCTGTTCGTCGACGTGTGAAAACGATTTATATACACGGGAGGTGTCCTCTCGACGATTCGCTCTCGATCTGTCACGAAAGAGGATTAATTTATGCATACAAAGAAACCAAGTGGAGTAAAGTAAAGTAAATGAATGAAAAATAGAAAAAAAAAAAAAAACAGAGAGAGAAAGTGAGAGTAAGAGGGTAATGCACGCACCAAAGAGAAGTAAGAGAGAGAGAGAGAGAGAGAGAGAGAAATGAGTAACAATGTCTTGTAAATAAAACGTATGCGTCGAAAATGGACCAAGGACCTAAATAGTGCAGCTCGTGTAAAATTGATATCCCCGATCTCGCTAATCACGTAGACGAGCTCGGCTGGTAGAATCGTTAAGTAAAGCTACAATTTATCCTAACGTTGTTTAAAAACCGACGGCGGAGGAAAACGTCGCCAATGTTTTGCGATCCGGAGTTCCCTGTGCATCGATCCGTGTCGCGGAACGGCGAGAACGAAAGCCAAGAGTGAAATCTCTCCATCCTTTCGGTTAAACAGCAAGCTCCATTGCCTTCTAGAACTTTTTGATATTTAATTGTTAAACCGTCGCACATTGTAAATTTCCCTCGTCCCCTAGAGAGTTCCATTTCCACAGTTTAGGCTACTCCAGAGGTTTAGGTTTACGTAGACGTCGTTACGTCGCGCCTAAAAGAAATTTCCAGCTTCTTCAACCTTCTCATCCGCTGGTCGTTAAGAAAACACAAGTTTTATAATACTTCGATCTACTTACCCTGCTCTAGCTAGCTAGCAAAGTTGTTGAAACGACTCGAGGGCTTTTGTGTGTCGATACCTTCCACCAAACTGGGCAATAGCGTGCAATAGAATAAATCAAAGTTCTTCGGTGAAGCTGCGAAATTTGCCAAAAGTCGCGTAGATGTCCGAAAACGAATCAAAAGAAGTGGGAAATAAAATGTATATCGCGACGAAGAGAAAATGGATGTACACTCCCCTCGAGCGGGGGAGAGATCAGCCAGTTTCTCTCGAGTGTTCTCGAGAGAGGAACGATTGGAGAATTGTATTTCGTTTGGGCGAACACAGCGGGAAGAGAAATGTTCTCCTCCGCCAAGAGGGAAACGAATCGAACGAATTTCGTTCGAACGATCGACGTAGTCGTTCGTTTCGCGAGCGGATCGTTGCACGCTAGATCCCCTGGATCGTGATTGAGGAAAACTCGATACCGGAGACAGAGCGAATCCGTGCGAGAGCAAAATTTATTCTAATGACAGTCCTCGATCCCCTTTTATATATATACATATAAATATAAATATATATATATATATATATACACACACACATATATATATATATATATACATAATATACTTTAAGAAGATTCCAACCACAAGCCGCGCGGTATTATTTTTCTGTATCCCTGTATCTATAACGAGTGATATAAGCGTTAAAGACAAAAGAGGCGAAAAACGAAAAAAAGAAAAAACGAAAAAAACGAAAAAAACGAAAAAAAAAAAAAGAAATGATAATTGAAAACCACACTGATGGACTAAGGGTTACGAGTAATAAACGACTGTACTAATTAAACGATTAAATTTAACTTATGGATTACTTCTCGCCAGGTATATTTTTCGGTTTCATCTAGTAATCGGTAAGGTTTTCGATTACGAATTATTATTACTGATCATAAACGATGCATTGTAATTGTCGCTGTTATATACAAATACATACATACGTGCGTATATAGACGTATACGATATGTGCACGCGTGCGCACACGCACACACGCGCGCGTCATTTACACATGCCTGTGCACATATGTATATGTGTATAAGTCCTTGAACAACATATTAATTTAATAACAATAAAGAAAAAACGTGAAACTCATCTGCTGGATGCGTTTTATGTCCACCTCTTGCGTTTCTCAAAGTTTCAAGTACCCGTTCGTTCTTATGGAAAGCAAAAAAAAAAAAAAGAAAAAAAAAAGAAAAAGAAAAAAAATACCTTTCTTTCCTCTCTAACGTCTCTCGCAATTTCTCGCAATCTTTCAAGAAAGAAACCCGCGGTTTCTCTTCTTTCACGACGCGACCGAGGGGATAAGCGTAAACGGAACTGCGAAGTACGGGAGCGGTAAGGTAAGAAAACAATTTCTCCTCAGTCATTGCAAAAAGAAATAAAAAAAAAAAAGGACTTCGAATATATAATTGAGATTTTTTTAACGAATAAATATCGTATAGTTAAAAGAAAAAAACGCATTACTTCATTTCACACACTACCAAAAGATACCCAGAAAAATTCTCTCCAACGTTTGGTCTGTATCTCTACTCTACGATCTAACGTAATCTTTAAAAAATATATTGATTATTTCCTACGTGATCCATTAGTCCGATTTTATACCAATTCTCGCCGACCTGAAGATTAAAACTCGAACTTAAAACTCGAGGGATGTCCCCCGCGGGGGTCTAACAATTTATTTATCAACTAATTGTTCGTACAGTCCAGTCTAGACTGTGAAATAGAAAAAGAAAAGAAATTTTCAATTCGTAATATTCGGAGAAATCGAAATTTAGTTTGCTTTACAAATAATTGTACACTTAAAAAAATAATTACATTACAGTAGAGAGTAAAGTTGAGCGGTCATCTCTTGAGATTAGTCGCGCGCGAAATATGAAAGCATTCGCGTTCAATTCGATAAATAATCTTCGATACGCAACATTATCCATATTTTCTGATTTTAATTCCTACTACTAGTAGCGCTGCGGTGCAAAACCTAAACTAAATCAATATGGCAGAATGTAACGCGAAAATGACAAGATCTTGGATGAACCTTGCAAAATATGAAATACGAAGACACATTGCATGTCTATTCTCTATTCTCTATTCTCTATTGTCTAATTCGATGATAGAACACGAAAAATTACTAAATCGTCTGTGGATAAAATCAGATTGCAGCAAGATCAACGATCGGTATAGTAGAGAATCGCTGGAAAATTATCTATACTTTGTTAGAACGATTTGTTCTAAAGACACTCAAAAAGATTCATACGAATACACGACGGGTAATATTGAAGTTCATAACGTTTCAGAATAATTTACGCTCTCTCTTTCAAGTTCAAATCCAAATGTTCACAGCCAGCACGAGGCTGCTCATTTCCTAGCTGCGTTTACAATTTTCATTAAACTGCGTATTATACATGTGCTATTTGCGCTAGGATGTTAACGTGAGATACGAATTTACGTTATTGCTGTATCGTTTTACTTGATCCATCGCCATGTATTTCTCTTCCTCCCGGTTATGACGAACAGTTTACTTGCATCGTAATGAAACACGTAATTGCATTTGGTATATATTGAATATAATGGAGCAGTATAGAATATTATGCCGCGAGAAAGATAAGGATCGAAAAAGAATGATTTGTAATAAATTCTTGAAATGCAATATATATTATATTTTTATATAATTTTTGTAATATATTATAGTAATATTTAATATTTAATATTAATAATCGTAATATATTATTCGACGTCGGCCCGTGTTCTTGGAAATTCTACGTTTCTCTTCTCAACTTGATTCAACGAAACATTATCAAACGCAATTATATTGGCTCGTTTCAGTGGATTAGAGGCTACGAGAGATCCTTTCTTCCGACGCGTGCGATAACTCAGCCACCTTGTTCTTCTTTCGCAAATGGAGCATGCTTGTTGACACGGTTTTCGTTACGAGAGTCATGTATTAAAGATGAGCGAACGAAAATGCTCAACCAATTCCTCGAGAATTCAATCGAGAAAACAAGCGCGTTTGCGTTTGTCCAAAGCGGACAGAGGTTGAGACCTCTACGAAGCGTCGAGTTTGAGTTAATTTTATTTCGTACCAATGAATATTAAATATTACTTTCAAACGCATTTGTAACGTTCGAAAAAAAAAAAGAAAAAAAAAAAAGAAAGGAGAAAAAAATATGACATAACTCTCCTCGCAACGTGAACCACGTTCTGCTTTACACAGTCGATTAATAAATATTCATACGAAGAAGAGAAATGTTATTAAAGGAGATATATAGCTGTAGCTCGTGCGATTAACTGAAATAGTAATTGCCATAAAATAAAATAAAATATATAACGCAGCGTTTGTCCATTTATCGCGCTCTGTTCGTTCGCCGTGCTGGCACTGACCCGTCGCAAAGATTTATGGCTACTTTACTCTCTTTTTTTTTTTTTTTTTTTTTTTTTTTTTACACCCAGTACACATAGTTCAACTTGCCGCTATCACGAAAATTTATTTCGCTTTATTTCAGACTCATTTTCGCTCGTCGGATCGATTTACGATCGACGCAAACCGAACAACAAAAGCGATAATCGAAGCGATTCTTTTCGTTTCGCTTCACTTTCTTTTCTTTGCCATGGACGATCGTCTACAATGCAGACTGATTTAAATACCGAACAAAGGAGCGTTGATGAATATTCGAATGATAAAACTGACCTACGTCTGTGATAACGTTCATCTGCATATGAAACATTTCGTTCCTCGACGATGTTGTCTCTTGCGATTTATTAATTTATTAATAAATATCGGCTGATAAATATTCTCTCGACTACTTCTCGCGCAGTGATCCGACACTGAAAACTGTCGTCGAGTTTCATTCAACGCTAGAGCTGTCAAGTAATCAAAACGAGTTTGTAAATTTTGTTGGAAATTTTATTTTTTTAGAGTCAAAATAGCGATTTAAACGATCTTTCGTGAAATACATAGATAAAAGTTTGTGTATTCTGTTGAATTTTTAGATTTCAGTATTTTTTTTTTTTTTTATTTCAATGCCTCTGATTTTAGACTTTTTCGACACTGCAGACTTATTGTTATACTACGCGTAAAACGTAACTTAGTTTGGAAAGAAGAGAGCATAGAAAAATTCGACAATTTAAAAACTCGGGAAAATATCAACAGTTATTGTCATTTGCAAATTGCATGGAATGTCTCACGAGTCCATCGCAAAATTGTGTAACTTCTCCCGAAAACCTTCGGCCCGAGCTCTTCGCCCGACGAAGGTTTTCCATTAGCTTTGAAGCACTTTTATAACCTGCTCCGTTCGAATCTTCATTCCACCGCAAAGTACTGCTACGTGTATACAGAAGGTAGATTAAAAGGACATTGCCCGAGAGAAAGCAATATCTTCGAGAAATTTCTCCGAAAAAATTTACAACGAAACATGAGGAATACAGAATACTCTCGATACTCTTCGTCTCACACGCATAAAAGTGACATGAATCTGCAAGAAAATGAAAAGAGGAAACTTTTCAAAAAGAAATTTCTTTTGCGAGACTTTCAAAAGAATCGATCGATTCACTTTTGTAAATCTCTTCGTCCTGCCATGAAAAATGCAGAACAAGAATAAAGGGCAATTTTGATGTCTATAAAAATTTCCTGAAAAACGACTTCATCTCTAGAAAATCTAAATCGATAACTATAGTATTACTAAGATATATTAGTCTTCTGTGTTAATCCAAATAGGCAAATAAAGTTGGTTTGACAGATGACTTCATGATTATGCCATTACTCTGTCATAGCATTATCTCTGCATATAATTATGATAAATTTCTAGTCCTGCGGCTTTTTCCAACTTTGCTTGGCTCTCAATGTTCCGTGTTTTTTAATCAAACATGAATAGATGAGCATCTCATGCTGCTCGATACGAAAGATCGGAAGAAAAAGAGGGCAGTGAAACAGAGAAAATCAGGTAATAGAAAAGCCGTCAAACTAGAAATCACAACTATTTCTCAGTTTCATAGATCTTATTTCACACGATCACGAAACTTACACGTCGATCTTACGAAAAAGGCACGTCGCAGCGAGCGTAATCATTATTGTATACTTGGCCGCGTACCAGTTTATCAAGCTCCCCTCTCCGAGTTTTCATCATTATGCACTCGAGAGGGAGAGAGAGAGAATGAGTGTGTATAACATTTGTTCAGCTAACTATGACTCCAAGCGCTCGTACAAATTTTTACTTTTATACCTTTATTTCTAAGAATCAACTGTTTCCACTTGACACTTTCATTTTATTTTCACTGAAAGTGATTTTAACAAGGGTAACCCAGAAAGGGCCTCTTCAGATGCAACGCTAATGCAACGAAAATTAGCGATTGGTTGATTTGGGTCACGTGACTCGCAAAGGGGCGTGGCGTAGACCTCGAGTAGGAGTGGCTGTAATTTGTTTTCTATCGATTCAAATGTTTCGAATGTCTTCATTTCCTAGTGAGACGAATCGTACTGGAGTACAAGTTATACAATTTTTTTTTTTTCACCGAGCACGAGTTGCAGAGTCGGTGATTATTTGTCGAGCACGCCTAACGTGAAACATTGTTGCGTGCCACCGGGAAAAAAATGTTTCGCGACTCGAGATCTTGACGGCGCGTCGATATACGCGTTCGAGGAAGTTGAATGGATTTCGTGGAAGAAAAAAAAGAAACGAGTATCGATGCCGTTTTGCATCGTGCTCGTACACTTTTCAAACCTCCACGCTGCAGAGAGATCGAACGGATTTATCTCTGAACGAAAATTCACCCGGCCGCAGTTTCGCAGAATCTCCCTCTGGCCAACGCCGAGCGACACGCGTAATCGCAGCAAGCGAGACTACAAGTTCCCAAAGTTTCGGATCAAGCCAATTTGCCAAATTGCGATGTATATACTTTAACTCTCCGAGTACAAACTGCTTTCACAGAAGAAGTTTAACCCCTCAAGTTACACGAGCGCGGGTATGCACGTGCTGCGGTGGTATATTCCTTTGCCCGGGGAATCTCATCAGCGCCGCCGCTGTCTAAAAACACGCCTCGCGTATCACGACAGTAATCTCGCGCAACGTTTCGCGAACAATTGACAAATCCAAACGTAGCTTCGAACGTTCACCGGCAGCCGAAAACTCACTAGGTAGATCGATTTTCACCATTTTCGCGAGAACGTTACTTTCCACTCTGATTCCCCCCTCCCACTCCCCTTTTGACAAGCAAGTTCCCGGTGCTTCAGTCGCTGGTAGTTCCACAGGTCGAACAAAGAAACGCCCCGCGTAAAATACCACAAAAATTCCGCGGCAATGCTCGGGTATTTTTGAAGGTAAAAGCACGAAGGTTCCATTTCTGCGTGTTTCTGGCGGCTCGCTCGGTGGATTCGTCGGGACATGGTTCACCGGTACGCCAGATAGGTCGAATTGCAAAAGGGTGGAGAGTGATCCGGGCTCTCGTTTATCGAAGAGAAACGGTGCGATGGTTGGTTAGAAATTTGGTTGGTATCTCTTGATTAAAACGGATATGCAGATAAGGGTCGCGGTGGCGACGTCTGCCAGTACTTCTTTTTTCTTTCTTTCACTTTTTTATCACTGAAAGTGATTTTTAGGGGTAACTCAGAAAATCGGGCCTCTTCAGGTGCAACGCTGATGCAACGAAAATTAGCGATTGGTTGATTTGGGTCACGTGATTCGCGAGGGGGCGTGGCATAGACCTCGAGTAGGAGTGGCGTTGTCTAGTACTGAGCGATCGCGCCTGTAATTTGTTTTGCATATCAATAAAATTTTATGGCTAAAATGTCGTCTTCATTTCCGAATCAGAACAGTTTCTTCTGAGCCTTCAGTGAGACGAATCGTACTGGAGTATACAAGTCGTGCAGTTTTTTCTTTCTTCGTTTCTTTTCCAAGACGGTAACGTATCAGTCGAGGGAAGAGTCAAGGGAACGAATTTTCAGCCAGGGGGAAGAATTTTAATTTATGCCCGCGCGGATGCTGGCGTAATTAAATTTACAAAACGAGAAACTCGCGTACACACCGGTGCTTGTATTAATTAAAGAATGCCCCGACGCTTTTTACGAAACGGTTGTACGACGTTCCGAGTTATTAGCCATTTATTAATGAACTAAATAACATCGTAAGTCGCGTCTTTTCTTTTCTTTTTTTTTTGGTTATTCAGGGAAGGGGCATAACTGCGCGATGCACGATTAAACAAGACATCGATGCCGTGAAATATTTTTCCATCGATAGGAGAAACTTCTCGTCCAACTGCACCGTCGGGAAATCCCAGCGTTATATCAAATATTCCATTATCAAAAGTTTATTGTACAAGGATTAAACAAATAAAATGGAAAAAAGAGGCACGTCCACGCCACTTTAACTTTCAGATTGGCAGCCAGTGGAACGCGCGTTGCATGCAAAATGCAAGTGGAGGAACGTCGATGAATTATACGCGCGCTTAGAGTCCGTGAAAATACACATATATCTGCCATCGATCGCAAATAATACCGTTCCTATCTTATCGTCGCAGACGATGCAGCTTTATCGCCGTCTATCTTATCGTCTCTCTTTGCTTTGCCATTAAAATAATTATTTTTCCCCCGAGATATTGATCAACGACAATGTCGTGCCTTTACAGTCTTACCTGGATTAGCGAGAAGTGGAATTTCAGGCTTGAAACACGTTCGATACCGATTTTAGCGCGACCTACTTTCGTGACGCGATTCAGCGTAATTTGTCCTCAATACGACGAGTATTGTCCTCTCCTAGAAAACGTAGATTTTTCAGTCGTTTACCGTCTTACTTGAAAATAAATTGTAATAAATTGTTTGGAAATAATTGAAATATTTTAATCGGTCCTACTTGAAGATGAAAGTATCTTTGCTTTTCTATGTGATCTTGGATTGCAAATAATCCTAATATTTGCATTTGCAAATTGAAACAAACAACAACCTTCTCCCTTCTCTCTAAAAAAAATTTGAGTTTTCTACAGGGATTCTTTAATTATTAAAAATCGTAGATTTTCAGTCATTATATCACGTATTCCAATATACGATACACTCTGATTGAAAATAAAAATATCTTTGTTTGTCCCATGTCCTAATATTCTTCTCCCTTCTGAAAAATATGATAGGACAGGAACTCTTTAATTATTAAAAATCGATGACTGCTCGTTAAAAAACGTAGTCATTATACCACGTATTCCCAGATACTGTACATCATACATGAAAATAAAAATATCCACTTCTCTATGTAATCTTGAATCATTAAACGAGATTGGCAAATAATCCTGCGGCATTTGTAAAATGAAACGAACGATAACTTCTTCTCTCTTGAAGAATTTATACACAAGTTCACTGTTGTCTACAAGAACTCTTCGGTTACTCGATTAACAATAATTATTATTAAAGCTAAAAGCACCAGGGAGTCTCCCTCCCCAAGAAAGATCACAGTCGCGCGTCGTTAGCACGAACCACGGCTTGAATTTAACTTTTATAATTATATATTTCAACTTAAATATTTATTTAATCTAACTTAAACAAATAAGTAAACTTTTATAAATATAAGTTATTTAGTAAACCTTTAACTTCTAAATTATTTCTTTTTCTGTTTTAAATTAAACTTTTACACTGAAATTTCGATTCTGTTATAAAAGTTCAATTTTAGTTACAGTTATTTTGTATTTGATTAATAAACGTTCTAAAGGAACAGTTGTTTCTTAACAGATATTTTAAAGTAAAATATAAAAGTTTGTATTCTTTTTCACTCGCAATTAGCATTTAAGGAATTGAAGACAGGATAAATATAGCATTTTTATGCATTTATACGATTCAAGGTTTCAACCTCAAACCTATGTAACACTCAACTTTGGTAAATTTGTTTGAAAAAATTCAACTTTCTCAGAGCAGAATATCTGTTTCTGTTCAACTAGAACTTTTTCTCACTTCTGAAAAAAATAAAAATAATTTCTATAAGCCTCTTCTATATATAAAACTGTTTTCCTAGAACAGAAAGATTAAAAGTGAGGAAATATCTGTTATATTAACCAAAATTGAAAATTTCTGCTCTGAGAAAGTTGAATTTTTTCAAACAAATTTACCAGTTTCTGTTCAACTAGAACTTTTTCTCACTTCTGAAAAAAATAAAAGTAATCTCTATCTATGAATATATACATATATATATTTTCATAGATAGAAAACTTTTATTTTTTTCAAAAAAAAAAAAAAAGAAATAAATATATATATATATATATATATGGAATATAAGTTTCAGTGTTTACGAAACTGTGAAAACTTAAAACTAAGGAAATATCTGTTCTATCGGAACTAATTGAAAACTTTAACAGTTTTAGTCGAGCTTTGGTATCAACGCGCAATCTGCTCGCGTCCTTGCGGAGGGCGGAGGGCGACGTTTATTCCACGTGGGTTTGACAGGTCGCGTGACGAATACCGTGAAAATCGCCTTCGACCCTCGCGAAGGCGAGGAAATCCTCCGACGCACGATCGCAAGGGTAGTTTCTCCATCGCGAGGCCCCGCGATATTTCACGACTTATTTACTTTTCGTCGGGAGGCCCCCGCGAGAAACGGTCACGTGCCGCCGCGCTCTTTCAGTCGCGACGAGGAGAGGAGAGAGAGAGAGAGAGAGCTCACCGTCGATAAGAGGGAAATAATGGGCATAGAGTAGTTGGCCGAGGAAATTTATTCGCGCTCGAACGGAGACCGACCCAACCCCTCGGGCCAACGTTATTGAAACCTTCCTCCTCTCGAACAAAAAGCGCGCCCGTGTTTTTTCCCCCGCCGAAACGTACAAGAACACGCTTCGTCGTTTTCCTTTGCGGCCAACTATAGACGCGATGGGGAGTCGTCGTATCGGGGGTGGTTCTCTCCGAGGGGTGGCTTTCTCAACCGTTATTGTTGCGGACACTGACGTTCTCGTCTGCTTGGAATCTTTGTTCGCCCCCTCGTAACATTCATGCGATCGTTTAACTCTCTGCTCTTGGTATCTATCAGCAATTTATTTGCGAAACAGCGAGCAAAGTATCACTTCGAATAAAATGACGCAGCGCTGGAAATAACCATCCCGGTTTAAACGGCATCTGGCATGAAACATTTGTCGATTATATATGTCTCTGATACGTGATTTCAATCTCGTAAAAAATTTCCGTCACTTTCTTTCTGCAAACTTTCGCAAGAAGCAACAGGAAGTTTGGTTTGCGTGATTTATTCGAGTAATAATTCGAGTTCCTTTTTTTGAAATTTTATTACTCACCTACACGCCGCTATGAAAGTGTATAAATACCTACGTTCGTTATAATTATCAGCAGTTGTAGAAAAATTTTACAATCTCAGCCGTTAGTAGTTAAATCGATAATTTAATTTCCTTTCTCTCTATGTCGAGATTAAGAGAACATCGATCGCCTCCTTTTGGTTTTCTTAAAATTCGAAACATTCGTTGTTAATGAAACGAGTTAATGAAAAGTTTAAAGACAGGGAGGATCTGGGGGTATCGAGTCGATCGATCCAAGCAGAACGCACATATGCGCGTTTCTGCTCCTCGAAGGGCGAAGGGAAGCTTTGCACGCGACGCGGAAAGAAACCGAGAAAAGAGACAAGAGACGGTCGGATCGAAAGCTTTTTCGCACCGACGCGCATCCCGCGTATTAAAAGCGTGCGATTAAAATTTCCCCCGATCGAATCGTCTCGCGAAATTATTTTTACACGGCTCGTATCGCATTAGCGACGTACGATGTAAAACGCGAGATTAAGTCTCGAAGGAATTTCTGTTTCTTTTTCCTTTTGTCTATTTGGAATTAAAAGTTGGACGAACAAATTGAAAGATTTCGAATTAAAATATCCCGGCGAAATTTATTTATTTATTTCTTCCACTAGCTGACTCTCAAAGATTGGAATTCTTAGCCAGGAATTTGATTGTTCCTTGCGAAAAACGCGGAAAGATCGTCTCGTGTCCCGCCGGAAAAATCACCGCGCGAGATTTTCGACTCTACCCCTTTCGTTTCCCCCCCTCGCCCATTAAATATCCGTGTTTTACGGCCTCCATTAGAAACGTCGCAATCTCCCCAGTTGCGGCCGTCTCCTCTTCACGGGGACAATAAAACACGCGACAGCGACTCGAATACTCAAGCCTAGAGTCTCTCTTGCGCGGAGAAGGAAAACGTTTTTTCGACCGATGGAAAGCAAAAATCGACGCGCAGAGATCGAAAGAACGCATTTGCGTAATTTTTACGTAAAAAAAAAAGAAAAATCACTTCGAAATTCGTAGATTTCTTTACAGATTGTCACATTTCCTTCGGACAGCTTGTGTAAAATGTACTGCGAGATATTAAGACGCTGGATAGAGGGACGTCTTATTCGAAGGGATTAGCATACGTTTTAAAATCCACTGGGACACTGCGCGTTATTAATACGTTATTTTGCATAATGCACGATGGAGCGATGCTTCTTTTCTCGTTGATCTAGCTCGTTCGTCTCTGTCCTGGCCGAGGATCGTGGACGGAATTCGGAGGACCTTCGCGGTCGTTCGGAGGATAAAACGCTCGAGCCACGCTCGAACGTGATTGCGTACGAGAACGACGGAATTAGAAGTACAGAACCGGATTCCGCGAGTCGTTCAACGACGATCGAACCTTTTTGTTTGGCTCGTTGTCGAATCCGCGACTGCTATTTTTCTTCGTCATTGTCGCCTCCTCCCTCCTCTCGTTTGAATTTCGCGCCTTTCAAGCTCTTTCGAGCTCTTCTGGCACGCGTAAAAAATATTTAATCGGCAATTAATCGTGAAGCTCTAATTAGCAAATTAATCGAAAATTGAGAGAAGCTGTAAAACTAAGATTTGTAAGATTGATCAAAGTTGAAATTATATAAAAATTGGATATTTTTTATTATAGTATGCTCTTCCAAATTCTTCCACGCTCGGCAGACAACAATCGCGAGTTTAATGACCCGAGTAGTAATTCACGATGCAAATTCCCACGATTGCGAACTTGCGTCGGTTATCCCGTACGAAACGTGACGTGCTTTCTCGATGAATATTTATTTATCGCGGGAAATCCCGATATTAACCGAAAATGGAGCGGACGCCGGGGAGTCGCGCTCTTTGTGCCGTGTAACATTCAACGCACCGCGCAAACTTAGCGGAGAGAATGGGAACGGGGGATGTTAAAACGCGAAAGTGGTAATGGCGACATTTCGCGTGTAACAGCCTGATTCAGGTGTCCCTAATGCACGTTTCAACGAATACTTGTTTCGGTTATGGACGCGGCCAGACGACCAAGAAACTTTCGCCCTACGTTCTCGCGCGTTGAATTTTACAGTCGCGTTATTTTTCATGCTTTTTAGAGATGCTGAGAATGTTCTTCCTAAAAACAAAATTCGCAATTCTTTTCAATCGTAAGATTCCTCCACTCGTCGATCGAAACGATCCTGCTACTGACTACTGTTAACTATAATACAAAGATAAATATTGGTAACTATATAAAATTATTACTCTCGTTGAAATTAAATATCGCGAACGATGAGTTGTTGGGCCGTGTCTCGAGAAATAATAATTGAAACAATTGTTTTAAACAGAGTAAAATTGGATCTTCGTGAACTGGACTCGGCTAAATGGATTGTACTCCAGTACGATTCGTCTCAGTGAAAAGCCCAAAAGCAACTGTTCTGACTAAGAAATGAAGACTTTTTTGCCATAAAATTTTATTGATATGCAAATATTTGAATCTATACAAAACAAATCAGTACCAGACAACGCCACTCCTACTCGAGGTCTACGCCACGCCTTCACGAGTCACGTGACCGAAATCAACCAATCGCTAATTTTCGTTGCATCAGCGTTGCACCTGAAGAGGTCGATTTACTAAAAGCACCCCACTAAAAGCACTTTCAGTGATGAAAAAAAAATGTAACGAGGGCGTGTCTTCCGTGGAAACAGGAAAGTAATAATTAACAACGTACGTAGTGGTATTTCTAAGACCTCGCTCGTTCCCCTTTATGGGATTATCATACTGAGGAGAGCACGGAGAGACAAATATCAGAGAAAGGGAAGCCGTAGTACAGCGGCACACAGGAAGTCTGACGCTCCGAATGCGTGCACTCAGGTGTCTTTAATGTAGCGCGTACGTTGCTGTCACTTTATCTGCCACCTACTTTTGCTTTAGGCACGGGAGGGAGGGATGATATCCCCGCGGGGTAAATGGGGAAAGTTCGGGGAATATCTGACGGAATTGTGTCTTCCTTTTCATTAGCACCGTGCAAAACCTTTCGTCCCGCGCTCCTTGAATATTTCCTTTCCCCTTCGCGATTTACTTTTCTCCCTTAAATGAATTTTCCCATTCAAATTTCGTTCCCTTAACGAGTTCCCAAAACGACCGCCGCCGCAAACTCCGACGTTTCTACGATGATTCGTTCTTAGAAAAAAGTACTCGACGATTAATCGGTTGTTTAACGTTCCTATCACTCGCTACAGAAAATGAAATTTGAAAAGATCGGGAATTTAGTAACATTTCGACGCGTCGTGTATTAAAATGAAGAATTTTTCCCAATCCCGGCGACTAATGGCAAGATTAATAAGAGGAGCTTTGATTAATGCGAGGGATACGTGGGGGGCGGTGTTTTTCATCCTCCTTTTGATAGAACAAATCCTCCTGAAATTCGAGGATTACCGCGCGGCGGCTCCCGCGCGGGAAACGATACGTCCCGGAAAAGTGGAAGAAGATCATAAAGGTCCATCTGCCGACGTTCTCCGACGGGCGAAATCCTGCGTGAACTATTGAAATCGCCTAAGTTAAACTATGTTTGGTATAATAAATTTCTCGTGAAATGTTGGAAGAGCGGTCGGACGGTCTCGTGCTAGAGTGGGATAGGGTAGCACGGTAAATTGGTTTGAAAATTTCAGGGCTCTCGCGTGCTTAGCTTCTGGATCAGCCGCGCGCACACACACACACACACACACACACACACACACACACACACACAGACAGATGCATGTTTCAATCGTACATTTTAATGAATTCTATCAATTTTCATTACGAAACCTCCGCGCTTTGCCGCTCCGCCGTTACGAATTCAATTTCCACCGACAGTTTCTTCGGATTGTTGCATAAAATAATGATCATCGGAAGCAAAAGGCGCCGCGTGCGCGCCCATTTATCCCGATATTTCTGCTCTCCCGCCTCCTTTATCCAATTTAATTTCAACATCGAAACGCGCGTAGCACGGAAAAGCGCGTTGCGTGATGCAAAGGCTCGATTTCATAATGGGCAGGTTTCATTTTATTTTACAGCGTGATGATAAATTGAAGGGGACCTCGCGAAACGGTGGTAAAAAAAGAATTAACGTCAATGTTCGCCTCATTTTTTAATTCGTGCGCTTCAACCGTTCCAGATGCAACGCGACTGATGAGTCTAGGCAAATTCTCGAAATTTCCAGTCTACACGCGCAAAAAAACTTCTAATTTCACAAACCAACATCGAAACACGTGCACGTGCACGTCATAAACTCAACAAAAAGAACAAAAATCATGAAAAAAACAAGAAAAATTGAAAACATTTAAAAAGCATGGAAACAAGAGAGCGTCCAAAGACGTTCATCGCCCCGCGAATCAAAGAACTCGATTTACGCTCGGCGATCAACGTGTTATTAATAACTTTTTTTCAAATCTAACAAACGTTGCCATCCAGTGATAACAATAATTCGAAGAAAGTAATTTTGCACAGTATCGAAAAACGACATTACTCACTGAGTTATGCCCCTGTGCGCGCGAGAGGGAAAGCGCGCACATGCGTAAACACCGATAGGGACAAGGAGATCGCGTTACGTAAGGTTTAGCAGACATATTGTCGGCTCGATGTTCCATCTACGGGATCTCAGTTGGCACAAAGGCCGGTCGCACGCTGTGTGTGCGTGTACAACCCTCTCCTCGATCCCGTATTGTTCCTACATAGGCGCACGGGGATGCACCATAGGCGTTATCTGGCCACGCACCCGACGGTTCCTCGTTTACGAGCGTAAGCGGCACGCTTCTCGCAACGGATCAAAGTTTCTCCCAGTATTTCAAGCCGCGTTCGCGCTTGGAAATTGGCGATTGGCGATTTTTTCCAGAGTTCAATTTCAAGTTTCGAGACGAGAGTTCGCTTCCTTCCAGTTGAAACGGCTGAGTGTCGCGAGCGTGCTCCGCCGAAATATCTCGTCGTACGTGTGTCTCACGGCGTAATAACCGCGCTAATGACGACCGAAGTTAATGGCAACTTAAACCGACGCTCGCGGCCATAGCTCTCCGTGCGGCGAGAAGCGTCGTCGCATGCTTCTCAAGATGCTGCAAATTACTGGTGTCAATTACAGCGTGTTTGATTAACAACAACTATGCCAACATTTTCCCAACGCCGCGGAATATTCCGCCTCTCGAACTCGCGCGTCGCGCGTCTTTGGATTTTTCGCCGTGCACTCGCCCCTCCCTGCCGCCGAGTAATTACGTCCGTGAAATTGCTCAAAGAGATCTTTCGCAATCTTTCGATCCTCCGTAATCAGAATTTAAGGTACGAGTTTAACGAGCGGCGTGATACAACTCGCGTACAATGTTACGAAATGAATCCAGGCAACTTTGAACGAAACAACCGACGAGACGAAAGAAGAAATCGAGCAACACGATTGTATATCGGTCGATTCCGTGGAACTTTTGAGAAGCAAAGCTTGTTACTACCACGTTCGTTTATCGGTATCTTACGAAAGTTGAAAGGGCATGATTTTCAGTGGGCTGCTCCAGCGCACGGCTATCCTCTCCAAGCGAAGGAAACTCGCGGTGGCTCGCGAGCAGTAATCAAATTGCGGTGGAATTAAGCAACAGGCAAACATCTGCAGTACAATGAGTCGTGCTGTGCCGCGCACGGTTGTTTTGTCTGCTCGCATGAACGCGACGTCAACCACCAGACCGTAATGAATGTTTCACATGCCGTAGATCATTCATTCCCCGCGCATTACCACGTTTGTTCTTGTAATTTGGCGGAAAAGTGGCTTACGCTTCCCCCTCGTCCCCCGCCGCGCGCCGTGGAAATTTCTTGCTCGCGCGAGCTTCGATATTCCCGATATTAAATCTACGAATTATCATGGTAGGGAATTTGAAAATTGGCGAAATTAATTACCGGAAATGCGATTAGTGTTAACTCCGCGGGAAATGAATATTTCTAATTTGCGAGCTCCCCTTAAATTCCGCGGCAGCAACTTTCCCGGGGAGGGGAGGGGAGGGAGCGGCGAACACTAGCGGGGGTATGAAACTAGCTGCCGGGATTAAACAATTGATCAAGCGACGCAAGCGTGGAAATAGGCGGACGTCGTTGAAAGAGAAAATTTCGCGGCCTCTATCGAAACGGGCCCTGTACACAACGCTAACGTAATTTGCCTCCGAGCAGTCATTGCTGAATTTAATGAAGCATAAGCAAGCCTAATCAGACCGGGCCAAGAGGAGCTCGCGTCGTCGCCTGCAGCGTTAACTCGTTCAAGCACACCGAAACCACTTTGCAAATTGCATTTCGTCGTGATCTTGATACATTATGGACTGGCAATTTTATAATTTTTCGAAGACTAACGAATTGCGCACGCTCGTCTATATAATATTCGATATACAATATATATATATAATTATTAATATTTTGTGTGTGTGTATGTGTATAATTTTTCTTGAATCGAAATTTCTCGAGTTTGAGAAAAAAGCTTTGGAGCATCTCGCGTCGTTTAAAAATTAGAAAATTAGGAAAATTGGATCGAGAAGACCTCCTCGAGAGGCGAAAGTTCCGATTAATCACATCAATTAATTGTTCATTTTTTCATTTTTTCATTTTCAATGAGCAAGCCCCGAAAATCGGAGACACCGGCTTTTTAGCATCGCGTGCGCAAGCGGGAAACTTGATCGTTCGACGTCGGGGTGAATCAGGATCGACGGGCTCCTCGGGAGCGTGCAAAGTTTAGACGGCGCGCGGCCAATTTATCACGAACAAGCATCGTTAAGCAGAAGCAAATAGAAGCAAGTTTATTCAAGCCCGATCGGACGAAATCGCGATTAACCCACAGTGTTGCCCGAGAGCATCGATTCGGCTCCATCGCGTCGGATGACCGTGTAAATCCTCCTAATTTGACGTGACACGCGATTGCTCGAAGTGTCCCGCGTTCGCGCGGAGTGCGAAAGCTTGGAAACTCCGCAGGAAACGTCGGACACACGGTAGTGTCGATTCTTCCGGCGATAATTCCCAACCGAATCGAAGCGAGGCAGGTATGCGCATGGCGAGTCGTTACATAAACTGGAGCAGTGCTCAAATGCGTGACACTCAAATTAAACAGGAAGAAAGTGGTCACGGTGAGTAGAGCAACAGACGATACACTGGTTATCACGCCTGTGCGTAACGACTTTCCATCTCAGCTCGACAATCTCACTTTCCTCTGGTTAAACATACCGCGGACTAACCTCTAATTGGAATTAATATTAATAATCAATTATCTAACTGGACGTTAGACCGAAATAGTTCTCTTTCTTTAGAGTTTTAGGTTAGGTTTAGGTTAGGTTTAGGTTAGGTCTATGTTAGGTTTAGGTTAGGTTTGTAAATATGACAGATAAGCAGATTGAAGCAGAAACTATTTCGATAAGGATTTCTTTAGGGTTTTAGGTTAGGTTTAGGTTAGGTTTATGTTAGGTTTAGGTCTATGTTAGGTTTAAGTTAGGTTTGTAAATATGACAGATAAGCAGATTGAAGCAGAAACTATTTCGATAAGGATTTCTTTAGGGTTTTAGGTTAGGTTTATGTTAGGTTTATGTTAGGTTTAGGTTAGGTCTATGTTAGGTTTAAGTTAGGTTTGTAAATATGACAGATAAGCAGATTGAAGCAGAAACTATTTCGATAAGAATTTCTTTAGGGTTTGAGATTAGGTTTAGGTTAGGTTTATGTTAGGTTTAGGTTAGGTCTATGTTAGGTTTAAGTTAGGTTTGTAAATATGACAGATAAGCAGATTGAAGCAGAAACTATTTCGATAAGGATTTCTTTAGGGTTTTAGGTTAGGTTTAGGTTAGGTTTAGGTTAGGTTTATGTTAGGTTTAGGTTAGGTTTAGGTTAGGTTTAGGTTAGGTTTATGTTAGGTTTAGGTTAGGTTTGTAAATATGACAGATAAGCAGATTGAAGCAGAAACTATTTCGATAAAATATACTATTTATTTCAAATTTTCCACCGAAATATTTCTCACCTTCCAATCCAAAATTCGAAAACTAATTTCCACATTACAATACATGTTACACGTGTATGGTCTTCTTCAACCCTGATTCGACGAAATAAAACAGCAAAATCGTTATCGATTCGGAGTGAAACAGCGTTCGTAAGCGTTGACGCGAGGACAATCGAAGAATTGGAATAAGTCGCGATTAACGCGTGCGAGCGTGGCGGGGGAGGACACGGTGGGCGACTACCATGTAAATTGTAGCCCGATCCGATGTGCGTAACGAACCGATGTACCGGGGCCTCGGACTTGTTCGAAACGCTGTACGCACGCGTCCCGCGCGTGTAATTAGAGAACATACGTGCTTCGCTTGACAGTTCGTTCTGTTCGAGCAAGTGTTTTCAGAGTGATTCGCAAGGGAGATCCCAATTCCAGCCGACCCTACAAACCTTCCGCTCGTTTGCATAGCAAACCGATTGGAATAAATATTTCAAGGAACGAGGACTCTCTCTCCTGCTCTGTAATTTCGCCGTTTTAACCGGCGAATATTAATTTCATTTCCCCCCTTTTTCGAGAAAGAAAAAGCAAACTGCGAATCGTCCAGTCCATATTTTTTCTCGTACTTTAATTTCATAAATACACACGCGTCGCGCCTGTTCCTTTCCACTTGGAAAGCGCGTCAGTTTCAAAAGAATTGCCTCCCGGTGAAAAAAGAGGGACGCTATATGTTTGCTAAATTGGTGACATTATTTTAATGGTCGCGGTATTGCGACTGCATGCAGCGGAGACAAACACACGGAGGAGGAGTCTGAAAGAAAAACGCTGACACAGTCGGCACGAACGCGAGGAAGGAGAGAAGCTATCTCGCCGATCGAAGATGATAGGGCTCGGATACGAGCAATAAATTTTAGGTGCAAGTGGGTCGGCACCGACCGTGGATTGCCCCCGATTCCCGCATTTCGATGGGAGCCGCGGTGAAACTTTCGTAATCACGTTTTTGAAACTTGTAATCACGTTCTACGCGACGTCGTCTCGATAAAATAACGAACTTTCGATGCCGGTGTGAAGACACCGGTGTGTTTCCAAACGAAGATCGATAATTGTTCGAAAACAAGAAAAGAGAAGGAGATCCTTTGAAAAGTTTCGAAATAGAACAAGAAAAAAAAGAAGGTAGGTTTAGTATCACTAATTAACAATTTCTTAATGAGTAAAGTAAGGCCTCCTCGAGGAAATAAAGAGTTTCGTCATTAAAGTTTCATCAAAGATCCATTCTTGTTAATTTATTAAAACGAAACTTTTTGCATTTTCATGCTACGGACGCGAGTTCCAGGCGTTCGTGCTACAAAAAAAAAAAAAAAGAAAAAAAAGATGGGGGAGAAAAAGTTGCTCGTTCGAGAAGCAAAGTCTCGAATTTTCAAAAATCGGCTATCCTTTCCTAGTCCTCCAACGGGAGAAGAACTCAAACAGCCGTTCCATTTTCTAACATTATTCCTCGCACGTTCCCATTCAAATTTGTCGTCACTTTAAAACACGGCCGGAAGATTTGCATGCACTTACTAACTCCATTAGACTGGAAACATGACCAGCTGGAGACACCGGGCTCTGGCAACCGGTTGAGAGACTTATTCGACCTTCATTCCGGCCTTTACACCACATTCCAACGAGAGCCGACGAATTCCATCGAGTCCTCCTTTCGACACGATCCTATAAACTCGAAGACATCGGTGGCCATCGAGGAGCAATTAGAAAAGCGACCGGCAGCAAACCGTCGTTTCTCTAAGAACCTGTATGTAACTATCCATGAGTAATGTCGTTTTATCACCGAAAGTAATTTTAGCGGGCTTTCAGGTGCAACGCTAATGCAACGAAAATTAGCAATTGGTTGATTTGGGTCACGTGACTCGCGAGGGGGCGTGGGAGACCTCGAGTAGGAGTGGCGTTGTCTGGTAGATCTACTGAGCGATCGCGCCTGTAATTTGTTTTGTATCGATTCAAATGTTTGCATATCGATAAAATTTTATGGTAAAAAAGTCGTCTTCATTTCCGGGTCTTTCAGTGAGACGAATCGTACTGAGGCACAAGTCGTGCAGTTTTTTTGATACTGTACAAAATATTGTTTCGTTCAAGATGAACTTAATACAGTGATCTATAATATATTATATTTATTAATGTAATATTTATTATTATAATATAATTTAACAATAAAAACGTGAATATATTCAACTAGAATATACTTGTCACTAGGTGGCAATGTTTATTTAACCTGTACAAAATTTCATTTCATTCAAGAGTTGATACAGTTTATCTATAATATAATTCAACAATGAACTTTCTTCTCATCGAAACGAGACCCGGTTTCGGTTTCTTTTCGCGCGTGTGGCAAGAGGAACGAAAACGCAATTTTAAAAGTAGAAATACTCGTGGCAAATTGAAAAACGAGGCGCGATACGCCGAAACAGGTATTTCATTTTGAAATTGTACGCCGCCGCGCTTGTTAATTTCCACTTGTCGTAAATAAATAGTCGTAACCTCTCGCCCGCGCGAGATGAATCGTGCGAGCATATTTTAATACGACCGCTGAAAAATGCAGCGAGAGCCGTAGTTTTCATTTTCATCGTTGTTGTTGCGGAAAATTGGCAACCTTCGAGTCCCTTAAGAAGACAGGTGGAATCCGCGTGAGATTCAGTCGATGATATTCCACGCGTATCCGATGATGCTTTCCCAATTTATCACGTGCCTCGTTAAAATCGCACGACTCGATTCCCCGAAAGCAGAGACTTTATCAAAGTCTTTCTAAATACCACCGTGATTTTATCTCTGCGATTACGAAATCTCTCGTATAAGCACGAGGATTCGAATTATTGGCATTGGATTTTCACTTCATGGATTCGAATTAATCTACTTTGACGCTATCTCTTTCGCAAATATTAAAAACACTGTCGTTTTATCGACGACAGTTAATCGATGGATTTGAATTTAGGAAGATTTAATTTAGTTGGCAGACTCTCACACGAGCACGCTGAACATTCCTGTCTAATTATTTTAAAACACGTTGATGACCACTGGTGACAGTCGTTTCTATTTCTATAAATATTTTAGAACGACTAAAACGAGAATGACATTAGTAATGAATTTCGAATGATATCAGCAACTAGGTAATGTTGCAAATTTAGTTCGTACGAGTTCATTATAATACAGAGTGGGCCAGAAGCTTCCTCCCGTCTATTTCCTTTTTAATGTCATCAAAATGTAAGATTCATTAATATCGAATTAAATTTAAGTTCAAACGTGATTTTTTCATTACGTAATGAAAATTTTTGAAAATTATTTCTCTCAAATGTTGATGGCCAGAAGGTTCGCAAATTATTTATTTCATTAGGCCCACTCTGTACAATACCTCATAGAAATTGTTTAAAAAGAAAAACGTGAAAATTTCGTGTAACAGTCAACACCTCTGAAAATACCTGGAATTCCATAATTTCAATCCTCGACTCGGCTCCACGTCCGCGAATATCGTTTTCGTTTTCGCAAGTCGGCACAAAATCAAAATCAAAATCAAAATCAAATTCAAGAGAGAAAGAGAGAGAGAGAGAGAGTCTTCATATTAAAAAAAAAAAATCTCCATTCCATCAACAGCTTGGCTTATCAATCGGAGCCAGGATTCGCGCATGGCGCGATCACGATCACGATCACGCGTTTCGCAAGAGTACTCTCAGGGTCGATCGACAACATCGCGCATCGTTTGACAGAACGCTGCGCCGGTGGACGCGCGGTTGACCCGTGTGTTGACTACTCAACGTCGCTGGCACGATTATTCCGCGGGCCGCGTAAAGTAGCGTGGTTTTGCAACGTGGACGCGCTGAATCCTTACGATCTCGCACGAACGATACCCGTTCGTCCGATTCGGCAGAGGTCGGCCTGGTCTGCAGCGACTCCGCCGCTTGGAACTGGCTCAGTCGCTTCGCGCGCCTCGTGCCGTGTGTGTTCCTCGTCTGTTCGCTCCTGCTCTTCACTCATCCGATCCGATCCGAGCCGAACGAGCCTTCGTCTCTCGCGTGACAATCGCGACGATCGTCTCGATCTTCTTCGATCCGTGGAACCGGTGCCTATCGTCAAGTTTGCCAAGTTTCGAAACAAAGTTCCCGGTTCGGCCCAACTCGGCTCAGGTGAGTACCAGAGACGCGCGTTTTTCTATTTCTTTTTTTTTTTTTTTAATTTAACACAAACGAATCGAGCGCGTTTGCAATTTCATTTCTTGTACCTTCGTACGAACGGATCGATTTTTATCGATGGATCTAGCAGTCGACTGTTGGTTGTCAAGTTCCCCCAGGTTGTTACGACATATAACGGCGAGAGATAAATGGAGAAATAAAGAAATTTCTTTCGACGAAAGGCAGTGTTTCGTCAAATAGACGAAACTGTCTCGGTCGTGACGGCTGGCGTTGTGTAACACAAACAGGTGTCTCAGTGTGTGTTTCGAATCTCCATGAAAACGTGACGAGAAAACCTAATTTCGTTCTAAGTGACTGGTTCGAATATTCCTCCGCCGTTCCGCCCGGAGGGGGGTCGAAAAATGGCACGATTTTCGGTCACAATGCTTCGTTTTAGAAACAGATACATATATATATATATATTCATCCGTCGCATTAAACCCTGTATTACGGTCTAAATACGAGCGCACGGCGTTTTTCGCCGTGAATTATTTGTCATTTCGTACACGGGCATAAATTCTACTTTGGAGCTGACGTTCGGTAGCGTTCAATATGCGTTCGGTCAGTTAGTTTTCTGCTCGCTCCAATAATTTGAGGCTACGCGACGTGTTTTCGGAGAAAAATGGAACAGACTCTTTTTTTTTTTTTCTTTTTTGGTGGCGAGCTCACCGACAGCCGTAGCTTTTTTTTATCCTGACACGACATTGTTGCTTGCGATTAAAAAAAAAGAAAGAAAAAAAAGAAAAAGAAGAAATATCGACGCATGAATCTGGAATTTCCGTGCATCTTCTTCCTCGATTTAAAGAGAAATTTTTTCCTCCAATCTCTCGCTTCTCCTCTCGTCGTCCCCTTTCGATTAAATTTTTAAAAATTTTATCCGACGGACAAATGACAGCGTTTCTGCGCGTCTCTATCTTTCCACTCTTTTTTTCTTTTATCTTGGCAACGCGATTAAAAATTTCGATCGATATCCGACGAGTGGCGTTATCTAGAATTCAATAGGAGTGGATGGTTTTTAACGAAGACCCGGCAGGGAGTTCATAAATCTCGCCGTTTAGAGGCCGAAGAAGTTGGAGATCCGCGGGAGTAAATGTTTGCTTTTCATCTTTCTGCCTTGAGGAAGCCAAACAGGGGAAACGCGCGCGACACGCGCAACTTGAGCGTTGCAATGATTGATAGCGAGCAAACGAGAACACAGCGCGGCTGGATTTCCGCGAGAAGTTTTCGCGTTTCCTGCGCTAATCGAGAGAGCTAATCGGGGTCTTATCGAGAGAAGTCGAAAACTCAACTTTGGTTGAGTCGCCTCGACGCGAGAGTGCCTTTTTTCTCGCGACGATCGTTTCACAATTTATCGCTTTTATTAAAATAACGAAAGAGGCGACACTCGAGATTACAAAAACGATAAGGAAACCGATGGAACGAATCGAGGTAATAGGTAGTTCGCACGCGTGTACATAATGGACAAAGAGAGTGGATAAACCGGTAAAGCAGGGACAAAATTAATTATGAATGTTAAATAATTAGCAAGCGATAAATAGCACGGTCGCTCCAGGCTGTTGCTAAAAATATTAGCTGCTCGTTTTCATCGATTCAATGGGAAAACCAAATTGCGTGCTTTAACGATCCGCTATCGCGCACGAGGAGCGCGCTCTCTCATCGATTCCTGACGAAATTTATTGCGATGATGTTGTACCGGGTGATGCACGAAAAAACAAAGTGGAAAAAAGTGGCGGACTTTTGGTCGTTTCCATTCTTAATTTCGAATTTCACTCTTGAAATTTATTTGTCATGTACGCTCTATAGACGTAAAACAATTAATCTGCCAATTAAAAAACTCGTTGATTCTCAATTATTCCCCTGTTCTTAATTTTAATTTAATTTTTGAAATTTATTTATTTTTTTATACACTGCTGATTAGAAAACCAGTGAATTCTATCAATTTTTGAAATTTATTTTCTGCAAACATACAGATATCCCTCTGCTTAAATGTCAAGTTAATTTTGAAAAGTTTTAAAATTTTTAAAAAAACCTTTTTTTTTCTAACAAACGGGAGACAATTCCGCGAAAGAGAGGAAGGTGATTCAGTTGAAGCTCGTTTCACAAATAATCTCGCCTACTTGCAAAGCGGGGACACGACAGTGACGGGCATTTTTTTCAATTTTGAGAACGTTTTAGCCTTTAGCGGCAAGACGGCGTATTAATTACACGGTATTCGAGGACGAGAGAGACTGCGTTTCCTATTTAGAAGCGTCTTTTGTGGGATTATGCAAATAAACCGTTGCGCGAATATTACGCGCTGCCTAATTATAGGCAAGGTTTTAACCGATGACGTCCTAACCGGGGAAAATTATCGCGTAGACGGTGCAGACGGTTGTTCTCTTTGAACCGATCGCTTTCAACTTAGAACCTTGTACACACCTCTCTCGTACGTGTATCTCTCGTCAGCTCCCTCAGTCAAGCACCCGTTTTGGGATTTCCTGTATAATCTATCGCTCTCGTTTTCCAATTTCGATCGTCCAATTTTTCGCAGTTTCGAACTAAGTATCGCGTAACACGTGGGACGAAAATTTCTTAAAAAAAAAAAAATAAAATAAAATAAAATGAAGCGAAATAAAGGAAGAAAGCGATATGGATCAGATATGTTTATACAAACATCCTTTTCCTGACGTAAAACACGCTACATTCACGTTTTCGAAACTCGATATACATGTTTATTAATATTTTATACATATATATATATATATAAAATAAGCTAAAAAAGCTTTTAGGTTCATATCCCAACGATAAATTAATAATTTGTATATAATAAATATAATTAAATTAAACTTATATTAATTTTTCAAATTAAATATATATACATAAATATTATTTATATTAAAATAAATAAAATAATAAAATTTAATTTTTTTTACTATATTTATGTTTTCTTATGTTATTATTAATTAATAATAATAATAATTTTTTAATCAAACGAATTATTTATGAATTTTCAATAATTCTAATTATTACAATTTTAAATACAATAAAGAATTCAACAAAAATGATTAGAATTTTATATATATATGTGGTTAGTTCGGGAAAATTAACGCCACTTCTCGCAACGCGCCGGAGTAATCCCGCGTTCCGCGTTCGAGCATAAAGAAGTTGGCAAATAAATTTTCATCTCCGCGGAACTTCAAAAAAAAAAAGAAAAAAAAGAGAGAGAGAACCGTGCAATGAGAACTTATGATCGAGGCAAGTCCCGCTAAAACCGGAAGCTTGTTCTCCGGTTCCATCAGCGAACGAGGTACGTCAAAATTAAATTATTCCCCCGTTTCTTTTCTTCTCCCCCTCCCCCCCTTCTGCTCCCTCGAACAGAAACCGCTGAAAATACCGCGTTTAACTTGACCCTTATTACAAATTGAAACCTTCGAACCTCCGAGAGTCTTCTCTCTCTCTCTCTCTCTCTCTTTCTGCAGCTCGAATTTATCTTGGCGGGAATTTTTTCCTCGGCCGGGGAGAGACGTCGAGAACTCCCTCGGGGTGAGTTGGAGAGTCGCAGTCGATCGAGGACAAAGGTCGATCGAAGGGTTTTCAGCGGGAAGTGAACGCTGTCGATCGTAGAGAGGGACGGGCGTGATGCTTGCACCGGGACTCTTGCTGACAATTAGGAAAGTTTCAATTAGAGGAAAGAAAGCGAGGAGAGGCCGCGAGCCTCCGATAGTGCGATAGGAAACGGGCTTCGCTTTTGTTTAAAGTACCGTGCTTACGTCGCTGAAACGAGCGCCCGCGTCTCGAATGACCGATCAAGGAACGATAATCGAAGCCCTGTCGCTTGCCCCATTGTCTCGTAATTAGCATTCTGTTTGCGATTCACCGTTGATACATCCCGGTGAAGAGAGAAGAAAAGAAACTGACTTTCATCAGTTCCAAACTTCCATTCGAATCGAGAATGAAAAGAAAGGAGAAGAGAGCATTAAGCGTAATCTACGTGCTTGACTCCGCTCGGAGAAATTTAGATTATTCCAGGCGGAAAAATTGTGTCGCGTGAAAACCTAACCTAACCTAACCTAACCTAAACCTAACCTAAACCTAACCTAAACCTAACCTAAACCTCGTCTCGAAAAGAAAAGATTCTCGAATTCGATTCGTTGAAAAGAAGATTCGATCGAAGATTAACAAAAGAAACAATATTTCTTATATCGTTCGACAACTTTAAAAATGTCGAGTCGAACGAGCGAACGCGACTGAAGACGTCGTCGCGTTGTATCTCGCAGAGTCGAAGAACAATTTCCTCCCAAGTCGCTCACAGTTCGTCCTCTCGTCTCTTCTCTCGCCATTTTTACTCTCCCGCGGTCGTAATTTCCTCTCTTAATCGACGCGAATATTCGTTCTCGTATTGCACTCGACTCGGAGAGATCGCGAGCCTTCTCCCTCGGCGCCGCTTTCTTTCTAATCGGCGAATTAACAGGCGGGAAAATCGATCGATCGCTCTTCCCTCTCAAATAAATCTGATCATTTCGGCGACGATTCGCGAAATTTCACGATCGAGGGTGTACAAACTCGATAAAAAATTCAACGACGGTAGAATTCACTCGGCGCTCGTACGGAATGCCAGGCGCGTTGTTACGTCGGGCGAGTTTAAAGCAGAACGCGGACGAAATTTATTCGGCTCCTCGGTCGGATGGCCTTCGATAACGTTTATTTCGACGAGCGTGATTCGTTTCGATGAGACAGGATGAGCATCGGCAGCGATCGGAGAGTCCGAAGAGAGAGAGAGAGAGAGAGAGAAGCAAAAGGATACGAAGGAGCACTAATCGAAAATGTTTTTCCTCTTTTAAGCGGATGTATCGACTGGACTAGCGTCGCACTCCAGCAGAGCCAGGGATCACGGTTGCGAATTTATTTCGCGGGCATGAATCAAATTGCGTTTGCTGTTACGCTCGCGTTAAAATCGCCGTTTTTACCTAGATTCGGTGTCGTGTCGTGTGCCGTATCAAAAACAGAAATTTATACCGATCACCACCGATTCTCATCGATCGGGCTTCGAAAGTTTCGACCTCCGTTCCGAGAGGAAATTACTGGAATTTCGTCGTTCCTCCGACGACAAGAGCGTTCGCGAGGAAAAAGGCAGACGTGTAACGTGTCCGAACGAAATGTTACGAATAATTCAGACGGTAATTGCGTTCGTATCCGAAATTAACTCGAAACGGTTTCATTTCCACGGGGAGGAAGGCTGTTCGCCTTCTCGTGGTATAATTGAAATAGCTGCTTGGTACGCGCGCGCGCTTCGGATAACGTGTAATCCTAATTAAAAGCTTTTCGCGGAACTTTACAACGCTCGCCCACTTGCCCCGTTAGTTTCTTCATTTCATTACGGCGGAATGCCAGGGGAGAGGAAACCGCGTACAAACGCAGTGGCGGAGTGCGTCGGAGCTGACGGCCAGCCAGAAAGAAATTCGCGCCAAGGAAACAGCACGTGGTTTCCCTCGATAGCGCGAGACTACAACTCCAGCAGACACGCTCGCGAATTAAATGAGATCGAACGATTTCAATGTAAATTCGAGCCTCGTACCGAGGGAACAACAACGCGCGTTGCGTTTCGATAAAATTCCTTACCGCCGTTTCGACGTTCCGACGTTGCAATATTGAACGATACGCGAATCGAGTGCCGTCGGTCAGGAATTTTCCTCATTTTCCCCATTTCGTTTCGCGCGTCGACGATAATTCGTTTCGGCGCGAGTCGCGTCTTCATTCTTCGCCTCGATATCGCTGCGGAAGCCCCCTCCTTCTTTCTCTTCCTTCTCGTCGATGAGATTGAAACAAACGAAGAATCTCGGCAAGAATCGCGTAACTTTACCGTTTTAACAGGAATTCTCCCCGCCGCGGTTGACTTTCCCCCCGTTTTCCACCGATTCCGCTCCGCGAGAGAACTCGGGGCGAACGACAACGTACCCTTTAAACGAAACCGCGTTTTATCGATCGCCCTTTCGAATACAAGGAGACAAGGCATTGATTGCGGTCGGCAACGTTCTTTTGTGCCGCGTGTCACCCAACTTTTCTTCCGCGAGACCTTTCTCTCTCTCTCTCTCTCGCCGCGCGCCGACGTTCCCGAACTTCGTAATTTATTGCACGCGGCGCGCGAGTTCCGCTTCTGTTTTTCGTTCTTTCCCTTTGTTTCTGCCTTTCGCTTGACAAGAGGAACCTCCCGTCCGAAGTAATTACTTTTGCCGGGCTTCGTGATCGTCGGACGTTTACGGGTGTAAATTTTCCGCGATGTCTCTCTGAAAAGAAGGAAAACTGTCTTTGAAGAGAAATTTCACTGTCAGAAATCCAGAATTTTCGTTTTTCGCGCGAATTCAAAAGTTAGAGGAGAAGAACGTCGAGTCTGGAAGGGTAGCTGCGTAATCGGCGATCGATCGACGTTATCGAAGGGTTCCTGTTGTGCAGGTCCGCGCGTGGTGCGCGTAGGCGAGGGACTCGCTGCGTTTAACTGTTAACAGGTACGCACGGTGGTCGATGAAGTCGTACGCAGCAACGCAGCGTGCGTTACCGTGCCTGCAGGATATCAGGACCGTTTTATAACTGTTACGACAGAAGAGGCAGGACGACATTCCAACGTCGGCCCGATTTGAATGCGACCTCACGAACAAATCCCGATAATTCTCCGCCGGGCGCGCCTTTCACATTTTTTTCCCCTCTCTCTCTCTCTCTCTCTCTCTCTGTCTCTCTGTCTCTCTATCTGTCCCCCCACCGTCCCCTCTCGTTTCCCTTCGGCGGCCAGCCGATAAAAAGTCACCGGTCACCGCGTCTTCCTCTAATTTTATTTGATCCCCCGTCGCATTCTTCTCTCTCTCGTTTTTTTCCATCCGTTTTCTATATCGCGAAAAGAAGCGGCCGTCGCTCGCTCGCTCGTTCGTGCGAGGCAGCAGCGCCGCCACACTCCAGGAATTTGTCCTGAATTCCAGCGAGAGCTACGCCTTTCTCACGGAAAAAGAAGCGTTTTATCTGCCTTCTCTCTCTCTCTCTCTCTCTCGCAAAGTATCACCTGGCACGGAACTACCAACTGATACGGAAATCCGTTCTCCCTCCCCTCGACGAAATTTATTGGACGTACCCTCTTCTTGCGTTTCCGATCTCTTTCTCGTCCTTTTTCACCGCCACCTTAGGCAAATTGGTATCGGTATTTATTAATGGCGACCATTCCTCTTTTCGGACAGTAGCCGAGAATTCACCAGCTGGGAATATTTAATTCGGGAATCACGGCGCGTTCCCTCTCCCTCTCCCCCCTCCGGGGTTTTTATACGCGCTCGACGATGAACTTTCGCGTTCTCGCGGCAGATTTTCGTCGAATCCGCCTCGGTATAATTAATTTCCCCCGGCGCAACCGCGATACCTCCCTCCCCCCCGCCTTCGCCGGTGCTTCACTTCGATGTTCAGTTCAGCCGTCGGATTTTACACGTTTTATTTCTATCTTTCAATCAACGGGAAACAATTTCTCTCTCTCTCTGTTCGTTAATTCGTTGCCGCCGTTTGTAACGTTCCGTCGAAAAATTCATGCAAACAATATCTCGACCGATTCCGCTAATTTCATTTTTTTTTCTTTTTTTCCTCCAGCTCTGTTTCGTTCAGCTCGCCCGTCTCGTTTCTTCGTCAGGCTTCTCTTCGTCAAACGTGGGAAGCTTCGCGGAAATCTCGATTCCTCTACCGAAGAGCTGCCGAGTTTTCCCAACTCGCTCGCGGTGACTCGCATGAAAGCGTCCCAACTTGCTCCGGCATCTTTTGCAAGTGTTATTACACGAAACGCGAAACAAAGTTGACTCTTCTAGGCTTCTAGGCTTTTCATCCAGCTAGACGGCTCTTTTATGAGTTGCGAGATTACTGATAATTGTAACGAACAGACGCCCAAAGTGAAAGCTACACTAACGTTGTTTCCAATAGCGAGAAGTGTTACACAGAAGAATATTTCAGAAGAAACTTTAACTCGGTTAACACTCGGTTGGGACAATTCGAGATAATTCGCAGAGACTAAACTTCTCGTTGCTTCGTACGAAGGCTTACAAAATAGACAGGGATGTTATGCAAGTGTAGAAAACCCATAATGCACGTACGATGTCACGTTGTTGGAGAAACATGTCGCTAAGTTCCATTTGAACAGCATGGTCATTTATCGTTTTATTCAAAGTGATACTCTATTCGCACTTACGTTTCGTAAATTGGGTTGTTCGAAGAGCAATTTCGCTTTTTCCCGACGAGTGTTGGTTGTATCTTTAACAAGCCATCCAAACCAATATATATATTTCAACAGCTGACATTTCATTTCATTTTCAAACAAAATTTTTTTGACTCTCTGCAATTGTTTCTTTTTTTGGTATGGGGAATTTTCGACATATTTTGATTTTTTATTACCTTCATAAAAGGTAAAAATTCAAGAAAAAAGTTATGCATGTATCACGAAGTGTATGGTGATTTTGGCCAGTGCGAAAACTGGTTCCGACAATTTCGATGTCAAAGAAAGGCCAGTCTTCCACATTCTGGAAGGCGACGAAGACAAAATAAAAGTCGAAGCAAACCGCCCAATGACAACGCGAGAAATTTGTCGAATTCGACCACACGAAACGAAAGCTCGACATTTGGGTTCAAAGTACGTGCCAGATTTACGGAAGGAAGGAAGAAAAACTCTCCTCTCGATCGAAATCGACCCAGGAGAGATCGTGACGCAGAAGAAACTGCGAGGATCGTTGCTCGGTTAATTCGAATACGCTTCGACGAGGTTCTCGCGTTCTTGCTGCGGGATCGAGCAAAGCGCACGTCAAAGCGTACGAGCGAGCGCGCAAGGGAAACGCTCGCAGCGCAGCCTAGCCTGCCCGTCCAACAGGTTTTACATTCTATAAATGCCGCAGGAATTACAAGCCCGCGGAATGTAAAGGATACAGACGCGGTTGATGTCACTTCGTTTCACCGACGCGCAGATACTCCCCGTCGCATTGTCTTCGCGATCCCCGCGGCTGTTTGTCCACGAAGATCGCCCGCCGTTGCGTAATTCCTTTCACTCGCAATTAAGTCGTAAAACCTGCGAATCTCGCGCAGCAGCAGCAGCAGTCGAGATTCTTTTTGGATCGTGGCCGCGTAATCAATTCGCTGAAACCTTATCTACGGATGACGCCATTCGGCGTCAAATTGAGTGCTGTTATTCGTTACGGATGACGCTGTTAGGCGTCACATGTGTAAATAACGCGCGGTAACTGTCTCGGTTGCAGTTGAGACATTAGTGTACGCAAAAGTGACGAAGTACGCCTAATATTTATGATTGTTGTAATTTTAACATTTTAAAAAATGGATAAAAGTATAAACTCGGAAACAGTATTTACGGAGGATGTAGAAACTTATAGTGACTTTGGCATTAATGGTAAGGATGTCGGATCAGGACCAATATTTTAGGAGAATTAGGAGATGTATGTGAAGGTTTATTTTGGATAGCTCTGAAGAAAAGGAAGATTACTGGTTCATATGAGATAATCCAAGAAGTAATGAGAATTTTCTGGGTTACAAAGCTCGGAATACAAATTACAAGTAATTGCAACGATCCAGATGACGTTGTGTCTCTGTTCATCTTCTTCTGGCTGTGACATTTTGAACGAAATCTATGCAAAAACTAACAGATGTTACAATGCCTGTCATATTAAAATTATATTATTTGACTACTCAATATTGAATTTGTAATTTCATACCTAAATTTTTATTTCTATATATATATATATGTCTGTGTTTTATTTTTCACAAAGTCTAACTTTATTGTAAAATTTAAACACGATTTTCTACTTTTGTTAGTTTCAAAATAAAAAATGTTTATCTTTCCATCAAAATAAAGAGATTTATAAAAAATTAACGTGCATGTTAAAGGTAGGAAATCAACAGTTATCATATTAAAATTATTCGATTATTCAATATTAAATTTGTAATTTAATACCGACTAAATTTTTATTTCTACGATCATATTGTGAAATATATGTATATGTGTGTCTGTGTTTTATTTTTCACAAAGTCTAACTTTATTGTAAAATTTAAACACGAGTTTCTGTTTCTGTTAGATTCAAAGTAAAAAATTTTTATCTTTTCATTAAATAAAGACATTTACAAAAAAATTGACGTGCATATTAAAGACAGGAAATCAACGATTATCATATTAAAATTATCCGACTACTTAATATTAAATTTGTAACTTAATACCGACTAAATTTTTATTTCCACAATTATATTGTGAAATATACATATACGTCTGTATTTTATTTTTCACAAAATCCAACTTTATTCTAAAATTTAAACACAATTTTCTATTTTTATTCGAGTAATTTTTCAAACTAAAAAAATGTTTATCCTTCCATCAAAATAAAGACATTCGTAAAAAGTTGACGTGCACATTAAAGGTAGGAAATCAACGGTTACAACTCCGGCGACAAGGTGTTGATCATCAGCGTCTCGCCGACGTTGGAACTCGTTGGAAATTACAATAATCGCGCGGAGACTGTCGCGCAGTTCTCGGCGGCCAATGGTCCGTGGAAGGAACGCATTTCCGCGAGGGGCCAGTTTTCTGCTCGATCCAGAGCGAAGAAAAATGACAGGGACCGAGTACTGTCGTTCCGTCTGTTGGAACACGGCCGACCGTTGTAAATGTCGATTCGTTCGTTTCCACGAGATTACACGTATCCTAAGCACGTATTCCGACGTAGCTGGCGCACGTAGCGCGCTGGTTAATTCGTATCGAGAGCAGCTGTTGGAAACCAGGATCGGCGAAGGAAGCGGAGAGGCCGGGTTGGCCGCACGGCGCGTATATATATTCCCGCTCGAGCGCGCTTGCCTTCTCGCCGCTGCATTCTTGCGGCCGCCTCGCCGAGGAGAAAGATATTGGTTATTCAACGTTATGAAACGGCGGGAAGAGAGAGGGGAGGAGGACATTACGCTTCTGGAAAAGTGAGAGCAGGACGTTGATTTGAGAAGATACGGGTTGTCGACCGCGCTAATAAATATAGACGGTGTGTATTCGTTTCGCAGACTTACTTCTCGTGACGCAACGCGAGTGTCGCGCGGATCGAAGAAAGTGGCAGAACCGTTCGATGCGTTCGCTCGAATCGAACGACTGGGAGAAATATTTTCTCCAAACAGTCGCTGCAGCTCCGCGAATGACGGAGAAAAAAATTGACAATGCGATCTTTGTGAAAGGAGATTAGTCTCGTTTCGAAGCGCAAAGTCGCCAGTTCGTTCATGAAAATTGCAAATTATCGTGCGATACTTTCTCTTTACAACGAGCTGTTTCATTGAACTTGGTACGTCAGAATTTCTTCGACTTCTGACAAGCAGGAAAGAGAAACAAAATCGTACGACAAATTTTAAAGAGACAACAGATCCAGTTACACACGAACAAAATTTTCCAACATTTCTACAGACACGTGTGAATTTTTGACAACATTTTCCAGAGTGGAATTTTTCCGAAAAATTGCGCGAGCAATTTCACGCTGTTTTGCTGTAAATGTGAGAAACCACGCGAAAGGGATTCGTTGTTTAGAAATAGCCTGAGCGTTGCAACGCGATAAATTCTCAGAGCTGGCAGCAATAATTTTGCAACGAGCGGAGCAGCTCGAAAATGCTAATGACCACCTGTTAAATTTGCTTGGATCTAGATTTTCCAGCAATGTACAAGCAACCCTCGAATAACAGAATTAATTGGTTCCATGTTATACAAATCCGTGCTGCGCGAGGCAGAATTCCATACAGAATGTGTTCCCTGTTACTGAAAATCGTGTTATCCGACAACGCGGATCCGTACGTAAACTGTGTGCACCGCGCTGCGAAAGGAGAAAAAGGAAGAAGGAAAAAACGGAGCGAAAAATAACCAATCTTGCGCGACGTACTATTTAAAAGTTAGATTCTGGAGAGTACGTACACGCGTCCGTAATATCGCGGCGGCTTTATCGTATTTGTGGAAAGTAACGGCAAAGTTTGCCGAAGATCTCTGGCTGTTGGAACTGTCTGGTTTCCAAGACGGTGTCTGCTCGTCCGATTCTCTTTCTGCGGCGCGTGACTTTCCTGTATCTTGCTTAATCGATGAGTAAACTCGCTCTCCCCTCGCTTGAAAAGTTCTTCAATTTCTTAGATTCTATTTCGTATCCGTTTATACCTCCAATTTCCATCCCCGTACATTTAAATGCGCGAAACGACGCTCGCGGATTTACGGCACAGAGTGACTATAAAACCGAAGAGATTCATCGCCCGTCCGGCGAAATCTTTGCAACTTTGTCTTCCTTCTTCGGCGTCCCGTTATCAGCGAAATTTCGCGAAACGTTTCACGACGGTTTAATGATATTCATGGCAACCTTGAGACTGTTTGGCAGACAAATTATTGTTATTATCGTTACAATTGCATCGCTGAGGACCATTAATACAGGATAAGTAGTGCAAGTGAATGGAAGATGAAAGAACAAAAATGAATTGAAAGGAAAGTTTCAAAAAATTCATCAAATATATTTGAGAAAAAATAACAATTAACTTTTCTTTTTGAGGACGATGCCTTTATTCTATACTTTTCACTTATTTTTGCACATAGAATATCCTTCATCGTCTGCCGATTATCCAGCATCAGCCGAATTCGAAGTTTCCAAACCCGAATTTCTCGAGAACGAACAAATTTCATTCTGCTTTTTTTCTTCCCACTCGAGACCCACCCTGTACACATCGACGAATTAACAAAGAAAAAACAAGACGACCTTTTTGTCATAAAATTTTATTGATGTGCAAACATTTGAATCGATAGAAAACAAATTACAGGCGCGATCGCTCAGTACCAGACAACGCCACGCTTACTCAAGGTCTAGACCACGCCCCCTCGCGAATCACGTGACTCAAATCAACCAATCGCTAATTTTCGTTGCATCAGCGTTGCACCTGAAGAGCCCCGCTAAAATCACTTTCAGTGATAAGAAAAAAAAAAGTTTCGCAAAGACACGTTTGACCTTTTCGGTTCGCAATATAGGGAGCTGCTGCTCGCCCCTTTCAGAATCGGAGGAGAAACACGCGCCCGTGTGTGAAACGAAATATTTCAAGTTTACCGGCGGGGGAGTTGGCCGGCTGCACTCACAGAGAAAAACATCAGTGGCAACATCGGGCGTATCGAAACGAAATTCCCAAAGTTTCGCAGCATGCGCGAAACAAGCCTAGCACACGTGATTAGAGAGATTAAAGGGAAACATTTTATCGTAAACGTTTCGAGAGAATTTAATTCACCTGAAAGCTTTTAGGGGAGGTATCGCCAACGTTTGTAAAGTTACTGCAAAATTCACTTTGCGAGTCGTGCAATTGCGCGATATATTTTCAAACCAGTCGGCCGATCGAGTTTGCCCCCGCTTCCGCGTGCCGTGACCAGCTGTGGCTAACAAAATCTTTCGTTTCTCTCGTTTCTTCTCTTTTTTTTCCTTCGCCCCAAGGACGATTAAAATTCACGATCCGTTCCTCTCCCGCCGATCCCTCTTCGTTGTTTCGAGGAATCGGGTTTCAACGCAACCCCGACGCAATTTTTACACCTCGGTGTCTCTCGTGGTTTTTCGCCTAATGTAATTAGACGAAGTAACTGGATTATATTCCGCGATAGAGGGAATTAAACCGGGAGGGAGCAAAAAAAGCACGAAGAGGGATTGGCTCTTAATATCTGAATCCCAGGAGAGATTAATTCAACAAACTCGTGCTTACGAAACCTGAAGGGTGAAACAGCTGACTGTAATATATCCGCTGCGTGCTTTCCTGCCTCAGTCTGCCAATTGCGCAGCTTTTTAACCAATCGACTCGTTCGGGTACCAGTCGATGGTCTCCGTTCTTGACAGACTAGCGACAATAGCGTCGAAGAAACAGAAATTTCTAATTTGTCCCCTGTTCAACTTCGCGGACGCGCAAAGAGAAAACGAAGAGAGAGACGCGTCGAATCTCCTTCGTCTCGACTGGCGTACAGTGTCTCGAGCATTCGCTTTCACGATTTCTCAGTGTGGTGGAACTGCTCTCGAATCAGGTTCGAAAATCAAGCGAGGAAACTCTCGATCGTCGATTCGTGACAAACACACAGACACACACAAATAGAGCTACGTGGCCTAACGCAGGCTCCGTGTATCGGGGGATAAAACGGCCAAGTTATGCCGCTTTTTCCGGCCTGCTCTCCCTTCCTCTCTATCTCTATCGCGAGCGTACGTACACACACACACACATACACATGCATGTATATGCACCGGTTGTCCTTGCGGAATGAAAGTAGCCTGGAAAACGTGACCTCTCGTTCCACGTATGAATAACGCTGAAACCGCACCGGCCTAGGCTGCTCAGAGAGAGAGAGAGAGAGAGAGAACTATTGTAGAACCGCGTCGATAGATCTCTGGAGGCTGCGTGCGTGTGCGGTGGTAACGCCGACATTCCCTCGGCTGCTTTCTCGGGAATGGAAAACTTTTCAGATCTCTGCGGCCGCGCGCGGCTGGCAGCGAGAGCGCGATTCAAGTGCAAGTGTCGGGACGCGCAAGTTCTTAGTTGCGCGGAACAGGAACGGTTATTGGGCTCGCGTGGTTTTTCCACCGCGCGAGGATCTCTCGCGCTAATATGCACGCGGAAGTTTGGCCGCGACGCCTCGCCGGATAACTGCTCCGTCGGGGGCAAAATTATTCCTAGTTTGCAGCCTATTTTTCCCGTGCGATTGAATTAACACCTTTTGCAATTCGTGGTTTCACTTTCTCACAAATTGACGATGAATCGAAATTGGGTTTCGGGATTTTGTTCGATCTCATTGGAGACGATGAGAAACGTACCATGTGCCAATGAACAGTTGTCAATCACCTCCTATTAAAATTAATCCGTAATTTTGTCACTGAAGTGATTTTAGCGGGGGTAATCCAGAAAATCGGGCCTCTTCAACGCTGATGCAACGAAAATTAGCGATTGGTTCATTTGGGTCATGTGATTCGTGAGGGGGCGTGGGGTAAACTTTGAGTAGGCGTGGCGTTGTGGTACTGAACGATCGCGCCTGTAATTCAAATGTTTGCATATCAGTAAAATTTTATGGCAAAAAAGTCGTCTTCATTTCCTAGTCAGAACAGTTGCAAGTCGTGCAGTTTTTTTATCATATCGTTAAAATTTTTTTACAGCATAATGAAATATCACGTCTGAACTTGAATTTGATTTCAAATTAATAAAATTAGTTGTTTCTTGTATCTTAATGTTTTGTTGGAGAAAGTAGGCGGTACTTTTGGCCCATCTTGTATACAACGATTCATTTGGTCTCGCTTTAAAACGTGAAACCTTTACTTTGACAGTCGCGAATTCGTTTCTTTTCAGGATGATTTTACATCGTATAACGAGTAGGGAAGTGAGAATATTTTTTTTTCTTCGAAAATTAAATTTCTTTTCGCGACTAGATCCGCCATAGTCTTGAAGATTGACATTTTCTCGTTGCAACGATCACTTAAAATTCGCTGCAATACGATTATCATTTACAACTTGAAACACTAGGTATAAACGATGAAATAGGATTTCTTAAATTTATGTAACCCTAATGTTCAACAACGAGAAGGGAAAAGAAAAAAAAGAGAAAAAATCGCAAAAAAAGTTTCAATAAACCTTTGCAAAGAGGAGATTTCAATTTTCGAAAGGACGGTAGATCTAGCTGCGAGAAACATTTTTTAAACTTTCGAGGAAGAGGTTCACGCTTCGAGATGAGACTTCGAGTGGATCTGTTTTTACAAAGTTGTATCGACTTGAATTATCGGCAATTTTCACTGCCATTGGTACGATTGCGCTCTGCGCTGCGAGGAAACTTTTTCACCGCAGATCGTTGGTCAACGAGGTTAATTACCTTTTTCTTTAAAGAGATACTTGCACGTTGATCGCGTTCGAAGAGGAGAGAAGTTGCCTGTTAAGAAGGAAGCAAAGTTAAACGCCAGCAAGCAGTTTGTTTCGAGGGAGAGAAAAAGGGAATTGGTTTGGGACGAACGAGCACATTCCTGGGCCACTGTGTTTCATTAAGCACGCGGAGCGAGATGCTGCGAGTCCTTGGCGTCGCGCGGCGGGAATTTTAATGCGCGCGACATTAACATAAAAGCGTCGTTGGATTGCTGCTCAAGATTTTGTAAATTGTTATTCCAAATGCGCCGGTTACCTGTGAATTATTGCAGCTGGGTATATATACGCGCGCGGCCGCGGCGTCTACGCCCGTTTCAGAGATAATTCGTGCAATTTCGTTGCCCGTGCGAACTTCACCGCCCGACGAATAGCAGTTAAATTCACTTAGCGCTGTATCAGCGTGATACATTAGCATGCTTGGCAACTGTTTCGACTTTGTTAAGCCTCTTTATATTAATTTGAATACAGGAGAGGATCTCCTTGAATTGTCCGTCTCTCTCTCTCTCTCTCTCTCTCTCTCTCTCTTTCTCTACGTTATAATTTACAGATTTCACGAATCTGCATAACGCCAAGGATCCCCCGTACCAAAGTTCATTCAAATTTTACAACGCCCCGCCGCGATCGCGGTAACAATTGTTTGTCACTTTCGTTTGTCGGCGAAATTCGAGAACTTGAAAAACGATCGGCTCTCCTCAGGTTTCTTCGACTTTGTTACACGTTGTATGTACGATTAATCGTACATAAATTAATAGTGGGGCTGATGACAGCGAGACTCCTTACCCCAGACGCTTGTTGTTGTAAGTACTCGCTATATGCTGGACGGTCACCCCATCCTAGCGGAGTTCCGCACACTGCTTTGCTTAACGTCGGAGATCGGAAGGACCTCGACGCTAGGCGCGCAGCCACTTGCGGCTTGTGCTAGTCAGTGTTCGAAACTCGTAGCTGAGGAATCCTAAGCCGCTACAGAGCAAACGATGGCTACATTTTAGCTACCATTTTCTAACTCGCCCCATTCCGACAATTCTTCCTTTTTTTCTTTCAAACCACGCGCGCGATTTTAATTTTACTCCAACTTTAAACTCCAAGTACGACATACAACTGTTCCGGTAATAGAACGTTTAGATAGCGGGACATTGTACGAATACCAAAACGTTTCTAGCTAGAGCTGCGTGCTGGAATCCAGTAGCGCGAGAGGACTATGGCGGCTCTTATCGTCGATTTCGAGAGCGCAGCTCGTTCGAGAACGAATTAAAAGCCCTCGTCGTTATCGTGCAAAGTGCATCGAGTTGTCGAGCTTCAGACTAGCTGGATAAACGCTCCGAGACTCGTTCCAATTTCCTCTCATTCCTTTTCTCTTCCTTCTGTTTGCAGGTCCGGCCGCCGAACCAGAGGCCGAATTAGGAGATCGACTCGAAAGTGGAACAGCCACCGTGAGATCCGGTTTCGGGAAGAGGGAAAAATATGAGCATCTCGTGAAGACGGCTTCAAAGTGCAGCTTTCAGACACCGAAGGGGTACACCGCGCCATGGAAACCGAGGAACTCACTAGACTCGTAGATGAGATCTACAAGGTAAGCCCGTTCGATCGAGCGCCGATCTCGCCGATCGAGGTTCAGTCCCGCGATCGTCGCCGTTGGTTTTCTCCTCGGCCGTAGGGAAACGGGAAAGTTCTGTTACACTCTCGATGAAACTGGCCGAGTGGAATCTCGCGTTCGATTAATTGCGTAATTAACGCTTTCCATTCGTTAGAAACGCTCGAGACAAGAAAGTCTGAGCGATAACAGTGTTGTCGGATGCTCGTTTACGATCGTCGAAATGGTTCGAAGAATACGATACGATCGATTGCTCGCGAAAGACTGAACTTGGGTCAGAATTGCCCGCGATGTTGATACGTGACTTGGAAGAGACATCCGAAGAGAACGGACAATTGCGAGAAGAATTTTAAAACACTTTCTTCATTTTGTCACGCGGCGACTAAAAGTAATTGCGATTTTTTTTTGGATGGATATTTTATGTAAAATGTAATAAACTTCATTTTAAATCGCAAATTCATTGTGCGAAGGATCGTTCGAACTTGTTTCAAAAGAAGAAAATGCGCCATCTCGTTATGATAATTATTCGTTTGTCATTTCGACGTCAAAGAGGATCGTTTTCGTACTTCGTCGACAAACAGTTTTGCTGTGCTACTTCCGAAAAAGAAAGAAAGACTGCTCATAAAAATTACCTAATGTATACGATGAAGAAGACTTTAAAACCAAGCAATGTCAGAATCGTTCTTGTAACTATTTCTCGTCGAAAAAAATGAGAACGCGGAATTACGAAGTTGCCAAAAAGGTACAAGGGAACAAAATTAAAATTAAAATTGTAAATATTAAAAATGGTAAAATATAAATATTAAATATTTAAATATTAAATATAAAAAAATGTAGCTACTTTTTGGCGAATATACGAATTGTTTTCACACACGCAAGTCGACGATAATAATTTCCAGCCAGTCTCGCGAAAAGCATCAAGACACCGCGATACAGCTGCAACAACGAGAAATGGATTTCCGCGTGCGAGCAAACTCTCTCGAACGCGCAAGAATGTGAAATTTGCTCCAGGATCATCCTTTCCTCAACGGTTTAGCAAGTTTTCGGTTCTTACATCGTGCAGCGTGATAAGCTATAACACCTCGTTGTCCAGCAGAACAGTTTGACAAAAATCGCGCGTTCGATAAAGTCACTGTGTTATAAAGTGAAACGCGAAAATTCCCCGGGCGGACACCGAGCTCGGAAATTTTAGCGGAATATTATCCTCCTATCCTCCTTTCTCCTCTCTTTTTTTTCCAACGGAGTATCACTTATCGTTACTCTGACGATCTGCCATTTCTCCGCTTCTTCTGTGTCGCGTCTTCGCTTCCTTCCCCCAGGATACTGGTTTTTCGCGTCCCTCTACTTTATCTCTCCCCCCATTTCGCCGTCAAAGGGGGAAATGGATATCGACCTGTGCTCCTTGGAAATCACTTTCATCAATTTCGCGGGTCTTCCGCCCGGCAGTCTCGATTTTGAAAACCGACGACGTCGAGTGTGTACCTTCCGAAACGAAAAGATCGCGTGCGTTTCGATTAATTCGAAAGAGGTTTTGTCTTTCGACGCAGAATCTCTCTGTTACGCGAAAGCCGCGGAGTAGATTTTCTTTTTGCTTTTTGCCCTGGCGCGAAGTTTCGTAATGCGGAGCGCGGCTCGCAATGAGGAACTCGCGCGTCATCGCGTTGTAAATTCTGTTTTGCGCGAGACGAATCGAATTAGTTTCACCGAGAAGATTTCGCTGGGGAAATTTGGAAATTGCTAAGGATCCAATTAGGAAAATCAGCAGTCTGACGGTCGCATCTTCGAGTAGGTGAAACGTTCTTCCTTCGAATCTAACAACTGCAACGCGGTGGAATGTCTGTTGCAAATTTCCCATCTTCCGAAGCCATCGAAGCCCGACGAGCAGATTTATTAAATTGTCACGCGCAGGTAAGAGAATCTAAACCTCTTTTAACGTCGGGTCGTTAAAGATACCCGGTTGTACCTAGGCGAACGTCTGCGTGCAACGACGGATGAATAGCCAGCCTCGTGTAAATCCTTTGGCCGCTAACGGGACATTTGCGCGTGTCTCCGTACGGCTTTCAAAAACCTCCAACAAATTACACATCCCCGACATTACCGGCTGCCAACGAGACGCGCGTTGCGAGCGGAATTTGAAATCCGAAAGTAGAAAAATCTCGTTCTCTAATCGTCAGTTACGGATCGTTCAAGCGGCCGTGCGGCTAACAGCTTGGAACAGAAAGTTAAAAATTGTTCCAAAGAGTTTGACGACGTGGCGAAGCGAAAAAAGGTGTCGAAAAGACGCTGAAGCGCGAAGGAATTGTCGGTTTTTCGTAAAAAAAAGAAAAGATTGAAACCTCTGCTTAGCGAGTGAACTGAATGTCTGAAGATTCAAACTGAATCGCAACTGAATCCACCGTCGTTTTGAAGACTAAAGTCTTGTAACAACTTCTTAAAACTCACTGTTCGACTTTTTTTTGTAATATTTCATTAAACATTTGAGCGTTGAGGCTAGACGATACAAATTCAAGAAACTCTGACCTAAATTCCTAGAAAAATCACTTAAATTTATTAAACAAGTTTAATAAAATCGTACGGCGAGTTTTAAGGAGAAAATTTTAATCTCCAAGACCACGGCCTCGTTTCTCCCTTTGTTCAGAAAAAGAAAAAAATTATTTCACAATTTCCGAGAAAAAGAGATATCCTCGCTCAACTCTTCACGCTTTAAACTGACTTCGCAAAGTTGTCTTGATTTAAATTTAAATTTAATTTAATTCGAAAAAGCAAAATTTGCCAACGATCGCAACGCGCATATAATTTCTAAACGAGTAGAGAACGCGAGTAGAGAAAAAGAGAGAGAGAGAGAGAGAGAGAAAAAAGAAAACACGTTTCGAAACGTCGAGGCCAAAGCTTCTCGGTCCATTTCCAAAGAGGAGGAATTTCACGGAAAATTGAGCATCGGCACCGAAACACCGTCGACTTTCTCAACGCGTGGACCATAACACCGTCGCTCTCTCGCGTCCCGCGTATATAACGAAAAGCTCGGTCTACTTAGCCGAGCTGTACAAAAGTTTCCATCCGGCGACGCGAGCTCGCAGTTAATCCATCCGTTTATCCCTCCACTTATCCGTCTGTCTGTCTCGAAAACGTGCGTTTACGCGGAAGCCCGTAGACGCGGTTGCCGCAGAATTCCCCCGATAATTAGGTGTCGCCTCGGAAAATTATCCGTCGCGGAATACAAGCGTGGCGGCGGAACTGGGATGTGTATACCGAGACGGAGAAGAACGAGAGAGACAGACAGACAGAGAGGGAGGGAGAGAGAGAGCCGTGAGAGTTCACGAGAGCGAGAATGATTAGGCGGAAGGTAATCTTATTAGTCGTTCGGCAGTCAAGCTTTCCTTTAAACCCTAATACCATTCTCCTCATCTTTGTCGCGATCCTTCGAGTCGTACGGCTCCGCTTCCCCCATTATCCCACCCCCTCCTCGCGGATCAGACCAACCATCGCTGTACCTGCTAACGACAGATGTTTCGCGGAAAGTAGCAAAATCGCGATAGCAAGCGCAAGGTTTAGGTTAGGTTTAAGTTCCTCTCTGGCGTTGGCATTTTTCAATCAGGCAAAAATTCCGCTCTTCCGAAAAATCGGGGAAAATTCCACGCTTCGTTTCGCTCGCGTTTCGCATTTTTGTCGGCGGAGCGCATTCGCGAAAGGACGATGATACGCGGGAGAATCCCGTCGACTAATTACAGCCGTTGATTGGAACGAGACGCGGCCGCGGAGGAACGATTGTAAATTTAGAACGGAGCCTTTTTTTCCAAAAAGGGACTCTCTGCGCGTTGGTGCAATTAAAACCTCGGTTTTAATTCGAACGACGAAACGCGTTTAAAGACGAGCGGCGTTTCGGTCCAGTTACGCTGCTGGAAATTGTTGGAACAACCGACCCGTACGTATCGATGGATCGATGGAAACATATAAATATCGAAAACGTCGTTGCGTCTCGTTGACTCTATCCTCTTTGCGAAGTTTCACGGAGCGAATCACGCAACGAGATTATAACGATCCGCAAAGTTTCTCAATGGCGAAGATGATCCTTTCGCCGCTCTGACAACTTCCTCGGCGCGAGTTACGAGTTTTTTTACGTAAATGTTCGCGGTGCTTCTCGCGACGTTTTTACAGTTGAACGACGACTCTTCGAGAGTCTCGGTCTCTTCTCGACGGGAAGAAGGAGAATTTCGAGAGTCGCTTTCTTTCATAATAAACTCACAATCGAGCGTAATCAGCGTGGGATAAAACGATTCCGTTCTTGAAGACGTTATAAGCGTCTCTGAAGAAGTGTGCCCGCGGAGGCCGAGAGAGAAGAGAATCGTTGAGTAAAACAACGCTGAGACGGTCTCGAGCCGTCTTGCCAGAAACGAGATTTGTGTGGAGCTTATTATATTCTCTAACATAATAAGCAGTTCCGGTTCGCTCGGCGAGAGTGGATGCAAACTCGTCGAGCCGAGGAGAGCCTCCCTCCTCCTCCTCTTCCGTAACTCGCCGAATAACTTTCGCCAGGTATTTAATGCGAGAGAGCAATAAAATTGTTTACAGTAATTATCGTTCTCGCTAATGAAGTTTCCTCCCTCCCCCGCGAGTTAAGGTTTCCGCGCGGATCGTGCTCCGCTGGACAAGAGTCCGGGGCTAAAGGGCGTGAAACGAGGGTACCGGGGTTCGAAAACGTTCGGGAAAGGGAGGAGAGAAATTGGAAAGAACGATCGCAACAGCCCGAGAACGGTCTCTCCGAGGCGGAAATATTGGACTGTCGTTAATAAATCGTTAACAAATTGAGAGATCTCGCGCGGACCGTCCAATTAAACATGACCGGGCGAATTAATATTACCGCGAATGGCTTCGTTAGTTGAGACACCGTCCTGCTGCGAATTAGCGCCACCCGGTCGGTCTTCCTCCTCCTCTTCTTTCTCGATCTTTTCACTTTCTCGCGAGAGAACGGCGGTGAAGGAGGGAGGGGAGGAGCGAGAGAGGTCCATAAATTCTGCGGCCGTTGAAGTTATTAACGTAATTACCAGTGAAAAGCTTAAGGGGTTCGGCTCCCCTTTCCCCATCCCACCCCCTCCTGGTAATCGATCTAACGTTGGTCGTCGGGCGGCCAGCGCAGGAAATAAAGGATACAAATCGGTTTTCCGGGGCTTGGAACGCGTTGAAATTAAACTGCAGCGGGCCGATGATCGCGCGGCGGTGCCGGGGCGTGTGGTCGCGACGCTGTTGCCGCTCGTAATCCCGGATAATCCTTTAATTTTTGCGGATTCCGTTTTACATTCGCCGCTGTACGCAAGCCGGCCACGCGGCCCGCGTTCACGCACAAACTTCAAACTCGCACACGGTGGCAAACGTAAAGACCCGCTATTTGTGCCCGCATATATTAATCATACGCGGCGTACCTGTTTGAATGGTCGCGGTGCGCGTACGCGTATCGACGCACGCAGAGATTGCCGTGTGTATGGAGATCGCGTATCGAGACGCACGAGCGGCCGCACACGCTGGCTATCGATTCGTGCAACGTGGTCGTGTTTGCCCCCCTCCCCACTTGTACACGGCGCGGCGGAATTTACAGTTCCTCTCGCGAGCCGGTTTTCCGCGCGTCGATTCGTTTGGACGTCGTTCACGCATCGGCTCGGCAAGAACGACCCGTTATGCGCTATCTAAATAAGTTTCCGCTTGGGATTCCTGCAGTGTAACAAGAGGATTCGCGTTAACGCGATCGATCGACGCAACTTCTACCTCTTTAAAATCACTTAAAGTCGTCTTTCTTCCGAATTCGGCGATCGTCGCGATCCTCCGGCACACACGCGGGAATTTCGAACGTTACCGAGTCTTCGTGTTGACAGGAATTGTTGTAAATATCGTACTGCAGCGGCCTAGGATTCTTCAACTACGAGTTTCGAACACTGACTAGCACAAGTCGCAAGTGGCTGCACGCCTAGCGTCGAGATCCTGTCGATCTCCGACGTTAAGCAAAGCAGAGTGCAGAACACCGCTAGGATGGGGGTGACCGGGGCCAGCCCCACTGATGAGTTCAGGCAGTGACTCCGAGACGAAACGCATCAACCACTTTCTTCTCCCAACTACCTAAAAATCCTTTCCACGCATCCTTCTCATCTTTCACATATTTTCAATCCCTTCGGTACAATGCGCGCACTGTTGTCGCGTGTTGTTGTGAGATGTAAAATTACGCATTTGCGTTACCACGATCAAGAGTCGATGTAGCCAGGACAGAGCAGAGAGTCGATCGTCCCGAAGATTCTCGATCAATCAACGCCGGGAGGCACTCGATCGGGTTATTGCGTATCCGACGAGAAATTAGTCGACGTGCTGGGGCCGTGCGACGTGCCTAAACTCACGGCCTAATGCGGGTTTCGCGTGGGTTGCGACACCTCGCGGGCACCTGTTCCGGGAGGGTCGGTCGCTCTCCCGCCGACGGTGGTCTCGACCGGCAGATCGGAAGCCAATTAACACCCACCCCGGCGTTCCTTCCGTTCACCCCATGGCCAGCCGACACCGGCCGCGTGTTCACCCCCGTTGAAACATAACTGCACGGGCCGTGATATACTCGCGCCATGGGGCTCGCTTGTCGGCGATGGAACCCCATAAACCCCGTCATGCGATAACGGCGTTAACCTGTAGTTACCTCGTTATTTTCTAACGGCTCTGGCCCACACCGCTGCCGCCGCGCCGTCTCGAGAAAATCGAGATTGTAACGAGACGAGAGAGCAGCAGCAGCAGCAGTAGTAGTAGCTTTGCCTCTCTCCTCTCCTTTTCCCACTCTCTGTCCTTCCTTTCGCGAATCTTTCGTGTGATTTACTCCAGCCTGATTTATCACGGCGATTTCCACGGCAAAATTTACTAGCGACCGCGTAAAGGAGAGAAAGAGAGAGAGAGAAAGAGCTACACGCTCACTCCCTCGAGTCTTATCGCGCGCGGACGATGTCGCGTGTCGGATGGTTCGCGCGATTTATTAGGCAAATTCCTTTATTTCGAAGAAATACCCGAGAGATTAACGGAACCGGAGAACGTGGTCTCTCGCGGCTGCTATTATTAACCCTGATCGGTCGATTATTCGTTACACGGGTACGAGCGTTCCGAGCGTACCACCGCGGATCGGAAGATCCGATCGTACTCGAGACGCGAGTAAATTACGACGCGCCCCCAGCGCGATGTGTTTGCCATCAAAGCGTTGGAATTATATCCGTAATACGGCATCGCGGAGTTTATTAACGCAACGGATAATCGAATGTTCCATACACTCTTGCGATCTCGAACGTTTGAAACGAGATTCCCACGAACGTCTGCGCACACTTGCGCGTGTAAGAACGAAATATTATTGATAATCGCGACAAAAAGATATTGTGTCAAAGGCAATATGTAAGGGAATTCTAATCTTCCCTCAGTCGTGTGTGTGGGATTGGGAATTCCGGGAAACTTTTCTCCAGCGCAACAATCGTCGCCTGCGTGTCATCTGTTAGCAGACCTGGGAATGTTTATTATAACTTTCCAGGTCCTAGTGCTTGAAATATTTTAGGGTATGGCTGCGTTTGCGTGCATGTGTGTGTAAACGACGAACGTTTCGTGCGGATGAACGAGAGCGAAAGGATACAGAGAGTAGTGAGCCGCGAGAACAAAAGGACTGAGAGTTGCGGCCTTGAGTTAGTGAAGAGATAGAGAATTCAGCGTGTTTAGTATAAAGCGTATCTAGATTACAGCGATCATTTTAATTCTTGTTCTCAATTTGCAATAAACAATATCGTTTTGATATTATTTTAAACAAAATTTCTAAACATTCCTACAAACTGGGATCTCAACCAAGTTATCTTGTAACTATTTCGTTCAATACCCTTGAAATGAAAAAGTGTGGTGATAAATTAATCAGAAAAATACAAATTAGATTATCAAATATATTATAAAATAAAGCTCAAAGTTACCAAAGTTACATTTTCGCGAATAAACAAATAGTGCTGATTTGACGTAGTGCAAAGCAGTGCAGTTCTGACGAAAAATTTCGCCATTCTCGGTCAGCGATTCAAAGTCCGCAAAATCGGTAGCCGATACATTTACACAGATCAATACGAATAAAATTAAATCGGGGAACATGCTCTCGATGCTTAGTCATTGAAAAATGTAAAAATTCCTCGTTTCCCCGTCTCTCCGCGAGAGCCCGTCCCCAAATTGATCCGCATCGGCGGACGCGCGGTGACACAATCGATCATTCCGTTACCGATTCCGACGATTCAAGCCCCCCCCCCCCCGACGACACCACGAAGCGTCATCGAGGCCTCGGCGTTCCAATTCGTTCTCCATCATTTTTCATTCGACAAAGTTGGACGACGCGGTTGACTCCCGGATCGCTTCATCATCTGTAACGGTGTAACAATATGAAACGGGGACGGTCGTCGGGGACAAAGTTAACATTCAGAGCGGCGCGTCGGGGCGAGCGGCGCGCACGCCCTCTCAATTAAAAAGCCGCTGTGATTAGCCAGAGCTCCGCAGCGTAAAGGTTCCCAAAGCCGCGGGGGTGGGGGGGGAGGTACCGCTACAACACCATTAATAATCTTTAAAAAGGTGAGCTGAAGTCTGGTAGCGGGTCTGGTAAGCCGCGACTAACGCGGTTTAGTCGGCCAAGTAAGTGCTACAGCACGTGTCCTAACGAGGGTCTCTGTTCATTGTGCATATTCATTAGGGCGTTCATTACGACCACTTGTCGTCCGCGACACCTCCCTGAACGGTGCTGGAGGGGAAGAGGAGGCAGTTTCGTTTTTTAATATCCTGCATAAGCGCGACGTTCTTTCAAAAGATCCCTCTCGTCAACGTTTCACTCGCACGATCCATTAGCTCGGTGACGTGCGATTATTCGCATTCTGCGTTCACACGAAATTCTGTCCGTACGTTTTTGAAAATGTTTCGTCCGAATTTCATCTTCGATTCTGCCGACGGAATCGTGGAAGAAAAAGAATTCATTACCGCGACCACGATGTGGTTGGGCAAGGTTCGAGGCGAGGGAGAGGTTCCAAGGGACAATATAAGAGAACGGTGTAATTCCGCTAGGGCGGTTTCGTATCGAGTCACCCTTCTTCCCTTTTTAATAAAGCCGCTCTCTCGGATTTAACTGCCCCTGCCCCCAGCCCCCCGCGACGCTTCCCGACAGCGATAAGGAATTTTCTGATTCGGCTGTTTGTCTTTCTGCGCTTAAGCCTCCCCCGGAAATTTCGCAGGCCGTGAATCTTCCGGAAGGTACATTGATTAAAACCGCAGCACGAGGAGACGCGCGGAAGGAGGAAAAAAATTCGGCACTCGGACGCAAGATTTCATCACTGAAAGTGATTTTAGCGGAGGGTAACCCAGAAAATGCAACGCTGATGCAACGAAAATTAGCGATTGGTTGATTTGGGTCACGTGATTCGCGAGAGGGAGTGGCGTTGTCTGGTACTGAGCGATCGCGCCTGTAATTTGTTTTGTACACAGTTTTTTCAGTTGCCTCGTGATTCTATGCGTATTAACATTCGACGTAATTTCCTTGTCCACGAGCGAGGACTTGTTCTCGATCGAAACGATCGAATCGTCGATTCGAATCGACGGGTGAGGGGGAAAAACCGGTGGATGAAAAATGAATATGACGATCTATCGGAAAAACAAAGCGCGTATCGTAAAATCTCGATGGAAGGGTACGAGGGGGGAGAGAGAGAGAGAGAGAGCTCGTTTCCAACTGGGGAACAGTTAATGATCACATCTAGATGCAACTGCGATAAAATATCGTTCTTGCGCCGGTAGGCAGGAGGAATTCGCGTCATTTTTCATTTTTTTGTTTCCTTTTTTAACCGATAGTTATTAACTATAAAGTTAAATTTTGTTCGTTATCTCGGTGGCTGGCCTCTCCAATTAATGAGTCGCGTGTTTTTTTCGAAAGTAGATACCGAGACGCCCCTCGGTGTCTCGATAGTCGGCGTTAATGAGATAGAAACAGTAATGAACTCGCTTCGGTCTTGTCGAGACTATCGCGAATGAATGTGGAATGAACAACCTCCTTCCCCTCCCCGTCAGTCCTCCTTCTCATTTTCTTTCCTCCTCTCCGCCGGCACTTATCCAGCTTCCCTCACGCCCTTTGAGTCTCTCTGTCTCGCGACTCGTTAGGATTCCTCCGGGTGTATTGAAACCGCGCGTGGAAACGCGTTTCGCTGCGCCACCGTGCGGTGAACAAGGGGGTTCGTCGAATACACGCACAGTAGGACCCCCTGCAACGCGGACTAAAAATTGCCCCCGTTTCGTACGACGCGACGAAAAAGTTGCTGAAAAAGACTCATTTCTTTGAATAACTCGTGCGATAAGGGCATATTCAAAGTGTGTATTGCGCAAGTGATTTCTGTGCAGATTTAACGTCAGAAGTAAGAAATAATATTTTCCATTTGTATTATCTAGCTATGATCCCCAAACATCTCAAAGAAAATAAAAGCCCAGTAGAATCTTGTGATTGAAGTTAACAAACAACTCTCTTTCAGCAATTCGCGCAATTGGGAGAAATGAAAGTGAAACAAGAGCTGAAGCTGCCGTGACAAAAGATCCTTTCTTAACAAAAACAGAAAATTGTTTGATTATACGGACAGAAGATTGCAATGGAAAGAATATTCCTTTGAACATACTTACTCAACAAGACAGAGAAAAAGATCATGGTTTCTTGAAATCTGTGCAACGCGGAGCGAGTTTCTGTCGGCTCGCGTGGTACAGTGGGAGATTTTTCAAACACCTTCTCCCCTTCTGCCGCCACTTTGTCGCGATGGAATTTTCTCGGCTCGATAAAATCGATGAGCGTGTAACGCGGCTGTTCGACCAGCAGCGCGCAATTAATTGTATTATTAACATGTCTGTAAATGTTTCGTATCCGAATTATTAAATTGGGAATTATAATTTCGCCCGGGCCGAAATAAACGCGGGCGGCATCATGAAAATTCATTCACGCTGCTGGACAGCGACGTTCATTGAATAACGGCTTTAATAACAATGTAACAACAACGCGACACCGGGTGGTAAATCCTTTGTGGACAAACGCGAGATCGTCCCCGCCAAACGGCCGCGTTAATTTCCAATCGCGCTCCTTTGTTCCCTCCAGTCGGAAGAAAAACCACATTTTCTCGTTCGCCGAGAGCGGGAAAACCCTCCGAGAGATCGGCAAGTGATTGGAGATTCTTCGGCGAGGTCTGCGAATTGCGGGAATCGCCGGCGCGACTCGCCGGGATCGCAATCCGAAACGCGATATTCCACAGGTAATGCTTGTTTCGCGGGGGGAACTGGGCGACAGGGAAGGGAAGGAGATAGTCGCGCCGTGCAAATCGATGTGCATGCCGCGCGTTATCGTACGGCGGACACGCTGCGTCCCGTCATTCGAGAAGGACACGGGATAGAGAGAAAGGAACGCTAGAAACGGCCAATTAAGGGCGAGGATACCGAGTGTTTGTCGCCGCATACCGCGTTGCCCGACGACCGGTTGGTCTGCCGACGAATTCTTCGCTCCGCCGGTAGTTTCGGCCATTTTTATCCCCGATTGTATCGGGAATGCCCCGGCAAACAAGCGTCCGAGGGAAATCGTCGGCAACTGCAGCCACGCGAAAGCCTCGAATTCTCGAAGTCGATCGATGACAGCAGCCTGTTGGAATTTGCGCAAAGTGGATTCTCGATCGTCGATCGACGTCGGATAATAACGCAGCGAGATGATACAATAACTCGCTCCGTGCGAAATATGGAGAAATAGTTTCGTGTCAGGTGAACACGAAAATCCAAGCTCGCGTTGATCAACCGACCGCGAAAGTTCCTTTTGTTCCATTAACACTTGGTAACTCCGTTTTTTACGACCGAGAGAGAGTTTTCGCCGTGTTCCCGCGCGACGGTATAAACTTGTTGAAATAACGCGGCCGCTGAAAACATTCCAACGTTCCGCGTGATATACAGAAAGCTTGCTCCTGAGTTGGCAACATTTATGATACTTATGTACCGGGCACACGATCCAGGTGTTTCGGGCTTCCCTGGCTATTAATTGTCAAAGTAGTCAACCTCGGCGGGTCGTGTGTTTGCGCTGAGAGCAGACTTGTAACTGACGTATAGCCGGCGCGGGCTTTGCCTCTCTCTCTCTCTCTCTCTTTTTCTCTCTCTGAGTTTCGCGCTGAGAGGCGAGTACACCCTCGGAGGAAAAAGTGGAACAATGCCTCGGCTCCTGAAAAATCTACTCGCGACTAACAAACCATCCTTTAACTTAATTCAACATTCATTCGTCTATTATTCGTCTTTATTCGATTTATTAGCCCTGAACGGAATACTTTTCTTGTATCATCATCTACACTGTTTACAAAAATTAGAGGCTATTTCAAAATGAATATGAAGCGATAAAAAAAGAGGAGCATTTGATTTTTTTTTTTTATTAAACAAGAACGTCGTTTACTCTGCATAGAGTGGAAAGAAAGAAAAATTTGTACCTGGCTGTTACAGGTGAATTCTACACTTTCGATTTGATGGAGGAAACGAGTGACAACGAATGAAAATGGGAAAAAAGCCTTTTTCGAGCTTCGAGGTTCGAACATTTTTTGTTCGATTGGATTGCATTCTCCGCGAAGGTGAAACTATTCCAAAGAATCACGCGTCGCAACCAATTCACTGGTGTATCTTTTTTTGCATGTTCATTAATTGCAGACACGAAGCGCGTGATGACGCCGCGTATCGCAAGTTGCAAAGCTAAATTGGTCGTTATTTAACCGCTTGACACGTGTTAACTGTCTGTGAGACGGATTTAATTTACTTTTAGTGCAAAACAAAATGGGAATATTCCTTGTAAAATGCCTGTTTTGAATTTTTACAAAAGTCGAATGCATCATCCAAGCAGCGAGACTGATTCGTAAGGTTGATTATTCAACTGAAGCAGCAAGAGTACAAAAATGATCTCTGTCAAGTTTACACAAATATCAAAACGAAAAAACTGCACGACATTGTTGCCATAAAATTTTATTGATACGCAAACTGATATTTGAATCTATAGAAAACAAATTACAGGTGTGACCGCTCTAGACAACGCCACGCCCCCTCGCGAATCACGTGACTCAAATCAACCAATCGCTAATTTTCGTTGCATCAGCGTTGCACCTGAGAGGCCCGATTTTCTGGGTTACCCCCAAAATCACTTTCAGTGATAAAATAAATATCATTTTCTGGGTTAATCATCGCAACTGTCGGGAAGTTTGCAGTTCGAGATTCACTGAATCTGTACTTCTACTACGAACACGCGACACGAGCGACAAAATTCGAAGATTCTCATCGACACGTTTCTCCGAGCGCTTCGCGAGGCTAGTTAAGAGTTCCAATCTCTGTCGTGTCGAGCATCGGGTTTATCCGGAAGCTGGCTGACTGACTCGAGGCTAAATTCGGTTTCACGGCCGATAAACGTCGGGCGGTGAAACGAGAGAGGCGCGAAATTTTCCGCACGATCGCGCGCGGTTAGGGTTTCTTCGAAACTCGGGACAGCAGCCTCGATTGAAATCAGAATTCGGGACGGGGCGTTCGCGCGCGATCGAACGTAGCAGCGTCGCAGCAGACGTTGGCCCTGGCCCGCCGCCAATTATAAATTTCCCTTTATGCAAAGGGCAGGGCCACGTGCGCGCCTCCTCATGCAAATTTCTCAACGCAGCGGCGAGCAGCAACGCCGGTGGAGAAATTGTTGTCCGCGGCGCGCGGAACCCGATAAGGGGGGAGGGGGAGGAAAAAAATCGAGGCGAGTCGCGATAGCGGCGAAATGAGCGGAGAAGAAGAGGACCGATTCGTTACGCGAGACTCATTGAATATATGTATCTTGGAGATTTGTGACCAAGCCAATTTGAATATCAACCTTTTTCTTCGTCTTTCCCCCTCTCCCCTCAAGTCGGATCTCCAAGATCGATCGCCAGAGACTTTTAATTTTCATAGAGAACGCATTTCTCTGATAAACTGAAGCGTCTTTGTAATACTCGCCACCGGGTATATGCAGAATAAAGGGAGGCTTCCTTTGAAATTTCAAATCGAAGTTCTCGTGCAGAACAAACGAAAGAGCTCGACGCGCTTGTGGCGCAAGTGTGCAAATATGCCGGGGATATAATGTTTAGTTTACGTAGAAACGTAGGAATTGATCGTTCGTGGTTCGAACGAAAGAAGAGAGGGGACAGAAAAAAAAGGAGGAAAAGATCCCCTCTCTCTCTCTCTCTTTGCGAACGAACGAAACGTGAAAGAATGCAGTTGGAATCGAAAACGCAGCATATCGGAACACGCTAGAAATGACGCTTTCGAGTAGAGAAAAAAAAATAAATTTCCCCTCGATATCGATTTCCCAACTTTTTGCAAATAGTTGCGCGGACGCTTCGCTCTACGCGCTGGTAGACGAAAAAAGAGAAAACGTAGAGAGGCAACAAGGGAGAAAGGAATCAAACGGGAGAACACGGGTATATTTTTACAGGTCACCGAGCGCGCGAATTTTTCTTTCGTGGAAATACAGTTGGAAACGAGAGAGAGAGAGAGAGAGAGAGAACGGGTGTACGCGCGATTTGTCACGGGCGCAGGCCGAACGCGGGAGCTTCCTTCGGCATTAAAATGGCAAAATAAATTTTACGGCACGTCATTGCGCGTGTTGTTTGCCAAATAAAAAGAACACGCCGCTCGATTGTCGTAACTCGAATCTCTTTATAGCCTTTCGCTGCAGCAGCACGGAGCTGGAAAAGCTCGCGCTGCCGGGAAGCTTAATGCCGGCAGCGTTATCGCAGCCTCCGCCGCCGCCGCCGCCGTCGTTGCGTATAAAAATGTTGTGAAAAATCCTTGACAGATCCTGTCAATAAGATCGATTCTCTTTTTCAGCTAATAAATCCTTCGGGAGTAAACGTGCGAAACAAAAGGTCGTCGCGTAGCTGTAATCTGTAGCAATGGCTCGCCAAGCGTTGCGCGTGCCTCGCGCCCTGACTTCTACACAGAGTGCAGAATCCTCTCTTGCATTTAAATGTCAAAACTCTGGGAATGTCTGGAAAATCGACAAACGAAAGGGGAAAGAATCCTCTCGGCAATCGAGAAGCCAAAATGTAGTTTGATACGTCAAACGTCAGTTTGGGACAATCAGATTGGTCAACGTTCGAGCTAACGCTTGCATTTTAAATTAGTATCTTCGGACAATAATACAGAATAAGTGGAAAAAACTGCACGACTCGTACCCTAGTACGATTTTTTTGCCATAAAATTTTATTGATATGCAAAAAACATTTGAATCGATAGAAAACAAATTACAGGCAGACAACGCCACTCCTACTCAAGGTCTACGCCACGCCCCCTCGCGACTCACGTGACCCAAATCAACCAATCGCTAATTTTCGTTGCATCAGCGTTGCACCTGAAGAAGCCCGATTTTCTGAGTTACCTCCATTAAAATCACTTTCAGTGATAAAATGAAAAAACGTTTCTTTCTTGATGATTTTCTCCAAAATGAAGTAGCACTTTTGGGACGGCCCGTATGTTCGTACGAGCGACTACAATAGAATGCAAAAATTAATTACGACCGCTGCAATCTATTCGATAACTCTCTCTCTCTCTCTCTTTCTCTCTGACGTTTCTCGTTGGTTGCAAGAACTCTCTGCGATGGAAAAAGTTTCAAAGTGACTGAATCGTCTGGTTCGTGGGAATGGATCGCAAAGTTTGCACAATCGGTGGAAAAATTTGGAGTCTGCATTCACGCCTGAACTGATTGGATTAATTACCTTTCGATTATATGGAAAAAAAGAGAAAAGGCGCTGGGTTTGAATTCAGTCTAAAGGAGAGCCTGCGGATTTTCAGAAACGACCGTGTCTCGATAGTTTCCACATCGACATTTCGCTTTTGAGTTTGAACGTCAAAGTTGCTGACTTTTCTTGCCAGCCGCAAGAAAATTCACACGCGCATATACCCGTAACTGCAACACGCCGTTGATTTCGTCAGCTTCGAGCCGTTAACTCTTATCTCTCTGGTGGCGGTGTATCTCCCCTTAAATCCCGGTTAAACGTAAACGCAGCGGCGGCGTCCAGATATTTTTCGATGCGGCGACGTAGAGCGCGGCGGCAACCGATCAGAAATTGGCCTATGGTAATTTCCCTCGTTTCTCTTCGCCGCCGGTTTGGAATCATGCCGGGGCGCGCAGATCCCCGGTGCTCTTTTTTCATTTGTCGTTCACGAAATTGCCGAATGCACGGGGGCACACGTGCGCTCCTACAGGAATGGATGTTTTCCTGGCTTCAGGAATTCCGTATGAATATTTATGAGCGACCATCTCGACCTGGGCGCGGTGGATGGAATTTCTCTCTCTCTCTCTCTCTTTCTTTCTCTCTCTCCCTCCCCGTTCTCCTCGTTTCCATCTCTTTCTCGTATTCGTCTCCTCCTTTCGCCGTGTCGTTTCGATTCTCTACTCCTCGCCTATTTCCCTTCTTACGCCTCCTCGCGTCGTTGCCTCACCGCGTTCGTGCGCCTCCATAATCGTTATAAAATCATAGTTTCGCTTCTACAAACATCGTTAGAGCCGAGGAGATCGCGGCGATGGAATTAACGGTAGAGTGATTCGAGAGCTTCGAATACAAGCGTTTCTTTCTTTCTTTCCTTCTCGTCAATCTCGGCGAATTAAAAAAAGAAAAAAACAACAACCGATCGATCGACCAACCCGTTTTTCCGTGTCATTGGTCTTCCGGTAATTATCGTTACCCCCCCCCCCCCCCCCCCGTTTGGCCCGACCATTTTCACGTATCTCTAACCCACGATCGACGTCCCGTTTCGCCAGTGGATTTATGAAAAACAACGTCCCTCGCGATATTTGCGAGATAGTTCTGTCGGAATCGCGCAGTTTTCATGCAAATTTAGAACGTGCGTGCAGCGCGGAGTTACTTCGCCGTAAGCCCGGTCGATCAGTAACGAAAACGTATCGCGCAATGTTGACAATGACCGAGCAAATACGACACCGAGGTGAATCGGCGTGTTTGCATCGACAGTTCTCCGGGTATCGTGACGCGACAAAGTTTCTACGGCTAATTTTTGCTAGATTAAAGTTGATCAAAGTCTTCCGGATCGGATTTGTTTCTAGGTCTAGAGTATTTAGGGCACGGGTCGTAATCAAGTGGAACGGAACTAACTAAGGGTGTCACCGATTTCTTCGGACAAGACGGTTTTATCTCGTCTCTTTATCGCTGTCACAGTCACTCGGCTTCGCGCTTTTACGAGACGCTTCACTCGTTCCTCTTCCGTTCGGCTTTGACCGGACGCGTCGTTCTTCTTCGTTTTCGCGTCTCCGGCATCGCCTTTTTGCACAGACAGAGTCGCTCGTCTGTGCGATTCTCTCCGAACTCGAGGCAAACGATTCTCAACGCTCTGTCGCGCGAGAAAACGCACACGCGATCCTCCATTCTATTCTAATCGCGAACGTGCGATCGAGGGAATTTAGGTATTTTCGCACGGTCCGCGACGTCCTTCGATTTCCACTCGAAACAAGATTTGCCGAAGAAGGGAAATGAAATCTCTTTATTTTTTAGTTTACACATGGATTTTCAATTTGTTATTTGATTTAAACGAAAAAAAACAAAAAAATTCTTTCGCCAATTTGCCAATTTCTACGTCACGAACGGAACGAAATCGGGCAACTGGCGATTAGCCTCCGGGGGTATTCCAGCCCCTGAAAACTGGAGAGTTCTCCAAAGTGGGGGAAATTTATCGACTTGTAAAATTCTGCCAACAATGTCGATTCAATTATGCAAGAGAGCCGAGAGGGGTATTAATGCCGAATCTAATATTAAAGCGGCGCAATTACGACGAGTTCATTACGGCGGAGGTGAACTATTTTGTACAGCGACGCCGGGGTTTGGTTGAATAAAATACCGGGTCGAGTTATAAACGCTGCTGGCCGGACCGTAAAGCTGTTACGATATACACAGGGACGATAACAACGCGTAACGATAAAATGCTCCGCGGATTTCCAGATAGGACAATCAGTTTTATTAGTTAGCGCAGAGAGCAAACAACGCAATTTCCTCCGCCGGATATGAAATCCGTTTGAGTGAGTCATATCTGATACGAACCGATACGAACAGCTCGAGGGCCAGTTCGGAACTGAAGCATTAGCGTCTTGTTTCCGGCGTGGAAAAACTTCCAAGACGCTCTCTCTCTCTCTGTCTTTCTCCTTCTTTTGTCACAGCCTGCCACCCTCCTCCCCAGACTTATTTCCAGATTATCGATCCGATTTTTTAATCGCGCGTCCGTCCGTTCTTTCTCTCTTTCTCTCTTGGCGGTTTTTAGACCGCGGCAAGTCCCATGAAAAATACCCGTCTCGTTCGTCTTTCCTTCCGAGGGATTTTTCTTCGACCGCGGCTTTTCTTTCCGCTCCAGTTTTGAGCAGACGAGGAGAGAAAGATTCGAAGAAAAAAAGGAAACCCGACAAGTTTCGTTGCGTCCGTGACGCTGAAATTGCACAGGGTGTCCCACTTTGATCCATAAATGCAATGTATCTTTCGAAACTGTTTGTTGTTTAAAAAATATTTTTCTATTTCGAGAAGGCAGTAATTTGGTACAATTAGTTTGTCTCTAAATAGATGGGTGTAGAAGATACGAAATCACTGCTGTTTTTTCAAGTATAATTACGTAATTTTTCTTTTTTTGTATCAATCGATACAACAGATTCATAGTTTTCTATGAAAAAAAAAAAAGTATTGACATATCTACGTCTAGAATCCATTATTTTAGGAAATATTTCAATATATATTACGTTTGACGTTTATACTTAAGAAAAAAATGATTGCCCTCTCAAAACAGAAAAAAAGAAACAGAAAAAACTGCACAACTTGTACCCCAGTACGATTCGAGGTCTAGCCCACGCCCCCTCGCGGATCACGTGACCCAAATCAACCAATCGCTAATTTTCGTTGCATCAGCGTTGCACCTGAAGGCCCGATTTTCTGAGTTACCTCCGTTAAAATCACTTTCAGTGATAAAATGTATTTGAGATAATTTTGAAATGACTTTCTGAGACATTCTGCATCGACCGAGGTACGAAACAAAAGAGCAAACGAGGAATCAAGGCCAGAAATTCGCGCGTTACACGATTGTTCGGACTTTGCGACAAATTGAGAAAATTCTCACGTTGCCAAGGTGTGTTTGGTTTCCGTAGAATCAGTCTTCGGGAGTCTACGTCTCTCTGTGCTTTGAGATCTACTTCTTATTCAAGCCGGAACCACGTGCTCGCTCTCTCGGAAATTGTTCGTTCCGTTTCATTTCCTCCGGGGGAGAACGTGCATTCCGAAATTTTCGGGTACACAGTACAGTTCTCTCTCGTAAAGTCGTGTCTCGGGGAACCTGATTGCCCTAATTCCATTCCCGCGGAAAGGGGACGATCGTCGGTGTAAATTCGTTTCGATTTGCAATTGTTTCCCGAGTTTTCTAGCTGACCGGTCGCCATAGATAAGAGATTTTAGATAGGTACGATTTTTACACTCGAAGATAAGAAATCGTCCAATCTATTATGTATCGAAATATTCCACGAAATTTCTTCCGAAATCTTTATATCAATTTATATTAATATTGATTTTTCTTTAAAAAAATTATTTGCATGTTCAACATCATTTAATAACATTTTAATAATTTATATATTTATATTAAATATAAAACAATTTATCATATTTTGTATAATATATTCAATTATATTATATTTTATTATCTTTTTAGTAACAAAAATAAATTTTGGAAAATTATTTATTATATTTAATTCAAAATTCTTAAATTATATATTTAAATTATGAATATTAATTTATTCAATAATACCTTTATAAATTTTTATATTATTTATTTTTAATATTTAGATTATTATTATTATGAAAATATTTTATTTTAAACAAGTTTTCTTATATAAATAATTATTTTATTCATTTAAAAATTAATAAAAAAATAAATTTAATCATTTTTTATTTCCGTCGTAAATTTTATTATCGAAAAGATACTCAAACGTGCCCCGTCTTCGAATTTTTCACTAGAAGAATATTAAGTAGCACCAACGGCGCTAATAATATTTTAACGACCGCGACTCTTGGAACCTTCTCCGTTCTTTTCGAAATAAAATTCTTCCTCGAACAATTACGAATTCTTGTAAAGGTCGACTGGTCTCGCGTGCGCGAGAATTCTCTTCTCGAAAAAGAAAAAAAATACACACGTCTCGAGCGAATCGTATCGTAAATATATTCCGGCGTGAAAGTAAACCTCGCGTACACCAGATACGTTTAATTGCGCGGCATGCTTTCCATGCTTTCGAAAATTTTTACGTAACGCGCTGCGCGTTAGACGCTTCCCGTGCCCGTAAATCAATGACGGAGAGTTTATACGGCGCATTCTTACCGCGGTTGCGTTCTCCGTGCATTATCTCCGCATCATCCTCCACGGGGAGCAGCGACTATCCGCGGTCGCGCAAACTGCAAACGAGGCGAACTTTCTTCCAATATGCTTATCGCTGGAGCTAGCTTTCGGGCAGATAAAAACATATCCGCGTTCGAGGTTGCGCCGCCTGTTCCGTCGTTTCGAGTTTCCCGTTTTGTAACAGTACCTACACAACCGCCCGGCTCGGTAAAAGTTGCTCGCGAGCAAGCGAACGAACGAACGAACGAACGCCATCGATAGCTTGTTTATCGAAACTTTCCTGGCCTGAATTCGTTTTCGCCCGGGATTTTCCTGCAATTCGGCGGAGATTGGCATCGTTTCGAATCAGCCTCGTCGCCCCGCTTCCGAAATCGAGTCGTGCCTTCCAGGAACGCGAATAATACGATGAAATTTCAGGGAGTGACACGTTTTTTTTTTGTCTAAGGCCAAGGAGCTTTCGGCAATTTTGAGAAAATCACAGAAAACTTGGACCAAGTCCGCGGGTATAAAAGTGACAAAGGAAATGGGGAGAGAGAAAATCGTCAATGGCCTCGTAAATTCATCATAATTCGCGGTGGTAATTTAGCATCGAGGTGATAAAAGTTCAGATAAATACGCGGACGGAAGAAGAGGGTCAGGTGGGAGCTGAAAGAGGTGCAGCGCACGTTCTTTCGAATTCTTTCGCTGCGGAGAAAGAAAGGAAGAAACGTGCAATGAAAAGAAAGAGAAAGAGAGAGAGAGAGAGAGAGAGAAAGGCAAGCTGGTTAGGGCTTATCGCGAGTTGTCCCGAATCCCGTGAAATTTTATACCGGAGCGTCTGCTTTTAAACGGCGGTGCTGGCTGCGTCTCGAGGACGAGGAACTCTTTCGAGGACAAGAGGAACATTCAGCCTTAATGGGAAATAATAAGGAACGTGGCCGGTGAGCTCGATAGCGAGTACTCGCAGCCGAGATACCGGAGGCCACCAGGGCCGTAGCGAGTTACCACGCGAATGATCTTCCACGCGGGCTCTTTCACTCTCTCTCGCTCTCTCTCTCTCGCTCTCTCTCGCTCTTCCGTCCGCATCGCGTTTCTGTATCGACGTTAAAGTCCAGAAAGGTGTTTTATGACCCCGAGCAACAACGATTCCGTGGCATCGGCGTGTCCGACGAGCCACCGTTTCCAAGTTAATCACTGTCCAAATAAGATTTAGTGCCGTTTTCCCGGAGATTTACGACTTTACGGGACCGATCGGAAACCGAATGAAAAGAATTTTTAGCGCCTGTCCCGGCGTCGCGAGGCCAGTTTTCGGACAACAGCTCGGGACTCGATCCGTGTAATTCTGCCGGCTTCGTTTACACTTCATCGCAAACGTACTATGACTTCGAAATCTTGTTGCAGCGTGATTCGTTCACAAATGAAACTCACGACACAGACAATTAAGTTTTTTCCCATTGCGAAATCGGAGTAAAATCGGATGTCTCGCAAACCAATTTCACACCCACCGAATAATCGCGTTATTTACTCCCGCGAGCGGTCAGAGATCGTTTCGAATTTGCATAATTTCGTACGTCACCTCCGGCCGGTTTCTTCTTCCCTTTCGTTAAACAAAACTGGAAACAAAACGTTCATTTGCATGAACGACGCGATAGCGACGGGGGATACCTGCCGGTGCGAATATCAGCGCGTGAAAAATACGCGCGTCGCCCGAACGCCGGCGAGATACGAGCGCGCCCGTTTCCGTCAAAGGATTAAACATTTCTCGACCAGGAGAATTTTCACCCTGCCACCGAAATTGCCGAAAATTCCCCGCGAACGCCGCTCGACGAGTTCCAATCGCTTCCCGCTTTGACGTTTCCACTTACTTCGTCGCCGCTCTTTGTATTTCAATTTCCAAATTTCCAACAGAGTCGAGGCGAAAATTTGCAAATACCTAAACCGCTTCGACGTGTTGGAATTTAAACAAATTGGGGCGACGAGAGTTCAAAGTTGGAGAAACGGAAGGGGAATTGTCACCTCTTGGGCTGATTACGGCCCTGGACTTGCAACGAGCGTCTGTGTGCGCGCGTGGGTACGTGCGAAGCGCGTTTTAATGCCTGCGAAGAAGTAGCCGATCTCCTCTCGAGGGGCACCGAGCGAAAGCAACTTTCTCGCGGTGCCGCGTGATCTTTCGCTTCGCGAGTTCCTCCTTCGCGAGCTCGGCGATCCTACGCGATTTTCCATTCGACGAGCATGCGCTCGCCGTGCAATACCTAGACTCGCTCTGACACCGATAATGGACACACAAACGAGGACGAAAACGGAGAAACTCGAACGTAACGTTTATCGCCTGGTCATGAAACGCGTAATGCAACGAAGCAAATAACGATCGCGATCGTTTCACTCGAGCGCTTATCAACAACGCGTCGGAACACGAGAATCGTCCAAGTGTTCGTCGGTTTTAAATGTCACCGCCTCGATCAATCACAATTCGTCGTTGCGTGTATACACCGCCTCTTTTCTTTTTTTCCTTTTTTTACACAAGGCTGTCGCAATTAAAAAACGTGGGCTGAAAAAATAAATCTGAAACTCACGACGCGATGACTTTGTAAATTCGAAAACTGAAACTCACGCTGGACACAGCTGCTGAAAACCGATCTTTCAAACGCTGGCGTTTCCCATAATATCGCATGATACCGATTTTATTAACTTCAACGTAACGTGTCATATTGTTTGGATTCACAATTCAGAGCAACGAGAATAAAATCACAGTTGATTCTTTCGTTTGTCGTCCGGCGAATTAAACGACACGCTGCGCGAAGATAAGCGCGAGTCTCCGGTTACTTTTGTCCGCAACGGAGCGCACGTGTGTGCGCGCTTCCAATGAACAGTCCCAGCGAGAAGCGTTCTTGCTATTCCGCTTGACTCGGCCGTTTCCTATCGCGGTTCTCATCGCGCGGACTGCATTAATTAACCCCGAGAGTTCCAAGTAACGTTCGACACAAAACCGCGAACGAACGACCGCGATTTAAGATGAAAAATGCAAAATTCTCCTTGAACGAGCGCGAGATTTGTCCTTCCACGCTCTTCCTTTCGTTCCTTCTTCCTTCGTTTCCGTCGACTGTGAAAAAAAATTGTCCTCCAATCTTGCTTGACGGCAAACGAAACCATAACCTAACCTAATCTAACCCAATCTAACCTAACCTAACCTAAACCTAAATCTAATCTAACCTAAACCTAACCTAAACCATGCTCGACGTTTGCAAACGTTGCGGATCATTCTATAACGCAGCGGTTATGGTTGTGCAACCTAACCTAAACCTAAACCTAACCTAACCTAAACCTAAATCTAAGCTAACCTAAACTTAACCTAAACTATGCTCGACGTTTGCAAACGTCGCGGATCATTCGATAACGTAGCGGTTATGGTTGTGCAACCTAACCTAAACCAACTTAACCTAAACCTAACCTAAACCTAAACCTAACCTAATCTAACCTAAACCTAAATCTAATCTAACCTAAACCTAACCTAAACCATGTTCGACGTTTGCAAACGTCGCGGATCATTCGATAACGCAGCGGTTATGGTTGTGCAACCTAACCTAAACCTAACCTAAACCTAACCTAACCTAAACCTAACCCTAACTTAAATCTAACCTAAACCTAACCTAAACCTAACCTAAACCTAACTTAAGTCAACGCGTCGCTGGAAGGTCATAGGTGCTGTCTCAGGTAGGTTAGTCGCCCAACAGGTTTCCGTCGTGACCGCCAATCTCGTGGAGGAAGCGTGGAAAGTCCACCAGTTCGCCATCGCGAGAACGTTCTTCCGCGTAAAAGACGATCCCCCGGCATACATTTGCATTCGTTTTCTCAGTCGCGCGTGTGGCGTTACCCCTTTGACGGAAGATTCGCGGGTGAATTCTAATTAACTCGCCCTTCCTCTCTCTTTACCTCTGATAATCAAAAGTTGGTTAAACCAACTGACTCGGCGCCCACCCTTTTTAATGTCGAACCTTTTCCAACGCTTGGCGTTCAAAAGTTTTCTCTCTTAAACTTTCACCGCGCTGTGTTTGTTTTTTGTCGATAGAAGTGGAACAGATAATGATAGTTTTCCGGATCCGTGGCTGGTCGATTAAGGTTGTGCAATTGCGGCTGGAAACAGCCGCAGAAAGGTCGAAGGTGCTTTAGGCGGTACACACACACACAGTTGACTGACGAGTTTCTACCGTGGTGACAAAACAATAGCCGCGTTCCCTTCAATGCGCCAACAACGATTTTCAAACGCGCGTATTACTCACGAGAATATTTTTAAAATTTTGTCTAAAGTGATGCAACGCAGGCTTGATTTCGTTCTGACAAGAGGTATCGATTTACCTTGTGTCTGATTATGCGAATATACGTTCCAATATATATTACGTTTTGATAGTCATTAAAAGTATAAACAAATAGGCGATTTGATGCAACGGGAAATTGTTAAGATTTTCTTATAAGATCAGACAGTACGAAATATATCTCCTATCTGATCTTATTCGGAATACATCAAATCCAACAGACTGACATGTTAGAGTGAAACTAAGCGTGATGTATTAGATAAATATAGCAAATAATAATAAGATAAATATACTAAAGATATAAATATAAGAAATAATATAATAAATAATAATAAGATAAATATACTAAAGATATAAATATAATTAAAGATAAATATAAGAAATAATATAGTAAATAATAATAAGATAAATACAATAAAGATATAAATATAATTAAAGATAAATATAGTAAATAATATAATAAATAATAACAAGATAAATATAATTAAAGATAAATATAGTAAATAATAAAGTATATAATAATAAGATAAATATAGTAAATAATATAATAAATAATAACAAGATAAATATAATTAAAGATAAATATAATAATTAAATAAGATCTATTATTTCACCTCACAAACGTACGTACAAAGACGTTAAAAAGATCATCTGCGAAAAATTTCAGTGGCTCTCCTCTGAAAGGTAGTCGTCGCGAGGAATAAAGCGTTTAACCACTTACGCGTGAATAGAAACCGCTCGGCACGAGTAGCAGCTTCAACTTTCTTACGACGCGTTTTTCTAAAAATTAACGAGCTCTCGACGAGAGGATGAAGCGAGTTACCCCCCACCCCTTTCTCTCTAGGTAAGTTTTAGAACCTTACTCCCCCCTGACACTTTGAACAGATTTGCGTTGGACAAACGAGGCCGCAGAAATTTCGATCGCGCGGGATCGAACGTCTCGTGGAAACCGGTTGGACGCGCGATCGGCCGCACGTCTCGCGGCGAGCTTCTTTTGTAAACGACCAGACGTAAAGCAGACGCGAAAGGGCTACGTGCCTACCGTCCAATTAAACGCCTCGATACTTGGCCTCCGTTAACCAATTACGTCAAGTTACCGAGAAGCTGCTCCGCCGCGTTGCGAGATTTATTTATCGACGGCCATTCGTTTCGTCACTTTGCCGCGCATCGACTTCTGCGTGCAGAACTTTTAAACTCGAGCCTCGAATCAACGAACTCGGCTCGTTACGAGCGACGACGATCATAAGTTTGTTTCCACGGAGGAGCTTTTTTTTTCTTTTTTTCTTTTTTCCTTCAATGGAGAACAGTAGCAAGAGCGTATTTAATTAACGGAGACGTGTGCCCGGGATCCTTCCTCTCTCTCTTTTTCTTCAACGAGCCAACGAAACCTTAAACCTTCGTTTCGTAAAATGAAATTGAGTAAACGACGGGTGAAATTAATTAGATAAAATATTCTCGACGGTGTCTAGCTGTACAAAGAGCTAATGAGGAACTGTCGATAATTTAAACTGATGTAACTTCGTAAAGGAAGATCGCGAACAACGATCCAGGCTCGTTTCAAAGCGCGATGCTTTTACTCTTTAACTCAGCCGCGAGATGAATCGCCGAGGTTCAAACGTGCGTGCGAAAAACATTCTTTCTCAATTAATTGCGCAACATTTTGAAGAACGAAACCTTTCGTTTACAGCGACTCGTTGAAACTTGTGCGATTGTTTTTTTCGTCACTTTATCGAGAATGTTAAATGTTTAACTAGGAATTCGAGAAATTCCGGTTCAAAGTTCAACAAAATGGCGAAGAAAAGAATTTTAAGGAGAAAATTTCAATCTTCATGGTCATAGTGGACTCGATTAATTAATTTTTTTAATGCTTTTGCACCGGTTCCAATTTTCACAATTTTTTAAGGAGAAAATCATTGTAAGGAGAAAATTTCAATCTTCGTGGCCATAGTGGACTCGATTAATTTTTTTAACGCTTTCGCACCGGTTCCAATTTTCACAATTTTCGGCAAAAAGATATTTTTTTATTTCACTTTCCCACCCTACCTATCGCCACGCGATAGATAAAATCACCTTTGAAAAAAACGAACTCACGATTGTCAAAGCAGAAGCTTCGTGCTTTAAAAATTTAATTTCGGTTTAAAAATTTAATTTCAATGCACAATTCCTTTTCTTATCTAAAAAAAGTTATTCACTCTGCACTGTTTCCTACGTTAAACTAAAAATTGACAATTGGCTGTAAAGGACCTTTATTTCGTAACCGGTTATGGCACGTTTAATGTTAACAATTTTGCAAACTATTTACGAAACAGCGAATAACGTATCACTTCGAATAAAATGACGTAGCATTGGAAGTAATCATCATATTTACAGGGATTATTTAGCATGAAATTTGGTCGACTATATTTCTCTAATATGTGTGATATATATTCTCGTTTAAAGCAACAGGAAATGCGAAATGTAGTTTACACCAACGATCCCGAATTATTCGAATAATAATTCGACAAGTGCATCCATCACGACTGCCTGTATCCTCAAAAATTTCCTCTTTTGAAATTTTATTATTCCTCTCGCGTCGTTGCACCATACAACGCTATACCTACGTTCGTTATAATTACAAAAGATCATTTTATAATTTTATCCGCTAGCTAAACCTCTTACAAACTTTTCTATCGGTTCAAATTATATAAAAATTCAAACAGCAGCGAAATTCACGAACGCTACTGTCGCGGAGGGTCTCTTTTTCCAGAGAGCTGGCCAATTTATTCGGCTGTTACGGGGTGGGCGTAATACTGCAGAGGGTTCGCGCACGATGCGTGGACAATGTTGGTCGCACGGGATCGCGAACGTATCCACGGTGTGACAGACTCTCTCGGACAATGTCGTAGTCGGTCCAGGTCGGAACACGGTGTATCCAAAGGATCGTATAGATGGCGGAGCCACGCTACGGGCGAATGCAATTAAGGATTACGCGGGCGGGCGTAATCGTTCGAACAATGCCGGACTTTTACTCCTGATATTATCGCGCTATTGTACCATTGTATCCCGCGCGATGCTAAATCGAGAGATAAAGGTAAAGGTTGAATGAAATCGGGCGACGGAGGGGGGAGAACGACGCAGTTGCATAAAGCGATTTGCGGCTTGGCCATTAATATACTGAAAACTGATTTACACGAAACCACCTTCGCGGTTGATATCACGTTCGCAAAAATTTCACGTTAATTACGACGGCGGAAATTTTCTGCTTACTTTCGTACGAACGAGATTCTTCTTTTTTTTTAATCGCTCGAGGTGATTCGAAAAATTCGAAGTTCGATCAAAGCTCGCGCGGAACAATCTCTCTTTTCGCTTGTCGTTGTCGCGCGGAGCACGACGACCTCTTTCAGCCGGAGACTGCCGGCAGGCGCTAATAGATCAGCTTTCTATGGCGGAGTCATTTGTAACGCGAGTCCCCAACAGAACAGCGATTACTGTGCTTGGATTCTAGGCCATCCGATGCCTCTTAAAGACGCGTCGTGCCTCGCTGACGTTTCTCTCACGACGAATACTACGAAGCCTACGAAGAAGAAGAAGAAGAAGAAGAAGGAGAAGAGGAAGAGGAAGAAAAAAACTTTCATCTCTCGTGCAACGATTCTTCTGGCATCGACGCTGTACACCATGCACTCGGCTGTACTGTTACATCACGATAAATTAACGCCAGGAGAGTATTTTCAGACGAGCATATTGAAACGATTGAAAAGTATCGTAGCCAGCTGGTACATAACCGCGATTGTATAAACCGCGATAGCGCGAATCGAGCGAGCGAGAGGTAGAAGGCTAGGGAGAAGTGATTGTGCGGTATGTGTATGTATGTGTGTGTGTGTGTGTGTGTGTGTGCGCGAGAGAGACGTAGTACACTCGAAAGAGAAGGGTATATCCCTTTCTCGAGCGATAGTAAAGTCTAGTTGCTCCGGGGCACTTAGTTGGTTGCGTAATTCTGCCAGAGCATTCCACCGGTCCACTGTTAGCAATCTATCTGACTATCCGGATCACGACTGACCGATTGGCAAATACGATAGGCAACGGGCTATTCGCTTTGTCTCCCCCTCCGGGTCTTTTGAAGATTCCGCTGTTTAAAGTGCCCCGGCTCCGCCAGGAGTCAATAAAAGTGGGACGAGGCAACGCGAAAAATATATATCGCCCGTTGCAAAAATTTTGTCGGTGATTGAAATTTTGATACGTCCGTCGCGTCTCCGTTTCTTTGCTGGCTCTTTGCTTTCTCTCTACACTTTTATCACTGAAAGTGATTTTAGTTAGTGGGGGTAAGCCAGAAAATCGGGCCTCTTCAGGTGCAACGCTGATGCAACGAAAATTAGCGATTGGTTGATTCGGGTCACGTGATTCGCGAGGGGGCGTGGCGTAGACCTCGAGTAGGCGTGGCGTTGTCCGGTACTGAGCGATCGCGCCTGTAATTTGTTTTCTATCGATTCAAATTTTATGGCAAAAAAGTCGTGTTCATTTCCTAGTTGTTCAGAACAGTTGCTTCTGGGCCTTTCAGTGAGACGAGTCGTGCAGTTTTTTTATCTTTGTATTATTTAGAATTGTCGACTTGTCAGAGTTATAGATACTTTTCGCCGAGAAAGAATCGAACGCGGGTATTTTTATAGCCGTTCGCGGTCGTTTGTAGCGTATTTTGGAGACCAGGCGAGTTGTTATCATGGACGCATTGCGGATCTTACAAAAAAATGTATTCGATGGCGGTTCACTTTCGATCGAACGAAAAAACGAAGCGAAACGAAATCGCGGATTTTGCCCGAAAGAGTGGAAAAAAAAGTAATCGGCGATTTCGTTCGCACGGAAAAATCTGTAAAAATTTGTAAAACCGAAGCTGCACCGAAACGATCATAATACCACTTTTGAATTACACGCGGTGTAGTGCGCTTCAAATGGGAACGAACAAACAATCGGAAACGATATTTATTTCCAAAGCCAAAAATACACGATGACGCGTGTAAAAGTTTGGACGAAAGCGTGGTACCTTGGTCCAATTTAATACTCTCTTGTTGTTACCTTGTTTCACACCCTTTTGTTCTCGCGTTTGCCAACTGGTGGCCAAACGTTGGTCGCCGAAAATTCCAAAGTTCCTAGCTTGTCTTCGAATCTGTGAATAACGCAAAGCAAGAGTTGGAAGTTGGAGGAAATTAGGCGGGAACAGTCAGAGAAGTACCAACCGAAATTTGGGACCGTGAAAGCTCCGAGACGTCTTTCCTAAAGCTGAAGGAAGACTGGGGTCGAGAGAAGTCGGGTCGTAAGGGGATTTTGGGACTAAGACGCGTCTAGGTTCGAGACAATCCCAGCGGTAAGACTCCGAGAGACACAGGACATTCTGAAATCAAGCCAACTCTAAGCCAAAGGGATTCTCTCGAACGTTTAGATTCCTACGTACATTATCGCTCAAACGTGCGTCTGGACAGCTACTCACATTTGACGGAACGCCAATTTAACCAGAGAATTACAAATCTGAAACCTTTTTCTCACGAGGAAGCTTAACACTAGTAACTACCAAAATGGTCAAAAATGACCAATCTATGACTTTTGTTAGAAATTTTGCAGAGATGTGAAACAGCGCATTTTTAGCGACTCGAATAATTTTGCGTAAAATGTACAAACGAAAGTTTACGAGCTTCATTGTATTACAAAGTTATTCCATTTCTTTTATTTTAATGTCTCCGATGGAAATTTGCCCGTATCATCTACGAAACATCGCTTCAAATAAAATGACACAACATTGAAAATGATCATTCGAATAGTATTGTCACGAGATTATATCGTTCAAATTTGGAGCGATCGTCAACGTGCATCGCGGGTTTGCTAGAACAAGTATAATATAAAACGTTGATACATAGTTTCAATCTCTGAAAAAATAAAATCCGTCATTTTTCAACTTTCGCAAGGAGCAATAAAAAGCCTAGTTTGTACGAATTATCCCAACGAGTGTCAACTGACCGAGGTCTGTCTTCTGAAATTCTTTCCTTCTTCTTACGTCGTTATTGTAGCTTTCGTAACAATGATCAGCAAATTATAAAAGGAGAAAGTCTGAACTGTTGAGTGCAAAGAAGTCGGTTGAGTCAATCGTCGATAGTTCTAGCGCTAATTCATAAACCCCCCAAAATTCTGCAACTTTTCTCCTTTGTGTTTTGTACGTAAAAAAATATTCGAAAGAAGTGATTCAGAAGAATGTAAAGAACCGACTAACCCCCTCGAATATTAATCTTCGAAGAACCTTCCTCGCCCGACTCGCTTTCTTGCCCAAGTACCTCCTTGTTCTCACGTCAATTCGTGCGTCTGTTCACGCGTCACCGATAATTTCACCGGCACGAGTTCTCCCTTCTTGTTTCTTAGCGTGGGTCGAGCCCTCGACCCCTCCGCGAGGAGACCGTGAACGAGGGTGAAAGCCAGGTCGAGAGATCCCACCGTCTGATTTCATGCGCGTTTTGATGCCCGCTCGGACCAATTAACCAACGGCCAGGAGCGTGCCGAAAGAACTTCGCGATAATTAGCACGGCGGGCAGTTTGAAATTCGCACGGCCAGCCAGCGTGTTCGAGTGCAAAACTCCGCCGCTCTCGCGGTCTCGCGGATGTTTTCCACTCGAGCGATCGTTCATCCGCTCGTCGCGACGTCTCGCGGCGTTGAAAGTTCCGGCTGAAATCGAGTTTTAAAAAGTGACTACAACGACAAGTTCGAGGAAAACGTAAACGAAGCTTGAAACACCGTGCATCGATTACTACGTGTCGAGGGGTGCGTTCGAGTTCTATAATTTCAATAGTGTTTAACGTTTTATCACTGAAAGTTTTTAGCGGGGCTCTTCAGGTGCAACGCTGATGCAACGAAAATTAGCGATTGGTTGATTTGGGTTACGTGATTCGCGAGGGGGCGTGGCGTAGACCTCGAGTAGGAGTGGCGTTGTCTGGTCTGTCTGTAATTTGTTTTCTATCGATTCAAATGTTTGCATATCGATAAAATTTTATGGCAAAAAATGTCTTCATTTCCTAGTCGGAACAGTTGCTTCTGTGAGACGAATCGTACTGGGGTACAAGTCGTGAAAGCTCGCAAGATGAATTTCAGTTACAAGACGACGAGTATTTGCTCCTCTCTCTCAAATTCCAATTTCATTTCTCAAAATACGAGCTCCCCTCTCACCCCCGATCGCGAATGGGACACCGCGACTCGTCGTTTTATCCACCAAACCAAAGTATCAACATGTTCCATCGTGCAGGTGGAAGATCCTTGCACCTGGAGACAACTGCAGGTTTCAGTGGCCAGATCCTTGGAAGAATCTGTACGTGGAAGTTCTTACCGCGCGAGAACGAAGTAACTGGCCGAGGCACGAAGCAATCTTTCCCCCGAGGTGCCGCAGCCCCGCCGCAATTTATCTCGACGACTTAAAACCGTCGTGTAGCTCGCATTTGTTCCCCGCGTGGAAACGTAATTCCTCGAAGGGCACGCAACGACGAAACACCTGTCTTTCCGTATTATTCCGCTGCCTACGGCCAACGGCGGAATGTTTTCCCTCCCCGCGGGAGAATTTATACCGCCTGACCAACTGGAAGCGTCTTACTTAACGCCGCGCCGGTTACCCCCGGTGAAATTTCCATCAGAGAACCTTCGTTACAACGGAGGAAAATTACACTACCCAGCGAGCGTAGCATATTTTTCGCCGGCGATAAAGGAAAAAGAAACTCGCCCCGTTTAAAGAGTACGTTCCGGTTTCCTCGGGGCATGAAGCACCAGCGACCCGGAATCCTTCTTCTGCCTTTGGCAGATGAAAAATATCGAGTTTCGCGCTACGTCCCGTATCATTCGACGCAGTTCCGCGTTACATCCTCGAGGAATACCGCGAAATTATTTTCCACGGACGTTTCCTCTCCTTTTAACGGCCAACTCTGAGACTCTGTCCGCGGTAATCGACAGATAATCAACGATACTCGAGCGAGCGTGATTAAAGCAACAAAAGATCAAGATCAAGATCAAGATCAAGACCAAGATCTTGTGGCTCCTTCGTTGGAATTTCCCGGAGTATTTCGGAGATTCCAGGTCCTCTAAATTCCCGCAGCGCGAATTTTGATTTATTAGCCCCGCGCAGTCGTCGCGTGCAAACTTGCACGACAGCTGTTATCCGTTTATCGACAGAGAGAGAGAGAGAGGGAGGGAGAAAGAGACTTGTAAACGCAGCCCAACTCGATGTTAAGGGGCGCGCGGCAACCCCTCCCCGACGTTCCTTCGTTCGTTTATGATATTAATTACCAAGTTACAACCCTGTTAACCAACTTTCGCTGCGTCACCAACTTCCGAAAGCGTGAAATCGGCTCGGCTCGTCTCGGGGCCTCTTACTTTCGGCGAATCAAGAAAAGTGAAGGAGCGGCCGATTCGATTAATCATCCGCTTCTCGCGAAAAGCGCGCCTCCTCCTTCGTTCGAACGCCTTCGATTATTCAACTGTGAGTAATCGAATGATCGATGTCCACTAATTGGACGAGAGTTGAAAATCGAGGCTTCAGAATGTAACATCGAGAGAGAAAGAATCGAGAATTTTAAACAGATTTTATTTATGACGTGATACGTCGTTTCTATCAAATTTCGTTTCGCGAGTGAAACTTTGCCCTCGACGTGATATTTCTAGGATATTTCTGCGACGAAAGGAAGGAATCCAAAGGCAAGAAGAAAGTCAAAGGCAGACGTTTGAAAGGTCCAACTTGCATCCGCATTTCGGGAAAATTGACGCAAACGTTTCGTCGTTATCGTTGCGTAAAAGAATTTGCCACGCTACGATCGCGTGCATGCGCGCACGGTGAACGCAAGGTTCTTTCTCCGGCATTCTGGCGATTCGCCAGATTGATACTGAGTGGTCGAACGGAACGGAGGAATCTCAAATATCAGAGTTCACGCGCGCATTTCTACACGTGTATTCTCCGTAAAAGAGAGGAAAAAAAGAGGAGCGTCCTTGTGACAAAGGAAAGACTCCTCGAACCGTACTCACCATTTCCCTTTATTCTACCACGTTGAAAAAGAATTAATTTAAAAAAAAAAAAAACTGCACGACTTGTACGTCAGTACGATTCGTCTCACTGAAAGGCTCAGAAGCAACTGTTCTGACTAGGAAACGAAGACGACTTTTTTTCCATGAAATTCTATTGATATGCAAACGTTTGAATCGATACAAAACAAATTGCAGGTGCGATCGCTCAGTACCAGACAACGCCACTCCTACTCGAGGTCTAGACCACGCCCCCTCGCGAATCACGTGACCCAAATCAACCAATCGCTAATTTTCGTTGCATCAGCGTTGCACCTGAAGAAGCCCTATTTTCTGCGTTACCTCCGTTAAAATCACTTTCAGTGATTAAAGAAAAGAAAATTCCTTCTAGAACAAAGTAAGTAACGTTCTACTTTCCCCGAGGAAATGCGAGGAAAAGGTAAGATCAAAGCCCGCGAATCTTCCAAAAAAATTGAAACGATTCTTAATGATCGATCGAATCTAAAAGGGGGAAAAGGAAGAGGAATATACGAGGAAAAGAGAGAGAGAAAGAGAGAGAGAGAGAGAGAGGAAAATGCGTACTTTCAGCAAAGTTATAACGACGTGCCGTCTCTCATCAAAGTTGGGGAGCAAGGATGATGGTACATTACAGTGTTCCTTTGAATAAAGGGTAGCGAAAGGGATATCGCAAAAAGTTCAGCTGGCCCAGACACATGGTGCTTTCAGAGCTTTTTCCCGCGCCTTTGTAGGGAGCACGAAAAGTGAGGGGAAAGGCGGGAAGAACAGACGAACACGGAGAAGGACGCAACAGATAGACACACAGAAATAACAATCCGTTCTTCCTCTTCTCTTCCCAAGGATTTGAGAGACTACGGGGGCAAGATTCCTTACTTCCTTCCTTCCATTTGCGCATTCGCTTTTTCGTATTCCTATAAGATTCCTTCCGCTGCCACTCCATAAACGCGTATATCCTCTTTCGTAGCTTTCAATAGCTCTCAATCCCTCGTTCGAGACACCGGATAAAAGTACAAAACAAGAAGAAACCGCGTGGACAGGCGGGGGGGAACACGATGCGCAGATTCGGTGCGCGTATTCTGCATTTTGTGCATTTCCTCCTTCTTCCGCTTGATCCCACTTCCGCCGTCTTTCCACCGCTTTCGGGACGAGTTTCATGCGGGAAACGCTTGTCACGTTTACGCGAAACATTCTCGACAAGGCAGTAGTTTCGTCGCCTCTGTCCGCGTTTATCGCGTTTTACGCGATCGCGGGACATCCCCCTGTTTTCCCGCAGCTCGAGCTGAACATTCACCAAACAAACACGGAAACAAACTCGTGACGCGAGTTCCTCCAGCTTTGCGCCACTACTCCGTGTGCTTTTTGCTTCGCGGAAAAACCATGCATGCGCGCGGGCTCCAACTTGACGATATCAATCTTTCTAACGAGATTTTCAAGTCGAATTTCAAGTTTCTCGATCTCGAAAGATACCCTTTCACGTACGCTCACCGTGAAATTTTCCACCGTCGCCACAAAGGCGTTTCGAACGAATAAATTCACAGAGATTTCCTAGGTATCTCGATCAAAGGGATCCTGCCGTGCGGTCCAACTCACGAGCCACTACGCTCTTTCTACGCCGTGGAACACCTGAACTCTCTCTGCTCGGTCCAAATTTTTCTAATTAACTACCACTCGGCTTTCATCTTCCTTCGAATCATCTCGAGTCAAAAATCACCTTTCGTTCGATCGAGCTCTCGTTGCAAATCGTCAATTCGCCGGTCAATTCCATCTCGCCGCGTAGCCTCGGGAGAATTAATTGCTTCGCATTCCTCCCGTGCCCAACTTCTTCGTCCCTTGTTCGCCTAATTTCGATCGGTCTCACGCGTTATTAAATCGAACGCGCCGAGCTGAAACTGCGGCACGGTCCACGCAAAGAGTCGCGGAGCAAACTTCATAAATATGAACGATCTTCGGCGCGGTGACGCGATCCGCCGCCGGTTGAAACAGAAACGGAGCGGCAACTTCTTCCTCTTCTTGGCTGAATTCAATTAAAACTTGCGACCAGGGTCCGCGAGCGTGGAGCAGTCTCTTTAATCCGATAGAAATGTCTCGGTTGTTCGGTGGTTCCACCATCGACCGACAGGACAATCAGTTGTCCACGCAGACGGATAATTCCACGCAGCTTGCGTGTGTATTCGCATCATGCAATTTGGAGAAGCGATCGTTGGACGACTAGGTCTGAGTCTCCTTCGTTTGGAGCGAATGCAGATGAAGCAATAATTTTATCACTGAAACTGCAACGCTGATGCAACGAAAATTAGCGATTGGTTGATTTGGGTCACGTGATTCGCGAGGGGGCGTGGGCTAGACCTCGAGTAGGAGTGGCGTTGTCTGGTACTGAGCGATCGCGCCTGTAATTTGTTTTGTATCGATTCAAATGTTTGTGTATTTATAAAATTTTGGAAAAAAAGTCAGAACAGTTGCTTCTGGGCATTTCAGTGAGACGAATCGTATTGGGACACAAGTCGTGCAGTTCTTTTTTTAAAATCTATTTCAAAATCAGCTATAGAACCAGAAATAAATATTGCAATCCTTGAAAATAATAAAATATATTTCTTACAATTTATATTTAATAAATTTTCATATCAAATTGTTAAACAAATTGCTGCTAAAAGTTGATGAATGAACTAAAGATGATGCAGGAGTAGGTGCTGTTGCAGCAAAAATTATTAACAATAATATAAATATTAATAATCTATTAATTTTCTAAATAATTAAATTTCAACTACGTTCACAACGAACGTGGCAATCTGTCTCTTCATCAGAGTTCGATTTAAGCTCTCATTAATTTCGTTTCTCGATCTCGATCAAACGAGCATTTTTCCAGATTATAATTTCAAAGCTATAAAAAGAAGGTTTGTGTCGAAAGTGTTTGACATTTTCTTCGTGTTTCTTTTAAATTTGCCAAAATGGCTTCATCCGTGAAATTTGGAAAAACGGAAGATGATTAACTGCGACGTTGAAAAAAGGGCAAGGATTAGAACCTAAAGCCAACGGAACGCTAGATATTTGATTATCGGATATTAACGGCGTAATCCATCGTTTATAACTTTATTGATAATTAATGAGCAAATTTGTCGATCCAGTGCCTCTGTCTAATTAAGCTCCGTGCCCCCTCTCTCTCTTTCTCTCTGTTCAGCTAGAAATTTCACGCTCGTTCTCCCGATTGAATCTGTTTTCAACGAATTTATTAGCTACTAATTAATAACTGTTTGACGATCGATCGTAACGAAGCCCGAAATCTTGTCGGGCACATCGTCCTCGCCGAACATTTCACGTCAACTTGCGCTTTCATTCTCGAAATGAACGTTTGTTGAAAAGAAACAAGTAACTTTGTCTAGTAAACTGCGTGAATCTCACGGTTTACTTTTCCTCGGAGTAGAGGAACGCAAATAAATTGCAGTTCTACGCGCTAGTACAACACGCAGTAGTCGCTCGTTAACGAGTCCAATCGATGCAATCCGCTCGCCCAAAAATTCGACCGGTTTAACTCCGTAATCTCCCCTCCACTCACTAACGGTACATCGACTTCTATCGTTGTTTTTCCCCCTCCCCCCTTTCCTCCAGCGATCGTTCCAACCGAGTACACGAGAAAACGTAGCACTTCCTTCTACCCGGTGTAATCGGCTTCTTTCATCGTTACGCCGTCCCTCTTTTTAACACTCGTTTGAAGACAATAATTGCCAACGTACCCAGGAAATAGGTGCGTGTAAAGTCGTTTGAAAAATTTATTTTTCTTCGATCGAGTACTTTACAAATCTGTCTCTTTGGATGTCTCATGGATTTTGACGACAAGAGTCTCGGGAAGCCGAGTTTCTTCGCGTATCAGGTGTGTCGGGCATATGGAACGTATTTGCATTAAACGTAAGTCGATGCGATAACCAATTTTACGAGAGAGGTGTTTATCCCAAGTTTATTTAAGTTCCGCGTGGATTCCAGGCAGATGTTTCAAGATCTAAACAGGGGAACCACCACCCAGCGCCGGCAGGTTGTACGCGATTGTGTACGTTTCCCCCAAAGTACAACCAAGTCCCACCAGCTTAGTTTGAGCGTTGAGCGGAGTTTAGCGGCGAAGTCTTCGGCGTTAAACGAAGTTTCCGCCGGTGAGCTAAACCCAAAACCCGATTGGCTGAGCTGTCAGTTAAACTCCATTCGGGAGTGGTTGCTTGAATCGGGACGCGGGAAACGTGGGCATCGAGGCGAGCTAAACGTTAACGTGTAATTGATTCGAGCCCAACGTCGGGATCTACGGTTCCGTCGTTACCGTCCACGTGGAACATCGAATTGATTCTTCCAATCGTCGAGAGACTCCCTCCAGTTCACAACTGCTGCGCGAACGATAATTTCTCAGTTTCGAAATGAAACTCGTCTGCTCCTCAAACAAACAGTCGCGACGAAACCCAAAAGAGCTTGAAAAACGCTTCCAATTTTCTTCCGCTTAATTTGAAAAAGAGAATTGATCAATTTATCCCCGGATTTATTTATCTTCTCGACTGCGCGTTGTGTCTCGTGACTGATGACGTTCCGGCTATTGAAATTAAGTAAAACGATGGATTAAGGAACGAGAGACGGCAAGAATGCGGCAGATCCTCTCTCTCTCTCTTTCTCTCAGTGAACGGTGATCAGTCTTGGACCAAGTGTTAATCCCCGTTTTATTACGACAGCTTCTTCGAGACCGTCTGTAATCGTACGCCTCGTTCATCAAGGGATCCTTCTTGCCTCCCCGGCCATCAATTAATAGCAATTATACTTTATTACTCGAGCCCTGCAACCCGGGTTAAAGGATTGTTTCGTTCAACGCGGCCCGATTGCCAGTTCAATTTCCACGTCAGCTATTCATCCGGCTGCACGCATCGGCCAATGGTCCGTTTAATTAGAAACAAAACTCGTTAGAGCCGCCAGTGCGATTAATTTATCGGGCTCTTCAGGTTGCAGGCATTGATTTTCGCAGTTGCAGCTGCCGAAAGCTCCTGGAACGCGTAAAACATCTTCGCACGAATAGGCAACAGAATCGCGAACCCTTTTGTTGCGAGCATGCACCGACGTATTGGAGTAATTGCATATCAAAAGTAAATAATTTTCCTATTTTCTCTACTCGGAGAATATACGGTGGAACAGTAGTATGCGAGTTAAGAAATTACTGTAATAAAGAATCTTCCTTAATCTAATATTGTTAAAATTCCGTCTAATTTGGAAAAAGACCGACTATAGGTGTAATCTATTAAAAATTTAAAGTTGGGTTTGAAAAATTAAAGCATTAAACATTCTAAACCCCTGTTAAAAAGTGGGAAATTCGAGAAAGATTTCATTTCAAAACTCGAATTAAGTTGAAAAATGATTTTCGAGACGCGAAGCAAGGTTCATCCAACGAGGATGAGCCGCCGACGACGTTGGTTGCCTCGACAATGAAACTTCTCGTATGTTTTTCTCGTTTGGAAAGCTCGTAAATTTCCTCGAATGACAGTTGGCAGTGTTTTACGACGTCGGTTCACTAACCTTGGCGACCCGAGGCTACTAAATTATTGGCCAGCGGAGGCTCGGAGGATTTATCCCCGGTAGGAGACGAGCATGACAATCGCCTCTTAACTCGCGGGGGGTCAGGAGGTCGTGCCCAAGAGACCCACATTTCTCGTCTTCGCCTCTTTAACCGAAGGAGCTTCTCCGTTGGCTCCTTCTTCCCCCGTATTTCCTCGCATTTCGCCTCCTCGTCTCGTCTCGTCTCCTCTCGTTCGATCTCCAGTTTCTCCGACGCTTTCCAAGATCTATTTGGCTTATCCGGTCCCTCAACGGCGGCCGTAACACGTTACGCCGGAAGCTCATCAAATATTCGACGCGTTCGAGTACGAAATTTGACGACGCCGTGCTCGTAAGTGGAATGCTATGTACCTAACGGCGGACCGTGCGATCCGGCAGATTCGAGATGCAAAATTTAGATGTCCAAGGAGGACCAAGCAGGACCAAGACGGATCGAGTCGAATTTTTGTCGACGATTAGAAAGTTCGAAATTAGAAAAAGGAAAAAATCTGCACTTGACGTGACTTGTTGTTTCGGTATCGATTCGTCGAGCAAAATACACCAAATTGCAGGTGGTTTGCGAATAAATTCCGAATCCGTGCCGAAGAATACGTATGAATAAATTCAACAATGATATCGATGTTATCGTACGCTTACGTATCTCTGCATTCCGAAGGAGATATTAAACACACGCAACGTCGAGTCAATAATTCAACGAACTACGTTTGTTCAACCTTCTCCCTTTTTTTCATCACTGAAAGTGATTTTAGCGGGCCTCTTCAGGTGCAACGCTGATGCAACGAAAATTAGCGATTGGTTGATTTGGGTCACGTGGTTCGTGAGGGGGCGTGGCGTTGTCTGGTACTGAGCGATCGGGCCTGTAATTTGTTTTCTATCGATTCAAATGTTTGCATATCGATAAAATTTTATGGCAAAAAAGTCGTCTGGGCCTTTCAGTGAGACGAATCGTACTGCAGTAAAAGTCGTGCAGTTTTTTTTTTTATCCCGAGCAGCATCGAGAATGAAGACACTGTTCTCTCTCCTCTGCATTCCACGTTCTATCGGCAGAGAGCCACGAAACTGCAATCACGAGGTTTCATCAAACATCCAGCTCTCTCTCTCTCTCTCTCTCTCTCTCTCCACCTCTGTTTTTCCTAATTTCATTCCCACGTTTTATTTCGGGAACGAGTAATCCAGGTTGAATCCAGCCCGGAGGAGGAAGCAAGAGGGAGCAAAAACACAGAGTGTTCCCGGCCTCGCGTTTCATCCGGTTAAGAGACGCCCCTTTGAAGTCCCATCGTTCCCCATCTAACGGCGAATTCGTTAATTTCTCTTCATCGATGGTCCGTTTCCAAGCAGAATTACACGCGATGCGCGCGCGGGGCGATGGGCGCGGGGTTTGTTATTTAAAATCCAGTAGCTCGTACCCTGGTCTTTTTCGGCGATTCGTTTAAAGCCATACGTATATATATATATGTACGTATAGTAGGTACGTATGAATGCACGTCGGAGGCTCGCGCAGTCGCGGTCCTTGTCATTATTTAATTTAATCCTCAATTGGAGTTGGCCGCGCGCTGAAGCCAAGCTTTCTGACCGATGAGGAATTTCACGAACGTTCGTCCACAGCGCTGGAAATCAGTGCTAGACCGGATCGATGAAATTGAAGAGGATAATTAGACGCTCAAGGCTCTCTCTCTCTCTCTCTCTCGTTTGACCCGGCTGAATTGCAGCTAGTTTAGTACGGGGAATTTGTTTTTCACTCGGGTACTCACGATCGAAACTCCAGCTTCTTTTTGAAGCTCTCTTCTCGCTGAAGATAATTTTCAATCCGTCCGCTCGGAGTTTATTCAATCGCGCGACGAAAAACAATGCCAATTATTACACGTGCATTAACGACAAATGTCAAACGAAAAGAATCATCAATCAAAGTAGCTTTCCTCATCTTTGGAATTTCCCAGCGTGGCTTGGCGTTTTCATTTTAAATGAAACGCAATTTCCATTTTAAAAAATGCAGATCCTCCGCCGAACTTGTTTATCGCAATTTCGCGCAAGCCGGCTGTGATTTAAATGTGCATAATTCAGACGGTTCGCGCCCCAGTCGTGGACACGGAGTTACATCTTTCCCTCGCCGGGTTTTCTCTCCGGTTTCTTCCACATTTCCCGGCTGCTGACTTATCCGGGGGCATAAATAGGAATCACAGCGACGCGCATTTTTTCTCACGCGGCCCCCTTATTCCGATATTTATGAACGTTTCCTTCTCGTTGTTCCTTCCTTCGCTCGCGCGCCGCAGTGGCAAACGAGCCGAGTCTTCTCGCAAGATTTTCCCCTCTGTTCCTTCTCTCTCTCTCTCTCTTTCTCTCTCTCTCTCTCTTTCTCTCTCTCTCACTCTTGTCCTTCGGCGTTTCGCCACGGTTGAAAGCTTTCGCGCGTTCCGCGGAAATAAAATTGTTGCAACGCGAAACTTCGTTACTCGGCCGCGCCAGTGAGAAGACAGCCGGCGCACACGTGCTCGCCAGCTCGCTTTCAAATTTCGACTTTCCATCGCTCGTTCCGATCGCTTTTAATCCGGGAATAATTCACACTCCGTCGAGCTTAAAATCGTATCGCGCCCGATGCAAATTAACGCACCCCGTTGCAGCGGTTCATTCCACGGTGTTGTAACGTTGCTTGGTTAAACGCTCGTTTCTCCTCCAGCGGCAGAACTTGACAAAAATTGAAGCGATTCCAATTTCTCTCCTTTTCTCTTTTTAGTTTTTTGTTTGGTATAAGGTACACCGCAGGTACACCGAGGTGGATTGGAATTTTTTAAAAAAAATATTTTACGACGGGAGGAAGCGCCATGAGAGACGCGGCTGGGTGATTTTCCACGCGAGGATCACAACGACATCACGTGTCATAAAAGTCACGGAAATGATCCGTGGCGCGAGTTTTCCTCCGTTCAGGACGCTACGCCGGTCGAGCAAACGTATTTCAGCAATATTGCTGGCTCGTTTCCGATTACGAGCCGCACCTGAACGGAGTTCACGACGCCGGTGAACGAATTTATTACCGAGGAATTTACCCGACTGCTCCTGGCAAATCGAGCAACGTGGCTCAAGGCCTGGCAGAGAGCGCACCTCTGATTCAGAAGGTAATTGAAAGCCGCTCCGTTTTTCCTCCGACGGCGCGTGTTGTTCTTCCGATCTGGTACAATCGATCGTGACACGTTTTTCCAAGGTAAAAGAGTTCCGTTTCTTCGATTTCCAAGTCCAGACAGTAAAATCAGATATCACGTCTTTTGCATCATTTCCTTCCGATAACGTCGAAACGACGAAAGGTAAACGCAGTTTCGTTCAAGTAGAAAGTGTCTCGATGTGAACGTACCTCGCGCCGCGTAAATGTAAATTAGCTGCGCTGATGAGAGGCGAACACCCTATTTGACAACTGTTGTTTATATACGTCGGTTGTTTTCTTTTTTTTTTAGCACTGGAAGTGATTTTAGCGGGTGATGCAACGAAAATTAGCGATTGGTTGATTTGGGTCACGTGATTCGCGAGGGGGCGTGGCGTTGTCTGGTACCAATCGGTATATATATATATATATATATATATATATACATATAGAACCGATTGCAATCGATTTAAAAAGGAGTCTTTTGGAGAGAGAAACTTTGGCCGGCAGTAAAAAGTTAGCGAAAAAAGAAAGAGAGTGGTAAACTCACGTGAGAAATTTCGAATCAGCCGAGAGGCGACAGGGGGGTTGTGGAGGAGTGGAGGGAGAAAAGCCGATGGAGAGCGAGAGATATGCCTTTGGCCGTGAAAAAGGGAAATGTTTATAATGCCTTGGAGGTAGCCGTTCGATGAAACGGTATTAATGGCTGAGCGGTCACAGGATTAAATCCGCGATCCTGTCGATCACAGGCGAAGTTAATCCCGAAAAGTCCCTTTAACAGGATGTAACTCATTCCCGGTTTATTGAGAAAGCCCGGTGAGTCACAAAGGCGTGCGCGCGGGCAACTCGCATCTATCATCGCTATTATACCAACCGTGTATACCTCACACCGTACACCGTACCGTACACCGCACCGTACACCGCACCGTTACCAGTAACCGATATGCACACGCACACACACACACAAAGACACACACACACACACACACACACACACACAGGACAAAAATTACATTCGTTACAACTCGCCTCCTGCGCGCTGACAGATCGTACGTTTCCAGGCTCGAGCGTTACTTGCCGGAGCGCGCGGCACGGGAAATCTGAAATTCAGATCAGTCGATGGCGTTCCCAGATAGTCAGGATGAATTCACGGATAGACAAACAGAGAATCGAAGAGCCGGAGTGCGGGTGAAAGAGAGAGAAAGAAAGGAACAGGCCGCGAGCAAGACAGGCAGACGTATCAGCGATTCGTGTGCGCTACGGCTCGGTTTAACGATATTTTGTTCCCTTTTGAAGCTGAAAAGTTGCGAGGGACAAGGCGCGGAATTTGAACAAACGTAGAAACACACCCTCCAACCCGAGGAGGGAAAGAGGGGTTGGAGGGATGGGAAGGAGTGAAGGAAACAAACGAAACGAAACGAAACGAAACGAAACGAAACGAGAGGTACGTATTGCGCGATGGATTTATAAAATTCATCGTAGCATCGTGGACTTTGTGGAAACTTGCAAGTTTCCCAATTCTCCCTTACAACGGATCACGCGTTTATCGTGAACGTTTCACGAACGTTAAATCTCATTTCGGCGCACGAACCGACGCGGTTGTAGCAAAACTATGTTCGACGATCGGAGTAGTACGGTTGTATGCCACGGCTCGCGCGAAAGGACCGTGGAATTATCGAATTGAATCGTTACCGAGTTTCGAAACTCGTCTCGCTCCAATCGGCCCGTTCTGACGTTCAGTCGATGGAAACGGAACGATCGCCCAACTCGCGAGGCACTGCAGTCTTCCGAAAGCGATTAACAAACTCACCTTGGAGAACCGTTCAAATAATTAAACCAAACGAGAGGTCTCCTCTGAGAGAGAGAGAGAGAGACACAACCAAAGAAAAAAGAAAGAAAGTGGAAAGCAGCAACTTGGGCTTCGAACGTCGTTGCTCCGGCCCTGAACACGCTTCTACACGTGTCGAATGGCATTTACAAGAGCTGCGCGCACCGATACATCGGTGCACACGAAATTCATGCATCGCGTACCGTTAGTCGACATTCATTGGCTTCTTCTTCATCTCCGTCTCCTTCTTGCCTCTCTGTCCATACCACACTGTGTGTGTCTGACGACTTCCTCCCTCTCTCTCTCTCTCTCTCTCTCTCTCTCCTCTTCCTCTCGGTTCGCGCTCTTTTTACTCCCGGTGGAGTGGAGAGGAGAGACCAACTGGTTGCCAATAAGAGAAACCACGTTGCTCGTGTTGCTTCCATTTTCTTGTCCGAGCGCCGGTTAGCCAGCCCGGCCAGTTATGTGGAGTATAACGGAATCGGTACCGGGTTAAATTTAACCTCGCCGCTGCGCCCGGTGCTGACCTTGTTTCCCGTCCTCCGGCACCCTTCTTCCTGCCATCCTTGAGCGGTCGCCGGATTTTTCAGCCGGGCGCCGCTGAGAATATTCAGGAAACTCCGCATTCCTCCGCACCTTCGATTTCTTGCGCGATGGCGAGGCACGACCGTGCCGTTAATTGACGTTTAATAATCGTTTCCTTTAATAATCGATTTACCGTAATCCGGGAATCTCCTCGACGCTCGAACTGGGTTCTGGGTTTCATTGATCCTTGGTTTGAAACTAAACACTTGATTCGTCCTAAATGACCAATTTGTAATTTTTGTTGCACCGACAAAATGTGCGAATGAAAGTTTGTGCGACAAAGTTTCTCCACTTTTTCTTTTTTCGACTTCGAGCGTCGGCTAAAGTTCCCAGTGTTAACTAGAAAAAGCGCATCTCGCGAATCTCGAGACATTTTCGAGTCAACTCGAAGCTCTTCTGTCTTTGAGAATGATCGAAGAAAGTGAAACAACGGGTCGAGACACAAAGTGACGACATAATTGGGTGCAAACGATCGATCAGCTAGAATATTTCCAATCATCGATGATCGACGAGGACGGGACGGACCTTGAGGCGTGCAAAAATCACGATGACACTGATGGTCAGGAAAGGATCTGGTTTTCGAGTGTGTGTATTCGCGAGTATGTACACGCAGTATATCGGGGATTGGATGTCGCACGCCGCGACAGAATGCGTACAAAGTGTTTTCCACGGCAGTGGAACGGAAGCGTTTAATGAAATTCCGTTCATCTGTCTTCGAACTGTCGTCGAACTGTTCCTTGGCCCGAGAGAGACGAGAAAGAGAGAGATGGCTTCGATACGTCGAATGCTCGTCGCATGCTATCGCGTCACGCGGCTGCGACGCATTTTTCTAAAACGTTCTCTTGCCCTTCGGGCAGAATTTCCACGGTTATATGCACGGTACGTGATCTGTTTACAGCGAATCGAGAGAGACGACAAAAAGAGCGGGCAGGAGAGCTAGGAGAGGCACTTTTATCGCGAACAAAACGCTTCCAATGGAGAGACCGCCATTGTGGCCACAGCGTGTGGTAACAGTCGTCGTGTGGCTTGTAACGGTATTGCTTGAAATCGAAGTGCACTGTTTTGCTATTCCGTTCCGTTCCCCACCAGCCATCTATATCTTTCATTCCGACGACGATCGACGCAACTTTGTTCTCGATCGAATATCGAATAACGAAAACGAATAACGTCCAGCTTCTCGAGGTGAAGGTGAACGAACTTTGCAAAAATTCCGCTCGTCGAACAGGGCAGAGTAGCGGAGCGTAACGACACGGAGAGTACGTACGTATATACGTATATCTCGAAGTGGAAACGAGCGTAACATTCGGCCAAATGAAATTTTTTCCCATCCCGTGAATCGGACGCAGTACGTCGCTCCCGTTTATGCCAAAAATTCCTGTCTAATGCTCGTCCCGCAGAAAAATAACTCGACGTTCCGACTAGCCGGTGAGATATTGCGCCATTACTACGCTCTGCCGTTTATTCTGGCAACGCCGTGTAATATGGCATAAAATAAGTTCACCCTCGCGCACCCCCGTGAAACGATAGTTCTCGGCGGTGCACTCGGATGTCAAATTTATACATTCATACACGTGTGTACGTGGAAAAAAAAAATACGCACTGGAAGATTAAAGCATCGCGTTTGCAAATTTATCTTCTTCAGTTTTAGTTTATTCCCCCAGTTGCGGGATAAAATTTCAGAAAAAAAAGAGAAACAGAAAAGACGCAAAAAAAATACAAAATTGTCGAAATAATTGTAATAGTAAAGTAATAATAATAAATATAATTATTATAATTATATATAATAGTAAATATAATTATAATAGTAAAGTAATAATAGTAAATATAATTATTATAATTATATATAATAGTGAATATAGTTATAATAGTAAAGTAATAATTACAAATTAATTGCAAAATAATTATAATAGTAAAGTAATAATAGTAAATACAATTATAATAGTAAAGTAATAATAGTAAATACAATTATAATAGTAAAGTAATAATTATAAATTAATTGCAAAATAATTATAATAGTAAAGTAATAATAGTAAGTACAATTATAATAGTAAAGTAATAATTATAAACTAATTGCAAAATAATTATAATAGTAAAGTGATAATTACAAATTAATTGCAAAATAATTATAATAGTAAAGTAATAATAATAAATATAATTATAATAGTAAAGTAATAATAGTAAATAGAATTATAATAGTGAAGTAATAATTATAAATTAATTGTAAAATAATTATAATAGTAAAGTAATAATAGTAAATATAATTATTATAATTATATATAATAGTAAATATAATTATAATAGTAAAGTAATAATTATAAATTAATTGCAAAATAATTATAATAGTAAAGTAATAATTATAAATTAATTGCAAAATAATTATAATAGTAAAGTAATAATTACAAATTAATTGCAAAATAATTATAATAGTAAAGTAATAATTACAAATTAATTGCAAAATAATTATAATAGCAAAGTAATAATAGTAAATACAACTATAATAGTAAAGTAATAATTAATTGCAAAATAATTATAATAGCAAAGTAATAATAGTAAATACAATTATAACAGTAAAGTAATAATTACAAATTAATTGCAAAATAAATAAATACAAAATTATCGACGTCTCTCTCGTAAAAAGTAAATAATTATAAATTCCATCGCGCGGGACGGAGTAATGAATTATTCTTTCCTTTTTTTCTAGAAATTGACGCTCGAAACCTATCGAACAGAGAGTTAAAAGAGAGATAAAATTTACTGTCGCTTCGAAACCGAGCCTTTGATTTCCTACGATTTTTTCTCTTCCTCGTCGAGGTCCAACGAGAGAAATGGCGTTGTAAATTAGTATTCCCGAACGTATCGCGACGGTTAACGTTGACGTACGTACGGTACTTGGGGATATTCATTTTTTTTCAACGGGCGGCGACGAGGTCAAGGATGATGTGCTTTCCGGTGATGGGGAACCGGTTTTTTCCTGAGAGGATCTCGCGCGTTGGTAAATTTGCCGACTCCGCGCGTGGCAGTTGGTGCTGCTCCGGCCGAGCAGCTCTGTCCCCGAGATCGTTCGCAAGTCATCGAGGAATACCAGCGATTCCATTAGATCGCCCGATAATTCCATTAAGGTATTCGTTTGCCTCGATCCGCCGTGAGCGAAACGTTTCGTTTAAATCTCCTTTCAACGGCGTCAATCCTCTTCGAGCCCGTGTTGCTACCAGATTCCAAGATCAATCGACTAGATTTAAACCGCGTGCAACTGATTTAAAACTGAAATAAGAGAGCTACTGAGCTCTTTCCACGATATGAACCGTACCACGTTCAACTAAACCAATTTTCAACTTAGATTTAAGATATTTTATAAAACATAACATTCTGTTATATAACCGTCCAATTACGTTATTTTATAAATAATTAATATTATCGTTACTTGTTAGTAATGGTTGTCATAATTAATTGCCTAATGTCTGTTCAACATAAAATGCAGATGTTAAATGTTTCTTCTTTTTTAACTTGAAATATTAAAAATCTCGAGGTGAATTGTATATGATAAAATCAAAAGTTGTAACACAATTGTATGTATTTTTAAATTAAAAAATACTACTGTCAAAGTGTTCTAGATTGAAAGAAAAAATTTATAATATTGTTACCTAAAAGGAAGCAAGCTCGAGGTAATTTAGGGGGTGGACTGCAAAGTGAGCATCTCGTTTCCTCTTTTTTCTCTTTTTCTGCAGATAAATCGCTACAAATTCGTATCGACGATGAATTTGAAGTCGAGATGTATCGTACAACGAGAGTTTCGCGAGCACGCGCGATTCTTCAAAGTAACGACGCTTACCGGACTATAAGCGTCGCGCGTTACGAGCCGGAGAACAAGCACACAGCCAAGAGAGGACAATGTCGCCTAGGGAAAAGTAGCAGGTTCGCCACGGACGTCTGGCAAAATGTGGCGTTTCGACCGACGGAATGTTGCCTAATGGGGCGCAATATCGGCGAGCAAACAAGTCGTTTCTTCGAATGGCGGAGGACCACTTGAATTTCCATCGTTCGTTCACCTCTCGTGCACGTCCCAAGCTGATACTGTGCTACGAACGAACGAACGAACGAACGAACGAACGAACGAACCCGACGTTTTCATCGGTCTGTGCGGGTCACTGCGAAACGATTGTCTCGTGACACCGCCGATCCCCTCGAAATGGCAATCGGACGGATTAAACCCCACCTCGGACGGTCCCCGACGTTCGACGAAATTCTCCAAGCTTTAACGACCGTGTGGCCCGCGGAATCGCGCCCCGGACGCGCGACGTCCCAACGATTTAACCGAGCCCCAATGATTCAAACGGGCTCCCATGTGTCGCAGAAAACGTTCCATTCGGCGGCTCCTTCCGATTAAATCACCGTGGAAAATTGGATTTTCTAATTGGATATAAAGTGAAACGATAGCCACCACGTTGTGGAACGCCGATCACGTTGTAGAAACAGCGGACAGAGAGAAAGAGAGTCTGCACGCTTGGAAAGTTTAGCAGAAGCTTTCCTTTCGATAAAATTAAATTCTACTCGAGAGTCTCGGATAAATAATCAACGGAGTGAACTTTCGAGCCGTTTGGAGTTTTTCATTTTATAAAAATTTGTTGCAAAGTCATGTACATGTACTGACAGTGGCGATCATTTTTCCCAATTGTCTGTCAAGATCGGCTCGATTCGGTAAGAAGATACTGTAAAATTATCAAAAGAACGTTAAAGTAAATATTATTTATTATTATTTAGTATTTTTGCACAGTATTGTATAATTTACATAATAAATTATTATTATTCAGTGCATAAACAATATTCTACTAAAAATATTTGGAACGAAATGTTAAAATTTATTTCAAATTAATTCTGACATCATTAAAAAATTGTGTTTGATAAAATAATATTTCAAAATTAATTAAATTTACTTAATGTCTTGTTCTGTGATGCATCTAAAAACCTAGACACTTTTCTTGATAATTAATAGCTGTTGCGCTATTATAAAAATTGCAAGACACACTTCAGAAGCGAAACTATAAGCGAAGTGACCAAAAATCGGCCAGACACGGGACGCGTTAAACGTCGTTTCACATTTAGCTCAGCCGCTGCACATGTGACAATGTACAACACTACATTATGCAGTGCATCTAATTAGCAAAATCCTGGTCGATTCTAAGAAGCGGAATCCTCCACGGATCGCAGCGGCATAATGGATATGGCCTGTGTATGTATCCGCTGTAATCATCTCCGCAGGAGAGGAATTTCGAATTCGAGTCGGCGCCGGTGCACCGTTGGGACTGGTCATGAGAGAATAGTCGGCCCTTTGACCGTTCTACCGGTCGCGTTGCCACGTTCTCGACCAAATTATATAATGGCGATAAGCAAAGACGTTTCCTGTCCTACGCTCCAACGCGAAAGCCCGTCATTCCTTCCGCCAAAGGATACGCGCTGTCATCATTGCTTCGCAAACGTGTTACACTCCAATTCGCGTCATTCGAAAAGTGTTCCATTTCGCGATCTTTCATTTTTTTTTTATCACTGAAAGTGATTTTAGCGGGGGTAACGCTCTTCAGGTGCAACGCTGATGCAACGAAAATTAGCGATTGGTTGATTTGGGTCACGTGATTCGCGAGGAGGCGTGGCGTAGACCTCGAGTAGGAGTGGCGTCGCGCCTGTAATTTGTTTTCTATCGAATCAAATGTTTGCATTTTTCTTTTTAATTTAACATTAACCACCACACGAGTAGTTCGTAATGACTGCAGTTCAATCTTTCGCAAGGAAAGTCCAAAGTCTTTTAATTTTTTCATTTCGATTCGAAAAGAGTAACATCAACGCGCTAAAATACTGGTTGAAATTTGATGGATTTCATTCTCATCGAGTCACTATGGTTGTTGGGAATGGAAGTTCCATTCCGCGCGGAATAACGTGGAATTGCTATTTTTACACAGGTGGTGCACGCTAGCGCACATTTCCCTGTTAAAAAAAAAAGGGGGGGAGGGGAAACTAATACGAGAGAGATTCTCGAAAAAGGAAAAAGGAAAAAAAGAGGGTAGCGTAGCGCGGATTATTACACCCGTGACGTTAATTTCTTCAAAGAGCATTAAATTCAAACCAGATTCACGGCCGGTTGTGCCCGTCGCGAAAGTTGCGCGAGGTTGCAACGCGCGTCTGGACCACCGCTGTTTGCTCGGGATCGCATTTAAACCCGGCGTTGTACGAAAATTTATTCGACCGTGATTCCGTTTATCTTCAACGCGCATTCACGCGACGCGCGCGCGCTCCCGCCGCATTTATACGCAATCGGGCAACCAACTACAACCTCCAAGTATCCCTTGAACTTTCCCTTCGATCGTATTTTATCTCTCTCTCCCTCTCCCTCGTGGCTGCGAAACAACGCGACGCGATAGGAAACCGCGAAAATTACTATCAATTACGCCGCGGCAAAGTTTCCGCGAAACTTCAAAATTCCGCGAATTCGCCAGTTACCGGCGCACTATTCCCGCCGTCGGTGGAATTACTCCAGTTTTCAAAGCGCAGGGATCATTACACCGACGGAGAAGCGGAGGCAGGCGGTTATTAACATTCCCGGGCGAGGCAATTTGTTCCATTCTTGCGCGGGTTCCTGGAGGATCAGGATCGCAAACCGTCGTGCAAACTGCGCAACCCCCTTATTAGCCTCTAGTGTCGCTAGAATTTCGGTGTTTTTGGCATTAATCGCCCTCTGCCCGCCTGCCCTGTCTGTCTCTATCCTCGGCAAAACACGAGCTAGCTGCGACTGCGTTTTCTCTCTCCGGGAGACGTCGAACGCCACGACACGCTTTCACGGTCGGGTGAAAGGAGCTCTTCTAGCTCGGGTGAAGAGAGAGAGAGAGAGAGAGAGAGGAGGGAAGAGACAGACGCAGCAGGAAGACGGCGAACGCTCGTCCTCAAAGGTGGAATGCCGCAGGCGTTCGTACACGCTCATCCTGATAGCATGCAACCACGTCAGTCAGTAGCTACGGCTCTCGTTATTCGTGCGGCCGCGCACGTCCCCGAGAATTCTGTTTATTCGAGCATCTGCCAGCCCCATCAACTGACCGCCAAGTTTCCCCCGACATTGTTTCGGTTTACTTTTCTGCTCCGTTTGCTCGCGCCGGAGCTTTGTCCGCCCGGCTCCGTGATCTCGTCATCGTCGACGACGTTGACGAGGCGACGAGCAAACGTCTCTGAGTTTCGCAGCTTACTGGCTGGCAAGCTGGAATTTAACGTCGACTTGCGATTAAGCTGGAACTCGAATCTGCGAAATGCCAAGCGATCGTCACGATGGGAGAGTGGTTTCGTTGAATTTCGATGTACTAGTTTGAAGTAGTATCGGACTAGTTTGAAGTACAACGACGTCATGCGTTTCCTAAAGACTATTGAATTATTAATTTCTGTTCTGTCGCAGTTCTTTTTATTAATTTTGTTGGCGTTTGTTTACGACATGGATGTAACAAGAGTATAAAAATAAGTCACATCGAATTTCATTTAATTCGTATGATCGTCGAGGGGTAAAAATGAACGAACGACTGAAAATGAAGAAATGAATTTAGGAAATTATCAAAGTGTATCGGTCAACTAGGCTCAGCTCCAAGTCGAGCGGAGTGAAATTCAAAGATTAAAGATTTCTCACAGGTCACAGTTTTCGGGGAATATTGAGAAATAGCGCGACAGTTGCGCAAAGTCGAGCGAGAATGTTTCAACGCGGCAACACTCGCGGTGAGTGGAAATTTTTCTGCGGCCTAGTGGACCTCGAAGGCCGAGTTTTTCTCGGGAAACTAATTCGTCATAGTGACGTAACCCGATTAGCTCATGCTCGTTAACACTTGGTCAGCCAATATACGTATGGTCAGTTATCGATCAAGGTCCGACGAAGACGTGCCTGGCGTGCCTCTGTTCAAACACAGGCGCAATTGCCATTGCGTGGCCAGTTACTCGTATACTGGGAAAAACCGGGATCGTTGCGAAGTCGAAATCTCGCGCGTTCTTCGTCCCGCGTTCCACGATCTATCATTTTAGCCAATTAGCAATTTCGACGATGCCGCGCGGGTTATATACACATATATATATATAAAACGCGCGGGAAAATAAATTGATCGATTCCGCGTTAAAAGCAGAATCGCTCGTCGCAATTTCGTTGAGTAACAAATCGCTTTCCGATCGAGTCAGATTTTTAACAACCGATCCCTTCGTCTTCTTTGTCCTTTTGTTAAGACTTGTAGACTCGTTCAGTGGTAACACTTCGACACGATCGTTTTTAATCGCCTCCCCAAAGGACCGCGCGGCGAACGGTCGTCGAAAAGTTCATCCAAAATTCACGTCGTCTACCAATTTACTCTCGATTCTCTATAAATTATTCCCCCGAACGTGGCCGAAACTTTCGGACGTGTCCCTCAACAGCCTTCCCCCGTGCGTCGGAGAGATCGCGGTTGCCGAAGAACGCGTAAACAGGTTTAACATTTCTGATTGCAGAACATCCTGGACAAGTTCAACCCAGGGGCGAGGCAGTTGATCAATGCCGGCAAGGCATATCTGAAGGCTCTTCACGGTGAGTGAATCAAATTGAATCCTTAAGGGGAGCAGATCGGGGACAAAAAGACGGTGAAGTTCGCGAGACAAATAGTCGACAGACGGACCGGGGATCGCGAGGCGTCGGGCGGGGGTAGGTTAAAATGAAGAAAGAAAGGACAAACGAGCGTGGAGGAAGGTTTATGCCGTCTCCCGAGTCCTGTTTCAGGATCGAATTGCCAGCTCGTCAGAATTACACGCTGGGGGGGTGTCAACCTCCTATTTCACTCTCTCTCTCTCTCTTCCTCTCTCGTCCTTCGTTCCGTTTCTGTCGTTCGACAGAAAGCATCGTTTCTTCCTTCCTCTTCCTTTTTTCTCCTTTTCTCGTCGACTTCTCCAAAACTCCAGCTCTGCCTCTTCCCACAGGATGTGTAAACAGGGTTCATCGGGACCTACCCCTCTGCCGGCTCGCTCGATTGAAACTCGGGCTTCGTTTAAATTATTCTCCTCGCTGATCGTTTCAGACAGGAGCGACCAAGTTCCTCTCGTCTCGGAAGGAATTTAAGGAATTTTAAAGCGAGATCGAACACGTACGATATATCCTCGTTTGGACGAGTTTGTGTTTCGTATTCACTCGGTAGCTCGTTGATTCTTTAATCAACGACCGAATTCCTCGGGAGAAACTGTCGATCCCGTACCGAGAATTAATTGCCACTTGCAGCTAGTCGACGTCGATAATTCAATTTTTGATCGATCTCGTGTCTGCCAACTAACCTTGAAAGAAATTTCGAAAATGCGGCATGCGAGATTGATCCCGATCGCAGTCGCGGACGCGAGAACTCGAAACTGGGTTTCGACAGTTTTTCACACCGGCTCTGTCGTTCGTCGCGAGCGTGAAAGTTTCGCAGAGACAACGAAGGTTTGAGTTACGTCTTTGCGCTTCCGTCGCGGTGAATTTCACTTCCCGATTTCCGTCCGCGATCAATTTTCAAATTTTCCAGATAGAGCGAAGTTTTTTCCTCGAACACACGCGGAACTGGAAGTAGGAATTCCTACTGGACCCGTGACAAAAACAAAACTACGCGACTCGTTGGAAATTTAATCGCGCGAAACGTCGAATGACGAAACACGCTGAAAAAACAAAAGGATACTCGACCCGACGCAGCGCGGGAAATATTTGGCAAGCGGGCGACGGCACACAGTCGCGGGGGCACATTACGCGTCACAAAGGGCGGCCATTGTGTCCCCCGTGGTTTTTCTCCCGCCCGCGCAGTTTCCATCCGTTCCTTTTCTTCCTTTTTCCTTGTCGTTCGACGTTCGCGGGGACACGAGACCCCGGTGAGCGTCTCTCTAAATCTCGGCGCGCGGAGCGCGGTCTATTATGGCTGATAACGAAACGTGGAGCGAAGAGGGGGTGAGGAGGAGGCGGAGGAAAATCGTTACACAGCGGCAGAGGCAGCGTGTAGCACGGCGAGAGAGAGAGAGTGAGAGAGAGTAGTGTAGCCTGGCTCCAGCGAGCTTCGAGCCAGCTGGAAAGCTCCGACTCGTAAGCGGAGCTTAAATCTGGCTTTGTCACGGTGAAGCGCACACGTGGAATCACACGGCCGTCGGAGGTGATGCTTGTGCACCCTGGTTCGCCAAGGGGGTGCGGACCGATCCTCCGGGGGAGGAGAGGCGAGGCAGGTCAAAGAGGGAGAGAAAGCGAAAGGTTGTGAGAAAGATAGAGAGAGAGAGAGAGAGAGAGAGAAAGAGGGTGTGGGCATGCAAGTAGCAAAGGGAAACGCAGACAGACGCGGAGAGTGCGAGAGCAGGATTGCCGGAGAATAACGGAGGGTGTGGGCAACGGATTTGAATAGAAATAGGGGGCAATGTTGTAGGAGAAACGTTCGTTCGGAGCGAGAGACGCGCGGAACGGGTCAACGCGGAGACGTGGATGAAGAGATACGAGTCTGGAAGGAATCGACCGACGTTGGTCGATCGACGGTTGGCGGAGAGGCGGCCGAGAGGAGGAGAGAAGAAAAAAAGAAGAAGAAGAAGAAGAAGGAGGAGAAATAAAGAGACAGAGCGGTGAGTCATTGTCGTACGAGAACGGGGCGGGCGGGTGGCCAGAGGCGAGAAAAATGGTCTGTAATGAGGGTCAAAACGAAGACAATTAGACGAGAAAGAGGGGCGAAGCAGGGAAAGCAGCGGCGAGAGAGAACCAACTGCGAGAGGAGTACGTACGGGGGCTATTGAACGACGGTGAAAGAAATACGTACGGCGGAGGTGGAGTAAACGGGGGGAAGCGGTGTAGAAAATTAGAACCGATGACGGCACGCGAAAGGAAAGTCGGTGGCCCAAAGTCGGGGTGGAAGAGAGGAAGCGCTTGAAAAATAGCAGGAAATTAAAAATAAGAAGATAACACGAGGAGGGAAAGACAGGAAACGATAAGGGGAACATTTACGCGCTGTTTATCGCGCTCCTGGGTGCTTTTTAAGAGGAAAAACCGGGGAAAGTGAAGGAAGGCTGAATAAAACGCGAAATATGCGCTATGAAAGTGTCAACTGAAGATAACGGGGGAGGAGCGATCGTTGAAACAGCAGTGGAACGGAAAAGTGAAGAAAACCGAAAGGATCCGGCGAGAAAAAATTGAAACGAAAACGAGTCGCAGGAACCCAGTCGCAGCGAATTCTACGAGATCCGCAGGATTAAATAGAGAAAAAGAGAGATATAGCGCGAGAAATGAGATACAAAGAAGTGGGGGAAAAAAAAGAGAGAGCAAACGAACGACCAAAAGGAAGGAAGGAATTTAAAGACGGTGCTGATGAGACAAAGGAGAGAAAAAGAGAGACGCTGTTTAATGCCGCAATATGGATTAGATGAGAGCAAGGAGAATGGAGAGTGACAAGAGGACGAAGAAAGAAAAAAGTAGAGGAAATACGAAGAAGAGTGCGACGAGGAAAGGGATAGAAAGGAAAGATCGGGATTCAAGATTCAGCTGACATCGGCTAGAAATATCGACGTATTTATTCCTGCAAATTTATGGTGACCACCGAATGGAAGATTGTGAAAAATTTTTGTCGAGGGTCGGACGCGCGTGGATTTGAATAAAACATTTTCACGATTCGTAATAGTAGCATTCTGATGATACATGAACAGCAAGGTTGTAACGATCATTTTTTTCCTTCTCTCCAACCCAATGTGAACGCGATCTCTCTCTCTCTCTATATATATATATACATATAATTTTTCTCTGTTTCTCGACGAAGGAGATTTTTTTAAAGTCACATTTCCGCCTCGCGACTTGACACTTTCGCGAATGTACATTCATAACAATGAAGCGCAAACTCCCGTATCTCTGGGTTCTAGAACTAATCCGCGACACTTTCTATCTTTCTTAGCACGCTCGTAAATATCTCTCCCTTAAACGTTTCCTTTCCTCCGCGTGTTTACTCTGTAAACACACCTAATAAATTCTCGTTGCAGTCGTCATACCTACGCAAATACACGTTCCACCGTGGAATTTCTTCCTCTTTCGAAAATTTATACCACCTACGCCTCCGAACGCGTCGTCATTGCCAATTCCTTTCCAATGGTTTCAAGAAAAAGAAAGAAAGAAAGAAAGACAGAAGAAGAAGAAGAAGAAGAGATCGAACTCTGTCAAAAGATTCTCGCGCGATTACGTTTGGCTGGAATTTGACAGACGATGTTTAATTCGCGGAAGCTTCGGAATACAAATGACGGCTGAGAATACAGAGGCGAATGAAAACGCGATTCTGACATGAATTACGTCTCCCCGGTTAATCGACCCCGCGAACGCGACATTGCGAAAACCCAATGAATTATGCAAAACGTACGTACGAGCTAGTCGGCAGCTCGTAATCTCGTTATCGCAAGCTATTAATCGCAATTCACGAAATTCCCTCGAACCGTGGTAATTCGCGGCGAACGAAAGAACCCGGACGGCCTCGAAGCATCCGAACACCTTTCGTAATATGCAAATTCGTATCTCGATTTGACAAATATCGTTAGGCTGGAGGAAATTACGAGACATCCTCTTCTTTGACAAAACTTCTTAAATTTTAAGTCCCTCCTCGATAATATAAAAATTATCACGATAAGAAATATATTCCATTTCTATTAGGAGAAACGTTTCTTTTAAAATTAAAGATTTCCTGCTACAAGCTCAAGTTCTTTCTCCACATTTTCGCGAGTCTGCGTGTATTATAAAAATATAAAAAAAAATTTTATCGATATGCAAACATTTGAATCGATGCAAAACAAATTGCAGGCGTGATCGCTCAGGTCTACACCACGCCCCCTTGCGAATCACGTGACCCAAATCAGCCAATCGCTAATTTTCGTTGCATTCAGCGTTGCACCTGAAGAAGTTGCGCCCTATTTTCTGCGTTACCCTCGCTAAAATCACTTTCAGTGATAAAAAAAAAATACAATGCTTTGGCAACATGTTTCGCAATTTCCTTACACGAAACGCATAACGCGGAGCGATTGTTCAGCAATTTCTTAATCGCTACCTAACGAAATATCCTCTGGACGTGCGAAATGACGCGTAGGGAGGGGACGTAAACTCACCAGCGAGCAAAGCGCTTTGAAAGCGCGATTCAGACACAGTCGAATCCTCGCAAATCCAATTAAGTTCTTTGAGCTACGGCTTTTTTCCGTTCGCAGTGGCAGTGAATTCGATCCGCACCTTTTTCTCCACCCGGCCCACCCCAACCCGCCGCCACCGCCCACAGTCGAGAAAATCATTAGGTACTTCTTGCGATATCGGTGATATTTCAGCAGTAATTAGAGAGCATTTTGTCGAAAGCCGTCTGCCACGCAGACACGCAAGAAACCGTTGACAAATTGTGTTTGCCTTCCTGCTATTTAAACAGCGCAAGAAAAGTGCTTTCGATAAATTTTAAACAGTTGGCCGTGAAACACCGACTGTTCAACGCGATTCACAACGTCGTGCTGAATAGAGCGATTCAGCAATTTCCAACTTTGTACCGCGTCGGATCGAAAGCATTTCCGCGCTTACTTGCATCCACGGCGCGATTCGTGAAACGACGTTCCGTTGAATTGATTCGTAATCGCAGCTTCGCGATTAACCCTTTGCGGTTCTGCGTCATGCGTGAGACAATAATGCACGTTTCAATTTCTTTTCATCGATGCAGGCTCAGCGATCGCTCAGTACCGGACAACGCCACTCCTACTCGAGGTCTACCTCACGCCCTCTCGCGAGTCACGTGACCTAAATCAACCAATCGCTAATTTTCGTTGCATCAGCGTTGCCCGATTTTCTGGATTACCCCCGCTAAAATCACTTTCAGTGATAAAAAAAAAAAAAAGAGCCACCTTGCCAAACAGATTCCGAGAAGAGAGAAGATGATCTCTCGGGTTAGCGCTTGACAGAACGAAAGAAAAAACGAGGAAAAAAGGGGCGATGACGACGAGGGCGATGGGACAGGTTCGCCACTGTATCAGCAGAATAGCAAAGAGAGACACGGCCCTTGCTCTCGCGCCGGACTCTCGAATCCAATTGCGTCCTTTGAATCCCAGCATCTCTTCCCCCTCCCCCCTCTTTGTTCTCGAGTTTTCGTCCTTACGGAATTAATTCGTTCCGTTCCTTCCTTTACCAGTCGGAAGGAACTTGTCGATAGAGGCAATCCCATCCCCACGGCCATCTCCTCCACGCCATTACGCCGCGTCGTTTCCGTAGAATCCAAGGTGGAGCAGTCGACGACAATTTATAACGAGTCGTTGAGCTACTTTGAGGGTGCTCCTGATATTCGTCCTCGAACCAGCTGCCGTCCTCGAACTTGGATCATCCCTCTGATCCTGGCCGGTCTATTCGCAACCACTTGCAATCACTTATTTGCCGAATTTTTTCCCGGCTGCAGTTCCACGGATACACGCGCCTAACGAGCTGATTAAATTCTTTCGCCGATGGGAATTTGGACGATTCGAAGAGCCTCTTCCTTTTTCAGAAGAGCCGTGCTTCGGTGCTCGACTTTTACGAATTTCACGGATTTTTCCGAACACGATCGACGACGACGGCGGAGACCGACGCTCGTTGAAAGCAAAGTTACAAATTACTTTGCTCGATATACATATATATATATTTTTTCTCTTTAATTATGTAGATGGTAATTTGCAGACGAGATGAAAATTCGTCGGTCGAAATTGAATATATACTTTCGCTGGTATAAAAAAAAAGAAGAAACACGGCGTGTTTCATTAGTCAGGGCGATAAAAGTGTTTCATTGAACAAAAGTTACAGCACGACGCGTCGCACCTGTTTTCAGCTCCGGTTTCCACGCGAACGGAGGAGGCAAATGGGCGCCGTGAATTCCCGCAAAAACACGCCCTGAACCCGGTACCCTTCTTCTCACTTACACCGCCATTATCGTAACAAGAAAGAACGCTGTTAAAAAGTCTGAAACACCGTCGCACAATGCCGGCGTTGCACGCCGAATGGCAATTAACGTTCTAACGATGTACTCGTGCGACCCTTAACACTCTCCTGCATCGAAAGCGTGAAAGACTTTCCTCCGTGCAAAGGGGTGGAAGCGCGCTGTCGTCGTCGCCACCCCTGTCGCGCGACAGCCTGAAACACCGTCAAATTAAAATTCAAGCAATTCTCTGTCCGAAATGTATAAACGGCGTCGTCCTCTCTCCGCCCTGTACAACCGTGATAAAATCGACGAGTATCGAGTGATAAACATTCAACTCTCCCGACGAGAGGCACGATACTTTGAGCAGTCCATCTTCAAAAGAGACACGGCTTGAGTGTCAACGGTACCGAGTATCAGAGTGACATTTGATCCCAGTCCTCCGGTCGAAATTTTCTTTCTGGAATAAAATTTCAAATTTCTAGTCTTTAGGGAGTAGTCTAGGAAGTCCAGGTACGGCGCGATAGTTTCCTTTTTTCGTTGCAAAATTTGCGGGGAAGGGAAAGTCCGTGTCGGTCGGGAGGTATTTATCGGATGAAACAGAGCGGCGGACAGCGCGAGGGTGGAGAGAAACAAAGACGATAGGTAGAGGGAAGGACCCGGCCTGGTAAACGTTATTCCCGAATTGGGAAAATTGCGTCGGCCGCGAGGCCGGCCGCAAGGAGGGTGGAAAACAGAGGGTCAGGTAGATGTCAGGGCCAGATACAACTGTTAACACCGGAAAACACCGAAACCGTAATTACTCCGGCCCGTAAAACAGCCGAGCCGGTATCTCTCTGTCCTTCTCATCTCGCCGTGGGTCTTTCTCTCCCTCGTCGAGACCTTTCTTCGCTCGTACACCTTTGTCCAGCGTGGTCGCTTCCTCTCCTGTGCGCGCTCTCGTTTTCCCCCCCACGCACCGCCGCGATTTTCCGGCTGACCGTTTCACGCGTTGTACGTACGCGGCGGCTTTTTTTACTCCCCGGCCTGGGCTCGAGGCCTCGCGCGCACACACACACACACACGCGAGGCAAAGAGAAAATGCAGACTGGTGGTAATTCGGGGTGGCGAATGCCGTGGGCCGGTATTTTGAATTCGCTCGCGAAACTAAATGGCTTCGCGCTCTTTGACTCTGGCGGACCAATTGCCGCGACAAGTGTAGCTTTTTCGTTCTTCTCGCTCGGCTGTCTGTTTTCTCTTCCGTCTCTCAGAGAAGGAGAGGAATTCTCCGGTTAACCGAGCAATTAATAGTCGACGGGGTGGTAATAAAGACAAGGTCTGGCAAAGTCAAGAAAAATACACGGGGAAGTGCCAACTTTCTGCACCACCAGCGAAAACTGAAAAACTGCACGTCTCACTGAAAGGCCCAGAAGCAACTCTGACTAGGAAATGAAGGCGACTTTTTTGCCATAAAATTTTATCGATACGCAAACATTTGAATCGATAGAAAACAAATTACAGTCACTCCTACTCGAGGTCTACGCCACGCCCCCTCGCGAATCACGTGACCTAAATCAACCAATCGCTAATTTTCGTTGCATCAGCGTTGCACCTGAAGAGGCCCGATTTTCTGCTAAAATCACTTTCAGTGATAAAGAATCGAACACGATGGGAGAGAGATTCGCAGAAATGAAAAAACACGCGAGGATAATTTGATAACGGGGTGTAATTCCGAGCGTGAATGTCGAAAGATGTAATACCGACGGTGCCGACATCTCATCTGGACAACCCACCACTGTTCATTTCTACCCTGGCGCCGTCCGCGGCCGCCGCGTTACGGAAGATCGCGAGGGCGCGGGGAGGGGGGAGAAAAAGTACGCGAGCGTTTTATTTGTTATTCGACGAACACCGGCGAATCGTAATTCGACGTTCGTCGATATTTTCCTGGAGTCGAGTGGAAATCGATCGCGCGGCAGAGGGATGGTAACCAGAGAGAGGAGAGAAAGAGAGAGGGGTGATGAGCGTGCAGCAGGATGGCAGAGGGACACACGCGGGTCCGGCGTAGAGTGGGTTCGATTGAAATTGCAGCGGTCGTGCCAGGTATGACCGAAAAAAGAGGGCCAAAGGGGAGCGGAACGATGGGAAAATTGAGCGTTTTACCTGCGCGGATTCCATAATTAAAATCAGTCGGTACGCGCGTCATTGTCCGTCCGCGACGACCGGCCGGTCCACTTTGTCTCTGCTCGCTGTCCGGCCGACGCCTACCGCACGCATTTTGCGCAATTTAACGAGAAAACTTTTCAAATTACATTCTACGGCTGCCATACCCTCTCCGCCCTGTCCCTCCAACCCCCGACTGTCTTCCTCTTGCTCGACTTTTTTCCCCTTTCCCCCGTCTTCGTCGTTGTTATCCCTTGTACTTTTCTTCATCCCCGTCCCACTCTCCGCTCTCGTTCTTGGCTCACGCTTGGCAGGGGGGCGGGCCAAGATTTATCCGCGAGGCCGACTGCTTATGATAAATCTCATTTGTTCTCTGGCCGGCGGATGTAATAAGGAAAATCCCGCGGATGCCGAGTCGGATAACTGTTTTCGAGAGCTTTCTCTCTTTTCCCTCGTTGAAAGGAATCCGCTGGAAAGGGGGGAGGGGGCGGGGGAGAAAAGGAAACAAAGAATCGTCGAGAGCAGAAAACGAATCGGAAGAAAGGAACGATCGCTGGCAATCACTTATCGAGGTACCCAGTTCGGGGTCATCTACGTTCGCGTTCTATGACTCGCGGTTCATGTGGGCGTTGATTTCCGCGGAATCGCTCGGAAATCCATCTATCGCGAACGCGCCCCAGTTCTGTTGATCAATCGGCTCCGATCGCGTGGTTTCATCCCTTTATTCTTAAACGGAAGCGAGATTTTAGCGAGACGAGACGATTACTTTAGCGGGGGACAGAGAAATACGCGATCGCGGCGTAATCTCTCGCGAGCGCTGCGACGATATCGACGAGTAGCGAATTTAAAAAAAATTTTTTAAATGTTTTGACACGGGCGTATCAAGCCACACAAGCTGGCAGGGAGAACAGAACACAGAGTGAGACTTTCCGACTCGAGGCTTCGACTTTCGAGAAAATCGCGATCGAAGATTCGATTCTTTAGGTAGACTCAAAGTTAATTAATTTCTAGACGCGACGTGACAGAATAATTTACGCGCGGAAACAAGTAAAGAACGTGGAACAAAATTTCTGTGCGAGGTCTGAAAATTCATCAAGTACCAAGGCAATTTTTAACGATGCACCTTGAAAAAGTCAATTTTCCCAGAAATGTAACTTGGAACGAAAACATTTTATTCATTTTCGCACGCCAAACAACCTCAATTATTTTTTTCTGTCACTGGAATTGGCCAAAGTCAAATATACTTGACGAGTCTTTAAACAACGACACGCCTCGAGTAAAAAAATATTTTATTCCACATTTGTCATTTTCCTTTTGCAAGGAATCGTCTTCTGCACGCTCGTGCGAATTCGTCTAATTCGAGCAAGTTCGAAAACCCCGGTCGCTTTCAACGTCCTCGGGCGCAGGTCGCCGCATTAGCTTACCAAATGCGTTGTTTGCACAGAAAACATCGCTCGATGAAAAAAAAAAAAAAAAAAAAAGGAAAATTTGACTACTGATATTTCCACCGTGGTATTTTCCGGCGTCTGTTGATTTTTTAAAATGCGCGCCGGCATAATATTATCTCGGAGAGCCGGCGAGTGAAACGCTCTCTGAAAGCTATTAGCCACCGCTCGTGCGCTCGAACGATACCGCATTGCCGTCTGAACTCGGATCGAACAAAGTCGCGGATTATCGAAGACGGTCGGGCAAGCGCGAGCAAAGCGCGACAAAGCGCGTTTCGAAGCCTTCGAGTGAAGAAGTTAATCAGAGTGGTCGCCAGACCGAGCCGTGCCCTGATTAGTTGCATCTGATCGATCTATCCACGCGCGCGTAATGGTTCCATTAGCACACCCGGTATGCACGACGGGAACGATGCGTACGGCTACGAACACGTAAGGTATTCGCGATTAACCGAAATTGAGGCGGATTCCTAAACCGCTGCGCTACATCGACTCCTCTCGACGGCGTTGCGCGGCGGAATTGCGGCACCGTTCCGCAATTCTCCGACGACGCAAACGAAACTTTTACCTCGCGGAATCTCCGACTCGAGCGTGAAAAGTAAGCCATCAATCCGCTCGATCGATTTTCGAGCTCCCTTTCGAAATTTAATTAGAATCGGTGGAATGCTTAACGAGGGAAACCTCGCGAACGCGAGGTTTGGAAAGCGTTCTAAAACGCCCTAATCGACTCTCGGCGCCCTCGATTGGCTTCCGAGCGGTTGTTCGCGCGAACGGTTTAACATTCTTTCTTGTCGTTCTTCTCCAAAGTAATGTAATTCGTAATTCGCCGAGAAGAGAGCGGCGAAAGTTCCCCCTCGCATAATCCCCGGACCGATTACTCGAAATTTCCCAATGTTTTGCTTCAACGAGCTGCGGAGGTAACAAGTGCGCAGCCTCGTCCAAGTTCGGGAGATCATCGCGAGATGATAAATTAAAGGAATATTTGAACTTTCTCTCCTCGTCGTTCGCAACCAACTGGGCTGAGAACTCCCAGCTCGAAACTCGGAGGAGGATCGCTCTCGAACGGATTTTAATTAGGACGCTTTGCGAGAAGAGGCGAAATTCCCCAACGAAGAAAATCAAACGTTGTTCCGGAAAGTCGAGTTTTATTTTCCCCGTGGCGGGGAAGGTAAAGTGTGCCTTCGGTAACGTTGAGTTTCTCCTCGGCTCTCGATCGATCCTCTCGTCGTGCGTGTACACGGTTAATTAAGTTTAACGAAATCCAATCTTCTCGTCCGCTATATCACGAAGAAATAAATAAAGAAAAATAGAAAAAAAAGAAAAACGAGAAAACAGAAGGCGATAAAATGATTTCGAATGCGAGAAGAAAGCGTCAACCTGTTGCGTCGTTTCCTTCGAAAACGCAAGAATTTAGCTGCTGCCTTCTGCGGCTAATAATTTCTCGGCTAAGAAGTTTGCTCTCGAATTAACATTTTCAAATAAGCAACACGCACGAACGTTGTTGCTACGCTCCGCGTGTTTAATCAGTCATGTTTGACTTCGCGTATTGTTGCGCGAACTGAAGTGAATTAATTAATGCCGTTTTCCTTCGGTCCGGCACGTTTATCAACCGCGCCCGAGGAAATGGCCAGGCAGAGTAAATATAATTAGAAGCGATTTTCTTCCGGCAACGAGCTGCCTCCTCCCCGTGTCACTTTACATCCTAGAAGAGAACGAGATATCGACTATTGTCCCTGCAGGAGTATTTGCTCGAGGCGAAGGGACGGCGAGCGGAAACAAGAGAGCAGCGAGAGGAATTGCGGTTCGATTAGAAATTCAAAACCTACGTACGCCGCGGCTCGAGAAATTCGTTTGAATGTTTGATACTCGTTGGCGGACTCGCGAAACGATTCGAAACGCGGCTCTTCAAACGATGAAGACAGGCGGAAGGGAGAGTTGGTTCGAGCTGCTTCGTTCGAACTTTTTAATTGTCTCGCTTGTTTCGTTTCTTTCGTTTCCTTTTTTTCTTTCTTTTTTTCGCGAGTTTGCGTTATCTCGACACGGAATACGAGAGCAGGCGAGCTGGGCTGAATCTCGAAGCGAGAGATTCCCTAAAAAACACTTCTCCATCTCCGAGTTCTCACTCCGAGGAGAGGAAGAAAGAAGAAAAGGAGAGTGGCAAGAGCGTCAGCTACCGCCTTCGACAAAGTATTTATCCGAACGTGCGAGGGTGAAACGTAAAAGCAATCAGTCGCTTTAAAAGATTCAAAAACGTCCAAAGGGATGCGCCGAGACGCGCCATTATAGATTCTATTATGCACGGTACTCCGAAGAGAGTCAAAGAGCCTGAATAATTCGCCACCACTTTTTTCGGCCATGTGGGCGAGGAAAATGTTTAGTACCTTCTTCCATTATCCCTAACCACCTTTCCTGCTTAACCCCAATCGTACTTTCCCGTACAGTCTTCCGTCGAGAACCTAAACCCAACGCGCGTGAAAGCTTTCATTTCGATCGATCCCTTTTTTTACACCCCTCTGTCTCTTCTTTTTCACCAACGGCAGCAGCCGCACGATAAATACATCACGGATCGAACTCGGTTAACAGTAAACTTCATAGTTTCGACCGAGGAATCCGGCTTATCGGGGCACGGCTCGTGCTCGGTAAAGGAATAATTTCGGTTCGTTTAACGACCAAGATTCCCCTTTCCGTCGCTTTCATGCGGCAACACTCGACGCTTATCCGTTCTGCTCGTTCCACTCGAGTGTTTGTCCGCTGTCTGACGGAATCGAACGCGCGCGCGGAGGAGGAGGGGGAGGGAGAGCACGTTTCCCCACAAAAGGTTCCAGAGTAACCAATAAGTAGCGAGGATTCAATTATTTTCGGTTGGTGAACACTTCGAAAGTAGCCTTTTTCATCGCCCCCTTCTGACGATGGGAGAGAGAGAGAAAGAGATTCGTACGATATCGGGGTTTCATCCGCGGCGCCGATGAAAGAACTCGCAGCTTTTCATTCCGTTCGATATAAAGAGGGCCCAGCTATTTTAGCCGTGGACACGTTATTTCTTACCGGCGACGTCGCCATTGTTACGGGGAATGACCGGAGCAGGCAGGCAGGCAGGCAGGCAGGCAGGCAGGCAGGCAGGCAGGCATGTTCTTGATTCTCCCTCGAGATCAAATTACACCAGTCAATTAAAAGTGAATCGAGTCCGCGAGCCGCGTACGAAACTACCCGCGAGAGGTAGTAATTCACTGTTATTTCTTCGAGAGCGAGAGAGACAGAGATAGGTAGAGAGCTTTTAATTAAAAATCTTTTTCAAAGATGCGATCTCTCGTCGATTACGAAAAAAAGAAAAGGAAAAGAAAGGGAAAAAAAAAAGAAAATCGATGGTTTTCCCAGCGCAAAGATGGTTAATTATTGGAACGACATTAAGTTTCACTTTGAAATTGCTCCCTTTGTGAGTTGCCGGGGATCGTTAAACGAGTACCAATGCCTGCTTTCCAATTCGGATTGCGCGGGCAGGAAGAAAGAAATGCTATTTTCATTTGCGCGGCGGCAGCAGCGGCCACTGTCAATGTAGATCGATTTCGTTTGCGTCTATTTGCAGTACGTCGTCGGGGCGCCTGGCTGTCCGTTAATTGATACATTGAGGACACCGGGTACGTTTAATTGAACGAAGGAGCAACGGACGCCCCGACGAATTAACATTTAATTACAGGATTCAACTGGTATTCCGCTGCTCTCTCTCTCTCTCTCTCTCTCTCTCTTTTTCTCTTCCATCAAGCTTTTTCCGTGCGTCTTGACCGAGAAAAAGGGTAAGCGACGCGCGTAATTAGATGATAATTAGTTATTCATTCGAGCGCGCGTCGGCGAGTAACGAAGGCAATTGAATCGCTTTCACACCGGCGTTGTTATTATTTTCACGAAAATTACGCGAATCTAAAGTAACTGAAATTCTGTTTGATGTTCAGGAGGTAAGCAAAAAATTTCGATCGACAAACGAACGAACGTTTTTCGAGTGTGAACTCGAGCGTGAATGAAGTCGAGCACGAGCACGAGAAGGAAACAAGCTTCCTTCAGCGACAACGAGCTCGCTCGAACGACGCTCGAAAACTCGCGGAAAGATCCTTTGTTCGTTCGTCGCGGCCAACGACTTCTTCCACCGCATATTTATTAAACGGCCGAGAGGGCTCTTTTCAGAAACGCTTTGCGCTGTTTTCCTCTCGCGCGAGTCGGAGGTGGCTGCGCGGCTGGTATTATGATAAAGCGACGGAAGGTATCTCCGGTCCTTTGTTCAAGTCAATGACGTGAAAATTTGTTTAACTCGAGTAATTGTTGTTCTCCTCTTGTCACCCGTGCCGCTCTTATTAAGTCTGCGCGCTGTCGCCGCGATGCCCTTTGTCACGTACTGGCTAAACGACGTTAAGCAAATTGAACGCCGGCAGAGAGCGGCCCCGTTTAGCCGGCTGTGATTATATTTTCGCGCAAACATCCACCTGGGTCTTCCTCCTCCACTCTGGCTTTCGAAGAAATGCAATTTCTACCGATGAAAATTATCCGTCGATTATAGCGCGCTGTCTCGCTGTTGTAAAAATTTCTACAAAATTCTCCCTCTTCGTTCGAGTATTATCTCACCCTGTGCGAGAAATTGAGTATCCTTCAGTCTACTTTCAGTCACCGTCACAGTATCACGAACCGTGTCTTTTCACAAAGAAGTTATTAACTTGTCAGACGTGTACCCTTTCGAGGTGCTTCCTCGAGGAGAGCTTCGTCGTAATTTACCCTTTTGACAAAGCGATAGGACGCGAGATTAAAATCTCGGAAGTCTTTCTCACCGGGAAAAAAAAAACACATCTCTCGTGTTGCAAAATTTTCTACATCATCCTCCTCTCTCTCTCTCTCTCTCTCTCTCTCTCTCGAGAAAGTAGAGAAACGGAGATGTGAAAAAAGAAAGAAAGAAGGAAAGAATCACGCATTATCGGACAATAGCTGTTGATGAACGAACGGACAATGAATATTCCTCTTGACGATCGTTTGTCATTAAAATTCCCGAGTGTTTCCGCGGGAGTGTCTATCGAAGGCATGAAAAATATCGCGACAGAGGGTGTCGCAGCGTCCCTTTAAAGGGATCCCCTATAATCCAATTTGCTGGTCGAATGATATTAATGGATCGGAACAATGCCTGCCCGCGCTCTCCTTCCTCGAGAATTATTCGAGACGGAATAATCCTTAAATATTATACCTGACGATTTCGAGACCTCCGTCGTTTTTCTCTCTGTCGATTTTTACCCCGTTGCTGCTTCTAGAGACGCATCGATTTCTCCTCTCTCTCTCTCTCTTACTCCTGTTTTCATTCCACCGCCACGCAGACCCTCGAGCGATTAAGAAACGCTCGCCGGGAAGAATCGAGTGGTTTAACGTCGAATATCGTTCGGGAATTTGACGGGGAAACGATTTTGATTCTTCGTCCTCTTAGTGAATTTAAAGCGACTTTCAATGGCAGCCAGCCTCACGGGCTGCTTCCCTCCGCAGACGCGATTATGCGAGCCGATGAATTTGCAGCGGCAAAGTCGAAGCTGGGTAAATTGAAGACGTTCGAGAGTTCTGTGCCAGACACTTTTCTCTCTTCGACACTTTACGCTCTCGCCCGGGTATTCCCCCCCCCCTCCCCCGGCCAATTCGCCAGACGCGTCTCCGCGACATTTCTTTCAATTTCCCCTAATTATTCGAGAATTATTCGGATTTTCGGCAACGCCAGTTACACACGCGTTCCCGCGATTCTCTTCGCAATTTCTCGCAACGACCGAGCCTCCTAGCAAAATGTTTTGTCCGCTCGCGGAAAGACCTTTGACTTTACGCGAGGTCGAACAAAGAGCAGAACGCAGAACATAGAAGCCGGGGAAAACACACGCTCCGGGCTGGAAATTTTCGTCGGAAGAAATATCTGATTCTCCATCTCGCGCGTGATATAACTTTGGCCGGGGAAAACAAACACGTCGATGCCCAGGGCGCATCTAATATTCGATCTAATTTTCGATCTAATTTCCAAGATTCAAAATTCCAGTGAAACGACTCGCTGCACGTGGGGGAGGAGACGCGATGCAATCGCGGGGGCAGGCGTGACGAGCGTGCTCAATTCGAAGAGCAGGTCGACCAGGAAGCTGCCCGTACGTGTGTACCTGTGGACCTTGCACGAGATCTCTTTCGACGTTGCTAATGCCGCGAACAAAAGCACTTGGATCGCTTTCTTTTTTTTTTTGGACCGTGGAATCAGGCGTATGAGGAGACTGCTACAGCGGCAGTCGTTGGCGCGTAATTCGTCGAATCGATTAAACTGATTTGTCGATGGCGATTGCCTCGGAGACGCGGCGCCGAGCCGCAAAACGAACAAATTGCGGCCCCGGCAAAAAGACGAAGGCCACGGCGAGGGAATAACGAAATTAAAAGCGTCTGCCGTGTCGCAGCTAGGCGAGGGTCGCCCGTGGCTACAAGCTTCAAGCCTGGCCTCCTGACAGCCTCACCGAGCCAGCGAAAATAATAGAATAGCACGCCGGAGCAGTCCGCATTGTCCGGAATAAAGTTTACGTTTCTCGTCCTCCGACTACCCTTTCTCGTCCACCCTTTCGTCACACTTTTTCCCTCCCCGCTCTTGCTCGCCAACCCTCGCGAAACCGACTCCTCCTTCTCTTTCGCGTGTTTTCATTTTCTACGCTCACCCAGCCTCCCATTTCCCTTTCCTCGTCGTTGCTTCTTCCTTCGTCGATAATCCATAAGCATCGCTTTCAAACACCACGTTTTAGACCTTTTGACCCCGCGAAATCCAGGACAGATCTCGCATCGATTCGCCGGCAGGCAGAGAATTTTCAGAATTAGCGGTCGGAGCTCCTCTCTGTTTCTCTACGAAACGGAAGCTCGAACGTCGGATCGAATCGCGAGAGAAGTCTGAGAGAAAGACGGAGAGAAGGGAAAAGCACGCTCGTTGGAGGATGACTCATCGAAATTGCGCGACAGTCTGCTCGCGAGCAAATGCGAGCGTAACGACGTTACTATTACGAATACTCCACAATTGCGGTATTGTCGAGCCGATGTTCGAGGGGGTCCGCGACCAATGAGTAGACGCGGCGCAAATAACGCGGGGGAAAAACCGCTCGTCTGGCGCGGCGCGTGTGCCCGCGGGAGAGGGTGGAAAAGTACGATCTCGTCGCGTGTGTATCTTCGGTGTACGGTAGACACTCGACACCGCGTGACGTCACGTGGCGGGGGGCGGCGGGGGGTGCAAAGTGATTCGAAATGGAGAAAGAATGGCAGACATTTCGGTGCTGCTACGGCGTAACCGAATGACACTGATGGCGTTGGACAAAGCTTTTTGCTACGGCTTTGGCAACCGCGATACGAGCGAAAGGGGGAGTTTGCGTGAATCAGAAGAAAGAATTGATCCCCGTTCCGTGGCGTCGCGTCGCGCATCTTTTATTCCCTCCCCCCCTCTCGAAAATTGGTTAATGGAACTCTGGATGCGTCCATTTTGTTTGCCCTTGCTTCGACGAAACTCGAAGGTCCATGATGAAACAATTTAATAATGAGTTTCGCAGTAAAACAAGGCGCGAAGCCGGATTCGATAGTTTTTCGTCTCATTGAAACTGGAGATGCGCTTCGAGGGAATCGCTACGAGTGCGGAGAACGAGGAACTTGTCCAGTGAAAAATTTGCAGTTTCTTGGAAAGAAGCTTCGCGCGACGCTTCCGCTTTTATTCCGCGGACGGTCAATTTACCCTTTCGCCGGTCGCTTCGCAAGCTTCCGCGAAAACGAGCCGGACGGGAGCTCCGTTCCCATCGATGCTTAATGCGAGATATTTGTCCCGCGAGGTCGCAAACGCAACGGAACAAATTGTTCCTCGCGGCGCTGGATAACGCGGCTAATGCGATAAGATAAAGTGGATAGTCGAGTTTGGACAGAGGGAAACCAGTTTACCTTTGAAATATCAGAAATATCTCGGCGGAGGCAAACTGCAGTTGCCTGCAGTCTGTGGACGATGTATCGTCTCGGAATCGCCGGCTGAACGTAACACCGCCGTATCGTCGACGTAACGAACGACCAGGAATCAGAAAGGGAAACGCCGGGGAAGGAAGCTAGAAATAAGGGATGACTTAGGATTTCCTGTGTCGCTGCGCTACGGCTTCTGCCTCCACTGAGAATCCTGCGACTTGTCGTAGGTGCCATTAACGCGTAAATGAAAAAAAAAAAAAAGAAAACATTTTCAAAATATAACGGAGAAAAATGATCGCATCGAGTGAAATTTGTAGGATTTCGTAGACAGAAATACTCTTGACAAACAGAGTCGAGTTATTTCATTAATATCGCATTATACTTAAGAATGCAATTTTTTAAAATTAATTATTCAGCCTTCTCCCACAACTTTACATAATATCATGTAAATTATGCTTCTAAAAATATTGCAAACAATTGGAAACCGCGGATCGAACGCGTTCTTTTGGAAATTGTTGGCAAACTTACTCTCCAGAAAAGTCACTTCGTTGGGCGAAAGTGCGCGCGGACTGACGAGAGAAAGAAAGGCACGTTATGAAACCATTGCCGTTTTCCCTCCATTGTAAAAGTTTCGAATCGACTGAATGCCCGTCGACGGCCGTATTTAGCGCAATTTATTCATATTCCGATCTCGAGTCAATGAGGCATTGACGTAGAGTACAAGTAACTGGTTCTCGACTGGGAATGCAACTGCCGGAAGTGTCGGCAGGGGCGAAGGAAGGAAGAGAGAGAGAGAGAGGAAGAGGGAGAGAGAGAGGACGAGAGTCGAATATTAATTGGTCTTAATTATGCGCGGCGGAGGGCTCGTTTTAACACGGCCAAAGTTTTTCACGACGCCCCAACCCACGGCTTCGTTCTTTCACCCCTTTCTCCTTCTTTTATGGAGATCCTCGGCTGATGCGAGAGTACACGGCAGGCTTTAAAGGAAGTTACGTGGCGCGGAACGAAAATGGTCCCTTGACGAGTTTTGCCATTGTGGTTTATCGAATTTTCTCTTCTTTCGCGAGAAGTTTCGAGTGCCGGGTCCGCGAGCAGTCTCACGTCTCAGTCAACGCACCCAAATTCCTCGGTTAGCTTTCCATCGATTTACGACGCGATGATGCCTTCCTCCCGACTCGTCGATTACCGAAAGATCAATCTTGAATTCAAAATCGATCGTTTGCACTTGCGAGCGGCTCGGCGGTCGGATTTTTACGGCACAGCGGCAGGCGGGCCTTTTTTCCATAGAAAAGCCTATTTAGCTTGCACGTGGATACGATGTAAATGCAGCAAAGTTACGAGAGAGAGAGAGAGAGAGAGAGACAGAGTGGCTGCTCTCCCCCCTCCGTGAAAGTTCCAATCTCCCGAGGCAAGAAGGAATGCGATTAAGCGTTGATGGCTTCCTAAATGCAAACAACCCCCGAAACCGTAATCACCGGAGACAATCACGCCGCGACAAAGGGTAGACGATGTTTTACCGAAGAAGAATAAATGACAGAGGCACCCGGCCAGGATGTCAATTAACCGACACCTCTTGAGAGACTCGCCACCCTCTTGGGGACAAACAGTTTCCCTACCGAATCGACCACTTTCCATTCCACGTTCAAATTTATATTCCCGGCAGATTCGAGCGTTTCGGCACTGCGAAGCAGCGAGTCGAAGATTTCAAAAAAACTGCACTTGTACCAAACGCCCAGAGGCAACTGTTTCGACTAGGAAATGAAGACGACTATTTTAAAGTTTGAATCGATAGAAAACAAATTACAAGCGCGATCGCTCAGTACCAGACAACGCCACGCCCCCTCGCGAATCACGTGACCCAAATCAACCAATCGCTAATTTTCGTTGCATCAGCGTTGCACTAATGCAGCTAAAATCACTTTCAGTGATAAAATATTCAGAAAATCTCTCTTCAGAAGGGAATTGAGACTCGCGTCCTTGGATTCGACGAGTTTCGAAATTTCGTCTCGCTTCGCTCTCGCGCGGAAGATTCGGAGAGCATCCGAGCGATTAAACGAATCCGAGCAAGAATGGACGTTGATTTCGCGGCCACAGTCCCGGAAACGAAGAAAAGGTGCTATCGCGTGTGTTATTGCACGTGATACGCTCAAGCGAGTGGCGCGGCTTATCGTCGGCCTGAAGGAGGGTTGACTGGAATTCGTGGGTCGCCCGGTCTCTCCCTTCAACGTCGCGTAGCAGCGCAGTTGCCGACGTGGCGGCATCCAACCCCCTATCGTCGGCATCGAGGTCTTGGTGCCTCGTTGCTGCTGCGTCGCGACCCTTGTATTAAAGGCAGCCATCTCGTTCGGCCGGGATTGCACTCTATCGGGCGTGTTCGAGCCACGACTACTACACGGCCCCGGCCAAGTCAGACTCGCGCAAGGATCTCCTCCTTGCAAGGATTTCCACGGATCCTTCCTCTCTCCGTCTCCTGCGCGGCGAGCAGAACCGCCAGCAGCGATTTCTTTGCACAAGCTCGTTCATTTTTACTGCTGTTATTTGAGGTATCTCCCTTTGGCGCGGTGCACGAGACTGTAAATATCGTAGAATATTCCGCGGCGCGCGCGGCGAGAGGAATCGGTTTAAATTTAATGTCAGTCAGGGGGAGAGCGGAGTTTCACCGTCTCTCCCCCTCTAGCCCCTTTGGTTGCGTCGTCCAAGAGATGGAAATTACTCAAGGTCGTTCGTCGGCGATTTTCCGTTTCCAAAACGCGCAACCTTTTCTTTCTTTGCGGAAAATTAACAGAGAGACGCCGCGGAGGACCGAGAAATAAAGTTTGGTCTGAAAAAATTCGTGCTCTTTTTAATGCTCTTTCAATTAACCGCGCGTCTAACGAAACTGCAACGGGGAGGAGTGGGGAAACACTGCGTTAACTTTATCATTAACAGAACGAATTTGATTAAATTCTCTCGTATTCGCCGTATAAAATTACAGTTGAAACGCAATTAATTTACATCGATTCGTACGATGAAATTTCTGGCAAATTGCATTCCACTGTCATATAACGGCGGGAATGTCGCTACAAGTTGCCCACGTCGCGAAATAATACTTGAAACGTCGAGAAATTATGACACTGAAATTTTCCTTTTTGTCGAGTGAATAATTCGCTCGCGGAAGAACTTTCACTTTCTTGTTTTCTTGCGCTGCGGAAGTGGTGCTCCTCGCTCTTTGATTAGGAAGAAAGGCCGAATATCAGAATGCTATAGGAATATCTCATTCGCCGATTCTATCACGCAATGATGAATCGATAGTCGCGGCCAAGTGACTGATCGATTAATTTCTATCGCAAAGGGCATACGATCTTCGAGGGACCGGAGCAACTGAAGCGACAATCGGGCCAAGTAATGGGAAAACTTCCCGCTAGCCGAAGATTTCCATTAATCTGCGTTAATCTAGCGGATTCGTGGGATTTCGAGAGCCAGTGTTTCATCCGTTCCGCGCCACGACTGCTTGCCAGGCCACGATAAACACACTAACGAGTAATTTAGAAGCTCCGGTGGGACACCTTATTGCTCGTTCGTTATTCCCGCGCGTTCTAATCAACAGAGAACAAGCGTGGCGCGCGATGATAAACGATGCCCGCTGGAGAGCGAGCTATACGCTCCGCTCGGCTACTCGCGCGAGCGCGGCATAGTTGGAAATCGTGAATCCTCCCCGGGGGGAGGGGGGGAAAAAGCGCAACTCTCGACGAGACTCGGCTGTCGGCGGCTCCGACGGGCCATAAAGTCGAGCGAGAATTTTTTTTAGAACCGCAACTCTTCTCGCGCGCAAGTCATAAAAGCCCTGCGCCGCACCAATCACCGGAATGCCACTTTCCAACAGGGGCATTCCGCGCGCCCGCGATAGTTTTCACGTTTTCATCGGCGCTCGAAATGAAAATACCGATGACGGAACACTTCCGATGGCGTTCGTCGGTTTGTACCGCGTGTCTGTCCGTAACTAGATTTTCTAGAAACGCGGCGAAAGAATCTGCTCCGACTCTGGCCGCGCGCGTTTCCATCACACGTTTTTCATCGAGTCGCCAAGTGTGCCGCAGATTCTCCCGCTGTCGAGTCGAATGACCCGTCGAGCGTATTAAAATTGAAGAGAAGTCATTTGGACTTTAAGGGGAGGTTGGGGGGGGATTGAGTATTACCAAGTTCGTGGGCGATTATTCTGCTCGCGACGTCCGTGTGTAATAGAAAATTGAAAGTGTAATGGCAAGAAATGAAGTTTTAATTGGCCGATAGAAAAAGCATCGCGTCGCGCAGCTCTGATAATTTCTCATCTTTCCTGGGGAGGAAATCATCTCGAATCTCTCGTTCACCGACATTCTCACGGACTTTCGGAAACAGAAGGCGTCCAATTTTTTATCACTGAAAGTGATTTTAGCTGCATTAGTGCAACGCTGATGCAACGAAAATTAGCGATTGGTTGGTTTGGGTCACGTGACTCGCGAGGGGGCGTAGGATAGACCTCGAGTAGGCGTGGCGTTGTCTGGTGCTGAGCGATCGCGCCTGTAATTTATTTTCTATCGATTCAAATGTTTGCACATCGATAAAATTTTATGACAAAAAAGTCAAAACAGTTGCTTCTGGGCATTTCGGTGAGACGAATCGTACTGGGGTACAAGTCGTGCAGTTTTTTAACTAGCTCAGGCATTTTTTATAGGTCTTATTATTAGGATGTTCGCGGTAGCGACGAACGAGACGAAACTTGGCGAGGCTCGGTCCGCATTAAAATTTTTACGAGCAGCCAGGTGGAAAACTAAGTTCTCCCCTGTTCCTCGAGTGTTTTCGAAGCAAAGTGCGAAATACCACACAAATCCGTTTCCCTCCTTTTAAGAAACTTTTCGCTAAAGGAACAATCCCTTCTCCTTTTTCTTTTTTTTCACCCTCCCTCTTGCCCTTTATTTCGCGCCCGGAGCCAGCATCCTCCACCAGTTTCCTTCCTCCGTCCCGTTTATTATTTTTCCAACGCCAAGTAAATTTCATGGGGTCCCACCGCCGCGCGACTCGCGCGTCCAGCCATCCAACAAACTTCCTACGAGATTCTTCTCTCTCTACCTCGACGCGAGTCAGGCAGCGCAGTCAGAAATTTACTTCTTCACGGACGTAGTAAAAGTGGTTTCAGCCTGTAATCTTGGTTTTCCAAAAAAAAAAAAAAAAAAAAAGAATTAGATCTGAAAATTCTCCGAAAACTTTCAGGAACTGAACTTTCTCAAAGGGAAATTTTCTTTCCCATTTCTTTCCTGTACGCACGTATCGCGCACAGATTTCATATCCGAATTTTACGATTCCGGGATCCGAGAACGGCGCGGAGGAGAGACTTGCCGTTGGCAGCTGTTGCCTGCCTCCTGTGCGTCGACGTGCGCGCACCTCCAAGATTCCTCCACAGGCTGTATTAAATCGTGAGAAATGGATTTTTTGATCCGGGCGTATCGACAGCACGGCCCTCGAGCGACTCGCCCTTCTCCCCCCTCTCTCCCTCACGGTGGCCCCCGCCGTGATTTATGGGAAACGCATATCGAGTATATTACGCGAAAAACAATATCGTCTTGCCGCGTGACTCGCGCGCTGCAGCTTGCGGGGAGAGAGAGGGGAGCTGCCGACGTTTAAAGCGTCGTTAATCCGCAGTCTCTACGCCGGCCGAAAGATTTATGAGAACCGCGTTACACAACGACGATTCGAGTACAGTTTGGAATTCGATTTTGAAAAGGTTCGAAGTTTCGTGCGAACGATCGGCGTTCGTTCCCTGAGGAGAAGCGAGTGAGAAGGGAAGCGAATTCTTACTGTTTGGAAAACGGTTCGTTCTGGATCTCTGATCTCTCGCGTAAAAGAGAGAATTGCTCTTGTTGAAGCAATTGAAAGCAATTGGGAAAAGAAGATTGCAACTAAATTTTACAAATTTATCGAGGGAACTGAAACACTCTTGGCGCAGTTGTAGAGTTACTTAAATATTCCAAGTAACTTTGACTAACAATACGGTTGACGATGTTAAAATTCGTAGAATCGAGAGAGGCAAAGTCTCTGGAAAGGCAGTGGGCGATTGTTTGTCGTTTGAAATCGATATTTCGATCGAGCGGAACGACAGAGAGAGAGAGAGAGAGAGAGAAAGGGAGAGGAGTTTTCGACGGACCGGGGAGAATGGAAAACGGGCGCTGACGGATCGCGAGGATACGCGAGGGGCCCCCGACGATAAAAAGGTGAAAAAACAGCGGCGCCATTTATTCCTGCAAAAGTTTCGTGCTTGAGGAATGACTCTCGTTATGCAGCCACCGAACACGTCAACGTTTTCAATTGTACCCCCCCTCAGTCGGTTCTCGCGGCATTTTATTTCGCGGCCCGAGCGTTCAGCCGTGAAATTGCGCCGCTATAACTGCGTGCCTCGATCGCGGGAATGACAGAAAAATCTGTTGCCAGCGTACGTATCGGTTTTCCTTCGTCGAGCTCTTTCCAGCGCCAGGAGGAATCTTTCACCAACCGGGCAATTATCCACCGACCCGAGCTGGAGTTCTTTATAAAATCGTGCCAAATCGAAAGACAGCTTTCCAAAAGAGATCTCAGAAAATAATTACCGGAAGTGCAGGAGGAAAGGAGGCTATAATCAAGAGAAACGATGGACGTCGATAAAAGCAAGCGACGACACCTTGGACTTATATAAACGCGTCGTGTCGAATTGATCCGTCAATGGGGAAGAACCTCCGTGGCGTTGACAAATTGGTGTGAACAGAGGAGAATACTAAAGCGAACGAAGGATATTGCTCACGTAACCGCCACGTTCTTCTCCATGTATTGAAAAACTTTCGTGTTCAAATTGCGGGCAGGAGAGAAAGTAACACCGAGAATCTGTCATCTTGCAAAGAATAAACGATAAAATTTCCCGAGGAGAGGAAATCGTTTCCAGATTCGTCGCTGTCGGTTCTTAACTGCGCCAAGGATTCGGAATGTCTTTCCTCTCGGGATCATCGAGAACTATGCCGCTCGTCCGAAATCGCAGGACGATACTTTTCGAAGGGAAATCTTGGCTATTCCGGTTTATGAGCGGCGCGGCCATCAGCCACGGATTCCACGACTCAATATCGAAATGTCTGCTGTAGGCCAGCCGATCGCGATTGGAGGTTGATCCATCAGGCCAAAGACACGTTCATTCCAACGGGGTGAAAGTTTGCCGATAGTTGAAGACAGACGAACGAAGACGAAGGATGATTGGTTGGCTTTGGGAACAACTTGGAGACAGCTCGAAGACACTGTCCACAGATACACACCCACACACCCACCCACATATATATATATATATACAAATCTCTTAACTGAGAGAATGAGATGGACCGAGTCGGTCACATTCGGACCGACTCCAATTCCTGATGCCTTTGCTTAGTTGACGACGCGATCAGACGAGACGAGACGCAACCATCGGGTCTGATTCCCTCTCTCCGCGCTCGCTGGAAGCAGCAACCCTTCGCCAGGCTGGCCACAAACAAGGAGGTGGACAATTTCGGGGTTGCTCAGCGTTTCTACCCCGCTGGACCATTTCGGGCCACTACTCTCTCCCCTCGCTCGTTCTCTCTACTCTTCTACTCACCCCTCTACCCCTCTCTCTCTCTCTCTCACTCTTTATCTCTGTATCTCGTTATCCCTCTCTGGCCCTCTCGCCGTCAGCCGCAACGCTCGGAACCAGATGCTTCCACATTCCTCGAGGTCGAGAACTTCATTGCCGCTCGTCGAGTGCCGGGGATCTTGCCGATCTGGAAATTCGATCGAGGCCACGATTCGTTGGATCCTTTATGACATCATCGACATCGAGCGTTTCCGCGATTGCCGAAGGGACGCGCGAACCCGACGAGCTTCCAAGAGAAGCAGGGTGCTGCTTCTTTACGCCTCGTGCGTCGAACTTTTTACTTTTTTTCAATCTTTTCTGCTTCCTTTTCTCTTCATTTTAAAAGACAAACGCCGTTCTTGAAAGCCGAAACGAGAATCTTCCCCTTTGTTAAATTCGTTGCGTTCTCGCAATGTCACGGCAGCTTCTCCCAGGTCGAGGAGCAGCGATTAACAATGAGGCTCGCGCGTAACTTTCGCCGCAGGTGCCTCGTCATGGTCCGCGTCGGAACAAATCGAGCGGCGCTTTCAATCTTTCCGCGGCGACGAATTACCTTCGAAACGAAACGGGATCGATCGTGCCCATTGTTCGACGCGCTCCCCCTGTTGTTCAAAGGGGAGAGAACGAGAATTACAAAGACACGGCGGGGGGACGCGATGATACTGGCCGCGAATAATTCGGAACAGTCGCGGCGCGTTCCGAGCTATTTTCACGTTAGACTGGCGCCGCGCTTTAGCGTACGTTTGTGGATTATTCCGCCGGTGCAAGTGTACCGGAAACGCAGTCACCTGCAGCGGACCTTAACGTTTATTGTTATCCAGGTTAATACCCAGGCTCCGTGTTGTGGAAACTCGCGAAATCCCAGTGTGACCGAGGGCAGCTTTGTTTCTTCCGTTCTCGCAGTCTCCGCTCTGCTTGATTTTATATTCCTGCTCTCTCTCTCTCTCTCTCTCTTTCTCGGCTGACGCTTTACGCAACAGCGGAACGGGTTACGTTCCAAAGAAAACCGAGGAAAAGCGACCAAATTACAAGGTGTTGTCAGAGTTGTGACCACAAACTTGCAACTTTTTATAGTTTGGCTCAAAGTTCTGGCTCTATCGCGTGTTCGAATACTTTTCCTTCCTTTTTTCGTTTTGATTCTCCCTCGAGGCAAACAGGTATTGGCGACTCGAGCCAAAATTTCAAATTTTTACCAGGAAAAATGAAGGAAACGAGCTGCAAGTTTTTCAATTTTTTGGAAAATTGAACGCGGACTCGAACGAAGCACGAGAAAAAGAGAGAGAGAGAGAAAAGGGAAAAACATGCTCGCTAGCGGAAAATTAAACATGCAACACGCTTTTCCAGAAAAGCGACGTTCCGCTCGTCTCTTGGCTCTCGGACACGAAGAGGACGACCTATAAATCCTCGTTCGAGCGCTTTGTACCGCCAGATACTTTACATTTCCGAGCATAATAACCGAGTTTAATAGAATGAAAGAAGGTAATCTGTATTCATGGTGCTCGCGACGTTTTCCGTGCCCATTCTTTTTTTCTCCTTGCCTCGATTTCCATATGAATAAAGAGAAGATAAACTCTCGCGAAGCAGCCGGGCCACGGTGACGGCCTTAAAATGCAAATCAATTTCTAGGAAGACGCGGCGTCGCAGATTCGGTGCCGATACGAACGTCGGAGAAACGTTCACAAAGTTTTCGCGATTAATCACGTTAAAACCACGTTTGGTCAGAAAGTGAGTTTGCAAAGAGTAAAACGGCGGCTCGTGGCGAGATTTTCAACACTTTCCCGTCCCTTTAAACCTCGATGTTTATCGTTACGCGAGAGTTCATAGCCCCGTGAAAAATATAACAGTAGAATTTTCTCCCACTTTTTTTACATTTTCCCTTTTCGCGGCGCTCCGTTTTCTTCCAGCCGATAAATAACGCGTCTTAGAGCTCGCTGAAAAACCGCGTTAACAACGACTCTAAAAACCGCAGCTGGGAAATGGTCGAACGAAAACTCGTAAAAAGCGACACTTTATTATTTCCACGATACTTTCTATTACTCTACGCCGCACACCGCGGTGCACGGTGAATAATAACCATTACTTTCACTCGTGTTCAACGAGCGAAAAAAAAAACGAAGAAGAAGAAGAAGAGGAAAAAAAGGAAACTAAATTACACGGATCGCAGTTGCAGGCCAGAATTCATAGATCCGTCGTTAGCGCCGAGGCAAGTTGGCGTTCGTGCGATCCGGTAGCTGGCAAACGAAACAAGCCGTGAAAGTGCCGAAGCGACGAGAAGCGCGGCCGTTCAGCTTAACCCTCGTCCGCTTCGGTTTCTCTCCTTCTTCTCGCTACCTCCGCGCTGCTGAACGTCAAGTTCCGCTGGTGCAGGCGGCGAGAATCCTGCGAGGAAAAAGAGAGAGAGAAAAGGGGGAAGGCTGAATTTATGCTTCATTCGTACACGTTAGGTATACACGAGGAGGAAACGAGTGGAGCGTAAATTATGGTACTCTTGAACGCGAGTTTCACCCGCGTTCCGACCTTCTATGCTTCAACCTCAACCCGCTCGTTTCTCCCGTTCTTCAGGGAGGGTCTGTGTTGTCGGTGCGGGTTGAAGGGGTGTCTTTTATTTATTGTTTCTCCGATGGAGAGAGAAAGAAAGAGAGAAAGAGAGAGAGAGAGAGAGATTACCGTTCTTCGTCTCTTTGACGGCGCGAGAAATTTAATTTTTGAAAAACGCGTCGACTCGTTTTCTCGTCGATAAACACTCGTCCGTCCCGGGTTCTCGGGTTCGGGGCGCGAAACAGAGAAGCTCGGCGAGGCTCGCGGCAATTTTCGCGAGCGAGACCTTTCTTTCCGTCCTCTACCCTCGCTTCCTACCGTCTCTCCTCCGCTTCGAGTCTCTGTCAAACACTCGCTCCGCAGCTTCCTGCTAGGCCGTTGTTTAATAGACAAACGAGCCGACTGAATTGGCAACGCTCCTGTCCTCCGGCGCGTTTCGCGCTTTGTATCGAATTAACACGCGCGAGAGCTTCCCGTCTTCGAAACTACCGTCCTCGAAACGTGTCATCGCGCGTTACAAGACGTCGAAAGCAGCTATTAACTCGCAAATATTAATCCCGAATATAGGAGCTGGAAATCGATCCATGCGCGTGCACGAGGACGAAATTGCTGCCGGTAATTTTAAATATCAAGAGGGTAATTTCGTTTCACCAACGAGATGCCTCGATCGAGAGCTTCGAGAGTTTTCACAAGCTTCCGTGGCATTCGCGATTCCACGGTCGGAATCCCAACAGGTAATCAACGATGGTCGTCGTCGTCGTCGTCGTCGTCGTCGCTCTTAAATAGCTTGGATGGAAAAGCTCATATTTCCGAGACAAGCTTCTTCCCCCCCAGACAAGGATACAGGGAGGAGGAACTCGCTCGTTCCTTCGTTGCGTCGCCCAGCTGGAATAGCGAGCGGAAAGCGCTAATTGACTGGCTCCGTCGCCTCCGGTTTTTGAAACGAATTAATAAACGACGACGAATCCGATTCAGTCGCATCCTTTCAGACCCTTTCTCCTCCTGTTCGCCGCGTCCCTTCCCCTGGGCTTTCGTCGGCGTTCCCCGGCCTTACGGCGACAACGACGAAGCTTGCGTTTTTCAGACCCACATCTCGTTACGGTGTTGGCGGACACGAGCGCGACGAACGGGGGATGATGACGGCGGCAGAGGGGGTTGGCAGCCGGCTGGAGGCTTTTTGTTAAGCCATCGAGAATTCGAGTTAATTCGGAGCTGGCGTCGGGACCGACGCATTACACGCTACGGGACTATGCTTAATTAGCCCGCCATCGAGCGCGTGATTTAATGCCCGCGCGTCCCTATCAGCGAGCGTTTCGATCGCTCGCCCCGTGTGTTCTTTGAACCCTTCAGGGCCTGTTTCTCTAATTACCGGGGCCGACACCGCCGCAGAATAAATTCTTTGTGCTCCGTGGTGAAGCCTGCCTCAATGTTTGCTTTCACCCCCTCTTGCCTGACAAAAATTCAAACTCGCGAGTTAGATATGTATGTATATTTAGTTATTTTACACTAATAAAAATATATATATATATATATTTAGTGTTTTCAAGACCTTTTATTTACACTATATATATATATATTTTACTTATTTTATCTATATATTTAATTTTTATATTTTTATTTTATATTTTATTTCTATATATTTATATTTTTATTTATTTTATCTATATATTTATCCTTTTATTTACACTATATATATATTTTTTATTTATTTTATCTATATATATATTTTATTAGTGTAAATAAAAGGCCTTGAAAACACTAAATATACATACAGATATATATACAGATATATATATATATATACAGAGGTGCGTGAGTATGCGACGATAATTATTTCTAGTATCCGCTTGTCGCGAGAACAAAGTAGGCTGCACACGCGGGAGGACTCACAAGACGTGGACCACCTAACGATAAACTGAGGGTAATTGACTGTGTTGACGGGTTGGAGTCAGCCCTTTTATACCCTTTTACACTCTCACTATGTCCTCTCCCATCAAGGGATCGGAAAGCGTCTGTTTTCTTGCAGTGTGGATGGTTTTGACAATTACCTCACGGCCCTGACGATACTGCATCCTGGGTCCACGTCGTGAGAATATTTATGATGCTGCCTGGGTCGTGCCCTCTACATATATATTCCGCGTGCATACGTTGTCCTTTGATGCGTGCGTTATTTCGACACTCGCCTCTTTTCGCGCGTATTTCAATCAAACGAAATGATCAATCGAACTGCGACGACCGCGTTCTTTCGCAAGGCACGTGGTATTTGAGGATTTCACAGTGAGCGACAATATGCACGTATTATCATAAATTTGCGAACTCGATCGCGTAAATTCGCGTAAATTCGATACCGAAATTTCGGTATGCGCGATAACAGAGCCGAAATAAATTTAGATATTAATGTTAATAATAGCGAACGTCTGGTTATTAATATTAATGCTGTTGACAATAATATTATTAAACGCGATCAAATCAAATTACCCGTGAAATACACGAAATGCAGGTGGCATGGCAGCGGCGGGGAAGAAATGAAATCGAGTTTCGATTTAAGGAAACGATTCGCGCGTATAAAATTGTCCTCCGGCCGATCGATCCATCCCGGGCAGGAAAGAGCCAAGTTTAATGCAGAAACGACGTATTTGCGTTCGGTGAAATGAATTCCGAAGAGTGATCAACTTTATCCCGCTGTGAAGCTTAATTTTCAATTATCAGACGATGCCTGGACAAAGCACGGATGAAATTATAATAACCGAACGAATCAATTCGTCGATAATCTAATTTTCCCCGACGAAATCCTCTCTCAATATTTCTTATTCGCTCCCTCAATCTTCCGCAGTTCCGCGTAAAAGGAAGAAACAAAAAGAGGAGATTGTCTCGACGATTGTGCTCGGATAAAAAATATTTCCCCATCCTCGTGAATAATTTTTCAATGAAAAACGAAGAAAGAACGAACAATTATCCAAATCACGAAGTCTAGAAATCTGCTCTTATCAGGAGGTAAGCAAGGTAAAGCAAAGTACTCAATTATCGCGGTAGCCAGACGCGTTTTCACGGTGGAAGAAAAAAGAAAAGAAAAAAAAAAAACGCGAGAAGAAGCCGAATTGAAAGGAATCGAGCGAGAATCAGGAGGGGGGAAAGCTAAATAAAAAGAGGAACGAGATCGTGGAACCTCCCCCTCCTAGTCTGAAGTATTCACGCGGCTGCCTCGTCGCGAGGTCAGAATCCACGCTCCGTGATAAAAGACGCGCGCGTGGAGCTGTCGGTGGTTACCGGAGGGGTTGCTAATACTCTGGAAATCTGCTCCCTCGCGTCATATTCGAAACTCCCCGATATCGGCGGGGGAGCACGCCAGACCTCTTCGAAATTCCCGTGTCGACATCCGCTTGATTACATGCGTCTCTCTTCCGCTTCATTTCCGCGCGGGGACCCCGGCGCGCGTCGCCGGCTTGGAAATTTCTTTCTCGCGTCGCTCGGATGGGATCCCGCTTAAACGATCCCTCCTCGCGAGGACCGATCTCCGCTCCGTGGAAATTTTATCCGCGGGAGCACGTTTTTCGACTTTCCTCTCTACTTTGTCGAGATTTTTGGAATAATAAGCTTCTCGGGAAATGATAATTCGCGAAAGAGAGGCAATAAAACGTGGTAATTTCGGTATGTGTGTGTATGTGTAACCTTGGAAAATCGAGTACATTAATCGGAATTCAAAGGAAATTTCAAGCGAGCGAAAAAATAATCGATGATTGATTTCATCGCCTCGGAGTCTCGTCGACGCAAGGGGTCACGGTTAGCCCTTGGAATCGGTGCGAATCGACGTTCGAGCGGGGACTTTGCTTGTGAAACGCCGCGTAATTACGGAGAACGGAGCGAGAATAACAATTAACGCCGTAACGAGCGAGGGTAGCCTCCCGTCAAGCAAAGCTGTTCGGACAAGAACCAGAGAACAGAATGGAACTCTAGTTTCTCGATGGAGGTTATAAGCTTCAAGGTCGTTTAAATTTCCGCGCGGCACGCGTACGGCCGAGATACGAGATTAGATCCCAATTCTGCCACCATTTTTATTAAAAAAGAAAAAAAGCTACAGAGACGTTTGTCTCTCTCCGTCTGCCTGTAAAGTAACACGTTCGTATTTTAAGACGACGAGAAATTTTTGGAGACTTTGACAAGTTTAAATCGGATTCGCGATTGTTACGATTCTTGGCGTGGAGCGGGAAGGATTAAAGTGGAGGGTGCGACTTGGTACCGGAGCTTGCTCGGTTGCTTAACGCATTGGTATTCGACCGCGGTGCCGTCTAATGCCTTGCTTTTGTCTCAACTCGGGGTTGAACGGGGGAGGAACTCTCTTTCGATCTCGAGAAGAACGTAACGTGTAGACCGGATCAGCCGCTTTTCCCTTTTTATCTTCCATCCTAGCGGAAAGTCCTTGGAAGAAGAGTTTCGCCAGTACGTAAAGATAAAACGCAGATGGAGGACGACTCGCCTCCAACGCGGCGCGTTTCGAAATCTGGGCCAAACTGGGTTTGCCCAGAGGAAAAAGTTGCGAACGTTTCGTCCAAGATTTTTTTAAGTAGGAATCTTTGCGAGGGTAATTTGTCCGGCTCCGTAAAAGGAGAGACCATCTCGTTCAAGGATTCGGCGAATTTGAAGTTGAAACAACTCGACCGGATGAGAATTCGGAGGGAATTCGCGTTTGATACGTATCTTGGTTTACTCTTCCATCGAAGCGGAAAGCTCTGGAAGAGCTTTCTATTCCTCCGGGTCTTTGGAGGTTCGTGTCGTTACAATTAAATCCAAAGTGTCCACTTTTCTGCCGGAAGGAGACAACCTGATCTCTCGAGAGGGCAAAAGGAGAACAGGGATCCTCTCCACGTTTGCCATAAAACAACCCCTACACACTTTCATACAAGTTCATTCTTCTCGAGATACACGGCGCTTCCTCCCTATCCTCGCTGCCTCTTGTCCGAGCTTTCCTCCCTTCCTTCCTTCCTTCCTTCCTTCCTTCCCTCTCTCTCTCTCTCTCTCTTTATCGTCTTTTTCTCCCCGGCGCCACGGCAGTCAGTTACGAACCAAACAACCCTTGTATTTATGAGGGATTCTCCGAACGAAGGAAACAGGGTACCGGCCAATTTCCACCGATCTACCCTCCAACTACTCGTCGTACCATCCCTCTTGTCCCGCGTTCCTCGCAGCGCCGTCCCAATTTTTCTGCCCCATAGGTTTTAACGAGGAGTGTTCGTGGGAAACGATCGTTCTTCATTGATAACCCGAGTACCTTTAACAGGCTTTTTCTACACCGACCCCTTTCCCTTGCTCGCCCGAAATCGAAATGATACCGCCGGTATAGAACATTAACGAAATTTTTTACGGTCTCTCAATATCGCGACACCAGTGAACGCGTTGCATTCTGAGAGCGACGCTGCTGGATGAGAGGAAAATACACAACAGGAAGACTACAGAGGGAAATTTGTCACTCGTCCGAGGATCGATAGTATTAATGCGCGTACCGCGAAAAGAGAAATTAAAACGCGGCGGAATATCGACGGAAGGGAAGGAAGGTGGGGGTGGTGAGAAAAAGGAACAAAGGGTGGCAATTGTTGAGCAATTCCCGGGAAAAATTAAAACGAGTCCCTTGCCAGGCGAGTCGATGCAACTTCCATACGATTAAGACTCGATATATCCTCGCCGCGCGGACCCCTTTAATTAAAGAGAAAGTAGCGGGTGCCGCGTGAATTATCGCGAGGCCGGGACGGGGAAAAAGGGAGAAAAACGTAGGAAATCGCGATACACCTGCTGTTCAGCCGGCGTTATATTTGCCCCGTGTGTTTGGTTATTTTGCAGGAGCCGCAGCCGCATCCCGCGTCTACGTGGACGCATTGTCTCGATTAGCACGCCAGGCGCAACTGGGGACGTGGGGTGGTTCCAAGGATGTCGGTAAGTTTCGCAATCTTCTTATTATCGTCGCCGCGGCGAAACTTTTTCTCTCGCCTCGGCCTTTTTTCGTCCCTTCTTTCTTCGGTGGCCATGTGCGAGATAAGAATAAGAAACGAAAACAAAAAGAAAAAAAGACAGTCGCAGTGGAATATATCCGGAATTACGCGTTCACAACGAAGATATATATATGTACGTTGTCCGCGAGGAGTTACGTCGTTCGTCGTCGTAATTACGGCGGATTAATTAAAATTTGTCACGTAATTATCGACGAGCGAACGCGAGCGCTGATCGATTCTTAAACGACAGCTGCGTCGACGTAGGTTAATTAATTAATTAGCGTTGCACGCGTCATTAGACGGGCAAATAAATCGTCGTATCGCGGCGCAGCTGTTGGCGGGAAATTTGTTTGTCTCGATCGTTACACGTTTTGTTCGGGTTTGCTGCCTCCGCGACTCGGGACGACCGCGTCGAATTTAGAACGCCGGCAGTTTTATTTATCTCCGAATTATTTGTGTCCGAAAGCGAGGGACTTTGTCTTTCGATTCGACGTGCCTCTTAATTACCGGATTGCCCGCGTTCCGTGGATAATTATATTTCAATTACGCCGACACAGCCGGCGATGTTTGTAGGAAATTAATAGAGAACCGAGCGCAATTAAAATCGAGCCCGCTCGCCGATTGATATATATATATATATATATATATATATACACCTGCCGCGTTTTTAATTGTTTTTCCGGCGATTTTAATGGCCAGCGTGTTCACGCTTGCCGCGCGCGACACCCAGTTAATAAGAATTGAAATTCGAATCGATTTGTCTCGTCGTTACGAGCTTCGCCACTCGAGTGTTAAACGTTGAAAACGAACAGGGGGGGGGGGGGGGGGTAGAGCTTCGAATACAGAGCTTTCGCTGTGGATTCCAACGCGACAACGTATTAACACGTCCAGTGTTAGACGAACCCACAGCGATCGACAGGATGATTCGGGCCGCGCTGTCACCGTCGAAATTAACGTTGTTGCTCGGTGATACAACAAGGATACGTTGTTGGCAAAGTAATTGCACGATAACAGAATAATTATTCCCTCGGAATATTCGCGCGGCGAGCGTGATAATTTTACAAATGCCTCTATTAAAATTCATCGGCGACAACCCGGCCTAATTCCCCCTAAAATCGTTTACGACGGGAACGTCGATACGACACGCCGAGCGTACGAAACGCGTAGACATTCACGCGCGGCCAACTTTTGCTCGCCAAACTCTTTCTCGTTGATCTCGGGGGTTAAAGTCCGCGGGGGTGTCGCGGACGACGATGGTACACGCCGGTGAAATAAATTAACAGACCGGCAGCGACGAGAGTCCGGTTCGTTTTAAAGGGTGACCATTTCGCGAGGCCAGGCGAGGCGCGGCTTACGTTTTTCCCCTGTCCGCTTTCGACAAAGTTTGGCCGCCGGTGGCGGTGCGAGGAACGAGCCGGGGCCGGGCACTCTCGTGGCTTCCAAAGCCAATAAAGGCTCACCCGTTTAACCGTCTGTCTTACGGGAGAGGCGGCGAGAGAGAGAGAGAGAGAGAACGGGAAAAAAGTTGCTAACAGGATCATTGCAGCGTGATAAGTGTACGTATTAAGGGCTGGGTCGATAACCTCCTCCGTGGCCGGACTGTCGAGCTTCGAAGTAAGAAACGAACGCGCGAGAACAGCGAGGCAACAGCTTCGGGAGAAGCTGCCCAAGTACGATCCGAGTTTTTATTTGTATTTTCCGCGCGACGATGACGGACGAGTCTCTCTTTGGTTGACTCTTTGGTTGACTTTGTTCGAAACCAAATGGGCGAACGTTTCTCAATGGAAAAATGGGTGGCACAATGGGTGGATCTCGAAAGCTGGTCTCGTATTTCGATCGTAGTCATCAACGGCAAACGCATCGTGTAATAATTATAGCACGCGCATCGATATCAATACCAACTGCCTCCTAACGAAGCAAACTTTGATACATGTTAGGATAATAAACCTCGGGTTCGAACAATCTCGAACGAAATTCAAGTCGAGTTCTGTTAACGCTTTGCTTTGTTAAGGCTTTCTTATTTGCGACGACTTAGTCAAATTCTGCACGTTTAAAAATTCTTGGGAATTCTCTGGACGCGTACTCTGGATTTACGGACGAACGAAACGCGATAATTAAACTGGTTCGGAGGATTGCAGAACGGGCGCAACGCTATTTTGAAAGATAATACAAAATCGAGTTCGGGAAGCACGCCTACATTGTATCATCGTAGCGGATAGTGGCCCGAGTTAACTGCAATCAGTGGCCGGGTAGAATATCCCGGCCTTGGATATAACCCCCGTTAACTGCATACGAGACGCCCTTGGGCACCTTCCAATTTAAACTCTTCCCTGTGTGTGCTACCGCGAAACAGGGTTACCGTATTATTATTTGTCGTTGCAACTACTCACGAATAAAAGTAAAACGGGCAAACTATCCGCTCTATCCGCTTTCGTTTGCAATTTCACGCGGCAAAAATACCCTTTTCTCTCTCCCTCTCACACGGATCGAGTTTGTTCGATTCTTCCAATTATTTATTTCGAATCGTCGGCTTAATCCTCGATAACTAATCGTGGTTCGAAGCTGTGAAACCGCGTAAAAAAAGCAGAGCAGAAGCAGAAACATTTGAACACTCCCACTCGAGGTCTACGCCACGCCCCCTCGCGAATCACGCGACCCAAATGAACCAATCGCCAATTTTCGTTGCATCAGCGTTGCACCTCGAGAGGGAAATTTCTGGAAAATTGAGCGTTATCATCGGGAAAGTGTCGCATTCGGGAGGCACTCGGAGTTTCTTACAACAATCGATGGGTAGCGGACTGGAATATCTTATTACCTCCCATTTGGCCGTCTGGCAGTTTTCCAGTGTACGCCAATTTGCACTCGTTAAAGAGATGCCTCCGAAAGTTTCCGCGCGCAGGCAATGTTGACTAAACGTTCTCCCCTTTGCAGAACTCAATTTTCATTAGACGCGCCCGTCTCCGTGCCAGGGTACGCCGCGGCACGCTTCATTCCCGGTTCCAGCTTCTTATTAAATTCTGCTGTAACGAATGATACGACGTTCGTCTTTCTTCGCCAGCCCCTTCCGATATTCCCGCGTTTCCGCGCGAAACAAGAAACAACAACTTGCCTCGTTCGGAAATTCTTCCCCTGCCCCCACTCCTCCCACCCTTCCCGCGGTAAATTCACGAATTGCCGAAAGTTCGACAGACCTAGTATTTTTCTTCCAACGATAAGTAGCCATTCCACGTGACGGCATAGCAACGAGCTGCGGATGCACTTCGCTTCGATCGAGAACAAACTTCCGGAATCGTCGTAGTAACGTACCTCACCAGAACCAGAGAGAGAGTCGAGAGGAACAAGAGCGAACCTTATTGTCTCTGTAAGCACTTTTCGATATTCGATTTTAGAAACGACGCCCCCCGTTTCCCTGAATTGTTAAAACGTTCGACGATATTTTGCGTATTTAGAACTTTTATTCGCTGCCAGCAGCGTTCTGGTAGACTTTCTTGCACTTGAAAAAAAAACCATATATCTCCTCTCCAATATCTTTCGCGTCCGTTCGCTCGCGATTGTTTCCAACGTGCTCCAACGTTGTGCGGAAAATTTCTTCTCTCCGAGGAAGTCTTTCGCGAGGACAGTTGAAAAGGTTCGCGCGCGATTGTTTAAAAGTGCGCGCCATTTGAATAAAAAAGTCGGCAGCGACGGAGATTTCAATTAATTGAAAGGATTAAAAGAATTGGAAAACTTGGATCGAGTTTTAAACAGGAGCCGGAGAAACTGCGCGAACTGCGCGGGAAATAATGGGATAGTTTATCGATTGGCTTGGAAAATTGATTGGTCGAACGTCGGGAGGCTGGCTCTCGTCGCTGTTATTGCGAAACATTCTCAAAGAGATTGTTTCACGTTGCATCGACAGTTTACCCCCGTGGAGAAACGTTGCCTGAATGGAGCAACGGGGGATTTCCTTTGCGACGAACCTTTCAAACTTGTTCACCCAGGAATCCGGCGACTCAAGTTTAAATCGACGGACTTTTGTCAACTGTGAAACGATACACGCCCGATGCCGGCCGAGAGGCGAACTCTCGTTCGATCTAGACGGGCGACTCTCGCCCGTTCTCCACTCTCCGGACCAAACTAAATTAAACTTTTAATTATTAACTTTAACGCGGACAGCCGGGGAAAAGAACGAGACTGTTCTTGCCGTTTTCTGCGCTTTCAATAATAAAGCATCGCGTACGTTTCCTCGAATTGTTTCCCGCGCAAAGTGGAACGCAAGGCGAGGACGTACTCATCGATATCGGTAAGAGGATATTTGGTTAAGACGTATTTGCCATCGCAAAAGGAATTGCATATCGAGAGCTTATGCGGAGCTGTTGGGGAAAGTTTGCCGAATTTCCCCCCCCCAAGATCGACGATTAAATCTCGGTGGCTGGCGAAATTGCGGGGGAGTTATTTACTCCGAGGATGAAACGAAGACAAAACTTTGACAAATATATCGTCGAACGTCGAAATCTCGAACAATTCTTCGGTTTGGGAGGGGGGGGAAGCGTCGATAGAATTTTCGAGTAGAATCCACTCGGTGCGTTTTAAACGGCTTCCCGCTGACATTGCGCTGGCACGGCGGTTGAATTATAATATTTCCGAAAAGCTCTTGCACTCGAGACTGCAATTTCCATAAGTAAATCGACGAGTTCAAATACCATAGAATTCAAGTGCCCGTTTCCCGGCTATCGTTCGCCAACGGCCGGCGCAATAAAACGTTAAATACAGTGTTGGTAGAAGCGCAGAGCCGAGGTTTTCGGTAATTCAAGTTATACTGTAATAGGTAGAATTCGATTTCAAGAGACCTGGAGAGCCCGAGCATCCGGGTCTCCATTGTGGTTTGTAGTTAGTATCGATCACTTGAATCGGTAATTTGGCTGACAATGCTCGTTCAGGCGCAAGTTCCCTGAACTAGGCATATTTTGATCACGCAGTGACCTTATCGCCACTTGTGCCGCAAACGTACGCCTAGCGACGAGCAACACTGACGAGCGTGCACGGAATTTTAATGATAAAAATAATTTTTTATCGAGTACAAAAGCAAAATACGTACTCTGTTTCGCAGAGTCTTCTGGCTTTTCGAAAAATATTTTATAACCTTGTTACCAATGAAATTCAAACGCGAATTGTTTTCACGGAGTCAGTTTTGTACCGCAATTAGTTTAAACTGTTGTAGCTTCGCTCTTTTTTTTTTTTTTTAACTAACCACGTGGTAAATAGCAAAGTGTTTTATAAAAATTCACACGTGCGTGAAAAGACTGAAAATTTTATTTGTTAATTTTAAATCCATCACGGTCTCGAAGATTAAAGCTTCCCATTTACGACAATCCCTTAAAACCTGCTGTATGATTCTTTTTCGTCGTTTCATTGACCTTTGAACATTTCGTCTCCACTTTAATGTTCAAAGTTTTGAACAAAATTGCAAAAGAAATTTTTTTTGACGTTTTTACAGACGTTTGAATTTCTAGGATTTTTGAGACTACACGATGTAAAAATATCTTTGGAAGAAACGAACCTGGGACGAGTCAAAGTAGAAGTGGTCATATAGTTCTCATACGATTTTCTTTGTCAAGTCGAAAGAATTCAAAGTATCCATAATTTTCCTCCATTAAAATGTATAAATTTGGACAACATCAATGACAACATTTCCTCGGGATTGATCGAGATTATAATTTTGCTCGTTTCGAGCGTTAAAGACGCTTGTCAGAACGACAATAGAAATTAGAAAACCGTGAAACAATTTCGTTGACTGACAGTTTCCCCTTGAGTGGGTCATTCGATTCAGTACGCCGCTGTCGAGCGATCTTCATCAGCGAGATTTATTGATACGGGCTGCAGTCAGCATCCATCGTTTGATCTGATAATCCTTTCTAATTCTAAGCCCGAGTCAGCGCTCGAATTTCCTGGCGGTGGTCTCTTCAGAGGTTTCGCTCAACCTCCACGGCCGGGCCGCAACCTCCGTGCGTCGAGGAAATTGAAAAGTCGTGTTCGAACAGATTGATCGAGCAGTCGTCGATCGATGGCTCGCCTCCCTGTTTGAATACCCTCTCCCTACTGTTGACCTCGATTATCGCGGTCGCCCCGGCAACTTCGTTCCACCTCTTTTTCAAAGATTAGCTACCACCGTCGAGTGATGTTTAAAGTAAAGCGGAACGGCCCGGCAACCTCTGACGAGCGTTTGAAAACTCGAAACTTTGAAAATTTAAAAATCTGAACTTTCGAAAGATTTGTAATTAAAAAATTTATCCGTCTCTCTCGTGTTTTGTTGAAACGGTGCTCGAGTACAAATGAATACTCTGATCGCACTCAAGGCAAACGTAGTTGCACCGAGGGGAATAATTGTTGGCCGCGTTTATTTACGATATGATGTTAAGATTTACACAAACGCACCCACCTCTCCCCCTCCCCCTCCCCCCCAATTTCCGAATACACATTCGCGTATTTATGTTACAAATTGTGCTTCCGCGTTTGTTTGGGATACTCCTGTTTGCTCATTTGCTTGCAAAATACACCGTTTGCTGCATTTGTCCCAATTTTACTTAATTATGGCCAGTCTGCCACGAGTTATTTGTTACGCAAATATTTATTATACCGTTCATTATTTACGCACAACGTGCTATACCGTCGCGGCCGAGGCCCCGACGATTTATCCTCCGCCGCGATTTTATCGCAATGAAACCGTACTCGCCGATTAATCACTCGCGATAGATCGTTTCGTTAAATGTTAAAACGCGCACGAATTATATTTTCGTCATCGTCGACTTTCAATTATCGCCGGTGGTTCTCCTTTCCCTCGCCGACTTTATCGTCCCCCATTTTTCCCCCCCCTTCCAAGCAGATCGATTTCTTCCGATACTGCGTATCCGATGTTCTCACACGCACGGGGCGATCTCCTTGCCAAACGGGTCAGGATCCTTCTATAATTCTGCGCGGAGCGCGGAGCATACGTCGGCGCAATAAATCCAGGCGGAAACGTCTTACACGCGATTACCATAACATAACACATTTGCGAGCGCGCGTGTAGCAGGCAGAGGCGGCGATGGCGAAGAAAATTCGTTTTCCCCTGCCCTGGCGCGGCCTTACGGCGCGGGGCGTGAAGCGAAAATTCGATGCTCATGACGTTAGCGCGGGGTGGCGCCGAAATGAAAGCGTGATAGCGAAATTGGCAATATCGTGACTTTTCCCTCCCATTTCTCTCTCTTCCTTAAAATCGATCGCCCGTTTCCCCGGCCCCTTTTATCAGCGGTGGCGAATTTCCTTTTCGTCGAAACACGTCCGTCCGCCGCCACCCCTCGCGTAACGAGATTTCTCAGATTGAATCAAAGATTCGATATTAATTCCCAGCGTGGAGAGTTCCCCTTGTCATCGGTCGACGAGTCTTTGTTAGTCTTCGCTTTACTCTTTAAACGCGTGATTTTACACTGCTCTCGAGTGTTTCGTTAATTGAAAACAAATGGAATCGTCGAAACGTACTATTTCGAGTACTATTTTCTTTTTTTTTGTATAATGGATATCTGATTTAAAAAAAAGGAAAACTATATATATATATATATATAGGAAACATACATATATATATATTTGATTAAAAAAAATATATATAATGGGAAATTTTATATATCTAAATTTAGGAAATATATTTTTTAGGAAATATATATATATATTTGATTAAAAAATGTAAAAGTATATATATATATGTATATTTGATTAAAAAAATATATATAAAGGGAAATTTTACATATATCTATATTTAAGAAATATATTTATAAATATATATATTTTTTAGGAAATATATATATATATATATTTGATTAAAAAAAAAAGGAAAAGTATATATATATATATATATATTTGATTAAAAAAAAGGAAAAGTATATATATATAGGAAACTCTCTTTTTTTCTTTCCTTGTCTTTCGAGAGAGTGGGAGAGTTCATTTGCTGATTCACCGGTAATGTTTATTTGCAACAAACAGGATGCTCGTGCGGCGAACGTTCGACGGTTATTTGAAAGTTCACGCTGGTCTCGTTCGCTTGCTTTTCTCTACAATTAGTCCAACGCGGATTGCTGCGTAACAAGGGGACAAACAATCGATGCACGCTGAGTAATTTCATTAATAGCAAATTATTGTAAATTCGCCCGTTGCGATACGCTTAACGAGCTCCTGGAATTTCGTTAAAAACCAGTCGTTCGCGGCCACGCGTCCGAGGTATCGCCAACGATATTAAAATTGAAATTGTATCATCAATTAATATCGAATAATATCCGAGCGATATATATATATATATTAAAATATATATACGCGCTAACGTTCTACAAAGCGTACGTTTTTAACGCGTTTATTCGAACCACACATACACAAACACACAAACACACACACACGGTGTCGAAATCAACGAATCATCCTCGAAATGAAAAATCTTTTCCCAAATTTGTCAGATTGGATTATTGCTGCTCGCGTTGAGAAATTAATCGTCAACGATCGTTCAAACGAGTATCGACGAACGATACCGGGAAATCTGCCGGGTCTGAAACAAATTCAGTGGCAGCCTTAATCACGTTGCAAGGAATCGGCAAACATTGCGTTGCATCGATACCCTGGCAGAATCAACAGCGGACACAACGATGGTCTTAATAGAGTAAATTGAAGCGTAGCCGCGACAATCCGATCGAAACTCCCCCGCCCCCCCACCCCCTTTCTACACCGAGAAACAGGATTTGAGACGTGCATTTGAGATTGATACGACGCAAATTTCCGCGTTTCGTCTGGGTGTTGGCGGTGTCTACGTGGACGAGTAATTGGCGTCGACTTGCTACTTCGTTAACAAGCTTACCACCGAGTCGATCGTTCCTCCCCTTTGTCCCCTTTGCCATCGTACTAAATGTCCATAATTCGCGCACCGCGACAACTCCTTCGAAACGTCAAACGACATTTTTATTTTCGACGGATCAAACGAAAAGTCAACTATGAAAAAGAAAGAAAGAAAGAAAGAAAAAAAAAGGAAAATCCGATCCACCGAAATTCGAGCGCCGAGAACATCAACCCTTTCGAACGACCTTTCAGGGTGGAAAAAGACACGTGCTCGGCAAACAAGAAAATCCGGGGACGCGTTTGCGAACGTGTACTCGGGCGACCGGCTGAGAATTATTCGTGGGGGCGCGTGTGCTGCGAGGTGAGGAAGGTCGCGACGTAATCGGCGCTCGTTTAAAGCGCCGTCCGATAATTTGGCCCCCGTAATTTTATGCAATTATGCGTATTACCACGGGTACGCAGGTTTGTACGTTTGTACGCGGACAGACGCGGAAGGGTTGAAGCGCAGCTGGAATTCACGGCGGCGGGAGGGGGGCAAGCGAGCGGATTTCGGTGTCCACGTGTCCTCGCGACCCACGCACACACACACACACACACACACACACACACAGAGCGCGTAGCTGCTCTGACAGCCCCGACGCTACGAATGCCGCGTCGCTTCGTTTCACGGTAAAGTGACCGCGCGTTAACTCCCATTCGTTACGCGTTTACATTATTATTAAAGCGCATTTACACGGCCGTTGACGCGAGCGCCTCGTGGAATTTTAATTTCTCGCCGAGCGAGGCTTCCCTATCCTCCCGTCATCTTCGATCCCGGCGCGCGCCTAAAATTAAAAATCTACCCTCCTGTCACTCTGATCACGCCTTATTCTTTCGATCGCGTCAAAATTCGTTTTAGAGTTTTCAAAACGAAACCACCACGAAGCGTGTCCTACAAATTCGTCGTCCAATAGGTGGCTACGAAATACCACGCAGTGTAAATTTCGCGGCCACCTGTAAATTTTATCAATCGACACACTGAACGAGATTCGCGCCTCTCTGCGGGCGCGCAGCGCGCGCGTAAACGATCCTGGCTTATCAAACCAGTCTTTGAATTTGCCAAATAACGACGCGCGAGCGTAGAACCATCGGCAAATGTTTGCCCCTCGATTAGGAGACACCAAGATTAACCGAAAACCGATTTCACTTTTGCGAATAGGCGCGCGTCGTTAATTCGCGGGCTTCGTTTGTTTTATCGCCGCCCTCTGTTTACGGGAACGCGGAATTTCGTTTGTTAGTCGGCCGCGGCATTCTACAGAGTCCTTCGCGTTCGCGCGTATCGCACAAACCCGCCGGATCTCGTTTAATCGGCAGAACGCGCAAATACACTGCAAACTTTCAAACTTACGCTCCGCTATACTTTGCACGTTTCCCGCGTAATTTCCGTGTAATTTAATCGCGAGACATCCGACAGTATTGTCATCGTATCGACGTTACATCCCTTCTTTCATGCACAAACGAGCCTCAACGTCGAGACGACGAAAAGTGACTGAAAGTAACTTGAACTCGCATCGGAGAAGAGGCGAAAATCCGTCAAATCGGTGGAAAATCAGAGCCGGTGGAAATCATCATCGCGCGATCGATAGATAGATTCCGCACGCCCGTGATTAACGTGTGCACCGTCGTGCTTGGCATCCTTCATCGCGGGTCTGATCGATCGAGCGATAGCAGTCGCAAACTAATGCCCCGGCATTTAAATCAAAGCTGAACCGGGATCGACCGCATCGGCCGCCGGGATGAAATAAAGTTAGCCGGCCGATTCGATGGAGAACAGCCGGTGCCGGTCCCATCCTCGGTGATACTGCTCAGCTTTCACGCAGAGCTGAATAGTCACGCCGCAATTAACTCGTATTCACCACTTTGATGTTGCAACCCCCGCATTATACGCGTCGTCTCAATTGTACCCGGTGATCTGAGCCGATGAAAGGATCGCTGACTGTAGCCCTGGCTGCAGACACGGCAATGTTTATCGAACGCGGCAGGATACCCGCACTTTGCCTGAATATTGGCTCTCCCGCGGCGGCAGCGGAATCGATGCGCAGTTGCACGTTGCAACGCAGTCGAATCCGCCGTCGTTGTTAGTCCGCCAATTCCCTTCTTCCCACTTTACAGTCGATGCACAAATGACGCCTTCTATTTACCAAGGAAAACCTCCCAAAATCCATCCCGCGTTTTCTACGACGAATCATAATCTTGCTCGCCAATTAACGTCAAACCAGCTGAATCCGATATTTCTTCAGAATAGATGGATTAAATTTCCATTTTCATTTTCGCGCACAAAAGTGCGAATCGATTTGATCGTTTCTTCTTCGAGATCTTCCGAGATGAAAATGTCAACGATCTCGCTCACATTGTCCGTCTGTCGAAGCGTGCAAAAGTCGAGTAACTCGTCGCGACAATCTCAGGTAGGAATTCGCTCCACGCGCATATCGATTACATCGAGGGAACAACCTCGGACTCCTGCCTCAAGTTTTCAGATACAAATTTCATTTCGCGAGTCGCGGATAGACCGGATACGCGAACAGAGTGCACCGCAGGCAGCAAAAGTTCGTTCAAAGGAACGTTCTTTTTCGAAAACGAAAAAGAAAAGGTAGAATCTCGCCGATGGAACTTTTTACCAAGAACAACGTTTCGGAAGAGTAGTCAACCGCGAGCTCGAAATGAATCATTCGTTCGATGGTTACAGCGATGAATCTTTCGTCGTCTCGTCGAATAATTTCGTAATGAGCTTACGCGTCAAACGCTCAAACAGCAAAATGGTTTGCCAGTAATCTAAAGCTTATCAACTACAGTTGCAACTATAAATTTGTAGGAATATTATCGCGCGGTAATCCGTCAGCTACGAATTTAATACCGCGTTCCGACACACGCATAAGCAGTAACAGCGATCTGTCTATCCGCGTGCAGGAATATTATATTAACCTTGCACGTTAAACTTGATAACCGATAATTGATGTTTCACGTGTAATCCGGCTTTAGTTTTCAAGGTATTTCGATATCGAGAACGCCCGTAGAATTTCTCTAAAATTTCTCGACCTACGAGGGTGGCGAGGGGAGGAGAGAGGGGGGGCTGCTCTGTGGTCATTGAAAATATTTTCGAGGTTTAAATCAATTTCTCTGAAGTTCCCGTCGCTACCGTTCCCGCCCCGGTCTGCCTTTTTTTTTTTTAATCGCGAGAAATGGAAATTTAAATTGAACGTCATATTCGTTGATGAAAGAGAGAGAGAGAGAAAAAAAAGCGTAAAAGTAGTTGACTTTGTAAAATCAAAATCAGGCAATTTTTCGTTGGAAAATTGAGATCTTAATCGTGACGAAATTCTCGATCGGCAAGCAATTGCCACGTCGTTGCCACGCCGCTCGGGATGGTTTGGCGTTTTGGTCGCGGGCCTAAGTAGTATAGACCCGCGAGCAGGCAGCCGACGGTGCCAGCGTTACACCGAGCACGCTACTAAACAACGCCAGTCGGCGAATTTTTGTCTCCCTTCCGCCGACACTTTTGCTACAAAATTCCGTAACGAGACCGTGTGCAATGTCGCTTTTTGCAAACGGAATTGAATAATTCGAGCGGCGCACGCTTCGTTAGAGACGAAATTTCGAACGATTGAAAGTTCCGCGTCTTTTCACTCGCATTTTTAACGAACGCGAGTTAACGAAAGGAGCGCGCGTTCGTGAATTGGTTCGAGGAGAGGGTCTCCGGAGCGATAACGAGGCTCAGTTGAGCTTAAATTGCGCGAAAGCTCCGAATAATAGCAAACGTTCGAGAGACAACAAGCGCTGGAACGAGTTAATCCGAAAAAAATACGTACGAAAAATATATATTTTGTACACGTACACTCTGTACACTGCTTTTAAAACGAAATGTTGCGCGCGTCGAGAGAAAGATTTTATCGCGATCTCCCCCGCAGTGATATCTTACATCTATCTACACGGAACGGAGCGATCCAGATTCGTTGGTTGCGAGCGGTAAACAAAGCGGTCGATGCAAAGCTTGTACAAACTAATCAAGGAATTTACAGTGGCACCGGATTGGCCGAGTGGCTGACCAGCGAGGGATAACGGCGTGACGCGACGCGATGCGACGCGACGCGAGGCGACGCGAGGCGACGCGGTGGTCTTGGTAGCATTCGGCAAGACAGCAAGATTCGCTTCACACGTCAGGAACAGAGAGGCACGGAGGAACACACAGCCAAGAGGAACGTAGACAGACCGTAAAGGATATCGGCCGTGTTCTTGCGCCTGGCACGTTTCTCCCGCTCGGCAGAGCACCGAGAGAGAGAGAGAGAGAGAAAGAGAGAGAGAGAGATCGTTCCGTGGGTACACGGCGAGAGAGAATGCTATCTGGTGGTAGTGCGAGGCCCACTTAATTGCGTCTGGCCGGCATTGCACGTATAATGGGGCGACCGTGCGGGGGATGGTCGACTGCCTTGGCAGATAAGGCTGGCAAAATGGCCAGCCACCCAAAAGGGACGAGGAGCCAACAGACTTGGTTCGTTCCTTCGTTCGTTTCAAAGTTGTCCACTTTAGACTATCACCCGATTCACGTTCACGGCGATCTCTGTCTTCTCACCTTCGCGCCGCGAAATTCGACTTTAAACCGAATTTCAGCCGTGTCGTTGAAATTCACCACCTTTGCTCTCGCGAGAGAAGCAAGAGATCGAGGAATTTCGTCCGTCTGTTTCGCGGAAAAGAACGATTGGAAGGGATCGCCATCTTCTGACTCGTGGCTCGATAGATTACACGGCGGTTTAAAGGAACGGACAATGGCCACGGTTTAACACTCCAGTTTTCTGCGAACAACAGGCTGCTGATGGGAGGAGAGGGCGTGGAGGAATTGGTCAGGCGTGTGACCGGATTGTGGCCAAAGCCCCGAAACTCTCTCTCTCTCCGCCGCTGCCGTCCCTCGGGTAGGTGCTGAACGCCTACCTCACGTCCGCTTTTAATCCACGTAAATGACTGGCCTATACCGCCTATGCCGCCGTGAACGTTGTTTAAAGCCTCGATTTACCGCTTCTCTGTTCATTCACGCGCGCTCCGTGAAAAAGAGACAATTTTTCGATTCGCACGCCCCGACAACTGTGCGTACCCGGCTGTTTCTCCGGCTCCGATGGTCCGAATCGATTCGAGACGATTTTCTTTTCTCCTTTTTTTACGCAAACTGACCGAACCGCGTCATCGAAAACGTCGCGCTTTTTTAAAGCGCGGAGAATCGCGATTTCACGGTGGAAAGAAAAATTCACGGAGATATTTCGTAAACCGCGGCCACGCTCGGCTCGAGTCCGAAGGACTCGGTGGGTCCGATTCGGACGGATTCCACTCGACGAATCGACGAGGCAAACAGAGCGCCGTGAACGTTGCGCGAATGTCGAAACGCGAGACAGAGAGAGCCGTTGGGAGGCGGCGGGAGGCAAGGCTGGCAAATATCCGGGGGGCAGGTTGGCCGGCTTTGCTCTTCACTTCAGATTCTTCGGGTGATCCCGAAAGTTGGGATTAGCGTCGGAGCTGCGTCGGCGTGGCTTTAACAAAAGCACTCGTTAAGGTGATTAACGAGCGAGAGAACACCGGTAGAACGATACCGGCCGTGGTCGCTATTACGAGCTTTATTAATTGCTATCCTCTCCGTAATTTGCCTCGCCGCCGCCGCGTTGCGGACGAATGGAGAAACCATGAGATGGTTTACTGCCGAGTCAGCTTGACAGATTCAGGTGTTTGTCTTTGCGGTGGGGGGGGCTTCCAAAATTTCAGACATCTTGTTGCACACACGCGCAAGCGTGTGTTACCGGACACGCGCGAATAAACATTTGCTTTGCGTTTCTCGCGCAATTCTCCCGAGATTGGTAATTGCAAACAGGATCAGGCTCTGTTTCACAGTGCGCTTCGTTGTCTTGTCTCTAGCCAGTGGACGAGAGATACGCATTTATACAAAAACTGCACGACTTGTGCTCCAGTACGATTCGTCTCACTGAAAGTCCCAGAAGCAACCGTTACAAAACAAATTAAAGGCGCGATCGCTCCTACTCGAGGTCTAGCCCACGCCCCCTCGCGAATCACGTGACCCAAATCAACCAATCGCTAATTTTCGTTGCATCAGCGTTGCACCTGAAGAGGCCCGATTTTCTGGGTTACCCCCGCTAAAATCACTTTCAGTGATAATAAAAGTATCAAGGGGTATCTTTTTCAAACGTTCTGCATTTTGCTCGTTCGATGATTTCGTACGTTTCCGTAGCTGATTCAGTCTCGTTAGTTTGCCTCGCTCGTTTCTGCATATTTAACCACGAAATGTACCTGTTCATGATACATGAACTTTGTTAGAATTTCAAATGGCGCGTTGTCTGTTTAACATGGATTTTATTCCGTTACATGAAACACGTCCGGCGATGAAATATTTAATGCGCGAAATGAAACAACAAAAGCAGGGGAATTTCGCCTGCGAGCTTTCGCCCCGTTCGCCCATTTATTTATTTATTCGAAATCAATTCCAACGGCAAGCTTTCACTTACTTTCGCGTTTAATCTCTCGTCGCGGGAACGTCCGCGCTTCGATTTTCTAAATTCTCAGCCGACAAAGGATTATTTCGCGTCGCGATTGATGGACGCGGCTCGAAAAGTTGGCGGTCGTGTATCGTAATCCCTTCAGTTCCCATTCACGTTGTTGTAAATTCCCCTCGTAGCGGACATCGTTATCCCTTTGATCAAATGTCGCAAAAATTTGTTGCGCTGTATATTTGTTGCACGTGTGTCGGCGGCCATTTTCATACGTTTCTCATCGGTCAATAATAATAGGATTTTTATGACATTTGATCAAAGGGCTGTGCTTCCAAACACGTAACGAGATATGACTCGCAAATATTTCCCCGCAAAATCCCGCGCATTTTGCAAGTGTACATATTTCTACGAAAAAACCAAAAAAAAAAAAAAAAAATAAAAGAAAAACAAACGGCATTCGACGACAACGTGAAATTCGGAAAATGAAATATGATTAATTTGTCCTTTATACCGCTCTGCCGTCTGTGGTTTCGATATTTGAACCGATATTAACAGCGAAACCTCAGTTTGTAACGAAAGGCGCTCTCACAGACGTTCGTACGCTGGTTCGTCTCGTTTTTCGTTGACCGCCGCGCGATCCAACAGACTCCGCTCATCTTCATTATCCCAAATTAGATGTTTGCGCGTGAACCACGGGACCGCAGCAAGCGTACGAAACGTAGATTAGCGAGCGTTTAATGGTCGAGGGCTAATAGAATATCGTTATGAACGACACGCGGGCTGCGGTGAAGTGGAGGCAGTGAAATCGAGAAAAGAGCCCCCGCTCGAAAATCGAACGCTATCGCGATGATATCGGTATTCCACTTTCCGGCCGTGTTCGTTAAATTCGAATTACCAAAGCTCGACGCGAGCTTTTCAACTTTCAAAATCCCAAACCAGACAGAAGAAATTAAACCCACTGTACTGTTTCATCGGCTTTGAAGCTCGCGATCTCATCTTGATTGTTTCATGAAATAATCCCTTTTTTTTTCTGTCATTTCCGTCGGAACGGAACGGAATTGAACGGTCGTCGTTGAGTAAGAAGCAGAGACAGAAAACGCTCGACGCTGCTGTCTTGGACACACGCGTGGAACATATCGTTCCGTGGTTAAACTGGTCGGTCGGCTGGGTGTGGAGGAGTCGTTCAGTTAGAAGCGTAATTGATTCGGGATTATTGCGCGCGACATTTGTCCGCGCGCCGATGGAATCGAGTTGCGACGGAAAACTGTATATCAGAGTTGTATATTGAAAGGGGAGAGAGAACTATAACGCGCTCGCGAGCCGACGATCTATTGTTACGTTCAGTTGATTTAATTGTAAAATCGAGCCAAGCGCGGCTCGATTGCTGTCTAGGAAATTGTTTTAACCTTGTTTCAGAGACGCGTCGATTGGTTTCGCCAACCAATTCACTCGTGGACGACTGATGCTCCTCTTATGTTACAAACGAACGCGTCTGTTCTCTTTCTTCTCCGCGTGGAGATCGTACTCTTGCTTTCCAAAAGCTGATGTTGCTGCGAAAACGAAATATCAATCGATTACCAGCCCAATTTCGGGCGAAACAGGTGCTCGCAAAGTGCGTGCTTTTGTCAAGCTCCGACTTTGCGACTCAATCTTCACTCTCTCCCCCTTATCTCACTGCGAGGGTCTAAATTTTTCGTGAGGCGCGACGATAAAAATCACCAGGCGGTAACAATGGTGTAGACTGCGTCGAAGGGTGGGACTAAGAGGCCCAAGACAAGCACCTCTCCACCCGGAGGAGGATTTATGCGGTCGCGATAAACGTCCCACCCGGGCGTTTTCCATCACGGGAACATACGTACGCGCAGACGAAAACTCGAAATGGAATCTTTACGCACCGACGGGAAGGCTGAATGCGGTGAATCAAACCGGTTCCCTGAAATTTCACCGCGTTGTTCCCTCGGCACACAACCCTCCTCGGAAGAGAGTAGAAACGTCGGAGCCCATCCACAAGCGTGGCCGCGTGGATCAAAGGCGCGGTCCCGATGGAAAAAGGGGAAAACGCGGCGCAGAAAGAAATTATCCCGAATTAATTATGCGCAAGTCGAGACCACGCGAAAGTCACTCTTTGTGACCGGCTGATGCTCCGTCTTCGCGCGTCGAGCTTTGTCCTTTCGTTTGCCAAGTGTAACGAGGCGAGTGGAAAGTTAATTTGCCTGAGAATCGAAATTGTAACAACGATAGCGTCGGTTGAAAAAGAATTTTTATCGGGCTTCTTCAGGTGCAACGCTGATGCAACGAAAATTAGCGATTGGTTGATTTGGGTCACGTGATTCGCGAGGGGGCGTGGCGTAGACCTCCAGTAGGAGTGGCGTTGTCTAGTACTGAGCGATCGCGCCTGTAATTTGTTTTGCATCGATTCAAATGTTTGCATATCGATAAAATTTTATGGCAAAAATGTGGTCTTGAGAACAGTTGCTTCTGGACCTTTCAGTGAGAGTCGTGCAGTTTTTTAACAAATTCGCATTCACAACCTGACAACTCTGATTGACTGAAACGAATAATTTGTAATTTTTTATAATTGAAAATTCTACTTACCTCTTTCGCCGCTTATTTTTGGCTGCGCGAGACAACGAGACAAACTGAGCTCAAGACAGTGAAACATCGCGAATCGCGCACACCTGTGACAGACACTCTTAATGGAACATCACCCGGTCGAATATATATATATATATATATATATTTCATTTAATCATCGTTGGTTGGAAACATCTGGCCCTCTGACGCGCAACAACGTATGCCAATCCGCGCGTGAGATGCGCGTTTTAATTTGCCTAATGACACTAGTGTATCGAAAAATTAATCATCGCCGGCCGGGCCTCGACCCGGTAGTTTCATTTGGTCGAAAATCTCCGTAATACGGTCCGAGTTGAACCGTGATAAAAGTTCGTGATTTCATTCGGCCGCGTATTTCCACATGGATATATTGCGATTGATACACGCGCAAGCCGACAGTGCTCGACGAGCGAGGCCGATTTCAATAGCTGCTATTGTTTCACGATACATTCGATATTTCCGGTTGTAGAAAATTTTGTAAGATTTCAGCACACGCACGCGTGCATATTTTCGTGTTAAATAAAAATGCGAAACAGAATGTGGACATTTCGATCTCTCGCGAGTTCACAAACAAGTCATATCATAAAAAAATTCTTCTCCCACTCTTTACGTTTCTCTCGTAATTGACGAGCATCTCTAAACGATCGGTTCGATTAACGTTCTCCTTCCACGCCGGATGGCAGCTACTTTATCGGCCGGATCTCTCGGGGAGGACTCCCCGAGCGGAACGTTATCGCAGAAAAATCTTGCTCAGCCGAGAAACAAATGGTTCGGCTCGCGGACCGATAATTGCAGCAAAACCGTGTGTTTTTTTCGCGAACAAGAACCGTTCCTTGTCCCGGGAAATCGTCCAGGGAGGCGAGAAAACGCTTTACTTCCCGAAACGAGACGGGGACCAGAGGTGGCCAGAGAATGCCAGTCGTGGACGCTGTACACGGAGGAAGGGGTGGCTGTTGGTTGCTTCGGAATTTAATCTAAAGTAGAATCGCACTCCCCCGGGAGGAGCTCGCTTACGCTCTATTTTATTTTGTTCCACACCTTTTTTGCGTGCTCGGAATGGTACTTTCTCTGTATAATATCCAACTGTCACGCCAATGCAACTTGCAGAGGGAGAGGCGCGCATCTAAGCGAACATTGTCACCCTCGATATCACCCAAAACACCACGATATCCGTCAACATTCCCCTCGTTATTAATACGCGGTTAACGCGAGATCGTTATGCACGTTACAAACATTTCTACTGTGTAATCGCCCGCTTCGCAAATGCATACTGCATCATTCGTTCGCCCGTGTACAAACAGGCCGAAAAATAACAGAATACGGCCGGGCAATTCGTTTAACAGTGCGAAAAATCAAATCTGTAAATTGCACGGAAACGCGATACGAATCGATATGTTTTTAAATTAAACAAACCTACCCCGACGACGTGACGAGGAAACGCGAGCTCTGCTTACCCTCCGCCCCCCTCTCGATCCACCCCCGTTTATCGTTTCCGCATTTATTTTGTTTCTTTTTTCTTTTTTTCTTTTTTTTTTCGTACAGGCGGACGAGAAACAAAAATACAAACGTACAAAATATTTGCATAAAAGCGTGGGAGAAGCGAAGAGGGGGAGGGGGGGGGGGTCGAAACGAGGAAAAAAATGCATAACCATAAGGAGAGCCGCGTGTGCGTCGACACGCACGCACGCACGCGCCTCGCGAGGGGTACGAATACGAACGTAGTAAGTTTTCGAACGGACGAATGTGCAGACACGAAGAGGAAGGGCCGGTGAATGCGTTACACGGCGCTGAATAACGAAACACACGAGGGAGGCGGCACGTGCTCGCTCCATCCCTCTTCCTGACAGCTCTATCTTGCGTTTATCCGGCGAATCTACCTTCCGCGTCTTCCACGGCGGTGTGCATCCACCGACCTTCCTTCCACCCTTATGAATCATTACTCTCACGGAATACCGAAATCTTTCGCGGTGCCAAGAACTTCGACGTAGCTTGCCGGGGGGGGATCGTGCCACCGCCGCCGAGAGAAGAATCGCGCCTCGCTGAATCTTTGAGCCCGCACATACGCCAACGAGGATGAAGGTGTAATGAGGCGTAATCTCGGTGTTCTGCGGAATTATTTGACCGAGTTCAACAAATCAGGGGGAGGGGGCGGAGAATTGAACCACAGAGGTTCGCATTTCGAACAACGTCTCGCGTTTGTTGCTCAAGATGTTGATAAGCTGCGCTTTTTGGGAGGGTAAGCAGCTGAAGAAGAAGCGGAGTTCAAAGAGACAGTCGACGAGTCAATTTGTCAAAAGAATAAGAAATGTGGCTTCAGCCTTGAAGATGGAAAGCCTGTTCGCCTCGTTGGCTAGCGGAGAACCGGCGGGGAAAGGGGATTTCAATTTTGCGCGAGGCGCAGGCGGTTCGCGAGGGCGAGAGCTTATCGAGGAGCAACCGGGTCGAGAGAGAGAATGGAACGCGGCTCGTCAGGTTATTTTATCCTCGGGACGTCTTCGCTCGGAGGCATTCGCCAATTAGGAAAGATAACTTTCGCAACGAGGCTCGTTTATCCTTGGAATCTTATCTGCGCGCGATAAAACAGCGAGGTACGGGGTCGCTTCGAATCGAGGCCGCTTCCCACCGATCCGATAATAAGATAAGAAATTCAGCGTAGCTTGTGCTCTGTAAAATTGCTCGCCTTGAAGCGCTCTATCGCTCGGTATACTATCGTTTTTCGTATCTTTCCCTCCTCTCGCCCAACGACGTGTTTCTCGATTCTCGATTGTCCATCCCGATTGTCCATCAGTTTGCGAAAAAACATTTCTTTGGTTCTTTGGAACAGGCAACCCTGACACGGGCGAAATTTCTCTCTCTTAACGATACATAACCCAATTCTCTCTTCCGTAGCTCCAACTCCGACCGAAGACAGCCAGACTATCGAGGACAAAAATCGCCCCTTCGTTTCACCGGATCAGTTCGAATCTCAGTTTCAAAGAGTACTCGAGATACAGTTGAAGCAACCCTCGGACCCAGATGAACCCTCTCGGCGGACACTCGATGAAGTATTCGGCCCTCGATGGCCCTTCGGGTCAATTATCCGCGATAATGGGAGTCCATCCTGGTACCTGCCTTCTCGCTGGTTCCTTTCCTCCCCCGTTTTTCCATTTTCGTATTCCCTGACACGATGCCAGAGGTAATGCGATACTTTTGGCGTCCGAGAAAGTCGGCTCCTTCGGAGAGAGAACTCGGGGATTCCGTAACAAAGGCGAACGGAGAGGACGACGTGTACGTGTTCTGTTCCACGAGGGCTGGCACGAGGGGCGAGAGAGAGAGAGAGAGAGAGAGAAGGTGAAACCCAAGATGGCGCCATCGAGACGTGTCGCAGCGAGTTATGAAACAAAAGGGTGGTAGAAGCAGGCCTGCCACCGCTGGCTGTTACCACCGACGCTGCCGAGATACGGAAGGCGTCGCCCGCTCGAATCTTAGGGTGCATTTCCATTTCAAATGCGCTGATACGGGGTACAGGAACGGAACACCCACTCGTGTTACTATTTACTCGGCGCGGGCCGAGGGAGCGAACCGGCAAGATCTCGGCTCTCTCGATAGACACCCCTGTCCTTTCCCCTTTCTCACCCTTCGTTCGTTCGTTCGTTCGTTCGTTCGTTCGCTTATTCTCCGTCGCTGCAACGGGAAGGAAATGCAATTCAACGTAATGAAATGCTTTGCCATCCAAAGAGGGGGCGAGCGGGCCAACTCTCGGACGCGTTCCCGAACGAGACGAGACAGTTTCCCGGGGACGCGTCGATGGTCGCGCAGGCAGTTGATTAGGGAGATGCCACCGAGAGAGTGAAACGCGTTCTTCCGTGTTTCCGGAATCTGCCTCGCGTTAAATTCAACAGAGTGAAACAGAGAGACTTTGTGTCGAGCCGCGAAAATTGCCGCTTCTTTCTCCCGTCTTTGAAAAACTCGAAGGGAAAAGTTCTCTCTTTGAAACTCGTCGAACAAGTGGAGGATCAACTCTCGACGACTTCCGGATCGTTGCAAAGTTTGTCAATCTGGCAAAGTGCGGAGAGCGAAGAAGCAGCTCTTCGTCATCGAACGCGCGTTGTATTTAAATTCCAAGGACAATGGCAGCGTGTCAAGGAAGCATGTGGAACACGGCGCGGACTCTCTTATCAACCAATTCCATTACCAAGATTACGTCATCCATCCACTCGTCCGATTTCGAGGGGTAGTTTCCTGCCCCTAGACAATCGGAGAAGGCCCGTCCGCCGCCAGGGGGCGCGGTGATCCCTCAGTTTTCGCGGCGCGGCTTTTATTCGAGCACGTGCGACTTGCTGCTCGTGTCCCACGTTAATTAGTTCGAGATGGTCGAGCCGAGTGCAAACTGTTTGCCTTGTCCCTCTCCCTCCGCGTACAACTAGTCAGCCGTCGGGGATAACTCGCGCGCCGCGATTGTTGTTCCATCCTCCCTCCATCCATCTGCCCTTTCCGCTTTTTCCTTCCTTTTATTTCTCTCTCTGTACGATCCGACTTTTCGGAGATGCGTAAAACTGTCCGCGTCCTCCTCGAAACGGCAACTTTTGGACTCGCTTCCTCGGTGACCCGAGTACCGGTCATTTTCCCTCGTTGGCACGCAGCGGTAAGGGTTGCGGCGCCCCCGCCCGTCTCTTTCTAATCGAGGGATGAACAGGGATATCACGGTGATTTGAACAGGAATCAAATAGCTGCGGGGTAGATCGATGTCGCTTCTTGGTTAGATCGGATGATCGATGCTTGGCCGTGTTTGATAATCGGATTTCGAGGGTGGTTTCTTCGGCGACGCGGCTGATAAATAAATTGTTTTCGGAAATTGGATAGATATTTCTACCCTCCGTCGAGTTTACTGGCTGATCGAGCTTCAATCTCGATGATCAATTAACGTTCGACAAGTGGCTGTTTCTTCCCATGACGGCGTGCCGCGAATCGGGATTTTCCGGAAATTTCTACGATTTTCATAGATCGGCTGAAACGTCAGTCTGCCTCCGGTGCGAATCGATTAGGGACGAAAGCGTTCCCAACGAAAGCACTTTCAACGAAATGGACCGAGCAACGATCGAATTTATCTTGTTTTAATTGCGTTATCCCTGTCGGCCGATCGACGTGGATTAAAGAACAGGGCACGTCCATTAACAAACGATTATACCTGTTCGCCGAATTTTGCTCGTCGTGTCTGCTTCAGTTCTAAAAATAAGCGACGAGTCTCCGATTTGGAAAAACAGAGATTAAGAAAAAAAAAAAAGAAAAATACACGATCTGCGGCGACGAACGCTTGCCTCCGTTCCATCGTGTTTTTGATAGGTAATTCCGAGCTCTGATATTTCGCGCGTTACTCCTGTCAGCCGCGAAAGTTATGAGAGTAATAACTTCTGCAACAAGCTTATCGAATTACGTTGCTTCGGTAACTGGTAGTAAATTTCAGTCATCTAAGTTTATCACCGAATCCGCTTCTCCATAGTAAACAGCCGTCTTCGCAAGCTCGGATAGCCTTGGCTCGATGTATCGCCCTGACGAGCGTTGCTTCGGGGATTATGAAACGAGATTCAAAGCCCGCCTCGAGTCGCCGTTGAAACTAATAACGATCGCGTTTATTCAACGCGTAATTACTGCGAATAAAAAAAAAGGGAGAGAGAGAGAAAAAAGAAATCCCCGTTTCGTACGGGCGGGCTAATTATTTATCCACCGGGCGAGTTTGTTTCGAAAGCCTCGTTAAAGCCTACTTCGAATCGAAACGAATTTCATGCAACTCCGGCGAGCTATACAAGCTACACGCTAATTGCGATTCGAATCGACGCAACGCTTTCAGATACTTTTCGAAATAATCGTCGCATTGTGTCGCGAAATTGTGCAATTTTTCCAGATACTCTCAAACATTTAACTACCCCGAAAGTTAACTTTATCCGAATTTTCTCGCGTCAAACGAGAAACGATGTTTTATCGTTTGTTCGTCCCTTTTTCTACGAGAAAAATTAAATGCCATCTCGATTCCCCAAATATTTTGTACACTCGTTCGATAGCACAGCCGTGCTGCTTTCATCGTCCAAGTTTCGTTTCGATCCCTCTTTCATCCTCTACTTGGTAGTCAATTAAAACTATCGCCGCTTTGCAGCCGCGCGCTATGGAGAAGCGCACATTCTGCTTGATTCATTAATTAAGTGTTCCCGTTTCGTGTTTACGCCGCTGCTTGGGAGCCCCCTCGCGTGTCGTTCCCGTATTTCGTTTGCCCGATCTTCCGCCAGTCATCGCAGACAGTCGCGTAATTTTGTTTGTCTTCGTCTTCAATTTTCGCAGGGAGCGTACCCAACCTACGAATTCGATCTTAATTAGTGTCACCGGGGACCGCATCAAAAGCAAAGGGAATGGAATTACCCCATCGAGGGAAAAACTGTTTGACTTGCGGTTCGAGGGACACTTTTTCCGATTGCTCTTGCCTCTTTCGTGGGATGTGCGCGAACCGTCGCGGCGCGAGGCTCCAGCGATTTCACGATGTTTGGTCTCATCTTTCGAGCAGCGACGATTTCCGATGAGCCTTAAGTCCGACAATAGTCCCGTGCCACTTGTCCACTGCATAATTCACACGGGATGATATTAATTAAGTTCGAAGATGCTAAGAGGATGTCGAAGGAGGACTCGTTGATCCTCTTAAATATAATAGTTGCTGCATCGCGCGCAGTCGACCATTAAACATCAAACACAAATACCCGAATATTGCCGAATATTGCAAAAGTGTCTCGATTCTTTCAAAAATTCGAAATTTCGAAAGAAAAAGAAAAATTATGCAGCAAACAAAGTCGAGTTCTCGCGCGTAAAGCGAATCAATTTTAACAAACAGGGGAGGAAAAGAAACAATACACGGTGCTACTGCGCTCGAACAAATTGAACGCGACAAATGTACAGGTATAAACGGGGAAACCTTTGTACGATATACCGAGGGAGATCCAATTTTGACTACATTCCAAGAGACCCTTTCTGCGAGAGAACGCGGAATCGCTCGATTTGCAACAAAATGACAAATAAGACAAGAGAGACGGAATCGGGGAGACTCGGGCACAAACGGAATGGACGATTTTCGGATCAAGGAGAACAGCACCGAACGGGTACAAAGCCGACGGTGGCAGCGATCGACCAATATTGAACCACCGGCGGATAAGCAGAATTTGTTTTCCACAGTCTTTCCGCACGCAACGGAAGTCGAGAGCGGTGTACCTTTCGAAGATTTCATTTCGTTTCATTTCCCACGAACGTCTGCGACTTTACAACGCTCCAAGTTAAACGAGAAATCGAAAAACTGCACGACTCGTCTCACTGGAAAGGCCCAGAAGCAACTGTTCCGACTAGGTAATGAAGACGACTTTTTTGCCATAAAAAGCTTCAGTACCAGACAACGCCACGCCTACTCGAGGTCTACGCCACGCCCCCTCGCGAATCACGTGACCCAAATCAACCAATCGCTAATTTTCGTTGCATTAGCGTTGCCCGATTTTCTGTTACCTCCGCTAAAATCACTTTCAGTGGTTAAAAAAAAGAAGGAAAGAGGAGAGTACAAACATCAAAGTCGATGGAGCTGTGAAAATTGTCCCGGCCATCATTGTCTACAAATATTCCTCTCACAGTCGCGCAATCCCGTATAAATAATGCAGCGCGCCATAAACACGCGTAAAAGCCCTCGCGGGACCGAGATAAGAAAGGCTGAACCGCAGAAAGTGGAAAGCTCGGCGCTGTTAGTAAACTTTCTCTGGGAATTCTTCATGACGGAAGTTCGAACAGACGGTCTGGCCGAGGGGACGTTCGACTGTCCGAAGCGTGGATCGACGCGAATGCACCGGGGACATCAAATATTCAGCGGCGCTTCTTCCTTTTGTACGGCCGCGCTCGTTGCACCTTTTACGACGTTTTAAATTCCTTCTGCGCATTTTTTTGCCGAACGCCAAGTCACGTGCCTCGACGCTATATGTTTTACGTGGTCGTTGCACGGCTCGCGAAACGAATGGCCACGAGAGGGCTTAAACGTCCCCTTCTGAATGAATATGTTTATGATCTTGGCTCGCGAAAGCCCCCGACAGAGGAGGGACAGAGGAGAGGATCTCCCTCGAAACGAGGGGCCAACGAAACGTACAGCCGCTTATTCTCTCTCTCTCTCTCTCTCTCTCTCTTTCTCTCTCTCTGTTCTTTCTCATATTTATACGCCCGCTACTCGTTTGGACACGCGGGCTTTCACCGGCGAGGGGGTGTCATTCGGAACACAGGGCGCAACGGTCCAGCCAGTGACGGCGAATTTTTTTAGACGGTTTGTTGCTCGCTGCTTGAATTCGAAAATTCACCGGAGTAATTAAGCGTTAGAGCCGTTTTCACTCGCTGCGTTCGAGATTGAAATGTATATCCCGCGTGGAGGTAAAATTACATTTTAAAATGCTTGGTTGAAAAAAAAAAAGAGAGAAAAAAAAGAAAAAAAGAACGGCAACAACAACACCCGAGTGGCTGGCTGGTGTTTCACTTTTAATTATCATTCTGAATTATTTTTCCCCGTGGAGAATTTATGCCACGATCGCACAACGGCGCGAACGAAACCGCGAATGTTTCGAAGATCGACCAACCGGAACACCAGCGATGCGATCTAAATTTCTAAATGTGCTTTGCGTTCGACATTCGCGCAAACACGTCGAGCCTGTCGATAATTCTCCAGCTTCGCGGAACTGGAACAACTGCACTCTAATGAAAGGTCCATTATGGTGCATCCTACATGACAGTTTGAATAACAAAATCGAGTGACCAAAGCGTCGCTGGAGGCTTTTCGCAAGTAGAATCGGCTGTCTGGTCCGCTGCCATAGATCGCCCCTCCCCCCTCCGTTGGTGTTTACGTTACGCGTTAAACCCCTTGCGCCTAGCATTAAACCAGACCCCAGCGAAGCCGCACATCGGGATCCAAAGCCCCATAAGCATCGTTACGCCGCGTTACATCTCCCTCGACTGCCGAAATTACTGACACCCACGTACGTACGCGCGGGTTCGAGCTTCCCTTGGAAATTAATCCGTATCGCGTTCGTGCGAGGCACTCGTTTCCCGTGGCAAGGCAGCCACGTAAATTGACCCTTCGGGGACCGTCCGCATCGAACGCTTCCCGACTTTTTAGCCCGGTGACCGGTGATCGGTGAACGGACGCTCCATTAATCCTAATCTTAACCCGTTCTTCCTCGCTTTTATTTACCCTGTGTCCATTCCAATCGTTCGTTTCTCTCCCAACGACACACGACCGACATTCACCCAAGTTGAAGAATAATTTTTACGTTCGCAGCGGGCGTTTTAAACGGAACGTAAATTCGCCCGATGTACGCTCGATATCGGTGGAGATACTAAAAAATTTTCCCCGCAGAAGGGAAATGGTACATCCCTCCAGTCTGCATACAGCGAGGGAATTTCAAAACATGCGCATCGGAAGTAGCTCCTCGGGCATGTCAAGTATAACCGCGCGATACACGCGTATATATTCCACGTAAGCACACGAGCCAGCCATCGTCTTACAAATTTACGTGCACAGATGGGTACACGCGCACGCGTGCACCTGAATATACAGGCGGAGTACGCAGATGCGTGTGCATGCAAACGAGAGCGAGCAGCATGTGCGCGCGCCTTTACATATGCCAAGGGATCGCGATATTGTACGGCTGAGATACGACGCTGGCACGCTTAGATAGCTTGCCTTTCCTTTATCCTCGCGTGGTTCCTCCCCGCTTTGTACCACCGCCAACCACCCACCTACCTCTGCGTGCGTTACACCCGTTATCCTTCCTTCCGATCCTCTCGATTTCTCTCGGTGCGCGCCTTTCCGCACGACGGCGCATTCGTCGCTCGACTCTTCTTCTCACCTTCGACCTAGCGAAAGCCGCAACTACTCGACTACCACCACCTCTCTCCACCCTCTCGCCAGCTCGCTCCCGGTTTCCGAGCCGAGAGTTAATTCGCGGCGGGTAATTCAGCGAAGGGCCCCGACGAGGAAACAGGAATGGCAAGTAGCTGTCGCCGAGTCGACACGTATGTTAATACCAAAGCGTAAAGATCTTGCGAAACTCCAACCTGCCTAGAGAGGGTGTCTCCCCCTCTCTCTCTCTCTCTCTGTCTCTCGGCAACCGCGCGCGGGTTTGCTGTTGATGTGCTGAATTACTTTGTCGATTTAGTTCCCAAGAAGCGATTAATTAAACAAGTTACGCTCTATTCCACGGAACGAGTTCTCTCGTGCTAATATTTGGCTACAAAGGGCTCCGTGTAGCCTCGCTATTCTCGCTATTCTCAAGGTTCTCCGAGGAATAGGGAGGAAAGAAATCGAAAGAGAGACGATCCTTCTCCGACGTTGAATTAACGAACGAGCGAGGTAAGAAAGGAAGCAACGCGGTAGAATTATTACCACGTCGTCGATCATTACGGGGGAAACCTTTCGGCTCAAAGGCTACGGCGGAAACGTGCATGCTCGTTACACATAGGAAGCCCTTTGCAATTCGTGCGGGGGTTAAATGTGACAAGGAAAGGAAATCCCATATGTCGAGAAATCCCAGCACGTTACCCTCGATCCACACACACACACACACACACACACACACACATACTATAGATATATATTAACTCGGGAATTGAAGGAGACCCAAAGAGACAACCTCTCGACAAGATTTTGATCTTTGTAATCCTTTCCATTCCTTCCTCCGCGCGCGATTTTTACCTCTGTCCGTCGTGTTTACAAATCGACGAACAATATTTTCGCAAGGTATTTTTTTAATGTTATTTCATCGCGAGGTACGCGTGAACGATAACGTCGGAAAAATACTGGAAAATTCAGCGGATCATGGCCGACTTATTTCCTCGAGGTGAAAAAAAAATTCTGTTTTTACTACGGGCTGCAGAACGCAATATCGAATCGTAAAAAGATTACGGGGATGCCCTTTGTCGGGGCACTTTTTTAACGCCGGGGCGATATGATATTTTTCGAGAATATCCGTCGTCAAATTTATATTAACCGGAACGACAATTTCACGGTGATAACGTTGTTTTAATGTAACTCGAGCGTGATGAAGAAACGGGCAGGCGACGATTTCAACGAAGTACCTAAAATATTATATCGGTTTTATGGAAAGTATCTATGCGAGGAGAGTGTATATCTTGGCCGTGCGTTAGAGTTGACGTTGATGTACGGGCTAAAGGAACGAATGGTTGTAAAAAGATTCGGCGAACGTGACATCGGCAGTTGTGCACGAGAAAATTGAAAAAAAAAAAAAAAAAAAGACAAGGAAATTAAACGCCGGTCGCGTTTAATTAAATTCTCGGACGCCGCGACGAATAACAGTTAATATTTCACGTGGATTTAGTTCTTACCGCGTCTGGCTGCGATCTCTATGAATATTTTATCCCCGGATACCTTTCGTCCGGTTGAAATTCGCGAGCAAATTCCCGCGTGCGCGCTTAACAGCCCCGATTACAATAAGTTTTCACACGGCGGAAAGTTCCGGCGAGCCAAAGGCCAGTTCATTGCCGGACCGAGAACTTTCTCCAATTTTGTTACAGATACCTTGATAATCTAATTTAAACTTAGACTTGATTGACGCTCATCTAACTTAATTAAAACTTTAATTAGCCGATCAAACTTGAGAATACGTTCCTGCTACGTTTGTACAGTTTCGTTTCCCTCCCCCCTTTCTTTTACAGCTCTTTACAGGGCTGATTTTTCGGTTAAACGTTATCGATGCCAGAGAATGAACCAAACTCGAATCGCAACTCCGATTGGCAATTTGAGGTGCCAAGGAGAATTCGACTTGTGGCGCGAGCATGACTCCGAGATAAGTTCGACTGCCCTTTCTTCGCTCGGTTAACAGACGGCTCGGTTTACTTCCGGTCCTACGACAAGTCCCTTTACGACAAGACCCACGATAAAGCTGAAAAGCTTCTCTAAAATTTATTCCCGCCGCGAAACTCCTAATCGCATTTCCCGAACGCAACGCATGCATACGTAACGCGCCAAACACCACCGCGCGTGGCGTCGGAGTATTTCTTCCAGCGGGACTTCCGCTCGGGCGGAAAGAAATGGACAGGAAATAAGACAGAAAGAGAGGGAGGGGAGGAGAAAAGAGAGAGAGAGACGGAATAAAAGTTTGCACACGGTGCAGCGGTTCGGTGAAACTGGCCGAGTCGAAAGTTTTCGTTCAAACATCAACGCTGCGACTCTCTCAAAACGTCGTGACCGCGGTGGTCCCGGTTCCTTTCTCTCTGCCGTCTCTTTTTTCCGCCTTTCAGTTTTGTTACAAGCTTTTTCCAGGCTTTCGCGAGCTTTCCAAGCAAAGTCACTCGAAAATCAGCGGCAACCGCCGTTAGAACGCGACGCGTTCTCTCTCTCTCTCTCTCTCTCTCTCTTTGTCTTTGACGCGCCGCCTCGCTCTCTCACCCTTGGGCTGTGGATTAAAGTATCGACGACACCAGCCGCGCCTGAATAATTCAGGACCAAAGTTTTAACCGCAAGCGAGGCGAAAGCTCCTCCTCGTGGCTCGGGGCGAGTCCCGCGCCACGCCGCGAGACAGCCTTCAAAAACGATCGAAATTCGCTTTCTGTTGCAGGATTCGCGCTCATGAGGATCGTCGAGGTCTACAAGGAGATTCAGGAACAGGAAATGAATATCGTGAGTACGACATTTTTTCCCCGAGTACCCGAAAACTAACCAAGAACAGAGTTCTGAAAAAATTTTAAATCCCAATTTCAAAGTCTAAATTACATTTCTTTCGAGCTTTCGTGACGCTGCGAGTTATTCAGAGTTATTCCGAGTAACCAGTTTCCAGGCCGCGCGGAACGCGATAATAAATCTCCGACCGGTGTAACAGACCGTTCTCGCACTTTCACACCCCCGTGTGTACATCCAGCCCGATAAATTGCACGGGATATCCGCAGCCGCCGTCTAAAATCAAACCCTGAATACTTTATAAGGACGATCCACGGTAGAACGGGCATTGGTAACGAGCTTAGAATCCCGGTTGCCGAGGAAGACGTAAAGAAAAGGCAGCGAGTGAATCGTGTTCCGGGAGGGGGCGGGGCAGCGCGACGCGCGGCCTGTTGGCGTCTCGAATTATTTAAATAAACGACCGCGGCTGTGACGCAATTAAAAGTAGGGAAGATTTATGCGGGACGCGCGAGAAACCGAAACGCACGAGGGCCAAGTTCCAACCCCGTCGGAATATTAATTGGAAAGTTAAAAGAGAGTTTTGGTCATTTAGACCATCTCTGTCGTCTCTCACCCCTTTCCCAGTAATCACCAACTTCGTCCTCCCTTTATCTCGCACACCCCGTTTCGCTGCTGTCTTTCGTTCCGCGCTCCCGTCCGTCCCCCCTTTTCTTCGTTTTCTCTTTTTCTATCCACCCGTTCAGAAACACGTGGAAAACTCTTTGATCCTTGCGCGACCCCGGGCTGCCTTCGGGGTGAGATTACACACCTGCAGACGTCTCTCTTTTGAGGGTGAAAATTCGTTCCGGCCGTAACGACATGTTATTACGATTTCGCCCCGTGGACAGTGATACGGGCCACCGTGTTTTCAAAGTGGGGGATCCCGCCGAGGAAACCTCTCTCGAGATCAAATACGCGGCGGTATTTAAAAAGCAGCGTGTGCGAATAATTTTCACTCGTATCGAGTGATACGATGCAATTGTGGTCCCGACGACGAATGCTCGTAAGCTCGGCAAATCTTAGACACTCTGTACTCCTCTGTTTCGCCACTGATCCGACCACGGACCATGTCGCCGTGTCAAAGTTTCATCGCCAAAGGTACCTTGCCTTCCTTGCTTTCCCATTTTCATTTCAATAACAATACGCCGTAAAAATCGCCCCACCCACCAACGAAGCGTTCGCTGGATCGCTCGGCGTTTAAACCCCTTCCTCCCTTTTCCCCGGGAAATATATTCCCGTCGCGTGATACCGTTCTCCTTTATGGAGAATATTCTCAACAATGATCCCCGACCATTATGAACGATCCTCCCGCTCCGCCGTAGCAGCCGGAATCGTTTCCCAGCGAACGTTAAAGTCTCCGAAGATTGAGCCCCTTTGATCCCTCGCAGCTTCGAGCGAACGAAGAACAATGTTTCCGGCAATAACGAGAAGCCGTTATTGCGCGAGAGATTTCCGCGGAATTGCGACCGCACCCGAACGCAAGGGGGTGAGCATCTCACCCAGCGAAATCGCACTTCTGTCCGTTCGCACACGGCTGAAAACCGAACGGCTACGCTCCACACAGCGCCGCCACGGACGGTCCTCCGCGTCCTTCCACAATTCAGCCCAGACTAATTGTTTCTTACGTGACCGTAGTCGATAACTTCCGACTAGCAGGCGGCCAGAAAATAATTGTATCTTCCAGACGCCGTTCCTTCTTTCCAGCGTTTTATAGCCCTCGGGGGCCGGCGCTATCGACACCGGCTCGGTTATTGAACGACCGGTTGCGTTTGTTCCTTCCTACGGGAAACAAACAGACTCGTCGACGAATAATCAGCGAATAGCTCTCGAACGGAGAGAGAGTTCCGCGAGATATCGCGCGTTTTCGAGAAGACTCGTCAATTTTGGCCCTTCAAACAGATCCTACAATTAGTATTTTGCAATTACCAAATGGTATGCACCATGAAAACCATATCTTCGGTAATATAAAATATAGTTGGGAACTGCCAAGGGTAGTTTTCACCCCTTCAAAAAAATACGTGTTTTCTTCAAAAACTACGTTTGACACTTTGGTATGTATGTCCCTTGTTAGTATTTTCGACGATGGCGTTACGTTTCTTCGACATTTTCGACGAATGTACTTTCATCGAATGTACAAAAATCAGAATCTCTTTGAAACAGTGTCTTGACGCGCCAAATAAACGCGATAAATAAAGAAGAAAGAAAGAAAAGTTGATCACGAGTATCGCAGTCTTTCGAAAATCGGCAAAATCGCCGATTGGCCGATCCTCCTTTTTCCGCAGACGAGGTTCGATCGTCCCACGTTGGCGCACATTTCACGCGCATTTTCCCCCTCCGTTTAATATTTTCATGCCGCGTTCCGTACATATGTCTCGTCTGGCTGCGCGAATTCCCTTTCCTGCGAAATTCTCAGCGGGCCCTCGACCGGGCGACCCCGGGACCGCTTCTATCACGCCACCACCGTTGCACCACTATATTATAGGAAACGCATATCCGAAGCCATTCACGCACGAAAGGTCGTTGTCTCAGGCCAACGCGCACACAGCATTCCTCCATCCCCCGTTTTCATGCTTTCTTCGCCTCGCCTCGATTCCCCTTCGGCTTCCATTCCCGGAGATTACGTCAGACTTCAGTCGCGTCTGGCAACATTCGCCAACGTGTCCTTTCGCGCCACTTCCACTCGGGGGATGTCTCGCACCTCTGTCGCCCCCCTGAGCCTAATCGCGCGGAAATATACAGTGGAGGAACAATTCGGTCCGGCCGTTGAATCAGTTTTATGGGTTTCAAGACGAACGTCGACCATCCGGAGTAACGAGATCAGAGTTGCGGTAGAGACCGAGTTATCAGTGACCACTCGTAGAGATCTTTCGGGGAAACCGAATGAAATAAAATAAAAAACTGCGTCTCACTGAAACGCCCAGAAGCAACTGTTCTGACTACCTTTTTGCCATAAAATTTTATCGACACGCAAACATTTGAATCGATAGAAAACAAATTACTGGCCACGCCCCCTCGCGAATCACGTGACCCAAATCAACCAATCGCTAATTTTCGTTGCATCAGCGTTGCACCTGAAGAAGCCCGATTTTCTGGGGATATTTTTTATCTCTTTCAGTGATAAAAAAAAATCAAATATCTTTCAAAACAGCTCATCTCGAATGCTCGCGTAGAATAACGCATTTTTAATAAGTAGAAATATCTTTCCACTTTTTTTCCGGTCAGACTGGAACGACTCGACCTTTTTTCTTTTTTTTTTTTTTTTTTGGAAAATGTTATCGTACCGTGAATATATCACCTTTTCGTTGAATTTCCCGGCTACATAGCTTCGAATCAGCGAATTGTTGCAGTTTAATCTACCGAGGAAAAAAAATGTGAGAAATGCTTTCGCAACAGCGGACGTTACAAATGTACCGTTACCTCGATATTCGCGAGTGAATTCCTTCGTGATAGATCGCGCAACGGTTCGAACGATATTACAGCGTTATGCTAATTTTTAACCGAGAACGAGAATCTCGTGAAAAGTTTCGTAAAAGTTAAAATAATAATCCCGGGAGGTGAAATATGAATAATCGCGGGCTGCGTGAAATTTTGTTTGGGCTGGCTGTTGGTTCCGATCTCGAGCGTTCACGGTCTCTCTTATCGTCGATATCATCCCCAGCCCGGCGCGCTCGGGCATCCGCTCAACAAGATAAACGACGCCGATTCCTTCCTCTTGGTCGAAGGAGCTAATTCAATTTGGAAGGGTAATACCTGGAAAGCGTCACCGGCATTATCGCATTTTTCTCCGAGACTGAAAATCGACTGCGACGCTCGGCGACCGGGTGAACCGGGCTGAAACGTTCAAAGACTGAAATGAGACCAGCGACGACGGCGGCGGCGGAAGAGTGGAAGGAGGTCAAATTGGCTCTCAATCTTCAGGCCGTGAATGGACAGATATTCCGGCTATTACGAGGATAGATTCTTCCATACGTACACTCTCTCCTTTTGTGTACTCTCTGGACAGCTTTTTACTCGCTCGAGCTCATTTTGGAAATTTTCAAATTGAAAGTTTGTCCCGTCAACCTCGCCCCTTTCTCTTCGTCTTTCTGGAGAAAATATTTGAAGTATTCGTTCGTCGTTTGCACGATGGTTCTTCTTGCGTTTGGTCGTCGTTACGGATGCATTGTAAAAATCTCTCGCGCATCGTACAAAAGGAGAAAATTCCTCTTGCACGGAGAAACTGAAGCTTAATATTCACCCGTCAAAGCTAATTAATTTTCAAAGTAACGAAGCATGTGCTCCGCCTCGATGAAATCCGCGATACAATTTTTTCCACGGACGAGACGCGTTCTCGGACGCGGCCGAGTGACGCCGCGAAGAAAAACGCGACGAAGAAACGTGGAAGAACAAATGGAGTTTCGGATTTAAAAGTTTCATTTCCATTTTTATCATTCCCGTCGATTAATGCCTAGAACGTCCTTCGCTCGTGGAAAAAATAATTTACAGAAACCCGATGCCGCCATCCGAATAAATGAGAAATTTGTTATTCCAATAAGCCGGATTAAAAATATAACAAAATGTACGCGCCGACGTGGCAAGAATACGAGGGGGAATTTTAATTTTATATAATAATTTTAATTCAAAGGAAAAACTCGACTGCGGGAGAGAGATCCGGGGAACGAATAATTAAAATAATTCTTTTAATTTCTGGCTTTGTCCCTGTGTCGAAACGAAAAAAGGCAGAGGGGGGGGGGCGGAAAGAGAAAAAGGAAAAGAATCGACGACAAACAAATGGCTGTTCGATCGTCAGAAATCTCCATTACAATGTCTATTCAGACTATTGATCCCATTTCTGTGACTAAGAAAGAGGAGGGATGAAAAAATTCCCGGTGAAAAAGAGCACGTCGTTGCGAAAGAGTACACGTCATCGATTGATCGCGCGATGCCGGCTCGAATGGCCCCGTTTGTTCCTCCGGGGAGCGAAAGAGAAACTTTTGAGATATGGTTCTCGTGACGTGTAATTCGTAGCCGCGATCACTGGCGAAGCATCGTGGCGAGGGAGAGAGAAAAAAAAAAAAAAAAAGGAGAAAAAGCGCGGAAACCCGGCTCGATATGTAGTTACTGTCAGAACGGACAAGCGACTTCCCTTGGGAAAAGTCGCGATGAAAACTCTCGCCAAGCTACGAGCTTTTTTCAGCTCCGCTTGTCGACGATACACACAGTTTTCTCGCGATTATTCTCCAGATTATTCCGCGGCAAGACTAAATTTCTCCCGTGTTGTCTCCTGGCGAGCGCGGAAACGAAAGGAACGGACGATCGTGCATCGTCGATCTCGGTCTCTGGGCCTTCCACGGGGAAAATTTCCATCCGTCAAACGCGAGGGCCACAAGGGGTTGGAGTCGCGAGAAAGAAAAACATCCAGTAGCTGAACAGCTTTGCGTTCTTAAGTGGATTGGCAAAGGGGCGCGAGAGAAAGGGTTCCGTGGAACAGCGAAAGAGGGAGGAAGCGAAGATGAATCCTTCGAGTGGTCTGGCTCAAATTCGAGCAGCTTGCATTACCTTTTGAACCTTTTGAAGCTATTGCGTGTCGGTGAAACGATCGTCTGCGAGGGAGGGAAGGGCCGATGGACCCTTTCGCGCAGATTAGTGGAGAATCCAATGGACCATGGGTGAAAGGTCGCGACTCGGAGGGTCTTCTATAGTGTTCAATGACGGTTATTCAACGCGACCCTTTGCAAATTTTTCAATCGAACCATTATTCGAGCTGGGACTCTGCCTCTGAATGCCCTGTTTGCCGGATATTAAAAATATATTTTTGCCAACGAATTATCTTTGTCGCGTTCGTCCCAACTTCCACTTTCATAAAAACGATCTCATAACGCGATTTCCTCGCTGCGAGGAAAGATGCACCGGTTCGATTCGGTAGATGGCACTGAAACAGACAGAACGAAAAGCGCACCGTGCGACGTTGGGTCTTCTGAAACAGCAACAAGTCACGAATTTAATGATCGCGGCTCTGAAAGGTCTCAAAGGCTCTTCAAAGCTGTTTCGTACAGCGGGGAAGTTTCGCAAGCCGGCGAACGTCTGGAAGGTAAAAGTTCTCGAGCCGGGAAGAGACTTCATTATAAACATCGCACCTTTGTCGAGAGATCCCGCTCTCCCCGCGATTGTTGTTGCACGGGCATCCCCCTCCCCTCCCCTCCCCCTCCCCCTCGATCCGCTCTCGAATGATCTTTGCAACTTTGCGCGAATTTCGACGAGAAATTCCCCGTCGTTAATCGTTTTTCCTCTTGCCGAAACAATGAATCAGCAACCAGGGAGACTGCGCCGATATATATTAACGAGTCTAGAGTTTTTTCCTTTTTTTTTTTTTTTGCCAAGAGATACGGCAAACTTTTTGTTCACCCCTCCCGAGGAATGTCCCTAGCTGGAAGGAAGCCAATCGACGAGCCTTGTTTTCTCTTTTTATCGCGAATGGGCAAAAGCGTTCTAAGATATGGCAATCGAGTCGAGAGTGTTGACGGAGACGTCGTACCTGAAAACTTTCCTCCGCGTACATGGAAACGGCATAAAATAAATTCACCATCGCGCGCCGGCATCCGGCTCCAAATGTATTTCCATAAAGATTCGATCGAAAGCGCTGTGATGCGACACGGAGACTCTTAATTCCAACGACTCTTTCCCAACTCTTCGTTTCGACTTGCGCGGATCGGCGCTACTTTTCGTTCAAATTCTCCATGGAGAGAACGAGTCGGAAGAAAATCCGACTTTTCGACAAAATTAAAAATAAAATTAATTCGATGCGAAATTTTTCGTTGTGGCAAGCTGATCGAAGGAATTAACGCGAGATTCATTCTACGAACATCCTCTTGTTGACTCTAGTTTTCTAGTTTTTTCGTTAAAATGCCAAGTCAAGAATGAATTGACTGGCAAAACTTTGCAAGCTGCGTGATTTTTGAATAAAGTTGAAATATCCCTGGAAACGCTGAGGACAACTGCAGCCGAGGTAAAAGCCATAAGGGTCATATTCTCGGATCCGATTTGTTTCTCCAATTTCGCGAGCAGATCCGAGGATCAAACGCGAAGCAAGCAGCCGACCGGTTTCCCAGCGCAACGTATCGTTCCGGCGAACGAAAGAAGCGGCGGTGAAAACGCGGAGGGGAGAACTCCCCCGGAACCCTCTAATGAATATTGAAACGCGGACGTAAAACTCGCGCTGCCGCAACGTTAGACGTTCCATTGACGCACGGCACCCGGAAGTGCCCAGGATTCGGCTCGATGAAAGCGAACCATCCGGTTCAACCGGGAGACTAGACGTCGAGTGGGATGGGATGGGATGGGATGGGATGGGATGGGCTGCTCCAGAGGGCGCTGACGCGAGTTCCCAGCCGTTCAAATTTGCACACAGAGAGAAGGGGCGAGCGTCGGAGAATGAGAAAGAGACAGGGATGTTTGCCCCAGCGCTTCGTCGACTCGCAAGGTCCGTGACTTTGCTGGCTTTTTATGCTGCGCTTCCACGTCCGTCTTGAAAAGCCCCCCCGTCGTGTATTTCCCAGGCCCGTTCTCCGAGAGAGAGAGAGAGAGGAGGCCCGGGCCTTCTTTGCTCGAAAAATCTTCGCACGAAACGCGACGGGGAGAAAGAGATACTTGGTGCGAGAGCTGTATCTTTCTTTCTTTTTTTTTTAAATTGGATGGCGTGAATTTGCCAGTTTCTCTCGCGGAGAACCCCTCTTTGAATCGGGGAAGAGGTGATCCAGTTTGCAAAGTAGAAAAAAAGAAAAAGAAATAATAAATCTGTCAAAGGTGTACTGACTCTGAAAGGTCCCGATCGAGACAGACTAACGAGGGAAAAGGGCAGCGAAACAACGAAACAAGCAAAGTCGACTGCGAAAAGTTACGTACGCGGCATTAAAAAAAACTGCAGGCCAGTGTTTCGCGTTCGGCTCACCCTCGTTTCCAAACTGCTTAATTAAACCCGAGACTTTGTAAATCGAAACACGCGTGGCCGGGAATGAAATTTCGAGCATTTCGCGCGGAGAAGCCCGGGTGAAGCTTCGTGTCACAGGCTGAAACGTTTCCCGGCAAATTTACTTTTGATCGACTCGCAAAACGAAAGAAAGAAAAAGGGAAAAAACGAGCGGGGGGGGGGGCGCAGAGCAACGGGGAAAAAAGGAAAGCCGCGACAAATAAATAACTCCATGTTCTTCTACGCGACGACGAGAAAGCCGAACGTAAAACTGTCAAACGTTTAAATAAAATCAACCGTGCGTGTGTGTTACGTCGTTTCAAGGAGAGCTGCCATCGGATTCGAGAGTTACGAAACGCGCGATCGAAAAAATCCCGATTGATTTGTTTGACGCGTGCAACGCAAAAGTAAAAACGTCGCTTAACAATATTTTATACGTCTGATCTCCCCGCCGGCTTTCCCCCTCCTTCCCCCCTCCGCTCGGATCAAAAATTTACACGAATTTATCATCGAGTCGAACATGTTCCTTTTGGCGTTCGATCTAAACTAGGATGTTTGGATCGAACTTGGAAAAATGTTTCTTAATTCGACGGTACGCGATGGAAAAATATTCCCGACCTCGAGCGTTGAACACGGTGTACACGAGCGTAGAAAATTTCGTGGAAAGAGGTTCAACGTTGCTCAAAGCCCGGCAAGATCGTTGGTGGGAAACGTAAATGGTTGATTGCGTAAATTACGTCGGAGATCTTTTCAATGCGCCAACAACGCCACTCGAATCGGCGTTTCTCCTCCCTTTCGACGATCGCTTTTCACGGACAGCGCGGCATCAAGTGCCGGTCGAAGGCCGCTGGCCATTCGCGGAAACGTGCTTCTGATCGAAACGCTGGCTCTCTAATCAATGCCCGTTAAGCTGCGCGGAGAAAACGAGAAAAAGAATTCCAACCGACCCCGTGTGCCCACCGTTGCTCGTCCACCAACAACTCGGGTTCGAACGGACGAATTTTCTGATTTTTATCTCGTCGTACCCGACAGATTGACCGTCTCCGCGAAATTTCCGACGCTCCGAGCGCGTATCGATCGTTCTTGAGTATTTCGTAAAACACGCCATTACGGACGGTAAAAACCGGCAAAAACCGGCAAAAACGGAATCGCAAACGCGCGACAATGCGCCAGGGGTAGCGTAATTTCACGAGATCGCGTTTAACTCGGTTACAGCGTTTCTTGCGAGCGCGGAGACCGAGCTTGAAAAACGCGGGCCAGACAGGCCGCGGTTCGTAAATTAGTCGGCAACATTGCGCGACCGGGAAAGAAACCGGAAGGAAGGGAGAGAGAGAGAGAGAGAGAGAAAGGGGGGATGGCTCTTTCGCACTTGCACGGAAACGCTTAAAGTCCCTCATTACCTAAGCTCGTTTCAAATTCACTTCTACTCGGTTCGGTGCTTAAAAATTTTCCGCTGTCTTGAACTTTTACTAGCTCGGCCGTTTGCTTGCTTTCAGCTGAAAGCGTTCTACGTCGACCTACTGGTCCCTCTCGAGACGAACCTGGAGAAAGACACCAAGGTCGTCCAGGTGAGTATGTCGCACAATTACTGGCGTAATTCCGGCGGCTGCGCGCCGAGGAGGACGAACACATCCACGTCCGACGTCGGACCTCTGAATAATGAAGCGATACTTTTCTCTCTCTCTCGGCAGAGCGAGCAGAAGAAATTTCTGCAGCAGCACAAGACCAGGTCCGAAACTTACAGCAAAGCGGCGGCCACGATGAAGAAACAGAGAAAGAAGTCGAGGGGCGCGAGCAAGAGTGGACTGGCCATGGACAAGGAGCTGAAGAATATGCAGATTCTCGAGGAGGAGAAGTCCAAGCTGGACGCCTTTTGTGAACAGAGTTTGAAGAACGTAAGTACACGTAGCGACGAAAAAAAAAAAAAAAAAAAAAACACGGTGAGCTTGAGAAGAAAAAGCAAAAGCCAGGATGATCTCGAAGTGTCTCGGATATCTTTCCCCCATCCCCGGGGGGGGGGGGGGGGCCTGAAGGTATTGTCAGGCAACGATAATTAAAGGCAACGATCGGATTTGCGTACATCGACGGTTACGACGTTGACGTTGAAAATATTATCGATCGGTCGGATCAGGCCACGAACGAAGGGAGGATGATAACGAAGGAGAACACGGGCCAACTATCGGGTCTCTCCTCTGCTCTTTTTCAGGCCATGACTCAGGAACGAAGAAGGTACGGCTTTGTTCTCGAGCGACAATGCTCCTTGGCGAAACATTATGCGAGTTTTCACGAGGTCGCGTTGGCTGCGCTGCATCCCTCGGTTGATAAGTGGCGCGAGGTGGCTGCTACCAGGGAATATTTACCCCAATCCGTGGAAGATATGTTCGCTTCCAGGCTTAGAGTGAGTGATACTTGGAATATTTTCGTTCCTCGCGAAATGCAAATCTTCGCAGTAAGCTCTGAAAAATTTCCAAAAACCGACGAAATTTCGAAACGTGGCAACATTTTCTATCACGAATTCTGCTCGACCGCCGCCAAATTTAATTTCGAATTTTTTTCGACAGTAAACTGTCGAACGTGACACAGTCGAGATATCTGCGGATAAAGAAATTTTTCGATTGTACGGACGATCATGGAACGATCTGTCGGCGGGTCTGCGTAAGTGTAAACATTTTCTTTCGCTTCAGCAAGTCTCGTTTTGGCCGGAGGACGAGGAGAACGGCGGCTCGGAGCTGACCATGAGCTCGCAACTGAGAAAGACCAGAAGCATGGACAGCTCCTGCTTGGAGCTTCGACCTGGACCGCCGTCCGGAAATGTGCCAAGTGCCACTTATCAAGGTCCGACTTCTCATCTCTCGTCCGTTCTGTCTAGAGCAAGGTCAGAGGCCAATCTGCACGCCTCGACGTTGTCACTGGATCCAGGTTAGCCTCGCTTTTTCTCTCTTTTTTTTTCTTTTTTCCTCCTCTCCCTCTTACTCGCTGAATTTTCACCGGAGGTTTTCAAGCGAGGGATCTCGTCCCAACGGCGGGCAAATTTTCATATCTCATGAATATAAAAAATGCCGGGCGGTAAACAAAAATGGAAAATTTCAGATTTTCAGATTACGCCGACTGGTTCGGCGTAATGCTAACGTGTACTACAGACGCGCTGCGTGGTGATGGAGAATGCGAAAACACGACACCACGGTCATTTTTATTTTAGCCGGAGCCAATGGTCGAGTACGTTTCCAACGAGTCGACATCGGGCTGGAGCGCGTAACAAACGCGTGCAACACGATCGGATAGAGAAGTGCTTGCAAAACAGTTGGAGAGAGCCGCAAGAGAGCGAGAGAGAGAGAGAGAGTTCCCTGTATCGAATATCGAATACCCATTTGTCGACCGTACACCGCGCGCTTCAGAATTCTGCGACCTTTCCCCCATTATTCTCCGAGGAGGGCGAGGAAAAAAAAAATCGTATTAATCAATATTCATCAACGTTCGACGACCAAGACTCCTCGAAAGACCCACCGAGAGCTAATGTATTTCCCACTAGAATTTATCAAACACTCGCCGTCTTCTCTCACGTGTCTGGAAATACAGTTCGATCCGCTCGAGCTGAACCGTGGCTCTCGAACAGAGCGGAACTTTCTCGCTCTCCGTGGCGCAAAAGTTTCCCCAGAAGCAACGTTCTTGCACGCAAGCCAACCGCATAAATTCGCTGGCAATGATGCGAGCGGCAAAATAGATTGTGCAACGGAGAGAGGCGGAGAGAAAAAGAAGAACTTCATAAAAATGTTCAAATAAGCACTTTGTTTCAACCGTTATGGTTTTTGGCGAACCGCCATTCTTCCAACAGAGCGCGGCAAAGTGAAATCACGGTGAACTCGTCTCGCGCGAAATTTTATCCATCTCCCCGTGTTACGCGCGTGTGTGTTCTCCATTGCCAGCGACGAATTTGGCGTGATTCTTTCTCTAATGCTAATGAAATTGTAGCGCGCATATAAACAGGATCAGAGAGAGAGAAACTCGCCACTGGAAACTCTCTAGAATTCTAATAGCCCAACACGCCACGTGCAAGTTACGAGAGAGAGAGAGAGAGAGAGAGAGAGAAACGAGAGCCGGGTTAATCGTTCGCTTGCCTGCGTATTTTCGCAGAGGTTCCGGAAACTCCACCAAGGCCGCGGTCCATGGCGCCTCCGGCATCACGCAACAGCGGCAGCGGAGGGGGCGGCGGCAGCGGCACGGGGGTGAGCTCCGCTGGCTGGGGGGACGCACCCCTCGCGAGAGCTCTCTTTGCCTATTTGAGCTCCGGGGAAAATCAGCTGAGTTTCCTGGAGGGCGATCTCATCGCGTTGATGGGTGAGTGCCGGACGTCTGAACGCTTGCGCCCGCTTCCCAGATACGCTGGATCTGTTTCCCCGTGAAATTATATTCCCCGTCTGACCGCAACGCAGTTTCCCCGTCAGATTAGCCGGATACGTTCGGAACTCGTTTACGCGATAAATCCTGATAACCGTGCCGCGGCGCGGCTATCACACCGCCGGAACAGAGAAAAATTTCAACACGTCCGATTTGCGCGATTTGCTCTCGAGAGAGAGATTTTCGTTCTTCCAAGCGTATCATCTTTTTTTTTTTTTTTTTGTAATTTTTTGTTTCAACTAATTGTCTCTTTTAATTATTGCCTCGTAATAGTACATTTTTTCTATTTCATAGAAAATAGAATAGTTTAACCGACGATATTCATTTTTTTTGTTTTTACTTGTTCGAAACGTTGAATGACAATTCGACGATTTATCTTCGTCGAAAGTGTATTACATGCACGACCTTTGAAATCACGACCCCCTATCGACCGCGGTGCACCGCTACTACCCTCCAAGCGCAAACAAGCGCCGTAAATGGTTACTTCTATTTCACGAAACTACCTTATTAGGAGATCGTCAGAAAGGCTGGCAATTTGGGGAGAATCTGCGCACACAGAGCTCCGGATGGTTCCCACTGGCATACACAGAAATTATTATCGACGATAGTCTCGGGTAAGTTAACAGAGGCAGGAAAGTCCGTGCTTTTGGGCGGGCCGTAGGATATCGGGACGGATCTTGTTACGGTGTTCGTTGCTAACAATTGCGCGGGTCGAACGCAATTACGCTAATCTAGAACGATAACGGGCAATGGGTGATATCGATGCAGCTATTCCCATTAAACGTACTCGTCTTGGTGTTATTGTTGCATCTACTCTCCTAAATCCCATTATTTCGATGCTCGATTTACGGCACGGTACGATGGAAATTTCGTCAAAGGCTCTTATACGGCGTGATTTATCGCCTTTATCGCTCGGCCGCGGCATAAAAATGTTAATCGCGCCCTTAATCTTTCATAAACGATTCTTTGAAACAGCGAGTGTTACATGGCACGGCGTGCCATTTTCCATTTTAGATGGGAAAGCGCGCGTGAAAGGAGCGTTTGCAAAAATATTTCCGTGGTTGAATCTCGATCCGTTTTGTCGTTTTATTTATTATCGGAAAACAAGTTTTGATCAAAATGTGACATCGAGCATGCTTTACGAACGTAAATTGATACAATTGGACGGCGATTGTCGAGCCACGTGTCGCGATTTCGCTCAAAGTAGAAACCGTGAAAATTCAACGAGACTGCATTTCGTATTTACAATTCCACGACCGAGAAAGGAAATCGCGATATAAAAAAAAACCAGAAAAGTCGCAAATTTGTCAGAAATAATTGGACAAAGTAATCCTAAAAAGAAAAAAAAAGATAGGATAATTATATAATTTTCCCCACGTTCTATCGCGATATCGGCGTTCTGCCCTCTTGACGTTCCCGACGATTCGGATTTGGCCGGAATCGTTAGCATTATCATTAAAATCGAACGTACGATGATATGTGAAGATCGCCGAATCACGGGACAAACAATGGTCGCGCGTCGGAGCCACAAGCTGTTCCACCGTGCAAGCCTCCACCCTCGCGGCCGCCAGTGACACCGAGCATCGATGAAGTGTCGAGTGGATTCCACGGGGTAGGAAGCAACAACGTCAACAACAGTAACAGCAACAACAGCGGCACTCCTACTAATGTACCGAATAGCAACAGTTCTCACAATTTAGCGACGCCTACTGCACGTCAAACAAAACCGGTGAGAATTTCATTCCGCGTTACTCTACGCGGCATTACTCGAAATTTGATATTTTATATCAAAATCACGCCCCCCTCCGTTTCGATCCGTCACGCGGGAATTTGACACGTCGCGAAACGCGAAGTGAAAAGCCAACAACAACGATCCACGATCCTCGACGTATATTTTAGAAAATTTAATCGTTTCGCTTCGTTTGCGCGAGTTTGCAGCCCGTCCTTTTGCGTCAACTTTCCACCGTTCCGTCGATTCGACGTGGAAAAGGACCTTGCTAAATTATGGGAACGGGAGGTGAAAGCAAGTTGAAGGCAACTTTCGAATTTATTTCCGCCTTTTATTTCATAAAATTCGCAAACTCTGGAAACTCTGACGCGAGGCATCTTTAACGAACTTAAAGAGAGAGAGAGAGAGAGATTGTAAAGTTCACGGATAAAGTGTCTCCGAATCGAGAGACGGGGAAGAGAGACGCGTCGCCCCACCCCGACGATAACCGGCGTTCTCCTTGTTTAACCAAAAGAGCGAAATGTAAATGCGATAAACTTTCTCATGCCGGATCTTCTTCAGATCCGTCCATCGGGCACTCTGCCCACTGTTTTGGCTGGCGGTCGTAGGATACAGCCACCTGCTCCGCCGGTCCCACCCCCGCAAGTCGTCACGTCCCTTCACAGCAGCAACGACAGTGGCTTCTCAAACGAGCCGCCGGCGCAGCCCGACATCGACTACAGCGACGACGAGGCCATGAGGTAAGCGATATCACTGCGAGATACTCTCTCTCGTCACTGTGGAAGACACTTTGGAAACTCCAATTGAATCTCGTCGATAGTAGTTGACGACTGTTTGGTAAACCTGTAGATAGATACGCTTGCTTGCCTGTCCGGTTCGTCGACTGTTCGAAGCTTTGTACTTTATTCCCGCTCTCGGTATATAATTTTGTTATCTCCGCTATCTTTTCTCCCTAACGAAATGTACAAAGACAGAGCGTTACGTATACGTCGTAGTAATCGTAGCTTCTCTCTGTCACACCTAACGCCCCCCTTTTCCATTAAATACTTCTTACTCGCTTCTCGACACGAAGATTCGATCGTATATTTCTCCTTTGCGACTATAGAGTCACCGTCTGTGACTGGCAGCTTCTTTCGACAGCTCTTGTTACAACACGCTGCGTAGATGAGTTCAGAGGATTTGCGTAATATTGAAAAGAAAAGAGAAAGAAGAAACGATCGAAGACGGACAAGTCGACGAAGAGAGAGAACCGTTGTAGCGTAGATCCCTCGTCATTCACCTCGTTTGACTTCTCCTCTTTTTTTGAAGGGAAAAGATGATAAAAGGACCCTATCGTACCCAACGTCCATTCGATACCATCGAACCTCGTAGGCTCGTATTCGGAGTTACCATGTTGTTTTCTCTCCTGATTTGTAGATTCCGCATGCGTTATCGTGGTCGATGGAAATAAAATACAGCGTGGTGGTGGCTCACTCACCTCTCCAAGGCTCCCCCCGCGCGATGCCAGCAGCCATATTCCCCATCCTCGCATATCGCAATGCCCGCGACCACAAAGCTCGACAGCCGCATAACTAATCCCATCCACGTACTTGGCTCTTGGTTCTTTTCTCTTTTCTCTTCTCTCTCTTTCTCTCTCTCTCTCTCTCTCTTTCTCTTTTTTTACTCATCCCGAGCCCGCACGAAAACGCAGACAGCGACGAAGAAAGCCGCGCGCCGACAGAATAACCGAGACGGCGAAGCAACACCAGAAGGAGGACAAGTCCGGCGGCAAGGACTGGGAAAACGACTCGTGGAAGACGATACCCAGGGACGAGAAGAGCTGGCACCTTTACAGAACCGCGATGGACATTTGGGCGGAGACGAACGCGAGCCAGGCGAACGAGAACGGCGAGGCCCGGTACCAGAGTCGTCACTACGACACGCAGGAGCGCAAGAACGGACGAGGAGGGGACTTTGCCGAGCGTCGTGGCACGACGATGGAGAACGGGCCAGCGAGGAAGTCGGGGAAGAAAACGCAGGAGAGATCGCAGAAAAACGAGTACGACAACCGTGGTCGCGGTAACAGCAGCTCTGCTCAGAAGAACAAGGCAATGAGCAACGAGGAACAACCCGCGAGAAAGTCGACGAGAAGGAACAACGAGTCGGCGGTGGAGCAAGCTCGTCGAGAGACGAAGAGAACGAAGGAGCAGGAGGAGACGGAGGAGGACGAGATCGAGCTGGAGGAGGAGGAGGACGAGGAGGAGGAGGAGGAGGAGGAAGAGGAGGAGGATACGTACGGTGGCAGGATCGATTACCAGAAGTACGACGGGAAGAAGTATTACGGAGAGAGGGGAAACGGTCAGGATCGCAACGCTCGCGGTCGCGGTTATCGCGCCATCGCTCAGGAGGAGTCAAAGTACGAGAACGAGAAGACGTCGACGGCCACGTCCTCGGGCACCGACGACGAGAGCACCATCACCATACCGGAGACTGGCAGAAAGGTGGAGCACATTGCGCAGAAACTGGAGCAGACCGCGCAAAAGTACGCTCGGGAGCACAGTCCTCCAAAGTTTATAGAACGAAGGAACGATTACAGAAGTTTAGAGCGTAGAGAGGAGAAGCAGCAGCAGCAACAGCAGCAGCAGCAGCAACCTCCACCGCCGTACGAGAGGTACAACGACTGCGACAGGAACCGCGGTGCCCAGAGATTCGAGCGAGAGAGGGAACGATACTTGGAAAAGTCGCCCACCACCGCTACCACCCACCAGAAGATCACCACCACCACCACCACCTCCTCCTCCACTTACGAAAGAGAGAGAGCTTTCGAGAAGAATCCCGATAGAAATAGAAACATCGAGCGCGCGTCGAGCCGACGCTTCGAGAGGCCGAGACCGCCGTCCGAGGAAGCTCCTGAGAGACCGAGCGACCCTCGTAACCTCTACCGAGAGCGTAGGTACTCGGACAAGGAGGAGGCCATCTACGGCGAGACCAGATACGTCCGGGAGAGCGGATCCTCCATAGACAAGGAGCGCGGCTACGAGTCCAATTTCGAGACGAAGCTGGAAAGGACCAAGGTGATCGAGAGGCACGGCTATCAGAATCTCGGCCAGAGCAATCTGCACAAGTTCCAGCGGAACGGGCCGCAGCTCGCGGAGAAGAACGACACGAACAACAACACGCTGAAGGGCGACAACCGGAAGCCGTTGCTTCCGCGACAAACGACCGCCGTTGCCCACCTGATACAAACGGGCAGAGCTTTCGACGTTGTCCAAGAGTCCAAGAGCCCGAAGCTCGTCAAGCGAACGAAATCCTTCTGGAGGTTCAGGCGAGACTCGGACGTGCTGGAGGGCATGGCTCTTTGGCAGCACCGGTCGCTGGTCGACATACCGAAGATGATCAAGAAGGAGGCGAAGGACGAGGCGAAGGACGCGGCGGACGACGTAAGCGGTAAGAAGCAAAGCCCGGACGGGAGTCCCGGATCGCGGCAAAGTTTGGAAAAGAGGAACAGCGACGTGACCATCACCAACGAGTCCCACCACGAGGAACCGAAACCCGCGGAGAGGATCCACGTGCCGGAGAAATCCGACTACTTCGAGGATTTCCCCACGCCGGCGGAGAGGCCGAAGACCGTCGAGCGATCTGAATATCGGATGCATCATCAGGAGGAGAGGTCCTACTTCATGGGCAACGTCTCGCGGAAAGCGATCATCGAGAAGGAGAGGAAACGCAGCCTGGAGGCGAAGCGCAACATGATCGTGGCCGAGCTGAAGGAGAGCAACGAGGCCAAGAGGAACGAGAGGAGGAAGAAGTACACGGACGACGAGGACGGCTTGACCCAGAACTTTAGCGAGACGGAGGCGTCCGACGAGGAGTCCACGTACAGCTGCATCGTGGTGAAGGATCAAACGGTGGCCGAGAAGACTCTTCTCCCCAGAACGAAACTCCGCAGGGACTCGGATCGGGATAGGGACAAAAATACTTGCGGACCGTGGTACGATCTTTGGGGAGTGGACGCCTCCGTCAACAAGAAGAAGAAGAAGAAACAGCAATAAATCTATTAAACTCTCTTCTCCTAGCTCTCGCCTCCTCCGAATCAGTGTCGTTGTTTCACTCTCCCGAGCGACCTCCATCTCCAGAGACGGTTTATCACGGTTTCAAAGTTTATTAAAGCTGAAAGTTTTTTACACCACGCCAACGTCAAGATCTCGAAAGAAAAAAATTCCGAACTGGAACCGCAGGAATACACGATTCGTCGTATAATTCCATCCCACCCCCCAAGAATTTTGCCCGCGTTTTTTTTTTTTTTTTTGAGTTTTTGCCATTGCGTGGCACCAATATTTTTTATTATCGTCTCCGTCTTTGCACCACGAATGACCGTTCGCAAGTCTCCCACGTAGCGCTGTTCCCGTTGCTTCTTGAAAACGTTAAAGCCTGTAATCCCTTTTTCTTTTTTTTTTTTTTTTCTTTGTTTGCTAGCCATTTGTTAGTCGTACTGTGTTACCCTGCTTTCGTCGACGCTTGTCCACGACGAAATCAACGTGTTGGCGTTAAGCGTGCGCGCGATGAGCGCTCTGCGATCGCGATGGCGAAAACAACGTTACGGATGATGTTTCAGTCGTCAACTCTTGTTGAATCCGCAACGATTCGACGATACCGACGCAAACTTCTCTCGACAACTTCCGGGGAATCTCGAATAATCGACGCCGCGTTCGGGTGACAAATCTGCCGAATTAAAAAGTTTCCAAAGAATTTGCCACTCGTTTGCTCGCGGCGCGGAGATTCTTGAATATCTTGAATAAAACACGAAGAGAGAAGTTTTAAAAGTGTGTGCGCGCGTGTGTACGTAGCGCGCGCCAACGAGCGGAATTAATCCGTCAGTTTCCGCAAATCGTTCCTGTCAATGGCCGAACGAACGCATAAATAATTGCGACGCTCGTTGCGCCACACACTGTGCTTAAAAACGATCGTGTAAACTAGTTTCTGCAATTAATAACGCGACGATTCGAGTTTGAAACTCCATGTCCGCGCATTCGTTCATTACCCGTGTAAATTAGTTTCCGGCCGGTGAAACGATTTGATACGCGGTACGCGCTATCGCAACATGTATTCGGTCGAGCGTTGTACGCGCTGTTTGTTTGCCAAAAATTTAATTTCCCTCTTCTTAGCAATGTTTATCGCGAAAGACGTTTCCCACGCTCGTTGTCTCTTTTTTTTTGTGTTTTTTGGTGAAAATCAGGTGAAACTTGGTCGTGTTCCGTTCCGTGTGGATTCTAATTTTCTCTCGCGGTGTAACGAGAATCTCCTTCTAGCTCGAAGAACTTTGTTTGCACGTCTCGTGTCTTCTTCGTTGATCGCACCTCGTCGTTGCCATCCCACACGAGATTTCTGTGTTGCCAAAAAGTGTGTTGTTCACGCGCGATGTACACCTATACAAAATTTTCACACCTCTGTTTGTGTTTGTGCTTCGCATGAAACGTCGTGTCAATGTTGCCCTCTGTTTTCCAAAGGTATCGTGACGTAAGGTCGTCGCAACCAGCCCACGACGCCAAATTTTGCAGTTTAAGAAATTTACGAAAAAAATACGGCTTCGGAGCGCGTTGTGGGAGCGACTTCACGGTACGCTTTCAAAGTCCCAAGCAGTTCGAAGCCTTCTCTACTTTGAAAAAAAAAAAAGAAAAAAAGAAAAGAAAATTTACCACTTTACAGCTTTTCGTGTAAGGCGGAAAATTTCAAACTTCAAGTTCGAGAACTGCTTGGACACTATATCGGTTTACTATATTTCACGTCAGTGAAATGTTTTTTAACGCTCTCCGCAAACAGCTCTCCGCACAGCGCGGACAGCGCGACTGATTAAACTCCCTTTGATTATTCGATTCTTCCAGGACGAACATATTCGCAACGGTAAAGCTGCGCAAAACGAAGACGAACGATCGCTCGGCGCCAGCGTTGTCATGAGATAAACTCTTCATCTAGATTACTTTCCTCGTGTGTGATGTTAGACGTACCGACAAAGGTGCTGCCTCTCTCTGTGTTCGAGAGACAACAGTTCCTTTCGCGAAAAAAAGCTTCTGAAGCCCGACTGCTTCGGAGATTCTTTTTCTTCTTTTTCCTTCCTTTTCTTTTTCTTTTTCTTTTTTTTTTTCTTTTCTTTTCTTCCACGACGTGGATGTCCGTCCAACGAACACGTCTGGCTTTAATCCTCTATGACTATTCTTTCGAAGAGCGGAGACGAGGATTCACCGAGTGATCCATTCGCTTCGTGCCAGTAAAATCCCTTCGCAGTCGGCTTTTCTTTTTCTTTTCTTTTCTTTTCTTTTCTTTTTTTTTTTTTCTGAAAATTCTTCAGCTCGCGATTCTTACGCTCGGAGATTTTCACTGCCGTTCGATCTCGTCGCATTTATCGAACGCTGCAACGCGGACTGATGATCATAGAATGATCGGGGACCATTGTGCGATCAACGACGACGCGTTTTTTTACGTACGTCGATTTTTAAGAACATTTCTCGCGAATCATAGAGGATTGAAGAATAGTCTTTCGACCGAAAAGGACCACGAGAATGTCAACTTTGTCCAGGTAAGACGACCGATGCTTCGTCAAGCATTTCCTCCGTATTTTATCTTTACCGAGTTATTCCAAAACAAATTACAGTTATCGCTGTAAGGTAGTCGTTTTAAGAATTATTTACATTCCTCCTCCTAGAGATAAATACGCAAAGCACCCGCAACGCCTCGCGTTTCAGTCTTTATCGAAAATCGACTCGCGCGCAACGGTTCGAGGCTCGTTCGCGCCTGCAAGTTTATTTCCGGGCGTGTTTTCCTTCCCTGCCCGCACGGGTCGAGGCTCGTAAAATTTCACTCCTCGTTCTCTCCCCTCCGTTTTTCACCCTCCTTTCTTCGCGGAGCCTCGACCACTATTCGCATCCACCTTCGCGTCTCGCGTGTTTCCGCGTCGGCGAAGCTTTTTCTCCAGCGACGACTGTCGCCTTGTTCGCCCCGGTGAAAGAGAACCGTGCTCCGGTTTTTCCTTCCCCGGATCTTGCGTGCGCGAGTTTCGCGACTTTTGTTAGCTCATCGTCCGGTCGTTCAATTCTTTCTTACCTTTGTTTCTCTTAGCTCGCACCGCGAGTTCCATCACCGAGAATAACTCGCGTGTATTTGTTCCACTTTGACGCGCAAATATCTACGCGCTGCCGGATGGATACCACGATCTACGATTATACTTCGATCAATGCGTTAGATACGTTAGGTTTCAACCGCGATTATATATTCGCCGAGACGCGAGAAAGACTTGGAAGACACTTCGAGTTTCGTAGCTGTAGAGCAACTCTGTCGTTTGGTCGTTTACTCGAGTAGAATGAAACGTATGAAATTGTTTCTCGAGACAATGTATCGTCGCCCGCGATTTGTATCCGCGAGAGGGAGAATAACGTAAGGTACCGTCTTCACAGCTATACTAACTGCCAATATCAATCTCTAGCAATTTCTACACCGTATATACACCTTGGAGTTTCGAAAATTTTACTTTCCAGGTATAATATTTTCCACCTTCGAGTTGTTAAATTCTTCCTTATATATTATAACTTTACTCACCGATACACGATAATATAATCTGTAAATACGACGTTCGTTTTTGAATTAGCTTGAATCAGTTAAACTCGCGAAACGCGAGTAGTTACATTTTTCAGCTGACGCGTTTTAAATTACCGTTAAATTGCGTTGCCGATGGATAGTTTTGAACCGTTTTCATCTTAAGAGAATGAAGATGAACGAGAAAAAAGAAAAAATCTGCCAGATAGGTGCGCACGAAACGCATCACTGTCGCAAACGGCAGAAACGTTTTCTAAAGATCGATAGAAAACTGCGTCGATGGAAAACTTTCACACTGCCAAACATTGCCCCGTTTCGGAAAGTTTCCAGAGAACTGGAAAGCCTTCGAGTTCATCAGACGGGGATTCACACGACGGTGGTAAATCATCGATCGAGAATCTGTCCGCTACGTTCCAGCAATGGGAAACCCGAGTGATAACGAACACCACGGTCATTCCTGGCTGCCCCCGATTTTCGTCGTACACACGTAACTGTACATACGCGTCGTCCACGGACACGCATACACGTATTGTCGCTCTGCTCCGTCGCGCGATCGCGGCAGAAAGGAGAGAACGGGGATCTCGAGATCGGTCCTGCGGAACCGGCAACCCCGCTCTCCGTCTATCTATCTAAACGTTTGCACCGTTTCCTTCGTTAATTAATCGTCGTCAATTAATCGATCCCGATGAGATGCACCTCGATGAGATAATAATCGAATCCTAGAACCGTTCCCCGAATCGTAGAAAAATCGGGCGTTGGAACGTTTCGATTCCCTGCATCGATCTCGAGATCCCGTCCATGTACGTTACACGTATATAGTTTCCGAAATGGAAATTACGAATATAAGGAGGAATAAAAAGGTTTAGGGAAACTTTGTTTGTTCGTTTTCTTTTTTCTTTTTCTTTTTTTTTTTTTTTTTTTTCTGTAACGGCGTTGAATAAACGTGCGAGTCGCGCGAAAAAAAGAAGACGTTAGTGTATTATAAATAATATTTCGCATATACCGGCGAAAGTGTCGGGTGGTTAGGGGAAATTTTCTTTCACCAAACCGGGCTCGTTTCGCGACGAAAAATTACGAGTTTCGGGGATCGATCCTCCTCGAACGGAGGAACGAGACGGGTGTTTCGACCGGCCACGTTTCCGGTGACATTTTTGGGTAGCCTAGGGAAAACAAAATGATGAAATTGTTGATAAGAACCATGTATACATGCATATACGTTATATATATTATATATATTATTGTTATTATATTAACGTTTTTTGTGCATCCACGGCGTACCGTTCTTTATTTCGACGCAACCCCTCTCACCATTTCAGGCGCAGATTACAACAGCGGTTCGGAGCGCCACGGTGAACTGTAAGCATTCGATTTGGTTTTTTTCACCGTCAACTCGCGCAACTCGTAGCAATTCCGAGCGAATTCGTTTGAAAAACGACTACACGCGTTACACAACGTTTTTAACGCTGCTTCGGCAGGTATCTTTGAGTTGCGATTTTATTTTTTAGCAATCAAAATTTGATTCGACGGTATCAATTTGTAACCCAATTTTTTTTAGTTTTCTGTTTTTCTTTTTTTTTTTTTTTCATCGACGTACCCACGCAACGTTCTATCTTTCGTTTCGATGATTTTTGTACGATTTATTCCGTGGCGTGCTGAACTGGACGTGGCGTTGATCAACAGGTAAGTACAGACGAGAATTCAAGAGAGAAGCGCATAATTTCGGAAAATAAAAAAGGAAGGAAGGAGAATTAGACGATAGGATTCGCGGGTTCGAAATCACGCGCTTCTCCCTTGGATCCCAAACTGAATAATCAGTCCAATCTCGCATCTCCAACGTACGATCATTCGTCATAAACATTCGTATCAAACACCCCCGGTTCCCGCGCGATTGTCTCTAGATAAGGATTATCGATTTCCTGTCATCCGTCGACAAACAATTCTCCGCCGAGCGAGAGAGGGTTAAACGCGCGCGCGTACCGTTTCACGAGCCATTGACAAACGTTGCATTCAGAGGAGCGGCCGGTGAATCGGGCGCAAATCTGGCCGCGAAAGTAGCCCAATTTACTTTTTCTCCCGTCTCCCGGGAGAATGGCAACGATTAAGCCGGGTAACTGGACGAGGGCGCTGACGCTCGAGAAGGGGCTAGTAGACAACGGGGCCAGATGATCAAACACACGGCGAGGAGGGAGGATACACGTTTGTTTCGCTTTCGCCCGGAGGAATCGACAAATACGCAAAATTGTACTCCGGTTTGCAACCGATCGGTTGATTGATTCCGGCGCTATCGCCGGGGAAAAAAATGTTGCAGACTACGAACCGCGCCGTCAAATGGAATCTCCGAGTTTTCGAAAAACACGTGTCAACCTGAGATACTTTCCCGTTTCGACGATCCGTCAAAAAACTTTCCTACACATCCGCCGGTCTGTCCGACCGAAAAAGCGAAACGGATCGATTCGAACGAGCGGACGACAGATTAATTATCCCGGGCGTAACAAACGCACCGACCGAGCAAACAGTTAAATCATTTCACTTTGTGGTTTTACTTTGCGCCGAAAAGAAAATCTCTGTTAATCTCTGTTAATTTTGATGCAACGCTGATGCAACGAAAATTAGCGATTGGTGGATTTGAGTCACGTGATTCGCGAGTAGGCGTGGCGTTGTCTGGTACTGAGCGATCGCGCCTGTAATTTGTTTCGTATCGATTCAAATTTTATGGCAAAACAGTTGCTTCTGGACCTTTCGGTGAGACGAATCGTACTGGGGTACGAGTCGTGCAGTTTTTTAATTAACACGAAACCGAAAAAAGAAGACAATGTCTCACGAGTCTTTGATACTTTCTTCGAACGAAAGAATTATTAACGATGAAAAGAGCCGATGGCAAGGGAAATGAGCAAAAGTACGGGAGCGCGAATTAAATCCGTCGCGTTTTCCACGCTGTAAACGACAGGTCCGCCGCTTGTACACCGACGTTTGATCAATCCGTTCGCAGTGAAGAGTGGCCAAAAACGAAAGGAGGAAACGGCAGGAGGAAGAACGGACCAACAAAATCACATTTGGACGCTGATGGGCCAGTGAAAATCGCTCGATTAGCGCTCTCGTATTAATCGACGCAGTTTCGTTGCCGCGAAATATCGCAGCAGCAACACGTTCATTACTACCCGCGTTACTACCACTACTACAACTACTACTACTACTACAACGCGAATTCCCTTTGCTGTTTGCTTTACTTTGAACCATCGAATACTGTATCCAGGTTTTTGGCTTATGGAATGCGCCAAAGCCGAACGTGTTTGCTAAGCGGTTAATTATCATTCGCGTTGCCCGTTCCCTCCCGTCCCCCCTCAGCCATCGCGGTGGATGTGTTTCGGACCTACACGATAAAACCGTGCGATCGATCAAGCATTCCCATCGTTATTACGCGCTGCTTCATTAATTTGTCGATTTTTCCCCCGAGTGTTTGTTGAATGGCGATTGAATTTTACCGCTGTATTGTCGGAAACATTCCAAGAATCGAAACGCTCAAAGCGTCACTCGTCGCAGAAAAGAGAATTCATTAATTTTGTTGGCACAACGTCGCAGTGCAAATGGCTAAATTATGCCCGCGCAAACGTTCGACGTACGTGACAGAATCAATTACGTCGCATATATCGAGCGCAAAAATCAATTCCACAGCCGTTCCTTCCCCCCTTCTTTCTTCTCGGCTGAAATTCTCAAACGCGGCTCGTCGTTGAAACAATCGAGAACGAGACGGATACCATCCGCGCACCGTTTTCTTTCGGAACAAAGCAGAGAACAGAGTAAAACTGCGGTAGACGGGGAGAAGCGAATTTTTACACGCGATAATTTACGATTAATGACGTAAAAAACGGAACAGCTGTTGGAGAAAGAAGACCGCTAAAATTCCGAGTAAAAGCCAGTATAAAGTGAACCTTGCGAAGAGCGTAAAAAAAGAGAGAGAGAAACAGAGAGAGACAGGGGAAAAAATGCATCACCCACGGTACGTATTCCCCGGCTAACGTATTCGATATTGCGATTTATCGCGATGCCCTTAAAAAGACGGACACGAGTAGACGGAACGAGAGAGGCTGACGGGGGGAGGGGGGCAGGGGGAAGAAAAATCTCGTTGCTCGACGGGTATGTCGCTCTCTCCGAAGGCTCGTGAAAAAGCCAGCCCCAGAAGCGTTTTATTAGTTCAGTCAGGTATGTATACAGAGGCGCGAGGAACCGGGAGTTTCGCTTTTTTTTCGCCGCGAGTGGAGCTTGCGAAATGTACATACACGTGGCGTCGCGAGATAGCGCGCGCATACGCAAACAAACGGGGAAAACGGAAAGTTGCCCCGGAATCCGTAAACAAAAAGGGTTAACAGAGTTTCCGCCCGCAATGTAGAAACCATAAAACCGGTACGTGCAGCCAAGGAAACGACGTTGGCGGAACGAGAGAGGCGGAGAAGCAGCTACGTGCGTGTTTTCCTACATTCAATCGCGGGAGGGATTATCCGGCAACTTTATCCTTTTTTACGACACGCCGCCGGCGAGATGAAAATACGCGACACGTGTTCCAGAGTATCGACTCTGGATACGTCGTGCCGTAAAGCCTTCGTTCCCTCGCGCGTTACCGCGGAGATACCGAAAGGCAACGAAATTTCTCGGGGCTCGCCACCGTCTTTCCAAACGCACTGCGCTTCGACACGTTTCGGATTTTGAATCGCTGCGTTGTTTCACGATGCGTGCGTGACACGCTGCTCGAAATATCATAAACACACGTATGGTTCATCGTGAAGTATAAACTTCGAGGAGAACGTATTTTAAGACTGAAAGCTCTTGTTGGGCGTGTGCGAGAAATATAGTCGAAAGTATGCCTAGACGGTGTATGTCAAGCTGTAATCGATGACGGTGGAGATTGGACGCGCTATTAATTGAGTGCGCATTGGTATTTTGAACTTACTTTCCGCTTATAAACAATTTTTGTTTTTTAAAGTTAATTTTTAAAGAGATATCGCGTCCACGCTCTTGTGAAACATACTGTAAATTCGCGAGATTATCCCAACCCTTCCTCGAGATTGAGAAATTATCTTCGTTCCACGAGGCGAAACAAGTGTCTTAAATCACCTTACATCGTAAGAATTCAAGCGGCGGACACGTTGGCACACGACGGAGGTTGCAAACTCCGCGAAACAAGCTGCTTCTTGCAACTCGCGCAAGCTTCCCGTAACTGTACGTAAGCGCAGCCCGCTCAACGCTCTTTTCACGTCTCTCCGTACCTCTTCGCATTAATCATACACGTGCGCGAGGAAGACTGGCACGTTTACAGATTTTCTCCGTTTTCTTTCACGCAGTCTGCTCGGAGTGCGGGAAAGCCGACTGCACTTCACTGCAAGGACCGTGGAAATAAGTCACTTTGCGCGACTGTAACTAATGCAACGCGAGGTGCGGCTGTTGCGTCGAAGCAAACGGAAAGAAGTTCTCTTCGAATGAAATGAAACGCGACGCCGCTATCTCCGCGCGTGGCGCGGTATTAAATTCGCTTCGCGGAAGTTACTTGTTGAACCGCGTTTGATAAAAGGAGAGCGTCAACTTGCGCGGGCCACGGTTTGTAAAATCAGATTATTTATGCTCCGTGCAGTCTGATTCGCACGACGATGAGTTCCCGCCTGGATGATTTTGGACGTCGGCAGCGGGTCCGAATGTAAATCCGACGAACGGGCAGATTTTTCAAACGGAAGGAAACCGATAGAGCTGTGAAAACGCGTCCCCCTTTTTCTCTTTCGTGTTCCGTACTTTGCACCCGATGCTTTGACACTCGGTGAAAAAAAAAAAAAAAACAAAAATTCTGCAGCCTCGATGAATTTTACGACGCGATTCAACGCACGAGCGGGTAACAACTTTCGGCAAAAGTTGGTCCATCTCGACCCCCTCCCCCCGCCCCCCTCCCTCCCTCTCCGACGCTAACAAGATTGTGCTCGCTGAATTTCGTACGATATTCACGCGGCGCAAAGTATATATACAGCTGCGAAGCGCTCGTGAATTACATTTTCGGCGTTGACGAAATTTTAATTTTGTTTGCCATACCATCAGTACTAATTACTGCCGCTGCTCGTCGAAACGCTTTATAAAACGTCTGTACTTTGACGCAGCTGAAAATTAATTCGACCATCGAGCACTGTATTCCGCGCGTTACACAATGCGCGAAATAATTGCGCGCGCGAGGGGGTTAAACAACCGCGCGCCGGGCGTTTTTCCACCCGGTTGAAGAAAGAGGGGAAACGAATTTTTCTCGCGCGGCATTTTTCCGTTCTGATAAACTTACGCAAAAATTACGAAGGACACCGTAATTCAATGAAAAACAGAGAGCCAGCTTCAAAAACAATTCACTCCAGCTGTCGCTCGGCGTTCACTTGCAAACAAGGGAACATCATTTGGCCGGATCAACGCTGACTGTTCCAAAAAAGCATCAGTCACTGAAAACAATCAAAAGCGATGCACCGCCACCCTTTTATTGCCAGTCGCCACCTCCCCCCTCCCACCCTCTCTCTCTCTCTCTCTCTTTTTCTCTCTCACCCTGAGCGAGAGTCCCTCGAAGGAAATTTATGCACATCGTCGATCGCGCGTAACGTCGCGTAATGGACGTTTTCGAAAAAAGCGGATTGCGCTGGACGTCGATACGCGGCTGATTTAAATATGCAGATACAACCGGGGCGCGATCAGGGAAAACGGCCACTTCTCCGTTTCGCGCCGGGGAAACGCGGCCAGAAAACAGACAGGAACCGCCGGTGGGTGTCTCGCCCACCGCCGCGGCGACTTCATTATTTTGCCTGTCAACCGCCGGCCTGATAAATCCCCGAAAACGTGACGGCGCCGGCAGATATTGCGCGTTTCGCGGTTAGCAGGACCGCGACGTCCGGCGCAACACCCTATCATTGAAAATAAAAATTTCACGCCGGCTCGTTAAAGCTTATATCGCGGGGCCGCGCGCGATAATTCCTCGACGCGATAATACGCCATTTTTATGATAATCCCGTGCCCGGCCACCCACCATCCCCGATAATTACCGAGTAACGCCTCTCTCTCCCCCAAGTTTTTTGCCTGGGCTACCAAAGTTCCTTGGCCAAGTGCCCCCAACAAAGTTGGGAAACTCGGCGCCCCCGTGCATTCCCCTATTTCATCCACGCTTTTTCGCCTCCCATTGTTGTGAATTTACACGCTGATGGATGATCGCTCTCTCGAGGATATTTACCGCATCAGACGACGGGTGACGTTCGCGATATCGCGCATCTAATCGTATTAGAGTTTCATCGCTCTTGACATCTTTGCTTCCAGTGTTATATTTAGAGTATATATATATATATTTTATATAATTTATATTTTATATATTTTTATATATTCTAGTGTTATATTTAGAGTATATATATATATTTTTTATATATATTTGTATATATACATTTATGTTTTATATAATTTATATATATATATATATATATATTTATATTTTGTACAATTATATAAAATATAAATAAAATAAAATTTATATTTTATATATATATTTATATATATACATATATATATTTTATATAATTTATATATATATATATATACTCTGGAGTTACATTTACCACTCTCGCGTGATAAGAAGAGAAATAACCTCCGTGATTCCGTTTGACAAAGAGTTTGCAAACCTAACCTAAACTGGAGAAGAAATCGACTCGGGGGAAAATTTGAGAGTGAAACATTCGCGAGCTTCTTTTCCAAGAGCTTCTTAACTTGGGTTGGTTTTGTGATCAAACAGAGATTGTCGCCGGGGGTTAAAATGGCAGCGTGGTTATATATGTATAATTATATTCGAGTGGATGCGTGGCTGGACGAGCAGCAATGTCCCGCGAGTAAACGCGCGAGCTCGCCTCGATTATTAACGTCGGTAATTCCGTTTTATCGACGATTGCCACTCTCGAGGCGGGGCCCGGCATTCTCCGCGCTGCCACGAGAGGCCCCATGAGTAATCTACGAATGCCGGCTAATACGGTGAAATATTAAACGGACTAGCCGGTCGTTTTTCTGGGGGATGCTCCGTACCCGCCAAGATCGTAAAAGGGAGGCGACACCCTCCTACAGAGCTAAAATCTCGCTTTACGCTTCTTTCTTTTTTTTTTTTGGTCAGAGTAAAAGCGAAATCCTCGATGAAATATTTTATTGCTAAAATACCCGAAGAAAAATACCGAAAAATCTGTTAATGTTTTTCTGTTACTATTGACAGGTTTGTCATTAACTGTTCCGGCGTTCATAATTTATTCCATTTTCGTTCCGGGTTTCAGCTGGAAATTCTGCCAGATTATCCCGGCAGGCAGGCACTACGTCCAAACACGGTGTAACAAAAGGTTCATAAATATTTTATTAAAAAATTGTAATTAAAATGCGAAAAGCGGGATAAACACTACGAGCGTGCATTTTCATTCAGAAACATTCGATTATCGATACAAACTCGATATCGACGCGATATTCAATTTATCGAAGACCGAAAAGCTCGTTGCGATTTTGTATCATTTCGTTACCTGTAATATTGATTCGTTTAATTGGTAGTTTAATGCATTTCGAGTGTTATGTGCGTGTGCGTGTGTGTGTGTGTATATCCTTCCTAACTCGATTGATCGATTCGTTTGAAATTAGTGGTAAATTGATGGCAGTAGTTATCAATTTCTTACCGCTTCAAGTTCAACTGCGTGAATTAATATTATATTAATGGAACGAGAAATTCCAGTAACGTTCGAATGAAAATCCAAAGATCGTGCAAGGACACTGGCATTGGGATTATAGTGCATATAGTATAGCGCAGCCTCTTTAAATTCTATATTGAAATGGACGCTGTTTTTCATAACGGGACGAATATAAATTTGGAGACCGAGACGGAGGATATAATGAAATTCCAACCAGGCCACGGGACGAGAAATTTTCGCAACTGCGTTTTCCCTCGAAATTTAATTAAAATTTTTGTCTACTCGGTTTCCTCCTGCGTTTTTCATTCGCCGGCCAAGATTTCCCTCGCAAAGCGAGGGAAATTATCAGGTTAATGGGATGTCTCAGCGACGAGAGCGTCGCGAACGCGAGGCTACTTCGAGTTACGATTCGAAGAAACCCAGCGCACCCTTTTGTTCTTTGAGCAAGGAATTTTCACCTGTCGCCTTCCGGCGAGAGGGCGAGAGAAAGAGAGGCGGAATATTGCGAAAAGAGAGTCAAATCTTCCGGATTAAAATAATCCAATAGTTCTTCAGCGGCGTAATCGTTGGGAAACGTGCAACGAAATTAAAACTGTCTGACAGATTTCGCGTGAAAGTCCCGTTTCTCTCGACTTGTGACAGGGACGCTCGTTGCGAGCTAAGGAGCTCAGACGCGTAATACTTTCCCTCTATCCGTAATGCACGGCCTACGTGAATGCACTAAAACGAAACGTTCTCTCTTCGCGCGAAATAATTAGGCAAAGCGTGCGCGAGCAAACCGTGCCGGTTGGAAAGGGACGAAACTCCCTCTCTCCTCGGTTCTCAACCGAGAATGCGGCTCTATTCGCGAGGAGAAAAATCGCGAGGACTGTTAACGACTGGCGCGTAATTTGGTTTGCGACTGAACGACACAGAAATTGACGAAAATTGCTGAAAATGCGGATCGTTTTAAAATTCTGCGTATTTATTGTATTTATGCCCGCAACATCGCGTTTCAAATTTCATTTTCAATTTTTATCTCAATTTTCATTTTCAATTACCGAATCGAGCCGCGAGACGTCGGGCAAGGTTCCTCGACGTCCGCCGTCCTTTTGCGCAATTTGCAGCCCATTTGTAAAATTGTCGGCACTTGTTCATTAGTTTAATTAATTCGATCGATGCCGAAATACTTTCCGCGAATGCCTCGTAGCCTCGGAACCACCCTCGACGATACCTGACCCTTCCATTAAGGGTATTGAATTTCGACTCGCGCGTTTTGACTCACTCCCCGTGGCCCGAATTCCGCTGCCGATCCGACTATCTGGACCGTCCGATTTCAGTTAACCAGATCCGCTGAGACACGCGGCTGTACCAGCGTGCCAGAGGCGAACGCCACACAGCTAGGGCTATTTTCAATTCGGTGTCGAGTAGGAAATTCGATCGGCAAGGGCGAATTCGCTGGAACTGGGAGTATGTTTAATCAATCGTTAGCGGCGGTACAGTCGGACGAGACCGTGTCCGCCTTCGTCCGTTTCGAATCCTTTTGGTACATTCCATCTCTACTACTTGCACTCGCACCACGTTTCTTTGTATTTGTCCTCTTTAAATCAAACGAAACTAAATCGCTTCTAGTCGTGATTATTTGCGTCGTATTCGCAAAATTGTTACTGATTTAAACGGAGGAAAAGAAAAAGCAAATAAATCGGAACGAGCTAACTCGACAAAATATTGAAACATCATCACTGAAAGTGATTTTAGTGGGGATAAGAAAATCGAGCCTCTTCAGATGCAACGCTGATGCAACGAAAATTAGCGATTGGTTGATTTGAGTCACGTGATTCGCGAGGGGGCGTGGCGTTGTCTGGTACTGAGCAATCGCGCTCCTGCAATTTGTTTTCTATCGACTCAAATGTTTGTGTATCAATAAAATTTTGTGGCAAAAAAGTCGTCTTCATTTCTGGGCCTTTCAGTGAGACGAATCGTACTGGTCGTGCAATTTTCTTTCCAACGTGTATTATTGAACGTTGCAACATATTCGAAAACATCGAGGATAAAGTAGCCCACGCGACATTAGGCACGCTGATGGAAAATCAAAGTGCCCAACTGGTATTCCTATGCGTTACCCTGAACGTTTTGACTGCCAATGTTTACCCTACTCTCGTCTCGGAGAAGGGACTGAAAGCTTGTGAACGCGTGAAACACACAGGCATCGCGGAAGAGACAGGTGAGTGGCGTGGCAGACTGAAGGCGAGATTTGAGGAAAGCGATTAGCCGACATCCTGTCAAACGCATGCACCCACCGTCCTCGCAGCCGCCTTTGTAGCAATCGACGCCGATAGCGCGGGAAAATTAATTGAAAACCGATGTAGTTGCGGATAGTTCGATCAACTTTCAACAGGTAAGCGCGAGGAGAAGCACTCCTCGAGAACGCGTAAATTGCGTTCGATGCACAGCGAGTACGGTGTCAAAGAGAAATATCGACGCAAATGTCAAATAAACGTTTTTAAACGAGAATGAACTTTGTTCATAGTCGGTAGAAGGGAAGATTGGAAAAAGGAAAGATTAAAGATAAGGGACGGGGCTTCCACGAGCGTGCACATTCTTCGCAACACGCTGGATACTTTTTGAATATCAAGAAAGTTAACGTTAAGCTACAGCAAAAAGATCAAGCTCGCTGCTTCACTCTTTTACCCTTTTATCAAATCTACAAAGTTGAATTCCGTAAGGAAAGACTATTAAAACTTCCACGAACTTGATGCTTCTTCTGCGAGGATGTAAGTACAAAGTTCACTTCGTATAAATTGGTTATAGAAAAAGATCATTAACCACGGTTAAACCGTTATATACAAGAGATTACGATAATAAATTTGAAAATTCACTCGGAAATCGGGCACAATGGTCGTGAAATGATTCTCGATTAAGTGATACGATAGTAATTGTGGAGCACTGATACAATAATAATTATTATTATCTAATGACGAATAGATCCGTCAAGTTATCGCGATTATATGAATGTAAATTAATATACTGTTAAACGTTCCCTCGTTATTTACGTGCATGCTATTTGACGAGCTAATACATCAAACGGAAACTAATTATCTTTTGACTAACAAATGTAATCGAGTTAACCCCGTTTAGTTATAATTTAGAGATTGAATTGCCATTCACTTCTGCTAATTTCGGCTATCTGGAAATTTCCAGCTACGAATAATTAATTGCACTAATTGACATATTATATCATCCCGCGCGCTTTGTCGTTAATATCCACTTTAACAAATAAAGTCAAATAAAGTGAAGTAAAGTAAAAGTTTAAAACTTGGTTCGAAAAGTTTCCAACTCTTTGCCCAATTTTTCTATCAAAGTATCGCGTTTGAAAATAATATAATTTTTTTTAAATGCCACGAACCCACTTTAATAATCGCGATTATCGTTGTATTCTTCAATTAGTTTCGACCGATGTATCGCGATATTGCACATTTTTCAATCACCGAATTTAATTACCTTTGATAATCAATAATTACACGTGGAATTAAATTAATAACAAACAGCAACGACGTGCACGTTCCTACGCGCCGTCAGAGTGCAAGTGAAACATCAAATTAATCTCTACGCTCTCTACAAAAATCATTTGATCTAATTAAACGCCGCTACGCCGAAAGCTGCGTCAAATCCCGATGTTGCAATCGTTGTCCCGAAATTTTGCGCGCTTCGCCGTTGCTGAACGATGCACTCCGCCAAAGGATAAAGTGGACTCGACAATTTAGAAGATGATTTACGACCTTAGCCGCCGCACGCTGACGGGAATTTTATCAGCGTCGAGGATGTGACACCTGTTTCAAACTCCGTTAAAAAAGAGAACCGGCGGTGAGCTTCGCGAGCCCGATGTACAAGTCTTAAAAGAGTCCTTAAAATTCGAGCTCAAGGACCATCGATCATTTGGGACGTCACAGCCCGAAACGAAAGGCGAAACTCGCCTAATTCAAAGCAACGGCCGTTAATTAATCACGCGCACGTGCCGTACGTCGAAAACGGCACACTGACACCCGCGCAGCGCGTTGTCCGGCGTTATAAACACGGTTCTGTTAATGTAAGTATCGTTAAACGAGGGCGTAACTGACGGCATTTAGATGAGCGTCCGGGGGTGGTTAATGGCCGTGCGGATACGCACAGCGAAAACATACGTCGCGGCTGCCAGATATACATATATATATATATATATATTCCCGAATCGCGACGAACCGATGGCGAACCGGCGGCACACGCCGGAATATTTTCACCGGAATAAATATAATGCCGACAATTAAGCCGGGCCAATGGTGGAAACGATCGCGAATCTGTGACCGTGTGTTTATTCGACAGCAGCAAATAAACGCGAAGCCTATTATTATACCCCGGCGATATTTCGGCGTCTGCTCGGTCGTAAAACGTTTCGAGTCCGAAATCGGGGAAACCGACAATGATTTATCGCGGGCCGTGTCAGCAATCTTTGAAGTCACGCACACCGAGGGTTGTTTAGCCACCGCAGATTGATTAATTGTAAATTGGAGAGTACATTGGCGCGGCCGTGCCGGGCAATTTTTGCCACAGATGGACGATTAATAGGGGAGGGGAAGGAGCGATGTTCGCATCAGTCGCGTTTATTAAAAGAGCGAATGGTCGCGTTTAAGGCTACCAGCTGCGCGATCAGCACGTGTAAGATCCGTTCGATCGGAGACGAGCAACGACTTAGTTTCGGGATTCGGGGTTTATTATTTAGCCAAATAGCTTTGCAATTCAACATTTGAATTTAAATCAAAGTTTATGCGAGATGAGTGAAGAATATTTTAGTAACAAGAGATCTGTAACATTATAGGGAAATAGAAAGATCGTGGGATCCTCGCTTTAAAATAATTAGCTTCCTTTGTCATAGATTTATAATTTTATCAAGCCCATCTTTGTATAACGCCATAATCAACAAATATTCACGCGTGAGCTTGCATTGAAACCGCGATTTTCATTTTTTATCCCCGTCCCTTAAAAAGTTCAATCCTTGATTGCGGAACGTGATTCCTCGAGCCATGTGCCTCGCACACAGCTAAAATAACAAATACAGCTACTCACACGGTACACGCGATACAAGGATAATCAAACGGAAGCTAAAAAAAGAAAAAAACACTCGACAAAGAATTGCTTGGCATCCCGGATTACTCTGGGAACGTTCGAGTCCACCGGCAATCCATCGGTTGTTGGTTAAAATAGGACATTACAATGCTATCTGTGTTACCGACCAACGTACGTGAAGGGAACGTGCTCGCGAAAATAATCTATCGGCTAAGAAGGAAAACAAGAAATAAAATCCACGGTAAAATGCTGGACTCGTTGGCGAATCTAATTGGTTTCGGTGCACTCGAGTTTAAACATTTATCGCAATGTAACATTAAAGTTAGCGTGGTCTCATACTTTTTTCAGACCAGTCTCTCATTCTTTCCCAATTCTACCAATTTCCCTAACTCTACCAATAACGACTCTACCAGCATTGGAAAGAAAAGAAGGAAGAGAAACCTTTAATATTTACTAGTTTCACTGTTTAAATATATATATAAAATAAGCGAAAATGAAGAGAAATGAAGTGAGAGTATCCAAAGAAAAAAGAATTTTATTTTTAGAACAAAACGGATTGAAAAATATTCCACAAATTCGTTATTTATTGCAAAACAATGATTAGTGTTATTCTATCATAAATAGATAAAGTAGCGATGCACCAAGAAAATTTCTGATGGTACGTTCATGTACGTTTACCGATAGGAAAATTTATTGATTAACGTTGTGGACGTGGAATTCAACGACATTGCCATAGGAAGCTAACTTGTGTATTGCCAAACAAATTTCCTAAATAAACTGACTCTGATTATTTGAAAAATTAATAATTGTAATAAGTGTTATATTTAAGAAATTAAATGAAACTTGAATTGCAGTATTTAAATGCAAGGAAACAAAATACAAATCATGTAGCAAATATCATTATCAATTGTGGATTAGAACCTTGTAATTTGATCAATTGTTAAGATATCTACCGGGGATATATATTTAATCCAGACAATGCGCAGAATTTTATCATTGAACATGTTTTTTTATCTACAGCTCACTATTTTAATATCATCTCCAACGTTAACGATTTAGGATAGAAAAATAGAGTTCTTCTTTAATCACGTTTCATCTAGTAGATTACATCTTTTCACGCAAAAAGTTATTCAGTTTTAAACAAATTATCTTTTCAATGAATAGGATAATTGTAAAAGGAACTTAATCTTTAATGAAATCTTTAAAATCTTTAACTAAACTTCAAAGTAATTTGATCTATGTGAAATTTGATAGAAACGATTCTAATTGAAATATTAATTCCACAAGCTACAACATTCATTTAGTTTACGTATCATTTTCCTGAAATCAACTAACGAATGCTAATGATCATTGTGAACAATGACATGATAAAAGTAGATATAAATCTCAATCTTAATTATAAGCAATTCATTGTAAGCAATTGAAAGAAAATGCGTCCTTTTTGAAGAAACATGGAATAAATTGCTCCTGCTATTATAAATCAATAGCAATAATAATGTCACTGCTTACAATTTACTGTATTGTTAATAGCAAATCAATGTTGTTATTGCAAATTATAATTGGATCAGTACTTGTGAAATATTTAGATACTTCAAGATTATATTGAATAAAGTAGTAGCCTAAATGCTCACACAATATGACACTAACGCATCGTCAGTCGCTGAGAAATAATAATAACCTTATAAATTATAATCATCGTGTTCATCACCTTTCTCTCAATCAAACAGTACGTAAATGGGCACGTGAATGAGTTCCTGGCAATAAACACGGAAAGCATTAAACCTGAAAAATTCTGGACTAGAAAGATAATCAATGTATCCATTTCGTGTCGAATCGATCAATGTTTCTTTCATTTTGCATTTCTAAATTTTATTTTAAATTTTCAATGAGTCTATACTCTGTTTTTACCAATTTAACAAATTAAATTACCGAAACAAATACATTTATTAAAGGACAAACAATTCAATGCAGTGTTATAACTGACAGTGATAAATATTAGAAAAAATAGCCTCAGGCGATCCCTTTATCAAAACACAGCTGTGGAAACAACAGCCTTCAAAACTTGTTTCGAAATCTGTCTGTCGCGATATGTCTTCTTGCACGTAAAATTTGATACATCTCTTGCACGGGCAAAATACAACTTTCGATATCTTTACATTTCAGATTTTTAATTCTACTAAAATCGTAAAAACGCAACCAGAAAATTTTTAAAGAATTAAAAATACCTGCTTAGTAACATACAACATGCATTTCTTACATTTTTTAATTATTTGTATATTCATGTGTTATTTACTTGTACTGTTTACTGGGAGAAATATTTAATCTTCATAAATAACTGAATCTGATTCAGTAAATAATTATAGAAAATACATTCTCAATCACAGATGTTTCAATTATTTATCAATGGTAATTAATATTATAATCAATATTCTACTGATATCAATTGTCAATATTATATAATAAATATTCAAACGCCTGATATGCAAAAAAAAATCTAACCTAAACTAACAAATAAAATACAGAAAAAGGAAAAATCGACGTTACTAATCAAACACGAATATAGTAAATAAATAAATAGTCACTATGCTTGCCAAAAATTCTACATAATATAATCAGATATCCGTATCCAGTCGGAGTTTTCATTTTACAATAAATAAAAGAAACAAAAAAGCATAGGACTCACCGTTAGATGATACTGTAATAATCCAGAAGTCATTGAAGAGTTGAAAAGACGAAGATTGTCATCATGAACAAGCAAACAAACTTGTGAAACGCAGGAAGAGAGACGTTTGTGAACAATCTTTAACTAAAAGTGAAACATCATAATTTTAAAGTTTACTGATTGTTTAAAAAGCCTTTAAGGTTATATAATGTATGTAACAATATTTATCAACCACTATCTGTCTATCACTACTACTATTATATTATCATTATCCGTTATTTATATTGAATAAATATTATCAACTATTTAAAAGCTAATATCAGTGTATACATACCACTGTTTTCACTATAAAAAAGTGAAAATCCAGGAAATAGATTCGTTAGCATTCAAAGCACTCGTTAATCAAGATGGCGTGAATGTAGCGTCACTTTGAAATTGCCGCGCAATCAACTAAGAACCTGCACAAAAAGAAATCGAAATATCAGTATAAATACACATGTCGAATTAATTACGAATGGAGCAGAACAATAATCAAGCTCAAATTCGTTCTGAAACGACACCGATAGTGTAAATTATCGATAACTGATCAAATAAACGACTCAAAAGAAACGAATAAATCATAAATGTAACGTACTGTAAGTCACAGCAATGGCTAATAAAGTATTAAATATAAAACGTATATTAATAAAATGAACCTAATAACAGCGTAGAAACAGCAGCAGAACGGCAAGGGAAGTGAATATTTGAGAACTACGCAGTAATGAGGCTAGCAATAAAGCTACGCAGTAAATAGAGATAGAGTAAAATAATACACCTCACCCGTACGACTTTCGGTACCACTATACTTCCCCGCGTCGTAGTTTCGTCCGCAAAATGATTAAGTAGTAGGGGAGATCACGTGACCACGGATACGATGCAGAAGCATTGTCTTTATGCTTCGCGTTTACCAATGAACAAGTCGTGTTTACAGATTCGAAACGCAGCACATTGGCTGAAACAATAAACGTATGTATATTAATTTCATTTAGCTAAATGAACATTTGATTTATTAACGAACAAACAGTTAACAATTAATGTTCATACATAATATTTTTCGACTGGAATAATTTTTACTACTTCTGTGTTATTGGGTTATGTTTTGCATGTTGTTACTTTTATTGTTAATACTCTCTTATTATACTCTAATCTTAATTACTTGTATTGTATAATATAATTAATGATAACTAAGAACAGTAATATTAGGAACCTTTACATTTTACTAATTTTATAATTCTTATTTCTTCAGCAACAAGTAAATCGATCAGTGGAAGTGAATGTACCTCGATGAAAATCTAGAAACATTGCCACTACATTTTGACGGTAAGTGAAAATCCTAATTGCAGCACGTATGCTTTATTTCCATGCATTTCCCAGTACTGGATGTACCATATATTTTAGCACGCATCTGTCGTGCATCGCGATAATTTCCTCGCCAAGAATGGGTCGTCGTACTTCTATTACGTGCTTCTGCATCGAGTAATCTTCGATACTGTGTTCTTCTATATTCATCGACAGAGTATTTTTGTTGGAAACTGAATATTACGTACGTATCATTCATATTCGTTTAGTTTACGAATTTTTCACTGCATGTTTCGTTATTACTGAATGTTCACTGCGATATATAATAAATATATATAGCAATATACGACCTATGATTCGTAATCTATAGACCTACAACCTAATATCTACAATCTCTATAATTATACCTATATAATATTAATCTAAATAAAGATTACGATCTCAAATATAATGTAAATCTATAATTTTTAAATAATCATAGATATACATGCCTGTATTCTCGCAAGAAAATGTATGAAATATGCAGAAACTTTAAAGCTGAATTTCCTTGGATATTTCCCAGCGTAAAAATGGAAAGAAAAAGCAAAAGATGAAAAGAAATGGATCGAATGGGAAGAAGGACGCGTCTTAAATAAATCTGATGCGATACGAGCTTTTTTCTGTCAGCCGAGTAAGTGGATATGTAGCTAGAACGAACCGTAATAACTTGCAACATTTCCTGGACTAAATTATTTATTATCCTGCAGAATGCAGGACTCCCTTGGGCGAGTACGAACGACCTAGGAAGGAAGATATTATACGTCAACAATGCTCCCAGGGCAGTGTATAACGTTTTGCTTCGCGCACCTACACGTTGAATCTTTTCATGGTTAAATTCGTGAATACGTGAAACTGTTTCGTGTGTTAATTCGCTACGCCGGTGACATTTTGCCGAAGAAATAGTAGGTTCGCTCTAATTGCACCCGAACAAACCTGTGAAAATTTTCCTTCAACCCTCCCCGTGGAGAATGAAATTAAAAAGATGTCTGTGAACGGATGATGTTACGTAAAAATGTGATCTGACAAATCGACAATACTTGATCGATAAAATTTTTTGTCGAAGAAGAAATTGAGCAGTTTTACGCACGATGGAAATTCAACGACGATTATAATCGAAGATCGTAGAAAAAGAGGGTATGTATTACTGAAGACGAACGTCGAGAAAAGTATTCCATGTAATACCTTAGTTATTCTTGTTATTTTTTCTAAATCAATTTTCCATAAACAGATACAATGAAATAGAAATATATACGCAGTCATGAAATCAAGCGTCCTGCGATACAATATGTGGAAGGATAAAGACACAGACTCTACAACAGACGATAAAAACACGGGCAACGGTAACAGTGGTAAAGTAAAAGCAGCCAACTGGTCCGATTGTTCGTTAATTTACAAAGCAATGGAAACAGTAGAAATGTGAGTTTTACTGCATCAGAGAGGCAGTGAAACGCGACATCGGATCGCCAGGCTAGATTTCTCGATTATCTAGACTCACTGACTTTTATTGCTACTCAGCCACTGTCGGCCGAACAAGGAAGACGTTCTTTCCTCTGTTCTTTTTCTTTCGACGCGAGAGGTCAGTCGTGCTTTCCTTTCTCTTAAATCACCGGAGAACTTCTCTCTTTCGTTTCACGTGCTCCTTTTTTCTTCGCTGCTTTTCTGCTCCTTTTTTTATGGCGGCACATCGTCTTCGAGTTCACCCGCGGCCGAAGAATAGTCTCGTGAAAATTACTTCATGGTGGGGTGGCGAAAATCCCCGGGGATGAATTTAGGTTCGCACACGATCGCTTGACAGGAGATATCGGAGAACCATTTCGAATGTCCGCAGACAGCCTTATAAAGATTTCGACACTTGTAAAGATATTACACTCGAAGCTATTCTTCCCGATCAATTTTTTACCGAACGTTAATGACGACTAATATTATCGCTTGATATCAATAATGAAGTTTTCGATAAATTCAATGTATTTTCTGTTTGCAGGTAATGACAGTGACTCCATTAATCCCATTAAAGTTTATTACAAACATTTTAACAACGGTCAATACTGGAGATTTTCACGGGAAAACTTTTCGCATAAAGTTCCATCTAAAGCAGATTCGAACAGACGAGAAAATGACTTCAGAAAGTTTGCAGACACAGGAGTAAAGCCATGGAAAAAGGCGAGACGCGAGAAAATAATATGGAAACCGTCTTCAGCGGTCAAAGCTGGCCGACACAATGGGGTCCAAGGATATCCATGAGGAAAGCTATCTATCCTTATTTAAACGCTGTCTCTTTCCTCCCTCTTATTTTTCATATTCACGCTTTCACCTGGTCCATCGAGCGTACCTGGTCTATTGAATAAATCTCGTGGAATACGTAAAATTGTCTGGGAGCTGCAGACAGGAGCCGTAAGAAGCAGACGCGTAGCTTCCGGCTTGTTATCTATCGGACAGAATCATGAAAGCCTTTGTAAAAATTGCGAGGATTTTCTGTCCAAGTTGCATTTACGTCGGTGCTTTGTTATTTTTAGATGCTTCTTATTTATTTTAAGGAAAACAAAAATTCTTCGTTGAACGTTGTTCAATTTTGAACTTGCAGGAAATTTATTCCTATAAATCGATATTCTAGGTGTCTGATCAAACTTTAATGAAACTCGAAGTAATTGTTGATCGGCTTTTAAAAAATAGCAGCTGAAGAGGGAAGTAGTTTAGTCAGAGACGAAACCCTTAGGGAAGTTACGGACTTTCATCAGTTCTTTTCTTTTTCATCCTTTCAAAGTACACACCCCACGTGTCTTCTCTCCAACCTCTCTGGGAAAGAAGCCCCATAAAAATGCCTAGGATTCCTGAGCAACTCTCGTTTCTGGCCAAGCTGAGACCCATGCTCAATATCTTTTACGTGTCGTCTGGTGAATTATGCAAGTGGCCATGTACGGCGTATCTATAGGCTGAATACCACGTTCTCTAGAGATTTTCTGCACCGTGTGTTATAAATACAGTGTCCTAGAAAAAAAGAATGGAATTTAAAGATCGGACAATATTATGATACGCAAAATTATATTGTTACGGCATCTTGAAAAATCTATTGTGTTACATGCATGAAGGAATAAAAACAACAGAGTAGCAGAGTTATGTCAATTATGCCAGGACGTGTCCTCGGAAAACTGAGCCAAGTTACAGGCTGTTTTGCATCATTCTATATTTAAATTTTTTACCTCGTACATTTTTAACTGCATTCTTCAACTTTATCAGACTCTACATACATATATACAGTCATAAACACTTGTCATAAACACACATTTATCTATATGCATATACTGCAGTGCAGTCTACGTGCTTCATTTCTTATTCGTTTATTCAATTTAGTCGGATCTACATACTAATTTATCCATCTGTGCTTTCGTTTCTTTATTTTTCTATATTTTTTTTATTACTCCTTGCTTACATCTCGCTATTTTCATAAATTTTTCAACGTACACGTACTTATCTCGTTCAATTTAATCAAGCCGTCTACTTAACTTCCGAATACACGGGACGAGAAATCATGGTAAAATAGGAAAAAATGGATTGGAATTCGCATCAGCTTTTATAGAAACCATCTTTGCGTTATTGCATTTGAGATGTCCTTGCGGATAATGTGTCTGGATGCGTCTGTTTGCAGCTGTCCAAGTATATGCGCGCTTGCGTGTCGGCATACGTATGGGCCTGATATACGCTGCTACGAATATACCGCGTTAGGACTCCTTTGGGAATGTTTCGACCTCTGGAACTATTGCGAAGGAGCCCTGTACCCGACTCAACCTCGATACGATCGCTGAATTCCTTTCGAAACCTGATGGAATATGGGTGTATCGATCTTTGTACCGTCTAGCGTCTTTCGGGTTGCTGCAGCCAGCCTCCCGTGATCACGCTTCCACTTTGGAATTACTTGACGAAGTATTGATTGATAACAAAGCAGCTTCGCGCCAGTGGAGATAAAGAGGGGCGATCGTAAACGTAAATCTACCGATACGCGCGATATACACGCTCCTTCCAACTTTCAACGTTATCCTCGAGCAATTAAATGGAAAGAAAATCTCCATTTCCGCGAGAAGAACTTCACCTTTTAATTTCAGTCGATTTAACATTTCATTCGAAACTTTGATCAACCTACGAATTCATTTATTTCCACCGAAACAAGTTCTCGCCAAGTTCATTAATCTCTCTCCGACAGCCAGCCCAAACAACGATAAATTATCCGTCTTCCCTTTCGAAACGATTATCAAAATCGTAGTGTCACCGACGTCACGGCGTAGACGTCACCGACGAGCTCCTCGAAAGACATTAAATTATTGTCGGGTGCAGATCGTTCAAATACGGGTTTAACATCCATTTAGTCCCGTTTCTGCTGTCGAGACTAGCCAGCTCCGTTTTAGACAATGATATTTCATTGTTAAGCGCTATTACAGAGCTAGGTGCTAACCTCGGCGATCCTCAGGGTGTCCTCCATCCTGGAAACTCTATAGGCGATCGATTTCCCCTTGACTGAGCCTTAAACCAACCTCCTTTGAGACCAGCGTTTCGTCCACTTGCAAATCGAGAACATTCTCCGGAACGCAATTTGGTTGCTTTGTTATGATTCGCTTGACAGATTTTAACGCTTTCACTTTTCCCGTTGTTTTGGCGATAACATACGAGAAGAACTCCCAGTATTCTGCCAACAATAAATACTTGAAATTTAGAAACGAAGAGGAGATTTTTAATAAATATCGAACCGACATCTTCACCTACGTTTCGCTTCGATTGAATCGCGATCAACAAGCCAGATTTGATAATTTTATTGTGTTATCTCTTCTGTTTGAATCGATACTGAATAAAAAAGAAGAAGGAAAAAATTGAGACGAAAAATTGAAACTGAATTTTAAACTGGTTGAAACTTTAAAAATCAAATTTCGCCAACTACCGTGCTCGGAAATCGAATTACGTTTTATTTATATAAAAATTTAATAACATTCATGTTTGAGAACGGCTGTAGGAATATGGCAAACTGATTACACGAGTTATACGTTTCTTTCTTACCCCGAGATATTTTATTCAACGATTTCATAATCTCGTCGTTCTCTGAGGCAATTTACGTTGAGAGGGATCAAAAAAATTTTTTACTGCTTCTTGCAAATACAATTACTAGGCAACTAAAGTTTCTGTGAAAGCGGCGTCGCCGTGGTATTGCTGTAGAACATCGATTTTCACACTGCTACACGATAAACTGGTCTCCGGGAGTATCGACCAACCCTTTCAAATTGTTATCCTTGCATCTCAACGAAGGAAACTTGGATCAGCCGGGATCGTCCTTCTCTCATTTCCATTATTTTCCACAGGCAATTCCGGTCTCTGTTTAGATCAATTACAATAGCTATTAAACATGTAGAACTCGATTTCGGGAAGGTCTGAAAGAGAAGAGAAGATGTCTCCATCTACTATTGAAGTTGACTTTAAAGGGAAACTAAGGTGCAATTTGGCTTTACCTTCCCCCTTTATCAATGTTTATTCTAATAATTGCACGTTTATGTATTCATGGGAAATTTCAATTCTCGTCATCGTATTTAAAGAATGAAACAAATATCCATCAAAGTGTAGGGATGATAGTATCGAAAGTGCCAGTATACTTTGTTCAGCTAAATTCCCTCTTTAATCATTACTATCTTATCAGACATGTATATGTATATATTATAAAAGCAATACTTGGTTGTACGATATTCGTAACTTCATTTTTTTATAGCCGATCGATCCCGCGGCTGCATACACGTGTCGCAAAATATTTGAATATCTATTGGTCTCTGTGTTACTTAGCTACGTTGTACAATCGACGTAAAACGATCATACTGTTTTTTTCAATGTTTTGCATCTTCTGAAAAACTCTGAATCTTCAAGCGGAGATAATGCCGGGAGAGTTCACGGAAGAAATCCGGAAACCTGTTAACGGCGAAAGAGTCGATCGTAAAGAATATCGTTTTCTTCGAGCAAGAGGAGGCGTATATGCGCAACCAACATTTCTTGGCCTACATTTCCTACATTTGTAACAGTAAGCAATTATTCCAAATTTCTGATATTTTAGAAATTCCACTAAACACATGTACATAATGATACTTAACATAAATGTCACTGATACCTAATTCCATTAACACCTGTACACTGACATCTACTTCTGTCCTCTAGATTGAACAGTGTGTCTCACAAGTGCTGGACCTTTCATTCTTACTTTCCAGTTCTCAGCCAATCTCCACGATTCTCAAGCTATCGTTGGATAGGCTACTTGGTACATTAAGAGACTCACGGACCTCGTAGACCTCCATCTAGCTGTGAAATCTCTGGATACCCCGGATACTGAAATATTCGACGTCTGAGTTTCCGCGAAATCTCTGGAGGCTCCTGCGACTATTAATAACTTCACCTCAGCACCTGGCGGAAGGATTATGGATACGCATCTGGCGCTTTTAAAGCTTCCAAAGCTATCCATTATGTGACTATTAGCTCAGAGCCACGAATGAGTTCCAGTTACTTTCCATTAACATTAAGGTATTTAAGCCCCGTGGCGTTGGCGTTGCCTCTTAAGAAATTACAAGGGGACAAGCAACTACACTTGCAGAATAGAAATTTTACAAACGACGATAGATTGCTCGTTGGACGTTATCCTTATGGCTGATCCAAATGAACGTACGTACGCGCGCATTGACTACGAAATTTTTGCACGTTACAAGCGAGCTTCGCGAATGATCCCCGTTGGTGTGGTGACGCAAACGTGGAGCAAAAACCCTCGGGGATAGGTTGTTCGGTTGTTAAACAGCCGGTGCTTCTCCGCGACAGGAAATTTGATGAGGGTTCGACCGAAAACAAAAGAAATACGTATTTACACACGGGCAATCGTCCCTGAACGATAAAAGCTCTCCGCCGGCATCTCTTTCTTGCCTCAGCCTTCAGGAAGATGTGCTCGTTTGTTCTCGACCCCTCATTCGCGTGCTTCAGCCACACGATTGTCTGGTCGTCCGTCGAACATGTCAAGGGAAACGTGATCCTTGCCAAGGGAAAGCTTTGTTCTCCGATTTCGAAGAAATATCGCCGAGGAATGATCTGGTCGAGCAACAGTCGAGATACCTTCGAAGCGGGAGGTGAATTGATTTCGGAATATATTTTCCAGAAGTCGGGACACACGCTCGCCTGAGTGAACGGACGAAATCGTACGTTGTACGTCTTGCTTTCACGAGTGTTTGGGAGAGTTATGCGATCAGCCGCAGGAATCGCGAGCGTCGGTCGGTTGCCGATGGTACGTACATACTTCGTGGATCTCGATCGATCCTCGTGGATATTATTGCGGGATTCTGCCTTCCAGGCAAGAAGGGTTGTTTGTGGGTAGAACGTGCCGCGAAGCTCGCGACGGGAGTTACGGGAAAGTCAAGCTTTAGGAATAATGAGGCGCTCGGCCCTCTCGTCTTCTGTTGATTCTCCGAGTTTGCAGTCCCGTGGAATGACCACGTTTAAAAATACTCGGAATACCAGCGAGACGTAAATTGAACAAGTCACTCGTTACACGCGCGCTTCGCACCCGGGCATTGGGAATTTTCGTCGCTTTGTAAGAGAGAAGCGCGCATAAATTACGTGTTTCTCCACGCGACAATAACAGCGGCAATAACGTTAACAGAAAATTAGTTTGTCACGGGGAAGCCGTTGTTGGGAGGAAACTTGGCAAGGAACAGGGTCCGGGGGAGGGAGGGAAAACGGCGATGGAAACTTTCAACACAGGTGTATTAAAATTCAGAACTCCCAGCGAACTTCGCGCGCGATCGTTTGGAACTGCGGGGAAACAATGAAATATGAAATTATATCGAACGCGCGGCAAACCTCCGGATGCCACTTGAGTTAAGCCACGAGTATCAGAACGAATGAATATTATAACGGAATGAACCTTTTTAACTTCGCGCGTCAGGAACTGTTTTAGTTCCCGGCCGCTCGGGGAAACGCGAAAACGTTGAAAACGCTCGACCTTACGTCGGAAACCAATGCAAACACGTTCCCGCCGGGGCGGAAGTGCTGAAACTTGAAGTAGAACCGAAGAATAACACAACTTACAAATTTTCCACGAAAGAGAGGAATTAATTTCGTTTCAAATTCGATCGCTATACACCACGGTCTCGTTCGAAGCAAAATTCTCGTGCTTTTCGCTCAACGAGAATCTTGTTTGTCACTCCGGAGGAGGAAATGGCGGAGTGTATCGTAAATTGATTAGATTCGCGAGGCGCAGCGCGTGAAACGCAATTGTACAGCGAAATTTCTTCTTTCCCTCTGCGTGCGAAGATCGCGCTGGGAGATTCGCAGCTAGAAAGGACGAGGCAGTCGCTGCGCGAACGTATTAAAATTCAGGTACTCCTCGCTCGGGTTCTCTGTTGGAACTTGAAACTCTCGGAGACAATGAAACGTGAAATTATGTTAAAAAGCGAGTCGCGTGGATACGAGGTTTTTGCGCCGAGGCGAGAGAACGGGCGGCAGACGAGGCGAGACTGAGATAAAAGTTACCGTGCTTATCGCTTCTCCCGATAGAAATTCACCGTCCCGCTTGCACCGGCCACTCCTCCCGTCGCGTGAAATAATTTCGAATCTCTCGGCACTCGTTTCGAAGGCCGATGCTTGCTTCAACGGAAACGACGATACCCACGAATTTACACCGAGATGTTTATCGCGTTGAAATTGGTTTCGATCAAAGGTACGCTGCGATTAATATTTTACCGTATTCGAGCTTGTAATCGAACGCGTGATTTCACGACGACTCCACGAATTATGAACGTTACAAATTTTTGAGAAATAAGTTGGAAAATTCGAAGATAAAATGAACGGGCGCGTGGATAGGTAAGCGCTATCCTTGGGGAATTACAATCTGATGCCTCTGGACGTTGCGTCGACGTCAATACGCTATCCACTAACGTTAATTACCGTTAAATTACACGTTGGTTCCAGTTATTGTAATACTGCCCAGTCGTCTAATAGATATCGACTGTTACTTGAATGCGAACGTTCATCGCAGGACCTATGTATATACTAATGAGATGTGCTTTGGATGAGTGGTTAGTTTGAGCGTTTGTGCTACAGAATATATACTACGTGCCAGTGTTACGTCGACGAGAGATATTCCGCAAAGCACGTTGCAGACTCGTGTAACAATTGCAAACAATTGCAATTCATGCCCAGCGATAGAATTGTCGGAGCATTGTCCTGTAATCTGTTGTTTTTCTTCGTATCAGACAGTCGAACGCTTCTCTCTCGAAATCATAACAAGCGAGGGAACTTGGACACGTCGCGCGGCATTTCCTACGGATTTTCCTAGCTGCGAAATGGGATTAAAGTTGGCAAATTTTGGATTTGGTTTTAATTTTCAACAGGTGTACCACACACCACGGTGCTCGCTGTTGCAGAAATCGTAGTTCCGAAAATTAGAAGCGCCAGCTGCAACAACAGAGTTTCCTAAACGTTCGAAATTCTGGTTTCGATAAAACTTCATGGATGTTTGGAATAATTCCGCGCTAGAAATTTAATACCGCCAGAGTTCCGATACGAGCGATAAACTAGAAACTAACCATGGCGTTTGGCTACTTGTTCAATAAGTGTTCGCAACAAAGGAATCCCTCGCAACGAAACGCACTTTTCACCAAGTTGCGCAAATTTCGAAGCGAAATTTACCAACTGAGAGCATCAATGAAACGAACAGTTGTGCGTGTCTCAAATATTTGTCTTAATTATTCTGAAACTAGACGGAATCTATTTTCTCGTTAATGTTCGGTAAGCCAGATAAATCCCTCGTATTAACCTGTGTATCAACCACTTGCTCAATTTTCCACTCACGTGCCAGGTTTCCCGAAGGAAATTTTGACGATCTTCCATTAGAGATTTGCAATAACAATAAAATATTGACCGACGATAGAACGGACATGTTAAGGATGATGGGACACCCGTATCTACTCTAGAATTTGTCTGTTCATTTTTGACATGTAGCGGCCTAGGATTCCTCAACTACGAGTTTCGAACACTGACTGGCACAAGCCGCAAGTGGCTGCGCGCCCAGCGTCGAGGTCCTGCCGATCTTCGATGTTAAACAAAGCAGAGTGCGGCAACACCGCTAGGCGGCAACAGCGCTAGAATGGACCGTCCAACCTAGCTAGTTACAACAACAGGCGTCTGAGGTAAGGAGTCGCTGCCATCAGCCCAACTGATGAGTCTAGGCAGTGACTTTGCGACGAAACGCATCAACCAACTTTCTTCTCCTACTCACTACCACAAATCCTTCCAGCATCCATCACCTTAGACCCTTCAGATATATCAAGTCCGACACTGTCCATTGTAATTCGAATTAGGTAGCTAGACAACAGCCAAGACATCCAAACTGTGAGGATAATAACATTATTTATCAGCGTTTCTTATGTATATTTTAAAGCGTAATTTAATTAAAAGAGACAGATGATCGAACGTGAAGAGTGTCATTTCGAAATCGAGATCACAAAAATACTGTAGGTTCGATTATTTAGAACTCGTACGAGAGAGAATCTTTTCGGCGATATAACCGAGAAAATGTTTTCGTACAGTCGAAAGCGTTTCGTTTCCATTTTGCATACATCTTCAGGGCATACCCCTTCCCCGGCTGAACCTTGGCGAGATGTCGAGTGTCGGTCGAACCCCTCGAGGCTGCCACGGGCGAACGTTTTAAACAAAAACCACCAGCCACCGCGTAACGTCCTACTACTCCGGAACGTCGTTCATCATTTTTTTATTCGCAGCGTTTCCTCGAATATTTCCTGCTCGCGAACCCAAGCGCCCAAGTGCACGCGGTTGGAATCGATTTTCAGACGATGGACCGAGAGTCTCGCGATTAAAAGTCTTTCCTCGAACGGGAGAGAAAGCAAACGATTGACAGATTTTATCGTTGAGATTGGAGCTAGGACTTTGTCTTTTCACGCGGCTTCCCGTTCAACTTTACGTTGAGCATCGCAACCGGCGCGGAGAAGAGCGGTAAAGAGCCAGAAGCCCGCCAGGACCAAAAAGCCTCTTTATTGACGGTGATAAACATTTTTATCGACCCCGTGCGAATTACCAGTTTTTATAGTCTTCGTTGTCGCCAGCATCTCCCTTGCACATCGTCGTCGAATCTTATCTCTGACCCTTCTGCGTCGCTCTTCGTTCTTCCGAATTTTTTCCTTTCCTCTCGGAGTCGCTCGATTTCAGAGCCGGCGCTGCCCGAGATTCTCATTGGATAAGGGAATATGGAATTTTTTGACAGATAGATATTTGTTCGGAACTTCTCGTTAAAGATTCGTCGTGTATATGCAAATTTCCCGGCGAGAGGAAAAATTCAGCCGGGACTAGTTCCCCCGGCCTGATGAACGATAATTGTTACGTACGATTATGCAAATGTTATAGCAGTCCGAGGGAGCTGCGGCTCTTTTTCCGCCCCGTTCCTCCTCTCCCCTTAGGATCTCGGATCGGGAACTTTGCTCATTTGTGCCGGCAGAGTCGTTTCTCTCCTTTCGTTTCGGTACAATTAAAACCAATGTGAAATGTCGGAGGATTTGATGGGCACAGATTGCCGATCGATCTATTCTTTTCTCCGTTTTACGAATTATCGCACGTTTCGAATTTCGAGCGGCAGTTTGAAAATATACGTCGGGAAAATTCGCACGACGTCTAGTAAATGTTTGTTACGCTGTACGGTAGAATAGCCAAGCGCGGGGTTAGAGAGATGTATGTGTGGTAAGGGATGCTGGGTCAGGGTTGAAAGATGATGCAAACCCAGGAGTGCAACCCAACACCCAACCGCTCTTATCTCGTACCTGAAACGTCTATTGCCGGCGAGGTTGCTCGACGAAGCGAAATATTCGTCTTGTATGACGGGTTCATCTAAATTGAGATTCGATCGATTCGCCGCGCCGAATTACATCCACTTGCACACTTACGCAACAGGGTCGGAGAATCGAAGGATCAGTCGACTGAAAATTCCTCGTTGAGCGTAAAATTCCGTCTGAAAGCTATTGTCTCCGAGAGAAGTGTAAACCCGTCGGAACGCGAACCGACGTTTCCAAGCGAGGATTGAATTTTACACAGCGCGCCGTGCGCGTAGCGGCGATTTTTACTCGTCGACACTTTACCACCGAACAATGAACATTTTCAACGTGGCACGTCGATAATTTCTCGCATTTGGGACAAAAAGCTACGCGTTCCCGTTTTAAATGGACTCGGCATTTGTTAATGATTAACATGTTCTGGAATAACGCCGCTACGAAACCGACGCCGAGCGTTCGTCGCTCTCGATATCGCGCACCCGCGGACAGGTATCGGATATTAGTAACAAAGGAATGATGGAAACGAGTGGCGAAAATGTCGACGTTCGCGAGCGGTACGAGAGGCACCCGGTGCTTGATACGATCGCGCGCTGCGCTGAAACGTAGAAAGTGGATGAAATCACGTAGCATCCGCAGTGGCCACGGTTATAAGTACAGTTTTGAGACGTAGCTACGTAGCTGCTACATACATAGTTGGTATCTCTGGAACAGGAGCCATAAAGGTTATCGCCGTTACGACACACGACCTCCACGACTACTATGCCTCCGTGTCTCACGTTTCTACTCGGGCGGTGGGACTGTAGGGAATTAGTCGTTGGATTCCGGGCAATGCAGAAGCCGCAGGTACAAGCCTCCTATCTTCCAAGTGCGCAAATACAAGACGAACTCCCGTCTTCGGAAGAAAGAGAGAGAGAGAGAGAGAGAGAGAGAGAGAGGACGTTGGTCGCGCGTGCACGTGTTTCGTCAGTGTGTGTGGAATATTTACCCCGAGCAAGTTCCCACCAAGCTAACTTGGCCGAAACTTTCGATTGACCGGCGAAACTTTGTTCGCCGACGCGAGCGTTGCGCTAAGTGGAAGAATGGAGTGCTTAATTAGGGCGACGGAGGGTGAGAGTGTTGCAAGTCCCATCAAGACTTTCGCTGTGCTAACGAGCCTCTGATCTTTACGTTCGGAGTGGAAGACGAAATCGAATTTAAAAACGAAGGACAAACTTGGAATTTTTCGATAGAATCGTTCCTTCGCTAGTCGCCAACGTGACTGACAGAGTTCGTTCCCAGGCGTTTCGTCTCTACATTTCTGCTTCTCGACGACGGGCAATAAATTATTTAGCGGCGAAGCTAAATACAGAGAGGAACACGCGGATTCGTCGCGCACGAGAGACGTGCATTGTTTGCCATTAGAGCAAAGGTAAATGCAAATAACAGCTGAGCAGGTTGTACCTGTTGGTAGGCAGAAGCGTTCCGCAATATGGAATATCGAATGCAGTGACTTGGCTGTTCTGGACAGACAGACACCTAGGCACGAACCTACCGGATGCATCAAATGCACCAAATGCACCGTGATAACGTCACTCACAGGATGCAGGGTTGGTAATTCAGCCCTGCAAAGGCATGGAAGGGGCGAAACCTGTCCCCTTTCCACGTCTGCCACCGCACCGCAACGAGTAATTTTCGAAATTGCCCTTCCAACGTCAATTTTACTACGCGTTGTCCGAGAGTTCGAAGGAAAACGTCGACTTGCGAAAATCGTCGACGTACAAAGATGAAATGTGCTTAGCGAGCGTCGCTCGAGAGATTTCAAACGCGCGTTTTAACTGCGAAAGAAATATACTCGCGAAACATTCTCTCTTTGATTCTAAATCATTCAACGCGAGCGGCGCAGCTCAGGGGAGGAGTTTTAAAACCTTCGTTCCCAATAAAAGATACACGTTGGTTGCCTAGAATCGGAAAAGAGGAGCACAGCTCGCGGCTAGAGGCGAAAAAGTTGTCCCTCCGACCTCTCCTTCTGGCCAGTTTCTCCTCGCGACGACGCAACGCGACTCCTCGCGTTCGTTCATAAAAATGTATCTTGAGAGAGTACTTGGGAAATAAAGTTTCGGAATCCGCGTCATTGGAGTAGAATGGAACGCGGGGGCATCGGCGCACATTACCGGAGGAGGGCAGAGGCACAGACACCGTGTAAACGAATTTCCGCGTCACGTGCAATTCCTTCGCTATATCCGCAGCATTGTGACTGCCACCCCCCGGTTCCAGCTCCTCTTCTTTTCTCGTCCTCGGTCTCGGGCTCGAGCTCTGGCTCCTCCATCCAGCCACGGCTGGGAATAAAATGGAGGAACGCGGGCAAAAGGGAATGAAAAAGGCGTGAATGCGCTCCCTTTCTCTTTCTCTTTCTCTTCTTGCCTCCTCTCCCCCCCCCTGCCCCCTTTTCTTCGCGACCCAGCGAAAGGAGAAGCGAGTTTATTTTTATCTGACACCCCGAACTAATTTGATCTCACGTTCGGAGACACTCTTTGAATAAAAGTTCCCTGTGTTTCCGAGTGTGCGCGTGTCCCGGCGCTCTCCGCGCGCTGAATCCTCCGCTGGTGTAATGGCACTACAGGCGTCGTCCCGTCACCGACAGGTGCAGCCTCTCGATTGCTGACCTTTGATCTTTTCCAGCGATAGATTTTGTTCTGGCTTCGGTTCAAAAAGAAACGGCCAGCAGCGGCAGGCGGAGGGGCGAGGATAAATCGAGAGGGTCGTTTTATGTGCTTGGATACGATTTATGCTGCCGTTGGAAAACTAGAGAAAAAATTTAAACGCATTAGACACATGTGTCACTTCGCGCGACTTACCGCGCGATAATTCACCGGCCAGCGATATTAGCGAACCAATGGGTGGTAAATTGTACCGTTACGGACTTTTACAACTTTCCGAAAGTAGTAGAGAAAAGAGAAGGCGAGAGCGAGCACGACCGGGGGTCGTGCGTCTGAGCCGCGCGTTTTCCTTTAATTAAATAAACGAACGTATAAATATTTCTCGGCACGTTTCGCCGGCGCTTTGCGAGAGTTCCGCTCTCCTGTTCGCGTAAAAGTCGTGAAAGCTTCTCCGCGAGAGACTGCCGCGGAACAGTGTATTTTGCATCTTGAATCGCCACGTAGCCTCGATCGTGCTTTAAGTTGAAAGAGCTGCTCGTTCCACCGCGGATTACCCTCTCGACACACACGGGCGCCAGCAATTTCAACCGTCGAATTGACGCTCCTTCTCCAGGTTTATTCCGTGGCAACGCACCTGTATCGGGCGTGTGCACATCGAAACGAACCTTAGTTTACACCCGACGATTTCCGCTGCGACTCCGCCTTCGTCGCGAAACGAGGACGAACGTTTAGCAAGGATGCGTGTCAGTCAGCGACAGTCAGCTCGCCGAGTCTTTCACTCTTTCTGCTCAATTAGACTGACGTGCTATGTGCGTCGCCTGTGTACCTAGTTTTGCAGTTGATGCATCTGTAACGCGGTCCACGAGTAATTAGCCACTGCTCCGCTTGTTCCGTCCGACACGCTTTTGTTCTCTGCTAAAAACCATCCACGCGGTCCGTGGAATTTTCCTTCTTTGTCACATCACCGTGGGTCCTGATGAGACAGAAGTTGCACGCGAAAGTACTTTCGACCGCGGAGATGTCTCGCTGGGAAATTTCTCGAGCAAACATTGTTATTTCTCATTGTTTTTTCTAACCGCGAATTTGCCATTTTGTTTTAAAATAACGACATATTAGGAAGAACTGTGAGAACATATTTTAGGAGAGGAGAGAGGAAGCTAAGCCAAGAAACACTACGATTTGTTAAAATTATTTTGTCCGCCTTGTGTACAGCAAACGCTATTGTCGGAAACATTCTACGTGTTCCCGTTAATTTTCGGACGTAATATTTCACGGAATAGTTAAAAGTATTTGCGCTCGTAGCCAGGGCGAGGTCCACCTCTGTGTGCAGATCTACATACCATCTCAGATGAGTGAGTTTCATGCTGTTTGCGTGCTGTTTCTCAGCGTAAAGAACCAAAGATTACCATACTATGGAGGAGTCGTTTCCAGGGTAACTGAATAAAGTACGATTCGTCTCAATGAAAGGCCCAGAAGCAACTGTTCCGACTAGGAAATGAAGACGACTCTTTTGCCATAAAATTTTATTGATACGCAAACATTTGACGTTTACCCCTCGCGAATCACGTGACCCAAATCAACCAATCGCTAATTTTCGTTGCACTAGCGTTGCACCTGAAGGGGCCCGATTTTCTGGTTTACCCCCGCTAAAATTACTTTCAGTGATAAAAGTAGGTTAATAAGGAGAGCTAGGGGATTTTAAAAAAGCTGATGACAGTTTGGGAAGAAAAGTGCAGAGCCACGGGTTACTCAGACTCGCTCGGTACGACTGTACTGGAAGGAACAGGATAAGAAGGAAAATCGTTGATGGAATACGAAAATATTCGACTCTACTCTCAAACTAAATATCAGACATCTTACGCACATCTTATCGCGTGTGTAAATTGCTCTAATTAACTGATATTAAATTCCTTCCTCTGTATAAACGTTCGTGGGCGATCAAAGTTTTTTTCTACTTTCGGTAGCCCCCCCCCCGTTACTTGTTGGATATTATTATGCGAAGAATGGTCGACGGTATAGAAAGGGCGAGCTTTGCGAGATCGAGGTTTCCGAAGCTCTCTCGGTAAACTCGGGGCTTTCCTTTCGACGAGCCTTCAGCATTGTGTCGGCTAGCACGTGAAGGTTAGCCTGCGCATGTAAATACCATGATTGATGGGCTAGAAACAGCTCTCGAGTCTCCTCCTCCGCCCTCTCTCGCTCCTCCGCTCCTCTGTGTTGCTTCTCTCTGTCCTTCATTCGCGTCGTACTTCGACCTATTTGGTACGAGGAGCGAAATTTACAAGGAACACACAATGGAACCTGATTTTCCGCGCCCACACTTCCCTCTTTGGTCACTTAACGCATTTGCTCCGGCTATTGTTTGACTGTTCGTGCGCCACGTGCCGGCATCGCGCGTGTCTTTCGCCTTTCTTTGAGCTCGAAGCTTCGTTGTCGATGAAGATCAGGCGAAATCTCTCCACCGAGTCCATTAAACCCGATTACGTTCGACGGGAGTGTTCCTTATCTTATGATTTATGGTTATCTCGATCGAGGGATGGATCCCATCTCCCTTTGGAATTCTTTGAAATTCACGACGTTGTCGAATTGTTTCGTTGGCCGATGCTCCATTTGATACGTTCTTTCAACGATGTAGCCATCAAAATATTTCACGCTCCGGAATCAATATTCAGAAGACATTTATTTTCGCTGAGAAACGATCGTTAAACGAAAGGAACGTGTACTCGGGAGTGATATACCGAGAGAATTTCGGTACATTATACAGATACTTGAATAGATTATTTGAGCAGAGGAACGTTTCCGCGCGGTCCGATATCGATTCCACCAAATAGCATAAATCTGTCAAATTCCTTCGAACATTTGAGCAGTTCGTCGACGTTATCCTCGTCTCGTGTGTAATTTTCAAGCCATTTGATTCCGACTGTAGCATTCGTACGACTCGTTGGTTAACAAAACGCGCAATCCGAGATCAGTATTCCCAAACATTACCAGTCCATTAAGATTTCATTCTATCCCTTCTATTCCAAGTAGGATTTTTGAATCTTCTCTTAACTTGACGAGATTAAATTGTTTGCGAACCACAGAGAAAATTTGAAAGACAAGCACCGAGGCAAATTGTAAACTGCGTCGAATTAGGGTGAACCAAACCAAAGTCAAACCGACTCAAGCCGAGTCAAACGGATAAACAAGTCGTAGGGGCTGTCCACGACGTTCGTGTATAAATATTATCATCAGATGAAAGGTTTGTCCGTTGATAATATCAGTGCAATCCGTAAATTGCAGAGCTTAAGCTAACCCGTTATTACGGTACGTATAATTAAACGTTCGTCTTTAATGACCACTAACCTAATGTTACTTAACAGGCAATTTAGCTAACGGACCTAGCAGGAGACGCACCAGGAGAGATCTGTTATCGGGCACAGAGTTTAGCGGTTTCCTTGATCCCAGCGTGGATGTCTCTGACGCGTATATCTTCACCTGCACAGGGTGGTACATTCGTATCTGTCGCAGCCTTCGACCCTGGAATATGATCACAGGCTAGATTGTGTCCTCCGGAAACCCCTTTGCCCCTTTGTTCGTCCCTTCTTTTTCTCCTTGTCTTCCGACAACACACTGCCAACAACTTACCAAAGTTACGTTCGTTCGACAAAAAGAATCTTTATTCCTTGGTTGACCTTTCATTGCATGCTGCCGCTATAAATCACCAGCCACTTTCGCACTCTTACACGCTTTGTAATGACTCTACGTAAAACGCCGGGGAAGACGATAAAGCCCGACTGGAATCTCTATTGCTTCTTCGGAATTGATCGATCGGTGTTGCGAGAGGGAACGAGTTTCATCCGGCGAGTATATTTCTGTAGCTGGGGCGTTAGTTTCGCTCCCGCGGCTGTCGTTTTTCTGCTACGTGTATCGTTTCTCGAATTTCGGCTGTTATGCCCGGAATATCGAACAGGTTATCAAAAGTGTGAAAAGCACGTGTAGGTGAAGTAACCGAGAAGGTATCGAACGGTGTAGCTTGGCGGAGTTCCGCGAGGCTTGAATATTCCTGAAAAGGTGGATGAAATTCTCCTGAACTGCACGCGCGCGATTTCTTACACTTCTTTTGCGAAATAATTTTAGCGGAACGATGATAAATGAACGTGGTATTTAAGAATTAGAGGCTATACAAATTTCGTTAATACCGCGGCAGTTTGCTAGAAAGGAGCGCTTAATAACTTTATGGGGAAGCGAATTTTTTTCAGGGCTTATTGAGGATTTTGCCGTCCAGCACGTGCACATTATAAATTACGGCCGAATCATGTTTATTTTATCGTCTGGCACGATTAATTATTTCCCAGCGATTAATTATTCTCAACATTTCTCGGCAATTAATTATCATTAGACATTCACGTCTGCCGCTGGAACGGCTGTAATATTATTGACCGCGGCTGGAACTTGCCGCCACTGTCTTTCCTGTCTCGTGTATTATGAAAAACAAATTGCACACTTATCTCAGTTGTAATTTACCCATCAATCGGTCCGTTGTTATTGGATAAAATCAAAGAATAATTTTTGAAAATAGAAATTGTTAAATTATCGATACGATAGTATATCCGCGATGAAATGAAGATGATTGGAGGTATCGATTTTGCTTGATACTTGTATCGATTGATTTTCCAAGAGATTCGTATTCGCTCGACGCTCGTTTCCGGTACCTGTGAAAACGAAAGTGTCATGCGAAAGGTAATATCGGTAGAATGGTACAGCATTAATCGGTGGTAATTTCTGCGAAGCTCGTGCAGCAATGTATTAACAATTTAACGAGCCGACACCTGCGATAGCTATTATAACACAATTATATACAACATTTCACGCGGAGGCTTGTACGCGTATTGCGAATTCGTGCAGCAGACTGGATCCGTACGCTAGAATGCAAAGTGAATTGCTTGAGCTCATAGGTCCTGACATAAATTCTCTCATTATTCCCTTTCTTGCCAAAGTTTATTGAATCCCAGTTTGTGGAATAGATTTTAACGTAGCATAATATAAAGTAGTGTTTCGTCGGAAATTGTTGCGGATTAGTTGTGAATGTGGAATTTGTATTCCGTGTATGACGTGTCAAAATTAAATATTGAATTTAGAAATTCCACGCAGAATTGTCTCTTCTTTGTGCATTCTGTTTTACAAAAAAGGACCACGTATTGTGTAATTGCAGTTTAAGTGTAATGACATTTCCCAGAAAGAAGGAATTGAATAATAAAATATTCCAAAATATTCAATACTTTTTGCAAATATATCGTGCGTAAAACGATATTATTATGCAGCGAATAAATGAAAAAATCTCAAGGTATCTACTTTCATATTACGAACTTTCATTGGGTATTTAAATTTTTGTTGGAAATACCGTACTGGTGTACGGAAATTAGATAAAAACGAAATGAGAAGAAAATTAAATTAAATTTGTTGAACAACTGATTTGTAATTTAATGCTTCTATCTGCAAGTGCTTCGCCAGATTTTTAAATTACGCATTTTTGGCATATTTTAATTAAACATGAAATAATATACAGCCGTACTGCTACTTTCAGATACTTCGTAATCATTTTACAGTAGTTAGCAAGTCGATGTAAATTTACAATAGTCTGCCACATAATTTCTGCGCATTTTCCACAACTTTAATTACTCAGAACAAAAGTTTCTGCTGTAAAAACAATAATTATTTCAATAATTATTTCAACGTTAATATTTCTTATATTTGACGTTTCAGGTTTCGTCCAACACTTGAAAACTCATTTGTCAATTGCAATGAAATAATTCTTGTAACATATTCCATACAGTAACTCGTTACTGTTAACGAACGTATGAAACATTTGTTTCATATTTCGCGGCGGCACTCGCGGCCGCTAGATCGATGCTACCACACCCTGTCGGCGGCGCGTGGAATCAACGTCGATTGGTATCGAACTCTTCGATTTCGGCCATTACACTTCCCGCCAAGTGGAGAGTTACGAGTGACGTCGCGCTCTGCAATTTTTGTGCAATTGTTCGGGTCATTAGTGCAGTTAACAACGCCAGGTGTTATTAATAACGCGCAATTTGGCACCAGCTACGGAAATAACTGAAACATTTGAAGATTTCAAGTCTGTAATTGGTATATTTTCAATACATGTGCAATCATGGCGAGCTCGTAGTCGTAGAATGCTTTTGGCAGAACGTTACGAAGAATCATTCGTAATAATTCACATCCAACTAAGTGGTGACTCAATTCTTACCTTATAATCGTCAATTAACAACATCGTCTTACGCCACGTACGTATTACGACGATCGAGATCCATCGAAAGTCCATTTGAACATGTTAAAAGTACAAAGTGTAACTCGCGACAAGCCACGGACGCCATCTTTAATTTTTCGAACGACGAGATCCGATCAGTCGTGCACGCAATGGTACGTCTGATTGCGAGAGAAAATACCGCGGCGTGATTTCGAATTGATCCCGAGGAAAAAACCCGTCGGAAAAACATCGTGCAAGTTCGGCTTGTACCCTTGCAGCGTACCCGAGAGAATCGCCGGCACGCTTACGTGGTGGCGCGCGCGTTACGAAGGGCAGTCCGCTTCCGACCGCCGTCGAGTACGAACGCGTTCGCACGTCTCCCGAGCAACGCGGGCCCCTGCTGCAACTGTGTGTTACATTCTCGTGAAAGTTTAGTGTCCGAATGTGCTGCCGGCAACCACCACCCAGTCTGCAGTTGTCAGCGTCATTTATACGCCGTTCAACGTGACCATTCGTGACGGATAGTGATCGAGTGCTGCGACTTGCTCGGCGTGCACCGTGCACATTTGGATTTCGCCGATTTGGTTCCGTCTCGTGCAAAGGTACGTTCAGTAATTGGATATCTTGGAATTAATATCAAAGTTTCAATAGATAGGTTTTTAATAGATAGGTAGACGCAACTGACAATGGAGATATAATTCTATTCTATTTAACGTTAGTTTATCGATGTTTAAAAAATTATTGGAATTATCGTTGCGATAAAATTAGCAGTAATATTCCGTAATAGCTTGTGGAATGCCGCGTTTGAACGTATGGATAACGCGTGCAGTTATAATAATTCCAAGAGCACATGATTGAATTGTGGAATTTATTTTTATGTTTTAAACGTGTATTGGAGTATATCGTACAGGCAGAAAAGTTGCGAATTTCATAGTAATAAAAAACCGAGTTTGTTAAGTTAATTTGAGGATCAGAGTAGACAGAAAGTGATGCAATAATTTCTCGAATTTAGTAAAAATCAATTGTTAAATTCTTCTCCATTTTCGCTCGGAAATTTTTACAATATGCACGCCCGAACGTGAGAGTTGATTTGATTGAATCATTAATTCGATAATGGTGGAGCCGAAAATTCGTTTCTCCCTTTGTACGTGGTTGAACAAAAAACGCTATGCATACGAAAAATACAGTAACGAGTAATACTTTTATCTCCGTAGCGAGGGATTATGAATATATTACTCTGATATTTTCTGTACCATGTGTGTCTATATAGCGTTTCCTCTACAATCCGGCTGCCGTATATACATCATTGCTGAAATAAGGAAATGAATTACCACCATTGTAAATTTTAATTAAAAGCAAGCCAACGGAAGATAAATTAATTAAAATTCCTTAACATGAACTAGTCCATGGAAGAGGTTCCCTTTCATTCTGTACGACTGCGTGAACCTTGGAGTTGTTGTCTGATTCAAAATTCTTACAACATCGATCAATTCTCAAATTCTTGAAACCGAGTTCGACAACAGAGATACAAACTACAAATTTTGTTTAAATGCTTCAGGGTCGCTAGAATATTGAAGAATTACATTCGAATACTGTTTCGTTTAATTCCGCCAATACATTGAATAGGAATAGACTTTCCTTTGCTTCCACGGAACGAATCTTGAGAACCTTTTGCACAAGACCAATCATTCATGGAATTTGACGGACACTTAATTAGCTTCTGATTAATGGAACTTACAGATTGGTCAAATTAATCAAGCTTAATTAATATATCTTGATCAATCTTGCACAATTTTTCAATTAAGCAACAGCAAGAGAAATCTAGGAACGGAAATGACTGTTACCAATTATCAGGTATAAATAAAATTGTTTTAAATAAAAAGTTTGGTCGTGAAGGGAACAGGCAATTGAGAATAATTGCGATTCGACCGCAACTTTGAAATTTTGAAAGAAATTTTAGAGATTTTAGTAATTCGTGGTCGGTAAACTATTATCGCTGTCTGGATGATTCACAGAGCAGAGAAACAAACAACACGATATTCCCGTGTGCGTTTGCAAGCCCGGGCATACCGCATGTTCCTCGCAAATTGTTTTATTTCCTTGGAAGTGAGCTGCGTTGTTACTGTTTGCCGTGAACGTGTCAATACGATCGTAAACAGAATAAACGATAGCGTTGGAATAATTGATAACACATTAGTACAGTAATCTTAGGCGGAAATTCGTTGAACCAGAAAAATTACGTTTGTTGGAAAATTTATTACATAAAAATACATGAAAACGTGTCGAGATATTTTAAACGGACGTTGATAATTTTTAGTTGAATTTTATTTAGTTCAACGACAACGACCTCTCTTTGAAAACTTTGCGCGCAAAAAATGAAATTGTTAAATTTCTCTAATTCTTGCACTTGCTTCCTTTAATTGGCGCACATTTTTACCCGCGTTTCAAAATTCACAAACGTCAATGCGCGGTACTTTGGAGCTGCAATTTTTGTTTTATAATGCTAATGAACATTTTTTGTTGCCGCAAGTTGCAAAAAAACATGCTGAAAACATTGAAACTTGGCGGAAGAAAGCTTTTGAAAACTAGGTCGCGTTAAAACCTCTTTTGATATTTTCACCGAATCGTCAGGACAAAGCTATTCGTTTCCACTATGTTATTCGCTATAGCTTTCCTTGGAAAGTGTAAAAAAGATCCAGAGTATAAAAATTGCGCCCCGAATAAAACCTCGTACGTCCTGATACCTTTTACGGATATCGTCGAAAAATTGTTGTTTACGTGTTTCGATATAACGATAAATGTTGAACCGAGATACGAGAAATCGAACGGCTGTTTCGTTGTGTGTTATATTAGAAATTTCGGTCGTTTCCTTTAATTCGTCTAATTAAGGAGTCGAAGAGAGAGATCGAAAGATTTAAATCGAACGATCCTAAATAAACTTGGCGAGGAAGATCGGCGTTTCAGCGCGGAAATGAGTACGGGCGAAATGAAAGGGGGAGCGAGCCGGGCGCCCGTTAATTTATTTAAGCCGGAATCTAGAAAAAGAAAAGCGAGACGAGAAGGAGAACACTCGGCGCTATTCCGAAATTGTTCCATGGATCCCCCTTCGCGGAGCTCGGCGCGATCCAGACGAGGAGACGCGCGCCCGTCTCTCTCTCCTGGGAAATTACGAATTACATGTTTTTCAATTAAATATACCGAAACCCGTCCACCGGGAAATGCGGAGCCGGCCGGCCGGGGGGCGTGACGAGAAAGAAATCAACCGCGAGATTCGCCCGCTGCTCATTGATCGCGAATTTTAAAGAAAACGTTAACAGATCGGTTTAGTCCGATATTCCGAAACGGCGAGGCAATTTATGCTTGATTGCGCGTTTTAAATTTAATTTCGATCCGTTCCATTTATTTCGGCATCGGCAATGGTTAGTAATAACGCATACATTTTCTGGAAAGTATATACGTAGAAAGTGTGCTTTTTCGAAAGAATTTTTTTTATTATTTTTTGAGTCCTTATTCGGTATTTTATTTACGTTTTTATTTTTCTTTTTTTCTTGTTTTCATAATAGAAGTATAGGAGAGGTGTAATTGCTCGATTATGCAGTCGGGTTATTTTTGTATCCCGCGGAAAGATTGCTTCTGCAAAGCAAATTACGCTCTTTCCAACAGATTATCTTTAACGATAAAACGATACAAATAATTTCACGAGCATTGCTCCATGATTGATCACCGACTCTTATTGAATTTGTCCAAGAATAAATTGCCATTCCATTACTCACGAGAGTTGTAAGTTACGGTTCTAGCAAAACCAGATAGAATCTTGCGCGGCGTGTCCAAATTGTTCCGGGGGAAATGGCAAGAAATATTTTCCCGCATTAATCCTTCCGCGGGGAGGGCAGCGATTTTGCGATGGAAAGCAATACCGCCGTTAAAAAGAAATACAATGCGTGCTGTGCGTCGATCTTTACGCCGGAATTAAAAGTTTTTTCGCGTGTCGATGAAATTGAGCGCGCGCGTTATGAAATTCAACTAACGAGAAGGAAAATCATACCGGCGGCAGAAAACGAAACATTCGTCGAATATATATTTTCCAGTTCGTTTTCCCCGTCTTCGTATTGGAATTTTTCCAATAACGTGTTTGCCCTCCGCGAATCAACATTCTTCCTTTTTTTCCCTCTCTCCCTCGATCCGCGCATGTAAAAATGAATTCCAATTACAAGATAATTTCCCCATCCGGCAGTTTATACGAGCCGATCGGAGCGGTTCTCGATGCTTTCGGTTTAATTAATTGAAAAAAAGAAAAAAAAGAGAAATGAGCGCTGCAGCGTTCAAAGTTGGTTGCTTGCCGCTCGGTTCGGAGAAGGATGCTCGAAAGATTTCTGTTCTTGTTAGGAAACAGTTTCGAGTGGTTGCTCGAGCCTCTGTTCTTAGGCTCGCGCCTGCACGTTTCGCGCGGGCCATTTTATTCCCTTCATTTCCCCCCTTTTTTTTTTTTCTTTCCTTTTCTCTTCAACCCTCTTTCTCTTCTTCCCTCTCGCCGCCGTTTCCTTTTTCTTTCTGCCCCTTTCTGCAGACGGTTTCTTAAGTAGCAGGTAATTAAAAGTTCGAACCAACCACGATTCACGCCTGGAAGGATCAGCACCGAGCAGCTCGCTCTCGCCTTTCCTCCTTTCGTTCACCTTTCCGCGCGTCACGCGCGGCCTCTCGACTTTCCCGCTTCCTACACCCTTGTTTCCCTTTTTCCGATCGGTTCTTCCTTTTTCTGTCTTCCTTCCTTTTTCTCCTGCCTTCCGTTGAACAGAGTTGGCCGCGCTCGCGACAGGTTCGACGGTTCTCGATGAGAAAAGTTAAAAAATTCCACGGCGGTTTCCGAGCGAACGGTTGTTCCAACGTTCTTTGATCTTCTCTCGCCTTCTTCGGACGCTCTTCGCCGGGAAAAACTGTCGCGCGCTTTTAAACGGGAACCCCACCCCTCGCCAGTCGCCGATGAATTTCGACTGAGAAAGATGAAAGCGCCGTGAAACGAGGGTTTAATTACTTCTTTTAACAGTGTTTCCTACTTTGTTCTCTTGTTTCCTTTCCGTTGCTAGTTCAAAGTACGCGTATTCGTACACAATATCCTCGTCGGATAATGAGAAATTTCACTGTACGTATCCTTTCGAGGATGATATCGTAAATCGACATGCACGTCGTCTTTCTCCCCCTTCTGAAGAGCAAAACAAAGAGTGAGTTTCAAAGCAGGATATCTGGATATTGGATTCGAAAATTCGTAGGGAGATCGTTTCGAAGAGGGTTGAAAGACGCGGCATTCCTCGGCGAGATATGACGGAATAGGTGGGGAGCGTTAATGGTTTTCTAGCTATGTGGGGGGAGAGGAGACCGTTTTCCCCGCACTCGAAGAAATTAATACCAATTGTCGTTATCGCGCGGTTTGAAAGAGGTGCCTACCAGTTAGGTGGTAATCGCGGTGTGTGAACGCGGAGAGGGACACCATTATCGCCGCCGCATTTCCCACCGCGTGGGCGGTTCGCTCTGGCCTCGGAGGAAACGCGAATCTTTTTTTTTTTCGTTTCCTTTCTTTTCGTACTGCCTCGCGTTCTCGCGTGCAAGTACGGAATAATCGAATAATAGAGAGGGAGTAATACGAGCGGTAGGATTCCTATATCGCAGTCCGCCGATATCCATCCGAGCTAATAGGATTTTTATTGGTGCTTTGCGATACCGTTTACGGCCGAGAGCCCCGGAGAAAAAGAGACAATAATAGCAACGGGATATTTTTATATTTTCATTGGCTGCTAGACCGAATTAATTAATTGTTCGCCAGGGGAACTAGGGTCCGCGACACCCGCCCTTTTAGTATCCCTAGATTTTATCTGTCGTGTCGAGCAAGCGTGAACTAGGCGATAATGTTCCATAAACTCGGCGCTATCGTCGAAAAATTACTCGTACAAGCGACCGTAAATCTTCATTTTTATATCGAGATAAAAATATTAAACGGTCCGAGTAGAGAACGAGAGCACTGGCGTGACGGCACCTTTTGCCGCGAGTCTCCTCCTCGCTTCACGGCACAGTAATTTTTACGTGTTTTACGCTATCCGCCGATCGATAAAATCGCTACCCTCTGCTTCTAAGTCTTTAATATCTGGATTGCCCCGGCTGTCTCTCTGTGTGTCGGTGTGCTTCGAAGAAATAAAGAATCTTTCATTGTCAATCTCTCTCCCTCTCTCTCTCTCTCTCTCTCTCTCTCTCTCTTTATCGTTTCGTTTCGTTCCGTTCCGTTCTCGGTGACCCAGTTGAAGGAATAAAATTGTCCTGTAAAAAGAGCTCATTAAAATACTTCTCGATAGATCGACGCTGCCTCTTGCTAATGAAGCTTCCGCCAAACCTTTGGGAGGTTCGGCGAAATTATAAACAGAAAAAAAAAAAAAAGGAAAAAGGAAAAGAAACAGGAGAGAAAGTGGGTTAACGCGATCGAAAAGTTGGAGATCGGCAGCGGCGACGGTTGGCAAAGGGGAACGGGGCAATTTGCCGAGGCGTAACTTTCGAAAATCCGTGGATTTCAATGAGTACCGGTGGCGCGCGCGCGCGCGCGTACCAGCTGCTTGGAACGAGCGAGCGGTGTAAACTTCTCGGCGGAAATTCGCGCGACGACAGCAAGTCGCCGGAGCTGTATTTACGAAGACGGAAATATTCTCGCGGAAGTAAATTCCACGTTTACGACGTCGCCCGGTATACCGTTTCGAAAAAGCTTTATTCCCGTTGCACGCGCGTCGCGCGAACCTTCCCCGGGTCAACGGTCACAGATTGCGGTCTCGATGTATCGTGAAATTATGCCAAGTGTAGAAAATACGAGTCGTCCGGCGTGGAGTTTTAAAGGTTTAAAGTCGAAACTCGTCATCCTCTGCGCTGTTTCAAACGTGGTGGTAGCAGTTTACGATGCGATTTCCATTTGCGTATATCTGCGAAAGACACGTCTGAAGGAAGTTTGATGGGATTTGATGGGAGGATGGTACACACGATGATCACCGCGACATGTGTACTTCTGCGAGATATATTCTCGTTGATACGAGAGATCTTGAGAAGCAAGCAAGAATAAATAATAATTTAATATAAATAAATTAATAATTTCATCGCCAAGTTTCAACGAAATCACCTGGTATTAAACTCTTTTATCACTGAAAATGACTTTAGCTGGGGTAACTCTCTTCAGGTGCAACGCTGATGCAACGGAAATTAGCGATTGGTTGATTTGGGTCACGTGATTCGCGAGGGGGCGTGGGCTAGACCTCGAGTAGGCGTGGCGTAATTTGTTTTGTATCGATTCAAATTTTATGGCAAAACAGTTGCTTCTGGGCCTTTCAGTGAGACGAATCGTACTGGGGCAGTACGAGTCGTGCAGTTTTTATCTCAATTTATCTCGCAAATGTCCAATTTGAACAAAAATCACGATTATCTCTCGTTCGGAGCAACGGAGAGAATGAAACCATGAATAGAGTAAATTCTAATTGCCCTCGTAACGAAAGAAAAAAAAAAACGAAAAAGTGGGACGGGAATTTAGATTGGATCCGATTTCCTCGAAAATGTAAGAATCGTAAGAGCGTGATCCGGCAAGCGTGTGCGTGTGTCGTTCGCGAAGTGGTCCCGACCGCGCGGAGCGATCGTTAGCGCTGCCGACCGTTTAAAACAAATTCACGCGGTTGTTCTTTTTTTTGCCCCATCCCGCCTTTTTCATCTGGTCGGAGCGTTGTCAGTCTGATCTGTTTCGCAGTCAACGAATTCCGTACGCGTTCGTGTTGGAACATCCGCTGCCCCGACACCAGCATCGATAAAACTAGCTCAGTGACGTTTCTGATCCGGTAAACAACCGGCCGCGCCGGTTTTCTTTGTTCAGCCAAATGCCAGTTTGGAAAACGATGAACGACCGTGTCCCATCAGTGGCGCGTAGCATCGATCAGTTTTACGTTGCACTTCGTTTTCTCGAAGGGCGAAATGAAAGTGGCTATCTCCGTTTCGTTGTCGCTGTTCTTACATTTTTCACATCGAGACAGATTCGAACGAGTCGAAATCCGCAGATGTTATACTCGTGACGAGGAGGAAAATTACTCGACGTGGGGGGCGACAACAGAGCAGTCGACAGCGGTCGACGGGTCGGAACTTTCAATTCGAAAACGTTCCTTAATCAATTATTTATCCGCGGCTGGAACTTTCGTTTCAACGTGGGAATCAGCGCGGAGCGCCGACCGCGAGAATTCTCATTGCGAATTAAACGGCCGTGGCACGCGACGGTCACGAGAATTCCCAAAAGGGGCGCGATAAAGTCAAACTCGATGCTACCACGATAACTCGCTTATCGTGGTTGGATTATTCGGTTTCGTCGAACGAGAACGACAGTATCGCTAGTCGAGCGACAAATTGCCATAGGTTTGACAGCATCCTACTAGCCCGGACTCGTTATGAAAATTGAGAGCGATCGGTCAACGAGACGCTATTCCTCGCGTCAAACCGTATCACACGCGACGCAACATTGTCACGCTACAAAAATTTCTCATTTTGTTGCTTCTAGGACGCTCTAGGATCGGAGCAATGGAACGTTTCTCCCGGGGCGCTGTTTTGCCCGTCCGAGGACTTTTCACGATGATGATGGATACGTGAAACTCGAAGTGTGAAAAGTGATCGGGAGAGACAGTGATATCATCGAACTCGTGGACAAATCCGTCTAAGAATGTGTCGAAGTTCGCGGAAAGTCTCCAGCCGAAAAGAACGGAGAGGATCGTCGAAATCGGCGAGATGATCGCGCAGATCCTGTAGAATGTCTTCCTGAAGAGAGCGAGCAATCTCAACAGACGAATATGTGCTGCCCGGGTGGCCCTGGTGGCATCAGACTGACCAGGTGTGGCGTGGTTTGCGGAATCGCGGCGCTCGCCGCTCTCAGTACCGCGCTTCTAGGTCCTGCTTGGCTTCACACCGAGGAAAAAGTGAACATTCCCGAGCTACCGCATAATTTCGCCAATGTCGTGAGCGTGCAGTTCAAACTGGGCCTGTTCAGGGTCTGTTCGAAGATCATGAAGCCTGCCAACCTTACAGTCCGTGAGTAATTTCTCTCTTCCATGTCTTTCTCTTTCTTGCAGGATTGAACACACGGTGTAGTTAAATTTTTAAAACGCGATGAAAGAAAGATTTTAGATTGCGTAATTTTTGTTGAACAATTGGATATCCTCGAGGACCTGAAGTTCGATATAAAGCGAAATTTTTGCACAGACAGAAAATTGCAAGTAACAATTTCATCTCTCCTCGGAGATTCTCACTTCGTTCCGTTGTTCTTTCGAGGAACAACGGGTCAGATAAGCCGGAAGAGGGAAACTGTTGGGATTACAAGACCATCTGTATTCATTAAACTCTTATCTTCTCTACTTAGGCCTTGCTAATTAAATAGTCCGACAGAATTAATACGCGATACCGTCTTTGTCCCCCCTTCAACTTCTCTACCTTTCTCGCCAACAGTTACTCAAACCGTCGACACTCTCCCTCTATTTTCTCGCGAGAACTTTACGCAAAGTTAAAGCAGAAAACCTCCATTCAAAAACTTCGACGTCCCCCGTAAGCCCCGTTCTTTTGCAAAACTCTTCAGTTTCTCGACGAAATTGTCGCGCTCGTTTAAAGAAGCGAGATCCTTCCGAGACGTCTCCACAGAGCTGCACTCGTTGCAAACGTTCTCAACGTTTCGACAAATTTCCCTCTCTTCCGAAACGTCTTCTCGCACGTGGATTTTAGGCGGACGATCTCGATTTTAGGCAAATCATCCGAGAACGATTTCCCGGAAAGTCGCGGAACGTTACAGATGTCTGTCAGACATTTTCGCAAAGTCAATATCCAGCCGAGAGTTAATCCCGGCCGAGATCCCCCGGTTGATCTTGCAGTTGAACAGCAGAATTTCATCCGAAAACTTTCCCGGTAAGTTCAACACGGACAAATATAGAAAACATCGCTGGAAAGTTCTCGGGTTTCTGCGAGAATGAGAGAGAGAGAGAGTGTGCCCACTCGTGGCAACTCCAACAGAAGGGAAACACCTTTATCTAGAGACTTCGGGAATTTTCTGTCAGCTTTGCGCGCTCTTCCTATCCCGCAAGAAAAGTGGGAGCGAGGGGAGGGGGGGAGAAGGAGACAGAGAGATCCCGGAGATTGCCACCGCGTTTGAACTTTTCTCGACGAACGCGCCCGCGCTGTCTCTCGTCTCCGCGAGACGAAATCTCGCAGGACAAGGAGGGGGGTGCATCGCCGCGTTTGCGACGGGCGAGCGTAAGGATTTTCAGGAACGGCGTCGAGCGAACGTAAAAACAAATGACAGTGGCTGTAAAGCGGGGTCGAGGAAAGCTCGAGAGAAAGGGGCACGGTTACAAGGGTGGTTGCAACCACCCGGACAATGACAATTTCTTTTTATTCCCCTTGCTGTCTCGTCTCGCCCGCTCGACCAGAAGCTTTCCATTTTTGTTTCCTTTCTCGTCTCTCCTACCTTCTCGGCCGCCACGTCTCTTTCGCCTCTCTCCGTTCCCCTTTTTCTTACTTTTCCTTCCCATGGTCCAAGACCTTTCTTCTCTTTTTTTTCTTCTTTTTTTTCTCCTCCCGTCAGCTCTGTGCTCACGTCGCGCGTGTATTTTTCCTTGGACGTCGACGTGAGTTTATCGCGCGATTTTTCTTTTCTTCTCTCTTTCTTTTTTTTCTTTTTTTTATAGTCTGGCTACCGTCTAGCGAATAATAATAACAGTTGCTCGATTTTTTCCGGAACGTTAAAGACTCTATTTCGGTCGAAAGAACCAGGTTCGTCGCGTGCGACGATCGCAGAACCAGGAGGTTAATCTATCAACTCGGCGACCAGAGTTTCGCATTCCGCTCTGTCCCGTTAGTTCCTCGACGGCGGCGTTCAGAACTGAGATCCAGTTTCGATGAATGGAAGGAAAACAGAGAGGGTCAGTTGGCGAAAGTTGCGGGTGAGACGTCGTCCGACGCTCTCCATCTTTTCCTTCTGTATTCCCTCGGGATCCGCGCCTCGCCCCGTTCCCCATTATTTTCCTTCTCTTTCCTCTCCCACGACGTTCTCTATGGTCCAACATACCGGCACGAATGGAATCCACGAAGCGTCCGGCAAGACAAATCCACCTACCGGGAAATCAGACTCGTGTACAAAATTAAATACAGCTTCCGGGAATGTTTAAGAAACAATAGAAAGCGAACGGCAGCGATGTATCTCCAGTGAAATTTTTCCTCCTCGGCCCTTTGGAGGCTCGACTACTTTTCAAATTGCAGGAAAGACTGCTTACGGCGACGCGTCGCAAGACTGGCAGGCGACAAGTTCCGATGATTGCTCGTTTTCCTCACTTGCCCGTGTTTTCTTTTTTTTCCTCGAGCTCCTTCCTCCGCGACGAGGTTTACTCCCTCATCCCCTTCTCCGGTACAGTTTCACACGATTAATTTCCCTTACGCGATCAGATCTGTTGGAGCGGCGAAGATAAATCTGACGTGGCGCCGAGGGGATTCCAGTCCGGCTCGTTAAAAATGGAAATTACCGGCATTTTAAAAAGCTGATCTCGCAGAGCGCGCGCTATCTCCGGCCAGAGGAGAAAAAAAAAAAAAAAAGGAAAGGAAAGGAAAGAGTCGGTAGAAAAATTTCGTCTGGGTAGCGAATCTCGGTCTTCCGCGAGATCCAGCACCCGCTGCTAACGAGTCCTTATTATCCTCGTCATCGCGTCGGTCGGGTTTTCGTTTCGATCCGGCCGACCAATCACCGCGGGAGTCGCGAATCCCTGGCAAGGAGGAGTGCTACACCGGTGAAAATTCAGGACGAGCTCGGTAATCCATTTCCAATGGATCGTCGTCGTCGTCGTCGTCGTCTAATGACAGACATTAAATAAAATACTGGAGATCGTTCGGAAATAGCGACGAGCCGGAGCAACGTTGCCAGACATTACCACTTTTCTGTCTCGCCATGCCCGTGCCGTTGCTACTGATCGCTTGTCGTGGAAACTGGGACAACGCGACAGCGGGAAAACACGCGCTAGCGATCTGATTTAATGTCTCGCGGATTGGTAGTTACTACAATTATAATTAATATATACTTTCAGTGGATAAATACTGATACACGTTTGTACATTGTCTGGAAAATCACCGCGGGGGTAACCCAAAAAATCAGGCCTCTTCAGGTGCAACGCTGATGCAACGAAAATTAGCGATTGGTTGATTTGGGTCACGTGATTCGAGGGGGCGTGGGATAGACCTCGAGTGGGAGTGGCGTTGTGTGGTACTGAGCGATCGCGCCTGTAATTTGTTTTGTATCGATTCAAATTTTATGGCAAAACAGTTGCTTCTGGGCCTTTCAGTGAGACGAATCGTACTGGGGTACGAGTCGTGCAGCTTTTTCATTATTATGTCTATAGAAATATGTAACGTTTCTTTCTCTTTTTTCTTTAGATCAGAACAGGGCTTTAGACAGGGTTGCACAGTGCTGTTCGTATTAACGATCAGCATTATGTGTTGACTGTAACGTTAAGCCCAATTCCGTGTCGCGTATCGATCTGAATCGGGCACAAGGGCGTGCTGATTGGCAGATCTGCAAATGATTAAATCGCGCTAATTGACCGATTACCGCAATTTCGTGTCAACTAACGTGATGCCAGTCTTTAAAGTAATCGAATTACGTCACGAACAAGTAACCAAGTTGCATATCAATGCGCGAATCGCGCGCAGGAACCCGTACGCGGGCTATACATCCCGGGAAATTTGCAGTTTCACTGCTCAGACGTCAAGTGCAACGTTCGTTCGCTTTTCTCCGGCTCTCTCCGCGCTTCTTCTGTCGAACACGCCTATTTTCCGAAGATGTATTCAGATATTCAGTTCGTCGAACTTTTATCGGTACGATCGACAAAATTCTCTCCTATTCGTACGATGAAGAAACGAAGGAGAGAAGAAGTCTCCTTTAATTTGTCAGCCAAGCACGATCGCGAGCTGGAGAAAGGGATCGAGTTATTTTTCCATGTGGACGATTAACGATTAGTTGCGAAAAGATTCCAAAAGTCGGTCTTTCTCTCGGCGTGTGTTTCCACAGTCGAACCGTGAACGACTCGCAATTTCATTTTTCAGGAAACCGGGGGGGAATGTGTGGCAAAAACGTTTGACAAACGACGTCGCGATATTATAAAGCAATTGATGAATGGCTCGATAGCCAAAGGACGGCGACAAAGTGGCTTGTGCGTTTCTTTTACCCTTCGTAGCGAGTTCACCCCCCGCTCCCCCCGAATCTTTTGTCTTTTTCTTCCCATTTTCGCCCGTCTCTCGTTCCTCTGTCAGCTGGCTGGCCCCTTTCGCCACACAGCCTCGATAAGTCGCCTTCTCGATGGAGACAAATCGTTGACGTTCCGCAGTTTCACCGCAAGGGTGACTAATTGCCGAGAATGTAACCAGTTCCATCGATGTTTCATAAACGTAGACGCAAGAAGCTAGAGCCGGCCGTGGATTTCTAATTTGCCGTTAATGGTTCTACGAAATTTCCTCGTTTCCTTTGGAGATTGCACGCGAGAGCGACTCGCAGTTGCTCGCAGTTGGAAGTTTCGACGAAATATTAATTAGGTTGTTAATTACGCGGAGATGGGATTAAAAGGATTCGGTCGTTAAACATTCACTTTGAGAGATTTAATTTCTCCGATCATGGACTCTCGGGGTAAGGAAGTGTGTTTGCTCTTTGAAATTTTCCCGTAATTTTCTTAATGAAATCCCTGGAATTTTTAAAACTGTTGTACTCCAGTTTGACTCCGTTTCAACTGAAACTGAAAGTGGCCCCCTCGTTTTATTCACAATAAAGGTCTGCAACGTCGAGTAGCCCGAGAGATGGTCTTAATTTATTTATTAAACCCGTTGGTTCGCGAGCAAACGTGAGAAAATGAGCTTGCATCGATACTCACGCATAGGCAGATGATCCTGCAAAAGTACAATTAACCTATTTCCTTGAGAGAAAATTACGCAAAATTACCCGTAATTTGCAGATATTTGTTCAGGAATATATAGTCGCGCCGACCTCTCTCAATTCCGTTTCATCGCTCTGCGTTCTAAAGGGATTTTCAAGAGTCTTCCCGTTTGTTTTCCATAAAAAATATTTGCTCGGGCGCTATCTCAAACTTTCCTCTCTTTGCCAAAGAAAGAAGAAGAGGAAGAAGAAGAAGAGGACTTGTTGGAAGGGTTATTTAAGAGTCTCCGGGGGCTCAATTTAAATCGTCTAATGACTTTTCTCTCTCCTCCGTTGCACGGCCACGTGCGCGCGTTTGCCAGCGACGCGCAAAAAGGAAATTCGACGGTATAAATCGCGACTGTCTTGCCGCGTCGCGTCGTCGCGTGCCCCCTCGCCGCAATAATGAGATTATTTGTAATTCCAGCGCCAACTGATCAAATCTTCCTAATTTCCTGGATCCACTCGTTTAAAATTCCGCTCGCGGAATGCCGTCCGCTTTCTCCAGGGGGCGGAACGCGGCCGCCCGAAACGACTCTTCCTGGACGTGGTAGAACTGTTGCGGAAGAAGGCTTTCGTTGCCAAGTGGAGGAAGAGGACGAGAGTGGAAGAGGGGGCGAAAGGGACAGGGAGCTTAAGGGAGGAAAATTGAAAATAAAACGGGCAAAACGCGACTAACGCGGAGTCGTATTAACTTCTAACGAGTGCTCTGAATACTCTAAATTAAATCGTCGAGCTGTTGGAAATTCGCAGAAATTTCGGATAACATTTTATCTTAACTCCCGGCGATTCCCGTCTCCCTCTCCCTCTCTCTCTCTCTCTCTCTCTCTCTCTCTGTCGGGTAAAGGTCCGACCGCGAAGATAATTTCGCAAGTTTTCGTTTTCCTATTTTCGCGAAGCGATATTACGACACGATTTTATTTCTCTCTCTCTCTCTCTCTCTGTTTGATGAAAATGGTGATTTTTTCTTCTTCTTTTTTTAACTGCGGAATTTATTAATGAGTGCAAATTTATTTGAATTAGTTGCGACGCTGTGATAATACGTGCGATACCCGCGGGCGTATTGTGATAATATTTGTGAATTTTCATTACTTCGCGTATGGTAATAATTGGTATTAATTGTTGCGAAATTGGAATATTATGTAATGAATTTGACCGATATGTTACTGATATTATGTTCGTTAAATTAGTTTGCAATAATACGTTTCATGCACTCTCTTGCTCTAGGACTTAATTAAAAGTACTTCCGTTATTGGCAAGCAATTAGCGGACGTTTGATTGAAGATTACGCTGTCATCGCGAATCTGGACACTGAAAACGCGACGGTTAGGTTACGCCGACGATAATAACTCACCCGATGTTCGCCGATTTTTATGTTGTTAATACAATTTGCCGTAATTAACACTTGATTGGAGCAAAATGTATTGATTGATTGAGCCGGTCGAAATTCGCCAAGCAGAATAACAGTTTAATAATTTGATCGTCCATCATCGTTGGCTCGTGATTAAATATGATTACGTTGAAACAGCGTATTTCACCGCAATTTTCGCGCTGGAAATTTTGCAGCGCGTTGAAATTCAAAAAGAGCGTTCAGAAAAAAAAATCGCTTCGACCGAGTGTTTTAAGTAGCAAATTGAATAAAAGAAAAAGAAGAAAAGAGAAAAGAAAGCAATTCGTCAGCAGCCGCTCGCTCCAAAGCTCGAAATACGATCGCGTATTTTGTTCCTCCGGAATGCAAAAGACGCTGGTCTTTTGTCTAATAACCACCGGCGGACAGTAAATTACGAGGGAAATAATCTGGAAATTTTTCACTCCGCGGGAGAGAGAGAGAGTCGACGACGGCGTCCCGCGGAATATTAACGAACGTTTGTTCTCGTCTCTCGTTGTCACGACGATAACTCGATATGAAAATTTTTTCAACGAATTTCATCGCCGCGCGAAAGCTTACGCGGTAGAAATAAAAAGTCGCGGCAACGCTGGGACGAGGAAACGAACGATGAAGTTTTACCGAGTTTCTTCCTTTGTAATCTGGCAAAGGAACAATGGCAACTTGAACAAAGTTTTCTTGTTGCACGCAAAATTAAACCGGTCTACAGATGCTAAACTTCCTGGAAAGTCCTCAGCCCTGCCAGCTTGCAAGCTTTTTCCGAATGAAACGATACCCTCGTGAACTTTTGCTTAAATCGAGGAAACAGTCTCTCTTCCGTCTTCTTATCTCCCTCCCACGCTCTCTCTCTTCTCCCCTTTAGGTTTTTACGTTTTTTTGTTTCTCTTTTCCCCCTTTCGTTGTTTCTCGTTATCTCGATCTCTCCGTTTCGTTCGGCGCGCCTCTCTGTCGCGAAATCCTCTTTCTCACCCTCGGCCTTCCACCAGAGCAATTTAATCAAAGTCTATCCCCGTCCTGTTTCGTCCGTCTCCTATCGGTCTCACCAGCCGCGCGCGGCTTTTCTTTTATTTGCGCTCGAGCTTGCGGCGAGACCCCGCCCGCGCCGGTAGCTAGACTCTCCTCTGGACAAACGGAAATTTGAATAATCCTGCCGGTAAACCTCGTTAAATGCCACCCAATGAAATTTGATGTTGATCGCGGCCGCCGATCGAGCGCAGCCCGTCGCCGCTGTTGTCCGGATTATTCAATTACGTCGGCGACGTGCCGCGTCCTCGAGAGAAAAACTGCAGAGCGTCTCGATTCGTCGAGAAATGGCGTGAACTTTGGTGGTCGAAAATACAACCACAGCATCGAGAGAGAGAGAGTAGTATCGCGGAATGAAATTTCGTTCGAGCAACTAGTGCGTCCCAAATGTAAAAAATAAAAAAAAAATAAAATGCGACTCTCTTTTCCCCTATTTTACGTAAAATGTCGAATGAAACTGTGCATGCACAATTTCGTCGAGGCTCTAGGCTCGCGCGTGCATGCGCGTTCACGCTCCGCTGCGACACGGATACGCGGTGGACGCCGACGAAAATTTGACTTTCTGATCTTCGCCGCTTTCCAATTTTTTAGCCGTCGCGCCGCTGTGAATTCTTCATCGCCGCGTGTAAAACGAGACGTGCCATTTTGAATTTCAAGCGTAAAAGGATCCACTTTCGCTCTTTAATTCCTCGTCTTCTTTTCGTTTCCCCTCCCGAATCCAGCGGAATTTAAATACGGTCCGCGCGGGAACGAACGCGGGCCAGCTTCGAAATCGTCACCCGACGAACGATCGACAACGTCGTTAATTAAAGCGAGAGAGGTAGGATACAATTTACGAAATTGCACCCGCCCGGGCATTGATCGTGTTTTTCATTTATAGGATTACGCTCTCCACCGGGGTGAATTAAAGCAATTTTCTGGTCGCAATACAACTAAAAGCTTCCCGTTATCTCTTTCTTAAAAGCTTTCTTCGATTTCATTAAATATCGTTGTCGAGTGGGCGCTCGCGACTTTTCCATGGCGTTAGCTTTCCATGGGACGCTTCGTTTATCGGCGCCGTTCCCCCTGACAAAACACCATTATCCGACCGTTTACGGACGTTGTCACTGACAAACAAACGCCCTTCGAGCAATTAAATCGCATTTCCAACTTGCAGTCGCTACCGATTTGTAGACCGATGGAAAGTCGGGTGCCTGTAAGCGGAGCAGTCTCGCGGAAAATTGGCGAAATTTAAATAAACGACGCGATACGTCGCTTATACGGGAGACGCGAAATCGGGGAAATTGTATGGAAACGATAGTGAAAGGGGGGGGGGAGGGGAGGGTAATTTCCTATCGAGCTTAACGCACTTGACGCTCGACGATCGACTCGTGCTCGCAGTTTCTCGAGCAGGTCGTTCGATTCGTGGTTCTCGGGAAATCGGAGGGAATCTGCTGGATTTTCTTGCGGCATTTCGTCGCAGACGGCGCGGGCCACGAAAGGGAAAGAATGGGTCGCGGGCAGAGGGGTGCGGTAAGCAGCAAGAAACTCGGATCGACTACCTGATGGGATGGTGCCATGTACCAGATGTTCCGCGTGGTTCTCAGTGCCGTGGATTCTGGAATCGACAAGCTCTCAACACGGGAGAACTTTTTTCGTCTTACCACCTGATCCCCTGATCTATTTTTTCCTCTATTTGATTTACAATTTCGGCGAGCTTTTAGCCTAATAGCGACCGAAGCTACCGTGTCGGCACCTCGCCTCGAAAATCCATTCGTCAATCTTTGCCGAGTCAGACGTTCGATCGTTTCATTTTTTTAAAGCTTGCCGCGAGCATCGGCCTCGCCGATTTACTCGACGTCGATCGACGACAGCGACTCTTGCAAGAGCAAGAGCCGATCTTTCTCGGGAGATTTTCCTCCGCGATTTTCTTACGCGGTGAAAGTTGAAATTCCAAGCGAATAATAAAACGCTGGGGCCAAGTGCGAAGCGCTGTAAAGCATCGCTCGTGAATTGTTGGCAAGTTTCGGCCGAAAGACACAGTCGACGGCGTAAATCACTTGGTTCGTTGCTGGAACTGGAATATCGCCGATTCAAAGTTCTCCCCCATTAATCTAACCTCTGGAGATTTCTCGTTTTTCGCATCGCTCGTCGATCCGGTTGCACTCTGCTGGTTCTCAGCTTAGAATCGGGGGACAAAGGGAGAGTATTTCGTCCGAAAGTTTCAAATCCGTCGCAAAACGGGAAATATTTGCAAATCGATAGCCGCGGACTGGACTCGAAAACACACGCTCCTTGAAACAGCGGCGAGCTTTTGTGCGAAAAAAAATTCTTTTCGCCCGGTCGTTCGTCCGGCAAATCGTTCTACAGTCGGCGACGAGAGAAATTTTTATGGAATTTTATTCGGTTTTTCTACGGTTTAAAATTGCGTTATCTTCCGCGAGGTTTGTCGAAGGAGGGGGGGAATTAGGCGTGCAACGACGCTGTATAGATTTCCCATAAGCGTTTTCTGACTGCCGTTTGAAAAGCGAACGGAATCCGGATTTTCGCGGCACGAGCATCCGCGCGAGATTCTGCGAAACGAAATTTCGAAAACGATGAAGCTATAGTAGAGGGTTTCCCCCTCAAATATTGGCACGGCGAATCAGCGTCCGCGCGCAGAGTGAACGCCGGGGATCGTAAGTTTTCATTCATTGCATGAATAGGATTGTCTAGTTGTGAGTTAAATGGGCTAGATTCGCTGAAGTGGAAGTTACGAGTGCGAGATTATGCGACGATACGGATAGATGAGAATTGCCGTGTACTTAACCCCCTCCCTGAAAATGTGCCGCCTAAAATTACGCGGATAGAAATATCACCAGATAGAAATACACGAAATGTCCCGATCGTTCACGGTTTTCCTCACGATGGCTCGATCGAGGAAAATTTGCGAGACTCACGACCGGCGTGAGATTCAAAGCGCAAGATTCGTCAGAGTAGACGCGAAACGCGTCCGCGTCAATCCTCGACAAACATTCATCCTCAAACAAGGATGAGCCCGCACTAGGTAGTCGCGAGACGAGATTAAATTTATATACGCACAGCCGCTGTTTAACTTATGAGCTACGACCGTCTGCAAATCCCGCGCTTTAATTCCTACTTCTACCAGTTCAGTTTTCAACCAAATTCGCGTCTTTGGCTTCTCCGTTCGCGCGTTCAAGTTTGAAAATTGCAATCGCGCCGCAGGAGGAGGAAACAAACAGCGAGCCGAGGGAATTTCATTAAAGCGACTCTTCGTCGTCTTCGCGCGCGGAGCCGTCAATATTTCGGTTGACAATCGAGCGATCCGGATATCGGAATTCAATTCTTTATCGGTCGATTTCCTCGTGCGCGTATAAACGACCACGGGCACGAGCGGTGTTTGTTTCTTGTCGGAGCGGCGCGCATCGTTCCGCGGGCAGGAACCTATCGAACGCCAAAGTTTCGAGCGTTTATTGCGCTTTGACCACGCTCGACGGTCCCACCCATCGGCACTCTCGACAGTTATTTGTTTCGAGATGGTTGCGGGTAAAGGACCGTTCTCCTTTTATAGTCGGATCGTTTCGGGAATGTCTCGACGCTCGATTACGGAGATTACGGGCTTTTATTTCACGGCGTGCCGGTCGTGTTCATTTCGTTGACGATGGAAGCGAAATTGTTGTCGAAAACGCTCTGCTATTTTTTAAATCGATGCTAAAAGATTGTTGTTCGAGTCACAAGTCTCATCATCGCTTGTCATTTTTTAACGATACATAGAAAAGATAGACTACTACTGGTCTTTGAGTTTCGACTTGAACTTGAAGAATACGAGAGCAAAGTATCGAGCGAGGAAGAGCCTCGTTGCCAAGGCGCTGGAAATCGTTCACGACGCAAATTATGTTGTTTCAAGAGCTTCTTCGAGAGTTGGAGAGTTGGAACTTGTTCGAGTTTGTCGCGCGTTATGTTTAAATCTCAGCCAGGGGGATAAAACATCCAGGAACTTTGTCCTCTTTCAAAGATTAGAAAAAAAAAGAAAAAGAAAAAGAAAAAGAGCGTTTCGAAAGTTGAGAAGAAAGGAAGAGCGAGCAGAGGCAAATATCGGATTAAATCAGATTTGAACGATATCGTTTCGCTATGATGCACGATCATTGCGATACCGCGTTTTATAGGGCGTTGCGTGGGTATCGCAACAGATATTATCGCGATATCTTTCGCATACCGAAATGAAGCGATACTGCGCGTGTGTTATCGATTCGTGCGTCACGTCAGCTGGAACGAGATAAAGTTTCAAATTTAGAAGAAATTTCATTTTCCAGAGGGAAACTCTTTCCCCCTCCGAATCGAACGACGAACGTTTTTCCAACGATTAAACGCTAATCGATCGCTGATTAATTACGAGTCATTCAGCGGAATTAAATTCCACGGAACGTCGTGCGTTTTCGTCCACTTTGGAGAAATCGACTTCAATCTCGCCGCTGTCCCAAGTTACTTTGCGAGTTTACGAGCTCGGTTTCTACGGAGGAACTAGTCGGCGGAGATAGAGATCAGCGCCGTCGAATAATGTCAGCAACAAGAGGGTCGAATTCGTCGGGCAACCAGGGAAGAACTGGCCTCTCGTCCCTCTTTCGGGCAGCGATCGCAGCCCGATGGTTGCGGCGTGATCCGACAAAATCACTTTTTCCATCGATCCGCAGATGCATTCGGCTGGAAAGCGATAAAGCAGGTTCGTTATCAGGGACGATATCTTTGCTCGGAGCGGTAATCAAGTTTCAACCTTCCGGTCGCCGCGCGCTTCCGGCTTGCTAGTCCCCCTTGCGCGCTGCGGCCATTAAACAACGCAATCCGTGATTCCACTCGGCCGATAAATTAATTTTCCGGCTTCGTTAACGCCATAATGAGCTCGTCAACCGTAATTCTCCGTCTTTCTCCGACTCCCTCTGGACGAAAGCCGACGTTAACCGTCGACGATAACCCCGCGTTGTGTTCCTCTTTTTCTCTCCGCGGGGAGATTTTATTTTTAATTCGATACTCTGCGAAATGAAAATTAGAATATCGCGTCATTACACCGACAAATGATACAAATAATAAAAAAAGAAAATTGAAAAATGTCCTTGTTCATTTTTCACTGATCGAGTCGAGCAATATCGAGTGTCAACAGTTTGACGGAAGGAGAACGTCGGTGTACGCGAGGGAAGCGATTTTATACTAGAATCATGTTTGATTTTGATCATAATGTAATTAGCCACCGATGCATTTTAATCGATCAAGTAGTTTACCTTTTCGATATTTCCCGTAGCGCGGCAACAGTCCATAATGACACTGCTGATTGGATGCATGTATAATTAATTTCTCAGAATCGGGATCTGCTGTTATAATCAACGGCAGTGTGTACACTGTAAACAGCGGAACAACGAAAAACGTGGATGTAACATGCATATCGCGTGCCCATGCAAATTTCGATGGGCCGTCGCGTAAATAAAATTATGCTTATTAATAAAAGTCTTCGTTCGCAAAAATGATGGACGCGAATATTTAACGACGCGTCCCGATGCGTTTTACGAGAAACGGCCCTTCGCGTTCCTCCTTTTTCCTCCCGTTTCGTTTCCAGCAGGGATGTCGCGTACGTATCGGGCAACAGCGCGTGTTTCGCTAATTATCGCGCAACGATTTATTTCCACGAGAACTTGGAACTCTCGGTTTTACGCTCGGTCGGGGTTGAGAGACCCACAGTCGCGCTTGAAGAGTTAATAATAAAAAGCAAGCGAGGGGAAGTGTTGGAAAAGACGCAATATATTTCGGTGATTTATATCTCGTGCACTGAGAAAGAATTCCTCCCGGGTAAAGTTGTTGCTTTAACAGCCGCTCGCGTATACCGGCTCTCACGTGTCTCAATTTATGTCATACCGTCGATATTCTATAAAAATTTAATTACCTGTCTATAAAAGTAGGTAATATATAATAATAAATGTAGTAATAAATTTAATTACCTATCTATAAAAATTAAATACAATACATTGTAATTAAATTAATTACAATGTGGTACAATCTTCTCCAGTCGCATTTACTGCGTGGTCTTTTCTCCGCGTTTCACTGAACGTTCCACGCTTTTATCGCTTTTATCCCTTAACGCGCAATCGCAAATATTTATAATCTTTTGCTGCTCGCAACGAATATTCCGTCGTAATCGACAAAAGTCTAGGAAATCTAGATGGATGAAAAAATGGATGAAATCGAGAGGAAGCTGCGAGTTATTCAGGGATACTCGGAAGGACGTTGACCGACGTTCCCGTGCCAATGTCAAGTACAGGGTAACGTCGACGTCTCAGTCAGCAGCAGTTGGTCGAAAGAGCAAAGTTCCCTCTGCCTGTCCCGCTCTTTTTAACATTACGCCTATCAATAAAAACCACCCTTCCCGCCTGGCCTCTTGTAATGGGCATCCACGACCTCGGGGGAAAAAGGGAAGGTCGGACTGCTCTTTGACGCGCGAGAGAGTCCGGCCGATGGGGCGAGGCGGCGACAGAGGCGCGGGGGATAGAAAAAGGTATCTGAAGCTTCGGTCTGGGCCAAGTCGTCTGAGCAAGTCTCTCCCCGGCTGGAGATCAAAGGGAGACCGTGTAATTTACTCACAGAGTCGTGTCCTATCAGTGCGATGACTGGCGTGTGTTGGCACGCACACGCGTGTACGTCTGTCACTGTCGTACGTGTCACACTCGCGAGGAAAGGATGCGGTGGACGACGTGGACAGACGTTCGTTAGGATTTATCGAGGCGTACGACCGACGCGATAAGAAGAAGCAGCGTGACGCCACGACGTTGGAAGGAACTCTGTGTGTGGACGAGAAGAAGAGATTTCGTCAGATGTGTCATTAGAGGATTTCGAAGCAAAACGTGCGACGCGTTGATAAATCGTGGGTCGTAGAGAGTCGCGTGAAACTTGAAAGTGATTCACAAGCGAGCAGAGAAACGATCGTAAACGGAACGTGCCGCGGAACGTGACACGTGTGCAGGTTCGATCGACTGCAGTCGTCGCTCCGAGTCTCTACGTCTGCATACTCTGCTATAGGAATGTCAGACGGGGCCATACACGGCGCGGTACACGAAGCAAAGTTGCTCGGAGAAGAGCGTGGACGACGACGTAAAAATTGCCAAAGGCTATACGCCACGGAGTGTGTATTGCTGTGAAAATTTCCAAATGATTCCATTCTCCCGTGGGATGCTCACGGTGCCAGCAGAGACCCACGGCAGTTGGATCCAGGGAAGGAAACAGAGAAACGCAAGGAAAAGGCGAAATGAAGAGAGACGCCGGAATGACCGTGGCTGTGTCTAGCGCTGTAACTTGTCGGCATTAAGCCAATTAAGATGACGCATGGGTGAAAAACTTTTGCCCTACCAACCACCACCGTGACCACCACCACTACCAAAGACGATCAATTTCGCGTGCCTGTTGTTCGTAGTTAGCGATGGGTTCGAGTCGGTGTTAATACAGAACCGTGTTCGATTTTCCTTAAAAAAAGAAAGAAAAAGAGTATTTGAACACTTTGCTTTTGCAATGTGCAAACGCGTAATTTTGTGCTTTGAGAACGTCGAATTTCGCGAATCTCGAAACTCTCGATAACAGGATACGTTCGTTTTCGCTTATTTTCCAGCCAGTTCAATTCCAAATCTGCTTGCAGCGGTTGGAAGCGGTAGATAACCATCGCTATCTCTGGCTAACCCGACGCCATGCTGCTGGTTTTACCTTTTGCTAACTCGAAGTCGGAGTCGCGTGTCTACCGTTGTTCCTTCTTTCCCGACCGTTCCGCGTGGCACGCGATAATTCTTCACGTTCCCGTCTAGCGGCCGGGAAAATTGATTCCCGGAGGAGTTTCTTGTTGGTTTGCCGGTCATCTGCGCAATTTGTCACCGGCAACGTCTGTCGTTAATTCGCCCCGGGGCTGGATCGATTTGTTCGGGCTGTTTTCTCGTTCGGTTCGGAAAGATCGCTCGAAAGACAAGCGTGAAAATTTTATAAACCACCGGCCGATCCAAGTGTTCGGACACGTGTCCCCCGCGGAACGAGGGGGGAAAAAGAAAATTAATTTCGGAAGAAAATTAACGAGAAAATTTTGTCATCCTTGACACGATTCGCGTTTTTTTCTTTCCTTTGCGTTTGATCGGAGAAATGTACCGAACCAACCGAGGTTCATAACCTCGTTTGTTTTTCCGACGCACAGGTTCGCTTTTCACTTTGGTTTGGCAGCGGTCCACTTGCTCCCAATTTACATGATCTCGCGGAAACAATGTTCCCCGCCGATTTTCTTGTCGTTGTAAGGGGGTAAGAAATCTTTGGATCTCGTCCAAAGGGGCTGTCAGCGGGAGGGCATTTTCGACAAAATTGTCCACTTTCGTCGATATCGGCAATCTCGTTCCAGATTTTCGAAACTAAAGATGAACTTTGAATAGATCATGCGGTTGCATTTCAAAGAGCACGGTCGCCAAAGGATGTGAAACAAGGTCGTAAGAATTAACACGTCCCACTCGTTCGTCCATCGAGACGAGAGGTAATCGCTCGTTCGTTATCACCTATCGTCCGTTGATATCGGGCAAGAATGTTCCCAGTCCCTGAATCACAGAGCCCTGAATTCGAATCGACAGCCACGACGACGTCGAAATTCTCGTTCTATTTCCTCAATTTGCGAGCTCTGGAGCACGCGATTCGCGTTAAAAGGGTCAATAGCGTCCCGATGCAGGTCTCGGGGCCCCTTTCTGAAAGGCGTCTCACATCCGATTAAAGCGACCGTTGCGTCATTTCCGTCCGGCCACGTGCGATCGAAAGATCGAACGGTACGTTCGAGCCGTTCCTGTCGTCCATCCCCCCCTTCCCCCTTCCCCCTCCTGCCCCCTTTCTCGATTTGATTCGCCTCGCATTCAGCGCGTCTCTCTCCCTCCATCTATCTACGCGTCACTTCCGGTTAGTTAACTTCATTGAAAAGCAGACTCCAGATGCTCTGGAATCGACTTCGATTCGAGATACGCGGTCGGAATGCGCCCCGTCGCGTTATATCATCGCGAGAGACGTTTCCTGTTACTTGAGAAAACAGAAAACAGAAAACAGGTGGGTCGGTGTGGGTACGTGTTAGGTGTTCGTCCCGAGCTGCCGCGGGTAGGTGACTCGGATCCCGGGGCATGGGTTTCTCTACGCGTTGAATTTTAAAGCGAGAGGAGCGCCGATAGACGGATCGCCTGAATATTTATCGCGCGTTTCAGTTCGACGCGTCAAATATTATTTAATCATTGTTGAAATCTCGTTTCGGGACGCGGAAATGAAAATTTAACGGAGATTAAATTATCCCCGAGCGAGCGAAGCTCGACGTAATTAGAGGCGTGTGATAGATTAAGGACGTTGGGTCACCCACTTTGAAGAAGTACCGCCGAATTAATTGAATCTTGCCTCGCGTGCCGGCGATTGACACGATTTCGTGCCTCCAAGAGGAAACGGCGTACACTCGATCGGAACGTTTTTAAACGAGAAAAAGTATCACGCGCGTTGGAAATTACGACGAAATTGTCTCTGCGCGTTTTCTGGAGAAATTTCTCGCAAATTTTGCTACGCTCGTGTAGGCGTAGTTCAATCGAACGCGACGATTCGCACGGACGCGTGTTCGTTTCGAGATTATTTCGTACGGTTATTCCCGGCGACATCGTGGCGAATGAATCTCGTTACGAGGAAATTTTCCTCCGAGTAAATTGCTGGAAGAAGAATCGCCATTGGTGTTGTTGCCGTTCGTCCAAAGTCACTTTGTATGTAATAAGGGACTTCAGTTCCGTGAAACTACTTTGAAACTTCATGCTCCCTTACATTTTTATCCGCCGGCCGGCGAAACGGCTCGATATTTCTTTTGAGAGCGCGCCCTCCCAGAATATAATGGAAACTGTTTAACAGCGCGCATTTACCTTTGACGATGATAACAATGCGACGCTGAAATTGCTCGTAAAAGAGTGAAAAAAAAAGAGGAAAGTAAAAGTTTCAACTTGACTGCGCCGTTTTGCAAGGAATTCGCGTCGTTCCACGTAAACTCGTTGCGATTGCAAGTGAACTTGACAGAGGAGAGTTCGCGCGTTCAACTTTGATGTTTAAGCTTCGAAGATACTCGAAGGCTCGAAAGAACGGAACTATAACGGAAAGGCGTGTCGAGGCGAAACGATTTGGTTTCACGGTTCCGTGAAAGTGGGAGGCTGTTAATCCACTTAGCGAGCCGTTTAATCGGAACGAGAGGGTTTTTCCTTTGCTGTTTTTCCTGTTTTTCCTTTTTTTTTCTTTTTTTTTTTTTTTTTGCGGCGATAACAATAGCCCGTGGCTATTAGCAAACGGCGCGCGCAACTATGCCCGCTCGCCGCGATAGCTCCGCGCCGAATTAATATGGCTTTGGGTGCGAAACGCCGGAACGGGAACTGGCCTCGGTAAGAATTTATGTTTCATGGCAATTAAGCGCCGAGCGAACGGCTTACGCGGCGCGGCCGAAAAACGATCGCCGATTGATTCGCGGCTGGATGAAGCGCCTGCGTTCACCTGCGCCGCGGATTTCCACGACGAGGGGGCGGGAGGGCAATTGAATTTCATCAAACTTAGATTTGCCGGCGTGTGTGTGTGTGTGTGTGTGTGTGTATGTGCGCGGAGCTATTTGCGTTTCGTAACGAGTCAACCGTGTGACTTTCTTCCGGCGATCGATCCATTTTCTCCCGGGATCCTGGGAATGGGCTCGAGAATCCCCAACGCAAATATTGATCGAGCTTGCGTTCGAGTTTGCGAAGGATCGATCGCGATCCCGCGCTGCGATCTCGCGCGCGCCGGAGACTCTGGGAAGGAAAGTTTCTCGCTCTCTTAAATTTCGTTAAGATTCAACGGCGGGGATCTTCCCGGCGTAATCCACCGCCTTTTTCCACCGAGATTATTCCCGTCGAATGGATTTTAGTCGGTATCCTCGAGCAGTTGGCCGAGGTTGGCGAAATAAGTTGGAACGACCGGCCGGCCGGGGCAGTCGGCTTTTTCCGTTCCGCGTCGGCGAAAAACTTTCACCGGGAATCGTTAAGGGTTTGCGTGGGTCGCGCCGCGTTTGAAGTCGCTGGTTGCGGATTTAAATCGTTGTTAAATCGCGCGTGCAACATTTGTACGCTGTCGGGAATTCGCGCGCTAATAGGCTGTCGCGATGCACGGGGAAAATGGAAAAGGCATAATGGAGCAAGCGTTTAATTAAGCGCTCTGCCCTGCGTTTGTGAATGTCGCTTTGGTTGCTCGGACGCACGAACGCCGGGCATTTTTGCCGATCGTGTCCTCGTTTCTCCTCGAAATTTGTCGTTGCGAGCGCGACGAGAATGGGCGAAAGTACGTTCAATAGTTGACGTTCAACGGGAATCACGCTTCTCCGATGGAAGCTGAAGGAAGAGTTTGACAGATTCGCAACTACTCGCGCGTGAACTGAACTACATTTGCCGAATTTGTTTCCACAGGGAACTGAAAACGACATCCGGGTACTTTCCTAAAACAAATATTAATATTCGCGCGCGTTGCCTCGTCAGCTTGGAACAGCCGATCTGGAAACGTTCCAGCTATCCGAAGCTTGGCTTCTCTCGCTGTGTCCCAACGTCACCGACACGGATCGCTACTCACCGCGAAAATCTAAGAAGGAAAATTTCCCTTTGTCCTCTCTCTCTCTCTGTCGCCCTCTCGGCCGTAGAGTTTAACCGCTTCTTTCGCGACTACGAGGGAAACTTTCGTACCCCTGTCAAGTCGTACTTTCATTCTCGTACTTTTTCTTCACTCTCGCCTTCTCGCCTTTCCGCGCGCCACTTTTTCACCAACTCGCCTCCCGGCGAATTTAGCCTCGCGAGCGCGAATCCGGCGAAAGTTGCACACGTCGCGCGACGAGAAGTCGAATGCGATCTCGTGTCTCGATCAATTTTATTGGTATTTACGTTGAGAGCTGTAACAAATTTTTTTTGACTGAAAAGGGAGAATTTTTAAGAGAGAGAGAGAGAGTTTCTCTTCATCCTCTCGTCTTTTATTTTTATTCGACGATACTTATTCAGAGTGCGAGAAAGTTTTCAAATTCTTTAACAAACCGGCGGAATCATTGCTTGCCCGATAAAACTAACGAGTTTTCCCCGGACGCGGAAGAAGCTGGATACACATTTTCTTTCGGTGCTCGGTGGAACGTACGGTACACAAACTTTTCCATTTTCTCGGTAGATCCTCGTTTCGTGCACTGGCTGCTGTTCCCTCGGTTTTTTTTCCCCCCCCGGACCGACGAAAATCGCGTGGAATCCGCATTACATATTCCGGAAGTTTGTATGCGGACCACGGGTTGTGGGTCAGCCATGTCCAGCATGGAATCACGAGTGTACACAAAGTAAAAGCTGCCAGAGCACTGCAGACAGTAGAGGCAAACAGAACTGCGGTTAACCCTTGCTAAATAGCCGTATGTCGTGCCAGGCCAAGTGAGTGACGAACTACGACGTTGCTATCAAGTAGTAAGACGACGTCCACGGCCAGACAACACGGCATACACACACCTACAAACGCACACACACACACACACAGGCACTGTTGCAAGTATAAATACAGGTCTTTGTCTGACTGTGACGATTCGACGTGCAATTTGACGTGCACTTCCGATGCACCTCGCGCTCGTATTATTTCACCGGTGAACACGAAACATTTTCCCTCGGCGCTTTGACCGAGTTCAGAGACGTTCCACCTTTGCAAACACGCTTGGCGAAACGCGTTTTCGGAGTTATGAATAAATTTCGCTTTCGAAGCCGCGGCCTCGCATAGTTGCCGCGGAAGTATTATCGCGCGGCAAGCTCTAAGAATGCATTATGAACCGCTTGAAAAAATATTTGCCCTCGCGCCCTGTGAGAGGCGGGCTCGATTCGCGACGTTCTCTCGGAATTTCGCTGCTTTGATGACTTTTCGAAGGTTTTCGCGCTACGACTTGGTTCGATCTTCTTGAATAAATTCTCGACTAATCTCAATTACGATGCAATGCAACGAAAATTATCTGCGATTTCATAAGCACAACTTTGTGCCACACTCAAAGTTTCAAACAAACGAAAACACTCGAACGATCCTGGTTCTGGTTTCCTCGAGCCACGTTGTCCACGGTGAAACGAACAATCGGAAGAAAGGGGTGGATCGTGGGCAGCGAATTATCACCGCGTGAGCAGGGTGGGAGGGAGTTGGACTGGAGAGGAACACATCGTAAATTGCGGCGTTATCGAGGGGCTCGGAAATCCCCTCCTGTCCAGCGACCAGGCTGGGTACGCAGCGTTCGACGCCGAACTGGGTTGGAAAGAAGATAGAACTATCGAGCGATCATAACCGAACGGAGGAACCGAGGGGGAGAGACGAAAACTGTCTTCGCGTATATAGATGTTTCCATCTGTGGAAAATTCAACTCGCGCTCGGGGGTATATCGAGTTGCTGGGTGTAAATTAGGGAAAAGGTGGAAATACGTGGAAACTTTGCGAATCGAGTCCGTCCTGCGCTCTTACTCTAGCTTCTCGCACCTCTCTGCCAATGCAATCACCTCGGGATTTTTTGTCCGTTCTCCTCTAGTTCCTTTTCTTTTCTTCTCTTTCCTCTTCTTTCGTTTTTCTTCACGGTAGAACAGAGAGAACGACGTTTCCCAAGTTCCTCGCCGGACGTTTTCGAGAATTTGGTCATCGACTTTCGCGCTGTTTCCGCGCTCACGAACGTACGGAGGAGGTGAAAAATAGACTCCGGAGAGAAGCAGCAGCTCGTTCCTCTTTCGTAACGATACTTTGAAAGTTACGTATGTACGTATACATACGGGAGCGATAGTTGCGCGCACCGACGTTTCCACCCGAGGAAGAAAATTTTCGGGGAGAGGAAGGAACGCGCGAGTCGCAGCGGAATGATGTTTAAATGCCAGATCGCTTAGGATTTCTTTCATGGATTATTCTCGCTCGAGAGGTTTCCGCATATACTCGAAAGGAAATCTCCCTCTCTCTCTCTCTCTCTCTATCTGTCTCGTTTTTGACTGTGAACGCGAAATATTCTGTAATATCGGAAGGAAGGGAACGTCGCGTCTCTAGGAAAGACACGTTTGTCAGCAAGCGGTTTCGTTGATCGATCGATTTAGTAGATCGGATCAATCGCCAATTGGCGTTGGAACGTTTCGGTGCGTTTTATCGAGATGATAGAGAAGTTTGGTAATCACGGCACAACGATCCGCAAAATCTCCGTGCATTCGTCGGAGAAGGCAGGCTCGGTAGGCTGAATTATGCCAACAAATTTCACTCGTCCGCCTTGGCAATCGATCTTCCCGTTCCCCCTCTAGGAATGCAAGCACTCACGGAGCTCGCAACTACTACGACGACGTATTGTGCCAACGATAAATCGAACGTCGACGAGCCTTTGGGACTTATCGAGGGTGGGCCATGGATTAATCGGCGGTGCTGGAAAATGCCAGTACTCGTATTCGCTCATCTGGTCGAAAGGTTCCTTTGCCGTGTATTAGCACAGAGTTCAACGAACCGTGCTCGGATCGGGAAGTTTCCTAAATACTTTCTAGTTTAATACCGATACTCTCGTTCACCCTTTCTCGTGAATGCCTCTTCGTGGACGTAAATGTACACTTATATTATCACTGAAAGTGATTTTAGCGGGGGTAACCCAGAAAATCTGGTCTCTCTTCAGGTTGTCTCCGACGTTGATGCAACGAAAATTAGCGATTGGTTGGTTTGGGTCACGTGACTCGCGAGGGGGCGTGGCGTAGACCTCGAGTAGGAGTGGCGTTGTCCGGTACTGTAATTTGTTTTGTATCGATTCAAATTTTATGGCAAAAAAGTCGTGCAGTTTTTTGTATAAATATATTCGTGTTACAAGTCGAGGGATTTCTTTGCTCCGATTCCGCGGTTTCGAAACCGACTTCATTGAAATTACTCCGGGTATATAGTTATATAGTCCTGCAAGTTTCGAACAAGAGTGGTACGGAAGGAAATTTGTATTTCCGTCGTTTCGATTGCGCTGTGTTTTCGTAACCCGAATGTCTACTCCACAAACGACATTAGCTTTTTCGCCAATTTCGAGGATAAACTTGTCCGCCGGGACTTTTCTCTCTCGTTACGTGGTCTACAAATGCAGCACAGACTACGACTCTCGAGCAACATCGTCGAGTGGTTCAGTTCGATACTTGTATATACATTTGATTCCGAAATATACGTGCACGGAATCGGGTTATCGTGTTTTAATTTATACAGAAAATTTGTTAAATCGTACAATCGGACAATTATAAACACATTTGACGTTTAAATACGAATGACAGAAATCGATTTCCCGTAATTCGTCGCAAATGTTTGAAACTGTTTGCAAGTTGATAAAATGCCAGACATCCCGTAATCCATAATGCAACCTGTTAACAAGTTATTCCGCTCGAAAGGAAGAGTATTAAAGGGGGCGCTGTCTGGTTTTCTTTGTGCAACTCGGAATCGTCTTTGGATCACGCACTTTGCCGAGGCAAGTTCGAGGCAAAGTTGAAGCCGAGTTGGAGCGTGCTCAAATCCCGTGGCCTCGTATAGTTGCGACGGTGTTGCAGGTGCGACCGCTTCAAGAGAACTTTGACACGTATTATGCTCGTTAAGTTAGCTGCGAGTTGCGGCCGACCGTTTTGCGCCACGCTCCGGAAACGTGCTTGAAACTGTTCGATTTAAATTAATCGCGCGCGCAACACGACTTACCGCTCGCGAAGTCAAGATTTGAGAGACGCTGAGAGACCAAAGGACCTCTTGTAATTTGTGATCCTGTTTCGAACGAGTAATTGCGTTTATTATCTCGCATCTCTCGGCAAAGACGTGGCATTCTGTCGCGTGTCGAGACATCTCGCTCGAAGAATGCAGTGCAAGCAAGGATAATGGCAGGATAATCGCGAGTTCAAAGTTCGAAAACTTTGAAACTTGAAATTTCAAGGTTTCTCTCGGTTATTTCTCCAATACGTGCTGGTTTATTCGACGCGGCGATATCGCGTTTCACGTTTCACGAGGTAAAAAGCACCGTGATTGCCTCGTCGCTTCGTTCCATTTATTGGCGACGTTCTTTCTTTCTTTCTTTTCCTTTTTCCCTTTTTCTTTCTCTTCGCCGGCATCGAAACGATTCGATTTTACTTTCACCTTTTACGTAGCTGTTGAAAAGTTGAGGAAATAGCAAGGCGTTCCCGGCGAGGTATATAGGAAACGAGAAAATCTCTCTTGGGGAGATGGAGAGATTCCGATCAGGTAGTCGCCGTGTTATGCTTCCGCGTCGATCCCCGAGAAAGTCAAAAGAATCTTTGAAGTCGCGACGGCACGAATGCAAACTTAATTTTGAATGCGCCAGAGGCCCGTTCGGGGCGGCGTGTCGTATATCTCGATGACCAGGACAAAGTTCCCCGCCTTGGAACGAAGTCAACCGGAGTAACTGACTCTAAAAAATATCCACGTGGTGTAATTTCGCTTCTAATCTAAAGCTAAATTTAACTACAACTGATGATTGAGCTATAAAACTTGCGAGTAATTCAAAACGAGAGAAATTTAGAATTCTTCTGTTAATATATTGGGTTGTCCGGAAAGTTCGTGCCGATTTCGAAGGAAAATTGAAACGCAGAAGATTTAAATTTTAGTATAATTATAATATTTATAGTTATAACTTATTAAATATTAAATTTAATTTATGTTAAATCGGCACAAACTTTTCGGACAACCCAATATTTCACGAAAAATTATTCAAATCTCTTGTTGAGGACACTGACGACTGATATCGATCGCGTGTATCCCTTGGGGCTCGAAAGACCACCCACTGTCGCGGAAAATGAACAACCACGGTGGATTTTGTTGAACCTATCATTTATTGTCAACTTGTTTGACTAACTGACCAACTTGTACCGGTTATAAAAACTGTCGATTGAATGTTGTATGTAAAAACTATATAACTGTAACTGACTGTCCGCACATGTTTGAAGTTCCCCAAGTGGTCAAATTCCCGACTTGCCAAGCTGAGTTGGAGCACATCCATGTCGCAACCGATACGTACTCTTGGCCCCCACATCTCTAAGGATACCTTCTTGTGAATTTTCATGAAGAATTTCACGAGTTGCTCGCTTTGACTTTGTCGGTAGCTCTGAAGAGAACTACGTTCCAAATTATATTCTCGGTACACCGAGCTAGTAACCCAAACCCAACTTTTACATCTGACAATTAGACGCCTTTGCTCGTCTATGGATTCCTCAGATGCGTTCGCTCAAATTCTTCGATATCCTGATAAAAATTTAACTGATCAACGCTTGCTCTGTCCTTTGAACATTGTTCGGAACGGAGCTCGTTCGTTCTAACGAAATTTGTCAAACGAAGAATTTCTTGGACAAAGCACGAGGAATCTCTCGTCTCCAACTTTTAAACACGGTATTAAAAGTTGCCGGCGCCGCTGTCGTTTTAATCAACTTGTTAGCAGCGTCGACCCCGCGATTAAACGACGGCCGAGCGGACGAATGAAATTGGACGGCGATAATTAAAAAGCTCGCGAGTCGCGAACGAAAAACGAATGAAAACGCGCGGCGCGGCGAGACGAACAGTAATGCGTCGAAATCGCGGGACAGCTAATTAACAATGTGCGTCGTTACATCACGCATCCGTTGCTCCAATCGGAGCAACTGGAGCGGGAATTGGCGGGTGAAATTTCATCAGGCCGAGAGTGGCAAGCGTGATTCTGCAATTCAATGCGTTCCGTGCTTCTTGCGAGTTTCTTTGAGGGACGGGATGCCGGGCACCGGGTTAAGAGGTAATGTCTGTGCTGAAGGAAGAAGTGGGTTAAGTGATCCTGACTGAATAAGTAGACTCGAGCACCACCGCTGCGTGACTGACAATGAACCTTTTGCCGGCCGAGTCGGATTTGTTTTGCAAATTACCGGCCCTTCTCCGCTGCCGGATCGATCGGCCGAAGAATCGCTCGAACCGAAAATGAAACCGTTCGCCTGTTTTACACTATTATTCTCCCTCTTTCTCTAGGCTTTGTCGATCGGCCGACGACTGTGAGAAACGACGCGCCTGGCGTTTGATAATCGAACATTCGTTCGTACCCTTTGACGTCTCTTTTCGCGATGGACTCTGGATCGATCACGAAAGGTTTATCTCAGGCGCGCGAAAAGTGAAACGCGTGATAAATTATTCGAACCTGTCGAGGTTATCTGCCTGTTGACTGTAAATTTGGGTACTTTCGCAGTTACGTCGTCGTCTCTTGGATTATCTCGATACAATTTTTACGAGAAAAATTACTCGGTTTCGCGAGCAGCGTTAATCACGTTAGCGGAGCGGCATTAATTACGCGAGGCGAAGTTTCTCAAGCTGCGGCTTTTTTTCTCGCGAAAGTTGGGAGGCGATCCGACGTTAATCCCACTGTCGCTTCCAGTTCCATTTAAAATATCCCCCGATCGTCCGTCTCTCATTCCGCGGGATTTCGGTAAACGGGTTAACGAACTCGCTGCCAAAACCGGCCATCGCTGAAATGGGAAATCACGGCGGGCCAGCAGAGAGCCAAGGGGGAGGAAGAAAGCACTCTCTCGGCGGAGCTGTAAAAAGGCTTTCTGCGGCTACCGAAAAACCGGACCATATTTTCGATACGTTCGCGCTCTCGTCAGTTGCACGTAGCGGGTCCTCGCCTGTGCCGTCGGCGTTCGCCCCTTGTTTTCAATGGCTGCCGGCGAATTCTCGACTGTTAATGTCAAGGAAATTCGATCAACTCGGAATATCGGAGAACGAAACATTTTATATCCACTCTCCAATTATCTCTGGACGTATCTTCGATGTAGCAGTTGTGCGAAAGACGGAAAGATTGAAAGAAACAGGGGGAAATAATTTCGAGCGGACTTCTTTGACCAGATTCATATATATATATATACATCGAGTGACCAACGGCTGATAGACTGGACCGTCGAAAGTTTATTAGTAATTCGTTTTACCGGTGAAATCCAATCGGATGGACGATCGACAAAGGAGCACGATGGGAGGCGAACCGGGGCCGGCCACGCGAAAGAAGAAGAGACAAGACAAAGTGGACGACGTACAACTACGTGAAATTGGCCGCAGGGCTATAGTCAAAGACGGTTTTCCTCCGGTCCGCGGGAATCTTTGTCTAACCGAGAACTTTTTTATCGAGACTGATAGCAACCACTTGGACTTCGGCTAATGCAGTTTTCTTGTCAACGAGGGGCCGATGGTCGCGCTTGACTCTTTTTTTTTCTCCCTTTCCCCCATCCCCTCTTTTCTCGATCCCTTATCGGCGAACACGCGAGGAGAGGGAGAAAGAGAGAGAAACTTCCGGACCCATATTCCACGAGACAGTTGCCCAACTTGTCTGCGGGTTCGGGGGACGCCCGGCGAAGTTTACAGACGAGATCGGCGTCTTTTTTCCGAATGGGACGGTTAGCCGATTTCACGGACTCTTGGCGTCGTTGTTTACGCAAACTGGGAGTTGGGACTGCCCGGAATTGGAATTTCTCGCGTTCGCCAACTAGGACAGCGTTTCGAGCGTCGTTGATCGGTGGAATCCTCGAAACAGGGACGCGAAGGGGCAATTTTCTTGTTTTTCAAATCTTCAAAGGAGAAAACGCGACGCGAGAATGTTCCGCGACGGGGCAGAGATAATGAAAGCGGACAAATTGATATTGGGAAAAGGAAGGAGGAGAAATAAATTGAAGAAATAAATTGAGTGCCAGGCATGCAAACGTTTAAACATCAAAACCTCTTCCTGTACACGGAGTGCGCGCCTACGGGATACTGTCTTCCCTGCCGACTCTTTCGCCCTGATAAATGGCGGCAGGAGTGGCAAAGGGAATCAGATACGAGGATAAAGAATGAAGCTCTTAAGGGTTCAGAACTGCCGGGGAAACCGGCGACGATGATGAGTATCTATGATTTGTTTCGTGTGTAATAAAATGCAGAGGGGAGGAGGGGAGGAGGGGAGAGCGTAGGATGGTAAGTAATCGACTGGATGACAGGTAGTTTCAACGACGTCTTTTATCCACGCCAGGCGCTGTTTGTTCCGTGAGAAGGGAACAACTAAATTTCCCATTTCTCTTTCACGCGTTGTGTTACGCCTGTATTTCCAACGGACCTGCTTTTTGCGCAAAGTTGCGCTATTAAATAATCGACGAGCTGGCGACAGGTTTAATCGTTATCCGCATGGTGGTGCATTTGCGAAAGTAAAAACAGAGTGCCACCGGCTCCGTTTCGCCTGCATGCGCGGCGCCAGGTGCGAGTCTCGCGAGTAACGGGCTGCTTTCGTCGAATATTTTAATCAAGGAGGGAGCTTTGCCATTAAATTAAAGCCCCGCGTCGTGATAATTAATTTAAGCACGCTTCTAGGCTACGTTGTCATTCGCCGCCTGTCTTTATCTCCACTTTCATTCGCCATAATCGAAATCGTCCTCCTTTAGTTTAACCTCGGCGAATCGCGACAATTTGCATCAACGAGTCTCTAAAACCTTGTAATTATATAAAGAAAGAGAGAGAGAGAGAGAGAGAGAGAGAGAGAAAAGAAAAACTGTAAGAAAGGTATAAAGAGAATGGACAAAGGTCCTCGGCCACTTCTTATTACATTAATTTCAGGGCCCACTTCTCCATTTTCTACGGCACCGTCTCGTTAAGGTTTAATTGCATCGCGCGTACCCGCTATTTTGATAAGAGCGTCCTGGAAAGAAGTGGAAGACATCCGCGACAAGGCGATAGCGGCGGCAGCGTGAAATAGAGCGAGTAACGGGGGAAGTGATAGAGGGAGAGAGGGAAAGAGAGGGAATCAAAGAAGGGATGGGCCCGGTGATATTGATTTTGCAGCAACAAACAGGCAGCAGCCGCATTTCATAGCCTGGCTGCGAAGGGTTGACTTGCGAGGCAGCGCGCTACTCGCAAAACAGCACAAGTTGGCGAAAAGTTGCGAATTTTCGTGATAAATGCAACGCGACCAGCTGCGCCGAGTAAACCAGTTATCAACCATAAAACACGTACACCCGTTCGAAATCTACCGCCACCTCTCGATCCCTCTTTGTTTCCTGCTGCTTTTCTTTCTTTCATCCCCCCCCCCCCTTCCCCTTAATCGATTTATTTTCTGGTATTGCGACACCGGTCGGCTGTGCCCGTTATGGGGAGTCATTAATCGTCGAATCGTTTCTCTCTCGTTCGCGTTTGGCGAGCGAAATTTCCCCGTTTTTCGACGTGCACGCGTCACGTTCTCCCGGAGAGATAGGGACATCGACGCGAGGAATCGCGACGACGTGCTGGAAATTCGCGCGGGATCGCGATCATTTACTGCCCGCGACACCCTCGTCGAGAGACGCGACTAAATTTCTGGAGCTTTTCGGGAAAAGATCTCTGACCGAAGGGAACGCGCGGACGCGGTGACCGCGATTCAAGTTCAAGACTATAAACCATCGCGCGAGTCCGCTGTCCTTAAGGTCGACTTTATCGCTCGCCTGGTCTTATCGAAACTTTACAGGTCGATGAGTACGGCGGGCCGCGTAGCCGGGCATTTCCACGCGATTAGAAATATTTTCGTTTATTTTCCCCTCTCGCCGGTGCTCCAGGGTAATTTATACGAGGCGAGGCCGGCGGTTTGTACGGGGAAATCGCAAATTTCTCCCCCTGGAAAGCGTATGCTTGGCCGGAAACGTGTACAAGGCAACGGTCGAGTTGAATTACTGGAATCGATATTTTTGCAACTTGTGCCCGCGCGGTTCAGCTTGCCCCGTGAAACCGGGGACACGGAACGACTCGAATTTGGAACTCGCGGCGAGGTTGCGTAGCCATTCGTGGAAAAGCTAAAGGACGCGGAAAATAAGATTTCCACGAGCAAAATCCGAATTTGAGAATTAACCCATTTGCATGGCGGCATAAATTCATCAAATCTCGATTTCAATATTTACTGTTCGATACTAACCAATTGCAACGAAATATCAGAACACGAGAAGAGTGCAGAGTACATCTGTAATCTAATCAGTGTAGGATATAATAACCAAAACATTCGAAACTAAAACTAAATTGTTCCATCGGTTGATAGTTTTAGCAGCAAAAAAACATTTTCTTTTTTATAACAAAGCAGTTTTTAATAAATTTAGGCCACTTTCTTCCCTGTATTGATACTTAATCGCGGAATAAGTCACTTTGCAGTGCAAATATAATTCGATAAAAATCTCTCAGCGATGCGAAAAAGTCATTGTTGCGCGTTCTAAATTTGAAATACATTTAACGTAAATTGTAATGCTCTGTGTTGCTTGACCGGAATTGAGCGGTTCGGTAGTTACTGCGGGAAAATTGAACTAAGTAACCAGCTTTGCTGTGAAGATAGGCGAGGATTGAGGGCCGTAAGGGGTAAAATAGGGGATTGGCAGCTAATATGCCGAGAGATTACATTAGGCGAGATCAAAATGGCAAAATTATTAGCATTGGCGCGGAATATCTGGCGGAGTTAAATCCTCTGTGATTTAGCGTTTCCCCCTAACCGCGAGCCGATTTTGTCCCTTTCGATAAAATTTCCTTTGATCGTGATATCCCTTTGGTGCATTATCATCTTTGCGCTTTCGGAGTCAAATCCTGACAACGATATCGTTGCTAAAAGCATTCGAGAGCGTGTCCGAGCGTCGAGAACAAAGTTAAATTGAAATTCTCGCACTTTCGTCGAATAATTCCGGCGCGTTTCGCCTCTGTTAATTAGAGACGTTTCAGAGTGTAAAATTCTCTCATTGGTGAAAAGTGGCGAATTAAACGAAACTGAAACACGGGGTTTGCCAAAAACGGTAAATGTCTCAGTCGGAGTTAGCGATGCGACCTCTGTGAACTGTGCACGCGTCTGCTGTGAATTGTTCTTTGGATTTCAAACCAGTATCCGTACGGGTGCACGGGCAGTTGAGCGTTATCCCTGATGAATATTCCGCAACCTAATCCCGTACATCGAGAATCGGAAGTTCGTTTCAATCGTCGATCGACGATTTATCAAATTTTGCGCGGGCACGTCTGCCGAATCGTTTGCTCGAGCTGGTCGATCGTTTCGACAAACAAATCAGCACGACAGATGGGAAGCTGTAAATAAAAGAGGGATTTTTTAGAAGATGCAACGCTAGTTCGGGTTTTGATTTGAAGCTCCATTACGCTATGACGGCGCCTAGACGTCCATTTTGTTAATATCGCCGAGTTGATGACATGAAAGCATTTTACGAAATCCATTTTCCGACTAATGGATAGCTACGTTCTGTGCCGAAATAATGGATAGACCATGGAAAGGGAGTATTTTTGCTCGTTGCATCCGCCTTTGACGATTGCTGCCCGTATTTTCCGCCGACGCAGTTGGAGGACTTTTTCCCCCTCTTTTTTTTTTTTTTTTCATTTCCACGACAATATAAAAATAGAAGCGGTGCGCCGCCGCTTTTGTGTAATTTGAATACTTTTTTTTTTTCGGTAGTCCGTTTTATAACTTTCCTCTCGCCGCGCGGCGTTTAACCACATTCTCCAGCGAGAGAAACCGGCGAACCAATCTCCGTCTTCGCGAGCATCCAGTATCCAACTCGAATTGGCAACTCGTACAATTTCGCTCTTGGTGTTTCCATTCGCCGAGTTCCAATGAAATCACGACCTCGTCAGACCGCGTAATTAGACCGCGTAAAATCAATAACGCACGAGCGTGCTTGAAAAATGGCGTGCAACAGTTCGTAATGTACTCGCGAACTGTGCTCGCCGCGGTTGCTTCGTTACCACCTAAATATCCGGGAGTATCGCTTATCAACCGAACCGGGATTTTCGAGACTTTGCTGCTGCTCCCACTCTCGACGTAGCCAATTACCCTGGCCAGCCTTTTGTTCCGCGAATGCGTGGGACCCGTTCATAGCGCGTAATGGCCTGTATAACCCAACTCCTGTTACTTGGACAATCGTGATCGTACGCATGATCGTGCAGCCGCGCGATATCCTTTGATCACCGTGTGACACAGGCACAATGCACGGGTCTTAATGCCCGTGCTCGAACGTGTCCTTGAACGAACGAACGAACGAACGAACAAAGTTCCAAACCCTCCTGTGCAAGAATTTATGAGCGGCTCTCTCGGAAAGCAATGGCGGACGGGTGAGCTTTGAGTCGTTACCGCCGGCAAATCCGGAAATCGATGAAGCCGGAGAAGCTGGTGTGTTCTCGGTGCAATACCCCGTGCCCGGTGGCTAATGTCTGCTTGGTTATCCATCGATCTACTCTTAATGAACCTTCTGATCATTATCCGCGTCGTCGCCGTCTCCTTCCGTTTCCGGTAGTTTAGACTACCGGCGGAAACTTACCGCCGGCAAGTTTCCAGCGCTCGTCCCTCTCTCGTACTCGTACAGCCGATTCATAATTCATCCTGTTGATCCGTCGAGACGAGAAATTAACGAGCGAAGAAAGAAACGGTTGCTCGCCACATACGCGATGTAACGCGAAACATTCGAGATGTAAATCGAGGCGCGCTGTGTTCAAAGAAACATTTTCAACGCGAGGATTGGGATCAGTTGATCTCTGAAATAGTTGAAACTCTGCACGCGCTTGACGCGCAACGCCGTTTTGTAAACGGAAGTAGTAATTTCGTGTCATCAAAAATGCTCGCTACCAAAAAAAAAGAGGAAAAGAAGAGAGGAGGTATCCTTTGGTCGTGAAAATTAACAGGACGAATTTACACTGAATAAGCCGGACGCTATAAAGATGTTAATCCTTTGAGGGCGAAGACGGCTCTGAAGTCTCTTTGTATTTTAAAATATGCGGGACGCCTTTTTCAAAGCGTCGCTAGTAATGCAAGATTAATGTATGCTTGCCACGCTACTGAAAGGATCAAAGAAACACAGTTTCGTGTATACTATATTTTCCTCTTTTTTTTTTTCTTCTTTTCTTCCTTTCTTTTACGGAGGCTTAACGGAGATATCCATCAGGAGCGATGTGAGACTGTCAATTCATTTCGATCAAAATCGGATAGCGTAGCTCCGTAATGCGTTACGACTTTCACCGGGTGATCGATCGGTTCGGGAGAATTTTATTTAGTCTAGAGGAGAGAAATCCTCTCTCTCTCTTTCTAATATACAGATCATATCGAAACTGCGCGCGATATTTTCTCTGTAATTTCACGTATACGCGCACATATTTCAACGGTTTTAAACATCTTTCGCCAATATATTACGCGTTTGAACACTTTCGAGAGCCAACGTGTATCCTCTGTATGTACAGAGTGCGTTGGAATAATATGTAGCGAGCAAGGGATGATTCCTCGTAAAAGAAAGAGATATTATACGACAAGATTTTTCGATTTAAAAGACCTTGTTTTCGAGAAAGATTTGTCAAGTATCTGAAATTAGCTAACTCTGAAAATAATAGAAGAGAATAATCAACATAAGGTTGTTCTACGTGGAAAAGTAACTAAAAAGCGCAGAATAAAATTGTTTCATTCAAAGCTTCATTCTCAAAAACATAGACTTTGATGATATGTGTTTGTCAAACTCGATTCTTTTTCAAAAATGAAACATCTCACGTGAAAATTTCACACTATCTTTTTATTTTTATTAAAAATAACCTTCTGATAATAACAACAAGTGTTTGGAATTGTCACATCAAGCGTACTCGACGAATCTTCAAACTCGATTTCCACGGAAACGGAAACTCGAATTAATTGAGAAAACGAAAAGTAGAAACGACTCGTGTCGGATTTGTACGTGCGTGTAGCGAAGATTGCGGTAAACGTTTTAAATATTCAGAAGAGTACACGAAGAATTGAAATTGCAGGAACGATCGAGCGAAATCGGGCGGGCGTTCTACTTGCGTGACAAATCCGCGTGAAATCTGGCAAATCTGCGAGATTGGATTTCGTGATCGAGCGATCATCTGCACGCATCGTTGGAAAACCGTCGGCGTGTATCGCCGGAGAGAATAAATCGTGAATATATCGTTTCGACGCTTTCTTTCTTCCTCTCGTTTTTTCTCTCTCTCTTTTTCTCCTTTTTTTTGGATAACTCGCTTGTAATCCCTTTGTCGGGTATCAGGAGGTATCAACAACCCAGCCGAGACACTCGTGTTCGATCTTTGGCGCTCATCCAACGCTTCCGGTCGGTTACCTTCACGACTCATCGCTTCGTACAATCCTCGTGTAACCCCCTGGTTCCTCGAGTATTTGTGTGTTTTACTTTAATCGGCTTTCCCTTCAAAAGCCTCGCCGTTTGTTAACGGAACGCTTGCTGATTTAACATGCTATACAACAGATTAGCATCGTGTACTTCCCCCCTCCACCCCTCTCTCTGTCTGTCTTCAGACAGACGGTGTTTTATCTTTGAATCGTTATCACAGAGAGATCACAGAGAGATATCTAGAAATTAAAGTCCAACCAAGTTAGGAGAATAAGTACCAAGTCGATGAATCTTGTCCGCGAGTGGAGAATCGAGAGGCTTCGTTCGATAATTTAGGTTGGCAAACTGCACCGTCCGTCGAAGGTAAATTTTGAGAAACAGAATATCGTACGAGATGGGACGGAGAACGGAAGGTTTCAGATGTCCAGCGTGGCTGCAGGCCACGTACACGTTGCAGTATCGATTTTTCTCCTCGACGTATATAATTGATGATTACCGGAGAGAACTTACCTTCCGGTCCATGGTTTATTTACCGATGAATCTCGGAGAGATTCACCACGCCACGTTGCGCGATCTCGCATGGCGGACTGTTTTTCACCAAGCTTGCGCTTTCGAATACATCCGCGCCCATTCGAACACAATTTATAGCTTGTCAAACGTTTATCACGCGCATCCTTCGCGCAAACACCGGGGATATTTGTATTTGTGCTTTTAATTGGCAGAACGATTCGACGCGTTTTTATTCTTTCAGGTTCCCCGAGAACCTGAAAGCGAAAATCGGTTTAACGCGGAGGCATCCGACATGCCGTCTCAATCGATGTTACGTAAGCTGACGCGGAAACGACAGCCCCGCGTCTGACATCCCCGCTCAAAGAAGAGCTAATCCAAAACGAATCAGTGTCAGCTCGTCGGATTAACGAAACGCGTAATGTCGGCTGGATGTAGCCCGGAAGCAGACGAGTAATTCTATTTCTATCCTCCGATCGACAACGATTCCCTCTCGATTCAGTCAGCTCAACAGTCTTTCGCGAAAGTGAATTTGAATATTATCACTGAATGTCGGGCCTCTTCAGGTGCAACGCTGATGCAACGAAAATTAGCGATTGGTTGATTTGGGTCGCGTGACTCGCGAGGGGGCGTGGCGTAGACCTCGAAATGTTTGCATATCAATAAAATTTGCTTCTGGGCCTTTCAGTGAGACGAATCGTACTGAGGTACGAGTCGTGCAGTTTTTTATACCTCGGACAATCACTTTTACGAGCGTGACCAAGACGCCAGGTACAATTCGGTACAGCACACGCAGTATAGTAGCGTCTAACGTGGAACGCGCGTGGTTTCTGATTGGATCGCGTCCTTAACTGTCCTCCGATGACCACTCGTGGCGCACGTGTCAGAGAACGTTCCGCGAGGAATTTATAGCCCGATGACAGTTCTACTTCGATCAAGTGGTAATCGCGATACCCAAGCGTCGACGCTTAACCCAATTCCCGAATAATCCTTGCTCGATCCATCGACTCAGCCGAATCCATAACCGGGTGTGATTCCGACCTTCGTCTTTGAAACTTTGTTACACGCGCGTGTGAAGATGGACTTGCGCGTATCGGGTTTTTTCTTCCAATAAATTAACTTTGAAAAAAAGGTGATTAAATTTCAAATTTACAAAAGACTTCTCAAAGTGAAAAATCCTCACTTTTTCCCAGATCGAAAGACGAGGGTTCTCCGATCCTCTTTATTTTAGATCCTCCGGAAAGATTGGGAAAGAAGAGAGGAAAACGTAATCTATCGGCCTAACGTCGAGGAATTACAGAATGTATCCGTGTGGGATCAACGCGTCAGAAGTTAGCCAATTTCACGTTGAAACGGGTCGGGTCGAAAAATAGGAAAAAGCAGGTGGAATTAGCGAAACGGCTGAAATTTATCGGTCTGTCACGTGCGACCAACCAGATTCCCGGTTGTCTCGGAATCCTCGGAGTCCACGTTGGTCATCATCAATCACGCGGATGACGAACAAACACATCGATCCACTACTTGTTTGCCAGGCCCTGTCCGGTTATTGAGTTATTGACTTTCCTGAATCGGGTCACCCGTGTCAAGGATAGAATCGAAAAAGTGCATCAATATCATCGCGTGCAATATCCTCCCGAAAATGAGGAGAGTGGCGGAATTTTCGCCAAAGGAAACGTCGTCCGTCGTTGCGCGAAACTTGACTTTAAAACCAACTACAGACGAACTCTGAGCTGTCTGTTTAATTTAAACGCGACGTCGTCCTCGTCGCGTCGCGTCCCGAAGCGTTAATTCGTTTCTCAGTTTAATATTTTAACTCGGTTGCGCGTCGAAATTTGCCACGAAAGAGAAGAGGGAAAACGAGATTCGCGGACGGGTGTCACGGGTGAAAATGGATTTTTCGAAAGGTGAAAACTAAATGGAGGTAGATCCCGGGATCACGGGAGATTCCCTCGGTATCCGGTTTTAGAAATACTCTTGGAACCGCACAACGGCACCGGACAACGGTGGGCAACGTTGACTGTTGCTGGCTCGATGAAAGTTTAATTCCAGCCACCTATAATTACGACACAACGCGTTGCGAAGTTGGTCGTCAGCTCTCGTGGCCTGGCGAGTTTTATTAATACACCGTATATCAATAATAATATTGATGAGGCTATTGACACAAAGCTGCCATTCCACTTTCGCAAGTGGATATTTTAATCCACCTTTGTCGTAGCGTCTGCCACAGCGTCGTTTGCAACGTTTTACAGGTCGAGGTTTAAAATAAGCAAGCGAGAAACTAGATTAATCGTAACGATCGACGGCGTAAATAAATCAAAGGAGATGGAAACTCGGGGCGTGTTTAAAATTAGAAGAACTGCCAATAGAGAGGCGTCGGCGCCAATTAAAATCATGGAGCGATAAACGAGTACGAGGTAATGATCGGGTTTAGAGACACCGGTAATTTCAGGTTACTGCATCGATTGACCAGTTAACAAGATTTAATTAATGCCTTCCGGCTGATCGATCGTCGCGCGCGTCGGTCAGCTTGCGAGTAACTCTCGTTTCCCGAGAGTACGGTGTACGCGTTGACAGGAGACGGCAGCAAGAGGAGGAAAAAAGAAGCGCTTCTGGGTTCCAGCTTGGCTGAATTTTCCGTCTTGAATGGCGAGCGGAAACAGAGTCGTGGCACACAATGAATAATGACTGGTCGTTCAATGGGAGCTTAATTCCACGTGTGCGTGATTGCGGAACGGTATGTCGTTGCAGATACAAATAGAGAGAGAGAAAGAGAGAGAGAGAAAGAGGAGAGGGAGTCGCGGCGCTTTTTATCAAAAGCACCGATGTATTAGCGGGACGCGCTGGCGCCATACGGTCGTCCTGAATTGTTCGACAAGTGGATGACTCCTGAATTATTATTCATTGTCCGGGCGAAATTACTGGAAATTTCACGCTTTGCTGAAATCACCGACTGGCGGATAGCCTTCTCGCGATTCCCCTCCAGTCCCGATTTTAATGTCGTTATCGGAACTTGAAATTCGCTAGCCGACGACGCTCGTTTGTTAAATGTACTGCAAGTTTATGGTCCGCGCTGATCACTCCCCCTCACCCCTCGCTCGTCTTTGTAAATAATGGTTCACGTTTGAACTTGGAGTATTCCGACTCTCGTTCGAAGCTTCCATTAGCGTGTCACGGTGGTAGAAGATTACTCAGAAAAAAAAACAACTGCACGACTTGTACCCCAGTACGATTCGTCTCACTGTTCCGACTAGGAAACGAAGACGATTTTTTTGCCATAAAATTTTATCGATACGCAAACATTCGAATCGATAGAAAACAAATTACAGGCGCGATCGCTCAGTACCAGACAACGCCACTCCTACTCGAGGTCTACGCCACGCCCCCTCGCGAATCACGTGACCCAAGTCAACCAATCGCTAATTTTCGTTGCATCAGCGTTGCACCCCCGCTAAAATCACTTTCAGTGATAAAAAAAAAAATTATCGATCAGAGCACTAGCACTGAACAGTGATCACTTGATGTCAGGAAACATATTTCTGGCGTTATTATAGAAGAAAATGCAATTGTTTCATTGTGTCCACGATTTGCGATTCGTTATAAAAAAATATTAAAATATTCAGTAAGATTCGAGAGAGTATCTGCATAGTTCAATTAAACACAGAGTGTTATCTCAAAGTTTCCCAGGAAAGAACAGATACAGTTCGTTTTGTACAGCGATCGTTATGGATTTCGTTTCACCGATGCGAGATATTGACGCTCGGGGAGTAGTTTTTAAGCGAGGCAAAGAGACACTTCGAAATTGGAATTCGGGGAATTTTTGTGTGCTCGGCGGTGAACGTTGATCGCGAAGAACTTTCATTTTTTTAATTTAATTAATCTACGATTAGAATCTGAGATCATATCGGATAGAAATCAGTGGCGAGTAAATTGATTCGTCAAACGTGTACCGTGTCATTTCGCTACCGGTTTTTGCAACAGACATTTCAGCGTTTTTAATTCCGACGTTGCGTCTTTTTGCCGTCTCTTTCTTTCTTTCCTTTTTTTTTTTTGTGCTCGCGGCTCGAAGCGGAACGATCCTGGAAATTAATGGCACGGTAGTGAGCCACCGGCATTTAAATGCGGCATAAAAATTCACCTGCTGCACCGCACAGTGGTTGCACCTGTATTCATAAGGTTGTTGCGAACGAATTGTGAAACTTACAGATTAATAGGACGGGCGGGGGGAGGGGAAGCATTTAAACATTGCCGTAAATTACCCGGCGCAATATAATCCCCCGGTTACGAGCCAACGAGTACACTCGAACGATATTGTTTCCATTTTTCTAAGCGCAAAACTTTTCGCAACGCTTGGAAACCAACTAAAGTTTTCTTCTGGATTTTGCGAATCCAGTCAATTAAAATCCATTGCTTAGCCGGTCGTACGTCAGTCAAATGTCTTTAGCTGTGTTTAGAGAAAAACTTGTGTATTTTGGGGTGTCCAATTTTATTTGCAATTAACAAATATTGCACAATGTCTTGAAACGAACAAAACGGAAGTGGGAGTGTCAAGGCGATTAAAAATGCAGCTTGTGCATAATAATAATAATAATAATAATCTGAATAGTCTCGACGTTGCCTTCGAACAAGTGTAAAATCGCTAATTACGAACCAGAGGATTGGAGAAGCACGAGGAGGCGATATTTCACCGTGGAGAAAAAGTAAAATGGAAAAATTAAACGGTCGGTAGCGTCGCGTCGGCTGGAGATTTTTCAAGAAATCTCCTCGGCAGTGATAGCGACACGTCTTTTCAATCCGGCGGAACGAGCCGAAGGTTCCGATAGATCGGCTTTAAATCCACGCGCCTTATTCCCGGACACGCTCTCTATAGAACTGCCGATGCAAGTTTCCAGCAGGTGCAGCCTTCGGGGCATGCGATTCCTTCATCGCTCAGCTTTTTCATCAGAATTACAAACAATCGGCCTCCGAGTATGCTTTTTAATCCGACCCAATAAAACAATCGAGCGTACCGAGTCCCCTCGACTGACTCTCCTCTTCTTCCTCCCCTCTTTGTCTTCCTCCTCTCTCTCTTTTCTCGTCTTCGCCGCGACCGGCTGCGCCGTGTCTTCAAGTCGATGAGGTCGCAGAGAAATCCTCACCCTTCTCAATGGCTCCCTTTATCCCTCTTCTCGTTGCAGTTCAACCCTCTTTGTGCTCCCGAACCATCCCTCTCTCTTTCTGTCGTTCTCTCGTTCTCTCTCAAACGCGCGCACTCCGCCGCGGTTCTTTTCGCTCCCGTCGAGTTTTTTCTCCGTTGCTCCCGCGGGAGCGGGAACACTCGGGCAGCGATGCTCGACCTTCGTCTCTTTTTAAAACAATCGACTCTCGTAAACAACGTCATTCCCAGCTCTTTGTTTTCGCCGGCCATCTTGCCGCTTCAGGGGTGGAGAATGACTGAACTCGGCGAACGTTTCTCTCGCTGCGTCGACGATTATTTTTACCGGCGGCGTGCTTCGAATAATCCAGCCCCTCGCTTCGGGGGCTTCCGCCTGGAACCAGAAGCGCGGCCTCGTCGGCGACGTAGATTCCGCTCGTGTTCGAGACAACCGCGCTTCTTTCGCGAAATATAATTTCTCGAGCGCGGTTCGAATCTACGATTCAATCGCCGTGCCAAAGTGCGAGTTTCGAAGCTCGGGGATAAAGGGGAGCAGGGCTTGCGACGGCTTGCGACCAATCTCCGGAGCAGATTTTCGAGAAAGCGAAGTTATCTCGAGCTGGCGGGAAATTCTCTCTCGAAGAGAGAACGTCAGAGCTCTGCGAGAACGGCACGCTCGAGGTGGAAGAGTATTTGGACTTGACAGACGAGGCTCCTTCCGACGCTACTTGGCAGGCTTGCGATTTCGTCCCCGCAATCCATTTCGTTGTGGAAGCTTTCTAGTCGCGGCTTCTTCCTCCCTGCGGCAGAGCGGGCTGCCAGCCCCCCGTAAAAAGCCACGAAATCCTATAAAGCTCGAAAGAGTAGGCGGTGGAATGAAAAGCTCTTAGCATGTCGACGTCCGTTACGATCCGCCGTGCCCGCCGGACTCCGAATGGACCCCGACAATTTAAGAGGCGACCCCCGCGATCGGGCGAAACGAAATTACTCGCCGCGATATCCGTCCTTGGTGAACAACGAAAAACGTCTCGCCACCTAGACTGGAATTGTCGTCGCGGCGATCAGAAATCGGAAGTCTAGCCGGACGTTTACGTAAATCTAACGAAACGGGGCACGACCTTTGCGAAATTCTCATTTCTGCGAATATGGTGTACGGATGTGTTCCAAATTCAGTATATCGAATTGGAAATGTTCAAATATTCGTGCGTTTAGAACTCATGGATATATATAATATTGTAGGCGACCCGTAAATTTAGTCAGTTTCAAAAGGGGGATCGTGCAGGCAACGGGATAGTTTTTCAGAAATCGAGTGGAATCCTTCCCCCATACTTTTTGATTGCTCTTGACGCATCCTCTGCTCTGCAACTTTTGAGAGTCCTTTGGAAAGAATATTCAAGGCTGGTTTATTAAACTAATCATCAGAAATCAAGTCGCTCTCATGGTCGGCGATGGGAAATTTTGGAAAAATTCCCCCATACTTTTTGATTGCTCTTGATTCATCCTTCGCTCTGCAACTTTTCAGAGTCCTTTGAAAAGAATATCCAAGGCTAGTTTATTAAACTAATCATCAGACATTAGTCGATATTTAAGGTCATCTTGTAAACTCAGTCGTCAGTGATCTTTCACATTTTTAATCAATTCAATCAAAAACTATACATCAATCGATATTCGACTAATTGCAAATGCATATCTGTCGAACACAGTCGTCAGAGAAGCAAAACCTTCGGAATTACCATCGTGTAATAAAGACAGTGCAAGTCAACCATAGCTGTTCATTTTTCAAAACGTTCGAGCGCCACGCAGCGCGATCGCGCTGTTTGGTCACGATCGTTAATTCGCAACGTGCTCGGTTCCGACTATAGTTCGTCGCGAGTATATAAGATACAAAACAAGATTACGTAAACAAAACGTCAAACACGAATATTTATAATATTAATGTAATGTCTCTGATATCGGCATCGATCGGCATTGCTCGCAAATAAATGAACGAAGCGCTATCGCGCTGCATGGCACAATCGAACACGGATTAATTAAATTAAAAACCCCTGGCACTAAAACGGTTAACATACACGGTATTCGGTGTTTTTGCCCTCTCTCTGTCTCTTCTGAGCGAATTTCCTGAAAACTTTTAACAACAGGAATATTTCTATCGACACGCGTGCGACGAAAGTATTCGGGATTAATATATTCGAGGTTCTGGCGAGTAACGTCGAGTCGAGTCGACGCGACGCGACGGCGAGGACGGACGAGGAGGCATTAAGTCGAAGGGCGAAGAGCAAAGTCGGGGGCGGGTGGGCGAGCGATAATGGCGGTTACGGGGACGGAGTGCCTCGGAGATCCCGCTTTCTCGAGGACACGGCGCGGCGTGCAGAGTGACGAGAAGGCACGAAGACGCGAAAACGCTCGATGAATACTTAACGTCCTCCCCCGATGTCCCTGAAGGGCTGCCTGGTAAAACGGGCTTTTGATCCTCGGCAGCCGTTTTTTTCGCCCTTTTTCTCTCGACGACGCGAAAAATAAGAAACCATTTTTCGTCGTTAACTCGCGGATATATATACCGTTCCGTCACGTACCGAATTAACGTCGCGCTCGTAACCGGTGAAACTTTAATGAAACGTTGAGTAATCGTCTCGACATTGTTGCCGTTCCCATCGTGGATTTAACGCCCACGCTTGAAACTTTAACGCCGCGGCAACGGATTTGAGAGGTTCGCGAGGCCCGCCAGAGTTATTTGCGAAGAGTTTTTGCCCAATGGAATTTTTATCTAGCTTCGCGTCAAATCCCTGCCGCGCGAGTGAGACAAACTCTGACTCTGGTCAGAGATTTGGCACTTTTCTGACAAGAGGGAATAGCGCTTGGCCCTTCCGGGAATAAATTTAATTGCGTGCCTGGCGAAACGACAAAGACTGGATGAAGCCTGACGACGACGGATTGAAGAGGAAGAAGGGTGTATGTGTGTGTGTGTGTGTGTGTGTGTGCGGTTGAATAGTGAGTAAGGCGCCAGGAGAACAACAAACCTCCACGAGACCGCGATGGCTGACACTCCGCTCTAATGGCACCACTCAAGATGCAATATCGCTGCATGAATATTATATAGCATCCACACGACCAGCATCTGCCAGATACTCGCGTCTTTACAGCCATCTTAGACGGTCGTATCGTCGCGTAAGTCCGTGTGCCGACAGAGTCTGATGCACAGAGAGTGAAAGAGAGAGAGAGAGAGAGAGAGAGAGAGCGAAACGAATGTACGTGTGTTTCGCGGCAGGAGGCTGCCGCTTTCTCGGCTACAACCAGCCGCGTGTACCCACGTTTCTACGTACGTACCAGGGACTCCACTTAGCTTGAAAAGCTATGATTATTTCAAGGTGCACTCACAAAAATTGGCTGGCCTGCTGTGCGTTGGCCGGAGTCTCGCTCTTCAAGGGGATCGTTCGTACGGCCACCCTTTTCGGCCGGCCGTTTCCCTTTTTCAAACGTCGCTCTTGAAAGAACCCTGGCGGCCCTTTGACGCCAGATCGCCGGAACTTGATTTAAAGAGCTCGCTTCTCGGTTAATGTCGGACGCTGCCACGAGTATCGGCTTTTTTTTGTCCATCCGCCAGCCGAGATATGCTTGATCGCTTCGCCGATTTGTTGCTTCAGAATTTCCTCTCCGTTCGTTTTTTCGAACGCTCTCGACTCTTTTTTTCCCCCCCTCTTTTGCATTCTCCGATACGGAAAAGGGCGAAAGGCGAGGGCAATCTCCTCCTCTCTCGCGCAACTCGGTCCGATCCCAGGCGAGATTTGCCCGTTTCACGAAATTACCAACTGCTCGTGGAGCTGGACGGCGCAACGTTTTAAATTACGCCGGATGACACACCTGTCACCAGTCTCGCTAATTTGGATTTCCAAAAGCTTCATGAAAATCCACCCTCGCCGGCGTCCAGGCGTCACGCTGTAACGCACGTGTGACGCGTTACACGGCCGAAATGCTGGCGAGGAAATTTCGCCACGTCCCGCGGGCGCAACGCGTTCAATTAATTGTTAACGCGATTCACGGCCCTGCCAGAAGCTGCAACTCTCGAAGTACGTGTTCCAGTTACTTTGGCGAGTGATCAGCGGCAAGGTCCCCTTTGAAAGTACACGGTACCACGTGCTACATCGGAGCGAATTAAAAGAGAAGCCTGCGGATTACGTGTCGCAGACTTCCAATTCGTTTCGAAAGATCGAGGCGCGTAATAATTCTGCAAGTTGGACCGCGAGGTGGCGATTCAGTTTCTAATTAATAAAATCGCGTCACCTGGCTGTGAAAGGCGGTCTTCGCTCTCGGTAACGAAGTTCGAGGTTTCGAAAGGAGAGAGAGATTTTTGTGGAGAACGCTTTGATTCGACGTTACCCCCGTTTCCTCGGGGTGGAAATGGGTGGCACCCGTGTTCCCGCGGTTTCGCGCATTAACGTTTCACTCGCGCGAGACGTCGAGTGGCACGGTGATTTCGAAGGATATCCCGGCTAAAAGACGAGCTCTCGCGCCCGACCCAGTCAAATAAGATACGAGCGTGTCGAGCGTGAAACATTAACGAGGAGTAAATACGTAAAGAGGCCGACGTACGTGGATCGATGAATAAGTAAATGGGCGCACGTACCGCAGATAGACGCACAGATAGCAGATCTACGGGATCTCTCTGCGAATCAACCATGGTCTTTCGAAAGCGGCACGAACGCAACAAATTTCCCCGCGGTTTCCGCGTTGTTAACTTGCCACCGCGGAACACGCGTTTGGAAATCTGACGCGTTTACAGCGCAAACAATTTTAAATTGCCTCGCGTGCGTCGGTGCGTGCCTTTGTCCGTGTAGTTTTCACGATCGTTTATCAACCATCGAGCCAACCGGGTGCAAAGTTTTATCACGCAACGCTGTTTACACTATCATTTCCACCGATTATTTACGCCGTTTTTAATACAAAAACTTTCAAGTTGCGCGTTCTCAATCGGTTGAAATTCGAAAAGACGCGTGCGATCGATTGTGGAAGGAAGATGTACACTTGGAAAGGGAGGGAGATAATCGCGATACGGTTCTGTTATCAGAATTTTCCATGCATCTACGAAAGACGAAAGAAGAGGAGGGGCTTTTTTTCGTAATTTGCAAGCACCCTTGGTTTGCGCAGGGTCTGTTCTCGCCTCATTAACTGCGAATCAGCGGAACATAATACCGCCGGGTGAAAAAAGCGTCTCCGAGGGAGACGGAGCGACGAGGCGAGGACGAGGCTGGGGAAAGAAAAAGACGGGACAAGCGCGAGACAGGAAGAGGAGACAGACAGAAGGGGGAGAAAGAGCGAGATGGACGGGAAAGAGGAGGAAATTTCGGGACACGGAGTTATCAGTAGGGGGGGGGGGACGTGGAGGAGGTAATAGCCTGTGAAGGGAGAAGAGCAGGAGGCGCGCGGAGATTGTAAAATCGATGAGGTTCTTTCGCGCCTGGCGTACTTACTACCTGACGTTCCCTCGTTTCTTTCCAACGACGTCGAACGTCACGTTCGCTCGCGCGGCCCGCTTAAAACGCGACGAATTCTCTCGTCGCTGGCGATGACCCTTGGCTCCCGAGCCTCTCCCGTTGGAAAAAGAACCCTATTTCTGCAGCGAGAGTGTTAACTCTCCGGGTTGCTCGAGGCGTCTTTCAAGCTCGTCGAGGTTGCACCCGCGTTTTAGGGTGCGCGGCATTCGAACGTTTGCGTTTTCCTCTCGCACGGACTCCCCTTGTTCCATCCGCGTTTCCACGCAGGCAGTGGAGTTCTCTCTCGCCGAGAGAATTTTTTTCGAACAATTTGGGATAATGGTTCGTTTGGTGGCGGCGGATTTATGTCCCTCGGCTGCAAAGGCCCGGTATAATTCACTTTTCCCCGGGATTTATGGCGCTCCCTTCTTGCGGATTGGTTTTACGTCCCCCGCTTGTCCGCCGTCTCTCTTGCGTTTCAATCGCGACGAGAGCGTTGCGAGGACAAGCAAGACGCGGTGTACCGAAGTGCGAGAAATCTGTTTAATTTTATCGCAGTCAGTTTGACGAAAGTTTACACATCGCGGACGGAGTTCGCGTCGCAGTTCGTTTCCCCCTTGGAAACTTAAGAACAAGAGCTCTTTGGCTTCCGCGAGGATCCGCGCGCTTGTTTTTGAATTTTGTCGTATCGTCGATGCTCGACTCTCTCTCTCGTTTGGACCGTAGAATCAAACAGCGAACCGATTGCCCGCTCAGACCGAGCGAGACGGCACGTCGCTGCGCGAATTGAAGAAAATTCCACGGACAACCGGTCACCGGTGTTAAATTCCAAAAAACGGGCGATTAAATCGCCCACCCTGTTGCTTTCACTTTTCGTGAAAGCGCGAAACGCGGCGGGCCGCAAGCAAAATGCGAGCACCGACGCGGTACCGGAATCGATTCGAGTCCGTGGGAGATCGGATCGATTCGAACCGAGTCGCGTCGGAGGATCGACGAGGCGATCGCCACGCGCTCTCGTCGTTATAATAAATTTACGCTCGATGCTGGTCCGCGTGGCGCGCGGCCACCGTGCGCGATATATTCATATTTATTTATGAGGAATGTACGCGACCCTATTGATTTTTCGACGTTAGCGCTCGTCGGCTCGTTATTCCAGCGCGGAACGTCCCTTTCAGCCTTTCGAGCGATTCCGCCGGCGAACAAAGCGAGCAGCCTAGCCCGTGGCCAAAGGCAGGAGTCCAAAACGACCCGATGATCAATTCCGCGGGGGAGAAGAGGGGGAGGGCATGATTTAAATATTAAATTAGCAGAGACGCGAATCGCTTGGCACGCCGGTGCCAGGAAAAATAAATAAATGCCGGTTTCTTGGCGGACAGGCTGTCGAAGACCTGTTGAGTGACGCGAGGAAGAAACCCAAATAACGTGTAAAATGTCTCGATACGAAAACGGAAAAGGATTTCGCATCCAACGTCGTGAATTGCACGTTGGCAACGAGGCGATTTCGAAAACAGCTACTTAGCTCTTCATGATTTACGAATCGAATCGAGTACTCGATAAACTTGAGTAGTTGGGAAAATATTGGAACAAAGGTGATGGATGCATGATGGAAGGATGGATAGATTTTAGGTAGATGAGAGAAAGAAGATCGCGTTTCGTCTCGGAGCCACTGCCTAGATTCATCAGTGGGACCCAGACACTTGTTATTGTAACTACCCGCTAAGTTGGGGCCCAATGATCACCCATCCTAGCGGCGTTCCGCACACTCTGCTTGCTTAACATCGAAGATTGGTAGGACCTCGACGCTAGACGCACAGCTAGTCAGTGTTCGGAACTCGTAGTCGAGGAATCATAGGCCGCTGCAAGAAGGAAAATCCAAAGTGGGGCCTCCACTTGCCTCAGAACCTTCGAATCGAATCGAGTCGAGTCGTAAAGATTGCAAATTTCACAGAATCACGATTTCTAAGATACACGCACGACGTCGATGCATGTGGCAGATAGTTTCGCTACAGTGGGAACGCAACTTTTGATTTCAGATATTTCTACACCGCCCTGTACGTACGTGAGATACAGTAGCCTGGAAGATGTGGTGCCGCAGGAGTTGGGATTCCATCAGCTGGAGTTCACCCCCACCGTCGTATCGAAAATAAGGTAAAGAGTTGATTGACCTGTGACGCGCACGCGTTATCGGGTTATCGTAAAGAGATCTCTGTTCTAAGCGTTTCTACGTTGCACCGTTGCATTTTTATCGTCGCTAATCAACCCTTTAAGCGCTCATCGGTTTATATATACACTCTCTTTAAATAGCAACGGTGTCGTCCGAGCACGCACGGTGGAAAGCCTTTTTCCTTTCTCTCTCTCTCTCTCTCTCTCTCTCTCTCTATCTTCTTTTGAAAAAGAGGAGAATTCTTCGAGGAGAAAATTGATTGGAAAGTAATTGTTCCACGTTCTACATACGCGCGTCAGAGTATCTCGATAATAGTGTCACTTTTGAGACGAGGTGATGTACGAGACGAACGGGAGCGTAACGAATCCAAAATGTATTATTAAACGTAAATAAATTCGAGACGTTTATTCGTCGTTTGTTCACGTCGTAAGTCTCTCTAGTCGTGTAATTATTCACGCCACGATCAAAATACAAAGCGTCCCTTTAATTCACCAGCGTTTGACTAATTGATAATCTAAAGGTTGGAGCAATGTTGAAATTCAGTCGAGCTGCTAAATTTACCAACCGGCAGAATTTCCTCTCTCGAACCATCTTCTTTTCGCCGAACGGATTGTCCGTGGAAAATTTTCGTTCGCAAGGAATCGAAACGCCGAAACGTTTCGAAGGGAGGGCGAGGCTCGCGAGAGGAGAATCCGGCGGCGGGAGCGTGATAAAAATGATGGGAGTACCGGGCGATTATTTACGGTGGAGCTAGCAACGGCACGAATAGGAATTAAACGCGAACAGCAGTTTAACGCGATAATTAATTCGAAATCAGCAGAACCGCTCGCAGATTAACAGACATCCAAGCCCCGGTTTTAGTTGTCTCGCTCCAGTTTGCGCTTGCAAACCTCCCCCCTCGCCTCGTTGCCACCCGTTTCCCCACGACTCCCGGTCGTGTAGTTGCTGCAGATAAACGCGAATACTTCATAAGCTCGTAATCCTGAAACAAAACGCCCGCCAAGAACAAAAGGATCCGCCCCTGGGTCCCTGCGACTCGCCCGTTTCCTCTTTCGTTCTCGCGGCGCGACCCTCTCGATACGCGCTGGCAACAACAACTCCTCTCCTCTCCAACGGAGGGGAGGGCGTTCGCTTTCTTTCCCTTTCTCCGTCCATTTAAGTAAGTCTTAACCAAGTCGCGAGTAACCAGGTCGGTTATTAAAAGTCACTCCTCGCTGGCAACGAGGAGAACCTCCAGCTGCCAGCTCTGCCCTCCGCCTTTTGTTTGCGACGCTGAATGGATCTGATGTCGAGACTCAGGGGTGGGTTAATGGTTTACGCGCAGCGGGGGTGGCGGATGGCCTCCGGAATTTTTCGGACGTGTTTCCGCCGCGATTTCTTTCGACGTTCCTCTCCAGGATTCAAGGATGGTAGCAGCGAAATCGATAGGACGAGAGATCTCTCCGAGAATTCTTTCTTTATTGTCGGAGAAAATACTCTCGTGCTTCTCTCGGGTTTGATGGAACTGAGCTAGACAATAAATTGAAGTTCCTTTTATCGTCAATAAACGAGACCGAAACAATTGCTTTATTTTTTTTCTTCTCTTTTTTTTTCTTCTCTTTTCCTTTTTTAATGAATCTTCAAGATCGTTGTTACGTTTGCGACACGTTTGCTCGTGAGAGTGGAAGCTGAAGGCTTTGGAGGTGTTGGAAAAGCGCTGGGAAATAGGTCGTTGAACGTGTCGCGGGAGGGAAAATACACGTCTCGCGAGTATCAGCTGTTTTATTTAGATTTTCGACGACCGTTTCCGGTTTCCGGGTTTTTCCCTGCCAAAATCCACGCTCAGTATTTGCGGTGGATATTTACTTTAGGCGTTACTAAAAAATACACGGCACCGTGAAAAATTCACGGGAGCGAGAAACTCGAGTTCGAGCCGAGCGGCGCCAATTTTCGACAACGTTCGCCCAAAAACTGAATATCACCAAGTCCGAGTATTACCGTATCGTAAATCATTCTCAGGGAACGCGATCAGCTTTTCGAATCGTTGTTGGGCCGTCTGCAAAAATAGAGTCCGTCTGAAAATCCCATTTTCTCGTATCGCGCTGGACGTCGAGCGTCGCTGCCACTCGAAACAAAAAAAAAAAAAAAAAAATAATAAAACTAATCTTCGCTTTGAAACCAGCAATCTGTAAAATTTTTTCGGTGACGCAAATATTCGAGTTTCTTTTTTTAATTTTCTTTTTTTTTTTTGAACTTGACATCGTGATCAAGTTTAAACATATTTTTCTGCGTCTCAACAAATTGTAGGATGTATTTTTTAGCAAAGTTTCACAAAGTTTGTTTCGCAAAGCGGGCAACCAAAGTAAAGACCGAATCGATGTTATTACGTGGCATTAACGACTCGATCATCGCAACGGTTACAGCCTCATAAAGTCTTGGCAAGCCTCAGCGATGATACATCTTGTAATCTCTTTTCCTCGAGGAATAACGGAGTTCCTCTCTCGCCCGCGGGTCATAATCTATTTCTCCGCTGCATTTCTGCGCCGCCCTCCTTCCTCTCCCTCGCGCCCTCTCTTTCTCTTTCCTCCTCCTTTCCAGCTTCATCGCGTTCACTTTCCGACTTCTTCTTCAGCCGGCGCAGCTGAACCACCGTGTCTTTATCCTCTCGAGGGAGGTTTATTCTTGTTAGGTTAAAACTAGGAAAGTAGCGGCAAGCAAAACACTGGTTACATCTCCGCCGTGGCTTTCAGCTCTCAAGATCGCCCTCGTTGTCCCGTTCATTTGATTTAATCGACACTGATCGTTACTCGCTTCGCTTTAACGTTAAAGTCAAAAAATAAAAGAGGATGAAACATCATAGGTTACATCTGTGAAAAAAGAGAAAAAAAAAAAACTGTAGAGGACCCTTCTCCGTTTATCTTTGCTCCGTTTGTATCAGGAATTCAATGAATTCGACGGATAACAGTGTCAATCGCAGTTCGAGATTCCGGTTCTTCCCCCCTCAGAGACGGTACTTTGCACCCCCGAAAATCAAATCTTGGATTCAACCTGTCGGCTCGTTCTGTCTGTGTCAGGGCGGAACGACGAGCCAGTCGGCCGCTCGACCAGGGAAATCGGTATTAAAGGATGAAAGGATTTCGTTTCGACGTATTTTGCCTGTAATCCAAGCGGGCCACCCCCCGACCGGTTTTCTCTTCCTCCTTTTCTTTCTCCTTTTCCGCCCCCTTATCGCGGTCTGAAGCCGGGAACTTTTTCGAGATTCTATGAGCTTGCTCTTCTTTCTCCCTCCGCCCCTTGCACCGGGGATCAAGCGCGATTTTCGGCTACGAAGATTGGAAATCGCCGTGGCCGTTATTTCACCCCTCGGCTATTGTGCGCGGAAGCTTGGAACAAGGTGGCCAGTGGTCCTTCCTCTCTCGTGCGTGGTTTTCTCCTCCTCGGAGTTTGGAAACGACGGCTCGGGATGAACACCCGGATATTACCAGCCGCGGGTAAACTGAAGGTACTCTTTTCTTGCTCGGGCATATTTCTCCTCGGACGCGGAGAGCCCTCTGCCGCTCCATGGAAATCCGAATGGATCGAACAGGGTGGGAAGCGCCCTGAATCTATCTGGAATTCATGCCGGACCAGCTCGTCGATGGTATCAATGGTACAGTTTTCTGATTGAGTGTTAGTGTCAGCTCTCTGGAGAACGGAGAGAGAGAGAGAGAGGGAGAGAGGGAGGAGGAAGATGGAATTGAAGAATTGATATCGATAGATGGAAGCAGAGTTCTATGAAATTGTACAATTGATATCGATAGATGAAAGTAGAACTGTTATTCGAGAATTGATGGAAACGAGTATCGGGGGGGGGGGGGGGGGGGGGGGGGGGAAATATCGAACGTTAATTGTTATGAAAAATCGGGAGGGAGGTGGTTCCACACGAAGGATCGCCGAAGGATGATGAATTTTTTTGAAGTCGTCGATTGTTTCGTTCTTATTTTCGAAATTTCTATTTTTTACGGTGAAATATGAACTCAATTATCGAGGGAAGTTAATAGCGGCTGCTTACGTCCCGCCACGGGAGCTTCCTTTCATATTTTAGCAAACTTCATCGACGTTCGAGTCTTTTATCTGGGAAAATGGCATTCTGATCGATCATTATTCCTTTATTGTTCACCGTTATAGTCTTCCCTCTCGGCGTCCCTTTTATTTTCGATACGCCGAATAATCTTTAATATCGCGAGGAATCGGCGATCGTTCCTTCCCTTTGATAACCCTCCTCGCAATAACCGGGCCAAAACACTGCGTCTCGCATTTCTTTTTTTTTTTTTTTTTAAACAAATATTGCAACTCGCATCGATATAAGAAAAATTCCACCTCTTTCTCTCCTCTCCGCGTAATTGACCGGCCGATATTTCCTCGCTGTCGACGACATTTTACACAAAAATCGAAGATCGTCGCGCCGCTTGTTATTACTAGCCTCGCTAAGGGTTCGCGCGCGGGCTATAAATTACTTTCCCAACGAGACGTAGTCGACCACAGACCCGTCAATAATTCATCGCGGACCTGCTTTCCACCGAAAATCCTTTCACGTAGACGTACAGAAAGAGAGAAAGAGAGAGAGAGAGAGAGATCTGCCGTGTGCTGGCACCGGAAAAATATTTAATTTACCGAAAAAAATCTCGGCGAAAATACATCACGCCATACAACCGTACAAAATACATCATGAAAATTTTTTTATCGCGCATTTTTGCGAACCCTTTTCGCAAAAGTTGCGCCAGATACGAGAGATACTGTGCAACGCGAATTTAGGTTGCGCCGTGCTTTAGGCGAGAACTTTCGCAACTCGCAGGTTCGTGTTTTCAACCCGTCTTATCTCTGCGAAGGGATAGAGTCTTTTCAGGGAGAGGGCTCGCTCTCTCTCTCGAGAGAGAAAATCGATTTTCAAAATATCTCCAACGAGTCCCCGCGAAATTTCGCAAAGGGGAAACAGAGGAAAGAAACTGAACGGAAAACGAAAATTCGTGGCTCGAAGAGTGGAGACGAGCAAGCCAGCCTTAAATGCTTCTAACGCGATTACAAATCGCTGAAGAGCCGAGGCTGGGTTCCTCGCTGGAATACGCGAAGACATATATTTCCGAGTCAGCCTCATTTACTCTTTCACCGATCTCCCCCCACTCTCACCCTGTTTTCCATCCTTCCTTTTAACCGCTCTTTACACAACCCTTCACACGTACAGGCGAGCGAATGTGTTGCGTTTCAATGTTTCAGCGAAACGTCGTTTCCGCCGTTTTCCCTCAAGTATTTATCTTTACGCTCCGCGGCAACGTGTGCGCTCGTTTAAACGTTTAACAAACCGTTCTTACAAACGCGCGCTGAATCGAAGATCTTTTTTATTTTCTCCAACAACGTTCTTCGAGACGTTGTGAAAAAAATATACTCGGAAACAGTTGCGAACGGTTCTTGCGCCGACATCTACAAAGCACGGTTTCCGCTCGAATTCCTCCGTGATATGCAAATGCGTCGCGATTCGCGTCACGCCGCGTTGAAACGCGGCTGATTGTCGCGGAAGGGTTTGAGAAATTGTCTGAGATCCCCTCCCGTTTGAAGACGTTACGCGCGGGCGCCGATCCGATTTTATCGTCAAACGAATTGTTGACAATTTCGAATCGCGTCACCTGTTGCACCCGCGACGCGATGCACCTCCTCCGATACGATATTAAAATGCAAACAGCCAAGAACGTTTAAGCCGACGCACTCGACCCGCGCTGCAGTCGGATGAAAACCGAAGATCGGATTGTGTAGAACGCGACGGAGACTGTTCGCGTATCTCTCCTCTCGAGGAGAATCAAATTCTTTCAAGAAAATAAATTACCGTGGTAATTCTTGTGTCTTTGGGTAACAACTCGCGAACTCTTTGTCTTGCCTGTTGCAGTCGTTGCTCTTTTTGCGTTTATGCGCGAACGAGCTCTCACGGCGAGAGCCCGCGTCAAGCCTGCTACGACGTCAGTGGTACAGGGCCGATATAAATCAGACGCCCGAGAGAGAACGACTCGAACTGCGCTGTAAACTCAGAGTCAGAAACAACGTCCCCGTAAAAGCCGAAGAATTTTCGTTTACAGCCCGCTGAAGTGCGATCGTAAAGTTGGACGTCCGACACGCAATTACAGTTTTGTGGCCAGTGGATGGAGTGCAGTCGATTCTTGCGTCAATTTATTTATATTGATCAGCTGCTCGAGTTTCTAGATTCTCGTCTAAAAACTTTCGCCACATCGAGACGTCTTCTCTCGCGGGGCTGCGTTGCCCTGAAACTCCCGCGCAACGCAAACCGATTCGTCTTTATTGCGGATCTGCCGGAGGCTCGAACGCAAGGCACACACGCGAGAGACCCCGCTGTTCGTCTATTTTACAAGTCGGTCGTTCGCCGCGTCTATCGCGCTCCCCCCGTGCGAGATAAGATTCACCCGAAATTTATCGAGGCCCCGCCGCTTTAACGTACTCATTTTCGCCGGGGCGCAGTCGGGACCTTATCGGGACCTTCGAGGAAACTTGGAAGATTCATCGACGCGAGCAGCGCACGAGGGGGAGGGAAAAAAGAGACCACGTGTGTTACGTGCAAACCACCGCGATGTGAGTGTGCTCGCGATCCAATCCCCCCTTACCCTCTGGCGCGATTTATCAGACGCCGGATTTCGGCCAGCTTCGAATCCTGCGGGCCATCGTTTCGTTTCTACGATCCATTTCCCCCACGTTCGTTTCGCCTGGAAACCGAGCGACGCAACCACACGCGGACGGGATTCTAGGATCCCTGGTTGAATAAAGGGGTGCTCGACACCGGGCCAGAGAACCGTATCCAGATGTTGGCGAACGTGAAACAGAGCGAAACAAGTGCTGGAAATTTTACAATCTCTGTTTCTCGGAAATAGATTTTGGAGGATCGGGTCGGTGTTATTGGGAGGATTTTGCGAGCCCTCGGTGACGCTGATAGGTTTCTCGTTTTACTCCGTAGCTCTGTAGGGACAATAATTGCAGTAGACAATTTGAGAAGTTGCTCTCGATCGGAGGATTTGCTCTCAATTCCATTCGACTACTCACGCACGCGGGTATACCTTTCACACAGCACCGACACTCGTTCTCAATTTTATACGCCCTTTACACATTCCCCGAACGCGTTCGATCACATCCATACTGAATTTAGGTCGCGCTAGGTGGTACGTTTGGGACTCGATCTCGCTCCTCTCTCTCTTGTTAAACTCTAAATAGAACCGTCTCGAATGATACGAATGATCTGTCACGTGCGAGATGACTTTTGAATATATCCAGATATGGGTGTAATTTCCATCAACTGCAGTAATCTCCACAATTCGTTCAAATGTACAAACTGGCCGAACTGACTCTCCTCCCGAAAGTTTCGCCGAAAATTTCCCCTCCGGAAGGAGTCTGAATAAAAAATAGTTGGAAGCGACATTTGTCCGAATAAATTTGCACGGATTTCATTCAAAGCGGAGCCGCTCGACGTGAATTACGAAAGGAATAAAACGTCGCGCCGGTCGAGCAGGAATCCGATAAACTTCGTTCGCGCGATACACATATGCAATTTCGTATTTGCAATCCGGAGCCGAGCCGTCACGGCCAGCCGAAATCGATTTCCCAGCCGATTCATCTAACGGTTACGTTATACTTCCCCGCTCCCGTGTACCTCCACTGTTCACTCCAGCTCCGAGCCTTCTCACCTTCTCCCTTTCCGTTTCACGTCAGATGACAGCCAATTTTTATTCCGGTGATTGCATTTGCAATTCCCATGCGAAACTCCCGTTCCCAGCCGATCCCCGCGCGGCTCCGATACGCTCGGTCGATTCTTTCCAATAGCCTTCGCCCTTTCAACCTGTCGCTGCTTTCTTGTTTCTCGCTCTCTCCCGGCCGATGATCGCTGAAAACGCGGCCAATGGACACTCGCGCGCAAGTACGTAGCTCGAGAGAATTTAATCGGTGGCCGACCAAGTGTTTCAATCTCGAGCGTGAAGAAAGTCGGCGATACAATTAAATTCAGGACATTAAAGGAGAAATATTAAATACGAAAGATTTTAGGACCTAGAAGGAACAAGGGTGTTAACGAAAGACTATAAACGACACTTGGGAGCAAAGACGAAAGTCAATTGGATTCTACGCGTATAATGAGTTGGACGAGTTGCAATTTTTCGAATTGTACAATATTTACAAAAAGGGTACGGATCAAAATTCGACAAGTTTGATTTTATATAACGTTTTTCGTTAACTCGTTCATCTTTAGTCATGCGAAACAATATTCTTCGATGTATAATGGTATTGCGGGTTGCGGAAGCCTCGTTGTTGGGAATTTTATCACTGAAAGTGATTTTAGCCAGAAAATCAGGCCTCTTCAGATGCAACGCTGATGCAACGAAAATTAGCGATTGGTTGATTTGGGTCACGTGATTCGCGAAGGGGCGTGTCATTGAAGTCGTGCAGTTTTTTTTCCAATAGCGAGGCAACTATTCGTCGCAACGAAAAGAATGAGACTATTTGTCTAGTCTTAATCCCTTAATTATGTCTTAAGACGTAAAATACCAGCATGCATGTGTACGCATGTCTAAGTGTGTGAACTTTGTATAAAGACAGAGGTTCCAAGGATCAAATTTGCAGCGTGCAATTAATATTTCTTTGTCGCCGCCGTATTTGACAGATTTGTTCAGTTTTCCTTAATTTACTCAAGTATTAACAAACTTTACATGACAAACCACGCGGGTAAAATATTTCTCGCCGACACGTAGCTTCGTTTTCGCGCAGAGGCAGACTTCTCGTCGATGGTGGTACAGTCGTATTTATTTAACGCGGCTAGCTGTTTACAGCTAATTATTCTTCCAAGAGAACGGGCACTGACAGACTTACTTAGCATCCATTTGGCGCAAAATACGACAGCCAGCGTGCCGGCGGACTTGAATGGGGGGAGAGCGAACACCGCAGGAACGAGGTACGGCTCCTGAAAACATAATTCCAGTTCCTTAAGAAGCAATTAATTCCGTTCCCGAAGGAACGATAAAGGACGAGGGGGAGGACGGAGGACGCGCACAGCGCGGAGCTAGACATTTAAATTAAGTGGTTCCCTTCGAAATTAGATCAGGGAGAATGTTCTTTGTTGTCCCGTGCCGCCGCGGCCAACCAGTAATTCGTTCGTTCGCCGCGTGACTTTCGACGTAAAATTTTTAAGAATCCGGACAATTGATCGGGCCAGACGTCGGGATGGCAAACATCCCTTCGAATCGAACGGCGATAAAGGCTGCGAGCCAACCGCGGAACCAACCGTGATTTTGGTCACGTCATTGTTTGATGATGTTTGGTCAATATGTGCTTCGAGCATACCGAAACGTTATGATGACCGTTTCGGCGATATCTTGACAGACGGTGTTTGCACGAAATACGTTGCACGCCGTCGGTATTTGCAATTTTTATTGTCAGATTCGCTGGAATCGATCGAAGGTTTTTAAATTAGTTTGAAAGTGTATTCCTTTAAAGCGTTTGTCGAGTAAAATTTAAACGCTCTTTAAACGGACTTGGGAAAAGCGGTTCTTTTCTCAAGCGTAGAAATCGACGTGAGTATTTTATAGCAGTTATCATCGTCGCGAACTTTTCCACATTCAGGAAAGAAGGTTGGTTCATCGACGAATCTCGGTTGTTGCTACGCTTTGAACGTCTCGCCGGAATATCCCACCAGACAACCCTTAAATGGAAATTGGAAAACTTTTGTCGTTCCACGCGTTGTCCTTCACGAACTAATTTGATTAATTACGAGTTTCCACCGACTGCTGATAATTTCCAATCGACAATAAATTCCGATAAGTAAATAAGAAAGAAGAGAAAAAACTACACCACTCCAGTACGATTCGTCTCACTGAAAGACCCAGAAGCAACTGTTCTGACGACCTTTTTGCCATAAAATTTTATCGATACGCAAACATTTGAATCGATAGAAAACAAATTACAGATGCGATCGCTCAGTACCAGACAACGCCACGCCCCCTCAGGAATCACGTGATTCCCAAATCAACCAATCGCTAATTTTCGTTGCATCGGCGTTGCATCTGAAGAGGCCCGATTTTCTGGGTTACCCCCGCTAAAATCACTTTCAGTGATAAAAAGAAAGGGGAAGAGGGTCAGCAAAGATCAACCGGAAGCTAGCAATGGACGCGCGCGTACATCTTCGATCTCTCTAAAAGAGAAATTCCAGCAGGAAAAGTTTCGTCGCTTGCCAACCAGTCTCGCTGGCTGTTGAGTAATAAAAAGTGGTTGCCGTCTCTGGAGCAGCGTCATTCAACTTCAAACTCCTCCAACCGAAATACGACAAATCCAGCGGAACCGTGGAAACAAACTACGGCACTCGTGTCTTCGGCCAGGCCATTGGCATGTTTCGGGACGAGCAATTCTCCGCTACTCGTTCTGGCTTAACCCAATTCCGCGGAAAGTAGAACTCAACCTGATCGCCTCTCGGCCACGAGAAGCCATCGGTAATGATTTCTCTCCGAACTGGGAGGATACAGGAGTTGGAAGACGATTTCGATTCTCGGTTGTTGTCGAATATTTTTGTCCATTGAATATAAGAGAAGAGCAATCATTTTGCCTTCAACTTTTCACTGTTGTGGAGCTTTTCACTCTTATGGAGCTCGCGCGCACGCCAGATGTTTCAAATATTATTTAAATATATTCAGTATTTCATTGTAGCGTCCAATTATTCTACGATACACGTGCACGATGCACGACGATGCTTACTTTTTCCAAAGAGGGCAGAATAAAAGTTCAGCACCGGAAACGAGGAAGGAAACCGGAGGGAACGAAAAGGTACGCGGCGAGACGAAGCAGAGGTGAAACAAAAGCAGAGAGAGAGGGGACGAACTGCCAGACGCAGGGACACGGTTTATTCCACCGTTCCGCATCGTTAGGGCTCACGTTTTGACGCACACCAGCGAGGCATCACGAATTACGCGCAAGCCAGCTCGTTGTACGCTCGCCGGGGAATGTACCAGCGACGCTGGTATTGCCGATGTTCCCTTGAATGGGCTGATACAAAGGGATCCACCATATGACGTGTAGCCGACTGGATACGCGCAACCGCCCTATTCGTGTATCGTCCGGCAGCATGGTGATAATTCAGTTATTGGGCGGAGAGTCCTTCAGAGTCTCCCGCCCATCCCTCTCGCCCCGCCGAAATTTTTCTTCCCCTTCTCACGGAGAGGAACGAGCATTTTTCCAAGCATTCGGATACTTTGCAGTCTGAGCAAAGCGGACAATTCGACGAATTAGTCAACTGTGAACTCCTTGATAACTTTTCAGTAACAAGCGATTTTAATACCCTTTAGTACCAACAGCATTAATTAATGGGGGAAGTTGGACGCGATATAACCTTATTAATCGATGCGGTCTTTATCGTACAGAGGTCTTATCATCCCCCTTCATTGTACGCGAAGGGTTCCGGTGGCTCTTTGTGTCATGTTCATTGGTTTCAAAGTGAAAATTTACTTAACTGCCGCTGTACGTGTGTGTGAAATTGTGCGAATGTCGCAAAACGACGTATTTCCTCGTTTGAAAAAACTCTGGCGCTTCCGCTTGACGCAAGTACCAGTTCTATCGGTTCCTCGCGTTAAATGGCGTTAAACAGATATTTTATACTTTGTAAAATACGAATTCCTAGAATTTAATCTCTCGATTCGAAGGGAAGACGTCGCGCAGGTCGAGGCGTTACTTTGGTTTTCGCGTTCGATCTGGCTTGACGTACTCTCGACTGGACTTGAACTGGTCTCGTGATCCGAGATCACTAACGCGATTATCGTTCGAAACACTTGCAACTGCAATAAATCGCGCGTCGTCTTACCAGTGTCAACGAATTAACAAGACTCTGTCTGTTTTTAAATCTGTCGCGCGAGAAGAGGGAACATCCAATTTTATCTGTCCGTCGGCCGATCGATCGAAATTGTTAGTTTTCCGGCCAACAGGCTCAAAAGCCGTCGCTTTGGAACAGTTTAGAATTTGGCCGATCGGGGGTTACGTTCGAAACGAGGGTGACGTGAGAGTCGCGCAATGGCTTTGATAAAGTTTATCCAACCGCTGGACAGAGAAAGCTACCTACCGAGGAAGCGTAGGGCCGGGCTCAAATTGCAGCTGACAACTGTGGAGTGCCGAAAGGTTTCCCTCGCGTAATTGCCTCACGTGACAAGTTATCGATTCACCGAGTTGTCACAGGCAACCGTGAAAACCGTGATAACTGTAACTGTTCTCGTTTGCCGCATTTCGACGCGACGTAGTTTATTCCGAGTGTCGAAGTAGCCGCGACAGCAGTCGGATAATGGGGGGAGAGAGGGACGCAAATTCGTGCAACGAAACGATTTCGATAAACCGAGTAACACGTTTCGTCAAAACGTCGCGGCGTTGCACGCGTGGAAAGTTAAGCGTGAGCGTCTTTACTTTTGCTTTTAGGCAAGTAGAAACTTGCAGGTTTGGTCAGACAACGAGCGAGAAACACTTTTGCCCTTCTCTCGACCAAGTAAACCGGATAATGATCTTCGCAATTCAAGCGGTGAATTACAGGAAGCTGCACCGCTCAATCGTAACGCGATCCAATTATTTTCGTATACGTGAAAGGAACAAAAAAAAAAAAAAGGAAAAAGAAAAAAAAGAACGATCGTCGATATTCTCTTCTCTGGATACTGGCTGTTCGTTTAAATCAGTTCGTCGAGCAGCGGTAATAAAGGCAATGTAAAAAATATTTGATAGAGCGGAGGACGTGGATTTATGAACAAAGTTCTCTGTCAATGTCGAACTGGTGCGCGCACAGAGGCCAGCGCGAGCTATCGCTTGATCAAGATTAATGACGATATCTCGGAACCAAGTAATTTCAACCATCGAGACAAGTTGACGTTCGCTGTGTGCCGCTCTTGTTCTGCTTACACTACATTTATTCAACATTAGTGATACACGATTTAACATAGCCCCGTGCTCTCTTCCAGCCTCCCTTCGCGTGCCCCCGCGAGACTCGCTCTTCGTCAGCCCCCGTCACCCTCATTTCCCTACTTTTACGTGATTTATAACAATATCATCAGCAGCAGGAAGTTGAGACGTTAAGTCGAGGGTGACTTATGACTCTCGAAAACGCTCTCCAGATCCGTGCGTCCAACCAGGACGAAGCCCCTCCAACCTGTTTTGCTCGGAGCTGAAAGATACTCGACAACAAATTTTTGGCCAAAGTCGAAAGATCGGTTTCTGAAAAAAAACTCGATCGATTCAAACATTCCTCAAACGTTGACGCTTATTTTAGTTCCTTTGCGTGTTTTCACGAGACAGTATTTGTCTCGCAATCGCCAGAGCAATTTTGCAAATTGGACAGGTCAGAGCTACGTTTACCTCGGTTTGACGATGTTTGAAGAACGGCAGCGGCACTAAGCGTTGTAACAGAGGTTTTATTGAAACTCTTCTCTTTTTTCTCAGCGCACCAGTTCTGTGGAAGCAGCGGGATTTGTGGATTTTGTGGATGTTTTTTGCGAAAGGTGGTAGTACAAATAGTACAAATAGTTCGCGCCATCCAATTTGGTGCCTTTTTATTCTTTCAACTTATCGACCCGAGCGGTTGTTTGTACCATAAATATCCGACGGCTATTTTCTCTCGCCGCGTTTCTTTACCTCTCTCCGCCGGGAGACGCGAGATCTTTCGTTGCCGGAATGTTCATCGAATAATCAACCGGCGAGAGAAAGTTATTTAAAGCGCTTGGAAATTGTTTAAAATTATCTGTTACGCGAAGTGTTAAGATATTTAACGTCGTCGGGGGGAAACGCGTTCTAGGGGAAGACGTTCTTGAAAGTTTCAAGGTACTGAAACTTCGTCAGTGAACCCCGCCGAGGATCTTAATGTCGCGTAAAATGATTATGTTGCCGCGAAAGTATGCGACGCGGAACGATAATAACGATTAATACTCTAATAGCGCGCCGCAGAAAGTTGGAATTTAATTCCTGCGGTTCTTCGAAATCTTTGAGGTACCCCGAACTTTTCGCGCTGAAACTTTTCAGCGCAACTTGAAGCGCGTCTTGACAAATTCCCACTCCTGAAACATTGTTAAATCAGCTGAGAAAAGATCTAGCGATCCGACTAAATTGAAATCTCGGTGAGTCCTCTCGGTGATCTCGTGTCATCTCGCGAAGAAAGGAAAAAAGGGAAAACAAGCAATTTTCGAATCAAGTCTGTCGTCTGCCAAATTGCCAGATCGACTAGCCGCAAATGAAACGCGGTGATCCTCGCAGCGGGAGGGTGAGGGCGGTTGGCGGCATAAGTTACCAAGGACCAAGAGTCATCCTGGCAACTTCTTGCCGGAGAAAGTTGGCTGAATACAGGCTGCGAAACCGCCTGTTTCCCCGGTGCTTTCACGGCTTCATCAAAGTTTGTTACTCGATTTCTCCAGATGTGAGCTTCGGACAGCCAACAGTTGAAAGCTGTTAGCCGGCCGGAGAGCAATCGAGAACTCGCCCAGTTTCCGATGAATTCCATCGGTCAAACTAATTATCGCGGCGATAACGACGAACGTTGTTGTCGTTTGTCGCGCGAACGATTCGTTCCTCGACGCCTCTCGCGGCTATTGCCTCCGGCGTCGAGTTGTTGTTGTTGTTGTTGTTGTTGTTGCTGTTGTCGCCACCCTGTTAAAGTTTTCGTTCGCGATTCGTTTCAATTAGCCTGACACGCAACATGTGCACGTGGGAGATCGTGTGATGAGGGATAGGGTTAAAGCGAAGTTTCGTACCATCCGGGATTAGAGGTGATCGAAATTGTGGTGGATTTAGATAAAATGGATTTTTAAACAAAGTTGCAGAGAGAACATTTGTTCGAATTATATTTAAAACGTGAAAATTCTATTATAGTCCTCCATGTTCGGCATTGTTCGAGTAACGAGCCAAATTACTTGTTTGAAGGACGTGTTTGCTATAATCGCGCACAACAGTGCGATGTAATAAGAGAGGAGAAAGCGAGAGAATGAGAGAGAGAGGGCGAGAGAGATTGGATGTCTAAAATCGATTCACCTAAGCTCCTCCTGGTAATCATCGTGAGAGAATCCTCTGAACTTGAATTCCTAGACGGTTTCCTAACTTCTGCAGGCTCGTCAAACTTTCTATCTCATTTACCACGAATCCAGGATGGCTCAATACCGCGGACGTATAGTTGCTTGATATCCAAACTCCGATGAACACGGATCCGATCGTTCAATACCACGTGTTACCATTTTTCAGATAACACCCGATCGATATCCGCATTAATCCGACATTGCGTCGCGTCATTCGGAATAAATAAATTAGAGTCTTGGAAATTGTAAAAATTTATTAAACAGCATGCAAAAATTAACTCAAAGGGACGCGTTTTAATACTTGGCCATGAGCTGATTATTTCACTTGATTATCACTTCACGTTTCGCTTTGTATTTCATATCTGTCCTTACAAATTAATTTCTAACTCTGTCGCATATTATTATAAATTTGTATCTTGTCGAATCTTGAAGTTTGAAATGGTTCGTTGTTACAAATTGTTCATTTCGCATTACTTCGAACGAAATTTGCCCAGTAACTAATCACTCGATAACAAGTGATAATGCTCGTTGTTAGCGAAAAGCGCACGAAAGTCTGCGCTTTGGCGCGCCGTAAAAATCCCACCTGGGGGAAGAAATTCTAGAAAACGAGAGCCGAACGAGCAAGAGAACGAGGGAGAAAAGAGAATTAAAAGTAATCGCGCAACTGACGTTCAAGGGGATCAAACACGCTACGAGTCGGACCATAACCATTAGGAAAAGTTTCGACCCGGAAGTTTCCTGCCGGCGATCGGCCTACGACTGAAAATAATTATCAAAGGAAAGCTTCCGGGGGAGAATTTCCGAGGAGTTTCAACTTTGTTGTATAACCACGTCGAACCGCGATGGAGAATAAAATTTTACGCGGCTATTTATTGCTCGCTCGCGATCGCGTTACTACCTTGCGTTCGGGGCCACTGTCGTAAAACGGAGGGACGAGTAAAAATTGATGGGGGCGAACCCTTCCCCCAATTTCTAAAATACAAGAACAACGTTTGTATGTGCCGGTTCTCTCGGATATTTCGCAATTTCTTTCCTCCTGCATCGCGATATATACAGATACAATGTCCCTGTCACTTTTCCATTCGGAAACCTCGAGAAGAATCGAAGAGTATCCTCTCGTTATCTAGACGTTGGTTAACAGAGATAAAAGTTACCTAGACGAAGGGAATTAATGTGAAAATTACAGACAAACGAATAGTCGAATTTTCGTTTCCTTTTGGACGGCAAAAGTCGTTCGATCGGCCAGTCAAAATAACGCCAAACGACAGGTCAGAGATAGCGGGAACGGCCATCGCCGCATTAAATCAGAGGATCGATCTAAAGTGGAGCTTTCAATTGGCTGGATTGCATTTTAATACCTGCGGGCACCATTAAGTTTCTATTGCGTTTAACACGAGCATTCAGGCGACGGAACAATGCGGTTTACAGCTAATGGGAAATTGAACCCAGGAGAATTCTGGCCGCGATCAAAAAGTCCAGGCCGTAACCGAGCTTTTTGCGACCAGACTTTTGTTTGTTCTGTCGCGTTCGTCGTCAGCCAGCGGTTTTTGTTCCACTCGCGGCTGCGGCCAAATCTGCGAAGATTATCGTTCGATTTTGCGATAGGAAGAAGAGGAGGGAGAGAGAGAGAGAGAGAGAGAGAGCGAGCACGATCCGCTAAATAAACCGAGTAGATGGAAAGCCCGACGAATCGAATCGACCAGTTTTCGAAGCTCGCGTGACTGTCACTTTCCAGCCCGTGTTCTTTCATCTCTCTCCTCGATCCTCTCCAAGCCGCAACGATCGAAGTTGATACCTCCCTTTTCTGCCGAAATAAAAAGTACACAATCCAGTTTGAAAAGTAGAAAAATTCGTCGAGTTTAGAGAAGAAAAACCAGAGGGACAATCAAACTTTCGTCCCGATCAAAAATGATCGTCTTAATTGGCCTCGATTCGCGCCAATTAACCGTGGCAAACACCTCCGGCAAGCGCTCCCGCTTCCGTCTTTCTGCCATCAACACCAGGGAGCAGTCGTTCCGGAGAAGCTTTCAAACCCCTCTCTAATTGCGTCAAACAGGTTTCACGGCACTTATCGATGCCACGGCAAAACCGGCATACTCGATTTTCCGTGCGAGCAGTGTCGAAAGGGAGCGGGCGATCGTCGGTCACCTCAAAGGGGGGCCGGGAAGGGGGGAGGGAAGAGCTCGCGAAGGTAACTGGAAACCCGGAAACTGGAAAGTAGAAGCGCGAGGGAGGACACCGGCGGTACCGGCGTACACGGAGCGCCGGTGTACGAGAAGCGTGGAAGCACGATCGCGCGTACCACGTTAATTGGCGAATCACGAGCAAATGAAATTGTCGTGAGCGTTTGATCTAATTAGGGCCGGGCCCCTGCGACGCGCCTGTGGCCTGCAGAATCATAATTAAAGGGCAGACTCGAATTAGCCGCCGAGTCTCTCCCGTTTACGAACCACCCTCGAACGGCGTCGCGTTCGATTTTCGACCGTTGCGAATTTTAGCCAACTGCCCCATGACCTCCCCCCCCGGCCGCCTAGTATTTTAATTAAGACCAGCGCCGGATCGGATTATCCGTTAACGATAACGACAGAGATCGACGTGTTTGTTCGTCGTTGTCGTTGATTTTTATTTCCCCGCCGGAGCGGCGAGCGGTCCTTCGCTTTGTGCATCGCGTTCCCCGCACAAAGAGGGCTAGCTTTCCACCTACGAGAGTTTCGTCTGTGCGAGAGTCTGTGAAAAATTTCGGCGATGGCGCTCGAAAGCGTTGGGAAATTTCGTTGGGAAACAAAAATCCCAACGGCAACTGCATAACGGAATAATTCCATGTGTTGGAACGCGTCTGCGAACACGGGGGGTAAGTTGGTGAAAGAAAAAAAAAGAAATCTCGGGACTCGAGCGAACGTAAAATTCTACGAGAAAAAGTTTGCGCTGCGTAAACGCGCAGTCTCTTACCAGGAGGGGATTTTTCAGTGATACGAGTTTTTCTTTGCCTTCTGACTTCTCATCTACGCGGTTCGTATTCTACGCTTTCTTGCTCGTCGGATGAGTAATCGCGGGAGAATATAAAAATTCCGCGCGCGATTCCATTTACCTGACCGAAGAGAGGAAATTGCAGAGAGATAATAGATACACACCGGCAGCTATACCGGATTCGAAATCACCGCGGGCTTTTATTTTCATCCATTAAAATAACACGAAGCGCTGAAGCTAATCCGCCGGGCTTGAAATCCCGGGATCAGCTTCGTCGAAATTCAATTAAGTTATCGTATTTGCAATTCAACGTACAATTGCCGGTAGCACGCAAACTTCCGGCTGAAATCGGCATAGCGGAAGAATTAATGGAACATGATGGCGCGCGGCGTGCGTTTCAAGGCAGCGATACTTTGAGTTTCGTGACCGCGCGCTGGTAGTAACGATCGGCGATGAAAAAGAGAAAAGAAAAGAAAGAGAAAAAAGACGAAGGAAAGGAAAACAATTGAAAACATAAATTCCGGTGAACGGTTCTCAGTTTCGTTCAACGCGCGCGCGGGGCTCGCCACTTCTCCGTTATTTATGCAAATGCACCACTGCCGGAATTTCCATTTTAATCGGTCCGGCACCGCGCGTCCCACGGAAAAATTTACCGACACTCCCTTTCCTCCTCTCCCCTCTCCTCCTCGAATCGCCATCTAATCGCTGACAAAATATCCCCGCAATTGGCCGCTATCGGATTATCCCGCGCGAACGATAAATTCCGCGAAGAAGAAGAAGAAAAAAAGGAAACGATTCACTGCTTCCCGATAACAGAAACGCAAGAGTACTTGCTCGTCTCGTGGAATGGAAAGAACCGGTTGTCGCCGGTGCCGAGACGATTCCGTTTTCGTCACGATCTTCGAACAACGAATCGAATTTTCCTGTTTGAAACTGGAATTACCAAAATGGTCAGAATGACCAATTTATAACTTCTGTTAAACATTTTGTTAGACCGTGAGGCAATGTGTTTTTAAAGATTTAAATAAGTTTGTATACTTCGATTTTAGGAAATTTTACTTTAATCGTTGAAACTGTTTGTCCCTTGATCGTGGAATTATAACACATCACCTTCTATCCTGAAAATGTAAAAATATTGTCTCAGAGTGGGAGTTTTAATTATTTTGGTAATGAAAACGTCTGGCAAAATTAGAAAATGTCTGCCAATGTTCTTCCACGAATATGTACGTGGTATCGATCGTGTTTGTCGATCTGTCCAGTCCACTCCCGGGGGCTTCAGTTCAGTCTTTCCCGATGACACGTTTCTGGCCATTTATTTGTACCAGTAACCACGGTGAAAACTCGTTTCGAATCGTACCGCGAACTTCCGGGACGCGCACGTGTCACCGTCCATCGTGCACGTTTCTGATATTTCGTTTAGCGGTTTTGCGACAGCGGAGGAAACTTTTGAGACACCGCTGCCAAGCAACGTAAGCTTTACATAAGCTTCGCGATATTATTTCTGTAACACGCTGACTTTTGTAGTTGTACTTTGCTACGTTGTCCTTCCCGCGTTATTAAACCATCGAACAAAAACTGCACGACTTGTACCGCAGTACGATTCGTCTCGCTGAAAGGCCCAGAAGCAACTGTTCCGACTAATGAAGACGACTTTTTTGCCATAAAATTTTATCGATATGCAAACATTTGAATCGATACAAAACAAATTACAGACGCCAGACAACGCCACTCCTACTCGAGGGTCTAGCCCACGCCCCCTCGCGAATCACGTGACCCAAATCAACCAATCGCTAATTTTCGTTGCATTAGCGTTGCATCTAAAGAGCAGGATTTTCTGAGTTACCTCCGCTAAAATCACTTTCAGTGATAATATGAAAATCTTCCAGCTTTTTCCGCGAAGATTTTAAAAGTTTTCTGGAGAAAAATTTCGCTTGGAAATCTAGGCGAGCGAGTGTACTTTTAAAAACTCTGTCACTCTCATCTTCGAAAAGAGCCTCTGGTAGATGCTAAAAAATTCAGTAAAGCTAGATTGAATCCAATCGTTGGCAAACGTTAAGACGGTGTCCATGAAATACTGAGTAAAGAGAGGGGTCTGTTGCTCGAGTAACTGTGGTGGTGCAAGAAAACTGAAATTTATAACGTCACGTTTATTACGCAACCCGCGTGTACGTTGCGGATTTGTATCTTGATTTATCTTTTCAGCACACTTCTCGTGTAAATATGCCTGATATTACGCATTGCGTAACCGAGACTTGGGTAATCATTCCGCTGTGTAGAACAGTTCACTTCCATGAAAATTCAGTTTATTTCGTTGGCTTTGAGGCTTACCAATCTCTGCGTATAAAGTGGCTCGATGTTTGAAATTTCACGGAACTATGTATGAACGAGAAACTGAAATTATGGACGTTCAATATTCGGACCCCGGATGAAACGTTATCTTTGGCGCGATATCATTTGGTGCTGCATTTGGGATTCGGACAAACATCGTTTGCAGTATTTTCATCGGGAACATCGAAAAGTCGAATCTGAAATATCTGAAATATAAAGCGGAGAATACAAATTTCGAGATATTGATTGACAATGAAATTTATTCTATCGCGGAAATTGCAGCTCGACTTTTCTCGCAACTGAGACTTGTTCTTTTCGTCCAGCAACAGACGTTGCAAAGCTGCATCTGTTTCTCTCTATCTCGTCTGGAGCGTTCTCCGAACAATCGACACTCGCCGCGATGAATTTTCGACCGATCGCGGAAGAGACGGCGAATACTGAATTTCAATGGAAGGGACACGCGAAATTTGAGAAGAGTCGCGGTTAAATTGTTTACCGTGGAACGAACGCACGCGCGCGCGCACTCAACTCAAATTGTCACTCGACGCTGAGGGGAAAATTGATTATGGTAGCGCAAATGTTTACGGGCAGGGAACGATTTAGCCTAGCCCGGTGACAATTTTCCAACTAACGAATTATAGGCGAATGAGCAGAGAGAGAAAGAGAGAGAGAGAGAGAGAGAACGAGGGTAGTGTGGCACGAAGCGTCATTGAAAATCGATACGATGAAAACGAAGAGAGGCTGCATCGACGGCTCCAAAAAATCATGTTGCCCCTGCAAATGACGTCCACGCTACAAAAACAAATGAATCTCGGCCGACGCGAACGTCCAATCGAAATTACCGATTAGTGTTTGAAAAACTGCACGACTTGTACCCCAGTACGGTTCGTCTCACTGAAAGACCCAGAAGCAACTGTTCTGACTAGAAAATGAAGACAAGAACATTTGAATCGATAGAAAACAAATTACAGGCGCGATCGTTCAGTACCAGACAACGCCACTCCCACTCGAGGTCTACTCCACGCCCCCTCGCGAATCACGTGACCCAAATCAACCAATCGCTAATTTTCGTTGCATCAGCGTTGCACCTGAAGAGGCCCGATTTTCTGGCTTATCACTTTCAGTGATAAAACAGTCGAAACGACACCACCGCTGCTACGTGTGTAAATACGCGCGATTCTCTACGCGGTTTACTCGGTCGGAAAATTTGAAAATAAACAGTTTCGTCGCGAACGAAAGGCGAGTGTGAGCAGAGTGTCACGGCAAATCGATTGGAATGTAAGCTTTCCAAGGTACAGTGTCGAAAGCGAAAAATCGGGGGTGCTTGCAAACGACGGACAGCGTTGGAAGAATTCAGCCGTTGGATAATTCCGCAGCCGCCCGAACATTTGTGCACCTTTAATTAGCAACGGCTGCAAATTCGACAGTTCATTGTTAGATGTACCGCGTGTATATTTTCCTGCGATTTATTGTGTACCCTTTGACTGCGGTCTGTTTGATTATCACTTCCCAGCGCGGAGTTTGTCGCCCTCCGAAATTAATTGACAGAAGACTCGTTGACTCGTTGGTTAGGTAGTTGATCGCGTTGGCATCTCGTTATCGATACGCCGACACGTCGTTTCGCCCTTTCCGTTCCGATCGATCTTTCGAGTTTATTTTGCGGATTATTTTTTCCTACGTAGGTTCATCGCGTGTAAATACAGAGACGCGTTGCATCGTAAAGAATTGGAATCGTACACCGATATATTTTCACCGGCGCAGTTTCTAGATTTATCTGTACGGCGGAGCACTATTTTGTATTCAATGTCTTTCGAAGGGAGTTTTACGATATCCAGAGAAATGAAAAGTCGACAGTTACCCTCGCTGTGCATTTCTTCCGAGCAGGAAACGTACTGTCGATCAAATTTTCAACGCAATATGTATGAAAATTCTTCACGGTCGCATCGTAACATCTTTTCTGCTTGTTTCGCGCATATTTTAATTGTTTCCAACAAGAAACTTGGTCTAGTTTGATCGAAACTCGCAAGAAAAGAAAAGGGAAAACGAAACACTTTGAACTTTTAATCTCGCAATGAGGGTGAGAGGATGCTCTTTTGCCGGTAATGGCAAAGTCCTGCTCGCTCGAAATTCGATAGTTCGATATATATTTTCGAAAAAGAAAAAAGAAAAAAAATCACCCGAGGCGAGACGAGAGAACGCGTCCATCGAGCAGCGGGCGTTCTTAATCCGCGGGAGACGCGTTTTCGCGTCCAGCAAATTACTGTCGTCACTTTCCATCGTCACGGCTGCGTCCATTAGCGGCGAGGCATTCTGCGCTTTTTCAATCGACGGTCCATTGGAACCGCGCGTTGCGTCGTCCCTCGTCCAATCTCCGTTATTCTCGGCCAGCGGCAATGTGGCACCTTTCGTTCCCCATTCATTCCACGGCTGAATGAACCGGCCAGCCGAGGGAACGGAGGCGCGCGCGTTGGCGCAGCCAGCTCGAGGCGTGCTCGCGTGCGACTAGGTCAGAGACACGCTCTTTCCAAGCTCACTCTCTCTTTCTCTCTTTCTCTCTCTCTCTCACTCTGTCTGTCTGTCGACGAGCCTCCAGCCTCCGAGAACGATAACGCCGCGGAGACAATGAAGACTGGCCAACAATGGCCTCGAGGGATGGAAAGATGGCTGTAGATGCTGCCAACCTAGCAAGCCTGCTGAAAAGAGGATACGATGCCTGCTACGGGACAAATGACGAGCCGCCCTACCCTCCGAACCACGCAGGTGTACACACCCTGCACACCATTTAACATGTAGCTGAATAGCTATCTGGAAGAATGGCCGAAAGGTCCGCCCGGACTGGACAGCCGTTTCCCCGCAACTTTCGTTACGTTCCCCGGTCTTGTCTCCCACACAGTCTACTTTTCACAGGCCTTTCACCGCGACCGGTGATATTCCCCTTGGATGGCCGGTGCCGAACATTGATGCCTCTCTGTCGTTAGGCAGCTCTGATTGCGAGTCTTTTGTAAGAGAACCGTCGACGATAGTTGCTTCTCCGTAGGTCGATCGTCACCTCGGAGATTCATAAAGATTCGAGAGGCGATAGTGGTCTCTGGGGGATTGACGAGTTTTGCCATTTTCAACACCGATACGTATCTCTCTAGTTTGGTCTTTGGTTCAAATCAGGCGTGTCCAACCGGCATGAGGTCGGCGCTGTATAATTAAATAAGAATTTTATCTTTTGAGTAATTTTGACCGTGTAAATAATCATACCTTTTTTTTTTTAAATTTAGTGTTAGAATGACCAAGAGCCAACGAAACATTTTTTTACTTTAGATAATATGCGGTTGGCAAGTGGTATTGAGTTGCAATCAGATATACAACTCAAGGAAAAATTTATCCAAGTGTTTTTATTAAACTGCGCCTGCTTAAAGAAAAATATTCGGCGGTTCACGAACACGCGCTGTTCATAAATACTTACATTTTCCCCATATGAAGCACATAAAAAACATATAATAAGAACCAGAATTTTAGACGAGACGATAAATTGAAAATATTCTTCGTATTGCTACTACCTGTATCAAACCAGATTTTGATAAACTGCTAGCTTAAAAACAAGCTCAGTGTTCTAATTTTCCATTAATACAAATATACTTTTCTAATTATTGTTTCACTGTAAAACTTGTTTTAATATCCTCGTGAATAACGTAGGTTACATTGAACCGATGAAAAAATATGTAAAAACGATGTCTAGATTATAAGGAATTTTTGTTGGCCAATGAGAAGATGCAAAAGTTGGACACTCGTGACTAACTGGCGGCCCGCGAGCCCTTGCGCTACCCCCTCCAGTACATTGGAATGAGCCCCGCTTTCTCAGTGGAGGGGGTAGAGACCGCGGGCCGCCAGTTCGCCAGGTTAGCTCTGGTTTAAATCATCGAATCTTCTCAAACCATTCCTCGAGCAAATCGCAACGTTCAACGTTCAAAAGTCCGGCGAGTGAAAACGCGGCGATTGTTTGCGATTCCCACGAGTCTCGAGCCGAGTCGGCGCAATTTAGTTGCCGAAAATCAGCGCTTGCATGCCGAGGCAGGCGAATTTCTCGGCACAATAGCGGGCCGAACAGTAGTTGCCAACACGCGCCACGGTCTAAGCCTTCCAACTTCTTCCGGTCGATAAAGGGCAGCTTCTTCGGCTTCCTCGTGTTTAGGGTTCTCGGCGAATTTGTACGTCTCGCGCCCGCCAGACGCCCGTAAAACTCGCAGTTCGCGGCGGAGACTCCGTTTTCGTCTTTCTTCCGTCGTTCTTTGATGAAATTCCGCCGTGAAAATACGAGAAGAGATTCTCCTCTGCTCTCCGGTTCTCCCCCCGGGAAATTGAATAAATTTTCCAAAGAGGCGAAATGAAATTTCCATTAAAAGCGGCCATCGGCTTGGCTGTTGGCCGAGGGATTGAAATTCTGCATTGTTATTAGGTGAATCAAGTTTATAAACAATTCGGGAATTATACGTCGGTAAACATCGTCGACTTCCCGCCAGCGGTGAACGCCGCCCGCTGGAGTTCTTTTAAATTCAACTTGCCAGCTTCACGGTTAATGAACTTGTTGACGCGTTGATGCCGGCGAACGGTATTAATTGAAGTTGAAGTTGAAGTCAAAGCAACGGAATCTCGAAGCGGGCACGAATTTAATTGCGTTTATGGTGGGCCATTGTAAGAGACGCGTCGCGATAATTACGTATTCGCATGAATACGCTGTTTTACGACAGTGGAGAAATATTAATAACGTTTCTCCATTGCGCTGCTAGCGGCAACGTTGAAAGGCAGCGTGCATTTGGAAGCTTTGACGAATGTTTCCTTCTTCCTTCTTCCCTCTCCCTCCCCCCGTTCGCAGTTACATTTAGATTCATGGATGCAGTAGAACGTCGCATTCTTCGTAAATGATAAATGCGAATTCCGAAACATTTAACTTGCCGAGCGCAATTTACTCGTGCATTTCGAGAACGGCTGCGCTAAGACGCGCGAATGCCCGGCCGTGAATGGAGAAGGGTAGATGGAGGGTAGAGACTGATTCACCGCTCGTTACGATAAATTTGCAACAGCCCTCCTCGCCCCGTGGAAGTCGACAATGCGCGATATCTTGATTGCTCGGAATATTATTACATGTCGATGATTCAGCGTCAAGTTGCTCGGCAGGGGAGGGGGGGAAGAAGAAGAGGGCGGGGCATTAAATTCTCGCCGATGCAATTATCGCTATTAGGAAGCTTTCGGCTACGCTGTCGCGGAAACCTAATTACCATTAACTTGATCATTGGCCCGCCATCGAAGCTGCTAAATTACGAAATACGCTTGTCGCTGACCGGGAAATTTATGAAGACAAATTGCGTGTTATCGATTCAGTTATCGATTCGCAAACGATCAACCGCGTTGCTGGGATTGTTGTTTCTTACGCAAATACTGGAAATTTCGTACTCGCTGCATGTACGTAGCGTATATTGTACGTACCGTATCGAGTACAACAGTTTTAGATGACCGAGAGAGAGAGTGAAATCGAAGCCAAAGTGGCGAAAGGTGTAAGCGCAACGACCTGTACCGCAAGCTGATAGAATTTCGCCGCGTGAATATCGACGAAAACGAATTGATAGAAATTAATTAGCCAAGGAAACTGGAGTACCTTGCGCGGGATGGCACCCCTGCAGAGGACCTTCTTGCAGAGTATCGGATTATGAACTTTGCTTCCGCTGCCTCTGCCTTCAGCGTGGAATTTCAGAAGGGGAAACCCCGGGGGTGCCGGGGGATGTCACTGGAGAGTACGGCTCCGATTTCGCGAGAGTGCCGCTTTCGTTGGTGTTGAACCGCGTCGAGCGAAACTTCTTCCAAATTCTTGACCGCACGGCCGGGCCTCGAATCTGTCAGGTACCGTCTCCTCCGTGACAGTGACACGAATTTGTTCCTCTCGAATTGAAAAGACGAAAAGACGGAGGAAGATTTTGTAAATTGTAAATCTCCGCAGCGCGAGGGAAAATATTTGCAAATTTGTTACCCTGCTCTTTCGTATTTTGTGGTTTTTAGCAGAGAAGGGAGACACGAGGCACGAGAAGTTGAACGTGCAATATTTCTCGGATTATCTGGCGCGAGAGGATAGAAAGGAAACGCTTCGAGGGGATAATAGGAGAAGAGCGCGGTGGAATATCAAATTTGGATCCGAGCAACCCTATCTTCTTTCTCGAACACGAGGTTGACAAGGCTTTCGCCGGAGATGTCAGATTTTATCGCCCGTCGGCGGAAAGAATTGGAAACGGAAAACGAAACCCCGCCGTAGAACATTCGGGGAGCAATTTCAAGAATACAGGCAGCGACCTCGCAGCGTGCTCAAATTTCACGATACCACGGTTCGATCAATCCGGTCTAACTTTAATTGAAAAATCCAGTTTCTTCCTCGACTCGAATGACAAAATTCAATCAACCGTCGAGATAGCATCTCAATTACATTTGCGTGCTTTTCGATATTCCGTCCATTAATTACAATTCCTCACATTTTTGAGACTTTGACAGGAACTCTGAATCTCCAATGTTCCACGGAAAAAGCTGAGAAAGAAACCTGGTTTCTCTTGTCGCGTAGAGAGCTCACTCGCAAATTTCGAAAGATAATTGCCGTCGAGGTAGCATCCGTCTCAATTACATTTGCGCGTTTTACGAATATGACATTCCGAAAAATTTCTTCGATATTAAATTGTAATTAATGATTACAATTTCTCACATTTTTGAGACTTTGACAGGAAAAGCTCAGAAAGAAACCTGGTTTCTGTTGTCGCGTAGAGAGCTCACTCGGAAATTTCGAAAGATAATTGCCCAGCGTAAAAGTTTGTTAAACGTATGGCATATTGACTCGAGGAGCCAGCGGCGAGCTGTTGATCCAACGATTTCAATCAAAGCGCACGCGTTTCGCTCCTATACTCTTTTTTCATCTCCCTTAAAAAAAAAAGAAAAAAGAACGCGATCAATGAAACTACTCGAGAATTTGCCGGATAACGGAATAGCGAAGCGTCAATTTACGATTCAATTTACGGACTTGTCGTTTTTTTCTTTTCTCTTCTTTTTTGGTCTATCGCAGTTTCGTCACGCGAAACAGCTTCTCCCTCTCCCTCCCTCTCTTCACAGGTGTCCCAGACAGAAGAACGTTCTCCTCTCGTTTCCCGTGTGAATGGAACGACGAGCAAAGGGCATCCAGACAGATGTTCCCCCGAAGTTCACGCGCCGGTTTTTTGAATGCGCGAGACGTTGAACGACGCACACACGGAGCGGTCTCGCGTTGATGACGCGCGGGAATGGGAAACCGCGGGCGGAAAATTAAAGCGTTTCCCGGCGAGTCGACGAGGACCCGAGTCTGGCGACATTCGGAGCCACCGGTTGGTTTTATTTGTTTACGAGGTTCGCCTACGAGGAGCGTCTCGCCGCGTCGCGCCGCGTTTTTGCTCGTTGATCAACGTTGAGCCCCCGCTGCAATCTGGACGGGGCGAGTCGCGGTTCGCGCCGGAATTAACGAGGAATCCGCGAAAAACCAGAAACTACCGAAACTACCTGGTTTCATCAACTCTTGCGCTCTCGCCTTCGAGAACGTCGTTATTAAGTTTGCAACGCGTCTCTCTGTCTCGTTGATGGCTGGATCTCGACGAAGATTAAATTTCGAGCGGAACGCATAATTCGAACTAGATTTTTTCGCGTCAAGTTAAATTAATCGAAAATGATCTGATCGTTAATGTAAATTAACGTTGGAAACGAGATTGAAGCTTGCGGCGAGTGGAAAGAGAGAGGGGCACGGCGAGCGTTCCAATTGGTTTATCGCGAGTCGAGCAATCGGGCGATCTAATCTAAAACTATTGTTATTCGAGAAAGACGAATTAGTATGCCGAGGGAGGTGCACGCGGTAATGTTTACAAAGGACGCTCGGTGGAAACTTGTTCGAGTCTGTTTCGGCGCTCAAGTGAATTTCTTGCCGGCGTTGCCTCTTATTTTTCCACGGGGTCTACAGCTCCGCGAGCTGTATCGATTTTCGTTTGCTCTAGAGATGGGGCAGACGTTTTTTTCTTTTTTTTTTTTGGGTGAAAAAAAAAATAACCAAACTCGCTAAATGAATTTTTCGTACGTTGAAAAGCTGAAATTCAATCGGCAGAAACTCGCAAAGTCGATCCGCGAAAATTACTCTTCGATCCATTTACAACTCGTTTTTATCCGATCGACGCTATTCAACCATCGAACGAAGCTAAATTTTCTTCGGGGACGTTAGAAAAACCTTACAATGCAATTGAATCTCTCAAAAGTGTCGCTTTGACCACTTTGGCAGTTCGAGCGTTCAAATCTCGGACAAAAGGGACTGGAAATTCTCCGTTTTGTTTTTCGAAATTTGGGATTCAGCGGCTCGTTAACGTTCCCTGTAGCCGATGACGGAATCTGGTAACAGATTATAAGGATCAGACGTGGAACAGCAGCAAACCACGCGGACAATTGAAACATTCCACTGGATTTCAGCATTAGCTGGATTTCTGAAGCGTGTCGGCGCTGAAATCCCGCCTCGATAAAAGTACGCTCTTCAGCAACAACGTTGAACTTGCTCCGTGTATCTAACGTACAATTCCTACGCCGCTGTAAAAAACGGTGGGAATAATTAAAATACTTTCCCTTTCCCCGGCGTGCTGCGACCGGCGGCCGTTAACGCGAGTTCAACTCGGCCAAAGTTCCCGCCATTTTTTACGATAAGAGTCGCGCAACTTTCCCACCAACTTGATATTTATTGCCGCGACGTTTGTATCACTTAAGAGTTTCGGGCAAAGGGTCATTAAAAATTAAGGATGTTAATTTAAAACGTCCGCTGACTTGTAACCTGGCAAGAGAGAATTAAAAACGTTCAAACGCTAGGGATCGAGATGACCAATTTGTAATTTTTCTGTGGAATTTTCATACATCTGTGACCTGTGATTTATCTGTGTGTTTTAAGATACTCGAGCGATTTTTAATTTTTAATTTTTTCTCCTACCTCCCGCCTTTAATCTTGTAGCCGCCTATGATTCCTCGACTACGAGTTCCGAACACTGACTAGCTGTGCGCCTAGCGTCGAGGTCCTACCAATCTTCGACGTTAAGCAGAGCAGAATGTGGAACCCCGCTAGGATGGGTGATCGGTAGTTACAACAACAAGCGTCTGGGGTAAGGAGTCGCTGCCATCAGCCCCACTGATGAGTCCTAGCAGGCAGTGACTCCGAAACGAAACACTACCTCAAATTCTTTCTTCCTACATCTCTCTTCCTACGTGAAAAACAGTTTCTACCGCATATCACCTTAAACCCTTCAATCTCTTTGCCACAAGTGTTACACTTTAGTCGTCGGTAGTTGTCTTTAGTAGCCGGGGGAGAACAAGAGGGTTGAAAGATTTTACATGCAAGATGAAAATAAAAGAGAATTGTTCAGGAATTTTCAGGACAGCCACTGATCGATCGTACAATTCGATACGGCGGTCTCTTTTCCTCTTTTCAACGCGAACGGGCATCGCGTGGTCGGAGATCGCGACAGTTTCAGCCGACAGATCGCGTAAATTATTTGATGTCCCCTTTCGACGGTCGCTAATGGCCTCCCATAGAGGTTGTAGGTGTTATTAACGGCTGGATAGTTTCTCGTCGAGCTGTCCGAAATGCCATAAACGTTCGGAAAGTTCCATTTTCCGAGAAAGTTGAGGCATGTCGAGGTTCGTGCTTTCAAGTGTCATCCGCCAGCGTGTCATTGGTACACGCGGTTGCTTCGCAGCAAGGAGGGGGGAAATAGACACACCGAGCTGTCTGGGTGAAAAAAAAAAAAAAAGAAAAAACTCGCAACCAGGCGCACACAAATTCGCCGCAGCTGGAACATTTGTCTTTGTAAATTCATTTCTCTGCCAGATATTAGAAATAGTCGCACCGGAACAGAATAAATCGTGTAAATATAGCCGCGGTGTCCAACGCTCCTTTCGTTTTTCACGGTCCCTCTGTTTTTACGGGGTTCGACCGAAAAAATTCCGAACGTATCGTTAATAACGTCCAATTTTTTTTTTTAGTTTTTCGACTCTGCTACGTCCCGCACAGACGCGCGCGCAAATTCCAGCGAATGTTTCGGAATCGATATTTCGTGAGTTTGCAAAATTTTGGGAAAAAAGAGAACAAACAAAAACGCTTGGAGAGAGAGAGAGAGGAAAAAAAGGGGGGAAAATACGCATAAAAATTATTCATGGAAATGCGAATAGAAACGAAGTCGACGATACTTTTTTCACGCAGGCGCGCTTGAACTTTGCTAAAAATTCCCTTCCAATTAACCGAAAATGTCGAGGTATCGGAGTCATAAATGTTAAATCGGCAATCTCTTTCGCAAAAAAGAGCGCTTCCAATACACCGTGAAATGCACTTTGAATCGTATCGACATCGCGGCGCGCCCGCTGAAAAGTCGCATTCCGAAGCAACGTTCTGTTCAATCGAAAATAAAGTCGGCGCCCGTGGACTTGGTGCATTTTCAGTAGAGTTCCCCCGCGAAAGATGAACGCTTCGCAGCAAGTAGCCAATGGAAATGCATAGCGGCGCGCAGATTACGTACGAGTCTGAATAGCAAGCGAGTTCGAGCAGTTGCGACCGGGAGCGTAACTTTGCCCCCTCGTGAATGTTGCCGGGCGTATCTTATATTCCGCTTTACGTGTCGCGGCGGCCGGCCCCTGTCCATGAAAAATTCCATGAAATTTGGAAGACGCAGCGTTCGAGGCGCAAGCGAGGTGAAATTTCGGGCCGAAAGGAAGCTCTCTCTCCTGCCTTTGTAACTCCGCTTTCCTAATTCAGCGGTGTGCTTTGACACACACCGGGAGAGCGAAATGCCGGATGCATGGTAAGTCGTTTGAACCTTTCCGAGGAACGAGATAGCTTTTCTCTCGAGCTTTGCCTTTCGCGTTTTCCTCCTCGCGTTGTTTCGGCAAGAGTTTCTGGCTACTTTTCGGATAAATATCGCAAAATTCGTCCCTTTCGATCCGACTTACTTTTGATGCGTCGTCGTTTGATCTCTGTCCACCTCGCGACCGTGGAATTTTAACGAACGGAGATTCCAATTAAAAATAATTCCGAGCGATTTTAACGAAACGTTTCCGCGCTCCTCGCAAAGGATTGGGCCGGTTGTACGAATTTCGACGGAAATCCACGTGTGTTTTTGTTCAAGTATTAAATTCCACGTATACACACACGCACACGCAGTGGTTTCGAAAAATTATCCCAAATGAGCGAACCTGCTAGAATTTCAAACTCTGAACGGGCGCAGCAACGTGTTCAACATCAGGGACACGCGATACCGCGCGCAATTTATTCGAGAGAAAAATGAACCGCGTTTATCATGCGCGCGCGCGCGCGGGGTCGTTGCACAAAAATTCCCACGATAATTTCGCCCGGCTTGGCGTAATCGGCTCGAATAAACTGGATTAGCCGCGAGTAATTAGTGAAAAACAGTTTGCAATGCGGGCGAGCGACCCCGCTATATCTCCGCTAGATAATTTTTAACAAATAGAATAGAGCTCGTCGCAATGGCCGCGCTGATAGTACGCAGCTAGTGGAATCCGCCGCCATTATTCCGACATTCCGCTCGTTCCAGCTTGGCGCCAAATATATTCGATTCAATATCTCGCAAGTCAAGATAGCGTTATTAATTATCGATCGGACCACAAATTGTGTACCGCGCGCGATATCTTGTTCTCCGTTTATCGACGTCAGTTTCGGGTTTCGTTGACGAGACGAAAATTGTCAAAGAAAATTGTTACGATTCCACGAAATTTTCCACTTTCTTTGCACTTCTTTTTTTTTTTCTTTTTCGATTTCGGCAGAAAACCGCGCGATCAAAGTTTCAGTGAAGATGTTCGCTTTTAACGCGAGATTATCGCTACCGAGTTTCTGAAGTATTCCGAGGAAGCGCTTTCTTAAATTCGTAAAGCGGGCCGGCGCGAACGCATTCAGCGCGTTTTGAAAACATTTTGAAACGCGTTATTTTTCGCGGAGCGAAAGTTCAGTTGCAATTCCAGCGAGGCCAGAGGATGTAGAATCGCTTGGGGGAGCCGAGGCAACGGGAAAGAAAAAAGAAAAAAGCGGGGAAGAAGAAAACGAAGAGGGAAAAGGAAAAACCCGCGGCTGCGGTTCAAGCCAGAGGAGAGAGAGAGAGAGTCTAATTTTGAAGCGTTTAAATTATACGGTGCCCACTTGCCGATAATTAAGATGCCGCGCACTCGAGAATTCCGCATCGCGGAATAATTGAAAATGTAAATTTGGATGAAAGAACGTTTTCTCAATAAAGCCCGCCTTAAGACCTCCAATTACGAAATCCAAGGAAAGGAAATTCGTATTCATAGAAATTGAGTTTTCCTCTGTTCGACGTTGCATTCACTGCCCGGAATAATCGCGCGTTCGCTACGTTTGATAATACGTTTCGATATTCTCCGAGAAATCCTGCTTTCGGTTTCGCCATTTTTGGCTTCAAAAACCTCGAAAAGAGTCTGACCATGTACGGTGGTACTCTACTTCCTGCGCGACGCGCTTGCGACTCGATCGATTTCTGGTGCGACGGACAGATTACTTTCAAAAAGGTGCAACGTTCGCTCCGACTTTGATAATCGGAAGACAGTTTGCGTCGTTAGTTACTGCTGTAATTATCATTCGTATCCACCCTGCCTTGGGTAATTTGCAATTTTGTCCTGCACAAACATGATTATGCTCGAGTAAACTATTTAATAGCTAGTAAGTCACCCAAACCTACGTACATGGCAGAGGCTGTAGTAATCTGCACGACGTAGGGTGGTTCCGAACGAAGATATCGCGCAGCGACGTCAATTAACGACGCCGTTTGCGACGAACACTGACCAGAACCGAGTGATGAATAATTCTCTAGAAAAGTTTCCAGTATAGTCGAGACTTGTCGTTCGTTCTTGCTCATTTTTTTCTTTTTCTTTTTTCTTTTTTTTAATAAATTTTTTAATAAAATTTCTGTGAAATTTGTCCTCGCTTGCAAACGGAAGCTTCTCAACTCGGGGAAATTCGAACAAACGAGAGTGTCGTTCCGAGTAACCGAAGATTACGGTAAGGCGACGATAGGGCTCGATATAATTCACCGACGCACGGTGACCAAGCCGCAAATTGAATTAGCCGCCGAACAGAGCGGAGGAGAAACCAAAATTAATAGTTTTGGCCTGGAAGGAAAGGCGACGCTTTGAGGGACGAGGAAGGGGCGACGAGCCTGGCCGCCGCCGATGGGACCTCGGGCATGGATATTGGCCAGTGGGTTGGCAGACCTGCCTAGTAATATATCAGACACGTCCGCTAGTAATATACTGCCTAGTGCGGCTTGTTTAGTAGTAATAAAGCGCATTGCTGCCGGCCGACAACGCCGACTAGGATCTTGGCACCGACAAGCCACTGAATTTTACGTACGATTCAGATTACGGACGGACGAGAGCCGAGAAGTATCGCCAATCGTGTCCCGACTTATCGCTATTTTCTCCGATTCTCAAACCGCGATTCCACGCTCGCTTCTGGAAATATTTCACGTGGTCCGTCTCTTTCGAATTTGCTCCCACGTAAATTTGTATTTCGCACGTCGGTGCAGTCCAACAGATGGAAGAATCGTTTCGGCGGAGATCGAATTTCTCTCTTATTTTTGTGGCAGAAAGGTAAACTTGGAAAAACCTTCCCTTCCGTAATGTTTTTTTTTTACATCAGTTGAAATTTTCACGAACGTTCCGCCCTTTGGAGGGGAGATCTTTTATTTTTCCAATTAAAGTCTCGGATTTCAACTTGGCCACTTTGAGATGGAAAACGCCAAGTTCACTGACTTGAATCGGGCTAAAGTGATCGGACGTAAATGCCTCGTCTTTTTGCAACTCGAGTGCTTTTTCCATCGCTTGAATTACGAAAAGAAAAAGAAAAAAAAAAAAAAGAGAAAGAAAACTACCATCCTTCGAACTAATGTTTTTCATTTTAATTAAATTCCAGCAACCCCGCGTCACGTTCTTCCATCTATTACCGTAAATGACCGCTCGAAGCAAAATTAGCGTGAATACATTTTAATTAAAATTCTCCTTCCCGTCTGTTTCCCGATTTTCTGAAATTTTTCCACTCGTTTCGTAAATTCAACTCGTTCAACTCGTGTCAAACGCCTGGCCGATAATCTCGCGGGCGAGAACCGAATGGAGATCCAGAGTCGACGTCCAGACGTTGTTCCCTTCTTGAAAACGATCCGGGATATTCGATTCGGGGAAAAACGGAGAGGCTGGAAGGAGGAAATGGGCAAAACAAGTGGGTGAATGGAGTCGCTTGGCACAAAGTCGTGGCTGCGTCTTAGCCAGCCGGGGGAGACAAGCTTTTCCATTAAGTCGCGCGGCCGGTTTCTTTCCACGCGCGTACGCGAGAAGGATGCCGGCAATAGAATTGCTAATCCGGCGATAAACACTTCGAAACGGCGCGCGGGACGAGTGCTTTACGTGGCTGTGGTGTAACCTGCATCCAGGGCCATTAATGCACTCGCCGAGAAAAAGCTGCGCGGGTGCAGCGCACCGTGAAATAAAGCCGCGGGTCGAAGGGGGTACGTTTTCGAAGGCTGCCAGTAAACGACGACGAATTTCCCTTTGCATCCACCTACCAGCCAGACCTCTCCGCGCCGCTTTAACAAACCGGTTTTTTGCTCTGCCCCCGATCGAACGTCTCGATGGGAATAAATTTCCGTCGAGCGTTTTCCAACATTGACCAACAAGGCAAACGCGAAGCTCATCCTTGCTCGTTCATCTCGATTTTTCTAAATCATCGTACTCGAATCGAATCGAATCGAATCGAGTCTGCGGAAAATTCACCGTTCTCCTGCCAGATACCGTAGATTCGTCTCGATGAACTCACTCGGAACTCGGGGACGAAGAATAACCAGTCGGTTTTCCGGAACAAAAGTCACCATAAATATCATCGCCGTCGTGTGTGTATTTGAGAGAATTTATTCCCAAGCAGAGACCGCGAAAACTACTCCCGGCGAGTAGAAATTCGCAATTTCTGCCTCGTGTCTTTCTTCGTCAAACAGGAGCCGTTGAAATTGTTTGCTACCGTTTCTTTCATCTCGTCTGTGGGCCACCTCTCCCCCACTCCCTCCCCCCGTCGCTAGGAAAGAAATTCCGGTGCCGAGGGTAACGGGAAATTAATCTGGAGGACCTTTTATTCGCCGGGAAAGCTCCTCGACCTGGCCCCGACCACGCGTTACGCTCGATTTAATCTCATGACCAAAGCTGTATCAATTACCCTCTGTCTTCTTGCTCGCTCCGTTTCTTTCCGCTCGCTTGCCCGCCCACTCCTCTCGCAACAGCAACGGGATTACACGGCGCTTTAAAAATGCAGGCACCTTCGCGGCCCTCGGGCTAAGATTGAGCCATTGATCTTCGCGGCCCCCCGGATGCATCCTCCTCCTCCTCCTCCTCCTCCTCCTCCGCCTTCTTCGTCCGCGACTACGCGCAGTTTCAGAAGTCGATTCGTGTAAAGGCCGCTTGATATACGACGCAATATTGAGAAACGCGCGTAACGACCGCAACATTTTCGCAATGGCCGAAATGGTTCCCCCATCGCTCGCCGTCGTCCGGAGAACAACGCGATCATACCGATGAGAAAGAAGTATGTTTTACGTATGCTCGAAAGGACTTTCTTTATTAGTCTCCTACTGTCTTTGTAATTTTGAAAATTTGTCTTTTTTTAGGAACTGTGCTTAATAGTTGGAGGACTCTGTCTCTCGGAAGACATGTTGTGTTCAAGTAACACGTGTTTGAAAGAAAAAAAAACATTTCTGGATCCAAGAAATTTTCATTAAATCTTACTCAAAAGGAACGAAGCAACGCGACAAATTTCCAACCAGGACTCTTCTTAAAATGCGTTGCTCTTAAAACGTCTTTCCCTTATTTTGGCAGGAGCAATTTTGGGTTTTGGCCCACTCGATGGTCTGCTTTTCGAAAGGCGACATTTATCCTTTCGCAACGGGAGAAAGAGCTTTTCACCGGGGCTGGCCCTGTGGAAACGCAACAGTTTTCATTTCCCTGTGCGCGGGGGTCTTTTGACATCGGTCGTCATTCAGTGAAAAATCGCGAAACGTCGCGTAAGAAGTTTCGATCCTGCTCGCGCTTTTAAAAAATTAAAAAGATTCTTTCGACGAACTGACAAGGCCCCGCAAAAGAAACTCGAATCTTTCATACCTTGCAACCTTTTTGCTTCGCGAAAGCGCCTCGCATTCAATTGAACGAACTCGGGCTTGTCCGTACTTCTGCAACTCGACTGTCTTTGGTCTTTCCAGGTTCCAACACAATTCTCGCAAACATCGTCGTTTCACTCGTTCGAAAAGAGGCAAAGTAATTGAGATTTCTCACGAGGAAACGTAAAAACTCGCTGCTATCTCGTTTTGGAATTTCTACGGAAATTCTCACACGAAAGTCTCTCATTTTTGAAAAGAAAGTTTGTACGAAGTGAAACGACTTGCGTCTCCAAAGTAGCCGGGGGATAAAGTTGAATCGTAATGCTCGCCAAAAAATAAAAGTACAATCCCGCGATATCCGTACGTGAAACGAAAATGCTACGAAAACCATCGAGGTTTTCTTGGCAGTACATTCGCTTGCTTCTTCCATTTCCACCCCCCACCTCTTCCTGACTGACGATTTGTCGCGGTGGTTGTTACGTCGCAACGTAACGGTTATCGCGACGCGTTATCATCTCTCTCTCTCTTTCTATTCCCCCTGGATTTTCATCCGGATCCGTCGAAAACGAGAGGCTGAAGATCAAGAGAATTCGCACGAACGCGAAAGGGGAAAAGTTTCTTTTCCGGTGGGTGGTGCCGGCGACAAATACCGTTTCCACCTCGATCCGATAGCAATCGAGAGAAAACAAACGCCTGGCCGAGCAGCCCTTGGACTTGGGTCTGCCCCGACGACGACGGATTACTCAGCTCCGAGCCTCTCCCTCCTTCTTCTTCTTCTTCCGTTTGTTCGTCGACTTTTGCGCCTCGCTGCTCCGGGCTACGGTGTTTTTGCGGGCCGAGGGCTGACGCTCGTTCTTTGCTCGTTCTTTTTACGACCGGCGGGGAAATTCGTGCCCGCTGGAAAATTATTCGATCGTGCGGCTTTCACCCTCCGCTACTCCTCGTTCTTGGCGAAAGTTTGCGCGATGACTGTGGAATTAACGGGTACCCTTGACGTCGACGCTGTCCCCTTGCCAGGCACGTTAATAAAATCGAAGACGTTGCTTTTCGTTTTCTTGACGAATCAAAGTGAAATTGTAAATTTTAAATTTCTTTTTTTTTTTTTTTGGAGAGGAGGCGTGTTCTAAAAGAAAAGCGAATCTGTCAGGAAGGATTACAAAGTAATTCGTTCTCTGGGGCAACGTCTCTCTTTAGAAGAAGGAATTCAAGCTCGAGGAATTCTTAAACGCAAATGCGCTCGATTTTGCATCCTCGGCTTCTTTGATGTCTCAAAGTCAAGTTCCCGTCGTATCCGGCTGATCGCGCGATGGATTGACGCGCTGAAGGCATTAGTGACGCGTCGTGGTCAAACGAGCCGATCGTTAATTCTTCGGAATTCTGCGTCGTGAAACGACGGCTTGCAGGAAGAACGGGACGATAAATCCCTGCGTAGCGCCAGATTTACGTACGTGCGTCGTTTTGCGAACAACGGCGATAATTAAACCGCGGGGGTTCGCAGGCGACACTTAAACCGATAATACGTTACATATGTATGGAGTTGCCGAAACTGCAGCTTGTAAAACTGATTCGCCATTGCCGTTTCAAGTGGTATCCATTAATTCGCAATCGAGTCGCGTATTTATTATTCCGTAAATGTCGATTATCCGATTAAACGATGAAGCTTCTATTTCGCACCAGCAGCGGCTCGGCCCGGCATTTAGAAACGAAGCTTTCGATTGCGCTCGAGCGCGTGGAAACTCCTCGCTCGAATGGAAATCTCGACGTTCTACTATTTGGACAACGCCCGGTCGTTTGAAAAATACTTGACGATCGCCGCGGATCAAAAATTCTAATCCACCTCGACGTATCGTCGAGTGTATCGTCGAACAATCCTCGACGACATTTCCTTCCTGATTGAAAACAAATCACGGATCGAATTTGACGCGCGAGTTGAATGAAATTCGATACGACCCAAAAAATGATATTTATTTTTCATTTCAACCTCCGCGCTGTCATCATTTTTACACACTTGCCGTACCAAGCGTAACGTGGGAAAATATTTCTTTATATACATTTTTGTACAGGTATTATATTATTATCATTATAACCCGCGATATACGTGACTGTCGACTCTAGCTTGGGAAACGCGCGATTAATATCGACGAAACTTTCCCAAAGTCTCGAGACTAGTTTCTTGCTTGCTCACCCTACCGAAAGAAACCGTCTCGATCGCAAAGCTGTGTGACGTTGCGGCAAGAAAGACGGTAAAGCGATTCCGATCGATCTCCACAGTTTCGCGGGCATCTTGTGCATCTTGCCACCGGACCGCGCTCCGGTCGATCCCCAAGGGAGAGAGACCATTCCTGGTGTGTAATACTGTATAACCGTGCTGCATTACATACGGGCAGTGAGGTATGCGAGAGAGGTGTGTATGCTGGTTGCAACAACAGCAGCTGGATTCGAGGCCGGCTCGGAGAGACAGACCAGCCTCGCCACCACGGGGTGAATAGCCGTGCCGGTATGTTTCTGGCTGACTGCCAGGCCCGGTAACTAGTCGTACCACCACATTAATAGAGTTTTATTGTTATTTACTGTGACAACGGCCCGTTATTAACGACGCTCCTGCGCCCAGCTCTCTCTCTCTCTCTCTCTCTCTCTTCCTCCCTCTCTCAACACTGACCGACATTGTTGTTGTTGATTCTCCGTGCACTCGGCTACTTGGCTAACTTTGATCCACCGTTGCTCCCTTCGGTTGCTCCCGGCGCCGTCGAAATCGTTGTTGTTTAGCTAAGTTTAGTTGAGCTCTCGACTTCGTTCCGCTTGTAAACGGACAATTAGCCGTCATTGCGCGGCACGCGGGTGAAAATGACGTCGCGGTTGAATAATGTTCGGGGGAGTAACAGTTTTGAACAGGTGATTGACGCGACGGTGCCTTTGTAAAATCCCAGCGCGGGATCGTCAGAGGGTGTACACTGTTGTATTTGGACCCAACTAATTTCAGGGGTGAGATATCGACCGTGGACTCGGAGTGTTTTTGAAGCGCGCGGTTCCTCGCCCCGCGGTGATTGATGAATCATCTTTGCGGAAAATCGAGCGACTCGGGTGGGAAATTTGAAAATTCGCTGAAACACGAACAGTTCTGATGAAAATGGGAGAGGGAAGTGGAAGAGGTCGGGCACGAGTCGGACACGGACGCGGATCTTTTAAACCGTTAGGCGAAACGTAATTATTGCCTGTGTAACATCGCTGCACGCGCAACGAAATTACCCTGGTAAGATAATTTCAGCAGCGCGATACGTAAACAGCCAGACCGTTTAGCGCCACGCAAGTTCTCTCGTTTAGGCCAGCGCAAACAAGACTCTGCGACAATTAGTTTGTCTCATTATGCGGATCAAAGCTCCGCCGTTCGATTGAATTATATTTACAATGCACGTTGACGGCGCGAAGACCCGCAAACTCGTTAATCGCGCGCGTTTAATAAATATATTTGCGCGTCCTCTCGGAGTGATCGTCGTAAATCAACGACGACAGGATCCACTCTACCGAGTTTCATTGTTTCCGGGCAACAGCGAAGAAAGACGATCGTAAATCATTCGCGTCCAATCCGCGAAAAGCGTTCCGATCGCGGATAAGTCGGAAGCAAACTTCGCAATGAGCGCGATGGAAGGGAAAAAAGAGAAAAAAAGAATGGAACGACGACGTAATAACGACTCGTCGAGACGGAATCATTTCACGCGTTGTTAATTAAAAGCCAGCCAGTAGCGTTGTTCGTTAAAACGCGCAGCTTCATGCATGCGCGCATATTCTCATCTCTTTTCTCTCTCTCTCTCTCTCTCTCTCTCTCTGGATTTAATGGGCGCGTATCGCGGTTAAAACATAATACAATATTAAAACCGCGCAATAATTAGCGCACGGACTGGTTGATGACGCATGATAACGATGGACTCGAATAATTATTCGCCGACGGACGTACATTTGCAGAAACCGGTACGCGCCGATCTCTCGGATTTTCGTCCATTTTCCCCTATTGCGAAACGGAAAATGAGCGACTTTGAGAAAAGTGGTTTATTAATCGCGTCAACGTGAGCATCATTCCCGATCGTGTCTCTCCCCTGAATCGTAATTTCTCGAATCTGAGACGAGACCGTAATTCGATCAGGACTGCTGGAATATCGGAGAATTGTCCGTGTAGGAAAATTCCTGTCGCGATACTGAATTCTACGAATCTTACAAGCAGTTTATTTTAGAAAATCCGCGGCGAACGCGTTTATATAATGTAATATTTCTTATTTCTCCTTCTAAGGAGAAGGTTTTTGGTTTCTTTGTTTGATAAATATCGACAGTTTTACAAATAATTTTTAATGCAAATTTATTTTAATTTGTTTCAACGCTATGACGACTGACTTTAGACTTTCCTTTTTTACAACTTAAATGATACAGCTATTAATATTAATTTCCATTTCCGACAGAAACATAATTTCAACTATGAACTACAATGATTTATAATCATCGAATATTTTGACACGTCTGTTCCTAGCGTTGACAGATATTTTCACTTGTTTATTTATATTAATATTTTTTGGAGAATCAAAGCCAATTACATATAGCTCTTTTCTCTAGCCCTGATCTCATCTCCTCCGAACAGTAGGAAAAACTAGCTATGAATTCTCCTGTTTAATATCCCCGCGAAATGTTCGTGCGATCGACGTTCAAACTTGCCGCCACGCTCGCGAACGAATTGCCCGAATTTTAACCAACTCTCGTCTCCAGTTGCACGTTTTTCACCCCCCTACCCGCCGCCGGTCGGATTTTTCGAAAAAGTTTGGAACAAAAGGCGCAGCGGCCGGCACAGTTTCGCGACAGGTCGTTGACAAAAGGCCGTTTCGTCGAACGAGCCCGGGAGAATATGAGAAACGGCCACCGCCACACGTTTATAAAGTTTACCGCTCGCGCGACGTTCCCGTGACACGCGCGCACACAGAGCGCGGAATTTCGCGGAACGGTGTACGGTCGAGAGGTGATTTTCAGCTGGATGGAAACACGTATGTGCGAGCGCTTGAAGAAACGCTCCATTACCCGGCCTCCGCCGGCTCTCTTTCCCGTTTTGCGTCGGACATTCTCAACATTCACGATCGCCATCCCGCACCGGGAATTAAAAGAACCTCGAAATTTCGAATTCGAAATGTTCGAACTTTTGGTTCAACTTTTTCAACGAGTCGTATAAAAAACACACACACACACGCACACACGGAACATGCGTAATTGGATTAACGATTTTTGACGACGAGTGGGAGAGAGTCGACAAGAGGATGACTCGATCCAATCCCGAATTCCGACAGTTATTAGTAGGAATTATCAAGTGGAACAAACGCGAGCGAGCTGTTCGATGGACACGCGCCGTCGGCGCCATTACGCCGAGATATGGCAGCTATTGTAAATGACGAAGAACGAGGCGTTACAAGCGACGTTTATGAGACGCGGGCTTGATTAACGCGTAATCGCGCTGTCGGCCGATTGAACGGGAACTAATATCGTCGACGCGAATGCCGTCAGGATTTTTGTGCTACGTGGAAATCGGGCGCGCTGTCGTTTGTTCGTTTGCCCGGAATAATTCGACGAGTTCATCGCGCACGCTATTTCGACGTTCCCCTTTCGCCGCTAATCGAACAGTTTCTCAAGTTTCGATATTTTCAATATTTACGCACGTCGAGAGTGCGTAATAAAGCCCGAAGAACAAACACCGATCAGCGATCGCTGTCGAAACGATTGCGTGCGCGCGTAAAAAATTTCTCTCGCCTGTGCAAATACCGGCGGGGGATATTTCGAATTCCCAGCGAATTCTAGTCGCTCCGCCTCCCTTATCGCGAAATAAAATATTTTGAACCCGGCTCTGCGGCAATCACGACCCCCCCCCCTCCTCTTCTTCTCTCGCGTGATTGACGCGGTCCCTGTGAAACGAGCGTAGGCTCGAAACCTCGAGCGTCTGGGGGGGTTGATTGCGAATCCCAGCAAGCAGCAGCACCCCTTAGAGCGAGACGCGCCGTTACCCAGCATGCTCCATTTACCCCGATAGCTACGAATACGTGTATTACACCCGCGGTATCGAAATCCCCCGTCCTCCGTGGCACGCTGTGCCACCCACCTCCCCAGCCATTTTGCGCGAAACGACAGCAATCCGCGACGAAACGATCCGACGTTTCGCGGGAATTTCCAGCCGGATCGAAACACGATCGAAGGTGACGGATCTCGCGCCTTTTGTTTCCCCGTCGATCTGTGAATTTCCGATCGATTTTCTTTTCGCCGTATCCTTGATATACGCGAGATCTTTCAACTCCAACCTCTCTTGCCTCTCGTTTTTGCTTTTTTTTTTCTTTCTTTCCAGCGTATTCTTTCCAGGTATTCAGAGAGCAGCGGTTATCGGCGAATGCAGAGGCGCGAAAATTCGGTCGATCCTTTTTTTTTTCAACGCCAGCGGTTGCGAGGATTAGCTTCTGGCGTTTCTTAGCGCGGAAACTCGAGCCTTTTTTTCGCAAACAGGCTCAACTATCTGCGGTCGAACAGCGCGGAGTGCGTTCGCGCTCGTGGAAATTCTTCCTACGCTCAGACCCGCCGGAGAAAAAAAATTTAGTCCGTAATTTAACTCGTCCGTTCTTCTTAATCGTACAAACGACGATCTGTAATTTTCCGTGTCGCTCTTAAATAACGCGTAATATCTCGATTCGACGGAGAGAGAGAGAGAGAGAGAGAGAGAAAGACATTAGCGGATGCTCGTTGCTCGCAAAGGAGAATCTGAAACGAGACTGCTCGGTTATTAAATGCATCGTCTTCCGCGAGATCGAGCGGAAGTAATATGCTCGTGTGCGTGGAGATAAAAATCGAGTGCGCGGACGCAAAGCCAATTAAGAGTTTAAAGTTGGAAAAAGGGGTTTATCTCTCCGTCCTCTGCTCTTTTCCTCTCTCTCTTTCTTTCTTTTTTAGTCGTCAGTTTACTGTTCATAAACAGCCAATGGGATGGTATTGGCAGCGTGGAAAAAACGCCCAGGCGTATGGCGCTCGCGGAGGTTCGAGCAGCGTCGAATTGATCGCTTAATAATGCAAATGCGATTTCAGTCTTTAATGCCGGTCTGAGCGTTCGCCGCTTAATAGGATCGCATTTAAAGAATCGCCCCGATATCGGTGACGCGCCGCTGACAAATATTGGCCTTTCCTTTTTCTCTCTTTCCATCTCGAGGAACCTTTCGTTTCGTTTTTCACAGACAGCTGCATTTTCAACTTGCATTCTCGTGCTTTCGCACTGCGAAATTTTCGCCAACTGAAAGCTAAAAACAAAGGGAAAAAGTCACATCTTCTACAGAGTATTGTATTTTTGAGACAAACAGCTTTGCTCAATTTCCCGTTTGATTTAAAAACATTTCGCGGAGGGTGAATAAAGTTCTTTCGGCCAGTGCGCGATGTGCAATCCTCGGAGGGACTGGGGGACAAATCCATCGGTTTTTCTCAATTAACCGCGGACAACGATTCAGCGTGTGACAAAATCGACCGAGCGCGTGTCATCGCGCCACGTAGAAGAGTAATAAATCGAGGTGATCTCACCCGCGACACGGCGACGAGGTCGGAATTGAAAAGAAGTTGGTCAACGGATCGATCAAAATCTAGTTGGATACACACACACATATCTCTCTCTCTATCTATATATATATATATACACATATTTATATATATATATAGATATAAAGGAACACTGCGAAGAAGTCGGTAAAGTAGATTGTGAAGGATGCGCTGGAATGACGAATAGGAAGGATTTTAGGTAAGGAGTGGGAGAGAGAAAGCGAGAGATTGCGTTTCGTCTCGGAGTTACTGCCTAGACTCATCAGTGGGGCTAATGGCAGACGCCTGTTGTTATAACTCTACTCGCTAGGCTGGCCCGGTCACCCTCCCCTAGCGAGGTTTCGCACGCTGCTTGCTTAACATCGAAGATCGGTAGGACATCGACGCTAGGCGCGCAGCCACTTGCGGCTTGTGCTAGTCGAGTGTTCGAAACTCGTAGTCGAGGAATCATCGTCCGCTACAGATATATATAGATATAAATATATATACATATATATTATATTATATATAATAATATTAAATACTATAATAATATATAATATAATATTAAATTATTATATATAATAATAATAAAATAATAAGATATTAAATATTATATTATATATATAAATATATCGGGGGTGTCGTGTCGCGAGCATTATAGCTTCGCCACAAATCTTGATTAACCTCCGTCGTCCTCCTCTCTTCCAAGTTTCAGGGTCTCTCGGAGCGGTCGCGCGGTGACGGAAGAGCGTAACATCCATTTTCATCCCTCAATGACGCGCGTCTTGTTCACGAGGGTGACGGTCCGCGGTGACTCGTCGAGCGTCACCCGAGTTTAATTCGAGGGAGGATGGGGAACACACTTCGGAAATAATATTCGGCCTTTAATGACATTCAAAATCATATTAGGGATCCGCGTAATTGTTCGCGGGAGAAATTCGATATTAACGATATTGCGCGAAATTGTTTGATAAATAGAAATTGAAGTTATTATATAACGGTTGGTACGTGTTGCATGTATATCCGGTAATTTCACTTAAATTGGAACGGCGGAGCGTCGAACATTTCGCTTTGCGATAAATTATTCAGCAAGAATTCAATTGTCCCTTTAATCGGAGTTCAGTTGCCGGGAATATGGATTCCGATGGCAATTCGTGCCCTTCGGATCGTGAAACTCGTGTTCCTTTGTGACAGGGACTTTCCGCAACCGGAAGCATTGCGCGAGAAATATTTGCGAAACGGTGAGACAACGTCCTGTGTTTCTTTTAAGAATTTTAAGAGAGGATTTGAGATTGCCTTTATCAAAAAAGGGTAAACTTTCGTTTACGGACAATACGGCAGTGTAACATTTTTTTTAGTATTCACCCTCTCTGCCGCACGTACAGTTCCCTTTGTCGGCCTCTACTCCAGGCTCGATCAACGTGCGTCGGTCAGTGACAGATGCTCAGTCAGCATTTTTTTTTTCCTCTCTCCCCCGTTACTACTTGATTTACGCAGCTCTTTGAAATATAGTAACTATACATCACATGCATTGAACGCTGCGTGTATGCTTTTTGAACGTCGTCGTTCGCCAACTAATTCGGACATTCTTGAAAATTAAATTCCGTCGAAATAAAAAGCAAGAGAAAATAACCGATCGATCAGACAGAACCGAAATTCATCGCGAACGAAATCTATTGGAATCTAAACGAGGAACAAGAAGAAAATATTGCAAGTATCTCCCGGATTGCTATTGCGCTTTGCGTTGAAGTTTTTCATCAGTCGTGTTTGGAGAGATGTTAAACGATCGACTACGACAAACAAATGGCCGACAACTACCGTCTGATTTCACTTCCTGACGCGAGCTGCGCGTGAAATATGCGAACGCGCCGACAATGGCCGTTCAATGTAGCAGCTAGACATGTGCCGTCGTCGACCAATCACGCGCCCGCCAGGGCATCTATTGTAGTTACTTGTTTTATACGACTTGTTTCAATCTCCATTGTGCGTCGCGCTATTTACAGAGGAATTGTACGAAGTCCCGCAACCAGGTTCCGAAGTAAAAATTCTGCCGTGCACTTTGTTTCGTAAGAGCGCGCGCGTTGCCGCGAAATACCGCGAAAGTGTGACGGTTGCTTTCATAGAATTACCATTTTTCTTTTCCTTTTTCTAAACAAATATTTCGATCGGACCATTTTATCGCGGGAAGAATGAAACGAGAAATCCTTTGACTGGTTTTAACGGGTTTTAATCCCGTGAAAGTTAATTAAATGTAATTTCGCTTGACTGCCAGCAGTCTTCGGTCGGCCGAAATCGAACGTAACGCTGTACGAATTTGTTTCAGGATCTCAGCACCGTTTCAAGTGGCCGCCGTAATTTTGGTCCTGGCCGCTACGATTTCGGCTTTAATCGGACATTGTTATTCGGATCACAGAACTCTGGTCGCCTGTGGATTGTTTCTTCTCAGCGGTAAGCATCCGTGCCAAAATCACCGCCGTGTAAAACCGAAATTAGCCGTTTGTCGAACTCGTCGCGATATCTTTTCGCTCTACTCCACGAAAGATCGAAGTCAAAAGTGTGGTGCAGTGAGGGGAAAGTTGGGACTCTTTGAAATTAAAAGGGGGAAAAAACAGAAAAAAGACGAAGAATACATTGCAATCTGTTCGACGAATCGCGCAATTTTCGTCCAGCAGCTCGCGCTGCAACTTTGCCGAGACTTCCATCTCTCTGCTCGGTAATCGCTTGCGGGAAATTTTTAAAAAGCACCAGAAAAATTTCCTCCCCCTCCGCTCAAGGAAGCAGCAAGTTAGAACCACTCGGAATTAGGAAGCAAGCGGCGGGGGTGAGTCGGCGCAATCTGCGCCAGCCGGATAGTACGTTTCACACTTAACACCGTCCGAGGTTTATAAAGAGAAATGTCAGCCAGACCGAGCACCATAAAGTCTCGTAAAAACTGCTCGTGTAGTGCAGCGGTCGCTTCTAATCAGCGATGATCCGGCAAAAAATCGCCGGTTGGAGATAAGACCGCGGTGGAAATGCAGTGATTAACACTGGTGGACCTGGTTCTCGCAGCGACCGGAAAGAAACGACAAAGAGGGGGAAAAAGAGGGGCGGCGATTTTTGAAAGCCGTCGGAGTCGTTTGTTCGCTGGTCACGTATCGAGTCTCTCTCTCTCTCTTTCACCCTCTTTCTTTTCTTTCTTTCCCTCCGCGACTCCAGAACCACTTGGTGGTGTATCAACCGCACTTTCTCACTGTTGAAAAGTGCTAACAATGTGCGATCCTCTGGCGGGCGAGGTTCACGCGTGAACAATTCGTAGATCAGTGCTCACTTCTAACATTCGACGCCGTTTCGTGAATTGTTTTGCCTGTCCGCGAAAACCAATCATTCGGCTCTTCTCTTTCTTCGGTTTCGTTGCGCGAAGAGATGTAAATTGGTTTTGCGTTTCGACGTAAAATTCAACTTTTTCATTTTTATCGAAAGAGGATGAAATTTCGCCTGTGTCGTCTGCGTGACACGCGGGAGCCCGATCATTTTGTAAGGGCACGTGAAAGGATGAAATTTCCAATCGGACGTGATCGAAAATATCGGGTCGATCGGTCGGAAGGTAGTGAAAAAACAACAACGAGAGCCACGAGCCTGTATCGAGGGAGTTTCCAGCTCCGGGGCAAATGCGTGCGTGAACGCAAAACGGAAGGGACGGATGAAAATCGAGCAAAAGTGCATGTCCTGGGGAAGCTTCTGATGCGCGGCGGACGCGGAGCCGGGAGAGGACGGAGTAGATCGATTAAAAATCGCTCGGATGGGATCGTCGTCCGACCGGAAGGATAAAACGCGCGACGTCCCTCTGCCTTCAACTTCCGACCAAATGACTCGACGATCGTCTGCCAGGCTGTAATTAGCGACCAGTTTATCGAGTCCCGGAGCTCGTTTCGAAAAAAAAGCTCCGCTTCCGCTTGCTGACAGCTCAAATCAGCAACATCTCCCACGGCTGCAGCGCTCGATGTTGCAGAAATTACAACGTTCAGGCAATTTTTCTAACTAATTTAACACTCGAAATTTGCTGCAAAACTGTAAAAAGGGGCTTTTTAAAAAAGTAATCCCGAAGGAAAATATATCGAACAAAGTTGACGTACACAGTTTGAAAAATTACAAGTTTTGTACCGATAAAAAGGACTCGAGTTAAAAAACAAAGAGCCACTGTGTTTCGCGAGGTAAATAAATAATTATTCTACGATGCGTAGCGTACTATAACAAGTACGTATATCGTTGTTCGACAGTAAAAGGATTAAACTGTCCGTTCTGAATGCGAAAATAAAATCACGTTAATATAAATTGAATACACGTTCGTTCAAAGGAGGAATTATAATCAAATTCCTTCAGTCTATTTTTCTAATTTCATCGAATTCCTCCAACTCTCTCCGTGTTATCACGTCGTCCACGCTCAATTTATTCGTATATTTAACTATCAGGGAATACAATGTGCGTTTCACTGGCAGATATTTTATCTCCAAAGCGGGGGACCGTGAACAAGAACTAATAGCTGGAAATAGAGGAGAAGCGTTGTACAACCAAAATTGGAATAATTCGATGAGAATTTTATTATTCGAATAATTTTTACCGTGAACGATGCCCTTTTGGGGAGTACTTATACTTGCGAACGAGAATTTGAATTGATACTAAAAAGCAAGCTTCGTATTCTTATATTTTTCAAATTAATATAAATATATTTTTTTAATCAATTTTTAATCAATTTTAATCACATTGAACTGATAGAAAAATATGTAAACATATTTTTGTTGGCCAACGAGGCCCAGAAAATCTAAAAAAGGTTGGACAGCCATAACGTAAACGCTTGAAATGTGGAATAACGCGTGGTATAATTTCATTTTCCCGTGGTTCTCGACCGTACGCGCGACGAAGTCACGCAGAACGCACCATCTATTCCCCCCGCTTCTTTCTCTTATTTTCAAGAGATTTCGCGGAAACCCGGTACGTTCCGCGTCGTGAGTTCGAAGATGCAAGCACGAGGAAAGCTCGCCAATTTTATACCCGGCGAGCATTCGCGGAAGATGTATGCGTGCGTGTGTATAAATTTCGCCGTGAAAAATCGTGCGTTGTTTCGTCCCCGCGAGGAAACTTTAATCGAAATGCGAAAGCGCGTGCTCGTCCGAAAAATGCTTCTGCCGACCTGCGAATGCTCAACTGCTGTTCCACGTTTCTACTCACTTTTTCCACCGAGAGAAATTAAACATTTGGAAACGCGAATGTACAGACGTGCGAACTTTCCTTTCATCTCCCCCTTAAGACTTTTTGCTTTCGTTAAAATTGTATCGTTGTAGTTGTTAAAATCTATTCCGAATATTTCATCCTTGGTGTGTCAAATTCTCGACGATGTTCGAACGTCGTAAGTTCTATTTTTGTCAGTCCAATCTCTGTTTCCAAATTCGCGTGAGCCGTCTCTCAGACACGTGGCAGTCAACACATGTCAACTGTTCTTCGTCGGAGGAAATCACCGCTCGACCCTCGTATCGGACGAAACAACAATTAATCCGGCAGCGGTGGCATCGTCCATCTATCCATCTATCCATCTCTGACGGCGGGGAGGAGAAGTCGAGAAAGTCGTGAAAGACGGTGTACAAAGGCGCGATAGCACCCTGTCGAAGGAAGGTCCCGTTTTCATTTCGTGCGTTCCTTTCCTCGTGGATCGCCGGGTAATCACGCTCGAGGGTAAAAGCGACGGAAACCGGAAGTTCTTCCACGAAGGCTCGTAATTACGTGTCGGAGAACAAGTCGGACCGTCGTGGAGAGGATAGAAAAAGACAGACACGAGAGATGGCTCGAGCACGGAGCTAGAGAAAAGCGAAGAGAGAGAGAAAGAGAGAGAGAGTAGACCGCGGCCGAAACTCGAAAGCGAAGGATCCGGTCTGATTTATATCGAGCTTTACTACTGGACCTCGATCTCGTCTCACCGCGTTTTCGAGACCGCGCGCGCGCTGCTGGAATCTGGATCGGAAATTTCTTCTGGAATCCTCGGGAATTTCCCGACCTGATCGATGCCTTTTTATTTCGCGAATTGCGATTCATACCGTCGCGAGAGTTGTCCCACGATCGCGGGTTTATTACTCGAGTCGATTCTGCGGTCGTTTCAGCAGTCTTTCGCTAATTTCTCCACGTCTCTCGTACTTTTACACTTTCGCAGCTCCGAAAAAGCTATTTGCAACGCGACGATATCTGACAGACAGGTGTTGGGCGGCCGCCGAGTTGGGGGGTTTGACTTTGCGAAATGAAGGCAGGTAGCCGAAGTGACGTGGCTTTTGTCCGTGTTCCCGGCGCGTAGCCGAGTAGACGTGACGTTTTATTGGCGGAATCGATAGCGATACAATATCGCGAAACTCCCTTACGCTCCGCCGTGCCGAAAAAAAGTTTTTCCTCCGCGAACATCAAAGGCGCGGCTGAAACAGAGGGAGGGAGGGAGGGAGGTAACGCCGCTGGAAAGCAATACGAGCTCGATTTTCTCGACCTCAATAATACGAAGCACGAAGCAATCGGTTTCAGTGCCGCGCGATATATCGCGTGAACCGTGTCGCCGGCAAAGAATTTATTTGTTGCTCGCTTCCCGCAATTTGGCCGGTCTTAGCGGCCGGTTCCGCTGGTTTTATTGCTTAAGAACGTGTGCCACTGCACCCTGCAATTCCTTTGTGCCCGCCCGCCCCCCGATACATTCCGATACTTTTGCCAACCGAGATTTACTCCTCGCAACGAACGGAGCATTCCTCGTCCATTGAAATTACCAAAGGATTAGAAGGCGAGTGTGTGTGTGTGTGTGCTTGTGAAATCTGCCAGCAGTGGCAAACTGAGTGAACGAAGGGAGAGAAAGAGAGAGAGAGAGTAGAAGCGACGGAGTTATCTACGAAAAGCTTCCTAACTAACGCGATAACTAATACTTAATACTTATCGATAAGACGACTTTTCCGTTTTCTTTCTTAATCCGCTTCGAGACCTGCCAAGTTCTCGAAACTCCTCTCCCGAAACTTCGAAACGATTACGTCCGAAGTAAAGGCAAACAAAATTAAACGATCGCGAAGTTGAGAACGAGAGGGCGCGGAGGAAGCAGCGAGATCGCGCTGCGAAACGGACGAGCTCGACGTTTGCGCTTGCGAATGAATTCGAGCTTCGTTTCGTCGTTGAAAAACGTAATGAAACGACGTCGGAGCAAGTGGCAGGGTATAACGACGGGGGGATCAAAGGGAAAGAGGGGGGGGGGGTGGGTGGTAAAAGCAAATTAGAGAACAGAGAGATAGTCGCGAAGATGCGAGTTAACAGTCGAGAGGAAGAGCTCCGAGGAAGTACAAAAATTTAGAATGGAAAGATAATAAATAATTTCACGGGAGAGAGGAGTTCTCTGGCGCGTAATTAGCTGCAAAATTTGAAATATAAAATACAAAAGCGATACATTAACACCGGTTTACCGCGAATATAATTATCAAGCGCCATTCTCCGGACACTGTAATTGTTGCCATTGTTCAACGCAACGAGATGATTGCGCGTGAAAAGTCTGCTGAAGCTGATGTTCGCTGGTAAAATCGTGTTTTCGTCGGGGAACAACGTTCAACCGATCGTGCACGAACGAAACGCAAAGTGAAATGAAATAATTAATTGCCGAATCACGCTTTATTTGTGAAAATAAATTCTACTTAATCGGAACGTCTATCTGCCCGTTTTATTTTGACATTTTATTCGCGCCCGCGTTTTTAACGAGAAATTACTTTCTCTTTCGGGGAAATGTACGTAAAATATCACGAACGAATAATATACAACGAATAACGGGATAAACAGCAGCGTTGTTTACTAAACTTTTCCTCCGTTCCTGGTACTTTCACGTCGCTGTTCGTCGCCCTCACTCCGTCACGGTCGTTAACAAACCAACGAATTAATCGTCGCAGCCATCTTCGAAATTTCCAACTCTCCTCGGTATCGCGATATTCTCCGTCTCCAGTCTCCTTTTCACCTCGTGATTCCATCAGCCGGATCTCGTTGCCGGGAATTAGAGGCAAATTATATTCATCCCTCCAGCCTTTCTCGCGTTTCTCGTCGGTGGCGTGAATTCGTCAACCTGCCGGCAGAACGCTAAATGCCCCGGCGAATAAACGGGGGAAATTATCTGCAACGGCTCAAGTAATAACGTTTAACTGCCTTTGCCTCCGCGCGGGCGAAAGAGGAAAAGCGGAAGCGTTACGCGCCGCGGAATTATAAATCGTCGGGGGCATAGTTGCGTAATTGTTTCGTTTCTATTATGGCGGCCGGCCGTAATTTAACTCTCGTTTCGTCGGTGCGAACGCGACTGCATCTTCAGCGATCGCCATCGGCCGAACTTTACCCTCTCTTTTGGAAATTCCTCGATCGGTGCTTAAATTCGAATGCACGTTTCGAATTCGTTCGACCGAGGGTGATTTGTCCGTCGTTAAAAATTCTTTCATCCTCGGAAAGAAGAGAATCTTCTTCGGCCCAGACTGCCGAAACGAAACGAGATATCTCCAGCGACTTTCCGATATCGGAGCTTTCTCGGCGCGAGAAAAATCACGGGAATATTCCGACGACTCTGGCCCTGGCTCGAGCCCCGGTTTAATACGAGCCATTTAACGAAGCCGAAGGAAACGAAGCGAATTGAACAGAGGAACGCGAGGGCGAAAGGCGCGAACGGAAAATCGGATGCAACGGAGGAGAGAGAGAGAGAGAGAGAGAGAGAGATGGGAGGTTCTAACGATAATCGGAAGCAGATTGTCGGCGAACGAAACGGAACAGTCGGTTAAGTGGTCCGGCAGTGTCCGAGAACGCTTCGCCGACCACGTTCGGACGCCCACGGCCGGCTGGAAATGCTTAGTCAGTCGACACGAGAAATTATAGGTTGGGAACAGCCAGCCGGGAAAGCTATGAATCCACCGTGAGAGCAAATACCGGCTCCGTGAACGTTGTTAAACATTAAATCTCGCGAAAATGTTGTCGGAAATCGATCGGTCCGGCCCATTCTCCTGGAAACGTCATTGCTCGTCACTCTAATCACGTTCGCAGAAGCTTTGCATTTTTTTTTTTTGCTCTCTGTACAAATATTTCTTCACTTTGTTTCTTTTTTTTTCTTCAAAAATCAAATATTAATTGCAATTCGAACATTTAATTTTGAACTGCAAATTGAGCCTTCATTCTTAAAATTTCAAAAAGGACGTTCAAAAATCAAGTTTCACTGCAGTGAGAGTGAAATCCGACGTAAAGCTATCACTCCGGAATAAAAATTTCATTAAAAACAACAACGATTTAATACAAACGACAACATAAAATTAACGCGAGGTACTTGTTTGACACTAAAAGTATTTAGAGTTATAGTTGGAACAACTAATCCACTGAATGTTGACAGTTTTTGTAAAAACTTCCTCGAACGATTGATTTAAATTTGTGTAATCATTATGTCATATATAACAATTAATCTCATAATTATTAATTTCCCGGATATTCGCGGGTATAAGAACAATGTCAGCAATTGATGGCTGACTGCTTTAATGGAAAAGTAAGAATTAAAATTTTTAATGACGGACAAGAAATTAATATTGAAACATAAAATTAAAGTTCAAATAAAGTCTGACGGTAGAGATAACAAAGCGTGTAACTTTATTCTTGAACATCATCAATAAAAAGTGAATTTGACCCGTGAAAATCTCTGTACGTGTAAATAGATCCACGTGGATCCATTCCAGCCAGAAATTAATTCAAAATTAATTCCGCGTCCAGGCGAAGCCTAACGACTTCAATTAACACGTGCATCGACGAGGAAGATGTTTCGTTTCCGTGGCGGTTCAACTTGAAGTTCCACCCCCACGGGGCTGGGTTAAACGTAAGTCTTTATTGTGCACACCGTGTACGTGTACGTGGCTGGAGCTTGTGCGCGAGCCGAGGTTAATGTACCATGGAGCGCATTACCGGCAGTGCTTACCATGAGAGAACTGTAAAGAACGAGAACGGCAAAACCGCCGGTTACTTACTATTACACGAGGAACGAAACTTCCTTCCTCGAGATCGATCGAGAAAAAAAAGCTATTTCCCGTCTGCGCTCTTTGTCCGACCGATATTTGCGAGACTGCTGTAGAAATTATTATTCTCCTGTTCTCTGCTCGCAACGTTAATAACGTAAAAATTCTTCCTCGCGTTAAATGTAGTAAAAAAACGAGTTACTAATAGAGCAAAGGAACGAAAGTCTGAGATTCAGTATCGGTCGGCTGTGTTAAATCGCGCAGTTTTTCAAGGTGAAACGCTTCGAAACTCCCGGAAATTCGTCGAAAATTCGGTTGCTCGTTAATTAGACGAGCGTAGCGGGCGTTGATATTCGGCAGTTCGTAAAAATGAACACGTGCATCGCCGACGAGCGGAGCGGAGTTAACGTACCGAAGAAACGAGCGAGCGGCTAAAACAGCGGAGAGACCGCGTTGGAAGTCGCGAGCTGCTGAAAGTAGCGCGAGGGCTCGGGGGAACAAGGAATTTCTAACGACTTCCCCGTGGCGGGATTAACAACGAACGAGACCGAAGCGTCTCCGTCGTCCGTTCCGGCAAAGCGGAAGCTCGTTTCTTTTATGCACCATTGGCGGAACTTCCGAAGTTGACTCGACACTTTCGCTTGCTCTTTCGAAACAGCATTGAAACAACATTGATAGTCGCACCTCTCGAGCTTTCCAGCTGATAAACTTCCACCTTATTGATCTAATTGCTCCAGAGCACGCCGTTAGCTGGGAAGAGAACTCGTCGTTCTCGGAAGCAGCGTCTGCCGCGGTTAACGAGTGGCCGAGGTCGCTTTAAAATAAATAAAGCGGCAGTTTTCGCGGGAGAGCGGGCGCGTCGAAGCTCCCTCCCGCGGCGTGTTCCTTTCTCTCGTCAACGTCCAGACCTTCCTCCCCGTTCCGCGTTGGCGGAATTTTCAAGGGTTGAAACAGTCACCTTAACGAGACGGCTTTTCTTTTCGTTTCGCCGCTTCGGGGCGTTAAAACCCTCTGACGAGTTCTCCCCTCGTTTCGCCAGAAATTCACGCCGCTTTTTTCCCTCCCCCCAGCCCCCAGCCGGGGATCGGACGCGACTTAAACGATTTTTTCCCCGGCTGAGGAAAAAACAATGCCAACCTCGCGACGACCGTTCGAAATTAATCGTTCGAAATTAGCCGTTCGAAAGGGGGAGATCGATTGCCGGGACAACGGTAATTGCGTTTTACGCAAATCGTAAAGGGGGCCAACGTGTCGATAAGAATTCCGGTTAATGCGGTTTTAAACGAGGCGATTTATTCGGCGGCGTTGCGCGGGAGAATGGGATTAAACGCGATTAAACGCAGCGCGAAAACTTGAGCGCTTCGCTGGAAAGTTTCGGTGAACGGCGGAGAAATTTGTATAAATTTCTGATTCAACCGGGAATGTCGCTCGGTTAAAGATTTCGGTGGAAACGTTACGAAATTCCTGGATAGAACGGGAAAGCTGGTTAAACTATTTCTGTAATTGCACTTATTTCGTCAACGGCGTGATAAATGGTCGCGATGATTCGCCGTTGCAATGCTCGGAGAGTAATTACCAAAGTTGCACCGCCCAACAACCACGCCCGTTATTGCGAAAATGTTACACGCAATGGTGTAACGATTAATATTCCAAAGTTTCGCGGTCTATCGACCAGTTGTAAACGCATTAACGGCATAGTCTAATTATCGATGTTACTTACTTTCAGCCGCTATTGGCCTATCTAATTTTAATTATCTCAACCGATATCACACGATCGATACGACAACGTCAATAAAATAAAAATTCCCGTAAGATTTCCCCGATGTCACCTGACGACGTATTCGGCGCCAGTACAAACAACGCCAAACAATGGAAAATCGATAAACAGTCGGGCCGCCGCCTCTTCAAAGGCGCGCGGAATCTTCGTGCACGCTCAGACAATGTTTCAATCAAGGCCGGAGAACGGTGTTGCGGTTTCACACATCCTGGAGAAGCGGTGGCCGAGGTAATAAGCGAGCCTCGATCTCTCGGAGAGATCCAAGAACCGCCTTAATAAACCAAAGACCAGCCTCTCGAGAACGCCTTCGAACCCTACTTAAGAGTTGGAGCGGTCGATGCCAGTGGCTCGACGGTTCCGAGAGCGATTCCCCCTTTCCTGAGGCTAATAAACAATTGAGAATCACCGTGCACGAGTCGATCATCGATGGCACGGGAGGACGTTTCGATCGCTTACACCTTTACTTTCAAACGAAACGTGTTTGTGGAACGTAAACCGGTTCGTTGCTGCTCTTGAAAGATCAGACAATTATTAGAAGAATGTTTCGAGAAGATAGACACTTGAAGGGAACGTATGATGTGAAGGATGCATGGAAAGGATTTGAGGTAGTTGAGAGAGAGAGAGAGAGAGAAAGCGAAGAAGTCACTGCCTAGACTCATCACTGGGACTGATGGCAGCCCGATCACCCATCCTAGCGGAGTTCCACACACTGCTTTGCTTAACGTCGGAGATCGGCAAGACCTTGCGGCTTGTGCTAGTCAGTGTTCGAAACTCGTAGTTGAAGAATCCTAGAGACTTCATAATTTATAATGTGTAAATTTACGTTATGTTATTTTATTTACGATTAGTAATATATAATAAACGTGATATCGAGACGTTGGACTAATCGTACGTTCATACCACTGATCCGAATTGTGAATTCGACGCTATTTCCAATTACTACCCAAAAACGAAGCTAGATCCGAAGATTGTTCTTTACGACAAGCGACGAATCGTTTATCGAGTGTACCCTTCTGTAAGATGTGAAAACTCGCGAAAAAAGACTCGAGCGAAAGCGCCGAAATTCGAAATGAACAACGCGCAACAAGTTGCTGCTTACATATGCTTTCCCTGGCGTTTCGACAATTTACCATTCGACGGGAAGCGATGTAAATTCCCGATTAAACACTCTCTAATACTCGACTACGAAGCTTTTCCAACAAGTCAAACAACCTCCGATTCCCAGGGGCAAGAAAGAACGCGGGCAAACCAGTCGATGCTCCGCTCTGCTCGTAAAAGAAAACTCTCGAGCCCACCGACCGAACCGTGCATTCCATCAGCCTGCCGTTGGCGTTTGTTGCCATTTAATTAACGGAAGATACTACGCACTGGAGCGAACGTACTTGGCACTTTATCGTGACAATTGGATATCAACGTGACGTGTCGTGAAATCGAGCAAACTTCAAAACGTTATAAAAGTTGTTTGTTGGACGTGTTGCTTAATCGACGTACGTTATTCGACTTCTCACAAAGTTTATCGAGCAAATTCCAAACTACACACGCTCTACACAATTTACAAAGTGCCTTTTTCATCTCCAATTAAATTTCTAGAGTCGGTTCAACACCGACGAATCCGTCAATCGCGGAGAAACACCTCGCGGTCGAGCCTCTCGTGTGAAACAAAAGAACACGTGTACCAGGTTTCAGACGACGCTACGCAATCCAAGGTCGAGCAAAGTCTCGGCGACGGAATATCCGGAGCGGAGCCGATGCGACAGCTCAACAGAAGACAAAACTTTCGTCATGCATAATGCATCCGGTGGAATCAGCGGCGATTTTCCAGCGGCGGATGTAAATCGGCGAAAGAAACAGAATCGTCACCCCCCCTCGTCGGCGTGGCTGGCAATGGCCCCCGTCTCCCTTTCACGGCGATCGATAACCAGCCCAAGCACAAGCGAGCAGAGCGAGCAGGCAAGCGATGGAAGGAAGTAAAAAATAGGGAAACGCGGCCCCTCGAGTTCCCTTCAGTCGTTTCGGCCCGGGCTTTTTAAACCTCTTCCTCCACATTATTTTATCTCCCTTTTACCGCCCCCCTGAGGCCTCTTTCGCTCGACTGCGCATTCCTTTTAGCGATTTCAACCCGCCTCCCTCCCCTTCTACCTCCGTTCCGCGTCGCGGTGGCCGCGATGGGCGACATCCGCTTTCGTTTCACGTCCTCCACGCATTTCCTTCGTTCCTGTCCTCTGCGCTCAGGCCAAGATTGCGGAATTTTTCCAGAGGAATACCACTCCGTTCCCAAGAAGGAGCATCCGCACCCACGACGATTACACGACTGCCGCGTTTCGTCTGCCAAACCTCCAATAATTTTTCTCGATCAGTCGAGATTCGTTAAATCTTTCAGAAGGGAATCAAATTCTAAAGTAGCGCGTCTTCTCGAAAAGCCAACTTTCTTCGCTCGATTATCGTGCCGAATTTTATCACTGTAAGTGATTTTAGCGGGAGTAATTCAGAAAATCGGGTCTCTTCAGGTGCAACGCTAATGCAACGAAAATTAGCGATTGGTTGATTTGGGTCACGTGATTCGCGAAGGGGCGTGGCGTAGACCTCGAGTAGGAGTGGCGTCTGTCATTTATTTTCTATTGATTCAAATGTCTGCATATCAATAAAATTTTATGACAAAAACGGTCATTTCCTAGTCAGAACAGTTGCTTCTCTCTCTCGCATCGAAACAATTAGAAACATCTTTCAAACTTTGTCTATTCACCATGGAAGACGTTTCATCCCTCTTCCCCAATTCACCGCTCGTTTGGCAGTTTTTCAAAATCCTCCGCACAAAGTCACTGGACCTTGAACACGCCGGAAGCTCGCCGGTGATAAGCGGGAGCGGAGGGGAGACTCGACGAGACGAGAGACGAAGAAATTCGTACGAAAAATCCGTCGAAGAATTTCATCGCGAGAGCGAACGCGCCCCTCCCTCCTTGCTATCCGCGTCTTGATTTCTCCTCCACTCTCCGTTTCGCTCGTTTCGCGAGAAAGGAAACTCGTTTCATTGCGAGGAAAGAATGTTCAATTACGCAACGGGTAGAGACTTCGCGAGACTTCCGCTTATCGAGGGGAATTTCACGTTTCCAGCAGGCTGATTCCCGACGAATTTGAATTAATATTCGCGGCAAGTGTTGTAAATCACCACGGCGCGCGGTTCCGGTTTGTTGCTTCTCCGTTTGTTGTTGCGCGTTTCCCTGCCGGAAATTACGTCTTGCTTGAACGGTCTCGTTAAGGACGGCGCGGGCAATTCGCGAGCAGACGGGCGGTGGCTCCCGGAACATTGAAATAATTTGCGTTCGACCTGGGTTTTCGATCCTCGTATAATCTTCTTGTTTGTAGCCTCGTCGAGGATTTCAATGATTGTGTCGTCACGTCCTCGCGATACCTCGAACTTTCTAAGTAACCGAGCGATCTCTGCTCGATCCTTTGCCCTCGAAAATTCTTTTTGCATCATCTACCATCAATTTATTTACGAAGCAACACTTCGAATCAAATGATCATTCGAATTTTGTTGATTATACCTTTCTAACGTGTAACGTGGTTTATTAAATTTAAAACAATCATCAACGTGCATTGCGGGTTTGCTGGTATAATCTGCAAGAGTTGACGACACTTAAATAATTTCAATCTTTGGGAAAATAATATCCTCTGTCAATTAACTCGGGAAATTCTTTTGTTCTTCTTGCGGCGTTATTTATTACAGTTTTCACAGGCGTCTGTTCAAATATCATGCTATTACCATTAATTACCAATTATCAGCAAATTATAAAACGAAAAAGTAGATTTAGCGTTATCACGTCTCCTCGGAAAAGAGGACACAGTCGAGCGCAAAGTGTTAAATTTCTTCGAGAGGCGAAACAAAAGACCGAACGAAATAGATATTCCTCTCTCGGCTCTTTGAAATGTATAAAGTCACGGGGTAGCTTCTCTCTCGGCGGCGTATGAAAAGGGGGCTTGTCCGGGTCTTGGTTCGCCGATTCCCATCGGCTCGCAATACGGCGTGAAGTGTAAAACCCGGCAGAATGGAAGTCAATTTACGAATACATCCGAAGGAACGGGCGCGGAGAAGGAGAGGGACGGGAATAAAGAGCGGGCGTGTTCCCCGCGTGGCTGGGGGGCCCGACCGCGCGAGGATCGCGGCTGGATTACCGCTTCTCCTCCTCACTGCTCCACGCCGCACCACGTCGAGCACGATACCTTTCCATTTGCTCGCGTCTCTTTCCGCTCTTTTTACGAGCGCCGGCTTGCTGCACCCGCGTGTTTCTTACCTCCGCCCACTACCCTTTTCGCTTTCGTTCCTCGATAATCCGCCGTGCAAGTCGACACGTACCCCGTGTACACATGTACACGTGCGTGCGTTGTACAAAGACGCGCGGTACGGTTCGAACGAAATCGAAATCGAAATCGATTCGAAGAAAACGGGGGAGGGGAAAAGGGGGAACGAGCACCTGGCGAGGGACGAAAGGGAGAAAGTGAGAAGGGCGACGCGGTAATATCTCGCGTCTGGAGGGGCCAAATTGATTTCTCCCCGGGTGAAACGTAAGTCAGAGAGGCTGGCTGGTGAGCCAGCGCCAGAGAGAGAGAGAGAGAAGGGGGGAGAACGTCTGGATTCAACATTTTAATAAAAGCCACCCGCGGTTTTGTCGCCGCTCGGCGACGATGAACTTTCCAGGCTCGAACTGATGGTCGACCGCGCCAGCCACCCCCCATCGACCACGAGGATAGTTACCCCTCTCCTCGAAGGTCGACTAAACTCGCCTGTTTTCAGAGTCACGTGGATTGTTTGTCCCTCCTTTTTCTTTTTTTTATTTGGAGTTCGCGGGAGAAAAAATGAGAAACAATGTTGATCTGCGAGGGATACTTCAATTAGGATAATTTAAAGCTTCTTGTTTTTTTTTTCAAGAGTCTTGTCGAATCGTTTGTTTGAGCAGCGATGCGTAACGTTTAATCGATGATTCGTTAATTGAAGGAAAATTCGTCCGGAAGCACAGAGTCTCGTTTAAAAAGGGGGACGAAAGGGGGTTCTCTCTCGAAAGAGAAACGCTCTGTCGGCTATAATCACGGCGTACCTGTCGAAATTAATGTCCGTCTCGTAACGTAACGTGACGTAACGTCGCCTCGTCGCCGCGGCTCGTATTTTATTCGTTTTAATTAACCAAGGATTAAAGTACCTCGGGGAGAGATCCCGAAAACTTCAGGTCGCGTTCATTACGTTCTCCTCATCATTTTAATACGCTAATCCAATATTCTAATCGCTCGACAATAAATCACCGGCTCGCTGAACGACGAGTTAACGAGCCACCGACGAATATTAAAGTTCACCGTCGGAGCTTAATAACATTTTATTAGTCTGCCAAGCTGGCTCCGGAATCTGCGTGGAAGAATCTTTCGCCTTCCTTTCTCTCTCTTCTCCTCGTTCAATCGTTCAATCTTTTTCTACATCGCGTAGGCATATTTCGACTCGTTCTTCCTCGCCGCTATTACTCACGAATGATTAATAAAGACGTACATATTAAACGATAAGTTTTTCGAGGGTGAGGGGGGACACGCGTCAAAAGCCACCGCTTGACAAAGTGCCGAAAGAAACCGGCCGGTTGGTTTTTCAGACGTCGGGGCTCGTTTTCATAAAGCTGCGCCCGCCAGGAAATTCCCCACGGGGAAAAAGCAGCGCTGCCGGCGTGATCGATAGACGGTGCCCGGGGGTTCGAGAGACGGTGTTTAGCATAGAGGATCTCTCCTCTCTCTGGCAAGCGGCGGCCCATTGTTCCAGCGGAATTGCCAAAATTTCGCTAATACCCGGGCCCTTTGTTTTCGGATTTATTTAATGCACCGAACGCTGCCGCGGATTTCGGGTTAATTTGGCCGACCCGCGTCGGCCAAACGTTTCTCCCCGGCCCCGGATTATTATGAATTCGCGTGTACAAAGATTCCCCCTGCAGTTTCAGCACCAACGATTCGGAAAATCGCTTATTCCGGGCATTACCGATGATTACCCGCGGAAATGCTCGCGCTTTCGCTCGACTTTTCCATAAACAGACAAAAGTTTGCAACGCGGGTAATTTCGGGCAATGTCTCGCTCGCTCGAGGTGCGTCGTCGCAATTTTACCACGTTGTAATTAAACGCGAAATCAAATAATTCTGTTTCTTTCCACACGATTACGTCCAACTTGGCGTTCTTTTAAGGCCAAGATACGTGTACGTAAAACTTGTGACATGGATGTGCCGTCCCTCGAACCCAACGTGTCAAAATCAGGAATTTTTAAACTCCAATTTAGGGGGCGCCCCATAAATTTGGTCAGTCTCGAGTGTGACGAGATCTTCCGCACCATAGGTTTGCCGTGTCACAAACACGGGCGTATTCGAAGGGTCTCCCTTCTTCTGTTTTTCATTTTCTACACACTACGCGTTTGGGTCTTTTTTCTGATTAATTTATCATCACATTTTCTTTTCACATCTTAATGAAATTTCACAAACGAGACAACAACATTTGCCGGGCCTTTAGTTTGATTGAGCGCCAACAGCAGCCAAGGGATTAACAATCGCCCGTGTCCCGTTGGAAAAATACTCGCGCAGTAAATCCACGAGAGATTAAAAATCCATCGCCCGCGAGTCGTCCAAATTTAATTGCTCGTTGAAGCTCGCGGAGCTGCGAATTCTCCCGAGAACGCGCGAACTTCCGTCGGAGCTGCGGACTATTTTCACAAATCACCGCGAGGAGTGCAATCTTTTTTTTCCCCCTGACGTTGCGCTGTCGATGATTCTGATTTATCGACACGCTGCTCGATCAGTTGCGCGGGGATCGACAACGTCCCGGCAAGCCCTGTCCGACAAGACTTTTCACGCTCTTGGTAAAAAGGATGCCCGTGGGACGTTCCCATCCTCGGCGGGGCGGAACGCGTTCCATTTTCCACGTCCGGCCGCCGTGATCGTCCGGCGACATCTTTTTTCCCCCGTGCGGAAGATGACACGCCGGAAAAGGAATCGGGCTTGACAGCGTCCTCGCCGACGCGACGCTCGCCGCGAGAACCGAGAATAAAAGGTTGCTCGACGAGCGACGGCCGCTCGCTTCCACCCCCGCGTCATTTTCAAAACCATTGCTGCGTTTTCTTCTTCCCCTCGTTCCGAACGCGTCTCCTTCCGTTTCGTTGAACGCGCGCGACCGATCTGATACTCGAGCGTTCAATGAACTGGATCGAGGTAAATACGCTTTGCGAACGGCACTTGAAACGGCTTCATTGCTCGCGTCCTCGGAAAAATTAACGATTCTTCTCGCTTTGATTCCAGTATTATCAGATCTTTGAAATTATATCATATACTCGCAGTATTATCAGATCTTTGAAATTATATCATACACTCGCAGTATTATCAGATCTTTGAAATTATATCATATACTCGCAGTATTATCAGATCTTTGAAATTATATCATACACTCACACTATTATCAGATCTTTGAAATTATATCATATACTCACTCCGTTCTAAATTAGTTGTCACGTTTGCGTATCTTCAGTCCGATTATTTATTTAGTTTATTTTATTCGATGTCTGAATATTTGGTAGAAATGGTAGATTATTGACCATCTAGAAAAAATTATTCGATCGCCATTTACTCGTTGAAATAGGCAAGTAGGCTTTAAGGTAGTAGAACAACAATAACAATTTTCAAAAATTTTTCACACGAGTTGCCATTTCAAAGGTATATCTGTGTAAAGTTGAAACGATGGTGATAATTTGAGAGGTAAAGTCAAAAAGCCTGAAATAGTGAACAACGGTACGCGTAACGCTGTTTTGCAATTTTTGTTGCCGCGTTGTAAAGGTGATAAAGCTTTGCAGCTCGATGCTATACTCGCTGCATCGGAAGAATTTAATGTGTATCCCATTTACGGAAGCAAAGCCTTCAAAGATATCTGGCAGTTCAATTTTCAGCGTCAACTCTCAAAAAATTGGTAAATGTGGACGAAAAAAGAAAAAAACTTTTCCTCAAAACTTGGAGAAAATTAAAGACACTTTCTTGAAGAAGAAGAGGATCACTTGGAAGTTTATCTCGTGCCAAACTTCACGTAGAATCTTCAAAGAGCGAAAAGCGAGTTTAGGCGTATTTCTTTTTTTGTAAAATTAATTTTTACTGAAGAATATAAACTGGGAAAATTGCATGTGATCAAAAAAAAAAAAAAAAAATCTTAGACGAAGTAAAAATCGCCTACCACACAGTATTATAGTACGTGTAAACCTAAAGCTGCAATGCTGTTCAAACATTCAAGATTGAACTACTGTTAAAAATCTTCGTTTAAACGAAAAAGTCTTCCATTTTCACCAAATTTTGTTTACATTTTATTTTTTCATACACGTGATACAACTGATTTCAGAGAATATTATGCGTAATTTACTTTCGTCACTTTATTTCGAAATAACGTTCCAAGGATATTAGATCTCGAGTTTTGATTCGATTTATATTCTTACAAATATCAGCTGTGCATTTTTTAAGAAATTTCGCGGGAACTAATAAAATCCCGAGCGCGAGAATCGTCGAATGGCAGAGTCTCTCGACCGACGGGTTACTATTATCAACCGGACGAGAATGATTTTTCTCTGGCTAGGAGGGAGGGGGTGCATTGGCGCGGAATTGTCGGGCAAGTTCCCGAAATTTCCGGGCTCCAAGATACCCCCGGCGAACTTGCAGATGAAACGCAATGGAATTTATGCCGAACGGAATTAGTTTTCTAGGAAGCTTCAACCGCGAAACCGCAACCGCGCTCGTAAATCGTGAGTCCTGTGTCGCAGGTTATTAGACCGAAAGTTCCCGAGTTAATCACAACTCCTACGTGCCGGGGACGCACTTTCGAAAAGAGTTGCCCGAGTGGCGGTAACTAATAACGAGACCGTCGTCGCCGCCGCCGCTTTTGCCAACTTAAACAACTTGTCTCGTCCGGTTACGCTGTACGTCTCTTTGTTTCCGCTCGCCACGTTTGACGCGCCTTTCTGATAACCATTCTTATTTTCTCTCTTCTCGCCTGTTTTAAGCCCAAAATATTCACGAGCGGGATTTCTGTATTATCACTGAAAGTCATTTTAACTGGGGTAACCCAGAAAATCGGGCCTCTCCGGGTGCAACGCTGATGCAACGAAAATTAGCGATTGGTGGATTTGGGTCACGTGATTCGCGAGGGGGCGTGGCGTAGACCTCGAGTAGGAGTGGCGTTGTCTGATACTGAGTGATCGGATCTGTAATTTGTTTTGCACGTCAATAAAATTTTATGGCAAAAAAGTCTTCATTTCCTAATCAAAACAATTGCTTCTGGGCCTTTCAGTGAGACGAATCGTACTAGGGTACAAGTGCAGTTTTTTCGTTTCACTGTTAAAATTTTCGATTCTTTTTTTCTTTACATTTGGAATTAACGTTGGATCACTGATTGGGTTTCTCTCGATAACGCGAGCAAGCTTTCGGAGCCGCGTCATATTTTACGCGGTGCCCCGGGGACCACGGGTTCGGTTCGGTCAGAAACGGGCGAAAGCATTTTTTCGCCGAGGGTCTGTAAAATATTCAAGAGCACGAACTTCTCTAATAACACGAAACTCTGGTTTTTACGAGTAACAAGAGAAGCTCGGCCGGCGCGAGTTAGATTCAGCGTTTCTTCGCTGCTCTCTCGACAACAAGCGAAATTACTCCTCGCGTAATAAGTAACGCGATTATTTTATTCCTACGAAAGCAGTTGGCTCCTTCTTTTTTTTTTTGTTTTGTTTCGTTCTTTTTCGTTCTTTTTTTTTTCTTTAAATCCTTTTTATCCCGACGAAGGGAGAAATTATATTTCAGACTTTGAGAATTACGGTTAACGCAGAAAGGGGGCGGCGTATTCGTGCGCGCGTAATATTGCCTCAAGCGCGTTTTACCGGGTAACTTCGTCAAAAATTTGATAACAAATAAATTACGAACAAAAGGTGTGCCTCCCGCGGTGAAAAATCAACTTCTGGTCCGACGTAGGAACGTGCAGAAATCTCATTCTCCGAAATTGCTCGAAGCGCTGCAATCCTTTACCCGGGTACTGGATTTTTCTGAAACGAGAGCAAAGAGAAAAGTCAAACGACCTTTTCAAAAGGAAGAGAGACAGTTCAGTCTCGGTCTAAGCAAGTAATACAGAACCATGCTTTGACGTAATGAACATTTTTCTCTTCGCTCCTCGAGAGAGACGTCGCACGCGTGTGCGAAGACCTCGAGATAGTCTTTGAACGTTCGAGCAAAAAATAGCGCGCGCCACGCGAGATCTATAAATGTCTGACAGGGGATGGGAAAATTTACGCGTATTACTCGACACCGTGGGGGTAGTTCTGAATATCAAACAGACTACTGGATATTTACAACCCCTTTCTGGATCTGTTCCACAGTTGCCTGAATATATATATACTGTTTATATACCGTGGCACCCCCCTCATCTTCCATCGAGCCGAGGCCGCAACCCTAAATCACAATATCTCGACACTCGTGTCCAACCGCGACTTTGGTTTCTCTTTCGCATCAAATAAGATCCTGTTGCCCCGTTTCGAGTCGAAAACGAATCTAAGTAAGTAATGTCTTATCCAGCTACTGCTGTTATTCTCTTTTTTCTTTTTTATTTTGGGTTTTTAATATCGCGCAACAAAATTAAGCGGCAATTGAGACAACTTTCGCGAAACGTCGAAAAATCGGTTGATATTCGAGTCGCGTCATTGCACTTTCATCATCGTTTTAATATCAATTGGAGTTCGGGTTGTTCACTCGTAAAGTATTTATTTTATTTGATATTTTACGTTCCGTTCAATAGAAATTCAATTTACACGGATTAAAATTAAACGTTTCCAAGTTGAATAACAGTGAAGATTTGTTATTTACGACGGGGCCGGGTCGAGACGATTTCATCGTCATTTTATTCTCGCAACGCCAGCGATACCGAAATTCAAGTGGAAAATGGCAATAGAAGGAATGGCGACTAATTGAAAATAGTGATTAATCGAAAAATCTCTGAAAAATCGTCCGCAAGCACCGAGGTTTTTCAATTTCCTCCTTTTGTCGGCGCTCTCTGCTTCAACGTCAATGCCCGACAGTCTTATAAATGGTCTATTTATCGGTCTCCGTTCCTCCCTCGCGTATCACGTTGCCACCATCACGTTGGGCAGATCGTGAAACTTTCGCGGTCGCAAGTTCCCTCACCGAGTGAAACGAGAAGATTGAGAAATACGAGGTCAATTTGCCGTCGGTAGCAAATTCAAAGTTGCCGTCGCGTCAACTTGCGATTACCCGCCGCGGCTGCAATCGCCCGCTGTATCAAACAACGTTCTCAGCTTTCTTTTGAAAATTAATCTCAGCAGAAACCGATCTGCTTGTATGTCTACCTCGTTAACAATGTTCGCGTAAAAAACGTTAAAGGGCGCACAATTTTTGCAAACGTTCGTTACAAAGGCGAATCTCGTTGCGTTCTCGCTGCGAAATTGTTTAAAATGAACTTCGTTTCCGTTTTCAGCGAAACGCCTGCTTTGTATCATTTTCATTCGCGTGTCACGTTTGAAAAAAAGGAAAAAAAAAAATAATAATCAGAGCCGCGTTAATTATCGCTCGCAAGTTAGATAAGATGGAATCGACGAGATTGAAATTTACTTTTAACCTGAGCAGTCGAGCCCTCCAGATCGGTCCGATAGCCAATTTCAACAGATCACAGATAGCCATTATCAACAGAACGAGACTTCCAAGTTCTCGCTGCTGAAAATTCAGGAGGGTCCGGGGGGCGGGAGGGGGGCCAAGTTCGCTCGACTCAATACGTCAAGCAAATAAAAATGGAAAGTTGACAAGCCGCGGGCACGCGGTGGCTCCAGACATTCTGCCTCTGTCACGTTCAATTTGAATAAACTAGCACCCCGCCCGCCCCCTAGAGATAAGATGCCCCAGGCCAAGCAGCGTCGCCGCGTCTTCCAACTTTATTCAAATGCGACCGCCTTCGTATCAACCTCCCCCCCTCCCCTTCTCTGTCTGTCTCTCGTTTTTCCGCGCCCTTCTCTTTCACCCCTTTGTCCCGAGTTTCTCGAGGAATCGCGACGTCACCGGACCCCCTCTACCACCACGCAGTTTTCGTCGAAACTGTCCCGCGTCTTCCTTCGGGGCTCGGCCCGCTTCATTTCGTTAACTTTCGCCAATCGACTACCTAATGACCTTTCTTAAGAAACGAGGTGTCGAAATTTCACTCTAAAGAAGATCTACGCATTTACTTTTTGACTCCAAACTTCGTCTTCTCGTCGAGACGAATTTTTTTTAATTCTTTGACGTTTCGCTTTTCTTTCTCTCTCTGCTCACTCTGTCCACTGTACCGTGTTGTTTTTAAATCTGGCAACAAGCGTGAAATAAACCGGGGGAGACCATCAAAGATCAATCCCTGCTGAATAACAGCGAACGTTGAGTGGATTCGGGGACAGATAGATCTTTATTTACTCTGGCCAATCCTTCAGCGCAGTTTCGAATGGGCAATGGTGGTCGATCGCTCGAAAGCTGGCTCTCTCTCTCCCTCTCTCTCTCTCTCTCTCTCTCTAGAAGCGTGAGAATCGCCGCAGGACACGTTCACTGCACTTTTCGGGGTTCAAGGGTGACGAGGCTCGCTCTGATGCGGTCGAAGCTCAATAGAGCGGGCTGCTTTGCGACACTGCTAACTTCCACGCGAATTTCTTGGCCGCTCCGATTGAACGGTCCGTCTTGCAGACGAGTTTCCGCCGAGCTGAACATCGCAAGAGCTGTTAGTTTCGCTTCATGAATCCCTGTCCGACCTTGCTCCCCATTCGACTACGTTTCGACCGCCGTTTGCCAAATACCTGCCGTCGTGTTTCCGTCACCTTAAAAGTGAAATTTTCCTCCTCTCTCCAAGCCATTGTCACTTGTTCTCCTGTCAACTCTTTTACATCGTTTCCAGTTTGCTTTTAAATACTTTAAAAGCACGTGCGCTTGATATTGATTACGCTTTAAATGCTTTTGTTATTAATTCGGCGCAGGAGAGAGAATTTATTCATTTTTGATCGTCCGCTGGACGAAATACATCGAAACGCGTCACGCGCACATTCTGCAATAATTACGCGTTGATCGATATCTCCTCTTTGAAAAATTTGAATTAAATTTCGTCGCGGATGCAGCAACCTACGTTTCGCTGAATCCGCGATTGAATCGATCGATTATCGATTATCAAGCAAACTAAATTTAGCGAAATTGAACTCTACCTAAGAAATCACCATTCGCGTTTGCGTTACGCTACGTACTGTGATACACACACACAGACACAAGCACAGACACAGGCTATTTAACTCCTTAATCGAAATTTATCCGAGGGGAAGGCAACAATTCTCGGGAGGAGAACGGCTGCGCAATGAATCGCGCAAAATTCGTGGGTAGGGATTAAACTCGTAATCGGTATGGAGGATCCACTCGGATCGGGCAATTTGCAGCGAGCACGTGCGACTGCAAATTAACGAAACATCTATGGCGGTTTAATGAACGTCAGGATTTAACGAACGCAATTGCTCGGCGGCCACGTCGAATGTGCTCCTCTGGCAATTTCTGGCCGCGTCTCCATGACACGATTACTTTCATAATTACGATCCCCCGGGGGTCGGGGGTCGGGGTCGGGGGAGGGGGATGGAGAGGGGGCCGATATTGCGTCCGTGCGCAGAATTTTAATTGAAATCGCTCGGGTTCGCGTTTTGCGTAATTTCGAAAAATTCCGGCCTTTAGAGTCGCGTTACGTCGCCCCCCCGCCCCCCGCCCCTTTCTGATTCTCCGTTTTTAATCGCGCATCGGCTGTTTAACAGTCACTTTGCCGCGCGAACGCCGAGTAAAAAATCGTCACTTCTGTCGACGACGTTTTTGCATCAAACGACTCGGAAAGGGGAACAAGCGTTCAAACAAAAAGCGTTCAACGGGCACTCTTCGCGATTCGATGCGTCGGAAACGCGATCGAGGATTGTACAAATATTTCCGCCGAGTAGGTGTATAATTCGGCGATTTTTCGGAATTAAAGGCACGAACGCAAAGTCGAGAGCGCAGGGGATAGGGGGAGGGGGGCGGTTGGGCGAGAGATGCAAAGTCAAACACGACAAACCGCTCGGCGGTGTTGCGAGAATAATCAGTATTTCCCACAAATTTACACAATTTCCAGCGGTGGAAATAAAATAAAAGCGATCGATAATTCGAGCGAGGCGCGCGGCCGCGTTAAAAGGAGAGCAAATCGCTGCCGGGGAGGGTTTCTCGCGAGCGGGGGGGCCGGATATTTCGTTTACGAAATAACGTCGGTGAAAACAGAGGGGGGGGGCAGGGGGAGGGGGACGGCCGTGTAATGAAATATCGAAACCTTCGTCAAATATTGACGCGGTCGAAATAAAGCTTGCGATTCACTCGTTTGACAGGATTCATTGTGACGACGTCCCTGAAAAATCTGCAACGCCGGTTCGCGTTCGCGTACACCGTGAAAGAGAAGGGAAGAGTGAGGGAGAGAGAGGGCACCCGAACGAATGGTTTCGAAAGTTTTCCTACTTGATTTCCATTAATATTTCGTCCACTTTCGTTTTGCTCGGCCGTTCTTTCCCGGCTGTTCCCTCTCTCTTTTCACTCTCTTCTTTTTAAGCGTCAACGCCCCCTGGTTCGGAAGCTTTTTTCGGAGGACGCGCAACGTTCCAACCCCCTTCGACTCGGGTTGTAATCGATCCGGCTTTTGTAAACATTTGCTACGTACTCGACTATGATTTATTTTGGTACGCACTCGGTTGACGGAACGGAAAGCCGGGAAAATGGAATCTTTCTGTTCGTTTCATCAATCATAGAGAAGAACAGCGAGAGAGCTTTTCCTTTTTCCCCTTCTTTTCCCTCGCGTTTCTCTCTGGCTCGGATAGATTCGAGTTTGACGAGTGGGCAGCGAGATATTTCGCGATTGCCGAAATTCCTCAATTAAAAGCTCTCTGATTATTAAAAATTCTCGTGAAATTAAAGTCTCTCTCCAGTTGCACGCGCAACGTTTCAGCAATGTCGCCCCCGATGCGGAAGGGATCGCGCGATCCTTGAGGATAAAATCGGGAATTGTTTGGCGGGCGGTCGAGATGGAAATTAATTAACCGGATGTGCTGCCGGCTGGTCGACAGCTGGAAACTATTAGCACGGTTTCCCCCTGGACGGTGATGAAAACGACGTATTAAAATTACTTTTCCGGACAGTAACTACATTCATTAGCTACGCGCTGTTTGGAAAGGCTGGAATTCCTCCTGAGCGAGGAGTTTGTTCCTGTTTCGCCGCGTCTCTCTTCGTCGCCTCCCCTTTCCTCGCGCTCTCGTCTTGCTCTTCAATTTTCAAGTGCTTCTCGTCCCTTTCTTTCTCTCTTTTCCCACTGTTTCGTCGGTCGCCCCTCTTTTCGTTACTTACTTGCCAAACGACGTTTATTGCTTCCTTCGTACTACGTCGTCAAAATTGCTGAAGGCAGTTCAACGCGCCGCGTCGCGCTAAAACGTTGCAAATTTTGTCGCTCGTAATATTTTTCTTTCTCGTCTCGAAAACTCTCGCCGTTGTTGGGAACTCTTAGATTGCGATCGCGACTCGAGCGACAAAGGATCTTGGAAAAACACGATTTGAAAACAGAGCGAAAGTTAACTCGCGCCTAGCGGCGTGACGTAACAGGGGGAAAAGGTTCAAATTAATTTCTCAGCCTGACGCGCAAACAGCTTCCCCCGTCGAGGGGAAAAAGAAGGCGAGGAACATGTGGCCACCGAAATAGAGATAAAAACGGAAGACCGATTTCTCTGCACGGAGGTAAAAATAAGGAGAACAAGGGAGGAAGACGTTGGACACTTTACGGAAGAAATTCACCAGCGAACTTTGCATGTTAACCCGCCGACCAACTAAATTCACGCAGGACAAAGGGAATGTATATATCCCAGCCAGAATATACGTCCGAATTTCCATTAAAATTACCATATAGCCGCTAGTTTCACTTTTCTTTTTATTTTTATTTTTTTTTTTTTTTTTTTTTCAGAAACGCGAGGAAAAGTGAAAAATTTTCGCGACACTGACTTCTGTCGAAATTTCGAACAAATCTGACGCGCAGTTGTGTAAAAAGCCTCTCTAGTTTTTACGATTTCTTTCAATTTAATCCGAAATTACAAATACTCGCGGAACTCGTTTTGTTTCCGCGCCGCGGAAAAGTATCAAAATTTCACCGCGTTAAGTGAATTACATTGCACGAACCCGCATGCAATTTAATCCGCGTTTCACTTTTGTTAATTAAAGCAACATCCACGTTAGACAATATTGCAAACGTTCCCTTTTCCCTTCGCTTTATTTTTTTATTTTTTTTTTTTCAATTTCGCATCAGGCGGGTAAAAGTGAGCAGCAGCTGGTATCGTTGCTTCAGACGCTAAACTGTTTAATTATTCTTTAATCTAGTTTCGCGGGACGTAACAACAGTTTAAGTGAGGAAAAAATGATTCTCGCGAAAATACAAGCACGCAGTTGGATTAACGCGGCGGAACAAACAGAATTAAGGCGGCGATTAAAAAACGCGAGCGCGAAGAGACAGACAATGAACAGAATGAGAGTCGATGCTCGTATAAATTTGGAAAGCTATCAATTTTTAATCGGTAGCTTTCCAAATGGAAAGAAAAAGGATAAGTGCGACATTCTTACAAAGTTGCGTCGAGTTTTTTCAGCGAAAAATTGTTACTTGCAACTACATTTCTGATTATTTGCTGTGATAAAATATACAGAGGTAACTGGACTCTTCCAACTTCTGAAACTGGTGTTTTATACTGTTTAAAGTGAAAGTATAATTTTATAACTGTATCGTGTCAATTTCTCTTTCCCAAAGATGTTTCTAAATACATCATACAGAATATGGGATCGTTGTCGAAAACTGTAAAAATTTAAACGCCTGTAAAATCACTGAAAAGACTTTCTCACGACCAGATTTACCACGAGTCTCTTTATATCGCTCGCATAAAATTCGATTTTCCCGAACATCAGAGTGAAACAACGAAAATTCAAGTTTAATAAAATGTCATCAAAGAAAGACCTTTTCATCAAGGAGAGACCTTTTCACAGGCATTTGAATTTTTACAATTTTCGAGAGCAAAAGTATCCTTGCTGCCACACTTTACTTTAAAACTTTCGCAAAATCATAACAATTTAAAATGTAGACAATTTTCCATTTTTGTAAGCAGGAGCTCAGAAGAGCATACAGAAACAATCTGAACAACGTATCGAGTGCCTCTGTGAAATCAATCAGTCGCTAGTTAGCGCGCGATCTCTCGAATTTCCACCTTAGTCCCGCGAGAAAATATCGTTTCGCGGTGAGCGGATTCGCTCGATAATTCGCCGTTAATTATTAGCGTTAATTAGCGAGCACGTAGCTGTTTATCCCGCAGGCACATTAAATTTGCACTTCATTAGCGCAGTTACATATTAATTCGGAAACTTGGGTACAACTGGCCCCCGGTATAATTTTCATAAATCAGAGATGCACTCTTAACTGGATCGGAAACAATTCTCGCTGCTCCACTTCCCTCTGGTTACCGGCAACCGGAACACACCGCCGATTCCAGACGTTTCCAACACCCTGCCGGGCACACCCCCCTCCGCCCCCGAACCCTCCACCCGGGGGCGATCTAGCTTTCAACTACCGTTCGAATTCCACTTTAACTTTAATTCCCAATTCGGCTTCCGATTGCCGGCGCGATTAACGCAAATCCAATCTGCGTCTGTTGCTCCCGCCACTTATTAATTCCGCTCGGCGGCGAGCGGAGCTTTAATTTCGAACGTTCGCTCTCGACACGGTACGCGTGTAATCGTGCAGCGGTTTCGCTCGTCTTGAATTTCACGGATCAAAGGCACCGGGACGATCGTTTACGAAGAAACAGATTGAATGTCAATCGAGAGATTTCGAAGGAAGCAGTGGCGATATATATGTATATGTAACGCTGATAAAGCTGCGGCAGGGAGATAACCAGCCCAGTTGACTGGTCTCTCCCGTTGATCTCGATTCCCCTCGCGACGATATCCGGCAGGGAAGAATGAGAGAAAATCTCTTATTAGACGGGGCACCGGCGCGGAGTAAAAAAAGCTTCGATGAGACTGGCAGATTGCGCGAATCGCAGTGGTAAAACGACGGTCGGGGGACTGTTGGAACGTTATCTGGGACACCTTTGAGGCAGCGTCGGCGCTACGCCACCGTTACTACTATCGTCAGCGCTGGCCCGACCGCCTGAATACAAATTGCAGCGAGTAGCGTGGCAATGCACTGGCCATCCGGCCGTCATACAAATCTACCCGTCGATACCGCGATTCCTATCTCGAATTAATTCCTGCGAACCTCTGATAAATTGGGACACGCTCGAGGTGTCGGATAAATCATGTTGCCTCCTGCGAGCTTTCACGGGTCGACGATCGATTTCTTTCGAGCGTATCGCCAGCGAACGAGAGATAGCGACTCGTCCATTGAATCGCGCCCACCGAATTTTTTCCCTCTTTTTATTTCTCAACGTCGTTCCGCCGTTCCGTCCCACCCCCGGTTAACGTCGTAATTTCCTCCAGACGCGTTACTCGTTGCCGAAGGATTTTTCAAACCGATTTTTGCGAGAGTATAGAGTTTGGTGAAGGAATTTTGTTGGAGTTTCTTTTTTTTATTGCCATTATTATCACGTCGTTGAAATTACGGTATCGCGTGCACTCGCGAGGCAATCGCGAGAGGGTGAACTAGAGACGGCGGGGTTATTGATACCGCGAACGCTCGGGCGAAAAATTGACTACTCGCGAGGAAGCCACGAGGCAAGAGGGGCAAGTTTCGCCTAACGACGTCGTTATTATTACGTCGAATGTACTTCTTCGTACTTCTCGACGACACACTCGACGTTACACCCCCTTCACTCGCAAGAACAGTTGGCTCGTTGAAGAGGAAAGACCTAGATTCTTGCAAAAAGAAGTTGCCGGCGAATTCATGGACATTTCAGACGTTTTATTTCGACTCCGTCTTCACCTTCAATCTTTTGCAACGTTTATCCACAAAATTATCATACCTACAGGTGTGAAAAAATATCAATTTGGGGAGGTTGGTTATCAGGTTGATGCTGTCCAACGCTTAAAGGCTACGACGATCAATGTAAATATTTGTGCAACTTTGACAACGTAATTCATCGCCGTGTGCCGGCTATTCGACAGTCAATAGGATTCGTGAAATGAGCCGATCTCATTGAACGGGATCATGTCGCAACCGACGACAATTCTCCCTTGCCAATCGGAGATCATAGTTCCGCGTCAGTGAATGACAGCCTTCGTTCTCGTGCCCTCATTAATTCGCGCACTGGCATTGTTCGACCGGCGAAGCTGGCTCGTTTTACGACGCGTGTTCGCCATGACAAATACGCCGGTTCCATCCGCGAAGGGAGGATAAATTCGCTGCGTCTCGAATTGTACTGCCGATTCTTGCCGTCTGAATGCTCGCTGACCTTGAATCTCGTGAAATTTCGACTTTGCACCCTCCGCGGTAAAAATCGACGAAACCGTGCGTGACAAAAAAAGAAAACCAAAAAAATATTCCATCTTCAAAAAACTGAAAATCGAAAGGAAGAAGGGGAAGGGTGACAACCGACACTTTCTCCCTTTTGGCACGTCAATTCTTTTTTTTTTTTTTTTTGGAGCAATCGGCACGCAGCCGAATTAACCAGGTAAACCAGGGGGACGAACCCCGAATTCATTCATTTTCAACGCCGGAGCGAGCGTTTCCGCGAGAACTAGCCGCGATCCATCGTGCGTCGGACAGGAGGGACGCGAGGCATCCGCTCATATAATTCTTGTCTGCGAGTCGGCATCCAGTGGCACGGCCGGGTGGTGCCGCAGCCATCCACCCGTTGCTCACGCCAGCCGCCAGCAAACGGAATTTAATATTAATACGAGCGGTGGCGAGGAGCCAGGGGCCGTTGCGTGGCAAGCAAGCCCCGCTCGAATTTCGAGAATACCGGGCCCGCTCGATGATATCGAGTGACCGATCCAATTTCCACGACGATCACGACGTCCGAGCCAGAGAACATCGACTACTATCCGACGTAGCCACAATGGAGAAACCTCCGACAATCCTTCCACACCCCCCGTCACCCCCAGTTTTAGGCTCGGTTCATCCGAAGTAGGAATGCTACGCGAGACTTTGCCCTCTCCCGCAGACTCACCCGTTCTAGGTAGATGGAGAGAATGGCCGGTGAAAGGACAGGTTTGTGGGTTCTTATGGTCCATAGACGGCGACGAATGGGTTTTCAGTCGTGTAGGTGATGGCATGAGGCGGACAAAAGGAACTTGAGAAAAGGAAAAGTGTGTTCGCCGAGGATTCGAGGGATGAAAGTTATTCAGTGGTGGTTAAGCCGCGATTTAAGTGTTTCTCGCTGGAACTCTGGTCTTTGAGATTTCGTCTGGTGCACAGAGAGAGAGAGAGAGAGAGAGAAAGAAGGAATTGCAACTGATTACAGTTTGCAAAGAATTACCCCAGTATGATTCATCTCACTGAAAGGCCCACTTTTTTGCCATAAAATTTCATCGATATGCAAACGTTTGAATCGATACAAAACAAATTACAGGCGCGATCGCTCAGTACCAGACAACGCCACTCCTACTCGAGGTCTGCGCCACGCCCTCTCGCGAATCACGTGACCCAAACCAACCAATCGCTAATTTTCGTTGCATCAGCGTTGCATCTGAAGAGACCCAATTTTCTGGGTTACCCCCGCTAAAGTCACTTTCAGTGATAAAAGAAAAGAATCTCTTCGGGAGAACGAAACGAATACTTATCGAGCACGGTGATTTTCATCCGTTTTGAATATTTTGAGCGCAACATGGACAAGCGCGGATTTTAAGAAACGGAGGAAAGAGGGGGAGGCGACAGACAATGGAAAGGGTGATTTTCAAGTGAGATGCTTCACAGGCGTGATATGTCGCGACTGGGTCAAGTTATTTAATCCTACCGGCATAAAGCATCGCAGGCACGCTCGAAATTTATGCGCTGCAACCGTACTAGAATACTCGACTCGGGGAGGGGCGCATGGTTGCCCGAAATATTCCCATGGCCGTCCGAGAAATTCGCGATTCCCTCGAAAGCCGCAAAATCGTTGCCGCGAGTGACTCTTAAAATCTCCAGTTTTTTTTTTTTTTCTTTTTTTTTGACATCTTCTTGCACGCGAACACTGTTAGAGGAACGTTGAATTTTTTTCACCAACGTGCACTTTATCTAGGATTTTGATTGGACGTTGAAATTCCTGACGAATGTGATGTATTATTTTTTTTTTTTTAATAAATTTTACGTAATCCTTTTGGTGGTAAAAGTAATGGAAGAGAGGCGACTTTGTTCGAGCTTTCGAAAAGTGAATTTACTCGGTCGAATAACTTCTAATTTCGCGTTTATTATTAAATCCTCGGATCGAATTATTTTCGCAAATTTAATCACCTCGGAACAACGGTTCGATACGACCACGCGCGACAGTTTGCTGACTGGGAAATTGGCTATAGAAGCAGGAGTATTTTTAATGATGTTCTCGAGGAAATCATTTGATCCCGTGGCAACGGGATCCAACGCAATCAGAAGTTTGCAAGTCTCCGGAGAATTTCTTACCGTTGGAACCTTATTTCCCTGTTCTATTGCGCGACAGCGGCAATGTTTGAGAAGAAATGACTCGGGAGACTGAGCTCTGCTTCCAAAGTAATATCTAACTACGTTTGTTTGTCCTGTAAGCGCTTTCGAATTGGTTGCCTGTCAGAAACCTGCCGCGACACGTGTAATTTCACCACCAATTTACATCTAAATCTTATATCTCACGTCTGAAGTAGTAGTCGAAGAAGGAATTTGCAACTGAAAAAAATAGTGGCGGTTCGAATTCTTCTGCTTGCGAACTGAGAAAATAGAAAAAAACTTTAAGTTTCACCCGATATATATATATATAAAAGTTCGCAATTACTTTCTGTCAAACTTCAGTTTAATCTGTACGACTTTTTAGATTAGCCGGAACACGCGGAGACCCGTTGAAGGTCTTTCCCTCAAGTTTCGCGAATCAAGTTTGTCAACTTTGATGCGAAGCACTTTCCCAGGGACCGGCGATGCTTCACGCCGGTGAACACAAGGTACACGCGTGTTACGTTCCACCTGGAGTGGATCCGAGCAAGTAGGCAGGGTAGAGGGTAGGAGGAGGAGGCGCCAGCAGCTGCATTTTGTCTTTAGAAGGAAATTTCTGTTCCTGTTTCCCTGGTACCATCCACCGTCTTACAAGATTATCTCCTCGGCTCTGTCGTTGCCTCGCGTCAAAAATGAATTCATAACGAGAGAGAGAGAGAGAGAGAGAGAGAGAGGGAGGGAGAGAGTATTTGCATCATACAAGGGTTAAAGCGTTCGGCTTGCAATGTTGCTTTGACGGTGCGGATGCAGGAAATTAAAAAACTTCGAGATGGAATAACTTTCGGAATATTAAGCCCTCCATTAGAGGGGCGAAGAAACGGGCAAAATGAGCTGCTTTTTCTAACGAAACGGTATCGATTGCCTTGTTACGGGGACGTCAAATTGCGAGATGATACGTCAGAGAGGAAACAGATGGACGCGAAATGCATCCGATGAAATTTTCATCGATCGCTTATTCGTTGTCGACCGACCGGGCTCGGACCGAGGATTAACGTACGTTGACCGAAAGATTCGAAGATCGATACGCAACAGAACGCATCCACGGTACGGCTGCAAAGTGCAACGACGATAACGGCTGGATCGAAACAACGTTTCGCGCCTTGATCCCCCGTAATTTCAATCAGCGCGATCGTTGCGAAAGTACGAGAGCGTATTTCCATATCTCTTTCGAATTCCGAGAGTTTAACCGAGAGTTTCCCGGGCGCCGAAAGCCGAGAAGTTAAAGGAAAAATGGTCGCTCGTTACTCGGGCAACTTTCCCGCGACAGCAACAAGTTTCGGACATTACTAATAGCGAAATCATTCTCTACGAGTTCCTCGCCGAACTTTTCAATAACACGCTAACAAAAATCTATCGGCGAAACCGAGCGGAGAAGTCTCCCCCCCCTCGAAACTTTCGAACGACTTTCAAACGATATTCCCTCCTCGTCGGGCATCGATCAACTCGCCAACATGACGCGGCTGATTTTTTTATTCCAGAACGTCGCGCGTGTTATTACTCGCGATGCCGAGTTATTTCCAAACGGAAAACGTATCGGAATTTTTCGGAAGAATTTTCGCCAATAGCGCGAGGGAGGGGCACGTGTCACGCGTAAAGTGTCTTCTCTCTTTCGCGTTCTTTTCGGAGATTTCCAGAGGATACTCTATATATATATATATATTCACTGGAAATATTATTCAAGATATATATATATATTCACTGGAGATAGATATATATATTCAAGATATATATATATATAGATATAGATAGATACATAGATATATATTCAAGATATATATAGATATAGATATAGATGGATAGATAGATATACAGATATATATTTAGCAGTTAATATTCTCTGTCTGTTATCTGGGAACTTATAAATGGAGAAGGAGAAAGAGAGGAGGAGCTTATACCCCAGCTTATACCTCGTATCTGACCGAGACCTAACAGAGCCGCTGGAATTCTTATGGCTGACTCGTGCAGTCTGCTGCTACTGCGCCCGACTCTCCACGGTTCGCCATCACTGAAAAGCGCTGTCGGCGTCAGATTGTTTCGTTTATTTTTCAGCCGATGGCGATATCGATAACCATGACGCACAAATCCCTTTTCGGATGTTAATATCGAGCTTTAACACTGCCCTCGTATCATTTTCCGAATGATATTTATTTACAACGTAAACACGTAACATACAAAAACGCAACGCATTTTTATGAAATTGAAACATCCGTTAATATTTCTACGCAGTGAAAGGTTATTAAAAATACATTGTATCTTTTTGTTTGTTTCTTTTTTTTTTTTTTTTTTTTCGTTTCGACGTGACGTCGAGCGCAGACACGTTCGCAGGAATGTGTCACGGCAAATTTTTTTCCGCAATTCCTTTGCGGGACGAAAGATGTCTCGCGACACAAGGGGATAATAGACAATAAACGAGTACAGACGTGGCTGTCGATACGGCGTCGTTCGTGCTTTTACCGACGTTCATTGACTGTCGGAATAATTGCATAGTTCGAAACGTGACTGCTTTGCAGATCATTTTTACACGATTACACTCTTTCGTTATTCCAAGGTGGAATTCGTCGACTCGGCTTTCCGACAGAATCTGTCAGAAATCCTTTCGAAACGCAAACAAAAGAATTGACGGAAGAAGAAAATTTATCAAAGGGGAACGATTTTTCTCAAAAGTGCGCTGGGACAATGGAGTTTTGTGGAGCGAGTGAAGGATGTGGCTGACACGTACGTGATCTAGGATGTTTAGAAGAAAATTGTTCGAAACTGAATGATTCAAATTCGATTGTCTCATTGAACGGAAGATGCGTGCCACGAACGATTTTACCCGATTTTTAGAGTGAAAGGAAATTAGGTGATTCTTTAACTTTTTGGATAACAATCGTTAGAATCTTTCCCAGGTAACACGTTTGTAAATAAAAAATTGATAAATGCGAAGTTACTTTGCTCGAAGTTTCGCAGACCAACCGATCTCTCCTCGCGAAGAGAGTGACAGAGTGGACGTTCGGATGACAAAATTAAGATTTACACGATTCCCGAAGAACATTCCAAAGTGGAAGGGATCCAACGGATTAGACCGCTAATTCCGCTTAATTTCCATTCAACATTCTCCCCCGGATTAACTCTGATAAGCGCGAGGATCCTGCACGTTTACTTTTGAACAGAGTCCGAATGCCACGTTCATACTGCGCCGATGGAAACGTCGAGTTCTGTTCGCCGTGGCCTCCACGTTCCACGACTAAATTGCAATTACTGCTAATTAATTGAGCAACGGGTTGAGTCGTCGGCCAGGGACAAAGCGCAGCGGAGCCGAGTCAACGGAGAAATTGAAGACGATCCTCCATTGAATATTCCAAACTCGTCGACGTTCCGACGACGACTGTCCGCGAGAACTTTCCTTCTGCCAATACGGAGTTCGTCAGTCTCCGTTTATTTCCGCGATGGAACTCTCGCGAGTGTACGATCTGTCCACGTCGATCACAATCGTAGACTTTCCTTTCCGCTGAAGAAGAAATTTCCCGGGTGTCCGCGTTAACCCCTTGGCTACGGCAGACTTTGATACGGTAGGAGCTCAATCGCGATCTATACTGAGAACGGCGAAATTTTTCGTCAGCGTGCATTTCTCAAAAAGTATATTATAAATAATCGAAACACTGAAACACTGCACTATGCTGAATCAATATCACTTACTTATGAATTAGTCAGTATTAAACATATTTACAAAAATTTAACTTCACTTAAAGTTTTGCTTCGTGACATATCTAAGGTATGGTACAATTCGAAACGTGGGCCTCACGTCACGTTTCTTGCATTCTGTTTGTGTTCTCTACATATTCTCTACATCTTTTCGTGATTAATTTATTACCACGTCTTTTCATTTCAAGCAAATGAAACAACTTTAAAATAATCACGTTTAATATATAATTATAATGGAAGATATAATTGTTGAATTAATTAGAATTCACTTTCGTCTGATCCTTTAGGCGCCTTTTGTTTCAGACGAGTGAAGCAAGTTAAGTGCCAATGGTACCTCGGAAGCAAATTGTAAAAGCACCTTTTAAAGTGGTCAAAGTGTTAACATCGATAACAGTCGAGCGTTCGTGGTTTTTTCACACAGATATTCGTAATAAATATTTCCTGTAACGTTGCCCAATTTCAAGAAACTCGATCTGAGGGGTATGTACGAAACCTTGAGAAACCAGACGCGAGCGTAGCTACGCAATCAGGTAAATTATAATCAACCTAAATTCAGCAAAGGGTCCCTTTCGCGGCCCTTAACGAACCTTAAACTTGTAGCACGGGTCTTTCCCCCGCATAATTATTTCACATCTGTCGGCAGCTTCTGTTTCCGAAGACACGTGAAATTAGGTCGCACCGACTAACTAGGGCTAATTGATAAACAGCGTCTGGCCTGGCATACTTGCAAATGAAATCGGTGAATGAGGGAACGCGGTGGCTGACAAGCAGCGCGCTAATTAAACCCACCCTGCGTATAGAAATTCGATTCGTCGATACCGCGCTGGCGTGGGCTTTTTGTACGCGCCACGGTAAAATACGTGTGAAATGCTGGATCACGTGTGGATCTTCTCGGAACAGCGATTCAACTGCGTTCGAACGTTCGAGAGGGGACGCCTAGTCGAGGCCTCGATCTTCCCCCGTTCGAATAATTAAGACTCTCTTCAGAAACAAGAATCTGAGGGATTCTTTCGTTCTTTGAATATCGACAATAATGCGTAAATAATCCAATTAAGAAGCTTGTTTCATTTTAGACAGTCACTTTTATCACTGTACGTGATTTTAACGGGGGTAACCTAGAAAATCGGGTGCAACGCTGATGCAACGAAAATTAGCGATTGGTTGATTTGGGTCACGTGATTCGTGAGGGGGCGTGGCCACGTATTCTCGACCTCTCGCGTGACACTCGCGCGTCTCGTCACAAGGGTGATTTAAAATTCGCAATCTTAACTATTTATCAACCATAAGCCAACGAAGGGTCGAGAATACGTGCCCCGAATCGAAACGGGGCATAAACTTTGCCTCCCTTCTCAAAACGACGTACGTCCGATTGCAAAACGTATGGCAGCGTTAATTGAAATTTAAATCCGTCTAGGCGCGTTCAGCAAATGAAATATGCATGCTTTTTATATCCGCCGTAATTTAACAGTTTTTAGTTTGCGGTAGCGATCAATTATGGAAATGAATCGCCCGCGGCCAAACGAAAATCTGTATCCCGTAATCGCTGAATAATCTCGCTCCGCGGGAGGGAAGACAAAGATCAGAAACGCTCTCGAGAAATTTTCGAATTATCCCTTCGAATCGTATCATCTTTCATCTCCGCAGCAACGTCGTTCAATAATTGGAGTGGAAATATAAATTACGTTATCGAATTATCGAAAATACTCTTCGAAGGGTGTATATATATATATATATATATTTTCCGCGTTGGAAAATGTAGTATTGAATTTCCTGTTTAATTTCGATGTACCTTGTATGATCGCCGCATCGTGAAATATTCGCCGCTTTTACCAATAAAATATGAACGCACATTCCGCGCGTGTGTGTGTGTGTGTGTGTGTGTGTGTGTGTAAAATATTTTCACCGTCGACGAAATAATTGAATTCGACGCGCGATAACTCTCCGACGATAACGTGAAACAATCTCCGCAACAGCGACGTTAACAGCGACGCATCGAAGCTCCGTTAATCCGTGGGAACAGCAGAACGATAAACGTACGACGGCAAGTCTTTTTAAGGTGGGAAGTTAAGTGGAGAAAGTTTTTCGTCGAATGACTTAACAGCACCGTGAACGACAGAAGCGAAATGGACGCGACAAGCAGACGAAGTCTTTCTTCAAAAAAAAAAAAAAAAAAACGACGTGACAAGGAGAGGACCCGGGGAGCGTAGCTGGCGCGTTTCAACGATAATCCAGGTCGCCGTGACGCGGGCCGACTATCTGTCGTTAAGAATGCAATAACGGGACGGCTTATCCCGTCATAACAATGTCCCGTCGACGGGTGGCTCGGTGCGACTGGAATTGAATCGACCGTCGAGGAAACGGCACCGGGAGCTCGCCTCGTTCGTTTTACGGGTATGCAAATTTTTACGCGCGCGTCAAAAATACATCCTGGATAAAGAGCCAGGATACGCGCCTTACAGCGGGCGTTCGAAAAAAAGAAAAAGAAACAAAAAAACTGCACGATCCCAGTACGATTCGTTTCACTGAAAGACCCAGAAGCAAATTTTATACATATGCAAACATTTGAATCGATGGAAAACAAATTACAGGCGCGATCGCTCAGTACCAGACGACGCCACTCCTACTCGTGGTCTACGCCACGCCCCCTCGCGAATCACGTGACCCAAACCAACCAATCGCTAATTTTCGTTGCATTAGCGTTGCATTTTCTGGGTTACCCTCTTTAAAATCACTTTCAGTGATAAAAAACGAAGAAAGCTCAAAGAGTGAAGTTCGTTTATTCGATTTATTTAACTACACGTACGTGTGTGTAGGACAAGTTTGCTTTTACTGAATCCAAACGTTCTCTCTAATTCAGGGGAAGAATTCAAGGAAGTGTCAGAGCTCAATTACCGTTGAGCGGGGCCGTTCATTCGGCCGAAAGGTGCAGTTAAGCACGCAGAAAACGCGACGAGGTTTATGGAACGATCAATTCTAATGGCTCCATTCGTCTCGCATTACCACTGTAATGCTAGCGTATTTACGAGAATGCAATAGCGCTGTTGGCCGGGCTTACAGAGATACGAGGGCGATCGAACCATAATAAAAGGGAAGATTGAAGCCTGGGAACTTGGTTTGCCAGCAACTTGGAACCGTTCCTCAACTTTTCAGCTTAATTCACGCCGACCTCCCCTCTGTTCTATTAATAAACCCGGTCTTGGACTTTCCTTCTTGCTCCCTCGACGCTAAAACTCATGCCACGTTCTATAGAATTTAGTATTTCATCGACTTCTTACCTTTCCCCTTTACCTTCCCTTTTCAATTTGATTTATAGTCTAGTCGTAGCCGGTACTTGGAAAATTTGATCACGGAAACAGAAGTTGACGGGACAAATTGAAAAGCAGACAGCAATCACCGTTATTGAACTTTCAATCTCTCAAACAAAAAAAAAAGAAAAAAAAGAAAAAAAATAATCGTCGACACGCGAAAAACGAACGATTTAACCGGGAAATGCACCGAGTGGAAAAACGTTCAGATAATGATAAACATCTAGCCGGTTGCGAAAGTTTACGTATTATCCGACGGAGTTTGTCAAGTTGGCCCGATTCCGGTGAACGAGCATAGTTTCGATGATAAATCACGAATGCCGAACCGATTCCGTCGGAAAACCATAAATATCCAAGATATTAGGACGCAAGCCAAGTAATAATTTCATTTGTGTTCCAGGACTCTCGTTAGGCGGGGGCCTGATAGTCCTAGCATCTGCTTTGTCGGATGCATCGCTGGAATTGCCGGGAAAGTACAGTCTGCCCTCAACGTCGAGTATGCAGTCCGATGACAACGGTTTGCCACAGTATCAATATGGCTGGTGTCTTCAATTGTCGGGGCTGGCATTGATCCTCGCGGAAGTGGCCGCTGTTTTGACTATGTCTGGCTACATGGCTCGTTTCTCCACGGTGGAAGAAATGGTACCATCTTTTTTACGGATATCGTGAAATATCGTAACAGAGTCTTGTCGCTGGGAGAATTGCTTGAAAAGAAAAAATGATCCCCGTCTGAATGCAAATAAATGCTTCCTCGTACGGAGATGGTTCCATTTTAGATTCTAACGTCTTGATATTACTTTGAATTTTCAAGGTGAGAGTCATGGTGCCCGGTGCTGAGAGGAAATTGAGAGAGCAGAGAGGATTGAGCTCGGAGTATCTAGTTAGAGCTCATCAAAAGTCACCTGGACCTCCGGGACAGGCTCGAGGATTCGGGCAGCCATCGAAAAGTAATTTTTCTAAATTTATTACATACCGTGTGTAGTTTAAAGTAAACGATTAACTGTGACTTTATCGCATTTTCAGCATCCCAACGAGCTCCCGAGGAAGGGACGTCTCTGTTATGCAAGACTGCCCCGGATATCTGTGCCTCGAACCCGCAAGCTATCAGCTACGTCGATAAAGCAGATCTGTCTCACGTCTTACCAGCATACCCGGATGCGAAAAACAACGATCCAAGATATACCTTCGGGGATAAGTCAGAAGCCAGTGTCATCGACTCGCGGTTAAGCGGCTTCGCTGATAAAGAAGGTTTAATCGACTCTAGAATTCTGTCCGACTCGCGGCAGAACATGATAGCTTTCACGGAAAATAAAGAACATCCTGTTGGCCAAGAGCCACGATATACCGAATTCTCTCCTAAAACAACCGAACCAAACGTGGTGGACTCGAGACTGAGTGGCTTTACCGACAAGGAAGGTCTCCTTGATTCCAGACTCAGTGGGTACGGTGAGAAGAACGAATCGTTGCTGGACACTCCATTCGGTTACGACACGCGGTACAACAGCTTAGCAGGACAGACGGTGCCCATCACTCTGAAGAATCAAAACACGTCTGTCTCGGCTATTCAATCTCAATACATTTATCAGAATTTTGGCACGATACACTCTGGGATTCTGAGGGTGTCCGAGCCAGGGACTAGTTCGAGTTCGAATTCGAGCCAGAGAAGCATGACGCTACAGAATCCAAAGAGAAAGTCGCAAATCGCTCAAAATACATTTAGCACGATGGAGTGTGAGAAGAGGAAACGAGGTCCTGGCTTGGCTGGTAAGACAGGTTTCTATACCGGCAGCGCCGTATGACCACCACCACCTCCTCCGACGCCCAGGTAACTGCAAGAGGAGGAAACGCCGCTTTAATCCTCGATAGTTGGAAATGAAGAGGAATCAGTGGCGTGGAACCTGTTTCGTCGGAGGAACGTGTACCCTCTTTGACAAATCTCTCGAAAGAAATCTATATTACCGAGAGAGATACACAATTCTCTGTTGTATCTATAGCCGATGAGATAGATGTTGGCAGTTACGATTATCGTATGAGTGGATGGTATCCACAGCTGGTCGTATAGTTCCCTGTGATTTCGTAGTCGAAAGAAGAACTAGAAACTGAGGAGTCTTCTGTGAATAGGGTGCGGATTAAATGGAGAATTTAACTCTGACTTTTAAAGAAAGAAAAAGACTTGTATATAAACTGTCGATAATAAAGTTGAAATCGAAATCTCTCCCGTTGCGGGAGAGTAGCTCGAAACGAATTTTTCTAACGTTTCGTAATTACACGACGTGTCACATAGTCATTGTAACAAGCGACATGTTAATCGATAAAGTAATGAGAAAACAAGATTCGTAGTAGCGTGCATAAACTAGGCGTAGCGTTAAGTGGCATAGGCAACGTATCTTAAAAGGGATTGATGTATAGGCTCGATTTTACCGGATGAATTTATACCTTTTACTTGTGGGGCCGTGATCTCTTTGCCGCTGTAAGATCTAGTCGATCGTTGTTTGCGTGTCGAGCGCCGACGCAGGAACTGTGACAGAAGTACCGGGTTACCAGTCGATTGGTCCGCTTAATTGTTTCACCGTTGTCGAGATTGAGAGATAATTTCAACGCGTTCAGCATCGCGCACCAGTTTTTCTCGATACATCGTAGAAACTTCTCTTTGGTTATCGTTTTCTAAACGATATGACTCGTCCATGGTTTGCATGGAAAGTGGATCAAGAGACGTGGAAACCCGCAACTCGCCGTTAAATTTATCCTCAACTAATCACGTAATCGCGTTCTCTCAGGCTGCGTAACCAATCGAACGGAGCTGCAAGTCGAAGAGGAATATTAATGTAGTCGATATGCTGTAACATGTAACTCGGTGGTCGTGGTACAGTCGCGAATACTCGATCGGGCGTAAACTCGTCTGACCATTTTCGGGAAAGGGGGGAATGCCGCGAATTAAACCAACGAGATAATTCGAGAAAACGACCGAACGAATCGAAGCGAAAAAGATTTTACCATAGGAACGTATCATCGACACGAAGCACAATAAGTATTATTACACGAGGAGGAAAAGAAACGAGTGGATTAGAGTACAAAAACCATTTTCTTACTATCATCGAACGACGTATCGTCGTCGTTCGCTCGACCGTCTACGATTTCGATCATCGTTTCCCTCGACTGTCACATTCATCCATGGCAAAGTCTTTCATTCCGTTCGCCAATCTTGAACATATCAAGAACACGAAGAAATGTTTTTTAAACTCTAAATTCGTGACTCAAACTCCCTTCCTCGATTTTCTCGCGGGATGCTCCTGCGCAAGGGTCGGGAATATATTTTGAACATCTCGAAGAAATTTCACTCTCGGACCGGATCGTACCGTTGTTGGTTGTATGTAACGTTGCAACCTTGCGTATATTCGCGCGTATATACACAGATGGTAGGTAAATGTAACAAAACGTTTCTTTCCTTTCTTTCCTTTCTTTTTCTAAACGCGTTGTTTCCTTACCCCGACCCATTCGAATAAAGCTGTACGAAATCGTTGTGTGTTGTCGTTTATTCCAGATCATCCGCAATAAAAGCTGTTCCAGCATCATTCCGAATTGTTCAGCCACTCCACTTTACGAGATACTTTTTACTAGCGACAGCTGTGACAACTCGATCTGTATGTGTATTTGTAATGCGTATGATGTACGTGTATGTTTAACATTGTATTTTCTGCTAATCGTAAATTTCTCCAAACTGTCAGATTTCTATATCGTCACTTTTGTATCGTTTCGACATCACGAGCAGCAATACCCGCCGGTTTCTTACACACCTTCGATATCACGAATCACCGTTTTCCTATCGATCGTGGAAACGTTGCTGAATCTCTTTTTAGACGATAAGAACCGCGTGACCCGAAGCGCAAATTTGTACGAAAAATGTATCAGCTGAAACTATTAAATTTTCCCAATTACGTTCGTCAGCATCTCGTACCCGACATACTCTTTGCACTTGCGTCTCGCGTCTCTCTGCGAGAACCACCTCTCTCGATCGAATCTCGCAATTTGTCCTCTTCTTTGGCTTTTCAGATTGCCGTTCCAAATGGATGAAAAAACAGAAAATTAGAATTGGGAATGGAAAGAGGGAAGCAAAAGCGAGGATAACTGTTCAACGATAAAGCAGACACTCGAAAATTTGCCACGGACCGCTGGCGGAAGCCAGACTCTTCAGATGTCACTGTTGGCAAGAAGCGGCCGCACGGAGGGATCGTCGGCGAGCTTTTCGCCAGATGGCGGAGGCCGTGCTTATGTCGCGAGACTTTCTCTCCTAATGTTTAATTAACACCGCATAATTGCCCGGCCAATTAGCCAACGCCGTTTAATATTAATCTGCAATTTGAATTCATTTCGATGCGTTTAAAATTTATTGAATACATAATTAATGCCGCGTGGCGCGAATGCAGATACGATGCACGAGCCGCCCCCGGCACTTTGCACGCTCTCCTCCGATGATTTATTCCGACAGTCCTCCGAAAGTTCGCCGCGAAAAAACCCCATGAAAATAGTTAATCGTTCCCGAAAGCGTTTGCTCGCTGAAGGCGACGCCGGTGTCCAAACAATTCCGTTCAGACACTCGAACCTCGAACGTTTCAGCGACGGTGGAGAAAGATAAAGTAACTCGTAAAGTAACTCGTCCGACGTTTGTACAGCGACGGATGAAAGAGAATTTGAGAACGAAGCAGAAATCTAATTTTTTTACCAAGTCGTATATTTAATTCATACAGTCGATCTGAGATTCGATGATGATAATGTTGAATAATCCACGGATTCGGTTTGTTTCTTTTGCGCGAATCACATAAATATGTATGATTTACGTCCCTCGAAGCCGGCCGCGAGCCTTCCTTTCGAGCAAAATGGACGACAATTGAGTAATTTATGACCACCGGATGAAATTGAGGCCTGCGTGACCGATGATCAAATCGTCTTTTTAACATCGCCCTCTCGTTCTAGCTCTAGCGAGCGTACGCATTCGCGTAATTGCAAGTTCTCGACCAGTCGAGTTTCCGATTTGTCTTCTTGCTCTCCGTCTCAACGAGACATTCCGAGCTTTTATTTATCGAGAGAATCCAGAATCTCTTCACCTTCTCTTTACTTCCGTTCGCTCGTCATTTCTTCCGAATCGACGAGATATTCGTCGATCCATTAAACGATCCTCCAAAGACCCTCCTCGGCACGCGTTCGCGAGATGATCTTCTTCCTAGTAGATCTTCAAAGCAATCGCTCCGTCGACTCTATTTTGAAGAAGAAGAAAAAAAAAAAAAAAAAAACGATCGAGTCCTCCAATTTCCCCGAGCTTTTCCTTTCTAACGAAACCGCGTGAATCGATACTCTCCCCTCCCGCGCGTACGAGTGCCGTGGAACGCGAGGAGGGTGGCGGTGGCGCGCGGGTAGATTGTCTCTGTCATTTACCTGCACCTTCCAACATCGTCCCTTGCCCCTTCGCCTGCCACGTCCGAATATTCCGGGCAACCCCCTTCCTGCAACAAACCTGCCACCCTCCTCGACACGCTCGACCCACCCTCGCGGCCCCCACCTCCGCCCTCCTCCTCCTCCTCCTCCTCCTCGATGCTGCGTGTAGCCGTCTCGCTCTAATCCAATTAAAAACGGCGGACGATCGCACGAAACAGCGGCTCATCGACCGCGGGAATTTTAATTGATGTTACAGGTACCGGGAGAGAGGGTGGTGGCGCTGACTGGAGGATCGGAGAATGTAGAAAGGGCTGGGACTCTCGTACACGGGGGGTGATTTTCCTCCCTCGTGCGCGGAACGTGGATCGTGGAACACGGCCGAGGCGGGATGACGGTCTGTCAGCGGCGGGCCGCGTTCCAGGCCAACTTTCGCCCAACACGAATCCCTCCTCTTCAGCGTGTCGCGCGGAATCGTGTTAACCATCAGCGGCGAGCAGAGTCTGTTTACGCGCGGGGGCGGACACGGTGGAACGCGAGTTTACTGATTAACCGAGTCGCACTCCCGAGCGATGGAAATTCACGGTTCGAGGGCGAAGACGCGAAAGCTGACACGGTCCGCGAGATTCTGGCGATGACACGCGGAGTTTTTTTTATCTTTTTTTTTTTTTCGTTTGTTCTCTCTTTTTGGATTATCGCGAGTTTCAAACAAACGCACAGCTTTAGCTTTAGCTTTCGGTATTGTTCATCCGAGACGACGAACAGATTTTAGGAGGACTTAAAATTTCGCACAAATTTGGCGAAGGATCGATTGATACCAAACTGATTGACCGATTAATTAATCGAATCGTTCGCCAACGACACAAATTTAATTACTCTTACAAAGTAGGTAACAAGCTCGATTATTATTAATAACCGGGCAATTTGAGTTTCAATAAAGAAGGAAACTATTTATTAGCCGGCAGCAATCCCGGCAAATCGATCTGCTCTATTAATTTCTAATTTATAACGATCTGGTTCTCGATCCAGATACGTATCACCGCGCGCCGCTTAGAACGTTTTTCTTTTTTTCTCCCTTCTAATGCGTCTAACAACGTAACGTGCGTGATGGAAATAACCGAGTTCTGACTAGGAAACGAAGACTTTTTTGCTATAAAATTTTCAATATGCAAACATTTGAATCGATAGAAAACAAATTACAGGCGCGACGCCACTCCTACTCGAGGTCTACGCCACGCCCCCTCGCGAGTCACGTGACTCAAATCAACCAATCGCTAATTTTCGTTGCATCAGCGTTGCATCTGAAGTAATTCCTCCCGATTTTCTGGGTTATCCCCGCTAAAATCACACTTGGTGATAACAAGACTGGCATTTCTATCGACTCTTCTCAATTTCTCTTTTCTCTTTTCCAGCGAGAGACGAGTATTCTCCATAAGAAAGAAGAAGAGTATATCGTGCCGTCTTAATGAAGGAACGTTAACGCGACCAGCCAAATTATTTTCCACTAATTTTTCCCGACGTTATCTCCACGACGGCGGCGTGCGGCCGTGTTCCTAGTTCTTGCTATCGCAAGGCGGCAAGAAATCCCGTAGGAAGGAAGCGAGCGGGCAAGGATACCTTAATCCTCGCGGTCATCTATCATCGCCGGACTCGCGTACCGGTTAGCCGATTCTATCTTCCAGCTTTTTTTCGCGAGCTCCAGTCACCCAAGCCTTTTGTTGGCTTGTTTAATAACTCGTGATGAATGTACCTCGGGCTGCCTCGGTTCGCAGTTAGTCCTGGCGCGCGAGCCACGAGGATCCCCGGGGTCCCGAGATATCCCCGTTTCTTCTTCTCCTCCCGAGACCCGTCAGAAATTAAAACGATAAATCCTTGACGCGAAAATCTACCAACGCGCGTTTCCCGATGCTGCCGCCAATTCTTTTACCTTTCAATCCTCTCCCTCGATCGAAGGAGTTATCTACCAAGGGTTAATCTCGAGGACGGGTTCATTTTTCGCTGCAGGAAGAATTGTTGATATTTCAAACTCAAAGTATTTTGAGTTTATAAACTTGAACAATTCGATTGGTTGCAATTTTGAGTTTTTTCTTTTTAAAGAAGATGTTTTTTACATCATACAGCAAGGATGCCTTTGTTGCTGAAAATTTGAACTCCTTCAAAGTCATTGGAAACTTTTTATGCAGCGAAAATTAGCGATTGGTTGATTTGGGTCACGTGATCTGTGAGGGGGCGTGGCGTAGACCTCGAGTAGGAGTGGCGTTGTCTGGTACTGAGCGATCGCGCCTGTAATTTGTTTTGTATCGATTCAAATGTTTGCGTATCAATAAAATTTTATGGCAAAAAAGTCGTCTTCATTTCCTGGTCGGAACAGTTGTTTCTGGGCCTTTTCAGTGAAACGAATCATACTGGGGTACGTCGTGCAGTTTTTTTTACAAATCTAGATCTACTATAATTTTAAAGATTTTTTTTTTTTTGTTATTTTATTGAATCTCGAATATAAATTCAAGAAATCCTGACGCTTTGCCGTTTAATTCTAATGTCCGAAGTACGGTAAAATGACGAAAGAAAAATTGTACAGCGAGTTTCAAGAGGTCGTTTCGAGAAAATTTTTTTAATGCTTTCAGAGTCATTTGGATTCTTCAACAATTTTCGAGAACAAAGGTATCCTCGCTTTTTTATCTGCTGGTTCCACGTGACTGAAAAACATCTTTGAAAAGAACTGGATTGTTCTTTTTTTTAATAAAGTTACAACAGTTTTTAAATGTAGACAATTTTTCGTCAAATGTGCGAATACTTTAGACTTTGATATTTTTAATCGTCGTCTCGCAAAAGTCAGTTTCAAACTTATTTGCCAAACTATCGTAAGCTAAATGAAACAATTTAGTACAAGTCCAATCGGAAATGTCACGATCGCCTGTACGAGTTAGATTCGCGAGTATAATTCCGGGGAAATCTTATTTTTCGTTACACCCCAAGCCTCGCTTACAATTTAAATCCAACTCCACCGGCGCCGCAATCTCTTCATTTCGCAAGTTCCATTTGTCACCTCAAGCACCACTCTCTCCCTCTCTCTCTCTCTCTTTAAAAAAATTTCAGCTCGCATCCTTCGACCTGAAATTCTGGCTGGAACTGCAGTTCCACCCTTTTTGTCCCCGTTTGCAGATGAGACCGGAGAGAAAAGGGGTGAACTCTTATCTGGCGGAGGGACACGGGCAACGCTGGTGGGGATGTATTAGCGGCCGGTATTAAATTATGGTCAGCCCAAGGCAGCAGTGATACCACGATGTTGGCCCGTAACAAACACACACACACACACACACGCACAAACGTACACACCCCGTTCGTGGAATTAACCCCGGAGATCGTCGGTGCTTTCGAGGGATAATTTCATTTGGCAGCGGCTCCTGGCTAACGCGGGCCACGGTCCATTTTGGCCGTAGGCTGTCTGCCTTCCGATTTTTCCTCCCCTTTCTCCCACCAACCCCCTTTTTCTATCTCACGGCTAGTTTTTCTTTTGCCAAGATACGCTCGTTTCGCGCTCGGTTTTCCAGCTGGACGCTGCAACCGTGCAGGAGAAACGGAGCCACTCTGCTCTTTTCTCGATAAAACCGAAATCGGGGAGAGAACGATCGCGCTTGCGGAAATTTGCCAGAAGATTTCCTTTCAATAGTGGCTTCTTGCAACTTCAAATCGAATCGCAATTTTACTCCTACGATTCCCTACAGTTCCCTTCTACTGCGACGCAACGTCTTCGATCGTCCAAAGGATACTAATCGTCAACCCTCCTCGTTCTTCGTTCCCTGCTCGTTGATCCAGAGTGAAAATTTGACGAAGCAACAAACAGTTTAAAAAAGCGAACGCCCAAACGCGCATGCACCCGATCGCGAGCCCCGCTGGCGATTGCGTCAATGACGCCCGTAAATACACGGCGGAGGAAGCTTATCTTTGCCACGGGGGGGGAGCGCGCGTATTAAAAGGCGAAAGCGCGCGGCTTTTATTCCCGTGGTCCGTAGGTGCCGGTTCGCCAGGGGTAATTTCATTTGGACCAATCTCCACCGAACGAACCGCACCGACCTGCCTCGGAGAGTCGAGCTAGCCGCCGGGCTCTTTCTATCTATGAAACATTTTTACCGTCTTCTCTCGTTTTGCTCTCACTGCCGCTCTATCCCGCCCCTTCGCGCTGAATCGTTTACCGAGCCACCCTCTTGCCGCGATTTCACGATCATTAAGGAATGCCTGCGACTATTTCTGCGCGTAAAATATAAATTTCATCTTTTCTTTTTTTTTTTTGAATGAAACGAAAAAAAACGTAGCTCTCGAGGAGAGCCAGGAGAGAGTTATTCCATCGGATCGGAGAAAACAGATTAATAAAGGATCGCATTAAAAGGATTAATCTGCCGTGGCACGTACCACATCACGCAACATTGAAAGTTAGCGTGTACGCATAAATCACAATCAATAATCACCGCATTAATTATCAGCAACGAGAAGTCCCAAGCTCGAGGAGGATCGGGTTAATCGATACTCTCTCGCCACTCTCGGCGCAACGGCGTGCATGTGCGGGCACGCAACAAAGTAAGCGGAGGACGCGTATGCCCGACGAGCGAGAAAGGGAAACGACAGAGCAGAAGAAGAAGCGGAAGAGGGAAAAAAAGGAAGGAAAGGAGCGTATCAGAGGAGAGAGAGAGAGAGAGAGTGAAAACGGCAAAAGGGAGAAAAAGGAAAAAGGAGGGAAGAAGCGACAGAGTGGAAAAAGGAAGAAAGGGAGGAGTAAAAAGTCAAGCTCGCGAGAAACCGATACTCCTATCGCAGCCTCTAATGAAGTGGCCATTAAATTAATAGCGGCCGATTTAATTCAACGGCATTTTTCTCCGGCTGAAAGTGGTTTCCACGGAGCAGAAGCGGAGGCGACGCGATTTATATTCAACGTGGCCGCCGCTCGTTCGTCTCTGCCCAAGTTTCACGACTTTTTTTCTCAGCTACGCCGAGTAAGGGACGCGGGAGAAACAGAGAGAGAGAGAGAACGAATCAGAGGAAGAGAGAGAGAGAGAGAGAACTCGGCTCTTCTTCTGGTGATACGTTTCCCGACAGAGCTGGCGTTGAAACAATGAACCGACCAACCGGCGTGGTCCCTGCAAATCTCCAGGCTTAGCGCCCCCATTGTCACCCCTGTGTGCCAGCACCCTCCCCGCCCGCCCTCACCGCGGAAGGGTGCTTCGCGGATTTAGACGGTCCTGTCGCCATAGCAACTGCAGCCACCGCCAATCTCTCCGACTTGTTCTCCATACGCGGACCATTCTCCGGAACACGCTTGTTCTCCCGTCCTCCGAAATCGACCCAACAAACCGCTACGCTCGCTTTGATCCATTGAATCGACCGTCGTTCGCCTCCTCCTTTTCGCCTCGGATTCGCGAATCTAACTCGGGGTTCGCGACGTTCCCTGGTCGGTTCAGTTTTTTTTCAATTTTCCAGGAATTTTGGAACCACGAAGCTGCGACTCGAAGGCCTCGTGAAATTTCGCGGCGAAATTTGTAAACGAAACGAAACGAGATCGCCGAGGAAACCGTAGATATTCCCGGAGGAATCCTCGAGATAGCGATCTTCGGAGATCGCAGCGAAACTTCTCTCAGCCGTCGAGGAAAGAACTGGAAGACTCGAGGGCGGGACGCAAATCCACGTAATTCGATTTGGTGTCCCTTCGATTCTCGGAAATCGGTCGGTCCTCGCGGATTTGTCGCCGCTGAAGTGTCAGAGGCGGGAGTCTGATAAACTCGGAGCGCGTAGCAGCGCGACGAGGGTTGAAAGCGTCGCGAGGACCAGAGGTCAAGTGCCGGAGGGTGGAGAAAAAATAAGGTCTTCTCCCTCGGCAGAGAGATTGGCCGACGGACGGGAGAATGGCGTGGAAACGTCTCCATTTGCGGGACAAAGAGTTGGATATTTCCCCGAGTCTATCTTCCACGATACTCTCCACCCTTTCAATCTCAATTACGAGGTCGGTGTACATGTAACGGCGAGTCTAATCTGTGAACTTTTTCCCGTCAGATTTAGCTTTCGAAGTGACACTTGAACGACTCTGCAAACGGTTTCAAATGGTTACGAATCCTTTGATCAGAATTTTTGTCGAGAAACCGAAGCAAGTGCGTGTATTTCATTTCAATTGACGCAACAACGTCTGGTATTCTTCTCCAAATTTACAAACGCTCTTTCCTCCCAGTAACAAAGTGGAAACACGCGTTTCCATTGACAACTCGCGAGAGGTGCTCGGGGAAAAGCATCGGCGATGGCATTCACTTTGCAGCCGACGTGCAGTAAACACGGTGATGAATCGTTCGCGGGATAATAGGAATTAGATTCGGTCCGCGTTTGTCACCGGCGCAGTTCATCGGCTCTTTTGCCAGCTATAAACGATATTTATGAGGATAATCCAGTGGAGAGGCGAGCGCGGTGAAATGCGTGCCTGATTTCTTCATCCAGCCAGCGGGAATGGAATTCAAGTTCAATTCGGGTTCTTTCGGAATCTCGTGGAAAGCGACGCCGGTCGTAAGAGCGGAATTTATGGGTAGGATAAACGCTGGATAGAGAGAAGGAAGACGGGGCGAAAGAAGAAGGGCCTTCTAAACGATGGACAAATTGTACGGTTTATCCCGGTGCGCGGGTCGGGTTATACGCTGTAAATGGAATTGCGGTACTTGAACGTTGCGGATCGGCCAGATAAATGGCACTTTGCGTACGCGCTGCTTTGAAGCGCGAGGAAACGCTTCGTCCGCCTTAGTTCCCGCTCGTTTCCACGTTTCACGGGTATTATGCGCATGTGGAAATCGGCCAGAGGCGGAGCGAGCTTTCGTTCGCTTTTTCGTCGGCCGTGCGTGCAACGTTCCACGCGTCGCCTCTGGTCATCGGATCCCGGATGACTTTGCATTTTCTTTTTCTTTTCTTTTTATTATATAGAAAATCGCGAGTTTTACGTTTTACACTTGTACGATACGTAGTGGTCCCAGTTTAGAGGCAATATTTCACGAATCTTTGAATTGTCTACCGTCACATTTGGAAAGAGCAAATTCTAGAACTGGATCAGCACTGGGAACAGGTAGCAAGGTTCGACGAAATTTTTCGTATTTCTTTTCCTTTTTTTTTTTTTTGGTTTCTTTTATTTGGCGAGTATCGATAATGTACCCGCGAGCAGGTACTTTTGATTAATTCACAGTCTCACGATCAGTGTCCACCGTCCGTACGTAGCGAGCTCCAAAGAATTACCGGGACATTACTTAGTGTCAACTAATCGCTGCTCGCTTCAGTGAATTCCCACCTATCATGGCGGGTATTTATTGCAAGCTGCGCTAAAATACAACTTCGGCGATGGCTTGCTCAGCGGTAATAATTAATGGGCTGACGATAGGTGTATAAATATCCAGAAACTGGTCATGGCTCAATAGTCAAGCTCTATCCAACCGCAAGTACCAATCGTTCACAATGATTGATAACGCAATGATTCAGGCGGTACGCAGGCCAGCTGCAAAAACGCAACCGTTATATCCACTGAGATTCGTTACCGATCGCCAACGAAATCTTACGTCTCGCGATATAAACTTGACTCAGCAAGGGTTGCTTCAAGTAAACTCTGTGGTGCACGAAGAGGCAATTCGCAAGTAAAACAAAGATACAAAAACACGAAAATACACGGTTCCCGGGCCGAAGGCCGTCGATGGTGGACGAAGGCCGGTTCTCAAAGTGGCAGGCGAGGATTCTCCTCCTCCGCCTCACGGCCGCCATCTTTATTATGACAATAATTTAATTTCGAGCCAGGGACTTCTGGGGCCCGCTCGTAAATACCCCGATTATCGGTCGCGCTTATTAAATCCGTTGTCGTCCAGGGACATCTCTCGCCCGGCTCCGGCATCCAGTCTTCCACGAGCATCCTCTAGAGTTTTATCTCGACTCCTTCTTCTTCTTCTTCTTCTTCTTCTTCTTCTTCTTCCTCCACACGATAGAGTTCTTCTCTCCCTTCCACGAAACTATCGTCCATGTGTTCTCAGGCCTTTCTCTTGCTCCCACTGACAACGTCCAATCCATGGTTGGTACGTGTTATCTTTTTCCTCTTCCTCGGGCATCCTTTACGATCCGCCGATGCTAATTTTACGAGGCTGTATCGCTTCAGCAGCAACGTGGCGGCGGCAGCAACGTGGCGGCGGCGGCAACGTGGCATCAGCGTGGAACTCGTAGCAAGGCCTACGAGCCCTCATTCCCCTCCCCATTCGTGGCGGCTTCACTGATGATGACGAGATGATCACTTAATTTGGCCAACAGCTGCCGCGTCCTCTTCCTCCTTTTCTTCTTCTTCTTCTTCTTCTTCTTCATCTTCTTTGTCCTCTTTCGTCTTCTTCTTCTCTTAATATCGTTTCTCATCCTTCGTAGTCCCATCTCGCTTCGTTCCTTGCGTTTCCTTCTTGTTTTCGGATCTTTTATAGCCTGTTCGTATACGAGCCGACACACCGTTCCGACCAGACTCGAGAGAGGACGATACTCGCAACCCCGAAAAGATGTCCACTTTGTTGTAAGACTGGTAGCCGCTGGTCGATCGGTTGTGCGTTAATTTCAACCGCGTTTCGCCCGTCAAATCGTTTTTATTTTTGAGAGAACGTTTAAGGGAGATTCAGCTCATACTCTGCTCTTCGAGAACTTGCGCCATCAATCACGGTTCTTGGATTGGAAGAACGCGGTTGCGAGAAAACTCTTCAAACCTTGTTTCTACATATTCTTCAGAAAAAAACTTTCCAATATTTCACACCGCCACGGGAGGAGAGACGAAACACTCAATGGCGACCAGTGTCAATGGTCGACCAGGTAAAAATTAAAAGGGTCTAAGGTCGCGAGTTTGAGGTCCAATCCCCAAATTTCCGGATAGTTGAGACTAATACACGGATGCCACAGGTGCTGCTCCTTTTTAATCCGGGAATGATTATTTATGGAAGTGAAGAATGGAGAACTAGCCGCGGCCTAACCTAAAGCCCAAATGAGGTGTCGGTCTCGCATACCTCTGCGATTCCTTTATTAAATTTTATACGAGCGCTAGATTTACGAGCATTTTCGTCATCCGAGCATCAACGGGCCACGCTCCTCTCTTTCTTCAGTGGTTCGTTAGGGAAACCATTAGGTGCAGCGAAATTGGCCTGCCCTTCAGAAAACAACAATTCGACGCATCGCCGATTTTAACAAGAATCTCGGTGTTTCGTTCCATTGTTGGGAAATGTGTCGAAACGAGTTTCCTTGTTGAGAAGTTCGACGAGTCAAAAAACGTGGCGCGGGATTGTAGATTGTTTCGAGAAAGGTTTCGTCGTTCGAAAATTGATACAACTCCGTGAACCCGCGAACGAAAGATACATCGAGCTCATTTCCCGGCAATTACGCACGTGAAAATTCTCTCAGACCTCGACGATCGACTTCCATGGAAACACGTTGACCGGGATACATTGATAAAAAACGTCGGCGCGCTGGAACTTACGGATACGTGACGTGCCGTAGGATTTACGATGAAATTATGCAAATCGGATCGGCGTTTCAACTCGGCAAGTCGTGCCAACTAGGAGCGTACCGATGTTGTAGCGTACTCCTTTCACTGAAATTACTTATCAACCGTTCGCTGACACGAACCGACACGCTTTTTCAGTTAATTCGAAACAGTTTGGCGAAACTCCTCGTAATTGATACAACTCTTTCGACTTGGCGAATTCAGCGAAAAACAACGGACCAGTCTGAAAACCATTCGACCGGTCTAGGCTGGTAATTGAATGTGCGACAACAGCTTCAGTTCGACGGCTGAATCCACGCTTTTTACCAGCCTAATCACGCCACTGTCAATTTTGCAAACCCACCTACCGACAATAGCCGGACATGAGCGACTGCCATTACCAGCGAGGGAACCTGTTTATCGCATTAATCAAATTCTTCAGCGATCAAACCCGAACCCGCCCAGAACGCAGCCAACGGTGAGGGACCTGCCAAGAAAAACAAAGGTGGCTCGTTCCGGCAAAATTGAAACTCGATTAATCTCCGCGGCGCGGCCGATGCCTCTGCATCGATTATTCCCGGTGGCCAAGATTTCCCCGGAATCTGCCGTTCACCGACGCGCCGGGGAGGGCGCTCGAAAGAAAAGAAGAAAAAAAACAGAAAAAAAATAACCAAAAATCGAAGGAAGAGGAAAGGAGAAAAGAAACTAGAAAGAATCGCCGTAAACTTGACAAATTTATCGGGGGCCTGTATCGGTCGGCTGTCGCCGAGGTTCGCCGTCGCGCCGCTTCGCTATTTTCGTGGGTTGTTTCGACCGCCCCCTCGGTGTGTCGGGGCCACGGCGGCGTAATTCAAAAATTCAAATTACGTATTCTATTAGGTGCGAGTCTGGCCGCGGGCTGCGACGCGAGAGAAGCACGTCCGTGTGCGTCTGCATGCGTGCGTGCGTGCGTGCGTGCGTGTGTGAGAAAGAGAGAGAGAGAGAGAGAGAGAGAGAGAAAGGTTGAAAAGGGTAGACGACGGTCGGCGGCGGACGGTCATTGGAGGAGCGAGAAAAAGGGCAAACGAGGGACGACGAGGATCGAGTGCCGGCCGGTTCGATCGGCGAAACAAGGAGGAAACGAGCGGCTCGGCTGCTCGTGGCCGAGGGTACAAAAGGAGAGAAAGGGTCCGGTAGGTGCGCCGCGCCGTGAGGCTGGCCGAGAAGGGGTGGTAGCCTGGCACGTCCAACGCGGACGGGGCGGCAGAGACGGAGCTGGGGGAGAGGAGAGGGCCGGGAAGAAATGAGAAAGAGTGTAATAAATTGGCGGTGAGATTATTCTCGACGTGCATTAAGACGTCAAGCGGCGACGGACGACCTGGAAAGTATTGCCCGACACCTTCTACGCCACTATTCTCCCCTTCCATCCGGCCCCCACCGCTCCACCCTTTTTCCCCACCCTTGCTCCCCGAGCAAAAGCCATTCCCCTACCACGGGGACAGAATCGCGAGCGAGATCGAGACTCGGGAGAGAGAGAGAGAAAGGCTCGACGGGGTCCGCTCGCAACGACCTACGGCCCTGTCCGCTCCGACCGCGAAGCCGCAGAGAGCTTCGACACAGAAAATTATGCTCGGCTTTAATCAGCCGGAGGTGCGAACGTGAACCCCCCCGTCCGAATTCGTTAGCCCTCTGACCCCGGATTTTTCCTTATCGAGAGCGATAGTTTTGAAATCACCAAACTGTCCACTGACAACGAGGGCCGAATAATGATATTGATTAATGACAGTCCATCAGTCGCGCGAAAGGTTCAAAGAACTGACAGCGATGAACGAAGCGAAACGTTTTATTGAAACGGACTCGATAATCTTCGTTCCATTTCCATTGGAAAATTGAACGTTGCGCCACGAAAAAGTAACGGACGTGGCACGTACCGCTCCGGGCTCGCGGAATAATACCTAGTCGCAGGCGTTCGACCGAGCTCACCGAGTCTGCCAAGTCTTGAAATTACCGGTTTCGGTGAAACGAGTCCTCAGTTCGCTCTCTGGCGAACGCCAAGGAGCTAATCCGAGGGGCGTATTTACGTCAGGTGTTTCGATTCTCGCGGTGCAAATTCCATCGTCAGGTTGCTCCAGATTCTTTTGCGTCGCACGCTAGTCGATCGCGGATTGCATCCTGTCGATCAAAGTCCAACTGCACACATGCCACGGATATTTATGGCCTCTCTCGTTTTACGAGGTGACAGCGAAAGCACGCGGCGCTCTGTTTTTAAAATATCGTATCGTCGTGGACGTGACACGCGAGAAGAAAAGGAGCAAACTCTTTTGACTCTGCACTTCCAAAAATTCCATATTTGTAAAGATCTGAATTTGCGCGTGCACATTTTGCAGGAAAGTTCGATTAGAAAAAATTTTCCGTATTTTAACGGAGCTCGGTAACGTTTGTAATTTAATTTCACGTTTCTTCTTCTCCCTCCTTCTGCCTTTCGGGCAGTTTCTTTTTGGTAAAGAAAAAGAAAAAAAAAAAAAATGCGAGAAAGGTAGAATACGAGTTGGAAGACGATTCAGCCGGATGGATTAGGCCCCCCGTGGCTACACGTGGATCTTTTTCGGTGGGTGTTAAGTAATACATTATGTGGCCAACACCTGGCACCGCGCGCAGACGGCCGCATAAAGCTCTCCATCCTTTCGACCTGGAGAAAACGATCAGGACTTGTTAACACTCTCGGAAATATCCCGTGGCCAGCCACCGGGACAACCATCTTATTCAGCCACGAGATCGAATCGCGTCTCGGGATTATCCGCCTGCGTCTTCGTCTCAACCGAACCATTCTTTGCATTTCTTATCGAGCGTTTGTCAAAGGAAAAAGAAAAAAAAATCAATCTTGCCAAACCCAACAGGGTAATCTTTTAGAATTAATTCAAGACTCTGTATCGCCACCTTTATTGCCCTTTACTACCCCCCGGTAGTAACCCCGTCGAACCAATCGTCGAAAGGTACAAACGTATCGGTGATCCTCGTCAACGGACAGTGCCTGATAACAAGCGTCGATTACAAAGGATCTAGAAACAGAACGTCGAGTGAATTCCAATCAACGCGCCAAATTACACCGGGCCATTAGCTACCAAAAACTTCCACCCACCGGCGGGGATGACTTGTCAAGTATCGGGGGAGGGCCATCGGTTTCCACGCAACGCGAACCGAAGGTAGCGGGCTCCCTTTTTGCCCGTCCAGATGCGTTCCTCGCCAGCTGAGGCAAGCCGAGGCAAGCCGAGGCAAGCCAAGCCAAGCCAAGCCAAGGGAAGGACAGGCAGGGGAGGATGGAAGGACGATGAAGACGTTGTAAAACGACTGTACGCTCCGTGTCTCGGTTCTCACACCTCGGAGAGACGAAGCGGCGCACGGTCAAAGGCCCGCGGGGGGTAAGCCCCTCGGACCGTGAAGCTAATTGATACGTAAGATTACGTTCCTGGCCTCCTTCCCCCCTCCTCCTCCTCCTTCTGCTCGCATCCCCGTTGTCGGAATGATTGGTTGTCGGCCCGGAGACTAGTCTCTAAATTCCTCGGAGCTGAAGCTCGGAAAGCAACTCGGACTCGCGCGCCTACGCGTCTTTTTTTCGGTGTTTCCCTCGGATTAATTATGCCACGTGCGACGTAAAGCGACGTGTTATCTACGGAGGTTTCGATCATTCCGGCGCACTTTTGAATTTTTTGAAAACTCCGACGAACAACATTTTAAAGAATCTGAATTTGAAAGGTTCAAAAACCCGAGTTATCAATGGAATTTTCATCAATGTGGAAAACTGACGTATTGACGTAATGTGTACTTGTTAAATCTTCGAAGAGAGGAACGTATGTTATTAGAATAACATTTTTGAAGAATTTAAATTTAGAAGGTTCAAAAATTCAAGTTATCGATGGAATTTTCATCAGTGCGTAAAATTGACGATATTGCCGTAAAAATTTCCCGAGGAAGAACACTTTTAAAGAGTCTGAATTTCGAAGATTCAAAAATCCAAATTATCAATGAAATTTTCATCAGTAATATATATATATATATAATTGTTAAATTTTCCGAGAGAGAACACTTTTAAAGAACCTGAATTGGAAAGGTTCAAAAACAGCCAAGGGTTGCAGATGAAATGTCTGACGCGCATGATCTCTGGTATCGTCTGGCACGAGGTGTGTCAAGAGAGTGAGTTGCTTTTCTTCTTCTTCTTCTGCTCTTACGAAAGAGACGAGGGGAACACGGCCGTTCATAAAACGGCCGTAAAACACTAAACGGTTGTAAAGCTGCCGCCCCAAAAACTCCGCGCGAGCAAGGACCGTTGTTTGGCCGTGTGTTGTTCCCCGTTGTTGTGGCATCGCCTTCTTCCTTTGCGGCCCAGCCGAATAGAGACACGGACCCTCGATGTTAAATCATCCGGCAACCACGCCTCCCGTGTCCTTTCTCTTCTCGGGCCCTCTTCTTCTTTTTCTTCTCCTCCTTCCTCCTCCTCTCCTCATCTTCTTCTTCTTCATCTCCGTGAGCTACGAATCCTCCCTGTTTCGCTGCTCGTGTTTCAATAGCGCCGCAGATTGATTTAGAAGTGATTTTACAGAGGGAATCGCAGAGGGAAGCCGAGCAAGTACGTTTTTGTTAATTTATTAATACCGCTTCTCAATGTCGTTTACTTCGTAACGTTGTTTTCTCAAAAATATTTCAATACCGCGACAATATTGGTCAATTTAACAACGCTGCAACCGAATGGTTACAATTTCCTTTACAATATTCGTTTTAAATAAATTCCTCATGAAAATCTTCTCCTTTTGCTCCAAAAACTCACAATTTCCTCCACATGTGGATACACACGAGTCGAAAGTTGATCTAACTTCTTTCCTCGATACCCGATAAACAGTCGTTGCAGCGTAATCCCGTCGAATTAATAACAACGCACGACGGTTTTCATCTATGAGCCGGAGAATCGTACGAGAGATTTACGATTGCACAAAGTCGGGGCCCGAGTCTCTCTCTCTCTCTCTCTCTCTCTCTTCCCCGGTCGTTTCTCGCATCACGAGAGTTGATTGCTACGGCTCTCGGGGCCAGGTCTGTGAAATCCACCTCGACTATCGGTCGTCGCGTTAACTTTGATGACTCCGTGATAAACGCGGCGTCGTAAAATTATCGAACGGAAATTACACGAGCCGGCTGCGGGGAACGGGTCCAAACTACAGCCTGTCGGAAGTCGTCCTCGTAATTAGGCTCTCGTTATCCCTCGCCCCACCTCTCTCCCTGGAATTTAATCCGGCGAGATCTCGCGTCGATCATGATCCACGGGCGATTTGCATCGTTTCCCGAACGGATTAAGATTCAATATCGCGGAGATGAGCGAGACGAGGGCTCGGGCCTCGTGTTTGCCGAACGCGCGTCGGCCAACCTCGATGAAGTTGTTCTCGTTACCGATCCCCGTGATTGCCCGTGTTCCAGTCGACGACCGCGATTAAGTTAACTCTGATCGCTTAGAACTGCATCTTGCGCGACTCTCTCTCTCTCTCTCTTTTGGGGACGGATCTTCGATTCAGAATGTGCGTAACGTTTAAACAACACCGGTGAAATCGGGACAGATTCTTTGCTATCAGTCACCTGATCGATCGCGCACGTTTCTTCCGAGTGTACGATGGAAATTTTCCCCTTCGGTTCGGGTGACACTTTAAATTAATTTTCACCATTTTTATGGAGATTCTCGAAGCCGATTTTTCACACTTTGTGCAATTTTGCACACTTAAAATGTGTATTCGAAGAGAAAAAAAACGACGCAGGAGAAAAGTTTGAAAGGGATCGAGATCACCCCGTGCACTCGCAAGAAACGCGCAAAATCTACCTGCCGTTTCACCCATACCGATCTCCCATCGATCTCCCCTCCCCGCTCCGCCAAAGAGGAAACAATCGATCCCATCATTTAGCGGAACACCGACAAACAACTCGAGGCTCCATCATGCTCCCTGATAAACGGACGCGCGAGCTACCACTGTCTCTCGAATTTCGTAATTCCGTTAAACGATCGGTTGACAGATAATCGACACGGTGTTTCGAAGCGAGTCGGGCCGCATTATCGGGGGCCGGTGATCGAAAAGCGATCGATACACCTCGGGATCCCTGACCCAAGCGATAACGAGGTATTAACGATCTCCGCCGCTCTCTGAACCAGTTCCCTCAGAGCAAGGAAGGAAGGAGGGGCGGGGGGGGGGCGGTAGGGAGGGAGGCTGCGCCGGCTCTCTCCTCGAAACGCACCGGGGCCCCGTTCCGCTCCCCCACCACCGTGCTCCGGGCACCGCAGCATCGGGGCCTCGCGATCTCCAGCTCTTTTGTTTCGGATCGCCGCGGAGCTTTTCGATTATCGTCGGGCCGTGCACCGTAACGATCGCCTAACTCACTGGCCCCGCCTCCCGCTCGAACGCTGCTCCACCCCCTCGGGCTCTCCAACCACCGGACGAGGCCCACTTTTTGCATTTAAATTAATTTGCGCCGATTAATTTTTAATTAAAGCCGCGCGGGGCCCAGGCCGTGCCGAGCCAGGCGCGAAATACTTTTTTTCGAGACGGGGGGAACAACCCGAGCCAACAACCCCCCCCTCATCCCCCTTTACCTCTCGCTTCCCTCTAATGGGAATCCGCTCCGAGAATAGATGACGCTCCAGATTCCCGACCGCCGATCGTCTCGCGCGAGTCCCGAAGCGAAGCAGCTTCGGATCTTTCGGCTCGCTACCTGCCCCCCTTCGATCCTCTCGTTCGATGGTTCCGTGGTTCTGGCATCGCAGGTGGGTGTGGATCCGCGCGGGCCCTAATTTTTGGTGAAAGGATTGATTCTGCCGGATAATATGGTAGCCGAGGAATTCCAAGGGGACCTTGAACGTCTTCGTTTGGATCTCTCGCTCCGAGGAACGGAGCAATTCCCAGAATTGAAGCCATTTCGAGTTTCCCAATTTTACTCTCCGTCTGAAAATGCCAGAAAAGGTCGGAACATTTCGAGTATCGCAACGGGGAACGAGTTTGACGAGACTAGTTGCAAGCGAACGTGATTCGTGACGCGAACGACGGAACAAAGGATATCTGCGAGAGGTTCTGACCTTTTTCCACCGAGTTTGAGCCGACGTTACTTTCGCCCGACGTTCAAATTTAGGAGAGACTTCTTCGTACGCGGCTGCTTTTAAATTTCGAGGGATGAAACAGCCCTCCCCCGGCCGGAGCGTCTGAGATGCGTTTAACGGCGCGATATTTACGAGGGATGCTCGCCTTATAACAATATTTTTCTCCGGGCAGACGCACCGATACTCTCAGCTCGAAATCGCACGCAGACGATTGCTTATGCTGATTGTAATGCGCACCAAGAGAAACGGCCCCGGTGTATCGGAATGCGATCTCCTCGTTTAATTACGAATCCTTCTGGGAACGATCACGACACGAATCGTACACGGTGTTCCACGAAATCGACCACCTACGATACAGGCCCCCGTATGTATCCTCTAAGAAAATGCTCTCGATTTCAGAAAAGACCGCTCGCTTTGGATGGGGGATGACTGAGAGAGATGTTCGATTCACACGAGTCAAGTATCGAGGAATATATTTTCGAGATTTTTATGAACAGTCGACGTCAAAGTCTCAAGACTGTCTTAGACGTGATATCGTTTGTATAGAGTTCTTTTTCTAGAAACGAATTGTTGACTGTTTTTAAGATTCATCTTAAATGAATTCTATTTTTTAGAAACAGTTTTATTGTAAATCTTTTCACTTTTGTTCGTGAAATTCAAGGTTGCCGATGTGAAAGTTTCGAAACTTTTTTTAAGACACGATTCGTTTAGAATTCTTTCTTTTAGATGTTATTTTACAGTTTCGTTAAATCTTTTCAATCTCATTCGTGAAATTAGAGTTTCGAGACTGTTTTAGATAAGGTAGAAAAAAGTTTTGTCGCAAAATTTCTTTCTCTCGTTTCTCAAGAACCAAACTTAAACGTTCAAGTCTCAAGACTGTTTTAGGCATGGTGAGATCCGTTTCTTTAATCGTAAATCTTTTCTTTCCCTCGTTCACGGAGATCAAACGTTAGAGTCTCGAGACTTCGGACGTGGCAAGATTTTTTCTGGAAACGTCTTCGTTATAAATCTTTTCGGCGGCAAGTTTCCTTCTCTGCCCTCGTTCGTGAAAATCGAACTCGTCGACACAGTTAAAGTCTCAAAGACTGTTTCTCGCTTAGAATTCCAGAAACATTTTTATCATAAATCTTTTTCAATAGCGAGATTCGAACTTTGGCAACCTCTGTTCGAACTTTCTCTGCCACGAAGCAGACGTAGCTGAAGAAAAGGGAAAAAACGTAACAACTTTAATTTCTGCTTTCCTAATCCTGCGGGGCCCGATCGATATTTCAGTCCGTGTCTGGCGTCTCGATGGAAGAACGGAAGCAACCGTCCGTGGTTTTCCATCCGTCCCCTGTTCTCCCCCTCCCCTCCCCTCCCAACCCTTCTGATTTCTCGGTGTGTTGCTCGTTTAACCGCGGACGGCTTTCGAAAAGAGAAGCAGACAGGGCAGAAACGTTCGCACGGCGGCACGAATCCACGCCTACCCATAACGATATTTTAATTAAACCGAGGCGCTGGTCGAGCCGAGGAGAAATTCAATCTCGGGATAATAAATGATCGTGGCCCAACACCTTCCTGACTGCTGACGAGCCGACACCTCGGCTTAAACAGTTCACACCTTTTCCGTGTGCTCGTCCGGAATGGCCAGCGCCAAGGATATCCTCCTCTTTATTATTTCTTTGATAAATTCGATCGAACTCGCCCTTTTGTCATTTGTCTTGGCCGGAGAGCCGAGCCGGACTCTCTCTCGTTAGGGAGATGTACACCGTCGAGAAAAAGAATCGATTTCGCCCGGTGAAACCCATCGAAAGTGATGGAATGTAGGTTGGACAACTGTTTAACCCTTTTGAACGGTTAAATATTAAGATGGATAGCCCGGAGATGCGCAATCTCTTCGTTGCAAGATGGATTTAACTTTGTGTTCCTTTGGCGAGAGGATTTATCATTTGGAAATCCATTGGCACCATAGTCTCTCGACGAGGTGGGACGATTTACCTTGAAACGGAACGAGAGGTCGGCGAGTAGGGGAACGAGAAAGTTTCACTTATTGGGGAAATTATTGACGAACTTGAGAGAAAGAGGCTTCAAAGTACCGTAAATTAATTTTAACTAGAGAGATTCTATTTTCTTCTTGAAGTTACGCTTTTCGCGCGGACAGTGATTTAAATTGTCTCCAAGGTATTGCAAGTGTATTTCATATTTATCAGAGAGAGACCTTTGTCTAACGACGATGATTTGTGCGAAACGTAACTGACGAGTGATTGCTCGATGATTACCGACTCGAGTGAAACATAGGCTTCGCCTATGCGAGCTGCGTCTCGCAACGAGATAAAAACTATCGATGAATTACAGTTCGCGCTCGTCTTTGTGAAGTAATTTATGTTTACAGTAGGTTCCGTTGCGTTCATTACGAGTTTGATAGTTTATCGACTCGTCATTAGTCATTAGGTCGATACCGCTGAAACGGAGGTGTCGCGTAATTATCGTTACAAATTGATCTATTGAGATCGCTGCTACATAGCTGCTATGATTGTGTTAAATATATTTTAACAGTATGAAAAAAAAGAAATCTCATCGAAATCATTTCCAGAAGTCACGTTTCTACTCTTCTGCATTAAATCGCAATTTTCTTCGACTTTTCTGCCATCTTCAATTGCCACGATATGTTATATTTTATTGCCGTAATAAAGCGTTAAGCAGTTAATTAGCATCCAGAGAATATTTATTACGATATAAAATAAATCTAAATCCAGACGTTTGCTTTCTATGTAACGTTGAAAGTAACAAGAGCGTGATTGATTGCATGACGTCCGCTTGATCTTTCTTTCTTCGATCATTTTTACCACGGTTACGCAGACACTTGCAACTGGAATCTTATTAAGGCAATCGATGTCTTAATAAGATCGCTTTAGTCACGTCTCGCAGACGTTCGTAACGAAATTTATTACAAAATATTATTTCATAATTCAGCAAGCACAACCTTGTTTATATACAACACGTGCAGCTTCAGTTTCAACACCGTGTTATTACGTCTGATTACGTATCGCCGCGACTACTGACTTTGCTGAAACGAGTTAGACAAGATCTCACTCCTACGATTCCCAAGATTCGCCTTAGAAATTTTTTTGAAAATTTCGAATATCAGGCTTAAAAGCTTTCGAGGGCCAGCTACTTGTACAAAATTCAAAATTTCAGCCAGAAACATCTTTTACTTTCCCTGAGATTTTCGATTTTCAAAGCTTCTTTTAAGAATTTAGAGTACCAAGATTGTTTGGTTTGCTACCTTCTTAATTCTTATATTCTCCTGACACAAAGTCCAAAATATCACTTTTTCGAAAATCTGAAATATAAGGAGCACCTGCTATTCTTTGTTCCTTGTATTTTACCAAAATGTCCTCTATTTCTTCGAGAATTTTTAATAAAGAATTGACATCAGAGATATCAATACTCCAATTTAAAATTAATTTATTCGCGAACGCGACACTTTTTCGAATCTGTCACTCTGGAATCTTTATTCTTTGACAATATTTCTCGTCGGAGAATTGGGAGGGTTATTCCAAGATGGCCGGACAAATCGTGAAATGGTTGCGCATCAGTGACAAAAATAGCAATCGTTTAGCTTCTTCTGTCTTTGAAAGATTCTTATATATTTCTACAATAAAATTAAAAATTTTTGAAATCGTCGAATGTCAAAATCGTCCAATAGCTTCACTAAAATTCTTCGGTAACATTCAATTTGGTACAACCGCGATTAAAAGGAACACGCTCTTCCCTCTCAAAGTGCATTATCCAATGATTTAATTCCCCTCCGTCGTAAAATAACAGGGCAATTAAGATTTCTCCGTGGCAAGAGAGGACGAGAATATTAGATATTCTCTTACTCACCATTCCTAGTTGGTATAACTGTTCCTTGGAAATTAATTTAGTGCAAAAACATGTTAAATCGCGAATTCCTGCCCGTTGGAAAATGATCACGTATTCGCATGTACACACGTCGTCAACGTTCGACAGACGCAGACGATGTAATTACTTTCGCAATTAATTTCATATTAAATTACGAATTACATTTTCAATTAATTGGGAGGACTGGCGTGGATCAAATTACGTTTTTCGTTATAAATCCGCCATTAAACGCTAATTACGGTAGCAATTAATAACTAGACGCTTTGATTATTAATTTCGTCAAGTGCCAGCAGTGCTTGATGGAAAACGAGATTCGCATCGAACTGCAATAAAACCGCGGTTAATAACATTGAAGGAAACAGTGTGATAACGCCGAAGCTCGCCGACGTCTATCAATTTCGATTTAGAAACCATGAGATCAGTATTGATTGATCGGAGTACGAGTGCGGAATTGTTTCTGAGAATAATTATGTAAACGAGAATTTGAAGAACTTTTCTTCTTCCTTTTTTTTTAATGATGCGCGAAAGTAACAAAACCACGATTGTATTATTAAATTCAACGTTTTACAAGTATTCACAAACGAAGATTGAGCTTAAAACTCATCAGTCTCTGGATGATTTGTTGTTCCGGGGATGAAACTTTTGCCGAATCGGGAAGTACGTTTTCCCAGTTCATTTTTTCAAACAAATCAAAACGTCAGCAGACGAAACGTCAGACACATTTTTCAGGAGTTTTCACTCCGTTCATTTATATTCCTCCTGCTTTAAGTGAAATTTATCAACAAATTATCCTCGTGAGCGATAAGATGCTCGGGGGTGGGGGATGAAGAATACAAATTGGTCGGTATTAATCGACGATTCTTCCCTCTTTCTCCCTTTAAAGGAGTCTATCTGGAAAATTTGATCAATTAATACACGGAATGGGTTAACCGTGTTTTAATGGAACCGAGAATCGCTGCTGGCCGATCGATTTAAATTTCCGCTTACATGAATCCGCCGGCCACCCGAACCAATCAGAAGCAACGAAATTTATAAAAGCCACTTAACTTTGTTAATTTAACGTATACATTATAAATTTAACGTGTATCCTCAATTATTGCCACCGCGTCGAATCCGCTAGCTTCCCGAAAAATGATTTCATGAATATACACGCGGGGAAATGTGATGAACCAAAAAAAAAAAAAAAAAAAAAAAAAAGAAAAATTATTCCTCCGCGGAACGTTAACAAAATCTGTTTTTACGATGGCGTTCATCTTCATCTCTCGCGCAACTGGCACGATACACATTAATACGCACGTACGTACACGAATTATAGTACGATGTCGTAAATTACAAATTAATTAAATTTCATCGTTTTATGTCTGAACATTTTCCATATCGTTTGTATCGTTTCACGTTTAACAGAGAGACAGAGAGAGGGAAGAAGCAGGAAGATATTGGAAATGTAAATTTAACTTGAAATTTCTATTTCAGCGTTTCGAATTGTTTCGTAATTAGATTCTGAAGTATTTCGGTTGATAATTTTCTTTGGACGAAAAGAAAACTAAAAAACGTTCGAAGAAATGTCTTTTGGGAGTGACGAAGGGAGCGGGGAAGGTGAAAGATATTGGCAATGTCGCAAATTTGATTAAATTTCCACTTCGGTGTCTTAACCGATTTTAAATTATTTCGATTGACAATTTTAATTTTCTTTTCGACGAGAAGAACGAGGACTGGGGACTAAAAACGTTCGAGGGAGACTGGTTGCATTTCTGTCGAGTGCGTTCGTCGTCGTGCGAAGAGCGATGGCGACAACGTTGCGCGAACACCGCTTGATGAGTCTATTATAAAATTAATAACTATAAATCTCCCCTGTGTTCGAACGCGCGAGATAGCACGTGGCTGGCCGTTTTTCATGCTCCGGTTAATTATACACGGCTGTAAATTGAGCAAACCGCAGTTAACAGGCTTCTCTTTTCTCTTCTCGCCAACCTCGCCTTCGATCTCTCCTTCTCGCAGCCGATCTCGCTATATCGATCTCTCCTTGGCTTCTCCGTCGATCGACGTCTCTCCGTGAATTTTCCACGAACCGGAAGCTTCGCGACTATTTCAGTGAAAATTAACCGATTAAAGGAAGAAATATCGACGACGCTCTCGAAGAGAAGAGTTTGAAAAGAAGACTTGAATTAGACGTAGAAGTTGGTCGCTACGTGATCATCACAATTTTTGCCATTTTTTTTTCTACGAAAAGAGACAGGACGACCCCACGACGCGCTAATATCCCGGGCAATTTGCTCTAAAACGATCCTCTAATGTCAGACATCACCACACCTGCTTGACCAACCATTTGGTCCTTGGGCCAAGTGAAATAAACATGGCTGAGATTCTACTTCTTCATTCTCGCGACAGGTAAAAATGTTTCAATGTTTCCAATTTCACGACAGAGAAGAAAGAATTCGATCACGGTGAATCAGAACGGAAAACCAGAGCGCAGAGAGCGACCAAATACTCCCGGATATAGCTATTCGTAAACTTCGCTTTACATCAACTTCTCGTTCGCGGAAAGTTTCAGAGATAAATGGATTTCTTCAACGACTCCGAACCATTTCACTTATCAAGCCAACCACCATTTTCTTCTCGTGTAAATATCCGGTGCGCGATGCTCGGAGGAGAACCACGGCGAAGAAAAGAGACGGCGGCGAAGGAAAAAGAAGCGTCTGTCAGCGAGGTGGGTTCCTCGCTCGCTGGCTCCCTCTCCGTCCCTCTCTGTCCCACCCGGGCGCGTTTCGCGTGTCTCGAGGGCATTAGGAGGAACGCTCACGGCAACCAGTTTGAATTTCGAAGCGTCGAGGGATAATTCCATCGGCGGGGTGTTCTAATTGGCCTCTCATTACCGATGCTCGGCTTGTTTCACTGTGGCGAAACAACCGTGAGCCGAGAGGTCCCAGCAGCAGCGTCCACCGACGTTAACCGGTGGCCACGGCCCGATTATTGCCAGTTATTATTTGCCGCGGGACCGTTCGATTTAATGGCCAATTGTTTCGAACGCCCGGCCGTTAATAGAAATTTACTGGCGGCCGATCGACCGCGTTCTGCTCCGCCGGAGCAACCAATGACGCAACCACCCTCCGTCTACGCGACGCGCTTTTATTTGCGACAGCCGCTCCCTTTCGCGCGGCTCGATCCATCGATCGATCCTCCCGAGTGTCTCGCGTCGTTAAATCGTACGAGCCAGGAACCAGGAACCAGGAACCAGGAACCGAGAGCCGCTCGTAAACACTGGCTCTCGCGAGGGAGAGAAAAAGGAAAGGTTCTCGGTTTAATTTCATCCCGGTTAATAGTCGGAAATTGCAGTTTAATTTTAGCGGTGAAAATTTCAGTTTGATTCCATTCCTGTTAATAGTTAATTTATATTCGATATATAAATGGATTGCGCGGTTAAAGATAGGACTGCGATTATACCTTCCGAAATCGAAATTCTGAAATCCAGGAGAGAATAGATCGGTACCGACGTAATCGGTTCATCTTTTTTTTCTCTTTTTTTGCGTATAATTTATTCATAGACAATCCGATTAACTTTGCGATTCGACGGATTAATATCGTAGCATCTATAATAGGCGTCCGACCCAGCGCGGTCCTATTCCACTCGGCGGGTAAAAGTTCCCAAGTTCTCGCGCAATTTCGATAATTTCTGGGAAACGCTTCTTTCTCGGGGAGAGGAAAGAAATTAGCATAATAAGAGCTCATTGGTTCCGTTGTTTCTTTCAATTCCAGGTCTCGAGGGACGGACGATTATTTCGTTTTGGGACGAAAATTGACAGATGCTTTAAGTATAGATATACTTGCGACATGTGAGAGCCGTAATTGGCGGAATTCTGTTGGACCTGTCTCCCCTTCCAACTGGTTTCTCGACCTGGTAGCACGCGGTGACGAACGGTCGATGGAAATCCATTTTTGACAGACGAATTTTCATAAATTTCCTTTTCGCGATCTCACCGCTCGAAGAACCAGACGTTTGAGAAGGAAACGTGATACAGCGAAATTGATACATCAAACCACTTACTCCAAAGTCGAACTGTTTCCTCTCATTACGTCCAAATGGCGAGCATATTCGACCGCTCCAAAAAAAAAAAAAAAAAGAAAAAAAACAATGCTTGTTCCACAAGCGGGACAGAAGCCAGCTAACCTTCGCGATGCAACGTATATCCCGGCGGTAGAAAATTTCAACGAGGTCCAATTTCTCAAGGAAGCGGGAGAAAGAGAGAGGGAGTCGGTAGAGAGTGAGAGAGAGAGAAAGAGACGCGCGTCTCTTGGCTAGGCCAGGATGGAACACAGCCGACAGCTGTTGGACGCATCGGGGCCCTTTTTAATTGAAAAAAAGTCGTCCTGGCGGAGGCTGGAGCTCCAATTTGTTCGATTATCCCGAGAGCCAGGCTTCTCTCAAAAAACGAAAGAGAGCAAAACGAGAGAAAGAGAGAGAAAGAGAGAAAGGGGGTTGCGTTGTAGGTTAAAGGGGGGAAGGTGGGTCGGTCCTCAGGCCAGGACAGAAAACCTACTATAGATTACCAGGCCTGTTATTACCAGCAACGGCGCAGCTTTTTTCGGGGCCAAAAATTGGTTTTTAATGCGGGGTTCGTCGCTTTCTTCTGGCCCGGAGGGGGCCTCCGACCGGTAATAACTATATTATCGAGCCCTATGACCACGCGCTTCACCACTATACCACGGTCCACCTCGCGGCTCGCCGTGGCCGCTGGCTCCATGGGAGCTTCGTGGCTTTCGGTTGAAAAAGATCGCCGGCCAAGGGTGTTACAATGTGTATCGAGCAGAAATATCGGAGCTATAATTTCGAGGGAACGTTCGCGACCTACATCGAGAGGGATACCTTTCCCCTTTCACGCGAGCAATTTATCACGACACACCGGAGGAATCTGCGGGAATCCGCGGCTCGACCGATCAAATCCCTCTTTCAAGTTCACGCCAAGTGAAACGTCTCCTTTTGGAGAGTTAATCCTTTCGTTTCCACGTAAGAATCAATCGAGAGAGAAGCGTCGCTGCGTCGAGTATCGTCAGCGTGAAATTAATGAATCTCGGATCTCGAGGGCTGGTTTCTGCGGTTGCTTCGAAGCGATCTACGGAGGTAGGCGAGTTATTACAACGTTTCTCAACAACGATTGTTTCGCGATCAGCGGCGATCTATTGTCGGCCCCGATCCGCATTGCCCCGATCCTCCTCTAAGATCGGCTATTCCTTTTGTATATGGAGCGGGCGTCGGTCGTTCCAGGCGATTTATTATGAGAATTATGAGCGGCGCAACTCACCTTTCCTCCTTTCTTTCTTTCTTTCTTTCTTTCTTTCGTTCTTTCTCTGGCGGGCAGACACACTACACACCCCCCGTGAAAACTTTGGGGAGTGCTCGAGGAGGTGCTAGTAAGAGGCGGTACTGCCTCGTAAACCTTAGATTTACTTCTGGCTGGCCGCCATCAAAGTACCACATACCACTACGTAGATCGTAGCTCACGGCTCCGAGAGAGCCGTCTTGAGATACTTATCGACGATATTGCCGCGAACAGAGCCGATTGTTTAAGAACGTTGACCGAGAGAGAGAAAGAATCGGAGCCAGGCCTCTATCTTCTTCCGAACGATCACTCGTACGCGCGATTCTATTAAAATCAATCTCGTGCGTGCTTTCTTTCTCTTTCTTTCGTTACTTTAATCGAGAAAGGTTTAAGATTTTTTAAATTCCTAAATTTCACGAAAGATAACATTTCAATGATATTTCGTTCAGTCGTGGGACTTTGTTTCCGAGTGCAGTCAGTTTTCCAGAGCTGAGAATTAAGAATCGATTCGTTTCTAGACGTTTTGCAGGTTACTGCCGACTCGCTCACGAGCCGCGCTGCCCTCGGAAACGGACTCGGGAAATAAATTAGCCGCCGTCGTGTCCGAAACGAGATGTGCGTGACTATCAGCAACAGATCCCTATCTATCGGGCCGAGATCGGCGCGAGAACCGAGCGGACAAGTATCGGTTTTCGCAGAAAAATTAATTCATTCAGGGCCAACCTGTCGACGACCTGTGTGGGTAAACCAGATATTTGGTGGCATCCATTGACACCAGGCCGGTTCCTCCGTATCTGCCTTTCAACTCGATCGTACCAAGCGTATTTACTCAAACGCCGTGTCGCAAATAAATTCCTCGAGAACTTTGCCGTGGCTTTACTCGTCTTTTCGATCATTTATCGCAAACTGAAGATGAATCGTGAATCAGAGGAAAGAAAAGTGGAACTGGAATTTCAGATCAATTTCAATGATCAATTTGAATCGAAAAGTTTGCAAATTAATATTGAAACGTTAAACCCAGATATTTTTTTCTCCGATTCCACGAAACGAATTGACCAAAAAAAAAAAAAAAAAGAAAAGGGAATGCTCTGCTATCACAGTCTGCCCAGCCACGAGGAGCCCGGTTCCCGGAAATATCGGCGAGGATCGTATTCCCCGCCGAGAATTACGAACAATCCGTGATGCTCGACGGATCAGCGGAAGCGCATCATTTAGCTCTCGACCATTAGCGCGATTCTTTCTCGACCGGTAGCCATTCCACGAAAGCGAAACACTTAAGAATTAGCAGGTGTCGGGTGAAATTGGCTGAGGATCCTCGCCGACGGAACCGATTCGGAGAGGAGTTCGTGGAACGGGCGATCGAGCGAGAACTTATCCCGCGTTGCGCGAACAACGACTTAATACAAGGTTTCTCGAGCACACACTGCCCTCCGCTCTGCACACTCCGCCCCGTGTGTATCGATTTATGCACGTACGTATGTACATGCATAACGAAGAGAAAAAGAGTGTGAGAGAGAGAGAGAGAGAGACGCGTCGTCATCTCGAGCCAACCTGGACCGCGACGTTTTATGGCCATCGTCAACCATATTGAAAAGCTACGACGACGCTACGAGATATCCTGGACCCGGTGGAAGCGAAGATCCCAGATAAAAAATTAATAGGCGCTTTTGGCAACGGGCTTAACTGGCGGGAATAAATTTTATTAGGAAACTTTCGGCCAAGATGCCAGATATCCGTGCCAGCGGACCGGGGGAACTCTCCGACGTCGACTCTCTTCTCCCTCTTTCTTCCTCCGTTCTTTCTTTTTACCTTGACTCGTTCGTTCGTGTGTGTGTCAGTGCGCGTCCAGGGAACGAAGGAGATCGGGACCCCACAGGCGGCTCGTTTGAATTCACTTTTCTGCCAAATCGATTCTCGATCGTTCCTCGTGTACGTACGTACGCGAGACGATCATATCGTTGGCTAGCGCTCTCGCGTGTGTGGTTTCACGGTTGCGTCGAGCCATCGCGCCAGATTTTATCGCGCCAAGCGTGCGATTGTTTTTCCAAGTTGCGGAAGCAGTCTGCCGCTTCGATTTTCATCTTCGTTATCGCGGACGAAATAGAATATCCGACCGAGGTCGAGAGACTTTGGCCGTCGACTCCCGAGCGTTTATTATGCGTACCTAAATTAATTCGCTCTTTCAACGTACTCGTTTTTCAATTTCGAATTCTTATATTTTTTTTTCCTTCGTCAATTTTTCGCTCAGGTACAATTTCTTTGATCTGGATTTTACAACTCGAGTTTAATTTTTTTCCATTGCCGAGGTGTGTAGGTAATTGACGTGTCCAACACCCTAAAAAATAAATAAATAAATAATTTTCCAACCACGTACATTTACACACAGTGTCGGCGTTGTCTTTTACATTCTTCACAGAGCTGATCGCTATGACTTCCGAATTATTCGTACCACCGCAAACTCGAACCTTGGCTGCGCGAAACGAAACCATCCTATAATACAAAATCTATCCTACGAAACTCGCGAGATATCGACAATTGGCATCTCCGCCAATTAATTCCAAATTACCTCGGCCATCGCTGGCAATATCGACGGCGCGGTCCAAGCACACGTCGTGAGCGAAGAAAAGAAGAAGGCCCAGTCAAGGAGGCGTTTAATCTGGTCTGTTTCGTGGGTGGGGGCGTCCTCTCGAACTCGCCGAGGAAAGAGACAGAAAATATACGAGGTGGGGTGGGGGTGGGGAGAGGAGGGCAAAGAAAGCTGGGCCTTGTCGGACCCAGAAAGATCGAGGCGAGGAGATAGCCGATACCTCTGGGAAATATCGGTATCGATAGTCGATCTGGGCTAAATGGTTTATGCGAGCGATCGACCTCCGACCTCTTGTAATAACTGGCAAGGAATCTGCCGCCTGATCTATTGGATCGGACTCGATCGGCTTACACCTTGTCCGCGAACGTTCATCCGTGTTCTCCTCAGTTCTCGGCCGTTCCACCGCTGACTCGAAAGGACAACGTGAATCTCGCTTCATTGTGTTATCAATTAAATTGTATTGTAAACGACGTAAAGTCGCGAATAGTGCGAGCTCTGTTGCAACGTGTGTAATGACGTGTATCTATAAATGAGAGTGTAATAAACGATTTATGAGTAACATTATTAATTATATATTACATCAATTTTATAAAAATTTATAATACTCGATATTATTTTATATTTGCAATTATATCAACATCGTAATATACTAATAAACGTCAAATCAAAGACATTCAGTTGTTTAATCATAGAATATCAACTTTAATTACATGACCAATATTACCACAATTGTCAAATAACTAAGTGATCTTTTTGGAATTTCCTAATAACACAGACAACATGAATTTTAAAATTTCTATTTTCCCAATTTATTTTATCATCTTCAGTTCTGCTATAGGACACTTAGCATAAAGTATCTCTTGTAATTAATAACGATTTATACGACAAATTTTAAGATATCCATTCGCGGATTCTACGCGAGGTCACGGGGGAGAGAAAAGGTTGAGCCGAGGATTCGGTGTGGTCGATCCTTTCTTTCCACCCGCCTCTCGACTTCGTTTAGAGTCGATCTGTGGATCTCGTGGATCCGCAATCGCTTGGCGGAACGGGCCCGAACGAGGATTAGACTGTCGCGAAGATTGAATTATAACGTCGACGTTCCAACCGGGGAGAATCAGATTATCGGTTTCTCTGTTCGGTGCTTGAAGCATCGGCCTCTCGATGCTTTGAACGGGGCGAAACGTATCGAGGTGTATTTGTAATGCTCCATGCAGGCGGAAGTGCTCGTTGATTGTGACTAATCAGGCTCATTTATCTGGCTAGATAACCACCAGCGTGCTTTGACAGAGTCCAAGCAGTTGAACATTCGAAAGCTGGATACGCGAGATCAATCGACTCGTGCATTTTCTAAGAGAAATTAAAAGAGCCGTTGGCAACTTGAAGAAGAACTAGGTACTAGTTCCAAGTGCTTATTATATGATTTTCCCGAGAAGAATATTTGTGAAGTATTTAGAACATCTCCAACGTGAGACTTGCGTGTTGATTTGTCGTTTGAAGCTCTTTCGTCGTTGAAAAAAAAAAAGCTGAAAGAATTTCATTGATTTGATATTCCCAATTAACAGAACTTTCTAATGCAACAGTAGCTTCTAAAATGAAAAGAACTTGCGCAGTTTAAATATACATAGATACAAAAGATTCTAAGCTGTCAAACATCCAACTACTTTGTTGTTTTCTCGATCTTCAAAAGTACATATTTGACGAAAAATCGTCTATATTTCGCCCGATCGACAACAATATTGATTGAATCATTTTAATTAATACCACTTCCTAATAGCTTCACAACTTACACAGGTCAAATGCAAATGTAAAAAGATTCTGAGCTGTCAAACATCCAACTACTTTGTTTTCTCGATCTTCAAAAGTACATATTTGACGAAAAATCGTCTATATTTCGCCCGATCGACAACAATATTGATTGAATCATTTTAATTAATACCACTTCCTAATAGCTTCACAACTTACACAGGTCAAATGCAAATGTAAAAAGATTCTAAGCTGTCAATCATCCGTCAACTACCTACCTACCGATCGATCATCGAAAATATTCGAATATTCGACGAAAGATCGATACGACGTCGATATCTCAGTATCGATTCGTTCTAATTAAAAATCACAGATCGTATCGGCGCATAGCAGATCGGCAACGCCACGCACGTCATCGTCGTCGGCCATTGGCCGTCACCTGGTGCTCTTCTTCATCTCTCGTCGGAACCGCGCGAAAGTATGGCAAATAGCCATTAAGGATTCCGATGGCTTCCGAGCGGTACGAGTGTAAATTATTCCCGGATCGCGATTAGAGGCCAGCCAACCACCTGCCGGATTCACGCACCGAGACTGCCAGGTATTAATAATCCGAGGATTTATGGGATCCTCGATCGCTTCGTTAGGAAAGACGCCTTCATTGTCGATCGAATCGCGCCGCGCCTCGCCTCGCCACCCGCCTCTCGTCATTATTTTCAATAGCGTAAACCGTATCGATATTATTAACCGTTATCGGCCGGTTTTTTCTCGCTCCCGAACAGCCGCGCCGAGCTCGTCTCGCTTCTTAGCCTATTAATCGGCCGTTGTTGTTCGAGTTGCTTTGAATATGGCCCCGATACGATCGGTAGTTCTCGATTTCATGCATATTCCGCCACGAGTAATCGTTCCATTTCAGTGGAAAGCACTTCAACGACCACGCTCTGGCGTGGTGTCTTCATCGACCTGCGTTAAACGAGAGATCTCATATCTGGTGGTAAGAGTTGGACGAACTCGATCTCGTGTACGAAATACTTTTATTCATGAACTCGTGCGGTTTTTGACGAACAGCGAAGAACTAGATTCCTCGAGTACATGGAATCAGGCCAGATTACATTACACCAGTTGCGGTACAAATTTGTGTATTTAGAACTCTAGACCGATTTTAATTTTCTTGTTTTTCTAGTCATACCTCAGTTTAATAAAACTGAGTCGGAGCTTCGTAGAATTACTTCACCGCTGACCTTGGCCTTTCCGTTTTCTTTCTTTTTCCCGTAGAAACAAACGCGCCGATGATATCGTTTTAATTCAGGAAATGATAGTCACTTTGCACGTCACGAAGCAAGTCACCGGCCCTGCTCTGCTTAACGTTCCATAGACGGGCTCACAGAGACGTAAAATTTGAGAACGTCCGTGGCGCGGCGGCGGCGGCGGTGGTTAATTATGTTCGTGACCGTGCACAGGGGCTTGGGCCTGGCAGAGAAACGGAGAAACAGAAGCACACTTGGCCGTACGATTAACTGGTAATCAGTCAACGCGACGACTCCTTTTGCGTTATGCGTTGCGAGTTACAACAATTCCTAATTGTTTCGTATTCCACGATCTACGACAATTAACGACCACTGTCCATATTCATGATACGTATTCCTAAGCAATTACCACGAGAGAGGAGTTATCTCTTTAGCACCGAGGAAGCCTCTCGCCTCCTCTCTCTTCCCTTCGTTTCGACGTAACGTCGTAACGTAAAAAGGGACCGTGCGCGATGGGGGCTAATTAAGAAATCGCGCTTCAACGTCCCATTAAATGCTGAAATTGCCGGGCACTCGCGGCGAAGTGCCGGCTGGAACTTCGCCTTCGTGAAATTACGCGCGTCCCGAGGAACCTTGAATCGGTGAATATTTATGGAAAGAAAGCATGGGGGCATGTGTATCGTTTAATCAACTCGGCGAGAGACCCCAGCTTACCGAGCCAACCCAACCCAGCTTTTGCTCTACGAATTTCATTGTGGTTCCTTCTATTTTTTGGTTTTTTGAAATTTCAACTTCAACGAATTCATTTTGCCGCTTTCTTACTCGATTGCCAAATAGTTTGAGTCTGAGAACTGACAGATACGTCAGGCAGCTCCGGCTTCCAGCTTCGTCTAGCTTCGTGTCGAGGAACGCGCATAAATTAACGATATCAACCGAAACACACTTGTAATTACACGATCGGTACATGAAAGAAACAGCTCCAAATGACCACGTTCGTATCCAACGTTAATAGGAAACGGGCTCGATGAATAAAAGATAGTTACTGAGAAGGCCAAGGTACAAGTGACTGGAACCAACGAAAGGATCATACGCGAGAGCCTCGATTTCCTGTTTTTAGAATTAATTTCGAATTAATTGAAAAAGTTTCAGCGACGGAATCATCGACAAACGAAACATGAGAAATGCCCGATAAAAGTTCAATTCTCGGCAACGTTCGATCGACAAGTCAGGATCGACTGACCTTTTCAAAAAAAAAAAACCAACTAAAAATTAATTCCAACCCGATCTTTCCTTACTGCGAATTCAGCCACTTGAAACATTTTCTCGACCCGTCTACGATTTCGCCCTTGCCCGGGTACAAAATTAATGAGCCGCTATTAATTCTCACGGTACGAAGCGAGCCTTCAACGGGGCAGATTTTTCCAGCGACCAACAGTGCACACTCAGTGTTGTGTACAAATTGTTCGCGAACGATAATAACAACACACGCAATCGCGAACCTCGTCTATGATTTATACGCCAGTCATTGTTCGCCACGCGACGACGACAGTGCGTGAGTCAAGACTATATCATTATTATTCTACCGCTCTTTCGCCTGCAATTTTAACGAAGAATGAATCCTGCCTTCAACAAGTGTCCACGCTTCCACGAAACCGGCTGCGAATCGAGTTTTCAACCAATCCCCGCGTTTGTACATCGACGATACCGTTCTTTTCCTTTTTCACTCGCGAGCGAAAATTAAAAATTTCAGAGCCCTGGAACGGAAGAAGACGATCGAAAGTTTTAATTCTCAACCTAACCTAAATCCTTCGAAAGCCAATCTAAATTGGCTCCGCTCCTAAGTTTGCGTTTGACTGATTATCGATCAGGTATATTTAACGCTTCGTCTCTCGACGAGAGAAATCGGTCTATTTCCAACTGCGCCACATTGATCTAGCAATTATACTCGTTTCGCTACCAAAAATAATCGAAACGATCGAATTCGAGGCCGCGTTCGTCTGCTTCTCAGCTCGAGATTCTCGTATCGGAATCCTGTTCCGAAATTGGCCGTCACCGAAGCCGCCGTTAATGAATCCGCCGTTCAAACCGTCGAACATTCCGTGACACAATCGACCTCTCATAATCCCCCGCTAATTGCTCCGTGAAGCTCGAGATTACGAGCGCGAAAGTTGCACGATCACGTCAGAGACGTTCTGCCAATCAACCCCGAACGCGCCGCGGCAACGATCGTTTCGTTAATTGTTTCGCGTTCAGCTTTGTTTGTCCGGGTGTTTCACGAATCACAATGGCATCGTTATCGACGCCGAGAATAAGTCTCGTTTCATCGACGCTGCGCAACATGCAACGAGAAAGGGAAACGAGTGATCTCTCTCCTCTCTCTCTCTCTCTCTCTCTTCGAGACGTTATCGCTACGACCGAGACGGTGAACCGAGACGGTGTCTTTCGATCGCTGACGATTTTACGTCTCGTTTTCTGGATTTTGCTTCTCTTCGATTCGAGCGCTTCGCGAATAAATAAGCGGAAGTAGAATGGGAACGCCAGGAGTCGGACAATAGGCCACACTCGTACGTCACGCGATAGGATCGTCATTATCGTTATCACTCTGTTAAAGAATTTCTGCGGATAGTGAGAGAGGTTTATTTATTACAGCGGCTAGCTTTTTAGTTCGATTGGAATAAATAAACGATATGGCGAGCGTGGCGATGCTTGAAACTGAAAGAGAGAGAGAGAGAGAGAGGTTAGGTTGGAAAGAACCTAGAGTGATTTATTAGTCAGCGTTGTTGATTAATTGCGCGTGTGCTCGTATACATATGTATATATAAGAATTACACTTTCTGTTTAGAAAATAATAGAAACTTGGAAGGAATGCGAGAAGAAAATAATATCGTTATTAATACACTCGCTGAAGCAATTTTGTGCAATTTTCTTAAAATTTCCCTATTGAATATAATTAAATATAATCTCTATTAAATATAATTAAATGCGATTATCTCTAAAGAATTTAATTTTAAAGGTGTTCGTTTTATTTCCAAGATGGAAAGTAATAAAAAGAAAATCGAAGGAAGATTTTAGGTTAGGTTTTCCAAGTGTAACGCCTCGCTGTGTCTTCCAAATGAAACGTACGTACCTTCCTGTCCTGGGATTATAAAATAATTAGACAGAATCGTGAAACGTGCTTTTCTTCTTTTCTTTCTGTAATGACGCGGAGGTTTCTAAGCAAAGCGCGTGATTATTGTTGTTCACGAGCTATGAAAGGGTTAATAACGAAAGGATGGCTGAATATCGTTAAACGCGCGAGATTGTTCCAATCGTATCAGATTCTCGAAGAACCTCGGAACAAATAATTTTCGCTCGGTGGGTATGAAACGATTAATAAAACATTGGCGCAAACATCGATCGAGAAAATTTTTTAAATTATACGAAATTTAGGCGTAATTTATTCAATCAGCCACTGGCGTTTCGTGACGCAAAATCACTCGTCACTTGCAATTCTGAACTTGAATCTTTGAAACGAACAGTGTCAGCCTTCGCGCGTATTATCAGTTTTATGTTCCATCGCGATGGCGAACCGTGGGTAGCGAGTGAGTGCTCCAATCGAAAGTTAGCGAATTAAATTCATAAATATTTATTAAAAAATCTGGCCCGTTGTAATCGACTCCGCGGGGGGAGGGGGAGGGGGTTGGCGCGGTTGGCGACCGAAAGCGTTAAACACATATCCGTTTTTCTCGTGAATAATAATTGCGTCGCGGTTAGCTTGAAATTTTCACGCCGAATTCCGTGCCGCGAGGCAAAAATCAGCGGAACGGGGGAAAGAAATATAGGAAAAAAGAAAAAAGAAAAGAGAAAAAAAGGAAAAAAAAAGGGGGGGGTGGGAGGACGGCAGAGAAGAAAACAGGTAGGAAAGGAAGAGAGGTAGAGAGGGAGACAGAGCAAAAAATTGGCGGAAAGTAATCTGGAATAAAGTGCCATATATAAAATTAACAGATCGCGCTTTGTATGTAAATTTGATATACGACGACGGAAAGTTGATATATCATTTTCTATGCATATTCATACGCGAATTCATACGCGACCTCGCGGTATTTGTTTTACGAGGACGCCGTTCTTCCTATTCCGCGAATTTATAAACGGCACGAAGCCGTCTCTTTTAGTTTCCCGGCCCCCGCATTTTATCACGCGTATAAACCGTATTTTTCATCGTGTTTCATTGCAGTTCAGAGACGCGCCGCGCGCATCGAGAAATATTTTTCTCGCCCCGCCGTGGCGCTGTAAATATCGCGCAGTTTAAAAATAATGAGCATAAAGTTGCAAAGCGAACAAAAAGAAAGAAAAAGAAAAAAGGATGAAAAGGGAGAAGAGGAACGGGAGGATTTCGCGGAACGAAATTTGAGGAAAAAATCGTAACAATCCCCGCATGGTGATTTAAAGACAATGAAGAAGAGTTAACGAGAGAGACGCGAAGTCTGACGTGATTTATTTTAATGGAAACTTTCTATTCGGCTTTCACGATTTTCTGTTGCTTTTCATTTTACCCTTCCACCCCTCCCGGCCGAAATCCACGAAAATTGTGCAATTCGCGCGCGCCGACCGGTCGAGCTAAAGTTACGCTAATTAAGTTATCAGGATTCATTCGGTTTCATTCCAATTAATTTCTGCCGTTTCGTTTAATAAACAATACCGTATCTTGCTTTCACGTTGATGAATCTTTAAACGTAATTAAATATAATCCTACATATATATGTGATGTTCCGTGTTGCGCCAACATGTTCGCCAACATGACGAACAGCTCGTATAAATTAATTTAGAAACAAATTTATACAAATGTACGGGGAGTACGTTCAAACTCTTTCGTTCGCCTTATCGATGCGTCGATGTAAATTACGAAATAAATTTAACAATGCACTTACGTACGCACAATTTCGCTGTTCGTGTTCGTTGCAGGTCCCATTAACGTCCTCGAGTTATTTCGTTACCAGACGCGTACGGAACGTATGTGCAACCTTGTGAGGCACAATGCAAAAGAATTTTATAATTAAATTTGAAAATTAAATTTTATCCGTGATAATTGTGACGATCGAACGAGAAAGTTCTAAAGAGCGTTCGATTTCTACTCTCGAAGGAGGAAACGATCATTAGCACTTACCTTCTACACGAATCGACGACGAACAGTGCACAGGAAAGAGGATGATCGGATGATGGAGTAGATTCATCGCACCATGCATATAGTGTTGAGAATAAATTAATATATTTGAAATGAATATACGGTAGATACTGTCTCGCATCCCAGATTTTATGGCATCTCGTAACATCTCTCTTTCCCTCTCTCTGCTTCTCCTCTTCGTATCTTTTATCGATTTTCGATATCTCTCTCTCTCTCTCTCTCTCTCTCTCTTTCTTTCTCTCACTCTCATACAATGTATCCGCGTATGACACACAAAAAAAAAAAAAAAAAAAAAAGAAAAGAAGAAGAGGAGATACATCCTGTAATTCAGAGCTTTGTACCGCTTTCCTTTAATTTTCAGCATCGTTCGCGCGCTGCCTAAAACTTTTCCTCTTGAATTTCTATGTTATATACACGCGTGCCAGGCGAAATCTCTATTGCTTTAAATAATAATATCCGCGACTCGACGAACACCGGGGGTATCGGCTACGATCAATTAAATAAAACGGAATCGTCCATACTTCGAGCTATTTACATTAAATACACGCGCAGTCTGTCGCTCTCTCGCACACGCATCCTTGCTCTACCCTCTACCTCTCAACCCCTCGCACGTCGCATCGTCACTCTAGAACGACACGTTCCAGAGTGAAAAATAAAAGAGTGGCAAGAGTATTTTTGTTAATCCTCGTTTTTATTGCACATTCTCGTCTCGATCTCCACACCCGAACACGCAGGACAAAGAAGAAAGTCGAACACGCTGGACAGACGTCAACGTCACTCACGCACTCGATGCAGATATGTCGAAACTGATATAAGCATTTCTGTTTTATTCAGTCGAAAGAAAACTTCGCCTCTTCTCGGCTGCACGATCGTCGAGAAACAGTCACGCTGGAACTCGTTTGCGAAGCGAGTAATCACCGTTCGAATAATCACCCTTCGTCCAAAGGACGAGATCCCTTCACGATCGACCGATCGCGAGACCACGCGGCCAAGTCCTCGAAGAAACGCGCAAGCTTCAGAACACACCTGTTCCACCTCGAATAGCGAAAACAGGATTCTATCCTAAGTGTGTGTGTGTGTACGTGTGTGTGTGTGTGTGTGTGTGTGCCTCCCTAATCTTCCTAACTCTTCTCGTTGTTCTCGATAATGTCCTCGCCCGTCGAAACTGGCCCGTCGCTTCGTTGTCTAACACCGAAACTCACGTCGTTTGTTTCCACCGGACAATCCACCCTTCGACTGAAAGGGAGCACCCGACCACCTCCTGACTCACTACGTGGTGGAGGGCGAAGTGGGCACGGAGATTGGCGACGTGGGGCTGCTCGACTCCCTACCGTTCGACAGGGTCGGCGTCGAGGCTCTGTATTCGTTGTGGATTCCGGGGGTGCTGGTTCTGTTATTACCCAGGAGACTGTCGATGGAGAACGGGTTCAGCCTCTTCCTCTCCTCCCTCCCTTTCACCGACAGATCTATGCTACCGCTCTGCACCTCATCCTCGCTGGTCTGCTGCTTCACGGACGTTCTTCCCGGGTTGCCGCCGCTGTTCGTCGTCTGACGCGGTCCGCCCGCGCTGTTCATGTTCACCAGCTCCCTCCTTCTCTCCAGAAGGCTCAGGCCCCAGTGATGGATCCCCTGCTGATGATGGCTCAGATGATCGAGATTCAGGCTGGAGTTGGGACTCTGCAGGCTCCCCGGCACCTGGTTCACCGATCTTCGTGGATCGTTCGGCTCGCTGCTGCTGTTCGCTAGCCTCTGGTAACACTCGCCGTCGATGGAACCGTCGGCGACCGAGTCGACCCTCTCGCTGCCGCTCTCGCTGCACGAGTCCAGTCCACCCACCACGTCGATCTCCTCGTTCGCGTCGTTACCGGAGCCTGACACGCTGCTGCTCTCGTTGTTGTTCGCCAAGTGGTTGAACGAGCTTCCCAGGCTGCCGTTCAGCGAGTTCCCGCTGGACGCCGCGGCACTCCGAGACTCCCATTCGGCGCGAAGCGTCGACAGGTCCACCGTGATCCCCTGAAATCGAGATGTCGCGAATTCTTTCCTCTCTCAGCGGCGAGCAAATTCTTAACTTTTGGGAAATTCCACTCGAACTTTGATGAAATTGGCCAAACATCGACAACGCGAATCCATTGACGCGGGAATCGCGCAAGTTTCAATTGAAAAGAGAGCGTCGTCGAATGTGTGACGAATCAAGTACGATCGCGTCGAGTTTCAAGGATTTTAGTCAGACGCGAGAAATGAATATGAATCTCGGAGATTACGATCGATCGATCAAACTGTAGCGTAGTTTGTTACACTTTTGCGAGCTAATCGGAAGAGTGGTAGATTGCGTTGGGTTTACCTTCGCGGCCAATTTCCTCTGCTGTCGTTCAAGAGCTTTCAGCAATTTTTTCTGCCGCCTCTCTCTCTCCTTCCTCCTCAGCTCCTCGGGTGGAATCGGTTCGCCGCTGCAACTCTGAGGATGAGCGTTGTGCGCCGGCCTTCCCGGCCCCTTCTTCGTGTGCTCTTTCTTCCTCCATTTTGCCCTTCTGTTCTGGAACCACACCTGCAAGCAAGCCAGCCAAAATTTCTCAGTTCCACCATGTGGAATTCTTAATCCAACTCCATCAGTTTCAATTAATTCGTCAGTGGCGAAGAACGCGATGCTTTTGATGCGAAGTCGTTGTTGCGTGAATGCAACGTTTCGCGGAATGCCGCGCGATCAAAGGGTGAAACGGACGGGGGGAGACCAGGCGCAGTGCGTATTTCACCGCGTCGACTGCAGCTTTATCCGTTTTATCTCGGGGTAATTAAAAGCACGTCCAAGCGTGGAGCGGTCACAACGGTTAAATATCGAAATTACACGAAAGGTGGGCAGCCCGCGCGGAGGAACCAACGACCCCCTGGGGTGTCTTGATTCATGGCGAGTTTCAACCCTTTGCTCGCGTGAACGCTCGCGGCGTAAAGCACGATTTAAAGCCGGCGTGCGGATTTCGCCGGCGCGGCGACCGAGAAAGCGGGAGAAAGAAAACACGGAAAGAGGCGGGGAGTGGAGGAAGAGGTGGTTGGAAAGGTGGTTGAAAAGGATGAAGACATTAGTTGCGGCTACCGCCCGGTATGTGGCGCTGTGTTCTCACGCGAGCCACAGATCAATACACCCCCGCCAGCCCCTCGAACCATCCGCCTCGCACGTCACGTGCGCCTCTCTGCGACTTTCCCCGATTTCTTTCCCTTCTTCCGCTCCTCGACGAAAACGAGATTCAATCGGAGCTTTACGCGCGGAGCTGGCCATTTTTCGTGCCGCGGTCCGATGAAACTTTGCTCGAGAAACTGGATAGCGGTTGATTTCTCTCGGAGCTGTACAACTCGAAAGTCAGCAAAAATCGTAGGAGGCGTTGAAATTTCCGAGCTTCGAGTATATTTCGCGATGTTACTGAAACATTTGAGAGAAAGGAGACACGGCAAGTGCAGTCGCGATAAAATGTCAAACAGTCGCCGAGTTCATCGTCAATCGGCGGAAATAATGAACGATGTTAATTGGCCGAGTTGTCGCGTAACCTCAGATAAACCATTGTCTACGATCTGCGTACATTCTTCTCGCAGAGATTCGTTCGCACCAACGCCGATAAGTTTGGTGACGCAATCTGCGAGAATAAATGTTAAATGAACGTTTACAGTCTCTGATCTCTGGGTCAGGTTTGCCACGAAATTGAAAACAGAAAAAAAGAAGAAGAAAAGAAAGCAACGAGCAGAAAAATGGTAGACGTTTTTCTCCTTATCTCCTTGCGCTACAGATGTTCCGATTTTCACTCGTATCGAGGGGAGAACGACTTACAGCTGTTCCGCATTAAGTCGACGAGCAAGAGACTCGTTATTTCGGCGTTACTACCCCGTGCGTGAAAAAATTATCGTCGACTGATAACCGCTAACAAGCTGCTCCATCGATTACTACGTGCTTTGACCGACGCTAAACGCGCGACATCTTTTTTCTTCCCCTGGTCGTGAATTTACGACCGCGTCGCCTCTCCGGGGCGAAGAGACTCGGCCTTGAAACGTGAACATTCTGGAAAAATGTAAGACGTCTTCACGTCCCACGGATACCTAACTCGAGAGCAATTAGTTTGAAGTATTCTCAATTTGATTTATGTGTCTCGTGAAGAGTTGCGGGGAACACGCTGATGGGAACATTCTTCGCGCGTGTATTTTGAGCTAATCGTTGCATCACCGTGATATATTCTTCTGCATTTATCTGGTAGAAATTTTATTCAAGAGGATTGAAATCACCGATTAGAATGTTTCTCGAGAATATTTCAGGTCGGATCTTCGATCGGTAAAAATAACGATAATAATGATAATAAGAAAAGGAAATTTCACATTGCAATAATTATCCAGGCACTGTGATATCGTAATTAGTATTGTACTCGCCCGGTTTATTTGCATCCACGGAACGTAGAACGCGTCGAATCGATTTACGCCGATGAAACAACGAATGTTCATAAAACATCTGTTACAAAGTACTATTAATTAACCTTGGACGGAGAGGAGCTGAAGCGAATTATTTTTTAACCGATGAACGTCTCTATCAAGATCGTTCCGACGTTCTCGCTCCTCCTAATGTTCCAAGTGCAACAGAAATTTACAAAGAAAACACGCAGAGCTCCGCTCTGAACGAACACGTGCAATTCAATTCTCACTTCAGAAATAAAATGGTACTCTTTCTTTCTCTCTCTCTCGCTGAGAGGCCTTGGAAAATTCCTGAACGTTTATTAAAATCCGAACGCTAACGAACGTGGATCACCGCGAGGACCAGTTTCTGACACGGCGTCGTAAACGGGCATTGAAAAAGAGAGAAAATTGTCGGTCGTTCGTGTCGTCCGGAGTGCAATTGATTTTTAAGCAGCGGCGATCTTCCATCCTCTCGTCGAGGACAAAGAGAGAGAGAGAGAGAGAGAGAGAGAAAGAGTGTGTATGTGTGTACAAGGAAGTCAGCTTGTACGAAAGTTTTCAAGTAAATATGATAATGATACCATAAAATCGTCGAATGACGTCGAAGCATAAACGGGACGAGCGAACGGCACCGACTCAATTTTCTCTTCTGTCAGAGTATCGAGAAGCTTTCGTTAGCATCTTGTAGTTTTAACAAATAATTGATTTTCGAGGACACCGATCGGAGGAGCAACGACGCAACAGCGACGAAACTTTAAATTAAGTCGTTACGCGGTTCGCGGCACGAAAGGAATGTTCAACATCGCGAGTAAATTATATTATTAAATTATTCTCGCTCGAACACACGAGCGACGTAGGAAACATTTCGAATATCGAGGCTCGTTTGCGGAGGAAACTGCTTTGCGAGTTTAAAGTCGCGAAATTCAGCCTCGTGTTCGCACGAGACGGCTAATGAATTCGTCGCGATCGAGCAAGAGATACCGGTTGCTCTCGAAGAGGCACCCTTTTTTCCCGAAAGGCCATACCGACGTGGGTCCCTCTTTCTCTCTCTCTCTTTCTCTCTGCTACTCTCGGTTTCCAGTTGCCGATGCCGGCAACTGTGTCGTCGGTTTATCTCGCCGTGACAATATCTTTTAAAAGCCTGGACTATGTAGCATCCGCGAGGGGTTATCTAGCGCGGGCATCGACTATCTAATCTGAGGACAGTCCTTTCGAGAAGACGCACCGGCTGCATCGTGACATCGTGTCACCACCAGCCTGGGTTATCTCCGGATCGCCCCTGTCACCAAGGTCGACTCGGCATTTCGCCCCGCGAAGGGGATACACTCCGGTTCAGCTAAATAATCGAATCGTGCATCGCGAGGGTTTTCGCGCCCGGTGATTTCAACGCCTGGTTTCGCGTGTCGCTCGTCTATCCTTCTATTGCACGTGGGACGACTATATTTCTACATGATACAAATTTGTACAGGGGTGGTCACTGAAAGACTCAACTTTTACAGATTACAATTGTTTTTTAATTTTTTATTATTTTATTTGCAAGTGTAATCAATGGATTTTTTTCAGTATCCCTCAGATGAACAAATTGTAACTTTTTCAAACCCTTCAGTTTCTCAATGGCCACCCTGTATTATATACAGTGAATGTCGATAATTCCGATTGATGTAACTTTGTAAAAAAAGAAAAAAAAAAAAAGGAATTGTATAACGTGTCTCATTTCAAAGTATGAAGCCTGTACTTTGACAGTCGTGAACTTGTTCTTCTTAAAAAATGATTCTGACCGTCACGTAGCGGGTGGGAAATCGAGGACACGTTTTTCTCGAAAATTGTAAAAATTGAAACATGTATAAAAACATTAAAAAAAAAATTTTCTTCTGACTGAATCGACCATGGACTAGAAGATTAAAATTGTTTCTTTGCATCGATCTCATAGTTATTGGTACGAATTACTAGCCCTTCACTGTCTATTTGAACATGATACAAATAATTCGATGGTCATGAATCAATTGTCACTATTAAAGATGAATTTATAACGCCGCAACGCCGTGTCCGAGATGTTTAAGACAATTGCGTAAAGTTTGAAGTTTGCAGAAACAAAATTTGAAGCGGACGACGTGTTACCGTGCAATTCGGGAGAGAGGACGAGATAGGATTGATTATTTAAAGAACACCGTGTTAGTAGGTGGCACACGAAGCGTGTCTAAGCGCATAAATATAAATATCTTATTGAGGGGGATACGAGGGTAGCTTCGTACCCGATGAGCCGTGAAATTGAGGGTCCACCCTTCGTTGGTCCCACAAAAGGTTACCATCGGTGTCAGATGCAAAGGGGTATCGCGAATCTTTCCGCACTCTCGTCGCGAACATGCGAACAAACGCAAACGCGAACCAACTGGCAGAATAGCTCGTACTTTAGAAAATTCTCAGTGAAATCGAAATTCGTCTACAAATTGAAATCGATCAAAATAAATTGTGAAAAAGAGAATGCGCTTTCTTCCCTCGAGTCGAAATGGCGAAATTCGCTGTAACGGAACGTGGGACGAGGGAACATCGCGTGGATGGTTTTGAGAAATATGGTCCGTCAATTAGAAGCGAAATCTCGCTAATTATTTGAGAAACAAGCAACGGTCGTAAAAAAAAAAAAGTACGCGCACGTCTTTCAGCTACGTGCAATTCCACGACTTTTACGCAGAAACGACTCGCGTGGTTGGCCGATTTATCCGGGGATCGCTAGCTTCCGGAAGAATAAATTAAGAGAATGATATCGTTTTACCTTTCATTTTATTCCACGACACGCGAGATACACGCGTTACGCGTTAAAGGAGAGAAAAGGAACAATTCCCTTTCTCTCCATCTGGCGATAACATTAAAAATAGAAGAAAAAGGGAAAAAGGAGTATTTTGCCGCGAAATCGATTTCCTGCCGACTGACGAATTGCCCTCCAGCATGAAACGTTTCTTCGCTGTGCACGCGCTATACATTGTTCCGAATGACATCTTGGAGATCTACGGATTGCAACCCTCTCTTCCTGTTGAAACCTTTATCTTTACCTTTAATAGTTTTTCATTTTAATTTCAAAACACGTCGTGCCTTGATTAGTATTATAGTTTCAGCACTTCCTCTTCTTACAATTAGCGCAAACAGCTCGACGAAAGAAACGACACGGATACGGTGTGAAAGTTTAGTTCAGTTGTTCAGATGGACACGGTCGACGAGTCGAAACAGAGCTCCGGCCCCGAGATAGATCTTCCTCAGTTAACTACCCCCCGACACATTCGACCGAGACGTGGCCCGGGCCTCTGCCTAAGGTAACCGCACTCAGAATCGAGCAGATGGACTAACTACCCCCGGGAGAGTAGCTCCAAGGGCCGACGGGCACCGAGATCAAACCACCCCCACGTCGTCTGTCGGGCATCAACCCTCGAAAAATGACGGCGCGCTCGCTATAAATTGCCGCCTATCGGTACAACCGATCTGGGACGCCAGATAATGCTACGCCGAACGTGAAATCAGATCGCAATAAAAGCGCATTCTCTCGCTTCTTCCCATCTTTTCTCCCTTTTTTTTTCCTTTCGAAAACAAACGTCAAAGATCGATTGAAAATTTTCGAGTCTCGAGTCTCGAGGGCGAAGTTGCAAATTCAGAAGGTAACTGAAAAAAACTGCACGACTTGTACTACAGTACGATTCGTCTCACTGAAAGACCCAGAAGCAACTGTTCTGACTAGGAAATGAAGATGACCTTTTTTGCCATAAAATTTTATCGATATGCAAACATTTGAATCAATACAGGCGCGTTCACTCAGTACCAAACAATGCCACTCCTACTCGAGGTCTAGCCCACGCCCCCTCGCGAATCACGTGACTCAAATCAACCAATCGTTAATTTTCGTTGCATTAGCGTTGCACCGATTTTCTGGGTTACCCCCGCTAAAATCACTTTCAGTGATAATAAAAAATGTAAGAAGACCATCTCCTCTCTCTCTCTCTCTCTCTCTCTCTACGAGAAGAACGTATTTAATCTTAATTTGTGTACTTAAGTTGACGTTAATTTGCCATCATTTGCACTCTCGCAAAGTCCTGAATAATCTCTCCGTCCGTCCCCCTCCTGCCCCCGATCGCGAGGTTTAATAACGTCATTCCTTCGGATCGGCTCGGTTTCTTTCTCCTGCGAGAACGGGCCGCCTTTTATGCACCGTTCCTCTCGCAGGGGATTATCCCCTGCCGGATGATGCTCGAGCAGCGTTGAGTTTGTAAAAATCGCCCAACGAGATATACTCACGGCTACGCGGCTCTCTTTCAGCTCGAGTCTCACAGCCAGAGCTTCTCGCATAAACACATCGGGATAATGACTCGAGAGAAATGCCCGTTCCAATTCCTCCAGTTGCCAGCTATTAAAGTTAGTCCTGCTCCGTCGCCTTTTGCTCCCGCCTTCGTCCGATTCACCGTCGCAGCCTGAAATTATGAACGTGTCCGCGTTAGAGAAGCTTCGCAGGTTTCCAAGCAGGCAGGGAGAGAGAAAAGAAAAAAGGGGTAAGAAAGAGTTAAGCCATTTAGCCACTTGTTATCCCTCCGCCGTTCGGAGTCAACGTCTCAAAAGCCTCGCGCGATATTTGTTGGAAAATAATATTCAATTATGCCGTATTATACGACGTTTCTTCCGGTAGCGTCGTAAATAGACTCGACGGTGGTGTTGAGAGTGATCTTGCTCTCCGAGAGAGGGCTGAAACTTACTCCTCGGACTGGAATCGTTAAACAGAGGAAGATCTGTTCGCTTCAAACTTTTGTTCAAAATTTTCTCAAAATTTATTCGATCCGATGTAACTGACGTCGTAGGGAAAGGGGAAAAACACACACACACGCGGAGATCGTAGGGCTTATCGTCGCGGAATTGCTCGAGCATCGTCGTATCGTCCGGAGGGGGAGGCCAATCGTCTCGTTGCAGATAAGACCGGCGAGCAGAATCCCGGCATATTGAATAAACATGGAATTTCTGTGATTTTACGAGGTCTCTCGTCCACCCTCCGCCCATATCTGAAGCAAGAATCTGCGGATCCGCGATTGTTTTGGCAGACGTGTTCATCCGATACGCATGCTAATGCGGATAGGCCGGCGGAATTGAAAAAAGATCGGCAATTATGATTGACTCTGCAATAAGGCCGCCGTTATCTGGATCGGGAAGTGAAATAGCACGAGGCGAAACATCGCCGGTGAGATCGCGATGATTTGGCAAAAGATTCGTGCGTCTGGTGAAATTCGGTTGAGAAACGAAGAAATCGGAAAAGCGAGGAGATTTAGTCGATAAAATTTCCAACACTGAGGCCAAAAAGATTGAGAAACTTTATAATACGATGGAGTGTACAGGATGGAAAGAAAAGATTCCATCACCTTCGATTTGATAAAGAACCTACCGCAAAATTAATCTTGATCTTGACTTTCAAGGTCAAAAAAATTTTATTTTCTTGCGTTGTGTTCTATTCATCGCTTTGAAGGTAAAACTTTTTCCAAGGGATCATAAAATCGCAAAAAGTTTCTTAACCATTTAGCACTGCAGACGCGTGCGTTCTAACAGCGACTTTACAGTTTTGGATGTATGGACATCTATTTTACGTAATTTTCGTATTAAGTTTCACTAATATTTGATTTGTCACAGTTGTAGCATCAATGTGAGTCTAAATAACCAACTAATAAAACTAACTGTTATAAACATTACGCAATATAGACATCCATAGGTGTCCAACTATAAAGTCGTTGTTAGGACGCGTCCGCAGTGTTAAATGATTAAGAAACATTTTTGTCATTTTTCAAGAGAACTATTAGGTTCTTTGGAAAAGTTTTCGTAATGAGTAGAATACGATGCAAAAGAAAAGAAATTTGAAATTTGATGCCAAAATCAAGTTTGTGGTAGGTTTTCTGCATATATTTCCATCAAATCGAAGGTGTAGAGTTCATCTATGACAGCCACTTTTTGCAAACTTTTCTTTCCACCTTGTACAAGCCTTTATTTGTATATTTTACGAAAAATTATCTAAATATTTAAAAATACGCTGTTCTACGAAATTATAAATTGGCCACTTTGACCACTCTGGCGGTTCTAGTGTCTCAAAAATCATCGTGGCCAAGAAATTGAATTTCAAACATCTCTGACGATTAATTATCTGAATAGAGTCTCCGTTAGCCTGCGACTCGACTTGTCGGATCAGCGCGTAGAATCGTCGACGAGACGAGAGAAGGAATTCGTGGCTTCCGAAGCACGTCGGCCGGTAGCCTGACGCGGGCAATTTTTCTTCTCTCGTGTGTCCGCGGCACGGTATTATTATCGGAAACGACTATCAAACTTGATAGACGATACAGGTAGCACGTTAAATAATTTATGAGAGAACGAGTTAAACAATTTTCACGTCCGGCTTGATCGCCGAACGTCCTCTCGGTCTACTTTCGTCCCCGTTCGACGGAGACGGAACTACATACACGCCTTCATCCTTCGAAAAAGAGGAAACAACCGGCCGTGTCCTCCGATACGTGGCCGCCTCTCCGTAATGAACCTGACACGACGATAATGATTCGCTTAATTCCGCGGCGAACGCGTGACGGCGCTCGGACGCACAATGATCAGCCGTCTCGTAATCGTCGCTTCCGTAAATGGTATCTCATAATTTATCTAAGGACACGCCGACCATTTTGCTCGCCGTTCGTCGAATGAGAATGCGTAATTGAGAGGACACCCGTCGGCCATGTTTGACGTCCGATTTTTACTACTTTAATTGGACGCTGGTTAGCCTTTGACTAACTTCCTCGATTCAATTACGTACCAAACTGACTGAATCGTTCCCCTCGGAAGCGTCCAAGATCAATTTCTGTCGGGGTCTTAAAAATTCGAAAATTCTGCAACACTTTTTTGATTGAAGAAACACCAAAAGTCAAAGGGTTGCTCGAGGGAGGGTGTTGCCATTGAAAAATTTCCGCAGTGTTTAAATTCATCGAATTCATTATGAATCGTACGATCGAGCAATTTCGAACGTCGAAAGACGATAGGTGCAGCCATTTTTTCAAATTTAAATTTAAATAAAAATTCTTTCTTTACTTCAAAATCATCCTTATTTCATAAAAGAGGAATAGAAAGTTGCCAATAACGATGAAGATTGCGTTACAGATCAAGACTGTGTGTTGACTCGGAACAAAATTTTGTTTTTTAACTCGCACTCCACCATCCGGAAATATAAATTTCCCACAAAATGTTGCAGCTGGCAACGACTCGTGCAAGTGGATACGCTTCTCCTCCTCGGCTGAGCGAAATAAAGCGATTTGCCCGCACGAGACCAGCACCTTCGCACGTATCATTTTCCAGAACGGCGAGCGCACGTTTATCCTGCGTTTCGCGGAAAAATAAACACGCCGAAAGCGACTTTCATGAAAATCGTTCGTCGGCAATTTTAAGAGATCGCGTTGCGTACGAGGCGCGCGAGGTGTAATTTCCTAGTTGCTGCACGCTGGCGAAACTGGTCCCGGGGAAATTGGCGTGTCTCCCCCCCCCCCCCCCCCCTTCCTGCCGTTCTTCCCGAGAAGCGCCGTCGAACCGCGGATAGACGGCCAAAAAATCTAAACAGCCGTAATGCGTATGTTTGTCGCGGGGAAAAACATCGGGTGCGTTTGCTCGTTCGTTAATGACGAGTTCGCGTTGCCCGGCGTTATGACGGATTATGAATACAAATTACGCTCGGCGCCAACATCGTTTTAATGCCGGGATAATTTATAACGATAGCTCTCGATACTCTCCCTCTCTCTCTCTCTCTCTCTCCGTCCTCGTTCTCGGGTTACGATTCAAAGTTCCATCCTTCTTCTTCCTCTCTTCCTTTTCTTTCCCCTTTTTCCAGCGAAACGTCGTCGTCCGATGCGCGGGCAGGGAGTCGGCGTTTAAGCTAATTGTCGCTGCACGCGAGAAGCAATTTCCAGCGGAGGGGCCATCAGGCGATCGAAATGTCTTCGTCCTCGCTGGGGACGAGAAAAATTTTCGGTCGGTGCCGCCGGGTTAAAAAGGCTAATTCAATACTCGCGAGGAGGCGTATGCATACGAATCACCGTGTAACGCGGCTTTATTATACGTGTGTGGGGGACGAGGAGGGACGGACAGGGAACAGGGACGTTCTACGTGGGACACTTCTCAGGATAATCAGCACGTTTCGTTAATAAATCTCCGACGATTGCTGTTACCTCGCTGCGATCGTTTCGCCGAACGACGACGAGCCGACTCGAGCGCGTAATTTGTACCCCAGGACAAACCTCCTTCCTTTCTCGAGCGTAATCGAACTCCGTGATCTCGCGAATTTCCGTGAAATTACAGCTCGAACGCTCGGCCATTTTTTGGATGATTAATAGCGGCAGCGCACCTCGGCGCAGCAGCTTCGCCCGCTGCTGGCTCGTTCCCGCTCGGATTTCTCGTACTATTTGCATCGGTGTGGGCTGTGTTTCCCGGTCTTGTTATCCGTCCAGCGTTTCGTTCTCGGAAAATTGTCCAGCTTCGAATAAATTAACGGAGAACGGGAGAGGAGATGCCGTTAAAATTGAAATTGAAACGGAAAAGGACGGCACAGCTGAAGAAAAGGTTGGGTCGAGCGGAATAAAATAGGGACATTCCGCGCGACGGTGGGAGATTAAAGCGTGCTTGTAGCGCAACGTGCTTCGAATATAAATTGCTTTCATCCGAAACGGACGTCGCTGGTGTTCAGCTGCTATTTATTACAGGCTGGGTCATCGCGATGTTCGCCCGATCGCTTTCGGTACCTCTTGTCCAATTAAGATTCACCAATCGACGATAATGTTCGCGAATCGACCGTGTCGTTGTTGTTGACGAGGAGGCAAAGGAAAGAAAAAAACAAAAAAGAAGAAGAAGAAAAAAAAAAGTACCATCCGGTCGCGCATTAATCAGCGTAATTAGATGCTATTTATCCGATCGGTTACCTCGATCCTCCTCTTCTCGTTCGTCTCGCGAGGAGTTCGAGGCCGAGGACGGATATCGATCGATCCGCTCATTATTGATAATCTATACTCCGTAATAAGCGATCGATCCAGCTGTACGCTCGGTATCAACTCGTTTCTTGCTCTTATATTTCGGACTCTGAAATTTCGTTTTCTGATCAATTTAGCGAACGCAGCCGATCTCGCGAACGTAGGAGAGAATTGAGATCGTTCGTAAATTGAAAGAGGTGTTGGCTGGCGTCTGAGGTTCGCCTGAATAATTTGAACCTGGAAGCTTTCCACTCGCGCGCAGACTCTTCGCGCAAAACTTCAAATTTCTGAATGGCAAAAACTGAACGTCGATTTCAGGGGGTCCGCTTTAGAGAAACGGAAGGCCGGAGGAGCGTTTAGCGTAAAAGCGGCTACGCGTCGCACTATTATTAACATCTCTCCCTAGCGCTGTCCGGTGACGGTAATAACAATAAGAACCAGCGGGTTCCAAGATTATAAAGCGTCGCGTTACTGAGAGAAGAGAAGAGAAAAGGAGAGGAAGAAAAAGAAGAAGAAGGGACTCGGGAACGAACGCGCCGCCCAATAGGGGACTAAGTGCCAATTCTTGGTCATTGCTGCCAATTCGGCCGGTCTTGTCTGGCTTCCATTTGCACGCGGCCGAGAAACAAGACGTCCGTGGTTTTAAAAGGAGAAGGGGGAGGGGGAAGTGCAGCGTGTAGGGTCGCGTGCGTCGTTAGGGGGCCCAACATGGCCGAAACGTATCATCATGCAATTACGCCACGCTAAGAACGTAAGCTGGTCGCCGCGTACAACATACACCGTGGACCGCCATAAACGCGTACGAAACTGCGCCGAGTCTCTCTCTCTCTCCTTCACGCAGTAATAATCGATCCTCGATCCCCTGGACCGTGAAGTCCACCGCGGCTTTCACGGTTTTTCGTAATTTCGCGAAATTACGATATCCAGATCGGTCGGTGCGCGTATATATTCCTCTTTCACGGTAGATTTACAGATCAATCTTTCAACGCTCGTATCGAAGAAGCTTCGCGAACGATCGCGAAACCGTGGGCTAAATTGGTAGGAAAATTCCTGGAGGAATCGTCGGACGCTGCCGGCGGTTAAAGACGTTTAATAAAGGCTGACATCTTACAAGGGTATGCAGGATGGTAAATGGCGCGCAATTAAATTGAAATTACACGGATACCTGAGCCCAATTGCAGGGAACACTTTCGCGTAGGTACGTAACTACCCGCGCACCGTGTGCAGCCCGTCGGTTTCAACGTCTTTCGAGGGTTCGACGATCGAGGGTGGTCATCGAAAAGAAGTATATCCTAAATAATTTCCTTTTCCCCGCGAGTTCTCTCGCTCGCCGGTCGAGAAGGTCGAAATAACTGAGAGTATCGCGTGATTCTTCTCGGGCTATGAATTAGGAACACGTACGGGCGTCGAAGAGAAAGAGGAAAAGATTCCATTACGCGCGCGTTCAATCAAGCCTGTAATGATTTCCTTCGAAACAGAAATCCGCGCCGCGCGGTCGGATCCTCTCCGGTAATTGGAAAGTCCGTGATACGCGTTTGTTCACTTTCGTTTTGCCAGGAGGAAACGCAGGGAGCACGAATCCTCCGTTGACTTTCGTTGCAGCACGATCGCGTTACGTTTGTCGCGTTGTGTCTCACGACCCGTGTGAAATTTTACAGCGAGGAATCTGTCATTGACACGACTCGCTTTCTTCTTCAGTTTCAGATCGTCGGACCGTCACGCTGAACGGCGATACACGGTCGTTCACGTTCGAGCGCGGTACGCAACACGTCGAAGGAAGAAACGAGGAACGTCTCGGCCCCCGTTGATCGAAACAACACTCTGGAAACTGGGCAGCCCGCGAAGGAAATTACAATGATTACCCTCGCCCCACCTCGCCTTTCCGTCAGACGCATTAACCGTAATAGCGGCGACGCGTGAAGCGCGTCTATGCGTGTGGGCTGTCATTTAAAAGCATTAAAAGGCCGAACGTTAATACCGCTCGCCCGTAAAAACGAAAATTGCCACGATTTTCACGAAATCCCGAATGATGAATCGCGCGATTAATATCGTTCAATTGTTAAAGAGGATCCCGCGCCTTCAAATTTCGCGCCGACCCGTCCGTGCTATTATCTTTTTACGCGCGACCGCCGATTACACGCTTTCGTAACCGAAACTGTCGAAGAAGCGAAAATCGGATTCGGATTTCACGTTGCGAGGAGAATAGAACATTTTCCTTCTGTGTTACTTTCGCGCGTACGAATAACTGGCGAAGATATTGTTGCTGCTTCGCGAATTTCTTTCAAACGACGTAGTTTAGATCGTTAGCATTGCGATTAGATTCGGGCAACGTGTTTTGTATTTGCACGATGAAAGAACGGGCCGAGGCTTTCGAGCGTGAGAAGAATTGCACATCACTGGACTTGGATTGCTCTAATTATCTAATGATAATGATATCTGCGGAATTTCACTTTCCGCCTTTGAAGTCAAAATGAAATAGCAGCAACTTTGCAATCTTAATGACATTGAAACAAACACCCAAGAATATCTTTGCCGTCTTATTTTGATTATTCCATGAAATTATCCAACAGAATTTACAATATATGTATAAAACAGTAAGAGCGTGAAAAATTCGCCAGGTTGAGATTTGAAGAGATTCCACTGGAAAGAAGGAAAACAGCAACGGTCACTTAGGCGGATCCGCCTAATGGGTTGTTTGCAGGGTCGCGGCTCGCGATAAATCTCGTGAAACCGTCTCGTCACGTGTCCCGCGAGGACGCACGTTCCAGCTGTCTTGGAACGAGTCGGGATCGAGCCGAAACGAAGACGATGCTGGACGCGCGAGGATCGGCGCGAAATTGAGATTTTATATCTGGAATAAAAGCACGAGTCCCGGGGCATGACTCTCTCTCTCTCTCTTTCTCTCTATCTGTTAATGAAAGAAAGCGATCGGTTGTCTGTTAGCGGACGTGGTCCGCAATTAAACCGTAATTAACCGGGGGCCCGAAGTGCAAGACGCGCGTGGAATATTTTTACGGGGCAGCCGTGCCCTGACACCTTTATAATGACATTAAACTTAATAGGCCGGCACCCATTTTCCCAGTTGCATACATACATTGTACCCGGCTTAATGAAGCCTCTCTCTTCAACGTCCCCGCGACACGTCGTTCACGCGACGACTCTTAATTAAAAATCTTAATCGAACCTCTTCGACGCACCGATTGGGAAACGCTTGTCTCTCGTAAATGAATCGTCGCGGTATTTTCTCGATTTTTATCGGCGAGGCTTTATTTCAGACGAAGAGTCGACCAAATCCACGCGATTCTTCTATTTAATTTCGACTACAGAAAAGCATTCTTCTTTAAAAATTAGGTTGCGTAAAGATAGTCAACAAAAATGTACTAATTTGTTATTTTTGGAGCCACTTTGAGGTACCCTTCAAATAACTTCCAAGTCCGTATTCATTTAAAATTTTTAAAATTCTTCTTTCACTTGCAAATACAATATGTGCAAAATATTTCTGCAACACTTTATCCTTAAAGACATCCTCAAGTAGTAATTTTTTACTCCATATTCACGTTTTAAAATTCTCTCTTCTCTTCCAAATATAAAGTATTCTTCAAACACCGTGCACGGTATTCTTAAATAACTTTTTATTGCGTATTTGTGTTTTAAAATTCTTCTTTCTCTTCCAAATACAAGGTATCTTCCAAATACCGTGTACTGTGTCTTTAAAAATATCCTCAGGTAATTTTTCACTCTGTATCCACTCTTTAAAATTCTCTCTTCTCTTCCAAATATAAAGTATTCTTCAAACACCGTGCACGGTATTCTTAAATAACTTCTTATTGCGTATTCTTCTTGTTTTAAAATTCTTCTTTCTTTTCCAAATACAAGGTATCTTCCAAACACCGTATACTGTACTTTTAAAAACATCCTCTGTATCCAAGTTTCAAAATTCTCTCTTCTCTTCCAAATATAAGGTATTCTTCAAATACCGTGTATGGTACCTTTAAAAATATCCTCAAGCAATTTTTCACTCTGTATCCAGGTTTCAAACTTCTCTCTTCTCTTCCAAATATAAAGTATTCTTCAAACACCGTGCACGGTATTCTTAAATAACTTTTTATTGGGTATTCGTGTTTTAAAATTCTTCTTTCTCTTCCAAATACAAATTACAAATACAAATCTCTCAACCACCGTGTACTGTATCTTTAAAAATATCCTCAAGTAATTTTTCACTCTGTATCCAGGTTTCAAACTTCTCTCTTCTTTTCCAAATATAAAGTATTCTTCAAACACCGTGCACGGTATTCTTAAATAACTTTTTATTGCGTATTTGTGTTTTAAAATTCTTCTTTCTCTTCCAAATACAAGGTATCTCTCAACCACCGTATACTGTATTTTTAAAAACATCCTCTGTATCCAAGTTTCAAAATTCTCTCTTCTCTTCCAAATATAAGGTATTCTTCAACCACCGTGTACGGTACCTTTAAAAATATCCTCAGGTAATTTTTCACTCTGTATCCATGCTTTAAAATTCTCTCTTCTCTTCCAAATATAAAGTATTCCTCGAACACCGTGCGTGATCCATTAAAACGACATCGATTCGACGAAAATTCAGAGCAGAAGCGGCGACGAGAGTTCCCGCGAGATGGACGGTTGCACATACTTTAACAACGTTTACGACGGACGTAATTTAGAAGTGAATTCGAGTCGTCGTAATCACCGGGTTGCCGTGTACCAGGCAGACCGGTTGGCTACAGGGCGCAACCCTCCATTTAGAGGGTAGTCTCTTGTTAAGTGAGAGTCAACGACGTCATTAGCGTTAGGAACGACATTCTGGCACCCGTGGGGACCGCCACTTTCTGCCCAGAAAACGGATGCACCGATGAATTTCCACACACGGCGCACGAGAATTTCTTCCTCGCGTTCTGGCCTCGCTCTCGATCGTCCGCCGCCTGATTTATCATGATAAATTACAGGCTCGAGGAAATTCCGCTGCGCCACTTAGTAGCTCCGAGCCGAATTAAGCGATCGGCAGCTGCCGGCCCCCGTGATTCTCGGTACTACCGATGATTTTGGGACGTTTCGGCAGAGCTTTAGGATCAAGTTAATGACACGATATTTGTAGACGTTATTAAGTCGTTTTTCTAGAAAAGTATATACCCTATTTTAATTACAATGAACGAAATCGAGAGAAAGATTAGATCCAAAATGACGGGGATTTGTAACGAAACAAACTTTTAAATTTTCTAATTTTCTCTTCTCCGTTTAATTACCGAGTACGTGCACCTACCTAATTGCTTTTGACTTTTATTAGCCGGAAGTACAATTCAATTAGAACGATTGTAATTACATATGTGAATATCCACGGCGTGTTTAAACTCGCTAAATCAGAGGTTCTAGTTCTCTTCAGTTCTATCAGAGTGAACGTGGGATAAAAGAAACAAGATCGATTAATATCTTCCCTATTTAACGACTAACTTAATGACCCTCCTTCATCTTTCAAATTCATCAAGGACGAAACAGTGTAAACGAAACGAGAAAGAAACAAAAGATATCTTCAACGGAGTGGACTTGCCGCGATTAATTTCGACGTGCAAACGGGAGCCGCGATAGCCGATCGAGTCTATCCGAAACATTAGTACGAGCTTAATTAAAACGCGGCGTTTAACGAACTGCGAAGGATACTCGCGCGTTAGATCATTTCTCCACCTTCCTGCACGGCCCCCGATTCTCACCGGAACCGTATCGTGGCGAGACTCCTGGAGGGCCACCGGCGGGGGTATCCCAAGAAAACAGGGCTAATAAAGCAATTTAACCGGCGCGAGAGAATGATAAAGTGCATCGTGCGAAAGGGAAGACGGAACGAGTTCCAGCGAGTAAGAAAAACGGCGCAGGAAGACGGCAGATGGTGGGAGAGAAGAGAAAGAGAGAGATTCGAGTTGTCGAAGACGGGGATACGGGATGAGAGGAGAAATATCGCGACGCAATTTAGAAACGAGGCATGAGAGATCAGGAAAGAAAATTGACGACAATAGAGGGGGGGAAGGAGAAACTGCACGACTTGTGCCCCAGTACGATTCGTCTGACTAGGAAACGAAGACGACTTTTTTGTCATAAAATTTGAATCGATAGAAAACAAATTACAGGCGCGATCGCTCAGTACCGGACAACGCCACTCCCACTCGAGGTCTAGCCCACGCCCCCTCGCGAGTCACGTGACCCAAATCAACCAATCGCTAATTTTCGTTGCATCAGCGTTGCACCCGAAGAGGCCCGATTCTCTGGGTTATCCTCGCTAAAATCACTTTCAGTGATAAAAAATAAAGAAAGAGATAGGCAAAGAAACGACAAACACTAAACAGGAAGAAAATTATTAGCTCGAGAAAAAGGGGGAGACTGGGAATTACTGAGAGAGAAAACTTGAGTAATTTGTTGGAAGGTAAGGGGAGAAAAGAGGTGCACATGGGATGAAATTGCGTTAAAAATTGGAGGTAGGCGAGACGAAGGAGGTAGGTGTGCAGGAAAAGGCGAGAAAAGCCGAGAGGGATGGAAAGGGTGGAAAGAAGGAGAAGAAGAGGAGGACAACGAACAAGATTATTAAGTTGTAAGGCGTTAACTGGCATAAGGCGTCGGTAGGTGGATACGTTGCTTGCGTGCCAGACTGACTGCATTTGCATCTAGACGCCATCAATCCTCCTGACGCCCGGTTACACTGCCACCACTCTCCCTGCCCCGCCAACCCCCGCAGCAACCCCTCCAGGCCTTCCCTTCGTCCTTTTCTCTGCTCGACTCGCCTCCGTGCCACGACTCGCCACGATCTTAAATTAAATATCCAGAGTAATAAGAGTGCTCGGGCAACCGGATTGCGGCTGCTACTCTTCAATAATCTGTACGACATCCGAGCGACATCTTCTTTCGAAATTTTCAAGCCAATCGCCATCAATCTTCTTTAAACAATCAGGAATCGTTGTACTAAAAATTGAGAGTTTAATTCGAACGGTGGTGTTCGCAAAGGAATGTTGCGATTTTCGAAAGAAACGGTCAATTGAAACCAAGTTGCCAATCTTTTCAAAAACTCAGAAACTGCTCTATCCTCGTTGCAAAGTTGAGAAATTTCATTGTTAGTCAAAATTGAGAGTTTGAACGCTGGTAATTCGCTGGTAATTCGAGTATTTCCCTTAAAAGTTGCAAACTTCTAGCCGAGTTTGCAACTCGAGTTCCCCCTCGAATCGAGCCTCGAGCAGAGTTCCTGCGGATAATTAAATATACAGCGAATGAAGATGTTGTTCCAATTTGAAATCAATTAAAGGAATACACAACGGCGAACGAAAGGAAACGTACGTGCCAGGGGAAATTTATAGCCGCGAAATTCAGCGAGGTCCCTCGCCAAGGAACAGTGTGATTTAATGCGTTCCACCGTCGATCAGGATCTTATCGGCGATCGGGTGACAACTAATCCAGATGTGAAACACACTGTGACACGTAACACCTTGTAACACGTCGGCGAAGTTTCGCTCTCGCTAAAGGAAGTTAATTAAAAAAGGAACACCGCGGGAAAAGGACCGGCGTTGCTGCGAGAAACGAAACTATGCTCTCCAACGACAGGTGCGTGCCAGTTGTCTCGGGTGGAACTCGCCGGTCGGCTCATTTTAATTTACCATATAATGGCTACCTTCGATTGAACCGTCAAATACCCATAAGCGGTATACGGAGTTGTTCCATTTCGCACGTGTGTGACCGTGCCTCCGAGAAACATTAGGAGTACCCACGGGTACGTTTTCTTTTTTTTCAAATTTAATAAATTTAAATTTGACAAAAAAGATAATTTAAACAAAATAAAATTTTGTACAGTGTCAAGAAACGACTCACTGGAAAAGCAAGATCGTAAGATCATATTTAGCTGTTTAGCGTTAAAAAACCTGGATCGAAGAAATCGAAATCGAACGTGTGTGACTCGATTGGAAAAGTAATCAGTTTCGCGACAAGTGACCTTGTTCGATTGCAACAAAGGACAGTGAGGCGTAGTAAAACAGGCAAGGAAATTTAACGACCGTCACGAGAACACGGCGGTAGCGTCGATTTTTCACGATTTTTCGAAGCAGGAACTCGGGATCGTGTTCCCGTCGGGCAGCGAAGGAGGCAACAAAAGGAGGAACGAGAGAAAAATGACGGGATGGGCGTACGAAAAGGCACGAAAGGGAGGACGAGGCGAACGAGGAAGAAAGAAGAAAAATAAAGGCCGGCGGCAGCGGTGCAGCAGCAGCTCGTCGAACGAGGTACGAAGCCACGTAAAGGCTCTTCGCATAATACGGGTAGCCCCGGTATCGGCGGCCTGCTGGCCGATAAGGAGGTTTTCAGATACCATCTACAACCAGGCCGGTTAATTATATATTAATACCTTCGCGTGCAATCCTTGGCTACGTATAGCCAGCATTAAGAGCCAAGCACCCTTCCGGGGGTGGGTTGGTGCGCCGTGAATGCATGGGAAGAGGAAGCCAGTTCCTTCCAAGAGACTGCTGTCGAGCAAAAAGCCAACTAGACAAACGGTCTGTCCGACGCTCTTTCAACTTTTCTTTAAGAAGCTGTCATTTACTCGTTAATTCGTAGAAGCTCGGTAAATTAAAATGAGAAAATTTAGGAATCCTCCTCGCGGGGGAGGAGGGGGAGTGTTTCTCGACGGGTTAAAAATTTTACGAGTTAATTATCCCTGATAGAACGCAGAAGCGAAGAAAAAGTGGCCGAACCGGGGGGCTGAATCTTAATTAAATCGCAGGTGAAAATGGGGTGTAATTAAAAGGTTACAGCGAGAGTATCGCTCTCTCTCTCTCTGAACTAAAAGTTGGAGGAAACTAACAAGCGAGACGGGAATAACAGATTAGATTTCCACTAAACCGTGACGTGAAGTGGCCAAAGAAACAATCGACAGCCTTCGAGTATCTCAATAAAACGCAGAGACTATATAGAATGAAAAGAAAATATTTCTCTCCGGCTCGCGATAGCAACAAGAACACGAGAAAGACTCAATCAATTTGCAGCCGACCATTGTCCGACGAAACAGCCTGTCGAACGCGAGAGGCAACAAGAAAGTCCTTCGTTTCTCCAACGAGTGCAACAACGGCGATCCATTTAACCTTCGATCGATCCCCGATTACGCGGCGATCGCTCGAGCGTTTTATTAATACCGTCGAAGGTTCGATTTTTAGATGAACCGGGCGAACTCGATACGATTCCGACGGCCTGGTTATTTCGGCGAGAAATTCAGAAATTCGACGAGATTCATCGGAGATGAAAATCGTACGTGTACAGAGTGTTGATCTAAAAAGTCGTAATCAACACTATCCGATGCGTTTTCCAAGACTCGCGCTGCTCGCGAGATCGTTTTAATTACAGGCCACCGTGACCCAGTGGAAATAGAATTATCGCGCTTCTTTATTTTTGTTCCCTCGCCTCTCTCAATTTCCCCTCCCCCCTGGATACGCGCCGCGCCGCGGATAATTGTTACTTTCCGCACAGCGAGAAATTGTTTAGCAGATCTGCGAATGGAGGGGGCCACGAACGAAGCTTCTTTGTTACTGAATCATCGGTATCCTCGAGGGCTGATATCACGTGCACGATACGATTAAAGTTTCATCGCACGAGATGGTTGACTTTTTATACACTGCTTTTTATCACACATACACAGACTCACACGCATCGATTAAAATCCTTTAATTACAGTCGGCGGGTTATTAAGATTCTGATTTAGCGCGCGTGTTTTAATCCCGTAACGAGGTATTCAATATTCTCTATTGCCGTTTTTAACGCGATTACAGGAAATCAAACCGAAAATAAAGAAGAGAAAGGGAAGAGAAAAAAATATTTCTTCATTAACGAGAGAAGCTCCAAAGTCTTCGAGTAGTCGCGCATCTGCAGGAGCGAGAGCGTTCGACGATTTGAGATCGTCACGGGGGAAGAGGAAGGCGAAATAAATCAATAGGTTGCCCGTAATAAGCATTCTTGACGAGGAAGAAACAAAAAGGACTCTACTTCTTCATCTGGCGACGTAACTCGAAGATCGCTGCAAATTGAAATGACCGTATCGACGCAACAAGGAGGGAGCGCGATCGGTATCTTCAATTAAAATTATCATCGATTATACGAGACTGTGTAATTTTTCAGGGAGACGAGACGAGACTAAATGAGACGAGAAGAGACGAGACGAGACGAGACAATGCCCGATCGCTGGGACTTCCTCAATTTACGCAGCACCGATCACGGACCCCGTAGCATCTCGGACGACAATTATTAGATCGCGGTACGAATGGAAATTTCCATGCTCTTAGAAATTGCCGGGCACCCGATCAGCTGAACCAGGCTTTCAATTAAACCGGCGATTTATTCCGCGCCGGATGGCACACGCACGTTTATACCGATACGTAATTGCGTACACCGATGCCTCGCGCGGAGTTTGCCGAGCCATAATTTACAAAAAATTGAAGAACCAGCGATGAATATCGGCGATCCTCGTCGTAATAAGAAAGAAAAGAAGCGAGACCAAGCGAAAAGGAGAAAAGAAAAAAAGAAGGGAGAAAACGAGAGAGAAGTCGGACGTTGAACGTGGATCGCAGTAAATCAATAAGGAACGCGTGTTCAGCTTTCTGTTGAAGTTTCGCCGGGGACGCGACGTGTGTCTGCTAATTAAAATATTTCTCGTGATCGATTCCCTTTGGTCGGCGAATTGTAACGGTCAACGCCAATTAAATTTCGATCGATTTTTTTGATACAACCACGCTTAACCGCCTCGCGAACGAGTGACACTCCATTATTCGAAACGAAAACATCCGGTTAGTATTATAACACACTAGATACTACGTGATACTGTAAAACGTGGAGGATGGTGTATTACTAAATAAATAAAAATTAGTCCGGTTACCTGTATTCGAAACAGAAGCTTTAGTTAATATTAGAACACACTAATAGATGTAGCAGTATTAGCTAGATACTACTTGATACTGCGAAACGTGGAGGATGGTGTGTTACTAAATAAATAAAAATTAGTCTGGTTACCTGTATTCGAAACAGAAGCTTTTGGTTAATATTCGAACACACTAACAGACGTAGCAATATTAGCTAGGTACTACGTGATACTATGAAACGCGGAGGATGGCGTGTTATTAAGTAAATAAAAATTAGTCTGGTTACCTGTATTCGAAACAGAAGCTTTAGTTAATATTAGAACACACTAACAGATGTAGCAGTATTAGCTACATACTACTTGATACTGCGAAACGTGGAGGATGGTGTGTTATTAAATAAATAAAAATTAGTCTGGTTACCTATATTCGAAACAGAACACACTAATAGATGTAGCAGTATTAGCTAGATACTACGTCATACTATGAAATGTGGAGGATGGTGTGTTACTAAATAAATAAAAATTAGTCTGGTTACCTGTATTCGAAACAGAACACACTAATAGATGTAGCAGTATTAGCTAGATACTACGTCATACTATGAAATGTGGAGGATGGTGTGTTACTAAATAAATAAAAATTAGTCTGGTTACCTGTATTCGAAACAGAACACACTAATAGATGTAGCATTATTAGCTAGATACTACGTCATACTATGAAATGTGGAGGATGGTGTGTTATTAAATAAATAAAAATTAGTCCGGTTACCTGTATTTGAAACAGAAGCTTTTGGTTAATATTAGAACACACTAACAGACGTAGCAGTATTAGCTAGATACTATCTGATACTGTGAAACGTGGAGGATGGTGTGTTATTATATAAATAAAAATTAGTCTGGTTACCTGTATTCGAAACAGAAGCTTTTGGTTAATATTAGAACATACTAACAGACATAGTAGTATTAGCTAGACATTACTATGTGACACTGAGAGGATGGTGGATGATTAAACAGGTAAAAATTAACCTATATGTAATTACAATCCAAAGTAGGGAACTTCTATACCAACAAATGGTATAAAGTCTGTTTGATAAAAATAGAAATATCTGCACATTAAAGTAAAAGTTTCTTAAAACTTTCCCCGACGAATTAATTGGAAACGAAAGTAAGTCCTACGTAAGAGGACAGACATCCTGTCGGAGATTTCAACGATAGTAATAACAACGTTTGGCAAAGATTTGGTCACTTCCAACCCACAAATGATACATACGGACGCACGAAATCTGGATTACAGCTGCAAATTGAATCAGGCCTAGTTCTCGGCAATGTAATAATTATAATTACACAGATTTCGTTCCGATTAGTTTACTCGCGGCTATTAATATCTCGACGAATCTAAATTCCCGTGGCCTCGTCTGGCAAGTATATTAAACAAACTAAACTCGGAAAATCATTCTTTTCCGCCACGCCGGAAAGAATCAGGCAGTTCGCGATCGATCAAGTGAATTTGATAATCTCCCGCAGCCGAGAAAGCCGGAGAGAAATTATGTGTATCCTGCTGTGTGTGTGACTGCGCGTATCCTCGATAAACGACGGACAGAGCAGCTAAACTTACGCGTTCCGCGTAATGATAGTAGACGGTCGTGTAAACAAATTAAGAAGCACATCGTTCGTAGAGCCGGATCACGATAAGCGGCTGGATGCGCGTGTTAACTTTTATCCGCATCGAGATCTCGATCTCTTTGGTTAATATTGAAATCGTAGCCCATCGGGGGGCGCGCGTTCCCTCCCTCCTCCTCCTCGAGCATCTTTCTCGCTTCGTCTGGCCACCGATTCCCTCGTTTTTCCTCGCCAACGGAGCCGAGGAACCGCGCCGCTCGAACGTGATTCGTTGCACCAGCGATTTTATCGTCAAGATTCCGCGTTCGTGCGATCGGATCTGCAATTGAGTCGAATGATGCTCGAAACTACGCGACGTGTGATCGGAGTCGTACTTACAGACCCGGAGAAAACAGAGAAATCCTGTAAAATCATTGATGATTCCTGGTTTAATTGCTGGAGCGATTGTCGCGACTTGTGACTGTTGTGAGTGTTGTATCTGAGAGATAATTTTACTGATCGTTCAGCGAACCACAGAGAGATGTCTGAAGAAAATAGAGAATATATCGATCACACGAAATTTCTAGATAACGAGGCACAATTTCGAACGAATCTTGATTAACAAGTCGAGTAATTTCTGTACATGTGGAACGGAATTGTTTAAATGATAAGACAGATGCAATAAACATGCCGCGACGGTCAAATGTATCTTAATTAGCCAGGCAATTCGTGTATGACACAATGATAATGCCCATGTTGCGATTGCCCCCGAAGATTTACACGAAATTAATTCGCGAACGTTTTAATTAGCAAAACGATAATTTTTGTAGATGCTCGCAAAATCACCGACAGCTGTGGAGAATTTCAAGATAGGCTTGATAGAGAACGCACGCGGTCGATTTGCGTGCAAATTTCAAATACAAAAAAAAGTCACGTCTTTTACGAGACACAACGATCTGACGAATAGAGAGACAGAATTGGAAGAGACACTGTCCGAATGTCAAACGTTATCGTCGAAACAAGACGTCGCGAGCAACGTAAATTTCAACGGTATCGCGAAATAAAGTGAAAATGTGCAGGGAACAACTTTACTACGTGCCAAAGCGTTTTATCACCCTGCATCGAGCTTATAATTAATAATTCGATAGGCGAGCTTATCAACGAATGCCGGCCACTTACGGGCCAACAGCCGTGAGCGAGCAGTCGTGAAAAACCTGCCGAGAAGAAACGGGGATTCGCGTGCCACGGCTGTAGTTAAGCCACCACCGCCATCCTCTCGCCCACCCTAATTACTAACCATGGGTTGTTACCCCATGGCGTGTCATTTGCCTGGCACAACATCGTATCAACGTTTTCGCGTGCGATCTCCCGCAGCTGAGCGCCGCTCGCAGCGCCGATTGTTTTAAAGTGTCGATCCTGCTCGAATATCTTCATCGGTCGAACTGTCCGCGAACCACGCATCCGCGGCTGCTTCGAATTGTTCTTCCTTGTTTCTCTAGGTTACGGGAGGAGAATGAACCTCGTGCTTCGTACATTTGGAAATTTTATTTAATTAGCGCCGGTTAATTCGAAGCTAGAATTAATTTTAGATGAACAAACTTCGAAAGCCGCGTTTCTCCGCTCGTCGAAATTTTCGAGATAAATTCGTATCCCACGCGTTCGGAAACTGAAATTCAAAAATTTCGCGACGACAAGAGTCACGCGAACCCTCGACAATTTTTCATTGCCCAATTGGTCACGATTATCCTCTTCATTGTAGGCGAAAGAGCTCTGACAAACGAACGTACCGAATTCTGAATCGCCGATTTACATGCAATTTGTAGTTTTCAAAAAAATATTTTTTTTTTATCGGCAATGGTCGATGGTCGATGTTAAAGGGGTGAAAACTGCCCTCAAAGTTGGGGGTGCGGAAACATATTTTGTCAATTATCTCGGAAATCATTGAAGACACAGATTTTGTACAAACTGATAAAAATTACGACGGATTTAATGATGTTTTGCGGGAAAACTTTTTGTTTAAACAATATTATGTAAACTTTTTAAAAGTTTTTCCAAGTAAATGTTGATAAATTTTCTTGAATACTTATTTACGAAAACTATGTACAAACACAAATTATGGATAAAGTGGAATCTTGAGTTTTGCGTTATTAAAAAATTTATTATTTTCAAATCTTTCCATGTCTGAGGACGGAGTACCAAGAAAGATCGTACATATTTCGCAGGTCTGACGGAATTCGTCCGACGAAATAGCACGCGTTCCGATTGATTCAAGCAGCCCGATAAATTCGCGCTATTTTTTTTTACAGGTGCTGGCTGCCAGGTGGATTAACATTTTCACCGGCTGGACACAATCTATTAGACAATCGGCGACAAACGACCGGTCTAACGGCGGATTAATGCGTCCCACGTATCTCGGAAGTCGACGTCATATTAAGATACCGTGTTGCGGATCCAGCCTATTTCCCAGCCCGATTACGTTAATATCGGTAGTTAAATCGTCGTTCCAGGCATTACAGGCTCTGATCATTTTCCTTGGTATGTAATGATAGTGGAGAGACGGGGCAGATTCGCCGCGGAGATTGTTAAAAGGATCATTAGACGGGCGAGTGATTTTCGTTATTTTCGTCCGCGGAGGAGGAAAGGAGGGGAGAGGGGAAATAATAATTTAGTGACAACGGAGTTTGAATTTTTTTCCCCCCTTCCGTGGAATTACGTTGTTGGTTTTACGCGTTTTCTTTTCGAAGGTGGAAAAGGAAATAAAAATCACGTTAATTGGTTGATCGCGCAACGTCGCGCAAGGAAGAGCGGATACCAATTGGCATTATTGAGATTAAAATTTCCACCGCGAAACTCTGGTTTTATTCTACAACGAGCGTGCGTGAATTTATGCCGCTCATTTAAATCAATTTTTGCTCTTCGCGTTCCTGGTCGGGCTCGCCTTCGACGAGGCGGGCACCATCAATATTCTATGCCCACTCCGTTTTTTGCCTGTATCTTTCACGAGGGATGATAATAAAAGTCGTCGTTGCGAGGCAGCCAGATCCTCTTCCTCCAATAAGGTTTCGACAGACGCAAAGTAAATGAATCCCAGATATTTTAGAAAAAAAATGTTATTTTTGTGAATGGAATAAGGGACGACGTAATATTAAAATATATATTCAACAAGCACAATTAGGTACAAAACAGTAGAGCTTTAGGTTCCTGACTCTCTCGATCACTCTCTCTCTTCACTAGTCTTAACTCGCTATTCTTTTCTCACACGACTCGATTTTTACGACAGTTTCTTCTTTACAACTCGATTCTTACCGGTCCAGTACCGAAACAATAATAACACTTTCCATGCCATACACGACATACATATATACATGTCACATATCTGTACCACAGACTCTCCCATCTACACACTCACAATTTTGGGGAGTAAGAAAAATGTTTGCGGGAAATCTGAGGAATCAAGCAGTGCGGAAGACGTTTTTATTATCAATAACTAGTTGGATACTTTGCGACAACAATGGCCCTCACTGTTCGAGCAATCTTCCACTGTTTCTTGCGCCGCCACCGTTCCGGCTCAATCTAATCGTCGCGAGCATTTTAATTTAATTACCGAGGGGGGGAAAACATTGTTCCTCCCGTTAGCAGTTGGACGGCCGAGCGTGCAGACGATAAATCGCGGGAAATCGGGATTTAATAACTAATTGAACGTGGCGAGTTACGAGGGCAGCGTTTCGCCTACTTGCTCGCGCGATTTAGACGCGCCTTGATAAACGGCTGGGTGATTCACATCCGCTCACACCGACGCGTACACACGTTTGACAAACAGCGCCGCTCGCTCAGATCGCTCGCGAAAGCGAAAAGATCGCTTGTTTCCAAGCCACTTGTTCGCAAGCCAAATTTCTTCGAATTAATTTGCAATATCGAACGTCAATTTCAAACCACCGACGACGAACTTCCAGGGGACGAAGGGAGTGAGTTCAACGAGGGACGAGGAAGAGCGCGAGACCAATCTGGCGATTGGGCAATTCGTCGACCGTGATCGATGCCGGTTGTTGACGGTTCGTCGGTTTAAACCCGAGTCGGCGATACCCTTTGTTTGGTATTTAAGCTAGCACGATACGCCTCGTCGTAGTATACTGCCAGACGCAGATCGGCTCACAATGCGGCCAACGTTCTTGCATTATTGTGCCTCTATGTTGCAACGTTCGTCTCCTCTCCTTTCTGCCTTCTCCCGTTGTGAAACTGAAACGAACGTTGCTCTCGGCCGAAGATAGCCGATCTCTCGATCCGTTTCCCCGTTTTGCTATCGCGCTCGTATCGCCTCCGGCGTGAAAACGATGATCGGAGAATTCGAGAATAATTCGGGGGGATAACAGCGAAATCACGGGATCGGGATCGGGATCGCGAGAGGACTCTCGAGGCGGTCGAATTGACCGGGGGGTCGAAATCAATTTGACGTAAACGTGAAATGTCGTGGCGTCCGCGGACCCACGGGGGGGGAAGGGGGGAGGGGTTGGGTCGTTCGACCGAGGCTAGAGGAGTCGGTGAGATCCGTCATAAATTTCGTGCCATTAGGTTGCATGCGAGCGCGCGGCAATCGTGCCGCGGCGGTGTACTACGATTTTGCCACTGTACCGCAATTTAAACGTCACACCACAATTACGATCGAGAAAACGTTTCCAAGCCTCTAAAGGCTTCTTTCTCAGTCAGCCGCGCACTTTCTCGTAATACGCCGGTGTCGCTGCCGGTGTCGTTTCTCGTGAGCGAAACAATTCCAGAAGCGAAGCCGCCAGAACACGCCGTTCACCGCCCCGGCTTGATATCTTTATCAACGCCGTGTGCGCTCGGCAGCTCCGTTTGTGCGGGGCGGCAGACGGCTTCGCAGAAACGATCGTCAGCAGAGGCCGCGCGCTTTACATTTAATTTAGACTCGACGCGTCGGCGAGGCTGTCAGAAATTAAAGGGGGGAGGGGGCAATTAGGGACTTTGATGCCCCGTCGAGGTATACAGCGGCAGGGTTTCAGTTTCTTTTTGTCGAACGTTTCTTTCGACGCACCCGGACGACCATTTCAGTGGTTCAAAGACTCGCAACGTTTTCAAGTTGCAGAAGGAAACATTGTTCGAGCCGAGTTCACCGACACGCGAGCTACCGTAATTCTCGTCGTTCGTGTCCACCCTGAATTCGCCTCGTCGCTGCGGACAAACGTAAGTTCCCCGGTCGACGGAGAACGAAGAGGAGAGAAAAAAAGAGAAGATTTCTCGCAATTAGTTCAATCGCACTTTGATGAAACGTTGCAGCCTACCGAGGCAACCACTTCGAAAGATACGGGGATTGGTTCGAAGAGGCAATCGAATGTTTGGAAAGCCGAAAAAAATCAGCGCGGAACCGTCTGGAAACGGTGGAAAATAAATCAAAGCCCGGGGGGGGGGGGGGGCGGTATCGTTCCCACTGGCTGGCGCAGCGAAAAGCAACCGTCAATTTCCCCGAGGAAATTGATCTCTTCCCAGTTTGCCGCGATAATTCACCGCCAACCCCCGACGAATCCGCGGAATCGTTGGCCCGGTTTTTATCGGCGCCGTCGTTAAAAACAATATGTACGAGACGCATTGCTCCTTTGAAGCGAAATGGTTGCCAGCTGCCACTGTCTTTTGCCATCTTTCCGCAAATTTTGTAACAAAAATTCTTCCTCTTCGCCTGATTTGCCTCGACTTTTTTTCGAGCAATCGTGCCGAGTATTAAATACTCCCCCGACGAAGAAAGGGGGACGCGGAAGGCGCAGGGGTCACGAGTCTTGGTAAAGTTTGTCAGAGAAGCTAGTCAGAAGGCAATAATAGGGAGATGCTTATCGTCGGAGACAATTAGCGAGGCATATAAATACACGGGGTATTTATAGTCTGTCAGCCGTATCTTTCCCACTGGTTCTTCGCCGATCCCCCCCTCTCTCTCTTGACCGACATGCCTTTCGTCTCGCTCGACGAACGACAACGAGTGAAAAACGGTCGATTAAATTGTTCCTCCCCCCTCCCCCTTTCTTTGATGATTCTAAATTTTTGGTTCGTGGGGATCAAACTTTTCACCATGATCGGTTGGGAGAAAAAGTGTTCCCGCTTGCAATTTGCAAAAGAGAGTCTCGAAATGCTTGTTATACGGGCTGGATGAAACAATGGTGGCCCCGATCGGCAATTAGTAATTCAACACGAGACCCATCCCCGATAAAGGCTTGCGTAACACGCCGCTATCGTTAATCGAACAGTTAAAAGCGATAGTCAATGAATCGAGCGATTCCAGCACCAGAACAACATCCGGAACCATAAGCTTTTATCTTATCGCCGTGGAAGATACAGAGCTTTCGGGCCCCGAAACGTGCACGTAGTAACGCCGGCCGCGTTAATTTGATACTCGTGTTCTCTGCCCTAAAATCCCTTTCGGACACGTGACTCCCTAATATAAAAGAAATCGACCGGCGATACCGGTTTTTCACATCGGCGGTGTTGACATTAAATACCGAGCGCTTATCTCTCGCGCACGATAACTGAATAAACGAGGACAAAGCGCATGCAAATTAAGCGCATTAATAATTCAAAGCGGAATGGACACTGGAGAAATAAACAACGAGTTTCGCAACGCCACGAATTCGTATCAGTTTCGAGCCGGAAAAAAAAGAAAAACACGAAGTTGCTCGAAGTGTCGGCGAATTCTTTAACTAGCTTGCTGTTAGTCGAGGAAAGAAAAGAAAAAAAAAGAAAAGAGCAATAATTGAAACATCTTCTTCACGACGCAGCAGTTGTTAAATAAAACTAATCTCCCCGCTAATTTCGAGAAGAGGAGTGTCACGACGAAACCCTGCACGGGTTGATGGATTCGCGCGGTTTGAAACAACTTGTACCGGTATGCACACGCTATTAACGAAATTGCGAAATTTCAGACACGTACATGTACACACACACACACATATATATATAGCATTTCACGATATACGAATCATTAAAAAAAGCGATTCGTTGCCCTATATATATATATAATCAATCATAATAAAAATTCGTTCGGCATCAGTGAACGCGTTAATGAGACAAGGGTATGGCAACTGCCTTCGCACATACTTACTCCGGCGACTTTCAGTTTTATGGAAACGATGAGATCACCTGCCACGAAGAATGTACGTACGTTACGAACACTTGCGTCAAACATCCTGGATCGACGGTCGAGGGAAAAACCGTGATCGGAAGAAAAAGGACAGGAATGGGGAACGCATGCAACGAAGGAAATAAAATTGGTGGACGGCGAGTATCGGTAGGATACCGACTCGAGGTGAGACTAATTCGACCGATCCGAGGAGAGAGGGAGAGAGAGAGAGAGCGAAGGCCGAGGACGATTCAATTTGTCGGTCGCGGCGCGAGTGTTTCTGGGGGCCCGTGGCGAGATTCACGGCGTGGCACGCAAGCCACGCTCGAAAATTAGCTCGTGACCGAGCCACGCCGTTAGCCGGTGTTATGCCGATACCGGAGGAGAGAACTGGAGAGAAGCGGAGAACGGTGATCCGTAGGAGCGGAGGAAGAAAAGCGAGACGGGAAGCGAGCAGGGAAGAGAGAGAGAGGGAGAGAAGAGGAGCGAAAGGGATCCCTTTCGATGACTGTGGAGGGGGGACGAGAGGAAGAGAGAAAGCAAGAAAGAAAGAAAGAAGTTTTGAAAAGGGACTAACGACCGGCAGTTAACGACGGCTCTGAAATTGCTGGTTGCCCGCTGCATCCTCCACGGCCGACCTGGCTGAGAATTATTAAACTGTAGTTTAGTTTAAATTAAGTTATTACCCGGAGCCGTCCGCGTTCTGTTCGTTTTCTACACGACTATGACCCCTCTCTCTCGACACCCTCTCGTCCCACCCCCGTCGAACGGGGGAGAGAAACCGCCGCCGCTGCCGCCGGTTTTCTAGCTTCTTTCCTTCGCGTTTTTTCTCAAACGGACCAGCCGATGGGGGATCGAACCAACCTCCTTCCCATCGCCGAGCGTGGGGTCAAATTATTATCGCTTTTCCGTTTCAACTTCCTCGCCTGGGCTCCTCGGAGGATTTCATCGGATACCTGGGAAATTCGTAACGACGTTGAAAATGGGAGCGAGAATACTTCCTCGACGGCGTAATTTGTCAATGCGAAAGGGGATGTTTCACAACAAATTGCAACAACTGGGAAAAAACTACACGACTTGTACTCCAATTCCAATTCACTGCCCAGAAGCAACTGTTCCGACTAGGAAATGAAGACGACTTTTTTGCCATGTGCAAACATTTGAATCGACACAAAACAAATTACAGGCGCGATCGTTGAATACCAGACAACGCCACTCCTACTCGAGGTCTACGCCACGCCCCCTCGCGAATCACGTGACCCAAATCAACCAATCGCTAATTTTCGTTGCACCTGAAGAGGATTTTCTGAGTTACTCCCGCTAAAATCACTTTAAAATCACTAAAATTAACGACGCGTGCAATCTTTCGAGATAAACATTTTCTCCGTGACAAGAAAGACATCGAGAGAGAAGAATTTATTTTACACGTTGATCGAGTTCCCTTTTTGTTGCTTTAAACGACGTACTTTATTTTCTCAACGACGCGATTCGTTAATACACAAAGTTATTAAACGGGGATATTTTACAAATTGCAACAAAAGGAGAGAATCAACACAATGCCTCGAGACGTACATTCTCTCTGTGAATTGCGAGAAAAATCAAATTTATCAAGGTAGCTTTGAGAGCTGGTTAAAGATATCGAGGGAGAAGTATTTATTTCCCATCTTTTGCTCTAAACGACGTGAATATTTTCTCGACGACATAATTTGCTACATAGACGAAAATCAAATTTATCGCGAAAGACATCGCGGCAGAAGAATTTACTTTACACGTTGATCGAGTTTCCCTCCTACCTTCCAATTTTTTGCCCCAAACGAAGCAAAGTTGGGTGATTTGCGAAGGTTCAGTTTTAGAATCTAACGGAAGGAACGCAGAAGGAACGACGGTTCTTATTTCGTGGCATCCAAACGACTTCGGCTTCTTTTCAGAAGCGGTCGCTCCTTATCGTCCGGCATCCTGTCATTATTTTACGATTAGACCGAACGAACGAACTAGCATTAGGCGGGTTGACACAAAAACCACTGATTTGTCGAGCTGGATGAAAGCAATGGGCAAGATGAATCGATGGGATCGCGCTGGTAACAAGAAAAAAAAAAAAAAAAAAAAAAGAAAAGAAAAAAGAAGAAGAAGAATCTTCGAATTAACGATCCTCCGGCGAGATCGCTTACGGAAGCTCGAATAAATCACATTATCAACGTGTCTTTGCCTCGTACGTCTCAATCTGTGGATCAAATGATCCATCATGGTAAACGCGCAACGTTTTCAGCTAATACTGTACCGTAATAACCGATTCCTCGGTCGGTTTTTTTCACTCGACAACATCGGTGGAAGATGATAGCAGCAAGACGAAATTCATACCTGACGTATCTCTTAGGAAAGCATCAAGAAATCTTGACGAATAAGACGGAGGTTTTTTCTGAAACTTACATAAATCTTCTTCTTTCGAAACGGGGCAACGATATTCGCCCGTAATTTTTCTCGAAATCAAAGTGAAGGATTTTATTGAGTTTCAAAGAAAAAACTCCCTGGAAATTCTTTTATAATAATTTAGAAAATCCTCGCGGAAATCTGTAAAACTAGTTTTGATCCGGGCTAAATACAAACCTTCGAACATTAAACCGATTCCAAACTCTACGATTTGAAGTATACCATGAATTTCTCGCGATCAAAGACATTCTGACATCGAGTTTCAAAGAAAGGACCGAGATTTTGCACCGAAGTTCTCCAAAACTCTTCAAAAGTTATTCCAGTTTAAAAAAACCCTGAAACAAGTTTCGATCGAGATTAAAATGTGTGAACTTGCAAAAATTCCAAACTCGATTTGAAAAATCTCTCGCAACGAAAGACATCGAGTTTCAAAGAGAGGATCGTGACTTTGCAAACTGAAGTTTTCTGCAACACTCTCTTCTAGTTTAGAAAATCCTAAATCCCAGAAGTCTCGAGATTAATAAACACATTGAATTCCAGTGATTTCGACGATTTAAAACACGTTCGCGAATTAGGAATCAGCAAAAGAGAAACGCGACCGATCGATCAACGATCGCCGGGGCAGTCGCCAGGATTAGAAATTAACGCGATACAGATCGGAGCGACGAGCGCGTTGCCCGCTTTCATCGTCCGCGGACGACTTTATCCGGCTCGGCCGAGCATCGCGCTCGGGTTGTCGCGAACCGGTCATTATTCACGCGTTTCCACGTAATCTCCGCCGAGTGGATTCGTGCAATTTCCACGAACGCGGCCGCGCCGGATCGAGCGATCAAGACGGATCGCCGAGCGATTTAGAAGCCCGAGCATCGGCGAGCAAACATCGGATGGGCGTGCACCGACGGCGAAAGGCCAACGATTTCTCTCGTCGGGTGCTCTAACGATCCTCTGAAAAACTTTAACGATCGCTTGTAAAAGCGTACGCACGCGACTACGCGCGGGCATCCAACCACGAGCCCGGACAATTATGTAAACGAGACTTTTCCTCTGCTGTCTGCCAAAAATGCAGACTTCTCGCCGACGACGTCTGTCAAAAATTAGGACATGAATCGACGATTGAATCGTGGATCGATGGCTTCGATTATTTTGGCAAACATTTGTATAGAATATGTTTTTTAAGGATATTTCTACCTTGAATCACATTAAAATGTACATTCATTGCGTTAAATCTTCGAATGTGGTTGCGATTTTGCTCCAACATTATGCACAACGAGATGCAAGACGATTATTCCATCGAAAATTTATGCGGAATACATTCTTCGAAGCGATCTAAAGATGACTAATCAATTCCATTTACCGAGAAAACTTTATCGCGTTAAATTCTCGAACGTGCGATCGCGAGATGCACGACGATTGTTCCATCAAAGATTCATACAGAACATGATTTTATACGGATTTTTTGAAGCAATCTGAGGAGGTGTTTCGAATTAACTTCATTCGCTGAGAAAACTTTATTGAGGAAACTAAATTCTCGAGTGTGACTGCGATCTTGTTCGATTAATAACACGACGACTATCCGATCTAAGATTTATGTACAATATGTCTCTGAAGAGGACACTCTTTCGCTCGAAGCCAATACTGACAAACCTCGTTCACCGAGAGAACATCGCCGCGTTAAATATTATATTCGAGCGATTAAAGTTTCACGCAACGGTGGAAATTTAAACAGGACGCAATTAAGAACGTCCAAGCGTGGACGAGTTCGAGCCCCGTTTCTGTTCTCCGGCCAGGCCGAAATGTGCTCGCTGAAGAACCGAAAACCGGCGCACAGCGGCGAATTAAACTCAAGTTCCACGCAAAACGAACAACTAACTCCGGCGTTTCGCCGGGCCGAAACTTTGGCCTTTCGCGGTAACCTGGACCAATTCACCGTTCGCAGGTACCCGGGGAACTATCCCGTAGTTCCCGCTGTGAAACGGGAACGATCCTCCCGCGGTGAAAACGTACCTGACGCGAGGAAGAGGACGCGAACCCGACGGATTATTTCTTCTCTTCCTCTCTCTCTTCTTCTCTCTCCTTTGGCTCGCGTTTCGACCACTTTCGACCGACGGTTTATCCCGGCCTTTAATCCCGGAGCGGAATATTAATTGGCCACTGTCACCGATCAACGCATCGGCGATCCTCCGAGCGTTAATTCCCTGTAATGTATTTGCGGTAATTAGCCGCCGCTCGGGGCGGGTTTCTAATAAAGAGGAAATTATTGGATTCCATCGGTCGATTCGGATAAACGCTCCCGCGATCGCTTCATTAACCCTCTCGTGTAACTTTCAAGTTTCACCCACTAATTTTATCGATATTTCATTAAATAATTTAATCCTTCTCCCCCCCTCCAAGTGGCGTGTACGTCTTCTTGGCGATAAACCTGATAAATGTCGAAGTAAATGATTTTGAGAGATGGATACCTTTAGCTTCTATTACATACGTAGGTAATTGTCATTATATTTTCTTTCATCGATGTTTGATAAACAATTAGGAGACACCAAATGCAATGCTTTCAGTAGAAATGACGCGTGAGAAGAACGAAAACGTGGCACGTAAAACCTAAACCTAACCTAAACCTAATGTCGAAGTAAATGATTTTGAGAGTTACCTACGTATGTGATAGAAGCTAAAGGTATCCATCTTGTGCAATTGTCATTATATTTTCTTTCATCGGTGTTTGATAAACAATTAGGAGACACCAAATGCAATGCTTTCAGTAGAAATGACGCGCGAGAAGAACGAAAACGTGGCATGTAAAACCTAAACCTAACCTAAATCTAACCTAAACCTAACCTAAACCTAACCTAAACCTAACCTAAACCTAACCTAAACCTAACCTAAACCTAACCTAAACCTAACCTAAACCTAACCTAAACCTAACCTAAACCAATTATTTCGGACAGGCTGCGAAAAGCCAGGTTTCTAAAAATAAAATGTTCGAAATGCAACGTACATCTGTGTTTAACGCCTGTGTTAAGCGCGAACTGTTTTATGGAATTCCAACGATCAAGCTTTCATAGCTTGCGCAAGTGCAAAGCCGCAGTAAGCCGTTTTTGCTAAACGTGTTCGCTGTAACAAAATCGTTAAAAGCGTTTCCATTGTCAATCTGCGACTAATTTATTAATTAATCCGTATCTACGTCAGATATTTGACATTTGACGATATTGCGGATTGTTCGACGTCTTCGTCTCGTCCGTCGCGCGTTGGCGGGAAAATCGCGATCGAGATTAAACAACGAAATCGTTGACCGACGAGCGAGGTGGATTCAATTAAAGTTAACCGAGGAAACGCGCGTCACGCATCGCGAGATCAAGCGCGTACAGAGAGAAGCTGGAAACAATTTGCGCGACTTTCCGCACGTTCCGCATTTCGCGGCTTGTTGAACAGCGACAATTAAATGGCACGGTTTAAAATAGATTAGGCGCGAGGGTCCGCGAGAGTATCGGGCACCGTCGCGTTGATTTAGAGCCGCGGTTTCCTAAACACGATTTAGATCCGCTGTTGCGCGACCGCTAATGATTTCGAATACGCGAAATACCAAGAGCGAAGGGATTTTTCAACACACACGCGCGCACAGATTAGAAAACGCTGAAGTGAACGTCGCGAAAAAATGAAGGTCGACGTGTCTCTTGCGCAATCTGTCGTTGGCGAAATTTGTTAAAAACTAATAAATTCTCTCGCACAACAATGACAAGGTACGGCAGCGAAACGAATCGAACCTCAGAGTACCAAGAATGAATCAAGAGAGTTGTGAATCGACTGAGACCATTCCATTCGCGCGAAGCCGATGATCCATTGATTGGACGCTCGTCGATTGAAAATAGACGACAGGGACGAAGTGCCAAATTTAGAGCGAATTAGAACGGATTAAAATAATCCTCGAGCGAGCAAGATGGAAATCAATGTTTTTGTATTATGATAATTACAGACTGAAAGAAGGAAGGAATGCGCGAAACCATTCGGAGAGACTCGGCAAAAAAGAGGATAATAAATACAAAAATAAATTCAGGTGTATGAAACAGTGGCCCGTCAGAAAATAAGAAAAGAGCAGCCTTCCAATTACAATTCCGCGAAAACCGATCAATTTCCTCGAGCTATCCTTATTACTTCAAATAACTCAATAACTCTCCGCGCGCGGACTATAATCAGTTCACGATATAATTACTCGTCGTGAACAGTCTCTCCTCCCGGACGTTAATTGCTCGTAGGAGATCGGATATACAAAATTTCATGTAATTCCCGGGGAAAAATCGACGAGAAACGAGGACGATGAAACGTGAGACGGCGTGCAACAATAAAACCATCGGCGATTATCGACGTACCGAACTCCGATTACTCCCCCGTCTAGTTAAATGTCGATGGGGGCCAGCGTTCCCCGACAGTTTACCAGTTTCTCCGGATCTGGTACTTTCTACTCCATTATATCATTTTATCAATTACGCGCGAGTTCAAATATCCGTCTAGAACGATAGTCGAGAAGAAAGAAAGAAAAAGTAAAGAGTTGCTGCGGCTGAAATTACGACACCAATCGTTTGCAAGCAGCGCCAATGTTTTAATATTCTCTCTCTCTCTCTCTTGTCTTCCATACGGTCCGTGTCTTTTCGACGTTCTTTCAATCTCGTTTGCAATAATTATTCGCAAGGAGACCGGGTCGATTCCCAGGGATTATTCAAAATTCATTGCGATGGCCAATAAATTCAGGGAGGAGGCGAGACGCGGAGATAAGGAGAGGAAAAAGGGGAGAGGAAATGCGACGAACTCGCGGAGGAGCAGATCTCTCACGGCTGTCAGACGTGACACGTTTATCTTAAACAGCGCTACGTTCAACACTCGCGGAACTCATTAGTTAGGTTGCGCACATGCAGTTCGCTTGTTACGTGCGCTTGCCTACGCTGGCTGGGCCCATTAGCGAAATTAGAAAGACGAGTATTTTTAACCGCGCCGTCGTGCTGTGAAAACGCTCGAAAGAATTGCACGTATCACTTAAGCCATTCTGTCAACCATTCTTCTTTTTTCTCTCTCTTCTTTTTTCTATGGAGGGGGGAGGTAGGGGGGGATTTGTTTGACGTTGAATTATCTCGCAATACTCGTTTCGCTGCGAGATGTCAACTTATTTCTCGACGAAACTGTTGGGCCATTCTGCGAGTAACACGGTTTTTCTTCTTCTTCTTCTTCTTCTTCTTCTTCTTTTGAAAATTGAATTTATTAAAATTGAATAACCGAAGTCGTTGCCATCTTTTTAGTTGAAAAATCGTATGATGCGAAGAATTGAAAGTATAACTTAAGCAATTCTGTCTGAATTATTTCGAAATGTCCATTTCGTTCTGACGAAACTATGGCGTCATCCTGCGAATGACGCAGTCTTTTTTCTTTTCTTGGAAACCGAATTTGCAATAATTGAAGTCGTCTTTTTAATAGAACAATCGCGTGATATGAAGATGCTCGAAAGAATTGCACGTATCACTTAAGTCATTTTATCAACCATTCTTCTTTTCTCTCTCTCTTCTTTTTTCTGAGGAGGGGGGGGGGAGAAGTAGGGGGGAATTTGTTTGACGTTGAATCATCTCGCAATACTCGTTTCGTTGCGAGATGTCAATTTATTTCTCGACGAAACTGTTGGGCCATTCTGTGAGTGACGCGGTTTTTCTTCTTCTTCTTCTTCTTCTTCTTCTTTTGAAAATTGAATTGATGGTCGTTGCCATCTTTTTAATTGAAAAATCGTATGATACGAAGAATTGAAAGTATCACTTAAGCAATTCTGTTGTCTCTTCTTCTTTTTACTTGTTTGACTTGGACTTATTTCGAAATGTCCATTTCGTTCTGACGAAACTATGGCGTCATCCTGCGAATGACGCAGTCTTTTTTCTTTTCTTGGAAACCGAATTTGCAATAATTGAAGACGTCTTTTTAGTAGAACAATCGCGTGATATGAAGATGCTCGAAAAAATTGCAAGTATCACTTAAGCCATTCTATCAGCCATTCTTCTTTTTTCTCTCTCTTCTTTTTTCTGAGGAGGGGGGGGGGAGAGGTAGGGGGAATTTGTTTGACGTTGAATCATCTCGCAATACTCGTTTCGTTGCGAGATGTCAATTTATTTCTCGACGAAACTGTTGGGCCATTCTGTGAGTGACGCGGTTTTTCTTCTTCTTCTTCTTCTTCTTCTTTTTTTGAAAATTGAATTGATGGTCGTTGCCATCTTTTTAATTGAAAAATCGTATGATACGAAGAATTGAAAGTATCACTTAAGCAATTCTGTTGTCTCTTCTTCTTTTTACTTGTTTGACTTGGACTTATTTCGAAATGTCCATTTTATTCTGACGAAACTATGGCGTCATCCTGCAAGCGACGCAGTTTTTTTTTCTTTTCTTGGATTTACCGAATTTGCAATAATCAAAGTCGTCTTTTTAAAAGAACAATCGCGTGATATGAAGATGCTCGAAAGAATTGCAAGTATCACTTAAGCGACTCTATCGTTCATTTTTCTTTTTCTCTTCTTTTTGGATCTCTTCGAACGCTGAATTATCTCGGAACGTCCGTTTCGTTCTGAGACGTCGATTTATTTTTAGATAAAGCTATTGGGTCATTAATGTGATTAATACGGCTCTCTTTCTTCGAGTTTAAAATAACTAAAGTCGTTATCGTCCTTCCAGTGCAATAGTCGCAAATTATTTTGTAACTTTTCAAGAGACGTTTAAAGGCGCGAAGAGAAACAGATACATTTGCTCCGCTGATTAATAGATCGTTGATGTCTACGCATTTGCAGGTACCCGTTGCGTGAATATTCGCAGCTGGTTGAAAAGATAATGACACGCGTGCAGAAAAACCGTGGTAATCGTAGCGTGACTCGGTGCGTGTATTATAGCAACGAGGAGAGCTTTGTCAAACGCAAATTGACGACTAATAAAGATTCTGCGTTGCGACGGAGGAGGAATTGCCAAGCGTTCGCGCGAGGAATATCGTTTAAACTCTACGAAACAAAAACTTTACCTCCTTCCTTGAGAGGAAAAAAAAAAAAAAGAAAAAAATAAAAATAAAAATAAAGGAAACAGTCTGCCTCGGAAGTTATATGAACGCTCGTAAATCTACGACGATTCGACGCAGCATTTTCTGAAACGGCGAGTCATCCGCCACCGATAAATAACGCAGAAATCGCGAGAGCGCGATGGTCAAGATCGCCACCGGGTTTCACGCCAGTTTCCTCCGCGAAGAGCAAGGACGGAGGAGACCGAGTTAAGCGGCGCTCCCTTCCAGGCATAAACAAGCGTTAGGGACATGAATGGGATCACGTAAAAAACAGATTTCCACCCTCGATCTCGTACGCACGAAACGTGATTTCAGGGCCCGAGAGTTCGAAGGGAAGGGTGGAAAAAGGGCGTTGCGGATTGGGGCTAACCCTGTAAGCGATCCCAGGGGCTCGTCAGCAACGATCTTATGATTGACCGTGTTACGACACTCCCAATAGACCATTTTTCCGAACGTATCTTCGGAAATACGTTCGCCGGCGGGGGGGGAGAAAAGAAAAGAAAAGAAAAGAAAAAGGAACAAGAACAAAACGACTGTAGGATTTCGAACGCGAGATCTTTCGACATTTCGGGTGGCCAGCAGCAGTTGAGGCGAAAGATAGGGGATGCTGCAACCACTGTCCGTGGTGTGACACCACGAGTGGCGTGGTTTCAAGAGCAAACTGGTTCCACGGCACGCTGCGTTGTTCAATATTAACAGGAGATACTGCCGCGTATTTACTTATTATGAATTATTCCAGCGTGTGATAATTAGTCGGTCGCGAGTCGCGGCACAGACGCTTAACGATAATACGCTCGTGTCACCGTGCAAAACGTTCAACTGAGTAATGCATCAACGAGGAAAATAACGGGAACAACTGGAGGATAGCGTGTGTCGTAATGGGTGAAATTATTTCGCGTTTATTACGTAGAAATAATACTACGTCGTGTCGGCGTTAAAATTTCAAGCTACGTTTTTGCTCTTGCTGCCGCGGCGCGCGTTACATACGCGTTAATAACCGGGAGGCGGCAACGAAGAAAAAGAGCATGGAATCTCGTTTCGACGTTTCATTGAAACGAAAAGTTTCGAGCTACGCGAAACACGTAAGGAACTACATAACGAGAACTATTCTCACGAGAAGCAAGTCCGAGAACCAAATAGCAAGGGAATGCGAGAGCTTGTGAACCTGTTTGCGCTTTATCAAGTACACGTACAGCGACCAGTTTTTAATCTTATTAATGTAAATTAAGATTAGAAACACGAGAATTAGAAACACGCGGTTTAATTCACGCTGTAAATCAAGCAACAAAGTAGCGAGTTAACTCGCGGGTTCGCTATCTTACTTGCCTCAAAATTGCTGCTTATCGTATGCCATAAGTATGCAAACTATCGCGGCGAGGGAACGTGGCAATGAATTCGAAATTGTGTTTCAATTTAGTCCGAAATTAGATCAGATATATTCTTTTAACGGCGCGTTTTTCCTTTTCGCCGTGAATAAATACTGGGTAGCTTGAAACAACAACCGGTCGAACAATGACGCGAGCAAAAGAAAAAGAAATGCTTCAAACCGAGACAAACAAGAAATATCGATCGTCGAAGAAATGACCGCATCGATCTAAAAGATCGACTTTTAATAATTACGTCGAGGGATAATATACCGGTCTTTTTTCCAATTAGATCGAAACTATACAGAATGGACTGGGTAATAGAAAATCCAAAACCGGTCGTTCGATCGGATAGCTGCGTCCAGGTTAATCTCGCGAGGAGAACGTCGAGGAGCAAAGATGGCCAAGCACAAACGGTGGCCGACCATCCGCATCCTTCGCGGCGATAGTTCACAGCTGAGCTCGGTTATTCCAAGCAGTTTAGCCGGAGATTGAAGTGCAGCGGGGGGAAAAAAAGGCCACTTACCTTTCTTCTCGTCATCCTCGTCGGCGTGATCGGCGCCGTGATGAAGATGATGGGCGGTCGGATGGTGGCTAGTTATCGCCGGCACCAGGGGGTGGTTCCCCAGTGCCGGATGCGGATGATGAGGATGATGATGACTGAGGAACCTGACAGCGGCGGCGGCTGCCTGGTGCTGAGCCTGCATCGTCTGCTGTACTTGGCTTTGAACCTGTCCGAGGACCGGATGATGCGGTGGCCATCCTGTCAGGTGAAACGGAAACACCGGTGTCGCCCTCTGGAACAGTCTGGCCGGAGTCAGAAGGGAACCACCGGAACCAGCGGAGCCGCTACCAGGAGGCAGTGGGAAGGACAGACCACCTCCTGGTTCCAGGACCATGTTTGGGACCAACTTGACGACTGGTTGCCTCCCCGCCGGAGAGATTTCACTTATTTTGCATCTATGCGCAGGTCCCCCTCTCTGCTCGGTCCCCGATGCTACGCTATGCTCTCGACGATCGACGTGGTTTCTTCCACTTCATGTGAATCGACAATCCAAAAGTCCTTCACTGGTCACCCGAACCGAGAGGTTTTCCACGACGTACCGAGAAACCTTTCGTTTACATTTTACGTGCTTTTAAGTAGTTTCGAGTTTATCGCGAGGAGAATCTGGGTCTGAGAATATCTCTAGATGTACATGGCGAGATTGATCATCGTTGTCGAAGACTGACAACTCGCGGAGATGGAGAGACTGCGAATGGGTTTGCGCGGAGTGAACGTGTCCGTGGCAGTCCGACAGCCGTCGGAAGGCGTGATTCGAGAATTTCTTCAACATCAACCGAGTTTCTTGTCCGTTCTTTGGAAAAATCCTTCGACTCGCGGTAGATGAGCGCAAATTTCTTTCTTCTGCCACTTTCAACTTTGACACTTCGGTGTCTAATCTATCTAAAATCTTGGGCGATTTTCCTCGCAAATTTCAAGTAACGCGACGCCGTCGACTCAGTCGGGCAGGATTTCATCATACGCGTATTTTGAGAGTCCGTCAGTCCTTTTGCGATTATACAGTCTCCGTAAACTATCACTCCAGTGTCACTGTAACCTTCTCTCTCGTCGACAGTCGGATTAAAAATCAGTCAGATTCTCGGCTCGGAAGCAAATCTTCACCCGAAATGTCCACGTTCCGTCAACTTTGCCGTCAATGAGCTCACCAAACCGCGACAGTCACCAACGTAGCAGGACCATCGTCGAAAGCACAGGGTCCACGAAAGCACTGGTCAAGGATCACACTTGTCAATAACTATTCGCAGCTGACTGTTTGGAGTCGTCGCACCTGGACCCGATCAGGTTACGCAATCGGCGGCCACGAAAACACTGATCAGCCGAGGAGATTGAAGGATGGTAGAAATTGGCAGGTCCGTGGGGTTGTATTCGGCCGCGCGAAACGGAACGGATTCCAGGGATTCCTTGCTTGGCAAGGACCTGTTAGTGTTAGGACCACTACGGCACGAGCCAACGGCACAGCACTATCTGCCTGGCGAGTGAAGTCAACGGCTCCCCTCTGTCCACGGAGGCTAAACTGGTTTGGGTCGCCACCCAGAGGCTTTGGATTGGTCGGATAGATGGTGGGTTCACGGGTGCCACTCTATTCCTGGCCAATGAGGACGGATGGATTACGGAGCGAACTCCGCCTCGTGGACGGTTTTTTTGCCCTGGAATTGAATCGACGCCCCTTCCTTCCAGCAATGGTGATGCCACAGTGGGGATGAATCAATTGGTGGCTGCCCTGAAAGCAGCCACAAGATGGCTCCTCCCTTCCCCACAGCACTCGGGAAACCACCCCTGCCGTTGGAGGCAGCCTAGGCAGCAGCGTCGGATCTTGGCCTCTAATTCCGCTAACGAGAGACGCGCTCTTCTCCAAACTCCAAATTTTTTTCTCCACCAGAGAAAACTATCCTCCACCTCTCCTCTTCTTTTTCTCTTCTTTCGCCGTTTTCTCCTCTTTCTTCTCTCCCTTCTCTTCTTCTCCTCGTTCCTCTTCCTTTGTCAAACAACTCGCAAACTGTCGCAGACCGTGCTCCGAAGGACTCCAATTTGCAAAAGTATATTACGGAGAGGACAGAGACTCCGGGAAAAGTTAGGGACGGACGGAACGTTGGTACGAAGAAACTCGGTCTGTTCCATTGTTCATCTTCGAGGGAACGAGCCCGACAACGTTTCCCTTTCTTCGCGATCGTTCTCCGGCGATTGTTGTGCTTCCACCACTCCTCACCCACCCCCACCAGGGGAGTATCTTCCACCCCTCCAGCCCTCGAGGGCACGATCCTCTTTTAATAAGAGGAGCTCAGAGCTCGGAGGCGTTAAGTAATTACATCTATTCTCTTCTGGGGAGGAAATTACCTGTGCCTCGGGGTGGGAAAAATTAGGAAATTAAAATTAACCCCCGCCACCGTGCGTCGTGTCGCTTCTCCTCCCTCCTGCACCTCCACTGCCTCCACCGCCTCCACCACCACCTCCTCCTCCTCCTCCTCCTCCTCCTTTTCAGTTCGCCATTTCTGTTCCCCCTTAGTCTCTATCGTTCCTCTCTCTCTCTCGCGCCTGGCCTCTCGACTCGGTGCACTCCGTGGCTGAAACTCTTCGTTCTCGAATTTAGGAGGAGCCGGCGGCCATTACCGCTTACGTAATCTTTTTACAGTGGCGGCAGCACCTTGTTAAGCAAAGTTATTTAACGCGGGACGTCGAGCCAGCCTCGATTGCCGGCGTGTCCTCGTCCATTTTGACGAACAGGGGAGGACCGATCGACGTCGGAGCTCCTCGCTTCTTCGGAGATATTCAGCTTACTAAACATCTGTCGTCTGCGACTCCGTGTCTTCTCGTTTCGAAGCGGAGTCCTACGTGGATCCGACCGAACAGAGTTTCCTGAAAATACAACCGTCGTGACAAAGACTGGTTTCAAGAAAATTAACTCGTAAAATTACTTTCATCCACATCGTACGGTTTACCTTTGCCAATTCCTCCGCAGAAGGAAATCGTGCCGCACAAACATCGCGTTTGACCAAATTAATCCAATCCTGAAGGCTGTGATTACTGCAGGAATGCAAAATAAAAATACAACGATCGCAAACAAAGAGCGATTTCAAGAAAATTAATTCGTCGCGCAAAATTACCTTCATCCGCGTGGTACGTATTCCTTCCCCGATTCCTCCGTATCCGCGCAAGCATCGTGTTTGTCCAAATTAATCTAATCCATCGGGCGGTCCGTGAACCGTGCGCCGCGAGAACTTGTCGGTTTGCTCCTTGGCAGGGAAACTCGTGTACATGCACAGAGTCTAGAGGGAAACTGGCGAGTTCCTAATTTACACAGCCGCCGCATTCTCCGAAGCCCTTTTGGCCCAGACTCCTGAGTGCCGTCGGAACTTTGCCGACGATTAAAACGCTTTAGTAATTAACTGGGTCTCCTCACCTTCCGCGGTAACAGTTACCAACCCACCGGTATGCTCCTTCTGCCAACCAGTGGCGAGAATATCTTCTCTCCCTCTCCCTCCCTCCATCCCTCTCTCTCCCTTTCTCTCTGTCTCTCTCGGCCCGATTCTCCCCGTTTCCCTCTTCTTACGGGCTCGACCTCTTCTTCTCACCCTCTTTTCCCCTTCCTCTTTCGCGCCACTTCTGGCCTGCTGGCGCATATTTAGGGATCGCCGGTTAGAGGTTGCCCGGGCAACCAACATCGAGAAACCCTCTGTCGTTGCCAGGGCAACCTTCTCTCGCTCCTTCGTCTTCCCTCCAGAAGCTGCTTCACCACCACCGGCTGGATTCAATTCGTGAGAGCGAGAACGAATCGACTCTGGCTCCGCTAGGTGAAAAGGGTGTGCATGTGCGTGCGTGTGCATGACCTACGTGCGTCCGTGTGTTGGACCGGTGCGCATCCGGTCGCTACACGCTGCTGCCACCGGGGGGGGGGAAAAAAAAAGGAAAAAGATGCCGCACGTTCGGTGATTGTATTTGATAGCCCGGCCGTCGACGTGGAGAATGAACACTCGACCTTGATTAAAGCGGAGCCTCCGGATTCTTCACCGTTTCCACGGAATCGGCTTGGCTCCTGGGCTCGCTCCCGATATCTTTCCGCTTCTGAGGGATTTAGAATCCAGCAGGTACCTGAAAAATGCGTCGATTCGTTATTTCCGACGATGGAGATGAGCAAGTTTTCATTTGTCGACAGCTCGCAAGAATCTTCCACGAATAACAATAAATTAACCGAGTACTGAGCTGCGACCCAAGGATTTATTCACTAAGAAACTGTAAATCACTCAAAGTCTTTGGGGGGAAAAAAAAGCGTCCACCACCGCTCGCGTTCGTAATAAAGAAAAACGGGCTCGGCGACGGGTCGAATTTTCCCTGACGTCGCGGTGAAAATTCCGTTGGACGGAGCCGCAGCCGGAGTTTTCCGCGGCCCCATGAAAAATTGATCGAGCGCGATATCTCACGTTTAGGCGAATCGCGTTGAAGGAAAGCAGGACACGCGCCGCTCGTCCATCAAAAAAAAAAGAGAAGAAAAAAAAAAGCACGGGCAAACGGCAGACGGAGGAGCGCGCTTTAATATAAAACTTAAATAACGATACAACGCGGCGTCATGACGAAAATGGGAAATAATCTTATGAATAAGTTCTTCCCCGGGGCGTGCTTCGCTCAGCCGGCCGTTCGAGACACCTTCTTGAAAATTTGAGAGTAATTTTCCCGGTAGGTGAATTCCTCTTTGTTATTTATCGTTGTGGAAAATGCAGTCCTTTTGTCGAATATCAACAATGCGACGGAATGAACAAATTGCACATTCACACTCTCTTGGTAATTAGGAATATTTTGGCTATACCTAAGTTAGACTGGTAAGTATTTCATTCGCAAAGTATGTGAGTTATTTGTTATAAAATAATGATCAAGCTAATTTTCATTTCGTGGGTAATAAAATTGACTCACGATTACTCGATTAAATTAGTTCGTCGTTTTGTGGAATATCAATGGTGTAACATTGGGTTTGCACTTTCTTGGTAATTAGGAATATTTTGGCTATGCCTAAGTCAGAGTTTCAAGTTAGACTGGTAAGAATTTCATTCGCGAAGCTAATTTCCATTTCGTGGGTAATAAAATTGACTCGCGATTATTCGAAATTAGTCTGTCGTTTTGTGGAATATCAATGGTGTAACATTGGGTTTGCACTTTCTTGGTAATTAGGAATATTTTGGCTATGCCCAAGTCAGAGTTTCAAGTTAGACTGGTAAGAATTTCATTCGCGAAGCTAATTTCCATTTCGTGGGTAATAAAATTGACTCGCGATTATTCGAAATTAGTCTGTCGTTTTGTGGAATATCAATGGTGTAATATTGGGTTTGCACTTTCTTGGTAATTAGGAATATTTTGGCTATGCCCAAGTCAGAGTTTCAAGTTAGACTGGTAAGAATTTCATTCGCGAAGCTAATTTCCATTACGTGGGTAACAAAATTGACTCACGATTGCTCGTAATTACTTAGTCGCTTTGTGGAATGTCAATGGTGCAACAGACAAATTATACGGATTTGCACTTTCTTGGCAATTAGGTATATTTACGTCGTCAAGCAAACTATCGAAGAGTTGCAAGTTAGACTTTCATTCGCAAAGTGCGCGAGTAATGATCAAGTTAAGAGGCTAATTTCATCAGTCAAAGTCATGAAATTAAGTCTCGCGAACATACGAAACAATAGAAGTTTCGATCGCAAGACCGAGCACTTGCGACTACCTATTCGTTTTGAACAACAGCCTGACACGTTGCTGCCTTCGAAATCAGCAGCGGCGATTGATAAATTAGAACTTTCCTCGGAACTGCAAACAGACTTTCTCCTTTCCCGGCCATTTGTCACCTTTTTAAATCGCCTTCGATTTCCTTTTCGCTCGCTAACACAGGCGCGTACGTAGGTACGTGGCCCGGCCTACCTTAAAGACACCGGCTACGTGCTGGTTTTTAAATAACGACGTTGCGTACGAGCGACGAGCGTGTTTGGATTTCATTAACCGGGGAACACCGACTGGTGAAAAAAGAACGAGCGAGAATATACGCTAATAAATAATTTCCTACCTACGTTGGGCAATTTTCTTCCTTTTTTCTTGCCGCTCTCTCGGAAGGCTGACTAACGAGAGAGTTTTTTGCGCGATATTGTACGCTCGGAAAGCTCCATCACAGCGCGCGCACGACTAGGCGCGTAATGATATAATGACACGGTTCGCATACGCAAGCAACGCGTTTAGATTTTCTTTCGCGCGGTGACGACGAGAGAAATACATTCAATTCAAATGGACGCGCGCACGCGTTCCTGCTAATTACCAGCTAATTGATAAATTAGAATCTCGACACGCACTCCACTCTGCTCGCATCAACGCATTCCGCTCGTTTCAATTTATAATTCATTCAATCTGCTGCAATTCTCCTCCTGTGTTTAACTTTTGCATTATCATAAGCGGTACAAATCGCGAGGAATTAAACGGACGTCGCTGACGGTTTGCCATTGCTCGACGTCTTCGACCTATATGTAGCATATATGTGGCACTCGTAACACGTTCGTCGGTCATTTGTTGAATTTGTTCAGCTGTTGATTTTTGGCGATTTTTTATGGAGTAAAAATCGCGGGGAAATTTAAACACCAACTCTATTGCCGCAAGTTGGCGGCAAGTCGATAAAGATTCCACCGCGGTCCGGCAGATAATTATTTTTCAGATAAGAGCCGAGGAGAAGAATTTACCGGGCGCCAAGAGGATCGGGGGAGCGCCTCGCCAGCTTTGTTGCCGCGTGCCAAGAGCCGCCAGGACGACTAATTAAGTGCGCCGTAAGTTAATTGAGCCGCGTAGGAGGAGAACCGAAGATACGAGAGAAACGTTAAACTGCGTAAACATCGGACTAATTACTTCGAGGCTTTATCGCGCCACCAGTTACTCCGAGCGGAGCCCAGACGCGAGGCAAAGATTTCGATGCGACGATAATTCACCTAATTGGCATAAATGCAAAGAGAAAGGAGAGGAAGAAGGACGGGTAATTGCGAAATTTCGAAATTTCGAAATATTTATCTCTCGAAGAAATAAACATCGCCGTCCAAACCTGAGGGACGTCGCGATGAATTCGAGTTTTCGCGAGTAGCTTCTTCAAACGAGTGGAAATTGAACGAGGACCAAGAGAGAAAAGGCCGCGATGACGAGCTGCGATTTAACGAACGCGACTGGAACCCCGTTCTTAACCCCGGACGCCTCATCTAATCTGTCGATTCTTCTTTTTTCTTCTTCTTCTTCTCTCTCGATCGTCCCGCTTTTTCCCCCCACAATCAAGACGCGATAAAGATGTCAAACGTCAGTTAACTGGCCACCGGGGTCGCGACCGTACTCGCGTTGAGAAATTTCAATTCATGAGCAATCGGTCGATCCATTGATCGCGAGAGCCATCACAACGCGCTATCTCCCGCGTTGTGCAACGTCTCGTCAACGGACACCGCGATCCGGAAAATATTACTCCACCCCGAGTAGCACATCGAGCTATCAATTTCCCACGAAATTAGTTGAATTCCCGACAAAGAAGAAGCGAAACAAAAAAATTCCACTCGTATCGGTCGAATCGTTTCTGCGAATTTCGGGGCAACTTTGACGAAAATTTCAACGATTGACGTTACAATTTTGCTGTTTACTGATATTACAAAGAAGAAAAAGAGAAAAAAATTGAAATCAATCGAATTTCGCTTCTCGCGACGTTCGAAGCAGCTTTCGTAGCTTCCGAGGGGAAACAAATCCCCGAAACTTGGTGGTGAATCCGTACCGCCGGTAACTGCGAGGCAAACTTCGAAGCTGCGAAGCCGCGATCTACGGTTTCTCGCGGAGGAACGCGAAGTAAGATCTCCGCGAGATTCGCGGTTGCTTTGCAAGTCTAATTGCCGGCGCGATCGCGAGGAAATACGCGGAGGAAGAGAGCGCGTGCGAGAGGAAAGGGGGGAAAGGGGGGAGGGAGTGGAGGAGGAAAGCTCGAGGTGGAGATTTAGCTGGCAGGTTCGCGAGGGAACGGCCATAACAGGAGCGCAAAAATGGGGTTGCTAGTGAAAGGGAGATGCAAAGATGGCTGCTGCGGGGAACGACGTGTCTGCGCTTCTTTTCTTCCTCTTCTTCCTTCTTCCACCATTTCCTCCTCATCCTCCCTCGTCTGGCCGTGTCTTCTCGCGTTTTTCCCAACATTCTTCCGCTTGTTCGTTCGTTCGTTCGTTCGTTTGGTCGATGGGGGATTCGAGTCACGCGTCGGCGGTTAGTTCTGATTAGCGACAGGGCGAATGACGTACCACTGGCAGGATCTCGTGCCTCGAATACGGAAGCAGGGGAAGGTGGAACGCTGCAAGTGGCAAGAGCAGGCCAACGTGACCAAGCCACCCGGCGCTGCTTTATGGGAATTTATTTAGAGGGATCCACGGTGACTACACGAGCAGCCTCTCTCCCCCTTTGGCACCTCGGCGAGCTGCGGATATCTCTCGGCTACTCGCGCGCGATGAGAACGCGGCGCGCACACGCGATCATTTCTTATTTCGAACAGTTGCCTTCCCTCGTGGCCACGAAGTACGATAAGTACCTCGCCGCACTTTGAAATCTGGCGGGGGAGAAAGGAATCGCTAACTTTGCCATCTTCCTCTCGAAGAGAAGGTTCTTTGACAAAAGGGGAAGATTGTTTAAAAAAATTATCCTATTTTTCTTATCACTGAAAGTGATTTTAGCGGGGGTAACCCAGAAAATCGGAAACCTCAAGTGCAACGCTGATGCAACGAAAATTAGCGATTGGTTGATTTGGGTCACGTGATTCGCGAGGGGGCGTGGCGTAGACCTCGAGTAGCCTGTAATTTGTTTTGTATCGATTCAAATTTTATGGCAAAAGTGTCGTCTTCATTTCCTACTCAGAACAGTTGCTTCTTTCAGTGAGACGAATCGTACTAGGGTACAAGTGGTGCAGTTTTTGCAGAGTGTATATACATGTATGTATCTCACGCACGCGGAATTTTACGGGAAATTTTATTTTTTTTTTTCCGCCCCACCGAATAGAAATCACAGCGACGATAATCGTCAGAGCGCGAGGTATCCGGCATTTTAAAAGGAGGGAGGGGAATTACGTCGCGAGCACACGGCCACGTTGATTAAACAGCGAATTTTCCCGTTGTAACGGCCACCGCTGTAATTAAATTAATTAGTCATTTACGTGTGTTTATCATCGAATATTAAAACGTACGGCTGATCTCTCGCTGTCAGTATGTTTCGATTAAATTGCCCGCCGTGCCGATACGGATGGTCAAGCTTAACGCGTATTTATACGACACAATAACTAACGGTCAGCGGGCGAGTAGTAAAAGCAGAACAAATTATTTTATTCTTCATTGAATAATACGAGCCGGCGCGCTTTTCCAAAACCAACCGCCCCGGCCGGGTATATATGTATCGTCGTCCTATTTTGCAATTTGCGCTCAAAAACCAACTAGGCGGCCGGTTGCCGGTATATATCTGAAAATTTCAGGAGAATGGACCATCGCCGAACGCAGTAATTTCACGGCCGCAGTAATTTCTTCGTTCCCGCAAATAAAAATCAAACGAGGATTTAACGTCATTTTCGGGTCGTCGCGTTCCGGTCGTAGATGGAAAACTTCTCGCTGCCACGGAACGAACGAAACACGATAAAGAGAATCAACTGAACCCTCTTAAACTGCTGCTCAGAAGATACAAACAACCGATTCGTCTAAACGAAACGTAGCCTCGTATTCGACGGATCGACGCGGATTCATTCTCGCGATAGGGCGAGAAGATACACTCGCCAAAATCGCCGTGGCTGGCATCGTAACGGCACTGCTCTGGCGAGAGGGTGTCGAGCTGATTCACCGGTAATCCGCTCGAAACTCGCGCGAGAGATCCAGCGAAGACAAGAGGGAAAAGAGCGTCTGATAAAGGAAAGAAGGCGCGCACACACCGGCAAGGTCCTCCTAAATCACCAAGAAGATGGCCGGCCGCCTCTGTCGCTCTCCCTTCTTCTTCCTCCTCCACCACCGAGGCTTTCCACTTTGCCACCCCCGTCCTTTATCCCTCTTTTTCCCTTCTCTCGACTCTCGGTGCGATCGTTCTATACGCCGAGGCTCACGAATCCTCGTCGCTTATCGCTCGTACGATCTACGAGGTTTGCACACCTCGGTACCGTACCATGTTCTTCTTCTTCTTCTTCTTCTTCTTCTTCTTCTTCTTCTTCTTGTTCGAAAGAGCAAGGAGAGCAGAGCTTCTCGAGAGAGAGAGAGAGAGAGAGAGAAGCGACCGGACACGCACCAACACACGGTCACACCGCTCGGATAATGTAGTCCTCCGGTTGATTTATGGGTTAATAGTTAACCGGCCGTAAATAATGCTAATCACACTCTTATTATACGTTCTGGCCGCGGCATCGCGGCGAATGTTTTGTCCTTGGCTCCCGCCAACGTTTCAGACCGGCTCTGCCCGCTCCTTCGCCAGCTGGCTCTGATTGGACGAGGACTCTTCTCTTCGATTGCCGCCTGCGACAATGCCACATCTCGCGTGGACATCTTACGTGCCGTACCGACGCGGCGTGAGATTGTCGCGGGACTCGGGTTCGGTCGCCACCGAGATGACTGATCGACCACGTACCCGGAGAATAATGTCCCGGGAGCTGGATGCACGAAATTGATTGAGAGGTCGCGAAGGTGATTTAATTTCGTTCGGTTTGATACAATACCACGTTCCTCTAGTAGCAGTCGGGTAAAAGAGAGGGATAACGTAGGCGCAGCTATCGCGATTAAATTTGTTGCTATGATAAATTGTTATTATAAATTAATGTTGTGCTTGTCGAGTTTTTTTGACTTTCACGGGCATTTTGAAATGAGATTTTTATTTTGCAACAGTCGACTGTAGACTGGGTTTGTCTAATCGTGGCGTGATAAAATTCACTCGTTTATTTTACTCGGCGATTCTGCTTCGGTGTTCTAAATTTGCCTAACAACGCAAATCAGACGTTTTTAGAACGTTGAAGGTGTCTCGCGACTGTCTCGACATACAAGCGGGTGCTTGATCGGAGTTCTCGATTTAGAAAATGGAAAATGGTCAAAAGAAACACGAACCAACACTCTTTAACATGTACACACTGCTCTCAAAAATTAGGGGATATTTCAAAATGAATATGAAGCGATGAAAAAAGTTTATTAAACGAGAACAACTTTCTTTCTTTGTTACTTATTTAATAAAAAAAAAGCAAATGCTTCGTATGTGTGTTTCAGAAATATCTACTTTTCGATACTTTTCTTTACTTCCAAAGCATCGCGACAGTCTCGAGGAATTCAATCTTCCTTAAATTCGCGAAACCATTCGAATTACCAAAGACAACTCCCTCCAACGACGACGAGGATATTGAATGCTCGGACGAAGACGGTGGCCGGAAATTGCGGTTTGGGGAGGGGTTCGAGGGAACGTCCGCTCGCCCAATACGAGGCTGGCGAGCAAAATAGCCGATACATTTTATTTCCACCGGCGGTGTGCTGACTCGGTGTTTTCCCACCTCGGAAACCCCCGTTTCGGTGCGCCAGCAGCGACGTCTACGCGATTACCCCTCGGAAAAAAAGTCTCAAGACCAGACCCGGAGAGAGAGAGAGGTGGTTTCAGCTGAAAATATCGGTTGGTCGATTGGAAACGGTTTAGTTGCGGGGAAATCCGCCGCGAATTGGATTGTATTTCGTGGAACAACCATCATCGGGGCCGCCTCTAATTTCCCTTTCGAGGATTCATTTAACGAACGACAAGATCTGGCGAGAAGTACGATCGTTGGGTGAAAATGGGGATTCGAAACGAGTTTAGGAGTTGATTGCAACGAAAGAAAGAGAGAGAGAAGGAATTGGAGAGTCTTGATAGGTTTCTTAATAAATTCTATTTTAATTCAGTTGAAAGCTTGGCAAGACAAGTGACTCATTTTTTCAACAAACGAGTCAGTTCGACGACAAGTCCAATATCGATACGATGGTTCATACATCCCGCTAGAAATCGCAACTTTAATTGAGGCTAAAAGAGAGGTGGGAAAAACAAAGATGTTGCCTCTCGTCGTAACAGCGACGAATTTTGAAAAATCTATCAGCTCGTGGTCGTCGAGTCGATTAGCATAATTTGACACTTTGCACAAGCGAAACGAGCAGGTGACTCGGGAGACGAGACCGGTGTCAGCAGCCTCTCGTACGTACGTACGAAGGGGGGTTAAAAAGCGGCAACAAAACCGCGCTAAAAGTCGGATCAGCCTGGAACAGCGACGTCCGCGAGGAGAAGATTGACCACCTTCGATAGTAATGGGCGCTTGATTACAAAGCACGCTCCACTCCGGCCCTGCCCCCTGTTTATATCAATATCTCTTTTCTGCGTGCACACGCACACACGCACCGGGATTCGATGCCCGGGGAGCACGTGTGTGCGCTGGCGGCCGATCGTGATCCTTCTTCTCGCGCGCTGGGCCCGCGTATTCACCGGAAACGGTAAATTTCATCGGACAGTGTGAACAGGTATCTAGGAATCACCGGTGCCTCGTTTTCTCCGGCACGTTGCAATTTTCGTCCGCGTTACATTCGTGACGGCGCGTCGTTCGTTTTATTACGGCTGAAATTCTCCTCGGAATTTCCTCCTCCCGATCCCGGCCTCCGGTTCGACGAATTTCGACGCCGACCTCTCTCGCCTCTACCCCCTTTCGATCCTCTCGTTCTCTCTCTCTCTCTCTCTCGATCGCCGCGAGATTCCTCTTTCTTCTCGCGGAGAAATTTCGCGCGCAGAAATAACGCTTCTTAGGGTGCGATTTCGGTTCCACCGTCTTTCGATCTCGGAACTCGAAATTGAACCAACTCGCCGGAGACACGTGTTCGTCTCCACGGGAGGATTTTCCACGGCAGTGAGACGTTTTTTCCAAGATTCGAGCTGGATCGAGAAACGTTGACGAACCGGCGATCACGGCGAGATCGTAAAACGATTCCCGGAGTTCCGAGAACCGGAGCCCATATCGGTCGACGAGGGGCCACGCATTAAATTACGTAGAATTTTCAATATGTGCTATAATATCGGTACGCGATGCCAAAAGGGACGAAGACGAAGCACAATTCCCATCATCGATAAGACGGCCCCTCCCCGCCGTTCGTCCGGGCGATCGTTTTGTCGATCGTGAATGCGGAGCCGAGGACGAGCGGAGGAGAGAGAGCGCGTTAGCCGCTCACCGTGGTGGTGAAACGGCCTACGCCAATGGCCGATGATGAAGTTATCCAGCGATAATGGCTCCATTACGTTGCACCGTCTCCAATGGGGCCCCGTATATATACGTAGCAGGTATCCCGTGAAGGATCCCCGCGTACGATTCCACGATCGCCACTCGCAGCCCGCCAAGGTGGGACGAGGACGTGCCGAGAACGAGCGGCGCGGGATGAAGAGAAACGGCGATGGTACGAAAGTGGGAGAGGGGCCAAGTATCCGTCGCACCATATACTTACCATGGCGATTGTTTATGTTGGCTGATGGCCACTTATGTTGCACACACATCGCATTACGAGGCCGTTCTCGAGGGCCTCGCGAGCCGTTACTTAGCCCGTGGCTTCGCCCGTCGTAGGGTAATGGCGAACACGTTACGGATAAAATGTATACTTAGTCCCTCGGCCCGATGGCACCGATGCCACGGCACCATACAGATTACGCAGGGGGAGGGTTATCCCGGATCCACCTTCCTCTCCTCCTCTTTCCACGTTCCTACTCCTTTCTCTCTTTCCTCCTTTCGTATCTTTTCTTTTTTTCTTTTTTCTTTCTTTCTGGCTTGGCCACCATACAAATTCGAGGCGTCTCCACCATTTTCCACGGATCGGCGACGACGCCTTCGTGACGCACCTGCCAAACGCGAGACGAACCATCGCGTAGTCTAGCCTCCATTTTTTTTTTTCTTCGTCCTTTCTCTTTACGATCGACAATATTAAGTCGAATGGTTACTACGGAAAGTTTATTGCCTCGCGATCTACTTTCTCTATCTATTTTGTACGTCGTCGGAAACAAAAGCAACGTAAGAACGGTCGAAAGCGACTTCCTTCGGCGAGAGAGCTTCGGCACGAGCGCATCGGCTGGCCGGCTCCCGTTTTGTTCTTATTGGCAGCGATAGAGAGGCGGGTATTCAATAGTTATTCATTAAACTCGAATTCAGTCGGGCAGGATGCTGGGGTCAGTTCCACGCTGACCTTGCGGCTACGTTCAAAGGCCTTATCTCCTGCTGAGGTCCCTTGCCTCTCCTCCTCCCCCCTCCCTAACCGCCCGCGCCGTTTCGATATGCACGGCGTGACTCTCGCGCCTCCGCCGATCGCCGATCCCTTTTCTTTCCTTTTTCTCAACTCGCCGCTTCCTGCTTTTCGCTGTTTTCGTTCGTCGCAGCTCCCAACGACCCTCTCATCTGATCTTTTTCGGGGCGCCAAAACAATCGAGATCGACGTACTTTGTCGAATTTCGAATGTCGCGTAATTGTTACTCTCGATAAATTCTATAAATTCTCTTTGTATTTTTCTTAGTCGAAGTGAGAAACTAGCGCTCGATTTAATTAAAATCGACTAAATTTCTCGTTTCTTGCCACTCCTGTTTGTTGAGAGAGTCGGTTACGTAACGAAATCGAGAAATTAACAGCAGTCACTCGCGAGAAGTACACGAGTAAAAGTCTCTGTTATCTCGAGTGTAAATGCCCGAGTGAAGTGTATTAATATATACCGCGGACGATTTGTTACGGTATCAAAAGTTCAACGAAACTTAATCGCAATCCCATTTACCACCCCCGAACGATATCAAATAATTAACGATACTTAATATATCGTGCCGCGATGTATTAATAAGCGAGAGGCGCGCAGAGGCGCGCGAAGGGAAACGATCGAAGATCGACGATCCATTTCTCGATCGCGTTCCGAGGAAACGCAAGCTGCAGCGGGTGGTTCCCAAATCATTTAGCCACGTTGGAAACCGACCGCGTCGAATCGCTGGCACACACGATTAAATGCGGCTCGTTTTCTACGTCGTGGGAACCGACTGCCACCGGCACGCCGACTCGCTCCACTTCTAATCGCCGTGAAAATCGTTTCGAAAAAAAAGAGGAGAAGAAAGAAAGAAACGTTGTCCCTGATCAGCCACGGGTAATTACGCGAAAGTATGTTCAGCAGCACGCCTCATAAACAGCTCACTTAACGCGTCATGAGAAAATTCGGCTGGCTTTAAAATCTTGGTTTCTAGACCTTGCTATTTATTTCATAGTAATTGATGAAACCTTACTGTATTTATTTCATAATAATTTTTGAAATTTTGCTATATTTATTTCGTAATAATTTGTGAAACCTTACTGTATTTATTTCATAATAATTTGTGAAATTTTGCTATATTTATTTTATAATAATTTATGAAACCTTACTGTATTTATTTCATAATAATTTGAGAAATTTTGCTATATTTATTTCGTAATAATTGATGAAACCTTACTGTATTTATTTCATAATAATTTGTGAAATTTTGCTATATTTATTTCGTAATAATTTGTGAAACCTTACTGTATTTATTTCATAATAATTTGTGAAATTTTGCTATATTTATTTCGTAATAATTTGTGAAACCTTACTGTATTTATTTCGTAATAATTTGTAAAATTTTGCTATATTTATTTTATAATAATTTATGAAACCTTACTGTATGCTTTTATAGTGTATTGTATAATTTTTATTATTTAGTAATAATTTTTAGTAATAATGTTTTATTCGTAATAATTACTGCTCAATTTCACTCGAGAATGTTTCACGTAGAGTGCGGATTTTCACACATTTCTGGGGAATGGAAAGCTGAAAAAACGCAGGCAATGCGTACGATAGGCAGAAATAACATATAAAATATTCAAAATATTAAATATTAATATATAAAATACTCAAAGTGGAATACTTAGTAGCGTCATTATAATACACAGTAGCTGAAGCAAATTTCTATTTGGCTTCTGCTTCTTCACTCATGCCTTGCGAAAGTGCAACAACGCGTGAAAAGTCCGCGGCTTGAGAATTCGAAAAGCACCAGAGTCCATAAACCTCTTTCCCTCGAACGAAGACCGCTCGATGGAGAGGCAAGATTTTCGCACAGTCAGAGGTTCGACGCGCAAGGGGACCTCTGGGATCGCGGAGGCAGCGCACCGATCAGATAGACCGCGTTGCAACACCAAGAACACTCTCTCTCTCTCTCTCTCTCACACACACACTCCTCTCTCCTTCTCGGTGTACGTACGTATTTGAAAAGAGCAACAAATCCAGTGGCTTTATCGTCGATCGCCGGTGGTAATCCTATAGGTGCTTAGCGTGAAATCCCATAATCGATAGTTTGCTTAACCCGGAGCCACGTGGCGCCACGTGGCGAGCCACCATTAGACCCATCCTAAAGTATACACGGGACAGAGAGACGGCACCGGCGCGAGCCTCGGTGCCAACCGTACGTCGTAACACCGTATATCTCTATGTTAATATGGGAATGCTGGCCGACTCCGTGGCAGGCCCATAGGGGAATTCGATACGCCTCGTGCGACGCATCTGGCTGACGTTTCAACCCCCTTCCCGAGGGCCGATCGCTACCGATTTTCCTGCCTCGTATCGTACTCGCAGGTACAAGGGAAAAGATCCTGCTCCCCGGGCTGATACCGGCCGGCGCAATTATCGAAATTAGATGGGATCGTGTACGTTATCTCGCAACGGAATTTCCAAGCCCGCCGCGATTTATCGAAATCAGAGAGGGAAGGAGGGTTGGAACTGGGGGTGTGTGTACGTAATGTCCGATACGGAGTTTCAACTGGACTTGACCGGGGCTCGGTCCGTAGGTTCGAAACGAACTCTAGGTTCATACGTTACGTCCGACTAGTTTCACTTCGAAGCTGATGTCGCTGCGTGCCGAAAGGTCCACGCAACGACGATTACTTCACGCGAACGTGACGTATCGCGGTCGCGGCAGTCGGGGATATCTTAATTATGTAGGATATCAGCGTGTTCTCGGTCGTCATTCAGCTTGTTACACAATTGGTACATTCACTCCGCGCCATTCATAAATTCAGCTAATCTCCAGCCGAGATTCTCTCTAACGAGGCTCTCCACTTTGGGGAGAGAAGAGAAGAAAAAAAGGAGACGAAACACGGTCAACATACGACTCGTTATCAACCGCCAGATTACGTGCTACTTTCGTCTGACGAAAGCTCCACTGAAATCGGAATGCAGCGCCGCAGAGATACCAGCGGACGAATATAACTGGAACGATTACACTTTTACGTTCGCGGAAGATTCCATTCGCGCGGCCGATCGACCGATCGTCCTCGGTCCTCGAGCGTGAAAATTCGACGTGTTTTCTCTCGCTGACCCGCGAGATCCACCGCGATCGTTGGAAAATCTGTCCCACGCCCCGCTGGACCATTAACCATCGGTCGAGGTCGACCTCACTTCCTTTGATAGCGGCGTCTTAAAGTCTGCCACGGTCGAGCCAGCTGCGCTTCCACCATCTTTCTTTCTCGTCTCCCCCTCGTTTCTTCTTCAATCGTTCGCCCGCGCCGTTCCGCTTCGTATGGGATATTAATTATGCCGCGTGATAATCACGCCGGAGCAACGAATCCGTTAATTGGCCGGCAGATACGCTGACGTCGGAACGGAACCGAGAACCGTTTTGATAAAACGGAAATAGCATCCGTATATCTTCTATCAAGACGGGCCATTGATTCCTCGGTTGCGTTCAATGGGTCATCGTCTCTCTCTTTCTCTCTCTCTCTCTCTCTGTCTCGTTCATTCAATGGCACAGAGGCGGTGATTCAGATTCCATTCAATTGCCCGTTTCAATCGTCGAATACAGATACAGAACGTCGTGAATTTCTTTTCTCTCAAGGTTCTCTCAAATTCTTTCTGCGATTCGATCGAGCGAGGGATTAAAGATTGCGAGAGTTTGGAAAAACGCGAAACATTCGGGAACTTCAACTATCGAACGAATGAGGAAGATTGGGAAAGATCCCAGTGTCCCAAAGTAGGGTAAAACCGAGTGTTTTTCTGAAATAGGAGTTACGATACGTAACTTAACTATGGCGAACAGATTTCAGAGCGAACAACATCGCAGTGATGCAAATTTCGGCTTGAAGAGTTTATATGAAGTTTTGTGAATGAAGCGATTGTTTTTTGGTGCTTTCACATTCGAAAATCCATTTGTATTTCAATATTTGTAACATTCTATAGTCTATTGTAGATAAATTTAACACTTTCTTCAACTTTCTATCTTTCTATATTAGAAATATTCAATGTTTAGTAAATTATTATAATTTCGGATAATGTTGAAGGGGGTGACGAATATTTTGAGAGGTGCCCATAAGTAGTATCGTTTTCTTTAAATTTGACAAAACACTAACCTATATTCTTTACATAACCTCATCCTTAAACATAACCTATATTCTAGCTGAATATATTGGCATTTAATGTACTTGTATTAAAATGTACTTGTACTTAAATTATATAATAGATTAAAATCGTATTAACTCTTAAATAAAATGAAATTTTGTGCCAGTATCAAAAAAACGACATTACTTATAGGTGCCCCTAATACATATATTAAAATAATTCAAAGTTCTTATAAATGAGAAAAATTCCTAAACCAAAATAATAATTAACGTAACATTTTATAAGTAAAATAAAATAAATATATTTGTTAAAACTGTTAAAAATTGTTTTTACTATTTCTTAACTGGTAAAAATAAAAATTTGACAACTGTATCGCATTTTACCCTATGGGGCGAAATATACCCCTGGGTATTTGTATATTTCCACAAAAAATTTTACTTTCCCGCAAACCCTACAATTCTTACCAAAAAATTTGCTCATGTTCTTACTGCACAACGTCCAAATTAAGAGATTCAATCTTGTGCGATTTTTTTCCTTTTTTCTTCGTGAAATCCAATTTTTTGCTAAATACATTAGGCACCCTGGCAGCGGGAGTCGTCGCGAGGAGATTCTTGTTTCGAAGCGCGGGGTGGAAAATCGGATCGCGCGGCGTGGGAAAGCAGCGGCGATTAACTGCAATTATTCGCGGACAAACGGGCGGCGATAATTCCGATCTAATTGCATCCGCGAGTCGGGCGACAGATGCAAATTGGGCTTAAGTCGACGTGGTGGAGGGGGGGAGGGGGTGGGTGGTGTGTGCGCCAGCGGAAGAGGAAGCTGCGTTTTCAGTAAGATGAACGACATCCATTCGCGGCTCATTCATCCTCGTAATTAGCGCCCGTCCCTGGCGCGCATTCGCGCCACGTAAATACAACGCACGTGGGAGCTATACAACCCCTCTTGCCGGTAATTTATTCGCCGCCGGTACCTTCGCCTTATTATTGTATTAAGCCCGGTAGTCGTGGCCGGCGTACAGTTAATTACAGAAGCTGTTAACTCGAAAGAAAATCGCGAGAGACGCGAGCGTGCCGCTAAGCGAGTAAGATGCCACGAGATAGTCTTGTAGCCGGCCGAGTCTCAGAGTCGTCGCTCGAGACGCGGAGAAGTTGATGGAACTGAAACTTGGAGGGGAAGATGAAAAAAGGGAGGAGGAAAGGGCGGAGAGATATTCTCCGCTAGATATTCCGGATTTACCAGCAGCCGGCCCTCAGACTAGGAGGAACTATGCATGAGTTGCGTGTGTTTAGGTTTCCGGATAAATATTGCATGGAAAAGGCGCTCGCGTTCTTTAAGGGTTCTGCTCTCACCTGTAAATATGCAACGTTCCCTTTGGCTCGAGTCGGCGAGCAAAAATTGCACATTGCTTCGACATTCATGAACGAGTCGTTAGCATTCCAAGTAAAAAAAGGGCCTAAAGTCGAAGGGAGGAAGGACCTAGCGTCGTTTCTCCTAACGAGAAAATCTTCGTCGTTTTGTAATGTGTAGTAAATTGCGGAAAATGTCTCGAGGATAATTGGCACTGCGCTGCTAGAACGATACACGATTGGTTCCCCGTTAATTGAAAACGCAGTTCGAATTAGACGCACTTAGGTAACACGAACCCGCAGCCGTGGTCGTAATTTACTTGTCAGAGGGCGGGAGAGAGAGAGCAGGAGAGAGAGAAAAAAATTACACGTTTGCGGGGCATTTCGGTGACACATGTGGTGTTTTCCGCGGCAAAAAGGTCGCTCTTTCCGTGGAGCAAGCCAGAAGGGAATTTAATTCCGGCGATTTCGAGGCTTGACCAAGGGTAGCTTTCCGGAGCTGCGGAGGCATTCCCGGGAAATCAGGGTTGTTCGGCGCGGTGGCAGTGATTTAAAATGACAACCGCCCCGGGCCGGTGCAGGGGTTATCCCAAGAGTGCAGTGTCTCACAGCCAACTGCCTCCGGCGGACGACGGTTCATGCGTCGCGATTAAAAAACTTCCGCCCGGAGCGTTGCAGAATCTCGCGGATTTATTCGTTTCGAATCGAGTCCTCCGGCCTCTTTGTCTCCTTCGATTCGTCTCCTTTCGTTCCCCCGAGGGCGGCAAGAATCCCCGAAAGCACGAGCTGAAATTTTCATTGCGAAATTCCCAAAATTATTCGTTTCAGCAGGTGGCTATTTGTTGAACAATTTATTCGGTTACTCCAACGCAGGTGTGTCTAATAAGAATGTTATTATTTAACCACGAATGTTTATTGTGTTTCTTTCAGGGAGGAACGTTTATATCTGCAGACAGATACGAAAAATACACAGTAAAATTTTGGATACGAGCATCTTGATAAAATACTCTTCGTATTGTCACTACCCGTATCGAACCAGATATTGATGAACTGGTATCTAAAAAAAACAAGCTCAGTGTTCTCGTTTCAAGAGTTTTCACATTTTTTTCATTAATATAAATATACTTTTCCAATTAATGTATTATAAAAGTTGTTTCAATGTTCTCGTAAATAATATAGGTTACATTGAATTGACAAAAAAAATATGTTGGATTGATGCGTTTATTATTTACGTGATGGACTTCTCAAAATCAACAGACAAGTAATAGTAACAAGTCCATTGCGAAAGTGACAGAGCATCGAGTTAACTCAAAGAGCGATCGATCTCTCGATCCCAGATATCGATCGAAGAGGAATCACGTCGCATTCCGGTTGTTCCCGGAATTGGCGATTCTAAACTGGCCGGATCAGAAACAAATTGAAACGGTCGACGAATTTCCCTGAGAATATTGGTTTAACGTCCACTCGAGGCGAGCGCAAAGCCTCGCGAATTTATTAGCTCTGGGATTGCTGGGACCTGCAGGTTTCCTACGCTCTGGCGGAGCCACCGTTCAACCGCTAATGGATGTCCAGGCTGTATCTTGCCGCCGCGATTCTTGAATGAGCTTGTAATGCAGCAGGCGAGCCTTTGTCCCGCTCCGCGTGGGAGGGCAATTTGTTTGGCAGAAACGGAACGTTCGCGAGGCGTTTGCGTTTATTCGTCGGCTTTCTGCCGGGAAATTACATATATATATATAAATATATATATTTATATTCGCAGATAAGCGACAGAGTGAATAATAAACAGCAGAAAATGAGAAATTCGCCGATGTAATTATATTTTCTTTTGTGCGTCGCGGCCCACAAATTGCCAGCGCCATTCTCTTCTTCATTCTATTTCTCTTCGCGCGCGCGCAAAAAAAAAAAGAAACAGAACGGAAAGAAAAAAAACTGCACGACTTGTACCCCAGTACGATTCCTCTCACTGAAAGGCCCAGAAGCAACTGTTCCGACTAGGAAATGAAAACGACTTTTTTTCCATTCGCTCAGTACCAGACAACGCCACTCCTACTCGAGGTCTACTCCACGCCCCCTCGCGAATCACGTGACCCAAATCAACCAATCGCTAATTTTCGTTGCATCAGCGTTGCACCTAAAGTCACTTTCAGTGATAAAATTGATTACTTTCAAGCGTACACGGAAAATCCAACCAGTTGACACAGTTATACCTGTTGGGTGTAAGATTCATCGTAAAGATATTCATCCGTGTCATTTTCATTTGCCTTTTTGGTACTTTCAAACGTTCTCTCGGAGAAAAGCATTGCTTCTTCGCCGTAATTTCTATTTGTACCTAATAAGATACTGGTAAGGCTGGTAAAGTTTAACTAAACAGCTCGTCAAAAGTTTGACGATTTACAGTCAATTTCCTCTTCGTCGTCTCTTCTTTCGTGGATTTCCCTTATTTCACTTGGGAGACTGAAACGAAAGAATACTACGACGCATACATAACTCGAATTAAAATATTCTTCATCGTTACGCCGCTCCTTTTTACCACCCTGTGTCGTTAGCCACCATTTTTATCACCCCGTTGGCTGCCACAATCCCCGTGTCTTTGTTGCCCCGGCGGAGCAAAGGTTCCATTAAAATAGAGTAAAAAGGCGAAACCGATTGCTCCACTGCGCAATCGTTCGGCCGATCCGCCGTAGCGGGAGGGGCCAGACGGGCGCGGATGATCGATCATCCAGCGGAGGCAAACTAGATCGAACCGGGCCAGTAATGATTTTTCAAGGGGCGTTTCGTTGGAACTTCTCTCGTCTCGAGAGCTGCCGAGATAGGAGAGCGTTCAAACTTTTATTAAAAAACAGAAAGGAGTCGGCCTCGGTAAATCCATTTGTGGAGCGAGCTCCTCGTCGAGATGCTAACTTAATGACTGATGATCCCGACTGTTCCTCCTGCTGCCCTCCGCGGCTCGCCCGAGCGATTTCCATCTTTCGCGCGAATTCATTTCCCTATTATTTCAGAACGTCGACCAGGAGATATATGAATTGTTTGATATCGCCGGGATGCCGGCGCTGCTACAGCTCCGACGCCGGTTCCTCCGGCGGATAAATTGTCCTAAATATCCAACGTAACACCCCGGCGTTGGATGGCAGGGTGCGCGAGGGATCGGGCGAGTCGTGGGCGTGTCGGTCGCGTGCCAAGCATCTATCATCCCTTTAAAGGGCCTCCAAGATGCCGAACAAACTGAATGCCCGTGGCTGCTAAACGCTGTCAAAACGTTGACGAAGTCACGTGCCCGCAGATGAAAGAAACCAGCCTCCCTCTGGTTTAAATCGACTCTTTTTTTTTTTTCTTCTTTGCCCCCCCCCCCCTCCTCGCCGCTCTTCCCTTTCAAACGAAACGCGACAACTTCGTCTGATCGATCGACCCTTCAGACGCGCAGGAGGAACGAGACGACAGGATATGTAAGATGAGAAATACGACGACTCGCTGGACTTGGAATTATTCCTCCTTCTTTCTTTCTTTCTTTCCTTTTTCTAATTCGAAGACTCGGTCACAGATTACGCAGACGAGGAAGCCAAACGAAAGAGATCGTGCAATTTCGCAGGAAAGCCGGAGGAAACAAAGTTTCGATAATTAAAGCTCATTATTTCACGTCCAGAGCCGTGAATCGTACGAGACCTAATGAATGCAAATGATGGAAACGGCAACGCAACTGGGGGATTTGAGATAAATGGTGGCGCGAATTAAATGCAGAAGGCAAGATTAGAAGCGAGGTCAGAAGATATTGTGCAAGATGGAAAATGATTAATGGGATGTCTGCTGCATTAACTGGGTTAGTTTTACGCGAATATCTGTTAATCTACCGCGGACTGCTAATTACTGTATCACGGGCCGAACCTGCGTTGATCAGAAGCAATACGATTCAACGCTAAATACCGTTCCGACCGAAGGTGTAGGGTGAATTTTCTGTAGATAATTCAAGACAGTCGGCGCGGTCCGACAAATTTCGCAGCGTCTGCCGCGGGATTTTGCCCCTCGGTGTTCCTACGACGTTCCCCGCGAACTTGGAAGATTACCATAAAGGTCCGGAACCAGCGTGAAACTTTCGCGCGAAATGTTGATTATTCCGCCGGGACTTTCGTCAAATTCACCATGTATCGAATCCATCCGATCCCTAATGTCTCAAAACCCCAATGAATCTTTAATCTTTCGGAGAGACTGGAACTTTAACAGCTTCCGACTCGAATGTATATTCCAGTCCCAAATTTCTGGTGTCTCTTCTCTATTTAATTACTTGACAAAAGAAATCTTGTTCTCATCCAGCTGACAACATTCGAGTCACGTCGAATCGCGAGATTTCCGCGGCAGTTGAAACAATTTGTACGAGCAAACTTCGCTTCGCGGCAGGGATTTAGCTCGGTCGAAACGAAGAGTTATCCACTTGGTAATAACAACGAGGAGACTTTTGGCGTTAACTGAGCCGAGGGTGGCCGGCGGTGTTTGCGGTCGTGGGCAGGGGTTGCTCCTCTGTGATTTTAGGGTTTGCACAAAGAGAGCAGCGGCAGCAACACGGAATGGCGTGGCACGCGGATGTAGTCCCCGCGCCGCCGGATGACTTCGACTCCTACCCCTCTGTCGGGAGAACGTTTTCACCCCTCCGACAAGAATTATATTTGGATTACAAGCATTATCGCCCCGGAATGAACTTGACTTTTATGGCGGCGGAATTGCCGAGGGTTTTCGCTTATTCATCCCCCCGCGACCAGCCGCATCCAGCAACCTAGAAATTAGGCCACCCCCCTCCGATCGCCTATCACCCTCGCCGATGCCAATTTTTCCGTTGTTTCCGATTAAAACAGTTTTAAGTAGTAGCGGAACAGTTCAGTTATCAGTGGGAATTTAATCCGGCTGCTTAACGAAAGAAATAAATAAATGTCGAACATCTACGCCTAAGGGGTGGTTTTCTTCGAGAAATATATATATGAAGTTGTACATACCATTTAAACCATTATACCAATTTTTAAACCATTGAGCCATTACATTAAACCATTTGAACATGTATAACATCATTTAAAGTTACGTACACCGCTGAACGATTATATCAAACTTAGCTATACCGTTTAAACTTTCCACGATAAACTACGTCTCCTCGAAGCCCTCGCAGCCAATCTAAACATCTATCCGAACGCCCGTAGATCTTCGGCGGGCCGAGCCGCGACCGTGCCTAAATGATCTATCGCGGGCACGGTAATTAATTCAACGCGGAAAGCCATCGAATCATAATTCAGCCGGCGAGGTCATTCGAACGGCGATATATTCGCGTACGTCAGTGCACAATGCCGAGGGCCACTCCTAAGAATGCCGGGCTTGCACCGGCGCGCGGCGTCTACGCCACTGGCGGACGTCTGGCGGCGTGGCTGACAGCCAAATAAAGGACAAATAAATTAAGTTAATGCGCTCCGACGCTTCGAGCAGCGCGATCTCCCGCCTTCCCCACCGCCGAGAGCAGTATTAACGCCTTCCCGGACCTCTGGTTCCTCCGCCTATTGTTCGATGGAATTTGTAATTTAGATTGATACGACGCGCCGTTTCTTCTCGGGCCCCGGAGGCATCGCCGATCTCCTCCTCGCGGCGCGTTTGCCTCGCGGAAAACTTTCGAGAAATCATTTGTTCGGCCGTCGTCGATGGGGCTCTCGGGGAATTTACGGCTGGACGATGACGGGGTGACGGAGCCACCAGCCTTACGCCGCGCACAGCGAAGCTTCATCCTCGGCGATGGCGGACGAGGAATATTCCCCGGACTGTTTGGATGACATTTTTCTTCTCCTCCCTCTTTGTACGCTTGGGTTTTCTTTCTCTCTTTTTCTTTGCGTTTCATTTCGGAGGACAGCTGCTTGTCTGAAAGATAATTTCCATTACACCGGCGCGCACCGTTCCCCGCGCAGCGAGATATTGCTCTGCACGCTTTCGTACGATGCTTCGAAGCTGCCATAGATCAACGTTGAATGATATTCAGAGTACGGGTTTGAGTTACGACCGTAATTATTCTCCAACGAGCTCGCGGAGAACGTTCGCATGCACGGTGAAATAGCAAAGTTTCCAGGATCTTTGTGAAACCGTGAACAATCTCTCTCTCCCGAATTCGAAGGCCCGCATTACCCTTAATTACGACTCCCCCCCGAAGCAAGTATCTTTTGCAGATTTTTGCCAAGGAAGGTCGAAATTTTCTTTATTTCAGAGCGTCTTTTCAGATCTGCCTTAACAGATCAATTTGACGGATTTCTGATTTTACAATTTTGCGGATTCTTATCAATAGAATGTACATGTAAGATTGTTATTTATTTTCTCAAACCTCTAATTTTGAAATTTTCTACGCGGCATGCCTTCATTCATGAAAAATTATCGTTCCAGTGGTAAATGTAAAAGTAGAAATCGTAATACGACAGAGATAGTTTTGAGTGTAGTCTGATATTTCAAATACGCCGCGACGATGTACTCCGAAACCGTATGGTTTTAATAAACCAATTTTGTAACTATCACGTAACTAAATTTATAAGTTGACAGCGTATAATTAAGCTGTTTCTAAAATGATCGATTTTTCGAACAATGTGCCTATTTTCATTCACTCGTCAATTTGACGACATGTCCGTGTAACAATAGCTATTATATACACTATCATTTAGTTTTGATTAACTAATCAAGTTGTTTTTTAAATAATTAAACCGACTTTTTGAACAGTATACCTATTTTCACTCACTTATTAATTTCAAGGGGCGTCCGTAGAAATAGACTACCTAGACAAGAAATACCCTAACATTCTACTCCAAACAGAAGGTTTCCTCCAGTCGACATCGCCACAAATTTCTATCTATTTAGGCGCGAGATCCCTCTCGAGCGAGATTCAGCGCGAGCAACTTCCAACTGCGGATAAGTAATGACCCAATCAGCTCTCAGGAATTATCTTTACTACCAAGCGCGCACGTGGAATAAAGCAAGACTTTTAGTGCTTGTTCTTGCTACCTGCTCGTTCCGTGTCACATTTACCACACAACGATCGCCGCGGCCCCAAACAGGATAATATTCTTTCGACGGTGTCGTTGGAATTTAATCGCCAACATCGCCAACATTGATTTACACTCTCAATGGCGTGGCTAACGTCTCCTCCTCGGAACCTCCCACGTCCAGCTGGCGCGTGCAGCCGCTAAAAATGATCGCGTATCGCCATTACTCCAGAACAACATCGTTACGTTCTAACGCCCTTCGACTGGTATTCCACTTTGCAGATTATTTTCCAATTTTATTCTCGTTGTATCCCATCCGCTGTTTTCTTCTTTAAAGGAGTGAGTATTTATGCACGGCCTAGAATGCCTAAATTGGGTATTGTAGTTGACTGCGAGGCAGATGAAATTCTTCCAGGCCTCGGACCTGCTTCGTTTATTCACTCTTTCTTCTTCTTAAAACTTTCTATCTCAGGCAGACTGAGATTGCTCGTAAGGCAGTGTTCCTAACGGGGCGATTAGCAGAATCGACACGAACGGTCGAATAAAACAATTAATTTCCCCGGCAGGCGAGAGGAGAGCCTTACGTGCGCCGCAAATTGACTGACAGTCGAGTTACCCGAAGATGCAATTACGCGGAATCCTCGTAATTAACCGCGGTATGACGAACGTGTTATTAACATCGACCGTGGAAAAAATCGCGCGAGCGTTATTCCGCGAGCAAGTCCGGCCTTAGCCGCCAAAGTTCATCCTGGTAATTTCGTTCGACGAATAACTAATAACAAGCCGCGGGTTTATTAATTACGTCGATGCTCGAGCTCGTTGCAACGCTTACGTCCACGATAGATCGCACCGTGTATATTTTCCACGAGCACCGGCGCTTGAATCATCGATCCACGTACCATTGAAATTTACACCCAGTTCGAGGGGGTAAGTAACTCGCGCGCTCGGTAAAAATTGAAAAACCTGACTTTGCGAAGTTATTTAGCACCTCTGCCCTTCGTGCATTGGCAATGGCTAACGCTATTTTAATGATTTGTGTGTCCCGGGCTCATTTACGTATCGCGCGTCGCAAAAATTGAAAAACCTGATTTGCACAGTTACTCGCCACTTACTCTACCGTTGAAGTAAAATAGAGACCCGCGTATATAACCGCCGCTTGTGTAACTCCGATAGAATCTAGCTTGATCGCAAATTTATATAATTGAGTGTAATTTGCTGAAATTCATAGCACACTGTTATCAGAAATTGACCAGAGTCTCGATACTTTGAGCAAAGATTGGAAAACCTGATTTCCAAAGTCACTTGCCACTCTTATTATTGAAATAAAATAGAAACCCACGTATATTGCAATTTGTGTAATTCTGACAGAATCTAGTTTGATAATTTATATAATTGGGTATAATTCATAATGTAGTGTTATCAGAAATTAAATACCAGAGTCTTGATACTACAAATAAAAATTGAAAAGCTCGATTTGCAAAGTTACTTGCCACTTTTGTTATTGAAATAAAATAGAAACCCACGTGTACTGCGACTTGTATAACTCTGGCAGAATCTGTAAGCAGGGTATTTGATAATTTATGTAATTGGGTATAATTCATAATATACTGTCATCAGAAATTAAGTAAAAGAGTCTTGATATTATAAGTAAAAATTGAAAAGCTCGATTTGCAAAGGTATTTGCCACTTTTGTTATTGAAATGAAGTAGAAATCCACGTGTATAACTCTAGCAGAATCTAGTTTGATAATTTATATAATTGGGTATAATTCATAATATACTGTCATCAGAAATTAAGTAAAAGAGTCTTGATACTACAAGTAAAAATTGAAAAGCTCGACTTGCAAAGTTACTTGCCACTTTTGTTATTGAAATAAAATAGAACCCACGTGTATTGCTCTGGCAGAATCTAGTTTGATAATTTATATAATTGGATATAATTCATAATAAACTGTTATCAGAAATTAAGCAGAGTCTTGATACTACAAATAAAAATTGAAAAGCTCGATTTGCAAAGTTACCACTTTTGTTATTGAAATAAAATAGAAACCCACATGTATTGCTCTGGCAGAATTTAGTTTGATAATTTATGTAATATAATTCATAATGTACTGTTATCAGAAATTAAGCAGAGTCTTGACACTTCAGATAAAAATTGAAAAGCTCGATTTGCAAAGTTACTTGCCACTTTTGTTATTGAAATAAAATAGAAATCCACGTGTATTGCTCTGACAGAATCTAGTTTGATAATTTGTATAAGTGAATATAATTCATAATATACTGTTATCTTGATACTACAAGTATAAAAATTGAAAAGCTCGATTTGCAAAGTTACTTGCCACTTTTATTATTGAAATGAAGTAGAAATCCACGTGTATAACTCTAGCAGAATCTAGTTTGATAATTTATATAATTGGATATAATTCATAATATACTGTCATCAGAAATTAAGTAAAAGAGTCTTGATACTACAAGTAAAAATTGAAAAGCTCGACTTGCAAAGTTACTTGCCACTTTTATTATTGAAATGAAATAGAAACCCACGTGTATAACTCTGACAGAATCTAGTTTGATAATTTATATAAGTGGGTATAATTCATAACATACTGTTATCTTGATACTACAAGTATAAAAATTGAAAAGCTCGATTTGCAAAGTTACTTGCCACTTTGAAATAGAAGCAGAAACTCACGTGCGCTGCTACTTGTACAACTTTGATCTGAGAATCTGATTCAATCCCAACTTTGTACAACTGGACATAATTTGCGAAGATTCGTACAGACTGTTGCGAGGAGTGAACCGAGAGAGTGCGTGGATGCTTTACACTACACTCGAAGCAAACTAACAGTCGATTCATCGATGGTATTAGCCTCGGCTGTAAACCCATCATTTTCCAGTGTTTCGTGTATTTTTCACGCCAGTCAAATTTCGAGGGACGAGTCGATTAAGCGACGCTGGCTGACGTGCATCGTACAATGTATTAAGTTAATAAGCACCCCCGTCAGATGGATCCTCCGCTCTCATGCCTTCTGTGTAGTCTTAGAAGCGTCTTGAAGCGGACAAAAAGTAAACGGCGCTCGGCGGATAGACAGCAATGACTGAATAATTATCGTACGCCGCATGATAGAGTCGCAGCAGCCTGTTGTACGGCAAATAATCGAGCTCGAGGCATGCCCGCGAACACGCGAAATAAGTGGAACATCTATTTTTGCCCGTTGTCCTTTCTTTTCCTTTTCCCTTTTTTTCTTCTTTTTAAACACTCAAACCGGCTTTACACGTTTCCCGCCGTACAAATTACCGCCGACTGCCCGCAGCAAATTAGAGTTTCTATAAATCATTCTTCTAATTATACTTCTATAAATTACGCTCATTAATTATTGTTGGTTTATTCGCGCCAGTGTGTTTTATATAGCAGCGAAGACACTTTTTCTTTTCTCGGCCGGCCGCTAGCTTTTCTTCCCTCCTCGTTTCTTTCCCTCTATCTCGAGCTACTCTATTAACCAGGTGATTTGATTCCAGCGACAGGTAAGCATTGCTTATTTAACAGCCGGCGTTAGCGAATGGAAACAAATCCAGCGACCACGGGAAATGAACGACGACCCAACGTCGTAACGAGCTGCTTCTTCCCTTAATAACGCAAAAAATAGTCGTTCAGTTTGAAGGAACGAGGTTCAAGAGGGTACAGAGCATTGATCAATTAGTGGGACAGAAGTGAAAAATAAAGAGATTATTCAGACAACTTTGAGAAAATTACTCGCCCGTTGCGAATTTTCCGAGGAATGAGTCCGAATGGAACGAGTGTCGAAAAGAGAAACCTCTCGACTCGCGGGCCCCGAGACAAAGTTAGGACGCACCCAAGGCGGAGAACGACGGTTTGCGGTTTCCTCGCGAAATTTATGATGATTAAACGGGCGGCCCATCACGAGCGAGCGTGATGACTTCATCCGGCCGGGCTGCGTCGCGCCGCTTTCGCTCGCCGCGGACAAATTGGATTACGATTTTACGCGTGCTCGCGATGACGTGAAAGACCGCAATGACTATTGAGACCGGGACGCTGAAACGAAACAGAAAACAGGTACGTATCTGCGCTCCGCTCGAAGAAACGAGCAGCTTGTTGATCCTGTGAACGTGTGTCAGTTCGTAAAAGGTTCAAAGGTGAAAATAATACAACGTGTGTAACCTAAACTAAATATCAGGAGCTCTCACTAGACCCCACTCATAACTATAATCTCCTTTGCACAATAACACACGAAACCATATTTTAAGTTACCATTACCATTATTTTGAGTCTTGAAACTTAAGACTTTAGGGCGTCCCTTTAGTCTGTGACAATTGCCTCGTTCTTAGGCCGCACAGGAAGAGGTTCCGAGCAATTTCCCCAGGTTTCCTCGCGCCGCATATTCGCGGTAGAAGCGTGTAACTCGAGAGGCGAGCAAAGGGCAACGCTCGTGCGTAACAGGCTGAGATTTTTTTTAATGAATATCCGATTTGTACGGTTGACGGATCCCCTGCTGAGCGATAAAGCCATCCACGTACGACGATCGTCTATTTACCGCGAGGCAGTCCCTTCTGACGATGCTATTCATAAAGCGCTTGTGTCCGCCTGTTCGTATCTCTTAAATCTATTTAGGGAAGACACGGCTGGATGAAGTAATTACAATGTAATGGCCGCGTGGAAGTACGCTGCGTGCACGTGTGCGTGTTGAGAGATTTGTTGTGAGGAGAAACACGGGTGTCTCGTGTGAAATACGCGACGACAGACGCTTTTCTCTTTGCCCTTTGGGTTAAAAAGGAAACTCGTCAAATTTTGAAACGGACGAGGAGCTCGTCAGGGATGGATCGAAGTCAGGCGCGGAGACGAATGGGAGCGGACGATTCCTCTGGCTGTTAACGATAGCTCTGGGAAGCCGAAAATTAGCGGAGGCGAAGGGACAGGACTGAAAATGGTAAGAAGAACGCGGGACATTGAGAGGGTAGGTTTCCAGTTGGCCGCCACTATCAGTTACACTATTACCTCCGATAGCTGCTACGGGAGAAGACCGCGATCGTATTACTTTGTACCGGGTAGTCAACTTGTAAAGAAACCCGTAAAGGAAAAAGAAGAAAAATTCAGATTTTATTTCTACAGTTAGGCAACGATCCTTGCGTCGAAAGACACTACGCAAACCGCGAAGAAGAATCACTTTTATCACTTGCACGTTTCGAAATAACCATCGGCAGACGAATTCCCCAAGAAACCGCGGAAGGCAAACGACGAAGTGAAACGCCGGGGCGAGTATATACATCTCGAGGGGTGGCTCCTTCGGGGAAAGAGTGGAGCATAACCGAGCGAGGCCAGTTAACCGAATCGTTTCCCCAAAATTACCGACGACAGCGCCTTTGACGCGTCCGCCGCCCCCTCCGCCCCCCAGTTGCGCGGCGTGCTCTCTCTCTCGAAATTACGAGGGGATTTCTTACGGGAGGCGAAAATCTCATTAGTAATTTGCACGGAAACTGGTCCGCGGTAATTAACGTATTTGCTCTCGGTTCTCGGCTCTCTCCCGCCGAGACAGATGCGGATATCTTCCGGATGCGATCAGTACACCCGTTATAGGCGTACCTATGCCCTGGGAAGGGATGAAGGTAATTAATTGCCATGGCAACGCCGAGCGGAAGCATTGAACGCCACCCCCGCGCGCTTTAACTGAAATATGGCGGCCCGTACGAATTCCTGCCGCCTGCCGGAACATGATTTTCCTAGCGAGCCGCGCCGGCATCGCTTCCGCGCTCCCGGTGTATACCCAGTGAAACGAAACTACGTTTCGAAGGATTATTTAAAAAGAAAAGGAGGGAGAGGGGGGGATGGGGAAAGTGAGATTCGAACGACGACGCTTTTTTTTTTTGAAATCTAATTAAATCGAATTGTGAATGACAACGTGCAACTCTGCCTCTTTCGCAGAATCTTTGAGAGACACTTTGCTTCGACCAAGCAAAAGAAACGCGAAGAATCGCAGACTGCATTTTCTTTCTTTTTTTTTTTTCTCCTCAGCTTCTCCTGCGCTTTACTAAAATGCCGATGGTCGAACCTGTCTCCCTCTCTTTGCAACTCTCTCTCTCCCTTTCTATTTCTATCGATACGTGCACGTTTCTACGTACGTGTGCAACGCAGACGCGCAAGGGAACAGAAACGGGATGCGTCCGCCGATGCGTACACGCTCGGTACAGAGAGAAATAACAAGGATGCTCGGCGTAATGAAGACCTCAAGGCGCCGCGCCTCGGCGATAATTACAGGGAGCCAACCTTACAACCTTCTAAAGGCTTAAATGTTAAACGTTATACGTCCCGGCACCACTACGGTAGCTTTTATGCCCCGGCAACGCACCGCTCGTTCTCCCCACCCACAATTTCACCTCTCTCTCTCTCTCTCTCTCTTTCCTTTCCTTTCCTTTCCTTTCCACCGTTTTCATCGTTCAGCCCCACGTTCTCTCTCTCTCTCTCTCTCTCTCTCTCGCTCGTAGCATCCCCGTTCGAGTCGACGCCGCAGCTCCAGAGCGGCATTTCTCATGGGCGAGAGAGCTACGAACCAGCGCCAACAATGCACCGTGCGGCTTTCCACGGATGCTGGAAGCACCGTATAAATATCGTTTCTTTGACGTGTAAAGATTTCGCGGCCGTGCTCTTTAATTACGCCCGTTTTGTCGGCCTTGGACTCTCGCAATTACGCCGGCCACCGCGTCGTGATGACGCCGCTGCCGGTGGTGGTGGTGGTGGTGGTGGTGGTGGTGGTTGCTTCAAAGGGATCGGCGCGGAGCGTTGCGAAGTGGGTCCCGGGGAAATTTCCGAGTCTCGGCGATGATGATTGATAGACCGCTCGAAATGACGGATAGGGGGAGGAAGGGTGTCGTTGATCAAGGGGACTGATAATGAGAGAGCCCGAAGTGGCGCAGGGGTTGAAGCACGATCGTCGGAAAAATACGTACACATTCGTGAGTTTCTGTTGCAAGCAGAAATTGAGGTTCCAAGTTGCCTGAGCAACGATGTGTACGTATTTTCTGGAAAAACTATAAAACTCGCACTCGTGGCTGTACTGCTTGTACAACCTAACCTAAATGCTTGTACAGTCGAGTTTATGGGCATTCCGAAATGAGATTTTAGTTTTGCGGCAGTGGAGGACTGGCGTTGTCCAATCGTGATGAGATAAAATTCACCTGTTCGATGAGACTACGTTACTCAGCGACAAAGATTCTCTTGTTGAAGATTTTTGGCATTCTTCGCTAATTCGGGGACAAACTGGTTAATCTGTCAAACTGGCTAATCAATGTCAATTGTCTAGCAACGCCAATCAGATGTTTCTAGAACGTCGAAGGTGTGTTCGATAATATCGAAAAGCATAATATGAACTAGACCTAATGGACTAAACGCTCGAGAATTTTGCGCCAATATTTTCACGTCTTCGAAAGTATCGTCGCGAAGAAAAGAAAACGACGAGGCCACTTTTGCGACACGTCGATATCTTCGTGGAGAATCTACATATCGAACCGACAGACGGATCCGTGACAATCAGTTTAGTCAGACGCCGCGAATTCCCGCGAATTGGTGCGAATTGAGGATGAATGATAGCAGGCGGTCGATTCGAGTCGATCTTAAAATAACATCTGCCCCGAGGAGGAACAACTGCATCTGAAGAAACGAGGTTGGCGTTGGTGTTGGCGAGCTGAAGAGAGAGAAAAAGGACGAAGAAAGAAAAGCCACGAGGAAGGGAAGAAATAAACGCGGTACAGCCGGTGGAGAACAAAGGGACGGCCGCCGGTACCGCGTACACGCGAAATTAAAATAAACGGCGGCAAGAAAGCGTGCTTTTACCATTTTCCTTCCCTCCCTCCCCCCGTTCTTCCCGTTTCTTCGCCATTACCGTCTTCGCCTGCTCCGCGAATTTTATTGTGCCATTTAAACCCTCTCGTGGCCCCGGATGACCACTTTCGCAACGCCGACAATTCCGCCAGCGACTACGCCGGCTGCACCGAGAATATGGCGCGAGTCTAGGCGCGACGCACGATTCGGACGTTGAGAACGCTCGACAGCTTCGTTTTATTTCGACGAACGAATTAAATGAAATTAATTTAACTGAATCAGACGAAGTAAATAACTTGGAATATAGGACACGAGCGTTGAAAAGAGTCGTGTCAAGCGCGTGGAAAAATATTTTTTTACGTCTTTATCCGCGTACTAACACGTTCCGTGTACTTTCCATTTAGAATTTTCATTGTAAAACGAAGAATTTTTTAAAAATTTGTCATCGACACCTTAATATGGAAATAACGTCAAAATAACTATTTACTTGTTAGTATTTAGTATTATTGTATAGTATTATATAATAAATTATTACTATTACAATAATATATTTAATAATGTAATAAATTATTACTATTTAATATTATTTATTATTATTTATAACATAAACAATGATAATGAGAACACTTGAAACAAAATGTTTTTGTTTTATTTTAAATTTTGACATCGTTAAGAAAATAGTTTGTCTAAGAAAATAATACCTTAAAATTGAATTTATCGCCTTCGTTCTGCAATGCACCTTAGATGCTAGATAATTATAGTTTTTGCACCATTATAAAAATTGTCAGACATAGTTCAGAGGCAAAACTATAAATCGTAATAATAATGGGGTGTACACGTCGCATGTTTAGGAATCTGCATTGTCGACTTTAACTTAGGAAATGACGTCATTGCACGAACGCGGAAGAATTTGAATTTTTCTCCCGGGCGAAACGCGATAATGCAGCGAAATCGCGTGTATCCGCGTCCGTTTAAGCGCTAACGATTATTTTCGGTGTTTAATAACGAGCACGCGTGCTACGAAAACAAGGATCAACTCTCCGTCGTAATTTATGCGGGGCCTGGGAATAACTTACGCGCGCGGCGTTGCAAATAAAATTTGGCCCGATAATTTGATGAAGTCGTATTCATTACGAGATTCTAAATTGAACTAATTGTCAGAGATAGCGATCAAACGGCGGGCAGTTTGTAAGTATTTCGTGTGTATCACAACGGGCAACAGAATGAGCATCGCGATGCAACGAAAATTAATTAATCACTGCAGTGTTGTCGCGGCAACCAATAAATTCGAGTTACGCGTAATTTGAAGGAGAAAGCTTCTCTCAATTTTCGGAGACTGCGTGGTCTAATTCTACAGAATTCTGAAACTTTAGCAATGAGAAATCAGCACGAAAAGACTTGCAATGACAGAGGCAATACTCGTCACTGGACACAAATTCGTTTTGAGAATATAATTCACACTTTAATCACTAGAAACCTATTAATCGGCTCTTTAGTGCCAATACTTATCAACCGGGAGTCTAATCATTAGTTTTTTGCAATTTTAAAGATGGTGAACATTTATTTAACGTACCAAATACTTACAAGAAGAATAGCCAGATTTTATATAGTCTAGAAAGATTGTGAAAAAAGTTCAGAAAGTATACAGACTTGCAAACATAGTGATAAAAGTAGAAAATCTTAAAGACACTGCCGAATTTGTGATATCTAAAGAAATATCAAAAATTTGCTTACGCGAAGAAAATCATTATATTTAATATTAATTTAACAATAAATTAAACGTGTTTTATAAATAATCGTTTAAAAATTGTTCTACGTAAAATAAATATTAGATAACGCTAATATTACGAAAATTAAAAATGTTATTAAATTCTCACGATTCGATATAAAAGTTGTAGAGATGCTTACATTCTTAGCGCGATTGCCGAAACCAAGTTTTTAGTGCGTATCGTAAGTTCAATAAAGTGTTAAAAATACATGAAAGTACATGGGAGATTATTTCACACACCGAATATTACTTACGAAAGCACTACAGATGTTTCACACATTTTCGCAATTTTGCGAAATTTCCTCTCACAAAGAAGCGTGGGAAGAGTGTAGCTGATCGGGCGGGGAATTGATTGAAAAGCAAAGATTATTAAAATTGAGGAGGCTTGGGAGGAGGGGACGACGTCGATTCCTCAGGTCGCTAATGCGTCCCGATAGGAACAGACGAAAACGACGATCGGCCATTTGCATCGCGAGGGAAAGCACAGCGTAACACCATTAGCGTTAATCCAGCCGCGAAATAAATCAAGCCTGGAATAATGACCGAGGCCCCGGCTAAGGACAGTCGATTATGTCCGGGAATAATTTAGCTGGCCACGGATAGAGACACCTTGACGACAAAGAAGACGGAATCCAGCGGTAATATCAATTCGAGTACGTGATTCACTCGGGATTCACGGCGTGAGTCTTGGCATCAAGATGAAGATAAAGTCGATTCCCGGTCGGCCGAGATGAAAGCCGAGCGTCCCGGGGCGTCCGACACCTTGTTAGACGAGTTGGAGCATGGCACCCCTCGAGGAAACGACCATTTGTTACCAGCATCCTTTCATTCTACCCTTGGTCACCTCTTTTCTTCTCGGCCTCTGCCTCCCGCCCGCCGGTGTCCACTGCCCTCCGTTCCTTCGTGAAACGGTGAATCTTCCTTAAGCTCGAGAAAGAGCTTCGGACCGAATTTACACCGATCAACCCCCTCCGTCCCTCCTTTTCTCACCGACGGAATGTCCTCCATCGGACGCCTTATTGAGTCGGGATAATACGACGCTATCGAGTCGGTATTCTTGCAGTCGGCCAAGTTGCAAAGGGAATCCTCCACCGACGGAGATAACGTAATTAAGCAACGGAGGCACAAAGAGTCCAAACTAACTTCTGATAACGTCGTAATTTTCTTTCTTTTGTAAAAAGTTACTCCGTCGTTTCGAGCAAACACACGTTACTTTATGTTATCAACAGTTAACTAGTTAAGTAGGCACGTCGACACACCGACAGTTGAGTTGAATCGGCAAAATTATACGCTACGTGTGTATGAATAGTTAAACGGAAAAATTGCGAAAAGTGGAATTGCACGTTGCACGCGAAACGCAGGGGAAGAAAATTGCTCGGTTTCGTCCCGAATCTGACGCAAGAGTTTCCACGGTGAAATTGACATACATTACACACCGGGTTGCTGGTGGAAAAATGATGGTGGTGCGCAGATGATTCGAGAAACCGCTACGTAAATTGTGATAGACGGTAGAACGCAAGCGGCCACACTTGAGCGTATGCAAAGCGCACGTATCCATTGGATTGACATAATCACAAGGAGTGAAGGATGCATTTATAATCGCGTTCGACGTTTCACTGTAATTTGCTTTTTAAGCAAAGCTGGCGTATTACGTACGAAAGCAACAACCGGTGGTTCGCCGATAATGACAACAAACAGCAGGCTTCCAAATAATATAAATCAGCCGATCGACGATTATACCGCGAGCCGAGAAAAAAGAGACACCCCGTGCCTCTCTCTCTCTCTCTCTACCTCCCAAAATTCTTGCGCCGCTCGACCGGAAATTTTCATTCGAGCCACGCACTTTGCCTCGATTTAACCAGTGAGTACGAAAATCTCCTAAAGACGATAATCGCAAAGCCAAACATTGCGATTTTTCCTTTTTCGAAAGGAATTTAAAGGCAGGGAGATTATTTTTACAGCGAAATTTCACAAGCGTGTTTACGTACAGATTCGTTCGTAAACGAGACCACAAAAACTGCACGACTTGTACCGCAGTACGATTCGTCTCACTGAAGCAATTGTTCTGACTAGGAAACGAAGACGACTTTTTGGTCATATAATTTTATTGATATCGATACAAAACAAATTACAAGCGCGATTACCAGACAACGCCACTCCTACTCGAGGTCTAGCCCACGCCCCCTCGCGAATCACGTGACCCAAATCAACCAATCGCTAATTTTCGTTGCATCAGCGTTGCACCTGAAGAGCGTTACTCCCGCTAAAATCACTTTCAGTGATAAAAAAAAATCGACTCGTCGCCAAAGAGAGAAAACTCGAATCATCTTTGTGAAAATTCTCATGAATCACGCACTACGCTGGCTACGAGTTGGGAAAAAACTTGGACGTGCAAGTGACATGTGTGCAGGCGTACGCGTTTCCATTTCAAGCGTGGTGGGAGGGTTGCAACGCGGTTCATTCGGACAGGAGCCTACGTAAGTAACCTTGAGTAAATCAGTACCCAAGGTGGCTGTAAATCTGTCTCCCTGGAGCGGAGTCGCGGCGTTGGCAACACGATGGAGCAGTGCGCGTTGCTCGCCCCCTGCCGCCCCTGTGCATGGCCTGTAAGGGCTCATAACGGCCGGCGGACAAGTGTTATGGTATGGCTTATAAGTGAATGCCACCCTCTAATCGGAAAATACGAGCTCGATTGTCGAGCGAGGGTGGCATTCTCTCTCTCTTTCTCTCTCTCGCCTAACCCACCAACAATCCCCCTCTATCGCGGCATCCTGGTTTTTTAAGCGCCTCCTTTATGAACCTTGTTCCGTCTCTATTTCTCTGTCTCACCCTCGTCCGCGCTTTTTTCCCTTCGCCTTCTATTTTCTCCTACCCTTCGTTTTTACTTTTTTTTTTTTTTTCTAAACGGTACGCGTGACCCAACGACTCCGAACCGCGCGCTCCTTTTATGGCCGAATTTGTAACTTTAAATTGGCGGCCTCGCGCCACCACTCTCTCAGCCCCGATCCGAGAGAGAGGTTTCCGCACCGTGAAATTTCGTGGCTTTTTTTTTACGGGCTGATTTACTGGATCGCGCGGCGGGCGAGGAGGCGGGCAGAGTGACTTTCGAACGCCGCGATTTTTCGTGGATTTACGGCCTGCCGTCTTGACGACCTCGGCGATTATTAATACGAATATCGCTGCGGAGGAGGTGATTCCTTTCTTCCTCTTTTTCTTCTTTTTTTACTTTATCCTTGTTTTCGTCCGTCCTAGGGTTCTCGGTATTAAATTCCTCTCCAAGGGAAAGGATTAATCTCCTCGCTTCTTCCGATTTCTTTCTTTGTTCTTTCGCGAAGTGGCAATCGATTCGAACGAACGTAGAACCAGAAAATGGCGGCGAATCGCAGCCACCGTCGAAACGTCGTAACGATCGGACGTCGTAAGGCTCGAGCCGAAATTAGCGTCCACGTTGCGAAGGGAACGCGTTCGAGAGACGAGCAAAAGGCACGCGGCTTAGCACCCTCGGCCCGAGGCAACGATAAGCTCGTTGGGATGATTTGCTAAGCTCGCTTAACAAATAGAAGGATAGATGGCGACGTTCGAACCCTGGCAAACGCCAGTAACCCCGGGACGTAACCGCAACGCGCCGTACCAACCCTCCGATGATACGACGAATTACACGCGGATCAGCGCCACTCTGGGCTTCGATTCGATACACCAGGCTACGACGTTACATCGTGTCAAGCGATACACGACTCCTTATGGTTCCCAAGGTGATACCAGGATAAAGGAATCACGGCGAAGATTCGACGGTTTTGTCTCTCAATGGGGTAGCTAACGTTGCGTCGTAAATGGATTTGCTGTCAATTTCCCTCGCGTTAAATTGTTCTTTCCTCTTATTTCCATTGAAAGAAATTTAAAACTGAAGTCGAAATTTCGACTCGAAGGTGTTGAAGCTCGTCACATGTGCTTTTACACATTGAAAAATGAAGAGTTGTCGATCCTTTCGATACATCATAACACGTCCATATCAATTCATAGTTCATAAAAGTGACACCTAATTGTAAGTGACGTCGAATCTATTCATAAAGAAAACCATCGAAAGATGTAAAAAAGTTTTTCCTTCGCACGATAGATGTATCAGTTTGGAACTCGTATTGTTTATATAAATTCGAAACGAAGAAAGACATTTCAACCTCAACGTCAACGAGACAAATTTTGTTCAAATTACCACCAAGTCTTCAATTTGTACTAGCAGTACAAGCTGACGTTCCAAAAGTGACAGACGACGAGAAAAATTTGCGACGTACGTTCACGCGTCTACTCTTGTTTTCAAGTATTTCGTACAAAATTACGTTACTAAACAACTTTATAAATCGTTGCTACAAAAGTACGATTTCTTCCGTTGCAGGGACCAAATTTTATTGTTCGTAGTCGTTCGGTATCCGCGGTTAAACTGTCCGCTGCGAGCAAAGACGAGGCCGCGTCGAAATGGGTCGAACGATCCCAGTTAACGATACTCCTCCGAGCGAACGATCTTCCGTACCACTCGACAATCGGTCGGCGGCCGATTTCCATATTTCCCTCTCGTAACTCTCGTCGGCCCCTCGATGATACAGGGACAGGTATTAAATTATCCGCCTGTACGTGCAAACACGCCGCATAATGGCGTGCGCTGAAACGCAAATAGAGCGAGCCGCAGCCGATTCTAGACGTAAGGTATCTCCCGGCCATCCGCACGAGAGAGAGCCGATCGCTCGCTGTTTCGCGGGAAGGTTCCACCTCGTTACCAGTTTCCAGGCTCGAGGAGAGGAGCTGGCGAGGAGCCAATTACGGGCACGCGATCCCGAGTCGTGTCGAGGAGACGCGCGAGAATTCTCGTCAGAGATTTCCGCGAATATTTCATACGCGATAGGATCAGTGAAAACGGGAATCTCGCCCAATTCGCCGCCGAAAGAAGAGAAAAATTGGGGAAGGATCTTCGTTGTTGAGGAGGAACTGGGTTAACTTTCCTCGAGTTAAGTTAAGCACAACCGAACGTTCGGTTCGATGTATATGTTACTTTGAGATTTCTCAAGTTCCGCGGCGAAATTAATTATCCCGTTAGGTGACAGACGGGACAGGTTCCAGGGACGACAGTTCTTTGAAGATTACGGGGTAAGAAATATTTGTCAGCCCTTTTTTTCAAGCGAGAGATAACCCGATCTCTCGGGGGAAAATCGATCATTTTTTTTTTTCATACGTACAAAAAAGAGAAAGAAAAGATATGAAGAGCACTCTTTGAACGAGCGTCGAAGAATAGAACAGATAAGGGAAATTTGTCATCAATTTCTACGTTTTTAACCGAAACAACAAAAAAAAAAAAAGAAAAAGCAAAAATAACACATTACATTTTTACTCTGTTTAGCCGCATTTTTCCGTTCGCGTCACGTGCCGCATGATATAATGTCTTTGTTAAAACTGTCACTCTGAATCCGCTCATTTTTCAAATGAAACGCCGTATCAAATATTTTTGCAAACGAACACCGTGCACTTATAGAAGACAACCTATCTCGCAGAGAGCAAAACACAGGCAATATCGGTTCCAGCTACATCGGTACTTTGGAAGCAACTGATATGACAAATGACGCTCGCTGCATCACCCGTATTAGACAGCGAAAATGTTAAATTTATCCTTGAATTCGATTTCTAAACGCGTTACGCAACAATTGAAATTAACAATTGACATCCCTACGCGTCTGGCTAAACGCGCCTCAGTCGACGAAAAGTTGACGAAGCGACAGAATTCGCAAATCGAAGTCAGCCGATTTCCGCCGATGGATTCCATTTCCACGTTGGGTCCGACCGACCCGCAGAGAAAAAGGAAACACGATTATCGTTAAGTTTTGACACGCCCCGGGCATGCCGACCAAGCGAATTCAACTTGTGGAAATCCCAACAGATTGCCACGGGGTTTTGTCGCCCGTCGGTGGCTCCCTTTTCATGGTGGTTTCCTCATAAATAAAAATAACCATCGCACCCCTCGAGGGATGCGTATACGCGATATCGCTTTCGTGTCTTCTCACCCTGCTGTTCGAAATCAGAAAGAATTGTCGCGTTTCGTTTCTTTCTTTCTTTCTTCCTTCTCGATGGAAGGCCCGCTCTCTCCCTCCTTGCCAGAGATATTTCTATATCTCTCGACACAGTTTCTACGTTTCGGGTTCGAATCTCGTTCTTACGTTGTCTTCGAATTTCTTCGAATTTTCTCAAGATTGAGATATAATTAAAAGAAATTAATTTCTTTTTTTTTATGAGTGTATGTGTGTGTGTGTTCAAACGCAATCACGTTCTTGGTTTCAAGAGACAGCGAACCGTAGAAAATCGTTTAAAAAGCAAGCAACGAGGCCGTTGTCAGAGGGGATTGTCTTTAACGCGTATGCACTTGTCCATATGGTCCTGGTGCCTGGTACGCGATAACAGCAAAGGGGATCCGTTATTCTCGTGGCCCTGGTGTCCCGGTGTCAGGAGGGTGGAGACGCTCGGTTATGGCACCCATGGGAGTTTGGCCGCGGGCTACGCAACGAATTCGACCCTCTCTCTCTCTCTCCTGTCTCTCTGTCTGTCTGTCTGTCTATGGCTATGTAGATACACGCATTACGGGATTTTCAAGCTGATTCTCCACGTGGACTCTCGCCATCCACAGTCCCATGGCCACCGCTTTACCCTCCTGTAATCTTTCCGCTGCTCTGTCCATCTTTCTCCATCTTCCTCCCTCCGACTGTTTATAGCCTCCCGCCGTCCCGTCTTCGTCCAGCATTTTCCTCCATTTTCTCCCTCTCGTCCACTCGGAGTGCGTTTACTTGCGGGTCGAAGCGGTGCCAAGACCGCAAGGATAACATCCCCCAGGGAGAGGCTTGACCAGGGGGTGTACAGCCAGCCCCGCGGTCAGCCACCGATACCGCACACCAAAAGCCAGAGAATTTGCCAACCTGGCGAAAATATGTTTGGGATTCGCGTCTCTCTCTCTCTCTCTCTTCTCTCTTCTCTTTCGTGTCCGCCGCAATTCTTGAACGCGACGTGCCACGGCCAGCGGGGGCGAGAGGCACCGTCATGGAATCTACTTTACGGTAGAGCACGGTAGATCGAGCCATTTTCCAATGGCCGAGCTGACCTCGCCGAACGCTCTGGGGGACGCAGAGTTCTTTTTTTTTTTTTCTTTCCTTTTTTTCGGGAAGAGCAGCAAGCAGCGCGGGTTTCGGGGGATTTTCGCTGGGAATTTCTGACGCTCCCTCTGATGAGATTCTTTCTCGAATTGTGGCGACGTCACTTTGCAGAGTGAGCCAAATTACGTTCTCCAAAGAAGAGAAGTCAAAGGTGTTGTTTTGAAAATCGTTTTAAGAGCAACTTAAAAGGAAATTTCAATTTCATCGATCGATCAAACCTCCCGCCGCGATATTTATTCGGTGGTTGGTCGAAGCGCTTATAATAAAAGAAGAAGAAGAAGAAAAAAAAAGAAGAAAGAGATCATCAAGCTCCGCGCACGCTGGTAGCCGAGGCACGAAAAGCATCGAATTTGTGGGCGTAGACGAGCCAATTTAAAAGGCTAATTCCCCGACGGAAGCCCGTGGGATCCTCCTCCGACCTCCCTTTGTCGCCCTTCTTCGCCTCACGGAGAAAACTCTGCCCCCGGCAGAGACGACGCGACGGGGGTGGTGTATCCAGGCTCAAAAGTAAACCAATTTCGTGGCTTGTTTAAAGCCGAAGCCGGGATAGGACGGTCGACGAGGCTACGGTCCCCCGAGTTATTTCGCGTAGGTAACGCGCCGTGAAATTACGATGATACGCGAATCAATGGACTTCCAGGGCCCCGGCGGCTCTGTTCCTGCCCTTTTCGCACGCGTGAGAATGCCTGGGAATTTCGATGATCGATCTACCCAGGCCGTCTTCGAGGGGGCGACGTGGCTACGGCTCGATGATCTCCGCGACATTTTATTTTTTTACTGGATCCTTTTTTTCAGAGACAAAATAATCGAGAGGCTCCTCGAGAAAGTTCCAAATTTCTTTGTTTTCCCAAATTTCTAATGTTTGGTACATATCCATTCTCCATTTAATATCATACCATCCTAACGTTTTTCGTTTAACGTGCCAAGAGTCAGGAACACGTCCTTTCCAATGGTGTCCCTCTGATGTGAAATAATAACCAGGAACCTCGCTCGAGGAGAAACATATCGATCAGCCGGTTGTATCGTCAGGTATTTCTGCTCGTAACGCTCGAACTGTGAGAAGCGAGGCGAGCGTGGCTAAGCGGATATCGAGTTCTCGCTAACGAGGCCGGCGAGTCCTCCTTCTCCTCCGCTCGTGTCGGGTCGTCCTGATCAAACACATTAGTCTTCGCTTCCGGTCGAGCGAGTCCCCGTGCCAGTCCAAAGTGGGCTAGCTAGATGACAGTCTATTGTCGTTGACGCGCGCGGCTCGCGAACGCTCTCGCTCGTTTGCCGAGGAAATGGGAAAGTCGAGTGGCTCTCTCGACCCTCTATTGTCGGTCGGGCAGGGCCTATCTTTCGATATTTCCTGTGTTTAAAAAGAACCATTGTCGCCGAATGACGATTGCTCGTGAACGAGGGGCTCGTTTGACTGGCTCCATCAAGTACAAAATGGCAAAATGGATATAACGTACTCTGCAGGTTCAGAAATTGTATCCGAATAATGAAATATTCCGAATGTCGTTCCGATCGCGTGCGTTGCAATTACGACGCTTTAAAATTTAACTCGTTATTTCGTCAAAGGACTAATTGCTAGAAATATTAGTATTCCGAGACAACTATTGTGGAAATTGCTAGAAACAAAGATAGGAACTATTGTCGCTGAACGAACGACTGGTCCGACTGTTCCATCAAACACGTGGCAATAAATGAATAGGTAAACAGGTAAGCACGGCGAGAAAATATGCTACAAAATATACTCTGCAAATTCAGAAATTACATCTATAATAAAAACGAAACATTTCGATCGACGTATTCACGGCCGCTGACGTCGATTCTGAACTTACGTTGCGATCCACGAGCTCTGAAAAGAAATTCTCATTCTCGGTCAAAGGACTAATTACGCCGAGAATGCCAATAATCTGAGCGAACGCGGGAATTGCCAAAAAACAGAGCGAAGAATAACCATAATCCGTGCCTCCGCGGCGTGGATGGTCGAGGGCCGAAACAGAACGGGGGGAGAGCAGGAGATCGGTAATGGCGAAACGAATTTTGCAAGAAAATCGGAGAGCAATTCGGCCATTTCTCTTTGCGCTGCATAACTTTGCATGCGACCATCTTTATCGCACTCGTGGGAACACCAGCCTGGCCGTAGATCACCGGCGCAATATTGTGCAAAACGCGGCTACGCGCTTCTCTCTCTCTCTCTCTCTCTCTCTGTGCCTCCTCTGCCTCGCTGCCTCCGCTATATTTCTCCGCTCGCGGTCGCGCTCTATCCCGCGAACATCCCATACGCCGGTCTCTCTCGCTCATGGGAGTAGCTACATTCAATGTGCCGGCCATATCTCAGCAACGAGAGACACTTTAATGAAAAATCATACGGCGAATGCACGTACCGCTGGGTATAGAGCAGATATTTCAGCCGGAATGAGATTTTAGACGGGAATAAATAAGGAGTTAGAGTATCCACGGCCGATCGTCGCCGTTCTTCTCCGGTTGCGTGGAAATCGCGGGGCTCCGTGGGATTTTGTTTTTCCTCTTTTCTTTTTTTTTTTCTTTTCTTTTTGGAAAGGGAGGGGAGAGGAAGATTGCAATTATGTCATCTCCTCTGCTCACTCGACGGATCCAGATACCGTTTTATCTAATTTTTAATTAAAACGCTGCGCTTGTATGTAGCTGGAGCTCTGGCAGTCTAAATTTTCATGAAGGTGCTTGAGATTTCAGTTTTTAAGGAAGAAACGTGTAAATTACGATCTTCAAATCCCAAGAAAATTATTCTCCGTACGATTTGTCCACCTTGACAAATTGTCCTCTGACAAAAATTATCACCTCCGCCACCCTACGGATTGTCCATGGACGATTCAATGATCAGTTTTCGACGTTCGACGCGCCGCGAATTCGGTGCTCTTCGAGCATCTTTCCGCCGTCTCATTACCATGGTTATTACCGCGCAGCGGCGGCGTCGTTTTCCAATTTTCCCCGAGGCCCTGAAGCGGGCTCGACGCGCGAGAAGAGGAAAAATTATCTTATCGCGGACAATAATCCCGATCTCCCGTGGGAGAAGCCAGCCACGCGCGGCGCAGTGGGCGTGCGTTCGCGGATTAGGGAACATATTTCGTAATCCGCGATAGATACGGAGCTGAATATTCGGCCACCCTGTGCTTGCACGATGCTGCAGCAGCAACCCCATCCAGAGGGGGGGGGGAGGGGGAGGGAGGGTTGAACACGAACCCGAGCGAATTATTATCACGAAGATCCTCATGTATCTCAATGACGCATCGTTTCACACGGGACTTAAGGTTTAATGGACTGCTGGCCCTATCCTCTCTCCCTTGTCTCTCTCTCTCTCTGTTTTTCTCTCTCTCGCTCGTGTTTTTGTCGAGGCCTGACCACCCCCTACGCGTCTGTTAGCCGTTTCTCCCGGCTTCGAGGGAGAGAAAGAACACGGACAGGAACACGTGAAACGCGTGAAATCGCCTGGTAATTTCGCGACCGCGATTGGAGATGCGAGCGTGTGAGGCTCTGATGGGACTGACGTCGCCGGGACTGAATTCGGTAACGAGATTGCGGGGCGACGTGGGACGAAACGTGGGCCGTCCGTGGGGTGGCTTTTTTTGACGGGAGGGAGTTTCGCGTGACGTGGGACCGTCTCGGGGGGTCTTTTCTTGGGAGAATACCCGTCCCGGTAATTTTTAATTCCACCGTCAGACCGACCGGAGATTAGCCGGTAAATTCCTTGGTAATTAAAGTGTAAATTAGGGAAATTATTTAAGACTGTGTTTCTATCGACTCCCCGAGCCTTGTGCGTACCTTCGCGTACGCCGACTTCTTCGTCACGTCAATTCCAAGTATATATACGTATTTGAGAGAAGCTCCGAGTCTAGCAACGAAATCGATCGGTCGATGGAAAAAAAAAAGAAAAACCCGAAGAGATCAAATAATCGCGAAACTATTGCACCTTTGCCCGCGAGGCAATCTCCCCGAGCGATCTAAAAATTCGCGCCGCGCCAAGGAGATAATAAAATTACCGGTATCGTGTTAATCAGGCCGCGCGAGTCAGCCAAACGATCCTCCACATCGGGGCGCGCGCGCGGCGATGGGCGGGGGAAGGAGGAAAGGAAACGTCGTTGGTATTAATCCGTACCGAGAGGTAAAGGAACTGGTCGCCACGGTGTGCCTTAATTAACGAGATTTTAAAAATGCGATGGCAATTTCAATCCAGCCCGACTAACTTCAGCTCCGAGGGTAATTCTATTAGGTAGTGGCGCAGCATCGTAAAGGGTTGAGAGCGAGAGACAGACGGACAGACAAAAAGAGAGGGAGAGGAGAAGCGAATAGTCGGGGACAGAGAGAGAGAGAGAGAGAGAGGCGAGCAAGCGAAAGGAGGAACGACAGTGGCAGGGGTGTACTGCCCCCTGGGGCACCCTCACGCTAACTGGCTGCGACTGTGCCACGGACCCCTTTACGATTCTGACTTAATTTATGTATCATCCGAGAGTTAAGTAATTTCTCCTCACGAATTACCTCCATCCCGCTGACTGAACGAATTTCTTCTTGCGCTTCCTTTCTTTCTCCGTTCTCGTTCTCGTTCTCTCGTCTTCTCCCCCCATCTCGTCGCTGCCCCCCTCTTTCTCCGAGTCTCCCTATATTAAAATATATTTGGACAATTGTGACACGTCGATGAAAACAAAAATGCAAATACACGTTCCTCGAAACGATTGAGAGTTTCTGAATTCCTAAAAATTTTCTCGCTGCCAGTAAGAACGATCGATCTTCCTCCTTTCGAGATAATTTTTTTAATTAGAAAGAAAAGGAAAAAGAACACTGCCGCCAGAAGGGAATTTGGAATCGAATAAAGAGAAAGGAAAAGTTTCGTCGTTGGCTGGCCTTGAACGACGGTGGAGGATCGAAGAGGAGGGTAGATTATTTAAAATTTCCTCGAACGCTCAAGCGCTCGGCGGATTCCGCCACGGCGCGGCGCTCGCACGGCTAATTAAAACGCGAGAAACTTTCGCGGCAGCCCCGAGGAAACGAGTTTAAATCTGTTTCAGACCAGTTTCCAACGAGCGGTGCCTTAGTGGCTCCCTCGTGGACCGTTTCCAACGTGACTACACCCCCAGCACTTTATTACGAGTCTAATCTATCTCGGCGCCGCGCCGGCCAAACGGGGTAGGTATTTAACCTCCAAGCTAATTGCTTCCTTTCGAATCTCTCGAAGAAACAGGAAAGAAACGTTTCTCAACTTCAATTTTCCCCTCCCCCCGGTAAGCTTCGAAATCCACCAGACGCAACCGCGTGCTCGTGGAAAATTCATGTTTCTCCACCTTCGCATTTTCGAACTTGCGAATTGCCGATCGGCGGAGGATTTTCGAGTTGAAGCTTGGAGAAAATTTACCGCGACTTTAACTTTTTTGCATCGGAGGAGAATTCAAGGAACAAAAGGACGATCCACCTGGCGGATGAAGATGCGAACGTAGTCGCGTAAGGTGGCGTGGTTAAATGATTTAGGCGTAGCGAGATCGAAATCAGAAATTGGCGATCGAGAGTCGCCCGGCTGATCACCCGGGAAACATGTGGCCGACGTGAAACGTGCTCGCGAGGGATGCGCCTGTTACGCTGGTAATTGCATCTTACACCAATGAGCAACGAATTACCAGGTAATATATTACCTCAAATTATAGGTGATAACCGACGGGACATTACGATCGCCACTTCGACCAGATGGGTCGATCGGTCCGTTTTCGGTGGCGATCCGCGCCACGGCATATGGGAACCCCTATAAATATTCCCCGAGTTTCCTGGCTCGTCGTCCACCAACGCTGGCCCCTCTGAATCTCTCTCTCTCTCTCTCTCTCACTCTCTGACAGCGTCCAAAAGTTTTGCAGCTTTTACGAATTTTACAAAAAAATTTTGTTCCGTCTCGAGATTCGCTTCGAAAGCAAGAACCGGAAGCAAAAGATCTCGGAAAGATCGTAGCCGATCTTAAAAACAGGGCACGCGCTGTAAATGTTTCAAAGAAAAATGTTCGGATCGTGTTCCAACAATGGAAGCACCGTCTCTCTCCTCTTCTCGCCACGCGTTGTTCTTTATGGTACTTTGAATCCTTTATTCTTAATGGAAGGAGCAGCTATCTTCTAAATCTTCGCGCGTTTCATATTTTAAAACATCCGCTTAACCGCATTTCCATTTTGCGCGCATGTGGCGCAGTGTGTGTGTGTGTGTTCCAACCTCGCCGCATGAAGCAAAGCGAGCAGCAACTGCAGCCGAATTCCAAGGAAACGTTATCTCTAATGTGCCGCGCGATTTCGCGAAATCCGTGGGTAGAGCAGTTGTTAAAAATACTTGGCGGTAAAACCGGGGGTGTTTCCACTTGAGGCGCACCGCCCCCGCCGTTGCTCTTTCGCAGTTTCGCGACCCCCGACAACAATTTCGTCCCTCTCGTTTTTCCGCGTTCGCTCTTTACAGTCGTGGCGGGGCTAACTGCGACTTTATAACAGGACGATTATAGCGGGAAGCTAATTTCCAACTAGCTCCAGAGCTCGTCCTCCTCCTCCTCCTCTCTCTTCCTCGCTCGCGCTCTCGCCTTCTCTACGGTCCCTACGTTCGCGCAGCTAACTTCGTTAATGTATAATCCGGGGTGGCTCCCCGGGGCTGCGTTCCCCGTGATATAAAATCAGTAAGCTTTAGTAAATTTCGTTTAAACAATCCAGTAAACAATTTTCCGCCGCTCTGCACGGCAAAGTAACGGCACCCTGGTGGCACCTGTACGCCTGCGACGCTTCCTGCCCCCTGCTACATTTACCCCTATCGTCGGCCTCGTATCGCCACCGCCACCCACCGCCATCCCCCCTCCGCCCCTTTTGCACCTCGGACGTTCTACTTCGCGGAAGAACCAACCACGGCTCAGACCGAATGTCTGTCATCCTGGGATTAATCTGGTTAAGCGTTCGTACAAAGTTCTCTCCGCCGCTTCGCACCCCGTTTTAACCCGAAATTGCAACCCTGGCTAACTCGCGGGAGAAATATCGCGAACGATAAAACAACGTTTCGTTCGAGATCATTTTCACTCGGCGGTGATTTTTACTCGGCGCGACGTTTCACGCGGTTCTAATAATAATTGCGTCGCCCGTGTTCCGAAGGAACGAACAACGCGCGCTGTCGGATGATTTATATCGGCAAACGCGAGTAAGCGACGCGCTCGCGACGCGTATTTAGTTAAAATCAGTCGGTAATTCCACGGGCAGAGGAGCAACGAGCACGTCAGAGTTTCGCTCACGATCGGAGAAACGAAATCCCGCGGAAATATCCATCCTAATTGCGCCGGGCGGTTTGCAATCGCCCCCAGGACGGAGCGCATTTTTCAAGGGGCAAACAGCGAAACGGCGTTTCGCGTCTGGAGGCCTTAAAAGGCCGCGAATTATTATTCATCCGGCGGGTATTCCGGGAGACAGCGTGCGCGAGGCACGGATAGTGATAAAAATATCTATAATTCAAAAGAGAGGGGAAAAAAAAAAAAAAAAAAAAAAAAAAAAAGAAAAAACAGCCGCGGAGAAAGAGGCACAAATCATTGGGCGGGATGTGCAGGGGTGGTTGGGTGTGGGCGAAAAAGGGGGGCTGGAGGTCGGTCTCCCGGGGGATATCGAACGCGGTCATAAATCGCAAATCAAAACGTGTCAAACGGGCCGGCCGCGAAATTAAAAGTGACGGGCGAGCGGCGTGTATTGTGCACGGTTGCATATCGGCACCGTGAAAACCGGCCCGCCATAATTGTGAGTTACGGTGATCACGCAACGGGCATTTATTTATTCGCCGCGGCGCTCGTTATTTATGACGAAAATGCATCAGCGGTCTGTATCTGCGCGTCCCCGTGCACCCGCCGCGTATCCTACGCCACCGTATCGATGACGCGCCGATATTTTATCGGAATTTTCGAAACCCCCCCTCCCCCCCCAACCCGTCCCGATCCCACGCCCCGGTGCACTTTTGGCGTCGCGCGCGAACCACCGGTCAACCCCTTCCGAGAAGATACATCGATCCATCGACTTGTCGCACTTTACGAGTCGCGCGTTTCGAGGAGGGAAGACTCTCTTCTCTTCTTTCTCGAGAATACGAAAACGTGAGAACGAAACGAAACGAAATTGACCGTCGTCGCGTCTCGCCGAAGATGGTTAATTGCCGAGGACAGTACCGGTTTGCGAAAGCTTGCGGAGGCGTTGAAGGTGGTTCCGCGTGGGAGCTCGGAAGCTTCATCGACTCGCGGCCGAGTCTTCTTGCTCTCGGCGTCGAAGGGACGCTGGGAAAAACCCTTTAACGAGGAAACTTCCCCGCTGAAACGAGCCACTTGAACGTTTTTCGAGAGGGTTGGCCGGTTTAAATATTCGAAAAGCACGGGCGGTGGTTTTTGCCTCGGCGCCGTCCCTCTTTCTCTGCCGCCGCCGCGGCCGCCTCATCCCTGTTCCACATCGGGCCGCCATGACAGTTCTAATTTAACGCTAGCTAACGACGGAAAAGGGGGAAGGTGTTACCCCGTTCCGAGCCTCGCTCCTCTCGCTCCTCTCGCTCTCCGAAACCCACGACGCGCCGTGGAGCGTTACGCGTCCACGAGGGGGGGCAGAGGAGGGAGGGGGAGGTAGCACACATTCAGAGGCTAACAATGTACTGTTTCGGGACAACGAATAAACAAAAAACAGCGATTCTCCATCAAGTTGATTGGCAGCGCGTCGGAGGATTTACGACGCGGATTTTTGGCGAGCACGGTCCAACGGCTGCTTTTTCAATGGCACCGGCCCGGCGTTTAGACGTTAACGTTGAAATAATTTAAATTACCCGGCGAAAATTGTAATTAGCCCGGTGCCCCCCGCCTCCCGCCTCCCGCTTCCCGCCCCCCTGCCCCTTTCCCAGGCCCGTGTAATCGGGCGTGCAGAAAATTGCGAGAGGAAGGAACGTTAATTATGCGGACGTGACATAATGGCCCCGAAAACGACTTCGCGCGGCGCCCTGGACAAGCGCGTTTTTGCAATTATTTTTAAAAGCGACAAATTTCGCGTCGCGTCGCGCCGGTGCAGCGGCACCGCTCTTGATGAATTGTTTGTTTAAACAAAAAGGTGCGCCGAACCAGCCAGCGTTTCGTGTCCGCGGCGCGGAAATTATAGGGCGACTTAATTGGAACGCCGGTTGTAATTGGACGCCATTATTTTTCTGTTAAAACGTCGCGGTAGTTACACTCGGCGCACGAGCGTTCGCGGAAGCCTAATGAGCGGTAATCAGCGAATTAAACGATCCGCTTTCGAAATCTTCGGTTCCTCCTTTCTCTTTCCCTCTCTCTCTCTCTTTCTTTCGAGACACTCGTTCTTCGTCGAAGAACGTAAATTACGAGTTTGCGCCGTAAAATGGTAATTAACAGAGACAGATATCGGAAAATATATTAACAAACTAAGATAAACCAGAAAACGCAACAAAGGGAAATATACTCGGAAATACAGAGTGATTCGCGCAACTTGCAAAGTGATCCAAGCAACTAAAGTAACTTTTGAATTGCACAAGGTAATTAAGTAGTAACTAAAGTAACTTTTAAATTACGCGTCTAATGAAAAATTTTAGTTTAACACAAAAGTGGTATGATTTTAAGGGAGGCGTAATAAATATAAATAAATGGGGTGTGTTGACGAGTTTCGAAAAGTTTTCAACGTCAGCTTCATTTTTTTTATTTGGGCCATACATTTTTATCGGAAGAATATTAAATTCCCAGGAAAAACGTATCAAGCTGTTTTACGATAATCTGTCTCGAGAATGACCGATATTTCTCGAGACATCAACGTGCCAAAAATTCCGTGGATACAAAACTTTCCCCAACATCTGTCCAATATTTTCGTCTGCGTCGTAACAAATGTACAATCCGACGATTACGTGCGTCGGGTTCATTTAACGCTAAGAATTATTCTTCCAGCGCGTTAATAGCTTCAGGAACCAATAACGCACCGACGTTATAATCGATCGAACGTGGCAACCGGCGCTGCTGCGTCGCGTTTAAACGTGTCACGCGTGCACACGCATTAACCACTCTTCAGAAACGCATTACGCAAGATTCGAAATTCCATTCCGCGGCCATTCAACCGAAAGGTCCCCGCGTGAGCGCGCGCGCGCGCGCGTCCGGCAATAATGAAAATTTTCAAATTTCACGCTCGATTATCCGCCAGCCCGCATACATGCCACCGCCATTTGGTGCTTTTACAATCGCCGATACTTTATACGTCTACGCACAATGGCCACCCTCTCTCCTTCGTTCACGACACCGCGTGTTACGAAGAGGGAATTAAAAACCAGACGACTAAAAGCAGACCGAGTTGTTTCAATTGTTTCTCATTTTGTTTCTCACGTGTCGTACTGAATACTAACGTCTCGCAGTTGGTATTCTAGTTAGATTTTTAACACGTTGTCAGCTGCTGTCAAGGAAACAAAAGTGGTGACTTTGTACCAAGATTTCAGCCCTGGTCAATTTGATGTTCAGAACTACCGACGACTAAAGCGTAAAATTTCTATCAGAGACAGAAGTCTTTATAATATTTTATAATATCAGGATACACGAGCTTTTATTTATGTATTATCACTAACAGTGATTATAGCGGGGGTAAACCAGAAAATCGGGCCTCTTCAGGTGCAACGCTGATGCAACGAAAATTAGCGATTGGTTGATTTGAGTCACGTGATTCATGAGGGGGCGTGGGGTAGACCTCGAGTAGGAGTGGCGTTGTCTGGTACTGTGTCTTGAGCGATCGCGTGTAATTTGTTTTGTATCGATTAAAATGTTTGCATATTAATAAAATTTTATGGCAAAAAAGTCGTCTTCATTTCAATGAGACGAATCGTACTGGGGTACATTTTTTACGAAGGATTATTCAAGTCTTTAAAAACACACTGCTTTATACGTATAAAATATCTAACAAAAATTATCAATTGTTCACTTTGACCATTTTGGTACTTCTAGTGTTAATACACACTTTTATGGAAGTTTGCAAGATACATTTTACTTTGGCAATTGTTACTTTTCGGAAAGAAGCTCTTCGCACCCGAAATTAACTGAAATTAATTGTCCACACGCGAGGAGTGCGAAAGGTGTAAAAATTTCTCAAGTTTGACTAACTTTTATCGATAAATATAAATTATCCTGCGAATTCCACGATCGTACAAATATCGCATCGGCGGTAACCTAAAGTCGACAAAGAGAAATGTGTCAAGACGTCGAACCACCCTTCGAGCACGATCGGAAGCGATCGATTAAAAACCGAGCGAAATCTGGTAGACAAAACAGCGACATTTGTCGAGCGACCGACATTTGGCGCGTTCCTAATCGGTCAACCCCTGACGATTCACCCTTCGTCGCCTCGTCCATCATAAACGATCGCGCGAAACGACATTAAACACGACGGAGCACGGTGATGCGAAGCGCGCGTACGTGTCAGCCGGGCAGCAGCCTCGAATTCCGCGTTATCTCTCCAAGTGCATCGTTGTTGCATCGGCAGACAGAGAGAAAGAGAGAAAGAGAGAGAGAGAGAGAGAGAGAGAGAGAGAGAGAGAGAACGGTGGACAGATGGTGCAGCGTCTCGGCAGGACCTATGACAGGTTGCTCCTGCGCACCGGCAGCATTTCGTGGTTCATTTGCGGTACCCAGGGGTGCCATCTATTATCGAGGGTCGGCCTCCTGCCACCGTCCCGAAAGTCGAGCCTCCCTTCTCGCGTCTCCCCCTCTCCCCCGGCCGAAATCTATACGCCAAGGGTGGTTGTTTACATGGTGGAAAGGCAACTCGATTTAATTCGGTGATGATTTTTTAACGAGCTCTACGCCGTTGCTGCACCGACACGGCCTCGCAGATTGGGTTTCCGGGGCCCGGTATTTTGGCTTTTCCATTTGGTCGCGCTCACAATCGGCGCGCTCGTTCATTGAAGAGCGGAATTGGCTTTTGGAAAAAGAAAAAAAACGAACGTCGCGCGAAACAATCACCGATGAATATGAATGATTCGACCCCTTCCCTCCCTCGCCCCTTCCACCGTGTCAAGCGGTTCGTCTCGGAAACCGGTGGAATAATTGACAGCACGCAGAAATTGGAGAGGAAGAACGGAGGAAGGAAGATTCGAAACGCGGAATGACGAAGGAACTGAACGCGTTAAAAAAATTAATGTAAGCGTTTAATCGCTCGAGAAACATGATCGATATCCAATCGAGTATCCTCGGGTATCGATGTAAAAAACTGAGGACGTTAGAGCTCTTGGTCAAGGAAGGAGAAAGATCTGGAATTACCAGCCAGGTAACAAACACGTTCGAGCACAGGATCAAGATCAGCCTGCCGAGATAATCAACCACGATAATCAAAAAGTTAATTAAATAGGCCACCTCGCGCCGATCGGCTACCGAGTCCTTTTCGTACCGCCCGAAGTTACGAACCTACTCGGCATTTCTCCACCCATATAAATTGCCACTGTTCGCGCCGCGTCCGTTTGCTCGTTCAAAAAAAAAAAAAAAAAAAAACGGATCGATTGCTCACGACGCTCATCAAGATTTTCTCCGTGATTAACCTCTTTCGCGATCGACGCCAACATCGACTTTATTAAATTTCCTCGCGCTCGATCGAATTTTCGCGATCGTCCGGCCAGCTGCTTCCTTTTCTGCTGAACCGACGATTCGAAAAAGGAGAAAGAGGGAATGAAAAACGAGGACGATCGCGATCGCGATAACGGGAGGCTAATTAAAAACGAGTAAATTAGGCTAACCAGTGGTGCAGTCCTCGGCCGGTGATCAGTGTCCAACCACGCAATAATTCCGCAACGAGATTCTCTCCGTTCTCCTTGGATGGCCATGAGCCAGGTAGCGTTCTCTCTCTCTCTCTCTTTTTCTCTCTCTTTCTTTCTTCGAGGCGGTTTTTTAGCCGCGTTCCTTTCGAGCTCGCCGCCGCCTACGGGCGTTTCATTAATCTCGCGTCTCTCAATTTATTTTGTACGTCTTGTTAGGTGCCCCGGCCCGTTCTCGGGTGGTTATGTCTCACTCAAGAGGAGAAGAACGCGCGCGATCCCGTGCTGGGTGATAATGAAAAGCGGACGCCCGGACAGGAGGAAGTCGACGCCGCGCCGCAACGCGCGTTGCCGTTGGAAGGGGGCTACGCAGGCGAGGGAAAAAAGGAAACGAGGAGGCGAAGCCAGCCCGGCGATCAACGATGAAGGTATTACCGGCACGATCTTCCCGTTTGCCGCAGCCACGGCGAGTGAGTCATGGATTCGTTCGAACCAGATTGCGACTTCGCCTCGGCTTTTCGCGCTCGGAAATTCAACGCGTGATTGCCGCGCGCCGTAGATCGCGCCGATGAAATAACGCCTCGTTTTTTGCATATTAACTCGCGAGGACTCGATGGCGAGGAGTTGGGATAATTTGGCGTGAGACTCGGTATCCGTCATCGTTTTCCAGACGAACGTGCGAACGTCTGATTACGCTGCGAGACGCTGCGAGAGTCGCTCGGAACTTTGTCGCGTACTCGGAGGATAGTTTTGGACAAATAACGGACATTTTTATGAAAAAAAAAAAAACAATAACTGAAACTTGATGAAATTAATCTCGAGACGTAAAGGAAATTTTCAAAATATCGCAAGATTAAGTGTTTTGGTTACAAATATTATATTGCAACTATGGGTGGCCGAAAATTTTTTTTCGTTGCCTATGAAACACTATGAATGAGAAGAACTTGTGTTTCAGTCGCTCATAATGCTGTGAAAAATGTAAAAAAAAAATAACCCCATAACCGCGTTTAAACATTTTAAAAATCACAAAGTCGCTACAGCTTGAAAGAAATTTTCTTTACTGATAACTTTTATGAGCAGTCGAGATAAATTTTTGAGCGATCGAAAAAGAATTTCCCTCACATGTATATGTTGATTTTATATTTATGATATAAATATATAGAATTACAATGCTTTTCAAGTGTTTATAATTGTTATTTGCAATCAAAAACATTTCAGTCAAAAAAATAATTATTATTCTATACTTATAGTATAATATAAAAATATAATCATAGTCGTAACAGTTGTGGTCCATGACGTTTTCGAATACTTATCAATTTTTGAATCGATAATTCAAACATCCCCCGATAAGATCCAACCGCGCGTCCAAACATCTGTAGATTCTGTCCAACGATTCCAACCGCGTTCTTACAATTTTCCCTCGGCCAGCTGACAACAAAGCCGCGATATTCACGAAATCGCATGGAGAGTCGTGACAAATCATCCCCGAACAAAGCTTCTGCCGCCATATTCGACTGGTTCGAGCGAGGGAATCGCGTAATTAACGTGTCTGATCATCGTGATCATCTCTTAACGCGACGTGGCGGCCGATCAAAAACGTTCTCCTTATCGTTTCCATCGATCTTTCCTCCGTGCTCGTCCCACAGGACCGAAAAAGGGGACTCTCGCTCGGTGTGTAGACCGCTGACATATCCCTCATTGACGAGTCACCACGGGGATGTTTCGTGACCCCATGCTTGCCAACTCATTGTTCTACGTGCTTTCCTCGAATTTACGCGCCATCCGCGGTAAACGTACCAACAACCACCAATTGTCAATTCTCAACTCTTCTATTCTCCGAGTTAATCTCGTAATGCAATAATTCATTAAACAACGTAATCGCAATTTAAATAAAAAAACAAACAAAAATAATTAACAGTACTTGATCGCTTCTAAACAGCGCGGATCGCTCGCGCTAATCTTTCGAAAAGAAAAACACTGCACGACTTGTATTTCCAGTACGATTCGTCTCACTGAACGGCCCAGAAGCAACTGTACTGACTAGGAAATGAAGATGACTTTTTTGCCATAAAATTTTATTGATATGCAAAACAAATTACAGGCGCGATCGCTCAGTACCAGACAGTACCACTTCTACTCGAGCTCTACCGCACGCCCCCTGGCGAATCACGTGACCCAAATCAACCAATCGCTAATTTTCGTTGCATTACAGCGTTGCACCTGAAGAGGCCCGATTTTCTAGCTTACCCCCGCTAAAATCACTTTCAGTGATAAAATATTCAAATGATATCAACTTGAAAGAACGTGAGTATTATCGATAACACGCCAGAGAAGTTGAAGGAACGGCGTTTTTCGTTGAAAAGTAGTTGCAAGAGTACCAACGAGAATCGAAAGTTCGATCACGGGTGTGCGTTCGGACAGAGGAGCGTGCGTGGAGAGAAAAGCAACTGGGAAAGCGGTGTCTGGCCCGTTAATTAGAAGGACAATCCTCATCAATCATGTTGCGTAAATTCTCTTGCACGCTGTGTTTTAACGGTTTTACGTAAGCATTCCGATGCGCGTAATTAGCGATTCATTTTTCTTGCGCACTGTTTGTCTTGGAAAGAAGCGAGTAGCTCTTACGACACACGCGACGTGTTATTCGATTCCCCCCCCCCCCCCCCCCCGTTGCCCCCCGTGGAGGATGACACGCGTTTTGTCGGTGACACGAAATCGATCACTCTTAACCGCACCACCGGTACCGTGTTTTCGTATCTTACTCCGCGCTTTGACCGTTCGCTCGCGCCTCGCAAGACGAATCACGCGTTGCAACCTCTCGTTTGCGAGAAATTTCAAGAGACTTCGTTTGTACTAGCTTCTTAAAAATAATAAATTAAAGTTAAATTTGAAAAATCAGAAAAAAGAGAATCGAGTCCTTCTTTAGAACTTTTACATATAGTAACAATAACAGTATTAAATCTGAAGGATATAATGTGTAAAATGAAATATTCTCTACTCCAAAGAAAAAAAGAAAAAGAAAAAGAAAAAAAAATGCAACGATGAAAAAAGTTGTAGCAGAGACTCTACCAGGAGAGATGTTTAGACTGTTGAAGGAAGAACGAGATATACACCCGGTTTCGGCGATTGAAAGTGGCGTTAATTAACACGGGCATAATTACCTGTTACAAGACGATCGATTCCGGGCAGAGGAGACACAGGCGTATTAATTCGCGGCGGGAAGACCGAGCGAGTCTCTATCACGGCGTTCTGGATATTCCATTTCCACCTCGTTGCACGGTACCACGGTGATATAAATGCTAATTCGTGACGGGCATCTCCGATCGAGACTAGAGGAATCCGTACCTAATTTTCCTGCTGCCAAGGGATTCGCCCGCGGAATAGAGACAGCTGTGTTTCTCCGCAGGAACACGAGAAACACGTCCCACTTTTCGCGCCAACTTTGACACGTGCGCCCCGCGTGCAACGTTTTAATTGCATCCTCGTCATTATCCCCGTGTAATTCCGTTCGACAAACTCCCCCCACTGGCGCTTTTCGGCCGATGCCTCGTGATTTCCTCGCCGGCGGTACCTGAAAATTAGACGCGCGGCGTTAGTCGTGGATTACTCTACTAGATCGCAACGTATGAAACGGATCCTGTGTCCAACACAGGATCAAATTTCAGATACAACTTTCTTTGGTTAAGTATTGGAAAGTACTGTTAATTTAGCATTGCTACACTAAACTAAAATCACTCGAATTGTTTGTGCATTCGTTCAGAGGAATTTGCACAAATAATCCAACGTGTTGACGTTTCATGCGTTGTCAAACCTGACAATGTCCGAAAGGAACTTGAAAGTTTCGGGCGGCTATTCTCACTTTACTCGACCCTCGTGCGAAGTTGTTTCGTCGAGTGAAAGTGTTTCGAAGCTGCGCGAGACGGTATGCTGATTAATTTCAATAAATCAAAGAAAACAGAGAACGACGGAGAGATCGAACGTGGGCAGAGCCGATACACCCACGACGAGACACGACAACCGGAGGAGGGTTATTAAGACCAGTCAGCGTGCACGCCGCGTTTCGTACGAATATCGCGTGAGAAACGGCCTCTCCGCCCGTAGATTGCACGCGCCGTGTTACTGGTTTTGCCCGCGTAAATTAATTATCCTCCGCTGTTTGTCCTATTTCGCGAGCACCGAACACGCCATCTCGCAGAAACGTGAATATAAAAATTGAATGACCCATTTTTCGTGAATTACGTTTGAGAAATTACGCTAGAGTATCGTAGATGTAAAATAAAATGTCCAGTAATTTTTTAGAGGCGCTGGGTCTGCGTTTTTCTCGACTTATACTCGTTATACTTAAATTTCGTCAAATTGAAAAATATCCGATTTACTCGCAATTTACAATCGAAACGCAAAGTTGCACGCACTTTCCAATCCACGAGCCTGTGTTCGAGAACGTGTTCGAAGGAACGCATCAAGGGGGGATCCGGGGATTTTATTCGCGCGCGCCTCGCGTTAATCGAGCCGATTATAAGAGATGAATTTCGCAATTTCCGAGGTAAACTGATAACCAAGCGTCACGTGTCCTATTATCGACCACCGAGGCTAGGCAATAAATGTCGATATGTGCCTACTTGGCACATGCGCGTGTAATCGAGCCTCCGCGTGTTTCATCCTATCAGAGCCGCCGTAGACGATGGCATCATTGATAACGCGAAGACGTCGTGTATCGACAGATTCTGCTCCTCGCGTGAATCCACCTTAGTCACTCGTCTGATTTCATTTCTTTTTCCTTTTCACGGCGTTCCGTGTTAATCTAATGGCGCCGCTCGTTTTCATCGAGGCGATCGAACTCGAATAGCGGATCAATGAAGAGTCATACGTTGTATCGAAGATTAAAAGTGGACGAAACGCCAAAAAAAAGGTATTTCGCTTTACGAGTTAATTCAGCGGCGGAAACAACTATTAATTTACTTTGAAGGTGGGACAAATCGCATATGATGAAACGAGCGAGGATAAGAGACAGATCGAGCCACTGGCTGATAACGCCTCATCGCTCAATTATCCGGCCTTCGGTTTCAAATATTTGACGAGCGGAACGCGCCCAAAATATTACGAAGGCTTCGGGTTCGGGCTCTGATTAATAGAGATGGCCAGTGCCGATAACCGCAGCAGAGAAATCTGCGAGCAGAAATGATTGCCGGTGTTTTGTCCGATGACCACGCTGACCCGCATTAAACGATCGATGCCGAATTAATCATAATTAATCTTCGTGACAGTGTTTTCCTTTTTTCCTTTTGCTTACTTCAAACAGAGAGAAACGCGAGAGAAAATCGATCGACGCGCGAAAATGTCTTGAACGCGTGTCGGCGTGTGCACAACGACTGGAAAACTCGACGAATCGATTGTCTGACCGGTACGGGTCTCAATCCCCTTCGGCCGGGAGGAAAACTGATCTCGCTCGGCGCTGAACGATTCAAACCAATTCCAATAACTTTTACCGCGTTTTTATCGCTCCAAACTTCTCCATTAACCAATTCTCCACTGTATTTTGCATCGCTGTACGCGCTCCGAATGCGCGTATTTGAAATTAAGAGATTAATTCTTCAAATCGTACTTTTACCGCGCTAAGTGTCTGGAGAGTTAAGATGATGAATTTTTTTGTATTTTCTCATTCAGAGTATTTTTACTCTACGTGAAACGACACCAGCCCATTCGCCTGCATCGGGGATCCATCAAACTATCCAACGAGGATGTCGAATGTCCCTGTTGGCAGCTGTTTGAAAGGCAGCCGATTGAAAAGAGAGAAAAGAGGGAAAGAGTTCCGTAGGAAGCGGAGGTGGCAGCCGGTTAATTTGGTAGACCGGAGCGGACCTAAAGCGGAAGGTGGTGAAACTGAAAAATCAAGGGGTCCCGGTCGCGCGCTTCGCCTCGCCGGCTGGTGGGGGTAATAACGTGAAATTAGGAGCTAATGTGGATCGATGTGCCCCGCCGACGTCGTGGCTCGACTGTTTTAAGAGCGATAATAAAAACGAAACGATTTCGCGGAGGCTTCGGGCCCCGGCGGAACTGTGGAGGGCCGCCGCCGCCGCCACCGCCACCGCCGCCGCCGCCGCCGCCGCGACGAGGGGAAGTGAACGCGGCACGCGGGCGGAAGAGGCGGTTCCAGCGCGGTACGCTGGACTTCTTCGTCCAACTTTTGCCCCGCCTACGCCTCCGTTGCTTCTCTGCCCCCACCAGAATTCCCCTAGAGAGAGGGGTAAACTCCCCACTGTGTTGGTGTGTTGCTTCGATTGCCAACCGACGCGGGCAACCGTTCGCTCGGCTGGCGCAAGTCGCCATGGAAACCGACGAAAAGCGTCGCCCGGGATTGTTCGAAACAATTATCCGGCGCTCAATTCCACTAGCTCGTGCTAGTTCCACGTATCCTCTCTTTGGAGGCCGTGCGCTCCGACCTTTCTCTCCTGCTGAATAAAAATTCCTCCAGCCGCGGTGAAGAATCTCCCTCCTCCCTCCCTCCCTTCCGCCGATCCTTCGGTGTCTCTCCGCTTTCGATCCGCACTTGCACAACCCCTGGCCAACGCTTCGAGAGGCGAGGGTTGCGTATCGCGACGAGTTCACAGGCAAAGTCAGAGGCAAATTGGTTTCAACAACTGGCAGACGCCAAGTTCCACCGATGTATATTTTTCTTTTTAATTTTGAACTTTGGCCACGTTGCTCCCAAGTCGTACTTTCGAACGAACCGTGTTGACGTCGACGTCACGCGATCGCACTCGGGTCAATAGGCCTCAATTCGTGCAGCCAATGATTGCTAGATCGTTGCGGCAAATGGACGAGGCGCATTGTGCGCGATGCGAGTTATAATTGGCACTTGCGCTGTTTTATTTATAGACCGGCTCGATTTGACTAATTGTTCCACGGAGAGCTGAACAAGCGTCACGTACGGAGCTCGAAGAAGTTTGGCGACGATGACGCGCGTGGAACAACGCACGCTGCGCTTTCTCGTCCAATTAATGTCCGATTGAGCAGCTAAGAAGAATCTCTGTAACGAAAGAGGAAGAAGAAAAAGCTTTGTTTTCCAATTCGACGTTAACCGTAAACCTCCTCGAAACTAGATTCAACAAGAAACGCAACAAGGTTGGGCAAGATGAAATTTTAAAAAGAAGAAGAAATAATTATTTAAAGCCTAACCTAAACCTAACCTAAACTTAACTTTCTCGAAACTAGATTCAACGAGAAACGCAGCAAGATTGGACAAGATGAAATTTCGAGAAGAAGAAGAAATTATTTAAAGCCTAACCTAAACCTAATCTAAACCTAACCTCCTCGAAACTGGATTTAACGAGAAACGCAACAAGGTTGGACAAGATGAAGTTTCGAGAAGAAGAAGAAACAATTATTTAAAGCCTAACCTAAACCTAACCTAAACCTAACCGAAACCTAACCTCCCCGAAATTAGATTTAACAAGAAACGCAACAAGGTTGGGCAAGATGAAATTTCAAGAAGAAGAAGAAACAATTATTTAAAACCTAACCTAAACCTAACCTAAATCTAACCTAAACCTAACCTCTTCGAAACTAGATTCAACGAGAAACGCAACAAGGTTGGGCAAGATGAAATTTCGAGAAGAAGAAGAAACAATTATTTAAAGCCTAACCTAAACCTAACCTAAACCTAACCTCCACGAAACTAGATTCAACGAGAAACGCAACAAGGTTGGGCAAGATGAAATTTCGAGAAGAAGAAGGAACAATCATTTAAAGCAATTTCCGCCGCTTCGACAAAGTTCGTTCGAATGGAGTAGAAAAAGTAGAACCGTGACATGCACAAGCGCGAATAAACACAGCAGATCGGGACACACCGATCCCCTAAATTACTTTGGACGATCCGCGCGGAATAGGGGGAAAAGTGTTGCGCAAACATTCTCCCCCCCCGGGAAGATGGCTGAATAGTGGCTGAATACGTATTCCACTCGAGTTTTACTTTAGCACATCCTCCTAAGAGGGATCCTCCTCGGCGGTGTGTGTGCGCGCGCGCGCGCGCGCTGCTAAGGATACCGCGATTCGAGCAAATGTGTTTCACGCTCCGCTAAGCGACGGCTCGATTGGAGATCAGAAAGATGTACGCGCGGGCATCGCGCTCGCCTCCTTCGAATATAAAACTTTACATACAAGCGAAATGAAAAATTCCCGTACACTCTGTGAAGAAGATCCGCCGTCTCGAGCTCGAATCTTTTTTACGTTTGAATTTGCCGATGGAATTTGGTTCGAACTGCTGTTTCGAATCGTGGAAATTTGAAACGAGTCAACACTAAAACACTGGAACAACTAATGTTTGATTCGTATCCAATTCAAATGATAACAATCAAAATTTTTAGTTTCGACCAAGAAAAGTAATTCTCAGCAAAATTGATGTAGTTTAGCGGCAAAGACTCGTAGAGATTGATAACAAGGCTTGCTAAAAAGAAGATAAAAATAATTTCATGGGTGCGCAGTATCCAACAATGATACATCTCGCGATTAAAAGAATTAAAACAAATAACAAATAAAAGGAAAAAAATAAATAAATTTATGCAAATGTGTTTCTGTCTAAACAGAAATCCGTATTAATTTGTGTCTTTTGAGCAACTGTGAAGAAAGAAAATCTGGGATCCGTCACGTTCGCGGAATTTCCACAAATTTTTCTATTTGTTTCAGCGAACAAAGGATCGAAAAGCGGCAGTTGTACGAGGCGGAGCGTTGCGCTTTCTCGGAGGACTGTACGCGAAGCCTGTGTTATTTTCGCCAACATCCAGATATCGTTTCCGCGTCACGTCTCCGCTATTCGCCTCGGTTCACCTGGAAATAAATATGTTTCCCTTATCGTTCCCCGCTGGCCGATCAGGGAACAGCGATTCCTGCCGGTTCCAAGGAGCTGGAAGAGGGACGTAAACACCGAACAGATCCCCGGTTACAGGTACGTACGAGTTGCGACGTTCCCGGGAACGTGAATTTCGCAGCTGAAGCGAAAAAGGTTTCGAGCTGCTCGCCCAGTGGCAGCGCTTTTTCTCGCGAAGCAGCTTATAATTACAGTTATCAGAAACGAATCAGACGCGAAGGAGGCGGTAATGGAGACAAGCCGGCCAAGTCGGTTCTGTCTGTCGCCTTTATTTTCTCTTCTTTTTTTTTCTTCTTCTTCTTCTTTTCTTTACTCTCCATCGGCGCCAATTAACAATTCGGGGAAAGAGATTAAAGATCGGGGATCGATCTCTCGGCGAGATTACACCGGCAGGTTAATCGTCGTTATTAATTACAGAGTTGTTGCTCTCCGTTCGACTTTCCCCTCGTTTATCTTAATTAATTGCCCCTCCTGCGTGGTCGCTGCCTAATCTTCTTGTCTCCTACACTTTGCTGTACTCTTGTTTGCACAACCTCTCGTTTGCGACTTTTCGGCTCTCTACGCACGCAACTAACAATTACACTTGTGATTAGAAAATTTTGTTCTAAGAAATTTTAAAAAGACTGAAGTATAATGTAACATTGTATCCATTTGCTCTTCTCTTATCCAATTTGAGCGCAATTCATTCAGAGTATCAAAGTATCGTGTATAACGTGTACGTGTAAAATTCTTAACACCCAATTCTCTTCAAAAAAAAAAAAAAAAGAAAGAAAGAAGTAAACAATTTCCACTGACCGTAATAAATCACAGACGCAGAGCTTCCCCGCGAAAAATTCCTGCTACGCGTGGAATTTACATTCGCACCCGAATCAAACTGGCAGCAACTGAAGCAACGCCGTCGCGGAGAAAATACAATTTAGGAAATTCTCCAGCGAGGAGCATCATAACCTAAAGTCGGTTAGGAGAGTGTTAACGGAAAAGAGTACGGATTTAACGGTAATTCGGAGCAGTCACGGCTGCGCGGAATGATTCAGATGCTCATTGCCGCGAAGCTGCGGTACCGTTTCGGGCATCAATAACGTCTAATCACCCTGACGTAGAACCGATCCTGCTTGGTCCTGCGGTGTAATTTCGTCCTCTAAGCGTTCGCCACAAATCACACCCTGATGCGATTTGGGAACCTCCCCTCCCCTCGCCCCGGCTCGACATTTAAACTCGGCCGGATTATGGTCCGGAGCCTCTCGCGCCGTCGATAATTAATCGCCCCCCGCGATCTGTTTTACGATCGTCTCTAATCGCGCCGTTTCAAAGCGCTTCGAAGAATTCCAAATGCATTTCCCAACGAGACAAGTTTGCTTTTCCTTTTCTTTCTTCCTCGCCGATCGCGGGTGATCTCGAATCGCTTTACGCGCAGGGAATTTCGTTCAACTACCTCAAACATAAAAGAAAGATTTCAATCGCAATTTTAAATTAAATTTTAAAGTTTAAAATTTACGTGATTTTCGTTTAATTACGTGTTTCTGCTTCCAGACACGCGCGCGCGTCTCTCGCATTGTGACGGCGAGATTAACGGCGAGGGCGAGCGCGATTTTGTTTAATTTATGTGGGACACGTTCGGGAGAAAAATTGTCGAGCGTTAGAGGTAAAAATTAAATTCTGAAATTAAATTCGTCTTCCGACGTTTTAACACGTAACACGCGCGCGGAAATCAACTAGTCGTGAATGTCTTATCGCGCTCGGATCGAGTTAGGAAGATCGCTGGCCGAGAAGTGCTCGTAATGACTTAATTTTTGGTGGTTGGTTTACGGCGAGAAAAGAAAGAGAGGAGGAAGAAACGACGACCGATACCGTGACCATGCGCCGGATGTAGCAGGGAAATAACGATGAAACAACGACGACGGTGGAACGTCGTCTGTGGCAACGCGAGATAAATATTAAACGCGGTTAATATGGTCATCGTTCCGCTCGTAACTACTAACGGTACTCTCCGTTACTGCTTGGGAAGGCAGTGGTAATTTTCTTACGCTTCTTCGATTCATTGTTTCGCAAGAACGATCTCGTTGCGGTTGCGAATTGTTTTCCACTGTGACCAGGAGCAAAATGAATCGACACTGGTCTCTATTTAACAATGTGTCACCCGTGTATCTGGGGTGAGTTAAGCTCCCATTGGATGATGATCCCAATTTTCAATCTTAAAGCAAGAAATATTTTGTAGAAAAATAAGTTTTTATTAGTAGTAGATCTTTTTTTAATTTTTTGTTATAGCAGGATTTATTATTAATAGTAAATTTTTGATTTAGTATTTATTAGTATTTATTTAGTATTTTTATTTAGTATTTATTTATATTTATTTAGTATCTATTTATATTTATTTAGTATTTTTATTTAGTATTTATTTATATTTATTTAGTATTTTTATTTAGTATTTATTAGTATTTTTTATTATAGTAGCATTTATTATTAATAGTAAATTTCTTATTTAGTATTTACTAGTAGTAGTATTTACTAGTATTTAGTATTTATTTAGTATTTATTAATATTTTTTTATTATAGTAGTATTTATTATTAATAGTAAATTTTTTATTTAGTATTTATTAGTATTTTTTATTATAGTAGTATTTATTATTAATAGTGAATCTTTTTTAAAGGTATTTTTAATTAAGCAAATTAAACTCGCTATCAAATAACGATATCATATGCAACAGTAATAGTGAATTTTCTCAATTATTTTAAAGTAGTCGTGATTACATTATTTACTTAAAATACATAATATTGTAATAGTTATTTCTGGTATATTGAAAAAGCATTTAAAGATCCCGTTGCAAATCTTCTAAATTTCTAATCTACACTTGTGGGATGCAAAAAGAATGTGTGAAAACTTCTAATTTGAAGCACGTATTCCTTTGTCATAAACTTGACAAAAGAAATAGAAAACAAAAGCATAAAAATAATAGAATGTCCAAAGATTCGTGGCCTCACGAAAAACTTACTCGATCTGAATAGCTTCGACGTTCATTACGTTTCAAAAACAATCTGAATAAAAAAAATAATTCTGAAGAATTCTATTTCTCTAGAGTGCAACTGATTTTTAACACTTTTAACGCAACGATAAAATCCAGCCTCGTAATTGTCTCTTTCGCAAACATATCTACCTACGAGACCATTCCAAACTCGCGAAACAATCGACTGCCGATTCAAACGAGACACTCGAAACCATCAATCGCGTGGATGAATGGGACCTTTTATTATAATACACCGCGGTATCGGTAGGTTCCTTAATAGATAATTTACACGTACGTCTGCCGACTCGCTTCTTTCAATCGTTAACGAGACAAGTTATGTCGCAGCAACGCACGCACATGCGGCTCCACACGTTCAAACTGCAACGTACGCACGAGGGGAACCGAAGAAAACGCCTGAAAACGAACACTTGTTTCGATGAGAAATTCAAGTCCAAGTATCACACGCGAGATGAGTATCTGACGCGATAAAATTCAGCCGCTGTCAGAGATCAAAAATCGCCGCGAGTATTTGCTCGTGGCCGGCGGTATAATTGGTTGGTACACCGGGACCGTGATAAATCGCGCGCGAGAAAAAAGAAAGGACGAAAAGGGAGAGGGGAAAAGAACGAGGCACTTTTCCCCTATCCGGGGAAACGAGACAAACAAGCTCCCGAACAAACTGCGCAAGAGACTCGCCTCAATCAGGCGGCGAGGAACGAGGCAGAAAAAAGGGAAAAAAAGCCCGATAAAGTAGTGGCGGCGGCCGGTAGCTCGCGCGAGATACACGGTCACGGATTTTCGAAACGTATCTCAATTACCCCGGCGACTATAATTAACAAAAACAACGGGGCAGCAGCAGCGGCAGCGGCGGCGGCGGCGGCAGCGGTGGTGGTGGTGGTGGTGGTGGCCGGAAGTTCGGCTATTTTGTTATCGAGCTACAGAAACGGTCGATGCTCGGAACCGCACAATTACCCGCCGCAGAATGTACACAGGCAGTCCGGAATAGCTGCACGCGGAATCGCGCTGCAGATTAATTGTAACTGCATCGTGGCTACCGATTTGCCTAATTAATTCGGTTACTAATGGCCGCCGCGGAATCCTCGACTTCCGAGGATCGAACGTGCCCGCAGCGCCATTCGCTGTCCGAACGCTATCAATGGGGATTGAACCGGATCCCACGGTTCCCTCCGTGGCGAGGGAACGGGGGAGAGCGCGGAGAGGATTCCAGAGGAAGCGCGCGGCTGCCGGGCGACGATGGAAACTCGGGCACGTGGAATTAAATCGTCAGAAATCTTGGGTTAACCTACCCTCCCCCGCCTCCCTCCCCGTCGATTCGATCAATTCCGATCGATAAGCTCCTTCTTCAGCCTCCGCTCTTTTTTGCCTCGATTCTGCCCTGCTGTTTCTTCAAGCTCGTGACATTTTCTCTCTCTCTCTCGCGAGTCGTTTCAATTGATAAATCCAGTTTAATCGATTTCCAGCTCGAGGACATGCTTTTGCAAATTGCAAATTTTTGGTCAAAATTGTCTTCCTCGTTTAGTACTACGTTACGGTGAGTGGAAAGCCACGGTTCGATCTTTGGCGAGAGAGATCTTGACGATCTCGCGCGAGCGCAGCGCCGGAGGAGCGCGTCGTTTCTCGATCGAGGGACGACGATAATGGATTTTTCACAGTAACCGCGAAATGGCGTGCCGTACCACCGGTGAGGAACGCGGAGAGGCCCCGGCCGCAACAATCACCGGCTTGTTTGTCGAACAAAACCGCGTGGACGTGACCGTGGAGTGCGTCCGCTCTCGAGGAACGAAGAAGGGGACGGCGGAATCGAGAAGAGAGAAGTCTGTATCTCGTTGAAAGGAAGGTAGCCGATCAAAAGATATCAGCTTCGAACGGCGAGTTTCGTCGATGCTTCGAAGACCAGAAGCCGGCACAAAAGATCCCAGCGCAGATACGAGTACGTGGCGTACTCTCTTTTTTTCTCTCGTCTTCTTACGATCCCTTTTCTTTCTCTCTTCTTCTCTTCTCTTTTCTTTTCTTCCTTCCTTCTTCCTCGCTCACTTCTTCTTCTTCTTCTTTGGCGAAATCGTCGGGGCTCGCCACGATTTCACGTCGTAAACGGTCGCTCGGAGGAGATGGACGGGTCCATTGAAAAGCTCCCGAGGAAGAAGCGATTGCGTTATAAATTGAGATACAAGGTATCGGTGGTTCGCTCGGTTGCTGTTTGTTTCTGCATCGGCTGATCGTCCGTCGACACCCGGTTGCCCGAGCGACGTTTTAATTGATTCGTTTCGCGAATCATTTTCTTGCAATTCCGGACCGATCGTTCGAGGTTTAATCAGACCGGGCTATTCAATCTTCGATACCGTTACTCGTTGCTCTCTCTCTCTCTCTCTCTCTCTTTCTCTCCTCTGTCCGGAAAAAATCTTGTTTGAGAAAAAACAGAGAACAGCCCCTACGAGCCGGAGAGTTGCCGAGGCATTGTACAAAACGACGATGCCTGTATAAATATCTCTGCGTCCGGCCGTCTCCTCGCCCCTTTCGTCGAACCTTTGCTCGATCTCATCTATCCGACCACCTTATACAGCTCGCGCAAAAGCAAAAACTCTCCTCCCAATATATTACGGGGTATATAGATCCGCGTGCGCCGCTCGTTCGGCCAATTGAGAAACAAGTGAACGATATTTCATCTCCGGCGTTGTAAAAGCGACGAGCAAAGGACCGCGCGCAGCACACGTCATGGAAATTAAAAGGAATGGCGACGTCAACCGAACGGATGGCGTGCCGTGGCTAATACAAACAGCTCTCTCCCCCTCTCCCCCTCCCCCCCCCCCTCTCTCTCTCTCTATCTCTTTTTCTACCCCTGTGGAAAAATTAAAATAACGACTTGATTTATCGTGAAAGTTCTCACGGTCGAGGAGGAGCGAAAAAGTTTCCACCGCGGACGGAAGGACGAGGGCAAGGATTCTGGCTGGTCGTTGTCGTTGTCGACGAGAAAAGGAAGTTTCCTCTCTTTCTCCGACCGGTTAGCGCGCCCCCTCCCCGCCCTCGTCCGGCGCCGTTCTTTATTCAAAGTTGTAATAACGTTTGGCAGATGTTTCTGATATAGTGGCGAAGCCCAGGGCCGCTTTATTCCGCGAACTTTTATCGAGTCAATTTAAGTTGCTGCCAGCGACTGCTGCTCGCGTCTGCTCTCGCCTTCCTTTTCTCTTTCTGTTGCCACCCCGTTTTTTTTTCTTTTTTTCCTTTTTTCTTTCTTTCTTTTTCGGTCCCCCTCGACGCCACACCATCGTGCCACCAGCTACGTCCCACACGCTTTTCTTCGAAAACTTGGTATTCATATTCATTGTGGCGCCGGTGGTTTCTTCCTTTCGACGGGAAGTTTCGGCCACGCGGATAGATTTTCTTAATTTTATGCCGGCGAACGGCGTGCAACTTTGGAATTAGTTGGACGCAATGTCGGCGAAACAACCGGGGTGAAAAGTGGAGTTGTCCCTTTCTGCAAGCTATCTTTTGTTCTTTTCATTTTCTTCCCTTTTTTTTTTTTTTTTTTTTTTTTTTTGATAGGTTTATAATTTTACAAGTTTGATAAAAGAAAAAGAAAAAGATTGATGTTGAATCTGCTCGTTTGTTCGGTTTAGGTTAGGTTTAAGTTAGGTTTAGGTTAGGTTTGGTACGCAGGTCTCTTTAAACATTTCTCTAACCAGCTAAACGTTTCCAGTTTTCCTCTCCCGATTCTTAGAAATGCCGTCCAACTGAGTAAAAATCACAACCCGACTCGTCGGACGGTTATTAATTTTATGCATGTCGAATACGATGGGCTTCCTGTAACCAGCGCCATATAAATTCCAGCACACGTATTACGTCGGACCGGTATCGTAGAAGAGCAGGCAAATATTATAGCGGGGGTTTAAACCTGCCGATGTAACTTTATTTCAGCTCACGTGCGAATCCAATCCAGGCATGATTTTCCATTTCAAATCGAGCGTACATCAAAAGTCGGGCCGTCTCATCCATATCAATCGGAGGAAGAAGGGTATCGCGCATCGCGCCGCTGAATTACAATAATTCTTCTGGATCTGTAGAAAAATTGTCAGGCTGCGCGAATTCGTGAATTCGCGAATCATGGGAACTCGGGACTTGTTTCGAGCAAAGTACTTTTAACAAAAGTATGGCACAGATTTTTGGACAAGTGATTTTTGGACGTGTTATTCTCGAAACTATGAAATTTTTTGAAATTTTATCGTGTCCATTCACAAAAGATCGTTCAATATTTGAAAAGTTTCCGATAAAAATATCGCTAACCTTACCAAACTGTAGTTGCTCGAATAGCATTTGAAAAATTTTGTTTCAATTACGTTTTTAATTTGTTTAAATAAATTTGGTGGAAATCTAACGTTTTATACGATAACGTGCGACACGGATGTTAAATACTTCATATCAGCGTCATCTGTAGTTGCTTGATCCGTACAATTTCTTCGTTGCGTTTCTCTGTCGTAATTTCTCATTTATCTCAATATATCGACTGTCAACGTATATTTCGACGTTAAAAGATATCTAATACTGTACAATAATTATTATTACACTGCATAATTTCTGTGATGCATTCAATTGTTCAATGCCGTGGAACTTTAGATTCCTTTCTTATCAACAAACGCTACGAAACTCGAACCTCCTTCCTCGTTGGCAATCGATATGATTGTACCCACTGTAGATATAGCACTTTCTTTACAGGTTTCTGTACGTCTGATCACGAATATAAAGTAGAACAAACAATTTTCCAATTCAACGACAGATTCAAGAAAAAATCCAAAGGGAATTCGTCAAACAGATACGAGATTTGCAATTAAAAAAGAAACTAGACTACTTTACAACGACAATTTGTTTCAGATTTTTCTTTTTATCAAAATCAAACGTACGAGAATGCAGAATGCTTCTGTTCGTGAAATTGCACAGATTGAAGCCTAAGGACATGAATGGAAATCCAAGATATATCAGTCGCATACCAATGCTAAGACGTTCGCATTTCTTAGCTACGAACAAGTAGAAGCGCGAAGGACGTATTAACAAGTTAACGATGACGTATACCATCGGCCTCTTTAGAAGACGAAGCATGTGGATTCCTGAAACGTTAGGAATTCGCGGAATGAAGTACTCGCGAAACTTCATTGATCATAAACCATCGACTTGTACCTTTCTATTTACACAGACTCGAAACACGTCGAATTGTCTGTGAAATTTCGAACTTGACGATCGTACCGATAAATTGCCAAGCCTGTCTAATAACGTCGTTGTCTCTTACTAAGATTCGTCCAACTACTTTCAAGAAGAGAGAAAAAAAGAGAGGAAGAAACGAGTCCATCGTCGCATCGGCTTTACCCATTTCCCCAATTCTCGGGCCCGAGCGGACAACGTTTCGTTAACACGTGCTCGGGAGGCCCGATTCGAGCAAAAGTGAAAAGCAGCCTGGAAACCGGGGAGTCCCCGGCACGGGGACAATGGCCGCCGATTAGACGGCCTCTTTCAGGTGTTCCTTTTGCGAAGGAGCTGCCGCGGCGTACATTCGGGAGACGCGGGTAGAACCTGGCATGCACCTGCGCACACCTGTGCACCGTCGGTGAACCCCGACGACACCCGAGCAACGGAGATGAAACGTGGAGTCCCCTAGGGAACGAGGGAGGAGGGAGGAGGGAGGGGGAAGGGGGGGTCAGGAGCCCGCGAGAGTCGAGAGTGCCACGAGCCACCTGTAATGTGTGTAACGGTACAGAAAAGCGTACGGTGGCGCCGATCGCCGGCGACGAGAACTAAAAGTCTTCTTAGGCGAGGTCGAGCGACCGCATACCACGATCCGGAATCGCAGTCGAGAACGCAGTCGGTGTCCGGTCGTCCGGTGAACGCTCGAATTGCCGAAGGGAAACGAGACTGTCGTCGAGGCGTTCTGGAGACGGCGACGTCCGCAAGTTCCAGTGACAAATACGCGCGTGACTCCGTTCGGCCGATCCGAGGATTTCTTCGAGGATCCTGCGTGCATATATACACACGTAGACATACATACATACATACATACACACACACACACACATAAACAGGCACGCCGGTCGCGCCTCCGTTTTCCTCTCTGTTTCACTTCTCCTTTCTTCATCTTCCTCTCCTTTGTTCGTCGTTCGTTCCCGTGCCATCCGCCGAGGGATCCTCGTGGCTTTGCCTCTCGCGATTGCGTGCACGTCAGTGAACGAGCCACGTTCTGTCTGCCAGTGTTTCAAACACTCTCTGTGACATTGTTCTCCGGTCGAGGGGGATAAAGCCGGGACTAGCCGAGGGCAGAGCCACCGAGAAAGCCAGCAGAGTGAGTAGAACACGTCTTTTACGTACATGCATGCATGCCGTTTGGAGACATCGATGCGCGGTCAAGGCACGCGCCCTCGCTCGCAACGCGTTCCTCCTTCGCCGCCTGAGATTTTTCTACGCATTCTCTCTCTCCCTCTCTCTCTCTCTATCTTTTTCTCTCTTTGATCATCCTCATTAACCAATTCATGCGTGTACCCAATTCGTGCGAAGACTGGTTGCACGGCCGATCGACTTTAAAATGGCGCGTTGTGGCACCCGTGACACTCGAGCTACGCCAGGTATTCCTCTCGGTCGCCTGGATGCCATTGGACGCGTGTCTTTCAAGCCCTGTGTATCCTTTCGCTGCCATAAACATGGAGTTTCCAGCTCGCGCTGCTTGTGTCACGTTGTCGATCGAGGCAGACCAGTTCTCTCCGTCCGGAGACACAACGGAATTCTCACGATCACGCACACACACACACACACATACACATACATGCCGCGCGGTAGGTTATTCGTTTTACGAGGTTGGAGGTTGTTGTAGAACCGGCACCGGAGTAGAGGGAACGAACGAAAGGAGAGGAACGAACGGTTCGTTGAAATCGGTATCGTCGATGAATAAAGATGCCCGATGGCAGACAAACAACTCGAAGACGTCGATTATCGGAGAAGCCTATTGGCCAGGGAATCGAAGAGTTGCTCAAGCACGTTGTTCAAACCTCCCTGGGTTCGTTACTCTGGCCTGAGTCACAGTTAACGCACGCTGCGATCACGTTTATTTATAATGACGACGAATGAAACTGAAATAATTTCAACTCTGTCGCGGCAAAGATTCTTTCAAGTTACCTTCGAGTTTTTTTAAGATCCGAAATAGAGAACCCTGTCTCGAAAATGAATATTTTTCGTAACGAGACCGAGACAGACGGCTCGATCGGGATGCCAGATTAGGCGAAAGTATTCAAGGACAGTGAATCGTGTAACCTCCCGCTGTTGCCGGAGATAGATAGTGTCCCGTTATTAACATTCATTCACGTCACGCGCAAGTTGGAACGCAGTGGAAGAGATCTTCGCAACAAACGAGCAGTTAATCAAACCGCGACAAAATTTTCTCCAGAAAATTAAGAGAACCGGCACAGTGTGCCTTGAATATCTCAAACTGATATCCTGACGAAGGATATTCTACTCTAGTTATTATTATTTCCAGGTTTTCGTAAATCAAACGTGTTCAAACGTGTTCAAACATGTTCAAACGTGTTCAAACTAGGAACTTTCATCGTAGACCGTGAGCCGATATTAATTACGGTTGTCGTTACGCTCGTGAAGCTTCCAATCAGCGGATCGATAAGAAAGCAATTCACTTTGGGAAGCACTTTCACCGCGAATTTTAACCAGTTTCAGTATCACTCGCAATCGAACTTTCAACGAACGGGGACCGCAATTACCGGTAACTGCGAATTCTGCGCAACGCTCGACGGTATCTGCGAAATAACACCGCGGCATTGGAAAAATCTCTGCTCGAATTAATTGCAAGTAACACCGAGTACCTGTACCGATACCATCCCGCTCTCTCTGTCGAATTCTGATTCAGCCTCCGGTTTTGTTTCTCCGGAAATCCGATACAACAGCGTTTTGATTTATTCAGCCGGAACGCTGAATCGACGCAACAACGCAGCCTGACAAAAGTAAAATTCGACGTTTTCTCTGTTTCTCTCCGTGAAACGCAAATTCCACGCTCGACACGCTCGACCGATCAAATCCTTCCCTCCGAAACGCAACCGTTTCGCTTTATCTCTCGTTAAAACACGCGAAACGAATACGCTTTCTGTCCGTCTGTTTGAAAGAGAGAACTGCTCGAAGGAGAATTTTCGCGACGATGTCGACGGAGATAAGTAATCTCTCGCGTGTCTTTTATTTCGATAAAGGAGAGGCGCGATTATGAATTACATAAGGTATCCTTGTATCACCGCATCCGAGAGCTGCTGCTTTCTCTGTCTGACCCCGATACTTGCTCGACGAAACCCCTACTTGGCTCCCCCTCCTCGATTTTAGATTCGGCTTCGCGCTTCCTCGATCTCGGAAAAAAATCTCTCGATGCTCTCGAACGATCCGCCACTTTTGCGAGAAATCTTTCACCGTTTGACGAGATAAACGCAACTGGATCGGCCTTATCTTATTATTACAGAAATTAAACGCGAACAATTCGTCAGCCGAGATTCGTGAGCGTGCTACGTGAAATTTCAAAGAACGAAGAAATAATCGGCGAGTAATTTCTCAGGTCGAGAACGAACAAAAGACAATGCACCGTCGGACTTATCGCGATATCTGATTGGATGTAATAATTGGTCGTTAATAAACGTATCGGGAATAAAGATACGAATTATGAAACGCAAAACAATTGCAAAAGTGTTTGTATTCTTCCACGATAATTTCCTAAAGATTCAAAATTCGACGCTTAGCGAGAAAGGGGGACGCTCGTCGCGCGATTCCTTTTTAGAATCAAAAATCGAGGATTTTTCAAACGAAACGGAAGGAACAACGAAAGACATATTGTGATATTGTAACGAACGACAGAACGTGTTTCTTTTTTTCCTTTTGTTCCACAACGTACCGCGTTTTGTGACGCACAATTTGTCTTGCTGAGCTATTTGACAGGAGCAAATTATCCATTTCAACGAAATGGAAGGCAATTTATTCGGTGCCCTGAAAACTTATTTCACCGTATCGTGGCTGCAATGACGATTTGTCGCTGTAATTTCGTATCATTTTCTGGGACGGGTCTACCGTTCCACGGTAAAGGCCTCTCGATCCTAATGTCGAAACGTTGCGTGATCATCATTCATAAAGAACGAATTGATGACTGCAAATGGAACGGTAAACAGCGATAAATTGAATATTTCGTACAGGTCGAGTCGATGAAGAGTTTGGGCCGAGAAGTCGCTAGATCGGAGAGAAAAACAAAGTTGGTTCGTTTTTCTAAAAATATCGATTACGCTCCGTTCGATGATGCAGAGGATAGTAAAATGGTGGGTCGTAAAATTTAAACTTGATACTTGCACTACCGTGCTAACGTAACAGTTGCTAGGAAATAAGTGTAACAACTGCCGGCACTATGTTTAGCCACGACGTATCCTAAATCGCAGTGCTTGCTCTTGAAATTCTTCCAGCCAGATCGCTTTTATTAGAAATTCTTCCTACAATTGAATTACAAATTAACGATCGATAAAAAAAAAGAAAGATCTCTTGCTTCCTACACTTAAACATTTTTTTCACGAAACGAACAGCGTCTCACACCTGTCCAAACAGTCTGTTTGCGCGAGTCGCGTCTCATCAACGCTAGAACTATAAAGTATAATACATTTGTAGCAAAGAGATTAAAGTGCAAGTTACAAGAAGAAGTAAATATATAATACAGTAAAGAACAAAAATTAGTTTCTATCGACATAATTTGTTAAAAACAACACGCGTTTGTAAATACGTAAAATTATAAATTGATCATTTTGGCCATTTTGGTAATTCCAGTGTTAACTCGAAATACTCTCAACAAATTCAATCACCAAGAGGGTTTCCATCTTAGAAAATGATTCTTCTCTTCTTATCTTCTGTTTTAACTGTTTACTAACTGTTACAAATATATAAAATCTCCATAGAAAATTACAAATTAGTCACTTTGTCTCAGTTCTAGCGTTAATAATTCAGAGCCTCGACGATACTCGCTCGAAGAACGTAGAAAACAGCGCGGAATCGGTGATACGAATGATTCACAACGTGTCGTTAACACTCTGCTAGCAGCCAGCCAGAGGTGCGGATGCGTGTTGCGAGCATCGATCATGCGAACAAATCTCTCGTCGAGTAAAAGTACGTACTGCTACCTCCTGGCGTCCTTCTGCGCCGCTCACGCCGGAATGCGTGTTGCAATCTTATGCTAATTTGGTTAGTCACCCTCGCGCGGTCACTCCTTGATACCAGCGAGTCTACCGAGACTCGTCGTCACGTATCGTATCGTATCGTATCGTATGGTATGGTATGGTATGGTATGGTATGGTATGGTACCAGCGACAATGGGGGACAGAAGAGAAGGCGTAGCTGAGAGAACGAAACGACGGAACAATGGCGGCGGTAATTTGGCCTTTCGACATCATCGATTGTCCATTGTCCTTTCCACCGTTCCCTCAAACCGGCGTCCCATTGACCGACGGCGAGGAGAACAGCCGCGATCGTCAACCGATCACGCGCAAATCTCTCTTCACGCTGACATTGAAACGTTTATGACGGATCGTTGGGGAAACGTACGAGACTTGAGAGTAGGTTATGAACAGCTCTCGACAAACGTAAACTCGCTGCCAGCCCGTGAGATTCCGGCTGACTGCAACGGCGAGTTATTGATGAACGCAATCAATGGTGGAACGAAACACGTTTCCGCGCGGTTCTAGCTGTGCGGTGATTCTAGACGATGGATTCGAGATGGCAAGTGTGCAAAGGAGAATTTTCAATGAACAGCGGTTGACGGGATTCGAGATGTCTGTTAAGATGTGAAACCTTGGCAGATCCTGCGGTGTGTTTTTCTTCCGATTGATAATTGATAATTGATAATTTCTGCTGGACATTTTATAGATACAAAACAGTGTATCTTTAATGATTCGAATAATTAAATTAAAATATAATTGTACAATTAAAAATTAATCTTGATAAAATACACAAATAAAAGCTTGTGTAATTTCTTACTCCAGAGTCTCTGATGGAAATTTTATGCTTCTTACATCTGTGGTTCTAGTGTTAACCTCTTAGTTATTAATAAATTATATATAATATATTAATTTAATTATTTGATTATATTATTAATATTAATAATTCATTTAAAATCAAAATTTAATATGCAAATTACATTAAATATAATATATAATTAATATATATAAATATATTTATATATATTATAGTGTCTTTTGCGTATGTTTTTGTTTTGAGTGTCTTTGAGCTCAAAGTTTCTTCACTCGGCTCGTTTCTCAGCGGGAAGAGAGTTGTCTACGATTTTTCAAATTCTTTATAAAACAAATTTCAATTTTCTCACAGTTTCAATTTCTTTCTTCAACTTTAATTCGTTCCAAGTTTATTCCAATATATCTAATTACGTGAGCAAAATACCGTCGGGTATACACTGCTTTTGCACAGTTTGCGTCAGGCCTTGCTTTCGCGAAAAATTTCGTCGAAATCTCTTCTGATGCGACGTTATCTTCTATACCTGCAGCGCACGCTACAGCATCGACAAGAAGGACAGCCACTTTTCAGCGTGGCTGGATATCGAAACACACCGCGGAGAGAATACGGAGGTGTCGAACGTGTGCTTTATCGGCTGCCATTGTGTTCGCAATCGTTTTCCGAGTTGTATCGACAAGCAAAGTGATAAACGACACGATGTTTTAAGACTAAAATGTCAATGACACGGAACGATGAAATACCGCAATTTCAAGTGCTACTTGTAGCATCGAATACAACATAGTAGATAATTGAGTTTAAGCCAGCGATAGAATTTAACGATCTGCTCGATCGATTTTTGTTCGTTCGAACGTTCAACCATATTTCTTTTTTAATCACTGAAAGTGATTTTAGCAGGGGTAACCCAGAAAATTGGGCCTCTTCAGATGCAACGCTAATTAATGCAACGAAAATTAGCGATTGGTTGATTTGGGTCACGTGATCCGCGAGGGGGCGTGGCGTAGACCTCGAGTAGGAGTGGCGTCGCCTGGTAATTTGTTTTGTGTCGATTCAAATGTTTGCACATCAATAAAATTTCATGGCAAAAAAGTCGTCTTCATTTCCTAGTCGGAACAGTTGCTTCTGGGCCTTTCAGTGAGACGAATCATACTGGAATATAAGTCGTACAGTTTTTTTTATTCGCTATAAACCCACAAAGCAATTTCGAACGTTTCGATCGACTGAAATATTCTATATATCAGCGTTGGAAAATTTTACGCATCGTGGGCTAAACTTTTCTTCCACTTTCTCCTTAACTTGAATAAAAGAGCATCGAGCATTTCATTTCAACTATAGTTCTCGGTCTACGACTGGTAAAGAGAGAGGGAGAGAGAGAGAAATAATCGCCGTTCGTCGTGATCATTTTCTTGCGACAGTTCCGGTATTCGTGGAACGCGATTCGACTTCAGCTTTGCGGCGATCGCTTTCCAAACGCCGAGCTTTTTCCTTTTTCCAGCGGAGATTATGATTCAACAACGCAGAACGCAAAGTTCCCTGGAACTGCTAGCTACCGTTTCTTCGCGCAAATACGGAACACTTTGCGACACATCCGGCATTTGAAACGCCACGAACGATAGATATCAACGACTTGCCATGCGAACGATATCTTCTTAAAAGTCGATGTTGCACACTCCAGAGGAATTTCAGAACGGTTCGATTCCTCGATATATCGACTTTTATTTCAAATTTAACTCTTTGCCCTCGAAAACTTTTTTTTTGTACGCATCATTTATCAACAATTTATTTACGAAACATCACCTCAAATAAAACGATAGCATTGGAAATAATCGTTCAAATATTTAACACAAAATTTTGTTGATTATATCTTTCGATCAGATCGTTCTTTGATTTAAATTTGAGACAATCATCAACGTGTTAATGACACATAGTTTCAATCTCTGGAAAAACATTTTTTCAACTTTCGTAAGGAGCAATAAGAGATCTAGTTTGTGCGAATCATTGCAACGAGTGTCAATTGACTCGGGACTGTCTTCAGAAATTCTTTTGTTCTTCTTAACGTCGTTATTACAGCTTTCACTCTAAGCGTCTGTTCACACATAACACTGTTACACGTCGCATCATGCAACGCCAAATGTACACGTTCGTCATAATTATCGGCCAATTGTAAAAAGAGCAAGTCCCAGCTGCTGGCTGGATTTAAGTAGGGTTAATTTTTGAAGTGACGAAACACGCGAATCGTGATTTTCGAAAAACAAATCTCAAAAACCAGCATTCCAACTGCTCCAAACGTGATTCAAGGTCGATGGAACGTGAGCGGACCACGATGGAATTTCGTCGATCTTTCTCCGTGGTAAACACGATGTCAAACGAACGATCGTTTCGTATTCCCTCCGCGTTTCGAAATCTAGAAACACGACTCGCGTGCCTAATCGCTCCTCCCATATCACGAAGCGGAAGATGGAAAAGACGGCCCGAGCGTCGATCGAATTTTTCTTTTCGAAACGCTGCCTCGTTGACAGTCGATGACGGACGTCGAATGACAATCAACCGCTGCAGCACCGGTGCTTCCGGTTCGTAAAGGCTCGCGTGGCCCGTGACGTCGACCAGATCGCTTGCGATTCGGTGTGCGCGTCGATTTTCTATCTCTCGCCGTCAGTGATTATCTACAGATCTACAGATAGCTGATAGAAAGAGAAATATATAAATACTTTTTCTTCTAACAAAATTTAAAGGCACTCTCAGTTTCTCTGCTCTCTAATTGAACAACTTGCAGGTATTCGAGTAAGATTCAGCCATTTGTATTCTTATCTATTTTATGACTGGAGTGATTGAAGTTGGAGTGCAGAGAAAATGGAAATCTTCGAAAATATTAAAATAGCTATAATTTTCAATTTACAAATTGTACTTCTCTCTATTAGAATACCTATGTTTGTAATTTTCAAGGGAGAACGTGTCACGAGCAATTAAATTGTACTTCTCTCTCTTGATTTAATCGTAGTAATTCTATCGATGCATTTTTTCTTCTCAATTACATTACTCCCTCTGAAACGAGGTGGTTCACGCATTATTACACGTAGTTGCTTAAGTAACCTTTATCTTGCCGGTTAAATTTGATAACAGAATTGGATTTTTACAGAAGGCAGGGACCAACGAATCTCCCCGGGCGCAAAATGAGGGTAGCTCACTCTCTTTGGACGTTATTGGTTCTTTAACGTTATCTCAAGATGTACGCCGAGTGGCAGAAGGTGAGTCATTTCAAACATTTTAGTTACCGAACAGTTCTTTCAACCCAGTAATCTCTCTAAACACTTCTCAAACATTTTCCAACCATAAAATATTGACAAACGTGACAAGTCACATTGTGATTCTCTTGCGTTCAAACCACAATTTACAATTAACGGAATTAAAAATGTCCTCTCTCGGTAGAGAGAGAGAGAGAGGGAGAGGAGCGTTTAATTCTGTTTGTTGCGTGGTTGCACAATGTTTACGTGGTCAGGATCGTAGGAAGGATCGTTGCGTGGTTGGAGTCAATGATCTGCGCGCACGCAATTGCGTCGCCGGGCAAACCAGCCACTTTCGAATGCCATTGCGCTTCGCGCTGCCTCGTCCAGTCACCTAATCGCGCTTCGCTCGCAGCCAAATACGTTTTACCATGCTGCTTCTCGCTTCGCTGCTCGCGCCTTTCGCACAATCGGCGAAAAATGCCGAGAGACGCGATGTTTATCAATTGGTAGCAACGTTTCGCAGATTCTCACGTGAGATTACACTCGCGTAGAAGAACAAACCGAGTTTGATTTCAATGCTCCACCATCCGATAAAAGCAATTTTCGTTCTTTGCTCAGGCGTACGCAGATCGAAGGGAATTTGCTAGAGGATTTTTTACCGACTGTGTTACGTTGGACAAGAATTTGCAAGAAATACTTTGAAACCTATTATCCAGTCGAGGGGATAAAACCGAATAAAATCGCCTAACGTCCAATAATCAGAAAAGGAAATGCGGCGCATTAATTATCGAGGCTGAACGAATGAGTCTCTCCTCTCTCTATTACGTTACTTCAATTTCCTATAACAGCGGTTACGCTGGCCGACGACGGTGTCTTCCTCAATTATATCTCCGGGCTCATTATTCGTGATTGGACCCCGATGCAACACCGACTCGGATAAAAGTGAGAACGCGCGGACGGCGAATCTCTGCTTCAAGTGGGATGAAATTGTTTCGAGCAACTGTGTCAAACACGATCAAACACGACGAAACTTTCCAACGGAGGAACTTTGTTCCCTCTTACTTAACCTACGTACCTACTTCGATCGAGGAACGAGGATGAAAATCGAAAGAGACTGTTCGTTGCAGATTAATCGAAACTTCACTTGCGCGTGATTTCACTTACTCGTCGCAAATTGCTAATTGACGCCTTGTCCCTTCCTGAACACTGAAGGAGACGTTCTGACCGAACACGGAGCGCACGAGTCGTCTGAAACGTCTGTACACACTTTGGCCAGAGCGAATTTGGAATAGTCGAAAGATCGAGCGAGAGGGACGTTCGTTGGAACAGATCGACTGGATCGGTCTTCTCTGCGACAAACTCCGCGTGTGAACGCGGTTTGAACAGTTCTGCGAGCGCACAATCGGCTCTTACCATCGAAGACAGAAAGGCAACCGTGGCTTCTGCAACTCGCCGACACGGTGGCTAGTTAGAGAATCGCTTCCCGTTGGAGGCGGCCGCAGCCTATATTCCTAGCTAGCCTAGCACCACGTAGGCGTACGCGTGTTTAGCGCGTAATTTATATAAGAAGAGAGGCACGCTTGGTTCCACCCCAAAGCACTTCGATCCACTGGCGCCGGCACCTCTTCTTCTTTCTCGCCTTTCCTTTCGCGTCCGCGAGAACAAGCGTTTTCACCCGGATCGTCGCGGTTTCGCGATCCGCGTAACCACCGCCTGCCGGAGGATCGTGTCTCGTGCCAAACGGGGGCAAACTTCGCCGAAAGGGAAACCACCCATTGCGGGTCTCGCGCTTGGGACACGTAGCCACACGATTGGCCAATTATCCGGCGGTTTAATTGAAAACAAGCGTACGCCACTGTGCATACACAGCAATTGTTGCGGAGAAGAGGCGTATAACTTGCAGTGTTGCATCGTACATCCTCGCGTCCGGATCGCGGAACACGATCGGGCCTCTTTGTTCGAGCCCAAGTCCAATTCTCCCTCTTATTCTCCTTTTTCCTTCTTCTTTCTCCCGTCCAAAGGGCGGACGTAACGTCAACCCTTTGGAAGCAAACTCGGTCGGTTCGATCGTTCGAAGAGACGGTGCAATTTACCAGTTTCGAGCCAGTGGCTTACGAGCGAAGCTTCCGTTTGACCCCGTTTCGACGATCGGCTCACCTCCGACAACAAGTGGCACGGATCGGGGAGACGTAGCAGCCCGAGTAGCAGAGTAGCACCTTTTTTCGGCAAGAAGATACGGTGTTTGATGTGGCGTCGGAGTACACCCGGTGAAACGTGTTTCTGTGCGCGAAACTAGCTTGTGAAACGAGTCTCGAAGGACAGCAGGCGATCGAAGCGACGAGGAGGGAACGACCGAGCAATCGCGCTTGCAAATAGAAAATTCCACGGGTCGTTCCGTGTTTCTGCCAAAGAGCGCGGTTTTCTTTCGTTGTGTGGTTGTATGTTTGTTTCGCAACAGCGGAATTCAGAGTTGAAAACCTGTACGTGTACGTACGTGTGTGGCTCGAGACGGATTGAACGGTCAATTTAGACGTCGCGTCTAATAGGAAGATCAAAGAGGAACGATGTTCCGAGAAGAACGATCGAGGAGGTTTGAATAGGTTTGCGGTCGAGTGACAAGTACGTGCGAGAGATTTCAGAGGCTGACGGAACGTCGGTCGCCGAGAGGACCGTTAACGCATTCTATGCGAGCGATAGCACGGATTTTTCGAGACGGGTGACCCAATGTGCCCAATAGTGGCCGTCTCGGTGACCTCCTAACTTCTTTAGACCGAATTGAAAATGCGCGACGGTGCGATCGTCTCAAATCTTGGACGTACGTGCTCGGATTCTTCAACGAACGTTCTCCAACTTGTCGAGTGCTCCCGGTGCTTCCGTGTCTGGCAGCCAGCGGTTCCGCGATAAATGGCCCGAGAGTGTCGCCTCTCGTTTGTTAATATTTACCGTCTCGTTTGCTTAAAAAACCGGCCGGGTAATTTGCCACTCGCTTTGCGAAAATGAGCGACGAGGATCGGGGCGCGTGGCGATTCGAGAGGAAGTTTCGTCTCGAGAGGACGCTCGAGTCATCGTGACGACGCTGACACAGAACGAAAGCAAGGTCACTGACGTCTGCCGCTGACTGGAAGAAATTACCCGAGGGACGACTTTACGAGTCCCCGTGTTTGCCTGGGCTTTCTGCAAATAGAAAGAGTACTAATCATCCGCGGGATGAGGTTCGCCAACCTTGAATCCCGAGGACTTTGGTAAAAACCGAGTTTCCAAGCTGACATTTAGTCTAGTTCCCGACAGAGACGACGTTCCCGGTTGGACGAGAAACTGGTATCGAAACTCGTACGATCGGTGTCGATAGCCAAGGTCACGCCTAGGCCTGATAAATTCCCCGAGTGTTAATCCGTGTCAGACAGAACTGGAAACCCTCCCGTTTGCTGGGTATCGCGCGTGTTTACGTGGTCCGTTTCTGATTTAACTGGCCGTTACCGTTAGCGTGGTTGTGAATAAAAACTATGTCTTGGACGAAACGTCCCGCCGCCTCTAAGATAGCTCTAACCGCGAGTCGAAACGAGTCGGACCGGCGTCCGTTTCCAGCGACTGCCACTCCTCGGGATAGAAAGTGGCAAACTGGATGACTCACGAGAGCTTTCCACGCTATCGAAGCGACTACTGTTGACAAGCGCTGTAACTCGCTGGCAAACCCCTGGCAGTTGCCACGAAGCGGAAAAAGAAGCAAACTCGGAAGAAAGATGTCGGCGAGCATCTTGGCCGATTGAACGATTCGAGGCGACTTTTGAAGAGTCGAGCGGTCGGCCGATGCGGCGCGCAACATGGAGTCCGCGGTAGCGTGCAGCAAGAAGGCCGAGCGCGTGTCTACGCGAGCGTCGACCTCGGGGAATCGGTTTTCGTCACGAAACACGCGCTCGGACGCTTTCTACGCCGGCGTGGAACCGTTATCCGTTCGACGCGCGTTGCATAATTCCGCCGGCCCAGACCCAGATACAAATTCCGCTCCGAATTCCAGCGGATCGGCGGAACGCGTTAGGAGGCAGCCGACTTCCGCTCGTCCGAGGAACCTCGATCCGACCGCCGCCGCGCAGGAACACGGAGTGGTCGGTAAATCTGGCAGAGCGTTGGCCGGTGTTCGTCGAGAGGTGTTCTACACGATCCCGCGAGACGTGGCGGTCTCGCGAAGGGAGATCCTGCGGAGATGCAACAAGGAGAAGGAAAGTCCCTCGGGGGCGGGACGTGAGCGTTGGAGGCGAGTCTCGAACGTGGACGATCTCGACGCGGAGGAGCAACGAGAAAGACCGAGAACGTTGCCGTCCATCGCGAGAAGATCTCGCAGGGAGGCAGCGAGCGGTACCGCGGCACATCAGCCGGGGGCACAGGGATACAGAAAGGTCTCCAGGCAGGACATATTGCGCAGGAGAGCGAGCGTGGACGCGCCGGTGGGCATTTCGCGCGGAAGAGGAGGCGGTGGCGTTTCGCACGGCCAGGAGGAGAGGATAGAAAGTTCAGAGGCGAAAGGTAGTGCGTTCGCGAGATCCTCCGCCGGTTGCCCAAAGCCGAGGAATGCCTCGAGGCCGAGGAACGCCGGGTGGGGCAGAGAGGACGAGAGAGAGTCCAGGTCGGTGTGCGACTTCCTGGCAGTCACCAGCAAGCTGCAGGACATTACCCGCGGCCTTGTGCCGAGACCGTCGACCTTGCCCAAGATAATCCACCACGCGTCGCGATCGGCCAGAATCGGGGATGACTGGGGCAACGCGAGGCTGACGAAAGACGCGGTGAGAAAGGAGCCGCCTGTCTACGGAAGGATACGAAGAAGGAAAACCTCGTTGCCCTCCAACGGCGGCACCATCAACAGGGGCTCGGCTGTGTCTCTCAACGCGCTCAACTGCACAGTTGGCTACCCGAAACCCGGCACCATCCGCATCAGGGAAAGAGCCGTGGACGTGGAGTTTCGAACGACCACCAGACATCTTCGCGACCCGGTCCCCGACACGCCCTACTACTCGGCGACGTTGCCTCTCGTCGACGTGAGAGCGAATCCCCAGCGAGGCGCGATCTACGCCAAGGTGTCTCGGAGAACGTCGAAGAATCGTCAGAACGAGGACAACGACGGTGTCGACGTCGTTGTTGACGGGATCGAGGGTGAAACGGACACCGGTCGGAGGACCATGTCGCGCAAGAGGATCATCGAGAACACGAGAGATGACTCAAAAGTCGATGATGAGAGAGCGCGCGTCGATCGATCGAAGGAGTCGGACAAGTCGGGCGCGAGCGAGGAAAACGGAGGCGACAGGCGCGATTTTCGATCCAAGGATGCGACGAGCAGATCCAAGTCTGCTCGGGACAGGCCGATCGAAAACTTTCGCTCGACGCAACGAGAGATCGACTCGGCGGCCAGGTTCGCGGCTACTCTTCCCAGTTGCGTGAAAAGTTCGAGAAAGTATTCGACCGAAGGCACGCCGGCTCCGATCGACCGTCAGAGAAAACTGGCCAAGGAGACGAGCGCCTCGTCGAAACGCGGCAAGGAGAAGTCGATCTACGCGAAGAAGTCCGCGAGGAGCCACGTTAGGGCGTACAGCGACGCGAACAGCGGCCGATCCAACTCGCCGGTCGCGACGTCCTCGATTTTTGGGTTCTGCACCGGGAAAAGGAAAGTTCAGTCCTCGTCGAAGGTTGAAAGTGCCTCGGCGTGTCCGACGTGCAACGTGGAAACGGTTAGCATCGATAAGGAACTTTTCCCTTTTTTTTTTTTTTGGCAGAAAAATACAGCGAAGATCGTAATTATACCGATCACGATGAAAAATTGCGAACAATTTCAACTGGTGTAACTCACTTCGTATCATTTTTAAAGAGCGAAGCTCACATCGCGTTTGAATTTTTATCATTTGCGAGAAAAATGCGCCAGGTGAAAACACTTTCGAAATGAACAAATTCACAACCGTCAAAGAGTGGATCGTTGAATCGGTTGAAATTAACGGCAACTTTTCATCGCCATTGGTACAGTTATGCCGTTCACTGCATTCATTTCTTTCGGTTCCACTTCGAGACGATTCGCAAAGAATCGTTGAAATTCCACGTCCGATTTTTAGGATTTCTGTTGCGTCGAGTAATTCCACGATGCCGATTGCATCGGTGGAATTTCCTGCAATTTCTTGATCAATATCTCTGAAAAGATATCGCTTCGTGCCGCTTGGTTTCCATTCGCACCGAATTCTAACGAAAAACGAAAGAACGCAGCAATTTCATCCTACCAGATCCACCGATAATCGAGTTGTAAAACTTGTAAAGCACAGAAATGAAAAATAATTTACGACGCAGTAAAGAGCAATTAAGCTTCTGCTAATTACGCTAATTACAAATGTACAAAATTTCCACGAAAAATTCTGAATTGGTCGTTTCGATCATTTTGGTATAAAATTATTGAAACGTAATTCTATTCGAAAGTATGTTTCTTTTTTCCAGGGTGAATTGGTGTGGTTCGACCCGGGCGTCGGCCACGTGTTGCCAGGAGAGGTTTTAGAATACCACAGGGCCGCCAACGTTCTCTCGGTGCAAGCAGTGATCGCCGGCAAGGTATGGAGATCAATCGATCGAAAAAAGAAAACATAAGAACGCGTGCAGATGAAACGAGCTTCTTTTCGCGAGCGCCGCGACGACTGAAAAAGAGGGCAAGCTCGAGGCGTGTAAATTATTCGCGACCGGGAATATAAGTTATGCAAGATCTGTGACACAACCTTGATTACGATGCATGAGCCAGAGAGACGCGTTCCTTGCATCGCGACGGTTCGACACCATCTCCTTTCTTTCCTCTCTCGCGACTCCGACACAGAAACATCGCGACGACGAAATCACTTTTTTTCCGGCGTTATTATCACCCTGAGGGGGGCAGGAGGAACGCGATAGAGAGTCAGCGCTAGCCGGTCAACAATGCTAGTTGGCCACTTCGAGGCCAAGGAACAACCGGTTATTCTGCATTTCCTTAAAACGAGCCTCGCTTCGGGCGGTCGGCTCGACGTTCCATTGACTTTTTGCTAGGGTAATTTGGCGTGGTAACAATGGCAAACGGTGACTGCTAACTGTACCGATCCGGGGTTCCAGCGTGGGTGGAAATATTAACTCGACGCGCAGAGTCGAACAAATCGCGCGGCCGCGATTTCCCTCTGCTTTCGGGCGAAGCAAACGGTCGAAAAGTATTACTCTCGCGCGCTTGTCCACGCGTGTTTCGATTCGTGGTCAAACGATGGTAACGGTAAGCCATACCTCTTTTCTTTCCGCGTCTACCAAGTATAATTTGAATATCAAAGCTGAATCTCTCAAATAAATTAAGTCGATTATAAAATTATAAAACGACAGTCCGAGATACGCGCTTGATTATTTCGACTCGTGGTCAAGCGATGCTAGCGATAAACTGTATTTCTAATAAGTATAACTTGAATGTTGAAGCCAAATTTCTTTAAAATAACTTAAATCAGTTATGAAATTATAAAACGACTGTCCGAGATACGTGCTTGGTTATTTCGACTCGTGGTCAAGCGATGCTAGCGATAAACTGTATTTCTAATAAATATAATTTGAATATTAAAGCCAAATTTCTTTAAAATAACTTAAATCAGTTATGAAATTATAAAACGACAGTCCGAGATACGTGCTTGGTTATTTCGACTCGTGGTCAAGCGATGCTAGCGATAAACTGTATTTCTAATAAATATAACTTGAATGTTGAAGCCAAATTTTATTAAAATAAATTAAATCAGTTATAAAATTATAAAACGACAGTTCGAAAAACGTGCTTGGTTATCTCGATTCGTAGTCAAGCGATAGTAAATTATACTTTCTTTTCGCTTCTAACGAGTATTCAAATTAATTATAAAATTACAAAACGACAGCCCGAGAAACACGTTTACTTACTTCGACTAGCGATAAGCCACATCCAACGAGTGTAATTTAAACGATAAAGCAAATTGAACGAATTATAAAATTGCAAAAATGACGGTCGGAGAAACTCGTTCGTAGGTTCCAGTCAAACTGACGCGTACGATCCTTGGAAACTGCAAACGCAGCCTCGGCAAACAACGTTGCAACAACATTCGTCAGGGTGTCACAGAGAGAGAGGAACGAGAGTTTTCGCGTGTGATGGATACCCAAACGAGATACGTACGTCGGACCACGGCGGCTAGAAAGTCGAATGCCAGGCGAATACTAGGCGAAATACCGCGAAATACTTCCGCGAAAGTGCGGCCTGCGGTACGAAAATTACGAGCCTCCGCCGTTTTCTGACAAAACGACGCGTATCGATCTCCGCGCGTGAAAGTGCATATCGAAAACCGGCGGCATGCATGCCGGCTGCTTGCGAAACTTTGTTGCACTTTCAAGCTCCAAGGACGTCGTACTCCCAATGATCTTGTCCCCCCGAGTTTTTCGTGAGTCTTTCACTTTCAAAGTTTCGTCCTTCTTGAGCATTGTTCGGAAAAACCAATTGTTCGATATTCGGTTTCGATAGCTGAAACAGGCAATTGTTGTGTCTTGCGGATACGATCGATAGACTATCGATTTGTGCGCATTGACGACACCGAGGAATAAAAAGAAATTTTTGTTCACGTTGCCAAAAGTTCAAGTATCGGTTTGTATAATATTTGAGAGTCCTGATTTCGTTGGTCAAATTAACTCTGATTTTTAAAACAATCGAAATCGCAGGTCAAATTCCACCAATTGTTAAATTTTAATTCCCGAACGATTCAAACCTGTTTCGCTTGACGAAAAATAACGTACATTCAATTCGTTATTTATTACTCTTCTCGAAAAAAAGAGCAAAAACTTGTTTCATTAGTGTCGGTTTAACACTGTGTCCTCGATTGAACAAATGTATGAGCATTTTTCATTAATTACTTCTGTTATAAGTTTCTAAAAACTTTGTTATATTCGCGGTAAATTCGCACTGTTTTGATAGAAAAAAATTATTTTGCACTGCATAAGCACTGCAAAATGAGAATAAAAGAACGTGAGGTTGAAAGCGTTGAAAGAGAAAAGAAAATAATAAAAATAACACAAATAAACATATAATAAAAATAATAGAAATAACACAAAACCTCGTATAACAAAAAGAATTTAAACACAAACCGCTAACGTAGAATATTGCCTATATTTCTAAAAAACACAGGGACATTTTTAAAAGCTAGCAACGAACAAAAATTGTTTTAGCTAGTAATGACTAAAAGTTGTTTTCTCTCATATTGACTTTGTTTCTTTCATGAATATTTAGAACGTGAGCATTTGCTCGAAAACTAGAGTCAATCTGGAAAAGTTAACAGGAGTCCCTCGATAAATCTTTGGCAACAGATTGATCGTTCCTTGGCGTGAATAATCGAAAGATTTTTCGTTTCGCAAACTTAAAGAAGTCGAACTTAAAGAATTGAAAATACTTCACGAGTCTGCAGACGATCGACTGTCCACTGATAGCACAGAGTTCCTTTTCTCCAGCGAAAATTTCATCGATCGTCATTCCACTTGCGCGTGGCAAGTTCCAATAAATCAAGCCACGATCCAAGATTGTAAATGGAACATTGAACACCGCAAGATCTTTCGATTTTCGTAATTAAATTCACAGTGTGCGGACAACTGAAGATATATATATAGGCTCGATGATTTTTCTAGGCGTCCGTGTGTCCGATTTCTCGATGCATTGTCGCGCATCGGTAGCCGAGAGTCCGAGTTCGACTCGGTGTCCCATTATAGATAACGACGCGCAGAGGCGTAGAACTCATTTGTAATTGTGCGTTTGCATTAACGTTACATAACGAAAAAACACTGTGTGTCGCATTTGCATTTCACCAATTGCGCAAATGCAACTATGCCGAGATGATTCACCGATGCAACCGCGACGCTCGAGCTGTATAAATAAGCACAATGTGAGCGAGACACTTCCTCCTTCTTCCGTGTTAATTGTCTCTAGGCTAGCTATTTATTACTTCATCGCGAAGAAACAATTGGACTCTAGGATTAATTCTAGATTAACTACTTCTGTAATCGACGCAGCCAGAGGGAGGAAGGGAAGAGGGAATATTTCGACTTTGTTCCTTTGGAAACTTTGAGAAAGGCGTTTGAATTCGTCTTCATAGCACCATGAACGACTCGGAGAGTTCATCAAAATCCCGAGTCGTAACGGGATCGGTTTCTGTTTTACTACTACCGTAATGGAGCAGCGTATGCCGAGCCGGTTGAGGAACGCTTCGCATCCTTCCATTAAAATCGCGTTCGCCGATTCCACGGGCGGAGGGATCGCGAATCGCGGCGACGCCAATGGAATTGCAACTGCAAACTCAGGCAACCCGGTATCCGGTTAAGCCTCACGTGAGTGGCTTTCGCTTCGAGTCTTATGTGAATTCGCGCGGATCTTCCTTTTTTTATCGCGCATTCTCACCGCCGGGAGATCGGGTCGCCGCCGAGAAAATCCGGCAAAAAGTCGCTCCGGCGGAAAAACACCCGTCCAACGACACGATGGTTCAGGAACAGACGACTCTGTGGAATTTTTCTTTTCTCCGAGTTGCACGATTGAGGTAGTGGAACAGTTCTTTTTTTTTCCTTTTTCCTTCCCGTCGATGGCCCGACTGGAAGATGACAATCCCGACGTTTCGACAATTTACGAAGAACCGGAGCTTTACCTCGACTCGAGGAGAGAACGTTCCACGTGTCGGTGTCGGTGTCGAAAATCTGCTACGGAGTCGCGGAGGAGTTGCGACGTGTCTGCGCAAAAGTCAAGGTCACGCTCGAAGGGGAGCGTCGCGGATCGCAAGGACGAGGATTGCAGAACGACGAAGTCGATGTCGAGAAGTGCGGAGGCAACGTTCGACAGAGAAGAGAATTCAAGAGAGGATTTTCAAACTTCGTCGCATTCTCGCGAGTTGTCTCAGGTTTCTCCGAAAGACGAGAACAGCGATAGCAGTGGCAGGTTCTCGAGGAGGCAGGGCACGGGGACAAGGAGGAGATCCAACGAGGCGATCTCGAGACCGAGGACGAAGAAGACGCCGGAGAACTTGGCGTACCTGTGCCTTCGCGCGATCTGTGAAAATGTAATGCGGCGCGCGGAGAGGATTCGAGATCGTTTGCGAGGAAGAAGGGAGATTCTTAGAAAAATTAGAAATTTGCCAGCCGCGAAATATTCGATTTTTATCAGCGAGTGACGCGTTAATAATTCGTTAATAATTGGTTTCAGCCTCAGATCTTCACCCTCACGAATTTGAGCGGAGTGAAACCGAGGCAGGATCTCGGTCAAAATGGAGTCGAGGATATGATTCAATTAACGTGAGTTTACCCGAACCTTTTTTTCAACTTGAACCACCCGTATCCCCGTGAAATTAAGACACTGATTGATTGAAATTGCAGCGACTTGAACGAAGCCTCTCTGTTATGGAACCTCAAGATTCGTTACGACAAGGAACTAATATACGTACGTGTCTTTTTATTCGTTACTCTCGCGTTAGTTTCGCGTTAGAACGTTGTATATAATTCGATGAACATTTTTTTTTGTCACGAAAAAATGACAGACGTACACCGGCAGCATTTTGGTGGCGGTGAATCCTTACAAAATGTTCGACATTTACGGCCTGGACCAAGTGAAACTCTACGAGGGACGCATACTTGGCACACTGCCTCCGTGAGTTACCAACGTTACCATTTATTAACGCTAGAACTACCGACGACTAGAGTGTGATAAATTTGTAGCAAAGAAATTAAAGTGCAAGGATCATACGAGTTTCTATTAATACACTGTTAAATTATAGTGTAGAAAATTATAAACTAGTCATTTTGGCCATTTTGGCACTTCTAGTACTAGCTCGAGTTAATTAAATTAAAGTACTAAACACTTTACACTAGCAACAAATTCAGTCTCCTCTTTCTATCGTGCTGTGTCTAATGATACACTGTGACAAATGTATAAAATTTCCATACAAAATTATAAACTGGTCATTTTGGCCATTTTGGTATTTCTAGTACTAGCTCGAGTTAATTAAATTAAATTAAAATACTAAACACCTGACACTCGCAACAAATTCAGTTTCCTCTTTCTATCGTGCTGTGTCTAATGATACACTGTGACAAATGTATAAAATTTCCATAGAAAATTATAAATTGGTTATTTTGGCCATTTTGGTACTTCTAGTAGTAGCTCGAGTTAATTAAATTAAAGTACTAAACACTTTACACTCGCGACAAATTCAGTCTCCTCTTTTTATCTTTTATCGTGCTGTATCTAATGATACACTGTAACAAATGTATAAAATTTCCATAGAAAATTATAAATTAGTCATTTTATGCACTTTGATAGTTCTAGTGTAAATTCGAGTTAACTAAAAAAAAAAAAAAAGTACTAAGCATCTCATGTCTCAAGCGAAATTTTTTCGTTTCTATTCGTGGTGTAGGATACTTCGTACATTAATACAAGTTTATGAAATTGCAGTCATCTGTTCGCCGTGGGCTCGTCGGCGTACAGTCAGGTAACTGCGGCGAACAACGCCAGCGCGAATCAAGTGGTCGTCATTTCCGGCGAGTCCGGTTCGGGAAAAACGGAATCGACGAAACTGGTGATGCAGTATCTAGCCGCGGTCAATCGCGCGCCGAATAACCTCGTCACCGAGCAAATCCTCGAGGCGACGCCCCTGCTGGAAAGCTTCGGGAACGCGAAAACGCCGAGGAACGACAACAGCAGCAGATTTGGAAAGTATTTGGAAGTGTATTTCAGAGAGTGAGTATCTGCGAGTTTTTAAAATTCGCGCGACTCAAACAACGCGAACGAAATAATTTTTGGACACCTCGTACGTGCACAGAACTAGTTCCGTAACTAGTTCCGCAACCGAGTAGATGATCTTACGTGAAAAAAAACGAGTCAAAAAGAAAGAATAATATTTAATAATATTACAAGTATTTTCATATTTATATATTTATATATTTTTTCGACACGCTTTTTTCACGTAGAATCACCTCCTACTCGGATGTACTCGCAAGTTACGAGACACCCGGTATTTACACTTCAGGGATACCAATCCAATTAAGAAATTAAGAAATCTCATTTACGAGTCACTGTGCCAGAAAATTAGCGTGACCTGTGCATATAAAGAGAAACGATCGGGCTGAAGATTTCATTCAACCGATTCGCCAATTAATTTTCAGCGGAGTGATAGTAGGGGGAAGGATAACGCAGTATCTCCTCGAAAAGAGTAGGATAGTCACGCAAGCGCCAGAGGAGAGGAACTATCACGTGTTCTACGAGCTGCTGGCTGGTCTCGACCAGCAACTCAGGGACAAGTACGGACTGCTGACGCCGGACAAATACTTTTATCTGAATCAGGTAAACCTATATCTTCGAGAATTTGAACTTTCAACGTCATCCGCGATGCGAACAAAGTCGGACTTTATAATTCGATCGTCAGGGTGGGAACTGCGAGATCGATGGGAAGAGCGACACTCAGGACTTCAAGGCCCTCCTCTCCGCCATGCAAGTGCTGGGATTCACGTCCGAGGAGCAGGACACGATCTTCAAGATCCTCGCCAGCGTGTTGCACCTCGGGAACGTGTACTTTCACCGGAAGCAGATGAGACACGGCCAGGAGGGCGTGGAGGTCGGCTCCGACGCCGAAATTCGCTGGGCTGCTCATCTCCTTCAAGTGAATTCCGACGGAATCATCAGAGCGCTCACGACCAAAACGACGGTAAGTCGTCTAAAGCTAGCCGTCTCTCTCTGTTCGATTGGGAAACAATCGAGAGTTTTTACTCGTTCGCAGGAAGCAAGGAACGAGAGAGTTTTCACGGCGCTGAATATCGACCAGGCTCTGGACGCCAGGGACGCGTTCGCCAAGGCTCTGTACAGCTCTCTGTTCTCCTGGCTGGTCGCCCGTATCAATCACATCGTCTACAAAGGGACGAAACAGACGGCCGCCATCTCGATACTCGATATATTCGGCTTCGAGAACTTCGCGGAGAACAGCCTCGAGCAACTGTGCATCAATTACGCCAACGAGAACCTTCAGTTCTACTTCAACAAGCACATATTCAAGCTGGAGCAGCAGGAATACGTCAAGGAGAAGATCGAGTGGTCGACGATCAATTACACGGTGAGCGCTTCTCTCTTCTTTGTGGTAACTAATAATACGGTATATTGCTATTGGAAGATACAAAAGATTTGTTTGCAAAATGGTATGCACTAATCTCGTCAATTTACACAAAAAGATATTTGACAAAATATGTTCCACACCCTCAACTCTGAGGATAGTTTTCACTCCTTCAACATCGACGATTGTCAATGAAAAAGAAATATTTTTATAAAAATTTCATAGAGATCGGTGATTCACACTTATGGTATGTTGCCTTGTGAGAAATTTTCTTTCGCTGCGTACACAGGACAATTTGCCGGTGATACACCTGATAGCGAAGAAGCCAGTGGGGATCCTTCATCTGCTGGACGACGAGAGCAACTTCCCAAAGGCGACCGATCTCTCGTTCTTGGAGAAATGCCACTACAATCACGCACTGAGCGAGCTGTACTCGAGGCCGAGAATGAACTCAGCCGAGTTCGCGATCAAACACTACGCCGGGCAAGTTTGGTACAACGTGGAGGGTTTCCTGGACAAAAATAGAGACACGCTGAGACCGGACGTCGTGGAGCTACTGATAAGCAGCAAAATATCCGTGAGTGTTCTTTTTTCTTTTCTCCCAATCAAATTCGCCGATCGACAATTACGTTGAAAGCTTGTATGCTTCTCAGATGGTCAGCAAAATGTTCCAGCACGTGAGGACGGCTCACGAGGCCAACAAAACCATGAACAAACCAAACGGCAGATTCGTCACCATGAAACCAAGGACGCCGACCGTGTCTGCCAGATTCCACGACAGTCTGCAACAGCTGTTGGATTCCATGTCTCAGTAGGAACCTTTTCAAATTTAAATGCGATTTCACAAAAACGCACGTTGACTTGAGATATAAATACTTCCTCCTCAGTTTCTACAGTTTCCAGACAAATTTGAAATTAACGTAGATACTTTGGGATAACGTAGGAAGTTAGACTTTTCTCCTCACTCTTTTTTCTTTCCTTCTTAATCGTTTAATCGTTCGTTACTCGGACTTCAGATGCAACCCATGGTTCGTTCGATGCATCAAGCCAAACACGGAGAAGGCGCCGATGAAATTCGACATGCCGTGCGTGCTGGAGCAATTGCGTTACACCGGGATGCTCGAGACGATTCGCATTCGGAAAACTGGTTACCCGGTTCGGCTTCTTTTCGGGCACTTCGTGGATCGATATCGGTACCTCGTTTCCACGCATCTGCCCAGAGGCACGCTGAACAAGGAGCTCTGCCGCCTGATTTTGGACAAAGCCGCGCCGAAGGACGCGCAGTCCCAGTATCAGCTCGGACTCAACAGGGTGTTCCTGAGGGAATCCCTGGAGAGAACTCTGGAGTACAACAGAGCGCTGATTCTGGAGAGGGCAGCCATAACCGTTCAGAGGTAGCGTACCCAGTAAAATGTAATTTTCCAGATTAGATTCGAAATTTTTTAAATATCTCAATTAATCGTACTATGCCTCTCAAATAATTCCCCGTCCAATTACGCTTTTCTACCGATAGGTGATTTTTTGGTTCCATTAGAACACAGAGAGTGAAACTGGAGTATAAAAACACGCGAGCCGTGGCTGACGCAACGCGCAGTTGTAATTAATTGCCCATTGTACGCGCGCAGGTACACGAGAGGATTCCTCGCGAGAAGGAGGTTCCTCAACATCTCACGAAGCACGGTGCTGATCCAGGCTGTTTACCGCGGCTACCGCGAGAGGAAGAAGTTCAACGCGTTGAGGAGAGGCGTCCTCATGGCGCAGAAGATGTACAGGGGAAAGAAGCAGCGCGAGAAATTCAAGGTGCTGAAAGAGGAAATGGCGAAGCGGGCGGAGATCGAGCGTGCCAGTAAGGAACGGGCCAAAGCGAAGCAGCAGAGAGAGGAGCAGGAAAGAACCTCCAGAGCTGTGGCCGGTGTTAATCATTTGGAGATTCCTGCCGAACTCGCTTTCATTTACAGCAAACTCGACGGTATTTATCAGACGTTACTTGCCGTTATTACTATAACTTCACGTTGAAATAATCAAAATAATTTAACTCGACACGTTCGTCGTTTGCAGATTGGCAACCCACGCACACGGAGAGGAATCTTCTAAAGGTGGTCGGCCAGGTGATACCCATGCGCCATAATTACGGTTTGCCCAACGACATCGATCAACATCAGTTCTCCAAGTTCACGAACATTTACTTCAAGAGCCACATCTTCGGGATGAAACGGGAACCGATAAAGACGCCGTTCCTGGCGAAAGCTCGCGACCAGGATTACACCGACTCGTTGATGATCTTCAAGATGATCCTCCGTTTTATGAACGAGAACAACCTGAGCGGCAAGAGGGAGCAGGCATTGGGCGATTACATCGTGAACAAGGGAATCGTCAATGAGAAACTGAGGGACGAGATCCTCTGCCAGCTGGCCAACCAAACGTGGAAGAACGAGAACGACGCCAACAAAGAGAGAGGCTGGCTACTGCTGTCCAACTGCTTGTCCGCCTTTCAACCCAGCTCCACTTTGTTCAAGTACTTCCTCAAGTACGTGTCCGATCACGCGTACGACGGCTACAAAGCTTACTGCCAGAGGAAGCTTCTCCAGGGGGAGAGGACGATGTTCAGAGTAACCAGCAACAATCAGCAAGTCGTTCATCACGTGCCGAGAAACTATCCGCCGTGCGTGTTGGAGTGGAGAGCCAACAGGAATCGCGTGAACATGGCTCTGAGCGTAGGATTTTACGACGGTAAGTAAAAGGTCGAGAATTTTCAGGCGCGAGTTTTTTTTATCGTATTTGTAAAAGACTAATTTGAAACTAATATTGTTCGCCGATTATTTATTTTCCCAGGCGAAACCGTGACCTGCGCAGTGGACTCTTGGACGACTTGCGAGGAGTTAGCCAACCTGGCCGTTCACAACCACGGTGTCGATAATTCGGGATGGACGATCACTTTGTGGAACCAATTGGACGGCCCAGACGCGATCGTGACGGAAACCAATGGTTTCGACTACGTTCTCGACTTAATTTCAGAGTTGGAACTAGCGCCGGCGTTCCCCGCTGCTAAACACATGTTCCTCGAGCAGCGAAAGAACAGTTTCCCCCCGATCAAGAAGCGAGAAGTGAGTTTTGCGAGTATTTTTTTTTTCAGTGGAATTCAACCTCCGATCGCGGCAGTTGCAATAAAATTCTCGCTGGTTTATTTAGCACGCGCACATAATTCGCGAGCTGGAGCAGGAAATAGAGCCACCGGTTCTAAAAACGTTCCAGCCCCTCGAGCGGAAACCAGTACCGAAGGTTATGGACAAACCTGTCGAACCGGAAATTCAATCGCCCAGGAGACCGGCTGTTCCTCCGCCACAGCCGCCAGTCGCCAAGCCATCGGTAAATTAGATTCTCTTTAACGTTTAACGATACTCTTTTTATCATCCTTTCGCGATGACGATTGACCAACCAAGTCAATATCGTTTCGTTAGACACATTTTCTTTTCATTTCCAGTGCCATTTTACGCTCGTGTATTAATTTTACAATCGATAAAAATATTTCCAAATTAAGTAGTAAATCTTCAATTTAATTATTTATTGAAAATTAAATTGAGGGAATAATGTAATTTAGTAATATAGTGGATATTATATATTGTATAATTGTACGATACATTGTATATATATTTGTAACAGCCGCGAAAGAGTTGATATCGATTTTTTTACATTGAAAATTTATGCTATGAAAATCATAGATATTGAAGATCACTATTTATCAAAGTTAAACGATCTTTTTACATCAATCAATCAGTCTTCAAATTACTATAATATAATCAAAATTAATTATGGCTTTCTGGTAAAATCATTGAATTTTTAACCGAGTTTGCTGCTCAGATGAGGAAACAGTCGCACGAAGCGATATTGGAGAGCACAACGGAGACCGGCCTGTCGCGGAAATCCGCTCTGAACGACAGATACTTCGAGAAAGAGAAGCAACGTAGCCGTAGCTTGGACAACCTACTTCAACCGGAAGTTGTGTCGCCGCCGGTGAAGCTAGCGAATCTTGGATTGTCCTCGTCGAGACTGAACGAACGGTATCACAGCCTTGAAAGAATCGGCGAGACGTCCGCGGTCAGTAACGTGGAGTACATGACGAGGAACGAGATCACGCAAGAGAGGAAGTACAGTAGAATAACCAGGACAACGGAGCCGAACATCGAGGAAGAGGATCTAACGATCGACTTTGAGTATCCCGATATTCAGTCGGTCAGCCAAACCGGCAGATCCGAGGATGACAAGAGCAGTTACATTCGATCGCAGACTAGGTTCATTAAATCTCAATATCCCGGTGAGTACAAACGATTAAAAAAAAAATTAGGACGACTAAGTGCGAAACCAAAAGCTTGGCCAAAAGAATAATTCAAATCGCTCAATATATTCGAAAATTAGATTGTAAATCTGGTTGTCAAAAATTACGAATTGGTAATTTTGATCATTCTAATATTAATTTGAATCGAGAATATTTTCCACTTGAAACAAATGAAAGAAATCAGTCGCAGCGGGTATTTTCCTATACAATGGAAAACTAGTTACACCTATATTCAAATCTGGTGATAAGGATCAATAAGGATCCTCTTATCTGGAATTATCAACACGAAAATTACATTGTAAATCTGGTTGTAAAAAATTACGAATTGGCAATTTTGATCATTCTAGTTTTAATCTGAATCGAGAATTGTATATCCTTATAGTCAATGGTAGAATATTTTCCACTTACAAATCAGTCACGAGTATTTTCCAATGAAAAACTAGTTACACCTATATTCAAATCTTGTGATAAGGATCAATAAGGATCCTCTTGTCACGGCTTCACGTCATACCTTTCAGAAAATTATTTATTTTCAGTTCCGTACTGTCAAGACACGCGTACTTTATCTCTTAGCCTACATAACGAGGCAACGTCTGCCTGTCGAGAATTTAAACAAATAAATAAGTTCCTGTGTTCCGAAGGTAAACGAGCGCTGCCAGGCAGTCAGTCGAGCCGTGCCTACATCGAGAAAAGCGAGTACGGCGTAAAATCGTCGGCGATGTCCGACACGAGCGAGGCGCCGTCTCTGGCGTCGCACGTGAGACGAGTCAGGGTACCTAGTCAAGCGTCAGACGTGGATCAGTTCCTGGACGAGTTGTTCATGCCGGTTCTAGACGGGAACTTGGACGAGTTGTCCGACGCGAGAAGCTTGGCGGCTAGCATCAAGGGCACGAAGGACGACAGGTCCTTTCAGAGCAATGCCATAATTGTGGAAAATTTCGAGAGGAAACTCGAGCCGGAGACCGTGGAGGATTTCATCGAAACGATGATCAAGAGGAACGACGTCGATAGTGACGGCGCCATCACGGCGAAAGAACTGTCCGAGAGGATCAAAGGCGGTGGAAACATGGACATACCGAATCAGAACGCGAGTTTCAACTTTGGCGCCATTACGCCGGGAATGATGTCACCGCCGATGATGATGCCAATGTTCAGTACACCGCAGCAAGTGCCACCGGCGCAGAGCACCAGCATGAACATGAGCGCCGGGTTCATGCCGATACCGATTTACAGCATGCAAGGGCTCAGTCTCCCTCAGTATCCGAGTTCACCGCCCAGTCAGAACAACGACATGATGGCCTATCAGCAGAATCTGCAACGAGCGTTCCTGCAGAGCGCCATGGCGCAGAACATACAGATTCAGCAGCAGCTGCTCGCGCAAAACCAAGCTCTCCAACAGCTGCTCGTGCAGAGCCCTCAGAACTCGTCGCAGCAACCGGTGAGAAATTGCTTCGCAAACAATTCAAGTTGTCAAACACAATCGTACGTGACCTCTTTCAGATTATTTTCTGGGACTACGTTCGAGCGTGCAATCTCCGCGATTGCGCGACAGTTAATTTCCAGGTATAACAATTTGATCCCGGGAACGGAGTCTAAGCGAATTGTTCCAGAAAATAATCGAAGTGAAAACAATGAACACAAAGATCACGATAATACTCTGTACAGGCGAAAGACCCACTTGGATAATTGATTACACAGCGTTACCTTATCGCACAATAATACCGACACCGGATGTCGTAACATCTGTATAAGCTGAGAATTGCATGTTAAGTGTCATCACAGCGAACGACGAACGATGGCCCCGTCGTTTTCGTGCGTCACTTTCACGATCACATAACTAAGTACTAACACGACCGGTGTTGCGCAACATACCAGCTGCACGTACAGCTTCAGTGTTTGCCCATCACTCGCCAATTTAAAAAAGAAAAAAAAAAAAAAAAAAAAAAAAGAAAAGAAACCATGTCCTTCTGGGACGATCCTGTGGGCTTCTGAGCCGCATCGCGGCATGGGTGTGTGTTTCCAGGGCACGGTGTTGTCCGCAGGCCCCTCCAGTATGAATCTTGTCCCCTCAGCCCCTCAAAACGGTGCCCAAATGGGGCCCAATGATTCTATTGGACGCTACTCCAAGGTACCTACTGATTTCATCTAACGAATAATATCCGTCGATCGATTCGCCGACCGATTGATAACTTCAACCACGTTTAAACGCTATGACGACCGGTGACGCAATAGAGTCGATTGACTCGATAAATTGGAAAGATAATTGGTGAAGGAAAACGTTAAATTTTTCGAAATTTTAATTTTTGAAAGTTGTACGATTTTTTTTTTTTTTTTGCTCTCTTTATAGAAGTTTTTCTTTTTTCCAGAAAATCTTTTCAACGTTCAATTTGGCTTCTCAGAGGCTCGGATAACAATTCCTTTTTTCTCTTTCACACTTTCGTCCTTTACAGCTGTTACGGTCCGAAACGTTCGTTCTTGAATTATGTCATCGAACGTATTTATTTCCTTCTACTTTCGACGAAATCGTATTTTATTAATTTCGTTAGTAGTTGCCGGAAGTCAGCTGGTGAAAGTCACGCTTGAAACTATCCGGTCGTCTGGTAGTGTTAAACGATTTGTTGATAGATCAACGTGTCGGAAACGTCTTGTAACATATGTTAGAAAGAAATTAACTGGTTGTGGGGAAAATTTGACTATGTCGAGCGGTACAGTGGTGTGGGAGAATGTGGGTTCAAGAAACTGTCGATTGTGACCGAGCACAGTAACAAAACGCATCAACGGAAGGATAGTCGTTACATTTGACAATTCCTCGAGTGGTTCACGCGAGAAGTGACTGGTTCGTAATTACTAGCTGCTCGCATATTAGAAGGTCGTGTTACGTCGGTCTAACAAAAAGGAGATAAAAATCCAACCGATGATGAGTCACATTCCTCTGCGATCCCCTTGTTGCATTCGCGTTCCTTTCTCTTACGCGATGTCGAGAGAGATATTATCGGCAAAGAAATATTGGAACGCGAGTGCAGGAAGGAGGCTCGTACGAGTCCGCAATTTTTCACGGCACTGTACATAAACGAGCACGAGCGAGATCGTTTCGAGCATGCTTGCAATTCCGTTGCAAAACACGGAATCAATATATACTTTATAAACGATCGTGAACTCTAAGCCGAAAAACTTTGTATAGAAAAACTGTATCGAGAAAAAACCGGGATTACAGAGTAGAACTTGACATTGCTAGGTGTCGTTCCGAGAGCCGGAAGATGGCGAACTTTGGTCGACGGAGAAACAAGGAACGCCGCAATCGGCGACGAACAATCAGCGACAGGAGATGACGGTGAAGGCCCAGATTCATCGGTCTCAAAGCCCGCCGCGAAAGAACTCGGAAATCGTCAGGAAAACTAGCGTCGAGTACGCTGTGAGGAAGGTCAGCCTGGACAGGAAGGTCGGTGAGAAGAAGTCGCCAGGTGGCACGGATCCAAAGAGAGCCAACACCAGCAACAAGAGCAACGTGCAGAACAACTTCACGAACGTGCTGAGCGAGCTGAAAAACCGCAAGAGCAGCGTGGACAGTAATCTGTCGAGTTCAAGTAACAACAAGGGAGGTGTGCCACCCCCGCCGCCCATGCCGCCGCCATTGGAGTCGCACGACCCTTCGGAGTCGAGGCCTTTCCTCGATCCTTACGGTAGAGCGAAGACCGTTCGAATCGGCAAATGGAGGTGAACGATTCGAGTGAACATTCAATCAGATTCGACTCAGTTTCAGACGACTGACTGTTAACTCTTTCACGTTCGTCTCGCCTTAGGTGGCCACCGCCGAGCGACTCGAACGAGAACCAAAGTCAGGACAGCTTCATAGAGTTCAAAATGAGGCAGCAGCAACAGCAGCGCAAGATCACGCCTCAGTATCAAGAGTACAATCAGGGCGAGGGGGAGCCGAGCACGGAGGGCGGCGTCGAATGGGAGGAATTCGAGATCGAGAACATCGTCGAGAGCAACGAGAAGACGTCGGTGAATCACGCGCCAGCTCCGGTCGCGAAACACGTGGAGAATGGATACAAAGAGGAAGGGGAGAAGAAGAAGAAAAAGTCAAAGTCCGATGCCTTTTTTTTTTTCTTTCCCCTCCTGCTTATATAATTTTCCTTATTGCGCTCGATGATCGGTGTTTAACGTTCGATCGATGTTTGATCTTGTAGGTCCGCGTTGGAAGTAGGGGCACAGAGGCCATCGCCGGGGAGTATAGGGAAACTGAAGCTCAGTTCGGAAATGAGACAACGATTGGAAAAGGTGACGGCGAATCACAGCGTGAGATCTACGAAAACCACGGAGAAGCCTGCCCTGCCGCGCGAGGATGGCAAAGTGAAACGTTTGGAGGACAACAGGAAACTTTTGCTCGAACAGCAGCTAGGTATTCCTCTTGCGAGTGGGAAACCGTGGATAAGTATGATTCAATGATATCTGATGTCGTCGATACGCGTTAAAGGGGGACGATGGGACGATTATGCATCCACGGCTGATGACACGCAAAGCGTCACTTCGAAAGGCACGACCGACATGATGACTCAAGCGCAAGTTGTCAGAACGCAGATCGAGAGAATGGAGAGACCTGTGCCACCTCCGCTTCCGGTCACACCTCCGCAACCACCTAGTCCACGAGGTGGAAGCATGTACAGCAATAGGTATTCTCCTCTTTTGTCCACTACTTGCTTGTTCGAAATTTTTTAACCGTTTTAGTGCCATAGCGCTTTCTTCGTCTAATTAGTTTTTTGTTATGTAAAAAAAAAATTATTCAAAAGCCTATCAAATCGAATGATCGAAATAGAGGAGGATTAATCCACTCGAAAACTTCGAGTTTCATTATAAAGACTACTTTTGTTAGTGTCTTATAATTTTGCTCTATACCTAATAAGTGAAATTGCACCATTATATTTTACAAAAGCAATTTTAGAAAATTTAGGTCTTATATCCACTGGTGTATACGAAATAAAAAGTAGATAAAGTAAAAGCTGCCTATTTAGGTGTAACTGAAAAGAAAGTAATTAGAAGAGGAAGTTTCGATACGATTGACTGATGACGATAATCGAAACCAAACCAAACCAAATCAAACGCTCCGATACTGTTCCACACGAAATCTGAACAGCGCTGCGTGGCACTGAGACGCTTAAAGATAAAAATTGTAGAATTGTAAATTTCAAACGTTGAAATTTTTCTCTTCCTTCAGTCAATCGGGTGTACCGCAACCGAGATCGCCCCCGGTCCCAATCGAGCCGAAGACCCGAGATTCCTTCAGAACGTCCCCCGACTCCGAGGCGTTCGACCACTTCTCCAAGACCCAACGCGACATGTTCAGCCAGAGCAGGGACATATTCGCGTCCCAGCAGCACCTGAGAGAGAATCACGAGTACAGAAACGACTTTGACAAGTCGCGGTCGCAGGACCAAAAGTCCAAGGACTTTTACGGGAAGGACAGCACGGATCTGGCCAGCTCCGCCAGAGACAGGAGCTCCGACTTCGACTCTCGCCGTGACTTGAGCTCCGACATCTTCGATCCCAAATACGCGAGAGACATATTCGAGAACACGAGCTCGAAGAGAGACCCGTTCGGAATGGCCAGGGACGTGTCACCAAAGTCGAGGGACAGCTTCGGCATGCCGTCGACGCGTGACTTTGGCCTGATGCCCAACACGAGGGAATCGTTCGCCGCTGCTCGTCAGAGCTTCAAGAAACTGGACCGCGACATGGACAGAAGATCCAGCGTTGCCTCGACTCATCGCACCGACAAGATGGAGAGGATCGAGATCGAGGAATGGCCCGAGTTCCTCCGACCGGTGATGCCACCGGCGGACAAGCCAGAGATAGAAAAGGTGCAGGAGGTGGTCAACACGAAGCTATACCCTCAAACGTCCACGGCCCATTTCACGTACAACAGGGTGACATGGACGCTGAGGGTGAAGAAGGAGGTGTTCGCTCCCAACGAGACGCTGAACAGCCCACTGGCGCTTCATCTGGTGTTCTGTCAGGTAGCTTACGACGTTCTCGCCACGTCTAACATCCGAATCACGAAGGAGGACAGGCAGAACATGCTCAAAATGTTGGACAATTACGGCATCACCCTGGACAACTTGCAGAGTACCCAGCACAAGATCACCATAAAGAAAAACGTCGTTGACATGGCCAAACAATGGCCGCTGTACTTTGCCAGGATATTCCCGGTATCGGTGAGTAAACTATCTCACGACTTTACGTGAACTGAAGCAAATTGGGCACAAAGTCCGACACAAATTTAAATTCGTTACGTATATTTTTGAGTATACAGGCAACTACGCCTAACCGCGGCTAATTGCACCCAACAATTACCGTGATGTTTATACATGGTTAATCACACATAGCATACCCGAGTGGAAAGTCGTGAAAAGAAAACGTGATGGTTGAATTATAATCGCTCGGTCTTACTGTTGGCTCAAGTTTGAGACGCTCGAAGGAGCTTTCTCAGTTCCTCAGTTTCTCGCTCCGTTTGACTTCAACGTCGACGATTGCCGATAAAAGAAAATACTTTTTCGAAAACTACATTTGACACTTCGGTGTAAGTACAACTACAATAATTTGCTTTTCGCCAGATCGGCCCACAACACCCAGAAACCCAACACGTGGCGGTGTCGCACCACGGCCTTCGGCTCATAAAGCGTACACCAAACGGCGATTTGGTCATTTTGGAGACGCTGCCGCTGGAGGAGATTGTCTCGGTGAGTTCTCCGAGGGCTGGCGTGTGCGTGATGCACATCGCGTCGGGGGTCAGGCTACCCTTGCACACAAATCGAGCGCCGCAGCTAACGGAGATGATCGGCACTTACATCAGAATGGTGAGTAAAGCGCGACAGTTCTCTCAAAAAGCGTAACGTTAATCGTTGCATGTATCTTCCTTTCTTTCTTTACTCATATCTTTACTCGACTCAATTGGAGTGGAACCAATTTCTCCACAGAAAACAGGATATTCCGCGCACATATATTCCACGTTGGAAAGAATCGAAAATTTGTTTGATAAGCCGACCTGCATTTGTCACTTTCTTAACCATCTTTTCGAGAAAGGTGATAAAACCTGTTACTTGCAATAATCCTCCGTTTACAGCGCAATGTTACACACATTCGCGACTAATCTCGCATCGTGATCATAATTTCGTAGAAGCAAAAGCAAGAAACACACATACCAGTAATTACCACCCGTTTAATTTCTTTACGCGCGTTGCACTCCTCTGTTTATTGTACACGTTATGCGTTATTTTGTAACGCAAATTCCGTTACGGATGTGGGTCAATTTCATTCGAGCAGATCGAGCAACGATCTTCCAACTAATTGCTGCTATATTTGAACCATCCAACTGGTTCTCCAACGTTGGCACGGATATCCATTAAATCATCCCCATCCGTCCGACGAATCTAATTCGCGGCTATCCTCCTTCTGATTTTTTTTCCTTTTTTTTTTTTTTGCTTGCGTTTAACACGCTGTCGCTCGTCGAGTCGTTGTACCAATTATTGTACGATTTAACAAAAACAAATTAACGAAATCGGCCGGCGATCGGCCAAGGTCAACAGCTGTGCTCGCGGTGCGGCGTTTGCGCAATTAACACTCTGCAGAGTCGAGGTAACGCAATCGCACGTGTGGAAATCGATAGGCCGCTGTAACAAGCGGTCCACAAGGAGGAGAGGCAGCAGCCCCGAGGCTACGAGTCCAACGCCAACGACTAGACATCGCATTCCACCGCCGATAATGCGTGGGTAGCGGAAAAGCGAGATCGCATTTTCTCCTTGAGAAAAGAGGATCCCGCGTGACGACGTCCCGGGGGAACACGTCTACGCAGAAAAACGGAATCACAGCTGGTGGAGAGGGGGGAGCGTGACATAATGTTACGCGCATAGCTCCGTAACCTTCGACCTAATATTCCGACGACTAAAAGAGCTCTGCGTGGGTCACTTGTCCAACGAAGTTGGTTTTCTCTGTTTTTTTTTTTTTTTTTCTTTACCTTCGTCCGCGACAATTTACAAATACGACTATATCTATAATTTTGCGATCGTTTATCCCGTCATCGGTTGGAATGTCGACGATCGAACTAACTCTGTCTTCAGACTTTTGCAAGTGTAATATTGCAAACGTGATATTCGAAAGAATCCGTGTCTTTTAGTCCCGCAGATTTTTTTTTCTTTCAACGAAGAGCATAACTGTATTGTACCAACGACAATGAAAAATTATCGATAATTTCAGCTGACGTAACTCGATGAAAAACGACGGTCCATTTTGAAGCACGAAGCTTGTACTTGTACAGCCGTGAATTTGCAAAATGATTTCGAAAATGATTTTACAACAACTGAGGACACATTTTTCTCGAAAATTGAAACGCGTGTAGAAACGTTGAAAAATTTTTCTTCCGAGTAAATCTACCACGGTCTTGGAGATTGAAATTTTTCCTCTGCAGTGACCTCTTGAAACTCGCTGTGCGATTTTTTTTTCACCGTTTTATTGAATTTGGAACATCAGGATCCTTTTAATTTAATCCTAATATTCAACGTTTAATAAAAAAGCGGGGAAAAAATTGTAGAACAATTTTTTGGGGAATCATTCCGAGGAAGGAACTTCAATCTTCAAAATGATGGTGGATCCAGTCACGAGAGGAAATTTTTGATATTTTCAAGCAAGTTTGAATTTTTACAATTTTCGGGAAAAAATGTATCTTTATTTTCTCTATCCACTACGTGAACTCACGATGATATCAAGTGGATTACCAGGTATACGATCTTTTTACAAAGTTATCTTTTTTACAGTTTAAATTATTCACAATTTTTCATTGTTATTGGCGTAATTACTCTGCTCTCCACTGTATACTGTAGGAACAATCGAAAAGTCCAACACCTCTTTAATTAGAAATTTCCTTTCTCTCGTTCCTTCTTCCTGCTCATTGTCACTTTACACCCTTTCGCCCCTGTTTCTTTTCCCCAAATCAAACCTAAACTCGCGATCCCTCGACGAAATACACACCGCGCTTCGCGTAATCTGTTCTGAGAATGGGTTAATAGGTTAATCAATCCCGTAACGACTCCAATTACTCATGTGGCATGTACGAGCAGCAGTTACTTGAAATATTAGTCCGGGGAGAAAGGAATCTTTCGATGGCCTGATTAGATTAATTGGTTGCGCGAGCAACGTTGCATCGGACGAAAAATTCGCGAGAAGATCAAATAATGCATATCCGTGGAACTGAGGATTGAGCAATCGTGGGTTACCTAAGAACCGTTCGTGTATTGATACCGAAAACAAATAGCCTGACGCTAGCAGGAAAACGAAATGGAACGTTCGTGCAATTCACACGTGTTGCATACAACGTTAAATATCTCGCAATTAAACACAATTAGCAGAACCTGAATGGAACACGGTATAAAAGTCTGCGATTATTCGTCTCCAGGAACGACTCGTAGGCGAATCCTACGTTCCTTCCGACGTTGAATGTTCAATCAAGGCATTAAGCAGTTTTCTACCTCGTGTCCAATCAATTTCCTGACTCAGCGAACAGATTTGAAACACTTCAATATTTTTCAATGTTTCTGTAGGTGATGTTCAAACGATTCTCGCTCCAAAAGAAAGCTGAGGAAATAAAAATCCTGGCAGTTGCGAAATGGGATTGCAACAAGAGCTCGCAATCTTGTTGAACGAAGCTCGATTTAACGTGACAAAAGATTTCAAAAATCTACATCGATGCTCCCGTTCGACCATTATTTCGAAATCTCCGTAGATTCGTATCTATCACTCGTTCATTCGAGTTGATTATTGACGAACCACTGAAAGACACGCGGCCAGGTGGCCAAGTATTACGTTCACTGTAAACGTGGGATCAACCAATCGATAGGTCCTATCGTTTTACCTCCACAATCAGTGGCGTAGCGAACCTTTCGTGGTTGTTACTCTGAAACGAACAAGCACCGATAAGCGGATTTCTCGAGCTTCGGTCTTCCTTTTCGATTTTTCATTGCACGCTACCTGGTGCAGATCGCTACCTGGTTTTTCCTCCATTTCCGCGAGGTGAAATCGCTCTCGAGAAGCTTTCTTCGATCACTCGCCGAAGGAATAATTCATCGCCAAGGTGAGCGAGGTCGGATTTGACGAAAAAGAAAGAAAGTCCAAACTTCCTGACGAAACGATATTTTTTCCAAAGTTCACGATATGGATACATATTTAGAAAATAGAGAAATCGGTGGTTTATCAGAGACGGAACTTTATCGAAAACCGATCTACGGTGATGACAGACGGTCGACATCTTCTCTTCGAGCGGCGAGCCAGGAAAAGGAGGAGGCATTGGCCAGCATATATGACCACTCACTGGAAACGTAATTTACACTAGGCGTTGCCCGAGGTTGCCTAGTTGCATTGCATAGTATCGTGCCATTAGAATTTCCAAGCCGATGGATCTAATTGGTCTTGGACGATCTTGGCTTGCGGTTCCACGCAACTGTTTCAAGACCAAAGGAACGTACTCGAATGAAAAAAAAATAGTAATAATAATAATAATAAAAAATATGCGATTCAGTTCCGTTTTCGTTCAGCCCGTGAAAGAGGTTTATGCACGTCGCTAGGAATACTTCGTGACACATTCTCTTCGATTCTTCGCCCGATTCTCCTCTGCTTTTGACGAACGTTGCACAAGAAGCACAACTGCGGCAAGTTATATTTATTTATACCTCCGGGACACGCAGATTTACGGCCTATTTACTTATTTGTTATTCCGCCGCGAGGCCCAAGGTATCTGGGATAAATCGCGATAAATTTCTCATAAACTTTCCTCCGCGCGAAGTAAAAATTGATCATTTCGCGTTTCGTTGGCTGACACTGACGTGAAAAAAACTGTGCAAGTCTATTCAAAAGTTTTGATCAAAGATCTATCGAAACGCCGACGAAAAATGCGACGAAAGGGGATGTGAATGATTGCTCCGAACGATGGAGTTAAAAGGAACATTGAACTGACTCGAGTTAGAAGGCTCCGAGAGAAACGGATTACGATGCGTGTATCATTAGATTGGATCTGCTCCAAGTTAACTGTACGTGAATCGCGAATGATGGATCGATCATCAATTATAAACTCGTCCTCGATGTTCAACAGGTGTTGTACAAAAATATTTATAAAACGTCGCGAGATCGAGCGAGAATTTTTCTCCCCGAGTGACAAATGATCCGCGATACGTCGAATTGTTCCTAATGGGGACTCGCCGTTCGCGAGGAAAGATCCACAGGTGTATAATTTCAGCTCAGATCGCGACTGGAATTTCTCCGTTGAGAAACGAGAAATTTTGCTTCACGTAAAATGTCATTTAGCAGACATAGATCACACGCAGATTCAGATAAAAATTTCGATAGTTCCAAAATGGAGTCGCCACGAAGATGCGAGTTTGGCTGAGAAACTCCGAGGTACCCGTTGACCATTGTTAACGCTGCACGACCGAGGGAAGAACAGATCGACGAGCATAATTAAATTCATTAAACTCGCCAGTCGGATCACACGTTGGGCGATGAGAACGGGGATATAATTGACTATTATTATTGCGAGAGAGATTCCTGGAACGTGCTCCTTTGAAAAAAGAAAAGAAAAAGGAAGAAACATCGGTATAAAGGGACTACGAAGACGCCGACTTCTTCCGGCCAGCTAGAAAGCCATTGTGAGCAAAAGCAACGTCGCGGTTCGTGCACGATGTCGTCACCTCGACTCGTGACAAAAGCGGCAAGCGACAATTTGTTACCGGTTTTGCACCTTTCCAACGTTTTTCCCTTCTTCCCTTCCGCCCGCGATGAGCCTTTACCTTTACCGGAAAACTTTCACCGCGATCCTTCATCGCTATCGATCGTCGTTGCACTAGTATCTTAGAAGATTTTCTTTCTTATTTTACTTTCATTATTTAATCATTTGCGTATGTTGGCGTAAAAATTAATTACAATATGTTGTATACATTTTGTTACATTTGTCTCAGAAAGTGTTCTTAATAGTAAAGTTGAAAAATTTCATACAGCAACCGATACTTTGGTACGTTTTCTTGAAGCTGAGAACAAAGTGGCACTCGAGAATACCATTTTCCTTTTTCCCTTTTTCACGGTTGCGCGATTTACGATTACAATGCACTTCGTAAAAAAGCAACTCGTGTTTCGCTTTTTCTCGCGCCAATTACAAACGCCTCATTCCCCTGTGCACAGGTGCATCGACGAGCGCATAACGTTACGAGAAATTCGATCTCCAATGAAAAATCAGCTATCGTACCGTCTCGGTGTAATTACACAACGGAGAAAAGCTCCGATCGAACCGGTCGGTCTCGAACGATTCGCCTTCCGAATAATTTCTTTCGGTAAAAAAGAGAGCATCCAACTGTGTTTATCGTCTGCCAATCTCGAATTGAAATGATCGGTTAAACCTTGATCTAGATTAGAAGCGAAATTTTCATTTTCCCGACTGAACAAAGCGATCAAGCCAACGGATTAAAGAGGAAATGAAATTTTTTACGTTTGGCCTCAAGTTTTTCTCCCTTTGACGCAAAAACCTGGCAGCAAACGATGTCGATACGCCGAGTTACGCGGCACGTAATTATCGGAATATGAAAACATAACTGTAAACGAACAACGAGGAGAGCACGAAGCGGCACTCTGCACGAATCTCTCCTGATTAGCAAACAACGAAGGTAGAAACCAAGTTGGAACCGTGTCGAAACGAACGTTTCGATCTCAGGCTACCTTCTTCCCCAGACGAGCGACGCGAACAAACGAAATTGTTCGCCGTGCACATGTCACAGAAGGTGAGAGTCTCGCGGAATTCCGAAAAAATAAACGCGCGACTAGTTTGGTAGGATCACCAGAGACTCAGCCTCCATGTCATAAAGCAACTAGGTATCAATTGATCGGAGGTGTTAGCCAATGATCTTTTAAAGACTAAGAAATTGTCGAAAGATTAGGAAATAATGAATTTTTTTCAAAAATGCAAAAATCAAGTAACTTGTGTTTGAATATATAGTTTTCGTAAACAAATGTTCGAGAAGATTTATCAACATTTATAAAAAATACGGTTTTTTTAAATAAAATTATATAAACAAAATGTGTTGTTTAAACAAAAGGTTTTCTTTAAAAAAACACTAATTTCGTCAATTTACACAAAAATGGTATCTTCAATGATTTCCAAGATATTTGACAAAAATGGGGTGAAAACTACCCTCAACTTTAAGGGTAGTTTTTCACCTCTTCGACATCGACGATTGCCGATAAAAAAAAAATACAAATCATGTCAAATACTTTTCCGAAAACTCATCAAAATCGGTGATTCACACTTTTCTCTTATGGTATGTTCTCTTGTAAGTCTAAAAATCAAGATTTACTATTAAGTAGAAAATTACGACCAAACCTTAACTCTGGGTCGAGCGAAATTTGCAAAGACGCAAATTTGAAGATTAAATACTGACTGCCTTTTTTATTTTTTCAGTCACGTTCTTACACAAGTCTCTATCGCAGTTTTCGGGGGGGAATATGTATGACTCACAGACATGGTCGTCGATTAAATCGCCACGCGAAATTTCGTAAAAATTTCGAGCACGAGCTCGAAGGCTTGAAAACTGAAATTTCGAAAACAGAAAACTCGAATCTCCTCTCTTTTCGTTCGTTCGAGGCAGTTTCGCGGATTCGATGCACATGGTTGCACGCGTGGCAGTTCGATGGTTATATTCCCCAGCTGGAAGGAGCCGAAGCCACGTAACGTTCAAGCGCGCCAGCTACTTGCCAGCTTTTTTCCTTTTTGTTCCAAGCGATTCCAGAGTTCAAGCAACTCGTGTTTACCGGAGGCAACACCTACCTGCTCGCGTACCAGCGATACCAGCATGGAGACCGGAAGCCGTTTGAATTGCTAATGGGACCTGCTAACGATCCTTATCTCCCTCTGACACTCGTGGTCTGGCCTAAATTCTCTCGCCGCGGCGTCCTTCCTTCCCCGTCTGCAACGCGCCCTGAACCTTCTCGCGCATCCTCCACGTGTGAATCACCCTTGCTTCTTTTCTTCTTCGTAATTTCCTACGCGTAAATCTTGAGTTTTTAGACTTACTGGAGGGAACATACCGAAAAGTGTGAATCACCAATCGACTTTGTTGAGATTTGACATGAGCGATCAAGCACACGGTTTGCTCGATACCAAATTTATAATTATTATAATATTATAAATATTTATAACAAATAAATAAATACAATCCACTTTGGCGTGAAATTCTCTCGGCGCCACGCTGAAGAACATCTACGCGACGAACCGAAGAAAAATTTGGAAGGCTGAGCACGTTTCGCGTTTCTTTTCAGAGGAGGAATCTCAACGCCGTCCGCAAAATCTTTTTGAGGCTCTGTTCCCTCGCAGACAGTTTCACTCTTCTTTGGATCTCTCTCGCCGATTCTGTGCCGATTCCTTGGTCTTTCCCTTCCCAAGAATCGACGAGAAGAGAAAAGTGCCGCGACCGTTTCGTCTTCGTAAAAGGTAGACGTGGCGCGTGGCGTTCGAGAGCGGCAGAAATTGCGACAGAGATCGGACGTTAGAAATGGAAAATGTGTCTCTCAAACGGGGGAGAGTTTTCCACAGAGCCGGAGACTGGTCTTTCCGGTCACGTCGCGACGACCGCCTTTTACAGCCGATGGATCGCGCGTTCGGAGAACAGATTTCGCCTCGATCGATTCGCCGCTGCGTTTTCGTCACATCGGCACGTCTCGCCGCCGTATGGTTAAAATAATTAAAGGGGGGAGAGAGGAGAAAGGGACGAGTTAGAAAATCGCGAGCGAGAAGATGGGAAGGTCAAGACGGAGAAAGCGTTAAAATAAAAAAAACGTTTCGCGATGAGTAGAACGGAAATTGGATCGAGTTTCTTTAAAATGGAAGCCTCCGCGTCTCATCAACGTGGAACGAAGCCTTTTCGAGTGTACAGTTTCACAATTCTTCTTTCGTAAAAGATCTCTCGATGCATCGAAGTCGAAATAATTTCAATAAAATTTAATTTACATTTTAAAATTCGATTTCTGGCCAGTTAATTTGCGCTAACTGCAATTCGCGCAATGATTAACAAACGTCCCTTGTCTCGTCGTCGATCGTTGCTAAATCATCAATGACTTCACAGCGCAGAGGAAACGAGGGACTTTGCGGGTTGTAGGGTCGCGTACGCAGAGACGTGGGAACGTATCGTGTCTTCATCCCCGATCCTTCCGGCGTCGGAAGATAAAAATCACAGCTCGAGTTACATCTTCGCGTAACTTAATCAAACCTCGCGCTCGCCTGTACTCCGTAAAATATAATCGTTAAATAAAGTTTATCGAGCACGCGAGACGCGAATCCTTGGGAACGGGGAACAGAGGTATCGGCGGCTTTTGAAAATGGTTAGGCACAGGTTCAACGATCAGGTCGCTTCTTGAATCAGGCTCGCGTATATCATGGGACCCTTTTCAGGATCCCATAGAGTGTAATCGTTCGTTTCCGTTACAACACAACAGATGCGCCGGCTGTTACACGAACACGGGCACGAGTCACGTACGCGCATCTTTTGTCGAGCTTCTTTTCACGAGCAGCTCCGATCAGGAATTTCAAGTATACACGAATTTATATTCCGACGAAAGACTCTTTACAATAGGGCGAATTATTCTTCCACTTGTACTTTCAAGAAAGAAAGAAAGGATTTGATACTGTCGTGGTCGAGTGTCAAAAGGCACGCGCGTTGTTTGCTTTCGCGAGTAGGAATTTTTATCTTCGCCAAGTACGTGAGCACGTCTGTCTATCGAGCGTAGAAATTACAATCACTCCTGGTATACAACTATCACTTCCGGCTCTTTCCAACTCTGCCCCTTCCGACTTTGATTTCTATTTTATTCGCGGCCTTTTCCCCCCGATTTCGTTACTTTAACGAGAAACACGATCGTACGAGCGCACGTTGTTTCACTTTTTTCTACTACAGGTTGGCTAAATGCAAAACTTACTTTGCGCCGTAAAAAAAAAAAAAGAGTCAACGCGTCCCGATCGACTGTTAATCACGGAAGTGCAAAGAATCGCAGAGACGATCTGGATGAAGCGGAACAATTAATTTTCCTCCAACCGGATTAATTTACTTCCTGTTTTTCTCAGAGAGGAATCCCTCCTCTGCTCGCGACGTTCGCACATTACCAACAGCCGAGAGTCATTAGGCAGCCCGTCGCCAGTGAAAACTTATGGCGTCCCTTCGTCTTGCGTTCGAACGAGGATTTTGTGGACGTTGGAAATAACCACCCTTTCAGCATGGAAATTAAAGGCGCGAAAAACGACCGATAAACTGTAATCCGAAATGAAGCCTAAATAAATTTCCGAGCAGAAATTTTAATAAACAACCCGTTTCTTCGAGTAAAAATCGAGAGTATCAAATTAACAGCGATCATGTGTCAAAGAAACGATGGTTCAAACGGCTATGAGATATCACAGATTGGTAATTTTCTTACGTAAAAGGAAAGACGAGTATTGACGAAAGCACGTTCGTGATAACTCTTCGTTTCGAGTAGAAACAAAACTAAAACAGGACGACTAGAAAATTTCACTTGCGAGTTGCAAAATAAACGGATATTCCTGCACCGACTAGGTGGAACAGTTTTACATTCCAGTTCACTCTTTTCATAACGTAGCGTGAATATAGAATGTTCTTTGATATAGATTAACGATACCATGCTTCGTGAATCGACGTGAATAATTAAAAACTGCACAACTTGTAGCTCAGTACGATTCGTCTCACTGAAAGGCCCAGAAGCAACTGTTCTGACTAGGAAACAAAGACGACTTTTTTGCCATAAAATTTTATCAATGTGCAAACATTTGAATCGATAGAAAACAAATTACAGGCGCGATCGCTCAGTGCCAGACAACGCCACGCCTACTCGAGGTCTAGTCCACGCCCCCTCGCGAATCACGTAACCCAAATCAACCAATCGCTAATTTTCGTTGCATCAGCGTTGCACCTGAAGAGGCCCGATTTTCTAATCACTTTCAGTGATAAAAAAAAAGAATGGTTGCTCATCGGACGTACGGAATATCAAGCAGAGGAATAAGGGATGTAAGAGAGAAGTCTCTTTTCGTTATGTACATCATTGATTAACGATGTTAATTGGCTGATATTCAAGTTGCTCGTTCTTCCGCTGACTGTTAAAACACTCCACGTGCAACGCATCCGCAACTAGCAAAACTGTACATTCCGGCACCGTTCTGTCATTCCAATCGGGAAAATGAAATTCAAGGAAGATACGGAGGCGCGAGTCTCGAAGCAATTTACTCGATCGTCCAGGTTGAACGGACAATTTCGAAGCTGTCGGCGTACGTCGAGTCTCAGGAATTTGCACGCGCCAAGTTAATTACAGAGAAAAATATACGCAACTCTGTTGCTCTTTTCGCGCGAATCCAGGTCGTTTAAACGTTCAAGTATTCGTATCTTTCGACGCGCTTGCGACTATCGACGAATTTCATTTTTCTGCTGCAAAATTACGCGAATCTACCGATCTGTCACTGCTCGTTAGACCCACTTGTTCGAGATAATTCAGAGAAAACTCGATGTTTTATTTCATATTCCTCGCCTCGTCAGTACGCGCGTTCCGATCGACGCGCGTAACGAAAAATGAAAGAAAGAAAAAAAAGAAGGAAAAGAACTAAGTTAAGAGAAAGAGGAGGCTGCGCGGAAGGCAGACGCGGAACAGGTCGTCGACACTGCCGATGTGGAATCAATGGTGGGAACGAGATGCTTCGACGACCGTTGGATCGATCAAAATACGTTTCCATACGTCCCAATTTTTTTTTTTCAACAATTTCTGACAAAGAATCCTCGAGGAATACAGAAAATCCTCGGTTCTTCGCAGAGAGAACCAGACCGCAAGCCGCAATCTTTCTTTCGTGCCGTTTCGTTTTACAAAATCTTTCCATTATTTCGCCACGTACGTCGCAAAAGAGAGAGAAGCTTCGTTCTCAAACACGAACGAAAATTCGTTGCATCGTTCCATCGTGGTCCCTTCTGATGCTGAAAATCCTTTCCCTCGTTTTTCTCGCAATTCCATGCGCACATTTTCGCGAATTTAATTCTCTGGCAAAAAAAAAAAGGCACCGAAAATCTCTCGGTGCGATTCACTTGGAAATCGCGTTGATCGAATGCCCGTTACTGCGCGGATCGTACGCAGTTACACACACATCGGGTGGAAAGGCTCGACCCAGATATCGGTTGCGTTCCGAACGCACCGGCTAGCCACAAGGAGCGCGGCCCGAACAGGAGAACAGCGCTGTCGGGAACCACACGGCTCTTCAGTTCATCGACTGTCGTCGTGCGGTGCACGCTGGTGCAACGCTACACACGGTGTAGCTGCCTCTCGTGTCGCACGTACACCCGTACGTACGTGCTCGCCTTCTTCGAAACCTCGTAGAAACTTCGCGATCGTGCACGCCGATCCCCTTTTTTATCGCGTGATAGCAGTGAGTGAATCGGATCAGCCGCAGAATCAACACGGTAACAGTGACATGTGAACCATTCCTCCGCGGTTCGTTTCAATTCGCTTCCCTCGAACGTACCGTGCACTTTTTTTTTTGGGGAGAATTTCTCGTCCGAGGGATAATCGTTCGTACGCTTGCTCGAAAGATTGGTGGAAATTGTGAGATTACGTTGGCGAACTTTATTTATTACTTCGACGATTGGAAGATATTTGACGAAGTTTGAGAACGGCAAAGTCAAATTTCGTAGGTCGAGCGAGCAGAATTTAATAGCAAAAGAAATAAAGGAGTCACCGCGGGTGTTCGCTTGCCCAACGGGGGTAACGAGGATAATGAAACTAATTGGGTGATATTTTGCGGTTAGTTTGCCGTGCAGACTAACTCGGTCGTCTCCGCAAACCAGCAGTCGTCTTCGCTTTGGTGTTGTCCCCTGTCATTTGTCGCGAGCAGCAGTAATTCGCTTCTTTTTAAATTTGCAACGCGCGAAGAAATTACTTCAAAATTTCGCAGTTCACCGCGAATGTTAAAACTTTTCTCGCTCGTTTCTCGCTCGTTCGACGTAATTCGCCGTGTGTGGAAAAGGTATCGAAGAAACCGCGTTGCGTAACCAACGGGGGAATTCTACGAATGTGCCGCGCCAAGTGTGCGACGACGAAAGAAAGAAGGAAATGCTCGTCAGTCCAGTCTGTCAAATCAACGCAGCCCGTTTCTTGTCTGCCGACGACGTCTTTTCCACCGCGAGTCGCCGCGCGTTTTTCTCTCCTCCCCTCCATTTGCGCAGTTTTATTTGCATTAATCATTGCGACGTCTGGCACTTTTTACGTAACACGTGTTTCTTCCTTCGTTTTCTATTTTCGCATAGCTCGCCTCGTCATTACGCTTCCTCTCCTTTCGTAATTGCAAAACACGTTCGTTGCGTTGATCTCCTTCACTGAAAAATATTTGATATTCGCGCGAACGTTATCTCTTCGTTATTTTACCAAGGAATGCTAAATTCGTCCGATCAACGAAGTAGACATTCGTTCTGTTACGCTCTCGTTACGTTTCGTTCATAAATCGAATTCACGTTCGATCGCAAGTAATTATCCGCGAAGATGATACTGTGCATCATCTTCAGAGGCAGCCCCCATACACGCAGCAACGCGAAATCAGCAGGCAGTCTTGTAATTAATAGCGCGTGACTCGAATAAAAAAAACAATACACACTCCGAAACATCATGTGCAACATCTGTGTTGAAGAGAATCCATCTTTCATCGGGGGAAACAAAAATTTCCCAGCGAACGAACGATGGAAAATACCGAGATGCCCCACAGACGTGTTCGTTTCTTTCTCTGGCAAAATTGTTCAAACAAACAAATTCCTCTCGATTGTAAATGAAATAAACGTAGAACGAAATACTGTAGGAAATGCTGCAAAATTCAATACGATCGACCATCGACGACGATGGAATGGCGAGCAACGAAGGCTACACCCTGTTCCTCGCCCCCCGAGCAATGTCACGCGTGCGTGATACGAGACATCGCGAGCACCGCGAGAATAACGGTCTCGATGTCGATCGCGATCCTGTCGCAATAAATCGGTTTCGCTTGCCCCCAGTGTCATGGCGAAGTCTCGGCATTCGTGTCCTCCAAGGCTCGATTACGTCTATGAGCAAACCTCGTTGTTTACCTCGTACACCTGGCGGCGTGCCTTTCCTATCCGCGAGGGAATTATTCGCCTCTCGTCGCCAGACTGCATCGCACGCCTTCGATAATTGTTTGCCGGATGAGCCGAGCCTCGCGCGTTCTCTTAAAATATTCGTTACGACTGCCGGCAAACATTCCGCGTGTTCACCTGACTACAGATTCCGCGACGGCGAGCCAAGGGTGGTCGCAAGCGGTGATTGTTCCCGGAATCGTTGGATCGAGACGTTTGAAACCGCGTGTGTTTCTTCGGCGCTGCCGAGTTTTTCTTTTCTTTCACAAAGTGGAGTGAGGCCAGTAAAAGAGTAATTAGAGGAAATTAAGAGTAATTAAGATGCTGAAAAAATTGAAGATATCTCGAAGCTGAAGCTGCTCGCCAAGGTATCGAAAGGTTCATTTTAATCGCTCCGGATTCTTCGTACAGATAACGGGGGAAGTGTATCCGGTTCGAGGAAGAAATCGGAATAATAATAAACTCGGAGGAACAAACAGAATTCTATGGTACATTCTGTATTTATATTCTACTCCAATCGTCGAGTATTTGTTGTAATCGTCCCGCAGCGAACGTTCTCGAAGATGAAAATTAACAATAATATTCTGTTGCAAGGAGATATTTCGAAACTCGTCTGGGGCTAGCCTTCGAGGATGCATCGTCGTACGTACGCGAAATTACAAAGGACCGTCCAAGCATTGTCTATTTTTCCATCGGTGATTCCTCGATCGAAGAATCGACCGCGAGAAAGAAGGAAAAATAGGCGTGCGATCGCGATCTTCCTTACGCAAGCCTGGCAATCTCGTACGAGATCGTTAACGACCCTCCCAGTGTACGCAAGTTTACGCGTTCCGTGGATAGTTGCGTGGCGGCTGTCCGCATACCAAAACAACCTTCCATCCGAGATATCGATCTTCAGTCGAGCCTCAATCGGGAATAATAGTCATTGATTGATCATAAACTTGTTTCAACATCGCGTCGTTTCTCATCAAGCAATGTAAATTAATACGAACAACCTTCGTCCGCTGAAGAAAATTGTACGACGACAATTTCAAGCAAAATACACCGCGACGTTTCATAAAAGGTTTCAAGAAAACCTGCGTTTCTTCGTCGTTTCGTCAAACAATACAAAGTAACGGACAGAAAAAAACTGTACGACGACAATTTTAGTAAAACACGCGTCGATATTCCGCGATGTTTTGTAAAACCTTTCGAGAAAATTTACGTTCATTTTTAATATGTATAATTTTATCACTGAAAGTGATTTTAGCGGGGGTAACCCAGAGAATCGGGCTTCTTCAGGTGCAACGCTAATGCAACGAAAATTAGCGATTGGTTGATTTGGGTCACGTGATTCGCGAGGGGGCGTGGCGTAGACCTCGAGTAGGAGTGGCGTTGTCTGGTACTGAGCGATCGCGCTCCTGTAATTTGTTTTCTATCGATTCAAACGTTTGCATATCGATAAAATTTTATGGTAAAAAAAGTCGTCTTCATTTCCTAGTCAGAACAGTTGCCTCTGGGCCTTTCAGTGAGACAAATCGTACCGTTTTTACGGTACAAGTCGTGCAGCTTTTATACAATCGCTTGTTAGTTGAAACACGTTCTGCTCGTCATTTAATTAGAGCCACGTAACAGAGCAGAACGACGCATTAGCTGCTAATTAGCCGTTTCCTCGCCGGACGCGAAACGAGTATTTTGAATCACAATCGATAAAGCCAATACACAGATCCCTAGGTTTTATTTCTCGCTTATGCGGCAACTTGAGAAATCCTACCACTCTCAGAACACGTTGTATAATGCGTTCGTTTTTGCCCCATTACGGAACGCGCTAGTGTCATCTGGTCTTCTTACCAGGTTAAACGTACACACAACTTCTAGAGAAGACTTCTAAATAGATTTCTAAGATTCGCATCGCGAGCTCTTGACAGTTCTATGCATCCTACGTAATGGAATATCTGTCCGTCAGAATTCAAATAAACAAATACCCTTCTCCGTTGCCTCTGAAGAAAAGATGACTCGACATCCTTGAAGTCGCATTTCTTTTTTTTCTCGAATTCGAAAAAGTCGATAAAACGGGAATAAATTTCTTCGGAAGACGAGTATCCTTGCTTTCGACGTACAATTTCACGAAACGTTGAGAAACGAGCAACGAAGCGGATAAAACAGCGCGACAAGCACCACCGTTCAAGGCTGAAATTATAATTTCAAATACTCTCTCGAGAAAGAGAAACGAAAATACAGCGGATCGACTTTTCAACCGCGTCGTTTCGTGCTCGTTCGTTCGCGATTGAATTAAAGTAAAACGAGGAACATTCAGTGGGTCATAAGACGCTCGTCCCCCAATCAGTGACACACTGACTAGGAATGACTGGATTCCGCTTCCTACTTTTTCCTCGGCCATCACCGAGCACCGACTGTAGCCGTCGATTTGAATCTGGGTTCTAAATAAATCTCTATCGTTTTCCCCTCTCGACGAGACTCGTCGAACGTCGTTACATGAATTCTTGAACGATAAAGAGGACAGGTGAACACTCTCTGAAATATTCCAATTGATTTCAAGCGCACCATCCGGCAGACAAATTGAATTTTTATCCAGCCGATCGCTTCTCTCGAACTCTCCAGTAACCGTTCCGACGTTTAAATCAACAGAAAATAAAGAATTCTCTTTTGGAGAGGAAGAGCGCGACGTTCGGCAGGATTATTCAACGTTACTTTTCGCCCGATCCTCGTCCATGGGAAAAGTCAGTTTTCACTAAAAGCGAAGAGAACCCATTGAAATAGAGGCGCGATAAACCGAACATCCAAGAAAGCAGAGGCCTTTCTCGTTGCCGGGGCAAAAGGAGAGTTTGTTAGCGCGGAATAATTGCAATGAAAAGTGCACATTGTTCCTCGGTCTCACGACACGAGCTTCTTCGGCCGGTCTTCTCACGAGGCCCTGAAGAAGAAGGTCCTTCTTCCGTGATCCACATTCGGCTTTGCGTGCGGTAACGAGGCCAGTTCTACGGTTTTTCTTTTCGCGCAGATTCGACTTCGTTGTCGAAGGAAATCCACGTCTTCCACCGAAAGAAATCGGTCGTTAGATCTTGGCTGTCTCGTCCCGTCATTCTTCTAAAAATCACATCTCGTTAATTTTACTTTTTTTTTTTCGAACATCCCGCGATAGTTCCATCGATTACTATCTCACGGATATTCGCACACGATATTCCTTTCCTTTTCTTTCTCTTCGAAATTTAATTGCCACGGATCTGCGTTTCTTTTTCATTGAAGTTAACAATTCCAAGCAAGACCGAGTGTATGTATCGTGTATGAATACATATCGTATATAAGCGTTTAATGCGCAAGTTATGCTCGAGTTTCACCGAGTGTGCTTTTGACATCGCGGCTCGCTTCACAGCGTTTCCTTTTCTCTCGTTAATTGTAATAGCATTAAGGGTCTTCGAATCGGCGATTCGCCAAAGAAAGTTCACGGTCGCCGTGCGTAAACGATCCTCGGTTTGGGGAATCAAGGTCAATTGCATTCTATGAAATATAATTTCTATACGGTCGTTGCGCTCGATGGCCTGTGTCACGCAGAAATCGAGTTTGACGAAAGCGACTCCCTTTACTCGCAGCGCGATGTTTCAATAAAGATGTTTCAATCGTGTCAGCGGTTATTTTCGCGGTTTCGAAAAAACCGAAAGAAGATCGAGCCGCTCGAGAAAATTCACGAGTCCTTTCGGAGTGACTTCAATTCACGCGAGATACTTCAGAGTCGCGCGCGTAAATTTTGAAAAACAAAATTTTTAGAAAAACACACAGTGCACGGTAGGTTCGGGGAACATTTCCTCTACATTCTCTAAATAATCACCTGATGATTAAATCAATACCTGAAGATTCGCAAATTCGGTGGATGATCGAACCACGGAATGGTCGACTGGTGTCTCTGTGACTAAACAGACCCAGATGCGCAAAGTCAACTGACCAAAATGGAGAGGGAGGTTTCCGACACCGAGGGGATCTTCTCCAAGAGACTGTCGAGCAACTGGGCGGAACTGCCGACAACCCTGAGAAAGAAGCCGAAGCACCGGCCGGAGATCCTCTCGCAGTTCGTCGATCCCTCGGAGATCTCCGAGAACGAGTCCAGCAGAAAAATCGAGCCGAAGCCGTTCAACAACGTGCAGAGGATCGTGAGGAGGTCCGAGTTTCTGCGTAAACTGGAAACGAGCGAAAACGGGAAGAACGTGGATCATCGGGCGCGGGACGCGAAGCTCGACGGGAAGAGATCGTCCGAGTACTTGTTCTCTCGCGTGGACGAGGACTACAGGAGGCATTACGACGATCACGACTCGAAGCTTGGCCCGCGGAGGAAAAGCATAGGGAATCTCGGCGATCATAGGAAGTTCGATCACAAGAACTTCTCCGACGAAGATCGCAAGACCAACTCTCCGGACAGCCTGCTGGTGAAGTCCTCCGAGTCGGACTTGAGCAGCGACGAATACGGGCAGACGGACGACTCCGGGGCGTTCTTAGAGAAGGCCTCCAGCCGTGAAAAGGGGCCGAAGAACGAGCCGAGGAACAGGTTCATTAAATTTTTCGCGAAGGACGAGTGCAGAAGGAAGAAGAAGCCTCCGGAAGATAAGAAGACGTCCGCGGAGTCCGGCCATTTAGACGTGAACAAGAACAACGTCAAGCAAATCCACCGAGCCGCGGAATCGGCCAAGAAAGACGCGAAATGCCAGCAGAAGTTCGACTACGAGAACATACCGAGAATCGACGTGTCCAAGTTGGACCAGAAGCCTTACTTGAATCCCACTGCCTCGACGATTAACGCGATCCAACCGACGATCGAGCAGCTGAGGATCGAAGAGGGTTGCTTGTTGAGAAACTCGCGGAACTCGAGCCCTTTGACGGGCTCGCTTGCTCCTAGCAGCGAGACGAAACATCGTGCTCAATCTCCGGCCAAACAGAGTCCAAACGTCACCGAGGGCATTCAGGCGAACGAACTGATCCAGGATTTCTACGACAGCGATCAGATCGCGGGCAAGGTGAACGGGGAGCGGAAAGTCTCGAAAATGGAGACGATTACGGAGGAGAACGCGGATGGGAGCAAGCTGAGCGTCAGGGAGATCCTCAAGAGATTCGAGGAGCTGAGGACGCAGAACGAGACGCAGGTGGAGGAGAAGTCGAACGACAAGACCCTCACCACGATACAAGAGACCTTGAAGAAACTCGACGAGAAGGTCAAGAGCTACCAGGTCACGATTCCGATAAAAATTCCTGTCCCCGATTAATACATCGCTTCGTGAATCTTGCTCTTGATTCTCAGCTCGCTCTATCAGCTCTATCGTACTACTTTATTTACAATTTCAACGAGCCGAGGAATACAGGAGCGAATAAATTTCTAATTGCACCTGCCACTAGTGCTAGTTCCGCTTATCCGCGCCATAATATTCGCCGCGGAATTCTGGATTAATTAATTAGTTGCAAATTGGATATTTTGTCTAACGATGTTCTCTTTTTCTTCTTCTTCTTTTTCTTTCTTCTTTCCATTACGTTACGTGTTTCGCGAGCGCTATTGCTAGTAGTTAAACACACTTCGAGGCGATTATTAACCGACTTCTAACAAATTATATAACACAGGAAGAGATCAGAGCTGCTTTAATTATGTAATATCTCTAGCTAGTGCGCGAGTTATTTGAGATCTACGATCTGTGCCACGTACGTGTAACACATTTTAATTGGCAAAAAACGAGAATAACTAAAAAAGATGATTGAAAAGAAGTTACTTAACTGTCGTTAACCATTAGCTCGGTTATTTTTTCCTTCGTGATTGATCGGAAAATGATTTTCACTATCCGATACTCGATAATTATACGTAATTAACGCGCAGAACATTGACGTAAAGTTCTTCGTAAAAAGAAAACCATCAAGATAGAGTCGTCAACTCGTACATTTTACAACCGATAAAAAAACGATCGAGACGCGTTATCCTTGACGACGACGCTCTAATTACGTAAAAATCTATTTTTCAATGCTCAAGAAATTTGCAAAAGCGAGAAATCGTCGGAAGTGGAGAAGCTTTTACCGTTAGGCGGACGATATAAAGTGTCGAAAAAGAACCGCAGGAGTGCTCGTACAATCGACCTTGTTTGCATCGGCACTGTGCCAAGATATTAGTAAAATGTTACCAGGTGGTAAAGATATCGCAATTAAAGGCCGCGTGGAGTGTAACAAGCGTGACGATTAAAAACTCTCGAGAGAATTAATGACGCCATCTTAGAATCGTATCGTTCGTTCCGGCAATTAAGGTTAACGAAAAAAAAAAAAAAAAACGCCTAAAACAGCCTCCTTTCGTATCTTAATTTCTCCCTCTGATTTGAATTACCATTACCAAGAAGGAAAGGTGGACATTTGCCATCAATCTCGAGGGGAAACGCGAGGTGGTAATTTTTTTGAAAATTCTGAAAAATGAAACGTTCCACCTAGATATACGATTTGATAGGATTGCGGCGCAATTTATGTCATAAACAGGCCGGAGAGAATCAAGTGGATGGTTATTCTTATTAATACCATTGCCGTAACTATGTGTGCTCATGTTTTACCACCGTTGCATTAACGATTATGTGGGTCAGGGTCAACATCTGCTTATCTCACTCGCTCAGGTACATTCAGGTTTCGTTTCAACAGAGTCTCAGTTTATCGATATACCAGGTGCCACGCTATTTGTTACCTAACCTAAACCTAAACCTAACCTAAATCTTTGGTTATTTTATGTATCTTTGTCGCCTAAGTTAATTGTCATTAAAACGCGAGCGTAAAAAGAGCTTGACAGGAAAACTTTCCTAATAAAAAAAAAACTCTGTTCTTAAAATAACGTACAAACTCGAAAGAAACAAAAATTAACAATGCACTGTGCGTTCCATTATTTTCGGACAATGGCTACTTATTACATTGAAAATTACGAGCAAATTGAGAGTTACGTTACTGCAGTATCATTCCTGCGAAATAGCGTCGCGGAAAGATTACAGTTCCAGATGAAAGAAATCGCAATTTAGTAAATATATGTCAGCTGCGGTAATAATAATGGCAATCATGTGGAGCAATAAACTTCGACTTTCACAACATTACCGCCGTTGGAAAAGTGTAAAAACGCGTACAACGGATGCCACCGATTTTTTTCCCCCCCAACTAAACTATCGTTCCTTGACGTTTAGTAACTGAATAGAACTTTTAAGCAGAATCTAAGTTTCTAGCTCGTCTATGAAACCGATATAGTTGCACGGATGTGATGTGATAAAAAAAAAGGGAGGGGGAAGGTCGATCGTAAATCACTCGTGGATTATTCATTTGCGATCGTTCGAGTAATAACCAAAGTCTGATTGGAGGCAAGATAAAGATAAACAAGAAGGAAATCTTTGATATACACCGCGGTCCAAAAGTTTCGAATCAGGCATCGCGTATTTTAATTTTATTAGACTGAAAGTAGAGAGATTTTACTATACATACACAGAGAGAAAGAGAAATATTATAATTTTATTATAATTTATTTAATATATACAATTTTACAAAACTTTTGGACGGTAGAGTGGTTGCTCGAATTCCTTCACCGAGTCTGGCTCGCGTGCCAGGGGAAACCCGTTTTCTCGTTCGCGAGATCGATCTCGAGGTGGATCCGTGACCGTGCCGGTGAAAAGCAGGAAGCGCGAGCCGAAAGAGAAAATGAATAATAGAAAAAGGTCGAGAGACCGTCGTGTAAATCACTCGGGAAAACCAGGGCGACGTAAATCTCGCCCACACGCAGGAGTTTTACACCGGCAGTTTACGCGAATCGATCTTTCAATCGCGATAAGAGAACGGAAGACGCAAGATCCAGAGTTTTGACCAACGCGGTGTGGCAGAGAGCTCCGCGCCGGAAGTGAAAAGCAGCAGTTTAGCTGGCGATATTCGCTTCGCGTTTTTCTTATTGGTGATTTATGAAAATCTATCGGCTAATATTTGTAATTATCCCCTATCCATTTTCTTTTTCAACTCAAAGTGAAACGATTTCCTCCGCTCTAGAGATCGACAATCCCTCCCTACCCCGAGAGTCATGTGAAAGTTCAATTTAGTCGTTAGAGCAAATGATATCACTGTTCCCTTAAAGACCAACTTTCTCAGTTATAAATACCTGATACATTTCGCCGTACGTCAAAGACATAATTAATAACAAAGTAGATTAATAACGACTCTTTCAAAAAAATGCGTGCTTGAGGATTCCAAATTTCAAATTTTGAAAAAGAAAACATCTTCCGTTTGGACGCCTCGAGCTTTTTAAAATTCAGAAAACCGAGTAAAGTAATTAAGAGTAAGAGTAATTAAGGAAAATGGTACGTTACGGTTGCAGGTGGATCAGAAGCCGCTGCACAAGTCGAATCATCACGAGAATCACGTGTCTCAGATCACGAAAACGATCCAGTCGCAGGCGAACCACGGCACGTCGAATCACGTCCAACCCCACGGCCAGGCTAATCATATTCTCTCGAACCACGAGAACCACGTGTCCGCCGGTCGTGTGCCGAACCACGTGTCGGCGACGAACCAGACGAATCATCAGAAAAACCAGCAGAACCAGCGGCTCAGCCCGAATCAGGAATGGCGGCAACCGGAAGACAACGGCAGACTGCAAGAAGATGGCATCTACGAGAGCGGGCCGGTCGTCAACGACGGAAAACACTCTCTGCTGCAGTACGCCATGCTCAACTTTAGACAAAGCACGGAGAAGTTAGTACTCTACCTGTCCCAATTCGTTTTACAATTACTATAAAATTCTTATTCTTAATGTCAATTCAATCTACTTCTTATTTGCTGAAATGAAATTTCGACGCGCCTGTTTAATGATTCTAAAAAAAAAAAAAAAAAAGATGAAGATTGCAACGTATTTTCTTATTCATATTTCGCAATTTGTTTACACGCTCTCGACCTGGATCGAGTAAGTATCGAAAAATGAGAAACAAATTCCTGCTCCCTTATCGTCCTAAATGAACGGAGAACGGTTTTACCAAAACGAGGTAAACCGCAATAAAAGAGAAATTAACGTTAACCGACTAATTAGTCCCTCTTACGCAAGAAACAGCAGCCAGCCGTGTTGAGAAAGCATAACGCACTGCAGTTCTCAGAGTAACATCGACCATCTTAGTGAACGCGCGACTAAGCGAGTAGAGCTCGTCTCCATTTGGCGTCGTTCAATGTTACGAGAATTATCGTTTCAAAGTGATTCCTGACTCAACGAGAAAACTTCGATCTGCTCGGATACGCGTAGAATTCGTCGATTAAATTCTGTAATTATCATCGAGGATTTACTTCTTGGTGAAGAAACATGTCAAAGAGGAAAGATCTAGATGGAGTAGAATAGACTTATTAATGAATAGATTTCTAAAAACCACGTACGTTGCAATATTAAGTTCTAATTGAATGTATGAAATTGTAAAAGAAGTGAGAATCGACATTGCAAATGTACCTCGATTCTCTTTGCTATTCAGTGACCGACTAACTGTACCGGCGTGTACAAGTAATTAAAACTAATTAGAAGTTTTCACTATTCATTGTGCGTTTTCATTATTCGTAGAGATTTAGAAAGAAGAAATATCTGGCAGTGATTTTACACAGGAAACGGATTTGTAACGAGGTACCAAAGTGAGACGAGGGAAGAGTCGTCGTAAAAACGATAACAAACTGACAGGATACAGAGAGATCAACCTTCGACCAAGTCGAAGAGGAATCATTAAAACGCCTAACTAGAATGTAGACTTCCTAAACGTGACTTTGACAAGTGACGACCACCCAGCCAGCACTCTCAACGGGACTTTTTCCCCTGTCTCTGTAGCAACATCCTGCAATGGAAATCCCCTTTACGGCTGCCTACTCCTCCAACGAGATGTCTTCCGTTTTGGAAAACTATTACTTATGTCACCCCTCAGTCCCGTTCTTTCGTTGCACTGATTCTAGCAGTCCCTTCCTGCCGATTACAACTTCCTACAATAAAAGTAGACTTTCATTAAACAAATGTCTCAACACAATACTATTTCAATGTTTACAGGTTTGAGATGCTGAAGACAGCAGACGGATCCATCAGTGGATCTCTCAAAGTAATTGAATCATTGAAGAGTAAAAAGAAGAATAAGAAGAACAAAGGTCAACAGGATGGTGCGGAATGGACTTGGAAGGAACAAGTGGATCTTGTAAAATATTCTCCTGTGCCAATAGAACAGAGTCTTTTGAGACTCGATGGTGATTTAAGTACCTTAGCAGTGGAATGCTTTTTGTGTCTGATGAGGTACATGGGCGATCAACCTTTGCCTCCAGATACTAGCGAAGTGAAATGCGTTTACACCATTCTGATGGTAAGTAATGACGTTCTCTTTCTGAGTATCTCGAAAAATGGAACACTATGTTCGACAGCTTTTTCATTCCTAGTTTATACAAAGTAGGCTGAAATATTCGTTCACAAGGATTACATATGTGTAATTATATGAAGAAATGTAGTGAAACTTGGTGAATATTTAGGTCAAGCATTTGATGTTGGAGGATAATAATTTAGTAATCCACTTTTAGTGACAAAGAATTTGAATTTCTTCTTATTTACTAATTTTTTTTTTTAATTAAAGATTTCTCCTAGAAATTTCTCTGTAATGCTTTCTTCGAGGAAAGCTTTTCAAATTTCATTTTTTCAAGCTTATTATTTTACAAAAATATCTAGCAATACTTTGTCACTAAAATGATAAACCCACCATGAACAGGGAAATAAATTTTATGCCATTAGTCTTTATTTTCATACATTTCCAATAATTTTTTACATTAAAAAGTAATACATATAATAAATTTTAATATCCTAAAATATCAAGAGTGAAATCCACTTTCTTTCCTAAGAAATCTACCAGATCTTAATTTATCATCTAAGGACATTATTCTCACCACTTTCAATCTAATTACAGCATTGTCACAAGTATGAACTACTTCGTGATGAAGTTTACTGTCAATTGATGAAACAAACTACAAACAACAAGAGCCCAAATCCAGACAGTTGTCAACGTGGTTGGAGAATCTTCAGCATTGTTGCCGCCTACTTCACTTGCAGCGATGGTCTAAGGCCTTATCTAATTAAATATCTGGAAACTGCAGCTTATGATAAAAGGAGAGCTTACCATGGAACAGCCACAGTATGTTTGCAAAATCTTAGGAAGACAGTTAAATATGGAGGAAGGAAAAACGTGCCAAGTGTGGATGAAATTATGGCAATTAGTGCGGGTAGGAATGCAAAGAGACAGATTTACAGACTACCAGGTGGAACGGAAAGAGTTATCAACACCAAATGTACAACTGTCGTGCAGGTAGGTTTAATTCTTTGAAATTATCTAATTAGACAAAGGAATAAGATTTGGAAAAACATGTTCAAAATGAAAGTCTATTGGATCATCATCAATAGGATTGAATATAAACATTAGGAAACAACATAATTCAATGGATCAGTAATCAGCATAATTCAAATGGATCATCAATGAATAGGATTAAATATGAACATTGAGAAACAATACAATTAATCATAAACAGCAATATCTCAATAGCTAAACTTCATTATAAAACGCTATTTAACATCGTAAATAAAATAATAAAAAGTTACTAATTTATTCTGTAATCGGAACATGAATAATGGTATTCATATTTAAATTCATAAAACTGATTAAAAATTATAGAATGCATAAATACACAAATATACAAAACAAGCATAAAAATATCAAAAATTACAAAATGAAATTGTTATATAAGATAAATTGAAAAATATTATTAACAATTAAACAGGAATGCATAAATTACATTAGGTGTCTTAGAGAATATGCTTGAGACTTGGCATGTCAATATTTAGTCATTTGAAATCAAGATTATGACCTTAATATAGACATATAAAAGTTATAATTTTCATATTAATGTATATATATATAATAATAATGCATAATAATTAGTTACTGATTACTTATTAATGCATAAAATAATGATGTAATACAGTTTCAAGTTTGAAATTTAAAACCGCTTAACCTCAAATTGACACGCCTATTATAAAGTCGGAGAAATTTCAGTAATTACGCAATGTACATTATAAATAACAATAATCATAAGCAATTAATTAACAAAGATTAAGTTGAAAAGCTTACCGGACCCGTAACGTTGTTATTTTCATCAATTTTTTACTTTTCTTGGCACTCAATCGTAAAACGCGCGACAAATCGTACACTACGCAATACCGTTACTGCGCGCGAAAATTCAAATTCAAATCCCAGTTAACCAGATACGTATTCCTAAAATCTTTTTAGTATAAATTAAATTATTTCCCATAAAGAAATATAAAATTGATATAAAACATTAAAAATAAATCAAAATTAATGAAAATAACTGTGTTACTGAAATAATTTCATATGAATAACCGGAAAACTATAATATTACATATATCGTCATAATTTTTATAAATTCTTGTTCAAAAATGCCAAAAATGATTATCCAGATATTACAATTGTTAAATTATACAAAAATATATAATAGTAACTAACAATAGTAATTAACAATTTGTTAATAACTTTTTTTTTACAGGATGTTATCGAGGAAATGTGCAATATAATATCTGTAAGAAATCCTCATGAAATGGATGAGTTCTCGTTATATTGTATCGTCGATGGTGATGCGTTTACGATGCCCTTAGCCAGGGATGAATATGTACTAGATGTAACTACAGAATTGCATAAAAATCATCAAGTCTTCTACTTAATATTTTGCAGGTACGTAGTATTTACCTAAAAATAATTCTATCGACCTTCGTGAAATCAAAGAAATAAAATGGTAAAAAATTAATTGAACAACCATCCTTTTAGATCTGTATGGTATTATCCTCTTCGACTGGATGCCCCATTGTATATAGAAGTTGTGTTCAATCAAATTGCCCCAGATTATTTGGAGGGTCTTCTCTTAGTTTTACCTGGTGAACATTTACCTCAAGAAGTCATAGTACGTCTTTCTATCTTTCAACGTTTTACATAAATAATGTTAATAATATGTAATTTATTCCGTTTGGAGAGTTTAATTAATACGTCTCCTCTTTTCTTTTTAGTACGATATGGCTCAAATCGCGGCTCTTTTACATAGGGCAGCAGACATGACCCATGAACCAACGACGAAAGAAATTAAGTACTTATTACCGAAACCAGTACTTAGTTTGAGAGAACCACGACCGCAACAATGGTCAAATATGGTCCAACAAGCGTGGAATAACGTGCAACACAATACAGTAGCTGCTTGTAAAGCACAAGTACTTGGTAAATGTTTTAATTCTTGTTAATCGACATTTATATCAGGTAGAAAATACTCAACTTCATTTTCAGAGATTTTATGGAAGTGGCCATTATTTGGATCTAGTTTCTTCGCCGTGAAAAGGGTGCCTGAAGGAAAAGAGAAGGGTGGTGATCATATTTTGGCACTCAACAGGCATGGAGTGCATTTTATTGATTTAATCACACACGTAAGTAGTTCGATTCTTATTTTTTTCTCTGTGTAAAAGAGTAACGGATAGTTCGTGTAATCAATATCGAATTTTTAGGAAACCCTATATCATTATCCTTACTCCGAGGTAATATCCACGAGAAAAGTGAAATCCGAGGAAGGAATCCTTTACCTTGATATGAAATGCGGTAATTTGATGCAACAACGTATCACGCGACTTCAGACTGAACAAGCTCACGAAATTTCGCGATTAATTAGACAATACATTACCATGGAACAAAGAGCCACCAATGCTCAAGGTGCTGGCATTGGGTTTGGCATGAGATAAAATTTCCAGTCTGCAAGAGACATGCAATCCTTTGATATTGTCTAAACAAGAAACGAATAGATTGTAAATAAATATTTAAGAAAAACAATTTCGAAATGAAGAAAGAGATATCTCTAAACATCTTCGAAGGAAATTTCATCAAAGAAGAAAAGGTTCGATAATTGCTCATGATGTTCCAAAATTTCGAAGAATTGTCAATAAAATTACTTTTATTCTTTTCTTATTTATTTATTCAAAGAGCGGGAGATTTGATTAAAATCTTGTAGGAAAACAAGCAAATTGGTGTCTTTTGACTTGTAAATACGTCCAGTTAGAAACGAGAACACAAAATCAAGAAAAATACGGCTCATCTGACGATATTATCATTTAGAATCATAGAATCATTTTAACTATCTTTCAAATCGTGACAAGGTATTTTTTATATTTTTTTCTCAGTGTGAAAAATACCTTTTTATGCACCAGAAATAAGTCACAAACTCATACCTCGATAGAAGAGTATCACTTTGAATTAAACCGCAAACTATAAACAACATTCCAATGTTCAAACCATCGTTTCATAAAATAATAAGACAATTTAACTACACAACAGTCTTAAGAATGAGAATTAATTTTATACATACCGTTGATATGTTGAAGAGGGGAAGAGAAAGATGAAGAAGAGACACGAATGCTCAAAGTATCTAAGCAATTATTCTCAACTCTGTAAATACGCGTTTAGAAACGTCTAGAGAAAGAGAGAAAGCTGTGTGGAAAGCTGAACGAGAGGACGATGGTTCTGTGAAATGAAAAACATCGGGCCAGAAGTTTTTCAATAGGATTCGATGACAGAACGCGTCGATATTCTCGATGGCTGTTGCGTCTTCCGGTTGATTTCTTTTTCTTTCAGTCCCAGTGAAGGCAATTTTCTTCTCGTTTGTTTAATAACCGAGGAAATTGTCGATCATCTTGAACAACGAGGAAAATGAATAACGTGTCACGACATTGAACAGGATCGATTTATTTATATAAAAATGTATAAGAGAAAGAAACAATACGGTATACGTAAAAAGTTAATGTAAATCCATTTAAATGCTAATACCTTTAACGAATACGTTCTGACGGAGACTAACAAACTGTGGTTACATGTTTATCACAAGGAGACATTATTATTAATAATTGTACGTATGCGTATCGATGTGAACGGAAATGTTAAAAACTTTATATTAAAAGTTTCTACTTATACAAAAATTATTACGTGTCTCGCAATTTTCCTCATCTCCTTTCCATTTCAAGAACATACACATACAATTAGGTACATTTACTGTAAGGAAAAGGCAGTGAACAATAACAGTTTAATGATGAAAATTCACTTTTTTGAACCTAAAAGTTATTGCTATTTTATTAAAAATAAAAAAAAAGGCCAAAATAAAAAAAAAAGTAGAAATTGATCTTGTATTTTGTAATGTCTGTGCCTTGCAAAAAAGGCTCTCAAATCTCTTTCTGAAACAATCAAACGGTTAATTGGTCGATTGACTTCGTACGAAGTCATTAAGAAGTTGTAAAACAACCAGTTAATTATTACTTTTTGCGCGTTACACATCAATTTCTTGCACGATTTGGACTCGAACCAGGCGTTTTGGTTCTCGATTCGTGGGGCCAGTTACTGGCAGTGTGTTTAACGTATCCAGGATCAATAGCTGACGAAGGCTTTCGAATATTAGGAGTCTGGGTTCCTGTACTCGCCGTTCGAAGCGAGGTGAAGCATTCTTCCAGCATTTCGATCTCGTCTCTCTTCTCCTCGAATTCTTTCCCATAGTGCTGCGGCGGCGGCGGAACATTGAAAGAAACGTCACGACTTTTCTTCTGACTTTTTGGCGACGTACTTCTCATTCGAATTGGCACGTTGTCATACTGACTAGTGTCAGAATGTCTGTCAACATTAGAAAGAAAAAGTGAATGCAAATAAACCAATTCTAATTCGAAATTGTAGAATATTACAACAACAAACTGCTCGTTGCATAAATACCTGTAACCCTCGATAGCTTCATCCACGTCGCGTTCAACCTTCATAATCTTCACACTGGGGTTCACGATCTTCGCGAACATACTTTCACTTCTGCGGTTCGACTCGACCGGAAATCGAGGTGTGTCGATTTCATCCACTGGACGTTGATAAATGTCCTGAACCTTGTAGATCACTCTGGGCATTTCCATTCTGTGGTCCATTTTGTGAGAGTCCCTACTCGCAGCCTTTTGCATCTCGGAGTCTCGGTACATTTGCGAGTCTCTGAGAGCTTTCCCATTCTCAAAATTCTGAGTATACTCTCGATTGAAATCGTCGGTCTCTTCATCCTCGCCCGTGTCCTTCGAACGCTGGCTGCGATCTTCCCGTTTTCTAGGCTCTTCAGACTGTTCTTTGGCCGAGCTCTTTTGATGCTTTTCATCCACTTTTTCGAAACTGTCGTTCACGCTGCCGCTGTCGTCCTTTTTGGAGACCCGGGGGCTACCGACTTTCGGAGATTTCGACTCCTTCTCGGTGGTCAAAGTTATCTGTCGTTTAGCTACGACGAAGCAGAGAACAAAGAAGAATGAAAATAATTTCTGGCGACTCGACTTTTCCTTTAATACCTTTTTTGTCGGTCAGAAGTTCCTTGTCGTGCTTGACCTTCTTCTTTGGCGCGCTTATTAACAGATCAGCGATGAAAACCAACGCTGTTACCAAGCACAGCGCGCCAAAAACCGCGGCATTGTCTATCAAATCCTCAGGGACGTTTTCAATGGATGCCAAAGACAAAGCGCCGACGATAGCGAAAAGAATCACTCCAAGTCCAAGGAAGAATATTTCCTTAAATAAAAAATAACAGAAAAATACGTAAAGAATAATTCAATATTAACGACTTCCTCCGTTTAACAGAGTCTCTATTTAAACTCCTCGAAACTCTTCCGTATCCCCACCCTATCGTCGGAATAAAATTCACGTATAAAAGCGAAACGATCTTCACACGTTTACAAACGGCAATTCGTATTCCTTTTCAAGATTTCTTTACAATGGCGATTGTACTGCCATCCAGTGAGATATTTCTATGAAAGTATTCATCAGTATTTAACAACGCCTAAGAATACCAACGGTCTGTTTTCAATGCAAATTTCAACGCATAGATCAGCATGTGTAATTCATTTCGATGTGCCTCAGTTGTGAGTCATTAACTAAGTTACAGTAGCGTACGTATTACGTGACTCAATTGTCATACGTCAAGGATGCTGTTACGTTCTTCTTCTCGTAACTCGCTCGCACGAAGGATACCTTCAATCTTGCCCCCCTCAATGACAGCGTTAACTGGACAGTTCTCACGCTATGGTTAAAGAGCGTGCTCTATATTTAACTGATTTCTCATTCCAACACTAATTTCCATACCTGCGTAGCTTGAGAGATACATGAAAAGCAACAACAACCTTGTGAAAAAGATAATTTTTAACGCACTACGACGTGATTCAGTTCAACCGTGAACGATTAGCTATCGATCGAGGAGTGCCAGTTAGAAAATACTTGCAATCGGGAAGGACATTGAAAATGCGTTCGTTCTCGAGATTAATATCGTGGGATATTAATAATAATGAATAATTGTTTTCAGTAATTAATTTATAATATGTGATTATTTTTTCTGCTGAAAAGGAATAGTTGAATTTCTGCGCCTGGTTGAACAGAAAAACGTCAATGTGCGATAAAATCAGTTTCGTCGAAGGACACTTGTCTCGCAAAAAGAGAAAGAACACCTTGAAAAGCCCAAACAATAAGACCATTAAGGGAACACGACGAGTTGCATAATTGTCTGGGGAGCGTCCGAAAAATGTATGACGTTGAATTTTTCGTCGAAAATGTAAAAAAAAAGAGAAAGGATTACCGTTTTTCGACCATTTAGTTCTCCCGTCGCAGCAGCAATAAGCAGGCCCGTCGTGATTATTATGTAACCACCGCAAGTCGCGGTTGCAAGAGCGGCGCCTAGATCGACAAAAGAAAAGTGCGTTATTGCGCGTTTTGTATTTCTTTCTCTCCGCGAACTTACACGTTACTACAGGGTGTAAAATTTCACTCGATCAATCGTTATTCGATTAATTCTCGATCTTCAATGAAAATATTACAACTTTTGGTAGCTATTTCTCCAGCAAGTTGCAATGTTTTTTGTTATAATTTCAAGAAATTCCAAATAATATTATCATATTGTAATTTCAAGAAATTCCAAATAATATTATTATATTATAATTTCAAGAAATTTCAAATAATGTTATCATATTGTAATTTCAAGAAATTCCAAATAATATTATCATATTGTAACTTCAAGAAATTCCAAATAATATTATCATATTGTAATTTCAAGAAATTCCAAGTAATTCAAAATAACGAACCTATCGCGCCCCACGTAACATTGTTCAAGAGAGACCATTCTCTGCTTCGGCTCCTCAGATAATGAAACACCCTTCGACTCTCGTCATTGGTTACCCTCAGTGCCACCACGCAGGCAACGCACAGTATCTGCAAAACATTAATATTCATGTTGGTAAATTTATTTAATAAGAAAACAGGAGTTAAAATTGAATTATGTAGCGCTCAGTTCCGTTCACAGGAACAATTACAGATAATTAATTGTGGGAGTATCCGAAGAAATCGCAATTTCGTATTGTGAGAACACTGATGCGCGATTGAGAAGAAAATTGTGCGGGCATTCTCGTTTGAATATTCATCTACGGCGCACATCCAGCGACCAAAGTAAAGCTTACAACATAATGTGAAATAAGTCGAAATAAATATACAAGCATACAATACTCACCACTTCGATAATCCTGATGAATACCTTGCGATTCCACATGTCTAATTTTATGTGCCAACAATTCCCAGTTTTACAACATTCGTTCAACCATTCCTAAGACGTCTACATATTTTTAAACTCTCACACAATCATCGAGCACTTGAAGCAACGTCAAGTAGAGAAATTCATCGTACAAACTCTGTCCACCGACACTATCACATCCGAAAGACCAAGAAAAATTGCACGAATGACACACTACACAGGGGAAGACACAGTCACAACTCGAAAACCATTAAAAATAAAATTACTCTGCCTGTATATCTGTGAAATTAAAAACAAGAGAACGAATCAAATCTCAAGGGAACGAACGATTCCATCTCGACAATCAACTCGTAGTGAACCGAAATGACAGCAAATGGAGGACCACTTTGTAAGACGAATCGCAGCGCGCGTCCAACGACAACTGATGAGACGGAGAGGATCGTGGTTCAACTCGCACGGGCTACGTCGTGTCACGTAATAAGGTCTGCGTACTGCAGGTAACAATGCTATTATCGTACGGTGCATTGGTGCGGCGTACGGTGTGAATTTTCGCAACAAATACCATGGAAATGGTTAACGAACCAGCTAATACCTTGAACCGGTTCGATAAGGTTACAACGAACCGGTCAACACAGGGAAAATTTCAGAGAACATTTCTCCATCGAATACGATCCTCGAGCATGATCCTCTATTTACCAACTGACTGATAAGGTGAGAAATAGAGAAGGAAATGAAAATATTTTTATCTCCCTTGGAGTCTTGAATTCTTCGTAGAGCTTTTAGAAATTTCTAGAATGCGTTAATGTGACTGCTAAATAATCGTGCATGAAAAACGTCAAATGATCCATCGATGCAAAATAACAGCATTGATCGAGTTTGGGATAGTGTAAAAAAATTGCAACGATGCTCGATACGACACGATTATTAATTCAAAGTCCTGCGTAATATAATTTTCTTCTTGAGTCATCTGTAATAGCTGTGTGTGAATCACCCGAAACTTCAAAACTGTAATTTATTTCACCGGAAATACAATCATTGTTTTATGCAAAGTCGAAATTGTTTCAACTGAAAAAAATTCCAGAATTTTTTTACGAGACGTTTTATTTACGAATGACTTTCTTTCTCCTCTCAACGTTCCAATTTCGTCGCGTTCATGACAGTTCGCCTACATTGTAATATCAGAAACTCTATCCGAACAGTCGTTGGTCTCAGTCTTCGAGCGGGCAACAGGTTGCCCAAGAAACAATGTAACATCGAGGAATCTAAAGTACGTACTTCCCTCGAGCAGCAGATGAAAAATATCTTTATTCGTTCTTTGTTCGCTAAAATAACCATAATAATTCGCTCTGAGTTTGAACTTTGAGAATAAATATTACATGATAAATATTAATTTAAAAAGTATTTTAGTTCAAGAGATTTTAATAACTGTAATAATGTGATAATTAATAATATATTTAATAATTTTAACAATTGTTATTTAACAAGTTAAATAAAAAGGCTCTTTAAATCAAATAAAAAAGAAAGAAGAACAAAAATATTTGGGAGATATTCAAGCATCGACACACGCATCTTCTGAAATGGACTCGACGAAGGAAAACAGAAGAAAGCGGCGATGCGTAACGAGAGGGAAAAGGATTTATAGGATGAAGGAAGAGACGAATACGTATCTCCCCTCCAAAGACTAAATAAAAAATAAATTTATCCAATGGAGGAGGAGGCAACCAATCCGAAATAAGCGCCATTTGATCTCGTACACTTGGCCCATAAAGCCATGGTTTTAGCGCATCAGTCTTCTTGAAACCGTGCTATTTATCATCGATCCTCCGATTCCTCCCCGTTCTCCGTTCTCCGTTCCAAAAAGATTTCCAATAGATAGATCTTTGCTCGCTCGTGTTCGTCGCAACTGCCGAGAGAATCAATTTCTTATAAGATGACTCTTTAACGTGACAGATTGGTGACAGAATTATAAGAAAAAGAAAAGGCAAATGTCAATTAATAATTGAGAAGTGCGACGTTCAGATCGATAAAGAGAGAAAAAAATGGAATCTGTTTCGACGATTCCACGATCAAACGAGTCTCTCAACAGTATCAACGCCGAAGATAATATGGAACAACAATTAGGTGAGTGATATTGGTGAGCGATGATATTTATAAAAAAAACGATCGGGTTCTCGAATCGTTCGGCTCGCCGTGAAATAATCAAATACGTAGTCGATGGTATTTTATTTTTTTATTTATTCGTTGTAAAATGATAAACACATCGTTGCAAATCGATAGTTACTTCTGCAATGATCTCGTGCTTATAGTCACATTTTGTATTTTTATCGAGAGCGTGACACTTTTTAATCAATATCAAACTCACATTATTTCTATTCATTACTCTCATGTGAAAAAAATTATTAATAATGATCGTTTTCAAACAAATCAAGCGAGCACTCGGAGATCCGTCACACAGCCACGGACCGTCAACAAAGCACGAGACTTGAGGGAGGAACAAATGGAAACCGATTTGAAACTGTTAAAATTCCTAACTGACAATCAGTTGACGTTGACTCAAGTGAATGGTCAGAGGAAACTCGGTCCACCGCCAGGCTGGAGTGGACCACCTCCTGGCCCGAAATGCGAGATTTTCGTCGGCAGCATCCCGCGAAATTATTACGAGCCCGACATTGTTCACATATTCAGTTCGGTAGGAACGATTTACGAGTTACGCTTGATGATGGAGTTCTCTGGCACAAACAGGGGTTACTGTTTTATCATGTACACCACCGAGGAGGAGGCAGCTCGTGCTGTTAAAGAACTGCATCACTACGAAATCTACCCGGGGAAAAGACTCGGTGTTGTTCCAAGTGCCAACAATTGTCGGCTGTGTATCAATCGCCTCCCTCGAAATCTCGATTCTAAATCCATCATCAAGGTTGGTTCTTGATATTTGCCGATTTATTATTTATCATTTCTCTATACTGGTCCCTCTATCCCTCTTGCATCGTTCAATTAATGGCAAATTGCTTAATTTTTCATTTTTCTTTTTTTTTTTTTTAGAGAATTTATGAAATGACCGATGACGTCGATAAAGTGGCCGTTTATAGAAACTCTAATGGCTGCCTCTGCTACGTTTTGGTTTCGTACAAAACTCATCGGAGCGCTGCCATGGCGAGGAAAATACTGGTGCCCGAGTCGATGTCGCTTTTTAAAAATTGCGAGGTCAATATAGAATGGGCTAATGCGAATATGACACCTTCCAACGTGGTGCGTATAACAATTCTGTTCAAGTTAATCTGAGAAAATTAATTTCGACTGAGGTTCAAATTAATTTCGAAAAATATCGTTATTTACGTTCGAATGAACGATAAGAATTTGACGGAGGGAGGTTAGCGTTTGCAAATGGCCATCAGTGGCAATACGATTTTCCTTTCGCGTATAAAGAACAATGACATCGGTCAATTATGAGAAAATGGAACGTGGGTACTTTCCCTCTGCAAATGGCACTGCGATTTACCAGAATCAAAAACCTCGCATACTTGGAGCCTAGGTTACCTTCGTTGCAATTTACATCGCGACAAATTTCATGCCGCAATTCAATTTCCGCTTTCAAGAAAGAAATGACAATCGTGCCTAATTTATTGAACGTAATAACCATGGTAACTGAGAGAATTTCAACCTTTTTGTCGAATTATTTTACAACTGTCGCGACAGTACCACAGAAAACAAATCACACAATGATTTATTAATACTATGAGATAGAAATTACAGAAATTGTTATAAGAAAGAATTTTTTTTTATCTGCGTATACAGATGGGAAATTCTGATTTCAGACAGAAATATTGTTTACTTCAAGATACACTCTCTCACGTAGAATTATTGTTTAAAATTTTATCAGTTAAAAAATATCAATTATATTTGAGAAAGTATCATTCTCTAATTGTGACAAAACTATAAGACAATTTGCTTTGAATAGGCAAAGTGATATGTAAAGCAAATAGTTAATGTTAAAAATAGTGTGTTTATATTTAAAAAAAACTGAATATCTTATAAAAGAAAACTAAACAATATCGAAATTAATTTCATTAATAATTTGAAGAACAAGTATCACTCTCTTTTAAAAAATGTTAAAATACTAGGAAGAAGTCAATGTGTAGCGTTGAGTCAATTATTTGAAAAACATCCCCATGGTTGTCCAAAAACAACAAATTGGAGAAAAAGATGAGTAATATTAAAGCATGCATTCAACTAAAGCAAAGCAAATAGCAGCTATAGAAATTGGAGTGATGGTGTTAAGAATGTTCAAAGGATAACAAAGACAATTCCAAACATTTAAAAAGACAGAAGATATTAAATGTACAAGAAAATACTATAAGAAATTTGTATAAATCTTTCCTGGAAAGCATGTTAGAGGTTGTAAAAAATAAAAATGACACCAAATGATATTAATAAAAGGTAAAAGGTAAAAATAAAGTTCATTGATTCCTAAAAATAGGATGTGTCTTGTAATTTTGTCGTGGTCAACAAGTGACACTTTGTTAAATATAATTTTTGTTCCGTAAATATTAAAATTTTGAACAATATTTTTAGCTTGAATATCTTGAAGTAGGCAATAATCACACACAGATACATACATATATATATATATAATAGACAGGAAAAATTCTTTCTTATAAAGGTCACTGTCGCGAAGTATCTACATCTTTTTATTATTTCTATTCAAAAACATAATTAGTGATCAATAATTAATAATCAAAATAATTATTTATTTCAAAATTTATTAAAGACTCGTTTACCTTTGTATATTAAACTATAATATATATTCAGTCTCCAAAATTATAATATATTCAGTAGTATATATACACTGATATGTTCAGCGTGTATAAATTTTTCTTTCACGTTAAAAATTTTAAACGACTGTTCTTTCAAATTAAAGTTACGCGGCGTGGCAAGATCGTTTGAATGTATTAGTTCGTATTCCCGCCACAAGAGGCAGCGCGAGCGTCGGCGTCCATTAAAGAGATTGCGCAGCGTCAAACGTGCTGAGTAAATCAGCTGATCGCGTGCTTCTTCGTTCTCGCATTATACGAAGCTTTCATCGAGTATCGTGCCATTAACTGAACGAATTAAAAAGCGGGAAAAAAAATGAATTCGTCGACGGTCGAAAACAGTGAATATTGTGACTACCGTAGTCCCTTGGCAACGAGATACGCCTCGAAGGAAATGCGCTACAACTTCAGCGATCAACACAAGTTCAGCACGTGGCGGAAATTATGGATTTACTTGGCCAAGGCAGAGATGGTTCGTAACTATCGAACAAAATTACCATAACCAGCTTGTTCCGTATGTCGTGTTTCTTTTATCAATTTTTGTACTTAACCGAGTATTCCATTTGCTTCGCTTGTCAAGCGCAGAGCGAGATAAACAATTTGTAATTTTCTCCGAGTATTAGGTTAACTAGTAGAGATATTTCATCATAGTCAGGAATATTATTCGCTATAATATTTGTTTATTTAGGATTATTTATTTTTCATTACGAATTTAGATTAATTAACTCATCATTTCCCTATCTGTATATGTACATATTCACTTTTATGTTCTTGCATCATGTCAAGTCGTTTCGTACGTTACATTATATTATTGGAATAGTTTTAAAAATATATTCTCCAATGGTTATCGGAAAGTTTATCGCTATTTGCAAACGCAGAGCCTCTCTTCGTCAAATTTCAATTAAGTGTCAGAATGAGTGTCCCGTTTGAAATAAATCTTTTGAATTGTCAACGACTTGCGCAGTACGAAGAGAGTGGAACGTGCGACAAGGAGGGCAACGTGGAAATAACGAAAACCTTTATCGAGCAAATCAGAGATAAAAAAGTGGCGGGTCGCAACGATAAACGATCTAACGCGACGAGCAGTCAAAGAACAACGCAAAGATCGACCGAGCCACCGATTCAGAAAGGTCGACCGATAAAAGCCGCGTCGTTCGATTCTCCCAGAAGCCTCGATGATCCAACAGATCGGTACGCGGTTGAGAAGTGCCAATCGAGGAGCTCGGTTTGCTCCAATTGCTTGTTGGTCGAGCGCGCGAGGAAGAAGTGCAAGACCAAAGCAGACCTCGGTCAAACATCCGACGTGAACGAAAATCCGAGATACACTCCAGGCCATTCTGCTCCGCGAGACCATCTCTTTAAGAACCGCGCGCAACAGGACGAATCGAGAATGATCGTTTCTGCGATTGGTCCGTACTTGTCCTACCTATCCAGAGGAAGACGCTCGAGGAACCCAAAGTGGAACGGCCTGCAAAGACGTTCGACTTCGAACGAGATTTTGGGCGGTATTCAAAATTTCTCGAGAAACGTCCCTTGCGATCTGACGAACCACTGCAGAGCGGAATGCTCTTGTCGTCAAGGTTTCAACTCACCGAGACTATCCTTGAACGACTTCCAGTCGGTCAACGGTTGGGACTTGCCTGGCAGTCTCGTGGAAAATTTCTCTAGAAGTTTGAACATTACGAGCGAGAACGATACTAAAAACTGCGTTAACCAAGAGCAGACCGTCTATAACAGCATAGAGAATAGCGTTCGCCACTTGTCGAGTAATTTCCTGCATCTTCACCCCTGGAACGAAGCTAACCGCCAGCTTGCAAGTTGTTATCAGTACAACAGTTGCTGCCAGAATTTCGCGATCAGTGCCGCAGAGCAGAGTAACAGAATGGACCAATACGTCCAATATCCGAATCAAAATTTGACGTACAATTTGCAAAACGTTCGAGAGTTTCGCGAGGAACCGGGTCGCGGATATTTCCCCCAACAGTTTTCGCCGGACGACGCGAAGCCGACAGCGATCGGTTCCCTCCCCCCCGAATTTCCGTCTACAGAGAATTATTATCGCGGACAACCTGCAAGCGTGCCAGCGATGCCAAATTACAAGTATTCGAACCACCATCAGATGATTAGCAACTCGCTGCAGCGAAATTACGATTCTCTCTTGAACACCACGTTGAACTTTGACGAAAGATTCGCGTACGAGAGTCGCATGAATCCTATAAACACGATGAAGGATACGACGTTCGCAGAACACAAGTTGCAGTTTGAGGAGAAGTTTCGAAAACTTTGAAGATTAATTGCAAGCGGTTCTGAGATGTTGTGCCATTGCACAACACAGATATACATTTAAGACTGTTATCAGAAAACATAGTTGAATCCCTGCTAATATTCGATAGTAATGAAAAAAATGGGATAGAAGAGAAAATTATAATCAAAATTGACTTTTGATGTTTGATGTTTGGGGTAATTGTACGATGTGTGTGCCATTGTGAGAATTGGCAGATTTTGCTAATCAGTATTTGAAAGAAATTAGTGGTTTGTTCCCTTTTTTTTTACAATCACCGATCTCAACTTTAAAGGCTAATTATAAAGAGCAGATACATAGATTACTGCTGTAGAAAAGTGATGCGATTATGAAATATTGTTTTGCTTCGTTGGGTGCCATTACATAACGTAGATGCATATGTTTAGAAAACATAGATGCTGATATTCTCTGAAATTCGATGGTAAATAGCGATTCTTGAATAGAAATTAGAGTAACTGGAAGAGAAACAATTTACGATTGAAATTACAAATTTGATGTTGGAGATAACAGTATGATATCGCGACGCGTGTGCCATGGTCGAATTGGGAGATTTTGCTAATCAGTATTTGAAAGAAATTAACGATTTCTCTTTGTTTTTCTTTTTTGCAATCACTGTTCTCAATCTTGTGATACAATTTTGTTTGTTGAGTATATATACTTAGTGATTCTTTTTGTAACATGTTCCACAATTTTTTTCCCAAAAAATTTCCACATTTTATTGTTCCACTTAAATATAGAGTGGAAAACTTTTAATTTTACAAGCTCCTAGCGAATTAATTTATCGCCTCAAGAGTTTCTATTGTGTGGTGAAGCAAACTCGTTTTATACCAAAGAATAATTACAAGTTAGCTACTAATAATTACAAGCTAGCTACTAGGATAATCGTTGTTCCTTATTATTGTAATCATAAGAATTTATATCGACAGAGAGATCTTTATATAATTTTATATTAGCGATATATATATATATATATATAGTATATTCTTTCCTCCAAAGCTGAATAAATTGTTAAACTTTTTTGAGCTTCGATTCTTTGTATCTTTGTGTTTCCATGTGTAATCGCTTATTGTATAGTACATCATTCTAATCAAATGGCTTGTATAACCGACGTTCAAAGGAAGGCACAATTTTTAGGCGCAAATTGTAATTTATTATAAACACTGGAAATAATGTTAAGACAGACACAATGACATTTTATGATACATTCAAATATTTTACAATCGAGCATGACCACCTAACATTGTTAACATTTTTCTCTTGTAATCAAGGAAGTTGTCTAATGAAATAAAATAACGTTCCAGAATACTTTGCTCAATATTTTACACGCAGCTAATAATCTAGTTGTATGTCAACAATTGTTACTTAATTAATTAACGTATAGACAAATTTCAATGATCAAATACTTATCACTCTGTTGCTTGCTTCTTCTCTCAGACGTATAGCTTTTCATTTATGTATTTACACAAGTATTTCCCCTTAATGATCTAAGAACGCATTTTGTCAGTCTTTCTGTGAAAGTTACGTTGGCTGTGCAGGCGTCAACGCTTGACCACAGTGTGGACAACTTTCAGACTTATTTCTAGTGCTCTGAAAATCAAAATAAGACTCACAATCAGTAAATGAGAGTGGAAACTAAACATCTTACTTGGATGTTCTTCGCGCGTATGTAGCTGCCACATCTGGCACACTTCAAACGCTTCTGATCATTTTTATACAACACCTGAAACGTTGAAAAGTAACAATCAAATAATTGCACTGTGCACTGCGTTATTCAGTATGCACTGATCAATACTTTGGCAGTCAAACTCGGAGTCGCGCAGTATTCGCAGTAGAATCGTCCTTTCTTGTCTCTGTGAACGGCGTAATACTGATCCAAACTCGACGACGCAGGTACCTGATAAAATGAGATACGAGATAAAATGTACTTCCAAATACATTTGGGTGTATCGAGTATCGAGGTGTCCAAGTTAACCTGTATCCTCTTGCAAACTGCACAGACTCGGTTTGCTTCGAGGGAAGATTCGTCCGCAACGATCACCTACAAAGTATCACATCAAATATCGCGTTATGAAAGACTAGCGTGTGAGTTGTATTTTTTAGCGAAGGGATATTTTTTTAGAATTCTGCTCGTGGTACGATTGTCTCTGTCACCTCTTTACTGCAAATCATAGAACCCTCGCTATGATCTGGCGTTTGAATATCGGCGTCAGTGTACCTGAAAATGTACGAAATGTAGAATGTGTAGAAACGGGCTTGTGTCCACTTAAAAAAATAATTAAATAATTGTAAAATTATAAATAATTAATTTAAATACGTATTTACACTATAAATAATTAATTATAATATATATTAATAATTATATTATATTATTATAATTATTTTTAGAATTGAAAACGAAAATGTTGGTTTCTTACGACAAGCCAGTAGGTTCGACTTTGTTTCTTCGGAAACCGTAGGTTCTTTTGACTCTGTTAGCTGGGAAGGATATTTCTGCAGAATTTCTGCGGAATTGAAATTGATAAACTCAGAAAAGCTAATGACACGCGGGAAAGAATAAAGTTAGATTAAGTGACTTAACACAGCTGTGGTTAACGCAACCCTTTTTGCGTATTATCAGCTGTGTATTACGGTCAAACGTGATTAGAAACGTGCAGGTCTCATTTTACAATGCGTTTCACTTTGAAGTCACATAATATTTCACCGAGCCGCAATAACGGAACGATTTTAGACGATGTAAAAAGAAATTAATTTTTTTTCTAGAAAATATACTTTCGATATATATACTTTCTTAATGCGAAGACGAAAATGAATTTATAATCCCTTTCTCCACCGCAACATGATAAAATCAGAAATCCATCAACCGATCGTCACCTAAACACTCGTGAGGTTTGGGAAATTTCGAAATTAAAATATCACTAAAAGATACGCAGATAATTCCTTACGTCTGTGTTTCCATTTGACAGATAGTTCCCGCGCCAATTTCGCTGAACGAATGTTCCGCCGTCGATTTGCCGCATTTTTCCGACTCATCGTCGAAAACCTCACTGTCCTCTGCGTTTTCTTTTGATTTCATTTCGCAGCTTCCTCCGAGCGTCGTCGCGCTCGTTTTGCTGATCAAATCCGCGGCGACCCTGTCGCTCTCTTTGCCAGCAATCGCGTCTGTCTTCTGCTGTTTGTCCTTTCCTGCAGTCTTCCTGCTACCTCCGCTTATGCTCGAATCCGATCTCGAAACCGATTTCGTTGCCTTCAGTTCTCCCAAATAGACCGACTTCTTCTCCGCGGTTAACTCTTCGACACTCTTCGACGACTTCAACAGAGGACACTTTGAAACTGAGTCGACACTGTCCGAAGACTTGTACAAAGGACACTTTGAGGATTCGAACAACGTCGATCTCTCGGTATCGGAATTTTCTCCCTTGGAAGACTTCTTCGCTTTGTCCGGCAAGGGTTCCACGATCCTCACTGGAGATTTTGATTTTGTCCTCCTCGCGTCGCTACTCGCTGTTCCCGTCTTCTTCGTCTTCTTCGTCTCGAGCCTCACCGCGTTCAACCTCGTTCTCCTCGTTTGTTCCGACTCGTCTTTCTTCCTGTTGACAAGTACACGCGCGCGCGTGGAGAAACGAAGCAATGATAATGATTGATCAAGAGGGAGAAGCTCTTGTTCGTCTTTGTCGAAACATAAAGCTTACGGTTTGCTGGGCGTTTGAGAACACGTGTCTGTTTTCTTGGGCGTGACGCAGTAAGAAGCGAGAGTCAGCTTGGTGATTCTTCCCGAGACCGCTGTTAATTTCGGATCTTGCGCCTCGTGCTTGGTGCCTTCTTGAAGAAAGCAAGAGAGCTTAGTAATTAATTCGTTTTATAACACAGGGCGGACCAAAAGTCACTTCCCTACCGATATAAGTCCGTGATTTCATTAATTTGCGGGCGGCCAACGTTTGAAAGGAATAATTTTTAAAACTGTATGAACTTGGACTTAATTTAAAAGTTAGTTTTGTTAAAGAAGTAGATGGGAGGAAACTTTTGGCCCACTCTATAGAAGTTGAATGTCAACATCGCTGATGGATCACGAGGTACATATTTGGATTTCAGGACACAGGATTTTTTCGTTCTCACTCATCGAAGAAATAACTTTTATATCACTTTTCCATTCGTGATATAGTCTGAACGTTTTGTGGTAATGTCGGAGGATAATTGTATTATTTTTTCGTACTAAGGAAAGTCATGCGTTTGCCGTCAAATTAACGCGTGCGCTCGCAACCTGATTCAGGCAAGTTATTTTCTCACTCGTCAACGAGTCGCAGGATATCTTGGCAACTTGCTGTTCCTTCGCCGTTTCACCGTCCTGTTTCAGTTGCTCCAACCGCTGCGTTTGCTGCTGCTGCGACATTTTAATTATACTTGTGACACACCTACACCTGATAAAACGTGCGAGGGAAGTGATTACGATCTACGAAAGAGGTAACGTCTCAATCGTGGAATTTCGTGGGGGGATTCCAACTATTCTCAACATTCGCTCGTACGTCGTACAGACTAAACAGCGAAAGGGTTGAGAGTACAGGACGAGAGTACTGACTAATGTTACTAACCCTGGACAGCACGTTGTCGATCCTCGAAGGAGCTGCATAAACGCAGGGTAAGACACGCAAGGTTGCTGTTGAGTCGTAGGCTGGACCGAAGGACTTGCCGAGAGTTCTATAGTTCGTTTGCACAGCTCGCATCTGCTCACCGTTTGCGCGGGCACCTCTTTCACTTCCAGCCGAGTCTGGCAAAATATTCGTAGTATATATCAGTGATCATCGTTCTATCGTTCAAACTCTTGGATCGTTCCAAATATCCGCGCTCTAGAGCTCGCGTCTGTACGCTAATTACTTGGCATTTTTTGCTCAAAGTTCGCTTGTGATCCGTCTGAACGTCGGCAACGTTCACGTCGCACAGCCTCTGAGCACTGATCGGACAGTCGACGTACTGTCGTCGACGTCCCACGCTGACCTTTCTCATACTGTGATCGGGCACCGCGTCCTCTTCGTCGGTGGGTATCTTGACGCAGCTGACGCTGGTCGTCAGGTCATGTTTGACCGTCTAGATTGTAGAGAGACACCTTAAAAGAAACGCGACACTCCAGGAACATAGATTGCTTCGAACTAATTAACGCTAATGTTACGCAGAAAATTGAGAGATTCCTTTCTTTTTTTTTTTCTTTAGAAATTTCTTTAAATTCTGAAATTTCAAAAACTTTCTTTCTGTCCATCCTCGAAAGTACGCTCCAACTTACTTCGGTGTGCAGGGGCTCGAAGAATTTCTTCTGAAATAGCACCTCAGCCGGCCTCGGGCAGCCACACGGCTGACAGAGATCGCAGGTACGTTTCCGAAATCTAAACACGAAACATAAATGCACACGTCGGTGGGTCGAATCGCGTGTCTTCAACGCGGAACTTACACGTGTATCAGCGAAACGTCGACTATGAAGAGGATGAGCGCGATGATGGAAAGAGAGCCCATCGTTATGAGGTGGCACATCAGAGGCCTATTTACGAGCAGCAGATAAAACGCAACGATCGCGAAGAATATCACTCCCAGCAAGGAGAAGAGGAACATCTGCAATGAAAATGTCTCGTGTTCGACGTGTTTCCTCTGTGATCGACGTTTGAGCAATTCTTTTTTTTTTTTTTTATGTGATCACCGGCATCATGTTCAGTCCTCCACCGATGAACTGGGTAATTAAATCGATCGACAAGACGAGAACGTAAACTCCGCAGATGGTCATCAGTAGAATGCACATCACGGACGGCAAGGTATAGTCAGGCAGGTTTGTCGTGTAAATGACAAGTACAAAGATGAGAAGCACCACCAGCTAGGTCGAAAGAGTCTCGTTTAATGGTCAGTTTCATCTTAGGGTAGTTACCACTGTAGTTTGAGATCGATACTCACGAATTGGAATATTCTAATTGGTTTTATTGCTAATCGAATTATTGTGGTTTTGTTATCGCTCAATCCCCATTTAGAGCTCCATTTGCTACTCGAGGGAGGCGCGTTTTCTTTGTTCGGAGCTGAAAAATGGTCTAGTGTAACAAGATGAGGCGGGGAGGAGGATAGGTGGTAAATAGTGAAACCTTCGCACTCCATGATCGTCGGCTTTCGAAATGTTTTATCAGCTTCCTGTCGTCGAACGAACCTCCATCATCGTTCATCAGACATTTCACGCGTGAATTTCAGTTTTTTGTTTATTGTCGCGTTGTATCGATGCATCGCCTATCGATAGACTTGCAATCTCCCGAGATCACATTCAGAGGAGTGGTTCGTGATCGTACCAAGTGAGTTTCGTTGAGTCACAATTTGGCATTGGTCGAAGGATTCGGGATTTGGGATTCGGGATTCGAAACTGAAAATTAAATAATAAAACGTTTGTTATTTGTCCATCGCTTGTTTTGTACGTGGCATACGCTACAATAAGTTTTGTTTCTATATATTTTTCAACGGTTTTTTACATTTTGCTTATAAAATTACGTGGCGAGTGATTGTCGATGTTAACTCTTAAATACTAATTTATCTTAAAATGTTAAAATTTATCTAATAATGTTAAAAATTGGACGGAATTTTGATAAAGACACGTGAATTTCTGTTAAATCTATACGACAGATTTAAAAGTTGACAAACGTGTAAAAGTTGGGAAATCGCAATTTCCTTTCTTAATGCTACAATTGTAGTTAAAATTAATAATATAAAAAATAATCTATAACTTTTACTAATTAAATCTAAAATATTCATGGCAATTCTGAGATTCGTAACGCATGTAAAACACGTATGATACAGATAAGAAGTACAGATTATCGATTATATCACTTAAATAGAACGCTACACTAATTGTACAGACTTTGGATTATAAATATATATGTATATATATATGTGTTAGAATATATATATATATATATTAAATATATATATTAATATACATATATTCAATATATTAATATATCTAACATATATATTTCATTTAATAAAATCTTTATAACCTTTTAAAAATATAATATTAAAATAATAATGTTTAAATACATGTAACGTAGAATCTTTGGATTGTTAATTGCTCGATTTTCCTATATGTTGCTTAAAAAGAAAAAAAAAAAACGATCGATGCTAAAAATTCTACTTGATGTAAAACATTATTGTTATTCTAACCTATCATCGTTTAAAGCTACGTTGTACAATTCTAGACATCACCGTGCTGTTTGTACATTTGTCCACAAATGTGTGACATCTAAATTGACCTTTCGTCGAAACCATCGGACGGAATCGGAACTTACGATTAATCCTTGAATATTTGGCTCGCAAATTGTTTTGTTTTTTTTTTTTTTTTTTTTTTGGACGTTTTGGTGTACGATCCAGAACACATTCGGTGGGAAAACCATTTCACTCTCTTTTCAACTGTCCTCTGTTTCTGCTTTGTCATCGTGTCTTGACAATTTTTAACATGTCACCTCTATAAAATAACATTGTTCTTACGAGAGTCGTTCGATACGCAACTTTTCAGATTGTCCTATACTTTGCACTCGTTTCTCGGAAAAGTTTTTTCCGTAAAGTCAATTATTCGTGCATTTCCTGAACTCGTTGACGATTTACTTCCGCCAGCAGCGTCGTCCTTTTGAGTCAAATTCCTCTTACGAATGTGTACGCGTTTCCTCTTAATCTAAAGGTCGTTGCGTTGTTTCTCATCATTTTCGCGCTGCCGCGATCTTCGACAAGTGAATAATCACGCACACCTCCAGGAAGAGAACTATCCCGTTGACGAACGTGAACACCGCGCCAGATATGAACATGTCCATGTACTGTTTGCTCGGATAGGCTTCGTTGTTGTTGCCGAAACGGCCGTAAATCCTCTTCCAATTATAGACAATTATGCCCCCAGCCACCAAGTGCATCTGCGCGCCGACCGATGAGAACACTAGCAACTGCAATCAGAGCGGATCGATGTTACTTGGAGACGTATCGGGGATCCACGCGACCCGCTTTTACTCGCATTTTTTTGCAAGGGTGAACACGCTCGGCTCACGATCTCGAAATTGTAATATCCGAGGAGAGAATCTCTTCTGAGTTTCTACAGAATTAATTTTGAGCAATTTTCTTTCAGCGGTTCGATCTCGCACTATCTACAATACTTTCGATCTGTCGATCGATACCTTCGATTGCACAAATTATCTACAAGTTCAATTTTCAGCGTACAGAGTACATTGCTCGCTTCGAAAATTGTTCGCGTTCGTCCAAAGGAGGCCACGGAGTCGTTCACTTTCGCGATTGTTCTACGTGTGTTATCACGAGTGTACGACAATAATTATCGCGTTTCTCGATACCCAGTCCCAGATACTATAAGTTCCGATTGTTTCGTGAACGGAAAACGTCGTAAAGCGAGTGGTCGATAAACCGCGTGGGAACGTGGACGTTGATAAGTTATGAATTTTAATCGAGGCGGAACGGAACATACGCGTGGATTTCGAACAGGCTTGGAAGTAAGTCGAGGCGGAACGTTCTAATCCTAATTCTTAACACGAATTTTACCAGGAATTTTAGAAATGTTATTCAGATCTTGCGCCGTAATTTCGTCAGATTTATCAGCAGGTGAAGTTTAGACCAACGACGAATTCTAAATCGTTCGAATTCAACTAGCTTCGTGTCCGTATTTTGCTCTGCAAAATTGCAATTTACAGATAACATCGAAGATATAGTAAGATAGATCGATAGAGTTGTTTGCTGACTCATTGTCATTCACGGGCCGCGACAAATCAAACACTTCGCCATTGTCTCGCGTCGAATACTTGGCGAACTTTCTTCCGAAAGTGGTATTTAAAGTTTGAAATTTCAAATTTCAAAATTCCACAATTCCATAATTTCTCCTCCGCGAATTACTTACTGTTACAACGTATCTGTCAATTTATTCGCACTGAGAAACATGCAAATGATTCCACCGAGAAGAATCAAGGACGTTCGTTAATTGTTGGCTATATAATGGTTTCTGCAATGATTTAGCAAACCCAGAGGTAGGGACTGATAAAACGCGGAATGAAACTTCGACCTTGTTAGTAGATTTACGTCGAAAAAAAAAATGATGGGAAATGAAACTGACGTGATGCCTGGTTCGTCCTTTGCCGATCGTCACGCGAGCCCTTGATCGTAACACAGCATTGTCCGTCTATTTATCGCTGGATGTGTCTGTCACGTAATCTGTTTTCTGGCCGCAGAAATTCACGATCAATTAACCTGATTTCTGACTGAATGTGTTTCTGTCTCGTTTTTCAAGCCGATTTCTTCCGTGAATATTTAACGTTGGAATATTTAACGCCCGCCAGTTTAATACTAAAAGTACCGACAAGCATAAAATTTCATAAAGTTAAAAAAAAAAAGACTTCATAACATAAGGAATTACATAAGCTTCTGTTTGTGTATTTTACAAAAAAATCCTGTTTTACCTGTTGAGTCGCGTTCGCTCACGCGGTTGGAACTGACTCGGTCTATCGCTTGTACTCAAACTTAATCTCGTATAAACGCGCTACTTCTTTTATAGTTGGCGCAATTCTAATTTATATCTTAGTTTAATACTAAAAGTACCAATAAGCTTAAAATTTCATAAAGTTAAAAAAAAAAAGACTTCATAACATAAGGGATTACATTCTTAGCTTCTATTTGTATACTTTACAAAAAATATCCTGTTTTACCTGTTGAGTCGCGTTCGCTCACGCGGTTGGAACTGACTCGGTCTATCGCCTGTCTCTCTAATACTCTTAATCACGTACAGATGCGCTACTTCTTTTGTAGTTGGAGCAATTCTAATTTATGTCTTTTTAAATTGCGACAAAACTAAACTGTATATCTGTAACTTTAACCGCTGCTCTCTACGATCGTCTATCATCTGTCTATCTGTCTTTCGAGCAGTTTTGTAAACTTTGATTAGTCAATCAGTTTAAACGAAAGGCCGTTTGACTGTCCTGACGCAGGTGAACTTACGTTAAACAAAACAAGCCCCCGTCAACCGGCGATGACAACAACAATAATAATCGTGATCTAACGTAAACTAAACCTAACCGAAACCGTTACCCTTTGTCACAAACATTCCAAATTTAGGAAATAGATCGTTTCGCGCTTGATTTAGAGAATTTTGTATTTTGTTGATTGCGATTATTATAACCGCCTCGCGATTCTACGCAACGGAAAATGCACGGTTCTTTATTCGTTTAATTACAAATAACAAAAATTATAAATTGACTACTCTGACAGTTCCAAAATAGACACGACTCACCGTTCTCTTCGGTATTTCATCGCCCAACAGCTGGCAAATGAAGAACAGCGTGTTAATTATCAGGTAACCGGCGACAGTGATGTAGATCATCGCGGCATCGTTCAGCTTCAAATGCGTCCTGGTCATGATCCTCTGGAACGAGATTAGCGGATCGGCGATCAATCCGATCACGAGCACGGCCAAAATCTGTGACAAATGTACAAATTTCGTGTAACTGAAAATGTTAAATTCACTTTGTTCACGTACGTGAATCGACATATACAGGGAGGCGGTACTTACAATTTCCGAAATTTTTATCAGAAAGAGCATGTGCCCCAGGAAAACCTTGTCCCCTTTAACAGCATCGGGTTGGCTATCGTGCTCGTTTAAGTTCTCCTGCTGGTTCTCCTGCTGGTTCTCCTCCTGGTTCTCCTCCTGGTTCTTCCCCTGGTTCTTCCGCTGCCTCTCCTCCAGGTCCTCCTGCAGGTTCTGCTGGCACTCGTCGGCCATTCTGACTCTGCGATGCTTTCCTCTACCGTCGCCCAGTTTGAACGATTTTGCGTCTACCTTTGAACGATCAATCCTTTCTAACCCCTTGCTTCAAGGTTCAAAGGATTGAACCTTGGCGGTGTCAAATAACACGATAAGCATCATTCGCATAAATTGGAGGCCGGGATGGGCGCGAAAAGCGATTTCGAACATGTGCACATGTGCGTTCGAATTTCGCTTTTGCGTGGAGAGCACGTTTCAAGAGAATCTCTCGACGATTGAATGATTTTGCATCTTGAAATCGTGTGAAACATCGTAAATACAAGTCCGCCTGCTTGCGCGTAATTCTCTGTACGTACGGAATTAGCATTCTTAACGTTCCTGACTCATACGATCATAGAAAACACGATTGACAGGATACTCGGTTTGTGAAAAAAAAAAAAAAAAAGTAGCCGTTAGCTTATTTTTACACGCGACTTGTTAGATGTCGTTGTGAGTGTTCGAGGAGTTTAACGGAAGAAGCAAGCTGAATCGTACTTTTAAGCGATACATACCTCTCTCGCCAACGCAGCGAATGGACTTGTTTCAAAATCGAACCACGCACTCTTCAAACTTCTTTCGACGTGAAATCGGTCGAGAGCGAGTCAGAGAAGCCAGAAGGATCCTGGAAGTGGAATAATCACGATCGATCGATCCAAGGACGGGCGTTTTGCTGCAAGTCGAGTCGCGACGGTGTGGTTAGTCGCTGGAAGAAACACGGCACTGTTGCACACCGTGTGGCGGACGAACTTAAACTGGAACGCCAAGCGTGACACACTGCGAGAGGCTACGCCGTACATACGTTTAAGTTGCGCAGACTGTCTAACCAACCGACTTTGCTAACCAGGTTCACCGTGTGACCGTGTCGCACACACTCGCTCGCTACTCGATCGCCGCCCAATTTCACGAAGACCATAACGTCCCCAGTTTCTAATTCGTTTTATCGACGAATGTGTCTCCACGTCGGCTCGCCTCCTCTGCTTTTCTCTTTCATCCTTCCTTTTCCGACCAGGAAAGTCTCGTTACGCGAGGAAACTCGCGTTACGCAATAGTCGACTTGTTGTTCTGTTCTGCTCTTTCTTAATCATGGAAATTCTTTTCGCCGCTGTCACTTTCAACAGTTAGTCACTGCCTTACGATAGTTGGAGCACATGCAAGCGCTTTTTCATTTTAATACTCATCAGTGTTCGGGCGAGTCGACTAATTGCGCAAAGAAAAACAAAGTAGACAAATTTGATAGAAATAAAAGTGTATTTTTTTAGAAGATTTCTCTAGGGAGGAGTCTGAGAAGTGTTAATTACACAAAGTATTCGTGAACTATTTAGATTCATTTTTAGAAACTACTTTCGCAATGCTGAGCTCGTTTCTTCCAAAGATGGTTTCACATCATTTCTCTCGAAAATTCTGCACACTGAGAAATTCTATTCACAACTATGGTTTTAAAGATCGAGGTCTCCCCTTTGCAAAAATTCCTTAAAATTTATTGGTGTACGACTTTTTCTGACAAAGTTATATGATTTGTGAGTATCGAATACTTTCTGTCATCCACCTTCGAAACAAGTATAGCACTTGCCCTGAGATACATTTCGTTGCAGAGGAGAGAACAATTGAGTTTATGGGAGAGGCTCCTTCTTCTCTCGGTTAAATCGTTCGAAGCGAGGAGCAATTTCAGTGAAACTCGATTTATATCGGTGATGTAGCCGATATATTTGCCTCATATTTCGCGGTACGTTTGACAAACCAATTAGGGAATATCTGTAACGCCGGCTGCGCAGCCGGTCTGCCAACAATTAGGCAAGCGCGTGCGATCTCGAGCGATCGTCGCAGTCACTGACATCGTATCATCGTGTGATCGATACTGGCAAAAACAGGTGTACTCTGTAACATTGGCAAATCAATGAGACTCGAAGATCTGAAGATTTGAAGCAGAAATTGAATGTAAAAATAATCGATCTCGACTTCTTTGTCAAGAATAGCGTCTTAAATCTCTGCGGTTTGAACTGTCGAGTTCCTCAGAAATTGAATTAACCTCGCGTTCCCAACGAATGAACTTTCGTTACGAGTCTACAGACTCGTACAAACTTAAACCGAACTCACGATGAAAGAGACAGATGGACAGATGGAATAAGAATATTTCCAAGCTATAATCGCAACGAGCGAAAAATACTTCCCAGTCGAGAATTACGACTCTCTTTCGAAGTTTCCAGCGATTTGGGAATGGGCTGGGGTAATCGGAGCCTGTGACGAAGGGCGAGGTATTTAATTCGCGAGCACGTGTTGTCGGTGCGTCGGAAGGTATGCATCGGTGCGTTCTGTGGACTTCACGTGACTCACCGTGTATAATTTGCGTGGACGTATTGCGGATGTGTGCACGTGCACGAAAACCTTCGGCGTCGCGATTAAACACGCACGAGCAAAAGCACGATCGGCTCGAGAGCGCCGGCGTAAAGGATTATTCTTCGCCGATCGCAAATCGCGCACCGGCGAATATCACCATCGAATCGTATTACCATCTTGGGCAACTTACTCGTGAAGTAATTCCCCTGCGGCTCCTTTTCCCTCCATTTCATGTATCGCGGCGTGTCGCGTTTCCTCGAATAAATTCGGGGAACGGGTATCGTTTATCGAACGATCAATTTTCTTTAATCGCGCGTGGGAATAGAATTAACGCTAATGGTCAAAATGACGCGAGAGATCTCTTATCTTTAGAGATTTAGGCTTCGTGCAAGGTATCGCGCGTCTCTGACGGAAGTTTTACGCTTCATTATCACGAGTACGCTCGATTGCAAAATAGAGCGTCATTCTTTGGTTTCTTTCGCGTTTTCCACACGTATACGCGGCGATATATTTTTAATAAAGGCGAGGCTAAAGTAGGTTGTGCGCTAATCCGAGCGCGGAAAGTTTGAAACGAAGCGGATTTTCCTTCGACCCGCGGGCACGACTTCTGATAAAAGGTACCACGTATGGAAACTCCGGCCGTGACACGATGAATATGCAATGCTAATGTTGAGACAAGCAAGCAGGGACGAATCGTTGAATCCTACGTATCTACGTGTATACGCTAAATGTGGAACGTTGTCGTGGACAGTCCTCTTACGTCCAATATCGACCGCAAAAGTTCTAATACGTGCTGTAATTTCAAGTTCGGCGATAGCAGTATAAAACGAGAAACACATTTCAAGAAATTGCGCGTATCGCAATCAGCGACAGTGAGAGTTCGATTTAAAAAAAGACAATCAGGGATTGAAATTTGCGTTAATTTAAAAAAAAAGAAAAATGTCCAAAATTTTTGCAACGTAGTTAAAGAAGGAAATTCAATTATTCAATGGAATAATTGAGAGAAAAGGGTATCGAAGCATCGCGAATGACCCGACTTGTACCAACGGCGATTGTTTTCCAATTGCGTAATAGTCTTAATACGTAGCTACTCCTGTTACGGAAAAACTACACTACGTGCACGTACGTACGTAACGTGTCCAAACACAGTCACTCGTGCAGGTGTGAATATCAGCGTGCACACTGTGGATGATGCACAATGTACAAACGTGCGTAAGATCACGTGTTCACTGGGTCAGTAGGTGCGGCTCTTTGTCAACGCGATTACGCGATCCGCGTATCGATCTTGAACTATGCGCCGTGATTAACTATGCTTTGGCAGATGGCATTGTATCGTTAGCATCGCTTCGCCGCGTTTTTGATTAAAGATTTTATTTCTACACGTCGCGCAGTTACTACGATTTTACATATTACGGAGACAGATTTATCTGTTTTTCTATCTTCACTTTCAATTTCTTCGCAACTGCGAGTATCGCCCGGGGAAGTTAAAAATCATCAGAAGCATCCCTAATTAACGCGATTGTGTATCTGGATCGTGGGCGTAGGATTATGCCGGTTCATTCACGACGATCACGAGGTCAAGTAGATTAATTAATGGATATCATGGGCCGCTGTTGCAACCCTTTCCGCCGTCGCTCGGCATGCCATTCATGACTAGACGAAAGCTGCGTGAGCGATGTCTTCGTTCGTGACTCATTGCTCTCGCCTCCCATTCCCGCGAGTTCTTTCGGATTCCTCAGCCGCGCGTACTCGCTGCAGGAGAATTTTATCGATAAATCTTCGCTCGCTGTCTCCAAAAATTTTGCTTGCACCTGGATGTTACATTATAATTCTTCGCGAGTTTGGTACCACTCGAGAACACGGTGAGCCATCACGGCGCACAGGCAGACGAAATGGAGAAGGAAGGCTAGGGCTAGCACTAATTCCGGGATACTGGAATAAGAATTTTGGTCAAACGAGTGTCGAGTCGAAGCAAATTTGGACGAGTTTCGCTCGCGTTTGACGTTGAATGTACTTGTTGTCTCCGTTGGGATCGGGCGAGGTGTTAACCACCCACTCGATCCACTTGTAGAATTGGTAAATGCCGCACGTCAGACTTCCAACCGCTCCAATTGCAACGAACCATGTTTCCTAAACACAGTTATTAATTTTCGTTTCGAAATGGGAAATGTTTCTTTCCCGTCAACTCAACGATCGCACTTTGCTTTTCACTTACTCACGAGAAACATATAATCTTTTCTGATCGTCAGCAGCAAAATGTCGGACGAGTGTATCAACATGTAACCCGTTATGAAGGTGGGTACCAAAATCCCGAAGATCGGAGCCTCTATGTATGGCTCCAATGGCCGCATGTACACCACGGTGCCTACTATGCAGGCGGACTATGAAAACAGAAAACCTTATTCCGTATTGTGCATCTCGGTTTCTACCAAACGTCTCGCGACGTTTGTACTTTAAGTCTCACCAGGGCTACTGTTCTCCATATTAGCAACTTTTTCTCGACAGTCCACGCGTTTACCAATCTGAAATTATGGATCTGAATTGGTAGGTTGCCCATCTTATTTTTTTATTTTTGGTGAAATATTCTTTTATCGTAATGTATCGCGTATTCGCAGAACTATTCGACCGATGACGGTATTCACGACGATACTTTTGTTTGAACATTGAACACTGAACTCGCCGAGAATCGAAATCGACAAATATCTTTCGAATTGGCATTTATTTCTCTTTATAAATGTTTGTCTGCTGATTAAATGTTCCTAGACGGTTCGTTTCATTTTAGGGTATTCCGTGTAAGCGATGTAGGCAGCTTCGCAAAACAGTATGACACAATTGGCTGAAAGCGAACAAATCCTTTAGACAGAATCCTTCTGTTAATGATGCCGAGGAAAATCGCGAAAAAGATATGGCAACAACCCAGTAGTAACAGGCCAATTTTGAATTCGTTTCGCGGTACTTCAGAGTTATCCGAATCGTCCAACTGCGATCTCGTCAGGCCTGCGATGGCACCTATCAAATGGAGTAGCACTCCGAGCGAGAAGAAGGTGAATTCCTACAAATAAATTTGGAAAAGAGACAAACGTATCGGGTGATGTTTAATTTCTTCAAACCAAGTTACTCACAATTTAAAAAAAAAGAAAAAAAAAAACGTAGAAATTATTCGATTAGGATTTATTAAGAAAAATTTATCTCATTGAGAAAAGTCACGTGAAACTAACTGGCAGTCTGCGAGCTTTTTCAAATAGGTGAGTCATCGCGATGGAAAAATAGATGATAAAGTAAGTGGACGCGTCGATGCAATAAATGACCCACAGCCATCTGGGTACCGTGAACTCCTTGCGCTTCAGCAGCTCGTTAACGCACACGCCAGCTACGATCTAAACGATCCAAAGATCTTGATTGATTTAACTCTCGGGCGGGAAAGAGTTGTTTTACCATTTCCTGTACTTTCAAAAGAAAGCTGAAATCTTTGAAAAGACGGCGTATTTGAGTGAAAATCATGTTTAGCAGAATCGATCTTGACATCGAAACACGTTGAATCGTCTGCGAATACTTTTCTCTGCACACAAGTTACCTCATTCGTGTGATTAAACCTTCAACTTTTTTTTTCTCTCTTTCTCTTTCCTTTTCATATTCAAATCGGGAGTGTGTCGCGCGCACTCGCGAGGGAAGATTTGAAACAGTTCATTAAAATACGTATGTATATATTAAATTGTCATATAAATCATGTACAAGAATGTAGCAACGTCGTATAAAAATTAAATATTATTTCCTCTATGCGGCGATACAAATCGTCGACGATCGAAATTTTAATTGTTTAAGGCAACAAGTACGTCGATACGTGCCCCTTGGATTTTCAACGTTTCTGTCAATTAGACATCTGTTACTATCTAATCTCCAACTTTAATACAACTAATAACTAATCCTCGTGACTGCTGGCATAAACTGTTTCGAGATTTTGCGAATGACACGTATTGAACTTTCGAACGATGGGGGATCCGGTTGCAGCACAGTTACGACACTGTTTGGGGAAGGGGAGGGAGAAATGTGGCGAGATTACTATTCTATGTGTCACGTGCGAAGTACATGGCTTTATTCCAGAAATTCGCCCTGATTTTTCGCGAAGTGCAGGAAACTTAGTATCAGATCGACGAGATACGCTGCGCCCTCGATGACGCACAACGATCCGACAGCCAAGCCCACCTAAAAGAAGAAGAAGAAAGGAAATTGCGATTTTGCGTCGACGTGTTGCATAAAATTACAATGGAGAATCAACGCCTCCTATTACGTACTAAATAATCTAAATAATTAGGTTACCTGTCGTTCCTGGACAATGGCGTCGAATTTATTTTCTGCCTGATAACCGTGCCAATAGTGGAGCGCTGTGCCGCCTACAGCAACGAACATGAACGTCCCAACGAAATTCATTAAAATTTCCTGAAAATCAATCTCCGTTAACGCCAGAGTGAATGCTATTTGTTTGATAATTTTAATTTTCATTGCAAGATAAAACAGCGTTTGGGGTGAAAATGATCTTACGACTAGCGTCCTTTTGTGATAAGTAGTCCCGAAGCAGTAGCTGATGAGAACGACGCTGGTGTAAATGAAGAATCCCACCAAAACACCGGAAGCGACGATCTCCGCGTCCGGATTTTTGTCTTCGTTCAAGTTCCACGTCCCTCCCACGCCCAGGAACTCTCCCTTGTATCCTGTTCGATACAGGATCAGTATTATGATGTTGACAACCTGAAAAACGAAGAATTCGTGTACCACGTGTGCAGAGGCGAAGGAACTTTTCGAAGTCGATTTCTGTTGGTTCTTAAAAAGAGGAAAAGGTAACTCTAGTGAAAAAAAAAAAATAGTGATACACAGTGTGATACAGCGATACTGTAATGCCGTATCTCACTACAAACATCGTTATCGTACATCGATAACCGAAATGAATCATAGAACTATGTATCAAATAGTGACTTGAATGAGTCTGATTACCGATGAATTATTAGCGTGGAAACGTTACGCTAATCGGTGGATGTTATTCATGATATCATCAGATATACGCATGTTGAATCGCCAGGTTTTTTCTTTTTTTTTTTTAATAAGAATCAAGTTTAGAACGAAAAATCAACTTTGAAACGAAAAATAATCCATCGTTGCTTTCCTTTTCGGAACTTTTACAGATTGCGAAACAGACGGAAAATTTCGATTTTACGTTCGAACGAAAGTCGCGAGAATTCTGGATCGAAACGTCGTCTAATTGATCGTTACTCAAACTTTAATTTTACAGGCACAATTTCATCATTTGCTGCACGTTTGTTATCTGTCGGGAATTATCGATTTAGCTCGCTTAACTTTGATAGAAGTAATGGGTTAGAGAGAGAATCATTTTCCTCACCAGTTTAAACACTTTTATCACTATACCCGCGACACTTTCCAGAGACACCATGATTGATCTTCCTGCGCGAACTCTTCTCACAGGTCGGAACTCTTCTCACAGGTCGAAACTGATTGAAACAAAAGCGTGCTGGGTGTACTTTCGAGCCAGCACCACCGAGTCCCCTTTATCTAATCAGATGATACACCGTACATCGAAAGAGGGATAAGACGCGTAGAAAGCCAAAGATAACATACCTCCACGCCGCTGAAATGTGACGCTCATTGTTGCTCCATTTTTGAACGCTTAATTCGATAAAATTATTGCATTGCATTCTAATCCTTTATTCGCTGAAATGTTACTGACCTGTGGCCGTGTTAAAAGTCCATTGTCCCGTGTAGAATTTAGTTTCAAAAATTCAATTCCTCTGCGAGCGATAATGGGAAGATGCGTATTTTTGTCTGGATGCACTTTCTAAAATGATTTAGCGACTAGACGCTAATCAGCGTTCACCGTGAAATTTACAAATCTTTCGCTGCCTTTCGAATTAAACAACTGTAAGTTCTTAGCGACTGATTTCCAATTACGTTTGCTTTAGGAACTGGGTCTGGCCATCACCCCGGAGCAAATCGCCGAGATGGAGGCTCACGCGAACGACATAGACTTCGAAGCGGCCGCGAGGGAAGAAAAGGCCACCAGACACGACGTCATGGCCCACGTCCACGTTTTCGGGAACCAGTGTCCAAACGCCGCTCCGATAATTCATTTGGGTGCAACCAGTTGCTACGTCGGTGACAACACGGTAAGAGCACGGTACTTTCTCGCAATGTGAATTCGTATTTGTGTATAGGAGATATCTTATCCATTGGTTTTCGTAGGACTTGATAATTCTTCGTCAAGGATTCGACATTCTCCTGCCAAAATTGGCCAACGTCCTGTCGCGTCTCGCGGGATTCGCGCGGCAGCATCGCGATTTGCCGACCTTGGGGTTCACTCATCTTCAACCGGCGCAACTTACGACCGTTGGTAAACGAGCTACCTTGTGGCTTCACGATCTTCTGATGGACGAGAGGGCTCTTCGTCGTGCCAGGAACGACTTGAAGTTCCGTGGAGTGAAGGGCACCACCGGTACCCAGGCTTCGTTTCTCCAACTGTTCGACGGTGAGTGTACCTCCCTGGGGAGGAAAAGAATTTGTAATTTTCCATCGAGAAGATATATCGTTTCTTCATCTCTGACTTATCTTCGACAGGTGACGGAGAGAAGGTAAAGCAGTTGGATCGGCTGGTAACCAAAATGGCAGGATTCGAGAAACATTATCCCGTGACGGGGCAAACTTACAGCAGAAAAGTCGACGTAGAATGCTTGAACGCTTTGAGTTCTTTGGGTTCCACCGTGCACAAGGTGAATAAACTCACGATTTCTCCGCATCTCTACGGAGCAGAGAGTGATGGGTGATAACGTTGACGCAAACAATCTGCCGAAAGATCACTCATTTGTATATGGGACTGAATAATTCAATTTAGTGATTGTAATTAGATTTACTTTTTATACTTGAGAAGAGAGGTTGCTTCTGGTCTCTAGACTAAGCTACAGGCAGGCTGATTCCGACTAATTTAGTTTACTAACTGCAAAATGTAGACAACTGATTGAAGACTCATTGACAATTCAACTGAAATTGATTTTCCTCCTCAGAGAGTTGAGTCGTAGGGCGAGAGAAATGTTAGGATCAATTACCAGAGCCCCATGAGACTTACTCCCGTTAGGTGTGAAATCACCCCTACGCAATATTTGGTTTATGACATGGCAATTGCTATTATGCGGAAAAACAAACTGAAATTTAAAAGAGACCCGGTTATAAATTATCTAAACTATTTCCAAAGCTAACAAACTAATTCCAAAGCACATCCACGTCATCAAAATTGGTACGCATCGCTGACGATCAACAGACGATTAATAATACACGATTTTCTTGATTCGCTTGATCGTGTTCACTTGAATCGCTCTTCTGCCACAGATCTGCAGCGATATTCGATTGCTGGCGAGCATGAAAGAAGTGGAGGAACCGTTCGAGAGCACTCAAATTGGCTCGAGTGCAATGCCGTACAAAAGGAACCCAATGCGCTCGGAGAGGTGTTGCAGCATAGCGAGACACTTGATGACTTTGGCCAACAATGCTCTGCAAACGGCAGCCACTCAATGGATGGAGAGGACCCTTGATGACTCTGCTAATCGAAGGATCACCTTGTCTGAGGCATTCTTGTCGGCGGACGTGATTCTAATGACACTTCAAAATATCACGGAGGGCATGGTCGTTTATCCGAAAGTCATTGCCAGGCATATCGCGCAAGAACTGCCGTTCATGACCGCTGAAAATATAATAATGGCTATGGTGAAAGCGGGTGGTGATAGACAAGTAAGAGAGATTCGTGCGATTGTACTCTGTTATGTATTTCATATGGAAACGCGCACCTTTCTACGTGCGGAAATTTAGATTAAATTAAATTTCTCTCAATTAAATTAATTAGATTAAATTAAATTTAATAAGTTCTAAAATAAGGAAAGGAAAGGATAAAAATATAGCATTGGATTTCTCTTTGATTTAACAAGCGTATATTGCTTTTCTGTAACAGGTCTGCCACGAGAAAATAAGAGTGCTGTCTCAAGAAGCTGGTGCGCAGGTGAAGCAGCACGGTAAAGACAACGATCTGGTCGAAAGGATCAAGAAGGATCCGTACTTTGCTCCGATCCTGGGACAGTTGAACGATCTCCTGGATCCACGAACGTTCGTTGGTAGGGCACCCGAGCAGGTGGTCGAATTCTTAGAAGAAGAGGTCCATCCTGTGCTGGAAAATTACCAAGGGCTTCTAGGCGGTAGCGTGGAGCTCAACATTTGACCAAAGAAAAATAAGAATCTTCGTTTTCGAAGGAAGGAAGGTTTCTAAAGAATTTCGTGATGTTTTCTTTTTTTCTCTTTTTTTTGTACAAAGTAGTCCGATCTTCTATTTTTTACATCTCCCATTCCGAAAGCAAAACAAAGTGATGCGTGAAAACAGTGTTATTATTGTAAACTTTACAGAAATTAGAACTGAATAAAAACAGGACGAACGTAATGTGCACCGTTTCACAGTTACTGCGCACGCTTCTCTCACGTCTGATGGTTTCTCCTTCGTTATAATCATAAGACAGCAATTCGACTAACTGCTGTGATAGCGAGCGAAGGTCGAGTAGAAGGAATATAGAATTTTGAAGAAGCTATTTTAATTTTTGTAGTTACATTTAGACGGAGGAGGAAAAAAAAATAGAAGAAAACGAGAGATAGAAAGACAAAGTTGCAAAGACAGGTGAAGTAGAATAGGTAGAATAGAGTACATAAAAAGAAAGACAGAGACGTAGAGATCGTTTATTGTAAACAGATAGTTGAGACAAGGTGGACAACAGTTGCTCGATCCGCCTTCATTTTAATTTCATTTCTCTCTTTCCAGATGACATATTTTATCTGAAAGAATTGACTATTCGGATCGATCAAGCAACTGTTGTACTTTACAAGAGAGGCTGAAGGTAACTTTATCCTGAAACAGGAGACAATTGGTTGTTTTAATCGCGAAATAGAGAGTAAAGAGGCTTGGCAAAGTAGAGAGTGGAACCTCGATAACGATATATAGCTTGAAATTTCGCGTGAACGACTATAGCACTTGAGAATCACAGCATTATGAGAATTGCGCATTGTTCTCTCGTATATAGTTTTTTGTTTTAAGACAGTTCCAGGTGGGAAGACTAGACTAGAAGTGAGAGAAGATAAGAGAGAACGCGATTTCCTGGTCGAAAATGACGCGTTCTTGTTACTTTTGTCACGATTTGGTAGGAATAACTTTGATTATTCTTTCAGCGAGTGAAAGTACAGACGTGAAGTTTTATAGCGATAGCAGCTTTGTAAAGAAATAGAGTAAATAGAAGCAGAAGAAAGAAAAGGAAAAGATTGTGAGAAAAGAGAAACTCGGTAGAGAAAGTTTAAACATAGAGGGTAAAAAGATAGATCTAGAAATTGGGCAAATAAATTGAAACAGAAACCAAGACAGAATAAAGAATTGGCATGATAGAAGTGTGAAGAGGCAGATCAAATCGATGTACAGATAGATACAGAATAAATTTGTGGGCAAGTTTGCAGTTTGAAGAATAGAAAAGTTTGAAGAGAAGAGAACGAAAGAAACGAAACGAAGCTGTACAAGTATGTAATGGACAGACGGACAGAAAATTTTAAAAGATATTTACAAAGTTGAAAGAATAAAAGAATGTAATTCAAAGTAGAAACAGATAAAATGAAATACAATTTTGAAAAAAGAGACACCAAAGAAATAGCGATAGAAGAGAGAGAAGAAGAGAGAGAATAAAACTAATATTTACATAGAGTGATAAAAATAGAAGTCGAGAAGAAAGAAAAGTAAAGTGAAGTATAATCGTAGAAGAGAATAAATGAGAATAGTTTCAGAAAAGAAAAATGAGAAAGAAGTTTGATAGAATATAGACAGAGTATAGAAATGAGAAAGAAGTTAAACGTCACGTAGTGAAAATAGACTAAATCACAAACTTAATAGATGGCAACAGAATGTAAAAAGAAGCATATTTAGAGAAAGTAGACGGGAAAGGATAAAGAAATAAAAAATATAAAAGAAAAGTAACAGATATATAGAAATAACAGAACAGAACCAGACTAGAAGAATGAAAGTGAGTAGCTTCAAAATAATATGATTAGAAGAAAACATAAAACAAATAGCACAGAGATAGATATTTTACTTGTGAAAATAAATCATTGAAGAAATTAAAGAAAGACAAAGTAGCACTCAGGAATTATGGTAAAGTGTTACAATGTATTAAATTTCAGGTACTTCAGTATTCTTGAGTTTAAATTAAAAAAAAAAAAATAAAAGAAAAGAAAAGAAAAGAAAAGAAAAAGTAAGATAAAATCACCAACTGAAATACAGACAGTGAAGATAACAGAGTAAGGAAGCAGAAAATACGTATGAAATTTGAAGAGAGAGTCTGTCATTAAAAGAATAAGAGAGCAAAGAGACTAGTTATAGTAACCTGGTATTCATAATTGTAGCATCGTAAGAGAAAGTAAAATATATATATGAGAGGAGGTATGCGAGGCAAGGTGTAGGCCTGAGACAGAGGAAAGAGACGAAAAGTAGTTAAATAGAAAATAATTCATGGCAAGTTCAACAAATTTTGACATAGTAATACTGACGGGTATATTGAAAAGATGGGACGAAGATAAAAGTAGAATAGCTTGGAAAAGAGAGAAAGAGATTTAGAATTTAGAGAGATAGAGTATTAGAGAAAAGACGGACAGAGACAGAATAAAAAAGAGGAAAATGAAACGAAAGTAGCAGAGTACCAGATTGTGGCATCAGTATGAAAAGATCATTTCTACAGAAGAAGAAATTTCAGAAGATCAAAGTGAGAAACAAAGCATAAAATTTGAAAGGAAATTCGTATCAAGAGACAGAATAGAAATAATGTACAAAGTGAAGAAGAAATAAAGGGAAGACGAAGAAAGAGTAAAGAAGAAAACAGAGAAGAGAAGAATGTCAAAGATAGTGTACCAATTGAGCAGACGAGTCTCGCAATTTCAGTGATCCGTGCCGATGCGATCTTACGTGTTTCAAGTAGGAGATCAATAAAATTGCAAGGCTTCGAAAAGTAGAAACGTAGAGGAAGAGCTATCACAGAGCGTCAAGTTCAGTGCAAAAGGTTAAAACCGCTTTGATCGAACGTTTCTCAATTCGGAATATCGTCAAATCCAAATTTAAAATTTAAATTCGTTCAAAGAACCAGCGAATTCAAACCTTTGGTTTGGTTCCAATTCGTCAGAGTCTCAATTTTATACTCGATGAACGGATCGATTTCAAATTTTTCCAAAGATATCAACAGATCAGTTTCAGAGAATTTCGATTTGTCTGTCTGATTTAACCGTCGAAGCAGCATTTTTCAAATAAATGGTTCCACGTTGTCGTTGACTGCCCAAAACCTGGTCCAGTTTCGTACGAATTAGTTCGAAAATGGTTCAATTTTGATTTTCTCGAGAGAACGATCTTCGCCTATGCAGTTTGATTATTTTTTGGCAATTCGATATCCGGAGAACGTGACCCCGTCCGATATTTTCCCGGCGTCGACGAAAACAGCGAGCTGATCTCCAACTTCCACGTCCAATAAGATCAAGTTACTACCACCTCCTGCGACGCCGACCACGGGTCTCCAGCTATCGGAATTGTTCAATTTCCTTTTCAGGGTGAGCCGGAGATCGCTGCTTCCATATCCGGCGAAACTGAACTGATACAGGCCTGGACAATGGGTGATGAAGATTCCTGTTTGGGCGACGTAACCCACGCCCTTGTCGACCAGTGTCTCGGCGAATACCGCTTTGGCGTGCTAACGGGCGAAACAGATATTTGAAGAATCAGAAAGAATTTCACTTTAAAAGAGTTTGGATGAACTTGAATTTTCTTCAAGACTCCGCATCGACATTTAGAAGATCAGACTCACGTCGACAGAGGCCTGGGTAGCCGAGAAAGCAACAACGCCAGCACAGTCGGCGGCTGTTGCTAGTTTCAGTGATCCGACAGTTGTGACACCGGAAGTTGGTGGATCCGGTATAGCTGCCTCCGCCAAGATGGACGCTGTTAGGAACATCACCAACCACACCATCCTGCAAACAAAGTTTTGTTACACGAAATTGAATAGCATAAACATCGCTATCCAATTACATTTTACTTTATTTCACTCCTTAGGGACAAACAACTCGCCGACTAATGACAATTCTTTGTCATGTTTCCATGCATTCGATGTAATTGCAGGTAATTGTTCGTGACTCACGTCCTATTTCCGACAAACATAATTCCAACTTTGTTAAAATACGGTACAAAATACAAAGGAATGGAAAGATTCTTCTTTACAGAAGAAATACGGAAAAAAATGAAGTTGCAACAGTTTTAATTAACGAAACGTTCAGAAATATTTTATTCGAGTTTCCAAGTTGAAAGAAAGGGGGACTGAAAAGTGATTATGGGAGTCACTTATAGCGCCAACGTCATCAGAGTAGAAAAACAAAAATCGGCGACTCGTTACGTAATCCGTCCAAGTAGGCGTCAGAGATATTTTTGTAATTTCGTCTCGTTTATTTCTTTTCTTCGGTTCGGTTCGCGTTAAATCATCAACCTGACCATTCTCGATTCGCGACTTTCACTGCTCCCGGCTACCTCTCCGTCCGCTTCGCCTTTTTCACCCTCTCCATTTTTATTCCTCTCTTCTCATTCTTATTTCACTCGGTCGTTCCCTATCTGGGAGTGCTTTCGTTTTCGGGCGTACCGGTTTTGGCTATCTCTTCGGTGAAATCGTTACTTTCTTAACATTGCACCAGTTGTTATTCTCAGTGAAATCATGAGAACTTATATTTGTTGCACGACGAAAAAAGAGTCAAACTGCGTTTATTTTATTTAAAAGAAAAAGTAAAGAGGTGACTGGGTATTGCAACGTGCGTAAAAGACGTTGGACCAGGCCTGATTATTCATTCAGGGACAACGATGGACGTTGTGACAGAATATTCTTGTATTTGTATGCTGATGGTTTGTCAAGTCGAGCGGAAAATTTACCGCAGCCTCTATGGTCCCGCTCTGTTAATCGCGACAAACGCCAGAAGCGTTCGTTCCGTTAAGCGCGATTTACCACGCCAATCGAACTTTCTACTTTTGTTTTCGGGAGAAAGTCGCATCTAACTTTCAAAGCAGGCACCTGCTGGCTTTATTTGTCAAATCCTTCCCCCCAAAAATACTTTTCGCGCGAATCAAAAATTCGTCTGTAGTTGGAGATCAATTAGCAAGTGTGTCGTCTCAATCTCGTTAGATCATCGAGATCGCAAAACTGTTTCTACATACAAGGACGTTTTTGTTAGAGACAGCTCCTCGAGAATAATATTTTCCTCGCGAATAAAAAACGATTCGTTATCCGAGCTACGATAATTAGAATTCACTGCTGCTGGAAGATTTCTTAATTAGCTCGAGGGCGTTAATAAGTCTAGACGTAGAGTGTAAAAGTAAACCGCGCGTCTTGGAACGAGCACAACTAGGCGTAGCGCACTTTTAACTCCTGGATCCCGTTTACTTGCGCGAGATAAAAATCAGAAGCCCTTTCACTTTCGCGGGCTTCAAGGCAAGAATCTCACGTGCGACGCGTTTCCATCGCCCACGTTCGCCGGAATAACGATAAACGGGATAATTCGTGACTCTGCGATGCGTATCAATAATTACGCTAACGAGCGTTAAATCTATTTACACACGTACAGATTACGAACGAAATCGATTCGGACAATTTGACAAATAAGAGACGGACACAGGTAAACTGATTTTTCATCGCACGTTAGCAAATGTCTGTTTGAAAAATCATTGTTTCGTAAAAATATACCAGATACTATCGCCGAGGGAGAATCTTTATTGTATCGTTGTTCGCGGAAACTACGATTTCGATTGTTACGTAAAGATCATGCAGATCGAGAAACGATAAAGTGTAAATCTCCTACGGAGGATTCCTTTGCTATTCTCTGACGACACTCGATGTTAGACTCGATTTCTCAAGCGAAGAAATATTTTTTGCAGAAATATTTAAATGTCAGACTTTTTTGCAGGCAACGTCGCGTCTCGCGGCTCGCGATGTTGCTCATCTTATGCAACGAGTATGCATACGCAACCCGATATGCAACGTGATCCATTTATCGCGGAATATAAAATTAATGAGATAATGCACGTCTGCGCGTCGAGCGATTTCTTTCACGCACACATGGATGGTCTTTTCTTCTTCTTTTTTTTTTTTTTTGTCAGAGTTCAATACTGAACGTAGTTGAAAAACGTTGACGTTTCGTTAATTATTCGCGAGCGATTATATGCGTCCTTGAAGCGTAAAAATCGAATAACGACATGCAAATTATTATGCGCAAACAGTGAGTTATTCTCGTCACAGCTACGTTGCACCTTTGAATGGAAGCAATCTTTTGCGATCGATCGAGATCGTTCCGATCTTCGCGTTCGTAATTTGGAACACTATGCCGGGTTAAGAACTTGAACGACTGAAATATTTTTTGACACGTACTTGTTGTATTGTAAACTCAAAAATTCGTAAACAAAAAGCGAATATGTTGTTGTTGTTAAATATACAGAATATTGATCAAAAAGTTACAAAAGTTTCAGCACGTCTACGACGAGAATAATATACTGAAATATCAAAGAAGAGGAGCGACAACCATTCTTTTCGATTTCTACGATCTCTCGAACATTCGAGAAACATTCTCGCTGGTTGTGAAAATTTGCAAATGAACGCAAACGCGAGAGAAGCAATTTGAAAAGCCGAGGGACATTTAAAGGGACTGACCTGATGGTGGAAAGCGATGGTGTGGCAGTGGCGGACGTTCGTGTGGCAGTGGCTGGACAACGCAGCTGTTCGATGTTCCAGGTAAGTTGAACCAGGTGAAGTCGACGTACGCCTTTATATTACCTTGGAGCCCGGGACAACTTGGTCTTGACGCCACCTCCAATATCTTTGCTCTCTTGCCTCGTTCCTTTCCTTTCCTCGTGTCAAGTGCTTCGGTCTTAAGTCCCCACTCGTCTCTCCCTCTTTCTCTCTCACTCTCGCCAACGAGTCGGTTAGAGACGACCGCAAGAGTGTAGATAACGACAGTCGGATTATTGGAAGCCCGAACTGGCAAGCTTTCCGATATGCCGTGTCAGGTAGGAGGTGGAAATTCGAAGTTCGCTCTTTGACACTGATCTCTCAATTGTAATAAAATTTCTACTAATTTTCCAGCATGAAAGTATACCTTTGGAGAACTGCAGACTTATTATTTGTTGGATTCTGTGAAAAGCAAAATCTCTTTCTATTTCAATTAAATGTAACATCGGTATTCCGTAATGTACGAGTCACGTGCATGGTAATCAGACCATCGTACATAAATTATCTTCACGCTGTAATTTTCCAGCGAGTAATATTCGATGCAACTGGCCTTTGCTTCCAACTAGGCATATAATCATCAAGTAAATTTCTTTTCTCGAGCAGCCGTATCTTTCTGGTCTTTCAAGTGACATTTCAGTTTAGAGGGAATCTAAATTGGATCGCTCTCAATTAGCCAATCTAGAAATCTAGTAGGTAAATGTTTACAGGCAGGTGAATATTTTCCCTTCTGACGTGCAACGCGAGTGTGACGTAATTCAGTCATTCCGCATTCGCGAAAGAAATTGCTAACAATTTTGTCAGATCGTTGCAACCGTGTTTTCGCTCTGTTTCGATCGCTTTTGCGAGTTTAATTCCGCGTATGTAATGGGTTTATTCAATTTTATCGTTTGTGCACTAATGATTTATTCCATGCACCGCGGAACAGCGAGCCTGTAAATATTTTCCTGTTTAAATGAAACGACCTATGGAAATTTATGCAAAAATCGGCGTGGTCAATCTGCGATCGGAATGAAATTGCAGCCTGTATCGATACGTTGCTGCGTGCCATGGAAAATAAATAAACTTTCACTTTGGCTTTCCGTTCAGCGTTATCTCGTTTTTATTTATCAAGTTATCTCTCGGCTCCGCGTTCTACGTGTTTCTGAAAGTACTCTCGATTTTCCAAAGCGACCCAATACGGGATCGTTCAAACGCTTTCAAACGTGAATCAACTCTGACAGTGACAGAGTTAGAATTCCTCAATTTTCCTGCGTCAACGTAGACTGCAAAAATGTCATTACTAACTGCCCTGATTTCCCTTTTGTCGTTCGCAATTTAAAATTATAAACTTTGACTATCCCTACACAACTGATCGATGTTACGCGATTGACAAACACGTTCGAGAGAGGATCGTGCCTCGTGATACCTCGTCAAACAACTGCTCTTTCTCTCCGGGAGAATGTTTTTGCGCAGTCCGTCAATCTACGATAGAGAAAGAACCCGAAAGCGAGTTTGAGCCCCGTTATAGTAGACATTCCAGAAATTACGAGCATTTTGTGCCTTCCTTCTTCCTTGATAGCAACACTTTGGTTGTATAACGCGATATACCTCGTATCTTTGCTAATCGCTCTTACGTAAATTAAAGTTGCAACACCGAAATAAAATTCAAATAAATATAATTTCTGTTCTGCGGCAAGGAACGTTTCCTCTTCCTTCTTCTTCTTTGTGAAATAAAATTAACGCATTAACGTTTGTGTGCCGTTTCCCACTCGCGAAGCCGATGAAAATGTATCAGTGGGTCACTGGGTACAGAGTGTACTTCCACTGACCTCCATTTTCGTTCCTCCTCCTTCGCGAACTCTCCATTTCTTTTTTATGGGAAATGGGACGTGCTCCGAGTGTTTCGAGTGTCAATGTTTCTTTCAGAGAATAACGTTCTGTTCGTACAATTTTCCACGAATTAGCAAACGCGTACCTTTTCTTCGTTCGTCGAAATTGAATTTTGTACCTTCGTACAAAGAAACCCCCTCTGAAGAAAAATTTCTTCTTCCCCTCCTCTCAAATTTAACGCTCAACTTCTCTTTCTGTTCCAAGTTAACACTGTACAGTGTACGCTAGTAGAAGACGTGCTAGTATGTTTTTAACGCATCGTTGGTCGAAATCCCTATAACGCGTGACAGATATATAAAGTAAAATGTAGATTATTTTTAAATAAGTAAAGATATAAGTAACTAATTTATATACCTCAACGACAACAATTTCTCACTGAAAAATCAATACTGTTGGCAAACATTACGAGGCACCGGCATCGGTGGATGATTTCTCTCGCAAGCTGGAAACTCGCTGTTGATCTAGCTGTTAAACGCTGCAGAAGCGGATCGCTGTAAGTGGTGAAAATCATGCACCTAGGTGTAATCGTACCTTATCATCGCGTCGATTGCGGTTAACGCGGAGAAAACTGCGTTTTATGGTTTTAGCATACTCCTTTCTATGCTAACAAATCGCCTACTGAAGCTGTTGATCATAACTATATGATCGTTGAATTTTATGGACGAACTTGTGCAATGATCATTATCTCCTTTGAAAAAATATATTCTTAATTCGATAGAACATAAAGAGAAAGGATAATCTATCTGGCGTACAATTCATTATTCATTTCTACCCAATGCCCTTTGAGTATGAATTATAGCTAGGCGGTTGACACGACTTTCCGTCTATCGAGGTTACAGAGTGCTATACTTAATTATTGCAAATGTTTCGTCATCCGTGATTATCATTTAATTTCTTCACACGAGATCATGATGAAACTGCATAAGAAGAAAACTAGTCGGAAAAATTTACAAGTTTTTTCTTTCATCGCGTAATTAACATAAAGACTACCGAAGCGTAAAATTTCAGCATCAGAGACGTTAAAGAGAAACAGAAAATCTTTACGATACACGACAGAGTGCGCAAGCTTTCATTTATGTATTTCACGAAGAATCGTTTAAGTCTCCAAAAATACAAAACGTTCTGTATCTATAAAATGTCTAACGAAAATATCCAATGGTCATTTCGAGGTCAGCACGAAGGTCTTCGTCTCATTAAATGGAAAGTCACCACGCCTCTGGTATATAGAACAAACGAAAGTTTAGCCTCGGGCCGTATAAATGAATGACAAACGTCTCTATTTTCTTATTTAATAACGCAGTCGAGCAGAATACTGTGAATAGAAGAAAAGAAGAAAAGAAGAAAAGTGAAAGACCAAAGGAAAGTGGATTCAAAATGTCACTGGATTCAGGACAGATTTGACTTGAAATTATTTTCCCCAGTTTGTTTCCTTTTTTTGTACAATTATCATATTTATTCTAAGTTCGTAATATTACATTAGACAACCACGATAAAATGGCACGATTATCGAAGCTTCGACCTAGAGTGTGTGCAAGGGAAACAATAAAAAAAAAAGAAGAAGAGAGAACGATCGTTGACCCCGCAAGGGATATTCGTCGTAACGCGCTATATCCTTAATTTAATTAATAATGTAACAAGCGGCAAAAATAAATAATAATTGCATCGAGAGGAAGCGGGGAAACGGCGAGTAGAGATAGGAACGAGATGAACACGGAATCAAGGCAAGCTCAAGTAGAGTGCGTAAAGAACATTTAAAGTTGGCTTCCCGGCAGGAAGCGCGAGAAACCCGGAAAAGAAAGTGAACGAATTCAAGGGACAAATCAATTGTGCGGACCGCGTTGTCGATATCGATATCACTAATATATATATATACAAACACAAGTCGCCAATGATCCTCCTTTCATAATTGTAAGAAGCAATTCAACGAATCAACGACGATTAACATAATTATAATAAGCCAATTAAAAAATTAATTTGAAGCTAGCTTTTTGGAACCAACTTCACCAGTTTTTTCTGGTTTCCGTTTCGACTAAGTTTTAAAAATATCCAATTTCTTCCCTGTTTTCCAAAAGTTAACAACTCGTCGTTATGTACAAATTTGGAAGAGTAGGGCACGTTATGTACAATGATTCTCGGACGTCGAATCGCACACACCATCGACTTCTCGCGCGCGCGATTCGGATCGGCGAGCACAGCAGCTTGACTTTCACTCCGGACAGTGGTGCTTTCGCGCTGCGGCGCCTCGATCCTCCTCTGGATCTTTCTTCCTCCTTGTCGCCATTCTCTCTCCGTTCCACGTGTTTCAGTGAGCGAACCGTCACCGCGTTACAATTAATTAGCTCACGCTCCGTGTGTTTTGTCGAGCGACTTGCACAGCCTGTTCAGCCATTAGCGCGACCAATATCTTAAATGCGAACGACATTGATAACGTAGATTTAAAACTTTGAAAAACATGAAAAGTAAATTAAAACTTCCGATGGCGATACAATAAATTGAAGAAAAATTAGGAGACCAATTAAATAAGAGATTTCTCGAAATTTGAAGCTGTTGAAACAACAGTCGAAAATTAGACCAAGATCAATCAGTGATGAATTTCTCTCCGCGTTCAAATTTTCATTGCCAATTTCTCAAAGGAGAACCGAGAGAATCCCGCGACGCGCGAGATCGATAAGAGCTGGCGAATCGTTTAAACTAACAAATTATCGTCCTGACAAGCGGGGCCCATGCTGGGCCAGTTGCAAGCGGCCGCGGCCTTGTCGAAAGTCAAATGCACGGGGCATTTGAACACGTGCAGGGTGAACCTCTTCTTCCAGTCGTCCCAATGGCAGGCGTAGAACTTGTTGCAGAAGTTAGGGTGTCTGAAGAGACCCGGTCTCGCGCAATGGGTTCTTCCGTCGATGACCTCCTCCGAGACGTCTTTCTCTTCGGAACGATCGGAACTGTAATCGTCAGGGGCATCCACGACGGAACGTTCCACGGCTGCGCGTTTAGACTCTTGGCTGCTCAGACTCTTGGCAGTTCTGAAATTGGCAGTGAATCCCGAGGCGCGAGATCCAACGCTCGGCAGGTAAGTGAACGATGGCTTCTCTGGAGCTTGAGTGCTCGTGGCCCCTATAGCTTGCGAGAGTTCGTTGTAGATCTTGACTGGTTGCTTCGACGACGACTTTTGATTGGTTACTTGGTAATCTTGATACTCGTAGGAGCCTTCCTTTTCAAGGTCCACGTAGATATCCGAATCGTCGTAGTTGGACAAGTCCACCTTGCCCTTGGACGAGTTGATCAACTTGGAGCCAGGACCTCTGAGATTTGCGAAAGGATCCCCTCTGCAGGTACACTCGGCTCCTAGTTTCCCCAGGAGAATGGGGTGCAGATCGCTCCACTTCACGATCACTTTGCCTCGTCCAACGGCCGTGGACTTGTCGGTGGTCTGATATGTTGTGAGAGAAGATGGCCTGGGGTATCCTGCAGAGTAAGTCGTCACCGGGAAAGGAGACTGCGTCGATGAGCCGTAATTCTGTTGACTGATCGTGTAACCATCGTCGAATTGGCTCGAAACGTATTTGGTGGTGCCTCTGTTGTAGTTGGTAACGAGCTTTCCAACTTCGTCTCTGCCAATTGCCACGTTCGTAGGCGAACCCGATGGTAGTGGCGTTGATTGTTGATAGCTGACACCGGGCGATGAGAATGGTATTCCGTAAGTTACTCCAATAGCTGGTGATGAAGTGGTAGGTCCATAGTCGTACTGAAATGTTTCATACAGGAATTGGAATAAATCATATACAACAATAGAGCTAAAAATTAAAAAGATATATCATACCTGTGGTTCCCCAACAGGATACATTGACGATACTTTAAACACAGTCGTTCCACCAGGTCGAGAAGTCTTTGTCTTAAACTCAGTACCAAATTTATCTCCACTTGTAGTTACAGGCACTTGTGTGGATGATACAGTCTTGTATCCAGTGTCGATCACTTGTTGAACCGTAGAAACAGTAACAGGGATCTTAGCAGCTTCGAAGACGGTCGTTTTGTAATTCTCCAGTGGTCCAGTGGTATAGAGCAAGGGTGTGCTAGTTACAGTCGGTGCTCGCGTGAAACCGCTTGGCCTCTGATACGTGCTCGCAACTGTGGGTGAACCTGTAATCTTACCGAATTTCGGTGTGTTATATATATCGACACTCAAGAACGGCGTTGGAGTAGTTACAGCAATGACGCCGCCGCTCTCTGTCGAAGAAATGGGCAAATTCTTCGTGACTTTCGTGTCGAACGGAATGCTGGGCGTAGGATAAGAATAGCCTAAATTGCCTGGTCTGTACGTGGAAGTTGCTCCGGTGTAAGCGTTAGCGCTGCTTTCAGTGGACGATTTTGTGTATCCTGCCACGTTACCTTCGAAAGCTTTCGCGCCAATGTGGTCAGGATTCGGAGCAGGACTTGTTCTTCCAGTGCTAATCACGTAACTACCACCCGCGCCCAAAGTAGCAGTCGTGAAGCCTGTTTTGGTAGGTCCAGTTTTAGTGAATCCAGTAGAAATAGCACCGGGGCCTTTGCTTCCTGGAAGAAGAGTATCTGGAGGAATCGCTCCGCCGGTTGGTCTGTAGTCTGGAATATCGTTCTCCGTGTACTTGGTGGTCACGTCGCCGTTGTTAAATCTAATGGTACCGCGTCCTCCGTTATCGTGGTACTCGTTGGTCTTGTAACCGGTATAGAAAGTCGACGGTGTAGTTCCAATTTTTGTTCCAAACGGCAATGCTGGGGTTGAGAAACCACCGTGTGCAAAGTCTCCCGAGGAGCTAACGACTGTTCCTGGCACGATGGATCCACCGACGGACACTCCAGGAGCTGTCTGTCCCGTAAGGACTATTCCAGGACTCGTTTGACCCTTTATGACAGTTCCAGGTGAAGGTATTTCGGCTACTACGACACCGGGAGCAGGTGTTCCGTATATCGTCGTTCCAGGACTGGCTGAACCCGGAAACAGAGTTTTCACTCCGCCACTGATTACGTATCCAGGCGATCCAGGACCAGTTTTCGTGTATCCAGGATGACTTTCCCCGGTTGTTATGCTGCCTTGATTCGAAGAACTTGTAAAAACAGTGCCAGGAGCGCCTCCGTGGCTGATGAGCGTCCCTGGAGTGGAGTCTGCAGTGATGATCGATCCTTGGATGCCGTGTCCTGTTACGATACCACCTGTATCTGTCTTAATTCCAAAGCTATCGGTAGGCGTAATGCCTCCGTAATACGTTGCACTTCCAATGGAAGGTACGCGACTGCCAAAAGTGGTGTTTAAGCCTCTGGGAAATCCAGTTGCGCCTTGGTAAACGTTCGTTCCAGTAGCTCCCTGGCTTGGAACGTAGCCTGTTACAATGGTCTGACCATCTGACGGTTGAGAAAATCCATGACAATTGATAGTGACGCATGTTGGCGTCTGAGGCTTATCCGCGAAAAGGGGTCGAGCTGTAAATTAAACGAGACATATTATCAATAAGACATATTTTCATTTGGTTCGATCAAAGATAAGTTGTAGAATGAACTTACGAGTCTGTGAATATACGTCGGTTACACCGTGTTCTAATCCAGTTCCAGGTGCACCAGAGGGAGCATAAACTGGCGTTTGTGATTTACCAGAAGCAAATGTCTGTCCGGAATATCCGTGTTTAGTTGTGCCTGTGGAACCAGCTCCGGAATAGTCAATCGGATAGCCTCCGTGATCAATAATAATGTGAGGTTCACTAGTGGTTCCAGCGTATCCAGTAGATCCTCCCTTCGTTGCTGAATATCCTCCAGCGCCAGTATCGTGACCAATGAAGCCTTGTCCCGTATATCCTTGACCAGGTCCAACAGATCCAGTCGTTCCTACATGTCCAGTGCTTCCAACTCCTGTATATCCAGTGCCAATCGTTCCTCCTGAATATTTTGTACCTTGAGATCCTCCATAATGTCCTGTTCCACTGTAGCTTGTTCCAGTTCCTGAATATCCATGATCAGCTCCTGAACCGGAATATCCACTGCCAGTTGTTCCTTGGCTAGTATATGATGTTCCATGTGTAGCTCCTCCTGCTCCAGCATAGCCACTTCCAGTTGTTCCTTGGCTAGTATATGATGTTCCATGTGTAGCTCCTCCTGCTCCAGGATATCCACTTCCAGTTGTTCCAGAATATACACCCGATCCGTGACCAGTGAAAGAAGTTCCATGTGTAGCTCCTGCTCCAGAGTAGCCACTTCCAGTTGTTCCAGAATATATACCCGATCCTTGGCCAGGGTATGAAGTTCCGTGTGTAACTCCTGTTCCAGGGTATCCACTTCCAGTTGCTCCAGAATATACACCCGATCCTTGACCAGTGTGTGAAGTTCCGTGTGTAACTCCTGCTCCAGAATATCCAGTTCCCGATCCTTGACCAGTATACGAAGTTCCGTGTGTAACTCCTGCTCCAGAGTATCCACTTCCAGTTGCTCCAGAATATACACCCGATCCTTGACCAGTGAAAGAAGTTCCATGTGTAGCTCCTGCTCCAGAGTAGCCACTTCCAGTTGTTCCAGAATATATACCCGATCCTTGGCCAGGGTATGAAGTTCCGTGTGTAACTCCTGTTCCAGGGTATCCACTTCCAGTTGCTCCAGAATATACACCCGATCCTTGACCAGTGTGTGAAGTTCCGTGTGTAACTCCTGCTCCAGAATATCCAGTTCCCGATCCTTGACCAGTATACGAAGTTCCATGTGTAGCTCCCCCTGCTCCAGGATATCCACTTCCAGTTGTTCCAGAATATACACCCGATCCTTGACCAGTGAAAGAAGTTCCATGTGTAGCTCCTGCTCCAGAGTAGCCACTTCCAGTTGTTCCAGAATATATACCCGATCCTTGGCCAGGGTATGAAGTTCCGTGTGTAACTCCTGTTCCAGGGTATCCACTTCCAGTTGCTCCAGAATATACACCCGATCCTTGACCAGTGTGTGAAGTTCCGTGTGTAACTCCTGCTCCAGAATATCCAGTTCCCGATCCTTGACCAGTATACGAAGTTCCATGTGTAACTCCTGCTCCAGAGTATCCACTTCCAGTTGCTCCAGAATATACACCCGATCCTTGACCAGTGTATGAAGTTCCGTGCGTAGCTCCTGCTCCAGAATATCCACTTCCAGTCGTTCCAGAATACACACCAGATCCCTGACCAGTGTAAGAAGTTCCACGATCGATTGCTCCTATTCCAGAGTAGCCACTTCCAGTTGTTCCAGAGTATACACCAGATCCTTGACCACTGTACGATGTTCCGCGACCGGCTCCTGCTGACCCAGTGTATCCTGTTCCTTGTCCAAACGGTGATCCTCTAACTCCAGCTGCTCCAGAAAGTCCTGATCCAGTGGCAACTGTCGAACCAGTATACCCTCCTCCAGTCTGGCTTCCCGTGTAACCATAAGGTAATCCTCCTGTATAGTATCCACCAGTACCCGCGGTGGTGCCAGTGCCGTAGTATTCCGATCTCGTGTAAGTATCGGAGTAGCCCGGTACCAACCACGGCCACTCGCAAATCAACTTTTGCTCGTCGAAGATCAAACCGTACGGACAACGGAATTCGTAAGCCGTTATTTCGGGCCCCCCTGTCGTCAGAATTGAAAGTTAATGTTTCAAATAAACAAGATTGAAAGATTGTTCAATGAAATGATGTAAACCTAGATCGACGCAGGCGAAGAACCAACGAGGATTTTGTGGATCCGCGTAGTAGCCAGATTTGGAAGGGCATTCGAACCTCACTCGAGGAACTGGCGCGATTTCGCTGCTTCCCGGACACGGTGACCCTTCAGGCATAGATCCTGGCCAAACGCAGACTTCTGTACGCTCGTCGAACGACAGACCTGCTGGACAGTCGAACTCGAACACGGAGTAGTCCTCCACTTCTTGGTTGAATTTGACACATCGATAGAATCTGCAGGATGAGAGATGGGAAATTTTCGTTACAACGAGCAGAATATTTGCAACGACAGCGACGTACCTGTTGCAACTCTTGGGATGGACAAAGTAGCCCTGCCTGGAGCAAGTGAACTCTGTTTGCGTGTTTTCTCGAACCACTCTGATGTGTCCCTCGGTATCCACGACGCGGACCACTCGAAAATCGGATGACTTGACTTTGGTCGAATACTCGAGCTCGGTTTGCTGGAATTAAAAGTAACTCTGGAATTGATCGACATTTTACAAGGCTCACGCTAATGAAGGACCGCGTTACTGGACGTCAGCTGTGTGTAAATTCGCAAAGTGTGGTAATTTATTTTGAACAATTTCTCAATCTTCCATCGAAATTAGAATCGATTTGAATAGCGTTGGACATTGCCATCGACTGATACGTAGTCCGCGATCCAGACTTTCACCGGAAGGTGGCGTGCTGATGAAGATTTCAATCCTTCAACCAGTAGGTATCTAACAATAGGTTGAATTTCTTTAACCTACGTGTAAATCATCTTCCAAAGAGTTCAGAACAGCGGCCCTCGACTTCCTTTTGAAACTCGAGAACGAACGGTGAACCTCGTGCGTAAGAGGTATCCCGCATTTTGTTTTAAAGTCGTTCTCGACGTCGTGAACAGCCAATCCGGGAAGCTCTCGGATCAGCGCGTACTTTCCCTAAAAAAAAAAAAGAAAAATAATAATAATAATTCGCCAATCAAACCATGCAAATCAGAATTCGACGACAAAAATGAAAATTCCCCACTCTTATAGAAACAGATATCCTATCTTCGAAGGCGATCCACGTTTTATCTTTGAATGCGTAAGGAGCGGTAAGATCTTCGTCCCTCTCCACTGTCCATTCACCTTTGTCCATTAAATCGCATAGCTGAAAGAGTCATCGATAATTTTAATCGTGGAAAAATCCTGTTGCAATCACAAGTAAACGCTGTTCTTAAGAATTATCCGTTTCGCACCTCTTTCTGATCAACAATAACCGGCTGGATCTCCTCGGTCGGCGCCCCGGGGGCATTATCGTCCTGATCCTTCAGCGTGAACTTGTACGCGCTGGCCGGCACCGATATCAGGATCTTCCTCTTAGGCACGCCTAATCCGCTGATCAAGTCGATCAAACTGTCGGCGTTGAACATGTCGAAGAGGCCCATCAATCGTGACGGATGAAAAGTGCGAGGAGTCTCGTCATCTTCGATCAAATAGTGCGTCGGGACGGTGAACAGATCCACGTACCTGTCGGCGAAAGCGAAAAACATCAGGCTTTCGTTCGTCATCGGTACATTCTTTTTATTTTTCTTACATATTTCTTGGTAATAGAAAGTGTAACAAAAATAGAGAGGTAAGAAAAGAAGAAAAAAAAACAGAAAGGTAATCGCCAGTCGAGTCATCGAACCCTGAATCATCGCGAAACGCGTTCTTTTTTCGAAACGACGTAATTATCCCGTGTTAACGTATGAACGATCTCATTCATATTTGAAGAACTGCTTCGAACATCCGAGAGTCATCCATATTCAACGCGAGACATCGCGTGTATTACGTGCGAATATTTAGATCTCTGATCTGAGTTTCTCGAAATTGAATCGTCAGTCGTCGATTCGCGAAAAAGAATATTATTTAAATCGAAAATTAGCGGCGAGACGAGAGAGCATTTGTCTCAGAATTTCATTAGCAACGAGACACGCACAAAGGAGGATCGTAATCTGGTCGACTTCCCTTCGTCGAATCCCTCATCCATATTCGATGAAAAGAAGTTCAACGATACGACGACTGTTGTGTCAGATCATTCCGTTAATTAGAAGGCGCGTGAAAATCCGCCTCGGAGAGTCGTTTGATCAAGCGGTGCATCGACTCGTCGCGGCATTCCTGACCTACCTGATCTACCGAGTCGACAACTGGCACAAGGTTAGACAGACACGCCGAACATGGACGGATAGGTACTACTGAATCTGTTTTTACTTGACTCGCCGGTCAATAATTCATGAGATTAAAACGTACGCAACACGTTGATTCGTAGAACGCGTCTGGCTTAGGTCTGGGTTAGGCGTGTACTCTCGAGAGGCAGCGACGCAGTGACGCAACTTGAGAAGTTGTGGAAAGTTGTAACACGTCATGCTTTTGATATCGGCGTGATCAGAGCTTTCCCAGACTGGCGAATTACCACTTGGATTTCAATCAGTTGCAATTAGGCGGATTTGGACGATTCTTACTTGGTCAATTCCTTCAGGTCGAACTGTTTGGCCAGTTCCTCCGAGTTTGTCGGTAGGACCAAGAACACCCTCCTGTCGTACGATTTTCTCACCAGTTCGTCTTTCAAACCCTTCACAAAGTGCACCAGGCGTTCCTTCGATCCGGCAGTCACGTTCAATTCGACTCCGTCAACCTGTGGAAATTGAACAAGGTTCTTCAGAAACCAGTCGTTGGATACCTCCGAGACAGTGGAAAAAAGTAGGAACGGTAATTGCCTCTTTCAAAACTCCCATCAAACGAGCGATGATCTCTTGACGAACGGTACCGGAAGTCCTCAGCGTTCTCCCGGGATCGTCCACGGAAACCACGAACTGCAACCACGGGCTGATCTCCTTCAACGACTTCTGGAAGTCTTCGAATTCTGAAAGAAGAAAAGAAAAAAAAAATACTTGGGTGACAAAAAAATGGCCTCTCGCGATTGCCATCATTGTTTACATTGTTCCCTGTTTTCTTGGAATCTTGCTTCCACATATTTCCACTTTCTTACAGCTCCTTTAAATCGCCGCGATTTTTCACGCTTTCCTAAAAACCACGCCTAACGGTAAGACACGTTTCATAAGGATAGTACCTGCTGTCGTAAAAGAACTGTCCGCGAGAAGTTCCGGCTTCCTTTCCACGTGATTGTCAATCTCGTTGTACAATCAACGCGGCCGACACGATGCCGTCCGGTGAAACGAAATGTTCGTCCACGCCGTACAATTAATCGCGGACTTTCACGTATTTTTCTAATTGGACGGTGACGGTGACCGTTTCCAAAAATGACTTCCTATTAACAGCCCTTTCCGTATCGTCATTACGGTGGCAATGTTTAATCTATTAATTCAAAGTCCATTTCTTTTTTTTTTATATATTTTTAATATATAAAATATATTATATATGTTTTTTATATATTTTTAATAAGGCTTCAAATTTAAAAAAAAATTTTACTCTACATTTTTTATCTATCTTCGCGCGTAGAATAATTATTATTTTCCGATGCATCTAGAACTAGTTCAAGTATACCTGATAAATTTTCTCGAGAACGAAGCCTCGAGTAAAAAAAATTTATCCCACATCTTTGACATTTTTACAATACAATATCATTCTACGTTTATGCATTATTTTACGCACGTAGAATAACTTTCTGTTAATTATTATTTTCTGACAGAATTTACTTTAGCCAAATTCACTTCTAGCATCAGCCAAACCTAACCTAAACCTAACCTAAACCTCCACAAACTAAATTTCCTCGAAAACGAAGCTTTGAGTGAAAAAATTGTACTTTGTTTTATCTTCGACTTGCGTTTTCATGAGGAATCATCCCCCTGCTCTACTTACGACATGCTGCCACGTGAACCTGTGCACGCTAAATATTAAAAAAAAATAAACTGCAACGTAAAATGCATCGCGCTGATAGAGATTACCAACGTTTGACGTTGCGCGGGATTTTTATATCGATTTGATTTCGCAATCGCGTTTAAAAATGAGGACACACGGAAAATAAAACTGGTCTGCTGAAAATTTGGCAACAGGCGACATTTAATGCATTTCTGCAACTGTGCGATTATGCTCGCATAAAATGTTGCGTCACGTGTCATTATATCACGATTATGTTGTATTGACTCGTACAAATGAGCGAAAGCGCCGAATTAAAAGAGAGAGACACGTTCGAGGAGACACGCTATTTTACTCCGTGGAATATTTATCGTTCGAAATGAGACTAGACGGTCGAAGAAACGAGATTGAACGGTGACGCACGAGCGAAATGAGATTCAACGGCGTGCGAGGGAAAGTGATATTTGTTACATCTGGATCATCTATAAGAACCACTTTCAACGCTACTGTCCTCGCGTCTCATTAGCCACACCCATGTACGAATTTGGCACGGACACGCGACATTTTTATCGCGCGTATTTCTTTTTTTTCTTGTTTTCTTTTTTTTTTTCACGACGAGTGAAAGCAACTCGACTTTTCTACGAATCAGTTTCGCAGATTTAAACGATTCTTATCGATCCCCGTGTTGTTTTCGACACCCTGTATATCGCGGGAAGAGAGAAAATAAAGTAAAGGACAGCCGTTCGAGGTTTAAAAATACAATCGAATCAATTAACAGACCGCGCGCTGGACTCAAAAAGACAAAACGAAGAGAGTTTCACGTCCAGGGACCCGTTTCAATCGCTGTCGTGTCCGACTTTAATTAAAACTGGCTTCTTCGTTATCAAAAAGACGTTTCCTTCGCGAAACGAGGCTGCGACCATTCATGGCGAACCGGGGAATATCGGTCAGCGAAAAAGAAGAATCGAAACGAAGCTCGTTTTCGCGCGATTATGTCACAAACGCGCAGAAGACGCTTTTGTCCTCGTCTCTCTCTCTCTCTCTCTCTCTCTCCCTGTCTCGAGGATTTTTTTCCTCCTTTTCTGCTCCTCTCTTTTTCTCCCTTTTACAACTCTGTCTGGTGCCCGATTCCGTGTGATCCGCGGTCTGCACACGACCGAATATCGAATTTCACGCGTGACATACCGCCGTCAACCGACCGTTATGCATAACAAATTGATTTTGGGCGAAATTTCGAAACCGAACGCGCGCTGCTTTCCTTTCCCTCTTCTTCCTTCGCCGGGGCGTTCTTTTTTTCTTCTGCTTCTTCTTTTTTTTTCTTTACGAGCGCGCGTTGCGCAACAGGTCGTGCTTTAACGATCGGTGACTCCGCTTCGCTCCGCATCCGATCTCTGTCCTGACGCACCATCCCGTTGCAGAGGAAACGTGATAACGCTCGCTCTCGCGAGAACGCGACGACGCCGTGGCGATTATTTATTACAAAAGTCGGATGGAATGCAAATGAACGGTCCGAGGGGAGAAGCGAAAATTATAGAGTCGATAGAATTCAACGCGAAAATTTAAAAATAGAGAAATTGATTGAGAAAAGATGCGTGTCAGTTGTTCGACGACCAACGGTAACAAAATTCCAAGATACATTCTTGTTAAAAAATATTATTACAAGAATTTTATACGTTATTCATATTTATATTATTATGTTAAATTGTATAAATAAATATGAATAATATCTATGTAATGTACAAAATTTTTGAACAAGAGTGTAATCTTGGAATGTAATAATATAAATATTGTATAATAGAATATTCTAATATAAAATATAATAATATATACAAATATATAATATAGTATAGTTATATAATTATACAATAATATATAAATATTATTGTATAATATAAATATAATACAATCATGTGGTTTATAAAATAGAATATCCAAATATAAAATATAATAATATATAAAAATGTGTAATGCAATAATACAATAATATATAAATATTATTGTATAGTATAAATATAATACAATCATATGGTTTATATAATAGAATATTGTAATATAAAATATAGTAATATATAAAAATATATAATACAATAATACAATATAATAATATATAGTATAGTTATATAATTATGCAATAATATATAAATATTATTGTATAACATAAATATACATAATAACAATCATATGGTTTGTATAATAGAATATTCTAATATAAAATATAATGACATATAAAAATGTATAATATAATATAATGCAATAATACAATATAATAATATATAGTATAGTTATATAATTATACAATAATATATAAATATTATTGTATAACATAAATATAATACAATCATGTGGTTTATATAATAGAATATTCTAATATAAAATATAATAATATATAAAAATGTATAATACAATAATATATAAATATTATTGTATAATATAAATATAATACAATCATATAATTTATATAGTAGAATATCCTAATATGAAATATAATAACATATAAAAATGTATAATATAATATAATACAATAATACAATATAATAATATATAGTGTAGTTATACAATATAATACAATATTTCGTTTGTACCATTTTAGGACGCGAAATAATAACTATATTGATATAACTATATTTACAGATTACCGTTCAGTCGACAAGCTTTCAATTAGATTCTGCGATCTATGTTTTTACATACGTATGTGTAAATTGTATTGAAAAATACGAAGCGCAATGCGCTTAATCAGTTCATCCGAGATGCGAACCGATTGGCATACAACGATTTCCAAAATTTCGATATCAAGACAAGAAATAAGGAGACGATTATTACAGTCCATTCGTGTAAATATTCATCGAGCATTGTCTCGTACGAGGCAAGTGTGAAAAGGGATTCCTTTGTGCCGCGATTTTATACATTCGAGACACACTTCCGACTCGAATCGAATTTTTCCTCTTTGAATTCTCCCGACTTTGAGGGAAGTTCTCGACTTTGTCTTCTTTCTGATTGGAATTCGAATTGGAATTTAATTTCAAAAATTATTCATAATTTTATCGAACCCTTCGAGTCCATATCGTGTTATCAATGTCGAGTTACACTCGCGGAATTGTAGTTTCGATTTTCTCGAAAGTCCTGTCGTGTGTGAATTTGAATTTTCAATTTTCAATTCCTCGCATTGAAGGTTAATAAATACGTCTGACACGATGCGACATGTTAATCAAAGTTCACCGAAGACTCTCCGTTACAAAAATTCTGCGCGAACGCGACGAACAGATTCAACGATCGTGATAATTGACGATGAAGAACCAACGAACTCGCGCGAGATCACGATCGACGAGCTATCATTAATCATACGAACAAAGATAGCAACCAGCCGCGAAAAATAGCCGATTCAAGCACTTATTAATCATATAATCATATAATCATTTTTAAACGGGTCTCAGATAACGGGAAACCGTGTGGCATTACAAACAAAGTAATAATTCCAATTAATCATAACAACGCATGTGTGTTGTATTAACACACGTTAATCGAGTGAAAAAAATGAACTGATCTCGTACCGAGACGAGCAATATTCGTGGAACGATCGGACGATAAATCACGGAGGAGCACGTACGGAAGATTTGATGACGGAAATGGAGAGTCGATTTCTCGGTACTGAAAATATCGCCGGACGTAAGAATACACCGTCCGCAGTGGTTAGATTTCGATATCCTGTTGCAAGTGCAAGGATGCAACTGTATTTCTATGGATGCTGTTTATGCAATCGCAAAATCGAATTACACAACGTTAAACGCCTGATATATACATGTATATTCGTCGATCGATGATGTCCGTCTTCTATCAATTATTTCGTTAATAGTAATCTCGCTTTTCTCGCTTTATATCTTTTAATAGAATCTCAGATCAAACCAATTAACAAACATCCTCAATGTAACATCCTCATACTCTGCAGGTTTTTCCCTACTCCGCAATTAGCACGCCTCTAATTCATTTGCATTTCGTCTCGTTACACCCATCGATCCGCGCGTTGATTCACGACCAGAGCTAATCAGCGCGAGACATCTCGCGAGCTAATCGTCCGAGATTTTTAAAAAAAGATCCACTTCCAAGAACGTTCCTTTCCGGATCTGCCACGGGATGATTTTTCCCACCAGGCTTTGTTTTGCTCGTTCGCGTCGAGCAAGAAATCATCATCTGACAGCATCGATCATCGTCGCGATTATCGCGACGTCTTTCAGAATAATCGACCGTGCGTTCCGTGTCGAAAATTATCTCGTCGTTAGCGCGCTATTATCGATTATCGTAGAACAGAGAATGAAACCTGCAGTGTCCGACACACTTACCGGAAACCGAGAGATTTCGCGCGTCGTGGCCTCGCTGAACCAGAGTGGTGCATTTGCAAACGGCCTCTGTCAGCTGGTCGACGTCGGAAACGGAAGTGTAGCACACCACTTCCCTGCCTGGCGATGTCCTCTGTTTCGGGCATTCTGCAATCGATTCAAAAAGATCATCGTTTTAAATATATAGTTCAATTCCGAGATGACAAATTCTTCGTTATTCTTACGAAACCAATATCAGGAGTATGAGAGCAATTAACGAGCACGAAATTTTACACTAAATTATTGACATTTACAGCGAGACTACAGGCTGTAAAATTGCTCGCGTGCTATTGCAGATTAATGCCTCCCTGTTAAAGGACGTGCTCGAGGTAACTCGCGTCGCGAGAAACTGAAATTAACGGGATCGGGCCCGTAATTTTCCGCGTGACCGTGAATGAAAAAAAGGGGAAAAACAAACGAGCCGAAAATTAGTAGCTTCGGGAGATCCGTTTGTTACGTGCATTGATTGAACGTTGCCGTTGACATCATCCTTCGCGCACGCTGTGCAACTGTTGCTATAATAGTCGTTTACATAGCCACGCAGCCTTGCGGCTCACCGACTAGAGAAGAAAAAACAAAAAGGAACACGCAGAAAGATGCTCTGCGCAAGGAGACAACTTCGAGTAGGAAAGCCTAAATTTAAAGTTAACATTTGCAAGAATGACCCATATTTTGTCTCTATAATATATACCGAGAGCTCGATCGATCAATATTTTCGAATTTTACCGATCTCCCAAAGAAAGATCCGCCGATTCGACGAGACAGCATGATCAAACGGTGAAAGTTTGGCCGGCAGATTGCTTTTATTTCTCTCAAATCGCGCGACTCTCGGCCGTGGTCGAAAACGAAACGCTTGTTTGTCAATTATGCGAGGGAGAGAGAGGGACAGGGCAACGTGTGCGCCGCCCGTACGAGGAATCCGTTCCTCGAAGATTCTTGCACGTGCCGCGCGCGAAGATCGACCGGATTTAATGACGTAAATGGTACCCGTCCTTGTACGGACCGTTGCTCCAGTTGCCGATGGCGCAACCTAACCTTAGAGGACAACGCGCTCCCGATAAACCAAGGGATCGCGAAATCCCTGAGCGAAAAAAAAGGATGGGCGTCGACGAGGAAATTACCGGTCAATCGTTGCACTGCTGGAGCGAAGATGCACGAGCGAAAAAATAGAAAACAAATCTACTGTAGGAAGAATTCTTGCCGCAAATTTTGACGTACGAATAGCGTAAAACGGAGTACACTTCAATTACAATTCGTTAGACTCGAACACTCGTTCGTAATCACGGGCAACGATAACTTCGATTAAAGGGAAAATCGCTTTTTTACCGATCGTTCTTTTTAAATTAAATTAGGAATTTAATTTAGTAAGAAATTAACGACACGTTCCATTCAATAATTTCAAATTGAAAATCATCTCTTTTAATGTTCGTACACGTATCAACTCTATCGAGATTGACTGTTTGATTCGAAGTAAACCATATTTGTAATTTACAGTAATTTAAAATTAAGTATCTCGAACTCTCCAGAAAGCGTGACGAAATTTCAAATTGAAAATCTCCGTCTCTTAAATACTCGCACACGCACAGAAGTGAGGACCAGTCAACTCCATCGAGATTGACTGTTCGATTCGTAACAAATTAAAGCACGATACCATACATCGCGATACTAAAATCGTATTATATACCACAGTGCTAAAATCAAGTGTCTCGAACGCTCCAAAATTTCAAATTGAGGATCTCCATCTCTTAAATGCTCGTACACGTACGAAACGCACAGAAATCGAGCCTTATCGAGATTAACTGTTCGATTCGTAACGAAGCAATCACAGTACTAAAATCTCAAATTCTCCAAAGAGCGTGACAACATTTCAAATTGAACATCTCCATGTGCAAAACGCACAAATCGACTCCATTAATGATAAACTAAACCATGGTGGTACTAAAATTAATCGTCGCGAACTCTCGAAAAAGCATGACACAAAATCAGACTTACGCAAGCCGCAAACGAGGCTCAGGAGTCCAAGAAGGACCGCGAAACACGTCCTGTCGATCATCCCGTCGACTCGAGTCCTCTGCTCCGCTCAGTGTCGTCCAAGATCCGCTCGATCCGACCGGCGACTGTGATTGACCAAACGATTGACGCTCGAGCCCCGAGATCGGCGCTCATCGAGGACCCTTCGGAGAAGGATTCGAAGGTGTCTGCAACAGCAGCAGCAGCAGCAGCAGCAGCAGCAACGATGAAACAGTGTGTTGCGTGTCGCTGGTAGCCCAAGGAAAGCCTCTCTCTTTATTAAAGTCTTTCGTGCGTTGGTCGACGGTTGAAAGAAGCGGTGGGGAATCAAAGAAGGCTCGAAGGATCCTTCGAGTTCGAGAGCGCGTTTCGCACTGAACCTTCCGGAGGATTCGTGCTCTCTTAGTAAACCCTACCGATCGGATAGAAGCGCGGCCGAGGGACAACCGATCGAGGGAGATGGAGCTGCAGGAACATAGGATCGAAGGGGAGACGAGAGATCGGTTAACACCGGACCGCCGGATTACCGGATGCCGGGTGGGGTGACGCCGGAGCTGGCCCAGATCGCGACACTTTCCGTCATACGCGCGCTACGCTGTCCAATAGTTTCGATTTCCCTTCCTTTGGCTCCCTTCTATTGTAGAACAGTCGCACCTTCTAACCCCAAAGTCAACCTCTCGCGAGACAAATTCGAGACTGTCCGTTTGGAACAGAGTCCAATTTTTTTTCTTTTTTTTTTTCTTTTCTTTTGGCAAACCTCCCTTTGATCTTTTGTTCCAACGCAAGTTGAATCAGAATTTTCAGTCTTTCGATTTTTTGCAAACTTTCTCTTTGATATTATTCTAACGCGAAAGTTGGACACGCACAAACGCTCGATCTTTCGATATGTTCGTTCGAAGTTACTCAATCAGGAGATGACTCAAAACTTAAAGAGCGTGGATATACATACACATTGGCATGAGATTCGCAAACAGCACGGTTTTCAAGAGAAAACTCACAGTCAGTTTACTCACATAGACGTTGAGTTCGGTCGATTGTCTCGATGCGACTGAACGATTCTATCGTCATCGACGTTCTTAGCGTCTCGCGTCTTCGCGCCTCAAGAGGCGAACGTTTGCATCGGTAGCATACGTCCGATGGTACGGTCGTTTACTTGTTCGTTTCTGACAGCCGATTTGTCGAATTTTCACTAGCAGCGAAAGTGTTAGAACGCTGTTCGCGTCTCGCGAAGCCTTTGCCGTTCTTCGATCGATCGTTCTCTCTCCGCTCGGATCGTAGATCGCGCACGCTCTATTCCGTGTCAGCGGATCAAGGTGAATTGCACGGTGCGACTCCGAGATCAATTTTTCGGATCGCTCGACAGACGAATGTCTCGAGGTTTCCTTGTTGACAGTAGTGATTGGAGCACTTAGAGTGTATCGTATATTTCGATTGCTTCATAAGGTGTTATTTTTGGTAATGCAACTCGCTTGCATGGGCGAATCAAAGCAACGCGATTACGTCAGCCTCGCGCGGAAGGGCAATTAGGATGCACCGTGAGCATCGGTGAGTCGCGCGCGGACAGGAAATTTCGGTGATCGTGCAAAGATGGAACTTGTTTCTCGGTCTAGCAAGCCGATAATTAATTTCGCTCTCGACGAATGGTTCTTTGTATCATCTACCGGCAATTTATTTCCGAAGCATCATCGCTTCAAATAAAATGATGTAGCATATGAAGTGATCATTCGAATGGTATTTAACGCGAAATTTTGTTGATCGCATCTTTCTAACGTGTAACGTCGTTTAAATTTAAAGCAATCGTCAACTTTGATAGAATATACAAGTATAATATACAAAGCTAGAATATACAAGTATAATATACAAAAGTTAAGGATGCTAGAATATACAAGAATATACAAGTATAATATACAAAGCTAGAATATACAAGAATATACAAGTATAAAATACAAAGCTAGAATATACAAATATAATATACAAAAGTTAATGATGCTAGAATATACAAGAATATACAAGTATAATATACAAAGCTAGAATATACAAGTATAATATACAAAGCTAGAATATACAAATATAATATACAAAAGTTAATGATGCTAGAATATACAAGAATATACAAGTATAATATACAAAGCTAGAATATACAAATATAATATACAAAAGTTAATGATGCTAGAATATACAAGAATATACAAGTATAATATACAAAGCTAGAATATACAAGAATATACAAGTATAATATACAAAGCTAGAATATACAAGTATAATATACATGCTAGAATATACAAGTATAATATACAAAAGTTAATGATGCTAGAATATACAGGTATAATATACAAAGCTAGAATATACAAGTATAATATACAAAGCTAGAATATGCAAGTATAATATACAAAGCTAGAATATACAAGTATAATATACAAAGCTAGAATATGCAAGTATAATATACAAAGCTAGAATATACAAGTATAATATACAAAGCTAGAATATACAAGTATAATATACAAAAAGTTAAGGATGCATAGTGTCAATGACATCCACTATTTTTTGAATTGAGTAGTCGTAAGAAGCAATAAGACGTCCAGTTTATGTAAATTGTTGACTGTCAATTAACTTAAGACTGTTTTGAGAAATTCTGTTCTTGTTCTTCTTCATTATTATAACTTTCACTCTACGCTTTCGACATCGCATCGTACAAATGTACACGTTCATTATGATTATCAGCAAATTTAAAAAAAAGAGGAAGTCTAGATTTAAGTATAATGTTCTCTCAGAAGGAGCAGTCTAGTGCAAAGGGTTAAATATTCCGGTTTAACCGAGAAACGAGAGACCCCCAGATTTTCATGGACACTTTCTAGGCTACCGCGAATTCGCCTTGGCCAGACGTTACGATGGGATACGCGAAGAGCCAGGGTGTAAAAACGTATCGGATTACGACAGGCAACCCGTTTCGTCCCACCAATATCATCTTATATCGAGGGCGCACGATTCGATTTCGATTCCCTTGGCGTTCGAGCAAAATAAAACTCTAACGTGCCATTTAACGTCGAGAGAGGCCGTGTCGCCACTGACGATGACCATAACTCGCGAATGAATTTTTCTCGAGTAATAAATCCCACGATCGTTAGCGTTTTATGCCGTGCTTCGTGGGATTAGCGTGTTTTACTGGACGAGCGAGTTAGATCGAACGATCACGGCGATACGCTTCTGCAATCAGACTGTCAAGCGTTGTTTAACGCTTAAATCGACACGATGTACACGTATACACCGTCATTTCAGAGATGATCCTACAGACGTAATCTAGGACAGCCTGAGCATCCTTGCAAAGTTTTTTCAGACCATTTCAAAGACAATTCTAACGAGCACGTACGACGAAAGCGTACGACGCCGAGAGTGCGGGAAAGGGACGAGGAAACGCGTTTCTGTGACGGTGAGTCAACGCACCGCCCTCGAGTTTCGCTTACGACGCACTCGATCTCGATTACTTTCAGAGAGGCAAAAGGCAAATTTCTTTTCTATCTGATTCACAGCTAGAAAAGCAAGAAACACTTGGCAACAACAATTAATTCGAATCGACATTTTGCCAACACGTTCCATGTTTACCGATTTATCCAGCATCCAGCATCGACGACAAACTCGGTGGCTGTGCTCGGGGTAATCAGCGACGTATGCTAATCGACGGTGATCACCGTTGCACCGTTGCGTCATCGGTTCGCGTATTATTCTCGCGTTAAAAGGCATTACGAATTAACACGCGATACGAGCCATCTCATTGTTTATAACGAATTGCTGGTTTTTACGCTGGACGATCGATTCCAAAATAGACGTATCTTTCACTTCTGTCATCTTCCCGCTCTTTTTTCTTCCATCCTGCGATCTTTACCGTCGCCATTAGCGAGTAGCGAGTACAAATGGTCGTTATCGTGACTGGATGAAACATTAAAGAAAAACGAATGCGAATCTGAACTGCGAATCGATCTATGGGTTTAGGTTAGGTTAAGTTAAGGTTAGGTTAGGTTAGGTTAGGTTTAGGATAACCAAAAAAAGATCGATCGTTGAAAGGAGATCGTAGTGATCGAGTCTTCGCTTTCTTCGATTTCGAGATTTTACACTTCCGAAAAAGAGTTCGTCGAGAAAGAAATTTTCGAAATCACGGCTCGCAACCACCGAGTGATATTTATTATAGCCGAGTCGAGGGGATTTTTTTCATTTCTCCCGGGGGGCAGTTATTTCAACGGGGGGAGAGGGGAGGGGCCGATTTCCTCCCGATGAAATATCGCGCGGCCGCAAACAAGAAAACAAGATGGATGATCAGGTGAATCATCGCCGATAAGGTCGCCCCATCCGCGAATATCCAGGTCTGCCTGCGTGTAACGCGTCGCTGCAGTTTCTTCCTACGAGTTACGTCACTTTCCTCGCGAGAGCGACGGAGAACGCTGTCTCTCCCGCGATTTCCGTGGCGGACTTTATGATTGCCACACACAGTATCGACGTCCTCCGCGGGAATAAATATAAATTTTCAATGAAATATCGCGCCGCGTCGAAAGGGAGAATGGTCCTCCGGCGCGCTCTTGACCATTTTCGTCGACGCCCGGATTCTTTTAACGAGAATCCGTTTCCTGCGACCGCCATTGTTATTATTATCACCGAGCCGAGCGTGAGAACTCTCGAAACTTTCAAACTTTTCCAACTTCTTCTATTCTTTGCATTGAACGAGAAAAAAAAAAGGAGAAGAAGAAGAAGAAGGAAAGCAGGATCATTAGCTGAGCTCTGAAATTTTATTTCTCTCTTTGATTTCTTTTCGTCACACCGGTCTTGATCAAACAGATTAGGATAAGAACCGCCCCGCGTACACGCTTCTGGCAACGAGATCTTAACGTTTGACAGAGACCGATCGTTACGACAGTAAGTCTATTCTACATCTACAGCGCGGTGCAAAGATCGCAGATCATCGATCAAACGGAAACACTTGACTCAACGTTTCTTCCTTGCGACAAAGTCGGAATTTTCAAATCAGCTCTCGAACCAAGGAAAACGTCGCGAACGGAATATATTTAAATAATCATTTCAAAGTGCAGTGTTAAAAAAAGAAACAAGACACGTAACGTCGTTTTTTAAAAAGCATATTTGACCAGTCGTTGAGAGTCTACGAATAACACAGACGATCCGATGATAGACTTTTGCACAGTGCTGTACAGAGTTACAGCGCGATGGCGACGAAAGAAACGCAGCGCGTCCATCACTGACACGCTTCGGGCGATCTGGTGCAACCGACGCAACAATGCAACGCGCGCGCCGGGAAAGCTACCTTTTAGAAAATCGTTGGGATTGTAAAAAAAAAAAAAAAGACAGCGGCCAACTTGAAAAGGAGACGGCTACCATCTAGTGGGCGTCTAAAATGGCCGTGCCTTTTACGAACTCGAGCTCTACAGCCCGTTGGTAGCACGTCCCGCCGCTCGAAAGTGAGTACACGTAGTGTCACGACCAAATTCATCTGTCCCTTCTCTGTACAAGAAGCAAAATTTAATAAATTTAGTTTAGTTGGGCAACGAAAAGTTTTCGTATTTTTAATAGTTGGTATTACAACCCTACAGTATTTTTAATAGTCGGTATTACTACTCTAGTAGAGTATTTTTAATAGTCGGTATTACAACTCTAATACAGTATTTTTAAGTCAGTAATACAACTCTAATATAGTATTTTTAAGTTAGTAATACAACTCTTAAACAGTATTTTTAAGTCAGTATTAAAACTATAATACAGTATTTTTAAGTTAGTAATACAACTCTTAAACAGTATTTTTAAGTCAGTATTAAAACTATAATACAGTATTTTTAAGTCAGTAATACAACTCTAATATAGTATTTTTAAGTTAGTAATACAACTCTTAAACAGTATTTTTAAGTCAGTATTAAAACTATAATACAGTATTTTTAAGTCAGTATTAAAACTGCAATATAGTATTTTTAAGTTAGTAATACAACTCTAAAACAGTACTTTTAAGGCAATATTACAGCTTTAATACAGTATTTTTAAGTCAGTATTACAGCTTTAATACAGTATTTTTAAGTCAGTAATACAACTCTAAAAGAGTATTTTTAAGTCAGTAATACAACTCTTAAACAGTATTTTTAAGTCAGTATTAAAACTATAATACAGTATTTTTAAGTCAATATTAAAACTGCAATATAGTATTTTTAAGTTAGTAATACAACTCTAAAACAGTACTTTTAAGGCAATATTACAGCTTTAATACAGTATTTTTAAGTCAGTATTACAGCTTTAATACAGTATTTTTAAGTCAGTAATACAACTCTAAAAGAGTATTTTTAAGTCAGTAATACAACTCTAAAAGAGTATTTTTAAGTCAGTAATACAACTCTAAAAGAGTATTTTTAAGTCAGTAATACAACTCTAATACAGTATTTCTAAGTCAGTATTACAACTTCAACTTTTCTATAACGAATCGCTAGCCGTGGACAACTCACAGTTGGCCATAGTGAAACAATTGAGTTTTCTTCTACCGTAAAGTCAGAAATAGGTTTCCTGTGATATAAAGTAATGTAAGAACATCTTGTGAAATATAAAGATAAAAATTTCTCTGTCGAAGAGACGAGATAATTTGTCCTCGATATTTCATAATTAAGAAAATTCTCGATATTTGTAGCAAATGACTGACAGTGAATGGCACTCGAATATAAAAATAAATTTTTAATTGAACGTTCTGAAATAACTCGTTTTCATGGAACGTTCTCAATATCTTAATTAAGAAAGTTGTCAATATTTGTAGAAAATGCTGACAATATTTGTGAATATTGATTAATGAATATAAAAATGGATTTTTTAATTAAACGTTGTAAGGTAACTAGTTTCGATGGAACGTTCTCAATATTTTAATTAAGAAAGTTGTCAATATTTGTAAGCAAATATCGACAATGAATAATACTCGAGTATAAAAATGGATTTTTAATTGAACGTTCTGAAATAACTCGTTTCCATGGGACAAGTTTTACTGTATAGATACTAAAAACAAAAATTCCACAAAAATTCCACAGTTTCTCTTCGTACGAAACGCACGAGAGTCCGAGACCTGAAAAATGAACCTGTTAATTTCGCTCCCTGGTTACAATCCATTTACCATCGTCGAAATAAAACCGAAGAGAAGAGTCGAAATCGGTATTACCGGGATGTCTCTTGCGTAACGAAATGTCTAAAAAAAGCCCTCGAGCCACGGTTTCAGAAATGAAAAAGAGAAACAGATATGCATAACACGCTGCGAGGAAACTTCGCCGATCGGGGGGGGGCTTACAAATTTATTCCGCCGCCCGTACTTGCAAATAAAGGGAATGCCTCACTCTCTTATCATACCAATGATCTGTCAAAACACAAAACCCGACGATGAAATCGGTCTGCTCGAAGTCTCGCGGCTGGTAACGCCACGTCTGCTTCGTAATTTACACGCGAATCGGCCTTCGTGCCTCGTCGCTTGCCAAAGTATCGGGCAATAAAAGCATTTCGGCTACGCGCAAGGTTAGGTTAGGAAACCGGACGTGGAAGATCGACTTCGAAATTGCAGGATCTCTTCTCGCTTATTCCTAGTCTTTAACATTTTACTCGAGCAGTTTCGCGAATTGGAAAAAAATTTGAAATTTTCTCTCTCTCTCTCTCAACGTGAACAACACGGTTCTCACGATTTGCACTTTCGCTTCGATAAATTGAAGCGATTGGGAGGTTTGACGCCGGATAATCGCGAGTTAAGGGTGTAAAATAGCGACCGTTACGGAATTTATAATTGGGTAATAATTTCTCGGTACATTTATCGCGCGGTTGCGGCACGCTGAGAGCGCGTTAAGAACGAACGGTGTTTATTTATTTAAAAGCGTGCGGCGTGAACGCCGCGCGAGGGGGTAGCATAAATATTCAGTGGCGCCGCGTTGTCGATAGATCGAAATGTCGCGGAGGGAGAAACGGGGCGAGTGTTCCTGTTCCGTTTCGCGAGGAAGAAATATACGTCCATATCTCCGAAGGAGCGTGTGCCGATTGATCGATCTGCGGCGATCTTTCGATAAATGGCGCTTACGTGGAAAAAGAGAGAGACCACGCCCAAGTACCTGAGGGCCGCACGAGGTGGGTATAGAGTTACTGCCGGTTACGTAAGGGGTGACAAAGCCACGGTGTCACCATAAACCATATTTCCAACTCACGCTTCTCTCTCCCGTGCCCGTGCACAATATAAAAGGTCATTGCAGCCCTCCCTCTTTTGCGCGTTTTTCTCCCAATTTTACGAATCTCGATTGCGAAGCTTTCTTTCGCCTTCTTCTTTCGAAAAGGCAAGCGACATTGACGGACTCTTTTCCTTCTTTTTTCTTCTTTTTTTTTCATCCGAGGGTACTCTTGTCGATAATGAAACCGATTGTCCGGCAAGCGGTGGAATTAAGCACGTTACGCAAGGATTATAAAGTGCTCAATGTAAGGAGGAATTTACGGCCGCGTAATGGAATCTTTGCGTCTGTTAAAACGACACTCCGGCGACAAATTACGCCGTGTAACGAATTTACGATTAATTTACTCGATATGGGGGGATTCGTATGTAAATTCGCGGCGAGCGAATACCGTGAGAATGACTCGCCACGTTCATCACGTTCCGCGAACGTCGCGCATGTACGTACACCCTGTTGTCTTCGAAGCAATTCCGCGCGTTCGAGGAGGAAACAGCTGGAAAAAATCACCGCGAGATTATTGCAAGTTGCGGTCATCTCATTTCTTTCGTGTCCCTTTTGAGAAAGAGAGCGCGAGCACAAGTTATAAAGGAACATCGCGTTATAAAGCACGGCGATTTAAAAGTTTCTGAAACGTCAGAGACGCGGCGAGCGTGAAATCCAATTTCTGCTGCTTGACAGGCAACGTGGAGGGATCGTGAATTCTAAGACGTCGATAAAAGCGTGTCAGAGATAAGCCCCGGGGTCTCAAACCGCTCGTCTCAAGCAAGTGGATTCTCGACGACCCGATTTTCGCTCAAACAGTGCCACTGGTCGGTACGTATTATTTAAACAATACTGTAGCACGAGTTTAATAACACTATGATCCAAACAGTATCACTGGTCGATACGTATGAGTTTAATAATATCGATCACGTTTTTACAATTTTTATAATTATTGGGCTGTCCGGGAAGTTCGTGCCGATTTAATATAAATTAAATTTAATATTTAATAAATTTATACTTGATATATTTATATTTAATAAATTTTAGTATACATTTAATATACTAAAATTTAAATCTTCTGCGTTTCAATTTTCCTCCAAAATCGGCACGAACATTCCGGACAACCCAATAGTTTTAATTTTTCTTTAAATTGACGTAATTAACGACTCGACGAGGCTTGTTTGCATTCGACAACAGTTGAAACGGGATCGCGTAGGTACTCTCTTGCCTGATCGACTTCCATCGACTTTCTGCGAAAAATGTCCAATTTCGCGACGACGCTCATTACCTTTCCTTTCATTACTTTATTCGATAATTGATTCTTGCACTTCAGGAATAACGAGATTGCCAATTGAAATCGACAACAGCTTGGTTAATAATAGAAACGACAGCAACGAAGTGAAGTGAAGCGAAGCGGTAACACTCCGCAAGATTCTGCATTGTCAAGGTTCTGACAACTTCTTCGATGACGCAATGAAATAAGAATTTTTACGGAACAATTTACTGATGTGTTCGAGTACAACTTGTAAACTCGTAACGCATGCGACTCTACTTGCTATATGTGGCTGAATAATCACGTTAAAACGGTGAACTGTGTAATCAATTTTCTGGTATACAAATTTGACGCGAATGTTTTGAGACGTCAGGCATTACGTACCGCAATGAGGAACGCGTTTGTTAGAGAAAGGAGAGGATTTACAAAGCCCGCGGCGATTTATTAATTAATTTACCGGCCAATATCGAACGTTGCAATTGCAAATTCTTCGAGACGAACGTGAGAAAAGCGGACGACGGAAGATTTCACGGAGACGAAAGCGGTTTTCGCGTTTCACAATTCGAACACAATCGTCGGGCATAATGGTGGCTGCGATTTCGCGCGTGCAAGGCCGCACGCAAGTTCGAAGAAAGCAATTAGATTTGACGAGGAAGAATTTTTCAATAAGTAATTTTTTTTCATAACAGAGTGCCGCGCGCGCTCGAAGGACGCCAATTACGAAATTATCGGGCCTCATCGTCGCAGAATGCCTTCTCCTCTCTTTCAACGCCGAAGAATTTCTCTTTCTTCCGTTCTTCCCGCGCGAGCCAGGGAAAAGCAGAAACAGAATTCAACGTTCTCGCAGTTTCCTGCGGGTTAAAATTGCTCGCAATTTGCAATTTTCTTATCCTTTCCTCGGACAATGTGAAATGCCGCGTTGTTAAATTCACAATTTCCTAGAAATTGAAAAAGAAGACCGTAGCGAAGAGATATTCAAATCTGTTTATCGTCAAACAAACCGGAGCTGGATAATTTTGTCACTTGTCGAATGCATCTACAGTTTGCTCATTAACGATCGTTGATCCTCGGAAAGAAAGAAAGTAAGAGAGAAAGAACAAAAAAAAGAGGCAAAGACAGTGGACTGGACTAATTTCGTTTCTTTTACACGGTTCTTCAATTACAAGCGAGCACGGATCCTCGTTCTGGTCGGCGCGGCTCCGCCTTATTAAATCGTCGCCTGTTACACACGACCCAAAATCGGTTTACGTAATCGATCCGTGATCCACCTTCGAACGCATTTCGCTTTTTTTCGCATTCCCGACGCCGGCGTTGGTAGCACCCGAGAGACGTCCGTTGCCTCGTAGGGCCCGTGTCCTCTTGCCGCCACTTTCTCCACGATTACGTCACGCCGGTGCCGGCCCATGGCACCCCCATTTCCACAGCTGCGGGTTGCTTGCTTTCGGCGCTGCCACGGGCGCATGCGCATAAATACTCGCGTAAATATTACATGGTCGGCCGCGGTGCTTTTGAATATTAGACGCGAGTAAGGAAGTCGTCAAACGACTATACAGTGGACGTGGAAAAAAAAAAGAAGGCACGCCTAGTTTTTTTTTTTGAGATATCTCTTTATGGGGACAAATGATGTATTAGCAAAGTCTGTTCTTCGCTACGTACGTACAAATATATATATATACGCAACGTGTACAGTTGAAATGCAATTTCAAGTTAGTTACGTAAGAAAATTGTAAATGCGAAGAGAGTCGAAAAAGCATTGACGCTCATTCTGTATTTAATGTACAGTTGATCTGTTAATGTTTAATTTAGTGGCGGAGTGTTGTCGGAAAAATTGCAAAATATCCTTTTCTAAGTACTGGAATGTTGTCGCGCCAACATTGGGAAAGAATACTTGTCTTTGTGTCGTTGATAATATTTTATGTTTCGTTCAAATATATCGAACTGCAAAAATGTGTCAATGTCTTCCTGATTCTCGAATTTTTGTATTATTCGTGTTATCATAGTGGAAATTCCCACTGTGCGCATTGTTTTTGTACACACACCGTGGTTATTTTTGTACATGTATAAGTATGGAAATATATATATTTATAAATATATACATATATCACATATATATACTAATATAATATACATGATATAATATATATAATATAATATAATATAATATATATTACATACTACACATTTGTTCTCACAAAGACACGTCGCCCAAAAACTACTTGCGCCAATACTATATTTCATACACTTCATAGCTACATAAACTTCATTTTGTGTGATTTCAAAGAAGAAAAAAAAAACGCGAATGTATAAATGCAGATACGAGATTCAATAAAACAGTAAAACGAAACGTACTCGAAAATGTACGTTTTATCGTGTTGAATTTTTTTCTTTTTTTTTTTTTGACAAAAATATAACTGGTTACTCGACCCCACTAGACGCACTTTCCCGAGGAGTACACTCGACACGAGAGAACTTCAAGTGTCGAAATATTTACAGAGAGGCACGCGCGAATCGTGACGTAACGATTATTATTTGCTCGGAGTGCCTCACGATTTGAAAGGATTAACAGAGCACCATTTTCTTTTCTCGGCCGAGACCAAGTTCGCCGTCTCTCTTTCTATCGCCCGATGGTTGCCTGACCATTAATCAACACGTTCTATTCATCGTGCGTCGCGCTATTGGCGTTAATCCGCGTTACCTCAACCTACGCCGCCACAAAAGCGTCGTCTTCGCGCCAGCCACTCGAAGGTAAGCGCGCGTCCGTCACTCGCAATTTAAAACTATTGTGGAATTATTTGCTTGGAAGTTGAAATCGAGAAAAGGAGAAACAACAATATCACTCGTGGCTGTCACGAACGCGCAACCTCTTTAAAGATTCGATCTGATCGAATTGGACGACGCTGGCGAATTTTCACCGACGAAAGTCCTACTGCAGCGAGTCCTGTAGTCTGTATAATATATATTATAGTCTATAAATGTAACCCATGGTTACATTTTATTGCGCGATACGAGCCTGCGTACCTTCTTTTTCATCATCTCTCGGATCGATTTCGATTAGCCGGAAAGATTACGCGAGAACGCACGTCCGAGCGGGAAACGCGAACTTAATGGACGCGAGGAAAGGAAACGAAAACAAAACCACGCGGAAGGGATCCAGTTTTCAGTGAGGATCGGCAGGCAGGAAAGAAAGTTGTCGCGTCTCTTTGGTTCGCCTAGAAGTCGCAAAAGAAAACCAGGGATCTGGAACTGGAGAATGAACTTGGTAGCCGGCGGCCACCGGTGACGTCAAGTCCGCACGTCCGATCGAGATATCGAAAAACAATCTCGATCTTCTCTCCCCGTGACTTTCTATGGATCGAGGAAGTAAAAGCGTAACAGTTTGACGAACAGTCTGTCCCACGCGAGAGTGTAGAAGAATTGATCGAATTGAGATATAAATCACGCTGCAGAAAAGATTTAGACCATTTTCGGACGATCATAAGGATATACCGGGTGTCTTGAGCCGAACTACAGCGAAAGCTTGATCGTAAAAAGAAGAAAAAATGTAGAATTTGACATCAAATTCTTTGTTACAGAGTTACGAAGAAATATTGTGTACACGAATTTTGCAAGTAGCATTTTCTATTACAGTGGACAGACGGCGTTAAGTATATTTATTATAATAATAATATAACAAAAAATAATCTTTAGTTCCATAGAACGAATAGTATAATTAATAACACTATAAAGTTCTTAAGCACGAGTTCTCCATGTGAATAAACTTCTGTTGAATAAATCCTTTTCCTGTTTCAAAATATTCCGTAAATAAAAATTAAATGGATAGCTATATCTTACGTGCAACATTTGCTTGTAACTCTGTAACGAAACGATTTATATAATATTTCTCTTTTTCTTTTCGTTTGCAATCGCATCGTTTATAAATTTTGAAGCTATTAAAATTAGATTATTTATTCTGTTAAAAATTGGAGATTAAAGAATTGTACCTCTTGGAATACTGTAACTATATATACACCAAACACGCGGTTGATCGTTAGAGACACGTACCAATTACAAATCGATGCATCAGCTGAGAGTTCGCTGGCCTTATCCGTAAACTCGTCCAAAGTCTAGTGCAGTCGACGTTGCGAACGGTAACCTAGTAAGTCAAGTGTCTCGTGCTAACTTAGATCGTCCCACGGAATCTCGTTAATGGGAGGACAGGTTTCCTCGAAATCGGGAGATGGATTCGATCGATGTATCTTACAAGGTGGATGATTGTTATTAATCATCAAACGTTTAGCCGAGGTTTAGGTTAAGAGCGCGGCAAGATGCGTACAATTGCATAATTCATGAGGCACTGATCCGCCGTTTTGGTAGCGCAGTGGACGCCATTAAGGAACAATAGCCGCGGATAAATGGCGAAAGTTCACCTTGACAAAATATGTGGACACGAGTGTCCACTCGCACAAAGGATATTTTTTTTAACATTCTAGATATTTTCTCACAGCACGAAGGACAATTCTTTCGTTAAAAATCGTGCAAACCTTCTTCTTCTTTTTTTTTGGCGTATCTCTGGAGGAGAAAGGAAACTTATCAAACTTATCTTTGAAAACGAAAATTCGCGCTCGCTGTCAAATTACACACCGCCGCACGATGTCCTCTATTTCGTTCACGGAGAACCAGTACGCGTACTAAAATTAAAACTCGCAATTCTCCGCGTGTTATCCAATAACTATATCAGGCGTTGCAGGTATACCAGCTTGTATACCGAGTGTAAACGATACGGGGAGCTCGTAAAGTCAATCGGGTGTTAAAGCAAACATGTTTCGGACGTTGGAACCGGCTCATTGGCAGAAATACGAGGGGATAAAAAACTTCGAGACCCAACCCGGGGACGGTGCCGCCTCTCTGATCCCGATTTTCGTTAATTCCCTGCTTCTTTCTCTAACTTTAATAAAATATGTTACACGCGTACGCGAGATCATCCGTGGAATGTCATCTCGCGAATTAATCCAGTGAGTTAGAGAAAATTTTCTTTAATTACTTTTAGTTACATTTCTCCATTGAAGGAAATTTTTATCATCTATGAGAGAGGCACCGGTGTTTGCCCTGTCTAATTTACACATCTACGTTTCTCCAACGCTCGCGTTATGGTTCAACTATCGCCACGGTCAATCGACATGCTTCACGTGACGCCACAGTCAACCAGCCACCTTGGCTCGATTCAAAGTCACGCACACTTTCAGCGGTCGATAAAACCATCGAGTCGTTAAACTGTCAATTACTCGGTTTGCCCAATCGTTGTTACAATTACGTCCAATAATTTAGCGAGAAGCATAGTTTTGTGGTTCGTACATTTGTACGTTGGCCAAAACGAGCACGTCTCTTCACGCGGATGAAGACAGTTCGCGAACGAGTTTCTCCACAACACATAGGAAGCGTGGACGGCGATTATTTAAATTGCACAGGTGAAATCAACGGAGATCGTAGATTGGCCTGATTGATCCTTATTTTTTTCAAGTTTCTTAATTGTCGCAGCCGCGCGTTCGATGACGCCGCGGGCTACGCGTGTAATAGAATGGCCTTAAGGAATGGTCTCGATGGTTGGCGGAAAGAAAGAAAAAAAAAATTCGACCGAGGGAATTGACGTTTGAAAGGAGAAGGTTGCTGATTGGACGACTTCGTTTGGAAATTGTCAGCCCGTTGCGCGTGGGAGTGTGCGAGCACGATCGGCGTGGAAGTAACGAACATCGGAAAGAGAAGACTCGCGACTAATTCCACCGGCGTTTCCCCATCGTATAGATCGAAATAAAACGTTACTCCCAGTAGTGCGTGAACGTTCACTTCGTTTTTAGAACTGTGACACATTCCCCGTGACATTATAGCAGATCCTAGTTTGAATGCAAGTGAATTCGCGAGATACTTACTCACTGCATTGAAGCGGCATCGTGTTGCATCGTATCGACTCATGTTACGGGCTCGGTTCTGAATTTCTTCAACGTTCGTTCGATTAGTCAGCCAGGATGAATAGGAGCTGAGTGTTCCAAGTTCCAGTTCCCATTTTTGTCACACCTGCCATAAGACATTCAAATTTTACGAATATTTTACAACCCTTTATTAAAAAGAAAAGAAGGAAAATTGCTACAAATTTTGAATGTTCATCTTTGAAGTTCCAGTTAAATTCGCATTCAGACGATTCTGGTTGGGTTTAGGTTAGGTTTAGGTTAGGTCAAGTTTAGGTTAGGTTTTGAAAGGGTAGCCCCTAAAATTCTATTTTTACAAATGCGTACCGATATTTTTTGCATAAGTAAATTCATAATTATTTACTGTATTAATTAACTAATTAATAATTATTTATTGTATAAGTAATTGCTTCGAAACACTATAGATAACATAATCAATGAAATTCATCTTTATATTGAATACAAAATTAGAAGAGAAGTAGAACATGCTTCGTTTCATCCCCTCTGTCGCTATTCTTCTTTTGAAGGATCTTCTTCATGGACATCCTGCGCGATACAAAGACCAGAGCCAAGCGTCTTTTGGCTTTCACCACTGTTTGCTACCGATGGCCATGGTGTTTTTGCAAAGTATACATACGTAAGCCATCACGTGCTACGTCTCATCAGCGGAAATTACGATTCGTCGTGTCGAATGATTCAAGAAGCGACATTGTTCGCGAGGTTTTAGTGCCTCCTGGATTGCTTCATCGGTCCCCGGGACCTCGACTATTCGAGATCGGCGCACAGAAGCCTTTCAATTGTCGGTTGAATAATTCACGCGACACAATTAAGCAATCCTTTGTACGCTTATTACGGCGTGTAAATGAAAATGGGACTATTGCTCGTCGACTATTGAGAGTAGTAAGAGTATAATACATCTACATATAGACAAAGCCGGAACGACTTGGAGTCGACTTCGATGACGCAACTCGCCCTGGCGCCAGATTTTTCAACGTGCCCCCGTTTCTTCGCAAACTGATCCATCTCGCGTCGCGCCGACATTGTCAAATCGGCAAGGCCACTCCATTTTGTTGGCGCCCGCCTAACCTAGACATTTATCTATCTAACCTAAACCTAACCTAAACCTAACCTAAACCCAGACCTTTATCTATAGTACATGAACCTTTGTTAAGGACAACCCAGCGAAATTTGGTTTGCGAGGGGACAGTCATCGAAGAACTGGCACTGATTCGAGACACAAATTTAAAAAAAAAAGAGAAACCGAGAAGAAGATGATCAGTCGGTTGAGACTGAACTTTTTGAAGAAACTAAAAAGAATCAGAGAATCATACATACGACAATACGTGTGATGAGATGGAAGTTGAACAGCAGATAAGGTTGACATAATGATTTTGCTACTTGAGGTGTAATTTCCACGAAGGAGATACGGAAATGATTACAGGGGGTAACAATTACAAAAGATTGTTAAATTACATGCTTTCTGAGAATGAAGAGAACGAAGAGTGTAACGTTCCGGAAGCGCGTGTGTCACTCGTGTGTCGTTATATTTCGACATTAGACGCGTCGAGTGTCTTCTGAACAAACGAAGTTTATTCTCACCCTTGAGGCCAACGGTTTCGTAATTTTCTATCGCGAGTAACTGGCCATCGCGCGTCTGTCCTTCGCTCGTTAAGAATCCTTCCTGCTTATTAGACGACAAAGCTGCCATTTCGCGGATCGTGCAGCGTAAAATCCAACATCAAGAAAGAAAGAGCAAGTTTCAATTCGAGAAAAGGTTTCTTTGCTCGAAAACAACGCGTGTTCGCGTGTCGCGTAAAGAGATCAGCATCGAAAGTGTTGCTACATCGTGAACCAGCTAATTTGTTTGCCAGGAAATTTGTTTGCCACGGAATGAAAACGAAAGGACCCGTCTGCGGGACAACGAGCAAGCAGGATCAACGCGAGCGTGTCGAAACATGGTCCACCTACAACAAGAGTTAATCATGTCAAGGACCCATTCAGCCTTCTCTCTGCCTCGCATAATCTTGTTATAATACCCTCTTAACCCTGCGTGAGCGCGTCAGTAAATCAATTTTATTCTCGGTCTCGATTATCCGGTTTCGATGATAACGAGTTTAAAGGAATTTGGACGCGTGCCAACGCGTTGTTTCGAAACGCACTGAGAATCCAAGCAACGAATATTTGGTCTTCTCCGAACTAGCGGTTACTTCTCTCCAAAGAAAGTGAATTTTATCGAAAAATTGGAGATTCTAACATCTTATTTCTCTTTTATCTCCCCGGCAAACGTCGACGAGTTTGCTTCACGCGTTGATTGTTGATTCGATAGTCGGAAACAGATTTTTCTATCGCTCGTACGCGTTCTCAGAAAACTATTACCCATCTCTTTTTTAATAACGAGACAATGGTGCTGTTCCTAGGATGAATATTTAGATCATTCTCCGTGATCCAAGCTCGCGGAACAATGGTGACAATGAAACGTCAACGTCGTAATAAGGCAGAAATAATTGATGACACGAATCTCTGTAACATCGCGCTAGATCCGCAATGTCTTTCAATTTTCAATCTCTGCTACCCAGATTAGACGTTTCGATTGATTGTTTATTTTCAAGTCTTCAAAGTCGACGACTTTTTTCTCACGATCATGACAGCCTCGATGAATCATCTGCGTCTCGGAAGAGGAACGAATCCAATTCCATCGAAGCAATTAGCTCCGCTTCTAGTTCTAACTGCTGGTTTAATTACTGGCTTCTAACGAAGATAATCCAAAGACATCCGTACCTAACGAACATAATCCCTATTCCAAACAACACTTCGTTTCCTCACAAGTTCCATCATTCCAAGGAACTCGCAAACAACTCGGTACTCCAAGCGATCCCGAGCAAAGTTTCTGGCTTCAAACCCGCCACATTCACCGATACCATCGAGCGTCGAGAGACTTTTCTCAATCCGCTATATACGTGGGCGAATGAAGCCTTCATGAACTCCGTGTAATCGCATTATCGTTGTTGAGATAAAGTTCGAGATATCGACCGATTTTTGACGAACACCTGCAAATTCCAGCGTGACGACTTGCAAAGACTATTCTTCCAGCGAAGGATCATCGCCGGTGTCTCGATCTTCACTTTTGATTTTTTATTTTATCCGCCACATTCGACTGTCAACTGGGCCACGATCGTTTCGTGACTCTCGAGCAGATCGTGAAGGCAAAATTTATGCTGTAATTTTTTCAAACCTTCAAATTCAAACTTTCACTGTGATCGATGGAATTGGACAAAGTGCTAGCTCGATACCCGCGTTACTTTTGCAGGTCAGGAAAAATATCACGTAGAACGTGCGTTTAGAACGTATTGCTAACATGGTTAACACGTTTATCGCGTTGAAATTCAGTTTGGAGGTTCTTCGAGGGAAGTTTAGAAATTTCTTTGTCTGTCGTTTCGCAAAATTGCGTTTTCTAACAAGCTTCGTCCGTTCAGAGGTAATTAAAATATTGCCTGGAAAATTACTATCTCGAGAGGTGGAATCGAAACGACAGGATTAATCAAAAGATAAAAGTCTATGTAATCTAGAACGATAAATTTTTTTCCACAGCGCGATGACGAAACTGAACCACAATGTTATTTTTGAAAGCGTTTGATGAGTAATGTTTTCATTAGTTGCGCGATTAGATAAAGCAAGATACTTCGATACTCCGTTACAAGTACTTTCTCTGATAAGTATATATGTTGCAACGAATCGTTGACGCGAGGCAATTCATAACTCGATACGACGTCATCAGCAGAGATAAATTAATTGATCCAGGCAGTAAAATTTCGTAAAATTAGAATTGAGTTTCTCCAGATATTCTCCATGAATCTATCATACATTAATTGCCAATATTTATTCCATATGAATTTGTAACAGACATAAAAAAAGCATTTATTTCGAGACACTATGAACTTGCTTTTCTATTTCGTTTCTTGTTTCAATTTACTGCTCAAAATATTAGAAAAATTAGAAAAACGCCACAACAAATACATTACGATCCGGGAACGAAACCAAACTAAGATTCAAACTTCCCACGCATTTCGCTCGGCAGCAGCGTGCGCTGCTTATCGATCAATAGCGAGTCTGAGGCCCCCTTCAGGCTACTCCCCGAATTATCACTGACAAACCAGCTCTCGCAGTTCCATTCAGCAACGTTAGCGCTACTTCCTAGAAACCTCTCGTACGTGCAATTTAGCGGTATAGTTACGGCAACAGACTTGTCAGCCAACTGCCTAACAAACATCTTTTGCACAAGTGTGTAAAACGAACGTGCACCGTGAGTGCACGAGAAGATCTATCCTCCCGTTGTTCCAAATCGTGGCTCGTCGATCAAACTCTGGCCTCTTCTCCGTCCTCGTTGGATTCTCTGCCGCGCAATTTCCTGAGTTGATTGGTCAAACTGTACGTCGTGCAGCGACAGTGGCGCCACCAGCTGAACGAACAGCTGTTTCGAGCTCGTCCGCCGAAATTCCGATTGGCTCGGTCCCAGGCCAGTCGTCGACGTTTCCACAGGAAGTCGACGGGACGAGCGAGGGCGCCAGCCTTTCGTTCCCACGAAATTCGTATTCAAATTCTCTGGCCGGAAAGGGGCGCATGCGTGGCCGTTTCTCATTGACACGAGGAGGCCAGCCTGAATTTCACTCAGTTCTCTCGTGGCCGGTTTGAGAAGGACTGCCACAAGAGAAGATACGGTCTTTGTTATTTTCGGTGTTCCCCTCGGTCCCGCGCCTGCGCTTCTTCTTCTTCTTCTTCTTCCCTTCAGTTGCGAGAACCCGTTTCACGAATCCCGACGTGGACCAATTTCTCCGACCACGAGAATGTCCTACTGCACTCGAATCCTTCGGGATCAGGTATGCATTGGATTGATTTACTTTCGACAACGACGCATACCAAAACATCGTCGAATCGGTGACGTGAAAATCGGTCTTTGTCGTCTCTCGTTTTTGACCGCTCGACCCCGTTATCAAGGTCGTGTTACGTTCAAGTGGCAGGCCGTCGATCATCGATTCGAATGTTGACGAAAATGCTGACATTTTCCTCCTCAACCGCCTCCACCGCCTCTTTGTGAGACGTAACGATCCCTCCAGTAACGAATAATTAATTACCTCCTCTCCCTCTCTCTGTTTGCTTTTTCGTTTCTTAACTGAAAATGATCGTTACGTTGCGACGTTCGACGATGTTTTGTAACAATGGTTTCATTGACACGATCCTCACGGACGAGATCGATCGATCGGTAGCATTTCGGAGCAGCGACGTATTTATTTGGAGCACCGTTTGGACGCCCCAGTTGCCGAAGATATTTCACGATAACAACGTAATGCATACGAGTTGTTAGAGAAACGAAACAAGCAGGAGGATAGAAACACCAAGTTACATAAGGCGTTTCGAAATTACTGCATATACATAACGGGCGCATTTTTCAGGAATTTCGAGGTTAGGTCCGTGCGGCCATTGCGCGCAGGGGTGCGCAGGGGTCAGAGGTGAACGTCGGTAATTTTTAAATCCTCTGCTGTTTGGTAGAAAGCTGCCGTGTACTGTTGCACGATAAAAACATGTATGCTAATTGATAACGAGAGTCTGCCGTCGAGCCAAAGATAAACATGTTGAACTTCTTTTTATGTATCTTCCAAAGATCAGTTTTTTTCCTCAACGCACCTCGTTGAACAAGTTTTTCGTCTCTGCGAATAAAAGAATTACGTAACCGTGCAGCTGTATATAGATGAATCTGTCCGTACCGTTTCATCACGTGTACATCACTTCTACACTTGCGCGTAGATAACTTAAGGACATGGCAAAACAAAGATGTAGTTCAACTGTCCCACTATCGTAAAACATGAAATGTTTTTCATGGTTTTCAAAGTATCGTGTTATTACTAATGCATTTTCCTCGTAGAAAAATGTAATTGCTTATTGGCTAAAAATAAAGTCGCTTCAATAAATTTATTTTCACGGCCGATGCTCGTGTTATCTGTAACGAAGCGCTACTGTTATCAAGAGACTTTGATGATATTACCGTCGGAATTTCCACGATTGTGTACACTGCTAAATTCGGAATTACGTTGCATCATGAATGATTCGTGAAATTTGCACCTGAATTGATTCAATTCGTGATAGATTTTTTTCTTTTTTTTGTGTAATTCTCTCGTTCTTCAACTGATTTTCTTCTACCTCTTCTTCTTATTCTTCAATTAAAACATGTCCAAGAGTCGGCACGACGATTAACTGGTAAATTTCATTCGCAGAAACTCGTCGTTTTCGCGGCGGACATCCAGCAAAGATGTTTCAACGTGAGCGCGTTGAGCTTCGCCGCCGCGAAGGTGGCAATGTCGAAATTCGACAAGGACAACTACCTGCCGTACGACAAATTGGAGGAGAGGCTTAGAACGGTGAAAAAAAGGCAAGTATTGAACGTCTGCTCAATCGGAGCACACCCAACTGTGTACATGTAAAATCGTTGCAGATTGAACCGGCCATTGACACTCTCTGAGAAAGTTTTGTACTCTCATCTCGATGAACCCGACAAGCAAGAAATTGTCCGTGGAACCAGCTACCTCAGGTTGCGACCAGATCGTGTCGCTATGCAGGATGCGACCGCTCAGATGGCCATGTTGCAATTTATCAGCTCTGGTATTGCTCGAAACAATATGTAGCCTTCTAGATTTCTTGACGATTAATTTTGCAGTTTTTACGATCTTCTCAATCTCAACACTTGTTGCTGCCTTCCTATCTTTCACTTTAAAGTTGCCATTTTCTCTTGGTAGGACTGCCAAAAGTCGCCGTGCCTTCCACGATTCACTGCGACCACTTGATCGAGGCGCAAGTGGGCGGCGACAAAGACTTGAAGCGCGCAAAAGACATCAACAAGGAGGTGTACAATTTCCTGAAGACAGCCGGGGCCAAGTACGGCGTCGGTTTTTGGAACCCGGGCTCCGGTATCATCCATCAGATTATCCTCGAGAACTACGCTTTCCCAGGCCTGTTGATGATCGGTACCGACTCTCACACGCCTAACGGCGGTGGTCTGGGCTGTCTTTGCATCGGTGTGGGTGGTGCCGACGCCGTGGACGTGATGGCCAACATACCGTGGGAATTGAAATGCCCCAAAGTCATCGGCGTGAAGCTGACTGGAACGTTGAAGGGCTGGACCAGTCCCAAGGACATAATCCTGAAGGTTGCTGGTATCCTGACGGTGAAGGGAGGAACCGGAGCGATCGTCGAGTACTTTGGCCCCGGCGTCGACAGCATCAGCTGTACTGGAATGGCCACCATTTGCAACATGGGCGCAGAAATTGGCGCCACCACCTCGATATTCCCCTACAATTTCCGTATGCAAGATTATCTGAGAGCCACCGGAAGAAGCGAGATTGCCAACGCCGCGGATCAGCACAGAAAAAGCCTCTTGACTGCCGACGCTAACGCTAAGTACGACCAGATCATCGAACTGGACCTATCTACCTTGGAACCACACGTCAACGGGCCGTTCACGCCTGACCTCGCTCATCCTATCTCCAAGTTGGGTAAGTGAGATCGAATCTGCTCAAACAGAGTGAAAGAGTTGAAAAGATTTCTAGTTGAACATTTATACACGAATTGGGAATTTGCAATATCCACAATCTGCCGTAGGCGAGAACGCCAAGAAGAACGGCTGGCCGAACGAGATCAAGGTCGGCCTGATCGGTTCCTGCACAAACAGCTCTTACGAAGACATGGGTCGATGCGCGAACATCGCGAAGCAGGCTATCGACCACGGACTGAAGGCGAAATCCGCGTTCAACGTCACGCCAGGATCCGAGCAGATCCGTGCCACCATCGAACGCGACGGAATTGTAAGTCTTGTAATTTTCTGGAACAATGACTTCGATGGAGTCCCATTGAGACAGGGCTGTACTCCGAGCCGAAGTTTCTCAGAGTTTCTTTGGGACCGTGCCAAATAGCGTTGGTACGTGTCGCGCAGCACAAACGACGAGTTAAGCGACCCAAGCCAATTCTTAATTTGACTTCGATGCATTTTGACAATGTCAAGGAAAAAATAGAGACTCGTCGATTCACGTGACGGGGATCAGCGGATGACAATGAAATCGATTTAGAACACGATTCACAACAGCTGAGAGGTGGTTCGTTAGAACGTTGTATAGAAGAGAGGTCGAAAATACTGCGATGTCTTTTAAGATTAATTATAATCCTTTGAAAAATATCAGAAATTATGCACGAAGATAAAGGGAAAATTTCAAAAATCTCACAGACAGTATTCTGTGTAGAAATCATTTCAATATCTATGCTGTTATTGATAACTTTATAACTCTAAGTTTTCAAACCCTCACAAAGTGACCTAAGATTCTCTCTAAATTTAGGCGGAGATCCTTCGAAACTTCGGAGGCACCGTGTTGGCCAATGCTTGCGGTCCTTGCATCGGTCAATGGGATCGCCGAGACATTAAGAAAGGAGACAAGAACACGATCGTCACCTCGTACAACCGCAACTTCACGGGCAGAAACGACGCGAATCCCGCGACTCACGCTTTCGTCACCAGCCCGGAACTCGTCACTGCCCTCTCGATCGCTGGTAGACTGGACTTCAACCCTGTTACCGACAAACTCAAGGGCAAGGACGGAAAGGAATTTCTGCTGAAAGATCCGTTCGGTAAATGGGATTCTCCTCGTCAAATTATCATTCGTTCGTGGCAAATACCGTACAATTACGCGTTGAGCGATCGAAAAGATAAACAGGATCCCAGCCAGTTTGCAAAAGATTAAGGCCGTGATTCACTCGTGGCAACGAGTTCCCACGTTTTCACAGAGTCGTCTGCGTTATGATTTATCGTGTGTCCAACGCTGGATAATTACGAGCTTGAAAATAACACGCCAGGAGGATCGAATTAGACATCTGACTGTAAAACACTCGTTGGGAACTGTCGCTTTTGAAACTGATAGTTAATTACTTAATTAAGCGCGGGATTATTTCGTGCGCAGATAATGGACGGTTTGATAAAATCGTCTGTCTGCGTATTTTCCTTTTAACGAGTAGATCAAAGTTCATCCGAATTTGCTACGCCAATTTCTCGCGATAAAGTCTTATATTTTGCGGTAACGTAAGGATTTGACTGACGGTGTAAAAATTGCATTGCTCTAGGCGACGAGCTTCCCAGCCGCGGTTTCGATCCTGGCCAGGACACGTACGACGCTCCCCCGGCTCAAGGCAGCGGCGTCAAGGTCGACGTGAACCCGAAGAGCGAGAGATTGCAGTTACTGGAACCATTCGACAAATGGGACGGCAAGGATCTCACCGACTTGACCATCTTGATCAAGGTCAAAGGGAAATGCACCACCGATCACATCTCGGCCGCTGGACCGTGGCTCAAATATCGCGGCCACTTGGACAATATCTCCAACAACATGTTTATCGGGTAAATGTTTTCAGAATCTTGGATATATCGCGAAAATATCGATGTGATGGAAAATCAAATGCGAATATTCGGTTCATAAATATTTCTCAGAGCTGTGAATTCCGAAAACGGCGAGATGAACAAGGTGAAGAATCAACTGACCGGCGAGTGGGGAAAAGTCCCGGACGTGGCCAGGCATTACAAGAAGAACGGCGTGAAATGGGTAGCCGTTGGCGACGAGAACTACGGAGAGGGCTCGTCTCGGGAGCACGCAGCTCTCGAGCCGAGACATCTCGGTGGCCGTGCCATTATCGTCAAGAGCTTCGCCCGTATCCACGAGACCAACCTGAAGAAACAAGGACTGCTGCCCCTGACTTTCGCTAATCCCAGTGATTACGACAAGATCCAGCCTACCGACAAGATCAATCTCCTGGAATTGAACACTCTGGCGCCTGGCAAGGTAAAGTCCTCGTCAATGATTCCAATGAAGATCTAAAAGATCTTGATCTTTTGGTCCCACTGAATAATAATCAAACGTTCGTTAAAGAACAAAAGTATCTTGGCTCTTGATTGATCGCTATTAAATATACACCATGTATATTTTGTACCAACTAGGTACAAACGATCAAAGATAGTACTAAAAATATTCGCAACTATATTTATTGAAGTATTTGTGTATGTGAAGTAACTCTTTCAATTTCGTCTATACCATTTCTAAAATAGTAAGCACACTTGGTTAGCCAACCAAAAGGGAAAAGTTTCAATTACGCAACTCAAACGATGATCTCTGAACAGTCTTATTGTTAAATTGACCTTCCTCTTCAACTTGCAGCCAGTGAAAGCAGAGATCAAGCACAAGGACGGCAAAGTGGACACCATCACCCTGAACCACACGTTAAACGATCAACAAATATCCTGGTTCAAGGCGGGCTCGGCTCTGAATCGCATGAAGGAGATCTCCGGTGGACACTAAAAAACGCGCTCGTCCATTGAAGCCGCGAAATCGTCATCGTTCTTGAGGAGATATGCCACACGATCTCGTAGTTAGTTGCGTGTATACATCGATGATGCGAGCAAAGATCGTTACTCGATGTAACACGCTAATCTTGCAGGTAGATTTGCGTAACATAATCGCGATGATGAGGATCGCCGTGTCTCGTTACTCCGGCGCGACGTGGCGTTTCAAAGCGAGAGAGAGAGAGAGAGCAAGAGAGAGAAGAGTTATTCAACATAACAAAAAGCGATGAAAAAAAAAGAAAAAAATACAGAAAAAAAAGGACGAATGGTACACGTTTTCTTTTGACACGACAATACCTCGATACGTACTCGATACGTATTCCCAAGCAGAGGGAAGAGAAAGGAAGCAATGATGATGAATCAAGACCGATCGGGTGAAATTATTTTAGCCAGATTTCTAGTACACGTCAGTCAAACGATAGAGGGAGCGAGTCGAATCGTTCTTTAAGCATCGCTCGAATCGTCCAGTATCGGGATGGATATCACGTACAAAGTGCGAGGAGGAAATTTCCACGCGTCGATAGGGCAGCAACGGTGCAACTCGCGCGTGCCAGCGTGTTCATTTTTAAATCGTGTACAGCCCGGCGATGGCACGCCGAGATTGCACACCCCTGGTCGAGCGAGAGGTTTCTTCTTCCTCTGTCTCGATGGAATCTTCTGTACATATTACGTTATTGTTCGCAATGTAGGACACATCGTGGTTACACCGTTTTCTAGATACGACTGGTTCGATTAGATGTAAGATTCGCTGTTGTTGCTCGAGCAAGAAATAAAAGATCATACCGAACAGCGAACATTGTTTTTTCATTCGTCGTCTGATGTACGTGTAATTTGCATTTGATGGAAATTAACGATAGAAAGTAAAAGTAAATTCTCATCAGCTCTTAATACAACTTAATACGTTTATAACAAACTCGTAGTGCCATTTACGATAATCAAGTACTCGTACCATCTGCTGTTAAAAGCGAGAACTACATATACATGGATCCTGTACGGATCCTTTACAAAATCATTGTTATAATCAAATAACGTCTTAAATTACTATTATTTTAGTTAAAAAAAAAAAGAAAAAATACTCCAGAATAACTATCCACTCGATTTTCAATTTAAATTGCAAAAGGGAAACAGTAGCGGATAAAATAAATAAATAAATTTGAATACGAAGACAAATATAACAATTTATATCGCGTGTTAAATAATTCTAACGTAATCAATGTTCTAAAATATCGAGTAAAATTTGGAATAATTTTGTAGAAGGTAAGCATCGAAAATGATCTGTACGATTTTCACGAGTCAAGATTGCTCGTGTGTCGTGTAATGACCTCGTCTAACCTCGAAGCTGAGATCAGAAGCATTGAATTTTCCAAATTCAACGTAAATTAAAGCGTCACATATGCAGAGTCACTTACCCCTTTGCAGAGAGGACGAAGATACACCGAAGAGGGTCCATATTAAAGTCAGGGAGGAAATTCGTCGATAGAAATCGAATCGATCTATTACGTGTCTATTACGTCACTGGTTTTTCGTTGACGATCGATCGATGATCGTCAGATGTTCAAGCATGCGCCGTGATCACGGCAAGTTCATACACGTCTGCAATCATACGTACTTGCAATTACAAAAAATACTCGGATATACCGTATAATTTTTATTTCCAATTTTTAAATCTATATTCTGAATATATCAATTATTATTAATATTATTTTAAAATATTAAAATATCATTTTGAAATATATAAATGCAAAAAATTAAAAAAAAAAAAAAAATCATTGGTAACGCATTCGAACATTTTGCCAATTTAATTCATAAAAACAATTTCGATTCGTAATAATTTTAACTGAGAAAAGTAGTTTCAATTGGATCGGATATTCGCTTGGATCGTTTTCTGACATTTTTACATTATCAATTTCAGAATTTTCGCTCCAATTTAATTTCAAACAAGTTAATTACAAAGTTCCGATATCCTGCCGATATTAAATTTTATTCGTCTAATTAAACAGGCTTATGCACCAATAAATTACCTGCCATCGTCATTACTCCGTGAATTATGGTATCTCGCAGTTTCTCCAAACATTTCACGTCGGAACTATGTTTACGGGAGTAACGCAACCTGTTACAGGTATTAGGCAACATAACTGGCGTCTTCCGAATACTAACAAAGAAAATTCCTCCTATATTTAGTTGACCGTTAAAACGAACCATATGCTATGGAAAATCGAGGCGCATGCTTCGTTGCCACGACGACCGATTCGCTTAACCGTACACAAAGCCTGCAAATAAACCTACCATCAGTCATTTTTCGTTCAGAGGATCATCCTGTTCGAAAGGGTTCACTCGCGAAAGTTAAAAATTTTATCTCGCAAATTTTTCAACAAATCGTACAAGCGCTCAAACACTTTCTCAAGTGATTCTAATTCTACAAGCGAGCAAATATAGATTTAACAGATTCAAGTTGATTCTCTTTTTCAAATCGCGAGTCAATAAACTAACTTTCTTACGTGTCTAACTTTCCGATCTCGGCCATGTCGGTGGAGGGTGAGTTTTTCCTCTCGATCACAGGATCCATCGAGCACGGGGACTTTTACGACGTCAACAACGCCTACTGCAAATACGGATTCCACTTTGGCCCGGAATGGAGCGTAATCGCCGTGAGTTATTTTGTTTGGCCACCTGAAAACGGTTAAATCGGAAATCAGAGCCGAGAAGGAGGAATTTCGCCTAACATCGATCCTCTCTAACGTCTAACTCGCGCAATTGCATTCAGGGTATCGAAGAAGGTCTGACGCAGATGTGCAAGTGCAGCAACGATCCTCGAAACCTGGCAGTCTGGAACTTCCCTCTGGAAGTCACGTTCAAAAGTACCAACCCGCACGGATGTAAGTGAATCAAACGATGCTCGGCTTGTTTCGAAAAATTCGAGCGATCTCGCATACGATGTGTCAAAATCTGAGTTTCTCTTTGCAATCTGATTTGAAAGAAGAGTGTGAAATACACACAAATCGGGAGAAATGTTATTAGAAGATTCGTAAAGTAACTAGGAAACGCCAATATTACCAATCTTTTTGCATCAAACGATGTCTCAGGGCCTCAGTTAATAATATCTGTTTACGGCTTGGACACCTTCGGCCACGATGTCATCAGAGGATATGGAGTGTGCCACTTGCCGCTGGAAACAGGTCACCACGAGAAAAGGTACTGGATTACGACCCTGGAAAGACTCTTTAATATTTTACAATGCGATACAAACACCGTTGCAACGTCCCATTTATCGCCACAAATTTGTCCTTTCATTTTTACGGCTAAAAATAATTACCAATTACTTGGTCTTCTGGAATTTAGAATTGGAACTTTATCGCAAAATATTGACATTTCCGGAAAATTTGACACGGCAAGAAAAACACATGTTTCCAAGACTTATCCAAGTTTTATCATGTCGTTGATGTGTCCAACGTCTAATGTTTAACAATGTAAAACTAACATCTGAAAAAGAAACACGGAAGTTAATTAAACGTATCGTCGCGATTTACGAAATCTTGAAATCCAGTGATCTCCGATGATGCGTCACTCTAATTTCTCCCGCCTGTTACCCCGAATCCTACCTGTCACGACGTGGACAATTACTCCGAGAGTCCATTAATACGCGAGCAACTCTCCCGGCGTCAAACGAGATTTAATCAGTCGCGTGGGGTAATCGTCGTTTGACGACGATTGTCAACTAACATCGATGAAATTCCGCAGGGTATCGGTGTACGTGCCGGAGTCCTCCTCGGCGTTGCAACGATTTGCGGCCTGGTTAACCGGAAGAAGGCCGGAGCTAATTGATCCGGCGATATTGGCCTCTGGCGGCGGAAGGGAGCGTAAGGCAACATTTTGAAAGCGTTTCACTCCTCGTCCCTCACCGAGACTACAGATTTCGCGTCACCAAGGACAGTCGATGCGCCTATACGGCTGTGGCAATTTGCAACATCAGCCAATAGAAACGAATCGGACAGGCGAGTCCTAGGCGAATTAATCGATACGATATGTACCAAGTTCAACGATATGAATTTACTAGCAGGACTTGGTTCATCTCTTGTTTTCCTTCCGTTTCTCTCCGGGATTCTTCGGTAAGCTCGTTCTCGACAGTCTACTTTACATCGACCGGAACTATCTCGTTTGGCGCTTCCTCCACGTTTTTGGAAAACAGCGGCGGAACTCTTTGTTCGGTGGTTCCGCAGAAAGTTTCGAGATGTCCCGAATTATTTATATGTTCCAAGTTTCGGTGAATATCTGCGTTTTACTATTCTCTTAATTCGTAAGACTCTCTCGTTAGTCTCTCCAACACTTCGCTTCTTTACGCTTGAATCGTAGTAGTTCTTTCATCATTGAAGACGAGGTCATTACATCGTTACAGCGTGTCGATCCATTTCAATCTCGTCGCGCAGTGCACGCGTGTGCAAGTTGCAAGATAAGATAAGATTTATTCAAAATAATTTCGAACGACACAGTCTTTATCCTTCCGCGATAAGACGCTGTAACGCTGGAAAGTTGCACGTGCACCTGATGTTCCGCTAGCCGGCGCGTCCGCAATGGCGGCCTCGAGTAATAACTTCTTTTATAATTGCAGTCACGCGCATGAGAGTGGAGGGTATCGTTACCGTGACGTTCAACGTCGTGCTGAAAGATTTCTTCAAGTTGGGCTACAACAACGGCGAGCAGCAGAGGAAGCAACGAGATTCCAGTTGATCGAACGTTGTAAAAACGTTCCACCGATATTGCGGCACTGTTTACTTTCCACTTCTTACGCTCCCGTGTCTCATCCTGTTACTTACATTTCTTTCGAGCGAGAGAGTATTCTGCCCTGTACTCTCGGATATACGTTTTACTTAGGAGGCACCAAAGTTGCGAGCGACTCCGATTAAACGAAGAAACGTTGATTCGATTTGTTCGATTTACTCGACTGTTGGATCAATCCTCTGACTGGTCTCTAAAAAATAAAATGTGTTCAATGTTTTGTAACTCGTGAATAATAATAATAATAATATTTTTTACGTAGGATGCTGTTTTATTCTTGCTTTTATTCCAACGAAATGATAAATAAATTAAAACCGTAAAATATCAAGTAACACGAAGGTAATTCACACGAACGTATTTCATAATTATAAATACAAAGGGTGTCGCGTCGTTTTAATTCTTTTCTGGCTCTTTTTTCGATATCATCGATGTGCTCGTCTGTCTGTGCAGAACTGTATGAAATATTTCGACATGTTATTTTACATTTCCATCTTTCGACTGAAATAAAAAAAAAGAGAAAGAGAGAGAGAGAAAAAAGTCGATAAAGAACCGTTGATAAACTTTTAGTCGGTCGATGCGTAATTTTAACGCAAATTCCCCGGCGACAAAAAGAAGTCGTCACGCGTAATACTGCGTTTGTAAATATTTCTCCGCGGAAATCGGACGCGTTTACTACCGGCGAAAACGAGCGCAATAATCTTGATGGAACAGCGCGGGTACGTCGCGCCGGAGGTAAATGCCGAGGGGTAAAATGTAAATTAACGAGCAACGGCTGGAAGAAGCTCTGATCTCTTTGAATTAACTCGCGCAATTATCGTAAGAAAAACAGAAACTTCAAAGTATATAATCCCGAGTTGGGGGGATAATTTAAAAGTTTGAAACTGAACTGCCATCACTCCTGCGAGAAATTGTCGTTTTCTCGTGTATAATATAAAATATAAAATATAAAATATAAATAATAAAATTATTAAAATTAAAAATATAAAATAATACATATATAAAAGAAAAAGAAAAAAAAGTAGGAAATTTCGCCAGAAAGTCTGAATTCTGAAACGACACCGTTTCCGTCGAAGAATTATACTACTCCTGTATAATACTCGATCGTTACCACGGCTGCAGATTATTAAACTTGCAACGTTAGCTGAGACTGCGAGGATCGTTGCTCGATAAATCGAAAGTATCTTCGCGATATAAAAATCACTGCCGATTTTGTCAAGAAATTTGAATGACTTGTGCATTTGACCAGATTTTCAATTCTCATTTGATGTCGCGCCTGACATAAATAATCCAGTAGAGGACCACACGATCGATCGATCTCGAGTCAACGTCAAAGAATTAACCGTACGATTACCGATCGGTGCACCACCGGCGATACTCCTGTCGCTTTTAGCTCTCATTTATTGCGTTCTAGAAGAGCGAGCAAATGTCCCGGACGCCGGCGAAGCGTAAATGCTTCACTCTCACATGCAGGACATCATCCGCGAGCGTGGTAAGTGAATCGAAAGGAATGGCGCATTTTGCAATTTCGTTCCATTCCCTTCGCCGTGTAATAAAATTCATCCAGCGACGTCGCGCACCGATCGAAAAAAAAAAAAAAATGACCGAGCAGCAGCTCGCAACATGAACCTCCGAACGGTGAAAGCTGTCTCTTAAACCGAGAAATTCTGCTTCGCGTGAACGTTCTGCTGGACGCGAATAATTAATAATTAAATGGAAAGTTACAAGTGCTTCAGTTTTCTCGAACGTGACAGAAGAACAGTGTTTCAAGACGAACGTTCCTCCCTGCCGATGCACTCGAAATATCGCGAATAAATGGTCGAAACACTCGAACAGGGATGAAGATAAATGAGAAGGAAAGAAAAATGACTCTGTCTCTTCGCGTCCTGTTGGAAAGGAGGACGTGAATCTTAATTACGTGTCACGCGTGTAACGCGGTGATGGCCGGATTCTACGATGGAAAATATTACACCCGTGTGCATAATTACATTCCTTCGCCGCGCTGGACAATTATCGTTACAACGTGCACATGAAAATGGTCTTACGTGGGTTTTGCAAAATAAAACGTCGTTACACATTGACAGGAAATTTTAATGAACACCGCATCCCACTATCGGTTTTCACGACGAAGTAACCCGATATGAACAGGAATAATATGCGAATGATTACATTTAATCTCGCATAATGAAATTTGCTCGTACGACAAATATTGAATTATTTTATAAATTCGTATTAAACACGGTGTGTATGTAACGGGAAATTCAAAATAAAAGACACTTCGGTGTACGTAAATTATCATTAAGAAACGCGACGATTTATTTTTTTCCCTAATGTCTAATGTTTTCGATTACCCAGGAGACATTTGTCTGGTCCTCTACGAAGAATAGGATAAAGATAGGTAAATTACTTCTTTGTTCTTCTCATCAATTTTTTCTTTTTTATGGTTTTTATACACATGTGTTTTTCTTTACAGTTTCTGTTTCGCTGAAAACAGTTGCTATGCCGATTTTCTCTGAAATCCTCCCTGATTCTCGATTAATTCGATCTAAAGCGAATCTCGACTCGTTTTGTCGACACGAGAAACGATCAAAACCGCATGCAACCATAGTTTTCAAACGTTAAACTTAGGGTTAAAATTAGAATACTGACAAGTTCCACGCGTAATTACTATAGTTTTTGTGCCCGTGTCTCGTGCACGCGATGCGCACGTATTTATCAACTAAAAATATAATTAATACAGAACACCGTCGACGATAATTCTTGAAAATTTCCATCAAAATGTCAATTTCTATCAGTTTCCATCAACCTCTTCAAAATTTTATGTATACTAAAAACTGATAAAATATCGATCGATCACGTAAAATTTGATTAACCTTTTTTTAACGTCCCTAAACGAGACTTGTAAATTACTCTATTCGATCGTTAACACTTATTACATTCAATAACACATTCTGAATGGACAAAATTCCAACAGATTAGAAACGTTAAACAATAAATATGACATTTAGCAACTATTGTCGATTAAGTTTCCTCCCGCATTATATTAATAGTACTACAGCATCTGGTATTGTACTGACGTTTTATAAAAAATCCTCCTCGGTGCGTTTAACCCGTGATAAACAAATATATATATAGATATATATATACACATATATATAACTATAGAAAATATTTATATATAAATTAGTATAATTTATTATTATATTAATTATATTGTTATATTAAATTATATATAAATTTATATATTAGTCATAGATATATAATATATATAATAGTTATATATATAATATATTTATATATATTTATATATATAAATATAGAAAAATTCTTTTAGAAAATATACATTTGCTGATTCGCATCGAACAAACGGTGGGTCTTATAAAACGCGCAGCCCTGTTTTTCCGTATGAGACTAGATTCGTTGGAAAATACGAATGCGTTGCATTATCACCAGTGAAACCTGTAACAAAATTTATCAATTACAAACTTTCGGCGAACAAAGCCTAAGGAATTTCGACGCCAAGTGGGTAACGGTGAGGAAGTTAAATTCGTGAAGTTTCGGGGTAGCTAAAATGAAATTAAAGAGGACGATAAACTGCACGAGTATCTAGCAGTTGGAAACGGTACAGTTAATTTTAAGTTTTGTGAACTGACTCGCGGACTAATTGTCAATTACATTGAAACGCGTGATTTTTTTATAATCCTATGGCAATTCATTGGCCATTTATTTCACATTATCGCATTATGACCATGTATCTCTCAATTGTACAAAAACAGGAACTTACGTTTTCTAAAATTCTCAGTCCGATTAGAATACATATCCCGTTGCTGAAACGAATAATAATGAAAAATAAGTAAATGAATATAAAACAAATGGTAAAAAAAAACGAACAATACGGGTAATCACCTTGTTACTCTCCGATCTCCATGTCTGTGTCGCCCTCGTAGGCAACCTCCCTCACCTTGACGTTGGGGAAGGTGTTGAGGAACTCTAAGATCACGCCGTTAGTCCATCCGAAGCCAGTCTGCACGAGATACTCTCCCCCGCCGCCGCCCTGCCCCGGCCTGATCGAGTCGTACTGCAATTAAAACGCTAATTACATCTTGGTAATCACGCGTTCTTGTTTCTCAAAGCGGCCACACAGCCGGCCCTTGGCCGACGTAATTAAGTTTACGACCGGGCGATCGAGAGGGAGTAGTTCTTCCCTTGTTAACCGTCGCCGGGGCTCTTGCCCGGCCACTGTCTTGGACTTTCAGCCAATTTTCTAGAAACCGCCACGGTGTTTCACCCACCGTCTGCTCGTCGCCCTACCCGCGAGTTTATCCTCTGGAATTCTAATCGCAGACGGTGATCATCAATATACCTCCCAACGAGGAGCCCGCACAACGGCCAACGAAAGTCAAACAAACTTTCACCATTCGGCGGAGCTGCGCCTTCGCTTTTAATGAAATTCGAAGGACGATAATCAAAGGAGGCAGCCGGCTACCTGCGAACGCGGTGTTTACGCCGAACGCGAATGAATGTTTGCTGAAACATTTTTTGGAAACAGAGGACAATGACGTTGAAGCTGACGTCGGTCGTTCGAGCACTTTGAAATTCTAAAAAGGTAAATTTTAGAAAAATTTTGAATTAAAGACCGACGAAGGTCGAGTGATATTACAACGTGATATTTAAACAGATATAAACATTAATTAATCGCTGTATTCTTCCTCAGGGCACGGTTTTAAGGGATGCTTAAAGACCCCTTTGTTCCTCGAGTGTTGTTTCCATTTCTTTATGTCAGTTTCCCGCCAGTTGGAAGTAAAACGAGCCCGTTTTAACTCGCGAAAGAGCAACTTTGGAAGGGGGGACGGTCGAATTAAGATGCAAATCTATACTTCTTGAGAGTGTAGAGAAGTTTCGCAAAGGGCACGTGTTAACTGTATTTTCTCCTTTCACTCCTCGGATAAGACTTCCCGCGTAAATTCTTCTCTGAAATTTCCTTGATAAGCGAATCGTCTCCAAATTCGATGTTCATACTTTTCCAATTATCGGAATGATTTAAGCCCGTTTCTAGAGGAAGCTCTATCCTTAAGTAGCTTTTCGATAAAGATATCCCATCTCTGGAATTAAACTGATTTTATCGTCGTTCCTACCGATATTTCTGAAACGTGATTAAGAGTTATTGTCTTTCGAGGCAGAGCTAGAATCTTTTCCCTACAGGCCCTTTAAATCATGTATATTCTTTTCCGATCCCTGTATATATATCTCGAATAAAGACCCTATGAATTTTGACCCAATAACATGAAACACTATACAAGTATTGCCAAATAGATAAGAACCGTTGTCAATGGTCGTTTAGAGATTAGAAGAATAATACGTCGCAATTAGAAGATCTTTCAAACTCCGACGTTCCACTCGGATAAAACTTTGTGCACTACGCCGTGTCCTCTGAAGCGTTCGAAATCGTCGAGAGAGGCTTTTCTTCTCGTTCATCGCATTCTCGATCCTCTCTCTATTCCCACGCGGCTCTTTCTACTCCGTTTCTATTTCCTTTCTGTCGGCGACGACAAATAGCACCGACCTTCCCAACAAACGTTCCAAATTATCGTCGATTTCCCTCCGACACACTCGACCAGTGGACTCTTTTCGCTAAAACGTGTATCTCAATTTCTCTCCTCCGCTCGTTATTTTCGTTCTTCTTTTTCCCCTGCGATCCGACAATATCAGCTACATTCAATTACTCCACACGGAGAAATTAATACGCGAGCATAGAATTCAACGAAAAAATTCCAAATTAATGACATACTCGCTAACTGAATTTCAATTTCACGTTTCTACTTGCAATCAGCGGTATACATATATATATATCTAATCATTTCAACAATTTTACATGCAAAATAGAGAATTCTGGAACAGCATTGAAACGAAGCTTTTCGGTTAAAATTATTCGCATTTTTTCCCCAATATAATGCACAACGTCAGTCTCGAAATATTTCGACCGTTGTAAAAATAACAAAATATTTCTTTTCAGAAACCGGTCGATTTTCCGGGAAAAATTTGCCCCTCGTTTGCAAAACTTGTAAAAAAAAAAAAGAGGAAAAAATGGAAATTTTAGAAAATTTGCGTATTTTTTTCTCTTCTGTACATCTATAAAAAAGTTCCGAGCGGTTGAACAAATATCTTTCATCTTTTCTCGCCGCGCGGACGAGAGCAAACAATTTTCAATTTGCTGGAGCGTAAAACGTTCGAATCAATAAGGAGAAAAAAAAACCTTCGAAAGAAAACTTTTGAAACATAGTTGCCCAAGCTAGGACTATCTTGTCCGACGTGGAGAAGAAAAAGAAGAAAAAAAAAAAACGGTGTTCGATACTTTTTCATCGGTAAGCTGCCCCCGTTGCGAGCGCGCAAGCTTCATAAATTTTCTTCTGCGTCATGGTATCGCGGCCGAAATGGGACGTTCCATCGTTCTTTAAACTGCGACGGTTTCTGTGTGCCGAGTATCATTCTCTCGTGCGATCGTGCGATATAAAAATGGACGCAAAAGAGAGGGACGGGGGAAAAAGGTAAAAAAAGAGAGAGAGAAAAACGAAACGGAAAGAGACGAAGATCGAGTGGTTCTGACTACTGGTGAAAATTCATACGAGCTGGTGAAAAATGATGAACAGTGATTCATTCCATCTTCGAACGTATTTGTAGGCCGAGCGTTTGCTTTCACCGAGGGGTCGATAGAGAACATTTCAACTCTGAAATTTCGCGCATCTAACTTGTAGCCTCTCCCCCTTCTTCTCTTTTTTTTTCTGGAACCAAACGTGCTTTTTTCAGCCAATAAAACGACGACGAACAATCAAAGTACGTGGAATACATAGTTTAGGAAATTTTTAAACCAAGGGTAGGAGAACCGATCCATTCCACGAATGTTTCAAACCAATTTCAGGTTCCGGCTTGTTATTACAGTAATGAAAACTCCGTTACGTTCAATATGTGAGAATCGTGTTTGCGCGGTTTACGAGACGGGGGGGGGGGGGGGTGAAACATGAAATTTTTATGTTCAAGTGGGAAAGATATTGCAGTTCTATTTGATAGTTTTGTGTCCCGTTTCATCGTAAACATTGTGAAAAAAAAGGAACTTCAATTAAATCGCTCTTGGCACAAGTGGCCATTTTCATACTTTGACTATTTGAGCAATTTTCTTTTTCTCTTCTTTCTAACTTTAGCCGGGCAAAGAGGCTAAGATTTAAAACTGAGTCGAGAAAGAACTGAGAGAACAACGGTTTGCAAGGTTCTTAAGCTGGACAGACAAACGTGACTCAAATAAGAGAAAACGGAGAATATCGCAAGAATTGTTTTTACCTCTCTTCAGTAAGCAACTATCGTTCAGCAATTTGAAACGTTATCCACTCAATTTCGTTTCGTCACCAGCCACGCTCGTCCCCTATTTGTTCTCGTTATTTCTTTCGGAAAGAGTTCATCGTTCGTCGATATCTATATTTAGCTCACCTTCTCAAACATATGGCCAGTCTGCATATAGCCGATGTAATTAGAACCGAGCCATCGAAATGCCAATTCGTGAGAGAACTCCATCGCTTCCTTAACCCCCGTCCAGTAGAGACCCATTACGATAAACGATTGCAATGGCGGCCACGCGTTTGGAAAATCCCATTGTTCTCCCGTTTGATTTAGTGATGTGGGTGTACCTCCTATAAAAGGGGGAAGGGAAGAAACGAAAAGGAGTTTAATTAATCCAGCCTTATTAACCATACTCTCTCTCCTACACCTCTAAACGAACCTGAATTTCAATTTCAATTCGTACTCTGTCACAACGCCCGTCGGAAGCTATTACTCGCATCAAGAAAGTAAATAATTCGCAACGTAGCACCAACAACAGTTGACGTTGACAACTGTTATAATTACAATTAAAAACTTAATAATTAAATAATTAGCAAACTCGTGGAAAATAAAGTGAAAATTATCCGAATGTTATATCGATCTTTAGAACTTTGGAACATTGACCGTAGCCATACGACCGCGGTAAAATTTTGTCGCAAGAAACTAGAGGCCTTCTGCTTCGAAACGGTCTTCGTTTCGCGTCGATACGCTTCCTCCTTCGCGAGATGCGATACAATTTTGGTGCGCTTTGCTCCCCTCGTCTCTGTCGCGCGCGATCCGCTCGTCTCGCTCTCACGCGCGACACTGACCTACCACAACGCGGCGGCGCCCGCGGGGGTGGTCAGCGACAGACGCTGAGTCAACATCCTTTTACTGCCGCTGTTAGCCTGACGTGCGTGCTTTCAGGAAAAAATGTAGGTCGCGCGCCGCTTCTGCGAATTAGGCTACCTACCACTCAGCATCCCTCGTGGCTTAAATGGCCCCAGTGCTTTGCACTTCTCCATCTCGGCAGCCAATTCAGGTATCGACGCGAAAAGAAAGAGCGACTTGAAGCGAGTGTTCTGTCATCTCAGATTTCACGGTTTCCGCGGAAATGTGTTTCTGATACGAAATCGGACAGCTATCAAGAAGCTGGAGAGATCAATCAAATCTAGAATTTGCGCGGAACGTGGCAGAGCGTAACTTACGATGATCACGATAGAGCAGAATTTCGTGTCGATTCAAAGTAAAGAAAAAGACAAATAAATAAAACGTGAATACAAGTATTTGGCTGACCACGTCGAACCGACAATACTGTTCTACGAATTTCTCGCGCAACCGATAAACGTAGAAGCACGCGGCTGTTTATCTCTTATCGCGGGGTTCCATTCGATTTCATTTTCGTAGGAGGCAACCTTTAACCACCAAGTCCTACAAAGCGTCTTTTGTACTCTTCGTTTCCCCTTTCCTCGTCTTCTGGCACCACGAAGCCACAAGTTCCTATTTACTATTCTTCATCGACGGAGCACGAACGATACACTCGATGAATTTCCTCTCTTTCGACCTTCGTTTGTGAAAATCTACGCGAGCGACTTCCACGGCGAAAACTCACCAAAGAAACTGTCGATATTCTGCGACTTGAGGTACGCCACGGCGGACAACGCGTAGTACTCGCGTTGGATGTAATTGTAGCTTTTTGTGTAAAGTGGCGCGAGATTCGAGGGGTAAAACATGCGCCTGTTCTCTTTGGTCTTCACGTCGTAATCGAACCACATTCCTCCTTCGTCGTCCCAGAGGACATTGTCGATGGCCGTTTGAAGCTGCGACGCTATCTTCAGGTAATACTGCGACTTCTACAATTACAAGTTACATTTTAATATAAATTTAGTATTTTATAATGATATAAATTTGTAAAGTGTAAATACATTTATATTAAATTACATTTTAATTTAAATTTAATATTATTATTAAATTCAAATGTAAATTAATATATTAAATTTAGTAGACATATTTCCTAACAGCAAATACCTGTATCTGACTGAAACCTTGTTAAAGACTGGATTGGTACGAATTGGAAAAAAAGAAATTAAAGTTATTAGATTAAAGTTTACGCAGTCGAGAGCATTTATTTCAATTTGCATTCACAACGATTCTGTGATACTCTTTAAACCTCAAGATCAACTTTAATAGCAAGAATACCAGATAAGCTCCCACCGAAACCACTCTTTGTTCCCACGACTACGTCCCTGTTTAATATTTCCGTTTATCTCGCATATTCTTCCTAATTAACAAATCTCCAACACTTTTACCAGTCTCATTGTTTTACCTTTATATCAGGCCAATATTAACCCATGCTGGCTTACACGTGCTGCTTGTAATTAAAAAAAGGAATTATAATCCTACGCGTTCTGAATATTAATATCGTTGACATGATATTCCCACTTTGGTAAATGGAACAATTTCAAAGTGAATATTCCAACGGAATGTGTTAACTAATAGTTATTACGTTACTAAATAGTGAAATAAATTACAGGTATCTCGAACTACAGCAATATGTTTGAACGATACTGCGCGGAGGAAGCTCGAGCAGATGTTGGCTTCCCGATGAACGTTTTGCGACTTACCGCTTTGTTACCGAGCAACGTGTGGAACTCGCTGAGGAGCCGGGCGTTTTGTTGCAGTATCGCGTTAAGATCGACGGGTATGATGTACTGCGTCGAGATGTTCAGCAAGTTGGGCATTCCGCTTTTGTTGTTGGTAATGCACCACCTGTACGAAAAGTCCCAGCCGCTCTCGGCGCCTGCCTTTATGTTGTTGTAGAAAAAATTCCGCGACTTCTCAGGCAGTTGCTGCGCCATTTCGTAATCCTCCCTGGAAAAAGTAAAAACATAGTCAAGTCGAAGAATCGAAGGATTCGAGGGCAGATCGGATCTTCGGGAGAGAATTCTCTTGAGACGAGAGTCGAGGAATTGAAGGATTTTCAAAGTCCACGAGTCAAGAATCAAGAGTAATCCCCGAGATAAGGGACGAAACTGATTGTTCGAGCGATCGAGGAGCGAAGAATTCGACGCACGAAGTTGAATTGCAGCGGATCGTCGTTAAATTGCGAACTGTCGTTTCTACGTGGACGAAATACGGGCGCGATAATTTCAACTTGGGACGCGAGCGTGTATCAGAAATTTATGCGCGCCGGAGCATGAATGCGGATTACATCTTATTATGCTTGCATTTGTCGCATTAACGGTTCTAAGAAGGATCTACTCTATTATTTGAATAATTGCCAGCACAAAGTGTAGATTTGCTATCGCAGCTTCGAAGTTGCACAGCGTATATACGTGTTTCGAATCCGAATTCGCTTTCGCTCCGCTTCGGATATTAATTCGATCTCGCGCGTTGATATTGAAAGAGATATTAGCGTACAGAGATATTAACATCTATATATTAGGGGTACCCATAAGTAATGTCGTTTTTTGATATTGTACGTACAAAATTTTAGTTTAAATTATTGTCACTAGATGACAATGTTTATTAAATTTGAAGATAAAAGACGTTACTTGTGGGTATCCCTGGTATATCTCACGGAAGACAAGTTCTATCTTTAGATAGCATTGCATTTTTGTAAAACGCAGAGGTTCGAAACGATTCTGAACGAAATTAACTTTTTGGCGCCTAAGGGCGTTTTTAAAATTTGCTTTTGAGGTATTTACGTTGCTCGAATCAAACTAAAGGCACCTACGTTCGTATTTAATAAAATTTTACAAAAAGAGTACAGCTCGAGTAGCAAACGGGTTGAAAACCGACCTGTAGCTTTCCGGCCGAGGCCTCGGGCTGTTGACGATGTAGTGCCCCATTTTGTACGTCCTCCCATCCTTCTTCACTTCGATCATCCTCTCCGTTTGCCAGAAAGCAAACTCTTTCTCCAGCGTGGGTATAATCGTGCGCAGGTAATCGTAGTCTCCGGTGAACTCCAAGTACCTCGAGACCTATCGATCGAAAGCAATCTTTACAGATTTCGTTCTTCGACGAGTTTCGAAGTTTGTGTAAAATCGAGTCGAAATTATCGACAGAGTATCGGTAACTAATAATCGACCTAAACTGGTCATGGTAAATATAACTATTAAATTCAAACGCTGCTCCGTGGACCGTCAGCCGGAATCGAGCAAACTCGGGTACACGTGCTTATAAACGATAGCTACGTCCAAGCAAAGTTCCGCGATGTTCCCAATATTCTCGTCGTGGGATCCGATATCTTTGGGACAAACAAGCGTAACTGCAATCCGACTACCCCTACCAAAAACGCATTAGAGGATTGGCAATTGAAAGCATCCCCTAGGAACCACTTCCTCCCTGTATCGAACTTTTCGAGCGGCGGTGGTGCACTACCGAACAAAAGTTTTGAGAAACGAGCGTCACAACAGTCTCTCTATTCGGGTTACTCCGTGAAATAGTCTTTTTCCGTCCTAGAAACATTATCGACCGAACTTTTTCAACTTGGTGGATCATCGACGCGTCTCATACTCAGAAGCATTAACATTTAGCTGTGCAAAAATTAAAATTCAATGTCCTTTGGAGAATTGAAACTATTCGGGTGGCATTCCTGGGAATGGTTGTCTTTTGAAAACTATGTTTCCTAACATGCTCTTACATAGTTCAGTTCCAACTGACTGTTTATGACATGGCAACACCTCACTTGAGACTGACCAAATTTATGGGTCGCCTAGTTTTCTATCAAGTGACCGAATGATTTAGAAACTTCTGACTTGCCACGCTTTTGGCCTCGACAACTATTACAAAATTCAAAGATCTGAACAAGATGAGACATAAAGAGAGTAAAGGGAGATTGCAAAGATACTCGTGCGAGACTGCCCTGTGGCTTGCTCGGCGGTTGGCAGAATCACGTCGAAATTTTTCCACCAAATTCCTGGGATCTTCACGTACTGAAGGAAACACGTTCTTTCCACATGAGCGCAAACAGTCTGCATGGTCAGGATTTTCGTGGCTCTGGCTGGACTAGCGAATTTATTCAAACGTGTGCACCGACGGTGACTCTAAATTTCCTCGACTTAGCCTCTTCAAACGTGTTTCCTTTCCCCTGTCTCTTCATTTTGATAAAGAGCTGCGTTCATTTCGCGGAAATGAAATGGTTTCGCCGTATCTCAACGTCAACGTTCTTAGGAATATTAAATTTGACTTTTCACAAATATCACGCTCGTTTTGAACTTCACTTGCTAAAGCCCCACGAGTTTCATTTCAAGCGAATGTATGCAACGCTACAAACGTAACAGAAGGCTGCAAACATAACTGTACCGGAGGTTTCCTTCAACTACGAGATTTTAATATGTTTTCCACGGTGGTTTATTTCCATCGCCGCGAAGAAAACGAAAAATCGAGTAATTTCACTACGAATGGGATCGCTTCGGCTCTCTGTCCGCAGCAGCGGACGTTCAACCGCGTCCACGCCTGTTATATCGATCTCGCTCTTAAATTACAGAAACTTTCCAACTATTGAGTCTGCCGTTCAAGTAGAATTGCGTGGAAATATTCCAGCACCGAAAAAACGGAAATGCGAAAACTTTTGTCCGAGGTGGTCTCCGGTGGATCCTCCCTCCCTCGACAAGTTGTTCGAACAAATAGAAGCAGGATTCGACAACTGCAACTTACGCCAGAACGGTATCGTTCCGCTATCGCTCGTGGAAATTTCAGAGAGCAAGCTATTACCCGCCGCGGTCAAGTGATTTTCAAACTCGACGGACCGTCTCTCATCGCGGAATGGGCAACTTGCGCGACTTGATTAATGCAACCCAGGTTGCAATTAATACGATTATTCACCCGTGTCGACCTCTGTCGCAATCTCTGATTAATTGGCGATTAACTGACGCATCTTTGTGCGACTTTCTACTCCCCTCGAGCTAATTCGTAATTACGTTTCTCTTTTCCTTTTGTTGTCGTTGCAGCTCGAATGCTCAACTCATTGCTGCCGCTCTTGTCAATTTTCACAATTTTTCTTCTCCGACCAAATATGTGGATTTTCATTCACAGTCGTACGTAGGAATTTATTGGTTGCTTCCTTTTATCAACACTGGAACTACCGACGACTAAAGAAACAGAGAATTTGTATGATACAATATAAGATGCACGAGGTTTTACTTGTGTATTTTATGAAGAATCATTCAAGTCTCCAATAACACGCTGTTTTATATCTGTAAACATTTAACAAAAACACTCAAATGGCCACTTTTACCATTTTGGTAGTTCTAGTGTTCTAGTTAATTTGGTTTTGGTTACGCTTTGACTTTTATATAAAATTATTTAGTTTTAATTCTCTTTATGTATTAAATTTCTATTATTTTATGCATCTCTTTTCTCGAAAGAAGATTCTTCTGATAATATTATTATTTCCTTTTGGTTTGTTTTGATAGGTCTTTTAGTTGTCTTCCCTCTTCTCATTATTTCCTTCTCCACGTCAAATAATTCTTGCCAACTCATTGAACGAGCATATTTTTGTTGCAGGTCAGCATTCTTATGAATGTCTAATTCTGCAAATCTCACACGATGATAAGAGATGACAATCAAACTATTACACTGGTGTAATAGTTCCTTTCCTGTCTTTTTTCACACATTGGACAGATATTAGCGTCCGTTTGTTTTCAATTGTACAGAATGCTATTTATAGATCCACAACCAGCGATTAAACTGAAAAGAATTCGTAATCACAGCACGTCCACTGAATTTCCGAGAAGCAGACACGCCAACGAGAAGAGCAAGTTTTCGAAACGAACGCTCGAAATGCTTCCGCCTTCGCGCAGTTTTATAGGAATTCAGAGCTAAATCAGAGCTAAAGATTCTTTGCGGTTGGCTGCAAAATTTCCGACTGTCAGCAACGGCTGTGCTAAGAAGAAACGTAGAGCCACTGCTTGTGGTTTCAGAATAGATTCGCTCTACGCGTTCAAGAACACGCTTCTGCAGACGGCTAAAAAGTAAAAGATGTATTTGAAATCGATATGAAAGGGTGTAACGTACCATGAGATGTATCAAGGGTGGTTGGCTCCTCATGAGGTAATAAATTCTACCGCCGTTCGGTATGAACCCATATTTCTTCACCATGTATAAGAAATTGTCTATCATTCCCCTGGCAGTTTGATACATGTCGGATAATAACAGGCCTTCGATCACCCAGTAACTGTCCCAATAATAAAACTCTGTCGGGGAGAAACTTTCAATATTATATTGTTTCACATTTCAACATTTTGATATTATATTCGCTACACTGTAACGTGCAAAACACTTTCAATGCTGATTGAAAATTCGCGTTCTCACGAGCGTGAACCTCCGAAACTTTCGAAAATCTACTTCGAAAATGCTACCGATCTCCGTTGGAAATTTAATTTGCATGTTGCTCGCGATTTATTCGGTTGCAATCGTATTTCAATTGAATCTCAGCTCGAGCCAATTAAATTCTACATGAATGAAACGCTACTGAATTTATGCTACAGAGTTAACGTAAAATACAATGCCCCGCGTATTATAATGCTTCTCTATTGTTACGAGCGTAGCCAGAAATCAAAATTCGAACGTTTTTATCGCGAGTTTGCTGTTTTCGTACGAGAACAACGATGCTTGTTCGTCGATCGAAGCGTTTTCTCGCGTATTTTGACACGTTCTCTTTTTTCTTTTTTACCTTTGAAACGACCACCGGGAACGATGAAACCATTCTGCACGTAGATCAGACTGTGCCTCTCCGGGTGCTTGGCCACTTCGGGATTTATCTTTCTCGCCAGATCCTTCCAAACGCCGTTCAGAGCTCTCGCCCATTCGCGATACTTGGTTTCGTGGATGCGTTTCAAGATCGAAGGGTTCTCCGTCCAATCCGACAGTGTCCAATTTAGCAGCTCGTTTGACGAGCTGAAATTTTCCTCGACGTACCGAGCCACCTGGCTTTTCGTCGGTTTGTTGCCCGTTTCGTTCATCAAGCTGCGGAAGCTGTGATCAATCGCAATTCGTTAGGAAAACCCACGCTTTTCTACCAAAAAGTCATTCGAAGTGAATGGTATCTTTTAACCTCAGTACGATTCGTCTCACTGAAAGGCCCAGAAGCAACTGTTTTAACTAGGAAATGAAGACGACTTTTTTGCCGTAAAATTTTATCGATATGTAAACATTTGAATCGATAGAAAACAAATTACAGGTGCGATCGCTCAGTAGATCTACCAGACAACGCCACTCCTACTCGAAGTCTACGCCACGCCCCCTCACGAATCACGTGACCCGAATCAACCAATCCCTAATTTTCGTTGCATTGGCGTTGCACCTGAAGAGGCCCGATTTTCTGGATTACCCCCGCTAAAATCACTTTCAGTGATAAAACCAGCGCGACTGGCGATGAAACCGACTTCAACGATCGAAATAATCCTCGTAATTTGCCGAAAGTGGCCAATGTTTTCAAAATTTTTTCGATCGTTGAAATCAGTTTCGTCGCCTGTGAAATCTCGTTGGTCAGACTTGCACTTCGCTGTTGCAATAACGGATTATCAGGAGATTGAATTCGGTCCATGCTCCCGAGGATAAAACAAGTTTTGCTGAGTGAGTAAGTGGACGAAAGTGAACGTGGCCAGGCATCGTAAACTGGATACTATAAACGCCCTAGTAAACGGGGGTGATTTAACGCGGCAACAATTTCAAAACCTGGCGATTCTACGGTGATTTCATTTTCGGAGCGGTCGTAAATCGCAGACACGGCCGCTGCTTTTGTGCCGCCAACGCGAGAACGAACGTTGGAACTTTATTTTTGAGGCCAATTCGAAATCACAGAACACCGAGCATGCACTCGTGTTCTTCAACTTTGATCTCTCACTTGCCCGTTTGAAAGAGAAATTTACGAAAGAACAAAGGCAGAACAAGTTTGTATTGCGTCAAACAATTGGTCAAACTTACTTAGAAAGAGTTATCTCGGGGTCGTTTAGCTGATGAAGATCGACGAACTTTTTGCTGTCGTTGAAGATATGAGCTAGCTGCACGGTCTTCAGCAGTTCACCGGTGCAATAGATCTCGCTGGAAAAGAAAAATAAAAGAATATACGTCGAGAGGAAAAATGAAAGAGCGTCTATCGATCTAGAAGCATCATAACGTACTTATTTTATGATAATGCAATTTCTCAGATAGCAATTTCTTTCTTTTTTTTTTTTTTTTTCTCAAAGCATAGCATTATCGGCGTCGCAGATGAAGCTGTAACGCGTTATCGTTGCAGGAAGCGACGCGAATCAATAATCTGATTACGTTATTCAACCGTCTTTTAAGCTGATTACCCAGTGATCCAACTTTGCAGCGCTGAAAGATCGTTTAATAAGGAATAACTCGATGCAAAATCTTGGCCAGATTCCGTTCTATCGTCATCCTACGTGGTTCGTTGCGATAACAATTGAAAAACAACGCGTGCAATTCTCGTTTTCAATAATTATTAAAATAACATTCCAAGTATTTGGAGATGGAACTTTTAATCTCGAGTAGGTCGGGTTCCGGTAGAAAAGTGAACGAGTAGCGTTACTCGTTTTCTTCGATTACAACAAAAATTCTTCAGTTTTATCTATCGATCTGCAATCTTATCTCCACCTTATCGCGCAACGTTCAAACAGCGGAATCGTGTTTATGAGAAACAGTCATCGCTGCTGGAAACGACTTTTAATACATTTATGTATCGAATCACGCGAGATCATCCAACGGGAGGTTTGTTGAAGTTTGCTGGAAATTTGCTCCAAGTTACTCGATCGTTATTGTGAATCATTCGATTTTTTGTTACGTATATCGCTAAACTGCATACAGGGTGTCCCATTTTATTCTATTAATGCAATTATCTCCGAAACTGTTCGTCTCAAATACATGTTTTTTGTTTTTTTGTTCTGAGAAGATAGTAATTTGGTACACTTGGTTTGTCTCTAGATAGACACATGTGGAAGATATGAAGGTCGCTACTATTTTTTGAAGAACAATCACGTAATTTTTGTTTATGTCAGTCGACGCAGCGAGTCATTTTCTATAAAATTTTATAAAATCTATAATACGAAAGCCAAGGAAGACCAAAAATAATATTCTTGTACTCAAACTGTACTTGTCTTTTATGCATAGATTTTAAAAAGAAACATCTTCTAAATCAGTGGATTTTAGACGTAGATAGGTTAATATTTTTTTGTAGAAAATAACGAATCTGCTGCATCGATTGATGAAAAAAAAAAAAAAAAATTACACAATTATACTTGAAAAAATAAGTGACTTTCATATCTTCTATCTAGAGTGCCTATCTAGAGACTACGTATCATATGTGATAATGAGCAAATTAATTTGTATGACCTGCTCTCTTGAAGTAAAAAAAAAATGCACTTGGGACATTTCTTAAATAACGAATAGCTTCAAATATCGCTGGCATTTCTCTGACATTCTCGAAAAGCTAAAAATAAGAAAATTCTTTGACGAGATCGAGGAGAATCTTTCGATTTTCCCTGGCGTTTCCTCGTCGTTTCTCGTCGAAGAAAAAGAAAATGAAAGTATCCCTCGGCTCATCCTTCGAATTCCTTTTGTCTCTTTCATGCATTCTTTCCCTTCTTCTCTCTTCTCGAGATGAGAAAACGCAACGATCATATCGTAAATATCGTCGGTCGTACCCCCTCTCCTGGATCTCGTACTCGCGCCAGCCAAGGGTTGAGTACGAAATCCAAAAGAAAAAGTGGTAAAAAGGGTTGAGGTTGTCGACCTTCGTCATCCAGCGTTACAGTTTCCCTTTCTATCGGATACACGTCAGTGTTTTATCTGCACTTGATTGATGGAATCTTGCCTCGTGAGCTTTCAAAACTCCTAATGGATGGTCTTTACCTTGCCTCCTTCTTCCCCCCATAGTTCGACAGTTACGTGGTTTTCGCTGCGTTGAAATATACGCTGTATATCGGGAGAGTTTGCTTCGCGTGAGTGAAGCACGATAATCGAGAAGGTAAATGTATTCGAAGAAAAGTTGAAAAGCGAGGGGATGAAATTGGACCTTTTTTTTCGAGTGGTGTCGTATCTTACGCGTGATTGATCGCAGGGAAATGCGATGAAAATCGCTTTTAAAGTCGAAGATCCGACTTTTCGGGAAAAGGAGAAAAGATCGATAAATATAGGAGATATACGCTGTAAGAAACTGGGCGATAAAAAAGGTCACGAACTTTTAGTTTCGAAGCGACTGCGCCACCGTCGAAAAACCCCGATTTCTTCGATCGTTTCGAGGGTATTTCCAGCAGAGGAAGTCGCTTCATTCCGGTTGCGAAATCTTTTCGCAGTCCACCTGCTTCTTCTGCCCTTCGAAACGATGTACGTGCTTTCGTTCGACAAAGAACTACGCATCCGTCCGGAATCGAATTTTCTTCGGTGTCCCACGTTTATAGAGATAAAAATTTCCACACACCTCTATCGCGAAATCTCGAATTTTATATATATATATATGTATGTATGTATGTGACAATAGATGTGTGTGTGTGTGTGTGTGTGTGTGACAATAAATGTATATATATATATATAGTGTCACACACACACACACACACACACACACACACACATGTGACAATAAATACAAAAGTGGAAGAAAAGTTTTTAGAAACAAAAAAAGAAGAGAATTTCTTTTCGCGTGTCGATATCAAAATGGACAAAAATCGTACGAAAGTCGTTGATTATGACAATCCTCGATCGTTCGTCCTCTTACGCCTCTCTGTTTCCCTGCTAATAATATTTCGAGAACTACCCTAAGTTGATGAATGCTATTTCGCGTAAGGGGGAATCGCTGGGCGCTCCAAGCGGTAGAGAAGCGGCCGACTTCAAAAAAGGTTTCTCAGGGGTTCCTTCAATCGACCTAATCAACACTCCTCTTTCTCTCACGCTATTTCATTCCGGATCTGTGGGATACAATTCAGAATAAATTGCCGCCCCTTGAGTTCGGACCTGTTGCGAACGAGCTTCGGAACGAAGCGTATTTCGTAGCGCGGTACGAAACCGTACCAAACAAATTAATCAAAATTGGAGTTGTCGTGGAATTGGTCGTCATTAAACGTCATTAAATGAGTAGTCGGGAAAGATTGGCTTGTATTCGTTCGTTATATTTCCTTAGAAATGCTTTCTGACTAGGGGGACGAATTAATCTCGTTGGTGGAACTTTGCTTATTAATGATTTCAAGTCGTGTTTGTTGTTGAAAACGACATGGAACGAAGGAAAATTAAATTCAGGGCACGAGGCAATCGTTAAATAAAGTGACTCGGTAAGAGCTTCGTCTGTCTAACAAATTTTGTTGGATCTCGAGCGACGAAAGAGGATTCACGGCTCGCTCAGCTAAATCTGCTTTCCCTTGTAACTCGGACTGCATGCTCTCGCAGGATTTCCACGCTGTTAATTAAATCTTACATGCTCCTAGGAAATTTCGAATGAGTACTCTTTCGCGTCGCTCAATGTCAGGCAAGAATTTGCTTTCCAACTTCAAACTTTGAAAATTTACAAATAGCTGACTTCCTCCAAGAAGAAAAACTGAGTTAATCGACTCGATCGAGAGGAACTCGTTCAATTTGTCACTCGTCTACGTCTGTATTCGACAAATCTGCAAATTGCACTTGTTGATTCACACCTACTTGCTGCGATTTATTTCGTATCACACCAGGGGAAAAAACATATTATTGAATATGTATTATATTATATTATAATATAATTATAAATATTAATATTTATAATTATATTATTTATATTAATTATTAATAAATATATTATATTATATTATATATTTATATTTATTATATTAATATAATATAATATGCATCATAACATAAGCAGCGAAGAAGATAAATCACCAACTGCGCGACTGAAAATATTTAAACTTCAAAGAATATTTGCATACAGAAAGTTTGAAATAATATAAACGAATTAAGGGAGATATCGGAGGAAAATTTTCCGCCGGAAATAATAAACTGTACGCGTACGTTCGTACAAGAGAGAGAGACGATTTCATTTCTCGCAGGGAAGAATAAATATACATATATCTCGTTGTTAATAATGGCACGTGGACGACTGCGTACGATGCAAACGGTACCGTAAATAATATTCAAAGCTCTCCGGGTGATTACTGCAGCAATTGCGCGACTTTTACATTCATCCAGGAAGGAGAACAGGATACGGAAGTCCCGAGAACACAAAGTGCGACTCGACGGCGAGCGACTAACTAAGTAACATGTAAATGAAGTAACGTAACATCGGAGATAAATCTGCGAGACGTCTCTGAAAGTTATAGTTACGCGATAAAACAAAACTGTCAAAGCGGCTGAGTTATGGCTGTTTCCGTGTTTAAACGGTCGATAACACCATCACGGCCATTTATTAAACACCTTGCACGCGTACGTTCCTGTAATGGCCACGGTTACGATCACGAGATTATAAAGTGAAGTTTCCCACGACGCTATTACACGACAAATCGCGAGTTTTGAGAGCAGAAGGTTTCGAAGACGAAACTGAAACCTGCCTTTGACAAAATAATTTTAATTAACGTTTGACGCGCCAATTTGCAAAATCAGTGACACCGATTTTGATACAGGGATTCACTTCTGGATTCGTGACGATAATTATGCTACAACCCGCGGGATCGTGAAATTAGGATATCTCGGTTATGTTATCAAAACGACTCGCCAGTCGCAGTCGCTTCGCCGTGAAATGATTAAACTTGAAACCGAATCTACGCTGAGACTTTCACGGCCGTAAATTGCACAAAGACCCCAGCGTCGGTGAGTCGCGGAGAACTCGAGGTAAACCGTACTTCATTCGACCATCAAATCCTGCAAAGTACCTGTGAATTACCAACGATGTGACCACTCAATTAACTTCGATCCACTTCGACTGTTAAGAAAGTCCCGGCAATCCTGTATTTCCACGTAATTTTCTTGATCAAGAGAGAGTGAGATAGAAAGAGAGGTGTCTACAAACGTCCCCAAACTTTCGAGGACTCGTTTCTTAACGCGGATCAGACTTCCAATCCAAGAACTCGAAAGTTATAATTATTCCAACTTTATGATATTTCCACGGTTATTATAATTTTAAAATCGACCTCATTTTCTTGGCCGCCACGCGATCTAACTTTTCTTGATTCTCAGTGCAGCCACGTGTATGAAGATAAAATCGAAGATACGCTCTCAATGTCGATAGAAAATATTTCTAATGATTTTTCAAGCAATAAAATTTATCTGCAATATCTGAAGCAGCGAGCAAACATAAACACAAGATATTGTCGCGTAGAGATAATGTTCAACAACGAAAACATGTAAAAATAAATCGAAAGAGAAAAGGATGAAATTTTTCCATGTCACCCGTTTGTTACGCGAGAGAATCGAGTTTGGAAATTTTATTAGGTATGCTTGGTGAATTTAGGGATGTTATTACACGTGTGAAAGTAACATTTCTTTGTACGATGCTTTTCAAGAACGTCGAGTTTAAAAATTTATCAAATACACACGTACCAATTCATTCAGTCTATTTTCTTAAAAATGAAGCTGGAAATGAAAAAATTTTATTCTACATTTTTTAGTTATTTTTGAACGTGGAATATTCTCCTATTGATTATTCTTTCCTCTCGTGTCTCTAGAATTAGTTACACTCGAGTGTACTTGATGAACATTCAAACTGAATTTTTTCGAAAACGAAGCGTCATATAGGAAAGTTTTGTTCCATATATTTTCTTCGAATTACTTTCAGACGATTAGAACCACACGATTTCGGAAACACCCGATGTATTAGACTGCAATTAAGGACACAAATAACTTAAATTTTCCAGAAAACCAAGCCTGTATGAAATAATTTTATTCCACAATTTTAAATAACATCCTGACCACCCTCTTGCTATTAATTATGGAATATTTTGTGTTTTGCTGAACTGATCACACCATGCAACGAATCGGTTTGTCACAAAGAGATGAAACCGAGATGAGATGGAGATTGAGACTCGGTCTCTATTTAGCCAAGAACGATACACGCGCACCGAAGATCCTACGCGATACAGAGGGAAGATTAAAACCATAAATCGTGAATCGGACAAGGGCAACAATTTGTGTAGTTGAAATTCTCTAGAACGACCAATTGGTCAGCGAGTCTGCGGGATTGTACGAAGAACAATGGCCTCGCGATTTATTTGCTAACAGTATATTTTAGAGAAACAAGATGAGAGGAGATTAATGAGGCGGAAAGCGTTGGGAAATATGTTAACACTGGCCCGTTGCATAAACGGCGTTGTACTCGATGTTCCCCCATTTGGGAATTCCGGTACTTCGTTCGTTTGATTAACATCATATTCGGAGTAAATAATAATAATGAAACAGTCTAGCGTTATTATCAATACGAACGTTTATATTAATATTATAATAATTTACGTAAATTAACGTAATAATATTATAATGTTAATGACGATTATATTGTATACAGAATAATATAATTATAATAATATTACAAGCAAGTAAATAATAATGAAACATTTTAGCGTTTGAATACGTTTTCGCGTATATTATCAAAAGTACATTTATATAATATTAATACTATAATAATTTATAATAATAGTGTGATGTTACGTAATGAGAGTCATATTGCTGAGAATTATGTTACAATAACATTGAACGTTATGTAACGACTATTATATCGTTAGAGCAGTGGTTCCTAACTTCCTTATAATTATAATATTAGAATATTATAATAATATAATAATAACTTCTTTATAATTATAATATTATTAATACTATTAATAATTTATAATAATAGTATAACGTTACGTAATGAGAGTCATATTGCTGAGAATTATGTTACAATAACATTGAATGTTATGTAACGACTATTATATAGTTAGAGCAGTGGTTCCTAACTTCCTTATAATTATAATATTAGAATAATATAATAATAACTTCTGTATAATTATAATATTATTAATACTATTAATAATTTATAATAATAGTATAATGTTACGTAATGAGAGTCATATTGATAGAATTATGTTACAATAACATTGAATGTTATGTAACGACTATTATATAGTTACAGTAGTGGTTCCTAACTTCTTTATAATTATAATATATGTATACATAATAATAATAATAATATTATAATTATAATTGATATTATATATTATATAATTGATAATATATATATTATATATTACAATTATAATTATAATATATATATATAATTATAATGTTATTATATATTATAATTATAATATATTATAATAATATATTATAATTATAATTATAATATATTATAATAATACAATAATAACTTTTTTATAATTATAATATTATTAATAATTTATAATAATAGTATAATGTTACGTAATGAGAGTTATATTGATAGAATTATGTTACAATAACATTGAATGTTATGTAACGACTATTATATCGTAGTGTAACGATTATTATTATTAATAATAATAATAATATTATTATTATAATTGATAATATATATATTATATATTACAATTATAGTTATAATAATATATATAAAATTATAATATTATAACAATATAATAATAACTTCTTTATAATTATAATATTATAATAATATAATAATAGTTTCTTTTAATTAATATTAATTAATATTATTAATAATTTATAATAATAGTGTAATGTTACATAATGAGAATCACATTGCTTGGATTTTTCTTAATTTCACGTATAATCATTTTCTTCTCTCTGGGCGTCCTGTACGCTTCTTGTTAGTAATATTTCCTTCAGTTTTTGACTTTTTTATTATAGAAATGCATCGTAGATTTACTTCGATTTAATAATTTGGCAATTTCAAGATCAGATTTATTTTCATTATGCAACTTGAATATTAACTCACGTTCACATTTACTGGTTTCTGACTTTTTCGTGCTCGTGATTAGAATAGTTATGAAAGATTATGCTCTACAAAATATGTACGAACTGCACAATGTCTCGGAATCTACTAATGTTATGTTTACAGTTTGTTCACTAGAAATACGGTTCTTGCCTACGCATTCAAATACTTTTGAGACGTCCGAAATCGGTATGTTTACACTCAGTGCCCTGTAAATCCTGTATGTGTTGTCAGATTTTTCTGTAATTTTACTTATACGTTCTCGGGACTCCTATGTGACTTTACGTACAATCTTATTTTGAAAACTTGAACTTAACGTGTGCTACTATATATCGTTAGAGCAATGGTTCCTAACTTCTTTTTTGGTAAAAAAAAGTCCTTCTAAAGTCCTGTGACACGTAATTCTTATTATGCAAACAGTGAAGAGAGACCAAGAGGCCTTGCTTCAACTTGCTTCCGAAGAATATAACATCCACGAAAGAAAATAATTAGAAAGGTAAATTTTCATTTTGCAAAAAAATGAGTAAAATCTCATTCTCGAATTGCTATCCTGGAAAATCAAAATCATCCTGCGTTAAAGTTACAACGTGCAGATAGATTTTCGGTTACAAACAATCGTCACGCGTTCCCGGGTGTCAACAATTTTTCAACGTGACAAATATCGGAACAAAATTCATAACTGAACTCAGACCATTGAAAAACACCTACGCCACAATGATATTAATCGTTCGAAACAATGTGCTCGTTTAAACTGCAATTCGATTGAGTATTCCTTTATTTCAACATTTTCGTTTGCTAATTTTACCGAGGTACAGTGCGGCTTCGCCTAAAATTTGGATCAGAGAATTAGAGCGTTAATAGAATAATCCTGGAAGCGTTGTCACCCGGAGCATCGAGATCATTCATTCGCGTAACGGAAATCCTTTACAGCTCTCCGCTTCCCTTTGACAATCGGCACGACATGATGTAAGCACTTGAACGCGAAAACCACTCGGTGGATTCGCGCGCCGTTCAAACGATATCACTTTGTACAACGCGTCGCGTAATTTCCCCCGTTGCATCCCAATCGTTCCATCGTGCTCGTCATCGGCGCGGAATGCAACTGGGAAAATTGCGCGAAATTTCCCAATCGTATCTCGACTCGCGACCCTCGAAAACTCGGATGAAACGAGACAAGGTTGCGCACACATTATGCCTGAAGAGCATCGCGTTTCGTTTCGAAGACGCACAGCTCGTTCAGAGCGGAGCAACAGGTATAAATAGTGGGAAATTTAAGCCGATAACGGAATACGATACGTTCTCGCGATCGAGGATAGAAGTCTACGGAGCTCTCAGGCCAGACTGATGCCTCGCGTTCAAAATAATCGAACCAAGAGGTATTTCTTCCCTCCAGACAGGAGATTTTCGACCAAGAGATCCTCGACGAGAGAATCTCGAAACGAAACGTCAATCGAACGTCACCGAGATTCTCCGGAGACCAACTTCCTTCTTATGAGTCGGCTCAGTCGGCCACGAAGCAAATCGAATTGATTCCCTGGATCCGAGCAACTCGACCTTTCCACCCTGTCTTATCGCCTACTCGCTACGAGATTGAACTACTCCGAGGTTTCACGGGTCAATCGAAGAGTCGTCTCGGCGCTTGCCTATCTTTCTCTCTCTCTCTCGACTGTTTTCTCCTCTCCTCCATTTATTCCGTCCTCATCAACTATCGTCAGACGAAAGTCCCCGGCAGATTGACCCGCAACGGGGGTTTCCGCTACGCGTAGCATGGAAAATTTCTTCCGCAAACGCGCAAACACGGACTCCTTCCTCGAACACCCATGTTTACCTCCTGATACTCTCCTGACGTTCGAAACGAATTTGGAAATGGGTTTCGGACTTTTCGAGCAGAAATTCGTAACCGGGCAGAAATTTCCTCGAATCGTGTCGACAGCGGCAGCGAGAGCTAGCAACACCGGAGTCGAATGTTACTCTTCCGTCCCTTTAATCTTCTTTTCTCCTTGGAAACTTTCATCTCTCCGTGCAGTCCCTGTATTTTGGCCTGGCGATTTTCTCTTAAATGTTTTTCCCTCTATGTTCCCGAACGCTGCTTCCAGAGATTCTGCCATGGTTTTTTTTTGAAAACTGAACTTTTTCGAACAGTTGTAAGTATTATAGCGCAGAATTTCTCTACGGCACGTTGGTATTGACGACTTAAACGTCGTCAAACGACGACAGACATTTTCAAACAGTCTTCCGAGTTATCGGACGAGACGGGAAAATTCCTATCGTCTCCTATTGAGCCGGACACGCCATCGCGCGAGTATATCGACGATAACGGCATGCGCGCACGTCGAGATGAATTTGTTTCAATGTGATTGGAACTCCAATCCGAGATAAACTGCCATTATCGTGTGCCTACCGGCGCGGCGGCGAGAGACAATCAACGTTTCATAACGAATTCATGACAAGGACACGTCTAGAGTTTCACTTCTCTCATAGATATCTCTCAATTACGACACATTTTTCGCACAGGCAAGATCTTCGAAAGTGCCTTCGAGTGCCACGTGGATACAAACGCAAAAATTCCAAACAAAAAAATTCAATTTTGACGCTTCGCGCAGCTGAAGCGAGTACGATCTTATTGCGGATCTTCGTACGGGTCCGCAGATTTTTACGAGCTCGAACAGCTGCGATATAATTTCTTTCGATATCCTCGGTACGGCGAAACAGTAAAATTCCGTTCCATTTCCCACGTTACATCCATCCATTCTCGTCTTTTCGCGAGCAAATTTAGTTTCCAGGAAACTAACGTTCCACGAAGGAGCAGGGACAATCGGTCACGTAATCGGAATTTCAATGGACCCGCAGTTGGCCCTTCTTATTGGCGGATCTTTGATCCTGATTCCGCGGTTGCGCGTGCACCACTTTGAAACAACCTTCAATCCGGTCTTCGCCGACTTCCTCCATAATACATGAAGAAACGTGCGTACTCCTTTCACCTCTTTGAGCGATAGCAAACTGCTGGATTTACAACGGAACGTTAAAATTTGTCGTCACGATGGCCATTTTACGAAACTGCGAGCACCGAGTAAATATTGCACTGGTTCCTAGGTCGAATCGCGAGATACACAAATTTACTTTCTTCACGAATCTAATTGCTGAAATCATCGTGGAATCTTTCTGTAGAGTCTTTTGTTTTAAAATCTGTTTTAATTTTTTCAAGAAAACAGAGCTTTCGATTTAGCTACACAATAAACTTTTCTTTAGCTAGAGTTAATTATTCAAATGATTCTGATAATTGCAACGTAAGAAGAAGGATTGATGATGTTAATTTTATAGAGTGGAGAAATTACGTAGTGTTTGTATTTCTTTTCTCGTTAAAGTGTGTCCATTTCTGACATTTCTCAAATGTATACCATGTGTCCACATCGTTGTCTGAATTTATGGAATGCTCCTTATATCGGCTTTTCAGAGCACACGCGTCACGTGTGTGCGATGAATCGTGTTGCAAAGTACACGTTCGGTTAGATTTATGCGTCCAAGGCGGCAATAGAGGCAAATTTTTCTCAAGCAGAAATATTATTCTCGATTATGTAAAGAATGGTGTACACACCTTTTCCGCACGATAGCAGTCACATTACTATTTGAACGTTTCGCGCGACAACGATAATATATTTCCTCGCTGGTACGCACATTGCTACGAAAGCAAATTTAACTCTTATCAGTTCAATTAATTTCCTTCTCGAAATAATAAATATAGATATTTAAGAATGTAGATTTTCAAATAAGATAGCAATTGTTAAAATACTTATCAGTACTGCCGCTTAAAAATCTTAAAACACTTTTTGATTTTAATTGTCTCTTTTAAACTTTTCGATTCAGTATTTATCGAGCGGATCGATTCACTGCACAAAAAAAGAAAGTAAAGAAATTGATGATATAATATACTTGATAAGATAGTGTACCTTTGCTTAAAACTTCTTTACAAGATTTAAACCAGTGAAACGCGAACATATAGTGGTTAGAGAACGTATTCGTGCACTATCTAGATTCATTTTTGAACAGGAAACCTCCACCCTCGTAGCGCTGAATTAGTTTCTTCCGAAGATCGTTGAAACTTCTTTTTGATAGTTTCTTCAAAAAGTTTTGGGCAAGCGAAGAAACTTTTTCTCTCGAAAATTTCGCGCGCTGAAAAATTGTTTTCAGAAGAAAATCAACCATGGTTCTGAAGACCGAAGTCTTCTCTTTGCAAAAATCGATCAAAACTTATTGCACGATTTGTTCTCGCGAAGTTGAGATAGTTGTAGGTTACAACACTTGACAGGTTCTCCGTTGTATAAAGTATCGTTTAATTTTTTCACTTCTGAACAAACACGTAGTACTTGTCTTAAGAGCAGTACTTTAAATATATAAATAAGAATATATTAATCGTGGAACAACAAATCGCGAGGATAGCGTGCAACAATACGTTTATCGTTGACACTCTTATCGTTCCTAGCATTACGATTCCTTCCACCGAATTGAACAGCAATTCTATAGGTTCGTAGATTATAATCCAACTTGTAACGAAAAGAACGGTGCCGTTATCGTCCGACACTTTGCCTTGACATCAATTTGTGCCGCGAATTTATGGGATATCGACGAGCCGACTTTCATCGGGATCGTAAACCCGGTCTTTATGGCGACGTTTATACCCCGATCGAAATGGCCGTAGTACTTCCCATTGAAAACGACGCGTCTCGCGCTGCCGAAACGGACGAGGAAACGAATTTTATTTTTTCCCAACAATTTTCGCTTTCCATCATCGACAACGTGCGCTGTTTTTCCGCTGTTTCCGCGGAACTCTCTGGAAAGAAGTTATCACCGATCGATTGGGCGCTTCGACATCGTGAATCGATTCAATCCGCGGGGGCATCGAAATTCTCGTGAATATGTAGCGAATAAGCTCAACCAACGCTAAGGAGGATATTTGCTTTTGATTCTCGGCAAGCGTACTTCCGCACGAGGGAGGAGATGCTCGAGACGTTGCTCGAAAGCGAATCGACACGGAAGCTGGTCTCAACTACGTTTTAGTGCCATGGGCTATTTGAAAAACCGCGTTGGACAGCGAGAAATGCCAAGGGACGTATAATAAAAAGTAGACAAAGTAAAATATGCAAACGGTTTAGGTTTCATTGGAAAGAAAGTAAGACGACGATATGGTCGGCTATGATCGAAACCGAGTGCATTGAACACCGCGATCTTTTCGAATGATAAATCTGCAAGTGCATATTTATAAAATTTTCATGTTTATAAAACAGATAAAAATTACATTTAACCACTTGGCGCGATGTATGAGTCTCGCGGTTAGCAAGGGCGCCAATTTTGAAATTTCGCGAAACTACATTACCGACATTCAGTTGAAAAAAATTCAAAACGACGCAGAACGTTACCGGTCGCGAATGCACGAGGAAGGATATTTGTCCTGGACAAATACGTTTCCGTGTCACGTTCGTTAGGGGAAACTAGGAAACTTTCAATTGGAGATGAATCGATTCCAGGGGCGAGCGTAGATTTGCTTGCCAAACGCGAAATGGGAGAACTTTGTGTCAACGGGTCAGAGAGGCCCCGAAAGAGGGAAAGAGGAAGGGATCGCAGATCGGGAGTCGGCGATGAATTATGAATTAGCCTTGAACTCGGAGGTTCAAGCCGTTGAACTGAATTCACGGTGGAACAATGAGGTCGGTTCAATTACGTTTAATAGCGTTGAAAGTGCAGCGGCCATTGGCTCGTCGTTTGTTTTAAGCTACACCAGCTGCGGCGAGAGTATACACTCGTTCTTTTCGTTTCTTTTCTCGGATAATCGACTCCGTTCTCCGGGGAGAAATCGGCCACAGATCCATCGAACTGAGGCGATCTTTCGCTTCTGGAAAAATATGTTTACGAAATCGACGTGTTTGGGAGAAAGAGGTGCCGTTATCACCGACGATCGATAATTATTGCGTATTTGCGTAACCTACTTGTTCTCGATAAATTTATTGTCCGCGAAGCTGTTTTCGCGTCATTGCACGCGACGCGAGTAAAATTAGCGAGGAGGCCAAAGCGATACGTTTCTCGAAATTTCGCGCGCCGGTAATAAAGTCACCGAATTAAGATTAATTCGAAGGGCGTCCGATTATTTGCAACGACGACGGAGCGTTTAAAGCACCAATAATAATCGGAAACACGCTGTCAACGATAATTATTTCTCTGTCGAATAAGACAGCGTACGGTCGCGTGCAATCACGAATGGTCAAATAGACGTGCTTGAATTGCGTTACGCTAGAATCAGCTGTGCATACCAATTCATTTGACGGGCTGTCTAATAATCTAATTGATGAAAATGCACGGTGATTTTCATTAATATCCGGACACTAAGTGTTGAAACTGTTTGTTACAGTCTTGTGAAGGAAATCGCAGGAACTCGGGCTCTATTGTCAATGTAGCTAGTGGTACGACTGAGTAAGAGGTGATTCTGTGTGAAAAAATTGAAAAAAAGTCGAAAAGAAAGAGTACAATTTTTTCAATAAAGCTTTCGTTTTCGAAAAAATATTTAAAAGTATTTAAAAATTTTATCGAGTATGCTTGAATTCAGCTAATTCTAGAGAAGAATTTTTTGTCAGATGCCTCGAATTTGTAAATTTATCAAGTACACCAAGACAATTTTTAAATCATTCGAGGCTCCGCAGTTTGAAACGAGGCCAAGTTTATCGTTGCACGATTTCTTTTCACAAAATTGTAACAGTTTCAATATTAATGGGAGTCGCTGTAGATAAACATTATAGTACATAGTTTAACGACAACAATCGCCCGAAGAGCAATTATCATTTGAAATAAGCTTTTCCCAAAGTTTCAAAAGAGGATTGAAAATTTTTGCCTCTGCCCATCAATCTAATCAATTATTTTTCACCTCAACATTACTCAATTCACGCGCGCATTAAATAAATAAATAATATATAAGATCGATACTCGTACCGTAACGCTCTTCGACGAAATAACACGAGATAACAATTCGATAACGCGAAATTCGCGACTTATTAATAGTTTTAGTACCAGGCAGATATTTAAATAACAACACAAAACTTCCCGATATTCGAAATTATCAAAATACCAAAGTTCGTTCCCCGCATTTATCTATGATAGATTTCGCGAAGAAAATATTCTCTCCGCGAACAACAAAGTTGCAAATTTCGCGACTCGCGACGAGCGCGAGCCAGATGCAAATGCAGATCGTCGATCGAGAAATTATCGCGTATCTCGTCATCGATCTCATTGTCGTTCTCGTTTCTCTTTGGATTCCTCGACAAAAGTCAAGTAATGACAGTAATGACGCTCGTAACGACTAAGTGAAACGATTGCATAAAAAAGGACAATTATCCTAAGTACTGTTCTCAACGAACGTACCTCCGGAGTTGGGTGCCAACCTTGCACCGCTGTAGCGCGCGATAAATGAATGGTAAGTAAACTCGTTCCGCGGGAAACTGGAATTTATCAAATTCCTTCGTCGGATCGTGATTAACCGGCAGACATGACCAACATTCCCGAAGGGTGGGGGAAGGGAATTTATCTCGAAGAACGTTCTATTTTTGTCCAACCGCGACTGGACAAAACAAATATATTTTATTTATATTCTTTATCCAGCCAAGTGTGTCTTTTTCGCGACGACGTTCACCCATTTCTTAAATCCCGAATTTTTGCAAAAGTTCAGAACTCTGACGAGTGACTGAACCTAACCTGATCTTCAGATCGGATGGGACAATCAAAAATTCGAGAGAAAGATAACGAAACTACACCGCGGTCAGATAATTTTGACGATAATTTTCGTTTCATCGTGACTATAATTGTTGATACGTACGTCGTTTCATAATCGCTTCGGTTCTTCTTCGGTGCGCAGGTAAACCAAAACAATTTGCAAAATTCACATTTTCATAAGGTAAGTGAGGTGAAAGGAAAATGCCGCTCGTTGTAGGCTGATGTTAACACATTATGGTAAACTCGCTCTCGAGTAATATTATCGTCTTACGAGACGTTGACTCCTCGTTTCCCTTTGTTAAGCCCGGTATCGATACGATTCCAGTGGAATAAAAAGGGGATCGTCACTTTTCCTTTGTTTAAACAAAACAGAAGAATTTTATGCTTCGTTTCAACAACCGGACAGTTTGGACGAAATGAATTGCTATCATTGAAAGCACGATTAATTAATCGACGGTTCGGCAGTTTGCACAGTTTGTGCGAATTTTAGCACGTACAAACATTTAACAACAACACTCGATTATTCTTAAAGCAAAACGATCGATACTTTGCCGTTGTTCAGATTGTTCGATTCAAAGTCGAAGACTACACAGACCGAGATCGAAAGAATTACACGCTGGCAAAGTGACTGCGAATCGCCTGAATCGCTTGTCGTGCAACTTGATCGACAGACTTCAGCTTTACCGAATAATTATAGAAATCTCTAGTCCCTCCCTCGTTTCGTTGTTAGTCTGTCGAGAAGCAAGCAGCTTCGTGTCTCTTCTCGGCTCAACTCACGCCCTCCTTTCCAAACAAGTTCATACCTGATGAACAGGAGCGGAAAATGCGCGAGGAAACAAAGAACGAGGAAACGGGAGGAGAAAGAACAAAGAAACTGAACCTTCATGGGGGAGAAGGAAGAAAGAAAAACAGAAAGAAAAAAAGAAAGAAAGAAAGAGAAAGAAAGGTATCTGGGCCAAGAGCGTATCTAGTAGTTTCGCGCAAACGAGGGAAAAAGGAGGAGGTGGAGGAGGAGAAGGAGGGTTTTCGAGGCAGGAAGGAGGCGATTCGAGCGGCGCCTTGCACCTTCGTCGTTTTCCCTTTCACTCACCTGTAGCAGTCCGTGGCCTTGATGCCGTGCGCAGCGTGCCCGATCGAGGCGGCATCGGTCAAGGCGGCGATCAGACCGACGACAACGATCAAAAGTCCAGCTGACATCGCGGCTTCCTGGAAGGGGTTTCGCACCAGCGAGCTGGGCCAGCCCTCGGGTTGGACGTCGAACCTCCTCAAACCTCCTCGAACCTCCTCGTGCCTTGGTTCAACTGCTCGCCAGCAGCCCCGGAACTCTCTCTCTCTCTCTCTCTCTCTCCCTCTCTCTCTATCTGTCTCTCTCTCTCTAGCCCAGCGGGAACAACAGCACGCTCGACGATCAGCCGACCGACTGATACGCGTGGCGCGCCACTTACGAACACAGCTTCTAACGATCGCGCTACCGTTCGGCCTTCCGCTGACAGTCGGCTGCTCGCGCGGTTGCGGCACGCTGGACAGAGCGACCCTCCTGGTGCAAAAAGCTTCCTTCCTCTCCCGACGTGCTCGAAAGTGACCAGTGAACAAAGTGACTGCTCGCGCAGCGACTTTGCTTCTGTTATCCTGCCCGAGGAAGACGACGGTAGATCGACAGTTTCCGAATCCTTTGTGCACGCCGGACGGTGCTCGCGATCGGTTATATGAGTCTGGCCGCTTGATAACGCGCCGCTGTTCATTGGTCTGACACCGGAACACTCCCCCGGCCTGATTGGCTGTCGATTAATTCTGCGACCGCGACGGCGAACCGTTTATCTCCGCCGAGGGACCAAGGCGAAAGGTTTCACGCTGAGAACCTTTTTCACGTCTTATCTCTCCAACCGGCACGTGACGAGGAATCGTGAGCGATCGCGCATGGATCCCGCGCGCGAGCCCTCGAATAATTTGCCTTCTTCTGGGATTTTCAAGTGTTCACGATCATTTTTTCTTGCCCGTTGGCTCTTTTTTTAGACTTTTCGAGACGAGGAAGTCTTATTGACTTTTGTGTTTTACTTTTGTGAACGAATAGTAAATTTCAGTTGCACAAATCCAATGGGACGCGTTTGAGTAGAATTTAGTAGAATTTAGTAGAAATTTCAGATTTTTATCAGATTTTTTTTCATAGTTGTACCATTTATGACTGAAGGATTTGGAAACTTTTTTAATGTTGGAATCTCCAGACGTCTTAAATAAAATTAAATTTTGATTGTTGCTTTCATTATTACAATAATTGTTTAATAACGCGCTTTGTTCAAATACAGAAACCGGATGAACAATTCATCCATCGCTGTCGTTACATTTGCATCGTTCGTCACCGTCTATCGAATTTAATATTCTGTCTTCGTAATTTCGTCTATTTTAGGTTCTTTAAATTTGAGAAAAGAATCGACCATTTTCTATTATAGACCGACAAACACACAGAGAATCGCAAACATCTGTGGAAAAGTTCCTTTGGAAATTTCAGTTTCCGATATCGTGAAACGAATAATGGAAATTTAAGAGATCTTCAAATCCCATAAAGATTATCAATATCGATGGGGAGGGGTGACCTTTTGAGAACGTGCCGCAAGAAGCTCGTCATTTATTGAAACCTAAATTCATATCATAAAAATCGCATGGCCGGATCTTCTTGCTGACTCTCCTCACGAACGGACGGCGTGAGAAACGAGGGATAAAGTGGAAAAAGAGAGTGCGAAACGCGGAGGATTCCAGGACCAAAAGGAATCTTCCCAGGCGCTACAGGATATTTATTATTTAAGGAACGGCGGACGAGTTAAATTCTCTCTCTCTCTCTCTTTCTCTCTCTATCACCGCTTCCACCATCATTTTTCTCTCGTTCCCTTATCAGAGTTGCAGAGTTTACTACCGCTATCAATTGCTTAACGCTTCGTTGCGGACGATATGAAAAACGGCAGCTCGGAGTGAGAGGAAAAAAATCAACAAGTCAACTTTTCCATTGAAGGAAGGTGCGCTGATTGCGCGAGGCGAGAGATGAATTTTCTTCTCTCCGGCGTTCTCCGCGATCGCGACAGCTGAAATGTGCAACCACGGGTACACGGTTGCACGGTGTAATTGCCTGTTTCTTCCAACGGGGGACGGGACTTCTCCTGGCGGAGAAAATTCCTGGAGGATCTCGAATTCTTTTCGCGTCACGGCTGGTGGACATTTCGCAAATTCCCTCGCGGAAGATAACGCGCACCCAGTGAGCCGCGAATCGTTCCGTTCAAATAAAAATCACTCCTCGAAAGCGATCGCTCCGTAACGAGTTGCACTTGCCATTTGATAATTCGAGCGAATTGTTATTCCATGAATAATTCAAGCGAATCGCAAGGCGTGGCAGCAAGCGAGAAGACACCGGGACCTTGCAACGGGAACACGGTGAGAAAATCGTGCTAGTTCCATCTATTCATTACGAACGGACTTGGAGTTTTATCTGAGAGATGAACGCGCTTTAAAAGATCGGAGTCGTGGAAATTTCGACCAGCGACTACGAACGATGACAAGTCACTCTTCGACGAGCGAAAATCGTTTTCTTTCGAAACGAAAAAAGATTTCATGTATAGAGGGGAATACTACGAGACGTATAATTATAATAGATTAAATATTTTACGCCTTATCTGCGACAGTATTTTCCACTTTGCAAAGAATCAATAATAAAGTACTTTGGACGATATCTAACTGCACAAATTACACTTAATTGTAAATTGTTAAAAATCATGGGAAAAAAGGAATACCAACCGGAGGCAATGTATATTAGAATGTTTCTGCGCATTTTATATACGTAATTTAATTATACTATACATAAATAATATAAATAATACAATAATATAAAAATGATATAATTATATAATAATAAACATTCGTAATTTACGTTCCACGTGTTTGCAAATATTTCTTTTTTTCTTTGTAATTGCCGTTATTATTGTCTTTTTATAATTTACTGTCAAAGATACGTACAATTGAAAGTGACTTGATCATTTAACGAGAATAATTATTTAAAGCCTTAGTCGCGCAGATTAGTTATACGTCATATCGTACAATACATACACATTTCTTTAATTCACAGGAATTTCTGTAATTCGAATCATCGATACGATTTATTTTAGGACGTCTCGTGTTTTTACTTGGTCCAATTTGTAAAAACGTAGCAATCTCGCGAGATAAAAGTGGAGTAAGCGAACGAAAGTAAAGAATCGAACCTGCCTTTCGCGGAAGATATACGCGTTACGAAGAAAAAGTTTTTTACTGCGTTCATAAATTCTTTGCGACTGATTCCAATCACTCGCACGATCGCATTCCCAGACCGAAGACGCTCTCGCCTCGCTCATTTTTCGAAATTCCACGCAATTTCCTTCGTTGCCACATCGTTCTCCCTGCGTCGTTAGTTTTTCCCTTTTATCGTTCGACCGGCGAGCCGCAAATCAGCTCACGTACTCCAGATAGCTCGAGTATTTCCCACTTAGATTACATTAATTACAAGCGCCATTTAGAATATATATTCATCCGTGATACGCAGATTTGTTTGACGCTGTTGTCAGCTGTTGTCAGCTGTTGTCAGCACGTGAAACATTATCTGAATAAATCATTTGAACGTCCTTCGCGCGTTTCAGATTCATAAGAGGAAATTTGTTCGTAGCAGAGTGCAACGTACTATGTGAATCGGTACTTTTCAATTATCCATTCATTTAAATCTTTGCATTCTCTGCATGTCTCAGAAAAGCTAACAGATTCCTTTTTTTTTAATAATATAGTAATGCAGAACATAGTAATATAGTAATACAGTAATACAGTAATACAGTAATACAGTAATGCAGTAATACAGTAATGCAGTAATACAGTAATACAGTAATGCAGTAACACAGTAATACAGTAATACAGTAATATAATAATATAGTAATATAGTAACACAGTAATATAGTAATATAGTAACACAGTAATATAGTAATGTAGTAATATAGCAATATAGCAATATAGCAATATAGAAATATAGAAATATAGAAATATAGCAATATAGCAATATAGCAATATAGCAATATAGCAATATAGCAATATAGTAATATAGTAATGTAGTAATATAGCAATATAGCAATATAGCAATATAGTAATATAGCAATATAGTAATATAGTAATGTAGTAATATAGCAATATAGCAATATAGCAATACAGTAATATAGCAATATAGTAATATAGTAATATAGTAATATATAGTTTGGCGTTGTACGAGATATAACAGTAATATGATAATAATAGTATAATAGTACAATACCCGAGCAGACGCCTAGAGTGAAAGCTATGTTAACGTGGGAAGAATAAGAGAATTACAGAAGAAATTGCAGAGTCGATCGACATTCATTAATAATTTACGTAAACCAGATTTCTCGTTGCTTCTTATGGAAGTTTGCGAAATGACAAAGAAGATTTTTTTTCGGAGACTGAAAGTATCGTGTTCTAGAAAACCTACAATACACGTTGACGATTACTTTAAACCCAAACGACGTCACGCGTTAAGGAGATGTATAATCAACAAAATTACATGTTAAATGCCATTTCAATAAGGATGGTTGTTGCCAATGCTGTGTCACTTTATTTGAAGTGATACTACTTTGTAAATAAATTGCTAAAAAAAAAGTTTCCGAGGATTGCAAAGAATTAAACGATCAACGTCTCGTAATTTGTCACGTGAAAAACGATAAACCTTATTTGGTGCTACGCGCTGTCGTCAATTGACCAGCGTTTATGCGTCAGACGTTGAAAAGCAGTGTCGTCGAGATTTCTTAGAAAATCGTCAATGAAGAATAACTCGGTAGGATAATTCAACTGTCAATTCAGCGATTGTTGTTACGTAAAAATTGCTTGCAATTTGTTGCACGAAGCGTCGTTCATCACCGTTAATGGCACAACCGGCGCGTATGTGCGTCTCAAGTTTGCTAAACGCAACTCCCTCTCGATGAATAACACGTTTTTCCACGCGAGCCGCGAGATTAAGATAATCGAAATCGCTCGAGTTAACTTTCTCCGATCGGACGTTTCTTTACGAGGAAAAACGCACTACGCCAGAGAGCGATTGAATTCGAGGAATCACGCCATCGGTTATCTTCAATTTCGGTCGATCGCATAAACGCGCAAGTATCGATGTCAACTTTTGCCAAGTAACGCACGTAATTGCACGCGTGGCGATCGTCCGAATTGCTATTCCTCGAAACGAGCTCCCCTCGGCGCGTATCTAATCCAACCAACTTTTGCCGGTAGAAGTAGAGCGTGACTGGAAAAAAATGGCGGCGCTAAGAGGATCCCTTAAACAAACCGAACCCCTCTGCTCGTGCACGACTCGACGAGAAATTATGCGCGGCGAAACACACCACCGTCGGGTGGTGTGTTATTAGCGGAGCCTGGAATAAAGCTCCCTAAGAAATGTAATCCTGCGTTAATTATAATGAAGCAAAGTTACGCAACGGCGTTACACCGAGGGAATTGGAAGCGTGTTTCAAGTCTGGCCGAATGCGTAACTTATACGCATCGTCCTTAAATTAAATAGTAAAACAGCGGCGATTTGTTCGACAAGAAGACACGTGACGAGAAGAATTTCAATCGCCGCTGAAATTACCGAGTTTGACACTCGTAATTGCCCGCAATGTATCATCGGCTCCGCATTCCGGTTATCCAACCGGTCGTCCGCGAAAAGATAGCGATCGATTTCGTACAGCATAATCGGACAATTACGAGACGACGCAGAAATTCGTTAACGAGATCTTCGAACGTTTCGAATCGATGCATTGCCATTTAAAATTCCAGTGTTACGTAAACCCACGTTACTCCCAATGACGCGATGGTTGTTCAAATCATGCTTACATAAGAGCGCCGGATACATTTTTGCAATCATGCATGCTCGTTTCGCGACGATTTATATTTTGCCGGCTTCTACGCGTTCACCGTTTGATTAATCGTCGAGATTCGAATTCGAGAGTCGCAGTTTCGAAATTTAAAAGTACGAAGATCTCGCGTTTTACTCTTGTTTGGTTGCAATTAAAAAATTCCACGTCGAAACGATCACGTTTCTAGGTTTCGGTTTTACCGACGAAAGAAAATTCATTTATTTCGCTGTAACGTTGATCGTCGAGATTCGAATTCGGGAGTCGTAGTTTCGAAATTTAAAGGTTCGAGGATTTCGCGTTTTACTTTTGTTTGGTCGTAATTTAAAAATTCCACGTAGAAATGATCACGTTTTTAGGTTTCGGTTTTACCGACGAAGGAATTCTTTTATTTCGCTGCAACGTTGGCAAGGGATTAAAAGTGGATTAAAAGGAAAGAGAAAGAGAGAAGCGTAGAAAGTTGGAATCACACTGCCGTCGCATCTCGCCCAGAGCACGTACGCGAAAAAATTGCGACGGGAACTGCGAAATTTTTCAATAAAAATCAAAAAAAAAAAATCTAGTAAAGAGTAAACGCGGAAACTTCCCTCTCCGTGTTTCCCGATGTTCAAGTTGACCGCTGTCGAGAATTTGTCGCGCGTTGGAGCGCTTTTGGATACCGAGTTAACGAAATGTGTATTCGCGACAAATCGCCGTGAAAAACGTTCTCGACTTCTAACGTCCATACGTCTATATCTATCACAGACCGACAGCGTGAAATTTGATAAGATTGCTTTCCGAGATTTACAACGTGTCCTCCCGTTTACCTCTACAGAGACTGTCGCTAGTTAGTTCCGTAACTAGTAGTGCGACCGAGTAGCGGCTGATTCTACGTGAAAAAACGGGTCGAAAAGGGAGGACAAAATTTTCTCATTAAAGCCTTCGTTCGCGAGGAAATCGAGTTTGAAGATTCGCCAAAGACTTGAACCTAGCTGCAGTTCTAGACGCGACAGAAAGGGATAACTAACAGGAGGTTAATTTCAAAAGATGTGGGACAAAATTTCTCTGTAACGTGCTCCGTTTGAACGTGAGAAAATCGAGTTTGAAAACTTGCCGAGTGTACTTAAACCTAGGCAGAGTTCTAGACGCGACAGAAAAGGATACACAGGGATCTGAAAATGTGAAATAAAATATCTCTCTCCCGTTTGAGCATCAGAGAATCGAGTTTAAAAATTTATCAAATGCGCACGCGCCAAAGAAACTTTTAACGAGTTAGAAGTGACGTTCAATTTTTATTTTCATGAAAATGGAGCCTTAAACGGAAAAATTTTATTCTACCCATTTCTGCGCGTAAAGTATTAATCGTATCGATCGTTCGCGTATTCTGTCCAATAAACGGAACTAAAGTACGCTGTTCAAAATTTACTTTTCTAATAAAAGTATACTTGACTTTCTCGGGAACGAAGGTGGAAATTTAATTTTTTCTGCTCAACTCGTTTCCTTTCTTTTTTTTTTTTTATGTAAAATCACTTTGTGCTCCATTTACTCCAGGTTATGGGACACAAAGGACCCTGTACAACTCGACACTAACAATGTATAATAATATGTATATAATAATGTAAATTATGTATAATAATTCACGAACACTCGAGACGCCAGCAAGTATCACAATCATCGCGGAAACTTTGCGTTTGACAATCTCGACCGCGCTTATCAAGACTCGCCCTGCCGCGCGCGAATATCACGCAGCCGAATAACTCACTTTTTATGGCGCTTAATTATTACCGGTGTTGGTGAACACCTGTAACGATAAATATTTGAAACTGGAACGTATATAATACTCGCGTGTCGCGAGTAAATATTTCATCGTCATCTGCGAAATAGTCGTCGTTTATTAAACGGAGAGGTGGATTCTCGGCTTGGCAAATCTCGCGAAAATTTCAGTACGCGTTCCGCATCGGTGGCATCGCCGAATGTCACAACCAGACTTCAGAATTCGTACGTTCGACTCAGTCACGTGCCGACTTGGTGTTTGTTTCGTTACTTCGATCTCTGTTTAAGAGTTTGCGTACGCAGCTCGCTGAACGCTACGTGGAGGAAACCGGCCGAGTTTAAATTGAATCGCGTCGAGTCGCAATTTCTATGGAACACCGAGGAAAAGTGCGATAAAACCCACACTCCAGGCCACATCTCGTATTCACCGCGTAAACCCGTCGGCTTCGATTCTTTTGAGGTGTGACGTTTGTCACGCGGCGAGTCGCGAGTTTGACGAAATGGAATTGAATTTTGTTGCGAAACAGACAAATCGTTCTCTGGCCAATAACGTTGGTCGCGTTATGCCTCGAGTATCCGCGAATGATTTCGCGCTCCATTCCGTGTAGATTTCGTCTCGAATCCGAGAAATCGAAACAGGTGAATATCACGATCCAACGAAAATTCGTGTATTTTTATTACTGTTTTGACTGTGGAACAGGATTTACTCGAAATCTGTGTATGAATATCTTTTCTTTCTTAAATGGTACTATTTTGAAATATTCAATGACATTCGACGTTTAGTAATATTCCAAAATAGTACTGTTTTAACACGTTGATTTTTCATGACTGGCCCAACGAATCTGTTATTATACGATAGATATTATGTTGAAATATTAATGTCACTTTACGATATTTTACTTTTATAATATAGCGAAATTGAAGGTTGCCATTTCTTCACCTACCTATAGAGAAGCCTATAGAGAAAACTAGAACTACATGCCATGAAATGAAAAAAAAAAAAACGACAGAAATGATTTCAGAAGTAGAAGATGTCGTGAAAGAAATTCAAAACAATTAGATGGAATAAAAGCAAAAAATCGTACCAAAAAAGTTGTCACAGATTGTTGATACTGTGCTGATTTACCATTTTTTTGTTTGCAGTGCTTTAATACAACATCACCATACGCGCATACATGTTATGAATAAAATTATTTTTCCATGTTCTATACTGCGTTAATTTCTTCACACCATTCGTGGTAACGAAGCTAATATCGAAAATTTTAAAGGTATCAACATTCACTCGAATCACGTGTTTTTGCTAATCTTGGCCAATAATCGTCGCCAAGTTCACCGATGGCCCCCACGGCATTCGACGCGTTAAATTTTCATTGACTGAAAAGCAGGATCATCCTTGTTACCTCTGTTATATTCGTATCCTACGCGCGTGATATAATGATGTAGCACGTATCGTGACATTCGGCGAATAACAATCATCGAGGCCATCGACACCGCGCATTCCGGTTGCATCAGCAGGAAGTACCTCAATCGAAGAACCACGGTCGCGATTCTTTTCTTCTCTCGCGAGATTGAAGATTAGATGTCCGCCGAAAACGACGTGACACGCTCCGACGAGGACTTTCCGGCTTCCTGTTCCAAATATCACGGCGTCCAGCCTTCGAGCGTCTTCCTCGAGGTGACGCCTACTTCCGCAAAGATCGGCATTCGCGACAACCTTTGACTGACCTGAATACTTTACTCGCGTTCACTTAGTTGGTACGTGTCGCACGTGTCAGGCAATTATGATTCATGATTCACGCACGGGGGTTTTTGCTTTCAAACGAGCACGTAGGAATTAGAGTTCGCGTCTATTAATATTATACAAAAGTTTTTACCCACCTATTTCTTTTTCTTTTTAAGATCAAAATGGAAGAAAGAACTGATTTCATTAATTTTGAATTAAATTCAAGTTTAAACGTGACTTTTTTCCATTGTGTTTCAAAAATTATTTCTTTCAAACCGTTGACCGTCGGAGCAACTGTTCGCAAATTTGTGCTCTTTTTAACACGTTCTCCCAACTTCAATGTTACTGCTGATATTGCCGCCATTTCGATTCGAATGTTATCTTTTAATTGTGCTAAATTTTGCGGTTTGTTGACGCAAACATTTTATCTTTTAAATAGGCCTCAAATCCGGTGACTTTGACTTTTCATTCGATCATCACTAATTTAATTCACAATAATTGCTTTCTATGCAGTTTAATCTGCAGAAAGGAGGAAATTAAAAAAATACAAAAATTACGAATTTACTTTAGTAGGAAGTGATTATTGGCCCACCCTGTACCATCAGTGCCAAATGCTCTCGGACGTTTTTCATTTTCGCAATTACTAAAAATATATTATTTTTATCTTTATTATTCTAGACAAAGTCGCTTCACTCTCGGTCCTTGCATGCAAAATAAATATCCGCAACGTGAGTTTAGCATTATTTTCAGTAAACATTCATACACCGAGTGCACGTGTGTTAACATTTCGTGACAGACTCGTGGCGAGAAAGAATGCCGCGGAAACAATTAGAGTCTTATCGTCGGAGAATTTCTGAAATCATTATTATTGCTGTGCAGTAATAACACAGTAGAGAAGAAGAGAATTTATTGTCATGGACAAGATGCACGATAACTGATGCTATCGTACAATGCGAGCCCGCGCAACGACGAGCAAATTGCGCGATCTGTTCAATATTTGATTACACTTTGCCAATTAAAAGCGAAGAAGCGCGCCAGCGACATCCGGATAAAATAAACATTCTAAAGTAAACAAAGACTGTCGTCGAAATAGAAAACGAACGGAACTACTGCCTTTGCGAAACACTCACGAAGGAAAACATTTTCGAAGGAATGACAGCGTTGGGACGAAAATTTTTCGATTAAAATTGTTTAACGTGGGATCCTTTGCTTCCCCGGGAAGATTGAATTTGACGGAGATTCTTCGGGAAGACGCGCGCATGCAAACTATCGCGCGAAACTCTCGACAGACGATGGGACTTTGATCTAAATTCTTCCAACACCAGTGGGAACGAGAACGTGGCTTCGAGTTCCAAAATTTCAACTCGTTCCGAACGAACGAACGCGTTTCGCGTTTCGCCCGTTTCCCTCGAAGCGGAAAAGTTTCCAATATCGGCGAAATTAGACGGACGCGTTTCTTGCGCTTCTGATTCCCGGATTGTTCGACGAATTGTTCGCTACACTTCGCTTAACGAGTTCACAGTCGGGTTCTTGCAGAGGGGAACGCGGCGAACACGCAACGGTAATGCAAATCGGTAATGACGCGCCGCTGAAGACGGAGGTGATTTCCTTAGAAGCTGGAGTACAGGGTGGAAAGAAAAGCTTGCTCGTAGCTACCAAGGGTGAATTTTACGTATATTTACATCTTTGATTTCAACAAATTTTTTTTCTCGGATTCTACTTATCACGAAGGAACCTAAGAGTTCTCTCGAAAAATGGCAAAAAAGTTTCTGTCATTTAATATTGTGCGTGCGTCCTAACAGCGACTTTATGTTTTGGATTAGCTTTCACTAACGTTTGATTTATCATAGTTGTGGCATCAGTGCGAGTCTAAATAATCAAATAATAAAACTGTTAACATTATTCGAAATATAAATATTACGTAATGTAGACATCCACGCGTCCAGAATCATAAAGTCGCTGTTAGAACTCGCACGTCTGCAGTGTTGCTTTCACTAACGTTTGATTTATCATAGTTGTGGTATCAGCGCGAGTCGAAATAATCAAATAATAAAACTGTTAATATTATTCGAAATATAAATATTACGTAATGTAGACATCCACGCGTCCAGAATCATAAAGTCGCTGTTAGAACTCACACGCCCGCAGTGTTAAATAGTTAAGAAACTTTTTCGCCACTTTTCAAGAGAATTATTAGGTTGCGATCTATGATCCTCTGGAGAAGTTTTATTTCCATGAAATCAAAGGTGTCGTATTCATCTACGATAGCCATGGACAAACGTTTCTTTCCACCCTGTACATCGCGCGTGCGGGAGATGCTGTTTCCGCTTCAGCAGGCTCAAAAGCATCCCGCAGTGGCTCCGATGGAAATGAGACCTCTCGTCAATCAAGGTGAATGTCTACTAAATCGGGGATCGTCATCGGGGAGTGGAGCGAGTACGACAAGCCATAGTAATTAACAGACATCTCGATAGCAAGTGCCACCCCGGTACAACTACAAATTGTGGTCCGGACGCGTGTGTGACAGAACCATCGTCAAACGCAGACGAATCAGGTCTGATTGGTACGGTTTCAGCGGTTAGAATTTCGCGTTCAGTAAGGGAACTCAAGTTCCCGTCCGCAAAAGCTTCATCGAGTATTACGAGACCTGAATAGTTGTCGTTAGTTGCCGACAATTTTCTCTTGTTCCACGGCTCTACTTTCGACATCCGAGTGTTGCACCGGTGGATTGCCGTCTGTCGTCAACGAGTATCGGCGGACTCTTGCTACTATCGTAGCAATGCACCCCTGGAACAGTCGAAAATGTTGCCCTTTTTTTTTTTTTGAGACTGATTCCTCTTCGCGTCACCTTTTTTCCAATTAATTTCGACTTTTCGACCTGTCGATTCCCCTTCGTGTTGCCATTCTCCGAGTTAACTTCGATCTGTCGATTTTTCTACCAATTTCTAACAACAAAACGTTGAAATAGCTGAACTTTTTGTGCCGAATCTATCGATTCTCGAAGGTCGATTCGTATCGAGAAATTAGAATAGATGGCGGAAAATTGAACTCCTACTAGAGAACCCCGTTGAGCAAATTGTCTAACTTCCGGGAAGTTTGAGCAAGCAGATTCGGAATCTCCCAAATATTCATTCCGAATTAATGAAACCAACGGGAGTTTCTGCGATTTCTTCGTTCAATGGTGCGCTTTTACTGCTTTTATATCGCTTCCATAGTTTAATTTAATTTTCAATTCACCGCAATCTGTTGATTCGCGCGACGCCGAAATTAAGTAAACTTTGCTTATTAATTCGTCAACTACCGAGTTTATTTCGTCCTTTTCTGTTTTATATTCTCCTTTCCCTCGTGCACTCTTTCAGCGAAACAGAAGGAAACGGACAGACGATTGGGAAAAATCAATTGTTTCCAAACTAAACCACCGTGTAAAAGAAAACAGACCATCGAAAAGAGCTTTGTTTGGAGTTGAGCATTTGCCTTAACACGCTGGCGCGAACAAAGGCTATTATATCTGCGGCGAAAACACACGTGTACGTAGTTTTCTATTTAAAAAGGAAAAAAACAATTTAATACTTTAAATTTCATTTTCGCGGGATAATACCGTCCGCGGGAATGAAACGCGCGTCACTGAGTTAATCCGCTGAAAAACATCAAACCCCCGCTGCGCGACTTTTTAACAAACCCCCTCCCCCCCAAGTTTAACAATCCATCGACCGTTCCAATTCTATTCTCCGCGTCAGACGCGAAATATCGAGAGAAATTGTAAATAACACCTCCACTTTAGCGCTTCTACGTCCAAACAAAAGTCGAAACAAAAATAACCGCGAACGCAAACGCGCACTATCCGCCACATAATACGAAATTAAAATCGCCAATCACCGGCGCGCCGAACGGTTGATCGAATTTTCTTGTTGATACCTAGCTTCTTCCTAGGCTAGAGTCCTGTTTTGCAAACAGTTCGTCTAGCTTTTGCTCGGTTTTGCGCTTGACATTAGCGTATGAAACGGGGGGTTATTAGGTTGTCAGGTTCACGCGCGCGCCGCGCCATTGTAATAAGTATCCGCGCTGTGTTTTCCGCGGATAATGCAAATGAGGCAACAACGTGCACAGCCGGTAGATCGATGGCCGTTATCGGTGATTTCGCAGTTTCGTTATCGCGTCATCCCACTCCCTTCTTCCTTCTCTCGTGAGGCATTACGAAATTTTTTCGACGAATCCAACAATTTCGCGCGCGAAACTTTAGTTTTTTTATTTTCCTACGAAACGAAACGAATCGAATCGAGGGACCGTTTCCATGCAGAGTGTTCGACGTCCAACTTGCGTGCGGATACGCGAAACTTTTGCAATTAGTGGAAAGTGGGAGTCGTTCTGATCGTTAAGCATAGCCTCGGAGGTTTTCAGTCACTTTGTTTTCACTACAAAGCGAATGTACTCCCCTCGCGACGAAGTTTGAAGAAAATTTTCGCGCGATCTGTGCTGACGTTCTCTGCCGAAAGTCGATGGAACGAGACCAGAGCAGCGAATTATATACCTTGCAATCCGACGAAACGGCGCTGCACCGTCCAGAGTTGAGCATAACGTAATCCGATTAACGATCAACCACCGTGATTAATCAAAATGTGTTATCAATCATAATTACCGATTCTGAAATAATCGGTAATCGCAATCTGGCGAATGAATAAGAAAATCGGTAATCAGTAAAATGATTGCTCTTTCGATTGTGATCGTGTCTGGAAATTACATATTTATTGTTTCCATAAATGCTTTTCAATGAACATAATTTTAAAATTTTCCGTCAATTAAAAGTTTCGTAATCTTCTGCACGACTCGATGTACAACGACTTTAATGATAAGATTCTTTATTCTTTATTGATAAAGATAAAAGAGTAAAAACAGAGAGTTGTAAACTCTGACAAATTATTCTAAATTCAACGATACAGATACTGTTATTTGGCACGCGTAAATCCTCTCCACCAGTGAATCCACTGCACCAACTGCAATATTTAACAATAATAAAGCATTTACGTAGTTTGAAAGTGTCGCAGCAATGTGAACGAAATAACGAATTGCAGATCGTAATGAAATATAAATGAATCACTCCAGCGATTGGAAAATTACCTGACTAACGATTACAAATTACCGAAAGTTAATCAGGATTACCGATTTGTTTGAACTGAATGATAACGATTACTACGTCATATCGCGGTTTAGTAATTGATTACTTGGCACTAATTCTCTCGGCGATTCAACTTTCAGATTAAACCTTCCTTTCTCTCTCTCTCTCTCGAAGTACAACTACAAATTGAATCGAGTTATTAATTTCGCAGAATCGAGTAATTAATTTCACGAATAACAGAGCGCACGTTCGACGTAAAAACGTAATCCCGGGACTTTTCACGCGACTTCGTAAAAAACGTTTAATTAATAACCCGGTGATTTTGTTTTTCACCGTTCGGCCAATATATTTATATATGGGACGGCTGAGCCATTGTGCTCTCCCATTCTTTTGTATTTCACGCTCATTGTGCTGAATTGCACAACACAACCGTGACGTAACGCAGCCAAGTTTTTAATAGTCTACTCTAAGATCTTTACGTCATCCGCCGGCGCAAGGCGGAGTTATCGGTTCGCGTCTCTTTGGAGGGATATTGCCTTACACTTTCGAAAGCACGAGTTACTTTCTTTCAACCCACTAGCCCAGATGATGATAAAAGTCGCGTTGGACGTCGTTCTCGAAAACGCTCGTTGCGAAATTTCGCGTAAAAATCGATACAATCGGTTTATCATCGTTTCGAAATCAGATTCGCAGAGTTCCATTTCACTTCAATCGTACGAACAAGATGGTCGATCGAAGATTGGAAATTTGTCCCCTTTTCTTTATTTCATTTCGACTTTTGATCTTTACCTCTTCCGTATTTCCCGTCTGGGTTTGTTCGAGAAATTTTCGAAAAATTACACTCTTATCAACTCCGTGGACGCTTAAAAATCGTAAAAAATTGACGAGAGCTTTAATCTCTTAGGTGGTGGACAAAGAACTTTTTTAATATTCGTAAGAACGTTTGAATGTGCAAGATTTTTAAGAGAAAAAAAAAAGTATCTTTACTTGATCTATCACAAAATGAAGCGAAAACATTTTTGAAAAAAGAACGAGTACAGGATTTTAAGACTGGCAGCTCCACGCTTTAAAATGAACGGAAAATTAATAGGTGTACCATTTTCTTGTGAAAAGTTGTAGTTTAAAGTGTCGATAATTTTCCTGCCTGGCTTGGAATTCTCGCGTTTTTCATAGAAAATATCGACATTTTAAACTGTTGCAACTTCTTGGCAAAAAAAACTGCACGACCCCAGTGCGACTCGTCTCACTGAAAGGCTCAGAGGCAACTGTTCCGACTAGGAAATAAAGATGACCTTTTCGCCATAAAATTGTATTGATATGCAAACATTTGAATCGACACAAAACAAATTACAGGCGCGATCGCACAGTACTAGACACCTCCTACTCGAGGTTTAGCCCCCTGGCGAATCACGTGACCCAAATCAGCCAATCGCTAATTTTCGTTGCATCAGCGTTGCATCTGAAGAGGCCCGATTTTCTAGGTTACCCCCGTCAAAATCACTTTCAGTGATTAAAAAAAAAAATCGTAGATTGATATATTTTTCATTTCAAAGCGCAAAGCTTCTACTTTCAAAATACTGTACAATTTACGTCATTCTGAGAGAAAGTAAAAAAAAGATGCTTCTTTCCTCAAAAATCTTGCAAATTTAAACTGTTTTTGCGGGCATTGAAAAACCTTTTTTCGCCAAAACTAATTAACAAGTTCGCCACTCAAGTCTTGAAGATCAAAGTCGTTAGAGCCTTTAAAATTCTTGCCGACCACAAAATTAACAAGAGCTTAAAACATCGATTTATAATTTTTCACCGCGATAACCAAGCGACGCGAAGAAACGCAAATCAACACTGAGGAAACATTCGTATTCGAATTCGTATTCGAAATCGTATTCCACGATGAGATGATTAAAAGATCAATCGACAGGCTTGACGCTTCCCTGATTTTTAACGAAGTTTTCAACGAAACTTTTTACAAGTACCCCGAGACAAGCACGCTCTTCGCGCCAGCCACGCGACAGGCAGAGAACCAATCAAGCAATGTTACGACCGAACCGCTCTGTTTGCGACAGGCAACGCTCTCAGCCGTTTTCAAACAAATGGAAATTAAGATTCTGCCGACAGACAGGCATTATGAAACTGCCGGTGCAGATGCGAGTGACTGCGTCTCCGTGTCTCTCAGTTTGCGATTTTTACTTCCGCTTAAACTTCAACAATGCGTGAACGAACGCAGAATCGTTGCAATCGAACCGGGATTAGAAAAGCCCAGAGAGAAAATCCAAGGGATCCCGGAGCCCACTGTTGCGAGCAGCAATTCTCGTTCGGTTTAATAAAGGCGTGTAGTCTTTGCAACAACGTTCTCATTAGGGGAAATTGCTTGTGGAAATTGTGTTCTATGTTGGCGATACGCTTGTTACCACAGTTGCCAAGCTGGAAAATTCCTCTTTGAGACGCGTCCCATGAAATGAAAGTTTCAAAGTCGGGTCTGAATATTCGAAGCGGTTGGCAAAAAATATCTCTCGGTGAAAGGAATTTCGACATTTGAACATTGGACGAACCGTTCCCGTCCCGTCTGCAATCGCAGCTAGAGTTTTAACTTCGTCAGCCGTCGAATTTTCGACGATGATTCGTACGTTGTATTCAGCCTGTTGGAGCTGTGTACACTCGCGATCGTTATCGATGAAATATCACTTCCTCTTAACAGCAGCGGCAAATTTTTCGGCGAGCCTCGGTTCCCGCTAAATTGATCGTCACTCCGACGATGACGCCATAAATTTCACGACTCACCTTTAATTGCAATATTATCGCTACAATCCGGCTGCCATCATCAATTCTCAGAAATCCATCAATCGTGAATTTTCGGCTTCTATAGAAAGCGTATTTCAACGTAGTTCGACTTAGGTTTCACCTACCGAATTTTAAGAATTCGGAGAATTTAATTGAATGATGAGTGTCCAATCTTCTAAAAAGGCCAACAAAAATTTATTGACGGCCGTCGCAAATAGTTTACATATTTTTTTATCAGTTCGTGTTATTTATGAGCATATTGAAACAACTTTTATAGTGAAATAATACATCGATTGAAAAAATATACTTGTATTAATTAAAAAAAGTATGAAAATTTTTAGAAAACACTGAGCTTGTTTTCTTAGATATCAGTTCATCAATATTTGGTTTGACACAGATAAGTAATACTGGCAATACTGAAGAGTATTTTCAAGATGCTCGTGTCTAAAATTTTTTTTTCTATTATTACTGAAAGTGATTTTAGCGGGAGTAAGCCAGCAAATCGGGCCTCTTCAGGTGCAACGCTAATGCAACGAAAATTAGCGATTGGTTGATTAGGGTCACGTGATTCGCGAGAGGGCGTGAAGTAGACTTCGAATGGGAGTGGCGTCGTCTGTAATTTATTTTGTATCGAGTATTCAAATGTTTGCACATCAACAAAATTTTATATTTATGGCAAAAAAGTCATCTTCATTTCTTAATCAGAACAGTTGCTTCTGGGCCCTTCAATGAGACGAATCGTACTGGAGTACAAGTCGCGCAGTTTTTTTATTTTCTGTGTACTTCGCAAATAAATAATTAAGTACTCCTCAAAAGAGACATCATGAGACAGCATGTTTCATGACTAGCGCTGAATATTTTTCTTTAAGTGTAGTTTATAAAAGTCTAATAAAGGTACCTAAGAACGGAGTAGCAAATATGCCAACCATCTGAAATGAAAAATATTTCGTTGGCTCTTGGAAATTATTCGTAATTAATCGCTTTGACGCTAAATTTTTGAAAAAGGTATGCTTATTCACGGTTAAAATTATTCAAATAATAACATTCTCGTTCAATTATTCCAATTTTGGTTATCTGAGCGGCCTGAACTAAATCAACCCCTGAATTCAAGTACACCACGATCGAACTGTTGTTTTACTTCCTCGGAAATGTTCGAACTCGATTTCAAGGCAAGTTTCGTTCGTGATGAAATGAATTTCTTTCTCCACTTCACCTCTTTCTTTTCTTAAATTTTCTCTCCGTTGTGGAAGCAGGTATTTTTCCCTCCGTTGAATATTTTAAATCGAACACGGTGCGCGGTGGAAATTACAGATTCCTCTCTCGTGACTCGCAATCGTTGTTGAACCATCGCGCGAGAAACACGTTATACCAAATCTGTTCTTCTGCCACGACCTCCTCGAATCATGCGCAGGTTCCGCGAAGCTGCAAGGTCTATTAAATAGTATATGAGCTTTACGCTCGTGGCAAGTTGTATCGCAAGATGAGGGAAGCAGAGGAGAAATTCAGAAGGGAAAGTCATTTAGCTCCTGTCTCTGTAGAGTTCAGAAGAAGAGGGATCGAGGGATGCTCGCGTTCAAAGAGACTGTTGAGCAAGCAACTTAACTGGCTACATCCTTGATTTTCTTCGTTTTATCTTCTTAATTACAGTTGCACGGGTTTCTCCGCTCCAAATTATCCACCTTGCGGATGACTCAAATGCGAAATAACGCAGTGTCATTTGTTCTTTTGAAAATTAAATTCCGCGCAGCATTAAAATATCTTTGATCCCTCAAATCACGAATTAACGATGTTTAGTTGTTAATCATTTTGTTGCAACTATCACTCCACGTATATAAAACTATCCCGAATTCGAATACAGATGAATCTACGTATGTGTAAATACTTTTCAGTGTTAATTTATGTTCAAGCATCATTACGTACATGCGACAAAATTTTAATCTCGGAATGATAATTTTACATCATTTTAAATCCACCCTTCGCAGATCGAATCAAATTCACTCCTTTGCAAATCAAGTTTCTCTACAAATTTGCTTTGCGAAACAATAAATTTCCAAAGCAATAAAAGCAATAAAACCCGATCTACAAAATTTGTGGAAAAATTGTATTCGCAAAAGGGTGAAAGGGACTGGATTTGACTTGCAAAAGGGTGAATATGATGCACAAAGGAGTTAATTTCGAGGGCAAAACCTGTCCATCGGGCCACGTCGGGCCACGAGGGCCAGTAAATGAACGGAAATCAATAAAAATCGATCGTTCTTCTCCGATCGAGGTACCGTGAAGTACGTACATGCTCGTCGATAGATACGCCATTCCGAGTCGAGCATCAATGGAAGAATGGAACTGGCCGCACTTTTTACGGATGAAGTTCTAATTCAATTTCCACGCTTTCGATTTCGACGAGTAGCCACGGCGATGACCAACCAGCCGCCCTGTACTAATCAACTACCCTTTGACCGACTGTCGACCATCGACGATGTTCTCTCCCGTCCTTTGGTCGACCATCCGGTGGTCAGCCGTCGTCACTACCACGCGAATAACTCTCTCTTCGAACGATCCTCGAGACGAGCACTCGACTTCCCTGTGAAAGTTTCAGTGGCTCTCTTTCGGTTCCGCTTAGAGTTCCATGGAGGGTGACTATCACGCGGATCAGTGGAGGGAAATAATCCATCACGTCTCGAGGATTCTACTTTTTGGCCGTGGATCCACTTCTCTCTCTCTCTCTCTCTTTCTTTCTCCCAAAAGATTTTCCATAATCGACGAAGCAATCTCAGTGGCAGGGATTTGGGGAGAGAAGGAAAGAAGGTGTGAAAACCAAAAGCAGCAAAAAGCTAGCGTGTCATTCCAAGAATAAAAGCGGAAAAAGAGGGGAGAGCTTCGATTGAGAAAAGGGAGTTGTCCAAAAAAATTCTCCCTTCGCTACAAAAAATGAGAAAAAAAAAGGAGAAAGGGATTTGAGAAAGGAGAGGTCTCAAGGCGACAGGACTTTTCAGAAATCTGATCAAAAGTTGAAACAGAAAGTTGGAGACAGAAGCAAAAGAACAATGGCGCGCGAACAATGAGAAGGAAGAACGTACAAAAGAGACGAGAAAGGAGAAACAAGACTACAAGATCTCAAAAAAAGAGATTCTCCTCGAATGAGAAAATTTCTCTGGATCTCTTGGAATTTCGAAAATCATCGGGTTTCGAAACGAGGTTTGTTGTTACGTTGCCGAGCTTTCCAAGATTAGACAAAATTCGAAGAAACGAAGTTATCCAAACATCCCAATTACGTTTAGCGCCCGATCTGATCCCTCTAGCTTCTCCACAAAGAGCGTTTTTAATTCACCCCTGGGCCCGTGCTACTGTTTATTTGCAATGGAAACAATAGACCAAGGCGATACATTAGAACTAGGCGGCTTGCCAATTCCAGAAGCGGTGCCATTTCGACGTCAAATTGCGACCGAGCCATTGTTCGACACAGAGTCTCGACGTGGTCAGACTATATCTTTTTCCCCCCCTGGCAATTTTCGCTCTTCCCCAAAAACCCTCGCTTTTCTTTCGCCATCGACTTTCGCGGACGCGAATCAGACGGGTTGGCTCTGCCTCCTCTCGTCCCCGTTGTTTCTCCTGCCTCTCCGTCGCGAGCTCTTTGTTAATCGTCGGGCGAGCATAACTCAATTCCTCGAATTACGCGAGACTTACGCTTCGTCACGCGCGTGTCAACCGTTTCAGGTCGTTTTCGAATCGAGGAGACAGCCAGCCAGATCTCGATGAAAGAATTTAATTAAAAATTATTCCTCGTAGAACGGGGAATCTCTCCGCCCTCGAAATCGGCAAATGTTGCAATCAACAAACGTCTCGGACGTCGGAGTCGGTTCGAGATCTAAGCGAGTTAATTAAATTTTCTTTTCAAGGTTGAAAAATTCCGCAGTTCCCTCACCTGAATTGAAGAAATACAATGGATTAAAAAACCCTTTTGAAACACGAAGGTATTCATTTTCTCTCTCGTCCATTTCTTTTTTTTTTTCTTTCTTTCTCTTTCACTCGAGGATAAGAATATCCCGCAGCGAGGATACTTCGCGCTGAAAGCTTCGCACGGATCGACAATTTTTACACCCCTTTCGCGGCGCGTGCAGCGCTAAAGCTCTGAGAAAATATTCACTTTTCGAGCAACGACCCACGTGGTTCCGTCCGCGAGATCGATAGAGCCACCGACGTGCATACATTTCGCGTAGCTGCTCCCGAATTGAAATCGCACCGATACGATGTTTGCCGTCCTGTTAAATCGCAACAAACAATAAACTGCACACGCGACAAGACACGTGTACGCGCGCGGGCGCGAGCGCCGATTTATAAATCCGTTTCACGTCGTTTCTCAATAATTAGCGAGCGAAAATTATGGGATCGCGCCGGCCGTCGTTGCTTTTAACATCAATCATTACCTCTTCGTGCGAGGTGAAATCAAATATTGATAGATCGCTCCACGTTAATAAAGTATTACTCGCTATTAACCGAAATATCTCTCTAATTCACTTCGGCCCTGATAACGAACACGTAATCTCACTTTTCGCGAGCATTAAGAGGAGATCCAATATTGATATATAGGGTGAATAGAAAAAAAGAGTTTGTAGCTTTATAACTTTGGAAAGATTAATAGTTAGATATAATTGAGTAGTAAAGATATAAACGATTTTTTTATAAATTTTGTCGCTTCGAGAGCTATCACGTGCTGTCCGAGAGGAGAGAAGGAGGATACATGGAAAACCTTCTTTCCTGTAATCAGGAAAAGAAGAAATTATAAGGCAAACTCACATGTAGTATGATAACTCTTCTCGAAGCGAAGAAATTCGTTTCCTCAACCGAAACGAAAAATCATTTACAACTTTAAAACTACTAATTTCTCGACCTATGTTTTTTGGCACCTCTTTCACGTTTCGACGAGTACTGTCTATCCTACAAGTTATGAACACTTTTTATCACTGAAAGTGATTTTAGCGGGGGTAATCCAGAAAATCGGGCCTCTTCAGGTGCAACGCTGATGCAACGAAAATTAGCGATTGGTTGATTTGGGTCACGTGATTCGCGAGGGGGCGTGGGATAGACCTCGAGTAGGAGTGGCGTTGTCTGGTACTGAGCGATCACGCCTGTAATTTGTTTTCTATCGATTCATTTTCTAGTCAAAACAGTCGCTTCTGGGCCTTTCAGTAAGACGTACAAGTCGTGGAGTTTTTCTAGTCACCCTGTATTTTGAGGTTTCGATAGAATATCCTATATATAACGTAACATAATCGCTCTTCGCTTAATCCTATTAATACCGGTATTTTTCAACATTTCCTGTCGCTACTTGGCGTCACCAGATATAAATATACTGAAATTTAAACCGGTATTCTATTCTGGTGTTACAAGGAAAAAGTGGTAGTATTTAAATATATAGTTTTTAGATAGTAGTTAGATTAAGTTTTCGTTTTTATGTATGGAAATGAGTGAAACAAGAATATTTGAGGGAAAAAGTGCTCACTTTATTCTGAATTTCCCCGAATTGGTGATATACCGTTTGCACATTGTTCTCTTTTTTTGTAATTTATGCTTCCACGTGTTAAGCAAGTAACGTTGAGCTCTTTCATTTCGAGCTCTGAACTCAACATCAGATTATAACGTAAATCAAGGAATAACCCTGCTAAAAAAAATTGTCATTATCTTTTATCTATTGTCTCACGACATTGATAAGTCTAGTCGATAATTCCGTTACAATTTTCTCAGTCTGCAATACTGATACAATTTATCCACGCGCAATTATCGATTCCGATTCCACTGAAACACAATTTTATCTAATTTATAGATATAGGTATTATACCAAAATACGTCTATACTGATAATAACACACCGGAGCATTTAGTTTCCATTGCGGTAATGAAATAATCACCTAAAAACACTGGTATTTTACCGCTATATCAAGTCGTTTAACGAGCGTAATCGCGTTAAATTAAGATCGATCAGGCTTCCCCTAAAGGGAGAAAAGCTTAATGAATTGTCTTCAATGAATTCTCAACAACGTTTCTTTCTCTTCCTTTACCAATTCCATTATCGGTCAGTTTTCAACGCACGACGAAAACTCGAGGCAGCTCCCATGTTTCTAGGAAACAGACCACTGTACGAAAGAAGAGAGGACCGTAACAGAAAAACCTTTGTGGAAAAATCGTATTGTACGCCGCGCCACGCACCTGTGGAAAATTGGAACGTGTCGTTCTCGGTGCGTCAGCGCGAACGAGACCACTTGCAACCGCTTACAACCGCGCCGGTGTAGCCAGTTTTCTATCCTCGTGTCGTTTCGCAAACCGAGAGTTGCGGTTCATCGACAACCATCGATGCCTCCCGACTCGTATCGAACGAGTGAAAAGGAGCATCGAGCGCGAATATCGACGATCGCGAGAGACTTAAATACGATACTCGTTGGCTCTCCCTCGCGTGACATATCGGGAATCGCTGGAGCAACTCTATCAAATATAAACAACTTCTCGCGCTTTATCAATCATTTGTATCTGTCCGCTTCCTAATTATAGCGTTCGTCCATTGGAATTACTTCACAGTTACATACAGCGCGGTTTACAGTGCAAGGACGCAGCAAAGCGAGCGCGTAATGATGCGAGAATATTATCCGCGCTCGTTCTCAACGTGAATGTGAGATCCTTCGTCTTAATTAAAAGTTGCAGCCAAGGATGTGCCATTTAAATGGCGAGTTGCTGCGTAACCTCTTCAATCTCGCTGTAAAGAATATTTACAGCTCTCGAAACACTGCTGCTTAATATTGCAATCGAGAAAAGTTACGATCGAAAATTTTCAATGAGATATCATCACTGTACGAGCGTCGTCGTTCTTATCAAACGTATTTCCGTTTTCGCTGAATGAATGCTGAATGCCACCGTTCCCACCATCACGGTTCCCTGTATGATGTATTTTCATATATCACGACCGTTATTTCCGTGGAATTTCGCAGAATGTAGTCGTTCGGCATGGTCAAGAACCGTGCGCGTTCAACGGGGTACCAAAACGAGCAGTAAATCCTCGCTTGAATGAGGAAACCGTCCATTGGGCACGGAACGACGATTATCGGATAATTTATCAAGAAGAGATGCTGACCGTGTAAATGTTAATTTTCAACCAAGAAGTCGGATATTACTGAGAGAGAGAGAGAGAGAGAGAGAGACGCGAAATTGCTTGAGAAGTGAAATATTTTTAATTAATATTTTTAAAATGCCACGGTGATTTTAACATAATTGACCCCTAAATAGCCAATGTGAATCTGTTATTGTACGATAAATTTTATGTTGAAATATCATCCGCAACAGATGGATTCACGTTTAATGGATTTATTTTACCGCACCGAAACGCGTTTTTTATTTTTCACGATATAGCGAAATTAAGAGCTGCATTTCTTCACGTACGAGCCTACAGAGAAAACTATACCGCGAAAGGAAAAAAAAAAAAAGAAATGGCAGGAAAAGCTAAAAAGAAACGGACGAGGATTTCGTAGAAGATGTGGTAAAACAAAAGCAAAAATTCGCCATGTATTCTGAATACTGTATTGATTTATCCTTTCTTTGTTTGACGTGCTTTAAAACAACATATCACAATATGCGGGAATAATATTTACGCATACATATAAATAAAAACTACACGACTCGTACAGTACGAAAACGACATTTTTGCCATAAAATTTTATTGATACGCAAACATTTGAATCGATAGAAAACAAATTACAGGCGCGATCGCTCGGTACCAAACGACGCCACTCCTACTCGAGGTCTACGCCACGCCCCCTCGCGAATCACGTGACCCAAATCAACCAATCGCTAATTTTCGTTGCATTAGCGTTGCACCTGAAGAAGCCCGATTTTCCTTACCCCCGCTGAAATTACTTTCAGTGATAAAATTATTTTTCCCTGTTCTATACTGCATTAATTTCTTCACACCGTTCGTAGTAATGAAAATTTTAAAAGTATCGACTGTTAACTATGAAATTCGAACAGAAAATTCGATGAGTCTAACGAACGTATCACGATCGGAACGTATAGAGAAGCGCTCGATCCACGAATTCCAGAAGAAGAAATAAGAGACGGAGAAATGAAGAGAATATCTCTCAGAATTCCATTGATTCGTAAGGGGGATTCAAAAACTGTACGAAGAGGCATTCGATGACCGTCAGAAAGACAGCACAATAGAAATTTTCATTAGTGGCTGACAACTTCTTCGCTGCCGCTTCTCGTCCGACGTCAGTCGAACGAGCGAGACGACAGAAGAAGAAGAAGAAACTGCTTGCGTCCGTCGCTATTTGATTCCAATCTGTCCGTGGTATTCCATCGAATAAACCACGTGGGTGTGCAATAAAAGAGGGATCATTGTGTTCTCAAGCATTGAAAAACAAAAAACAAAAGAAAAAGAGAGAGAAAAAGGAAAATAGGCTCACGAATTGTCATATTTTTAATTGCAAAAGTGGAAAGGGAAAAAAGTATCTCGTAGTTAATGCAACTTGTTGCAGCGGTCAAATGAACGAACTAAATTTTTTACACCGAACAGTTATTTGACGTGACGCGCAATCAAAATCGTCTGCATTGCTGGCCGATGCTCGATTAATCCCGCGCAGCTGAATGAAAGCATGGAATTGTAATTCGCTAACTTTCAAGATTACTTCGTTTCACTTCGATTCCACTCGCAGCCATTTAAAATCGCGCGCGAAAGGAAAACAGCTTTTTAATTAAAACTGTGCTTTTCTTTCTAAAACCTGTTTAGAGGTACATACACCGGCGGCGGACATTCTAATTTTTCTACTTATTTTTTCCCCCCTTACTTCGTAAACGTAAAGCACAATTAAGTCCGACATTGTATCCTCGTTTCGTGAAATTTCGTGGCTTTTCCAAGTTCAACTCTCCGCCGCTGTAGTCTAATTTTCTCGCGAGTGAAAAAACTACAATTTCGTTTCAAGTCTGGAAGGTAGTAATTATCACTAAACAGAGAGAAAGAATCTACTAATGAAATACAGTTAAAATTGAAAGAACATTGTAGACATTTTTGTTCTCTCTAAAAATTACAATTCCGTTTCAAGTCTGGAAGGTAGAAATGATCACTGAATAGCAAGAAAACTTACTAATAAAATATAGTTGAAATTGAAAGAATATTACCAACATTTTTGTTTTCTCTAAAACAAAATTACAATTCTGTTTTAAGTCTGGAAGGTAGAAATTATCACTGAACAGGGAGAGAAAACTAATAAAACCTACTAATAAAATAATATTTGTAAAATAGTTGAAATTGAAAGAATATTTATAAACATCTTTCTTTTTCCTAAAAATTACAATTCCGTTTCAAGTCTGGAAGGTAGAAATGATCACTGAATAGCAAGAAAACTTACTAATGAAATTGAAAGAATATTATCAACATTTTTGTTTTCTCTAAAACAAAATTACAATTCTGTTTTAAGTCTGGAAGGTAGAAATTATCACTGAACAGCGAGAAAACTTACTAATAAAATATAGTTGAAATTGAAAGAATATTTATAAACATCTTCCTTTTTCCTAAAAATTACAATTCCGTTTCAAGTCTGGAAGGTAGAAATGATCACTGAACAGCAAGAAAACTTACTAATGAAATTGAAAGAATATTATCAACATTTTTGTTTTCTCTAAAACAAAATTACAATTCTGTTTTAAGTCTGGAAGGTAGAAATTATCACTGAACAGCGAGAGAAAACTGATAAAACCTACTAATAAAATAATATTTGTAAAATAGTTGAAATTGAAAGAATATTTATAAACATCTTCCTTTTTCTCTGAACGAGTGGAATATTAAGAGTGCAACAGACAATGCAAGAGACAGAGTATGGCTAATCCTGGGATTTTGCTTTGCATCTTAAAAATTGGGATGACGAAGGCCTCCACTTAGGATCAACTACCTCTACTTAGGATCAACCGTTACTCTCGATTCCGAATCTCCTTTGCTTTTCTGCCGAATTCATCCTATTACGTATACTCGATGAATAAAAACATATCTCTGGAAGTCAAATTGAGCAGCTTTCCCTTGTTCGATCCAAATTCGTTACATTGGATTAGGAGCACTTTGCATTACAAACATCCGGAATTGCGCTTTCGACCTTCATTTCGCCTCGAGAAGAAATATTTTCCGAACTGCTAAACGATTTTTCTAACTTTTATAAAATTGAAAAAACCACTTTCGTCGGTACGTTTCCAGAAGGAAATGTGTTTTCGCAACTTTATTCACTCGCCAATAAAAATATACATTTAGAATCGAATTTTTCGGGAGATTGATAAACTTCCATTCCTCCCTTGCAACGAACATCTTTTAATTATATATCTTCCGATGGAACTTGCGCTCACGTAAAATAGCACAGCCAAGTTTACTTGCATTTTCGTCGCCCAGTGTATCGGACGAAAATTCTCGTCCGATTTCCAAGCACAACTTCACGCTTGAAACTATTCCAAACAAGTTCGAAACCCGAAGCGCGGCTTCAATACGTTTCTTCCCTCTTGTCAAAACATTTCCATACGCGATTTTCCTCCGTCTTTCGTCCCCTCTTTCATTTCCATTTAAATCGATCTCTCGTACGCGCACGTGCCGGAGAAACACAACCGAGTGACCAAAAGAAAGGGAAGAAATTGGAAATTAATTTAACGCGAAGATGAAGAAGAAGCGCAATTAACATATTAAACGGGAGAACGTAATCTGCTAGATAAATTCCGCCGGAGATTAATTAAATAACCATTAGCCTCGCAAAGGGGACTCGCACTGCGTGTGCAATCCAATTCCATTGCTTACTTTCTCAATTAGGTCAGCACGTTAATCGCCAAGGATTTTGATAGATTCAATTTAGCCTGGATTATTAACGCGTTCCCCACGCAAGCAAATTTCATCTTTCTCGTAATAATGTAACACCCGAACAAACGCTCGGAGCGAAATTTATGTTGCATAACAGAGAACGAAGGAACTTCAGGAGAAATTATTAAACACCCACGCGACATCGAAAAATTTGTTTCAATCGTTCCGCGGAGAATTTACCGCGCGTCGCGTTGCGACAGCTACAAAAAATTTTATCGTTGCCCCGTAAAGCGCGGTTTAAATTTCTCCGTGAAAGCGCAACGATCTATCTTTTATGGCTGACAAACAGGCGAAACGACGAAACGCTCGTTGTTAGCGAAAAGTTTCGTTCCTTTTGGGACCGGCAAAAAGTCGTAAATGACTGGATCGAGCATATTTTTTGCCGATCGCGATATAAATTCCCCTTCGGAAAAACAATTAACCGCGACGTAAATGTTTGAAACTCTCGCGAGATTTTAACTCGGATCCCATATTTCGCGCGTATCCGCGTCGAATCTCGGCAAAGCTCCATTTCGCTCGTCAAAATTTACAACTTTGCAACGTCGAATCACACCCGACTAAGAACTATCTCTCTATCTCGCTGGTGAGTTTGGGATTCAGCATTTTTACCAAACAACAGCCATCCATTTTTCATCCGGTCTGTTTTCGTAAAGCGCTGCCAAGATTGGCACTCGGCTTGGCGCCTGCTGTTTGTATTCCGAAGAGGACACACTGCACCGATATCCTTCAAAAATTTGCCAGGATCCTACAAAAATTTCACGAAAAAACCACGCTTCTCTCATAGAAAATGTATCAAAGAAAAAAAAAAAAATCAAGCACGCGTGGAATTTTAATAAGAAATATATATTTTTATGCAGAGTTTTTGGTTATCGTAAGAAAATTCTACCACAGCGTTGCCATCACTGTTCTGACAAACATAAATTACTTTCGCGGAGTCAGTTTCGCGCTGCGATTAATTCCAATGAAAAATTGTCGATATTTTGTGACTTTGCGAGAAAGAAAAATTACGCGACAATGTGCCCGATGTCATCTTCTGTTGCCCTGAATACGTTTTTCTTCTTCGAGACATTTTAATACCGCGTAGGAAACGAAAAAGTGTCGGTTTCATTAGAAAAAAATGATAAAACGTCGCACTAGCGTGTAAAAACACTGAACAATTTTATTTACGACCAAAATTCATCACGGTTTCGAAGATTAAAGTTTCTGCAACGACCCCTTAAAACTTGTACGATTCTCTTTTTAAAAATCGTCCAACATTTAACTCCAACGTCCAATAAAATGGTGGGAAAGATATCGCGCAGCAAGATCCAAGGGTCGTTGTAAAGAAAAAGATTTCAGTTTTTACAATCACCGTAGATCAAGCGTCGAGAGGAAATTTCTCAATGGCATTTTACGTTTTAAAAAACTTTACAAAGTTTTAAAGTTAACTTTAAAATTAAAGTAAATTTCAAATTTTACTTTACTTACTAAAGTTTTAAAGTTAACTTTGAAGTTAAAGTAAATTTTACTTGGCAAAGTCTCAAAATGCGACCAAGTAGATTGCTCCACAAAGATTATCTTTCACGAAGTAATAACAATTTAAATTATCGAATTTTCCGACATTACGTGTTCGCTGTACGTCGTTATATTTCGAAGACATAATTAATGCTTGTGTTATTCTTGCAGAGAAACAAATTGTCCGAGAAACGCAAACGCAAAGTCCGGCGGCGTAACAAACGCAATTCAATTTTTCAAGAGAACAAAGAATTGCGGCGCTCGACGGGGGAAATTTCATCTGGGGCGAGCGGGAAATCTGCAGGTTCAGGTCGAAATTTCAGCGAGACACTCGTCTTGGAACAACCAACTCGATTAACTCGAAACGTATTAGGCAAATGTTTCCTCTGTCCATCCGGTTTGGTTAGTTACACATTGCGTCCAAGTGTGGTGATAAAACGTATGTTCGCGCAACCGGTGGACAAAGATCTATCCAAAGGGGCAAACTTCTGTTGATTTTGAACACCGAAAGTTCCAACGGATGATGGACTCGAGCCTCGCGTGCGTGTTACCGTCACGGATTACCAAAATCTCGCGCGCTAAACAGAATCCCAAAATTTATGCACGCCGACCACGGCCACGAGAGAACGTCGCGAGAAACGAAATTTCCAAACCTCTGCGTTGCCAACAATTATTCGGCAGTTATATCAGTGCTTCAAACTTGATTCGCTTAATTCAAACTAGCGATTTCCAAAGTACAAAAAGAGGATCGAAATATGCATGTAAATTACACGCGTGGAAGATATTCACAGCCGACGAAAGGTTTCGCTCATTGTCAGAAGAGTATACAGGACATTTCGAGCTTCGATTTTCAACGATCGAAAGAGGGAAAGCGGGAAAAACGTGGAAGCGAGCTGGACCGAACAAAGGCTGTGTCACGTACGAGCAATACCAATAAATTCATGCAAATTCCGTTGAAGCTAGATAGCGTTGGTAATGAAATCAGTGATTAATACGCGCAATATGCAGGGACACTAACGCACAGGGGTCTGATAATGCAAACATCCCATACATCCCTTCGATATGTGCGTCATCAGAGTCCAGGGACTCTGTCTTGCTGTAAAGCAATTGTTAGCCTAAGCCTTTGATCGCGCTGGAACAAGGAATTATCGAGTTCCCTATTTGATCTTCCGGGAGCGCGCGACTCCCTGAAAGTGGAAACCAATCTCAAACCCGGAATCTCAAACTCGGATGGACTGCCGCCATCGCGAGAAAAATTCTCGCGATCGACAAATCCGATTTCGATCAGTTTCGACAAATGTCGATCGAAAAAAAAAAAGGAACAAAAGAATTGTTCAAGAAGCGAATGTAATTATCAATCCTTGGATTTCGCGTCCCATTAGCGCAGATAAACGATGTCCTGCATTATTGGAACAAATTTCCCAGGTAAGCAGATTAAGCGCTCAACAGCTGCGAGTATTTCAATAATCAAACGATGCACTCAAACGTTTCGATACGTTTGCAATCACGTGTATTAGTCGCTGATTCCCTTTCACCGTTTTTCGCAAACGCGCCTTTCGTTATTATAAATATTTCGTGGGCCTGACGAACTTTCGAACGAGTTGCATTTTATCAAGTGTTGATCCCAGATCAAATATCTGACGACGCGTCTTTCAGTCACTGTTCGATTTGCATGACAAAGTTTGTCAAAATTACGCGTTACGAGTTGCGATTGCTCTCTACGCCAAGAAACGTTTGCCTCCCGACTTTTGTCCTAGCAGCACTTTTGCCTTTTCAGCGGTGGCCCGGTGTTTGGAACAAATCACAATGGAAATCCGCAACGCTAGGTTTGCAAACGTTTGCAGAAAATTCAAAGTCTACCGCGTGTTCAAACAACGCGTGTTCAAAGTGGCCGCGCGGAAATACTTCACTGGACGTGTGTCACCTGACACAGAGATCAAAGAGATCATCACGTGCACGTCGTGTGATAAACACTACTGTCTACGTCTCGAATGGTAAGCGAGCAGAAGAGGTCCGCGTCGCCTTTGAATGCCCGTTGATGTAATTCTTCGTCAAACGGGCTACGCGAAAACTAATTGAGAAGGGTCATCTTCTCTTTCGTGCAAAGGCTTTCTTCATCGTTAACAAATGGCACTGCAAAAATCTTTCGAAACGACGTCAGTACAAACCTGGAATGTCTCGTTTGACTTGCAAATTACATTGCTGTCGGCGAAAAATATCAATTTCACGCGCAACTGTGGGAAATATATTTTGAATCCTTTGAATTAAAATATCGAGGAATCGTGGTTTCGATGTTGAAAGATTTGAATTTTCGATTTTAATTCTTCCAATTGAAGATCGATGCATCCGACACGATGTAACACACATGTTATGAATTATATTGCTGCCAGCGAAAAACATCAATTTCACGCGCAACTGTGGGAAATATATTTTGAATCCTTTGAATTAAAATATCGAGGAATCGTGGTTTCGATATTGAAAGATTTAAATTTTCGATTTTAATTCTTCCAACTGAATGGTGTTGCGATAACTGATGTTCATTAAAGATCGAGAAAAAATCGCAAGACAGTTACGTTTGTACTACTAGATCATTCTTCTCGGCGGTGTTCAGTTCAGTTCAACACTGTGCTTCCGATTCTCATTTTACGTTCTTCCTTACTCACGTTATTTACTTTCTTCTTTATCTACATTGTCCACCTTATTCACATTCTTCTATGTCAGTTGACGCGTTTCACTGTCGTTGAATAATCAAGAATTTATTTATTCGACAGATGCAATTCAGAGGGAAACGTATTCTCTAGGGCATCGCCTACGGTCGATCTCTTTATTTCACACAGAGAATTATTTCCCACATACGATCCCGCGAATACACGGTGCCGCAAGCTTTTAATGCTCCCCGGAGTTTTTACGAACTGATTCTAACAGGGCGAAAGGTCTCCAGGAGGATCATTAATATAACGTTAACAAAATTAACAAGTCTCGTACGTTATCCCCGCCAAAGTTCGAAATAGAACAACAAGAAGAAAGTCTGAACATAAATACGTCCATCGAGGATACCCTAATGATGTTTTCTTCCTGGTCTAAATCGCATTCTTCGTTTCTCGTAAAAAAAACACACACACACACACACATTTTCATTTACTGCAAGTTTCATTTATTGAAAACGAAAGGTACGCGTGGTCAGCTAATTGCCCGGAATTATCGATGTCGAGCGAAAAGGGAACAGAAATGGAGAGGAACAAAAATATCGCTTTGTTCGAGATCGAATTACCATAATCAGAAAAAGCTGATGGAAACGCGCGTGAAATCCCGATCAATTTTCCGAGTCATCGAGTCCGAGGCGCGAGTCTCGTTCACGGCTAATTAAATTTCGTCAGTTCCGTTACGAAACTCGATTAACCTTTAATGAAGCCTCGCTCGTGCGGCTCCCATTCAAACGCGCTCCCGTTCTTTCCCGAATATAAATCCCGATCTCGTCGCTATCTGCCAACCCAATGCTTCAAACGTTTGACGTTTCTCGTGATTCTTTCGAGCCTCGTTCGAGTTTGGTTTACATTCAACTACGTTTGAAACTGCCTCATTAACTTCGAAATACCCTTGTCGAGATTCAAACGAGAAACTTGCGTTCTTCTCGGTATTAGCTCCCCTAGCTCTTTGTCGATTGAAAGTTAAAAATCTAGCAAAACGTACGGCTAATTATTAAATTAACGAGCAAAGGATCGAACCTCGAGGAATCGAGCAATTTCAAACAATTCTACGAGCGACTCGAGTTTAATTAACTCGACCGATCTGACTGTTTAACGCTAGAACTACCAACGTTTTGACGAAGCTGTTTCTACCAGGACCAGTCGAAATGACAGGTCTTTAAAAAAATACGTGATAACAGAATATTTTTGTATTTATCGATTTATCACTTTCTTACAAAGGATTCCATGTTATGTAGTACATTTTTGGCATCAATTAATTTATCTGGGACTATGATCCCTAAATGAGGGTTGCCACATTTTATCACTTACACATTAATAACAACAAAAAGTATGATAATATATGCTTATAATAAGTCTATAATAAAAAGTATAATAATATATGCTTATAATATACGTCTATAATAAGAATACATGTTGTCATATTTGTTACAAACATAGTTTTTCTTCTGAGTGCATTTTTGGTATCAATTAATTTATCTGGGACCATGATCCCTAAATGAGGGTTTAGGTTAGATTAGGTTTAGGTTAGGTTAGGTTTAGGTTAGGTTGACACATTTTGTTACTTACACATCAATAACAACAAAAAGTATAATAAAGAATATATGCTTTGGTAACAAAAATATTAAAAAAATTTCCATCTCAAAGTTAAGTTACTCTTATAGTATAAAGTGAATTATTAGGTATGAAAAATTATATAGTTTGTTACATTTGTTACAAACGTAGTTTTCCTTCTGAGTGCATTTTCAGCATACATATTTCTTACAAATGGCGGTAGTCTTATTATTAGAGTTACAATACTCTATCTGACACCATTTGAGTGAATAAAGCGAGCTCTTTGAAATTCTCTGAACATTATAACTTCTTGTGATTCTATTCCTGGTTTTACACTTTCAGTGGCAAGTTCATCTGCTAGTTGAAACATAAAATCTTTTAGCTGTTGTCTTCTTATATAAGATCCAGGCATTTGTGCCAGCTAAATCTAAAATGCTTAAAGTGGCCATCTTCCTGATCTTGATTTGATATCTGCTATATTTCTTTGTCATTTGGTCTGCAATGCCTACGCCAAATTTGGTCTTAATATAAAATTCAATTCGTTTCAGGTAAGCGCTTGTTACTCTTTTCAATTCTGACGGATTTACGTTTCAAACTCAATGCAGAAACTCAATTTCATTTTCTTTTGGTTCACTTTCACAGTCATGGAATTCATCATCCACGATATCAGAGCATTCCATTGGTATATTGTTCAGTTTTTGCAATAATTCAGAGATTATCAATCGTTTTGTCACTTTCAGGGCTTATAAAATATCGTTGTATAAAACAAAAGAGCGGGTCCTATTCCAACAGCTGTGGTATACAGAGTGACCGTGTGCAACAGCAAACTCTCATCTGCTCTCATCTGCTGTGTTTACGTGTGGCACCGGATACGATAAGCCGTGGCGCGCGAAATAAAGTTTCATAAACAATTCACATTCTACGTCTCCATGTCTAAATGAACGAGTAAAGACATTTTCAAACGAATGCCTTGTTTTTGCATTAGCATCCCCCGTTCGTTCCGGATTTTTCCTGATTTGAATTGACACCATCATGTTGAATGATACGCAGTAAAATTTCTAAAAACGTGTGAGAAGTTGTACAAAACGAGACAATTGGTCAATTCGGTTGCATTATGCAATTTATCAGACCCTTCTGCACTTCGACAGGTACCAGTCATTTTGATAAGCTATGATACAAAGTTATTTTCATTTTGAATAAATAAAAAAGAAAATAAAATTCATTATATTATTTCTTCAGTTATTGCTGCAAAAGTCATTGCATCATTGCGGGTAAGAAAATGTAACACGAAGCAGAAATTTTAAGATAAAGTTGTCAAACCAGTCATTTTGACTGATGTGGTAGTTCTGGTGTTAACTGCACGTCCCCTCCTTCTTTCTTTTGTTCTCGTCGTGATCTCGTTAAACGCGCAAGCCGAGAGCTTCTCTGGCTAAACGTTCACGAAAGTTGGAGTTTCGTCTCCATTTCCTCGGCTCGAAGGGAATCGATTCGTTAGTCCTTCTGTGGGATGCCCTTCCGGTCTCTTATTTCCTCGGCAGTCACTTATCTCGCTTCTTTCCCGGCGACAACGACCGGTTTCATCGACCCCGTGCCCCATTTTGCGTCCCCTCGCCGCGAGAGATTGTGGTCGCCGTAATTCCAAGTTTAGCGTTGTGTGTAGGCGCGTTACGGATTACACGCGCGCGCGAATAATCCATTCGAGCCACCATCTCGCGGCTAAAGAGCTTTACACGTTCTCGGGGGGGTCAAATTTTATTGCCAACCGTAGCCAATAAACGGCAATTTCTTCCGCGTCGAATATCTTCTGATAAAGACTCGCTCGTGGATTCCAGCGAAACACTTTTCTTTTTACTTTGTTCTTTACCTTCACGTAGCGATGTACTTGTACAAGTTTGTGTATTTTTACCAGCTATCATAATACCAAAAGATGTCGGAACGCCTCGAGCGTTTTACTTGATCGTGCACTTTTACTTTCCGAAGATCAACACGCTCCGAGAGCGTCTTGCTCGAAGAGAAAACATCTTTCTTCCTTGAAAGATAACCTAAAAGCTCAGAAGTTGAAGACTCGAGTCTGAGTTAAAGACACCTGTTCCGTGCTTCCTCTTAAAGAGCTGGCTTGTTAAATCGAAAGGGGAAAGTTTCGTCTTCGAGTGTTCCTCCTTTCGAGCTTTCTCAAAAAATAACGCTGATATCGGTTGTCCTCACTTCGGAAGTTCCACAGCTGTTCAAGTTCATTTTATCACTGAAAGCGATTTTAGCGAAAACCCAGACAATCGGGCCTCTTCAGGTGCAACGCTGATGCAACGAAAATTAGCGATTGGTTGATTTGGGTCACGTGATTCGCGAGGGGGCGTGGGGTAGACCTCGAGTAGGAGTGGCGTTGTCTGGTACTGAGCGATCGCGCCTGTAATTTGTTTTGTGTCGATTCAAATGTTTGCATATCGATAAAATTTTGGCAAAAATGTTGTCTTCATTTCCTAATCAGAACAGCTTCTCGGCCTTTCAGTGAGACGAATCGTACTGGGGTACAAGTCGTGCAGTTTTTTACCATCGACGGAGAAGCTATTTCCCGCATTAATAACTGTTCCACTCGTATTCCACTCGCGTATTTTTACGCCCCGCTACGGATATAATCCTATCACACGCTCCAACTATTAATTAAATTCCAACGATTCCCCCGGAACAGTCATTGAATATTACAGGGAAGGAATATAACAGCGCTTATACCACGTTTCACGATCGCTCTTCTCTCGTGCTTAGGTGCTCGACGGCGATGGAGGTCATATTTTTATGGAAATACGACTGGAGCATTTAGAAAGATTATTTCGTCATTTCGCTGCTCGTTTCTTGGCTCACGTTTTTAAGGACAATGACGAAAAATAAAAACAAATATTTCTCTTTGCCTGTATAATTCGTGAATCAACGTTAATCTCGATTAGATCGAGAGCAAGACAGAAATCGAGACAAAAGTCGATCTGCGACAGTTTCCAATGATCAAATTAATACTAGTAACAGTTTTTGATACGTACCAAAATATTCCATGCATATAAACAGGTGGGCCAAAAGTTTCTTTCCATTTATTATTATTATTTGTTTTAAATAAAACATCAACAAAATATAAGAAAAACCTAATTTCATCAATTTTAAATTAAATTCAAGCTCAAACGTCATTTTTCCATCATGCCTGGAAAATTAGTTCTTTCAAATATTGACAGCCAGATCGTTCGTGATTTATTTTAGTAGGAATTAATTTTTGGCTCACTCTATACAGGTAATTTGCACTCCTGAAATAACTTTTAAATTGTGCGTTCAATGGAAAATTGTTTAATACAAAAGTCGTATTATTTCAAGGAAGGCAAAATATGGCGTATAAATTTTTTGTGAATTTCGAAATTTTCAAGGTGGTCTTTACTTTTTTTAATCGAACCATATATCTTTTTCGTCACAAATCGAAAGGATATTAAATTCCAAGTAAAAAAGTACCAAGCCGAATGATTAAGGAGATACATTTTACGATGATTTATCTCGAGAATGAAAACTGCAGGAGCATTTGCCACAAATCAATATCCTGTGGACGTTGACGATCAAATTTGATAAAATTGCATTTTTCTTCAGAGAGACATCAATAAATAATTTTCGCGAAAACACTCGTGTCTTAATTTGAAAAAAAAAAAAAAGGTAAAAGAAATTTGAAATCCGCGATAGTGATGGGTTTGGTTGTTCGAGTGTTGATCAGGGGACCGAGTAGTTCGCAAAAGCGACCGATCGATAAAACTCTTATCCTCGCGAACGCCAAGAGTGACATATAATTTCGCTGAATGGTCGATTAAAGTTACCCTCCCCCCTCCCCCCCTCGATTCGATTTTAATCGCTCTCGCACTCAAGCTCGCAGTCATCAACGGGTCATAATCCAATCCACTTCGAAACACGCGTTTTCCATTTTCCCGGACGAGAAACTGAGAAACTAAATCCTAATCCATTAGTCCCGGGGAAAGGATAAATTCTCAGCGAATCAACATCGCGAGAGGAGAACGACGACGAGCGCGAATTCAAAGAAGTTGGAGAAATGAGGGAAAAAGGGCCGTTCCGTCGCATTTACTTAAACACCGTGAAATTTTTCCACCTTCGTTCACGCGAGAACGCCCCCTCTGAAGAACCAAACTTTGTTATAAAATCACGCCGTGAGCAAAAGTCACCATTGAAAGTTCGCTTGTATTCTTACAACCCTTTCTCCTCCCCCTTCGTAGCAGCAATTTCACGACCTATGTGGCTTCATTCCAGTAATCGCTGCTCGCTCTTCTCCCTCTAGCCCCCCAAAAAAGGGAGAACATTTATCATCGTGCAAAAGACTTCAATCGGGAATCATCTCAACCGATTCAACGAATATTGAATTCCAGTGATATTCCGGCAAAAGTAAACTCTATCGCCGACCAATTGCGAATCAACAAATTTTTTTACACGGTGGAAGTTTGATACAATAATTTAATACAGAACAATCCCGTACCAATCGAAGATCGATTTATGGACTGAACGAACAGCGGGAGCAGCGGGCCGTGCTTTTCGAACTTCAACTCCCGCGTAAAGGGGAATTCGATAAACCCTCCAACTGTGAAAAATATCGCAAGGACCACTCGAGAAATTCGAGAGAATAAATTTTCCAAATGACAAACGAGAGGAGAACACTCGCAGAAACGTACGGCGTTGAATTTCGCTCGCTGCGATCCGAGGAAAATGTGAGCAGAATGGCTACGAGAATCGTCGTCCTTGACGATAGAATGGTAATTGAAGTATTATTAAATTACAAAGGATCCGGGGTGCTTTCGCGAAAGAAATCTGGCCCTCGTAAATGACGAAAGAGATTGAGCAAAAGAGGATGAGCAAAAAGAGCAGGCTCCTGTATAATCAACAGTGCGAATTAATCGTCTGTCCGATGAGACATCGTTTTTCTGAGCTCTTTTCCTTTCTCGGGGAGACCTGGCGAAACGTCTTCGATGTCCGAGCAATGGACGAGCTTCGGACATCACCTGATACCAGTAATTGAAACGATGATTAGAAACGGAAAAGGACGACCGATACTGGAGTCACACTCACAGACACACACTTCGTTAGTGAAACAGTAGCCCACGTGGATTCAACATCATCGAATCATATTTCCTCTCGAGAAACAAGGTAACCCCTATTTTTCACTGCCGCTCCCATTGCAAAACCCTGCCAATTTTTTTCTCGTCGAGATTCTCAATCATTTTCCAAAACACGGCAGCGTTGTAAAATTCTATCGCTTTTTATACGAGGAAAAAAAGCGAAAAAGTAACGAAACGTGTAAAAATTTAATAATAATTCTGCGACCGATTTAACGAAAATTTAAGGGCATAATGGAATTGAGTAAATATCTGGTTTAACGATTTTTCCCAATTTCGACTGTTTCGCTGTAAATTCCTCTTTTTCCTTTTTAGAAGTTTCATTTCGTTTTTAAAATGAGAAATCAATTCCGGGGGTGATGAAACGAGTGTTTCAAATTTTTAAATTAATTTTGTTATCGCTCATCAGACGAAATGGAATCAAATACAACATGATTCCATAGATCGTATAGATTGTTTACTATTTGGTTAGCAATTATAGATTGTTTAGATTGTTAATTGTTCGCTTACTAGCGTTTCGCATAAACATTCGATATTCCCGTCGCATGCACCGAATATGTTTATCATTGGCCTGTGAATGTTTGATCGTGTCCATAACTTTCTCGACCTCCCCTCGATTGATTTCTCGTTTTAATGATGCGACGAATCTCTCGTTAAAGGAACTCGAAATTAATAGTCAAAATAGAGTCAAAATTACTAGAAATTGATTTGTCGGACATTAGTGTGATAAAATTCCATTCTACGCGTTGATATAACATGCAAGATATGTTATCTCTGACTGTATATAAGAAAACTTTTATAAGAAAAGGAGCTACCAAAATGGCCAAAATTTATGACTTTATGATTTCAGTGATTTAAATAATTTCTCGGAAAATGTTGCGAAATAAATAAAAGCCGAGCACTCCAATATTATTACAAAGTTATTCCGTTTCCTTTTCACTTTAATGCCTCTAATGGAAATATTATGTTTCAATCGTCGGTTGTTCACGTATTGCGACTTGAAGATATTACGAAGGTTTATGGAGATTTTATGAAGTATTACTTCTTCAAATAAATACATTACAAGATTTGACAAGAAACTGTAATAATAACAACCTATTTTAATTTATATATAACAAGATCGTCGCGACGACCGTTTGCTCCGATTTTTAACAACTGAGATCGCAATATATTTTCCACGATCTCAGTTTCTTCTTTCTTCGTTTGTAATCGACGTCAGCGCTGTTAAACTCACTAACTTTTCAAAATACGCGCGCCACCGTCGAAATGAAATCGGCGAACTTCTGTCTGATTTAGCGTATCGAAGGAAACCGTGCCCGCGATGTCCGCCAAGCGCTGAAACGAGCTTAAGAAAAACTGGTCTACTGGGAGCGTGGAACGAAACAATGGTACTTTCACAAAGAAAGGAGAGTGAAAAAGAGGGGAAAAAAGGAGAATAGAAATAGAGAAATGGAGGGCGAATCGCCGAGACGAGTTTCTTCGCACCAACCAAATACATACTTCTCGTGATTGCAGCAGCAACTACAAGCGGCAGTAAAATTGTAATTACGATTTTAATGAAATTTTCTTTGAGACATCGAAATCCTCTGAAATCCTCTCGCGCGGAAGAAATCTGTTTAATCGTCGAGCATAAATAGCCGATGAAAGATGGAACGGTCGAACGTCAGAGGGATGGTTGACGAAGGAGGTGTAAGTCGTAAGATTAAAAGCGTTAAAGGGATTGTTTCGCGGATCAGTCTCGCCAACCAATTAGCCGAATATATCCATTTGGGACGTGAATTGATAGTATATCTGGGAAATTCAGCAACCGAAGTTCGAGTTTTTGTACTTGTGAGTCCCGGTCTCTTTGTTCATTTTCTTTTATGGCATTGCTCCATTTGTCTGTGTCACACGAATCTTTCGTAAAACTATTTGTTTCGAGCACCGCAGGCTGACAAAAGCTGATTGAAGCTAAACTCGACAATACGAATTAAAATACTCGGAAGGTTAATTACAAATTAATCAAATCCGGTTCAATACCGGTTAGGTATTAATCGATTCTTTTTTAATAATATACATGTAATTGTAACGAACGTAGATATACGTTTGACGTTGTACGAAATATAATAATGACACAATAGTAAAAAACTGCACGACTTGTACTCCAGTACAAGATTCGTTTCACTGAAAGGAAATGAAGACGACTTTTTTGCCATAAAATTTTATCGATACGCAAACATTTGAATCGAATTACAGAAACAAATTACAGGCGCGATCGCTCAGTACACCAGACAACGCCACTCCTACTCGAGTCTACGCCACGCCCCCTCGCGAATCACGTGACCCAAATCAATCAATCGCTAATTTTCGTTGCATTAGCGTTGCACCTGAGGCCCGATTTTCTAGATTACCCCCACTAAAATCACTTTCAGTTAAATTCAGATAAAAAATAATAACTTTGAAATATAAATTCCAGTACGCTGTTTATCCAGATAATGTGTACTAATTAAGGGAACGAATGGAAAGTTTCGTTATTCCGTTATTCTCAGGAAAAAAAAAGAATGTACAGAAAGAAACAATGTGTCGTGATTGAAACTAAAACTGGAACAATGTTCGCGTGCAAATGACGAGGCAATCGAAACCGTGTCGACTTTACAACGCATTTGCATTTAAACCGCTTTGAGACGTCGTGCCTCGACGAGAAAGGATAACGATAGGCTTCGCTTAAACTTTTTTCTTTTCCTTTTTCTCTCAGAACAGAAACTCGCGATCGTTTCACAGCGCACGTACAACGTCCAGCGAAAGACTTTCGTTCGAAATCTTATTTTCTCTGCGTAAATTTCCCAATTTGGGATTGAATCCGAAATTGTCAAAAATTGTACTTGTAACTTACTTTGAACATTTTCCTCTCTTCGCTTTAATCTTCTTTCAAAGAGATACGTGCGTGGTTAGGAGATAATTACAATTTTTCTTTGCGTAATCCGAGTAGAACGAACACGTGACAGCGTATCCAAAAACCCGGGAAACGTGAAAAGGATGGCAAAGGTCGCCGAGGCTCGCCACGTGTACTTTACAAACGCCGCCAAATTGTAATAAATTCCGCGTTCAACGAGCAGCGACATTCCGATTATACGGGACCATTCCTCTTTAATTACACGGGATGCAGTAAACCACCCATAAATCCGAGTGGAAGATCCGCGGGTTTAAAAGTGGAGAACGTCCGGCCAATTTGAAAGGATAACTTGAACCAAGGCGGATTTAACATTCATTTTAATGTCTGTAGGAGACATTTTGTTATCGTTGAATTTTACAATTCAATCAACCAGAGGACGAGATTGATGCCACTTTTTCTCTTTTTTTTTTTTAAGAACGAACGACGAACGGAAAATCTAAAAAAAAATTCTGTTGGAACAACGCGAGGAAAACTTTATGAGAGTGCACGATTTGTAACAAACACGCGAAATGAAAACCAAAATTGAAATTGAGGAAAATATGCGAAAGAGAAAATACAGCTTGGATAAAAGGAAAAGAAAAATGCATTGAAATTGAAAAAAAGAAAGACAAGAAAAAGATATGGAAATTAATTTTCCTCGTTGACGGTATCAATTCGTCGGCCACAAAGAATCGCGTAAATTCCTTCCTTCCAAACGAGTACCCTTTGTAATCCCCTGTGCAAAGTACAATTAAATACCAGATAGAAAAACGAAACGAAACGAATTGACTGTGAGAGTGACAAAACGATGGTGTTCCGAGAACTCTGCATCAACGGCCGGCGATTAATCCTGGCGATTAATTCTTTAAACGAAACTGATGACCGATTCGATTGATTGGTTTTTAATTTCGTAAAACATCTCGGCAAAGTCGGGAATGAGAGCCAAAGAAGGAAACGTCGATGAAAAAAGAATTTAATTAAAATTAGAAGAACGAAGGGAAGAAAGTTCCGTTGGAGAATTTAATTAAATAAAACGCGTGGGAAATTTTCGAATGAAGAATAATAAGGCTGACTTTCGCGCTATTCTCGATTATAGTTCTTACGTTTAGCAGTGTGTCGATCGGATAAAAATTGAACTTCGTATCGCTACTGGCCTCACATTTTAGTACCTTCGAGGACAAGTGGCCGTGAAACTTCATCCGTTATCTTTGACCCTAAGCTCAGTTCTTTATCTTGATTTCGTGCTTTACGAACTGCTTCTGCCAATCGGACATTTCTTTCGTACTCGAGCGATCGTCATTTCTCTGAAATTCCTGTGACTATGTCCAATTATGATACTTAAAAACTATATATATAGTATATAATATATAAAGTATAGTATATATATATATAAAGAAATATTTGTCACGTAGTATAATTTCTTTACATTCAATTTATTTATACAATACAATAATTGCGTCCCAGCTGTTGACGCTTTATATTTCTACTTCTGCCTCCAAGTTTCAAAGCGGAGCAAATAGAGACGCTTCACGGTATTCGGTAGATCTCTATTAAAAGTTCATGCGCTCACGGCGTTCACGGTGTCCCGACTCTTTCCTCTGAAATTCCTACTCTGCGAACGGGATCGAAGCAGCCGACAATTATTCAAGAATTTCGACGACGCGATCCGAGAGTTGAAAGCTGTGCAATGACGAACGAGGGAGAGATGTCACCGAGATCGGCAAATTCCCCAAAGTTTGGCGGCGTATTCAAGAAGTTCCGTGAATTAATCGACAACGAAGGCCGTTTTACTATCGCGCAGCTATTAGTTCCTCGCGTTTCGAGAAAAGGAGCCCTTGGATCGCAAATTAACCGATTTTAATTCGCGAATCATGATCTATTTCAATTTGGAACATGAATTGTTCCTGCTGCCACCTCAGTTGGATTAACTAGTTACCGACAACCCCAATTAAACCTTGCTTTAACCCCGCCTCGCTAAAGTGCCATTAGTTAAAATGCACGTTGCGATGACGTAAATTTATCACCAACGGGCAACCAGTGAAACTGCAGTCACCGCTTTATGCCGTAATTATTTCTTCGACTCGTTATTGGGCTAATTCTGATTTAATTTGTCCCGTGTTTACGTTTCGAGTCGAATTATTTTCCACCGATGTTTAAAGCAATGACTGGGAATACTTTCAAATCCTACGTCGAATCTAGACAAAAGGACCATCGTTTCAGGAGACTTTAACGCTAGAGCTACCAGCGATTGAAACGTAAAATTTTCATCAGAGATGGCAAAGTAAAGAAAAATAAAGAACTTTATAACACAATGAGGTTCATAAACTTTCATTTATTACTTTATATATTATTTATTTATTTTATATATTATTTATATATAAAAACTTTTATTTATTAAAAATCATTCGATCAAATCTCTAAAAGTACATCTGTAAAATATCCAGCAAAAATTACAAATTGGCCATTTTGGTAATTCCAGTGTTAAAATCCCTATTCTTCCATCCAGTTAAAGATCCACTAACTAGATCTTTTCTCATTCACCTCTACTTCATCTTTCATCCTCGGCACAAGAGAAACTCGCATTCAGCAGCTTCCTCCGATTCCAAAGGAGCCGTTCTCTCCCTACACGCTTGCCAAAATCAAAATTCCCATCAAGCCTCGGTTAAATCTTGGAACAAGTTAAACCTCTGGCTGGAATTTCAGAACTTCCTGACTCCGCTATTCGTGTTTTCCCAGTAACCGACCGTACAAACTTGTCTCTTGGAATTTTCTCCCCCTCCTCTTCTCACTGTCTCGCGGTTCCTTTGCCACTCTTCCCAGTTTCTTCAGCTGTTATTTCCTCCACGGTCCTTTCTTACTGTTTACCGCCGCGCTTCCTGAATCTTCCATTGACCAGTGACACGATTCGCGCGCGTTCAGCCGAAATACACAAGACCCGATGTTGCCCGTAGGCTACGAGCTGGACCAGTTCCAACGAGCTGTTTCCACGGCTTCCATATTCACATCGCACAGTTTCTCGAAACTTCGATATCCGTGTTTACCGTCTCTGATTCACGCGAATGATGAAAAATACTGTTAAAGCTGGAAAGCTTCGAGTATACCAAGATTAATGAATCTTGGATCTTTGACAAATCTTGATACTCTTGATTCTAATTACACCCATCTCTCCGTTTACGCGGCCAGAAAATACCGTTCAACGAGCCCCAGAATTTCAACAAGATTTAAATCAACGTTGCAGCGAATATTTGTGAGAACTTATTTTGTGAAAAGAAATATTTTTCAAAGCGAATTTTTTCGTCCGAAAAAAATCCACATTAACAATGAAAATGAAGCGGAACTTGCAAATACTTCAAGCGACGAGGACAATGAGTTTGTATCAATTGAAAAGAAAAGGTTGATTAGTTTTGTATTTTAGTAGCGATAACAGAATAAAATTTACTTTTGTTTTCTGAAATGTCATTATTTATATATATATATATATATATATAATATATATTAATAATATTATATATTAATGTAATATTACACTAATATTATTATTAATATATATTATATATTATATCTGTGTATATATATATATAAAATAATGATATTTCAGAAAACAAAAGTAAATTTTATTCGGTATATGTATATTATATATTATAATATATATATACATATATTTTTTGGTCAACTTATGTGAAATAAACATGTATTTCTATAACCAGCTTTTCTTCCCAATATTTTGTTTTCTTTCGTACTGATAGCCTCCATTTCGTTCGCGTAGAATTAAATCCACGTGGAAAGAATAAACAAAGGAAGGGAAATGTATGTTTCGATGAAAATTTCAACTACTTTAACAGAAGGAAATCTCCCCTCGACCGCGTCTGAATTTTTACCAATATCGAAAACATGCAGATTACTTGACACACACCATCCTATCGCACGTTCTCCTAAACCTGAATTTCCATATCTACCAGCCGCGATTTAGCTAGATAAAAGGGAGCTCCAAATTGACTAATCTCGCCAATCCAACCAGGTGCGGACATTTTCGCCAATCGGACGCTTATCGCTCGCGCTCTGTCTCTCCCAAATTAAAAGCCAGCTCCTCTTCTGCCTTTTGTCACTTTAACGGGACTTATTTCGACATCGCGTTACGGGCCGGCCATTCGTGAAATCGGATTCGGGACGATTTTCCCCTTGGCTTCGAATTTAGATTTCTGCTCGACTCTCGCAAAACGAGAATCTGCCCTTTCGTAGGCACACGTACGAGCAAACGAATCGCGTTTTTCGCGTGTATAAAATCGGGCTTCCTCCTCCTCTATTTCCTTGTTTTCTCACGCTGACTGAAATGGAATTGCTTTAAAGCGTAGAAATAAATGCGAGACCACGGAAATATCGTTCCAGTTCCGCGGAGCACATTTGCTTGTCCCCGGTTCCCTACTTCGCGAACGATAAATCTGAACGCGATTTGTTTCTTGCCGACTCTATGTGCTATCTGCTCGCCTCTATTTCCATTAAATTCCGCCACTCACGTGGAGAGATCTCGGAATGTTTACATTCCGTGGTAGATCTGATCCTTCGGTAAATTCGGTCTTACGAGATTTATCGTTCCATGGTATTTCAAATATTCTCGTTAAACTAATATAATAATATATAATTATATATAATATAATAATATATATTAGATAATATATAATATATAATTTCCAATTTGAATAATTGTCTTTTTCATTTTGAATGGAAGAAAGAATGAAATGGAAATTCGAATTAATCGAGGCTTTCGTGGAACAAATCACGTAGCAGAAGCAAAGAATTTTCGAACGATTAGTTCGAACGATTAGATCGTTAATTAACGGAGAAAAAAAACCTTTCCAAACCAGTTTCGAACGTGTTGCACAGACGAATTGCTAATTAACATGAAGCAGCAAAAGTAATAAAAGTTTATACGCCCAGAGGCTGTGTTACATTTCAACGTAGCTGTATAATTATACATGTTCCCTATTTATCTCGGCACAATTTGACGGAACTTGTTCATTAGTCCCTTGAACCGATTTGCGCCAAGAGCAGAGCTTAGTAAATTATAAATTTCCAGGAGTAAATTTATTGTTTGCTGCTTTCGCATTACATACGCGATATTATTTGCATCTCATCAAACAGGAAGCGTAAAACGAAGCTAATTAGCATATTGATTTAATATTCACGTCCTGTAATGCTTACTTAAATAATTTTCAAGTATAATTGCATAAAATTATAATTGCAGTCACAACCAATTGCTTCGCTGGGCATTATTTGCTGTGAAATTTTTATCGTGGCTATTAACTAGCCATGTTGTACAAAAAGAAATTTTCTATCAAATGCAACAAGATGAAATTGCAAAAATGGGAGACAATAGTAGTATTTCATAAAATTATGTTGACAAATTTGGCGGAGGGAAATTGTATTTGCAATTAGTAACAGTGTATCAAATAATAATGATTGTCCAGGTCTCACCACGTAGAGGTTGCTACACATGGTAAATTATTCAATGTTAAATTTAAAGCATTAGTACACAAACATTTCCCTCGAACGTGTGTTTGTAGAAAGATCTCGTTATGCGAAACACGCGATAAAAAGAGCTTTAAGAAAAACCAACGCGGAAAATAAAGATCTCAAATATAAATACTAAACTAGTTGTGTAATTGTGCGAAACACCCTTTCGTATATTACTAAGGAAATTATAGAATAATTGAGTTAAAAAGGATAACATGAAAGAGAGAAAATTAAATACGCTTTATTAAATATAAATTAAATATCAGCTCTCTTACATCACATGCACTTACTTGTATATCTTAATTTAAACAGCCACTTACATATATGCACAGATCTTAACTAAAAACTCCTAATCTAAAACTAATTATGAACCTAGCTTAATTTTAAGGTATCCTTCTTAACCATAATAATTTATCTCTACCTAGCAATAAATAAATTATTCTATATATAAATTATCTTATATAATATCTTATATAATTTAATTATAACTAGAGAAAGCAAAGGGATGTCGCAATGAATATACCACCTAAAACATTTCTCTTAAAATCTCTTTACACACAAATATTAAAAATAATTAACATTCACACCAGAAAGCACGCTACCTAGTCCTATATTTAAAAAATAGCAGAGCAGACACACTAACACCACACATACTATTTCGGTTTAAGAGTCACACCAGAGAAGCTTCTGACGCCCTGAGTTTTTTATAAAAGTTTTGTACTCTAATTTACTTAACGCTTTTCTGAAATCCCACCATTTCTCCGACAAAAATTAACGACCATTGCAAGAAATCTGATAAATGAAAAAACACGTATAAATCTTTATTGTAATTATTAATATTCACAACGGAAAGAGCATTGCAGAAACAAATAGTATGTTTGATGCTTTTATGAAACATTGCGTTATTGCATATTGCAATTGGATTATTATTTGCGAATCTGCTGTAGTATTTTAATCATCGTAAGTGAAGTAAACGACGCAATTCCACATACGTATGGAAAATGCACGATACATCAGTAAATTGTCAGACGCTAATAAATTGCAATTAGACTAATAAACTATAGTCTTTCACCAACTCAAACAGCACCTGGACACGTGAGTGAGACCCAGACAATGGAGACGAAAGATAATTACAAAGATACTTACGTTATTGACTTCTGAAGTGCCATTATACGTATACACTCTGTCCAGAGGATACGAAGAAGTGGAGGCTACGAACCATCTATGACACAGAATGCAAAAGAATTTATTTATTATAATTATGAAAGACACGACGATAACTGTTGGAAAAGTTTGAAATTAAAATACAGATAGATATTTACATTTTTAGCTTTTGAAGCATTGCTAGGTTCTTTCCAGAAGATGAGAAGCAGAGAGCACGCATAAATCTGTAAGAAAGAATGAAATGTTACAACTTGTTCTTGGAAAGCGCAATGTGAGTAATTAACGCAATACGTATGTAAAGATACTTACAGATTTTTGAGTCCTGGAGAAGCTTTGTCCTCTTGCGCACTGACTCTAATCCCGAAAGCGAACATTTAAAAAGATACACATGTAAGAAAGAAAAATAAAATACCGCTAACGCGCGCGTTTAAATTACAATCGACGAACAGACACTGGCTCTAATTTCGCGCGCAATTTATTTAAATTTCACAACTCCACTTTCGCGCGTGATGATCAATTAGATACGGTCTGAAAAATATTTGAAAATCTACTGCGCAACAAGCACTGATTCTACCAATCGCATTGCGCGCGATCAAAAAAATTCTTTGAAAATAGAAGAAAAAGAAACACTGAAGTAAAATATATTTTCATATTTCATCGATATTTCTTAATTACTACGCGGACGTGTATAATTACTATGTACATTATACAAAAGCAATATTAAAATATTTATAATTCATGTTAAAATATTGAATTCATTAATCATAATTCATAAATTATTAATTGATTGCAAATATCGAAGAACATCGTAAATGTAACAGAATTCATTTGAAAGAATTACAATGTATGAATGTTTGTTACGAAATTATGAAACACCGTGCCTCGTAATATATAATGGTGTGGATCGCGTGTTGTAAATATATATATTCGCAAATAGTTGCGAGAAAATTTCAAAGCCAAACATGCCTTGGGGCGCATGTCAATATTGCGTGTACAGTGAAACGTGTTTGGAAATGCTTATCAATTACCGCAAAACAAAAAATTATTTGCGTATGATACTATCACAGATTATTGCCTCCTTCAATTTCTCTAATATTATCACACATTTTACAACATATTATACTTTACGTTTATGTTGTTAATAGAAAGAAATGATTCAATAAATTGACATCGCATAGTGAATTTTTTAATCTTTGCAAATTTCAATAAACTACGTAATTATTGTATAATATTGTATTCTAAATTATAGAGATAAATATACCATAAAATAAAAGGATTTTCCGTATATCATCGTGATGTGTACTCTTTGCACGTGTGTATCGATTTCTTTTATGACATCTCGGCAATTAATCACAACCAGAACCAACAATAAGAAAACCAACGAAATCAGTAAAATCAATATAGTAATTATATTGAAATAAAGCAATAACCTTATATTCTATCTTAGACAACACAAGCTACCGGCAACTCTCAAGGCCAAGTAAATGATTGAAAACAAGTGAGTAAAAGAACACGAATAACTACTTCATTTTTGGTATCACAGTGTTCAATAAACGATAAAGTAAACGTATATTAATGAAATAATATTAATTAGGACACGCAAACGGCAATAAAAACGAAAAATCGACACCACCGACAAACTCACGACGACGTTCCACACGAAAATGGCGCACACGTCACTTTCTGAGCTTCTGATTGGTGGGGAGCTCGCAGCGCCCTCTATCCAACACCGCGCGCCAAATTGAAATTTGAACGTCCTAGATATTTTCTCTTACTAAATTTAAAATTGTAATTGAAAAAATTCGAAAAAGAAGTTCAAAGAGAAATTTAATTATTCCATCTACTTGTACACTACATGAACAAATAACACACTATTAAAAATATATCATTTAATAATTCATCAATTTTTTCTCAAAAAATCAGTGCTTTGAAATGAAAAGTTGCGTTCATTCTTTTCAAATATATACCTTTCTTTCTTCAATTATTATAAATATTCGTTTAAATAGTCCCGCTATGTTGCTACATGCAATTTTACGAATTGTTTAATACTTTTAACTGTTGGGAATGATTCGACGTAAAGCGGTATGTTGCGAAAAATAGTTAACTATTAAAAAATGAACTGTACATTTCCTGTAAATATACTTTTATAAATTGCGTTGGATTTTCACAACAAATTACTATTTCATCGAAAGGTTTTTATATAGAGCATTATTAATTCTCATTGTGCTTAGTAATGAATAAGCAGTATGAATAGTTAATGAAAATTTGTTTTTGAAGTTAAAATTAATAACGAATTTAAAAAACTTGAAAAAATATAAATATTCTTTCCATGTTGACATTAAATTAAATAATAAATATGAGAAAGGTCTGTACAATTTTTTTATCATCATTTTTAATTATATAAAATTAAACTTCGGAGGTAAATTTCTTCGGAGCAGCATGTAGTATATATATATATATATATATATACATATAACGCGTAAATGTTTCATTAACAGAAAGAAAAGGAAGCAGAAATTACTTCAACGTAGGAAAAGTTAATTAGCGAATATATTCAATATATTTGTATATTTCTTTCTTATCGCAGTTCTTGCAATTAAGTAATAATTTTTATGTCTTTGATTTATTTTCTCGGATCACAAGAAACAGGAAAAATCGTTCGTGTAATTAAGAAATTGAGATCTTTCGATAACACGAATAGACTTTCTAATATTATTGACGAAGAAAAAAAAATCGATTACGGAACATCCTAAATATGTCACTGTGAAACGCTTATGCAATCTGCCATTTTTCATCGTTCTATTTCGATTTCGAACCATACCTTCCGTGATGTCGAAGCAGCAGCCGGACGACGTCGAAGCTCGATTAGGTAGGTCATTCAATCACTCCACTAATGATTACATGATCAAGAACAGACGAACAATCCCATCTCTCGTCTAATAGCAGGATGATAACGAACAACAACCAACAACTACTTCAAAAATTTTTGCTGACTGTCACAGATGACTTCGAAGCATGCGATCCGAGGATCGTAGATTTTTCGTCACTGTTTACAGAAAAATCACCACGAAACACGACGTCCGCGCGACAAGAATGTTAATTTACCCACTTCATATGCATAACAACTGTTTTGCATTTCAAGCAAATACTTGCTTCATTTTTTTCCTACTTTTCCCATTCCGTGTCGGACGTTCCGGTATTTTCAGACGAATTACGACGTTTTAACGTGAATGGTTATAAAATGACCGAAGAGTCCGATTCATTACTCGCTTTTGTTTCGACTTCGAGTAGCAAGAACGGATTAAGAATGGCAAATTGCAAAGCTTAACTTTTCGCCGATGTCTTCGTAAATGCGGTGGATTGCTTGATTGGAGGATTATCGATCGATACCGATGCGGTAAAAATTGTGCTACTTTCGTTGAAAAAAGGAAACGTGGAAATGGCAGAAAAAGAGAAAAAAAAAGGTTGCTCCGCAAGATGAGAAAAGTTAATTTTCGACGTAATATTTTCAGTTACTTCGAATTGATGGACTTTATGGAACTGGGTTTGAAATAACGGAGAAATGGATTTCTCCGGGGAAGTTGAGGCCGGGTGACAGTGAAGAATTATTTTTTCATTGTCTCTTGGAAAACTGGAACTTGAACGGCTTCCATGTTTGTGCAAGGAGCAAAGAATGCAAAATTGGATATTATCTGAGGCTAAATTGAATTTTTATAAAATGTCTTTGACGTTGTTTTCCTATGTTCTTCTACGAATAGATTGCAATTTCTGCGAGAAGTTCTTCCAAATGGATTTTTTAATCGACTGTTGGACGAATTTCGTATTGACGTTACATTTTAACAGATATTTCGTTCGAAGGGGAATCTTTTAGAATCTCTTCATAAATCTCGAAAAGTAACGTTTAAGCTTGTTTTCGCAATTCCTCGAGTAGCATTGACGCAAAACCGAAAAGGAGGAGAAAAGAAAATTAACAATCCACCGATATTCGATCTCGTCACGTTCCACTGTCGTCTGATTTAAAGTGAACAATCCCTTTTTTTTAACGCTTTTTTTACGACTGGCGGACAACAAATTTCACAAAAAAAAAAAAGACTTTTGTCATTCTCAAATTCCTTTTTTTTTACATTTAAACGATTTAAAATCCATGCTTCTGTATAGTGTTTCTTTGATTGAAATATTGAAAATAAAAAATTGTTTGCCGCGAAAGCAGCAATAAATATGAACTGAGAATGACCGAAAGTTTTCCACTTTGTACGTTTGAAACGCGAATATATTACACGTCGTATTCGAATTATACTTCTCAAAAGAATAACGGACGCGCCAAGAGGGACGTCACAATGGTGTCGTATGTATCCCCCTGGATCTAGATAATCCTCTTGTTGCAAAATATGACACGTAACAACGGTATCAGCTGGTCAACACCTGACATTGTATTATACGCGAGTTACATCTCCAACAATGTACACTAATAATTGAACGCGTGTCAGCACGAAGCGCGCGTATTTTTAAAATGAAATATTTGCCACCTCTGTATCCATCATAAATTTAGCGGAACGATGCTGTAAGTTGATCAAAATTTATGACAGGCAAACAAGTGTTCGCCACTCGCGAGTCTGTTAAGTACACAGAGATTAATCAACGAAAATATCAATTTAGTTTCCATACCACGTAATTAAAAGCCAATAGTTAACACGAAGATTTTTAACGGAGCTCGCCGCGCGAAATGCGCTTTAAATCCAATCCGGCACGCGGTAATTTTATAGCAGCGCAAATTCCATAACATTGACAACGACTGATGCCTTCGCGCGGTATTTGTTATCGGCGTAGCCAGCCGGTAATGATATTTGGCCCAATTGCCACAATGCACGGGATAAACAAATTGTCCCGAAATGACGTTAACCCGCGACGATATGGGGATATGGTTCATTTCCTCGTCTCGTGAATAAATAATTGCATAATCTCTCAACCGTGACTACCATCGGACAAACAATTAATTCGTCGAGACTGATTTCAATTTCGGCGTCGCCAACGGGCGAGTCGCCTGCAACTTTTCGTCGCGTTGCCGCGAATATTTTACGACGGCAATAAATCCCCCAACAACGACGGTGGTAAATATTGCCTCTTAATATCTTTAGACCGGGCAAATTAATGGCACGCCGGCGAGACGTGTTTGTTCAAATCGTACACTTGGCGCGTAACGACGGAGATTATTTTACTTTCATTGATCTAATTTGGCGGTCAGGCCGCGTTTTATTTTTTTTTTTTTTTCTTCTTTCTGTTTGCCCGGCTCTAATGAAGAATCCCACGCGTTTGAATTTGTCTAGCGCGCGAAAGAATTGCGGCTCGTAAGAACATTTCATCACGACTACAGCCATTTTCCTCTCTGTAAACATTTTCATCCTTGTTTATTCAACCCTTTATCGTTCTCTTTCATTTCGTGCCCTCTATTAACACTGCTTCTTAGCTGTGAAATTCGTTCCGACAAACACGAAAATACGGCGGGGTTTCGGCTTTCTCTCTCTTTTGTGTTATTTCTGCGCGTGAAATTTCGATCGAAATAACAAGTTTGAATAAGAGATCTCCATTTGTGTCGGTTAATGCAATCGTCTTAGGTAAAATTACACGAAACCTCGTTTTAATATCAACGTTCCGGCGTTAACGTTGCAATTATTGAGATTGAAAGCAATTTGTTTGCTCGTAACTGGGTTAATTTTCTGCTAATGGACTATTTATTACGTGAATATTCGGGCAAATAGTCACGTTAAATGTCGCAACTACCGAAATTTGATTTGATTTAATGTAGCGGAATCAAATTGAATCGATACGCGCGTTTTTACGTTTTGACGCACCATTTGGTTGTTCCGCATCCGCGTACGCGTCGACTATTCGGTTTCACGAACGGTGCAGAATCAACTGGTACGAACAGATACGTAGATCATTTGCAACTGCAATCAAACCGTGCTAAATCATAGTTTCGCTTATACAGTGACGCATCGTCGATAAAGGGGAATCGTCAGTGAACTGAAAACCGTTCGTTGCGCAATGGCGATAATTACTCGGCGGTTTTCTCAAATTACCATCACGAGCATTTAAACTACTTCAGATTAAAGTTGCAAACCAATTGCTGTTGTAAGTGAAAAGAAAGGATAATTGTAGTTAATGAAAGTTCTTTTCAAACGAGCTTACAACTCGTAGGAGTATGTATCGCAACATAATAACTCGTAAAATTTTTGTCACACGATTTCCTAAGAACGAATTCAGTCGAAATCAACGGGTTTTCAATCAAGCGTCTGATGCACAAAGATAAATGAAACGAGAAACATCGAGGAACGTGGAGGAACTTTTTCTCACGCGTAATTAGCAGTCGAATGGAATCGAAAGAACAACCAACAACTTGCGTGACACACACCGGTGGATTTCGCGTGTAACGATTACCTCAGACGGTCGATTGCTTTATCGTAGTTTTGTCGTTAGGCGATGTAGCGGGCTATGATTCCTCGACTACGAGTTTCGAACACTGACTAGCACAAGCCGCAAGTGGCTGTGCGCCTAGCGTCGAGGTCCTACCGATCTTTGATGTTAAGCAAGCAGAGTGTGCGGTACCCCGCTAGGATGGGTGACCGGGAGCGTCTGGGGTAAAGGAGTCGCTGCCATCAACCCCCACTAATGATAATGATGAGTCTAGGCAGTGTGTGTGACTCCGAGACGAAACGCATCCTTCAAAACCCTTCTCTCTCTCTCACTCACATTACTCCCAGGTTCATACGTTCTTCCAAGAACCCCGAAACTCATCATCACGCGATTTATCTATCTTTCGTGCAATTTCTTCCCACAAACGGTACCATTCGCGTGGTACAAATTTCAAGGCCGCCAGGCGTCCCTTCGATCGCGTGACCCGTCGCATATTGGGGACCCCATAAAATAATTCGAGCATGCCGCGACGTAAATTGTGCCTTCCTGGGCCCTGTGTGTACTCGAACATCGATCAACTCAGGGCGCCATTATATTTGAAACGAATTAAGGTCACCTCGCGTTCTTCGTTTAAACTTGGGATCAGCAAGAGATTCTCGTTGGTAGTCTCTCGTGTTCCTTCTTTCATAAAAAAAAAGAAAACAAAATTTTCACATTTATCACATTTTATGTTTTCTTTAATCCTCGACTCTCGTTAATTTGAATTTCGAGCTTTACCTCGAGACAAAGTGAATTTACAAAAAGGAACACGCCGGATGAAAGAGAATACCAAGTAGCGGCTCGACGATTAATATTCATCAAAATTCTGCCTCCCTCCCCTTGATTCTCACTTCGCGATTTCAAAATACCTCGGTACAAACCGATCGACTAATGCAATGACGGGACTAAAGAGAATAAAGGAGTTTCCAGGACTGGAAATTTGGGGTGCGCGCAAAAGGTCCGACAGACAGTTCCAAGGATAATCCACGTGGCTACAATGAAACCACGAAAGTTCTATGGTCAGAAGGGAAATCTTGCTGAATCTGTGGTACGTTAGGGAGGTCCTACTCGCGCGAGAAACGCCAGATATGAAGCGGGTGGTGTCTCGTTGCGTCAAATGATACCAGGCCAGTGGTAAAAGCCGTGGTATTATAGTCGGGCGACCGTAACCTTTCACTGCGCCGCTCAGCTCTTGAGCGTTTTACTCTCATTTCTTTTTTCTTTTTTTTCCTTTTTCCTTTTTTTGTTTTGTTTTTACAATCCACCGTTTCTTCATCTCTGGTAAAACGGGGAGCTCATATATCCGGTCGACGCGCGTGTCGAATCGCCCCGGCGAAATTCACGTGGACTCCTCTTTCGATCCGGTTTACCGATGAAACCTCGGCAACCGGGATTCATCGTTTGACAGGCAGTTCACCCGGCGCTCGTATTGTATCGCGCGTCGTTTTGTTAGCTTCTCGTCGCGCGGCGCAATTTCACCGTGAAATTCCTTTCGCAACGAAGGGGATAAACAACGGGAGAGCGCGAGAATCGGTCTGAAATTTTGATATCCGTCCGGGGAGAAGAACGGCGAGCAAAATACCTCTCGCGAGTAAGACAAAGGCCGTGGAAGTTTGAGACTCTCGGGGCGAATTTGGGGTGCACGAGTTTATAAATCTCGTTGGGTTTGATCGGAAAGATGGAAGTGCCGCGAACAGTTTGCGATCGAACTGAGAGATTGAAACGTGGGCCAGGGGCGATGTCTGAAGAAATAAGGAGAGAAAGGCAGTCATCGTCAGACGCGCGCGATACTTTTAAGATTGTTTCGGATGGAAAACTTAAATCGAAGCACTTGCTAGTTTTCGATAAGAGGAAAATACATCAAACAGCGCACGTAATTGCGCTTGTCAAAAGTAAGGACGCGTTCCAGAGAAATGTTTCATCTTTAAAGAAAGGAGAGCAATGGAAACGCTTGAAAATCAACACACATCGCGACACCGCGCCTGTTGTTTTTTACCACGGCGATTAAAAAAAAAAATCACCCGCGTATTTTTCGTACATCACGTGCAATATTTTGCCAGAAACGATCACGAAATGCAGCAACACGGACGAATGGAGCATATTTTTCTCGATTAATTCCGGGAAGTGTAAACAATATACTCTGCTGGTATCGTATTAGCAGCGGGTACATCTCGTCACTGCGTTGCATGTCCATAAAGCACCTTTTTTTCTGTATGGAGCGCACATTTCCGCGAAAATACGACTATTCGTTAAAATATTTGACGATACGTTGGAATAAAAATCCGTAACGCGGAAGCGACGCAGTTCGAGCGAATCATCAATGGCAAGAACAAACGAGCGTCAATTATGAAGCATCGTGTTTTCCCTCCGCCGGCGGGAAAGCCGTATCCGAGAGAAATCGTGCTACTGTATTTTGTAATTGCAATTACAACCGACTGCGAACTTCGAGGCGTGCAAACACGGAGGAATAAAAATTGCGCGAGTGACCTTTTGTCGCGCTGACCCGGAGGAGGAGGAGGAAGAGGAACTTAATTTCTCAAATTAAGTCCGTCTCGTTCGACACGTGCTTGAATCCGCTTACATCCGCTTGCTCCCCGTCGCCGCTTAAGCGGAGAATTAAGAAAATCGTCGTCGGGATTACCGTGTAACAACTACTTGGGAACGTAGTATTTCCAAATAGCAGCGGTAACAAGCGAGAACTCGGAGGAAACGATCCCGAGATCTCGCGCAGTGAAATTTATTCGTGTATTTGGAAGTGTTGCGTCACTTCAGAAATAGCCGTCCGATTTACATACACAATGAATAATCCTGCTTGCTAACGAATAACATAAAATCAAAAGATATTTATTTCGCGTGTATTTCCCCCCTCGCGTATTTTAATTAACGCACGAATAAATGAAACGTTATTACGAACATTCGCGTTTCCGTTGCCGAAAATTCTCGTACGTGCAATCGGGAGGAAATATTAAACTCTGCTTTTGATTCGCGGGGGTTTTGCGTTTCTTTTTGCATTTCGCCGTTACCAGTGTGCACACGTAAAATGAGACCTGCTCAAACACAATTTCTGCATTTTCCTCGGCTACGCCCACCCATCGCGAAAACTGTCGCTTGTTTAATCACAAATCTCCATTCTCGCGGCTGTTTCGCGCAAAGCTTTTCAATTTTCTTCCTCGACCTCTCGCACTTTTTCTCCCCCCGCCTTTATTCTTCGCCACTTAAAAAATACGTGTCGACTCGGCGTTGAAAAGGGAAAGAAAAAGAACTGAAAATTCAATGAAAAGTCGAATTTGCATATTACACGTAGTGTCGCTGGCCCAGTAATAAAATAACACGCGTCGACTCTTTTCACTTCAAAGCGCTTCACTTTCAACTTTTCGTTCTCTCGCTTGATCTATCTGGCTCGTGCGTTCTTCATCTTCGTAGTTCATTTAGAGCGTCCATTTTTTTCTTTCGCTCGAAAAGAAACGAATTTCGTTATTTCCGAAAGACGCGCCGCGTTTTTAATCAAAACAATGGGCGGACGGATACGCGTCCGCCGTAAACAGCGTCATCTCGAGGATGGTCGCCGTCCATTTGCATGGGAAAGAGGTTCAAACGAGATTCCATTAAACTACATTACCCCCTTGCTCGTCGGATTAAAATATTCTATTGCGAGACTATGTTGGTTCACTACCCGTTCGAACATTGTTCGTTTGATATCCAAGAGGCCTCCGAGAATGGGGAGAAAAGAGGAAATAAACAGACAACGTATCGCATCTACGCGCGCGTAGTTGGTGAATAAATTACGCGTACTCAGATGAACACGACACGCAGGAGTAATTGCTCCCGACGGGCAAATCTCGTCTTGTTTCTTTTCCGGTTCCGAGTTGCCGCTTGTTGCTTTCCACCCCTGCCCACGCCAGCATCCAGCCCTCCCCTGTGTTTCTCCCTTTGTCACTGCCACAAGGATAAAGTTGATCGATCTCTCGACAAAGCAGAAAAGTCTTATCACGACGGGCGGCATTCCTCCTCTCAGCAGGAGGAAACGCTTCCGGGTATTTCAGCTCGTTCTCTACCTCCTTTTCTTCTTCTTCTTTCTTTTTTTTTTTATGCTCCCTCTGGAACACGCGTTATTATTGGCCATCCAACCTCCTTCTTCCATCCCGTTCTCTCGCTCGTTCGTTCGATCATCCCCGCCGAGCTCGGAGCGAGTTCCGATCGGTCCCGATCGATCGAAGACGGATGGATCGATGCCCGCCGTAATGCCCGCCGAGACAGTACACGTCCCGCCGCTTGTTTGCGAGATGGCGTGCCGTCGAGATTTAATATCTGATAGTGTTTTCATGGTGCCATTACTGCATGATGGAATCGCCAAGATACGCGATCCCACTGGGTTGAGCCGTAAATAATTTTAAATAGTTTCTTGGGTACGAATTGCAACGACGCGTTCGCCATCCTAATGACTCGTCAAATTCGACAGGTCCGAAATGATAAGCTTCCAAGCCAACTGTTGCGAGTTATTCTGGATTATAAATTTTAATGGTTAATTAATTGTTTCTTCAGTTGTGAATTTCTACGTAATCTACGTTCGATTATAATTTGTGTAATATATTTTTATATATTAGTATATATTTTTCCCATTATATATAATATTATACAAATACAATATAATACACTTTTATTAATATATACTTTTCCCAATATATATAATATTATATAAGTACAATATAATACACTTTTATATATTAATATATATTTTTCCCAATATGTATAATATTATATAAGTACAATATAACACACTTTTATATATTAATATATATTTTTCCCAATATGTATAATATTATATAAATACAATATAATATATTTTTATATATTAATACATATTTTTTCCAATATATATAATATTATATAAATACAATGTAATATATTTTTATATATTAATATACATTTTTCCCAATATATATAATATTATATAAATACAATGTAATATATTTTTATATATTAATATACATTCTTCCCAATATGTATAATATTATATAAATACAATATAATATATTTTTATATATTAATATACATTTTTCCCATTATATATAATATTATATAAATACAATATAATACACTTTTATATATTAATATATATTTTTCCCAATATATATAATATTATATAAATACAATATAATATATTTTTATATATTAATATACATTTTTTCCAATATATGTAATATTATATAAATACAATGTAATATATTTTTATATATTAATATACATTCTTCCCAATATGTATAATATTATATAAATACAATATAATATGTTTTTATATATTAATATACATTTTTCCCATTATATATAATATTATATAAATACAATATAATACACTTTTATATATTAATATATATTTTTCCCAATATATATAATATTATATAAATACAATGTAATATATTTTTATATATTAATATATATCTTTTCCAATTTACTATCACTCACCTCGATACGCTTTGCAAGAGATTCTTGTCGCACAGAGAGATTGCAAGTACTGTCTTCCACAACGAAACGTTTAATAAAAAAAATATGACAAGTAAGACGAAACTACCGCAGAGACAAATATCGCAGCCGTAAAAGCTCGAAAAGCTCGGTTGCTGCTTCTATAACGTTCCAAGGACGCGGATGAATAAAATAAGAATCCCACTGGCGGATGTGAACCTTGAGAGATTGATTTCAAACGGCGAAGCTTTCGCAGAGAACTGTCACGTCACGGAGAAGAAGGTCGTTACTTATCGACAGGCAGCGGACCCGCATTAGTATTCCAGCAGCAGTATATCGTTGATCCTGCGATTCAGGACGACTTATGCCGGTTTACCGCAGTGCTTCAAAATTCTCTCTCCGTGCTAGCCTTGTAACGGAGGAGGAGACCGTGTCTATCCTCTGCGCGAACACGTGGATACATCGACTCGTGCATGTGTGGAATATCGACGCGATCGCGGGCACAGACTTCTACCGTCCTTTCTGTGATAGTTAAGAATAAATATCCTCGACGATCAGCTGTCGTGCTGAAAATTCTGCGTATGAAGATACTTGTTTCTCTGCTGCACTCTTTTTTCCAGAGGCCAATAAAACGACTCTGCACTTTCCTCTGCACACGTTTGTGCAAACGCCATTGTTTAGCGAAAACATCTCCTTAATATTCGTTAATTATTCCAAATTGTGTCGTACTGTTTCTCCCAAAAGCAACTTGCAGACTCTACGTAAAATTCGTAAAATGGTGAAAAATATAGAGCGAATCGAGACAAATTTAGCCCACAAAGACTATAAAATCACACCTTGCACGCGCTAAATGCTATTGTTTAGCGAAAATATCTCCTTAATATTCGTTAATTATTCCAAATTGTGTCGTACTGTTTCTCCCAAAAGCAACTTGCAGACTTTGCGTAAAATTCGTAAAGTGGTGAAAAATATAGAGCGAATCGAGACAAATTTAGCCCACAAACAAAGACTATAAAATCACACCTCCTTGCGCGCGCTAAACGCCATTGTTTAGCGAAAATATCTCCTTAATGTTCGTTAATTATTCCAAATTGTGTCGTACTGTTTCTCCCAAAAGCAACTTGCAGACTTTGCGTAAAATTCGTAAACTGGTGAAAAATTTAGCCCACAAAGACTATAAAATCACACCTTGCACGCGCTAAACGCCATTGTTTAGCGAAAACATCTCCTTAATGTTCGTTAATTATTCCAAATTGTGTCGTGCTGTTTCTCCCAAAAGCAACTTTGCGTAAAATTTCATCGTAAAGTGGTGAAAAATTTAGCGCGAATCGAGACAAATTTAGCCCGCAAAGACTGTAAAATCGCACCTCCTTGCGGGCGCTAAACGCTATTGCTTAGCGAAAATAGCAATGTGACTATCAGTATGTCGTTAATATTCAGTGACCCTGATGCATATTCAATGCCACATTATGTTCTCCCGTTGCGGCCGTAGTGCAAGGCTAATCTAAGCGACAGCAATAACTCTCGTCGAACCAGCCTGCTTGGCGCAGCGAACAATGGACGAGAGGCTGGGAGCTTGACGATTAACCGACGCTAACGACGTCGATCTTTCGTTGGTTTTTTTCTTCTCGCGAGGGCGAGTTAGTTGAGTAGTTTTATGGAAGCGATCATCGAAAGCCCGGCTTAACCTCCCTAGCTTCGCAAGGCTATATATGCTCGTGCGAGGCAAAGCCCGGCGCAAACTGTGCGAAACAGTGCAACGACGAAATTTACATCCGACGGTGCTTTGCACTATTACTTTACATTGCACTTGCCAAGTTACGTTGGAGCAAAAAATTTTACTCGAGACGACCTTTTGAATAAAGAAATTTTAAATTGAAAACAAGAATAGATAAGTAGAAGTTTGTTTTGCGAAGAGTTTAAAAAATCACAACGCGACGCGGTCTCTTCGAGAAACTGAGAAACAAGCGAACCATTATAGTTTTCAAATCGAAAAGAATCAATAAACGGAGAATTTGAAAAATCGACCGAGGAACGAGCGAGCCACTGCAGTTTCGAAATTGAAAAAATATAGGAGAAAATATAGATTGGAGTTTGTTTTACGGAGAATTTGAAAAATCATCACGAGGTAACAGTGTGTGCAGTTCTCTTCGACTCTTCGTCGTCGAAAAACACCAGTTTCATCGATTTACACAAAAACCATATCTTCAATAGAGTTATTTAACAAAATACGTTCACGTGTCAAATATTTTCTTCGAAAGCTACGCATCCATGCCAAATTTCATCCAAATCGACGACTGACACTTTGGTGTACTCCTTCGTAAAAAACAAGTGAGTGACTGCAGTGGCTATACTTATCGCTGCCATCAAACAGACGACACGTACGAAAGCCAATACAGCGGCGTTGCGTACAGTTGAGAAAGGTGGTTGATGTACCGCGTTATAGCGGCGTTCGGTAGCTAAGAGGTTAATATCACCAGAGTGGCCAGCGTCTCGTGACAATCTCACATTTCTCCCGGAACGTTAGCCTTCTTGGAAAATAATTTCACCGGCTAGTCCACCGATCGTTAGTCTCTCCTCCCTGGAACGGTCGTCGTTAAGTCGCGCGCTCGTCCATCGAGCTTCCGCGTGGATATTACGTCGCCAGCACGACGATGCATCGCCCCGGGACACCGGAGCAATGAAAACCAGCCGGGGTTTCTTGCTCGATCGTCCATCATTTCGACGGATACGAGCCGACGATACCGAGACGGGGTAATCTCTTCCGGATTATGTGTTCCGGCAGCCTCCCCCCAGCGAGTCGCGGGAACATTTGTCGAATCACGCGTAAAATGACTTTCCCCCGTTGCAAATCGAACGTCGTTCGTGTAATCCGCATGATTCACCGAACACGTGCACGTGGCTTTCTCTCTCTCTCTCTCTCTCTCTCTCTCTCTGTCGTTTCGATCTCGGGGAAACGAGAAGCAATCGGGAGAACGAGTTTGATTTAAAAAAAACAGCCCTGGAGAGCCCTGTGACTCTCCCTAATGACGAAATTTACGATGAAATCCGTTCGAATGGAATGCTGATGATCATTGCAAATTTGACCGAGTCGAACGACTTTGAAACGTTAAATTGGTTATCGGCGGAATTAAACCGAGACAGGTGAAAATTTCGATATCGGAAATTAATTAAAATTAGATCAAAGAATGGAGATGAACGTTTGCAATAAAACGCGATGGTTTGAAATAAAACGAAGCGACGGCGAACGAGTCGTTGGCTCGGTGGTTGTTAATCATTGACTCGTACTACTTACCCCGTGCGGGAATTTCCGGCGAATCGCGCTTTTATTGCGAAAATTAGAACGCGGTCGTTATCTCCGCCGAGGTAGTGACTCCTGAAAAGTGATAAAAGGGAATTCCTCGTAAAATATTAAGTTAGAGCTTGCTGTTACCACGATGAAATGGGGTACCTCCATTCAATCCTCCGTATTTAAGAGTCTCGTTGCGTTTGCCGCAATCGTGAAACGTTGGCACGTAATAAACGTCTCCCTCCCCCGAAGTTTTAATCCGTCGCCTTCTTTCTCGAGCGAAACTTGCAACTCAGACTCTGAAATTTACAGAACGTTCCCCTTTGTTGAATTCGGCGAGACCAATTGATTCAAACAGTCGGCATGAAATAACAGAACGAGCCAAATTGGAAAGAGAGAAATTGGATTAAAGTGAGTGTGAAGTAGTTTGAAAAGAGAATTACAAATTCGCAGGCAAAATAAGTGGAACACGTGTAAAAACGCAGTGCTGAAGGAACTAACAAGTAAAATAAATTTAACAAGTTGACAAATAAAATAAACAAAGATCTGCCCTAAAACACGTGTTGAAAGACTTGCAAATTAACAAATAAAATAAATAAAGATCTGCCCTAAAACACGTGTAAAAGCACAATGTCGAAAGACTTGCAAATTAACAAATAAAATAAATAAAGATCTGCGCTAAAACACGCGTGTGAAAACACAAGAATGCCGAAGGAATGAATTGACAAATAAAATAAATAAAGATCCACACGCTGGAAGAACAGCACGTGTAGAAATGCAATGTCGGAAAAGTTGCAAATTAACGAATAAAATAAATAAAGATCTGCGCTGAAACACGCGTAAAATCGGGATTTTCGCGAACAGCAGGATCCGAAAAAGGATCACGGGACAAAGGAAGCATTTTCTCGCGGGGGGGAAGCCGAACAAGAGAGATCGTTGCGAAGTTCAATCTCCTCTTTGTATTACATCAGCGGCTTTATTATTGTATTACACGTAATTTACAGTTTGTGCCACAGAACAATTGTCCATCAAATCGCGTAGGATATCCTTAAACCTACGTCTCTTAAAGTCTACCGGCGATCAGCTGGAAAAAGAAACGAAAATCGTACACAACGTCGATTAAAATTACTTTCGAGGTGCGTGTCTGCGTATCGCAATTCTCTCTACTTCCGCTGGCTCGCGGGCGGGCAGGGGCTTATCTGCCGCGACCCCGCGAACCTTCGCCGAAGCTCCACTTCGAACCGCGTAACACCAGGAATCCAAATATCTCTCGATCAACAGCTCTTCGTCATTAAGCTCTTTCGTTCGTTTCCTCTTCCTTGTATCTCTGTTTACAGGACAAACAACAGACAAACAGCTGTACCCTTCTCTAAACCTATTACAGATTAGTAACCAACGTCGTCGAGCAATCTTAACGAGTTATCACTTACTTTCTATTACGTACTCTCATTACGCGATTACCTCACTATGTACATGCAGGGTTCGTTCTTCTCTGCTTTTGTACGATGTATTGTATAAAATAGGTTTCGTTACCTTCGGCAGACACGGAGGGGGAAAAGAAAGGACACGCTCGATCACGAAACCGCGGAACACTGGACAAACCGTGGAGCCGCTCTAAAAATCGAGCGACGTCACGCGACCGACGCGGCCGTCGAGTTAATTAGGAAGATTGAAGATACGTCACTGTTGCAATTGTCCCGGGAAACGGTCGTCACGCTCAAACGACACGGACGCTAAACGCTCGAGTTCACACGACGCGTGTGACATCGAGCACCACCGGATACCAGCGACACCCTTTCATTTCACAACGTGAAATCGGCGCAATTAGCAGCTGTTAGTGTGGACGAATCCGGCATCGAGGCGTCGGTGACCTGCAACAGTAACAACGTGATGACAAAGAGGGAAGCGATTGGCAAAATTCCGCGTCTGATTATAGACGCGATCGCTTCTCAAAGTGAAAATGAAACGGTGTTCTTGGCGAAAATTAAATTTCCTCGCGTATACACACGCACACACACACACACACCACTTCAAATTTCTCGAAACACTACTCTATCGCGGTACTTTATCACTCTCCGCACGATTGAAATTGTTCAACGTGTAGGTTGACGGAAGTATTTGGTCGTTTGTAAATGGAGTGGGACTCAATGACGAGTGCACGGATCGATGACGACGTGGGAAAGTGAGGGGAAGTGGAAGAAAGACGAGTCGAGAGGGATGAGAGCCAAAGACGCGGAAAAAAGGGAAAGAGAAGAAAGGGGGTGGAGGCAAGGATACGAGAAGGTAAAAGAGAGAGTGGCGCGCAGCTACTCTCTCACTCGACGAGTGAAGTTTTCCGCCGGTTTCACGACTCGGCCTACTTACCACTCGGCGAGCCTCGTAACCCAGAATTATAATGTGGAAGCACCGCAAAAATCTCAGCCGAATGACACCGGAACGCCGCCGTTGTTCGTGGCCATGATTCAACAGCGACTTTGTGGTTCTGGATTAGGTCTCATTAACATTAACATTACATCCACGTGTCCAGAACTATAAAGTCGCTGTTGGATGATGGAGAAACTTTTTTGCCATTTTTCAATAAAAAAACTATCAGGTTACGACCAACGATTCCTTTGTGTCGAGTAGAATGCAGTGCGAGAAAAGAAATTGTTTCTGGATCAAGATCATCGAATCGAAGGTACAGAATTGATCTACGATGGCCACGAACAAGCTTTTCTTTCCACTCTGTACAAATACGTTCGCTCGGTTGGAAAGGTCAGAGTGATTTTTGATTTTTAATCTCAAATAGACGAGTTTTACGATCAGTGTGTCAACGTTGTGTTGCTCAAATCAACGCAACAAAAAATGTAAATGTAAAACATTTCCCCGGTGAATGGTTTCGCTGCACCGTGTTGTTTGAAGAGAATTAATCGCGAAAGAGTGGAACGGTTTAAAAATCATTTTCAGAGATTGATATTGCAAGTTTTTCGAAATACTGAAAGTACTCTCAATTGTTTTTTTTTTCCCCTCTTTTTTTTCGATGAGAAATAATTTTTCAAGTAACATCCCTTGCTACCTAACGTCAATTAATCAAGAGAGATTCTATTTGCCGAGAAGCTTTTAATTAAGAATTCCAAAACGGAAAAAAAGGTGACTCGAACTGCAGGGACAACCTCTCCCCGGAAGTTGGAAAGGCAAGCTGAACGCTTTAATCTATTTTTAGATTAGTCGTCGATGACTCACTCTACGGGCGAGCTAAGTACAAGTACCTTCCATTAAGCGTCACCCCAGTTCTCCGTGTTCAACCTTAATTCCACGTGAATTCGTTTACCCTTACGGCACTCCCTCCTCGCCCGGTTCTATTTGCTCTAAACAAAGACGCTCTCGCAGATGAAGTTTTAGAACGTCTGGAGCGCTGCGAGTAATTCGAGATGATTCGACTCTCGAAGAACAGGACTAATCTCCGATGCTTCGTTCGTCGCGTCTCTCCCGAGCGCAGTTTCTTCGCTGTTGCAAGAAGAAAAACGAAAAGCGAAAAGCAAAGCTCGTGGATGTTTCGTTGCAAAAATTGTCGTTTTTCAACAACTTCAGAAGCGAAATTTTCGCCACGCGATGTTCATTAACACCTTACATACGTCTCTTTACCTCGTAATTTACACCCACCAGTGATATACACCAGCCGAGGGACTCGACAGCGATGCAAGTTGGTAGAACTGATAACGCATAGCTACAAGATAAATCAGTATTTGCGCAAAGCCAAAGATGGTACAGTGGCTGATACCAGGGAACGACATTCGCGTGATACACCGAATATGCGAATTACTGGCCGTTCCATTCATGCTGCGAAAGTCTGATTTATCACCGACCAGGGAGACACGTCTCGCGCATTAGAACACGTGCCGATGCTTTTACAACCGTAATCAAATTTTAACGTCCACTCCGGCAAAACTTGGCGTGGAAGTAATTTTTCGTTGAGCGAAAGATCACCCAGGGAGCAGACCAGCGAACTGTGAAAAACCAATATCATAATTCCGTTAACGGTGTCACAATACCATACGGATATATCAAACGGTCGCTTTCAAGTACTCGAAATATTTTCCATCGTCGTTTCTCTCTAAATCGTTCTTCGACATTTTATTTCCTACGATATTTCATCTAACAAAGCAAAGTCAAGCGGAGAGAATTAATTCGGCGAATTCTCTGTTTTCCGGTGACTTTCGCGTAATCAAATTTTATACTTTACGAATTTTCTGATCCCCGGTGCAGGAACTTTTGAAACAGTTCCCCAGTTCGTAGTAAAATCACTCCGACTGATTGCGTGCAGAAACGTTCTGGAAACGAACGCGGAAGGAGAATGGTCCCGCCAGGAGAGATTCCGAGATTGTCTCGGAATACTGTGTGGAATAACCATTATTGATCACACGACGATCCTTCGAGGACACTTCGAGACGAGAGACGAAAATCTACGGATTGTAAATCCATAAAGTTTCTTTGAATGATCGCAGACTGTTCGTTTCGACTATTTTGATTACGCTCGTGTAATTATTCCCACGCCGAGACTTTTCTTGAGATTCTGAGACAGACAAAATACACGCACAAACAAATAGATTCGAAGAAAGTTTCATTTTGTTTGGCTCCACATAGGTACAAGGTGGAAAGAAAAGTTTGTCCATGACTATCAGTTCTACACTTTTGATTTGAAGAAAATACCACATGGTAAAGGAGCTGCCGCAAAATTGAATTTCAAGATCAAATTTCTTTTTTTTTATCACTGAAAGTGCAACGCTAATGCAACGAAAATTAGCGATTGGTTGAACTGGGTCACGTGATTCGTGAAGGGGCGTGGCGTAAACCTCGAGTAGGAGTGGCGTTGTCTGGTAGATCTACTGAACGATCGCACCTGTAATTTGTTTTGTATCGATTCAAATGTTTGCGTATCAATAAAATTTTATGGCAAAAGAGTCGTCTTCGTTTCCTAGTCGGAACGGTTGCTTCTGTGAGACGAATCGTATTGGAGTGCAAGTTTTTTTTTTTGCATTTTATTCTACTCGTCATGAAGATAAAACTTTTGCAACCTAGTTTATAACTCGTTTGAAAAAAATTTCTCAATTATCGCGGACGCGTGCTAATAGCGACTTTATGGTTCTGGATTAGGTTTCGCTCACATTTGATTCGACATAGTTGTAGCATCAATGTGAGTCAAAATAATCAAATAATAAAGCTAAGCTGTTAACATTATTCAAAATATGAACATTATATCCACGCGTCCATGCTTTCTGTAAATTTTTTTTTATGAAATACAAGCGATATCATCAAGGTAACGAACACATTCATAATTTCTACTGCCTCCTCCTTCGAACGTTCGATCTTCAAACGAGTTTCCAAGTTCAATTTATTCGCGTTACGTAGTACAAAACTAGCAATTCTCTACTATTGCGTGGTAATTACTGGGAACAGACCGAGCCGTTCTGCAAATAATATAGTCGGGAAGAATTAATGACAGAGAATTGCAAATTTCCCTAAGCATCAAGAATTTATTAACACACGTGGAAGATCGAGGAGGACGCGATCAAGATACCGAACACATTTTCACTTTCGCATGAAACAGGAACGTGACTCGAGATATAGAAGAAGGAGATATTCAAAATATGCAAGAAATCTTTCCGTCTTTTTCTCGAAATTTTGTTACACCGAGAGGCTTTATTATAAAAAAAAAAAATAAATAAATAGGACCAAGTCTCGAATTATTGCGCTATTCGAAAGACTGATGATCGAGCACTAAAAAATGATCACGATTGTGAAAACTCCGCTCCCTGGCTTTATCAACGAAAACATCCGACCGCTCGAAATTGATTTCGAGCCATTCTGCAATCGTCGGCAATGCCAGCAATTTAAAAGATAAACGCTCCCTTCGGCTTCCTGACGATGGCGTCGACAATGCAGCGCGAAATTGGATGAAACTTTCGTCGAGTAAGAAACTTGCCTATCTAACGGGATATCACACGGATGTCAAAGTGGAAAAACTGATCCGACGTTGTCGGTGGAATTTGAAACTTCCCGGGCAGAAACGCAAACACAATTTCGAAACACAAACGGCGCGAAAAAATAGCTCGCCGGAGCTGTCGCGACTTTTCCTGGGAAACGATGCTTCCTCTTTGTGGAGGTGCATTTCCTCGCAAGATACAGGTTCTGCGCGCCAAATCAACTCTCTTCGCCTTTCTGCGAATAAAAGTCGCCCTTTCGCGAATCAAATTCACCGTGCGAGCGATTCAAACTTTATCATTTCCACCAAACCGCGCTCTTCAACGACGAGGAAGCTTTTTCAAAAATTACACTCCGCGCGAGAAATATTTTTCTCTTTTAACTCCGCATAGATTGTACATAAAACTACTGCCTCATCTGCAGTAACAAAACCATTTTGTGTTTCTTGTTCAGGTATTACTACACGCGATGAAACGTAGCAATTTATTTCTATTACGTAGGATAAATATTTAAATATACCGGTATTTAACGTATTTAACATATTTACGTAGAATTTACAAATTTTGCAAATTTCGATTCGGGCGAGAAGGGTGAATTTGACTCGCAAAGAGCGCGAGCGTGATTAGCAAAAGGGTCGATTTATAAAGCAAGAGGGTCAATTTACACTGCAGAGCGCGTAAAACGAAACATGGAGATCGACGGAGAGAAGATCCAGTCGACTCGGGATTCAAGAATGCAATGGAACATCCGCGAGCCCCGGTTTATTATTCCACTCCCATTCAACAAATGCATTTGCAGTCGTACTAGAAATAAACCATAAAAAGCGAGACGTTTGTTTTAGAAGATGCAACTTTCGTATTACTGCGTAACATGTTCTCCAGATCCAGCTCAGACGGGAGGATCACGTTGTAATTCATCCTTACGACCTCTGTGTTAACGCAGCTAAAAATTGGGCAGATTCACGATCACGGCGCTGAAGCTTCGCCAAAAATTCTGGAACCAAGGGCATTCGTAATGTGTTTTCTCCGCCGTGTTCTTTTTCATTAATGCGCACGGAATATTGCGTTTCCACGGAGCAGAGGATACGACGGAATGCCGACTCACTCGACGAGGAAGAGCCAGAGACGCGTGGAAGATTCACGTCTCTCTTTTTCTTCGAGCAAAACGCTTCAAACGACGATTTTTACCTCGAATTCCCGCGTTTCAGGAACACGCTGCTCCGTGTAAGTTGTAAGCGAACCAAAGTTGAAAACCAACAGCAAACTTCGGCTATCGGCTAAAAGACGTATAAGCGCGAGACTCTGGTAATTGCGAAACTCGATGGGAGCGAGTGACAAAGTGTCGATTTAATTGCCAAACAAAATTGTTTGCTCGTTAGGGAAGCTTCCTAGAGGAAACATGCATGATATGAATGACGCGGAGGTCTGATCGAAGCTGATACGAAACGAAAGAAGATCGCAGACACGAGATCTGCGCTACGTCGCAGTGATCGATTACAGGGAAATTCAAACATCGGCACGGTGGATCGCGTCGATGGAAAGTTGACGAGCAACGGCGAGAAAAGGGAAAATAATGGTCAGCTGTGGTACGCGCGTGTGGTGCACATAGTTTCACAGATGGCAATCGATATTCTCCAGCAAAATCATCTGACAATATTGTTCTTTGGAAAACGTAAAAGCGAGGCTAGTCCACCGTGCGTTATTGTTTGTTGTTTATCGCGTAAACGAAACACCGATACATATATTAAAAAAAAAAAAAAAAAAAGAAGAAATGGAGTTCCTTGCGAGCGTGTTGAAACTTTTTGCTTAAAAAAACTCGAGTCGATGGTAGACCGTGGAAAAGAAAAAAGGAAAAAATGGAACGGAAGTTTTTCGTTAGCGTCTCGTGCTGAGAATATCGATTCGCGATACATTTCAGATTACTCGATGCGGGCCTGACCGAACCACGGGGCTCTGCCTGTTTAGCCGCATAATTTCGACAAAAGTTTGCGCGCAACTCGTGCAGCTTTATCGGCGATCTAAAGACGCTGTTGCAACAAACGAATCACTTTTTATCGCCCACGTTTCACGCTGACTGTATCTTTAACTACCAGTCCGCGATAGCGTGTTAGTTTCAAATTTTCTCGCTTCACACACACGTTTAGTTGTAAATTTACACGTCTACGAATGGAACTAATCTGCAGGGAAATATTTGGTTTTACCGCGTCGTTGTCTCGCCTCGAATATTTTTATATACGTCTCTATCGAACCAGGAACGACTTGGAAGACACCGAGTCGACAGTTTGTTTTCTGGTTCGCGAGGCAAATACATAAATCAAACGTATAAAAATAGCCGTGAACCCGTGGACAGTGGTCCTTGCACCGGGCGAAAATATACCTCGCCGCGGATAGGACGATCGAGGAAGTTTGCAACTGTTTCTATTTCTGCTTCTCTGTTTCCCGAGGCAGGCGAATCGAATTGTTCGATCAAAACAATCCGAAGAGCAGACACACGCGTAAAACACGAGTGTCGAGTTGGAATGTTCTCTGTAACAGGGGGAAGTTATTTCGAGAAGGAGACGGTAAATTTAGAGGAGCAACGAAAGTAGACAGGTACGCGCGAACGTGGAACTTGCAGCGTTCTACGATGATTTACATCGAGAGTGTGCCAACTGGCGGCCCGCGGGCCCTTACCCCCACCTTCCTGGCCGCTAGCGCCATCCCCTCCACTGCAGTCTGTCGATTTCTCTACCGAGCGATTGGAGCGATGAAGGAGAGTGGGGAGCTAGCGCCAGCTAGCCGGCTCTGATTCACGCAATTTCTCCGTCATCGGTTGGGCAACACCGAAAGTAAAGTAACTACGATCCGGAAATTTGCATCGAGACGAAAAGTACGATAAATTCGTACAGATACAGTACCTACGTCAATTTTTCCATTTTCCAATATCGCCTTAACGAAAACTTGTATCTAAATTTTCTAAATTTACATCTCTCGGAAGGACACTGCTATTTTATCATTCGTGACAAAATAATTTCTAACATTTCTGCATTTCTAATTTTAGCTACGTACGTAATGTGACATAACGACTCGCTGAAACTATCCGGACGAAAGTTCCGCAAAGTTTCGCAATTATTTAGCCGAGGACGAAATGGTGGAGAGGCGGTGTAGCTAGCTGTTTATCGGAGGGTTGGATCGTAGAACAGGCTGGTTATCTGCGGTGGTCGAAGCACGAGATGAAAGCACACGGACGGAGGAGCGAGGACAAAAGAAAGGGGCCAGATTTTCGTGCTAATTTATCGACACCGCGCGATGCACTCTGCGAGTCGAAGTTACATTCAGTTATAAACGCAGCAACAGCTACCGGTTGTCGCAGGGAAAAACTGTGGCTCTCGTTTCGGACAATGATTACCGTGATTTACCGACGGTACGCTCCGCTGAGTCACGTTGGCTTTCACCGAGAATCGCCGAGGCAAACGTTCCAGTTGCACAAGGAAACAGGGTCTAACGTAATAAATAAACGAAGGGACGAACTCGAGTAATTCAGTTTTTCAAATAAATTAATTAAATCGATCAATTTCACTTCTTCCTCCTCTCGGCCACGACACAGAGTCGTCGCGTTTTCGCTCTAAAATTCAGTATGAAACTCTCTTTGGCCCCTGTTGAAAGACAAACTTCAACAATGAAGTCGATAGAGGAGAAAAAGAAACTCTGCTTTCTCCGCGGAAGGGAAGTCTTTGATCGAGAAACGAACGGGGAGATTTAATGGATTATGAAATCATTTCATTTCCCATCTCTCTTAAATCTCACTTGCAACAAAGGAGGAAGCTCGCTTCGCGGGTTTAAAACCGAGGGGAATTAAGCGTGGCATGCAGCGAGGCTCGCGTTATCTCCGACAATTCTTCAGGTCGACTCAACGGCGAATTAGCGAACGGTGTAGCTCGTTGTGACAAAACATTCGTGCTACAAAGGGAAATTCGCCGTGACGTTTGAAAAGTCCCGCGCGTGCGCGAGATTAAAAGTTTAGATAAGACGATGCACGTGTCACGTAACAAAGCTTGCAACCAAATCCGTACTGTCTCTGCCACGCACGACGTCGTCCCTCTGACAAATTTTTCCCGACCGGCTAAAAATACCCGATATCACGGCCCTGAACGTCACCGTGCAACCTGACTCCAGCGATTCCGCTTCCGTTCGGACTTCAAAATGGAGCAATATCTCATAGGCTTAATAGCGCTCGTAGATCTCAACGCTAAAACTGCCGAGGATCAAAGTGTAAAAACTGAGTCAAAGAAACTGAAATGCGAAGGAAAAGGTTTATACTGCGATACGAACTTTTACACGTATATTTTATACACGTATAATATATTATATTTTACATAATATTAAATTTATACATAAATATATATAATATATTTTAATATATTTTACATAATATATAATATTATAAAATATAATATATTACATTATATTTTATAATATTATATATTATACATATTATAATATATTATATTATATTTTACATAATATATAATATTATAAAATATAATATATTATATTGTATTTTATAATATAATATATTTACAAAAATCATTCGAATCTCTAAAAAAACGCGACGTTGTGAGTTTGCAAAATTATTGTAGAAAATTATAAATTGGTCATTTTGGTGTTAAGTTTTAGCGTTAAGAATGAAAAGTAACACGTTACCTTTCCTTCCAGCCAAGTTTTAAAATTAAAAAAAAAAAAATTGTTCGTTTTTTCACAAAAATCAGCATAGTTCTTTTCTGTTATATCATGTATATTTATTTCGACAGCGACAGTAACAATTTTTTAATCTTTAATATTTTTTATAACGTTGACAAATTATCTTGGAGACCAGCAACGAAAAATCTTGTTTGGAAAAAGGGACGTAGATCATTGAAAGAAAATCAATACAGAATACGAACGAGTAAATAATATCGGTTGAACGTAGTGCAATTCGCTGATTTGATCACTTCGATGAAATGTGCATTTCTGAGAAAAATATCGGAAAAGTATCGTCGTTCTCAGTGTACGTAGGTTGCGATCGAACTGCTGCCGTATGTCGTGCGTGCTATCAAAGTCTGTCGCAGCGAAAGAGTTAAAGAAACAAACAACAAAGATGTTACGAACGTATTTACAACGTTATTTCGATGAACGCGTCGCGTTTCGAACTTTGACGTTAGAACTCTGAGGACCGCGTGTACGACTTCTAACTGTCTGTCCAACTTCGTCGTAATACGCGGGACTGCGTACACGTTCCACGAGAACTGCGCTATGCTAAGTAGGCACCAGGTGTACTTCACCCTCGTAAACATGCCGCCGTTGTATCCGAGCAACGAGGGCGACTAATATGCCGCCTAACACTGGAGGAACTCCCCTACGTAACGTGACGGCATAAACTGACGAGAATGTAATTTCATATTGGAAAATTGTAAATTTTATTTATTTATGCTTTCGAGCTACAACGAACGAACGATCATTTATTGTCGCAGCGACTGACAAATTAATAAAGGAACGTCGCAATGAAACACTGGAAACGGCCACAAGTTCGTTCGAACGGAAAGGAGTGCAGAGACGGATAAAAAAAGATCAGACGGAAACGAATAGATGGACTCTCTCTCTTTTCCGCGTCCCTTTCCGCGGAAAGTCCAAGATCCCAGCGGCGAACACAGTACTTCTAAAATTAGTGTCATTCTCTCCTCCCCCCTCCTCTTCCCTTCTCCCTGGTTCCGTCCCTCTTCGCCAGGGCTTATTATCTCTTAGCCGTGGATTCAAAAGTAGGATTGCGGAAGTTTGACCTGGTCTATCTCGTCGTGCAACGACGATGCTTCCTCTCGGCGATCCACGAGAAATCGTCGCCACTCGTGCCATCTCTCCCCCCCCCATTTCTGTTCATCTCGCGCGATCAATCACAACGGTTTAATAAGATCTGATAAAGGAACAACGATATTGCTTCCACCAGTGTATTTCGGTTTTCCGATATTCCAAGTGATATACGAGCGGCATTAATGCCGTGGGTCGAAAGGAATCGATCTCTACCGGTTCGGAAATCAAGAAATTAGGTATTCATAGTGTGTCGACGCGTTCTATTAATCTTTCCAGATGACACGTCCCCTATAATCGTTTTTTCCCTCGCTCGTTCTCACCGCGCGTTTCAGAATGATCTATGACGAGAAATTTCCACTTTCCTTTTCTCCTCGGGAAATCCGTCCGAGACAATCGCGACGCGCGAGCACAAACTGTTGCGCGGACGTGATCACTTTGAAGAACGTCCGGAGACAGAATTTGAACCGTCCGAACTGACACTTCAGGATACGATGCAGGAGGAAAGTATTCGGTCTATCTGTGATATTAAATTAAACACCAGGACGCTCGATCGGAAACTGACGGGGAACGTCTGCGAGATAAAACTCTCGTAGATCAAAGATTGGGGAAAAAAAAGTGACGAAATCACATGAAAAATGAGTTTAACCGACGACTTTTGAGCGGCGAGTTTTACCCCCCGAGGATAATCAGGCTAATACTCTTTCCATCATTCTAAAAGTCATCGTGCTATCTCGGTACTTTATTCTTGTCTGTTCTCCCCTTTTCACTCGCCCGATTGCCTCGTTTCGGTGACGAATCTTTTTCTTTGATCCTCCGTTACAAAACGTAATTCAGCAATAAAAAATCTTTCCTCCCCCGGTGAGGGCGATACCGATTCGATACCGATGCTGTTACGTCATATGGAACGATGGATATAACGAGATGTGAGCAGATTCAAGATAAAAAAAATTGTTACCCGACTGTACGAAACGTCGGTTTATCTACCATTTTTGTTATCACTGAAAGTGATTTTAGCGGGGATAACCCAGAAAATCGGGCCTCCTCAGGTGCAACGCTGATGCAACGAAAATTAGCGATTGGATGATTTGGGTCACGTGATTCGTGAGAGGGCGTGGGGTAGACCTCAAGTGGGAGTGGCGTTGTCTGGTACTGAGCGATCGCGCCTGTAATTTGTTTTCTATCGATTCAAATGTTTGCACATCAATAAAATTTTATGGCAAAAAAGTCGTCTTCATTTCCTAGTCAGAACAGTTGCTTCTGGGCCTTTCAGTGAGAGGAATCGTACTGGGGTACAAGTCGTGCAATTTTTTTTCGATTCTATTTCCCTTCGACCCTTCTTAAACGCAATATTCGCGGCAAATCGAATTTCAATAGAGAGAGAGGAGCTAAACTTCCAGCTCGTTGCTTCGCTTTGCAGCAAAGTTTAATTATCCCTTGAACAAAATGTGGAAACGACCTCATCTTTAAAATCTTATTAATGCTCCAAGCACTTGGTACGCCAACGACTACATCAATCTTCCGACTTTGAGGCTGTGCGAAGAAAACCGAGGCGTATCGATTTTGGTCGAACGGTCTCAAAGGAAATCTCATTAAACGCGTGGCAAAGTACGAATGAAATGAAAATTAAAATGTCCATAGTTCGCGTCATTTAAAATTGCATTAAATGACACGAATCACGTAAATTTAGGTACAAATTGTTTGAAATTAATATAAATCACGTCTTTCTTTGAATAATAGAAAAAGACATAACACTGGTTCCGATTTTGCCGATTTTTGGTTACTTTCCGTTTAGGCGTGGGGCATATTACGATTAATAGTTTTGCTTCTGAAGTATGTCTTGCAATTTTTATAATAGTGCAAAAACTATAATTATACAAGAAATGTGTCTAGAGTTTAACACGCAAGGAAATTTAATTTTAAGATACTATGTGAACAAACGATGTCAAAATTAATTAAAAATCAAACATTTTGTTCCAAATATTTTCAGCATTATTGTTCATGTACTAAATAATAATAAACAACGTTAAATAATAATAATTTGCTATATAAATTACATAATACTGTATACTACTTGGAATACTCATTATATAAATTATATAATACTATGCAATGATACTGAATACTAATGATATTTACTTTAACAAATTTTACAGCGTCTTCTTATCAAATTGATTTGATCTTAACAGACAGGATACACGACTTTATAATTATATATAAAGTGTCAAAAAAATTTTTAAAAACTAAGTGGGGAGTATAATACGAAATAGCATCAATCTCTTGATCGAAAATACTCGAGAGAAAGAACCGAAGAAAACGGAGATACGCGATTTTCGTATCGCTTCGCGAGGAAGCCCCGATACGAGATTCAAGACTTAATTCGCCGCTTTCAAATAATCGTCTACCAGTTTACACATTTTCCAAGCGAAATCTAATTCCGAGTGCCTATGCTCATCCTGATTTATGGCCGAGGCTCGTCCCTTCCTGGCCGCTTTGGCAAACGCGATCTGATTTTCCAGCCATTTCCACTTCGCGCCCGATGAGACCCCACCCACCAGGTTATCTGCAGCCGCGCGGCACAAATATTTGAGAATTCTCTACTTAGGGTTTTCACCGGACGCGGAAAGGAAGGAGAGAAACGTGTATCTCTCCCTCGGCGAAATCCGATTTCACCGGACGAAATAAACTCTCAGAAGGCATGATCTCCCCATTTCCGAGTCTACATGTTCTTATCCGATATAATACGGATACGTTTCGTGAGCTTTGCTCTACCTGACCCCGCTTCCGCAGCTCTCGTCGCGTAAAACGCTACGTGCCTATTAAAAAGAAAAAGTGCGTTAAAAGTTGCGAATTAACCAATTCCAAGTTAATTTCAGAGAAGAAGAAGTTTGAAGCATCCAATTCCATCTAATTAACGAGAGGAAAAACCGTCGGCCGCGGCTTGAAAGTTGACAATGACTCTCTTTTTCTGTGAACTTAATCGTGAGGGATTTCTCGTCAAACACGGACGATTATTTTCCCCTTCGCCTTTGCTATCTGTCTTATCAGTACGTGGAACAAGCTCCCAGCATCGCTTCAGAGACGTTAATTAAGTCAGACGTTAATTTAACATATCTTCCTCCTCTGACAAAAGTCAGATATCCCAATGATAAATGATCGTCCCGCGGTCGAATGGAAAGCAACGTCCCTCCGTGGTCTTCTCCTTAATTTGAAAAAGTTGAGATCGATAGCGCGGACGCCAGTACACTTCCCTCCTACGTGCTGTTCCTCGACACTGCGAAGATCACAATCAAGGAACCAAATACAGGAAGAACTCTGCAACTCCGAATTAATCAATTTCGGTATGAAAGTACTTTGCACGGTCCAATTTTCTCTCGCTGTGAAAATCACGCAATGATGGTCCTGGGTATTCTGCCGGCGCCAGGAAGACACGCGAGATCGACTCTAAAATGGTAAAAGGCAAGAGGCGAGTAACCAGCAAGACGCAAATGAGTGTAACAGAGAAGAAGTTGTTTGTCGAATAAGACCGTCGTTCCACCGACGTCGTTCGCAGGACGTCGTTGGGAGATGTTAACGCCTCAGCCAATCCCCAGTTTCGTCCTACCCTTATTCCGCAAAACCACCGGGAGCTGTTCGCTCCCGTGAACGTTGCGCGCGCTCCTCTGATTTACCGCCTGGTATCTACGCTCTCTCGCAGCCTCCAGGCTTCTACAATGTAAGTTACGTCGCGCGGTATCACTAAGGAATGAAGATTGTACGCGAACGAGCGCGAGCAGGGTTAAGTGAAAAAAAAAGAAGAAGAAGAAGAAGAAGGGAAAGAGGTCGTTCGAGTTTATTTCTCTTGGCGAAGAAGAGAGAGCGAAACAAAGCTGCTGTCGCGTTTTTCCAAGTCTTGTAAGTACGCGGGAATCGATATTAGGCAAGAAATTCTCTCGAGGAAAGAAAGATTTATTCGTCGATTGACACGTGGAACAAGAGCGTGAATATTTTCACTCGCAGTTCCCTGGGGAAGAGCGCGAGTATTTTTACTCGTACATTTCCTTCCCCTGCGGAACAAGAGGAAGAGGAAAGGTGGGCGAGGAGAGAATGAAGAGAAAAACAAGACACGAAGAAAGCAAAGTTTGCGGGAGCATATTTTTTCGGATAGCCGGGCAAAAATGTTTCCGGTGTACTTTAACACGCGCGTGATAAATTTCGCGATCGTAACTTTCAATCGCTCCTTTCATCCAGAAAGTATATTTTTGGTGAAATAGACGGGGAAATTGGATGCGAGGCCAGGGTAATTGGGTGAGAGCCAGCGGCCTTGCATATTCAAGGTCTGAAGACCTACACCTACAGCGATACAAGTAGCGCCTAAAGAAGCGAAAAGAGAAAAAGGAAGAAGAAGAAGAAGGAAATGTGTTTTCAAAGCCCCTGGCTTGTCCGTGAGACAAAGGAAGGTTTCCCGGAAGGTCGAGAAGCGTCCAAGGCAAAGGATGCGTTTCACTCTTCCCGGCCATTATGAAGAGTTAATTGCCTACGAAGTAATTAATTCTATCGTGGAATTTTAAACGAGAAAAAACGTGAGAACGAAAGAGTGCTTGCGCGCATCATCGTTTCAAAATCGACGGATGTTTGCCAAGATCCAACTTGGACTACAGTTTTATTCGTTGAACAAATTTCTATGAATGATTGAAAATATTTGATAGGAATTTGATTATCACTCTGTCCAAGAACTAAAACTTTTATCAATGGAATGAACTATAGTATAACGTAAAAGTACATTTTTATACTTCTATATTATTTTTTGTTCTTTTTATAAGTATGAAACTCTCTAATTTCTAAATGTACTTGCATGTTTAAAGATCTATCAAAAACAAGCATATGGAATTAACTATAATATACTTTTATACTTTGTATTATGTTATGTAGTATATTTTTATACTTCTACATTATATTGTAGTATACTTTTTTTATGCTATATAATACTATGTGTACTATATTATATTTTTTTATAAGCATAGAACTCTCTAATTTTTAAATGTACTTGCAAGTTTAAAAATCTATCAAAAACAAGCATATAGAATTAACTATAATATATTTTTATACTTTTATATTACGTATAGAATATATAGTATGTATATTTTATATTTCTACATTATATTGTAGTATACTTTTTTTATGCTATATAATACTATATGTACTATATTATATCTTTTTATAAGTATTACTCTCTAATTTTTGAATGTACTTGCAAGTTTAAAAATCTATCAAAAGAAGCATATAGAATTAACTATAATATATTTTTATACTTTGTATATTATATAGTATATTTTTATACTTCTACATTATATTGTAGTATACTTTTTCACACTACATTATGTTATATGTACTATATTATATTTTTTATAAGCATAGAGCTCTCTAATTTTTGAATGTACTTGTACAAACAGATCCCATTTTTGAACCAAAACTGAAAAGTTGGAACTCAAAAACTACGAGGAAAGCAAGAGCGTTGGAATGATTAACGTCGGAAGAAGAATACTCGCTCACCTAAAGGATGTCACCAGTACTGGCAGCTCTCGTGGTTTTCGTCAATGGTCCCAATTGTCTGTTTTGATCTGGCCGAGGTCTGCAGTAAATAATTTTCCGAAAAGCCTTTCGAAAGCTGTCACTGAGGAAAGCGTAAAGAATAGGATTGACGCAGCTGTTGGTGTACGCCAGAATATGACTCGCTATCTGCACCATTATCATCGCTGATGTCAATGGGTACACGTCCAACGATTTTGTCACCAGGATCACCTTTTCCAAACGAACACATGAAAGAAGAAAAAAGAAAAAGAAAAAATATTATTGTAATCTTCGAACGCGTCATATCTGAAATAGATCATTGAAGCAAAAACTCTCAAAATAGGCAAAACAAAGTTCTCAGTTTATTTCGGATTGAACTCGCTCGGAATAAACGGATGAAACTTTTCGCGAAAATTCGACGGAAAATCTGCCTTACAATGGGAATTGCCGGGCAATTATTTTTCGCCAGGGCAAAAAAAAAGTAACTCCAACAAAAGCTCATTTCGCCAAAAGTCCCAAAATGAACGATAATAATAGCCCATCAACTTTTTGAACAAACTTCAACTCGTTGCTTTCGTGCCCCGCCTAAACAACCGTCACGGAAACAAACATCAGATATAATATTAAATATACATTATAGAGTGGACGATAAATCCGTAATTGTTTTTCGAAAGAAACAATTTTTAAAACATGACGAAAAACTCACGTTTGAACTTGAATCTAATTTAAAATTAATAAAATTAATTTTTTTCTTGCATTTTGATGTTTCATTTAAAAAAAAAAAAGAAATAGGTAGGAAAACACTTTTGGTCCATCCATTTACTTCGGCAAGTAAAAATTGAAAAAAAAGAATTGTTATAAACGTTCGTAATGTTCGTAAATTTCTGTCTCGCGCGATGTCGATTCACCGGCTAAGTAATCACGGTCAATATCACACTTGTACATTCTACAAAAACAATATTTTTTCATTTGACGAATAAACGTCCCATGAACCGTTCGTTTTAACAACTGCAACGTATCAACAAATTCCTGTGCGTTCTGACGCATGACGAACAAATTTTCGAAAAAGGACATTTTTCGCGGAAAACTCAGCAAACATGGTGCACATAGGTATACGTAGTTTTAGCGTCGCGAGGCATAAAACAGTTGCTACGAAACAAGAAGGTAAACGAAAAATCATTGCGCTCCATTTCGAAACGCAAATTTTGCCGATGCCGATGTGAAGCTGTGCACGGCTAAATATGTTTTTATGACACTGATGAAACTTTTTTCTTCCCTTGTTTTCAATTTCGTACTCGGTGCTATGAAAAAAAAAGAGAAAGAATGACAGATACATTTGAACGTGCAATTATTTTTTTACAGCCACCTCACTTTTTTCCCATTTTTTCGTTCACGTTTCGACAAACAAATTTGAACAAAGTGAAATAGCTTCTATCAAATTCAAAGGAATCTCACAACGCCAGATTCGTTGGCCAATCAGACTGAAAACTCATTAAAGGCAAAAATAGCCACGAGACACGTCGAATCGCTGAATTTTACCGCGACCAATGTCCATCCACGATTTATCTTCCATCTACATTAGTGCATCAGTTAATTACATTTTGCCGGTATCGCTCATAAATTCTTTCCGGCGAGAGTTTCGCCCCGAAATCCCGTGTGAGCGAACCTCGCGCTCGACTCTCCGGCCACTCGTTGCCGATTGAATCACGCGGTAAGGAAAAACAGCGATCCCTTTGATCTCGTCAAATCGTAAATATTTTCGAGTAACATACTCGCGAATAAATAAAATGCCTGTAAATACAGATCTGATCTAATTTCGACGATGGAAATGGACGATTCGGTCAGTGGCGAAATTAACGACAGAATCTCGCAAAAATCTCACAAACATCTGTGGACAAATATTGGACGCTGGCAAGATGAATTTTAAATCTATAAAATCTACAAAGATATCTCGTGATACCGACTTGTATAGGGCACCAGCAGAAGGCGAAGACGCCAACGACGACGAAGACCAGCCTGGTGACTCGCTTCCTTCCGCGGCGGCTTTCGGCGCTGACGCGGTCCGTGCGCCAGAGCCTGATGAGCATGCAAATGTAAAAGAAGCATATCAGCATCAGTGGCAGCAGGTAGCTCATCAGGAAGAACGACATCTGGAACAGCGGCCAATTGTACTGCGGCAAGATCCGGCAGGCCGTCAGATTCTCCGACGATGAGTCGTCCATGTCCTGAAACTGAAGCGAATTCGCAACATGTACATATGCGAGAGAGCAATCATTGACCGTGGTCGCGTAGAAAAAAACATAGCGTACGAACCACGGACAAATAGTCGGGTCGTACGAGGTGCAGAATTTGGGAATTTTACACGTGGCATATTCTCGCCGCCGTGGTGAAACAAATTGCTTTTAACCTTTCAGGTACGCTAAAACGCGTGGCGAGTATGATCGGTATAGACGAGGCCTATCGTGCCGACATCAAAAATGCATCAAAAACGAGGCAAATTTAAATTTCAATTTTTTTTCAAATTTAGAATCCAAAGAGGTCGAAAGAACGTTTTCTTTCCTTTCAGTGAAAATGAAGACGAGTAATACTAATAGTTATAATATACGCGTGTATAATATAATATAGATGTTACTCAAAGCAATGACCATTGCAATCGCATATCGTCTATAGTCTATGGCTATTGGAAACGTTCATAATGTTTAACGATCAAAGGGTTAATGCAACGCGTTTAAATCCTATCTCTGTGATAGGAACTGTTCGAAACGTGCGTGCACTATGTATATATAATAATATCTCTGGGCGGAATTCTACGTAACAAGTTTGTCGCTTAGAATGTCGACGTCTACTCTGTACGATCGTTTCACCGTAGATGCTGATTTTGCTATGTATCGAATCAAATTGTGCAAATGTACAATTACGAATGAAAGGAGGATATCGGTAATTATTACTATAAGGGGCGATTTAATTATTTTACGGCAAGATAATTATTCCAATTAACACGGTGGACAAACGTCAATCGATCGAAACGATTCGCGCACAAGACACGCATTATTGCGATTCGCAATTCAGCACAACGTCGAACAGCACGCGTCACGCGCATAAACCTAAAACGCAGTGGAGCTATAATCATCGAACTCGTACAGGGGAATGGTCATTTCCACCATTTCCGTTCGTAGAGTCGCGTAAAATCGCATAACGCGCAATAATAATGAGCTGCGTGTTTGGAAAAATTTGCACAGAGATTTGCGCGATCAAGATGACACGAATACGCGTGTACAGAAAATTGTGGCACGTACAGGATCATCGCTCGTGGCGGAATCTAAAAATATTTTCAGCAACTTAATCTTTGCGATTTATATAATGAAATGTAATGTAACAAAAATTTGTCTCATTTATTATACATTATAATACATTCTATCTTGGATACTTTATATAGGTATTTTGATATATTGTATGTGTATTATATACATTGCGTGTATATAGTTATATAATAATATTGTTATATAATTATATAATAATATAGTTATACAATTGTATAATAATATTGTTATATAATTATACAATTATATAGTAATATAGTTATACAATTATATAGTAATATAGTTATACAATTATATAGTAATATAGTTATATAATTATATAGTAATATAGTTATACAATTATATAATAATATTGTTATACAATTAAATAATAATAATATTATATAATTATACAATAATATAGTTACACAATTATATAATAATATTGTTATATAATTATACAATAATATAGTTACACAATTATATAATAATATTGTTATATAATTATACAATAGTATAGTTATACAATTATATAATTACACAATAATATAGTTATACAATTATATAATTATACAATAATATAGTTATACAATTATATAATTATACAATAGTATAGTTATACAATTATACAATAATATAGTTATACAATTATATAATTATACAATAATATAGTTATACAATTATATAATTATACAATAATATAGTTACACAATTATATAATAATATTGTTATATAATTATACAATAATATAGTTACACAATTATATAATAATATTGTTATATAATTATACAATAGTATAGTTATACAATTATATAATTATACAATAATATAGTTATACAATTATATAATTATACAATAGTATAGTTATACAATTATATAATAATATTGTTATATAATTATATAATAATATAAAGTATATAAAAGAAAGATTGGTTTGAAAATTCTCGCAACTCCCAATTTTCCATAAATCCGCATCATGTTCAAGTAACGTGCAATGCTATGTCGATACGTTGATTAACAAGTATCGGAGAACACGAAAAACACAGATCGAAAAAAGTGGAAATATTCACGAGAATATTTCATACTCACGGAGGAGAAAACGTTCTGTTATGTACATTACAAGTTGTCAGGCGACTAGGTTTCATCGGAAATTAATTAGAAGAATTTATCCGGAGAAGAACACTCCGGAGAGAAATTACCGAATAGATCGGCGAAACTCTCCTTCCAATCGCTCCAGTTTTCCAATACCATTGCCGGATTATTGTTTGAAAAGGATTAATCTACCTTCTCGTAAATTTTAATCCTGCCGCTCCTCTTTTTTTCTCCAGCTCTTTTTTCGACCTCTTTCGAGTTAAATTGATTCGCTAAATACCGAACGAACGACCTGTATTATCGTACCCATTTTATAATGGCGGGCAAACAACTGGATTTGAACACTTTGTGACATCGAAATCTGATTATTGAACGTGTTCGTGCAATCGACAACGAATTAAACCGAAAAAGGCCACTATCACGTGATAAAAAATTTTCCGATTAAAATTTCGACAATTAACGAAACGAGCTAAATATCAGGCTGTATTTCAATTTCGATGTTCGATAATTGTGCGCGTACATACGTACGTACTATTAGCGATATTATGGTTTGTACAAGAATATAAATCACTTACCTCGCCATGGACGAAGAACGCAGGGGTTGATATCGCGAAAATCAACGCCCAGGCGATGCAGATGGCGATGATCGCGTGGTTCTCGGTTCTCCATGACATCGAGGAAATGGGATGAACCACTGCCAAGTATCTGTAACAATCGAGATGCAGGTTCACACCGCCATGAACACATCGATCGAATTTATTAGCGGCGTAAAAATGTCTTCCACGTAATACGCTAAAGCGAATCAATGCTCTAATTGACTTGGATGCAAGCCAATGAGTCGAACTACGCGATCTATCGGGGGATTCTACGTGAATTGAATCGTACCAAATCCGTATAGCTCCGTTTGCTAAAATTTTTTTTTTTTACTCTGAGTTAATTTCCATTTAAGTAAAACCGTGGATCGTAGAGATCATTCGATCGCATTTATTCTGCGATTATTGGAAACCACGAAAATGCAATTCGCAACGCAGGAGACGAGGATGATCGGAAACGAGATTGAAAAATTTCAGAAACCCGATCGCGCAACGTATCTCGCAGGAAAACCACTCGTAAGAAATAGAAAACGAACGTCGAGATTCTCTTGCACGTACGACGTCTCCAGACACAGCGCACATGACACGTAGCGTAGTCTGCGTCGCTGACACGTTCTACATGTACACTCGAAATGTAACTGGAAATACAGCGGTCGATATTTACAGACGTGTCACAAGATCGAATTTCATTGTGTTTCAGAATCGAATATTTGTATCAAGCCATGTGCCCGATCAAGTGGATCTTACGTTTCTTCCAGAATTTTCGTAATTTTAAATTTTCTTCTTTCAATTTTTCAATCAGAATGAAAATTTAAATTTGCTTTCTCACCTGTCGAGGCTCATGAGGACCAAAGTGTAAACACTGGCGTAGGCAGTGACGATGATGAGATACTGAACCATCTTGCACCAAAAGTTGCCAAACGGCCAGAACGGTAGGACGAAATCGGTGGCGGTGAACGGGATGCAAAAAATGACGAACAATAGGTCCGCCACGGCCAGATTGATAATCAGGATGTTGGTGGTCGACCTCATGCCGGGATTCGCGGCGACCACGATGACGACCAGTGAATTGCCAACGAGCCCGAGTATACCGATCATGCCAAAAAATATCGGCACCACGACCACCACTATTTTCTCCACCTGTTGCCGATCGAAGCTATAATCGAAATCGTCGATGAATCGTTGGGTTTCGTTGTTGTGCGAGGCGTTTGTAAAATTTTTGACCATCCTGTCCAGAGTGATCTCCATCTCTTGAAGCATCGTGTGCGCAACGCGTCCACCAGAGATCGTTTAAAACTCGGGAATCGTTTCTCTCTCACAGCTTTCTGATCAACTTCGTTCGTACCGCGAGCTTCAATTCAATTTCTCCCAATGCTTCGGCTTCATTCTTGGCACAAAGTTGCGTGTTACAAACGTTACGTACGCATTAATACATACAAGTAAATATAGCAGTTAAAAATCTTCGTACGCCGTATCTCTAGAATTCATCCTCGAATATCGTACAATACAAAAGCTATTCGTTCGATGTCACGTGTCTGGCATGTTGATTTTCCAAAAATTCTTCGCGACTCGTGCGCCGTAATCGTGGTAGAATGATTTCCCTTTTTTCACCAGCCGTCGATCTGAAAATGAATCAACGTTCAACGAAGCTAGCTCGTTTCAGCGTTTTTAATTTGTAATAATACGATCGTTGTAACTCATTAACTCGTTCACATTGTCACAAACGCTAGCAAGTAACATTCAACAATTCGCCGAGTTGCCCCAAGCTGCGAGCAAGAGGAAATTCCAGAGACGTCTAATGATCCGAGTAAGGAGAAATCGCAATGCAATTTCAGTTGCACAATCAAGTCGTACGCGATTGCTCCGAGCGGCTAAACAGCACCTTCGACGATCCGGACACGCGAAGCTTCAATTATCCAGACTAACGTCCCGCCCCGTGGAGCGAGGCATTTTGATTCGGATTTTAAATTCGGATTTCTTTGACTGACGCGCCGGGCACCGGGCTTCTCTTCGGCTCTAAAAATAGGGCCATTAGGCGGACTGGAATTAGATTTTTCCCAAACACAACAGCGCAGTACAATGTTCGCGCGATCGACAATACGTCAACAACGTCCGGCAACAACGAGGAGTTATTTCTGAGAAGATAATCGCGGTTCAGTTCGGTCGAGGAAGCATCTGGAAGTTTAAAGAAAATTCCCTTCTTATCCGATGAAATTACTCGTCGTCTGTCACGTCCGCGTTGAATTATTTAAGAACAGTTGTCAGCTGCAGTCGCGACTGAGCCGGGACCAACGGGTGTAACTCGATCTCCGCAATCGTCGCGCGAATTGCAAATTACGAAACAACCGAGAGAGATTATTGAACTGCGAATTCTTTTTGATTTTAATTCTCGATCTTTGATTCGTCAATTGAAAATACTAGAAAAAGAAAAAGGAAAAAGGGGGAAAAAGAGAGAGAAGAAATAATAAAAATTGACCCGTTTTGAGTCGTGTTTGACTAGTAACAGTGCCTTATCGAAATTCAGGTCACGTTGAGAGTACGTGCGATCCCTTCTTTTGTGACTCCGACACGGTTGAAAGAGTGCTCTGTTTAACCCCCGTTCTCACTTATGCAAATATAAATAATACAAATTCGACGTAAGTGGATATTCGAAATATTATTGGGTCAGAGTAGGGAGGTTAAGTGTTCCAAAGTGATCTAAAGAGAAATTTACGACGGAAAAAGTACTCGAACTTTTATTGTCGTCGAATAAATTTCGCCTTCGTCTCAAATATCGCAAGTTCGAGAACAATGGAATTTTGATGTATGGTCGTTTCAATTTGACAAATTTGCATCCGTTATAAAAACTGAATGCGGCTAATTAGAGATTAAAAGCCAGGTACGGTCGTATATTAAATGATTGTCGATTAAACAACACCGCGCCATTGTACACAGTTCATAAAACACAGCAAATTAATAATCGCGTTCTAAAGGAGTTCTATTGTTCGACTGGTTAAATGAAATTTCATATGCGTTACAGTTTTTATTATTCGAGGTACGGGCTTTATTTCCACGCTTTGAAGCGCGCGTGCAAAAAGATTACAGCGCTTCGGTTATCAACTTGTTCGCTACACTTTCGAAGAATCAAAATTTTTAATTCATCCAGCCACTTTATCGTCCGCTAAATTACTACGATATTATCTCTCTCTCTCTCTCTCTATGGCAGTATTTTAAACAACGAAATAAATAAACTATAAAATAACGTCGGGTCGTAAAGAAAAATTACTTCTCCGAGCAAACTTTACGTAAAAATATTTTTCGTAAAGATAAACAGTATTGTTAAACTATGTATTTTCCGCGAATAATTATAATAAATTGCATAGAACCAAGCACAAAGAAACTTCCGTCCAGTTTGTACATTATTATCGCGCAATACGTTCTCTTTACAATGCGTTTTCTCCTCTCTCGCGCTTCCTCCACCCTCGCTCCAATTTATTAAAGAACGAAGAATCGAAGATAGAGGAAGAATTTCCATCGAAACTGCATTGAAATTTCGCCGAGACGCAGTTGAATACGAACGGCGAACGTAATAATAATTTTCACGGAGAAGAGGGTCTTCTCTTCGCGCTCTCGAAAGCCAGAAAGCCAGAAAGATTTCCCGATGGAACACGTGGTTTCGCACAGGACAGGACGTTGTTGCGAGCACACCACGTCCGGCTATTGACGAAATTTACGACAATCTTCATTTAATTACCTCGCGCGCCAATATCGACAGGGTTTAACGATCGTCCGCCCTTCCTTTTATCGGATTAACGGCGATAAGGCGTAACCGACGCAGATAGATCGATTCATGATTGCTCGTCCAACGGCTGCTAATTGCTGCAACTCTCGTTTGCCAAACACCTCCCTGGTAAATATCGTTGACGCACCTCCGCTTCCGGTGTCATCGTACACGGCGGATGAAAACACTCGAGAACACGCCAACTTGATATTCGAATTTAATATTCCATCGTTTGCGAATCCTTGGCAATTTCAATATTCTACCGTAATTTTTTATCACGCGTGGAAAAGTTCGCGTTACGGTCAGGCGTCAGTTAACCGACGAGCCAGCGTGCGAAGGAGACTTTAATGGAACTTTAATAACGGGGATCCCGAGATTTCTTTCACAAAGAAAATCCATCATCCTCGATCGACGATACTTTCCTTCCCCTCCTCTCCTTCTTTCTTAATGAAAAGAAAAAAAAGAAAAAAAAAAGTTCGACTTAACGAGCGCGTCAAACGCGGGACTAATATCAAGCAGCTCGCACTCGGACTCGCACTTTTCTGGGTCACGGTTCCTTGATCGCTGTTGCGTTACAAACTTCCGACGAAATATCCCCTTCCAATATTCTTGCCAGACTGTTTCACACTTTCCGCACAACTGTCACCATCCGCCGAGCCATGAGTTATACTCTTCGACCGGAAACTGCGAAACTTTCCCCACGCATTCTCGCCGAGTAACTTTTAACGACGTACAGGCGGCGATGTACCTGCACGGAGTAATCCGCGAGAAGCTCAGAAAGTCGGTCGTTGGTCGTGGCATTCCAAAGCGTTGAACTTGCGCTTGAATTTCGTAAAAGTCATCGTTTCTCAGTGCGTCGAGGGGTGGAAAAACTGCTTGCGTTAACGAGGCTAGTAAGGTCGCAGCCGGGAAGGGAATAAAAGAGGGAATAAAAAATTTACAAAACGTAACTGAGCACACGTTGCTCGAAGGCAATATCAAAGTCGTAAGAAGAAGTGGGAGAAGAACTCGGAGAGTAAATTTGTTTCCTATCTAGCACTTCACTCGGATACTTTGATTTCTCTATCGCTTACATCGTGCGATCATTTTTCTCTTTATTTCGAAACTCTCGGTCTCCCGTTTGGCACGACTACGCGGTGAAAGTCGCAGCGTGTTTCTATCACATTTCGCTTCGAGTCAAATTTCGCAGGGACTACTCCTCTGTCGAGAAGAGACGCGCGGACGAAGTATTTTGAAAACTGCGAGAATGGTACGCAACCGGCGGTGGATGCGGCACGACTGTGCTGATCGCGGAAACAGAGTCGAAGAAATATCGCCGCTCGAGTTTACCTGGAACAGGGATGCTAGACTGTTCCCGTGGAAGGGGTGCAAGAGGCATCTAGCACCCTCCGTCGAATTTCGCGGGCTTCTATCGATCTGTTCCCTCGGCCGCTAAGATCGGGGCACGATTGTACCTTCACACAGTAATTCTCTCCGACATTTTGTTTTTTTTCAGAATCAAATTTTGCAAAAGCAAAATTGTACGAATTTCTGCTATTTGAGCGAAAGATACACCAGAATTATTCCGTTCGACGATGATTCGAAAATTTCTGCCATTTTTACCTGAATGTAACGCGCAATTAATCCTTGCCAATCGTGATTGCTGAATTTTTACAAAGATGATGTGACATTTTTCTTTCGCTTAGCCAAGAATTTTGTTCTCAATTTGTTCGTTGCTTACTGTCAAGTTTGAGTACTGACGTTGCGACAATCGATAAATAACGCGTGACACAACCGAGATGTTTAGAATAACTTACAATTCTTCGCTATTTAAAACAAACAGTTGACTCACTTGAAAAAAAAAAAAAGCAAGAAAACACCATATTGTTATTGAAATTTTTTTAATGACTGACAATCAACTTGAAAATAATACACGCTTCTTCGCGAAAATAATTTTTACCAATTTGCATCGTAATTGTTATTTACGATGTAATATGCATTATTAGATTCAAAGGAGAATTGCAAAACTTTATCCGCATATTGGAATTTTATGGCAATCCGCAGAGACGCCTACAGAGTTTCGCAGCAACGATCGATTAGTTGTTAAACGTGCCTAAAATAGTTTGGTTAATTAAGCAGGGTCTCGTCTCCAAGCGACGTGTCACGAACGCCAATTCCACGATAATTAAACAGCGTGTAAGAAGTTATTTGAAATACATGTCCGCTATACGAACGAACAGAGTGAACTTTTGCTTTTCCTCTCAATTAGAAAAATTATTCGCAGAACAAAACTGAACGAAACGAAATAAAACGAGTATGACGTGACAAGTAAATCATAAATCTTGCACAAGAATTTACTTGTCTAATTTATTAATTTTAATTTAATTTATTAGTAACGATTATTATATAATATTATAATATTAGTAATAATTTCTATTTCACATGGTACAATATTGCTGTAAGCAGTGATTATTCAGAGAAGAAGCTTGACAATATACGTAGAGTAATATGCTAAAAATTTACAAGATGAGAGAATTTAATAATGGGATCTTCCACTAACTTTGTCTATAATCGCTTGAGTTATATATCTTCCAGCAAGATCTTTGGCTATGTTGCCTAACTGGTCTCCGAAACTAGGCTTTTTAGTAGTAGGCCCAGGAGGGTAATATCCTTGCTGATATCCTGGCGGGTAACCTTGCTGATATCCCTGTGGATATCCCTGAGGATATCCCTGTGGGTAACCCTGTGGGTAACCCTGAGAGTATCCAGGATAGTTACCATATGGGTTCGACTGGCCAGAATACCCAGTTTGCGAAGGATACCCAGAATTCTGAGACGGATAACCACTTCTGGTAGGCTGACCCTGGCTAGGATATCCGGGATAAGCGGCGTTCACCGAGTTAGCGTCGACTCTTTTTACGTTTTCTTCGTTTGCCGTCGAGCGACTGGGATAACCACCAGAGCTTGAAGGATACGAGCCACTAGGATAACCGCTTGATCCTGACGGGTAACCAGATCCAGCTGGATATCCCGAGGAACTTCTCGCAGGGTATCCAGATTCTGACGGATAACCAGAACTGCTTCTCGATGGGTAACCGGGATAAGACGAGCTTCCAGGATATCCCGAACTTCTTGAAGGATAGCCAGAACTAGCAGGATAACCCGACGATCCACTGGATGGATAACCAGAGTTCGAGGGATAACCAGAGCTGGACGGATAACCCGACGACCTGCTCGGGCTTTCCGGTTTTGGTTGGCTCTCCGAGGACGGGTAGGAGCTCTTGGAGGAATCGGAGCTTGGGTATCCGCTTCCAGATGGATATCCCGATTGCGATCTCTTCGTCGACTGAACGTCGGGCGCGGATGAGTCCACCTCGCTGGCGCTTTCTCGTCTTCTCACGATTTTGTTGTCATCGGTATCGACCTCTGCGAACAATTCGTTATCTACCTCCTAATTGTTTAGAATTATTCTGTACCGGCTTGTGCCCCCATGCCATGCCGAGTCTAACTCAATTGTTATCAGAGCCTCTGTGCTGCTCAAGCAGCAGCAAGTGAGCATTGCTGCCAATTGTTCGAGCCAGCTGTACTGTCTCCATTAGTATGTTATTAAGCTAACGGTGTACCATGTAAATGTATATCTTTGATGTCCTGTGTGCTTGTTACTTGCGTGACTGAATTATTACGTATCACGTCTTGATCATTCGTTTCCTGGTGGTATCAAAGTGTAAGCTGGGTTATGCAACGGAGTGATTCGATCATGCAATTTCGTACATTTTGTTCTTCTGTTTGTTAAAGGTGTTAAAAGTATCGACTGCAGTGTGAATGATTTATGTTTCGATTCTCTGAATGCGCAGAGTGTCTCAGACAATGCAATTTCGTTTCATTGACAACTCTTTGTTCTAACGCATCGTCTTGGAAGGTAGTCGCAGAATTGCTGAAATTAGGAACGCCCGTAGTAGCTGAAGGATTACATATATTTATTACATCTGTTCGTTACAATGGACAAATATTTCATCACCCAATATATGCTCAGTAAGTACTGCTCTTAATAAGTACATCTATTATATATAAGTCAGGCAACCGTAACATGGCACTGTAATGAAAGAAACCATAGTTATTCGCGATAAGATATTTGTAAAACAGCAAATAACCGGTAGAATCAAACCAAAAGATCAAGCACGACAAGGAATCCACTTTGAAAACAAGTGACTTCTCGTCGTCTGATGTACAATATTTCTGACGAATCTAGACGTCCTTCTCGCGAGATAACTGCAGTTTCAGCACAGAAGACAAAGTGTAACCAAAAGTTTAAACCTAAGCGTAAAGGTAAGTAACTTGGTAAAAGACAATCAGGTCCATTTAGCCGAAAAATCTCCAAATTCGATTCCCCTGATCATCGACAGACGTGTGGGTATTGTAATAGCCACTAGCACCTTGATAAGTGCGACTCCTAGGTGTAGTAGTCGCACCGTAACGATCATTACCAAACAAACGGCTAAAGATAGAACCATTTCCGATGGTGTTTCTGGATCCCGAATTACCACTGACTCTTCCACCGTATCCATTGGAAGAAAACCTCGGTGGAGGGGTGGGTGGGGTTGGTCTAATCTTTCCCGCCGTCCGTGTTGGATACGGATCTCCTGTCAGAGATTGAAGAGTGGTAGTCAAAAATTGCATCGTATCTTAAGAGCCAACTAAATTTGACGAAGATATCATATATATATATACTAGGTTATTAGTTAATATTAAGAAGTATTGTTATGTACATGCCAATGTTAGGTCATCTCTCCTTGAGCATGCATCTCGAGATTGTTAATTTGTACTTCCACTCTTCAATTTTGGAGAACCAATCGATCTCTCGAAGAGCAACAACACGAGCAAACAGCGACGAGAAGAATCGTTGCTTGCGCAAATGTTTCTTGCTTTCAGCCAACTTTTGATTAAGAACTAAAAAAATTCGTTCGCTGCAACTCCGCGGTAATTTTATCGAAGCGAACTTAATTTCTGTCGAACGAGAGCGTAACGTGGGAAAAAGAGTCGCGCAAAAGTATCGGGGCGAGGAGGGGGGGGGGGGGGAGAGGACAGGGGTGAGGGACGCTGATAAAAGTAAAATGACTAAGGACTGCGACCTACAATACTTCTACGTCGCCTCGCCGAGGCAGATAAGAGATGTCAGGGTTCGACGCGATAACGAGATCAGTCGGCCGTTCGCTACGTCTTCGAGAAATTAATTCTAAAGGAGCATTCCGCAAGCGACTGCGACTTAACGTAATGAAAACAGATGACAGGTAGTAAATCCATGGATTTTGTAGAAATCGTATTGTTTTTTTATTACGAGTCAATAATTCGCACAATGGTCGCGATTGCTTCGTACGCGCGCGTACGTACGTATTATAAATATACATCTATATAGACAGACATTTACTTCATCTGGAACGTTTGATCTCGACGCTAGGAGAAATTACTCTTTGGACGGCAAAAATATCTGGTTCGTAACTGCGTGAAAATAAAAACACGAAACACTCGCGTAACGATGCATTGTTTGTTCAAAGGGAAGCTGATCATTTTTGCTTCGTCGATCACTCGCGCAATATCAGGTACCAAGTTAACGAACTTGTCTCGCGGTTAGCGTAGCTGAAAGATTGGTCAACTTAGGTGTTTGTAGATGACGACATCGTTTCCTAATTTATCGCTGGAAGCATGCATTTTGATTTGCAATTTTGTCGGAAAGAAAGACATATCGTCGCGAAATTCCAAAGTACGTGTAAAGAATGTACACATCGAATGGAAGAGCTTCCACCTCGAACGGCCGCGATTTTAATCAGCGAAATGCGTTTTTCTTTAAAAATCTTATTTCCTAGGAAAAATGTAATTATACTTTCTGCTTTTTCGTTAATTATAACCGCGTTACAAAAACAACCAACACTGTGCTAAAAGACACGTTTGGAAGGCACGCAATGGCGAGATTATCATACGATAATTATAGTAATTTGAAGAATGGACGTTTCTCAAGGTAGAAAGGAAAGATAACATTTCGAAAGAGAGTATAAAAAAATAACAAAGCGCATACGTGTACGTCTCTTTCTAAAAAAAAACATTAAAATTCTTTCAAAAGAATTCGTAATAACGAAAATGTAAAAGGAAAATTAATTTATCATCAAGAGAGAGGCAGAGACAAAGTGAAAGAGCATAGGTTAAACCAATCAACCTCAAGGTAAAAATTCCCTTGAAAAATTATCTTTACGCGACACTGAACCACCAGCTGTTTTAATTTCCCTCTTGCGCCAAAATTTTTTTCTTACGGCTACCGAAAGAAACTAGCTGAGGGTAACTTTCGCAATTTCTCTTTTCACATAGTACATATATATATATATATAAATATATACAATTTCACTAAGGTTTCTACATCTGTCGGTACATCGATCAGACGAGCAAACGTTTGCCGTCCAACGTTCTTCTATTCATTAACAACAGACACTTCGAATCCAATGTACGCGTAATCATAACGACCTGTTCTTAAACGCGACCGCGAGACTCGCCAAGACAACGATTAAAAACGGTGACTGCGCGACGGCGTTGTTCCTCCGATAGCCAGAGTAAACGTTATTGTGATACATGCGATTCTGATTGGGATTCGCATAAGGATAATTCCCGTAAGGATAATTCTGGTTGCCGGGATGTTGTTGAGGATATCCCGGAGGTGGGGCCGGATAACCGGGCTGCTGCCCCGAGTAGGGATAGCTCGGTTGGCCACCAGGTTGTCCAGGATACGGGGGATAGTTGGCCTGCCCGGGCATTGGCATTCTGGTGTGCGTTGGATACGGCGGATATCCCAGGTCCTGTTGTCGATTTCCTTGGTTCGTCGAAGGATAAGGCGGGTACCCGCCGTTCGAGCCACCTCTGTTGGAACCACTGTTACTAGGATACGCTGGATAGCCCAAATTGCCGCCGGAATTCACTTGATGATACCCGCCGACCGGCTCAACAGGAGCTGGGGGTGCATTAGCATTCGCGTAAGGGTTCGAATTACTAGCGCTGTTGCTGCTTTTATCGCGGCTCTCGCCGCCGTTGATTGGCTGCCCATTTACGGAAGAAACGCCCGCTGACTCGTACCCTGAAACGATCGTCCTCTTCTACGTCGTATCTCTACGTGATCGAGGGATTTCAAACAGGGGTGCAGAAAACCAGAGAGAAAGAAAGAAAGAAAGGAAGAAACAAACACCGTCAAAACGTGATAGGGGCAACAACCAATGGGGGACACTCTGGTTACGACTACGTGTACGCATTCCGTTTATAAAACCATCCGCTAGGGAAATTGGGAGATTTTTAGTGAGACTGGTTTAATGGAGTTAGTCGAACGAACGTGCCATGCGAGATATAGACAATATTCCGGAGATCGTGCTGTTATTTTCATCCCTCCTGTTACGTATGCAAAAATGTAATTTTCGGAAAGCGTTAAAAAAGAGCCATGCCGCAAGCTGAAACTGTCCTGCGTCGGAGATGTCGCAGGAACAGTTGGAAATACGTGTGAAACGCAAACGATCCAATTTGTAGTATCCCCTTGATCAAATAATCCGATTTGTAATCTTCGCGCAGGCAGCGAAACGTTGAGCGCAATTATGCAATTAGTAGTTTTGGATATTATCGCGTTTCTCCAGGAGCGAAATCACACGTTCGAAGTCAATTTCGATCGCAACTGGAACGATACATGATTTATTCTCCCATACTGACGGGACGTTGAAAGTTTGAGTACGTCCGAGAACAATTTCTTCAAAATCCTATAACGCGGCAGGTGAGCGTGTACGCGCGTCCGCGCGTTTGTGTGCGGGAAGGGACGATAATGGAAAGGTCGTGTACGAAAAAGTTGAGAAGAGAGGGAAAAAAAAAAAATCTGTCGTGCAGGTTTCTGGGGTTTACGCGACTCCATGCTATACACTCGTCATTTTACACCAGATCGGAAAATTACGGAGAATGCGATTTGATGACAAAAAGAATAATTTTATCATGCTGTTGCGCTTAATTTATATCAAAAATTTATTACATCGTGCTGCAAATAATATTGTAATACTCCACAGTTCAAAAATAGATATATATATATATATATATGCTTTGCGGTATAAAATCTTTTTAGAAAAAAATAGCGTCATATATGTACATATATGTATATCGATTCAATAAGTTCGAAACGCAACGATTCGTACGAAAAACGTCACGTGTGATATTCAATGCCAAAAAGACCGGAAGGTTTAATGAATCAAATACGCGTCACTGAAATTTCCACTCGAAACGATCCACGTGTATGTGTGTGTGCGCGCGCATTAATAAAGAACGTATTACGCATAAATCAGGTTCATCCCTATCCATACGTACGGAATCCCAGTGAAAAATTGAATGACAAATTATTCGAAATTATCACACACGTATTAAACTCGACGGAATTGTTCCAACTAATGAATTGCAAAAATCGCGGCAGATACTTTCAGAAGGGGTGCAGAAAGTATAAACAGTTGAACAGAGAGTAGGCTGTTACGAAGCTTTATTTTTGCGCAGAGAGGATTACAACATGACTAAAAGCTCCGATTGCAAATATCCAATGAATATTTATTTCACACTTGTAATGGTTTCGTGTCGCGAGCAAAGTTTCTCTTTTCAATAAATATCTTTCAATATTGACAACTCGTTAAAATCGCGCGTCAAAATTTTAGCCATTTTCGTAGCCCTCTCCCGCCCGTGCGATTCAATTTCGCGCATTTCGTTTGCTGTTGTCCTGGCATGCGTTTAAGTTTTCATGCTAGTCAGCCGGCGTGCACGCATAATCAATCATACATAGCGTATATGACGAATAAAAGATGGAATTAAACTCACCAATTGCCGTTGATTTCTTCACGCACGTCGGCACGCCATTTTCGGTTTTGCAGTATTCATTTTCACCGCATACAGTGCTTTCGCAACTAGCCCCTGCATACAAAACAGATGAAGTATTTATATTTGAATTCCTCCCGTGTTTTCAATTCACGCATGATCGGTGATATTGAATGAAAAAACAATTAAAACGAAACAACGATCCAAACGATGGATATTACTTCTCTCAAAAGAAACAAACAAACACACTTTGGATTTCAAAGACGATAATAATCATCGCGAACGAGACTGGCCACAACTACGAAGTTACGCGCAACACGTAATTGACAACGCTATTTCGTAATAATTACTCGTCGTTAAACGCAATTAACCGCTGTAATAATAATTCACCTCGAATTCGCTGAAACTGTATTAAAATATTGTAAAACAAGCAATTTTGCGCGCAGTTTATACAGGTAGGGTGAGCAACTTACGCACAATAGATTAAAATTTAACGAGCTCGTAATTGATTGAAGAGTAATGGAGCTATCGATAATTTATGCATCGTAACAGGAACGAAACGTTGCACACGCTACATTCTAATTCAAGACATAATAGGCTACAATTGATTAATAACACATTTCAAACACGTTTCGGCGTATTAATGTCGCGCTAATACGGTATAACATTCTAAATTCCGTGCAGTCGCGTAATAATTCGATGTAATTGCACAATTCCATCAATTGATACGGATATGCAGCATCGACGTAGGGGATGATATTGTATTTCGTCGCGAGGCAAAAATCTCATTAAAATGAAATTTGTTTGGCAAGCTTTAATCGCGAATTAAAATCATCGATAAATTCAATTTAGATAAAGCTAACGAGGACAGAAGTCATCGTCGTCGGCCGGGATTCAATCGGCTCGCGCGCGTGAAAGAGGGATCTTTCCGCTCTCCACGTCCCGCGTGTCCCTCATCGGGACGAGGACAGGGGAGATTATATTTATGGAAAGGTCAACAGCATTCTTACCGCCTGGATGAGCTTTTGCACAAGTCGGATAACGGCCACAGTTATCTCGTTGGTAGATCGAACAGGGATCCTCGGCCATCACGCAGACTTCGTCCCTCCTGCAGCCGATGTCCTTGCACGTTCTTCCATACTCTGCGAAACCAGGGAGTAACCCACCCCCCCTTGCGTGAGTTTTCGTTTAGTGGCGAAAGTTCGAGTAATGTGCCATGATCCCGCGATTGGATATGGCTCATTAAAAGTTCGCTTTAAGCAAGGAGCGCGTCATAAATGGAATTTATAGTGGTACCGAGATACTCTGATCAAACGGCCTATTCGAGAGCTTTAATTTCCACTCGCGCGACGAGTCAAACGACGTGTGACCGCGCCAAGAAATAACGCTGTTACGTTATATTTTTATATCGGGCTGTACTGAAGCATACTTCTGCAACTTTCCGATATTATCAACGTGATATTTCTGAAATATATTCACCAAGTTTCAAAACTGATCTTTGTCCGTATAATGGGAAAAAGCGAAACTTCAACGTCCGTAACGTAACGAGCATGATTATGTAACTAGAAAATATTTGTTGCAGGCAGACTCTATCTGATTGAAACTGAGCAAAGTGCTACTCTTCAGATTGTTTTACACTGATATACGCTGCTAGTGACGTTGATGCAGTTGCCAGTAATTATGCCTCGCGCAGATAACTGTTAAAACTTGCTTTAAGAACACACACGCTCATACCCTGGCCATGTAGCGGAGAACTATTAAAGGGAGTAAGTATATTTACATTTAAGTGACTTTAACTCAATACCTCTCTCGTCCCACGCCAGGTTCCACTAAAACTTCGGACAGGAACTGAGCAAGCTGAGTAGCTGAACCTGCTGTTTAGTAACTAAAGTTGATAAATAACCAAATACCTGTATTCGCAGATATCGATCGCAATTAATAATTACGTACGCATTTGCGTTATTGGATATTGTTTGCAATTTCGTTCTGTTTACAATGCGAATCTGTATTATCTGTTTAACTGGACTGTCGAATTAAGGAAATAAATACCGATCAACTCTTAAAAATTTGTCTTTTGTTGGTAGATGATCCAAATCTCCAATGATCTACAATATATGCAGACGACTCCTACATATATAACAAGTAGATTGAAAAACTCGATTCTCGCGAGAGCACAGGCGCCGATTTCGATTTGACTTCCAGGTAGGCACGGGCGATATTTGGTAAATACGGAAATAGAGGGAAAGTTTCTTGCAGCGAAAATATAACTTCCACATTTACGTACCTGACGTTATCCAATCCGAACCCCCCGCATTGGCGTAACGCTGCTAATCGTAATTCTATTCAAGCACCACAGCGTCATCCCCATATAACCCCATCGATTCTCAATTATCCAGCGGCGAGGGAAAGAGGAAGCCGGAAAGAGGATGGAAAAGGAGAAGAGAGGGAAAGCGAGGCAGCTGCCGAGTTAACGCCCAGTTTCGTGTTATCCAGCTTTGCCTGCGTGTTGGGGAGGTTGCGAAGAAACGGAATAAAAGGGTGCGCTGCTCGAAAAGGAATATTAAAACTAGGCTAATGATTCTCCCTCTAATTGTCCTTAAACGTTTATCATATCCGAGAATAAACGGAAGGACGGAAGGATCGCGAGAACAACGGGGGCCATTGTGCACGATGTGAAATGATTTTCAAATTCTCTCAAGCAATACGCACGGTCTTGCGTGATAATACGAACAACTGTTATCGCGGGAAGAATCGATAATGAACCGATAATACAGCTGGTAAAATGATTCCCAAGCGATGCACGGTGTTATGTGATAACAGCGCGAGCAATTGCAATTATGAAAAGAGATACGTCGAAAGAGATGAATATAACAAACCAACCATCGATTTGATCAAACGCGTTAAAACCCTGATAAAATAATGACGATACGTTTACAACATATTTCTGACGCGTAATATCAATCGAATCAGGTTCAATACGAAAAAAACGTTTCAATCTCAATGTCCTTTTAAGCTATTTGAGAAAAATTTCCACGAATTTTTACATTTCATTCAAATGTCATTTTTGTAGAAAAATTAAGAGACAAGCTCTGGAAGAATTTAAGAATCGCTCCAACCAAGTACGTCCTGCGAAAAATTAAGTTTTTTTTAACTTTGAGAGACAAAGTTTTTCCACTTTTGAAAGTGGAAGAACTGTGCAGTTGATGAAAAGTATTATCTAACTTTAGATTCTAAACTATTCGATTGAAGAGACTGTTGATTTGGCGACAGCAATTAATGAGATGTTTTCGTTAATAAAACAAATTCTCTGGGAGATAAACGAGACTCTGGGAAAAGATGTTTGTTTATGGCTTCTAATAAGCGTTGCTTGATTACGTAAAATCTCGAATAGAAGATCATTCCTATAAACAAGAGTTGTGAAATATTTCCGAGACGCACATTTCCTTGAAAAAACCCAATCTAATTTTAATATCAATCTGGGAAAGTTGAAGTTTGAGGACAGAAGTAAAACAAAATTAAAGGTATGAACGATTATAAATAATGAAGCCTAGGATCGAACACAGTTCCCATTAAATCTCTGAATTTCTGTCGCGGTTTCCTCTCCTTTATTTAACAAGATTAGGAAGCGGAAAAGGACAAAGTCGACGATTACGACGAAGGTCGATGCAATTACATTAGTCGAGTTAGAGATTAAAAACGATCATTTGTTTCCATTAAGTCCACTTAATCCCGATCAAGCGAAACGATTGGCCATAGCAATTGAATTGCAACACCACGATTTAAACTGGCTTATAATACTACGATTATTAATTAGCAATTCAAACAGATATTGCAGAAATTATAAAATTTTAAAATTACATCTTAATTAAAGTGCTATTAATAAAAAGTATCAGAGTGTCTTAGCTGTTCGTTCAAAAGAACTTAATTAAAAGGGGAAGTTTATTTAGATGCTCTGCTTCAGAGTATTAAATTTTTACTTACTGGTGTAGGAAGCTGCATCGGGGATCGAAGAAATAAGTAAGATTGTCCCCAATAGGGCACCCAGTGTAGAACTGGACAACATTTTCTAGAATGAAAAATATTTTTCTTTTTTACAATCTAATTTTATATATAAATGTCATTAATATTGTAACACCATGCCGCTTTGAGTGCTAAAATATTGATTAAATAACAACATGCATTTAAAAATAACGTACATAAAAAAAAGTTATAGGAATTCTGCAACCATGCTGAGCAATATTTTATAGAGTTTAATGTCGAAAATGCATCTTTTAACGATTCCATTATGATTTTAATTGAAGTAATAATAAAAAAAAGAAAACCATAATCATATGAGATTAACATCAATGTTAATTTTAATTTGAATCGCAGAAATGAACTAGATTTCAAATTTAAGCAGAATTGCAATCTGTAAATAACCTGTCAAGCAAGTATCTTTTTCCTTCGTCTGTCCTTGTCTCGCGCTTTCTAACCTCACTCGTCATATAGGAATATACACCTAACCTCAACTCTGAACTGAATTTCACAGTAACAAGTGACGCGTGTATTTCTCGGTTACGCATAAAAATCGAACTAGATTGCTATCAATTTAGATACTCGACACTCAGAAACATTGGTGGCATTGAATTTTGTGATCTTTCAATCGAGTGACCTTGATAAATCACGGAGAAATCGCAATTGCGTCGTTTGTTTCAACGCTTTACGCCGCTTTACCTGTCACGCACGGGGAATCAGACCGCGAATTTTCAAACAAACAGCAGTATAACAACGCGATATATTAACAAACAATGCAAACTTACCATGAAAAATCTCACTTGCACTTATACGCACAAACGTCCGCTCCAACACGTAGCCAGTATAACACTGAACATTCAGTGAATTGCTGTGTCGTTACTGACTTGACGTTGGCGTCAGTCGAACAAAGATGGACGGCGAAGTTGCACGCGAGAGACAAGAAGGTAGTGAGACTCCGAAAAGAAGACCGAAAAGGAGACCGATATAGCGTCAACGTGACGTAAAAAGGAATAGAATACTATGTTCAGTGTAAATAGCCGCTTCAATGATCGTAAGAAAGAAAAGGGAAGCTTCGTTTCACTTTCGAGAATACATTCCAAACGTCACAGGCACGGTGAGTTTTACGTACAACAAACATTTGATGTGTCGATTAAATTACGAACCTATTTCGAGATATTCGTTTAAAATCCATTGAATTTAATACGCAAACTTTGTTCACTGACAACTCGTACGAAATTCCAGTAACAAAAAAACACCTTGGTAACAATGTTTTCAAAGTTTTACCAGCAGTTGAAAATAAGTTTCGTTAATTTTAAAAATCGAACAAGGAAACGTATCGATAGCAAATTCGAGGTAACGGTTGAATCATAGAACTCGACATTGCAATTTCATGATGTCACTGTTCGTTGGAAACAGAATCTTTTTTAATTTAAGCTATGAACAAAGGAAATATTCCTACTTTGTGTTCTTTTTATACATTCTCGTTTCCATGTCATTTATAATTCTAGCATTTCCTAATTTTTGCTCAAATCTCTTCTTCAATGGAGATCTTGTTATATAACCTATCTTACACACTATGTACGTAAATATTACACATGTATATATGTACATAATTGTAGCTTTTATAGAAAAATTTCCACAATGACACATAAACATTCCTGTTTACTCTGCGTATTGCAGCACAAGTTAAAGTTCCCATTCCATAATACGCAATACGTGAATGTAACAGAGAGAAAATCTTAAAAATTATCTTATCGCAGTCAATACAGAACAAGATCAAAGTCTTGTTGCAATATCTTAAATAATTCATTCTCCTATCTATTAAACATACAAATTTACGATTCTATAGGTTAACATGCATATAAATTTATATTAAGCACGTTGTAAATAATTTTAATTTAAGGTCCATATTACATTGCCTTATTTATTTTTCTTTCGTGACGTCATATAGTTACCCACAAAAGAAAGCTTATAGACGAAAATTCGCTAACCTCTCGTGTGTTGGAATTTGTTTCTCTCAAAAGACAATCTTCGAGTATTTACGTTATACTTTCGTTATTTTTCATACCTTATATTCTCCGAGAAACAAGATGTTGAAATTAAAGACCGTTGTAACAATTTATCATCATTGTCGCTCAATATCTTGTACGTATCGTTTTAACAATTTTCTCGTGCCCTTCTACTAATATTATCTTTCATAATTACACCGTTGAATTTCTTAGCGGTGAAGTCGGGCTCGAGAAGCGTAATTAAAAGACTTGTTAAACGAACGATTACCAACAACCATTAAAGTTACTAAAATCAAATATGCATAACTTAATCGTCAAACTTGGTAGAACCAAATGTACATAACTTAAAACGTGGAAATTTCACTTTCTACGCAATTACAATTTTTTTTTTTTTTTGCAATTTCTTCCTTCCGACCAAGACTTGAAAGTCTTTCCGAAAGAGTTGCCCGTGATCGATAATATCTTTCACGTTCGCATTGCATCTTCAGTTTGGCAACAATCTCTTCGGGAGAAAATAGTCCCGGTACAATTAGATGGAGCATCGTTTGATCGATCCTTGGATCGTGCAACTATCCGACCAACGTATTCCGTGAAAAACGATCGCGTCAAGCTTTCATACGACTGCCCGCTGCGTTTCCAAACAGCTTCCGCAGTCACGTCTGCCGAGAAATCCCATCGACAAGGAGTTTCGTCAAGCTCTCACGTGTCGGAACGTTTCATCCTTGCAGAGGAGCCCACTGCGTTCGTCCGAGCTTTTCGTGCTTTCAATGGCAGGATGTTCGATCTGGAGACTGCGCAAAGGTGCTCGCTACTAGGGGATAGAAACCTTGGATGGAGGGAGTCCGGGGGGGACTTTCATAGAAACCCTTTTCCAGGATGAACGCTTCGGTGGTGGGTTACTCTCACAGTCACGCGCACTGGGGTCGTTTCCCTTTCCTCTCTCCGTCGACATGTGCAACCTCACGCATGCTACTGAAATACATTCTCCTCTATCTTTTTTCATTGTTTCCTTTCAATTCTACGTTTACTCGCTGCACACGCTGCGCCGCACGCGCTTTCTACCCTTCCAATAGATCTCATATCGCGAATCCCGCTACGTATCATCTTTCATACTCGTCCGCGTAAAAACCACGAGATCTCGTATTTTTTTCGCTCGTCAATCCTTTCTAAGGAATTGCAAGTAGCATTCGCAGTTTTATCTTTTCCAGATTCGAATTCTATCTACAGTCGATCATTTTTTTATCTTACACGTTCAACTTACATACTTATATACGCATTGATCTATCTCTTCTTGTATTTGACACGTTTTGTTTTCTATTTCTTTGGTAGTATTTTCCTTTTCTCGTCAAACCTCTTACGAAAGGACTCTCGCACATACGCGTCGTTTTTCTTCCTTTCCATCGAAAAATTCTACCGCAAACTCCTTCCGATTAAAATACCCAGCATTTTGCCTCGCGTTCTCGTAATCACCGCCGTTGAATCGCACGGTCGCGCAACGAAAGCAGCAAGGTAAAAGTCCAAAGATACCATCCATATATCCTTTGTACTTGCTCCTCGGAGATTTCGGTGCGTTTCTCCCGCGTGTATGCGCGCGCGTCGCGCCGCGCTTTCGAGAGGGTGCTGCGCGGTCGACGGGCGTCGTCCGGTAGTCGAATTCGTCGCTTCCCCGAGGCAGGTGGGCTTGTTCCATCCGGTGACGAATCCAACGCTCTTTCCTCCTCGGTGATCCTCGAAAATCTCCTAGGAGAACTGACCGAGCCGAGGAGTGGGGACGGTGCACCCCCTCCGGTCTTCTTCTCGGACAGGCGATTCAGTGTTGCTTCGCGGTACACGAGTTTCACGTTAACGATCGAGGAAACGCGGTACTGCGAGTGTCGCAGCGCCGTGTGGACTCTGCTGCAGTCAGTGATCGTGGAGAGTAGTACCGAGAGCGAAAAGGGGTGAAAAGAAAAGGGATGATCGTAGGTGCGCGCGTGAGACGAGGTTCTTACGGCTCCCCATGAAGAGTCTGCTCCCCGGTGAAGGAACCGAGAGAACGGTGTGCCGATCGGTGCTCTGGCTCGTCGAAGAACTTCAGGTACGTGTTTGAAGAGCCGTCTCGTGTCTAGATGACGACAAACGTGTTGATCCTTTTCAACCGAGGTCTTTCGCCTCGTTTCCTCTTCCTCGAGAGAGATCCTTTTCGTCGGTGGATACGATACACTGCCGTGCAACGTGTAACGTAACGCTTAAATAAAGAGAGAAAAGAAGGAAAGAAAAAGAAAAGATTAGAGTGAAATCCTCTGCCGCGTGCTGGCACATACATCCTTCTGGCGTTCGTTCCTTTCCTCCTTTTTTCTTCCGGTTTATTTTCTTGCCGAGTTTTTAGTTGCCGCAAACCGCTTCGCCGAATGCCGACTGAATAAATACGGCTTCCCGTGTAAACGTTTCAGGGGAGGTTTAGCGTTGTACAGGTGTTTAAGTGAAAGCTTTCGGGTTTCTCTTGTTTGATCCTCCTCGCAAAAATCTGCCCTCCGTAGCGACTTATGCTTCGTTTCCTTGCGTTAGTCCGCTCTCGACGCACTCGAGAATTGTTTTCAACAAACAGGCTTAAATAAACGAAACGATCGCTGGAATTTGTTTTCTGCTTTCCTTGTCTCCTCTTTTTCCCTTCTTTTAACATTTCACGCGGGCGATAATCCTCTGAAATTTCAGTAGAGACGAGTATCTGTTACCGTTAATGTAGTATGCCGATAATTTTAACGTGATACGCGAGCCCCCTGATACACTGCAAATGACGTTTCGCCGAGGTATTTTAATTGGTATTACCGGGACGCTATGACTTTAATTCTTTCGTCCTACGCATTTCAAATTAGGAAGGAACTTCCTCAGTTTAAAATTCCCTGCAAATTACAATCTTTTCCTTCTGCGCGAAAAATTTCGAAATTTGATTCCGTTCTGTGACTCTCGAACAAACTCAAACTGATTAGAGATTGCTGCGGACAGTGTTGATATCTCGATGAAGCAAACTCTTTAATATCCGGAAAAATATTCGGGGATTATCGGTAATCCCTTCAATGAGCTAAACGCGCATCGTTGCAACGTGCGATTGTACGATCGTGTCGAAAATTAGAGCGTGCAAAAATGGAAAGAGATGAACAAATAAATCGCAAATAACGAAATCACTTGTTGTTACGTTCTGATTTCGAATTCTCGGAAATGAAGATGTACACAGTAATGATGGGGAAATTCGAGAAGTGAATTACGAAATCGAGAGCTTGTTTTTATTCGGCCATTTTCATCGTACGGTTGAACAGCACTCGGTCAACTCGTATTATTTTACACGATAAAGCAGCTGATACTGGAAATAATTTTACTGCCTGATCGATCGCACGAGCTATAATCCATTATTGTATCACGTTGAAGGACGAGGGAAACTAGACAGTCGAATTTACTTTATACGTTTGCAGTTGCCCGTGAAACATGCGTTTATCGTCTATTGTTACGAAAAGTCGAACGTAACGTAAGAATTTTATTATACAAACTATTACGCGGATTGTTCCCTGCACGAGTAATGTAATTGTATGTAGTTGATTAAAGGGTTTACACACGAGTAGATACATTTAAATTTACGCAGCTATATGGAAATACTCATCCCTTTAATTGAGGAGGATAAAATTACTAAAATTCCGCGTAAAGAAACAATTATCACGTTAGTTTCAAGATCAACTCGTTCTAAACGATTCAACAGTGTTTCTTCTTTTTTCTAACAATTTTATTTCCATTTTTCTTACTTAGACAAATTGACAACCGCAATATACAAATAATTCTCGATAATTCGACACAAAGTGAAAATTTACTCTCAAGTTGAAATCTATTCGATTACGAGTATGAAACGAACTTGATGTTTATTTAATTTCCTCAATTACCAATAATTGACGAGCATTGCAAATTTAACTGGCGACTTGCTGTTCCGACGTGCGAAATTCTTGAAAATTGTTCATTTCCGGGCTGCGTGCAGTGACAAATTCGTATCGACAAGTCGCACCTTGCGCGATATACGTATCTGTTTGCGTTATATTGATTTATTTATAAAATGCAAAATTCGAAGGGAATACGTCCGCGTGTACGCGTCGCTCGCGATTATCCCTTTGAAACTGAACAATCCCCCGTTTTACATTACCGCAATACCCTTTACAATGCCTTTTATTTTTATTCGAAACTTTGTATTAAACTTCACGCGAAGTGCCCCGCATTGTAGGACTTTCAATGTACGTATTTCCCGTTGAATTTCCAACCTGTGACGATCCTACAATCGCAACTAATTGTCACTGCGCTGGACAAGAAAGCTCTTTTGCATCTGCAGCTTTACAAGGTGCGGGCAAACACTGGGATGCAATTTACGCGTTGCAATTGAACGAATCTTCCGTTCAATTAAATATCAAATAAAGGGGCGGAAAATGGAAAATGTTATACGTACGCTGTAAAACACGTCGAAATTTCTTAAACAACGATAGTACGTACGTACGGACTTTTTTGTTTCCAGTTTAGATTTCAGCAGCACAAATTGCTGCAGTACGCACCGAAGGCACGACACTTTGAGAAAAGTCGGAGAAAAAGGCAGCGGTACTTCGTTTCTGTCCGTGTCTGCAGATTGCGCGCCTAACGTAATATTAGTTTGAAACGTTTACACGAGTAAATTGCTTGTGCATGTGCTCGCACATGGCAGCGCATACGTACGATCAAATGGCAACCAGAAAGTCCCTGGTTTTGGCCTAGGAGAATCGCAAACCGCGACTCTCGTTGTTCCATTTGCCGGAAAGTTATTTGCACGGTCGAAATTAGAACGGTAGCCGGAAATAAAATACATTCTCTTTTTGTCGCCGATTACCGCCACCGAGTGACAATCGTCGGAACGGGGGAGTATTCTCTGCACGCGCGCGCACGCGGGAAAAATCACGTGGAAATAATTTGGAAACGAAAACGCTGAGAAACTGTGAGAAATGCAAAGTCAAAAGAGCTCTCTGGAAATTCTCTGTTGTCGCGTCGTGTGAAAATTAAAAGTAATTTAAATCTCGTTGAAGTCTAAGATCCCGAAACCCTTCGATCGATCTCGCGCGGTTCGCATTCGGCAAAAGGGCGAGTAGAGGGGGCGAGTGTTGCGAAAATTGAAGGAATTCTCTCAGGTTCGTCAAGAAATTCTTGGCGTTTTTATTAGCGGGCGTAGAACTCCGGGGCAAAGAGAATTATCCGATCTCTCTGAATTCAAAGGCGGATTCGTGCATATCGAATTCTCCTCCAGGAGAACTTCTCGCGTGCCTCCGTCCTCTCGTGTAATCAACACAGTATTATTTATCGACGCGGAATCAGCATGTGGCTTGCTTTGAGAAATTTGCACGGGTTTGCACACTGTGCAAAGTTGGCGGATGTTGCTCGCAGCCCACGGGGCGTGACTTCGATAAATTTTCAAACTTCTCGCGATTTGGAAACTTTGCTCGCTGAAATTTAATCGAGACGAATTTTTCATACTGCGCAAAAATCGGACAAATACACCCGGCGAGCGGTCGAATTTAAAGCGCTGATTATTCAATGCAACGGGAATAAAACGATATTCATGCGAGAGGAATTATAAAATGATTTTGTTCGAATTGCTATATTGTTTAATATCAATGATTCTTTTCAATTTTCAATTTTGTAATTAACGTTGGAAACGCTTACAATTACGTTGTGTAAAATGTCGTGCTGCGTAATATCAATATGTACGTCGCACTGTATAATATTGATACGTACGTCATTAATTTCCATCTTCAAACAAACCCGTCTTTCTCTGTATTTTATAATTATAATATAATTGAATGGATTGATAGCGGATAGAAACGCGATTTTCAGCAGCATGTGCGTACATCGGAGAACAGACGCTGCAACGTTCTCAGCTGTTAATTACGTTAAAAGAAGCTCAGGTTTTTTGGACAAATGACTCTCTGTTGAGTGCAGGTTTATAGCAAACTGTTCACCAACGTCGTTGAATTCATCGGGGCGCCCGTAGAATCTTTCTTCCGTTTCAAAGAAAGGCTGGCAGTTTCACAAAAAGCAGATCCAAATTAACTGCCACGTTGCATATAGCGTCGATGCTTTAAAATTCGAAGCCTTTGAAACGCAAAAGTTTCCCTCTTTGAAACGCAAAATTTACAGAGCATGTGCACAAGTAGCTTTCTCTTTTTTTCTAAATAATTGAACCAAGCAGGTTGACCAAGATCTTTTCTCGTTTGAGCGGACTGTTGGACAACTATTTCGATTTAGCGTGCGTCATATTTTGCACGTAGAATGCTGTTTCCTCACCTATTTTCATTGTCGAGCGTCGAAATCTCGTTGTCGAGCGTCATTAAAGACGAAAATCCTCGTCTTTTCTGAATCAGCGCCTCTCGTTTGAAACACTGGTCGATGTTTTATCCCGGTGTCTATTCGGTGATATATCCGTTAATGGATTTTCGATACGTGACGTCGCAGTGCGGATCATTCGTATTTCACAGCTTTACTTTCCGATTTCGCCCGAGTAGCAAAAATGCGGGGAGCTTCGCACGCCCTTCGACTGCATACAAATCGACCGGCTTAAACAAACCGTCTGATTTCCTCCGAAGAGCTGCGAAATGCGATCTGTAAAATGTATAGACGTCGCTGCCATGTTTTTTCAATTTCCTTACCCCAACTAGAATGCTCCCGCCTTCGGTTGCTCACAGACACAACAGTTGTCAGTTCGTCTCTTTCTTTTTTCTTTTTATTTAAAATTTGTTTCTCGCGAGAGGTATTGTCACACCGTAACAGCTGTAAGGCCGCAATCGCGATTTTTATCGCGTAAAAGCTGAAATCGCAATCGAGAATAAAAGTTTTAATCGAGAAAAGTAGAAACACGGTTGCTCGTTCTATTTTTCGTGAACTTGGTCACGGTAACAGCAGCTCGGAGGTTAAGCCGGATCATATCGCGCGAAACTAATTTAAGTTCACCATACGCGAACTTCCTCCGCCCGGGCAGCAGCGACACGTGCCCCTTTTCGATTTATGCTCCATTTCTAATTGTTCGTTGTAGTTTCTTAACTGGGAGATAACTCGGAAGAGCGGCCAGCTTCTCCTTTAAATCGCAAAAGAGAGGAGCGTAATTGCCCTTTTCGCAATTTTGGCAATTTGCGAAACGATCCTTGCACGTACACAGCGGCGCGACTAAATATTTTGCGTTCTTTCTTCGGCGTTCTCCGCGGCGGAACAAGGAGGAAAAAAGAATTTTTGAGAATTTCGTGCCTCTCGGGATTGACAACTCTTGGAACAGAAAAGTTCGCTCTGCCGGTGTTGGGAAAAAATCGTCGCGCGAAATAAATGTTTCTGCAGCTGTGAAACACGTCCTGCTAGTGTTTCCTCCCTGCGACTTGTTCCGCGTGAACAATTTTCCACGCTGCGATACTTAACGCGAACATCGTTCCACAGGGCTGCAGCATCCTACGATGCGTTTAACGTCTATAGACTCTCCGCGACATAGTTTGCGCCAGGGGTTCTTTTGCACGCGCGGCGCATTTCTAATTTAATCCACTCTCTACGTTCATCGATGGAAGTAAATGCGTTTACAATTAGTTCGGTTCGCGTGAAAAGGAGCCAGCGTGAAGACCGAGCCGAGAAGAAGAGACGAGAAACTCTGAGAGTTTCTAAATGTTTCTTCCGTTTAATTCTCGATTTAACGTGATTTTAATACGACCGAGGTGTCGAGTGATTAATTCAACGCGAGTTGATACGATTACGAATCGGCGGTGTGAATAATATTGCAAAACGATAGATTTATAAAATGTCGCGCGGAAATAATAAACGCTGCCTGCCTGGTCACTGCGTGAAATTTCTCAATGCAGTTAACAGAGGCAAAGTGGGCATAATGTCGCGCTTAACGAGACGGTATGAAATAATGCAACTAGAATGTGACTGAATGTGGGAGCAACGTTGCGCGATCTGTGGATATTAATCCGTATTGTTATGCTAAATAAACTAACGAGCAGCCCTGGCAACGTCACAAAACGCGCAGTTCTTCAATTTTCTTTCTTTCTCCGTCGATTTAACCGACTGCATTTCGGTTGCACTTTGTTGATTAAAGGCATTCACGAGTTCCGGATAATATGAAAAAGGAAGGAACCATCTCTCGTACAAGTGCCTTCCTTTCCCTTTAACAAACTTCATCGCATCGCTCTTTTGTTCGTGCGGCGATCACGGATATAAAAGAGTCTAAGAATAAAAGGCGGCGTGCTCCGGCGAGAAGCCGGAGGATATGCGAAATTCGAGTTTGAGCTCTTCTCCCTTCGAAAGGAATCGAGCCGAACGAAAGTTAATTTCAATTCACTTTACACGGCACTGCGAAACAACTTTGCGAAGCGTTCGAGAATCGAGCCTAATTTGCTAAGAGGAGACACGATTAGTCTCTTCGTTGTTGCGGATAACGCGAGACTTCTGCCGTGTGCAACACACATACACACACGCGCGCGCGCAGAGGTATTTCTGTTCGGCACCTACACGCTCGGTATACACGCTCTCCTTCCGTTTTCGTTTCGCAGTTGAATTTCAATTTATTAAAATGCCGGATCCCCTCTTGAACAAGGCTCGGGTGATCCTTTTTAACGTCGCCGCTTCGCCTCTCCTCTTTATATCGCTTTCCGGAAGCTGGCACGGAACGCCGCGGTCACGCCGGCTCGAACGTCTGAATATAAACAGCGACGCTTTACAATTCATGACCCATGAACGGAACCACGACTCTCCTTCGCGACTTCTCTTCGTCTTGCCAGTGAAACACACTGCGTCTCCCCCTCCCCTCACTCCTCCCGGGGAAAAAGGGCTACATACGCGATTATTCCTCGCGATGATTTTGCGATTTGCAAAGTCCTTTAACTTTAATCCTTCCGCGGGTGGTCGTTAGCGAGGGCTGGCAATTTGCGAGAGCTCTTTGAATTTCTCCGCGCGACGCGCGTCTCTCTAACGCATGCATGTACGTATTATATTACATTTGACCTCGGACAAACTAACTTCTCTCTGGAGACTTTCTCGCCAAAGTCCCTAAAGTTAGTCCTTGTTAGGCGATTAAAATGATAAATCTCGCTAAATTTTGACGGAAGAGAAGAGAAGATTTCGAATCGATGACGTTGCATCGTTTCGTTTCCTTTATATATATATATATATATTGTTAAAGCCAAGAATACGTAACATTTGTTACGCCCAAACAAGACGCCCCATAAATTTGGATCAATCTCAAGTGCGATGAGGTCTTCCGCACCATAGAAATCGCCATGTCGTAACAAATGTATGTTCGAAGAATTGTATGTGCCAGAGGTGGTTAACTGGCGGCTCGCGGGCCCTTGCCCCCACTTTGCTGATTGCTAGCGTTACCCCCTCCACTGTCCACTGGTCGATACAGTGGAGGGGATAGCGCTAGTAATCAGGAAGGTAAGAGTAACGGCCGCGAGCCGCCAGTTACATGCAACGAGATCGTTTTTAGAAGACAAACCGTTCTCAGAAATGCCACTCTCATGGCCGGCGATGGGAAATTTTGGAAACTTTCCTGATTGGTCTTAACACGTCTCCCGCTCTAGAACTCCTCCTTTGAAAAGGGTAATCCAATGCTCGACAAAGGAGAGAACTTTCAGTTACATAGTTTTTACATTTTATATTTACGTTTCATATTTAGTCGGTATAGTTTTTAATATATAGTATTCAATCGACAGTTTTTATAACCAGTGTGTACAAGTACAATACAAGTTGTCACAGTTGAACAGTTAGTCAAATAAGTTGACAATAAATCACAGGTTTAACAAGATCCATCATAGTTAATTATTTTCCACATCAGTAGAAGTGGTCTTTCAAATCCCAAGGAGATACGCAAAGATACATGATCGACAACAGTCTTGGCTGTCATTAACATACATACATATAGGAGTATAGATTATTAGACAGATAGGTTTCTGCAAATGCAATCGCGGTCATTAGGTTCTATGAAAGTTGCTACATTGTTTGGCAGAGGCCCTTCAAGCCGGACAGTTCAGAAAGTTCTTCGTTTCTTTACCTTCTCGTGGAACTCTGTGTGTACGTGCAGGAGCATGATTATCAGTGCGGAGAATGTTGGCCCTTAGGAACCAGCCTCGAGAGAACCTTTCGACGACGAAACGAGCTACTTGAATGCAGACGGCTTTTGCCGAACGCTACATCGAAGGATACAAGCCCGCGTGCAAGTCAGAATCTTGATTTTTAAAACATGACGTGATATTTTCCCTGGCACTTTCGGTTCTTCCACACCGAATTGGTACGTTTCCACTGTGACAAGTGTGACAATAAATTCGTCTGTCTTTGTAATTTTTAGTTTCTTCTCTTTTTCTCCACTATTCGCTATTTTTTTAAGGATACCGAAGAATAATATCATTTTAAGGGACGTTGCTTTTTCCTTACGACACACTGCTCGTTTTGTTATTTCGTCGAAGAAAAAGCTGTTGTTCGCTCGGGGAAGGAAAGGAAAAAAAAAGTAATTCACGTTGACATTATTCCAGCGCATTAAATTTTTCATGCGCGAAAGTGTACAATTATGAGAGGCAAAAATGTATTGGACCCTGGGGGTATCTTATAATGCATTACCATCTGTGTGTAGCAACTCTTGTCAACTAGCGGCGGTAGCGTTCGAGTGGAAAAACCAGCAGAAGAAAACCAGAGCAGAAACTGCTCTAAACCACGCGTAAGAACCCGCGATAAACTACGAAAACGCTCTGCATAATCGCGCACGCGAACTTTCGCGTGGAATTTCATCACGTCAGCCGTAAGAATCCATCGACTTTAATTCAACGAACAACGAAAATGAACTGAATACACGTGCGTTCTTCAAACTGAAACTCGTAAAAAGTACGTAGAAAGTAAATTTCTTTATTTTTTCTTTCTTTTCTTTCTTTTTGTATTTTTCACTGTCAAAGTTGCTTGACAAATTACGCACGACGCGGCAAATTTGTTTTACAATACCTTTTACCTTGTTTTTGTTCTTGAAAAAAAAAAAAAGACGCGTCTTCAACTTCTCGTCCACATTGAGTTTTGCTCGGCTACATTGCTTATAGAGTAGCAAAAAAGCAGGTTTACCGGAAAGGGTAAAAATAGTAAGACGGATGATTGCGTTTCTGTGCGAGCCACGCTATTTGTCTCGTTCTTCGCCGCGCATCTCGCGACAAAACTGCCGCATTTGCGACAGTGAGACGGCAACTCCAGACAATCCACTTACAAATAACGATAAAGTTAATTCCACGAAAAACATTCAGCTAAATTTTTCATCTTCCACGTCGATGGATGGCGTTTTGTTTGAAGAAAAGTTTATTTAATCCTTCGATTGTTTCGAGAAGTAATTTGAAAGAATCTGTGTTTCGAAATGTTGCGTTTCCACATCGGCAGAGATTTCATTTTTCTCGGACGGAACGTTTTGAAAATAAGTTTTCGACAAGAGAGAGAGAGAGAGTTTACAGATCGCTTAGTTGCCTTGCAGGGATCTCGATAAATTTCCTCTTCCGCGGAAATTCCCCATGTGGGGACACGCATGATTATAAATGGCGGGGACGGCGACCCTCCTCCGGGGGTTGACCTCAACGCCTGTCAGGTCGCCTGCAGAATCTTTCGACGACTAAAAATATCACTCGAATACAAAAGCCTTCCCGAAAATATGGATCGTAAAAGCGAAAATGTTGCGATCGTGATGTACACCGAGCCCCGTAGTTTTCCAATTCTTCACAAAATACGAGTGACTCGGCTCTTGGTCAAGAATTGCGCAACATTTCGACGAATTAACTTTGTACTTTTTTTCTTTCTTTAGTTTCGAAGCTCGACAGAGGAAATTATGAGTTTTCTTTCGAAATGCATTCGAAGCTGGAAGCGTTACGAGAGGGGAAAATTAATTCCACCATTAGTTTCTTTGATCTCGAAATCATAATACCGATCCGGCGATATTGAAAAGCGTCTTTAAAATATTTCCGAGGTACGTTGTAGCTCAGCTGTGGGGAACGATCGACCATGAAGCAAAAGTTTGGCATCGTGCCGTATTCCCGATATTATTTTTCATTAAAAGGAACAAAAAAAAAAAAAGAAAACGGAGAAAGAAAAAGAAAAAAATCGGGGGAAAGTAAAACACGAAGTACTTGGCCAGCTAAAAGCGAAATGGCGGAGAAACGGAGCTTTCTTGTCAATTAAATCGCCGAGATAAAAGTTGTACCGATACTGAATGCGTAATTTCATCGCTGTATTAACTTTCCATCGACCCGAATGATCGAGATTAATTTCTCGCAGATGAAACGCGAGATTTCAAAAAAATTCTGAGATTTCAGAAATTAATTTGAAGTCCAATGGAACCGGCAACACTCGATGCTTTGTCAAATCTTCGTCGCCTCTCATCCTTTTATGTTCCATTCGTTGCTCCCTTGTTCCCTTCTTTTTTACACGTTTCGTTCCTCGTGTATTTATTCGTTATTTCCCGCCAACGAAAAATATTTGATCGACAACACGATGATCGACACGCGTCGATATCGAAGGAAGATAGGGGAAATGAAAAGATCATGGCGAGCCTCCTCTTAGCCTCTGTGACAGCTGAGGGAGAGAGCAGCGGAAGAAGGGGTGGCAGTCAATGGCCGCACGGGTGGAAAGGACGGGCGCTTTCAGCTTCTTTTAGCAAAAATCAATTTCGCTGACGCTACTTATAATCCGATTAATTAAAACCTCCGGCCAGAGGGGGATAGGACGCACGGTTCTGAAACCTAAAATACGAAATATTATACGGCGTATTATGAAATAAAAAAGACGGGGAATTACTCTCGCCGGCGCGAAGAGCGAGAGGCGTTTTAATGGATATAAAATCCATCTACCGTTAGAATTTTTTGCAACCTACGACCAACCCCCCCTCCCCCCTCTCCCTCCCCCGCGCGAAGTTTTAAAGTATGGTACAGGAAATTGCGTTTTAATTGCGTGTTCCCGGCTTAAGGCTCGAATGGTGGCATATTTCGCGTAAAATCGATATCACGGGTCGCGGACGTGTTGTATGGCGCGATCCTGTTGAAGAAAACAAAAAACGAAATCTCTTCAATTCCGCCTCTGTTCTTCGAAATTGAGAAACAATGAAGGAACGATTTGACAAAAAGAAAAAAAACCTACGCGTTGAAGACTCCTCGGAGTCTTTTATCAGAGAACTTTGATCGAGCACGAGCAATGCCTCGCCCTTTAATTATTAAAGAACGTATGACATTCAAGAGTATGGCTTGATTAAAATTACAATCAGGCTCGAAGGAGGAAAGTTGGATTTCTTGAATCATCCTGCCACCGAAACCAAGATTCATCTCGGCTTCTGCCTGAATTATTTCGTCCTCTTAGTTTCATTCATGCGTTGCTTAATCCAGGCGCAGTCTCGCTCGCGACTATCTTTCGACGGAAATTTACGGAATGTGACTTCCTCTTTCACGTGATCTCTCTCTCTCTCTCTCCCTCTCTCTTCCTTCTGCTCGCTACGGAAAATAGCGGAAAGAAATTTAATTTGAAATGCTAAAGTCAAACTGTGTCGCGCTTTGACGGAAGGAACATCCGTTTGAGTTTATCTTCGATTCTTGTTATCTACATTTTCGCTTTGATTATCCTCCTTGTTCGTCCTTTGCTCTCCGGTCGCTTTTCATCGAAACTTTTACCTTCCATTCTTATTCATGAGCTAATAGAGTGTATTATTCGACAAAGGTTTGGACGAAATTTAAATTCCCCTCGGTGCGGGATGAGCCGGGCATTGGAAACGCGGCTCGTTTTTCACATTTTTAAGGAAAACGAAGCGTTGGCGTGTTGCCTAGGTCGAGTAACCAGGTGAAATTAAATGAAAATCACGCGAGAGTTGATTCTCGCCGGCCGACGACGGCCTTGTTTCAGTAACCGCGATGAATAATGGGAAAACCAATTGCAATTAGGCTCGAATGACGTGATTGCAATGATACCGACCGTGCGATTGCTTGTTCTTTAGCCGGCGCGGCTCGCGAGTGAGCAACCGTGCTTGCTCACCAGGCGCAGTTCCGCCTCATCGTTGCTTCATTATCCGTACTTAACGAAGCTTTTCTGCAAAGCACCGCGATCGATTCGAGCCAGTTTCTCTCTGTTGTGGAAAAATAGACCATCGAGCGCCCGAGAGAGAAAAATATTCCGCCTTTGGAACACACGCGTACCCGCGTACGTGTGGAGCAAATGGAATTATTTTATAATCATCATTTTCTCTTGCGTTCCCCTTGTTTACGAGGAATAATTAATTAACAAGAGGGAACCGTGAAATCAGGACAACTCTGTTGCTAATGAACTAACGAAATGAGACGCGAGATTGATAATTGAAACATGGTCTATGCCGGGTGAATCGTAATTACATGATGTAACGAAACATTAATAATCAGAAATCATAACGTCTGTAAATCGTGGCGAAACCTTCGTAATGCTTCTAAAGAGGGTTGTAACGCGCTTGTAACGCGATGGAAATGAAAATCTCGAGTCGTGAAAGTCGGAAAGTTGATCCCTCTCCCGGCGAATCTTGCCAATTTCAAACTCGCGAGTGATATCCCTTCAAAAGAACAACTCGAGGAGGATCACTTTAAACTACGTGACGAGAGCAACGAAGATACATTTGCATCTCAAACGGCCGAGATTAAGAAGTTGAATCATTCCTGTGACGCATTACAGTACAGAAGCCTCTTTGCATCGTGGCTGAATGTTCTTCGGCGAAGTAGACTCCAAACTTCGAGCCGGGGGATATTCAGTTTGGGAAAAAACTTTCCGGAAACGCTCGAGAAGCGACAACTTCTTTACAGACGTTTATTACACGTCACCGATACAGTACCCAATAATTGGCTTCCGACAATTTGATTTCATTGCAACGACTTTCTCTTTCCGACCTCTCGTAACTTTCTTCCCGATCGTAACTTGCGCTGAATCTTTTTCTGCCGCATCGGGCAAAAATATTTATATTTCTAATACTTCGCCGAGTGGAAATATCCAGCACTACGTTCTCTCATTTTCTGCATTCCGTTGCTCCGAGGAAAAACGTCACGTTTCTCTTTCTCGCGAAAACACGCAGTGCGATCTGAGATACGCATTCATACGTCTTCCTAAATCCTTCAATATATTTACGAACGTGAAATTTTAAACTTGTTTCACGTTCTCCCTGCAACGTTCCTCTGTCTTTGTCTTAACTCTGTCGTAGCCATTACAAATGCAAAAGAAAGAAAAAACTGCACGACTTGTACCCCAGTACGATTCGTCTCACTGAAAGGCCCAGAAGCAACTGTTCCGACTAGGAAATGAAGACGACTTTTTTGCCATAAAATTTGAATCGATAAAAAACAAATTACAGGCGCGATCAGTACTCTAGACTACTCCAAGTCTACTCCACGCCCCCTCGCGAATCACGTGACCCAAATCAACCAATCGCTAATTTTCGTTGCATCAGCGTTGCACCTGAAGAGGCCCGATTTTCTGATTTACCCGCTAAAATCACTTTCAGTGATAGAAAAAGAAAGAGAAATCGAGATTTACGGAGATACACGTGTACAAATATTTTTCATTCGATAAAATTCATGGTTTGCCAGATTACTCGTGAATCTGTATCGAATCTGTACCATTTCAGCGAACTGATTGCACTTTTTTTTTTACACGAGCAACTAAGCTACCAAATCGCGTTAATATTTTAATCACCTGTTGAGTCGCCATTTCCTACCCTCTTGCCATTTCACTCGCAATTTTATTAATGCTACACGTATTTCACCGCGTTGCTCCGATATCGCACTTATCCTCCACACGTGCCAGAAAATTTACATTAACGAAGAAACCTCTGCGATTCTTCCAGCCTTCTATCGAAAAACTCTTTCCACGGCTAATTTTTAATTCATTCGCAGAATCTCATCCATGGTCGTTTTGTCAAATTTCGATTTTAAACTACCCCACTGCGCAAATAAAATGCAGCGCGATTAACAGCACAGATTATAGGCCAGTATAAATCGAACCATATCAGAGCGTGAGGGCAATCGGCAAAAGAAGACGCACTAGGACGCGTCTCTTGATACCTTCTTACGAGAACTTCACAATCGAGTTTTGCAACCGGGGTTCGGCAACAACCCTCGCAAGTTGGGAGAGTCACTCAGCTATCAAGCACCCACTCGGAAAGTAGAAACTGGAAGTCACATGTTGCGACGCGGAACCGCGCAGGCAGACCAGGCAACTTCCATTGCTCCTCTCTGCCTCCCTCCCTCCCTCCCCTCCGCCCCTCCTGCACCGCGATACCCCGATAATACCGCAACGCGCGCTCGCATTCCGTGAGCAGACGCTACGCGTAACTGCACGTCGCCCCGAGCTGCCACACCTGCGAACGCTACTTTGCAAGTTTTACCCAGGGCCAAATTCCGAAACGAAATTACAGAGGAGGCGCGAGTTTCCATCGAAATGGCAAAATTTTCGGCGTCTCTGTGCATTATATCAGAGAGGGTTGTGCGGAAAACTCGCACGTTCAACAACCGAGAAGGAAAGCAGGCGCGATCCCATCATTTTCAATTAGGCTCGTTTGGCTGCTTGGTTGAAAGACGAAAGAAACGTCTCTCTTTTTTTTCTAATTTAAGCTCTAGGACAGTTTATTACAGATACGATCTGTGGTATCAATTGGGAAATGAGAATATGAACTTGTAACGAGGAAAGAAAAGTTTCCACATCTTTGATTTTGAAGAAATTGCTACAAAATTGATCTTGATCTTGAATTCCAAGGTCAAAAATTTTTCTCTTTTTCGTTTGCATTATCTATTCTAGTCATCGCCAAAATAAAACATTTAAAAGAAACCATAAATCGCGAGCTAATCTCTTGAAAAGTGGCCAAAAAGTTTCTCAATCATTTAACATTGCGGACGCGCTCTAACAGCGACCTTATGGTTTAACTTTCTGGATTAAGTTTTCGTTAACATTTGATTATCACAATTGTAGCATCGGCGTGAGTCTAAACAATCAAACAATAAAACTAGTTAACGTTACTCGAAATGTAAATATATTACGTAAAATGGACGTCCACGTGACCAAAACTATAAAGTCGCTGTTAGAACGCACGCGTCAGCAGCTAAACGATTAAGAAACTTTTCTGCCATTTTTCGAGAAACCTATTATGGTTTTTTGCGACAGGATAAATGTTACACGTGTTATTGAGACATCAATATACGACTTTACGACAAATTTTTGAAAAATTCTTCGTTTCACAATGAAAACTCCAAGTGATTTGAACAAAAAAAAATTTACTGTATGTATACGAAATGTGTCTAGACTCAAGAGTACGGTTGAACACCTTCCATTTGGAAAGAGGCAAGGTTTCGGGGATCGAGGCTACTGCAGATAGATTTTCAACGTACATTAATTGGAAGGGGGAGGGTTTCTTTCTCCTTTGTTTCGATCGTTTCCTGCCGCAGTCGAATCGAGAGAGAGAGAGATCCGAGGCACGTCTGAGCTTCGATAATCCCCGCGGGATAAAAGTGCAGGTTAAAAGTGGGCGGAAGAGCAACGCCCGATGAGAAGTCGCCGCGACCCTTCTCTTCTATCGGGACTTCGGGGTAAGGCTCATCGCGGCGAGTTCACGGATTACGCTAATAGGAACTCCGTGGAATTTATACCGGTGCCGGCTTAAAAGTTCAATTTCTGTTCGTGGCTCGAGCAAAGACCGAAACCGTCGATTCAATTACGATTAAAGGATTAACAAGGATGCGTAAGGGAGATCGGTCTCGCTCTCCTCGCGCGCACCTTCCTCTCCCCGATCCCTGTCCCGTCCCGTCCCGTCTCGTCCCATCCCGTCCTTGTTCCCGACCTTTTTCCTGCTTGAAAAGTGGAATATGCCTCGTCGAGAGGATCCTCCAGAGCATTGCCGAGTCGACTAGCTCAAGAGGGCATGATAATCCAACGAGGCTTTGACACTTGACTATCTTGCGGCTTCCATCGTCGAGTTTAACGCGTCTCTCGGTCGTTTTTCGTCCGTGCTTCCGCCTGATCGTCTGTATTATATTCCTTTTTCCTTCTTTCTCTTTTTCATTTCATTGCCTGCAAAGGCCTTTTCAAAGAGAGCGGAGAAAATCATTACTTCCACGTTATTAAATATAATTTCGCGCACGAAATATCAGAGAGAGAGAGAGAGAGAGAGAGAAACTCGCCGTGATAAATTAAAGATCTGGAGACGTCACTGCTCTCACACAATCCCCTCGGTCTCTCGCATTTCCCCCGACACAGAGATTTCGGATATATAATCGTACGAAGCGGGGCGTTAAGTTCGACTTAAATTTCAGAGTTCGTGCGCGGCCCGGTTGTCGCCGAGGTCGGAAGATTTATGAATTTCGGTAATACGTCTTAAATTCTGGAAATGTTTCGTTCAACAGCTTCGCACGTACCTCATAAATCTTAGCCCCGGGATCGACCCGTTTTCTGTTGCAGAGTTCGGGAAAGGACGACTGGCGAGCACCTTGACGAACTTCCAGCTGCAAACTGCAAACTCGCAACTTCGCCGCGAAGGTCCGACGAAGAACCCGCCTCTCCCTCCTCGACAGAGACTTCCTTAAATCTATCTGGGATACGTCGGCCAAAGTGTTCGTAATAAATGAAGAATCTCTCTTCGCCCCCTTGGCGAAAGAGTACGCGCGATACTTCAAACTCGACCCGGTAACTATTCATCACCGCCTGTACGCAACGTCGAAACTATCACGCCGTGTTTCCCTCCGAACACCTACGAATGAAAAATTACACGTCAACGCTCGTTTGCCTTCCCTTCGACGAAAGTGAAGTGTTTATTCCCAAACTCGGGGAAAATTATACGTGAAAATGTTGCCGGCCTTCCTCTCGATCAATTACAGCTCGATGAGTTACGTGCTCGCTCGATAAAACCCCTCCCATCGAGCGAAGAGATCTCTCTCTGAGAACCTAAACTTTGTTCAACCACTCTACCTGTATGAAGTGCTTTTCCATTTTTTCTATTTTTTTTCCTTTTTACTGTTCGATGCGAGAGGTCGTCGAATTTTGCGAATCGGCATCGACTCCTTCTTCGTCGAACTTTGCACGGCTTTTTGAACGAAAGAGAGGAGAGGGAGAGGAAACTTTCGATCGTTTCGTAGATCCTCCCGCGAGAAGAATTTCGGGTGGAAATAAGTCATTGCCGTTATTTTCAGTGCGTCTGTCGACGAAGCAGCGCTAACGGGAGAAAATTCCAGTACCAAGCCGACTTCCAATAATCGAAGCTTCGTTCTCGTAACTTTCGCTCGTAACTTTGAAAATAACGAAGTACGGAGGGGAACCTTGAAACACCGACCGAGAACAATAATTTGTCTTTCCGTCAAAACCCGGAAGGAGGAGGATTTTCCCCGAGTTTCTTCGCCGAGCAAAGATTTTTCTTTCTCTTTTTTTTTTTTTTAATAACAAAGTTGATTCCGCGAGCGACGTAAAAGACAAGATTATTAGAATTGTCGAAGAGCACTGTGATTTTGATGACACATCCAATGGTAGAAAATTTGAAACACGCACAAAAGGAACTTGAAACGATTGGAACTCGAAAGACTTACAAGTAAGCTTGTATATTAATTGCAAAACTATAATACTATAATAAAGTGAGCAGAAGTTGCAAGGGTAATCGTTGAAATCGTCAAACATCCACTGAAAATGAGACAAATTCCAAAGATGAATGCATCGTAGAGTTCCGTCACCTGTCCAAACGAATCATTGAAAAAAGAAGAAGAAGAAGAAGAAGAAGAAGAAGAAGAAAAGGAGGAGGAGGAAGAAAAGGAGGAAGGAAAAGGAAAAGGAAGAAAAAGACGGAAACGTTAAAACGAAGAGCACTAAAAAGCAGCTGACTCCTGGTGCTGGGATGCCCCCATGACAAAAGGGAGGCACGTGGTGATGTCTTGTTGTTGTTGGTGCTGCGACAACCTCGGCGGTGCCGGTTCTTCAAGTGCTGGTGCTGGGGGTGTTGTTACGGGTGCGTCTGGCGGCAGTGTTGTAGTCGGTACCAACGCCAACAACGCCGGTGGTGGTGGTCTCGGTATTGCTTCCGGTCTTTCGGCGATGCTATCGTTGGTAGTCGTCACCGTTGCTATCAGCACGGGAGAGTGGCTTCTGACGGAAGAGAAACTTCCAAAAACTTCATCATCGAACGCCTCTGCGGAACCTGACAGCAAAGTTACGTACAGTGGTCTGTGGAGAGTCTGCGTTGCCATAAGTAAGTAGCTTTAACTTACTTCCGATATGCTTCCCCGCGTACAATTCCTCCCAAGTATCCAGCTTCGACTGCCTGTGAATTTATCTCTCGTCTCTTGCGTTCCTTTCTTCTAGTATTTGCTTTCGAGAAAATATTCCTCGAACGTATCCTTGCATCGCGTCGAATAATTGAATAAATAAATACAATAAACGATTGAATAAATAATTGAATAAATAAGTATGCATCTTTCGAAGGAGAAAATATCGAACGTTTTTGTATTAATCGTTGAATAATTGAATGAATAATTGAATAAATAAATATAACAAACGATTGAATAAATAATTGAATAAATAAATATAATAAACAATTGAATAAATAATTGGATAAATAAGTATGCATCTTTCGAAGGAGAAAATATCGAACGTTTTTATATTAATCGTTAAATAATTGAATGAATAATTGAATAAATAATTGAATGAATAATTGAATAAATAAATACAATAAACAATTGGATAAATAAGTATGCATCTTTCGAAGGAGAAAATATCGAACGTTTTTATATTAATCGTTGAATAATTGAATGAATAATTGAATAAATAATTGAATGAATAATTGAATAAATAAATATAACAAACAATTGAATAAACAAGTATACATGTTTCGAAGGAGAAGATATCGAACGTGTCTGTTTTTATATTAATCGTTGAATAATTGAACGAACAAATATAAACTAAACTCTAGTTACTGGAAGTTTTTGTAAATTTACGTGTCATCTCGCTTCTTCCTTTTAGCAGCTTCGCTGTTTGCTTTCGAATGAGAAAATATCTCCAAACGTATCTGTTTCTGTATCAAATATTACGGTATCGTTGAATAATTGAACGAACGAGTGTAAACTTTGGTACGAGCCGAGGAATGTATTTCGACGATAGTAAAATCCGTGATGTTTGAGAGGATAACGTTGTGTTAATCTCCGAGGTTGTTTCCATAAACAAGACGCAACATTCCTCATAATTACCAGAATCAGCTTAAATCGTAATCTGCTTATAAAGTTCAGAAGAACGGCGGGACTTATGAAGATTAACCTGAACGCAAAAGTAATAGCAAACAGTTCAGCGATGTAACGTCGTTCCGTTCCGGCGCTTTTATTCCAAATTCTGGTGCCATCGCCGGCTCGAAAAATACATCATCGAGAGAATAATACGCGATACGTGACACTTGGCGTGCAAAAGATGACAAATGACGATGGAAATTTTAAAATATTCGCAATAACAACAGTCGAACGATGGCAGTGGCGGACGGAAGAAAATGGTGACTCGACGCATCGATCACCCATAATGATTCGTCAACTTGAAATGAGAGTAGAATAAGTAGAACAAAAGTAAATAAAATGCTTGAGATTATCGGTAAATTTTCTATAAAAATTTAAAGAACCACGGACAAATGCGTGAAGAAGTAACTCTTATCGTAAACTTAGATCGGTAAAATAAGGTAACAAGTACACTCTCTATTCCGATTGCCTTCTTATTCTTAAAGTCTCCGTAAGTCAAACTCAATGCCACGAAAGGATATTATCGAGCACTTTGTAGAATACACGATCTTGTAAAGACCGATCCGCTTATACTACTTGCGTCGTGTTCGAAAAGTGATGTAGAAATAGATACGACAGTGGGAAACGATAACGGAAATTGAAAAAGGGAAAAACGAGAACAAGAGAGGGGGAAAAAGAGGAAAGAAGCGAAACGACGAAACGAAGCACCGTGAAGCCGGAAAATTGTTTGGAACATTCTTTGAAAGTACACCGAAGTGCTCGAACGAACGAAATCGAATAAGGGAATCTAATTCGGTGTCTTTCGAGCTTCTTCCTAAGCTTTGAACCGTATCAAGGGATAAAACTAGAACAGTTACGTGTGCACCGTGGTCGTTTGTTAGATAGAAACCTGAAACGTTGTTCAAGTATCGATCGGCATCGTCTCGCGAAATTATAAAACATTTCACCGAGTGAGTGATACCACATGCTACTAGTTTGCAGAAATTAACCGTGCAACGGTTTCGGGGAGAAATTCATTTTCTGGCCATCGGAGAGGATTCCGGAAATGAGTAATGACCTCGACGGACTATTTGTTTGCTAGCATTCAATTCCAAGTTTTCAGAGAAAACTAATTTTCCTGGAACAATGAGAATCAGTTTCTCCGAAAGAAGATTGAACCACTTCCGTAATTCCCCGAGACCTGAAGTTTCCTGTAACTCGTACCTCTCTCTACAAATCTTGTTAACCGCCGTGAAAGGATTTCCAACTTAAAAAGTGATAATATCGACCCTGCCGAGAAATCCATGCCACGATTGAAGATTTTATTCCGGAGGAAAAAATAGAATACACTCGCTCGATTTTACTTGAATACATATATATATATATATATATTTTTTTTTTCTTTTTTGTTTAAACGTATTAATCGTAGTAGATCGACGCAAAGCGCCGAGGTAATTAACGAAATGCCCCATTTAATCTTCAAATGTCCGCAATTCCTTGACACGGGAACTAACTTCTGGATTGTGTCCCTCTTGGGTAGCACGTATACCAAACTTTTCTGTCTGTCCGCAAACTCTCTCCGATGCCCCGTGGGCTTTCTCGATGTTGCTCTACGTGACCGCTCACTACGCGCATCTCGAGATAATAGAATACAATTTCAATATATTTGTGATACATAACCGGGCATCGATCACGCTGTATTAAACTCTAAGCGTGTGCAAATTTCAGATCCAACCCAGGTGTTAAAACTTCACGCGCCACTTGAACCACCACCCTGTCACCTTTCAATCGCGTTATTCCGCAAAATAAATTTAGGGGAGTGATGAACCGATATAAAAATAACGAAAAGACTGCACGACCCCAGTACGATTCGTCTCACTGAAAGCAACTGTTCTGACTAGGAAATGAAGACGACTTTTTTGCCATAAAATTTTATCGATGTGCAAACATTTGAATCGATAGGAAACAAATTACAGGCGCGATCGCTCAGTAGATCTACCAGACAACGCCACTCCTACTCGAGGCCTACCCTACGCCCCCTCGCGAATCACGTGACCCAAATCAACCAATCGCTAATTTTCGTTGCATCAGCGTTGCACCTGAAGAGGCCCGATTTTCTGATTTACCCGCTAAAATCACTTTCAGTGATAACAAAAATTTATTTTCTTCAATGTATCGGAGATCTGTCGGCTGTTCCATTAACTTATTTTTCGTCCTCCGCTAAGAATCTTTCTTTTCCCAGAGCGACTCTTCCTTCATGTCGAATTATTCCATCGCGCGCTCGCTCTTTGACACGTTACGGCAACTACGAAATCAAGTTTGTAACTTGAGAAAACGGAACGGAGAGGAAATTAATTTCGGTTTCAAGCATTTCAGAGATTATTTCTACTAGTTCGCCCTCGGAGGAGCGTGGACGCTCCGCGAATAACTTCGACGACTAACTTGCACGCTTAAAAAGTAGATTTTTCATTTCGACGATTCGAGATATCGCCTTCCGTTTCATAGTTCCGACGCTGCTTTGCATGGCCGTTGGCGAACTTTTCTTGAATACTTAACCAACGGGGACTTACGAGGATCCCTTGAGCAACGTTATAACCCGAGTTTAGCAATCGTGCCACACTCGCGAATAGCCAGACAGTGCCATCTGCTCCTCTACCGACGTTTGTCTAACGCGACAGACCCAAATATTCATGAAATTTTTATCTCAATCACGGCTGTTTAATATTCATCCCGTTCAGCGTTCGTCCCGTAGCGACGTTAAAGTTGAAAATATTTTCACGAGGTTAAACACAAAGTAGGGTAAACGCGAAATGTTATTGCGCGAATAATTAAAACGTTGATTTCGCCAACAATGAACCCGCCGGCTTTTATATTTTATATATTTACATAAAAATATTGTACGTTTCCCGGCACTTTTAATTTCGCGGCCACACGACACGTACCACGTCCTGTCTTATGCATAGAAATTATAAATCTTTTCATCCTCTGTTAACTTTTATAGGTGCTGGCGACACTCGCTGCTGGCGAGTCGCGTGCTGGCCCCAGCCTTAACTACATTGCCAGACACGTAGGTCTACGTGCCTCAACCCTTGAATATTAATGTCTAAACGGAGTCGCGATACCCGGGCGAGATGTTCCTTCGTTACGTAACTTGCAGCCTTCTGCCAATGCAGCAACTTTGTTCGTTGTTATTAATTACGACACAGTTGCTCAATCTGCATTGTTACTATTCAAGGAGGAAAAGATTGTTAACCACGAGACGATAATCAGACGAAGTCAAGCAGTGGATCAGAAGTATCGTCCAGAGATACCTTTGTCAACTGATCACGAGCCACTTTCAAACTTTTTGCCCCTCGCTACGGGAGATTCTCTCCGTCCGAGGAAAACAACGGAACGTTGCGTTTAACTCACAATATCCTCAAAACGTTTCGCCCTTGGCTATTCCGCTCCGCTATCTCGCAGTGGAACGAGGCAGAATTAGATATACGTGTACGTACTTTGTGCGTGCAACGAGCTCGGTATCTACGAAACGCCGTTTCTTATCTCGCCAGATAAGAACAATTTATTTTAATCTTACCGCCGCACGGTATTGTACACTTTTGCATCCTTCTCTGTTACCCATTGCCCGATTCCCATAATTTGAAATTACTCGACTGAGCAATCACGCGCGTGCTCGTCTTCAAATGACACGAACCATCGCGAGTCTCGTTGCATCGATTAACAAATTTCGACTGACAAATGTGTTACGGACAGTCAGAACTAGTATCGGTCATGCACCTTTGCGTACGTTCCTTGGAAATAACGATCGTTCATTAAATTTGCTCGATTCTGCTCCAAATCAATGAATAAAGTCCGCAGAGATTTAAGATTTTTTGGACTTTTGTGGAAGTTTTTGCTTTTGAAAATATAATTTAAAAAGTAGAATATATATAATTTTTAGAAATAGAAGCTGCAGAAAGATGGAACATTTTGTACACTCTACTAAAAATTTATTCACTTGTGGACTATTTTGTTTAATTTGGGTAATAAGTCTGATGGCTTCTTCTAGATTCTTCCTCGAGTCAAAATGTTAAAACTGCTTGTTAGATTACCGTTTAGAATACTCTGTTCAAAAATACTACTGTTGAATGCTATTTATTAATTTCTGCTCAATTGCTTCTTTCTTTATTAAGGAAACCTTTGACTGCTACTTCCAAAAGACACAACTCTGAGAAGTTATAGAGCGGAGGATGTGTTAAGATTGGAAAAGAGATGGAAGGTGAGAAGAAGAAGAAAGTTAAAGTTGCGTTTCGTCTCGGAGTCACTGCCTAGACTCATCCAGTGGGGCTGATGACAGACGCCTGTTGTTATAACTACCCCCGCTAGGCTGGCCTAATCACCCATCCTAGCGTCCACACAGATCAGCAGGACCTCGACGCTAGGCGCGCAGCCACTTGCGGCTTGTGCTAGTCAATGTTCGAAACTCGTAGTCGAGGAATCCTAGGCCGCTACAAGATCAATCAAGGGAAGAATGAAGAATTTTCCAAAATTTCTCATCGCCGCCCGTTAGAATGACTCGAGTAGGGTGGCATTTCTGGGAACGATTGTCTTCTGAAAACTATCTCGTTGCACGCACGTGTTTATGACATGGTCATAATCCTATAGTACAAAAAAACCTCGTGGTACTTGAGACTGACTAAATTTATGAGCGCCTAGATTTGAGTTTTCTAACAAACTCCTAACCCAAGTGGTGAAATAGTTTAGAAATTTCTCGTTCGAGCACATCCATGTCATGAGTGTTTCGTACCATTGGCCTCGACAGAATGTTCCCAATTTCTCTTCAATATTAATAATCCATTCGTCCAACGTGAAAACTCGTCCTGAATTTGGCCAATACGGGAGAACAGTTCCCACGAAACAAAGATGAATCACCGTCGATCCCCGGGTGCAAACGCTTCTTATCCTGTTATCCATCAGACAACCCCGAGATCTTCCCTCTAGTAGGGGCGAGGGTGCAGAAAGCATTTAACTGGTAATATTCACGAAACGTTTCTGTGTTCCGGTTCAGGCTCTGCCCGATAGGAATGACGGGGTGGTGTGAGAGAAAGTCTGAAGGAGACGAGTACAGTGGGTCGGAAATGACTCGTTACCGAGGGCGCCGGAAACCGCTCTCCCTCTCTGAGCTGCCATCATTCGGTCTTCAAGCAGCTCCACGCCTATCGAGAACGGTGCCCGTGGCTACGCCAGCGGATAAAAAAGAAAAAGAAAAGCTCCCTCTCCCTTTCCCAGAGAAAAAAGACAAGAAAACGAAAAGAAAAGGAAATAGAAGCTACCGACGGAGAGGAGCTTCGTCCTCGTTCGTCCAACTTCTTATCTCGATCGAAGATATTCTTCGCGGTCGAAGCAACCACCAAATGACCAAGGAGGAAAATCGTGTATAAAACGCAGCCGATTTACTAGAAAACGACGGCTATCCTGTCGTTTCTCTCGTTTTCAATTTAGATCAGCAACCACAGCGGACAATCCTCCGTTCCCAAGGATCATTCGCGTTACGCTCTCTGCCGACGTGTCTCGTCTCTCGGAAGACGAAGATTATAAATTAATCGAACGTGGCTTTGACGTCTCCGTGTTTAATGCCACTATGAAAACTTCGTAAAAAGGATTTACGATGCACAATTTTCGCAACTCAGTCAAGATTTTCCTCTTGTTTCCCGAGAAAAGCTGCCAGCGCTAAAGCTATCAAGCTTTCTAGGTGATTCTTGACAGTATCTGTTAAATCTCTATCTCGGTCCATTTTTGAAATTTCTTTATCCGAATGTGTCTCTGTCTAGCGACGATAAATTCACCGAAGATAAATCGGACGTTGCTGGTGTCCACGTGGGAGGAGTGCACCTAAAACTCTGGTCCCGTGATAAATGCTCCCGGGTATTTAATAGAGTAATCGTCCAGGGTAGTGTCTTCGTAACACGTCCAGGTAGCCCGACTCGTTTGTTCCAATTAGCCGCGCTGATGTTAAATAATGTCACGCCGGGGGGGAAACCGGTCGCGCAACGTGCGGCTACTCCCATCGCAGTTGTAAATTGGATGATCCTATTTCGTTGCAAACTTCATCTCCTATCCGGTGGTCTCATGTGGCTCACTACGAACCCTCGTTTCTTCTTTAAATGGCCATCAGAAAATCGAAACGCTGGCCGACAAGACGACCAGGGGGACACGTACTCCCCTCGTGTTCCCTTTGCTCTCTCGCAAATTCCAGCGATCTCGGGCGTGCAAGTCCTTTTTAATTAAAAGTAGTTTCAACCTGCGCGTTATTTTTTCTCGCTCGGCCGAGATTTGGGTCGCAGCGCGCAACGCGAGAAACAAGAGTAACGTCTCGTCCGGAGTTGCTTAAATTCAAGCGGCTCGAAGTTTCTAATTTTCCAAAATAATATCTCCCGCAATTTCCCAGCAAAATAGTGGAAAATCGTTGAAATTTGTGGCGCGTGAAATATTCCGCGAATTGTTTTGCACTCGCTCTTCAGTGACAGGTGTAATATCGTAACGAGTCACAGTTACGAGGGCGACAGAGGAAATTTAAACCGGGGCGGAATTGCATTTTCATCGCGAGCAAATTTTATTAACAAACGAAGAATTTCAAATGAATCCGTGATAAATAAATTTCACGTAACGTAAGCGCGCGATGTTTTATACTGTTTAATTGCGCCACGATTATCTCCGCAAATTTTTTAAGCAATGATAATTGTAATATTTTCCACCGACACGATCAACACTTCAGAAGCTTAATTACAATGCGCGCGAGTTTCTAGAATGAACGGCCAGTGTTACGTTGCCAGGGAAAATTAGTGAATATGGAGCCCAAGAGAAATCCCCTCCCCGCGAGCTGGAAAAATAGAATCCCCTGACAAACAGCATTAATTCTTCATTAGCGAAACTTCTTACCACCCGTTGAAAATATTCCGAAAATTACCTCCGCTAAATCACGAAACTGTGCGCATCGCGATCGTTCTAACTGAAAATTCCAAACTTTTCCACTGGCTTGAAAATCTCTCTCGAGAACCATCCGTACGAATACAGAGAGAAGGATGTAAGATCTCGCTCGAAGCAAGTTCCATTATTACCGCTAAAAATCAAGATACGCAACGGCACTAGAGTCGAGTCTCTCCAGAAGCCGATCCAGCCGAAATTACGCCATCTCCTGCGATTCGGCTCGTCGAAAGTACGCGAAACAGCGCCGTGGATGAGGTTCGTTCGCCGTTCCATCCCCCGTATCTCGAAGAGCCGACCAAATTATCGAAATGAGAAGTTGGCAGAGTGGCGCGCGCTTCCGGCTCTCCCCTGTTACGGTTGAACAGCGACCGCAGCGCCTGGTCGAGCACCACGTTGTACGTACATACGTGCATCGACGAGCGCGAGTTATTATTTCTGTTATACGTACCTCTGTCAGCGGGCACGCCGGTTCCACGAACCTGGAATATCGATTCCGCGCTGTCGAAGGGAGGCAATACGGCCGACTTCCGGCACGAGCCGGAAATGACTGTTCCACGCCTGCCAGCCCAATTCCCCGCTGCCCCCTCTCCTGTTTTCCCGCGCCTATGCAGCAGTACCCCGCAACTCGCCACATAACTATAAAAGCCAACGCTTTGCGTTCCCTTGCGAGTGATTTTGAGAAACGCTTTGATACGCGGCACGCCTCGCCGCACGCCGTTTGTTCCCCACCGAAATATCGAACGATGAACTGGATCAAACCCGATTCGGCGGTCCTGCAATCGCTGGGAATCCGACTTTTTCATGCCTCGTTGCGCGTAATAGCTTCGGTTTAATGATAATTACCTACGGCAAACACGCTGGCAACTCGGACGCGCTTCACCACCTGTTTTCACTCCCGACGTCGCAGCAACGGAATATTTGATGATTTGCATAACGCAATTATTTAGTTTGCGGCTCTCCTCGTATATATATATATTTGAAATAATCCCACGCCGCAAAGAAACGACCCGCGAACAATCGTCGAAATTGTTGTCTCGTTGCTACATGTTGCTCTCTGATTTTTATATGCGAATATTTTATATTTTAATTGCGAATCGCTACTACTATGAGAAAAGATTGAAACTGTGGCACTCTGTTAATTGTCAATTGTTAATTTGCTCATTAGTCCATTTTGAAACGTTTAGTCCAAGTTTAGATTAGATTTAGGCCGTTACTCTTGGAGAAAAAATTGAAACTGTGGCATTCTGTTAGTTATCAATTGTTAATTTGCTCATTAGTCCATTTTGAAACGTTTAGTCCAAGTTTAGATTAGATTTAGGCCGCTACTCTTGGAGAAAAAATTGAAACTGTGGCACTCTGTTAATTGTTAATTGCTAATTTGCTCATTAGTCCTTTTTAAAACGTTTAGTCCAAGTTTAGATTAGAGTTAGGTCACTACTCTTGGAGAAAAAATTGAAACTGTGGCATTCTGTTAATTGTCAATTGTTAATTTGCTCATTAGTCCATTTTGAAACGTTTAGTCCAAGTTTAGATTAGATTTAGGTCACTACTCTTGGGAAAAAAATTGAAACTGTGGCACTCTGTTATTTGTTAATTATTTATTTGCTCATTAGTCCATTTTGAAACGTTTAGTCCAAGTTTAGATTAGATTTAGGCCGTTACTCTTGGAGAAAAAATTGAAACTGTGGCACTCTGTTAATTGTCAATTGTTAATTTGCTCATTAATCCATTTTGAAACGAATAGTCCAAGTTTAGATTAGATTTAGGCCGCTACTCTTGGATAAAAAATTGAAACTGTGGCACTCTGTTAATTGTAATAATTATTTATTTGCTCATTAGTCCATTTTGAAACGTTTAGTCCAAGTTTAGATTAGATTTAGGTCACTACTCTTGGAGAAAAAATTGAAACTGTGGCACTCTGTCAATTGTCAATTGTTAATTTGCTCATTAATCCATTTTGAAACGTTTAGTCCAAGTTTAGATTAGATTTAGGTCACTACTCTTGGAGAAAAAATTGAAACTGTGGCATTCTGTTAGTTGTCAATTGTTAATTTGCTCATTAGTCCATTTTAAAACGTTTAGTCCAAGTTTAGATTAGATTTAGGTCACTACTCTTGGAGAAAAAATTGAAACTGTAGCAATCTATTAATTGTCAATTGCTTCGTTTTAAAACGTTTAGGTCAGAGGTCTTTTTTGGCGTGAAACAAATCGACGGGTCGGTTCGTAAAATATTTGAAACTGAACTGAACCGCAATCGTCGTACTTTATCTTGCACTTGTTAGATCCCTTCGCGAGGGCGAATTATCAGTTCACGACTTGAAAATACATGCATCGAGAAAATACGCAGAAACAGAAACACCGTTGGAATTACGAACGATTATTTTAATGTTAGAAAAAGCACGCATTAAAAACATTCGTTGCTTTCAATGGATTCAATTGTATTATTGCGATAACGCGACACGATCTTCCAATCACAGCAATGTCCATTTTACAGAACTTTAATTAACGATGTTCTTATTTCGCGTGAACTTTCTGAACTCTGTAAAAAAATTCCACTTTTCGACTGATAATTAAAACACCTGCAACGTGGCGGCAAACATGTTTGAGAATTTATTATTATTAAAGTTATCGCAACGAGACAGAAGCAGTGGGGAATGAAATCGCGTGAAAACAGAAGACGATGGTCTAAAAACGCGACATCGAAGACGTTCGAAGCTCGCAGGTCACGGGTCACCGCTCTTTGCAACGTGCTTTCAATTAAATGAAAACCTGTGAAGTAAACGTAAAAGACAATGCGGCGGCGAGAGAAAGAAAGATCAGATGGTTTTTAAATTACATTCACGCGCTGCTTCCTCCTTTGACTTTGAACTCGCCCGCGACCTTCTTTCCCTCGTGACTTTCCGCGAACGTTCCCGTTTTCACGCACAGCGGAGTTAGATGGCTAAGGGACAATTACATTTCTGGTTTTTTAATTACTGTCGCGCCGCTCGTACGAACTGATTTCGCATCGAGCCCTCTCCGAGAGACGAAACCATCGCCTTTAAATCTGACTAACGACGAAATAAACAATAAATATTTGACCGATACGGAGTAACGAGTACCACAGTTCACGTCGATTTACGGGCATTGAGTTCAGCTGCTTTAATTACGATGGAAATAATACCTCATTTAGCGAAAGTTTTAACGAACCTCCATTCAGAAGGATCGCGTTCCATCAGTTTTGTGCACGCGACCAAGATGTTATTCCATTGTATCGCTCTCGTTATCGAGAACGAAATGAAACGAAATCCCGAAGCAAGACGGAGATTATGCAAAAAAAGGAAGAAAAAAAAAATGGAACAAACGCTCGAGAAATGCGAATGGCGCGATCCCACGAACAGCAGCGCGTAATTGTTTTCAAATTTCCAGCGGGGGGGCGCGTCTAATTCGCGCGTTTTCTACACAATGCGTCCGGCAACAATGAGAGGAGGAGGAGAGGAGAGGAGAAAAAAAGAAGTGAAAAGCTACAACGCAGTGCGACATTACTAACGACCACCTGTGTTCCGGCGACAATGAAACACAAAACGCGAGAGCCGCGGTGGCTAAAAACCGGAGAAACGGGACAGTCGTTGCGCGTCGCCATTCGGAACGTTCGGCTGAAAAGCGTGACTGAAAAACAGGGAACGAATCTACATTGGTATCGAGCAATTCTCCCGACGTGATCAACCTGCAACGCGCGCGCGCGTCGGCGAACGAGCACGAAGCCAGGTCAAAATACAGAGATCGCTTCCTTTTGTTTTCCAGGCTCCCGCATGGAGTACGAGTGCTCGAGCATCGACTATTTTCCGAACGAGGAGTACAGCCCGGATCCCAGCGATTCAACCATGGCAATACCATGTGAGTACATCGCCGCGAGAAACGCGGACAGCGGGCTAGAGGGAAGGGACACCGAGATCGAGTACGCGGGGGGACGCGTGCCTTTGAAGGGGGTTGATTAGGTGTCCTCTGTCTAGCACCGAACTCGAGTGTGACACACGCTTCGTAAAATATTCGGCGGGAAAATGCTTTCAACTGGCAGAACGGCACCGTCCGTGATAAATTGGATCCGACAATTTGTCCATCCCGATCCCCCCTCGCTCCTTTCAATCCTCTTCCCTTCTTTACCAACCGCGATACGAAATTTCAGAAAATCTCGCTCTTTCTCGAAAAACGCGCGATTTTTAATTACATTCGAAATATAAAGTTTAGATTAGGTTCAGGTTAGGTTTAGGTTAGGTTTAGGTTAGGTTTCTCGAAAAGCGCGCGGTAGCCTCTTTTCGCACGATTTTTAATTACATTCGAAATATAAGGTTTAGGTTAGGTTTAGGTTAGGTTAGGTTTTCACACGATTTTTAATTACATTCGAAATATAAGGTTTAGGTTAGGTTTAGGTTAGGTTTAGGTTAGGTTTCTCGAAAAGCGCGCGGTAGCCTCTTTTCGCGCGATTTTTAATTACACTCGAGATATAAGGTTATCGTTGCCGAATTGAAACGCTGAAAATCGTTGCTACTTTCGAATTTCCGATTTTTTTGTTTTGTAAGAGAATGTAATTAATATTGCGTTTTTAACGCGAAATTTCTCGAAAACGATGCTGGTAAGTATAAACAGTTTTGAAAACGTACATAAAGATATTTTTGTTCGTTACACTTTCGTAATTTTGAAATTCGTACTCGAGTATGGTGTGTTAAAACATAGCGATTTCCCTGCGTTTCAATTCTGCGGAATTGTTTGCTACGGAACGGGAAACGTGTACGTTGTTAAAAAATCTTTCTCTCTCTCTCTCTCTCTCATCGGTATCCTTGTATTTTCACGTATATATAACCAAATAGTTGGAGAACGGTGAAAAATTTCGGCAGCGAAGTTTTCTCATTCGTCGGGCCTCCCGTGCTCATATTTTTTTACGTAGATGCAGTTACCAAGTCGGCAATGTTCTTCTTCGCTGCAACATCGCTGCTGGTGGTGGCCGAAGTTTGTTACTTCACGGCTCACGTTACTCATCCGAGACACAGGCTCTGCGTCTTTGTCGCCGGCGTGGTCTTCATAGTTTCCGGTGAGTAATAAACCGCGCCAAGCTTATATCGCGCCGGATACTTTGCGCGCGCTCACTTCCGAAGGAAAGGGTTGCAAACACAGAGAGAGGACAGAAGAAAGAAAACAACACAGCGGAGGCTCTGCCACACTGCCGTTTGTCGATTCGCGTAAAGGAATTTTGGAACATTGATCGACAAGAAATGGAAATCGCGAAATTTTGGAAACTGTTTTTTTCTTTTTTTTTCAAAATTAAAGAGTGTAAAGGACTCGTATCGATAGATAATCTTTTTAAACAAAAAAATCTCGTCCCATTGCTTCGTATTTTATTTTTTGAACATGGACTTGTTTCTTTTGCGAGCGCCCTCTACGTTGTATGTTGTTCGAGGAAGAGAATGAATTTATGTAAAAGACAGCAGATTAGATCTCCGCGCAACGTCCATCTTTCGTAGGTGGGCCACGCGCGGAGATAGATCAAAGTTTAAATAATCGCGTTACCTCAGCTGTTCAGACCCCGTGAAATTGTCGCGAGAACTGCTGCAGGGAGATAACGCCCGAGTTATTAAATCGGTTTCCCTTTCAGGTTTGTTAATGCTGGTGGGAATGGTGATGTACATATCCGTATTCAAAGCTGAAGTTGGCAGCAAACTTAGACCAAGGTCATCGTTTCAGGTCAGTCGAATGTAACATCCAAGCACTCGTTTAACGACCTTGTCGCGTCCTTTGCTTCAAAAAAAAAAAAAAAAGAGGATCAATCGATATCCTTTTGATATTTTTTTATTTAGCATCAAACGCCGATCGGTTGGAAAAACACTTGCACCTTCGACTTTTAAAAAATAGAAAAAGATAAAATTAAAATTTCGCGTTAGAGGCGGGGACTCGAATATATACGTGTTATAAAAATCTGCGGGCGAGTTTCAATTTTTGCCGAGATTATACCGCAATATATACGGCGCAACATGTACGAAATCGCGTACGAAAAATGATGAGATCCTCGGTTTCGTATTTCCCTCTCTCGGTACCCTTAGATTACTTTTTATCTGTGTCATTGCCCGTGCGAATGAATATCTTGGCCGCAATCTTCGCGATTTCAGGGGCCACCCTTCACCTACAGGTACGGATTCTCATTTCTGCTGTACGTGAGCGGCTTCATCACGACCGAGGTCGCCGGCACTTACGCCATTTTCTTGTACATCTCCTGGCATCAGAAAGAACTGGTACGGAGAGACTCCAGGCGAAAAAATTACGGGGTTGGTAGTATCAGCTTCTTTTCTTGCGACTTTTGCCGCGTTCGACAACTTGCGCGGCGAATTATTTATTTGCTAATGAAAGTTTTATCAGAGAAAACCGATGAAACGGTGCGAGCGTTTCGTTTCTCTCCCGAGATTTGCACTTGCGCTTAACGATGCCCGAAATTCTGGCAAGCTTTTATCACCTTCTTTTTTTTTTTTTTTTTTGACCTCGGCAAACTTTGCGCCTCTTTATTTTGACAAAATATGCGCAATCGCAAGCTCTCTCTCTCTCTCTCTCTCTCTTGGTTTACACGTTTATGCTTGAAATTCTTGAAAGTTCCAAAGTGTGTAAGTTGTTCCTGTGAAATATTCAGCTACCATCTCGTGATTTCGACGATGAAATAAAACTCCCGCGCAAATATAAACTTTCCGGCTGAGTTGCGTGTGCCGGCCGAGTCTCTCGAACGAACTGGCTGGAAATTCGAGCGTGAAGCTCTGTCGCCTTTGAAAATCGGCGGGTTATCTCTGAAATTCAAACGATTCCTTCCGAAATCCCCGATTCCGGCCAACGGCCGTTCAAACGTCAACGAACATAATCGAAAGATCGATCGTCGCCCGGCAAAGAGATATTCCGTGCAAGTTAAATCAACTCGTTCGACGACTATTAGAACAGGGCGCCAAGTGTTCCGTGTAAACCCCCATCTGCGCGCAATTTAATAAATGCTCTCTGCCCCAAAGGGAGCCAGCTCGCGCGAATTACTTCGGAACGAGTTTAATTTAAATTTTAGCGAACGTTGTATTACTTTGAAACAATATTATGAGTGGCAACAACGGGCGGGTACGTTAACGCGATTACGCGAACAACGTCGAACGTCGGTGGGACGAAACGAATGAGAAAAGAATAAATTCTCCCCCCTGCCGCTCTTCTCTCAAGGATTCTACGATTACACGTCTGCAACTAGGGTTATATCGCACGTCAAATCTTCCAACCCTGACGTCCGTTAAACCATCCGGCGACGACGAATTTATTAGGCGACTTGTTCTAAGTGAACTGCGATCCGGCAGGCTAGAAGTTAAACGACATTTAACTAGTAAATAGATACCGAAATGAAAACGAAGGGGAACACGAGGCAGAGAGGCAAGTGTTAGCTCTCGGCCTGCGAGTACTCGAGATCTCATTCGCGCGATGCCATCGTGCTCGCGAAACAAGTGACGCTCTTCACTTCTCGCGTCCTCCGGGTAGTTTTCATCGCGCGCGCGCGCGCGAAAGAATCAAAAGCATCGGCTCTCTCTTTATAATGGGAAGCTTTGGAATTTCCCGCGCAAAGACACCTGACAGAGGGGAAGCTGACGCGAAGCTGACGCGAGCTCTGAAAATGCAAATTGAATTGAAGGAAACAGTGGCGAGTGGCAAGAAAGAGCCACTTTTCTTGTGGTCATTGCGTCTCGATAAGAAAAAATTTCATCCTTCCGAACGTAGTTGTGATTAATTAAAAACGTACGTACCTGTTGCGATACGAGTGTCAGAGTCTAGTAAACTGCAAACGACTGAACTGCGCAAGCTGTCGACAGTCATTTCGAAGATTAGAACAGTTTAAATCTCGCTCGTACGTGCGTACTTCGGATAGGAATCGGATGCATCGAAGGTAAACGTATTTCACGAAAAATATAGAGGAGGAAACGCTCTCTAGAGTCACCCCCGGTTGGATCGAGAATATTTGTTTTCGTCCCTCGTCACGGCCGAGTCTCCCGAATCGAACGAAACGGACGGACGCGCGACGAGCGGGAAACGCGTCGTGGAAAGTAATAAAATAATGAACGCCCGGAGAGCATGGTAAACGCGGGCAGTGCGTCGGAAAAGCGGAGAGAGGGAGCACAATAGAGGAGGGAAAAGAACAATTCTCAACGCGCAGCGATCCGTGTAGCCTCCGTTCACTGTCGAACTTGATTCATCCATCCCCTCCGTGTCGGTGTGGAAGTGCAATAACTTCTGCGTAGTAAAACCGGTGTAAGTGGAATGGGTCGGCTATATACCGACCATCAACCTTGTTCCTCCATCCTCTGCGTGTTACATGTCCATGTCGTTCCGTCTTTCCTTTTAAATTTAGTGCAAAACAGCACTTTTTCTCTCAAATTTGGAAAAACTTAAATTTTGTATCTTTTGAGAAAATCATTTGCGCGTTCGACCTGCTTCTATTATATGCACAACGTGGGTTTGCCTCTAGAATTTTTATTTATCTGATCGTCTGACACTGTCGTTCCCATTCAAAAGATAATAAGGTAACAAGTTCTCGCACGAGATTTGTCCTCCTTTCGTAACGTTTCTTTTCCAGGGCGTGTATCACTTGGACAATCACCACGTGCACCATGCAAATCACGCGATTATGGGCCACAGTGGCTTCCTCTGCGAGAGGCATCAGAAGAGATACTTCTTCGGCAGGGATTCGGTGGATCACGTCGACTTTGACGAGTTCCTACCACCGCCGCCAAATCTGGACTATCACGATTATTCCAGACAATTCCCAAGGGACCTCACCACGCAAACGGTAAACAGCTTTCCTTCGAAAAGAAGTATGCGCCCTCGCTTTTAGGAAATCTTAGAACAAGTACTATATTTGTATAATGAATACAAGTTAGAAATTATTACTCAGTATACAATATAAATATATGAAATAGATATATTTTGTGTGCTAAAAATCTTTGTTATAATGATACCTTGTATTATTATTTACAATACCATACGATAAAATTAAATTAAATACAAAATACGTTTAATTTTAAATTAAAATAAAATAGAATAAATATAAAACATACTTTGTGCAATTCAACAAAAAGTCTGCTAACGTCTTAATATATTGTGCATCATCATATTAACTGCATCATAAATGATCCATGATGAGTACTGAATATTAAAAGTAAAAGTGTCCCGAGACTTTCAAGATAGTTTCAAAAAGGGAAAGAATAAATCGCGAATGAGATTAAGCGTTACGTATTGAGTTAACATTATGTTAAATTTCACGGATTATGTTAAATATCGTACGGAGCTTTCGTAAAATGAATAAATTGCAGGTGAGCACGACAGCCGACGTGCTGCAGGAAGAGGAAGAGGAGTACAGTCCGAGCGTTCAGCACGAGTTCGTGACTTTTGATCTTGACGAACCTCTGCCTCCTCCGCCGCCGGTCAGGGCCGGCGAATGGACCTTCGACACGCTGAGAAAAACGACTCCCGTCTGATACACCGTCAGGTACATTTATCCGCATCCGGCCGCACTTTTACCTCTCCCTCCCGTACTTGTCGCATTTATCGAGAATTTAATTACATCGCCGTATCAGCTTTCCCGCCGATCGATAGACATCGAGTGAGATTGTTCGTTCAAATTGGAGAATCGTGTTAAATTCGCGCTCGATTTAAAATCGGCATTTCGCACGTTTCATACTCCTTGCAACAAATACCAATCTCGATCGATCGTTTCTAACTGCAAAGTTTTTACAAAGTTAAATTCCTTCAAAAATCTGTCCTCCGACAACGTGTGACAGTTCTCGACGTAAAAGAGAAAAAAAAAAAAAAAAAGAAACTTCGTTACACGGTAAAAGAGAGGAAGAGACGGAAAGTTTCGAGCAAAATCACGCGTACGGATATGCCCGGTATGGAAATGATCGTTTCACAGAATGAACCGAGCGGTTTGTGACTTTCCACGCAGATACGCGAGGCTGGTGCAAAGCGTTGAAAGCGACGAGGAGGACGACGCGGAAACCGAGGAGGAGGACCACGACATAGCCGGCGATTAAACAAATCGACTCGCTTTTTAATGAGATGCCGTACAACCGCGGGATCGGGAACCTTTCATCGTTCAAACTCCATTGGAAAGCGATACAAAAGCAGACACGGAGGCAACGGAACTTGGATCGATGGATCATCGAATTTCGGTTCTTAATAATTCGTCCAACTTCTCCTTCTCGCGGAATGTAACTTTGTGACTCAAGACCTTGTGGAGCCTGGGAAGACGCGAAGAAGAAAAGAGAAGACGAATCACGCAATCCATAAATAACAATAAAGTGAAGCGACTTTTCAATTTGTTTTCTCGTGTATTTTTTTGTACTTGACATTATCCGTCATCTGTTGAAAGGAACACGATGAACATTTCAAGACGATAAACCGTGAGACCGTCTTTGTTTGAATGATTTCAATCAGCTAATTGACTGCCAACCTCGATCTTCCATTATTGTACATGAGATGAATACGATAATTTTTAAAACGAACCGTCCTATTGAAAGAGGATAAGAGTTTCCAAGATGTGGAAACAGAGCTTAATGGTAATTGATTTGACGATCGTCGAATTTGTATTTGTACGAAAGTTTACGTAGCGTGTAGAATTTTTAGCAAATAATCATCACGCGAGTAATCGTAGAGAGATTATGGAGTAGTCTTGAATTCGTCGTTTTGTATTGCGATTGTTGACGCTGTTATAATTTTCTAGTCGTTAGGATTGTTTGTATTTGTGTTTATCGGGTAGAATTTTTACGGAGAGGAAGGAAGAAGATGTTTTCCAAAAGACTGCAACATATATCTGCCATAACTGAAAGCAATCGAAACTGTAAATCGATTAAGTCTCTAGGTGCGTAAGCATTAGAGTGAGTTTTCAACACTCGAACATCCAACGTTTTACTTTTAATACTATGGGGATCGAAAAGAATCGATTAGGATCATTTAAGACTGAGACGATTGAATGGTTCCAACGATTCTTGCGGATGATCTCAAATTGCAGAATAAGGTCTTCCTAGTGTTAAAACTGAAACGAATGTAAACTTGTACCAAAAACTGTAATGCCGATGAAAATGTTGATTGATTAATTGGAAAATGGAGCGCTATGAGCTATGTTCAGGAAGAAATTTTTGCCAAATGAGAGAAAGAAGGAATTGCAACTATGAATTTAAAAAATACAACAGTGATATGTTGATCCTGTCACAAACTTGTTAAAAAGACCCATCTAACTAAAGGAAATGTGCTGTACAGAACATATAATATTGTTACATCATTAATGTCTGAGAATTTTTAACACAATTATATAGTTGATAAGTTTTTTATACAGTAGTCAATTTTCCACCAGAATTTATATATATATATATATATATATAGACATATATTGATTAAACAAAGAAGAAAGTTATTAAGATGATCAATCAATAGCTAGTCAATCGAATAAATAAGAAAGATTTGATTAAAAGTGTGATGAAATGCTTTCTTTTTTAATTTTCTATTCATCATGTTGAACGTTGTTATCACAAAACTTTGGCTAATAAGTTTATTCTTTAGCAACAGCCATGTTTGTATAACGTATCATGTATAATATTTTCTTGTTCCTATTTTTGAATAATTTTTATGTACCTACAGCTTTCCAGTCACATAGAAATATGTACATACTTGTACAAAAAGAGCATTGTCACATAAAATACTCAAGTTAAATTTACAAAAATGTTCCTCCAGTAAATTTAATTAATTAATCAAATATGTATATCATCTTTTAACTTTTATCTTTAGTAAAAGAGACGTCAAATTCTTAATGACACGAGTAAAACTGTATGTTCATTTTGTGTGACTGGAACATAATTGTTGCCATGTAAAAAGACTTATTTCCCGATTTTACACGCAATTGCTACCTGTAAATAAATTCAAATATTTGCAATATACGATAATAAAATGTATTGCCAAGGAAAATTCATTTTGTATTGTACGTTTGTAATACTCGGAGTCAAATCATTAAATGTGACTCTCTAAAAGACTTTCTCATAGGGTTTAAGTGAAATAAAGGAAAAGTGGCCAATTGCCACGGTCTAATAAAATGAGAAGGGAAACGATTAACTTATAAGACATTTGTCCTGAAGAGGGAGGACGTGAAAAATGTTTCTTGAAATGTTGCCATTGTTTATGAAATAATCCATGTTCACTAGCATGTAATAGAAGTTTATTGTTTATGTATTCGATGGAGATAAGCTTGTCTAAACTTTACAATTTGTACAATAAAGTTTCTTCAAATTAAACGATCGACGATCTTATTTGATTCGCATCTCGTACAAATCGTTTTAATCAATGTGCATTCGGCGTATCTCTCAAGTAAGCTCCGAGATGTTTCTTATTCGGTATTTCAGAATATGAAAAATATCGTGAAAACTAATGTCAATTTTTACAAAGATTTAATTCTCGAATACAGTTCTATTTATGAACTATCTATGAACGATCTATTGGGTAAAAATTTCAAATCTTTATTTATACATTTTATAAATCATACGGTAGGGAGGGATAAGAAGTTTATAAATTAACCCTGTTGATTATTATTTTTTTTTTGTTTATAAATGAAACTGCCCCATTTATGGACATGTAGCGTTATCTCAGCAGAATTAAAATCAACGCCATCTGCGTTTCCTCAATCGTTCCGCCGAGGAATTCGTTTCCGATAAACCGATGCCAACTTTCTTAAAACTCACAAACAATAGAAAATCTGTAAATTGATATTTTATTTATTTATCACCATAGAGATGTTTATACTGTTATATATATAGCTGACATCTAACATATTAATTCATTCGTACTTTTTTCGTACTTCTTTCTTCATTCATTACTTATTCTTCAATCTTTGGTTATCAGATATTTTGTTATAAGTTATTTTATTATTTGATATTAAATATATTATTTATAAAAATAATGTGGACTAAATTATTTGTAGTACTATGAATGAAATAATTATCATCATAGTACCTACAGACACTGAAATGCTAGCATCGCGTAGCGCCGAAACGGTGGAACTATAATCTGTCATTGTCCTTGTCTGTCATACAATATTAGTCTGTCTTTGTCTGTCGCACGCTGTTTCTCTCTGTCTATAAGCAACCGTGTCCTGCCATCTATCGGTCGTCTTTGAAACTAGTTCCATCGTTTCGCCGCTACGCGACGCCAGCATCTCAGTGTCCATAAACTGAAACAAAGTTTTATTTGCAACAAGATGCAATTTTAACGATGTCAGTTTAGTTTAAAGTGCAGGTGCAGTTTAAAAGTTTAACACACGCGTATTTACTTTGTCTTTTTTATGCGGTGATTGCGCGTTTCAATCGACGACGAGCAGAGCAAATGTTCAGAGAAAAGGTAATTATCAAGGCACTTTGTGACGATTTTAATGACTGATATTTCGTCGATACCTGTGAATACCCTTTATTTATCGATCGTGGAAAAGAACAGTTGTATTTATTTTTATGATCGTGTACTTACACGTGTATTATATAAAGTAAGATGTCTTTTATCAGAACGCGTAGGGGCAGCTTGCTTATATTGAAGAAGCAAAAGGCGAAGGAACTTTCAGACACTTTCGTACAGTTCATTTTGCGACCAATGTTTGCCGATCGGATTATTTTTCAAACGCGAGTGATCAAAACTCAGACAAAATACTGCGTATTTCATCTCCCGATTGGTTATATCGACACACGAAGCATAACTCGCAAGTATCGATCACAATGAAAAATTATCGATAATTCAACCTCGTGTAACTTTTTAAAGAAAGAGCATGTGGTAATCTGGTGCACTTGGTCTTATTTTAAATCGTGAAGCTTCCATTTTGACAGTTTTGAGTTTATTTAAAAAAGACTGAGGAAATTGTAAAAATTCGAAGATTGAAATTTTCTCTTTACAACGATTCCTTAAAACTCGCTGTATGATTTTTTTATCGTTTTATTGAACTTTGAACGTTGGAAGTCAGATGTGAAATGTAGGTTTCTTCAACTTTTGTTCTATTCAACGTTCGATAAAATGGTGGGAGAAAATCGTGCGAACTTTTAAATGGATCTAGTTATGAAAAAAATGTTTTCAAGAAAACAGTAGCCTCGTTTCTTGTACGATCTTCTTTTTACCGAAATTACGTCGGTTTTTCATTGTCATTGATACGGTTATGCTCGTGCACCTAAGTCTTTCGTTCAACAGTGTTCAACAGAACAAACCACTTTTGCAATGGTAACACACAATTCTGATTAGCAAACGTTGACTCGCACAATGTTTAATACGTAGAATAACAAATTCGAAACTTAAACAACCACAAAGTGCGATGCGTCGTAGATAGATAATAAGAATATACAATACTTGTAAATAACATCGATCACGTTTGCACGAGCAGACGAAACTCGTCGAGAGTTTAAAATCATTCTCATGTGCGCGAATTTATACCTCAAACAGATAGAATAACGCTTTAAAGAGTCAGCGTCACGGAAATCGCAATCGATTTTCACTCGTCTTGAGAAAGTTGTTGAAACTTTCTAATCGAAAGTAAGAACGAATGCAGACCGATCTACCGATTTTACCGAGTTTTTGGATTAGAAATTAACAACTTGATACTATTTACACAGCGACACTTTTGAAGTATCTTCTGAAATCATTCAGAATTTCACACGACGGAGGACCGCGTTGATCAAACGAGTATCAAGAGAAACAGTCTTGGTCGACTAGCGTAATCAATAATAAAGGCGCGGTGTCTCAGTCGCGAGTCAAAATATTTCACTGATTCGATGACTAGAATCGTCGGTTTGCGAGCTTTCCAACTGAAAGTCTCGAGTTTCTTTACGCATTTCAATTAAGACGTAATCGAATCATTGTTTCTCGATTCAAAGATAAGCCAAGCGCGTCGATCACTCTTTAAACTCGCGCGGCGGAGTTATGGATCAGCGACGCTCTTCCTTCTCTGTTAACACGTTGAATGTCACGCCAGTGGTTATCATACATCCTAATATGCGCGGATAATAAATGTACATATGTAAATAAAACTTTTTTTAGATAAAGTTTTATACTGCATTCATTTCTTCACACTGTTGCATTAACGATGGTAATATATAATAATAAAAATTTGTAAGTACTGACATTTATAAATATTGCTTAAATTATATATATTTCTATGAATCTGGGCGTGCCGGTCACCGGTGACCCCCGTGGTATTCAACGTGTTAAAAACTCTTTCAAACGCATACATACGCACGCGCACACGCGCGCATAGATCGATTGCTAAGCGCGCTAAGCTTAGTCGCCTAGCTCCGCGAGACCGCGATATTCCCGAATATCTCGGGATCGTTCCGCTTGATTCGCCCCGAAATAGTTGGCGAAGTTCCCCAGTTGAACATTGTTCTCCCCGGTTTAATTAATACGGCGGATTCTCGCTTCTCGGTGTGCGCGCATGTATGCTCTCGGCTTGTTACTGGGGAACACGGTGTCAATCATTGTTTTCGAGACTTTCCTACGTCTAGATCTCTCTATCTTCTTGCTCAACTCCCCCGAAACTACGAAATGTATTTTTTTCCTCGTCTGGACACGAGCATCTATTTACAGAGAAATATTGTCTTTTATTTTCCTTTTTTGTGATTTCATGATTACGTGTTGCGCGAAATTCGAGAAGATCCGCAACTTTCTCTTGAAATCCACGAGTATATTATCCGAAGGAGATAGAAAAATATACACTTTCGTGTAAAAAAATAAATGGTCCGGTGGTTATATCAAAATCTCTGTCTATCGCGTACAACAGCTTATTTTCGTATTCGGTTACCAGTTAATCGTGTACAGCCTGTAATTGCGCGCGTTGAAAGTTTTCCCTCGCGAAGAGCAAAGTGCTCCGACATCGGCCGATGATGCATCGCGAACAATTTGCTTTTTTAGAATTTTCATTTAAATTTCGCGCCATCATTCTGGCAGACGTTTAACGTGAGGTAGGACCTCCGTTGTACTGTGCATTTCCTACTACAATACGCATACACATTGTGACAAAAGTGTTGATGAAATCAATTCACAATGATTCAGTTTGAAATTGGAATAAAAGTTTCACTTACATCGCCTGATTGCACGTGGAAAAAACGAAACGGTGAAAAAAAAAGCACGGGGTAAACTCTTGCCGCACAAAGTGGAAAAAATTATATAATATAATTTATATTATAATTATAATAATTATATAATTATAATATATATATATAATAGTATATATTTTATTTATGATAATATAAATTATATATATTAGGTTCGATCGTTTTAATTTCGTCGAAGAAAAGGACGACTAAACACCAGCGTCTCTCCGTGTCTGTCTTGTGTCTAATTTACGTACAAAGATATTTGGAAACAATCAATGTCGCTCTGCCGTGTCTCGAGTGATAAATCAAATTTAGCTGATCATTTGTCGCTCTCTTGCGTGAAAATTCTCTCGTCTATCAATTGCTTCGTACAACGGAGGTTCCATCCACTGTGTTTCAATGGTCCCGGCTAACATCGTCCGCGTTCCAATGTAGTAGAAAAATAACATTTCTCGTTGATTAAATTATCTTCTATGTGCTGTTTCCGATATGTCCAACGACGACGACGTATCATCGTTAGTATCGATCAATCGAACCACTTAGGGCGGGGCGGGAGGAGGGGGGAAGAAGGGAGAAAATTGGACACTTGCCTCACTCTGTCTTTTAACACAGTAGCCGTCGACGAGCTAAATAGAACAACGCACGCGAAAGGTTGGTCAACCAACCGCAGAGAGAGAAAAAAAAAACAAATGGGATTAAAATCACTGTACGAACGATAGCAAGTTACGTTTTCTCTCGACAGCCGTCACTTCTGAAAATGAGACTTTTTTCAATTTTGGGACTTGAAACGAGCTCTCTCGATCCCCTCGATCGTCACCGTAATTTTTTAACATTTCGCTTTCGTAAGATGGAATTCGTTCCACGGGGAAAACGAAGAAATTTCCTCCGGCGGCCGAGAGAGAGAGAGAGAGAGAGAGAGAGAGAGAGGTACAGTCAGTCACGATCAACGCGCAATCACTCGTCGATTTTCAGGGGAAAGAGGAAACGAATCAACGGCCGATTATGGTCGGCTCGTCGGCCATGGCGATCTCCTCCGTCGGTGCCTTGTCCCTCTTCCTCTTCCTGGAGAACAGCATGAAGGCGCATCCGGCGAGCAGGTTGCAGAGGAACACGACCCAGGCGAGGATCAGCGAGAAATCGTATCTCATGATCGCGCCCTTCGGGAACGTCGTGTGCACGTGCTTGCTTTCGAACTCGATCGAGGACAGAAGCACTTGTATCACCACCATGTTACAAGCGGCTGCAAACGAGGTAAGAACGACGATTGGATCGATTGTGAGGATTAATCGGCCGCGGATCATCGGTCGCGCTGATTGGCAAATTGAGATTTATATGATAGGAGGGAAATAGTTAGTTACGGATGAAGTTAGAGACACACAGAATGCAAATCTTGATCTAGCCAATCGGTCACAGTCGCTAAACTGAACGTGTATTAATTACCACTGATGAAGTGTATCCCGCCGGCCAGTCGCTTGAACATGTACCGTGGATTGCGGAACGTATAGATCGAGAACGAGAAACCCATTATCATCACGAACAGGCTGATTATCGCGAACGACGCCTGCGTCCTCGAATAATCTGCAAGTATATCACAAATAATGATTCGAACGATCGATCGAGTTCTCTTCGAGCTCTCGAGACGATGAGAAAGATTCTCCGCGTGTTTCGAGCGAGTGAATCCTCGAAAGGCAAGGAATTTGAGAGAAAAAAAAAGAAAAAGTTGTTCTACCAAGAGTAACTTGACTTCACTTACTGACTACGGTGTTCAATCCCGGGTTTAACTTGAACTGTTTCTCGGTCGGGAACATGTCTTGGTTCTTGCACTCCCCTGGAAAAGGAAAAACGAGATGCGGTTAAATGAAAAGGTGAGACGAGAACAGGGGGTCGTGTCCGCTTCGATCGTGAATCGGTTCACTGGTAATCACCCTATCCGTCTTCGTTTCCCTCGCAGCTTCCCATTTTACTATTTTCTCATGCCTGGTCATCTCTCTCTCCTCTCATGCCTGGAACCCCTCGTTCGTGTCCGCGTCACGGTGAGTTATTTTTACGCGCAGCCTCTGAACGGGGCTGCCGCGCAGAGACAATGAGATCGCGATCAATATTTTTATATGTGTATGTGTGTGTGTGTGTGTGTATGCCGCGTGACATTCGATCCCTCGATCAATTTGCTAGCCGGCCGATCGATCGTGAATTCGTCGTGTTCGCCCATCGACGCGGATTTGAGGCGATTCTCGTTCGACGCGAAAAAAAAAATAGTTTCTCGGACTTTCGTGTCGTCTAAAAATACGAGTAAGAATCGTTCATCGACGGCGGCGGGAAGGACGGATCCCCGAAAGAGATTAGAAACGATGGTTCGATGAGAGGAACGATCGGCCGCGTGATTTACGACGATATCACAGTCGTCTAATTCGGTGTCTCTGATGCGTGGATGACGAAGCACACGTGTGGAACGGCGAACGCGCCGCATGAAAAGCGAACTGCAGAGATACACAGACACGTTTCTGGCACGGTCGTGATTAATTGCTCGTGAGCCAGATCGACTGAGTTTATTACTGGATCGCTCCTCCTCTCTCCTTGGCTCTCCGATTGTTTTGGGTCTGCTCTGTTACTTCGAGGAGAAAAGATTTAGAAGGGAAAAGGAAGAAATTACGCGGCGTTAGAGTGAATCACGTACATCGAGAGGGGTTTATAATCGCATCGAATTTATCATCGCGAGGCACGCTAAATCTGATGAATCGTTTCGAGCAAAGGTCTAGTAAATCAAAGACCGCGAAACTGTACACAGGCGCGAAAGACGCGACCGCGTGCATCGATGCAATGTCACACTCCGTTGTTTCTATTTTAAGCGCGGGAAAATAGCGAGCCGCGGTTTTCGAACGCGCGCGGCTCGTCGTCTGTATCGATTATCGAACCCCCGCCTTTTTGAAACAATGCCATTGTCGCGCGGACCGAGTTTCTTATCCGAGTTTGACTCGCGGCACCTGTGCAATTTCACAGCATCTGTGACTAATCCAACGATGATGTAGAATCTCTCTCGGACGGACGTTTCAAACAGGACGCGTCGTTGTCTCTGTCACGGGCGTTAAATCACGTGCGGCTGTATCGAGAAAAGCCTCTGACGGCGTTTCGGTCGCTCGAGCCAACTACAAAGCGAATAACTTGGACTCGACTCGGTGGATTTATTCCTTTTGTTTTTTCGCCGCGACTTTTTCTCTTTTTTTTTCTTTTTTTTTTTTTTTTTTTGATCAGAGTTAGTCAGCTCCGCAAACGCGAATCGATCCGCAAACAGTCCACGTGGACGTTGAGCGAGGCTTGGCTTAAACCGATGTCACTCGGACGAGCTGCAATTTGCGTTCTTTTCGTGAGAATAAAGTTGACGCAAACTTCGGAGAAAATATGACACCGGGGACGATATTTTTCAAGCAAGCTCGACAGACTTACAGAAGGGGACCATCTCGGTGGAATTTTCCGACTGCGGCACCATCCCTTGGACGCAGCCTCTCCAGAGGCCCATGTGCTTGTAAATCAATCGTCTGCCTTTGGCCGGATCCCCGAGGGGCAAACCTTCCTTGTCCGGCGCCTCGATCGTGAACCAGTGATTGGTCCCGATGGCAACCGACCATATGCACACCGACAGACCGACGAGAACGGTGCACCCGAGAAGAATTCGTCTCTCGAAGATCACCTGTAATCAGACGACAGACGACAGATGACAGAAAATTTCACTTCTCTCTAACTTTTCTTTAAGAGAAAATTTTTAGCGGAGCTAAAGCGGAGACGAGGGAGAGCAGTTGGACGTTAAAGAGGGGAAAAACACGTGGCAACGCCCGTACCTGGTTGTACAACGCTTTCATTCGACTCGCCATTTCGCTCGGTTCTCTGAATATTTTATTCCTTATTTGACAGGGCAGAGCGGTCCACTTTCCCTTTGTCGCTCGACTTAATCACCTCGTGTAATCAGCGCTCCGCCATGCTGTGCAGTTGCCGCGCTTCAGATTGTACGTTCTCGGAGAAACTCTCTCTCGAGCTTCCTCCCCGCTGAAGGTTCCTCAAACATTCGTCATTTTCACTGAGTTCGGTATCTCTCGCAAAACTCTGTCCCTTTGCGTCAGACTCCTAGAAGCGTACACAGTCGACGTTCCGACTGGTTGCTTTGAAAATAGTTTTTAAAACTGGCGTAGCTCGATCGCGTTCACTCTCGTCTTGGTGTGTTTAGCGAACTCTTCGTTTATTTCATCTCACAAAACCTCTTTGCAGCGGGGAATTTTGCTAAATGTTCCGCTTAAAGAAAGAAAAAAAAAGGGGGGTGGATTTCCTTCCCTCTTGACTGCTTCAGGAATGAATGAAAAACTTGCTTGAAAGGTTTCGGCTTCTTTGCTTTCCCTCCCTCCTTAATTCTCGGACATCTTCGTTATTTCCTTCGCGCACTCGCTCGGGCCGTTCCTGTCCCGTTTCTCGATAGTATTCCACTCCGTAGCTTCCATTTCTCCTTTCAATTCTAATTTTAGTTTCTCAATTCCCTCGGAGTCTTTCCGAACTTTTTCCGAGAAGAAGATCGCTCCCCGAGAAGACCTCCGAAGACGGATTGTCTCTGTTCGCGAAATTCTTGCCACCTGTGAAAAAATACAGAGAATAAATTCCGTTCGTGCGACTGCGGCGAAGTCGACGCGATGACAGAGGCGATCTTTCAGCAAATTACACGCAAGAGTTTGGCGCCGTTTCGCCAAATTTCTACGCGGATCTCTTTTGGCTCCCCATGATCAACAAATCTATAAACTAGTCGGACAACGTCTAACGTAATGTGTGTGATGTCAGTTTTTCTCAAATTTAGTGAACATTGCCATTTAGTGATAATAATTTAAATAATGAATTATTACAATAATAATAAACTAGTCGGACATTTTTTCTCAAATTTAATGAACATTGCCGTCTAGTGACGATGATTTAACTTATCAAAACTTGTTGCGATTTATTCTAGTTAAATATATATAATTGATATTTAAAATAACGTGTTTGTTGTTAAATTTATAAGATAATATATGTAATGTATGTGTAATTTGTATCGAATAATATGTAATTGACATTTAACGTGTTTGTTGTTAAATTTATAAGAATGGAAGAGCACAGGAGTTTATTCGTTCTCTGTAAGGTTCTGAATCCTAACGAAATCCTAATAATCCTGAATAGCTGAATATTATCGTGCTCAGATTGACAGGCTGAACGTGGCTCTGTTTCAAGAAACGTCCAAGCCCGATTAATCGAAAAGCATGGCAATGCAAGACCTCATAGTGCCAGAATCACCCAAGAAAAAAATCAAAGAGTTGGGCTCCCTCACCCACCTGTATTTTCTCAATGAACCGTCAGATTGCCATCTTTTCAGATCTATTGAACATTTTATATTTTATCTACGAACATTTATATAAAAATCACAATTTAGTCAGAGAGAGATGAACGAAAATTGCAAACAACGATGGAGATTATATCATAGATTAAAACTGGATTAATTCTTGAATGAAATGAAATTTTGTACAGTATCAAAAAATGGCATTACCCTGATATATACGTACGTTTTGATATACACGAACGTGAAACAAGCACGATGGAAATTAGAAGAACGAGTCATCAACAGCGATCAATAGACGTACGCTCCGCGGCTTGAAATCGATCTGGCCCGGATTTATGGCTCCAAGTATAATTCCGCCTAACCGTATAATTTACCGTTTTCGTAATCCTCGATGGTCGTGCCATTCAGGAATCATTTACGCGAAATACGTTTGATTAAATCAAACATAAATAAGACGCGCAAGCCGAGAGTTTTCTGAGAATTTCTTCGTCCCGCGGACGACGCACGAGGAACATTATCAAGAGAAATATACAGTTGTACGTGCCCGAAATAATTTGGCAGGAACGAAACGACTGACTTCTGTCGAAAGATGCCATAATTTCATTTTCTGCTCGCCTTCACCACATAAATGTAGCGGCGCATGTATATTTGAAGAAGCCAAATTAAATATAACGCGTCATGCCAAGTGTGTGGAGTTTCTTTGTCACATCACTCTTCGAGGATCATGGGATCACCAGGAACGATTCCCGGGGGATAACGATCGTACGCGACGCGCGTCTATGTGTTTCAGTTCGTTCGCGAAGCGTTCTGACAAAGTGACTCTCTTGCCGAGAGTCTGAGCCTCCTCCAATCGCCGTGCTGTCATAACCGAGCATCGAAAGTATCTGGAGCGCATCAATCCGATGAACCGATCCTAAACGGACCTTTGTAATCTTTCAAAGTCTGTACTTTTCTTCGTTTGTCCATTTCTCGTAATTTTTCGAAGCTCTCAGGCGAAAAGAAAGGGAGCCGTCGATCTCTGTATTTCGTTAGAGAATTGGAAAATTAAATTAGTTGGATCCACAAACGATTTATTTGTATCGAAAAAATTTGTAGAGCCTCGTCTAGGAGTCCAAAGGGGATCGGCGCGTAAATGTTTCGATAATTCGACGCGGAGAACGAGAATAGAAAAAGCGACGGTTCTCCAACTGAGAAGCGAAGCGTATAAACGCGGACGAAATTTATGTATTTCTTTTTATATTTTTCCGGCCGATCGGAAAGAACCGAGTCTCGCTGGGCGTCGATCGCGCAAAGAGAAAATAGACACGCAGGTGTAACGTAGACGGCAGTTGGAAAACCGCGAGTTGAATGATGCTGTCGGCCAGACACGCGACATAAATTTGGCAAGATGTATCGTCGGCTCTGACAAGCGTCTCAATGTCTCTAAGCCGAAAATTTACTGCACTTTGTCTCGTGATCTCCGATCGAACTCGCGTCTCGACCTTAATTGGATCTCTGCTAATTAAAATTTCACGGATAATTAATTCGCAATAAGAAACGAATGATACGAATCAGAAACCGTGCGCCTGTTGCAAATTCAATTAGTTTAACGCGTTCGTTTCGCAAGAGCGTCGGTTTAGGTTTGGTTTGGTTTGAAGGAAAAAGTGAATAAAAGCAGAGCGTGTCTGACACGTGGCGTCTGTTTCCACTGACGAAGGATTGCTGGCTTCGTCTGAATTTTTTTCAAAGCCAATGATCGTATCGTCCCCAGGAAAACTGTTTTTCCATAATTTTCTTTCAGTTACACGCGAGAAACATAGTTTCCTTCTGCGTCGAGAGTACACGTGGACGAATAAAATTTGGAAAACGAGCGACGTTTGGCAAATACGACCCCATCGCAAACGACGTTAATAATAAAAATGTTCATCCTTAACAAACACAGTTACGACTGTCGTGTCGTGTTTCGTTTCTGGTATCGGTATTAGAGTTTTAGTGCTCGTTAATAGGAATATTCACGGTGAAATGAAATTCCTATTAACGAGCACTAAAAACTATCTTAAAGCCTATGGGCGTGTTTACCATAACGCGGACGTAAGCGCGAATTTACGAGACTCGCAAATTGCGAAAAACGATCTTTACGATCGACGCTGCACGCCGTGAATTATTATACACAAGCGCGTCGCTCGGAGTCGATATCGGTGCCCCGGCGTTCTAATTCTCTAAACGAATCGCCCCTCGAATTGCTTCTCGATTGAAAATTTTTGCAACATTCTCCTTCCTTAAAAGTGCTCTTGGAAAATTTGTTGAAACATCCCTCTGTGCTTTTAGGGGTGCGGCGCCGAGTGAAAGTAATAATTTTATTAATAAAGCCACTACACCGGGAGATCGGGTGCAGGTATAGCACAGACAGGCGAAGACAGGCTCGTAGAAAATTCCATCAAGCCGGGGAATTACCGGCATTTGGCCTAGTTTTTGCGAAACACGTACCCTTTCCCCCCTTTCCACGGCGCGTTAATGAACGTGGTTCCCTTTTTTGCCCCCAACACGAAGGAGTCGAAAATTTTTTCAAAACGAATCAACCCTATTTCGATCTCGCAGGTTTCCTATCTCGTAAAATGCGAGATCGCGTGTTTTTGGGAACGAAATTAGAATCTCCGTTTGGTTCGTTAATTTCGCGAAAGATTATGGCCTCGCCGGTGTTGTATAGTTGGGTAAGCTAGAGAACAGTTAGAAGCACATTCACGAGAGTAAAATTGTCCGAGCTTTGTAGATCGGCGATAGATTTTAAAACGAAGATTTAAGTACGAGACTAATTGCAAGACTCGAACTTTTGTTCTACAGTTAAGAAGAGGGTAACAGCATTATTATTTATTTATCGAACGGATAAAGTAGAACGTGTTAATGTCTCTCCTATCCTTCATTATGCACATACTTTGCCCCAGTTCAGCGACAGTTCTAATAATACACACTCCCGGCAAGCGCTGCTACCTTACTTTCAAGTTGATCATAAAATTTTTAGTTATTTCCCCGAGACGAACTGAGTGACATGACACAAAACTTTGACCCGCTGCCGGCGATACGTATTGCCATCGAGTCGGATAGCTGAACTCGTTTGCAAAGAAGGACAATCGTTGCAACGACTAAGTCGCTAACGTCGACTTTTCCGCAGTTTCGTAATTTTTATGTCTTAATATTTCACGGCCCAGATATTATCTTGTCAACGTGATTAACAGTTTCATATTTTCACCGTCAGAGAAGGTTGAATCTTCTGGACGAACTACGAGCTGATCCTCGATTCTTTACTTTTAGATTCATTCGCATTCACTCGACAGAGATTCAGTCTGAACTGAAATTTCGAACGAAGAGACGAATAAAAATCGTCGTAGAGCAAAAAGAAAAGGCGACATTGTCGGCAGAGACTTTGCGCGAGATTCGCGCCAGTTGGTTGGAACGTGGTTGGATCGTTCCGACTGAAAGTGTTAACGACGGATAAAAGTCGAGCGTTCGACATTATCGACGCCCGTCGTCGTTTTTCATTGCTTGACGATGACGTCAATGGACTCGCCATTGTTTTATTCGTTCGTGCGAAGCGCGCGGCGCGCACACGACAGTGTGGTGCACGCTTGGTTTATTTAACCGCAGCTGCAACTCCATGCTCGCGCCACGCATGGAGTTATAAACGCTGACAAAACGAGCCGCGCGCCAATCTGTCAGGCCGGGTGGACCGTGGGACACCCACAGCGGCTATTTTCGAATATTACCGCCTTTTTTCCTCTCGCTGCGCCGCTCTCTTCCCGAACGCGTTTATTCGCCTTTTGATGCACCGGGTGGAGATATACTCGCGAGAGCTCGGGGCCCATTGACGCACAACACGAAGTTATCAAAGTGGGGTTATCAAAATGACGAATTTGTAATTTTTCAGATATTCGTAACTTTGTGTACTTGAATGATTTTTGGAGGTTTGAATGATTTTTACTGAAAACAGAAGCTCGTGTCTTTTGTTATATTGTAAATTCTTTCGCGCTCTACTTCTTCGCTATAAATTTTACACTTTACTTGTTTCGATGGTTCTAGTGTTCAGGTTTAGGTTAAGTTTAGGTTTAGGTTTAGGTTTAGGTTAGGTTTATTACTAACGAATAAATGTCCACAAATGTTCGAAAGAGTTGATTCTTTCGCGATTTGTCTCGCAAACCGTCGAAACGAGCAACGTTTCTAAAGGAGTCTGAATTTTCATCCGTCGAGCCTCGTTCTCGAAGCTTCTACTTACTCGCGTATGTGCAAACCGCGGATTATACATAGGCGTGCTGCGTGTAAATTCGTTCTTTACCGATACGCGCGTTCGCAATTTCCGACACGCAGTGAGCGAAGCCAGAAGGAACCGATACTTCAGACAATGAGAACGACAAAATTTGCACGACAATGAGTCTGAGAACCGAGATAAGAAACATTTGGCCCGCATTCGCGGAGCGTCTATTGTCGCGACTTTTATCTTACTCGTTCGTCAAATTGTCAGGAACGAACAATTTCAAACCAATTCTATTCGCAAGAACGCAGAATACATGAAAGACTAATAAAAGGGAGAGAGGCAGATCTTCGCCAAAGCACATATATACAATGAAAATGATAAAACCACCGTGAGACAATAACGTTCCAAACTTAATGTTTATCGATTTATGGTCCCAATGGCGCTCCCTTCTCACCCTCTTTTCTCTCACCCTACGCACGGATGATTGATCGTCGCGGATGGTAGAGGCGTTTACATCGCCTTATCGTCGAATATATCGAACCTATAACCGCGACGCGCGAAAACGCGTTTCAGCGTTCCTAAATTCCCCGTCCGAGTGCTATTCTCGCTCGGAACGGAGTTGAAGACAAGCGGAAATACACGAACGTCGGCTTAGAATAGAATCAGAGCCAAAAATCTCGGACGCCTTTGGTGTTTGCTCGACGCGGGCGTATTCGTATCAACGACTGAGTGACGACCAACTGACAGGAACGTCATTGTTACGCTCGCTAAATGCATCGTCGCTATCGACGGATCTAGTCGTCGCGTCGATTTATTATTGGCCTGTACGATCGACTCGATCCGCTTCGGGCGGAAAAGTCAACACTGACCAGAACATCGGTCGTTCGTGCTCGCTACGCAGTTTTCGAATTCATCAACCGACGGAGAGTCGAGTTGTTTAACCGTTTGGTGGAAACAAAAGGTACCGGAAGCTTTAGCAAACTTACAGCTAGCGAGTCTTACAAATAGAAGGAACACGGTCGAAGAAACCGTTTCTTTTCTTTCTCTTTCGTCGAAGACTTTTGCTAAAATAGCAGTGACAAAAATTGAAAAAGCAAGCGCGTAAGCAAGCGAGTGGTGAGAATTTTTCGAAATAAATTTTCGCAACTGGTATACGTTGCGCCCACCGTTGTGACACTGTTTTAGTCAACTTCGTACATTCTGCAGGAGAAATAAATACGCACGAGCTAAGGAGTGCGATTGTTGACGAGATGTAAAATTAGCAGAAAGAATAATAATCTCGCGGCGTGGAGCACCTCCGTGGGGCGAACCTTTCGGAACTTTCCGCGTCATAATTGCAAACTAAAGTTTCGTAATTATCCCCCGGGAGTGCTCCGTCAATATTTACCTTTTTCCAGAATGCAAAGATTCTGCCCGACAATTGCGCGCGTGGGTGTTCAAAAATTGGAAATCTCAGCGAGTGAAGTTTGCCAAAATACTTTAATTACAGTTTCTTAAATCTCTTAAAGCTCGAACGATTGTCAACGAGCCGAACGACGAAAATTCTCCCGATCAATTTCACAGATGGAAAAAACAGGGGTAGCAGGCCTGAGAAAGCAACCGAGCGTTCGAAATAGAATAATTCGTCTGAAACGAATCGATCAATTGCGCGTGACAGGTATCTCTCGGCGCGCCTGACAAATCGATCCGCGTATCTCCCTGGTAAATTGAGAAGACGGGATAACGTTAATAGGCGATTGACACCGAGCAGACACCGTCGACACGTGGGATCGGGTGCGGATCGCGTGCGTGTGCTCTCAGTCAGCCTAACCCGAGGCGGCGACGATCGGCTAGCCGCTATTCGCCAGAAATAGGTCCCTGCTGGTAGTTGTATTTTTAAATAATTTCTCGACGACCTACGACAATTGCGTGGCATGCGGCGCGTTTTCACGCGGGGCTTCAATTCGTCGCCACTCATTGCTTTTATTTAACCTCTTGCGCTGGAACGACGTGCCACTCACGTCGAGAACGTTTCGTCACAAAATTGCAATATTTTCTCAGTTTTAACTATATATTTAAATAATAAACAAAACAAATAATAAATTTATTACTTGTTCATAATTTTGATCCAGCGATATGATGCCGACGAGGCTTTTTCTTTCAAAAAGAAAGCGACGGATTGTTGTACGATTTGGTCACTCGTTACGGTCCGCAAACCAGTTGCCAGCGCAAGGGGTCCAAGCAACGCCACGTCTTTGAATTAATTTTACCGCACGATGGATTTTGAAAACGTTTACGACTCTGTAACTTCAAAGTCCTATCGTTTTCGAATTTTTTCTGATCCCGAACTTTGTTGATTGAAAATTTCCTTCGCAACTTTCAATCGTTCGAGAAGCGAACGTACTCGATTCTAAATGTTTCTTCTTCCAACCTGCGCATTGTTCCAGCCATACGTTATTTATCAAGAACGAAAAACCTCAAAACGGCTCTCTCATTCGTCAGTTCGCGAGCACGAGAGCTCGAGTTTGTTTGCGTTCGCGTTTCTCTTGTGTCAATTTGCGTTTTCATCGACTGGGATCATTGCATCGGATTAATTCGCGATCCCGGTAACATTGACCAGACTTCTTCCGACCCCAGGCGATTCCTCTCTTTTCGTTTCAAACGCTGATACATGTAGTCCGTCTGTTTTGGTTGGACGGTATAAATACAATGGCCAAAAGCCGGGCAGCTCTCCTCGAATAAACACAGACGTTTCCCGACTTGGGTTGGCCAACGCCGGCATACATACGTGTACGTACGTACGTGAGAAAATTCATAGTGGTTCGAGACGAGAGTGCAAATATTCGCAACGATTAGATCAGAGATCAGGGGACCAAGCACCAGGAACCAGCATGAAAGGGGGATCCTCTCTTTAGTCAAATACGTTTAGGCTACGCGGCAAAGTTTTCTTAGAGATAAGAGCACGCCGTGGGATCATCGTAATAGCAGTTTGCTAATTGTCGCGGAACGACGAGCCAACGGAATAACACTCTTACAGTTTCCATCCCTCGGCGCGGAATGACATTCGAGATCGTGTTAATAAATGAGCGAAATTAATGAATGATAATGCGTTAATAAATATGAATGGATCCCCGTGGGGTCGGAAGGACAAAGCTAATCGAGGGATCGGAAATTCTGTTAACGCGAAAGATACTGCCTTTAACGACGGCCTCTCAATACGATCTTTCGCTGCTTTCGTTGCTTGAACCTCTGTCTTTTGTCATTCAATTTTGTTACGTAATGTCGCGCTCACGATGATAACGCGCAGAAGAAAGTATTAAAAAATGAGACAAAATTGATAAAACATTTCCAGTCTGCCTCATTTTTCTTCCGAAAATTAACAAACCGAGAGATATGCAAACCGACCAGAAATGAAATATTATTGCAAAAAGAAACATTACGAGGTACATGTTGATACGTTTAACGCTAAAACTATCAAAATGGCCAATTTGTAATTTTTGTTGAATATTTTACAGACGTAGAACAGTATATTTTTAGAGATTTAAATGATTTTTCGTAAAACATACAAAAGCTTCATGTACTTCATTGTATTACAAAGTTTTTTATTTTCTTTTTTTTTTTACTTTAACATCTGTGACGGAAATTTTACTTGCAATTAAATGGTTTTAATTGTAGCCGGTGGCACTAGCGTTAAAAATAAAGTTTCCCCGTCGCGGCTAATAATTCAACGAACAACAGAATTGCAAATTCGATTGTAAAGACTTGCCGCCAAATTATTTTCGCGGCTGTCGCGGAACGTTTCTGTTTGTAATTTATAATAACCGCGTATAAATAATTTACAACGTGCGTAAAGATCAAACGGATAAAACGCGCGAAATTTTCGCGCATAAACTGTGCAAAGCGTTCAAAGGAATACACCCGTCTGCCAAAATTCGTTACGGACTGACAAAATGCTACTAAACAAATGATTTACAAAGCGATATTCACCGTTCGGCAACATTTAGCGTTAGAAACCACGCTGGAAAATTTACTTGCGAACCAAATAAAGCGTTACGCTGCAGGTACAGACGCAATGATTAATCTCGTCGAACCGGGGCGTCGAATTTTGTTTTTGACGGGCAGACAAAATTAAGAAGCTCGCCGAGCCTCTTCTCGGATGAAAATTTGAAAGCAGCGTTTAACTCTTTGTCTATCTTTCGTCGGCCGTTTGTTCAAATATTCCGGAATATTCCGGACAATGGAACGAAAGAGCGACTCGTGGGAGAGTCTCCTCTGGACTTGTCTGCTGCGCTTTCAATCGCGCAACCGGTGTACAACGCAGCAGCTATTTCCACGTGGATGCGTGATAACGCGATTCATCGTACCTGGCGTGAATACGAAATAATTCGAACGAAAGGAATTCGCAAATCTTCGCCGTGCGTGTAAGAAAAAGAAATTATGATACAACAACGTTTGATACCTGCGTTAACCGGTTCCTTCCAACACGATCAATTGGGAAACCAATTTCGAATAATGTAATCGTCCCTCGCGCTAATTGCCATCAGCCTTCAACTGTTGATTGCCAAGCTACGTTTATTATATTTCCACCTCTGACTGCGAGCAATTCCTGCATTTCCTCGATAATCGACGAAGACGCCGTACTGCAAGATTTCGTCGAACCGAAACAGAATTTAATTAGGTTGGCGCGTGGGATGAAAAATTCAGAGAGCATTACATAAAGCCTGTCGCCAAGGAAAGCCATTGATGCTCTCGGTACTTCGCATTTCACAATGGCGTTTTATCGTGTTCCAGAAATTCGCGCGAGTCCCGGCTACGGCGAGACGAACAAAAGCGTGTCAATGCCGTTTCACGGTGATTATTATCGATCTCGACCACTGAGTGGAGAATTTATGCATTACGCATGTATCTGATTATCGCATTTTATTTTCTGGCGAATTCGATCAAAGAAACTGTACATAAAAAAGAAATGCATAAATTACATTTACAGAAATGAGCGTAATTTTTACACTCTGCGTTTATACGTTGCAACGAGTGATTCTTCAGTTTCTGAAGAACTGAATGGGAGACTGAATCTGGAAACGATGAATGAAAGGTGAGCGGTTCTCGAGAGTTTAAAATCTACAATTTCGAAATTTCAAAGCGTCTTCCTGAAGCGAGGTCTGAGATCGGGGTTCGCGAAGTGCACGCAAGAAGTCTAGCCAGAGGGATGTCGTGCCGCGTTAGGGTGAAAATTCCAGACCCACCCCTAGGTAGTCAATTTACAAGTAACGAAAGCTGCTCGTGACACGCGATCAGAAGTTGTTTGTCACGTGATCACAGAAGCGAATAGTCTTCTCGCCCAGCCTTCGAAACGATCGAAATTCAAAATATTATCGAGCACAGAGGCTGCTCGAGTGACGCTCGTGTTGCGCTCTCGTTTCAAAAACCAGCGTGCCCCACCGCACAGATCGTCTCCGATCGAACGAAACGGCGAAGGTGAGAACGAACGCGACACGGTGAAATCTCGAGGCAGATGGAAGTTGGCGTCAAAAATAAAGTCAAAGCGGCCGCGAGTCGTCGTCGTCGTCGTCGTCGTCGTCGTCGTCAGCGTGAAAAAAGCGGAGATCACGAGGGGACGTTTCGAAGATTCGCGCGGCGTAAAAGAAAAAAAGAAGAAAGAAAGAAAGAAAGAAAGAAAGGGAAGGCAGCGACGAAGCGAGCGTGGGCGACGATTCAACAGGAGGATTCACTCGACCGTCGACACGTGTCGGCCAGACTTCCGATTCTTCAGACTTTTACCTGCGATCCGTCGTTGCGTCCGCGACGTGACGTGTTTCGGTGCTCGAGAGACGACACAGAGTTCCATCCAATGTGGAACCGGCGATTTCAGCCGGTTTCTCGTCCGACGAAACGAGTTGGAAATAAACGCAGTGAGGGTGAGCGGTGGCTCCGTACGATCTACACACGTTGCCGGTCGGCCCGACACTGATCGTACATTTACTACTTGCTGCGTGGCTTCGCAGCGGGAGCGGAACTCCCAGTGGGGGTAGCGGCGGCAGGAAATGGAACAAGGGGGGAAACTGGCGAGCCAAGGGCTACCAGGGAAAATATATGCGACGGAGAAAATCCAAACGAGAGAAAGAGAACACGACGAGTCCAACCCTCTGTGGTTCGTACGACTGCTAGTCCGCGGCCAACTGCATTTTTACGGACGTTTATTCTGCTTTCATGAAACTGCGAAATTTATCGTATGTCTCTCTCTTTCTCTTAAGTTTCGGTACTTTGCAAAAATTAAACTCGCACAGAATCGCTTTATCGCTGTCGATAAAATTGCAATTGTTCTTTATTTCACACGGTTCTACACGAGACATTATCGGTTATTAATAGTGCCTAGAAAGTGTATTGATTTTGAACGTTTAACTATTCAATGCAAAGACATGGCTCTACTACGTGAATATTTGCTGCGCTTTTCTGCGGGATACATTTTTCATTTTGCTTTTTTTTTTCTTTTTAAATCGCTTTCATCGTTAGTGGTGCTCGTTAGCGTTTGTCGTTGAATTTGTTAGGATCGCGCAGTTTCGCTGCGCTCAAACGCGGTCAAACATGCTGAAAATAGTTGGCATTTCGAGACACAGTTTGAAATACAGGATCATTAAGTTGATCCTAATATTAGATTGTTTAAATATTGCTAAGCAAAGATCCAAAGATGCGTTCAACAAGTGTGTTAACGAGGACGAGCACCAGCACACAATCTTGGGTGCGAAGAAAAATTTCGGCATCCTCTCCCAAATGAAAACACCCGTGTTCCTAGTTGCCTGATCTTCGAACAGACCCGACGCGGTGCACGTGGTGCGTCATAACTTCGCCCAAAAATGCTAAAAGCGACACTAACAATCCGCAGCCACTGATCCAAATTAGATTCCACATGAGCGACGATTTGTACACGCTGTTAATCTCCATCGATCCGGCCTTTTTCGGCCGAACTTTGCCGACGTAATCGTTGGACCATTTCCTGCGAATGCCTGCTTCCCCCAAGCGCGTTACGATGTCCACAAACCGATCCTTGTACGGTGAATGTTTCCTCAGGAAGTACACGTTCGGCAGCTTCACGTAACACAAGTGTTTACAAATTTTCGCGGTAGCGTTACCAAACCGCGCCTGCAAGTAAATGTTCATGTTCGCGCCGGCCGTGTCTAGGAAGCAAGTGACGTTCTGATGTTGCTTTAAATAATCCATGCAAGGTTGCCCGATAGTATCGCCTGTGATTGCTTTTCTCTTCAGTCGGAGAAAGGATTCGTCGTCGTTGAAGAACGTCACGTTGTAAAGATCAGGCACGACAACGGGAATCAACCCGGACTTGTCCAGCTCTTCGTACGTTTTGTAATCCATTTCGGTCTTCTCTGTCATGCTGACGGTGGTGAGATCGACGAACAAATTTGCCGAGTAGATCGACGAAGCGATTATTATCGCGAAGAATATAACTCTCTCTTTCGTTCGCCTCGGCTTCGACGGCATAGAGATCGCTATCAACAAACCGAAGATCTTCAACGGCTGCCACAAGTCTGGGTTAAACTTCAGCACGGCCGATATCCCCCAGAACACGAGAACGACGCAGCAGTTTATGGCTATGCCGACAAGGGCTTTCCCCTCGAATTTGTTGTACTCGTATTTAAGCGGTATTACCGGGCACCAACTTTCGAAATTAAGGGGCAAAGTGTACTCAATCGCTCTGGAGTAATTGTCCGCGTAGAGTGATAACGACGGAAATATTATGTCGCATTTTCCCTCAACTACGGCCGGGACTGGTCTCTCGTAAGGAAGTAGCACGATGGTGAAGTTCATAATCCGAGCAAGCGTTTTCAAAGTTTTCACGTCCGGGTTTTCGTATTTTTTTAAATTTTTGGCGTACCATGTGTAGTCTGTGCGATTTAGCGTGCCTACTCTTATCGGATAACCGTGAAGATTCCCCACTTTATTCGGGAACCACTCGACGCCGGAAGCGTAAGGCCGTTGATCGTAGACGCGCGTGAACGGATTGTACCGGTGAACCATCGCAGCGGCTTCCGATCCGTTCGGTTCCAACAGCTCCAAAACCGCCATGTCGATCAGATAGCTGTGCCACGTTTGCTCCAGAAACTGCTCAAAGTTGCAATTTCGTTCCTCCAGCATGGTCACCAACAAAGCCTTTGGTCGATTGTGCCCCATAATCTCGGCCGTAACGTTGCCCGTTTGCTCGAAATCCGGCAAAGTTCTCGCGATATAAACGTGCAGGATTAACGTTGCCCGCGACGCGTGAAGGAAGGACAAGTCCGGAGGAATCGAGTCGTTCAACGAGATGCAACTGGTTGGTACAACTCGCGACACGGCCTTGTAAATCTCGTCGACCGCTCCGTGATCCGACCGCCCGTAAGGATTTTGCACGACGAGCTGCACGTCCGCGAATTTGTTTCTTCGAAGAAGATCGTCGATAGGTTGCACGACGTTGGTGGACAGGTAGCTCAAGTAATTTACGTGCTGAAGCGCCAGCAGGTATATCGGTAGTGTCATGGCAATTTTCGTAACGTCCCCCGAATCGAAACGAAAAAAGACTCCTGAGAGAAAGATTGATTTTGGTTTCAGACGTGTTTGGAAGCGTCACGTGCGTACTTACAATTTGTACAAGGGGAATCGGCAAGTTTGCAAACTTATCTTTTCGCAATTCTGCAATTCCTGAGGATCAGGATGCGCGCGAACGATGCGACAAACGTTGAGAAAGAGTGACGATCGACTGAAAACGACTTTCTACCCTCTACGTTCCTCACGCGATAATTTCATTTATCTTAAGTGCAACGATAAAGTACATACGAACGACCGGTTTTCAGTTGATACGAAACAAAAGATACCAAGCGCTTTTACACGACATTGGAAACGTCTCATTACCGAGCTGATCAATTCGCGCGGGTGGTGTTTGAAAGCGCCTTGCCTTCAATTTTCCATAATACTTAATTGAGTGTAATTTCAGCGCGATGCGCCGCGTGACCGACGATATCAATGGGACGCGAATTATCAGAAATCTAACGAGACGTGAAAAATATAAAATTTCGAACGCGAATGTTTGAAAGACGATTATGGAAGCGCAATTACTGGCGACGTCGTTAATCATTTCTTCTCTCGTAGATTTAAATAGCGCGAGGCTTCGATTTGTATCAACGTTTTTCTTTAAAGTGGCTCGAGCTTTTTTTCCACAGTTTTAGAAATTTTTTTCTTTTATTAAAATATTGGAGCTTCAAACTCGTACTCGTGGTATAAAGAGACAAAGAAGCGATTTACTGGTGATTAAATGAGAATTATTTTAATAGGATAGAAGGATTCTTTCATTAATAGATTTCGCCAGATAGTACGCGGGCGGCGTGCTTAATTAACCCTGACAGTATCTTCTATTTATCGCACGGCTGATGCAAATTTTATTGACCGCAGCCTAGAAACGTAATAAATCATCCTTGACGATCCATTATCCTTCGCAATTATGATAATTTTATTAACAACGATCGTACTCTTTCAAGCGGCTCAATGGGCATCGACAAATTTTGCCGACTGAAACACAATTCCGCCTGTTACGATGCATTTCGTAATGCACCACGAGACTTTATTCGCCTCTAATCGTTGAAAATGGATCGAAGGCTGTGAGGCACGGGAGTTTGGAAGAACAGCGAGGAGAGGCTAAATTAAGGTATAATCGTTCGTCGAGCTTCTGTCATTGTTTCCTTGACATCGTCTTTCTTTGTCGGAGGTGACAATAGAGCTATTAATAATTAAAGTTGTCATCAGGCTCGATGCTTGCGCGATTACCAGCAGTGTGAGACGAGACAAAAATAAATGCCGAGTATTTATCATATATATGTGTGTGTATATATATATATATATATTAGTAATTTATTTGGTCGTAGATTTCTTTAGAAGATAATTCGAATTACGAGTAGAACATAAAACGTACGAGAGGAGGGCTTTTTGGTATTTCGAATGTTTCACCGTTTCATTAAGCGTATGAGAAGAGAAACACGTTGCTCTTGCCTCTGTCGCGAAAGTTTGAACGAGAGTCCGAAAATCCGAACGAGAGAATTCCAAGCAACGATGCAATTGAGAGTAACTGTGCATCACGCTTATATACTTTTGCGCGGTCGTCGGACGGAAAATACTATCAGGAAATATAAATAATATTCATTTACATATTCGTGACGTATAAACAAATGAGGATGACGATAAACAGTAGATGCGTATATAAATTACGTGTAGCGGGCAGAGTAGGAATAAAAGACACTAAATATACACGACTTTTGGCGACTTGAAAGCACAGTGGAATGTTTGCGAACGTTTGCGACGGTTCAATTTGTTTTGGAATTGGAATTTGTTTTGGTCCTACTTTGAATAGCCATAGTAGTTAGTTTCATACGCGTGTTATGCGCGTCCAACGTATTATGCATATACATATTAATTCCCTATAATTAACGGACATCGACAGCGCGCGGTACCCCTCGCTACGTCTTTTCTACTTTCTTACGAAGACTAGAGTGAAGCACGAGAGAAGGACGAGGACGAGATTGGCAGCAAAGGTGGCAACGCCATTTCCGTTCCAGCAGACGTTGAGGTCGCACTGCTTGAGGACCGGGTTGAACCTCTGCTTCAGATACTCCCAGTCGCAGAGGCCCACGTCACATCCGTCGAACATGACCAGCTTCTCAGCCAGGTAAAACATTACTTTGTTCGGTTGGTCGCTAGTGTCGCATCTGCGAATCAAAATGGGAACGCTTTGTTCTAACTAGCAAAAGTACTTCCTCTCCAGGTAGGATAGATAGGAAAGAAAGGAAAATTTAAATCTCGCTCGAATCGTTCGATCTAATTTGACTTGAAAGCGTCGTTACCTGTAGAGCACAGCGACGAGATTCGCGCCGAAAGACGACATGAAAGACGTCCGCCATTTACGTTTCGCCATATCGTTGTAATTAAAGGCCGTCAGCTGCGCGTGATCTTTGTTGATGTTCAACGTGGTCAGGAGGTTCTGCAGACTTATAATGTCGTCAAAGTAGAATACGCCATTCGGCTCGTTCGAGTCTTCGTTTTGCTCCAGTTTCCTGAAATATCGATACACGTGTAGCGGTTTAAGATTCCTCGACTACTAAGTTCCGAACGCTGACTAGCACAAGCCGCGAGTGGCTGCGCGCCTAGCGTCGAGGTCCTGCCAATCTGCGACGTTAAACAAAGTAGAGTGCGGCAACACCGCTAGGATGCATGGACCGTCCAGCCTAGCTGGTAGCTACAACAAGCGTCTGGGGTAAGGAGTCGCTGCCATCAGCCCCACTGATGAGTCTAGGCAGTGACTCCGAGACGAAAACGCATAAACGCTCTATTCTCTCTCTCTTTCTCACGACCCCAAAGTCCATCCAACATCCTTACCTTTCTAACCCAACAAATATATATAAATATAAATATAAATATATATGTAGCGGCCTAGGTTTCGAACACTGACTAGCACAAGCCGCAAGTTGCTGCGCGCCTAGGGTCGAGGTCCTGTTGATCTGCGACGTTAAACAAAGTAGAGTGCGGCAACACCGCTAGGATGCATGGACCGTCCAGCCTAGCTGGTAGCTACAACAAGCGTCTGGGGTAAGGAGTCGCTGCCATCAGCCCCACTGATGATGAGTCTAGACAGTGACTTCGAGACGAAACGCTACAACCTTCTCTTTCTCTCTCCGACAATCTACCCCAATTCGTCCTTCCATCACTCTTCCATCATGCATCCTTCTTACCTTAAATAAACCCTTCACACGAGTCGTTCGTATCAAGAACCGACCGAGTTTGTATCGCGTCGGTACAACGACGTGAGTGTTCCCGAGCAGGATAGAAATTCTCACGAGAGAGAAGAAAATTACCAAAAGTGATTCATCATGTCTTGCAAAAGCGTGCATCCTAGGTGCGCATTGATTTCACGTCCATATCCGGCCTTGTAATAGTAGTAGAGATCCTCGCGATACTCCAGCACACGAAGCTCCTCCTTGCTGAAAACGGCGCACCAAGGAGAAAGTTTCGTCACTGTCCAGGCCTTTTCGTAACGACACATATCGTACATCGCCAGGATTGGCTCTGGAAAACAAAACGATCGATAAAACAATGCGCCTTTTGTTTCTAAACTCTGCGCTTACCTTTGGAAATGTAGTACAAAAATCCGAGTCGGCGGCTGACGTTCTGTATCAAATTTCTGAACTGCGTCCCTTCTTCGAACGCGATTACTTCCTCGACGGAGACGTTGCCACTATCGTTATCCCATACGTTGCAGGTTTTATACAGCTGATTAAAAAGAAGACGATTTTTTTTTTTAAATATTTACTGGAAAATGGCACAAATACATTTTTCTCCTTTTTTTTTTAACTAGCATAGTAGTGAGAATATTGTCACTCGTACCATTCTTTCTTATACTCACCGACAGCAAGGTATCGTTTCTGGAAACTTCGTCTACAGGTACCGCCTCTCTGTTGCCAAACAGTCCCTCTATGAACCAACCAATGCTGCCTTCGCGTACATCGGTTGTTTTAAACTGAAATGAATTCGTCTCGGCTTACACACAATGAAATCAGTCCCAATTGTTTTACTCGATCGTGGCGTATATATATATATATATATACCGTGTAATTTATGTGCTCGGTGTCCGGCTGAAGAAGCTGCGGGAAATTGCTTTGCAATCGTCTGGCGAGCAACTTCATATCCTCCACACCTTGCGGTGTCAAAACTTCCGCCCTCTGGATTGCGAGGTACTCGTCCGGCTTCCACCTCTTCAAATTTTCTAAATCCCTGTTGCACATGTGGCCGTCTGTGGAAATGGAAAATCATCGAGAGACGGTGCATGACGCCGCGGAGAGAAATCGATTCGCTGACGTAGAAAGTGAATTCGAGTCCTCGAAAATATTAACGGAGCTGGAGGTTGGACGAGGTGTGTTCCAGTTTGAAGGGGCGAATTAACGCGCGAACTCGATAAATCTAGGATTAAACCGTGTTGGGAATCGTGACTATTGATCAACATGCGAAACGTCGCGCGGCAAAGATCGATACGAAAAAGTGTCAATGACCTGAATTAGCGTTCTAACTGGTTCACTTGCGTTACGCTTTAACGGGAACACCGTTTTCTCGGAACGAATCACCGTCACGCACGAAAAATCTTGATAAAAGTATTGATATTCTTTTTTAAGCCAGATGGCAGACAATTTTATGCTAACGTCAGTTCATTCAGTTTCGTTGCTCCAAAAAAGAGAAAAAAAAAAAAAAATACTCACTGTTTCGAACTTCGTGGTTGTTGATTATCTGACTCTGGAATTCAGTTAATTTGTGCATTTCGATGGTTTCCGCTTCGGACGGGCATCGTGTGCCGTGCGTAGCCAACATCCAAACTTGTTTCGCGCGGCAATCTGCAAGACGATGAAAAAAATGAAACTTGGAGCAAGCGAGAGGCTCGATGAGAAAGTGTCGCGAGTACTCACTAGGCACGTCCTGAAACCGCGTTTTACCGGCGTGAACAAAGTGATAGGCGGTTTTAGTAGCCATGTATAAATAGGGATCATCCTCGTCCGCGAAACAGAAATCAACGTCACGCGCGTAAACGTGACTAATTAAAAGCGTCAGGAATAGCACGCACGCGTTCATTTTCATGCCTGTCTGTTAAATCTGCAATAACACGAGAAAGAACGGGCAAATACTTGAAATTTCAACGATGTTTATTTCAGTTGCAAAGCGGTATTGGATTTTGTTTGACGCTGACTTTGTTCCACTCGGTTGGGAAGAAGAGTCGTTCTGAGACTCTCTGAATCTGAATTCATAAAACGCGTCGTCCCATTGAGGTACAGCAAGCAGTAAACCTACATTTTCCTGTGCTGATGTCACGTGTTACTTTACTGCCGGCTTTACAAATTACCTACAGACGGACTCTACGGTAAAATAGATCTGATGTAATCAACAGGATACGCGTTCGACTCTTTTTCTTCTCTTTTTTTTCTTTTTTTATTATTATTTTTCACGGTCAAGCGGAAAGGATAAATATTCCCGAAGCTTATGCAACGCACGGCAAATTTATCGAAGAAAATTACATCTAATGCGTTTCCGGCTCGAGATGCGTCGAAGTTTGTTTTGATTCGAATGTTGATTAGACGCCATTCGATTCGAAATTTTTAATCTCGCCTATTATTGGAATTTCGAATTGTTTCCAATGCAAAAGAATGCAAATGGAATATATATGCACTTGCCTTACCCAAGGTTAAGGATAAATGTAAAACACGTGAGTGTGAAAGTTAAGACGTGCACACTTATTGCGCGTACAGTTACATTGCATAATTCGCGTGTAGGAACAGGTTTCTGGTGAGGTTCCAGCTTTAGCCGCACGTAAAACTAATATTTTCGCAAGTATCTAACGCAAGATAATCGTTCTATTTTCGTCGCGATTTGTCCGCGAAATTCGCACCAGCGGTTGTTAATTTTTCGCGCGCCGGTCTTTCCTCAGAAACTCACTTCGCACGTCTCAATGTTGTTCCAATAAGCGACGATTTAGACTCTGCTTCTATAAATAACGTCACGATCGATTACGTTTCCTTTTTTCGATAAATAAAAGAAGCGGTAAAAATTTGTAAATTTTTTATTTTTAATTTTCAATTTTTGGCATAGAGGCAACTGACGTTGGCGCCTGATTTGATTTTCGAAACTTGAGTTGTTAAAATGAAGTTAACAGCGAATCATGGAGAATCTATGAAGGCGGGATGCTGTTAAAAGAGCAATTTAAGAGTAAGTAAAATTGACGATAACGTAATTGGTAGTGGCTTGATTAGCAGAGCCTTCTTTCAGTCTAATAAGTCTACTTGGCCTACTTATTGTTAATGTCTTGTGTCCGCGAGTGGCAAGTAGCCGCGTAAGCCTGGTACCGATCTGATTCTTCCGGAAAACCTCGTCGTTACATTACGCGTTTATTTCTCTGCGTAATTTTCGTAATTTTACTTTTACCGACGTAACGTTACATTCCGGGATATTTGTTCGACAGCGGTAACGCAGAACGCGTGTATTTCAAAATTGACAAAATGAACTTTCGTTTTACCAGTGTCACGGACATTGGCGTTGTTATTGACATTAATTTGACGTTTGATGTATTTTAATTTGATATTAATCTGCTGAATTTGCGGAGGAAAACAGACTACAACTCGTGCAATTGACAAGAGCAAACTATAATCTGTAGCTGTTAATCGAGAGCAAAAGTAGGACGTCAACGTCACGCTTGGCGATCCTTGCTACCACTGTTCAATTATTTAATTATCCGCGGGACGAGTTTATTTATTCAAATGAAATTCCTCCTAGACGCGCAGGCAGCATTCCATCAAAAGTTTGAATGAAACGAATTTTCGCTGCGCCGCTTTCACAAACCTGCCCGGCGCTATCAATCTTATTATCGAAATAGAAATCAACTGGAAAAACGTTACGGTAAATTACAGTAAATCGTAGTGAAAAAAATTTCATTTTCATTGAGAGGAATTACCCTGTTCTTCACGGCCTGTTTAGGCGCATCAAATCGAGCACTATAGCTCGATCTGTAGAAAAGCCTGCAAAGAGAAAGAGAGAGAGAGAGTACGCCCAACAATAATAGTTCACTTTTCCTCGCGATCGATGAAGTGCTTTGCCCCCTTCGAGCAAATGAGATCGTATCAATGTTTCATAAACACTTCGATCTTTCGCCGAAGCTCACGATCATTTTCCTTTCGTTCTTTGAATCGAAGCAGTTCGCCGGACAAGCCTGTTTCCAACTGCAATTCCTCCTCGCGTCGTCAACGAGATCTCATTCTTCCTATATTTCTCTCGCACGAAGATTGCGCGACGACGTTTCGAAGTTTCGCGACGCTCCGAACGATCGATCTATAACGCCTGAGTAGCCACACGGTCTTTCGAGATTCCGAGAACTCGCTGGTGAATCACTGAGACACTCGTATCACTTCTTAAAATACAAGTCGACTGTGACAATGGCGTGAAATACGCGCGTACTCGTTGCCCGTATGCCGATCGCGACCACCTCTCGAGGCGGCAGCTCGTGTGCCACTGCCGTAAGGTCGTCGAGCTTCGTTGCCTCGAGCGTATACTGTGTAAAAGTCGTATAGTTTCAGCGAATAGTGCATTACGGTTTGCAACCTTTGATCCTTCGCTGGTCCAACCGTGGCGGTTCCATGCGTTCTATAAAATCGTGGAAGGCCCGTCACTTTGAGCACGCGCGATCGATAAAAACCTGGGGAAACAAGATCCCCCCTAAGTTGAAATACCCTGTTGTAATATTCTGTCTTTCACTAATGACAAAGGACAGTGTGGAAGTGCTCACGTCCGTAGAAAATTAATTTCCAAATAAACTATTAAAATATTAAGTGCTAAATATTTAAACAAATTACCCGCGTCGCTGGAAAAATCAAAGCTAAATTATCGAGTTGTGACCGAGCTATTTCGAGCGTCAGTTTATCATTTATTGCAACGTTTAAACACGCCCCTACTGTGACCAACGTTGGTCACGGTAGCTCAGGTGCCACTGACATAAGGTCGTCAGGCTTCGTTGCTTCGCATCTGTACAGTCTATACGCTTTGCTCGCTGTTAAAACCATACATGTACGTAACAACAAAACTAAAGAGTTAATCACCCTGTGCAAGAATGAAATTCGTTTGTACGTCCAGGACGAATTACATGAATCGGCGAATGCATGCGCAATGCCTGTAATTTATTGATCATTCAGTTCGTATTTCGATATATGTAAGACGTATATTGGAGTGTGAACATTACATTGATAGAAATTGAGAGAAATTTTTCTGACAATATGACTGAATTATAGTCGTAACATACGAGCACATCGTTCATCACGTCAGCTTATGACAGTAATATAAGGTCGTCTAGCTTCGTTGGTTCGAGGTATGATAGGTATAAACCTACGTACAGGTTGTTGAAACGTAATTCCAAATAATCGTAAAATCGCTTCAGAATCACTCTTACTATTACCTTTACGTAACACTTGCCATTAATGTATAAAATAAGACTCCACTTTATGTACAGCATGTCATTTTGTGCAGATATTTGCGTTACAGTTGAACGCCTTGAATCCGATTTTCTTCTTCAAGTACTCCCAGTCGCACACGCCTGCCTCACAACCTTCGTAATCCAGAGGTTTCTCATTTAGGTAAAACCTGACTTTGTTCGACGAATCACACCTGAAAGGAAACGAAAAATCGATCCTAGAATAGCTGAAATTTTTCAAAAAAAATCCAAAACAATAAGAGTAGACGTACTTGTAAAAGACGGCCGCAAGGTTCGCAGCGAACGGCGCCAGATGAGAAGTTCTCCACTTTCTGTTTCCCATACTTTCGTAGTTCGAAGCTTTCAAAGGCACCGAGTCTTTTGCAATCTCCATCGTTGTTAAAAACAATTGAAGTATAGTACTGTGGGCAAAGTAGAAAATACCTTGCGGTTCTTCGTTGGAATCTCCGTTCTCCAATTTTCTAAAATATCGTCATGGATATGGCAGATGCGACGTTTGTTATATTTGTATCAACCAGACGAAGGAAGACTCACGTAAAATGATTGAACATGTCCTGTAAAGGTGGACATCCAATGACGCTGCTCAACGTTTGACCATAACTGGAGTGGTAATAAGAAAAGAGATCATCTTGGTACTCGAACAATTTTTCTTCGTCTTTTGTAAAAGCGGCGCACCAAGGAGATCTTTCGTCGATGTGCCAGGCATTTTCGAAAGAACAGGCAGTGTACATGATTGGAACGTCATCTAAATCAAGTTGATCAAACAATCTTCGCTCGGGGTCATCGTACGAGGAATAAATTTATACGGGACGTTCCATACCGAAAGAAAGTCTGTCTGAAAAGCCGAGTCGCCGGCTAACGTTGTCGATCATCTCGCCAAATAGTGGACCGTTCAATAATTTATCGACTTCACTCTTGCCCGATGTATTACTCACTTGGTCCAACCATGACTTGCAAATTTTGTACAACTGAAAATGAGGAATAATCTCGCACAGCCCGATTGGAAATTATTTTAACGATTGGCAACTGAGATGAAAATTCCTCGAACCTCTAACAAAGTGTCGTTGGAACTTGGTACTACTTCCTTGTTCACGGTTACATTGCCAAAGAGACCGTTAATGAAACTGTCCATGCTAACTATAGTTCGTTCTGTATCTGTCGACCTAAACTGTACGTACAGGATGAAATTCGAAACGAATTAGGTAATTATCGTCGAAGTGTGCAGATGTTACACGTTGAAAGGCTTACTTTGTATCGTTGCTTCGAGCTGTCGAGCGGATAAGGTTGCAGAAGTTCCGGGAAATAATCTTTAAACCGTGCACCAAGCGATAACAAATCTTTTTTACCTTGCGCTGTCAAATACATGTATTTGTGCTTGTCAAGGTTCGGATCCAACTTCCACGCTCTCAGTTTCTCTAAATCCTTTTGGCACAGACTACCCTCTAATGGCAAACATAAAAATGGAAAAATGATTATGAATTGATCAGAAGATCTTTCAAAAGTCGTACTCACTTCCATATTGTTTGTGATTCTTAATGATTTTCTGTTGAAGCTCTGGCAAGTTGTGTTTCATGTTTTCAATCTCTTCCTTTGCAGGATTACGAGTTCCATGTCTAATTAACATCCAAACTTGCATTGGCTTGCAATCTAGGGAAAAAAGAAGCACAAGAAATATCGGTGCAAGAATGATTGTGTATAATCTATAATCTACAATTGGAATTTTTCATTCTTTCTCCAATATAAGTGTTTGATAATTAAAGCAAAACATGTTAAAAGTCGTAATTATATTTATACGGCGTGTAATAATGCATTAGGTATGTGAGCCAATAATTCTAAGCCGACAGTCTGTAATTACTTACTTGGCACAGTGGTATTTTTAATTATACCGTGTTCAACTTCATAAGCTGTCTTCAGGCCAGCCAGCAGATAGGGATGTTCATCGTCTGAATAACAATACTCGACTGCCTCGCTCAAGATTAATTCGTTTGTCAAACAAAAAATTAATATTGCAAAGAATTTCATACGTGACATTATTACTTTTTTTGAAAGAATTTGTGTCGTTTCTGCACAACGAACGGATTCTAAAACACGTATAATTATAACAGATTTTAAAAAGATGCTCGTAAAATCGTTGTGTAAAATGTTACTTCATAAAAGACAAAATAGCATTCTTCTTGAAATAAAATTGAACAAAATTATCATATGGAAGAAACTATGAAACGTGGATTTTCTGTCGTATAGTAGTACATATGTTTAAGTTCTGTTACTCACGTACTCTGGTTAAGCGATACAAATGTAATTAATTGTGCGTTCGTCTCTTTTATCTAGCTACGTTATCAGTAATCTCAGATTTTTATGTTTTATAAGATTTGGATTATATTATATAAGTATATTTTCGAATATATATTAAGACTATTGGTAAACTGGTTTTAAATTAGCAAAAACGTATTCATACTTCTTGATTTAATATGATTCCATAAATAAAAATATTAGATAAAATTTGATAAAGTTGATTTTTTCAAAAATGAAGCGTCAAACAAACAAATTTCTCTTCTTCAACTTATTTTTTCCCATTACTCTACATACATTCAATTGTACCACTGATTACAAATCGCTGTATCTATCGCACATCATATAATTGATGTTGATATAATAATTGATTTAAATTTAAAAAATCATATTTTATTCAAAACCTATCTTTAATCACAGCTGATAAGCAGCACGCAAGATAAATATGATGATAGTAATGTTAAAATCACAAATGGCTATTAACATATAATGACATAAATATACCGATAAACTATCACCCTACAATCAAAAAAGCTACAACAGTAAGTTGATTGATCGTAAAATGAAAACAAAAATCTGTACAATTAGAATCTGTAAATAACAAATTAATGAATTATTAAAAAATGCATAAATATAGAAATTATCATAATCATTTTTTGGAGTAGATAATCAGAAAAGATAAAGAAATATATGTTTAAATCAAAGTACAAATGTTGATTTTTATTATTGTTAGATATATGTTTTTGATATTTTCTGTTATTTCATGCGTCACATGAAAAAATATATAATTTAATGAAAATCGAGAAAACATCGTTCAAATTTTAATTTCGTCGAGTTGGGTAAGAAATAAAAACGAAAAGGAATTGGTGGTCTAATTTATTCATAGTAAAGAGCAAATACACAACAATAAGCATGAAAAGTTCGAGCTTCGTATGTAAATGTGGAGTAATTGTCTCTTCTAGCGTCCCAAAGAAATCCCATGGATGATTGTATAGATTGATTTGCTTTCTCTATGATAGTTACACATACGACGATCTTATATCTGAAAATAAATGTGAAATTAATTAAAATACATAATAATTCTTGAATTCACTAAGGTAAATAAAGTGTATCAAGAGCAAGAAAGTAATTACCTATCAAAGTTCAAATTTTTAATTTTTTCTCTGATATCTGTAGCTACTGACTGGCAAACATTCAGACACTCTGCAGCATCATAAGAGATATCTTCTAGTTTAGTAATCATTATCGTGTTTATAATCTTATCTACTGGGTCTATTTTAAAAGGATTGTAAGCTTCCAAACGATAAGTATTCTGATATTTTAACATCTACGAAAATAAAAAGAGCCAAAGCAAACAGAAGTATTTATTATTACAGAAACTGATTATGTCTCTCTCTTCGTACGTATAACTATGAAAAAATGATGATGACCAAGAATTATTATTTGAAATTAAAGTAATAATGGTTCTCACCTCACGTTCGTTATCGTGGTTCGTTAGATGATTATCCATATTTAATTCACAATATACTAAAAATATAACTACAATACCAGATTGTATCTGATAATGAACAATTATTCTAACTCTTGATTAATTTTTCTTGAAAATACTTGAATCACGGGCATCTGTACAGTATAATCTCGAGTAGTTACTTAGAAACCGAAGTAAACAATGTTGATTGATCAATTTTGTGCTAAAACAAAATCAATAGCGTTTGATGTTGAATATTTAAGAGAACATGAAAGAAAATATTTTTCTCTTATATCGCTGACACGACGTTAATCTTATTAATTTTTTGCACTCGACACTTATTTAAACATATATTTGTTAAAATATATATGTTGAAATTATATTTGTTAAAATTTTAGAATTATCTATTCGTAATTAAGTTCGAAAAACCATTGCTGTCGTATAGAGTAAGCGTAAAGAGCATTTAAATCAATATCGATTTATGCGATACATTGAGTTGACTTCAATTATCGAACTGATTTGAATTATCGAAATGTTGCGCTCTTCCGTGCAGTCAAAAAACCGCGTATTTTGATATCGTTTGTTCGTTCGTTCAAGTGATGTAAATCGAATAAATAATACTGTTTTGTGTAAAATATTGCTTCCATGTATAAATATTTTTTCTATTTAAGTGTATGACGTAAATTAAATAAGAAGATTCTATGGATTTCTTTGGAATGGTACAACTATGACGTAACTGAAGTCGATGGCCTACCAAGGTTAGTCGAATATATTCAATTATATTTTATTTTTTATACCTTTAGTTGATTAAAGTTTGTATGCTTAAACAATTGATATACAATTTCAAAAATTTACTTATTAATGACATTAGTAACTTTGTTAAAACACACCTACTGTGTTTCCATAGTGTAATAGTTGAACAAGTACAAAAGAATAAAGTATATTTTCCAACAATAATTGTAAAGTTATTCTGCCAAATTAAACAATTAATTTCATTTTGATATTATAGAATAACATATACAAGATATTACATATGTAATACTTTTTTTTATCTTATAATAACATATGCAAAGAGTCACATCAATTTATTCAGTTAAGTAAAAAAGATTCTATGACAGACTGACAGTTCTATAGCTTCATTTTATATTGTGTCAATTTTATAGTTATAATTGTAATTCAATATAACAATGTTTAAGATAATTAGTTCATTAACTGAATACATAATATCAAATTTCATAATATCAGTTACAAATATTACCATTGAGACATAAATACATATTTAAATGTTAGGAAAAAAGCTTTTGCATTTCATTGTTGAAACAAATATATATTAGAAATAAAAAAGTACAAACATAAGAACATTGAAACAAAATCATAATATAATAATAGTACAGAAAGATATACATTCATGTCTGAGATTTAGCATTGAAAATAAGATCCTTATAATTTGTTATAGCGTGAGAATTATCTTTGTTTAATAAAACAGAATAGATTAGATTTAATTTTGATGCTAAACATGACATGAATGTACTTCTTATTTAATAATATATTACACTTTTGTGTGAATGACATTTGACATTCATCACTTTAAATGCTAATACACAAAATATAGGTTTGTACTACTTTACTCTACATGGAGATTAAAATCTACTGACACATTAAAAGAATTCTGTGTCAATTTTAATACCTTACTTTCTCGTTTTTAATTAATTAAATAGTAAACATATTTGGTAACAAAAATCTCATAAAGATATATCTTCTTATGCATAAAATTCATTAATTATCCTAAGACAACAATTCAACTTCAGCTTGAATATTTTGCCGTGCTTGCTCTTCATACTTTTCTCGAAATTCCTTCGTGGCAAAAATATTTGGAATCTGCACAAAATTTTGCAGTACCTGATTCATATGAAAGAGAATAGTTGAGTAAAGGAATAATATATAATAGGGAAAAATATATTTACATATGATTCATTCAGTGATACTATTACCTTTAAACGTAATGCAGTGTACATTGGCTCACTAAGAAAAGAGTATTCTCCACGTATTTTTTCTCTATACTCTGCATAACTCTCTGGAGAAGAACCTAACACAGCCATGTCCAAATCTAAAAAGTAATGAGCATCTTCACCACCAAAGGCACCACCAATTTTATGTGCATCAGTACTATGTGTTGCAGCTACTTTCAGAAGTTCACAAGCTTCTTCTCTTAATTGTGCATCCTACGTGCATAAAAAACAATGTAAAAAAATGTATTTTCCTCTACTGATGAGCGTAACAATCTAATATTATAAAATGATAGTTACAGCAGGAATTTCAGCTTCGTCTGCAAATGCATTAAAATGCTCTAAATTCTTATTTTCACCATCTAAAGCTTTAGGATCATATTCAAAGCTATAAAATTTAATTTAAGTTAGTTGATGCCTTTAAAATTCAATATAAATTATTTAAATTATAGTTGCCATTCATTTTGCTTGTTCTTTTGCTTCAGCCTTACTTACTTCTGAAAAAATAAGGCAAGAAGCACAGCTTGAGGATTCTTCAAGTTATCCTTAATTTCATAATAACAATTCAATTTATCACAAAGGGAATCTAGATTATGATAAGTACGTTTTTCTTCCGAATATGCTTCTTGCAGTTTTGTGAACCATGTATCACAGACACCACTATCCAAACCATCGGTTGCTTCTTTCCAACTCTTTTCTATTGATGCCATTTCTCTCTGAAATCATGCATAGATATATTTAAGAATATTTTCACCCAAAAATTGCAGTTTATTATTTCATTAAATCCACAATTTTAATCTTTAGAAAGGTAAAAAGTTTTTGTATACACGTAAATGGTAGAGAATTCTTACAAATTTTCTAGAAGTGAAATAAATTGCCCTCGTTAATTTCACATACTCACGGTGTATTAAATGAGCTAAACAATGCGATAGTTCAACTTAGAGATGAAAAGTAAGAAATTGCGCTACGTTGAAATTCTGATTACCGAAACATAATGCGTCGCTGCGGGTGTTCGCTGACTGAATGGATTCTACTTGATAAAATAAAGTCCGCTTCCATTTATTGATCGGATTGTGTTCGAGTTTTATCAACGAAATACAGTGTGATTTGCAATCATTATTGTTTTCTATAAAACAGTATATTTATCTTTTGTAGAATATTTAATATGCTAAAATTTGATCAAGAAGGTATAAAGGTATACGATATTAGAATAAATTTTAACTGTTTATGAGAAAAATTATATATATATATTTGCATTCAATTGCTCCGATTTTACGGCTAGTTGGTAAACCTTGTTGAGTATTTCAAAATTTCCCGTATAAAAAGTATATATTCGTGAATAATAGTTAAAAATTCTTACATTAGATGCATTAAACTTTTTATATTTTATAAATTTGAAAAATTCTAGTAATTAAACATCTGTGATTAAGTTTTGTTTGCTTAAAATTTACCGCCACCGCATAGAGGAGATTAGTTTATTCAAAATATGAAAATCTTTAATGTAGTATAAAATAATTTTCTGTCTTTAAACGAAATCGTTTTTGTAGCAAGTTACAAGTTGTAATATTTTCTTAATGAGGAAATGAGGACTGACAAAAATGTACTTGATAGAAAATTGTTGTATTATATGTATAATGATGTTTGGTCTTTTGTTGGTTTAACCTCAAAAATTATATAAAATAATAGAGAATAACATATGGAGAGCAACGAGATGGATAAAAATATTATTATATTGTCATATATAGTTTTTGTTGGACCTTTATCCATTGTATTATTTTTGTATGGATTCTTTCCTTTGATGCATTGTGATAACACTATAGCAACACAAGATGATATACCAAAATTTATTGAAAATACAAGGTGAGTTTGATAAGTATGTATGCAAAAAAAAAAGAAATATATATATAGGATGATGAAAGAATTAAAAGTATCTTGTATAATTTGCATCACATAAATCTTTTAGAGTAAAGATAGATACATTGTATGAACCAATAGCTAAAAGATTGATTGTTATGATTATTGATGCTTTGAGATGGGATTTTATAAAAGGATCAGTTGGAAAGATCGCAATGCCTATAACAAGTAGTCTTATAGCAAATTCTTCTGCTTATTTGTTACAAACCAAAGTACAACCACCAACTGTTACAATGCCTAGAATAAAGGTGCCAGATATCAAGTAAAATTTTTTGTGAATCTCGATTTTGAAAATTTGATATACATATAAAAAATATTTCGTATACTTTAGGCAATTACCACTGGTATGATACCAAGTTTTATTGATGTAGCTTTAAATTTTGGAAGTAAACCAGTAACTGGTGATAGTTTGCTCTTCCAAGCAAAAAAAGCTGGTTATAAATCAGTATTTTATGGAGATGATACTTGGATCACCTTGTTTCCCTCCATATTTGACCGTTATGACGGCACCACATCATTCTTTGTAACAGATTTTACAGAGGTATTATTTTCTGTTTCTGTCTTCATTATATCTTTATAGAATGTCATAGTTACAATGAACTTTTATAATTTAGGTTGATGATAACGTAACTAGACATATACATGAAGAATTGTATAATAACAATGATTGGTCTATAATGATTCTTCATTATTTAGGACTTGACCATATTGGTCATGTTCATGGACCATTTAGTCCATTAATCAAAACCAAACTTAAAGAAATGGATAATGTGATAGCAAAAATTCAAATTAAAGTTCAGAAATGGGTTGGTATAATATAGTATTTAAAATATTCCACGCTCAATCAAAATATTAAAATTACAATTCCTTTAATACATTTATAAAATTAGTATAAACTTATTATCTTCAGAATCAGAATAATGATTCTACTGTATTTATTATCTGTGGGGATCATGGGATGAAAGATTCTGGTGGTCATGGTGGTTCAACAGTATCAGAAACAACTGTACCCTTTGTTATAATTGGTACGGAAAACCATCAAAATTACATTAAAGACCCTATAGAAATATCACAAATAGATATTGCATCTACATTGTCTGTTATTTTGGGAGTGCCAATACCATACTCGAATATAGGAACTATTTTCTTGGACGCTTTATACAATTTACCTATTTCGAAGAAATTATTTATACTTTATTACAACTCGAAACAAGTATTTAATCACTTTCAAAAGTTAGTTGGTTATGAATCTAAATGTAAGTGAATTGATCTTATTTAATCCTATATAACTTTTCAAATAATATTGTGCATCTACTTATTATTACAGATGCATATCACAAATATTTGGAAGCAATAAAACTTCACAATGCATGGTTAAATACCAAAGATCATCCAGATGATATGACAGATGATATTATACTTTCTTATAAGAGTGCATTGAAAGGAATGAAAGAAATTCTCATAAGTAGCATAGTAAAATATGATTTTCAAATAATAACAATAGCTATAATTTTCCTATGTCAAGTGAGAATCAAAAAGATAGTTTAATTCTTAGTTATGCTAATGCTTTCATATAACACAGGTTGAAAATTATTTCAGATTATTTGTATTTTAGTAGGAGAAATATCTTTTAAATCAGCATCATTGAAAGGTGTTGTATTTTTCATTTCCTTAAATGTGCTTTTATGGCTAATAGGCAATTGTTTTTGGAAATATGAAAACACAGCATTACTTCATACAAGTAATTTAATAATAACATTATGCATAATAATTGTTTCGATAATAAATTCCTACTTGCTTGCTAATATTAGAAGTTTCAGCATTTTTAGATCCAAGGTAAAAGAAATTATATAAAACTAAACAATTAGAAATTTTGCTTGCTATTATAAGATAGTATCTTTTTTAAAAATTAGATAATTAAAAGTGAGATGGGAGAGTGGCTTCTTTCATTTGGAACATTAATACACGCAATTAGCTTTATTGGTACCAGTTTTGTTGAGGAAGAACATCAGACTTGGTATTTCTATTGGGTTACAGTTCTCGTACTGCTACTCTACAATTTTCTTAGCAAATGTTTTGCGAGAGAATTCTCACAATCGTAAGATAATTTTTTTTCCACCATAGAGAAATAAATTATTTAGTATATTAAGTCCCAAGCATTATGTTTCAGCCACTATCAAGGAAATTTATATGCACAAATTAGTATTAAGCTTTTCTTACTATTAATAGGACACAGAATTCTTAGAAAATTAAATAGTACTGGAGATAAGTATGCTCATCTTCCTGATATAGCAGGATTTTTAATAAAACAAGAAAGCAGATTGGGCATGACGATCGTACTCATCGCTGGTGATTCAATTACTGTTTACCATTGAAATTATCGACATTAGAAAATATTCTAAAGTCTTCAAAATCATTTTCTCAGGTCTTGCACTTCTGATGTGGATCGATTTCATTCACGAAAATAAAACGCACAAAAAGCTATCGTTAGTGTTGAATTTTATAATTAGTATATGCATTTATCTTCGTCATATGCATAATAATAGGGTTGCCAAAATACCATTTTACCCTCCAACTAGGTAAGCTTGTTGATTATATTGAAAATTCAGACACAGCTTGAAATACGATTGTTTGTTACAGAGGAATATTTGAAGTACAAATTTTCTGGTTTTTACTTGTAATGAACTTAGCGAAGTACATTTATGAACTTATCTGTATAAGAAGACGCTATAGTAGATTTTTTCCAAAAGTTTCATTGTATTTTATTCTACAAACGTGGACTATGATCGCAGCGATGCTTCATCAACCACATAGCGTGATACTCTTACCCTTCCAAATAATCTTTAGTAGCGTGATTTACGAGATAATTAAAAACAATATTACGCAAAATATTTGGGTGTTGTTATATACATGGATTGGCAATGTATTTTACTTCTATCAGGTAATGATCTAACATCAAACAATTTTTCTACAAATTTTAAACAAAACAATTTCCTACAGGGAAATTCTAATAGTTTAGCAACTGTCGATGTAGCTGCGGGTTACGTTGGTGTACAATCATATATGCCATTTATTAATGGCTCATTATTAATAATTAATACCTACGCAGCACCACTTTTGTCCTACTTTTTACTTATTTACCATGCGATCTTACAGCATCCACATAAGTAAGTAGTTTTGATTTAATACTTCAAATAATGAAGCACTAACATGTGGTAAAATCTTGTATATTCTTTTAGTACTTGTGAAACAATTGCACGAATTAGTAAAATATATATTACGTGGAGGTTGTTGCCAGTATGTATTTATACAATTATAATCAGTATTCAGCGTCATCATTTATTCGTGTGGTCGGTATTCTCGCCGAAATTATTATACGAAGCTGTACATTCCACTGTTATTTGTTCTGCCGTATTTATTATGCTGATCTTGGCTACAGTACAAAAGGCAATAAATAATTGTAATAGACGATCTTACTTGGATTTTAGTTTTTCTTTATCCATTAAATAGGAAATTGTCATTAAGTGGGAAAGGGATATATTAAATTTAAAGAAAAAATTTATTTTAATTTTAATCAATTATTTTACAGTCATTGTACTTGTATTTAATAAAGTTTCTCGGTTGATTTTATAAAAATCAAGGATATAAAAGTCTCTAATAATATACATAAATTAGTAACTTTGTAGAAATTTTTTTTTACAATTGAAATTATCTATCGATCTAGTGAAGCTCGAATTTTAAACGAATTATACATATCTTAATTTCACTAATGAATGACAATATGTAATGTATCGGTAGGATGTAAAATAATATACGGTATGGTTATTTTTTTAGAATAAGTTAGGATATATCGATTTTTCTCTAAAATGATCACCGACCTTACATATTAACTTGTCATTTTTTTCTACCATCTAATTCCAAAGTATAATAATCACTTCTTTAAAACATTCACACGCAAGATAATCCTTACAAATAATATAATTGATCATGCAAAACAGACACCTTAAGAAGAAATTCAGCTAAAAGTAGTATTCCTCTGTCGCTAGAACATAAATTATTTTCTATAGGAACACAACGATAGATCTATACATATTTGCTACAAATAATACTAAGATTGTTAAATCTAGATAGCAACGGTATTTCATTTTATCATTTCATGTAGCATGTTTTTTCATGCTTGTTGTTATTGAAACAAAAAGATCATACAATTGAATAAATTATTTTACTCATAAACGTGGATCTTATCGTTGGAAAAGAGTGTGTTTCAAGAAGTTAAATAGCAACAAGTCAAATTGAAACGAAGATAAGATCATGTATCCGAATATTTATATAATTCCGAGAACCACATCGCATAAAATTGAAACAGCAGACGTTGCCTTGCAACGCGTTGATTTCTAAAATATAAAATATCGTTATTGTTTCGTGTTATACAAAAATATAAATACTTTGATATCAAGTTATCGAATATCGCGAAAACAACTGTACACATTTCAAAACTACGCGGTTTGAAATACTAATGTTGCTGGATTGCAAAATAGCCAGCGATATTGTTTAATTTCAAGTAGAGGATTTTAAACACTTCTTCCGGATAATTGTACATTAATGTATCCGAATAAATTGATACTTTAAATCGTAACATTATACTTCTAAATTACATTTCTGAATAGATTGTTTGGTGCGCCGTGCAATCAATAACCAAGATAAAAAATCTCGATTTTCAGGAAATACAGTGTAATAGAACAAGGATATTATGCGAAATTTGAGTATTTTAGTCCTTTTTGACTGCAATTCGTATTTATTCGTGTTTCATCGTCAATCTGGCTATTTTCGCCCTTTCATCTCTCGTTTAAAATAAAAATACTCTAAAACGGTGAATTCATTCCAAGTTTTGTACCAAATTCAAGCCGTGCTCTCTTTTGATACCTCACGTTCACCCTGTTAAAATGTTAGAAAGTTATTAAACACTTGTCCCGATATTTCGAAATTTCTTAAGAACTTACTTAATCTCTTGCCATTTGATCAATTCGTTAATAGCAAAAATCAGCGGCAATGAAATTAAGAAGAACAGAGGGAGATGTAGGGGAAAGTCCTCGATACTTTGCCCCTCGTCTTTCCAAAATTTACAGAACACAGTTCCTGAAAATGCTGCTTGTGCGCATAATCTAAAAGAATGCAATATCGAATGACATATTTGTGGGTGATTAAATGCAAGGGTTCAATTTTTGCACGCCTTAGTAATCATGAATTTTATATACTCACGCTATAAATGCACTGAAGAACCATACGTAATTATTAAATGGCTGTTTCTTCCAAATGGAATATTCTCTATGTACAAAGCCTACGGATATCGTTACTGTACGAGAAGAAACGTTTAATAGAATTTGAACAGAATTCAAAGCAGCACGTAGTTTTCTAAAGTATTTGATACTTTACCTAAATGTAAAACTAACAGAGACAAGGCAAAATGTTGTATTACTAAAATAATATTTGGTTTGTCTCCCCAACCGCCCCATGAGACACTTCCCTGTGCATCCGGGTACACATACAGGCACTTGGAGTCCGTTGTGTAAGCAGGGCACAAAGTCAGAAACGAAATACACTGCGACAGTACTATCGTTATGACCGTCGGCAAGAATTTGCTGCCGTAACACCATAAAACGAACAATGCAATCTGAAAAATCAGGGATAGAGGAGTGTTCATTTCAAATTCGGTAGAAAAAAATATAGAATTAGCGACATTACTTCCTTACCCGACCGTTTACAGTGCACTGATTTTTGCCAGTTGCACGTTGCATTATAGTAGGATCCATAGGCGTTGCGATCATGGATATAGACAACATTGGAATGATTAAGCAACACAACCACAAGACTTGATCGACTGAAAATAGTGGTGGTAACAGCAAGAAACCAGACAGAGCTTGAGTGAAGGAAAGAGTAATTGTACAACAGAGCCAGAATTGCACGCAATTCCAAAGGCATGTCATGTAATGCCGAGCCTAAATATGCAAAAAATGATATTAAATGATTACAACAGCAATATTTTGAAATGGAAATGTAATTGAGATTGTCCTGGATTAAAGATATTTAATAACAGTCACATTCTGTTGAGATTCTTCAAATTTTATGTCTTAATGTCGGAGATGATTCTAAAGAACCTGACAGAGACAATGACTGGATCACTTACCTCCATAATTAAATGGAAAATCGCAATTGGATCTTCTCGTTTAACGCTTAACGAACAGGCAATAGAATTCAGTGCTCTGCTCAAATCGACTGGGGATGGACCTTGGTCTTCTCTAGTTGGTATCAATACCGGAATTCTTTGACAAACTTGTGGATAGAGCGGTTCCATAGCCACTCTAAAACCATAAACATACACATGTACATATATATAACATTATTTCGATCATTATTTTATGCCAACGTTGTATTAAACAATTGAACGTACGATAGACATTTGCTACTTTCTTTATGCCGTCCAATTTTAAATAAAAGTTAAAATTTTATTAAAATGGCGTTTATTGCCGACGTTTATCCCCGACGCGTGTCGAAAATTTTAAAGAATCCGAATAATTCTATATGTAAAGATGAGAATTTTACATATTTGCAACCACCTAAAGCGCGTCCTGTGGTGTACGCTAAACCTTACAGAAAACCAACCCTAAAGATCGAGTCGAAGACCACGTATGGCTCGTCATACGTGAAATTCGATCGTGCTTCTAGACCAAAATTTCATTATGGGATACACGAGAAGACAGCGCCTGATAAAACTGGCAAGTTCGATTTCGATACGGTATATAAACTTTCGTATCGAGCGTCAACCGGGAAATTACGCAGAGCTTTTGTACCGAGATCGTGCTTAACCATCAATGGCTCGCACGATATGACGACTACTTTCAAACTGTCTTACTTGGATCCCGGAGAAATCGTAAAGACGATGTCTTGTAAACCGCACCAAGGAAAGATTCGACATCCAATACCGGTGGATTACAACACGGTAACGAAAGAATCTTATCGAGATTTTGGTACGCCTACAGTTAAAAGACCAGGAAAGCGAGGATTTTGGCAAACTAAGTTCAAGACGGACTATCAAACCACGAATCGATTGTCGTATCAATACGTAGAACCTCTTTCGAAGGGGGTTCGCGTGCGCCATCGGCCAATTATAAATGCTCAAATCGAGAAAGACACAGTTTACAGTACGAGCTATCAAGTTCCTGGTCGTTGCGTACCTAAAGAGAATATTGTTTGTGAATGACATTGTGTACGTGTAATATATTCAATAATTTTTTTTTAGAAAATTCACTCGTTAAAATTACTAGCGTGACAACGTATTTACCCTGCATCCGCTTGCATAAAGATTGGCATGTTCTCTGCGTTGGCTGAAGAGCCAAGCACGCAAACAACCTCTCCGTAATCTTGCATAATGTGCAACATTTCCCTCGTAACAGTGGTGTTGCAGTCGGTGAACAGAGACACCAAAAGAGGCACATTGTCTATCAGTTCTATGTGCGGTCGAATTTTGTCAATGCCCCGGGGTAGTTTTGCCTGAAGAATGTGTAAAACGTAGAAATTCGCACGAACAGTACATCTTTTGTCGCCGAAACTTACTCTGTTTGATAAATCAAAATTTACAGGAGCACTTTGCTCCGTGCTGTCCGTGAGGCAACTTAAAGATCGCCATGCTTCCTGCCCGGAACCTAGATCTACACTTTGTACAAGCACGCTGTCCTCGCTTCTCACCGTGTCCTGCTCCCTAACGAGAACATGTTATTTATTAGACGTTTGTTTTCACCATAGACCTAAATCATTAATAAACAAATTCATTTCGTCAACAAAAGTGCGTAAAATTAAGGCACGGTAGCGAAACTACAAAGTGATAAATAAATAAAGATCAAAAAGGACTAGCCTACTCAGACGTGGGCGGAAAAACGAAAAATAATTACGAAACGTGCGACGAGCCCGTTCTCGTTGTGATCCTTCGTACTAGATGACTTAGACTGCCATGCAAATTGAGAATAATATTGTAATGTTCGAAATAATCGTTAGAACAATCTGGAGGGAGCACTTCAAGTGCGTAGAGACGAACCTGTGGCTCATGGCACTTTTCACTTGAGATGTCCCGGTATCGTTCCACTCCGTGGTCTCGTCGTCAAATTTCACCGTAGAGAAATCGGTGTTTATTGCACTTGGCGCGGACATACTCATGGCACGGCTATTATCCAAATTTGTGCTACAATACAAGGATAGATCATACTATGGAAAATCGGTTTTCCCGCGCGTCGTTCATGCAAGGTAGAGAATCCTTAAAAACACGAACACATCGATGCAGCATATTTATGCAGCAGAAATGTTTGAATGCATGCTCTTAATGTTCGAGTATCTGGTGACTTCTTAATCGAATATATCGTGTTCGTGAAGCGAAAGCACACTTCTGAATCGAGGATGTATTACTTTCTTTTTTTTTTAGTGTATTATATGTGTGATAAAGGGTAAATATGTCACATACCGAGGAGAGACACGATTAAGCAAGTGGCTGGCCTCATCCATGCAGGAGTAATTATGCTGATGAGATTGGGCCGAGGGAGTGGGTGAGGACATGGCTGCTGCCTGGCTCACCCACCAACCCACTGGACTCTCGGACCTAATATTGGCGTGTTAGTTACATACATTTATTCGTGTATATTATGTATGTCATGTAAATAACGAGATATTAACACATGTGCATTAGAATAATTCGTAGAATGTGTACAAAAGTATCGATGTAGTTAAAAATTTGTATTCGCTAATGAAGAAGCAATTGAAAACTATAGAGTATCGACTACCGGACAAATGCAATCGCTTTAACTTAAATGCTCTAGTCGTTAAAGTAAATAGAATACGTGGAAAGAAATAGTACTTAAACTGGGCTAAAATACTTGGCAAGACTTGAAATCAAAGGGAGGGAGAGAAAACCAGATAATTGCATTCGAAGAACATTTAACTCTATGTAGAAACCGATAATAAAGTAAGAAATAAATATTGTCATTAAGGAGAGCGTAACGAATAAACATGCAAATTAGTAACAGTAATGAAAGAAAGAGGTATAGACAAACATATACGATGGGGGCATGTGTGGATATCTCTCCAGCCATTGCTGTCTCCTGTAACGTACATGCATATTTTACATTCACATCCACAGTTATGACGAGTAGCTAGTTAAACAAATTGATTATATCAGTTGCCACCATTTATTTTAGACTTAACAACAAGATTAGAGAAGAGAAAAAAAGACACTAAGAGACGACATACATGTATATACGTATACAATATATATTCAGATTAATCGACGAATAAGAAAGAAATGTAACACCAACGACATACACGATTAGTGTAATACTTTGTGTTCAATATGTTTCTATACACAGACTTTACACGTACGAAATAAAGAACATATTTATACTTTCCAACGTGAGGTCATGCCCCAAACTTGTCAGATTAATCCAAAAGCAAAAAAAAGCAAAGCAAGATAGTTTATAGAGACAATGATAGTTGGTAGAAAAATGAGGTACGGTACCTAGCTCTTTCACTGAGCAACGATATGTGACAGTTCCATCCGCTTTCGAGCCCCATTTTCTCCGAGAACACGCGCGATCTTAGTTCGTTCTCTTTACTGAAGTGAACAAATCGGATGCAGGCTCTGTCTAATTGCTCGATTAATTGTACCTGTTCAAAACACTTTACGTAAATTTCTTTCATCACACGACTTTACACATGTACATTAATCATCTGATGTCCTACCATATCCGTTTGCGCTTGGTATTGCATAGTGACCATCCCAATGAAGACTTGATTGCATTGAATTTCGAAGCAACTGTCCACGTCGCTTACATTATCGTCTTTGTTCTCATTGCACAACAAGGAATCTGTAGAAGTTTGTACAAAAATAAATCGGTTTGAAATTATGGATAGTTCCTGAAATAATAAGTGTAACATCTTTGCATTACCGGTTGAATGAAATTGTCCAAGTATGCCTTTCACTCTAGGATCAAGAACGTTTCTAAAGTCCCAAGGTAATGGAGTAGGACTTCTATGAGGTGCATACAAATGTTTGCTGTCCGCGGGAAGCTCCAGATATATTTTAGACATTTTATCGCAAATACCACGCGTCAATGGCCTATATGCAAATGCAGTGCAGTAGGACGTCAGACTGGTTCTTTGATAAAAATCTTGCACCTTTTTTCTGGAACGTATGTTCTTCATAAGTATCAAAGTATAAACGAACGCCAGATTTCACTGAAGAATTTACATCTTCATATACCTATCTGACGCTGAAAGTGGACAGAGATCATGGCCGTCCCAAAATTCGATACAGGAATCTAAAATTATGTCTGCTGTACCCTGTGTTAGCAATTGTAAACCGCCGCCTGTTCGTTCTTTAACTACCACGGCGACCATGTGTGGAAATGGAAATTTTAATTTCGTTGCAATGCTTAAAGATCGTGCAAACTTTATATCTCGTCGAACCATTTCCGGTTGCTGCAATAGAAAGAGAGAGAGAGAGAGAGAGAGTTGTAATTTTTTTAGTTAGAGACCAGCAAATGGAAGATTGTGAACAATGCTTACGACATGTCTAAACGTAGACAACTGTTGCTCCAATTGAAATATATTTTGTGCCTGGTCTTGGAAACCTATCTGCTTCGCTAATTCGCATAGACACCTGTACGAATCGTATACGCAAACATGAATGAGCGGAAATTTACATGAACGAATGAGAAAAGAATAGAACAGAAATATGAGATTGTCCCGTGATTAGCATTCCCATGAATATATCTGTTTGCAGATACATTCACCCATATAAACGGATTAACTATAAATATGGAGGATACGTAAAATAACTATGGTTGGACTGACCACATATGTCCAAGGCTCCCTGATTCGTCGACTAAATACACCTGTCTTGAACTTTGCATTGTATCTTTTGCCTGATACCCACTCTTATCTTCTACATTGTGATCCTGGTAGCTGACAAATGTGTATGATCAACGTTACTGGTAATTGGACGTGTTATCAATTGGACTGTTCACAGGATTATGCGTATGATAAAACTGGATGTAATTAGCTTGACACTTGGGAGAATTAGTTCGAGTAATGCACACAAAATAGAAAAATAGGAAACAAATGCAATACAACAAAACACACAAAGGAAAACGTGATTCTAGCGACGTGGGTACATACCGTCTGTTCGTAACCGGTACAAGATTCTCATTATACAGAGCTTCGCATGTGACATGGCAACAAAACTGCATATAATGCTCCTGCGTGTCCATATTACACGTGTTGAGAAGGATGGCTAAACCTAGAGGTTTTAACGAGTTTAAATGTTGCCTCCACGAATGATCGTCAAACTGTAGACGAAATGGCAAAGCATGATCGTGAGTCAAGTCCAAAACTTCGGCTGTTGAATGAGACATGTCTAGAAATTAATTCGTTTTTTAATCAATACAAACTTTCTGATGGATCTTTTACGGCTACTATTTTATTTATCTTCGTGTTACCATGCGTTATATATGAAGTTTTATTTGAATCTTGTTTGGAGTCTTCAGTTTGTGTCTGACATTGAGGTTCCGAGGTTTTATCTAGACTACCGATACTGTAAAATGATTTTATAACTGCAGCTGTTGAATGAATTTAAGCTGTTCGTGATGTTAAGTATATTTACCTTGATGACGGCGACAAAGTATTTGCATTTCGCAAAAAGAATACTTTTTCTGCGGTCGGATTAGGCCACGAAAGAATCCCTTTTTTATCTACGCAGCAGAGTGCCTGGAAATTGGCATGCTTTTACTCGTCCTTTCGTATTACTGAACAAATCAAAGCTGTATGTTTAAAATACCGTGACTGATCCTAAAACATGTAGAATACTGGCGGATCTCGACATCATGTGCTCTTTACCAAGTAGAATATTGAAAAAATACTCTTTTAATTCCAACCAATTGTACACTACTTCTGGATGACTAGGTCCAGAAATATCTGCATCTTCGAAAGGATCCACAAACTGAAACGAATGCATTTTAGGCAATATCGTACGAATAATTCTGTCGGCACTCGACATGGAAGTTCCTTTATGTTAATGATATATTAACCTGAAGTTTTTTCGAAGATTGATAAAGCTTAAACAGAGCTTTGAAACGAGCCATTCCAAAACAATTTAAAAAAATCCAACAAGTCGGAAACACTAACGGAAGCAAAGGTATACTAATAGCAATTGGTTGAAGTAAAAACATCTCGTCCCAATAACCAACACCGAAATATTCTGTCACGTATAAGTATCGAAATAAATTGACAAGTAACACAACGATTAAAAGAATTGGATAAGCTAGTTGTTCGACGCAACAAATCATTAAGAGATGCCGTTTACGATTGTGATATGTAACTGGCCTATTGAGAGCTTGGTCAAAAGCCATTCTAAGATTCATCAAATAAGGTGTTTCTTGAAGCTTATAGATCTTATTTTTCAACGGTAATCGAGCCTGCGGCGTTGAAAAAATTTCATTTGCGCTGTGGACCTGCGGACTATATACTTCTCTTGCATGTAGCACTGGTGCTTCAGCATCCTGAAATGATTTCTCATTATTATCATCTATTTTATGTGGTGAGGTATATTAAATTGTTCAATTGGAATGTTCAATTTACATCGTAAGGGACACAATATCCAGGTGCTTGCTGTCCAGGTTTCATAACAATTATATCACCAGCAACTAGTAATGCCCAGGGTAAATTAACTATATGACCATCGCGATAAGTCCACTGCAGAGTCAGACAAGGAGACAATGGACTGCACAAATGTGGATAATTTTCGGGATTCCACTGAGAAGTATTCTTTGCCACTGAAATAGTATCACGTGAAAGAAGTTTAAAATATAGTAAAGTGTAGAATAGTTAAACGTAAAAGTACCTTCCAATTGGTCGAGAAGAACTCGGACTCTATAAGGAATTTCTTCGTGTCGTAATTTATTATCGGATACAACTAAAATAAAATTTAACACTACTAGACAGCAGACAGTCAGTCCTTCATAAGGCAGTGTAGGATACCTATAATAGTACAAAATTTTGTATGTTACATGTATTCTTTCATATTTGAAATGAAGATCTATAACAGTATTTAGTATTTAATACAAAATACAATTACAAACTAGTTTTGACTAGCATTATCTACATTATATCTACCATCATAATTATCTACGTTTTATATATGAAAAAAAAAAAATTGAGTTGATTCGTACCATGTATCGTTGATTGTGAAGAATGTAATAATAAGGACAATGGCATTGATCAAAAGTGCAATTGCTGAAGTCCAACAAAGTGTTGTGTACTGACTACGATGATGTAAGGAGTCCTTTAGCCAAGCTTTATATTTTCTGCAGATATTATATACAGCACATAGAGTATAAATTATGGAATTTGTTCTTTAACATGAATAGTTAATAATGATAAAATTACTTATTTCTTCTGTATTCTTCTTCATATTCCTGTAACACTCTTTTAACGTCACGTTGTAATGTTTTAAGAGCAATTTTTGTACTTAATCCTAATGGTTCTTCAGATTTATTCGTAATATTTTCATGTGGTTTGGAATTGCCCTTTGCTCGACCACCATCCATTTTCTGTGTAATGAAAATATTAAATTGTTTTCTGCCTTAGATATATGGCATGCATATATAGATTCCATAAATTATAACACATATGGGAAATAGAGATACACAAACAAAAATCAAATCATAGCATTTCTATGTGTATAAAGATAATAAAAGGATAGAAAAAGAATAATTATTGATACATACTACTTTATTTCATTTGCAAGAAATGAGAGGAAATAATTATTTAATTAACTAATGATAAATATATCATTTTGAGATGTATGTATATTTTAAAAAGTAGATATAACATGCAGAGTAAACAGAAGGCAAAAATATAGACGAACAAGATTTCTAGCAGTCTATGATCCATTTTAACATTATGTCAATCTTAATTGATTTTCGCGATTCTCAAACCATGCATTTAAGTGATATTATTACATTTCAATGTTACACTTTAGCAACAATAATCTATGTTTTGATCCACACCATGAAAAAATAAATAACCAAAGACATATATTTAAGCAACATTTTGGGTTTTTATTATGGCAGAAATAGGTAAAGGAAATTGAAATAAATAAGGAAAAAACGATGCAAATATAATTTATTAATACAGCCAGTTTTGAGGAACAAAAGCGAATCAAAACAAATGGAGCGAGGTTAAAATGCATTAACACTTGCATAAATCAAGTAACGAATGGCAGTGTATTATCGATATTTTATAATTTGTTGCTTTAAGATTCAGCCGTAAATCAGTTAATTAAAAATAATAGCAAAAATTTTATAATTTTGTATGACCTAAATCAGAACGAAGAGTGCATATTCGAATGGGTTAGAGCACAAACACAGTCCAGCAGTCTAGCACATGACGCAGTGCTGACGACAGTGATGTGTATGTAGTTTTGTTATTTCTTTTTCAACATAATTTTCTCCATAATTTAATAAAAATTGATATTAATATAGTTCAAATTCTCGTACATTGTAATGCATAAATATAGTAAACAAGTGGAGTGTATTTTTATAGTGTTTGTTAAATTGTAACATAACATAACCTCGTAGCAATGGATTTACTGTATACTGTAAATAGAAAAGTGACACTAAAACCATTTCTGAATCAAGAAAGGTATGCGATTATTATTTTCTCTCTTTTTTTTTTAAATTTTTATAGATATTCTGATATTAAATCGAAAGTAACTTTTCATTGATATAATATGCTTATTTGTATTAATGTATTGTAAACAAATGAACTATTAAAAAATGACATATGTTTCATTTACTGTAACATATATGTACTATCTATTGATAACTTGATATAATTGATAAATACATTCTTATAAATTTTAAACATATATTATAATTAAGATTGACTCCAAGAATATACTTTTTAAAACATAATCCTTTAATGTTTATGCAGTAATCAAATTTTTAGCCTGTATGAGGGACAATCTCTATGCTCATTATCTAGTCGTAACATAGCTGCTTTTACTACAACCACAGAATTAGATGATAACAGTGGAAAGACATGGGGATCTCATGTTTATGTTTGCGACTTAAACATGCCTTGGCATACTCACAAGTATGAAATATTTTTAAGTAGTTTATCTATTATATATTATTATCTACTTGAAAATTTCACAAAATTAGCTAACATTATTCTGTCTCATTAGGGTATTATCAAACAAAAATACAATTACTGCATTAGAATGGGATTTACCAGGTGATAAGTTAGTTGTGTGTGATTCTGTTGGAAATGTCCAATTATGGATGTTTAAAGATCATGTTCTTAATGATTGGGTGCCAATTGGTTCTACCTGTTTTGTCGGTGAACATATATTAGGTGCAGCTTGGTTTCACAATGGAAAAAAAGTAATTATAATACTAAGAAATTATTTTATTGGTTTCAACAAACTGGTTTTATAAAAAAGAAAAAAAAAAAATTACAGACAGGACTTGTAACAGAAAAAAAAGATAATATTCATTATAGTGAGAAATTTAATCACTTACCATTCGTTCCCTCTGTAAGACAATTTGGTGGTAGAGCAGCAGAGGGTGTATTGGTGGTTTCAACTACAGGCATGGTTGGTGCTGTTATGATTACAAAAGATTTTCAGAATCCAATTTGTTCCTCCACAGAAAGTTTAGGTAGCACAAGACATAGGATAACAACAGTTGATTTATGTTATGGAAAAAGTACTTGTTTAATTATGTTTTGATTGACATTAAAATATGTACTTTATTAATAATTAGTAGATTAATATAAAATGTTTTAAACTTTTAGATGGTCATATTCTGGTAGCCATAAGTAGTGGAAATATTTGTTTACCAATTAGATGTTATAGAGTATTAGTACGTAAAAATGATGATAAATGTACTATCACATCACAAGCACTGCCTAGTTTTTTTCTACAAGATGGTGCACCAAAAGACAATACATGTAGCGTATTTCACAAAGTGAAAAAGTTTTCATTATTGATACGTATAATTGATTATATGTTGTCAAATTATAAAATAATAAAACTATTTTTGTAGATACGAGTGTGACACACTTAAAGTTTGTAGTTAGAGAAGATGCAGATTCTTTGGTTATTGCTGTTAATAGCGATAATGGTGGCATAGTAGAAGTATGGGAATTAAGAGAAAAAACGCAACCAGTTCATAAGCTATTTCAACCCAAAACGTTAGAACCATTTAAGACTGTAGTGGTATGTGTTCAAATTAAAAGGATTATACATGTATATAAAATTTGTGTGGTTTCAACTATTCTAAATTTAATTCTATATTTTTAATACAAATTTAAAGGTATGGCAACATCAATCGCAATATCGTTGTCAGTCGCCAATAGTAGCACTAGCGACTACAAAATTATCTATAGTCACCACATTACCTCCTCCAAGTTACGTTGTAGTAGCTTTAGCAGATTCTTCTATACATTGTTTAAGCCGAGATTGTTTGAAAGAAATAGCGTTTTCTTCTTTGAATATGGCATGGCGACCTGAGGAGCCAAGTAATAAATATTTTAGAAATTCGGTTTCGATAGCAAGTATAGATCTATCTTGGCTAGGCTGTGTACTTTTAACTTGTGATACACGCGGTAATTTATATTTGTACAAATTATTGCCCGATGGAGGTAATTCTTTTCTCATTAAACTTATTTAAAAAAGAAATTGTCCCTGAAATATTGTATTACCGATTCTTTTTACAGGTCCATCGTTAACATTAAGTTATGCTTGTACATTATTGGAGTATTGTTTAGTAACAGGATTAGATTGGTTGGATATACTGTTGTGTTTGAGATCTTCGATGATCGAGCCATTGTGTGAAAGATTGGATGTTTCTTTTAACAGACAATTACAGCCAATACAACAGTACCATTATATTCAATTTCTTTGCATCAAAACATCGCTGTACAGGTTTCGTGTTATTTTTATACACAAAAGTTTCTCTTAGTGATTGTAGGTCATAGTTGATCGTAGTCATTTATTTTCAGGATGCTAGTACCAGGACAGAGTAAAGCGGCGGATTTGTCGTCTTTACTTATGATACATTCAGTAGCAACAGCATTTAAATCGTTATTACGTCCGTCAGATTTAATTTCTCATGACAAAGGACCAGCGGAAAGTTTAGCAACAGTAATTAATGATTCAATTACTGATGTAGATAAGGTAGAAATTAAAGATATTATTTCCCGCAGAGTGAGAACGTTAACGTATCAATTTGTATTATTATAATACGTAATTAACGTGTAATTGCCAGGTACTTTTACATCTCGATCCCAAAGAATTTACCGTAGAACCAAGTACGCTTCAGTCGTTGCAACAGTTAATTCAATGGGTCGCGGATCTAGCTTTAAATCTTTTAGCTCGTCTTCCAGAGCAACGATTGCAAATAAAATCTGGCGGTGTTAGTATTGCAAATAAATTTCAAGCGGTATAATTACTCTTTTGTTCAAAATTGTATAATTATACTCATTTTTCTTTCTTTTTTTTTTTTTGTCGAATATTGGCACAGTATGAGCTTTTGAAGGATCATAAGGCCTTAAATACATTAAGAGAATTGCTTGTAATTATACGTATATGGGGTTTATTGCGTCCTTCATGTCTACCAGTATTTCTTCGTAGTGCCGATAATCTCGATGTACTCGCCTTGTTATTCCGTTTATTATCAAAATTGGTTCAACCGAACGGAGATGGTCAGACTCAGCAGGTAGACGATGGTTTAATTGGTAAGTTATCATCATTATTATGTAGTATTGTAAATAGTATAAAGTAACTATACTTGTTTATATATCTAAACAACGTGCAATAAAATGGATAATTCGTATATAACATCTATAAGTAGCCGTTGAGACTTTATCGTTATACGTTGATTAGTAGGAAGTAAGATAAAATACCACTTCCTCGTGCATTCGAAGGAAATTATAGATTTTTTCATTTAGTGTATGAATTGCCAGTGTGCAAGAAATGTATAGTGTGATAGTGTTGTTGTAATTTTGAGATCTTGTTATTTTTGTGAATTTTAAAATGAGTGAGAAACTTGCAGCAGATCATAAAAATTCGATAGCCTTGAAGAAGCACAGGTTATTGTTAAACAAAAATGATCCAAAAAGTTGTTATTCATATTCGAAAGCATATAGATTAGCCATACTTTTTATAGTGATATGCTGTATATTTTTGATTTATTGGATCATATTGGCTCCTCTTTTAATCAGTGAGTTCACTGCTCATCATTCAGCCAAAACTGAAAGTTGGTCTGTTGCTTGGCTCGTTTTGTACTGGTTTATCGCCTTTCTCATTTGGCTTTTCATTATGTTGTGTTTTCTTTTAATTTGGAAATGTTACGAAATTAAACGCAATAGTGATGTACAATCATTGCAATCGTATGGCACAAATGATTCTCTAAAATCGAGAATTTTGATTAATACGAAACTTGATCATTCGCAAGTTATAAAACTGAAAGATACAAAATATGGTACAGCTTTAAACGATTCGATTTTTGATAAAGATAAATCAAGTACAAATTCGAATGAATCTCAGCATAATAAAACTAGGAAGCATAAAGATCTTCCTCCTCTTGTGATTCATCGGCGTAATTCGGGTAAAAATGTTGAACATGTTGGAGCTGTGAATGTAGAGGAAAATGTTGATAAAGATGATGAAGACGAAGACATACTAAAATCTGGAAATGATATTTTGAAGAATCAAAGAGAATCTATGACAGATTATTTAAAATTAGTAACAGTTACTCCTCAAGATGAATTGGACGCAAGAAGTCCGAAAAGACCTCTTTCGCCAAGAGAATTATTTTTCATCGATCTGATAAAAGAAGCTGAAAAAGCCGAACGAAATAGGGAACGTAATTCTCCAAAAACGGAAGAGAACCAGTCTTTCCCTAGTAATTTTTCTCAAATTAGAAAAGATACGAAAGAAGAGCAAAAACTAAGTGATGTATTAACAAATAAAGAGCAAGAAGTAACATATTTCATTGCGGATATAAAAAATCCTAGGAAGGAAAAGAGTGAAGTATATTTAAAAATTGAATCTGACCAAGAGTCAGCCAAAGAGTGGTCTGTGCATTTGAGTAACGAGAAACCAATTCTTACGTTACGAGATAGTTCTAAGAATGAGGAAGATGAAAATACAAAAGATAAAGTTATATCCGAAATATAATTAGATTAAATAAATTTCGAATAAATACTTAAATCATTTATTTTATTATTACTTGTTAATTTCTTTGCTTCATTATATTATATGCAATAATAAATAACGTCTGTATAACGTCAAGGAGATACGAGAAATTGATACTTTAGAGTAATCTTTTTTTAGTGGTAACAAAGTGATAAATGTTATAGACATATATGTGCTGTGACAATGATTTTCTTCCAGATGATTGTTGCTTACTACCTAATCAAATTATGATACCACAATTACATCAGGGTAATAGCATAACGGCTATAGCGACGCCTGTACTTTTTTATCAAAGCTTTCCCCTGCAGGTAAAGAGAAGTGGATGTTTTTTCATCGATTCATTAAGTTTTTTGATTATCTTTAATTTCATTTGTAGTTGGAATATGGCATAGAGCCTGAACAATTATTATTTGTACCTGAACTTAATCCAGTTGAAGGTTGTATGCATAGTGGTCAGGTTGTGGATGGTATTAGGCATTTGTATCTTGGAAAGCAACCGCTTCTCGTTAAACAATGTACAAGGTATTATAAGTGATAAGTATATTAAAATTTTTTCTACAGTCTTATAAAAATGAACAATGAAATAATTTGTTATAAATTAAAATTTTAGGTGTGTTGGTAAAGCTCAAGTTCAAAATATGACGAGGACAGCTGCAATTAGAGCATGGGATCAAAGGTGGGCACGAGCTTGCCGTTGTGGTGGCATTTGGCGAATTCATAAAACTTCTTCTTAAATAAGGAATTGACTGAAAATTTATATTAATAAAATTAATACGAATAAAGTTTATATTATAACAGTGCTTACAATTTTTGTACATAATAAGACAGACACATAGTAACATTTTTATGTAATATATAATTTATTTTATTTATATTTCTTGTATATATAATTCTTGATGAGGATAATCAAATAAAATACTTATTAATTTTTATCATTTATTTATTCTGAGCACAACAATTTTTTATTTTTTGCAACTTGCATCTAATCATTGATTGAGCAAGTGCACACATAAAAATTATTTAAATATTTTTTTAATAAACAATTGTGCATAATCCAAGAAATATGTATCACGGCTATATATTGCGATTTTACAGAATCTGGTAATAATGGATATTATTGTTAATAATTTATCAATAAACAAATAATTTCAATTTACATTTATGTGTCGCTCGGTAAAGATTCAAATTTTCAAATTATAAAGTTCCATAATTATGGAGATTCTAGTTTACATAATCATGTAAACAAAAGAAAAGAATTAAAAAATCTTTCTTTCTAAAATAATTAGAAAATATAATAGCCATGGAAAGTTTATTTGACACAACATAGTTTTTTTATGCTTCATTACATGTAAACCGATTGTTAATGACTTTCCCCTTTTTTTCCATTCACTCTTTTGAATTCTCCCATGTTTGTTGTTGAAATTGGCAAGCCAAATATAGCTAAATGATCGATCCTTGTTGTTTCACTATCACTCTGATTGTCTTTTACAAATATTTGTATATTCTGTACATTTTGAAACTTTACATAACGCAAGGAAATTGGATTACCTTCTTCAATATCCTTTGCTGATAATCTACATAAAAAAGTATGTGATTAAAACAAATTTAATAGAATATTACTTAACATAAACAATATAAAATCAATAGTCATTATTACGTTAAATCTTGAATGCTTGTATTGGAATCGGCCATGTCAAAATCAATGGTTCTTGGCTGATTAATAAACAGTTTGATATTTTTTGGTCCCTTGTCTTTGGGAGCTTTTATCTTCAAAGAATGCACTTTAACTGCTTGCGTAAATGCAATAGATAAAATTAGTTGTTCATCACATTCACTTTCCAAATATCCATCGTCAGAACTTAAGCATTGTAAGAAGTTGTGATCATCAGATTCATTTAAACATTCAGATTGTGTCTTTGTAATGAAACTAGACAGATCCATCTGTAAAAAGCATATCTGAGAATTTCTAGAGTATTTTTCTGGCATATTCTATCTCTAATATAACTTTCATATATGACAAAGTTGGGTACAAACATCCAGGGAAATATGTATACATACAGTGTAACAATGTATACATATACATATATACTTTTCTTGTTTTTACTAAGAGTGGCAAAATCTAAATGCAATACAATAAATTTGATTTTGTGGTATATTTAGAAATTATAATATATTTAAAATGTTATAAAATTATAAGTACATGCAGTCGATGACACGATTTATATCATATATTTCAATTAATGGTTTTTTTCTTTTTATTAATAAATATGTTATAATAGTGTTAATATCCACTGAAAGAAGGTTACCACAACTTTTTTTTATTGGTACTTATTCCAGAAGTACAGAACTGCAGCAAGAAATATCATTCCAAAAATATGGTAATAAACATTATCACTATTTCGTACATGTCCAGATACTGGACTCTCAGAATCTTCTGAATCTCCACTGCCATAAAATTGCTGTATTTTTGACTCCAATCCAACTGGATCAGCTCCTTGACATAAGCCCAATTTTGTTTGGTTACGATAAAATATAAATGTAGGCATTGCACTAACTCCTTGCATTGCAGCAATCTCTGCACATTTGTCTACATCAACCTTAAGAAACACTGCATTTGGATATTTCACTGATAGTTGTTCAAATATTGGTGCAATTCTTTGACAAGGACCACACCTGTAGAATTACAAGATAATTTTATAATAAAGTTATAAGACTAATCATGTATATCTGTTATATTTATAGAAATATATAAGATTAAGTACGGTTGATTATAATTATTTTAAAATTCAATATTCAACTGTGTTTTTTTTAAAAAGGTTGAGTTTATTGTTATTTAGTGTCGTGTCAATGACAATAGCATACAAAAATATTAAACATAATTTTGTTAGTAATGTAACAATAAGTTGTAAATAGTAATGTAATAATAAGTGTGAGAAAAAAAGAAGTAAATGAAAATTTACAAATCGATGAAATTAGGGTTTTCAGATCTTAGTAACCTTTCATTTAATATAACCCTAAAAAGCTCACCATGTTGCTGTGAAATCGACTACGACCAATTTTGTACCCGCACTAGACATTTCCCCATAAAATTGACCATCATCATTGATCACGCGTACAGCACCCATTGTATTTTTAAAGTAATCTAATCCAACATAAATGAAAAAAAACGTATCAACGTCTATTGAAATATCGAATGACTGGCACTTTGAATATATGAAATCGAGTTTTAGAATACATTCAATTTTATGGCTAATTCACGTTAAAATATTTCAGGTTTACGATTGGAGCTTCAAATGAAGGTAGTATGCATATGAAGAATCCGGATTTATTGGAAACGGAGTATTTATGAAAATGCGGCTGCAGATTAGCGCGCCAACTATGGAGAACTTCCAGCAAGCACGTAGAGGCGGTGTGCAGTTTTCTCGTCATATTTGTTGAAATTTGGAAGAATTTGGTAAGCGAAAACAATATTTTATATATAAAAAAAGACATCTTTAACGATCAGTGATTATTTTCAATACAAATTATAGGATTTAGACGAGTTAAGTGTGTTATACTGATTAAATATATTTCAAATGGAAGCCATGTTGCAAATTCAAACGCAGTTGGGGAGAAGATCAACTTGCGGGAAAAGACAGTGTGCAACTTTTTCGTTATATTTGTTGAAATTTGTAAGAATTTAATAAGCGAAAACAATATTTTATACAGAAAAACGTTTTTAACGATTATTACTGATTATTTTCAATTTAATTTATAGGATTTACACGAGTTAAGTGTGTTTGGTTAAATATATTTCAAATGGAAGCCATGTTGAAAATTCAAACACAGTTGGGAATTTTCGACAAGTGGGAAAAGGCAGTGCGCAACTTTTGCAGTGTGAATTTGCTAAAATTTGCAAGAATTTGGTAAGTCAACAATATCTCATATTGAAAAATCGTCTATAATAATGATTATATTCAATATTTGTTTTTCTAATATAATTTATTAGAAAAACATTGCATATTTGTTGATTATATTTCGAATTGGTACGTTGGTGAAACCATTTTGAAAGTTCAAACGTAGTACCTTGCAGTTTTAATTCGTAAATACGATTGTTTTATTCTTATTTATAGAATGTTGTGTACATAAATTTCATTTAGAAATATATTCTTACATATAATATATCAATAAACTGAAATTTTACATTATTAATATTTTATTTACTTTACAATTAGTAGTTTACAAGTAAATGTTATTTTCCACATAATAATAAAATATATGTCTGCCTTCTCCGAATTTTGTTCCTAAATAAATTTTGCATTGAGGACAATAATGTGCTGTATTTTTATATACATTCGTGTAGTATGGTATCATGCACATGCTGTAAAAATGAAATTTGCTTCTTTTTTGAAGAATATTTCACATTCGTTCATTTTGTATATACATATATATATATATATGAACAATATTCTTTATTTTATATATAACTTACCAAACAGGAAGCAAAATTGCAGCCATGATATGTGTTATATAAGTATTGTAATGATAAATTTCAGTTCTTATGTAATTTAAACAGTTTGGACAAGTTGATTCGTATGGATATTTATCGAACTGAGTATGTTCTGTGAATAAAGGACAAACATGAACCGATTATCTTTTTTACAATCTATCGATAGTGGAATTATTGATTTCAATTTGCTTTTACTTACCTCGCGTTGTACGAGGAAATTTACGCTTTTTACGCTGAAAAGTATTCTTTGTATTCCACTTGAATTTAAAGAGATATTTCTTGTTCAGTTTACACTTGTTTAATATTTCCATTAATTTAGTAAATTCAGTTTTTATTATTAAGATAAATATCTTGATAGTAAAAATTTTATATATTTTGGGGAATATCTAGAAATACATTTGATAATAAAATATATAATTGAAATCGTAAACAGAGTTATATAGAATGAAATATATATTAAAATTTAACAGATTATTGAATGATTTAATTATATTATCAGGAATATTTAATTAAATGCTTTTGAATTCGTACGTATAGTCTTTCTACGCGAATATTCTAATAAATCTTTAGCCACAATTAAACATTCTTAAATATTTAAATGATGCCAAGAAGGTTATTATAATAATGTAACAATAAAGTTTCCGGATTAACTGTAGAACATTTTTTTGCTTTTGATACTGACAAATCAACGAATCATTAGCATATAATTTGATAGTTCTTATCTACTTTAATGATTTATTTCTGTAAAGTGTCTAATTTTTAATCACATTTTTCTTATATAAATTCATATGATTATACAGTTCACTAATTTGCAACAATTTCTTTCTAAAATTTTTAAATAATTTCCCTATTTTTAGATAAATGATTGGTTGTGATGCGCAAAAATGCATTATTGCATATATTCATTTCATTGAGCAATTTTAACCTTTCAACTGCTGTCTGTATCCCATATCGAATTAAATTGCCTGAAAAATACTTGGTATTAAATAACAATTTAATAACAATTTAACAACCTTGGTATTAAATAACATATGATTTAAAATTACGAATAACAATTTGACAATTGATTTTATTTCACGCGAGGAGACGCGTGAAAATTTCGTTGGAACGAGCAGTAAAACTTTCACTTATTCTCTTAAATTCTTCGACTTTAAGATTCAACGAGGCGAGCTAAGTTTTTAATTGCTTACCTACGTTCTTATTGGTGTTAGACAGGAAATAGCGTTATCAATCAGAAGCAGGAAGGCGAGGTGTCGCAAATTCGCATGGATGCCTCGAACAGGGAAGGAAGTGAGGTTTGAACATAGCCAGAATGGAAAACGATGAAACGGTACTATTGTTTGAGGATCCCGATTGTCAAACTGGGGGCTAATGTGGCATTCAAAGGAAGCTTGATACTTGACCTCCTAATAATCAATGCTCGATTCAGCGAGTGGTTTAATTTTACTAACACTCGTCGAAAATTGGCGTTTCCACGAAGCTTGTGAAAATCAATTAGGTGGAGAACCGTCGCCGATGAAGTAGGTCCGTGCTGGTGAAGTTGAAGCTACTTTCTCGCGTCTTAAAACGGGAAATCGCGATGTGATTCAACTAGCGAAATTCGATCTATTGTTCGCTCTTCATTTATACATTTGTCGGCCGATCTGTTTGGATGCCGAAAGTTTGGATTTCCGCGAGCGGATAAAACCAGCTTGCCAAATTTTCATTGTTAAATTTTGGGAGATGCGCCCAAAATCTTAGATAGTTGTAACGATTATAGCGATTGTTGTGAAGCAAATCATAGGATATATGAAAGTAAAAGCACATACATTGGTGTATTGAATAGATACGATGAGATGGTGGGATGTGTCGGCGTAGGGAGTATCTAGCTAAGAGAAAACCATTGTCTGGGGAACGTGAACACTATTTGCTGGCAAAGTAGATTAGGTCGGTATTGATAGAGAGAAAGAGAAAGAGAAAGAGAAAGATGAGAGCGAGAGAGTGAAGCTAAGATGGAGAGAGAGAGAGAGAGAAGGAGAGAGAAAGACGAGAGAAACGAAGGAAAATGATGAGAAGAGAGGGATGAGAGAACGGTTGTGTTCTCAGAGAGAGGCCAATATAGACGCTCGAGATGGGATATAGCAATAGAATTTCGCTTACGAGGTATAACCGCGTTAGACGATGCCCTTTGTTGTATCAGTGCGCAATTGCCTTAAGTTCTGATCTTGTCCGATATTGATGTTCGAGAGGCCGGCGAAACCTCCGATAGGATACTAAGAGTTCTATTCGCCTTCGGTCGTTTCCTGACTGCGTCCGGTTAGTTACCAACTTTCTTCGCTTTTTTTTATCTTTTTGCAAATTCTCGAGAAATCGTATTTCATCTACCTCGGGACGGTATGGAAGTGGCCGTGTTACTTCTACGAAATATTTTCTCGTGAATATTTCGATGGAGACTGGGAAGAACCGCCGTCTCACGAAGAGTAGTAACTTGACTTTTTAATAATTTAGAGAAAACGAGGACAAATCTGGAACGTGCGTGCGAAACGTCTCTTTTCAGTGTATTTGCGATTTGTTGAAAAAAAAAAAAAAAAAAGAATTGTCAAATTGTTAACCGCTGATTCAGTTTTCTTATCATACGTTCATAGAATTCAATTTTGCGAAAGTGTGTACAGAAATAGCAATTTCACGGTGCATTTCCTGAATAAGTAGAAACGTAGAATTCCGCAAGTCGGAATGTTGTAATTGAAGTACATTCAAAGTAGAGAATATCGTTACGTTACACGTATATACATAGACCTCATGGGAACTCACCTAATTCTCTACTCTTAACTTCATATCGCTTTATCTGGCATTTTAGGTTGAACTGGGGAGCTAGAATAGAGATGCCAGACAGTCCGATATTCGACCATAATGCTGAATTTAATTAGATGTCATTGCGGCAGTTTCCATAATTCTCTCTCTTCGTTTCGCCTTGCCGATGCTCCCCCTCCCCCTCTCTCTTTTGCGTATTCGAACGCGAATTTCTTGCAAATTGGAATAAAAACCTGGCACAGAGAAATGTCAAATGTTTGCTCAAGCGTGAAAATCCTCTTCTCAAGTCTCTTGTTTCATTTGACGAATACTTTTAATTTTCAGTACGCAGTACATTGTTTCTACTGTTGATCGAGAGTGAAGCTAGAAAAATGGGATATTAGAATACGCATTACGTCGTTCATAGCTCTCGTTCGAAAAGTAGATGCGCGTAGCCACGAGCGCACGAGGATTCTTAAATGTTGCACGAGGCGCGTTTCGCCCGCAGATACGAGACCCGATCTGACAGAATAAACAAGGAGAACGAACATCGTTGTTTTATACGCCATTGGTGACTCGCGGTTGAAACGCGCCCCTACGCCCGTACCACCGTGTTGTGGGCGTAATTTAGTAATGAATACGTATGCGTACGTGAAGTGGTACCTGCTGATATGTAGGTACGTAACATCTGGCGGCCTATGAAATGCAGGACTGAGAGCAGTCTGCAGTTGAACGTTACGACCGGCAAGAGTTACGAGCCCCAACTCAATCTCCGACTACCCCTACCCTCGTATAATTGCGATACTAAAATTCGTACAACTTTGAAAACACATAAATTCCCGTCCGCTCTTATCCTCGATTTCGAGCTGATTTCGAAACACCTAACGACATTTATCAATTTCCTTTCGCTTTACTTTCAAGGAAGCAATTGGCGCGTTTCCGAATTAATTATTGCTTGCCCCTTGTTCCCAGCTAGTTGGCCAGTTTTATCATTTAATTTTGTATGGTAGTTTTGTTACTTAATTTTTGGAAATTTTTGGCAAAAATTGTCCCCTATTTGGCCAGTTTTATCATTTAATTTTGGGTAGTTTTGTTATTTAAGTTTTGGAAATTTTTGGCAAAAATTGTCCCCTATTTGGCCAGTTTTATCATTTAATTTTGTATGGTAGTTTTATTATTTAATTTTTGGCAAAAATTGCTCCCTATTTGACCAGTTTTATCATTTAATTTTGTATGGTAGTTTTATTATTTAATTTTTGGCAAAAATTGCTCCCTATTTGACCAGTTTTATCATTTAATTTTCTATGGTAGTTTTATTATTTAATTTTTGGTAAAAATTGTCCCCTATTTGGCCAGTTTTATCATTTAATTTTGGGTAGTTTTATTATTTAATTTTTGGCAAAAATTGTTCCCTATTTGACCAGTTTTATCATTTAATTTTGGGTAGTTTTATTATTTAATTTCCGGAAATTTTTGGCAAAAATTGGGAAATTTTTTGCATCTTGTTTTCAGCGTTGCCACTGTGTGATTCAAATCATTCATGTTAGAGTGAATCTTTAAAAGAGCCGCGCGCCGAGTAAAAAGTCCAGCTTTTATAGATCAAAGGATTATAGATTAAAGGTTTATCGAAAAGAAAAAAAGTTTTTTTCACTGATTTTGAAGAGTTCGATGTCTTTGCGTAGATGTATTTTTAACGTGTCTCAATCTCGTGTTCAATGGCTGATTAAACTAATATCCAGGGAAAAGATAAATTTATGTATGACTAACTGATTTTCGCCATTTCGCCGGAGTGAAAAGAAAAAAGTTTCCGCGAGTGATATCGTTCGTATAAAAATCTCTGCGCTCGCGAGCCTGCACTTTCCGTCAGGCTGGTCGACTTTTTAAAAAGACGCTCGTGTTTCCACCATTTCCCACCCTCCTCTCGTAAAACGGATTTTACGTTCCCAGAGACGAATCCTTTTCTACCGGCATTTCAAGCTAATTTATGCTTTATCGAAGCACGATGTAATTGTTTTGCGCGATTTAATTGTTAGTTCGGATATTAGATTAAACATCGAGTATCGGTTCGTCCGATGATAAATTTTTAAATCGTCGTTCGAAACGTAATTTGCCCGTCGTCGATGATGCGATACTCTCGCTCGCGTTTCGTAAAATATAAAATAATTTTAATGCCGACGATACGACGTATGACGCGCAATGAACAATAACGCAATCGAACACAAGGTTAGCTCGTGTTTTTTGATAAATGCCATCCAAAATCAGACTGCGATTTATACAGCCTAATTAGTAGGGTAAATTATAGTAATTTACTTTTTACCTGAGTTTCGCGATACTCCACGGTTGTTATTGTTACACAGTGCATTACAGCTGCATTATAAATTTGCATTTGAAATGAAGTGAAATATTAATGTCAGTATGCACAATTAAACGGGGGAACTCGTTATTAGAATATTAAATTAATAATGACGTTATGAAATACCGGCGGTAAATATTAATAAAGCATAATACGCTGGATAATTTTGAAAAATTAATCAGACGCTCTACGCGTTATAAAATTCACGTAAAACTATTTGTTCCGTTCTCAGATGGAACGTTGATAAATCGCATGAATGGCAGAACGGTGGAAAATGGAGCCTTCTATTTCGTCGCTGAAAATGCAGGGCGCGTGTGTCGAATGTCAACTATTTTTAGTACTTGGAACGTCATTCGCAACAGCATCGTAGGTACCGCGTCTATCGATTATCAATCATCCAATTATTGGCAATTTTCACGGAACACATCAATGATTACTGGAACGTTGATATGACTTGATGATCGCAGTCAGGGGTTAACTATCCAGGAAAGTGTGAGATGTATCGATGGACTGGAAGAACGAGCGCCCTTTCTCGTAGCACGCAATCCTTTATTACTCGCCGGATTAATTGATATTGATGTGACATTCCTTTCAAGATAACTGATCGATATTAATGCGCCGCGCCTTGCCGAGGAAGTGGCGATTAAGGTAGCAAGATACCTAATTTTCAATTCAGTTCCAACGCGTCTTGATGAAAGGGGCCGAACGTTATTATTATATTTCCAAGGTTGATGCAACAAAATTGCAAGTAATTAACCGGAAGAAAGTTTAATATTTCAGCCGTCGAATATATTGTTTCTTTTTTCTCGAGCTAAAGGGGAACAAAAATTTCAAACGATACGTGATACGTCGGGGCGAATATATAATATTTTAGCATCAGCGATAAACACGTACACGTTGCGAGATGTGCGTTCTCCTCGAACGCGATATCCATATTTTAACCGCTTATGCACCCGCACGACTCATTTGACGAGCAGAGAAGCACGACCAGCCGGAAAATAAAGAGAAGAAAGAAAGAAAGAAAGAAAGAAAGAAAGAAAGAAAGGAAGAAAGAACATTCTAGACGTTTGCACAGATGATAAATCTACGGCACGTACGATCGTGTCCGGGGCCCAACAGCGAAATCGTACTAAAAGGTATCGCGCGCCCTGCGATGCATGGGGCCACGAAATTAAAGTTGACTTAAGGAAGAGCGATGCGCTCGGCGGGTTAAAGAGGTTCGCAGCTTCCGCAAATTAGTTTACGTCCGACGGCTGAACGAATAGGGATTAAAGTGCATATTAAGCTAAATTGTATTATTATTAGCGGAAAATTGTGAAAATCGAAAAGAAACGAAAGACAAAGAAGGTTAATCGGCTAGGCAGCTACCGAGGGCAGGCCGGCCACTCATCTTAGCCTAGCCGCTTCCCCCGCTGCTCGGCTGGTTAAGCCGCTGCTCGGCCAACCGACCATTTATCAAAAACGCGTAACACCTATGCAAGAAAAATCGACAATGTTTTAGCTCTGGCAAGTGGAGGAAGGTTGGCCTGCTTATGACACGGGAGATGGATGTACGAACCGAAACCTTGTACATTCTACAGGACGGCAAGAACATTATGTATTATACGCTGCTTCGCGCGGCGCGGCGTACGCCGACGTTGTGTACTTGCCGATAGAATCCTCTCTCTGTGACGAGACGATAGAGACTTTAAAGTGCAAAATCGTTTAAGGCTGATGTACACGTTTTCCAAACTAGAAAAACTACGCGCCTGCTCGCGCGTTGTCTCTTGCCCGCTGATGACTCTTCCGTTTCGAAGATGGTCGATGACCGATCCAGATTCTCAAATCTGTTTTATTACCTGTTCCTCCGGCAGACTGTAGCAACATTTGCCACAGTCAGTGTAAACGTGGAAATCAATTTTCTCTTTTATTTTCAAATTGATTTGAGAGTCAATATTTTTATTTCCAAACAGATTTGAATATATTTTTGTTACTCAAACAGATTTGAACGTATTTTTATTATTCAAACGGATTTGACAGAGTTAATATTTGCCAGAGTTAGCGTTTATGGAAATGAATATACTCTCCTCTTTTATTTTCCAGCAATTTATTTCGTTTGCACAGTCGAATTTCGATAGAAATTATTTCGCAGAAGGTAGCAACTATCTGCGACCTCGAAGTTGAGTTATCTGTCTCGTACGATTATACGTGGCGGGATTATAGGTTGGGCGTGGAGTTGCGAGCATTTAAAGTCGACCTAAATTCATTCGGGCATGGGAAGCCTAATAAAATGCAGCCACATACTGATGGATCGCAATACCGGCGTATTAGTAGTAGCCGGCTGTAAAGGTTAATGTTGATTGCACGCGGAGTTCCGGCGCGGCCCCCGTAAAAAAATGTGATAAACTTACCAGACGTGACACTGTCCTTCTTCCCTGTTCTTAAGTAATAAAAAAAAAAGAAAAAAGAAACGCTCTTGCAAAGAATGAAATATAAAATCCGCCGGCGACGCACGTTCGTGTCGACGTTAAAAGATGCGCGGAAATTCCGATGTCGACTGATTTATTTTTTAACTAACAGTTAAGAGATGTTGCACTCGTCGAGTTGAGATAGAATCGTCAAAGTGGCGTCGATAAATTTCCTAGATCTTCTTCGCGGAAACTTGCAGTTGCTCGTGGTTGTTAACGTTAAATACTGCAGAAATCTCGATTCAATTTCCTAACCCGAGAAAAAACTTTCTTCGCTCGATCTCTTCGTTTTGCTGCGTTCTTTCAGATTCGCATTTGTTCGCAATCGCTCTCGGTTGTAGCAGGCAGTTGTTCACGTATCGTTCGTACACTTTTCCCCCGTTCGTACGACGGGGCCAGTAGATATTTAGCGAGATGTATAAATCACGGAGATCTGGTTTGCTAATCCCGATTAGAACATTGCGCGATGTATAAATCACAGGGATTTCATTTATGCTTGCTGATAGCGGCACAAGGTAGACTGTGTCGCCGAGGGTAATCCTCCGTCTCCTAATCTGTAACCTTGTTAAGATAATTTGATAAGGGTCAATCGTTCCCCTCTGTAATCTTTGACATTCCAAGTTTGCCTCCGATAACCCCGCGAAACTTGATTAGTCCCTCGTAAATGCCGATCTTAATATTCCGACGGCGGAAGAGAAAAGTACAATTTTTGAAAAAATTCACCGCTTTGTGATCGCTTTGTGACTCGTCATCGTGATTGGGCGTTCGACAGAGAGGAAAAAGAAAAGAAAAATGAGAGAGAGAGAGGAAGAAAAAAGTATGGTCGCGCAACTATATAGAGGAAAACTACTCCTCAACAGCGGAGCCGTAATTCTGACCTTTCAGGAACATCTGCGTGGCACATCTGTACGAACGAGTCGCAGTTACCTGCAATTGACAAATTTCCAATGGGCCACTTCGTGGCATCCGCCTTCACAACAATTAGTCGCGATGAAGTTTGGAAACACTTGGTGCGTGACACTGATCGCAACTTAACGAAGCAAACACGAACTCTTAGGTGTACCTAATGTTTAACGTGGTCAAAGAACTTTCGTCCGAGGACCGTGCTGGTGACCGTAAAACGAAGATCGAGTTTCCGTCGGACGTGTAATCGACGTTTGATACTCAATTTCCCCTGTGCTGGTAAACTTATTAGAAATCTTACGTCTAATGCTCGATTTTCCTCTGCTCGGTATATATTTGTCGATCGATCGATGTCGCTTTTGTTCGTGGTACGTGCTCTCTCGGCGTTTGTTTGTTTTTCAAACAAATCCGAGAGGCGAAATATTGGGATATATCCCGGCGCCTCTGAAACCGGAGGGAAGATGATTCCGTCGCGCTTAATTAACTCTCTCTCTCCGAGAGGTCGATCGCGTGGGTCGAAAATCTTGAGAGAGGGCGGAGGGGGGCTGGAGGCGAAAATTTCGCAGATGCGCAGAATTGTTTCCAGGTTTGCGCTGACGCTATTTTCATCCGCGTAACTACCTGGCGGATTATTCACGCGGCTGTAATGTAATCCAGCTCGTACAGGAGAGTCCGGTAGTTTGGGTTAGGAATTGGCGGTAGTTTCTACGCGAAATAGCAGCTCTATTCTTCAGTCTGCGGTTACGTAGTGTGAATATCTTGTGGATAGATACCTGCGACCGTGTAATCCTGGCTCGATCTAGAGAGCCAGTAATTTGGATTAGCTATTGACGTTGCATATATCACCTGCCAATTCAAGGTGTTCACGCGTCGTGCGATGTTAACCAACGTTTCCAACCGACCGACTGATAATCATGTATAAATGTAAACGACCGTTGCTTCCTGCTCCCGTTTTAGTTTTCCAACTAAACTTGTACCATTGAAATTGACTCGATTGTCAAGTGTCGCGATTAATTTTTTACACTGATTGCGATTATCGAATTGGTCGAATTTCATCTTGGACGTTTATAGATTAATCAGTCAAATGTCGAAGCGGAGACTTTTGTTCTCGCGCGAATTGATCACTCATACGTGTACAGCACGTATTTATACATGTAATACGTGTCTGTGCGATATATCAGCGAGGAAGAATTCAATTCAGTTCAAACTCGCGGTGGTACGACGAAGACCTCCTAATTTTGTAAACGATATATACCAGTCGCACATGCACGGAAGGACTTGCACAGAGAAAACCGAATGGGCGCGGCTGGCCCCTAACGCTCAAATTGCAATCGATTATCCGAACGTGAAATTCCAAAATAAACAGAGTGCCATTCCACGATACGTTCGCCGACTTCTCGCCGACGAAGCAATTACGGTTATGCCGAACTTTTTCGACAAATCGGTCCATCGAACGATTGAAATCAGATGGCCTTGGTATTTCGAGTATTCTGTAATTTGAATAGTGCCAGCTTTAGAGGTATTTCGGTTCAAGAAGACTGTTCGATTCGTTCAGTTTGGGTTTTAGTTTCTAGGAAACTCCAGGCTGAACGAGATTTTAAATTCCGCAACGTAGGCGACTTTTGTCAAGAAATTTAACTTTTTGCGGATTAATAAAAAAAGAAAGAATCTGCTAGTGTAATTAATTATACTAGAAGGAGTTGTACTCGATTACAACAAGCCATGAAATCTAATCTAACCTAAGCTAATCAAGGAAACTTAGTCTTCCTTCTGCAATAGAAAATAGTCAAAAATCTGACGCACTCTACGCACCAACTTTGAGTGATTTCATAGGATTGATCCCTCGAATTTTCCAAACTTCCAATAAATCTACACTACAAAATACAAGTATCTAGTCACCAATGATTTTGATGCGATGTTTAAACTGTATAAAAAAAGAAAAAAAAAAATTTTAACTTCGCGGAACTCAAGTTCGCGGGAACAAACAGGGACGATAGGCCGTGACGCTGTACTGGAAAGTTACGTCGCACGGAGAGCATCGAATGTGCGTCAGACTTGATAGGTAAACGTATTTATTCGGCAAGAAAATAGCTGCAGGAAAGGGGTGTAATAACTGTGAGAGAGTTCCTCCGGTAATAGGATATAAACGTTTGTTTGCAAAACTGTAAGTCGAACCAACTTTCTAATTCTTCGAGAGAGGAACAAAGGCACTCGTTACAGTTACACGCTGGTTTTGCATCTTCGCTCCATGTACGTATATCGATCGGTTTCGCGCCGATGTAAGCAGCTTTCGCACGATCGGCTGATTGCGCCAAGTTCGAGAACCTACCCCCTCTGTCCTACCCCCGTACCCCCTTTACATTGTTCGTTCCTACGCGTGTGTCTAACTGGCTCTTCTTTGTCGAGTCGCGTCGCGTGCCCGCAGGTGCAATTCGCGTTCCCCGCTCAATGTATTGCGCCGCATTAACGAGCACGGCTCATTTACAAATCGCACTCCCGGGACCCGGCAGCGGACGTTGCTCCGAGTTTTACCGAGTTATTTGTTTTTAGATAATTCGGCTGTAGATTTCGTCTGTCTGATGCGTATGGGTTAGACCTCCTGTTGAGGAAGAATTGTGCGATATATATATATATATATATATATATGTTATAATTATTAATATTATATATATGTAATAATAATTATAATATATATAATAATAATTATAACACACACACACATATGTTATAATTATTAATATCATATATATATATATATTACAATTATTAATATTATATATATGTAATAATAATTATAATATATATAATAATTATTATAACACAAACACACACACACACACACACACACACACACACACACACACACACACACATATGTTATAATTATTAATATTATATATATGTAATAATAATTATAACACACACACACACACACACACACACACACACACACACACACACACACACAAAACTCTCAGATTTCGTCTTATCAATTGCCACTTTATGGCAATTGATAGAAGCAACTTGATGACTGACTGAATTTTTCATTCAAATGCATCGATTTCCTTAAAAAAAACGTCTGTCGCATCGTAATCTTCAATTACACGGGAGAATGGCCGGTGTTCTCGATTATTTCGCAAGTGTTCGGTATTGGTACTCTCGCGAGCCATTATTCTCGATTCCCGCGTTGTTAATCTAGACGAGGGTGGAATAGCGCAAGGACGGGTGGTACGCGCGTCCAACACGGGTCTTACACGTATCCGTGAAGGCAGTATCCGGTAACAATAACAATAATTATCGCGTAGAACTTTCCTATCCAGCGCGTCTCGTCGTGCCTTTGTGCGCCGCTGGACGTTTAGCGGCGTTCCGACGCGTGTGTATATAACGCTGGCAGAGGGGGGTTGGTCGCGCGGAAGCTGGCGCTCGGCAGCTCGGGTGAATGTCTGAGCGGTTGGCTGGTGCGAGAGAGAAATTCCCAGGAGGAGCATAAAGCCGTGGACAGCCGCACCGACGCGACGCCACCCTGCATCCTGACGCGGAGCTTGCGCTACCCCGCGTTTACGTGCTCCGTCACAGTCCTCGGTTACAGTGACGACGCACCACGATGACATGCAACGACGCCGAGGAAACCGACGCGACGCGAGAGGCGTCAGAGGCCAGCAACTGTTGCATCCGCGCGACTCCCTACCTCGAGCACCGACGCTCTTTTTACTTACCCGATACCGCGCCGCGTCGAAGCTCGATTTCGCGTTATTATGGATTACGATTTGTCGAAGCACGAAGGGAGTGTTCGAGAGAGAATCCTGGCAGTCGAAAGGTAACTGCAAATGAACGAAAAGTTATTTTTTCCGACCTTTGACATCACTGCCGTGGTTTGAAGGCTTTGCTGGCTTCTTCGCCACACACGCATCGGACAATTTTTTGACGAGCTCGCACGGCATCTTCTTCCTCTCCGGAAATAAATGCTCCCTTTCGATTTTCCATTTTGAAATCGACGCTAAACAAACAATCGTCGACGAGATCGTGCGCTTTATTTTTCTAAAAAAGCTAAAGCTCGAACAATCAGATTACGGAATGAATACAATTTTGCAACGAAAGAAAGAGGACGCAGTTGCTTTCTGGTCGACCCGATAAAAGGGAGAAACTAAAACGAGTCGATTCAAATCTGGGCTTTTGCAACGAAATTTTTGGGGGACGCGAATCGATAAACGCGAGAGAACGCGTAATGATCTAAGCACAGCGGGCAACGATATCTGCACAATCGACGATGCACAGCCGTGTGAGCGAGGGGCATGTATAATGCAATTTGTAAATCGTTTTCTATCGGGATAAATTCTCCGTCGTTCCGGAATTCGCTGGAATGTTAATGCGATTCGAAAATAGTACACGGCGTTGCCGCGTCGTCATAAATATTTAATAACGGCTGTTGATATTCATTAATCGCGAATGTGTCTCTGGGGCAGCGAAAGCACGGATTTAAATAAAGCCTGCTGCATTATTTAATAATTTGTTATTTCGCGTTGCGTCGTTTCACGAAGAAGATGGATGTATCACCACTCGCTGCTCTCCGTCTCGCCCTTTCGCATTCGTCAATTTCATTTCGAAGCTTCGCCGTGTGGCAACGAAAACACGTTTGAACAACAGAAAACTGCATTTGCGAACGAAGAAGTTGGCACCACCGGCCTGCTGTTTCCAACCATATTTAAAGGGAAATCTGCGCCCCCCTCCCTTCACGAGCAAACGTAGACGTCCATCTTTTGTCCGTTTTCCCCCCCATTGGCGTTGCACGGCGTAACAACGCTGAAAATCAAACGCTCTCTTTCGTCGTCGCTTTGTCTTTCGTCCCTTTGTAAGGTGCTTGTGGCCAAGGACGTGTATTGCCGCGCGACGTCAATGTCCTCGAACATGCACGCCGCATTTGATACTGACATTATCGACGAAACAATTGTTTTCCATTCGGTTAGCCGCGCTGTTCGACAGCCGGAGGAATTATGGAAGAGGCAATAAAAGCCCGGGTAAAACATTCGGCGCCGCTCGACACTTGACACGTTCGATACGACTCACACGTGTCACCCTCTTCTAATTATTCTCCCATCCTTCTCTCGTTTGTGAGATGTAGTCTCGTTCCACTTGCCACGAGTCGAGAAAGAAACGAAAGAGACGACATCAGTTGCTCGGAACTATGTAACTATGTATTGCAGAATATTCGACAAAGCGACAAAGCGCTGAAGTTTACGAAAAAAAAAGAAATGACGCAGGCGAAAGAAAGAAACGCCTCGGTCACACCTGAGATCCATCCCTTCTTGCTTCTCCGCGACGCGGAAACGTTGAAACGGCAATCGGCGTTGCAAAGTCGGGCATGAAGAAGAAGAAAAAAAAAAAGAAAGAAAGAAAGAGAAAAAAGGAACTTTCCTTAGGATGTTGCTGGCTACGTAGCATGCCAGGAGATTCACAACTGTTGCATTCGTCTTTGTTCATTTTTCTACCCTATTTTCGCCTCCTTCTTCTCCCGTTTCGTTCTCCACCCCTTGCGGAAGACACCATGGAGAGGAGGGCACGCGTCCCTCTGTTAGGAGAACGAGAGAGAGAGAGAGAGAGAGAGAGAGAGAGGGGGAGGAGGGGAGAGACCGAAGCATCTCGACATCGTACGTCGCGGTGGTGGACAGACCGTGGGCGTCGAAGAATCGCAAGAAAAGGCGAGGGGTGGAAAGCCACGCAAACGAAACGGCACGAACGACCGTGAGCGCCCTCGACGAGCGGCGTCGGGACGTTGAGCGTCGCGGCGCGCCGTGAAAACCGAGGGACGACGGCGTTCGAGTCAGTCTGCGTCCGCCAGTCGTCGCGACGTCCTCGCACCGCAGTGACTTGCGCCGATTCTTCGTTCATACGTGAATATCGCATATAACGAGGGACCGACGTTGACCGTCAAAGTCTTTGCAGGATAGACGTTCCCTCGGTCAATTCCGTTACGAGTCGTTGCGAACAATCCGATAACAAACGAAAACGTACGTAACGAGTAGATTTCCTCGAAAGAACGAGGGGGCAAATAAAAAAAGAAAAAAAGAAAAAAAAGGAAAAGAGCAACCGACAACTGTTTTGGAGAATTTGATCTTTCGAGAGAGTAAACTTTTGTGCGAAGAGGGGTGGCCGCGGTGTCCCTCGAGAGAGAAATATTCGGGCAGAAAAGGCAAGATCTCCGAGCATCGCGATTAATCGCGATACGTCGCAGAGTGCCACGAGGACGCTGATCGAATTACCACGAGCGTGATTGGGCGACACACACGGCGAAAGAGTGTTTTCGCAGAGGGGTCGTTTCTCCCCTGGCAGATGTCCTCCTCCACCGCTTCGAATCGCTAAGGCATCGCTAACGATTCGCTAACCATCCGGATCCCCTTTCGATCTCGGTTATTTCGCTCTTTCCCTCTGTTTCGCTCCTGTTCCTTTTTTTTTTTTTTCGCACCTGTGTGCGTGTGCGTGTGCGTGCGCTGACTTGGCACCGCTGACTGCGTACGAGTGAAACCGAGCCCGAGAAGGAAAAGAGCCAAAGGGGGAAAAACAGAGAGCTCGAGCCTGCTCGTTGGACCCCTTTTTGATTTTTCTCTTCTATTTCTCGTCTCTCTCTCTCTCTCTCTCTCTCTTTCTCTCTGTGTGTGCTCTGCGTCGCTGGATGAATCGCCTGCTTTGACACTCAACTCGATATTTGTCGGCTATCATTGTCCGGTGAGTAATTTCAAAAGTGGACATCATCCGCATTCATCAACACCGATCAGCGTTCAAAACTCAGACTTTGCTCAGAATTTTTCTCGTCGTTTCCAGTACCGTCTTCTAATTTCCCCCCTTTCCAGGACTCTCAGGTTTAAAGACTCTCGAGCTAAGAATGAAATTTATATTTGCGCGTATAAATACGTCTATAAATCGCCGTATCGGTGGAAACAATTTACACGTTATCGATGCACATGGTCAAAGTGGCGCCAGCGGAGCGTAAACGGCCAAAAGAATCCTTCCCTCTTTCGTTTATCGCCAACGTTTCGATTTCCGTTCTCCTTATTTTCGTTCCATCCGCGTTTCACGGCGCGGAACGCCGCGTACTCTGTTTAGGTGTAAAATATTTTTAATCGCGAAACTCCGGCGTGAAACCGGTCGTCTTTAGTTTCTGAAATATTTCGATTCCACTTCCGCCCGTTCGTTCGTCCGTGCACGCCGGCACATTGTTCCGGAGCGACGCGCGATTAAAATAATAGACTCTCGCGGTTGGAATCTTCGCGAATTGCGGCCCGCTGCGTTTCTTCAAAAAAAAAAAAAAAAAAAAAAAAAAGGAAAAAAGAACTCGGCGACCAGTTAATGCGTGATCGTTACAACGGTACAAGCCGAGTGTCGGATTAATTTTCACACACAGGCACGCGGCGTACAATTGCTCGGCTCGAACAATTGTAATTAAATTCTTTGAACGCTAATGACCGCGAGCACTTTTCTGTGTGTGTGTGTGTGTGTGTGTGTGCGTGCGTGCGTGTCTCGTGCAAATGATATTTAAATTAGTACGTGGCCTGTGTATTAATCGTGCCAAACAGGGCACACTCTCGCGACGATTGCGCGACTTCCGGAACCTTATTAACCGATTCCGCAACGCTAATAAATATCGTCGCGCGACGCGTGCGTTTCTCTTCGTTCCTCGATATCGCCCGGCTGACATTTAACGCGGATCTGTAACGCGTGACGAAAGAAAGAAACTCCAACTCCGGTAAAAACCCCGGCGGCGATCCATTGTCTAACGCCTGTTATCGCGATAACAACGCGTTGTTGTTGTTGTTCCGGGGGGATAATAAATCGTCGCAACTTTCTCGCGGCGCACGCGACGAAAAGAAATACCGGCCGTGATTTCGACGAATGGAAATTTCGTTAGGAAAATTCGCGCCCGGCGGCAATGTCGAAATCAATTTTATTCGCACACGCGAACGCTGGATTCGCGGTAAATAATACCGGGGAATATATCGAACATTTGCCCGCGTTGATACGCGGGGAGACTCGGCTGGAGGATTCGAGATGGATGGATTTTCTTGGAAAATCGAACCGCGAATCGCGAAACTGTCGGCTCGGAAAAAATTAATGGCGAGAGGTAATTGCGAGTCATCGCGGCACGTGTACCCGCGTGAACGAAAGTGATTTCGAAACGGTTTCTTCGACGGTTTCTCTATCGCCCGTTCCCTGATTGCAATCCTGCCGGTCTGCGCATTCAAACATTTCATTTTCGCGTAGCCCCTGTGTGCGGTGCATTTTTTTAATTTTCCATGAGCATGCCGGAATGAAGCCCGGCCCGCCAATGAAATATTTGAAAAGTACGAGGAACACGCGTTGATGAAACTTGTCTATCGCGTTTGTGTGCGTGCGCGCGAGCGGTAATTTAATTTTTTGTTCATTTCGTTGGTCGCTGAATCAAATATTTAAAGGGTACCCGTGGCTGCGTTTGTGCAAAAGGAAAATTGAAGATGTCAGAGAGATCTCAAAGTGTTTTCAAATAAGAATCTGGCAATTAGTTTGATTAATTTTATTTTTCGTCGATTCGATTTATTTCGCTTGTTCTGTAATTGGTGGCACGCTCGGGTGGACAATAATTGAATTGACGATATATTTTGAAAAAATACAGCTATATATATATATATACACGAATACTATATCGTTCTTTGTTACTTTCGCAAATACAACGAGATCCTTCGATTAATTTTCGTAAAGAGAAATCTCGACCGCTGCCATCAATCGCGGAACCGAACGCGAAATTCCGGCGAAATTTTTGCATGCAAATCCGAGTACGCGACAAGAGCGGTTTTGTCACGGTGTTTTTTTTTTTTTTCTTAATAAATCGCGCGCCAAGTTTCACGGAGATTGGATCGCTCGAATTTCACCCTGCAACAGAGTCCAGACTCTAAATAGACAGGAGGTGAGAAAGTTTCTAAATGATATCTACCGTGCAAGTTCGTAACGAAGGGGTTTCCACTCTCAATCATAACTTACAAGTTATCGGCCGGGGCAAAGGAATTTTGTAGCCCCCGTTCTTTATTTTCTTATCTCCTACATCTCTCCTTATCAATTTTTTATGAGACTGCCTGATTCTAATTAATCTTAAGAAATTACTGCGGGCAATTCCGCGAGGAAGTTACTTATTGGAGTAATAAGGAGCAATGAATTATTAATGCTATCGACGTCGTCTTAATCGTTTATAAATTCAGGCGAATAATATAAATTGTTAAAAGAGAGAGAGGGAGAGAGAGAGGGAAGGCGCAGAGAGAGGTTTGAACGAATGGTGGAAACGAATTTAATGATTACACGGGATTGCAAGGACCGTTGAAATGAAGTGGATTATCATCGATCATATCTTCTCTTCCTCTCTCTCTCTCTCTCTCTCTCTCTCTCTTTTTCTCGTTCGTCGGTTGAATTTATAATACCGCGACGGAAGAAAAATATCAAGACGTAGCGTAACAATCCTTTTACATTATGCGCATCGTAGATTATCCTTTATTTTAAATTGGCTTAATAATGAAACGAAAACCGTTGATACCGATAACCATACGCGAATATATTAAGCTGAATGGTACTTTGAAAATTTATGCATCCATTGCGGGAACACATTAGATTAATCACTTATTAATCTATAACAAATATTCCGCATATATTCCCCTCAAGGAGAGATATACGAGCCTCGTGTGTGGTATGAAATATAATACTGTTGCCCATATACGTACGTATATGCATGCACGTACGTCCAACAGACTGAATCGGTTTTCAACACATTTGATCTATATTATCCTAATACGTCGTTTATCTCTTCGGTTGTTTACTCGTACCTGCACGCGCAGCGTCAAACACACACATACGTGTTTAATTAATTTATTTACAGAAACTCGGGAACAAAACGAAAACATTGTTTCTGGATGAAAAATTGGTACAAATGTTCCTACATACGTACACGTATGTACGAGTGTATGTACGGATATTTTCGCGTGCAGATATTTTTATATACACACGTACGTAGCCACTTTGCAAGAACGCGAGGTGACTGCGTTTCTAAATATCCCGCTCGATTTCGAGATTCGCGTCGAATCGACAGTAGGAGGTATTGGCTTGTAAACAGTCGACATTTTCTGTTTCATTCAGTCGTAGCCGAGAGGGGACACGGCAGCAGCCAACGAACAACGTGGAGAAAAGTGACGTGACGCGCACGCGACACGTATGTAAGTGTGAAAGGGGGCGAGGAAAAGTGCAAGCTGGCAAGCCTACGACTCCTCTCTTCGGTCTTCTTCGATATCCAGTTCGTCCGAGGGAAAGGTAAGTTGATAAAAGAAAAAAATAGAAAAAAGTTACCCAAGCGTTACCTGCGAGCGTCCGACGGACAGCGAGTGTTGACACCTTTTCGATGTTCGGCTCGTACGATCCGACTCGAGAAAACCCGGGTACAGACTCCTCCAGCGATCAGCCGAAGCTTCGTTTAGCCTCGGTCGCAGTCGAAATTACGATTAGAAAGTGTTAACGCGCGCTCGTTGGATTAGCGATGATAATACGCGTGAACGTAACGAAGCACTTGTCGTTACCTTCGCCTCATCGATTGCCGTAATTCCTTGAACAAATAACTCGTAAATTAGGCGAACGTTATTCAACGCCTCGTGGAGGGATTTGCATTAGCTAATTTAATTAGCGAGCTGTCAAGGAACGTACATTCGAGGAGCGTATATTCTCGGAACAAATTCGGTAATTTCCAAATTCCGTGTTTGTTTCGAACAACCATGTAAATCGGTAAAGCGGTATCGGAGGTATTTCTGAAAAATTTCTGTCTCATTTCTCAGACACCAATCGAGATCGCGATTGAAAGAAAATATATTTCCTCGGCAACGCGTCTAAAAAACATTTTTATATTCCGTTTTATACACGTTGGAAGGGGGGACACGTCGAGTTTCAATTTTCATAGAGCGTCGGTTCGCCGGTGCAATTTGAAAGCTGTCGGGCTGTTGTCTATTCCACGTTGGAAGTTCTTCGTCTGCAAATTAAATTCATTAGGAACGGATGAACAATCGCTTCGATCGAGTCATTTATTGGACTGGGAGGGGAGTAAGTATTAGTATTTCAAAGTTGACACTGCCGTCGAACAATCGATGCAGCAAATTCTATACACACAAAGCGTGTTTACGCAGTAACGAGAAGTGCTTCCCCGTTTTGATCTCGATTGTTCGAGACATTGCGTTCAAAATATCGATAACTATTGTTGCAATCGGCGAAATTGCATCGAACCAACACAGGATACCACCGATACGAAATTGTTCGAATTCTACCATCAGAATTTCATCTCTTTCCTCTCCTACAGAAACTAGGCGTCAAAGTATTTAGACCAAAAAAAGTTTGCAAAAATTGTCGTTTATTTGTCCACGCGATAATTTGCGTCTGCAGTCTTTTTATCACTGAAAGTGACTTTAGCGGGAGTAACTCAGAAAATCAGGTCTCTTCAGGTGCAACGCTAGTGCAACGAAAATTAGCGATTGGTTGATTTAGGTCACGTGATTCGCGAGGGGGCCTGTAATTTGTTTTCTATCGATTCAAAATATTGGTTTGCATATCGATAAAATTTTATGGCAAAAAAGTCGTCTTTATTTTCTAGTCGAAACAGTTGCTTTTGGGCCTTTCAGTGAGACGAATCGTACTGGGGTACAAGTCGTGCAGTTTTTTTTTTTTTTTTTAAGGTAAAATTCTTTGACGTAGCTTTTAATACCTCGCGCAAATATTTCCCGATTCATCGAGAGACTCTGTCGTATCGTGAAAGTATCAAATACCACATTTGCAAAATAATTATCGAGCGGCGAAATTCTTTAAATGCTCGATGTCGCAAACGTAGAAACGATTAAGCATTCCGTGCTTGAATATGTGCACGCTCGTAATTACCGCGTCGCACGATTGCCCGGGCGATTTATGAAAGATCTGTTACGCGACTCACGTCCATTTACTAATTACACACTATAGTTCGATAGTGTGTAGCGACTTTATGATGTTCATTAACTATATGCGTGTGGAAGCATTAGCCGTGTATCGGTTTTATCATTAGCAGAACTTCTACTTTACGCGTTACGAGCTCGATAGGGGGGGGGGGGAATACTTTGATTGTGAGTACATCACGATGAATCGCGAGCGATAGATACGTACATTTTAACGTCGACGGACATTTAGTTTGGTTTGGTTTAGTTTAGTGGATCTCTGTTTTAATAGATTTTCTCAAAACGGCCTAATTAATAATTGATTGTCCACGCTGTTGTCGCGACTGTTAATTAGTTTTATTTAGCAATCGTAGGATACGTTTTATTCGCAGTTTGTTCGTAGAACGTCGGGAGGGAGACATATTAGTATTAATCAAACTGAAATTAATTAATAAGTCGTTTGTCATCATCGTCGACTTATTGATTTTGCATTTCGCTCAGGCATCAATTTATTACAGGCGGGAGGGGGGGGGGGGCAATCGTTAATTATCAAGGTAGAATAAATAAGCTTGCAAATAAATGTTATTCACGCGCCGTTTGAGTCTATAAACTCGCGATGTCGCGTGTGCCATAATTTCGCGAAAACGTCAAAGCCTCACTCGCGCTGTTCAAGATAGTTCCTCTCTCTCTCTTTTTTTCTCTTCTTTCCTTTCGAAAATCGCCCGGAAAGCTATTACGAGAGCTTTTCGTGCTTCGATCGTTATTCGTTGTAAGTCTGTTTGTCCGGCTCGGTTGCGCATCGCGACTTTTCGATCTGCGGGGGGAGGGGGAGGGGGAGGTTGGAGGGGGTTGGAGGGGGGAGACGGGCTCTCTTACTCTGAAATCGCACGTGTTGGCGTGGTTTACTTTGAAAAAAGCTCGCCGTGAAAGCCAGTGCTTGGATAAACCTGAAAGCAGCGCGGTACGTAGTCATCTTTCAGGACTAGCTCGGCAGCAAAATTGCCAAATGGTGTTTCTCGTTTCGACGCCCACGGCTGCAAAAAGCGATACGTTTGGATTGAAATGATCCATTGTATTGCTTTGTATGCGCACGCCGCCGCGCAATGCAAATATCCGCCGTTCCTTCCATAATTTCGTTTCATTTCGCGAATAATGATGTGTCATTGATGCTATTTCGCGTGTATCGCGTGTGCCGTTTACTCGTAATATCTGCAGAAAGAGAGAGAGCCAGAGAGACAGAGAGAGAGAGAGAGAAAAATGGGTAAACGGGGGATGTATATGCATATTCGGTGTTAAATATTTATACAGCAACTTACATGCTTCCGTGTACGATTAAATTATGCGCGCGCGTTTGTACACGTTTGTACGCGTTTGTTTGGCGATGCGCGAACATCCCACCTCCCCCCGGTTGGTAACTGTCGGTTTATTGCGCGGCTTAGGCGCGGGGGTCGCGTCCTTTTTCGAAATCCCCCGTCGTCGTTCGTCGATTCGACGATTCGAGATATCAAAGAACGCGAACGAACGGGTGTACAAGGAAAAATATGCAGTCGTAAGAAACAGACGTAAGATGCGTAGAACTCTCCGCCTCTTCCAGGCCAGAGGGGGGCTAAAAACAGGAAGTGCAAGAGGAAATAAACACGGAGAAGCAGAGCGAACGAGGCACGTAGGGGGAAGCGTGTACGCAAAGAAATAAAGATGGAAGAAAATATAGAAGAGCTGGAGGGGTGGCGGGGAGGGGAGAGAAGCGGGAGATGAGGATAAAGAGAGATTGGGGAAGAGAAAGAGAGAATGATCCCAAAACCCAGCGGAGTTCCTGGCACCACGAAAAATAGGGCTCTGGAGCCCTCTTACCATTTCCAAGTTACGAGCGACATTACCGACATATCCCGCATAACACAACGGTGGGCAAAAGTCGAGGATAATCGAGGAAAATTCCCGGCGCGAGATAGGTCAATACGAAAAGAAGAAAAATACGAAGGAACGTAGGGAAATTGCAACGGCCGTGCGTGTGTATGTGTGTATGTGTGTATATGTGTATAGCTCGCGTGTTTTCGTCAGTGATTGTAGGGATCAAGATGATATTACGTCCAGCGTCGCGCTCCCTGGGGGTCGTAACTATTGTTTGCCGATGACGTACGATCTTCTGGCGATTCAAGTTCGCCCCCCCCCCCCCCCCAGTCTCCCTCTCCGACTTTTGAACGTGTTTCTTTGCAAATACAATTTTCGTTTCTTTTCTTTTATTTTTTTTTAATTGTCATTCGACTTAGAAATTTCGTATATTAGCAACATTGGGGGGAGGGGGGAACTCCGAGCGCGTCGATCTCTCTCGTCGAGCGCTCTCGGCATAAAATTTCCATTTGTGTCCGTAAATGGAAATTATTTCTGTTAATACGATTTCGCGTCAACTTAATTGCGCCCGGTACTCCGGGTCGGTATTAATTTTTAACTGGTTGCGGTGACGATGATGGATTAACTGAAAAGTACGCTTTTCATATATCGCGCATTTAATTGGACATCGAAGATTTTCAACAGCGAAGCAATAAATTCCCGCTGCGAAATGTGAATTATGAGTATGCACGTAAAATTTTAATCCCCTTATGATGATCGTTTTGACGCAGCATTAAACGGGAACAAGATTATTACGAGCGCCGATGATCGAAATTGTTGAGCGTCGTTATTAATGATTCCCCCGTGGCCGAGATAGAACGCGCGTACTTTCAAACTGTCGGTAGAACGAGAGAGAGAGAAAGAGAGAGAGAGAGAGAGAAAAGAAAAGTAAATTAACGTTCAACTTTCAGAAACGTTAATTTCACGGTTTTACTTCCGCGACAGGAAACTACTCGAGCGATCAGCGTTCCGCGCGTTTTCGTTGTTGTCGCGTAAATTATTTGCTCGCCTGCGACGTTCCAAGCGATACTTTCGACAGTAAAAGTTGCAAGTGCATGAAACGTGTTACTTGACGCGGAGCATTAACGGCGAAAGCCAAGAAGAATTTACGGGGCGTGTGTCGTTAATCCGCGCATACAGATTCGCGGATGTTTTCATCCGGCCGTGCTACGTGCCCTGTTACATTTAAAGATTGCGCGGATTTCTCCGTGTATCGCGTCGTATCGAATCGTTCTACATTTCATCCCCTCGGCGGTGGGAAATTTTTACGATGCAACTTTCGTCGCACGGAAACGCTCGAGTGCAAACTTGTTCTCTGCGAACGACGCGGAGAAGATTCGTTTCCATCACGCAAAGAAGCTGCACGTACACGGCTGCGTGGAAAAGAAAAAGGAGGGAACATCCGCCGGAGATACAACGTCGATGTTTAATCGTCGATGGTATTATATCGGGAAAACGTGAATGAATAAAAAAAGAAAAGAAAAGAAAAGAAAAGGAAAGGAAAGGAAAGAAATGGCTACAGATCGTCGCGTTTAATCGTTCCATTAAATTTTCATAATATCGGAGCGATATCGGATCGCGCGAAAGACGAATTGTCTTTCTCAATCGTTTCATTTCTAATTACGCTCCAGTTTCCAATTGGAGCCGGCCGCGCAGAAATCACGCGAAAACAGGGTCACTCTGTCAGTGCTTTCTGATTTTCCGAGGTAATCGTTGGCTAATACCTAATTTCCAACGTCGCAATCGGGAACGTATCGCTGTTATTTATCGAGTACTATATTTCCAATTCTAAATCGGCGCAAAAACCGGGAAAGCGGTCGATCATTTCTCAATGTTCCAACTCGGAACAGCCGCAAACATTGCCTCTCCCCCCCCCCCCCTAATCTTAACTACCTCGTTGAAATCCCACCGAGCTGCGGCAACATTTATCTCCATTCCTTTTCCTTAACCGTATCATCAGTTATTTAAGCGGCGCGTACTGTTCATCAAATCCCTGCCAGAGTGATAGCAGGATTGCGTGGGTGGCGGCGGCGGCAACTCGAGGCTGAAATAACCAGACGACGTAGGATCTACCCGATTTTGCGCGATGCATTTTAATCGTCAGTTTAAACGTTTACGAGCTTTCAGCGTCTGAGCGGCTCTCGATGCTCGCAAGAATGCGAGAATGCGAGTTTGCTTTTCTTTTCCTCTCGGTTTTCTTTCATCGTGTTCCGGTTCTCTCGGAAGGTGTTCCGAAGAGGAGTTTACGCAGAGATCGTAGGCTTCTCCGTCGGACCATCTTCATTCGCGGCTCATAATTAAAGGTCCGGAGACACCGGAGTATTTTCTATTAACATTCCTGGCTAACCTAGCGTGCTGAAAATGACCGCAGCTGGTACGGTATGTTGTACCGGTGGCCATTGCACGTTGTAGACACATTTCTGGGCAACGGGAATGTCAGCCAGCCTGCTTTCTCTCTCTCTCTCTCTCTTGCGCTTCTCCTCCATTCCCGCCGGACCGTGCTCTATTATAGAGAGGAATACTTAATTCTTACGGTCGATTAGCTTCTCGCATTCGCGACAACTTTCAAAGTATTTAAATCTATTTAGTCGATCGTGGGGAACCGGCGAATGCGAGGGGACCGTAGTTGGTGAAGAATTTTCCGCGGCTGCATTTGAAATTTGCACCCTCTCCCTGTCTCCTCTCTCTCTCTCTCTCGTAAGAATTTTACTGAATCGTGTAAGCAGCGAATTTCCATCCCGAGAGGAGGGAGGAGGGAGGAGAATTGTCCGATAGTTTTCACTCTTCTCTTCTCATTTTCTCTCTCTCTCTCTCTCTTTCTTTCGTAAAAGAGAATCGCGCTTGGCTTTTATCACTCTTCAGGTGCAACGAAGTATGCAACGAAAATTAGCGATTGGTTGATTCGCGAGGGGGCGTGAGCTAGACCTCGAGCAGGAGGATCTCGAGAGTTTTGTATCGATCCAAATTTTATGGCAAAAAAATCGTCTTCATTTTCTAGTCGGAACAGTTGTGCTTCTGGGCCTTTCAGTGAGACGAATCGTACTGGGGTCGTGCATTCTGGCTTGTTCCTCGGTGGTCTCGTCTTACAGTTTCTTATAATAAGGGGATAATTTGAAAAAAAAAGGAGGAAACTTGTCTTAATGAAAACGGTGTAAAAACGCGACCGAAATATGTCAGGTTCACGAAGAATTACGATTACCGAGCCTGAGCAAAATGCGTAACAACGTTACCGCAGTTACCAGCTAATAACATTACGCGCCGTTGTAATACGTAACTAGCACTCGCGTAACAAGTTCCCGGCCGGTAATAACTAACTTTGCTTGTTTAATCATTTCGGCGATAGCTTCAATACCATTGATTGACTTAAAATCGATGCATTGAGAAATTAACGAATCATTGAGGAATTAGGTAAAATTTAGCGAGATAGTTGCTAGTTTGAATCGCTTTGATTCTCGCCGACACCGTACTGTTACTCGGCGTTCAACTCGGTTTCACCTCTCGCCAGTTTCGAGAAATCGCGCCTTTGCGCCGTTATTCGATCGATTCGGCGAACAATTTCGAAAACTCGGCGTCTTCCGTGTAATATTACAGTCTATTGAGATTCGTATCCGTGTCACGTTTGAAGCGCGTGTAGAAAAGAACGAATAATCGTTCAAAGATGAAATGATTTTCTAACAAACAACCGCTTGTGTATTATTTTCAATGAACGACGATACAGGCTTCGTATAATTCGATATAATCAAAGTGAGACAGTCGCTCGATAGAAAGATGACCGCACAGAGAGTGATGCAAGTAGGTCGAACGTCTCCCTCTCTGTGTTCATTCAGCATGAAAATACAAAAACGGGCAGCAGTGTCTGCATATTTTACGGCTCGATACTTGCTGCAGTTCGACACGAGAGCGTGACACTCGCTCCTTCGGCGACTGTTCGTTCATCACTTTGAAATCACGCTAAAAAAGAAATTCCATTCACTTTGAAGCGTCTTCCGGCACATAATATCAGCGACGCGAGTCAGTGATACAATCGACGCGTAAGCAGACACACTCGTGTCGCAACTATGCTTAATTTGTAATCTTTTCATAAAAGAAAAAGAAAAAGAAAAAGAAAAAGAAAAAGAAGAAGAAGAAGAAAAAGAAAACTGAAAACGATCCAAAGAAAGAGAGAGAGAGAGAGAGAGAGAGAGAGAAAGAGAAAGAAGGAAGCATTTTACTGTTAACAAACTCGACAAAGTGTGTTTAACAAACTAATTGGCAACAACGGACGCGTTTCACGATTCATTTGCTTGTTTATTGCGTGTCCTGTAATTTCGCCGAACGAAATGTTTCGCTCGTTACGACGCTCGCGTAACAATTAATTGCGGAACGTGAAACAAGGTTGAATCAAGTTTATCGAACTTTTAATATCGCGCGCGGCAGTTTATTCCGTACTTCGGGAACTTTATCAAATTATTCGGAATGCGCTCGCACGTCAGATGTGAAACAAGCAAGCGAAGTTAGAATTTATCGTCGTTTATTCGTTGATGCGCGAAGTTTAGCCGTCACGAGTGTTTCCATTTTCCATTTTCTTTTTTCTTTTTTCCTTTTTTTTTTTTTTTCTGTTGTCCCATCGATCCGCGGGGGGGGGGAGGGGAGAGAGAGGGTGGGGGGTGGGAGGGGCGCCACGCGCGATCTTGCCGCTGCAGTATAAAATTCCGCGCGTCGCTGTTCGTTAAATCAAATAAAACGTTATCGCGACTGCTCGCGAGCGAGATAAATCAGACTTTTCGACAAATCCCAGGGAGCGCGCCGTCCGATTATTTAGCCCGGGAGAACCCGGTGTATCTCGGCGAGAGATACTTAGCCGGTGAGTCGGCTAACGACACGACCGAAGATTTCCGATGTTTATACAGTTGTCGGAAAATTACAGGGGAGGAAAGTTGGGAAAGTCAAATCCCGGGACTGGAAACTCTCCGAACTCTGTATTAGCAAGTATCATCGTTAGTGGGATAAATCGTGTGCGAATTCGCAACTTATCGGCCGTTTCTTCTCTCGGTATCTACCCGAATAATCAAAGTTTCGCGGCTGCTCCTCCGTCTTTCTCCTCGGCGTTTGTTCAGCCACGTTTGCTCTTAAAAGGCGGCGAGGTAAAAGAAAGGTCCAATTTATCTTCATTTTCAGGGGGAAAACGAGCGCGTCTTCCTCCGCGCCTTCGAAGGAAGTTTCGTTTCGATCGGATCTCGGAATACGAGTAAATAAAGTATGACGAAGCATACGTTGTGCACGCAACAAACAGCCGCGTTAATTACGGGGCGAGGGGGAGGGTGGGCGGTTAATATTTACGAGCGTCTGGCCGAGCGTGTTTCGCGTTAGGTCTAGTTTCTTTTGGCGAGTCGCATTAGTTCCTTGGCGGCGCCCGGCTGCCACGGTATTTCGTTTTAACGAGATGTCTCTCTTAAAAAGTTTCCTCCATTAAAAGTGTGTAATTGCGAGTTCCTCCCTTGTTCGTTCCTCCCTGGGAGGCTGCAATCCCGCGTGTTTCAAAATACACATCCAGCTCCTTGATCCTAATTGGAATTATGCCTCGACGTTTGCGTTGCCAACCTGGCTCGGGCGCAACGCAGCCACCATCTCCATAATTCTTTCTTAGCTGTTTGATCAGATTTTCGACGATCGCGCGGACCAGCTCGAAATTAGACGTCCGCTTCCCTCGGCCAAGCGAGGCGAACGAAATTAATAAAATCGGGATTTGTATTTGGGGCCCGATTAACGGCCGCGCAATTATCGTAATGCTATTATTCGGCGGCGTTTTAATTAGAAGTATCACGCGCTTAGCAGTTTATTTCGGTGATAAACGGCACCCGGATCGTTGCGCCGGTCACCGTGTGCTGCGTCGCTTATCATCGGATCAGCGTGCTCTGTGTGTTATTGGATTCGCGACCGGATTATCCAGGATCGGACGAAACGCGTTGAAAGAGTTGGGTTTCGCCCATTTAACGAAACTTTCTTCGACGTCTCAGGGAGAGAGTTCACCGTGCACAACCGTGTACAAGCGACAAAGGTTCAAATGTCGGCGACGCTTGGAAAGTCGAAAAGTCCAATTTTCGTCATTAAAACCGGGGGGGGGGGGGCGATTTTAGGAGAGTCTCGCTGTACACATCACCGACGAGCAGAGCAGCTGCAGATATGGGGAGGAGGACGAATAATATTCTTAAAACTCTCGGGCGAATCGAGTATAATATATACATACACACACACATACACACACACACACACACACACACACACACACAGATCTCGGTGCAAAGAGGATTTGCAAACTCGAATGAAAAGTTCTCCGGCTCGTCTCTTGGATCTCTCGACAGTGATCTCTCTCAAGGAAAAGTTTCAGACGAGGTGATCGGTGATTCGAAATTCTGTCGGGGAACCGATAGGCAGAAGTTACGTGGGCGCATGTGGATGGATACGTAGTTAAAATCAATTACAGACAGGCGGCGGGGGAGGGCGAGGGGGGGGGGGGGGGAGAACAGACGTTTGTTATTGGTCCAAACTTCGATTTGATATCGGGTTCCTCCGTTTCCCGAGGAAAATCCAACTTGGGGGGAGGGGGGATACCAACTTATTTTCCTCCGGCGAGGTGAGGGGGGGCTATCGAACTTTCGAGTCGAACGCGAGGTAAGAAAGGTCGTTCGCTTATTGTTCTAATCCAGCCGCCCTGTGCGCGATTTTATATGCGACTTGCGCGCGGAGGCAATAAAGGCCGGCAGAACGTCGAAATGTTTCGGGGGCGGGGAAAAAAAAAACAAAAAAAACAAAAAAAAAAAAGGAAAAGGAGGAGCGAGATCTTGTTGCGCGTGATAATTATTTTGAACGGAGTGAGGGAAATTCCAGCGAGCCGAGTCTTGTTCCGACTGATTATTAAAACAGAGAAAGCAAAGTGGAAACTTTTTTAATTTACTTCTCGGTAAATATAAGGCATGTTGCGTTGCAGAAAGTTAGCCACGTTTCCACTTAATTTTCGATCGATCGGCCGGCTGGGATTGCCTTATCATTCCCGGTGCCTCCCGGTCCCGGTTCATTATTCATGCCCGGCAAGAAAATCCCAGAATTCGCTTTAACTCGAATTTCGCGACTTGGAACTTCCGCTCTTTGGAGCGAAGGAACTCTCTCGTTCCTTAAAGTATACGAACGAGCTTCGTTCGTTGCAATGCCTTTCGGATATAACCGTCGGATATACCCGTGCTGTTTCAGCGTTTAACGCTTTATAAAGTTAAACACTCGTCTTAGAGGCGTGCGCGTTTAACACCGCGATAATGACCGTAGTTTTATAATTGAACCACCGCCGCAGCAGAAATTTCAGAGGAGGTATCCTTGCGTTACTATGTTACTATATAACGCGTGCTATCGCTGCCAAACCGCACAAACGCGTACACACTTTCGCGTTTATAGGTCGACACGTGTGCACGCATCGACAGTCGGCAGGGAAATGTTCTCCGCGCGATTACTGTCCAAACTCGGATCATTTTTCCGTGGAAATGTTTCCAGCGCGAGTATACTTTGTGCACGCGTATATTTGCAGCGCCGATGATTCGTTTCATCGTCGCGCGTCGGGGAGAGAAATTGCCAGATATCCTTCATGATATTTCCACGGATTTGCACATTTAGACAAAAACTCACTCTCCCGCGTTAGTGATGTCGTTCTTTTTTTCAAATTTAATAAACATTGTCATCCAGTGACAATAATTTAACTTTTTATAACATAACCTATATTCTCTCAACTTGCTATATTCTAAATTCTACCAACTTATTGTAACATAACCTATATCGACATTTAATATGCTTATAGTTAAATTACATTATAGGTTAAAACTGTACAAAATTCCTAAATACTCTTAACTTAAAACTCAAATATATTATATTATAGATTAAAACTGTATAAAATTCTTAAATACTCTTAACCTAAAACTCTTAAATATATTAAATTATAGATTAAAACTGTATAAAATTCTTAAATACTCTTAACTTAAAACTCTTAAATATATTATAGATTAAATAATAATTATATTATAGATTAAAACTGTATAAAATTCTTAAATACTCTCAACTTAAAACTCTCAAATATATTATATTATAGGTTAAAACTGTATAAAATTCTTAAATACTCTCAACTTAAAACTCTCAAATATATTATATTATAGATTAAATAATAATTATATTATAGGTTAAAACTGTATAAAATTCTTAAATACTCTCAACTTAAAACTCTCAAATATACTATATCATAGATTAAATAATAATTATATTACAAATTAAAACTGTATAAAATTCTTAAATACTCGTAACTTAAAACTCTTAGATAAAGTAAAATTTTGTACAGTATCAGAAAACGACATTACTCGTGGGTGATGCCACGATCAGCAACTTTTTTCCGTTTCCTTTTTCTTTTCTTGGAACGCGCAAGAAAAACAATTTGTTGAGCGGAGAGGTTTCAGGCGCGATTCGAACGATAAAAGTATCTGACGCTGGTAATAATGTTTGTTCTGGATACGAAAGCGCGTCGGATATTTTATGCCAGTATAGTGTCGATAAACGTTCTTTGAATAGTACGTTAATTATGGAGCATTAACGAGCAATTAGTGAGATCGATGTAAATATGCACAATCATACACGAGCCTCGTCCTCGATATTTTTGTACGTTTCCGTAAAACGATGCTGACCGCGTTCCAATCACGATGCACTATTTAACACGTAACGAGTAATCAGGCTACTTTTTAAGCGCAGTCACACTTGATGAAAATATCACGCGATATCAGTTTTCAAGCTTCTTGCCAAATTGCCCCGTTATTTAATAAACGCCTTCGTTCGTAATTATAGCACTTGGGAAAAAAGAAAGAAGCACAGGCATGCCAGAAACATCGGTGTACGCAGAGGAAACGGTAATAAACAATTTTCGCTCAAAGTTCTTTAAGCTTTTTAGCAAGTCAAATATACAGGTGGTATTTTCGTAATTACGCTGAAAAGAGAGAGAGGGGGAGGGATTGTATTAGGTAATAAATCTGTGCGCGTGTGTGGGACCACGAAATCAACGGAACGCGAGGGCGGGAAACATAATAAACTCTGCCGTTGGTTCGGCGGAAAATTTACGAAAGCGTTGAAAATCTATTCCTCGGGAAAGCAGCCCCCTCCCCCGTGTTTTGACGTTGCTCAAACTGCGCTCGATAATAAATCAGTGTCAAGGCAGTCTTGTAGTGGCCCGTTGAATCAGCGACAAGAACGACATTTACGATGACAGATGACGTGCAAAATTATCTGCAACATCGGGAGAAAGAAATGGACGAAAAGACGACGTGAAAAGAAATTATGGCCGACCAGGCACCATGAAACGACGATAACGGGAACAATTTGTAACCGTAAGGGAACGATACGACGAAAAAACAACAACTTTAGCAATTAGAAAGCGTTTAATGGATTTAATGGAATGCTTGGAGATCTCGATCTCGAAATTTCATTGTTTCTCTCTCTCTCCCTCTCTCTCTCTTGATTGCATTGCGTTGCTTTTAATCAGGATCGTGGATCTAGGATTTATTCACGAGGCAGTCGTTTGCACGTTTCCTGTTAAAAATGGGCGCGGAGCGTGCACGCACACGCGTCGCGTTTAGTTTCTTCGAATCTCCTCCTCGCGAAGCGTGTGCCACCGTTATGAATATTCATAGTTCGAAATTTATAGGGGGGAAATTTCATCTCCTCTCTCGCGTAATTCGATTGTCCGAAAAAAGAAAGATTGTCGAACGGCCGTGACTTTGTAATCTGGAGTTTTGTTCGATTCTTCTCCCTTTTCCAGCGTTTCTTGCGAAAGAAAGAAAGAAAGAAAAGAAAAGAAAGAAAGAAAGACAAGGATATAAAAATATATTCGGCGCGGCGGAAGCCGGAGGGGGGCCCTCTTTGTAAATTAACCAACGTTCGTGCATTCGTGTATCGCGCGTGTTACGGGGAAATCTAATTCGAACGTTTCTGATTACTCAGCCGCGTATTTTCGGGCGTATTAACAAGAAGCTGGAAACAACGGGACGCAACAGAGCGTAGCGCGCGTAATAGCCTTTTTACGATCCTCGCCGGAGAGTGGTGGACCGACTGGAATTTTTGCGCGGGTTTGCCTACATCAGCGAAGTAGATAACGATGAAATCTTGTTGGCAAATCGCGTGCAAAAGCACATTTGTAAGCGACATACCGAGAGTCGTCGAAAGAACGCCAGAGCGAGAGAGAGAGAGAGAGAGAGAGAGAGGGAGAGAAAGTGAGGAAGCAAGAAGAGCGCAAGGAGGGACGAACATCTCGGCGCAAGAGATACACCGTTTACTTAAGCGCTCTTGAGATATCGAAAATAGTATGTACAGGGGCTATCGATTGCCTCACATGTACGTATATAGCGGAGCAGGCTGCACGCCGAATGCTTCCGATACTTCAGAGAACCGGACAGTTATTGGTACTTAAAAGAAGAGCATCGGAGAACCATAAACTTGGGTGGCCGATGGGTGGCGGATAGGGTGGAGGATGGGTCGAGTGAGTAAAGGTGATTGTGGACGTGGAAGATGTCTCCGGCGTGTGCAAGGTGCATCTGCATTTAAAGTGGCTGTGCTTGGCAGCCACTCTTCCTCCGTCAAGTCAAAATCACGCGTGCTTCTCTCTTTTTCTCTCTTTCTTTCTCTCTCTCTCTCTGTGTATATCCGCATTCTTTCCTGGAATTTCGTTCGCGTAATTTCTCTCCTCTTCCCTTCTTCCCTTCCCTGCCAGCGGCTGTATTTTTCCCGTATTGGATATGAGACTTGTTTCTCTTCCTCATGCCCCGGCTCGAATATTTTCCTTCCGGAATTTCCAAGATCCCTCGATATCACGGGGACGCGAGTCGTTCGTTCGATCATTAGGAGGGAACTCGGGTTTGCCAATGAACCCTCTGAACTCGATTTGTCTTCAATATCGTTGCGCGTTCCACTTTAGCCTGAATCGAATGGATTAACGCACAACGATTCAACGTTCGTTTGTTATTATTTATTTATTATAACTTTCCAAAGTGTGATTTCTATTGTCACCTCCAGCGTGACGTAAGACGACGAGCTGAAAGGGTTGATGATCGATGTTCACCGCCTCGGTCTCCTCGAAGGACACCGATCGCAGCGGTATGAAAAGAACGAGACTGGCTCGAGCGCTCGTTTTCTTTTTATTTCCTTAAGCTTGCAACGCGTTTCTCATTTACATTCGAGAATTCTTGCTTCTTGTATTTCCTCAAGATTATCGCGTTGCGCTCGTCACTCGTTTTTTACGCCGCTGGTAAAGCAACTCTCTTCGGTGATATTGTAACGAGTAACTCCCCGCTTTGCGACTGTTTTTTATTGCTCCTCTCTTCTCGTCTTCTTTTATTTTCTCCCGCGAAACGCGCTCTGTCCTGCGTTCGGAACAATTTTTTTACACGCTTCCGGCCTCGTGACCCTCTCCCCGGGGGGAACGTCTGCAGCGATTGCGCCGAGGGACACTATGGTTAATTAAAGTCGTAAATTAAACATTGCGTACTCTCGCGAACACACGCCTGGCAAATGTATCAGCTCTGCCGCGTTCACGGACTCGCGATTCCGATGTCGCGGTAAAAGCTCAGTCGAAATTTTACGATTCTCTGTCTCTGCGTCTCGACTCTTCGTTCGTCGACTACGTTGCACCCTCTCTCTCCGGTGGCGTTCGTTTTTAAGTAAAAGCACCAAAAAAGCCCAGTGTTTGCTCCGCGAGTCGTTTCGCGCGGAAAGAGATTCTTTTTTCAATTACGCATCGTCGCGATTACGAAAATAAAACGAGCTCGGCTGGCTCGTCTGGATCTCCTCTTCGAAAGGGATCAACGTCGCGCATTTGCCATCAATTTGGTTAATCTCGCCAGGCATAACTTGCCCTTTCTGCGCAAAAATAAAAAACTGAAAGAAAAAAGGCCGAGAAACTGCCGCCGACGGAAAAGTGTCGCGACGAGTTTATGCGCTTTGAGCCACGACGATCCCGCAATCCCAGACATTTTTTTTTTTTTTTCTGCGTTTGATAATCCTGCAAAGCGCAGCGCGCGAGCTGCCACGAGGTCGACAAACTGTTGCGAAGTTGAACACGGCCGAGGCCGTGAATTAAGCCGGTGCCGGTAACGTAAGGACCAAGGGGTCTATTGTTTGTATTCTCATGTATGTATGGTTTCTTGAAAAGCCGGGCCCATAATTTTAACGTTTTTGCTGCTCCTCTTCTTTTCCACCCGTCTCTCCTTTTTCCCTCTGTTCCCATCTCCGTTCCTCTCGAGCCTTTATCATTCGAGACCAGGATGAAAGCGCCGACCGCATGAAAGCCCGCCTTTTTGCCCGGGGAAATAAAAATTACCATGTCAGACATAAACCGCTTTCTCTCTCTTTCTCTCTCTCGGTCCCCCTCTTTTCCTTTCTTTCTCTCTATACTATATTCTTTACACTTTTGCTCTCGTTTTTCTCCGTCTCTGTCAGTCCCGCGCGCCGCCCTTTTGCTCGTCCTCTTCGGGAGAACAAAGATTCTCTAGCTTTATTAACGCGCTATTCAAACTGCAACACCGCGCGAGAACTTTCCGTGCACACCTTCGAATATAAATAACGTTCACGTATGTACATACGTCGTTGGCGCGCAGCTCTGTGAACCTCTGCAAGCAGCAGGGTGGTTCCCGTGCCTCGCTGTCTTTGAAAAATCGTCCTTTCGAGCCCGAGCTCTGGTCCCCGTGATGTAGATACTCTTGGAAGTTGCGAATTCGGCGATTATCAAAACGGTCTGTTAACTTTTGTTTTCGTTCAAGATCACTCCCCTGATAAACTCGCTCAAAGTCGGCGATCGAAATGTCTTTCTTTATTCCGAGTTCCAAACTACCTACTTTTTTTTTTTTAATAAAACATTAAAATATAAGAAAAAGCACGACTCGTACGATTCGTCTCACTGAAAGGCCCAGGAGCAATTGTTCCGACTAGGAAATGAAGACGATTTTTTTGTCATAACATTTTATTGATATGCAAACATTTGAATCGATGCAAAACAAATTACAGGCGCGATCTACCGCACGCCCTCTCGCGAATCACGTGACCCAAATCAACCAATCACTAATTTTCGTTGCATTAGTGTTGCACCTGAAGAGGGTCGATTTTCTGGGCTATCCCCGCTAAAATCACATTCAGTGATAAAATTAATTTTATTAATTTCGTTAAATTTAAGTTCAAACATGATTTTTTTTTCATTATATTTTAGAAATCAATTCTTTCAAACGTTGACCATTAGAGCGTTTGCAAATTAAAAAAATTTCTGATTTATTTTAGTAGGAAGCGATTTTTAGCCTACTCTGTACCATTTTTGATGGTTTTTCTCGATACTACTTACGACCGCATCACTTTTATCAACTGCGAATTCTTTATTCGACTAGTCGCTATCAGTATTACTAGAAATGGTTAATCTCACTTGGCGCAATATATTTAATACATTTATAATATATTAAACACTTTTGCACGGTTTTTCTTCGTTTCACGCGCGTCCCTAAAATTGGATAGATTATGAAACGGGGACTGTCGCGTAATCTGAAGTTATGGCGACCGAGCCGGCTGTAGCTCGGTGTCGCGGCAGATTTAAAATTGGCTCTCTCTAGAAATCCCATCGCAATTTCCCCCCAGGTGCCCAGGGTGCACCTCTGTGAAAAGTCAAACGGCATTACACTCGAGAGACGACGAGAGGTCGAAATTTAATTAATTCCGCGGCAGGAGCGCGTGTACGCGTGTTTTCTTCTCTCTGACACCGCGAGGAAGGCGTCGCCGTTTGTAAAAATACGCGGTTCTCGTTCAGCTCGAACGTCTGGGCGACTTTCGAGGCGGGGTTTCACGTTCGATGCGGACGAATCGCGCGGTGATCTTCCGCGATCTTCGTGATAAATCCACGAATAGCTTTCAAAGTTTGCTCGAAACAGCGGAAACTTGGACATCTCCCGGAGAGTCGTTAATACTCGTGTGAATTTTTAACGAGCATTCTTCATCACGGTCGCCGAGAATACGTAAACTCTTTTACGTGCCTCGACGAAATCTCTCGCGAGAAACGATCCCCCGGGTGATTTGATTCGTCGATTCGAACGACAGCGATACGGCGATTTCGCAATATTTCTCTCTCTTTTTCATCGTCGCGAATCACGGTTAATTGTCACCGTCGGTTTCGAGTTTGCGCTCGCGACACACTCGTCCGGGCCGCGCAAACTTTGACGCTTCGGCAGTTTTACGATCGCGTCACGTCGTCGAGTGTACGCTATACGAACGCGGCTTCCGGCGCTATACCGAAACGACGATGGGAAATAAGTGAACGTACGCCGGTGACGCCACGTGTACAGCTTAGGCCGAGGACCGACGCTCGAGTAAACCAGGTTTCTCTCTCGAACGCGAGAAAGAATACGCGATGCCGGTTCTCCTCTAGCTTCCTTCTCTTTTTCGCGCCTCGCTCGCGCTGTTGCAGGAATCCCCATGAATATTTCAACGGCGGAGCCTCGCTGGCACGCTTAAATCGTGCCTTGGCCCCGGGACACGTGTCTCTGTAATACGTAAACACTTGAGGTTTCGATTTCACTCGTGGGGGTTTGTTGGTTGGTCGATTGGTCGACTCGCGAAGACTGGTTCTGCTGATTATCCGATCGATTTTCCCTCGAATTCGCGTCGCGAGTTTCCTCGCTGCGCGCCGGAGAAATTGCTCCGCGATGACGAACGGCGAAATGGCTGGGGCGGAGGGGCGGTGTAATCACCTTGAAAGTGCTTGGCAAAAGAGTCGTCGTTAGCGTGGATGACCCTACATTCACCTGGCCGGTATTATATCCGTCTGTCTCGTCGTTCAAACGCTCATCACGTCAATTACGCGGCATGCCGCCGCGCTTTGTTATTCTATTAACGCGGCGGGTGGCGCGGGACTTCTTTCTCCTCTGGAAAGTAATTGTTTCAATTGCCCGCAAAATATATACGTGGTCGGACGTTTCGAGATGGCGAGTAAACAGCGCAATTCCAGCGGAATTGTTCGATCTCGAACGAGATATGAACGAAAAGAGTGAAGGAGGGGGGGGGGGGGGGGAGGTGGTGGAAAGGAAGAAAAACAAGAGAGAAACGGCTCTTAATGAATTGATCTTCAAAGATATTAAAGAAGGTCGATCCGAAGGTTTCACGAGCGGGGAAAATTCCGAGCGAAAGAGTCGAACGAACGTGTACGTACCTACTTAACGCGCGGTAGCATTCGCAGGGTGAACTTTACGGGGGATTATAAATCCCCTGGCGGGTTCGTTACGGCGTTATCTCACCTCGCAAGACCAATTTGCGAAACGGGGACAATCGCGATCGAAACGGAATTTATTCCCATGCCCGTTTGACGGCGCGGTTGCTAATGCACGCCGCTGTTTCACGGACACGATTCGGCAGCCGACCACCGGATCTTTATTACAATAACCGGCGGGAGGGAGCCGATAAAATTACGATAAAATTCGAGCGGCGATTAATTGGAACGGAATGCGACATCGGTCGGTGTTGACAAAGGGAGCGTATTTAACGTTGTTCGTACGACTGGAGAGTGGAGTGGTGGAGGGGGGAGGGGGGCGGAACTGGTAAAACTGGCGAAACAAAACGGCAAAATGAACCGCGTCTGGTCGATCTTTTTCATCGAGGGTGGGTGGGGGGTGAGAGAGGGGGTGAGAGAGGGTGAGACGGAGCGCGTGTTGGCGGGAACCGCGACAACACAGAGCCCCGTTGAAACGTTACAATGGCGCCTCGTTATCTGGCAAGGCATATTTCGAAAACGAATCGTGCCAGTTTGGAAACGTGGCGCGTTTATTCGATCGCGCATCGGCGGCGTGGCGGAGGGGGGTTGCGGGAGGGATATATATATACGGGCCCGGGGCTGGAATCGGCAGCAGGACCGCGCCGCGCCATTGTGTGTCCACGGGTAATAAACTTTCGGCTAATCGAAATCTGGTGTAAGCGGCATCGCATTGTGCATTCCTTGTACGCGGAGATTTGCGTAGCCGGCTTCGAATTTCGCAGGCTGCCGCTATGCCGGGGCATAAATTGCCCCTTTGTGTATCTTCCGGGATTGTGTAACAGGTTGTTGGCAACGTTGGATACGCAATGAACGACTTTGGGGGGAGGGGGTGGGGGAGAGCGAGAGCGAGAGCGAGAGCGAGAGCGTGGGCGCGCGAGAGGCTGGCTCGGCGGCCGGAGAGGGCAGAGGAGGCGAGCACCGCTACCGCCGTTGGATACAAAACATCGTTTCGCCGGGCCGATTGCTTTGTAACAACAACGACATGTAATTAGAATGCGCGGACGGCCGCCACGTTATAGTTAAACGCAAATGAATCAACGGTGAAAACAGGAAGAGAATAACGAAACGATGGGCTCGCTGTATAAAGAGGCCGTGTGGCTGTGTGGTGGCTCGAAATGCACACAATTACGGATCGATATCGATGTGTATGAGCCAGGAGGGGGGGAGGGGGCTGCTCTGGCTAGGCTAAAAGGAGAAAGGAAGAGGATACAAGGGTGGCAAATGATTCCGCTGTACGCGAAAACAGAAGCGGCTTTAACGAGCTCTCTGCGCCGCGCAGATAGCTATGCAAAATACGTTTTCTCACGCGCGCGCGCGCGCGCTCAACGATACGCTTGGACTCGCTCGCGCTTCATAGTTCAACCGTACAGCCGAGAGCGAATTGACTTTGATACTACGGGGAGGGAATAAAAACTGAACGAAGGAACCGGCGAATAATAAAGCAGCTGTGGAAAGCCGGTCGAAAAAAGGCTGAGTCCGACAGTTCTTTCCTCTTTCGTCCCATCTCTTTCGTTATCTCTCTCGGCTCCGCGGAGAGCTCGCAGGTTATACACCCCCGTGAAAATTCTCCGGGGGGGAATTGGCGGGCCATTTGCATTCTTTCGGCAACGAAATTCCCTCCGAAATTTCGGTTCCATTTCATTTCCTCGACGCGCACCACGCACGCGTCAAGCACGAGTCGCCCCGCAGCAACCTCGGCATCCGAGATTCCTCTTTCCTTCGTTCCCTCAGTTACGATTTTACTCGACTCGACTTGCTTGCCTCGCCAATGATCCATTATACCGACTGTGGACAGGCCACGAAAAAAATACGAAAAAAATCCTCGAATTCGAGGTTTACGTTTCGAAACGAGCCAGTAAAAAGAAAGAAAGAAAGAAAAAGAAAAAAAGAAACGAAACGGCATCGTTAAAAATTTCGATCTCGAAACGAATAATTTAATCAATCCCGTTGCCGTTTGATCCCCTCGCCGATATGTTTGGAATTCAATACGTGCTTTGATCGATCCATCGACGTGTCCCTACGAAGAATTCGCAGCCCTCACGGTTGTTCCATTGAACGGGTACGTTTCAAACACCCGCGAAAATAAACACGAAACGGTTTACAGCAGCGGGCGTTGGTAATGTTTTGCACAATCATTGGCGAAACCGCTGTCTGCTAGATGCCCACTTCGGAGCATATCTCGTGATTTCGAATTTTCGCGAATTACCGGCGCACTTCGCCAAACCCAAACAGTTTGCGAAATAACATTGCCAAATACTTTGAAGTTTGCGAAACGCTTTGAAAACGCGCAAACGTTCGTCCCGCGCAACAACGAGTTGGCAAAACGAGTTGGCAGTTCCGCAGCGCGAAAGGAGTTTCGACGTATCGCTACGTATCGATAACACCACCACCGGGGGGAGAAAGAATCGCCGGTGTTGTTTCAGTTACACGGTTTGCAATTTTTCAGACAGAAATATCTATGTATATCTCCGTGTTGTTTGCCGCGTTTGCCGCGCGTTGTTTAATTTTCGAAATGTTCGAGCTCTATTTATTTGCGATGCTTTATTTCGGCGCGCGCGACAGCTGCAAGCCAACGAACGCCGCGTCGAACAATGTGTTTTCTTAGCTCGATTAAAATTCCCCTGAAACTACAGAAATCTATTTTCCACCGCCTCTAGAACCGCCGATATGACGAAAGCATAAAATTTCCATGGGAGACGCGAAGGCAAAAGAAACAGAAAATCCTCGCGATATACCATACTTTATAACGGGGTGCACGGGCTTTTATTTGTGTAGCTTACGAAGAATCGTTCGAGTCTCCAAAAATACACTATTTTTCACGTCTAGGAAAAATAATCCAACAAAAATATTCAAACGCTCCGTTTCGGTCGTTCTGGCGTTAACGATGAATTCTTGGGAAACGCGATATCGACGGAACGGGAGGGCAAAAACCCAGACTCTGAATTTCGTCGCGTCGAGGAAGAAGCTATGAAATATCACGTCTGTCCAACCTCGCATCTATCTAACATTCCCTGACTAATCTGCGACGTAAGAATTTACGACGGCGCCGTATATTTCCAAAGGCAGATTTTTTTATTTATACGCGACGAGGCTGACCCCGGACTCGCGATTGACGGCAAAGGGGTTGCAAAAGTTATCGGCAGAGAGGAAAGAAAAGAAAGAGCTGCGCGTCAAAGTTTTTTTTTTTTTCAACGTGTGCATAAATTGCCGATCAACGGGAGCGTTCCTTTATCGGGAAAGTATGATCGATGGGGATTCCGATCAACGAAACGTAAGGAAGAATGCGGTTTCAATTTTTTTTCCAACCCCTCCCGCCGCCGGCTGACAAATGATCCTCGCACCTACCAATCGGATACGAATCTGAAACGTTATGTATCATCACTCGCGCAACAATGCCTCCGCCCGGCTGCCGGGGCACGCTTCTGCCCGCCGATTTATTTATTATGACTTTTCAGCGACTCCGCGCCGATGGATTTTAGCCTCTTCGGAATTCAATTCCCGCGAAATACACACAGGGGCAGCTGTATATCGCAGAAATATCCTCGGCCTTGTTTATTCCGTCCTAACGGGAACTTTCGACTGCAACTTTCAATTACAATTGCGCATTTGTTACAACGGAACGTTTGCCTTTCCGATTTTCCGCCCGTTTCCTCTTTCCTTCCTCGTGCTCTCTTTCTTTTTGGCCATCGCGAAAGAGTCTCGCGTATCTCGCGAAATGTTTTTTCGACGTCGGACGCGGATAATTTCGCGACGGGTTCGGGAGAAACGAACGGCGGAGAAATTGTATCGACGTTTCGCATCGATCCCCGAGAGAAATAGAAAATATCCAGCGGGGAAGTTTTGGTTTGTCGATGCAGCTGCATCGATTAAACGTTGCGCGGTGTAGGGGATATCGACGGGCGATTATTTCTTATTAGTCGGACCGGTTGGTTTCCGACGCCGTTCCGACTCCGAGGGAACTATCGATCCGGGAACACAGTGACGAATTTAAAAGGAGACCGAAAGAAATTTTCACAAGTCGAATTTCATAATTTATGATCTTTCGATCGAAGCTCGCACCGCCGCAGGAAGCGCAAAGGGGCCGAAAAAGGGGGCGCAGCTGAAATAAACCGGACGCGGCATATACGCTTTGCTTAAAAATAGAGATTTCAGCGTGAAGCGAGAGCATGAGATAAGCCACTCCAGCAGATGGCCAGGAAGATTTATGTAAGCAACGTAATAAAATGCCGCGAGGTGGAAAAACGATTGTGGCAATTTTTGCGTTTTCGACTATCAAGGATGAGTAGGATCTAGCAACTAGGATCGAGGTCTTTTTTTAATCGTCGATCGGCGAATCCGAACGCAGACTCTCTCTCTCTCCTCTTTACGTTTACGGCGAGAGTTTTCTAATTTCGCACGACGAGACGGTTTGCCGCTAGGTTTGCAGCCTGACCGCAGAGAATATATGGCAGACGATGCTACACACTCCGGTGAGGATTTCCCCGTTCTTGTTCTCTCGGTGTCCAACTTTTTACGCGCCCCGTTCCGCGCGGTGTAAGAATGACGCAGTAAATTCTGGTTGCATGAATTTAGTTTCGTCTTGTATAATAAACTAGACGTACTTTCTGCCGCGGTAGCTCGAGGAATACCTTGCCGCTCTAAAAAATTGTACACGCCGTTGTAGTTTCAAACTTTGGCTCGCCCTTTGGAACGATGATGCATTGTTGATGCGGCACGCCGCTGAAAAGAACGTCCGGAAATTAAATTAAACATGGACGGATGGAAAATGCAGCGTTATCGGCGCGCTCATAATTCACGGGAATCAAAGATTCGCGAATTTTTACCGCCAGATTAGAAAATGTCGAACCTCGCGCTCCGGCGAGGCCCGGTTCGTTACCCTTAGCTACCATCGGCCAGGGCCGATCGATACGGAGACATTAATCTTCTTAACAAAATCTCACCTTAATTGCAAATTACCTCCGAGAGTCGCGCCGGCGTGTAATTCAATCTATCGGGTATTTAGCCAGGGGGGGGGGGGGAATGACGTTTCGTCCGGCCTGTGATCCCTTTGTTGCTGCAAAAAACAAATTACCCGAACCGATCCTCCGCGACGAGAAAAGCGATGAAAATCAACTTGAACGGATCCGCAGGGTCGGTCTTTGAATTTTTGAATCGAAAACTCGACTCTGCGAGGAGAGGTTGAAAGAGAGACGAGCCCGCAACGATGAATAATTTGCGCGGCGCAAACGATCGTAGGTGAATGGAAGAAACGGAGGATTGGCTCCCGGTTGTCGTCGGAAATCAGTAATTTCGAGACTGCAGTTACTGCAGGGTTAATTAGTACTTGAAGCTTGCAAGCCGCGGGTCTCTTTACTGCATATTAGGCGCGGAGTAAAAGCGGCACGACCTGGCACGGTCTAGCCACTTCTTCCTCTTTTTTTTCTTTTTTTTCTTTTTTTTTTTTTTTTTCAAGGGCGGGACCGTGGTATTAGCGCTGTTTCGCCGAGGCACCCTTCAATTTAACCCCTCTCGTTTAAAGCGCATATACGTCGCGGACCGACGATTCCCGTCGTTAAGAGAAATTCAGGCTAAAGAGCAAAAGTTTGACTTTGAGAAATGGCGGGAACAATGTTTGTCCCCCAAAGAAATTCGACCAGCTTCGAACGCTGTGCACGTTACGAGTAATTCGCGGACGTTATTGAATTGTTCGAGCGACGGACGACTCGTCGTTGTTGTCGATTAATTTTCCGCAATTTTTTACTTCTTCTCGCGCTATTTTTCGGGAGAACTCGGGAAATCTCGACGTATTATCGATGTACGCGCGTGTGTCGAGCCAACAATTCCTGGATGGCGTATCTGCGCCAAGTACGCGGGGCACGCGATATATTATAATAATACCGTGCTTGATACGACGCTCGCGTAATGTCAACAAATTTCTATAATTATGTTTGCTAATGTAACTTGCGGGGGTAGCGCTTGGGAAAGAGGTGGCCAGCCTAAGTAGTATTTCTGAGAATCTTAGTCTCTCAGGAATCCCCCCCCCCCCCCGTAAGCTCTCCGCGCGGATATTTAGGTAATGAACACCAACATACTCGCGTTAATTACTGTTTGTAACCGGCTTCCGCGCAGCCGTTTCTACGAGTTTTCTTATGGCATTTCCACCTTTGAAACTACCGCTCGGATACTACCCGGGTATAAAATATTTGCGTTTTATATTATAAATTATGAACGAGCGTGGATTCAGAGCGTACCCTTCTTCTTTTTCTTTTCTTTTTTTTTCGCTATTTTTTTAAACCGAAAGGAGAGGGCGAGGAACGACGCTGCGACGAAAGAAATTAAAAATTTAACAAACTTACTCGCGGGCGGATAAAATTTTTCAACGATAAGCTCGAAAGATGAATTCATCTCCGGGCAACATTTTCAGATGTGTACAGAGTGAGTAACAGGGTTGATTATTCAAAAAGGGATATTGCGCTCGTCTGTTTCCACTCTCTCTGTTTCAGACACACCGCGAGGTTGGGAAAAAAAAAGAAAAAGAAAAAGAAAAAACGAACCGTAAATGTTGTCGAGCGTCGATTTGTAGCGTAGCCGGTACTCGAACGAGCAGGAAGTGCAGCTACGAGGAAGAAACATGTTTCACAGATTAATAGCCGGCGTACACGTTACCATCGAGATAATTAACATACCGTATTTACATAGACATTAGACAAACAGTTGATTAGAAAGATATAGGCGCGCCTGTGAACGGCCGGTATAGGCAGCGGGAAGGTTGGCCGACGCTCGTAAGGGAGGGCTAGCGTGCCGTTGTAAATACAGCCCCGTATTCCACCAGATAGGGGTGTGATTCATGGGGGACAGCCGCTACGATCTATAGATCCACCCCGATACCGAGACACCTTCCACCCTCTACGCCCATCCGACTCACAGTCCTAAACCCAAGGCTTTTCCTCATGCACGCGAACAGTCCATACGTTTCACCTGGATAAGGCGCGTCCGTAATGTATGGAATCCCTCAAGGAGTTAGTTAATGAACGAGCCAACACACGAGCTAACTGCACTCCCGCTATTGGGGAAAAAAATGTTTCCTTCTTGTTACGAGATCTCGCGGCTCGAGCCATCCTTCTTGCGAGAACTGTCGCAACTCTCATCTTCCATGGAAGAATGTTGTTGTTGCCTGCATTTTATATTTTTCATCCCTTCCTCTGTCAATATCTATACTATATATATATATAAACCTAACCTAAACTTAAACCTAACTTAAACCTAACCTAAATCTAACCTAACCTAACCATTATCACGATGTCGACCTGTATATATATACATATACATATACATGTATAGGTTAGGTGACGCATTTTCGCGTCATTCGCGATTCCAGTTTTAACGTTACTTTCAAACACATTAACATCGTGTATCGAAAATTTTATACACGCTCCAACGAATGTTTTTTCGTAGAAAAAAATGGCAGAATTTTTTCATTTTCCATTTTAGTTTGCGAACGTGAAATAATAACGCTTTGCACTATGTGCATGTCGCCAGAAACTGCAGCTTTGATGAACCTGTTTGACGCCATAAAAGGCTGTTTATTGCAACGTTTTTTTGCAACTAAATCTCTTTTATAAATATAAATACAGTATTTTTCCACTAAGGTACCCTTACGTTTAGGAAAATGTTTTGAATCTTATCAAGCGAAAGAAAATTGTCCAATATACGTAATATAAAAATACTACTTTCATTGCCATTTATTTTAATTTTTTTAAATTAATCCTCGCAATAATATAGCAAAGTTGCTTTAATTTCTATCCTCGTCCTACTTTCACGAAAAAGAAAAAAAGAAGAAATTCCGGCCACTGGCGTATATATGGTCATACGAAATATCGCCAGCTGGAAGAAGTTTTCCTTTGCCAACCATCCCCTTTTTCCGTCGAGACGTTCTTCGACGGACACCGCGGTTATCGCAGCTGCGATATATCGAAGGAGCTCCTCGCTCGTTTCGTTTCGTCCGTCGGGTGCAGTTTGGAAATAATTTGGCTTTGATCGAATAAACGCGGCCACGCCACGCGGCCATTGTCCATTTTTAATCAGCTCAATCGGTAATGGGCCCGATACATCTCTCCCAGGGCATTGTATTAATTATCTCAATGGTAACGTGCTCCTCGACTATTAATCTGAAAGCTCCTGCCCCATCCCGCGCCGTCGTTATTGTCTTTAACAGAGATTGCATGATCTCGCTACTGAATTAAAGAACGGCCCGGCGTTTATCGGCGTTCTCGTCGTGCATCGTCTGCACGAGCGCGTTTCTAACGAACCTTTCTGACTGTTGTTGTTGCGGGCTCCCCGCTCTCTCGAGAGCGAAAAATTGATTTTCCCGCGAAAGGAAGAACGTTGCGGGCTGCGACATTAACCCAGCTCGTTCCCGCAAGATTGTACGAATGTGTTTCCCGGCACCCCGGTAACCCTGCATTGCCGCACCCTGCATTGCACCCTGCTTGAAATGCACTCCGCTCATGCAAACTTCATCGAGTATCGATTTTACAATAACAGACAGAACTGCGAAAACCAGCTGACAACTCTGTCGATGCAGCTAGCTGCAGTCCCACGTGGAATAGGGAACGTTGCTTTCCGTCTTGAATCGTTAACGCGAGAGATCGCTGTTGCTTGCTCCGGGCACTTTGTACTCCACGCACTCGCGCGATTACGTACAGTTACAGTTACAGTTACAGTTACAGTTACGTAGTCTGGCTCGTAGCTTTAAACGCTAATATTTCTCGATCCACGTCGATCTGACGGTTCGACACGCGAGATGGCGAGGTTAATAACAACGTATCGAGCTGCTGTACGAGTGAGAATAATTTCACGTGAATTATCGTTGGAACGGATTAAAAGGCAAAAGCCGATGCGAGAGATTACGTAGCGTATTTTATAGGTACGTGCCGTGGATTCAAGGGAATACAACGCCTTGCTGCGGACCTCGGCTACGCTGTCTCCGGGTGTTTTACACGGGTTGTATTTCTGAGAGTTTATTCCTGTTGTTTTTCTTCCGCCAGCCCCTTCGCGTCCAGTCGGTTCTCCAATGCCAGCGCCGTGTGCACGCATTGCCGCGTATCCGCAACGGTGTGCCGTTCTTTGTTTTAATGAACGTAGTTTACGCTGGCTTAAATCAGAAGTCGCGTAGAATTTTTAAATATCCAGTGTCCATCCGCGGACGTAACTCGAATGGCACTTTTCGCCGCGCGTTGTCAACGTCAAATGAAAGTTTCGCGAAAATCGAGTTGAATTTCGTTCGCTTTCGGCGAAAGCAGGATCCTTTTTCTTTTTTTTTTTTTTATTATTATCAGAGCCACGCAGTTGTCTGTCACTGTGAAGAAAGTCGTTGGGAGAATCGCTCGTTTTGAATGGTGGAACGAAAGTGCTCTTTTAATTTGAATTTTTAATACCAAAAGCGACGGCCGTGCCGCGATAAATCGCGAGAGATTGGCTAACGTTTTTGGTTAACCTCATTTTCGCGAACGCTCGCGTCTCTTTCCTTTTTTCCCTACCGGCTTGTTTCTTTGAAGTTACAGCGAAATTAGTTTCCTAGGTGTGCGGCTTTCCATTGTTTTAGGACGTGTAATTTCATGTATCTTGATGACGCCCAACAGTGTCGTAACGCAAACCAAAAGACCCGTCAGCAGTCCGCTCCCTTTTGTTTTCTCAGTCTGCTTTTAAATGTCGTTCTTTTGTCGCTTTCGCTGCCAGGGAGAGAGAGGGAGAGAGAGCAGGAAAGAATGTCTAATGAAGCACCACCTTGATCTTACGGTAAAAAAGACGACTTTGGAATCGTATAACGAGGGTACGCCGTCTCAAAGTTGGCTCTCTAAAAGCCTCTATTTTCTGCTTCTTTCTTTACCCGATTTCCTGGAGAATAGAATTCACCGGCGGTAGTTAATCTACCAGCGAAGAAGAGAAAGGACCGGCAATATCTGCAATTAAATTGCGTATCTGATTTGTAGCAATTTCTCATTCGTTTTAAATTTCGCGATCAACTATTGTTGCATCTCTGCGCAATGGTGGAAATTTTTTACGAGGTATAACTGTGTAACTCGACGAAGAGAGGTAAGGCAGAGAATTTCCGTCACCTAAAAACGAGACCTCTCTTGCGATACAGGTTTTGCACTATAAATTAACCCTTTTTTTCTACAGATGGTACTCTCACCTTTCTGCAAATCTGTTTTTCCAATTTCACTGTAATAAACATGAAATTGGTGAAAAATCGTCGATTCTGAGATCAAAATTTTACCGAAAAATAACACGAAATGACATAAAATTAATGACGTAAAATGCTTGTTTGACGCTAAAAATATTTATACGTAGGCATATGTTTGTAGATTCGTCTATGTACAGGTTCGCTGCGCGGCGTGGTTAATTGTGAAAATCTGTCAGGAGTGACAGAATGACGGATAACTAAATAATTGATAGTTTGAACGATCGGCAAAAATATATCTTGCAGGGAATTTAATAATTTAATTTTGAACTTCTTCATCACTGAATAAACCAGACTTTCAACTCATCCAACACAGAGTGAATTTAATTCATAGTGTAAAATTAGCACGTACGAAATGAGATTCTCATTGATCATCAGGCGTGGAATCACACGTGGTGTGTTCGATTTCGGAGAATTTCTGGAAATGGAGACAGAGAGAATCTCCTGTTGGGCTTTATCGTCGGAAAGGGAGCGCCATTTGTCGGACGGTTCGCGTTCTCCGACGTCACGCGGAATTGCCGCGCGTCCGCAAAGATACAGTCGCATTTGCCGGATAATGAAAACTTTAATTGCCTCTAAACAAGACGGCACGACAATTCGTTCGCGTCTTGACTGGGCCAAGAGGAAATGGTACCAGCGCGGCGAGGCGCAACTTCTCCGCGGACTTTTGCATAAATGAAGAAATCCCTTCGACCTTGGTCGCCTTTGTCTCTCGGATGCAACGATGTCGTATTTCCCCTGTCGTAATTGAATAATCGTAATTGAATCGTAGTTCGTTCTCGCGTCTCCGTCCGTCTTTGACCGGGAATCGCATTATCGCGCGAAACATTCGATTAATAAAACGGACGGTCGAACGACTCGTGAAATTATTACGCTATTTTTGTTCTCTCTCTCTCTCGTCTCGGCGCGATTAAGGGATCGAGGGATCGAACCGATCGGGGTTTTCTTTTCCCTCTGTAATTTAATTACCCGGGACGGATAATTGGAAAGTTTCGAAAACTGGCAAAACTTTCTCATCTCTTCCATATCTGTTCCGCGGGAAGTCGGCTATTGTCTTTTCAAGCCTGTGCTCGTGGAAGTATTTCTTCTTTTTCTTTTAATTTTTTTCTTTTTTTTGTAATGTAAATGTTTAATCGAGCGCACCGCTGTTCATTCAATGCCTCTCGAGTGTCTCAGCCCACGAAAATCTCCTCCTCCTTTCACCGGCAGACGTCATGCATAAAACAGAATTCAATTATGTGCAAGACTTATCGCTTCTTGGAGTGGAGATAAGAGAAAGTGAGAGAGAGAGAGAGAGAGAGAGAGAGAAGAGGCTGCCTTTGAAGTGGTCCTCTTTGCCATTCAACACACCATCTTCCCCCTTTTTAACCGAACTTTGGAAAAAATCTGGTTATCTGTACGATTTCCCCGGCGAATTTAATTAATTCCTCCGAGCAAACGTAATCCCCTTCCGCGGGGGGAGAGGATGAGAACTTAGAAAAACTACTGACTTGTACCCCAGTACGATTCGTCTCACTGAAAGGTCCAGAAGCAACGAAGACGACTTTTTTGCCATAAAATTTTATTGACATGCAAACATTTGAATCGATAGAAAACAAATTACAGTGCCAGACAACGCTACTCCTACTCGAGGTCTAGCCACGCCCCCTCGCGAATCACGTGACCCAAATCAACCAATCGCTAATTTTCGTTGCATTAGAGCCCGATTTTCTGGGTTACTCCCGCTAAAATCACTTTCGGTGACAATATTATCACCTGTTCGAGAATTTTCGATAATCGTTCACTATCTAACTGCTTGGAAATCTCAAGCAAGCTTTCGTAAGCCTCTCGTTTTCCTCTTAAACAACGAGACTGTAGACCACCGTCTGTCCAAGGCCGCTTTGGACGATATCACTCGCCACTCGCCATTGGACAGGTTTTTCATTTCTGAGCGACAGGCTGGCAGACAAGTGGCGGTGTAATTTATCGGCCCTCGCTCGACGGGATAATTTGGAAAGTTAATAAAATTTGTGTTTGAACACGGGGGAGCGAGCGGCAGGGGTGTAAGCGAGCTGGCGGGTTAAATATTCATGAATCAATTCGCCTAAAAGCTTGCATCGTCTAATCTGATATATCGCGGACGTTATCGCAAATTGTTGCAGTATGCACAATGCATCTCGCGAGTTCAAGGGAGGGGGTGGCGAGGGGGAAAACGTGCATTTTAATCTGGGTAATTCACCGGGAAACTTCGTTCCCTCCCGCGCAATCAGCGGGCTGAAAACGCGGGGATATCTTTTCTCCGCGTATCAGACCGCCGCGGTTTCGTTTCCGCGGTATCGTTCTGCTTGAAAACAGGCGTAATTCAAAGGATTTTTCTGCCTTGAGAAAGACGTGCTTAACGAGGAAGGAGATTGCGCTGCTCCGCGTCTCTCCCTCCTCTGCGGTTGAAAGGAATTCAAAGTTTCCTACGGACGGGAAAAAATAATTAATCGCGAAGGATTGACACGTTTCCCGTGCTCGTGTATCGATTATCTTTCAATTCAAGACGCGTTTTCGGTGAAACGTGGCTAGGAGCGCTTTCTCGGACGTTTCTCGACCGTGTTAATTTCTTTTTGTCGTATCTCAAAAGGGAGCGCCAAACGCTTCCCAAGGTGTAAAAATGATATTTCACACGAGACCGTGTATGCGTAAAACGATTCACGAAACGTTTAGCCAAGCTTATAAAACCGATTCACGTCGGCCAGGCACGTACGTGTCGGTTTTCATCATTTACCTTATCACCGCTATCCTTTATGGCTCGTGAACAACCGTGGACCGTGCCTCGCCCCCAATGATGGAGCGTCGGATTTCTACCTTATGTCAAGCAACTATAACTATACGTAACGTACAACTATACGATATCACGGCCCGTATTTATGTATCTCCCTTTGTCGCTTAAAGTGTTTGAAAACTGCGCGAGTTGGCCGACGGGGTTTTCATCGACGGGTTTTATCATCGGTCCACGTTGAAAGCGATATGCGCGCGTATAGACAACGCAGTTTCCGTGAATTATCAATTTTTCGAACGTCAGGTTAAATTCGAATTTACGTCGAAAGGGTGGATGATGTGTCGGGTATATTCCTTCCGTAACGTCTACGTATCTACGAGTCTGCCGCGAAACTGAAATCGGATGAAAGTTCGATCGAAACGCAGAGCTCTCGCGTGAAAATTATTTGTTATCGTAGCATCATCGTCGACACGGATAATCAAAATCCAATCTACCTGGCTGATTAAAATTATCATTCGGTTCACTGGTTATTATTTACAGGATATTAACAGAAAGAGGTTAAATCGTCGTTAATATCGGAAAAAACTGAAGGTACACGATCGTTGTGATGAATGTATAGAAAGAAATTAAATTCCTGCGAGACGAATCAAAAGTGCGTGATTTACGACGATAAGTGGGAAGATCCGCTCGTATCGCAGATCGTATAAAACGACGTGGAGCAACTCTACAAACGCGCTGTATTAACGTGAAAAGGAATAAAAGCGCGAAATGCCGGACTCTATAAATTGTGCTTAGAGGGGAAATAAATAAATTGTATCGAATTCGTCATTCGTTTTCTAAAATTATTCTGTTCGAGTAGTAATACTGTGTTACATATTTCGAACAAAGTGTTAAATTTCAAAGTGTCATTTAATAATTTTTCAAACTCGAGTCCCGTTTCGAGGAAATAAATCGACGAATAAACGGATAAGTGGGTGATTAAAACGAAACGAGGTTTCGAAAATGAATGTAACCGTCGAGGGGAATGCTAATGCAACGAAGGTGGGGCGAATCTAAAAAAGAAAAAAAAAACAACACTCTCGATAAGACGAGAGAAACGAAACGCGCGTGCAGCGTGTCTGGAGGGAAATTCAATCAGCTCAAATGCATCGAGATAAACGCGAGCGTGGAAGAAGTCGTCGCGAGTCGAGGGTGTTAATCAATACCGGCAGCGAGAGATAAGTTGCTTACTTATCGGAGTGCTTCTTCATCTCTCTCCGAGTTTATCAAAATTCTGAGAGAAACTAGTTTTCAATCAGACCGTCTGCTATTTTTTCTCTCTCTCTCTCTCTGTTTCTTTCGAGACGACTCCCTGCTCCCCGTCATAGCAAACTTGCTATCGAGTCAAAGTTAAAACTGCGCGGAATAATTCGTCATTCATTCGCGTGTGCGACAAGTCGCGTACGTTTCGATAGCCTTGAATAATTGAGCGGAACAAGCGGCGCAATAAAATTCGCGCGGGCCGTAATTCCGGGAAAGTCGCCTGCGCGTTTCGCGGAATCGTAAATAAACGATGGATACATTACGCCTTTCAAATCGAGCGTGCAATTTTCTCCTCCCCCTTGCTCCCGTGTCGTGGCCGCCGAGCCGTGGCTAAGCGAGGAAGGGGGTGAAGGGTGTTCTCGAAAAGCGTAGCTGTAATCTAACAACCCCTCAATTTCTGCGCGCTTTATGGTTACAGACGGAGATGATACCTTTCTCTCCCCCCTCTCGCATTGAATATGGAAGAAGAGCATCGCTCGAAATTTACATTTACGCTCAAACTCCTCGAACAAACGGCGAAACGTTTTACACACAGGGCTGCGCTCGCCGTCCTGCTCGTATACACGTGCATCCGCGATTCCCCTGGCCAATTCGGGGCGCGCGAGTGATAATCAAAGTGGCGGAATAAAATTGATAGCGGATCCGGGGGGGAATTCATTGGAACGGCGTCTCGATGACAGTCTCGCCGATTACAAATTCATCGAGCGGATGAACGATAACTGTTGAAAGAAGTTCGAGACTCGACCGCGAGCTGCGGGATCGAACGAAGAAGTTATCGGAAGCGTATTCAACAGACGCGTTCGGCCCGAGTTTCTGTTATTCGCCATGCGTTTCGTTCTTTTTCCTCTTTTCTTCTTCACGCTCGAGGATTTAAAATCACTTGGCCTATCGATTTCTCCTTTTCAGTCGTTCGAAGCCTTAAAATTTCGCGGAATTTTAGAAAGGGTCAGTTAACAACGTACGCGCGCGTACAGCAAGTTTTCTACTTGTTGCGTCGCTTTACAAAACTAGACTTTTTTTTTGTTTTTCTTTACGCGAAATTAACGAGAGAGAGAGAGAGAGGGAGATGCGTTATTTGCTCGTCTGTAACGATACATAACGTCAGCACAAAGGGAATTAAAGCAACTTAGAGATCCGCGCGGTGGGACCGACACCGGGTCACCGGATGAAGAGCACGCTAAATTTTAATTAGTTTTTTTAACGTCTATGCAAATCGCGTCCTTCGGGCTATTTCGTCCGGATCTATTGCGTGGGAGATTTACCACGCAATAAAGCACTTTATATTTCCCCGTCTAGCTTTCGCACGTTCGCCGGAGAATCACGGACGTAAAAATGGTAACGGGACACTTATTCCGGGGGGATTTTCACCGGTTGCCGCGCCGCATAAAGAGAACTCGTATCGTACATTGTATGAAATTTTTTTCGCGCAACGCGAGCGGCTAATTAAAATAAAACAGGCCGCGTATTGTAAACTCGGAAAACTCGTTTAAACTACCGTAATCAACGAATTGCAATTACATATTTTCGCGTTACCTCTCTCGGCAGAATTTTCTTTTGTCGTTGCATTAACGTTAACCCGAGCGAAAAGAGGGTTTCCTCTTTTTTTCTTTTCCTTTTTTTCTTTTCTCATCGAACGATCGCGAACAGATTCGACGCGGGAACGCGGGAACGCGCGGCGAAATAAAATACTTGCGTCAGAAGTTGCAACCATTTTATCCATTTGACGAACGTCGATCGTTTAAGAGTGAATGAAGCTAGACTGTCAGAGAGTCGGGATTGTTTCGGTTGTTGGTAATATTTTCAATCGATTGTTCAATAAAATACCGGGCGACAGCGAAACGTTGGGCGCGCCAGCACCGCCGGGATAACGACGCGCGCGTTCGCAATTTAATGGAGCGAGCCGACATGAAGCATTTCCATAGCGTTCTACGGGACGCATTATCGAGCGTAAATTCGTTTCATTAGACTTTATTAGAACGCACACGGTCGTTTCCACGTTTCCAAGTTCCTGCGTCGTCCGACTGTGTGTATGCACGTCGTCGGATAATCCATGACGGCCGGAACACGCGGCAACACCATGCGAGCCAGAATGCTGTTTCGCTTCGCCGTTCGTTTAAACGCCACGTTCCCACGATGTTCGATTCATAAACTCATTTCTCCTGTTCCACGTCGCCGTTTGTTCTGCTTTCTTCAGCCGTTCCCCCTTTCCTTCACTTTTCACCAATTTTTCGTCGAAGAAGCGGAATACCAGCCTTTGGAATTTGTCACATTTCGCTTTTCATCGAGATTCTAATTATTACAAATAAACTTTTAGCCTTTAAACGGTCGATACTCAAAGATTAGTTACAGTGAAATCGCTCTCAATTATCAATTATGTACTCTTCACGGTTCTCTGTCGATATTTAATAAACGGAATTTCCATTTCGAACAAACGAAACGAATCGCCGAATGGAGCGCGCGCTGGGTCAAAGGTTGTCCCCGATGACAACAATTGGATCGCTGTCCCGCGAACGCGCGTAGGATCCGCGGAGCGATATCGAGAGTGACCGCCGAAAATATAATGCAGCTGTCGGCCATCACGCATTCCATGAAGTACGACAGCGCGAGCCTGCTTTACCAACAATGGTTTCCACATGGCGCGACAAGACGACAAAAACGGGCTTGTGAATCAAACATCGCGCGTTCTGTGTGCGCCGCGCCTGCCCTCGTTTAAACGATCACGCTGAGTGAGGCTTTTCGACTTACACGCTCGATCGGATGTTTAACGATTTCTAATCTCATTTTTTCCAAACCTTTTCCCCCATTTTTCACCGAGGAAACAGGCGAGTTTACGAAGCCTCGTAATTTATTACCTTCGACGAGATAAAAATTTTGCAAGATTCAAAAGGTCCATTTTGTCCTCTGATCTAGGTTAGGTCTGCATTTTGCAAGCACCCCGCGAAGAATTCGAATTGCGTTTCGATTTGCAATTGCTAGAGGAGTTTTAATAACTTGCTCAATCATTTGACGATTTCTAACCTCTTTTCTCTGCTTTTCGTCGGAGAGTGTTTACGATATTACGAATTTATTACTTTCGACCAGATGAAAATTTTGCAAGATTCAAAAGGTCCATTTTGTCCTCTGATCTAGGTTAGGTCTGCATTTTGCAAGCACCGCGCGAAAAATTCGAATTGCGTTTCGATTTGCAATTGTTAGAGAAGTTTTAATAATTTGCTCAATCATTTGACGATTTCTAACCTCTTTTCTCTGCTTTTCGTCGGAGAGTGTTTACGATATCACGAATTTATTACTTTCGACGAAATGAAAAGTTTGCAAGATTCAAAAGGTCCATTTTATTCTCTGATCTAGGTTAGGTCTGCATTTTGCAAGCACCGCGCGAAAAATTCGAATTGCGTTTCGATTTGCAATTGTTAGAGGAGTTTTAATAATTTGCTCAATCATTTGACGATTTCTAACCTCTTTTCTCTGCTTTTCGTCGGGGAGTGTTTACGATATCACGAATTTATTACTTTCGACGAAATGAAAATTTTGCAAGATTCAAAAGGTCCATTTTATCCTCTGATCTAGGTTAGGTCTGCATTTTGCAAGCACCGCGCGAAAAATTCGAATTGTGTTTCGATTTGCAATTGTTAGAGGAGTTTTAATAATTTGCTCAATCATTTGACGATTTCTAACCTCTTTTCTCTGCTTTTCGTCGGGGAGTGTTTACGATATCACAAATTTATTGACTAATTTATTACTTTCGACGAGATGAAAATTTTGCAAGATTCAAAAGGTCCATTTTATCCTCTGATCTAGGTTAGGTCTGAATTTTGCAAGCACCGCGCGAAGAATTGGAATTGCGTTTCAATTGGCACTAATGTATTTAGTCGTTTGACGATTTCTAATCTTATTTTATACAACTCCTTCTGCTTTCCGCCGGAGAATATTTATGACGCGAGTTTACGATACGAACTTATTGAGTAATTTATTACTTTCGACGAGATGAAAATTTTGCAAGACTCGGTCCATTTTATCCCCTTATAATCTAGGTTAGTTCCGAATTTTGCAAGCACCGCGCGATGAATTGGACGGGCGTAATTGTGAAAGGAGTTTTAATAACTTAAATCATAAACTTGGACATTTCGCATCGAGACGGAGGATTCTTTGGTTCTGTCGCTCTCGGATAAAGGGTTCTTAAATTGTCCGAAAGCCGAGATTACAGCGTGCTCTCTCTGGCTTTGATGCCGGGGAATTGGGGAAAATTTCAGAAATTAGTCTTTGAAATTACTCTGCAACAACTTTCCATTGTTTCTCTTTAAATATTCCGTGAAACGTTCCCGTACGCCGCGTAAAAAAAAGAGTAGCGTGACTTCTCTACGATGTCAGAGTCCACTGACGATAGCTTCTGCATCGCGAGTAATTAATCGGCGAATCCCGGCTCGATCGCAGACGTAAGAAACGCGCGAGCAACGTTGTGCGTTGAAAAATTCAAGCGAGAGGTAGAGACGCGTAATTAATTCGAGAGTAGCGCTCGCGGTGGATGCTCTTTTTCGTTGGGAATCGCGCGTTCAACGAAGTAATTAACATTCTTATTTGCGTTGCGTTAAACCCTCGCGCGCGCGTAGACAGACGCGAACGAACGCGTGGGCGGATGGACGGACCAGAACTGACGGTTAAACAGAGGAAAAAAAAAAAAAAAAAGGGAAAGGAAAGAAAGAAAGAAATGGCTAGACAGGACAGGGAGAAACGGCAGAGTGACGACGAGAGCGTAGCGCGCATCAACGTTTTTCCTCCCGGTGGAAAATATGGAAATATCGCGAAAATCTCGTTTCGTCATGGCGTTGCCCGCCATGTCGGAATTCTCCGTCCTGAGCCGTCCCAACGGGGAACCCGTTTCCCTAATAAATGACTGGCGGAAATCCTGGTAGAAGCTTTATAATCGTAGCTCGGCGCGAAATGTGACAGGGACCCTACTCGAGCGAGGTCCAGGTATGTGTGTACCGGGGCAAGTAACTAACTGAATGCCTCTGGGCTACATACAAAGCAAAATAACGTTAGACCGAGGTAAACGGCTGTTTATTAGGTTCCTGCTAAACTCCGGGCCGCGCACTCTGAAATGAGATGGCACTGCTTACAAAGTCACCTACGAAAACGATTGTAATCCCTCAGCTTCGAGCTTCAACGTTTACACGCCAGGCAGCCGCGCGCCAGCTTTATCAGCAACGACATATTCGAGGCCTTTTATCCGGCCCACCGTTCCTCCTCTCTCGGCTGAACGTGATGAAACGTTTTCCAAAGGCGGCTAAGAAAGCTTCCCTCTTGTTCTCTCTTTCTCTCTCTTTCTCTCTGTTAATGTTTCGCTGGCAACTTGATTTTAAACGCGTCTTCTTAAATGCCTCTGCTCTCAACGCTGTTGTCGCCCGAACGATGCTTGGTGGAGACGTTCTTCTCGTCTACGACTCCGAGCGACGTTTGCGGAGAAGAGGGCGTTTCTTTTTTTTTTTTTTTTTCGAAATTTCGGAAATTTCGCAACGACAGGCCGATCAACCGAATCTCTGGCAGCTGAATTTGTTTGCATCGAAAGTTTCGCGAGTTATACACCCGGGCCACACGCAGATTTAATTGTTAGGAATGCCAAATGCCGTCGTTTCGGTCGATCGAAACGGAGATTCGATTAATGCGCCGGGACCCGAGGTAAAACGTTCGATTGGCTCGTTTGTTTTTTTTTTTTTTCTGGTTAATCGGCGTAGAAAAATCGGCCTGGTTGCGCGCGAGCGGAAACGCCGGGCAGAAAATGAAAATTAATTCGCGATCAGATCGCGCAACATTCCCGATAAAAAGAGTCGGAACGTCGCGCTATCGGCATTTGCATACGGACCTTATCAGTTTATGATATTTCACGCGCCGGCGATCGATCGAACGACGCAAACAGAAATCAGCCACCGAATTTACATTTACATACGCTCGTCGGCCACCGGGTTTAACCGACCCCTTTTCTTTCTCGTTCGTTCGATTAAAAATGCTCGCATGCCGGCGAGTTTAACTCCGCGAGACGTCGCGTCGTCTCGTCGCCGCCGAGGGGATCCCCGCCCCGTTTATTTCGCGAAATTGTCCCGTTCGTAATTCGTTTAGCGGCTCGGACTCGGACTCGGACTCGACCGAAACGGTAGGCTCTTGCGTTTTCCACGCTCTGTCTCTTTTTGCAATATTCCGCAGTCGCGTACATCGCGAGCGGCTGCTGGAATTTTTCCCCCCCCGGTTCGTCCTTCTTCTCTTTTTCTTTTTCGTTCCCCGGGCCGAATTAAACGTTCGACTGCACCGCCGCGACGTTTTATCTAATCAACAGGTACGAAATTCACTTTGCCGTGGAATGTTAAACACGCCGTAAGCTCCTTCCGCGTGGACGACAAAAGTCGTGGATGTTTTTTTTCTTTTGCGCGCGCGCGCGTGAAGGCGAGACAAGGCTCGCCGCGATTAAATTTCCACTTTCAGGTGGAGATGGTACCGGATGGTACGAACGGAGCGTAAGAAGGAGGCGGGCGGATCGTTTCCAGTTACCAAAGCGCGTCGTCTCTTCTCCTTTTAATAAGAAATAAAACGCGCTCGCGCGGGGATACGATCGTCGAACGTGCGTTTAATAAAACAAGCAAGGAGCTACGAAGACGGGGCATTGGCGTGTCATCGTTCTCTGTTCGGGAGCAGCAACAGCAGCAGCAGCAGCAGCAGCGGCAGAAGATTTTCAAGCCAATGAATTTTCCCTATCCACTCACTCTATTTCATAGAGTCGAGATTGGGGAAGCGACGAGCGGGGTAAAAGCGGCGAAGAAGAGCGCCAGAGACACAGGAGGAACGCGTTGTATTTAGATATTATATATATGTACGGGGTGTCCCACGTGAAGCTGCCCACTTTTCTTAAACTAGTCTATACTATACTATTCTTCTAAACTATACTAAAAATAAACTATTCTATATATACTATATATACTATAAGTAAATTCTATTCTATATACTATATACTAATTTCTAGTTCTATATGCTATAAATAAACTGTACTATACTGTACTTCTAAACTATTCTATATACTATATATACTATATAGAGAAGAATGTTTCAAATGAAACTTGTTTGCTGCAACTGTCGTTGACGCCAAAAGACACTACGAATGTCATAAAAGACTTTGAATTCGTTTCGACGTCAGCTGTAAGACTGTGAACTCGCAAGTATACAGTTCCATTTAAAAGAACAAAGGTCAACATCTTGAAATCTCAAAAGTACTAACCACCTAAAGACAAGATAAAACTACGTAAGTTTTGTTTGAAACATTTTTAACTCTTTAACTTTACGGAGCCAGCTCAGGAAAAGTGCAGTCGAATGAGAGTAAAAAGATGCGATCTTCACGTGAATTCTGAATCTACGATCGATCACGACGTTTAAATCACGAACCGTCTCGTCTCACGCGCTGAAAAGCGTTTGTTTGTGATGACGAGTGTTTGTTATACGCAATTAAGGGTTAAGAGAAAATTGCGCGGTTAGCTTCGCATAGGACACCCTGTATACGTGTACACGTACGTACGGAGAGAATAGCGTTGCGCTGGCTGGCTGGCTGGCCGAGGCAGGAGGACGAGAGAAGTCGCGGAAGAGGAGCACGAGCAAAATCCTGAAGCACGATCTATGCCCAAGAGTACTTAATCTAATTCACCGGGCGCTTCATGCATTTAATCACAGGCACGAAATTCCGGTTCTATACACCGGCTTTGGTTTGTCCTTTTTCTCTTTTCTTCTTCACTTTTCGCAAAAGTGAAAAGCGGATGACGGCCGGTATTCACCGATAAAGCACGACACTCGCACGCGTTCCGCCCGCGTTTCCCTCTCGTTCACAGGGAACAATTTATACGGCTGCAGGCGCGCGCGTTCAGATTCTCGTCGCTGAAACGCTCCGTAAAAGTATTGTTTTGCGTTCGCGATACCGTGCCGCAGCCCCGGGATTAATCGACGTCGGAGATCACGCAGTTCCGTTTTCGGGGGAAACTAATGAAACAGCCAATGCCCCAAAGTTTTATCTCCAGCCTCCTGATTGTCGCAGGGAAAATATTGAGATCGTACGTTCCTCTCGTACGTTCGAAATTCTTCGTCGCTCCAGATACCGCTTACATAGGTTTCGGCGTAATTTAGAAGGGCACGGCGTCCGTTACAAGAAACTTGGGAAAATTCAATTTGACACTCTCGATAAAATTCTAGGGAAATCTTTGAAGAAACGAGATAATTGCGCGATCAGACAAAAAACTGCACGACTTGTATCCCAGTACGATTCGTCTCACTGAAAGGAAATGAAGACGACTATTTTGTCATAATATTTTATTGATACCCAAACGTTTGAATCGAAAACAAATTTGTCAGTACCAGACAACGCCACTCCTACTCGAGGTCTACTCCACGCCCCCTCGCGAATCACGTGACCCAAATCAACCAATCGCTAATTTTCGTTGCATCAGCGTTGCACCTGAGGTTCGATTTTCTGAGTTACCCTCGCTAAAAATCACTTTCGGTGATAATAAAAAAGAGTCGCGCTTCAATTGGCGAGATCTGATGTTAGTTGTTGGCAGGGAATTTGATTGTACGCGGAGCGAATAACGCCGAAATATGGCGGGTGTGCGGGTGTACATGCAACGGTGGCGGGATGCATTCCACGATCGCCGGGAAAAGTGGAGACGAAGAAAGCTCGGGAGGAGAACTTGTTTTGCGCGCGGGTAAATTAAATTCAGCGAGGCGGCCATGGGGCGCGTCGATACGAGCATACAAGTAACGCCAAATTCGATCGGCTGGCAAGCGAAACGTGAAGCACGTAGCACTCTCATCTGCGTGTGCACGTACGATGTGACGAGTCGAGGTTTCCGCACGAAGATGAGTTGCCGCTCTCTCGTTCTCGCGGTTCTTTGAAAAATTGTTGTCAGGTGGTTTTCAGAAAATTCGATTCCTCCTGTTCCATTTCGTTCGCCGGTACGTTACGTTACGTTACGTACGTACGTACGCGAACGCGATCTATCCCCGAGTTTGCCATCTGCTATCGTCGCCGCGGTTCCGCGTGTGCAAACTCGACGCTTTTTTCCCCCCGATTTAGACAACCGTTCGTGACGTATTTCGACAGGAGAACATACCAAAGTGTTTATCACAAGTGATCTTGATAGAATTTGCCGTAAATGTAGTTTTCAACCCGTATTTTTTTTTATCGGCAATCTTTTGATATTGAACGCTTGGAAACTACCCTCAAATTAGAGGGTGCGGAACATATCTTGTCAAATATCTCGGAAATTATTGAAGACAGCCTTTTTCGTGTAAATTGATGAAATTTTTAACAGCGTATTTAATGGTTCTTCCCGCTTGTTCAAACAATACATTAAAAGAACCATATTTTTTTTTTTATAAATTATTCCAAGTAAGTAATGTCGAACATTTATTTATAAAAGTTGCACATTCAAACGCAAATTGCCTGATTTCTGCATTACATGCAAATTCATCGTTTCCAAAAATTTTTCTCGGTGGACGTGCAGAGCAGAGTACGAATAACTAAACAGATATTTCGCTTTGAACGTCGGTTGTCAGCAGCAGCTGATGTATAAAATGTACGTTGCTCGCGCTCGGTAAGGCTTTCCAAATTAAGGGACGATAAAGTATTTCGCAAATGCTAATTCAGATTTATTTCGACGCGGGATTGAGAGAACCCACCTGCTGTTCGGCAACACCGAATCGAGGGAGCCGCGCCGCGACTGTCGGTTGCAGTTTCATAGCATTGCGAAAGCATTTAAAGTCATATTCCCACCCGTCGTATTTCGTTATCGCCAGCAAATATTGCGTTAAATATTGGCAGTTCGTACTCGGTACAAAGAACGCGGTACAAACACGAAAACAATGATATACGAAAGTCAAACAAGCGAGTCGCGCGGCTTCTACGTCTACCGGAGATCCAACGTAAATAAAACGGCGAATTAATTTATCAGTTTTCGGAGCGGCGAGAAAACCACCCGATCGCTCGAGAATTTCGATCCGTCCGTGAACCGGCTGAAAGTCGTGGCTGGGGATTTACGGGAAAATCGCAATTGCAATCTCTGACGAAAAAGCGAAATTAACCGTAGCGCGAAATTACAAAACGCGCTGTCGCGGTTTCGTTTCACGGCTTTTCGGTCTCCGTTCGTTTGCACTTCTCTCCGATTTAATTGTCCTATTTTTACTCGAAAAAGTAAAAAAAGGACGAGGCAGCGTTTAGTTTGACAATTGGGGAATACCTTCGACGCAAAATGAATACTTAGGACGCGAATTAAACACGATCGAACGCCGTTCATCGGCAGCGTGTTGGAAAAGAGATATACGTTCGCGGTACGATTTGTTTTCTTCATTTCTGCTTTTTAATCGTTCTAGGAGAAATGTCGCTATTTTTACAAACTGCGCAATCTCGCTCGCGAGATATATAAACCCGGCTCGTTCCGATGCGAAGTTTCATCGCGTGTACAAACTGTTATCTTTATTACGATCGTAACGGCGCGAGAAAATCGTACCGCAGCGATGATTCCGAAGTGGAGAATTTCGCTGCTATTTTATTTATCTCCCTCCCCGCCTTCCCTTCTCCCCTACCCCCCCGGCCCCCTTTCGCCCGGCGGCCAATGAAATATTCAAATAATTCGGCTGAACGGAGGCAACAATAGAGCAACGAAGCAATACGGTCGCTCATGATTTATGACTTTACGTACGGAACGATCGACTGACTGGCGAGCTCATGTTTCTGAACTTTCGAAGTTTTAAAAGATTTATAAGAATGCGCCGAATGGCTCGCAGCGTCACTTTCGCGCGTATACATATTTGCAGGCTGCCGAAAAAGAGAACGTACGGGCTGCAATATGTTTCCGAATAGAAAATGTACGGGTAATACTTGCGCGTGGGTAGTCCCGCCGTTTGAATAAATTTTTGAAATTTTTCTCTGCGTCGACACCCCTCTCCTGTCGAAAAAAACTGCACGACTCGCACCCCAGTACGATTCGTCTCACTGAGAAGAGATCAGAAGCAGCTGTTTCGACTAGGAAACGGAGACGACTTTTTTGCCATAAAATTTTACTGATGTGCAAACACTTGAATCGATAGAAAACAAATTACAGGCAACGCCACTCCTACTCGAGGTCTATCCCACGCCCCCTCGCGGATCACGTGACCCAAATCAACCAATCGCTAATTTTCGTTGCATCAGCGTTGCATTTTCTGGGTTACCTCCGCTAAAATCACTTTCAGTGATGAAATATATTTACAAACACACGCGTGCTCGACACTGCCGCTTGTTAAGGGCCAATCTGTTCACAGTGATTCGCAGAACGAGTCGGTTTTTTCACGATTAAATAACTAGTTCTTTTTTTTTTAAATACCATTCTATCAATTCTACCAGTTGTACCAATCGCATTTTCACGCGAGGATCGGGAAATTTTCACTTTCCGAGAGGAGAACCGCGAGTTTGTGGAATGTTCGGTTATTCCATATTCCTGCGAGTTTGTCGCGAATCGATAATTAAACAGCGAACGAGCAGCGCGGCGGAGCGCGTATTTGCGTTGCCGCGAGATAACTCGCGCGGCGCGGTACGTGGCGAAGAAAGACGAACCAAGCAGTATCTTACCCGGGACACGTAAAAGTGTTTCTATACGTGGACGATAAAATTCTCGAGATTACAAGCCGCAGCGACACTTCCTTTCTGCGGCCCGAGGCGTTCCCCTTATCAGCATACTGCGAGCGCGCGGCACAATAAGACGGAAATCTGGTGGAAAGAACGGATACCGTGCAACGAGACCGAGAGCCTCTATCGTGGAAATAAAAGTAGCAAGTAACGGCTTGTAGACGGGCACGAGAATGGGAGAGAGCGGGATCCACTCCCTCCCCCGTTGTAATATGCAATACGCAAACAGCTCGTCCTCGCCTCGATCGTACCGCCGCGCAACCCGACGAGTTCCCTTTCCGCTCGAGGAGAGACGTCTTCGAATGCTGCTCGAGACACGCCGCGGTGGAAACAGTCACAGCCCAGCCGGCTATGTAAATGCGACCCGGCCAGCCCGGTTGTTCTTCCGGCGTGACATTACTTTTCCTCGCCGTTGGATGACGTTGCTACGCCTCAGACCTCTGATGGCCACCATCAATTACCAAGACATTGATAAATTCCGCGGTATTGTCGAGGAGGTACCTGGTGGTCCTCCTCTCGTCGTCCTTCGTTCGTCGCTCCTCTCTCGTCCCCTGTCGAGCCAACTTCTATACATCTACACACACATACATATGCACGTGCATACGTGCACACAAAGTTAAGAGAGAGAGAGAGAGGTTGTACACGCTTTTGGGAGGCAAGGGGATGTTTGCGGCATTAAACCGACGCGATTCAATCGAATCGAGTTACCTGCTGACTCCAGGCACCCGGAAAGTCGATAGCCAAAGAGCTCCAAGTCCGATGGTTTTTGAGTGTCGGACGAGTACTGCCAGGGCGCCAGCCTTCGTTTTGTTGTCTGAATTGTGTTGGCTTAATTGGCTCGCGGCTTCCCACCAGTGTTCTTTACGGACAATCCAATCCTCCTGGACTTTTGATGTTTCCCGAACGATGATTTCACGCTGCCGTTCTCACTGTTCGACTCCTCCGTCGGGTTTTTTCTTTTTTCTTTTTCGATCTATGTATTTTCCTTTTCCCTCAAAGAGAATTCAAAACTTGGACGTTTACATGCAGAGTGAAACCAACGGCGTTGACGAGCTTGACGAAAAAAAGTGTTTCGTTGATTCTTGACGACCTCTTGTTTCCTTGGCCACTTAACGAGACGAGTCTCTCTCTCTCTCTCTCTCTCTCTCTCTCTCTCTCTGCCAAGACGATTAAAAGTTGAACGGGGAAACGACATTGAAGAGGCACGAGCCTTACGGGATCGGTCGGCGAAATTTCTCCGGTCTAGATAGCAGAAAGGGGGTTGTAGCTGGAGGAAGACCGAGGGAGGTAACACGGCACTCGGTCGATGGGGTGCCGCGGGTTGGATTCGGGCAGGTTCACGACGTGGAGGGTCGAAGGGGAAGGGAAAGCGAACAAGCTAGACAGTGAAGTTCCTTCTTTGTCGGATGGGCGCGGTGAATAGCGTGCGGATGCAGACGGACGGGTTAAATTTGCATGGACGCTTGTCTGCGTTTCCAATTTCACGCATGCACACATCCAGCCGTACCGATAATAAACGGCGCCAGTTTTGGCATAAATCAAGGCCACAAATCCTGCCGCGCCTTCGTCAGTTCGGGAGAGAGCCAGTGGGCCCCCCCCCCTTTCGCGATATATTCGCGACTCGTTTTCACCTTGCTCCCACCCTCCCCTCGGTCCACCTTTTCCTTTCTATCATTTTTCCCTTCCCCGCGACGGGCAGGGCTTCTGCCCTCCTCCTTTTTTTCACGGCGTCGTTTCCTTCTCCCTCGCTCTTCATCGACAGACGGATTAATCCAACGTGGAGAGCTAAACAAGCAGAAAGTACGCTTACCTGCCGTCCGTTCCGGCGGGAGAGAGGAAATATCTGTAGAATTTCACTCTCTCGCCCCCCCCCCTCCGTCCCACTCGGTAATCCCCGGTAGGCCGTTTGAACTGGACGTTTGAATGGCGCGGCTTATTATAAGATCCGTGTTTTTCGTGCCGGCCTCGACTGCGCGAACCACCCCCCCTCGTGTGGCCCCCCTCGAGTGCGAGTTTTCGAATCGCGAGCAAAAGAGCGACAGCCGGATGGCGTTTGAAGTATTATGCATTGTTAGGCCGGATTACATATTTCGTGTTTTTTTTCTTTTTCATTTTTTTTTTGACGATTGCGTTTCGTCGCTCTCCTCGCTTCACTCCCGCCCGTTTTGTTTTTCCTAATTTTCTTCCACCCGCTCTTTCTTTTTTTCTTTTTCAGTCGACTTTAACTCCGGACGGGTTACGATTTCGACTTTCCTCGATTACTCGAAATTTAGGTAATTTGGTTGGTCGCGTCTTTCTCTCTCCTTCGAATTTTGTTCGAATTCGAGTCGTTCCAAGTCGCTCGTAACGATCGTTGCCGCGGCACGAGCGTGCCGATCAATCGATCGGCAGTCGAAAAGATAGTCCGCCGTCGGTGGCGCGCGAATCAAATAAACATTCGAATCAATTTCCGCGCATTTACGAAACGGCCGCAAAATTTGCAACGTCCGCCGTCGCAAACGCGAACGCGGTGTCACGCGCCTGTGTTTCAAGCCGATTCGGTATTTACTGGGCAAGCAGAATTTTCGCGGTTACCATATCAATGGATGAGCACAATACGTGCCCTCTCATTAACGTTTTATGATGATGCAGCCGCTTCGAAATCGCCCCACCCCCCTTCCCCCTTAACCCCCCTCCCTCCCCCCTCTCTCTCCCTCGCGTCGCGCCGCGGTAATAAATTCCCCTGTCACCATTGCAACATTAAAAGAAATAACCGTGCGATACATCTTCCTGTTGCACGACCGTGTTGTACGGGAGCCGGGATTATAACTACGATATTCAAATCGGGCTGATTGCGTGCCGGGCATTTTGTATTCGTGCCGTGTACAAACTTAGTTACCGGGGGATCAGTTCCGGGCAAGATGGCGATTGGGGTGGAACGTAGTTTGGACGTGCTTTGAACGACGTCTAATTTCTTTCGGCCGTGATAACAAAGCTTCCTTCCTTATCGCAGCCCCTACTCGTATTCGTCTTTCGCTAATGCCTTTCGAATAGCTTCTTCCTCGAACAGCGATTCGACGATATTTTAATTATTATCCAACGAGAGAGGGAAAGTGCGCGCCCGTTCAATCGTAACGCGAGATGGACAGTCGAGAACCACGTTTAAATTGGCGTTAACGCGATCGAGATTTCTGCAGCGAGACTGTTCTATATTCGATTCTTGAAACGAGAATTAATCGCGGTTTATCAAGAATGAAACAAAATTATTAAAATTATTAAAGTATAATCCTGAGCGAAAAATGTGTAGTTTGAAAATTGGCGGAGATTGGGGAAAACTAGAGGCAAAAGACTTGACGGAAAATAATAAACAAAGATAATTTCAAATTATAAATAAATAATTATTATTACATGATGTATCGTAGTATTTGGTATTAAAAGGGTTAAACTGCTTGATCCACGCGCGGAAAAAAGAGAGCAATTTTATGTAAAATTTTCGTTGGGAAACTTGTTTACAGAATCAGAAGCAAATATTGCACGTATGAAATAGGTATGCGTTTTTTTTTATTTGCTTTTCACTTACGCAGTAGTTTAAAAATGGTTCAGTCAACAAAAGTAACCTCACACGGAGAACTCTGTAGCGTTGTTCATTCTACTGTTCATCGATGGAATTAAAAATTCTTCTTTGTTTTACCGTTATAATTATTATAGCACACAATTCGCAATTTGTAATCGACGTAACCGACGTAAATCACGTGCAATATTTGTTCTTCGTTCTATAACAAAATTTTTCTCAGGCAGTTGTGATATTTAAGGCCGGTGTAGTAGCGAGGACATCCTCTGTATTGCACACCGCGAGCAGGGAGTCCGTAAAAGTTGGCCTTTTCTTTTGCCTATGCAAGCAGATGGATTGAGATGAATTATTTGCCAAGAAACTTGTAACCGTGCACTACAGAACGATCTACGACAACGGTGATTTCGTTCCCTCGGCTGGTGGTGGTACCGTGGCAAACGAGAACAAAGTAAACGAGAGAACGGATAACTAAATACTCGTTTGAAAAAAATGATAAAAATAAATAAAAATCCCGTTCCTTTTAATATAATTCTTCTGAAAAGCAGCGTGCCCGTGGTATTTTCTTTTGCATAGCAAGTTGATACGACAAAGTTTCATATTTTCTCTTGATAGCTCGAAGCGCACAGACGAGGAAGGGAAAGCTCTTTTGTCTCCGTGGTGGTTTCTTTTTACACAACAGGCAGAGAGAGAGAGAGAGACTGCAGCTAGGATTAATCCCGAGATAAAATTTATTCCCAGGCTATTCCGCTGCGCTTCTTAATTAAATCTCGCAATTCCTTCAATTATGAAGCCAAAAGCTTCCGGCCCGTACGAAAGATCGATTCTCAGACGCGGAAACATCGCGGTCTTTGAATGCCAAATGTCCAAGCGACTGGCCAATTACACCCAAACTGGGTGGGAAAAGCAGCGTCACGAATGGCCCATCTCGTGTGTGCGACGGTGGCAGTCTCGTTGACGCCCCAAAAAATTAATCAGAAACTATGAATTCAGAAATTAAGTATCGACAGTATCGGTAACTCGAAGACTTCGCCGATTAACAAGGGAACCTGCCGAAGTGTGAATCACCGATTTTGATGAAATTTGGCATGAGTGTAGTTTTCAAAAAAATACTACAAGAGTGAAAAGTTTGCCCACCAAAGTTGGGGGTGCGGAACATATTTCGTCAAATATCTCGGAAATTATTGAAAATACCCCTCTTCGTGTAAACTGATGAAATTGGGGTTTTATAACGACAAATTTAATGCTGTATGCCATTTTGCAAGAGAATCTTTTGCTTAAACAATATATTTAAAAAACCCGTTAATGTATTTCTCATAAGTTTTTCCAAGCAAACGTTAATAAATTTTCTTGAATATTTGTTCATGAAGTCTATGTATTCAAGCACAAATTACGGATAAAATTGAATCTCGAATTTTGCATTATAAAAAAGAGAATAAGTCATCTCACTGTATCGGCCAACTAGGCTCAACTCTAACTCGAACGAAGAGGCGAAGGCACAAATTTGAAATTTGTCGAATGCCTCTTTCACTCTTTCGGCTCACATTCTTGCCGCAAATCTCAGTATCGCAATTTCCGGGGAATTTTTGAAAGTCGTGTGACACGTGGATCGTCGCGAGCTGCTTGCCTCGTAAAATTTTTACCTCCGCTCCTTCTCGATACTACTCCCGTCGATAACAGGAGTGGTGACAATGCAGCTACTTCTCGAGACCGGAACCGGAACTCGAACTTGTTCCCCCTTGTAACGATTTATCGAGTTATACCCGGAGAACGTGTACGACCAGTTGAAGTTTTTCTAACTATCCCGGCGCTCTATTGTCGACTTTGTCGGAGGAGGAGGAGGAGGAGGAGGAGGAAGGAGTGGGGTGGGATGAACGACCCGCTCCTCCTAACCTCTCCTCGCGCACGCGATTCCGGCGACTTGAATTTTTCGGTAACCCCTCTCTCTCTGAAAATTCAGGCGTCGTCGTCGGGGCGTCTGTCTCGAGGAAAGGTCGCGATATCACGCGGTCTGTCTGCTCGATCCTTTCGAGGCGGGCAAGACGGCGCGCGACGCGACAGGGCCGTTAACAAGATTTGTGGCCCGGCAATCGCTAATGTACGCCTAAATAGGGGAAGCTTACCCCGTTGCCTCGCAGCTCCGCCGCCAGTCTTTTAGGCACGTTTCAAGGGACGTGACACGAGTTACTAATAGGATTATTTAATTAGGAATAAGGCAGGGTTGCCGTGGCTACGCAGAAAGAGGGCCTCCACTGCGGAGAGAAAGGGGCCACTCAATTATCCTTCGAGGGTGATTAATAATCGAGAGGAGTTCCAAGTATGAACGAAATTGCGTTCTGACCCATTTGACGAACGCGGTCGAATTTGGGTAGGTAGGTCTCTCGTATAAATTGTTAAGCGGGCGTTCCGTAGCCGGGGACAATTAAACGTCTAATTTTCGGCGAATGTCGGGCGCACAAGGTATTGCGGGATGATTCGAGCGCGACTCGACCTCCCCCTCCCCCTCTCCGTCCCTCCCAGCTACTGACATACACGCCGCAACCTTGGTGGATGACGAACACGCTGCTGGTAAGTGACAGTAGCTAATTAATTAGTATCAAATGTAACCTCCCTCCGCAACGGTATTCTATACGCGGCGGTGCCGCTTGTTACACGGCACGGGGGCGTTTGATACAGCGCGGTGATTAAGCGCGCAGACGGAAAATCCTAACTGGCTCGCAGCGTGCGCGCTGGCGTACACGTAAACTCAATTCCAGAGAAATTGCAAAGTTATAAGGGGATACTTTGATGTTAGGTGTTTATTAGACGCCTTAATTGCACGGATTAACCTGTAACCGGCATCGGCCCGCTCGTGATTGACCACCGTGGTTGTTAGTTACGGTTGGTTAATTGCGTGCTGCGTGTTTACCCGTAACTCTTTCACCGGCGCGCGCCGCTGTTGAAAATCCGACAACAACGTAATTACGCGGCGTGAATCGACGAAACATTGATATGTACATATATATATATAACCTACATTTTTCTGGGTCATTAACGAGATCGGACAAGAGAGAGAGAACCAGAGCAGAGAGTTTGATTACGTTTTCCTGCGTTGCGGGAAATTGACACATATTTTTGCATGCTATTATTCGGGATCGGTGGCCATTGGGAATTCGAGGTCCTCGGAGTTTGCGCTCGCGCCGCCGCTTAAATATTTGAAGGGTATTTGGTGAAAAAATATTTGATTTCGCGCGATGCGTATCGCAGATTTTAGCCGGTGCTTCGCGATGGGCAAACACAGCTCGGCCTGTTTGTAACGATTATTCACGGCTAATTCGATAGATCGTGCCGATAAACAGAAAAACTCGCGTTTCCCCGCGAGTTGCAAGACGATCGATGAAAGCCCATAATCTTGATTGCGCGTTAACCTTTTTTTTTTTCTGCTTTTTTTTTTCACCCCCTCGTTTTTAACACCGATAGCGTAATCGAAATATCAAAAAAAAAAAAACAATATTCGACGATTATCCCTCTTTCGTAAGAGAATCATCGACTCATCCGTCGAAGCGAAAACATTTTTCTTTTTTTTTTCTTTTTTTTCTTTTTTTGCAATAAAATATTCGGAAAATACGGGGGAATCAAATCGAGGGAGACAAAGCTCCCTCAACGTACAACATACAACAGACACTTTGCGCGTGAACTATCTTGGGGATATTTTTCTGTTTATTCCTGTCGGCGAACTCGGGCTCGATTTAAAAGAACGTCCACCCGGCGCTATTTGTACCGGCGCGCGGAACGTCGGCCCGCAACACGCGCGAATTTAAGACGCGACACTATAATTAGTCCAGGCGTGAGAACGAGAGGTTTCGGGCTGCCGGTTAAACAGGCTATTAGCAGCAGCTGTTACGTGACATCGGCGCGTCTTGGACAGCATTTGATGTCGCGGCTTGTACATTCTCCTCTCTCTTACACACATACACACACACACACATTCGTGCTCTGTTCCTTCGCTCTCTTCTCCGGTATCCTCCGGTATTATCCGCAACAAACCCCTCGGCTTCTCTCTCGGCAAGGCCCGATTCTTCGCTTTCCCTCCGCATCGCGCGCTCTCATCCTCCGGAGGCCGTAGCCGCGTCTGATTAACTTGCTACGAAATTATCCAGCGACTTGGAGCCCAACCCCTTTCCGCTTCTACCCACCAAACAACGAACCATCTCCTCTCCCGCCGGTTTACCACCCGTTTCCCTCACGGCTCTCTCCGCCTCTCCGTAGCTTTGTAACAGTTTCACACCCTATAGCCGAACTATCCATTCACTCAGCCGTTTGGCAGGCTCGGCTAGCATACCGTAGCGGTTGCTTGTCCGATGCTGGGCACTGCAGTTGCACTGCTACAATTCCCGCGTGTATCGGCAAGGAGGAGCAAGCAGTTGTTAGAGAGAGAGAGAGAGAGAGGCGGAATAGAGAGGTAGCCAGCCAGCAACAGCTAACTGTATGTACGACCTCGTGGCCGCGGCGTGCGGTAATAGCGGTGGCTACGGTGTACCAGTCAAACGCATACCGTATTGATTTTAATATCTACGCCACGAAGGTACAGGCGGCTATGAGACGCGAGGAGCCACGAGGCGAAAACCACGGGTTGATAACCGGCCGTGTATAATTGTCTGTGTTTTGTCGCTTCGACGGAGAGTCTGCGGCTGGAGTCCGTTACACCTTGTCGACGCGGAGGGAAAAAAAAACAGGACTCGGGGGGAAGAACGATCTTCTTCTTCCTCTGCGTAGCGCCGGTATTAACAAACACTTTGCACTCTGTACACCGAGAAGAACACCACTCTGATGTATCGATCCTCGCGAAGAAGCGTGGAACAAATTTCGCTTGGCGCTGTTGGAACAAATTCGGCGACGTGCGGTCGTTGGAATTTCAAGTCAGTTGACGTTGTTACGTTGTCTGGTGTATAATTAAGAATTACACTTGGAACTTGTAGATACGAAACTGTTGCGACAAGAGCTTATGCTTGCTGCTAAACTGTTTCTGTACATTCTGTCCTGTTCGTACATTTTTGGTCCCCGGTCAAAGGACTCACGACGAAATTTCTCTTTCCGCTCTCGCGTTTCGTCGAGAGAGCCGAGATCGTTGGAACGATAAAAAGTGCCCGAGCATCGCCGTGGCGTGTAATCTCTCTCTCTGCCCGGATCGGATCGGATGTCTCGCGCGTGAAACGCGTAATGCTCATTTCGCGATATATCCGTCGTTTCATCCGTCGACGGGGGTGGGTTGCGAAGGGTGCGAACCGGTGACAGGAGAAGGCTACAAAGCGGTGCACGTACGCCGATACGTTATCGAACGTGGAGCTGGGGAGATGACGCTTTTACAACGGCCATAAACGCCCGGCGTCGCGTCGCGTCGCGTCGCATCGCGTCGGGTCGGGTCGAGTCGAGTCGAGTCGCGTCGCGCGTCGGTGAGACATCGGGCGAGGAGGAGGCACCTGTGGCTGATGCACGACACGACGTTGCCGCAAAGTCTGCCGCTTTGCGTACACTCCACCGACGCGTTAAGGATCTATGGAAATTTCTTGGCTGCGGTGCTAGCGTGGCGGCGGCGGCGGCGGCGGCGGTGGTGGCCGCAGCGACGTCGACGGGCGGCCATTGGCCTCCCGACCGCGCTGAAAATGTTCCCTCTCTCTCTCTCTCTCTCTCTCTCCTTCTACGTATTCGGAACACGCCGTTAAAGGATACGGGGCGCGGTGTTTTAACTCAATTTTCCGATACTGTCCGAAGGAGAAGGGCAATTTCGACGGAGACGCGGTTAACACGGGAGGAGGTGGGGGAGGGGGGAAGGTCGCGTTGAAATTGCACTTTGACGTTTAATTGCGTCCCCCCCTCGTGTCGTTGTGAATGTGAGCTAACGAGTAACCGGAAGTCCTCCGTGTCGCAGTCGGAATTAATCCGGTTCGCTTGGAAAGAAAAAGTCGCAGGTCTAGAGAATTACGTCGTACGACTGCGTTTGTTCCTCAACTTGAAACGCGTAAAGCGTTCACCTCTGTCCAGGTAAACGCGCGTCAGTCTCGAGAATTTATAGCCGCCCGCTAAGAATTCAGCCTACGCGGTGTTTGTCTCGTGAAATATAATTAACGCGGTAACGCGTTCCGCGTCTCGTCCCATTGAACGCGCCGGTCGTTTCGCTCGGCTATTACTTACGAGGATTTCAGCGCAGAGTCCCGTTCTGCAAACAACGAGCGCGAGATGGCTGTAAATTCGGCGGAGCAGTCTGTCGACTCGTGACTCGAGAATTCTTTCAGATTCCAAAATTCGCTGGACCGAATTTGTATATTTGCGCGTGCGTATGCGCGTATCGCTTCGCTACGAGTCGGTTCCATTTGGTCGCGAGTACACCAACTGGTGCAGTGGTAGACTTTGCGCGGCAAAGGCCGCTCTCAGGACCGTCGTAAACGCCTTTGTTCGGCGTAATATCGCCGAGCCACTCGCTCTTGGTAAAGCATCCTCGAGCGAATGAACTTCAGCGATTACCCGTTTTCATATCCTCCGGAGCCGTCGTGCAACCCCCGAAGGCGTTCGTTTAGATTCTCTCGAGTAAAACTCGCGCGAAATTCAAACGTGGACATTTTTTTTTTTTTTTTTTTTGGGGGGGTGGGGACTTTTCGTCGACTCGTCGCGTCAACAGTTTCGATGAAAACGAGAAACGAGGCGCTGGAAACATTTTCGGCGCAAAATTGTGGGAACAATAGCAAAGTTCGCCGGAGCCAACAGCCGCGCGAATTCGCGGAAATTGGCCGCGTCGCAATGAGTACACGATAAAACCAATGTCGACAACGTGTTTACAGTTTTATGGGGTGTCGGCTAAACGCAACGCGCCGCCGGTGTACAGGCCTTAATAACTCTCGCGTGTTACGAGAATAGAAATACGCCGGAGATTTACCGGTCTGCAGCGTATTTGCATTCCCCTGTAAACGGCGCGAGGACGCGCGCGGAAATTTACATCTATTCGGTTTAATTGAACGTCGTTTGATATTCAAACGTCATCGTTATCGAGCGTCGTATTATTAGCCGCGATCGCCGAGAATAAGTGGTCGTCGCTCGAAGAAATTTCTACCTCGTTTCGAGAGGATTTTTGACGCTGCGAATCGAGCAAAGGTAAAGAAATCGAGGTACTCGTACTCAATAAAAATATCTTTAAAATGACACGTTTAATTAACACCGACGTAGAAAAGAACGATGTCAAACGACTCTTCTTATCCCCGAATTAATATCGGTCCGTGATAACAACTGGAGATTCCAGTTAGAATTAGAGGCAAAATTTCCGAGAGAGGTGGCGGCGGCTCGCGTTTTCCGGTCGACACGAGATCCGCTTTCACGACGACGTTCGATTTTTTCCTCGAGGGTTGACGCTGAACCCTCTTCCGCCGTGTAAAATGTCGCAGCGAAATACATAAAAACACCTTACATTAAGCTTGCTCGTCGCTATTAAGTTTAAGCAGCTTCCGCCGGGAATCGCGCGAGAAAGCTACGGTGTTAATAGGATGTGTCCCCGCGCCGTTGTGCCCGTCGAATTTTAGATTCGCCCTGTTGTTAACGTTTTTGCGCAAAACCCATCCTCTCCGGTTTGTCGTCGTTTGTCTCCCCGCGAATTGTCGACACACACGGTCGAAGCACGAAGACGCAAAACGACGCGACAATTTCGAATCAGTCGATCGGCCGAGAATTTCGCGTGGATTTAATCCCGTGGTAATTCTCTGATTGCAGAATCGAGTTTGTCGACGATATCAAGGATTCTCTTTAAGACGCCGGTTGCGGCTGTGCGAGCATCTCCGAGCTGTGCATGTCCGAGTTTGGTGATTCACTGGTGAGTTTGCAATCCGCTATATTTCCATATCTATCGCACATCGGCGAATAATCATCGCCAGCAGTGACGGGAACTTTTCACGACGACGACGACGACGACGACGACGAGGAAGTTTCGAGAAGGTCGAGATAACAAAATTTGCCGCGCGCGCGTTGAATTAAACTTGCGAAGCGCTATCCCTCTTTGTGCTTCCCCAATAAACGTCTGGAACGATGTAACGTCTGTCGGAGTCGGCAGGTTTTTAGATCGCGATGCTGCGCCAATTCGCTGTTTGCGTCTGGCAAACGTAAACGAGGAATCGCGTGTTTGCTCGTCATTGCTCGTCTAATGTATTACTTACGTACATACGGGCGTGTACATCGATCCCGCGAGAGGAGAAGCGCGCGCAGAAAAATTTTGCTCCTTCGTTGCGCCGTTGCTCGAAACATTTTTTGGAAACAATCCCCGGCGTTTCCTCCGTTTTTGTCCGCGATCGAAAGTTACAATTAAACGGGTTGGAAAGGGCGAAAAAAGTAGCGGCGCGGCAACTCGCTTAAAATTCAAACGTAAAAACAACGAGGCACCATCGAAGGGGGAGTCCCGGCTCGACGGAAGAGTTTAGGGTTATAAAACGGACTTTACGATTCGAGGTGGGCGCTGGTGCGCGACAGTAAACGCTCTATTACCGCGTCAAAGGGACCCGTTTGCGAAAATTGGTCACGCTCGCGATATCTCGCGCATCGTGACGCATTAATATCGTATCACGGGGTATTTCGTTTATATCCGCTCGGTAACGGAACGTAATTTATTCCTTCAGCCGGAAAGTATATACATATTTGCTCGTTTGATGTAACACGTACACGTGCGTGTCGCCAGCCGTGTGTTTGTCGACTGTGTAAAGCGATTCGGCGTAAAGTGGACGTAAAGTCCGACTCGTTAATACCGACGGGGTAACGATCGACGTCAAAAAAAAAAAAAAGAAAAAAAAAAGGGAGAAAATTCGTCTTCGAGTGACACAAAAGTTTGACGTGCGAAAGTTAACGCTGGATGAGCGAACGAAAGAGAGGGACAAGCTTCGCCGGAACTTTTTCCTTTTTTTTTTCTTTTTTTTTTACGACGAATTTAACTTTAGCGCCGGCAAGTTCGGGAGAATGAAAATCGCGATGGACAGGTGGAGGAAGATGAGGGGGGAGGGATCGACTATTGGATTACGATGGAATGATTGCGCTCTTAATTAAAAGGATGGGTGGAGAAGGAGGAGGAGGGGGAGGGGGAGGGTGAGGGGGCGAAGCGAGACCGCGCGCGCATTCCGACCGAACGGATTAACTCGCTAAAGCCGCCGTTACGGTCTTATTGTCGGGGACGCTTCATAAAACAAGATGCGTGTTACCTTGGCGTTAATTCACCGGTTAAATCAGTCGTTGAAATATTCATGGTGTTTGCTCGGCGACATTCGGCGAACAGCCACTGACTCGTGCGTAGAGCGACAGCTCCGCGCGTGAAACCTAATTTCGAGTGCGACGATAAGTCTCCATGAGCGTAACTTCGCTTAATGCAAGCCGAGTATTATTGCCTTAATACCCTTATTTATATTCATCTCCTGAGAGGCGCTCCGTCGCGCGAGCGGCAGCTTTTCTTCCTTGTCGTCGTTGTCGCGGCAAAAAGCTTCGGGGAATTTCGGCAGATTAAACGCGAGACAGGGGACAAGGAGAAGTTGATAATTTTTGCTGTTCGTTTCGAGCGTGAAGCTATCGCCGTGTCGCTGCGTCGGCGACAATTGAATTTTATATCTCCGCGCGCGCGCGCGCGCGCTGTCTGTCCACGAGTCCAAGGTGGACAAGGAGGTGAAGGTTAACTGGGTTAAAAAATTGCGTGGATGAATCGTTGCCAAGCCTGGATCGAGGTTGTGATCCAGGCTTCCTTCCTTCGAGTAAACTCGGACGATGAAATTCGATTTCCTTCCCCCTCCCCTCGAAATGATGAAATTACGCGCGCGCAAAGTTCTCTCCCTCGGACTTTACACTCTCGTCTCGGGCAGCTCGACGGGGGTGTTTCATTAACGGTTGGCAATTAACCGCGTCACGGGGCAGACAGGTGTAAGGAAAGAGAGTCGGCGGGGAAAAGCGTAAAACTGGCAAAGGTTGTGTCAGGGTGGCGAGGCGAAGTTACCGCTATCAGCGCAGAAAAGGGGTAAACGCTTCAGCCTAGTTGGCTAACGCGCCGAGAGAAATCGATGGTTAATGGACAAAGTTGACACCGTTACAACATCCCGAAACTGCTTCGGGAAACTACCGACATTCGTTTCACTTAGGCTGCTTTGCTCCGGCTCTCCGTCCCCCCCCCCGCCACCCCGTCATTCCACACACCCCTCGCGCCTGTTTCCAGGTTTCTCTCCGTGTATTATCCGATAGCCTTGCCAGTTCATTCGTTGAACCGTCGCGTCCTCTTTCCGCTGTTTTATGAGACAGGCGGAAGCGGAGGTCGGCTCGATCTTGTAGATTTTTTTTTTTTTCGTTCTTCTCCTTTCCTCTCCTTTCTTGTTTTTCCTTTCTCCGCGGTTATTTAACGGCTGTTGGCCCCGGCGATGGAAGACTTTTAACGTCCCTCGAGCTCTCGGACACACTCGGGAATCTGTCAGTCGGTTGGAATTCGACGGCACTTTCGCTGAGTGATCGTTTGGATGGATCTTCGGTTCGCTGTTTCTCCAAGAATTCTTAACGTTGCTTATCGTGCGAGGCGGTTGTAGGATTACTTATCACGTAGATAAATAACGAAACTAAACCATATGGTTAATAATACAAAGTTTATTAACGTTTAGGTATTAAACCTAGATATTAGATATTAAGCTCTCTCTATAACTCCCTCAAGACCTGCATGCTGTTGTTTTCGTACGAACATTTCACACACACTCACATACACATACACACACACACAAAACTGTGTTCGTATGAACGTACAGTCGCAAATTTGGTTTCTTTCACAATTGCCTCTTAAAGCCTGAGAACAATCCTGAGAAGCTTCCTTACCCCGCATTAATAAAGAATAAAAAACCTCGTCGATCGCGAGTCAATCACGACGCTCGGAAATAGTAGCTTTAATTCGTCGATTTGAAGACACGTGGCTGTTGGGGTCGGGAGTTGGCGTGGTCTTGAAAAGGGCGGGCAGCACGTCGTAGAAAGCAATCAAGAGTCGGGAAAAATTTCGGGAAACGGGAGCCCCCTAACGACGAGCCAATCTTGATGAGTAAAACGATTTCGGCCATCGTCAGGCTGTTAGATTAACGGGTCGCGTGCCGTTGGAACTTCATATTACGTTTCCGGGCTTGTTTGTTTCCTCCCATTCCTCTCGTTTCCGACGATGGGCTGCGCTGCCCCGCGCCGAGAGTTCCGCGAGAGTGGCGATTTGTCGCAGCTAAATGCAATTGTCCCCTTATTTCTTCGATAATTGCGAAATCGGTTGATGAAACTGGCTGGACACCGGACCAGTCGCAACGGCGGCGTTCGTTTCCTCCTGGGCGCGAAATCGTGTCCGTGGCCACGGACATGCATACACGCGACCGGACCAAAGGAGCGATTAAAAGGGGAAGATTATTAATCCGTCTGCATGGGGAAAATCCGCAGCAGTATCGCGAGCACGGTTTTAGATTGAAAACCGAGGTCGAATCAAGTTTCGCGTTAAGCGCGATCGCAACGTTCCGCCTCCCGATGAAACAAGACGACTGCCACTCTTTCTCTCTTTTTTCTTTTTTCCTTCCGCTTCTCGATCGAGGCTCTTCGCTGCGCCGCTCCTCGTGGATTATTTGTTTCGGGGAGAAACCACTAAAAATTGGAGGATTGAAATTCCCGCACGATTGGGAAGTATCAAGAATTTATTTATCTTTGAGTTTTCGAACCAATTGTACACACACCGCCGGCAAACGGTCGTTCGTCGTTTAATTTGCTTCTTTCTGGGATTGTCTTTCAATTTTTATCTCGGAAAACAAAACAACAAAAATTGCACGACTTGTATGATTTATCTCACTGAAAGGCCCAGAAGCAACTGTTGCGACTTTTTTTGCCATAAAATTTTATCGATATGCAAACGTTTGAAATCGCAACGCCACTCCTACTCGAGATCTACGCCACGCCCCTTCGCGAGTCACGTGACCCAAATCAACCAATCGCTAATTTTCGTTGCATCAGCGTTGCACCTGAAGGGTTACCCTCGCTAAAATCACTTTCAGTGATAAAAAGAAATCGTCAAGTTTACAGGTGAAAATTAGCAAGCTCGCCGTTTCGATTCTCGCTGGCAAACGAAACTGTCGCGTGCCAGTTTCTTCTTTGCGCGCGCGCGCGCCTAACGAAGCGGCCGCGTGTGTTTCGAGCTCGTTAAAACCGTCACCGAGCGGTGTAACAGCGAATTTTTAATTCCCTCCTCCTTAACGAATTTAATGAACTCGCTCGCTCCGAGAGAACAAATTTCACTGCACAGGTAATTGAGCAATCAGTTTTCATCAATCTGCGAGGTCGAATCAGGGTCCCCCGTCTCTCGCGCGATGCCCTCGCCGATTACAGGTAAGACCTGTAAAATTAAACAAGCCCCGGCTGAATCACCGTGCAGTCGCGATTGTATCGCTTCCGTGGCTCTGCACTCCTCTACTTTCCCCTCGGAACGAGCGTGCAATCCCCGGAGGACGCGACGCGACGCGACGCGGCCGAGGAATTTGCATTTTTCCGCATACGAACGATCACGGTCGCGGTTCTGTCCCACATACTTCCGGTCACTTACACGCGGGATTTCTCTCCAAATTCCTCCTCGCTCGTCCCGGCTGGATTAATCGCAATCCATCGGATTTTAAATCGGAGTGAAACTTTGCAACAGCCGCGATCGTTTCTTGCCTGCACGAGACGTTGCTGCGAGCACGTTGGAAGATCGGATCGAGTTCCTCGCAATGACGACGGGAGACCGAGTGACGTCCAGCGATGGAGTTAATCGACGGAGCTTATTAACGCCCCCGCTCGAGCTTAACTTTGATCTCTCAATGGATGAGTTGACTGATCGCCGAGTCGACTCGCGGGAAGGTTGTTTACAACGCTGCTTCTGCGAGTCGGTCTGTCGCCTCGCGCGTTGCGGCGATAAAGGACGCCGTCAATCGGTCGATTTCCGCGAGCAATTTTCCCAACGTGTGGCTTCCGTCGTCGGCTTTCATCGCGAGCGGATTAACGGAGGAGCCCCCTTTTCAAGCCGCGAACAACTCGATTCCATTAAGAGATTATTCGCGCCGCGGTATTCATATTCGATTCCAACGGTTCAACACGGCGATCAACGGTGTTTCCGTTGATGGACGCGAGAAATTTTTATTATTGTCTCAAGGGTGGGAGGTCGTTTTTAACGAGAGTTTCAGCGCTAATGCGTCCCGTGAAAAGTGTAAGGTGAGATAGCACCGCGTTATACGCTCACGGTTGGATGTTGATTTTCGCGGAGCGAAGTTTGAATAGGTTTGGCGTTGTTCCCCTTGTTCGCGAGTAACCACCGGAAACAATGGGTACCGGGTCCGATGGCCGGAGAAGGCGGAAGCGAAACGTCGTGGAAAGTTGACGTTGATCGGTGCAGGTTGGGGCCTTCTGCTTGGCAGCTTTCAAGTCCGTGGAAGTTTTTGAAGTTGAGCGCGGTGAAACTCTCGGCCCCGGCCCGGTCCGGTCCGGTTTGGGTTCGATCGATCGGTGCACGCGCGCAACGTCGCAATCGGCCGCCATTATTATCGATCGCTCGAGAGGGAGATTTACCGCGTGCATGCCAGCCGTGCCTTCTACGAACATATGTCATGTTATTTACGAGCCAGGCATTACTCTCTGCCCGATTTACTATATTTTACGTTACGTGGATGGACTCGCAATTCTTTCAAATCGGCCCGGCCGGCAATCCGGTCACGTCGCCCTCGCGCCAACACGAAGTGCGTATGACGTTCTTCGCACCCCGTTCGATTATGTCCCCGTCAACCCTTCCATTCGCCGATGGAAACACCCCCTTTTCGACTCTTCAAACCATTCAAACTTTTCCCTCTCTCTCTCTCTCTCTCTCTCTATCCGAGTCGATCGATCATTTGATTTTTCAGTTTTTTAATTCCTTCTCTCGTCGATTGCTTCTTTCTTAAACTTGCAACTAAACTGCGTACTTCTCTTCGCGCGGTTGGGAACAATTGTCGACCGGACCGGTTTGAAAAGTCGAGAATTCGTTTGCCACGTCGCGTGACAGAGAGAGGAACGTGTAAAAATTTGGTGGCTCAAGGCCCTCGAATTGCACGCCGAGTGATTGAAAACTTTTGAATGACGGCTCCGGAAACGCATATCCGGTGGTTTCCCACCGGCTGATACGGGGACATATATTACCTTGAGAGACGTTCACTATTCTTCGCAACGACTGGCTTTCTTTCGCGAATGGTGACCATCAGACCGTTCGGGATTGGTTTCCGTAATCCATTGATATATTTCACTGAAAAACCTGGCGAAGATAAAAGTAACATCTTATCAACTTTAGCCTGGCTGCGAGCTTTCTTGCCTCTGCGTGACTTGAAACAGAAGGAGATGCAATTCGCGTCCTCCGGCTGGCGGAGGAAACACGAGCTTCGACCGACTCGTAATTACTCGACCATCTCCGAATCTGGCGCGTGAATTTGCCAAATTTGCTCGATCAGTTGTCCGCGATGGAGAGAGGCAATGTTCTGAGCAATCGATATTTTCAGTTTATTAACCACCGTATCTCTGTACGTGTAGCGAGAGGTGGCGGGGTGATGATTGATGTTAGGTGTTCCCGACTTCGACTAGAAACATGCAAATTTAACAGGACTCGTCCAAACTTGCGCCAAATTGATGGAATAAAGTTGGACATTAAGTAAACAAAGTAGCTTTGCGCGCAAAGTTCGCGCAAATTATAGAACAACCTTTGCCATGATGCGTCGGCCTGCGCGTTTAAAGCCGAATTAACCCCGGCATCGCGATGATTACAAGTGCGCGAAAGTTCGCCACCGAGGGGAATGTACATTATATCGGTAGGCACGTATCGGTTAATGCACGTCCTTACAATTATTTCGCGATCTCGTGCCGCGGTCCTCGTTGCCTCGCTTGCCTCTCCTCCAACTCGCTTGCCTCGACGGTGAAAGCTTTCTCAACTTTCTACATTTATTCCGCCGGTTTAATGATGTGCACGTTGCTCGTTGTTGGACGTGTTACGCCGCGAGGAGGACCATTAATCATCATACGCTTACGCAGGCTATTAATTTATTTGGCAACCGCAAACTATTAATTTATTTGCTGTTTAAAGTTACTGTATCTCTGGAGAAAGATCTCTCTCTCTCTCTCTACCCGGGAAGAATATTAACGAGATCCGACAGTTTGAAGTTGTACCAGCTGAAACTCGAAATTGCCAGTGCGGATTTCGAGATTTCTTTTAACTTGAATTTCTGTAACCTTCGTTGTTTCAATGCGATCGTGCTGTTCACAGTATTTCATTGCGATGATCAATGTGCGTTCCTTTTCCAATTATTTTCTTTTCGATTAAACCTAAACCGCGTGCGTAAGACACCTTTTTTACCTTATCTACTTTTATTTAGGTACTTACACTAGTACGTACACTAGTAGACAAAAATATAAAACATTTTGCAAAATTACAATTGGTACAAAAGTTTTCGTTATATTTAAAGACAAACCAAAGTTATCTAACTTTGATTAACATTCCGTAAATTAAACGAATATTTCAGTAATTGAATTTCTTAATTCAAACAAACATAATACAGTTTCACTCGGACAAAATTGTAAGACACTAACAGAAAAGGGAAGAAACAAAACTAGTCTTCTAGTAAATTAAACGAAATTTTCAAGTCTCATAACTTCAATCATTCGATTTGGTAGGCTTTTGAATTTTTTTTTGTCATACAAAGTAGTTATTTCGAAGAAGCGCTATTGTGTCACAACATGGTTTTTTAAATAGCCCTTGGCACTCAAACAGGCCGCTGGCCGTTGCCCCTACTTTCTGGCCCTCCCCCTCCATTGTACCAATCTCTCCTCTTGCTTGGCAGTGGAGGGGGTAGCGCTAGCGATCGGAAGAATAGAGCCGCCAGTTCGTCACCTCTAAGTCAAGAAATCAAAATCAAAATTCACGTTGCACATAAAGGTATTAACTGATCGAGCAAGCAGCGTTGGCACGAAACCGAGCTATTTTCCTTCCATTATTCCGCTAGATGCGTACCGCGTTCGCGGTGTTTATCCGTGTCGACAAGATTGTCGACGGGAAGGAAGCGAAAAAAATCTGGCCTTTTCACCCGAGGCTCGCTACTTTTCTCGTTAGACGGTAGTTTCTAGTCCTACGGCTGGAGAACAGCCATAAAAATTCCTTCGTCTGGGAACAGTGCATCGCGAACTCTCGAGTCATAAACCGAACTATCGTTGCACGAAACAGTTTCTCTCTTTCGTTTCAGATGCTTGTCCCTTAAATACTAAATGTACCAGCACTTTGTGTGTATCTGCTCCTACCATAATCGGTCCTTTTACGAAAATGGCACAGCCAATTGTCAATTTAATGCAGGAAACAGTGCACGGAGTAACTTTTAGATAAAAAAAGAAGCCATATATATCTTTTTCATACGAGATTTTCAACGAAAGAAGCCACAAACGGAGACAGAATTTGAAGTCAGTCGTTTGACCGACCATTGGTACGTTTAGTGTTAACAACCTGCCGCGATTTCGGAGAAAATGAACGCGGTTCAACGCGAACAAAGCGAGCCGCGTCTTACTGGGTGGGTGGCGAACTTGCTGCGAAGTTTATACGCGAACGAGCTTCTTTATGCCGGCCAGGCCTCCGGCGGTAAAACCGCCGGAGGCTAGTCCGCTTGACCCGCGCGTTCGAGACTGTTCCAGCCTTGGCTGACCTCTCGCACTCTCCCCTTTTCTTTCGCGCCGCCTTTCGTCCTCCTTTTCTCTTTCATCCGCAAAAGATATTTCTCCGCGAAAAATGTTTTCATCGTTTGTTTCAAGAGTCGTCGAATTCGATCGCGATCGCGCGGGTAATCACTCGTCCGACTGGATCTCGAATGGATAACGACGGCGTCCGAGTCGAAACATGTTTAATCTGTTTACGAGCGCGTTACGCGACGATCGACTGAACGGTGAAAAACGCAGCAACACTCGCGAATAATTCAGCTGGATGATGCAGTCGCGCGTGCGGCAAAGTGCAGCGATTCGTTGGAAAGAGAATAACGTTTAAAAGCGACCTTTTTCGCGAGAGCCCCGGCGATGACTTCCGATTACCACGAATCGTTCTCGAAAAATACATTTTTGCGCGTTCCGGCGGGGCCCCACCCCCGTCTCTCCCCTCGGGGGGGAAACAATGGCGTTGCTGGATAGCAGCGAAATAAATAGAAAAGGCCGGCATTGCCGCGTAGAAACGACCCCCATGTCGATTTGGTGGAAACCGCATCGAACGGCCCATGCAGAAACACACGCCGGCCTGTTTGCCTGTATCGTTGATGCGCAAAATGAGAATCCGGTAGGAAAACGACGCTATTCCGCCAGGTGAAAAGTGGACGGCGAATAACACCGCTCGGAGGTAGCTTCATTTTTGTTTTTTTTTTTTTTTTTCGTTTTGTTTTTTCTCCCCCCCCTCTACAAGTAATCGAGTAATTCGACTTTACGTTTTTCACGGAGTGGGGAAAAATTAAATACGACGGTTCGCGCGCGGAAATATTTTCCCAGAATGTTTTTTTCCCCCTCTGTTTACGAGTATTTGTATCCGTTTGCTCGAACACCGTGCACTTTGTTCGCTGTTTGTGTACTTTCGCGCAGGCGATGAAATATAATCGAAGGGAACGCAGCGGTTTTGTTTCGAGTACGATTCACCAGTTGATCCGATGCTCTTGCGAAACAACTGAACTTGTTCATAGTCTCGTTCGTCCTTGCTGCAGCTTGTTTATTGGAGCTTTGTTGCAACGAAAATTGTACATATCCTGTCCTAACAGTTTTTAAGCGTGACTTGTGTTACTGAAGTGTTGCATCGATCGTGTCGGGATTGAGGTGGTTTACAGAGCGGGCACCAAAGCGGCCAGTTTAAGTATGCTGTGCTTTGCGTATGTACCATTCCGAGTTTGCAATTTGTCTGATTATGAGTCAGACATTGTATCATCGTACAACACCAAATGTTCATTGTAATTATCCGCAAATTGTAAAAAAAGAAGGTTCGAGCTGTTGGCTAGATGTCCCCTCATAAGGAATAGTCGAGTGCAAAAGGCCAATACCAGGTAACAAAGACTTAATTTTATTTATGTTGTGTCAAACCTTGTCAAACGTCAGGGAACGTAGCGTGAGACGGTGGCCACGAATTCTGTTCTGCCATCGGGCGCAGGTACTCGTTCGTTTGCCGGGCTTTAAATGGCAGGGACACCGATTGTTACCGAGCGGGATGAGAAGCTGGCGCGGTAAAGCATCACACGAGAAATCACCGTCAAACACCAGCCGCAATTTTTTAACGAACTGACGAAGCGACCGAAGCGCGCTCTTTCTCTTCTCTCTTCCTTTTTCCTTTCCTCTCTCCTTTTTCCCCGACCGAGTGCCCATCCTACGGATAATTGGGAAAAATATAATGACGCGGCCGTGCGGCTGCTTTGTGGCCGGCCTCGGACATGAAATCGAGTGGACTTTAAAGAGGGAATTATCGGTCGAATCGAGTTTAATCGTTCGCGAGATAGTTTTATAGAGCTTTCTCTCGCGGCGCTTTGTCGGCCAGGCTATTACCCACCAAACGGCACACACAGTTATTGTTCGATCATCTTCTTCACCCAGTGATGTAGCTCGCAGTTTCTCCGTGCTTTCTTTCCCCACTTCTCCTTTCCTTTCAGAGGAAATTGCGTATTCGACAATGGAGAGTGAAGTCGCGTTTAATAATTACGAGAAGTATCGTAATCGACATTTCGCGGTACATTTATTAGATTCCCATCTGACCTCGCCCAGCGTGGGAAGGAAATAATCAGAGGGGGCAAGCTCTTAGATTATTAAGCAGATGGGCAGCTTGGGCGTGAAGGTGTATTGCTTGCCAATTTCACCGGCAATATAATATTATAATATTCGATGTTGGGAATAATCAAATTTACCGTTTCAATGAAAAGCAATTTTTTGTTATATTAAACGAGGAAAAGAAAGACACACCCTATCCCGTGTCATAAACTTACATACTACGTAAAAATCAACGTTAACTCTCTAATGGGCCCGTGTAACTTTCAAATCACGTCACTAATACATCGATATTTTATTAAGTAATCTTTTTCCTTTAAATAAATATATTATGAGATTTAACATAAGAAACTGTAGCAATAACTATTTATTTTAATTTATGTACGACAAGATTACTCTGGTTGATTCTTAACAACTAAAATCACGGTATATTTTCCGCTATTTTATTTTCTTCTGTCTTCATTTGTGATCGACGTCGCTGCTGTTAAACTCGTTCTAAAAACACGTCTTCTTAGTAATAACATTCTTGGTAATTAGGTTATCCATTTTCAGCAGATTAACCAAAAAAGAAACAACTGTACTCGCTCGATTAAGGACACGTTAAAATAATCCGTAAACAACATAATTAAGAACACTGCGACAGGAAAAGAGTCAAAAATCTATCACAGCTCGGCGTGTTTTATACGAAAATGCCCAGACTTTGGTGGTAGAGAAGATTCCCATCTCTGCTCTGACTTTTCAAAATCATCCCAAGAGAACCCTTCAATATTCCATGTTCGACAAATCTATTCTATAAAATATAAATACCATGAATAGCGCCAATAGTCGCTAATGACCTCGATGTCAATGCAAAGAAACAAAAAAACTGCACGACTTGTAGAAATGAAAACGACTTTTTTGCCATAAAATTTTATCGATATGCAAACATTTGAATCGACACAAAACAAATTACAGGCTCGATCGCTCAGTACCAGACAACGCCACTCCTACTCGAGGTCTATCCCACGCCCCCTCACGAATCACGTGACCCAAATCAACCAATCGCTAATTTTCGTTGCATCAGCGTTGCATCTGAAGAGGCCCAATTTTCTGGGTTACCCCTGCTAAAATCACTTTCAGTAGTAAAAAGAAAGATGTTCTTTTTTTCTGTAAAATAAAAAAAAAAAAAGAATTTGCACAATTAGCGAATTAATGACTCTTCTCGACACGAGACGAGTCTGACTGAGTAAGGAGGACAAAGTCAGGCGCGAAAAGGCTGGGAATGGCAAGCGACGCGACGCGCGTGTCGAAAGGTCAGTTTCCGCGACTGCGGTGAAAATCGGAGGCGGAGCCTCCGTGAAAAAGCCTCCGATGTATAAATTTCTGTTTCCGAATGTGTCGCGCGGGTCGAAAGTTACGCAGTTCTCGCGCAACTTTCGCCCGGGGTGCCAATTCGATTAGAGTCGCTGGGCGATAGCGGCAACTTTGGTTACAGCCTTCAAGTTGAATTCGCAAGAGTTTAACTTGCTCGATTATCTTCGAGGCTCGCCAAACTGTTCCGCGAAAAAGATGCGAAATATCCCGGGCCAATTTCCACGAATCTCGAAGGAACTCCCGTTTCCATCGCGTCGTTCCACGTGTCGTTTCTTATTTCCCTTTTTCTCTTCTTTTAACAATTGCGACCGTCGTCAATAATTTTCGAAAAGGTAGAAATTCCCGACACAATTCGTCGAATTATCGCGCTGAAATGCTTCCCCATCCCCCCACCCCTCCTACCCTCATTTTATTTTCGAAGAGGTTCGCGAATGTTTAGCAAATTTTTAACTCTCTGTTGTTTTTTTCCCCCGCCAGCCGTTTGGCTGAACGTTCTTTCCGTTAATTGCGTTTGAAAATGCGTATAGTTCTCTGACGAGCGGAAAAGTGCACTTTGATGTATAAAATGAAAAATATTCATTCGCACGGTAAACTGAATATCATGTGGAACGCGTGTGCGCGCCGATGTGCTCGCCAGGTGCGTTTATTGTTTGCAGAAATACTTCATTCTGCCCCACTCCCCGTGCGCGCGCGCGCACAATAAATTCGCGAGATTAAAAATCGCGCAACGAACCAGCGGCAAATACGTTACGATTGATACTAGATCGCTGCCTCGAAGGATATTTCAGCTTTGAAAATTGCCGTTGTATCGCATTTTAAATTCCGGATCAACAGCGGAAACGATCGCGTGGAAATTTGACAAAAATTCGTTTCGACGTTTCTCCAGTTTGATGGAAACGCCTCTGCAATTGCTACGATTCATCTTAATTGCGGTGTTTTGTTAAATTTCTCTCTCTCTCTCTCTTTCTCGCTCTCTTTCTGTTTTTCTTTTTTTTTTTCTGACGTACCAGTTCGAAAAAAAAACACACGTACGTACGTACGTGGCGCGCATTCATCTTTTTCCAGCGCTCAACCAGCTAACCCTCCAATGAGTGCTCTGTCTATTTGGGGTAGTAGTGTTTAAACTTCATGGTGTAACAATATTTGCATTCTCGTGACGCAACATTGCCAGAAACAGAATAACAAACTATATACGCGCTGGCGAGCGTGGTTATTTGTTTCTTCTCTGCGTAAAATTAGAACGCCGCCGGAGAAAAGAAGAAATTTTTGCTTAGAACTTGCGGTGTCTTCTTCCTGCACGTGCCTGGTATTCTTCTCCCCGGAGGAATTCGGCGCCACGGAGCCAAGTAGCTCGTTTGCTTGCCCCGCCGAAAAAGAAAAAGAGAAAAAAATGATTCCATCTCGACGAGATGAAGATATTTCTGTTGAATTTCGGTATTCACTGCAGGATGTTCCTCTTTCTCTTCTCGTCTAATCGATTATCCGCCCCTCTACTTTGCACTAAAATAGACAACATTTTCCGTCTAATCCGGTCTTTGTTAAAATCTTTGTTAGAATCTTTTAATCTTCGAAATTAAAATATTTTATCGTACGTACTTTGTAGAATATGTGGTAAATTTAGCGTCACGCCGTTACCATTTGTGCAGCAATTTGTAAAATTCGCGAAAAACTACTCGATCGTGAAAATTGAGTGTAACATTCGGCGAAATAATAGAATACGCTCGACAGCAGTTTTTTTCATGATTGCACAGAGAGAAACGGGGAAAACTATCGTCAAACTGGTGCCAAAAAATGTATTTTCGGAAGGAACGCTGTTTTCAGTGAAAAGTGGAAACGAAGGAATATTTTCTCTCCTATTAAGCGGCCGGCCCCCGCGGAACAGCGCGTTCCGCGAAAATACGTTTTTTCGTCCCGCGAACGTTGCGGCTCGGATTTATGAAATTTCCAGGGACACTGGAAATCGTTCCCCCGGTGATTTCTCCCGTTCCGCTCCGCGATCCGACGAAAGTTGAAACACCAGAACAGCCTTGCCGCGCGACTGGAAAAAAATATCCCTCCGCAAACACACACGAACACGTGCGACGTACATGTACGTATCGGCAGAGTTTGGGAATAATTGGAAATGGCCCGGCCCTCCGTTCCCTTTACTTTTATCCCTTGCAAAACTGATTCCCCAAACGGTTTACTCGGTCAGCGGTATCGACAAGTATAAATTAAGAAAGTTTATCGCTCGGAGAAATGGTGCAGTGCGACGACTGCGTTGGTAAATGGCCTCTGTGGCCCGTGTACATGCACTGGCTGTGTGCACGTACGTACGTACGTACGTATGTACACTGGATCGCACTAACGAGGTAGTATATTCTACACGTTGCACCGCTAATGATTACCTGATATCATGATCTAATGGACGCGGCAGATGTCGTACGTTTTCTACCCCCTCCCCCCTCCCTGAAATTTTATTTCCGCGCGAATCGATCCGGGTCCTGTCGCAGGATCAGACCGACCCCCCCCCCCCCTCCCACCTGAATCATCCTAATCATTCGCGGTCGGGGGTTACGTTCCAAATCGGCAGTCCAATTAACGCGATAACGCGGTTGATTCCAGCTTATATTTGATTTAACGCCACGCTACGTTTCGTCTCTGAAAGTAATTGGTACGTTCGTATTTTTTCCTTGCTCGTCGATTTGATGGAGCGGCAGGCAGCTACTTGGTTTGAAATAAAAATTCGCGCGTTTACGTTTCACTCGGAGTGATGAATCGCGAGAGCGTTCTCGTTGGGCGCAGTCGCGCAGAGTGGCGTAGTAACGGGGAATGCTAATTATTCCGCACAAAAGGGGATTATTTTTTAGTTTGGAGGGCGCGGCGCGGGTGCATCTGTCCTCGAAGCTCCTTAGAATTATAATTGTGCAATTAAACGCTTCATATTGTCCGGGGGCTAACGCGCTGCCGCGTTAATTACGGGCGAGGTCGGCCAAGTTACGGACGTCAAGACCGAAGAATTTTCAAGCGGAGGGATGGCTGAGGAGAAAAAAAAAAAAGAAGGGAAAAAAGGAAAGGAACAGTCGTCTGGTCGAAGCGTCGGTAAAACCCTTCATCCGCGGCAAGTTTCTTCATCCTTGCGGCGGCGATTTGTACGCGGCGTATCTGCCGGATCGTATGCAAATCTCTTGCGGCTTAATTACGCGAGCACGCCTGCCATATGAGGTTTCAGATCGTAGGTAACGCGAACCGGAACCCAATATATTTCACGACCGATAAGAAGAAACCCCCCTGCATCTGAGCCTCGACTAAGCCTAAAGCTTGTACGCGCAAGCGTCTCTTTGCCCTTTTCTCCTCTCTCTCTCTCACACACACACACAGCCTTTCTCGATCTCTTTACAGCGAGAGAGAGAGAGAGAGAGAAAGAAAGAGGATGTGCTCGGTCGTGTTTGTGTTTATCGCGCACACGGAAACCGAGCTTGTGTACCACGGCTGGTTTACAACGTCTTTACACGACGATCGGCCGATCTCTGATACTCGGCGCCCGATTTCCCTTCCGGCTTGCGGTTTCGATCCTTGTTACATCCACGCGGAGCGCCAAGTGCGTTAACGAGCGCCCGGAAACGATACCGAGGGTAACGAGAGAGCTACCCGTTTCTTTCCTCTTCCCGGCAGTTTTCTTCTCTCTCCGACTTTCGAAATTCTTCGAAAATTCGTTCGTCGGGACGTTGCGTCAGTGTGTAACGCAGCGACGAGGTCTATCGTTTCGATAGATCGAAGTGGTTAGGTTTGCAATTCTCTTTGCGGCTGCTCTCGATCACCGATTACATATGCTACGCGGCCGTGAATCGTTAATGATTGTTTTGCTGGAACGTACCAAATCTGTCATTGAAATTTTCATGCCGGTTTTCGGAACTTGATGACGCGCGCTTTAGCGGCAGCACCGCAGCCCGCCGACTGTTGATAAGGGTTCGACCGATCGTATTGGAAATCTTTCCGACGAAAGAATCGAATCTTAATACAAGATGGTAAAACGTTCCGTCCAACAGGAACATTTGGACGGAAGTTTAACATTCGAACAGAGAAATCGAAGGGATCGATTCGTCTCTTTCTTCGAGAACTGTGTACTTTCTCCGTCCCGTTGAAAGCTCGACCCCCGCCTTTTCGAAACGGCCGCATTTTTTCCGACTCTGCAACGAAAGTCGGACCGCTGCTGGCGCGTTATTAAAAATCGAAAGAGTGACGGTCCGCGGAAGAATGTCGATCGCAAGATCGGCGAAATGAAATTTTATCGAGAACCGCGCGCCACTCGGTACAATAGCGTCAATGGCTTTTTACGATATCAGAAAGAGGGTGGGAGGGGGGTAGATGAAATGAGATTCTGGATTTCAGTTGAATTACCAAACTCTCTCTCTCTCTCTCTCTCTCTCTCCCCGGAGTCTTGCGCGTTCAGAGTCTGTATGCAATATGAGCTTTCCCCATTGTGTATTTGCGTCAGAATTCCCCAGTAGTTTCCGTTACAGGTGTACACAGCGATCCGCGCAACATCGACCGGCGTGTACACCGGCGTATCGCGCTACTTACAGTTGCCAGGTTGAAAGGAGTCGCGTTGGAGCGGTGCCGAGACAATAAGAGGGAACGACAAAACGAACGGCGGGAGGGGGGAGGAGAGATTTCGAGCGTGGATCGACGCGATTGAATTATTATTCAACTTTGTGTTCCTGCAGCGAGTTGTCGACCCTCCGGCCATCCTCGATCTAATCGAATTTAAAGCGACTTGGACTCGCCCGCGGACCAGCCCGCCCGATTTATCCGCGTCTCATCCCACCTTACACGCTCTAATCCATAATTCGTCGAGTTTGCTCTATTTCTGTTTATCGAAACTTGGACCACGCGCTTGCTCGCGAGAGATTAAGTTTTCGTCCAAAGACCAAATCCGCCTTTTTGTCGATGAACAGCCACAAACGACACTGTCGAATGGATTTTTCCAACCTCTCTCTCTCTCTCTCCGAACCTCTCTCTGGCCGACAGCAAGAACGATAATGGAACTCGGCACCGACAGGGTCTCGACAAAAGCGCGTCGTCTTATCAGTTTCACCGCAGCAACCGCGTAATATCGTATTCACGATCAAATTCATAATCTGATTACGGTGTACTGGGTAGGTTAGAGTTTCAACTTTGCGCTTAATTAGCGAACGATGGGCGGCGGTCGGCTACCGGCAGCGTCCACGGTTATCAGTCCACGGTAAATGTTTAACTTGGACGCAGGGAGGGGGAGTGGGAGGGGGAGGTGGGTTGGGAACCCAAGTTTTTGCTGGTAATTAATTCAAACAAAGCTGAAAATTCAATTATAATTTTATATTAGACCGGGGCGCGTGTATCAATTACTCGGGAGCAAACGTTGCTCGATGGCGCGGCAGCAACAGGCACGCGGAGGGACAGAGACAGGGACGAGGCTCTCGCGCTGCGGCAGAAAACAGGGGGACGCATAAATTTCGCTTTAAATTAATTCGAAACTAATTTAATATGGTTGAGTTAACGCGGATTACGACACCGAGCCGGCAATAGTAATACCGAATACACCGAAATACGCGATACAACAGCTGACTTGGCAACCCTCTAGCTCTAGCTCTAGCTCTAGCTCTAGCTCTGGCTCTGGCTCTGGCTCTGGCTCTTGTTCTAGCGCGTTCTCTTTTACGATCGTCGCGAGTGTGTCATCGAGACTGAAAAATTTGAGTGAAACGTTCTCGGTTTTCGACCGATCCGAGGCCGGTAACCTTGAGCGTTCTCGGGGCGAGTTTCGGCAATGTTGGCAGCGACTGGTCCGCACTTTTCGGCTTGGCGAAAACGAGCGAAGAGCTACCGAAGGGTGGCTCTTTGGCTGCCGACGGTGCCTACTTTGACATTACACAGCGTTTATGCCCTTATTAATGCGAGTCCTCCTCGGCAGGACTCGGCCGAGGAGATTGAGGAGGTTGAGTTATGATTCAGCCTTGCTCGCTTCCTTGGCCGCTTTTGAGCCAGCGCCGCCATAATACCCCCGTGATTAATCCCTCGGGGCACGGGCTGGCAGTACCAACGGTGCATCACACCACCTTCGGCTCCCTCCTTTTGCGAAAATTCTCCCCCGCTCTCTTCGTGCCAAGCCAACACAGACCCAGACCCTCCTCGCCCGGTGCAACTCGCCGCCCACCCATCTAACGTGCACCTTTGTGGCGGCAACCCTCGACTAACGGATCGGTATTTCACCGGGCGTCCAGAATTTTAATACGCGGTTTCACCGCCGCGCGAGAGGCGTCATCATCACCTCGCCGTCCTTGCCGGGCTCGCGTTAGAATTTCATCGTACCCGGAGCCTCGCTCGCGCCGCGGGTGATTCGTAATTAGCCGTTGCTCTGCGCGAGCACCTCGCACACAGAGATGCACCCTTTCTTCTTTTTCCACCTCCCCTTTCGCTCTCTTTTCTCTCCCGCCCGTGGACTGTTGTTCCCGAACGAGCCGGTGGCTTTTGCACACAGCTAGCGCGCCCCAACTAGCGCGCTTATTCACGAGGTTGATTTCTTTGATGTCGAGTGCCGGTGGCAGGTGATCGAGGGAAACGTCTGCGTTCGAGGGTTTCTTTTGCCGTTTCCTCTGCTTCTCCTCTGCCCGTTCGAGGTTAAAGCGTTTCCTCCCCGGTGAATTATCTCGCTGTTTTTATCAACACAGGCGTGCCGTCGTGTGTTGTGTGTTTTATGCTACTGTGCAAACCTGCCTCCGACCATCTGTCGAGGCTCGCTCCCTTCATCGAGCAGCTTTCAGCTCAGGCGGACGAGTTTTCCAACTTATTGTCAGGCGGAAGAGGATCGTTTCTGTCGGTTCTGTCGCCCACACCCCCTCCCCCCCGCCCCGTCCGCCCCGTCCGACGTGGCTTCGGATTACTAATAATTTGATCGACTACGTTCAACCGGTGAACGAGATAATGGCGAAGGTAATTTGATTCGTGTCCGCTGGGAGGATACCCAGCCGGGACAAGGGAAAATTGCTAATTAAATACGCGTAACCCGAGGAGAATTTTGTTGCGATTGTTTCGCGCCGGGGTTGTACTTATTTGTTTAACAAGCCCGGCGCTTGGAAAATCCTGGACGAGCGCGGAACGTGCACGTATGAGCAGACAGATTCGTTAGTAGACTAACGTAATCGTTAGCACGCCTGGAGTTACGGTTTGGGTGGGACAACGTTACGTGATGGGTGATTAAAGACTCCGTCCGGGGGTGGAACGGACGAGCATCGGTTAAGAGAAAGTTCTCTCTCGCTTCGGCCCGCCTTCCGCAGGCGTATCGCGTTGTTCGCTCTTTCTCCTCCTCGCTGAGGAAGAAAACGGAAACAAGATTGTGCGCGATTTCCGTCCGCGACTTCGACAGAGCAAACTTCGCTTAACGCGATTTATCATCGGAAACGCGTAGCGATAAACGATGCAAAATTTTGCAAGTTGTTTGCGAAAAGTTGCTGCGGTAATTTCTCGCGGGCCGAGAGGTTGCCCGAGAGGTATTCTTTCGATTACGAAACTTTCGAAGCTCCGAGACACACCAAGAAGCGTCGGCGAGCTCGTTCGCCGGAAATTCAGTAATTTCGACCTGACTTCGATGAGCGGGAATAATGTTGCGCAACCGTGAGCAACAGAGGAGAGGAGCAAAGCGTTGAAAACACCAGGAAATCTGCCTGGTCCCGCGCGCGATATATTTGTACGCGGGAATTAATTCGGCGCCGGGGCGAATTAACTTTCTATGGCGCTCTGCCAGCCTCTCCTCGAGTCTGTTGATCCGACGGAATTTAACTGCCATTCCCGTGTAATTGAAGCGTCCACCGCTCTCCAGCCACCTTTGAGTTATCATCGTGCTCCCACCCTCTTCTCTCATTTCCCCGAGGAAAGAATATCCAAATTCGATTTTCCAATATCCAGTCGACGTTCGCCATCGATTTTTATCTGACGCGTACAACCGCGAGATTGTTCGAACAATCTTCCACGGGTAACGTTTCGAGGGGAGAGGAAGAGGCCATTGTCATTCCCGTAACGCTCTGCCTCTGCTATGATACACCGTTTACGCGGAACGTCAGAGCAGCCTGATAGATTCCTGTGTACAGGCGGCGTCAGCCGCTGCGATTCATAGCCGCGCGCATCCTGAATCGAATATCATCGCGCCACGTCATTAACACTGCGTTACGAGACCTGCAGCAATTAGATAGACTCTCACTCTGATCGATTGTACTTGTAACCGAATCTCTCTCTCTCTCGGAACGGACAAAAGCACGACTTGCTACACGATAATGCACTATCGCGCGCGGCATCGCACGCCGGTTCCTTGTCCACCGCGACTCTCCGGCCGTCTCGTCTCTGCAAAAATCGGCAATCGCGTCGATTCGTCCTTGGCGACGGAGGATCTTTTCGCGCCACCGTGTAAAGAGTAAACATAGGATCGACGCGAACGAAATTCTAATTGCAGAACTGGTGGACGTCACTTTGAGAAAAATATTGCTTTTGTAAAAAAAAATTTAGAACTGAAAAGTTCATCGTCTAACTGCAATTTTGTTAATTCCATCATTGTCTAATTATTGACAGGAGCAATTGCGATTTTTTTCGATCCAATTTCACATCAACGTTGATTTTAATTTTTTGAACATTCAGAAGTGTATGTATATATTTTAATTTTACCAGGATTCGGTTAAATTTCACAAACCAAAGTGAAGAAAGAATTTTTGGAAATTTAAGAACAATTTATGCAACATTGGGTAATTTGTAAAATTACAGTTGCACTTTGACTGATATACGAAAGACGCCTTATAAATTTTTCTTGGACGTATACCTAAGTCGAGGATTGGAACTGTTGCGTAGCAGAGTCCGACTACCGAGCGCAGCTCGATCACTCGCGATAAACTGTCGGGCACAAAATTCCCTCCCGCTGGCACGTTATGTATCGAAAGATACGTCCGATCTTTTTTCTTCTTCTTCTTCTTCTTTTTCGAGAGAGAGAGAGAGAGAGAGAAAGAGTAGTCGAAGTGCATGTCTCCGAGGACGATTCCGCGCGGATTTCTGCCGGATATTCCACGGGGCGTTCGTCCTCGAGGATATTTGTACTTACAACGGGCACCGTTGCCGGCGCACTTTGACCCTCCTTCACTCGAGAGCTTCCACTGCAAGTGGATTTCCGCGGGCGGGGGTGAAAAAAGGTCGCGCTTTTTTCCACGGTAATGCGCCAGTTTTCGAAACGAGATTTGCGAGCGGAAACTTCTCGTTTTTGGATAGGACAGGATTTACCGCTGTGCATCGGGCATGCGAATGCCGGCAAAATCGACTGCACCGCGGCGAACCGTGCGTTTCACTCGCCGCGATGCTCCAAGTTCGGCGAACTTTCCGAGTTCACCGGCCGAATAAATTTCCCGCGGAAAATTTTGGCTGGAAATTTTCACCGACCTTGGTGCTGTGAATTTTCCACCGTTTCGTTTGTTTCCAACTGCGAGTTCATCATTCTATCAACCATTGTCTATGAAAAAGAAACGAAAAAGAGAGACTAACACTACCACTTGAGTCATCTTACATCAAGAACTTGTACACTATGCAAGAATCAACGTCAAGGATGAACGGAACCGACTGTGGACAAAATCGAACAAAGATCCACAACGTAGTAAATGACTTCTATCTAAGGAATTCAGCGAATTAACCAAGAAAGAAAGAATTAAGGACACACCAAAATAACCCCTGAATATCTAATTAAAAAGACTGACCCTCCCTTGTGTAGTAGAAAATTATTAAAAATCTATCTTAGCTCGACACATTTTATGTGAATGCACACACTTTGTGTGACAGAGAAGCCTTGATTTTCCAAAATTATCCTTCAATATTTGATAAACAAAAATCTATACCGGACAACGCTACTCCTACTTCGAGGTCTACACCACGCCCTCTCACGAATCACGTGACCCAAATCAACCAATCGCTAATTTTCGTTGCATCAGCGTTGCATCTGAAGAGGGTTTTCCTCGATTTTCTGGGTTACCCCCGCTAAAATCACTTTCGGTGATAAAAACAAAAAAAAAAAAGTAAAAACGGCGTGCGAAATCGCTGGCAGAAACAGGTGGACGACGCTGTTGAAATATCCGAAAGAAGGTGGACGAGGTTTTCGTTCACCCGGTGTCGTTCGCCCTGGTTGTTTGTCTTATCGCGAAACAATCACCGAATCGCAGGTATTATCCCGACGCGATCGTTTGCGGGTGAAAAGCAAATTGCTAGGCACGAAATTGATTTCCCTCTATTGAATTGCTCCGTCCGTGCAGTGCCGTTGAAATCTTGCGGCTCTGTGTGCGTGTAACTGAAATGCAAGTGACGGATCCATGGCAAAAAAAAAAAAAAAAAAAAGAAAGAAAAAAAGGGAAAAGGAAAAATAAAATATCCGCAGAGGACAATGGAGGATATCTTAACCGGAAGGGAAAGCAACCCTTCTCCCCATTCTGCCGACTAAACTTCATGTTCGACGTTTGACTGTCAGCCATTCTTTCGTGTTTACAGTTGTAGCTGGCCCATTCTTCTCACGGATCGTATCCGCCAACGTTCCCACAAATGCCTCTCGCACTCTCGATGATTTATTCGACAAGCCGAATGGGCGCGAGTCCTCTCGAAGAGCAAAGAAGAGGAATCTTTAGAAAGATTCTTCAAAGAATCGATAGCAACGCCTCTCCCATTACTTTTTCTTTAATTTTTGCGATTATTCTTGGAAAGAGAGAGAGAGAGAAAAAAAACGAAATTAAGTGGTTTATGATACAAAGTTTATTAATATTTGAGTAATTAAGGAAAACTGAATAAGTCAGAATACGACGATGACAAAGAAATATTAAGAGATATTCTTTCTAGATTCTCACTATCGCTATCACGATCTGTAGAATGACTCGTTACTCTCTTAGATCCAAAATCTTAGTCTCAAAGCAAGAGCCGGCTAACTGGCGGTTGCCCCCACTTTCCTAGTAGTTACCCCCTCTACTTGCTTGGCCTGAAAGAGTGGGGGTAGCGCTAGCGATCAGAAAAGTAGGAGAAAGGGCCGCCAGTTAGCCACCTCTGCTCAAAACCTTCGTCTTCGCATACACAATCATACTCTCATATTTTACTCTTAAAACTTGGGCGATTGAAACAAACAAGTCTTCCAAGTCTGGCCTTCTTCGATGTGACAAACATCGCACGGACAATCGGGCGATAGTTGTCTCGTTCCTACAAGAAGAATTTCCAAACAATGAGACTTCCTCGTCCCATCGCATTACATCGATCGATTATTTCACAATTATTTCAATCGATCGGCGAGGTTGTCGATCGCGTCTTTTCATTTCAACCGCGAATCGTTCGCTTCTGCCCGCGGCGATTGATTTATTTTGCTATCGCGTCGCTTTACCGCAACACCGGCAGAGGCCAGTGACTCGAATGCTTGGCGTTTCAACATCGGGGCAAGTGCGTCGTATTTCAACCGCAGCAATTTAGCCACAATTTACAACCATTGACGCAAAAGTCATGGAGGTCGAAAAGTTTAGGGCATATAGACACGCGTAAAAGTATCGATGCACGAAGTGCATCGGAACGTAGAGCGGCGTATGGGCTTTTCAGAGAGGAAGGAAGGAAGGAAGGAAGGAAGGGGAAGAAAACGAGGGAAAGAAAAAGGAAGAAAAGTAAGGAGACAGTGTAAAGTAGAAAGTTTACGTGTTGCCTAGTGCCGCAGCACTTGAGTCCCGCATGGTGATACAACGACGAAATGGTATCTGGCCGCGCGAAAAAATTACCTATAAGGGGAAACATTTCCGTAAAAATGCCTCTCGTACGTTTCCCTGAAATTCCCGATATTTGATCGTATTTTCTAAACTGCTTTTGGTCAACGACACGCTCGCGAGATAATAATAATACACGATACGTACATTAATTGCAATATAATTACAATAACGCGCAATGATATATTTTATACAACATATTATATATTCTATAATAATATATGTTATGATGTAAAGGATCCACATTCAGTGTGATATAGTATTACAGCCAGTAAATTGTAACATTTCTGGAATAGGTGCCAGAGTGGAAGTCTCGTCCCGTTCGAATAAAATTGCACGGTATAATTTTTTAGTTGTATCCTTAGAAACATGAGAGAACAATTTTTTGCTGGCAGAGCTTTGCTATTGAGCTTTGCTGAAGTAAATTATCTTCTCGAGAAGATTCACGGCCAAGAGGCAAGAAAAGATATTACGTTGTCTTCAATTACGTTATTAACATATAATCATTTTTGTCATTATATTACCGAGTGCAACATATCGTTCAAACTGACGTGCATGATGTGGTTGCGTGATAAATTCGCGATAAACAAGTCGTCTCGAAACGGTGAATGACGGTGTGAATTCGTTCTTGTGTTTCAGAAATCGGCAAGTGCGGCTGCCACGTCCAATATCTGTAATCCGTAAGTTTGCCACAACATACTACCAAGAATACGCGATATATGACTGACCGCTGTACGCGGCCCGCCGCGGTCAGATTTCGAGCAAAAGACAGATTATAAATCGGTCCTTCGGTGCTGATGCACGCTTTTACGATCGGCTCATTGCCACAAAGTGCGTCATAAAGAACCTAATAAAGTTCAGCCGTGTTGTCGGATGCTCCACTCCTTTATGAATTTGTGCCAGCTAGTGGCTTGCCTCGAGCCTGTGTCGTTTCATTTCTAATGGTTCCGCTCTTCCTTTTGTCAACGCTGTACTTCGACACGGAGATTGTCTCGCAATACTTTTGACCGAATCGTCGCTTAACGGAATATATAGATTTATAGCGTAGGTTGTTTTCCTTTCTTGCAAGAGGAAATGTTTCGACGAAAAAGACAGGGAGGTAATTAATTCGCGGGAACATAGATCGACGATTCGAGTCGAGGAATCTCGGCGCGAAATATAAATATTTCCGCCGAAATCGCGCGTGAACGAGTAGTCAACGTTTGTCAAGGCTCGGTAAACAAATTGCTGAAAAAAGTCGGAAATGTATTCCTCAAGCAAAAATGTCGGAGTGAAATATCGCGTATGAGGTGAAAATGCTGTCAGGATAAACGAATTTTTAGGAGGGAAAAAGGAAAAAGTCACGGGCCAAAAAAAGAAAAAGAAAAAAAAGAAAAAAAGAAAGAAAGAAAGAAACAAGCGAGAATACAAAACACAGCCAAAAAATAGTACCGAGCTAGTAGGGATTACCGAGCTTTCGGAAATATTTGTACAACCCAATTTGCACGACAGACGGACTTTTGGTAAGAATTTTCGCCGGTGTATTTTTTAGAAGCAAACACGCAACAACGTTGGTCGTTAACTGAAAAATCTGGACAAAAGTCGGACGTTTGAAACAATTACTCGGCGGGGGCGGAATTTTTGCCGCGCGTTCTCCTTTGCTCAGGCGCTGCGGGCGTGAAACTTTTCGCATTAATAATCGCCGCGGGGATCGTTGTCCGGTCGCGGAACGAACGCGGCAAAGGGAGGACGGAGGGGGGGCGGGGTGAGAATTTTTGTACAAGCCGAGGCCCGTGTAAAAAGGGACGTTCGACTAGGTGACCTCCATCCGCTTTTTGCCGCGTATGTTTGCCTCCGTTCGACCGCCCGCAAAAAGATCGTTAGCGAGGGATCTAGAAATGGTATACCGATGCGGCTTATCGATTCTAATTTACCGGAAAGTCATTATCGCGCTAAAAAGTTGCCCCGTCCCGTTCCCCATAATGTTTGCCCCCCCCTCTGGAATTCCTGCCGGACCCAACTTTCAGTTATCTGCTTCCGGTGTCTGTGTGTGTGTGTGTGTGTGTGCACCCCGAATTTCCAACTGGGTAATTTGCTAGGACGCGATCTCCGAGTCCTACACTTACGATACGTGATTAGGTGTTTCCTTTGGGCAGGGTTGGATCCCTGTTCGAACGTTCGGGATCGCTGAGAATTCGAACTTGCACGGTTCGAATTTTGTCAAGCTCGGTAGAGTGAGTCAGGGGTTATTAAATTCGCCGCGATCGGAGCCCATCGTTAGCCTAATCTTCGCTCTAATCGGCGAAACAATTTCGACTTTATCTCTGGCGCGATTGGGACACGACTGAGCGCACGTATCGCCGATTAATTCGCGTCGATCGCGCAACAACGATGCCCGCGCAACACCGATAAACATTAACGAGCCAGCGCGCGCGCGCGCGCCGCGCCGCTCGTGTAACTACGTTGCCGCGTGATTCGCGATTCGATCGACGGGGAATCATCTCCCGAACGCGACGCGGGTCCAACGATCGTGATCTGAGGTCGCCGCCGCGGAAAACCCGTGATTATTCTAATGCGTCGAATCAGCCGGAATGGAGTGGCTCCGATTGCATCGACTCGTTACTCGTTCATCACGCAAATTGCATTCTCAATTTTCACGAAACCACCCTCCTCTTTCGCTCGATTCACTCGCGCCACGCTGTCCGCAAGCGCGAGCGTTTCGAAAAGTGAAAAGTCAGCTGGAAACTCGTAACGATTTAGATGTGCAGGAGGCATCTAGTGAAAAGAAGAGAAAAAGAGAGAGAGAGAGAGAGAGAGATGCTTTTTATCGAGACAGACCAGGTCGAACGATGAAACGATTATAGGGTGGAAGCGTCGAGTGGACCATTAAATCGTAGCCCGAGCAATTACGTCCGATCTACTCGCGTCTGATGATGTTGACTCAAGCCACGCTCTCAGCGAGATCGTCAAAGATGCTGTTTATTATTCGCGACGGTCGATTAGTCGAGGAACGGGGACGCGCGACACAGCTTTATCGAGACATTCTCGAGTGCTTTTTGAGAAATCGAACGTGGGAGTGGGGCAGGAACTTTGCAGATTGAACGCCGAAAGAGGGGGGCGAAACGCCATCATCGGCAGGGAGACACGTCCCTGTCCATCCTGTTTGGAAATCTAAACTCGAGTAACTCGAGTCGAAGGCGAGGCAGGCAAATTTCTACGGTGTACGATCGATTTTTCTCTCTCTCTCTCTCTCTCTCTCTCTCTCTCTCTCTCTCCATCGACGTTTTCATTGGAGAATTTATTTATGGCGAGTTTCGCCTAATTCCGGTCACTTGTTATTCCATCGAACGTACGCACCGTACGCACTGGACGGGGATTTAATTAAAACCCGGAACGAAGAGCTGGCTTTAATTGGAAAATTCGTACTGTTTGCTGTGTTTGTTATTAACGTCTTTGAAGAAAGAAAGAGAGAGAGGGAGAGAGAGGGAGGGGGAATAGCTTAATTAATCAGAAGGTTCTAGTCGGGATTCATAAAAAACTCGGGGAACAATCCGAAAAAGGCAAAGCATAAATATTTAACGAAGAGGGGTGGGGAGAGACGCGCAGCCTCGTCTCGAACTGCCTTTCTCCACTTTCTCGCTGGGCTCTTTGGCTCTTTAATCAACGAGTGCCGAGGAAACTTTCCGTGATTCCGCCTGCTCTCGCCGGCATTCTTCGTCCTTTCCTGCGCAAACGCATATAGGCATTGAAAAAAAAAAAAAAAAGAGAAATGTTCGGTCCTCCCTCCCCGCGGGCTGTTAAGCGATCCAAGAAATACACGCGAAATGAGAAATTGCTTGGATCGGGCGCGAGCTGTTTCGAAAACGAAGTTTCACGCGCTAACGAACGAAGAATATGAAGAAACACGTGCACTCGGTCGCAGAATCGAGGCGAGCAGAAGTTTGCCCGTTTGGAACGGAAACTCTGCTCTCTCTCTCTCTCTCGAAGCGGAACTCTCGCAGAGTCGGAGAAGGTCTCGTTAAAAAGTGCTCAGAAGTGTATCAGTTATCGAAAACGCCTCGACCAGGTTGAATGGGTCGGTGACACCCGAGAAATCACTTTCATGGACGAGGATCCTTAAGGTCGTGTCTAGAGAGAGAGAGAGAGAGAGAGAGAGAAGAGGAGAAAGAGGGCCGGCCATCCTGCGGCAACTCGTTCCCTTCGAAATTCTCCGGCGAAATATCGACGCGATTCCGATAACTTATGACGGCTGCTGCTTCCAGTCCCACCACTTCTATGGTGATTGCCTTTTGTTACGGGTGAATAGCGTCCGTTGGTGCTCGAGCCTCGGCCTGTACCGTTTCCACCGTTTCGAGGTGGAGGCTCCGCCACGGTGGCTCCACGCGGCACTCGTCCCCGAGAAAATCGAGCTCCTTTCTGCGCGTCCGCCCCTCTTTTCCAGGGACAGCTTCTTTCCCACTGAAACTGACCGCAGCTGAGTAGGCACCCGAGGACCCGGACGATCCTGCCTGCCCACCGTCGTCGAAGAAAAGCGAGCGGAAAGTGGATTTTCACTTGAACGTTCGTTCCGAGGATTAGACTCTGCTACCAACGGGCTAAATTCTAGGTTCCCAATTACGCCAATAATTTTGTCATTATTATTTATTTATGTATTCTTGAAAGTGGCGGTCGTATTAACGTTGCGATCACGAGCAATTACGGAACTATATTTGTACGAAAATTCGTATTAGAAATGTTCAAGTGAAAAACTACGTTTCTGATATTCTCAGGATCATTTGTTCTTGAATCTTGTTGGATGTTCAAGCTATTTCTTATGGTGTGTTTCGTACAGATAATAATAATAATAATCAACAACAACAACAATAATAATCAATAATAATGATAATAATAATAATAATAACGATAATAACGATAATAATCAATAATAATAATAATAATAATAATAATAATAATAATAATAATAATAATAATAATCAACAGCAGCAGCAACAACAACAACAACAACAATAATAATAATAACAACAACAATAATCAATAATAATAATAATAATCAATAATGATAATGATAATGATAATGATAATAATAATAATCAATAATAATAATAATAACGATAATAATAATAATCAATGATAATAATAATAATCAATAATAATAATAATAACGATAATAATAATCAATGATAATAATAATAATAATAATAATGATAATAATAATCAATAATAATAATATTTAGTAATAATTGACGACCTTAGATTAGAATAGCCAAAAATCCCGCGTTTTTCGTGAATATCAGATCTCACGAGGTTTCGTTCGAGCTCTGTAAAGTTCCAAGAGACGAAAGAATTGCCTTCTTTCCGTTTCTTTAAGGATCGGACGGAAAGTTTGTTTAGCAATTGCACCGCTGCGTCACCATTTACCAGATTGTCGATACATTCGCAAATATTTTTCGACCGCTCGCCCGCGGAGGCTCGGACGTTTGATCCCCTGCGAGAGGGGATTGCATTCACCCTCTATGAAACGCTATTATCACAAACGGAAGCCAAATAAAATCGGCGGTATCAATTTAATCGTCGATCGAATTGCAGCGGCAGCGATATTCCTGAGGAAAGCCGGTGTACAGCCGGCGTTACGAACGATCGTTTCACCTTCGATCCAGCTCTCCCTTTTGTTACCGTTTTTACAGGGAATATTTTGATATTTTGCGCTGGGGAGTTCGTACTTGGAAAACATTCGCCGGGGTACCCCGGCGGCGCAACCCCGGCTGGCAGGAAAAATTCCCTGTAAAAACATAGCCTGAGATGGAAACCCCCGGGATCGGTAGGGAAACACGCACGAAAGGAAGATCCCTGTCGATCGACAGTCGCCGTTTAATTTTCAGATTCTATTTTCAAATGACGGTCGCGTTTGATTTTTCTCTCTCTCTCTCTCTCTCTCTCTCTCTCTCTCTCTATCTCTCTCTCTCCTTTCCGCGTCTACGGAGGACCGCGGGCACAGGATCGGCGGCCAGGGGTGGAAAAAGAGGGTGGACAGCATTCCTTTCTCTGCGTAACAAAATTAAATTCTCCGACGACGGATTGGTAACCGCCGCATTCTTTTGCGTGTGCGGAAAAACTAATTGCACCCGGCTCGTCTTCAATGAATTTCCCCACCGGCCATTATTCAGCGCGGGAACATTGCCACGTCGCTGCGACGTGGTGGGAGAGAGGGGAACAAAAAAAAAAAAAAAAAGAAAAAAGAACGAACGCGTCGTGTGTCATTTCGGGAGAGGAGGGTGGTCGCGAAAGAACGAGAGTTGATTGACCGTTCCCGCGTGCCCGTAAATTTTTATAATTCCTCCGTTTAATTTCGGCGCCGATCGCTCGAGTTTGTTGTTGTTTCTCCGTCGGTTTTGTAACTGGTTCGAATCACTAAGTGCCTATCCGTAGGAAATTCGTAGAGGAATCAAAGTTTTTAGACGATCATTACAGCTATTCATCGTGGATCAGAATCAATTTTTAATATTTCACTTTTACGACCATTAATAATTGGATTTTTATATTTTATCATCGCGGGATTAACAAAAATTGTATCATCAAGTTCGTCTGTTGACGCTATTTTTAATTATTGCAAGATTCGCTCGAAAGTACGATCGATTTTTCGCCCGAGGTGTCGAACGATCTCATCGCCCCATCGAGTCGTTTTACCTTTCCGGTTGCACCGCCACGTAGCAATTAGAGGATCGAGAGTCGCGGCCCGCCTCAAATTATCCGTTTGCTCGCGCCTCGCGCGGCTCGTTAAAAAAGAGAACAGCATTAGCGGTTTCTATGGCCGCGCGGCGACACTTTGCTCGTTAAGAGTTTACCAGCCGCTGTTTGAAAATTGCGCGAGCGTTTCCATTGTTTTGCAACTGCGATGCTTTAGCCGGGCCCGCTCCGCCGCGATTCAAGCGAGGCAGTTTGTCCGGATTAGTTTGCAGGCTTTTTACCGGCCCCCGTGTATTGTGCGAATTTAATTATTTTCGCTTCTGCGGAGCCGGCGTCGCGCGCATTTCGAGCCACCCTCGACGTCGCGAGGATTGCTGGAAAATTTAGAGAAAGTCGCGAAGCTTGCGACGCATCTTCGCTTCTGTCGATTTGCACTGATTGCACGAAGTGTATTTGCGAGAAACAGAAAAAGAAAAATGACGTTATTCGCGATCTCTGCAGCTTGCGATTTGTACATCGCCAACCACGTACAGGGTGTCCCAAAAAATTTGTCAGAAAAGAGAGAGTTGTAAACTAACGTTGTGACTCCGTATAAAATAGGCAACTATTTTTACTTATAAGGGAATTTGAAAATTTTTTGTTAATTCTACTATTCACAGATCGATGTGATTAAAACTTATTTTTATAATTAATGATAATTAATAATTATAATCAATGATACACCATTAAAATTATTTTGACCATTAAAATTCAGTGTACACCCTGTATACGAAAGATGCGACAAATTGAGATATCACTGAGGATAAGAACGCTGTCGGTCTGATGAATTATGTTTATTTAGAGGACGATGATTTACCTTCGATACGCGTGAAACTCGGAGGGTTGAAGTGCAGGGTTCAGCCGTGAGCGCAAATTAACGGCAGGAGACAGGTTTATGTTGCCATTGATCGCCAGTTTAATACCGGCTCTTTTTTCACCGTTTACGCGTAAAAATCCCTTAAAATGTTGCCGGCGGAAAATTGCCGTTTTCCACTTTTAATAAACGGTATAGGTTTCGCGAGCGACGCGACAAATAATATCATAAATTGCGCTGCCCTTTAGCCTTCGGTTCGGTATCGCCGGCTCCACCGAACGGTTGTTTAAATTTCGATATTGAAATGTTAACCGTACATCGTGCCGATATCTCTCTCTCTCTTCCTTCGTTTCGTCCTTTATTTTTCAAAATTTCCTCGATAAAAGTAACGAGTCGTTCCGTATCGCGAAACAATGTAAAAGCCCGAGAGCGGTGTCCGTTTTCAAAAATCGATGTCGCGAAAACTTTCCAGTTTTTCCGTGTGTGTGTGCGTGTAAAACAAATTTCTTCGCCGATTTTCCATCGACGTTGCCGTTGTTGGAAGCACGCGGAGATGAAACGTTTCGAGGGAAAGAAGGAAAGGGAGAAAGGGAAAAACAACAACGCTCGACGACAAAGTATCTGTCGGGAGTTGGTAAATTGCAAATTTTCGCGATGCCAAGTGGCAAACAGCGAAACGGCGAGCGGGGGAACGGCCCGAACGAAAAGTGGATTTCATTGTATCCCGGGAAAATAACCGGGAGAAATTTCGCGTTTAGCCGAAGAAGAAAAGATTTCCGCTTATTCTCCGCGGGGATCTTAAGAAAAGCTGCGAACATTTCTGCGCAACTTCCCTGACAAACTTACCCCCACCCTACCCCTTTTCAAAGGCGCTTCTAAGTTTCCTTTCGTAAAGTTTTACCTTGACCCAGCACCGGCAGCGCCGGCACCGGCACCGGCACCGGCACCGGCACCGGCAGCGGTGCGGTAGCAGGCCTGGGATGAAGTGCAGTGAGAATGTGCGCAACTGGTTGGCTGACAACTTTCCCGACACGTGAGAATTGCAGATGCTGCCTCGCTCTTGCTTTTAAATGTCTCTGGGAAGCTGTTAGACGTCGTGCTCGTTTTCTTCTCCCGCTGCTTGCTCATCTTCGTCTTTTTCCTCCCTTTTCCCCTTGGTCTCTCTTCTCTTTTTTTCTTTTCTTCTCCCTCTCCCCCCCCCCTCTCTCTCTCTCTCTCTCTTTCTCTCTCTTTCTCGACGCTTGAGGCGTTAGCGAGGAATGTTGAAGTTGCCAACGAGCTGAAACGAGCAACGTGCTTCGTTTCGTTGCTAGACTCGTACTGGCGAAACTGATTCGTTTTTAGTGACTCTTACCTAATTTCGTCGCGTCGGCGTCCACGTTCCTGACCCTGTTAAAACGGTTAAACCAATATCAGTTCCTCGTGAATTTTAACTCCGTTCTGTCAATTCTATTAATTTTTGTTTTTTTCCCCTCTCGCTTCCGCTTCCCAACCCCTCCCAATAATCGACGCAAATGGATCGTTTGATTCGAACTTTCCATCAATCCCAGGATGGAAACCAGGCAGTTCCTCGAACAAGCCAATTATTCAATGCGAGACAAAGCACGTTTGTTTCTCACGAAGCGTGTGAAAATCTCGTCATGTGTGTGTGTGTGTGCGTGCTGCTATACTAACAGCCGATCGATATCGTTAGTAACCTCATTATACAGGTCTCGTCAAAGTGAACGCGCGATTTCGATGGAGCATTATCGCGTTCGGCAGCGCTGATAGGCGTGGTCAGATTGAAATTTTTATCGGGTTTCGCGACACCGTCCGGTCAGCAAATGTAATTCCGTGCCCGTAGGAAATGGCGAGGCAGCGACCGCCGACTGAAACGGATTTGAAAGAAAATGCAACAAATTTTCCCGAATGCCGGAGAAGCAGCTGTGATTCGTTGTATAAATTGAGTAATTTTAGATATTTTGATGACTCTTTATTTGCTTTATTTTCTTTATTTTATTTTTTGACACAAGCAATCTGTACACCAGATATATATGGTATACATGAATTATATTTATATACACACGGTATATATAGAATTACATTAGTTAATAGTTACGTTATCTTAACGACGATCATTTTATCGACGCTGAATTTCGCTGATTTTATTTCATCGTTTTTATTTCATCTTTTCCAATTCGGTGGTTTTGATTGAATGAAATTGTCAGTGACAATATACAATAAATCGCGATCATTATCCATTTTCTTGTATAAGAAACAAAAAGATGGCGATAAAATAGCGAAGAATAATGAAAATCGCACAAGAATAACTGTCAAGTTACTGTATGTTGCAAATTACACAATATAAATTATATATTTTTACTTTCACTTGGTACACGAATTAAACTTCATAGAACTTTAATAAAACCGTGCACATGAATAATTATCGTGCTTTCACGAAGGTTGTTTCACGATCGACGAGAACGAGGAAATTTGATGAAACGATCGTCGTTCTGGTAACCCATAAATTTATACTATAAATATTTAAGTTTTAGATTTAGAACTTTTGCAAGGAAGAATCGAAGCACGCTCTCAGGATCATTTTGTCCTTAAATCTTCTCGATTTAAATGTCGAAGTTATTTCTCGAGGTAAAGCTAGTCAGAAGGAAATTTTGGAGTGATCGATAGTGGAGTGCTATTCCTGCTGCGATTTCTATTTTTTTCACAATCTTATTATAGCGAATCTTATTATAGCGAATGAGACTCTGAATTAACGATTCGAAGGAAATCGTGCAATTCTTTTTCCCGTTTCTGGCGAACGTTCGAGCAAATTTAAACCGAGTTCAGAAACGGTATCGGTATCGCCGCCCGCTTTGTCCGCCGGTTTATTTTTAAAAAACGGTTGCGCAAGGTAACCGTGGTCTCTTTTGACAGGCGACGGGACGCAAATACTTTTCAATCCGAGGCGATGTATCACAATTTTACATAATTGAGTGACAGGCGGTGTTGGCAGCGTCGCTCGTTGTCGAGTCAACTGTCCGGCCGGTGTCGTTTAAATAATTGCCGTGGCATATTCATCGAATTAATAATGAGCAGCAACTTCAATTCGCGTTTAACGCGGCTTTCAAGCGCGTCCCTCCCGCCCCCTTGCGCGCCTCTGTGTCTCCGCCGCGCACGGATCCAAGTGCGACGCGACCGATTTCCAACGATCGATGAAACGATTAATCATTTACGATTCGTCATGCCGTCCGACAGACAGAAAATCCGTGCCGCGCGTTCTGTTATTCGGAGAATACATATATTCCTCGCGTCGCTCGCGAGAGTTAATCGCTGAAATTATCGCCTTTGACGAGCATACTTTAACTCGATTTCGCCGATCGGATCGAGCCGATTGGCGATTTAATCCAACGTGTGCAACGCGTCTGTCAAACGCAGATCCTCTAGCCACTTACGTCGATCGGTGACACGGTAATTAAACACCACCGTGCTCTCCGTGCTCGAGGCGGCAGTTTCATTTCTCAATGCCCCGTTGTTCGTCGAGCAAAGAACCGCGAGCTCGCCGAGTTCGCCGATTCCTCCCCGTCTCGTTGCCAAAATTCTTGCGCAATGAGCTGAGAGAGTTTCTGCCGAAATCTCGACAATAGACCCTTCTGTTCCTACTTGCAAAGAATATGCAATTGCACAATTTTTACAATTATACACTTATATATATAATTCGATTTTGCTGTGGTTTGTTCGACTGTGAAAGTGCTGTGGTTTGTTCGACTCGTTCGACAGTTCGCGTAGAATCCAATTGACTTTCGTCTTTTATTAATTAAATCTGTGTTGGGGTTTCCGACAGTCTCTGGGGTTCGGTTACAATGTGAGGTAATTAGGTTCGCGGGAAAAGTTTTTTCAAGAAACCTGCTACGTTTGAGTTGTCTTCTCTAGGGTTTAAACCTCTCGTTTTTACTTCCGAGTATCGCTTACAGCCTTAGAGGATCCTTCGTGACTGTTTTATGTTTTTTCTTTTAACGCGAACGTTATTGTCGACTTTCTTTACACACCGCTGTCGCATCGCGGTATCGACGGTACCTTCATGCGTGATTTTTATACGTATACGATACCTTCGAAACATGGCGCGCGATAGAATTCGGAAACAGATAACCGATAACTGGCTGGAACGGGAACCAGTGTTGGGTACCATCGTCGAAAATTAGAGATATCCCGAGTTTGCTCCCGACGTTCCTCGTCGTTCTGAAAGACGCGTTTCGCGACAGGTGCGTGATGTGTTTGAAACGAAAGTGTCGAAAAAAGGGAAACGAAACTGGCGCGTTAGGAAGAGCACAAAAGCTCTGGTCTGGGAATTCGATGATTTATGACGACGATCGCGCGCAACAATGGCGACAACGAAAAGAGGCCCGAAACGAAAGAGGAGAGAGAGAGAGACTAATTTCTGCTCGTCATCCCCGTCCGCGAAGACCGCGAGGAATCTGGCCGGTTTACGCTAACAATAGACAAAAGTTCATCAGAACGTAACGGGCGGATGTTATTCGGAAATTTTGAAACTCCTCCAGCTCACTCTCTCCCCCTCTCTCTCTCTCTCTCTCTCTCTCGCTGATTCTCGACGATTCCGGATCCCTCCGGTGTTGGCTCATCAGTCACACGTGACTATATAACGTCCATTACACGCGGAACTGGCGAATGGATTAAGCAAATCGGCTCACGGCGCGCGTAACATGCGCGCACGTTCACACGGACAGGCGGCTTTGTCGGTGAAACGCGCGCGCGTGTCGGAACCGCACACGGAGGCCCGGAGGACGTGTGCGTGCACCTGGCCGCGTGTATCGCAGGCCGCAGAGCGCCGGTTGCACCTAGTATCGGTTAGAATTTCCCAAGCCACAATAATTTTAGGTACCCGGTGACCATAAATATCTTTCAGTCGGTTGGTAATTTTAGGCCGCACTCTCTAGTCTCCTTGAATGTGGCAAACAGAGAATAGCCGCTGGCGGCCGCATCTCCTCGGGCCGGCCGGCCGCGCCGCGCTCGCTTCCACCGATTTCGCCGAACATGGTCGCCAGGTTACCTCGCCCTGGCGATCATCTCGCGCCGCGAGTGAAAGTTGCATCGCGACTCACGGTGAAACGACGTTTGCTCGCTTGAAATTTGTCAAACATCGTTCGAGTCGGTTCGAGTTTCGCTATTCTTCTTGCATCTGCCGCGAATGGAATCCATTTGCGCGGAGCATCCGAATGAAAATCGCGCAAATAGAGTCTGCCAGTACGAAAGAGAGGAAATAAAAATAAAATATTGGAAAGGAAAGCTGCAAGGTTCAAGTTATAAAAGTACATATTTATTTCACTTAGGTTAATGAAAAAAAAAAAGAATAATAATAATTCAGAAAACAAAAATAAATTTTCGCTATTGTAATTGGCACAAACTCATTATCCTCGTCGCTTGAAATGTTTGCAAGTTCGACTTCATTCTCATCGTTAACGCGAATTTCTTTCGGATGACTTGCCTTCTGCCAAGTTTTCGTAAATTCGCCGCAACGATTTCTCGAAATCATCTTGAAACTTTAAGTCGAACGTATTTTCTAGTCTGGTGAAAAATAGCGCGTGAAAAGAAAAGAAAAGAAAAAAAAGAATGTAGAAAGGGATTTTTATTTTTGGCGTTAAACGCCGAAATTCTAATGCGTATGGATTTGCCAAGTTTATCAAACGTCCCAGTGCCTCCAGACGACGACTAAAAATAATACGATTTACATTTCGGCCCCGTTAAAAAGCGAAACTTCCGAGAACCTGCTTAGAAAATTCTCTCCGTTTCCTCCTTCGAGGAGACGATTCAAACTGGAATGTTCGTATCTCGTTGTTACAAAACTCCCCGATAGTTTTTCCCTTTTTTCTTCTTCTCTTCTTTGGCACTGTCTGTGCAGCGTTAGCGCCGCGGGGTTTCGTATTGCGCGATGAATTAACGGGGGGGAGGGTAACGTCGGCTATCTCCGAAACGATCATTCAATGCATTCTACGGGGATATTATTTTTTGGTTATGCAAACGAAACTGCGGCTCCGCTGGGAGCGATACGCGAATTCTCGGCAGTAGACTTTTATATCTGCGAGAAGGATCGAAGAACGAGCGCGAGATAAAAATACGTGGGATACAAAACTTTTCGCGAAAGCCAAGCTCTTCCCACGTCCCCTTCCCCTGTGCGTGGAACTATGCACGTTCTTGCGACGTGCGATTGATTTTCAAATTGCCACGCCGATCGTAAACTGTACGATTTAATCCACCGTGTCGTGCAACGAGACGTTTCCCTTCCCGCGGAGGTAAACGTATTAAAAGTTCCAAATCTGACAGATAGTCTGGGCCAAGAGTTGTTTCGACCCTTTCAACTCGTACGTCACACTGGCGGAAACTCACCAAATAACAAAAATTTGGACTTTTAAAAAAATTGTAACAATCAAAGGATCGTTAATTTACTTTGTGATAAATGCAAGTTAAATAACGAAAATTGAAAAGAAATCGGTTGATGTTAGTATTGAGACGAAAGGATTATTATTAGTTCGCGCGTGTTCGTTTCACTTGGAACCAAGTCCAATTCCGATTTATCGAAAATTTTGACGAAAACAATTTAAACTGCATGCACTCGTGCATCTTGGTGACGGATTACGAGCCAAATAATTTCGCAAGAGCGCAAATCGGTATCACCAGCGGCCGGTTGGTTCGATGAGTCATGTGTTTGCACGACACGACGTTGGGATAAACAAGACCGCCGTAGCGTTGCAAAAATAAGTCGGTCGGGCCTTTTTAACGATGAAATTGGTGTATTTCGTCATTTCGATCGTGTGTGCCACGAACCTCTGAATAACCCAAACTTCGAGCATCGAAAAGCGTCGGCGGCCTCTTTATTCCTGGATTTTTCACATTGTTATTCGTTAAATTTGTATCCACGCGCGTAGTTTATCACGAATTTATGTGAAAATGCGGTTTGTTCGGACGGAAATCAGTTTTTAATAGATTCGTATTGCCGCGCGCGTGCACGTGTGTGTGTATGTGCGCGCGCGCTCGCGCTCGCGTGCTTTTTTCCTCATGATAAAAAAAAAAAAATTCTTTTCGTTTGATCAACGTGGCCATAAAAATCGTTATTCGATTCAGCTCGATACTGTAAAGCCTATTATTTACAGAAGCAGAAATACGATATTTAAAAATATTAAAATATGATAACGGATATCGCTCCAGAAAAGGACAAACGAGAAAAGGTAAAAAAAATAAAAAAAATAAAAAAAATAATAATTCACCGCCGAGATTAAACAGAAATTGTGCAAAAATTGAAAGGTACGATACGATGTGCGCGCAAATTCATTTCACATTTTAGATCTTTCGTCCCTTTAAAGGAAAGAAAGACAGAAATCTCTCTCGGAGCGAGCACGTTGCATAAAAAAAAAGCAGAAGGAAAAAAAAGGAAAACTGCACATAAAAGCGCAAATTAAAAAGAAGTGTTCTCTTCGATGAAAACCGGGACTCTCTTTGCCAGAGGTAGAAACGCGATAAGGCAGAATTCCCTTTTTTGAGTCACCCGAGAGAGAGCCTAGTTATTGTTTCAGCAACCGTGACTCTTAAAAAAACAGCGCGACTTCGAAACTACCACGATTCGTTTCACTGAAAGGCCCAGAAGCAACTGTTCTGACTAGGAAACGAAGACGACCTTTTTTGCCATAAAATTGATACGCAAACATTTGAATCGACATGAAACAAATTACAGGCGCGATCGCTCAGTACCAGACAACGCCACTCCCACTCGAGGTCTAGTCCACGCCCCCTCGCGAATCACGTGACCCAAATCAACCAATCGCTAATTTTCGTTGCATCAGCGTTGCATCTGAAGAGGCTTGATTTTCTGGGTTATCCCCGCTAAAATCACTTTCAGTGATAAAAAAGCGTGCGTTGTTCCGCTGCAAAGTCACAGAAACGAGTGTCTTGCTTCGCGTGAAATAGAATTGTAAATCATAACTGACGAATCACCGAGCGTTTTCTCATTTCCAGTCATTTACAATGCTAGTTTTCCTCCCCTGTATTAGTGTTTTCCAGCTTCTCGTCTACATCCTCGGTACATCTCCAAACATTCGTTCCCTACATTTCTCTTCGATTCTCTTCCCAATTTTCGTCCCATTCGTCACGTTTCGCGTATCAACGCGTCGGATCTTATCGTTAGAAATTCTCAACGCAGAAAAATTCGTTTCGTGTCGACAAAATGCAATTAAGTACCGTTTGATAAATGACCGAGCCACCAGTTGCGACTGTCGCGAAGGAAAACACTTAAATACGCGTGTGTATTACGGGGGTCAGGCACGATGAGAGAGATTTCAGAAAACAAATGGAACGTGTCGAAAGAAGGGAAACAGATATTTTACGCTAACGCCAGACGAGAAAGGTGTGCGTGTTCTTTACACCTGATACGCAATAATAATGTACGTGCGCAAACGGGGTTTTAACGAGCTTTCAACAAATTTTTGCAAATATTTGAAAGTTTCAGCTTATTAAAAACGAGGATAGTTTTTTACAATAACTCAGTTATTTTCCGCGCTTCAAATTACTCTTAATTTGTAGTATTCAAATATGTGGAAGATGCAGTGAATTATTTATTGCGAAGCAACCCCATTTAATCTATAAATTTCTTTTCGTTATCGAAACAACACTTGAGTGAGGCAAATTTTTCTATGCTCAATTCTATGAGCAATTACGCGTTTCATCCTCTAAATTATTCTTAAAGACATTTTTCTGTACTCGGTCTATAAAGAATTATGTTACAATTGTGTCCCATGCTCCAAATTATTCTTAATCTGTTAAATTAGGGTCCAGTGGAAGGTCTAATGAACGATTTATCTCCAAGCGACCCTATTTGATCTATGTATTTCTTTTCGCTGTCGAAACAACAGTTCAGTGAGGTAACCAGCCCTTTGTCTGAAAGGCAAGGACATTTTTCTATACCCAATTATGTTCCATCCTCCAAATTATTCTTAATTTTCTAAGGTTCAACGAAGCAACTTTATCTAAGCTATAAATTCCTCTCTTTTATAATACAACACTTCAACGTAACAGCCAGGTTTTTGTCTGAAAGCAAAGACATTTTTCTATTACTCAATTATTTTATAATTTGTGTTTCATCTTCCAAATTACTCTTTGTTCGTCTTAATTTATCAATAAACGACATATTCCTTTCCGCTATCGAAACAACGCTCGACAATTTTTCGCCCCAAAAAACGGGGACATTTTTATACACTGAATTGTGTCGCGATTTGCGTTCCATCCTCCAAATTATTCTTTTCGTATTCGTCCTAATTTGTCAAATGCACGCAAAGTCCAGTGTAATAATATCATATTTGATCTATAAATTCCTCTTCACTATCAGAACGAAGCAGACATTTTTCTACACTCAATTATGTTACAATTTGTGTCCCATCCTTCAAATTATTCTTAATTTGTCAAATGCACGGGAGATCCAGCCAACGATTTATCGCGCAAGGAACCCCAGCTGACCTATAAATTCCTTTCCGCTATCGAAACAACACTCCGACCAGCCAATTTCTCGTCCCAAAAGCGAGGACATTCTTCTACACGTAAATTGGGTTACCATTCCATCCTCTAACTTATTCTCTGTTCGTCTTAATTTGTCAAGTGAACGATTTATGCGTATATATCGCGAAGCAAATCCCTAGTCTGACCTATAAATTCCTTTCCGCAATCAGAAAACGACGCTTCAACTTTTTGAGGGCCAAAAGTTCCTTGCTCAAAAGTTCGGTTGTTTCGTTCTTCTGAACTTAAAAATCCCGAATCGTCGCGAGGAGGGCTTGAATTTCACGGCGACAAGTGCAACCTCGCTGGAAATTTCCAACATCCCGCACAATGTGTGTTTTCTCCAGGTACGTTTTCACGAGGTATCGAGATGGCCCGGCCGACCGCGTCTAATTAATCAACATCCTGTTTATGCTTCGCACAGGCTCATGAATATGCACGAAGCACTAAGGGACTAAGGCGCACGGCTCGCTCGGTCGAGCTCGCTCGATTCCCAAAAATCGAAACCAGGCCGGTGGTTGAAACCGGAGGAACCCGAGTTATATTTTGATTTTCGGCCAATGATCGATGCTTCGCGTAGCTGCGAAACCGAGGGAAGAACGAGACTCGCTCGAATTATGCATTGAAATTGAAACTCAATGGTTGAATTTTCGTGGATCGCGGTGTGCGTGGATTAATAATTTGATGAATGAAGGGCGAAGAATCTCTCGTTGAAAATCGAGCGTGTTATTAGTTGAAACGTATCAGGTATTGATTACGTTAATACCTGTAAAATGAAACGTCGGTGGTCTCGCAACTTCTGATTCTCGATTACACGTCACACGGTGGATAATGTTCGCAAGCATAAATGTCAATGTCGAACATTTATGTGCAATTGTGGCTGCTCTCGTTTCCTTTCTTTCAACTGCGAAGGAAAAATTATATAGAGAAATAGAAACCGTGAAAGTCGGTTGAGTCGCTTTGAAAATTGACGTGTGCGTGTCATTATTCGTAAACTCGCTTGAAACAACAATAACATTTAATTTAACGTTTAATCAGAACGAGACGTTCTGAAAATTATACATTTCAGTTCAGACGAAGAATAATTAAGGTTAGTTCCGTCGGGATGGAGAGGAATTTGAAGTGAAATTTTGATGGACGCGTCGCGGCGTTTACGATCCGAAATCGACGCTCTGTCGCCTCGCATGAAATGGTAATCGGAAATGGGATTTTGAAATTAATCTCAGAGTTATTTTAGGACAACGTTAGGATACGTGTAATTTCTAAGGTTCCCGAGGCAAGCTTCTCGAGTTTCTAAGGCTTTCGGAATTCTCCGCAGTGAAACTTTGATACCGCTGAGCTAATAGTACAACTGCCGTGGATATTACGCCAGCCGGTCGGCTAACTTGTATTTTAAACGTTTGCCTGCCGGCCCCGCGAATTTTTCCTTCAAACAGAGTCCACGGGGAGGATTCCAGGTAAAATATTTTCCGAATTTCAGCCAAGGTAACGGGGCGAGGACCAAGACGTTTACCTTGTCGATCAAAAAATATAGAGAATGCAAACACAACGATAGTCAAATATTAAAAGGTGGTAACGATATCGCGTCGCGATGTAACCATTTTTCTCCATTTTCCTTCTCAGTTTCCTTTCTATTTTGTCACTGAAAGTGATTTTAGCGGGGGTAATCCAGAAAATCGGGCCTCTTCAGGTGCAACGCTGATGCAACGAAAATTAGCGATTGGTTCACGTGATTCACGAGGGGGCGTGGCGTAGACCTCGAGTAGGAGTGGCGTTGTCTGGTAGATCTACTAAGCGATCGCGCCTGTAATTTGTTTTCTATCGATTCAAATGTTTGCGTATCGATAAAATTTTATGGCAAAAAGGTCGTCTTCATTTCCTAGTCAGAACAATTGCTTCTGTGCCTTTCAGTGAGACAAATCGTACTGGGATACAAGTCGTACAGTTTTTTTTTCTTTTCTGTCAGACTCGCTGCTTTTGACCGACCGAATAATTCTAGTCTTCTAGTCGGAAAATTTCCCAGAAGGATTTCCTACTTTTCTTTCCCTCGCGCGCTTTCTTTCGTATTTTCTCGGTCACGCGATACTCTCTCTCTCTCACCTATTAACATAAGGTCGGGAACGGAGATCGGTCTGGAAATCGACACGATTATTAATCGACAGCTAGTCGGGCATTGTTCGCGGGGGCGGTAACTGATATTACTTCTCTCGATCGTAACGATGTGGAATTGTCGAAATTCAAACCTCTCCTCCCACCCCTTCACCTCCTGCCCGATGTAACTTGCAACGTAACCGAAGGTAGACGAATTTTGCGTTAGTGCACGTTAATTAAATCACGCGAACTGCGAGAGATTAATTAATTGTTACCGAACTCGATTCCCGTATTTGTAGTTTAGCCGCTGCTAATGTATAATATGTAACCCGGTACGCGTGCGTGCATACTGTGGCACGTGAAAGGTAAATTCGGCGGTGGACAAAGGGGTAACGTCGATGAATGCGGACACACACTGAAAAATCACGGTATTGTTACGGATTTGACTTTCACTTTTTTTTTTTTCACTGTTGAAATTCACGCCGGAATTACCAAAATGGTCGAGACGACCAATTTTCTAATTTTCGTTAAAAAATTTTGTAGATACTGAAACGGCGAGTTTTCGGAGATTTAACCCTTTGGCCTCGACAAACTTTTTTTCGTATCATCTACCGGTAATTTATTTTATTTATTCGAGAAGCATCACTTCAAACGAAGTGACATCGCGTTGAAAATAATCATTCGAATGGCATTTAACACGAAATTTTCTTCGTCATATCTTTTTAATACGTATAAGCAATCATCAACGTGTATTGCTGGTTTGTCAGGACAAGTACAATACATAGTCTCAATCTTTTGAAAAATAAAAAGTCCAGTTTATTGAGTGTCAATTGACTCAGAACTGTCTTCTGAAATTTTTCTATACTTCTTGCGTCATTATAGTTGTAAAGCAATCATCAACGTGCATTGCTGGTTTGTCAGGACAAGTATAATACATAGTGTCAATCTTTGGAAAAATAAAAAGTCCAGTTTATTGAGTGTCAATTGACTCGGAACTGTCTTCTGAAATTTGTCTATACTTCTTGCGTCATTATAGTTGTAAAGCAATCATCAACGTGCATTGGTGGTTTGTCAGGACAAGTATAAAACATAGTTTCAATCTTTGGAAAAATAAAAAGTCTAGTTTATTGAGTGTCAATTGACTCAGAACTGTCTTCTGAAATTTGTCTATACTTCTTGCGTCATTATAGTTGTAAAGCAATCATCAACGTGCATTGCTGGTTCGTTAGGACAAGTATAATATATTAGTTTCAATCTTTGGAAAAATAAAAAGTCCAGTTTATTGAGTGTCAATTGACTCGGAACTGTCTTCTGAAATTTGTCTATACTTCTTGCGTCATTATACGTTATTATAGTTAAGATAGTGTACTATTACACGTCGCATCACGCAACACCAACAAATGTTGCATACGTTCGTTATAATCATCAGCAAATTATAAAAAGAGCAAGTTTGAGATTTAAATACAATGTCCCCTCAGAAGCGACAGTCAAGCGTGCAAAGGGCTTAAATGATCCTTCGTAAAATAAAATACAAATTTGTGCAAGTGTTTGTTACCACAAAGCTTCTCTACCTCCACCATTTGCTTAATGCCTTGAATGAAAAATTGTATGCTTCAGTCGTCGGTTAAGTCTCGTTTTCTAGCGTTGAAGCGTGCGCGTTGGAGAATAATAATTTCGATTTTAATGCCGGAACGACGTCCGGATCGGATGGAGCAAAGACCGAGCGGTTTTTGATCGGTGCTCGGTTTCAGGCTCGATTGTCCGAGAGGAACGCGCGCGATTACGCGGCGACAATTGATCAAAGCACGTTCGAGACTTATTTGCGGCTCGCGGAGCAGCTGCGTGTACGGTTGGAATGCGATGCGTGTGCCACGCGGAGTGAGTCACGGAGCCGTGTGCTAAATTGAGATGGCCGGCTACCGGCTACCGGCTGCCGGTTACGCTCGGACACGCAACGCCGGACGCTTGTCACAGACGGCCGCGTTCTTATGAAAGAAAAACACGCGACAACCCCCCCCCCCCCCTGAAACAGCGAGAAATTTCCCCGTCCCCGTCGACGATTCGAGCGAACGTAACAGCGGGGGAAAACGAGAAAGAAAGGTTACTCGTCGCAGGTGTCGAACGCTCGTCGCTGTGAAATTTCGAGTGGTATCGCCCGATAAGATATCACTTTTGCTCGCAAATCCTCGATCCATTATTTCGAGAGCAGAGAAAAAAACGAAAAAAAAAAAAAGAAAAAAAGAAATGATGACACGTTTAATCCATCGTTCTAATCTGCCACGAGGAGCAACGAATCGATAGTCGTAGGCGCGTGTTACGCGTGTCCGCGCTGCAATGCGAAATTTCACCTCGCGTGGCAGTTTTGCGAAAACTATAAATCGTGTAACAGGGACATTGGCGTAATAAACCTAACACGGGAGGTGGGGGTGGTGGAAGGGCGGACTCATAATCCGGAGATTACGAGTGTCCATTCCGCTCTGCCGTCCGTTAATCAATTCTGTCTGCTGTAAAACGGCCTGGCAAGGGCTTGTTAGAGTTTTTCGACGTTTATGCCGACGTTCTCCGCGAGAGGAACAACTGGGGGGAGAGGAAAAAAATTTATATCGTTATTAGATTCGCGTGTAGGACCGGTATGCGCGCGCGTGCCGTGGAAAGGGGATTTTTTTTCCAGAGGAACGAGAACGAAAACGGCCGAAAGTGCCGTTTTTCCCCGCGTTTCGTCTGAAAGCTTTGTTCCGTTGCCCGCCCGTTTTTCCTCGTGCCTCTCGCAAAGCTTCCCTTCCGTGCTGGTGATCGCGAGGAAAGCAACAAATGCAACGATGCCGCGTCATGATACCCTTCACTCCGCGGTGATACATGAAAATGAATTTTGTTCCACGCGTTTTTGCTAAACGCGAGACGAACGGAGAGCCGCGAAGTTGTCTTTGCAGACGAGCCGGCTCATCTTGTCGCGTGATCTCGACCGAGAATTTCGGCTGTCGTTGCGCCGGCAGCCGATTTCCATAATTTGTCGGCTCCGAGAGATTACAAATTAAAGCGACGTGAGTGTGTGTGTGTGTCTGTATGTAGTCGAGAAATTAGAAGCAAGGAGTCAGAAGCGTTTTAAAAACGTTATAGAAACGCAAGGTTTGATTAAAATCAACACGCTTGAGATACGTGGGGTAAAATTACGTTGTCGATTTAATTTGCGTTATTGGAAATGCATTTAATCTGGTCGTTCAACACGTTGTTACGAAAATGTAACTTTTCACCCTTTATTTTCATAGGACGTAGTTCTTAGTTTATGTGACAATTATTATTTTTTTGGAAAAAACTCCTCACTCGAAATTAACTGGTTGTACATTCTCCAAATTGTGACTGAAATTGCAAAAGATGCGAAAGAATGTGTGAAAATCTCCAATTTGGCAAGTTAGATTTTATCAATCTGGCGTAGCTGTTACTCGTAGAACATGGTGTAATTATTAATTATAGTGCGAAGGATTGTGAGATTATTGCCGGTTATGAGAAAAACGCGCGGTCGTCAAAGCGTTAAGCGTTTACGCAGGCGTTAAACGCGACAAGCGGGCAGAATTTTTGCAGAGTAGCGCGTGCAAACGCGTTGCAACCGAATCGTTTGTCACGTCGAAATTGTCTAATTATTCGGAGAGAGCGGAAGCGAGATGGCGAGAGAGAGAGAGAGAGAGAAGGAGGCAAACAGTACAAGCACGAATGCATCGCGACGCGACGCGTGTTACAATTCGTCGCTGTCGTCGTCGGTGCAATCTACGAGGCTATAATTCGCGGCCCGCGGTTAAATTGAAAATCGTCCCTGGAAATCTCGCGACGAAAGTTCGGATCGCGAGCCGTTATTTTCAAGATCGCGGGGCTCGCGATCGTTCGAAAAATCGAAACCGGGAAACGGGAACGGATCTAGACTCGCTTTCGTTCGAATCGATTCGCTGTTCACCGTGCGCGGTCGAACGAAACGCGACGAAACCGACAGGGAGGAATGTTTGCCGTCGTTTTTAAGAGCGTTTCCCGATGGCACCGGCGGATAATTAGAATCAGATTCGATATCGACGAGGAACGTTTACGAATTGAATTCGTCGGGATTGACGTTACGGCCCGCGTACCGGTGTGATTTAATTAATGGCTTTAATTCTCGCGAACAACTACGCGCGAAACTGCGCGTGTACACGCACGCCCTGCGTCCGAAATCGTAATAATTCGATTAATAAATGTAATGAGATTTCTCAACGAGTCTGCGATCGGACCAGCAGCGATGCTGGAGCCTGGACGGACAGATCGGCAATTTGAAACACGCGAACCTAACAACGTACAATTATTTTGGCGAAATTATTATACTTCACTCGCGGCGTGAAGTTTGGCATCGGGAAACAACGCGTAGATTTTTTGTAAGAAAAATAAATAACACAAACAAACAAAATTTATACTCCACGTGGTTTATTATAAACAGTTTATTAACATTTAAATAATAATTAAGGGAAACTGAACAAGTCCGAATAGGGCGATCTGATACAAAATTCTTGTTAGACTCACTATTCGAAATCTTACTCTAAAAACCAGAGCCAACTGGCTAACTCACGGTCTCCACTTCTTTGCCCCCACTTTCCTGATCGCTGACGCTCCTCCCTTTACTTGCTTGGACCGAGAGAGTGGGGGGAGCTAGCGCTAGCGAGCCAATGCAGTGGAGGGGGTAGCGCTAGCGATCAGAAAAGTAAGAGAGAGGGCCGCCAGTTAGCCACCTCTGCTCAAAACCTCCTTCGTCTTCGCACATTCACGCACCCACAGACAACTGTACTTTACAGTTGGTACTTTACAATTGGAGATTAAGTCTGGTCTTTTTCTCGCTGCGGCAATTGTATCGAGCATGCAGCAGGCGACAGTTGTTTCGCTCTTGGACCACGTTGGAAAATAGTTCCGAATAATGAGAATTTCTCAAATGGCTATGACGCGGAGTAATTTTCTGTTCGTCGGTTCCACGAGTACGCGAAATAAGGAAATATTTCTTCGTTGGGAAGAACCGTGGTGTTCGGCGGGTCGGAGGTCCGTGTAATCGGGGGAAACAGGCGCAAGGGAGCGCTATAAATGTCTCGTTGAGTAACGCAACAAATAATTACTATTAAATATCGTTTAACTGCACGACTATTGTCATTACCGTGGTATTACATCGTGCCGGGGTAACGATTGCGCCGCAGCGTGCTTATTTCCGATTAAATCCCGCAGCGTATCGTGTGTAACTCGAATCGTAACTGAATAGTGATTAGAATAATTCATTGGATTATGGCTGTGTAGTTTCTGATTATATTCCTGCTCGTGAATTTCGGAACTTTGCGCGTGGAATTACCAGGCTGCAGGCGCTGGATTTTTCCTCGCCTCATCCGAGGATTTATCGGCCATCATTATCCGTTATATCACAGAGATCATTCCTCGACAGGTATTATATATTAATTATCGAGGATCGCGAGGACTCTCTCTCTCTCTGTGCGTGCGCAGGCGTGGCCTGGTGTTTCACGAGGGGCAGAGAGAATTTGTCAGTATGGTATTAAAAAAGTTGCGAAAACTTTCGCGAGGGATTAATCTAAAGTTGAAACGAAGCCGGAAACCGGGGGAGAAGGGCGGAGGAAACGATTTTCCTGCAGATTTTCAAGAAAATCGCCAAGGAAATCGAGTCTCCTCCGGAATTAGCTCGTCAAACGTTCCGCTCGCACAAAGTGAAATTATTTGCTTTTGGATTTATCCGGAGTGCACTTTTTAGAATTCCATTCGAAAATTCCGTTTCGCTTGATTCTCCTTGAAAGAGAGATTTCACCGGGCAGAGAATGTAAATTCTGCCTGTGTGTTTCGCGGAGAAAAATGTATCTGCGAGCTCGATAATGTTCATTCGCGTATCTTCTTCTCGTCTGCCTTTGTACATCGCGCGATGTTTCCTCGCCGGATGACTCAACCGCCGCCTTAAATACCGCGGTATTCAAAACCGGGCACTGTGCCTCGCAGCTGTTTCGCACTTTTGTGGGAGCGGAGAGAACCGTCTATTCTTTGCTCTTTGGTCGAATAATCATTCCAATGGATTTCGCGAGAGCTGCACTGTTTCTTGTACTTCATCTTTTCTGATTCAAACGTGTGCAATTATTACGCAACGATCTGACGATCGAGCGATCTACTTTTGACACGTTCGTCCATGTCCTTTTCGAGGGAACGAGGCTGGAACTGTCGTGCTGCTGGGTGACAAAAGGGGTGAAAGAAAGGAAGAACGTTAAGAGGATTGGCGTTGCATTAGACACGACTGGGCAATTCGCCAGTCGTACCGATCGCGTTCGATGCGTTCTTACGTATAATACGTCTTGACGGCCGACCGATCGATCATCACATCTGAGAAATCGAGGCGGTAATTTGCTCTTGACTCTTGAGATCTGGGACACACACACACACACACACACACACGCGCACATGGTGAAATATCTTGATCGTCGAAACCTCGAGAATCGAATCTGTTACAATGCGAATCTTCCTTTACGAACGGGGATTTCGTTCGATGCTGTTTCAAAGGAAATTGAATCGGGCGTTCGATCGTTAAATTACTGAAAGAGATACCGTGTCGGCCGGAACAAACATATTTTTCGATCGTATCGCGCGATTTTAATGAAGACTTTGGCGTATTCATTAACCGGGCGATTTTATTCCCATCTGCGCGCGAGACTGAATGTATAAATTTCCATGTATGTCGGAGCGGCGTTAACAGCGCACTTAAATCCGAGAAAACCATTTTAATTAGCGCCGTTCGATGTTCATTTAATTCGCGTATTTTTCTTGCCCGCGCGCCTGGATTTTGGTCTAATTAACAGGTCTGCCGCCGATGCGCGTCAAACGGAGTAAAATTGCATATCGCTCGTACAGTTACGCCGCATTGGAGTTTTGCCAACCCGCACTTGTTACTTTTATCTGTCGGTATCGTTCACTCAACTCGTATTACTTAAATTAAAACCAACTCCCCGCTCTTTCCACTCCCGTTCCTCCCATCGTCCATTTTAATTTAGTACGATCCTTACACACTGTCCGGAAGATCATCGCCAACCAGCGCGAACGACGCTGGAACACAAAGCGAGTATTCAAAAAACTGCACGACTTGTACCCCAGTACGATTCGTCCAACTGAAAGGCGCAGAAGCAACTGTTCTGACTAGGAAACGAAGATGACTTTTTTGCCATAAAATTTTATAGATGTGCGCGATCGCTCAGTAGCAGACAACGCCACTCCTACTCGAGGTCTAAACCACGCCCTCTCACGAATCACGTGACCCAAATCAACCAATCGCTAATTTTCGTTGCATTAGCGTTGCACCCGATTTTCTGGGTTACCCTCTAAAATCACTTTCAGTGATAAAATATGACGGTAGAATTCAAAGCTAATAAACAATAGCTGGATACTTGATAATTTTCGCTGCTTTCAATATAGATAAGCGGCATCTTTGTATGTGTTATAGCAAAGTTGTTGCACAGTGCTTAAATGATCGTGTATACCGGGTGTTTGCGAATTTACGATAGATGCTATGGAATAATGGAAGAAGACACAGTTGTACTGTCTTTTTTTTCTGCTCGCAAAGTAACGATACGTAGAATTTTTTTTCTGGTCTCACTGTTTTTCGAAAAATAGCCTTCAAAAAATGACCTTCAATTTTTAAAGTGAAATATATATTTATTTCTTTTTTTACATTTGATAAAGAAAAAGCAAATATGAAGACGAGTTCAATAATGTACCGCTCAATGATCTTCACATTTGCACGAGGTCAGGAACGAAAGAAATAATTCGCGTATCGATTTACTTATCGGTCACAGTTCACGTTTAACGTGACCTCCATTTTCTGAAACGCACTCTTCTCTGTGCAGTGCATTTTCGGTAATTTCTGCATTTCATTTTTACTTTCCATTAGGCTGTTGTGTTATCGTTTCAAGACGTTTACACTGAAAAGCGGAATTATACATCGGCCTTGAGGCAATTTTCATCTAAAATATGACCGTTCGCCGGTTGATTCTTTGGAAAAATAAAAGGCAAAGGGCAATCGATGAATCCGTTGAGACGATGATCCGTTCTCCAAGAAATTTCTTGCGGTTGATGCTTGCGTTGTTGCTTAGACGCGTGTTCTTGGCGCGTTGTTCCCGCAGCCTGAATAGCGATTGAGATGTCACAAGCACGCGACGCGACGCAGTATCCATATTGAACAGCCCTCTAATGCGCTGCTTTTACACGTGTGTCTGCGTATAATTACAAACGATCTCTTTGGTTATCGATCCGGAGGAAAATCTTACTCCCTGCTATATAACGAGAAATCCCATGGCTCTCCTCTCGATCTTGGCTCCCGAAGGAAGAAGGAAAAGGGAAGAGAACGATACAGTTTGGGCAGGTCGAGTGCAACCGATCGAGGGGAGAGAGTTGGTTCGATCGTCTGGGTACAGGTCCACGGGTATATATCCAATAAAGGTGAAATTGCAGGGGGCAAACACGGGGGTGGTGGGAGGTGGAATCCACGCATTGATGTTTAATGCAAAATTCAAATCGTTCCGTCAGCCCGGGCAGCCACCGCGTCAAGATACTCTTTCGTCCTCTTTCCTTTCGTTTCCGAAGCGCCCCCTCGCTCTCCCTCGCCGTTCCTCCGTTCCACGGGGGTAACATATGACGCAATCTTGGCAGGTATTGTCAGGGAACCGGCGACATCTTTAATGTATGAGATAGAAGGGGACAGGGGGGAGCAGGCTAGCTGACTGCCACCGGTAATTGTCACCGTGTGTCGACCACGATTTGGTGCGAGCGAGCGCGCGCGCGCCCGCTCCCATCTCTGCAACCTCGTTTTCCAGTTGTGTCGTGCAGGTATCGCGGGCACACACGCGTGCCTCTCGCCTTTGTTCTTCGCATTTCGCGTCGACGACAGGCGTCTCTTTCGTCTGGCCGCCGCGCGACAAGCGTTGTCGCCGATACTCCCTTTGCAACGGAGGAAGGAAAAATTTATTGGTCCGTCGTTCCTTTTCCCAGCTTTATTGCCTGAGCTTCCCTCCGCAGCTCCTCCTTTTTTATTCGCCGGATTTTCGCGTTCGAGGACGTTTCGTTTCGTTTCGCTGCTCGACCTGGTTTCCGCCGCCCTTACCCATATATTGGCTCGTTGGATCTCGTCGATTTTGACACGGCCGCTGCAACATTGCCACGATTGATTCCGCCACGCGAGAAATCAAGACGAATCCCTCTTTTCCTTCTCTCGCTTCTCTCTCGCCGTTCGTCCGTTCCCTCCCGTTTCGGACTTTGCATTGGAAATTGACGACCGACCTTGGAATTGCGTTCCCCGTGCAAAGGAAGAGATTCCATCTACGTCACACACGCTCGCGCGTGTCTGACGCTTTCTGTGACTTTCCACGAACGTACGTGTTTGCGTAATAGTTTGCGTCTCCCTCATCCCAATCTTTATTAAGAGAACAAACGCGAAACGTTTCTTCCTTGTTTTTTGTTTTCCGAACGCAAGCAACACCAGCGCTGGGAAGGATTTCCAGCGATGAAATAGCCGGAGAGCGTCTGACTTATGAAGCTTTATACTACTAATTCGCCGTTTTAGACTGTTATAAATCGCTTCGTGTGTTATTCCCTCGTATTTCCCTGTTTTTCCTTTTTTATTCTTTATGACGCCTGATATTTTTCCCGCTTCTCTCTCTCTCTCTCTCTCTCTCTCTCTCTCTGTCTCTCTCTTTTCTTCGTCTCCCTGTTCTCTCGAGAGCACAACTTAATACTTGGCAACGTTAAATTGAAGGAATATTAACGTGTCTGATCTCTCGTGGTTCATACCACTCGGTACGATGCGCAGGAATTACAAGCAAATTGCCTTTCGTGTTTTTCTCTCTGCACTCTCTCTCTCTCTCTCTCTCTCTCTTTGTTTCCTTTTGTTTTGTTGCTCTTTTTCCCTCTTTCCCCCCTTTTCAATTTTCCCTCGGAAAAACGAGTCGACGTAAAGTAGAATTTACATGGACAATTTCAACGGTAATATTACACTTGCAATACCGATGGATCAAGAGTAATGCAGCCCCTTGCCCCGTGTTCAGAAATGCGCAGAAATATCTCTCTCTGACTTTTATATCGCGCGGGATATTATTCCAAGCAGCGTAAAGCGTCCTTCTCCTTTGAAAATGATCACCGTTTCCAGCTTTATTACCGCGTCAATCGAACGGCGAGAAAGTAGTTTTGAAAATATTCCTCGGTGCTCGCGCGCAGGCACCCCACCGGCGCTGAAGGCTCCTTAATTCGAGAGAACGAGATCTCTTCATAATCTCGGCCCGGGTCTTCAGACTTTTCATTTTTTTTCTCCCTCTTCTTTTTTCTCTTCGTGCGCCGTTTCTTCGATTTATCTTTGGGATCTTGGCCGGCGGAATCTCTCGTCGTCCTCTTCTTGCCACCGCTCCACCGTATTTCATTCCATTCGTCTTCGCCGCTGTTCACACCGTTCTCCATACACGTGTACGTGGCTTTCAAGCCAGACGTAGGTGGAGTAAATGAGAGGAGGAAGCTACGTTTCCACCGTCGACACGGGCGGAATCCCATCGTAGAAAATTACGCGAATTTATACCACGGTCTCTCTCTCCGTCTACTCCGTTCCGAGCCTCGGCTCATCCATCCGCGAATTGGACTTTCTGCCAGAGACTCGCCCGATGAAAAACGCGCGTTTGTCACGCGCGTCAAACAACCGAGAGGTCGAGATTTGATTTCTTCTTCTTTTTTTTTTTTTTTTTTAAGGGCGTCGTTCGCTCGAAAGTTGAAACTCTATCGAAAACTCGCGTCTTTGCAAATTTACCTCCGTCCCTCGATTAATTTAAATAAAGGACAGCCACGACGCAGGATCACAGATCGACTAAAGAAAAGCGTCGAGGAAAATCGCGTGCCTGCAAATTAGAAGATCCTCGGCCGATCTCGCGTGATTTTCAAACATTTGAATCGATAGAAAACAAATTACAGGCGCGATCGCCCAGTACCAGACAACGCCACTCCTACTCGAGGTCTACTCCACGCCCCCTCGCGAATCACGTGACCCAAATCAACCAATCGCTAATTTTCGTTGCATCAGCGTTGCACCTGAAGAGGCCCGCTAAAATCACTTTCAGTGATAAAAAAGAAAACGAACTGCAGGTTAGCTCGATTTCTCAAGAGTAGAAGCTGTACACGCTGGCATTTGGAATATTTTACAGTTGTTGCTTTCCGGGTGAAATTTTGAGGGGCCACAGCCTGCCAGCCTCTCTCGGAGAACAACTCGCGCAGGGGACGGTCACGCGAATTAGGAGACGCCAATTCCTGTGCAACGCCAATTCTTACGGTACCCGAGGGAGATGGCCGAATGTATTTCGAACACAACGAGGAACAGAGAGTTTCCTCCGACGAAATACCGACTCGTCCGTGGACACAGCTATAGCTTCTATTACTTCGATTCCACAATCTTCTTTTTATCGTCGCGGCGCTGTTTCTCTCAGAAGGAAAGAAAGAAAGAAAGAAATAAAAGAGGGAGATAAATATCTGGTAACGGCAACGGAGAGAGCGAGTAGTTCCCAAAGCAAAGAAAATCTATAAATTTCATTAAACGTCGTTCAAACCCCCCCGGTGGACAATTATCCCCGGCCAATTGAGGGCAGATTCGTTCGTCGAGCCCTTTCCCTCGGCAAAAATTAACCTCGTCTATCGGATTATTCCGTCGTCTTATTCCTCCCGGAGACATGATCTAATTTCCCGGCGCGCGAAGCGAAAGAAAAGACAGAGAGAGAGAGAGAGAGAGAGAGAGAGAGAGAGAACACACGTGAGTATCTGCCAGCGCCAGCGTGCGGATTACGATCTGTTTTACACGGAGGCAAATTGCATTAGTCCCTCGGAATTTTCTTTCCCTCGGCGTACGTTTCCTCCGCGAGGCGCGCGGTCGTTTCGCGGCAGAGGAAACGAAAGATCGCGATTAGGCATTTTCGGCTGGCACGCGGGAGAAAGTCGTCGTTTAGCATTTGAATCGAAATCGCTATCTTCAACGACACATCGACGGCGTGTTCGAGTTATTTGGGTTGACAGAGTGTGTAGACCTCTTGCCCCGAGACGAGTCTACGTGCTCCGCGTTAATTAACCCCCTCGGGGCATCGCTTTCCGAACTGAATGGAATCGATGGATCACGGACCAGCTTCGAAATTTTTGGTGCCGTTTTTCTTTCGACGAACGAACAGCTCCTGATCTTGGAAGATCAGTTATCTGCAGCTAACGTAGTCATCTTTTCTTTTAAATCTCAGTATTTGCACTCTGCCCGAAAAGCGGAATCTTGCGATGAATGAACAGCTTCTAATCTTGAGAAATCGAGTATCGCTAACCTGCAGTTATTTTTCTTTTTTATCACTGAAAGTGATTTTAGCGGGCCTCTTGAGGTGCAACGTTGATGCAACGAAAATTAGCGATTGGTTGGTTTGGGTCACGTGACTCGCGAGGGGGCGTGGGGTAGATCTCGAGTAGGAGTGGCGTTGCTTGTAATTTGTTTTGTATCGATTCAAATGTTTGCGTATCGATAAAATTTTGTGGCAAAAAGGTCGTCTTCATTTCCTAGTCAGAGACGAATCGTACTGGGGTACAAGTCGTGCAGTTTTTTCTTCTTCTTCTTTTGATCTCAAGCGAAATCTTGCAAACACGAATGAAAAACGAAATCACGAGTGAACCGAGCTTAACCTTGGGAAATCGAGTATCGCTAACCTGCAGTCATTTTTCCTTTCTCTTTCTTTTTCTTTTAAATCTCAGTACTTGCACCCTGCCCGAAAAGCGAAAAGAAGTTCCAGCCACGCAGAACAATGAGAGACTTTTCAGAATTGTAATGCTAATTGCATCGGCCCGTATTATTCATTCGGCAAGTTCATCGGCGAGTGTTCCGCGGTTTGTTCCGTAATTTCGATCGCGGCAAGGGAATTGTAATTCCAGTTGCACGCGGGAGATTGATGGAAACTGTATAATTCGCGGTATGAAAAGTGATAACAATGGCAACGACGAAAGTTTTTGGGATGGGGGGAGGGTTGAAATGTATTTCAACGGGAAACGGAGGCGCCCCCCACCCCTCCCCCCTCCCCCTCTTCCTCCGAGAAAGGGGTTGAGCCGAGTAGGGTTGAACTCTCATTCGACGCCAGAAGTAGAGAGAGAGAATCACAATGCATTTTATCGGGATCGCTGAATAATTTATACAACTCGTGACGCAAACGAAATCAGCTCATCATTCTAGTCGCAATTCAATTCCCCGTCCATTGTAAAGTATAACCATTAATAATGTCTTCTAGGTCACGTTAACCAACCGGTTTTGCCAACTATTAATCAGAGTTATTCCCATTTATATCATAATTTCGCGGATGCCGGCCAGTGGGCACGCGAGATAATCTGCATGTGAATATAACGAATTTGCACCTGCGTTTACGAAGTGTTTCGTTTATTCGCCCCGCGTATCCCACCCCCTCCTCTTCTCCTCTCCTCCTCCTCTGGCCACAGCCGCAGCCGCATCAGTGGAAATTTATTAAATCGCGCTCCACGAAGTTAACTCGGCCGCGAGCACGCGAAAATTCATTTTTAAAGGCTTCTTCCCCCCCCTTTAAATTTCTCCCGAACCGTTACAGTCGTCGAAATAAATGCGACTCGCAATGTCAAATACACTCACTCCCCCTTTGGATCGGGATCAAGTCGAAAGGATGGATTGTACGGTGGATCGCGGCAACTTTCTCGTCCCTGGTTAGCTGGTAAAACGAGCAAATCAACATCGTTGCACGCGTGATTTTGCCAGCTCGTCGCGAGTCGGACCGTGCTTGAAATTTACTCGAGCTTCGGCGCGAGCTCGTAAAGCGCAGAACGGCGTTGCACAGTTAGAAAGTTGCTAAACTTTGGGCGCGCTCCTTTTTTTCCTTTTTCATTTCAACAACTCGGACGACCCGCTCCGTCGGGAATTGCTCCTCGCACGCGTTCGGAAGAGCGACAGAAAACGGACGTAAATTCTCGCCAACGCGCGCTAATACGGACAACGTGTTTTTCGTATCGCGCCGTAATTTATAAATTAATTACGGAAAATACACCGGCGATATCGAGAGAACGTGCGGTGTAATTCGAGAAAACTCGACCGAGAGTCTCCCCTTCCCACCCTCGACAGAGAGTCTTGTAATTAACTCGAGCTCAACTTCAGTCCGTCTAATTCCTCAGCAGACTCGTACAATTCCTCGCTGCGTTACAATTATCGCCGCGTTAATTTTCAAAAGCGACGTGGCCCCCCCCGTACGTCCGTTCGAACCTTCGAATAAAATTCTCGACACACGGACGCGAGCAACGCGATCCCTTTTCCTAAATCTGGACGTATTAGCCCATTGGCCAGAGGCAAATCGAAAACGTCGAAATTGCGATTCAACAAAGAGAGAGATGCCCGCTCGATAAACACGCACGCATACGTACGCGCGGAGGTGAATTTCTCTGTGGCGTTTGGCATATTTCGATCACAGGTCATATTTCATTCATCAATCGGTCGATTTACACCACGCATTCAATTACAACCGCGTCGATTATCGGGCGGCACGCGTTTGCATTCCGGTCGAACGCGGCGGCCGCGTCGCCGTCCACGTCGTTGCATATTACATCGGGAGGATCCCGAGCGAGCGTTAAAGCGCACTACCGCGCGGCAACCGCGACCAACTCCGTGTCCAACGGTTCGTCGCACTTTGTTTGTCCGCCAACGAGAGAACTATATTTTCTCCCCGTTCCTCCCCTCCCCTCCCCTCCTCGCCGCGTGTTCTTGCATCGTGCCTCTGCATTTTGCACGTGCAGTTAACACGGCGCGCCTCTGTCTCTCGACTGCCGCGAGTGTATCCTCTGGGGCGACAGCGATCGGTTTGCCAGTTTCGTCTGTTCTTCGTCGGGTTTTCGCGCGAGGCGCAACTTCGCCGTACAGCGAGGCGGAATCGCGGTCCACGGATCGAGGCCGGGTCGTCGAGCCACGGGAAAGTTGGGGGCCACGTGTGCGAGAGATAAATCGACTCGGGGACACATGCCCGTCCCCGGAATCCGCAACCGACGTGTCGAGTTCCACCCCCTCCCTCCCCCAGCAGGCGGAGCAGACCCACCGAGAGAGGCTGTGCGCGATTTTCACACGTCCGCGAACGCTCCGGGGTACCAGTTGCTCCTGTTCCATCGCCCGTGGCCATCGCCCCGCTCGGTGGTTTCACCCAGTCGAGAGAGAGAGATTGACCGAATTAAAGGAGCGATACGTAAAACGCCCGTTCTCGCCCTCCAGGCTGTTTTCGCTTCTCTCTTGTTTGCGAACGCGACGTTGTTCGAGTTGCAAGTCCCGCACCGCGAGACTTTCCGAGCGGCGAAACTTTCCCCGGTTCCGATTTCGTTCGATCGTCGGCAAACACGGCGCGACGAGCCCCCCGTCGCCGAAGATACTTGCGCGGGCCGAGTACAAAATTGGAACTGGAGTCGCGTCTCGCTTTGTTGCCGGTAATTTGGAAATTCTTTCGACAAGCTTCTCGCTGCGCGATTCGATTTTGCAAATGATCCGTTCGAAGAACGTTGTTGGCGCAACCGTGCAGCCGCATTTCGCGAAATACGCGGATCCATCGGATCGTTTCAATTTTAATGAGAGCTGTTTCTCACGAGAGGTTATCTTTGGGACGCGGAGAACGATCGATGGTGACAAGTCGAACAAATCTGTTCGTGTTTACACGGGTTGTCGTTAGTTTGACGGGTTTCGGATTTTACGAGCAAAATTGGAACAATTATTTAGTATCCTATCCTTTTTTGGCGATTTTTGCTGATCTTTTGTCAATAGTCCGATACATGTCTGAGAGAACACTGGATATATAATACGGAATACGTATGTTTTCTTAGTCTTCTAATTTTGAAGTTTCAACAGTTACATAGTGACATATCCATTTCTAACATTTAACAAATTGACCAATTAATCAACCAATTTCGTGAACAAAACTGTTACTATTTGTGAATAATAAATGTAAAAGCAGAGTTCGTGACTTACTTTTGGAGATAGTTTTGCTGTTTCGAAAATCTGACATCTCAAATACGACGATGTGCTCGAAAACGATTTCAGTGTTTGTCATACTTTGTCATACTTTGTCAACGGAGTTCACCGCGTATGTCTACTGCGCATTTATATTATTATAACGATACGATTTCTGATAACTATTATATAATAATATAATATGCAATTAAATTTACAAATTGACAATTAAATTGTCAAAATGATTGAATCGATCGAGAAATACGCGCGACTTCATTCGCTCGTCAATTTGAAATGTCCGCGAACTTAAGGTTCCAAAAAAAGAAAAAAAAAACTCACGTTAAATTTTCTTCCAAGGTTCTGTTCTGACTAGGAATTGAAGACGACTTTTTTGCCATAAAATTTTATTGAATCGATAGAAAACAAATTACAGGCGCGATCGCTCAGTACCAGACAACGCCACTCCTACTCGAGGTCTATACCACGCCCCTTCGCGAATCACGTGACCTAAATCAACCAATCGCTAATTTTCGTTGCATTAGCCTTGCAATTTGTCTGCGCTTTTCTGGGTTACCCCCGTTAAAATCACTTTCAGCGATAAAAAAAGGAAAAGAGAAAGAATAAAGGACAAATGGAAAGTATGTCTCCATCCTTCTCATCCGTTGAATGAAAACATACACGTGGCGTTATCTTGTTATTCCCGTCGGTGTCGGTGGGAATCGTTTGCCGGATGAGAGGGGAACAACCCGTTGCAGCCGCGGAACACACCGGCATTTCAACGCGTTATTATCGCGGGTGATTTAATAATTCCCCGAGTTATTAATGCACGCTATTAACGTTTTATTTTCATTATCTAATTCCCCGTGAAATCACCGCTAATTAAAAGTGCTCGTCGCTCTCGGAGAGCAGTTATGCACGAGTGCTGTGTTGTAACAATTACCGTCGGAGTTCCGTAATTAACCGGAGCATTTGTACAGCTTTAGAAATATACTTCTTTTCTCTCTCTTTTTTTTTATACCTCTCTTGCTCACGTTTGGTTTAACACGGGAGGAAGGAAGGAAGGGGGGCAGCAGTTAAACCGACCGGCGATATCAAGCGATAACAAAAGTACTCGCAGCGCATCTCCACTTAAATTGCATTATTAATCCAAATTGTTTATTTAGGACGATCGCGAGCCGTTGCAGTTCATTTGCGAGAGACAGCGCGGCAAATCCTCTTCCAGCCGTGCTTGTCCGGCAGGAATATTAAATTACGCATCGCGATATCACGATAGCGTCGAATCTGTAATCTCGCGTTCTTCCTCGAACCAGATTCCGCGCGAGAGTACGCAGCTGGACAATTTCAAACGTTTACTCATCCTGCATTTTACGTTCGAACGTTTTGCGAAATCCACCGACGTCGCGTTACTGAATGAGAATTTTTTCGGCGCTCTGTTTGGAATTCTGCTTCCGAGCGTCGTTTCGTCGTCACCTTATCAGCGTCATCAGCGATTAGCTCCATTTGTCGCTGTAGCCGAGCTGCGAGATTTTCGCGAAATTTATACTCGATCAGTCACTCGATCAATTTTCCTACGATTAAAAGAACAAAACTATTTTCTAGGTAAAATCATATTCATTTTCTTCTTTCCTTTTGTGTATACAGGGAGTCTCAAAGTTGAACGACCAAACTAAGAGAGCTTGATTTACACGTAAGAAAAAGAAGAAAAAATCTTGTACAGAATTCGACATGAAACGCTTTGTCATAGAGTTATTTAGATAAATATTTCAAATGCGTAAATAGCAGTTGCAGAACACAGAACATTTTTCTTTTTTTCATGTAATGCTATAAAGTAAAAAATACATTTTTAATTCTTTGCGCTACTTCTCCGTGTCGTTTTTCTACTTCGTAAATGAAAATCAAATAAAGGAAAATGCACAGCTACGTAATTCTGTGACCAGGCAAATTTTATATAAAATTGGTCTCTTCTTTCCGTAGAATCCGGGTAGGTCAAGCCCTCGCAGTTTGGCGAGTTGAACTTTGGGACATCCTGTACAAAGTAACGTCATTATACAAATAAAGTCGAAAAACCGGTGGAACGAAAATTAGAAACGAAGGTGAAAGTTCGAAAGAGTCGCGGGAACGAAATTTCTGGTATTATTCCGGGTTTTGTGCGGGAAAACGTTGAAATTCTTGGGAATGATCACCAACGGAAAAATCTTCGCGTCCCGCGGGACGTGTCGCCGTTGTATCTTCAACGCAACGACGAGGAGGATAATTACGCATTCTATTATATATTTCAGTTGAAGCACGCGGTACGGAGAGCTGCACGATTCCAGCGAAATGAAACTGCGCCGCTGCTCCGTGCAGCTGGAAATGAAAAGTGCTTAAACTTTATAGCATCCTCTATCTCAGGCTGCCTAGATCAAAAATCAGTCCGTCACTTCTTGCAGCTAATTCTCGTTGGAAAATGATGTCTCGTGGCAATTGTTCCCAGGTAGTTGTAAATTAAACTTTGTCGCAACCGAACAATCATTTCGTCGGGTTACAACTAACAAAGTTATCCAACTTTAATTAACAAATATTTTAGTAAATTCTTAATTCGAACAAAAGTAATAAATTTCACAAATCGGACAAAATTATAAGTCACTAACAAAAAAAAGAAAAAAATAGTCTTCATAATTAAACGAAACTTTTGAATTTTTTTTTCAATGTTAATAGTGGGTTGATCCTCCTCTGTTCTGCATAATTTCCATCGTTCGATTTGGTAGGCTTTTGAATAATTTTTTTTCATATAATAAAAAAGTACAACATGGTTTTTTAAATAGCATCTGTTATTAAAATAGTCAAGAGAGAGGCGACTAATTTGGTGGTGTACTGGCCCCTACTTTTCTGGTCGCTGGCGCTGCCCCCTCCACTGCATCGATTTCTCCTCTTGCTTGGCAGTGGAGGGGGTACTCGTGGGCAGTACCCGTGGGCCGCCAGTTAGCCAGCTTTGTCTTAGGACGTAAAATATAAGAGTGGTTATGTGTGTGAATACGAAGGCACTGAGGACAAGATTTCGTATAGAGAATAGCGAGTCGTGGCAGCGTGCAGATCTAGCAGAGCTTAATATCTCTTCGTCATCGGACATTATTCAGTTTTCCTTAAATCTCAACAAAAGTCTCAAATGTTGGATTGAATAAAAGATTTGAATCTCTACCACGAATCACGTGGGTTAAAAATTTTGTTTAATTCGTTCTTCCCACGTTGTAATCTATGGGTGAAGTAAAATCCGTCAGGTGTATTAAGAAGCAAGCGCCGTCGCTAGACGACTATAACTGGTCCGTTTGATATACTTTTTCCCAATTAACGGTCGAGAACGAGCGGAAAGAAGGACCGTCGATGATTATTACGGATCCGTTTTGCAGAGAGTTGAAGCGTTCTCAAAACAGCGGAAGGGAATTTTTAGCGCCCGGCGACGCGGAGCTCTGCAGAGGGCAGGGTCTTCAGGGTCTTTCTTTGACAAGAAAGTGACAATTATCAGATTAAAATCTTGACCCGGTGTTCGAGGAGCGGCGAGAAACGTCTTCCCTTTGCCCGAGTGCCCGCCCGCGCTTGTCCGGCAGAACAAATTTCGCGAATCTTTGATTTAATTAATTCCTTTGGTCCGCGTTTAGAACGGCGGAAAATTAACCTTCCGGAAGAGTCTCGGCCAGACTTGAAGAAAACGCTCTGTGCAAACGAAGGAAATATTTTATCAGCCCCGTCCTCTTTGAACATTATTATCGGATTCGATTGAAATCACCTTCTTTCCTTCTCTCTCTCTCTCTCTCTCTCTGTTAGCCAATAATTCTCATATAACCAGCTTGAATTGTGAATACGTCGTCGAAAGGTCGATTGATTTCTCTCGAGCAAACGGAGCAAAGGAACGGAGAAAAATGCCGAGAACTTGACGCGTCTCTTTCCGTCACCGTTCCGGCGATCAGAAAATTCTCGAGCAGTCGAAACAGCCGTACGCGTCCGTGTTGATGGAGTATCGAGAGAGAGAATGATGCAGGTTGCAACTCGAGGACGTCGATTCAACGTAACGCGATCGAGTTTTCGCGAGCAGGCGCACCGTCACCAAATCTGAATGTATTCAGAATTTCTGAACGGATTTCAGTTTCTTTAGCAAATTGCCAGTGTACGCGCGTTTTATTCTGATCCCAAGATACTCTAGATTACCAGACAATTATCCTTCGTTAGACGAGGTGATTGACAAGTTTCGACGAATCGAACGAGCATCGAAGCACTCCAACTGTGGCTGCAGCGGTGCAACAACAACAAGTTTCCAGTTATTGCCAACTAAACGACGCATCGTGCGTGAAAATCGTTGGCCCGTGACGTTATATACCAGCGGCGGCGGGAGGGGTGGAACGCGGCGCGAGGAGAAGCGCGCGTAGCAAAAGCAATACGCTAGTAATCTCGCGCTTTATGGAGCTAAGGACAGCGCCGTTAGCGGGGCCGTTGCCAAAGCTATTTCCAAGCGGGGCGTCGCTGACTTTGCTCGCTCTCGCGTTTCGTGCTCCTCGGGTTTCCTCTCAGCTGTTCGTCCCGGATCCGCGCGTGCAGCACGCCCCCTCCCTCTGCCCCCGGATACCGCGAGACGCAGCCAAACGTCCGTTCTTATGGTTCTTCGTCGAATTAGTTTCAACCGGCGGCGGCGCAATTGTCGGGGATAGAGTCGCGAAAACGACCCCTCGGAACGGCTGCTGACGATAGCCGTGCGCGAATACTAATTGCCCCTGCCACTTATGATCCTCGATTACACCGTGATCCTTGATTATTGCGGCCGTTCTCCACCGTCACTCCCGTTTCTTTCGCCTTTCGATCTGCTGACCAATCTTACCGTCATCTTCGCGCGATTTTCTTCAGTCTCCACGAGATGATTCGTCGCGAAATTCAGGAAATTCAAATTCTTCCCATTGGAGGAAAAAATTGACGTTCCTCTACAGTGATCGTCTATTAATTTTTTGAAGGATTTACAGTAAATCTGGGTTCGAAGCCTCTACTTTCACAATTCTCATCGTTTTGTTCCAAAATGTTTGAGCAAGCGACGATACCGTTTTTCTCGAAGGTTGTAGAAACTCTTGCAGTGCGTAAAATAAAATAATTTCCCTTTACAACGACCGTCCAAAATTTGACGTACAATTTTTTTCTCGCCATTTCTTTGAGTGTTAGGTTTACACGACGAAAGTCAGAGAAATACAATAACATTTTTATCTCATAAATTGGTCGGAAAAAATCCTACAGTGATTTTCGAGGGGCCATCGTAAAGGGGTAGCTTCAGTCTCCAAATCCATCGTAAATTCAGCCACGAAAGAAATTTTCCAACGTACTCAAGAGCGTCACGTTCCTTTGCAAAATACAATTTTAGTCGTAATTTTAATTGTAATGGTAACTTTGCAACGTTGCAATGGCAAAAGAACATTATGCAACATTCTTCGATTAGTATTGAATTTGACAAAGCTTACACTTCATGCGTGTGAAAACGCTTTCCCAAGTTTCGTAAAATTTTCCAATCTTCACGCGTACGCTCATTCCAGTAGATCGAGAGTAAAGAACGAGAATTAAAACAAGATTTTATCATCTATATGCTGAGACAATATGTAGCACTTTCTTGAGAGGAAAAGTGTCTTTATTGTCACACGGCAATTGCGAAAATATCTTTGGAACGAGACGAACGGCCTATTTTGAAGATGGAGGCTTCGAGGTTTGAAACGAGCTCAATTTTATTACTGCACGATTAGTTTATTACAAAATAGTTAATGTCCGATGTCCGAATATAAACCGGGAGTCGCTATATGGCAGATTTATTTGCACGGTGCAAGTATTCGTACGTAAACAAGCTAATGCATTAGCTCTCTGTTCAAATTACTGTTTAACACCTTTCTGAATTTCTGTCCGCGCAGAAATAACCGGCGAGCGTAACGTGTCTCGTAAAATCCGCGATCTGACTCGACCACGGTCCACGGCTTTTCCGTGTTTCGTTTTTGAATTAGAACAAGGTCTTTGTCTGTGAGTCACCCGACTTCGAAATCGGGCGAACACACGATCGCAGCTGTGTAACACGGCTCTGGACGTAATCCAACGCGGTGCGTACGTTTAAAATTACAGCGAAACCGCCATTTTTTAATCGACTGTGATATTAATCTGCAACGCGGCTAGGATTTACTCGACGTTCGCCGATTGTACACGTTGGAAATAATAGACACGGAGAAAAGATATGTAAGAATTATCGCGTGAATGTATATCAATATATTTTTACTGACAACATGCGTGTATCTCGATCGAGAATTTTATCTTTCAGCATTCAAAATTTACAGCACTCTCACTCGATCCATAAGAGTTCAACGATGGCGTGCGTGTGCTATTTTTTTATCGCTAAAAGTGATCTTAGCGGGGGTAACTCAGAAAATTGTGCCTCTTCAGGTGCAACGCTAATGCAACGAAAATTAGCCATTGGTTGATTTGGGTCACGTGATTCGCGAGGGGGCGTGGAATAGACTACTAGAGTAGGAGTGGTAATTTTTGTGTTTCGATTCAAATGTTTGCATATCAATAAAATTTGATGGCAAAATGTCGTCTTCATTTCCTAGTCAGAACAGTTGCTTCTGCTACAAGTCGTGCAGTTTTTTTTTTGGTTTGTTTGTTCAGGAGTATACGTGTTTCAATTTCGCGCGCAATGTTCGGCTCCTGCGTCTTACGGAAGGGAAACTAACGTTTAATTAAAGTCTCGTTACATGTAATTAGTTAATGTTCAATTTAATGGAACGTTTGTAATTAGCATCCCTGCGAAATTGATAAAAATGAACGTGCAAACGAAAGTCACGGAATGCATTACGTAAGAAATAATTAGACGCTCGGGGAAATGCACATAACCGAGCACGCACTAATGAAAGATATCGTATATCGATAGTTTGAACTGTTACGAACTTTGTAAAAGAAAACTTTGTCTTTTCTAAAGATATTTTGACGTCGTAAGAATACTTTTACTCTCAAAAATTGTAAAATTGAAACATCTGCAGAAACATTAAAAAATTCTTCTCGTAACATGATTCACCGTAGTTTTGAAACTTAAAATTTTTTCTTTACAAAAATCGTCTGAAAGTTGCTGTACTGTATTTTTGAACATTGAAGGTTAGACGACGAAATGTTGGGATTTCTTAAATTTCTGTTGTTTGAGCTTCTAGCTCAAAGTTTAATAAAATGATGAAAGCGAGTTTTAGAAAAGAGGTTGTTGCAAATGAAGGGAAACTTTAATTTTTAAGACCGTGATGGTTCCAGTCATGAACAAAATTTGTTTGCGTTTTCACGCATGTGTAAAAAAACAAGCAAAGAACACGTTTTCATTTGCTACGCCGTGTTAAAATATCTTTAAAGAAAAGGAAAGGAACGAATTCAGAGTACTGAAAACGAAAGCTTCACGTTTTGAAATGAAACCGAGTAGGTTGTTACGCGATTTTCCTTTTAACGAAGTTAACATTTTAAACTATCGACAATTTTTTATTCAACTCGATCGTGGTGCAAAACTGACTCTACGAAAACAATTTATATTTGCCAGAATGTAACGATGGAACAAGGTTGTAAAATTTGTCTTGGAAAACCAAACGCTGCACATTGTCACTGAAAGTGATTTTAGCGGGGGTAAACCAGAAAATCGGGCCTCTTCAGGTGCAACGCTAATGCAACGAAAATTAGCGATTGGTTGATTTGTGTCACGTGATTCGCGAGGGGGCGTGGAATAGACTTCGAGTGGGAGTGGCGTTGCCTGTAATTTGTTTTGTATCGATTCAAATGTTTGCATATCAATAAAATTTTAGGGCAAAAAGTCGTCTTAATTTCATAGTCAGAACATTTGCTTCTAGGCCTTTCAATGGGACGAGTCGTACTGGGGTACAAGTCGTGCAGTTTTTCACTTTGTTTGTATTCTATGTGCACTCGATAAAAAATCTGCGTATTGCAGTGTATTGAGTTTTGCTCGTCACCCTGATTAGTGCATCTGATTCCTCGCACGCGCGAACGTAAATCATGCCATGTCGTTTCAACGTTCGTTTCCTCGATCGGAGAGTTTTTCGGTCAGCACAGAGTATTTGGTCAACGCAAAGCAAAAAGAAGGTTCGTCTGGCTGCGTGGCGTGGAATTTAAGCTGCTCGCCTTTGTTCGTCGCGCGACGAAGTTGACGACATGCGTGAGTTATATTTTTATCGGCGAAAAGAGCTGCCGTTCGCCGGCACGATTCTCTCTTTCATCGTACGATTCACGTCCACGTCACGGGAGGGATTATAACAGGATTTTCATTCGCCACGCGTCTGCGGGAACGCCGCGGGAATTTCGTTAAGTATCGCGATTTCGACGCTCCACGTTCCGTTAGAATACGCGGTGCACAATGGTCAGAGCTCTAGATTTTCGTTGTTGGCTCGTCGCAGTACCGTCCTACAACAACAGTTCTCTAATTTTCTCGTCCTTTTCCCTACTTTTTTTTTTACTTTTTGTCTCCTTTCGTTCACCCCCACCCCCTTCCTCGCGGTAGTAATTAACTCAAAAATGCTAACACCGTGGAACACCGTGGAACGGAGCGCAACGGCACCGTAGACTCGGCACTTTTTAAATTTTTTCCTCTCCTTCTTTTTCGCGTGCACCTTCCTTCTTTCTTCTCTCTCTCTCTCTCTCTCTCTCTCTGTGGTGCGTACATTGCGAACGCATAAAATTCCACGTATCTCGCGTGGCCACGGGTGGCTAATATTATGTTAATACAACCTCGCATTAATTGAATTACTTTATCTAGTAACTGGACGAGGAACCGCGCGTCGTCGGCGCGATTTACGAGCGACGGGCGGAGATAAACGCCGGTGGAAAAAACGCAATTATCTAACCTCCGACAGATCTACGGTATTTGGGAAATGACGAGACGGAAGATAAACCGAGGACGGGAAAGAAACTAGCGAAAGAATAAGCGAGGTGGCGGTCTTTCGAAAGAATCAAAGCTCGAAGGTGTGACGGCCGTGTATCAGATAATTCCAGCGTTGCTTTTGCTCTCCTTTTTACTCATTGCATGCAACGTTTGATATTATAGCACGCACGCAGAAGTGAATAAGGATATTTGTACGCTCGATGGAAAATTATCGACACTTTTAACTGTAAGATACTCTTTCTCTCTCTCCGGGAACATCTGGAGCTGGTAATTGCAATAAACATTTGTTATTTAATTGCTGGCCACCGGTGAATTAATCGCGGCTTGATGACAGTTCTGCTAGTGATCGTGTATAATGGATATCCGATAGGTGGAAAGTTTGGCGTATCAATCTGTCTCGACCACACGCCCGACACGGTTAGCCTAATGATTCATTCCCATCTCGATCATTTTCGCAATTTGCCCTCTCCCCGTAATGGAAATTATTATTGCACGCGATCGGCGGCCATTAAAACTGCAAAACTGCAAATTGCAGCGCGGTGTAAACGGCAGCCAAGGACGGGACACTCGGGAACAAGTTGAAATTGCCTTAAACTCGAAGGAGAATCGAGAAGTCTACTCGATTGGAACAATGGAATATTTTCGCTCGATATTTTCGTCGAGTGTAATATCTTTATCGAAATGTAAGAAAAGTTATGTGTAACTGCCTATGATTCCTCGACTACGAGTTCCGTAGCACTGACTAGCACAAGCCGCAAGTGGCTGTGCGCCTAGCGTCGAGGTCCTACCGATCTTCGACGTTAAGCAAAGCAGTGTGCGGAACCCCGCTAGGATGGGTGACCGAGTCCAGCCTTAGCGCGGATAGTTACAACACAAGCGTCTGGGGTAAGGAGGAGTCGCTGCCATCAGCCCCCCCCCCCCCCACTGATGAGCATCCTTCACATCTTTCAAATCCTTCATTATGTATATAAATTTCTCAAAGTCAAAGCGAAGGAAAGCAAAGTGGGGTCGAGGCGATCCGCACTCTGTTTTCAAAACAGACTGAGCGTGTCGCTGTTATTCATTTCACCCTAATCTTTGCAGTGTGCCTGTTTATTATCGTGACTCGTTGATGAAAGTATTGCGTAGCTGATACGAGAATCCAGAAATCTGCAGATAATTCTCGAAGCAAAGACACACAGTGCTTGTGCATGCAAAGCTTTAAGGCTTTAGCATCGTACGTTGATTAAACACCATCTTACCGATGGTGCAACATCGATGCAGATGTAACAGTACCCTTTCTCAGTCGATAGAGACTCTTCGGCACGCCAGCATATTTATAACGTACATGTTTCGTGAATTATTACAACGAGAGCGTACAAGATCGATGGTAGGCGGAATCTTCAAGTGACACGTGCTCTCATTATCTTGGCAACCTGAAATTATAAGCAGAAGTTGCTCCCGCTAACCAGGGACAAAAAGGGGGTCGAAGGGGGTTGATGCAAAGAGAAAAAAACAGAGAGAGAGAGAGAGAGAGGGAGAATATTCAGGTTACATAAGCTCGAAACCACGTGTCAGGAGAGTCCAATAGGCCGGTGCTCTCTTTATTCCTTTGGTTCTTTCTTTCTTTCTCCGGTGGCAGGGCTTCGTTAACCTTGCCAGCAATGGCAAGCAGGCAAACAGGCAACAGGCGGTTCTGGCTGCTGCTTCGTTAGAGAGACGGTATGGATGAATGCACGGAATAATTGAGAGCGTCGCGGGACGCTTTAATTCAAATTCTTAATTACGATTCTATACACGCAGAGTGTGCACACAGATACACATGTATACACAGGTATATGTGTATGTACGTGCATACGTAGGCACGTAGACGAATTCGGATTGAAAAGACGACGGGGGCGAGTCTTGGTCTTCGTCGTTGACTGGCACGGCTGCTCCGTTGGGTGGCTCGACACCTCCGAAGGATATTTATATAACCCAATTTTCCAAGCGTTCCGCGATGGTAAATAGGAGCGCCGGGGCTGTCCCTTTCATCCCCCTGTTGTTCGAAAATATTTGCTCGGACAAACACGACCAGACAGTTTCCCATTAACCGGTGTACAGAGAACGAAAGGGGGGGAAAAAACAGCGAAACTGTTCTTTTTTCTTTTTTCAGACGGCGAGAGAAAGAGAGAGAGAGAGAGAGAGTGAGAGTGAGAGTGAGTGAGAGAGAAAGAGAGAGCTTGCGGCGCGTTGCAGTGGGAATTTTAAACTGCTGCCCGACTGCCCCGTTCGACCGGGCTGGACTTTGGAGCTGGAGGATATACAACGGCGAAAGTTTTGGTGAGTGTGTTCATTGGATCCTTGCGCCGACAATTGTTTTCTCCAAGATTTATGGCGCGTTCCCCGACGCGTACGGCGACTCGGACACTGGATATCGAAGTTGCTGTAATTTCCCAACGAACAACAAACTCTGGTTCATTTCGTGCGTTTCGTTCTGAAATATTTTGACATTTCGTAAAACAAGTGGGAAAGCGAAGACACTGTTTATTATCTCCTCGGAAATGCTAAAAATTGAAGACTGAGCGAAGCTTGATTTTTGATCTGACACGACCTCTTTTCCACCGTCATTTTATTAAACTTTGAATATTACTCTCAGACGAAATTTCGACGTCATTTTTGACGGAAAAGACGATTCTACAGCGAGTTTCAATCTTCAAATCTAACTTCTTTACGCAGTGTGATAATTCTGTAAAAGTCTGGTACCTGTTGAAAAGTCCTAATTTGAAAAGTGAAGACTCGAACTCAAGTTTTATCATTGTACGACCTGTTTTCACAAAATTACGACAGACTCAAGAGTTCAGTATTATATCAACGCGAGTCGCTGTACATCGATCAGTCTGTCCGTGGGTTACACATAGGATGGTTGAAATACTCGATCGCCAGCGTAGAAAAATTCGTGCTCCTTTTCCCTCCCTCTCGTACACTTGGCCTCGAGACAAATCCTCCCCGTAGAAGAGAGCCAGCGCTTATCGCTCGCTCTCGGAGAATTTCACGCGGCTCCATTCGCGCTCGTTCTGATCCTAAGCGAAGAATATCCTACAGTTCCGGCTGGCACGGAATCCCTAACGATCTCGATCTCTCGGCGCTTGCGAGCGAAGCGCACAAAGCGATTCGCGGCTAAGGCTTCCTGTTTACGTGCAAATTTTACGCGTGCGTCTCTCTTATTCCGACCGCTGCTCCGGAAAGTGCAGTCGCTTGCGGTTGAAATGCGTGCCACGGAAACGTTGATACACTTTTGCGAGCAGAGTGTACAACACGGGGGAGCGCGTACAGCCGCGAGTCCTCCCCCCGTTGCCTCTTAATGTCGTACACTCGCGCGCACAATGCGCCGAGCGTGTGCCGTGTCGTAGCGTTCGTGAATTTTCGCGTGGAAGCAAGCTCCCGGAGTATCAGTGTAACTGCCGGCAAACGAACCGTTTCAACGAATGTTCCGCGCTTCGGAATTACGAATACGCTAAGCATTTTCCAGCTTACCCGGTGCAGCGGAGTTTCCTTGAGGGGGAGGGAGGGAAACAAAAGACGCTGCGCCGCGTTGTGCGTATATCCGCGTTGAGTGTTGGTCGTTGGACGACAAACGTAATCGACGATGTTCGAGATCGTCGATCGGGCGCCGATCACCCAGACGCGTTTAACGCGAATAAATATTAAACGAGCTGCCGCTTTTCGTGTACTCCGACACCTATACGATGCGCGCGTGCACACCCGGGCATTATGAATATTCATTAGGATATAAACGGGGCGATAAAAATCGAGCCGAGTACGAAAATGAAAAATTACCGCGCCGTATAAATATGGATGCCGGTGTTAATTGTTTGGACGGAAGGAAGCGGAAGGAGCACGCGTACGATTCCCGCGCCCCCTTCCCTCTGATTCTTTCGCATTATTGTCAAAGCTGGTGGGAGATACTTTTGCATAAAGATCGATTTTTCACCTCTCGGTCGCGTAATTTTCGAAACTTTTTCCTTCCTCGAGTCTCCAAAATCGATCGTCTGATGAGGTCGGAATCGATTGCGGACGAGAATCATTTACGCTCTCGTCAGATTGGACGCAAAATTCTCGAGCATTCTCTCTAACTGCGTATTAGAGCGGCCAAGAGCTGACACCTGGAATTTTTCGTCAAGAAACACGACGTCGTTGCCTTACAATCGGGTATAATTAGAAATTATAGTATACTATAATTTTACTTTTACTCGAACGAGACAAGACTTCCATTTTCTGGAAGAAAATGTGTGTAGTGCTGGCTTTTCGTGGGTCCTTTTTGCCGCTACAGTGATTTCGGTTCACTGTCTGATTCGTTCAATATCCTTAGACACATCGATAAGTGATAACGTTTCGCAAATATTCCAAGTCTCCAAGTATTTAATATCTAATCATAATGGCGCATTATTTAACGAATGAAAAAGTAGAGCTCGTTATTGACAGAGTTTATTTCAGCTCGTGCCAGACTCGACGTAAATATTCCATCTGCTTTTCTCATTCTTTATCTTTCATGGTTCTAAAGGACATTGAAATCGTCTTGACAACCAGACAAACAAATAAAAAACTGCACGACTTTTACCCTAGTACGATTCGTCTCACTGAAAGGCCCAGAAGCAACTGTTCTGACTAGGAAACAAATTACAGGCGCGATCGTTCAGTACCAGACAACACCACTCCTACTCGGGTCTAGCCCACGCCCCCTCGCGAATCACGTGACCCAAATCAACCAATCGCTAATTTTCGTTGCATTAGCGTTGCATCTCAAGAGGCCCGACTTTATCACTTTCAACGATAAAAAAGAAAATTAAATTGAATCACCTTAATTTCGTGAAAAATTGTTGTTACATGTCGCAGTAAACCGTACAACTGTGCCCCCTGCCATTTTCTATAACGCAAACACCCTGTATACTATATCTTTACTTCGTCCTTGGCCAAAGTACTTTATGACGACTCGTGCCTGACCAATTCCCATGCAACGCATCCCAACCATGTATACCGTAAAGGGATGAGTTTGTTCAACGTAGAGTCCCCGGTGGTGCGAAAGCCGAGCAAGAAAAATAATATCGCCCCGGTGGCGCGATCCGTTCGAATAACCGACCACGCGAATCGAATACCGACAAAGGAAACGAAATTCTAGCCCCGGAAAAAAATCCAGCGTGTTCCACCACCCAGCGTGAATCGAGTTATCGTTAGTCCGAGGTAATGGCTATTCGTCAGCTAGTGGAATTGCTTCTCGAAATGGAGTGGTTGGTTATAACGTGCTATATCGGCTGTAGCTAGCTGCCATTTGAAAGTCAAATACCTGCGTGGAAGACGAAAGGGGGAGCTTCGGCTGGAAGCTAGATGGTTGCACGGGACCGGATACGGCGAGAGGGATGGGGGGAGGGGGGAGGGAGGAAGGGAAGAGCCCTCGCGAGATCTCAAGACATTTCGTGGCATCGCGCGATATCTACACCGCTCTCGCATAGACCGCAGACCTTTATCCGATTAACGACACCCGGCTTCCGTAACGCGAGCGTCTTGCCAAATTGGCTATACCTTGACACTCGAAGGTTGAACTCGAGTCGATCCATCGATCGCTTTCTTTCGAAACGTACGCTCGCTCTTAAAGTCAGTTTTTACTCTCGAAAACGTTTCTCTTGTTTCAATCGGACTCGCAGCAAGCGAACGATTTTTTCCGCTTTAAGGCCGATATTTCTCCTCGAAAGTTTTACACTTTGCGAAAGTTCCTGCCTCGGTTTACTCGGCCGGAGGAGGATTTTTGTGTCTCAATTTTATCGTAATTTCCGAACGACGCGTATTTCCTCCTTTTTCTTTCGTTTTCGTTAAACGCAACGTTCGTCGTTGTTTCAACGAAAGAGAAACTTCCAACGAGAACGAAACTCGGCGGTGGGGGGTGAAAAAAGTCGCGCGAGGATCCGCAATCGCGCTGTCAACCCGCGGCACTTTGATTCATCAAATTTATTGTACTCTTGAATTTCTGTTTGTCGAACGCGACGCGCGTCCAGGCCTCCCGAACTTGTTTGATTTCCCACGCGTGTCCGATTCCGCGGTGGGCATAAATTTTATTGGAAACGCGCGCGAAGGCAGGCAACAGCCCTCCGATTTTTCGGGATTCCGCGATCGAACGCAATAAATCCTTGCCGATGAATCCTTCGATATCATTTGTTTAATTGCAATCGCCAAACCGATACATCGTTTCTGCTTTCAACGCCGCCGCTCGTCGTCCATGTTGATTTTTAATTTCAAGTTGAAAGGGCCGGCCGCCCGTTGTTTGAGTTGCAATCGAATTAAATGAAAAGCTGATTGGTCTCCGGCCGTCTGCGGCGTACATTTATCATAAGACTCCTTTTCATCCGGCTTTCATCAGGCGAAAGAAAAACGGAAACTTTGCTTGTCCAATTATTTCGCCGCTCTCCGCCGGATCATCGGTGTCTTGCTTGATTTCGTTGGTTATCTCTGGCCGAGTCGTAAACGAAATCTCGACTCGTATTATAATTCGATGAAATCGTTCGATAAGTTTGAATAATTTTAATCCAATTTTGTCCAGAAGCTATATTTTCTTCCCATAGCGAAAAGAGCACCTCCGATCTTTAACCCTTTCGTTACGATAATTTCCTACTGAACAAGACCCAAATATTAATATTAATAATCGAATCCGTTTTGAAATAGAATCTTTTTTGAGCTTAGAATGTTTTTTCTCATTTTTTAAACAAAAATCTAATCTCAAATTTTTAAGAAATTAGGTTTAGGTTATGTTTAAGTTAGGTTAGGTTTAGGTTATGTTTAGGTTAGGTTTAGGTACCTGTAGCCGGTCATTTCCGAATTGCGATGGATTAAGAAAAATTTTTTATTTGTCATATAAATATTCCACTGTCGAACAGAAAAAGTAAAAAAAGTGTATTCTGTATTTTCAACGCGTGATTATTTCGTATATATCCGGCGCTCGTAACAAAAGTGTTAATCTCCGTACCATTTTACCGACCCGTCGACACTCAAGAATTCCTCCGTTACGATCGATTAACCTCGACAAAAAAAAAAAAAATCCAGCTTTCAGTTCAAATTTCATTTCATCGGTTTCTAATCGACCAAGTCCCACCCCTTGATCGCCTGGCTCACGTTTCCGGCGGGTTCGTACGCGGCGAAAGTCGGATTACAATCCGGTCGCTGGCGAAAAACACCGAACTAATTCCGTGAATTCGATTGATGCTAATAGCGGGTGGAATGGCGGGGAAAACACGGTGTAAAGGAGAAACCGGCGTAATCGATTCAGCGAAAGGGGGATGGGAACGGAGCGTGGGGGGGTCGAAGGAAGGACGAGACTTGGCTGCGCGGCGAGGCGAGGCGAGGCGAGGCGAAGCCACGGGGGTGGCGACAGGCACTTGGATTCGTCGTCACTTTGTTTCCAGGTGGACGGCTCATGATGAAGGGTGCTCAGGTGGAAACAGAACCGGTCTGCCATGCGGCGCTCTCTCGACTCCCACTCGTCGAACGTCGAACGTGATTCGATTTAGCGCATTCCGATTGAAACTTTTTTCCCTCCGAGCCGGGCCAAGCTCTTTCTCTCTCTCTCTCTCTCTCTCTCCCTCTTGCTCTCTCGAGCATCCGGTGACAACTCGCCGCGAGTAATTTCCGTTTGATTAAGGAACCAGGAGGGAAAAAGCGCGCCGCGCGTTGGGACGCTCGGAATCCAATATTCGCGGTGGACGTGGCACGCGTGCATCGACCGGCACGAAAAAATTCCTCGCGCCCCGAGGGAAAAAGAGACCGACCGCCGCTTCTGATGTGTCTCCCACTCTCGTTTTCCGATTCTTCCCTTGCTCTCTCTCTCTTTCTCTCTCGCTGTCTCTCTCTGTCTAGTTAAATTAAATCCAAACTTAATTTCAAAGATGTTGGCCGTCCGCTAACGGCCTGGAAAAGATTTGTTCCGCGAACGGGTCGAGAGCGAGTATGATTTCTGTTGCTCGATGATGCACGGCTCACGGTTGGCTGAGCAACGAGCGGAAAGGTTAAGGGCGGGGACGGGAGTCGGAGGACCAACTTCACGGCTGATTGTCCTCGCAGGCGGCACGCTTGCGAAACTGAGAGAGTCGAGTCGTCGAGCGGGATTTCGCGGAGGTGTTGGAAAAGTTTAGATCCGTCTCGAAACGGGTGAAAAATCAACGTCTTTCGCGGGGCTCGAGGCCTCTTGTGAAAAACACTCGAGCAACAGCTTGACGGGGAACGGTGATGGAAGAGTTGAATAATTTTCTTGATTATAGCCGTCAGCGGTATACGCCCGCGTGTAAGAGCTCGTCAACGATGAATAATGATAATCACTAGTTATTGGCGGATTTCATAGATAAATTGGCCCTGATGGACAGCTGTTGCCTGGTAATTGTATTTCGCTGCAGCTCGCAGCCGCTCCACCGACCGAGAATTTCTCGCATCCACGCACATGCGTAACGCCATAACGTCATAGCGTTGGAAATTTTCGTTCGGACCACGGTACTGAAAAATGTTTTACAACCGGCGGTCGTTCAGCGTCCGGAGTTTACACGCTTTACCAAGTAAAACAAAAGAAAAAAAAAAAAAAAGGGAAATTTCACGACATTCTCTCGAAATAATCGATCGACAATTGCCCTTTGATCTTGATCGTTTGGAAATGTCGAGGTACCGATTTTCGAAGCCGCGAGATACCTCTGTTTTTCGATTCGTTGATCGATTCAGGCGATAGATTCGGGCGCAACAAAGTTCTCTCTCGTTGCGTATACATATATTCCGCGGGAAAATATTTTTGAATCATTACTTCGGCTCGTGAAAAATGTACGCGTTTTCGGACTGTTTTTCCAAACCGGAATCCACACGATGCGCGAAACATCCCGTATTTGCGCGCGTGAATTCGTAATCCCGCTTTACGCGATTCTGGACTCGTTTTCGTCAAGGAATTTGAAACAAAAAAAAAGTAGAAAAGAAAAAAAATACACGCTGCATCTGGAAAGAAAAACCGAGAAAAACCAAAGAGTCGCGAAGAAAAAAGAGAAAGGAGAAAAGTAACGCCCGGGGAGGGAACTGATTGAATCGTGAGCACGCGATCTAACAAATTTTCCGCTCGTCTCTTTTCTCTTCGGTCGGCGAGCCAGCTACCTGGGGGAAAAGAGGGAAATATCTCTCGATGCAGCGTTTCCTGCTTATGTCACGTATGAAACGACGCGGGTCGAATATAACGCATCTGCTCAATGGCAAAAGGCTTTGTATGTCGTCGCGCTCTGGATCTCCGATCCTTCATAAAGAGGATCCTCGTTGTTCGAGCCTGCCGCCATTCTTCCGTGGAAATGCAGCATTGTGCTTCTCCGGCGAAGAAAGTTGCCTTCGCGATCTCTGAAATTTATCTCGCGCACCACCACCACCACCACCACCATCACCACCCCTCCTCCCCCACTCTCTTCCCCGACGACTTTTAAAATACAATGCGTGTATCGTTGACTGGTTGAAAGCCAGCGAGAAAGACCCCGTTTTCCGGCCAGTTTCCCGAGCAACTCGAAGAAATTACCTTTCCGACATTTCGTTTCGTTTCGGTGGAACTTTTCGAACAACGTCAGCGGGGGATCGTCGTTGTTGAAACCCGCCCTGGAACGATAATAAATTTTTTCTTTTTTCTTTTTCTCTTTCGTCTCTCTTTCTCTTTTCTCTGTTCTTCGTCCGCTTTCGCGTGGCTTTCTATAGAAGTGGAATTGTACCCCGGCCAAGGATCCTCCCCCGCGATGCACGCGATATTCAACGAGTGTGCGAAACGCATTTCGCAAACGTCAAAACGGAGATCAAAAGCTTGCCCCCGTCCCCCCGCTCGTGCATGATTATGCGCATTAGGGATAATTAATATTTGTCATGGCCTCGGAAACCTGGGTGCCATTAATTTCTCCGAACGTTGATGGTTGGTATTGAACAATGTTCTCGTTGGGACGAGTGAAATTTTGTTGGAATTAATCGAAAAGAGGGAGAGAGGTCGGTGCTCGATGTCCGTGGAATTTCGCCGAAATTTCCAGACTTATCGTCCCGGTTCAGTATCAAACCGGTCGTAATATATCAATCCTAGAAACAAGACAAGAAAAAAAAAAAAGAACAGCAGTGTGAGAATTCCGAGGATCTAAAATTGGTCGGATCCGACACGCGGGATGCAAATCAAACTCGTGTTAACGTTTCTGACCGAATTGCAAAAGATCGTAGTTGGAACGATACATTCTCGCGAATCAAGAAGCTATTGTCGTCGCTGCTTCTTCTTAAAATCCAACATTTTATCACTGAAAGTCAGGCCTCTTCAGGTGCAACGCTCATGCAACGAAAATTAGCGATTGGTTGATTCGAGTCACGTGATTCGCGAGGGGGCGTGGGCTAGACCTCGAGTAGGCGTGGCGTTGTCTGGTACTGAACGATCGCGCGTATCAATAAAATTTTATGGCAAAAAAGTCATCTTCATTTCCTAGTCAAAACAGTTGTTTCTGGGTCTTTCAGTGAGACGAATCGTACTGGGGTACGAGTCGTACAGTTTTTTTTGAATTAGTAAGTGTCTCGATATTAGTCGAGTGAACAGAACGGAGCTTTCATCTGGCATGTGTTAATTGCGGCTTTAAAAGCAGTTGACATTGTCTCGAGAGAAGTCGGCACTGAAATAAGTTTTTAATTATGTAACACGGGGTACACCGCGTCCCGTGTTTTTTATATTCCGACACACGCGCGCGCGGTTACGCAAAATTCCGATTCAACAGTCGGACTCAACGGCGAGATTTCTAACCGGAAGATTATTACAGCTGGATTTTGCTTTTGCGCGTTTTCAATTGCGACGGTCGCTTACTCGGCGCTCGATTGTTACATCGCCGGGGAAAAATAGAAAAAAAAAAAAAAACAGAACACAGAACAGATTTCCTCCTCGTTGAATTTTTGAGGAATTTACATTTTAAAATTAGAGCGGCGGTACGTTGGTCAATTTGCGTAATTTTCTTCTCGTAAACTCTGTTTATATATCGACTGCGTGATTTTCTGGTTGATATTTTACAACGGTTTCATCTGGTTAAATTTTTGTTATTCGAGCGTTATTCATCCTCTCTCTCTTTCTCTTTCTGTCCCTCAAAGAGTAGAATTCACCTTGACTCTTTCAATGTCCAGTGACGGCATCGCGCGCGCGTGCACATTGTTTTTCGCGGAAGAAAAATGGAAATTAGTTCTTCATTTTTCGTTTGTTCTTTTTCCGGCCTCGAGGGGTCGAGAGCCGCCGTCGCGACGTTATCGAAAATTTCGAATCAATTTTCGTCGAACCGTTGGGGAACTTTTTCCGGCAATTTGACAATCGAACGAGAAATAATCTATCTCGCCGTATTTTTCGATGCAAATTGAGTAGACGGTGATTACTTTCGGTGATTACCACTCGGTGCGATAAATATGTATGGGATGTTGGTCGATGAATTTCGGATGGCGAAGAGGGGAGAGGAGAGGGAGTTTCGCCACGAGCGGAGTTTCGCCTTATCAGAGATATATTATATTCGGGCATTTGTCTCGGTTGCCGAGATAGAAAGGGGATGAAAGGAATAGATCATGGTACGATGGCGAAGATATTGAGTTAACGCCGGTGGTAAAACCAGCCTGCATGCGCCGATCCTTGGCTGAAAGGGGGATGGAAAAGGAAGGAACGGCCCCTTTCGTTGTTCGGATAGGACGATAGGAAGACGAGGAGGGCGAAAAGGAAGAGCGGCGCGGTATTAATTACGTTTAAGCTCGTCTAAGCGAGGTTATGGCTCATTCGAAATTTCCTCCCCTTATTTACATATATTTCTATGCAGCCTTGAAACGATCTTTTAATACACCTTGAATGGAGGTTGCGAGGAAATTTGCCCTCTCTCTTTTTCTCTCACTGCTATTTACGCCGAGCTCTTTATTCCTCTCTAGAGAAAAAAAAAAAAAAAAAAAAGAAAGAAACAATTGTGTGATTTACATTCGTAATAAATCATCTCGTAGATTGAAGCTTGAAAGTCCATCGTCTTAATTAGGATCCTTAAAAAGGATCTCGAGATCTTCGTTCCTCTCGGCGATTGCCGATCAAAATATCCCGAACCCTGTTGAATCTTAATCGTCCAAACAGCAAGCGGGATTGTTCCCGCTCGGCGGTGGAAAAACTTTTTCGTCGAATCTGCTCGACTCTCGGGGCGGCGACCGGCATACCGAAAGAGGACTGACGGAGAGTCAAAATATCCTCCCGAAAGTTGAAATTTATTCATCCGGCCGGCCGATTCGACATTTACCCTGTTCGACTCGTTCCTTCGTCGCCGCTTTTCACCCCGCCCGGGGTTATTATCGTTTAAAAGCATATTCGGCCGGCCGTCCCCTCGAATTTTCTGAATTTTCGCCGGATAGCGGAAATGTCGGCGATCGCTTTTCACGCCGCGATTTCGCGTGATTGCGATCTCCGCCACCCCTTCGACTCCTTTCATCGCGCCTCTACCGATCGCGTTCGTCCATTTCCAACCCCCGTTTCTCTCCTCCCCCGCTGGCCCGCTGCTGTTTTCCTCGCACTCGAATAATTGCGACGCGAGAGCGACGGTGTATTTGTTTTTTCGCGCGATGGAAATTGCAAACGTTCGCCCCCGGGGAATTTGCAAACGAGGAAAATTTCGGCGAGCCAAAGCAACGAAACGGCTAATGAAACGAAGGAAGCATCGATCAAAGTCGATGGTAGGAAAAATCACGCCAATTCACACAACCGGCGGCGAATCAATCTCGGAGGCGACAACGGTCGTACGATCGAATTCCGATTTTCCATCGGCCATTACTTATCCAAGGGAACAATTACCAGGCTGGGGGCCTGTTTTACAGTCGTCTCGTATTCCGTTCACGCGTGCAACGAGCGCCCTCGACGAGGCTTAATTTCCTTTTTTCTCTCTCTCTCTCTCTCTTTCTTTCTTTCGTTTCTCTTTTTCGGAACGCCGAAACGCCCGGAATTCGTCGGCGTGTCTCCCGCGCGGCGGCCGATTCCGCTGAATTATTAAAAGTACCCCGGAGGATTTCCAAGTGGCTTTGGTGGCCGGTGCCCTCCACCCCCTAGGGGGACTGGGGGGCCGAGAAGCTGGATGATTGCAATCACGTCGCCTCGTAAAGCGATCGCCGGCACTAGCCTTCTTCTAGCTTCCTTTAAGTAACCGAATTACCGAACGAAGGCAAGTTGTCCGATTCGACGTACCGTGTGTGTACGTATCCGAGTCTCGTGAAAAAATTAGACAGCCGGAAAGAGGAGTCTCCGATACGTACACACACGCTCGTGCAAAATGCAAACCTCGGAATCCCTCTTGCTTTTGTCTCGGCGAGTTACGCGCTGTCGCGGCCGCTGAATAAAATATGCGCGAATGATATTTCAGTCGTGTATAATTGAACAGCCGGTGGCGAGATGCTCGGCCGGATAGAGAAAGAATCTCGCCGTGGATCGAGCCACGGGGATTTGGAAATGAATACTGCAGCTGCTTGTTGGGCCGCTTTGCCCGCCGCTGCATCCGGGTGAACAGCGCAATCTTCGCCCGGGAAAAGTGCGGGTTACCGTCCGTGGAACGACCACGAGGTAGGCTGACAAAGTTCGAGCAGGCTGGCGATGACGAAGAAAGATCGGTCTCGACCGGTTCTGGTGAAACGAATCGGTCCGAATTTCCGTTTGTCTTTTCCGAGCGGCGATTTGATAAAATTTGGCGTTAATGTATTTGACCCGTATTTTTTTTTTTTTTTTTATCGGCAATGGTCGATGAAAACTAAAAACTCTCAAAATTGGTGCGAAACATATTTTGTCAAATATCTCGGATTATTTTGTTAGTATCTCGGCACAATCTCCAATGGCCAAAATTATTTCAGCGCCATTTCGGGATTAGTGCGTAAGTAGGGCACTGAATTCGTCTCCACTCAGAAATGTAGAACGTTTGAAATATAGACGCACTGAGTTTGCTGTCTCAAATTTTTGCGAGAATAAAGTTTCCTTCGAAATTCTTTTTTTTAAAATTCGTGCAAGACTAAATGCAGATTAATTTTTTATTTCAAACGTTTTGACCATTGGAAATAACTTGACAAAAAAATTGTAATAATAGTGCTCTGTGTGTAACTGCGTATCCAAACGTCCAAATATCACTACCTGGATTCCTGTTTTTTAAAATCCGTGTTTGTTTGAAAATTGCACTTGAAATTTGTACCCTCTTCTTTTAACTAACAGTTGTTTAAACTTTCGACTGATCATCTTTCTCAAACTGTTCTCAATATTCGAATTGCTATTATAAACTGCTATTATATTCTGCTTGTAGGATCAAAATACGCTTAAAGCACAATTTAAATAGTCGAAACACGCTTATCCGTATGCAGAAAACGATAATTTAAACCCTTTATTTACTAATAATTAGTAATTAAAAGAATTAGCTTTACTTAAGAATTAGATTTATCAGAATTTAAAATGAGCAACATTTTGAATTCCAGAGTCTTAGCCTCTTCAGAGACGAATATTTAATTTCAATTATAAAAACAGAGAAATTTAATTTAATTTCATTTTGTTTTTTACTTGCGTCATGGCAATTGGGATTTATTTTCTGATTAGCAAATTTAGTAAAAATCGCACATTTACTTTTTTGTTATTAATGGTTTCGCGAACGGAGGTAGTTTTTTCTTTATAGGAAAATAATTGTCCACATATGTGGCCAATGTTGCGAAGAGGTTAAAGGGTCCTTGTTTCATAAAAAAAAGAAATTTTATCGAAATATTAAACTCGAGAAATTGACTTTTGACCGTAAAAACGCGGTTTTTCGAACTAACGAGGCGGATGTTGGAAAGCTTTTCGTCGTTCTTCGTTTCCTAAACGTGGATTTGAGCGGAAATTAGTCGCGAGGATTTAGGAACCGGCGTTAGAACGCGAGGAAAGTACGCGTGGAATTGTTTAACGTCGCGTCGTTATTACCATCGCGAAAGCTGTCGAAAGTTCGCCAGAGAGTCGCGGCAAGTTGGATCGTTAGATCGAAATGCGAAGGAAAATTTATTTCTCTCCCCCCATTGCGCGGCGATCGCGCGGAATCGGGGTATTCGAGGGACAGAAAAATTTCGCCCGGTGCCCGTCTCTCGCGCGCGCAACACACGCACACACACACATACGTACGTACGTACGTCGAACGTGAAGTCGAAATTCCATTTCAACTTGTAATGAGGTTCGGCTTTTTGATTCCGCGGACTTTGGAATTTTTCGAACCGGGGCGACCTTCGGTTCACCCCGTTCCTCTCCCCTCTTTATTCAACTGCAGCCGGAAAGGGCTGGAAAAAGTTTCGAATTCCATCGGGGAATCGCCCCTCTCGGCCCTCTTGCTCTGCAGAGAGAGTTTCATTTCTGCGGAAGCGCAACAAACGCGAGAAGAACCACCCATTGTTTTCAACCGTTTGTTTTCGCGTTCAGCCCCCTTCGAATTACTTTCGTCATAATTGCAAAAGACGACAGGCTGGCCTTCGGCTGGGAATCGCACGTATTAACCTTTCCTGATGGACGAGCCGGGCCAGACTACCGAAAACTCGAGCAATTAATGTTCATTATTCCAGTGAACGGGGACGCCGCGCCCGCACCTCCGCTTCCGTTTCCAACCTTCCGCCGGTTCCGGCGAGACGAGCGACTTTTTATTGTTTTTAACACGCTCGCGTTAAATCCACTGTCGGCCAGTTCGTAATACGTCAGTGGATCGAGCGCGTTTCAACATTGTTCCATGCAACGGCCAGAGAGGAAAATTCTAATGTCGCCCCGATTTATCGCCCTCCCCCCACGCTCGTAACGAGTGGATGAAAAAGTTTTATTGCGATCACGTCAGCTCGTAAAACGATAGATTGGCATTACCCGACTAATCCGCTAATTCCGAAGATTTGCTCGCGGCGATGGCTCGTGAATTTCAAGATATCGGCCAACCCCCTTTTTCCCTTTTGCGCGAATTAAATTCACGAATCAATGTCTCGCCCTCCCTCTCCCCTTTCGTTCTCCGTTCGTTCGTTCGTTCGTTCGTTCGTTCGTTGGCCACCTATGCCGCAAGGTTGCAACGGGTCACCGCGACCCAATTCTCGCGACTCTAAGGCGATTAATTTTTTTGCCAACCCCCCACCCCCCGAAATGGGGGCCGAAGCACATTTCGTCGCATTACGGAAATACGACATCGTCGGACATCGACGTTGGGTTTTAATAATTTCCGTTTGGCGGAAAAACGGACGAAAACTTCCGCGGAAACGACACGACGCGTAAAAACATCGAGGGGGATTTATCCGCCCCCCCCCCCCCCCCGGACGTTTCGAATTTTCTTTCATCTACGCCTACCGATACTTCCCGTTTGACATTACAAACGGGAAGTTACTCGCGGCAAAAGTAGATTATCCCCGGCCGCAGGATAAGCAGGACTGCGGCCCGGAAGAAAATTGCGAGTTACCATAAAAGCGGGAACGTGATACGGCGTTACACACCTTTGATCCGGGCCACTGAAACAGATTAAAGTCTCTGCTCGCATGTCCGACCTGCCGTGAAAGTTTCCGGCGAGCGGAGATGCGACAAACTCGCGTCTGGCTTGGAGCAAGGAGGAACAAGTTCTCTCTCTCCCTCTTTTTTTTCTTTCTCTCTCTCTCTCTCTCTCTCTCTTTTTTTCTCTCTCTTCTTTTTTTCTTTTCTCCTCCCCTGTGACATCGGCCGCTGACAGCGCTCCTTCATAAGCTTTCTTAATTTAAACCGTAAAGTTTACGTCGGCCACGTCTCCGGACCAATTTCCAACCCGGGGAAATTGAACGTTGCATTCGATGCAATTAACCCGACGACGGTGGTTACGAATAACCACCGTTTTCACAAGCGAAATTGCATCCTACAAGGGTTGCAGTTCCGTGAAGGACGGAAACGAAGGGAGGAAGGCAGGTTCCGGTCCAACTTTGAGCCAATTTCAAGGTTGTTCCGGCGAAATTGGATTTATTATCAGAGAAAGTTTCCTTGCTAATGACGTTTTAAAATCGATAATAAGCGTGGCCCCTGCCACGGGGAATTCTCCTTCACCGTTCCCTCCCGCCAGCTTTACCGCGGAGTTGTTTGTCGTTATCAGCCAGGGCCTGGCCCCGCGATTTCGGCCCCGTTCGTTTCGAACGCGTAATTGCATTGCAGTTTACATAATCCGCGGAAGAAAGTCCAACGACGGATAAATTCATCCATCCGTGGATAAGAGGCGGAACTCTCTGCCGAAGTTACAGAGTCGCGAGAGAGGGATAGAACTTAAGTGAAAACGGTCGACGCGTGGTCGGACGCGCGCGCCTCGAACGTGTGTATTCGTTCGCAGTCCGATTTCTTTTACTCGTTCTTTCGACAATTTTCGGAAATTTCGTTTGCTAGATCGAGGATTCCAAAGTATCCTCGTGTGTCAAGGCCTATGGTTGCGAGCCTGTTTTTCAATATTTAATTTCAATATCTTTAACGTTGCAGAAACGTATGTTTCGTGGGTATCCAATTTTTTAGATCTTTTGGGCCTCAGTTCCATTATCGATATTATTTATGAGGATATTGAAACAATTTTATCACTGAGAGTGATTTTAGCGGGAGTAACTCAGAAAATCGAGCTTCTTCAAGTGCAACGCTGATGCAACGAAAATTAGCGATTGGTTGATTTGGGTCACGTGATTCGCGAAGGGGCGTGGAGTAGACCTCCAGTAGGAGTGGCGTTGCCTGTAATTTGTTTTCTATCGATTCAAATGTTTGCGTATCAATAAAATTTTATGGCAATAAAGTCGACTTCATTTCCTAGTCAGAACAGTTACGCGTACTGGGGTACAAGTCGTGCAATTTTTTATATAAACAATACATCGATCAGGAAAGTATATTTGTATTAATTTAAAACGTATAAAAGTTTTTAACGAAAACATTGAGCTCGTTTTTTCAGATATCAGTTCATCGATATTTGGTTTGATAGAGGTAATACGAAAAGTATCGTTAAGATGCTTGTCAAAAATTTTTCTTCTTACTTTATTTCTTGTGTTCGTGAAGTGCTGAATATGTTTCTTTAGACAGGTGTAGCTTGTAAAAGTCTAATAAAGACACTCGGAAAAATTTTTCCTTCAGTTGTATACATGATTGCGTGTTCGCTCAATGCATTCCATTTGCACGTTCGCTGGCAACGTATTGGACATGGAGTACAAATATGCCAACCGTTTAAATGAAAAATATTTCTCTGTTGGCTGTTGGAAATTATTTGTAATTACTCGCTTTAACTAAATTAAAAAAAAAGATACGAGTATTCATCAAATAATAAAATTCTCATTCAATTCTGGTTGTAGGGCCCTAAAGGACACACCTAGTCTGTTTTATTGGCTAGGACAAACTAGCCAGTTCGTAGAAAACTGGGTGGCCAACCGTTAGAATCTCACAGAGTTTCATCAAGTGATCAAAGTTAATTTGGAATCTTTCAGAAGCTCAGTTTGTAGTTAACCAATCTTCACTCAGCAAATTCGTATGTACGATACCTAATCGATTGGATAAGAACAGTCCACAGTCCACAGTCCACTGTTATAAAATTGAATCTCGTTTCTGAATACCCATAAAGTCAAACTCGACCGTACAAATGCGAGTGTTATATCTATTTCGTGAGTGAATTCGATCGTAGACAACACAGGCGTCTTTCGTTTGAAGATAACGCCTGTGTTTCAGACTCGGATATTTCCTAGAGAACGTTTCGTTCTCGCAGAATCAATTGGCGAGAATCGTTCGTCGAATCGCTGGAAACGAATGGAAGAAAAACTCAGTCGTCATTTGCATAGCTGTCGCGTTTTCGAGCTTGATCGAGCAGACGCCGGTAGGAGTAGAAAGAGAAGGAGGAGAAGGAGGTGGAGGTGGAGGAGAGCTCCTCTAATAATAAATTAGCTCCGCTCTCGGTGGCAGTTGATCCGTGGAATGGGTTCGAACGCTCGTTCGATGTTTCTCCACTTTTGAACAACGCAAGGGATGACGGCGCTGTTTTCTCCGTTATCGTTCACCCCTTTCGCTGTTCTCCGCGCGTGGTTCACTCGCGCACTGTAAACATTTGCACAACTTTCACTCGGCTTCAGAGCGGCGCGGCGCGTTCGTACGTGCGTGGCTCATTCGTGAAGCAGTTGACGCGAAGAATTCCACCCAAAATTCCCTTTTCCATCCGCGTTTCGCAGCCAACTGTGGAACACGCTCTGCACACCCTCGTCCGGCGGGCGAGGGGGGATCCCATTAATTTCGCGCGATTAATGATAATCACCGGCTCGAACGACAGCCTGCTGGACGGGCGCGCACGCGCTGTGATTTACATTTCCTTGATCTCTCTTGATACTAATGTTTAAATGATAACGAAATACAGAGTTCGCTGCTAAATTCGGAAAGATCGATTTGCCCGCGGGGGGGAGTTTGTAAACCGTGGTTTGTGCTCGACCTTGGTAGCGCGTGCTCGCTGATAGTAAATGTAATATAAATGTAAACGAATCGAGTTTCGTCGGAAACGAAGCTCGAAGCCAGTGAAACAGAAACCAGAGTCGATTTTATTCCCCTCTCCCGCCCCTCTTCCTCTTCCTCTCGCGTAAAGTGATCGGTCGATTACGACGTAGATTCGGTCGATGACGACGACGACGACGACGACAACGACGATGTCACGTGTTTTGAATACGCTTTCACCCTCCCTCCTCCCCCCGGATCGAGTAATTATCAAGCAGACTCGCGTAATGGTCGTTGTTAATGGTGTCCATCAATCCGATAACAGAGACAGTCGCTCGAATATTCTCATTAAACGAAGCTTATATAGAAATTACGCGAGAGAAGGGGGAAGGGGCGCGTTTCCAAATTATCGCCAGGGCCTCGATCGATGGGGGTGTATGTGTGTGTGTATGGGGAGGGGGCGCGGGCGGGCGGGCGCGAAACGATGGAAAACTCGTTTTCACCGGAGCTGCAGCAACGAAACGAATAAACGTCGGTCGAAACAATGGGGAACGATTCGAAAAAAACCAACTCATCGATGAAAGTATCACCGCGTCTGTTCCCGTCTCGTCCGCGGGTAATCCACTTTCCGGCGGAACAATGCGCGCTCGTGCCTCGCCCCCGGACGACAAAAACACGCGAAACTGTCGCCCGCTATCTCGCACAATGTATATGGTAATTCACTTATTGTCTCGCCGAGTGAGACGCTAATGAATCATACAAGTATAATTCAACTGATTCAATTCCGGTGAGTTGCCGCGATTCGCACCGTGTGACTCAACCAACCCCTTATCCCTTTCTCTCTCTCTCTCTCTCTCGGTCCCCTCTCGTTTCTTCGCGCGTTTCCTACACGACTCCTCGTCACGCCTCCGACGTTATCGCCGAGGGGCGCGAATCTCGCCGTGAACCCTCGCCTGCATTTTTCACTCCGTCTCACGCTCAACCTGCACGCGTTATTACCCGAGAAATTAATTTTCAACTCGGTTTCTCGCCCCGATGATACGTCGCGGCTGGTCCTTGTGAATGTTTCACTCCGGGACTCGGGGCAACATGCCTCGATAATGAGCGCGCGTGTTCATAATGCAGAGCGGCAACGAATGAGAATTCCAGTCGCCTCTCGGAGGATCGAAAAGAGGTTCGATCGCGAAAAGGAAGCGAAACGTCGGCGAGAAATTTCTCCCGTTTCTTCTCTCTTGATTTCGACTACCTTTCTGCTCTTTTACACCCTTGAACTTGGTCGACCAAAATAACAGAAGCTTGCAGGCATCGAGGGTGACGATTTCCAGTAGAATCTTTGTTGTACGGACGCTCGTTGCGTGAACGTTCCATTACGTGAACTGTATCAGGCCTCTTCAGGTGCAACGCTGATGCAACGAAAATTAGCGATTGGTTGATTTGGGTCACGTGATTCGTGAAGGGGCGTGGAGTAGACCTCGAGTAGGAGTGGCGTTGTCTGGTAGATTTACTGAGCGATCGCGCCTGTAATTTGTTTTGTATCGATTCAAATGTTTGCATATCGATAAAATTTTATGGCAAAAAGGTCGTCTTCATTTCCTAGTCAGAACAGTTGCTTCTGGGCTTTTCAGTAAGACGAATCGTACTGGGGTACAAGTTGTGCAGTTTTTTCGTAGTACACATATACATATTTTAACAAAAGTGTTGACAAGGGTTACCTTTGTTACACGAACACCCGTTATGTGAACATTTTATTACACGAAACATTCCATCATTTGAACGTTCCATTACGATTCACAGGTTTGATCGTTTTAATTTCGTTGAAGAGAAGGAAGATTGGAAAGATTAGTGTCTTTTTGCTTTTGCAGTATATGCACAAAGATATTTGGAAGCAAGTGTTGTCAATTTTGTTTCACCGTGTAACAAATCGAATTCAGCGCTAATCGCTCGTCGTTCTCCCACGTGAAAATTTTCTTGTCTGAAGGCTCTTGTCTCCCCAATTAGTTGGTACAACAGAGGTTCCACTTTGCTCGTTTCTTTGCCCCTGGACCAGCGAGAAATACACTCGTCCGCCTTGTTTCTGGAAATCCGCGTTCCAGTTCGACGTTTTCATCTTCGTATTAGCATCAGGCCATGCTCTCTGCACGCATTTTATTCACGGCCGTGCAACTGCATCGCCGTTACGGACATTTCGTAACAAGCAAACTTTACTCTCTTTCTGTCTCTCTTTCCTACTTTCGTTTCTCTCCTACTTTCACCCCCGTTTCCGCGTACCAAGGGGTTTATTCTCTCTCTGTTATTCTTAAATTAGGCCGTTTGGCGAACAAACGCGTGGAACTGGGACGACGCGGGATGTTGAAACAAAAATTTTATTCACGAGGCTCTGCGGGGCACGAGTAGCAATTTTTTTTTTTTTTTTTAATATATTTAACGTAAAGTTTTTTGCGTTTTACGTATCGCGGTCGGTTTTTAATTAAATTAAGAGTTAATTGGATTTCGGTACTCAACCGTCCCCCCCTCTCTCTCACTTAGAACTCGCCTTGCTTTTTGTTCCGCTGATGCTCGGACAACGTGTACGATGTTGGACAAAAAAGAAATTAATGAAATACTATTTACCGTCATACACGACACTAAATTGCGAAATATCTCGCATCTTCCGGCCGAGGGGACCGAGGGATATCGTTAAAAATTGTTATTAAGTTGGCGCGCATACGTTTTCCCGCGCGAACGTAAGGACGGACCGCGGGAACACAAACACTCGCGTCGTTTGTAATTTGCAAATTTCGCCCTATTTTTTCGTTCCCTCTCTCCCCCTCGTTTCTCGTTCTTTGCTCACGCGCGAAATGAAAAATTTCCGTCCCTCTTTTTTTCTCTTTAAAATTTATCACGACCACACGTACGTCATTCGTGCGGCGTATTTCTCCAGACTGGAGACTTTAGAGATTTCCCGCGGAAACGAGAATCGCCGCGAAGATACTTTCCGAAGACAGTCAGTTCCGCGCGAGCTGGTTTCCGCGACGATGTAATTTAAAATTTTTCTCCTCCGCGCGCTGGTGCTTCCTTTTGTCCGAAAAGTTACTTCGCTACCCGGTTGCTCTTTTCCACCACTTTGAATTCCTTAACGAAAGAGCGCCAAAGATAGTTTTGCGCGAGTTGCGCAATTTAGAGTGCTCGGTGTGTTCGGAAAGGAATTTCGCGAGACTCGGGCCGAGAAGGGGCAAAGGCCACGTTGAATGTACGTTTCTCTACGAATCTTCATTTATTCCTCCTCTTATTAAAGTAAACAAAAGAAGAGAAAAAGCACGCGAGCTCGTTGCCAACGCAGCAAATTGTTAACGGGTTCCAAGCGTCCATTGAGTTTTCAGCAACGACTTTTTTGTTAGTCGGGGGGCGTAAGAGGTGGCTCCGTGGACTTTCGTCGTTCCTTTGTAACTCGCGTGCCTCGCGTTGGAAAGAAATTCCTCCGAGCGAAGATACACTCTCGATTGTCTCTCTCCTCGTGTAAATTCGAAATTGAAGTTGCTTGGATTTTTCGTCCCCGACGAACAAAGTTACAAAGCGCGACAATTTCGTTCGAAAGAGATCGTTCGTACGCAACGTAGGGGAAAACGACGGACAATTATGAGATTAATGATAATGTAAGGACCGGGTAAATTCGATTTGATTTTTCCCGTCGCGTCGTCGAGAGATTCTCGAGGTTCCTCGAAATTAGATTCAAACGCGATTCCCTTCGAAGATGTTGTTGTTTCCGGGGAAATAAAATTTTTACCTCGTTCTCTTTCTCTCTCAACGAGATTCGATTCGAATTGACGATATCCAACGATAAATCGAAAAATCTTCTTCCTTGATACAATGGAGCATCTTCCGCTGTCGCACGTGTAACGATAGTAATAAAAGAAAAACGAAAAGAAGACAAAATAGAAAGAAAAGGAACGTTCAAACTTTGTCGCAAGAACGGCGACGTTCTAATTATTGGTTTTTTGTTTTCTATTAATCGTTTTCTTTTGAAAATCATGTCGATTGTAAAAAATGCCAAGCAGCGTGGTTGTACTGTTTTATTTCCATGTTGACACTACCAAAATTTGTAATTTTTACTGTTGGAGATTTTATATATTCGTAACAGTATAGTTTTAGATACATTAAATCTATGATTTCAGATACATTAATTTTTAATAAAATATATTATATATTAATAGAAGCCAAAATGACCAATTCGTAATCTTCACTGTTGGAAATTTTATATATATTAACAGTATATTTCTAGATATATTAAACCTATAAGTTTAAATATATTAATTTTCAGTAAAATATATTAGTAGAAACGTGCTTTTTATCAACTTCTTCTCGTAGCTTGCACTTTTTAAATTTCTTTGCTACGAATATTATACATTAGTCGTCGGTAGTTCCATTGTTAATAAAAAACTGCATGACTCGTACCCTAGTACGATTCGTCTCACTGAAAGGACCAGAAGCAACTGTTCTGACTAGGAAATGAAGACCATTTTTTTACCATAAAATTTTATTGATACTCAAACATTTGAATCGATAGAAAACAAATTACAGGTGCGATCGTTCAGTACCAGACAACGCCACTCCTACTCTAGTAGTCTATTCCACGCCCCCTCGCGAATCACGTGACCCAAATCAACCAATCGCTAATTTTCGTTGCACTAGCGTTGCATCTGAAGAGGCCCGATTTTCTGAGTTACCCCCGTTAAAATCACTTTCAGTGATAAATCAGTGTCAATCGCTGTTGTCGATTTAATTCCTTGCACGTAACAGTTTCATCAATTTCGCGTGGCACTTGACGTAGAAACGTTAAACGTTTTTCCAGAGACCGTTCTCGTAAGAAAAACTTGTATGATGCACACACGGGATCGAAAGTCCGAAAGAGACTATATAAAGGCGAAAACGAGTGGCCTGGTAATGGCCGTGTGTAAATCGAGTTTCGTATTCTCAAAAGCCGCTCCCCTCCTCTCTTCTCCCCCTCTACGGTCGGCTAAATTGCCGATATTTCTATCCCCGCCATTGGCCGGCCACAATCCGGCAGTGACTTCGAAATCGCGTATCGTACAATTGCCACCAAATTCCGTGTTTAAGAGAGGGGCCCAGGCTATATAGATTCGTAACGAGCGCATTCAAAGCGGCGCTGGATTACCGTTTTGCTCGAGAGAAGGCAATTGTAGTAGCTCATTATGCTTAGATACAATCGGCCGTGGGAAAGGTTCGCATCGCACGCGTGAAATTTCGTATATTAACCCTTTGTGCCTCATTTAATTCGTTAATGCATCGTTCGCCTTTATTTAACTCTCGCCTTAGCTCGTGGGTAGTTCTTGTTCTCCTGCACTGAATTTCCATCTGTTTTTCTTCTTTTTCTAAACCCTCTCTTCTTTTAACACTGGAAGTACCAAAATGGTCACAATTTGAGTATTTTGTGTATTTTTGGAGACTCGAGTGATTCTTTGTAAAGTACATAAATATAAATCTTGTCTATCCTGTTGCATTATCTATATAATATTAAAATAATTTCACTGCATTTGTCGTTCGTATCGCGAAAGGGGTGAAAGATCGAGCGGACAATACACGTACGAAACGTGAATATGAAAACATATGAAAACAAACACGATGTATTTTCATCGAATATACTTGGCTTCGGCAGAATATCCCAGAGGAAGCGAATCCTTTGATTTTAATTTTCATTTCAAATCCTCGAAACGATCGCGAAAATGTTTGAATCGCCGTTAAACCCCCCCCCCCCCCCCAATTCAACTCGTTTTTCCATACACTCCGCGTATCTTTCGGGAAGATTTACTCAGCGGAAGGCTGATCGTTGATATTAACCGCGGATCCGAGGAAGGGGGAGAGGAAAAGTCGGCTCTAAAAACACCGCGACTGCGAGTTCTTCCTTCGTGAATAGCGTGAATCTGCGTTCCAGTTTCGCGGCCGAGGAAAAGAACGTGACGACCACCACGTCGGAGCCCGTGGAACTTTGACGGCCCAGACACGACCTTGTTTCCCCAGAAATTTGCATATCTCACACGTCAAGGAGAAATTGCCTGTTTCGTCTTCGTTAACGATCACGGCTCGCGGCTTCTTCGACCCAATAATCGGAGAGGCGCACGCAGAGAAGTTGCATCCAACTTGAGCCTCGCCACCCTAATTTCTTCCGATCGATCAATCGACCGGACACCTCGACCGGCATTCTCGTTAACGTTTTCAGCGACGATCGGTCCGGCCCAGATTATTATATATCTCCGAAGCCTTCGTATATCTTTCTTCGCCTTCAAATTTCGAATCGAAATTCCTCGTACACGCGTTGTCGCGTTCCTTCAATTTACGCGATAATTTGTTCGTACCACTCTCACATATCTAATATTCCTCCGCTCCTCTTCTGCGAAATTGTAGAATATTCCGGCCGAATTATGCTCGCTGGATCATGCATAATTTGCGCGTTGCAAAATTCGCGTTAAATTCATCGAATGTTTGTCCCGATGAAAGTTTCATCGACGGTAATTCGCGGTAACATATATAGCTGTTAATTAATTAAAACTGTCAAGATGTGTGTGTGTGTGTGTGTGTTTGCACGTTGCCGGGTGCGAACACGACGAACCTTTGTCACTTTGCGCGTTCAAAGATGTGGATTCAAGGTGTGGTTCGAGCTCCGCAGCTGTAAATAAATAAATATACGTGACGTGGGGGGGAGAAGGGAACGGGCGGTGCTTGAAAACGGAGCAGCTTGAAATCGTTGCAAGGGTAGGGGGAGAGGGGAGGGGAATTAATGAGATTCGGAAACTCAGTAACGCGGATAGTCCGTGTGACGATACCTGAAATTATACAGCACCACCAGCGGCAGTCCACTCTTTGTTTTACTTCCTACATAAATTATGGATAATCTTCTTAGTTTCGTGCCTCCCTCGGGGGAACTTCCACTTCCGATGATCGCGCGGCGAAAGATTAAGTTTGAATTCGAGGATCCCGCGCGCGCTCCCCTTGAACGGCCAGAATCTTTAACTTCTTTCGTTTTCATAGTGGTGCGCTCATTTTCATACTATTTTCGAAACGGATTCCCCCTTCTCGCTTTAATTCCCCCGTTTCATATTCAGCCTGAACGCCCGGCTGAATAACGTTATAAAATCGCGGGGAACTTGCACCGCGTCGCCGTGCAGACTCTCTTTCTCTCTGTCTCTCTCTCTCTCTCGTCAGACGGGGAAATCTCACCGCGCAGCTTTCAGCCAGTTGTTATCGTGCCAGCCAACATTCCGTTGCAGCCAACGTGGGAAGATCGTTGCACAGTTTGCGCGTGCTGATTTGTCTGGACACGGAAAATTTCGAGAGAAACGGAAAGTTTACTTCTTTTATCACTGAAAGTGATTTTAGCGGGGGTAACCCAGAAAATCGGGTCTTCAGGTGCAACGCTGACGCAACGAAAATTAGCGATTGGTTGATTTGGGTCACGTGACTCGCGAGGGGGCGTGGAATAGACCTCGAGTGGGAGTGGCGTTGTCTGGTACTGAGCGATCGCGCCCATTCAAATGTTTGCGTATCAATAAAATTTTATGGCAAAAAAGTCGTCTTCATTTCCTGCTCTTGGGCCTTTCAGTGAGACCTTTTTGCCTTTGGTATTTATTATTTCGAGAGATAGGACAATTGACCGAAAGTTGAACACACGAGAGTCGAATCTGTCCATTTCGGTGGTTATTTATATTTGAACGATTATACGTACGTACAATCGGAGCCATTATTTTCGATTATTTAAACGTCTACGGTAGAATTCGCGCGGAGGTTACCTGTAAAATATTCAGTCTTTATTTTCGTACGAAACGGAACATGAATACATGGATGTAAATATCGATTCGAACACGGGAGGAATTTATTCCTATAAATATTCCATATACAAATCATGTTCGTCGCCTAGAACCGGCAATTAATTATTCCTCTTTTCGCTCGAAACTGCAGAATTTTTACAGAGACGTGAATGTCGGGCATGATTTCGTCTTACGGAAAATCGGGGCGAAGGGCTCTCCCCTGGCCAAAGTTGGCCAAAGCCAACAGCACTGGCCGGTGCCTTACTGTTGGGAAATTCCATCAAAGTTTCGAAATCGGATTCTTGCACCGTCGGCGCGAATCGACGACGACGTTCGGATTTCTAATTAGACTTTTTGTTTGCAGCGGGCAGCGGGGAATCTCGTTTCACTGTCTCGCCGTTATTTATGCGGCAGTTTCGTCCAAAAGTGCGCACCGCCGGGTGCCGCGTGCACCATTTGAGATTGTCCCTGTTGAAATTACACGCCAAAGAGTCCCCTTACAGATTACTATTTGCAGTTCGAAACACGCCTCCAAATACGCATCAAACACGCGTGTACATTTACGTACCATTAGACGTTTGCGGCTTCGATTATTAAATCGCGTAGTTTCACTTGTAATTTCATTTCGTTTCAAGTTTGTCGAAGGAAACTTCGTTTTCGAATTTCGTTGCGCGTGTACACAGACATCCTGGAAGGATCGTTCTCGCATCAGAAAAAAAAAAAAAGAAATGAAAAGAAAAGACACGTTCGATAGCAAATGCAAGAGTTAAATATTTTCAAGAATTCCGTAAGCGTTCCTCCGAGGGTGCTACTACGGTTCGATGCACGTCAATTTCGAAGGTAGGAATACTATCGAGACATTAGGTTCCCCTTTTCCAGCGAGGGAAAGAGATATCATAAAGGAGTCGATAGCCGGTCGCGAATGCGAATCAATATGCGGAAATGATAGCCCTTATCTTGCACTCGTCACGAGTATTCGTTTCTCCTTTCTCGCAGTCCACGTTCACCCTCGCTGTTTAACTTTTATATCTCTTAGATGATACTCTCTCTCTCTCTCCTTCTCTTTAAACTAACGTGTCATTACGCGCTGTCGGAGATACGTTGAACACGCGTTTCATGGGAACGCGCTTAAACGCCAGCGCTCAGAAACAAATAAAAGCGTCGGCATAACGGCGACGGGAAAATAACGGTGGAAAATGGCGGTAATTTCGACGACAATTTCACGGATTATACGGCGTAATAATTGCCGAACGAATGGAACGACCGAATTTAAAAAAAAAAAAAAAAAAAAAAAAAAACATAGAAATATCGCCAGAATGCCAGAGGGTGTCGACTGATCGATTCGTTTTTATTTCTCCGACGATGATCGCGGAAAACGCGATATTATACATTTACGTGCACGCCGCTGTGTTTGTGTTGCGCGTTTTTGTGCGAAAATCGCGCGTGTACACGGTGATCTCGACTACTGCTCGTTGAAAAAATCGGGAATAAAAATTTTCGGGTTCGCGTGGGTTCGCTTCCGCGATTTATTTCTCGCACAGCGATTTAGGTGCGCGCGTATGGCGATAACATTAACGCGAGGAAAGGAAAATACGCGGGTGGGAGCAGCAACAATGGCAACAATGGCAACAACGGCAACAACAATACGCCCACGCACTTTTATTCAATGTTTTCGGGTTTTCCGCGCGTCTAGCCGGAAGTGATGGGAATTTAGTGAACGTTGCCCGTGGGGGAGGTGGGAGGAGCCGAACGAAACGAAACGTAAACCGTTTATTTCGTTCGTTTTCGTTCTTGCCCCGTTTGATTTCTCTTTCTTTGATTTCTCTGTTTTCCTGTTCGCTCCTGCTTCCTTCTCTCTCTTTTTATTTTTTGTCTCGTTTTTTCTTTCTTTTTTGTTCATCGAAACGACTCCTCTCCGCCGTTTGCACGAGGGACATCGTTCGCGTTAAGTGCAACATTCAAGTCAACGTGGCCGAAAAAACGCTGGCGTTTGTCGAAACGCATCGAGAGCGTTCATCGCACGAACTGGGACCGCGGCCCCGGCTAGCTAACGGAAACAGGCAGACTTTTACAACACGGACCTTTATAAAATATACCTTGCATTTCAGCTTCGCGTCGCTCTGTGTTGCCCAGCGTTCCCCAATGACCGAATAGATACCTTTCTGGCATTTAACTAGTTTCACTTTGACTTTTTCCTGTTGCCTTTTTTCATTTTATCACTGAAGGTGATTTTAGCGAAGGTAATCCAAAAAATCGGGCTTCTTAGGTGCAACGCTGATGCAACGAAAATTAGCGATTGGTTGATTTGGGTCACGTGATTCGGAAGGGGGCGTGGGCTAGACCTCGAGTAGGCGTGGCGTTGTCTGGTACTGAGGTTGTCTGATCGCGCGCATCAATAAAATTTTATGGCAAAAAAATCATCTTCATTTCCTAGTCAGAACAGTTGCTTCTGGGCCTTTCAGTGAGACGAATCGCACTGGGGTACAAGTCGTGCAGTTTTTCCTTTTCTTTCTTTCCTGAACCGACTGGATTCGGTCCATCAGCTGAAAATGATAATATTCCTGTTCCCCAAAAGTGACGTTAATTGTTTCGTGGACGGGCCGGCAAATAATGAGACAAACAAGATTCCATTTCGAATCGCAACGCGCGAATAACTTTTACTTTCCAATGACCACGAAAATCCTCACTATTTATGCTAATTACAGAAGGAGCTTGTAGCGCGAGACTAATTAGACGCACCTCCAATTTCCCTTGACTGAACGTGTTCGCTAGTAATTACTCCAACATCAATCAAGCCAATATTAAGGGGTGGTTACATGTGCCGCGACATAATATATATCATTACCCCGATGTGCTATACAACATATTCCAGCCTCGTTAGTGTTCATTGATATACTCGACGAATAAACGGCATAATTCCGCGTTGTCGCGTAATGTTTTCAGTACAATTCTTACTCTTTCGGGAATATTTGATATACCGAGGTACCAAAGAACGATATTTCTCTAAAGTAAAAGGAAATCGCTGTTATTAGAAAAGCACGACGACTATTTTCTCTCGCAATTATCGCGTAATATTTTCCTTTTCAGAAAAATTCAATCCGAGAACGATACTCTTCCAAGTAAAGGGAAATCGCTGTTATTGGAAAAGTATTGAAAAAGACGATGAAATTGGAAATAACAATCTACCGCCGGTCGTCGATATTAAAATACGGACCAATCAGATATGGCGATAGCACGATGTATCGAAATAGCTGGAACCATGAGACGAATTGACATTTGTACGAGGCTAGAATTAGCGGTAGAATTAGGGCTAATCTCGAAAATTAACCAATGGCGGTCGAAGAATGTTTCTGTCGAGAAGAAAAGTGGAAAAAACTCTTTACGGCGAGTCGATCTTTTACGCGAAATAATCGTGAAACAATTGCCGACCGATTCGCGCAAGCTCCGACTGCAGAAGCATCGTATCGTTCGATTTTATAAATTTTCATGCGCACTCACGCGAGCGTAGATACTCGAATATCTGTGTGTTTATTCACGAAGATTTTATTCGTTCAACGCGTTACGATTTCGCTCGGTGTTGGTTCGTAATGCAAACGTGCCATTCGCGGAGAGGTATTAACGTTCTTTTTAGCGAAATTTCTCCGCAATCGAACGTTTGAACGTTTCGTCGTTTGCAGTCGCGACGATGGAAAGTTTTTCTTTCGAATTAACTCTTAAATCTCGAGCTGTAAATTCCTAAAAGTTCGAGGGAGCTCCTTTATTCTTAGAAAAATTGTCTTTTTCTTTTGTATTAATTTCACCTCAATTTAGTATGTTATAGATTGTAAACGACATAACACATGCTTTTGCCTTGAATTTGTTCTTGAAAATAAAGTTGTATCACAAACTGGAATATCTACGGAGAATCTGAAGTCTCGGATTTTTCAGTTTTAAATTTGACTCTGATTCATCCAATGTTATGCATGAATGACGAAGTAACATATCTGTAGAGTGTTTTCTGCATATTTGAGTTTTACGTTCGAAACAAGTTTGCTTAAGGTTAGATTATTATATTTGAACTGTAACATAAAGAATTAACTTTACGTTCAAAATAAGTTTATTTAAGGTTAGATTGTTATATTTGAATTTTAAGATGAAGAATTAATTTTACATTCAAAAAAGTTAGGGTTAGGTTATTATATTTGAACTTTAACATAAAGAATTAACTTTACATTCAAAATAAGTTTATTTAAGGTTAGATTGTTATATTTGAACTTTAAGATGAAGAATTAATTTTACATTCAAAGAAGTTAGGGTTAGGTTATTATATTTGAACTTTAACATAAAGAATTAACTTTACGTTCAAAATAAGTTTATTTAAGGTTAGATTGTTATATTTTAACTTTAAGATGAAGAATTAATTTTACATTCAAACAAGTTAGGGTTAGGTTATTATACTTGAACTTTAGGATAAAGAATTAATTTTACATTGAAACAAGTTAAGGTTAGGTTATTATATTTGAACTTTAACATAAAGAATTAACTTTACGTTCAAAACAAGTTTACTTAAGGTTAGATTGTTATATTTGAACTTTAAGATGGAGAATTAATTTTACATTCAAACAAGTTAGGGTTAGGTTATTATACTTGAACTTTAGGATAAAGAATTAATTTTACATTCAAAGAAGTTAGGGTTAGGTTATTATATTTGAACTTTAACATAAAGAATTAACTTTACGTTCAAAATAAGTTTATTTAAGGTTAGATTGTTATATTTTAACTTTAAGATGAAGAATTAATTTTACATTGAAACAAGTTAGGGTTAGGTTATTATATTTGAACTTTAACAAAAAGAATTAACTTTACGTTCAAAATAAGTTTATTTAAGGTTAGATTATTATATTTGAACTTTGAGATAAAGAATTAATTTTACATTGAAACAAGTTAGGGTTAGGTTATTATACTTGAACTTTGACACAAAGAATTAACTTTACGTTCAAAACAAATTTTTGCTCAGGATTAGGTTATTTTATATTTAAACTTTTGTTTTCCAATTGATTTTTACCTAACTCTTGTAAGAAAAAATCATACACAGTGTTTCTCACACGCAATAGAGAAACGTGATGTCAATTATTGAAAATTTTTCGCACGAAATGATATTAGCTTGCCATTGTCGTCCGAGTTGTGGGTTCGAGGATTCTCCCTCACTTTGGGAGTTGCACGGTCCCCATAGTTAATAAAGTAAAACTTTTCGAGTATTACATGAGACGAAATGGCAGCCTGAATGGCGGAGGTTGTTTCGTAACCATCGGATTAAAATATCGTTGCGCCAGACAACCTTAATGAAGGGATGAAAGCGGGCTGTAATCGAGCTGCGACACGAGATCAAAGGGTGGAAAGCATTTTTTTTTCTCATTTTTCTCTCCGGATGTATCAGACCGGACTGAATGAATCGGCACAGGTTCGACCAATTAACGCGTGATCATCCGCGAGATTAACTGATTTCAACTGGTAACTAGGAGGATTCATCCTCCGTCGCGTTGTATTTAACGTCGACGTCGCTAACGATCTCATTAGTTTTGTGGCATATTGTGCCGTGGCGAGCGAGACGCGATGTAGTAAACACGTCGAACTCCATGGTTTTTAGAATGGGATCGCAAACGCGTTAATTAATTCCCTGGCGTTCGCGTCGCGCCGATATACCACCCGCGCGTCTTTCGACGATTTAAAGGACGCCTCCGTGGATCTCCTCATTAAATCTCGGCCAAACGTCTGTGCACCGGGTCGACTTGTTACCCGGGGGAAGCACGGTAGCCTCGTCGAACCTGGATGCCGCGAATTGTGCTCCTTAGCTTTGACTGGCAAGAGAATCGCGTTTCAACGTCTGCTCGGTCTCGATCGAATGCCCCCGTTTCGTAAAGTAACTCAGAGGAAAGGTATTTTGTTTCGAGAGTAGACGCGTTGGACGCGCGAAAAGATTTCACGATCACCTTTAGCACCGATAATGTTTTTTTTACGTCGATTTACGAATCGTTGCTCGATCGCGCGAAAGCCGATAAAGCCGATCGTCCAGGACGAAGATCCAAGGACGAACGACGTAAAATCGGCCGGTGACAGGAGCTGTTCTATTCTAAGGGGAGGGCCAATAAAACGACTGTATCAATTTTCGTTCGCGTATCGTCACTCAAATCACGTTCGACGATAAAACCGGTGCCCGGTTACATTCTTCTGTTCCAGGCGATGAAGATGAGCAAAGTGGGCAACCAGACCAATTCGCAGGACCCACAGGCGGTGAACTCCCGGGTTTTCGTCGGGAATCTAAACACGTTTCAGTGCAGCAAGACCGATGTGGAGCGAATGTTTCAGCGTTACGGCCGTCTGGCAGGTAGGTTTCCCCGGCGAAATCACATAAACGGAAGCCCGGATCAGCCTCCTCGGCTTCCTCCTCCCCCTTTCCCCGACGTTTCCCAGATTCTTTCGTCAGGCCATCGCACGTCAGATTTTTCTCCGCGACAGAGGATCTTTCCTTCTCCGGGTACGCCATTCGCGAATAATTGCAGCGAACGGCCTCTCGTCAGCTCGGAACAATTTCTCATTTTGTCGCGATATTTTATTCCGCTGATATTTCGCGTCATTTATTTATGCTATTTGTCGCAATATTACTATTATTCACTTTCCATGTTGTCCACTTGGAACAATTTCTTATTTTATTCCGTGATATTTCGTGCATTTAGTTATGCTATTTATCGTTTACTGTTACTTATTAATAATTATTAACAATATTATTATTATTATTATTTAGTTTCGATATTGTCGATATTTTGTGTAATGGTCCTCACGTTTTCTATGTTATCCAACGGCACCGATATTTTTACACGTTTCTCCAAAAAACGTTTCTTTCTTTCTTTTCGAGTTTAATTGACGATGTGGGTGAAATATATAATCGAGCAAATTAATGCGGCAATAATTACAATCTTATATATATATATATATATATACACACACATATATAGAGTGGCCATCTAAAAATCTTTTTGAATTGCGACGATGCAAAAAATATTTTTCGCCTAACACGAAAGGCCAATAACTGATAAGAATATTTCTCTCACGTATTTTCTTTTTTATTGCACCGCGTGGCTGATAAAAAGATATGTTCAAATGTGTAAGAAACACGGCTTTGAACATTTACAATACGTACAATCTTTTGCAATTGTAGAGTAACAATTCTAAAGAACAAACGATTCCATCTGGTTGAGAAAGTGGCAGGAAAGTTCAAAGTTATTTCGCGAGAATTTTGACTCTGACGGTCAAAGCGAAACTCGAGATGAAAAAAAAAGGAACAAAAAATAGGAAATTCCAGTCCCCTTCTTCCGGAAGAAGAATCTCGTTTAATCGACATTATCCAGGATCTGAGAAGAGATCTATAAAATAACGCGCGGCCTTATTTGCTGGATTCGCGCGGTATCATCGGTTTCAGGGGGTCTCGGGGAAGTCGAACAGCAGCGGGTAGTTACAAACTGGCCGAAGTTGGGGAGATTCAAAGATCGGGTCGGATAACGGGGAAGACTCGCGCTGTTATCCGGTATAAAAAGCCGGTGGAAGCGCTCCGCTCCGGAGAGAAAAATAGCGAGTTGGAAATAGGATTTCCTCGATACGCTCCGTCCTCGGTAACCCAATTTGTGCCGTGATAGCTCCTTGACCTTCGATATCCCGATTGGATATCCGTCTCCGGTTTCGCCGACGACTCTCTGTTGCTTTCGCTGCAACACTAACCTCGTTTCGAAGACGCGCTTTATCGCTACCCAGCTAAATCCGCAGCGAGCAAAAAAAAAAAAAAGAAAACCAAAAGAAAGGGAGAAAGAAAGAAGCAACGACGAATTAAAAGAAAAACTGCACGACTTGTACCCCAATACGATTCGTCTCACTGAAAGCAACTGAAGGCGCCATAAAATTTTAATGATATGCAAACATTTGAATCGGACAACGCCACTCCCACTCGAGGTCTACGCCACGCCCCCTCGCGAATCGCGTGACCCAAATCAACCAATCGCTAATTTTCGTTGCATCAGCGTTGCACCTGAAGAGGCCCGATTTTCTGCGTTACTCCCGCTAAAATCGCTTTCAGTGATAAAAACGGAGAATCGAATTTTCCCGCGGAGTGCTCGAAAGTCTCTACGCGGAGCGCGAAGAATCAACCGGATTTGTTCGACCGTCTCGCGTGATTCTCAGACGCGTTCCTCCGTATTGCTTTAAAGACGTTCGTTCGTTCGCCGATCTTCCGGGAAGTTGAGGCGCGACGCGAGCAGCAACAGGATCGCTGCAGTTTGTTAGTAAAAGTATATCACACTTTTGCTACCGGCGCAAGTTACACGAAACTCTGCACGGCTCTCCTACTTATACGAATTTCGAGTTTCTCGGAGTCTGTTGCGTACAGCTGTCACTGCTCTACGCGATGCGATCCGTGTTTGGTGTTTCTGAAGCAGGGAAAATTAAAGCGCAGTCTATGACGTAGTTTCCCTCCGCGTGTTTCGTTCGCGATGCGCGTGTCTCGTGTAACGCCCGTAATGAAAACTTTCTCTATTAAATTTATGTGCAACCCGATCGTTTCTCTTCGAAACGAGGGCGAGAGGTGGGTTGGGGTGGGGAGGAAGTTTGCTCGAAAAAAGGTAAGCTAAGGATGAAATTTCCGCAACACGGTCGCGAATTGGACTTGAACAAATAAACAGATAATTTCGTAATTAGATAATTATCGTAAAAAAATCGTCGAACGCAATTTCGCGACTCGACCGAACGGCTCCGTACCATCCCTCTCTTCTTTTCTCTCCCGATCGTGAGTGAGTTGTATCTTGGCTGGTTTCATCCGTAAGCAACACTTTGATCTCTTTGGGGTTCAAACAAACTTCGGCAGGAACGCGAACGTGCTCCGAGATAGAAGAAACGGCTCGAGGAGTGGAAAGTTCGCCAGGGGTGGCTCGCTTCATCGCGGAAATCTCGGACTATTAATTCGAAAGAATTTAACGCGACAAAGTGTCACGGCATTATCGCGAGAGGGTGGAAGCTCGGTCGACCCCAAATCGAACGAGGCAGAGACACAGCAGGAGTCTCTCTCTCTCTCTGCCTCTCTCTGGGTTTGAATCCTGACCAGAAAGCTCGGAACCTCGGTGGAAAGTGACACCGCGGAGAACTGGCTCGAGTGTCTGGCAACTGCCGATAAACAGCTTACTTTCAGCAGGTTCCTCGACAAAGCGGCTAGACAATAAATGCGCCGGCCTCTACAATGCTGCTGCGTCGAACTTCACCCTGGCCAACAGAGAGAGAGAGAGAGAGAGAGAGAGAGAGAGAGAAAGAGAGAGAAGAAGAGAGAACTTGAGAGAGTCGTCGGAGGAATTAAAAGGGAGCTTCGATTCGTCAGAGATAAGACGACGACTGCACCGGCGAAGCGCGCTCCCCCTCCCCTCTTCCATTCACCGTCCAGGGCCATCGTGACAGCTGTACCAGGCAGATTGCGCGGGTCAAGTGGACGTTCGGAATTGTACCCGAGCGTTGTCTATCGACTGGACCCGTCGCTTAATTTTATTTCCAAGTTCTAGCTCCGCGCCTCGAGTGCCGGAGTCCTTCGAACTCCCCGGTCGGGACGATGCGCTAATTCGTGCATCTGACACTCGGACAACGCGAGAAGCTCGAGTTCTTCTTTTCGGCAGAGACGAAAGCACCGCGAAATTCGATCGGGGAAGTCTCACTCTCTCTCTCTCTCTGCCGGGAACTTTCGACAGAAGCGTTTTGCCGACCATCGGCCGTCGTTATCAGAATTTTCACTCGACAGAGATACGCGTGCACGTAATCGAGCGGCGTTTCTCTGAATTTCGAGCTTCGGCCGATAACCGTGGTTAAAAAAAAAGAAAGAGAGAGAAGAGGAATTTTCGAAACGCCGCTTGCTTTCGGCTTTTCGACTCCTCGTTTTTCTCAAACGAGCCTGTGCCTTTTTTCTTTCTTTTTTTTTTTTCGATTTCAGCGAGCGGTCACCTATAAAGCGACCTAAAACGTCACTAAGTGCTTGTAACTTTTTTACCGGTCGTGCTTTTCCACTTTTTCCATTGAGATACATGTTTGAGTTTGTCCCTTCGAAAAAGAGAGAGAGAGGGGAAAGAAGGGGGAAAAAACGTCAGCTCAAGCTAACGGACAGTTTTATCGTCAATCAAAGAGACAGCCGTATGCATAAATGACGCGGGGGAGCGCGTGCTCATTTTTCCGGCGAAATCAAAAACAGCTTTCGTTATTCAGACTGGGAAAATTCAATCGGTTACCGAACCGACGGCGGCTGGACCACCGTTTCGAACTGAAACGTACGTCGGACCGGTGTGTTTTCGCGCGCTTCCCTCTTCTATTTCGATTTATTTTTCCTTTTTAATTCGATTTCCCACCCTCCTCGTTAGCTCCGCGGGTCGAGCAAAAAACACGGAGATATGTAGATTTCCGGGAGAGGAGCAACGTAAACGTCCGCAACAAGAAATATCGAGTTACTCGGAAGCTCGCTTTTTCTCGCGTTGCACCCGTCGCACGAAACGGTATCGCGTGAAACGTCGCGAGTTACTGCGTCTCGCGATTCGAGCTCTTTCGATTCCTTGGGCGGAGGCACTTGTGATCGATCGTCGCCTCGATCGCTATTCAAATTCATAAACGTAGAGTTGCAAGTTGAGTATCTTGCCTCGCCGTCACTCGCATCCGCGCAGGGTTTTTGTCGTTTCGATCCAACTGTGTACATTAACAGTTTCGTATCAACCGGTCCTTGCTGATTTTGCCAATCGATGATCCGCTTGATATCGGTTATTTTGCGAAACGCTCGATTATATTGAATAGCATTATAAATAATCATTCAGTTCAATCCCTTTGAATCTCACGTTATCAGTAATATGCTATCGCGTTCAATGTGCATTGTCGAGGAGTTCAAAAGACCCGTTGAAACGAAATGTAATCGATGTACGACCGCAAATGGGTTAAATTTCGAGAATCACGGCAGTCGAAAACTGTTTTTTCGGCTCTCAAGTTTCATTTCTGCCGGGCAGAGACACGCGCGTGCAAAACGCGAAATTCGAAATTCGAAATTCGGCATCCCCTCGTTATTTCTGTAAACTAAATCGAGCTACTAAATTTCGTTCGTGGTTCAGTCAGTGTCGCGGTGGGTCGTCGACGAGCGAACCCACTCGATTCGTGCAATCTGCTCCACGCAGCTGTCACCGGCGACCCACGGCATTCCACGGGCCATGCACTGTCCGACAAGCCGAGACCTTTTTCAATTTCACGTCTCCGTTGACTCGACGAGCCTCTCACGGTCACTCTCTACCTACCGCAATAAGGACGACGCTGGTCGGACGACGTTTTCTTGCGCGGTGCACGACGACCAGCGACCCGGCGCGAAACACTCGTCGGGATGGGGTGGAGGAGAGAGAGATTGCGAATCGTCGTTGCGGCGGGCAGAGGTTGAAACTTTTGTGCAAGTTGCGTCGCTCGGGACGGTGAGCGCCAGATAGGGCGGCGTGCTTTTTGAGCTTGTCGTACTTTTTCTCTCCCCCCTTTCCTCCGGAGGATTCGACGCAGAGGAGACTCAATTCGTTCCTCTTTTCCCGTACGGTGGAGAAAGGGACGTCGCTCGTTTTTGTCGTTTGCGCGTGCTATTATAAATAGCAGGGGGGACCGTGATCGATTGGAATTCGTTCTTCATCTCCCGCCCCCGAATCGTTCTTCGCACGGTGCAACTACATTGGCCTTTACACGTATTTTATCACTGAAAGTGATTTTAACGGGGATAGCCCAAAGAATCAGGCCTCTCCAGGTGCAACGCTGATGCAACGAAAATTAGCGATTGGTTGATTGGGGTCACGTGATTCGCGAGGGGGCGTGGCGTAGACCTCGAGTAGGAGTGGTTTGTATATCAACAAAATTTTATGGCAAAACGGTCGCCTTCATTTCCTAGTCGGAACAGTTGCTTCTGGGCCTTTAAATACGATTTGGCTCCTAAAGAAAGCTCATCGTAGTAAACTATCGGTGAATGAAGCGCGTTGTCGAAACAAGACGACGCCGGGCGTTGAGCATACCGCGTCAAATCTTGCTGCGGACGCTCGTCTGTCGATAACAATTTACGTTTACCCTGGGAAGAATTCCCCCGTAAAATCGACGATACAGATACGTTTCGAACATTGGAGGTGGGGGAGGAGGAGTTGGGAACCAAAATGCCGACTGCAACACGCAGAATTCCAGGCTAGAAAATATTCGTTCGAAATTCCACCCGGTATTCTTTCATTTCATCCTCCTCTCTTCCCCCCTCCCCCCTTTCTCTTTTTTTCTTTCTTCCTTTTTGTTTTTCAATTTTACATCGGCCGTGCCACATGGCTACCAGTTGGATCATCGATTCCGTGGGCAGTCTGCGTGGCAAGAACGGCAGATACGTTCATTTTAACAGGCGGGGAGCCGCCTGTAATCTGTGTACCCGTAATAACTTTTGCGTGGTTAGCAGCTGACCATGCATGGAATTCATTATGCTGAAACAAATATGTAAATCTCCATATATTCCCGCCACGGTTGTACGTACGTACATGCACATGTACGTGTACATATGTACGTGGCCGCGGGTGTACACGAGCCTGGATGCGGATATATTTCGTACGGAACGTGTGTCCACTCTCGAAACGGACAGTGACGGTTAAAAAAAACTTATCTGGCCACGCCAGTTGCCTAGAACATGTTAATAATGTCAGGGACTGAAAATCTCCGGGAGACTTCGTCCCCTCCCCACTCTCCTTCGATACGCGTGTATCGTTTTACAGCGACTCTTTTTTCCGCATCGACAGACGTTGCCCCGGGGGATAATATCCGACTCGATCAACCATGTTTCGTCTCGATCAGTCGTAAATCTTCTCGGAATCGCCGCAGAAAAATTGACGTTTTCTCTTTTTTTTTTTCCCCTAACACTTTGAGCCGCTACTGTCGAGTCACACTCGTGGTGGGAACTGTGGTTTCGATCTGACAAGGGAACACGCCGATTTTTATGAAACTCGATTGAACTTGGCATAAATGTAGTTTTCAAGAAAGTATTTGACTTGTATTTCTTTTTTCTTCGGCAGTCGTCGATGTTGAAACTACCCTCAAAGTTGGAACATATTTTGTCAGATATCTCGGAAATTGTTGAAGATTCAGTCTTGATTCTGTCTTTTAACGACGAATTTAATAGCGTGTACCAAAAATATGTGCAAATAAACCTTTTGTTCGAACAGAATACATTAAGAAAACCACTTGTGTTTCTCACAAGTTGTTCCAAGTATGTTTCCAAAAATTCAGACACAAATGACCGATAAAATAAAATCTTGACTTTTTCATTATAAAGAAATTCATTATTTTCAAATCTTTCCGGGGTGTGCGCTATAATTATTCTCTGTTCGTAAACACGTTGTAAAATGTTAAATGAGAAAGCAAATTGTAGCTCTATCTCAATCTTCAATGTTGATACTTCAAACTGAAGATCGACGAATGCAAATTGCTTTACATCCGCGACTAACTAACGTTTATGTCACCGAAGATTGAGAAAATAGTCTCGTGCTTTCGAAAATATTCGCGCGGGTTTTCAGAAATGACGAAGTTAGTGTTGCTTGACGACGAGCAATCTACGCGAAAGGAGTATTTCGCGATGGCGAGGCACGATTGAACGTTTCACAGTGGATCGACGCGATCGGAATGCGAGATCTTATTAAAATTCATCGCTCGAGATGAATGTAGCAAAAGGAAGCGAAGGAGGGAAGATCCCTTGCAGATCGCGATAAATTCCCGTGAAAAAAATAGCCGAACGTTTCTGCGATTTGTTTAGCGCGCATATCTGAAGACGCTGCCACTTTTATACTAATATTTTTTCATTTCTCTCTCTCTCTCTCTCTCTCTCTTTTGGTTATTAGTCACGTTTCTAAACAAATTGGATCGTGGGTTAAATTACTTTCGATATATCCAAAGATTGTTGCTCGATTATAATACTCGCCGTCACACGTCACGAACAAACGGAACGAAAGAAAAAAAAGAAAGAAAGAAAAGGGAAGATCTCTCCCTTTTCCCAAGCTATATTCCCCTTTCAATAATCGCGATGCTTGAGCTGCCTTCATCCGGTATTCGGAACGATGACGAGGTGCTCGGCTCCAGGAGACTAGACTCCGTGCTTCATCAAAATTCATGGAAACAATTTTAATTAAAGATTTCCTCCCATTATCTTGGTATTTCTGTTTCATTCCATTCGCCTGGCGAAGGAAGAAAGAGCGGGAGGAAGCGGCGGATGAGGAGGAGGAGGAGGAGGAGGGGGAAGGGGGGAGATCGGTATTGGAACGTCATGATCGTTTGTTGTTCCAGGAATATCTATGCACAAAGGCTATGCATTCGTGCAATTCACAAATCCCTTTGATGCCCGGAGCGCCTGCCTCGGCGAAGATGGCCGCACCGTTCTTAGCCAGATACTCGGTAAGTAATTTCTCTCTCTAGCCGAGAACATTAATAACTCGCTCCGCGTCCGCTTGTGTACGGGCACACGGCACACGGCCGCGCGCCAACATTCGAACTTAAACATTAATTATCCTTTCCAACCCGTTCGGCAAGCCTCTCCGCGCCTAGCGCCAATTAATTATTGGCCCCGAGCCGAGCGTCTCGCTTAAACGCTGGCTGTGTTCGATGTGTTTAGTCCTCGTAGCTTTTGAAACGCGCCCGCCGGATCCGCGTGGCCCTTTGACGCGCGCGTCGTCACCGCCACCAACCCCTCGTTGCTTTCTGCTTTTTCAAGTTTAATGGCCAGGCTCGGCGTTTTCAACGCGCGGCAACGCTGATGCACTTCGATCTTTCTCGACTCCGAGCTCTTAAATCCCCCCGCGTTTCAGTCGCGCGAGAATCGCGCCTCTCTCCGGACGTTTTGTCGAAATTGGACAGATCCGTTGATGGTAATGCCCCTTTCGCGGAATCTTCGGCATTTTCGTTTTGGTAAAAACACAGTGAAACACGTCGTTTTCATTCTTCTTCGAATATAGTGTTGTTTAATTGATCAATTGGTGGTTTGGATACGGGACGAGAGACTGTTGTAAAATTTTTTACACTTTTTCACGTTATTTTCGCGTCGCGAGGAGAAATCAACGATCAGTATTGCCATTAAAAGCGGCGAGTTTGCTCATTACCATCGAGTTTATTGGAAATGTCTCGATTAACCACTCTCGCTCGATAACATCGTCAATTTTTTTTTTTCACCCCCTGTTATTACGATTTTTCGACGAATGGAAATGAAGAGGATCGAGAGTGTTTCAGTCCTTGATAAGACCACGTGTACGATTACTCGGTTTAGTGGTTCGCACGTTGAGATTAAATCTAACTTTTCCCGGAAATCGCGATTCTTTTCTCCGACTGTTCTCGCGCGCAATATTTCTTTTTAACCCTTTTAGCTGTGGTGAGTTTAGGCGCTTTTAAAAGTGCGCGTCTACGTTGCGTCGCAGGTGACGATTATACTCGTCAAACGCAGAGCGTGTGCAGCTGCTGTAAAATTAAATTAAATTACAAGGAAATAAATAACACTGTTTTTTTTTTTTTGAAAAATCAATAATTTTATCGTTAAATTTAATTGATATTATGTACAAAAATACTTGAACGTTTGTAATTTTCTTGTTGCACGAAAGAATCAAACATTTGGAGAAAACGAAATTTAATTTGTTCTTTCAGAACACATAGTAGCACTTTGCACGTCGAGCACCAATATCTAGATCCTTTCGTATATTATTATTATCTTCGCGTGGGTTTAATTTTCGACGATGTGCTTGGTACGTAATCTGGAAAGTGTTGAAAACCCGATGAAACCACGTGTAGGCTTGCATATTGTCGACCAATTGACGTTGTACGCGTTAGATGTAATTCAATGATTTTTTTTTTTTCGATACGCTCCAACAGGGAATTTACACGCGTTAATTTTCCATTATCCTTCGTTCTATAACAGAAATGAATTCAAACAAATAATGTCTGAAAGATGATTTATCACAGAGAAATTATATATCCAGAGTGACTTTCACACGACACAAGTCGCAACAAGCGATCGCAGCAAGACAATACTTAGAAATTATGCGAAAAGAACCAGTCGAGTCTAGTCTCAAAATATTCCAAAAAATTCGCAAATTTGTTTTACTTTTCACAATTTAGTTTGATTTAATTCAAGCAACAAATTCTAGTTACTTTTCCCGCACTTTTCACGAAGAGTACGCTCGTCGTTCACAGCTAAGAGGAACCTGCTCGAAGAACGAAGAAACATCGGACGCGTGAGAACGCGAATTAACTCGAGATCTTCGTCGGCGTGTCTCGTCGAGAGTTCGATATTCCGGCTCTGTTCTAAAGTCGAGAATCGCGATTGAAGGCTGGCGCGCGCGATCATTTGCGAAAACGGCCGTGCCCCTCGCGAAGTTAACTTCGTCTAGTGGAAGGAAGGTTCTCCGCAGTCGAGGAACGAGCCGAACAGATCCTTAAAAGCCAAGTATCATCGACTTCCAGCCATTAGTTTCCAACTTCTCTAGGGAATCTGACTAGAGACAGGAGGAGGAGGGGGCTGAGGGGAGGGTGCGTTCGCTCGAGAGCATTTAGTAAACTCGGCGAAACTCCCCCCACCCTGGGAAATCGGCTTTTCTTCCAACACCATTACGAATTTACATGATTACCGAGCGATTCGTAAATATCGTAACCGAATGCCGCGCTATTTTCGTTTCTCTCTCCCCCTTCCTCCCTCACCTCTCTCGTGGCGTGTCTTTCGTTTCGCGATACACGCGTCGTGTATATACGTTCTATGACCAGTGTTCCATGATAAAGTCCCACTATTTCTCAAAATTCCTACAAAAATTGCGATAGAAACTCGTATAAGAGCTGCACGACTTGTACCCCAGTACAATTCGTCTCACGGAAAGGTCCAAGAAATGAAGACAACTATTTTGCCATAAAATTTTATCGATATGCAAACATTTGTATCGATACAAAACAAATTACAGGCGCGATCGCTCAGTACCAGACAACGCCACTCCTACTCCCACGCCCTCTCACGAATCACGTGACCCAAGTCAACCAATCGTTAATTTTCGTTGCATCAGCGTTGCACCTGAAGAGGCCCGATTTTCTGGATTACCCCCGCTAAAATCACTTTCAGCGATAAAAGAACAGTAAGAATTTAATCTTCAAATTTGGCTTTTCACTCTGTTCAACCTAGAGTTAAACCTAGTTGACAAAATTATAAACCCCCTTGCAAAATTACTGAAGGTGCAAAAGTTTTCGTTATATTTGTTGCAAACGGATCAAAGTTAATCTTAATTAACATATCCATAAATTGAACGAATAAGTTTTAATAGATTTCAATAAATTCTTCGTTTAAACAGGAATACAATAGTACAATTTCATTTGGACAAAATTATAAGACGCGAACAAAAAAAGAACCAAAAACCAGTCTTTACAATTAAATTCTCGATTCATTTTTGATGTTAACAGTGGATCGATCCTATTCCATTTTGTATAACTTTGATTTGGACTCGTTTGGACTTTTCAATAATCTTCTTTTACATAACAAGAAAGTAGATGTATCAAGGAATGGCGTTATCTCGCCCATGGCACTACCCAACACGGTTTCTTCAAACAACCCGTTCAGTGGCACTGAAACGGTCAAACCGGAATTAGATACAGAAACGTGACCCCGTGTTTCGCCAGCTCGACTCGAACAAGCGACTCGCTGCTAACACCGCGGTCAATAAGACAAATATAAACGTGGAAAGAGAAGCAAGGATCGCCCGGTATCGACTAGCTGCTACTATCTTGGGAGCCGACGATACACACCTGTGTACATGATGTGTATCATCCAGCCAGATGAAATTGGACTCGATTTCCTTGCTCCGTGCTATCCTTTATTTACGATCTGTAGATTCCCGCGCACGTTCGCTGGAATCGCAAAGTTCTCGACGTCTCGGTGATCCTTGGCGATTCTTGGCGAAAGAATCGCGCTAAAAGGGAAAAAGAACGAACGCGTTGGAAAGTCTCGTCGACTTTGCTAATTCAGTTTCGTTGAACGCGAGTCAAACTTCCGTCGAACGCCCGTCGAAGGTCAACTCACCGGCGAAGCTCGAGAGTCAATAAAACGCCCCTCCCGTTGGAACGGAAGTGACGGTGTTTCCTTCGAAGGGGTGAAAGGCCCGGCGGCCCCGAAAGAAACCGGCGCATTAATCACGGACAGAAACTTCATAAGCTGGTGGCGTGGTCGGTATTCAGATGGACAGGGGGAGGAAGAGGGAGGGGGGAGGGAGACGTTGATAATCGTCCCTCGAAACGAGCTCCTTTTCTCGCGTTCCTTCCCACTCCCCCGATCCTCCCTATGGGGAGGGTCACCTGAGAGAGCAAGTATCCGAGGAACGAGGAGGGTGGTAATACAGGCGGGAAAAATCAACGACGAGCCAACGATAGCACTGGCTGGCAGGCTGCCGCGCCGGTAAGAAGCAGCAACGGCCCTGTCTGTACAACCCGGGCCGATACCCTTCTCTCTCTCTCTCTCTCTCTCTCTCTATCTCTTTCTCTCTCTTTCTCGCTCGATTCGCCAGGAATCTTTCTTTGGCTAATGCAAGAACTGTGTTCCCGCTGTAGCTGCCAGCCGCCTACCTTCCGGCGGCCATATACACTCGCGCGGTACATATACGTTCAGCCGGGTTATGGGCAAGGGGTAGGTTGTAGGTATGTAGACACGGACCGGGATACCGTGGGAGACGTGCATTTACAAGTGCAACTCACCACAGGGAGACCGAGGCAACCTCCTACGTCTTCTATGTAGCTCTCACCTCGCGCGCGCGCGCGTTTCTCTATGTACGTACGTACATGGAGAAAGTTCAGCCGGTGGGAAACAAGCCGAATAAAAAACCGTGGCGGCTCTTTTCGCCGACTGGGCCGAGCCGGCCGACCGGTTTTCCTTTACGCGAAGATTTACCGATCCTATTGCTTTTTTTTTGTTTTGTTTTATTTTGTTTCATCAATCAACGTTGATTTCAATCAGTCATTCATCGATTGAACAGGACACTCTCAAATTGCGTGGAAATTCAAGTGCGCTTCGTTGCATTCGTAATGAAATTTCTTTTTTTTTCAGCAAAGAGTAACAAAGCCTTTCGTCAGTTTTTAGTTTACGGCGCGCTTCTGAAGAACTTTCTCGCGATAAAACGATAAAACGAGAGCCATTTCGAGTTGCGTCTCCGAGCGCGCTGTGTACAGTCGGATATATATATAAGCTGCTGGGGAAGCTGCACTTATCAAGTCCATAAATTGAGAACTCGCGGAAACGCCGCGGTATCAGAAATATCCTTTCCCCCTGCGATTTCGAACTGCGAACCGTTCATTCGGCGAACGTTGACGTAACTTTTGAGAAAGAGAGAGAGAGAGAGAGAGAGAGAGCTGCTCTGCGCGCGTTGAATTCTGAACGCAGATCCTCCGTAGATTGCCAATTAATTCGAGTTCTGGTTTTGTTCTTTGCCCCCTCTGGCTGAGAACTCTTTCGTTCGAACGAAGGGACACCGAGTGCTGAATCATTCTCCCGGGCCAATTGTCTCGAGGTCTGATCGATCGCGACGTATTAGAAACTTCTGAATTGCTCGATCCTCGATCGAAAATTGATTCGAAAATGCGGGGGACTTTTGAGAGAATCTAAAGACAGATCTTTCAATGGCTGGCTTTCCACTCTTTCGACACTGAGCTGAATTTTCTTAGGACTGTTATCCCCGTCCGATCCTCTAAAAATAACGAGGACTTCGATATTTGCTAAATAGCGCTTTCGGGATCTAGGAGGACGAGGAATCTTGCGCAATTCGCGGCATTAGACGGGACTGTAATACAAGGGAATTGCAGAGAGGTATAATTACGTGTGTAGAGAGACGGTGGTGATGGTGTATACGAACAGTCTGAGCCGCGGAGAAATTAGTCATCAAAAGGAAGACGGCGCGATATCGGTAAACAACGAAAGGGGGTTCGTCGGACGCCCCGTGCTTTCGACCGTGCTTTTGATCTTATTAAAACAGCGCCGCTTCTGATTGGGTTTTGACGCGTTTGTTATTAATGTGCCAAAAAATGCATTGTTTACCGTTTCTGAGAGAAAGGTTTTGAAAGTGAACAAAACGCCGAAAGAACTCGTTGTACTAATACCAACAGAACAATGTGGTGGCTCGAAATTAATTCTCCGTTCGTGATAATTTCGCGTTTCGAGAGTTGAAACGAAGGGAGAAAGGACTTTGAAGGATGAGAAAGATGACACGACAATGGAGCGAGATATTTATTGCTGAACTCCGCGCGGAAAAGGGTTTTTATTGGCACTCTGCGTGAAAATACAAGGGGGCAGGGGGGCGAAAATAAAATGGCGTCGCGTAGTCCTCGAAATTTTTCTCCGCGTCCCATATTTCCGCGAAATGCGCAGCTGAATATTTTAGGTTGGTATTTATTAGAATATATCATGTACGAGAAGTTTTACCGGCGCTTCCAGTCACTTTATGTGACACCCCCCACACTTTACATCGACCTATAGATATATTCAAGCGTCACGTTTGCCGCCCTTAAAAGATGGCGAAAGGTTATCCACCGTGCGATACCACCTCGCGGCGATGCACTTTGTTCCGAAACTTCTGAATAAATTATTTCGGGAAATGGCGTGCAATCAACCAATTGCGGAAGTATCATCCGTACCTCGATAAAAGCTTCGAAGCTTTATCGTACGAAAAGCACGTGAAAAAGAACAGAGAATGTACATCGGCCGATGTACTAATTCTTCCCCTCGTAATTGACAAATTTTGCAGCAAAAGAGACGTGATCGAATGAAAAGCGCTGGATCAGAAACTCGCTTTGAACGAAAGACCGACATCTTGAATTAAATTTTCCTCTTCCTCTTCTTTTTTTTTCCTTTTTTCTTTCTTCAAATTAACGAATCAACTTGTCCAAAAATACAAACGGCTGGCTCATAAATTCCCGGCGAACGTTTCGTTGAAATTCGGCGCGTTTCCACGCCAAAAATTTACTATTTAAAGCGCCTATGCGCACGACATACATTAATTACCCCGCAAATTGAATTCCATTTATCCTCTCGTCCTGCCGCGCGCTCCCTCAAAAAATGTGTTTCACCGTTAATTTCAATTATGCCCCCAGCCCCCTCTTCCTCCCCCCTGTCTCTCGTCGGGGTTGGTTTCAATTGAAAACCGAACTAATCGAAAATCGTACTATCGTCGAATACGAAAGCAGCAGAAAATTGGAAAGTATCGACAATTATCAACCGGCTGGGACGTTCGTCGAGGAATATGGGTCGCTTATAATACGACTGAGAGCAGAGATGGTCGGGTTGAGGGAACGTTGATTTATCACGATGATCTCGTTACGAATGTCACCGACGTGCCGGTTTTACGACGTTGCCGGATACTTGCACCGAACGACGATCGGAGCGGAGTACGATCTTTCCGGGAAAGAAGAATCAGATCGCGAGATCGTGGTTTTCAAAATTCGCCGAGTTCTCGCGAAGAATCGTCGTCTGGTTCTTCCCGCGCGTTGTTAATCAATAATTGAACGCGATTAAAGCGATCATTGGTGTTTAGGGATGGCGTTCCATAAAGGAGGTTTTAGTCCACTAATGGAACGAGAAAGGTTGCCGTAAAATATTGCTTACATAGCGCTTTCTTTGTGCATAACGAAAAGGCAGAGTTGCAGCATCATGACGGGAAATTTTCAGCCACCGCTTTTATATATATATATATATACATACATATATATTTCTCTTATTTGAAATTACGAAGAAGCAGGGTAATACGAGTAATCTCATTGTGAATTTCCGTAGCCACCGAGTCTTCTTTGAAAATTTACACGCTTGGAATTAAAATCAGAGCACTCTGTGCGAATATTAATTGGCTGATTATTCCAGGTGGTGCGTCGTTGCGAGTGATACTTGGACACGTAACCTAATCAATGGATTTTTCTTTTTCTTTTTTTTTTTTTCTTTGGACGTCTGCGCGTAAAATACGCTTTCTTCGTGGAAGTTTCCTCTATCGTTGAAAAATGAACACGACCGACGTATCGTGCTAGAAATTTATGGAATGCAAAGAGAGAATGAGAAAGTCGATGTATTTGTTTGGTTGCGCACGCGACACGTGAAATATTCATGCATTCGGCAAACGTTTGACTCCATAGAAACCTGGCCGTGTGCAACGCACTCGTATTAATTAATAATTGAACGGCGCGTCGCGTTGCGTGAATAATTCATAATTAAAAGTCATAATTTTCGCCCGTGTCGTCGTCGTCGCCGTCGTTTCCCAGCGATACGGGCAAACGTCACGCGAGATGCGCGTTCAATATTTAACGCAAATAGAACGTCTTTCGCCCCGAAACGCAAAAAGTCAGGCGCGTCGGGGTTCGATTAATTTTTCGCAACGCGAAATTTCAAATTCCAAATTTCGACGAGACAAAAATTAAAAGACAAAGGGACCGATTGCAATTTTAATCTGAAAACTTTTCATCGTTTGCCGATGATCTCTGAAATTGTTATTTTCGAACGGCGAGTGCACGCGACTGAACCTTAGAACAGTGTCTGGCTGATGGCGGAAACATTGTTCGAAACGTGCGCGCACCTAAATTCGCGTCCGGGCTCGGAACTTTGTCGAGACAAAGCGTGTCTTCGCCACCGGGAGCGGGAACACGTGCTTGTTAACTGTTACGTGAATGATGGCCAGGGCATTCCCCCATTAAAAGTGGGGAAACGGTTTCGTCCTGATTCGTTGTAATCGCCGTGCGGAAACTGTTCTCGCGCACGACGAACGCATTCTCTTCCCCCCCCCGCGTTCAGCTCGTGCTCAACTTCGGGGAATGATGCAACGCGGTTTTGTATGGAATTATGTTTCGTTTAATTGGATTAATTAAATTCGCCGATAACGAGATCAGAGTGAAAAACAAATGGCGGGTGGATGGGGGAGGGATCGCGCGCATGCTTCGAGGAACATGTCGCGAATTTACGTGTCACGAACGTTTTAATTGTCGCCGATATTGTTTCGAAACTCTCGAGCGTCGAGCGTCGATCGGTTACAGTCGAGTTCCGTTGATAATTGCGATCGCCGAGCAATTTTAATCATCGTCCCCCATCCCCCCCCTCCTCTCTCTTTTCGGACTAAATCCCGGGTAATATTCTCCTTGATAACACGCGACACGCGTAATTGAGTCGGATCCAGGGAATTAGTTGTAGGTTTTCGAAACTCGAAGACCGAAGAAAGAAAAAAAAGGAGAAACGAGAGGGAAAGAAAGAAAAGCAGATCCAAATCAAGGAACATCCTGTGACCTTTAATCCCACGTGAGATCATTCGAGATCGAGTATCGAAACCTAGGTGTCCTCCACCTCTGAATATTCCCAACGACAGATTACGCAGTCCTCTCACAGAGGATCCTCAGAGATAATATCCTCTCTTCTCTTTCATATCGCAGCGAGTCGCGAGCGTCTCCTCTCTCTCTCTGGAATCGAAGGCGCGAATCACTTTTCCTCCCCGGACAATAGGCGAACAATACCCTGCCACCTACGGCTATTTTATTTTACGATCGGTATTTTTACGCGCACTTGCGCGGCCAGGAGTTGCATTTAATCCGTCCGTGGAGGAGCGTTCCCGCTAAGGCCTTGGGTAACCGGATGAAACGACGGGCGAGCGCCATGCTCGGGGACGGTTAAACGGGGAGAAGATGGGCCAACCACGGTGAATCGCGCGCCGTCGTTCCCGTTTTACGATATCCTGCCCCGCTACTCTCATCCACCACGGTGCCATCACTTTTTTCCACGTCTCACGCGCTTCGTCTCTTTTTTGGGGGGTTCCTAGAGTGAACGTTTGACGTAAAACAACCTCTGGGAGGGGGGAGGGGGGAGGGGGGGGGGGTTTAGAGTCGTACGATTTCCTTGCTCAGGGATCGCGAGAGTCGTTTCTGTATTCATAGAGGGGCGCGTTTTTACTCCCAAATCCGAGAGATCCGACGAGAGATTGAATATTCACCCCCTTTCGAGGGGTGTTTCAGGTTAGCGTCAATGGGAACTGAAATTAAGGGCTCGCGAAGGTTGGATTAAACGGTATCCACCTGTAGGCTCTTCCCCATCTGTGTGTGTTTCCCTCCCTTCCGTTTGATTCCTCCCCCCCCCTTTTCTTTTTTTCTATGCTCCGGCTAATCTTTTTTCTTTCCCCTCTTTTTGTACCTACTCTCTCTCTCTCTCTCTCTCTCTCTCTCTCTCTCTCTCTCTCTCTCTCTCTCTCTCTCTCTCTCTCTCTCTCTATCTCTTTCTCTCTCGTTGGTACGCGCCATTAAGCCCTTTAAACGAGAGTCGAAAGCTGGCAAACTCTTGAGGATATAATCCTGGCTTTGCGAGGCTATGATCCCTCTAACGGGCGAGAGCTCGCTCTTGCGATATTATATAAAAACTATCCCGCCTCGGTATCATTTGCTCTTAGGCCTTCAAGTTGCCCACTTCCCTTCCGGTTGATCGTTCTTTACGGCGTTTTAAATTCGTTTCGCGGCGTTTACGGGGCCATGCGCCATCGCCGTTACTCGCGTCCCTTTCGAGTTGTCTGTAATTATCGTCACACTTTTCTCTCTCTCTCTCTCTCTCTCTTTCTCGCGCGTCTCTCGGTATATCACTCTGCCTGTTATCATTTAATTATTCACGCTCGAAGAAAAATTCAAACATCGGGAATATCGTCCATTGAATTTCGACGATCCGTTCTCACAACGACTTCACGCAGTGTTGATATTAAATTTGGCCATTCGACGTTCGGGCGTTCCAGAGGTTAGACGTGTGCCGAATTCCTCTCGCGGCTTTCGGCCTTCGATTCAGTTCCCGCACGTAGCCTTTGATTACTTAAAATATATCTCCTCCAAACAATATTTCCGAGCAGCGAAAATACGTTCACTTCCGAAACTCGTCGCGACCGTAACGATCAATCGATCACGACGGAGCAATTTTTCGTTCGTCGATCGACCAAAATCGGCAAACACGTACGTAAGTCACGCGTCTCTGTATTTCGTAACTTATTGTTGGTTGGTCCTTATTGTTGGATTTTCTTGTCATTGTCGATTTGCGTCGGCAAATTGCAGAAAGCAATTTATAAGGTACGACGCAATCGATGCTGTTAATAACAATATTGCTACATGCATTATACACGAAGGGTATCATATACACAGCCCCGGACAGGGAAATTTATGCGTTACAAATGTTGGCGTAGCTGGCGAATTGATGTTATTGTTGTTTAATTTGCACGGAATATTCAGGGCGATATTTAGTTGAGAAATATTTCGATATGACACGATCAACAAGGTGTCCGAATAATTTAACGGGGGATCGACCCCTGACCTCTGTGCAATTGCGAGCACCGTCGAGGAACAAAGGAACTTTAAACTTGTCAAATATTCGTTTAAATAACAAAAGTGCGGAGGAAAGTGCAGTTCCACTCTTCTCCGGTACGAACGAAAAATTCAAACGTTTATCGTTAAACAATGAACAGGAAGAGGCGGAATTCAAGGAGAGTTTTCGCTTTGAACGAGGGAAGAAGGCGTTAAGAAATTAGCATGCTCGGTTGCCTCCCGTAACATCTCATGTATATAATTTCGACTTTCTTGATCCCCGAGGGAATATCGTCCCGCGTTGCTGCAAGAGAAAGAAAGGAAGAGAGAGAGAGAGAGAGAGAGAACGTGCTACCGTAAATTTACGGTGAAATGTTGCCTCAGCCGCGTACTCCACTCTGCCATATTAGACTGTATTCTCGAATTCGCGTAGAATATTACACGCGAATCGCCGTGAGATTTACAACCGCGCCTGCAATTTCGACGTTCGATGGTTATTACTGTTAACGACTGTACCCCCCCCCCTTTTCTTCTTTTATCCGGGACCAAGCGTTTCATCTTAATTCGCCGTGGCTCTCGCGTAAAACCGCTCGCACAACCCATGGCCAGTTAACGCTCCGACCCACTTGGAACTGAATTAGTAAGATGGGGGTCAAGTGATCCGTAGATGTTATCCGGCAGCTCGTCTAATTGATTATTCCTCCCGCGAGTCGTCGTCGTCTCGCGTTGAAAATTTCGTTCCTTCTTTATCCGTGGAAACGTTTATCGTTTATGGGAATGTTTCGCTTGGTGAAGAATTTATTATTATTTTTCCAATTAAGCGGTTTCCAATCAATCCCGGTTTTCCTTATTTCAAGCGATCGTCGAATTAGCCTAATTAGGTGTCTGGATAACTCGCAATTGCTGTTGAGAATTTAATTAGTTGCCTGTACTCTTTAATTCCCTGAAATTGTTTCCAACAACTACACAACAAGTATTCCTTCGATAAAAGATTTTCTCCGTGGCGAGCAACTTGAAGCTCGAACATCGACGTTTTCAATGGAAAACTTCTCAGCTCTCGAAACATTTAAGAGCATAATCTTAAATAATCCAGTTTCTCGAGTTTCCACTCGCTTTCCACCCCCACTCCACCGATCACGGTGTAAACAACCGTGGTAAGTTTTAATTTCCGCGGCATTGTACGAAATTTATTAATTAATCAAGAGCGGGCCTAACCTCTTAGCGTACGTTTTCGAATCGGAATTCAAATCTTGAAATATTTATCGAGCGCGATTGTAATGGGACGCGAGTTCAACGACAATATCGCGGGTATTTCGGCGTTCGATCGATTTCATTGCGGGAATATTAATTGTCAATATGTGGTTGAACAAATTCCTCCTCGCCTCTTCCCTTCGGAAAGGGCACAGAGTTTTCGAGACGGGGTCTCGCGCTGGATCTCGATCTCGATCTCGTTGGTCGCGCTGCTACGGAACTTATGTACAGGGTGATGTTCCAGCGTCGGTAGTGCGGGTGATTGTACGTCAAAAATAAAGAATAAAATTTTCGTAAAAGTTTCGCTCGAGGCTTTGTTTTCGAAGAAATCGGCTTTGAGCACGCGCTGGCAACTGGTCCGCGGACCATAACGAGTGACCAAACTGTACAGTCGTTTGCTCTCTCTCTCTCTGAACTCGACGTTCGATACAAATTAAACGGTAATCGTGATCGATCGAAAGACACGCGCCAATGGAGAATAATTTTCCTGCATGAAGAATAAAACAGAAGAAATTCGTTTTATTGTTGCCTGTCCTTTTCCTTTTTTGTATGATTGACGAGGTAAACGCGCGCGATGGAAAACGCGGGACAAACTGACTGAAAATTGCCAATTGATTTATTTTATAAACACTTCCATTTGACGAACAATTCCATTGTTATCGGTGGAAGATGGGCGCGCGGCGGTGGTACCACCGGGCTCCCCGCCGCAAATGGTACGAAAGCTATTTGTTTTGTTGATTAAATTCTTCGCCGATGGTTTAATTAACGCCCGGTTCGGCCCGTCCCTCCTCCCCCCGTTATTTTCTCATATCGTCGAAATTTGAAATTCTTAGACTGGACTGGTTGTTAACGTTGAAGCGAAACGACGATAGGGGCGAAGAGGGAAGGTAGTAAATCGAATACGTGGCGGAGCGCGTTAAACGGTCCTAAAATTTCGCATCGGGGACCATTCGAAGTGTCGAATGGAAAAAGCATTGCTCCTGCCTGAAAGAGGGAACAAGGGGCGGAGAAGGGGTGAAGAAAAATAAGAAACTCAGGTCGGGGAGTTTCGTGCCAGACGGTACTAGGGACGCCGGCTATTTTCTCCCCCCCCCCCCCGTGCTCTCCGGGGCATTTAAAAGTCAATTCACAATCAGTGTTTTATGGGGAAGATTAAGGCTCGCATTCCTCCAGTGCTGTGCATCTTTGTGCTAGCAGAAAGCCCGTCAAGTTTAAGCAAATGCAACGGCGTGCTTGTTGCGAGAACTCTCTTTCCGCGTGCGTGACTCTTTCTTTTCCATCTCTCGCCCCCTTTATTTCCGTTATCGTTGACGAATTATCCGAAAGCGATTTTCGCAACTGTAATTTCGCCATTTGTCAAGAGGCGCTGCGCTGTCATTTGTATGCAGATTCTTGCCCGCGCGGAAATTTATGCGTTAAATCTCGCTAGGCGGCCGGCCTAGCCGCGCCGTGAAAGGACCAATATTTATTCAGGTCTCGACGGTTTTGCCGTCAAGCAATGTGATCTGAGAAAATACACAATATTTCACGTTTTCGAGTTTTTCCTCGCCGCGGCGGAACTTTCCCACCGCGGTTTGAATAACCGCGTCTGAATGGACGTTAGTTAAACGCCACGCCGAGCATTCTTCCTCCCCCTCCCGGGAGATTAATATTCGCGCGGCATTCGAATTTCCGTTTTCGAAGACTCCTCTTCCCCGTAAACGAACGAACGCGAGTGCGGGACCTTGCGAATTTCAATTAGCATTAGCACCTTTGTCCCTCACTTTCGACTTTTGGGGAGATTGGTATGACACTCGGAGATGGGTAAAAAGCGAGCGTCGGGCTGGAATTTGTCAATGCGGTGGGGGGAGGACAGCGAACGAAGAGAGCGCGGGGTATTTCGGGATTCGTTCACGGTGGAAAAAGTCAGATGGAACGAGGCCGGTCGGCCAGGCTGCGGAAAGGAAGTAAGGGTGCAGCTATTCGCGTGTCCCGTGTAACGTTTCGACAAAGAGAGAAAGAAAGAAAGAAGGGGGAGAGATAGAAAGAGAGAGAGAGAGAGAGAGACACGGACAGAGAGAGAGAGAGAGGTACGAGAGAGGTTCTCGTGCACCTAGCCTCTCTCCATACCATACCATACCATACCAGGCAGAAACTAATTTAAGTTGGAGAATCACTTTGGCTGTTTCGATTTATTCAGATACTCGACGTATTTCCCGCGAGAGGCCAACCCGTCCGACGTTTCCCGGTGCCCCTGCCATTCACCTTCGATGCATGAGTCCCGACAGTGCGCGCACACTGGCCCACCTGAAAATTCTGCTACGCCGTGAAACCCGCTTAAACCGAACCGACGTATGCACTTCGTATTACCTGCCTCCACCCTCCTTACTTCTCCCCTACTTTCTCTACTCTCCCTTTCCGAGTAGTACACCGTTCGGCCAAGGAGCCATTGTACCCGACCGTCTGCGCTCCCGCAATTCTTCGCCTGCTCAAACCCCCTCGCCGTTTCTCGTACCGTTGACATACCGAGATTCAACTTCCAACCACGCCACACGTAGCAAAGTGGATTTCGCTTCTGTTTTTATTGAAACTGGCGGCCAATGCCACCCACCAAGATTGAAATACACCGATGGAAACGAAACGAATACGCATCGTTGGACGTAAGGTCGAATCTCATAATTGTCCAACCACCGAGCCTTGAAATTGTCACGCAACGTTGTCACAGACTGAGTCCTGTTCGCGCCCCTATCTTTTAATACGCGTAGAGCTCGAATGAATCGTGCTGGTAAACCTTGAATAATACTCCGTATTGTTCGGAAAAGGTTTAATAGCGATATGAAATACATGGCGTTCAACTCTGATCTCTTTATCAAGGAACTCATCGGCTTTTTATACAGCGTTGTTAGAGGTAGTGGGGAAGGTCTGGCGATTAAATTCCTCAGTGGCGAGTTGTCCTTATCTTATCGACATCCGGTCGTAGGTGTAGATAGGCCTCCTTACAAAATCGTGGACACGCGCACCACGCGTCCTGTTCGTTTCTTGTTCGTTCTTTTGCCGGTAGATGGAACGTTTGATTTCCAGCCGCCTCTGGGGGATCTCGTTTCACGACGAGCGGGGGTTTTTCAGTGTTCTCGAAGCATGTAAATCGCGGGAAGCGATTACTTTAGCGGAGCGCGTAATTATACAGGAATGCCAGGATGAAAATGGCCGATTCGATGGAATAGCGCGCGAATTCTTTCCATCGAGTTTGCTCGCTTTGCTCACCGGCGGAAAATCAAACGCGAAAGCTTTCCCATTAGAGAAGGCGTATTATGGACACGTGGCGGGCGGGACGGGAGAGAAAGACGAGAAATTCGATCGATTTTCTACGACGGTTTACAGCGTTTTACCGATCGGAATTTCCCAATCGTTTCTCCGCGCTGTTCTTTCGAGGAACGCCAGACTTCTTCCGTTCCCTTCTCTGCCAATTTGTTTGGCAAATGTCGTTTATCCGTGACGCGTCTCTACGCTCTGGATATTTGGGATTGTGATCGATCCCAACCTGTACGTATAGTCTAGAATGAACTATAAACTGTACTTTGTAAGTATGAGTGACGGCTCAGTTTTATCAAAAGAATTATTACGTCTTGAATATAGTCGATTCGCTGCCTAAAGTAGATGTTTTGCAAATTATAAATTTGTAATGTTACAAGCAGAAAAATTAAAAGACAATCGTAGACTTGCGAAATAAGTCCAAGTATTGTCTCATTCTACCTGTCTGATCTTAAATATATTTAAGAAATCACTTTCTCGCAAGGTTTGAACCAAGAGTTAAGAAAATATGAGTCTGTTTCTATCCTCTTCGTACCTGTGACAAAGAAGCACCTTCTGATCTTTAGGCATTGAGATCTGGATGACTTTTTGGTTAATCCTTTTTCCTTGTGAGATAATTTTTTATAAATTTATTCCCAAGTTAAATGCTACAGATCTTACCCGCATTCAGCAGCGTTGATGTAAAAACCAACTATTTTTACAACTTTTTGAATCTTAAATTTTTCCATTGTGGTCTTGAAGTTTCATTCGTCAGTTGGCGATTTTCTTTTAGAAAAATATTTACTAACTGTTACAAAAGTAATGGAGTAATTTCTTTATAACGATACGATTGTAAAAGTGTAACCATAACCTCTAAACACTATATCGACACACCGTAAATCGTTACTTTTAGTGAAAATTTTAGTAAATAATAATTTAAAGGAGAAAATTTTCAATTATACACATTGTACATAATTTATTTTATTTTTCAAACGAAAAGGAAAGAGTAGAAGGGTTAATACGGCTCGCGATCAAGATACGATACGTCGCTAAAAATTGACACTTGATAACCACACACCTAACGAGATGAGGGACTTGCCCTATATATTATCTGGAAACGTTCAAAGAAATTTTCAAGCAAAACAATTTCGTGACACGCGTTGATCGCCAATGCCCGATCGTTCGGAAATAACAAACTCGGAAAGCACATCTCTCATTAAAAGTTCCATCAGAAACTCTCGTTCCATAATCTTCTCAATCAGCCTGGCAATCTCGTCGCGAAATATCGCGGACCCGTCGATCATTAGAGAGGAGAAATTACTTTCTAAACAGATGGGGGATGCGCACGGCTTTTTCCAAAATTTTCCATCGCCGGGGATGGAAAGTTTCGGGCCGATCGTGTGTCGGTCATAATTGCGCGGAGACACAATCGAATCAGTGGGGAATACCCCACACGGTGTATCGATCGGCCGTTGATCAATGGAAACCCGATGAATTCGTGAATCGCCACCTGTGATGACGAAACACCGCTTGGCCGTCGACTGTGTGCCCCGTAGGTGGCGCGTGTGCGTGCACACGGACGAGGAGACGACATTTGGCTGGAATTGTTTGCCGTGCGTAACGCCAAGGCACCGGGCAACGCACACGCACACACACAAACGCATGTACACACGTCACGCCGATGGTAAACGCTCTCGAGCACCGCCGCCATTATCGGGCCTTCGAAGAGTGTTGAAATCTGCGTTCTGCTGCTGCGTACGAGGCGATTTACTGGCCGATTAGATCTGTAAGATTTACTGTCGTGCGATTCGCCCTTTATCGTTGATCCTCTCGTTGCAAACCGGGGAACGCGAACAAGTGACAGGAAATCTTTCTCGATTTCGATCTCTTAAAGGTCGAGGAAGGCGAAGGGAACGAAATAAATTTCGAAAATGTATCGCTTGGTTAATGTCTTTTCGCGAAGCTTGCTGGAATAAAGTAGTCCTCAGTGTAGCAGGATTGCGTGAATATAAAGATATTTTTAGAGAAAACTTAGTGTAACTTAGACCGACGAAGAAAAAGGGTAGTTTGACACTCGTCTTGATGAAATTTACGCTGTTTGCTCGAGATATTAATTTCGGTGGAAATAGCGATCTCACAAGAAAAAAGAAAAATTTTGTGAATTCAAAGTTTCTTGAAAGAACGCGAAGGACTAGGAAATGAAGACGACTTTTTGCCATAAAATTTTATTGATACGCAAACATTTGAATCGATAGAAAACAAATTACAGGCGCGATCGCTCAGTACCAGACAATGCCACGCCTACTCGAGGTCTATCCCACGCCCCCTTCCGAATCACGTGACCCAAATCAACCAATCGCTAATTTTCGTTGCATTAGCGTTGCACCTGAAGAGGCCCGATTTTCTAGATCACTTTCAGTGATAATATTCGTTTCATCCCGTCGTGATGAAGATTTTACAGCGAATGTTACAAATTTATCAAAAAATAAGGCTCGGGTTATTTCTCAATTTCTGAATGGCTCTCTGGATTGAAAGAATTAATAACAACTTTCTTTTCTCAGCTTTCGACATTCGTATGAATATAAATTTAAACGTGACGAGAAGATTGAGCCGTTTGAAAAATTTATCGTAACGTGCAATATATATAATGTTATACATGCAATACATATAATGTTAGTGTGCGTATCAGAAGAAGATACGCACGAGAAATCTTTCTTCTTGATCGGAAGAAGACAAAGGAGTGGATCGCAAAACCGAGTTGCATAAAAATCACTGTTCGCGTTCGCGCTCTTGTAATTAACTCGGCTGGAAGCAGTTTCTATCTTCCGGACGTGTCCGCCGACCAAGAGTTAAATCGTTAACAGCGTGACTCTTTGTAATTAGTAGCAGAGGCAATTATCCTTTGCTGCCCCTAATAAAATCAATGAGTTGGTAATAAATGGAGGAGAGGGTGTCTCCTTTGCGATGGAAACATCGATCCGTTCTATCGATAAAACGCGTTCACGCGGTATCAGTAGGCGGCACTTGATAAAACGCAAGCTTTTTGTATGAAATCAGTATTCTTTGAATTAATCGATAAAATCACAGTTATCGAAATGGAAAATTCCAAATGAAGGATTCTGATTTTACAGCGATTACTCCCGTTAATATTCGAACTCTTAAATATTGAAAGTGTTATAATTTCTGTAAAAAAAAAACATCATTTAATAATAAATTAGGGTTCGTTTTAAAACTTGAAACTTCTTCGAAGCTTTCAAAGCGTGTCGCTCGTCTCAATCTAAAATACTTTTACATCACGTGTGCAAATAATATTAAATATTTTTCTTTTCAAAATTGTCATAGTGTGTGCAAACATTGAAACAAATTTTTCTTTGAAGATTGAATCTGTCCATTTTAAAGCTTGAAGCCTCCGCTTTCCAAATACGTCGTTCATTTTATTCTAACAAGATGTTTTCACGCTACGTAGCAGATGCTACGAATATTGTCATGCTGGGTGAAAAAGTTGAAAAATTCAAAGTGTAACCAAAGCTTGATGCATGATCTTTTTTCTTTTTTTCGTCTTTTTCGTTTTATTAAACTTTGAACGTCAGACGAAAATTCAAGAATTTTTCAAAATTCGATAAAATAGCAAGAAAAACAAAATTGTACGTCAATTTTCAGGGGGTCACTGTAAAAGCAAGACTTGAATCTTGAAATCTTGAAATCATCGTAGATTCAATTTTTCAGCTATCAGTTTCTACGCGTGACAATTTGTAGGATTTTCGAGAAGAAAAGTGTCCTTACATTGTGAAAAATGCTTCGAACCTGATCGTGCCGTGCGATTTCTTTTTACAAGATTACAGCAGCGTCAGTATTTGGACGTTCGAATGTCGATTAGACGCTTTCGACGAGAATATCGCGCAATTTTCGTTCGAAAGAGACGGAGGAAGGAACGGTTGGTCAAGCCACGACTTATTAATCAACCGTGGGGGAAGAAAGAGTCGGCTGAACCCGCCGGTTAAGAAACTCCGTCCGTACAATGGCGTATTATTGTAGCCATCGACTTGTCTCCCGTTTCGCGTCCCCCACGGACTGACAGTTAAAGGGCGAAACGGCGGACGATATCGGGACTTTACATACGGAACAATGACCCGTGCATCGTGAATGCATCCCAATGGTATGGCAGCCCGGTGAGGCGAGCTCGTACAAGATCGTTTCGCATTACAACGGCGCAAGAAAGAGGCTGCGGATGTTCCGTCATTGTCTCCTTAAAGGATCCAGAGCGTTAAAGCCGTGCGGCAACAGCAGCGGCAGCAGCGGGTCGTTAAGAATGAAATTCCGCCGGCTTATCACCGACGGGAAACGGGGACTTTAACTAATTAACTGAGGAAAGGACAGGTCGCTGGGGATATTTCGGTGTATTTAACGAGGAAATGCACCGGTCGTAATGACGTTTTCTCAGAAACACGTTTTTCCAACGCGACTCCCGTTTCCTTTTCGTTTCCCCTCGGTCCTCGTCGCTCGGACGAAAGAACAAGAAGAGAAAGAGGAAGAGGAAGAAGAAGAAGAAACTTCCGGCAATCATTTTAATGGCGCTCCCTTGGTTAATTGAATCATGAAAAGTGCCCTGGCAGTGTTGCAGATAGCAAGAATGCAGATAGCAGTGTCGCAGAGCGCGAGAATACACCGTCCGCCGTAAGTGGTTGATGCGAGAAGTCGCGATTCGAGCAACGAGCGGGATAATTTGAAAGTAAAAAACCGTGGGAATTTGTAATTTCGAACCTCGGCGCGGGCAGGATGGACCGGCTCGACCGTGTCCCTCGTCCAAAGAGTCGATCGAAAGCGAGCAACGCAGAAATCTGCACAACACGAACAAATTCTATCGATCTGCACCCGCGAAAGGACGGCCCTCGAAGGTGTGAGCCATCGAATTAAAAGAACTCGATCGATCACTGGAAGAAGTGGAGGGAAATTACTTGTCACCTGGCGAGTAGAAATCATGCGAATTATTCGATCGTTGGATATTTCGATAAGGTCGCACTCTCGATAAGTGGAGTGTCGTTTCGTCTCGCATCTACACGGAAAAAGTATTTCCTAGCGTAGGTAAGGCTTCTGGCAAGGATCGCTGTATATTTGTTTCCGAGGGAATTCTAAAATACCCTGCGAACGAATTTATGGCTCTAATTGCGTTGAAAGCTTAAGAAATTGCAACGGCCGTAACTCGAAGAGCTACGGAAGAGCTACGTAACACGACGAATTCATTGAACGTCGAACGTGAACGGGTGGCCTCGCGCGCGGCAGGAGTGAATTTTATTTTTCTTGCACTTCGACGAGGCTGTAAAAACTTCTGTCCGTTCGTTCGGATCTCCACTTTTCGCAAAGCAGGGGAATATTGCCCCGCGGAACTGCCGCACATCTACAACGACGTTTATGAGAATCGAGCTATCATTTATATTTCGTTTTATATTTCCTTTCTTCCTCTCTCTCTCTCTCTCTTTTCGCGAATCTGTTCGTCGAGCACTCTGTCCTTTTTTTTTTAATTACAGAAATTTTTGGATCGAATCGACGGATTCGAGGAGATTGGAAAGGGTAGGTCACGTGGAACGCGATTTCGTAGGAATAATTTTGTTATTGGCTCGGCGTGTTATCGATACCGATGCCGTGTAATATTCATAAAACAGCATTTAACCGCGGCGTTTATTCTTTTAACGTGCTGCAACCTCTCCAATCGTATTAATTTATTGATAACCCGGCATTATGGTCCGCTCGGGCATTATACGTTTTATATTACATGGAGAACGATTAACAGCGACGTTAAATTACTTCGAATTTCAGTGCATTACCATACGTTTGTTAGCTAGATTGCATAAAAATTGATGGTATTGACAGGGGGATGCTGTAAATCTCGGGCACGTACAAACACACGTAGAATTTGTTTCCATATCTATCTGTTCTTAACACGTTTTTATATCGGCGTTCTATATCCCGGTGGATGCACGCAAACTTTCAACGATTGATCACGCGGATACCTCACAATGACTGTCTTGAAAAGTAATTCGAAAGATACTTTCTTTTTCTAGTCCGACTATTTTTAATCGGAAGAGTTATTTCGGGTATCGAATCGGAAACGAGTTTCATCGATCCTTCAGGGTGGTGTTTACTTTTTATCGCTTTTACTTCGAGCCGAATTTTAAATCACACTTTTACAGTTTTGTTATCGCTGCTCGAGGCTCAAGCTTGTTTGCGAGTGGAAAGTTGTTTCATCTCACAATCAGTGTAGGAGGGAAACATTTTTTCCTACACTTTCTCTGGGCAGAAACGAGAGAATGCGAACGAAAATGGAATTGAAGGAACGAAAGATGTGAAGGATGTTTAGGAAGGATGATGGAAGGTGAGATAGTGAGTAGACGCTTGTTGTTGTAACTACCGATCACCCATCTTAGCGGGGTTCCGCACACTGCTTTGCTTAACGTCGGAGATCGGCAGGACCTCGACGCTAGGCGCGCAGCCACTTGCGACTTGTGCTAGTCAGTGTTCGAAACTCGTAGTCGAGGAATCCTAGGCCGCTACAGAATCAACGGTAAATTTCTAATCTTGCGGCTTTTTCCAATTTTGACGTTTAATATTCCGTGTTTTCTTTTTTTCTTTCGCAAAATTTGGGAAAAATCCGCTAAACCGGAAATTTAATTCATCGGTTCGAGCGTCGCAAAGATTGTCTTGTGTCCAGCAATAGACGAGAAAGATGGCGATTCGTGATGCTTCCTTTCGTGCAATGTATTTCGAAAATCAAGACTCCTCGTCTGTTCGACCCTATCCGCTCTTTCATATCTCAAACGTCGAACGTGCGTGCATCGTAACTCGCGTGTTTACTCCTCTTTAACGTTTCGATCTTTTCTTCCGCGTTTCCTCCGCCGCTGCGCCGCTCCTTCGTCCTTTCATCCTTTCAGGGAGCAGCTCCCTCTTTCCTCGGTCTGTCGAGTAGAATCAGAGACGTTCGTCGTGAAATGAACGAGCTGCACCGAGCAAAGTATTATTTATTAACCGGGCGAAGGATCGACAAGAGAATCGCAAAGCTTCGGACGAAACCGTTTTGCAACGGTTGGAAATCTCGTTCGTGGATTGAAAGCAGCAACAAAGCTCTCTCTCTCTCTTTCTCGTTGAGTAGTTTATAAATCTTCGGGACTCGTAATCTGGCAATCGAAGTTTTCTAATCATCCGAACGCAACGTACGTAGTTTATATCGGGGACGGTGTTCCAAGGTGTTGCGAGTTGGCAGTCGGCGTGAAATACGACTTCTTCAGATCGGGGGATCGGAACCGATCTTTATCGCGCGAAGATATCTGGCTCTGTCTCTCCTCGCGATATCCCTGTTTCATTGATCGCCGAGAACGCGTTGGCCTTCTGTTAATAACTTCATTAGCAGTTCCAATTGGCAAAATTTCGAAACGCTGAAATCGCAACGCGGCGTATTAATAACTTTTACTGACTTTACCGATATTTATCAGCGTTCCTCGAGTTAATCGAGGAAAATTTTGTTAATAATGAGTAAAAGTGACGAATAAAGTATCAACGAGTTTAACACTACCAAAATGACCAATTTGTAATTTTCGTTGCGTACTTCGCTGACGTGAAACAGTGTAGAGATTTGTAGAGATTTAAATGATTTTTCGGAAAATGTATAAATAAAAGCTCGTGCGCTCCGTTGTATTGTTAAATTATTTTTTATTTTTTATTTTTTTAATTTCAACATCTCTGATGGAAATTCAATGTTTTCATCGCCGGTTGTTCTGAAGTTAACACGTTGTCTGCTACGGTGATCGTTATTTCGACTTTTATAAATATTTTAGAATAATTGAAACGAGATCAATGTCACTAACGAATAATTAATTTTTGAGTCAATAATCACAAATAACTAGATGACATTGTAAAACGAAACGAAAAATTGTAAAAACGTAATCAAATATTTTGTCCCACAGACATGTAAAAGTTTCGGCAGTAGTTTTTTTTCTCAATGCGGAGAAAAAGAAAATTTTATATCGCTTGGCATAGCTCGCTAATCTTCGATCGAAGTCGGACGATTTTTCATTCACGTGAATTCTCATCGAATTCCAGTCTAAGTTCAAGTAAAGTTAAATTCTTTTTTCAACAAGTCGAAAGCCTCAGACGTTCGGTGTATCAAGTGCAGTCAAATCATTTCCCCTCGTACCCGGTTTTCACGGAGGAAACGAAAGCAAAACGAAAAGGCAGAAGCATCGCCGGCGCGTTTAATCTCGCGGCCGATACAGAGAGGAGCGCGTTTTCTAGTTTGACTCCCACTGCCAATGAAGGTTAATGGATTCGATCTAGCGTATAAATCCCGCGAGATCATTCCCCCACTGATGAAAAACAGCGCTCGTTCGCACGTGTGCGCGTACATATATCTGCGCCGAGCGCGCGTTACAAAGACACATATTTTTTCGGCGTATTCCGACCAATTTAATCCCTTTACAGAACGTCGAACGAAGATTAACCACCTCTTTTAAATGCATACGTTGTTTTGCATCGGGAGCAACGCCGGCACAAATGAAACGTGCCATTTCAGAGAAATTACGAACTCGTATTAACGCGCGATCCTAGCTTTCTCTCTGTCGTTCCCTCTTCTGTGCTGTGTGATATTTAATAATTCGCATCTTTTTTTTTTTGGCTTTTTACATCGTCGGCAGTCGAAACTAATATACGAAGATAATTAAAACGGTGGCATAAACGAGGGATAAACGTTAATATTACATACAGTCCCTTGCCAGTAATATTTTACTGGTAGCTTTCGTTCTTCTCCAAACTGCGAAATCAAGCTGTACAAACGCATTTCGCGCGTCGAGTTAACGCGATTAGAGGATACTCGCCGATGCGATCGTGTTTTGAAACGCGTTTGTTCTTACACGGAGTTCCATCGTTTTTTTTTTTTTTTTTCGAAATGAAATCGTTACTTTATCGCAGACACGACGCGCTTCCCTCTACAAAAGTGGCAGTGGCGCGATTGGAAAATGAAACTATAACACGGTTGACCAGCTCTCTAAAAATGAAATTAGAAATTAAATCATCGAAGTGTGTACGTCCGCTCGAAGTATAAGAGAGAGAGAGAGAGAGAGAGATTTTCTCCAACGCGTGTAGAGGATTTTGTTTCTTCCTTCCTTCTTTCTTTTTTTTTTATCAGCAGAAACTCACTTGCGCGAGGAAAAAAGGAAAGACAACGAAATCCACTGCTATCACCGAGCCCGAGCTACCGCCGGCCACGATAAATCTTCGAAAGGGACAATGTTTCGAATGTTCAGCAGATCGAGGTCCCAGTAGATCGAATCGTGTATCTCGGCTGTACGTTACTTCCGCTTGAGATAGTGTTCGAGGGTGGTTTCCTTCGATCAGCCGCACACAGGGCGCACACGGGCCGGGGTTAATATTTAAAAGTGCCACGCAATTTGGCAGGGGCGTGCTGGTGATTCCTGATTGTCCCGCTGAGATTTCGATAGGACGAATCCTCCCGGAAGGAAGGAAAAAGGCAACAGAGCGACGGTGATTGGCTGATTGGTCCTGACCAATTTCTAAGTCCAGGCACGGCATACACCGCGACTCTAACTCAACAACGAGAACGCTCGGCTACGGTCGCCTGACTGGAATTTTTTCCATGTAATTACGTCTCTACGTACGCTCGAGCACCTGACCTCCTCCACCCTCTTTTCTCTCTCTCTCTCTCTCTCTCTCTGTCTCTGTCTCTCTCTGTCTCTCTCTTAGAGGCCTGTGTCACTGCGGTGAAACTAAATCATTCCTGAAATGAGCGTTCGATATATATATATATATATATCGTGTCCGTGCATTCCCTCGTGTACTCAGGTTACGGTTTTCCCCGATCGTTTTCCTCGATTTTCCTGCCGAATCTGCCGAATCCTCTCCATCTCTGATTTATTTTGTCTCCGAGAAAGGCGACGCGTGCCTCCGTTCCTTTCAGCCCCAACCTGTAATTGCAAACCCATCACGTACGATACTTGCTTCCCTTCCCAGCTGTTTCCCGTTTCAGATTCCACTTTCAGACGGCGATTTTACAGACGAACTCCCTACCGAACCCTCCCTTGACGAACGATTTCAGTTTTTGATAAATTTACAGGAACGTGGAAGTAAATTAATCGGACTTTGCTTCGAAACATTCTAACGAGGGAGGACATCTGCGCGCGATTATTTTCGAGATTTTTCACTTTGCGAGGAAACGTGGAATCAGGGTCCGGTCGTTGTTCGGAAGCTTCTTCCTATTCAGAGCTTCGTCTCTTTCCTTTTTTGCCATTTCTTTTTTCGAGTTTCGCGTCTGTTTTACTCTCGCTGTAAACTTAATACTCGGCGAAACTTTTACAGTAAATCGAAAACTTTTTGCTTCATTTCTCCCCTTTATTTTTTTTCTTCCCTTTCTTTTTTTCTTTTTTTCTATACCCACGTTCCTTTTGCAAAATACCCACTTGTCCACGATTTATAACCTGCATTTTGACGGTATGAACAACAAAAAAAAAAAAGGCAAAGAAGTGATAAGTTCCGGTTGAAAAAAGACGCGCCATTTGTTACGGAGGGAGGATTTACACTCCCCGCGATCTTTCTCATTTGGTCCACTAAATTTTCGCCACTTTCCCTTCGTTTGCATAAGAGATACCCCGGCCCGGTTGCTGAAATTCAAACCCGAGTTTAGCCTTCGGATTAAAGAGTTTGGCGTGCGAACAAGCTTCGTGTAAACGAAACCATGGCAGGAGTGCGCACGTTCGTTGCATTGCCTCTTCTCGCTTCTCGAAATTCTAGAAAATTTTTCTCTCTCTCTCTCTCTCTCTTTGAAAACGTGGACTTGCTTCGAAAAACGGACTCGCTTCGACAAGTCCATTAATTCGATTTCGATTCCGGGGGAAGCTAATTTCGTGAAAGTTGGCGGAACGGTTGGCAACGTGTGTCCGGGACATTTTTGAAAAGCCGTGGAGCGTGACGAGGGATGCCGGTTTTCCGGTTACGTGCGAAAGATTTGTTAAAGTTAGATTAGCCGTACGGCGTACGCGTTCTCGCGCCATCGACTTTGTAGATTCACCTCGTTTCCACCGAACTTTAAACAGCTTGCGCGTGTGTGTGTGTGTGTGTTACTGCTCGAGAGAAATTGATTGGAATAATAACTTTTCGCTAGGTTCGCGAGCGGCCATCGAAAAGTTTTGGAAACCTTTGCACGTATCCGGCCATACAGGACAGCGTTATAGAAGTTTTGCTGTAACAAAGCCCATTGGACGGACGTTTCTTTATTCCTGGCAATCTAATTCGCCACGAAAATTCTTACTCTCGCCTCGGTAAATCGACAAAGAGAGAGAGAGAGAGAAAAAATAAAAAAAGAGAGGCACAATGCCCGCTATTGTGCAACGCCACGCTGCTCTGCTCGCTAAGAAAAACAATTGCCTTGTTACTGGCATTAAACGTTTGTACGATTGTACCTCCTTTGACGATATGACCGCTAATCTTCTTCTTCTTTTCTTTCCTCGTTTATTCGTTATCCGTTACAACAAAATAATATTCTAGTCTGCAGCTTTTTCGTTCCTTTCAAATTTTTCACCCTTTTGCCGATCGTGTTCACTATTTCTGCAAATATTCCAATTCATCCTTCCAAATGTGAATCAAATATCAATTATAGTGTCATTTTATCGTTTTTTTTTTTTTTTTTTTTAATCACTGAAAGTGATTTTAGCGGAGATAATCCAGAAAACCGAGCCTCTTCAGATGCAACGCTAGTGCAACGAAAATTAGCGATTGGTTGATTTAGATCACGTGATTCGTGAGGGGGCGTAGACCTTAAATAGGAGTGGCGTCATCTAGTACTGAGAGATCGCGCTCATTCAAATGTTTGCATATCAATAAAATTTTATGGCAAAAAGGTTGTTTCCGTTTCCTAGTCAAAACAGTTGCTTCTGGGCCTTTCAGTGAGACGAATCGTACTGGAATACAAGTCGTGCAGCTTTTATTCGTAATTACTAGCACTTGAAAGCTAGCTGACCAATCGATACTCTGACTCGATCGATACATCGCACGAACATTTGGCGGACGTTATTAATCATTCCGTTGCAACTATCACTTGTGCGGATTGTCATAATCGTTACATGAATATGTATGTAAATATGCGAACCGGTATGAACGAATCTGCATACGTGTGTGCAAATACTCTCAGTGTTAAATAAGTATTCTACGTTGATTTTGCTTTGCTTTCGGATTTTATCTTCACTGCAATTGCTTAGAGAAACTAAATTTACGCACAAAATGTTGAATTCGATCTGTGAAAGGATGAATTTTATTTGCAAAAGAAGAAAAGGTGAAATGTAGTCACAAATTTTGGAAAATTTTGCAAAAGTTTTGCAACAACACCTGGTGAATTTACTCAGTCTGTAGCGCGTCGCGTCGAGTTGAAAATTATTTTCCCCGTAACTCCGAACGTCAAACGATTAACTTCACACGTTGCGTAGAATTTACAAAATTTGGTATTTTTCGACATCCCTCACGATCAACGTATTGGACAGAAATTAAAGACAGGGGGGAGGGGAGGAATAATATCGAGTGCAGCTGAAACGTTATGATAAACCGAACAGATAACAAACGCCGGGCCCATGAATTATTCAAACGTTGCAAAGTGTTTATATTTTAAAATGACGCAGCGACATTAATATTGCATAACGCGAAAGTAGCTTGATGCCCCAGAAAGTTGTTTCAGATTCCAAACTTCCCGCGATGCACAAATATCACTCGTTGCTTACTAATATTTTCGTATAAAGAGCTTGCCGAGCGATGCACCGATTTATTTGGATGTTTCCCTACCTACCTCCCTCCCTCCCTCTCTCTCTCTCTCTCTCTCTCTCTCTCTCTCTCTCTCTCTCTCTCTCTCTCTCTCTCTCTCTCTTTGCTAATTATGAAAGTACCTCATGCAACTCTGTGTGCTAATTAATCCGCAATCGTTCATGAATACGAGGTTGTTTTTTTTTTTCTTCATTCTTGCAAAGCAAAGCGAAAATACGAATAGAGAAGAAGAAAATAGAAGTAAAATATCAGTCGAAGCAAATTTAGCTTTCTTTCTTTCTTTTTTTTTTTTTTTTGATAAATGCAGGGACGCAGATAGACGATTTAATTTCCTTACGCAGGATCGTTTCTCACGAAGAGGAGAATTCGATTGTCATCGATGCCATTTGCAATCCCGAGCGTGCCGATCCACTCGAGGCCCCTTTCTTTTTCACTTGGTCTCCATTATTCTATTTATTTACACGAGCCCATAACTTACGGCACGGGAATGGTTATCTCTCTCGACGTCGAGGGTTTATACGCTCGTATCTCGTATTTCATGCTGCCGTTTCCAATGTGCATCGCTTCCTCCTCTCGGTTAGGAAGCCCCCTTCCTGTTTCGTTAACTCGCGCGCCGATTTGTTTCGGGTGTACCGGGAAAATGTGAAAATCGCGAGACGTCCGCCGTCTTGCATTCCGATTTTCGCGCCTCGACGATCCAATAAATTTCCCCCTCGCGCGCGGATAAAAGCCCCACCGGCCGATCGGTGGATATTTTTTGCAAACCGTAGTCGTTGTAGAGAGCTGTTCGATCCAATGAACCTTGAAAAATCGCGACTCATCCCTCTTTCGGGATAATCGTCGATCTCGTCGGATCTTCTCGATCGAGATCGATTAATTAAAACGGGGGAGAAAAAAACAACAGACTCTGGTTTCGCAAGAAAGAGAGGGGGTGAAGGGGGTCGGGGGCAGAAGCGATGCGTTGGGAAGCATCGATTCAAGGCCTCGCGGAAAACACTTTCCGCTGGAGTTGGAAAAGTCGAATTATTTATGCTCAGTCACATCGGTTTCAGTCAGAGGACTTAGCGGAGTTTGGCGCTTAACCGTGCCACGAATCAAGAATAGTGATTGCCCCGGCGCTTAAATATTCGGTCGCCATTTAAATTCAAGCGGAAACGAATGTAACGAAAGGATTTGCGTGAACAAGACAGCTTTCTGGTCGACTCTTGAGAATCCTTTCACGTACACTTACCATGGCGAAGTGGCATTTGGCAGGCAAACGGTCTTTTTTCCTTCCTTCTCTCTCTTTTACATCCCCTCGTAACTACCTCGGTCGAATGGCCGAGGGCTGTACAACGGTAAATTCAACTGCTCGCTCAGTTTTCGCAACTTCGACGGTGTCGCGGCGAACGCGCGCTAGTTACGCAACTTCTCTCGCGTGGAATACGCGTTGCGGATTTATTTAAAAAAAAGAGGAAAAAGTAATCCCAACTTGTCGCGCGAGAATTCTCTCAATGATAATTCACCAGCTGGCAAAGCGGCCGAAGATTGATTTAACCCTTGAGACGTACCAGCCGCACCATACGGTAGGAATTCAGTCGCGATCTACACCGAGAACGGCGAAATTTTTCGTTAGGCGTGCATTTCTGAGAAAGTATATTTAAATAATCAGAACACTGACTTTTGCTATATTAAATCAATATTATTATCACTGAAAGTGATTTTAGCGAGGGTAACTCAGAAAATCGGGCTTTTTAGGTGCAACGCTGATGCAACGAAAATTAGCGATTGGTTGATTTGAGTCACGTGATTCGTGAGGGGGCGTGGGCTAGACTTCGAGTAGGCGTGGCGTTGTCTGGTAGATCTACTGAGCTCCTGTAATTTGTTTTGTATCGATTCAAATGTTTGCATATCGATAAAATTTTATGGCAAAAAAGTGGTCTCCACTTCCTAGTCAGAATAGTTGCTTCTGGGCCTTTCAGTGAGGTGAATCTAGTTTTTTATTTATTCGTATTCTGCATTGAACCGTTGATGCACATACTAAAAATTTAACATCAACATTAAGCTTTTTACAACAATCGTCAAGGAGATTTATAAATAATCGTTAGGGATTGTATATAACAATCACCAAGGAGATAATCACACAGTCGTTGCCGAGTAATTAAAAAAGCGAGTTTCAGCATGGAGAGTAGTTAAGTTAATTCGTTGTAATTTACATTGTAGAAGAATATATATTTTGTTGCATACATCTTATTTAACATACGTTCTAAAAATAAAGCACGTAGTTATTCTTTCTCTTTGTAGCACAGTGATTGCATCAAGTTATCAAACAATTACATCGCATCTACGAAATATGAACATACGCAACCTGAATCGTTTGTTGTGTCATGTTTGCATGTACTTTCTCCGACCATTTTATTATCCCAATTTTTCATTTTAAGGATATGAAAATAACTGTAAAATAAACATATTTAAATAATATATGACTGACGGAATATGTAATTGTTGAATTAGCATTCACTCACGTCTCAAATGAGATTTGCCGGAATTACGGTCGATAAAATTTTCCGGGCGTCTATAGGCGCCTCTCGCGTCAGCCAATCAAAGTAGGTTAAGCGCCTACAGGCGCTACGGTATAAGAGCAATTTTTTTAAGCGTCTTTAGGCGCCTACAGTGTCACTAAGCGCCTTTACGCGGCAAGTAGTCAGAGGGTTAAAATAATTTCCACCTCGAAAAGAACCCGAGTTGCCCGTGAACGACAACTTTTGAAAGGCAACGTGAAAACCGAATCGGTCGGCGTGTGACACCGAAGCAGAAGAGCCAGCCGGCTGGTGTTTCCATGGATAATCTATTCTCGCCTCGTATGGTCTGTCGGTGTTCCGCTCGATATTTCCGCGACGCGACCAAAGGTGGTGACCCCTGTTGCGGGGGGTGTGTGTCGAAGAATCGAGAGCGGGGCCACGCACGTGCGTAAATTCACGGGATCACGCGTGCACCGGCTGCCCTGGAATGCGGCATTGGGTACAAATTGCGGCCATTACTCTCGCCATGAGGCAACCGGTTCCTCTCTCTCTCCTCTCCTTGCTTCGCCTCGCCACGCCACGCTACGTTTCGACCCTCGCGGAGGACGCCGAGACTATTGTGTATGAAATGATTATGGCGGTGCGGTATGAGGTCGCGAGAGGCCGCGCGCGGCCGTTCGTCACTTAGATTGGCTCGTTGGCAGCTGGCAGTTACAAAAGGCGGCAGCGGCGCGCTGTTGCAACGATTATACGCGTACCTGCGAGCTTCCGCTCGTGCTCGCGCTCCCGTTTCGACGGGGGATTGCCCCCCCTCGATAGCGCGCGTCTCCTCGCTGCGGGGAATGGTCACAGTCGTCGAGCGTTCTGATTTGAGGATCCCGATTTTACAATTTAGAATCAGTCAAGGCCAGCGATACGACTCGATTTAAAAGGACATCGTTCGTTGCTCTTTGTTACCAACGCGTTATTCGATTAATAACACTCTCTTTGACCACAGAGAACGTGGCAGGACTGCTGCGGGTAATTTGCAGCGATGAAAAACACCGTAGTTTCGTAGTTCGTTTGTAACGGAAGCGACGTACGTTCCGCGCCGTCCACTTTGAAAAGCGGGAAGGAACGCGGAGAAGCGAACGGGACGAAACGAAACGAAACGAAAAGGGAAATGGGAGGGGTGAAAAAAGAAGGAAATTGAAAGGGTAAAGCAATTGCCTCGGAAACACGACGTTTTCTCTATTACGCGGCAAGTGATACTTGTAGTATCCGACCGGCAATTGCCGCGGTTCGGTTTCAAATACTTCCTTTTTTTTTCGCGAAAATACGCAGTCCATTTGATCAGATTTGGAAAGGAGAGAGAGAGAAAAAGAGAGAGAGAGAGAAAGAGAGAGAGAGAGAGAGAAATGTTCCACCGCGATAACAGTGAATATCCATTGAGCAAGGGCCCGGAGGGGGTGGCTTTCATCAGTTTTAAATACGCCATTTAAAAGCGCAGAAATCCTTTAATACTTTTGGCCCGGTTGGCTCGTTGCTGCTGGCTGCTGGCTGCTGGCTGCCGCCGCTTAAAGCTCGTCCAAACGTACCAAGGGGGGAGGAGGGTTCCCTCTATTCAACAGACGCAACATCAAAGAACCCAATCACGTGTTTTGTTCACGAAAATTTCCGTAGGTTGCGCGCAGGTGCTTATAACACTTGCTTCGTTAATTATACGCGAAACTAAAATACATTTCGTCGACATGGCGCAGTCAATGAGCCGGGGCTGCGCTCAAGGGAGAGCGAGGGCGAACACTCGAACGTGCGCGAGCGCGCGCGCGCGCGCGCACACGCCCTACACCGACGGTCAAATTTACTCCCTTTCAACATTTTCCACGCCGAGGCCATGGCTGAATTAGCGAGGTAAACTTCGCCTGTAGCGCCGAAGTAGTCGTGCTTTTCCACGTTAGAGCGGTTAAGAGGCTAAGAACCGCCCTTTAGCCGCAGCATTCAGGCAACCTACCTTCCTCCGATCTTTGCCCCTTCTTCCCTTGCCATTCTTCTCCTCCTCCTCCTCCTCCTCCGTTTTCCATTCTTTGTCTCCTCCGCCCCATTCACCCTCTTCTTCCCCTCTTTTTTCCCCCCGGTTTCGTTTGCCTCCGCCACGTTTGTCGGAAGAAATCTGCTAGCCAGCAGCGAGCGGAAATAGGCTCGGCGGAATATTAGCCGGCTAATTAAAATCATTCGGCGGGATCTCGGTAGGCGTCGTCGTCGTTTGGAGAGACCGGTGAAAATGGGAAATCTTGGTATTCAAAGGTGGCGTTAGCCACGAGACCAAGTACAACGCAAGGTAACTGGCGAGGTCGTGGCGGTCCCACGTCGAAAGCGACGACGCAGTCTCGAGGTCAGGTGCTATGATTACTCGTAAGTCACGGTGGGATTAATTAACGAAAAAGAGGGTCCGCGTTGTAGCTCGTTTTTCCCGTCGTCGGAAATTACCAACCTCGGATTCGCCGCTGCGGTTTGAACAAGATTTCCACGCTGCCTCGCCGCAACGTATAGCTGCCGGCGAAAGTTGTTTGAACACGGGGTCAGTTCAGTCCCGAGGCGAAACGACGAATCGTAGAACCGGAGGTGCCTTTCTTTCTCAGAATAGATGTAATTTAGCAGCTTTGTGAACAAATTTATGATAATCGAATCACTCGCAAACTTGCAAGTTTATTATAGCGGCGTGTACATCGAACATATAACGTGTACTATGTCACACATGTCTAATCTAGCTAGTAGCTAGATTAATCTAGGTTCACAGCGGTGAGGATTATGTCGAGTGAATGCCAGAGATTCGTTAGTGAAATCTTTGATACTGGAACAACCGGTCTTCAATATCTATCAAAATATTCTGCGTATAAATTGTAATTCGAACGATAATAATTGAAATGAAACTTCTGTCCAAACAGGAATAGATTTGTACAAATGTATTTCCATCTGAAACCAATGTTAATTTTGACAAAAATATCAGTGTCTTCCAAGAAGTTGTAAATATAGAAAATCTGGAATTTGGTTGCTCCAGTTTTGAAAATATTGGTGTCGTGATCGATAACGTAATTCTACGTCATTTCAAATTTTTTAGCTGAACGTCAATGTATTTTGCATCATTTCAAAATTGGCGCTTCTGCTGGGCGCGAGGCTTATATATCGCACCATGATTGATTGAGTACAATTTTCATTTGTCCACTAAATAAGAAAGTTTTTTCTCTTTATTAAAATTATCAGTATCTCCAAATTTTTATCAATCAATCGATCTTTAAGTATTAAATATTAATAACACAGATAAAAAAAATTTCTCTCTCTCTCTTCTTCTCTTTTTTAAAAGCACATCTGTATAATGATAATTCGGGCTGCTTCTTGCGAATTATCCCCATACGATTTCGATCGAGGCGAAATCGGACGGATCAACGAATGTTAGAAGCAATTTCAATGCACTGCCGCGTCGTTCGAACGATATGAAAGAGAATGTAACGGGCCAGTGGGGGAAAAAAAAAATAAGCAGCAGTAAACGGATCGGAAGACTACGATCTACGTGGAATTCCTAGCAAACAGCTTTAAAGCTCAGACCGGTGTAAATTGGAAACCATCGTGGAACGGAGTACCACGATCGTAGAATTCTTCGTAAACACCTTCCAGGCTCAATTTCCTCGCTCGTTATCGCTTAACGATAATCAGGACTGGTTTCCACTCCTTCTGACTTGCAACCACCTTGGTGTTCTTGGCGACTTTCTCGCCTTGAATCCTTTTTATCGATATGTTGTTCCTCGATGGAATTCCTTCGTTTGTTCAACCGGTCGCCAATTGTTCACGTTTCGGTTGAAGAATTCGCGAAAGAGAAAGAACAGAGGGCGGAGAAATACCTGGACTTATCCAGGTAATACGTAGATTACCTTTGCGCGAGACGCGAGAGAGGAGAGAGAGCTCAGACGCAAGGGTGGCAAGCCGGGCACATTCACGCAGACGGATTGACCAACGAATTCAAGCGAGCAAGATCCCCCATATAAAGGGCAACTCTGTTCCGTTGAAATGGCTAGAAACGTAGCTGCCGTTCAATACAGTTCGTTTGAATACCAAGCCGCCTTTCACTGGCTCTTACCGCTCTCTGCTGCCAGTTACAACCCTCTTCTTTCTTTTAACTTTTCTCCCTCTCTCTCTCTCTCTCTCTCTGTTTCTTTGTACACTTCTCGGAGCCGATCACGAGACGACGCTCGGGGAGGGGATTGAAGAGCTGGGAATTTGGCAAGAATTACGGTGCAGTTGCCCAGTTGGGTAGAAGACATGCGTGATCGAGGTTCAAAGAGGTTCCTCGATCTCCGGAGAATTGGACAATTTGTAAGATCGGTCTCTTCTCGCGCCCCCGAGTTTCGAAAACGACTCGAGCCTGTAAAAGTCGCCAGATATTCCAACGCGCACGCCGCGTGACTCGAGAACTCGAGAGGTCGAGAATTGGGTTTAAAACCGGGCACGGTAGTTCCAAGATCCCCAAGTTGCGTTTTCGACTCGAGCGAGGTTAAGTGGGCAACCGTCTACTCCGAATTTCGCATGTTTGATTTTAATTACCAGCCGTGGGTAAACCTCGGGCTGCTCTGTCGTGGATCTCCAGGCCGCAGAGCCGCGTATCAGCAACTCGGAAATTCATGTCGCTCGTCAGTTTGCGCGATGATAGCCACCAAGTCATTCTCCGACTGTGCACGAAGACCGCACCCGCACCGTGAAACGGTGTTAGCCGCAACCGTGCAAACGTCAAAAACGTCGTTCCACCACGGCAAGGTACTCGCTTCCGTAGACGTCCCTGGCCATTGATCCATAACGCTCGCTGCTAACTACCTAACGTTAATTCCCTGCAAATCTAACGGGTTGCTTAATTAACGAACTTGTTTAATTAATGTTTGCTCGGACGGGGTCGAAGCGAAGGTATATTTTTTCTTTTTATCACCGAAAGTGATTTTAGCGGGGGTAACCCAGAAAATCGGGCCACTTCAGATTTCGTTGCAACGCTGATGCAACGAAAATTAGCGATTGGTTGATTTGGGTCACGTGATTCGTGAGGGGGCGTGGGATAGACTTCGAGTAGGAGTGGCGTTGTCCGGTACTGCGATCGCGCCTGTAATTTATTTTGCATATCAATAAAATTTTATGGCAAAAAAGTCGTCTTCATTTCCTAGAACAGTTGCTTCTGAGGTACAAGTCGTGCAGTTTTTTAATCTTTAAATCGATCTATTGGATTGGACAGACTGGTGAATAATCCTACGTAGAGTGTTGGTCTATGTGTGAAGTGGGAAAAACGATTAAAAGAGAGTTTGTTACACGTGACGCCAGCAGAAACGTTGACTCTGCACTAATCTTTCTTTCTGTGCAAGATGTACGAAAATGATTCCAGCCCTCCGACTCGACGTTCATGTTCTAATACTTGTGGAAATTATTTCGTTGCACGCAAGGTACTTATTGTTATCTTTTGGGGAAAAAGAAACGTCACGTCTGAAATTAACCGAGATTTATGAGGGACCTGATTGCAAATTTTCCAAATTGAGAGATACGAAAGTCTCTAATTTAACAAGCCAACTTTTATCCTACGAACGCGATTGCGTGAACATCGCCAGTGGCGAGCAGTAAAGCCTGCGTGACACGCATCGGCGGTAGACCTAATCTAAACCTAACTTAAACGCAAGAAGACAAACGTGCAACCATCAAAGTGTCGAAAGACAATTTGAAATGCTTCGCGTCTACTGCTAGTGAAAAAGGTCTGCCATGGGTCAGCCATCTCGGCGAGCAAACGAAATTGCCGCGGAGAACCAGTCGCGCGGCACGCGTGTAACAATCAGTAAAAATTCAGCAGTACCGCAGTTGGAAGACGCGCTAAAAGTTTCCGTGACTCGTTCCGTGACGCGAGAAAACAGCCGCGAGTTTTCACTGACGAGAGGGGGCCGCTAACGTGTGTGCTCGCGGCAAATCGGTGTTTTAACGTTCGTTCATCACGAAACGTGACTTCCGTTTCGCGGCGTAAAACACGAGCAGGCTACCGCGAGCGTTATCCACGAGCTGCGTCTCGTTCGCGGAGTAAGACGAAACAACTTCCAACTATCGTTATAAATAACGAGGCGCAATTAAAGGAGGCCAAAAGGAGGATGAAAGCCCCCTTCACGGAGGAAAGAGTGCACGATGGGAAACGATGGAAATACTATCGTGTCGCGGTTGGATATATCGCGGTGCGTGTTTGATGAGCTGATCGGGGGAGGAAGCTTGGACTGGCTGGTACGAAACTTTGTTGAAACGCTCCGAACAGCCGCGAGTTTCTGTGTGCACGCGCACAGGGGAACACCGGAGCAGTTCTATGAATTTCGTGATCGAGCCCGAGCCCTCTCTCACTCTCTCTCTCTCTCTCTTTCCGGCAGGGTTTATAATTGTGAAGGGGTTATCAGAGTAATATCGCGTTAAGCGCGACGTTTGCGGTGTACAAATAACGGTAATTAATATTTGGAACGTTTGCCTTATAACTCGGAGAGTCGTGCTTAAAAATTTGTAAAAAAAAAAAAAAAAAGAAATATCTTTTAACGCCTAGATTGTCGTCATCGATGCACATGCATACATATGTATGTAAGGTTAATTGGCAAGGATATATTTTTCGATGACTCTGCTAACGCGAATGGATTGATTTTTAAAAGTGGTATTAAAACGTATCGAGCGTGATGCAGATTAAACGTGAAATACTACCTAATAAACGAATGATAAATATTAAACGTTCAAACGGCACGTTCAAACGACTCTGTTTACTGGATATTAAGAGTTTTTGTGGAACGTTTGTTTGATAAAATGACGCTGTAGGATTATTATCAATTATCCGCCGCTTTCGATCGACATAGGAAAACATTATTTATTTACGATGTAAATTCCGCCAGAGCCGCGTGTCGGGCAATAATTCCACTTGTGTGAAATCCGCGAGACACCGGAGTAAAGAAGTCTCTCCCTGAAAAATGGTCATTCGTTTGATAACGATAAAAAAAAGAAGAAAAAAACGACAGACGTCGATCGTCCGTTACTTTAAAGAGGAACACAGCACGATTTCTGCCCTCAATTTGTTCGAATCGCGCCACGCTCCCGTGACATTTGCAACCCTCAAAGCAGAGCCAGCCATTAATGGCTTCTTCCACTTCACTTTCATTTTTCTTCCCTGCCTTTCTGCCCGTAATAAGCATAAGCGGCTTATAACTCGGTCCGTTTGTCTTTATGAAAATGTGACGATTATCATTTAGTGTCGTTTGCTCGCATTATTTGCATCCGCGCCTCTTCCCCGAGAACGACCCCTCGGCAAATATCAAGCAGCACAAAAGCAACAGGTCATGCGAAAATTTTATAACGCGCCCGTTTTGTAACGCATACCGTGTCTTCGAAGCAAACGATCCGCGAAGAAATTCTCGGCGGAAGAAGCTTCATTATTCCTTTCATTATTAAACTTTTTCTATTTTTTCTATTCGACAAAATATAGAATATTTGTACGATAAGACATCTTTCTTAATTCATTGCAACTCGGAAAATACCGGCCATAGGTACAACTGTTAATCTCTTAAGTTAAAAGTTTGAGGTTAGGTTTGAGGTTTGAGGTTGGGTTTGTTTGAAAAATCAAAGTTTGTTCTGAAAGAAACGTTTCAGGCCCTTGTCGAACTGTTACCAGGAAATTCGAAAAAGATTCTATTTCAAAACGGATCGACAAACTCAGAAAATGATGCGATCGATGTGCACACTTTTGGCGTGGGGTCCCGTTCAGTGGAGCGGACCGAATCGTAGCGAAGGTTTAGGTTAGGTTTTAAATTTCGCGTGGACTCCGCGGGAAGAATTTCAATTCCAGTCTTTAACGATTTATTTCCCATCGAAATATGTCGTTCCTCGTGTCCAAATTTTCGTTTTCAATAATGAAATTTTACATTTTCGTTTTCCTTCTTCTCTCTCTCGCTCTTTTCTTTCCTCTTCTCGTCACGTCCCGATGATCAAAGTTTTCCAATCAAACAAAGATGTCTTTCGAGAACTCTGGCCAGCCAGGCTAAAAGTTCCGAAGAATACAACCGCCTCGATCCGGGAGCAAAGAATATTTATAGCGAAAGTTTGCATCCCTCTTTCATGTATATTAGAATTCTTCGCATATTTTTCGAAACGTACCGCGGATGAGACTGAATTACCATGTAACCAGGCTCGGGACAAAGCTCAATTTTCACCAATCTTCGCGGAACGTGTGCGCATCCCCGGCTGGATCAGTTTCCTTGTTAAATCTTGCACGTGTTCTTCAACTTCCCCCTTCGGCTTCCCCGTTCTCGCGCCGCGCCCGACGGAGAAATCTCTCTAATTTTAACGGGAACTAAATAATTTTGCGGAAGATCGTATCAAGATCGAAGCTGTCCGAAAGAACAGTTCGCGAACTGTTAATTGATCCAGCGCTTCTTCGTCGCGCTTACGGCATCTCTGCTTACGCGATTACTCGGTATTTCGCCATTTTGTCACGCGTGTTAGGTTGCTAACAGTTCCTAGAAAGGTGGCAATTTTCATTTTCTACAGTGGTAGAAGCGAACGTGTCCTTCGCAAAAGTTGGAATCGCTCAACAGCCAATGCGAAATGGGAATTAAATCGCAGCGACGATAAATTTCCCTTTTTGGAAAAAAAGGTTACTTTCCAGTATTAAGAAATTCACGGATCGAAAAATTAAAATTAAAACAGGATGAGTCACACTAATGTACGCTGAAAAGTTTCCAACGACGCGGAAGATTAAACGTTACAGTGCGACGTGTTTCAAACTGTAGTCGCGTGGCGTACGAACGTGTTGAACAGGAGTAAATTTCGAGGGCGGAACGACTCTGTATCCCTGCGCCTGGATTGCTCTTATCTGGAAAAGTTGACTTGTCGCAACCGGTGCGCGTCGCGCGAAATCGTCATTTCACGCTCGTCACGCGGGGCTGCATTAATTGGCAACGTTCCAATTACCGGATTATCTATTCGAAACAACTCGGCAATTTGCGGTGCAATTTTATCCAGCCATATCGGCCGGAGTGCTGTCAGTTATTTTCACCTCGAATTCTCGTTCTCGTCACGTAGCGGACAGCATGACGAACGCCGCGATTTGTTACATTACACCTGTTCGTTTTATCGCGGTCGGTGAATAGCCGCGAAGAATCGTCAAACAGGGAAACAGGAAACTACGTGCAAAAACACACACACACGCACACACGGAGCGGGAATGATATTTTTCAAAATGAGCAGGAAACAATTTCGCGCGTTAATGGCCACGCTCGTTTTCTCGTTAAATAACAATCGTTGTCAACGTTGCCAGACAAATTTTGTCCGCGCGAAAAATAGAATTTGTTACGTAAATTTTACGAAAAAAAAAGTGCGAGTCGAGTTTGATCGATCGATCGACGCGCTTCGGAACGAAACGCGAAATCTCGACGTTTTCCTCGGGGAAAGAAACGACACGGGTATCCAGCGTGGATAACGAGATTATCCTGCTCGAAGACACAAGTTGATCAGGGATGTAGATCCCTGGTACTATTTACCCCGTAAACCACGGGGCTGGATCCTCCAATTACATCGCGGCGCGCATTCATCGCCGGTGGTTAGAGCATCGCGCGCGACTCAAGCGCGCCGCTTTGAATCGCTTTCTCGAAGTATTAATTAGCGAAATTCTAATTAACGTATTAACACCACGAGACAACTTACCAACACTGTGTACCGCATTATACCCGGTCGTTCAGACGGTAAGCCTGCTAGTTATACCCGCTACGAATTTCTCTCTCTCTCTCTCTCTCCCTCTCTGTCTTCGGATTCGATTCGAAACCTCTCGAGCCCTGCTTGCCTGTCTGGCTGCGCGACGGACACATTGTGTTGCGCAACAGATTTCGTCGCGGGATTTATACAGAACGATTAACAAGCGTGCGTCACGTACGGATCGTTTGGATGGAAATATTATTGTCAAGAACAATCACGGCTGGCGTATATCTCTTGGGGTTCGAAGAACCACCCACTGTTGTTGGGAAAGGAATAAGTATGGTTTGCACTGTTTTTAGTGTATATGTATAATGTGTAAAATGGTAATTTTTTGAAAAACCCTACCGTGTGCAATTTGTTTGATCGAACTTTCTGACGTACACATACGTACACACATACTGTTGGAACAAACATACTGTTAACACTAGTACTATCAGGGAACTAGAGCATAGACTTTTCACTAGAGACATTAAAAGATAGAAAAAGATGGAAAAACTGTAAAATACAGTAGGATTATCATTTAAATCTCTAATTACACTACATCTACAAGTTTCTACATCTATAACACATCTAACGAGAATTCTGAATCATCGATCATTTTGACCACTTTGGTAGTTCTAGTGTTGTATTAGACTGGTGTCAATCGGGTGTATATTCTTTATGGAATTCGAAGGATCCACTGTTGTTATTATGCGATAGGCCTGCAATAATGGCTTCTACTAGATTCAGAAAGCTTGGCTCGTCTGAGAGACTTACGATACTAATGACTGAGTTTGTCAGATAACCTCCATCGAATATTAACATAACTGACGTCTGGTGGTTAGCTTTGATTAAAATGTTAAAAACCTTTCCGAAGGACTCTGGATGTGTTAAGACTGTGTCAAGTTAGTACGGGGGAGTTTTTCTCTAAAATTTCCCATCCACCATGAAAAAACTATCCCGTTGCCTGCACAATCCTTCGAGTACGTACGTGTTTTTGACAGGAAACCTCGTCGCACTTGAAATTGACTGAAATTTATGGGGCGTCGAAATCCTAAGTGGCCATCCACCTGGTCATCCATACACAGATAATTTCGTCTTCAGCCGAATCGAAAATTCTGTTCCTCTGGATCGACCCTTTCATCTTAACATTCAATTCCTTATCCTCTACAACAAACATATTCTATATTAGCGACAGAGATGATTCGACATTTTAAAACACGTGGACGTTTCTAATTTTCCACGCCGGATTAGAGCAAGTGTTGCGTACAATTATACATTTCATTCGATAGACAGAGAGAGAGGGAGAGAGGGGGAGAGAGAGCGTTCCTGGAGGTAAAGGAGAGCTTGTTTCTGGTACGCATCGGCGAGCCACGGTCACCGCGGCGCGTTGTCGGGCCGTTTCCCGGTGACTGGATTGTTGTCGTTTCATGGCTCCGTAACGGGACAAACCCCGTCAGCGACAATGGTCGTTTTATTAGAAAGTTCGGGGAGGCAGGGAAGCGGCTGATCATTATGCAGCTCGCGTTGTCATATTCCATTACCGTGGCTGCCGGTTACAGACGCAGCTGCCGCGGTTAGTTCGAAGAACAATTCGCAACGCGATATAGGGAGTCGGCATCACCCTTCAACCGTGCTTGCAGATGACATCGATACTCGACTTCCGCCTCCGCGCCCGGCCCGTTTGTAGCCCCTTGGTTTCCATCGCGAGCACGATTCACCAACGAGCAAACTTTCCGGGCTTTCGACGAGCACCACGACCACGACCACGACGACGACGACGACGACAACGACGATGGAAACGGGATGACGCGCGTTCTCGACCATCGTAGACACGCGCGTCCATTTCTCGAAATCCCTATTTCGCGAGATGGTCTACTAATCTGTGTTTTTGCGATGATACTACGGGATGAGGAGAGCTGAGAAAAGACTCGAAACTTTCTCCTAGGAAAGTGCTAGGGAGAAAAGAGGACTCTTGCGACAACGTAGAATAGAAACCTTAATAATCGTTCCTTCACGCGAAATCCAACAATATAATATCGCGAAGCAGAGGGAATTTGTAAATTACGTCAGTTTTCTTGGAATGTATTATAACATGTCGAATGTCATCGCCGAGACACGTAGTTTCTCAGAAGTACAAAAACGAAATTGTAAATATTGTCGGCAGTCGCGAGGCGAACAAATTGGAACAAGTCGAATATTTACGATCGTCAGTCGTACGAAAGCTGTCGTAAGCGTAACATTCGCGTGAAATACAGTCGGTTAACATTTCGGAAGAAAGTAAAATCCAGCTGAAATACAACGAGGAACGTTGTTTCCTTTGACAGAAATAGCTTAACAGTGAATATTATAGAAATACTCCGGACTTGAATATTATAGAAAATTGTTGGGGAGAATTTGGTGAGAGCTGTATATCAGAATGAGAGACAATTTGCAAATATTGATGAATTAAAAAAATGTGTGGAAAAGTGAGAAGAACAAAGCCAAAAGATCATTAAAATATCTCGAAGAATGGCTGCCGTTATTTAAATGCAAAGGAGATCGTACCAAGTATTAAACAATTATCAAACTTATTTCTTTTCTTTTTATCCGTTGTTTTCCACGAAATGTACTGTCACTTTGACCCTAAAATATTAAACATTACCGTATTTCCATTTTCTCTTTTTAATAACACAAAATTGCACATGTTGATAAAAACAAATATAATAATTTTCAGAGTATATATTGTTAATGGCGCAACATGAGTATATTGTAATATTTCTTACACGTTCGTCTCAAAACGATCTGCAGAGTCTTCAATCATTGAATTATCTTTATTCGTTCGATTCTTATAAAAAAAATTATATAGTAATTCACATAAAATTATAAAAATTATACACTTCTCGCAATGGTATTCCCCGATATCGAAGAATTTTAATTATTTTCAAAGCAATTTGATAAAATTATCATTCACCTTCGCCGTCGAGGAGAAAATGAAAAAATCAGATCCTCGCGTATCCGCGCAGTCGGCGGAATTTTTTCTCTAATTTCAAACTGGTTCGCGCGATTTAAGTCCAAGCGAGTGTTGAAACGTAGGTGGAAAATTAGCGTCAGCGCGGAAGCGCGCGGATTTCTTTGTAAAATATATATATATATATATATTCCCTACCTTCGTGCTGCTATCAGTCCAGACTCGGTATTACTCGTCACATTTATATTCCGCGGCGGCAGTTAGAGAGACGGAGCCAGTCGAAATAATTTCATTCGATGGGAACGGTCATTCGTACCGGAGAGGAGTTGAAATCTCGCGGCTGAATGGCATTTTTATGCATATCGCGGATCGCACGGTCGGGAAAAGTCAACTGGGGAAGCGAGATCCGGGCATTCGGGAACGACGTGGAGGATATTTAACCAGGATTATGGAAGCTCGTTTGGTAAAACATTCGCGGAAGTTAAGCGCCTCTCTCCCTGGCTGGCGATGTGGCTCTCTCTCTCTGTTTTAGGCAACGCCGGGCCCGCTCAGATAATTCTTATCGGGGTGTCTCTGGCTGTTTCAACGTGGCCGAGCGTTCGCCAATTCGAATTTTCTTCGAGCTCGATACGCGTTGGTTTATCTACCAACTTTTTCCACCGCGGAAAATATTCAGCAAGGATTGGTCGATACGTGTCTCTTCTCTCTCTGTCTCTCTCTCTCTGATGTCTTATCGTTTCCGTCGCATTCGACGAAAGTGTCCGAATGAAGTCAAACTTCGTAAATATACAGAGTGTCCCGAATTTAAATGTCAAAACTCCGCGGGGGTGCGCGAAGGATCGACGAGTCGAGGAGAGAAAGTGCTTTAGAGATTTGCTCGTTTTTGTGCCATTTTCGGGGAAAGAGAAAGAAAATAGTTTCCGGCAAGTTTATTCAACTCAGTCGATCAACTGAGATCCAACCGCAGTTTGGTACATCGAACGTTATTAGAGCAACGTCCAACTGCAATCAGAGTGGTCTGTGTTCGACGTAATGCTTGCGTTGCCGCGAAAGGCAAGCATCTCGAATAATATCCTCGTTACGATAGACGATGATAGATGACAAAGTGGAAAATTTTTTTGAAAATGAAGAAAGAAATTTTTGCCAAAGTTTGTTTGACACGCAAATTCGGGGAACCCTGAAATACAAATTGCAGCTCGAAGCTTGGAAACAAAGAGAGTAGGAGGTTGGTTCAGGCGTCATAAAAGTAAACGCATTTGCCGTGTAGTTCATTTCTGTCTAATTACTGTAATACCTTTATGCAGTACGTCAATACACGCGTTTATCGCGTTATTTTACGTAGAACGTGTGTCAACTAATATTAACGTGTTCATTTACATTAATTCCGCATCAACTACTAACGATTATTCTGATTTAATACACATTTGTGTATTGCATTTGCAACGTGCAGCCATTGTATGCACTCGGTAAACAACGGCACAAGTAAATACATGCTGCCGTAGAGATTAGTTTACGACCACGCAGAAAACAGAAATTATTCAAACATTAATATTCCGCGGATGAAATGTCTGCGAGTGCTGCCCGGTAATTGTAGTCGAAAGACTATGAATAATTCTTCGGGAAAAAGAAGAGAGAAAGAGAGAGAGAGATGTTGATTTCAGATATTAACGTCGGATCGTGATAATTTTTATTCATCGAACATCCTCTTGCTTCCCTCGCGATGAAACGCTTCGCTCGCCGCGTTAACCACGTTGCATATCGTTAAACTCGAAAAATGAACAGATCATTTGCAGCAAGCAGCGTGCAAACAATTTCCTTTCCCCGTTCTGCGCGTGCAAGTAGCCGTCATAATCGAGCTGACTTTTAGCCATAGCGGATTGTATGCACACCCTCGTGATTCTGTCCGTACGACGTGTTTGGTTAGGTTAAACAAAGGATGGGTCTTGCGTCGTGTTTCGTGCTGGCTACACACCCGCTGGTGTCAGCTGGCTCGGTCGGTCCTGTCTAAGATTATGTTTGTGCTCTCCCCGTCAGCAGAAAATCATCATTTTCGATAATAGAGAAACAGTAGCTGCAACTGACGATGGCGGACTCTTCGTAACTAATTTCTCGTTCGCCATGTGTCGCGGACGTGTTTTTGGATTTGAGATTTCAAGGCGACCTCTTTTTTTCTTTTTTTAATAGAACTATTTATCAGAATGTCAACATGTTTAAATCATAATTAAATGAAATGGATTACACGTCCGTCCGAATGAAAATGTATAGTCCCATTTAAGAAAAAAAGAAAAAAGCTCTCGAAATCATGGAGGCACAGTGATCTAGATAAAATTTATGGCTACGGTAAAACGTCCCTGTTGAAACGAAGTCGATCTTAGTTGAAACATTTTTTTCTATCTTTCTATAACGTGAATAGTTTCAAATGGAACCTATTAATATTATCTAATTACTTGCGCCTAATCTCGAGCTAAAGGAGCAACATAACCTCCAAAAAAAGTTACTCTGGCGAACGCTGAAATATTTTATAACCTCAAAGATACTGTAGCACCAACTAAAGGAGCAACATAACCTCCAAAAAAAGTTACTCTGGCGAACGCTGAAATATTTTACAACCTCAAAGATACTGTGACTAAATCGATCAAGATCTTTCGATTTCCACGATAATTTCATGATCGATGATCGATTTGTTTGGAGGCGCGAAGCAGCTTCCGGTTATTTCCATATCGAAACACGGGACGATTTCCGTGAACGAAATCCGCAACGTAGAGAATAGTCATTTCTTTTCTGCTTTTTCTTTTTTATACTCCGAGAAAAGACAGGAAGAATGGATAATTCGCTGACACAACGGCTCAACTGTTCTGATCACTCGAACGAGCATCCATTATCCACCTTAGCGCGGCGCGGGAACACGCCGCAAAGGGATGAAATTAATAACTGTTTGCGGACACGTTAAGCCCCTTTGCAGCCGTCCGCTTTATTAATTTAAGCCGGCTATTAAATCAGGAGACAGATTTCTATCGCGATTCCGCTGTTACACGCGCGACAATTGCTTCTCTTTTTAACGATAAACGACCGTGCCGCACGCGGTATTTAGCACGCGGTGTTTCAAGCGAACTCTGGTTACCGTTAATACCGAAAATTTAAAGCTTAAAACAAAGAGGGATTAAATTTATGAAACTTTGAATCCTCTGTCCGTCGTTCGAGCAAGCGCTTTCAATCTTCTCTCTCTCTCTCTCTCCCTCTCTCTCTCTCTCCCTCTCTCTCTTGTTTTCTCTTTCTTTTCTTTTTCTTCTCGAATATGTTAGATAGGACGTTGGACAGTGTTACATTACACGTATCTTTATCATTTCTGTTGCAGATGTCAACATGGTGGCCGAACCGAAACCTCATCAAACCGGACGCAAACGGCAGAATGTGACCAAAACTGGCAACGATTGGTGAGTGAACCGTACTTTCTCCAACTATCGTTGATACACGTGTACATCGTTTCGGCTATCAAACGAACGTGCGCTGTATTACGCGTCGGTTCAATTAATAATTAAATTAATTACAATCGTCGATGCCATCACCGCGATTGGCGCATTAAATTTTAATTTTGGAAACTATTCGCTGTAAATTGATGCGCGCGCGCATAATAAGATCCCGTTTGCACGCCCACGTTGCTGACATTCGATAATGACGGATTGATCATTAAAAAAGAGACCTATTAGGAAGGGTTACGAAATCGTATTAAACACCTGGAACTTAATTTTCTTATTCAAATTTAGAAAAATCGGAGACCACGTGAATGTTGCAAAAAATTGCCCGTAGAGAGATGGAATTCGTGGAAAATTGGGATGTCGATCGGAAAAGAAAGGGCCCGAAAAATCTGTAACGTCGCGCGTCGGAACTTGGCAGCTGGCCTAAGCCTGGAGATCGCGCCTCGGACGAGAAAGTTGGTCGCGATTCGCGCATAAATCTGCCACGTAGACGGAGAAGTCGCGTTTCATTCGAGGCGCTGTCTCTTGATCCTGTCGTCGTCGTCGTCGCTGATTCGAACCGGCGAGATCGGCTTAAGAACAGCGCCAAACAAATGCTAAACTCGATCTAACTGGCCTGCTCGTCGCGTCGGGCTTCTCCTCACTCGTCTCTGGTAACGTGCCGAGATCGTGTTTTACGCGGCGTACGTGACCACGAAATTCCGAGAGCCTCTCAGCTCGCCGAAAGAACGCGCCGAATCGCTGGCTAATCCCCCGCCACCCGATTCGTGTGTCGTTTAGACCGATTAAATCAACGTCGAAGAAACTCCAGAGGATCCCCTTGCTTTCGCAAATTGCTTGCTCCTTTCTCCTTCCTTGTACTTCGACGAAACTCCCACCGATTTTGACAAAATTCGCCAAACATGCTTCAGGGTATAAGGAAAGGGAAAAGAGATCGGCATGAACGATAGCGATCAATGATATATTGTCGTGACTTAATTTAATAAATAATTTGACATTATTAGTAGAGTTTCATCTCGCACTCGATACGATTATTCAATGTAATCGTGGATGGAAGAAACGAGCGTCGTTATAATGGGAAGACACTCTTGTTAAATTTTTATTCGAATTTTATCTATCGGTAAAGTAGAACGGTAATAGAGAGTAAGAGCGTAGCAAGGAGACATTAACGTGAATATTTCATCGGATCGGTACTACGAGTGTGTCTTTCAGAAAATTCAGGATAGGTCAGAGGTTCTGTATTTTCTCGCGTCGAGTCACGTTGACAGAGCGTCATTCGTTGGAGAGATGTATTTGCGATTAATGGATCAATCAATTTTAACACGTTCGTCGTCCGATCAATCCGTCTGGAATTGAAAAAACCGCGGAACCTGCGTTATTTCGCAGCAACGAAAAGCGGACGAAGCAGTACGTAGCTGTCGTTGGTTTGCTCGCTTTAAGGACATTGTCCCATGGGAGGGCAGAATTCCACAGGGAAAAGACGGTGGCCGCGTCTGGTGTCGCGTCATCTGGTTTCACGATCTGCGGACCGAAGAAAACGAGCCGACCAACTCTGGGCAACTGGTACCGAGGTCCGTAAGCAAAATGGACCGAGGAACACCGATTGTTTAGATGCTAAACTTTGGACGAGACACCAGGAGGAGTGCGTCCAATTGGCTGGACGAAGGCACGAACGCGTCTCTCTGTCCCCCCATCCTCTCTCGTTGTGGATCGACGCAACAAACGGCCGATAATGCAACAAACGGCAACAAACGGCAGCAAACCGTGATTCGAAATTTAACGATCCGGCCGTTTTTCACCGGCGGTGTTTCACGCAGCAGGGAGAACGAATTTCCCCGGCGCGGCGGTTCTCGCGTGACGTTTAAAATTTCTGGCGAAACACGCGGCGGAATGCCGGCCGGGATTTCGCGACTGCCAAAGTTCGACTGTATATAGCCGCGTTGTTGCTATTTTTTTTTTCTTTTTTTTTTTCAGTTTCGCGGCAAATTGAAAGGAATAACGACGATCATTTTTTCGACCATCGTTTCGAAAAATTTTCGTCCCGGCGTTTGGAAAATATAGCGCGTTTGGGAAATCTTTTCCTGATTTTGCCTCCCATTGGCTCTTTCAGGCCAATGGACAAACGCGAAATTGGCCTGTTTGGAAATATTAAGCAAGATTTACTATGCCGCGTCTTTTGATCGAAAAACTGATTTCGAAATCCCTTTCTTCTCTCTCTCTCTCTCTTTTTTTCCCATACCATTGTTTCGCAGTTACCGCGTCGAAAAATATTATTTCCAGTCTTTCGTATTTGCTTATTAAGATAAATTTACTGTTGCAAAAGTCACAGGGTTATTTTTCACCGGTCGGATAGCTCGGTAGAAAATGTACGACATTTCGCGCGAATGTGTAACGCGTGATATTAACGTGTAATATTAAAATTCATATATACTACGGCGCATGAAAAAAAAAAAAAAAAAAAAAAGGAAAAAGAAATGGAATGGCGGACGCGTTACTATCGATTTTCCAATAATTTCGCGAACGAAGCGAGATATCTCGTTTGCGTGCTACGCGAAATCGCGTATAATTGTGATATTTCACTTATTCGTATGGCTCATTGACTAAATATTTTTAATGAATAATACACGCGTTTTCCAATGGGAACTTCAAATACGTTTTTCATTAGGATGCGGAGGAAAAATGCGCTCGGTGCCATTGGCAAAGATCGCTTTCGCGTGAAAACGTTCAAACGGAGAAAGTCAAAACGTTTCCAGCGGAATGCTATCCGAATTGAAATCCACTCGAAAAATAGTTTTGGATAATTTCCAAAAAATCTACGTTCTCTGTTAAATTCCAGTTTCCAACGGGGGCGAAAGGAGAGGAGCCACAATTTTTAGGAGCCGCTCTTATCGTTCGAGTGTTGCTCGTTTCGCGGACATGTTATTCGAACATGTACCGTCAAAATTAAACAAATCTGCCAGCGTCCCGTTAAATTTTCGAACTAATTTTTCTTCGCTGCGTAACACGCTCGCTCTTTCCTTCCTTTTTTTACTTTCAACTCGTGCTTCTACGTTTCCGATGTATTTTCATTCGTATCCTCAGCTATTTTTCTGAAATCGTACGAAATTATTATTACGTTCGGGTAAATTATTGCACGTACGTATTTCGCTCGTTCTCGCTCGTGATTCGCCGAGAAAAGAAAGAAAAAGGAGAGTCGCGTGGTTGGTTAATTTTCGAAGCTAGTTGGAAATTCAACGGGGGAGAATGAATAAATTTCCCTCGGGGAGAAGGGGAGAAAAAGAAAAACAATAATGACGGGCAGAGAGGCGATCTCGTTCACGCGCCTACCCCTCTGCCGATGAAAATAATTGCTTGTACACGCAGCGGCTGTCCTCTTCATCGGACGTACGTACCACGTACGTACCCATTGTCCGTCAGACGTTTTCACGGAATTGTCGGCTTTACAACGTCACGTCATTTACCGTCGAGGCATCTTCGCGAACGGGGCGAAGTTGTTGTCTGGCCAACACAGCTGGCGGCCGCGAGACAGTGAAATCACCGTCCTGGCCATTGTGTCCATCACGATATATATATATATATATATATATATATATATGTGCGCGAGGATGAAAATTTTCAACAAGCGAGAGAGACGCGAAACCTGAACGGACAAACACGTTGTCCGTTGGAATCGCACGATCCTCCCGAGGCTGCTCGCGCGTTAATTCTTACCTGTCTGCGCTCGATCAATTAATTTTGCAAATCTTGGTCGTTTCATTCCTCGGGATGAATTCCTCGTGGACGACGCGAAGGAATTTTTGCACGCCGCGCGCGCAAAATGTGTAACCGAATTGAAATGATCTCGCGAACCGGCCGGAGAATTCCAAACGCGCACTGTTAATGCAGGAATAAGTAATTAGGCACGTGCAAACTTAACTGGACTTTTAACAAGTTCGTTTTAATCTTCCCGCTCTCGAAGCGCGTTCCCTCCTACGGGGACAAGTTCCCCAGTGCTTTTCTGGTAATTGGCAATCGTCCGTAGCGTGGCTGATACAGGGTAGCCAGCGATCGAAAAATTAACAAGCTACGCACGCCGTGTTGCAATCCTATCGGACTGCGCGAATCGAACGTTGCGCGAGCTCTTTTAATTCGCAGCAACGCGAGACGAGCGGAGGAAGGACGAAGTTTGAGGGAAAAATGTCATTTGACGACGAAAAGACATTTTCGTGGAAGGCACGAGTCGAAGCGAGCCGAACAATTTTTTTTTCACCTTCCTCCAAAGAGGAAGAAGAAAGGAAACCGCCCTCTTTTTACGAGCTTGAACTCGACCGAAATTCCGTTTCCGTAGACGCTCTGCTGAGACCAATCTGGAAACGTCAAGGCACAGGTAACTGCACAGTTGCGCTCCGCGGGATACCGAGGATGGCCTAGCAGTTTCCGTGAACGTAAAAAGAGACCGTGACAAGGGGGAGGGATCGCCTGTTTGCGTGCGTACGTGTGCGTGCGTGTGTATACGTGTGTGCACGTGCGAGAGAGGAAGCGAGAAAAGAGAAAAGCTGGAAAACATATTTCGCGCCGGTGCTGATGCATTATCCGTGGAGATGTCTGCAACAGATAGTGTCGTGGGAAAACGTCGATAGCCCTTTTCGCGAATGAAGTCTATTCTCGGGCTTTCTCTTCCGTTTTCCATCCCTTGCAATCTCGTTCTCCGCCCTTCTTCCACTCCCCCCCGTCACCCTATCGTTTCCAACCTCTTTTCTCGCGTCTCCTCGCTTTTTTTCCCTTCTCTCCGTCCTCTCTCCTTGCGGAAGATTCGCGTCGGGAGAGAGAGGCAGTTTCGCGTGTCCATTGAAACAGCCAGAGCGAGACTCCCTCTCTCTCTCTCTCTCTCTCTCGCGCGCGCGCGGTGAACAGCCGCCACTTTTTCGATGATTCCTCGGCGACGTAATTTTCCGTCATCCAGCGGCGAATGACGAGGCACGAAGAAGAGAGCCTCCGCAAGAGTGACTGTAATAGTTTCCACGGTGAACAATGCCCGGACTTCGAGAGTTTCGAGGTAAATGCGCACGGTGCTGCCGCTTCGCGTTGAAAGAAATTGTTCGTGAAGTACGTTCCCCGGAAAGATTCTTGCCCGATGCTCTCTTTCTTCTTCTTCGTCGTCGACGAATCCTTTCGTCCCCCTCGTCCCTTTCATTTTTCCCTTTTTCTTTTCTTCTTCTTCTTTTTTCTTTTTTTTTTTTTTTATTTTGTCCGCCGCGGCATTGCGTTTATCGATTCGCGGGAATAATACGGTCGGATGAATGATATCCGGAGGACGATCGAGCGTCGATTCGCAGCGCAAGCACTCGCGAGCGTCTGGGATTGCTAGACGTCGATGAACATTCCTGAAAGGGAGCCCCGAGTTCTTAGAGCTTCTTTGACGAAGTTTCAAATGGGGACGGTTCTTTATTTTATTACGGCCATCCGGCTCCTCCTCTCTCGGGGCTGAGGAGGAGGAGGAGGGAACTTGCGGATCCTTTTTCATTCGAATTCGCGGTTATTAGGTTGTAGTCCAGAGAGACGATGAAGAACATCGATCCGTTCTTTCGGATCTTTCGATTCCCGCGGATCCCTGTCCCAATTACGTGCCGCAACGTCAAAGAGAGAGAGGGAGAGAGAGCTTTGACTTAGAGGGCTAATCAGAGGGAATTGTTGCAGAGTACGTTGTTGCAGAATCGAGTTACGATAATGAGCGCGATGCATTGAAATTCAAGGTAGCGACGATACGATAAAAACTGTCAATCTCTCTCTCTCAGCTACGTAGCCTTAAATCAATTTCGACAATGTCATTGAAGATTGAGACGAGATTCCCCAACGCGTGACAAACGTGAAGGCGGTCGGTAGTGCCGTTAGACGAATAAATAAGTCAAAACGGCCCGGCACAGAGGGAAGTAAGCAAGGTATAGGTGCGAAGGAGGGGTGGCGAACGCGATATCTCGAAGGCGTCACTTAATATCGTCAGTCGAGACGGCCCAAACTTCTCCCGCCGTTCTTTCGCCGTCGCGCTTTAATGTAGCCGTCAATCCGCTTCCGTTTTCGCAAGCTCTCTCACGAATTCCCCTGTTTTCCTCCTCCCCGTCGTCCTCGTCCTCGTCCTCGTCGTCGTCGTCGTCGTCGTCGTCGTTCCAGCAGCCTGCGCTCCCGTGAATCGCGTCGAATCGAACCTGAAACGTTGTGCAACGCCGGTCGATCGTAATCGTCCGTTTTATTCTCGTCGTCGCCGGACGACGGCGACCGTCGCGCCGCCACCCGGGGGGGATGCAAATGGTCGCCCGGCGCGGACGGTCAAATAAATTTGCATATTAAGCTACATTTTAATACGCGTGCGTGTCCGCGGTAACAGCGCGAGACATTTAAAAATTATACTTGCAAACAGGGGAACATAATTAACGTCAACGGCACGCACCATCGTCCAACCCCCCGATGGCCGACCGTCGCCGCGTCGTTTCCCTACCGCGTCGTTCAAAATTTGTCGCTCGTTTTCGAGTGTCCCGGCGAGCGACGACGCCCACTGAATTCTAACTCGCGAACGATAAATCACGCGGGAAAGGTAAATCGCGACGGTTCGCGACGCGCCTGATAGAGCCCCCCCGCTCGGGCCGAGCGAATTTTACCGAATTTTGATTCACTCGAGAGAGACGACGACGACGAACCGGTAATACGGTCACGTCGCGGCGAAGTTTGTCCCCGGATAGTTCGGGGCAATTTGTCAGTATCAGATCGGAGGGAGAGATCTGCTACGGAGACGCGCTGTTTACTCGTTTCCGATTGCCTCTGTCTCGTTAACCTAATGGAGGCTTGACGACGATGGCCGAGTTTCCCATACCACGCCGATTGTTACCCGATGATTTTCCAGTTTTTCCGAATCTTTTCCAGTTTCCGGTTGCGGATGAACCGCAACGAGCAGTTCTCACATTTATTATCGCAACGAGCACCGATCGTGGCATTATACTCGCTCGATTATTAATCCACGTACACGTATTATACTAAACAGTTATTAATTGAGTATCAATTAAAATCAGAACGTCAATTGTTTTGCGGCGGGCGGTGCGTCAGTCCGTGGATATTTGATCATTAGTAAATTTGCATGCATATACATATTTAATGTTTCGTGGCAGTGCGATGACATTGATTGTGGAATTAAAATTTCAGGGATCGATGAGACGACTTGTTAGCTATCTGAAAAAAAAGGAACAGAAACGTACATATACATACGTATATCGTCGTTGTGCAATAACGATCAACGGAAGAAAATCTCTCGTTTCTTTGACGTAATTTAACGAAGCTCCCATCGTACGTATTCGGGTGATACGAGTCGTTGCATTAATTAACGTACACGCAATTATTATACCGAGATTTCGCGATCGATGGATATTCACGCCACTATTTCACGTTCGACTATTTCGTCGAACGAAACGATCGGCGGGGACAACTTGGACGTCGCGTTGGCTGTCGACGTGTGCACGAAACATCGATTCACCATCGGCTGAGTGACGAATGAAGACTACTTCCGGCAGAATCGACAGGTCTGTTGCAATCGTTGCGACACAGCCGGGCTAATATTTCACCGGCGGTAGTGACGATACTCGTTGATCGGTATACCGCAGAATCGGATTCGACGATCTCGTTTCGCGCACTTAATTCGCGGCCAGAGTCAGTGGATTTAGGAAGCGAGCTTCCTCCGGCAATTTCCCCGACGTCGACGTTCGATAAAATCGGTTCCTGGCATGTCGGCAAAAGGGGGTTTCCTCGTTGTCACCGCGATTCGCGATCAAGATGATCAAAGGCAAGGGTTGAAGTTTCGAAAAAAAAAAAACGTGAAAATCTTGCCAATTATCTCGTTAATCATTCCGACGGAAGGAAGAGATAAATGCGTCGGAGTAATCCAGCGAGAGTTTTAAAAAATTTAGCGACTTTTTTGACCCCCGGGGGGGAGGGGGAGAAAATATCGAAAAATAACGGGAGATTTTTTTATCCGAAAATTCATTTGAAAATATCAAAGCTATGCGTCGCGTTTTTTTTTCCTGTTTTTTTTTTTTTTTTTTGAAAACAGCAACCACTCTGTAAACAACGTTACTTTCGGAAATTCCGGGCAGTTTTCGACGCAACAAGTGAGAAGTTTGAATAACGAGGACTGATCTCCCGTCCTATATACTCCCCCCTTGACAAATTGTTAATCAAATTCCGCGTCTGATTCTTTTAATAATATTCGTCGACGAATTCCTATGTTTCGATGGAACATGATCCGCTTGTTGCCACTGTTGAACAGTTCGGAAACAAACAATTCTGCGCGATCGTCGGTTCGTTTCGACTTCGTTTGGAACGTTGATACGTTACGGCAGTGGTCTTTTTTCGCTCTGTCGTAAAAAGCTCGTGACGTACTTGGTTCGCGTTGGAGTGCCTGCGATAAAGCAAATTTCCGGCCGTATAAATGTACTCTGTATTAACGAGCGTTCCTCGTTAGCGCACGCGTATTTCGCTATAATCGCGAAACGCGGAATTTAACAAAATTCCATCGAGGGAGCTGAAGACGTTTCAGAAAAAAATGAATGACAATCCGACGACAAATCGCGTATATTTACTCTTGCGACTAACGTTTACTGAAATAACAATCTCGCTGAAAGGGTTTCTAACTAAACGCTTGAAATTAATTGAAAGTTCGACTACGTAATGAATGTTGTTACGAAGTAAATTCTGTGAACTCTCTCTCTCTCTCTCTCTGTCTCTGTCTCCTCGATACTACCGACGTAGTTACGAAATCACCGGTTGTATACAATGCATTAACGACTATGATAGCGGAAGATTCCAGGAGACGCTAACTGGCACGTAATGGCCGATATCCCGTTGTTAGATCTGATTGCAGTAACTATAAAAGAATAGAGCCGGCCTCGAGCATGGCATTTACCATTTCTGACCCGAAATGACCTACAACAGTCGCAGGAACACATTAATACAGCTAATGGCATTTCGAAACTTAGTTCCTCTCTCTCTCTCTCTCTCGCTCTCGCTCTCTTGGGAGACAAAACTCGCTTAATTGGTCCACTTTCCTCCGAGCACGAATTGAAGCGGAAACCAACGTTTGTTACCAATTCACGACAGCCACGAATAGCATTGTTACCATTATTATTTCCGTAATAAGTAGATGCACGCGTTGGAAACGCCGTATATTGACGATATTCCCCCCAGGTATTTCCGTGCTTTCGCCTCTATCGCCACGCCTGTCGTTTGCTCTCCCGGCAACTCTATGAATTTTTCACCGTCCGGATCTCTCAAACAGTCGAAACTTTGTCGTCGACGTTTGTTTCAAGACAGTGTTCGCGTCGCTTCACTTTTGGAAAGAGTCGAGTTTAATTTTTTCGAACGCGATCATTTCTATAAATTTCAGCTATATTCGGCGGTGGTGCACAGGAGTTTTGAACCGGCCTGTACCGCCTGCACGAGGCCTTCCAGCCCTCAACACCGAACATAAATATTAATAAGCAAGCGGTGAAATTCACGCTTATCGTGGCACCGTGAAGATTTACATGAGATAACACGACTTTCCTTTTGCCGTACGGGCCCGTTTGTGTGGCCCGTGCACGTGTATCTAGCAGAAAACACGTCGGCATTTACATACGACGTCGGATAAGGGAGTCACGGAGATCGTTTTGCGGCCACAACTTTTATCGCCACTGATATCTCACCGCCGCGCCGGTGTATTGCATTCTTTTTAGAATAAATAACGAGGCCCCGGGATGATGAAGCAAGACGCTGTTACACAGCGTTGTTTACGCGCCACGCGTAAACGTGCAACACTTTGAGGAATGATCTTTGCATTTTCATTCCTCCGAGATACGTTAAAGCGATAGCACGCTGCTGCTTCGACCGCTGTAATTTGTTCCATCCCCTTCCCTACACCTCACTGGCATGATCTCTTCTTTCAGAATCGCTCAATGATAGTGTTTACCATATTTCGTGTATCTTGGTGATTGACTGACGCTAAAAGTCTCTTTATTACGCAAAAAGTCTCGACGATTCAGAAAGCTTGGCTCGTCCGATTCCAATTTATCTGTCATTTGCGTTTTTATAAACAAATATGTGTTTACTTGGGAAAACTTGTAAAAAGTACGGTTTTATTAATGTATTGTTTGATTTTGTGGCTTTCTCGCCAAATGGTATACGCATCATAAAACGTTAAATTTACATACATATATTTGTAAACGTTAAATTTACATATGTACATACATAAAACATTAAATTTACATACACATTAAATTTATCGTTAAAAAGACAATAATTTCATCAATTTACACGTACCCCCAACTTTGAGTTTTCACCCCCTCAACATCGACGACTGCCGATAAAAGAAAAATACGTGTCAAATATATTTTCGAAAATTACATTTGTACCAATGAGAAAGAGAAAGTGCGTTTCGTCTCGGAGTCACTGTACTGCCTAGACTCATCAGTGGGGGGGCTGATGGCAGCGACTCCCAGACGCTTGGTTATTGTAACTATCCGCGCTAAGGCTGGGCTGGGCTCTCGGTCACCCATCCTAGCGGGGTTCCGCACACTGCTTTGCTTAACATCGAAGATCTGTAGGATCTTGACGCTACATCCACTTGCGGCTTGTGCTAGTCAGTGCTACGGAACTCGTAGTCGAGGAATCATAGGCCGCTACAAGCGACTAGAAAATTTAGGAATTTTGGAAATTTCTGGACGTTTAACTGGCCAGAATTACGCCCCCTCTCTTTCACACAGAAATTGTCAAGGGTTTACGTAGCCGATGATGATGCTGGATTTCGCATTACCAGGCTTCGTTATTGATTTAGTTGCGCACCATAAAACGTAAATACGTAAATATTTTATTAGGGAGCGTAATGCCGTCGTTATTGGTGAACGTAACTGTGCGTCGTGTATTGCCGAATGCTGCGCTAATGTTGATGATTACGCGCGCGCGTGTTCCTTCAACGCTATTCGTATCTGAATGCGTTGCTCGATAACGTTTGGCTTACCACAAACCGCTGCATAACTCGGAAACCCTCCCCTCCCTTACCACCCCCTCTGGCTATGTGTTAAACAACATTGATTAGTGACATCTGTAGAGTTAATATTCCGATAAATTTGATGTCCATTTCGCGTCTCGTTTAATGCCGATGATAATTGCGCCGTTAAATATTATTTTGCAGCTGTTGTCGCTCGAGAGCGTATAAATAAATCGGCAATGCTCCGGCCAATTTCGATTGTCTCCGCGCGTTATTTCCCCGCGGACGACCGTGAAATATTTAAGCAACGCGCGTTTCGGACGAAAGGGACGAACAGTTGATTGAAACGATTTTACGTAATGACGCAATCGTTTCTCGAAGGCAAACCTGTTGTTAAAGCTCTTCCAATTCGAAACTGCTGCCTGTTCACGCAAATTCCAAGGCCGCCCAGTTTCTCGCAATTAGGTCCCTCGCACAGGTTCACACAGGTCGAATTGCTGTACGGAGGGCCATACCTAGCGATCGTCGCGCAGCACGATTCATTACGTCGAGTCGATTTAATTGGCTGGGTAGTGTAACGCAGTCGCACAGATTTTTAGCCCTTTGTCCCTGACAAACTTCTTTTCGTACGTATCATCTACCAACGATTCATTTACGAAGCATCACTTCGAATAAAACGACGTTGGTTATATCGTTTAAATTAATGAAGCAATCATGAAGCAACGTGCATTGCGGGTTTGTTGGATCAAGTATAATGTAAATACAAGAGTTAATGATACATGAGTTCGCAAAAAGCAATGATAAGTCTGGTTTTTGTCAATCATTCTCAGAAATTTCTTCTCCTCAAGTACTTTTGTTCTTTTTACGTCGTTATGTTACAGCTTTCACTCATAGGCGGCTGTTCAGATGTTACTCCATTACATATCGCATCGTACAACTGTATACGTTTAGGGGTATTATATTAGGGGTACCTACGAGTAATGTCGGTTTTTGATACTGTACACAATTTTATTTCATTCGAGAGTTAACACAGTTTTAATCTATGATATAATTTAATAATGAGCACACTAAATGTCAATATATTCAACTAGAATACAGATTATGTTTTAATAAGTTAAATTATTGTCATTAGATGGCAATTTGAACTGGAATACAGGTTATGTTTTAATAAATTAAATTATTGTCATTAGATGGCAATTTAACTGGAATATAAATTATGTTTTAATAAGTTAAATTAGTGTCACATCAGATGACAGTATATATGAAATTCGAAGAAAACGACACAAATTATGAGTATTATACTCCGTATAATTATCAGCAAATTAGTCCCAGCTGTCCTCAAGTACCAAGTACCCCCCTTGGATGCAAAGGGTTAGACCGACGAATGATTTACAAATTTTTAAAATTCGTTAATACTCGTTTATTCGATCAGTCGATTTTAAGTCGAGTTAAAAAGCAGCCCAGCGTTCGCCTCCTCTTCGACACGTTAATTCACTGCGTCGGCATCCTCGCGAGTTACTTCACACCCCCCTCGGCTTTCTCCATTAGCCCGTCAGACATGGCTGGCCCGTAATTGCCCGCGGCCGCACTTGGTTCACCCAGGGTTAATTTCAAGTGTACCCTGTCCAGCGCGGATATACAACGGAAGATTGTTCGATCGTCGTGCGTTCGATAAGCTGTTCGTCTGGCTGGCTGCGTGTGCACGGCCCTCGCTGCCCCTCTGTGGTCCCGGTACACAGGCCGCACGAGCACAAACAACCGTCTCCCTGGTTCCGCGGTGAAACGCCGATGAGTATATTTGCAGATCAGTCGAGCGAGTTCTATCAACATTTCAGCATCGTTAGCATTCAATTACGCGATTATTGAGGGTCTTGGCCGATTCGGTGCGCCCGTGCTTTCTTTGATCGATGCACACCCCCTTTTTGCGAAACATCGGCGGAGGAAAAGGTTGGAAATAACAGCCGGCTACCGGATTGTTTCTTCCCTCGAGTCGAGTCAGGTTCGTTCAACCGATAGCCTCTACGTGTCTGTGCGCGAATAAAATTTCAATGTGTGCCCGTCTCCGCGAGCTATTTACGTTAATTTATCTAATAACCTGATCGCCCCGCGCTAACCACTTAATGTTTCAACACACCGACCAGCGAGGGATTTATAAATAAACAGGCTCCATCTTTGCCAAATATGAAGCAACGAGTCGTGTGTCAATTGTCGAAAGAAGAAGAAGGAGGTGAAGAACACGTCTGTGCAAGGATTCCGCAGATAAAGTGTTTAATAATCGACGATGCTTGGGGTGGTCGGGTGTATACATCTATCTGGTACACGAGTATCGATCGTACTTGGTATCCACGTGTCCAAAAATATGACTGATTCCCCCGGTTTCTCTAGCCGCCGCGGCTAAAATTAAGCGTGACGTACGAGGAGAATCACGATAAGTGGTAGTACACGTGTGTACAAGGTTCGCGTTAAAATTGGTTGAAATGAGCAGCGGCGGTAATCCAATTCCGAGCGGAGCACTGTCCCCTCTTTTCGCGCGGTTAGCTTCACGGCACGTGAAAATATGAAACAAATAGAATTATTAAATTATTCCACTCCACTTTACCACCGGATGACAGCTACAATTTTCGAGTCTTCGTTTAGCCGTCCCTTGCTAAACGCAGCAACTTTGTTTTGCGCGTCGTAATAAATTCCATTAATCTTGTCCCCCCCCCCCTCTCGTGGACGGGTTCATCTCTCTCTACCCACATTATCGGTTGTGAAAAATGCAAAATTTCAATTTTACCGTCCAACAGTCGAGACTTTTTCTTTCTTCAGAGGGGCGATCCTTCAGCCCCCTTCAGCCCCCAACAATTCGTCGGGTGCCTGCACATCGAGCCGGGGCTCCGGTTGTTTCCGGTAATTGCGGCAGAAAAGAAATACCGCGTTTAAATGCAAATGTATGCGAGACGACCCGGAGATTGACTAAAGAAGTCAAGACTTATCGCGGGGTAAAAGCATTTGGCTAAAAGTGGCTTTCCTTAATTGGAGATGGCGCGATAACGCCCCCGCAATTTATTTTACCCGCGGCTCTGCATAACGTTCGCGATGATCAATTACGCTGAGAACGTCCCCGCTTTGAATCGATACCGGCACTCGTCTAATCATTCGGCGTCGATCATTTTTTTCGAATAAACTCTGCTGGACAATTTCGTTGGAGAGTGGAAAGGGAGAGAAGAGGGTGTTTCGATCTGGCGTTGACTTTTTCGCTTGTTCGATTGGAAATAATCGAAAATAGTCAGTTCTTTTTCTCCGTTTTCTTTCCAATCGCTTCTCTCGGTGAGCTTCGCAGGAGGCAAAGCGAAACGAACGGCGTTTCATTTTAATGACATGAAACTGTTAGTTTGTTTGCCCGTTCGATTGTCAATATTGGCTGTCGCCCGTTAGTTCCTCTAAATTCGCTTGGAATGTACCCTCGGGTTTCCGATATGGAAACACCAGATTGATGACCGGGCCTGCAATAATTGTGATGGCTACGTACGTACCATGTACAGGCCGTCGAGGATAGGTGAAAACTTGGCGGAGAATTATAGGAACATGCCGGTCACGGCCAATGCATATTGTAAATACGCGCGTGTTCCCAGTGCCGACGTCAGAGTTGATCAATACCGTGATTTGCCAGTGATAAATCGCTGGCGTGTGAGAACGGGCCGAGCGTGGCATCGATCCGAAAATTTCCTGGCTCGGATCTCTCGAAGTCAAACCGAGGCTTTCGGAGAGATTCCAACCACGCCAAAATTTCGATCTTCAGCTGATCGAGATTGTCGCGTCCAAGGTCGAAGAGTATCGAGCCGAGTCGACGTGTAGTAATTCGGCCAGGTGTGGAGAATTATAGTTGGAAAATTCTGGAACGAGGTAAACGGACGAAACTTTTGTAGTTAAGACGTTGGTTTCTCTTTCAGTTCATTCGGGATTGAATTTTCTCTCCGGCGGGGCGGCTTTTCCATCGTAGATTAGAAGAGGAAATAGCATTTGGTCAAAACGATCCGACTCTCTGCGCGAGTGATATCAAAATGTATTGGATGGTGAACTATCACCTTTACGGGGCTTTTATTGAAATTCTTGGGGGCGATCTTGAAAAGAATTCCTTCCTCTCCTGCAGTCGAGTCATCTGGAAAGTCACGCCTGCGGAATGAGTTCAATGCGGGGGGAGAAGGAACCCTTATAACGTAATTTCGAAGACTGGGATAGAACGTGCGTGAGAGAATGGAAGTTCTTAAAAAGTGATCAACCCGAGGAATATATTTCCCCTTCCCCGAGATTATTTGGGATTTCACGCTCGAACGACGAGTTTTATTCTCTCAAAGGAAGAATGAAAGACCTTTCGGGAAATCTTCCAAGTTTTATCAATTAAAAAAAGAGAGAAAAGGAAAAAATCCTACAGTCTACCATTATTATTATTGTATCTTTCGCTTGGCTCAACCGACATTTCCCAGCCCCGGGCAGAGTCGATCCGAAATTCGCATTGTCACCGATTTCGCATTGTCGAATTTTCCGAGGCGTAGCCGATAGCCTGCAAAGTAATCGCGTCAGGATAATCAGATAGGGGGGAGAGAGGGAGAGGGGGGGAGGTTGACCTTACCGGGGATCTGTCTCTTCGGTTAAACCACCGAACAGACCGATGAATGGTCCTTTTTTCGCAAGCCACACCACCCTATACCGCGGGGAAGCCATGCAGAGGTGCCGTACAGCGAAATGGAGTCAGCTAGGAATGACGATGGCTGGATTAGCCTAGAGGCACGTGCTGTGGACACCATTCTCCACTTCGCTTGAGTGCTCGAAAATCACGTTCACGCTGAATTCAGCCAGAAAACAGACTCCGACGATTCACGCATTCTGATTCAGTCACCGTTCTCTCCCTCGCCGTGCGTCCCTACCTTGAACATTCCCCTCCGGATTCCTCCGTGTTCCCGCGTATCAAAGGACCCTCTTCCCTTTCTTCTTTCTCACTCTCTCGCCCGCTGAAATCGGTCAAGCGTTATCCAAGGCGAAACCGTTGGAACAACTGCACGAAACTTCCTCACCTGCGAATAATTTCACCTGCCGATGATCGTGAGTTTTGCGAAGGAGACGACACGCGGCGCGAGACGACTTTTAGAACGTGAAACACCGACGGAAGGGAAACGTCGGGAGAGCCGAGAGGTTCTGTCGGCGAATTCGACGCGAGTCGTAGTAACGTGACTTTACGCTTTTAAGAATTTTAGAAACACGAAGTTAACGATTCCTTTATTTCTGCGAGGATAATGCAAGCCCGGGTTGGCCAGCCTTGGGTTTAGAATATCTTCGAACTGGAACAGAGAGAGGGAGAGAGAGAGAGAGCACAGTTTCTTTGTTGTTACTTGAATTACACTGTCTCTCCTTTTTTTTCTCCTGTCTCATCTTTCCTTCCTTTCCCCTACCCGTTTTATCCCACACTTTCTGAGCTCTACTCTACCTTTCCCTGCAACTCCTTTGTTCATTTCGTAGTAATATTAAGATAATGAGACGAGTTTTCCGGGGGAAAGTCAGATACCAGTTCCCCGAGGAAGGGAATTACACTCCGCGGAAATAAAAGTTTAAAGTATTTCAAAGCGTGGATATTTTACACGCGATAATAGAATCTTGAATGAGGTTAAGGTGCGTTGTTGCAGCGCATTAAGTATGAATTATTTCGATTATCTCGGGCGGTGTATCTTTTCGATACTCGCCGGTACGTACGTTCCGTTCTCGGTTCATTCTCGGAATGACGTCGGGGAACTATCGGTTTTCGATGTTCCCCTTGCAAGTTAACAAAATAGCCGACCGTTTCCCGAAATGACTCGAATTTTTCCATAGCGTGTCCCCCGTGTTGCGCGACAACAGCGACCGAAACGGAAACGCTACCGGCAATTTCCATCGTACGGTTGTTTGCTTCGCTTGTAAATCAGGGGTCAAAAGAGTTGAGAAACTTCCAAACGCGAAACCTTCTCGACAGATATTCTTACGTTGCGAGATATTCTCCGAATGTAATAGGTCAGAATAGACGAACAAGTGTTTCTAAAAATGAGAGCGCCAGAATGGTGGAACCCATCGAGTACAAAAATAACAATTTCCCTCTCGAACCTTTAATAATTCGTTCATCAATATCAAAATGGTTCTCGATGTTCGTGGAAAATACTGACACTGAATACCGTTCGAATGGACGTTTAATTAAAAAATGAACATTTAATTAAATAACTCGTTCCCGCGGAACTTTTATTACACAGATTCTCCAAAATATCTGCTCCGCGAGAGCGCTGTTGAAAAGTAAATTCCCAAATGGTACGACATTTCTCTCTGACAAAAAATCCCGCAAAAACAGATATATCTTCTTACGCGAGATACGCGCGCAGAGTTCTCTTTTTCAAAACCCTGGAGAAGAACTCTCGATTGATTTCGATCGCTGGTATATAAATTGAATCTGCCGTTTTCGATATTTCTTTCGCGCCGCAGTTTTGTTAATGCGAAAATTTAATTTCATAAATACGAAGAGGATACTCTGCGAGTCCCTCGTTCAGACTTCTCTCGCGTCTCTCTGTTTCTTCTTACGAAAGTAGCGTTTACCTTCCGTAAACCTTCCTTTTTCATGCACTCGCGAACGCGACGAGTCAACGAGGTATCAGCAAGAAATGGCGCTAAAAATAGGTTAGGTTATCGTTTCGATAGGGCGTAAAAGTTCATTCGCTCCCTGCAGTCGCTCGGTGTCAGTTCTTTGTCTTCCGCGAAAACTTCTGGATGGCAGAGTGGAGCCTAGCTTTGACTCGTCACGTATCGTGACGCTATCATTCACGTGAAAGTGGAATTTCGAAAAATCGGCCAGCGAAGAAGCGGGAGTCGTATTCAACCTCTGCCTTTTCTAGCGCGCCGATACGCTCTTCGTCCTTTCCCACTCCCCTCGCGACCGACGCCGAGAATCGACGTTTTCCTCTTTCCATTCACGTGCTTCTTTTGCACGTTTCGAGCCGTTTTCTCACGACCCCTTCTGACCATTTGCCGATAATGTTACGATAACGAGTCAATGCTCGGCCGCGGGAAACTGTCTCGCGGTCTCTCTTCCCTCTATGCGCGAGAAATCAAAAACTCCTGCTCGCGCGAGAACACGGGATTTCGCGCTTCGAAACGAGACCTGCCACCGTTCTCGCGTTGGAAATAACCCGAAACAGCCTGCGAATATTTTCCGGAACGACGCAGGTATTTTCCCAATGGCCGGGGCGATTCGATTATAATTACAAATTATGCGTACGATGCCCGAGCATTCGCAGTCGGCGATTTTCCATTTAAAAATCCGCAAGTCGCGACTTCTCGCCTCCTCGCGAAGGCATAATCTCAACTTTTTTCGTATCGTCTACCAGCAATTTATTTACGAAATGGCGAGTAAAGTGTCGCTTTAATGTGTAATAAAATGACGCAGTATTGGGAACGATCGTCCTATTTGAGTGGTATTTAGCCATTATATTTCTCTAATATGTGACTTTGTTTGAAGCAATCACCAAATACAGTATACAGAGGTTAATGACACGTAATTTCAATCTTCTGAGAAATTTCCTTCACTTTCATTTTATTAACTTTCGTGAGAAGCAACGAGAAGTTTGCGTGAATTTTTGAATAATAATTTGACGATGATTATGACTCACTACTGCCTCTATCCTTGAGAATTTTTTCTTTTGATATTTTATTACTCCTCTTACATCATACCTACGTTTATTACAATTATCAGCAGTTGTAAAAAATTTTACAATTTTAGCTGTTATCTAAATCCAACACGTCAAGTGCCGTGACAGTAATCTTTCCATCTGACTGACGAAGCAAATTTAGTACACGTGTGTTAAAAATTGAAAAACTTTAAGATTACAGGAAAGAATAGTAGCTGAATATTGCTTTTATTAATATTTGTTACATAGCAGTATACAGAATAATAATGCAATGCTCATTTTAATGGGTTTTTAAATTAAAATAGGCAATCATCACAGAATGTTGTAACTTTCTTAATTACTTTTCTACTAATATTATCAAAAAAGTCGATCCTCTTCAGGTGCAACGCTAATGCAACGAAAATTAGCGATTGGTTGATTTGGGTCACGTGATCCGCGAGGGGGCGTGGCGTAGACCTCGAGTAGGAGTGGCGTCGCCTGGTAATTTGTTTTGTGTCGATTCAAATGTTTGCATATCAATAAAATTTTATGGCAAAAAAGTCGTCTTCGTTTCCTAGTCAGTTCGTTTCCCAGTAGTATCGCATTTTCTTCCTAACAATTTTTACAAAATTGTCTAACTTGGAATGCTGTCGTACTATGGTCTTGCGTTTTGCTGAAGATAATCAAAGTACGCACGGCACTTGACGTGTCAAGCATGGTGTCCCCGTACAGGGGACAGTCGAATGCAAAGAAAAAAATTAGAGAAATCAATGGGAATAGAATTTACAATCGTACAAACGTACGATTCAAGCTGGCAATTTGAAATGCCAACGAATGCGCCCGGTTAATGATGTTCACCGCGAAATTAAAAGCGCCAAGGTCGAGGTTGTCGAAACACTTTCGTGTTTACTCGCGTTTCGGTTTCACGCGAGCTCTCTCGTCCCGGCCGAAAGCAGAAGAAGTGTTTGTCGAGTGCGAGCCAGTCGAACCGTAATTTGTTGCGCAATTTGATTAAGAGATTTAATTAATGAAAGTAGTGATTTGTGTGCGTGCGCGTGAACCAACAGGTTCGGACCGAAATGCCAAGCACAAACCCTCGTGTCAATGCATTATACGTTTCTCCATCGAGCACGGTACTTTTTAGAAATATCATCTACCATCGAAGAAGAAATTGGATGAAAAATTCAACGGAATTCTAGACTTTGAACAGGTTTTAATTCAAGAGGGAAAATGATAGGGACGTACGAATTGAACGACGTTCCTTTTGTTATAAAGATAGATAGATAATAAATGTTCTTTGTAGAGTGATAGACGGCGGTTTTAATATTTGAAAGCAATATGAAATTTTGCAAGGAAATGAGCTCCTGGAGGCCGAATTTAATTAACTCGCTACTTCAGCGCGCATTAACGAATTTAGCGAGCACTTAATCGCTATTAAATTTCCTGTCACGTCTTGTTCAGCCTAAACAGCGTATGTGTCGATAATATCGGTTATCCTGATCTTGGATACTTCGGCATCAGCTACTGATGTTGGACTATTATAAGTAATAGCCCTGGTGATTATCGATACGTTATTACCAGGCGTTGCAACGTCCAATTACAACGTTCAAAGGGCCGAGAAAAATGGCTGTAATATTTCGTTCAATCAGAGTCTGTACGAAACTCGACAAAAGAAAAATATCTGCGCGACGTAAATCATCCTCGTAAATAATTGTCCATTTATTTCGCGCAACACTCGCGTCTACAAGTATTGGTAATTGTAATTTATGCAGCGAGTATTTCCAAGGGGGCCGCAAACGAAAATTCCACTGTCCAACGTTCATTTTTGTCGCGAAAGGGTGGAATTTTAAGCGGCCGACGCTCGTCCAGCTTTTTCTCCCCTTTTTCTTTCGCGGCCGCGACTGATACGAATCCCATTTTCTTGCCTGCCCGCGTTTAATTTCTGCTATTCGTTAAAATCAGTAGGCCAGCGCCAGCTTGCATTATGCACGACACGCGTCTGCCTCGTCGTGTTTTCACCTGCCCTGATCGCTCGACGTCAAAGAGCCAATATAGGGTCGTTAATACCGATAGTTGCGCGAAAATCCAGCATAAAGTCGGTGGTTCGGCACTTTTAAGTTTGGCGCGGTTTATTATCTGAAAATTTTGTGTATATAATAACGTGTCTGTAGAATTGACGAGAGATTATGAATTCCTATAGTTGAGCGGAGCAAGGCATTTAATACCACCTAGTTTTCACTTTACATCGGTTACAAAAATAATCAGAAAATAAAACGACCGTAAAAATGCATCGTTTGCATTGATCAATTGAAAATTTGATTGAACCATTTTGCACGGTGCAAAAGAAAAACTCTACGTGGAAATAACGATTCTTCTTTCCACTTAATTTACAAATATGGTATTAATCGTACAGGTTAAACCTAACCTAAACCTAACCTAAATGTTGCACATGGTATTTCACAAATCTTACGTGGAAATAACGATTCTTCTTTCCACTTAATTTACAAATATGGTATTAATCGTACAGGTTAAACCTAACCTAAACCTAACCTAAATGTTGCATGGTATTTCACAAATCTTACGTGGAAATAACGATTCTTCTTTCTACTTAATTTACAAATATGGTATTAATCGTACAGGTTAAACCTAACCTAAACCTAACCTAAACGTTGTACATGGTATTTCACAAATCTTACGTGGAAATAACGATTCTTCTTTCCACTTAATTTACAAATATGGTATTAATCGTACAGGTTAAACCTAACCTAAACCTAACCTAAACGTTGTACACGGTATTTCACAAATCTCGTACAGTCCAAATTGTCAAGCGTGCAAAGAAGGTGGAGGAGAAATCTGTCCGAGAGAGAAAAAGGAAAACAGGAAGAGAGAGAGAAAGAAAGAAAGAGAGAGGAAAAAAACGATGCGTAGTGTGGTCGAACGACGACGGAATGGCGAGCGCGGTGAAATTTTTAGAAAAAGTCCCGGCTCTCATAAATTTGCCAGCTCGTGTTTTCGAGCGCGCCAGATTAATTAAACAATCCGGGTAAAATTTAAAACTGTTTGCACGTTGTTGAAGACAAATTAAAAGTGCTCGGGCTCGTTCGTTAATTAAACTAACGTGAATTGAACGGACGACCTCCCAGAGCAGGCCGGTAACAGAAGTTGATCGCGTGCGTCTAAATGAATATATAAAACCAATGAATTTAAATTCGAGCCGTGCGCGATCTCGGCTAATAAATTACGCGATTTCGCCTGCGTGAGTTTGAACGATCGCCGCCGCGTAACTCGATAACTTAACCTTTGCCGAGTTTTTACCACCGAAAATACGAAATCTTGGCTCGATTACGAGTTATCGCGCGGCGATGAGTTTTAATTCCTTTGTTCTTTGACAAGGGTGACAAGAAACGTAAAAGCGTAATCCCGAATATTTTGCAATTATAAGAGACACAATCTCGTCGTGTAAATTACGACGTTCTTTATTCATCATCTCGTGTAAGAAAAGCGAAAAAGAAAAAAAAAGGAAGAAAGTGGAAAAAAGAGAGAGAGATAACCGTATCGTGCGCAAACGGGCACGCGTACAAAGGGAATGCAACAAAATTTCCACTATTAAATACACCGCGTTCTCCTTCTGTTTCGTTTTCACGTTCAAACAGCTATGATGAAAAATCGCAGACGAGCCATATTTTTCCATGTAAATAAAAAAAGAAAAAAAAGAAAAAAAACTGCGCAAAGTAAAGACCGAAAGTTTGGATAACAAAGAATTCGCCAGGAACAATCGGCCCCCATAATTACACCGTCATTTTTCGATACACGCTAACCTGTTCTGCACATCGACATCTTTCTCTCTCTCTCTCTCTCTCTCTTTCGCTCGCTCTTTTCCCTTTTTCCCCTCTCGTGGAGCACATTGAATGCATCTGTTCCCAATTTTCAATCTAACGTCGAGACACATGAATATTCCCCGGGTGCTGACAGGCTATTAACAGTTTACATTTTTTTTTTTAACTGTTTGATGGCTTGTATCCGTGTCTTCCAAATTTCGTTCTCCTAATTAAACCGTGAAATTTCGTCCGGGGTGCGTTCACCCGTGCAAATTTGCAGTAAATAATTACAAAGAAATACAGCGCACAGACGAAACAAACGTGCACGTTCGAAGAGCAATTATTTGCGCTGCAGTTGTCGGCTTGCGCTAAAAAAAGGGGAAAAAAAGAAGGAAAAAAATGTTTTATTTATAATTTCAAATTTCATCGGAACATGCTTGCAATTAAATCGCCGCATTGTGTTCCCTCCTCGCTTGAATGACGAAGACACGGCTACACAATGCGGCGAACAATAGACAAAATATTATGTACATTTCGTTGCATTTTATCTCACATTTTCGGATTTTATAAATTGCGCGGGATTCGTTCGCTTTTGCTGAAAGCACGGACGTGAAATCGTTGCATAAAAGCGTAAGTTGAAATCTTTATTTGAAAACGTGAATTTAATGATCGGCGCGCCGTCGATTCGTAACGATATTACATATTTTCCTGCCTTTCCTTCTTCTTCTTCTTCTTCTTCTTCTTCCTTCTCCTTTTTCTTTCTTTCTTTTTTTCTTTTTCTTTTTCTTTCTTTCGGTCCGTAACCAGATGCAGCATTTTCGCCTGAATTTATCAAGTATAATGGTCGAATAAAGTTCGAATCTTTCGGTAAACCCTGTATTTCGAATTACGCGCTTCAGTAATCGTCAATCGATTTGCCATTCGTGTCCAATCGCTGTACGGACCAGAACTGTCGTAGTTGCGCTTTCGACCAGGGAATAATATTCAGACATTCTAGGTCATGAATTCGCGATCGTTTCACCAGTCTTTGGCATCTCTTCTTTTTCTTCTTTCTTTCCTCTCTCTCCTTTTTTTTTCACGGACTTTCGGATCCGCTCGACGTTTCTTTCCACACTCTGGAAACACGACGGACCGTGTCTGCGCGAAAATAGAGCGGGTTGGAAATAATATTTCCAGAGAGTATTTTCGATGCTTCGATCGTTTGACAGCGTGTTTATCGATCGTTGCCGAAATTAAAACCGAATTTAGAATTCCTATTTTCACGCTGCTCCGACCTTTCGCCCCCCCCCCCCCTCGATAATTAATTATTACAACTTTGAGAAGATCTCGTCGTTCCATCTGTAAAACTAGCTCCGGCTCCGCTGATTAATTGACACTGGAATATTAATATTACTTTCGTTTTGCTTCTCTCGCCGTTATGGAAATTTCCCGGGATAATTCATCGGGCGCCGGTCGATCGCGCATTCGGTATTCCGAGGATCGTTCCGAGGGTCCATTAGTCAGCTTGAAATTTGCCTCTGTTTAAGACTCGAAAGTCTCGCAAGATGTTTCTCAGCCCTTTACATTAATGTACGAAGACACAGAATTGCCCAGAGTGGCGAGGGTGAAGGGGGGGACAGGCTTCCGTTCGGCAAAGCAAAGCAATCAAAGTAATTGGCAATTTTCTCTGAAGTCGATCCTTTCCGGTCCAAAGAGAGGGGCATTTCACGGTCAGCGTCCTTCCGTTTTCTCTCTTTCAACGGCAGAAATCGCGTATTTAAACAGCAACTAATGGGCCGTTTATTGACCGAAACGCTCTTCGTTCGGTCGATCGTCCCGCAAATTCTATTATCGTTCTTCTTCCTTTTCGTTGTCGGTAATTCTTCTGCTCCTACTCCTCCTCATCCCCCGTGTAACAATTAATTCGATAAGCGTTCGTCAATACATAACGCTGGATGAGCGTTTGCCGGCAACAAATAAAGTTCCACTTGAAGAAGGTTAAAACGGGGGGTTGAAGCTTCCCCCGTTTCGCGGAAATACGCGCGAGCCATCGATCCAACATCGTAACGTTTTTACTCGGCAACAGGCTGAAAATTTATCTTCAAATTCGATTCTTTTTCCTCTCAATTCTGGCTGACGTGTTTTGATCAATTTCAATCCCGGTTCGATGGAGAGAGAGAGGAAAAAAAAAAAAGAAAAAATTAGCAATTTCATTTCATCGAGCCGAACGAAGGCGAGGAAGTTTATTCTTCTCGTCTAATTTCTCAGCTGCTTGTCCTCGTAGACCTCTCTCTCTCTCTCTCTCTCTGTCTGTCCGAAGCAGTCGGTGTAAGTAACGCCTCGATGCCCCAGAATGTATCAAGCCCTCGAGTACTTACAGGGAGTAAAGTAATTGGCAATTTTCTCTTAAATCGCTGACCCATCCTCAAAGAACCGGCGCCGCTGTCCGCGGTTAAGTGAATAATAGACCACTTACCGATAAACTTGTCACGTATTAGACGCTTTGAAACGATGGGGAAACGATAATTAAGCCGGATTCCTTTATTCAGTTAAACTTGGACGCCCCGAACCCTTTTTGCACGCTCCCGGTAACTTTTAATTATTTTTCGCAAAATTGCTCGCGAGGCAAGCTACCGGCCGGCGAACATCTTTGCAAATCGCATTTCTCGACACGCAGGTGATTGACAAATTTTGCCAACACCGCCAATATTCTTATCGCTTTGTGAGGGAATTCTTTCCTCCGTAAGTTTAATAATTTTCATAGATTTTTTTTTCTCTTTCACTAAATTATCGTTTCTTTCGTGGTTCACTTAGTTTCTTTCTTGTCGCGTACGATAATTTTCATGGCTTTACTTTGCCAACAACGGAGACGTGATTGATTGTAATTTTCAGACTGGACCAAAACAAAGAAATCAATAATTCGTAATTATTGTACAGAACGTTTATCGTTGTCGTTCGTGTCGAAGTAGGTTAATTGATAAAGTGGCGAATATTGTAAACTGGAAATTCCCGAGTCTCGTTCCTTCCCCGGTAATTTTTAAAAATATAATTTCGTTGCCGACAAGAGCCAATAGCACGTGGAATATATGTACGTATCGTGTATTTTTTGAGATTTCATCGACACCAAGTAAAAATTAAAATTAATGCAATATTTCACAATTGCAATAATAATTCAGTTAAATTAACACGCAGCGCGGAAAATCAAGGGAAAAGAGGAATACAAAGAGAAAAAGAAGCTCAAAGAGAATTATTTCGAAAAATAATTAAATTTTGCAACGCTCACGCAGAAGAATTCCCTCTTGAAACTGGTAATAAGGAAAATACGTCGTTCCTTTCGATCTCTTGCGATTTGTAATCCGTCCACCTTTCTTCTTCTTCATACCCTTTTCTTCGTTGACCATTTCTTTCACGTTGCTCCACTTTTATCACCTGTGTATATACGCGGACCCGTGTAATTCGCGGTAATCCCTGCGCAACGCCCGATAACCTTAAGTGTGCAAAACGAATGGAACGCAACCCTCTTCGTATAAATAGTCGTAATTATTCGCAGCTTTCTCGGAACGCGTAAGCTACGTTCCTCTACGCGAAGAGAAAGAAAAAGAGAGAGAGAAAGAGAGAAGAGAAAAAACTGCACGACTTATACCCCTTATAGTACGATACGTCTCACTGAAAGGCCCAGAAGCAACTGTTCTGATTAGGAAATGAAGACGACTTTTTTGCCATAAAATTTTATTGATACGCAAACATTTGAATCGATACAAAACAAATTACAGGCGCGATCGCTCAGTAGATCTACCAGACAACGCCACTCCTACTCGAGATCTACTCCACGCCCCCTCGCGAATCACGTGACTTTAATCAACCAATCGCTAATTTTCGTTGCATCAGCGTTGCACCTGAAGAGGCCCGATTTTCTGAGTTACCCCCGCTAAAATCACTTTCAGTGATAAAAACTCGACGTTGCAATTACACGTTGTTTGTCCCGATGTACAGAGCGTTTCAGAAAAAAAGAAAATGGGGGATAGCTTCGTCTTCTGCTATACACGTTTCTCGGAAGGAGACATGAAAGCTGCAACACCTATTAGTGTAAAAGATGCAAGCGATCGATATATAATAAAAGGCTAGCGCCAGTTCCACGGAAACCATTTCGAACAAATCAATATCTGTAGCCAGGCACAGAAACGGGCTCGCATCATTGAATCTATCGTTTAGTCGATTCGACACGGGTCAACCCCGATTTTTCCCGTTCCGCTGAACATACTGGATATTTAAGAACATCTGTTGCACGTCATACCCTCCCCTTCCGTTTAATGGCATCTGATGGAACGTTAACGACGAAAGACGTTCCGCTTCTTCGAGTTCTTTCAAATTCTCGGTTCTTTTCGAGTTTCAAATTTTTGCGAATAAACAACAGAAAAGTGAAATCGTCGTGTTTGTCCCCTTTTCTCCGAGAAATAATTGGGAAAGGGAAGAACGTTGTCTGTTTAAAAAGACACGCAAGCGGAATGCATTTAAAGCGTCGAATTTCGGGCGAAAAAGAAACGAACGCCGAAAGCAACCTTCGATTTCTGACTTGCGACGCGACGCTACGCGACACGACGGTCTGGTCACGATTCGATCACTGTTGAAACGTCATTCGCTAGACTGAAACGTGACTGGAACGTGAACATTCTGTCGTACCTCTGTCGGAATCAGGGAACACTAAACAGTGATTGAACTTTGGCTTTACTACCCAATTAATGTAAATGAAACCCTGTCACAATGTAGCAGACTTTCCAGTCGGGGCACACACGAGTCCAATGTAATCTGATCTAATCTGATCTGATCTGATCTGACCGTAATCTGATCCTTTCGAATAATTTATCACAAGTAATTTGCGAAATTTTCGCTCGAATTCCCTCCGTCGAACTTGGCAATTTTTAATTTGAAACCTTTCCCTGATCGATATAAACCCCCCCCCCCCTCTTCCGGGGTTCTTTATTTCAGTATCGCGAAACACGATCCGATTTTTCTCTTTGTTCGCGGTGTGGCTGTGTTTTTCGAAAGTGTATAAACATTACCGTCCCTGTACAGCGATGTGTTCGACGAACAATCACAGATATTGCTCTCGCTAGTCGGCTCGTTCCGAACGGATCGAAGTCTACTTGACCGTCGCTCGAATTGTTTTCGAAAATTGCACTCGTGCGCGGTTCTCAAATGTAGAAGAAGTTGAAACTTTTTGCTCGCCACTAATCGTCTGTTCTGTTTTTGTTTGATTTCAGGGACTACTACTATGACAGGTGAGTGCGAATCGCATCGGAGAAGTAAAATTTTACGTACGGTTTGCAGTGATCGGGTATGTAAAGTAAAATTTCAACCCCCTAGCAGCAACTTTTCATTTTTAAATCGTCGACTGCTACTAGCCGAGCTTGATTTGACTCGCGTATTCGACGCGACAGCGTCGTACTCTGCGTACACCGAAAGATGTTTGACAAAATGGAGAGATAATGAACCGTCGCTGTTGCAGAGAAAACAGAAATTTCCAAATCCGGCCGGGGGTCCGCGCGCGTGGCTCGGTGCGCGTGAGCACAGTTTTGAAAAGCAGGCATATAATTTGCCGTCGATGGTGGAATTATAACTACCAGACCGTAAATCATAATTATTATCTCCGCCGGTTGCCCGAATGTTTTACTTCTGCCTCGCGTGCGCGATACGCCGGCAAGAGAGGAATATCAGCAACAATATTGAAGTTTATTAATTTATTTTTGCGTATCGTTTTGCGTCGATGCGCCAGCGAATTTATTACCTTCTGGCGTCGATTAAACTCGAACTGCGAATTCCACGGCTCTCGGTCTCTGCGACACTTTGTTTCAAATTTTCCATGGCGATAATCAATATGAAACGTGTACTTTTTCGTTCGCGCGGCCGGAAACCTTTTGCGCCGGGGGAACAGATCGCGGATCGCGGATCGTTCTATAATCAACGCTCTATAATGCCGATTCAATTCGACCGCCGAAAAGCTCAGCCGCCGAGGAACGGTCGAACCGTGAAACAACGAGTAACGAGTAATAAATTTTATTCGTAAATGCGATTAAGATTAAAATGTCGACGCGTGCGCGTGCGTGCACGGTTCGTTTCCTTCTGCTTTTTTCATATTTTCCAGACTCGCCCGTAAGAGACTCACCCGCGTTAACGGGTTTAAGCGCAAAGCTGAGAAAGAAAATCGCATTCGAATGAACTCCCGGGAGGAGGAGATTTAAATCCCGGACGAGATCTCTCGTGTATCGTCGTCAAAGCAACTTCCCAGGCTGTCCATTTAAAAGCTTCCGGCGAAATTCTTAAAAGCGCCGAGAGCCACTACTTTCTAATACCGAAATACTGCGACTTTACCCCCGTGTCACGTGTGCGCGCTTCCCTGTCTAGCTGGAAGGTAGAAGGTGTCTTCTCGATTCGTGCAAGACGCCACGCTGCGACGCGCAGAGCAATTTTTTCAAGCCGAGACGTGGAAGCTAAAATTCGGTTTGTGTAATCGAAATTGGAGCGAATAATAAGAATTTTATTACTCGAATAACTTTAACCATGAATGTTCATAACGTCTCTACTTGCAAACAGATTTTTTTCTCTCCATCTGAAGCGCGCGAAAAATAAAATTTTAAAATTTTAAATATATCGCCACTACTCGTATCGTAAATGCGTAAACTATTTTTGTTTGCCAACGAGGAGAAGAAGAAGAAGATCCAAAGTGTCTTCGACACCGGTGGCATAAAGTATTTGAAAATCAAAATTATTGTAAAGTATTTCCCCAAACAGAGGGTGCGTATCCCGTATTAGCATCCTTATCGCGCGTCGATTGTTCTTTCGCGACAAATTACGAAAGGCTCCGCCTCCTTGAATAGGGGCAAACGAAGCGTGCAGGGTTAATTAGTTGGCAAGCAAACGCCAACAACGACGGGATACATTAACACTTAATTACTCGCCGAGTACACGCAATCATTCTTTTTTTCTCTCTCTCTCTCTCTCTCTCTTCTCACCCTCGAGCTATTTCTCCAATTAATCGCTCGCTCGGTCGCTCAAGAAGCGAACAAGGACCGAGCTTGATTGAATGGAGAGAACTTAAAGAGGCAATGCACGTGCGATTATCAAAGCGCGGTACACGCCAACGTTATTATGCTCACGTGACCGTAGATAATAATTATTAAAGCCCGACCGCGGTACTTGTTCTCTGTCCTTCTTCCTTCCTGCGTACGGTTAATAACCAAGGCGGGAGATCGGCCGGAACGGGGCATTTTTGCCCCATTTGTTTGCACCCTCGCGCGCAACCGAATCCCCGTGTATTTACAATTTAGCATAACTCGCTCGCGACGGAGCTCTCCGGAGCAGAGAAAGTCCAAGGGGAATATTACGGTACGTCGCGCGATAAGCCCCACGGCCGATACTTCGTTATTCGATTTATCGTTCGAGAAAGATTTCCATCGCCCCAACAATCTCCCTCTCCGACCACCGCCGAGAATTCAATCGAGCTACAGCGCAACCGGTATTTACCGGTAACTTTTACACATACGTTCCCCGGAAATCGTTTCAAACTCTCCGCGAACATAATCACTCTGGTACTCTGTTCGCTCTCTGTACCTGTTCCGAAGCGTTGAAATTTTCTCCTCTCGCGGCGACGTGAACTTTCGTCAGTCTCGACCAAAACCGAGATCGATTCCAAAGCGGAGCGTTGTTTCAACGAACGAAGGCAACACCAGAGAGTGGGGGGGGGGGGAGAGTGGAGTGAGAGGAGGGGGTTGAAGCTTGCAAACGAATGTAATTCTGTCGCGCTTCACGCGCTTCGTAATTCTCACCCAATAACGGTGGCGCGAGCGATCTGTCGCGTTCCTTCACCGCCAACAGCGAGAGAGAGAGAGAGAGAGAGAGAGAGAGAAAGAGGGACGAAGGGCGCGCGCGAGGTCGCGATTCGAAAGAAAGGGTGGCGCGGTGGTGTCCGGTCCTTTTGCTTTAATTGTTGCGATTCAGAGACAGTTCGTGACCGGCCTGGAGAAAGAGCGATGCGACGCGCGGCGCGAAAGCGGAATACGCCGGCCCCCCGAATAAAAGTCATAAGCTCAGGTGAGGCCGTTGCCGGGCAGCCGCGTGGAACGGAATTACAACCGTGAGCCGTGGCGAGAGAGAGAGAGAAAGAGGAACATGCACGGTCCGGGGGTGCTCTTTTCTTTCGGGCAAACACAACGATAAACCACGTGACGTTGCTTCTCTCGTTGCTTTATTAATTCTTCTGGCGCAACGGCGGGTTACTACAAGCCCCCGCCGAGTTCTCTCTCGTTTCTTTTTAGAAAACCCGGGCCAGAGAGCGGTGTTTTCCGACGGACTTTATATTCCATCCTTGCGCCCTGCTTTAAATATGCAACGTGCGCCGCGCCATAGAAAACACACGCTCGCGCTGTAACGCACACGACGGGGGGCGGCGACGGATGGGAGGGGGGACCATCCCCCGGAATCGCCACAAGCGACACGCGGTACAAGCCGCGAGCAACATTGTTCGCCAGCTAAAAAGGAATTGATTGCTTTTGATATTTTTCTTTTTTTCCTCTTTTCTTTTTTTTTTTTTTTTTTTTTTTTTTTTTCTCTTTCTCCTCTCCCGATCCTGCCACCCTCCCCCCTCCCCTTCGTTGTTTCGTTTCGTTCTCTTCTCCCACTATTCTCTTCTCTATTTTTTCGAATTCACTTTTGCACCCGGCTGTTTTTTCCTGGCCAACCGGGTGTATCTGCGGCCAATTTCCGGGTAACTTTTTTTTTTCTTTTTTTTTTTTTTTTTTTTTTTTTTGTTCCCAGCGAAACGCTGAAACGTTGTTGCGTCATGTTTTGTGTCATGTGGACTGTCGCGAGCTTGCGCGTTTAAACAACGCGCGGTTTAATGACAGCCCGCTGAAACGGAAGCGCTTTTCGGAGGTTTCGCCTTCGATTAACTTTCTTGCTCGTCATCGGTTCCTTGCCCCCCCCCCTCCGCCCCTCGTTTCCCGAATCGCGTCAGCGGCGATTCGCAGTCAGGAAATTGTATTTGGAAATCACTCGGGCGTTTAGTTGCTGTTACAGTTTGCCCAGTTTCGTAAGTTTCACCAGATACCCATTACGCTCTCTTGGTTGGACGATCGTGGAAATTGCACACCCGGAAAATAGCCCGACTTTATCTGTAAATAACAGAAACGGCGATTTTTTTCTCTTTTCGTCGGAAACAGCTCCCTGGAATCGTTCGAATTCGAACTACGTCGGTCAACGCGATTTGCCGCGTTCCGACTTGGCGAAATTAAGCGTTTACCGCGAGTTTACCTTCTCGCGTGTATTGCCGCGTGCAAAAATAGTCATTTTAGTTGAAAACTACCATCGGGAGGGTCGCAGGCGTCCGTAAAACTCGTGCTCCGCTGAAAGCAAAGTTAAAAGCGCCATTAAAAGCAGTCTATGAATTGCTGTCCGGTCTAATGATTAGAGACTGAGAGGAGGATTCTGCGATCCTGTCGCAGAGCTTCACACACACGCACAAATATAAACACACATATATAAATTTTGCGCGCATTTTATTTTTTATCGATCGATAATATATATAAAAAGAAAGGGGAACACAGGCGTGCGTGTATATGTAAGAGAGGAATAGAAAAAAGCCGGGCCAATATTCGAAGCGAGTAGTTTTATTTATTAAACCATTCCCGTGTAATCGAACCCGCTGGGCCAGGTTGTTTCTTTTCAGTAATAAAGTTCGTTCTTCGCAAACGCGTGCTCGTCGAACAGTTATATACTCATGAAAAATTGTAACGTGCAATTTATTGCCAGAAGTTCGCCGCAAATTGCCGCCGTTTCCGTTATAAAAGCTCGCCCCGGCTTCTTTGACAAGGCTGTTAAACAATCAACAAGAATTTTTATAAACCAACGCGACGAAATTGGTTTTTTTCAACAAAGTGCCGGTATTTGCATCGATACGCGTTCCGAAAGTAGAAACAGACAGCACCGCGCGTCGCCAGTTTGATAATCTTCGAGACGTGAAACGGTCGCGTGTCAAGTTGCACGATTAATTAACCCTTTCACCTCGATTTGTTCCACTTGTTTGTTTGCAGGTAAATCGGGCCAATTAATCTGCAACGGCAAAATCCAACGCTTTTTATTATTTTTCTTAGCATTTGTTTTTTTGTTACTCTTGTTATTATTATTATTATTGTTATTTATTATATAATTTATTTTTCACAACTTTTTGAAATCGTGACAATTTTTAAAACCATCATTTTCAAATTCATCCATCGCTATCTTGCGTATCCTCATAGTGTATTTCAGGACGAAAAATTAGTGTAATTACAACACTTTGAGACAAACACTGTTCGATACTGAAGAGAACGTGATTATTTGTCATCCGCGTTGACAAACTAGCAAATAATTATTGCCGATCGAGACGTCAATGGTCACGTGAAGTTTTACAGTAGATCGCGTGACACGCGAGTGCAAAGGATTGATAATAATCGATTGCGTGAGATCACGCAACGCGTTATTTTTATTTACCGGCCGCGTATGAAGGATAAACGCGGGTTTATTCGACCTCGGCTTAAAATATCGCCGGCCCGGAGTAATTTCATAATGGAATTAAGAGCTGCGTTGCTGCTTTGCGATTCAGGCCGTTTTACGGAAAACTATTGTATCGAGAAATTATGCGCCGAGAATGGCGCTGAATATTCGAACGAGGGGGGGGAATTATCGCCGTGCGTTTCGCTTTGTCCTTCTCTTTGGTCGAATTTTTCCAGTTGTTCCGTCGCAGGCGAGGATAAAAAGCGTTGTTTATGCCTGCGAAATTCTTCTGCCTCCGTATTGCTTTGTGCGGAAAGCTTTTCTCTTTTCTTTTTTTTTTTCTGTATCTCTAGAGAGATCGTTGCATAATCCTTTTGAACTGAAAATTAAATTCACGCCAAGGTGAGCTTGCTTAATGATCATTAACATTGATCAATTTCAATCTCTCTGTTTCCTCCTTTAATCGCGGACGATTCGTTCGCTTGTTCGACGAATAATCGCACCTTGCGCGTCGCGATCGATCGAGGAAATCCGGGTGTCTTTCCAGGCATCGATTAAATTTGACGTTTCTGTCAGGTGACACTTAATTTGACAGAGGTTAGATAGACATCTGAAATCCGTGCACTTAATGTATGTCGATGGGGATCAAGCTTATAGGCCAGGGTGCTGTTAGGGGTCGCGACGCATCGTGTCCAGTTAAGCCTCCTAGTCACAAAGCGATGTCTTGAGGGACGAATGTCCCTAATTAACCTGACACCCTTCGGCGTGTGTGTGCGCGCCAGCCAAACGCCAGCCAGTCGTTGCACGGTTATACACCTATAGCCAATTCAATTTGTAATTAATCTTCCGGCTTCCAGGCAGAGAAAATTCACAAGAGGGTCATTTACTTAATTGCGCGTCGTTAATACGCGATAGAGATCTCAGATGCACGTTTTCGTGCCCTGATGTCGTCCCGTCCGATTAAACTTCCTGTTTTCCACTCGTCCACTTCTTTGGGAAACTTTGATCTACTTTTTCCAAGGATGGTATGTTTCGCACGCTCGTAACAATTTTAAACACGTACTTTGACATCTTTGAAGTGCAACAGTACGTACGAATTTATTCGAATTATCTGAGACGACGAACGTTCGTACAACGAGCTGCAAAAGTTCATTTGGAAAGCATTCGAAAGCATTTGTCGTTGAAATTAGGATCCCCTAAAATTCAAGACCACAGGTTTCGCGAGATCCAGTGGAATTATTATTCTTTTACGAAAGTGGCTTTTAAAAAGATCGTACTTTAAACTAAATCGTAAGTTGATTTAATTTCGATTTTCTATTATCCTCGCGACGTGAATATCGGCTCGATTTCGCTCTCGTTTCGCCGACGTTTTATCGACGGTTTTTGTTACGAGAGATTTTTACGATCCATTACGATAATGATTATGGATTAAGTAATTAAATTACCGGCGATATCGTGCGCCGTGCAAAAGCAAAATTGGGAACAATAAGCTTGTGATATAAATCTCTGTTGCGCGAGAGTACGAAATAGAGGTTAATCGTAGCTGTGAAACGATACCCTGAGGGATGAATATTCCTGATTAACTCGATATCCTTTCTTGCGTATACACCAGGGTATTACACCTAACGTTACATCCAATTTGTAGTAAAATTGCAGGTCATATACGAAACGCTGCTAACAAAATCCCTCCCTTCAGATTTAATTAACACGTTTAACGTTATCGATGATACCCGCGATTTTCTCGTGAATTAGCGTCCTCTCGTCTTACGTCGTCGATCGGGGATGATCGAGTTTCGCAAAAATCAAATCACGACGTCTTTCGACAAACGAAAAGGAAATTGGCGCAAAATTTTCCATTTGTAACAAATAAACATGGTCGATGTTCGCAAGGATATTTGGAACGAATGGACGAGTCATTTCACCCCCGACGAGTCGTTTGTCGAGAGGACAGACAGAAATTAGGGAATCCGGGAGAGGGAAGCAGCAACGTTGTTACGGTACGTGAAATTCGCAGGACGCACGTAGCGAGGGCAGTATTAATTCGTGAAAAGTTGGTTAAGCTTTTCCGTCCTCTTTCTCCGGGGGATGGGCGGCTGCGATACGTAATTAGAAAGGACGAACTCTCGCCCCTGGTCCACGCCTCTTTCGCCTCCGCCCGCAACATCGGGGATTGTCTTGCAGTAATTTGCATTGGTTTAACAGCCAGTTTCAAACTACTTGGCGTTACGTTGCACGCCTATCGTCTAATTTGTAGCGGCCAGCGTGCATGCATATCTACACTGCGAGCCGCCCCCGGGCGACGAGCAAAAAGCCTCGCCGTTCTTCAGCGGCAGCTTTGGTTTCTTTGTCGAGCCTTTAGACGAGCGGATTTCGCCAACCGTCCTTTGACAGGATGCACGTTCGCCATTCACTAATTATCGCTGTGTCGACTGTGCGACGCAGTGTGATCTTTGTCAGCCAGCGATTCTTCTGGCTTCAAAAGCCTTTCTTCTTCTTTTTTTTTTTTTTTTTTTTTTTTTTATAGATTTAAAGATAGGTCGGTTCAACGAAGATTGCGTAACATTTATGCAGCGTTACGCAAACATCGGCTTCATCTTTGTCGCGCGCGACAAGTTTCAACGGTCGGCTGACCTTTTGTGCGGTAACCCGTCGCGGTTTCAGAAATAATGGCGTATTTTTAGGTACCAATGAGGTGTGACGTCAGAGGAGGGAAATGTCATTTACGCGGTGTGTATGAAACGTTCATCGAGTCTGTCGTATCATCCGAGTTAAAAAAAAAACCTCGGAGAAGTCGGAAATTCGAGAATCAAGTCAAAGATGGCGATTCATTGAGCGAAGCGCGGTAACACAACGAAACGGTGAATGGCAAAATTTATAATTTGTGCAGTACTCTCCTCTGATCCTAACCCTTTGACTGCGGCAGACTTTGAGACGTACCATACGGTAGGAATTCAGTCGCGATCTACACCGAGAACGGTGATATTTGTCGTTAGGCGTGCATTTCTGAGAAAGTATATTTAAATAATCAGAATACTGGGTTTCACTATATTAAATCAATATTATTATTACTGAGAGTAATTTTAGCGGGGGTAACTCAGAAAATCGGGCTCTTCAGGTGCAACGCTGATGCAACGAAAATTAGTAATTGGTTGATTTGGGTCACGTGATTCGCGAGGGGGCGTGGGGTAGACCTCGAGTAGGAGTAGCGTTGTCTGGTAGATCTACTGAGCGATCGCTCCTGTAATTTGTTTTGTATCGATTCAAATGTTTGCACACCAATAAAATTTTATGGCAAAAAAGTGGTCTCCATTTCCTAGTCGGAATGGTTGCTTCTGGGCCTTTCAGTGAGATGAATCTAGTTTTTTATTTATTCGTATTCTGCATTGAACCGTTGATGCACATACTAAAAATTTAACATTAACATTAAGCTTTTTACAACAATCGTCAAGCAGATTTATAAATAATCGTTAGGGATTGTACATAACAGTCACCAAGGGGATAAACACACAGTCATTGTCAAGTAATTAAAGCAGCGAGTTTCAGCATAGAGAGTAGTTAAGTTAATTCGTTGTAATTTACGTTGTACAAGAATATATATTTTGTTGCACACATCTCACTTAACATACGTTCTAAAAATAAAGCACGTAGTTATTCTTTCTCTTTGTAGCACGGTGATTGTACCAAGTTATCAAACAATTGCATCGTATCTACGAAATACGAACACACGCAACATGAATCGTTTGTTGTGTCGTGTTTGCATGTACTTTCTCTGACCATTTTATTATCCTAATTTTTCATTTTAAGCATATGAAAAGGAAATAACTGTAAAGTAAACAAATTTAAATAATATACGACTAACGAAATATGTAATTGTTGAGATTTGGAAATGAGATTTGGAATTATGGTCGATGAAATTTTCCAGGCGCCTATAGGCGCCTCCCGTGTCGAGTCTAAATAGGTTAAGCGCCTACAGGCGCTTACAGTATCACAAGCGCAAATTTGTCAAGCGCTTTTGGGCGCCAACAGTAGTCAAAGGGTTAAAGGTTAAAGAAAAATTGCAGCTGAAATGTAATTTAATTTTGTAATTCCACTTTGTGGAACGAAGAGTTCCCTTTCGAGTAAAGACATAACCTCCAAACGCAACGTGTATCGTTCGACGATTTCCTCCTTTTTGTTCCTTCTTTCGAGTCCCAACGAAAATCGGGCAGCGCGCGTGCGCAGATAATCCGAGGGATTGGCCGGGAAGCCTACTCAAGTAATCAAATAAGGAATCTCAATTCTGAAAACGAGATATAAGAACGGCGAGATTTCACGATAATTCCTTCCATCGTTCCGCGGTGGAAACTTGCTGAGCACTCTTTAATTGCTCGTAGAAATCCGAGGCATGGGGGAAAAAAGGGGCGGGGGTGTGCCCGAAACTATCACACGCCGGTGAAAAGTTTCCTCGTGAAAGGAAATGAGATGGGAAAAGGTAGGCGTGTATAATGCCCGCGGCGGTTTCCTCTCTCGGATTCTTTGTCCAACGCGCGGTGGCGGTCTTAGCAAATGCCCGAAAATCCCGTTCTCATTCTTCTCCGCTAATTAGCGTGCCGTACGTACGTACGTACGTGCAAACGTACATTTGACAACGTTGTGTTTCACACGGAACGTGGAGAGTCACGTGTAAAAAGGGCAGAGGACGCAAGTTTTTCCTTTTCACTTTCCTTCGTGCGTGGTTCGTCGTCCCTACGTACGGCTGTTTCTCTCGATTGTATTTATATATTGGAAAGTCACGGGGGTGCGTGCTATATAGAATCACCGGTATCGATTCGGTAATTTGATTAGGTACACTGTCACGTGAATGTCAGGCGGCGGTAGAAATCAAATCTTTATGAGGACTCGGAAAGATAATCCTTCTCGCCGACCACAGGTTTCTCATTCGATATTTAAGAACTGACGTATGTGGGTTACGATTGAAACAAGGATCAATGTTACAACGTCGTCGTGCTGCCAGCTTCGTAACGCGAGCGGACAGGGATCTCCTTAAACGGATAACCGTGTTACACCAGCGATCTATTTGCGCCGCGACGCGCGCGAAAGAGACGCACTCGTAAATACGAGTATCATCGAGATGGGCTACCGTAGTCAGTCGGCGGGCTAATGCTTTCTGATGATAATGTACGATTTACTCGCGGAACAAACTGAACAATGAAATTTCCGTAACTCGTGGCGGAGCAACTCGTGTTCATCTTTGTTATGCAAATTTCGTTGCTCGTGGAAGGTTCTGGTGTATTTAAAAGAAAGGGGAGAAAAAAATAGAGACACAGGGTGATAAAAGAGCGGCTTTAATGTACGTGACTAATACGCTCTTCGCGGTATGCTCGAAACTCGCGCGAAGTAAAAATTATGACCGTCTTTCGCGGCAGGAGGAGAAAACAGAGGGGCATGAATATAAATGGGTGTTTCGATGTAACGAGCATAAAGAATAGGGGGAGGGGGGAGGGGGGGAATATAGTTTTCAACGCGTACAAATAGTTTCTCAGACGCGGGAATCGTTCGAGATACAAGATCGAGATCCCTTGTCGTCGCATCCCTTTTAACGAGGACTCGCGTGGGTGAGGGCAAAAAAAAAAAGAAAAAAAAAAGAAAAAAGAGAAAGGATTCACAGAAGCGAAAAAAGGAAACATTGAAATGAACTGGGCTGACAGAAGTTACGAATGGCCCTGTTACCGGGATAGAATTATGACATCGGTTATGAGAAACGCAATAATTGCGGGGCAAACGCCGCTGAAGCTCCGACAGAAATATTATTTATAGGCACGGGGGGATGCGCTCCGGACCGCGAACCGGGTCCAAGTGGTGATATTTGTGATGGAAAAATATATAGGCGGCAGGTTTTGTCGCATGCACGTTGCCGTTGAAGAGGAAGCAAAAAAAGGAAGAAAAGAAGAAATCACGATAATAATTGCGGAAAAGAATGGAGAGAAATTATTTTTCTAGGACGACGATCGAGCGATTCGGTTGACGCAATTGCGAAAAGAGGGGGAAAAAAGAATTAAAAATAGTTTAGAAAAATTTTCGTGTCGTGAACATCTTCAAACGAAGACGATTTTATACACAGTATACAGAATTCGTTTCTAAAAATTCTCTCTTTCGTTTGCGACAACGTTTTCACATCGATAATTTTCGAGAAATGTACAAGTGAGATCCATCCTGGGATGAAACCTTTGTTGAATGCGTATGTATAGAGATTGAACGACGTGAACGGAACTTGAATTTGTCGGATAAATACTAACCCAAAACCCTCTAATACCGGATTTCATTAAAATTCATTCAGCCGAGCAAGCTGTCACACGTGCAGTTTAAGCGTCGCGAGTGGAACGGCTAATAGGCTTATAATATTACGATAAAGCACACCTGAAAATTGATATGAAATTGAAAAACCTGTTAAAAATACGAAATTACGAATATTTCGCAAAACACCGCCACCCCCCACCCGCGCTCCGTTTTGCCTGCGTTTGTTCTAAAATTTAATTTAATTTGATTTGAGGATAAGCGCAAAAGTAAATTTAAACGCGGAGATAATTAAATTTCCATTATATCTCTTATAAATGATAATTTAATAACTCGATTTATAAATCGTTCAATCCCCTCGCGCGAAAGTAATTATGTTAAAACAAAACAAAAAAAAAAAGAAAAAAAGAAAGAAAATACCAGCACGAAACGATCATCTTTTTCCATAAAATTAGTTGGAATTAAATGCAAAAATTTCCTCGCGATGCATATTTCGATGTATATTTTCGAAAGCTTGGTGATAACACCCCCAACGTGAAACATCTCAAGTGTCCATTGACGCATCCTTTGATAAATCTTTCTTAATCTTTGCTACCTGGCGGCGAAACTTGCTCAAATTGCTCGAAATAGGGGTGGCTCGCGTTCTGTTTCATAAATTCTGACAATGACTCATTGTTACCAGAGATATAACTCGAAACGTCGCAGCCAGGCTCCTGCTGATCCTCAAACTATATGGCTAGGGAAAAATAGGAGGGGCCGGAACCCCTTGCTTACATGGCTTTGTAATGTTCCTTGTGATTCGTCGAGAGAAAATAATCGCCACTGTTATCCGCGGAATTTTCCCTTCATTTCTCTTTTTCCCTTAACGCGAATTCTTTCCTCGTCCCATCGATCATGTTCTATCGTTCGATTTTTAACACGTTTTTTGACTACCGATGACTGTCGTTCCCACATCTCGAAGCAATTGAAACGAGATGAGCATCGTTAACGAAGAACTTCAGTACAATTCGACAATATTTTTATCGAATAAAAATTGCAATTAATATCCAATAAAAAAAAAAAGAAAGGAAAAGAACAAAATTCTCATCCATGTAGAGATAAACGAAGAACGATTATTATCTACGAGGCGAACACGTTGCGATCGCTAATCTACATCTTTGTCCCTGGAGACTGGAGACAGGCTTCCAACATGTTATATTGCACAACACTGTCGAAGCCCTTCGGGCGTGAAATTTAATTCGCCAAGGTCGGAGAACGATTTCTCGACGATGTCGTAAGAAGTGTCAGGGACAGGTTGAATACGTGTCTAAAAGTCCGAGGGACAAGGGCGGGAAAAGAAGGACCGGTTTCCCCGGTGATTTGTGGGAAACAAATAATTGTCAGCGGTGCCAATCACAGACCTCGTTGGTCGAATCTCCTTGGCCGCACGAGGGGGCTCCGCTGTCTCAGGGTTACTTCTTGATGAAAATCTGTCGATTTATTCCGTCGTCCCTTGTCCCACGACTGTCTCGCGCCAGGCTTATATTTAAACGAATAGAGGTTTATCTCGAAGCTTCGATCTTCTTTTTTTTTCTTTTCTCTCTCTCTCTCTCTTTCTCTTTCATCCGCTATGGAAAAGGATTCCTGATCCCTCTAAGAGGACGACGAGCTCGGGTAAAATTTAAATTGAATCGTTCGTTCTCTGTTGAATTAAACGTGACTCCGCGAAAGATACACGATTTGCGGCGAATTCGCTGAAAATTTAATCGAGAAATGTATAACTCGCCGGGGTTGATTCTTACTTCTTCCTCGGCAAACTCTCTCTCTGATAAATGCGATTCAAGGGGAGGGATTCTTTTGAGATACTTGCATCTCGTAGAATATGGATCAATAATAAAAGCGAGAGAAGTATAAATTTATTCTAACCGCTTGACATTCGCGATACATTCGAAATAACTTCTCGACGTTCCTCCCTCTCGTCAGGGAACGAAACGGTTTTCGAAATGGTCCTCGACCAGAATAATACCGGCAAAAATTCGACTCGTTAGCGAGGAGAGTCTCCGGTTGAGTCACGCGCGTGCAACTTCCTCTCTCGGCGAGCGGAAGAGGAAGCCAGCGAGCGAAGTTCCGTCACGGGTGTGTTTGTCTCCGGTTATATTACCGCAGCCGAAGGATTCAGAGAAGACGTCGTAATCATCGAACTTCCGAAACTAAAGGACGATCGTTACTCCGACAGCAACCGGCCTGTTGTGTTTCCGTCCTCCCTCGCCCCCCTCGCCCCTTCTTATCAGTCGCAGCAGACATTAGGAAGAAGAAGAAGAAGAAAAAGAGGAAGAAAGGGGGAAGGAAAAAAAAAAGGAAAAATAAGGGGGCACTTCAAAAGGCGGCCGCGGCTCGACACAAAAGGACGACTTTCGCGGTCGCCAATAATTGGACGGTGGCTTGAGAGAGAGAGAAAAAAAAAAGGAATTAAAATAGTCGAGACGACAGGAAGTGCCGGTGTAGATGATACTCCCTTCCCCCGATTGCACGCCCGCCCTTAGCACAGCCCTTTTGCCTCGCCCTTTCCTCCTCTACGAGGGGTTACTCTCTCTCTCTCTCTCTCTCTCTCTCTATCTTTCGTTCGCACCAGTTTCGCGCTTATTATCCAAAAGTTTCAAAGTGAAACAGAGTGAAACTCTGTTGGCGTGGAGAACTTTTAACAACGCCACGAAGGCACGAATTCGTGGATGTCTCTTGTGTCACGCCATTGCCAGGGGGGATGGGACACGACGACGACGAGGAGGAGGGAAAAGGGAACCGGGCACGGGACTAGGGAAGATTTTGACGGAGAAAGAAACGTGTGTCAGGGAACGATGTGACGTTCAGCCGGGGAGAAACGGCTGAAATAATGACTGGTAAAACGTATGGAAATGGGAGCAGAGAAATCAGAAGGGGGCGCTTGATTTAATATGGCGGACAGTTTGAGTAATAACAGGGGACCGAATAAATGGGCGATAGTCTTGAAATTTAAAGAAATTTAAGGGAACTGTCTAGTCGGACTCTGCGATTGTCACTTTTCTTTGGAACGTCTTTCATGGAAATTGTCGTTAACCGTGCTAGTCTGAAGAATCTATCGTGTTTTGCTTTGTCAATTAAAAGATTAAGGAATGCACGAACGAAGTGTGCAGGAAGAAGGGAACGGAAAAATGGAAGTTTCCAGCGGGGAAACGGAATCGTAAAATCTGTGAACCTTTGTGCGCAAAGTTGAATAAACGAAAAGAGAAGTCGCTGCGGAGAGGAAGGGAAGGAGAGAACTATACACACACTAACGAGCAACTTGGCGGCGAACAAAGAACAATGACAAAAGCGGAGGAAGCGAACAAAAGAATGCCGGAGTTAATAATAACGTCATTAGTTAAGCGAAAAGTTTTTTAATCAGCATCTCAAAAACCGAAACAGCAGGAAGGAAGATACTCCAGAAATGCGCAACAATGGGGGTCCGGGGGAAGGGGGAAGGTGGTTTTCAGCAATTAAATTACCTTCTCTTATTCAGTCGTAACTAAGCGTTATCAAAGGATCCTCTGACTCTTCAAAAACAAATTCCATCTTGATACGAGACGATAAAACGGAATAAGACGGCGACGCGTAAACAAGCAGATGGAACGAAGACGCGTTAAACAGAAAGGAAGGAGCAACCTCGCGACTGTCCTCTGAGAAACGAAAAAAGGAAAAACAGACTGGCAAAAGGAGAGGGGAAAAAGGAACGTGAAACTGGGAAAAAGTAGACAAGATCCAGAGGGGAGAAACACACACAGAGAGAGAGAGAGAGAGAGAGAAAGAGAAGGTGAGAAAATGGTAGAAAAGGGGGGAGGAGGAAGAGAAGGAAGTTTTATTTCAACGAAGGCTTCGCGGGGCGAAAGCAGCCAGGACAGACGGAGGAAATACATAGCCGGATAAATACGACGGCGAGGGGTTGCGATTCCTCTTTTCTGCTCCTCTTGTTTCCACTCTGCTTGTTTCTCTCTCCCCTCCTTTCTCTCTCGCTCGCTCTTCTTGGTTCGAGGTGCGACGAAAACTCCTCGTGGAGGAGTCTCTGTTCTCCGTCTCTCCCGGAGTGGGTCGTCGCGCGGCGACAATGTCGGCATCGATTTTATCAAAAGTCTAAACACATCCGATTAAATTCAGTTAGGTGGACGTGCGGACGGACGTCTTTTGAATCGTTATCGATGCTGTCGATGATTGTACGTGTGTACGTACAGTTTGCACGAGGACTGCGAGCCAGCAGACTGCAGGTCGAGATGGAATTTCGACGAATTAGCCGCCGGAAGACGAGTTTGTCCGTTCGTTTTATTAGGAATTCGGCATCAGCCGTTCGCTCCGAGCCTTTTAATCGAAAACGACAGCGGCATTCGAGAGAGGGAAAGAGGCAGCCGAGCAGCTTGCGTGCAAACACGTTCCGCCGTGCTGTTGCGTCTAAATGAGTTGATTAAATGTACAATTTGTACGCTCTTCGGGAAAACCCCTTTCGTGCACGGTGCCCCCTCGTAAAAATGAACGAACGCGCGATTCAGGCGAGCTATAAACCCGTCGTAACGGAGTATTTCTACGCCCCCCTCCCCCTCCCCCCTCGTCGATTTGATATCGGGGCCAGGAGAAATTGCTTTCAGAAAAAAAAAACTAAAAAAAGAAAAAAAAAGGAAAGGAAATCCATTTCAAACTCCTTTCGTTCCAAATTTATATTTCAATTGTTCGAACGTGTATTGAATTCACGCTCCAAGATGTACAAGTCCCTCGTATTTCGATGTTTAATATCTCACCTCTCTCGAGTCACTCCTTCCAGTTTCTTCCTTTACGAAATTTTTCGCGCAGCGAACCGCTGGCACGGAAGTTCTCAAATCTCTGACCTCTTCCTCTCCTTCAATTTTCACTCTCTAACACCTCGTACCTACGGTATTCGTGCGCGTTTCTTCTCCCGTTTTCCCTCGAATTTCCTCCCAAGGTCCGACGTTTTTATTTTATGCACAAAGGCGTGTCGCGGAACCGTGGAATTTAGCAAGATGCAAAGTATTTTCAAAAGACGTGAGAGCTGCGAAACGAGTTAACAACGACGAAAGGACGAAATTCGTTTTAAAATCAGTTTTGTTCACCTTTATCGTTAAATACTCGCCCCTTTTCGCCCCAACGACGGTTGCGACTCGAGACACTGCAAATTACTATTCACCGTCCCCTACGGGGGACCAATGTCTGGCACGAGTATATACTCAGTATCCAAGTTTATTTTCAGTTACTACGCGTCGACTGCTTTTCCACCCCGTTTGGCGCCGCCGTTGAAGAGACCGCGTCTGATGCCACCGGCTCGATCGCAACACCCGAAGCAGCAGAAACAGCAACCGGCTGCGAACGCGGCCACCGTTCCGGATTTGAACCAGCTGAAAGTCTACAGTAAGTATCAAAGTTCATACACACACATATATATATACATCCAAATACAATGTATCCAGTCAAAATTGAAAACTCAGCGCTTGGGGGGAGGGTGGGGGGGGATGAAAAAGAGAAGACGCAAAGGACGTGACTCGATTGGCTGGAAACGGATTGAAGTGTCTCCGAGTGCGTGTTATGCTTCGAGTATCCGGCAGTCGTTGGAGGTTTCGCGAAAGTACAGTTTGTTTGCTCGTACACGTAGGTTAATCACGAGTTTCTCCCGGTAAGTACCGGGAAAAAGCTTAACGCGCAAAGAGTTGCGGGTGGGGGGCGGAGAGGAGGGGAGCGTGTCGTCGACACTTGTTTCAGCGCGCGGGACGTGCTTTAATTACGCGCGCGAAGACGGTCTTTAAACACGATGAATAAAGAATAACGTGGAAGAGCTGCGGTTAACAGAGAACGGTTATTATTCATCGCGAGAGCAAATTTCCATTTATGCTTTCAATTTCGAATTATCGATCGACGGTGTCCGAAGAAGAGGAAAGAAGTTTTCGTAGTTGAGTAATTACACGCGGTTAGCTTTAACCCGCGGCGGGCTATTTATCCCCGTAAGTGAGAGAATGAAAATTTCGTTTATTAATCGCGCGATCTCCGCTTCCGACGGATAGCGTCAGTCGAAACTTCCGGGAAACGTCGTTGGACGTTGTAGCACGCACGACGCGACGCTTGAAAAAAAATTTCGCCATTCCGTTCGAGTTCCATTATTTCGAGTAACGAGGCTTCCTTCCGTATAATTGCGTTCCAAACTTAATTCCAGCTTCAAACGTGCCTTACGAGTTTCGCCTTTTACCCCGGTAATCGCATCAGCTACCTACAATTTCGCTAACGAATAACAAAGGAGGAAAGAAATTGCGTTCCATTATCTCTCCTTAATGAGATGCGTACGGCGTCTTTATTTATTTTGATATTTCCGTTAAAGAGATCGAATTAAAAGCGATTGCCAACAATACTGAGATTATTCCAAAGCTGAGATACGTGAAATCGAGAAATATCGCGAAAGAAAAAAACTGCACGACTCGTGTCTCAGTACGTGATTCGTCTCGCTGAAAGGCCCAGAAACAACTGTTCCTGTTTTTGCCATAAAAAAAACAAATTACACGCGCGATCGCTCAGTACCGGACAACGCCACTCCTACTCGAGGTCTACCCCACGCCCCCTCACGAATCACGTGACCCAAATCAACCAATCGCTAATTTTCGTTGCATCAGCGTTGCATCTGAAGAGGGTTTTCCTCGATTTTCTGGGTTATCCCCGCTAAAATCACTTTCAGTGATAAAATATTGAAATGAATTGCGATCAAAATGAAAAGAAAACAAAAAAGAACGAAAAATCGGAGGAAATCAGTTCGTAATTTCCATATATGTTGCAGGCAATCCGGACATCCTGATCTGTGGCAACTGCAGAGAGATGTTTACAGACCTGGGCGAGTTGCTCGAGCACAAGCGAAATTACTGCAAACTGCGGTTCACATGTAAATGTCACACTTTCAATGGAACAGCCCCAAGTAGGTACTCGAAAAGAAAAGTTGCCCGAGCGAAACCTTCCGCTTCCCCAGACGAGAACCCGTTCGCGTCTGTTAGAGCGCGATCGAGTGGCGCTTTAGCAAAGGAGATTGCGCGAAATTCCACCGACCGCCGTTTCTCCCCGCCTTTTTCAAGAAATTTTTCAATAAAGATCCGGCTTTCATCGAAATTCGAGGGCGCAGCCGGTTTCGAAATACCTGTCGCCGTGTCTCCTCCTCCCTCTCTCTGTGTTATCCTTGTCGCGGCTCGATAACGGCACAGGTGTAAAAATGAAATTCGAACCGGCTCCTCTTTCCGTCTCTCCTCGATTCCCTTTCTCACCGACGACGATTGTATTTTTGACATTTTATCGAGGAGGAACGCAGCTGCGCCGGTTTGGCAAAGGCCGACCTTCCTTCGCGATTTGTTTAAGATCGAGGAGATCGGAACCGGAGGAAACTCCGCGTGGAGGCGCTTGTTGTTGCTCTCGTTCGACAAATTTGCCTAGAGCAGAGCTTCTCAAAGTGTCTAAACTTTAGCAAAACTAAAAAACAGAATTACGTGGTAAAATTATACTCGTACGTACTCCAAACGATCGTTTCCGAATAAATTTTCTTTTATTCTTTTGTGATTTATTATCGGCAAACGTTTCAACTCGTATTCCTAGTTTGTATACCTCTGTATACCCTAAGGTAAATTTCTGAACTAAATTTGGGGGTCGCGGAAATATTTGCTCGGGTAAAGGATGAAAGTTTGAGAAGCCCTGGCCTGGAGGAATGCTCACATTCTTTTCTTAAATCTTTGCAACGAAATTTTCTTTTATTCGAACCGACAGGTCGATTTGTACCTTTGTCAGAAACTTGTCAAAGTTGTAAAGAGTATAAATTTAATATTTCTCCGGATGATACGTACGTCGTAATCGGAAAAGTGTTAGTAAGTAACGTGCCTCTGACGAATATACGCGTTGAAGAGTATACATTTGTGTTATTACCATACGTATATGCGTACAATGGATTCGTGTTTATGTTCCAAGGAGACTCTACAACGGCTCTGCTCTGCGTTCTCTGCAAGGTATCATTCCCTTCAGCATGGGAATTGATGGTTCACGCTCAGGCAGCTCACATGATCAACATTTACGAGTTGGGAACTCGACCCCAGAGTCCTAGATCCGCTCCCAGCCCTCCGCAGAGTCCAAGCCAGCATCAGAAGGAATCATCGCCGTCACCGCAAGATTTTCAAGTGAGTTTGTAAAGATATTGTTTCATCATCACGTGAGAATTTTTCCTCTTTATTAACACAAAAAGAAAAGAAACAAAAAAAGAGAGAGAGAGAGAAAGAAACGCGTCGCTTGAGAGATTAAATCAACTGGCACAACTACAATATACATCAGCTGATATATTACTTTGTATGTAACGCGGAAATTAAATTCCCCAAAGGAAAAGTAATCTTCGTCCTGGATGGATTTTTCGTTTCGTTTATTTTTCGCTGCGAACGATGACTGCGCAATCTTATCAGAATGAACAGGCTTGGCTGTTGGGAGGGTTGCTCTCTGAAAAGAAAATACGACGTCGGCTGTTCTCGTTCAGCTTTAATTCTGGAAATATTTCTGACCTAGTTACTGTCATAATCGCGAACGTCCATCCTGCCGGCCGAATTTTTACTCTTTGTTCCCGAAATTGCGGGAATTCCACGTTAATTCCTAGTCTCTTTCTTCCCTCCTCCTCCCTTCTCTCTCTCTCTCTCTCTCTCTCTCTTTTTTCTTTATTCTTCGTCCGTTTTAATCCCCAAAGTTAAAAATCGCGAAAGATTTATGGTGGTAGTCTCGCGGCGAGGTAAACACGATATCGGAAAGAACAATTGAAAGGAGTTTCCCGCTTTCTCGAAAGGAATTCATTTAGTGTTGCTCAATCGACTGAACGCGAAGAAAAATGATGGCAGGAATAATGGATCGAGGTCGAGTTGGAAATTTACGCCTGATTTCGAAATAGAGATAAAATTTCGATCGCGTGTAAAACGATGTTAAAATTTCTTAACTCGCTCACGTTTGAGAAAAGAAGAAAGCGAGATGGCCGCGAGTTTTGTAAAGCCAGAGTTCAAATATGTCGAACGCGGGGAGGGAATGGGGGGGTGCAGTAATAACACTGACAGTCAATTTAAACAATATAAGTTCTATATCGCGAAAGAAGGAAACGCGGTAAATCGTAATATCGCCGAGGCAAGCGCTCGGCGCTTAAGTCGAGGACGGCTACGAACGAAGGTGGAATGAAACTACAGCGGCAAAAGAACGAAACCCTGTCGTCGTGGGAAACGACATACAACTTGGGAAAATATTACTTCATCATATGTTTCTCTGTCGATATGTCAACTCCAGTGCACCGGCCCAAGTATACGAATCGAGCCGGATCAGGCAATCGGAACTTTTGTTTCCGATTTCAGCGCTCAAGAGCCTCCTTATTATTTTTCGCTCTTGTCATCGCAAGACTCCCATTAATTGCATCGAGCGTGTGATTTTCCGCTCTTTCGATTAAAGAAAGAAACTCGTTCTCTCGTTGTCACTTGAAATTTCGCTTTTTCTTTCTATTCCTTTCTTGAGCGTAATACATATTAGAGCTTTTTCTTCAAATTTAATAAACATTACCATCTAGTGACAATAATTTAACTTACTGTAACATGACCATAATATTCTAAATTAATATATATATTAATTTATAATTATATAATATTAATAAATAATATTATAGATATATAAGTTAAATTATATTATAGGTGAAAACTATATTAGCATATGAATGAAATAAAGTTTTGTACAGTATCAAAAAAACATTACCTATCGGTACCCCTGATGTACATCTCGGATTAAAGGATGAAGTTTTCGAACAGCGCAGAGATACTTCTTTCAGAATTGTCGAAATACCTGAGAATAATTACTGTCCAAATATATGCGAGTAATTGCGAATAATTATTAATATAGCAGCAATTGAGGTACGTTTGAAGCAATTAGAGAAACGTTTATTAGAGGAGATTCTACGGGGGCCAATCGTTATTCGACATTCTCGTCGATGTAACGTAATTTTTCCGTTTAATCGTTCATCCGTCGTTAATTAAGATCAGTTTCTCCGCGATCATAGAAACTTCAAAGAAACTTTTGAATCAAAACGTCCCGGATCTCACGCTAACGATTTTATACGTGTTCGTTCGCTCGTTGTATAAAAATAATTATTAAATGATGAAAAATTGTACATAATAAGTGATGAATAATTTTCCAACCAACGACAACAGCAGCGAACAACACGCCATTAATAACGTGTGCGCGCGGGCGTAACAACGAGTATATAGCTAGCATAGAGGAGATAAGAGACGATGAAATAAAAAAAGAATCTAGAAAGTAGAATAGATCTGCTTTGGTCAGCCAACCGGTTTAAAGTAAGTAAGATCCCCTCGTTAGTGTAACACTGGCATCGAGCTAGAGCTATCGGTGTCGCCGGTCGTTTCACTATCACGTACCGTAGAAAAGAAAAACGAAACAGGTCGAACGCCAAAGCGCTCAACTGATCGCACATTTCCAATTCTTCGGATATTTTTAAATACGATACGTACCCTTTGCTTTACTGCGCGCATCGTCACTCGACACACGACACTTTTCACGGTGGTTTGTTTTTTTTACAATGATTTTTATTGTTGTATCGTTACGCGACAGGAAACGAAAGCGTCGGATTGCTGCGAGGAGCGCGCAGAAGAAGAAGATCTGGACGGACACGAATTGTTGCCATCCCCCGACAGCGGCAAGTCAACGGACAACGAAGCGGCTCTGTCACCGATTAAGATACGATCTGACGTAAACGGACTGGACCACGAGGAATGCGACGAGCTGATCCACGTTGAAAACACCACGCAAGCTTGCATCATGCACACCCTCAGCATTGTAAGTAGCGTTCACCTCCCCCTCTCCTTTCCCGTTTAATTTGCACGTTTGCGTTCGCGTTGAGAAAAAACTGCACGACTTGTACCCAGTATTCGTCTCACCGAAGAAGCAACTGTTCCGACTAGGAAACGGAGACAACAAATTACAGGCGCGATCGCTCAGTACCAGACAACGTCACTCCTATATTCGAGGTCTACACCACGCCCCCTCGCGAATCACGTGACCCAAATCAACCAATCGCTAATTTTCGTTGCATCAGCGTTGCATCTGAAGAGGCCCGGTTTTCTGAATTACCCCCCGCTAAAATCACTTTCAGTGATAAAATTTACTTCGCTTTGAAATCGTTGTATAATAACGTGTTGCTACTAGCACAGAATCCAAGAGAAACCGACTGCTTTGATGAATTTATCGTGGATATTTTGCGTAAACGTAATACCGGGGCGTACGCGAGTGGGCAAATTAAATTCCTTTATTTCATTCGGCCATATTTATTAATTATATACGCGTATAAAGTGCCCCGGGTACACACGCCGTGCGTAATTAAATCGGGTATAAACGTATTAATTTTTGCCGTTTTGCCGGTTGCGTTACTCAACGTTCCGTGATAATAATTCGTTTCCCTTCGAGGTTCGACCGACTGACAGGCTTTAAAATCACGAATCGGGGAAATAATAGAGCCCCAGTAACTCGGTCCTGCTGCTCGACTCGCGAAACGAAATAAATTTTCCTCGCCTGCCGCCACCCAGTGTCTCGTTTACAGTGATGGATCGGAATCTACCTGCGGGATGACAGGCGGTGCGGTACGACGGTGCGATTCGATGACGAGTATCGCGTCGCGATATCGTCAGACAGAGGTGGCAGCGCGAGAGAAACGCTTTCGCGATATAAATCGGGAACGAGACGATGGCTCGTTGTGCCATTTTCGGTTTCGCATTCACCGGGCGACAATCATTGGCAAATGGTCTCGCGAAACCGTCGTATCCGCGCGTAATCACCGCACGTAAACGCGTTATAGCTCTCTCGCGATCAAGCACGAAGATTTCCACGATGCACTTACCGAGGGAACGTCGTAACACACGCTTGGAAAAATTCACTGCCATTCCCCCTGAGATCGACTTCACGCGCCACTGAAACGCACTCTTCCCTTCTTTCGCGATTAACGCGAAACCCAGTCGAAAAGTGTAATCCTTCCTCTGATCTCGACGTTTCGAATATTTCGGTGTATTTCTTTCTTTTTATCTCGTCCTCTTTCCCCAAATATATTTCCGTAGATTCCAGCTGGTTCAGCTCTTTTCTTTGTTCGAATAATTCGTTTCGTCGGATTTCGTGATTCCTTTTTCTCTTTTCTCTTTTTGTTTCTTGTTTTTGCAAAGTGCAGTTTTCAATCAATTTCATATACACACACACAGCGACGCCGCGTATTCTTAATTATTACAGATATGCCTTGCCTTGTACGTTGCAGGACTCGTCCTTGGAGCTCAACTCTGACACGAACTCGAGGGGAAGTTCTGGCCCAGTCATGGCGTTGACTAATGGATCCTTGTCCGCGAAGGAATAAGTCGGAAAAAGTATTAGTCATTGCAACACACGGTTCTCCCTGTTCAGGGATTCCTGCACCAACGCCACCAATGAGACATATCGATCTCCTTTAAGGATAACACACCCCCTCTGTATATAGCTTAAATGCCTAACAAATAATTCAGGGTCGTCTCATGCCAGATCTGGGACCTATTTTGGCGAATTTAGTATCGATGGATTTCGAATCGCCCCGAGGATTCGACGAACGTGAAAGATTTAAAGCGTTTCGCCTCCATTTACGTCCATCTCGTCGATTAATCCTCTTCTTTTTCTCCCCTCCTTCCTCTTCTTCTTCTTCTTCTTCTTCCTCTTTTTTTCTCACCTCCTTGTAGAATCCCTCTTCCATAGAATCTAGTCCTCGAGACAAATCGTTTTTCGCGAGGACGAGAGCGTCGATTTCTTCATGTTCGTTTGCTCTATTTTTCTCTTTCTTTATCCTCAAAAATCTCACTCTCGTCGCAGACGTTACGTACGACGGCAGCGCTCGAGAAACGCACGTAGCACGAGAGAATTCTGGCCGATGGAAATTACACTTGACGACTTCGAAAAACACTCGGGAAAATTTCTTCTAGTCGCGGTATCTAGTCTCCTCGTCTGTGATACGATACTAACTTTCTCATCGATCTCCCATCGTAGGAACGATCGTCGCCGTGAAACGTGCAACCGGAAGATTTGTCCAGCTTGCTGTCCCACCTCCCCGCAGAGACGAGCGAAGATTTTCTTTTTTTTTTCTTTTTTTTCTTAAGCAGACGCCGCGGAGGAATCCTGAGTAGGGTGCGCATTGCGTTAATGGATTCTTTTTCTAGCGTCGTTGAGAAATAGGTGAAAACCAGACCGTCCGTTTGTGGTAGCGTTTTATGAAAATTACATGTAGTCTTCCGGAGTTTCCACCCTCCTCCCGCTTCCCCTCCTGGCGTAGATCGCACAGCAACGATAGAGAGAGAGAGAGAGAGAGAGAACGTCCGCTCCTCCCCTCTCGGAGAATTAGTTAATTAATCGCGTTCCTTTTTAATTCCCCGAAGGGGACCCTCCGTCTGGATTTTACTCTTTAAATTGCGCCGTGCTGAATCCGAGATTAACTCGAATCGGTATAATATGATTGCTCCTGTGAAGAAGAAAAAAAGAAAACGTTTGAAAATATTCGTGTATTCGTCATAGAGAGACGGTAGGAGAGAAGAATTCACTCTGTCGAAAGGGCAAGATTTCGTAAGGGCGCGTCTCTTCTCAATGTACAAAACGGGATCCGTTTGATTTCCGATTAGCTCGCGACCGGAGCTTTCCCTCCCTCCCTCGCAATGAAATGAACAACTCGATTATCGAGATCACGTCGCGTACACCGTCGGACAAAAACAAGCTGTGCAGTCTCCGATCTACAAGTACCATTGTAAATAAATCGATCCCCGTAAATCTCCCGTAGCTCGGTCTCGTAAAAAAGAAGGTCGATTAGTTCTCTAGGCCGGGGATGTTGAATCGTCGTCAGCGCTTAATTGCCGGGTTAGGACGATTGTAAATATTCGTGTTTCGACCTTAAGTTAGCGCGAAGACGGTAGCCGTTACGTTCACCTAGGATTAATTAGGGGAAAAGACTCGCACGAACACCGCGAAACGCTTTAAATCGCCGGGGAAAATCGTTCTCGACTCCGCGGGCAGTTTCAGATCGAGCATTGATAAAAAATTCAGCCTGGATCCGACGCTGACGTAGCCACGATGCACACACCGATACGATTGAGACGGTATTTTTTTTTTTTTTCTTCGATCCGGTTGGAAAATAGAAAGCTGTGTATTGAACGCGGACTCGTCAACATTGCGAAACGAGAAAAGGAACGAGAGGAGAGAAAGAGAGAGAGGAACAAGAAATTCTCTATTATAATTTCCCACACGGTAGATAAGATCTATGGCTATGCGAAATTGATTTTATAGAGTCGACGGAATGTGTGTGTGTGTGTGTGTATGTGTGAGAGAGAGAAAGAGGCAGAACGAAAGAGCGCGAAAGAAAGGAATACACACACGGGAGAGTAAAGCCTGGTTTATTAATCGCGAGGAGAGAGAAGAAGGAAAAAAAAGAAAAAAAAGAAAAAGATACGGTTAGCATATCAAACGTGTATTTTTGATGAGAACAGTAAGTTGCGTGCGAATGCGGTTTCTTTTTCTCCAGCGAGAACGAACAGAGGCAAGCATCGTCCAATTTAGCGTAACCGTTTAGGAGAACGAAGAGCTGCCTATGGTCGCTGGAAGGAAGAAACTCGCGCTCCGTCGCGAAAACCGCGACGCACAAGAGACGATGGCGTCGCGAACCATTTGAATTGAGTGCACGAACTCGGTCATTCTCGATACATATATATATTCTATCTCGATATATATATATATTCGCGATTGCAACTCGCGATTCTTTCATTTCGTCCTTTACGCGCTATTATTTGCAACGAAAAATGCAACAGAAACGGTGTGGATGTTCTCCACGAGCTGCGGTCGGCCGCGATCGCTCGATATCGATTTCTCAATTACTTGCAGGTTCTTCCTTTCGTCGTCCGTATCTAATAGTTTACGCCAAAGAGAAAAGATCAAACAGCCGATACTTTCTAGCCTTGAGTCGTGCACGTTCGTTCGCGTCGTCGGCGAAACTCTGTTTCCACCTTAAATCGACAAAAGGATCTCGGCGATCGGAGACTAAAGAATAGAAGGACTGACGAACGATGCACGCGCAACGAGAATGGAGTTAACTTTATAGGTGTCATTATCGTTGAACGTCGTAAAATGCTATCACATCCTAAAATACCCAGCTAAATCCCAAACCTACCGAAATAATAAGCGTTCACGGTGGTTACTTCCTCGAGAAACGCTTTGAGACTCGATTCGGCAACGAATTCGATGCTTTGAACGAAAGGGAGAGAAGGACTAGGGCTGCGGATATCCGCGCGACAGATGATCGTGCAGATTTCCATTTCTCTCTCTCTATATACATATATATACATATATATATAAAGGAACTGTAAAGCGAGCGTATGGATTTTCGTTCGACATGACGCATCCACCGAAACGAAGATAGAATCGCGTACCTTGAAACAACAAAGTTCGCAAAGAACTCTAAACAAACTCTTGGCCGAGAGTCCCAGCAAACGAACGCGAACGCAAAGTGTCGGAACTCCGTTTCAAAGAGATTTTTTTCTCGACGAACTCGTTGCGGTTTCAAGGTACCGAAAGACTCGACCCCCCCAAGAGTCAAACGTTCTCGAAATTTATATTTTATAAAGACACGCGGGTTTCGCCTGTGCCGCAGTTTCGCTAAGCGTATATTTATTACCGTAGCCGTCTGTGTATTATTTATGCAATTTATTACGCGTACCTATTGTAACGTAATTATTCTGATAGAGGCGAAATGAAATATCCCGATATCACGGTGTGTAAGTATGACGAATCACAGTGGAAGCGTTGTCACACGCACCGTGTCAATAAACGAAACGGTATTTATTGATGATCGATGCGACGATAGGCGACATTGATGATGCGTATTTGTAATATTTCTACGAGTTATTATCGTTATTATTGCGATTGTTTAACCGTATATACACGTATTCGCGTATTATATTTTCAACACGCACGAGCCACGAGCGACGAGGTCTGCTCTCAATCGGCCTGGGGTCGTTCGTGCGAGACCAGAAGTCGCGAGACTTTCCACGCGATTCCATCGTAATTGAGCAAACATAATCAAGAAGAGAGTTGCGGATAACTTCGGCAGCCCTAGAACGACGATTGTAATCAAATCAGTGGTTTCTTCTTCGAGACCTTCGGCGTAACGCGTTCGGATCTTGCGTACAGATCTTTCCTCTGTGACTGTTCGATCACTGAAACTCTGAAATGTCCCCTGCCGGGAAACTTAGCTCGACCGAAAAAAGAAAGGATCGCTCGACGTGAGAAAATTACGAACAATTTTAATTTTAATTGTTCTCCTTACTCTGATACCTACGATATCCGATGAGATGGTCTCTTTGGTTTCCTTCTTTATCGTGCTTGTAATCTCAGACAATCTCAGATCAACTTTGAAAACTATTGCCTCGTTTACGCTGATAACTTGATAACTTCAGGAAAGATTGAAACTTCGAAGAATCTTTGTTTCGTGATTTTCTCAAGTAGACGAGATCACGTGTTAAGTATCGAGGCCAACTACCTAAATCCTGGTAAATATTCCTGGTTATTTTCCAGTGGCACGCGTAAGAGACCAATATCTCGTGATTCAAACTACATTGTTCATATCATATGCAGCGTGTCGCGGGTATTTTGCATTGGGAACCACGGAAGGAAACACTGATCGTGACAGGATGACAAGCTGGATTCTTACTTGACGAGGAAACGCGTTATCGTACCCTTAGCGATGTGTAGAGTTAAGCTACCTTAATCATTTACTAAAGAGTGATCTATATAGTTTACCCGTATTCACCGAGTATATCCGTAAAAAGAAAAAAAATAACAGGAAAGAGAGAGAGAGAGAGAGAGAGGGAGAGAATGGGAGAGAGAGAAAGAGTGAGAAAGTGAAAGATTGAGAGAATGAGTCAGAGAGAAGAATCGGTCATCGGCTGATGAGAAATGGAAAAGATTTGGACGAAAATCATGACGTCGATCGAGGTGTTCTCGCAAAGTGAACTCGAGAACCTCGGCCGCTTTTCTTCCTGCGTTCTTTCTTCGTAAGAGCATAAAGAAAAAAAGAAAAAAAAAAAAAAATGAGGGATACATTTATCTATGTTAAGTTACGACTAGATCCTAGAAACGAGAGTTATTTGTTCATAGTCCTATAAAAATACACACACGTACGTGTATATGTACATGCTATATATTCACATGTGTGTGTGTGTGTGTACATATACGAGTAAAACACGTACGTGTATACGACACATGTGCAAATATATGTGTATACATATATATATATAAAAACAATGTTTTATGAATCATTATCATCTGAATAAAACACGTTAAGTCTTTTAATGGGCTCGGTGATTGATTGAAACGATGATTTTTTGACTCTTTCTGTATGAACTGGAAAAATCAAATAAAATCATAAGATCATCGAAATAATCCCGATCGTTCTCCTCTCTGAATTTCTACAAACTCGGTAGTTCAACCTCGCCTGGCAATTGTTAAAGCGGCGAGCGAGCCAGTAACAAAGATGAAAATTATTCTCTTTCCTTTCCTCTTTGCGATTCGACGACATGAAAATGGATTCGCTGATTCGACACCCACGTATCACGATCATGAAAGAAACGCTCGTACGTTAAGCAGATAATGGCCGCAAGTTAAGACGTTGCCTCAAGAACGTGAAAAAGCGAGAAACGCGAGAAGAATGACTTTCGCGAAGCAGTGTCCGACTCAAACCGTGCCAATTACGCCGGAGCCGTCGGGTAGACGACGGCGAGTCAATGTTTTCCCGCATGGCCAAAGGCGGACCAGCCTTCTGTCACCTTTGCGCGAGCGATTCGAAGGAACGGCGAGCGGCGGCAGTGGCTCGTTATACAAAAATTTTACGACCCAGTGGCCTCAGTCCCCGGCGAAATGAGCTCTCGTCTGCGCTCGAGCTGACGGATAATGAGTCTGTTGTTTCTCCAATTAGACAGAACGCAGGGGGTGGAGGACACGGCCGGGAGGAGCGAAAGGAGCGAGCGGAAAAGGAGCTTGGGCACGATACTCTCTACCGTCGGCTCTACGTGCTAAGTGTGCTGAAGTTCCACTTCAGCCCGACCAAATCCTCCAGGCACTCGTCTCATTTCCCGTTTCCTCAGGCACTCTCGCTTTCGCGCGGTGGCCGGCTAAAAACGCGGGAAAAACTAAAAGTGGTCGTCGCGTGCAAAAGGGTTGCGCGCAGCGCCGAACAATAGCTATTTCGTTTCACGGATGAAGGGGCAGCAGCGTGAACGCAATGGCGGCTTTCTCTTTTAATACTTAGCGGTGGACTTTTCATTTTTAAACGTAAACGCCAACGTACGTACCAGGTCGACTCCCTTCTCCTTTCCACTGTTTTTCCTTCCACCGGGGAGGACTTTCGTCGCGATCCAGGGTGGTTTGGTCGGTCTTTTTGGGTCAACGAGATACCAACAACGCGTTGTGCTTTCGTACTTTCCTTGTTCGGAACGTTTTCACAAGGCTCTCTTAAAACCGTGGTTCACGGATTCGACTAATTTGCTCGCCGACGAAAGAGAGAAATGCAGGACGTGCCAACACAATTTGACGTGATTTATTTACGTCAAAGAAAGAAATATATAGGACGTACGAAAAGAACTTCACGTGATTTATTTGGAGACTTTTACTGCTGTTCGTGATACGAAAAATAAATGGTCGAACCCTTTACGACCCTTTACGACAAGCCCGTAGCTACAATTTCACTGATGCGAAGCGTATTTCGACGTGACGTATTGGTGGGTCACTTTGAGAGCCTCGAACGTCTCGATACCAACGGGTTTGATCTCAGACGCTGGTAACAAGTCTCCGTAATCTCCACCGGGCAATTCGTAAGTAAATGACAACTTGATGCCCGCTTTGTCCATAGCCCAGTCGTCGCTGCCGCCAGAGTTTGGATCTAATAATTTTAATACATTAATACATAAACTGGATGAACTAAGCAAACCATTGAAGATGAAATTAAAAGAAAAGAGTAAACAAGTAGCGAGTGTTTCGATGATAGAAATTTGATAAAAGTTGACAGATTATTTTGCAAATTACTTACATAGCGCATTATACGAAGTTCCATAAGTGTATCGAGTTCTGCGAGACTTGCCAATTGCTTGCGCACATTGAACAGCAAGATTACGCTAAAAAAGCGAAGATATCGTCAGTAACAGAATGCATTGAATTCACCGCAGAGGCGATGATATTTAACAGAATTTACCAACCAATTCCGGTTCGTTAGAAGGCAGGTCAGATGTCCAGCCCCAGGGGTACAAGATGTACTGCAAAAATCGTGCACTATTGCTTTGATAAATCGCGTTCACGAACGCAAAAAAAGAAAAAAAGAGACAATTCCCGGCGTTCAACGTTCCGTTATATTCTGTGTACGGCGAGAGTAATTTTTCGATTGTACTTTATAAAAGTTTATGGAATACAAATACGTGACCAGCAAGCAAGCAGGATTAAAAAGTGTTCCGTTTTCCAATTTGTTCGGAGCGTTCAGAAAAAAATTAAATTAGGATTAAAGCTTGATCCCTTTAAATTGAAATTTGATCGGTTACCTGGCCGTAGGAATGGAACGTAAGGTAGGCCTTGATCTGTCCCTTCCGCGCCAAAATGAAATCCCTCGAGTGTTGGTTTTCCACTTCGGAGAACGGTTTAGGCCCGGCGTAAGTGTCGCTGCACGGGTCGCTGGACGCGCCGATTGCTGCGAGTTTGCGAGTTTCAATCAATAGGAGTAACCGACGTTACAGAACAGGGGAAACTGAAGTTGAGTGGCGACAGGTGAGAAACGAGGTGGATGAAAATGAATTTCCAGAACGCGACCGCTTAATACGGGAATGTGCTGCCGCGAATTTTCCGCAACGGGCAGCTTTCAAATAGCCGGACAAATTAGAGGCACCTCAATTTAGAGTTGCCGCTGCAGCATGACCTCTGCTGCACCGTATTTTCCGAATTCAACTACCTAGAAATTCAGCAAGCGAGAAAAATTGCAGCCCCGAAATATGCCCTCTCGAAATAACTTCTCGATCCTGCAAATTGCTTCAATTAACAACGTAAAAATTAAAATTAACATCAAACGTTGTAACACACACAGAAACACTGTAATATCGAGAGACTAAATTTTCCTAGTGTATGGTTTTGTACAGTTTCTGGCACAAAGATAAAAGTTCTCAACACGAATAATTTCTCTATAAAGGTCCATCAAAATAATTGTCAGGACGAAAATTCCAGATAACACAATCAGACAAAACCGTTTCCAACAGCTCTACACTATGCACGCACAATTGTCTTTGCCCGTTTGCTGAATCCGACGCAAGATCGATATTGGGAAATCGTCGTTTCGACAGATGGCGAATGAAGAAGCGACATTGTTAGCGCAATGAGATCCACGATCGAGACGACGACGACGTCCGAATTGCGTCACGGAGTAGCTCGCAAAGTCCTCAAAAGTCAGCTTATCAGATGAAGAGAGCTAGAGAAATAACGAGCGTGCGGTAACGAGCAAGTTTTTATCGCGCTCAATCATAACTTGGCCGGGAACGGCAGACAATTGCTCTCCAAAGAAAAGTTAGAGAGAGAGAGAAAGAGAGAGAGCAATGGTCGAGTTAACCGTGACACACTACACTTCCCGCGATAGGTACACAACGTAGGTAAAGAGAAAAACGTGTCAGCTAACAGCATGAACTTCCATTTTCGCGAAATTACTTGCAAGATAGTCGTTTCTCCGCACGGTGCCTTTAACGCGTCGTTAATTAATCCGCGACAGAACTTTCCGATTTTGGTTCACAAAGACGAGTTCATCGAAATCGTGGCCAAATTATTCCGGACGAGTAGATGAATAAAAATCATCCATTGCATTACGCTCCTCTTTCATCGCGATATTTTCTCGATCAAATGAAGTGTCTGATGCCGATAATAAGTTATCTGCGATCACGCTGCTTGTTTATAACCGAGCCGCAATATCATTATCGTTGAAATTGTAATTAAAAAGCGAACAAAGCTTTAATCGACCAACACAGGGATTGATTAAATTATTACGCGATAGTTTCTTCATCGAACGTGATTCTGTGTCTCTGCAAGACGTCTGCTTCAGATATGGTTATTTAATTGGATCATAAATGGAAAATGGGAACATACTCATCCATTGCATGTCGTAGTTTCGGTTTCCATCGACGCCTCTGCAAGTCGAGCCCGTGTTCGATCTTGTTTTCCTCCATAATCGGTTCTGACGAGCGTGTTACATCGTTTAGAGCATTTTGCAACGAACAAACTAATTTAGTCGACATGTACCGGTAGTAACTTACCGCTGACGAGGTGTGCGTGTATTCGTAACCATCTGGATTCAAAACTGGCAGGACGTACCAGTCAACGTTGGTCAAGAGATCTCTGTGACTTTGCAGCATTAAATCTACCATGTACAGAGCTGTCGCTGGAGCGATCCATTCTCTGGCGTGAATTCCAGCATCGATGAAAATGGCCGGCTTGTTCTCGCCACCAGTCGACAACTTCAACACTTTCATCGTTCTTCCTTCGTAAGAATTACCTATGGTAATTAACGAGGCTATGTCCTTGTAGGTCTGTGTCAGATAGGTTAGGTACTCGTTTACCTGCGAACACGGTAAATTCATTTTTAGTATTGCATGATATGTTTTTCAACTTATTACACAGAAACGTTAAATATTAGTTCATGCGATATCTCGCATAAATATTCGCGCATGTAAGCGAGTTTTCATTTTTGTGTTATGATCCTTTAAATTTTTGGCCTTACTTACTTCCGTGTAGTTAGGGTAGTAAGTGAAGGATAATCTTCCGGGAGCATAGTCCTGAGTTGCCACTTGCAATCTACGCTCCACTTCCTGTTGGATATACTGCTCTGTAACTAGTTGTTGAACATCTTCGATCATAACCGTGTAATTCATACGGTGTTCCTCGAGGAGCTGTTTGAACTCTTCGATTTTGTCCGCCGTCACCAGAACATCCACGAGATCGTTTGTGCTGCTTACAAAATCGAATCCAGGTACGTCCACGTAATTTTTCAGCAACGAAAATTGCTCGGGCGTGTCGTAAGAAATAGAGAGACTCTGCATCCTGTCAATTTTTCAAAGGAATACCCCCTTTTATCTCATTACATTACATATAATTAGTTTCATCACTTTGAGATTCATCCATTTATAGTTTCATCGATTTTACTATTTCATTAATTACAAATGAAGAACGTATTTGGATATCAAAATCTAAATTGCACTTGAAAGTTGTACTTTAATAGTGCCACATTTTGGAATATTATATCAATTACTGTTTCATAAGTAAAGAAACTTTAAGAAACTTTAAGCCACTTTCTTCCTCACACTCTTACATAAATAATTGTACAAACAATATATGTTATTGCTATTAATTATAAAATAAAAATGATTTGTATAAAAAACGGAACGTACCCTTGCATAGAGGGATGAGTTTCTTGGTCAATGGCTAAAACAGCCGCGACAAAAATTGTCGCAAGTAGGAAAAGTACATGCATGTTGATTTATTTCGACTAAAGCTACTTGTCATTTTTCAAGTTTTATATATTGTGTCGTATCTGCACGGAGCAATCAGATTTCATTCCAGATTGCAAAAACGTCTCAATGAGAGCATGAAATTGCTGCTAAAAGTACGTAGTATGTAGAAAGTCCGACAAGATCAATCTGACAAAAGATGATATCTTTATCGGAGCGAGATAGCATTGATTGATTGTTTGTCTACTAATGGCGAAGCCAATTAAAGCCAATCGTTTTATTTTAGTTAATTTTTATGTACTTAGATTTATATTTATTGATCCCTAAAAATTAGTATATTCATTGATCCTTGGAAATTCATACTTTGTTATATTCTAAGAAATTATTGTGTTATAAAAATAAATTAATAAATATATATCTACGTGCATAACGTGAATGAAGCCATTTGATCCCCTAAATTATCCATATTACTTGTTTCTATAAATTATATATATGATACAGTGTATATTACAATGTATATATATATATATCCCCGTACAAAATCTAAAATATCAATCAAGTATACCTCCTGATTTCAGAGATCATTGAGGTTTGAACATTTTTCGAAATTTTGGAATACCAGCAGCATAGTTGGTTTCAAGAATTTCACGCAATTTTCGTGCCACCTCCTTAATCCTTATGTTCTCCTGATACATATTCCAAAATTCCTTCTGGTTTCAAAGGTATTGTGGTTTAAATATTTTTTGAATAATTTAATATATCAAGACCACAACGTATTCCAAGGATTTCATTTTTTGAACTTTCCTGCTTTGATGCAAAATCCAAAATCGCAGCTAAAAGTACCTCTTAGTTTTCGAGATATTGGAGCTTAAACACTTTTAGTTCCTGAAACACGTAGTATCTTAAAACTGGCAGAATTTCCATACTATCTTTATTTTTCTTTCGTTATTTCTTTTTTTGCTGAGAACATACTGCGTTCTGCCATCTCTCGGGAATGTCTCAAAGTTTGTAACGGAGCTGCTCTCCCTCTCTCTCTCTTTATTTCAGTATGATCCGTCAGATGACGGAATGTGTCAAATGCTTCTGCAAACTTATAAACCTTTACGAGAGATGACGGTAATATATTTTTCCTTGCAGAAAGATAGTAATTTCCGAGTTTTGTTATAGCATTAACTAAAAATGGAATAAATTGGACGTGAAATGGGATTTCGTGTCTCAGACACTGAAACAACCAGGGAAAAAGTCATTAATTTTTTAAAACACACTTCGCCTATGCAATAATGATTTGGAAAATTCTACCAAGTGAAATGACACAAGTAAAATGATTAAGTAAAATGAAATCTGTTATTAAATAGTATCTCCAGATTCCAAACTACAAGTATCTAAAATAATTTCACATTATATTACGTATTTATGTATAAAAGCTCAAAAAAAAAAAACTCTATATGTATATGTTTTATGAATTTATTATTGAGTTTTTCATTGAAAACGATAAAATCGATACTTTTTAGAAGGATCTTTTATTTATTAAAACACAGACGAAATATATTTAGAATGGATCTAACATTTAATCAAAAAGGAAACAGCATAAACCTAGATATTTATCACACAAGTCACAATTTACACTTATATTGAATTTAAGCAATTTTTTAAAAAGAGAAGAGATATTCGAAAAATGAGGCATAATAGTTTGATCAATTTGAACCCTGCGTGCTGAGTGTTCAGACCAAATCCTTCAAGCTTTCTTCTCATTTCACGTTATGCCAAGCATTCTCGCTTTCGCTCTATGGCCATTTAAAAACGAGGAAAAAATTAAAAATTAAAAGTGATCGCCCCGTGCAATGGCAGTGCTTTTTTTTCCAGCAGTAGACTTTTCATTTTTTAAACGCGAACGTACCATGATTCCTTTCTTCTTTCGATTATTTTTTCTTTCGCGTGATCCAAGAATTTGTCGACCATTTTGGATCAACGAGGAACCAACGAAGTGTTGTGTTCCTTATTTGGATCATTCTGAAGGTTTTCTTAAACGGGTGTTCCGCAACATGGTTCGCAAAATCGATTAATTTGCTCGCCGATGAAAGAAAGAAAGACAGAATGTACAAAAACAATTTGATATAATTTATTTTGGGATTTTTACTGCTCTTCGCGACACGAAAACGAAGGGTCGCACCAATATACAACAAGCCTGTGGTTACAATTTCACTAATGCGAAGCGTATTTCGACGTGACGTATTGGTGGGTCACTTTGAGAGCCTCGAACGTCTCGGTACCAACGGGTTTGATCTCAGACGCTGGTAACAAGAACCCAGACCTTCCACCGGGCAATTCGTAAGTAAATGACAACTTGATATCCGCTTTGCCCAGAGCCCAGTCGTCGCTGCCGCCAGCAGCTAGATCTAATAATTTTGAAAGAAGCGTAAATGAACTGGATGGACTAAGCAAACTGTTGAAGATAAGATTAGAAAAAAAGAATAAGAAAAAAATGATAAAGAAGAAAATTTGATAAAAAATGATAGGTTATCTCGCAAATCAATTCAGAACAATCAATCACTCACATAGTGCATTAGCTGAAGTTCCATAAGTGTATTGAGTTCTGCGAGACCTGGCAATTGCTTGTGCACATTGGCTAGCGAGATTACGCTAAAAAAGAAAAGAAAGCAAAGTGAAGATATCAGTAGTAACGCAGAGGCGATAATGTTTAATAGAATTTACTAACCAGCTCTGGTTCGTTATCGGGCACCTTGTTCGTCCAGCCCCAAGGATACAAAATGTACTGCAAAAATCATATACTTTCTAATCGTATATTATTGCTTTGATAAATCGCGTTCACGAATGCAAAAGAAAAGACAATTCCCGGCGTTCAACGTTTCGTTATATTCCGTGTACGACGAGAGTAATTTTTCGATTGTACTCCATAAAAGTTTATGGAGTACGAATACGTGACCAGCAAGCAAGCAGGATTAAAAAGTGTCCCGTTTTCCAATTTGTTCGGAGCGTTCAGAGAAAAATTAAATTAGGATTAAAGCTCGATCCTTATAAATTGAAATTGATCGGTTACCTGGCCGTAGGAATGGAACGTAAGGTAGGCCTTGATCTGTCCCTTCCGCGCCAAAATGAAATCCCTCATGTGTTGGTTTTCCACTTCGGAGAACGCTTTAGGCCCGGCGTAAGTGTCGCTGCACGGGTTGTTGGACGCGCCAGCAACTGCGAGTTGCGAGTTTCAATCAATAGAAATAATCGACGTTACAGAATAGGGGAAACTGAAGTCGAGAGGCGACAAAGAGGTGATAAACAAAGTAGATGAAAACTGAATGATCAAGGAGTGAAGTCTGAGTTAACAGCAGCTCTGTACTATGTATGCAAAATTGTCTTTGCCTGATGCAATCAGATGCAAGCTCAATACTGGTAAATCGTCGTTTCGAAAGATGACAAACGAAGACGCGACTTTATTAGCGCAATGAGATCCACGATCGAGACGACGACGACGACATCAGAATTGCGTCACGGAGTAACTCGCAAAGTCCCAACAAGTCAGCTTATCAGATGAAAAGAGCTAGAGAAATAGCGAGCAAGTTTTTATCGCGTTCAATCATAACTCGAAAGAGCAATCGTCGGGTTAATCGTGACACACTACACTTCCCGCTATAGGTACACAACGTAGGTGAAGAGAAAAATGTGTCAGCTAACAGCATGAACTTCCATTTTCGCGAAATTACTTGCAAGACAGTCGTTTCTCCGCACGGTGCCTTTAACGCGTCGTTAATTAATCCGCGACAGAACTTTCCGATTTTGGTTCACAAAGACGAGTTCATCGAAATCGTGGCCAAATTATTCCGGACGAGTAGATGAATAAAAATCATCCATTGCATTACGCTCCTCTTTCATCGCGATATTTTCTCGATCAAATGAAGTGTCTGATGCCGATAATAAGTTATCTGCGATCACGCTGTTTGTTTATAAGCGAGCCGCAATATCATTATCGTTGAAATTGCAATTAAAAAGCGAACAAAGCTTTAATCGACCGACACAGGGATTGATTAAATTATTACGCGATAGTTTCTTCATCGAACGTGATTCTCTGTCTCTGCAAGACGTCTGCTTCAGATATGGTTATTTAATTGGATCATAAATGGAACATGGAAACTTACCCATCCATCCCATGTCGTAGTTTCGGTTTCCATCGACACCTCTGCAATTCGAGCCCGTGTTCGATCTTGTTTTCCTCCATAATCGGTTCTGACGAGCGTGTTACATCGTTTAGAGCATTTTGCAACGACCAAACTAATTTAGTCGACATGTACCGGTAGTAACTTACCGCTGACGAGCTGTGCGTGTATTCGTAACCATCTGGATTCAAAACTGGCAGGACGTACCAGTCAACCTTGGTCAAGAGGTCTCTGTGACTTTGCAGCATTAAATCTACCATGTACAGAGCTGCTGCTGGAGCGATCCATTCTCTGGCGTGAATTCCAGCATCGATGAAAATGGCCGGCTTGTTCCCGCCACCAGTCGACAACTTCAACACTTTCATCGATCTTCCTTCGTAAGAATTACCTATGGTAATTAACGAGGCTATGTTCTTGTAGGTCTGTGTCAGATAGGTTAGGTACTCGTTTACCTGCGAACACGGAGCATTGTTGATAATTTAAATCGATATTACTTCGAGGAGGAAGATCGTACAATGATTCTCTTGGTTTTATCTCAAAGCCTGGAGCTTTTATTTCGACAGTTTCGAGTTTGTTCTTTTCGAAAATAATTTTGCGTCATCCAGCAGAGTAGAATAGTCAGGATATCCCACTTTTCCGTCCACTACACGATACTAAATCTCACGATTGTCAAAGTAGAAGCTTCACACTTTGAAAATGAAACCAATGGTGTGATATTTTCTTTTGCAAAGTGACACCCGACAATTTTTCGTTGTCGTACTTATCACTTATTTGAAAGTAACATCAAATGTTAAATATTAGTAACTTATGCGATATCTCGCGTGTGCACGAGTTAGTGCACCTTTTTGGTTGTAATCTTTGAAATTTTTGACCTTACTTACCTCCTTGTAGTTGGGGTAATAAGTGAAGGATAATCTTCCGGAAGCATAGTCCTGAGTTGCCACTTGCAATCTACGCTCCACTTCCTGTTCGATGTACTGCTCTGTAACTAGTTGTTGAACATTTTCGATCATAACCGTGTAATTCATACGGTGTTCCTCAAGGAGTTGTTTGAACTCTTCGATTTTGTCCGCCGTCACCAGAACATCCACGAGATCGTTTGTGCTTTTTACAAAATCGAATCCAGGTACGTCCACGTAATTTTTCAGCAACGAAAGTTGCTCGGGCGTCTCATACGAAATAGAGAGACTCTGCATCCTGTCAATTTTTCAAAGGAATACCCCCTTTTATCTCATTACATTACATATAATTGGTTTCATTACTTTGAGATTCATCCATTTATAGTTTCATCGATTTTACTATTTCGTTAATTGCAAATGAAGGATGTATTTGGATATCAAAATCTAAATTGCACTTGAAAGTTATACTTTAATTTAACACATTTTGGAATGTTATGAATTACTGTTTCATAAGTAAAGAAACTGTAAGAAACCTTAAGCCCTAAGCCACATAAATTTGTTACAGATATCTTTACATTCTTGCACAAGTAATTGTAGAGACAATATATGTTAGTGCTAGTAATTATAAAATAAATATGATTTGTATAAAAACGGAACGTACCCTTGCATGGAGGGATGAGTTTCTTGGCCAACGGCTAGGACAGCCGCGACAAAAATTGTCGCAAATAGGAAAAGTACGCGCATGTTGACTTATTTCAACTAAAGCTACTCGTCATTTTTCATGTTTTATATATCGTGTCGTATCTGCACAAAGTAATCAGCTTTCGTTCTAGATTGCAAAAGCGTCTCTCAACGAGATTGAAATTGCTGCTAAAAGTACGTAGTATGTAAAAAGTCAGATAAGATCAATCTGACAAAAGATGACATTTTTATCGAAACAAGATAGCAGATTAATTGAAATCTTAATTACAGAATCAATCATTGACACTTTGTTTCCAATTGGAGAACACTCGATAGCAGTTTATTGTGCGATAAGCATGACGTATTGTTACTGACTTTCTAATTCTTAAGCTTCACGACAATCTTTTTATTATTATCAAGAATTTTCTGTTTTTTCAAGATCTTTTTCGAAATTCTTCTGATACATGTTCAAAAATCCCTCCTGATTTTAAAGATATTGTGGTTTAAGTATTTTTTAGAAAATTTAATATCAAGATCACAACGTGTTCCAGGGATTTCATGTGCCATCTGTTGAATTTTCCTGCTATCCTGATGCAAAATCCAAAATTGCAGCTAAGAATACCTCCTAGTTTTCGAGATATTGGAACTTATATATTTTTTGTCCCTGAAACACGTAGCATCTTGAGAGCAGCAGAATTTTCATACTGTCTTTATTGTTCATTATTTTTTTCTTTGTTTAAGAACATACTGCGTTCTGCCATCTCTCGGGAATGTCTCAAAGTTTGTAGCGGAGCTACATATGCGATGTTATTCCCTGGGAACCACATTCCTCCCTCTTTATTTTACCATGTTCCGTCAGATGGCGGAGTGTGTCATGTCCTCTGCATACATATAAACCTTCACGAGAGATGGCAGTAGTATATTTTTCCTTGCACAAGTAGTAATTTGCAAGTAATTTAACTATAATATTGTATATGTATAGTAAGAAGTGCATTATTATGCGTTAAAGATAAACACTGGCATGCATAAATGACTTTAGTAACAATTGGTTCTACATCTTCACCGTTATTATGTGACGATAATGTTCCTGATTTTTATAAATTAATGAAATCTCTATTTTCAGGAAAAAGAAATTAATTAACAATTAAAACTCTTGTTTCATATGCTCAAGCGCGAATAGATTTTATAATATTTATAACATGAATTTTAATACGATTTGCAGAGGAATTTTGGAGCTTTCAAACATTTTTACGTACTAAAACATAATTAGTTTCCTGCCAATTAATAAAAAGTTTGTAAATGATGGATCGGTTGTAATAGTGTTATTATTACTGTTATTTTATTTTTGTGTCTCAGCAAGAAATAGCATCCTGTTTACAATTTAAATGATTTTACAATAGAATTAACGATTTTCTAGTTGACCAATTCTTCAGAAACATTTCACTGTTCACGGAACATGAATTTGTGAAACGCATATTCGCACTCGGATGTGACTCTGTTCGAGTTGGAATTCCGGAATACGAAATCTAGAAAAGGTTGAAAAAAAAAAAGAAATATTTGAAGATCTATTCAAAGATTTTTATTACAAAACATTAAACTGTTTGTACATTTTGCACGTGGTTAAATTAATTCGAATGTAGCAGATTGTGCTCTAATCATTCCTCCGTGTGTAACAAGACTGGTGGACTGCAATTTACATGGAGCAAATAACAGATAATATAACACTCTATTATCCGAGGGAAACAATATTGACGATTATGCAACAGATGATATTAATCATTCGCTAATAGAAATGGAAGTATACAAGATAGCTGCAATATTCCGTATTGAGCTTATTTATCTTCAAACGAAATTTAGCGTACGAGGATCAAATAAATTGTAAATAACAAATGTACCTAATATTTGAACGTACTTAATCAAAGATGACCGCTATACTTTTACGAGTCGCGATTGGTTGATTCGACAAGAGAGATATACTTCCCCACAACATTTCGTTCAAATCAAGTGTGCACCTATCGAAGCCAATTTTTTTTTTTACGCACAGACACGGCATCGTCATTCAGGTGGTCGGAGAACTTAAATTACAGTAACAATTCATTGTTATTGCAACCGTGACAACGCACTATACGCGTAGTTATGCTATCACGTACTATACCCGCTGAAAGATCAATTTTACTTGCTTTCGCACCAGCCCATTTATTGTTCGGGCATCCCTCCGAATTCGTTCGCGAGGGTCGATTTATTACCACGGAGCACAATATAAGGGTTCGCGTAATATTAATGGAAAAAGTTTCTGACGCAATATGGCAACAAAAACGACACTTTGGCGATTCAGTTCCCGTGCAACCATTTTAATGGACCCTAAAATGAAGTTCTATACATCAGAAACAGAGGTTTCCAACTCTCTCCTACGTAATTGCAATAAATTTCTGCGAGGAGACTCGTTAACCAAGTTTCTATGCGCTGTATATTACTTTGCGCTCATCGTGTAATAATAATTCCACATTTCTGGCGTGTAAATCTTTCCCTTGGTAAGGAGCATCGATCGTCCGTCGAATTTTCGTTACTTGTTTCCCCGCGTATTTGCGTACGTGGCTACGTCCTATATTTTCATCAGCGTAAAACTTTACGCGTGCAAGTTTCCTCTCTGTGTTTTCTCGTATTTCACGAAACGTATATAATGTTCCAGAAATATAGGCACACAAGGACACGAACGAGCATTATTTTAAAGTTTACTTCCCCGCGTGATTTGAATCATCAATTCAAACCACGCGAAAAATTTCATCGCGCTAATAAGAAGATCAACGCGCTTCAATATCTTGCCCTTAGCGCATTTTAATAACCATATATTTCATTATGACGTGCGTCCACCGCTTTTACTCCCACATTTATTTCATTTAAATTTAGATATATATTTTCTCTCTCTCTCTCTCTGCCCCCTTCGCGCGTGTTCCAAAACTCATTTTGAAACTCATACGTTCGTTAAAACCCGCCAGTTGAACTACCCGTTCTAAATGAAAATGGAGAAAAGTCATTGGGAAGCGGAAACGGTCACTGGAAATTCAATATACAAGGTGTATATATACTCGAATGTTTCGATTTTAAGCATTCTCTTTTTTATATATATATATATATATATTTTCCATTACTTTTTTTTTTACCGATATTTCACCTATTCTTCGATAGGAAATCGGTACAAAGTTCCGGTTCGAAATTAGGGGTGGTTCGCCGGCACTAGCGAAACGCGAGCATTTCAGCCAGTCTCCCCCTTGAATTTCACGCGCGAAAACTAAATGATTTTTCTTATTTAGCAATTCAGAAACCCGCGAAGCGGTGCCTACGCGGCGCTCTGGCAAAGTGACCTTCCAAGTTAAGAGGGGAGGCTTGGTTGGCTGGCGTTTATAATGAACTCTTGAGGATCGGCTTGACTGCTATTTACACGTACTTGCCTCCGCGCACGTGTGCGCGTAGAAACTCCACAAACGTGGATTTTTTTAGGATACACGCTTTGCACGTAACGAACAACAACGCACACGTGTACTTACGTAACGTTCCAAGTGCGTGGGATAATTATGTACCTCGACACCAATCGTTCTCCGTCTTGTCAGATTCAGTCAGTTTCATCGATTCGAAGCGAGAAGCGATTCGAGTTATTTAGGTAGTTCAATCTCGAATTGAACTTTCAATTAAACAGGCGGATCGTCTTCGCGGTAACAATGGCGCCCTATCGATGAAATATTTAAGGAGACATTAACTTTTTCCCACAATGAGTCGGATAATGCAGTCAGCCAATTTCTCAAGAGCCAATTGCCGAGTGCTCGGCTTTCTGCTCAATTAACTTCGTTCGCGATTTATCACTCGTCTCGATCATCGCTGGGAAATTTCTGCTCCTTTGCCAACGTTCTGCTGGGTCTGGATGTTTCTTTTTTTTTTAAATAATTATGCAATTGTTTGACGACACGTCCAATTCGGGAATACCGAATACGGAATACGAATGGTTCGAGGAAACGAAATGTTTTCAAGGTTTGTAAAAAATATTTTCCACCGTACGTGCATGCTACATCAACGTTTCCAGAGGCGTGTCTTCGCCTGTAGCAGAATGGTACATATTCTGGAAATATTCACGGTCTCGTACTGCCAGCTGTCCTATTTCGTCCGAGCAAAGTGCCATTCTCTCGTTGTGCCACGCGTGTGGCTCTCTCTCTCTCTCTCATGCTGCTTTATCCTTCAATGATACGGCTTAAAACTCTTTTGTCCCCGCGGAAGCGAACGAACGCGCCACGGTAACTCATAGAGGAAACTGAAAACTTAGTTGTTGCATCGCAGCGTGTTTCGCTAAAGGTAAAAGAATGGGACGAGATTAAAGCAATTTCGTTTCGTCATTTTGCTACGTCCCGGAGCTTCGCGGAGGTTCCGGCTTCGCGGCGTCGATGCTGCAAAATCCCCATCCGGTTGCTACGAAACTCGTTTCGTTTTATGAAATCCACCCCTCCCTCCCTCTTTTCCAAATTCGGACAGAGAGGGAATCAAGCACGCGAATTCATGCACGGAACGCATCAGAACGGACATTTCAGAAAGAGAGAGAGAGAGATAAGGTAATCGTGAACGACGACGATTCGTTCGCTTTAATTCGCACCGTGGCCGAAAGTTGTTGGCGTCAAGTCGAGGGATCGACTTAGGTTTCGGGACCAACGGTTGGTACCTCCGAGAACTTCCCAGGAGAACGAGTCGTAGGCTCGTCGAAATTATCGATTCGGTGCAATTGCAACGCTCGATAATTGGCTGTGCCAGCAGAATCACTATGCATGGTAAACTATTACAGTTACACCAGGCAGAAGTAATTACTTCATTAACGCGTCAACGCGTTGCAAACGAAAATTGTACGGCTGTCGTTTCATAACCACATCGTCACTTTCTGCGTGAAAAGGTGGTCGAGTGTGTTATTCGATGAGAAATTATTGTATTTATCGTGTTTTAAATTGTTGTAACTTTGTTGAGAAACGGTTGTGCAACAATTCGGATGTTTTCGTTTCAAAGCGTGAAGCCTCCACTTTGACAGATATAAGTGAGATATTAAATATTGTATCATGTACGTGTTTATATGAATTATGTATCTTGAAATTATTACGATGGTTCGCTCTAAAACTTTAATAGTTTATTAGAATTATTATGAAAAAAAATTTTATACGTTTGATAATAATTAATAATAGTCTATGTACATTTTGCAAGTAATTAAAAATTGGCTAGAATATATTCCTGTAACTATAAATTTTTTCAGATGGTAAAGTAAGGATCTCGAAAATTGCAGAAATTCAAATGTGAACTCAATTCTGAAAATACTAGAAACTTTTCTTCGCGATTGAATCCACCACCGTCTCCAAAATCGAAGTCTCCACCCACTTTTGCAATGAAATTTCAAAATTTGCTATACGATCCTTTTTTTTGTCATTTTATCGAACCTCGAACGTCAGAGTTACGTGGCAAAATGTTCGAATTTCCTGAATTTTTACCACTTAACCGACGTTCGAGGTTCAATAGAATGAACCGTGCAAAAGAAAATCGTGCAACGAGCTTTAAAAAGTTGTCGCAAAGGGGAGACTTCAATCTTCTTCAAACAGATGATGGTTTTAACATTTTTTACTCGCTTCTGAATTTCTGCAATTTTCCAAGAAAAAAGGTATCTTCGTTTCTTCACTCGCTATGCTACTGTGTTAAGTCATCGAGAAAACCCACGACTGTCAAAGTAAAGGCTTTACACTCTAAAATGAGATCAAGAGGATCGTTGTGCGATCTTTTTCTCCAAAGATGCATCGGTTCAAATTGTCGACAATTTTTCGTTATCATTAGTATCAGTAGTACAGTTATGCTTGTTAAATATTGACAACTCGAGTGCATATTAAATTGATGTTCAAGATTGTAGTAGATCTAGTCACGAAAAAAAATTTATTTGGCGACTTTGGAGTCTTTGAATTTGGTGACATTTAAATTTTCGGCAAAAGTGTTCGATGCAGAAGAATCTTTTGGAAAAACAAACTCAAGGTTGATAAAGCAGAAATCGTTGAATTGTTGCACGATTTTGTTATATTTTATTACACTTTAAAGTGCTTTCGTCCTCATCTCCGTAAGTGTGACTGAAACAAGTATTTTCACACTCGCGCGCGCGAGAAAAAGATCTCTCTCCTCGCGAGCAATCCGGTAAACAGAAACCAAAAATTATTCGAGCAAGAGCGAGGCGGGGAAGGGCAGGCGGGGAATTTTATTACGGTTCCTCAACTCGGGAAACGCGAACAGCGTCTCGCCCCTTTGGGATCCGTATTTACGGAAGTTTGAAATAAAACGAATAACACAAAGGAGTGGCGCCGCGTTTTGTGTTCCCGTAAACCCGGAATTTTCAAACGCGATGAAACCCCTTCGACAGGGGGGGCGATTGTTAACGAAAGACAATGCGAGAATTGCGCATATTCTGTCCGCGTCTCGGTATTCGAATTTTGTCCGCAATTCCGCACCGGCCCACACACACCGACTCTGAATACCGTCAATGGCCGCTAGTTGGATTTCGAAAACGTACAGAAAAACGTGGCGAGCGTTTTCTTCTTTCTCTCTCTCTCTCTTTTTTTTTACTTTTTCGCGTTACGCGCGACGCGAAGCGAATGAAACGAAAGGAAGCCGAGTGAGGAAGCCTTTGCTCGGCGTAACGCTGCTTCATAATATTTGCTTTCAAACAATTCGCCGAGAAATTTAATATATCGGTTGCAAAAGTTTCGCCACGGATGATGGATATTTAAAAAAAAAAAAAAGAAAAAACAGCTGGGAAATATTCTGTCGTTTGGTCGTATTACACTAATTCTCGAGTTTCAATCGCGAGTGGCGGATCGAAAACGGGATTATAGTTGGAACAACGAAACGCGAGGGTCCTTTCTTTTTTACTCGAAAATTTCGACAGCGCTTAGAGAATTTTAGGAAATAATTAAAATAGGAAAACACTGGTCCTGCTATTTGAATTTGTGATATTGGGTGCGTCGGAGGACAGGGGATGATTTCTCATAAAAAGAAAAAAAAAAGAAAAAACAAGAAAAAGGTATAGAATAAAGTTTTTCGATTTGAAACTTCATTTTCCGAGTAAAATCGAGTTCGAAGATCTACCAATTACGCTTGAAGTTGGTTAATTCTAGACACGATAGAAGAGAGTAATTGAGATTAATTACAGGTTACTTTACGCGCGAAAATAAAGTAAAGTGTAGAATACTTCGTTTTCGAGAGACTCTAGATTGGAAATTTATCAAGTACACGCGTATCAAGGCAATTTTGTAACGAAACGTATTCAGAATGAAAAAATTTCATTTCACACTTTCTACGAATTTCTGCACGCAGGATAATTTCCTGTGAATTAGAATTGCAACGAATTCAAATATACTCGATAAATCTTCGAAACACGATTTTCTCAGAAACGAAGCTTCGAATAAAAGAATTTTATTCCATAATTGTCTCCCGCAAAGAATCAAACGCAAACGGTATCAAAAAATTTGTTTGTTCTCGATCAGTGTAACGTTCTGTGCGTTTACCGTATTTACTGATCCTGGGGGATGATCGAACGCCGCTCTCGACGCTGAATTTTCACATCGACGGTAAAGATGGCAGAAGAAGAAAGTTTCCCAGGAAAGCTTGCCACGGAATTTACGAGCCCAGTGAAAACACTAATAAAACTAGCCCTATCTTTTCCCTGTGTGCTTCGCCCTTCCACTCTGTCACTCTGCGGATCCTTTTCGCTCTCTGAAATACGCATCCGCCGTGCTCGCGGCTCCACGTACGTTTGATACCCCGGTGTACATCCGTTTTTTCCGTATAAATCAAGCGAGCCAGCATCGAGCAGAGCACGCTGGCGCAGCAGGACGTGCAACGTACGAAAAGATAGAGCTCCGGAGTGTGTTAGATCAGAGCGGTGCACGCAACGCGACGCGGCAACAGAGAGAAGCGAGTGGAGAAAGTCGGGTGCGCTCGTTGATCTACGAGCAGCCCGGAAGCGAGAGGATGCACGGTTAAAGCCACCGATAGAAGAAACCGGAAGCGCGCGGAAGTACGGCGAGATACGAGACGATGAAAACGTACGGGCATAGTGTAGAGAAGGGTGGATTCGCAATTTCTACAGGGGAGAGACGAAGCAGTTTCCATCAGCGAAGTGTTGAGTGTTAATGAAATGGAATCGCTTGATCGAAGGAAGAAATAAGATTGAAAACGAGGAAGAAATAAGAAAAACTGCGCGATTCGTCTCACTGAAAGGACCAGAAGCAACTGTTCCGACTAGGAAATGAAGACGACTCTTTTGCCATAAAATTTTATTGATGTGCAAACATTTGAATCGGTACAAAACAAATTACAGGCGCGATCGCTCAGTATTAGACAACGCCACTCCTACTCGAGTCTATCCCACGCCCCCTTACGAATCACGTGACCCAAACCAACCAATCGGTAATTTTCGTTGCATCAGCGTTGCACCTGAGAGGCCTGATTTTCAGCGATAAAAATAGTGAAACTTCGTCCCAGGGCGAGTACAGTTAAACAGGAAAATTACAATATTAAATTCACGGTAACCCGACAACGACCATTACGTGCGGAACACGAGTTTCTGAAATATGGACGTCTACGAGAAAGCAATAAACATATGCACGTATTCGCGCCGTGTCGAGAGATACTATGACAGAAAGGATATGACGTAATATTGGAACGAGAAGTGTCATCGATAATGCGAAAGATATTATACTCTGCGTTGTTTCCTCCCGACAGTTCGACGATACGAAAAGATTTAACCTCTTCTTTGTCGCATGCGAATTCGTGTAAATTCTGTAGTGGTATTGGGAATTTGAGAATTATTTTTCATTCTTTTTATTACGCGCGCAATTTGTTACGAGCATCTTCCTCCTTTCTCGTTCGCTCGTCTCTCTCGCAGAAATATTCGGTTATCAGCCGGCGGAATAATTTCCGCGAGTTTCGGTCGAAGGTCCCGCTCGTTCGTCTGGAATATCTCGTCTTCTTGCATCGCCGCTTTGAACCAACGGGGGGGCACTTGAATAATGTTTATACGACACTGATTGCCCGCGGTGATATCCTCGTGATTTTCAAACTTTTTGATTCATTACCGGCGAAACTTTTCTCGAATGTACGCGCATTTTCAGATATCGAAATCAACGGACGTTTGCGCCCGATCGACCGTCAGATTTGGAATTTGCTGGAAAACTTGCGCGACTGTTCCCTCTAACTAACGTTTCTCTGACACGGACAAAGTTTGTGAGACAGACATCTTTTCTTTTTCTTTTTTTTTCTTTTTCTTTTTGGAGGCATTTTAATAGCCGCAAAAGTTTCGAAACTGGACCGTAGATCTCACAAAGATCTTTCTCTCGTCGCAGTCGCTTGGATATATCGCACCTTCTTTCTTACCACGTCCATGAAAAGGGAGTTAATGGAAGGAAGAAGTTGAATTCTATCGAACGTAAGCATCGGCGGATGCGCCACTAAATCATAATACGATTCTAAAGGGGCGGTTCAACTCCGAATGCTGGTTCATTCAGACAAAAGCCCGAGTAAAAGTCCTTTTCCTCGACTTTTGCTGTTTTAGTCTAGTTTCTATTAGGTTGGCAACTAAGTGATTGCGGGTTTTAAATAAGAAGGAAAATTCAAAATTTTTGCTTAAAACTTTATTCAATTAGGTATTGTCCGTTTTTTTATCGATGACCTTTTGCCATATTTCAGGCAGTGTCATAATTCCATGTTCATAATTCCATGTTCTGATTTTTGCCAGCAAAAAACTGAATTAAATGTGATTTTACATCATCAGCGTCATTAAAAACTTTACCATCTAAGGAGTTCTGCATGGAACGAAATAAATGGTAATCTGAAGGCGCGAGGTCAGAGCTATATGGTGGATGTGACAATACATCTCAACCTAGTTCCAATAATTTTTGGCGAGTGACTAAAGATGTGTGGGGCTTTGCATTATCACGCTGGAAAACAACACCCTTACGATTTGCCAATTCTGGCCGCTTCTATTGAACTGCATCGCTCAGTTTGGCGAGTTGTTGAACGTACAAAGTGCAGAATTCCTTTATAATCCCACCAAACTGACAGCATAATCTTCTTTTGGCGAATCTCAGCTTTTGAAAGTGTGAAATATTAAAAAATTTCCCTTCGGCAAGGTTTTAGGTATTACGTGCATTTGCGACGATACGTGGCTAAACTCGATTAAACTCGGCTCGAAACCCACTCCGATCGAAATTATCCATTGCATTTACATTTGCGGGGAGCAGGGACGTGTAATTGGAAAGGTTAACGCACGGAGCCGGCTGAATTTAAAATTAACGTTACGTACACGTGTCTATCGATCCGCCTGCGTGCAAAATTGGTCGCGCGTACGCGATCGAAGCCCGTGAAACGCGAAAGCGTTTGATTTCCCATCGACAGGAATTCGATGCTTAAGGCCCATCGTTCGCTCTTTAGTTTTCCGTTCGAGTTATAACACGATCGATCATGAATATTTTAATGCATTTGTCAACGCGAATGGAACGTAACGTTGACAAATGACCCTTGCGGCGTCTACAGGGTGAGAGGCTCGATAAATTTCAATTGACCGGTGACTTACGAACTCTCGTCGTGTCAACAATACCTCCTCCGTAAAATTACGTCGGAAACGTAATAATAATAATTTTTTAAAGGGAGTCGAGTTTTTCGCGACAAAAGCGCGAGAGACAAAGGACCGGTTGGCTATAATTTGTACGGGATTTAACGTTTCAACAAGTTCCATTAGCTAATCGCAAAGGCTGTGATCGATCAATTAACGGTAATAATACGGGTTGCTGCGGTTTTGCGTTGCCTGACTAACGACCAGTTGCGTAAAGCTCCAGTCCGATCGATAATAAGCACATATTTACGCGAGCCAATACAAATAAATGGGTGTGTAAAAATATTTTACCAAGGCAGAGAGCCAGGCGAAGGGAGAGGCGAGAAGTTAATGGAGTTTGAAGAGGCGAGAGGCGGACGAAAGTAATAAAGTAACAGACATCGAGATTAGGCATGAATAAGAAGTTTCACGGTGCAGGGAAGTTTTTATCCGCCGGGGTGATCGCGCTTAAATTTCAAACTGCATCTCCACAGGCGCTGTAGATTTTACAGCCGCGCTCAGCCACTTGATTGTCTTCTTCCGCAGTTTTCAGCGGAACCTTCGCCCTTCTCTTCTTTCGCGGCGAGAGAGTCTACGAGCCTCGCCGTGTACAACGCGAAGCGGTGTTACTACACGCCGTATAATCGATGCCGCGATGAGTATCTGCCGAACGCCGCTGGCTTTCGAGGTCAATTACAAGCCGTTCTTTAACCAACTGCTACCCGATACCATCTTACTCTCCTCATTTGCATGACCTCTGATTAACACGTCCTCCCACTAGGTTCCCCCCACGAGCTTCGCTTCAACATTTTTTCGTTCGGCGAATTTTGCGTCTTTCTTTTCTTTACTTTGACATTTTTTTTATTTTCTGAGAAGCTTTGTACCGTTTTTTGAAATGAACAGTCGGTGAATTTAGCGTCTTTTTTGAAAACTTTGACTGTTTTCTTCTTTTTTTTTTTGAGAACCTTCATCGTTTTTTTTTAAAGGAAAAGTCGGTGAATTTAGCGTCCTTTTTCAACTTTGACTATTTTGTTCTTTTTTTTTTTGAGAAACTTCATCTTTTTTTTTTAAATTAACAGTCGGTGAATCTCCGGTGAATTTAGGGTCTTTTTTTCCAACTTTGACTATTTTCTTCTTTTTTTGAGAAGTTTCATCGTTTCTTTAAAAGAAAAAGTCAGTAAATTTAGCGTCCTTTTTCAACTTTGATTATTTTGTTCTTTTTTTTTTTGAGAAGCTTCATCGTTTCTTTAAAATGAACAGTCGGTGAATTTAGCGTCTTTTTTCAACTTTGACTATTTTCTTCTTTTTTTTTTTTGAGAAACTTCATCTTTTTTTTTTAAATTAACAGTCGGTGAATCTCCGGTGAATTTAGTGTCTTTTTTTCCAACTTTGACTATTTTCTTCTTTTTTTGAGAAGCTTCATCGTTTCTTTAAAAGGAAAAGTCAGTGAATTTAGCGTCTTTTTCCAATTTTGACTATTTTCTTCTTCTCTTTTTTTTTGAGAAGCTTCATCGTTTTTTTTTAAAGGAAAAGTCTGTGAATTTAGCGTCTTTTTTCAACTTTGACTATTTTCTTCTTCTTTTTTTTTTGAGAAGCTTCATCGTTTTTTTTTAAATTAACAGTCGGTGAATCTCCGGTGAATTTAGGGTCTTTTTTTCCAACTTTGACTATTTTCTTCTTTTTTTGAGAAGCTTCATCGTTTCTTTAAAAGGAAAAGTCAGTGAATTTAGCGTCTTTTTCCAACTTTGACTATTTTCTTCTTTTTTTTGAGAAGCTTCATCGTTTCTTTAAAATGAACAGTCGGTGAATTTAGCGTCTTTATCCAACTTTGACTATTTTCTTCTTTTTTTTTTTTTGAGAAACTTCATCTTTTTTTTTTAAATTAACAGTCGGTGAATCTCCGGTGAATTTAGGGTCTTTTTTTCCAACTTTGACTATTTTCTTCTTTTTTTGAGAAGCTTCATCGTTTTTTAAAAGGAAAAGTCAGTGAATTTAGCGTCTTTTTCCAACTTTGACTATTTTCTTCTCTTTTTTTGAGAAGATTCATCGTTTTTTGAAATAAACAGTCGGTGAATTTAGCTTCTTCTTTTCCAACTTTGATTTTTCCTCCTTTTCTGAGAAGCTCCGTATCCTGTTTTAACATGAAAAGTCTCGGAATTTTTTCGATCTTTCCCCGATTTCTCATTCCAGTGACAAAAACGAAATCTTTCGTTAAAGGATAGCGAAATAGGGAAAATTGGAAAAGTCGCTAGAAACTAGAAGCCTACCTTTCCGTTCGTTTGAATGAAAGCCCGCGCTGTTTCCCCGGTTCCTTAACTTTTCGAATATTTCTCGAACAGTGGGAGTCGAGGTCTTTTTGTTGGAAAATAGAAAGCACGTCTCACTTCGTTCATTAACGAAATTGCTCCGTGTCCCCGCCCGATGCCGAAACTTTTTCCAAATTTATTAAATCGTCCGACGAAGTTCTCGTTTTGCTGTCGGGCCCGACAGAGCTCGACAATTATTAACTTTTATCCGCGGAATCTGTCCTCCGACTCTGACAGGGTAGTTAATCATCCCCCCGGGAAGGGGGGTGAAAAAAAGATTTGTCTTAGACAATCCACGGGTCTAATCGACTCGTAATTGGTTAACGAGAGGGAAAATTACCAAATGGAACGTGGCACCGTAATTTCTCGAACGAGTCGACCGCGCGCGCCGGCTAATAGAATTTTGATGAGAACAAGTAATGCTCCCGACGCGCTTTGTTAATTAACTTTGACGTTAATTAATCGAGAATCATCTTGCGTTGCGTTGCCCTCATCCAACGTGCACGCGTGTCCAAAACCAATAACCGACTATTGTAAAATTTTCAAGTTATTCTGCATTTACGTTTTAATTACTAATTAAACACGGCTGTTGCTTTTCCTTTTCACGTCGAGTGTGCCAAAAATAAATAAATCTCGCTGATTTAATTACAGGCAAGACGGAATCGTCCTCTCTTCGTACTTTCTCCACTCTCCTTGCTTTTCGTACTGCGCACTACCGGACAAAAATTCCGGAAATGCGGAGGTTACCAAAGCAGTAAGACACAACGACAAAAGGAGTTGTTTGTTCTGCAACCGCGTCGTTTATAATTCCGCGGTGGAAAAGAAAGGGTCGAGCTGTTTAATTTGGAGAAAGGCCGAGAGAAAAAGGAAGGGAAAACTCCCCTTGAATTGACACGGTCCGAAACTTTCTCAAGATTCAACAAAGGTGATCGATATCGAAGGCGGACAGAAATTAGGCACACGGGTGTGATCCCTCAAACTCAATGACTTCCCGCGGGACTTTATTCGAGGCATGAAACTGAAATATTCAAGAACACACGCAAGGGTGGACAGTACGCGCGTCCTTGACGCTTGGAACTGTCCATCCTCGCGGAAATGGTAACGATCTGCAGATCTCGCGAGATTCAACTAGACTCCGTCGACGACGCGAAAATCGCTCGAACGTTCCCAGCGTGCTAGACGCGACGCTGGGGGCGCATTACTTATTTACACGGGCTCAGTTAGCTCGAAAAAGCACCCCTTCGACCTTTACCTCGCCCCCAGATTCCCTCCCCATTCATCGTGGCTCGCCAAAGGCCGCTCGTTCGTATATTTCTTGGAAAACCACCGCCGACGGCGATCTAACATCCCCTCCCCCCCCCCCCCCCGTCCAGATGGCAAAGAACGATCTCGAGGAACCAGCTCGTTCAGGACAAAATCTCATTGTTTTACCGAGTTAAAAAGTAGAGAGTCCATTCTCCCCTGTTCTCCTGAAAAATTCTGCATCTCAACTTTGTTCGACCAGAGAAAAACTGACAGAGTTGGAGGATGGATCGGAGTTACAGTCTCGATACTCTGCTTCGTGCGCGAGTATCGCGCCTATAAATTTCGTTTCGCGAGGAGAGAGAAAGAGAGAGAGAGAGAGAGAGAGAGCATTTCGACTGCAGATGCGCGCTGCTTTCCGCGGAATTCACGGCTTCAGCCGGCAGTGTGTGCGGCTCGAACGCGCGGTAAGTACGGATATCGCTGCTCTCGCTGCGGGAAATTCGCAAACTACCAGTTCCAGGGTCACAATGCTCTCACGGCGTGGCTCACCGGTGGAAAACTTGGGCAGGGGTGGGAGAGGAGGTTGGAAGGGGGGGGGGGGGGGACCCGGATGAAGCGATACGAGTCCCATGGGAATCGTCTGGCACTCGGTGTACCCGACGTTCTTCACGTCCTATTGAATAACTCAGCGTTAACATCAACCGAGCGTCTCCCCGCTCAACCCCCCCCCCCCGCCCCCTCGTGCGCTCGGGTTGCTTCTACTCTTCACCCTCTGCCATTTGGGGAATATCGGGAGCCCAGAGAGCGAGGGTGAATCGATGGAAAAACACGTTCGTGCCCGACGCGCGTGAATGCGGCGAACGCGAAAACGTTCGTTCAACTTCTGTGCATCTTGCGAGGTGCCCATCGAGGAACTCTCCACCCTCGTGTAATTCGTGCAACGATCCGCCAAAGGGAAAGGACGTTCGAAATATTCGCGCGCGGATATATGTTGGATCGTACGAACTTTCTGGCGGTTCCATTTCTCGAAAATATTACACGTTGGCCAAAGTGTACCTTCCTGCCCGAACGAACGTGTCAGAAATTCGCCAAAGAACGTCTTTGTGCATTCGGTTTCTTTGAACGTCGCATAAATCAGGAACGAGGTGGGAGGGGGAGGGAGGGTGTAATAGATTCCGCGCGACCCCCGTTGGACCGAACTCGATCGAGTTCGGAGTAGATTAAGCCAGGTACGACCGAGATATTCAAATGTACCTGATCTCGTGCTTCGCGTTTGCCACGATGATTAATTGACGGATCATCCCTCAACGTTCGATGTTTTCTCTCGCGACGATATAACCTCCGAGATACTTCCGAGGAAAAATCACTAGACGATTTTCTAGACGATTCCCTCCCTCGTAAGGAGCGCGGCAAGCAGCTAATTATTAGTTTCGTCGATGCACGGCGCACAATTTATGCGGGCGGGGAACTTTGAAGGAGCGATAGAAACCCAGGGCGCACGAACGTTCAACTGTGCTAAATTATCGTTGCGTCGCGCGAGGATCTCGGCGCGCCGCGGCGTTTGCAGTTTCACAGTTTCACGGCTTGCGAATTGCGAATTCGGTGCAACTTCGTTTCCATTTCCGTTGTAACGCTGTCCGATTCTCCGGCCAAAGAGGGAGGGAGGGGGGTAGAGAATGACTCGAGACGAACAAATACACACGTGTGCAGCTCGTAGAAGCGGGCAGTTATTCGGCCGCGTTCAGTCTGCGGCGCATACCTCAGATGCAAATACTCGAATGTGCCCCATTCTGCTCTCTCACGATTCCTATTGTTCTATTACCGCCTGTCCGGTCTTCTTCCAACAGTTACAACTTCCACGTAGTCTCAGACCGATGATATTCGGTCTTCCCTTTGAACAACTTTCACAATGGCACCTCGCTCTCAACCGCAGCGACGCGTTTTCTATTTACCGTATATTCGAATTTAACTTTATCGCGGTTCATCAGGCAAATCGATTCGAGAAATTTCCTCCCGGCAGACGTTTGTTCCTCGTTGACTTCACGTTAACCGAACTCGGGTAAACGTAAATATCCCTTTGTTCCTTTTTCTGAGTAATTCAATATCCCAGAACCGCGCCACCGGGCACCGGGGTTTCTGCTAATTTTCAGAGTTCGCTCCATTGTTCCGCTCTAGAAAAGAATATTTTACTCGGTTACATTCTCAGGAAACGGAATTCGCATGAAAAAGTTACATTTCCACATTGTCGTATCGTTTTCACGCGGCATTTTTGAACCGTGATTCGCTCGAATCACGTGCCTTGTTTAATATCCGAATTATTCAAATAGGTCGCTCGTGCCTCTCCGGGGGAGGCTAATCCTCCCTTATTTAAAACCGATTTCCCGTCGACGGTTCCCCGATCCGATGGACTTTCCCAAAGTGGACAACTTTGCGTACTGTTGCAAAAGCGAAACGGTGAAATACGGTTTTGTATTTAATGGCGATCGATAAGTTTTATGGACCGAACCGAAACCGGTACGAAAGAGGAACGCGCGAAAAGATAAACGGAGCGACATTTGTCACGTGCTTTGACGTCCGAGAAAATTTATCAATGATTAATGCGTCGAATTGGTGGTTAGTTCCAGTTCCCCCTTGCTGATTTATCTCGCGGTCGAGTTGAATTTCTTTCGAGAGACGAGCGACACTTGTTTCTTTCGAAGAACGTCATCCTGGTGTCAATTTCCAATTGCCGTACTTTCCACGAGTGCCTACTTCAGTTTCACGTTTCGTCGAAGAAAATGGCCAAGCACCTGGTCTCTCGCAGGTGAAGTTTCTTACAGCTGGTCGCGACCAAGACTCCCAGAAATATACACGATATTTCGTAGCTCGGTGATTTTCACACCGCGGATGGAAGTGGCTCGAAACAAACGAGGGCCTTGCGCCCCGGAGTTTTAAAGCTCGACAATCCAGTCGGAAAGTTTCCGGCACCTTCTTCCTTCTTTTCCTCCTCCTCTCTCTTTGGCTCGCCCTCGCCTATTCGCCTCCTCTCCCGCGATCCGAATCTCCGACATGAAATAAGAAGAGAGTAAATACTCGGAGTCGTCCCCGAGTACATGGCCGTTTGGCGTCGAACCAAATTCTACCACAGACGGAGGCTATATATCATCGCTGGGAAGCGTCCCACGGTCTACGGTGTTCCCTTTGAGATCGTTCTCGTGGTTTATCTCGCGGTGACGACGATAACGACGTTGCTGCGAGGAACATTTCACTTTTCAATCCTTTCTCAGTCAATCAAAGCTTAATAACGCAGTCGCCTCTGACACTTACGTCCTTAAAGCAACGAAAATCGGTTGAAATCATTCATCGTGAAGATGAATTGGTGCAATTGACCGGGGCCCGGGTGGCAGTGAAAGAGCTCGGTGCACGGTCAGACGCGCGATACGCTTTGTACGTACAAACTACTGTGCGACTGCGCAATAGACATTGAAGAAACATTGAAAATTTAAATGAAAATTTACGATTAATTCGCGATAATTTCGCGTGTTTAGTATTTATTATTATACCTTATTTAGTATTATATAATTTATATAATTTAGCATTTAGTATTTAGTATTATATAATTTATATAATTTAGTATTTAATACTTAGTATTATATAATTTAGTACTATATAAATTATATAATACTAAATACTAAATACCAAATACTAAATAATAATAATAACATACTAATAATACTAATAAAATACTAAATACTAAATACCAAATACTAAATAATAATAATAACATACTAATAATACTAATAAAATACTAATAATAAATTATATAATACTTACTATAAAATATAATAAAACACTTTAGTATAACAATATATTTATATACTATAGTATTTATTATTTATTATTATATAAGTTATACACGATGGTTCGTGATTTGCAATGTGCAAGAGAGTTTCGTTATACCGAGACGGTCACTGGCAACAGTTTGCTAATTATCGTCAATTAGTTTGACCGTGTACGGCTTGTTCGTCTGTCATCGGCGGAGCCTGAAACGCGGACACGATGTTATAACGACGTGTTTCCCGTGTATTGAATTCGTTATTGATCATTAGGCCATTGAACTTTGCGCGTCCACGCGGCTGTGATTTCCATCGCTACGGCGAACCTTAGAAAATTAGGGAGAATTAGGGAGAACAAGGGACGCTGCCTTTATGTTTGAAACAACATTTTCCAAACGAACCACTTTTTGTTTCCATTGAATTTAATGTTGTAATTGAATGTGTGTAGTTACGTTGCGCTAAAGTATCGGCCGTATCGTTGTGTGTTGTCGTTGTGGTTGTGTGGCTGTGTTATCGATGTAACTTGTTGGGATATCGATATCGTTCCCTGATTGAGCTGCAAATAAAAATTCAGGCGGTCATTTATTTTTGAAAGAGCAAAGATCCAACGGACAAGGTACAAAGAACTTCAATGGGATGTCGAAGCGAGAATGTCAATTATGCTCAAAACTGTGAGTTGAAATTGCTGTTCAATGTTTTATTCGTATCTGTACATTTTAAAGGTAAATCCTTTTCGTTTAAATACATAATGTTTTCATTTCTATGGTGTCGATGATGTCTCTCAATGTTAAGTGAACTTACGTTACGCTCTTTAATCAATAAATCTTAGTATTCTCAACATTTCTTTGTTTTCTATACACATGTACATCAGAGAAATCACTCTAAGCGAATAACAGTGCAACGTCGTTTAAAGTCTTTGGTCGTCAGGAAATGTTATTATCATATCTCGTTATGTCTCCATTCGCGTATCAAGTAGTATCACACGGTAATTTCACTGGTGTATAAATTACAATGCGCTCTGTACAGTTAGGAACTCGGGTCGGCAAATTGTGTGTTTCTCGGTAAGCAATATAATGCAATTTTAATTTTCATTATCGAAGAGCGCAAGACACTCGACGGTGTGTGATTTAATTCATTCCCACAACGATGATTGAAAATTGCGCGTTCAATTATTGCGAACCCGTTGATTAGCTGAGAATCCAAACTCAGTAAGCGTATCTGCAATGTACCTCCGTCGCGATTCAATCACGACTCGATCAAGATTTCGAGCGACTCTGGTATCAAACTTCTTGAATTCTTGAGGCTTTTAAATTTGGAAAAATTCTTGACTTACGCACACATACGCACGCACACACGCACACACGCGCAGGCACACACTGGCCTGCGTCTGTGATGATTCGATCCATTTAAATATTAATTCTATCCTAATTTACTTTCTGACGAGGCTCTTCCTTTCTCTCCCCTCCTCTAATACTCGGTACGAACGTCTGCTCGTTGATAGACGCATCGCTCTAATTTCGAATCCGCGGCGAGATCAACTCGCCGCTCAATTGGAATATGTCAGACCTGGGAATAAGTCCAGGGAGTCCTCCCGAGTGAAGTCAAGTCCCTCAGCTTAAAAGAATACTGTTAACACGCCGTCAAAAATCCATCTTCTTGGCAGAAGGCTGGAAGATCGACAGCGGCGTTCCTTTTCCCAAAAACCGCTCGATTTCTCTTCATTCGCTGTCGGACAGGCAGGCGCCCTCCTGCGAGCCATCCTTGCACGCGTTCACGTCGTTCGTGTACAAGACTTTGTAGTACCCGTAGACCTCCGAGTACTTGGAGTTCCTCCTTCGCAGGTACCACTTGGCCATCATGTACAGGATTATCACACCGAATGCGACGACGTTGACCGAGAACAAAACGGTCATCTGGTAGAACCACAGGGTCGAGCGCATCGTCCAGGAGAGCTCGCGCAGCACGCACACAGGCTCGCCGAGGTTCGTGGAAAGTTCAGCATCCTCGTGACAACTGACGCAATCGGTGTTCGAAGATCCCGAGCAAGTCAGGCAGGAGTAATGGCAGTCGGTGCAGACTGCCTTTGCCTCGTCGGAAAAGCCGTAAGTTCCGCTCGGACACTTGCTCACGCAGACGCCGTCGTAGTAGTACCAGTTCAGCTTGCACTCTGAAAAATTACACACGGCCATTCACCATCTTCTTTTCTTCGATTCAATGTGTGTGTGTCTGTGTGTCTGTGTGTGTGTGAGAGAGAGAGAGAGATTCGACGCACGTGTCTTTCGTTCGTTCTTTCTTGTAACGACACGTGTGTGTTGAATATACAGATGACAATATACGTATGCGCACGATGAATCTCTGGAATTTTCTTCGCTCTAATTTGCCTCGAGTCTGAATTATTTATCGTCGACTTTTAATTTTATTTCGTTCCGATCCTCGTTTCTTCTCTCGTTTCGCGAAGTTTCGGGGCGCCAGTTGATCGATATGAAATCTGGCGACGAGCGACTTACAATCGCGCGTACATGTTTCTCGTATAATTTGAATTTTCGAGCAACGTGCTCGTCGAACGGAGCACGAACGCATCATGGATATGCACGAAGTGGTATGGTTGGAATACCAATAAATCCGTACTCAACCGAGAAATCTGACAGTGAGTTACTGTTAGAATTAATGGCGATTGAAACCGGGAGGGTGTTCGATCCCCTCCGAGGTATCGTCGTCCTCGTTTTTTTAATTAGCTTTCTATGCAAATAAAAATTTGCTCAACAAGGGTTCAATTTGTCATCCATACGTTGGATATTTTTATGTCTCTTGTGTGTTGTTTCGTGTTCTTTGCTTCGAAGAAGATGTACTTCGAATGATGCTTATGTTAGAGATATTTTTCTAATTTGAATACAAATTCTCTTTACGATCTAGGTACAATATATTTGTGCGACAAGCGATATGATTTATACTGTACAATGATGAATAAACAAATGTACATTTCACTGTGTTATTAGGCCTTGGTGAATGAAAAACTGATCTCAGTCAGTGAACGAATTTTCTGATTTTTCTTCTCAAACATCGTACTCTGAACATTCACAGAAAATCCGGATTCGCCCAGCCCTAATGTTAATCTACTTCTTGACACTTGATACGTATTATTATGTTTGCGTTATCGTTGAAAAAAATGAAGCACAGACGATCAAATTACGAATTATTAATTTTGCCATTTTAACGTGACGGGTCAGAGTGCATGCTGAAGCGTATACAATACACTACGCAATCTGGCGATTGAACGTTTGAACGAATTTTCTTTCGATAGTTCGATTCCGTGCGACTGAAATGAAAAAAAAAAAAGAAAAAAAGAAAAAGAGAAGAAAGAAGTACTCGTAACTTTTATTTATTTATTTTTGACTGGACACCGCGCTGTTAAAAACATTTAAATATAAAACAACACCGAAAAATTCGAAAACCTGTATCTAGATATATTTCTATAAAGATGTGCGTTCAAACATGTATATTTTCTTTCGGAAATAAAGATCTTTGTTGATTGACCACGTTGGCTCACTTGATGATTCAACGAGCAACAAAGCGAAAGAGAAAAAAGAAAAATATCGTCACTGCGACGATTCAAAGACCAAGCAAATTCAAAGACCATGCAAAAAGCGAGAAAACAGTGAAAAAAGGCAACGTTGTTAATCATATACGGCTTCTGGCAGAAAAGAGAAAGTTTAACGAATCAAAGTGGATCGAATCGTGGCAAATGGAGCAAAGTATCGACTAAATGAATAATGCAGCGAAACAAAGTCTCGACAAAGTTTCAGAACGTCGAAGAAAGATTCGATTCCCGAGCGAAGATAAGTGAGATTAATTTATTGTTGCAATTGAATGCCCACGATTCGAGGCACCTGACTCGAAAGCAGAGCAATTATTGACAGAGGACAGAAATAGGAACGAGAATTATAGAACGATAGAGAAGTAAGACTCACCGTGCTGGTGAAGCTATCAGGGATAGGTCTTTATATATTTTTATTTTGATTGGTTGTACGTGTGTGGTTGTGGATGTGGATGTGGTTGGTGATGGTGGTTGGCTGGTCTGAGAAAATCCGCGCCGCAACTCGCCCACGGAGAGCCCCAAGTACCTAAATACGTTTTCAGAACCTGCTATGGAGTAGATAGAGGGATAAAGCGACACGTGACACTTTGGAACAAGTTGATCGTTTTTTCCTTTCTTTCTTTCTTTCTTTTAAGCTCCGTCTAGAAGAGAGTTCAATTTTGATCTCCTCGGGATAAGCGATCACGATGATCTTTCCTCTTTACTCGGACAGGGTTACTACTCGCTTCTTTCTCAAATTAGTTCTCTCCAGTGAAATTGATTTTTTTTTTTCTATGCTACCACGCATGCAATCGTATGAGTCTTCCTCCAGCTCCAAATTTTTTCTAATCGTTGATAAAGAGACGCTTTATCTCGCAGAATGACACGCGTGCAAAAACGAGGAAGAAATACAGACATTTAAACGCAAGTCATCAATTTTGTCAGTACCGACAGGAACGATAATCGACTCTTGCTGTTAGTTGAGACAAGAAACGAGAAAATTAATACAAAGCTGGATTAATATAAAGTCGCGTTATCTCGTGTCCTGTCGGTTGTTTGTAACATTGTTTGTAACAAAATCTCTAAACGCAAGGTATTATCTTGGAAACTTTGAATCGTTTATCGTCGTCACGTTGACATGCAAGTCGTACAATCTGAGATGACAATACATATAAATACGTGCGCACTGTGATACAATGTTCGTCTAAACGTGCAGTCGGAACTCGCATGCAGAGTTGTGCAAGATGGCAAACCCGGTTCAACGTTCGCAATCTTTCGCAAAAGCGCAAGATCATGTGACACGAGGCAAGGAGTGTGAACAAAAACTTTGCAACTGGAAAGAAATACTATATCTAGATACAATCTCGTCGATTTGACCTCTCGCGTAAAGTACCAGAGAGAGAGAAAGAGAGAGAGAGAGAGAAAGAGAGAGAGAGAGAGAGAGCGGAAAGTTTCAAAATGAGTTTTAGTCGATGACGACGACACGAAGGGGAGACCCGGAAATCATTGATATGCATAGGTTTGTATGTATGCATAAGACCGCCGTTAACCAGACCTATTAGACGATATTGTTTTACTAGGCGCACTGCTAAATATTTTAATTATTCAAATGCCGGTGTTACAGGGCCCTTCCCCAAGTTCGCGTTAAAGTTCACTGAATTATGCATGAACTGCAAGCAGAAAACTTCCCGTACACGCGAAAGTTAAATTAAAATCTATCTCTCTGTTAACTTTTAACAGTTCCATCTCTCGCATCGGCGCTTCCCCCCTCTCCCAACCTCGCGCACCGAGGTCTTTGTTACTCTCAAATCTTCCCAAATCCCTTCATTAGCATTTAATTCTCGCCCAAGTTTATTGCAAACGAACGTCCCGAATCCGCCCTTGACAATGGCAATTAATGCGTCCTCGGACAGCGCGTTTATCACCGTGCAGCCAACAGCCGGTTGACAATACTAGGGATTACTAGTAATAAACTGATTTCCAACAATACACGACTCTGAACAACAATACAGTCTAAAGAACAAAAAGAAAAAAAAAATATATATATATATATATATGTACGTGTTAAACATGCGTGTTAAATTCACTTTGGAAGTCAGTTTGGAAGTAAGTGATCTACGATGGTAATTGTGTGTTTGAAGCATCGTGTTTCGTACACGAGAGAATCTCCTTCTCTTCTTTTGCCTACGGAATGCACAGGGCCAAAGCTGAAGAAACGCTTGAAATTTTACAAGTCTTCGCGCAACCCGGTTTCCCGGGTTACCTCGGTCAGTTGCGAGCTACGACTTCGCTTTAGCCACGAGCATCCACCTAGAGAAAGAATTTACAACTACGCTGCGCTACTTCTTGACCATTTTCCATGCGACCATCTTCAAATTACGATCACGTGAAAAAAACTACCGCGCTAGAAACTATATAGACATGCAGAAATATTACGAATTATTGAGATACATCTCGAGCGCTGTTTCGCCCGCTAACCATACCAAAAATCGACGGGAGCATGCTTTATTGGCACATACCTGTTTCCCCAAAAATACAACATACGAGATATCAGGTTAGTGATTGCACCTCGAATTGCTAATAGAATAACGGCTGGCAAGATCTTATTCAGGATTATTCTCCTCTTTTAATTCATCCATGATATACAAATTTCAATGTCGCATATAATGGTTCATAGTAGTTGCAATTACTTATACAATATATTATGTATATGTGTACATAAACGTACGTGGCAAGCCCTGAACGCCTTTCTCACCGCCCAAGTCTCTTCCCTCTCGTCGTCTTTTCATTGCACAAATACAGAAAAAGAGGGAAAGAGAGAGAGAAAGAGAGAGAGAGAGAGAGAAAAAGAAAAGAAAAAGAGAAACAAAGTCACGAAGAGATGATCCTCGTTTCATGTTCTGAAATCCAGGGACACTTGAGCGTTGTTGTTCAACGGGTGTAACAAGATGGACAGACGGGAAGGAAGAAAATGGGCGCGAAATGTTGTGGACAAGTCAGGCTGAATCGCACCTTACATCTCGTTCTCCTTCTCGCCTCAGAACTCTATAACTTAGGATATGTCGCCTTTTCAAGCAAAGATACATTTTACATTACATACAAACATTTACAATAGATACATTAACAATATGGTGGGTCAAGACCACCGCTGGACAGTACCGAAGGTCCGCTTTCCGTGGGAAACAGTTTCAAGAAGAGTTTCGGAACAGGTCGGAAGAAATGAACCATTGGACGGCGGTGTGCGAAAATTGTAAAATCGCGCGCGAATATTGCCCGAAAAGGAAAGTAGAAAATCGAATCTTCTGTTGTGAACGTCTTGTCTGGAAAAGCGGTGCAATTATTGTATCATACCGAGCGAGAAAAACTTTTTGCAATTCGACGCAAGACGTTCGTTAAGTACAAAAAATCGCGCCATACGAATTTTTCGATCGCGGTGAAAAAAGAGACAGAACGTAATTTCGAATCTCGTTTTCCCGATTTTGTTGAGCGAGAAATTACGGGAATTAGCGTTTCGTGAAGTGAATCTTCGCCGGTGGACGAAGAGGATATTTCACGCTCCAAATTGATACACTCGTTTTTTTTGCGAAATTGCGAATTACAAAGTACGTATTTATCTCGTTCGCGCTTGATGCGTCCCGCGTCTACCCACGCCGATACTCGTTTCCCTCGCAGCACGTGAAACGCAATATAGAATATTTATTATTGTCGTACAAAAATCGCACGCGACGATTTACTGGCATTAAATTTACCCCCACCTCGGATCACACGTTGCGAAACACCAAGGATATCGATTCTATCAAACTATTAAGTACTCGATAACACGATCGCGATGTTATATTCCTAACTACAGTTCTCGTTTTATTTTTCATTAATCGGCGATTATTCTCTTTCCAACGGGACGAATTGATTTCGAATTAGTCTCTCATCTTTGCTCTTTTAACTATTCTTTTTCTTCTGAAGTGCAACTTTTTTTTCCCCAAGTTTTTCCCGCAGTTTTCACGAGCGTTTGCTCGAAATTAAAGTAGAAACGCTTTCTTGACAGAAAATTTCGAGGGTTCGAAATTCTTCGCTTTGAAAGTGCGAAATCGACGCAGATTGAGAAATGAAACTCGGAAATTCGACTGTCCAGCGATCGTCCAGCCCCGAAGTATTGTACATCTTGGAAGATACTCTTCACACCTGAACGAATCGAAACACATTCAAAATCCTACGTAGTGTCCACGTTTATATCCATTCGTTTCCCTCTTACACGACTATCATCAACACCCTCTCTCCAGCTGTGATTAGAATAATTGACTCTTATTTTAAGAACCCAATATACACGTATAGTCGGGATGTACTTTCGTTTCTTAGGATTCGAACTCGGCGAGTCCGCTTAATTTTAAACCCTTAACTCGTTTATTCTCACTTTCCTCCTCGCTAGTTTTGTCTCTTCTTACTTATTTATTTACTTACTTATTTCTTTTTTTTTTTTTCTTTTAGGAAAGCAGCATCTTTTCAAGGATCATCGACAGTTTCTTTTCGCGTTGAAGCTTCCTTCGACGAGCGAGAACAAGTTTCGAAATCGGATCCAGGATGGTTTTTTTTCCTCGGCTTGGAGCCGAACATTTTCCCTCTGAGATCACATCCTCGCGGAAATGAAAGATCAAATCGACAATGCCCCGTAGAACTCTTGGAAATTTTCGAAACGCATGGCAAATACGCGTACAAAATGGAACGATTTTGAAAATTCTTCGTCGATTCGATCGTGATCGGTTTCTTTTCCCTTTTGTATCACATTTCTAGACTTTCGTCGAGGTTTGTCTGTTTCTTTCGTGTTGTCCGATCTGAAGAAAACGATAGTCGATAATTGCTGTTAAATCATCTCGCGTGCGCTTGATTCGTGTCGGTGTTTCGTCCATTATTGCACGTATATACACAAATATTATACATCAACTAAAAATAATTAGGTGTACCGTACCGTTGTTTCTCGTCGACTGAAATTAATTAATTGCAGCCATCGTCGAATTTACAATATTGTGCACGATTCAAAGCGCGAATTTCAAGTTTACAACGGGGGTTACAGTTACAGCAGGGAATTGAATGGCGAGCGCGTGCGTAATGACGGCGGAGGAACGTCGAAAGTGACGAAAAAGATGAGAAACGATCTTGCCACAGACTCTCTGTCGTCAACGAATAATGATTAATTGGCTGGTGAGTGATTGTCTGGAAGCAATTCTGTAACCGTGAAAAATTTCAAGTTCCAAAGGAATTAACAATGAGTCAACTGTCGTCGGTGGAACGCGTACATTTTCGTACACTTTTTCTTTACACGCTCTCATTACGCATGGCTTATTACGCTCTCTGTCGTTTGAAACAGCAACGCGCTTAAACATCTACGCGACCGATAAATTAAAAGCTAAAATACACATGTATCGGAACCTGTACCATTCTCTATCTTCAAACGATCACGAACGGATTGAAAACGATTCTGAAGAAACGCATCACATTTCCTAAAGCGCGTTTTCTAAGTACACGCGAACGAAAACTCAACAAATATGTAACGATCTCTTGCAAAAGTGTCAATTATTAATATATATATATATATGTGTGTGTGTGTGTTTGTGTGTGTTTGTGTGTGTTTGTTTCTGTATGGAAGCGTATTTTGTTGCTTTATTTGTCACGATCATTCCCACGTAGTTCATGACATGTTCGATCGCGTGTCAACGTTCCTTCTGTGAACGAAATTGCTCCGCGCGAAAGATTCAAAGGCGCGTTCCTCTTCGCGTTTTGCAAAAGTTGAAAGAGAAAATTTTGAGGAACTGTTTGTGCGTGTATGGTAACTGTTCGAGGACCACGCGAGAAGAACACGACGGCCTCGCGTTGGATTGCGAATTAAATACCGATTCGTTTCGTAACGAAATATCGTTAAAGGATCGTTATAATGACTGACTGACCGTGTGCCTCGAATTCGAAGACGATCATGTTCTCACCCCTGTGATTTTCGTCTCGGTGAATCGTCTCGTAAGTACGTGAAATGAATCGGTTCTCGTCGGCTCGTTCGAATCAATCAAATTGTTCGACTAAAAATTACGCGTAACGTAGCAACGCGAATCTAAACAGAGAGTGAACGTGTCGATCGTCGTTGCCTTCGCAATCGCTCGTCGTCAAATTCGTCAATCGATTGCACTTTCACCAGCAACGAGGGCAACGACGATGACATAAACGCGTCGCCGCGACGAGGAAGTTCCGAGTGCTCGAAGATCAAAGGCGAAAGAAGCGAGAGGCACGCGAAAAGAAAGACGACGAAGGGAAAATTAATTCGTCGGGACGAATTGGAATTTCGTTCTGTTTCTCGGGCGAGCAATTCTTCCGCGAGAAAAGTTTCACGGTCAGCTCGTCTCACGCGATCTCGAAAGTCAAAAGTTGAAGAGGATGAGAGGAAAGAGGAATTGAAATTTAACGCAAAAGTATCCTAAAAATGATAAGATACGCTTGGTGGACCGCCGTTGCTGTTATTATCAGACGGAAACGTCGCGACAACGTCGTTCGTTCCGCGATCACGCTGCGGCGCGCGCTTGATATGATACACTCGCAATAGAATATAACAACGAATAACAAATAGACTGCTTGTCAAACAGGCGAGAAATGATAACGATCGACGAGGGGATTGCGGCGATAGCCGGGCCAGCTCTCTGCAGCACGTGCTATAGGACGTTCTCAATTTTTCTAAACGCTGAGCAACCAGGCTGACGCTTTACCACCGCAATCCTTCTCGATCAACGCTCGAGCGTTGGACCTTGACTTGCCTACACTATTACCTAGTTAAAAAAATATATTATCACTAGTTCGATGTAGTTCAAACGAACGAACAAAGGAACCATATTTGTCGATATGGAGAAACAAAATAGGAATATTCTTTTTTTTTAAGGAATAAAAAGAAGCTTGGAAACGAAGTATCGTTCGTCGTTTTTTTTTTCTTTTTCTTTTTCTGACGTGTCATCGGTTGTTCGTTCACGAGTCTCGTTTCTTCGTTAAACGATCATTCTTCGAAACGACACGACACATTTTTCCACGAGGATGGAATAATCACGGAGAAGCACGGGGAGGAGAAAGTCGCGGGAGTGTTAAAGCGTGCGAGGATGGATTTCAAGAGCGGGAAGCAGTGCATGTAAAACGCGAAATTGGATCACAGACGACAATTAAGTATACGTATGATGAAATGTAGTCCTGCGTCACGCGATCTGCGCGTTTCGAGCTAAAATATCCATTTTCGATAGAAACGGTCTCGGATGTGAAGATCTGGTTGATACAGACCGCGCGAAAATAAAACAAATCGACCTTTGTCGACGTCTGTCTGTCGAATATATCGAAACTCGTGACTATTCGAGTGAGAGGGAATAAAATAATTCATAATAATTGCTACAAAGGAAATAAAACTAACCCACGTCAGGGTTAGTTCACCAGAACCACGTTGCTTCTTCAAAATTTAACCTAGTTACTAAAAAATTATGGTCGACTGTGCCACGACGAGAAGAGGAAAAGAAATTCGCACACGCGCGATGACTCGAGTCTCCGTGAGAGCAATGAAATTTTTGCCCCTCTGTTCAATGAAAGAGGGAGTCATTAGTATTTACCATTTGATTCTTTGTGGCTGACCGCTGGCGAAGCCAATTAACGTCAAACTAGGTCGTTTCCCAACTTTCCTCCGATTTCGTCCCCTTTCATTTTTTTCCATTTCATTCCCGTCGTTTCGGCGCCCATTAAATCCCCCCTCCCCCCCTCCTCCCCGTTCTCGTTCGAAATTTTTTCTCGTCCACGAAAGAACCCCCCACCAGGAAGATTTTTGGAGTCGTACCTCGATTTTCTCCCTCTCCGAATCCTCGGGAGCGAAGAGAAGTTAATCCGAATAATCGAGATTCCAATTCGTTTCGAAAGAAAAGGCAAGATATGTCTCGATATGTTTGCAGAAGCGCAAAATTTTTGTTCGCCGACTCGCCCCGTTTATAATTCCCCGAGCGAAATATTAAATTAACCGCGCGATCGAATTTCACTCGGGGGAGGGGGGAGATCGAATTTCCACGATACACGTTTGCTCAATTCAGCGAATCAATATTGTTCTTTTCCAAGTGTATCCCTGCCGCGCGCAAGTATCCGAAATATGGCGAATCGTCGATCGTTTCGGCAGCTTCGTTACTTCCTTAACGAGACGTTTCTCGTTTTATCTCTCTTTCTCCGTTAACACGCACGACGCCCGGTTTCTACGCGGGGTAAATTTACGAAACATCAAGCCGGCGAGTGAAAGGTCCTTATCGCAATCAAGGCAGTGTTTTAATTAAAATCTCCTTCTCCCCCCCCCCCCCCTCCCCGTTACGCGCCGAAATTAATTTCGCAAATTTCGTTATACGATATCCGGAGATGCCCGGGCGATTTCGCGTCTATTTCGCTCGTTTCGGCCGGGATCAAAATTTCATAAAAATTAATAGAGCGTAAAGACGCGGCCGCTTGTGCAAGCACTCGCGCGCTCGACTTGTGTACCTCGCGCCGGGAAGCTCGATCGGATTAAACGATCTCCTCTGTCCTGATTAGTCGCACGAACCAACTACCGAAATCATCTCTCGTTAAACGTTTGCAAGCCGCGAGATTACGACGTCCTTTGTCAATGAACAGGATGGCTCCAGCACGTTGGCGCGGTTGATAAAATATACTTGCAACCGTCTCTGTGCAGTTGCTCGCGGCTAATAACAGGGATGACTCTCCGCGATCCTCTCTCGTTACTTTCGTTTCTTTTTCTTTTTCGTTTCTTTTTTTTATCGTCGCTCGTTACGTTTGTCCAATCGAGCACTTTGTTACTCTTGCAACAGCGAATATTAAATAACGACTCGAGCGAAGGGAATATCGCAACGTAATTTCCATCAATTAACGAACAATCCGGATCTCTTTCGTTTTCATTTTCATTCGAGCTTACCGCTCGGAGAGAATTTGATCATCGATCGGCGCGTCGCGTCGACGGAATAATACAACGTGATATAACTTTCGTTTCGTTTCTTTCTTTTCTGGAACGAACGAGTCACGCGCGGCACAAGGCAGTAACACGCTTGCAAATTCTTATGATAACGGACCTCGTTTCGCAGTTCATTCCCCTTCGTTTATGCTCCCCGATTTTTCTTTTCGCGGCTGATTCATTATTCATACCGCCCGCAAAAACCTTTTAATTCAATTCCTCGATGCTTCCCTTGAAAGTTCAACGATCCTTCGGATAGTTTCAATTATCGGCAACAGCTCGTTTTCTGCGCGCCTTTTCTCCCCTCTCTCCCCGCTCGCGATTCAACAACCTCCTCTCGGTGTACAACTCGTATCGCGCACCGCGTCGATTGCTCCATCGAGCGTAATCCAAGTCAAACATCAATTTCTAATCGCCGCAAGACGTTCCGAGTTTTTCGCGAATTTCATCTCCCCCGAGTTCGCAGAGCTGTGTCCGCTACGTTCGTCCAACAACTCACGTTATTGTCGCTCATCGTCGAAAATCTCCGCGCAACGCTCCTAATTGCCGGGGCACGAGCGCCGAAACTGGTAGCTCCTACGAAGCTAGCCATCGTTGGCGGTAAAATTTCCATCGCAATCTTCGAACAGCTTTGAAAGACCGTACCGTGTCGCTCTTGACGCATGTCAGCGACCGCTGACGCGAATTTCACGTCTTTGCAAGGTGTTTCAAAGCAAATTTTCCAATCTTTGTTCTCTGCTTTGACGTCAGGCTAAAATTAGCTTGATTTTCCACCAAATTTTTGAAAAATTCAAAAGACAAACTACGGTATCCCGGCAGTTTGAGCTTTCTAACTGGTAACATAAATTTACTCGCGGGAAATTTTTGTAAAGCGTGTTTATCGCGATAGTGTCGCACTCTGGCAGCGCGGTTAGCGTTAGGTCTTTGAGGATTGTGCAGACATTTGGCAATGCAGCGAGTAGGTGTTCCACTTGAGATCGAGACCTGAGAAAATAACACACACAGAGAAAGAGAGAGAGAGATGTATTACACGCAGAGGAGGGGAAGAGGAGTTGTTACGTAAATGCGTACTTTGCAGAACAGCAACGAGTCCTTACGTATCTTCTTCTCTGCGTCAGCCGGTCGTAAACGCTCCGTTGCCTTTTTGTTTCCGGCAGTGCTGCTGATAGCCTCAGCTATGGCGTTCGTCTCCTCTCCCCCTACGCCGCCAACCCACCCTTTACCCTCACCGCTCGCTCGCGTAAAGCAAAGTTGCAGCTGAGAAAGCGAGGGAGAAAGTTCGACGGGAAAGAAAACGAAGCAAAGGGACGCAAATACACAGAGATAGACGCGAAGAGAGCGGGAAACGGGACGGGAAGATAAAAGTGAAATGTCTGGAAAAAAGCGGGCGAGGGCGGAAAGGGCGGAGACGAAAGGGACGCGGAGAGAAACTCTTTGGAACACGTTCGGTCGCTTCGTCAATCGATACGCTCGGAGAAACTATTGTAGCCGGATAGGCATCGCCAGCATTGCCACGTTATTAAACTTTACCTCTTCTTCTTCTTCTTCTTCTTCTGTTTTCTTCTTTCCTTCCTTTTTTCGAATAAACTCGGCAATTCGCAACGCAGGAAGACTGAAATTAACTCGTCAAACGTTCGACACGTTGACGACGGTTTTTTACTTTTTCTCCCTTGGTAATTCAAACTTCTAGAATTGAAATCGAAACGGTGTTTTGAACAGTGGCGTAGCAATATGGCAGGCAACAACGGTTGGATATTAATCGCGGGATTTGAAGACTCGACTGTGTTTGCGAGAAACAGATTGCGCAGTCGAGCAGACTCGGATGATCAATCGAACGGAAACGGATTTTTTCCGGTGTGTAACGCTGCCGCGAGGTAATTTCATTGAAAATTGATCGGCCAGCGCGTGAAAATTCGCAAGGAACACCGAGTGCGAATTACTTTGCAACACGAACGCGATCCATCGATCGCGAGTCAACCCTCGGTTGTGGCAGTTTCGTGGGTTGGCACCTTTTGCATTTACGTAGAAAAGCGTCGTCGTAACGCGGCAAGTCATATCGAACGTGGTTACTTTTCCCCCCCCTTTTTCCTCTTCTTTTTGCTAGAAAGGAAGTAATCGATACGCTCTCGATCGGGCACAGAGAAAATCAAGCGTCTCCTTTGCGGAAAGGATCGAAAGATCGAAAATCACGGCGGATCGTTACCTCGTTCGAAGAGAAATTTCTAGGGTTAATCTTAATCGGAACTGAACAGTCGACGAGCGACGAAAGAACTCGCTCTTTGCCACTGATTGGCTCGATCGAAAAATAATTACCGAATAAGCGTTTCGCTTTCGGAGAATATACGCGTATATATACGCGACAGATTGGATATCCGTTTTGAATAATTCATAATTCGGGGGAACCGAAAAATCAAGAGGCCGCTGCATATTCAAAAGAACCCGGGCCCCGAGACCCGGGATGTCGTCGGATCGATTTTCTCGTGTGCCCGATCCGCCAGCCATCGGTCAATTAAAGTCCCAACAGCTCCCTCCGTCGAAGGAGATTGTCCCGTTTGTAGTTTGTAGTCTCTCTCGATTGTCCAGACAAAACTCTCTCCCCGCCGGGTCCATTCTGTTCCCACACGGTCGCAGAAGTTCTCATACACGACACTTTAATTGGACTAAATCCTAATCCTATGAACGACACACGGCGACGTTGGTGAGCGGATCGGGTCGGCCATGCGGAAGATCACGGATGGGCAAGGCCATCGCGCGGGACATACTTTTAAGCTCGATGTTCGACGCATCCTTGAGAGTTCTTTCTTTCTCCGGACGGGCGAGAAAAGAAAAGAAATCAAAAAAAAAAAAAAAAAAGGGAAAGAAAAACAAAGAGCGTCTAGGAGAAAGCAGGGATGACGATCATGCCGTCATCCTCGGCTCACAGTGGCTAAAGGGGTCACAAACACACAACGTTGTTGTTCGAACGAACACGCGAGCTGGTCGACACTTCAGACCGCGTATCGAGTGGCCAACGCGACGATCGTCGTCCGGGGATGTTATCATGTGCACCACGGGGACCCTGACGACCTAGCGAATACCAGGCACGTGCCCGCAGTGGCCATTGTTACGCGCGGCGACGCCGTCGTTGAGGATGAGCCCGAGGTGCTGTCGTCCACCTCGAGGTCACTCTCGTTTCGAACACTCAACGAAACATTCTGCCAGCTGGTTGCCAGGCCCCCCCAGCTCGCTCCGCCGAGCAGGTAGGTTAGAACGAGTAGAATGAGGCACCCACCTAGGCACCCGCCACTTCCAGGATCGATGCTACTGCAACCGCTCGTCTGGTTCTCGGTTGTCGGTTTTTGCACTTCCTGATGAGACACGTACTCTACCTGCTGGCTACCCGTCCACGGGTCGCTCTCCACGACGTTGTGCCTCGCGCCGATCGCCGCGTTGTCCACGCTCGCGTCCTGGTTCACAGGCGGCAGCGGCTTGTCCTTGTCCAGAACGTCGTCGTCCAGCTCCAACGACATCTCCGTCCCGTAGAACACTAGCTTGAACTCCTCGAGGGAATCTGAAACCGTTCGTGGCGTTCCGTTAGATTCATTCCTGATCGTGCGATCGACAACGAGAGATCGACAGCGGGCCAATCGTGTAACAGACACATTGTGAGCATGCTGGAACTCAAAATGTCGGGAGAAAAGAAAATACCTCGAAATGTCGACGGTGGTGGGCGATAGCGTAGAAATATGCAAAAAAGAAAAATATCTACGTTCACAGACTGTGATAACGTACGTGTGGATTGTCAACTACCGTGCTGGAACTAACAATTTAATCATTTTCTCGGAACAACGGTCGTGACGAATGCATTTTTTTCTTTTTTTCTTTTTTTTTTTGTGAATGAACTGAAAACGAAACATATATACGAAACATGCTGGTATCGAAGGAAACATTCCGTTTCCATTAAGTAACGTTTGAAGCAGTACGTCGAGCGAATTTTTCAACTGATAAATATGCGCATACGTAAGTTTGCAAAAACAAATTTAGGGCTGGTGCTTGAATAAACTTCACGACGTCTTTTTACCTTGCAATGACACAGTACGGAGGATACTTTCTGCAACGTGTGTCTCGCAAATGGTTCCGTCGGAGGATTAACTTCAATTAAAATTTCATTTTCCAAAGTCTTACGGAGGATTTTAATTTCAATTTTCCTCCGAGACGCGAGAAACGCGTGGCCCGCAGCTCTTTTGCTCTCGGTGCGAATCGATTTTCAAACGAGTCGAAAATTTCATTTCCCCGGCGAAACAATTAAACGAAGGAAACATCGTTAATTAAGATGGATCAACGTTCTTTGGAATCATTTGTCTTCGAAATGCGCGATACGCTCGTGGCTTGTTTGTCCATCTTGACAAATTCGGCAGAACGATGAGTCATTGTATCAAAAACAATTTACGGTACTTTTATTTATCGATGACACGACACGATACAAACAACAATTGTAAAAAAATTTATTACGCGTTGCAATTCTTGGATTCGAATCTTCACTCGAGAATTGCAATTTAACTCGAATATCTTACCTCCGAATGAACGTTTGCACATGGACAATACTTTCGAATCTCTCCTCATCTGCATCATCGATATCTCGTCTTTCTTGGTTTCTTATATCACCGCGATCCGATGACAAATGGATGCTTCCATTTGACATGACACGAGTGCACTTTGCATTACAGACGCGCGCGGGCGCGCAAGCGTGAACAACCGCGCTTCATCACGAGGTGTTTGAGACGTTCCGATGTACAAGACGGTGACAGTGAGGCGAAACGGAAAGGATGTCAATGTCGTTGGCATTGCGACGATGCTCGAGGAATCTTGGTTCCACCTTCGGAAACGGTAACCGGAAATCGATAGCATTGGAACGAACATTCTCGACGAAATTTCGTCGCGACGATTCCAAAGGATGTTTTGCGAAAACTTTTGCATTTTGAAATGCAAAAAGCAAAATTGAAGTTTAACAAGAAGCGCCAGATTTTTTTATGTGCGAGTGCGTGTTGTTTGAAACAATATTTAACGATATTGTTCGTGTACTATGGACTTTGCATACTGAACACACACACACACACACATTCATGCATGCAAGCGAGTAGTCTTACTTAAACAGCTTTCAACAACTTTGTAATTCCAACGCAACATTGGAAAAGCGGAAATTTTCATCTACGAGTTTTTGCAGAAAATAAAGTTTCGTCGAACGATAATGCGAGGACATGGAAAAATGTGAGAGGACATGCGGCAAAAAAAATTGTTAAAAGGTTCGTTTGCTACGAAAAGATACTGGTGAGCGACAATTTAGCGAATCCAAATGGGAACTATGTTAGCGAACGCAATTGCTTTGGTTAATTGAAATTACTTGTAGCCAACTTAAACGTCATCTTTTCTTTTACCTCCTCTTATCCCATAAAAACACATCTCAGCGAAATAATAAGAAGTTTGTAGAATTTTATAAAACGAAAAATATCGCTGTGAATGAACTTGGAGATCGTGTCGAGAAATATGGAGCGATGGAAGGAAACATAGCAAATAAACATAAAAATTACCAACAAATTACATCGAGGTGCGCTTGCAACAGTACAGGAGAACGAGAGGGGGACAAGATATATATATATATGTATATACGAAAATAATACTAAATCATGAAAATCGTGTCACTGAATTCTGTCATTGTCCACATGGATGCACAATGTCTATTTATACACAAATGTTTTACTACTCTGGCGAGATGCGACAAACGAAACCGCGTGTAACGCACAGGTCCGTGGATGGCGCATGTTGCTACATTGCTCGCAACGAACGGTTTCTTTCTTTTCGCGTGTGCAGGAGCAAAAGTTCCCGAGCTACGATCATCTCTGACCATCGCGTCATCTCGAACCATTCCACGGATTGCTCGTTACCTCGGACCGTGGGTCTGCCAACACTTTAACTAAAGAAGAATACCCTTGTCCAGGTTCTTGGAATCGAACTGCTCGTCCTGGAGCAATTCCAGGCCCTTGGCTCTGGTCGCGTGCTGCTGGCCGGCCCCTCTAACCCCAGCGTAGACGGGATAGAGAGGATAGAGCTTTTGGATTTTAGGATACTGCTGGAAGATGGCCGGCACGTTGTTGATGGCAGGTTTCGCCGGTGGCTCCAGGAGAATCAGACCTCTCTGAAGGGGCGAGGTAGTCGCTGTGTCGGCGACTCTCTGCCTGTTGGTGACTTTGGCGATTGAAACTTTGGTGGTGGTAGGCGGACTGGTCTGGGTGATGATCACTGTGGTGACGATCGGGCTGGGCGTGCTCCTTCCTCTGGGTCTCGACGTGATTAGGCGAACTTCACCGCCTAGGTTCGACGGTCCCCTCGCCACGGTCAATCCTCTCAACGTTTGCACGGTGGGTTTCGGCGTGGGTTTATTGGCTGATTTGCCGTTTTTGTGCTGACCGCGCGCTTTGCTTTTCCTCTGCGACTGTATCTGAGCGTTGACCACGTACGGCGGGCTCAGGCTGCCGGGTTTCTCCGGCTTGTGTTGAGTCTGCTTGATCTTCGAGCTGGTCAGGAAGTTCTGCGCCTTCGAGAACACGGTTTCCCGTGGCTTCACGAACGGCCTCCTCGGTATGTTCATCCCGGCTGGATTGTACAACGCGTACTCCGTGCGATCGGGCAGCGTTGACGTCCCGTAGAAGATCAACGCCCATTCGTGAAGCGTCGCACGACCTGGCCGAATCGTCGGATGACAGGAGGCAGCAGGGAAAAGCAGCAATTCCAAAGTTTCGTTTTAGTACGACACACGTGTCGCGAGCAGAATGTAATCAATCGTACGATAGGTAAAAAAGAAAAGAGGTGCGAGTTATTCGTATCAGGAAATTTCATTTAACAGACGTTATCTTGGTCGATTTCGACCCCCCCCCCCCCCTCCCAGTCGGGTGGATAGATCTATCTTTCCTCGAACGATTCAAAGGCAAATCCTCAGTGGAGAATGTCGTGTAGCGGGGTGCTTATCAGTGGCCGAGGATTAGAAAATCATTGACGACCAACAGGTGCAATTCCGAGGCTAGTGCAATATTGCTGTTGGCCGGTAACAACGACGGCGGAGCGGATCTCGCTAAGCAACGTACAGGGGTAGTCAACGCAAACACGACGTGTAATGGTTTGAATACCTGTACTTGGAATGTATCCTGCATATTACGCGACATAATAGAGCGAGGTTCTATCTTGCGCGCGAATACACCAGACTACAAGACTGTGCCTGGGATTACAGGCGCGCGTTAACTCAAACTTTATGCGCACATCGGCTTTAACGGGGCTTCTAGCTTCAAGTGGTACTGACGATTTCATCTTTGCGCAAGGTCGACCGCCTCAACCCCCGCGAGATGGTTCACGAGAGATCCATCGTTGGCGGGTGGATGCCATCGCCGAGGGAACACACGCCTCGAACCGGGGGGAATTACACTCTTGGGAGATGATGCGGTGGCTTACTTGGTCCCACGTGCACCGTTTACGAGATACTCCCTTTATATCCTCCAAGATCAAACGATAAGATAGCTGAGCGTCAGAATTTATGGAACTCTGCTCGTGTAATTGTGTCAGCCTCTGTCACGTTTCACGGCTAATTTTATAATTCGTCCTTCTATCGCATATCCTGATGGTGACATGTATCCCGTTTCAAGATGGTATGTTTGAAAGTATATCAGATTTTTCAACTGATTGTAAGAAACCTACTCTGTCACTTTAACGATGACGAAGACTCATATCTGATATGCGTAGAAAGAGAGAGAGAGGGAGAGAAAATGTTGAAAATTTTGGAAATGGAAGAATCATTATTGATTGTAGACACGAGAGTATAAATTACCGTCCTACTGTTCTCTCGCGAGAAGTGTAACAGGATAGAAACCCTTGGAAAAATTTCTGATACGAACGAGGTTATATACTCAATGTATCTGGAAATGCCGTGGTGCGATGAAAGGAAGGAACAAAAAGACGGACACAATGGACTTACCTTGGTATCGACCCTCATTGTGGATTTCAAGTTTCCACATGCCGTGTGGCCTTTCTCCCCAAGTGTGAACTGACATAAATGGCCATTGATTGAAACCAGCCTTCGAGATGTCGTGAGGCCTTTTCGCGAGGAGGGTGCTCTTTGTGCCTTGCGGAGATGTTAGGTGTATCTGAAGATCTCCTCGTCTCGAGGCCATCAGCGAAATCTTCGCCTAGAAAACATACGTGTCGGATATTTGTTTGATCGATTTCCAGCTGCACGAATGTCGCGTAGCTTTCCATTAAACCTTTTCTTTTCCTCTTATCGAGAGAAAGTTTCAACAAGTAAAGTTTAATCTATCTCTAATCTCTTTCTCTTATAAAAAATTCTGAACGAGGCTAGAATTTAGGGCAACTCGTGGTCTGAACGCGATCGAAACCGTCGCAAAGGAAAGCTATTAATTAACCTACTACTTACGCGAGTGACATGGCATGTACTTACCTGCACGTGCTCGAGAAAATTAACGCCGCTACACTCCTTGACGTGCAATTCCAGAGTCAGCAGGCTCCTTGGCGGTATCGTCCTGTACGCACATACAGAGATTTAGGTCAGCCGCATAGAAACGAAGTTCGGGGAAATTCCGCGACCTTAGTTTTGCTTTATTTCGCTCCCCCTCCCCCTCCCCATCCCCCCTTTTCTTTCGAATTCGACACCAGACCGGAGAAAAACGATCGTCGTTATTTTTATCGTCGATAAAATTCACCGATCCGGTTTCGAACGGCCTTTGAAATCGGTCTGCGCTAAATCGGATACACGCGTTGCAGAAGCTATTTCCTGGCTGCCGGTTTATCGTCATCACAGTAACGCGAAGTGAACGGGCACGTAGGGCGGAAATAGTGATGGATCGAATCGCCGAGTCGGATCTCACGCGGTCGTTTATTTCGCAAAAGTATATCAACTGACTTATAAATCGCGTTTAATATATTTTCCGAGTGACTCGACACTTTGGATAAATCCTCCTTCCCGGGGATAACTTCACTTCAACACCCACTTAAGCAAGGATCGACTAACCTGCCCATGTGTGGCGCTGAGACCTCGCATTTGTGCTGTTCCGGCACCGTCCGCCATCTTCTGGCCAGCCGTACCATAGCTGCGGCGTCCATCAGCCCGTAGCCGAAACTGTGACTCACTAAACCGAGATTCGATCATTTTCGTGAGTTGAAAACTCTAGCAAAAGTCTTTGAGAGACTCAGGAACTCACCGTTTCTTCCAACGCCGTTCGTTACCCAATCCATGGCCTTGAGGTTGGCAGGCTTCGCTGTCCTGACGACGATGTGCTGCATGTCCCTCCAAGTCAACTCTTTGTTCGCCTCGAGGGCAAGGGCGCAGATGCCAGCGGCCAACGGCGCCGATGCCGACGTGCCCGTGTGACTGCTCGTGCAAAGGTGATGCAGGTCAGTGGTCACCACTTGCTTCTCACCCGACGAGCCGGAACTGTAGGTGGTGGCGAGCGTGGAGGAACAGGCCTCGCTGTACCAAGGCACCTGGCCGTTCTCCGTCGCGCTGCTGATGGACAACGTCCAGATACTGTTCGTGTAACCGTCGCAGTTGCAATTGTCGTGATCCCTGCCACCGTTCCCCGACGCCCAGACGAAAATTGACCCTTTACCGTTGCGACCCTGACGATCAAAGCGACGAATTTAGGCGAGGCGTCACCCTCAATCGCCTGCTCAAAAGACCGCCTTTCGTGCGTCGCCGAAAGGTTCGATCGATCGGTTCTCGGTCTTGAGCGAACCGTTCGCTTTCGCTACCCCAACCCAAATCTTTTATAATTTCACTCTTTTACTCTCGATAACGAACTTACCTGCCATCGTTCTTTTTCTTTTTTCTTTTTGTCAAGCGAGTTATTCGAATTTGTCCGCGATACAGACGCGCAACGCCGCATCTGTCAAGTCGATACAAAGTCGAATTCTTCTTCTAGTTTAGACAGATCAAGTTTATACCACTTTCGATACCAGTGTCGGTTCCGGACGACGATCAAAGGGCCATCCTTGAAGTTATTGGATAAGTTACGTACAGCGGTGTATTAAACGCTGAATGCACTTAGAGTTTCGAATGCACAGACACGCGTACATGGTCTGTCTCCTTTTACCAGTGCGAAATATGTCGATTGAAGTAACCGAACGAACAATTAATGACATTATCCCGTTTCATCTTAGCCTTTTTTCTTTTTTATCACTGAAAGTGATTTTAGCGGGGGTAACCCAGAAAATCAGGCCTCTTGAGGTGCAACGCTGATGCAACGAAAATTAGCTATTGGTTGATTTGGGTCACGTGATTCGTGAGGGGGCGTGGAGTAGACCTCGAATAGGAGTGGCATTGTCTGGTACTGAGCGATCGCGCCCGTAATTTGTTTTGTATCGATTCAAATGTTTGCGTATCAATAAAAAGTCGTCTTCATTTCAGTGAGACGAATCGTATTGGGGTACAAGTCGTGCAGTTTTTTTCTTAACGAATAATTAACTCACGAATCCAGCTCTATTCGACTGGAAGAAAAATTACGTCAGATTGGAGGGAACGAGTTGGAAATTCATTGCACCGCGGCGGAACAACGTCGCGGTATTTCTCGAAAATTTACAAAGTACCAACTTCGCGCACTACCGCGGCGAACAGCGGCCGTCTTTATGAATATTTAACGGTTAGCTTTCTATCGAGGGAGAGCGCTTTAAATTCGGGAGTAACAGTAATTATACTCATGGTGGATAAATTCGTATTTCGCTGTATATAGTGACCAGGATAATATCGTTGCATTAGCAGGGAAAGAAAAAGCGGAGGGTAAAAAGTAATATTCAGCTACCATCGAACGTTGTGGCGTAATTCTTTGAAAGATAGAATTTAAGATAACGAAATGATCCAGTCTTTTTTCTTTCGAGAACGAGAAATGAGAAATTCGTTTCGCAACCGTGATTATGCTCGGAACGAGTGTTTTCAGCGCGGGAAAAGGAAGGGAAAAATTTCCCTCGATACAGGTGATGCACCGGTTGGCTCCTCCGAGTGTTTAGCTTGCTTTCGTTCCAGGCGGAATTTTATTCCTGGATATTTAGCAAGAAGCAACGTTCGCGGAATATAAACGTTTATCCTATAAGTCCGTCGAGTGTTCAAGGGTTTATCAAATGAAGGACCGAGCGAAAGCAGTTTGCTCAAGGATATTCAACGAATATTCAACGGTAGTTTTTTTTTCTCAAATGCAAGTTTAAACAATGCTGCGCGTCACGGGCAACTACGATTACGACCTCGAAGGACAAGAATATAACGTTTACAGAGAGAGAGAGAGAGAGAGAGAAAGAGAGAAATATTTTATAATGGTATAACTGCAAAAAAAGAGAAATAAAACGGTGCAGCTCTGAGAGCTTTGTACAGTTAAGGGAAATTCGTAGCGGTTAAATGCTACGAGGATTGCAAGTTTCTTTGCTAAAAAGCTTCCCAAAGTGCTGCAAATACTGTGTATACATATGTACTGATACGGTCCCGGGAATTCTCTCTTTTGCATACGTTTCACTTGGAGACACAGTCACAAAACACACGCGATTGTTAAAAGTACTAGAAGTCCTTTCAGAGTTGAAAAATGTAAAACAACGACGACTGCATGCATCTACAGAGGCAATATCGACAAAGTGGTTAATTTCAGTAGTCTCCTTACAAGTTGATCTCTTCGCAGCTTCGAAAAGTCTCATCTTGCCTCGGAGAATTTCACTGCCTGGAATTTTTGGTTTTCCGTTTCAACCAGAGAGTTCACCCCTTTCGGCCGAAAGTGCCTGCCGACATTTGCATATGACTTACTCGGCCGGCTCGCGGCGGGCAGAGTTAAAATGGTAATGCGTGCAGGTGTGCGGGAGCCGGCGACAAGTCGCTTAAAAGCAACCAATTAGAAACTTTCCGCGGGCTGATCTCGCCTCGAGTCTGTTAAGGTAGGTCTGGGGAAAGGAGAAGTTCCTCGTTCCGATGGCATAATCGAATTACGGTTGTTCTTGGCAACGCTCGTTCCGAAAGAATCATTTTTCCATTGGACAAAGTTCAGCGCGCTCCTTTCGTACGCCGTTGCTACATTCGAAGGGTAGAAAGTTTCAAACCACAAACGCGTAAACTGGATCCTGCAACTTTATCGACGAGTTTACGTTCGCGTTCTTTTACAATTCTCGCTTTTTTCCAACGTTGCCCGTCGACACAGTGTCACCCCCGAATCGTCTGGTCTGATTGTAGGCGAACGATCGACGAGACTCATTATCTGCGAGGCGAGATAAAAGACCCTCGCGCCTCCCGCGGCGAATGTAATCGAGGAGAGTCGCTTTCAAGCGGCTGCTAAGTACGTAGCATCGAGATAACAACGAGAACAACGCACTGTCTGCCACGCCAGTTGTCGGTTTCGCGGAAACATCCAAGAAACGCATCTGGCAGATACGATCCCAGACTGACAGACGGCCCTTCCAATTTCGATTTCGCGTCGCACGGACAACTTGTCGCTTCGCAATCACTTCTCGTCATCGATTCCACCAAGTACGCAACAAGGATGGAAAGTAGAGTTTGCCCGTGGCTATCACAGATAAATTTTACACCTCCGATTTGATGGAAATACAAGAATCTGCTGCAAAATTGACATTGACCTCGAATTTCAAGATTAGCATTTTTCTTTGCATCGTATTTTATTCATCAGGAAAACTTGTCCATGGAATCATAGATCGTAACCTATCAGTTCTCTTGAAAAATGGGGAAAGAATTTCTTAGTTATTTGACACTGTGGACGCGTGCGTTCTAACAGCGACTTTATGGTTGGATGTCCATTTTTTGTAATCCTCACTAACACTTGATTTATCATAGTTGTAGCATCAGCGTTGGTCTAAATAATCGAATGACGAAACTAACTGTTAATATTATTAAGTAAATATAGACATCCATAGGCGTCCAATTACATATAAAGTCGCTGTTAGGACGTTCGCAGTGTTAAATAATTAAGAAACATTTTGCCATTTTTCAGAAGAATCATTAGGTTCAGAAGAACCTTGGAAAGTTTTACCTTCGTTATGAGTAGAATACAAGAAAAAGAGAAAATATTTGACCTTGAAATTCAAGAATTTCCATCAAATCGAAGATAATTCATCTATGATAGCTTTTCTTTCCCCTCTGTACGATATCAGCAGTCAAACGACCGTTTGAGAAAGTATTATTCCGTGGAAAATGCGAAATATCTACCAACCTTCGTAATCCCCTCGATGAAAGCTCTGGTGGCGAGTTCACCAGGGCCATCCACTGTTTTTCCATCGTCGTCCGGCCCCCAGGAGGCACTGTAAATGTCGATGTGTTGAGGATTCAGGCTCAGGGATCTTGCTTCGACTGCGTCCGTCACATCCCCGTCCAACATTCTCACACCTGCGCGTAAATGAAAAACCAAGTGCTCTTAATTTGTAAATTAAGCGTTCGATAGGGGTTTTTCAAACGTGCAAATTATCTCGAACGAACCAGAAATTTCTACGATCTATTTTGATCTATAATGAAGAACGTATGATAATTGTACGAATAGCAACGAAAAATTGTGAATCGTTTAAACTCGTATAACTTTGTGCAATCCACTTGGTGTCATTTTAAAAAGCTTTTATTTTGATAGTCGTTTCGTTTGAAGATGATTTCACATCGCATAGCAGGTGGGAAGCTGAGGACACATTGTTCTCCAAAATGGTCAAAATTCAAATGTGTGTAAAAATATTAAAAATTTCTTCTCGTAGCTAGAGTCCACTATCATTTTGAAGATTAAAGAGAAAAATTCTCCTTCACAATGATTCTCTAAAACTTGTTCTACAACTTTTTCTTCATTGCTTTACTGAATATTGGATGCCAGGGTCGAAAATTCGAAAATCCCAACATTTTGTCATCTGATCCTGATGTTCCAAATTCAATAAAATGATGGAAAAAATCGCACAGCGAGTTGTAAAGAGGTTGTTGTAAAGAAAAAAACTTCAATTTTTCAAGATCATAGTAGATGTAGTCGGAAGAAAACTTTTCTAACTGTGTCCTCATTTTCGAAAAGAACAAATTCGCGACTGTCAAGGCACAAGCTTCACGATTTCAAATGAAACCAAATGGATCGTTTGCGAAGTTCAAAATCAGTTTAAATTGCCGACAATTTTGTTTATATTTTGACGAAAAGAAATCGCATCTTGGTGATCAATAAATACGTCGATCGATGTATCAAATTAACATCAGTTGCATCAAATTTTCGTCGCACCAAATCGTTAAGAAACTTAAGAAACGTAACCGATTTTGTGCGACGAGTGTTTTTGAGTCCCGTCGCCGGTATATTTTAGTGAAAATGGCCGAGTTCCGTTCTCTTCGAGCGCACTTACCCCCGACACCAGCTCCAAATGCAACTCCCACCGCGCACATGGAATTGTTAGCAGTTGCAGCCACTTCACCGGCGCATCTGGTGCCGTGTCGATTACTGTCTAGAACATCGTATCGCGGCATGGGATCTTCATCATGGTTATTGACGTCGTAGCTCGCCTGTGGATCCTAGAACGTTCATTCGATTGTTCTTGTCAATCACCTGTCTTTCCACTGTCGCGTACGTTGTAACAATTTGCGAATGCAAAAGAAAAACAATATTTTCAATCTAAAAATCCAAATAAAAAACAATATTTCAATCTAAAAAATGATACCTCTACGCGTGTGTTTTCAATCTAACTTTTTCGAGTAAATTCGACATTTCAAGATTCCACAATTCGAATCACATCCGTCGTCCGTCTCAGGTCTTAAACCCTCTTCCCCTTTTGCCACTCGATAAGATGTTTAATTAATATCGAGTGAACTATCTTTGTAATTACCGAGTACAACTTGGCCACAGTTCTATCCAACTTCCCCCGTGAATATCGATCCTCCGCTGGATCCGATGTAATTGCTCGTCCCTTCCCTCGGGCAGTTTGAGGATTGTTTCAAACTGTCTCCGAGTTCGAACGTCACGGTTCTTCGTTTCTTCCCGTTACGATGCTCTTTTTCTCGCGAAATCACGAAGTCACGTCGATCAGACTGTTTTAAATTCAAATACGCGAGAAGTTCGGACGAATTACATTTCTAAAAAATATCGCAAAATAAACGAGAACGTAAAAAAAGAAAGAAAGAGAGGAAAAAACGCAACATTTCAAGCAACAATATATCAAGAAAATTTTAATTTCATCGATACGATACGAATATCTCTCGCGTTCGAATCGATATCGACCACTATGGACCGTGTCTGATTATAGGGGATTCGTATCTGCTGGGAAATTGTGGAACTCGATACACGTTTGTCCGCGGTTGCCTTATTAACCCCGGCCATTCACTAGCAAACACGTGCATTCCTCTCGTGTGGTTCTAGTGTTTGACTCTCTGGTTGGCTCTCCCGGCGCTCCGCTGGTAACTTGGACAATTTCGGGGCCGAGCTCGCTTCTTGCAGCCCGCTAACGAGAAATTGAAAAGGCTAGACTGCGAAAGTTCGGCGAAAAAATTTTCCGAGAGTCGCGGCGCAACGTAGCAGTTGGACGTTGGTGTTGCGCACTGTTGTGATCTTATTACGACTCTTTCAGTTCCCCGTTCTATTGTTCTACTTGTTATCCATACGAATACACGAATTGTGGCAAACTATACAAGCACGAGAATTGCAAAAAACGCATATATGGAATTTTTAACTCGTTTAAAATGCTCGACTTTGTCGAGTGTTTGCACGTAGAATTCCAAGAAAGAGAAACATTTGAAACAGTATTTTGTAGGACGTTTTGATTTTCCAACAGAAATTTTATAACCATCGCTATTCTGGCAAATGTAAATTCTTTTCACCGGGTTAGGGTTTGCACCACGATTAATTCAAGTGAACAATTGTCAATACTTGAAACTGTTGTAACTTTGTTAAAAATAAATCACATAATAATCTAGCATCTCATTGGCCTCATTTTAAAACGTTTAAATTGTTATGTGTTAAATGAGATTTTAAAACGTAAGTTTCTGCTATCAGTGTCCTGAACTCGTTTTTCTCTTTCAAGATAATTTAACTTTATGCAACAAATGGGAAAACGTTCTTTTCTTCAAAAAGGAGAAAAAATTGTAAAAATTCGCAAACACTGGGGAATCTTACTTACGACTGAATCCATCGCGGTTTTGAAGATTAAAGTCCCTCATTTGCAACAACCTTTCAAAATTTGCTGCGCAATTCTATTCAATCATTTTATTGAACTTTGAACATTAGAGCCAAACAACAAAAAATCCCAGAATTTCGTCACTTAACCTTAACGTTCAGAGTTCAACAAAATTGCAGAACAAAAAAATCGTAGAGCAAGTTCGAGAGAATCGTTGCAAAGAGAAAATTTCAATTTTCAAAACTATGGTCGAGGAAAAAATGTTCTAATGTTTTTACAGATTTGAATTTCTACAATTTCTGAGAATAAAAGTACACTTAGTTTCTCTAGACGATAATACAAAGTATCTTTGAAAAACCGCTTCGGAAAAGACGAACTCGAAATAGTAGCTTTACATTTTACAAACGGGACGAAGGAAATCGAAGAATCGATCCCTTATTACCAAGTTGTAGCGGCTTAAATTCTTCATCGTTGTGCATTCAGTTATGCTCCTTACTGCAAGTGATGGCGTCTGAGGCAGGTTTTCTTTCGACGCGATAATTTCTCGAACGACAAAGATTCAAATTACTCGTTGCAGCCAGGAGGAATTAGACGCGTTTAGTACGCGGAACAGGCAGAGAGCTTTCAGGTACAGGTAGAGTTTTTGGCACGGTTCCGACGTTCCGTCCGTGTCCCCCGTTTCGCAGAGTTTGGTTCGTCCTGTTCGTCTTTTGTGCAAAGTCGGACGGATCCTGGACAAATAGCTGGAAGATCGATTCTCCCCCTTTGCGGCGGGGAACACCGAATACGTAATCTCTGCCGTAACAGTGAAACTAAACGCGATCGTGGGCGTTTTAATTTTTGAAACGTGGGTGAGCAGATGAAAAAAGATCGTCGAGCATCAAAGTGTCCTCCGTTGAAACGTTTCGTCGAATTAGGACGGCAAATAACGGGACTTACGTAATTCTTATAGAGGTCCGGATGATTCTTCTCCAATCCGTCATCGAGAATCGTGACCACGACTCCGCGTCCCGTAATTCCTTCGGCCCAGGCTTCCTGCACGTTCATATCTAGCCCCTTCCCCCTATTCTGAAATCAATTATCGACAATCGTGCCTCAATACGTATTTCCTCGATCTCTCAACGCAAACAAATTCCTGCTCGATGGGAAATTTCGATATCTTTTTTTTTTTAAGTGAAATTATGTAATGTCAGCTGTCTGTTAATTTGTAATAAAAATTCGATACGCATGCTAAATTCCAGCGAGGAACGAATTAAAAGGAAGAAAGAAAAAGGACTTCGATGGAGTGATAGATTTCAATCCCGTAGGAAAGAAGAGAGACTCGTTTGATTCAACTGACCAAGTACCACATTTGAGGCCACATCTCGTCGTTGAGAATGGCTCTCGGAGAGGACGGGCCGCGTTTGATTATCAGATCTCGTTTCGTTCGCGATTTTACTCGCTGCTGCTCCGCCCGACGCACTCTGCGGTCTTCTGCCAGCCTCCCTTGCACACCGAAATGCGGTTCCACCGACCTCTTCACCACCGACGTGTGCACCATATGGTACCAGTTGTCTACTATCTGCAACAAAGGTAACAATCTCGCGTTAATACCACGTTGTCCGGCGATAACGAACGAATTTTATATTTAACTACTATATTTGAGCTCGAATATAAAAATTAAAGGCGCCTACGTTCATACAGGGTGGTCACCTGAAGGCTGAATGATACAAAACAGAAATAACTTTTACGAACATGTGTCTTTTTAATTTTTTTATTACTTTATTACTAATCATTATATAATTAATGGATTTTTTAGGGATGCTCTATAAGAGCAAGGGATGCTCTATAACTTTTTCAGTATTGTGTATTTTTAATCTCCAAAGGATGCTCTTATAAAAAAAGAAAATGAAAAAGATTGAAAATGAACAAGTTATGACTTTTTCAAACCTTTCAGTTTTTCAGTGGCCACCCTGTGTTTAATAAAACAAATTTTACAAAAATACAGCTCGAGTAGAAGATGTGTATGTAAATCGAGAGGTAAAAATACTGACAACAAGATACATTAGGGGTACCTATAAGTAATGTGAAATTCGTTTTCTTCAAATTTAATAATCATTGCCATCCAGCGAAAGTAATTTAGCTTATTATAACGCAACCTATATATTATATACAATACAATATTAAATACATTTAGTCTGCTTATTATGCAATTATATTATAGATTAAAACTATAATTATATATATATATTATATTTTTATTATAGTTTTAATCTATGAAAATTATATTATAGATTAAAACTATAATCTAATAAACTATCATTAACTCTTAAATGAAATAAAATGAAGTATAAAATTTCTTACAGTATCAAAAAACGTTACTCGTGGGTACCTCTAACATTATGAAACAAAACTTAAAATTGTTGTTACATTTTTAGCATGTGCACTAACAATTCAACGCAGAATACGAATGAATAAATATTATATATAATATTATATTATATTGTATTAAATTTAATATTATATTAAATATTCTATTATAATATTAGTCGAATGCAGTGCAATGCGGTGTTTCGATTGTTTCAACTTTCTGAGAAATGCACGCGGACGAAAAATTTCGTCGTTCTCAAAATTGAACACCTACGTACGCTACGTATGAAAGTCTGCCGTAACGAAAGGATTAACATTTCATTTAACGTTTCATTTAATGAAATTTTTTACCGAGAATTTACTTTCTTTTTTTCGAAAGACAAAGCAACTTTAAAGCTCTGAGAGACTTGTGTACTCGCGACAATCGCGTTGGGGAAAACGCGATCGTTCGTTTCGCGCGGTTCGTTTCATTAAGGGCGAGGCGTTCGTCGTATTTTTGGATCGAGGGAGAGGGAAGAAATTTAAGTTCGCGGAGCCAAGATTATTCGATGCACAAGTTCGTTCGTTCGCTGTCTACGGCGATATACACAACGAGCAAAGATACATGGCGCGGAGTAATGATAAATGTGGAAAGTTGGCAACAGCTGCTGCAGGCGAGCTCCTTCTTGCTGTTTCTTTCCCCGGGTGACAACCTGCACTCCATATTTTTTTCCTTTTTTCCTTTTTTCCAAGCTTTGTCCCGAGAAACGCGACTTTCCATCCCAGCGATGGAATGGAAACTATTGTTCCGTTGCGTGCTTTTATCGCGAGCCGAGTGAAAGGTGAGAGGCACGCGCCTGTGTGCGTCTTTCGGCCGCCAGCCGAACCACCGTTTATTTCATCTCTAATTTCTCGCGAAACCGAACTTTTCAACTTTTTCCAGCGTTGAAAGCTCGGCGGCGCGCTCGTGCCTCGCCGCGGTGTGACGAAGCGACAAATGTACAGCGTGTTACGCTCTCCCGACGTATAATAATCAAACGCAAGAACTCGAAACACGGTTGTCAATTACTTTAATGAAAACAAAGCCAACGGGAAATCAATACGACAAAGAGGAATACTGTTTCTCTCCTCCTCTTCCTTCTTCCTTCGTTCTCGTTCTCTTAGCTCCGAGGCGATATCGACGAGGGCGCCAGCACTTGGGATTACACGGATACTTTAGTAACTTGGAAATTTCACGACGCGAGGCCGCCGCCGCTTAGCCTCCTGGCTTCTTTATCTCCTCCGGAGAGAAACGATCGCCGAGCCGCTGCGCTCGGATCGTTACAGGTGGGCACGGGTCCAAGCCGTTCTTCGGCTTCTTGAAAATCTTCAATCGAACTCGATACTCCTGCCTCTTCCATTCGCCGCTACTCTCGAAACGTTCACGCCTCTCCCGCCGCGGCAAATACCCAACCGATTTTTTCAAACACCCCGTTTCTCCAGTTTTGTGCAGCTTGCAACCGATCCTTGCAATCCTCCGCGTCTCTCCGGGATCGTCCTTTGATTTTCCCATCCGAAGCTGTTCCTTCGACCTCCCCCCTGTATACGCAACGAAATTCGCTCGGCTCCTCGCGTACTTTCTAGCGGAGAAGCACTTTTTGTCACCGTTCTCGTACCTTGTTTTTCGAGGCAAGTAACTGTTCCTCCTTGATACTTTATCGTTGACCTTTCTTGCGGGTGTTTTTCTTTTCTTTGACCCCTCTTCATGGGGGACGAACACTATGGGAGAAAGACGGCTAGACAAGCTTGCTCGGCTTCTCTTCGTCCTCTCGGACCAGTGTACGGATTTCGGCGGTGACGGGTCAGGTCGAGTCTCCTCCGACGTGTCCTCGCGTCCTCGCCACTCGACGCTCTTCGATGTTCTCTTTTCCGATTTTTTAGACAGAAGCCATCGCAAATACGGGCTGTGCTTTCGCACGCAGGCTACGATTCTGTCCACGTTCGACGAAACTCTCGTCCGTTTCTCCTCGATCGTATCGCGCGCCGATCTTCGATCGTTTCCACCGTCGCACGAACGATCGTAGGCTTTGTCGCTCTGACTGATCGTTCGAGGGTTCGACCGACGTTGTTGCTCGAAATCTGTCGAATTTCCCCCGCGATCGGTCTCTGCCGATTTCTCGCGATCGTCGGAGAAAAGCTTCGCTCTGTATACCTCAGGTTTCTTCGAGTAGGAGGGACTCGCTCGCTGTACCGAGCGAAGATACTCCGCGTTTGGATCTTCTTCACTCTCAGAGCGATCTTCGCGAATCTCTCTCGAGGCAGGTGACGGTTCTCGTTTGGATCTCGCGGGCTCTTGATTTTTATCGGCGCCCCTGTCGAGAAATTTGAAGGACAGCTTTCTCTTCGCGTAATTAATCGCAGTCACGCTGCGAAATCGGGGGGTTAGGTGAGTGAAAGACGCTCGATTTAGAAGGTGATCCAGAGCGGACGGACGCGTCTTTATTGGGACAATTGGTCGCTCGCCTCGGTGAAAATCTCGAGGACCGGCGAGGACGATATCGATGTCTCGAGGTCTGTTCAGGGTCGAGTATCTCCCGAAAGCGAGCTTCAACGAGTTGCTCAATATTTTTATTGCGGTGGGCGACGACGTTCTATCCCAGAAGAAATCGATTACTTCTTGCAGCCTGTTCCGAGGCAGCCGTACTCCAATTTTCTCCGTCGCGGTGTTTCCCGGGTCTTTTATTTCCTCCAGCTGTATACATTTTGGACGGACGTCCCGCAGTTTCCTCGCCGACAATTTACCTCCCGACGAGATCTGTCGACCGATGATAAACACCGATAAATCAAAAGTTAAACGTACGAGGTAAAAATAATAAGTAAGCGCGCGAGCTACGAGAGTCTCCTTTAGAAAAGAAAGGAGTGTAAAAATAAGACACTGTTTTATTTTATGAAGGAGAAATAATAGGGAATTTCTCTTCTCTTTCGCGCATCATCTCTGAAATTTCTACTCTCCTATCTTTTGATACACAAATTCAACAAGTGCTTAAAATTAAATATAAACCAAAAATTAAATGCACGAAGTAAAATAACAGAAATTCTCCTTAAAAAAAAATAAGAGTTTTATTGAAGGAGAAATAATAGGGAATTTTTCTTCCCTTTCGCGTATCATCTCTGAAATTTCTACTCTCCTATCTTTTGATACACAAATTCAACAAGTGCTTAAAATTAAATATAAACCAAAAATTAAATGCACGAAGTAAAATAACAGAAATTCTCCTTAAAAAAAAATAAGAGTTTTATTGAAGGAGAAATAATAGGGAATTTCTCTTTTCTTTCGCGCACCATCTTAGAAATTTCGTCTCCTATCTTTTGATCCCCATAACATCCGCGCAAATTGAACAAGTGCTTGAAATTAAAGCGTATCCAGAAAGCACGAAACAGCTCTGAAACGTAATATTTCCCTCGGTAAATACTCGCTAATGATTCGTCTCTTGCGCGAAGTGGAATGTCACGAGTGAAATAAAATATTCCGTTGAAAACATTGCACGAGAATAACGAGATCTTTGATCTCTCTTTTTCTTTCAGAGCGGCGTGTATAGTATGTAGTACGTTCGTCGAACAAATTTGCGTTTAATTGTGCGAAATATTTTCGAGAGTCTCGATGGATTTTTGAGGAAGTGCCCGGGAAAGTGGCAAATCGAGACGTTTCCTCGCGTTCTTTGATATATACGGAGGACAGCTTTACCTTTCGGAATAAATGTCCCATCATCTCGCGCGACGAATTTCTTACACCGAGACCCTTACATTTCCCTCTCCTCGTCGTTTTTCCTTGTCACAACTCTTCTCTCGTAATTTTTGCCACCACTCAGTCCATCCAGGCTCGCTCCTTCTCGCGCTTTCAAGGTTAATCACGTGCTCGTCGAATTCTCCCGAGTCATTTGTCAGAGTCTACTCGGGAGAATTAAATTCGATATCTTTAATTTTCTTCTTCTTTTTCTTCAGCGTTACGTAATCTTTACGAAATAATTAATTAGTCACCAATGAACAAAAAGAAAGATTTCTTCTGGCGTTTGATCACTGAAATTTTGTTGCAGATGCGAATGATCGAATGGTATTCATTCGCTCGTATCTTCAGAGCGAAGAAACTATCACACAGAGAGATTTCTTTTATATTTATTAGAATCTAGACAGCTATAGAGCTTACAATCAATCATCCTAGCACGGTATCGAAATATTTATTTCCACGTTGTATCGAAAGCCGTTAGATAAGCAAAAAAATTCCGCGTTACACTCGTCCAAGTTCAATGTGGAAATCGTCTGCTTTCGGAATGCCGTGTTACGAGCACGACTGTGTATTAATAAACAATTACGAGCAGTTACCTTCGGGAAAAATTGAAACTTTGGTCGTTCCATTTGTTGGCAACTGAATAAAATTTAATTGTCAGACGTCCTAACGTCGAGCGCATCGGAATTCCGCGCGCGTACAGCTCGTTCTAGACAGTTAAACTCCGCTGGTACTTCCGTCCCGTCGCGCCGCGCCGCCAGGACGTTTTGGAATTCAATGCTAGATTGCTTTAGTTCCGGGACGCGAGTTCATCTTTGATATGTGGCTCGACATACGCAGACACTGATCGATCTGATTCATCGCCAGTTTGGTTTACGCGGCTGCAAAATATTCTCCCTCTGTCTCTCTTTGCAAAGCTATTTCCCAATAAATTCCATTTTAACAAGTTATCACCGGTAACCAGACTGTCAAGTTTCATGTATTCATGGGAAATTTGGAGGTGTAAAATTGTTGAAATGTTGTACGTAACAAAATAATATTAATAATATTAATAAATATTAATATTATAAATAACATTAATAATAACATAAAATATAAATAAATTATATAAATATATAAATAATAAATAATATTGATAATAATATATAAGATAAAAAAAGAAACGCGAGTAATCTTCGTAACGGTCTCTTAAAAGATAGAAAAGAGTTAATGGAGAAAAGAACGATTGGAGCGTTGCAACGATTAATTAACGATATATGGAAAATCAGTAACGCCAGTGTCGCGACGACGACGACGACGACGACGACGACGCCCAACCGATCGATCGATCGATCGATCGATCGCGACACCGGTGGCACTGTACCAAATCAGATTCATTAAGGACTCGGCCTCCGAGGTGTTGGTGCACACGACGTGGAAAGTCACGGTGATTGCTGAATTCGCAATTAATCGAACGAGCCTTCGGCTATAGGATGCCTCGAACTTTCTCAGTCAGTCGAACACCTCTGAAAAGATATTGGAAACTTAGCATCCTGTACACCGCGAACGGTTTAGCCCGGGAAGAATCGACGAGTCCCGTCATTTACGATGCAAGTGACTTATGGGCTCATTCGTGACATCGAAATTCGAAAGAAGAAAAATGGGAAAGTTAAATTTTCATTTTCAAATTTTAATTTTATTTTATAATCTTAAATTTTAATTTTATTTCATATTTTATAATTTAACTTCGTTTCTTTAAATTTTCATTTAAAGAAATGCAAGAAATAATAAATCATCATTTTCCGCAAACGTCGCGATACTCGCGAACGAGGATGCGCGACGTTCGATCTCGATTGCAACGGAGCTAATTGATCAGGAATAGCTCTCTGACTCGTACCATTAGCGCGATGACGCTGATTAGTGGGCTCCACTCGCTCTATTCCCGGAAACATGCCAACGATCAAGATTACTCTCCGAACTCTTCTTCGTTGATTTACGACTTGGTTTGGTTCAAACGTGCAAATTTAGAACAATGCCAACTCTGTCTGTCGTTATTTCAAACCCCTCCTCCCCTTCAAGGTCTCTTTCCTCCGCGAGAACGAGACTTTCCCCCATTTTCTCCATTTCCTCACGATTCGCTCGATCACGATTTGAGCAACCGAGGTTACTTGAAATTCGCGAAACCGACTCGTCAAAAGAGCTGAAAGTTCTCCTAACAATCAGAGGGGAAGATATCACGCATCGACGTGGCCATCGATTTTACGGGCGAACACATCCGAATGGGTGGAGATTGTCCGGGGGAATTTTAGTGCCGAATCATTGTCAAGTCCCTTCGGCGTTCATTTCGGCTTATGCATTTGGCGAGAGCCAATCGATCGTGATTTCGAGGCTGGAGGCTACGTCGAATGTGATACGACGACGCGCAGCTCGCGCGATTTACGGAGCCGTGTCGAGAGCATCGATTGTCGACGCGATCGTCGGCCAGCGCCGGAGCTGGCAGAAATTCGCGGAAGGTCGCGAAAGGGATAATGCGGACAGAGGGCTCACGGCCGCGCCATTGATAATTCCATAAAGAGGAACTCGCCGATGGAATCGGTACGAAAATTGAATTCTCCGACGCGGTGGCGAGAGCCGAGAAACCGAGTTGAGGAAATTAGCGGCTGGAAGAAATCGGCGATGCCCCCCCCGAGAACTGATAAAAGCGTTAACGAGTTTTCTCTCTCTCTTTTTTCTTCTTCTTCTTTCTTTTTTTTTTCTTTTCTTTCCGCGACTTTAAAAAGGCCAATAGCGACCCTCCAACACCGGCGCTTCTAGAATCTCCTCGGGAATGGAAATCGTGGTCGAAACATTTGCGATTACGCAGGCTTTGCACTCTTGCGGATCGTGTCCATCTCTCTGCGCTATAAACTAACCCCCTTAAAAATTGTTCTATGAATATAATAAAAATATAGGTCGAAAGTTTCTTTCCACTTATTTTTTTTTCTCTTTAATAAAGCATCAAAGTAAAGTAAAAACTAATTTTATTAATTACTTATTCATAATAAAGTTTGTTTTTTGTGTATTTTAATCTGTAGACAAGAAATTTCTTTTAAATATGTAATAGAGAAATTACGAATTTATTTTAATTGGGAGTGATTTTTAGACCTCTGAAGACATCGCAACAGAAATAAAAATAGAAACCGACGTAAGGTTGTTATTCCTAAAATAAAAGTTTCGTGCAATAATGCTTGAACAAGAAATAACAAAAAATGACATCGCTTGCGTAGGATAATTTTACATACATATTTATATACAATAATTATGGCAATCTGTAGTTGCAACAAAATGATTAATAACATCCACTAAATGTTCGTGAAAAATATTTCTTATTGACGCGGAATGTGACAATTCTCGAAAAAACTACCTCAATCAAAAATGAAGAGTATAGTGGTGCTAGAAATGCTTTCGGGTCAGCCACAAGACGAATTTGATTTGCAAAAAAGCGAATAATCTGCGAAAGGATTAATTGTACTGATGAAAATGATTGTTACAAGAATTGAAAGTAAATTATAACAGAGAGGTGGATTTTTTTCAACAAGCAGTGATCGCGACGAAAGTTGGAAGTTCCTTTGTTTCTCGATCTTCGCGTGTATCGCGCAGTTCAGCTCGGACCGTCCATGTTGCGTAGCCGTGGATTTTTCGATCCATTTATTTTTGGCGACCTTTTTTATTTTGTAACTTATACACCGTTTTACACGAGAGATCCAATGAGACAGGGCAGCGAGAATGTTGACGGAGCACGCGTACATCAAGCCGCGAAGCCAGTTCGGCAAGCATTGCAACTTCCGGACCGAGTACGCCGCGGAAGAGAACATCATGCCGCAGCCGCAGCTGATGCGCAACTACGTGATCCGCGCGTACACTCATCGTGAGACACAGATGAGCAAGCAGTACGCGGTCCACGAGGTAAGAAGCTCGTTTGGTCAAAGATCAAACAGGATCTCTTCTCCTCCTCCCCTAATTTAGGTTAGACTCTGACGAAACGTCAGTCGTAGCTCGGAACTCCGATGCATTCTCTTTTACATAGTTCAGGGGCTTTGGATTGTTCAGGAAACAAACCGCACTTTATTGTTTGCGAACTGAGAAACGTCTCGGGTTCGCGGGTTGGCCGAGTAACTAACAGTAAGATGTCTCGACTACTGTCAAAGTCGGCCATTAAGGCCCCCACACACATGTTGAAACACGCGGCGATGCATCGACTTCAAGTTTCGTGAAACCCGCGTTAGAGTCAGTTTGCCTTTCGATTCACCGATGCCAAACTACGTGCGTTGCAATACGCATCATGAAAACTAGAAATCGATGCTTGTGTCATGGTTGGACACTCGTTAAATCTGTACCCCTCAAAAAAAATAAATAAACGGGTGACAATTCGACGAACCGAAAAATGAATACACAGTTTGAAGTTTGAAAACTGACTGGCTCTTTATTCCTCGACTCGCATTTTTATACAGGTCTTGATCACAGTTTTCGGGGCAATTTTATTGCTTTTGACCATAAGGCGTATGAAATAAAATAAAATTACTCTTCCAATTGTTCAAACATGAATTAATTTAAATGAACAAATAAAAATAAATTTCGTTTGAATATGAATATAAATTAAAAAGAAATAAAATGATGCACCATTTATATGAATTAAACGAATTCCAATGATATCACTCTGAATTAATATCTTTGATAACGTGAGAAATTCTTTTAAAACCTAAATCAATATTTGGACAATAATGAGTTGATAATCTAGAAATAATTTGAGTGACTAAAAAAGTTCCTAATATTGATCCAAAATTTCATGTATAATTAATATTTATTGGTGTATGACACTTGTATCGTCGCATGCTTCAACGTGTATAGAGGACCTAATGCAAGTTTCAGGAAATCTAGAAGTCGATTGGAAAAGTAGGTTTTTCTTTCTTTACCCAAATTTTACTGTTAGGCAAAGGTCAGTTTCACGTACAAAGTAATTTTCGCAATTATTTGGAGAAGATGCGTAAACTTATGTTTACAACGTAAACGCCTGGATACTGCGCTATCACTGTAAGCTAATTCGTACTTGGCCCCCAGGTGCAAACGGAAAGAAAGGACGCGATAAACACGGGAATATTGCACACGGAAGGGGGCTGGCCGAAGGAGGTCAATCCGCGGGACCCGGAAGTCGTTCAGAGGTTTCGCCGACGCGTGGAGAAAGGTGACAATTGGGCGACGAACATGAGGGGTCTGCTCTCGGTGAGTCTCTGCAAAAATTCTGCAAAACGTTGGCGACGTGTGGAGTAACTTCATCCCGTGCGTATTTAGAGGATGGAGGGTTACGTACTCCAAAACAACACCATCGACATCTATCAGAATTACTTCGACGATTTGATCGCGAAACCTATGGCCAAAGACCACAGTATCAGGTACAGTTACAAAGCCTGCACTAAATATTAAAAAAAAAAAAAAAGAGTCGAGCTACGTACTTGGAAATTACACTTATAAATAATTGCGAGCCAGACTGGAGCGCGAAATATTTCTCGTTGGCGAAAAACGAAAACGCGGACCTTAACGAGAGAGTCGAGCGAATCGAGAAACACACGGAGATCGTTGATAAAGCGAGTAGTTCCATCGAATTCATTAGCCAAACGACTCTCCGTTCGATTTTGTCCATTAAATCGAAATGCACGCGCGCGCGTTACAAAAAGCCGGGCGGGAATTTACAAGCAAAAACGATCGTTATCGACGTGGCAATGAAAATCCATAGGTTCGTGAAATTAACGATCCGGCTGCGTTTCGTCGCGATAATATCGCTTTCACTTTGATCCAAAAATCGAGCTACTCCACGATATTTCGTTCTATTCGTTAAATATTTGGGACATCGATGAGGCTTTATTTTATTCCAGCAAAAGCACATTGTACGTACAGCGAAGATTGATAATTGTACCAGTGACAACGAAAAATTATCGATAATTTAAATACTGTACTTTAAATTATTTACAACTTTTTATTGTCATTGGTACAGTCATGCTCTTTACTGTATATACGCGTAATTAACGTAAGTCAAATATAAAAATGAATATAAATTAATTAAATATATAAATTAATTAAATATTGTATTTTTCTTCCTTTCTTTTTTCCCTATCTCCCTGTCTTGCTTTCTTATTCAGGGTAGTAAACTTGTACGAGGACCCGCAAACTCAAGTGAGACCAATCAGGGACTTATCGTGGTCTCCGAACAATCTGGATCGATTGGCCGTCGCGTACGGATTCCTGGAATTTGAGCAGCATTCGGCCGACGGGAGTCCGTACTCCTACGTATGGAACATCGGTACTCGGTTATTCCTTATGTAATTTGACGGCGAAACCGCGCTCAGTCGCAACATTTTGACGCGCGAGCTGCTATTCCATCGATTTGATACCGCGCATACACGGATTCGAACCGGTACGGCCGAATCTCGTGGGTATCACGAACAATTTTCTTCTTTTTTTTTTTGGTATATATCAGGTTATTATATTAAGTATTATATTAAGTATTATATTAGGTTATTTTTGGTATATATTAGGTTATAGTAAACTAGATTTAGATTGGTAAAAAAATAACGTATCCTATCAGTGCAAATGAAAAGCAAATTTTTCAGGACAAACAAAACGCGATTCCACGATTATTAGACGCGATATTGTCCGTCTTTGATTCCTCTTTCAGACAATTTTACGATTCCACGATTTTTCAAAAAAAGATTTTTCTTACCTACTTTGACAGGAAACAGGTCCAAGAACGATTGTCAGCAGTAAAATTTAGCAAAGAAATTCTAACACTATCGTTGGTTTGAATGCCTCACCATATACATCGGATAATTCTTTATAAACTTGCACTTACTTTCCCTCGTTCGAAAGTAACAGAGCAAAACTTGATTTTCCACATTGAATTTAATAAGAAACTCGTGCATTTTCCTTTTCTTGAGCAAACTTGAACACTCAGCTACATTCAGATTACATACGCAATGAAGTTAGTTACGCTTCAAGATACACGGGTTTATCCGTTGAAGAAAAAGACGATTACGTTTTGACCGACCGAACAACATACACGTAATTCGGACACTAAAAACTCATCGTTCGTCTTACGCAGAGAATCCCAATAAAGCTCTGTACACGTTGAAGTCGGAAAGCCAATTAATGACGGTGAAATTCAATCCTCGCGATCCTGTGATGCTAGTCAGCGGTCTTATCTCTGGCCAAGTGTGCTACTGGGACCTTCGAGCGAACGAAAAACCCATCGAGACGTCGCATCGTTTCGTGAGTCACAGGTAGTCACGAGAAAATTTAACTTAAAACGAACATTTGAAAATTAAGAAGGAGAGAAATATTTTTCGTGAAAAATTCCGAGACCGAGTCGAGTCGAGTCTCGAAATTGCGATTCCTCATGTTCTCGTTTGCCATTCGCATTTAAGATATCCAGTGGTCCAGACTCTTTGGATCACTTCCAAGGCCAACACCGACTTCTTCTCCTGTTCCACCGACGGCGCGGTTCTCTGGTGGGACATCCGATTTATAAAGAAGCCAACGGAGAGCCTGGTGATGGACCTCGAGGAGCCGGATAGGGCAAACGTTTACAAAGCGATCGGCATCACGGCGCTACAGTTTGAACAGACGATGAGCAGCAGATTTCTAGCCGGCACCGAGAACGGCCTCGTCGTCAATGTAAACAGGCGGGCCAGCAATCTCGTGGAAAAACTGGCGGTGAAGTTCCAGTGTTACGTTGGACCGGTCGTCGCGATCGACAGGAATCCCGTCTACACGAAGAACTTCTTAACCATAGGCAACTGGTCGGCCAAAGTATGGGCGGACGACACGAAGGAAGGGAATTTGCTCAGTACCAAGTATACGTATACTTCAAAATAAAACACACAGTGTGTTTGATAAGAATCTTCTCTGAAAGAAAAATATTCTTCTTGTAAAGAAGCTTTGCGAAACAAATCGAAAGTCCAAGCATGGAGATTAGACACACTATTAATTGAGCTCGTGCACTTTCGTTCTGTGCAAAATTTCTTACAGAAAAGGAAATTCTTCTTCAGAGAAACGGCGTCCACGTTCTTATCAACCACTTGCGTTGGCAACCGATTGCGGACCATAACGAGTGACCAAACCGTATACAACAATTTGTCGTTTTCTTTTTGAACTCGTCGGTACGATATATCGCTGGCTAGAAATTATTGAGAAGTAAAAAATTTATGATTTGTTTTGCCTGGGTTATGCTTAAATATACTTAAAACTGAGAAAATATTGCAATTTTGGGAAAAATTCTCGACGTGCGCGGCACGTCATTCCAGCGCAAGAGGAAACACACTGTACTAGTGGAGAATCTTTCGTACGTTGCGAATAATAAATTACCGCGCGTCACAGCAACAGATTCATCGATCTGACCGGCGGCTGCTGGAACAGAGTCAGGTGCTCCGTGTTCTTCACGATAAACGAAAAAGGGACGGTGGAGGCGTACGACATATTGGCAGGCGCGAGAGCACCGTTGACCGACATTCACCTGTGTCACGACAGTCTGACGGCGATCAGCTCTCACGACGAGGGCGAGTTCCTCGCTGTCGGGAGCAGCAACGGGAACGTCTACCTGTTGGAATGCACGCCGGACTTTGCGACCTTTACGAAAGAGGACAGAGTCGCTTTGAGCAACGTAAGATTCCAGCGTAAACGAAAACGCCGAGAAGTCTCCTTGCAATTTGCTTTCACCTTGTAATTCGACGTTAATCGTCGGATGAACTAATTAACCCTTTCGCTACGCCACTGAACGAGACCCCACGCCAAAAGTGTACACATTGATCGAATCATTTTCCGAGTTAACTTGTATCAATCCATTTCGAAACAGAAATTTTTTTTGATTTTAATAATTTTCTGGTAATTTTACAACGATTATATCTATAGTCGATTTTTTTTTAATTAGATAGCAATAAATTGAGGAAGATTCTTTATTACAATAATTTCTTATCGTACAAATATTCCACTGTCGAATAGGAAAAATAGAAAAAGCTCGTCTAAAGTGTATTATGTATTTTTGATACATACTTTGCGCTTACTCCAATACATCAATACATGCCATATATACTCAGCGCTCGTAATTAAAGAGTTGAACCTCGACGAATTTTCACGACGAGTTCAACAAAGAAGAAACCACGCGAATCTCGTCGATACGTACGAAAACGCCAAAAAAAACCGGGTGACGTGGTTTCATTCTTGTCGTAGTACCTGGAAAGATGCAGCCGCTACGAGAAAGCGATCGACAGCCGTTTGAAAGAAATCCGCCTGACCCAGCGGATCACTTTCGACAACTTCAGCCCGCAGAGCTCGAAGGTGTTGAAAACGAAGAAGAAGAAGAGGGAGAAGCAGGTGAACGCAGATAAGGAAAGAATGGAGAGCCATAAGAAATCCAGACCCACGAAATCGAAAATAAAGAACGCGATCAAGATGACCGTCCCTGAACTTCACAAAGCACAGACGGAGTATTTCGAGAGAGTGGAACAGGTAGAGACCTTGCTCTTAATTTTAATCACGCGAGAAAATTACCGTGAGTAAAATGTACCACGTTTCTGCCGTGACAGATATCGGCGCAGTACACCCAACTCGACGAGAGCGACGTACAGGCGGCGCAGGAACTGTTGCAGGACAGAACGATAGTGAAACCTAAGAAAGAGAAGGTAGAAGAGGAGAAGGAGGAGATAAGAAGAACGCGATCAATCTGGAAAATCAGGAAGACAAAAGTGAAGATGATACGAAGCAAGGAGATAGAGGAGGCACGCGTAGTGGACGTCGTTCCGGACTCGATTAGGATAAAAAGAAGAAAGCCGCGCGCGAGGAAGGTGCTGAGGAAGATTTGCGCGAAGCAAGTTGTGTGCAAGCCGAAAATTTGCTGCGCGGATTTGGAAGGTGAGACTGCTCTGATGAGAGCTTAAAAAAAATGGTACCTCTTCTTTCCCTTGGTTCTTCCTGTACAGCACACACGTTTTCCTACGAATTGTACTTGGAAAAAAATTGCTCTCGATAAATTCATCCTCGCGCATAGGTCAGAATATACATCGAGCAGAGAAAGTTTGTTACCAACTAGAAAAAGAATCGGATTGAAATAAAAATGGTTTAACTGTAAGAAGGACCGAGCAAGGGCTAATTAACGGGCGAAGCTTTGAAGGAAAATGAATGGAAAGAAAGAGAAACACGAGGGCCGGTCCTTTTCTTTCCGACTTTTCGATCCGCGAGAAGAAAGAAAAGAAAAGAATCGACGAGCGTAAACAGAGGAGAGGCTGGGACCACTCCAAGCGGGTCAGTCTCGAATTCCTTTGCGACTGGAAGCTGGAAGCTCCTCAATAATTTCCGGGGAATTTCATTTCATCGCCCGGCTTTCGACGCAGCGGTGAAATTTTGCAAAAGTTTGCCGAGTTGTCGCTACGACTGTGCACGACGCCACTTGCAAATTCTACGATCGCGGCGCAGGGGGGAACTGCAAACAAGGTCCACGCTCTGTCGCGGCTGTATCGCGGCACAATCCCGCGGTGAATTAATTCTGTTCCGCGTTCCCGGTATTTCGCTACTACCAAGTCGCCGTCCTTCCTTCTCCCGCCGAGTTTCTCCGTTAGTTACAATTAACTAACGGAGTAACGCGTCGGAAGCCACTCGAACGATCGCCCGCGAGTTAATAAAAGTAACAGGACCGCTGCCGCTGTGTACATTCGTTGAACTCGACGCGACGATCGTGTCACGTGTGCCACTCGGTTCAGAATTGCGGAACTGCAAAGGAAAACGAAGCGACAAAAAATTGGACGCTTTCGGAGTTTCGAACGTGTCTTCCACTTGATAAAATTTTCGAAATAAATTTTACACGACACTTCACGTATTGGTGATTACCCATTGATACTTCGCATTGGTTCGCAACTTTCATCTCTATAATTAGTTATCGATTTCTTCCGTTTCGTGATTATTTTGCTTCTTGTCGCAACTCGCAGCGTAAAGACACGAGGATTGGTACCAAAGTAACAGTAAGTTTTACAACAGAGGTGGCTGACTGGCGACCCACGAGCCGCACGTGACTCTTACCCCCACTCTTCCTGATCGCTAGCGCTATCCCCTCCACTACGTCGATCTGTCCACTTCTAGTTGAGAGTGCCACGGCCACGATACTCGCGTTAAGTATATATGTATGAATTATTCCCTTTGCTGTAGCTGCTAAAGTTAAAGGAAGATGGGGGAAGTAGTTTGTGCGGCCTGCTGCGGAACAGAGTGGGAACTAATTTTCATGGTGGAAGAACCGACAGACTGATTGCGAGTGAGTAGCTCGTGCGACTCGCGGCAAGAGCACCGAAGATAATTAACTAAGTGTAATTCCATTCCGTCGAATAAATCCTGTGACGTAGATTTACGCGTGCATCCGTGTTTTCGAATTTTTCACACGGAATTCAATGATTAAACAATTTTTAAAATGCAACTTTTATCTACTCCGCTGTGACCACTTTGTGAATGGTCGCAAAGGAGTAGTGTTCTTGATTCTTTCGATTTTTACACTTTTACTCGTCGAAATCGAATTTTTAAGTTCGCGAGACAAAAGCCGGGTTATCGCGTCTCAGTCTCCGTTTCTTTTCTTTTCTTTCCTATTTTCTTTCCATTTTTCGCGCGATGAGAGGAAAACGGCGCGACGTCGATAAATCCTATTTCGCAAACGCGAAAGCTTAACGCACAGTGGAGGAGTATTGTCTTATCGCGTGGCGGCGAACGCACCGAGCATGGAGAAATATTTCCGACCGCGCGTGTTCAAATTAACGGCAGCGTACTCTCGGTAACCCAGGCTGGGATTTATTTCCATTTTGACGACATCAAGCCGAGGTGATCAAGCCGTCGATCGAGACCATCGCGCTCGAGCATCGAGAAATTTTTCAGCCACTTGTAAAGCCTCCTCGACGCTTTATTAGTTACCACCTGCGGTGGATCTCGCAAACGCGACGAATTTCTTTCTTCTGTTCTTTCTGCCGGACGACCAGTCGATCCGAGATTATGGAAATGAGATGACGATGGGTGAGCGGTTGAAATTAGAAAGGACGATTGCACACTCGGGATTGGAGTGGATTTCGATTGGCGTCAACCACAATACGGAGATAATAATCAGCTCTCAACGAATTAAATTCACGCGAATAATTAACAATGACCTCTGATCATTCGATTAATAATTAATTCAAAACTAACACTCAGAGGCGCGAATTTTTTCGTTTCCAGAGAAACAAAGATTAAGAAGGGCAAAGGAGAAAGAGGTTGCTTCGAAGCTCGCGGCGGAGGAGGAGGAGGAGGAGCTTGAGGAGAGACGCAGGTCGTTCCTGATAGACAGCAAGTGGTTCAGGCGATTGTCCGACTACGTCGCTCAAATCCCCTCGCCGTCGCCTGCGCTCAAGAGGAGGATCCTGGCGTTGAAGGACACGCCGCCGAGCGTGCTAGGAAAAGAGTTGGCCAAGGCGAAGGAGGAGACGCGCGCTTGGCAAGAGAAGGCGATCGCGAGGCGGCTTGGCTCCTGGGAGGTCGAGAGAAAGCTCGAGAAGAAGAAACCAGAGGAGACGTTAACGGAAACAAGGCCGCGGGAAACGACGAGGCAGGAGCAGGAGGAGGAAGTCGAGGTGTTCAAGTCGGAAGAGACCATCGTGAAATTGACTCCTTCCTTGATCAAGCAGCGTAAAAGCAAACGGTTGATACTCTCGGAGGAGGAACTGAGAAATATCGAGAAGCAGAGGCGCTTGCAGCTGTGGAACCAGCTGAAACAGAAGGTGAAGGAGTACGACGAACGACTGTCACCGTACTATCCGCGAATATCCGCCGCGCTCGCGCGGACGGACTCGGACGAGACGCTGGACAAACGAGATTAGAAATTTCTGCAAGTAAGTATTGATTGATCACGCTCGATTCATCGGGCGTGAAACAACCGGTCGCCATTGGAATTCAAGAGGTGGCATCTTGTCGCGAGGAAGGGATCAGCTCGCGGCTGGAGATATCGCCGGCAGGTTGGGAAATCGGGCAGCAGCCAGGGCAAACACAATCTCGTCGAGAAGTTTCGCCGAGGAAGAAATTCAAGCCGGCTCGCACGAACGATCTTCCCTCTTTTCCTCGGAACGGAAGTTCTTTCGACGTTATTACGCATTCGTCGAACGGAACCATAGAACTCTCGCAGAGAGGGAGAGGTAGAGGGAGAGGGAGCCTTCGACGTTTTCAACAGAAACTTTTTCACGCTCGTGCAACCCTGTTTCCCCCCGGTTGATATTCATCCGCCGCTATTTCTTTCTGCGACAGCATCGAATTCCGCTTAGAAACAGGTGAGTTAGCAGAAGCGAAAAAAACGAGTAACGAGCGAAAAGGGGACGAGGGAGGAGACAAGTTGGACAGAGTTTCTCTCGCGAGGGCCACGCAGCCAGTTTTCCATTTATCGCCGAGAGTTCTAAGCGAGCCAAGTTCTCCAGCCAAGTTGCGTCAACGTGACGAGAGCCCGGCAGAGCATGGGAGCGAGATAATCCGCTCCGTGGATTATTCCGATGGATGAATCGACGAGGATGGGAAGGAAGCAACAGCTCACGGAAAGTTTTTACACTCGGCTCGAATATCGCGAAATATTGCGATCCAGCTCGTTGCGCTGGAATTTCTCGAGAGTCGATCCGGACACCGGGGATCCGAGTTGATAACCGATCGATCGAGGAGACGGAAACAATACTATGGAAATCAAATACGATCTCCAACTCTCTGCCCGTATTTATTTCCTGCGAAGAGAGACGCCGGAGGTGCTCGGTTCGCAAGTTTTCTGCTTTCGCGAGTCGCTGGTTAAACATTGGAAGAAAAAAGAAACCGTGGAAGAAGAAAGAAAAAAGTCCTCCACCGTGGAAGAGGAACTGGCGATCGAATCATCGCGTTTCGACCAATCATCGCGGTGATGATCTTCTGATTAATTATGCACGCTCCGGTTGACAGGGAACGCATCGATGCAAAGTGGCCACGTAATTTGCGGCTTCCGGTTGAAAGCTTAAGTGCCAATTAGTCTCTGGTCACTCTCGAATCGTCTGTCAAGGAGAATCAGGACGCATCGTGCCCGTCACCGATTAATCAGCTTCTTTCCGTCGAGAGTCCTCGAGAGGAAATTCCACGTCCATTCTCCCCTGACGACGAATCGACGATCCTTTATTACTCGACACGATCGAACATTTTCATCGAAATTTTACTTCGTCTTTTACCTTCGTAAACGACGTGTTTTAACGACGGCACGCTTTTTTGATACTCGACGAAATTTTGTAACACTTTTAATTGCGAGTTGTTTAGAGGAACGAAGGAAAAGAAGAAAAAGGAAAAAAATATAGAGGGGGGAAAGCGCAGGGGGACTTTGTCAATTTTTTCGTTCGGCAATTTTTTGTAGACCACACCGATATTTTACGTTCCAATGAAACGAATAAACAGCGCGAGTCGAGCAAACAGAGAAGTACGTGTTACACTTTCATTACGCGCGATCGAATCGATTTCAGCGAGTGCGAACTTTCTCCGCGGCTGACGCGCGCCCGTTCCGTTTGCCGAAAATTTTCATTTCGTTCGCTTGCACGCCCATTAACCCAAAAAGTTAGCTCAAAGCTCGCTCTCGATTCGATCCGATTCGATTCTGAATTAACCTTTGAGCTAGTGAACACGGGAATTATCGACCGATACAATACTCGCAATCGGCGAGATGCTCCGGCCATAAAGCCACCGGTGGTATCTCGCCGCGCTGTAAACAAGCGCGGGAGGGTTGGCTGGCTTTCGCCCGGGTAAAACCGAAACTCTCGCGCGTACATACAGATTCCGATCCTGGCCATTCGGATTCCAATTTCGTCGGCTTATTCAGCCAGGCCAGGAGAAATAAAGATTCCGGCTGCTCGGAACAATCGGAATCCCTCCCTCCCCCCTCACGCACACCCTCTTTTTTTCCGTCGCTTCGCGGTGCACCGGCGATCGATAAACTGGGAGGAAGTCAGTCCGGGACAAACCGGATGTGTACGTACACACGCGTTACACTCGCGCATTAGCTGATGAGAGTAACGCGCTTATCGGGCTTATCGCGCGCGGAGCTGGGCGAAACCGGCGAAGCCAGGCTGAAAGAACCAAATCGATCGAAAGGAGAAAAGCGCCGGGACGTAAATGCGATGCGAGATGGCGTTAACGATTCTTGGGATTGCATTCGCGGGATATTCGCCGGCACGGACACTGTGTAACGTGTATTAGTTTGGTTTCTTTTTTCTTTTTTGTTGTTGTGCAAGTGAAAGGCGAATTTTGAAAACGAGAAAGGGGAAACTTTGTCAAGTTTCTTTTTTTTATTATTATTTGCGTTGACTGTGAATCTCTTTGTGAGAAACAAACACTTTATCAAGTTGATTTATTATTTGTATTTGTTAGAATCTTTGTTATATTGTATCACAATATATGCTATATTTGTTAGAATTTTCTCGTGAAAAACAAACACTTTATCAAGTTTATTGCCACACTTTCTTTCAATCTTTGTGATTTCGCGTTCAAAAACCGTTTTCAATTCGTTCTCGTCTTTTTCAATAAAAAAAACCGTTCCAAGAACGGTTCAATATCCTCGTCAGAGGTGGAACTAGGTAAACCGATTCTGACACTGCTTCTTCGTCATACACGAATCGACAGATAATCTTTCACGAGTTTGCACAGTTTCCTTTTTCTCGTTTTCAGAGATAAATATAACGAAAAATTCCTCTTTTCCCCTTTGATTCTGAAATCAATTATTATCTATAAAACAAGCTTGAATCAAGTATCAGATCGCAAATTGAATTTGCAATTTAAAACGAAATCGGTTACACGTTTACCAGAAGAAGAGAAACCTTAAAAGTTACTTTTTGGTCAACCAAATCGCTCGTAAAAACACAACGTGCGAACGAAAATTCATAATCCGCGGGCTTCCTTCGAAAAAAAAAAAAAAAAAAGAGACAAAACTTCCCCCCCGGAGTAAAAATATCTCGACATTTCGTTTGGTTAATGCGTCATCCGGATTTAGCTTTAACGTTATGATCATTCGCGGATCCGTGCGGATTTTCCGGTGGGAAATTTCAGAATCGTCGATTGTTGAACTCGAAACTAGCGCCGGTACGTGTGCCAGGATAATGCCCGGCGCGTCGGTTTGCGTTCGAGTGGCGTAGATTTGCTCCGTCTCTCTATGGAACTCGTTTGCAATCGGTGCTCCTCGTCCTATCGGCTTGTCGGTACACCGAATTCCTCGGATAACGTTTGCACTTGACAGTGTTCTAATAATTATTCCATTCGTGTCGCGGAGGAGGAGGGAAGGGGTCGATTCCCACATGTAAAGTTCATCGATGTTTTAATTAACAACCAATGATCCAGAGTGAGAGTACCGATACGTAACGTGTACTGGGTGGAGAGAAATTATCCGTGGCTATCATAGATGATACATTCGATTTGACAGAGATACATGTAAAGAACTTGCCGCAAAATTGATTGACCTTGACTTTGAATTTCAAATTTTTTTCTTTTTGCATTGTATTCTACTCATCATAAAGGTAAAATTTTTCCAAAGAATCATAGGAATCTAGGAAAGCTAATAATCCTCTTTAAAAAAGTGTCTTACTCATTTAACAGTGCAAACGTGCGCGTCCTAACAGCGACTTTATGGTTTTGGACGCGTGGATGTTTATTTAATGTAATTTTCGTATTAGGTTTCACTAGCATTTGATTTATCATAATAGTAGCATTAATCAAACGATAAAACTAACATTGTTCGAAATATAAACGTTACGTAATATATATGTAGACAACCACGCGTCCAGAAACATAAAGTCGCTGTTAGAACGCAGTGTTAAACAATTAAGAAACTTTTTTTGACATTTCTTAAAAGAACCATTAGGTTGCGACCTGTGGTTTTTTCACGATGAATAGAATACAATGCAAAAAAAATTTTTGACCCTGAAATTCGAGGTTATGATCAATTTTACGGCAGATAAACTTCACCTGTATTTCCATCAAATCGAAGGTACACGATTCATCTATGATAGACAAACTTTTCTTTCCTGTACAACGTTGGCGTTCAAATCGAATTCGAGAAGAAGATCGTCAAACTCATAAACTCGCAAAATGCTGAGTGTTTTACATTAGGTAAAATTCAGACTCCGGCGAAGCGAGCGCGCAGAGAAGGATAATTACAACAGTTATGATGAGTAATAGTTTTCGCCAGTCTCCTGTGTGCGTTTATGTGCGTTTTTTGCGAAATAAATTGGACATGTAATCACGGGGACATCAAAGTTGCCTGACTTTTGGTCGGAGGCAATTAGAGGGCAGCCTTTCGCGACGAGCGGAAACTCGACAATTTTTGCCGCGTCGGCGAGAATAAAGGAACGGCGAGCCGCCCGGGAAATTCGATTTCAGGTCGATAAATAGAAATTATCACCGCCGAAACTTCGATCGGACGGATCCTTTTTTGCAGAAATTACTCTCCGTGATTTCGTCGATGACGAAACAACCAACAGCGTGGTAATTTCCTTGATTATCGGCAACCAGCGACCGATAAATTCCCAAAGCGTAATTTCACGTGATGATGCACGTTTGATCTTTTTATCTCTTTTTTTTCGCTCGACATTCAACGAAACATCGTTATCGAAATCACTTTGCTTCTCAGCCGTCTGTTTCCTCGATTCTCCTAATTGGCAGCGGGAAATTTCATAAAAATATATATTCGAGGATCTGCCTCTCCTATAACGTAACCTGGGGCGAACATCAAGCTACGAGAGAGAGAGAGAAAAAGAGAGAAAGGATCCACCGCCGTGGGAAAGCGTGACACGAATGCAACAGCACGCGCAAAAGCCAACGGAGCCTCAATAACGCGAGACGATCGATTCATTAAGACAGAACGATTGCGTCAGCGGTTCCTGATGAAGCAAGTATTAGGAAAGAATTGAGAAACCCTGATTGCAATCTTTTGTCGATCGTTCCTTTTTCTCTCCTCTTCCCTCCCTCCCCTTTGATCCGGTCAGTTTTACAGATTGCCCCGCGAGTACGTAGTTCGAAACCCGACGGGTTCTCATCGAGAAATTATTGACAGAGACGAAACGGGTCCCGTGGCGAATCGAGTCTTCGACAATTCCATCGCGACGTATCGTCCCATCGTCTTTCAATTCGATCGATCCGAAATACGTACTTGACAAACGCGCGCTCGAGAGTGACGCCACTTGCGCGGGATCCCGTCAGCGAAGGACGGATGATTAATCGCAGCAGACGAAAACTCGCGGCCTCAGCCTTCGGATCGTTGCATTTCCATCGGGACGTCGAAGGGTAATTGAGGTAAGAAACGTCTTAATTAACCACCCTCCGTCGAAACTCGCCCGACTACCCCTCGCAGACCCGAGACAAAAAGAAGAATCGACTCCCGGCTCCGGATATTAATTAGCAAAGAGGAAGCGCGAAGCCAAGGAGGGAACTGTCGCAAAAAATTCGACGGGAATTTTTGAAATTGTAATCGTGCGTCTCGATCTCGACGTCCGGGGCAAAGTTTCCCCGATAAATTCAACGAGCGTGCTTCGGAACGTTGATCAAACCGTCGGACTCGGCGAGGAGGTCGACAAAATTGTGGCCGTGTCGGGAGCGTAAAGGTGGCGTCAAAGCCCAGCCACGCGTTTGATCTCCGTGAGATAAGTTTGATCGGACTGTTGCCTCGGCGAGTTCTATTTATGCTCGATTCACGCGATAAAGAGGAGAGGATCCTCTTCGGGCGCGGAGAAAGGACGTTGCTTGCTCGCCTGCTTGCTTGCACGCGTGAATCTTCTCAGTCGAATTTCAGCCAGGTGTTTGTCGAAACAAGGCAAATATCGTTCCGCCTGGAACTTTATTCGCTCGGTGAATTCATGAATCTTTCAGCGCTCGCAGCCACCCCTCCTCTCTCTCCACGAAATGAAGTCAGTGTCGGCGCGGCGCGGAGCGAATTATCGCGTCGCTTTTTGCCAATCTGGCGCGACACTCTTTCATCGCCTGAAAAAATCTTCTCTCTCTCTCTCTCTTTCTCTCTTTCTTTCTACATTTGGATTTTTTCAAAGATGGCGCCTCGAGAGACGCCGTCTCTTTTTGGTTAACGCGAGCTGACACGATAACAGGCAGCGTCGACCGAATTTCAATCATCGAGAGTTCTCGTCGAAAGTATATTTACGCGGTTCGAGTCCTGCGAGAATGGAGATTAAACGAGTGTTGGCGAAAACGCGAGCCGAGTTCGGCAAGCAGTGCATCTTCGACGTGCGCGAGCCGCAGATGGACGCCACTGTCCTCCCGAGACCGGCCGACATGAGGGACTACGTCAAGAGGAGTCACTGTCACGTCGGGGTGCAGCACGCCAAGCAATTGGCGTTGCACGAGGTTAGCTCCGTGTCATCGAGAAGATTACGCCGCTGGTCTGAATGCATTCAACCTTTCTGCCTGCTTGCACCTGCACCCTGCATCTACATCCGCACGCGCGACGACCTTCCTCCACTTTTGTTACCGATCTCGATACGCGGATTTCCTTCTTCCCCGTTCCTCTCGGACGCGACGCCGATGCAGCCAGAAGCACCACTACCATCTCATTAGTTCCTACCTTGTCGCGAGACAGTTAACGAGCCTCGTTCAACGGTTTGAACGACATTTTGGCTGGCGTTCCAAAAATTCGGTGAAAAAAAAAAAAAATAAAGACAGTAGTGTGTTTAATAAAGATTACACTTTTAATGGACCCGTTTCGTGTCCAATTCCTGGAGCTTCTATCTTGTTGTGATATAATGACACGTGCTGTAGAAAGTAAAGAAGCTCAGTTCTCCGATGTTAATCCAATCGAAAATGTTTGGTCAATCACGAAGCATGTCTTCAAGGGAAAGTCCAAGTCGTCCAATTCGAGACTAGTATGGAGGTCTTTATCTGTCTCGTATGCTGAAAAGCAATAATCGCTACTGCTCGAGATTGGACACACTAAAAGTACCAAAATGGGCAAAATGGTCAGCAATTTATGATTTTTGTTTTATAACATCTATTACAAAATTGTCATAAATTTTATTCCAACGATATATTATAAATTTATTTTCACAAATTATTATAAATTTCATTTTAACGATATATCATAAATTTTATGGACGTAAAACGGCGTATTTCTAGTGATTTAAATAATCTTTCGTAAAACGTATAAATAAAAGCTTGTGCACTCCGTCGTATTATAGACTCATTCCAGCTCTTTTACTTTAATAATGCCTCTAATAATGGAAATTTTATTTAAATCGCTAAAAAATACTCTGTTTCACGTCTATAAAATTTATAACATATCTTTGAAATGAAATTTGTAATAATTTGTTTTAATCGTCGGTTGTCCCAGTGTTGATCGAGCGTGTTTTATTTATTTTATTTATTGTTCACTATTTTAACTCTTAACGTAAGTTTATAGTTTTAACCATATATTTTGTAAAATTTTTAACTTTGACCTAGGATTATGCCCGCTTACTGTCTTATTTATTGTATTTATTTATTCATTATTTATTGCAGCAATATTTATAATATTCCCGCGCGAAGGAGGGGTGTTGTAACAACCCTCTCCTATTTATAAATAAGGAAATTAGGCTAATTCTTATCAAACACACTGCACGTCTTTTTAACTTGATAACACAGAAACCAGCGTCTCGATCGGTGCTAATGAGAACCTTTGTGAGAAAATTCGTTTCGTCGTTGATCGATACTCGGTTGATTTTCACAATTTCGTTTCCACCGTGGTCGAGAACAAAGCTCGAGACAAAGCCTCGACGACGTAACGCGAGGGTCTCGCGAACAACAGGCAACCGAATCGCGGGTAACTTTTGTGTTTCGCCGAGACTCGCGCGTCTTCGCGTTCTTTATTTCGCAGAGGGGAACAGAGGGAGGCAAGCGTAGAAAGCTCGAAAGACGCTTGGGAAGGGAGGAGATCCGAGGAAGCGCGAAAATTGAAGAATCAATGTTTATTTCGTTATTTTGCTAGCCGCGGGGAAGTTTCACGTGGCGCGGTAACAAAAGCGGTATCAACTTGTTGAAAGCATTCAGTCAAATTCAGACAAGTCCTCTGGGGAACTCTGTTACTCGACGCATCGAGTATGCAATTTTATCCGGCACGGGGGGTGCAGTTTTCTCTGGTGTGGCGACTGGCGAGCGAAAAACGCCGTGCAAATTATAACCAATTGTAACTACGTAAATCTGATTCTATTATATCGTGTATTTAGCCATTGGCTAGAAACTTCAAATCGGTCCCCCAGCACGTTCGTTAACGTTCAAATCCAAATGTTCACCGACCCAGATCGCGATGACTTTCCTCCTCTGGAAAAGCCCCCGACGCGAAGAAGCACAACGGTGATTATCGTTATTCTATCGCGTCGAACGTCGCGTTACGCATACTGATTAATCCCGTCGTATCGGGCGCACGGTTGATAATTTATCCATTAACAAGCACGGAATGCCAGGATACGCGCGGAATATCAATCAGGGTGTTAAAATCATTTTTCTTCCCCCTTTCGTGAAATCGTCACGTTCGCGCGATAAATTCGGGAAAAATCGCTGGAATTCGGTCGAGAGCACAAGTCTCTCTCTTTCTCTCTTTCTCTTTTTGTCTGATGTAAGCTTGGTTGAAATTTAGGTTCAAACGGCGAGAACCGCGACGAGGAACACCGGGATGTATCACTTCGAAGGCGGATGGCCAAAGGATATTAACCCGCGAGACGAGGAGATTACCACGAGGTATCGACGAAGGGTCGAGAAAGACGACAATTGGGCACCCAAGCTGCGTCCCTTGTTCGAGGTATGTTGTCCCTCCGTTTCGTAACGATCGCGAGAGTAAAGATTAACAGAGAGAGAGAGAGAGTGTTCTACGGGATCGTAGAAGTCAACCTTCGTGACACTCGTCGGTAAATCGCAAGTTTTCTCGCCAGATGATGGAGCACCACGTTCTTCAAAATGGCACGGTGAACATTTACGAGCACTATTTCGACGACATGATACCAACGCCGTTGGTGCAGCCTTTTGGCTTCAGGTGAGTTAAGAATCCGATTTATTTTCCTCGATTTCTTTCACGCGTGCGACACTCATTAGCACAACGAATCGCTCTTTCTTCGACGATATTCTTCGTGTTATTCGGTGATCTTCTTGGCTTACTCTCACATTTTCAACAAACTTCGATAATGACGTTCGTTTTAAGTTCGATCAACTTCTCGAGACGCTGCTTGATGGAGCTTTCGAAGGCCTCGTCGCGACAAATTGCTCGATCGACGATTGACGTGATATAACGATCTTCAGCTTTCGAGAATTTATTCGACGTTGTTTGCCAGAGAGATGCAGAGACGGCGTAACACTCGCGACAATCATCTTCTCGAAATCATCTTCTTTTTCTTTTTCAGAACCGTGAACTTGTACAGTGATCCAGAAACGCCCAAGAGACCGGTAACCAATATCTCCTGGTGTCCAGATTCTGGCAACAGGATAGTGGTATCTTACTGCTTCTTGGACTTTGGCAAGCTGCCAGATTACAGTAAAAAGCTATACATCTGGCAGGTCGGTAGGTAGAAAGAAAGAAAGAAAAAAAAAAAACGACCCCGCTAGCTTTCCCATTTCAGTCCTGGCTACCGCCATTTTCACTGCACCGCGAAGATCGCGCCACCGGCATTTCCACCGCTTTGCATCCCCTTGCGTGCTACAGTCGAGGGATTAAATACAGTACAGAGACAAAATAGTGGAAACACCTCGTTTACTTGAAATATTCCTTGTTAATAACGAGTCGATTCGTACAAATCTCAAGTAATATTCAACGAGAGCTTCTCAAGCTCTTTTAGTAGAAATCTGCTTTCGAGAATACAACAGACGGTAGTAACTTAAGTTACGTTTCAAGTTTGGTAATCGTGCCGGCTAGAGAACATGTTTAACGCCATGGTCCCTAGGGACTTTTTCTTTAAAGTCTAAACAAGCGTTACAAACTGGAAATTGCAATGGAAATCGCAAATCACTGCAGAACTCTGACGAGATCTGCGTGAAGCCTGCAACAATAGGTCAAATGTCAAATTCTACTAACAGCGGTAAAAGTCCCTAGGGGCCTTAACCTCCTTTTCACGTTCCTCAAACCAAAAGTTTTACAATGGATCGGAGCATTGTCGTCTTGAAAAATTTCATTACCTTCGGAAAATAATGATCGTATTATTGGATAGTTCTTGGATTCGAGACAAACATAACTTCAATGCATTAAAAATTCGAGTATTTAGATACTCAAGTATCTCAGGAGATAATGCGTGACAAATGATGAAACAAATCATAATTTATGACCACTGGAATGATGGGGAACTCGAGAAAGAAATATCCAAGATTGACGAACTTTGCTAAAAAAAAACAATATTTATCTGTGTCGGCCACGTTTGTCAATTCTGAAAGAATACTTTTCCACAAATATTGGAAATACTGTTAGCTCAAGACGAACTAACTGAAAAATGTCGACTTGTTCTTTGTACAAAGGATAAAGACGTTCAATTTAAAATAATCACCTCACTGTTTTATTATTTATCGACAGAACATAAACTGCATCGCAGACATTCGAGTACTGTGAGTAGCCTCAACTGCCTGTCTCGCGAGATAGCCGGGTAATTTCTTTTACTCGGAAAACTTACTCGATTGTCTCGTAAATAACAGCTCTGCTACGCATTTTATACGAGACGTTTCCAGTATTTTGTCCAATTTCTCTGTATTTAAATCGTAGATACAGACGATAAGCGATAGGATTTTTTATTCATGCTTTGATCCACAACTATCGTTCGCGTTTTCTCGCTTCAATTTTAAAGGCCCTCGCAGTGATTCATCCTCGGTCATCTCTCTGTACAGCGTTGTAAGACATTTTGCACCATCTCGACGAAATTGCTCGAAAAAAGAAAATAGAAAAGAGTAGTTTGACGCGAATTAGAAAATAATCGCGAAATGACACGATAACACTCGCGTTCGTATTCCGTACCAGCTGAAAGATCGTAACTCGCGTAAGAGTCACGCTCCAACGCGACTCAAATCCAACCGGCTCTCGGTTGGCTCTCAGATTCGTCAACGATCCTATTGAAACGGACACGATGAAAATCACTCGGGATAAAAAAAGAAACTCCCTTTCTTTTTTCTCTCTCGCATAATCCGGATTATGAAACGCCTGTACCGTTTGACGAGCAGACAATCCGAACAAGCCTTACATGGGCTTGGAGCCTTCCTCGCCGTGCGTCTGCTGCGAATTTAATCCCCGAGATCCTTCCGTCCTTGCCAGTGGTCTTATGACGGGCCAAGTCTGCAATTGGGACACCAGAACCGGGAACACGCCCGTCCAGTACTCTCATCTGCTGTACAGTCACAGGTAAGCGCGTGGCTCGACAGGCTTTGGCTCTAGACCGGACTGGTCAGTAATGAGACTTTACGTTTGTGTAACTTCCACTAGATATTAGATCCATAATATCCTTCGTTATTACACGGAAAATTATTGTTCCTCATTGACGATGGAGACTACCACTTGTACATAACGGTATAAAACTCTCTGTTGATTAATTGAGACTACATCGTTGAAACCCAGTTTCAGCAGACTGACTTCTGTTCCGCACGAAGCCGCATTCTGGATGCACCAGTGAAGATGTGGACTTCTGAGATCCTCTAGGTCGTCTCTTGATGAATTTTGCAGCTGTCCATCAAACTGGTTGCTATCACGATCAGGAAGGTGCGAGTTGCATCCTGGATCGTACTGACGCACTTTTGACTGTACCAGCGGAGAAACTGGCTTTCAGACGAAACTCTCCCTTGGTAGTTTCGTAGATAACTCTCGACCTCTGGTTCGTCCCACGACGAATCTTGCAGCTGTTCATCCAACTGACTACTATCACGGCCAGAGGGGTGCGAGTTTCAATCGCACTGTTCTCGATCGCACTGACGTATTTCTATGTGCGCTGTACTAGTGGAGAAGCTGGCTTCCAAATGTCTTTGGCCTGCACGAATGCGCTAACTGAATGTACTAGTGAGATTCCGTCTCCAATGTGACTTTTATCAGACAAGACGATGCGATTCAAAGGTCCTTCTGCCTCGAAGGACCAAAAAGTTTCTTTTTCTATTCGAATTCTCCGAAGAATGCGACAAGAAATACAAGGGAATTGTTTGACATTCTTGCGCTAACAGAGGGATTCCCCCGGTCGCTTGACGAACACTTCTTCCAAAGAGAAGCGTCTCGCTACTCCGAGTCCCAATATCGAGGAATTCTCCACGTCTCCGCGTTGTTTTATCCGTAAACCATTCGGTTGCGCCGGAGTCCGCAGGATGTTTTCCCTGGGTTTCATTTCGCTCTGCGTCGAACGTAAGCTTCCCTTTATTGGGAAGCTTCGCTTTTGCCTTTAATGCTGCTGGAATACCTCTCGCCGGTTCACCACCCTCGTTCTCCTTTCTCCTTCACTTCACGAAGCTTGATTTTTCAGAGAGTTCGCGAACGCGGTGAAGTGGCTGCCGACGAAGAGCAACACGGAGTTCTTCTCGACGTCGAGCGACGGGAACGCGATGTGGTGGGACACGCGGCAGCTCCGGCAACCGGTCGAGATCCTCATGTTCGACTTTGAGAATCCAAACGAGCCGGACGTGGACCGAGCGATCGGCGTCTCTTGCCTCAACTTTGGCCCGATGGTCGGCACCAAGTTCATGTTCGGTCTGGAGAACGGCATCGTCGTTACTGGCTCGAGGAAAGCGAAAACCAACGTCGAGAAGCTGTCGGTCAGGTTCAACGCTCACTTCGGCGAGGTGAAGTCCGTCGACCGGAACGTCTTCAATCCGCTGGTGTTTGTGACTATCGGCGATTGGAGAGCTCGCGTCTGGGTGGAGGACACCAGGGAAGACTGTCTGGTTTCCACTCCGTATGTTAGTTTTCCTGTAATATTTACTACCTCTGTACAGGTGGCGAGCAAGTTCGTGGCTATCATAGATGAATTCTTCCTCCTTTATGGATGAAAATTGATCTTGACTTTGAATTTCAAATTTTTTTTTTTTCATTGTATTTTACTCATCAGGAAGGTAAAACTTTTCCAAGGAACCATAGGTCGCAAGCTAAAAAATGGCAAAAAAGTTTCTTAATCATTTAAGCTTTTAGCACTGCGTGCTAACAGCGACTTTATGGTTGTCTACGTAATGTTTATATTTCGAATAATGTTAACGATTATCGTTTGACTATTTAGACTCACACTGCTATGCTATGACTGTGATAAATCAAACGTTAGTGAAACCTAATACGAAAATTACGTCAAATAGACATCCAGAATCATAAAGTCGCTGTTAGGACGCACGCATCCATAGTGTTAAACGACTGAGAAACTTATTGTCATTTTTCAAAAGAACTATTAAGTCGCGACGATTTCTATGGTTCCTTGGAATAGTTTCACTTTTTTGATAAGTAGAATATAATACAAAAAAAATTTCAACCTTGAAATTCCATTTGCCAAAGAGATTCCATTTACGGCAGATTCTTTACACTTCCTTATCGAATAGATAGGCAATATTTGACCGAAATTTCTTGACCAAATTCAAACTGTGTGATCGTTTCATCGTCAGATTCTTGCGAGAGTATCCAACGGGCGGCTGTTGGAACAAGGCGAGATTCTCCGTTTTCTACGTAACAACCGACACCGGCCAACTGCAGATCTGGGACATCCTTCAGGGTCTTCGCGCGCCGGTTTTCACGCTCAAGCTGTGCGACGAGAAACTCACTGCTCTCGCGCCCTGCGAAGAGGGTGCTTTTCTTACGATCGGCAACTACGCCGGCAACGTGTTCCTCGTCGAACCGAACGAATTCTTTCAGTCGTTCGACAGGAAGGACAGAGCCGTCCTTTCGGAGGTAAGCAAGTAGGGTAGGTCTAAAATCTTATGATTGTGAGTAAGAAGTTCTGCTCTCTATCCGCGAGTGCAACTGGTGAAGAATCAGGCACGTGTAGCATTTCATTAATTGGGGCATTGCGAGTCGATTAGATGAACAAAAGTTTTTATGTTCTGATGTATTTCGTCGTATCTTTTGAAGGATAAGTAATTACAAATTCACAAATTATTATTTTTATTATTGTGAGTCTTCTAAATTTTCCTATATTCATTCTTTGACATTCTAAAATCTTGACTGAAATTTAACTACAAGAATAGTACAACATTTTGTTATGCAAATATTATAATAATCTACTTTAATTTTATTTGTTTTAACATTACATTTCTTTTTTTATTAGTTATTTTCTGTAATGAGAGAACGTGAAAATTATTTTATTTTTGTCATTATTTCATTTTGAAGTGCAATCAAAATATTTACCTTTTATTCATAACTTTTAGTTTAAAATAATGCAATTGCATTGTATTCTGCCAGTTTTCACATAAAGAAAAGAGTGAAAAACCATTTAAATAAAAAAAAAGTACAATTATAATTGTCATCTTTATAAAAGATATTTATAAAACATTGTCCTATATTGGGAATACCTCTCCATATTAAGATTTCTGTAGCCAATACAGGGAGATCGCGTGTTTTTATTAATTTTCATAAAAAAAAAAAACAGATATGTATCACAATCTGACACGTATCTAGAAAAAAAAATTTTTAATTTACGAGCTTCTGAAAAGAACCTCGACGTATTAGACGATTTTTCTGTACGAAGAACCCGATTCTTTCCAATCGCGTGAAACAACAGAGCGCTCTCTACGCTCTCCAATTTTACGCTCTCAAGAAATTTCCCCTCCGTTTGCAAACTAGCCAAACTGACATTTCCATCCAATTTCCCGTACGACGATCAAACAGTTCTCAGCTTGGAAAAAACGACGGTCTTTCCGTCTCGTTCAGTATTTAGACAGATGCTCGAAGATGACGAAGGCGGTGGATCTGCGGTTGAAGGAGATCAAGCTGGCGCAGAGGATCGCGGCCGAGGATCAGAATTCGGACCTCCAAGTCAAGGACAAAGCCAGGAGGGTCAAGTCGAAAGTGAGCAAGGTGCGCGAGTTGTCGAAGATAAACAAAGAGCGGGAGAAAAGCGTGCAGAGGGAGAAGAAGAAGATCCGAGACGACGCGCTTCTTTTGGAGGTCGAGAAGAAGTACTTCGAGGCGGTGCAACAAGTAATGAAAAGCAATCGAGAAATCGATGTCACTCAATACCCACCAGTGCAACACACATTTTGCAACTTCGACATTCGGATTTCTATCTTTTTTTCCCCTTTTTTTTTTTCAAAAAGTGATAAACGTGACAAACTGTTAACGAGCAGGGGGCGAAATCAAATTTACTCGGATGAAATGAAACTCGCTTCGAAATTTAATTCGAAAGTTAAAAACCAGGCGGCTGCCAGGTGCGATTCGGACAGAGATGGCAAAACAAACATTGGGATTGATCGAACATTCGAACGGGAGCGAAAGCAACGATAATCACTGTCTGATCTAATCCAGTTATTCGTTCGCTCAGGGTCTCGAGGCCTACGCGTCCGAAACCGATCCGGACGTGATTCCGGTTCTGACGATGCCGACGACGGCGAGGAGAGTGGAGAGGAAGCCGAAGATATCGCGAGAAGTCGCGGACGACGAGCTCGACGAGGAGAGGAGGAAACATCTCGCGAGGCCTCGAAAGTCCACGATAATAATCAGGAGGAAACCGAGAGCCCCGTTGAAGTTGTCGGTGCCACGTACGGTGGAACTGCCGAGAGAGGACAGGCTGTTGATCTCTCGTCTCGATCTGAAGGCGGACGAGGCGAAGAAGGTGAGGAAGAAGAAACGCAAGGCGTTGTTCGTGCTGCCGCAGCCCTGCAAGGGGGAGATCTGCAAGCCGAAGGTCTGCTGCTGGCGACCTGGCGTGAAAGCAGACAGGAAGAGACGATCGAGGGGAGAGAGAAGGTCGACTTCGGACTCTGCTGTTTCTGTTAGATCGACGGATAAATGGAGGCGTCGTGGTATGGAAAGCAGAGCGCTCAGGGAAATGCGAGCACCGCCTACGGTGCTCAGGAAGGAGCTGCTCAAAGCCAAGGCGGAGATTCAAATGGCCAGGAAGCCTAGAGTTCGATTATCCGTGAAAGCTAGGTAAGATTTTTAATTATTTATTAGCTATTTCGTATCTTGTCTCGACACTCAGACACATACTTTTCTGGTGTCATTTGGTGCTTGGGTTTCGTTGACTCTCAGGTGAGAGACAGTTCATTAATATCAATGCAAACGCATTTTGTGTCGGTCTCGAAAGCCTGAATCCCGTCGAGAATGAGATGCTCGTTCATTTATTTTGACGAAAATTGCGAGATTCTCCTGGCTTAGTGTCACATTTGGTTGGTCAACGTTGCTTCGTTCTGCAAACGCACGGACGACTTTATCTACGAGCTCCAGCGTGGAGAGAAGAAATTTCGACTTTGGCCAATATTTCGTACTTCGGACGTATCTTTGCCACCCAAAAAACTTGGCTCCTCTTTGTTACGCACAGCGATTTGAATTGCTGATTCAAGAAAAACCTTCATTTACAATTCTCCTTCCACCCGAGGGAAGGTCGAGAAGATCGACCTCGCGGAAAAAGTTAATCGAAATTTCTTTCTCGTTTCCCGCGCGGACGAGTTTCGAAATTGCAGAATTCGCTCGTTTACGCTTCTTCCTGCTCCCTCGTGTAACGAATTTCCACCGAGTCACGCGCAAATCACTGTACAATTCCGAGTCATGCCGTCATTTAAATTGCCAGCGCAATTAAGAAGAAAGCTTGTTAAAAGCTCGATAAAATTCTGTCCGACCCAGAGTCGCAAAGCGCCGACCTGAAAAGGCAAGAGCGATGACGATCAGACCGGCGAAGGCCGAACCGGAAGCGGTCGGAGAGAAGGACCTTCCAAAGACGGGGAAAGTGAAAAGGAAGAAAGCGATACGGGATCCGTGCAGCCCACCGATCCCGAGGAACATCGTCGAGGAATTGTACCTCGCTATGTTCGGCCAAGCTGCGCGGCCAGAATCGTTGGAGGAAAGAGTCGTGGGCAGAGATTACTTGGAGGAGTACGAACGAGCAAAAAGACGAATTCATCCGCGAATATCGGAGTTCGGGCACATGGAGTGACTGTTTCTGCCACTTCCGCCGCGAAACGATCGGCAGCCGAGAGTTCTCAATCAGATCCTCCGCGATCTGACACCGAGGACAGACGCCGCTTGATGTAATTTTTAAGCTCGGTTTTACCGACCGTCGGTAAACTCGCCGCGCATTCCGATTCGCCGAGGTTTTGCCTCGGAGGGATTAAGCGGCCCGCTCGTTAATACACCTTGTAATTTAAAGCGACGTCTCTTCCGTACGGTGCAATTTATTTCGGCGAAGCGTGGAAGCACGCCAACCGGGTTGCACGGCACCTACGGGCCAGATATTTATCGCGTTGCGTTTTGTTCCTCGCTAGCATTTGAATTAAATTCCTTCGCCCGGCTCTCCTCGTGCCCTCGGCGCGAGAAAAATCGGGGGAAATGATCTTCGCTTTTCGACAGATACGAAACCTCCAACGGAGTCTCTCGTCCCCGTAAGCGAATTTTTATCGCTAATGAAATATATTATAGTTACGAGAGAGGTAGTATCGCGTATCGTTCACGTATGTACATATATATGTTAATTGTAAGAATTTTGCACGCGTGCCAGTTTGCACGAGACGAAATAAAATCGGCGAACGAAAATCCCGATGTCCGTGCGGTGTCTCTTGAAATTTTCCCGAAAAAACGATCGCGAAAAGCGATCCCAACGAGAGGGGAGGGGGTGTTTTGCTTTATTTGCAGAGCTTCGTCGAAAGCGGGAGGAGGAACGCGCAGGAGGAAGAGCTATACAGCGAAGCTTCGGAACGCTTTCGAGATCGTCGCGTGATAAACTCGAAAAGGAAGGTCTAACAATCCTGACCGGGGGCCGGTTCCGGGCGGAGCGATGCAAGAAGACATTTCCTGGCCTGGTCCGCGACCATGTCCAGACCAACTTCCGGAACACTGGATGGCAACTCGCATACAAAGACACTTGCCGCTTCTGGCGGTAGGATACGTCAATGTCGGCTTTAAATTCGCGGTTTACCAGTTCCTAAAATCACTCGGCAACTATTGACTGCCATCTCGGGTCAAACGCGAGAGGCCAAAGACTCGTTCGAGAAGCGTTCGACGAAAGTTTAGCGTTAAGACAAATAGAAAAATCCTGTCGTTTCCCAAAGAGTGATCGTCACTTCCTCGCGAATCCGAGTACGCCACGCGGGCAATCCGATTAATCTGGGAACGGGAGGAACGTTTTGCGCGCGTTAAAAAAGGAGCCCGGAAGGGAAACGAAATGGCAGAGAGGTCTGAAATACGAGATCCGCGAAACGTTTGGCGAGAGTCCAGATTCCGCGGCGTCCGGATTCACGATCGTGCCCGCCGAGCGAATCTTTCTCTCGAGGCCGAGAGGGGCTGCTGGTAATCGCCGATTTCTCCGGCGCGCGGAATATTCAATTTCGAGGGGCGTGCGACTTTGAACGGATCGGCCGGCAATTGCCTACCGCCTCGTTCGAGCCGCGACCAGTTTATCTTCGTCTCGAAAAGATCCCGACCGAGTCGAACGATCGAAAACTTTGCCAATTTAACGCGCAACCTTCCGTTTTGCTATAAAACGTGCAATCCTCTCAGCAAAGTGGGCTTCTTTCGGACGATCGAAAACGAGATTTGGATTTCAGACGGCTCGATCCCGCTGTAAACGGCTGGGTAATTGGCAAGCTATCGCCAAGTTCAATTATCACAGGGATTTTTCAATTTGACAACAGAGCATTTTTAACAAACGAATACACTGTATGGAAATTAAGAAACTTTAGTCAACCAAAGTTTCTTAACATTTAATAACCTTAGAACTACCAAGGTGGTGGAAACGACCAATTCGATATATTACAGGACGCAAAGCAGTGTATTTTTAAAGATTTAAATCGTATCGTATTTCACAGTTTTTCCATTTCTCTCACTTTGATATACCTGATGAAAATTCTACGCTTTACTCCTTATTTTAAATTTCTCAAATTAACACTGGTAGTTCCAGTTAATACTTTGATCTTTACTTTTCAAATATCTCGATAACCCACGAAGAGTGAAGGTAACGTAGGTCCGGGCTCGTCTCAAGGATTTCGACCAGCTTCTTTGAATATTCCTCTATGTCGGAATATCGGCGCATTTTCTTCGAATTGAAACAGCTACCTCGCGAAATTTCACGAAACGAAGCTAATCGGATTGCGCGTTCGATCTTGGCTCACGCGTTTCCGCGGTATTCCTGTGATGTTTCGCGATATTCTATTCACCGCCGCGGCGTCATGAAAAATCAAGGAATTCCAAACTGACGTTTCTCAAGAATACGAGCGAATTCTCTCTTTCTGGGTACAAAGGACGTGGCAACGAAAATAGAAGATTATTCGGCTAAAAAGCTGCTAATAATAGTTTGAGAGATAGATGGTCAGTTAACCTCTCACAACTCACATAATCCTCGTGGAAATTTTCTAAATGTTCAACAATCGTAATTATGACTGCTTAATAACATTTTTTAATAATAAAACAACCTTGATTATTTTTTGTTTTATATTCAATTATTTTACACATTTTGATCCATCAATTAATAAAATTTAATAACAGAAAATCATTTATCATATTTAATTATATTTTTAAACTGGGAATATTTATTTATTTAACATTACCATTATTATCCTCATTTATATTAAAATGAAATTTTTTACATTTACGAATAATCATTCGTAATTATGACTGATGTAATATAAACAGAGGAAATTGTTCTTCAGAGGAAATGGAGAGAGGAGTTAATAAGTGAAAGACATGCAGTTAATAGAAAGCAGTTAATTGGTTAAAAAGGGTGAAAGAGCGAGAAAGGAATAAAAATGTACTGCGCGTAAATATTGTCATGCATAATAAGAAAGCGTGAGATAATAAAAAGTGTGCGAAGTGTGTGCAACATGCAATTTGTAAACCAAATTCGTTCCTCTATCTTGAAGCTGGAATTGTCATTCATAATAAACAAAAAAATGATAATTAATAAATAAAATTATTGTTACTAATAAATGAAAAAACTTGTACCCAAGTACGATTTGTCTCACTGAAAAGCCCAGAAACTGTTTTGACTAGGAAATGAAAACGATTTCCTTGCTATAAAATTTTATCGATATGCAAACATTTGAATCGATACAAAACAAATTACCAGACAACGCCACTTCTACTCGAGATCTACTCCACGCCCCCTTGCGAATCACGTGACCCAAATCAACCAATCGCTAATTTTCGTTGCATTAGCGTTGCACCTGAAAAAGCCCGATTTTCTGGGTTAGCCCCGCTAAAATCACTTTCAGTGATAAAAAAGTGATTACAATAGTGTGCGTTCGCAATCAATATCCCAACTTGTCTTATATCCATCTTGCGTCTACGTTTCGAAGAAAGGTGGAAAGTTACGACACGTATCCACGACACAGGTATCTGTAATTACGTTCTCGTTATCGCTGGTTGGGATTCGATTCTTACCGGAGCCAATTTGATCCAACCTGAACGTAGCCTTGTTTCTACCAGTAAGAAGATTACACTGGAGCAAGTGACAGGGACGAATCAAAGGGTATCGCTCTGGGGTATCGTGTAATCCCGCAAGTAAAGCGAGTCGATCCTTTGCTTAACGTTTTCCCCGCCTGCCCGCCGCGTCGTCCCGCAAGCCGCAAGAAAACTGGGAAAACGCGAAAGCACTCGCTTTTACCTCGAGCTTTGTACCCCATCGATTATTTGTATCTCGAACGCTTGCACCGATCTCCCGTGTTATTTCTTTCTTTTCTTCTTCTTCTTTTTTCCGCTCCCCCTCCCCAGTCAACGCGATTTCTATCTAAGAGTAGAAAATCGAAATGGAACTTTCGATTTATTATTATCCGAATGTATCTCAATTTCCCTTGATGCAAGTTGTACAACGAAATTAGCCCAAATTGTCTTACAATATCGGATCGCGCTCTTGGTTACAAGTTACAGTTTCGATTCGAATTTTAAACCTGATTAGACTGAATATTGGCAAGTATAAATAACGTTTCAGCGCTCTATGTTACGACTACAAGGAGTAATGCTTTCGAATCGAAAGGGAATCGTAAAGCAAAGTAGAAACTGAACGACTTGTACCCCAGTACGATTCGTCTCACTGAAAAGTCCAGAAGCAATTGTTTCGACTAGGAAATGAAGATAACTTTTTTGCCATAAAATTTTATTGACACGCAAACATTTGAATCGATAGAAAACAAATTACAGGCGCGACCGCTTAGTACCAAACAACGCCACTGCTACTCGAGGTCTACCCCACGCCTCCTCACAAATCACGTGACCCAGATCAACCAATCGCTAATTTTCGTTGCACCTAAGAAGGCCCGATTTTCTGAAGAAAAGTATCGTCTGTCGGTAAAACAGCTGACACCGATAATTGTGAGTTTGACTTTTTTAATACGCTTCTAGTAACGAAACGAGTGATATCGAGTTTGAAATGCGATGTACAAACGAGAGGCAACTCATTAGAGACGATAATCTTCATAAGGGCGCGCTTTTTTATCCGGGAAATCGGGCAAAACCCTCGATGTAATCGAGTCCGAGCGAATTGCACAGGTGGTACAAGTGGAAACGTATCGTGCATCGAATCCCAGGCAAAGGTAATCGCGAAACACCACCGCGACATTAATGCAATCGATATCGGGTACGTAGCTCGCCAGCTGGACGCGGGATACGATGATCAATTTACCGTTTAATCGTAGTGAAGTTGATACAACCTGCTACATCGCCTACTCGTTACGCACCAGATATTAGATAGCCTCATTATTTATTAGACGTCATCGATTTGCCTGGGAACTAAACTGGCCAACGATAAAGCGATTGTTCCTTCCCGCCATGTTTGATTCGACTCGTCTCGAACGATCTAAAACCTAATTTTACTCGAGACCGATTCTCCGGGTGATCCAATCGAATTCTAGTCGAACGTTACACGTTATCCAATTGTCAGAAAAATCGTCCTGGGACATTTTCTCTGGCGACTACACTCAGTCTCGACTTTATCTCATCGATGAGGGGTAATTTATGAACGTTTGCTATATCATTTGGGATATCACGATAGGGCTGCACGTGTTGAAATTCTAAAAGAGAAGAAGTTACTCGTATCTCGTTCCAGTCTTTCCGCTTGTATTTTCTACGAAGCAATTTTTATCTAGCAGGCAGGCTAGAGCCGTTGCATTAAGCGGATTTGCAATTTTTCACGAGCAGCCTGACGCCGGTGGAGCGAAAGAGCCTGCGGCCAGTATTATGCAAATGGGCAAAGTGTAGGTATAGGACAAGCCATTAAAACGAGGAATGACGAATGACGCGCTACGTCGCACCTGTGCCGCGTCTTTCAGGATAACGATTCGATTTCCAAAGCGTTTCGACGCGGCAGTCGAGCGAACCTTAATTAACATATTGGAATCGTTGATTTATTTATGACTCGATAAAAACGAAGTCTTTGCATCGTCTGTCCAATTTTAATTTTTACGATTGTTACGACTATAATTTTAATCGTTGATACCGTCGATGAATATTTATACCACACGATCGAGCTTCGTTTCGCTCTCGTTGGCGTGGGCATGCACGCTCGAGGAAATTCGGATTTAAGGATAATTTTGTAGAAATTCATCGTGTGTGATCATTTACACGAATCGCGAGCTTTTTTTTAGTTTGATCGTTCTCTCTTTTTCCCCCTTAAATTATCAATTTTTACAATTGTTGTAAATTTGCACGACAAAGTGACGCGAACTTGCACGTCTATTATGCGACAAGAGAACACTTCTCTCCGTCTGTGTTATCTTTTGTCATACCATTTTCGAAAGGACAATACTCGAGCAAGGTAGAATAATTTGCAACATTAAATGAGATAACAAGATTAAATATCGTAATTTCTAACTCCCGCTTTCTATATATACGTGTACTGTATATATATTATATGTATTATATGTATATATAAGCAATTTCTCTTCTCTCATGATGTCATCAATTCTTTCCGTGGTTTTTCGTGGCCTTCCACTTCGCAGGCTATCTTCCAGTATCTTTTAATTACACTTTCCCTACAGATAACGTTGAAGTTTAATTTTACGAGACTTTCCCGCTTCTGACAACTTTCACAATGTTTTCGTTTCAATGACAAGCTGCTGACAGAAGTAATAATTCCGCGTGATATCATTTGAATGTGAACGCTCACTGACTTTTTAACAGACATAGAAGAGAAACCGACCGGGAACTTTTGAAGGCACTAATTAATTGTAAAGACAAAATAGTTGGTTTCTTTAAATACGTCTTTACTTCTTACATTACAAACTTTCCTTGTCGAAGAAAAGTTGTAGAAACGATTCGGCCTGGATCTTTTGAAACGCCGATTTGTATATCGAAATCATTGTCGAGTCGTTTCATACCCACCTAAGTGGGTCAAGCACCTAAGTCAACGAAGATCCGATTCGAAAGCGTTGGACACCGTCTGCGACAGAAGTCTGATCTTTTATTAAAAACTTGTAACAGATACAGCTCTCGGTCGGGAACTTTTGAACGTGCTAATTTAATTTAATTGTTCTTTAAATATATAAATACGAAGACAAAATAGCGTTGATTTCTTTTCGCAGTATTTATAAATGTAGTATCGTAGTTATTATATTTTAGTCGCATTTAATTATAACAGATGGTTTATAAGAGTGAAGAAATGCGCAAAGAGAAAAAACTGCACGACTTGTACCCCAGTACAGAGTTGTACGATTCGCCTCATTGAAAGGCCCAGAAGCAATTGTTCTGATTAATGAAGACCACTTTTTGCCATAAAATTTTATTAATATGCAAACATTTGAATCGATGCAAAACAAATTACAGGCGCAATCGCTCAATACTAGACAACGCCACGTCTACTCGAGGTCTAGCCCTCACGAATCACTTGACTCAAATCAACCAATCGCTAATTTTCGTTGCATCAGCGTTGCACTTGAAGAGGCCCGATTTCCTGGGTTGAGAGAAACGCGACGTTGCCCTGGAGCATTTTTTTTTTAAAGAGAAAGTCGAGCGAGTTAGAAACAGAGTCGTTTCGAGTCGTATGAAAGCGTCCAGAAAGTTGTTAAAAAAAGAGTTTATTTGTCTTGTCTAATTATCTATCGGTTTATCACTAACACTGTTATTTCAAATATCATTTATATTTCATCTCTACATAAACATGTTCATAAATACGTTCTTACACTAACAAAACCACTCGAAAACTTTTCTTGCTAAAGAAAAAAACGATCCGAGACCTTTTGAACGTCATTGCATGTCGAATCATTTTTTGAGTCGAGTTTCATCTAAGTCGAAGAAAATCCAATTGCCATCTGCGTCGGACATCTCCGTCACTGGCATTGCCAGTAATTATCGATAATTTCCTGGTGACCCGGTGTAAGCACATACTTAACCAGCCGAAGGGGGCAAGGGACGTCGTTCTGACACGGACGTTCGCGCGTTCGCACGTTCGCCGCGCATGAACAGAGCTGCAATAGATGCACCGACATCGAGTGCATGTCCGTCCCAGCCGAGTGTACACACACACACACACACACACACACACACACATTGGACTGCCGCGCCACTTCCTAAAGCGCTTACTTCGCACGCACGGTGATTTCGATTTTGCTCTCCGCAATCCTGGCTCGATCGCGTTTCCTGTCCCGTGCAGCAGCCTCCTGTTTCCTTTTCATCCTGCACGCGGCCAGATCCGCCCGCCCGATCGCTTCACTCTGCTCGTCCGCGAACAGCAACCAGAACTCGCCACAACTTGTTCTCATAGAAAAACCCGGTTGATCCGTCCCGACGATCGTTTCCACCGGGCTGCTAAGCGGAGAACAATCCTTCGACATATTTCTCTCGAAAAATTTCAATATTTTTTGAAACCACGCGGGAACGTATCTCTCGATTTTAACACTGCTAACGACTAAAGTTAAAGTAAAATTTCCATCATTACACTAGCTTTTTTTTTATGTATTTTACGAAGAATCACTCGAGTTTCCAAAAACACAGTGTTTTATATCTAAATTCGAACGGTCATTTTGACTATTTTGGTAGTTGATTGATGCTCAATCTGTCAAATTATTGGGACATTTTAATTTTATCACTGAAAGCGATTTTAGCCGAGTTAATCGAAAAAATCGGGCCTCTTCAGGTGCAATGCAACGAAAATTAGCGATTGGTTGATTTCGGTCACGTGATTCGTGAGGGGGCGTATGGTAGACCTCGAGTAGGAGTGGCGTGGTCTGGTACTGAGCGATCGCGCCTGTAATTTGTTTCGTATCGATTCAAATGTTTGCACATCGATAAAATTTTATGGTAAAAAAGTCGTCTTTATTTCCTAGTCAGAACTTCTGGGCCTCTTAGTGAGACAAATCATACTGGGGTACAAGTCGTGCAGTTTTTTAATATTCGGTACTTATCGTGGATTACCGTACATTTCACAATACAATATAATACGATACATTGATATTATATTAACGGAATGTATTTGTCGTGTAAAGTGTGTTTTATATTTTTAATTTCAATTTCAAATTAAACGCGAATAAATGTATCTTATATTTAATCTAATTTTACCGTATGTATAATATAACGCAATACGTTGACACATTAACAGAATTTTATACTCATTGTATGAATTTTATTTATCGTAAATTCCATATTGCACATTGTGCATGTACAATTTTACATCGCGCAATCTACATCGCGAATATTGCACACAATTCGCAATTTACGTTCGTCGTGCTTTTTTGATTACACACAAATATACTTGCACCAAAGATCTCCGGGCGGAGGGTGGACGAACTTGCTCGCCTCGATCAAAGTCCAATGCATCAAACGTTGCTCAACGTTTCGACGTTCGAGATAAATACGAGCAAAGTAGCCGCCGTGCTCGGAACTTTGGGCTCGGTCAATCCAGCTGGAAATTGTCGCTAAGAGTTCCCGGGCAGTCCCTAATTTCGATAACACTCGGCAGCATGAAACTTCCAGCTCCCGGGTGGAAAATTAAGAACAGAGCGCGTGGAGCTCCGAGGGCCAGGGAAGTTGCCAGCGCCGAAGTCTCCCGGTCCATAGTGCTCCTAGCTAACTTGGGCTTTAATTAAATTCCAGCTGACGTGTCCACTCACTTGGCTGGCGTTTTGATCGATCTGTAACCGCCGTTTCGTCACGTGTTACTCTGCCCGCGATTGTTCCGCGATCCTACGCGAAAATACTCGTCTTGGCGAAATCGCGCCTGTTGCTAGTGCAAGAGCGCGAGAACCACGATTCGCGATTTTACGCGTGCAAAGGGATCCCTCGAAACTTCATCGCTGTTCAAGACTTCGTTGCTAAGCGTTTTCTTCAGCTCGGGGAGATAATGGGCACGTCTGAAGTTACGAGTTGGAGGGCCGCCTTTCTTTTCTCAGCGCCGCCGTGCTGATTGAATTGCAACGTAATTTGACCACGTTGTACTTTGATAATTACTTCGTCGTAATTTAAACTACTTTTTAGTTCGTGTAATACCACGACTGTAATTGAATGACAACGTACCTGAATCACAATGCAATTGAAATGGGAATAAGATTTTTTTTCACAACGGAACATAAACGAAGTGCGAACCACCGACTTCGATCAAATTTGACACGAGTGTAGTTTTCGAAAAAATATTTGACCCATGTTTTCTTTCTTTATCGGCAATTGTCGATGTTGAGCGGGTGAAAACTACCCTCGAAGTTAGGGGTGCGAGGAACATATTCTGTCAAATATCTCGAATATTGTGAATATCTTTCTTTGGTTTATAGCTGTAGTTTATAAAAGTTCAACAAAAGATTGCAACATTTGCATGTTCACTGACAACATACTGACACCAATTGAGAAATTACTCGTAATTAGTCACTCTAACACTAAATTAAAAAAAAATTACTCAAATAATAAAATGGTTATTCAATTTTGATTACACAGCGCGAGTTGGACACACCTAATTCAGATATTCCGATCTCCAATAAGTTCGGCATCTTTTGAACAAGCCATCGGAAGGTCAAAAGTTATCGTAGCTGGTTGCATCTCTTTTCTTTTACTTTCCCATTTTCCCCAAATTCAGATTGAAAATGGACGAGAAAATTGAGAAATTCGCGGATCTCTTTGCGAACCGGCGCCAAGCGCGACCCAACTGTCGCGTTAAAATGCAACTGCGTGACGGCTGCCATTTCCCGGATTCCCCCGCGGCCGAGGGAAACGGTTGAATCGCGTTTGACTTGTTCCTTAGCTTTTATGCAAATGTTTCGGCGAAGTACGCGCACTCTGGCACGCTGCGAAACGACGGACGGGACTTGGACGCGATTACTTTCAACCACCTCTCTCTCTCTCTCTCTCTCTCTCTCTTTCTCTTTTTCTCTTTGTGTGTATCGTAGACGAATTCTTTCATGGAGTGAAGAACGTTGTTGCCGCTTGCACGCTTTTTCTCCCTGGAAAGATTAATCTTCTCCCCGGCGACGTGTACAGGTTCGATACGCGAATCTGCGTTGAAAAATATAGTGGAAAAGTCGAAGCTCTTGTTTGAGAAGCAAAGGGCGTGGAACTGTTCATTGTGAGACGGTAGAATGGGCCCATTAAGCCGGCGGCCTTTCTTTGTGATTTACTCTCACATATTTATGCCGCGATTCGCGTACGAGTATTTTCACGATGATAGAATATAATTTATAAATAGAATCAAGTTTCATAAGATGACGTTGTTTCTGCTTTCAGAATAACTTTTCTTCCTCTCTGGAAATGTCCATTGTGTTTTCCTAATTTCAAAGAATGTGAAATAAAATATATCTTGAAAAATCCAGAAAATAATTAGATCGAAAGATCTGGTGGCCAAGTTAGAGAACATTTAAAAAATCTTTGAGGTTTCCAACAAGTTAAGATAAAACTCCTTTACTCTTTCTTTTCGACCTATTTTTCTTCATAAAGTCACCCTACATCGCCCAGTATTTTGTACCACCAGTTACGAACCAACCTGTGTACGTAGAAGATGAGACGTACGACGAATCCCCATGGTTTATCCCCGCACGATTTTCAATGGTAAGACTCCCCAGACACGGCAGGGATGGGAAAAGGAATAATTGGACGATCGATCGTTGCGGGGATTAATTCGTACCTTCGCGGCATTCTTGCCAACACACCTTTCGGGGCATCGATCACCGCGTGTCTCTTTGCGCCGCGAAACAGGACGCATCGGAAGCTCGTTGAACTGATATAACACCGAGACATCGCTTTCCTCTGCCGAGAAACAATGCGAATATGTCCTTGTCAACGGCATATTCGCCTCTGCTCTTGCCAGTAACAATGCTTTATGGGGGTGTAGAAAGGGCGGTTAAACGTGACCTCGCGTACCTTTGCCACCAAGCACGCGCTCTGATCGCGCTGTATTCGCGAATTACTGTCGCATCGCCGATGGTTGAAATTCGTGAAAAAAGAGTTCACGAGATATCCATCTCGTGTCTAATAATTTTAGAACAGCACGTACGCAAGTGTAACTTTGAATTTTATCGAACCAATGATCACTTGTTCAGTAACCTAAGTATGTTACCACTCAGTTCAATATATACTTATAAGGAGAGGAATACTTGATTGATTTTGTAGCGGCCTATGATTCCTCGACTACGAGTTTCGAACATTGACTAGCACAAGCCGCAAGTGGCTGCGCTCCTAGCGTCGAAGTCCTACCGATCTTCGACGTTAAGCAAACAAAGTGTGCGGAACCCCGCTAAGATGGGTGTTATTGGGGCCAGCCTAGCGGGTAGTTACAATAACAAGCGTCTCAGCCCTCCACTGATGATGAGTCTAGGCAGTGTGACTCCAAGACGAAAAAAACGCATAAAAAACATAACTTTCGCTTTCTCTCTCCCTCTCATACGTCCTTCCAGCATCCATCACCTTAAAACCCTTGAATTTCGTACCAGGTTCCGTAGCCAAGAATTATAAACACGGACTAAAGTAAAGCGAAATGCACTGATTGATGGTTGATCAATCAAAAAAGTCTTTGTTATTATATTCATTAGAGGTTTTTTATACGTTTATACTCCTTATAATTATGAGAGAAGGGAGTTCTTTCGGTTAAAGGCGATACTCGCTGGTTTTGGGCGGTCGCACAAGCATTTACGCGTTCGCTAGTTTAATCGTCACTCGCCATTTTCCATCAGCTGTGTTTCAGATGGCGCTGTTGCACCTAACTAAACGGAGAGAATGCCGTATTAATGTAAATTACAATTACACGAAGCGGTCTATTATCTTTACCTTGTTAACCATCGCTTCACCGCCGCGCCGCGCTTCATTTTCCTTAGCTCTCGTTAGATCCGGGCATAAATTAGCTTGATTCAAATTAGCTGAAGCGCCGTTCAGCCGAATTAAGTTCCAAGCGGATAAGTTTCGCGAAAGTCTACGTCAATCAAAAATTATTCGACGACCGACATGTATTCTCCTTTCGGTTACGATATTACAAGGAACGCAATGAACGTTGTACAAGATTAAATTATAATTAAATTATTTAAAAACCAACACGAGCTTTACCGTTCTTTTGAAAGAAGCAAACGAACTCTATTTCCATGTCAAGGTAGCTAATTAACCGTCCTTTGATTTCCAGTATTCGCAGCGGTTTCATTCATTTCGTTTGTTTTCTTTTTTTTATCTTTAAATTAAAATCTACCAAATTAACAGTTTAGAAGAATTTCGTGCCAATGAAACGCGAACAACGAGCGATACTGACAACTGATTTAATTAATCGCTAACAAAATGTTTCCTCGAATCTCGAGTAAGATTAAGAGATCGCCAAATTTTATCCGGCGATCTTCGCGCCGATGATTGAAGATACGAATTTGAAGATTCTCCTCGCTCGCCTTTCCCCGAGATAGAATTATTATTTCGCTTTAAACTTAAAGCTGATTCTCGCGCTTTTATCCTACTTACTGTCACGGAACTTGGACCAGCCGCAATCGCAATTCGTCGGCTCGTCAAACAAGCTAAAGCTGTCCCACTCACCTGAAACACGACAAGAATATAAGATTGTAACGTAAAACACGAGTAAATCACTCGAAAAGAAATAGAAATTTACTTTATCGAGATAACTCGATTTCACTCGATTAGGATCACATTTCGGTAAATTGTTCATTATTAAATTGTCATTACTAGATGTAATTAGCTTCGATAACAATTGCTCGTTAATAACTTCTCTTCACGGCGATAGCTAGCAAACGGCAAAGGTATTATTACACATAGCAATTTCTACCCTACTTAAACATGCAGTGCTAAATATGCAAACTAATTAATTTTTAATGCCCCGCTTCAATTCAACATACATATCCCGATTTGGATTAATTCGATATTAAGCACGTATACAAACACCGCTAATTTGATATTAAACGTACGGGCATGTACAGTATATATTAATAAACTGAAACATAATTTTCCAAACTAGTATTAAACATCCATGGGTTCTGGTTCTCCTAATTTATGCGGAAATTTCCGAAACTTTGGAGAATCGCAGTCACGTTAATTGTAATGCGATCGACCCGACGGCGCTGTCGCTTAACGCGGTCATAGCGATCGATTTGTAACTTTTTGCAGACGTTTCGCAAATTTGCAACGTTGCATTTTCAGAGAGTCGAATGATCTTTCTGTGAAAAGTTTCTCGCTTCTTTAACATTTGGCCCGAGAAAAGTCAATTTCGAAAATATTTTTATCGTTCAAGAGTGTCGAATGTCCGCGGAATAAGGTAGGAAACTTTTTCTTCTTCAATTGTGCATTCATCGAATAAGAGATTCTTTGCACCATGCTGGTAATCTTTATGTTTTTCAGAAAGATTGTATAATTTCTCGCGTCATAACTAAATTTAATATACACGTGCTTTTAAACTAAATAAAGCAATAATTATCGAATGATTGTAATTAATCTAAATTTCTCGAAAATTTATTGGAATTCTTATAAAAGTAGTATTAATCAATAATTGCCAATAATTGAATGGAAATCTCGAACAAAAGTCTTGTCACATTTTCATCAATATTAAATTAAAGGTACACATAGTATGATTCTATCGTATTAATACATATCAATAAATACGTATTTGTTGTTTAATATAAAATTTGTCTGACTTTGATTGATACGTGTCCGAAACAATCATAATGTGCCGAAATATTGCTCGTTTTGTTTCACCTTTCACGTTGCGACTGCGCGGTAAAGTAGAGTAGGGTGGGGGATAGTCCCAATTCCACGAATTGGTGGGGATAGCGACGGTCACTTCAGTGGGCATTACTGTATCAGCCGTTGTGTCAGACGTACGCGTTTCCATCGTTATTCGTCACTCGAGCGTCTTTCGAAGCCGCCCAGCTTAACGACTGATTGAGATATCAACCTCGATGTGTACGCGTACGTTTCTCTCCCGTATTTCTTTCCAAACGCGCAAACCGTGATAAAAATCTGAACTCCTCCCTAGCCGAGGGGTTGAAACTTTCGCTGGCTGATGGCTCGTTTGCCCGTGTGGAAGTTTTGTCCAAGATTAACGCCGTTCATACGGTCATACATGGTGTTACAGGTTGAATTTCAAGCTGTTAATTGGACGTTGCTTCTCGACCTAGGATCTCTCCTGAAATTTGTATGTCTGACAGGTCACGACAGTGCGGATCAGATAGGCAAAATGACAACGAGCTGCGCCCTGTTACTCAACGTCTTCGAGCGTGAATTTCAGTGCGAACGTGTCATATCTTCTCGTACTGCGATCCGCGATCAATCGCTGTCTGGGCATCGCCTTTTTTGAAAAATTTACTTCAAACGATCGTGTTTCACCAGAAAAGTCACTTGTCAGTCAAAAAAAAAAGCAACTTTCGTTCAACATTTCGTTTCGTTGGTTCGGTCATATCCGACTGAAAATACGCAAACAATCGCGAAAAATGCAACGACGTACGACACGTTAACGAGAATCAGTGGTATAACACGCAGATCGTTCGAACATCGGGGCATTGGCAAATCCGCTGACGTTCGCAAACGTTCCGTGGCCGTGTATCCGTTCACGGAGAGGAGACACGCCTCACGGACACGTTCACAAGCGTACGTGGACGAAATTTATGGGCGATGTGCCGTAGCTAGCGAATATTATGTCCGCTTAATGGCTGCAGTGACGACGCCACGTGTATATACGGTTAAAGGAAAGCGATGTTCCGCTTAAATTGGCTTATCAGACGCGATCTTTCTTGCGAAGAATTATCGTTTCTTTCCCTTTCGTGCTGAGACAGCATGCATGTAACTCGTTCGAGAAAACACGAATGTTCAGCACCACGCTGTAATCTCGAGGATCATAACGAGCTAAACAAAAGCGAGCCTCACATCGGCAAAGAAGATCCTCTAACTTGTGATTTATGGAAAGTTCAGTGCAGAAAATACACCGTGAACAGACATTAACTGAACATACGTCGTTCCCTGAATGATAACTTAAAGAACAAGGAATCGGTCCTAAGACTTTGTAAGACAGTCTAGCCTTTGTAATAAATTGTGAGATTTAGGTCCAAGTACACGAGTGATCGACGCGACTATAAATAATGAAAATAAAAAAAACTGCACGACTTGTATCCCAGCACGATTCGTCTCACTGAAAGGCCCAGAAGTAACTGTTCTGACTAGGAAATGAAGACACTTTTTTGTCATAAAATTTTATTGACATGCAAACATTTGAATCGATAAGAAACAAATTACAGGCGCAATCGCTCAGTACCAGACAACGCCACTCCCACTCTAGGTCTACGTCATGCCCCCTCACGAATCACGTGACCCAAATCAACCAATCGCTAATTTTCGTTGCATCAGCGTTGCACCTGAAGACCCCCGCTAAAATCACTTTCAGTAATAATAAAAAAAAAAAAGAAAATGAATGTTCAGTGGCACGAATGAGTTTGTAACTCGTTCCACAAGTAGTTTAGTGCGAGCGGTAAACTGCGATTACTCGGTATTTACTCGACGTTTTCTAGTTAATCTACAATGCGAGCAAACAAATCCAAGCCCGAGCCACCAGGCGAGTTCAATAGCAATAGGTTGTGCAATTACGATGACCGTGATCTCTTCCCCTTTCCCCTCGTCATATTGATACACGTATCGTTCCGGTTCGATCGGAAGATCGTACCACCCGGTATCGCCATTGTGTTAATTCTGAAATCCTATCGTATCGTATCGTATTGTAGCGAAACTACTCGCGGTAACTATGACTCGTGATTACGCGCACCCTTCTATTCAAGTTCCCTCTCGCGTACACGTGTTTCTACACGCTTACCTCAATCCTCCACTCGTGATAACGCTGTTTCACGTATCCCCGATGCCAGAATCATCGGTAAACGATCACCGTTCGTTTCCCGCGAGCAACGAAATTCTCTGCCCTCGATCGTGTACTGGGAAGCTCGAGAGGAAAGATCTGTGAAAGATTCCTTTCATTCGAACGGAACGGTAAGAACATACAGCAATGCCCACTTAAGACCAGCTCGCTTCCTATTGTACAAATGTCGTGTTTCATGCGACCTTCGTAGAGTGGAATGAGATAGCCCACATTCTAAGACGTTCTAACAGCGACTTTATGGTTCTGCACGCGTGGATGTCTATTTCACGTAATTTTCATATTAGGTTTTACTGATAATTGATTCATCATAGTTGCAGTGTGAGTCTAAATAATCAAGTGTTGAAACTAACCGTTAACATTATTCGAAATATAAACGTTACGTAATGTAGACAACCATAAAGTCGCTGTTAGCACGCAGTGTTAAATGATTAAGACTTTCTGTCATTTTCCGAGAGAACTATTACATTCTGACCTGTAGTTCCTTCGTGATGAGTAGAACACAATGCAAAAAGATTATGACCTTGGAATTCAAAGTCAAGCTCAATTTTGCTTTACATGTCTCCATCAAATCGAAGGTGTAGAATTCAGCTATGACAGCCACGGACAAACTTTTCCTTCCACCCTGTACATATATATGTATATATGTCGCGCAGTCACGATGAATTTCGAAGCTCGTCGCGTCGTGAAGAATACATGCATCCATCGATTTCGCGTTAGCGGCGGCCAATTACCGCGGCGCGTTTGCAAACGAACCGTGCACGTATCGATGCTCCATTGATTTTCCATTATCGGATGCACGTCGTGTAAAAAAGTGCCCGGCGATCGGCGGTAACGACCGATGAGAAACAACGGCGTCAACGAGCCTCGTGGACGACGCCCGCGATTCATAATCGGGAAACGAAGGATAAAAACGAGCGAGGTACTTTGCATTGTCCGACCGATCCTTCCGTGGTCGGTGTCCATTTCAACGGACGTTCGGCATTTATACCAGAGATCGTAGCTGTTGCAGCCAAAGTAAAAAGAATGACGATTATTTCTTTGAATAAAATGTTTCTGATTCCGAGCAAGTTCCGATTACACAGCGAGGAGCAAAACTGAACACGTACATGGGATATTTCACAGTGTTAACAATGTTTTATCGAGCAGAATACAAGAAAAAAGAAGCGCAAATTACAGGCGCGATCGCTCAGTACCACAGACAACGCCACACCTACTCGAAGTCTACGCCACGCCCCCTCGCGAATCACGTGACCCAAATCAACCAATCGCTAATTTTCGTTGCATCAGCGTTGCACCCGAAGAGGTCCGATTTTCTGGATTACCCCCGCTAAAATCACTTTCAGTGATAAAATTATTCTCGCAGATGTCGACAGTTCAAAGCTTCAACATGTCATCTGCTGTTGAGTAGAAAAAAAACTTGTTTTTCTTTCTCCCTCCTGTTTTTTTCTTTCTTTTTGGAAAAAGTTCGCAGATTACAACGCGGTGTGGAAACGTTTGTGTCTGTTTCCCTTTGCATCCGTTTATCTCGCAGCATCCGTGAACGTGCTCCGCCCCGGCTGCAACAGAGAGCGGCGAGTCGTGGCACGCTAAACGCCGCGTCAGGCGCGTCAGCTCGCAATTATCGCGCGTAACTCGCGGTTCCGCGAACGAAATAGAGGAGTAGCGCCACGCCACGCCACGCCGGTTCCTGTTATTAGCGGAAGGGCAACGAGATGGGCTTTGTCCGACGCCAACAATAAGTCCCGAGACAGCTTTGTTTTTTCCTCTTTTTTTTTTTTTTACGCCGGTGTTGTTCTCGATTAATCGCGCCTGCTATTTGACCCCGCTCGCCGAGAATTATCCCAGCCGACCTGGCTTTTGTCTCGAGGTGTAACGCTTGTTATTGTTGAACCTTGCAACGCGCACGCGTTTCGCATTATACGCGCCAACTTTTATTCGCGCGCTCGAACGTACAGAAAATTACAAGGGTGCATACTTTCTGTGTTACGTCGTTGAAAGCGGTTGATTGACCGACGAGAAATATTTAATATCCTTCCGGACATCGCCGGAGGCGTTGATAAAGAAGGTCGCGATTAATTTACGAAAGTATGGGAATTTTTTTCTTCTTTTTCTTTTGGCTTGAAACGCGGGATTCCTTTTTTTCATTACAGCTTGGGACTAATTCTCTCGAGCGATCTAATTTAATTTTTTCCCCTCAGAAACACTTTTCGTATCATCTGCCAGCGATTTATTTAACGAGCGAAGTATCACTTCAAATAAAATGATACAACATTGGAAATAATCATCTTTAAATGATATTTAGCGTGAAATTGGACTTTGTTTGAAGCAATCACCAAATATAGTACATTCACGTAATTTCAATCTTTTGAAAAATTTCCTTCACCTTTGTTTGATAAACTTTCACAAGAAGCAACAAGAAATTTAGTTTGTGTGAATTGTCCTGAATTACTCGAATGATAATTCGATGAGGATGACTCACGACTGCCTCCATTCTCAAAAATTTCTTCATTCGAAATTTTATTATTCCTTCTACGTCGCTACATTATACACCATACCTTTGTTATAATTATCATAATTGGCAATTATAAAAGATTCTATAATTCTAATGTCCCCTTCAAGTGCAAAGGGTTAAAAAGTGGAGCAGTACGGGAAACCTTGCGAACAAAGCTCGTAAAGCTCGCTCGAAAAAGTCAATTTTGCGTCGCAAAGGGAAGATAATTATCATTATTAGTGAAATAAAAAGTAATCCGACTGTGAAACTTGCAGATATAGTCAAAAATCCATTTTGGGAAAAATGCTCGTCCAGAACTGTGCCAAAGACTCTTGTCGAAGAAAGAAAGAAAGAAAGAAAGAAGGAAACAGACCGTATATTAATGCGATAAATAAAGAAGAGAGACTAAAAAGTCTTGGCACTTTGATAATTCTTGGCAATTCTTTCTGGGACAGTCGTAGTCTCAGACGATAGCAAAATTAGTATTTACTTGGTGCTCTGATGAACGAAATTACGCGAATGGAGATGCGAAATTTACGCGCGACTGTAAAACATGAGGGTTGGTTCTATTTATGATGCGGGCTGGTAGCAGCAGTCAGTGGTACTGGAAATCTAGTGTTTATCGATGGGATTTTAAACAAATATCAAATATTTGCGTATATCGGGGGAAACAAAAACGAAATGGCGAAAAATTAGACTTTTACTCTCGCAAAACTTTTACTTTTTAAGAGGAATCGAGCATTTGCAGGAATCGAAAAGAAACGAACATTACATATTTTAAACACATCACTTTAAAGTTCTAATACTAATCACACAGGACACATTTGTGAACCAAAATAGACAGAATATTAAATAACTATGAAATGGACAATAAAATTCAGTATTCAAGTATGAAATAGTGTCGACGTAAATATCACGCAGAAATTAGTGGATCAAATTAGCGTGGAAAACCATCTCAAAAGTGTTATCGAAGCAAACGGTGGATCAACGAAATATTAATACTGATTAATAAATGTTAAAAAATGATTAACGCGTTCTAATAACTCTATGACCCTCTTTTTGCGCGTGTTGCCATTTTGCAATGAATCTCCTCCAACTTTGACAAATATCGTCCCATTTATTCAAATAGGATACTGCGAGATTCATCTAGCCGCTTCCGAAATATTTACCCGGGGCAACATCGCCCCGGTCTTTTAACCGGTCGGTGAATTAATTAAATCGCGAGCTCGCGTGTAAAAGCCTGCTCGTGGCTACGCTTTTTAATTAAGGGGCGACCCCCGCCCCTTTACTCGCGGCAACTGTAAATTTGAAAAACAACATTAGACGGAGCCTCGGATTCAATTCGCCACGTTGTTTCTTTTTTTTTTTAGAAGAGAGAAAGGCACGTACCTTTCGTCAGACTACGTGGGTTCGTCTTCCCTCTCCCAGTTTCTGGGCAACATCGATCAGAATTTCCACGCACGGAGCGCCTTCGTTTCACTTTCAGTCGAAGACAGTTGCAAGATCTCTGGATTAACGCGTGTCAGGCTCGTCTAAAACTCGCCTTTCTAGTTCAGTCGCGCGGCGATTTAGAACGCAAGAAGAAGAAGAGGTGGAAGAAGAAGAAGAACAAAAACGGGAGGATAGACGACAATGGAAGCGTACATCAGCGGGAAAAGGCACGTGGAAACGACGAAAGGATAGCAGACAGAGAGAGAGAGAGAAAGAGACGCTAATTTAAATCAGTCGTTGGCCGGATCGGAGCCGGAAATTGCCAGAGATGCGAAAGTCTCGTCGGCCATTACTCCCGGCAATCGCGAAAGAAGTGGCTGCCGCTCGGGACGGCCATGTTTACGGCGCGTTGTCGAGACTGGAAAGACGAAATTACACGAGACTTGGACTACGAGATGGCGGTATACACACCGGTGGCACCAAGGGTTGATTTTGCCTCTCGAAATTCCACCTCTTGCCTATCCACCCCCCTTCCCCCCCTCCTTCTCCTCTCACTCTGCAGACAAGCTTGACACTGAGACAGTCACGCGTTTCCTACCAATTTCTGCCAAGCCTGACGAGGTTACATTATGCAACCTCGCGTCTGCAATTGACTTCCTTCCCCGGCGAAATTTCTCGCGAGATCTCGCGTCGAGACGTAAACCAGTTTTCCAGGCTCTCGTACGGAGATAAAACTATCACCGGCTCGCCTACGTTTCAGAAGACAGAGAACGAGCAGGCAAGTTTAACCAAACATTTGGACCACCCCAGAGTGGGAAGTGAAAGTTTTGTATCAGCCTAGAGTTTGTATCGATTCCTCTTCGATCGCGTCAAGGACACGGCAGAAGAGCGGTTGACTTAGCACGTAGGGGAAACGACAGAAATTGCGAGAAAACAGAGAGAAGGAGGAAAAAGGTCGGACGGAATAAATGGAACGACTCATCCCCCTAACATCCAGCTAAAGGTTTGTCGCCCGTCCTTTCCACGTGCGTACGTGGTTGGAGAGGGAAGGAGAAAACGAAACTCGTCGCGGAGGATCTGAAACACGTAATGATAGCCAGGGTGCGTTAACGCGGGTCCACGATCCAGTAATAAAACTACGAGGAGGGTGGTGGTCCGCGTTTCGGGTTCATCGTGCACTCGCGTTCTCCCTTTCAACGTCTCCCATTAGTTCCCCGAAATGGAATCCGGCGTCGCACCGGAGAGAACCGACCAACCAGCAATGGCTTTGTAGCCGCACCGATGTTGCACATCATAGGCGTAGCCGCGCAGGGGATATGGATTTTTACCTTTCTCCTCTTTTTTTTTTTCTTTGTTTTCAACCTGGAGATGGAAATAAAACTGCACGACTTGTACCCCAGTACGATTCTCACTGAAAAGCCTAGAAGCAACTGTTCTGACTAGGAAATGAAGACGACTTTTTTGCTATAAAATTTTATCGATATGCAAAACAAATTACAGGCGCGATCGCTCAGTACTAGACAACGCCACTCCTACTCGAGGTCTACGCCACGCCCCCTCGCGAATCACGTGACCCAAATCAACCAATCGCTAATTTTCGTTGCATCAGCGTTGCACCTGAAGAGGCCCGATTTTCTGGATTACCCCCGCTAAAATCACTTTCGGTGATAGAATAAAAGTGAATGTTCGTGCACGATTCCCATCCTTCTTTTGTTCTCTGCTATTTTTTGAATTTAGCAACGCGCAATTGGGAATCGAGTTCAACCCTTTTGCAGATCGCGTTCGCCTTATTGAAAATTAAATAAACTCTCTCTTTCGATTCAAATTCAACATACGAACGGATGAATCTCAAAAGCGAAGTAATACAATTTCTTATTTAGACGCCATCGTGAGAACCATTTTATTCCCAACAATTAAAGTCCGTCGAAGGAATTACCCTTTTTCAAAAGTTAAATTCCACGCGAGAAATATATATTGGCTGGCACTTTAAACATTTACGTGAACATTTGATGGATGTTATTAATCATTCCGTTGCGTCACTCCACTCAGAATCTCGTGATTATTGTATCAATGTGTATCTAAAACTACCCTACGCAGTGGCAGTCAAACCTGCCACATATATAGTTGAATATATAGTTTGACATAAATGCTTTATGTCAATTTTGCGTCATTTTTTGTCCAAGTTTGACTTCAGAATAATAACATCGCGTCAGTTTTTACTTTGATCGTGGTTTATTATCTGCGTTATATACCTGAAAGAATTGATCTATATATAGCGCAAAATGGCGAATTTAGAGCAGCAAGTAAGACTTTGGGAAAAGCTAGAAAATGCCGGCGATTCGTGAAAATCTCGGTAATCTCCGTCGTTTGTGCATTTGCGAGAGATTCGATGGTTCTGGCACTTTGGGCTACTTTACGAGGCCACTTGGCCCGAAAATTATCGCCCGGTCAGTCTATCAACGGCGTTGGCCCTGTTTGCTTTCAAAGCCATCGTGACTCGTCGGTCATACAGTAAATGTGTTTGCACAATGGCAGTGGATGCACGGAAGAGTCATTAACGCTTGCACGTGTGCAACAACGCCTCGGAAGCATTCGCGTTGTGGTCGACTGCTACTGCCACCATCGATTGTATTTGCACTGACATGTTCATAAACGGAGGACCGTGGTTATCTAGCTGCGTGATTGTCCAGCCGGGATCCATTGGCGTAAACCGGCGTTTCTTTCGGTGCAAAAACATTCGTTATTCCACGGTCTTTTCTTTGAAAATCACGTCGACGCCATTGTACTTGCGTTTATTTGCAAACTTTGAAAGTCGAACTTGCGAGACGCAAACTGTTTTCGCGATTCCGCTCAAAAGAAAAAAAACGAGGAACGAGTTATCGAGAATCTAGGAATAATAAAATAAGAAAAATTCGCCTCTCCCTCCAGTTTTTCACTGAAAGGGAGTTGGAATTTTTTTCAATTTCGGAGACACGAAGGTTCCAAAATTCCATCGACAGTAACAAAGAAAAGCAAAGAGAAAAAAGAAGCACGCGACGAAAACATTTTGCAAATACCGAAGTTTTTGCCGTGTGCGTTAAATCAATTAATTCATAGAGCGCTCATCGGATAAGTTTTTCTTCGTCCAACGAGACACGCAAGTGCAACGCGACAAATGGAAAAGAAAATGTGATTGCCGATTTTATATTTTACGCGCGCGACGTTAATTCCGAGCTCGTGGTTAAAAACCCAATTATGGCGCGCTGGAACGTTCGTTGGAGTCGTCACCGGCGACTAAACGCAGAAATCCGCGCGGGAGAAGTAAACCACGATTTTTGTTTGTCGAAAAAACAATTGCCCGGAAAGGAACGAGGAAAAAAAAAGGAAGCGAAGAGAACAATCGCGGTAACTTGCAAAACATGCTTCGGACCACCGCCCCAACGATCCAGAAGAAGACCAGCAGCAGCGAATTAAAAGCGAGTTAAAGCCCGGCCACCGATAAAAGCCCCCCCCTCCCAAAAAAAAAAAAAAAAAAATACACCAACCCCCTCGACCAACACACAAAAGAGAAAAAGAAAAAAACAACACGTCGGATCGGAGTTTGCTGACAAACCAGGTGAAAGGTACGAAAAAAAAAGGACGAACAAGGTTTAAGGCTGACGATTTCTTCTCCCCCTACGATATTTTCAAATCGTCGATGATTTGTATCAATTGCATCAGCGAAATTTCCATAAATTTCTGAAAATTTTGACTGACAAAATCTGTGTAAATCACAGTATCAAACAAGTTCAGCCGAATGAAATCTCGCAGCTCCGCCCCCCGTCCATCCCCCGGTCGGTTCCAGTTATACCCTCTAATTACACAATTTCGCATTACGTTGCCGACTGGCTGACGGCTGGCACGAAAACCGGGTCGAGGCTTGAAACCCAAGCTTTTGAAAGCTGAGGGGGGTGGGCGGCGGTCCCCAAAATCTGTCGGCCCCGTTTAAATTTCATCGTGGCCTCACGCGCGGTCCCGGACGATATTTCGCAGGCTATCCCGGATATCCGGCCAGATCGCTTTGATTAGCGGCGCGTATTATTGGCGACGCGGCGCATTTAGGTAATAAAGTTCCGATATTCCCGACGGTGAATCCCGCGCGCGCGTTCATAAATATCGAACGACACCGGACCGGGGCCGCGCCTCTCCGCGCGTCCGCGTTTAATGTTTCACGGCGAACAGTCTTCTCTCCCGCGCTCGTTATGGATTTTTCCCTGGTCGCCCCCACGTTTGCTCTCGCGAACGTTTGTCCTTTCGCCGCGCGTCTGCCCTTTCCCGTCGAATTCTCGCTCTCTTCCTTTGTCTCGCCAGCCCCTTGCCGGCTTTCCTTCAGGACGTAATTTTGCAATTACGAGCGAGTATCGAGTACGATCCGTACGATTAAAAATTTTGCATTCCTCGCGCGCGTTCAGCAACGGGGGGAGGGGGGACGTTCAACGACGTTTTCCCATTCATCGCTCGGGCTGGCTCGAATGCTATCGCGATTTTTCGCTGCGAGGGCGCGGCACCGGTACGCACCCCTGGCAGCCGGTCTAATTTCACGGCGAACCTAATATCTTCCGCTAGGTTAGCCGTGTTTCGCAGGGATCTCAGCCCCGCGAGGACGACGGGAGAGGGTCGTAAAGACGCAGCTCATGGTAACAGCCCCTAAACGCTACCCCAGCTTACTTAATCGAGGGTCGGAGTTTTCCTCCAACTCTGTTCAAGGCTGTCCAACGTCTGAAACTGTTTCCTTCCCCTTCTTTGCCAGGCGAAAAAAACTCGTTATTTTCTGAAAATATTAAATTTACTTTGATTGTTTCTTGTTTTCAATTCTTCGAACGTGAGCACCAGGTGGAAATTGTCAATTTGTTAACGTTATTATTCCACCGTTTGTTATTGTTTGTTATTCCATTGTTACAACAGCAAAAAGTTTCGAGACTTACCCTGTGATCGCCAAAGCGAAAACCGGTATCGATTAATCGCGAAAATTAGCTTCCCTATTGGGCCATGCTTCGTTCTCGAGGCTCCGCGCGGGCGATGGATCATTAAACACTCTAGACGAGGTGAATGTAAAATTTCCATGTTTATGAAACTTGCGCAGCCGTGTAACCCGATTATTTGGAAAATCGTCAAAGAAAAACGCGATCCTTTCGATGCAGCCGAAAGCGCGGCTCTGACTTTTGAAAATTTTGCCTCATCTAATAAGTTACTAGAGGAAAAAAAACGGATCCGTGATTTGACAAACAAAGAAATCGAGAAAGATTCGTCTTTTGATTGACGAATAATTAACAAACCGCGACGCGGCGAATGGAAAGAGAGAAAGAGAGTGGGAGAGAGAGGCTAACTCGAGGTTTCCGACCCCCACGGCGGAAAATATGAAATTTTCGTTCACTTTCACGAAGCTCGCCGGCGAGCTTTCGGCCGATCGATCCGCGGAGCGTCATGCGTTTCCATTCCTGACGCAATTTCCCGGCTCTCCTTTGACGTAGGCGCCATTGTCTTTCGCCAAATTAAAATCGAAACGAAAATGAAATTCGTCGCGAGAACCGTCACGAATGTAACGAGCGCGCATCGGCAACGATTCGAATTCATTAAAAAACGCTCTTTAGCGTAGGATGGAAATTGAATATCTCAATTTGAACAGTTTTCTGCGAAGAATGACACGAAATTTCGAGAGTCAATTAGTCATGACTGTTTGGAATCGTCGAACGAAAGCAATGTCCGTGTTGGAATTCTACTTCTCGAAATAGAGACAGCGTATCGTGCGAATGTTTCAGATTACTCGTCGAACGAACATCAGAAGAGAAAGAGAGAGAGAGAGAGAGAGAGAGAGAGAAAAGCGGCTATAATTTTCCATTTTTTCCTATCGTTCAAATTAATCGAGTACACTTAATCCTTTTGACATCTGACTCAATCGAAAGTGGTCCAATCGTTGGATAAATCTTTTCAACATCCCCGTTAACCCTTTGCAGCGCACTTAAAAATATACAGAGTGAATAGGAAAAAGTTTCCGGGACAAATAGTACTCGCCGAAACATGAAAAAAGTTTTAATAAACACGGGCGGAAAAATTAATCGTTTCAAAGTTACGAACGATTTTTTGTTGAGATGCCTGTGAAAAAGTCAGAACACAATCTTTGAAAGAGTGTATTCGGCTATTTGCAGTTGCTGTTTGTTACACGAAATTCTGTGTTAGATCAATTTCAGTATAGGGCGCATATATACAGGGTGGTTACCTAAATACATATCTTTTCGAATTGTGATGATGCAAAAAATATTTTTCACCCAACGTGAAAGCCAATAATTGGACAAGAATATCAAAAGGCCAATAACTGGTCAAGAATATTTTTTTCAAGAACTTTTCAAGATCATTGGTGTCTTTATAGTTCATATGATTATAATTTTTTTTTTTATTGTATCGTGTACCTGGTGGAAAAAAATACGTTCAGGCATGTAAAGAACATGATCTTGAAAATTTAAGTTTAAACTAAGTAGAAACTCGGAATCATAAAATCTTGGCCAAGACGCGACAATCGAGAGCCTTAAAAAAAGGCTCGAATACTCGATACAGAAGAAAAAGATCGATACGACACTATACTCATTTATGGAGTATATATTAAGCAGTCCTAGTATATTGACAAGTATTTTTATAAAAGGGTTAATATAACAATATAACCCTTCACTGACTCTAGCGAAAGGCAAATGGATAAAACGCGGTCTAGGACAAGCTGGCGAACAATAAATTTCAAGAGTGATACAGACTTTCACAGTTTCCCACACAAAGCCGGCAAAGTTTCGTCAATTTCCCTTCTTTTCCTCCGTACGCGACCGCTTTCGAAAGCTTTATCATCGCCCGAATTATCCGAGCGAACGGAACGAGAGCTCGTGGAAGCGATCGCGCGCCATCTGGAAGATTCCGCGGCAACCGAGGCAAGTTGTTCGCCCCGTTGTAGAAAACATCACATCAGACTGTCATTCGCCGCCAAGTTTACGCGGAGATTACGTTGCGGGTGAACTTTCGACGGTTATTCAAAGTCAACGCACAGCTCCGCTCGCGTGACGCGCGACGTCGACATCCGCCGTCAAAGATAGGCGGGGAGCGACTGCCTAAGCGGTTCAAGCGTTTCCGCCAAGTTCCGCCGACTCTAAGTAGAACGAGCACGTGATGCGTCAGGCCTGATTACGGATCGCAACGGCGTGCACGTAATGGCTGAAATAACTATGGTTTCGCGGTGCTCGCGGCGCTCGCCACGTTGCATCGCGGAGCATTCGCGATGGAATGGAAATTGATTACAACGGTGGATGAAAGAACGGATGGATACAAAACATCGGTGGTTTTCGTATGGACACTTACGTACAAATGTTACACGTACGCGCGAGAGAAAAAAAAATAGAGCGTAACGGCGCGACCGATGAAAAAGAGAATTTTTCCGAGAGCGTTGTTTTCAACGTTTTTTGCTTCTTTTTTTTTTTTTCTTTTTTTTTTGAACAACAACGCGAAACGTGGAATTACACTTTATTAAAAAATAGTTGCACAGTAAAATATTTTCATTTGACAAATACGCTGCGAAGACTTTACTACGGGTCGGAAATTCGAAACTGAAAACTCGACGCTGAAAAACAGCGCGCCGAGCGGAAAAGTTGTAAATTTTATTAGCTTCGTGCGTTAATATATAAATATAAATTTCGTTTCGCAGGGACAAAACAAAAAATTTCGCTCGATTCATTTCTATTGCGATTTTTTCTTCTTTTTCGATCTCTCGGATATCTTTTTTTTTTTTCTTTTTTCGACTGCGAATATTTTTCGCGGAAAATCGAGACGTATGCGTTTGCCTCGCGAATCGAAACGGAATCCGTGTACAATTACAGAATCGTTGCGATTATGATTTATACAATTAGACATAATAATTACAATTATCATAATCTATCCAATTACATGTAATATGTAATGATATAATTTGTACAATTATTATATACAACACGACAGATGAAGCTTTTCATTAGCGGCGAAAGGTCCAAACGAACAGATGAATTCAGAGCCACTCACAATATTTAGACACTTCTCAAATTTACGACGCAAAGCGATTTATGGTAAGCACGAGTAGAATCGCGAAGTTTCGGCTGAACAGGGCGAAGAGAGCTTATCGAAACGGGGAACTTCACGTCAGACAAGTAGCGCAAGTCCGCAAAGTGTCAGGCATAATTACGCAAGTTGCGGCCACGATAATTGCGGAGAATCTCTTAGCTGGCGCGATAACCTGTTGGACTCTGATAACAGGCTTCATGCCAAGTCCGTGATGATGGCCGTCATTAACGTTTACAACCCCTCCGACAAATGTTCCTCTGATTACAAAACACAGCAATCGAACGCAACACGGCACAGTGAAAATAACGAAAAGTAAATTTTCCGACGAAATACTTTCGAATCCAAATTTCGAGTTTCTCCATCCTCTCGAGGACTTTGAGCTTCCACTTTTGTCGCGAGCAAGTTCGACTTTGACGCAAGTTTTCGACGCAACGTTCGATCACACAGAGGACCCGCGAGTGGTTATTGCGGATCGGATGGTGCCTCGCTCGACTCGCCAGTTACCAACCCAGTTTCCAAGTGAAAGTCTCCGAGTAAAAAGTCTTGGGGGAAATCTGACGACTTTCTTTTTGTTTAGCGCCGTCCCAAAGCGCGCACGTTTCAAAGTTTCACGAGGCTGAGACCCGTTAGTTTCCAATTAATACTGTTGTCGAGTGTTGTCGGGGACTTCGCCCGAGTGCAGTTTTCGCAAAAGGAAATCGTTAAAAATTGTTCGCGCTCTTCTTTTCCTACATTTCCCCAGACGGGAAAAATTCTCTCCGTACCTATTATTATCGTGGTGTTTCGATTCAGGAGATCGTCGTCGATTAGAATTTGCAATCGTTCGATAACAAACAAATGTATCGTTTCGATATCGAATTTATATTCGAGAGAAATATCAGTTCGGGGAAAAACTCGCCAAAATGAAATTTCAAAATATATAACGAATATCGGATCTGTATGTCGGATTACGTAGGTAAAAATTTTATACGTATCATAATAGAATAATATTTCCAGGGGAATCACGTGCAAACGCGGAACCCTTATTTTATTTGACGTAACGAATTGAGGGATCAACGCAAAAAAGCTGATTTTTTCGAATCGTGACTTTTTTAAAACATTCGTTCGGACATTTTTCTACGATATTATTTTTTCACGTCGTTGGTTTCCGCCTATGTGTACATACAGGGTGGAAAAAAAATTTGTCTGTAAATTTCAAGGTCAAAATTTTTTTTTTTTTTTTGCATTGTATTTTACTTGTCACAAGGGTAAAACTTTTGCGAGGGAGACTATAGTTTTCTTGAAAAATGGCAAAAATGTTTCTCAATCAGTGGGTGCTAACAGCGACTTTATGATTCGACGCGTCTATTTTTCGCAATTTTCACTGACATTTGTCTCATCATACTTGTAGCATCAGTGTGAGTCTAAATAATCGAGTGATAAAACTGAATATTATCGAAATATAAATATTACGTAATATAGACATCCAGAATTATAAAGTCGCTGTTAGCACGCGTCCGCAGTGTTGACCAGGACATTGAAAACTGATACACTTTTCTTCAACGATCTATCTTGCCTTTCATTACACTTTAGAAAATCTTGAATCGTACGATTTGTCTGAATTTGCTTACAAGATTCATAAAAAAGAAATTATCCTTCGATTTTTGCGTTGTGAAATCAGAGTGAGCAATACATACGTCCACTCGCGTGAAAGAGAGAGTATCCTCCACGGAAACCCAGGCGATAAAATCGGAATCATGCTCCGCGAAATCGAGCTGAAAGAAATTTGATAAGAAGTTTGATAGAAGTGGGAAACAGGAAACAGATTAATCCAACTCGGTTCGAACAGGAAAGTTTCGTTGTCTCGAATAGAAGGAGTCGCGATGCCATCTCTCAATCGCCAAAGATTCACCCCTTAGCGAGGCCCTTAGCGTTTCTCTTTCTTTCTCCAGCGAAGAACTAACAGAAGCAAAGGAAAAAAAAAGTTCGATTTCCGTTTAGAAATTACTCAAACGTGTAGTTCCAGCTTAGCGAACTCGATCCCAGTTACCTCGAAAGTGAGAGAAAATCTCGTCGTTATCTCCTCATCTGGATCACGCGCGTTTTAACGCTGCGACACGCGGATCAATCAAAATGCGATATCGATCTCTCGCTTGATCCCCAGTTCATCCCTTAAACACGTATCCGCAACGTGTACGATCGCTTCATCTTTGATTTCCAGAGTGAAATCGATAATTTCTATGAAAATGAATAAATACCGATGTCGTTTCTCCCTTACGAAGTATTTCTACATTTACTTTCTACGGATACTGCTTTCAAGTTTCATACAAGAGGATCTTGAAGTATGTACGACTCAATTTTTATGGAAATTTTTATTCAAATAAATGGCGAAGAGGAAAACTTTGTGAAACAACATGTCAGATATTTTATGCTTTTTCAAAGATAATAATGCAATTATTGTAATACGATTTGTATATTCAAGTGTATATTCAATTGCCAAATGTTGGTTTTCGAGATCTCGGTCCAGTGATTTCAGTCTTTCAGACGTCCCTCCTTCTGGGAGGCCAACAGAGGCCATTGACAACGACAAGCCCTCTAATTGAGTCGAATCCTCGTCAGACTGTTCAGGATTTAGTGAACAGGTGTGGGGCTTCCTGGTCCACAATACAGGAACATCTCTCCACTAAACGGAAAAACTGTACAAGGCAAAGACTACACGATTGTCATAAAAATTATAAAATGTTGAGCAATCGAAAACATCTACTTTTAAACGATCCACTATCCAAAAAAAATTCTAGCTTTCTAAGGGGAAAATCGTTCCTATGTTGATAAAATAGGTACTTTTAGAGTACTTTGTGAAAAAGGCTTCGAAGATACGGTTAGCCGGTGGATAGCAAACGATAAGCTAACATTTGACAACAAACTCACGTCAGAAATTTTCGTGGCACCCCTAATAAAATTCCAAACGAGTTACAGTTTGGTCAGAGTATAGCACATCGTGTATAGCAGAATCTATCTAACGAAAACGAGGCTCGGGTCGGTCGTCGCTGCCAGATGTCGTTCATCACGCTTCCCTATAAAAATGGCAACGTCGCGTAAAAGCAAGCCAAGGTTCTCCGCGTTCCAAAGGCGTCAGTACGCGTCTCCTTTTCTCTTTATTGCTCAATAATTCCTGCTCAAAGGAAAATGCTCGGTCGACTTTTTAACAGCCGGGATCATCGAGACGAGACAAATGCGACGGGAGAACTATAAACACGTAGTTCGCGAGTACAGTTAACCGAGTAACGCTTCCCCTGACCAGTCTGTCAGACGCCACGCTGCTCCCCTCCCCTCTCCTTTTACACATCGAACGCCATTTTCCGACGTTTCCGGCGTTTCTCGTCCTTTCCTCTTCCTCTCGTTTCAACTCGTCACGCACGAATAACAACTGTGACATTGCTCCGAACAGAATGATAAATTTTTTTAGTTTAGAAACTAGAAGCATTACAACAACATTGAGACGTTAGGTTAGGTTATATTCGAAACACTCTGTGTAGTGAACACTCTGCGAGACTTTTTTATACGACGCCATTAGGCGAGATTAAAGGAGAAATTTGTTAGATTTGTAAATCTGGATGGATGTTAGGGCGCGTGGAGGGAAGAAAATGGAGAAGAGCAAATCCCAAAGGGGTTTATCGTCGGCTGCTATTTTCGTGGCGATAGCGGGGTGCGTGCAATCGGTATACCTCGGTGAAAGGTAACGCCTAGGGGAGCCCATTACGAGTTTCATAAATCGTGGCCCGGGCCTCCGGGAGTAATCTTAAATAACGAGTACGAAAACGGCGTCCACGAGGAGCGGCGGGTTTTTCAAGGACATTTTACAACAACCGAGAGATTGCAAAGCATCGAGGAATCGAAACAGCGAGCGACGTGGCTACGTTCCAGAACGAATACCAGGCCATCCTCCACTGGATTTGGGTCAATTCGAGAAGCGATGGCCCACTTTAAAAGAAATGGAATTATTATATATTTTAAATACAATCGATATCTGAGGATATATTCGCGAAAGTAGATTTGGAATTTTAGAAACTCTGGGACGCATTCACGTCCATTTTGCCATTTTGAACTGTTTCTACAATCCTCCGTTTGTCCATAATCCTCTGTTCCTTTATATTCAGTTGGCATTCTTTAGAATATATTTAAAATAGAAATATACTTCTCTAGAAATATATTTATTACTTTATGATGGATCAACTCTTCCCCAAAAAATTGGAACATTTGACTCGATGGTCTGTGAGCGATGATTCACTTGTGTTTTTTCTTTGTAATGACACAATATCTCATTATAAAAATTGCAACTGCAACTATAACCTCGACACACTGTATTCCTATTAAAAGAATCGTTAGATTTTAGTAGAATTATAATTTAAAAGCTGAAGAATATTCAATTACACGCATTGTACACAATTTACTTTATTTCTCAAACGAAAACGAACGAGAACTGTGATTAAAATATATTATGTAGCAAAAGAAGCTGGAAATTGACATTCTCTGAGCCACTTCATCCCGTAGGACTGTTCCACAGTGGGAATTTACATTCTCCTTTCCCGGAGAAAACTCTCTTTTTCTTTCCTTCTTCCGTTTCAGTTTCTCACGCTCAACTACCCTCCCGAGCCTACCCTCCCTGACCCGAAAACGAAAATTCGCCGAACCTAGAGACAACCTAAGAAACGGAAAGAAGAAGAGGAAGGAGAGGAAGAACCAGGCGAAACTTTAACCCTCGAAAATGGCTGACAAAGTTCGCCAGAGCGTCTGCCAAAGGCTATCTCTCGCTTCCGGCACGATCCCAAAGTCGAGTAATTCCTTCGATTATGTAGAAAGTTGGATCTCGCTGGTCGGGTCCTAGTCGGGAGCTAGGCGAACTAGGCTTCGCGGAGATATCGCAAACCGCGCGAAGGAAGGAGGAGAGAGGAAGAGAGGAAGAGAGGAGTTTCGACCGCGCAAAAAGGAAATTGCCTTTTTACAGGGAACGAGCGAGATGGTTGACTGCCGCGCGCCGGCCGAGAAGAGAACGACGGCTTTATATCGACGAGGGCCATCAACGCGTAGGCGTCGCTTCGACCGCGATTCCAGTATCGATCCCCAGTACCGTCCACGCGCGCGGACCAAGAATATTCTTTTATTATCCGCCTCCTCTTCACGGGGGCCTTCGTTCGAGAAGAATCGGCCAACAACCCAAGTCTCGCCCACTTTTTCTTTCATTTCCCAGACTTTCACTTCGTTAACCCCCGAAAGTAACGATCGTTTTTTTTTCTTTTGCCTTCCAGCCAAATATACTTTTCCACCCTCCTCGACGTTGACTTTTCTATCGCAACTCAGGGTGTAAATCCACGACGTTCTTCGCAACAATATGTCGTCGAATTTCGCGTTAGTTTCGCGACGTTAGTTTGGCGTAATAATTTTCATTCAGCCGTGACGAGTTTGTTTGTTTTTAAATAAATTCTCGAGAATTTTCGAGAATTCTTCACGCGCAGGTCCAAAGCGAGAAACTCGCCAAGAGAAACGTTGAACGATCAAGGGAGGACGCAAGGGGACGACGAAATTTCACGGCCGAGTGCGAGAGACCTCGTCCACCTTTTGCTGCTTCCTCGAGAAAAAACATTCCCTCGACAAATTTCCCCTACGAATTTGCCGCGTATTCGGAATTAACTCCGAAAGCACGGTTCCGTGATACAAGCGCGACTGCTTTCCAAAAGCGACGCTGATATTTTCTCTCAGCTATGCGCTAATTCAAGAACAATGCGAGCCACGCTCTATCCGTCGCTCCACGCTCTAAATTATCATTAACAATTGGTTATACGATACGCTCGTATCGAAAATTCCAAGGCCTGAGATGTATCGTCAAACAGCGAAGAATGCGACGTGCATTCGCTTGCCCGGTTTTCATTTTGATTCATTTATATTTGCGTATTGTTGTTAATTCATTGTTCAATTAATCGAGTCGATTAACTTTCGGAAATTGTGTTAGAACACAACTCCGGATTTTCCCTTCAGTTTCCAGGTTCAGAAGCCTCCGAGGCGGGATTTCCATCCCTTAAGAGAAACACTTTCCACCCCTCTAATATCGAGGCAGTTGCGATCGATAACAACAGATGGGACGGAACAATTTTTTACGATGAACGTTACCAAGAACGTTGTCTCCCTCCTTGTCCTTTGACAAGCACAGAGAATTCCCTCTTCTGCGTTAAAATAATTTTTTTAAACCGAATCGTATTCAGATGATAACAAACGCGTGTCAGTTGCAACCACTTGAAGCTAGTTTCGAGAAAAAGGAAAAGGAGACAGTAGCCAATCGGCGAACGCGTTTAAAAATGGCAATTTTAATTCCGCGAGTAAACGAATCTTCATAAAGCGAAGACGACGCCCCTGTCGACACCTCGGCAAACGAGGAAAAACGGGCTTTGTACAGCTGGCGAGAATGAACCCCGACAGCGAGATACAAATTAAAGGAGTCCGGTAGCTAGATTATTTCCAAGTTCAGACTCCGCACAGGCAGCTGCCAGTATCGACCGTAAGATGAGCCGAGAAATTCTACGCGAAAGCTAGTTTCCGTCTCTCCTCCTTGCGTCTTCTCCTCCTCTTCGCCCCTCCCTCCCTCGCTTAAAAGACACCCCAATCAACCTCGCACGCAAACAGCCCCCGGTCTTCCGGTGCTCTTGGCCCTAGCCCTGGCTCTTTCCATTTTTCCTTCTTCCGACTACCCTACAGTTCCTACCTACCGGCAGCCATTTTCGACGTCCCAAACTGTCGGAGTATCCCGAATCACGGCAGCTCGTAATTGCCCTCGAGTCTGAATTTCAAATTTCAACATTCCTCTTCTGTTGATCCCTTCCGCGCTGGATCTTTCGTTTCTTTTTTTATCACCGAAAGTGATTTTAGCGGGGGTAACCCAGAAAATCGGGCCTCTTTAGGTGCAACGCTGATGCAACGAAAATTAGCGATTGGTTGATTTGGGTCACGTGATTCGCGAGGGGGCGTGGGCTAGACCTCGAGTAGGAGTGGCGTTGTCTGATACTAAGCGATCGCTGTAATTTGTTTCGTATCGATTCAAATGTTTGCGTATCGATAAAATTTTATGGCAAAACAGTCGTCTTCATTTCCTAGTGAGAACAGTTGCTTCTGGGTCTTTCAGTGAGACGAATCGTACTGGGGTACAAGTCGTGCAGTTTTTCTTTTTTCTTTTCTTCGCGAATTACAAGATTGAGCGCTGATTGCTTTTGAGAAGGAAGCAACGAGAGTAAAACCAAGCCAACGGGGGTTGCCGCTGTTTGGAAACCTCTCGAGTTGTCCCAACTTTCTTCGTCTTGTCGGGAAAGATAAACGAAAGACGACACGATTCTAGTACATCGTCTCCGGACGAAGTTCTACTTCTGTGTTTTACAACGTAACTACGCTTCGTAGACGAATTCGTTTTACCGAGTCTCGATTAAACGCACGATATCCTTTTAATGAAACAACGGGGAAGCACGATCGGGGATTAACTCGGCCACCGTGACATCGATCCGAGCCGTCTTGTTCTCACGCTCGATCGTCCGACAGATCTATCCTCGTCGAACAAGTTAAAGTGCTTTCGATGCTTACGAGAAACTTGCATCGACTAATTGTCCACTCGATCCGTGCCGATCGAACACGATACACACACACACACACACACACACACACATATATGTACATCTGTCTACATGTAACGGTGTGTACACGCCGTTTGGGGAATCGATAGCGTGGCCAAGTCGGCGTCGATTGTCGAAACTCACCGATTAAATTACCGTCCGAACAATTTTCAACTCCAACTCCGGCAACTTTATCGAGGCTGACTAGTCGACTAGTCGGGTGTCGGTTGTCGGTTGTGGAGAAATCTCATCGTTGTTTGTCCCGAACACCGATTAATCGATCCCGATTGCAGCTCGAGTTGATGACGATCAAGCCGGGCCGTTTGGATCAACATCTTTCACGCAACGTAAATTACTTTTGAAGTTGCGATTGTTTCAACGAGCTACTACAATCGTTTGCACTTTGGCTTTTATACAGCCAAATGCAAGACTCTCGCAGGCACCTGAGCATAAATTAACAAAGAAACTTTGACAACGTTTTATGACGAATCTGCTTTCCCTCCCGCGTCTATATTTGCATAATTAACCATTTTAGTGTTACAGGCTATTTTAAAAATCGTGTTGAATAGTGGCATAGCGCTTCTTTGATGTAGCTACTTTTTTATTATATACACGAAATCAAATCGAATGATCGAAATTGCATAAAATAGAGTAAAACTCGAAAATTTCGTTTAATTATGAGGACTACTTTTGGTTTCTCTCTTTTGTCAGTGTTTTTTCTTTTTTTTTTTTTTGTTGGTGTCTTGTAATTCTGTCCGAGTGAAATTGTATTATTTTTGTTTAAATTAAGAATTTATTGAAATATTCCTTCAATTGATGGAAATGTTAATTAAAATTAGATGTAACGAAAAATTTTTGTATCGGTAATTTTGCAATTGTGTCTTATAATTTTGTCCACTGGTGTAAGTAGTAGTATCTAAATAAAAGTAGACAAACCTAAAAACGACCTATTTAGGTTTAAGAATTAGTAGAGCCAAAAGTTCGGAAAAAAATTTTAATCGTAGAGTCTCGAACGTCCAAAACAACACAAAGCTTCCCTCGACTCCGTGGTATTTCCAATTTCCCCTCCCGCGCCCGTTTCCCGCGCCCGTATAATTAAAAAGACGGAAGACGAAAGTAGACGAGCTTCTCTAGGAAGCGAGATCTCTGGAACGTGTCTCTGGCGGAATTCACTGGATGAGGTGAACGCAAATGCAAAGTAACAGAGACAGGCGTCGCAGAGGCTCTCGATGTCTAGCTTAGGCGAGTGTCTCGTGGCGTTGCTCTAAGTCTTTACGATCCAAGGTGATCTCTTCTGAAACGTGCGCTGAAACAGCTTTGCGCAATACCCTGTTACATTTCCCCCTGGTATTTAGCGGTTACTAGCGCCAGCCGAGGTATCGCTGCTGTTTTAGATTCACCGTGGAATATTATCCCGGAGTCTGGATTCCATTACCAGGCGGGCGTTGCTTCGGTCTGGATTAATGGACCCAACCAGCCGGAGGAAATTGTCTCTTTGCACGTTCAGATGCGAAAAAGAAAATGGAATCCCTGTTTTTCAGCTGGGGCAACGCAATGAAAATGTCTGAGATCCGAGTCTCCCGTTATTGGTCGGAGGAATGCAGATTGTTGGAGACAAAGCGGTGCTTTTTTTTAATAAAGATAAATTGCTCTTTGACAAATTCGATAAAAATCCGCGATACGTGTTTGTTAAGATCAAGGATACTTATGAACACTTATGATATGGGTGTGATCCAACCAAGCGTGGCAAATCAGGAATTTTACCAATTTTATCAAAGCATCCCATAAATCTCACAATCTCAAGTTCAAAAGTTGACCAATTGAGAGTTTCAATTTTTTAGAATTTATTCTTTTTTCTTTCTTTGCATTGTATTTCTACTCATCACGAAGGTGAAACTAATAGTTCTCTTGAAAAATGGCAAAAAAGTTTCTTAATCATTTAATACTGCGTCCTAACAGCGACTTTATGGTTTTGGACTAGTTTTCACTAACATTTGATTCATCACAGTTGTAGTCATTAGTGTGAATAACCAGTGTAAATGATCAAATAATAAAACTAACTATTAACAATTATTCTAAATATAAACATTATATCCACGCGTCCAGGATCATAAAGTCGCTGTTAGAACTCACGTGTCCGCAGTGTCAAATGATTAAAAAACTTTCTTGCCATTTTTCAAGAGAACTATTACGTTGTGATCCACGGTTCCTTGCAAAAGTTTTATTTCCATCAAGTCGAAGCTTTAGAATTCATCTATGGCAGTCACGGACAAACTTTTCTTTCCACCTTATATACATGATCGACATCAGTCGCGACGTCTCTGCTAGAATTCGAGAAATCGAAGAGCGGAGAATCGAAAATTCGTGCTCCATTTCGTGCTATCGCCCTTACATCGCGATTCTATTCGTCGGCAAACGTTCGAAATCCCTCTCGCGACCCCTACATGACCACCAACTACCTGGCACGATTCCCGCTTTTTAGCCTGACCGACCGATTTCTTCCACGACGTGACGCGACTCTGCCAAATTCAGAGGGGAAAACCTCGCCGCGTCGAGGCGATTAATTTTCCATTAGACCTCCAGTCGAGTCCATAATTAACCACGAGACGCGGCGCTGTTTCGGTTAATTATTCGAGACGCTCTGGCGGATCTCGCTCGCACCGAATAACCGAGAGATTACTCGTTAATTCGGCACACTCGGCCGTGACGCGACCTGAAAATTCTCGGCATCGCGAGAAGACGCTTTTGTCTTGCTCTGTTTCGCCATTTCTCTCTCTCTCTCTCTGACAATTTTCGCCCAATCACGCATTTCCGAGAATTTTCGCGGACACTTAAAAACGTATCCACGCTCATTCGTTATTCGTTCATTTACGTGCAACTTTTTCTCAGAATTTTCCAGAATTTCGACGTACTTTTCCATTTTCTCTCTCATCTTTGATAAGAGGACAAGAAATTTCTCTCTCTTGTGAATTACACCAATCTTTTCATGCCCGCGAAAAGAGCAATGTATTTCGAAAAAAAATCATGTGCAGCTGACACAGACTCGCCAACAGCGACCAATTTGTTTTATACAAGACACACAAAACCTCGGAATATCAAGAGCCGCGCGCGGTGATCGAACGAAGGAGAAAGAATAAAGCTTCCACTAATTCGCTCTTTCATTCAGCGCCGGTGCTTTGTTTTCGCACGGGAAATTTACGTTCCCCGTTCCGATTGTCCGCTTGCAAAAAATAAAAGAAAAAAAAAATGCAGAACCGACGAGAGACGACGTTGCCATTACGCGCACGCAAATATTCCGTGATTACATGCAACTTTCCGAAGAACCGAGAAGCATCGATATTCCACTGTTTGCCTGTTCCGCGTTACGATTAATAATTTCTACCAATTACGCGGCAATTTATGCCGCGACAAAGGAACCGGAAAAATAAATCGGAACGACGTGTAACACACTTTTCGTCCAACAACTGTACACACACACACACACACATGTTCGAAACGACTGTTTGAAAGATTTTTTTATCACTGAAAGGGTAATCCAGAAAATCGGGCCTCTTCAGATGCAACGCTGATGCAACGAAAATTAGTGATTGGTTGATTTGGGTCACGTGATTCGCAAGGGGGCGTGGAATAGACCTCGAGTAGGAGTGGCGTTGTGGTACTGAACGATCGCGCCTGTAATTTGTTTTGTATCGATTCAAATGTTTGCATATTAATAAAATTTTATGGCAAAAAGTGGTCTTCATTAATCAGAACAATTGCTTCTGGGTCTTTCAATGAGGCGAATCGTACTGGGGTGCAGTTTTTTAGCGAGTCGACGTTCGGTTTTTCACGCGATTGTTTTTATTTTCTCTTTCTCCCTTCCTCTCTATATATTGCCGTACACTTTTTTCCCCAGCTTACACACCGGCGCGTAACGAACACGGGGACACGCAACAGCGCGGGTGCTGGAAATTACAGCAGACGGTGAAACGTAGCGCGAGCCGAAAATTATCGCAACGTGAAAATCGTCCAACGAGTGTTAACGCTCGTTAACGATACCGCGTGAAATATTAAACATCGCCGACGGCGAACGGTCGGATATTTCTTGTTACCGGGGAAAATGGATTTCCCGTAACGGGGGTGCGCGCAAATAACAAATAAAATTACTGTTTAACAAACAGTAATCAAATATCGTTTAACAAACAGTTAATTAACGTTAAATTACTGTTTAACAAATGCCGTTCCCCGGTGCAAAACGAACGCAAGTTTTTCTCCCAAGGATTTCATCAACCCGTATGCAAACTTTGCTGCAACGAAAGAAATTTAATCCTTTTAACCCTGGGCACTTTAAACCTTTTTCGTATCGTCTGCTAGTAATTTATTTACGAAGCACCATCACTTGAAATAAAATGACACGGTTGGAAATAATCATTCGAATGGTATTTAACATGAAATTTTGTTGATCATATCTTTTTAATGTGTGATAATTATTATTAAAGCAATCATCAAACGTGCAACGTTAATAATATACAATAATTAATGACACATAGTTTTAATCTCTGGACAGATAATATCTCGTTCGTCATTTTGTAAACTTTCGTAACAAGCAATAAGAAATCTAGTTTGTGTGAATTATTCCAATGAATGTCAATTAACTCAAAGGATTTGTCTTCAGAAACTTCTACTTTTGAAATTCTTTCGTTCTTTTTACATCGTTATGATAGCTTTCACTCTAGGCATCTGTTCAAATATTACATTGTTAAACATCGCATCATACAACTGTACACATAAACGTACATGTTCGTCTTTTTGACACTGCACACAATTTTATTTCATTCGAGAGTTAATACAATTTTAGTCTATAATGTAATTTAACAATAAGCACGCTAAATTTTAACATATTTAAGTAGAATATATGTTACAATAAATTAAATTATTGTCACTAGATGGCACTAGATGGTTTATGAAATTCTAAAAAACTGACATAACTTACAAATATTGCCTAATAATTATCATCAAATTAAAAGAGTAAATTCGAGCTGTTGGCTAGACTTAAGTTTAAGTTAGAGTCGAGGACAAAGGGCTAATTTTATCCATACAACTGTAACACGCATGAACCAGCAAAACTTTTCGAGGGCAAACACTGGTTTTTCGGCGAAATTGATTGTTGGAATCGCCGTTCCGACGGTATGGAATTTTCATCTGACTGATGAGAGGCCAAGTCTCTGTCCAACTCAATTTCCTAGTGCAATTTTCACTATGAATTTTTCTCTCTCTCTCTCTCTCTCTCTCCTGTGAACGAATATTTGGCTTGCAAATGTAAAATGTACCAAGTTATCGATCCATTACGGCGACGAATTGGCTCTCGGTCATTGGTAGTCGGTCCTGCAGTTTGAGAAAGCAGAAACGAGAACCTCGCAGCATTTTCGCGTTTTCGTCGCGGTGTATCTCGGCCTCTATTTTCTCGGGTTTAATTAACGCTCTCGGCAAGGAGAGGAGCAACATCCACGCGACTTGGCGGAGCAAGCGTGGCACACGCCTCGCGACAAACGCCGGAATTATAAATTAATTTCAAACGTCGACGGGATAACAACCTGCCCGGCGGAAAAGTTACTGCGACGCACTTGCAAGTTGTCGCGGGGGGAGGTCGGGTGGGATGGTACATGACCCCGGCCGAGCCAGTTAGAGCTCGTTAAATTTAATTCCCAATAAGGTGTGAGACCCCTCTGGAATCTCCGAGTTACTCCTGCTCTGCGATCTTTCTAAAATTTACAACACCGCGCGACATTTAAGATTTCTGCCAAAAATCTGGCTTCTTCGGCTTTGTTTGACGATGTTTGACTGCACGAGAATCACCTCCTACTAAAGTAAATCCGCAATAAATAACTTCTAAAAAGTTGTCAAACGTGACGAAAAAATCGTGTTTAAATTGGGGCTCAAATTTAATTTAAAATTAATAAATACAGTTTTTCCTTATATTTTGATATATTAAATTATATATTATTTATGATTATTATATATTGATTTATATTTATATTATGATTATTATTATTATATATTATTTATGGTGTATTAAATTATATTATTTTGTACATTATATTGATGTTTTTTTATTTGAAAAAAAAAATAGGTGGGACGAAACTTTTGGCCCACCCTGTAGTTCAAAGTCAACGAAACTTGCTGTTTGATAAACTTCCTGTTTTTTTTTATAATTAAATAAAACCACGGATTAATCAAACTTTCGGTACGAAATTTTTTCCAGAAATGAGAATCGATCGTTTCCCCTTCTTCACGCGTGGATGATAAATCGATTATCACAGGGTCGATTTGAAAGGAACGTTATTACGATGTTAATCTCCTCCGCCGATTAATATTTCTAATATTTTGTCTGGCAAGTATAACGGGGGGAATGGGGATCCCGGTTCAAAGCACGCGATTCATCATTGGCGCATTCCAACCCTCCCACGGGAGGGGGTCGTGATTTATCGTCACGGAAGAAGACGCAAGGCTCGGCCATAGTCTCGTTGAATTATCGTTGCACGTGTCGCTGCATCTTGCCCGTTCAGTTGACGACGTTGCATAGATTCACGCGAGAAATCGACCGTGCGATCGAATTGATATCTGAACGCGCGGCTGAGCAAAAGCTAGAAATCCCACCCAGAGATCCACTATCGATCGGCGTCTATCGACTCTCGTAGGTTGCTACAAAATAACTGGCGAATTTGAAGAAACAGGACGCACGGAAAATTACGGCTATGAATAATTAAAGTCGATCGATAACGTTCATGCGGACGTTGAGATACACAGCTACTACGCGATCGTTTTTCTAATCGCAAACATTTGACAAATGTCGTCTCCGTTGAATCAATTCTTTACTATACTATATGCTATACTGTTCTATATGCTATGCTGCAATTCTGTACTATATTATATGTTATATACTATGGAAGAATGTTGAAACGAAAAATACATCTACCAGGCCATCATTTTTCAAATCAAACACGAACAAACAATTCTGTACTATACTGTATGCTATACTGTTCTATATGCTATGCTGCAATTCTATACTATACTATATACTATGTACTATAGAAGAATGTTGAAACGAAAAATATATCTACAAGGCCATCATTTTTCAAATCAAACACGAACAAACAATTCTGTACTATACTGCTATACTGTTCTATATGCTATACTATATGTTATGTACTATGGAAGAATGTTGAAACGAAAAATATATCTACCAGGCCATCATTTTTCAAATCAAACACGAACAAACAATTCTGTACTATACTGTATGCTATACTGTTCTATATGCTATGCTGCAATTCTGTACTATACTATATGCTATGTACTATGGAAGAATGTTGGAACGAAAAATACATCTACCACACCATCATTTTTCAAATCAAACACGAACATTTGACAAATATATATCAAGACTACTATCCTGTTACTACTATGTGTTACAATTTTATACCATGTATCAAGACTATACTAAATACTATTTATCAGTACCAAGCGAAAAATGTCGCAACAGCAAAAAAGATACAAGGTACAAAGCGAAGCACTGTGAAAGTTAGCAACAAACAAGAACAAGATTATTAACTTGAACGATCGTCCCCGATCGAGAAATTCAGTCGAGTAAAGTAGCTTGGACCTGGCAATGTCCAACATGGCAATGTCCACAGGCCCGTGTTCCCTAGCGTGAAATTATTCAACCCTAAACACGACCCTTTTCAGTCGCCTCGTGCGACAAGCACGGGGTTACACCCCTGTGAACGAATGTCCCCCGTCCACAAAAAAGAGCAAGTTAATTCGACGATTAATCAATCACTCGAATGATATTCCATTCGGCTCCCCGGATATTAGCACGTAACATATCGTGCTTGTTGTTTGGGAAAGGGAAAATATTTTTCTCCGAGAGGAAGAGAGAGAGAAGCAACGTCTGTTTTGAACCTGTTACCTCGCGTCGATAGCGAAACTGTGGAAAAATATAAAAATATACGTAAAGGGGGTCGATCGATTGGGAGGATGCAGATGCGACTAATTCAATAGGACGTGCAATAGCGAAGGAAGACGATAGCGTCTCCTCGCTCGGTTGGAACGCTTTCTTTGGAAAGCTAGGAATATAATCAACCCGCTTTTCACAGAACGCCGCTTCTATCTGAAAACGACGAGGCGAGCGATAGACCGAGGCGCTCTGTTCATAAAGGACAACTGCTGCAGCCAGATGCCTGCTGCTCCGCCACGTTCGTTCGATTCTCCTCTTCCGATGAAATGGCGCGGCGCGATGATGAGAACCAAGCCAAAGAACGGACCAACACACACACACACACATACACACACACATACCAATACAGAGAGCGAAGAAAATTGGAAAAGCATTGTTTCTATTTCGAACGAATAAACGAGGGATAGTTGGTTGGTTCGTTCTTGCGAGACAACGCGTCGTTAAAGGGTTATTTCGAGAGTCTTGCTTCGACACCGGACACTCGTTACAGCCTTGCTGCAAGGTGCTGGCCGATTACTCTCGACGTACAACCTTTCGACAGCTATTGCTTCGTTCTGTTCGAATTATCGTCGTCTCTCTTGCTCTTTCGTGCTCTCTCTCTCTCTCTCTCTCTCTCTCTGTTTCTCTGGCAATTGTGCAGCAACGACGTACCGTAGGTCTGCCTCTTCACCGTTTCTTTCTTCAGAATCAATAGTCTCCGGCGATGTACCGTTACACGAGTAACGAGTAACGAGTAACGTTGATCTTGTTTGATCTTCCACTCGCTCCTCGACGACGATAATGAAATAAACGCGGTAATGGTAAGTAAGACGTCATAATGTGATTAACACGTGCCGCTTCAGCGTTCATACCTTGAACTTTCCTCGGTTGCTCTACAGAGAGAGAGAGAGAGAAAGAGAGTACCAACTCCTTAACGAATTCTCGATCTCCAACTCCAGAGAGAGAACTCTTCTGTTAATTCTTGCGAAAGTTCTCGACGAGCAAACGCCAAACAAAAAGGAATTCGCCTCGTTGGGAGCTGGAATTTTTGACAATTTTCTTCCCTTCTCTACTCGTTTCTCCATTGCCGCGTAGATTAAGCTCTCCCGACGGCAGGGTGAAATTTTTAATTTTCTCCGCAGCAAGCGAGTGAAATCATCTTCGCGAACTGTGACAATGTTCGACAAATACTCGACACAGTCGAAGGCAAACGAAATCGCGTTACATTTTTTCAAAATGCCGCGAGAGGACCGAGAGCTAGGAAAAGCTATCAATCTCACTGCATCACTGACCTGACCTGTTTCAATTCGACGGGTCTATCGAAACGATCGCTCGTTCCGTTCGCGAATATACGATCGAAACTCGACTATCAAAGGACCCATCTGTCTCGCAGACTGGGTTTCTTCTTCTTCCTCCGCTGGCTCGTTCGTCGAACTTTGATCGTGCACGAAATTTCGGGCGCGTCCTGGGGAGATCGATCGCACACAGGTTTCGCCCCGTTGTTGGATCCCGGTAAAAACCGGCTGGAAATTCAATAAGATCGAGATATATGTACAGATGGAGCGCGGCAAGTCTCCTTAATTTCGGAACGTTCCACGGGTTATTCCCAAGGTACGGCCCTGACAGGAGCTACCTGTTGATTTAACCGAACGAGCCAGGTAACTCGCGCTACCTTACGAGCCACCGGTACAACTTGACGCGCTTTCCCAGACTTGCTTCCCGTGTCTCTGTCTGGTAGTTTTTTACTTGTCGTCGCCGTCGTCGCCGTCGCCGACGAAGGAGTGCAATTTCACACTGCGTTTAAAATCAACCAATTTTTTACGCCGTTGCAATCTATTAGCTGAAAATTGAATCATCGTTGCCTTGGTTGCATTCTCTTTCACGATTCATTCCTGTTTCACAAGTTGATCGTGACAAGTCAAAATGATTCTCTAAATCAGAAGTGGCAGGCTGTACGAGCTATTCACCCACTTTAGCATGAAAATTAATTCCCACTCTGTGGCATGCAAACTAATTTTCCTGTTTTCCTTTAATTTTAGTAGCTACAATTTATATACATCTAATGCGACTATTGTGCGACACTCTCAAGTGGAGAGATGGACGCAGTGGAGGGGATAGCGCCAGCAAAGAAGAGAGTAGGGGCAAGTCACGTGAGACCTGCGGGCCGCCAGTTAGCCACTGCTCTGCTCTAAACCACCAACGATTGTATTTTCTGTCAAATCGAATTGAATTGCAGCGTGTTCGATGCCTTGAGATTATATTCAGTTTTCACTGAATCGGCGGAGTATTTTCTTTCAATACGTAATTGTATTAACCTGAATGCACGTTGCAATCTGATCGTAAAATTGTGTTTACACGAGAAATATCAAATGGTTACTGCATTTTACACAGCAATGAAATTTACTATCTTTATTATCTTTATTATCATTCCATCACACTTTCTCCTTGTTCTGTAACGTCTGTCTATGTGATTAGAGTAGATCAAATCGCTTTGTACATATACTACACTAAACGTAATCTACATTAAAACTGTCTGGTATTGAATTTTAAAAATCTATGTTCTCTTTTTTCTTGCTCGCTTCTACCCCCTCGTTATTTCCATCCGTCCCCTGCGATTAAAAACAACAAACACTCTTCTCTCTCCGTGCTCCATTTAAGTTTGCGCATTATTCAGCGGAAGATTCTCTCTTTTATCACTGAAAGTGATTTTAGCGATTTAGGGGGTAACCCAGAAAATCGAGCCTCTTCAGGTGCAACGCTGATGCAACGAAAATTAGCGATTGGTTGATTTGGGTCACGTGATTCGTGAGGGGGCGTAGGGTATTTCCGTTGCTTCTGGGCCTTTCAGTGAGACGCATCGTACTGGGGCACAAGTCGTGCAGTTTTTTCTCCTCGATTATTGTATTGACGATAGCGTTACAGCGTGAAACAATTCGCTATTTTCGACGCCGAGCTTCCATCAATCGGGCGAGTCTCAAGAGATTTCTCAGAGGAAGCGAAATGATCGTGCACGATTGAAAACGAGGGTGGTTTCGTCAGCGAAAATGGTACTTGACTTGAGATACTATCGTTATTTCGAAAGTGATAGGAAATTTGATTGAATCGCGCGTGTTGGAACACGTGTGTCGGAATCCGCAACTGAGAATTGTGTAGCGTGTAACTCTCTCTCTCTTCTCTCATCTGCTGACCTTTAGACGGTACATTCTCTTGTTACAAAATCGTACGCACGCTTCAAATGTCATCTGGTCGTTAATCGGAATTCGATTCAGCTCCGCTGAAATATTGCCGACTTTAATACATCGAACGTTGCCAATATTTCAATGATCGTAATTTCACGTAATTAAGCGAACTTTATCGTAAGCAAAATATTCTTTGAAATTCGTGTCCGATTTCGAGTAACGAATATATTTTAAGGTACGTTAATGTTATCAGCGACAACGGTAGATACACGATGGAAGTTTATTTGAAATAATTGCCGTCACTTTTGACAAACTGAAATTTTTATCACAGTCTTTTGTCACCTGTGTACAATTTAACCAACAAAGAAAAAAGAACACTGTCGATTAGCGAGAAATAAATCTATAACGGGCCACTGAAGAAAAAGAAGACGCCGAGAATTATTGGGGATAAAAGTATCAACGCTCTCACAGATTTTTAATATAGACAGAGACAGATCGTTTCACTCTTCTTTTCTCTTTTTTTTTTTTGTTCCTTTTCTGCAGAGCCTAAAGGAACACTTTGCTCGACGTCGCGTCGCGTCGCGTCGTCACAAAGCGTTTCGCATCGGATATTTTTATCCCAAGCCAGGAACGATATTGCGCAATCGATAGTGAATCAGAGCATGCTAATGTTTCTTTCGAGACGGCCTGGACCCGTGATTATCACGGTTAGTTGCCGAAAATTTCGCCTCATTTCTCTCTCTCCGTCTCTCTCTGTATCATACCAGAGTCTGTGCCTCGGCATCCTCCATCTTCCGATTTCAATCCGGATTATTCGGGCTGCCTTCGTTTGTCACTCATATCGAGTCAATGTCGTTTAATCGGCCAGGTCGACTGGAAGCTGACTCGATGGGAATTTCAATCGGAACCTCGATATATCGGATCGCGCAGTCCTACCGCCCAGCGATGGATCAAAAACCAATTAAGAGAGCAATTGCTGTTCGTAAGAGCGGGGACGTTCGCCAAGAAATTAACAACGCCGGTCGAAAATGGATCAGAATCTGTCTGCACGAGATTCCCCAGTTTGTTTTACAAACAAACGATTGGCTCGCAACGGAACGCTAATTTCCAATTGTGCCAATTTCAAGTCACCCCACTCGATACACGATCTCTCGTTTAGTTTTAGTATTTAGAAAGAAGGAAAAAGAGGGGAAAGAATTTAATGAAAACGTTTACATCTGCTGCAGCTGTTAACGCGTCGTTCATGAGACGTTAACGTTAAAGTTCCTCGTGCCGCGAAGATTAAAACAACTAGGACAGTTAATTAAAAGTTGCGAACGTGATTTCCTCAGCTTTCTTGAATGCAATTGGAATTTACTTGAGCCCACTGGCTTTTCCCTTCCCAGTCACTCTTGCTCCCCTTCGTCCAATCGCAAGTACAAACTGTTAAATCTCAATCTACAACTCTAGTTTCCGTGAGTTTCCGCTACTTTGCCCGGCGATTACTCGCTGCAATAATATCGCGTTAATTAGACGCAAATGGTTCTTGTTAATCGTTCGAGACACAGCGCCACGCCGCGGTGCCCTGAATTTAATTATTCGCGTTAAAATTGGCATCGCGCGGTTCCATTCATTTCTCGGATAATTAACGGCTGATAAACAACTATGTTGTTGAGAGTTCTTAATCGCAAGAAATCAGTAATCGCCTCTGTTCTGGGGGTAAAAAGTTATCCAAGCAGGACTTGCGCCTCGGTATTCGAATTCTCGCGAATGTCGATGTTTTCGAGGTAAAAAGGGCCGAGCCTCGTCTCGATTCAGTTCGGGTCGAGATACGATGCAACAGAACAGCGGGTCTATCACGAGTCGTGGAAGAAAAATCAACGCGTCGTTACGCTTCGAGCACACGCCTTACACGTTGCCCTAGACCAGCGGTTCTCAACGCGAAAATAATATTGGTAATGGCGGAAAATACAAAAAAAGACGAGTTAAAAAACTGCACGACTCGTACCCCAGTACGATTCGTCTCACTGAAAAGCTCAGAAGCAACGGAAAATGAAGACGACCTTTTTGCCATAAAATTTCGATACAAAACAAATTACAGGCGCGATCGCTCAGTACCAGGCAACGCCACGCCTACTCGAGGTCTAGCCCACGCCCCCTCGCGAATCACGTGACCCAAATCAACCAATCGCTAATTTTCGTTGCATCAGCGTTGCACCTGAAGAGGCCCGATTTTCTGGGTTACCCCCTAAATCGCTAAAATCACTTTCAGTGATAATAAAAACACAAAAACAAAGTTACAGAGTTTCGATCTCGAAAGAGAGACTTGCGTGAAAGTTTTCGAGAGATGGGTGGGGATCATATTTATAAATGAAAATAAGGCCTAATCGAGGGAGAGAAAAAAGATTGGGAACTGCTGCCCTAGACGATCGATAATTACGTACCTCTGACAATGACACGTTGTTACACGATACCGGTCTCGCGTGTAAATTAATTAAAATTCGAGGAGGTAGAACTCTCGGGTGAAACGCTAAGCTTCTCCTTACCTGAAACAAAGGAAGAAATTGGAATAAAATTCACGCTTGCACTTGCTGCAAAATTGAGTTTAAAAAACAAAAAGAACAAGAAGAAATGGGTCTGTTTGTGAACAATTTTCCTCGATCTAGAGAACAACGTCCAAGTTTCAACGAACTCGTGGCGAAAGTTGCGAATCGCGGTCAAAATTACTTCACAAACAAGGCTTCAGATTTAATTCGCGATCATTAGGAAACTAGAGGAATTAACGACCGGTGGAAGTCCAGGGGAAAAAAGACGAGGTGGCAAGAAGAAGTCCGATAACACGAGGATGATACGATTTCCACGTTCCATTTTGTAGCTGGTAGTTCCCGAGGAACTTCTTGGAGAAATTTTAAACGTCGCGGAAAAACAGTCGCGAGCAACAAGCGGGGGGGAAAATAGTTTCGCCGCTTCTGCGAGGCAAAACTTTAAACTCACTCGAGGCATTGTGACATGAATACTTCAGGCATCCTTCCCCTCCCCTTCTTCCCCTCCTTTTTCTTTCTTCACCATCATATTCAATCTCGGCGAAATCTTCCCTCGCGATACAATGCTCGCGCCGCTGCTTTACAGTACTCAAAACGCCGTGAATATTACACAAACAAAGTTACTGGGATCCATTTCCGTGTGGAACGATCCCAGTGTATTGATCGTCCGCAGTTATGCACGAGTTTCCAAAATCGTTTGAACATTGAAGATTAAGTTTGACACTCGAAAGATTCGAAATTCTGAAAGGTGGCATCCGTTTTTATGCAAGAAACGCACGAGTGATTGTTGCATCACCGAATCGTTGCACCGCACGCGAGAGCGTAAGTAGAAAAGCCGCACTGTAGTCAGACGCGCTCGTCATTCGGCTCGATATTCAACAGATATTAATACGACTTGCAATAATAACGATAGACGTTGCAAATATTAACGCGCAAGCGGAAATTTAGATTTCGACAAAAGTCAAAAGACAAATGCGCCACTTTTTTGCAATTTGTATCGCCTGTAGATTTCCATTCGTCAAAAAGGCGAGCAACCAACAAGTTCTTCTTCTCCCAATTTTCCATTTAATCGTCCGACCTTGATACACGGTTGATATCGTATCTTCTACCATTCTCGGGTTAATCTTGCTCTAGCTGACTAGCTTAATACTTTGGGAATAAAGTTCCTCGTCTCTTCCGTTCGTTGCATTTTTCCTTCATTTATTCTCTCATTTCTCTCTGCAATTGAGCTGGTCGTTTCTGTTTCAAACTCTGGATCTGACACGTTTTATAATGGTAATTTTTTATCATTTGGTACTTTAAAAATTTTATTGCAGTATTCGAAGCGCGAGATAGGTGTAAAACTTCGGGGGACATTATGAATAGGACGTGGGAATATCGTATACGACGACGATACTCGAAGATGGTGACGGAAAGCCGAGCGTAAATGGATACACGTAGGTTTCTATTTTTCCAGTGGCATAAGTTTCATCTTCGCGGCGCGGCGCGGCGTACAGATATACCCAGACGAAATCTCGTATTGTTCGATTCCATCGGCAACGATTCGACTGTTTCATAAAAGTCGTTCCTTCGCGCGTGGATGGCACGGTGTCGCGCACGACACTTTTTCCCCACCTCCGCTGTCTTTCGAACAAGAACGGGAAGTGCAAGAGATAAAAAAAAAAAAAATTACTCTCCTCTTTGAAAGGAGAGTAAAACGCGTAAAACGTTTCTCCTTCGGGCAACTTTGGACCTCGCGTCGACTTTTTTCGCCTTTCCCTCTTTTCACGGCTTTCCACGGCCTGGCAAATCGCTTCGAAAACACTGGCCGAGACTCGACCGGGCAACTTTGCAACCGAGATTACGCTCGCTCAGATTTCTCAATACCAAGCTCCGAGCTTGGATGATCTCCCCCCGTCTGTCAGTTTATACCAGACGATGTTTTCCCGAGCGTGAGAATTTTCTAACATGTATTTCGGGTAATCCCTATAGATTGATCTTGCGCGGCTTGGGAATCTAACGTCTTCGTTAGATCGTGGGTTGTTAGGTTTGTTGTGTACCACTGACTGACTGACTATTTTACTGACTGTGCTGTTCTATTATCACTGAAAGTGATTTTAACGGGGGTAACCTAGAAAATCGGGCTTCTTCAGATGCAACGCTAATGCAACGAAAATTAGCGATTGGTTAATTTGGGTCACGTGATTCGCGAGGGGGCGTGGGCTAAACCTCGAGTAGGCGTGGCGTTGTCTGGTACTGAGCGATCACGCCTGTAATTTGTTTTGTATCTATTTAGATGTTTGCATATCAATAAAATTTGCTTCTGGGTCTTTCAGTGAGACGAATCGTACTGGGATATAAGTCGTGCAGTTTTTTTACTGACTTTTAACCCCTATTATTAGGCCAACTCTCTTTGTGTCCTTCTCGACTGCATGATTGGGAACATAAGTCGTTTTCGACTATCGGCACCCATAGAGTAATTCTCGATGATGACTGTTTATTAGTCCTGACGGTAGGACCAAGGCATGGTAGTGTCTTGTTGGTATCGCGGGGGTGAAAAGTTCCAGACAAATTTGAAAGTTTCACAACAGGTATCACGAGGAAAGACGTCGGTGCGTTGTGCAAACGCAAGAGGGTGGAAAATCGAGGAAACGTCCATCAGTAGGGAAACGCTTGCGGGATCGGTTGGGAACGAGCCCCGTTTCCCTCGGCATCATGTTGCGTTCTCCAATTTTCTTCCCTTCTCCAGCCAACCTTCTTCCCTCCACCCACCTCCCGCCCTCGTTCTTCTACTCGACGTTCACATTCCGGCTGCTTTAGTTTTATTTCGCGTAACGGTTCCTTTTATACTTCGTTCGTTTGGCCTCGCGGAAATTTCTCGTTTCGCCGCAGGGCGAGAGTTTACCAGCGTGGCTTCTCCCCCTCCTCGCCCTCGCCCCAAGGCAAGAGCAAGTCGCTGCAGATAAAGGAAGACCCGACGCGAGTAAATCTTCCGGTATTATTCGAATGAATGGCATCGTTGCTTCACCCGATCGCCGCCGGATCGACTTTTCTTTCCTTCCTTCCTTACTTCCCTACTTCCTTCCTTCCTTACGTCTGCGTCTCTCTCGAGTCTCCTTCTCCCTGAATATCGATCCACGCAAACGTGGATGTGTTTCACGCAGTTGCGAGTTCAACTGCTGCTCAAGACAAGAATTCTCAGATCATACCTTGGAAATTAACTTCCGTTCGTTAATTCGAAGCTCTCTCTAACTCTCGGTTCTCAAATTTCGGCAAATCTCAGTTCGTCAATCTCGCGTTATCCGGACTTTCGCCAACCTCGTGGCCCTCGTCACGCTTCGAGGCCGGCCAATTAACCGATCCGAGGACGAAGTTGGCCGTCTCTCAATGGAAGAAGTTTTGACACCAGTTCGTTGCGAAGGTTTTAAACGAGTTTCCGGGGATTCGGAGGGCGAGCGACTCGCGACGCGCGCTGCTCGTCGCGAGAAAATTCCTTGGGCGAGATAAAGAAGGGGAAAACCCAGGAAAATGGGATAAGTTGGGAGAAGAAACGGTGCAAAAGGAAGAGCATAAATAGACCGGGTGAATTATATCGCAGGTGAGGAAGATTACGTCGAGCGAGGATAGCCAGAGGTTTCCAGCAGACTTTCACGCGGTTTCGGCCGGTTTTTAACCGGCTCAGCCGTTCCCTTAATTGAAAGAACGGCGACAAAAATTCCCGAGTACGTCGAGCTCTTGATTCTCTATCAGGCTGCCATTAAATCGGCCGAAAGTTGAATTTCAAACACGACACGGCTCGAACTCGCAGAATTTCCGGCAAGTTCCGGCAAGACGCGAGCCACATTGCAGATTCCAAGAACGTTCGAGTTCTTCTTTTCCATTTCGGAGAAGCGTGCTTGCTCCCCGAGCCGAATCGAAAAGGAATATGGTGGATCATGGGTAGAGCACTGGCTGGTTTAACATGTTGCCGTAAAAATTGCGCGCAACGAGGGACGCATTGAAAGAAGCTCGCAGTTGTTACCGGTAACGAGCATCGAAAGAAGAAGAACCGAACCGAATCGGGATGGCGACAAACGCAAAACTGATGGAAATTTCAGTAACCGGGAGGGGGGGCAAGTTCAGGAGTCAACAGAAGAATTTTACAACTTTACGATTTAGCAGTAACTTAGGGATTCGATCTTCTTCACCATCGGAAGATAAAAGACCCGAGAATAAATCGGCATAGTTTTCCGATCACGTCGCAGGTACATCAAAATTCTCCTCCAAACTTTAAACCTTTAAACATCCCCCGATCACCATCAATCATCCGCCATACATCGAACCACCATACATCACCCGATTCGCTGTTTCGACTGTTGTGTGTGACTCCCTTCGAAATTAAACACCGCGTTTTTCTACTTGTTTCCCCGACTTTCCAATCTCGTTCTGATCTCTTCTTTTAATTTCTGCAACCACTCGCTAGGTTCGTGCGTGTTCCGACGCAACAGTAACGTCGCGTGTTTCCGCTTGTCATAAATAATCATAAATAATACGAAGAAGCGAAGAAAATAGTTAGCGATTTTGACGAAATTTGTGCATAAACGTAGTTTTCGAAAATATATTTGACGCGTGTACTTTTTTTTTTTTCATTGGCGAACCTCGATGTTGAAGGGGTGAAAACCACCCTCAAATACCTCGGAAATTATTGAAAATACAGTTTTCGTGTAAATCGATGAAATTAGTGTCTCTGAACGAAAAATATTGTTGAAACAATACGTACGTATTTTCTATAAATTTTTATTATTATTTGATATAATATATTTGTTATTTGTTTATGAGTTGAATATTTGTTTACGAAAACTACATGTAACAAAATGTTAGTCGGTTCGGTGCTGAGCAGAAAAATGCAGCAAATGGAAAGTACCGCTCGAATTGTAGGAGGAGGTGATTAACTTCGGACCAGCTTTGTAGAACAGGACATTAATGGAACTGTCTGTCACAATCTTTCCGCGTCGTAGCTTATACCGACTTGTCACCCGAAACAAGATCCTTTTTCGTCACGCAGCTGTATGTGTGCACATTTGCAAAGTGAGAAAACGTTTCGTTCTTATAACGTACTACATGATCGTTCGAATTTTATTTGTAGGCAAAAGTCTTTTTTACTTCGATACTTTTAGTTCGACATGCCTATATTGAGTGAAGTTCGAGTTAAATGAAATTAAAACGAAGTAGGTTACTTAGAACATAAGCTTCGAAAAGAGCTGTATCAAATATTTTTTTATATCCTTATATAGAGATACGCCTCAGAGACGTACGTATATTATAATCATTGTCGACTTTAAATTGGAAAACGTACGAAGTCGTTGTATGTCAAGGGATATACCGTGGATGTATATTTTATCACTGAAAGTGATTTTAGCGGGAGTAACCCGGAAAATCGGGCCTCTTCAGGTGCAACGCTGATGCAACGAAAATTAGCGATTGGTTGATTTGGGTCATGTGATTCGTGAGGGGGCGTGGAGTAGACCTCGAGTAGGAGTGGCGTTGTCTGGTAGATCTACTGAGCGATCGCGCCTGTAATTTGTTTTGTATCGACTCAAATGTTTGCATATCAATAAAATTTTATGGCAAAAAAGTCATCTTCGTTTCCTAGTCAGAACAGTTGCTTCTGGGCCTTTCAGTGAGATGAATCTTACTGGGGTACAAGTCATGCAGTTTTTATAATAAGATAAATATATTGTAATACAATAATATAACACGACATATATAACAATATGTAACAATATAATACATCAATATATGAACAGAGTCTTTACTGTACAAAGTCTGTATTTGTTGCAAATATTACAATTTATATCGTTATTTGTATCCCGTACCGAGCATATTGTTTACATTTTCACATTGTAAATACTGTATTTGCTCCGTATAATTTATAATTCTATAATTGTCCATAGCACCTGCATTAAGAAATACAGTGCTCAAAATAAGATCAAAGAAATGTCCATGACCGGAACACCCTCGCATTTAATCGAAGAATCGTTGCTTCCCAGTAAGCTCGAGAGTAAACATCATCCATTTCGTTCGTTCGTCACGCGTAGAAAGGCACGAAACATTTGCAGAGAGCAATGTACCGGGCAGGCGGTCAAGCGGAGAGCACAGAAAGGAAAATGGAAAAAGAAGAGAAGAGAAAATTTGTTGAGAATTTAGGTAGACGGATTCAGCGACTGTCCGGATCAATTGGACAGCGGCGAGTATTATTCGGTGTACGGTCACGGGTCCAGGAATTTGCTTGGAAATCCATAAATCTCGGCCGTTCTCCCGTGTATGCGCGTCCGTTTCTCTGTCAACCGACAGAGAGTTCTCGTTTCCTCCGTTTTCAACCACCCCCTCCCCCCCGGGGGGAGGGTTCCGGACATTGTAATCTTTCGCCTCTCCTTCCTACGTGCGCCACACACGCGTCCACCCTCTCCATCCTCTCCCACCCCCTCGCCGCCCTTTTGTCCCTGTATTCTTCGTTGTTCCCTCCACCCTCGCCAACAGGCCGTGTTGTTGGCGATTTTTTCATCCTTTTTCTCGTTCTATTCCTACGGTCGCTTTACGTGTCCCTCTGATCGTGGTTCAGGCCTGGTTCGGGATAATTGAACGCTTCCCCTTTCTCAGCTTCTGTCAGAGGGTCGCTAATCAGATCTTTTCGTTCTCCTCTCCATTCTTTCTCTCCGTCTCTCGTTTTTTTCCCCTCTCGAACTCGAAAATTCAGGCCGAAACGAAATAAGCTCGAACTTCGTCGAACAACAGACGCGGCGCAACAAGATAACGAAATTTCGTTTTTCGGGCGGTTTGAGCAAGAGAAATAAAGGACTTTTCTATTAACGGAGGGACTTTTATCTCCCGTTTCGTTAAACCGTGTTCCGTAGCTTTCTATCGCGGCGCGCATACAGAGCCAAGTGTACGGAGTAATCAGAGATATATTCGCTTGTAATGCGAGCGCAAAGCCCGCCGGCTAGCCCGCGGTAGCCAGAGCTTTCCATCGAAATTTTTAATTAAAATCTCGGCCAATGGGAAATGTAATGATGAAAGTTGATAGAGGAGGCGCGGAAGGGAAATCGTTTCATGCAAATTATGTTTACGCACACGCAGCCGACGCGTATCCTTTCGCTGAAATGTCCTGAAATCAATTTCGCTTGTATGCGACCGACGGTATGTAAATAGTAGCTGTGCATGTGTGGCGAAAGCTGCTCCAAAAACCGTCCGAGCTCGTTCGAAATAAACGAAACGAACTGCGACGCGGAACCAAACGCGGACAAGGTTGACAGGGAAAATTTCCGCGATAATTAATATCGCTTTGCATCGATGCCGATCGAGTTAAAACGAAATCGTTTGTCGAAACGAAGCGCGTAAATAGAATCAAAAAAGGCTGATTACTCTAAACGCTATCTAAACCGCACGAGATGGATTTAACCGCGTTTGCAATTTCCATACTGACGCTATTGATTTTGCATCGTAACGCAAAGGCTCGCTCGCGAACGACAATTTCCACGCGAGACGAGAATCTTTCAAGATTCCGCTTATATCCGCTTACTCGTCACGCGAGAAAAGTAATTATAGTTTGTTACTTAAATTAAATTTTTTGTGGAAAATGAAACGTATTCGTATATAATTTTAAACGTTTTAGAATAGAGTCCTGATCCCTAATTTCCTCGTTGCTAACGCTTCCCCCTCCAGTTTACAGATAAAATTATTGACTTTTCAAAAAACTGCACGACTCATACCCCAGTATGATTCGTCTCACTGAAAGGCCCAGAAGCAACTGTTCTAAGAAATGAAGACGACTATTTTGCCATAAAATTTTATTGATGTGCAAACATTCGTTGATCGCTCAGTGCCAGACAACGCCACTCCTACTCGAGGTCTATTCCACGCCCCCTCACGAATCACGTGACCCAAATCAACCAATCGCTAATTTTCGTTGCATCAGCGTTGCACCTGAAGAGGCCCGATTTTCTGGGTTACCCCCGTTAAAATCATTTTCAGTGATAAAAAAAAAAAAGAACAGTATTATTTCCTTGTAATTTAATTAAATTTTACAGCAGCTGCACATGCTCTGCATTTGTTGACGAGTCATTCTAGCGACACAATGTATAATAGAAGCTTTTGAAACTTTTTTCGAGATATTTTTACAGACATTCGAATACTTGTTACAAAACGAGCGCGGTAATTTGTAAAAATTTTTCAATCCAGCAAGCAGAAAGTCTTGTCTTTAAAGCGATTATCATTTGCAACGTTTCAGTTGCAATCCTTTGAACAAAGGTACAACTAATTATACACACATGCTGATCGGTACCGAACATTGCCCGCGAATGAAAGAAGGATTCACCGAAACGTGAAATAAATATATTGAAAAATGTCCGCGCGGACGCGAAATATTCCGACACGAAAATTGCGTTGCTTGTTCTATTAATTACTCGAGTAATTAAGGATAGATTACATCATCGTAACGTATGCGCATTATAATGCGTAATCGATCAGGCAACGTCAATGGCCAGAGATGGTCGATTAATTAACAGACAAGGGATATTATAGCCATGTAATGGGAAACTTGATAATCTTTCGTGACGCGCTATTGTTGTGGGCTTCGCCATCACTCTCCGCTTTAATGAGTAGATTGCATAATTCGCTACCTAGCGAAATTGAAGAAAAATCGCAGAGGAAAGAATCGATCGTGCGTAGATCTTTCCCCGTCGTTTCTCTGGATTCGTTTCTCGAACGTGCGAATTTACTCGCTGCATTTCAAAACCTAAAGAACGAGCACAATCTCGGGAACATCGCGTGAGTTTTCTAGACTAGGCTTGCCCGAGTCCGAGTAGTATCGGAGCGACGATGGTCAGACACGAGGTTCTTACTCAACCCGGAAAACCTCGTATTGGGCCGCCACGGAATTCCGGATTCGTTGGAAATTTATTGGTTAGTAAATTAAGCAGATTAAATAATAACGTTATCGTAACCACCGCGTGAGTTTATTCCGATTATAATTCCTCTCCGATACTGAATTATTCAACGCCACGCGCGCATAATCGGATCGTATCGATTTATGATAATTTTCTGCGAAAATGGTCGATTCTCGTACAGAGACCAACTACTTTTTCCCATTTCGTCTTGCGTTTTTTTTTATTTATTTATTTATTTTTTTTTAATTTTTTTTAATTGAGTTATAGTTATCTGTTATACTCGGCGACTAACGAGCGTTTCGGAGCATTATGGACGTTCGAGGCGCAGATTACACGACCGGGAAACATATTACCACGCGAGCAAGTTGTTACAATTACGGGACCAGGCAAGTTTCCGCCGGATGCCACGTCCCGGTGCAACTTTCACCAGGAGGGTGAAAGCAACGCTATCTCCTATTAACCGTCTCTCTAACAAGAAACCATTCGCGGAGGGATAACACCGGCGCGCTTATCGCAAGCTCTAGGCTTTCCCCGTGCAACGTTCGAAACTTTCTGTCATTATACGTGTGTACAGTCTTACGAAGAGGCGGTTAGGCAGACACGCCGCACGTCGTTCAACTTCATCATTGACAGGAGAAGCAACTTGGACGAAAGGTATCGAGCAACTTGCTACTTGCGTAGCAGCTCTCGACGATGTGGAAATCTTCGTCAATTTCGTTAATCTGTTTCCTTTACTTTGCACGCTCGAGAGCAATCGATGATGCCGCGAGATCGAAATATTTTTTTTTTCTTTTTGCGACACATGCGTGTTGGAACATCAATCTCTTAAGAGTTTTGTTTTATTTTGAAAATGTGCACTGGCTTGATTGTTTCTGGTAAGAGTAAATGCACTTGCTGTAAGATTGAGTTAAATTATATTACAACAAATGTGACAAATATTTTTGCTGTTTCTTTGAATAATTTCTAATTTTACTGGTGCAATGTTTACAGAACTTGGCATTTTACTTTTTCCAGAAAATTATTCCATTCAAAATTCAAAATGTGGAGAAGAAAGTGAGAAATCAAATATTTGAGAAATTAAAATATATAGCAAAAGCGTTACAATAAATAGGAAGAGCGAATTCTTTTAAAAATTGTTTAAAAACTTAACACCTTCGTATAATACTTGTCAACAATCAAGTATCAAAATATTCTACTGTAATTCAAAAAATAACCGAAATATTATAAGTAGATTTATACACTTGTGTTTCTGTCCAAGCAGAAGTTGTAGCAATACTAATTTTGACAAAAAGTCGTATCTTTTGAGTAATTCAAACGATAGTCTGAAATCAGTCACGTTCGACTGTTACAGTACATTAATGAAATTAAAATTAAAAAAGTTAAATCAATACAGTAAAATTTACTAACAAAAATTGCAGAAAAATAATATTTCACGGCCCTGAGACGAGAGTCCCGTTCCCGTTGTTTTCTTCGATTCCTCTTCCCTCGATTTCACAATTTCTGTTTGCTCGCTATTCAAACAACGGGGTCGCGCCGTGGCCCGCGTTCTCAAAGGCAGCGACTCGAGCCGGCAGGATGAAACGACACAATCGACGACGTTCGACGAGCTTCGCGATCGGCTGCGATTCTCCTCGAATCGGACACACCGACATCTCTCGTCAACGATGATTAATTACTCAAGTCGCGCGTAATTTCCGTTGCTCGTCGAGTTCGAACTTCTCATTTCGGGGAGATGTAACATAGTTTTCGACTTACGAGTCTCGATAAACTTGGACGCGACCTGTCTGGTCGTACAATCTGACGTCGAATTCGTTTAGGGCAACGATCGGGCCGCATTTGCATCGGAGTTTCGCCGCGGAGCGTCGTCCCGAGGATGACGCTTTCCCAAAACGGAGGAGGCAAAATTGATTATCCCGATATCAACCTGTTCGTTGTAACGCAAACACGCTCTGAACTGTCCAAGCTCGGAGAGCATTCTGTTCCTTCGTCTGACTTTGCAGTCCAAACGTTTCGAGAAGAGTGAGACGATGCGTTTTTCAACGAGAGTTCGTATCTGTCCTGGAGAATGTACAACGCGAAAACAAGCCCTTGCACATACAGCAGAGCGTACATTACATAGCGCATCTGTGTGATCGTAACGACGCGCGAACCAAAACTGCAGGATCGACGTTTGGAAATTCTATTGTTAAAGAAATTAATAACGCTGACTGTCGAGAGCTTTCATCTCATAGAAAATGATCTCGATCAGAATCATTATATAACATCCGTTTCCCTTTTGTTTTTTGATTTTTGGTGAACACACATCGCACTATTTATGGAAAATTTCGTTGCATAGTCTAATCACTCGATCGATTTTTTATCACTGAAAGTGATTTTAGCGGGGGTTTAACCCAGAAAATCGGGCCTCTTCAGGTGCAACGCTGATGCAACGAAAATTAGCGATTGGTTGATTTGGGTCACGTGACTCGCGAGGGGGCGTGGTGTAGACCTAGAGTAGGAGTGGCGTTATCCGGTTCTGAGCGATCGCGCCTGTAATTTGTTTTCTGTCGATTCAAAATATTGGTTTGCATATCAATAAAATTTTATGACAAAAAAGTTGTCTTCATTTCCTAGTCGGAACAGTTGCTTCTGGGCCTTTCAATGAGACGAATCGTACTGGGGTATAAGTCGTGCAGTTTTTTGGTAATTCTACACATTCGTTCAAACAATCGCTCGTCTGGACTCTCAACCGCTAATATTACTTTTTTAAAGTGTTCTTCTCCCATTTGTACACGTATACGTGTGTTTGTAGATATACAGTGAACCGACTGATTGTGAGAGACGATTCTACGGTGTGAAAATGTGTCGATAAGAAAGAATGAAATTTGTTCGCTGAAAGCTCCGTTTTCGAGAAAATCGAGTTTGAAAATTTATCAACTTTCTTTCATTCTTTCTTTAGGATACATTTTCACACCGTAGAATCACTTTCTGTTCAATTGACAACGAGACAGTCTATATGTACGTGTATGTTAAAACACGCATCGTCTCAAAGACAAAAAAGAAAGAGAAAGAATACCACTCGTACCCAGGAATAAATTCCCCAAAAATTTCCTCCTCGAATATCCTCGACTCCTAATATTCCCATTTCCCGCGTCTCTCTACGAAACGTCGTGGAAATTTACAACGCGAAAAACAGCGAGCGGAGGGGAGAGGGGAGGTGTCCCTGGCATGCGAGGAGACGTTAGGCCGGAAGTTGCGGGAATCCCGCGCCATCCCGCGAGCGCGAGAATCCTCGAGGAAGAGCGGCAAGTCAGGGCCGTAGCAATGTCGGGTACGGAGGTTGGCTCGACAGCGGCATAATACGTTTGTGGGCACGGTGCCAGCACTCCCGGGAACAACCAGTTCGATCCAGTTCGCGTCACCGCCGCGAAACATTGACCTGGTTCGACGAAAATCCCCCGGTAGAAATAGAAGACGAAAGAACTGGCGGAGACGAGACGAAACTGAACCGCGGCGGGCGGAGGGTGGTGGAGAGACGCCGTGGAGAAAAATGCTCCCCATTTTTGCTGGAATTTATAATACGCCGACACGAGTATTAGAGTTCATTTGTGCAACGTCTCGGTCCCGATGAAAAATACCGGAACGCCAGTCGTTTACAGGGCCGTTTGTAACGGGAGGTGGGCGAACCGTTCGGCACGAGTTAAATCATTTTCGTCGGGGGCAACAACTCCCCTCGTTCCGCGGCAACAGCGACAATGGACGGGGGGTACATAAACGGGGTTGAGAAATGTAGCCGTATCGTCGGATATATCCGCTGCAAAGAGTAACAACCACCACCACAACCGTTGTTTCTCGAGCCAAGATATTATATATATATATATATATATATATATATATATTCCCCGGGTATGTAGAGTTCAACGTCGTAGACTCTCTTGGTAGAGTTTGGTACACTCCTCCCCGGCCCGTCTCTCCTTTAAATACACGAGGAATAGATTATTAGTGGCTCGTCCGAGGATTGAGTTGGTTAATAGTTTCGTTGCGATGGGACCGAGCTTCAATTTTGATTGCAACCTTGTACTTGCATTTGCATATCCTTCCGCGGACGGATTCTGGATCGATTCAAATCGACGCGATGCGTCTCCAAATGTGCGCGCCTCGTGGTTTCGGTACAAACAATTTAAAAAAAGATCTATCTGGAAGAAAAGGAGACGTTCAATCGTAGCGAAATGAAGACGACTCTTTTTGCCATAAAATTTTATCGATGTGCAAACATTTGAATCGATAGAAAACAAATTACAGGTGCGATCGCTCAGTACCAGACAACGCCACTCCTACTCGAGGTCTATGCCACGCCCCCTCGCGAATCACGTGACCCAAGTCAACCAATCGCTAATTTTCGTTGCATCAGCGTTGCACCTGAGAGGCCTGATTTTCTGGCTTACCCTCACTAAAATCACTTTCAGTGATAAAAGCCTGGCAGTTTCTCAGGTTTTCCAAAAGGGGTCAGCGGGCGGCAGTAAATTGGACGGAAAGGAATTTACTAATCGTCACGTCGAGTTGTGTCATCGAGGCCCGAAGGTTGCCGGGTTTCCGGGCTTTGATTTCCAAAAGCAAAAGCGGATTGAGAAAACTCGCGAGCCCGAGTGGTAACGAGGGAAAAAGAACGAGCAAAGAGCGCGCGGGTTTAGAAAGCCTGCAGCCGGGGCTAGAAAAAGCAGCATCCCTCGCAACCAACGCAAAAACATCGCGAAATCGGCTTCTGCTTAACTCTGTCAGTCGTGTAAATCCCGTGCGGAAGCTCGTACGAGACACGCTCTACGCGCGCGTGTGTATGCACGCGCTATAAAGGTTCTGCGCTGAGAGATAGATAGAGGGAGAGGGCACACACGACACAGAAGACACACACACGAGGGGGTCGCGTGTCCTGAGTGTAATTACAGGCCCAGTTGAATAACGCTTTCCCCGGTGGTCCTGTAATCTTGCGCGAGTTCCCATAAGGGCACCAAAGTTCCTCCTCCACACACACACACGCACACACGCACACACGTTGCGAAAGATATGCGTGCGGAAATACGCTCGATGCATATTAATCGACGTAAATTAAGGCCAAGCTTATTACGGCTGTTGATTGAAGCCTTCGCAGATGGTGCAAAAGATCCTCGGGTGTGTCGATCGGTTTCCCTCGCGTAACTCGATCGTTAATTGAGCGCCACGCGTACGGAGCTTGTCGATTTGTCGATCTTTATTGCCGGAAAAGTGAAAATTTACGGACCTCCTTAACGCGAAATCGAGCGCATCGTTTCCCCGCATTCTCGTTGGAACAGTTTTTATGCAGATTAATCTCGTTACAGAACGAATTTAACCTTTAAATGATAACACGGATTTCTTCGTGATTATGGTTAATTGCTGTTCATTGCGAGACGGGAATTCCAACTGAATTGCTTTGACGTGTATACGGAATGGGCCTGAAATCACTTGTTACTAAAATAATAAATCCGTAATTTTTTTATTATATATTCTTTTTAATTTATTATTTTTGTTTTTTTGTAGATTAAAATACACAAAAAGTAAAAGTAAATTTGTATGAAGAAATATACGCCTCGAGAAAGAAATAAAATAATAATATTTTACTTCGAAAGAGGAGTGTTTCTCAAACACGACTGAAATTTAGATTTTTCTTCTTTCTTTGCGCACGATTTAAAAGACAAAGTTTACGTTAGCAAGCCATAAAATTCAGCAGAAATAAAAGATAAGCTGTTCGAATCGAAATGGCGGCAATAACAGCAGCAAATATTAAAGTTAGTAATGGAAAACGTGTTAAAAAGAGCACAAATTTACGAACATTCTATGTTTGACAGAAAAAATTTCTAAAACATAATGGAAAAACTCACGTTTGAACTTGAATTTAATTTAAAATTAATAAAACTAGTTTTCTCGTACATTTTTATGTTTTATTGAAAAAAAAAAAAAAAAAGAAACAGAAGAGAAGAAACTTTTGGCCCACCCTGTACATCGAGGCTAATGACAAAGCAGAAGGTAGGAAATGATATCGATCGTAACGAAAGCGAGAAAAATTTCTCGGGTCGCTCGTGGATTCTTACACTTTGAAATCACGTTCGTTCAACAAGGTCGCATCGTCGACGATAAATATTTAGGTAGCAAAGGATTTGAGATTGAAAAGTTAATCGTAAAGCCTCCTTCTTGATCCGCTATTTCGTCCGATTGTTGCCAATTGGACTTCGATCGTACGAAATGTAAAAAATCACTTCAAAAAATTGGAATCGGCCGAAGTTAACATAATAAATGAAGTGGGAGTTAAAACAAAAATTCAATGAAAGCAAATATACCGTGCTGAATTTTTCACACGACACGACGTTGGTGAAATCGATTTGCCAGGCAAATTGTTTGCGTTGAAATTGAAAACTGCCGGGCTATCTCTGCCGCGATGCATCGATTTCTTTTAATAATAATTGAGGCTTCGGATAAAATGCTCATAAACAAATGGCGAATCAATTGTTTCCAGTTGACAGGGCGTGTTGGATCGCGCGTTTTATCTGCTCATCCTTTAATAATAAATCACGTTTTACAATCGTGAGATAAATATTGCGATCGCGCACGCTCTCTCAGCGCGATAATAAATAAATTGCCGTCTGCGTCCAGCCAGCGGAAGTACCATTTTCTCCCGCTAATGAAAAAAATCACCCGGAATTACGAATCTTGTTCGATTTAAAATCACGCAATCTAGATAAAACGTTCGATTCGAAAAAAAGAAGAAAACTGATCGAGTGATATCACGTTTCAAGTGGAGAAAATTACATAGAAAAATTCGAGCTTATTTCCGTGAGAATACAAAGAGAAAAAAACTGCACGACTTGTACCCCCAGTACGATTCGTCTCACTGAAAGGCCCAGAAGCAACTGTTCTGACTAGGAAATGAAGACGACTTTTTTGCCATAAAATGTTATCGATATGCAAACATTTGAATCGATAGAAAACAAATTACAGGCGCGATCGTTCAGTCCCAGACAACGCCACTCCTACTCGAGGTCTATTCCACGCCCCCTCACGAATCACGTGACCCAAATCAACCAATCGCTAATTTTCGTTGCATTAGCGTTGCACCTGAATTTTCTGGGTTACCCCAGCTTTTAAATCACTTTCAGTGATAAAAAAGAAAATTCTGCATTAAAATTTCTCTTTTTCAATCGATTTTAAACAACTCTCGGTCTATCGAATATTTAAAACGAAGTAAGTGTACTACATTGCTGCTAAAATCATCGATGCGTCATTACCAGGAACAACGTTACCGGAGCAACGGCCGCGCACGTTATATTACATTCCTAAAATCTCTAACACGATCAAAGATTCAATAATGGCCTTGATGCTCGAAAGTCTAGTATAAAGTCTGCGTTCCACGGTGCAGCCAACCTGTACGTAATAATAAGTACACGCACGTTTGACGTATCTTCGACGCGATCGTCATCTTCGTCTTCATCACTAAATCAAAGAAAAGCTGTTCGTTCAACGCAGCGCGAAGCGCCACGAAGAATTTCAATAACCATTTCGGTATTTCAAGTATTTCGTTGCCTCGTTGTTTCTAACAGAGATCATTTTGCACCGATGTACGTCGTTCAAGCCGGAGGAAGCAGTGGCTCACGTGCTCCTCTGGTTGATTAAAGGAACAGCGACTGATTAAAAGTCCAAATGACCAAGCGGTAGGTCGAGTTAATTCAACTTTTACTCTTTGCCTCTCGTTGTCTCGCGGCAAATGACGGAAGATACGCAAGGGATTCTGCATGCGTGCAGAAATAATAAAATAATCTGACAACGTTGGCAAATAAGTTTTAATAAGTTAAGTAATAAGAGGTAACACTGACGCAAACCGACGAATTCTGCGAAACACGCGTGAAATTCTTCACCCGAGAATGCCCAGCGATAATTATTAAAAATTCAATTCAGAGATTCTTTATCGAGAGTGAAACGTTGATAAACGAAGCAACTGTAAACAAAGTCGACGGTACAATGAAATGCACATTTTATTAGATACAAAGGATCCTCGGACCTTCTAGGATCCGCGAAATCCCTAAAAGGAATGAGGATGCTACTCGAAGACTACAAATGACAAATTGGACTCTATCGAACGAGTTGTAGCGCTTTTGAACAAACGTCGAATTATACAAGTGTATAACTGTATAAGTTGTGTAACTATACATTTTTTTACGCAAGAGTGAGCATTACAGCGTAGCGAGGAATTTGAGGTGATCGATTTCGAGGGTACAACGCGGGGCTGGGATAGAGGGTGGCAATCAGGAGTCGGTGATTTCGAATTCTTTTGTGTCATTGATAGCCAGGCACGATTCGAGCGGGCTCCCTTTCGCAGCTCGGGAACCCGGCTGCGGACACCAGCGATTTGAATTTAAATAACGCACCGGGACGTCGCCGTCAGGGCCGGAAACTACGTTTCCAGGTCGGAAAGGAGCCTCTGGCTATTTGCAACAGCCCCCTTTGTATCGGTCGCTTCTAATGCGAGAGAAATTTCTAATTAAACTCGGATATAACCGACGACTAATTATTGCTTTACCCCTTACTACTCGCGACAAAGGATTTTCTTTTTTTTATTTATCCATTCTTTGCACGTCGCGTTTCCTACACGTGCCGTGATCAGTGGCGAGCGATCGATGATCGAAAGAAAGGGACAGGATCGATCGACTCTGCGCGAAAGAGCAAGCGCATTTTTTTTCTGACACGTGTATATTTTATACGCAGTATGACACGTGTATATTTTTACTCCTTTGAATAAATATACTACGGGATTTAACAAGAAACTGTAACAATAACTATTTATTTTAATCAATGTGTAACAAGATTTTATGACGACCGTTTGATTGATTGTTAACAAGTGAGAATACAATATATCTTCTGCCATTTTAGTTTCCTCTTTCTTCATTTTAAATCAGCATCGCCGCTGTTAAACTCGGCTTATAAAAATACGCGCGCCGACAAACTTATATGGAGGTTTATTCCTTTTGATAAATATATTAGAAGAATTAACAAGAAACGACAACGATTGTTATTTATTTTAATTTACGTGTAATAAGATCTTTGTGACGACCGCTTGCTTTGCTTGAGTCTTAATAATTTTCCGCTGTTTTAATTTCTTCGTTCAAACGCAATTAACTTCGTTTTAAACCGCGAATTCACTTTGTAATCTGGTTGTTGGCTGATCGTTTCAGAAAATGAAATGCACGATCTCGTTGACAATTGTCAACGTTGACGATCGCTCAGTACCAGATAACGTCACTCCTACTCGAGGTCTAGCCCACGCCCCCTCGCGAGTCACGTGACCCAAATCAACCAATCGCTAATTTTCGTTGCATCAGCGTTGCACCTGAAGAGGCCCGATTTTTTGGGTTACCTCCGCTAAAATCACTTTCAGTGATAAAATGATCTAACGTGTACGGCGAAGAAGTCAAAACGACAGTGTCAGAATTGGTTTGCTAAATTTTACTGCTGATGAGAGGACATCGAATCGTTCTTGGAACTCGTTTTTCGTCAAGACAGAAGAGAATGTTTTCAAACGCGGAATCACGGAGATGGAAAAAATTAATCGAGAGAAAATATGTATCAATATGTTAATAAAGTTTTCGTTTCTCACGAAGAAATTCACTCGCAGCAAAGAGAAAAGAAGAATTACTTTTTGGCTAATCTAATATTATTGGCAGTCGTGAAATTCAATATCTATCAGTTCCACGTTGCAATTCCTTTCCGGCCGAGTTTAATTTAATTTAATCTCTGCCGTTTTAATAGTTTATCAACGCTTGATTTCCTCCGCTTTTCCTTCCTTCCCGACGCGTAAATAGCAATCCCTAAAGAGTGCCAGCCGCACGCGCTACCTTTGACTCGATTTCCATTGTTTCAATGAAATACCGGAATTGGACAAAAAAAAAGAAAAACTTGATTGCTTTACCGCGCGGCCACATTTCACGCTGATATCTTGTCGTTTTATCGCTTTATTTCGACGGGACGCAAAGCCACGTGAATTTCACCTCTTTGACTCTTTTTTTTTCTGTTTTTCTCTTTTTTCTTTTTTTTTTTTCAAACGGTACAACTTCGCTGCACCCAGATCCATCCTCATCCGAGGATACAAACAAAATTATTCTAGATTTTCCCGTACAAAAGAAACGTCTTTTTTTTTTATTCCTCCGATATAAAAATTCTACAAAAATCCCTCATTTTTCTCGCTTTCCACTCGGGAATTTTCCGAACGCTTTATTGTTTTTTTTTTCTGTTTTTTTATACCGCGCGATGTTACACGCGGAAAAATAATTTTCCAAGGGAAAGATAAACAGAATTCCTCGCGTACCAAAAACAGTCACTCGTCGATCAATTTCCCCCTCCCCCACCACCACGAAGATCCTGCGTTTTATATCGTTCCGAGATTGTAACGGGGATCATAGGATTTCCACGACGTAAATTCACCATTCACTCCCCCAACTATAAATCCTTTCATTGAAACAAAACCAAACAAAGTGGTATCGATTCGCGGATGTGTCTTGTTGCAATCGAGTTTTCAGATTCGCAAGTTTCTCGAATGATACAGCGAAGAGTACCAAAAAAAAAAAATGATCGTACGATGAATCTACTCGAGCTTGTTATAAAAAGAAAAATTTGAATCTTCAAGATCACGCTAAGCCTATGTTAGTCATGAAAAAAAATTTTCTTTCGTTTTCAGACGCATCTGGAGTTTTACAAGTTTTTAGAAAAGAAGTATCCTCGTTCGTCTACTCGCCAGATGATTTATCGTGAAAATCATCCTCGAAAAATACTCGAGACTGCCAAAGTAGAAGTTTGCGCTTTGTGAAACACTCTTTTACAAAGTCGCATTATCGACAATTTTTCATCGTCATTGAGTTTCGCTCTTCGCTGCGTGAGAATCGACATCGAGAAATTGAAATTTATCTCCTCGGCCGATGCTCTGCCCGTTAACTTTGCCCTCCCGGCACTCGGAAAAATCGAAATCGTAATCTGCTAATTGCCCCTGCTAGGGGCCGGCCGATCGGATCGTAAGAACTTCGCGAGGAATCAGAGCGAAATTTATGACGGAGTAAACCGATTCACTTCCAATTCGCCGATCCAAGATATCGCGAAAAGGAAAATTTATATCCTGCTAACTGCGCCGGAAATCGGATTTACAACTTAGAAACTGTCTGAGACGCACCGGTCCAACAAATCCCCGGAAATCGTCTCCCGTTCTCATCCGAGATGCACCTCTAAACTCATCCATTTACAATCGAATTGTCGACGATGTTTTATCCAGCGTCCTCGCCTCGCCCCTTTGAAATTGCGTGCCAGTGCCGAGACCCCGTTCGCCGTCCATTATACGTACATATGTATATTTTCCCGCGATCAACCACGTGAATATCGAACGTACGGAAAATTACACGAGGGTGCACATTTTCCGTATGACGTCGTTGAAAGTGGTTGTGAACGACGAGAAATATTTAATATCCTTCCGGATATCGCCGGAGGCATCGATAAATAAGATCGCGATTAATTTACGGGGATTTTCCTCTTTCTTTTTTTTTTTAAACGCGGGATTTCTTTTTTCGATTACAGCTCGGGACCTAATTTATACAGCGACCGACCCAATTTAATTTTTTGTCCTCGGAAATATTTTTTGTACCATCTGCCAGCGATTTATTCGCAAAATAGCGAGTGAAGTATCAAATAAAATGACACGACACTGGAAATAATCACATTTAAATGTGTTTAATATTTAGCGTGAAATTTTGTCCATTATATTTCTCTAATGTGTGACTTTGTTTGAAGCAATCGCCAAATATATATTCGTATATTCGCGTAATTTCAATTTTCTGAAAAATTTCCTTCACTTTCATTTTGTAAACTTTCGTAAGAAGCAGCAAGAAACTTGGCTTGCTAACTGTAACTGTCTTGAATTGCTCGAATGATGATTCGACGACGATGAGTGTCGACTGACCCACGACTGCCTCCATCCTCAAGAATTTCTTCATTCGAAATTTTATTATTTATTATTCATTATATATCTATTATATAATTTTATTCCTTCTATGTCGTTATATTATACACCATACCTTCGTTACAATTATCGTAATTGGCAATTATAAAAAGACTGTATAAGTTTAACTGTCAGCTAAATTTAAGCATGACGTCCTCTCACATTAAGGGGACAGTCGAGTGCAAAGGGGTTAATTTCGACGAACCCGAGTGTTTCGCATCTGGTCCCTCGGATTGCAGTTTCGTATCTCGCTCCAACTGAATTAGCAATTGTGTCGCAAAGTGCATTGTATCCGGCTGCAGCGCGGCTGAAAGCGAGACGAGCCTCTGTTTCAGGCTTTCCTTCCTATCCGCGACTCGCAGTTTTTCTCGTTCCACGAGAATCGAACCTTCCCTCTCTCGATATATAGACAGGGCCCCAACGTTTGACCGTCGTTTGCGCGCCGTTTTCCCTGCACGCTCCCGGACCGATTAACTCGTCGATGACAGCTTCCAATGCCTATCACCGAGACCTCGTTTCCTCCACCGTAAAATCGATCTAAATATAGCGATCCAAGGGGCTCTACCTGCGCGATGTGCGCGCAGTTTGCAGCAGTTTGCAGCTGTTCGAAGCTGCTACGTTGCCAACGAACGCCAACGAAGTTTGGCGGTCGTCCGGCGCGAGTGGAACGGTTAATTGGACAAACGAGGGAAAAATTCGCCCGTTTGCTTTCGATCGAACGAGATCTCGCTGGCACAGTGATCTGAAACAGCGACGCTTTTACGGCCAAACGGCAATCTTTCAAGTTTAGCGAATTCTGATGAAGTTTCTTTTTTGCAAAATAGAAGGACACTTTGAAACACTGGAATCCAAAATATCGCTCGTTTCGGACAATTATGGGAACGAGTGGAATAAAAATTTTGAAAGTCAGAGCGAAGCTAATTCCTTTAATTTCTAATTGCGGAATTAGATAATTAAATAAAGGGTTGAAATTGGCGTTCAACGCATATCGATATATCGACAAGCGTGTTTCGAATATTTAAATTATACTCTAAGCGTATTTTAATCCACGTACAAGCTGAATAGTAAGTCGAACTTTGAGAATGGTTTTAAAAGATCAAGAGTGACTGACATCAGTCGAAAGTTTACAAATTTTGAGCGCAACCTTTAAATAGACGTGGATTTTAAGAAGTATTGTAGAGACCCGATGATGATATCTGCACGCCTGAATACACAGTTACGCTTGAATCTCGAACGCAAAGCACTATCGCCAGAATTTTTCAGTTATTTCCGATGATTTAACGAAAAAAAAATTCTGTTCCCACAAAAACTCGAGGAAAAACTGCTTTCATTTTTTAAACGTCGTTATATATTTTTGACCCGATTTGACCACTCGGTCTGAGACCTAGAAAACAATTTTGGCCACGAAAACGCGGTCACTCTGGACCACTCCAGTCGCGAGTCGGAAAATCGTCCGTGGCGTCGTAAATTCGAAAAACTTAACGAACGACCGAGTGACCACTGAATTCCAATCCCCGTCCGATAGAAAGTAGAACATCTCGCAGCAACGAACGAACGCGAGCGCAATCCTCCGCGAACGCGTTGGACGAAAAGGGAGCAAAACGGTGTCGCCTGCACGTTGCCATGATTTAGAGATATACGAGCGTATTCTACCATGTAAATCCCACCCTCCTCCTCCCCTGCGATCATCGGCGCGTCCGTGAGAAACGGCGACGCGCGTCCTTCGTACGCTGACGCGTTAAATCGCGCGATGGAACGAAATATGGAACGTCCTCGCGTTTGAAAAATTGCCCCGCCGGATTTCCGCTCGTTTAGGCCCTCGAATGTGTTAATTGCACCGCGGGGAACAAAAAAATGTCCACGAGGGAGAACACGACCCGCGGTTCAGGGACGTGTTTCGCGTCTAATTGTTCGCAGACCACGAGATACCGCGGACCGATAGGATAACAGTCAAAGGCTTCAGCCCCTCGATTGAAAAGCTTTCTTTGTTTTTTTAATTCGTCTTTTACAAAGTTTCACGATTTTGTTTTCCTTTTTACTTTCCTCGGCGAACATCTCTATTTCGCACGCGCGAAATATTTAAATATTTAAATTGTGGCAGGTGTAAAAATTAGAGTGTGGAATGTTGTTGGTCGATCTTGAGGATCGTCAGCCTTGCAAGCGTCAACAGAGGCCTGAGCGCCTGGGTTAAAAAGCTTTCTTTCTTCTTCGCAAAATTTTTGTGTTTCGCGCCTTGCAAATTTTCACGCCACCCTCGATCGAAAAAAAGCTCTGTTTCTCGTTCAACTCGTCTTTCAAAAAATCGTCGTCCACGGTTTCAAATTTCCAGAAAATCGAGTTCGAACCGAAACTCCCGTTTCACGATGACACAGCGAAATACTACTCGACGATTGGCACTCACTTTCCCGCTGGCAGTGAACTGGAATAAGAACGTATCACGCCGAAGCGATACACGGTTTGGAAACGGCAATTTCATCCACGAGTCTGCAATTATTGTGAAACTCGAAGCTCGTGACGCTATGATATGTACAAATATATATATATATATATACACACGTATATTTGCATACATATGCGCGGATGCAGGGCGATAAATTCAGAGTTGTTACACGCGTGCGTCGCAATGGGCTGACACGGGCGAATAAAAAGTAAAAAGCGGCGCATTTTCACGGCGATGGCGGGGTATTGGAAACGGAGGAACACTATTTCCAAACGCGACGCGAATCCCCGTGATCCTCGAAAATTGTTGCCTCCCCCGAATTTCCCCATTCACGGTGAAACATCGCCCGTTTCCTATTTTAACGCAAAGATTGATCCTCCTTATATTGGATGATTCGGTGGATTCCTTCCTTCCTTCCTTCCTTCCTTCCTCCTCGAAAGAAATATTCCCGAGATTCCCTCGCTGATCCGCGCAGTTGTTACGATTGAAACATCCGAATGGAAATAATGCGAATATCTCATCTTATCAACTCTCGCGAAACGCGGCTTGTACTTCGTCCAACTTGCAACGCGCGCGCGGGAAACTAGAGAGAGAGAGAGAGAGAGAGAGAGAGAGAAGAAAAGGAAAGAAATCTGCTACTAATGGCAAGTTCCTTGGGAATCAAGGACCGAAAGGCAAGGGTAAAAAAGAAAAAGGGGAGAAAAAAATAATTCGAAGCTTTCGCCGGAAAGCTCGGGCGCGCGTAACGCGAGAAAGATCGCAATAATTAAAAAGAATTTACGCGATATTTTTCAGATTAAAACTGAGTGAGAGAGAGAGAGGGGGAGGGCATTATCTTGCTCCACTCGTTTCTCCCCAACAGCTGCACCAAACCTAGTTATACCGGAGGCGAATGGAATTTTAGTAGGAAATAGATCAGATATTACGTGGAAATCCTCTTAGCGGGCACAATTAAACGTACGGAGGGCGTTTAAACTTTTTACCTGTGCGAGTCGAGTTACGAAATGCTCGTGATACACTCGTCCAAATATGTAACGACCAAAGTTCCGCCAAAGAAACACGGCTGCCATTAATTGCAGCCATTTCGCGGCATTAGCCAATAATAAGAAGAAGCTCGGACGCGCGTTTTCGGCCGAGCAAAATTTTCCGTCGGCCGATACAAAGACGCGGAAAAGCGAAGATTCTCAATTTTCGAGGAGGGACTCGGTCCCTCTGTATACAGGGTGGCCCATTCAACACTAACTGTCGACGACCAAAACATAAAATTTTTCCATCAGAAAGTGAAAGAAACGGAAAATCTTTATAATACTCTTAAATAGGATACACGAGTTTTTATTTTTGTATTTTACGGAGGATCATTCGAGTCTCCAAAAATACACAGTTTTATATCTGTGAAAGATTTAACAAAAATATTCAAATGGTCTTTTTGGCCATTTTGGTGGTCCTAGAGTGAAGCGAGGCCACCTAAATATCCTATCGAAAAATATTTTTTGTCCAACGCAAATGGTATCGAGACGCAAAAATATCGATAAGATGCGTTCGTTTATGGTAAAAATGGCCAATGTTTGAGAGATAAATTTATGCGTAAGACTTAGATTTTATTTTCGAAGGTCGTGTTCCTACCAAAAATATAGAGTTGTATGAAAAAAAAGAAAACCATCAATAATCTGGAAAAAACCATTGTTGCCAGTTATTGGTCTTTGAAAAAAAATATTTCCTGCATCGTCGCCACTCGAAAAGAATTATTTCAGGTGGCCTCGCTTAAATGGACCGGCCCGTATTCGCTGAACTTCCAGCGAGACGAAAATTTAAACGCATCGCTTGAAAAGCGACTGCAGCTAGCCGAATATCTGCGGAGTATCATCTATTTTAACATCAAGCACACCTCCCCGTAAAAATAACCATTCCTTTTGAACTGCGTTGTTTCCACGATACTTTATCAAAAGTCTGCCTTTGCTATCACGCTGAATCAACGGCCCCATTAACCAAATTGAGGGCCGCTCCCGGAGTGTGAGAAACGGCTTTTGCAACAGACAGAGAGAGAGAGAGAGAGAGAGAGAGAGAAACTGCACGAAACGAGGAATCGAAAATGGCCAGCTGACTAATTAATAATCAAGGGGCAAACGCAAGACATGAAAAACGCGTAATTTCGCACGTTTCCGGTGGGAAACGTAATCCAGACGCCACGGATTTTCAGAAAATAAAGACGTTCCGAAAATAAATCAACCGCCGCTGATATCCAAACACGAAGAAATTTCGAGGTATCGATAAACTCTGTAGACGCGGTAGCTAAACTTTTCGTCGATCTCTGTTCTCGCATTTCGCGGACAACGTTTCGACAAATTACACGCTTCCTCCCGTTAACGCTCACCGAATTTCTGCACACTTGTTGCCGACTTTGCGTTGTTTAGACGTTTCCATTACACGAGGAAACCAACAGCCGGCCAGTTATCAGTTCGGATCGATAGATTCGAATCCTGCGATTGGACTGATTGACTTCACATTCACAGAGTGGTAAAAACTTGGCGACTCGGAGACCACATTCGTGGAAATTTGCATATCTCGACATCGAGATTATATGTTATATCAGCAAAATGGATTAACTTAATTTCTCGTATCTTTACTATAGTTTCACGAAATCACTGTTAACACGTTGCATATTGGGCTACATACTAATTTTATCACTGAAAGTGATTTAGCGGAGGTAACTCAGAAAATCGGGCCTCTTCAGGTGCAACGCTGATGCAACGAAAATTAGCGATTGGTTAATTTGGGTCACGTGATTCGTGAGGGGGCGTGGAATAGACCTCAAGTAGGCGTGGCGTCTGGTACTGAGCGATCCCGCCTGTAATTTGTTTTGTATCAATTCAAATGTTTGCATATCAATAAAATTTTATGGCAAAAAACAGTTGCTTCTGGACCTCTCAGTGAGACGAATCGTACTGGAGTACAAATCGTCCAGTTTTTGGTTACTTCCTATTTAGACTAGCGTGGAAAGTACGATTAATAGTTTTACTTCTGAAGTATGTCTTACAATTATTACAATATAAAAACTGTAATTATCAAGAAAAGAGTCTAGTGTTTAAGCTGCATTACAAAACAAAGCAGTAAATTTAATTTTAAGGTATTATTTTAACAAACAATTCTTTAACGATGCAAAATTAATTTAAAAGAAAAGATTTTGTTCCAAGTATTCTTAGTATTATTGTTTACGTACTAAATAATAATAATTTATTCTACAAATTATATAATATTATGGAATGATACTAAATATTAATAAATAATATTTATTTTAACGTTATTTTGATAACAAATTTTACAAAAATTTCGTCTTCTTACCAAATTTAACCAATCTTCACAGACAGTTGGATAAAATAATCGTCACGTGATATACAAGTTATGAAGATGACAATACATAACTTTGTAATAAACTTTTAAAAACATTCTTCGTTTTTAAACTTCGTTTTTAAACTTCTCGACCAGGTCGTATTACAAAATGAATCAGCTCAGCTTCTCGAATCTCTTCGCCACAGTTTCACCTTCGAAAGATGGTCGCGAAATCGCTGTTAAACAGGCGCAAGCTAACCGCGGCTGAAGTCATCCGCAACGGGGAACGAGATTTCCGAATAAATCGTTCTTAAGACGATCGCTACCAAGATCGATCATAGACGCCGCGGATTATCGGATTTAGGCATTTGCCTCTGCCACCCTCGTCTTCAAATCGGGGACAAACATTCGCATCGATGGAAATTGAGGAAATAAGCAGGGATGGAAATTACAATGGAAAAAGCGAGATGATCTTGCGCGATGAAAACTCGTCTTTCAAAACTCGGCCAAGTTGGATGGATTTTCATTCATTCTCCTCGGCGCAAAGCAAAGAAACCGAGCAACAAATCATCCAGGCTAAAATCAATCTATATTAAGTATGTAAGAAGCTAGGACTGAAAAGTTGAGGTTAAATTTTATAAATAAATTCTCCACTCCTCGTCAAAGGTCAAACAAAGTTCCAGAAATCCGCTTACTTCATCCGGGCTGCGATTACGCGATCCGGTGTTTATCTTCGCCGAAAGCGGAGGATAAGTATCCATTCGCGGCGGAGAGAACGATCCACTCGTAAATCTGCAACTACGACTCGAGATCCGTGTAATCGTTAACCGGTTTATCGCGATCGATTTCACGGCTGCCAGGACACATATTCGCGAGAGGAATCCACGAAAAACTCGATTGGACGAAGGTAGAGGCGTATAATTCGACGATTGGATTCGCCGCGAAGATCGATCAGTGCACCAATCATGGTTGTTTGTTTATTCGACGATAAAGTTCGATCCAACACTTTCTTTAACTCGTACAGTGCCGTTTTAACTGACCAAATTGTCGAGTGGATCGCCGATCGACGCGAGTACTCGCCAATTATCAACAATGGCTAATTTATCGAGTGGCACGCGCTATCGAGTCGTTAAACATTACGTTTCAATTGTCCGATTATTAGTCATTCGATTCAATCTTCAAAGCATTTTACGAGCGAAAGATTGTTAAGTCAAAAATACTCGCTATTTACGATTACAATACTTGTTACGTAAATGAAAAATGAGGCAGAGATCGTTCGATGAACATCACGTTTATTAGATTTAATCCGATCATTAAATTTAATTGTCCGATTATTAGATCTAGTCTTCCGATTCAATCTCAAAATAAGCACTTTTTACGATCGATTTTCTGCGAAAAATTGTTGAGCCAAAAATACTTGCGAATGAAAAATAAACGAGTGATCGTTCGATGAAAAATCACGATTCAATTGCCCGATTATTAAATCTAACAGATTGTTCGAATCGAAATTAATTTACATCCAGTATTGCTCGCTAGATTACATCGACTCTTTTGCCATAAAATTTTATTGATATGCAAACATTTGAATCGACACAAAACAAATTACAGGCGCGATCGCTCAGAACCAGACAACGCCACTCCTACTCGAGGTCTACGCCACGCCCCCTCACAAATCACGTGACCCAAATCAACCAATCGCTAATTTTCGTTGCATCAGCGTTGCACCTAAAGAGGCCCGATTTCCGCTAAAATCACTTTCAGTGATAAAACGGAGGAAAGATCGTTGGACGAAAAAGCGGTCGGACAAGCGGGATCGATCGGTTCGAAACTCGGCAGATACAAGGGAGATCAGCGCAAAGAGTTTCCCTTCGCCGGTGGAAAATTGAAATTCAAATGCGATCGTCAAAGTCCGTGAGGACAATTAGCGTTTCTTAAAAGGGACGGTTGGCTGGGTGGCTGGCTGGCTGGCAGCGACCGCCGTCGCGTAATTTTTCTATGCGAAATTAAGCCGTCTCTCTTCAACTGTACGTGCACGGGCATCCATGAAATTCATAAAGCGTGCGGTAAAACGGAAGCGTCGCATTAAAACGCGGCGTTCCCGTGTTTTAGAAAAGCAGACGCGTTTTCTCGCTTGGTTTTAATTAGCTCAACGTCGCGCTGGAATACACTTTTATTTGATAAGAGTGAGAGAGGAAAGAAAAATAAGAAACGAGAGGAGAGAAGAGAAGTAGAATAAGAAGGATAATCCCTCGGTAATCGGGTGTACGGAGGAGATTAATTGCGAGTGTTTAAATAGCACCGTGTTGGTATTCCACCGATCGCCGATTCGTAGATTTAGAAAATAATCCCGGCTCGGTTCCATCTTCCAATCGAATCGATACTTGCAATTACAAGCTTGCAAGCCATTTGCAAGCAACAAGGTCACTCGCAGGAGACAAATACCGCGACGAGAAAAATGCGAAACGACGATTTAGAATAGCAGAGAGAATTCTCCGGCGGGTTAATAGAAATTACACGGACACGCGTTAAACTCGACTAAACGATCGCGGCGATTAATTCGCTCGCCAACAATTTCGCAGAAAAAGATAACGCCGGCCAACTTCCTACACACGGCCAAACTTTGCGAATTAAACTGCGCCAAGATAGCTCGGTGATCGCGATTAGAGTCACTCGTTCTACCTAATTCGTAGAACAGCGTGCTATCTGGCTCCAAAGTACTGCGCGTAGCAAAAATATCGTTCGAATTAAAAATACAATACAGCACGCAACACGCTTTAAAAAGAAAGTAGATTCAATTGATTTCATCGTTTTAGTCGCGCAACAGCAAACAACTTGTTTGAAACGGACAAAGAGACACAGTGGCGGACTTGGAAGATTATCAAGCACGGTCTGACCGAGTTGAGCAACTTGCAGTCGCTCGGAATCGGAACTGATACGGATTTGCGCCAACTCAAGAAAAGAAGATTCCGCGGATCATTGCAAAGGAAAAAAGAAATAATAATAAAAGACTAGTGGAACAATACGTGAACTCACCTATATGTATTCGACTACACAAATATGTATTCGATACTTCCACCAACAAATAGAAACAGAAAAGATTCCGTGGCTATCTAGATAGGATCGACATGGAAACTGAAAACTGCACGACTTGTACCCCAATACGATTCGTCTCACTGAAAGGCCCAGAAGCAACTGTTCTGGCTAGGAAATGAAGACGACTTTTTTGCCATAAAATTTTATTGATATGCAAACAATTGAATCGACACAAAACAAATTACAGGCGCGATCGCTCAGTAGATCTACCAGACAACGCCACTCCTACTCGAGGTCTACTCCACGCCCCCTCGCGAATCACGTGAACCAAATCAACCAATCGCTAATTTTCGTTGCATCAGCGTTGCCCGATTTTCTGGATTACCCCCGCTAAAATCACTTCCAGTGATAATAATAATAAAAGACTAATGGAACAACACGTGGACTCACCTATGTACACAAATATGTATTCGATACTTCCACCAACAAATAGAAACAGAAAAGATTCCGTGACTATCAAGAGAGGATCCACATGGAAGCTGAAAATCACTCGTCGCAATTGTAGATTCGAAACGCAGCCCGAATACGTACGAGCTTTGAAAACACTAAATGTAATCGCGTCCTGAGATCTTATCTCGAAGAATTCGACGCGTGGCTGGTAAATAGATTTCGCGGTAGAGGCAGCGGTGCCTCGAGGTACTTTAATCCGAGATCCGACGACTTATCGCCTCGGTGCGTTTCCGGCGAGAGAGCCACCGAGATTAACGAGTCCGCGTTAATTCCCTTTTTCGGCGATCAGCTCATGTCCGCGGCAAGTGGCATTATGAAGAGAGATCTCCTCTGAACCCGGGCGGTAATGCCCGAATTTTTAATGTAACTGCATTAAATTTTCATGAATTTTACACGACCGGGTAATTCCGACTCCGGCCGGCCTGAACATTTGCATTGATCGTCTAACCGTGTAATTTCATCGTGATTCGTGGAACGAGGGGAACGATTCGTTTCGCGAAACAATGGAGATTGTTTCAAACGTCGAACGAAGCGTCGAACGCGTCAATGACACCAACAAAAGCACCTTAAAGTTCCTCAACCGCGATGAAATGCGGCTCGACTAACGATCTCGGCGCTCACTAAAATTAACATCGTTTGGTTATGTCGAAAATGACGCTCCAACGTGTGTTTTCGCTATTTGCGAAATCGTTCGGCATCGGCCAGCGATTCGTTATTACGTGCCATACGGCGGCAGAAAGTGATATATAATAATTCCGCGTAACGACGTGATCCCCCGTATACTCGGTGGATGTGTTTCAAGTAAATTGCTTTCACGGATGGCGCATGCAAATTGCGATATTATTTAAATGCAGTCGCGCGCTTTTTATCCTCTGAAGAATTAAAATAACTCCATTCTGCTGTTTCGAGGCCAGCGTTAATAACCGTTGTCCTCCGAACGGGACGCCGGATTTCTTTCTCTTTCGCGAGGTTTAGAAACGTCAAACGTCAGCTAGAAACGAAATTTTCGAGAATTGTGGAAGATTCAATTCCTTCGGGTTCGTTTCCTCAATTCGATACTCTTAACAAATTGCGTTACAGCATTTTGAACAAATTCAAGTGACACGAGTCCTTCTGTCGTACTAATTGAGCGCGCAGTCAAGTAACGCATATAGAATGAGGCAAAAGTTTCTTCTCACCTACTTTTTTTTTAATAAAAATATTGACAACTAACTTTATTAATTTTAAATTAAATTTAAGTTGAAACATGTTACGTTTTAAAAATTATTTCTTTCAAATATTGAAATTCGGAGCCAAATTCAGTCATATTTAAAACATTTAATTGAGCGCGCAGTCAAGTAATGCATGTAGGATGAGGCAAAAATGTTTTCCCACCTACTTTTTTCTAATAAAAACATCAACTAACTTTATTAATTTTAAATTAAATTTAAGTTGAAACATGTTACGTTTTAAAAATTATTTCTTTCAAATATTGAAATTCGGAGCCAAATTCAGTCATATTTAAAACATTTAATTGAGCGCGCAGTCAAGTAATGCATGTAGGATGAGGCAAAAATGTTTTCCCACCTACTTTTTTCTAATAAAAACATCAACTAACTTTATTAATTTTAAATTAAATTTAAGTTCAAACATGATGTTTCCCATTACGTTTTAAAAATTATTTCTCTCAAATGTTGAAATTCGAAGCCAGTCATTATGGTATTTAAAGCAAGTTAGAACTGATAACCAGGGTTACCAAGAGTGTCATTGGCTACTAAGAAGACATCGTGCAGCGAAATGTGGAAAGAAATTAAATTACTTAACGAAACATTAATTGAAACGTTTATCGGAATCGAATGGGATCGATCAGCGTGACGCGAGAGCGTCGACTTCATGGTCGGGTGAAACGGTCGATGAGATGAAAACGTCGAGATGAAAAGTCTAGTCAAACTCGGAGATAAACAGGAGCGAGTTCGTTTGTTAAACGCACGGTGCACACGGTAGTCGGAAGCCGATTAAACGGCTGGATAATCATCGTGTTTGAGAATAGCCTGATCGGATAATGATTTCAGTTAATTAGCACTGAAATCCCCGCGAGTGGACCAACACACTTACGTCCGTTACGTTACGTTACGTGCGATCCGCACTCGAGCTCTTACGCCGGATTAGGCCGCGATAAGTGTTGGACCAGAGTCAATTTATAGTTCATTAATCGCCCACGCGATTCCAGCTTTTTTCCGTTTCAATCCATTTTCATTCCTTTCGCTTCACAAAGAGAAAATTGTTTCTGAAGAATGGCTGTGATTTTCACAGCGAGCGATAACAATCAACACCTGTTATGCACCGAATGGTACGAATCCTTCGAAACAAATAGCATAGAAATTATTCGATATTCAATTCTACGTAATTAGGTGTGATGTAAAATTACGGAAATTATTCGGCGACTCGGCCGAATAATTTCAAAACTTTCATTAAATCATATTAAATTAATCCTCTATCGTTGCGTCGCGTCGCCTACATATACGTACATATGTACACGTTCTAATTTTGAAAATAAAATACCGCGTGTGCCGTAACTCGGTGCTACAACCGATTCCGTGCGACAGAACGAGTCGAAGAGAGGAAATAAAATTTTCGTGGAAATCGAAAATTTTATAAATATTATAAATAATATAAATAATGTAATAATAATAAATAATATAATTATAAAAAATAATAATAAATTTGAAAATATTATCGAGTATGTTTGCACAGTAGATTACACATGAAAAAAAAATGAGTCGAAAGAAAAGAATAAAATTTGTTCATCGAGTGTGCGAAAAATCTAGTTTGAAAATTTATCAAGTACCGTTTAGAGAAGGTTCTTCCACGCGTGAAAATAAGTGAATAAAATTTTCCTGTAAGATGCTCCGTTTTCGAGAAAATCGAGTTGGAAAATTTACCGCGCGCACGTGTGCCAAGGCAAATTTTAACGAAACGATATTGAGAGCCTATTTTCTAGGAGATGACACTTATTCTACGTCTTTTCGCTTATTTTTACGCGTGGAATATCCTCGCGTCGATTATTCGCGCTTGTCTAACACAAAATCAACTAAATTATAGATATAAATGTGATAAATTTTTAAATTTGATTTTCACGAAAATTTTATTTTTTCTTTTCGACTCGCTTTCTTACACAGAATCATCTGCTACTCGACTGTGTCATCAGTTACGGGACACCCTGTACTTTCGAATACTCTTCATCAGGTGTGTCCATCTCCGCCTTGTACCAAAATTGGAATACTTGACTGAGAATTTTATTATTTGAATAATTTTAACCATGCACCTATCATACCTTTCTTTTAATTTAGAAACAGAGTGATTAATTACGAATAATTTCCAAGAGCCAACGAAATATTTTTTATTCCAGACGGTTGGCATATTTGCTACTCCATTCTCAGTCGATGTCAATACGTTGCCAGCGAACGTGCAAATGAAATGGTCTATGAGTTGCAATCAGGTATACAACTCGAGGAAAAATTTATCCAAGTGTCTTTATTAGATTTTCATAAACTACACCTGTCTAAAGAAAAATACTGCTGTTCGTGATGTTCCTTTTGGAGAGGGACATCATATTTATATTTGCATATATGAAGCACACAAAAAAGTAAATACTCTTTGTATTGCCACTATCTGTATCAAACCAGATATCTATGAACTGGTATCTAAAAAAACAAGCTCAGTGTTCTCGTCAAAAACTTTCACACTATTATCACTGAAAGTGATTTTAGCGGAGGTAACCCACAAATCGGGCCTCTTCAGGTGCAACGCTGGTGCAACGAAAATTAGCGATTGGTTGATTTGGGTCACGTGACTCGTGAGGAGGCGTGGGATAGACCTCAAGTAGGAGTGACGTTGTCTGGTACTGAGTGATCGTGCCTGTAATTTGTTTCGTGATTCAAATGTTTACACATCGATAAAATTTTATGGTAAAAGAAGTCGTCTTTATTTCCTAGTCAGAACAGCTTCTGGGCCTTTCAGTTTTTTTTTTAATTGATATAAATATAGTTTTCTAATGAATGTATTGTTTCACTATAAAAAAGTTGTTTCAATGTCCTCAGAAATAATAAATTAAATATTGAACTGTGCGGCTCTCGACAAATTTTTGTTGGCCAAGAAGATCTCACTCGTCTCACTCATGCTTTTGACGCGATCCAACTACACGTTTTAGTAAAAAGTTCATACATAACCGTATCCGTGAAAAATCTTACGTTCAAATTTCGACTTTATCCGATCTACTTTATCGCCGTTTCACGTTCGAATGGAGAAATAAGCCTTCGAATGGAGGCCGAAGAAATCGAGTAAAAGAAACACTCTTCCGACAATGTAATTCCCGTTCGATCGTTCTATCCGCTACGGAACAAACATCTCGAGCAAATGCTAAAGCATTCGCCGGTTCTCCGGCAAACGGTACCAAAACGCACGGAGTCTAACGAGAAGCAAAATAAAAGAGCGATTTGAAATCCGTAATCTGAGATTCGCGATCGTTCGTTTCGGACGAATGCGAAGCCACGTTTTACTTACTCGTGAAACAATATCATACGCAATGCAGCCTGTAGTAAATCTGGATCCGTGAAAAATCGGAAAAGGATTTGACGGACTCGAACGGCCAGGCAGCGAAGAAAGGAAATTGGTAAAAAGGAGAGAGAAAGAAGGAAAAAACATGGCTAAAAAGCGGAACAGCCTTGGGTAAATTTGATCGCGAACAAATGGAAAAGGAACAACTGCGTATGAATACCGAATCAGATTTCGATTGCCTGCTCGATGTGTCCGTTTTAAAACTCACGAAACGTACGAGGAAAAAACGTCATATCAGACGGGAAAGGATGTACAGAATATGGATGTACCGTCGTTTCCAAACGGCAGTCTTTAATCCGAAATAAAGACGATGCATTATTTGAACGACGCTCAAGCTTGATTCAACGTACTACAGATTCTGAGAAGTTTCGAGCGAGAATATTTAACGTTGTCCTGCGTTGTCTCGTTCGACACTAAAACTACCAGAGTTGGACAAAATGACCAATTTATAATTCTTCTTACATATTTTATAGACGTAAAACAGTACATGTGCTAAAGTTTTACATAGAAGTTTTATACGCGCATAAAACAGTAAATAAGAGCTTGTGTATTCTCCACATATTGTACCATAAATTTCTACATTTTGGACTTCAATGCGCCTGATGGAAATTTTAATGCTTAGCCGGTCGGTAGTTTCTGTTCTAAGCGTTTTATCCTTCGACATGGCGATTAAATCACGTTTCGAAACGAAGCGTATCTACGGGCTTCGATTTTCTTCTCCGAATTGTTTCCGACGAATTAGAATGTCCAAATTGAAAGAGAACTGTCGTGCAAAGAACAGCGTGTTCGTCAAATAATTTTTAGCGGGAAACAATGATTTTCACTATTTTTCTCGAAACCTGCAGAGAAATATGAAAAAAGAAAAGGAAACGAAAAGAGCGAGAACGAATCGTATTATCATACTAACGTCCATCCTTACCATTGGCTGTTCGCACCTCTTCACCTCGTTCGAACCCCACACCCTGATAAAGTGATTCTCTTTCTCTCTCTCTCTCTCTCTCTCTTTCTATCTCAATCTCTGTCCTCCTTTTATCGGAGCCTCTTTTCAGTGACCACGGGCGAAATCTAATCGACGCGACGGCTCGTTCCTCGAAAGCGTGCCGAGGAGATTGATGTAAAACAAGAACCGGTAAATCCGTCGAATCGATCCCTGGTGAAAATTCGGTGAAAGAGAGAGGAAAGTGGATCTGAGCAGTCGGCGGCGCGGAGGGTTGCTTTCGACCGCGACGAATCGCGTTCATCTAAATCGGATCAGCTTCATCCGTGCTCGCCACCGCGAATCGCAGGTGTGTCGAGCTAGTCTTGCCACAATGTTCGCAATCGAAAAGCCCATTCCTCTTATTTTCCTGCATTTTATCCGGGGCTACCGACACCACTCGGGCTCGTCCGGTTTACCCTCTGGCCTTCTCTCTCTCTCTCTCACTCCTTTTTTTCTTTTTTTTATTTTTTTCCTTCTTTTTCACCCCGAACACACAGTGTCGTTGCTGCGCCTCTCTTTGCAGCGTGGCTTTTCTAATCAAGTCGGGCTCTTTTGTCTCGTAAAACGAATGAAAAAAACGTCGACGTCGATGAGGAAATGCCCGACAACGATCGACAACGAGAGAGGAACTAGCTAAAGGAACTTCTTTGCGCCGCGATATGACAGGCTCGTGATTTTTCGTTCCTCGTGCGGTGGCCAGATTTTTATTAATTTTACTCGAAGTCGCGTCTCTGACTGTTTCTGACGGAGAGGGCAAAAGTCGGTAATTGCAGAATCGCACAACTCGTTAGCGTCTGTTTGTTTTTCTCTCACCGATCTGACTGCCGTTTTTGGCTGCTCCGTTGCGCGGAATATTAAATTACGGGAGGTGCGATATCTTCGTTAAAACAACGTTCGCTCGCGAAATCAAGGAAAGAAGAAATCTGACGAATATTCCTCGACGAAACTCACCATCAGTTTGTAACGCGAGATCTCTGAGCATTGTCCAGTGTAAAACTTTGCTCACGATTTGGTCATTTAGCTGACAATGACGAGTATATTCGTCATGCAAGAAAGAAACTACAATTTTGCTTGAATTAAATTTTTTGTGGAAAATGAACGTATTCATGAATTTTAGAAGTTTTAAAACAGAAGTGGATAACTGGCGGCCCTTACCCCCACTTTCCTCGTTGCTGGTGCTTCCCCCTCCACTGCTTAGAGATGCAGTGGAGGGGATAGCGCTAGCAGTCAGGAAAGTGGGGGCAAGAACCGCCAGTTATCCATCTCTGTTTTAGGATATTTTGTGATTAGACTCGACTAGTTCTTTTTACATAACTTTTAAATATTTTTTGATACGATCGCTTGTATGCACCTGTCGCGACTTGTGACATCGTGTGAAATTTAAACTCACATATAATAATTTCATTTGTATATACTGGAACAATTCTCTTTCAGACATTATTTGTTTGAATTCGTTTTTGTTATAGAATAAAGAATAATGGGAAATTAACGCGTATAAACTTCCTGCTGAATTGTATCGAAAAAACCATTGAATCACATCCAATTAAAGATGTAAATTCAACGCGTACAACGTCAGTTGTACGGCAATTTACAACAAAGCCTACACATGGTTTCATCGGAAAATATTTTTTGAAACTAAACCACGAACATGTTCGTTGTGTTCAAAAAATAACACAAAAAGAATCTAGATATTGGTGCTCGACACGCAAAGTGCCATTGTGTGTCGTACCTTGCTTCAAGAAATATCATTCTGAAAGATTAAACTTCCAATTTCTTGTTATTTTTCCCAAATATCCGATTCTTTCGTTTAACAGAAGAAAATTATGAATGTTTAAATTTTGCGAATAATATCAATTAAGTTGGATTAATGAAATTGTTGATTTTTCGAAAAGAAAACCAGTATTATATCCTTTCAATTTTACAGCAGCTGCGCATGCTCTGCGTTTGACGAGTATATTCGTCGTCGCGTTTTTCCAGCGACACGAGATAGGTAGATACGCGCTTTTAAAAGCGCGCGCTCGCCACAGCTAAGAGGCGTTTAAAACGGATTTATTTCAGGAGGAAACTGGATGACAATCTCGTGACAATCGCCGTCCGGCGTAACAAACTTTATTTATCGATTTCGCGTTCATTTTATATTTGCCGATCTCTGGCTCCCTGACTCTTGTCATTTCGCGTCAATAGCACACACGCGCGTTTCAATGATCACGCTCGTTCCCGTGTTTATCAAACGTCGTTTCTTTCCAACGAGAAAGAGAGAGAGAGAGAGAGAGAGAGAGAGTTTCATTATTTCGGGACCAGTCAGCCCGTGAAATATTCGGATAAATATAATTTCACCGTTGGCTCAACGATCAAACGCGTTTCGCTGATAGCATTTCCCGCGTCGCGTCGTTTCTGGCCAACGTCGAATCGTGCGGCCTCATTGATCGCCACGCGAATGTCTCGCGATCGTCTCTCCATCTGCCCAACGTTTCAATTGAATTAATTTCGCAAGAACGCTCGTAATAACATACATCCTAATTTATCGAAATATACAAGGTGTTTGCGGGCTAAATCGCCAAACGTTAGATATGAATTTAACACCCTATAATATAACAAACAAATTCTTGCTCTGGAAGTATACTCGCAAATGCTTCCTTCAAGAGATATTTACTATTAAAGTCGTAGGACTTAGTAATGTATGCCATCGAAATAATCCAGAAATAATTACGTATATTATTATTAAAGAAAATTGTTGTATTCATTACTAAAAATAATCGTAATTATCATGTTTGTAATTATTGTAATTAATACGTTGCTCAAAGTGATTATCAACAGCTTGGAGACGAGCATTACACCCATCAATAACAGAAGAAGCCGATTAACACAGTGTACGCCTATTATTTCGTTACACGCTTGCATTATTCTCAATTTTAATGTTTCAATGTTATTAACAGGTTGCTCGTACACTTTTTGCTTCATTGCTCCCCACACGAAAAAACACATTGGAGTTAGATCCTGTGAACGCGGAAGCCAATTGACAGCTCCAGCACGACCGATCCATCTTCCGCGAAAATGAATATTAAGTTTCTGCAGTAAGCGATTATTTTAATAATTAAACATAATTTTATTTAAATTGATTAATTAAATATTATTTTAATATTATTTTAATAATAGGCGTACAGTGTCAATCGGCCACTTCTTCTGTTATTGATAGGTACAACGCTTGTCTCCAATGGCAATTACTGATGGTAATCATTTTGAGCAACATATTAATTACAATAATTACAATTATTCTTAGTAATAAATACAACAATTTTCTTTGATAATATACGTAATAATAAACCTCAATTATTTCGATGGCATACATTACTAATATCTCTTGAAGGAAGCATTTGCGAGCATACTTCCAGAGGAAAAATTTGTTTATTGTTTATTAGAGTCTTAAATTCATACGTAATTTTTGGCAATTTAACCCGGCAACACGTTGTATACACCGAGAAGAAGAATAAGAACGCCTCGTTGATTCGTAATTGGCGAAATCTCCGCGCTTCGATCAGAGGTTGCAATTAAAACCCCGTGGCCGTCGCAATTTTGTCAAATATCGTTCCCGCGAAACGCGGCGCACAATGGTTGTAAATTACATTTTAACGGATAGGAGATTAAGTTAAACATCGAAGATTTAATCTGCGTGCATACATTACGCAGGCACGCTGGCAACTAGTTGTAAATCCGAGTGTGTTTTAAAAGCGACGGGAGGGGAGAGGGGAAGGCTATATTTTGATACCACGAAAAAATAACGATAAGAAAGAAAAGTGACGTTAAAAGCTTTTCACGTTTCATCTTCCATTGTACGTTCAACGGTAAAGCGCTTTTACGCCGGGGGAATCGTACACGCGCCCGATTATCTGTAACGCAACGAAACAGCTACGATCAGGGACGCAATTCCTTTCACATTGTTTTTTTTTTTTTTTTTAACGTGTTTATCTTGAAACAATCATTCCATCGAACGGACAAACATTTTTTTTTTTTTTTTTTCTCTCTAAATGCACGCAAAACGCAAATTGAGGCCACGATCGTAGACGCGATACGCTCGTCCACGTGTCTACAATCTCCTACACAGGGTGTCCAATTTTTATCTATAAATTCGGTTATCCTCGAAACTGTTTTGTCGTTTAAGAAATGTCTCAAATGCACTTTTTTTCTGTTTTATTTTGAGAGTGTACCTGTGATTAGAAAATACTAATTTCATCGATTTACGCAAGAACTGTATCTTTGATCATTTTCGAGATATTTGACAAAATACGTTCCGCATCAACTTTGAGGGTAATTTTCACAACAACGACGAAAAAATTATCGGGTCAAGTAATTTTTTGAAAACTACGTTTATGCCAAATTTCATCAAAATTGGTGATTCACGCTATTATTCCTTCGAGTATAATCACGTACAATTTTTTGTACATCATTTTCTATAAAAAAAGATATTAACCTATGTATATCGAAAAGCTTTAGATAGTTTAGAAGATACTTCAATTTTAATTTCACGAAATTTATCGTGTGAAAGAATATCCTTGTATTTTATGCATAGATTTAAAAAAAAATATCTCTTAAACTAATAAGTTTTAGACGTAGGTTAATACCTTTTTGTAAAGAACAACCTGCTGCATCGATTAATAAAAAAGAAATTACATAATCTACTTACGCGTCTATTTAGAGACAAACTAATTGTACCAAATTATTACCCTATCGAAACGAAACATTTTTTAAATGACGAATAGTTCAATTATCAGAGACGATTGAATTTATAGATTAAAATGGGACACCCTGTATGTATATTCACATTACTCGACGTAGATACGTGCAAGTTGAGTAAACTATGCGCGACAAATCACTCGAGGATACGTATATACAACTTGAATTTATAACTGCGTTGTAGTTTCTATAATTCTCTGTCATATTTCACAAAAATTCGACGAAGATCTAAGAGAAGAGGACGAGAGACGAAATTCAACCCGCATCTATTTCGAATTATCGCAACAATTTCCCACTTGTTATTACAAGCGGATGAAAACAGTGGCATGAAATATTAATGCAAGTTTCGCAATTAGCGCCATGTTTTCGCAAACGTCGACTCCTCTGCCAGGAAATAAGATTTCCATTCATCATCTCTACGAGGCGAAGCGACAGCGGGACAAACGCGGTGGAACGCGAACCCTGTGACAGCGTGAATTTTCAACGTGCACGGTCCCGCGGCATCGAAACGATTAAAAAAAAACGATTTGAACGATTTAAAAGATGTATCGACGTGTAGTAACGTGGTTGTAATCTCGATCGAAAATATTTCAGATGGAATTATAGGGCACCAGATAAAATTACATCGACTGCAACGATTTTCTTTTTTTCTCTTTTTTTGCGTACAATAATGTGGCGATAAATCTCTGTTGCAAATAAATAACGCGAGGCGATTCTGATTCGCTGCGAACATTATTTCTTTTCAAATTTTCGCGCTCATAAACTGCACGATCGAACTGTTCGCTCTGCCCGACATGGAGGAAAAGGAAACGATAATTCAAGCACGTTCGAAATTTTTTTCCAGTAACGGAATTTACAATTTTACTCTACTTTCTCCTTCCTTCCCCGCCGATGTGTCGAGACCACTGTAGTGTTTTTTATCACTGAAAGTGATTTTAGGGGTAATCCAGAAAATCGGGCCTCTTCGGGTGCAACGCTGATGCAACGAAAATTAGCGATTGGCTGATTTGGATCACGTGATTCGTGAGGGGGCGTGGCGTTGTCTGGTACTGAGCGGTCACGCCTGTAATTTGTTTTGTATCGATTCAAATGTTTGCATATCGCTAAAATTTTACGGCAAAAAAGTCGTCTTCATTTCCTAGTCAGTTTTTTCTTTTAATTTGACAATTTACAAAATTGACACGAAATTAACACGCCCTCCCTTTCAGAAAGAACCTGGAAAGCTGGAAAACTAAAAAAAAAAAAAAAAAAAAATGTTTGTTTCGCAAATAATTGTACGAATAATTGTAAATAAACGTCAAAGACTGAATTTAAAGAGGTATTGGCTAATAAACTGTCCTCTTTACGTCGATTGGAATAACATCCACGTAGTCATACTGAAAATTAAGATATTCGCAATCGACGTGCGTTTCAGGACCAACAGATCCTTTTCGAAATTATATTTACCCGCATAGCTACGAGTAAAACTTTCACCGAACGGGACGCGTGATAAATGACGGAGAAGAGAAAACAACAAAGCAGTCTGAGGGAAATGGCAATCCGTCGCGTTTCTATCGACAAAGAACCGCATTCTCTCCCGGAGAAACGAGTTTCCACGTCATTTCGAAAACAATGCACAATCCGTTTTATCTTTAAAAGAAGAGGAAAAAAAAGAAAAAAAGCGGCGCCACAATGGCCTGTCAGAAAAATCATCGCGGAACATGGTAAATCGGTGGAGAGTATCGTGACATACGTTGTCCCTGTACCTACATAAACCACTATCATAAGTACGATATTAAGGTCAACAGGGTAATGGCGTTTGCCTTGACGGGGACAGTCGCTCGCGGTTCTTTAATATAATCATCGTGCGGTATTACGTTGCACGGGAAACGGCTCGAAACTTTTCCCATTAATGCGAGCACGACCGATCGAAGGAACGAGTTTCACGAGGAAAAACGAATATTTCAGAATATATTGTGTTCTTAGATAAAGAGATCGACATACCTAACAAGCCAAAGAATTCCTTCTGGTCTCTTACCTGAAACAGACGGAGAAAGAAACAAAATTGGGATCGTGATTAAATTCTGAGCGCACTATATTCTATCATAACTTAACAATTTATTTATTTTTACGAAGCATCAATTCAAATAAAACGACATAATCATTCGAATGGTATTTAACACGAAATTTTGTCGGTTGTATGACTTTCTAATATGCGATATCGTATAAATTTCAAGTAATCATCAACATAGAGGGTTCGCTGGAACAAGTATAACACAAATACAAGAGTTAATGGAAAAATAATATCCTCCGCCATATCTCTCAAACTTTCGTAAAAAGCAACAAGGAGTCTGGTTTGTGTGAATTATTCCAACGAGTGTCAATTGACTCAGGACCGTCTTCAGAAATTTCCTCTTCCGAAATTCTTTTGTTCTTAACGTCACGTTAGATCACAAATATTTGCGAGCGAAAGTCCCCGTCCTTTATTTTTCCATTTCTCGCACCCTTATTTCTCTGAGCTCAAATTTTTGCGCTTTAGGAAATTTCCTCGTACACTGCAAAGTGTCTCGGTCTCGCGCGAGTGTTTGCACTCGGCGTGGTCTCGCGTGTCTTTTCGCTTTGAAAGAGCATTCCGACATGGTATCTAGCACCAATGCCAGAGAACGATTAAGCTGGTTTCAACGCTGTGGATGTCCCACCCACGGTGCGAACAAAATTCAAATTCGCGCTAGATGACAAGTGTTCGCTCGTGGATACGAGCCTGAGAAATCAGACTTTTCCGAAGTCCAACGAAATTTCATTTCACGTTTTAATCTTCCTAGTCGAGCGGTTTATTTCGGGCTCGAATCGGCTCCGTTTCCGATCCTCCCAAGGATTACGATCACCTTCGTTCCCTCTCTGGCGTTCCTCGCGTATCCGAAACCCCTTTCTCCTCTTCAAATCTCTCGCCGCGAGCCAGAAATTTTAATTTCCCCTCGTTAGCGCGTCTCTCCAACGTGCAAATAATTCCATAAAAGGAACATTCGAACATTAATTGGCTCGGTTAAAGCAATCCACTTACCAACTTGCGAGAGTTCGGCGTGTTCGGCTGTGGGTATTAATAGTTTTTTAAACTTGGAAAGAGTCTGAAAGGAAAAGAAGGTTCAACCTGGATGACTACCTTCGAAATTTAACGACGGTTTTCTATACTTTCAAGGATATTTGTACCTTCGTGATGCAAAACGATGTTGGCGAGATGAAATTGATCTGACAACGAGATTCAACGACAATCGTGTCACACAATTTTCTCACGGTAATACGGTAATGCGGGAAAAAGAAAAAAAGAAAGAAATACAGGAATGCGTAAATTAACAATTCCGTAAGGTAACAAAACACCGCGCAGCACGCGTCTCAGTAACGAAATAGTTAATTGGCGAAACTAACTCAGCCTCCATTAAAACCAAGTACATTAGTTAATTTATTCGATAGGACAGGAGAGTTACGCGAAGGCCAACCGACGATACGATGGGGGACAAAAGAGGGCCGGTAATTGATGCAACACAATTTGCCGAGGTTCACGAATAAAACGAACGAAACGAAATTCGTCGCAACGAAACGTGTTCACGTTCTGCGTGGAATTCTCACTCGCTCGGCGTGCTTGTATATTTTCGTAACTCCGTATCGCGATATATTGCCTTTTGACGTTAATTGCCGGTTGAACGTTTTTCGGTTATTAGCAAATTTCGGAACGAATTACTCTCGTTTTCGACGATGCAAGGAAGAAAACAATTGGCTGGGAGCAAAGTGTTATTAAAATAATTCCATTCCGTTTGAATTTTACAAATTGGCTTCGGTATTTCGCTGCTTCGTACCATCTGTACATGTACGTGCCACAATATGCAGGAATGCTCATTAATACTTCTGAGCAAAGACGGAGCAAACTGCTGCAGAATTTTTTCCACGTACGTACTACTGCTGTTATGCTACCGTGTTGCAACTCTGATGACTATCGCGAGGAGAGAGAGAGAAAGAGAGAGAGAAAAGAAAAGAAGAAAAAGGAGGAAGAATAAACGGCGGAGTCGAACCGTGAAAAAAGTTTCTCTGCTACAAAGTAGTAACCTACTTCAATTAATTATACGGCCGAGTAGTAATCGCGTTTGGAATGAAAGCTCCAGACCTAGTAGTAGAGGTCGCATGCAAATGGCATTGGCCTTCTCTCTCTCTTTCTCTCTCTTTCTCTCTTTCTGTCTCCCTGGCGACAGATAATTTTCGTCGTTTCGTGTCGAGCAGTTCTAAAATATCCTCTCGCGTTAATTTATAAAGGAAACGTCCTAGATGCGGTACACGCGCTCGAACGGATCGGGAGAGACCAAGTCGTTTGCAAGAACGACGCCAGCCGATAAATAAATAATACTCTCGAGCTCTCGATACACTCGGACCGTGCCAACCAACATATATGCACGTGCATTACGTGCCTGCGTACCACTACACATTTCCATACCTACAGAGACCCATCGAGGTCGCGCGTTTCTTCGATGCACTTTTACCGCGCTGGCCGCGGCGCAGCATCCTCTCTCTAGGACCCGAGCTCGTGCTCGAGTCACGTCTGCACGAAGTGGCAACAGAAGAGATCCATTCCCCGCGTGAAAATGACGATAGCATTCTCGTTGATTTGGCAACGATCGACGAGAGAGGGATTTCTTCGACAGAACGAAACGAAACGAAACGAAACTCTTTTGCGAGTCGATGATATCAACAACGAGCAAATTGCACGCAAAATAAAGTTTAGGCTTGTTATTAAACTGAAAAACCATGTCAGCGGGTTCGCGGTCGCCCTGGCGATAAGAGCTGGCGTTCAGCGTTAATAAAAAGAAAAAAAAAAAACAACGAGAAATATCGGTGGTGGTTGGATTTGCGCGAGGCGGCGTACGAGTGGCAGAAAGGCGGAATCGGCAGAAAATCGCTTCCGCCATTTCAATTACACATTTAATTATCGAAAGTCCGCGCGTCGTGCAACGAGGTCATCGCAGCGACGGCGGCGGCGGCGGCGGCGGCGGCGGCGGCGGCGGCGGCGGTGGAGAAAAAAGGAAAAATCGAGAAATGCGCCCGGCGAATGCGGGTACGCGGCGGGACAGAAAACGAAACGCGACCCAGTTTCGCTTAAACAGCACTGTACGCTCCTATACATATTTTGTTCCACCTGTGTGTACGTACGTGTATCGTATCGTAGTGGCGCGACGGCCGCTGCAAACGAGACCGTGCATCGCGTTCTCCGCGACTGCCGACGTACCCATCCCACTTCCTTTCGCGAAATCTCGGCCGAAGGGAATCAGATGATCCAAGCTCGATCGGCTACGAGCCGGCTCCCTCTGTCCCGACCAATCCGATAGCAAGTTACACAAGCATCTTGATCGAGCAGATTCATCCTACTTGAATTTCCCTGTCAATTTATTGTTTCTTAATCCTCTTCTATACTGCTTATACTGTCACAGTATAGGTAGAAGGAGATTACTCCAAAAGAAAAAACTGCACGACTTGTACCCCAGTACGATTTGTCTCATTAAAAGGCCCAGAAGCAACTGTTCTGACTAGGAAATTTTATTGATATGCAAACATTTGAATCGATAGAAAACAAATTACAGTACCAGACAACGCCACTCCTACTCAAGGTCTATACCACGCCCCCTCGCGAATCACGTGACCCAAATCAACCAATCGCTAATTTTCGTTGCATCAGCGTTGCACCTGAGGCTCGATTTTCTAGGTTACCCCCGCTAAAATCACTTGCAGTGATAAATTAAAATAAAATAAAATCGATCAGGATCCTCTCACTCAAGACTTTACATCGGGAAACAGTATCTCTGACTTGACGATGGAAGAAAACGCAATAACTACGTAAAAATAGTTAAACTATCAAAGTTGTAACACTGACTAATAAAAAATATTGTATGATTCGGCAAGTGGTTGCTTTTCAGAGCTTTACCCACTTGAGATCTGTGACGAGAGCAGTGGTGAATAAGTGGAGATTGACGAAATGAAATGTCAGAATTATTGAAAGAATCATCTCCTGCGTTTTAAGGCATGAACTGACTTTATTTATTCACAGAAGGGTTCGATAAATTTAGTCGTAATAGCACGTGATCTCTCGTAAAAGAATTTGTGGAAAAGAAAGAAACACTCTTAAACGAGAGTAATCTTACTGGACTGTAACAAAAGGCAATGCCACTGCGTACCGTTTAATATAAACTTCGCTACGCGAAGCGAGTTTCGTCCAAACTTTTAAAGTATTTATATCATTTTCTACCGTTCTGTTAAGATGTTTCTCGTTCAGAAGCAACATCAAAAGAATACGAAATTCCAATGGAATTTAATTTTAGGTACGCCAAATATCAAATTTTCATGTTGCACGCGGTACGATTGTAACGTCATTCATTATTGCAGGATATTAAATAAATTCTTGGCCATTTGTTGCGCCGTCTCGCTCGCGATATTAATCCGTACTTTATCTTGTTTTCATTTTAAAGAATGACTTGCTAGAAAATTTTTATCCACAAACGGAGAAGCTTCCTGAAACGAACAATCTTCTTCCTCTTGCCATTTCCTTCGCGAGTCCCCTTGATTACCATTTGAGATTATAGGATTGACACCGGCATACTTGAGGCAATTTTGGCACTCGTTGAAAACTGGGAAACGGAGCCAATGTCACAACGTCTAACTTTGCGAAGCTGAGCAAAACTGCGGGGCAGAAAGTTTACCGCGTTTAATCAACTTCGATATTCCGCAGAGTCCCAATTCTCGTCGAGTCGTTCCGTCTCTCTTAGACCTGACGCTGGGATTAAAAGGTCGCGCAGCCCGTTCGGACGGGCGTTGAGACAGAGCGGCAGCGAGAGTCTGATCGGCGAAATTAAAAAAAAGGAAAAAAAAGATAGAAAACAAAGAAAGATATTTCTCGGCGAAAATTTTTCGTTTCAACGTTGAAAATTGAAATTTCCCCGAACGTAATTGAAAATCGGTCGAAATTTCTTCGGCGAAAATTCTCGTTTCTCGGAGCCGGCGCTCGCCCGGAAGACGATCCTGTAAATTCAAATTTTAATTATGGTAAACGAGCTTGTTAGAATCGTCAGTGCAGCAGAATGGCGATACGCAATTTGCCAACGCAAACCCAAGTCGACCAACTTTCCAAGAGTAAATAAGCAACTAATGCATTTTATTGATCCCGCGAGTGCCGGCCATCGGGCCAAGTAAATTCACGAAACACTCGTGGATCGGAAAAACGTACGCGCAAAGTTTGCGAAAGCGGCGAGCAATAAACGCTGGCCGAAACGCTTTCGCGCGACAAACCTAATTCTCCAAGTGTAAACGATACGTCGAAATTCAGTTTTGATCTCACAACGTCGTGATATTTGATTTTCAAACTGTATATTCATTCCCCAAATGGATCCGCTGTAAATTCACTCGGCCAAAGTTTCCAATGGATCGTATATATTTCACACGCGAGGCCTCGTGTCCCGTCGAATCTTGTTAATTAAACCGTGCAACGTCTGCGAAATATCGTTACACCGTTGCCCGGCTGGATGTTATTCGACCTAACGAAAATTTAATTTCGCCTAAGTTCACCCTACTAACTCCACAATATATCCGCGTATAATGTATGCAAATTAATTCTCCATAACCGGAATCCAGCCGATAGGAAAATGATTATACGAAAACCAGCTTGATGGCGAAAGCCGACGAAGCGGCGTAATAACAAGATACATAGACACAATAACGCGGGTTCGAAATCAGAAGGCAAAAATAAGGTGTATCGATTTTCAAGTCGCACCGGGGAGATTAAACAGGTCTGATTCGCCACTCCCGTCCAGAGATCCATAAACTATTCTTATCTCGTTACCGCTTCAAGCGTGAACAACTCGCGACGAGGCGATGGAACTTTTAATTAAACGAAACGCGCTCACGTCGCTGGCTGTAAAAACGTTTGTACAATGATGAGCCGCCGAGTTTGAAACGGGAAAATTTCGCCAGTTCACCGGCGCTCGAATTGCGGCGACGCAACGCGCGCGGCATTATGACGCCACGTAGGAAAATGTCGCGTGGCCCGTGACTCGAAAATTGAATTTGCAAACGAGGAAATAAGTGAGCCATTCAACAACGGTGTCGCGCGCGCTCTATGCACGGAGAAAGAGAGGCTTTTAGAGAGCGGAAGGGATCCAAAAAAACATTACTGCGGGAGTAATTCGTTGCTCTAAAGAGGGCAATGTCTCTGTGATAAACCGGGTACTTTCCAATGGGATAAAAACTGACATTTGTTCTACTATTTTTGCGAGGGATATTTGTCGAGAGGGATTTACGTGTCTTTCTTTTCGTTTGGCACTCGAAAAATAGGAACAGATAGCTAAACCCTGCAGATTTTTTAAATTGACGCGATGTGTTAAAGGAGAGTTGGCTAACTGGCGGCGCCGCTGATCGCTAGCGCCATCCCCTCCACTGCTTAGTAAGGAAGTCACCAGACTGAAAGAGTAGAGGGAGGGGATAGCGCTAGCGAACAGAAGAGTAAGAGCAGGGGCCGCCAGTTAGCCACCTCTGCGTTAAAGAACTCTGCTTGTCTCTAATTGAGAAAATTGTCGAAAGAGGTTTACGTATCTTCCTTTTCTCCTCTCTTTTCGTTTTGTATATTCGAAAAATAGAAACAGATAGCTAAACCCTACAAGTTTTTGAAATAGAGATGATATGTTAACTCCGCTAGGTCTTTAATGAAGTTGTCGAAACGGGTTTCTTTTCGTACCTTTCTTTTCGTTTTGTACTCGACAAATAGGAACCCTATGGTTAAACCTTAAAAATTTTTGAAATATGCCTCTTCCTCCATTCGCGCGGAGCATTCCACGTGGATTCGTTTTACGCGAATGAAAATCGCATAAACAGAGTCTGTCAGTACAAAATAAAATAAAATAATGGAAAGAGAAGTTGGTATAAGTTATAAAAGTACGAATTTATTTCATATAGGTCAGCCAAAAAATAATAATAATAATAATGACATTTCAGAAAACGGACGAATGAAAGAAAATTTTATTCGGTGTTGCAATTCGAAACAATCAACCTTTTTTAATTAGCAGAAACTCATTATCCTTGATCGCTTGAAATATTTGCAAGTACGACTTTATTCTCGTTGTCAATGTTGATTTTTCCGGATGATCTCTTCTCAAATTTATCATTTCATAAATTTGCTGATAATTTGCAAATTTAAAGTCTCTTTAAAGTTGAAAATTTCGAATCAATGTCTACAATGTACAGAGTCGGCCAAAGATCACTTCCTACTAAGAAAAGAACACCAATTTGCGAACGCTATGGCGGTCAATACATTCGAAAGAAATCATTTTTAAAACATGATAAAAAAATCATGCTTCAGCAATAAAATTAGTTTTTTCTCATATTTTGATGTCTTGTGAAAAAAGAAAAAAATAGGTGGGAAGAATCTTTTTCGACCGCGTAAATTCGGATCACGTAAATTGATACCGCGTAAATGGAGGGACATTGGTGTAAACACGATATAAGAACTCTACTTGTACCCTTTAACGGGAAAATAAACTGAAAGCTGTACTTCGATTGCAAATTTGATTATTGGCAGAATCAAAGCACAGGCTTACGTACCTATCTCCAGTTCACTCGCGAGGTTTCAATTTTCCAATTTGCTAAATCCCGCGGATCTAGCGGGCGCGCGGCGGAAAAACATTGGTTTTCTCAAGAGACGCTCGAATTATTCAAATTCTATGCATTTATGCAATGATAAAAATGTAAATGGCTGGCAGTTTATATAATTGCATTCTACTAATGGCCGGGGAATTACAGTTGCACGCGATGTAACAATGTAATGTTCAGCGAACGCCGAGTGTCAAAGCCGGGGCGGTGCGCACAAAGACCACTTTCACAATTTCAGTAAAATACCTTTGCGCTTGAAGCACGTTCGGTGATTGCAGAGCGATACAAGTTACAAATACTGTCGTCGTCGATCGCTATCAAATTTCCCATTTCGTTGATGGAAATCGTAAAAAATTCTACGATTGAACAGTTCACGTCTCGTCTCATCTTCTACATTCTAGATGTAAACCACTCAACGCGCGATAAATATTCGCGAAATTTCATCAGTTCGTCGCTGCCTTTGTAGGTGTCTAAAAATTGCAAACAATTGCAGTTAATGTACAGGATGGAAAGAAAATCACAACCTAATAATCCTCTCGCAAAATGGAGAAAAAGTTTTTTAATCATTTAACATTGCGTTACGCGTGCATTCTAACAGCGACTTTATGCTTCTGGATGCGTCTATATTACGCGTTATAATGTTAAGAATTAATTTTATTATTATCACTGAAAGCGATTTTAACGGGGGTAACCCAGAAAATCGGGCCTCTTCAGGTGCAACGCTGATGCAACGAAAATTAGCGATTGGTTCATTTGGGTCACGTGATTCGCGAGCGGGCGTGGGCTAGACCTCGAGTAGGAGTGGCGTTGTCTGCTACTGAGCGATCACGCCTGTAATTTGTTTCGTATCGACTCAAATGTTTGCGTATCGATAAAATTTTATGGCAAAAAATCTTCAGTCTTCATTTCCTAGTCAGAACAGTTGCTTCTGGGCCTTTCAGTGAGACGAAAATCGTACTGGGGTACAAGTCGTGCAATTTTTGATTATTTACTCATATTAATGCTACAACTATGATAAATCAAATGTTAGTGAAAACTAATCCACAACTATAAAGTCACTGATACAAGGTTTTTGCCTTGGTTCCTTGGAAATGGTTCACCTTCGTGGTGAGTAGATACAACGCAAAAAAAAAACTTCTTTTGACCGCAAAATTCAAATTTCTTTTTCTAAAAAAATTCGGAAAAAGTTCTGAAGAGCTGAAGTCTCGTCGGAAATCCTACGTTCTGCGTGTAAAACGCTCGACGCACGACTCGCGAAACGTCGCGATGTTTTATCAAATTCACGAAGACTCGTGCCTGTAAAAAAAAGAGAGAGAGAGAGAGAGAGAGAAGTTGTCGCGACGAGTTGCGATGAAAGGACCCCCGTCTACTCGAGAGACGTCGGAAACAAAACGACGGATCCGTTTTGCAAGTCGCGAAAGGGCTGGAGGGAAGCTTCGCAAGATTAACGAGCGCCGGTTGACAAACCGCGGACGAAAGTCACACGGTGAATTTCAACGGAGGAAACGCGCTTTCAAGCGCGTCACCGGTGCCATCGACCGAATCGCGAGTTGTTCTCTCGATGGACATTGTGAAAAATCCATCTTTATCCGCGGCCGACTCGAGGAACGAGGCTGCTTTTTATTGAAACCTAATGACCGAGCGTGCGCAGTTTTCGCCGTGGCCGAAAGACGAAAAAAGGCCACGTTTGTCACGAGTCCGAGCACCTTTGAACCCGTGACCAATCGAAATCGATAGAAAACCCTGGTCAGCTAAAAACCAGCCACGTGTCTCACCGTTCTTTCAGTTTAACGAATTACGCGGCCTAGCGCTTTATCAGCCGTAAACTGAGTCGCGTGAGTCGCTAAAATCTTTCAAAATTAGCTACAAAACCTGAAATAAACATCGCAATTCTAAAAAATAATAAAATGGAATTTTTATAATTTATATTTAATAAATTTCCATGTCAAATTATTAAATAAATTCCGCCAATCGCTAAAGTGGATGAAAGAACTAAAGAACACGGGACTAGGAGCTGTTGATAATTGTACAGAAAATGGAAATTGTGCAGTTTTAGTAAAAACTGTGCCGTTTGATCAGAGAATAATAATAATCACAATAAAACGTGCGCGGATGTAAAAAAGAGCCAGAATCAGCAAATTTCTCGTGACTTCTTAACAAAGACCTGTGTCGCGAAATACATACTCCAAAAAAATCGAGAAAAACCCGAGGTCCCATTAAATCTGTGACTATCGATTTTCGCGAATACCAAGGAAATTCCTGGCGACGCTCGCGGCACAACACACAAATTCCAATTATCCGCGTCTCTGCTGTTCTGAATACGACTAATTAAAACGAACAAATAGCTAAATCCACATTGTTTGTATGCATAATCGTTATCTCTGCGAGTACGTTATCTATGACTTTTCACATCGACGCGGTAGATTATTAAATGTAGCCGTTCCACCAAATTCAAAGTAACGATAAGCCAATGTTATCGTTGCAAAGCGATACCATCGACACAGCCTCGTTTGAACATCGCTGAACATTGAAAAAAGCTGTCAGCTGTTTAAAATTTCGACAGAAGCAATTTGAACCTGTCAGGAAGTTTTGCAACTATTAGACGCTAATTTTTTCATCATTACTTTGAAACCTTTTTCTGGAAAACAGGTTCCTGCGTTCTTTGATCCTCTGGAAGTTGCAAAGGGTGAACTAAAAAGAAAAGTTTCGCAGCCAATCTTTTGTGAATGAAATCATGAATTTGATGCGTCGATTAATTGCACCGAGATATGTGCAATTAATGCGACACCGAGCAAATTTCATTGGAATATCAAAAGACTATAATCAGAATTTTCGAATGTTCGAATCGCCGATTGAATTCGGGATCGAAAATGTCAAAGCCCGGGATCGATGGAACGTCTCATCGGTTATTTAACGCCTTCGACGATTTTTACGACATCGTATTATCCCCCATACGTCTCCCTCGAATGGGTGACAATTTTCAATTACACGCTGCGAACAACCAGCTGTACACCCGTCCCAGATGTCTTACAGATCAATTTTTCGCACGTTTCACGGTGTCGTAAACGACATATTGGAAACTCGAGTACAATAATAAAAGGAATAACCGGCGGTGCGCGATGGCGACAACGCTCGACTGTTACGACAGAAATGAAAAGTTCCACAAGTAACATTATTATCCAGAGAGAGAGAGAGAGAGAGAGAGAGAGAGAGTTCAGAGTTAGATAACAGGGTATCGTATTTTAATGCCTCATTTGCATTGTTTGCGAAAACAGTACCCAACCAGAGTCGTCTCGTTACTTTGCAAACGGGGAAATTTACGTTCACGTAAAATGGCAACAACCAGTGGCCAAGAAATAAATTCGATGAGAAATCGAACCGAGAGAAAGTACGATACAATTTTAATTTCGCTGATTATAAAGTCGAGTTAGTTCTTGATACAGCAACCATAGCGAAAATATTGAAACACGCTTGTATTATTTTTAACCCTCACTGCAACACTTGGACATATCGTTATTCGCTAGATTGGTTTAGTCTACCTTCATTTCTTAACCTTTTTTTCCTTTTTCAATTTTCTAACCATCATTTCTTAGGGAATTTTCATATCTTTTATCACTGAAAGTGATTTTAGCGGGGGTGACCCAGAAAATGGAGCCTCTTCAGGTGCAACGCTGATGCAACGAAAATTAGCGATTGGTTGATTTGAGTCACGTGATTCGTGAGGGGGCGTGGTAGGAGTAGGAGTGGCGTTGTCTGGTACTGAGTGATCGCGCCTGTAACTTGTTTTGTGTACAAGTCGTGCAGTTTTTTTTTCAAACCTAACCAAACTACCTGTTAACTTGATTAGGTACTTTTTCGTTAAATACAACTTTTTTGATCGGTACTAAAAGTCGAAAGACTGCAAAATGCTAAAAATCGTCAAAATTTCTGCTTCTTTTTTCTCTTTTTTAGTGAAACTCACAGTCGATACCACAACACTACTCTAGAGGGAAAAGTTATTTCACGGTAAATCAGGTCGATACTTTTATTAGTGTCGTGGAGGCAATCTGTCGATGGGAAACCTTTCTCTTTCGTTCTGTTCGCTGCTAAACGATCTTTAATAAGATGCTAACTGGCAGTAGATTGCCACTGGCTTCGTAGCATCCCGGTGTGCTGCATTTGCTCGAGAAATGTCGTTCGCGAGAATTCCGCAACGAGACGAAGGTGTCTCGGCCATCTTCCATTTTCTCCATCCGCCAGAACAACGAGGCGATCTCCGAGACCTCGTCGTTTTTAATTTCGGTCAAACGCATTCAGATCGACGCGTGTAAATCTATCTAATCGGAGGATATTTGCCAATTACATACATTACGATAAAACAGGTGGAAAAGCACGTGTCGCGGCGAGCACGAAGCGCGTGCGTGGAATTGCAAAATGGAACGGAGCTTGCAAAATTCAATCTGCCTGGCGCTCGGCACGCCAACCGGAAATGTAATGCGCAATCTTTAATATGCACGTTCGTCGCCCGAAACTTTCAAACGAAATAACACCAATTACGCGAAAACGCATACGGATCCTACGCGCGATCGCGAAACAAAATTTCCAACGAACACACACACACACATACATTGTTGTGTTCAAATAACTTCGTGTTAGCCGTGGCCAGGAGTAAAAATTACTGGTAAATTGTCGCTAAAAGGGATCGGATATTTATCGGTCCGCCTACGGGGCAGGAAATTAACTTTCGCAGTTCAAATCGCGCAGTTATTTTATTGCCACATTAAACTATTATTTCAACACACACATACATACATACACGTGTATATATGTAGACAGTAATTCTATAAATTTTATGATCATTTCACCACTGCACTCGTTTGTCATCGACAAGGTTAAGTTGTTACCGTACGAAAACTATCGCACTTTCACATATCGGAGATCGATTATCAAAATTTTACGGGAATTTTTATCGCTTTCCACGATACGGATCGTTTAATCGAACATCGAACAGACGTGCGTCCAACGAAATACCTAATCGCCCGTTTCCGAAAATTTGAGCACAGTTAGTTTGCTTTTTATTACATTTTTCATGTTTATTGCATTTTATCAAATTTATCATTTACTATACTTTGTGCGTTGCAAGAATGTTTTGCAAATTTCTCCACACGTTCGATAATCGTTATCATTTTTCGACACGCGATATCGGAAGTAAAGTTTCTACAGAAAAGTATGAATTGATACTAATTTATATAGCATCGAGAGTATATATATATATATATCGTTTCATTGGCCACGACAGCCCGACAGCGCGAGGACTTTCGCTTTCTAAATCGTGACGGCGAGCATCCGCCGGGAGAGCATGAATTTTTAGCAAGATCGGCGTTGCACAACATTATGCGCCGATTATGCGCTTTGCTTTCCTGTGTAAAAAGAAAAACCGCGGCATTGCAAAGGCAGTCGTTGTGCAATCGATCTCAGAGTCCGTGAAACAGCCGCTTTGATAGAAAAACGGCTGCTTCAACGACTGGAACGATTACGAGTGTAATCGTTGTTTCATTTTATCCGCGGCCAATTGTAACGAGACTGCGAAACGAGATCGTTATACTTACAAATTTAATTTAAATTCCGCTCGCGAATGTATATGCGCGCGATAAAAAGATACACATCGAAAGAATAATGTTTCCCGTTCGCGAATAACATGCACAGCGTGTCCCTATCTTTTTTTTTTTTTTCATAACTTTGTCAGTAGATTCTATGGAAATAAGAGAATGAGAAGAAAATAAATGCTCGAGAATTCTTCGTTGAGAAATTGTAACAGCGTAATACAAGTGAGGCAATGTTGCCAAACCTCGCGCCATTTTTACTTGCAGTATCAAAAGTCAGATATTAAAACTTTGAAGAAGAATTAACGCAAAGAGTTTAAATGAAACGAAAGCATATCAAAATGCTGAGATTCAAATGACGCAGGTGTCAAGCGTGTATTCGTAAAAATGGAACAAACAAAGATGAATGTCGTCGATTTTTCGTTCGACGAATTTTCATTCATGTGGAATTTTTTTCTTATCTTCGCTCATCTACAAACTTAGATGTCGAAAGAAGTAGGAATATCCTGACGCAAAGAGAAATGATATTTCTTACGATCGAGAAAGACGGAAATGATCCGTGCGAGCAAAGAGAGAAAGCGTTTTCGCAACAAAGACAGCGACGCGTCTAGTTTGATCATCGAGCGATAAACAATCGAGTGGAGCACCTAATTGTGTCAGACAGCTGTTAAATAACAGGCAGGTAAAAAGCATCGGTTGAAACGGCAACGGGTATTAATTAAGACACATTCGATTATGAAGCCCGTTTTTCCTCCAAGCTTCTGGGCTCGTTAGAGCAGCGTTTATTAGTGAGAACGACGCGGCGACGCTTCGTCACGTTTCATTAAAAAGGGAATTCATCGGTATTCCTTCGTGTTTTTTTCTCTCATCGTGGTATCCATGCGGCCTTGATTAACGATCGATGCCTGTCGTTCCGTTGGTATACTGGTCGACGAGAGAAAAAAATAAGAGAAGGCGACACGACGGGAGAAATGAAAGAACGAGCAGAATTGAAAAATAGAATGAAAGGAAAGAGAGAGAGAAAACAAAAGTGAAAATATTAGGTCCGCTGCGTCGATCTCTTCATTTGGTTAGTAAGGAAATTGATAGACTGAGAGAGTGGAAAGATGCACTGGAGTGGAGGGGATAGTGCTAGCGATCAGGGAAGGGGCAAGGACCGCCCCTTCGTGGGCCGCCAGTTAGCCCCCATCTGAAGTGGACGACCACATGACTCGAAATTTAATGGACAAAAGAGACTATCGGAAGTTCCAAGTATTCCGTCATCAACTAAAACCACCAACGACTAAAGTAAAGTGAAATTTCCATCAGCAATTTCCATCATAAAGTAAAAGAAACAGAAAACCTTTACAACGTTTTTATTTATGTACTGTACGATCGCTCGAGCCTCCAAAAATGATGCTTGTAAATAAAATATCTAACAAAACTATTCAAATAGTTATTTCGATTATTTAGAAAATTTTAACTCGCAACACTGATATTATAAAGAAAGACAGATCTCGAAAAGCCAAAGAAATTTGTGTCTTTGCTGAAAGAAAAAAGATGGAGGGAAGAAGTTGCAGAAGGAGTAATCAACGTAATCAGTCGTAGGTATGTTTCAAATTTTACCATAAGATAAGTATTGTAAAAAGCGGAACGAACTCGTGGGACGACTTGGACAGAAAAACCGACGACGACGAATAAAGCTACGAGAGAAAATGACTGGGGAAGTTGAACGCCTAAACGATATCGCACGTTCTTCCGGTCAAACACGTCCTTATCGCGTCGATGATATCTGCGCCGCTCTCCAAGTTTCAAACGAGCCTTCACAGCTGATTGCATCGACTAATTACTAATTGCAGTGGTCGGCGCCTGTAATCTGCCACAGCGTGTTTCCTTTTTGCGCTATCGATTGTAAGATGATACCGATCGAATTTAGATGGAGGTTAGACGTCGAACGAGTTGGGAACCGGAAGCACTTGGGGAAATTATGAAGATCGATGAGAAGGGTCGTTATTCTTTCACGGCGAATTACATGCTTCGCGTAGAGTAGAGTAGTGTGAATAGTATCGTTTGAGAGGCTCTGGACACAGGTTTAAACGTCGATGAAAAGACGATTTCGTGAATCATCGTTAATTACTGGCCTCGTCTCTTATCGATCGGTAAACGGCGCTTCAGATTATCCAACGCGTGGCCTTGCAATTCATCCAAGAATCCTGTATTACTAGAATTACAGCCAAGAGCGCAATTGCGACAATCGTATTGAAAGATTGTCGATAATTTAAACGAACATAACTTGGTAAGAAAGGATCTACTTGATCTCGTTTCGAAGCTTAAAATCTCTACTTTGACATTTCACTATCACCTGAGCAGCCGATCGAAAAGAAATCGAACGGACGAGTTGCGAAACCACAGTCGATTTGCCTTTGCACAATCTCGCACGATCTGTTTCGTTCGCGGAAGCGCGCGATTTGTCGGAGAAATTTGAGTCCTGAGCCCACAGATTGAGAGCTCAACGCGAAACAACCTCGGAATAAGAGGTATAAGAGAATTATAAGTCTGTGAGACTCTCCAGTTCAAAGGTCTTCCGAGTTTCTATCATTTTCTTTCTTTTGCCAAAATTATCAAAATTCAAGAATTGACTGTAACAATTGACTTATACGTAGCGACGAACAGCAGAACTATCAAACTGAAATCGAAATGACCGATTTATATATTTTGTTGGATATTTTATTTTACATGGCGTGAAACGTACGGCGTGTTTCGAAAGGTTTAAATAAAATAAACAAATAAAACAATCTACGATCTCTCGACAGCGTGCGTTCGGCGTCATTCCTCGAGCCACTTCTTTCGTCTATTGCGAAATTGTCGAACGGGAGGAATGCCCCACGAAAAACGGCCAATCAAACGCGCCAGGCTTTTCCGTGCGGGTTTCGTACGCTCTCGTTCGAGTCCCGATTCCAGACGAGAATAAAATACGGCCTGTCCCGGAGCTTTCGTGGGAAATTCGCGGGGTAAACGAGACGCGACGCAACGCGGGGAATCCCTTCGTCGGAAACGAAGTTACTCGCCGACTAAGCGCGCTGCCTGCCACGTGAATCGCGAAAATTAATAGGTGTACGGGACACGAACGCCGCGACACACGGGTCATGTTCATTTTCCAGCGGCGACCGAATTACGATGGCTAACGCTGTATAAATCGGTTGTTCGACCCACACCGGGGATACTCACCCTCTGCGTTGCGAGCTTCGAGAAAACGTTTGGCACCACTTGCCAAACGGAGTTTGAATGAACGAGTGTGAAAGTTATCAGGATAAATGCAAAGAGACAGGATCGATCGAAGGTGGTGTGACTGGGTGTCCTGTTGCGAATCCGATTCGAGGCGCTAAATAGTGCAGCGATTCCGATGAGATCGGAGATGTAGCGAGTAGTGGACTGTGTAATTTGTGATTGCAGAGATCACTCTCTCGAGAATTTACACGTTACGGTGATACTCTTGCGATTCGATAACTTCTGCAATGTCCACTCACTAACAACGTGCCTGTTTCATCGAAACGGGCCAGCGAGTTCTAACGGGCCAATCACTTCACGGGCCGTTTGATTACGAGCCTGACGTAATTCATCGAAAAATTGGTGAAATCAAAACATCGATGGAACGATCAACGCCAATCGTTTCTAGAGAACACTAACAATATAATAGTACGACAGGCGAATAATAACGACACAATAGACGTTAGAACTTTTTGTCAGCACGAAAAAGTCGCCGAGTTCTTGGTCATGATTATCCAAAATAAAACAATAAATTTCTTCTTATTGTGCTGACAAGAAATCGTTCTTGGTCTAGAAGAGAGAATCACACGAGCTGCTCACTCACTCGTGTTAGTCTCTGCCGGTTTTTCCACCGTGAAAATTATAATAAAACTTTGTTCATTCTCAGCCGCAGCGATACAGGCTATTTTCCCTATCTTCTTTTAATTTTAGCAGCTACAAAAAAACAATTTATACCTATACGTACATACCTAACGTGAGTGTTAGTGCCGCGACACTCTCAACTGGCAGTGGAGGGGGTAGCACTAGCGATCAGGAGAGTGGGGGCGAGGGCCGCCAGTTCGCCACCTCTAGTCTACAAGATTCTAAACGAAACTACATATACATGGTTTGAATGCATTGCGACAGCCTCGCGATGCATCAGAAAATAGCCCATCTGAACGGTCAGACACGCAAATAGGTGGAAACTAGGTAGAAAGGCGAATCGTCGTCCGCAATTTGGACGAATGTTCACTTCGAGATGGACAACCAACGACAGACGTTCTTTTCTCTTCGAAAGAATATCGAGACGTCGCGTTGGCGAGAATGTTGCGAAAATCGGTCGGGAAACATTCGAATCGGTCGATAATTGTAATTACACCGGCGCGACGATCAGTCATTCCGAGCAGGGCGCGTTTCACTGTCGTGCTTTTAAGCCGATTTCTCACGGGACGGGAGGTGCTGTTGACGTAACACTGGTCAACGTGTATCGGTCGACGAATTCATCGATGAATCAACTCGCCCCCCCGTCGCTTGTAACCGAGCGAGCCAAAATGCTCGGCCCTAGCCGTGTCAGCGCCACATGTGACAACGTTCTATCATATCAAACAGAAGCGATTATTAAATCGATTTGTTTAGGGATCGCATCGACGCGTCCGAACAACACCAATCTGCATCGATTTCCCTGCATCAATGGGCTCCGCCATGCGGAGGGAAAAATATCTAGCCGACGAGGGATTTATTCGCGAGGATCGAGAATTATCCCGTCTCGCGCGGACATTGAAAAGAACCTCACTTTTCCAATTTAATCGTAAAATCTCTCGGTTATTATCCGATTAAATCGCCAGCTTCTTTCGATCATCTCCCGCTAGCTGCGACATTAGCGGATTAAAAGAGTCCAGCCGTGGAGCCAGCCGTGGAGCCAGCCGAGTCGCCGGCGACATCCGGCGAGGGATGTAAATTATATCTGCGCTGCAATCGACGAAAGAAAGTAGAGAGAATCCATTTTGCGCGACACAGGGCTAAACGAGTGCGACCACTATGGTTGGCGTAAGTGCATGCTATCATCCTGATGCACCGTTAGCCACGACCGCCGGGGGTGCAAAATGATAGCTCGTCGTAATTGCGAGCCCAGACCTCAAAGAGACAAGAGCAAGCCCGAAGAACCGTAATCAAGAAACTGATACGCTCTTTATCCACTGTCCTCTGCTCGCACACAGGTACAGGTCTACGTACGTGCATACGTATATTAAGTTTCTGCCTCGCATGAAAAAAAATTACATTTAACTCTCGCGACGTGAACTCGGCCGATTCCGTTACTTTAGACTCTCTCTCTCTCTCTCTCTCTCTCTCGTGAATGAAAAAAAAACCTCGCCTCGATGTAGAAATCTGAAACGTGCGTTGGAAGTTATACACACCCACGCTCGCAAAAATTGTTAACAACTCCTCGTGCAACAATCACGTCGCAAGTTGGAAAATGGAATTTCCAAACTTTCGGGGTAATCGAGTACACCGACCGCAAGTTGCGTTGTGCGCCGGTATATTGTGCGACAAAGTACGCGGTATCGGGGCCCCTCTTGTCGAATAATTTATCAACCGTTACGACGTTGGCGACATGGAGAAGTTGCGAGTCGCGTGGAAAAAGTTCTCGCAATTTCCAATGAAATTACCAGCTGCAGTCTCTTGCTTTGTATTTATCGTTGGAAAAAAAAAAATTCAAGTGCCACTCAGTGATCTGACACTCAGACTCGATCTGATCTCAATTTTCGCGATCCATTGTGCCCCGTCGGAGCATCCGTACGATGGAATCACTGGCGAGTGGAAAGCTCAGCGATCCTCGCGATGAACAACAGCCACCGGGATTTAGAATCGATAAGCAAGAAGCTTGGAGCTCGGCTTGACTGCGGCGTAATTCGGTTTTCGGGGGCCAGGCCACGGGGAAGGATTTACCGATGAAATGGAGGCATACGTGTTTACGCTGATACGACCTGACGTGGATTGGAAATTATAACACGCTGGACATGCGTCCGCGGCGGAATATTCATGAAATTATATTGATTTATACCCACGTACAACGGATTATTTAGAGAGGAACGACGAAAATCGAGGGGGGCCGTCGGTACGGTCGGCGCCGAGCGAGCAAACCGAACGATTATCGCCAGAAATTTACGACGCGCTCGAAGATTTCACGTTACGATTCGTTCGTGTTTGCTTCGTCGGCGTATTTGCGCAGCTGAAGGTTCGAGAAAGAAAAGACTTTCTCAAAAAAAAAAAAAAACAATTGTACAACGTTTAAATTTCAGTTTCGTTTATAAAGAATGCAGTGTTGAGTCGAAAAAAAGAGTCACAAATTGGCGATGTCACTCGATCTGTCGATATGAGCTCGCTATATTTTCGTAAATGACTTTTATGGGTTACAACTTTTTGAATTATGTGCACGTCAAGTCGGTATCGAAGCTCGGCTATTTATTTTTCCCTGTACTCTCGTCCACACAGCAAATACAAAGCCATTTAAGCTTTCACGAGCAAAGTTAAAAAATGGCGAACCAACGTTAACTCGTAATTTTCAATTACACGGAACGTGTGAATATTCTACGATCACTGAATCGAGGGCACGAAGTTGAAGAAAATGAAGAGAGAAGATAGATGGAAGAAGATAGAGGTCTTGAGTTTCGCTTTAGGACACGAGGCAATTCCGAGCGTGATCAATCGAGAATCGTATCGTCCGAACGAGGACGGTTATTCATTCGGAAATTGAGTTAAAAACGTCTTTGATGCTTCCTTAAGCAGCTTTTGAAGACTCCCTGACGAAGTGGAGCAAACTAAAAAAAAAAAAAATTACGCCCTCGTCGTGCGTCATTCGATTTAAAATGAAAAGTATCTTATCAAAGAGGAACGGGAGAAGCGCGCGTTTTCGTCGGTTTGATACTCTAAAACAGAATCGATCGAAGATTGCACTGAAATATCCCGACTGCATCGGCGAAATGTTATTTCGCAATTGATAAATCGACGCTAATGGCGAGAATGATACGCGAAACGTTTTGCAAACACCAGAAATACACGTAGATGCTGCTCTTTGTTCCCGCACTAGACGCTAAAAATTCGCGATACAGGTGTTCGGAATAAAAGTAATAATTTATGACCGCCAGCAGGAATGAAATTCATACACGTGGATATGCTTTTCCAATATTTTTCAACCGAATGCCCACGGATTTTGCATTTATGAACGATATCGCGTTAACGCTTAAATATTCTTTTTTCTCTCATTTTTCCTTTTATTCGTCATACGTCCAAAAATTATCCTTTGATCGTTTCGCGAATTTATCGCGATCGGCTTGATCGGCTCCAAACTCGAAAATACACGTATAAACGTAATGGGTGGCAAGAGAGAAAAATAAATAAGCGCAACAGGACCCGATTCGTCTGCTCTTCAAATTGAAACATTAAACGGTTACTTTTAGTTGACGCAACCTATAAAATGGTTAAATTAATTTCGTCGGATGTAATTTAACGAAATTTCGAATCCCGAATCGAAGATGTAATTTGTTTAGTTTTGTGAAAAATTTGCTACGGTTGTTAATATCGCGTTTCGCGTGTACGTTTAAAATTCAAATTACGTGAGAATGTGTCATAAATCCGCGTAATATATATCTGCAGCCACGTTCTAAACAGTGTAGAAGGCTACAGTTGTGATATAACACAGAGGTGGCTAACTGACGAGCTTTTGTCCCTACTTTCCTGATCGCTAGCAATACCCCCACCACTAACACTCTATGGAGGGGGCAAGGGCCCGCGAGCCGCCAGTTAGCCACCTCTGGTATAATAAATAAAAGAATCCGTCGATGCTGTATGAAACGATACGGGCACATGCAAACAGCATTCGCGATAAAAGAAATCGGGAACGTGACACGAGACGAGAGCAGATACGTTCTGTCACGTATTCATTATTCCGACGAGAAAGTCCCATTTTATAACGTTGCATCTCGCGAAATCCCATCGACGAAATGATTTCGCGAATTTCCCCGTCAAAGAAAAAAAAAAAAGAGAGAGATTTCACCGAAAGATTAACAGCGATGAAATAATCAGCCGCCGTTAAACGTAACAATTCGGAACAAAATATCCGTCGCGGAATATTTCGCAATTTCCGCGCGTGGAGAGAGCCGCGATTTAAAGTAATTCGCGATACGTTCAACCGTTTTATAGCGGAACCCGCCACACCGTCCAATTTCCCAATTTTCGCTTCTTTTCCGCTCTTTTTCCCCCATATTTCCTGTATTTTTCTCGTTCGCTTCGCTTTTTCCGCGGGTGCATATCGGCCAACCGAACGATCGATCTCCCGTGCGTGAAATTCTCGCGTGTGCGTGTACGTACGTACGTGCGTGCGTTGGTATCTGACAAGTCTAAATACTTCACCGGATATGAATCCAGCTGGGCGGGAAAAATGTTTGCAAGACGCTCGGAGGCTGCGTTCCAATATGTAGCGTCGAAAGTTACACGTGCGAGCCCCGTGCCGTGCAATATCTTCCCTCTGTTTGACTCCTTACGCGCGCGTGCCTCCGCCGCGTTTTAACTCCATTTCCCATCCCCCGCCCCCCCTACAGATTTATGTATCCCTTCGTCTTCCTCGTTCCTCGTTTTAAAAGCACCGCTTTAAAATCGTTTGACACGACGATCGCTCTCGACGAACGTATCCCCACTCTCGCAGAACTCGCGGAAGGCTTTTAAAGTCCGAGGAATAGGAAAGTAGAACGACGCCGTTCCATGAATACTCGTTTTCAATGGAGATTTTATTTCTCTCGGAGGGAGAAACAACCCCCCGGGGAAAATTGCAACGGACCTCCCTGTCGCGAGATCTTTGCGGAATGATTCTCCCAGGCACGCGACACCGAGTCACGCGCATCGAGGGGAGACGAAATCAAGGACATGAACATTTATTGGAATTAGTGGAGACGACAAACTCGACGAATCAAGTTCACAGCTGGGTAATTCTTAATTACCTCTTTAATTCGAGTTTTATCAAAGCGAGAGCTGGTTCGTAATTTTTCCACATCGCGAGATGATAGGATGTTTCGAGAGGGATGAAACAAGGAGAAGATTGCTCGGTGCAGGGCGGGATTACAGGTCCTCGGAGGAGACTCGGTCCCGGTAAACACTCGTCGGATACGTGCTCGAGTTTTGTTTGACGATATTGTCTTACGTCGAAAGCGTAATTCGTCCGACCAATCGGTCCGGCGCGCGGACCGATCCATTGTTCGACACACGAAAGCTGCTACTTAAGCACGGCTTTCAGCGCGAAGAGCCGTCCCGAGGAGCTGCAAGCACGGTGCTCATTTTCCAGTTTCCTTAAGACAAAAGGGCCGTCCACTCTGTTTTCCCTTCGACCGCCAGAAATCTCCCACTTTTCTCTCTCGACTCGCTCGCCTTCTTCTCTGCTACGTACCACGCGTATTACGCGTTACTTAATACGCGGTTAATAATTTTTTTAATTAGAGGCCTTTCATCTCCCGATAATGAGCCGACGGTTGTAAAGTTGCAAAGTAAACGTAACTCTTTCTCCCGTTCGTCTCATTTCCCTCCGCAGGTGCTTTCCTTGCCGGCAGGTACGCTTAAGTAAGGCTGGACAACTTTCCTAAAGAGAATCAATTACTTAACGACGCGAGAGCGCGTTGAAAGAATTTACTGTCGTTCTCGAACGATGTTCCGAGTCGCGAGTCTCTTTCTCTCGCGATGACAAAGTTCGTAATTTACTATTCTTTACTCTCTCGGCGTTGGCAATGGGAAAAGTGCGTAATTAAACTTGAATCGAAATGAAAATGAATTCGCCCGTCGCGTTTAACGCGCTAAATGCACCTTTCCGTTTATACTGTTCGACACAATAAGCAAAATGCAAAATCACAGTACGATTAGGTCCAACATCCTGTCGGAAAATTTTGTAAAAATTTTCACGAAGAAATGCAACACTGATGGGAAGAAATATTAGCAGAAAAGTGTCTAAGAAAACGTTATAGAAAAACCACATTTAAACTGTCTCCACGAAACTCGTTAAAATTATCATGCTGCTTATATAACAAATATCAATACAAGCAACATTCAGCTACTATTCTTTCCCGTGATCTGAAAGTTTTCCAATGTTTAATACATGTGTACCAAATTTGCTTCATCGGTCACCGGAGACACCAACTCAAACGACGATTTCAATGATTTGATCGTCCGAGCCACTTGAACGAACGACAACAAACTTTCGTTCGTTGAACTTGAATTGCCAATTAAATTCGCACGCACGCGCGACTGTTTTCCTTTTCCTCGAAAACATCTCGCTGGTGGGAAACGCCAGTTCTGACGCGACCGGCTCGTCTGCAAAAATCTCATTTGCCAAGTTAAAATTATCATGCGGCGCAGGTGCGCCGACGAGCATTTCGACCACGAGGTGATAAAACGCGGCCAAACACGCGTAAACTCGCGTCCGGCTGTTTTTAATGGACCGCAAACGGTTAATTAAAAAATCGCATAACCGCACGAAGCCGCGATATTTCTCTGTTAAACGTCACCGCAGCTGCACGGGCGTGGGCATCGGGGTCCCAATGGACACGGTGGCGCGTAAAACACTGTACGCGCGCTCCTCGCGTGCGCTCACCATAAAATTAGTCCCTGTGGACTAATTTTCGTGCCGTTTTCGTTCCGAACGCGCGGTGCAAACCTCGTGGAAATTGCGCGTCGCGGCGCAATCCACGTTTCTCTACGCTCGCGCAACCGTCGCGAATAAATTTCTACGCTCAAACACGGCGTTAAAAACGTCGTTAAAAACCGATAAATAAGTGAGTTTGCTGTGATTGCCGGTCTCGTTGTATTTTGATCACTGAAAGTGATTTTAGCGGCGGTAATCCAGAAAATCGGCCCTCTTCAGGTGCAACGCTGATGCAACGAAAATTAGCCATTGGTTGATTTGGATCACGTGACTCCTGAGGGGGCGTGGAATAGACCTCGAGTAGAAGTGACGTCGAATAATCGTTTTTGAACGTTATTGCACCGTCAACGTTAACCTCACGACTTTTCTTATAGCATACGTACAATGAATTTTTCAATATTTACTTCTTTCCTTATTGCTTGTTTTCTGAGAGAAATACGTAGTCTGCCTTGCATACCACGACCGATCATTTGATTGGTTGGACGATTTATATTCTCTTGTGACAGTATTCTCTCAAAGACTCAATTATGAAACTACAGTAATGCATGTGTGGCATGACTTTAACCGAAAACGTATGAGACATGATCCAAAGGAGCTGTGACGTAGATTTACAAGTTTGTCACTCTGAAATTAGTAGAACAAGCCATGGACAGACAATTTTTTTACAAACGTATCGTTGGAACTATTCACGGAAATAGAAAGGAATAGAGTGCCAATAGAATATCAAAATTGACGAGACAGACAAAGGACAATATGACACGTTTCTCAACAACGTTATACCGATCAGATGGTTGTGACTCTGACAATTTACAAACCTAACCCGATACTTAGTTCAATGCATACATTCGTTGAAATTGAAAAAACTGATGCCCTATACTGGAGACAATTATATTATACAACAGCACCAAATTGTGATTTAAAACTGTGCATTCGTTGTCATTTGTTTTGTTCAATTGACTCTCGTTACAAGAAAATGAAAATCTATATTTATTTTGTGCACTGTCTCCTATATTAAATTGACAATTACCTCCTGTAATTGACATGTTCCTCTTGTAAAACGACCGATTATTTTATTCGACCGGTTATAAAAAGGATAAAAATACAAAAGTGCCAATATGTTTAATGTTACCGAGAGATTTGCGAGATTTCGAAAATTCGCATCGTGTTTTCGCAAAACACGCGTGGAACAGAAAAGATCAACGGGATCAGGCTTGATCGTCGAAAAGGATCGAAAACGACCCGTGGTCTATTCCCTGTTTTTTCGCGCGCGTCTGCCGCGAGATAATGGAGCCATGCGCCAAGTAATTTCAACTTTTCTTATCATGTAAATAACAAAATGAATGTCGGGCAGAGCAGACCGAGCGGCGTGACGCCGCGCATAAAAAGGGGGGATTATTTCTGCGGCCAGTTTTTCCGCCGCCGGAACAAAAAAGTTCATCAAACACGAAAGTACAGGGCTCCGTGAGCTTCCATCCAGAGGAGCCAAGGCTCTTTACCCTATAGCAAGCCGCCTTATTATGCATCGACGTGAATCGGCAGCACGTACACTTCTTTCCTCGCTCTACACCCCCCCCCCTCCCTCCCGCCTTGTGCTTTCACCTGGCGGTTCCCCGGAATTTTCCCGCGGATTAAGCGAATGGAAATCCTTCGCGCAGCGGCGAAATTTCGTCCGCTCCTTCGAAATTAACGAATCGACAAAAACTCGATCTCACGCTCGCGTAAGTTTTTTGGCGGGAAGCTCCCCCTGGGTAGTTTCTATTCAAATTTGTAAATTAAGTACAATACGACGGTACGTCGTGGAAAATGTTACGTGTACGAAAATAATACAATGTATTATTAACACGATACACTATAGGCCGGCCATGTGCGCGAGTTTCAGCAGCAGTTTTTTGTGCAAGTTACGTAGAACGAAGAAATAAAAGTTAAGGCAACTTTGTTATTACAAACAAAGTTCTAAAGATTTGTGTATTAAAAAAGTTAAAATGAATAATGACGAAAATAATGTTTTTAAATATATACGCGTGTTTAATAAGTTTCGAAAGATTTCCCTAAAAGGGGAAGGGTAATTCCCACGAAATTTTCCCCCCCTGGGAAAGTAAACTAAAGTAAAGTAGCAAAATATACTCTATTTATTGTGCATCAGAAAAGATACTTGGGATGGTCGTAACAAGTACCAAAACACATTTCTTTTAAAATGTTGCAACAGACATCCCCTTTTATGGAGTCAAACAGGTTCATGAAAGCTAAAGTTTTCTGGCGATGCATAATACAAAGGGTTTAAAGTATCATTTCGCGTGTACAAAATGGAAAAATTCTGCTATTATTTTTATGAAAAAAACTTTCGTTAAAATGTGTACGGAACTTTCAGTATCTACTTCCCTGACGATATATGATATTAATGTATTTTAAACGAACGTTAGAACTGCAATCGCGCGCCTGTATAGTCTCATAAATATTATTACCAAATTATTAAATATATAAAATAGAAGAAAAATGGGGAAAAAGTGGAAGTTTCAGAAGATATAATTTAATATCGACGAAAGTAACGAGAGCTCGTAAAATCAGCAACAGGAACAGCGAACTGGCGGTCCGTGTGTCGCACGTGACTCTCACCCCCATTCTTCCTGATCGCTCGCGTTATCCCCACCACTACATCAGTCTCTCCACTGCCAGTTGAGAGTGTCACGGCCACACGCTCGCATGAAGTATGCATGTTACGTATATACATAAATTGTATTCTTCACTGTAAAGTTGAAGGAAGATAGGAAAAGTAATTTGTATGACTCATTGCAGAACAGAGTGAGAACTAATTTTCATGATGATAAATTGAGCGAGTAGCTCAACCTTCCCACGGCAAGGAAATTCACCGCCTCTGCTCTACGGAGTGTGTTCCATCTTTGCGTCTACACATACAATAAATACGCAACTAGCCAATAACTTGCGAAATTGAAATTGAACTGGCGACAGGAACGATTTTTGAATTTTATTTTCGCGCAAGAGAAAAAGCGAACCTCTTTTATCGAAGCAGACGAATCCCCTCGAACCAGAAGATCATGAAAACAAGTCGAATAGATTCGATAATTCCTTCCGTAGGTTCGGAAGTTTCGAAACGCGAATATTATACCAGCCTCCGGGGAACTTGAATTTCGAGTAACGAGAAAGTCGCGGGAGCAACTCGCACGCCTCTTTGCAAAACGTCCGTTTCGCTCGCGAAGATCACTTTGGAGGAAACTTTGCGGAAGCGTGGATCTACTTATATTGAATCGAAAAACGAGGCTCGCGCGGGAAACGGGAGGATCGTGGCGAACATCCGCCACGACTTTGGAACTGCAATTACGACGTATAAGCTGCTTCTGATCTTCTCTATCTTGCGGGATCACCGCCCTCTGCCTCTCGGTACTTATTACGCGTCCGAATCCCTATCGATACTTTTGGTAAATTACAGTTTGCGAACTTGCAGCCTGACTAGAGAAGGAACGAAGAGCAAAACTTGATACCAACAACAACAAACTGTTCAGTCGACAAGTTATGCTGATGTAACTTTGTGTATAAAAATGATCGTGCAGATTAGTATGCATCCGCTCACATTCCAAAGCGTGAAATTCTACCTTGACAGTGGCGAAGATCTTTTCTTCGAAGATGATTTTCGAAAATTGTCAAAATTCAAACCTTGGAATATTTTTTTCATAAATGAATCCATCATCAGTCCGAGGAGTGAAGCCCCTCTTTCACAACAACTCCTTAAAACTTATTGTACTTATTCTTTTTTATCATCTTATCGAACTTTGAATATTGGAGTTAAACGACAAAAATTTAAAAAATCATGACATTCCGTCATTTAATCCGTTCAAAATGGCAGTGAAAAAAAAATAGATCGTGCAACGAGTTCCAAGTCAAAAGAAAAAATTTGAATCTTCAGGACCATGGTAGATTTAATTTAAGGAGATTTTTTTACAGTTTTACACAAGTTTGAATTTTTAGAAATGTATGATGTGATGATAATTCAAAAAAAAAAAAAAAAATGAATTCACTGCCTTTAAAGAAAAGGCTACTACGTGCTTTAAAACCAAGTGGATCGTTACAAGATAATTTTTTATTATCATTGTGTGGTTTTTACTATACACCGTGACCTTTACTCGCACGTATTACTAGTTTGCACAAGAAATGATTGGCCACTAAAATATTGTCTTATCGTCGATTATCAGGGATATAGAATATGAATACGAAGAACAGATTAGACGAACTAAATACCCGAACAAACCTAACATATCTAACGATGACTAACACGCAACATGCGATAACATACACACGTATACTAATTGCGAGTGAATCATCGAATCGTAGCCTTCGCGAAATAAATGAGGAATTCGCAAGGTAAAGTGAATACTCAGATATTCAACGCAGATAGCGAAACTAATGCGCTACTGGCGATTTTCGCGTTGACGAGTATCGAACACGCGATATTTTTCGAATTTCATTACACACAGAGGAAAAAAGAGAAAGAGAGAGAGAAGACTGCAAATTACGCTTCAATGAAATTCTCGTATTAATTATAACGCGAACGCGATATTAAAAATGAAACGCAGGAAGCTCTCCGTATCAATGTCGAATTCAATTTTTTTTCTCCCTTTCACGGTCGCAGAGACGAAGAATTAATTCCTGAATTTACAACGATCCGCGTTTAACTCGCCTCCCCTGGCATGCAAAAATGCAAATATTTGTTAATTTTCACCAGCATCTGCAATCGTCGAACAGGCACACGCTATTAGAATATTCCATCCATTCTCGGGAAAACGAGAGAAACAAGAAGAGAATCGATCGCTTTCCTTCTTTTCTTTTTTTCTTTTTTCTTTTTTTACCCCTCCTCTTTCATGGGCCTTCTCGAATTACCAGCCAACGACCGTCCAAGGTAAATGACTAATGACTAACGCGGGAATATTGATTAGAGGCGGCATTATGATACGGGCGGGATCCCATCTACGGATCAAAATCCGATCGAACGGAATTGCAATCAACGGGGGACACGTGTCACCGCAATTTCTCCGTGCCAGTACGAATCCACACACGTCCGCGGAATCGAATTCGTAGAGGAGCGCGCGCCCCCGAAATCTCGCCGCGTGTGTTGGATCTCGGCGGGCCACGTGATTGGATGTCGAAATCCGGATTACATAATGCATGAGTAACAGGATAAAGATTTTCCTGCCGTGGTCGGACGGACATGTCAGACGCACGTCTCTGGCGAACGAGAGAAAAAAAAGGACACTACAATTATGTCGTTTACGCTACGTACTTTTCCTTTCGCGTTCGATTGGAATTTCTGCAGCTAACTTAATTCGTGTTCTAATTTTGTCCCGTGCCCCTTTTCCATGGGTTTATCTTCGTATCTTATTAAGTACTGCGAATTGTCAGTTATAATTGTAATTTGTGCAATACTTGTGTATGTGCGATTCGCATTATTTATACATGTGGAATTCCCTGTAATATTTGAAGACAGATTTTAGTAGCTGTACGATTGTTCTTTTTTAGTATATTACTTTTATTTTTGTATTCCGAAGCGGAGCTTTCTATCACATGTTAATTAGACTTATATTATTATGTTATTATATGTTACTAGGATTACTAAATATGTTAAATAAATATGTTAACATCAAGACTATTAAATCCGATTGAAGCATAAAATTTCCAGCAGAGACAAAAAAAGTACAAAAAAATAGAGGATATTTTACGGAAAAATTTTTTATTTAAATCTCTAAAAATACACTGCTCCACGGCTGTAAAATATCTAACAAAAATGACAAATGATAAATTGGTCATTTTGACCAGTTCCGTAATTCCAGTGTCAAAAAATGGCTTTGTGCCCAATTTACAACATATTCTTTTCCCCAGCAATTCCAAATATCGAGGGACGCTTTTCAGACGGGAGAACAAAGAACAAAGCGGAATTCCGAGAAGACCAGAAAATTTGTCAGTGGCGAGAATGCAGGTTGTTTCAGATGGTGCCCACGAGCACTGTATCTTCCGCCTCTTTCTTGTTCAAAGTTCGAAACGACGTTTGGAATTCGATCACCAGCGGAGGTTCCAGTGGAAAGTCGACAAAGTCGACGGATCGAAGTTATTCTTCGCGCGATATCGCGAAGTCGCGGCCGACAGGGCCGGAACGGGGGGGGGTGTCGCGAGAGGGATGCTAATTCCATCAGCTCGCTCTCCTTAGGAAAATCGAGGGAATTCATCGAGGCCTCGATTCCCCGATGTATTGAGAGTTCCCGGGGAAATGGAATTCGTGACAGAATAAATTTACGTCCGCGGGAAATGACAGACCGCGCTTTCCCGCTTTGCCACCCCTTCCCGCTTAAAAAATTGCGCGCTCCGCCCGGTCGAACTCGAATTATCCCCGAGCGTAATGGGGTTCATTGGTCGGAAGGAGTTTCGATTCGAGAATGGAATTGCGAGAATGAAAGGGAACCCGAGGAGGATTCCATCGGCCGGGTGATCTCGAATCGATCGGAAATACGAGTTGGAAACATTTTATCGGAGGAGAAGCTGCGTACATCGTGGCGATGGCGAACCAGATGGTGGTGCAGAAAAATTACACGGGGAAAATGTAAATACACGTGCGTGTATGAATTCCACGGAATGTGTAATCTCGTCAGAATGTTCGCCAAGTAGAGTTAAACATGCCGGTAATTATTTAATGGCCCGGAAATGTACGGACACATAATGGCGATGGAAACATCGATTTCGCGATTAACATAATGAAATTCAAACGCGGGCATAAATGCGTTGCCCGGTAATGTAATCGAAAGTAGGTACGGCAAAACCGGGCATTAACAAATGGGTATTATACTTTCAGCTCTCTCCCTACATCCTACCACTACTAAGAGTGATTTTAAATTGCAAAATGCGAGAAACGCGTCCGCGTGTCCATTGGCTATAGACGCGCGAGAGACTCGTCTAATCAAAGGGAAAGCATTTTTCACCACCGTTTTCGCCACCCGAAAGAGAGAAGTGAAATCTCGAAACGTGAAGAATCCGCCGGCGGTCTAATTATGTTTCTGTTTGGCTGACAACGACGTCCTCGTTTATAAATGGTCGGAACTACAGGCAAAACACTTGAAAATATAATTACAGCCGTGGTGGTGGTGGGTGAGCGGGGTGGGTGCATTGTTTCCCCGGGAAATCGTCGTCCGCCGGAAAACACGGGAGGTTGCGCGAAAAGCCGCGAGCCCGGGCGTCGTCATTTGCATGTAAAAACGACCGGCATTTCTTTTTTCTTTTTTTTTTTTCTCTTTTTCGAGCCTTCAACTACGCGTAAAGTTCACCCCTCTCCCCTCCGCTCCCTGGAAAATACTCCGCCCGTTTCTTCTCCCATGATTTCACGAACGATGCAGCAACCGCGCAGTTTCGAGAGCGTATTCTCACGTTGCTATTCCGTCTATACGAATAAATGTATTCCTATCTTTGTGTCTCTTACGAATAACATGCGCCAAGATCAAACCGGCACTACGGAGTCACCTGGAGAAACCTGGCTTCAGTGAGAAATCCAGGCGAACGTATCTTTTTATCGTTTTCTCAAAAGAAAACGAATGTTAAACGTTAAACGTTGATCTTTCGGGAAGAAATTCAGATAAATATTGCAGCTGCTTATTATAGTAGTATATATACATATATATATTCAATTGACAGACACTCCACCTTGTACAGCAATATTTTTCTTCGAAACGTCATCGTTAGTGGTTCGTTACGAATTTTCCAAGAACGTGGATAATTTGAAGAAGCAGAGAGAGAGAGAGAGAGACGAGTGGAAAGGCCGGACGTAGATAAACGTATTCGTTTAATTTTGTGGTCAGGATCGTAGCTTAACTGCGTCGTATCACGAAGCAGGAAAATAATTATCTTCACTTCCTTAACTGATGTTTTTTTTTTTATTTCTGTACTCGGCAGATTCTGGGAAACGCGTCTACTTGCAGAAATTAAAAGAACCGGCTAACTGGCAGCTGCGAGCCCTTGTCCCTATTTTCCTCATTGCTAGCGCTCCCCCCTCCACTGCATCGATCTCGCCACTTGCTTAGCAGGGAAATCAACGGACTGAGAGAGTGGGGCTCGTGCACGCAGTGGAGGGAGTAGTAAGGAGGAGAGTAGGGGCAAGAGCCCGCGGGCCGCCAGTTAGCTCTCTAATTTATTGCAGATTGGGACAGCAATTTCTCAGCTTTGATAACAACTCTAACGAGATCTCAAAACGAAAACTAAACAGTAACTATGAACGACTTTGAAAATCCACGGTAAGCCAACAGAGCGATAGAAATTGGAAAAAATTGCACAACTTGTATCCCAGTACGATTCGTCTCACTGAAAAGCCCAGAAGCAACTGTTCTGGCTAGAAAACGAAGACGACTTTTTTGCCATAAAATTTTATTGATATGCAAACATTTGAATCGATAGGAAACAAATTACAGGCGCGATCGCTCAGTACCAGACAACGCCACTCCTACTCGAGGTCTACCCCACGCCCCCTCAGGAATCACGTGACTCAAATCAGCCAATCGCTAATTTTCGTTGCATTAACGTTGCACCTGAAGAGGCCCGATTTCTGGGTTACTGAAGTACGATTTCTGAGTCGCGGTGTGATTTTGAGTACGAGTCACGAGCCACGAAAACCAAACAGGCCCCCGCAGGCGTTTCATCAAATACGGTCAATACTAACGTATTTTCTTCCGCTTGAAAATTATCGGGCACGGCGTTGGTCAAACAAGCAAACTCGATAATTAAACTCCCGCTGCGAGCCAGCTACGACTTATTTGGACGGCAACGATACGTTTGGTCGTTCATCGAAAGCGAAACGATTTCTTGACACGATTCACCTCGACGAGTTATCCTCGCGAATTAACATTGACCTAACTTGCCCCAAACAGTCGGCTAAATCGGGCGTGCGGGCGCGCGCTTGTGTAGCCAAAGACGCCGCTAAGGAAATGGAACGCGACGCTATTCCGTGCACGAAATTCATTTTGTTAGATCAACAGGTTGTGTTCGTCGTTCCCACGTTCGTTGTTGCTCCGTACGGTTCCAAGTATACAACGAACCAAAGTTTCCTTGAGAATTCTTTAACCCTCTCGACGCTAACGACGAATATAGTAGTCCATCGTTGAACGCTCACTGTAGTCGTTATAGAGAATTGATAAAGAATTCGCACATAATAACTTAGTGACTGGTATCGAATCTAGGTACAAAAAGTGTTTTTTTCTTTTTTTCATGCGTATCAGTTTGAAATTCATATTGTTTACATAAATTCAGAATAAAGAATGACATTTCGATCGGTGATTTTGAAACGTTAATGAAACAAATTTTACAAAATGTATCGCAAAGACAATTTTGTTAAAATTATTACCAAGCCGTCGAATAAAAATCCTCTCGGGCTGACTGCTTCGGGCATGTCCCCTCAATTTATACTGGTAGTAGTAATCGAAAAAGCGCAGTAGTAATCGAAAAAATTTCGTTGTTTGTTCCAAAAATGATAAACAACGAGGAAGTCACTATCGTTGTAAAATTTGTGACGTAGGTTTACGTGTCTACTCTTGTTTTGAAATATCTCGTACGAAGTTATATTGTTTTAATAAACAATTTTATAAAGTGTTGTTATAGTGTGATTTCTTTCCAGCAATTCGTTACATTGCATGAACAAAATTTAACTGTTATGCATCCTAGTTGTCCCGTATTCGCGATTAAACAGTTCAACGGAGGCACAGTGGCCAAAGATGAAGCCGCGTCGAATTTTCGTTGTATCGATCAACTGTCTGGGCTAAATTTCAGTTGGAAGAAACGCTACTAGTCTCAAGGAATTCGACTACGTAAACCTTGCGATCGATTTTATTAAGGGAGTAATCTTAAACTAGAGGTGGCTAACTGGCGGCCCTTGCCCTCACTTTTCCGATCGCTAACGCTACCCCCTCCACTGCATCGATGTCTTCGCTCGATATTCAACAATTTATCGCCAAAGCGACACGAAATCTCCTGGCAAAGGACCGTCGTCCGTATTCCCAAGGAAATAACTTCGTAGACTAATTGATCTGACGTTCGAGAGGACTTGGACGAGACTCCTCGTTCGAGATTTAATTAATTCTTCTTATCGTTCCGCGCAGCGTCGCCTGTTAAAAGTCGGCGAGAGAGCGGAAGATGGAAATGGAAGCGGCGCAGTCACGGCGCAGCTAGAGTCGTCGGCGAGAGGAATACAGCCACGGCGGTCGATTTGATCGGTCCGATTTCCCCGGAGAAAAATCACTGGTCGAAGAGACGAGCGACGAATGGCCGATAAACGAATGGTTCTAAACTTTTCCGGGCCTGGCCCAGACCTGGCTGTTTCGAACAATTTCCAGATAACATTATTTTTAAATTACTTTTAAGTTATTTCAAAAATAACCCATTTGTAAAATAACGAAATTATATTATCGTCAAGTGTTTCGTGTAAAAATTAAATTAACTCATTTCTAATTGAACAATTTACTAGTTAAATTAATTTATTTCCAATTGAATGATTTATTGATTTGTTGTTCCAATTGAATAATTTATTTATGAAATGTGAAGTAAATTATTTAATATTTGTCGGAATCTTTATTTGTTATTTGATAAAAATAACTGGTTTCTTATAACGTCCAATGTTTATATTCACTGTTTCTTGTTCTGCGACTATGGCATATTTACTGCGCTTATCTACAGAGACAAGTTGAACCGGATATCGCTCCATTTTTTGATGATAGAGGAAATATAGATATGCTCCGTGGCGACATAGTTAGTAAGACAAGTTCTATGTGTAAAATATAATACTCCCTTCTCGCCAGAGATTCTCATTTGCAACTTAACAGATATTATGCACTATCGATAAATGTAATTTAAAAAAAATTTTCTCTATCGAATTTATTGTCACCGCTCGATACATCTTTAGTGCGCTCACTCGCTCGTTTTCGTTGTGTAAATATTGCATAAATATAGTTTATAAAAATATACAATATTAAAGTATAACTGTATAATATAATAATATGAAATTAGAATATATGAATTATGAATGAATTAAAAATGAATTGTGAATGAACTAAAAATGAATTATGAATGAATTAAAAATGAATTATGAATGAATTAAAAATGAATTATAAATTAATTAAAAATGAGAAATAAAATGAACGAAATTGCGAAATTAACTTAAATTAGAACTAAATTGTTCTTTATACTGACTGTTGCTTTCAGCTGAAGAAACTTTCAACTTTGACCGACCGATCTAAAGAACTGAGTATTTCGTTTGTCTGTCAAGGCCCTTACGCCGTAAGTGTCTCAAAATTGCGACGAGAGATGTGAAAACGGAGAAGTCGAACGCTCGAGTCGGGAGATACTTTGATCGGAAAGGATTCTGCGCTTCTTCGAGTCCGGCCAGGGGTCAGAGAACTCGGCCTGTTCCACCTTCCACCTTCCACCAAAAAGGGAAGGGATGGCATTCCATTAGCGTTATCTCCCGAAATCGACAGCGGCACGTCAGACGCAGCAATCGGAATGATACTTTCTCAGGAGGATATCGATCCTCGAGATCGCTCTATCCGAATCTATCAAATCAGCCCCGTGATCCTGCGTCATTTTTACTCTGATTTTATCGGAGTCCTGCTGCTGGAAGATCGATCACGGCTCTCTTCCCGACGCGAGACCCGACTCGCAGGAGACTGAGCTTTCGGTAATGAAATTCCTGCGGCGGCGTGTGGCACGCGGGCAAAACAAACGCAAAAAATCGCGGCGAATCCTCCGGGAAGAGAGGATCCTCGTTAAACGTTTCGCAACCACGTAGTCGTACCGACATCCGGTCGACGAAAATCACGAAACGAACGACCGGGGAAAAAAAACTTGCGATTTATGGGTTATCTCTGGGTTAAGACCAAGGGTACCACTTATGGCATGGATATGCTCCAATCCGGTGTAACGATGGGACTCTGATTGAGTTCCCAAAAAAAGAAGAAAAAAGCAGATGCGGTCGGACAAAACGCAGACGCAAGTTGAAGGTTTAGGTTAGGTTTAGGTTAGGTTTAGATTAGGTTTAGGTTAGGTTTAGGTTTAGGTTACGTTTAGGTTAGGTTTCAAAGACTGACTGACTTTTGGTCATTTTAGCATAATTTTAAAAGTAATGGATCATAGATCATACGACATCAGCGTGGCAAATCAAATCAAGGAATTTGACTGCTCAGAAAACTCCAAACAAGGCATCCCATAAATTTCAGTAAGTATTAAGTGCGACAAGGTTTTCCACACCACAGGGACTGCCATGTTGTGCAGTACATATTCGAAGAAGTGTGTAAAAAAACGAGATTCACAGTTACATAGATTTGCATTTAGTCAATCAATTGTCACGGTAAAACGGTATCAAGACAGTAACAAGAAGTTAGTTAGTTAGTAAAAGCAGTTTTTGTACAGTTGTGACAAATCAGAACAGTTAAACAACATTCATCGAGAAAGTTACATGAAATTACAGAATAGCAGAAGTTAAATTGTTGAGTTAACAAAAAATCACAGGAGTAGCAAGATCCATCAGAGTTATTCGTTTCAGTGGGTGGTCCTGTCCTTAACACTTTGCAAGGGCAAATTGAAAATCATCGAATCATCACTCGAGTCTCGACCTGGATGAAATGTTCCTGTTCGATTAATCCCGTCGCGGCAGGAAATTCAACTGCTTGAAAAAATATCGCATCATCGGAAACGTGGAAAATTAATCGGGCAAGGGAATCGATAAATCACGACGCGAATCGAGAAGGAAACCCATCTCTTTTCTCTTATTGTATAGTCCGTGTGACTAATTTCCGAATGATTGAAACGCGGTCGCGAGGGGACGAGAATTTCACCGATAAATCGCGTTTCATTGGAAACGAAACCGAAAGGAATCAAACACAACGCTAATGAAACATTTCGCATCGGTCGAGCCAACGTGAGGTTTGACCAACGTGATTCACTCGCGACGAATAGGCGTTTTTCTCGCCTCTAAGACGCCAGGCTAAGGGGAAACATTTCGCTGGTCCTGCGAGCGACACTTTTACTTAACCGAGAAGCCCGTTGGCAGGTGTTCGGCCTTTAAAAAAGACCCCACTGGCCCGCAAAAGACATAAAATTCCATTAAAGTTATCTCGGTGAATTGGCTACTCGACGTCAGCCGCAGAACACCGGCCATTATTCCCCGTCCGAGCGTTTATAAACGTTTCAGCCACCTTGGACAAATTAAGAATCGTTTTGCTTTTCGTTCCGCCCCGTCGGAAACGCTCGCGTGTTACGCGCACCTGTGGCACGGCAGAAAAGGTTCTATCACGCGCCACGATTGCAATCAAAATGGAAATTACGTCGTTACAAAAATATTTGGAAACGGAACCGCGGTGATCGGCGATCGTTTGACTCTCTCTCTCTTTCTTTCAGTTTCTATATTTTTACGATTCGACGTTTGAACTACGTTGTCGACTTTCACTGGCTACCTCTCAGATCTTCTCGGCTGAGAATATTGAGAGCGGCCGCTCGATACATTAAATTTATATGTTAATCATGCAATCGCGAACCAGACACTATAAATATTTATAACGTTCGATCGTGCTCGTAAACACCTCCGAATTCCTATCGGGCGAGAAAATAAAATAAAACCCGGGAACGAACGTTTAACAGTAGTAGAAGCGGAACACTGTAAATTGAATTGCAGCTCGAATGTTGGTCAATTGCGCGATTAACGTTGTAGCCGAGATCGGTCCAAACCTCGTCCAAAATTTCGTGAAAGACCGTCGCTACGTGTTCACGAACGCGATTAAATCTCTCTTCCGGCGAAACTTCTTCGAACATGCAATTCATGCCCGAGAAAATCTCTCGAATAAGCCCGAATAAAGTTCCCACGTCTGGCAAAAATTCCTCCGCGACGAAAATAAGGGAAACAACGGAAACGACGGCGTGCCACGATAAATGCGACGAGTGTAAATTCTCCCTCTGTCTCCTATTATGCGCTTCCGTTATTCTTGCTTAAAATTTCACCCTCCTCTCGACGATGCCGCGTTTCAACGCGCCAGGGTTTCTTCGACGCTAATTCTATTCCACCCTGACACGCGCAAGACCGAGAACCTTCCGTGAATTTCCAGCTACGCGGATATCTTCGAAGAAACGTATTTGAACAGCGAAGAGCATAACTGCGCCGATGGCAATGAAAAATTACCGACAATTTATGAAACGATACAACTTCGTGGAAGAAGATTATGTGACGATCCACTTTGGTCTCGTTTCGAAGCACGAAGCTCGCGCCTTGAATTCACAGTACGGTGAATTTGTTCTTTTCGAAAATGATTTTACATGACGCGGCGGATGGGAAAGTGAGGACACATTTCTCTCGGAAATTGTGAAAATTCGAACGTTGTATATTTTTAAATGTAATACGTGTGTTATGTATTTTAATGAAATTTCGTCGTATTTCGATGATGGAAAATTCACTATGTTTATATTTCGATATAATCTTCCATTTAGGAGAACGTCGGATCAGCTATAAACTGATCGAAACGAGACGTGATCTCAACCTGATGCTTCATCACCAGCCATTCGGAAATCAACGTAATCGTAAAGAAGAGGAAGAAAAATGAATTTACGTTCTCCTTTGTGATCTCCAATAGCCAAAGAGTCTAAAAGAAACAAATCTCCCACGAAAGCTCCGAAGAGAGAAAAATGCCAATGTACCGTGGAATGTCATAAATAATTTATGTCACTGTCAGCGGCCCACGATCCAGCTAAACATTTAAATTTCAGCCATAATTCTCGCGTAGATCCCAGACGACGCAATTTAAGACAGAGGAGATTCACTCTCTCCGGCCCAGAGGGAATATTCAGAACCGATTCAGAACCAAGCGTGCAACCTAAAATTCTCATTCTCAACTTGTGATCGTGTCGAGTTTCCAAGACACGCACTCGTTTGTCTCTCCCGGCTCGAAATTTTGTTCGATTCACGACAAATTTCGTCTCTGGGGAATCCTTATCACGGGCCTGTAACACGGTTGGGTTCACGACTGCGAATCCACGACAATTTTAGATATCGACAGATATCTAATCCGAAAATTGGGTTTCTTTCAATTTCGCGAATTCTCCGCCTAATTGGCAGATTGACGAGTCACAAAAATTGGCAAAGCATCCGAAGAAATCGGCAAGACAAGCGGCGTCCGTCTGGAAAGGGAAGGAAGCGGCGGAAAACGCCACGTTGGAAAATCCTTGCTCGCGTATCCTCCGTTGCAGAGACAGCCTCAAAGGTCGGTTTCCTCGATCTTATTTCCCCAGCGGTAGCCAGGATTCCGGAGCGAAAGCGCTCCAATCCCCCTGTCTAATACTTGAAAATCAGCTTTACCGAGACCCATTCAAAAATTTTTCGACCAACTCGCCGTGCGGCGGTGCGGCTTCGCTTCCGGACGAGAACCTTTCAGGAATCCCAATGGGATAACATTCAGCGAGTTATCCTATCGGAAACGAGCGAAACCTCGGCCGCAGATCAGCCATCTTCATTCAGCCAACTTGCGAACATACATCACTCCGTTTCTCTTCCCTTTCTCAACTCTTTGACTGCGCTCTCTCTCTCTCTCTTTTTCTCTCTCCGCGGTACAGAGTCAGCGGACACAAACTACTCTCTCGGCCACCGCGCGCGCACAACTTCTCGGCTCTCGTTTTCTAGTCCAAGAACAAAACGAGAGCAAAGAGCCAAAGAGCTGATTCGTATCCTGACCTCGTACGCTCTCTCATCCTCGCTACGCGTCCTCGGTCGCCTCCACGAATCCATCTTCGCTTATTTTATCACCAAAAGTGATTTTAGCGGGTAATCCAGAAAATCGGGCCTCTTCAGGTGCAACGCTGATGCAACGAAAATTAGCGATTGGTTGATTTGGGTCACGTGATTCGTGAGAGGGCGTGGGGTAGACCTCGAGTAGGAGTGGCGTTGTTTAGTACTGAGCGATCGCGCCTGTAATTTGTTTTCTATCGATTTAAATGTTTGCACATCAATAAAATTTTATCGATATGCAAAAAAGTCGTCTTCATTTCCTAGTCAGAATAGTTGCTTCTAGACTTTTCAGTGTCGTATTGGGGTGCAATTTTTTCAATTTTCAGCAGATTCCGCGCAAGTCCACGCCTGTGCTCGCGACAGGGTTAAAGAAAGTACGTATCCTCTGACGCGAAATTTATTTAATTTTCTTTTCTCTCTCTCTCTCTGTCTCTCTCTCTCTTTGATAGATCTCCTTCGTTCCTCTGCCAAAGAACAAAAGATGTGTGAAAAAAACCAGGGAGATTTGATTGGTGCGTTTACAAAAGGAGTATCTCGTCGAATTCCTGCAGGGAACAAGAGACGAAAATGAGAGGGACGCGCGCTCGATAACACGCGTGCGTGCGTGTGTGCACGTAAACGTGATCGAGGACGTGAGAGAGGCTATTGAGGATGCACCCGGGATGAGGACACTTTGAATCCAATCTAAATCAACCCAGTTTCGTTGTACGTACGTGCATACGTACGTGTGCGTTTCTTCTAAAACCCAACCGACCCTGTTCCAACCATCTCCTCTCGCCCCCGTGTAATTTTTCGACACGTCAGGATTCGTTTTCCGTAACCGATCCCTTCAATTCTCCGTGTTCGTTGGACCGACATCTTCGGAATGACGTTCAACAGTGAAAGTTTCAGAAGACGGGAGGGAGATAAATCTTCAAAGAATCGGGAGACTTTCGTCTCGATTGTTGAAATTTGATTTATCTCTCCGAGACGACTCCCGACGTCCTCCGTTCCATTTTCGTTCGATTCCGCGCGGCAATTGGTATTTCCTTCCGTTTGTCAGTTTCACTCGAGTCTAATAATTGCTCCATCCTCTTTAATCAATCTTTAAAGGAGGACGGGCAAATCCTCTGGACTTTTCCCCACCGAATCGGAAACTCTACACTCGTACGCAACTCGGTGGAAATTGCAACGCTTCGCGGAGAGCGGACATAATGCACGGCTGTGACCTTTCATCTTCGTAAAAGTGACGAAATTGCCGGGATTAGCCACGTCGTTGGAAAGTAATTTTTGGCAATTTTATTTTGCCAATTGAATTTTTGGCAAATTCATTCTAGCAATTTTATTTCGCCAATTTGATCGCCAAGCGTGTCGACGTTCGATCGCGAGGGGGGTTTTCCAAAAGCACGGAGAGCGAATCAGAGATGAAGGTTGAATTCAACCTGAAATGGAGCACGTAGCCCCAGATTCCACGCGTGCCTATATCATTCTGTCTGGACCTACTTATTCCGATTCGTTCTGAAAGCCTCCTATCCTGCTAGTTCCTTTATTTCCGCTTTTCCTTTCACTGGAAATCCAATGCGTCGTCTCGGTTATCATTCACTCTGACTGTTACACTGAGTTGGGCTAACTCTCGTCGAAAATATACCCTACGTACGAAAAAAAGAAGAGAAAGGAAGAAAGAAATAAAAGGAAAAAAAAAAAGAAGAAAGAACCAAACACGCGGAATACCTCCGGCGTTCATCGCATCGAATGAACTCGAACGTACTCGAAATTAGCAAGCATCCTATTAGCGCATCCTTTCCTAACTGTATCTCGCATGAAGTGCATTGAATTAAGTTCCGAGAAGTAACGTCGATTAATTGGTCGTTATCGAAGGACAACCAGCACGAGAGCCAGCTGGTTAATTTTCTCGAAAACCTATATAATCTCGCTACTCCCGTGTTTGCACGACCGCTATCATTTCCATCGCGAACCCGGCTCCTTTGGGTTCAAACAACCGTGGCGAATAAATTGACCACTTCCGATGATCACCAGAGAGACCGGTATTTACAACTGCACGCTCTGTTAACGCACGCACTCTCGCACGAACGATCGTAAAAAGTCTCGTAGACACAGCGAGACTCGTCCGAACCAAACACTGGTCCACCAGCGAGGGAATTTCGCTATAAATTTGGGGCCAGAGAGAGTCTCGTTGTTCGGAATTTCTTGCTCCGCTCGGTGCGATTCTCGCGGTGGAAAATATCAGATTTGGGACTGGGATTTATCCAGTCGCAGACGCCTAATCTTGAGAATATCTTAAAATATGAGCGTGAGTATGTGAAGTGAGTATGAAGATAAAGGTACCGAGAGCAAGATTTTAGGTAGAGAGTATCGAACAGATAAATGCGCTAAATATTAATTAATAAACTTTATGTCTCGTTGAACCCCACGTAGTTTCAAACTTGTGTCACTTTTATAATACACGCAAAGTCGCTATTGAATCTGGCTTTCGTCCACGATCGAACGTCCATCTCTAGTGAACGTTACACCAGTGGAACGGGCCGAGCCGTTCTCTCTCGCTCGTTCGACTCTGCGTTACGTGCCAGTTACGGAAGCCGGCTCTCGTTATTTCTACGGCGCGCAAGCCGGAGGCCGCGTTCCGCGAAACGCACGTAACCGTGGCGAACCGTGGACAACCGCGTTCGAGTAATTACGCGACCGTTCTTGCACGAATATCGTGCGGAACGAGCCGCGTGCACGCATGAACGTGCAACGGTAATACAGATATCGCGCGGAGCCAAGCAACAGGGACCGACGGTTTGCTTGGGATACGCCTGGATCAACAGTCTGGATCTATGGCGTGGTAAGAGTCCCCCAGGGAGAAAGGAGATCCTCGAGACACGCGAAGATTAGACGAGAACCAATTCGCCACGATCAACCATTCGTTCCGCGAATTTCTGTTCGTTCGGGGATCCCGGACACGATGCACGTAGACAGGGACACCGACGAGTGTAGAGGGTGTAGAGGGAACTTGGAAATTTGGAACGCGCGTGTAAACACGATTTTCAACTCTCTGCGCTCCCTGCCGCCGTTTCGACCGATAATTCGAAAGTTTCTACCTGTTAATTTTCCGCCTCTGCGGACAAAAACTGATGAAAATTAAACAGATATGACTGTATTATATAGATGTAATTATTATAGTTAATTATATATTAAGCATATAACTGTGTAACTATGTGTTAGCTGCAGTCAATTGTATAGTTATTATTATATATAATTATAGTATGATATTATCACATATAATTATAATGTAACATTATTATATTATATATAATATAAATATACTGGATTATACTATTATATTTAATTATACTGTAAATCTACTTGTAATATAATACTGTAATAAATCAATTCATAGATATTTAGAACAAAGCTGGCTAACTGGCGACTCTTTCCCCTACTTTTCTCATCGCTAGCGCTACCCCCTCCACTGCGTGCATGAGTTCTCACAACTGTGAAGAGAACGCTAGCGATCAGGCAAGGCCCTACGAGTCGCCAGTTAGCCACGATATATTCTCCGATTCAGAATATTTGGAATATTTAAATATTTAGAATATTTCTTTCCAGAACTTTTACTTTCAAAAAGTTTCGTCCTAAAAATTGTACGCGTGCGGAGAATGCTGAAATTGTACGCGTCATCGATCCGGGCTGTCGAGTTTCTTAATCCACTTCGCAAGCCGTGCACGTGCGCAAATAACGGATAGAAAAATCTTCGCAAGTGTCCACAGTGATGAGAAGATGCGAAGAAGAGAAAAAGGCTGCAATTTCTACCGCCGTCCGTTTCGTTAAAATTATAACGCTTTTTACCCATATCATGTTTTTTATGAAATTCCACGTGCTCTTCCCTGCCAACGTGAAATTTCTGTAAACGCAAAACTTTGAGGTGTACGAAAGCTGCACGTGAAACACGTGCTACGTTTCATACTCGCCGAAGTGAAATTAATTCGAATTTTACGCGGAACATAAGTTCTTCTTTTTTCGCAGGTGAAACTGAGGAAATTACGATAATTTTTTTCACGAGAAAACTTCCAACGAGGTTGTTTGCACGTAACAAGAATTAACAATAAACAGACGTGACTTTGATCTTTGCAAAAGAAAGAAAATACACCGAACATTCTAACATTTGGAGAAAAGAAGCCCTTCGTACGCCGGAATTTGTTCGCAAAATTCGATGGAACCTTGAATTTGAAGAAAGTTCTGCTTCGAATATGTATTATTCGAGTTGTAATGCACGACGAGTTATGGAAAATTATGCGACACGGTTACCTTTAATGAGATCGATTTCCGAATACGTTGCGCAGAAGCTCACGAAATGACGAAATTGAATATTTCCATAGTCTGAAGATGATTGAATTTTTCTTTATCCACCGTGCTGAATCTCATCTCGCGAGAATTAATCGAAACATTGCAAATATTTCTTTCCGAAAATACGCACGTATACAGGATGAAAGATAGAAAGAATGGTTCGCAAGATAGATAGTACTGGCCATGAAACATGAAAAAAAATTTTAATAAACGTGAGTCGAAAAATTACCCAATAAACCCTTTTCTCTGTTCACCCTATATACGCACACTTCGACAGAGATCTATTATCACTGAAAATTATTTTAGCAGGGGTAACGCAGAAAATCGAGCCTCTTCAGGTGCAACGCTAATGCAACGAAAATTAGCGATTGGTTGATTTGGGTCACGTGATTCGTGAAGAAGCGTGGGGTAATAGAGTAGGAGTGGCGTTGTCTGGTACTGAGCGATCGCGCCTGTAATTTGTTTAATTTGTAAATCGATTCAAATGTTTGCATATCAATAAAACTTTATGGCAAAAAAGTCGTCTCCGTTTTCTAGTCAAAACAGTTGCTTCTGGGCCTTTCAGTGAGACGAATCGTACTGGGGTACAAGTCGTACAATTTTTTAACTTTGCACCAATCTCTCTCAACTTACACCAATAAATATTGTTTAGAGTAAACATCAGATCGAGTCAGGTGTTTGTCGTTTCTCGAGAATTCTCGCCGCTGCAAAGAGAGATGTCTCAACTCGCAAGAAACAACAGAGCGTGCGTGCAATGAACAACAAGGTGGGATGAATGCATCGCGAGGTACAAACACAGCGATGTACCAAACCCACCGAACAACGGTAGGTTATGCCGTGATAAATGACGCGTTGCTGGCTCGCCTGCAATTCTGGAATAGTTAATACGACGAAAAGGTGTTCTCGCGAATAGACGAGACGCTTTTCAGTGATTTATCACACGTAACTGGTGCTTCCATAAACGGAAACGGCGTTTCTGCCGAAAATAACACAACGACCGACGAAAAAACGAAAAAACGAAAATGGACAAAGTAGAAGAAGCAACAACGAATGGCAGGCTGTGCTCGTTTCGATAAATCTCATCCCGTCGGAAAGGCAAATCCCGCCCTTTTTTTCCGTCGAATTTCTATTTGCCTTGGCACGTGTCGCCGAACCGAAACGAACACTCCGCGAAACTCCTCTCCGTGAAAAGCAATTAGCGATATTTGCCGATCAACATGGAACCCCCGCGCAAACACGCAGCCATCGAGAGCGCTGATTTATTGATTTATTTTTCCATTAACGCAACAATCGGTTTAACAAAGTTTCCAAAGATGCGAAGCTCGCGTAGCGCCCAAGGCACCGAGTGGTCACGGCACACGCGTAATCCCATTTAATCGAAACAGGACTTTCGGCTTCGATTCCGAAAAAAAATTCGTCTCAACGGCTCGTCGATCAGCGAAAATCTGAAAATTTTTGTGCCTTGGCTCGGTAAGCGGGGAACCAGCCGCGCGGACGGTGGATTTGCATCGATAAGTCGGAACAGGTGTCGAATCACCTGGCGAAATATTCGCAAAGAGGATTTTACACGCCGAGGCAAGTCGAAGGGGATTCCGGTAATGCCGAAGCCGCGATGAAAATCGCCGAGTCCGCGTTGGTAGACGCCGCGGCCAAGAAAAATCCCTCGGAGACAATGAAATATGGAGGGAAACGCTGATGAAAAAATACACACAGCGGGCGTGTATCTCTTTTACGGAATTAATGCGTCCCCCGAATACCCGGATTATATTTTTAATGCCCCGTTTTGCGTCCAATTCGCGAGCCAACCACCCCCCGGGGATTTTTATCTCATTAAAATGATACGTCGCGCTATAGAGAGCAAGACGTGTGTAGAAAGCAAAGAAGGAGAAACATTTTTTATCACTGAAAGTAATTTTAGCAAAGGTAACCCAGAAAATCGGGCAGGTGCAACGCTAATGCAACGAAAATTAGCGATTGGTTGATTTGGGTCATGTGATTCGCGAGGGGGCGTGGGGTAGACCTCGAGTAGGAGTGGCGTTGTCTGGTACTGAACGATCGCGCCTGTAATTTGTTTAGTATCGATTCATTTCCTAGTTAGAACAGTTGCTTCTGGGCCTTTCAGTGAGATGAATCGTACTGGAGTACAAGTGGTGCAGCTTTTTTTTTACTTCGTGTATCTAACGAGGCGGAGATTGAAAAATAATTGGGAAACGTCTTCGACGTAACGACACAATCAGATGTACAGTGTTTAATAAGATCGTGGACGCCACTACTCTGGAAAACAATATTCTTTTTGTAAAAATTTTGAGCAGATCGAAAGTATATATCTAAAAGACTACGCGCTCGATTAATAGTGTATCCAATTTCTACTAAAATCAACACTACAAGTACCAAAATAGTCAAAATGACCAAATTTATGATTCCCCTTTCATAATATTTATTTCAAATTATTGTAAATTCTATTTCAACAATACATTACAAATTTATTTCATCAAACTATTACAAATTTCATTTCAACAATACATTACAAATTTTACAAATATAATTTGTCATAAAATGTAGAAATAAAAGCTCGCGTGCTCCGCTGTATCTCAAAGTAACTCCATCTCTTTTACTTTAATGTCTCTAATGGAAATTTTATGTTTTAATCGTCGGTTCTTCCAGTAGTAATTGAGTATGTAACAGTACTTTATATGTAATTTCGATCTGTGCAAAATTTTTTAGAAAAATACCATTTCCCTCCCAAGAGAAACGACGTCCACGTTCTTATTAAACACGCTGTACGCGTAGGTACGCGCTCGTACGTTCGAGGAAAAAGTTGCCTTAAATTCGTCGATCAACCTGCGACACGGACTTCAAAAAAAAAAAAGAAAAAACTACCGCGATTCTTGGAAACAATATGATAACCGTGCGGCATAATGCGTCCTTTCTCAACGCAGCAAAGAGACGAATCTCCCTCGGTGGATGCAATTACTGGAAAAAGGTGAGACGAAAAGGATCGCGCGACCATTAATTATACGGAGTCGGTCGCAAAAATGGCAGAAAAAGGAGAGAGAAGGAAAGAAAGAAAGAAAGAAAGAGAAAGTACAGAAGGAAAAGAAGAAGACGAAAGAGAGAGAGAGAGGATTTCATAGCGTAGGACAGAGGAAAATGTCGGCGACGCCTTATATTTCGACGCGATCCTACAGAGCCGATGTCGAGAACAAAGGGGAGTGAGAACGAAATGCAGGTGCCAAAATAAAAATAAAACTGAGAAATAAAAGAGAGTGACCAGAGAGGGGGGAGAGGTGGAGGAAAAGAGCAGTTGACGAAAAAGATAAAGTCGACGAGTGAAAAGGGCGACGTTCTCTTCTTTCTGCGTTGTCCGCTCGTGAAAATTTCGTCGGTTGGCGCGGGGGTGTCATCGAGTAATTGAAGCCGAGTTATCCGCGAGAGATCCTCCTTCGTTTCGCTGATAAACCGAGCTATCTCTCGTCCGTTTAAATCATGGCGCGCAGCTGCTGAAACGAAGACTTATGCAAATGACAGCTGGCTGTGTCGAAGAGAAAAGTCGCTCGTCTCTCTATTTAATACGGTCGCCTTAATTGCTTGAAAAGCGGTTGCAGTTTCTCTTGTTGCCGCGACAGCTTCATTGTGCGGCTCGTTCGCGATTCTTTCTTTTCGCCCTGCCCCCCTCTCCTACTGATATTGAAACAACAGGAATTGGCTGGATCTTCACGGTCGAACGTTTCGGCGCGGATTTTAACGAGAACTTTAAGTGACGAGACGAGAACGATGAGAGAAGATGAGAAATTTGTGAAGAAATGGAGAAATTTCTCTGCGCGAGGAACGAGCATGCTCGAGACGATTTATAACAATATACGTATGTGCCCGTTAATGGTACGCTTTCGTTTGTTAAGAAAATTTCGAGTTTAATGGAAACTCTATTACGTAAAACATCGAATCAATTACACGAAGATAATACCAGGCAGTCAAATTTTCAACTAACGGAAGTTCTCGAACGTTTCATCGGGACACGTGGAAGCTGTAAAACGTTTACCTGCACTTGATGTTTCGATCTTTCCGTTAAAACTTCCCTTTGTTTCAGTCGCTTCAGTGTGTTTGCAGAGTGTGACAGCGCGCATTACGGCCACGTTTCACGTGGTTGTTCGCGAGAAGTTGCTCCCTGAATGGACGTGAATTGCGAACAAACAAAACGAAACGAAACGGCAGAAAGAAGGGGAAAAGGAAAGGAGAAAAAAAAAGCGAGAGCTCCAAACGGCGATGGAATTTTTATTTGCGCTTGGTTCGACCCCGGTAGCAAATCCAAACTAATTGCGCGCTGTCGGTTTTCCAGAGACAATAGAAAGCATTTTCCTTTCAACCAGCCGCTGTAAATCATTTTCGCGTTCCGCTAATGCCCTTATTTTCGATTTCGAGCGGAACCGGGACATTATCAACTTTGCCGCAAAAGAAAAAAGGCGACTGTTCGTGACAATAAACGTTCAATCTCCGTGGAACGTAATTTCACGTCGAACGTTCCTCGACGACGTGCCGAGAGAGGGGAAGAAAGAAGCAACCAATCGAAACGAATCGACGCGATATCCGGGCGCGCGAATTTCGTTTAACCGAACGAAACGAAGGGCGAATTTCCCGGGACGGGAGTCGCCCTGCAGCTGCTTTTCACAGTCGCGGAGAACGCTGAAACTTGTCGGGATATGATCGAACCTTGACTGGAAACGTGACTGACGGGCCAGATTAAATTGAAGACCGTGGAAGAGGACGGGCGAGACAATAAAGGCTGGCAGAGCAAAAGCTCTCCCGGGAGATTTGACAAATCACTTTTGCTTCCTTTCTCTCCTAATCAGCAACTGCTGCTTTTCTTTTTCTTTCTTTTTCTTTCTTTTTTTTCTCGCGGAACGTTCTCTCTGGAAGAACAAACGCTCGATTCACGTGTGAGAAGGACGACCGAAATATATCGCGAGTATCAGACTATCGTCAGATTTCGAAATCAGAGGGCAAAGTTGGCCAAATGTTTGTAAACTAATGCCAACAACCGCTCTCTTCGTGTCGCGACGCGTTTTAGTATCGCAGAATTAGCTATTTCACAATAGAAAATTAACTCCCTTAAAGAGAGAGAGAGAGAGAGGGAGAGAGAGTATCCGACGTAACAAAGTCAAACTCGTTTAAGCAGCTAATCAACTTCCTCGGCGCCGGCGGACGTGGAAAGGTATTCGAGATCGATACCGTGCGTTCAAAACAAGCCTCGAGACTATTTAAACATTCCTAGAGCAAGTACATCATACACGTTATTAGCAATCAAACTTGGCAACTGAAGCAGATCGGCCGACGTTGACGGGCGACTTCCGTTCGATCGTCGCGCTACGCGAAAGAAATGGAAACGAAGAAACGCTACGTACGAACTCTGTTTCTACGTGTGAACCCACGCACGCCCTTTCACTTACGCGAAACCGCTCTCAAACTGGCCTTGCACTCGAAAGAAAACGTACGCGTGATCGAAGCGCTTTCGATTCGTCATTCTCGCAAATTTAACTCTCCCGCTTTCTCCGAGGAGAGCTGCCATTTTCGTTCTCCTCCGGAAAACGCGAGCAACCGGAGGCAGCCAGCGAAAAGCTCTAGCGGAGCTCTTGCAGACTCTGGCGGTCTGGCTCGTGTCTACGAGAGAACCGAGCTGAGTAATCAGCCTCATTGATCCAGCCATTCGGTGCATTGACTCTCTCTCTCTCTCTCTCTCTCTCTCCAGCTTCGTTCGTGTTTGCACCGACTGCTCGCGTAACACACGCGTGCACGCGTGTACGTACCAAGACGTTCATCCGGTGGATCGTCAGCGACGATGCAGCGCGCCGCGTTAACGCGCCATCGACAACAAGACGCCATCAGCCGCGTCCGTTTCTTCGCGTAGCTGAGGACCGCGTACCACGAATCACGGAAACAGTGTCAAGTCTGGCTATTAACCCTTTCTCTGACTCTAACGAGGCACGTCACACCGCTCGGGGCCTCGCAATTGGCCCCGCGTTCCCTCGCGGATAGTTTGCCTAGCTCGAGACGCCACCTGCCGCAACGCTCTCTGCCGTTGTCAGACTCTCTCGATTCTGATTACAAGGGACGAATCTGGCTTTGGATAAATAACGCAAATGATCGCGTCTTACGCACGGAAGCGTATGCATTCGCCTCGACTGAATTGTTGATAGTTTGCAAAATTCAACGCTCTCGGTCGTTGGATTTTGCCAATTTTTCACAGTTCTTGTTGTCAGTTCACGTTCTATTTCATTGTTATTTCATTCGTAGAATCTATATTGAAAATTTGTCGAGCCTTCGATCGTACAAAGTCAATGTAAATGATCGCGTGTTACATACAAAATGTAATAATATATCACTTGTATCGTGACATTTTATAAAATTCAACGCGTGTCGTTTGTTCATAAGTCATGGACAATTTGCCAATTTTCCACAGTTCTTATCAGTTCACGTTCTATTTCATTGTTATTTCATTCGTAAAATGTATATCGAAAATTTGTTGAGCCTTCGATCGTACAAAGTCAATGTAAATGATCGCGTGTTACGTATAAATGTGTTACATATTACTATAAAATTCAACGCGTGTCGTTTGTTCATAAGTCATGGACAATTTGCCAATTTTTCACAGTTCACGTTCTATTTCATTGTTATTTCATTCGTAAAATGTATATTAAAAATTTGTCGAGCCTTCGATCGTACAAAGTCAGTGTAAATGATCGCGTGTTACGTATAAATGTGTTACATATTACTATAAAATTCAACGCGTGTCGTTTGTTCATAAGTCATGGACAATTTGCCAATTTTTCACAGTTCTTATCAGTTCACGTTCTATTTCATTGTTATTTCATTCGTAAAATGTATATTAAAAATTTGTCGAGCCTTCGATCGTACAAAGTCAATGTAAATGATCGCGTGTTACGTATAAATATGTTACATATCACTTGTATCGTGATATTTTACAAAATTCAACGCGTATCGTTTGTTCATAAGTCATGGACAATTTGCCAATTTTTCACAGTTCATATTATCGCTTCACATTTTATAATTCCACTTGTACAGCGTATAATAAGAACTTGTTGAGCCTTCAATCATAGACTTTTAACTATAGAACTGACGCTACGATAGGTTCGTGCGTCTGTTCTCAGAAGAGATACTGCAATAGAACCGCAAGTGTGAACAACATAGAGCACTCGTGCACACATGTGTGTATGTAGGTCTGAAATGTAGAGCAGATAAGGTTATATCACTACTATATAAAACACTTGGTTACAAGACAATCTGTCCATTGAAAAAAATTATCTTTCTACGTTCATTGACATCGACCACGATCAAAGAACAGCTTCCAAGGAAAAGGAAAGTAATATTTCCAAAGCGTTCGCAAGACTTTTTAACCATTTTGCCCTCGACAAACTTTTTCCGTGTCATCTACTGGCAATTTATTTACGAGACATCAATTCAAGTAAAAATGACGTCATCGCTGTAATAATATTTGACACGAAATTTTCTTTCAAATTTGGATTTGCCAGAACAAGAGTTAATGATACATGGTTTAATATCCTCCGCCATTTTGTAAACTTTCGTAAGAAGCGATAAGAAGTCTGGTTTGTGTGAATTGCTCCAATTAGTGTCAACTGACTCAGAGGACAGTCTTCAGAAATTTCTTCTTCTGAAACCCTTTTACTCTTTTTTACAACGTTATATTATAGCTTTTACTCAGATATTATTAAATAATTCGTTCGTTATAATTATCAGCAAATTATAAAGAGAGACTTAGGTCAGCCAGATATTAGGTACCATCTCCCCGCAGAAGGGACAGTCGAGTGCAAAGGATTGGTCCAAACTGTAACCTGCTAAAAACGAATTATTCTTGTTACGTAGTTTTAAATCTCTGCGAAATTTTCTTTTCTTTGCTCAAGACTTGAAAAGTGCCGTTCATTTGCAGGTATTTGCAGAGTGTTGTTAGAGGCCGATTATCCCCGACCGTGCCTCCTAATTCGTCCGAATTCGACCAAAATGTCAGATAAATGTGAAAGTTGCGAGGTTGCAGCGGCATGCAAATTACCCATGGGAGTGCAAATGGCCTCTGGGCCCGTGGAGCCGTGGCAACAACGTCGATTCCACTCCCTTTGGCCCATTACGCTTTCATTGACGACTCAGCGTCGCGTTTATTGTTAATTAACGTTTTGTCAGGCTCAAGATGCTTCGCGAACCGTGTAACCGGCAACGAACACAGTCGAGATTACGCGTAAACTGGTGCGCTTGACATTGAACCAGCGGAGCGAAGTAATAATTGAATACGACAGATCCGCATGTGCGGGGACCTTCGTGAATCGAGGATTACGCGAGCAGCGAAACACGATTTCCGTGTTTCATGGCCGTCGTAATGCGTTTCCGGGGCGATCGTTTGGATTGGATTAATTTTCTAAGCGAGACTTGTCATTTTTAAGCGACCTTACATTTTGGGATAGTAATATTTGTTTTATTTGAAAGTAATTAAAATCTGAAGCTCACGAGCTGAGAAACAAAGCGAGCGCACGTTCGAAACTGCTGCCCGATGATCGCGATCACGTTCGAACAATCGCGTGGCCCCTCGCCGCTGCCATGTGACTGCAAAACGAATAACAGTGCAATTTCTTAATGCCACAACGAGACACCTAATCGAGTTCCACGAGTGAATCGAGCGGGGACGACCGCAATTGCAATAAAGAAACAAAATGATCCGAAAGGTTCAAAGAGTCACTTAGAAGAGGGTGAAGAGAGCAGAGAGGGGCGGATGGATGGGAGGGACAGAGGAGAGACCGTAGAAAAGGGTAGAAAATTCCGACTGGTCGGACGGCTCTCCCTCCTTCTCTCTCTTTCGCGCGTATCATCTAGCCTCTCTCTCTCTCTCTCTCTCTTTCTGCCGCCACTCTTCTCAATAGCTCTGCTGGCTGCTGGCTCTCTTCGTTACACCGACCAGATAAAGAAGTCACAGAACACAGCGGAGCCAAGGCACCGACGACGAGTCCTCTCCTTCACCGTTCTGCCTCCTTCTTCCCTCCCCTCCCGCCCTTTGCATCCACCCTTGCTTATCCGCGCCTATCCACTGTCCTTCTTCAATTATTTCCCTCCTCCCCCCCGGTCCCATTCTCGCCAGTTTCTCTTTCTGTTTATCGCGCTCCACTTCTTCGCGACCTCTTCTCCAGGTCTGTAACTGCTTCGCCGAGGCACCTCTTCTTCCGCTCCTCTCGTTTCCCTCTCGCTTCGTTCTCTTTCCCAGCCTTAGGCCCCGGCAGAACCAGCTTTCAACGTTTCGCTGCGTTTCAATGTCGAGCCGACGGGGGTAGGTAGAGGCACAAGGGGTCCCGCCATGGGGGCTGAGTGCTGGCCATTGACACGTCGAACCGGTGAAAACGGAAAGGAAGGGGGGGGATTGCTCGGTGCGAGTTCATTTCTGAAGGAAGGAAGAGAACGCTTCGATTGTTCTTCGCCATACGCGTAATAATAATCGGCGATGGGCCCTTTCGAACAACGAATTCCCCTCCGCGGTCTTTTTCATTTTCTTCGTTCGCTTCGAGCATCTTTGAGATTTCTTCTTCTTTACGAGATGAGATTGACAAAAATTATCAGACGGGACACACGCAAATAACCTTTTTGGGGGGTTAGTCTTCGGTACGATAAAATTAAAGTAAAAAACTGCACGACTTGTACGATTCATCTCACTGAAAGGCCCAGAAGCAACTGTTCTGACTAGGAAATGAAGACGACTTTTTTGCCATAAAATTTTATCGATATGCAAACCAATATTTTGAATTGATAGAAAACAAATTACAGGCGCGATCGCTCAGTACCAAACCACGCCTTCTTGCGAATCACGTGACTCAAATCAACCAATCGCTAATTTTCGTTGCATCAGCGTTGCACCTGAAGAGGCCCGATTTTCTGGGTTACCCCCGCTAAAATCACTTTCAATGATAATAAAATAAAGAGAGTCGGCAATAAAATTCACGTTAAAGGAAAAACATAAAACAGATGCAAAGGATCTGCGAGATCCCTAGAAGGAATAAGAGTGCTACCCGAAGACTACAAATGACGCGAAAGGAAGTAAAGAGAGGGAGTTCAATTGGATTCTAGGCGAGCCAAACGAGCTGCAGTGCTTTTGAATAAATGTCGGACTGCACAAGTGTATAACTCTACAATAATATAATTGTATATATAAATTTTTTACATTTCCTTCTGCGACAGGCTTTGCGAATGCACAAACTTTGAGTGGCAGAGAAGGTTCCATAGGATTAATCCCACTGATCTGACCATTTAAAGAGAACACTTCACTACAGTGGATCGGGTAATATCATCTTTCAACTGAGATTATGTTCGTTAATCGATCATAATCCACTGTACTTGATGGACACAAATCTATACTACGAAATATAAGTACCTAGTCGCTAATGACCTAAATGTCACTACGACTTTAAACCTGCATAAAAAAGAACGAAAAGAAAGAACATTGAAACGTGATATCGAATCGATCGAATGATCTGTTATACGACTGGATGAAACACACTCCGAGTTACCTGAAAGTTTCTGTTCGCCGAACTCCGTCGAAATCTCTCCGATTTTTCAAACTGAAATCGCAGAAATCGCGACAGAGTTTAACTTTGAAAACTGTTGAAAACTGGAGTGAACTAAATTCTCCGACACCTTGGTTTGCGGGCAACAATATGCCAGATAAGATAAGTTATATAACACTTTAAATAGAATAGATATGATCGCCAGATCTTTGAATTAAATACACCATTTATTTAACGTTCACGGCACGCTCCCAATTTTATTCGTGCCGCGGTTTTCGATCCGTTTTCGGATGACGAATCCAACGCTTCGCGATAAGCAAACAAAAAATTTCGGCGCTCGAACGCTGTGTAAATCGAACGTCGTATCTTTACTGGTTTACTGGTTTACACTTACCTTCCTTTTCCTCTTTTACAGTTCGGAATACAGCGCGTGAAATACCGCGTATCGAAATTTAATCGTTAACAGCATCGACACACAGAATCAACCGGTGGATTTTTCCGGAGAGAGTGAAACGTCTGAATTAATCTCGCTTACGCAGCAGATAAGATATTAAAGATAAACCTAAACCTAAACCAACCAACAACGAATAATACGCTAAAACTTACTGATTCTCTTAATCGCGAGCGGCACGAACGCCTAATGCCGATATCAATCAACCGACAAAGTCGAGCTGAAACGAATACAATAGTAATCCATTCTTCTTTTCTTTCCTCCTTCGACAATCTATTTGACAATTTAATCACTTGCAATCGAAGTCGCGCCGTTTCATCAACAGCTTCGAACCTAACCTAGTCATTCGAATCAACGACAACTCGGCTCGACTCGGGGAAAAGGTGAAAAACGATTTCCAGTCGTCACAGTTTCCCCCTGATTTAAACCGTCGCCGAAGCGAGTCGTGAAACGAACGTCTGTCCCTAGGAAATAGGGAGAAAGCGAGTAAGAAATGCAGGGATGCTGAGAACAGGCAGAGAGCAATCTTTAAAATTGTATCGCAAAACGTCAACCTTCCACTAGAGCTAAACGCTGAATAGGCACGGAAAACGAGAGAAGCCACGAGAGAGAGAGAGAGAGAGGAGACGAGCAGAGCGAGCTTCTACGTGACGCCGCTGAGAGAAGAATGGACCGCCCCTGTGTCTACCTGCGGTTTAGGTATTTCCGTCCTCCAAAGAACGCGGTTAACGAAAACCATCGCAATTCAATGATCGGCCGTTGTGTACCGCTTTCATCACGTGCCTACGACACGAATTATTCACGAGGCAGAGAGACAGGGCAGATGTGTCCTCCATCGGCCAGGTTTCCACCCGAGGGTCCAACCTCAAACCTCGGTCCAACCTAAAACGCAAACGTATCAGGGGAAATTCCAGCCCCGGGATTCTTTTCGCGATCGTAACAAATTTTCACGGGAGAGGGGAATTATAATTTATCGAATTTCAAGGATCCCCCTGCTGCTTTCCGAAATTTAAATTGGATTCTTGCGCCACTCGCAGTATTTTACGGCCTCGCAGCATTCGTTTTACGCTGATTCGCATACGTAATATTGTACATACGCGGTAGTACGCATTATACGCCGCGGTTCTGCGAGTTACGAACGGATTTAATTGTCCAATTTGAATTCTGATTTACGTTGCGTTTATCCGGCTCTTTCCGACTCCAATTTTGGCTTTTTATTGTCGGTGTAACAGCGAACGCTGCAAGAAGTTCGATTTCAACTCTCTACGGACGAACTGCGTTCTTTCACTCGCTTAACATTTATATTTATATTTCTCCAAAATAAACTTCTACTCGACACAATAAAAAATGTGTCCTGAATCGTACGTTTTTCTACGAGCATTACTCGATACATCAATAAATCGATTTTTAATCGTCTTGCTATCCCACAGAAAGAAGAAAGAATCCTTTCCACGGATGCTCCGTAAATTTTGATAAACGACGATAAAGAAAAAAGAAAAAAAGAACGAGGAAAAAGAGAGAGAGAGAAAAAAAAAGAAATAGAAACCTGCCGTTTTTCGGTCCTCCGGGAATTTTTTCAGCCCTCTCTCAGCCCCTTGATCGTTTGATCTCGAGAAGCTATAAGAACGGAGGAAAGACAAAGGGTACGTTTAGCCTTGCTCGAGTGTTCTCTTAATGTGGCATAGTCACCCTTTTAAGTTTAAAGTGGCAAGGGTGGAGGCGACTTACAAATATCGGAGAACGATGCTCTTTTGTTTCGGTGCTTTTCACCGGCTGCCTAGGATCATTGAAAACGCAGTACTTCTCGGGGAGTCCTCGAACGATTCATTCGCACGAAACACGCGTTACGTTCAATTCAACGCTCTACTCGGCTGTGTATCTCGAACAATGCTGGAATACCTTTTACTTAATGCTGGCTGATGCACCGTGCAGCCACTGTGCCTCGTGCATCGCGAGTGCACGAACAAACAAACCGGTGAATATCACCAGCGACACACTGCTAATAAACTGCTAATACGTATATTCGACGCAGAAATTAAATAATTTACAACTGTCGATTCTATCCTACAAAAGCTGTTTTTCCATTGATTTCACTTTCGTTGGAATTGGCTTGCGCCGCAGCTGGCTTTCATTTTCATCTTTTTGTCAAAACGGTAAAGCAGATGTCATTTTTTTATGCAAACAGATGAGATTAGAACGAATTTTAGTTCCAAAAATAAAAACGAGGAAAGGTATTTCATACGCTTTGTGTTATATTAAAAATGCAACAACGAACTGATGTATCTCGAACGATGTTTGAGTTGGCCCAGTTGCAAAATACAAACGTAGAATGTATATTTCAGTGGGAGAAACTTTGAGACAAAAAGCTTGTATATTTAAAGACTATTATAAATACATGAGTTATTTGTTCAAACCACAAACGATATTCCTCGCAGAATAGAATATATCCACCACTGACAAAGATCTATTGGTCTATTATACTTTCTTTCTGTTTCTACGATCGTTTAACTAATTCTTAAATTCGCGACTATATATTTCCAACAGAATCGAGCTATAGTCAGGCATTAACTGTCGTTGTAGATTTATTAATATTGTAGAACTACCGACGATTCCAAACGCAAAATTTCCATCGGAAACGTTAAAGTAAAAAAGAAAAAATAGAAAAACTTTGCGACACAACCTTGTCTCTAAAAATCTCTAAAAATACATTGCTCCACGTCTATGATATTTCTAGGAAAAATTGTAATCGGTCATTTTGACAATTTTGGTAGTTTTAATTGAGAGACGCAGCGCAGAGAAATTTCACGAAACAGTGTTATTCATAAAATAACACCAAGCTTTGAAGTTGCTTTCTTTTCCAACGCAACTGACGACTTTTATTTTTTATTTTTCATAACCTCTTTCACAGAACGAATGCTTTTTCATAGAAAAAAATGCTCGGAGACGGAAGATCGTTTATCATTTATTACGCGTGAAACGAAACTAACTGGACGAGGAGGGAAAAAAAAACACCTGCAAAATTAACTCGAAAGTTAACGTGGCCGAAAAAGATTCCAAAAAACTGTACGACTTGTGCCCCAGTTGTACGATTCGTCCAACTGAAAGGCCCAGAAAACAAATTACAGGTGCGATCGCTCAGTACCAAACCACGCCCCCTCGCGAATCACGTGACTCAAATCAACCAATCGCTAATTTTCGTTGCATCAGCGTTGCACCTAAAGAGGCCCGATTTTCTGGTTACCCCCGCTAAAATCACTTTCAGTGATAAAAAATGGTCGTTTCTCACGTTTTCCATGTCCTGAGCCTGTGTCTTGTCGACACCTGGCAATCACAAATTCGAGACACGCGAAGATATGCTGGCGAGGAGTTTTAAGGCGCGCCCCGAAAACTATAATCTCGCGCGACTGGTAATCCAGTGAAACGTCGGGTTCCGCAAGATCGCCCCGGAAGATTGGCTTGGAAGTCCGGACTTACACGGGAGGATCTATCCCTTGCGAAACTTCTTTACTTCTTACTCTGCTCTGCGAGTAGGATGCGGCGTGCAACCACGAGCGGCGAGCGAACAAAGAAAAATCCCGGGTATCTAACGTAATTCAAGACAAAACGAACGAAACTCGCTCGCTCTGATACTCTCCCTGCGATCGAAATTGGAAATCGATGCGAGAAACGACAACGGGGGGGAACGGGGAGTGATCAAATTGTTCCGTCCTCTTTTGACGCGTTCGCCCGTGACGTTAGATTCCAACTGAGGAATTCGTAAAAAATTCCCTCCGACCCTATTCGTCTACGAGAAAAGGAAAATTGGACGAAGGCTAACCAACTTTGGATCCTCCACGACGGGAACACCCTCCAGGTGTCGGATCGAATCGGACAGTCAAACAGCCGAAACGAAAACAAAGTGTGCCTTAATTCTCCGCAGAGAATTAAGATTTAAGTCTCTGCTTATCGTCGTCTGGTTTTCTAAATGAATTTCAGCCCGCGGCTAGCGGGCAAATCCCTGGCTTAACGTTGTTTCAGAATTAACGGTATTTAGCGCAATTGGCACTCGGCCAATCCTATTAAATCGATTACGCGGAAGCTCCGCATGACGATAAAACAACGCGCAGAAATGAACAAACGAAATGACAAACAAATATATCGCGAGGAAATGCGAGTATCGTTATTAAAAAGTCACGAAAGCACGAGCAGCTTCGAAATCGAAATCGAAACTATCGCGAGGATTACTATTACCAGCATGTTGTGACACAAGGAAAAATCCCTCGGTCAAATTACTTGAACAAGTTCAACCAGTTTAAGTTTTTCGTTGATGGTTTCGAGCAGATCCTACACACGGCTAACACTCCTGTTAAATGTTTAAACTCGCGAAAGTTTCTATTGGTACAGATATCACAGTGATACGAGGCAATAACGATACGAGGTTGCCACGTCGAATCACAAAAGAACGATTTAATAAACGTTAACGTTGTTTCGTTTCGCTTCTGGAACGACGCCTCTAATTTCATTTTCCGGGGACGTTACCACGCTCCAAGGAAGACTCAACTCGCGCGGACCTTCTTTCGCGAGCAGCGCCGCCTCGAACACGATCTTATTGTTGGGAAAATAATCCCCCCCTGCAGAAGTTGTTCGAGAATCGCGATACTAGCTATCACGGCGAAAGAGCCTTGAGAACTCTTTCTACAAATCGCTTCCTGTCTTTCACCGGAGAATTTTTAAGACCGCTTCATAATGGATCCTGAACCGTAAATGCCTCCGTGAGGTGAACTTCGCCTTCTTCATTAGAGGAACTTCGAACAGTGAAACGTTCGATTAAATAGAAAGCCCGACAGCCTTGCAGAAGGATACTCCGATTAAAAGCACACCGTGATTTTTGAGCAACATAGAAATTGTATTCTATATGGGTTTACGTTACATCGAACGAGTAAAATTTATTCGATTCGAAGTCATATATGCCAATCGTGAAAATTATAGTTCGAGAGACTGAGCTCCTCTAAGGAGACTACGACTATGAACCTAGAACCACCGATGACTTTAGGCAGAGTTGGCTAACTGGCGACTTTCCCCTACTTTCCTGATCTCTAGCTACCCCCTCCACTGCATACCCCTATTAAGCAAGTCGAGAGTGGAGGGGGCTAGTGCTAGCGACCGCCAGTTAGCCAACTCTGGACAAATATAGTAATGAAAAAATATAATGTTTTCAGCAAAGAAATTGGATAAACAAAGAGCACAAGGTTCTATTAATATATTTTATTAAAAATTACTCGAGTGTCTAAAACATATATAACTTCTACAGAAAATTGGTCATTCTGACTTTGGTAGTTTTAGTGTTAAAAGTTTGTAGTCCTTTATTTAGTTTGTAGTTTTTTGGAGCGCATGATTTTTAAGCGAAATAGAAATTCTGTTCGAGAGATCGTTACTCCGAACGAGTAAAACTTATTTAAGATAGAAACGGAACGAGCGTGACGCATTCTACCGATATATTTGCCAATCGTACAAAAATTATAGCTCGAGAGACTGAGCGTCCTCTCTGAAGAGACTAAAAAGAGGACCACGAAAACTTTGGTCCCTTAAAAGTTTACCATTGTTTCTAGCTCGAAGCGCTACAATAATTTACGTCTTCCGGTTAGTGGATCGTATCTTTTCTTAATAAAAATTTAAGAGATCCTCGAGGGAGGAGTTTACACGTTTGCGCAGATCTGAAAAATCCAAGGACTAAATTATTAATTCAAGTAACGCAAGTCGCGATAAAATCACACCCACGATCCCGAAACAATGATATTTCCGAAAGTTTGAACACGTCCACCGGGCACACACAGACCGTTCCTGTTCCCATATTTCGCCTCGTACGACCTCTCGAAAATTTGTCATATTTCCCGTTGCTTTAAATTATCGTACGTGCACGACGTAAAAAAAAAAAAAATGAAACAAAAAACGCCAACAGCGACAATCGTATCGCGCATAAAACATCGAGTCCAATTATTTCGGGAGAAATAAACGCACATTGTAATGTCCGCTATTAAAACTGGAAATGACTGTATATAGCAATGCGAGATGAACCTTTCCGAACGAAGGATAACTGCAGTGAAAAGTGGATTCTTCTGAAATTCCAGCCGAGGAAAGCGAAATTTTCGATTTTCATACGATAAACAACCGTGACACGCGACAAAACTAAAAATGAGAACAAAAAAAGTTTGCTGTTTCGTTCGTTCCATCAATTTCGTTGCAATTGTCCGACAGTGTGTACATCCATAAGCGAGTAAATAACGCAATAATTTCAAATGAGAAAAAAACGAGTTACACGCTTATCGAAACGATTTTTACATTACGACAGCGAAATTGCTATCGGATTTTATCTTCGGTGCGATGAGTTTTCAAAAGGAAGAGTCATGCGAGTTCCGCGTCACGTCCCTGTTATTATTATTATTATTATTATTATTGTGCGCAATTATGGAACTCATTGCCAGCTACGAAATGGAAGTCGGAGCGACGCGAACGATTGTCCCGCTATCGAGAGCTCGCGATGCAAATAAAGGCCGAGCAACGTGTACAGTCGCTTCCACGAAACCGCGAATTTTACTTGAATGAATAATATCGGAAAAAATATCGGCGGTATCTTGTACGAGGCGAGTGAGCTTTGCGCGGCAGATAAACGCGTTACGCCAACAAAGGAAACGATAATCGCGTGCAAACGCTTTTAGGAATTCCCGTTATCGCCATCGGCCGCGGTTTTTCCCCCGGTCCGATCGCGTCTGAATAGCAAATACACAAGAAATATGGACGAGTTTCCGTAATCGGGCGCAGCGGGGAACTTCGCTGTTTCCGCAGTTGTGTTTCACATTTTTCTGTTTTTTTTTTTTATTTTTTAGACACGTGCGCGCGCAAATAGGCAGTAGAACGAAAAATACTTTTCAATCGAAAACTCGGCTTCGTTCGGCGAATTTTCCCTCATATTTTTAACGAAACGTGGAAAAGTGTTTCAAACGGGAGACAATTGGGATCTACACCGGGGCTTCTGCGCAAATCGGAGGAAGAACGAGCAGCGATTTCTCGTTCCATTTTTCGAGCAAGTGGAAGATCAAGCGAGCGAGGCAAACCGTCTGCCGGAAATTTCAAGCGACGCAAATTGTTCCTGAAAACAGAGAGAGTCGGCACGCTGGCCGGCGTATTTAGCAAAAATAAATACACCCATGGATATTGAAAATAGAAAAGCAAGCATGCGTGGCAAATAAACCAATCGTACCCGCGAGTTAACGCGTTCGCGAGAACGAAAAAAGAAAGAAGGGAGAAAGAAAAGGAAGAAACAGTAACGGGACACAATGCTAACGTGGCAATGAAATTTTTATTAATGTCAAAAACACGGTACGAATTATCACGTCTAACTCTCCGGTTTACCTATGTAGTTCCAACGAACGCGATGGAATTTTACGCGTCAACGTCACGCTCCTCTCTCTCTCTCTCTCGCTCGACCGCGTGTAAGTACTATTTACAATTGCGCTGTTTGACGATTATCAGCCTTACATCCAATGCATCCAATTTGACGAAGCTATTATGCAATTCTTGACGGCTACCGTGTTTAGTTCCAAACTAATTCGAGACTAGCTCTAACGATAAGTGGGGAAAAACTGAGCGAAACCATCGAGTGGCGAGGAAATTTTCGTGGAAAACGGGGAAGGCCGTTAACCGGGAAAGGAAAGGCCGAAGCGTTCGTTCAATTGCTCCGCTCGCGGTTCTCGGAATCAAGTTTTACGCTGTCGTCCAGTGATTAGTCGCGGCAATAAGTCGCGAAAGAGACGAGCCTCGCCGTAATTCGAATGGAATCGTCGTCTCAACGAAGACATTTTCCCGTCTTTTTTTTCCTCCCTCTCTCATTTTCTTTTTTTTTTAGAATCTAACGAGTGGAAAGTACGATTACGCGGCTGGAAACGGAACTTAAACGACAAACGTTCAAAGTTTTGTCTCGTCGGATTGGATCGCGCGACGGCGGCAACTCGCGCGATCGAACGGGAACTGACGCGGAAAGCAAAGATAGGAACGACGAGCTTCGATGAAAGCTATTTAGGCAGAAAGGAGGTTCGGCTCGAAGGTTAATTTCCGTCTTCGACGTCGACGCCGAAGCCAGACGAAGCGATCTCCGCGTCGCTTTAACGAGCGACAATGTGCGAACGACAGGAGAAGAAGCAAAAAAAAAAAGAAAAAAACAAAAAGAGAGAGAGAAAATCGACGTGCAAATTAATAAATTTCCAATTATTTACACCTCAAATTTACACCTCGGTCGTCGCAGTGATCCGCGAAGCAGTTGAAAAAGCGACCCAGCTCTCGAATTCGAACACCGATTCGCACAGATAAAAGTTGCCGCGAGACGGAGCAGGATTTCTTTTAAACGCGCGGATAATTTTCTACATCATCGTTCCCCGACGTCGGGAATTTCCTTATTAGGATACTACGAACGCAAACATTTCCATCCTGAAAAATTTCATCCGACGAGATGTCGGATGAAACGGCCAGCGGAATTTTCCCGTACTTCTCAAATAAAGAATGGTTCTAACGCGTACAATATCGCGACGTGTAATCTCCTTTTAATGCTGAAACGCGAAGAAACGTTTTGTTTCTTTTCTTCCCCCTTCCGGACCAACGTTCGTGCCACGTCATTTGATCTCGAAGCTCCGTCTTACCTCTTTTCAACAAAATTTGAATTAGCCGTTTCACGTAACTTCGGAATTAGACGCGCGTCAACGAAACTCCTTCGTATTTTTCTCAAAGAACTCGTTCTTTCTTTTTTCACGTTTAAAAATACTAATTACCCTTTACCCGGGCAAAAAAGTCTCGCAGCCAGAATATGCAAAAATATATGCCCCTTTTTCCCGTATACGCAAAGAGGAGGAAGCGACCTCTTCGCTTCGTTTAAATATTGTCTCAAGTGTGTAACACGAATGGGAACGAATATTTTTGCGCGACAAATTTGCATTTGTGATAACTTATGAATAATTTCAAGAAATATATATATATATACAGTAGCTAACGATAGTATTCGAACGCTTCCAATCTACATCATTAACAAATTGAACGCACACGTTAGGTTCAAGTTTTCAAGATAAGATTGTGCGTAAAGTCACATAGAAGTCTCGAGAATGTATAAGTAAAATTGCAAAAAGATCTGACACACGTACAGGGCATTGAGTGTAAAAATGTCGATTTTGGACTTCACAAAAGTATTCGAACGTACGAACAAGTCTCGAATTGTTTAATGTTAATGTCTGGTTGGTACTCCTTTGACATCGATAACGTGTCTCGGCCGACTTTCCATACTCTATACTAAGTTTTTCTGTTGTTCCATATTTCTGTTATTTTGTTTTTCAACGTTGGAAAAATCTTGGAAGTTGCGTCACAATTTCTGAGTTTTCTTCCAATTTCGGTCCATAAACGTTCTACGGGATTTAACTCGGGGTTCCGCGGAGGAGTTTGCAGTGTACGCGGAGTATTACGTACGATCCATTCCTTTACAATTCCAGCTGTATGTTTAGGATCGTTGTCCCGTTGAGAATAGAAATCGTCCAATAGGTTCAATTTAATCGCACTTTGTTTCAAATTTTCTTTTTAGAATATTCAGATATTTGCACTTATTCAAAATTCCGTCAAAAATAAAAACAAGATTTCCCATACACACGTGTTTCACAGTTGGATTCACATTTTGCATTTGCAATGCCGCGTTGCACTTTCTCCATAATGCTGTCCGAACCGAAAATATCAAACTTACTTTCATCCGAGAAAATAACTTTATTCCAAAATGAAGCATCTTTGTCAACACAGATTTTTGCAAACGTCAGTCTTTCCTTTCTATTAATTTTACCGATACGTGGCTTTTTCCGTGATATTTTCCCAATTATTTTTATCGTTTTACATTTTTCCCAAAACTATTTTCCCAACAATCGCTGCAGGTTTTGGATGTTTCTTCATTTCACGTATAATCATTTTCTTCTCCTTCAGTTTTTGACTTTTCTATTAATATAATCGTATCGTAGATTTACTTCGATTTAATAATTTGGCAATTTTAAGATGACATTTATTTTCATTACGCAACTTCAATGTTAACTCACGTTCACATTTAGTTGGTCTCTGAATTTTTCGTGCTCGTGATTAGAATAATTATGAAAGATTATACTCTACGAAATCTGCACAAACTAAAGTTTACATTTTATTCACTAGAAATGCAGTCCTCGTCCACGCGCTCGAATACTTTTGCGACGTCCGAAATCGGTAAGTTTACGCTCAATTTTTAGTAAATTCTGTATGTGTTGTCAGATTTTTTCGTAATTTGTACTTGTACATTCTCGAGACTCCTACGTGACTTTACTTACAATCTCATTTTGAAAATTTATACCTAATTATGAGTATTTTATTTGTTAACGATGTAGATTGGAAGCGCTCGAATACTTCCATGAACTACTGTATTAAAACCGGGAATATTCGATCGTAATTTTGGTCTATTTCGCATTTATGTAATTTGCAAATATACATTATATATAATTACAAATATATATATATATTTCCCCTTCGGTTTCTTCAAAAGGGAAACCGGAAATATTCGACCGTAATTTTAGTCTATTTCGTATTTGTGTAATTTGCAAATATATATATATACATATATATAATTTGTAATTATACATAATGTATATTTCCAAATTACATAAACGCGAAATTGACCGAAATTACGGTCGAATATTTCCGGTTTCCCTTTTGAAGAATCCGAAGGGGAAATATATATATATATTTGTAATTATACATAATGTACATTTCCAAATTACATAAATGCGAAATAGACCAAAATTACGGTCGAATACTTCCGGTTTCCCTTTTGAAGAATCCGAAGGGGAAATATACATATATATATTTGTAATTATACATAATGTACATTTCCAAATTACATAAATGCGAAATAGACCAAAATTACGGTCGAATACTTCCGGTTTCCCTTTTGAAGAAACCGAAGGGGAGATATTCCCCCTTGGACGAGAGACGGAGCCGGGCAATATTACACGTCACGGGAAAAGATGAGCCTTGCATGATTGAGCCGCGCTTCGCTTCAGGAAATTTCTCACTTTGATCGGAAAACCACGAAAAACCTTCTGATCGTTGATACCGGGTCGATTTGGCATTCTGATCCTGAAGAACCAATCTACGCGCGGGAATAAGCGCGAATTCGTCGTACCGAGTCGATTGGAAACGCGAAGCAAAGTGCGATACAATTGAATTTAACGCAACCGCCGGTGTATCTGCTTACGCGGCAGAAAGAAAATTGCGAAAAATGAAAGGAAATTGTGCCAATTTACTTATCCTTGCGGATCAAGCAAATACGTTTTTCTCTTTCGGAAAGTTCCGCGAAAATGGTTTTAAAAATGTTCACATTTCACCGGGCACACTTAAACGTAACAAAATTAATTTATTTTCGAAAAATTCCCTTCTCCTCAGCTCGAGGCTAATTGAAGAGGGAAGAAGAACCTTTTTCGAATGACTTTGCTTATTACCCTTTTCGTTTTACAATGTGTAATCTAATTTTTAAATAACGATCCGTACCTTTGCAAAAAAAAAGCTAGTTATTCACGGCCGAAAACGTACGAAGCGACCGTGATTCTTTTCGACGACGAACAATTTTGACATCGGTCTCCAAAAGGAGGAATTAAGTTTGAAAAGGAAGAAATTGATTGCTGTAACGCGATATCTCGTCGCACGAGTTGCAGGTAAAAGCATCATGCCCTGTACAGTTACAAAATTAAAATACGCTGCACCGGTCGTTCCCTCGAGCGCTGACTCAAAAATATGAGAAACCGGATTACACGCTCTAGGTCAAACGCGCGGCAATGAACCCTGACCTTGCGAGATACGTAATCCAGAATTCTTCAAACTCTGTCTCCGTCCGTGAATGATTCCCAAAGATAACGAAATGCGCGTCGAAGGGAATTGCAACACGCGGAAATGCTAATATCGACGCAAAGTGCAGGAAAAAATGAGCCGCTTATCTGTTTTGCGCAATCTTCGCTGTATCATTTTACACAGTATGCGCAATGTCGTCGAGCGTTGCATTATTCCCGGCTGTGTGGCAAGTTCTTGCCGGATAAATAAAACAAAATCCACATCGTGGAAAGGGGATCGTAAGCGTTATTAATTTATAAAATCCGCGGTGTGCGAAGCGTTGGTCTCTGAACGCGAGTAATTCGAAGACGTGCGACTCGATCGCCACGCGAGCCGAGCAAGAAACAGCTTGCGTTTTTTGCGTTATTCCGAGATAACGACGCAAAATTTTAATAAAACAGACTGTTGAAAGTTGACAAGAACGCGTGTCAGAATTTCAAAGGGGGAAAAAAAATAGAAGCGTTCCTACCTTATCGAGATATTGAAATCCATGCTCCTGAGCGACCTGCTGGGCGACTCCCGGCCCTCCTTCGACGTGCACTGCCCACTGATTCGTATAGGATGCCACTCGTCCACCAAGGGTCACCAGCACGACGATGGCCAGTCCGAAGATCCTCTGCGGGCACATGATAGCTCTGCCTCTCGATCGCGACTGCTACCGCTAGCGGCTCCAGTTTCACGCTCGGCACTATTATCCACTATCCACTAAAATCGCCACTGCTACCGGCAACCAAGGAGGCCGAACGAAGATAACAAGAACAACGACAACAGACAACGGCACCAGCACACTCACCACCATTAAACTCCACGGCCCACTTATCCAAGTTTCTATCGCGCGCGCGATACGAACGAGCGCCTCTTTTTCGGCGAAATGGAAGGTTCAAAGACAGGTATGATGACAGATTGGATAATGGTCGAAGGTGGGGAGCAGAGAATGAGAGAGAGAGGCAAGGTGGGAGCCAGTAGGAAACGACGGTGGAGGAAGAATACGAAAGAGAGAGAGAGAGAGAGAGAGAGAGAGGAAAGAAAAAAGGTGAAATACGACGATGAATAACTCGCACCTGGTGACCGTCCGCGGCCAACTGAACTACCAACCGAGTATGTCACTCGTTAAGTAGCCTCCGCACTTGCCAGCCCGATGACTACTCACTCTCCGTTGTTCTTTTTCTTCTTCTTTCCTCCACGTCCGCGTCGTCGTCGTCGTCGTCGGTGTCGTCGATGGTTATTGTTGTTGTTGTTGTTGTTGTTGTTGCTGTTGTCGTTGTCGTCGTCGTCGTGGTGGTGGTGGTCGTTTCCTCGTCGGTGACGTTGCTGCCACTGTCGCCGCTTTCGCTCAACGACGAACAGCGGTAGGTGGGGCGATCGTCAAGTCATGTGGCTGTCGTTGGTGGGGAAATCGACGTGATTCTCGTGATACCGATAACCGTGGACGCGTACCGTGCACGTGGCTGTCTTCTGAATCAAGGGCGACGTACGTTCTGCCGCTACGTTCCGCGTCCACCGTCCGCAGCTTCGACTTCATCCGCCTCGCGTACAAAAGGGCACGATCTCGACGATCTCGTTTTGAAAAAAATCGTCCAGCGTTCTTACCGTCGACGTTCCATCGAAGAATGAAAACCAATACACCGTCCACTTTGCTTCCCTAGACGGTCGGTTTCTAGACTAACCTAGCCGTTTTTTATTCCTCCTCCCTTTGTTCGCAACTTTTTGATTCCGCGGAACGACCTTCGACAAACTGTTGTTCCGTCACTCGGTTGTTGCTCGTTTTTCTGTTCCCACGTTCCCCGTTTGCCTCTCGCTTCCACTGTCTTTCTCTCTTGGATTCAAACTCGACGATCGACGAGCAGACGATAAAGAAAATACGAAATGGTTTCAACCGTATATACGAACAACATTTGGTACAGCGGGATGAATTACAAGCGGAGTATCGAGAGACACGTTAGTTACGGGCGAGATGATCGTTCGGCGAGCCACAAGGAGGAAACGCACTTAGACATCGATCGTCCGGTACCACGGTGACGAGACAGTTACCTCCGACAGCGGTGACCAAATAGTTGGCAGCCAGTTGTTATCGACCGAAAAGTCGGTCGATTCACGTCATCGACCGTTGCATCCTCGCTGCTAGCTGCATATCTAGGAAAATTCGTCGATGACGCGGCCTCCCTCTCGCTCTCTCTCTCTCTCTCTCTCTCTTCCTCTCTCCCTTGATCTTCTTTCTTCGTGCTCTGCTTTAACTCATCCTCTGCCTCATCACTAACCGAATTCGGATCTGAAAATCGTTTCGGGAATTATATAAGTCAGATATTCCAGGTAAAAAAAAAAGAAGACAGATGTGAAAATGACACAAAGACAGAAATTAAGGAATCAAAGATATCACTCGACGCACGCAATTGGAGAGATTGCACATTTCTCACGCATGTCGTACACTTTTCTGTCGCGTGATAACATTCTGTATTCGATCGACGAAATATTCACAAACGTTGCAACGACCGGAAACAATTTCGAAATGGACCAACCAATTACTCCAATTACATCCAAGGGATGAACAAACCGAGTCATTTGCTGCTTTCTGTTCCCTTTACGGAAAATTGCGTATTGCCAGCCACGGTCAAAGCTTAATTATACTCGATTCGGCAGGGCAAACAAGAGTAATTATGCGAGTTCTGACTACGTAAATAAGAACCGTCGTTTGCGTATTAGCGACGATTCCATCGCATTACGTCCCTCTGATTTTTTTACAGAGCTCTGACAATCGTGGTTTTGCGCGCGACGTTCAACTACCCCCGACTGCACCGTTTCCACGTACAGTTTTGCCACGTACTTTTGACAATAAAGTTGTCGGCGAGTTTTTGTCGGTTGTTTGCATCATCGTTACAAAAGAAAAGTGCTCGAAACGAGTCAGACTTTGAAATGAAAAGAAAACTGGGGATCGATAGACGTTGGAATGGTTACACGGCATACCGGGGAAATTGCATTCAGCGTGTAACTCGACCTGATTTCCTTCGTACATGGAAATTTATTAAGGAAATGAAAATTTTCCTCTTTTTTTTTCTTTCTTTTTTCTTTCGCTCGATGTTTCTTTTCGTGTTTTCTCTTAACGAACCTGAAGAGTCCACCAATGCGAGCGGAAGAGAAACGGCTGCCGTTTCCTTTTGTGCCCGCGTATATTCTTTGAAGTTGCACTCTTCATCAACGACTCGCAGCTTTCGGTAATTTTCGGCCTCTGAACCACGGCTTGTGGCCTTCGATTCAATTGTGGCCTTCGACCGGTAGCTCGATTCGTTCGAAGAGAGTCGCTCGAAGGAACGAAATTTGCGAAAATAATTTTCTACAGGAATGTAAAATGCGGAGAATCTTGAACAATCGAGTCGGATGAGAAATAGCTATAGTAGCACGCATCAGTTGTCCCGGACAGCTATGGATTCCTTGGAACGAGAACTGCGTTCCCCGAGGAAATTGTACTTCTTCCGCTGCAACACTGATCTCAATTTCTCTTTTTCGGGTGAGCTTTTATGCGATGCAACATAAATTTTCGTTGACGTCATACGTTCCCTCGTACACAACCTTCAACGAGTATGATAAACCGCCGCGAAATTAACATTCCCGTTTGGAAAAAACGTTCGAAATTCATGCGTTAACGTTGAAAAATTGCAACATTCAAAATTAACCTTATCCCTTGGAAATTTCATCCTTTCTTTCTACATATATGTGTGTGTGTGTGTGTGTGTGTGAACGAAAAAACCAAGGTTCTTTTGTGAAAGAAAAATCATCACTGCCCAACTTTCGTACTCAGTTCAATTAAATTAAATTAAATTAAATTGGATTAAATTTGTTTAATTAAATTGGACTCTTCCTTTTTACTTAATTAATTTTTCTACTTTTACAGAATATTTCTCTGGTCAACTGCATTAATAATTAAACATCGCGAGGCCTAGCGTGTAACACACGTATGAATATCCACGCCACGGCAAAAGATATTCCACGTCGCACGATATTTTCATTTATTCAAGGATCTAAATATTTCGTGGACATCTCGACGAAACGCAGTGGAAGAGGGAAAGTCGGAATTGCGAAATGCATTTGAAATAACGCGGTTCGAATGAAAAGAGATTGAAATAAGCAACGTTGTATTCGCGGCTAATACTTCTCGCCAATGTCCGCGACTCCGTGACGATTCGGTATTCAAGGCATACCGTTTTCAGCAATTCTACGGTTTCAAAGAACGAAATGGAAACGACTATCGCGCGATATTATCGATGCATTTTAAAGGTCGCCGGGTTCCGTGAAAAAGGCCTCGATTTCCAGGCTGCGGTTCGTCTGGTTACAATTCGATAGAAACGTTTACACCGCGACCAAGTGAAATTGCGTTTACGACATTCGTTTCGCCTCTCGTTCGCCGGTAAATTTGAAAAAAGTCCATTTTAAAACGTGGAAATACAGATTGCCAGTGCAAACATTTTTCTTGCGCGGAACCTTCTGGCTGGATGCTTACTTTTGATAAGTGACGCCTACTAACTGTTCCTACTCTGGCCTCGTCGCTTATATACTTCGTGCATTTCGTCCATTTCCGAGTTAATCTTTTAAATAGACAAACGTTTAATTAATCCGAAGCGGGAAGTTTTTAAAATAATTGGCGCGGGTGACGCAACGCTATTGTTGCCTTTAAATAAAGCTATTTTTCACGTGCTCGCCCGGAATTCTACTCGACGTCGCAGCGAAGAACCGTAAAGAAAAACTGAAGATTCGCATTATCGTCACGTTCGAGCGACGTTCCAGACGATTCAACTTCCGGGGAGAGGATATTGGTGGCCCTACAGATACACAACTTCGTGAAAGCTCTATTTTATGTCCGAAACAAGTTACATTTCCTCTCTGTCTGACTTCCGCCCTTTCATCCGCCAATACGAGAAACGTAACTTTTTATTTGATCAGAATGAAACGGCTAATTCCGCTTTTGAATAAAATATCTTGATCGTCTTCTCGATTGCGATATTTTAATTGTGATTTCTTTGTTTGATAGAATCAAGCGGAAAGAAATTTGTTAAATTTGACGAATATTCACATCTATGCGTTATTATTTCAGTTTGCGGGGATCAGATATTCGTGAAATTGTTAAAATATGAGTGAGATGTGAGTGAGTGCGAGAATGATCGATGTTGTACGTGGTTGTTAGATTCTGGAGCTACGAGTCATATCAGTCACAATGAACGTATCTTTGAGAATTTGTTTCGGGGAAAAAGACAGATTAGCTTAGCTGACAAAGGTAAAATATTGATCTCGAAAAGTAAAACAATCTTCGACTAAAAATACTTCGCGATTTAAAGATGTACTGTCTGTGCCGGAACTAAATTCTGATCTTCTTTCAGTTGCGAAAATAACCGAACGAAGATATAATGTGACCATTAATAAATTCGGAGCGATAGTATATAAACGTCCAAATAAAGTTGCGACGACTGCGGTGAGAGTTGAAGATTCATATTCATCGTAAGAACATTTTTAGTAAATGAGAGAACTGCAACGGTGATAGCGGAAAGTGATGCGTGGCACAAGAGATTGGGTCACGCGAACAAGGAAGTCGTCGAAGAAACGAAGAAAGAAAACTTGGTGATAGGGATGTCAAGCAACTGGAAAAACTTGAAGAGGATCGCATCGAAGACATGAAGGAAGGAGGACAAATCGAATTATGGAGCACTGATCTAATAGGGCCCATAAAACCATCTACATTCGGTAAGAAAAACTATATATTAACCGTAATAGACGACTATTCCAGGATGATATTTATGCAGTTACTGAATAAGAAGACTGAGAAGTCCCAGAAGAATTACAGAAATTAATTATTTTGAATGAAAACACTATTTGAGTGAAAATCTGAGAGAATGGTTCGAAACTAAAGGTATTGTACAATTGAGTCTTCCAATGCCCCCACATTGTAACGGAATTGCAGAAAGAGGAAACCGAACGATAATTGAAACAAGGACGATGCTAGAGGATAATTTAAATTTGAAATTTTGGGGAGAAGCAGCAAATACGGGCGCCTATGTAAGAAATAGGGTGAAATCTCAGGTACATGAAATTTGGTATAATAAAATACCAAACATACAACATACATATGAAGAGGTTTGGATGTGCGTATGTATTAGGAAATGGTGGAGTTAAAAGGGAATTTTCATGGGGTGTAATGATGACAAAATATACCGGATATACATACCTGAAACAGGAAGTAGGAAACAAATGCGAATGATGTGAAATTGGACGAAGATAAGAATGGCTGGGATCTATTACATCATAAAGAGACAAAAAACGATGATGGCGATGAAAGTAATTACTTGATTATATTGTTGGATTGGATTTGGAGAGTGAAGAGGGTGAAAGTAAAGACATAGAGATAATTGAAGGAGAAGAAAACAACGTAAATTTGAGAAAAGAAGGAAGAGTGAGCGAAGGGGAGAGCAGCCATTGTTAGCGTGCCAGAGAAAAAAATTTGGGCAATGATGGAGATGAAGTGGATGATAATAATCAAGAGATGAATATACCGTCAGAAGAGCCTAATACGAGTAGAAAAAGAGGGAGGAAAAAGGGGATTACGAGAGAAGAAATACAAACGAGAGAGTATTTAGGAATACAGGAAAAAATTGGATAAAGAAAGGGGGGTGTGAGGAGATTAATGAGGACAAAATAAGAGGGCAATGAAATGTCATGACAAAAAAATTCCGAGCACGGTGAGAGAAGCGAAGCAGTCGTCCGAAATGGGAACAATGGGGAGGAGCGATGAAAGATGAAATGGCATCACTGAGACAACACAAAGTTTGATGAAAGATTTAGTTGCGCGTCCGAAAGGAAAAACGGTGATAGAATGAAAGTGGATTTTTTTCTATTAAAGAAGACTCGATCACATTGGAAAAAAGATTTATAGCACGACTAGTGGCTATGGGGTGTGCACAAAGACCAGGCTTTGACCAACAGTAAGGATGGAAACAACAAGACTGTTATTCAGCATGTGTGCAGAGTACAAAAGAAATTAAAAGTTTATGATGTGGAAACAGCCTTTTTGCATGGCTCATTAGATGAAGAGGTTTATATGGAATTACCAATGGAAGGATATGAAACTAATACCGAAAAAGTGTGTAAATTAAAGAAAAGCATTTACGGTCTAAGACAGGCAAGTAGATGCTAGAACGAATATTTGAATAACCTTCTTCAGAAGATTGGACTGAAACAGTGCACACATGATCCTTGTCTGTTTTATGTCAAACAGCAAAATGATTTCTTGTACTGTGGTGTACATGTCGATGATGAGCAGTACGGACTCGTTCGAGGAGAAATATATAAAAAAATTGGAGAATTATATAGAACTGAAGGATCTTGGTGAGGCGAAACAGGTACCTGGGATAGAATTAACTCGGGAAAATGGGAAACTGTTCATCAGTCAAAGAAATTATATGAAGAACTTGTTAGAAATGTATGGAATGAATGATAGTAACGAAATGAGCTCTCCGGTGGATGTTAATCAAGAATTGAGCGAGGACGAAGAAAGTCCAATAAGTAATCAAAAAACGTATCAGGAGCTATTGGGGCGTTTGGAGTATCTCAGTGTGGCAGCGAGACCAGATATATCATTTTCGCTTAGCTGTCTATCGCAATTTAGTAAATGTCCCAAAGAGATACACATGAGGGCACTGAAGCGTGTTTTTCAGTACCTAAAAGGAACGATAAATTATAAAACTGAGTAAGGGAAGGAAAACGTAAAGGGAGTGAGATGCGAAACGGACAGCACGTGGGACGCAAAGTCATTTAGTGGAATACTTGTCTACCGAAATGGAGACCTTATACAATGGAAAAGCAAAAAACAAGGGACAGTTGCCCTATCATCCACTGAAAGTGAGTTGGAATGGATGTCAGAAGGATTGAAAGAATAAGTGAAGTGTTAAAAGAACTAAGAGTGTCTAATGACGTCTATAAAGAGTTAAAATGTGATAATCTAAGTGCTGTGAAACTAGCGAACAGTGGGAGTTTTAAAACAAGGTCAAAAATACTGAATAGAAAATGTTATTTTATTCGAGAGTGAAAGATGTGAAAGATTATTCAGTGAGAGTAATGCATGTTCCAAGACAGAATATAACAGCAGATTGTATGACGAAAGCATTGAGTGGGCCTGCGTTATTAAGAAATGTAAAAGATTTTATGTTTGTCAAAATAGAATAAAGCCAATGTGAGTGTGTTGGCTTTATGTGTATGAATGCGAGTGTGCCTGTGGTGTAGATGTACGACACGTATATGTGTGTCGTATCTGGTATGTTGTATTTTGTTTCTAGACTGGGCCGCAGAGTTGACATTCGTCGAGAAGGAATCGTGACGTGGGAGAGAAAAGAATAGCGAGTTCAGACTAGTAAAGAGAGTGATTGAGAGAGTGAGGAATCTTAGGCTTTACTGTTTTGTATCTAATTGTGTTTGTTCAATGTATATTTTAATATTACTTCGTCCCTTATTCCATTCATAAAGGTCAATACTGACGATTGTAAATACGAATTGTTAAATCTCTGATTATCGATTCTGGCAACGATACATCTCAAATACAACGATATTCACATATCTCTCTTTTCTCGCATTTGCCAGACGGATTGTCTGGAACAAGTTCCTCGGAAACATCGACTGTAGGTACGCGTAATTTAATTACCGTTTCCGAGTGTACGCTCCTCTCTCTCTCTCTCTCTCTCTCTCTCTCTCTCGTCATCTAGTTCTACCTCGATTTCTATTCGTGATCGCTAGTACGGCGCCTCGAGTTCACGCAAGAATTATGAAAATTACGGCGCAATGAGAATCGACTTGGCCAAGTATTCCGACTGTATGTCGCGGTTCGAAAGAGAAAAAGGGAGCAGCGAACTTCTGAGGAAAAAAGAGTCCGCGACGCATTGGTTGGCCAGCACTGGAGCATCGCAGTCCACTGGAACATCTACTTCGTGCCTCGAGGAAATTGCATTCTGTGGTCTTCCTCCTTCACTTCCGCACTTGGTGCTCCAATGATAAAGAGAGAATAAGAGCGGCCGATGTGGTAGAGGACAGCGTCGGAGAAGTGAATCAAATTTAAGCCGACTTTCCGCTCTCGCATCTTTCGTTCTTCTATCTTTGACCCTCCGTTATTATCGCTCCATCTTTCGGTCTGGCCACGTCGCTATTACCCGCCGTTTCCCTCTTTCCTTTCCTCCCTTTCCTTTCTCTCTTTCTTCTTCTTTTTTTTTTTTTTTTTAATTTTCAAACAAAGCACGCGAAAACCATTTTACTCGCAGTGAAAACCGCTGTGGGACGGTCCAGTTCGGTCCATTGTCGGCCTGGCAACAAGCGAACGGATAGAGAGGAGATCCTGGACGCGTGCACACGCCAGCCAAATGGAAACGGACCAGGCCGAACCTCTTTGCCAGGTAATAACTGACGACCTTTGCCCCCAACGAGTCTCAGCCTACCTGCCTGCTACGTGACCGAGTTCTCTTTCTCCAAAGAGGACCGATATTTACGCACGGCCGACGCGTATCAGCGGATGAATTCAACAAGAAAGACCAGCTGCAGTTGCAGCCCGTAAAACCTGCAACTCGGAAAAAGGAACAAAAGGATAAATAGACAGTTCGACCCTGCTCTGGATAGACCGTATTGTTGTTTCTCTTTTTCAAATATAATGATGATGTTATTGACGAAGGAGCTAACGATATTATACAAATATTTGCCAGAATGGATTAGAAATATCAAATGATGATACGTACGAATGAAAGCACACAGACACAGCTTTAAACTGCTCTTTTATGTGATTATAACTTTTATGCAGGCAAATGTAAGTGAAAAGAGCACTTAATCACGTATTTTCTGGTAATAAATAATGCATGCATCATTGTAGACTCACTCACGATACTTGCTAAGAACATTTTCCAAAAATAAACGAATACCGTCTAAAATATATCGTCCGAACGTTACAATTTTATAACCTTCAAATAATAATTATACACCTATAATCTTCAATTAATAACCTTGCATGTACATACTTCACCTGTACATTTAACATTTTAAGACAAGGACGAGACGTATAACGTATCATCGATAATAAAAGAATCAAGCGTTACATGTATTTACAAATTCACCGCAGAATGACAGACGGTTTTTCACGTCTTCCGAACGAGAGATTCACGAGTCAACGAGCCGAGAATATTCGACAAAGAAAGACAAATTACCTGTTAACGCGTCAGCGTTTTGTGCGTTTTTCCAACGACGCCTAGTTATGCAATGACGACTATCGCAGACGAAAGGAATGGCAACGAACCGAGGCATGCAGGGGCCTTTCTCGTAACAGGAAACACTCGGGGTCACGGACTGCCATGAAGTTTATACATCAGCGTGGTTCTGTCGTGCAACGAGAACACGAGACGCGCAGAAAACCGGCTCACGCTGGGCTCGTTGCTCACTCGTTAAGACAACACGACTTTGTGTAATTTCACGCGGCAACAAGTCGAACAAAAATTGCGGCTTTATCAACGAAATGAATCGCGGGCGCAAACAACGGCCAACCGTCCGATTGACAATATACCTGCGCAGTGCTCCACTGCGCAGCGTCACTTTGTCAGTTTCGAGAATCGCAAGCGCGACCATATCGAACTGCCATATCGAATCTCGCGATCGAGATCATGTCGTCCCTGCGTAACGTTGAAAACGCGACGGTTGAAAGTGAAGCAAATCCGTCGAACAAATCGTCGTTGCAACAAACGTGACATTGAAACGAGAATCGAAAGGGTCATTCGGTCCAATATGGCTCGAAATAATCCAAGTCGAGTATAGTACACGTTGGAAACACGTTCACCGTTATGGGAATAGAAAAGGCGTAAACAAATCCGGTCGCATGTCGACGCGTTCAACGTTTGCTTTCTTCTACGGGTTAGACGTACGCGGAAATCAGAGTACGCGTGACAGAGTTAAAATCGCGGAATCGCGTGGACGAGAATGCAGGCAAGTTAGAAACGAGAGACAACTGCACGTGGGTGAGAAACACGCCCGTCCCGCCACTGGAATTCACCGAGAGACGGTATTCGCGCTGCATAGCTGTCAAGATTCAAGATATTTTGTCGTATCATAGAAAGACGAACGCGACCAAGTTACACGCTAGCGTGCGTGTTAATGCCAGTGTGTACGTGCGCGCACAACCCGTGTACATGTGTACAATGCATGTGTGTATAACGAGGAGCTGGCTGCACGAGGCCATCTCAAGGTAACGGTTCCCGGACACGCATTACCCATACCGAAACGAGGAGTTTACGGAGTATCGTGGCTTGACAGCTAGCGAGAATCACCGGTGGTAAAATACGGAGCACGCGTTCGTTCTTATTAATAGACTTCACTCACGATTTCAGCTGCTGGTGCTCCTTTGGCTCTCCTTCAATCGAACCGGGCCTGCTTGCTCTCCCTGGCCGCCGTGGTGCCGTCGGTGTCGATACACAGTCTCGTCGTGCACGGAGAGATACTCCAATCGAAGCGAGGAATGCGGAAGATGGAGAAACGGGGATAGCACACCGCACAGTTGCACAGCCTGGGAAACACGCCTCTCGTACCGCCAAACCGGGAATGATCCACGATTACTCGCCGCGAAACGCAACCGAATCCATGATCGCGACAGGTAACGTGTAGGTAGAACGAACCGCGTGCAGTCTTTATAACGTGTCACCGTCGACGCGCGAATGTCGGATCGTGCGACGTCATTCCTCGTTGCGTTCTCATCTCCACGACGAAGCACGGTTGACTGACGGCTCGCCAGTCGCCACTCCGTTCCGATCTTCCCCTACCACCGGCGCTTCCCCCACCACCTCTCCTTCTGGTCCTCCCCACCACTCGGCAACCAGCTTCTCCCGCCGCCGCCGTCGCAACTCACAGCCCCGCGCGTCCCGCGCCACGCGCAGCGACGTTCAGTCACTCGGCAACCGTTTGTCCGTGTACTTCTCTTTCTTTTTCTCTCTCTCTCTCTCTCTCTCCTTCTCTTTCTCTTTCTCTTCTTTTTCCTCTTCCACTTCCTCTCTCTTCCTTTCTGCATCCATCCCGTAAAAGCGAGCGAGAGAACAACCATGGACACGGCGTGAAAGGTTGAGAAGGCTACCTACCAGTGTCGTCGTAATGCCACGGGTGTACCCGTTAGACGCTCGTATCTGTTTCTCTGTGTATCCCCAGCATGCGTATTCGTTGCTTTCTACGTGATTCTGTTCTATTTTGTTTAAATAACGAAGAATTTATTTGCAGTTTCGAACAGACTGCCTAAGCTTTTTTATCAATTCGCGAAATCATGAATAAAATGTGACACAACGTTTTGTCACATTACATTTGACAAAGTACATTTCGTTTCAGGTATTGAATCTGACAAGCATAATAATAATTGAAAATTATTCGAAAGTTGAAGTACTAAATAATGGCATTTCCAAGTCTTGAATTAAAACAATCTCCCAACTGAATCTAGCTAATCTATTGTAAAAAAAATTCGAAAAAAAAATGTGTTTGAAATCCAAACATTGGTGATTCCATGAGAAAAGAGGTTCTCGAATGACGTATAGCATTTGACCGTATTCTCGAACGTAAGCCTGTCCTGCTATGGACACGGGCTCGACGAGATCCTCGATCGTCCCTGAGGGTTCCAGCAGAAACTCGTCCCTTTCCATCATGCAACCCTCTTCTTTCCGTTCGTTCATTTTCTAACCTTATGCACGTAGCAGTACGTTTTCTCTGGCGTGCACCAGTGTCTTCCGTCAACCTGGCTTTTTCTTCTTCGCTTGTCTCGTTCTTCCTTAGCCTCCCTTCTTTCATTCTTCTTTTCCCCCATTATCGGGACTCTAGCGGGAGAGGGAGAACCACCGAGAATATCGAGCAGATGTCTCGATCCCCGACAGATATTCTCCGCGTTCGCGTTCGATTCTTTTCAATCTTATCTTATCCATCTGTCCAACTCGTACCGATCAAACTCGCCAACCTTATTTCAATAGATCCAGAGAATACGGGTATCGAGTAGCTGATTGTTTGTTGCTGGGAACCTTGCTAACACCGTCACTGGATGCATGCTAAACGAGCGTATCGATAACGAGCCAGGATATTATCCAACGTTGGGACACATCCGGATTTCCGTGCATCTCCGCCTGCCTTATTTACACTGTACGTACATACGTACGTACACCGTGTCTGAGATCAATCTGAGATCAAGGCCACTTTCAGAGGTTGCTCTTATAACGCTCGAGTCACTGCTCTTCTCGACTAGAACTCTCAGCTTTCGGATTTCATTTTCACATCAGTATGTTGTATATATTTGATACACCTACGTAATATTGGAAGATTAATAATAACAAAAAACATTCTTTAGATGTAAGATTTCCTAAAAACCCTGATATTTCGGTAATTTCTGCTAGATATAATATTCGATGTGAATGAAATTCGATTATCGATTTATTGATACAGTTTTAATATCGGTTCAGTGTCGTGAGAAAGAGAAATCAGAATCCAGGGAAGCGAAAAATCAATGGCGACAGAAAATATTCAAGCAGAAGAGCATATCGGGGGAGAGCAAATGAAAGACAAGGATAAGAAAGAGGCCAAGGATTTCAGGTTGCATAAAAATTGGCGCTAAAAGAAGAAGATGTCTTAAGAGTAAGAGAGAAAAGCAGAGGATGAGCAAGGCTTTCATGCAAGCTTTCGTTAAAAATTGACGAAAAATGGATTTGTTTTCGACCTGGTATACGGCATTTATATTATTTTAGTTTATTCCTATTCTATCGAAAGAATTCGAGCTTCTCCTCAACGTTTTTCTATTCCAGCAATTGGTAGGTGTGTTTATTATAGATGTGTTTTTATCAAAATTTTTAACGTTCAGTTGAGGATATTATCATTAAACAATTTATGAACTAAGGTAACTAAAAGAACTTGAAATAAAGAAAGATCTGCACATTTCAGTTGGCAACAAATCATAATTTCTTATGATTATTCTTTGTATTAAACGGTGTCACCGCGTTAAACTAAATTCACAGATCAATCTATTAATATTAATGTCAAAAGTTACAAAATTATCGCACATCATGAAATATTTCATCGTTCATAAATTAATGTAATAGATAATGCAATTTGTCTCACTGTCAGACATTGTTATTCGTTAACAATGAATAACATGTTATGGCAACAGTGGCATAGTTAATTCCACCAAAATAACAATTTTATGCTGATGATCCTACATAATGAATAATTACCGTCAGTGGTGGAATCAATAGTTTTCGGAATTTCGGGGTGACACGCTTTTGATTGGTGGACAACATCAACACTATGAAAGAGTTAGCAGATCAGAAATCGGTCGAGCGTGACGAAGCTAATGCGAAAGTAGGTCCATTACGAATTTGTTCATGTGTTCACATATATGTATATGTATGGAGAGTAAACCTGGAAAATTCTGTCTCCAATGCAGAAAATGGGACAAGGTTATTTTACACGTAAATTATATTTCAAATTTCCCAAGTAACTGTAATTGAACGGTACATAAGTTTCTATCGTTCGAAACTCGAAAGTGAAGGAGCTTCATCAGCTTCTAATTAAATTGTATTTTATGCAGCGGATAATTCTTGGCCACTGAAAGGAGCACGTATCTTAAACTCTGCGCTTTAATCTTCTCGAGTATCAACTACATTTCCATGTAATATTCTTTCACTTTTTGTTTTCATCATATATCTTCCTTAATGTTCTACCAACCCACAAAGTGATGTAACCACGTACGATCGTAATCAAGAGGAACATTTGCCGACTAAACAATTCCGTAATTTCAACGCTGTTTCAATGTGCTTTTTCCAGTTTCAATAAACACACCATCCAGTTTTAATTAAATAAAATATTTATATTAGAATGTAAAGAAGAAAGAAACGATTATCTCTTGCCTTTCCTCGGTGTCCTTTTCAATTTTACTCATTACTCGTTACTTTTGTTTCAAGACTAATTCTAATCTCGTTTGTTTTTCAGTTGGTACTGAGAATCATCGGATGGTTAAGAAAGAGCAAAGAGTCACGCGTTTTTCCACTGATGGACTTCACGGAAGTCGACGACTGCGGAACGATTTGCTGAAAAACCGGATCGATTGGGGGGAGGGGGGTCGTGCCGCGGAGCAGCGGCGCCCTTATTCCTCTCGTCACTCGGCAGCCTCCATTAATCTCCGTCAGTCGTGTCTGATGGACACCGTGGAGGCGATAACGAACGGTTGTTGAGGATGAAGGACGAAATCCTTTACCGTCCTTACTCGTTCCTTTTCATATCTTCGCTGATAATCGAATCAACGGTTAAATGCTAATGCTTCGTGCTAATACTTGCTAAATTACCTGCCGGTGAATTGGAGATCTTGGCTGTACACGTCGCATGCACACGGTGAGTTATAAAATTATTTGCGCGTAAAGAGTAGAAATCCGGGATGGAACTTGTCACTCAAAAATACAATTTTTTGACAACGGCGAGGCGATCAAAAGTCAATTTAATCAAAACGTAGCACATAGACGGAACATTTCCGATTCGCAGTTGAATAAAATGCACTACCCTTTGGCTGTTGTTCTCCATACTTTTATATCGGCGCGTCGTCCTGTCTTTCGGTTGTTCGGTTGAAACGCAGCGTACCAACAACGGCGAGCACTGTATTTGATGGCTTCAAAGGTCAACATAAGAGTCGTTTGTCTTTCTATAGAAAACAAAAAAAGAGAAAAAAATATCGTTACCTCGTATGAGAAAATCGGATTGCCACTCAGTGTTTGATTCCGCTTGCGCGAATATCGTAATATTTCAGTTCTTATTGGATCGATCGTGGCGCGCTGTTTGCAAAAATACAATCGCGGAATTAAATTTTGCAAAGGATAAATAGTGAATATCAGACTACAGCTGAAGTGAAATTCAGTTCATGTTTGATTATTTGCAAGGAAGTAATTTAATGATTGAAACTGAGTAGAGAATGTCTACATAAGTCTGTTGTTACATCAATATGTTAAAGAAAAAAGCAGAAGACTCCACTACAAATTCACGAAAGAAAAACCAATTATTGGAATAATCTGTGTTTTCTCATGAGTTCTCAAAATTCGTTCCGAACGAAGTTTCCAAAACTCGGCAGTCCCATGCAAACTCTCAATGCAAACAGCAAGGGCGGACTACCTAAGGAAAATACGAGCAGCGGGTCTCCATTCAAAGAGACCAGCGAGAAAAAGAGAGGCGGAAAAAATGTAGGAAAGTAGAAGGCAGAAATGAAGAAAAACCGCATGACCGAAGGAATTACGCGGTGAATAATGAACGTGGATTCCAAGCAGATATTAATTATCATCGGAGCAAGGGCGAGCATCCTTGGTTACGTAGCTGGATTTGGCAAATAGTTGGAGTGACGTAATTCTTTCAAAACAAGACGTCATCGATTACATTATACTTCCTGCGCACAACCATGCCGCATAGATTTCATTCTTGAACAGGAGGTTTGTCATAGAACAAATGATCGTAGGTAATTTAGAATTCTTACAGAACTCTTAGATCATTAGATTGTGCAATACTGTGAAAAATGCACAATCAAGTCAGTCTTCCGTGGATCATACTCAACTTGTCTTTATACGGCTTTGCGGCAACTTGATTATAAAGGAACTTGACGAGCTTGATTTCTTTTTTCATCGACACTGAATACTCTTGTGATTTCAATATTCATCTCAATACTCGTTCATCGATACATGTATCTTGCGGCTTCTGGCTTCAGAAGTGAGTTTCGTACAAAACCTAGACGACGTGAAATAAATTTCAAAATCTAATTTCCTTCTTCGAAACTTCTTCCTTGAACGTTTTTTTCTGAATCTGTCGCTTTGTGTTGCATTTTGTGTACCCGGCCGTAGAATATATATATATATATATATATATATACATTGTCGTTCTACAACAAAACGTCAAGAATTATTCTCTTCGTCTCTCGTTCGATATTCCTTGGGCACTCTGTAAAATGTCATTTCGCTGTCACCTTCGTTGAAGCAACGGCTGCTACTGTCGTTCGAAAGGGATCCAGGACGACGATGCCAGCGACAAAGTGCCCTGTAACAAAAAATCGATTGTTAATCATTGTCCCTTGTCTTCAAGTCTTACGGACACTTCGGCAAGCATCGCGAGAATATTATTAGCGGCTAATGCAACTTGATCAATATGCAACGCCGATGTAAGATAATCAAGCTTATTTGAGCGAAATTAACTTGGTTAGCAACTTCAATGTTTGCTAACGAAGAAGAGAAGAGCTTCTTTCGGCTCGCCTGTCATCTTTGTGCAACAAAACAAGTTTTAATACACTCCGGACAAACTCGGGCGTAAGCCGCGTGTTACCAGTTCGAGCGTGAGCGCACTCCATTGAACGTAAAGCAACCGGAAGCTGTTCCATGGAACTCGGTTGGAAATTTTTCAAGCCGAAAAGATCATAGATCGTTAATCACCGTTCGCGAATAGATAGCGGGCAAGCGAGAAGTCGTTAAGAGGCTGTTGTCTTCACGGACGGATACTCGAGCTCTTCCCAGGTGAATTTGCAAAGCCGAGCCACCGGCGACTTGGTTACTCCAAGTTTCGAACTGATAACCGCGACGATTAAGCATTATAGTAATAGGAACTCGCAAGCCGTGCAGCACCGGCTTCTTGAATCACCGCGGGTTTGCCGGCGATAATTGCAGTGACTACATTCGTGGTTCCCAACGTGGGGAGTTCCCTGGATTTTCTAGGGGGAGCAACTCGAGAATTCGAGTTGTCAAATTGGTGAATTTTTTGCACGAAAATTTAACTTTCGAATTTAGATGTCATACTCTTTGGAGGCTTAAAGTTGACGACCTTTCAGGCTTCCTTCACTTTTTCAATAATAAGAATTATGCGTCACGGGGATCGGCGCGTTTTTAAGGATTTTAATGATGCTTAGTGACATAGCCAAAGAAAAGAAAGGTTGGGAACCACTGAATTACGTCAGTGCATCTTCGAACTTTACACTTTGCACAACTATAAAAGACAACCTCGCGGGTAGAATTTTAAACATCTGAATTGCAAACTGCGGAAACCTAACCTAACCTAAATTTCAAGCAAAATGTTGCGTGGAACGTAACATTTTTGAGCCGCGGTATTATACCGTATAGCTGACAAGGTGACGAATCGTCGCGGCAAAAATGGGAAATAAATCACGTCACATCGTCTTGACCGGTTGCATGCCTAAAAATTACGATCAATTTAAACCGCGTGCGAGGTCAATAGGCAGAATCTCTGCGTTTTTATTCTAGGAATCAACTCTTGATGGTATTTAATCACCTTCAATTTATACCGGGTGGTACGTTAATCAGGATCATTGGATAATTAAATTGGCGATCATTGAAAATTCCGCAAATTCAATCGGTTTGTATTAACGGACGAAAGCCAGTTAAAACACACCGGTATTTGTCTATGTCGGGTGAATGTTGATGTTGAGAGATGTTGAGATGCGAAGATAAAACCTATCAAATAACAACCGGGCAATATATAGAGAAATATTTGAATTTTCTATAAAGCGAACTGACAATTTTATTAATCGACCAGAATTGTCATCGATCGTGTTTGCAGCAAGTAGCTTTTGCGTATTCGCGTTGCTACAGACGTGTGTCCGTTTGAACGAAAAAGGTGAAAAAGTAATGATTTTAAATGGAACAGTAGTGCCCTTCGTTGTCTCCGTAAGAATGTCAATTTGCACAAACGTTCGCCATGAAATTCCGTGGTTATTGGTAATTGGAACATCAGTTGGTAGTGTAAATACCAGTCGCAATGGAAATATAAGTGTTGAAATTAAATTAAATTGTTCCTTAGAGCGGTATTTATTTATCGGGCTGCGCAAACGAATCTGAGGCAGCTGTTTGCCGTCATTGTTTCCCAGCGTGGTTAATTGATGATCCTTTCCAGCGTAACTATCGCCAGTTACGTAATAAATTGACGCGACCGCAGGGGTTCGAACCGGTTTTTCTTTGGTTTTCGTTACTAAAATACGTAGAACAATCTCGTTTCCCAGTGATCGATCAGAACAGATATGTATCGACAGCAGAAAGGAGTGAAAAAAACCTCACTAAAAAAAGATCGAACGAGACTGCCCCTCTTGCCCTTCGTCCTGAAAGTATTCTTAGTTAGTTATATTTGTAATTAATATTCCACCCTACCTTTAATCTGTACTATAAAATATCGTCAGTCCGAGTCGAAACGAGTGACCACTAGTTGTGATGTCACGCGGATTTCTGGGGAAAAAAACTGGAAAATGTTCAATCAGCCCCAATTACACTACTCTGTTTCCAAGCCTTCCATTTATTGTCAATTCTTTTGTGCGCGCGTAATAGATTCGTATGTTCGTCTAAAAAAGATCAATATTCGCTCTGGATACTTCTTTCTCAGGCTGTCGTTCGCTTTCGTTTTTACGAATTAAGTCACAAATATCGTTCGCAAAAATTGCTCGTCGCTTTCAACAAGTGGCACCTTTAAGTCTCTGAAGCGCGAGCAAGGAGCTTGCCGTTCACGGTCCGAGAATAGACGTCGGTCGGTGGGAAATTATGTGTGCGTTCGGTAGGAGTTTGCAACTGATTGCAAACACGCTTATATTTGCTACGTTCATTGGCTTTAAAAGTTTACTCGGATGAAAGTTGTTTGTGTTGAAATTTGATTCAACGGCGGAGGCTTCTGCGAACCGAGAGAAGCCTCTGTACATCTCTCTGGCGATGATTCGAATAACTTTGACGAGCGAGTAAAATTCAAATCGAATACAACGCGATTATCTTCATCGTCCCTGTTTTTACTTAATACCTAGACGTTCTCTCCCTCGTTTTTGTTTCTTTAATAGAGGCCTTTAATCGTTAGAATTGTCGTCGACGCTGGTAATATCTGGGTCAGGGTAATATCAAAGGCGAAATCTCGAGCTCGTTAACGTTTAAGCCCTTTGTCTAATTGAATATCGTTTGCCTATCGATCCGAAGCCAGTATTCTCGACGTCTTCGATTAACTACGAAGATTCTGATGGCTTTGCTGCGGTAACTGCATTAGAATCTTTCCAATCTCCAAAGTCGATCAATGTTTCTCAATGTTTCTCAATGTTTCTATAATGTTTTTGAACCACCTCAAACGAAATAATATTTCTCACAATGCGGAAATTTTCGCAAACACGCGTTTTGTCTTGCCTTTCCGTCTATCGCCCAGACGGTGCAAATAATTGTTGCATTTTCTCGGACGCTCATTCTGCTCAACGAGCGGCCGTCCGTGGTGACATCAGCGGTTTTCGATTAGCTTACGTAAGACCGAAACGCCGGCAAGCTAATCCTGAATAGAAATTGTCTGTCGAAATTGTTTGCCTCCGAGTCACGGCACGTAATAAAGGTGTATTCCTATCCGGCTGAATTCCATTACGCATATATCTTCGGCGTGCTTCTGCAGACGTAGCCTCGCTGTCACGGAAATCACCGGTTGTCTCCGGTGGATCCATCTAAGGAGGACATTATGGCCAGCGGATGAACTTCTGCCGAATGCGAAATCAAATTAATGCTGCCGAACAAAGCTTAGCGTGTCGTTAGACCTCTTCCTTTGGTAGAGCGCAAAAAATTTGCCAGTGGCGTGGCGTAGCGATAAGAAGGCGAAACAAAATCTGGAAAACATCATTCGTAAGTTAGGTTTAACGCTAGAACTATCAAAACTAGTCAAAATGATCAATTTGTAATTTTCGTTGGATATTTCAGTAACCCAGAAATCGGGCCGTCTTCAGGTGCAACGCTGATGCAACGAAAATTAGCGATTGGTTGATTTGGGTCACGTGATTCGTGAGGGGGCGTGGCGTAGAGCTCGAGTAGGAGTGGCGCTGTCTGATACTGAGCGATCGCGCCTGTAATTTGTTTCGTATCGATTCAAATGTTTGCATATCAATAAAATTTTGTGGCAAAAAAGTTGCTTCTGAGCCTTTCAGTGAGACGAATCATATTGGGGTACAAGTCGTGCAATTTTTTAACAGTGTGTTTTTAGAGATTTAAATGATTCGTATGATGTGTAAATGAAGTTTTGTGTACGTCAGATTGTATCGTAAAAGTTTTTCGTTCTTTTTTTTTTACTGTAATATTTCCGACGGAAATTTTTACGTTTTAATCGCAGTTTTTATCGTTAATTAGAGATTTAAACTTTTCGTTATTCTTACGTACCATTCTTTTCTATGAGAGAATCGCAAGAACGCCGTTAACGAGCAAGAACCGAGAAATTTCGAAACAAAATTCCCTGCCAGATGGGAATTTGTGATTTGTAGGTGAAAAAACTTTGCCAATTAAACGGCCTTTGCAACGTAAGGACGCAAGAAAATCCCGCACGGAACAATTGGAACTCGTCAAAACGTTTAAAAAGTTCTTTTTTTTTCTGTACTAATGACCAGATTACAAACGATGGAGCTTAAAAACTAGGACGGGCTCTAGTCTTTCTGTAACTGAATAAATTTCCATCCGAATCCAACGTTTTAATCGAAGTTGCATTTTCTTTTCTTTTTTTTTTTTCTTTCAAAAACGCGATATAATCTCGTCGCGGATCGCGACCGAGAAAATATTAATAATAAGCAGATGGTACAAGCGCGAATGTAAACATATGTACGTAAAGATTCACGATGGCGCAAATACTGGTCGTAACAACGATAAAAAGTTTTTATATGACCAGCGGCTCGATTCTTATTTTTCTTCCGCGGTAATGCACAGTCGATGGCTAGCATGGAAAGTGTTTGAAATAGTTATTTTTGGTTTGAGAGCGAGCTTACACAGTCGTTACGTTTTCGTGCATCTGCATTACTATGTACGCGTATACGATGTGTATATTCTCGAAGAACAAATTGCAGGTGAAAAAAAAAAAAAAGGGTAAAATTGCAGGTAAAACTTTACGGCTTGGTCGATCTGACGTCGAACTTGCTGGATGTATAAATATAAAAGCAGGGCGAAAAGGCCACGACAAAGGTAGCGCGCGACCCATAACCTCCCCCGATACTGTTTTTAATAATTCGGCCCAGACCCAACAAGCGAGAAACCCTCGTACGTGTCTCCGTTTGTGTTTCTTCTCCGTATACATATGTATATGCTCCTTTTTTATCCTTTTTCTCTCTTCTTTTTTTCAAAACGGGCCAGTCGTAACGATACGCGGTGCACTCGCATCGTTTGACGTAACAATAACTCCGGCCGAATGCGCCACGCCACGCCACGCCATGCCACGCCATGCCAACATAGGGAGGATCTGACGCACAAACACAGAGAAACGCTACGGTACACCGTGGTCGACCGCGCCAGATTGCCGATTTTCTGGAATCGACCCCCCGTCTGTGTGTCTCGAGCGTTTTACGAATCGCGCCGGTTATTGCGCCAGGCCGGGAGAAGGTTTCCGCATTTTTCCACGTTTTGAATATGCACGCTGCGAACGGGTTATCGAATTCGGCGGATACGAGTCTCTGGCAAGCCCAGCGTAGAAACGGCGTTCTATTCATCGTATTCGACGATGAAATCGCGGCACGAGCGATCGATCGCCGATGTCTCCGTGGCTGTACGCTCGCTCCGGTTGATAATTACGTCTTGTTGACAACTTATCGCGTACGTTTCGTACGTTTGTACATTTTGAAACAAGTCGTCGATTAATTTCAGACGTTAACAAACGACGAAAGTTCGCTGGAAATTTACATTTTTTTTTTTTTTTTTTTTTTTGTTATTCTCGAAACAGTGGGATTATATCTTCGTATGGTTGAAATTCCTCTGTTCCAGAACGTTATCGAGAGAAACGTCCTTATTATTTTATCTCACCCGTTATCGAACAGCTTTTACAATTGCGCAAAACTCGGAACCTCCGACTGATCTCTATCTGTCTAGCAAAGGATCGGCTGTTTCGAAATGGTCCGTAATTGTATCTCTGGCTGGCGGAGTTTCGAGCGCGCAATTTGGCAAACCCTGTCGATTTTGGATTCGCATTAAAGCGGAATGCGGAAATTTCGCGGTAATTAGTCCGAGAGCGAACAATGGGGACGGCGAATAAGTTGCGAACGGAAGCCTCTTTCACGAACACAAAGAGAGAGAGAGAGAGATTATTAAAATCGGCGATTGACCATTTTCTTGTTTCAATGACACGGACTCGAGACTATTTTACAAGGAGAAAACGTATAAATCTAAAGATTGTTCGTTTCATCTGGAAGATACGCGGAAAACGAGTTTCCAATTATACACGCGAGAATCGTCTATACATCGGTAACGCAAAATCAATAAAAAAAGAAATGAAACACGCGGTTCCCCCGACAGAGCACAGGTAAATTAAATTTCATCGGAGGGAACTTGGCGCTGTCTGAAAGCTTCCGACAAACAGAAAAAAAGAAAAGAAAAGCAACCACCGCTATTCGCGCCATTGGAAAGGCAATTTCGAGCCGAGTAAAAGTTCAAAGCGATTGAGAAAGAAAAAAGGAAAGAGAAAAAGAAGAACCGAACAGCAAGGAGTCCTTTAATCCAGCGAATATTTCTGCCGATACACACCCTCACGATCGCCGCCCCAACTTACCCCGGAATCCCTCGATAAAGTAGAATTCTAACTCGGATCCGCGGTCGCCGGCGAGCACCGAGACTGCGCATCTGTGAAACGCGTACTCCTCGCGAGTACAACCCTGCCCATCAACCCCCCCTGTAAACTCGTCGCGCATCGCAGCCGTCCGTCGCACGTTCGCAACTTCAATATATCCGCTTTTTTCGTCGATCTGTCGCCCTGACGGGAAGAGGTCGAATCGAAGAAGAAGAGAAAGAAGAAAGTGGCTGCTGAAGAAAGGATCGCTGGCTAATCCTCGCAAGCATGGAAGAGGGTAGACGGCGACGGATCGGGACGGCAAGAGAGAAATGCATTTTCGGACAGGCTTCAGGTGTTCGCCACCCGTAGACACTGGTAGACGCTCTACAGTCACCGCCGCAAGATCAATATGAGCACGCAGACGCTGGCCAATAACTGCATTTTCTCTCTTGCCGTCCGATCCGTCGCCGTCTACCCTCTTCCATGCTTGCGAGATTAGCCAGCGATCCTTTCTCAGCAGCCCCACTTTCTTCTTTCTCTTCTTCTTCGATTCGACCTCTTCCCGTCAGGGCGACAGATCGACGAAAAAGCGGATATATTGAAGTTGCGAACGTGCGACCGGACGGCTGCGATGCGCGACGAGTTTACAGGGGGGGTTGATGGGCAGGGTTGTACTCGCGAGGAGTACGCGTTTCACAGATGCGCAGTCTCGGTGCTCGCCGGCGACCGCGGATCCGCGTTAGAATTCTACTTTATCGAGGGATTCCGGGGTAAGTTGGGGCGGCGATCGTGAGGGTGTGTATCGGGCAAGAAATATTCGCTGGATTAAAGGACTCCTTGCTGTTTCGGTTCTTCTTTTTCTCTTTCCTTTTTTCTTTCTCACATCGCTTTGAACTTTTACTCGGCTCGAAATTGCCTTTCCAATGGCGCGAATAGCGGTGGTTGCTTTTCTTTTCTTTTTTCTGTTTGTCGGAAGCTTTCAGACAGCGCCAAGATTCCCTCCGATGAAATTTAATTTACCTGTGCTCTGTCGGGGAACGCGTGTTTCATTTCTTTTTTTATTGATTTTGCGTTACCGATGTATAGACGATTCTCGCGTGTATAATTGGAAACTCGTTTTCCGCGTATCTTCCAGATGAAACGAACAATCTTTAGATTTTATACGTTTCTCCTTGTAAAATAGTCTCGAGTCCGTGTCATTGAAACAAGAAAATGGTCAATCGCCCGATTTTAATAATCTCTCTCTCTCTCTTTTGTGTTCGTGAAAGAGGCTTCCGTCGCAACTTATTCGCCGTCCCCATTGTTCGCTCTCGACTAATTACCGCGAAAATTTCCGCATTCCGCTTTTAATGCGAATCCAAAATCGACAGGGTTGCCAAATTTGCGCGCTCGAAACTCCGCCAGCCAGAGATACAATTACGGACCATTTCGAAACAGCCGATCCTTTGCTAGACAGATAGAGATCAGTCGGAGGTTCCGAGTTTGCGCAATTGTAAAAGCTTGTTCGATAACGGGTGAGATAAAATAATAAGGACGTTTCTCTCGATAACGTTCTGGAACAGAGGAATTTCAAACCATACGAAGATATAATCCCACTGTTTCGAGAATAACAAAAAAAAAAAAAAAAAAAATGTAAATTTCCAGCGAACTTTCGTCGTTTGTTAACGTCTGAAATTAATCGACGACTTGTTTCAAAATGTACAAAACGTACGAAACGTACGCGATAAGTTGTCAACAAGACGTAATTATCAACCGGAGCGAGCGTACAGCCACGGAGACATCGGCGATCGATCGCTCGTGCCGCGATTTCATCGTCGAATACGATGAATAGAAACGCCGTTTCTACGCTGGGCTTGCCAGAGACTCGTATCCGCCGAATTCGATAACCCGTTCGCAGCGTGCATATTCAAAACGTGGAAAAATGCGGAAACCTTCTCCCGGCCTGGCGCAATAACCGGCGCGATTCGTAAAACGCTCGAGACACACAGACGGGGGGTCGATTCCAGAAAATCGGCAATCTGGCGCGGTCGACCACGGTGTACCGTAGCGTTCTCTGTGTTTGTGCGTCAGAATCCTTCCCTATGTTGGCATGGCGTGGCATGGCGTGGCGTGGCGTGGCGCATTCGGCCGGAGTTATTGTTACGTCAAACGATGCGAGTGCACCGCGTATCGTTACGACTGGCCCGTTTTGAAAAAAAGAAGAGAGAAAAAGGATAAAAAAGGAGCATATACATATGTATACGGAGAAGAAACACAAACGGAGACACGTACGAGGGGTTTCTCGCTTGTTGGGTCTGGGCCGAATTATTAAAACAGTATCGGGGGAGGTTATGGGTCGCGCGCTACCTTTGTCGTGGCCTTTTCGCCCTGCTTTTATATTTATACATCCAGCAAGTTCGACGTCAGATCGACCAAGCCGTAAAGTTTTACCTGCAATTTTACCCTTTTTTTTTTTTTTCACCTGCAATTTGTTCTTCGAGAATATACACATCGTATACGCGTACATAGTAATGCAGATGCAGCGAACGTAACGACTGTGTAAGCTCGCTCTCAAAAACCAAAAATAACTATTTCAAACACCTTTCCATGCTAGCCATCGACTGTGCATTACCGCGGAAGAAAAATAAGAATCGAGCCGCTGGTCATATAAAAACTTTTTATCGTTGTTACGACCAGTATTTGCGCCATCGTGAATCTTTACGTACATACTGTTTACATTCGAGCTCTGTACCATCTGCTTTATTATTAATATTTTCTCGGTCGCGATCCGCGACGAGATTATATCGCGTTTTTGAAAGAAAAAAAAAAAGAAAAGAAATGCAACTTCGATTAAAACGTTGGATTCGGATGGGAAATTTATTCAGTACAGAAAGACTAGAGCCCAGTCCTAGTTTTTAAGCTCCATCGTTGTAATCTGGTCATTAGTACAGAAAAAAAAAGAACTTTTTAAACGTTTTGACGAGTTCCAATTGTTCCGTGCGGGATTTTCTTGCGTCCTTACGTTTGCAAAGGCCGTTTAATTGGCAAAGTTTTTCACCTACAAATCACAAATTCCCATCTGGCAGGGAATTTTTGTTTCGAAATTTTCTCGTTTTCTTGCTCGTTAACGGCGTTCTTGCGATTCTCTCATAGAAAAGAATGGTACGTAAGAATAACGAAAAGTTTAAATCTCTAATTAACGATAAAACTGCGATTAAAACGTAAAAATTTTCCGTCGGAAAATATTACTAGTAAAAAAAAAAGAACGAAAAACTTTTACGATACAATCTGACGTACACAAAACTTCATTTACACATCATACGAATCATTTAAATCTCTAAAAACACACGGTTAAAAAATTGCACGACTTGTACCCCAATATGATTCGTCTCACTGAAAGGCTCAGAAGCAACTTTTTTGCCACAAAATTTTTTATTGATATGCAAACATTTGAATCGATACGAAACAAATTACAGGCGCGATCGCTCAGTATCAGACAGCGCCACTCCTACATCGAGCTCTACGCCACGCCCCCTCACGAATCACGTGACCCAAATCAACCAATCGCTAATTTTCGTTGCATCAGCGTTGCACCTGAAGAGGCCCGATTTTCTGGGTTACTGAAATATCCAACGAAAATTACAAATTGATCATTTTGACTAGTTTTGATAGTTCTAGCGTTAAACCTAAACTTACGAATGATGTTTTCCAGATTTTGTTTCGCCTTCTTATCGCTACGCCACGCCACTGGCAAATTTTTTGCGCTCTACCAAAGGAAGAGGTCTAACGACACGCTAAGCTTTGTTCGGCAGCATTAATTTGATTTAGCATTCGGCAGAAGTTCATCCGCTGGCATAATGTCCTCCTTAGATGGATCCACCGGAGACAACCGGTGATTTCCGTGACAGCGAGGCTACGTCTGGCAGAAGCACGCCGAAGATATATGCGTAATGGAATTCAGCCGGATAGGAATACACCTTTATTACGTGCCGTGACTCGGAGGCAAACAATTTCGACAGACAATTTCTATTCAGGATTAGCTTGCCGGCGTTTCGGTCTTACGTAAGCTAATCGAAAACCGCTGATGTCACCACGGACGGCCGCTCGTTGAGCAGAATGAGCGTCCGAGAAAATGCAACAATTATTTGCACCGTCTGGGCGATAGACGAGAAAGGCAAGACAAACGCGTGTTTGCGAAAATTTCCGCATTGTGAGAAATATTATTTCGTTTGAGGTGGTTCAAAAACATATAGAAACATTGAGAAACATTGAGAAACATTGATCGACTTTGGAGATTGGAAAGATTCTAATGCAGTTACCGCAGCAAAGCCATCAGAATCTTCGTAGTTAATCGAAGACGTCGAGAATACTGGCTTCGGATCGATAGGCAAACGATATTCAATTAGACAAAGGGCTTAAACGTTAACGAGCTCGAGATTTCGCCTTTGATATTACCCTGACCCAGATATTACCAGCGTCGACGACAATTCTAACGATTAAAGGCCTCTATTAAAGAAACCAAAACGAGGGAGAGAACGTCTAGGTATTAAGTAAAAAGGGACGATGAAGATAATCGCGTTGTATTTCGATTCTTTTTTTTTTTTTTTTTTTTTTTTTTTTGAATTTTACTCGCTCGTCAAAGTTATTCGAATCATCGCCAGAGAGATGTACAGAGGCTTCTCTCGGTTCGCAGAAGCCTCCGCCGTTCGAATCAAATTTCAACACAAAACAACTTTCATCCGAGTAAACTTTTAAAGCCAATGAACGTAGCAAATATAAGCGTGTTTGCAATCAGTTGCAAACTCCTACCGAACGCACACATAATTTCCCACCGACCGACGTCTATTCTCGGACCGTGAACGGCAAGCTCCTTGCTCGCGCTTCAGAGACTTAAAGGTGCCACTTGTTGAAAGCGACGAGCAATTTTTGCGAACGATATTTTGTGACTTAATTCGTAAAAACGAAAGCGAACGACAGCCTGAGAAAGAAGTATCCAGAGCGAATATTGATCTTTTTTAGACGAACATACGAATCTATTACGCGCGCACAAAAGAATTGACAATAAATGGAAGGCTTGGAAACAGAGTAGTGTAATTGGGGCTGATTGAACATTTTCCAGTTTTTTTCCCCAGAAATCCGCGTGACATCACAACTATTGGTCACTCGTTTCGACTCGGACTGACGATATTTTATAGTACAGATTAAAGGTAGGGTGGAATATTAATTACAAATATAACTAACTAAGAATACTTTCAGGACGAAGGGCAAGAGGGCAGTCTCGTTCGATCATTTTTTTAGTGAGGTTTTTTTCACTCCTTTCTGCTGTCGATACATATCTTGTTCTGATCGATCACTGGGAAACGAGATTGTTCTACGTATTTTAGTAACGAAAACCAAAGAAAAACCGGTTCGAACCCCTGCGGTCGCGTCAATTTATTACGTAACTGGCGATAGTTACGCTGGAAAGGATCATCAATTAACCACGCTGGGAAACAATGACGGCAAACAGCTGCCTCAGATTCGTTTGCGCAGCCCGATAAATAAATACCGCTCTAAGGAACCCAATTTAATTTAATTTCAACACTTATATTTCAATTGCGACTGGTATTTACACTACCAACTGATGTTCCAATTACCAATAACCACGGAATTTCATGGCGAACGTTTGTGCAAATTGACATTCTTACGGAGACAACGAAGGGCACTACTGTTCCATTTAAAATCATTACTTTTTCACCTTTTTCGTTCAAAACGGACACACGTCCTGTAGCAACGCGAATACGCAAAAGCTACTTGCTGCAAACACGATCGATGACAATTCTGGTCGATTAATAAAATTGTCAGTTCGCTTTATAGAAAATTCAAATATTTCTCTATATATTGCCCGGTTGTTATTTGATAGGTTTTTATCTTCGCATCTCAACATCTCTCAACATCAACATTCACCCGACATAGACAAATACCGGTGTGTTTTAACTGGCTTTCGTCCGTTAATACAAACCGATTGAATTTGCGGAATTTTCAATGATCGCCAATTTAATTATCCAATGATCCTGATTAACGTACCACCCGGTATAAATTGAAGGTGATTAAATACCATCAAGAGTTGATTCCTAGAATAAAAACGCAGAGATTCTGCCTATTGACCTCGCACGCGGTTTAAATTGATCGTAATTTTTTAGGCATGCAACCGGTCAAGACGATGTGACGTGATTTATTTCCCATTTTTGCCGCGACGATTCGTCACCTTGTCAGCTATACGGTATAATACCGCGGCTCAAAAATGTTACGTTCCACGCAACATTTTGCTTGAAATTTAGGTTAGGTTTTAGGTTTCCGCAGTTTGCAATTCAGATGTTTAAAATTCTACCCGCGAGGTTTGTCTTTTATAGTTGTGCAAAGTGTAAAGTTCGAAGATGCACTGACGTAATTCAGTGGTTCCCAACCTTTCTTTTCTTTGGCTATGTCACTAAGCATCATTAAAATCCTTAAAAACGCGCCGTCCCCCGTGACGCATAATTCTTATTATTGAAAAAGTGAAGGAAGCCTGAAAGGTCGTCAACTTTAAGCCTCCAAAGAGTATGACATCTAAATTCGAAAGTTAAATTTTCGTGCAAAAAATTCACCAATTTGACAACTCGAATTCTCGAGTTGCTCCCCCTAGAAAATCCAGGGAACTCCCCACGTTGGGAACCACGAATGTAGTCACTGCAATTATCGCCGCAAACCCGCGGTGATTCAAGAAGCCGGTGCTGCACGGCTTGCGAGTTCCTATTACTATAATGCTTAATCGTCGCGGTTATCAGTTCGAAACTTGGAGTAACCAAGTCGCCGGTGGCTCGGCTTTGCAAATTCACCTCGGGAAGAGCTCGAGTATCCGTCCGTGAAGACAACACCTCTCCGATTCTTAACGACTTCTCGCTTGCCCGCTATCTATTCGCGAACGGTGATTAACGATCTATGATCTTTTCGGCTTGAAAAATTTCCAACCGAGTTTCCATGGAACAGCTTCCGGTTGCTTTACGTTCAATGGAGTGCGCTCACGCTCGAACTGGTAACACGCGGCTTACGCCCGAGTTTGTCCGGAGTGTATTAAAACTTGTTTTGTTGCACAAAGATGACAGGCGAGCCGAAAGAAGCTCTTCTCTTCTTCGTTAGCAAACATTGAAGTTGCTAACCAAGTTAATTTCGCTCAAATAAGCTTGATTATCTTACATCGGCGTTGCATATTGATCAAGTTGCATTTAGCCGCTAATAATATTCTCGCGATGCTTGCCGAAGTGTCCGTAAGACTTGAAGACAAGGGACAATGATTAACAATCGATTTTTTGTTACAGGGCACTTTGTCGCTGGCATCGTCGTCCTGGATCCCTTTCGAACGACAGTAGCAGCCGTTGCTTCAACGAAGGTGACAGCGAAATGACATTTTACAGAGTGCCCAAGGAATATCCGAACGAGAGACGAAGAGAATAATTCTTGACGTTTTGTTGTAGAACGACAATGTATATACCTATATATATATATATATATATTCTACGGCCGGGTACACAAAATGCAACACAAGCGACAGATTCAGAAAAAAACGTTCAAGGAAGAAGTTTCGAAGAAGGAAATTAGATTTTGAAATTTATTTCACGTCGTCTAGGTTTTGTACGAAACTCACTTCTGAAGCCAGAAGCCGCAAGATACATGTATCGATGAACGAGTATTGAGATGAATATTGAAATCACAAGAGTATTCAGTGTCGATGAAAAAAGAAATCAAGCTCGTCAAGTTCCTTTATAATCAAGTTGCCGCAAAGCCGTATAAAGACAAGTTGAGTATGATCCACGGAAGACTGACTTGATTGTGCATTTTTCACAGTATTGCACAATCTAATGATCTAGAGTTCTGTAAGAATTCTAAATTACCTACGATCATTTGTTCTATGACAAACCTCCTGTTCAAGAATGAAATCTATGCGGCATGGTTGTGCGCAGGAAGTATAATGTAATCGATGACGTCTTGTTTTGAAAGAATTACGTCACTCCAACTATTTGCCAAATCCAGCTACGTAACCAGGATGCTCGCCCTTGCTCCGATGATAATTAATATCTGCTTGGAATCCACGTTCATTATTCACCGCGTAATTCCTTCGGTCATGCGGTTTTTCTTCATTTCTGCCTTCTACTTTCCTACATTTTTTCCGCCTCTCTTTTTCTCGCTGGTCTCTTTGAATGGAGACCCGCTGCTCGTATTTTCCTTAGGTAGTCCGCCCTTGCTGTTTGCATTGAGAGTTTGCCTTTTCAGTGGGACTGCCGAGTTTTGGAAACTTCGTTCGGAACGAATTTTGAGAACTCATGAGAAAACACAGATTATTCCAATAATTGGTTTTTCTTTCGTGAATTTGTAGTGGAGTCTTCTGCTTTTTTTCTTTAACATATTGATGTAACAACAGACTTATGTATGACATTCTCTACTCAGTTTCAATCATTAAATTACTTCCTTGCAAAATAAATAATCAAACATGAACTGAATTTCACTTCAGCTGTCTAGTCTGATATTCACTATTTATCCCTTTGCAAAATTTAATTCCGCGATTGTATTTTTGCAAACAGCGCGCCACGATCGATCCAATAAGAACTGAAATATTACGATATTCGCGCAAGCGGAATCAAACACTCGAGTGGCAATCCGATTTTCTCATACGAGGTAACGATATTTTTTTCTTTTTTTTTTGTTTTCTATAGAAAGACAAACGACTCTTATGTTGACCTTTGAAGCCATCAAATACAGTGCTCGCCGTTGTTGGTACGCTGCGTTTGCAACCGAACAACCGAAAGACAGGACGACGCGCCGATATAAAAGTATGGAGAACAACAGCCAAAGGGTTAGTCGTGCATTTTATTCAACTGCGAATCGGAAATGTTCCGTCTATGTGCTACGTTTTGATTAAAAAAAAAAAAAATTGACTTTTGATCGCCTCGCCGTTGTTCAAAAAATTGTATTTTTGAGTGACAAGTTCCATCCCGGATTTCGACTCTTTACGCGCAAATAATTTTATAACTCACCGTGTGCATGCGACGTGTACAGCCAAGATCTCCAATTCACCGGCAGGTAATTTAGCACGTATTAGCACGAAGTCATTAGCACTTAACCGTTGATTCGATTATCAGCGAAGATATGAAAATTCAGGAACGAGTAAGGACGGTAAAGGATTTCGTCCCTTCATCCTCCAACAACCGTTCGTTATCGCCTCCACGGTGTCCATCAGACACGACTGACGGAGATTAATGGAGGCTGCCGAGGTGACGAGAGGAATAAGGGCGCCGCTGCTCCGCGGCACGACCCCCCTCCCCC